>OU611950.1:10000000-20000000 GCA_914767545.1 Sesia apiformis | reverse complement strand
CCCAAATACGGGTAAAAACTGAGTAAGCGCCATCTGTTGAGCAGCAACACGTGGCCGGGCACAGCTAGTTTAAAAATAAATGAGACATTTTTGGCACCTTAATTCCATTCGATTAAAATATATATGAATATAAGCATATTCTGTTATTTGATTATGGTATTTAAGAAAAAATAAATTTAGTAAACCGTAATTTGCTGCAGGCATGTTGGTATCGAACACTAATTCGACGAAATAAAAGGCATGTCGTAAATAAAAAAAATAAAGTGGGTTGGTTTCCGTTTTTGAGACGATTTTTCCCTCATTCAACATCGCATAAATCACTGTAATGGCGGCCACACATTGTGGTATGTGGTATGACAAACTGACAATTTTTATACGGTCAATCTGATAAGTTTTACTGACAGTCTGTTTTAACTGTCATTTTAAACTGTTCTGCGAAAATTGACAGTTTTAAGTGACCGTGTGTGGTGGCCATAATGCGTTTTCAATCCCGTGTCGTCTATGAACGCTGTCACCAATCATCTTTGCCTCACTTATGATGGGTCATATACGTAGTGGAAATATAAGAGATCAATAAAATTATATCGTTATTATGAATACACTGTATCGTGCTCGGAGCGATAGATATCGAAACGTCAGTTTCAAGAGAGGCATCAGTGAGTGTGGACATGTGTACACTTCACATAATATAATGTTGAGTCAGCGACTGGCAGAACTGCAACAAATATCGCCGAATACTGTCTTTTACATTTGTTTACATATTTTGACCCTTTGCCCAACGGTATATTTCATGAATATTTAAAAAGATATAACATGGGAGAGGGATAGTGCACGCTGCAATCCAACAGCCGCTGGGCGCCCTCGACTGGCCACGTTACCCCTCTCTCACAGAAGACTACCTTGAAATGTACTGCATTTCCCACTTAATCTTATTTCCCTAGTGCACGTACGTGTTTTGGTAGTGAGTGGGATGTGCCACAGAGCCCATTCCCATCCTATCCCTGCCCATTTTCCGAACCCTTTCTTCAAATCCATTTCTGTATCTCCAAAGGTAGGCAGCGCATCCGGGGTCGTGCCAACGTTTGTCATTTTGGACTAATGTTGGCATGTATCGCGGATGTCTATGGGCGACAGTATCTACTTACCATCAGGTAGACTGTATGCTCGTCTGCCGCCTTCGTCCATAAAAAAAAAACTCTGATTCGGTATTTTCATCCACGCCCATCGTGAGCCTGAAAAAATAACGCCCAACATAACAGTGTATCCAACGAAAATTATGTAAACAATTAATTAATTTTACTTTCCTACAAGCTTTGAAAATAGAAAAGTTTCATTATAACGAAAAAACGTTGTTTTAATCTTTTGAGCGGGCAGCGATTATGATTGATTACACACTACGTCATGCAGGGAGGGTAGAATGATATTTAAAATTACCTCCAATAAAAAAAATATAATACAAACACCTAACAATGGCTTTCGTCGCTCCCATTAACTATACCGCACTTACTACATAGCACGAAACCTACTAAAATAATGGTAAATTACTAACGCCCGCGCCGCGATCAAGAAGAATTTCAGTCATTGACATGAGGACAGCCAAGACTGGACTGTAAAGAGATTTGTATAAAATCCTCGAAGGGAGGGTAGAATGATATTTAATTTGTACCTATCTCCAATAAAAAAATATACTACAAACGGCTAACAAGGGCTTTAGTCGTTCCCTTTATTATACTGCTCTTACCACATAGCACAAAACCTACTAGTAATTACCATTATGTCACTCATGGTCAACGAGCACCTGCAACACTTAAGGTGTGGTGTCTAAAATCCGATCTCCTGTAATTCGTAACAAATCCAGATATAATTCAGTAATAAGCGGGTGCGTGGCGCTGAGTAGACGGAGTAGCTGGTCCCAGCGATCTAGAGAACCTCTTACGTGATTAATCAACGTAATGGACCTATCTTTAAGCTATTCACAACAAACAAATAAAACTGATCATCCGCTAAAAATTGAGCTTTGTGCAGCAGTTACTAGACCAGAATGCTTACTTTCAATTTATAAACCCCACCAAACGTCAACTGCTGGAAATATTTTAATATAGTTTACACTACTTTTGGAGTCAGATAAAACACTACAGTGGAAGCCACCGCTTCGTTTTCCAATTTGAGCGCAACGCAAATAGTTCTGTTAAGGGGATGGCATGCTGGCTTTTTCTGGCAGTACGCTGGCAGTACGACCCGAAACCCAATTAAAAATTAAATAAGCTATTTAATTTTTAATTGGGTTTCGGGTCGTACTCCATCACGCGGGCTCAGTGCAGATTCGTGGATCTTATACTCCAGATATTTTTTATATCTGCAGCATCCTCACGATGTTTTCCTTCACGATGTTCACTTTTAAATAAAATTTTTAAAAGTCCCTATTAAGCAGAAACTCTGTGGTACGGGCTGAGGATTTAAACTTACGATCACAGGAATATGAGTCGAGTACCATATACCTCTACGCTATCATCGCTCATGAACCCAAACCTAACCCACCTTTAGATTTACTACAATCTATTTCTATTATTATTAATAGTAATAATAATAGGCATGATGACGGATTTTGAAATCCGCTTCTATAATGTAGATTCACGTCTACTGTTTCCGAAAATAACATTATTTCAACAATAAAATAAGTTTTAACGCAAATTATGCATTTTTTTTCTATCTACTTTGAATTATGCGCGAAAACACTCGCAGGTGTCATGGCGTCGCTTGTGACGTTACACCTAGGTAAACGTAGGTAGGTAAATCAATCGAAGTTCAAGCGACACGGTGATGTTTCCTGAGGTGTGACGTCATTCGCTCTGATTGGCGTTTTAGTTAACATGGCCGAATGCAGTATTTTATACTTTTATTTTATTGAAAATATTATTAATCTCAATGTTTACATTAAAACTGGTTAATTTATTAGAATTCTTTCAACATATTTTTTTCTCTAAAATCATTTATTCTTTAATTCTTTAATACTGTCATCATGCCTATTATTAAAATAATAGCATTTGGTGGTATCGGTCGGCTATAGAACACCACCACCCCATTTCTTTCAGTGGGTGTAGTAAAAAACGGCTAAAGGATAAGAAAGCGACTACCACAAGCCAGGGCTTGTGTTAGCCGCCAGGAACTACACCACCTCTAAAAGAGTGGACTAGCCAACGCGCTTGGTCAGCCTGCCGTTTGAAGGTCATACATCCCTCATACACAATACAATAGAGCCGGTTACGGTTAATCAAAACTCAGTGACTTTTACACCACTTTGAAGAATCTCTGAGTTGATTGTCTACTCTCATATAACCGCAGGATTATTCTCACGTATTTAATATAATAGGAAATACAGAAATTTCGATAAATTATCTTCAGTGTTAAAATACTTACATTTGGGTTAAATAGTTACAAATTCCGCAGTGGGTATTGAATGGGCTGGTTGCAATGGATTTTTTGATATGTCAACAAAAAATATTAGCTATAGTGTATTTGATTTATACTTTGCCAGTGCTTCCTCTTAATACAGTTTGTCTGAGTTTGCTCCGCCCAGCAAACGGCAACAAGTTACGTCTACGCTTCAGATAATTGGAGTTTTTATGGCCATTTGAATGTATGAGCCTGGGTCAAACAATGGACCTTAGCTCAAAGGTAAAAAGAACTAAGATTTTTTAGAAATGTTGGGAATAATTAAAATACATATATACTTACTTATCCTTAGTCTATTGATTCACAAACTTGGCCTACGACACTAAACGGCATATTTTGTGGTTCTGCTCAGCTTCATACTGACTCGAGCCGGGATTTGGAGGTCCAGCAGGACGAAATTCTCCTTCGTGATTTCATCCATCCAATTGTATTTGGAACGTCTAACATATCGTCGACCGCTTATACGTTCCATATACGATCTCTTCACAGGGCGAGTTCACGGAAAGAACAGAGTTTTACTGTTTTAATTTCGCTTATGATATTCTTGGATGAACTCTTACATTTAATAATTTAAACAATAATAAAATAATACTAAAATAATAAATGAAATTGACATAATGAAATAAAATAATAATGAAATGAAAATGACACTTAAATAGTTTGGGTCTTAAGTTTATAGACGGGCCAAATCGGTTCTCTAGTTCCAAACTTATGACGATGTAAACTTTTCAAGAAATTCCATACAATATATTGGTACATATATCTACAAATGACATGTTGTTAAACAAGACTTTTAAAACTTTTGTCTTATAACTTTGTCTCAAGGAAGAGATAGTTGGAGGTGTACGATACAGCTTCAGACCGCGGGGTAAATTACTTCTGTTGTCCTCCTTACTGCTATATTTAATGAACACATGAATTAACTAAAAGCACTCAATTCATTTCAGTGTGCGAAAGACTACTGACTACGACTGGGTACGTTGTGGACAGTGACGCTGTACTACAAATTGCTGACAACGTTAAACACCGTGCGCGTCTTGAGTGCACTGTATCAACACTGTGTCCCTCGGTTTTATAATAATTTAACCATAATTATCGATAATACGTGAGCCTAAATTGGCCGGCCAGATAGGCAGCGGAGAGTATCCACGAAACGCATTACCTAACACTTCAATGAGCATTTCACGGTTCAGGGGCGACCGATTTTTGATACCCTAGCGGTTAACCTTTGATTTTTCCGGAGGAGATGTTCCCATCGCCCTTTATTTATTGGATGCTAGTTTTATTGACTTCTTTCGGGCCGGTTTTTATCTGTCTGTGGCACGCCGAGGAGTTTATTATATAAGTAAATGTAAAGTGTGGTATTTTTAAAAATCTACAGTTGGACAAGTTAATTGATGACAAAGTAACTACGTACTCGTTGAAAAAATACTCGTAAAAAAAATCAAAATTTTAGTTATCTGATAATTTAAATTAATTTATCTCTGCGTAAAACTGTATTTTTTTTATGGCAGAAAACGGAATAAAGTTTTACTCAACTGGCTGTTCATTCCACAACTTTCGAATTCGCGGTATAAAGTATCTGTTCGACCGCAAAGTGGGCAGCGACTCTGTGTCAAGGAAGTGCGGATAAACCGCACGACGATGACGAGCGGCGCGATGGTAAAAACCCGAAGTTGGCATCAAATTGAACAGCTCTTCAGAACATTCTCTAATATAAAGGCGGTAGAAAACGCAGAGAGATGCAACATCTCTACGGATGCTGAGCGATTCTAAACCACCTGTGTGAGTGGGTGTCGTCGACAATTCGACTAGCGCGTCGTTGGACGGAGTCAAGAGGGTCCAGCTGGTACTTCGGTGCACCGGCCCAGAGGTGTGAGCAGTACTCCATATGGAGTCTAACTTGAACTTTATAACTTGATGCAACGTATGTACATATCATGTGTTTAATTCGTAGGATATGCAAAAGACTATGTATTCTTAGGTTTTCGCGATTACTATACATTGCAATTAAACAACTTTTAACGGTTTAAATCGCGTATATTTGACATGATTTATATCCCGACGTTTCGAACACTTTGCAGTGGACGTGGTCACGGGGTGACTAATTGATTTTATTTGTCACTTGAGTTATTAAGAAATTATTACTACCGTCTGAAATTTTTTTTTTTTTTTTTGAACTACCGTCTGAAATTTTTTAATCATAACATTCCCTATGCACGCAGTATTCGCTCACGGTGTCCAGAGGTCTTGCAGTATGGCGTTGGCCTTGTGATTTAATTAATTTAATGACTGGATCCCAAGCTGGTGGTACTTGCCAACCATCTTCTCTATTGAAATTTGGGTGTTTCTTAATTTCAATAGCCTCGCGTAACATTCTTGGCATGTACCGGGTCTCTCTAGCGAGGATTTGTGGATTATCAAATCGAATGTAATGGTTGGGTTTGTCCAGAGCATGTTCACAAACTGCAGACTTGGTCGAGCGTCTGTTCTTCATGTCAGCTATGTGTTCTTTTATCCGGATACCGATGCTCCTCTTTGTTTGCCCAATGTATGATAACCCGCATTCACAATCAAGCTTGTAAACACCTGCATCTTGTAGGGGGATATTGCTCTTGACCGGTCTTAAAAATTGGCTAATCTTCTTGTGCGGCTTGAAGTAAGTTTTAATTGAAGCTCGTCTTAAGATATTGCCAATTTTGTCAGTGATGCCCTTGATGTATGGTAAGATGGCAGGTTGTCGCTCAACTGTAGGAGGCTTGGGGCGGCTTCTGTGACGCATTCGTGGGAGTTTGTGATTGTTGCTTCGCAGTACTTGTTTCACATGCAGAAGCTCTTCCTCGAGGTGGTCAGTGTCACAGATGCCGTGTGCTCTCTGTAACAAAGATTTGCCTACGGTAGTCAACTGACATGGATGGTGATGGGAGTTACCATTGAGATATTTATCTGTATGGGTGGGTTTCCTATACACAGTATGACCAAGAGAGTTGTCAGGATTTCTGATGACTGAAATGTCAAGGAAAGCCAAGGATTTATTGACCTCAGACTCCATAGTAAATTGGATTTTATCATGTAACGAGTTTAAATGATTTAGGAATGCAGAAACATTATTTTTGGGGAGGACGGCAAAAGTATCGTCTACGTACCGTTTGTAGATCTTCGGCATAGCCACAGCTCTGGTGAAAGCCTTCTCCTCGAAGTCTTCCATGAAAATATCGGCGACAACGGGGGAGACTGGAGAGCCCATTGCTACACCATCGATCTGTATGTAGAATTTATTATCCCAGAATAGGTAGCCAGATGTTAGGCAGTGTTCTAGTAGTTCTGCATATTCTATGGGTAGGTCGTGCTCAGTTAGTTTTCTCTTGACAATTTCAATGCAATCATGTACAGGTAAGCATGTAAATAATGATTGTACATCAAAGCTGACCATTATTTCATCATCAGTCAATTGTAGATGTTTGATTTGGCTGACAAAATGGTAAGAATAATGATGAATAAATAATGATGTACAATCATTATTTACATGCTTACCTGTACATGATTGCATTGAAATTGTCAAGAGAAAACTAACTGAGCACGACCTACCCATAGAATATGCAGAACTACTAGAACACTGCCTAACATCTGGCTACCTATTCTGGGATAATAAATTCTACATACAGATCGATGGTGTAGCAATGGGCTCTCCAGTCTCCCCCGTTGTCGCCGATATTTTCATGGAAGACTTCGAGGAGAAGGCTTTCACCAGAGCTGTGGCTATGCCGAAGATCTACAAACGGTACGTAGACGATACTTTTGCCGTCCTCCCCAAAAATAATGTTTCTGCATTCCTAAATCATTTAAACTCGTTACATGATAAAATCCAATTTACTATGGAGTCTGAGGTCAATAAATCCTTGGCTTTCCTTGACATTTCAGTCATCAGAAATCCTGACAACTCTCTTGGTCATACTGTGTATAGGAAACCCACCCATACAGATAAATATCTCAATGGTAACTCCCATCACCATCCATGTCAGTTGACTACCGTAGGCAAATCTTTGTTACAGAGAGCACACGGCATCTGTGACACTGACCACCTCGAGGAAGAGCTTCTGCATGTGAAACAAGTACTGCGAAGCAACAATCACAAACTCCCACGAATGCGTCACAGAAGCCGCCCCAAGCCTCCTACAGTTGAGCGACAACCTGCCATCTTACCATACATCAAGGGCATCACTGACAAAATTGGCAATATCTTAAGACGAGCTTCAATTAAAACTTACTTCAAGCCGCACAAGAAGATTAGCCAATTTTTAAGACCGGTCAAGAGCAATATCCCCCTACAAGATGCAGGTGTTTACAAGCTTGATTGTGAATGCGGGTTATCATACATTGGGCAAACAAAGAGGAGCATCGGTATCCGGATAAAAGAACACATAGCTGACATGAAGAACAGACGCTCGACCAAGTCTGCAGTTTGTGAACATGCTCTGGACAAACCCAACCATTACATTCGATTTGATAATCCACAAATCCTCGCTAGAGAGACCCGGTACATGCCAAGAATGTTACGCGAGGCTATTGAAATTAAGAAACACCCAAATTTCAATAGAGAAGATGGTTGGCAAGTACCACCAGCTTGGGATCCAGTCATTAAATTAATTAAATCACAAGGCCAACGCCATACTGCAAGACCTCTGGACACCGTGAGCGAATACTGCGTGCATAGGGAATGTTATGATTAAAAAATTTCAGACGGTAGTTCAAAAAAAAAAAAAAATTTCAGACGGTAGTAATAATTTCTTAATAACTCAAGTGACAAATAAAATCAATTAGTCACCCCGTGACCACGTCCACTGCAAAGTGTTCGAAACGTCGGGATATAAATCATGTCAAATATACGCGATTTAAACCGTTAAAAGTTGTTTAATTGCAAAAGACTATGTAATACAAATTTTACAAATAAGAATAATAATTAAAACAGGTGTGGGAAACCGCACATATTCCCTCTTTTTACAATTATCTAAGTTTTTTATTGTCTATAGTTTTTTTATCTATTGTTTTGTGTTGCATCGCTGTCATGGCCGTGTATATAATACGACAAGATTAAAAACGCTTTTCCACGACCTATCGGCCCATTTATTTAAAGTCGATACATTTATATCAACTGTAATCATAATGATAAATTGAAACATAATGTATAATTATGTCGTTGATATGTTGAATGGAGACCACGTGCCGGGAAACGTGGCATGAAGTGTCTTGTGGCCAGATGGACTGACGACTTGAAGAAAGTCGTCGGTAGTAGCTGGATGAGATGAACTGCAGACCGTATTTGGTGGCGGTCCTTAGGAGAGGCCTATATCCAGCAGTAGAGAGACACAGGCTGAAGGTATGAACCTATTTAAATATCCTTTCTCTAATTTTCTACTTTAACTTGCTTACCTAACTTTCTCATTGCTTATATCTCGGGTCTCTTCGAGCTTCCCTACAAGTACTTTACTCGAGTAAATTCTCCACAGACGAAGGTACATAAATTTGCACAAGGTTAGGGTAATTCCATGGGAGAGTTTCTGCGTGCTTGTACGTATGTGTGTGCGCGCGAGCTTCCTCTATAGATGTCCCTATCAGCCCAACGACCTGATGAATTACTTTAGGCGAGAAATAAAGCTCAAACAACATTTCCGCGTTTTAAATTGTATGAGGTATTTTTTTTAATTAACAGTTATTTTCACCAGTATTTTTTTAAGTAAATCAAAACAATAGTTATGAAAATAAAGCTAATTTTATAAAAGATAATTAAAATGGCATTTTTTAGCAAATAACTTGTACTAACAAATAGCGAACAAATTGCGAAGAAAAACAAACACTTTCAATTGATACTCAAAGGGATAAAGTCTCACAAAGCCAACCCTTTATCTTAATACGATGTTTGTGCCAACACAACCCTGCATCCGAATCACGTTCAAGAAATGCATAACACGAGACATGTAAATAGAGAGACGTAAGTACACATTGATTAGAATATGTATGTGCTTTGCATGCATCCTATGCACTTATGAGAATTGTTGTTTTTCTAAACAAGTTAAAGTTTAACTTTAGACTTAAGCAAACTGTCGACAGACGGGTTATTCACATGATTAAATACAACACAGAACTTGTTCATTTATTCATATTTAATTCATTCAGAAGAGAAAGGGGAAGAGTATTATGGGGAGGTAGGGGAAGGCTGTACGTTGCATTCATACAGCCGTCTGTATCAATGCAACCTGTATGAAATGAACTCGACTGGCCAAGTTACCCCTCTCTCATAGAAGACCATCGTCAAATGTACTGCATTTTCCACTTTGTCGTATTTCCCCTTATATAATATACGTACGTGTTTCTGTATTAAGTGAGATATGCCAAAGCCCATTACCGTCTTACCATATTCCTCCGAATTTTACCAGTTCTATCATTTTTTTAAAGAATAAGTGGTGGCAGACGGGCGGTCGGCCTACAGGTCAGCTCAATGTCATAACTAAGCGGAAGAAAGGTCAGCTGGCATCCGCAAATCCATTTTTAAATCTCCAAAGGCAGGCAGCACATCCGGGAGCGTGACATTTGTTATTCTGAAATGATGTCGGCATGAATCACAGCAGGCGACATTATCCACTTACCACCAGGTTGACTGCTTGCTAGCATGCCACCTCTTTTGTTTTTTAAATAGTTGTTGTGTAAGAGCTAACTCTCAGACTTCAAAAGATCTTAGATTCCTTGTTATCACCGTCTGCAAACGTTTTCTAAGTTATCTCGTGAGTCATCGCGTATTTCTAACGCCAGGTGACAACTAAATTCATTCATCTATACATTTATAATAAACTAGCCTCGATTCGCTTCGGTTTAAAAGTTTTTTTTTTTTCAAAATTTCAAAATAATTTATATAGCCCATATTAGACACGGATAATGTAGCTTCCTATTTGTGAAAGAATTTTTGACATCGATTCAGTAGTTCCAGAGATTACCCCCAACATACCCAGAAACACACAATTTAACCTCTTTATATATTAGTATAGATAGATAGATATAGATATATTTTGTAGGTATTTTTCCTACGTATTCCACTTCAAACGTTAGCTTTTAAATAAACATTAATCGCCCAACGCTTCCTGTTGTATTGATTCCAAATAGACATTTCGGGTCGACCGGAATTGGATTCAGCATGTCCATCTGGTATGCGAACGAAGTCGCTGGTAACGCTAGTGGTCAAATAAAAATAAAATGAAAGTTGTTACTTTTTCACATAATATATTTTTCCTGGAAAACTCAAAGAACTGGGACTGCAGAACTACGAAAACAAGCTTATAATCAAATGACTTATGGCGCTAAGATTACGTAATCAACCTAACCAAATGAAGCCGTACACAAGGGTCACCAACTCGAGTGTGTGCAATTCCATTCATTTACCGGGTCACTCATTCGTTCACCGTTCAGTTCGGTTCATGGTCTGTTGCCCTCCACGGTCCAATGAGCACCGACTTGTTGATACATGGTCGCTCCGACTTCACGGTTTATAAGTCAAAGGAATTGCAGTTATGATTTTGATAATAATACATGAAAATCATTTAATGTTCCAAAATAAAAATTAGAAGCATTTATATAGTGCCGCAATTAAATTTCATTTTAACCTAATAATATAAGCAAATAAGCAGAGCTTCCCATTTAACTAATTTAATTTTTGAGGGGGAGAGTGCACGCTGCAATCCAACAGCTGCTGGGCGCGTTCGACTGGCCACGTTACCCCTCTCTCACAGAACACTACCTTGAAATATACTGCATTTCCCACTTTATCTTATTTCCCTAATATACGTACGTGTTTCGGTAGTGAGTGAGATGTGCCAGAGCCCATTCCCATCCTATCCCTGCCCATTTTCCCAACCCTTTCTCCAAATCCATTCCTATATCTCCAAAGGTAGGCAGCGCGTCCGGGGGCGTGCCAACGTTTGTCATTTTGGACTAATGTTGGCATGTATCGCGGATATCTATGGGCGACAGTATCCACTTACCATCTGGTGGACTGTATGCTCGTCTGCCGATTCGTCCATAAAAAAAAAAATAACTTATCTATGATAAACCTACGCTATCGTGGGCCTATACCCACTTTTAGCATTAGCAACACTATAGATTGCCCGTGACTTTTCACGGGGAATCGGTTACTATTAGTGCTTCTCACATTTTCAAGTCGATTAAAAACAATTTTTATATAAATACCTACTGCATACATCGATTACAGAATACCTATAGATATGTTATACAAGCACTCTAGGGCCGGCCACGTTAGAGTCTGTTTTCTATGTTTAGTAGCTCTTGAATTATTTAATACATATGTGTTTTGAAATTGGAACATTCTTATTACGAATTACTTAAGTTTCAATTTTGACCTTTTAATGAACCCCTCCTCATCTGTTTCATCCACCGTAGAAATTGCCAAGCAGGTTTCTTTGATAAGAACATATAATGTGTCATCAAGTCTAATCCCATATCGATGACTGCATACGACCACACACGATCATCGGGTCTTCTCATTCAGCGACCACCAGCGAAGTTCTTCAAGTTGTCAGTCTACCTAACCGGAAGGCGTTTCACACTGCGCTTCCTGGTACGATACGTTCTCTACCGTAGACACTCGCAACTAATTATAGTGCTAACTTTTATCCTCCGATATTGCACTTGAGAATGATATGACGTGAAAAATTGCAAAAATCGGGTCAAGTCCGACGGGACGAGTTTAGCCCCTGTAGAAAAAGTTGTTTCAACAAAAGGAGAAATGTTGATAGAAATAGCTAGATTACTTTTGAGAATCGTATTCCAAGAGGTATATCTTCTTATGGCACGTTCAAGTCAAATGTAAAAAAAATGTATACAGAGTGAAACTGAATTTTTCCCGACGTCTGATGTATTCTATGATTTTCGTTCATAGGTATTTTACTGTTTTTATTGCATAAATATTTTTTTTTTCTGAATGCATAACGAATATTTCATACAAGCTTGCTAACTAACAAGCTCAATGACAATTTCATTTTTCCAAAGTACCTATATACTTATATATGTCAATTAACTCTGAATCATGAGCGCAATCCACAGTCACAGGCTTCGAAAAAGGTTTGATTAAAAACTGCTAAAGTACTTAAGCGTCCTAAACTGAATTTGACCGTATATTAAAAATAAACTTAAATTAGAATTATAAATTTAGAGAAGGGTTTGGACTGGGAACGATGATAAACTAATTATTTAATTATTTATCCAATTTCATATCATTCCATACCGCTTTTCTCAGGGAAGCGAAAATGAAACGAAGACGAGAGGTGAAGCGAAGGTGTCTACTTAGAAAACACGAAAAATGAAGTTTGTACCGATATTTCGATAGATTCCTACCACGAAAACGTTCACTCCGATATATCGGCACGAACTAAGTTCATTTGTAATTTAAAACTACTCCGATCGCACGATACAACGATCGGTGTATAGATTTTGATAAGAGATGCTTGTGGAGCCAGCGTCAAATCTCACGATAAGTTTTAAATACTCGGAAAAACCCGATTATATATGTCGGGTATCCGAATAAACCCTACTACTCTAAATTTCCTTCCTTCGAGCTTCGTACGAAGGAAAGTCAGAGTAGGGTTACGGCACTTCATTCGTTCGAATTTCGGTCGGGCCCGTAACTTCGAGATCGTAAAATCAGAGTAGACCCCTAGACTGACAGTACGAACCGGAGTTCTAATTCACGACCACACGAATGTATAACTAACTGTTTCACCATTCTTTAGACCTATAACACAGTTAATTACTTACTTTTATTTTTAATAGAGTAGAGGGCGGACGAGCAAGCGGTCCCACGTGATGGTAAGTGTTACCGCCGCCCATGGACACCTGTAACACCAGGGGGTATGCGGGCGCGCCGCCGACCTTGCAAAATTCTATTCACAACTTTCTTGAAGAACCCCATGTCGTAGAACATTCGGAGAAATACAAAGTACGATTAATTAGTAATACAACCGGTGGCCGTATGGCTAAAGCGATTTCTTCCACACAACCTTTGGGTGGTAAGGAGAAGTCGGTAGATGAAATACAGGTAGTTTTTTTTATAGAAAGAAGGTGGCAAACGAGCATACAAACCACCTGATAGTAAGTGGATACTGTCGTCCATAGACATCCGCGATAAGTAATTGCCAACATCAGTACAGAATGGCAAACGCTGGCACGCCCCCGAATGTGCAGATTAAGAAATGGATTGGGAGAAAGGGTTGGGAAAATGGGGAGGGATAGGATGGGATGGAAATGGGCTCTGGCATATCTCACTCACTACCGAAACACGTACGTACATTGGGGTAATACGATAAAGTAGGAAATACAGTACCTTTCAAGGTAGCCTTCCGTTAGAGAGGTGTAACTTTCGAATGCGCTCAGCGGCTGTGGGAATGCAGTATTCGTTCTCCTCCTACCTATAAATTTAATATGTCTATACCAACATAATAAATATGTCTATATGTATCTATATAATTCTGTATGTATGTATCTATTTATGTATATAAATCCATCATTTCTTTATTGCACGATTTACCTCTATTTCATCTACAGACTTCTCCTTACGAGCTGCCTGGTTTGACTGGAAGAAATCGTTTTAGCAATACGGCCGCCGGTTGTCCTTCTAATTACTTGTATTTTGTATTTCTCTGTATGTTTTTCGTGTACAATAAAGTGTATTTCTTTTTTTGTATAGGGTGTGCAATGAAATCTGTCTATGTATAATTTCAGTGTAGGCCTTGGGACATAAACGTATTTTTTTCTCTAAAAATACACGTTTTACATTTTAAAACCAAAATTTGGTCTGACCCGGTCTCGCGTGAATAACTAAAGCCCCGGACAGCACGTATGAAGATGGAAACCGAATATTCACGCTTCATTTTTACGTACCTAGCCTAGAGGAGAGAACGGAAAACAAGTTTGAAAAATTGCCCCCCAAACCAGTTTATTGTCTACATTTGTTCTACTTTGCTTGGATGTCTGTGCATTATGACTATTTTTCCGTTGTACTGCACCAAAGTTTGGTGGCTTGAGATTTTTTTCAATATTTTTTTATGCTTAAAATTCACGTACTTAATTGCAATGTTTAATCCACCGATCTATGATTTTTACTATTACAGAATATAGAAATGTGTAAGAGCTTCTGCATGTGAAACAAGTACTGCGAAGCAACAATCACAAACTCCCACGAATGCGTCACAAAAGCCGCCCCAAGCCTCCTACAGTTGAGCGACAACCTGCCATCTTACCATACATCAAAGGCATCACTGACAAAATTAGCAATATCTTAAGACGAGCTTCAATTAAAACTTACTTCAAGCCGCACAAGAAGATTAGCCAATTTTTAAGACCTGTCAAGAGCAATATCCCCCTACAAGATGCAGGTGTTTACAAGCTTGATTGTGAATGCGGGTTATCATACATTGGGCAAACAAAGAGGAGCATCGATATCCGGATAAAAGAACACATAGCTGACATGAAGAACAGGCGCTCGACCAAGTCTGCAGTTTGTGAACATGTTCTGGACAAACCCAACCATTACATTCGATTTGATAATCCACAAATCCTCGCTAGAGAGACCCGGTTCATGCCAAGAATGTTACGCGAGGCTATTGAAATCAAGAAACACCCAAATTTCAATAGAGAAGATGGTTGGCAAGTACCACCGGCTTGGGATCCAGTCATTAAATTAATTAAATCCCAAGGCCAACGCAATACTGCAAGACCTCTGGACACCGTGAGCGAATACTGCGTGCATAGGGAATGTTAAGATTAAAAAAAAAAAATAAGACGGTAGTTCAAATAATTTCTTAATAACTCAAGTGACAAATAAAATCAATTAGTCACCCCGTGACCACGTCCACTGCAAAGTGTTCGAAACGTCGGGATATAAATAATGTTAAATATACGTGATTTAAACCGTTTAAAGTTGTTTAATTGCTAAGTGTAAGGATAATATAATGAATCAAAAACTATGCGTGATTTTTGAAAAAAAAAATGTTGGTTAGTCGGAAAACCGATAAACTGAATTGAAACTAAATTCCTTATCACAGTAGGCTTAGTATGGAACATCAAGGTCTAGAGATTGTTTACAGAGCGCATTGAATTCTGACGTTGCTCTGAAAAAAAATGCATTTTTTCGATAGTTAGTACTACTAGACGGGACGTGCAAAAAAATATGTTAGTTATTGTACTACAAATCGATAAGGAAACTACGCTTCATACTCCACGGTTAGTACATTAGACAGTAAAACCATAGACCATTCCTACCAGACGAACAATGTCAATTATCACCGGTCAAAAATTATTATTCTTAGTATGTGTGTGATTTGTCATAAACAAAAATAATATAGAAAATAAATAATAGATAATAAAAAAAAAATTAAATGAAACAAAAATAAGAAAAAGTTATGTCAATTAATATGAAACCACCTATTGAATTATTCCCTGTGCATTCCTTATTAGGATTCAAATATCACTAAATTAAACTAATTACATAGAACAGTATAATAATACCTTTGGAATAGCTACAGTGCCCTCGTGGCCACTAAGCTGCATGCTCATCTTATTTGTTTAGTGTTGCGAATGACTTGATAATTCTACACGAGTTATTTCATATCTTCCTCAGTGGATCTACCACGCAGACAGCGTTTGCAACTTATATGTAATTTATAAATCTAAATTTCTAGTTTTAATTTTAAAAAAAATCCACTGCTCTTAAAACAAACGCAAAAAAAAATTAAAAATTCCTTTGCCTGCAATTGCCGTATTGTGTAAACCGGCTATAGATTAACACTACCCCAGTTCTTTCCGTGGGCAATAGCCGACTAAGAGATAACAAAGCTACTACCACAGACTCTGAAAAACTACATCACCTCAAAAATAGGGGACTCGTAAATCTGCGTCACAACGCGGCCGATACCTCAATACGCATTTATTTTCTACAATATCCAAATCAATTACATGATTCGTGCATTTATAACTTACACGAAAGAATCTATAGAAATTGGAAAGATATTTTATACTAAGTACACCACAAATTCAACTAAAAACACAAATTATTTGTCAGACTTGTTATATTTTGTTGTGATATTTTATTGTCGTTTTCGCTTCCCCTCAATTGAGGCAACTCTTGACTCATTTTGCAAAGGCTTACCTCACACTTATTTTGAAACGAGGCATTAACGTGCGGTCAGTTGCATCTAATGGTGTCTACTCACCCATAACCGTAATAATATATGTATATATATAGCGGTGCCGAGTGTAAGTTACAATGTCTTAGAGCTTTATCTGGCTTCCTACAATTATGCTAAAGACCTGCGGCTTCTCTTTATCCTAGGTTTAAATTACATTCTAGGCTAGGTTTATTGTAAACAAAACAAAATATGTTGAAATAATATGAAATTTGTATATTTTTAAAATTAAGTAAGGGTTGGAACTCCCTACCTCCGTTAATATTGAGAGTCTTAGAGTCTTAGTGCCCACTATTTATATTTAGAGCCTAATAATAAAAAAACATTAATTTGTCATTGAAAATTCCTTTATTGTTTTTCAAAATATTCTCCTTCGTCATCTATACACTTTTGCATTCGTTCGAACCATTTGTAAAAGCATTTTTTCCATTCCGCTTGAGGTTTTTGAACGCATCGACGGTTTCTTCTGCCAACGAAAATCGTTGTCCACCCAATTTATTTTTGACGTTCGGAAACAAAAAGAAGTTATTGGGTGCCAAATCGGGACTCTACGGCGGATGACCCATTAATTCGATTTATTGAGTGTTCAAACATTCGGTTGTTAGACGAGACGTGTGAGAGCTCGCATTGTCATGATGAAGAATGATACGACGGCGCTTGTTTGTTTTCCTTATTTCACCGAAGATTTCCGGCAAACAAATGGTTGTGTACTATTCACAATTGACTGTTTTACGTTCCTCTAAAGGCACTGTTGCCACATGGCCAGTTTTTCCGAAAAAACAGGCGACTATTTGTTTCGAAATGCTTCGAGCGCAAACAACTTTTGTTGGATTTGGTTTATCTTGAAAGACCCATACAGTCGACTGCTGTTTACTTTCCGGCTCATACGCATAGATCCATGATTCATCACCTGTTACAATGTTATATACGTCTTTTGAAGCACCGCCATTGTATTTCTTGAGCATTTGTTTGCACCAATCGACACGAGCATCTTTTTGAGATTTTTTCAAATTATGTGGGATCAAACGAGAACAAACCTTTTTCACAGTTAAATGATCATGCAATATTTTATATGTGCTAGTCGAACTAATGCCTAAGGTTGCCTCAATCTCACAGTTTGTCACATGACGATCTTGCATTATCAGTTTTTACACAGCATCAATGTTTTCTTGCACAACAACTGATTTTGGACGACCTTCACGACTTTCGTCGGTGAGCGAATGGCGATCACGATTAAACTTGTTATACCAGCGTTTCTCAGTGGCAAAGGATGGGGCTTTATCGCCAAAAGTAGAAGTAAGTTGATCGATGCACTCTTGTCTTGATAATCCACGTCGAAAGTCGTAATGAATCATCGCACGAAAATTTTCACAAGTTAATTCCATTTTTTCGCTGAGATACAACTTTCAAGTCACTGTAAACAACATAAATCGCGCTTAAATGATAAAATGTTCTGAAGAAGGTTATGGTCAAAAATGTCAATCTTTCCATTGGAAACGTTAGATGGATGGCATCTGACAACACTTAGTGTTGCCAAGACTCAAAATATAAATAGTGCCCTATGTATTATAATAAGGCATCTTGTCCACGATGACGTGTTTAGATCCGACGAAATCATCGGGACTACGTAAGAACAACGGTGGTGTACTAGTTTATATGTACCTTTGTCCACACAATGCAACCACGTAATTCTTATAGTCGCCGGACTGACGGATCTAGCTCCGTCACGAATGTCACGCGGTCATCGACGACAATCTACCGGGGTGTGTCTACGACGACGGACGTGCGTCCGAATAGTGGCCGACTCACTATATCAAATCCCCTACAAATTGGCCATAATAAACACTACGTCTGTACGACACAATCGAAACAGTTCTACTAGGCCGCACTTGACTTTGCCTGCGTCGTAGCTACATCCAGCAAAAATCTTATCGTGGACCTAAAGACGTGAGATTGATTTCGTATGCGGATCCGGCAAAATTCTTACCGTGGACAAGAGGCCTTAGGGGTCTGAAATTGGGTGTAAAAATATTTAAAACAAAAAACGATAAATTTAAAGGCAAGTAAGTACATGTAAATTACTTGTAAAGACGGAACACTTATTTAACCGAAAATACTCTTTAAGAAGAGAAACCAATATGTGATAGAAGTTGGGTACACGGGGTGAGAGGAGAGCTTGGTAACCATAATAATAGTATTTCAACTATGCAGTGCGAATGTGAAGGGAGACCTCCCCGGGAGGATTGCACGTCCCAATTGCTTGAAGTACCGATTCCCTTTCCGTTGCGGGATCATATGAATTGAAGCAAATCGATTTATATCACCCAGTCCACACATAACATCAAGGAAAATTAGTATAATCGAAAGAAAGAAAAACACATTTTGCCACTCTATAGTTAGAAAAAAAGAATTACAATATAACTTTAAATTTCGTTCTAATCCAATTTCTTAAAAATGTAAACAAACATGGCGGCCAGAAGTAACTGACACGGCCTCAAATTAAAGGAATTTCCCAATATTCAGCTTTAAATCTAGCACAAACTTGCGGTCTCGATGTATACAATTATGAATGTGTAAACAATTATTACCTCACAATTTAATTTAAGGCCGTGTCTGTTACATCAAGCCGCCAGCCATATTTGTTTATATTTTGGTCAAATGAATAAATGTCTTAAGAAACAAGAAAAAAAAACGATACGACTTTTTGGCGGGAACCCGAGTAGTGAAGTGGAGTTTTTGATTGATTACTATAAAAATTGTGTATTGTGCATTTTGTGATAAGTTCAGTGTTATTGTGTAAAATGTTTGTCCGTGTGCTTCCAAGAAGTCCTCTTCTGTCCCCAGTAAACCTACTGACACTTTACTGAGTTACTCCCGATTTACTTCGACGAGACTGGACATTCACAGAATACGTTTTAAACTTTAAAATTGTTTATTGCGGTGTAAACTTGTCACCGACAGAATGTGCTAATAGCACCATTGCCATATATAAAAAGAAAAAAAAGAATTAACTTAATTATTGGCAATGGCAACAATTAGTTTCAATTAACATCCTAATCACTAATAAACGACACTAAATAAGTACATTAAAGACAGTTCATTAGCCGATGGCATGATCTATTAATAGATATGGGTAATTATGGCAACAAACACATCCACTGATCGCTTGTACAATCAGTATTAACAATCGACTCATCAATCAATTACATCGACACATTAAACTAGCTTGATATACGAATCGATATCAGTCTATGACTACCCCTTGCAATTATGAACACGCGGGCCCAATGTCGAATAATGTATATTACAAATCGGAATTAAGTAGAAACTCAATGGTACAATTTGAACTCGCCTAAGAGTGGACTCGCCAACCAGCTTGGCCAGCGTGGCGTTTTCATATCATAAATCTCCCTCATGCACTTCCATAGATCCTCAGACAACGTGTCCCATGTCCAGCAATGGATGTTTAAAGAGCTGGTTACGCTTACGGTTTTTACGCCTTTGTTCGATTTAAGGCAGATTCTTATTAGGTACAGTCATACTCAAATACCTGGGAAATTAATATAAAAATAGCAGATAAAAATAAATTAAATCATTTATTTTGCAAAAACATAGGTAACAAATATGGTGTTAATTACAAAACGACCCATTATGTTCTGCGCCAACAGGCGTGCAAAAATTAATCGTAAACATATAAACTAAATTTATTAAACACTGGTGGATAATCAATTTCTAAAAATGACAACAATAATCGATATATATATATATATATATATATATATATATATATATATATATGTCAATCTAAATAATAATATGATAATGTTTTGTAACTTGTCAAAAAAAAAACCGTCAAAATAATAAGAAGAAGTGAAATAAAATATGGATGTGGTCAACATCCAATTATAATAATTATCAGGCGCGAGAATTATCGTTTTAATTATTATAATGATTTATAAAAAAGAACAAATATATATTTTTATGCCATCATGCAAGATAATTTGTAGTTGCGCAAAAGCAGTGATCTAGGACCCATTGAGACAGCTTTCTTTTAAAAACACCGAAGATTATTTTTTTAAAAGAATTAGGTAAATAGTAAGAGCTACGCAATAGACATTTCTTTTATACAAATTTAATCGAGACCACGGTAAAAGCAAATTAGGTATCTTGTCTTTATTGTCTTTGCGGTCGAAAATCCGCATACCTTACGAAATATTCTGGAAGTTCTTTTACAAACACGCAAACCTGCTTTATATATATATACATAAATGGAAGCGGGATAGTATTTCGCTTCTTAAACAATGGCCGACAACTTTCCCAACACCGTGCCTCAAAAATAGCCCGGAATTTAATATTTTTTAATGATTTAAGTCCGAGCTATTTATTAAACAAAAATAAGCCAATATAACAATTTTTTTTTATAATTCTATCGTTTTTTCTATCATAAAAAATCGAACATGATGAACAATTGAATGTCCATTTTTTTTTGTTTCTGACATTACGCTAACAAAAAGTTCGTATATAAATGAAATAGTGGTCAAGAGTTCGGTCACGCAAACATTACGTACGTTTGTGTGAAAGAGGTATAAATTATTTTATCAATAACCTTGTGTTTCCGAGGGTGCAGTTTCTGCCTTAACGCCGAATCTGTTCTAATAAGAATCAGCCCTAAACCGAACAAAGGTTTTTACGGTATGCCAAGATAAGTCAGGAAAGTACGGTTTATCCGCAGTTCGTTGACAAATAACTAGTGCTCACGTGTGGTCGTCGACACACTGTATCGCTAACGCAACAGTTTTCCACTAAGTTACGTCATGTGACTTTCCAACAGGCGCAGGTGGTAGAGACCTTGCCTACTCTGCAAAGGGTCTCGGGTTCGATTACCGGTTGGACAGTCATGTATGTAAATACAAAAATGTCTTACAACTTTCTTGGAAAGTCCCATGTAGCTTAGTAGAAAACTGTCCAGTTGTGGTACAAAAGTGTCTCGACTACGTTTATTCGGGTGTGTGTGTCTCTGGACCCACGACACAGAGTCACACAGTGTAGGCCATTGAGAATGGCGTTATTTATTAAAAAAAAAATCGACAAATTCGACAGCGCTCCCGCATTACCCCTGGTGTTTTGTCTATGGGCTGGGGTGACCATTGTCCACTCCACTCCACTTGCACGGAGGTCCTCCCATGGCTTAAAAAAATCCAAAATTAACAGTCGTCAAAATTAAGTCGAGTCAAAACATTTGCGAACTTATAGCCAAATTTAGGTCAAAGCGTTGATTACGTACCGTGTCAGAAATCTCTTTGCACAGCTCACTATGATTTTACACATTTTTCCATTTCTTTTCATGCCCCGCTTCCATAAATCTGCATGTTGTTGCTGCTATGTACATATATATTTGTATACATGTATAAGATATTGGTAGACCGTTGCGACTTCGGATTATAGGACCCATTTACACCGTTACAATATGATTTTTTATTAAATATGTGACAGACAAACATACCGTTCTCGTATTAGTCATGTGGGACCCACGAATCAAATTAAGAGTACTCAGGTCACTTTAATAATTTGATAATAATAATTTACTGCATAGTGTAACAGATTTTTTTTATAGAGAAGTGGGACCGCTTGCACGTCCGTGCAAGCGGTCCTGGTGAATGGTAAATGTGATGCGGCACGTGATGGTAAAGGTTACCGCCACCCATGGACACCTACAACACCAAGGGCCATGCGGGTGCGCCGCCGACCTTGCAAAATCCTATTCACAGCTTTCTTTAAGAACCCTATATCGTAGCTTAATGGAAAGACTTTGCTTAACAGTTACTTTGCTTCAATAGACAAAACTTGACTATCGCAGGCAAGTGGAAACAAACCACAATAAGGGAATAAACCAATAGGGAAGTAAAGAATTATCCAATAGAGACCACTTGAAGTACAACAAATAAAAATATGATTTAAATTCACATTGAAAAATTTAATTTTGTTAGTATTGAAATAAGAATAATTTGATAACATTTTTGTGTTACATATTATAATATATTTGATATTTGCACGGTTTAATGTAAACAAATTTTGAAGGTAAACTATTTATAACAATTACCACCTGATATATCTAGGTATTCAAAATGTCAAGGAAAAAATGACAACTTCATTTTTAATTTCATACCTTGATACGTAGCATCGGACGCCCTCTAGTCAAGTGTACTGATGACTTGACCTGACCTAGATCTATAGTTACTGAATGATAGGAATGAGGTAGGTCTAGGTTCTGTAGCAATTTTCTTGATGCACATAATGAAAATGTTTTATTTTACATTTAATTTAACTAGTTTACAGTTACCATATCCTAATTCGTCCACTGTTGTACATTGTCTTATACATGAGGCATAAGACAACCTTAAACCGCCACACTGGCCAAGCGGGTTGAGGTGTCCACTCTTTTAGAGGTGCTGCAGTTTCTCAGCACTCGTGTTAACGGGTTTACTACCCTTTCTATACCAAGGGAAGAGATGGGAGTAGAGCTATTCTAAAGACCGCTGACACCACACGGCCAAGTTACACAGTACAGTGGTTTACAATACTACTAAAAAAATGTAGGTCTTTGTATTACCGAACACTAAAATACGAGTGTGTATATAAAATAGAGAGGTAATAACGTAACAAAAGGAACGCTGAAGTGTGTGTTGAATGTTAGTTTCTTATTTTACTCTATTGTTAGTTTTGAATGTTAGTTAGTTTATGTTGAAATTATTGCGAATACGAAAATATATTACAACCGGGCGTTATCTTTTAATTATTAGTACTGTATCTAGCGTAGTTTGCCTGTTACACATACAAAGATAAAGAGATTGGATTACACTACGGTGTAACAGACTCCGAGTTAAGCCGAATGTCGCCGAATGAAAGCAGTGGACGGCAGCGTATTTATGTGACCGCTCCAGCAATATTGAAACCGTATGATTGTTATAAACGTAATACGGGTAAAATTAAAATTCACTGACATTTGGTCAAAGAGCATTTTTAATTTATGCTAATCTTGTGTATGTATTCATTATGATTTGCATGTTTGTATGATATGTATTTATGTATATGTTAGCATATTGTATGTATTCATCATGTATGTTTGTATCATGTATAGGTGATTTATTATTGTGTTATAGTTATTATAGATTTATTATAGTCTAAGTTAGATACCTTTATACCTGACATCGCACCTCCCAACGTATTTCACTGATACACCCAAAGGTTAGCTGGTAGAGAATGCCTTAAGGCATTCAGCTCACCCTTTGTACCTTGATGTGCAATAAAAAAAATAAAAAAATCTTATCTGGAGAGAATACAGAACGAAATATTTTAATTTCGAAAGACAGTTTCGAAGACGTTACTATACCAACCGAAATACAACATGAAACAAGGCAATCAATTTAAAATATGTAAAATCGGAATAAATTAAGGAATAATAAAAGTCACATACATGTACCTAAGATTTTATTGTCCTGTCTAAAACGGTCATAACGGTCATTACTGAGACCGGCCACCTAGACGGCGCACACGAGACGGCTTAGGCGACGTGCGTAGAGTAAAAGATATACTAGAATTGTACTATAAATCATGACAACAACCTATTTTAAAAACTATTAGAATCAATTGTACTCTCAATACTGAACAATTTATTTTCAGCTTTTCCGTTATTGAGGGACAGAGTGCATTTGAGGGGGAGAGTGCACGCTGCAATCCAACAGCCACTGGGCACGCTCGACTGGCCACGTTACCCTTGTCTCACAGAAGACTTCCTTGAAATGTACCGCATTTCCCACTTTATCTTATTTCCCTAATATACGTACGTGTTTCGGTAGTGGGTGAGATATGCCAGAGCCCATTCCCATCCTATCCCTCCCCATTTTCGCAACTCCTTATCCAAATCCATTCCTATATCTCCAAAGGTTGGCAGCACATCCGGGGGCGTGCCAATGTTTGTAATTTTGGATTAATGTTGGCATGTATCGCGGATGTCTATGGGCGACAGTATCCATTTACCATCAGGTGGATTGTATTCCTGTCTGCCTCCTACATTCATAAAAAAAAAATCCGTGGCAAGTGTTTTAATAGGCGATCTCTCTTCATCAATTTAACTACATGTGTCAGCAAATCCTTTTATGTGAAGCTAACAAAACTTAGTAGCATCAATAAGGAAGTCGATATTCACGAAAAAGAAAATATTTTTTCAATAACAAGTAACGTTATATAAAAAGGATACAATATCCAAGGTCCCTGGACACATAAATAACTAATATATCGTCACTATTTTTCAAGAAAGGGACCAGTTAAAATATTTAACGTCCATTATTTGCCTCTGAAAAATGTCGATCCCTTCCGTGTCCGTACTTTGTATGCAAATACGGCGACCGACTTACATTCACAACATACGCAATGATTTTGTGTTCGAAAACGCTGCGATTTTTGTCGTAAGCAACCTTAATCAACCTTTTTTTTTCACCACTGCTGAGCATATTGTCTTACATATTTACATATGAGGGATGACTTTAAAGCGACAGGTACACTAAACGGATTGGTGGTATTTTCTTAGGTTTTCTTGTTATGATTAAAAAAAAAAATTTTCAGACGGTAGTTCAAATAATTACTTAATAACTCAAGTGACAAATAAAATCAATTAGTCACCCCGTGACCACGTCCACTGCAAAGTGTTCGAAACTTCGGGATATAAATAATGTTAAATATACGCGATTTAAACCGTTCAAAGTTGTTTAATTGCTACGGATTGGTGAGTCCATTCTTTAGAAGTGGTATACTTTCTAGGGGCTTGTGCTAGCTGGTTCCTGGCGACTTGGTTATCCCTTAGTGGCCTTTTACGATATCCACGGGCAGCTTGAAAGGATGAAAGAAAATCTTAAGGTTGGTAGATTTAATTTTAATAATGATTGAAATGAAGAAATGAACGCGAGGTTATTTAATATGATAATTTACTTTTGAATACAAACGATTTGAAATTTTGAATTCTCATATATATCTAGTCCACATTCGAAAAGCGTTAATATATAGTTTACTAACCGTAATTTCATCGGAATAGGAGGAATAAAAATTATCCAATGTATGCTATAAACTATACGTATGTATGCCAAATTCGACAGCGATTTATTTGCATGTAATGGTATGAAATAAACGCGTCCGTTAATCCCAAAACGCCTTTCTGTATGTCACTCGTATATGCGAGTAGACTCAGTATGTTCCTGTTATATCGCTTTATACGTGGTCGTGGGCGGAACAAAAGTGTGTGATAATACGTCCTTTATGATCCCGCAATTGATATGTGGTAATACTATGAAGAATGAAGTGACTTGGAATCTGTCTGGAGAACGTGTACGTAGACCATCTATTGATATGTGCCACGTAAACTTTAGAGTGATTCCCGTGGGAACTTTATAATTCATCTGGATAAAAAGTAGTCTAAAGTTTTTAAAATCAGTCTTGTAGTCAAACACGCGTTTAGACAAACAGACAAAAATTCAAAAAAAAATTGTTTTGGGCTTTATATCATTCGTACTTTTAAACTTTTTTCAAAAAATGTCTCATGTACAGACACGACTCCGTTACGATTTTATTATATGTACAGATCAAGGAATATATGAATGTGTTTAGATTGAGATTAACAAAGCGCGTGAGAGTGAATTCCAACCATAGCACGTTTTTACAACTGGGATAGAGGGATGACTCTTCTTCTTCTTCTGACATTATCCGTGGGGTATATTTTAATTTAAATCTCGAAAAACAAAAATTAAAAATATACTTATAAACCGAAGCGAAGCGAGGGCGGGTCGCTAGTTAGGTATATTCAAGGAAACTTTACTGCTGTCGTTTATGTTATTATTTATTTATATGTTTCCATCGCATCTAACAATGTATATCTCTGATCAACCCATAGGGTAGCTGGTAGAGAATGTCTTAAGGCATTAAGTTCGCCTTTTGTGTATACAATAAAGTTAAATAAAATGTATAAATTGCAATAAAGTTTGGTAACTAAAATAAATACACAAGCGGCAGTAATCTATACAATACCGCTGCCCGTGTTAATATCCATTGTAATTTTAAGATCGCCATGTTGAATTTTCTAGATATGAAAATGTTTTATAGCTTTAATTTGTGTGTAATACACGTCTAATTTTTTTTTTCGATATTTTTACAGTGTTCAGCGACCACTGCTTATACTTGCACGAAGAAATTATCGCATATCCACCCATAGTAACCTGTGTATTGTTGACGAATATGTGAATTAGAGCGTCGGCCAACCGAGCGATAGCATAGAAACAAACTATTAGTAAAACTAATAAGCAATTAATAAAAGTAGTATTCACGTAAAGTATTTAAACTTAGCACTACACATATTATTGGATTATATAGAGTAATAGTTCGAATTTGGCTTTGTTTACCTTTTATTTCTAATCGATGTTTCGGCACGGGTTACACCAGTCGTGGTCACGAGCTGACTGAAGAGGCGGGTAATCCTGGATGGGCGCTGCGAGCAGTCTTCTCAACTACCCAAAATTGATCTTCTCATTCGAAAAGGCTGCGACACTACACTAGCTACTGCACTATAATTACAACATTTTTTTGCGTTCGTAAACGAGTTACTACGGTGATATTAAAATTCAATTTCATTGCTTTAACAGAATGAGTAGGTTGATGAATGTTATATTTGCGGTTCGCGGTACCTTATTGAATAAGTTGATAATGACCTGCAAAGGAGTTTGTACGAATACTCAATTGACCGATAATGTAAGTACCGTCATACATGTGCCTATCACAATTTCTAAACATTTATCATTTATTAATATCGCGTCATGTATGACGCTGATAATAATGATATAATGATAATGTATAATGACATGTATAATAATGATAATGACCTTGCAACGTGACGCCATGTTTGTTTTGCGAGTAAATTTTAAACTTTTCTTAATGCGAAAAGCGTTTAGAAAATAATCTTTAAAAGTAGATCGATATAGTTAAGTTTTACATTGGAAGGTTTGTGCCCTAATCACCGTGTTGGGCAGGCGGGTTGGTGATCGCAGTGTAAGGCCTCTCGCACCGGTGGTGCTGCTGTCCATCACTGGTCTCTGGTATTTGAAATCTAACAAATCGAATGGTTATATCGCCATTGAATGGTCGTTAGAGCTCTGTCCGTTATTCATCAGAGTGCCCCGCTTATAGGAGATAGCTTGAATCCCATGTGATGGTGATCAGAACCCGTTACACCTTATTTTTCAATGAGAAGAGCCTAGGATTGTGTGTGGTAGCGAGCCTATGGAGAGGCCTATATTCAACAGTAGAGAGACATAGGTTGAAAGTATGCTATGTTAAGGTATGCTATGGTAGTTAAATTTTATTATCCTATCTTTAGCATTTATTTCATTATCTTATCTTTAGTATTTATTTTATTATTTTATCTTTAGCATTTATTTTATTATCTTATCTTTAGCATTTATTTAATTATCTTATCTTTAGTATTTATTTGATTATCTTATCTTTAGCATTTATTTCATTATCTTATCTTTAGCATTTATTTCGTTATCTTATCTTTAGCATTTATTTTATTATCTTATCTTTAGCATTTATTTTCGCGTAACACAGTAACTTATCTATCAAATATAAACATACACAAAAGAACCAATTTCAAAGATATTTATCTATACGTTACGTGGAAGAAGCGTTCTAAGCTAAGCTAAGCGAAACCTAAGCTAAGCTCCGAAACTAAGCGAATAGGCATTTTAAGAGGTCCCTTTTGTCGTTTTGTCAGTCGCGAAAACATCGACTGGCCATTAGATTAGGCGCTTTGGGACCGCTTTGTGAGACTCGAGGGAAGTTATCCAGTTATAGCGGAGCTAGTTCAAAAACTGTTTTACTCTTGAAATACTTTCGAAGTATCTGGAAAATCTAGGAAGTCCAGGAAATCAAAAAAATCCGAAAAAGCAACCCAGACAGATTATATAATTTAATAAGTTTTATTAAATTATATTTTTTTCACATTTCATATAAATAAATAACTGAATTCCCTGTGTCCCTGTGTCCCTGTCCTATGTCCATAGGATTCCCTGTGTCGTGGCTCCAGAGACATACAAAGATAAACACAAACACACACCCAGAACCGAAAATACACTTGTTTTTTTTTTAAACAAATGTAAGTCCGACCGGGAATCGAACCCGGGACCTTTTGCACAGCAACGAGGGTCACTGCCAACTGCGCCAATCGGTCGGCAAATATAAATATGTTTACTTTTCTTTATGCTTGATTGGAAACGACCCACACATGTCTACATATTTAGAAATTCTATTGACAATTTTGACAAAACACAGCAGATTCAATGCAAGATTCACTAATTATTATGAAAAGGTTCACTGATTAACTAATTCATTACTATATGATGCTAGATTAAACAATTTAGTAAATTAATTAGTAAATCTTGCATCGTAAACTAATTAGTATCATCGCAGATTAATTAGTAACAGACCATTAATTAGTACATTTTGCTAGTAAACACAAAATGAGCAAAGTGTTTGCACCAGTCTCGGAACAACAGGCACAACAGGAAACGTCCCTTTGTACAGGTTCACTAACGAACGTACTAATGTCACTAACGAGCGTTGTTGAATTTGAATAATATTTAGAAGTATTTTCGTATTTATATTCGTAAGTATCGGTTACCACAAGGCGCCTGGAATGCGACGCGACGGCTTTAGCGTCGCATAAGTTTGTATGAAATCGCACAATGCATGGCACTTTTTCTGCGGTTCCGTGGGAAGATGCGGCGACGCCACAGAGTAAGTACACCACACGGAACGTCGCGCCGTAAAAGAAAGCAAAGAAAGAGTAAATAGAAAGCAACAGCTCCTTTACGGCGCCGAATATTTATACCCATTTTGGTAGGGCTTACATGTAAATATATCGATCATCAATGTTATTCTAGTTTAATTAAACCTAAATTAACCTAACACTTAATTGTAATCTTTTGTAATACCTACTGATTTCAAGGTTTCGTTTATTCATAAAAACTTTCAATTAAGTAGCAGCTACTTCAAAAGTGACTTAGGTACTTTTTAAATGTATTATTTTTATTTTCTAAAATAAATTCCGAAATTTTCTAAAAAAAATAAAATATCTAAATTAGACATATTTACATAATTTATAATCTTTGAATCTATTGAAGTGTTTCAAAAAGCAGACGCAAATAGTCCACCAGCTAGTATTATTATTTTATAATCAGAATAATAACTTATAATTATTTTTTTAATTTCGTCCAAATCACGCCCGCTTGCTCGATTTTGTACCGGCTCTCATTACGTACCTATTTTATTTAAGCAAAAGAAAAATAATGAAAATGAAGTAATATTTTTCCGAATAAAACTCTCACGTGAAATTATTATATTAAAGTATATTGTTGGTATCTACCCACATCTACCTTACTTATATATTGGAGTTTTGTATAACGTCATTACTTCTTTACGTTTAGTATACACATTAGGTAGGTAGTTATTAATTTTATTATAATGATAATGCTTTTACGCGTCGACAGGCGAGCGCCTGCCTAGTGCCGAAATCGGTTAGCGGGAATAGGCAGATAGATAGCTAATAGACAAATGTCGGAGCCATTACTAGATAGTTCCCTTCTACGGAGTTATTATTTATTCTTATGATAGTATGGTAAGTTTATTCTTATCATACAAACCTATCGCGCCAGGTTTGTATGAAGCACACCAGAGCAGCGTGCGACGGCGTGTGATATCCTCATTTAACGAACTTTCCGTATCCATATTTATTTACACTGCTAAGAGGCCAACACATATGTAAATTTGTACAATATGTTACAATACAATACAAACATACAATGTTATGTTACAATACAAACATATGTTACAATAGTGAATAGACATATAAATACATTGTAATATATCTAAAAAAAGTCCTCGATCCGCATACTGTTTTTATCAGCTTTTCATGGCTGAAAAAACATTAATAGGATAAGGATAAGGTAAATCCTATGAAACTTAACAGATGTTGATATTTCCCCACGTTAGCATCGTCTCACGTAAGCCGAACGGTGTCCCTTTATTACGTCAAAGGAGCGTTGTGGGCGCTATCCGGCTTATCCGCCATATGAGTGGCAGGTGTCAGTGCTTACCTTCTAATGTTTTTGCTGCCCTGACCCGTCTTTATAAATGTTATATAACATAATTCATATCGGTTGTTGGGTTGTTTGCATTCGATACCCAATATATTTATAGATATACCTATTCAAACATAACAGTAAGCTTTATTTTTTATAGTTTAACGTATTTTCTATCAAAACGTATGTGACCTCCGAACTAAAATAGACGAATTCTATGACAGTTCTCTGGCATCTGATCACGACATAATCCTCATAACCAGAGTCCCGGTTATGTGAAGGAATGCTTAATTGTGAACTAACTACCAGTAAATAGAATGTTCATCGCCGGGACGATGGCACGCGCGGTGCAAGCGCCGGAGTAATGATGCTATGCTCCGAACGTCCAATCCGACTGGCAGGGGGATGATTTCGACGTTACAGTTGAAGGCCGAATGGTATGGGTATACGAACTTAGTACCTAGTTGTTATTAGTACTTTTCACTCGCACTAGTCACACGCACGTGTACTCACGAGTAATTAGTAAATCTGACAAGTGTACATGAATAGAAGGCCGTCTTGTTTACTAAGCGACAAGTAGCTACATTACATAGAGTGGGAAATAAATAAAATTTACTATAAATTTATTATAGTGGGACACAAGGCTCTCCCTTTGTTGGATCCGAAACACGGCTTGCGAACCAAGCGTCGTCATCGACAAACCTATAGAGTGCTGTCTATAGATAATCGATCCTATATCATAGATAGATCATAGATCATCTATGCATTTTAAACTTTACATTTTAAAAATAATTGATTATATTTTATGATACATAAATTTGTTTATTTTTATTTTATGTAATATCAATGTAGTGATTATTTTTTTCTATAGATGTTTTGATGACAAAAGTTGTCACAGAGTATGAAGTTTGATGTTATTGTTTTGAACACAAATTATTATTATAATATTCTCCGTGTATTTTATCACACGCACTCACAAACACTCTCACACATACACACATTTTTACACACACATACACGCATCTATATCACAACACCACACATAACAAATACCACACTTGTAGCAATAAGAATAGTTCATATCGACGTACATTTTTTTCTCTGTGGATTTGTGTTAATAAAAAAATCCAAAAAAAAACTGAATATCTTAATAACATTTAAGTTATTCGTGTTTGTATTGTAACAGTCAATACGTAGGATATTGTATTTACTGTACAGCAAAATATAAAAAAGGCATACTTAATGTCTTAAGGCATTCTTTACCAGTCAACCTTTGAATTAAGAGAATTAAGAATTAGGTCACGAGAGAATGAAGACGGATGCATCGTAAAATTAGTATTATACTCTTAAAAATTCGATTGTTTTTTCGAATTAGAGAATTTTATCTGTACAGTATGTACCTACATTTCTTCTTCGAATTTGGATATTTCTTAAATCTTTAGCATAGCTCACACGGGATAACAGTCGTTACAGAGAAGACCACCTGCCGAAATAGATAAAAGTTTATTACTAACGGCCAGTGAGCAGTGACTGGCCAGCCGCAACTACTTTGATACTTTGTCTTTGTCCCTTATACTTTGCACTTTCTTGTTGAAGATTTCTTTTTCTTGCGTCCTCTTGTGAAGAATGTGATACCTTAGAACTTCTGACGTTACACGTGAATAAAGCGAGAAGACCAATGGAAATCTTTAATGATTATACCAACGTAGTAATATAAATAACTATTAATAATACTTTATTGATTCTAATAACATGTGGACTATAAATAACACAAAAACAAAAACAATACAGACATTAATACACACAAACACAAAGGCACAGCCAGACTCGAACAAACATGCATTTAAACAAATGAATGGGAATCGAATCCGGTACCGTTTGCACAGCAGGCAATCCGTTGTCAATTTTATTGATTACTAGCTGAACCGACAGACGTTGTCCTGTCTAAATTTCAATAATACAATAATATCAATAAGTTCATACAAAAATCCCATAGAAAGAAGCACTTTCAGTTTTTCCTGAATTTTCCAATTTTCCAGGCAACTTTTCCAATTTGTCTTTACGTACGTTATCGTACGTTACGTACTTTACGTACGTACGTAGTTTTTACGTTATCTTTTGTATCAAATGTATGTATGTATTAAATGATTGATGTATGTATGTATTGTATGTATCAAATGTATTGATTCATATCAGAAGCCTTGTGGAGCTAAGTACTAGTTCCATCGGCAGGTATCTAAATGCTTAAATGTATAATATACAAGTACGGATCTTCTGGACCGTATAATTAGATGACTGGACGCTGCCCACTTCGTTAGTGCAACTAATAAGGTCTAACCGCACCGTACAGCGTTTTAGGGTTAGGTTTTATTGGGCCACATTTAGAACATTTAGAAGGGACAATGGTTCAAGAGTATTTCAAATTATCGATTGATTGGATGTTATTTTCTATTGCTTAAGAATTTATACTATAATATCATGTTCAAATTTGTACAGTCTGTAATTTTAATTTTTTTTTTATAGAGTAGTTTATCTTTTATATAGTATAGTATACTTTTTATATAGTTTAACTTTTTATAGACTTTTATAGACTAGACTCGTCCGCCCAACGAGCAAGCGGTCTCACGTGATGGTAAGTGTTACCACCGCCCATGGACACCTGCAACACCAGAGGGTATGGAGGCGCGCCGCCGACCTTGCAAAATCCTATTCACAGCTCTCTTGAAGCACCCCATATCGTAGCATAATGGAAAGACCTCTTGAGGCAGTTCGTTCCACAGCCTACGGATTCGCGGTATAAAATAATTTATACCGATATTTCCACCAGTGTCAAAGGAATTTTGTATTTTGTCGAGATATTTAGACGTCTGTGACAGGCGTTTAAATTTTCATGTGGCACAATATTATGAACGATTTTACTTGAATCTTGAAACAAGGCCAAGGATTCAAGAGCATTACAAGTTATCAATTGATAGGATGTTACATTGAATTGTATGTAGTGTGTAGAGATGGAGTGATGCCTGACCGCATGGCCAATACATTACCACACGTCTACATATTACCCGTAAGAAAATATTCTCCACAACAAACTGTTAGAGTAACAACGTCACAATTTAAAACGGTTTACTTCCAACATTCCTCCTTTCTTCACATCCTCAAGATAAACAGGGTTGTTCATTCAAACTGTATTTCCCAGGTTATTATATTATACGAAGGACACTCGTGTACAAAACTCATTATGTGTCATAATGAGCAGCTCGTTGCAAGTTCCGTTTTGTCAGTCTGCACTTACAAACGCTCGTAGGCGAGTGTTGGCGCGAACGATAAGCGGTAACGATTTTTGCAGTCTAGTCGAGTTAATATTGGAATCAGTCTATAACTTCTTTTAATACCGACGATTTTTTAAGTTATAATCTACACGAATCGATATTAGATGTGCTCTCGATTTTCTTCAATTCTTCGGTGTTTCCAATTCTTCCTAAAATGTTTCCATCGCCATTGCAGTAGGGATAATTGAAAAATCTGTACTTAAGACTCCCGGGACTTCAACAGCGGTTTGTCCATACAAAGGTATTCCACTGTATTCAAAGTATTCCACAGCAGTGAGCGTGAGCACTGCTGCGAATAATTTCCGAATCGAATAAAACAAGACTCCTAATTTTTTACTGTTTGACTATATTGAACGCGAATACTGTCAAATATTATAGTAATCGAGTACAGTCGACCCTAGAAATTAATCGTGAATTACCAATGATTATAACCTGTCTTTTTGCAGGATTAATTTTAAATCAGTAAAATTTACCCCAACCTATATACGGCTTAGATTATTATTAATTATGATTACTGGAGGGGCGCCCTTTTTTGTATAGAGCGCCCCTATACAAAAAAGGGCGCAGACACAAGGGACGCAATCGAGTATCTCGCACAAGGCGGAGAAACCGCTACGGTCGGCCCGGATGCAACGTAACAAAACATGTACGATTAACGACATTAGACGCACTTTTAAAGCTACTTATTCGCTAAGTTAACTTGAATGCTCATAAGCTGACTTTAAATAATTTTATATAATTTTCATAACTTAAGACATGCAAGTGTAAATAAAGGAAATAAAGTTGATTGTTTAGAACATGATGTATCATTTTTGTTGTTACCTATCTTTATTAACTTAGTAAATTATTACAATTGCAAATAATGTATTTTTTATATAATCTATGATGTATTTTCGAGATTATGTGAAAATACCACGGAAGTACCTTGATTTTTTACCTTGAAAGGATTTTATATTAAGTCAATATCTGAGATATAAATAGGTTTAATAAAATAAGCCTAAGTCAAAATATTAAAATAATACTGCGAAGAAAATAGATAACAATTTTCAGAGAGAATAGCAAATACACACACACTCAGCCGCGCTGCGCGCCGTACGATACGCACACATACTCAATTCGTATACAAATATCCACGTTCGAGCTGCGGGACGTGGGGAGAGTTTTGTCACTGGCCCCAGAGATAGCAATAGAAAATAAACATACCTATTTTTGAAATTCTCTTCAACGATCCTTCCTTCTTCAGTAGAAACTCAGTGGTAAAGGCCAGCGTCCAACTCACGGGAAATGTGAGTCAGAAATAAGTATTTACTGGCATTCCTGTAGTTGTTACGTAAATCTGTGAATATAATGAAGAACAGTTTCATATTCCATTTCTTATGAAAATATTGTGACCGGAAAGCCTCCTAAATTGCAACACAACCTGAAGATGATAGGTGACGGACTGGATTCCTTCACCTTTTGAAGCCTTTGAAGCTGGTGTACCTCGGTGAAATTTCGGAGTGACACGATACGTTTATCTCTTTTTTTATTGTATTATCAACTTAGTTTTTAAGTCTAACACTCTATTATTTATTTATTCACACTTTATTTCAAAGACAAAATGTGGATTTAATGCCTTATGGCATTCTCTGCCATTAATTAATTATCGGTTATTAATAACCTGAAAAAAGGGTTTTATTTTATTTTAATTACACCGGTGGTGCTCTATGGTGTCGATGGTATGGTATGGTATAGAAAGCCCGTAAGAAGCAGTTCCAACACCACACAATGTTAGCACATATAGTACTGTCATTAAATTCGAATTTCTACTAGACACCTGCACACCTCCTCCACACCTCCTCCTCCTGGCCTCCTGCACGCCACGCTGGCCAAGCGGGATGGTGAGTCCACTCTTTAAGAGGTGGTGTAGTTCCTCAGGGCTTATGGTAATCGCTTTGTTTTCACTTACTCGCATTTTACGACACCCACAAGAAGAGACACTCACGTACTAACATTAAATGTAATTTGTAGAGATTTCGCTTATAACTTGCACCACAGTACAAAGCACTTCTGCAGTTGTGAGTAAAAGAGATGTCTAAACACACAGTAAGGTGGTAACACTGATATTTACAACGACAATGGCTATGAAGCTCATAGATTTTAGACTAGATAGGTACTTATTTCTTTAAAACATAACTTAAAGTCCGTTTTTTTCATTTAAATCTAAAAATCTGTGATATACAAGTATCTCTGTCCTAAGATTGCCTGGAAGAGATCGCCTTAGCGATAAGGACGCCTATTGTATTCTATCGTTTTAACGATGTGTGCACATATAGTAACCATGTAAGCAATACAGGGTATTTATTATTATTAAAAATAGATGAGTCACAAAAAATATTTTGTTTTTACAAAATCAAAACCAAGGTGAAATGGAATTGAATCGAAGCAATGCCTATTTTAACTACATATAATATGCCTATAATTAACTACATTAGATGGATTGATGACGTGAAGAAAGTCACCGATAGTGGCTGGATGAAAAGAGTTGAAAACAGTGTGTGGTGGTAGTCCTTGAGAGAGACCTGTCAGTAGTGGAGAAACACAAGCTGATGGTATAATATGGTACCATATGCATGTAGCTCATTTTTAAATTATAGTGCCTTTTCCATACTATAACATATGTTTTTCTGGAAATTATTTTAAAATATTGTGTCTTCGTAACAAGCGGTTCATGAGAAATACTTCTTAATAATTAATCAGGCATGTGTTACGTCTCCAGCGGTGGATAGTGAAAGGGCTGATTGCACTGCATAACACTGAAACAACACGGTTTACATAACTAATAAGTAGGTAATCTAACACTCAACATTATTTTAAAGATTTTTTTCTGAAATATTGACTTCTTCAAACTTTCACTTGTATAATTATTTTTACGAGTACATATGGTTCTCATTAATTGTGAATAAAAAAGATGCGAACAGTCGTGTTATTGAATTTTATTCTTACGTGAATAGTATGTCTCAATTTTGAATGTGTAATCTACAAATTACCATTTATTCTGGTCAAAAGTGTACAGCTCAAATACCACAAGCGACCCTCAGACTAGAAACTTGTCGCTACAAGATTCAGTCGCCTCCGCGTAGACCTTTACAAATATTTGCCTAGACCATAACAAACAAGTAGGTTCTATATAAATAACTTCGGTCGAAGTCGCCGGAGACGATTTATCCATTCCCAAATGATTAAATTCAATCACAAACCCAAACTTCAGACATGAAAGACCGACTAAAAGAACTCTTATTATAAATAATAATAGCAGTATAACTATAACTATTATAGTATGTTTCGTTTCTCGACCTCTTCGATCGGTATTTTCTGGTCCTTCCGCCCTGAGTGTTCCTCAAGGAAGAGAAGGTGTTGCTCTTCTAATTTCTTCACCCAATACTTTATTAACATTGTGTTTTTTTAATCATTGTGTGTCTGCTTGTTTTTTGATATAGATAGGTATTTATTTTTATATAGCATTTCACAATATTTGGTTAATTTTTAGCCACTACACCGATTATATATAATAATATTATTATAAGTATTATTTAATAGATATTATTATATATAATAAGTGCCTCTTATTGAAAATAATAGCAATGGCCGCGACTTCGTTTGCGTGGACTTCAGAATATATGCAGTAGTATTCCTACGCATCCCATAAACCAATCTCACCCCATTCCATCGATTGTGCATAATGGGGTGAAAGTAGCACTTTATTTCTTATTACATATTCCCCATGACAGCTTTATAATGGTTCCCCCGGGAACTTATAACGGTCTGGGATAAAAAACATCCTATAAGTTGACCCCGGACATATACCACCATAAGTGTACTAAATTTGATAAAAATCCGCCCAGAGTGGAGTTTTAAAACCGCACATCCCTCGTACATATTGCAATGCACATGGGGATACCCATGTGCAAAGAACAGTGGATGCTAAAAGGGTGGATTACATTAAACTCTGGTCTTGATAAGTTCCAATTTCAAGTCCATATACCACAAGAATATAATGATAAAAATCAAAATTCAACAAACAAACACATCCAAGCGATGACAGATTTTAATAATGGGAAACAGGCGACAGAGTAGCATACAGTCTACCTGATGGTAAGAGGAAGCTTTCGCCTATGGACATCCGCGATACATGCCATACAGAATGACGAATGCTAGCATGCCCCCGGATGTGCGGCCTACCTTTGAAGATATGGGAATGGATTTGGAGAAAGGGTTAGGGAAATGGGGAGGAATACTGTTCGATCTTTGCGATGTATATCAATTTCGATTACCATTTCTCGAAAACTGTGTGTATCGGAACGCACTCAAATTCCTGACACGAGAGAGGGTGGATGTAAAAACTAGTACAACAACGACATTCCTGAGAACAAGCGCGCAGTTTGAATCGATTTATATAAAATAATTTATTTCTTTTTGCACCGTCGCTAGTTCAAGTGAGCCAGTTGGTTTTTATTGTCCGTCGTAATATTGCATGTTTGTAAGCAATGTGTCAGCACCACATCCCCAGAAGATCACCGGTGGCGAAGATTGTGAAATATATAAGCAGCCGTGCTAAAGACCTGAGGAAGGCGGGGCCCACACAGCAGATCGATACGTGGTATACTTAATTTGAATTGATGTGAAGATCTAATTTTGCAATCCTCATCGAAACTTACAAATTCTATCAACATTTTATCTTCTTATGTAATACACTCCACTTAACAAGTCTACCCCACAGTGAAACGGCAACGTTCCAGATAGAATGGGACAGGAATGGGCTCTGGCATATCTCACTCACTACCGAAATACTAACATACATTGGAGAAATAGAATAAAGTGGAAAATACATTTCATGGTAGTCTTCTATGAGAGAAGGGTAACCTGGCTAATCGAACGCCACCAGCGGCCGTGCAACTGCAGCGTACACCCTGTCCTCATGAATGTATCTCTCCCATGTCCCATTCAGGACGTAGAAAATTTAAAAATTGGGCCACAGCTAGCGAGCGTCTGCAACATAGAAAACAACAGTTTACTACGCTCGTTACGACTAATCTGAATTGCATAGACGGGCTTTACATTAAGCGATTAAACGATGCAGATAATTATTTTATTTCCTCTTTTTACATTGTACTATACAAAGGCGGACTTAATGCCTTAAGGCATTCTCTACGAACTGACCGTTGGTTAAAACGAGATAAATTAAAGCGGGTGCAGTAGAAATTAAAGAGTATTTATGTGTCAGACTAAGAAAAGTGAGTACTTCACTTATGTCATGAAAAGACATTGAATTAAAATTAAAATTCAATTAAATAAGTTCAATGCCGACGTCATGCTTCGCAATGACTAGTGATGTCCCGTTGAAACTTCAAAATAAAACTATCATTAGTATATTAAGAAACATAAATTAATAAATAAATTCTCCCCAAAGTGCCGTCACAAACATAACATAACCATACACAACCATACAACCACTAGACGATCACGACCGTGTGGTATCGTCAGGCTATAGAAAAGCGGCAACGCATCTCTTCCCGCTACCACAAACCCTGAGGAACTATGCGACGTTTAAAAGAGTGAAATCGCCAACCCGCATGGCCAGGGTGGCGTTTTAAGGCCGCATATATGTGCAAGAGGGCATGCACAAGACAATGTGCCCTTCCAGCAGTGGATATTGAAAGGGTTGGTTGCATTGCATTCAGTGACACCTATTTCTTGAAAAATAATTTGGCATCTACCTTATCGTAGATGTACATACTATGTGCATTTCTCTAGCAGTTCATTGGCCACGACCGCTTGCATAAGTCAATAATCGGCAGCATATTTAATAACTGCTGGGTTTTTTTCGGAATGGCTAAATTATTGTGGCCCTAATGGCCTCTTAAGAGTCACCGGTCGTGTATGGCCCTAGAAATAACTGCTGGTGTACGTCACCTTTTTTAATCAATAGTGTTCTTTAGAATTTTTGAGTCTGTGTCACTTTTGGAAAAAAATGGTGACGCCTACTATCTTGAGCGGTGAGTGCATTGCGAACAGAATTTAGTATATTCATATTTTCCGTCTGTTTGATAGACCTGTCTATGCACTATATATTGTACCAAAGCTTGCAAACAAGAATTACTAACGGACTCACAAATAACTGTGTTTTACTCACGTTAAAACTAACAAAGCGAATTCAGGTCTCATTTTGCAATGGCGCTGCACATTTTTCTTGAGTTTACGCGAAATAAGATTTATTGAGGAACTATTTATTTACTGTTTATTTGACAGCATGTTGAACCTTCTTGTGTCGGCTTAGAGACGATAATGGAATTTCACACTCGATGTGTGGGAGACTGCAGTCTGTGCAGGAAGCGGTTTTCGCTTGTTGGCCATTTTATACGCCCATTTTAGTTTTATGACGCTCAGGCCTTGTTTTACAATCTAAGCCACTGTATAGTCGGCAGCAGGATTTACAGGCACCTTAATATGTTACTAATAAAGGTCTTCCAAAGTTTGCTCATTTTATAGGGGTTCTTCAAAAATTAATAACAACCAGTCCTCGCTTCAGTAATTTATTTATGCATAAATGTAATAAAATTAAAAAAAAAACTCGTAATACGTTTAAATATTTAAATCTGTTCTGTTCACGCTATCATATGATGTCTATCATATAGACATATAGACAAACAAGCGATGTATGTGATATTCACAAACATAAGCAGCATTGATACAGGAGGCGTTACTAGAGCGCAGTGGGGCACGTCTTTCCGGTTCAAAAAATATATATTGACGTTAGGAGCGAATTTAAATTTAGGTACGTATTAGCGGCCAGTTCTCAGGAATTTAGAAGGATTCACTGGAGCGCGGCAGGCACGTCCTTACGGACTAAAAAAAAATTATGCAGAATGGATAGATATCATTGGACGTAAAGAGTGAATTTGAATTTAGGTATGTATTACCGGCTAGTTCTTACGAATTTAGTAGCAAGAAGTAAAGGTCAACACTCGATAGGTTAGAGGTGACCACACGATATCCTTTAGTTGCTAGACGGAACTGAACGGCAACGAAACCGGGGTTGTGCCAACGTCTTTCAGTCTGATGTTAACTTATCACCAAGCGGACTGTTTCCTCATCTGCCGCCTTCTATGTGTAAATAGTATATCTTAAAATCCGTTGTATTTCTGCCATCTGTGAATAGTAAGTAGATCCTTTTGACAAAAGTCAGCGAAAATTATACTATACAAATAGCGTGTCTCCTATGTACTCGAGTGGGACCTGTATGGCGGTTGTGTAATTCACTATGCAAACACTCACTGCGATATCTAAGCAAACAACTTAAGTAATTAACGTGACGTGTTTATCTTAGTTACAGATTGCACTAACTCGACAAGCTTGTTGTGGTGGCAATGGGCTTGAAAGAGACAAGCTAATAAAGCTTTCATTCAATTTTTAATTTTTCTTTTTATTTTATAGTCTGGCAAATGGAAGATACGAGTGGAAAATCGCGGCAAGTTAAAAAAAGTAGGTTACAATTTTTATAATATTTTCTTAGGTTTTCGCGATTACTATACAAGTTATATACGAGATTATATACGAGTTTTCTTAATAACTCAAGTGACAAATAAAATCAATTAGTCACCCCGTGACCACGTCCACTGCAAAGTGTTCGAAACGTCGGGATATAAATAATGTTAAATATACGCGATTTAAACCGTTCAAAGTTGTTTAATTGCTATACAATTTTTATTATATTTTTTTTTAAAAGACCTTAACGGTTTTTTGTAAATGAATATATAATGTCCTAGAGCATTATCTCCCAGTCAACCTTTGGGCTAAGTAGGACATGAAGTAGTGGGGGAGTGAATAAATGTAACAAATATAGAAGATCTACTGTAAGTAAATATATATAAAATAGTGTAAGTAAGTAAATATAAAATATGTAAGAAAAATTAGTAGGTAGATAATAAAAAAATAATAAAAAAATGAATCCTCACTAATACAATTATATTATAAGGACTTTTTGATAGGAACTCGAGTAATGAAGGTCAAGTTTTGATTACTATAAAAATTGTGTATTATGCATTTTGTAGTTTGATAGTGATACTTACAATGCGCCATGTTTGTGCGAATCTATACATATAATAAACTGTAGAACCAGTGTGTCTGTACATTGAATATATTTATCAAAAACTGATTGAAGGCGATGAGGGAAGGATATCAGAATACAAAAAGACGATTTTGAAAATATTTGTCTGTTCGAACACGTTAATCTCCAAAACTACTGAATGAATTTTCATGGCGTTTCCACGGGTTAATTAAACTTAGCTTGGCACTTGGAATAGGCTTTGTTTCATCGAGATCGGCTAACGGGAAGTAAAGATATCCCAATTTAGACTTTAAAAACAAAAATTCCAAACGTACGGAGTCGTGGGCACAGCTAGTATTTTATAAAAATGAAACATTATATGTTTTTTGATTAGTTGTAATGCTTTCACACATCAAGGGATGGACAAATCGAGCTGAAATTTTCCATATATCATCTTGAGGACCATGGAAAAGACATATTCTATAAACTGAAATTCCCATGAGATAATTCCCGCGGGATTACACGCACGTAGCCGAAAAGCCTGGGACAAAATCTAGTACAGAATATATTATCAAAGATAATTGGAAAATTTTGAACATATATCGAATTTGTTAAGAGAAGATACCCACGTTAAATTATAACAACTTAACGAGGCTGAGCGGGTCATTATGATCCCACGTAAATTTTTCAACTCGATATTAAAATCTCTACTCATATTTCCCGCGCAAAAATACGTCAGTGTTAGTTTATTTTTAGGGCGTGTAATAAATCGCTTCACGTAATTTATGACACGGTCTAGTGCTCACTCATAATGTTTTATTGCTATATGAGTACTGCTCGGTGGCAGCAAAATATGTGAAAGTAAATGAGAAAATAAGGTATATATTTCTGCATGGTGACAGGCGGACATTTCACCTGGAACATAACTAGTTCATCTTTTGTTTTAGCGAAAGAGGCGGGAGGAAGGAAGAAAATAAGGAGAACGCGGGGTGATAGGGAGAAGAAGAAAAAGGGAGGAGGGAAGGAAAGAATGAAATAAAGAAAGAAAATCATTGATTAAATTTGTATCAACACAAAAATTAAGCATCTAGACACTAACAAAAACACTTGTGAATCAACAAAACGGCCTTGTACCTAATATCAATAAAGTTTGCGGCGACACTATCTTTATAAAGACTTCATCTGTAAACAGATACATCTAAAAAAGACAAAACAATCTTACAACGAAGCCAAGAGAGAATAAATAAATAGAAACGTCCTTAAAAAATGGCCTTAAAACGTCACGCTGCTGGCCAAGCGGGTTGACGAGCTCACTCTTTTAGAGCTGGTGTGGTTTCTCAGGGCTTGTGGCAGTGGCTTTGTTGTCCCTTACACCTTTCATATAATAAGCTGATATGATATGCCCATTGGCGGCGGTGACCACTTACCATCTCGTGGGCCACCCGCCACCTCTTCTATAAAAAAAGTCTTAAATATCTCTCAGTGACATAATTTATACCAAAAACTACCAGACACGACCTGTCAGAAGACAACGGCATGCAGATAAAGAACCTTTCATATTACCTCCGCATAAAAGTGCTCAGTAAACGCAAGAAAAGTGGCAACACGCCGCATTGCATAAGTTGACATTTTAACTAAGCAGTCGAGTAGTAAACTCTTGCAATATGCACTTCCCTGCAACGGTATTGTGAAGTGGGGATTAGGAGTGCGCTGCTGGCTCGTGACATTTAACAACGGAGCAATTTCTTTTTATGACGACACTTTATCTTTAGGGTCGATATTCTCATGATTAAAGTTCCAGTAATGTTTGCAATGAGCCGCGTGATGTCGGCCGGAATAGCGCCACTCCATCCCATCCTTTCCCGTGGGTGTCGTAAAAGGCGACTAGGGGATAAGGGGACTAGGGGGGGACTAGGGGCGACTACCACGAGCGCTGAGGAACTACACCACCTCTAGAAGAGTGGACACGCCAACCCGCTTGGCCAGCGCGAGCGTGGCGTTTTCGGGCCATTCATCCCTCATGCTCGAGACAATCCGCACGAGGAGGGCCCATGGCCAGCAGTGGATGCTGAAAGGGCTGGTTGCATTGCAGACTCTATGCCTGTGACTTTTTACGATTTTACTGTATGTCTAGAATTATATTATATTGTATTCTTGAGGGGGAGAGTGCACGCTGCAATCCAACAGCTGCTGGGCGCGCTCGACTGGCCACGTTACCCCTCTCTCACAGAACACTACCTTGAAATGCTGAGATGTGCCAGAGCCCATTCCCATCCTATCCCTCTTCATTTTCCCAACCCTTTCTCCAAAGGCAGGCAAAGGGCTCCAAAGGGGGCGTGCCAACGTTTGTCATTTTGGATGTATGTCTAATGTTGGCATATATCGCGGATGTTTATGGACGACAGTATCCACTTACCATCAGGTGGACTGTATGCTCGTCTGCCATCTTCGTCTATAAAAAAAATATAGATATAGATTAGGTGCGGAATTTAATATTTAACCTAACACAGTACATGACCTTTGATTGACGTTGGCGATGGTTACCGCTTACCATCATGTGAACCGCTCGGCCCGCCTGCAGCTTGTTCTTAGAAGAAAAAAATATTAATACAATAATATCAACGAGTATTCCTACCATATTGTCATCTGTCACTCTATGTAAGTCTTTATATCTGTGCTTCACATAGATTTAGAATATTTTTTCTATCTTTACAGAGCAACGCAGCGTGCGAGAGAGAATTCAAATAATAGAACATTCACCATAAGCGGAAAAGAAACAAATATCTCGATTTTATATTCTAAAGCGGGTCTGAACGCGTATAATAAAGATGTGTATCTGTTTATCTTTTATTAAATTTCACAGCTGTAAGAGACCGCGAAACTGTAAACCAGCAATAGCCGTACACATTCTCAACGCTGGAATTAATCACTCTGCACTCCCAAAAATCCTCTCCACTGATCGTCACTTAATATTGACGATCAGTCACTTAAAACTGTCGATTAGTTAATTAATTAGTCACTTAATTAGTCACTTGATTAGTCACTTAATAGTCACTTTATAGGATAATTACCAGGATTGTACGAGACGCGATTGAAATTAAGAAATATAAAAAATTCAATCGTGAAGGTGGATATAAACTGTCATCGACGTGGAATCTAATGATTAATAAATTTAAATCTTGCAATTTACCGTCAAATTTGTCCTCGGACATTGTTAGTGTAGTGTGTCGTAGCTTTTCCGAGTGTGAAGGTCAAATGTGTGTAGTTGATAAAACTGCTCGCAGCTCCCATCCTGGACTACCCGCCTCTTCAGTCAACTCGTGACTACAGCTGGTGTAACCCGTGCCGAACGTTGAGTTTAAAACGCGAAAGTTTAAAAAAAATCCGAATCGTTTCAACATACGTTTTACAATGGTACTCACTACAATAATTATGTTATCGGTGATTTTTGTTTATTGAAAAAATGTAAATTAATTTATTATCCAATCGTTGTAACCACTTGTTACAAAAGCCAACATGAAAAACCAGCGTTTTTCAAAGGTGCGCATATTAGTAAAGAGAGACACATATTTATACGTTTCGTCACCACACACAGATAAGAGATATTTCTTTAAATTAAAAAAAAAGTATTTGGAAGTCATATAATTTCAAGTTTATGGCACTCCATATCAGTTGTCACCCTCCAGCAAAAACCTTCAATTATGAAAAAGTATTTCCAATACCAGTCAGTATTCCAGTCTTTCTAATAAAATATTTCAATTTCAAATGTCATATTTACTGGAAGTAAAAGGAAGTTTTACGCGTATTTGTATAACATCCATCGTTGTGAATGTGATATGTAAGAATATTATAATAATAACGCCACACTAAATGACCCAGTAGAATTCCCTGTGTTGCGTGTCCAGAGACACACACAAAGACACACTAAGACGTGAATAAACATTTATCTTTAAACATTGACTGACCGGGAATCGAACTCACAGCAGTCACAGCAGGCAGGGTCACCATCAACTGCGCCAGTCGAATATGTAAAGTGTAATAAAATTAACCTGCTTCATTCCAAGGTTTACCTAAATGAGGGTAGGTAGCATTTTAATAATTTACCATAATGAAAAATCAATATTAATCATGTTAAACTTTTTTTTATGGACGAAGGCTGCAGACGAGCATATAATTCATCTGATAGTAAGTGGATACTGTCACCCATAGACATCCGCGATACATGCCAACGTTAGACCAGAATGACAAACGTTGTCACGCCCCCAGTTGCTTGCCTACCTTTGGAGATATAGGAATGAAATTATCGAAAGGATTTAGAAAATGGGGGGGATAGGATGGCACATTTCACTCACTACCGAAACACGTACGTACATTAGGGAAATAAGATAAAGTGGGAAATGTAGTACATTTCAAGTTGGTCTTGTGTGAGATAGGAGTAACGTGGCCAGTCGAGCGCGTCCAGCGGCTATTGGATTGCAGCGTGCAGTCTCCCCCTCAAAAACCTATTTGCTGAACACCTACAATAGAGATTTCTAATAAACTGTTAACGCGTTGTAACATTAGTCACTTTTAATTCTTTGACGTAAGGCGTCGCGTCGCGATTTGAAATAGGCTATAAATTATATTAGTAGCGATTGTAATATAATACATATTTGCATTCGTTTTGGCGAATATTTGCCAATTTTGAGGTATTCGTATCGATACTAATCGAATAGTAAAAGCCCAATGTGAATAATAGGTTGTGGAGCGGAGGTCGTATAAATGAGTCCACATATACTCGAGGAATGTGTTTATTAAATAACGTGATTACAAGATGGTGGTACGCGTGTGCCGGAGCGGGGTCGAGCGCGCGCAATCTCCAGCGTGAAGATGCTCTTTAGACTGGCGAGCTCGGGAAAACCGAGTCGCACCCGAGACGCGCCGGAACAAGCCGAGCGTTCGCTGGTATCGGCGCTCGGGCGCACGAGTACGTCTCGTCCACCACAAGGTGAAAGAAGTTGTCTGAAAAAAGAAATGATTATAAGATTAAACGTCCATTTTAATATAATTAATTAGTAAGTGATTTTTTAGTTTAATTTAAAGTTATGTAGGATTTTTTTGGGTTTAATCTACACGTAGGTACCTATAACTATCTGTAGATTAAACCCAAAAGAAATCTTGTAACACTACCTAACTTTAAATTGAACTAAAAATACCTACTTACAAATTTTACAAGTAAGTGCGTAGTAGGTTAGGTACTATTGGTATTCGCGAATAGTGAGGCAAATTATACATATTAGCGAATAGTGATTTGTTGAATAGAATAGTGGGTATGACCTTATTTTACTTTCAAAGCGGGCATTAATATAATTAATATGCATATGTATTTTGAATTAAATAGTTGCTAAATAACAATGAAATCATATGCAATCACTGCTACTATTATTTATAGTGCGTCGCGTCGCCTTGCGTCAGAGGGGTAAAAGACTATAATGTTAATGTTACAACGCCTTTACAGTTTATTGGAAATCTCTAAACAACATATCCATGAATTTTAGTAGGTACAAGTTTTTTTATTTAATCCTGTATACAATATAAGCAAGCATTTTCATTAGAACCTTATCAATATTTTTAAAACAAATTCGAAGACTTATTCTTAAAGAAAAGCTTCTTCTGACAAAAAGCTAGGATAAGCCACGTAATAACCAAACACCCTTAAGTAATGGAAAAGTGATGTATTTTTTTCGAAACGATACCATCAAACCAGGGAGATTACAATTGAATCCACTTAACCAAATTAAAATCAACACAATCTTACAGAATTTCATTTTTTTTTTTCATAACGTTCTAAACTTTTGTTATCATGGTGGTGGAATATTTAAGCAAATTACTTACGATTTTCACTCATTATGTATTTATAAATATATTTTCGCGTCTCTTACACATACTCTATAAAACATGTCTTTATATTTATCTTTTTTTATTCCACGTTTCGACTGGATTACCCACATCAATCATGATTGCTGTCGCGCCGGTGAGCTAGCTTATTTTGTATAACCGATATTTCGGTCCAGTTACATGGCCGTGTGGTGTCGGCAGGCTTGTGCGTGAGGGATGTAGAGATGATGTAGTTCCTCAGGGCTGGTGGTAGCCGCTTTGCTATTACTTATTCATCTTTTACGACACCCACGAAAAGAATTGGGATGTTGCGAAAACACAGGCTTACACGGAAGGGAATATTTTTGTAAGTATCTAGTGAAAATTTTGTGAAAGTTTTAATTAATTTAAAAAATGAGTTTTTATTCAAGAATCTCGGGTAGTACTGTCGCAGTATCTAAATCCGTTCTCTTACGTACGCTTGAACAACAAATTTTCAAGTACCGCTCAAAATTGAAATTGTTTTCGGAGTGTTGACTTTGAGTGATGCGCCATTATCACATGAACACGCTGACATTTGAACAAAGTTCCAACCAACAACTTTACCGTCTTCATCTCCCACTTCACGTTTTCGGGCGATTTTCAGCGTTATCTCTTCGAAATAAGTATTATACGCATTGTTGACGAAGTGAAAGTTTAACGTGGCAGCAGTATATGGGTGCAAAATAAAATATTCCGTAGTCGGAATCGGATTCGCGAATAATTTAAGTCTTACGACTAACTGATAAGGTTGTAGTACAGTTTTGGTGGTGGTAACAAGATCTTTGCATACACTTGGAGTATGCGGATTTCCGAGATTGTTTCAGATATGTGGAAGTCACGCGGCGCGGTATTGATTGATGTCAACTAAGGGTGAAACTATATAATGAACTTAGTGTGAAATTGTAATTGTGTATGGACTGGATTTCTTGATAATTAGCTCTATTAGGGCTATTCTACGAAGTGGTCCATAAATCACTTATTTTTAGGACGATATCGAACAAACGTAGGTATCTACCTACTGCGGAGATCGCAAGTTACGAATTTCCGAAAAATATGTCGACTAGCTGAATTCTGAAACACCAGTCGGTCTCGAATTGTATATACATACTCGTGTATGTGATACTGACCGAAACCGATTTCGAAACCGAAACCGAGAACCGAACAACTAGTATACTAGTTGTTCCTATGCCTAACTAGTTTAACTGAAGCGTGTTAGTATCAACCAGCTTAGCCCAGAATAAACTCATCTCATTCTAATCAGGTAAATTAAATGAAATTTCAACCTGTTAGCTGCCAGACGGCACCATGGTTTTTTCATATATGGCAAAGGTGCAATTAGCACATTCTGTCAGAGTTAAGTTTTCTTCGAAATAAACAATTTTGAAGTCTAAAACGTATCCTGCCAAAGTAGAAGTAAGTCAGGAGTGGCTCAGTGAAGTGATTGTAGGTTTACTGATCACAGAAGAGGACTTCTTGGAACCACACGAAAAACTTAGTCCTATTCTTTTACTTGACAAACGCACAGACTTTGAAGTTTAATAAACTATCACTATTAAACCACAAAACGCACAATACGCAGTTCTTATAATAAAACAAACAAAAACCCATCAAACAATATCTCGAGTTTCTGCTAAAAAATCTCCGGCATCATGTTCTCGACATCTCCCCTTAATCCTACCTGTGGAAGCCTCTTATTTCTTAAAATAAATATATTTCTACATAAATAGCTCGCTGATGCATTCAAAGTGCTCACAGTAAATCTAAATTGGATTTTAAAATTGTACCAACAACCGTCGCCTGTTATAAAAAGACGTTTTTTTATTCGTATTGCTTTCTTAGACGAAGTCGTCGATGCACGAATAACGATAAACGTTTTGGATATGGCATACGGCATTTGTCTTATCTTGTCCCGTCCCATCTCATATCATTTTATAAGCGATAGTTATCTTCCAAATTCTCAATCACTTCGACCCAATGGAATCTGTGACATTACTTTACCGTATCATTTCACCCTTACCCATCCTTACCCTTACCGTAATTCTGTTCTTTAAAGATATTATTCTAAATCCTTATAAGTCAATACATAAATCAATTAAATGTGGAAATTTATGTACGTGGAGTATTATGGACTCTTCCTTCTCAATACAGAAGTTAACTTGGAACTTATTTTAATTTAGCTGGAGTAAAATTTAAAAGACAAATGTATATCTAACTAAAGTTCATACCATATCCAAAACAATACTCTTCTTTCTTACTCACAAAATGGAAGATTACACCCGCAAGCGTCGAGTTTCTTCCATATAATTAGATTGCACTCTGCGACAGCGAGGGAGGGAGGGGGTGTAAGAAAATGGCATAATAATATTTTATTTCATTCCTAGTCTACGACTGCGTTTGGGTGAAAATTATTAGCGAGGCATTGAAGAAAAACGTTCTCAAAAAATAAACTTTATTAACAACATCAAAATCCTAATTTTATCTGTCTATGAACAAATATATCTCCTACTTCTTGTTATAAAAATTGTCGCCTGCTTTTTAATGACATGACTCCTCTCGGTTATTGTAAGGTTGATTGGAAGAGATTCCTTCTAGGAATATGCCCGTCTTTGTACTTAAAGTAATATTGTAATATATTCTACAATCATTATAAGTACAATAATCAATTCATTATAAGTACAATAAACAATTCATTATAAGTAGGTACAATGAAGAGCAACAACAACCCCCCTCCCCCCATCAGAAAAATTTAACGCATCTTTAGAACAAAGTCCAACAGCGACCTCGCGACTTCTTGAATTAATTAGATACAATTAAAATCTAAACGAATCTAATATTTCTAAATCTACTTAAGTGTGGATTTTTTTTTAAATTGTCTCTATTTTCGCGATAAAGGAAAAAATCGTCAGGAAATTCGCATGCTAGAGAATTAAAAAAAATCTTGAGCATATATATCCACCAATCCGCACTGGACCCGCATGATTAATTAATAGAAAACCCCTACTGATTTACTAGTGGAGGCCTGTGCCCTGCATTGGGATGATGTATAGGTTTATCAAACTCTTGTACTAAGTAACACGTTATATCGTGACTACATTGATAAATAAAAACACTAAGAGTAAGTGTTCTAAATATTGTTCTTGGGGGAATGTTCTGAATAAAGCTGTTCAATCTGATGATAACATCTGATTTTTATCATCACACCTCTAGTCATCAAATGGCGGATCATCAGCACTTCCCGTTCTGCGTACAGCGCGATCTTCAAAACATTCCAGCCGAAAGTTGTGGGATGAACTGCCAGCTGATTAAGTGTTTTGTTATCCTTACACATATTTTTTATACCTTGTTAATAAATCCTGGAGAAAAACTAAACTAGTATCCTTTATTATGAAACCTTACCTACTCAATTTCCATCACAATATTACCCTATTCAATTTCATTTAATTTTAGCACGGCACACTAACGAAACTGTAGAAAGAAAAAGTGCAAAAAAGAATTTTCCGCTTCAAAAGCTCCCAAACGAGCGCTCCTTTCGACAGTAAAATATTCAATATTAATATGCAGATTACAAGGCTCCTTTACAATTGTATTATCTCTTACCGGATAATAGTTTAAGAGCAGTTTACAAGGTTATCTTCAATGTACTCTTGCGACGGAGTTTAAGTAGAGAGTAAAATATTTTTCTTGATTAAAGTGCAACGTCTATTTGCCTATTTGTATGAGATGCATAATTAAGGGAACTATTGATAGGACTATTACGATTTTCACTAACGGTGGACCTGCTCCATAAGTTCACAGTCACGCAGCGAGCTATGGACAGCTCGCAGTATATTTGCTGGTTAAAATTCGTAATGAATAAATTCTCCAAAGAACGAATATCACCGACATAGCTCATAAAATCAGCATGCCGAACTAGCAATGGGCAGTACATCTCCTACAACTCTTCGAGAGTTGGAAGAAGAGTCCTTGAATAGAGATCACATACTGGGAACCGCAATGTGGGACGCCCTTTCACCAGGTGAACCCTTTGACCCTTTAACTTAAAGAAGTTCGTCGATAGAAACTCGATGAGTGGTGGCGAGCCTTGCTAGAAGTTTATATCCAGCAGTCGAGAGACATAGGCTGAAGGTATGGTCATGGCGGTTGTTTAATTTGCGCTGCGTAAACGTTCAATAACTAGATGATTATAGAAAATGGAGAAGATGATTGATGGAAGGAGACAGGTGAACATTGTAAAAGATTTCAATGGTAATATTGAACAGAAAGAAAACTCAATAAAATAAATATGAAAGTAATGAGAAGACGTTTACAGCGGGTGAGCGACAATCCCTATGATTTACATTCCCTACGCGAGGCGGAGTGAACGGCCCATGTGTAGTGCGCTTGTCATTTTGACATATACTTCGACATAGGTACTATAACCCGTGATATCCTTGAACCGGTCAAATAAATGAGAAATGGAAGCAGAGTCAAAAATCAGCAGAATTTGATTTCTAAATTTGAACAGTTAATCGCATCTTGTATCAATAGTGCCACTTAAAAGAAAACAATTGAAGGTCAAAGATCATACCTTGAAAGGTTAAATTATGCATACTTATTTATTTGCGTCAATCGGCAGACGCGCCACAGATTGCTCAGATGTTCACATGAAACGGAGGGTCAACGAGCCTTAAACGTCGCGCCAACGCCCGAACACTAGTTGTTATTATTATAAAACAATAATAACAACAGTACTCAGTGGAACTAAATAGAATTTCCAGTGTCAAAAAGACAGGTAAAAAGACGAACACAACATACCCGAAGAAACATTTGTCTTTAAACCAATGAATATCCGATTGGGAATTTATGTCGGCATCTTTTGTACAGCAGGCAAAGGACACTACTAGGGTAATCAGTAGTTAAGCTTGGCTCTGAACGCTGATCGTCGCTCTGTATACACCGTATTTATCATAAATACGAAAATGTTAATTACTTTATTTTCTTTGCCTTCCTATCTCTTCCTATTCCTAATGAAAATATTCAACATCTAAAACATTTTGAATGCTCACGGCATAAGTAATATCTTAGGAAACTTTACGCATACCTACACGTAACAGAGAAGCTGCACAAAAGGGCACCTTAGCCTGATGGTAATAGGGGTTAGATTTTAAAGTTGATGTGCTGTTAAGAGTACCGGCTCTCATCCGGGCGTTCCTTTTCACCTCTGCTCGCATATATATCATGCCATAACTGGGTGTTTACGTCACAAAGTAGGCTCGACGTGTGCAGGCGACATACGGAGCTGAAGATTACAAACTGGTTTAGAAGTTATAAATATGAAAGCAGTCCCAAAGTTCTTACTTCGCAGCGATACCTTAGGGAAAGTAAAACAAATTTTATTTCCATTCTTCCCATTTATATGACGACAGAACAGCAAAAGTGATGAGGTCTTTAAATTTTCAAACGAGCTTTATCTAGAAACTTCCATAGAGGATTAACCATAATTGAACCTCTCTAATCAACCCATAAGTTGGACTGGTAGATAATGCCTTAAAATATTAAGTTCGCCTGGTATTGTAGTGGTGTAGTTCCTCAAGGCTTGTAGCAGGCGCTTTGTTATCCCTTAGTGGCCATTTACGAATCCCACGGGAAGATAATGGTGGTACTATTCTCAGCTATTCGACGCCAAACACGGCAAAAAGGATTATCAACTGGTAATTGCTCGTAATGACTATCACCCCTAATGGTAAAGACTTCTGCTGTTCAGCGAGCAACACGAAATTTCGATTAGTCACTTTGTTTCTTTAAAAATAATCTGCTTCAAATTGAAAATGGAAGAAGTTAGAATATCAAATCAAAATATGAATAGCATCTAATATCAATTAGCTCTCTTATCCAGCAGGTAGTGCCTGAATAAGACGAGCAGAAGACCGTGTGTGGTGGTGGTGAGTCTATGCAGCAGTAGAGAAACTGAGGCTGATGGTATATAATATCAATATCAACGGAAAAGCAGTGTGTCACCACCATAAAGGATTGATTGTGCCAACCTTTCACGTATCTCCTCATAAAACCGTTGCTCAGGGGGTACGGCGTAAAAGTGTCCGTCCCCGGACGGCTGACGGATCGCTGCCTTACACGCTTGTGACAATATTATGGAGAGAATGAGAATTACGGACGGGAACACTGCGATCTTATAAACTTCCTCTCATTTGACTCCATCCAACGACGTGCTGTTCGTATTGTCGACGATCCCACTCTCACGGGCGGTTTAGAATCCCTCAGCATTCGGATAGACGTTGCGTCTCTCTGTGTGTTCTACCGCCTGTACAATGGGGAATGCTCTGAAAAATTGTTTAATATAATTCCCACCTCGGGTTTCTACAACCGCACCTCCCGTCACAGAAGTGCGGTCCATCCGCATTTCCTAGATACGGAGGTGTCGCGTACTGTTCGGTCCAAAAATTATTTTATATCGCGAACCCGTAGGCTGTGGAACGAACTGCCTCAAGAGGTCTTCCCATTAAACTACGACATGGGGTTCTTCAAGAAAACTGTGTATAGGATTTTGCAAGGTCGGCGGCGTGTCCGCATACCCCCTGGTGTTGCAGGTGTCCTGGGCGGCGGTAACACTTACCATCACGTGGGACCGCTTGCTCGTCCACCCTCTTTTCTATAAAAAAAAAACTTTTGTTATCATAGTTGAAACAAAAGTTAGTTATTGATACGTAACATAATATAATATAATAAACATAATACATACAAATGTGTAGACATAATAATTGTTATCGACTTTGCAAAATCAAACAAAGAATCGACTTTTAAAATTCGCGCGCGTACACGTATTATTAGAATAGTGTGTTGTGAATACATAAAAACAGGTAGAATATGAGCAGCAGAATGAAAAAAGTTGTCTAGTCTTTTGCCGTTATAAGTCATCATGCCAACATCAGTCCAAAATGAAAAACGGAGGCACGCTTAGAACGCTATTACAGGGAGTGTAACGACAGGAATATGTGGATATGTTAGCACCAGATGAACTACATACATCTCTGCTAGATAAATAAACAATTAGACGCACTACCGTGCCCCCTGCGACCCTGCTAATCCACAATGGCCGGCCTTGTGTGTATATAAGGACGATGGACGAGCGATTGATTGCCGCCGCTTGTCAAGAACCAGCTTCATTGATTTATTAGCAAGTCTCAATGAAGTGGAAAAAAATAGACAGATGTCGTTGTGAACGGCGATGCGACAGCTGCATCGCCGAAGTATCGCTGAGACGTTCGGTACTACAACATACGCAAAACTTCCTACTGGAAAGTTACATAAATTACCGCTAATATAATAAAAATATAATTTCCCGCAACGCTATATTCAATCTTCTATTTTTACGCCAAATTCCTTATTGTGCGTGCATTAGTGTCTTTAAGTGCCAACACAGGAGAACCAAAGGCCGGCGCCGACAGAAGACTTCGGTGCACCAGACAGCTTTAGGTCAAGTGAAGCTTTATTATTGTACGGCCACGGCAATTAATCGAAAATAATAAATAAAATAGAAAAATTATAGTCCACTTAAAAATCTACCCTCTAGACGATAAAAGCCTAATTGGATCATTTCAAAAAACATGTTTGAAATCTAAGTTCAATTTAATGTTTGGAACATTTCCAATATAAGTACATATTTCAATATCTTCAAGTTTCAAATTCATAGATGTATTTAATCAAAAGTTTTACCTAGTTATTAACAGAACGACGGACACGAAAGCACTATATCGCCGTATGTTTTCAATCCTGTCTCGCTCGAGAAATAGTTTTATGTGTGCCGCTAGTTGAGTTTACCTGAGTGGTTTTAACCCTTCCGAACAAGTTTCAGTCTGCCACAATTTGTAGACATATTTTGTGTTAGAACTTTATAATTAAACTGGTTTTTGATCGTGGTCTCGGCTACTTGAAATCCAATTACTCAAAACCCTTCATATTTTCATAACTGCCGGACGGATCAGTGTCATATTAAATACGGAACTCGCTTATGTCGCCACCCATTCTTTAGTGCATTTAGTATTACCTATACTCGGAAATATTGCAACGTGTAGACGCATTCATGTCTGAACAACGCCTTTGGAAAATGAGTAATTACACCACTCTCTGTGAACATGTCCTCTCTTCAGACAGCTAAGAAAGGTCGCATATCTTTGGAATAAAGAAAGAATTATGAAGTATATGTAAGGAGGTGCTCGGCACCGGAGGTACAAATGCTTCGTCTTGCCCCAGCAAGGGGAAAGTTTATTTAAAAATGGGTATAGTATAAGAATTTGTAGGGACACGTCGGAAAGTGTCTCGGCGCCGCCATGAGCACTCACCTACACGTCAGATGACTCTTAAAAGGTCACTAGAAAAGGTCACTAGAAGGCCACGAGGATTTAGTCAATCCGAAATAATCTAAGAATCTATCAGATATCTTTTTATATTTTAATAAAAATTACGTTGATATCGTTCAGAAACATGGAGGGTAAAACGGAATATATAATGAACATAATCCATTCTCTGTGCGTAATTGTGTGGGAGTAGCCGTGATCCCTTTGAAAGATTTTGCAGTAAAATACGCCATTTTGATTGTCAGATTTATAAACCACAAAACTGCCATAAATTGAAATGTTACAATAACTAAAAAATTCATTGTTTCAACATTCTGACGAAATAGAAATTGCTTATATTTAATCCGGCGCTGATAGCCTAGAGGTATCTATACTCGACTCACATTCGTGTGATGGTGAGTTCAAAGCCCGTACCACTGAGTTTCTATTGTCTATTCTATTGTCACCGGCTCGTCGTTGAATACACCATCGTGACGACGACGAAACCGGCATGCTCCGCAAATTATAAAACAAATCCATGTATGTGATCCACCAATCTGCACTGGGCCCCCCGGTGATTTACTCCAGCGCGACAAATCCAGACAATACAATCCAGCGACAAAATATACTAAATGAGCAACAAATCATAATCAACGAAACTAATTAGTTACATATTTTTGAATAACTGAAATAAATTAAAGTTCAGTCCGTAGAGAATGCCTTAAGACATTAAGTTCGCCTTTTGTACGATATGGTGCAATAAAGTGTATAATAAACCAATAAATCATTTTAAATTACTTCGCTTCGCGGAACTCTTACTTCTTCATAGTCACCCGAAAACCTATATCTAACCTACATTTGCTGCCAACAGTTTAATTATTTCTCAATGAGGAATATGCTGTCGTCTAATTTTTAAAATAAAGGAATAAAAATAAATGTATTAATTTCTTTTTAATTTGATTAGTCTCTATAACGGGAAACTGGAGGAGCTTAAGGAGTGAAGCCTCCGCCGGTAAACTGGTTAATCTTTCCAAACTCTATCTAACTTTTTCGTCTCAAGAGCAAAGACCGAGTTACACCGCGACTCATTACCATACGCCCTTCGGCTTACAAAAATAAAGTATAAAATTTTTATACAACTCGAATAATTGGAATAAGCAAGGTGTACAAGAATAGAAACATTATCTGAATGGGTTTTGTATTATTTTCTTTTTTATATTTTGCTTTTCATAGAAAGGGTTTTTCATAGAAATATTCTATGAGGGGGAGAGTGCACGCTGCAATCCAACAGCCGCTGGGCGCACTCGACTGGCCACGTTACCCCTCTCTCACAGAAGACTACCTTGAAATGTACTGTATTTCCCACTTAATCTTATTTCCCTAATGTACGTACGTGTTTCGGTAGTGAGTGAGATGTGTCAGAGCCCATTCCCATCATATCCCTCCCCATTTCCCCAACCCTTTCTCCAAATCCAGTCCTATATCCAAAGGTAGGGCAGCGCATCCGGGGGCGTGCCAACGTTTGTCATTTTGGACTAATGTTGGCATGTATCACGAATGTCTATGGGCTACAGTATCCACTTACTATCAGGTGGACTGTATGCTCGTCTGCCACCTTCGTCCATAAAAAAAAAAAAAAAAAAAAAAAAAAAGACGAACGACTGATTGCAAGCGAATATTGTCGCTCATACAGTCCATGGAAATTTGTGACCCCATGTTGAAATTTGCCAAAAATTATGTTGTTACACCCGAGAATTTTAAGTAAGGTATGCATTTAGAAAATGGATTATTTTTTCTTTATAGACGGGCGGACGGCTCACAAGATGGCAAGTGGTCACCGCTTCCCATGGACATCTGTAACACCAGGGAGGGATGCAGGTGCGCTGTCGACCTCGCGGAACCCTGTACACAGCCCTTTTGAAGAGCCCCGTGTCACTAAGCGGAAAACCTCATCCGTCAATTAGTCCCACAACTTTCGGGTTCGCGTCATAAAGTGTTTTGAAGTACGCAGTAACTCTTTGTCAAGGAAGTGCCGATGAACCGCCGTTCAGTGATGAGAGGTGCGTTGATAAAAATCCGAAGTTAGCATCAGGTTGAACAGCTCTTCAGAACATTCCCCATTATAAAAATTCTAAACCCCCTGTGAGACTGGGACCGTCGTTAAAATTCGAAAAGCGCGTTATTGTTGATAAAGTCCAGTCAAGTGACTTGTGTATTGTATCTGATGTTTTGGTGCACCGGCCTTAAAGTATGAGCAGTAGGTACTCCATATGAAGCCTAATTTGAGTTTTTAAAATAATACGTCGCCTCTGAGTGAAATACCGCTTACCTCTATTAAATAGAACGAGCTTCTTATCTGAGTTATTATCTGGGTAGGTACTCTCTTAATACAGGTCTTCCATGCTATGTAAAGTTAAACGATATTAAAGTTTTAACGGAACAGACGCCTCCTACTTTTTGTCTTGGTCTAGTTCACCGGTCGAGCGTTTTGCGGCCGAACAGTTCTTACTAAAATTGCCTGCTATCGATTTTTTAATTAACTAATTAATATTTATTTCTCATAAGGTAACAAAGATTCACAATAATTTCACTGCTCGTATGCAATAATCTTAAAAACCATGTTATTACCTTATAACTAAATTAAACCTTAGTCTATTTGTCAACTGCCACATTAATAAGCAGTTCAATTTATTAATTATTATCTTGCGGATGGTGTTGAAGTCGCCTCTCGTTCGACACAGAAGTGAGGCAGTCTTCTTACGCAGAAGGGCGTCAAACCCATTTTCACCATACCCCACGAACATCGAGTACGTGCTGCAGAAACGGGGTACCCCAACAGCATCCTGAAGGCATTATTATATTGAATCTACAGAGCAGTATAAACCTTTTGTGTGTAAAATGAGATGCAATAAGCTTTACCTTCACAGGCACTAAACATCGGGCAAAATTACGTACCAGCATATTGGCTCTCACTGACAATGCTTGGCGATTCCTCTCCATAACTATATCATCACTAAGGTCATCAGTAGCAAGATGTCGGAGATACTTAAATTTACGCACTCTCTAGTTAGTGCAGTTCCACAAAACCTTATAGGTGGAACCACAGACGGATACCTATTACCGGCCTTGAATATCATGAACTCAGACTTTCTCGTATTGTATCGCAAGCGTAAGCGTATTGTACTCAGCGTAAGAATCACAGACGCTTATAAGCTTCCTGAGAGCCCCCTCCGTTGGAGCCAGCAACACCATGTCAGCCGCGTAGCGTCATATTGACGCAAACGCTATCGACGTAACAACCGACATGCATGCTGCCGAGTAAAACGATCAGGGCGTTTAAGTACAGGTTTTTGAAATTAAAAATAACGCTATTTTAGCTTACGGGCCCCCAAAAAACCCTAAAGCTCTCCAAATTTCCCAAGTGTACCCCATAACTTGGGTTTATAATCTCGTTAGTAGGAGTGAGACGGCTATACATTACCCAAGTTTCCTGACCTAAAACGTAATGATAATGAATTAACTCGGCTCGTGTAAACAGTATCCAATTAAGTTGAGAGTTTAATCAAACGACTTGTTTTTGTAGCTCGTGAGTAATCCCCTGTCTTTCTTATATACAGGTTTAAATAAAAATATCTGCACGCTCTTAATACCGAATTTCGACATTAGTGTGAATAAATCAATAAAATCCTTATTAAGCGAAACAATGGTTATTATTATAGTTACATAATACAGGTCTACCTAGTACAGAGGTCGGCCTCTGTGCTAGGTAGACCTGTATTACAGATATCGGAGCTGAGCCTCCCTACGGATCTTATCCTTATGTAAGTATAAACTATATATTATACTAGCAAAACCCGGCAGATGTTGTCCTGCCATAAAAGTTGATGTGCTGCAGCGCCATCTAGTGGCGAGTTACAACAAATTCGATAGCATAAAAACCTTCTCCATGAAAATATACATATATGGGCCAACTTTCATGGTGATCCGTCAAACGATGTCCTAGCCTATTAACATCAGATATACCAACATCCTTTTTTATATACTTTTTTATATACTTTTTTTATATAGGATTATATTAAACGTTAGGTATTTTAATTAGGTATACGATAAATTTAATTATTGTTCGAAGGCGTGACACTCGAAGTTATTAACCATTATGGCGATCTTGGGGAAATAATCCAGCTAAGCAAGTCCAAGTTCAGCAAGGGGTACGATAGACGCATTCAACTTGGCTAGGCAGCATTTGGGAAAATGCGTCGGCTCTTCTCGTCGACTATACCACAATGCTTGAAGACGAAAGTCTTTAATCAGTGCATACTGTCGGCTAACGGTAAGCCTGATCCATAAATTGAAAGTCAATCAGCGAGCTATGGAGATAAGTCGGGATAAGAGCCGAAACGAAGACATTCAAAGAATCAAAGTCACCGACATAGCTCGTAGAATGGGCATATTGAAGTGGCAATGGGCAGGTCATATTTGCCGTAGGACCGATAACGGATGGCGTAGACGAGTCCTCGAATGGAGGTCACGTACCGGGAAACGCAGTATGGGACGCCCTTCGGCCAGGTAGACCAAGGACTTAAAAAAATTCGTCCGGTGGTAGTTGGATAAGAAGAGCCGAGGATCGTGGTGTTGTAGCGAGCTTTGGGAGACGCCTATATTCAGCACTGGAGAGACATAGGCTGATGGTATGGTATGGTATTGCTTAAAAGTAATAAATGTGTGTTAGAGTGAACGAGCGTGTGAGTTGTGAGTGTAGTATTTAGATAATTGGTGTGAGTAGAGAATCTGTATCGTGATAATCATTAGATTATTTTTAAAGCAATAAGTTAAGATTTGTTAGCATTAGTTAAGAGCTCCGTTACCAAATTTTAAAATTAATATGGGTAAATAATTTACCTTTCCAGGGTATGAGCGTAGCTTGGGACGTCCGGTCCTGCCAAACCCGACCCTGTCCGGCCTGTCGGCCAGATGAACTTGAAGACTTAAAGAAAGCCATCGATAGTGACCGAAAAGCGGAAAACCATGTGAGGTGGTGGGCCTTGGGAGTAGCGTTGCTAGATGAAAAGGATATGGTTTTTATGTCTACAAAAGTTAAAAATTAAATTAAAGTTAAGTCTAAAAAAATTTTTATCAAATTTATTTTGTACCTTAAATAACGCCATATTTTTCAGAACTATCTATTTTCTTGAAAAGTTCTAACAATTTATAAAAATCTTCGCAACGCATGCCCTTATTATTATTGTTACCTATGAGAATGCCATTTTATATAGAAAAAAAACTTAATATTTAGTTAATCGAAGTCTTTGTCCATCATTATCAACGCACTTTTGACATTTTAATTTCAATCGGGAAGATGGATATATACCTCGTCGACGTGGAATCCAGGGATTAACTTTAAACCTTGCAATTTACCGTCGAATACGTCCGCGAACATTGTTAGTTTTGTGTGTCGCAACCATTCCGAATGTTAAGATCAAATGTGGGTAGTTAATAAAACTGTTAGTACCTTCCATTCTGGACTATCCGCCTCTTCAGTCAACTCGTGACCACGGCTGGTATAACCCGTGCCGAAACGTCTAGTAAAGATAGAAGGTAAACAAATACCTTTATTATACGCGTTGAGAGCCGATTTAGAAAAAAAAAATCGATTATAATGGTTTGCTATAAAACTCTTGAGGACGGGAAGCGATGAATTCTCTGAAGGCGTTTTTCACTGCCTCATCGGAGTTGAATTTTTCCTCTGTAAAAAGTTATCCAAATTCCGAAAAAAAATGGAAATGAAGGTCTGGCGAGTACGGTCAATGACGGAGAGTGTCCACTCGGAGCTCCTCTAACTTTGAGACTGTTAATGGAATTAAGTCATATTTTATCTTTTCATACTCCTTCAGAGTCGTCCACTCAAAACATTTAAAAGCTTCTAAATTTTTTATCAATTGTAATAAATAATCTTGAATTGCTTTTTAAATGGTGAAAAATTCGTCTGAAATCCTTTCACTTTCTTGATTAACACTTCCACCTTCGCCATAAAGAAATTTCTGATTTGGAGCTTTCGAAAAATTACTTAAGATTGTAAGGTGTAAGGAATGACTTTGTGATAAAAAATATTCTTTTAGATGTAACTAAGGACTTTAGGTAGGCAGTGGAGGACAGGAGGTCAATAATTAAAAAGGGAGGACATGTCCTTCTTTAGGATCATCTGGCAACCCTACTTGGGAGAGGCCTATATCCAGTATTGAACAAAAGACTGATGGTATAGTATGGTTTATAAATTACTAGAAGCTTTTTCGAATGTTTATAACGTTACTAAAGCTATTGGAACTGTAGGAACCCGGCGGCCGAAGCCAACTAGATCGACATCTAGTTGGTCATGACGTCTTCCGTCGTCTTATTTTTTACGCCTGCCATTATTGTTTTTTCTCTTGTTTTTGTTTTACCATCCGTATATTCAAGTGTTTAGTTTTTAATGCTCTTTCTTTGTACATCTGTTTTTTATAAATCTTGCCTTCCACTTAAAATATAAAAGTATCTGAGTGTGGACGTTTACTGAGACGAGGTCCGAGGATCAATATTTAATTAAGAATATGCCTAAACTCGATAGGTACTGGACCTTGGAGGTTCAAGTGAATGGCAGCAAGCCATTTACCGCCAGAATGGACGCTTATTTCATTACCTATTCTAATAAAAACGATTCTGTTCAATGAACTGTCGTGTGAAAAAAATAACAAAAACAAGTCGCGTATATCCGACTCGAGGAATATCCGATTCGCTGGGCCGCGTATTTGCTAAGGCGTGTTTACCCTCCTGTCTCGTTGTGTCTACAGCTGATTGACTGTGTCAACTTCGTTAAGGAATACGCGTCCCACTTGTTTTTTTATGATACGTATGTTTATAAATAAGTGGAGAAATTGTTCTTATGGCTTACTATGTGTATTAGGCGTTGGGCACACGGTATCGCTTAGTGGCGACGTTCCGCTACCAAGAAAAAGGGGGAGGGTGAACGCTGCAATCCGACAGCCGCATAGGATTAAATGAGTTTTATATACCTATTTATAGTATCTATTTACTTAAGCAGTACCGATACCGAAGGCTTTACTGGAGTGCAGTAGGCACGTGCTTTCAAATCAAAAATGGACTGCAGAATATATCGTATATCGTAGTACATACTGTTTGTGGAAGGCCATATTATGCATTCGCCCTTAGTCAAAGGCGCATATCAAACATATTACAGGGTATTAGTTCGCTGGAATCTACCTAGCTATTTAAACCCCTGCATATCAATAGAGATAGTGCACATATTGTTTGAACTTCGACAACTTTTGCCAATTATCAAAGTTCACTCTATATTTAGTTACAAAATAATTAACATTATCAGTGAAAATGTTAATATTCAAGGTAGTCTTCAAGGTGAGAGAGGGGTAACGTGGCCACTCGAGCGCGCCCAGCAGCTGTTGGATTTTTTGAACTCTCCCCCTCAAAATGTAAATGTACTTCTCAACTTATTGTTAATCTATTTACTTAATTAACAAATTATCTCTGTCAAAGATATGTTATCTTAAATTGTGCAGATATAAGAATGTAATATTACAATTTATTATTTGGTAACCGACATAAACGTGTAGCATTGGTGTATCGTAAACATTTAATAAAATAAAATAAAAATGTAGTCTACAGATTAAGTCTACAGTTTTGGTGTTCATTATAAACGGTCGATGCGATTGCACATTATATTACAATAATGTGTGAAATTACTCGATTGATTTGATCGTGAACGCTTGAAGTGACTAGTCAACTATGATATTGTAAGCGATCTCTGTGCTCTCAAGTACTTTGCTATGCGATGATTATGACGAAATAGATACAAGGGAAAATTATGATGCTATTAAATTAGCATGCCGTTTTCTTAGCGATGTTTTCATTAACTGCCGAGCTAGTGATATTATTTTAAATTATCACTTACTTGTCCTCGCTTAAATACTTATTGGCTCACCATCGTCTATCACGCGGTGCACAAGCTCCATGCTGGAAATCTGCTGGACCGGCGAGCTCTGGCATCTCTTGATATCTGAAAGTCGAGTGGGCCAGATGGTATTCCTGCAGTGGTGCTCAAATTTTGCGCTCCCGAGTTATATCCGGTGCTTACGCGACCGGTGCTTAGGCTCTCATATTCCACAAAAAGCTTCCCGTCAGCATGGAAAGTAGCTCATGTTCACCCTTTGCCTAAAAAGGGTGATCGCACCGACTCGGCCAACTACAGGCCAATAACGATCACTATTTACGTCCTACGTCCATGGGCGGTGGGGTAACACATCACGTGGGACCGCTTACACGACCGCACACTTGTCTAAAAAAAAAATCCGTAGTTAAGTAGTAGTTCAGTGGTAGGGGCCGAACTCATGACCTGACGAATGAGGGTCGAGAACAGATACCCCTAGGCTATCACCGCTCTTACAATATCTAAAATAGCGTTACGACGAAAAATCGCGAGGTACGTATTAATCACTAGTTTCTTAATAATAACAATATTTTTTTTATTTAAGCTTATTACTGTACACATACGTTGCATGGTAGTAAACTCGACAATAGTCGTTGCATTTCGTATACCAGAAGGAGTTACCTATAGGTTCCACACCAAGCGAAGCTTGTATCGTGATATCTATTATAAAACGACTTTCAATTGTGGGATGCAGCCGCCTCTATACCTATCTCTATCTCTCTATTTGTAGAGTATTTATTTAAGACTATTTATGTTTTAAACAAATGATACATTAGTTTAGGAATAGTTTAAGACCCGTTTAGCAGCTATAATATATATGAACTCAACTACACTTCAGTTCCCGCCAAAATGTCCCGCACTGGTACTTAATACTATTTCTAATAATATTTTATTTTCCAAATTCCAGTGACCTTATAATTCGCTCAACATTTATTGTAAATCACAGACCGAACGGAAACCGAACAACGAAAAGTTAAATTGAATATAAATCTCTTCTGCACACAATTTCCTATCACAAAACACACAAATATCAACCTTATGTTGTTAGAAATACGAATGTGTATGTATGAAAATGTGAATTGGTTGTAGGAGAGGACCATCAATATCGAAAAGGAGTCACTCTGTGTTTTAAATAATATAACCACTTGTGCCCAATTAGAGAATTCTTTTATTGTTTAGTTTTCGGAAATGTTTTAACGATGTCCATTTGGATATTTTTTTTTTTCGGAAAGAACGTGGCACAGGAACAGACTACCTAGTGCAAGTGGATACTCTGAGTGGAGTTCTTTGACGAATCTCTTCGTTCCTACATAGTCATCCCCATCCCAGTGCTTCATTTCCGCAGCCGCTGGGCGCGCTCAACTGGCCACTTTACCCCTCTGCATTTCCTACTTTATCCTATTTCTCCAGTATATGTACGTCTTTCGATAGTGAGTGACTTATGCCGGAGCCCATTCCCATTGCATCCCACACTATGCATATTCCCAACCCTTTCTCCAAATCATTATGCAATGATTCAATTTAAATCCATTTCCATATCTCGAAAGTTAAGCAGCGCATCCGGGGGCATGCCACCCTTTATCATTCTGGATTGATGTTGGCATGTATCGCGGATGTCCATGGGCGACAGTATCCACTTACCATCAGGTGGATTGTACGCTCGTTTGTTGATGTCCATAAAAAATATAATCATTAAATAATTAGTATATAAATTAATTAAATATACATTAACGCCTACTTTCATAGATCACAATTTAATTAGTAAACCCTAATTGACATGCTTTTCTGATAAATTGTGCTCAATTTTCAATTACGAATATATTACTCAACGTAACTTTGGAGGGTTTATAAATGAAGCTAATTTAGTTGGAGAATATTTTATGTAGGTACGGTTATTAGGAAATAAGGTATAAGTGGGTTACGAGTATTATAATTTGAATAATTCAATTAAGTCCAATAAGTCATATTGTATACATATGGTCATAAAGGAGACGTGGTAATCGGTTCACAAATGTATATATAGGGGAGAGTGGGGGAATTGGAGCCATGTAAGGAAAAGTTAATAAAAATACGAGTTTATGTTGTAATTATTTATTTTTTTAGACACTAATTAGTCTTTTATTTATCTGTCTTTCAGTAATTGCTAAAAAAAATTTTAAAAATTAACTCTTAGTTAGTGAAAATCACTTTTTTTATAAATGTTAGTTTCGCTCGCATTACCCCACACATCGGATAATGAGAGCCAAAAAACCTCCATGTGTGTAATGAGAGCCATCACTTAATACTAAACAAAATGAAACTTACTTTGGTGCACGTAATAGGAACTTAAACAAATCACAGTTATAAAGTTATCAACAGAACATAATAATCAACAAAAATAAAGCTTTTCTAAAAGTTAAATATACAACATAAGGTATTCTAGGGATCTAAACAAAAATTGCAAATATAATCTATGGGGTCATCGCAACCCGAACACTCGGAATGGGCCCATTTTCCACAGGCTCTGCAACGGTACCATAGCTCTTTATTTTTACCAACATCGTTACATATGATGCATTCATTTTCCTCCTCTGATTATTCAGAATCATCATCACACATATTATTTTCATCGACAGATGATTCCTCAGTTGTGCTGTCTTGGAACAAATTTCTGGTTGCCTTCTTTATGTTTTTTTAGATGATTTATTCTTAGTCTTTAATTTAATATTCTTAGATTTATTTTTTTGGATTTTCTTCGGTCTATTTTCCTTTTTGTTCTTTTTTTCTCTCTTCTCCTCGAAAATTTTCTTCATGGGGGTACCAGTCAAAACTTCTGAATGCTGTTTGTTTCTATTAGTCTTTGCAAAGTTTTTTAATATTTGTGGACAGGGACTTACAACGTTTAAGATATCAGCAAAGCTTGTAGATGGCTGTGGAGAATCTTGTAATGGTTGGTTGCTGGTATTTTGTGACGTGGTAGTAGGCATTTGCAGGGGCTCTTGAGAGGATGTCAATGATTGTGAAGTAACTGTAACTGTTGTTTCTGAAGATAGAACAGAGTTACGATCGTTAGTAGTGAGTATAGTAGTGCTGTTATTATGCTCATTCTCGTCAAGAGCAATGAAATCTTCATCTGAAAAAACAGATGGGTCCATGGGAAATATTCCGGTCGTTTTAAAGCCAGATATTCTCTTGTCCAAAGATGCTACCTTCGAGTACGCTTTGTTGAATAGTCCAGCTATTTCGTATGGAGTTATTTTAATCATGTTTCTTGATTTCATGTACATGTCGCATTCCTTCGTATAAGCTGACTTAAGTGGACCAAAAAAAGTCACATCTAAAGGCCGTAAGCGATGTGACGATTGTGGAGGGATACTCAACATGGTTATATGATTCTTTTTGGCTATCTCATATGCTTCTAGTGTAGCATGACTGTTGTGGTTGTCCATAATAAGCAAGATCTGTTTCTCAGCAGCAGGCCTTGTAAAATTAATGAAGTGTTGAAGCCATGTAAGGAATATTTGCTCATTAGTCCACCCATTATGAGAACAAGTATAAGCAGCACCTGGTGGCCAATCACGTTCCAGATGTGGAGAGTGTCGTTGTCGAGGGAAAATGAATAATGGGGGCACATAAATGCCTGTTGCACTCATAGCACAAATTGCGGTAACGTTTTTTCCTCTTTCCCATGAAGTGACTGCACCAACACGCTTCCGTCCTTTGAGCGCAATAATATTATCTGGCTCATGGACCGTAGAAAATCCTGTCTCATCCATGTTAAATATGTTTTGAGGCTCATATTTAAATTTAGTCATTACTGATTCAAGATTATTAAAGAAACGGGTAACTTCAACCTCATTAAAGCCCAGAATTCTATTAATGCTAGTCGCTTCTGGCTTTCTAATACTGAGCTCAGGGTGTCGGCTCATGAACCCAAACAACCAATCTTTTCCAGCAATTTCTTTTTCAGTGTTAAATCTTTTTTCAACACCAATATTCACAGCCATATTATAGCATATTTTACGTAGTTGGCTGCCTGTTAAACCATAAAACATATTAGACATATCAATGATATGGTTAACAAGTGTATGTTCCTGTTCACTAGTGAACACAGGTTTTCTCCCAAGCAGAGGAGAACGACTGTAAGTAATATCATCACTATTTGCTAACCTGAACCGTTTCTTGAGCGTGCTATAGGGTATTTTAAATTGCTGTGCCGCTTTATTAGCTGATATTCCTTCCTTTCGCATAGTTTCTATTGCACTCTCTAACGTAGCCGAGGTCCAACTGGCCTTTGATGTCGTTCGCTGTCTAGTTCGTGGCATCTAAAAAATAAAATTAAAACATGTTCCATTAGATTAGAATTACGTTTTTCGAAAGGGGTAATAGTAGCCATGGCGGGGTAATGGGAGCGCTTCTAGCGCCCATTACCCGAATGTTAAACATCTCGAATTAATAAAACTAATATAAACAAATATTGCTAAATCATCTGTCTTCCACTTATATCGTAAAATTTATGAAATAAAGCATTTAATAAACACAAAACACAACAGAATGATAAAAGTTCAGGTACTTACTTTGGTTGCGAGATTTGATATTTTTTTACAAGGATGAGTCACAAAACTAACTTCTTCTCGTCACCGCTATACGCGTGCTACTGAGCTGGCCAGCGGCGATCACGTTGCATAACCGAAGGTTTCCGAAGCCGTTCATGTCATTTCGGCGCGACTTGTACGTTCCTGTGTGTGTAAATTGTAGTAGCTCCCATTACCCGCTAGCTCTCAATAGCCCGTTCTCCCCTATACTTTCCTATGCAAAACCCTACTTGACAATTAAACAGTAACAGTAACAGCTATTACGCGAGTAACAGCGAGTAGCAACTCGAGTAATGCTCGATATAGAAATCCGCCACTAGAGAGTCAACGATACGATTTCCTATTCCAGTAATAACGTTGAAACTAATCTCCGCCTTGCAGCAAAAACGCCAATAAATTACTTGCCAAGGACATCGCCCTACATCCGTCAATCCAAGGATATTGAAGGGTGGATCGGGTGTGATTTGGGTGTCCATACAATAAGCCCCGTGTCACAGATCCATGCCACGTGTTAGACGGACGTATTCTGGCAGTAGAGTATTTTAATAGGAAATGAAATTATTGTGGCAAATATGTAAATGCAAATATGCGTAGCAACACACTTGAGGGAGAGAGTGCACGCTGCAATCTAACAGCCGCTAGGCGCGCTCGAACGTGGCCACGTTACCCCTCTCTCACAGAAGACTACCTTGAAATGTACTGCATTTCCCACTTTATCTTATTTCCCCAATGTACCTACGTGTTTCGGTAGAGATTGAGATATTCCAGAGGCCATTCTCATCCTATCCCTCCCCATTTTCCCAACCTTTTCTCCAAGTCCATTCCTATATCTCCAAAGGTAGGCAGCGCATCCGGGGGCGTGCCAACGATTGTCATATTGGACTAATGTTGGCATGTATCGCGGATGTCTATGGGCGACAGTATCCACTTACCATCAGGTGGACTGTGTGCTTGTCTGCCGCCTTCGTTCAATGAAAAAAACTAATTTTACTCGAGAGACGGTAGAGCGAGACATATTTGAACTCTCTGAATTTTAAACATGACAATGATATAAACAAACAGATTTGTTTTGACTCAACCAATCCGCTCTGGGCTCGCATTGTAGATTATGGTCCAAAGCCATTTAGTGATTTGCAAGGCAAGATCTGTATTGATATTTGCATCAAGAACATCAATATCTGAGTGTAGCTCTATCAATATCAATAGCTGAATATCAAGAACAAAAGGACGAGTGATCTTACAATCATAGTACAAACCATACCGTACCAGCGGCCTGAGTCTCGCTATTGCTGGATATAAACCTCTCTAAAGAACCGTCATCACACACGGTTTTCTGTTGTTCTCGTCCAGCCACTACCGTCGACTTTCTCCAAGTCATCTGTCTACCTAGCCTGAGGGCATCCCACGGCAGGCACGTTTCCGAGTGCGTGCTCCCCATTCGAAGATTCGTCTCTCCGATCGGTCATCGGTCCTGTAGCATATATGGCCTGCTCACAACCTGTAATGGTGTGCCAGGTATGGGTAGGTGTGCCACGGAAAATATTAGTTTGCGAATACCAGAATAAGTACGCGTATGATGAAAGTGTAGGGATCCATTCAATTTCTCAGAATTAGATGGATACGCAATAAATGAAATGTTTGAAGGGCCTGAGGAGGTCCTGTAATGTATACTTGTATGTAACTGTATGTACTTTCGAGTAACCTAAATAACTTCCCACTGGACTTCCCACCATTACTTACCTATTGCATCGAGTTGATTAAAAACATTATTAGTTACAAGAATTATTAACAGAAGTAAAATTTTACGTTTGGTTGTTAATTGCTAAAATTTATTAAACAGAAGTAAAGGATGATCGATTACCCATTACAAAACTACAATTCGATTACCTAATACGGAGCTACAATGGTTCAATAAAGAAATACCTTAGGTTAGAATAAAGGGAAATACCTTAGTGGTAGTTAATCAATTTACATGTCATATGTTACATGTGTGTGTGTTTAATCAATATACATGTCACACGTTACAACAGACACAAATGAATCAATCTCGTTTCGTTACTGCTGCTAAATCGGACGTAGTTTGAGATGAATCCGCTTCCGCTATTGCTTTCAATTCATCATTATCGACTTTAGAGTCCGATCTGCCACGGGGCTTGTTCTTGAAGTCGAAATTTCCAGAACGGAACCGATCAAACCAAAAACGCGCCGTGCCTTTGTTTGCGGTGTTTGGTACGTACACATCATTGATATTGCGTTCCGTCTATGTTGCATTGCTTTCACGACGGAACTCATATTCGGAATTAATGCGATTTTTTAAATTTTCCATTGTCGCAAACACAACGACATCTAAGCAAAACGTCGTTTGACGGAGATAGAAATGAATAACTGATTTTGAAAATGATTGTCGTGAAATTGAGTCTTTAAATTGAAATTAATTTGAATTTAGAATTCCAAGCCAAACGCAAGATAACTTAGTTCAAAGTGGATACTATGAACTAACGGTAATTTTATAGGTAAGGCACTAACATTTTGGATGGTTCAAATGAGCTTATTATCGATAATAAGTTGAATAACAAATGGTTTTAGAGTAAGTTTGTTTCTCAATTGAGAATATAATTCCCAATTTTGGGGTGTAAGAGGCTCACCTACCATCTTTGGAGCCTAAGCCAACCTCACCTGCTTGTGGTGCACCCTGCTGTTAACTGACGAGGCAATGGCGTTCCCTTTTTTGCGGTGGGAGGGTTACTCCGTCGGCAATGCTACCACCCTTCCGTCGGAGTCCGCCGCCATAATGGTGCCTCATAAGCCGCGAGGCCCGCATCGTGTTCCGGCGGTGAGCGGAAGAAGCCGCCCCGAGAGAGAGATTGTTGCGTGTGGAAATGAGGACCGGCGGTTGCGGGGAATTACAGACGCGCATGGGCGTGACATGGTGGCGCGGGGATCAGGGAGACCCGGTGAAACGGTTGTCCGCTGACCGCCCGCGGGTTGTTGGGGGCCCGAAGACGGGGATCTTACTTTAATCTCCACCCCAGGAGGCTGCCCCGCCGTACGCGAAAAATCCCTTGGGGTAGCAGTTGTGCCGGAGGAGACCGGAGTGGAACCCGACTGCTGCCCCCGGGCGGGGACCGGGGGCCCTTCCGTACCCCGCGCCAGCAAGTCACACAACCTTTGTGACCTGATTTTTTCTCCGCCCCGTGCTTTGTCCTTTGATCCACATGCGACCATTTCTCTCTCCGTCCCCCCTTTTCTTATTTTTCCTATTCACACTCACAATGGCCAGGAACAAGAAAATGTATAATGTGCACTCAGCGGCCCATCCTGTAAGTTCCACATTTAAAGTGGACTTTTGCAACATTAGAGGGATGCATAGTAACATCGACGCCGTCCACTACCACCTTGAGACGGCAAAGCCGGCCTTACTTTTCTTGACGGAGACACAGATTTTCTGCCCGGCCGATACATCATATCTTCATTACCCCGGTTACAAACTGGAGCACTGTTTTGTCCGACGTGCCGGGGTATGCATGTACGTCCGGGAGGATGTTTGTTGCCGCCGCCTCAGCCATTTTGAAGACAGGGACCTGTCGATTATCTGGGCGCGTATTGACTACGGACGTTCCACTAAAGTCTACGCTTGCCTTTACAGGTCCCACAGCGGTGATACGGAGACGACTCGTTTTTTTGAGCGTCTACAAGAAACGACTGACAGAGTGCTCGAGCAGTTCCCTTGCGCGGAAGTGGTGATCCTTGGTGATTTCAACGCTCACCACGAAGAGTGGTTGGGATCCCGAACTACCGACCGCGCAGGGAGAGCAGCCTATAACTTTGCCCTGGCCTATGGTTTCTCGCAGTTGGTGTCCTCACCTACGAGGATACCTGATATCGAGAGCCATGCTCCATGCACTCCATGCGGTGCTCCATTGCACCGCGATACCGGTAGGCGGACGGAGCCAACCATGGTTCAATCAGTCCTGCAGAGAGGCCCGTCATAATAAACGGGCCGCATACAGGGCCTGGGCCAGAGCACAGGTGTCCGAAGATCCGAATACCTCCGACTTGAGGAAGAAATTTAACGCTGCCTCGAGGTGCAGTAAGAAGATCATTGTCAGAGCAAAGAATGAGCACATCCGCAGAATTGGCGACCGACTAGCTAGCTATCCTTCTGGAAGCCGGGCTTTCTGGTCGCTCGCTAAGGCTGCTGAAGGTAACTTCTGTCAGTCGTCACTCCCTCCACTGCGGAAACTCGATGAGTCACTGGCCCATGGGGCGAAGGAGAAAGCCGATCTCTTGGGCTATCTCTTTGCCTCAAACTCGACACTGGACGATAGAGGTGCCTCACCACAGTCTATCCCAAGGTGCACAAGCCCCATGCCGGAAATCTGTTTCACACAGCGTGAAGTCCGGCGAGCTCTAGCATCTCTTGATGTCCGAAAATCGAGTGGGCCTGATGGTATTCCTGCAGTGGTGCTTAAATTTTGCGCTCCCGAGTTGTCCCCGGTGCTTACGCGACTCTTTAGGCTCTCATACTCTACAAAAAGCTTCCCGTCAACATGGAAGGTAGCTCATGTTCACCCTTTACCTAAAAAGGGTGACCGCACAGACTCGGCCAACTACAGGCCAATAGCGATCACCTCCCTCCTCTCCAAGGTGATGGAGCGTGACATAAACACACAGCTCCTTGGGTACCTAGAGGATCACCAGCTGATTAGCGACCGTCAATATGGATTTCGCCATAATCGCTCGGCTGGTGATCTTTTAGCGTATTTAACACACCGCTGGGCTGACGCCATTGAGAGTAGAGGCGAGGCTCTGGCTGTAGGCCTAGACATTGCGAAAGCTTTTGACCGGGTATGGCACAAATCGCTGCTTTCCAAGTTACCATCTTTCGGGATACCCGAGGGATTATGCGAATGGGTTGCCAGTTTCCTGACTGGACGGAGCATCAGAGTCGTTATCGATGGTAGCTGCTCCGACACCATGTCTATTAACGCTGGCGTCCCGCAAGGCTCCGTGCTGTCTCCAACTCTGTTCCTTCTGCATATCAACGACCTGTTGCAAATTGGTGACATACGTTGCTATGCAGATGACAGTACTGGAGACGCCTTGTACAGGGGCCGCGCCAACATCCCTCGGGTCGAAGTGGAAGAGAGTCGCGCCAGGCTTGTGTCTGAAATCGAAGACTCTTTATATCTAGTCTCGATTTGGGGTTCTCTGAACCTAGTGGATTTCAACCCCAGTAAGACGCAAGTCTGTGCATTCACCGCTAAAAAAACCTCTTTTGTTGTAGCACCTCGCTTTCAGAGCATACCTCTTAAGATCTTGGAGAGTATCGGGATCCTTGGTATCGACATATCCAGCAAAGTCGAATTTGGGGGTCATCTGGAAAATAAAGCCAAAATGGCCTCCAAAAAGCTCGGTGTGCTGAACAGAGCGAAGCGGTGCTTCAAACCTGGGCAACTCCTTATGCTTTACAAAGCTCAGGTGAGGCCCCATATGGAGTACTGCTCTCATCTCTGGGCCGGCGCACCGAAATACCAATTGGACCCATTTGACTCCATCCAACGACGTGCTGTTCGTATTGTCGACGATCCCACTCTCACGGGTGGTTTAGAATCCCTCAGCATTCGGAGAGACGTTGCGTCTCTCTGTGTGTTCTACCGCCTGTACAATGGGGAATGCTCTGAAGAATTGTTTAATATAATTCCCACTCGGGTTTCTACAACCGCACCTCCCGTCACAGAAGTGCGGTCCATCCGCATTTCCTCGATACGGAGGTGTCGCGCACTGTTCGGTCCAAAAATTATTTTATACCGCGAACCCGTAGGTTGTGGAACGAACTGCCTCAAAAGGTCTTTCCATTGAGCTACGATATGGGGTTCTTCAAGAGAGCTGTGAATAGGATTTTGCAAGGTCGGCGGCGCACCCGCATACCCCCTGGTGTTGCAGGTGCCCATGGGCGGCGGTAACTAACACTTACCACCACGTGGGACCGCTTGCTCAACCGCCCACTAATCTATAAAAAAAAAAAAAAAAAACCTCGGGACAACGGCACTTCCCGTCACAGAAGTGCGGTCCATCCGCATTTCCTCGATACGGAGGTGTCGCGCACTGTTCGGTCCAAAAATTATTTTATACCGCGAACCCGTAGGTTGTGGAACGAACTGCCTCAAGAGGTCTTTCCATTATGCTACGACGTGGGGTTCTTCAAGAAAGCTGTGAATAGGATTTTGCAAGATCGACGGCGCACCCGCATACCCCCTGGTGTTGCAGGTGTCCATGGGCGGCGGTAACACTTACCATCACGTGGGACCGCTTGCTCGTCCGCCCACTAGTCTATAAAAAAAAATCTTCACATAATAGTAATATAGTATTATAGTAAGGTCATAATATTATAAACTTCTGTTACTCTAGCGTATAGTAAAATATTTTATAACACAGTTTTGTTTTAAGAGCTTCAGTCTGAAAAGTTTGTCAATAACATTGAATGTCAGGCACACCTGCTAATATCAACTATTTAAGTAACCAACTAGTCTGCTGCTCCTTGTTTTGCTCGGCATTGAAAATTAATTTCTTATTTGCAGTTTTGTTTTCCAACTCCACTCAACGTATGCCGAGACGTTGCGTCCGTCTGCGTGTTCTATCGCCTGTATAACGGACAATGCTCCGAATAGCTGTTCGATATATCGAATACCGATATCCATATCAATATATATGGATATATCGAACAGCTCCCTAACTGCCACTCCCACCACGGGTTTCTACAATCGCACCGGGTCGTCACAGAAGTGCGATGCATCCGCTTTTTCTGGATACGGAGGTGTCGCTTACTGTACGGCCTAAAATTCGTTTTGCGGCCAACCCGTAGGCAGTGCAACGACATGCTACGACCTACGCCTTTATGCCTTTATACGAGTTCTTAAGAGTTTTATGCTACGACATGGAGTTCTTCAAGAAATCTCTAAATAGGATTCTGCAAGGTCGGCATCGCACCCGCATACATGGGCGTTGCAAATGTCCTTGGGCGGCGGTAGCCACTTACCATCATGTGGTTCGATTTTTATCTGTAGATATAACAAAATCGTAACGTGTTGTACATGACCCGTGTCTGTACATGAAATATTTCTTGAATAAAGTGATTGCAGTGTAAAGTGATTGTTGTTTTGAGCCCTGTATCACATGTATGTGATACAGGGCTCAAAACAATTTCCTATGAAATTTTTGTCTGTCAAAAATTGAACGAGCATCACTCAAAAACCGCTCAACGGATTTTAATGGAACCTGGCACAGTCATAACTTCTGACCTGGATTAGTAACCACGGGAGTCACTAAAGTTCACACGAACGAAATCGCTGGCACCAATAGTTAAAAATATATCCTAAGACTTACAATTACTTATATTATTATGGACGCTCACAAGGGAAACCACAGCAAATCCATGCAGCAAAGAGCCACGGAGCGAGCCATGCTGACCATCATCTTCGAGATAAAGTTCCAAACGTCGAAGTCAGAATAAGGGAATTATAAACAGGGTAAAAGAGATTAAAATGACGGTGGTTAGGAAATGTAAATGTAATTTTATATTATTCCAATTGCATTGTTTCATTTACATGTTAAATGTACTTTTAATATATGTACTTATATATTTACTTTTAGTGAACATAGACAATAAGTAAAACAATTAATACAGTTATGCAGGACATTTAACTACCATCAAATCAAAATTTATATAAAATACACAAATAATTACCTTTATATTTTAATTTACTTAAATATACATATAGTTTATTAATAAATACTACTTTTCTATATACCTAATGTTTTGTTGTGGCGAGCCTTGGGAGAGGCCTATATCCAACAGTGGAGAGACATTGACTGATGGTATGGCATAGCAATGTATACATATCTACATATTTATAAATATACATACATACATAAAAGTATACAAACGTAGTAGTCATTAGAACACACGAATATACGGTATATAAGTACATTTACAACGTCAAAGAAATTTAAATGTGTGTTGATGACAGATTAGATAGATTTTAAAAATATTCCATTATTGGTTGAAAACACAGAATCGTGAAACAGATACAATTATTTTTTATGACATTAAAAATTTAACATGAAATCAATTTATGAGAATACAATAAGTACTACCATTTAAAAAATCAGTCTTAAGGTTAGTTTTAAATTCATTATTTACAATGGCTTGTAATATTTAAATTAAAATATTTACAGGTATATTTTAAATATTTTTACAAACCAAACATATTTATAAAACTGTTAAATATTAATACTAAATTTTACTTATGTTTACTTACTAGTCTGACAACCAGATAACTAAATTGTCTTACGGGGCACATTTTCAAAATACCTATTTTATATTCGCTAATCTTTGAAATATGTAATATAAATACAATAAACGCAGTTTTTATAATACTAAACAAGTATATGCACGATAATGTATTTTCGTATTACTCACTCTCTATTTGAAGTAGATTATGTCGAGGTAGAATGTTACTAGCGGTAGTAATTTGTAGAAATATTAGTGGCTAGAATATGAAGCTACGTTAAGGTGAAAGCCAACTTAGAAGTCATCCAAAAGTTTCTTAATGTGTATCCAAATTCATTTTAAAATATGTATTATTTTTTTAATTAGTTTCCAATTAGTACTTTGAAATTTTGTCTAATAGCGATGTGACTCATACTTATAATAAGTCAGCAGCTACTTTGTAAATCGGTTTCTAAACGCGTACTTATTATTTTAGTCAAATACCTAGAAATAATTTTGTTCCGACACAAATGACACAGAGTAAAATGTAGAAACAGCAATTGCACATAAAAGAGAGAAAACAAAGAAACTACAAAGAGACCTTGAGGACTCAGATATGCATTGTGATGCCGGAAACAGTCTCCAACTCAGCATTTTAGAAGTTGATCATTCATCTTCTTACTTCTACTTGAAGTTTCAACATTAGTTGCAGCGGCCATAGTTACGAGCTTACTCATAAAATTATGTCCAAATTTTACAATAAATACATATAAACATCGTCGTGTTTTAGAGGTGGCGTAGTTCCTCGGAGCCTGTGGCGCTCTCTTTATCTCTTGATCGCCTTTTACGACCACCCACGGAAAAGAGATGGGATGGTGGTATTCTGTAGACGACAATATGCCACAATATGTACGGCACATGACAATGTGTCAGTGACACGACAATGTGCCAGTAACACGGCAATGTGCCAGTAACACGTTAATGTGCCAGTGACACGACAATGTGCTAGAAGGCCGATGTCTAGCAGTGTATACTGAAAGTTGCATTGCATTGCCTACATATAAACACATAAAAGTACAAAGTTATAAAGTAAGACACAAATCAAGATAGCAATCTCACTATTCGTCAATATCTCTGGTCACCAACTCGTAACTGGTGGTGGGGGCACGCAAACTGAAGAAGCTGCGATCAAAACATGGCTGCTGTGGTGATTGCTCGGTTAATGTGAATCTTCGAAGCAGCCATGCCAACCCTGACTTCATTTGCATACGCGCTAACTTCACACCTGAAAAAAGAAAAATATAATTTTAAATCTGTTATGTATACCGTGAATTATATACTCGTATCTGTTATGATACTTTGGCCCTCCGGGTACGTGGACTGACCACTTAAAGAAAGTTGCTGGTAGTAGTTGGATGAGAAGAGCAGGAGACCGTGTGTGTTGGCGGTCCCGGGTGAGAGTCCTATATTCAGCAGTGGAGAAATAATGCCAAAAGTTGTAAGTGAATAAGGGCTTCTAATAACGGAGTAGTGCAAACTCGTGCAATACCTACAAACTTCTTATTCTATTATCCACTTCACATCTCATTCTACCCCATCCTTCCCAAAGAGGAATAGGAGCTATATTTGCTATTCCTCTTCCCAACAATTTCTCCAAATCTACAAAGGAAAACGTGTCATCGTTTATCATTGGACTGATGATGTTAGCATTCTCATCGGGTGAACGGTCTGCTCGTCTGCCGATTTCTATAAAATAATGTATCTATAATCTCGTTGCTATAAAAAAAGATATCGCAGCGGCGTCTTGAAGTAGCGGTGACTAAGACCTATTTGACTTCACCTATTGGGACATTAAGACGTATACCGACAGAGTAGTAAACACTAAATAAATATGTTCAAAAACAAAACATAACGAAGCATCGATTTGAAAATAAACTCGATAAAGGTACCTTAGAGTCTAATACTGTTCTATGTTCAGTAGCTCCAGAATTCTTTATTTCATATGTGTTTTGAAAATGGAACATAAGTTTCAAACTTTAATTCAAATTTACTTTTTAATGAACCCCTCCACATCTGCTTCACCTCTAGGCCAGGTTTCTTTGATGAGAACGTCTGATGTGTCATCTAATCATTCCCATATCAATGTAATGATTTAACGATGTATGACCGAAGTTCTGCTACGAGTAGTAGACGTATTAATCACATCTCTGTACAAGCTGTTTCACAATATCAGTATATAAAATTGTATAAGGTCTACGAGATATTCTAAAACCATTTTAAAATTTTAAGCAACACTTTATTTTAAGTAACCCAACTGATACATAACGCAAACAAGGAAAGAATAATAAATAAAGGAACTTAATGAAGGATACAAAAATATGCAGGGAATATACATTATAGTCTGAATCCAAGTAATAGTAAGGCTTAGCGTAACACTTTATCAGTACAAATCATATTCAAAAAGGTCATTTTTAAGTAGCATAAATCAGGAACTATGATAATAACGAGATCAGTAAACTTTTTGAGACAATAAATACCTTTTTAAGACAATAAATTCCTTTTTTGAAACAAACACCAATCTGCCTAGAGCATTGACCAACACAATGAAGTCAAATGATTAATTGCATTTGCATAGTTATTTATTACTTATGTGCATCATATACCTGTAACTTATAGTGATGTTACTTGTACTATGTTTTTTTCACTTCGTAAATAACTGGTCAAAGTGACTTTAATACTTATATCCATTGCTTTAATTAAAACAAAAATCGGGTGGGAGTACAACGTTGTCTTTGCGATCGGTGTCACCAAGTCGCTTATTGAATACATTGACCGACCGATTGGCGCAGTTGACTCTACATGCTGTTTGCAAAAGGTTCCGGGTTCGATCCCCAATCGGACATACATTCGTTTAATAAAAAAAAGAAAAAACAAATGTATGTTCGGGTCTGGGTGTGTGTTTGTGTTATCTCTGTATGTGTCTCAGGACCCAAGACACAGGGAATCCTAGTGTGGGCCACTGAGTGTGGCGTTATTTATAAAAGAAAAATAAACTATATGATAAACTGCAAACGAGTTTGTATTTGTTCCAACGTTCAATAGGCCAGTGACATACAAATACTTTTCAAATAGATCGGTAATTTTCCAGTAACTAAAACCTTTAACAAAATATAGAACTGAAAGCAATCAATTAAACGTTGTTATGTTAAAACTTAAACGCGTATTCATACACTCTCTGTTATCGATACAGGAATGAAACGACTCTCCAATGGATAATTTGTATTTAACTTTCCTCTCCGCTGCGGATAGCGTGCCGACCGACCGTTAGCTTTTACTTTGTTGGATAATAGTAATATTGGTAGTTTAGAAATGGTACACAATTTCATACTCGATCAAATGAAAAAAAAAAGAAATAGAATTTGTTAGTTGTTCAATCAATCTTCACACGTGTCAAATTTTGATAGATTAGGTACTACACGAGTAACAAATTCTTCTTCATTTATAGATAGGCAATAATTATTCGGTGGTAAGCAGAACACAGTCGCCTATAGCATTCACAAAGCTAGATAACCCGTCAAACGCTAAACAGAATCGCATATAGGTCATGACAAAGCGTAACTATTCTAAACAACGCAAATTAAAAACACTTAAATTATGTTCTAAACTGTATTGAAATTTTAATAGAAATCGCATTGAGAAATCATATGAGAAAGGAAAGCTTCATCGAATGTTATGAATATTATGTTAGGAAACTTACCTAAGCAGTTACGAGGTCCTGCACCAAACGCCAAATAAGTGTAATTAGGAGATTTGAACACATTATTATCAACAAATCTTTCTGGATCAAACGTTTCTGGATTCGGATAATATTTCTCATCTCTGTGTATACCAAACACTGGTATCGCAACAAGTACACCTTCTTCAACCTTTAAGTTACCAACGGGCAGTACAGTTTCTTTAGTGCACTTTCTTTGAATCAATCCTAACGGAGGATATTTCCTCACAGCTTCGCTTATGACCATGTCTAGATACTTCAACTTCATGCAGCCTTCGTGAGTAAAATTTCCTTTAAATTCTTCGAAAACTTCATCTATTTCTTTGTGAACTTTCTCCAATATTGCAGAATTGTATGATAACTCCAACAAGGTGAAGTGCATTGCACTAGCAGAAGTATCAACACCAGTTAGAAAGAAAAAAAACGCTTGGGCCGCCATTATTTCGTATGTAGCGAATATCTCACAATTTGTCATGAAATCGTGCATAGCACCAAACCTCTGTATGGTCAAACACAAGTCCACAAAATCAAATCTCATGAACTTATCTTCTCTATGAGATTGTATAGCTCTTTTCACTACTTCTATAAAATATTCGTGTTCACCAAAAAGTTTTACTTTTAGAAATTTGTATATACCAGGAAATAGGGTGCTCATTAGATACTTAACATCTGATATTAAAGAAGGCTCGTGCAATTTTCTTGTCAAATCTAAGAAAGAAGACTCCATAATATTCGTAAAAATATCGTTGAGTCCGAATATATATGACGCTATAGAGCCACTTGTGTAGGCAAATATGACATCAAAAGGATTCTCTCTCATATGCTTGTTATCTTCTACCATTTCGACGAATTCACGAGCACATCTCTCTACAATGTAGAACATTTCCATCAATCTGTTTTTTTCGAAAGCGACCGTCATTTTATGTCGTACACATTTCCATCGACGATAGTCATCCATGTGAAGAATATTATCTGCCAATAAGTCGTGTGGATTGGTCATGATACCCCGACTGTGGAAGTTTTGGAAATTATCTCCGAGAATTGCTTTTATATTATCCATATCTCTAACAATTAATACAGGTTTATGCCCTTGATAAACTCCAACGTAAGGTTCGTTTGGATGGTCGTCATATACCTTTTTATAACCGTCTGCGAATGCTCGTTCATTTTTCAAGAAATCCCAGAAAGTTCCGTTCACTTCGACGACATTCCGTTTCTCCCAGTACTCAGTATTCCAGTAACCACTATTGTATATGCGTTTTAAAATCAAGAGAAAAGTAACACACAGAATTAAAAATATTGTAAATAACATTTTTAGAATACAATTCACTTCGACATTCTCGAGTACAAAATTGACTGAGCGCTGTCTTGAAGTTTCTTCGTTATATTTCGTTCACTAATGATCTCCTAATGTAGAAATGAAACTCCAATTAATTATAATTGACGTCACATTATATGATAAGGTGACGCAGAAACAAAAATTTAATGACGAATTCATTTGCTAATTACTTGTACAACAAATGTGATGACACACATTAAGGCAATTGATTCTTAATTAATACAAATTTTTATGATTGAGATCTTTTAAAACCTTCCAATAGAAATTCGCATGAGATTATAGATAAAAACGAAAATTAGTTTCCTAGGACGAAGGTCCATTATAAATATTGAAATCTAAACAAAGACTATCAGATAATGACTGAGTCAATCAACAATTAATAATATAGAAGAATTTTAGGCATACTGTTTATACTTAAAATAAGTAAGTAAGTAAGACACTTTATGGACACCAAATAATACAGTGAAAATATTTTAAACAAAGGTTTAAACAAAGAGGTCAGGAGATTTAAATAACTTGAAAGGTTTAAACAATAGACTGCCAGACAATCTTTACGTAGGAGATGCATGCGAACACAAAAATAATATGTAGATTTTTTTTTATAGACAAATGGGCGGACGAGCAAGCGGTCCCACGTGATGGTAAGTGTTACCGCCGCCCATGGACACCTGCAACACCAGGGGGATTGCGAGTGCGCCGCCGAATTTGCAAAATCCTATTAATAGCTTTCTTGAAGAATTCCATATCGTAACTTAATGGATAGCCCAAATAATAATAATATATACATATTATAATTACTAGAAGCAAATATGTATCAGTCATATGCAATGAGCATTTCATGGGTTTATATTATCTGTTATCGTCTTGATTTGTTTTGGAGTGCAATAATATTTTATCTATCTAATATATATTATATTTATATTAAATAATAATCAATATATTAAATTTAAAATGGTGTTTTGCGCAAAACAGCGTCAGTTTACTCCAAACTATCTAAAAGAAAATTTTGCCGAGTATATCTTTCATTAACACAAATTACAACTGAAATAAATGTTAATTGGTACTACTTGGTTTATTCAACCAAAATTCACCATGAAGTTTGTTCAACACATACCAATGGCATTCAAATTGGTGACAAAATATTGGCAAATCGCAGGGAAGGAAAATACTGTATCCCAGAGGCGACTAACAGCAGTTGATGATAAAAGAAAGTTAGTACTTGTTACACAGTACTTTTATGTGTTTTATTTTTATATGCATATACTACTGTTATTATTATTATGTGGAGCATACTGTCCACCCGATGGTAAGTGGATACTGTCGTCGCTGGACATCTGCGACACATGCCAACATCAGTCCAGAATGTCAAACATTGGCACGCCTCCGGATACCTACTTTTTGCAGATTAAGGAATGATTGGGAGAAACCGTTGGGAAAATTGGGAGGGATAGGATAGGTTATGATGGAAATGCGCTCTGGCATATCTCACTCACTACCGAAACACGTACGTACATTGGGGAAATACGTTAAAGTAGGAAATGCAGTACATTTCAAGGTCTGTGAGAAAAGGGTAACGTGGCCAGGCCAGCCCAGTCGGCTGAGGGAATGCAGCGTGCACTCCCCCCCCCCCCCCCTATATAATTGATAATGAAACCTGTATTACTATTCTATTAGCTTATGTACGCAGTGCATACGCCTGCTCTGTCCTAATCAATGTCTCACTTTCACAAGTCTACTGCAAAGAATCTCCACAGGACATGGTTTACCTTTAGTTAAGATTTCACTACATTTATTATTGTTTTTGTATGTAATATTAAATTAAAAATTAATAACTATAACATTAGTTATAAAAACCAGCTCAAACGATCTGTACGTCGATCGCAAGAAATCCAGTCTGCTTAGAGAACGGTGTCGCGTCCTAACTTTCCTTGATTTATGATTGTTTCACAGTTAAACTTCGTCATTTGCGTGGAAGTTTCGCGATGAACCCTAACTGGATCCAACTTAGGTATACCCGATTCATAGTTCTGGTGAAAGTCGTGTCGAATTAAAAATTCTGAGACAGATGCTCTGGCGTTGTGTTTATTTAGAAGCTAGAAACCCGATTTAGCTTCGCTCAAATGGCATGACAATTTCATGCAATCTGCATGCAAGAAATCGTTGTGCCGTCTGTGATCTTCATTCAGACAGACAGAGCAAAATTTCAAAAATGCTATGACATTCTAAAAATTTGGTCACTCTATCATTCATAGTGTAGTAGACTGCAGCTGGATTCCGCGAAACCGAAATTTGTGTAGTAAACTTCTAACTAAAGTTTTTCCACATGGGGCTCATTAACAGAACGGTGAATAAGATTCTGCAAGCTCGATAGCTCACTCGTATATTCCCCGGTTTTATTAGTATCCATGAACTGCAGTGACCACTTACCATCAGATGAGCCGCCGGCCTGTCTGCCATCGCTTCTATAAAAAGTCTATGGTACCTACGTAATATATATTTTTTCATATTATAAAGTTGTAATAAAGCCGTGTCTGTGCAGATACGTTACGAAAACATTGGCCATCGGCTAATCCAGAAACACCTATGACCTATACCACATCTATGAATTACCATACCGCTAATTGCATACTTTATTACCAGATGCTTTATTAACTTTATTGCATAGACATGAATGACGCGTTCGGGTGTTTCCGGATTAGCCGATGGCCAATGTTTTCGTAATGCTGTACATGAAATATTTTTTGAAAAAGTGATTGCAATATTAGTACGAATGCTATAAAGTCCAAAACAACATTTCTTTTTAATTTTTGTCTGTCTGTCTGTACGTGTGTGTCTAGCTAGCATTCAGTCAAATAGACTGGTGTCTATTTGAACTTCATATTATCGTAATAGCGGTACCTGCGACTCCGTTCCCGTGAACTTATGATTCCCATGGGAACTATATAATCGATCTGTATAAAAATTTAGCTTAACTGTTAACCCGGCACATAAGCTATAACTATCCTAAGTTTCATAAAAAACCCGTACAGTACATTTTTCGTGAAGCGCGTTCAGATAGACAGACAGACGAATACTTTCATTCGTACTTTTTACAGCAATCACTTTTTTCATAAGATATTTCATGTACAGACACTGTTATGATTTTATTATTATGTATAGATTCTATCATAAATTATACTATATCATAAATAGATTCCATCATATACTTTCCATAGCTATCAATCCTATCATAAACAATAATGAAGCCTCTCCTCGTGATGCATTTTCCAAACTCCATAATCTGAATACTAGCCCTTATCCCCAAATAGATATTCGAAACCAATTTCTACTCTTTCGAAAAGCCTTTTTTTGTGGGATCTAGTTTGGCTGCTCTCCAAACAAAAGTTTTGTGTTACGTTTTTAGTTCCGCTACCCGAGTAATCTATTTTAGCTTGGAAACTTTTGTCTTTGAGCTGACTCGGCTTCTAAACCTTATTACTGTGCGTAAACATGTTTAAGGATCAAGAACATTATTTGGACATAGGAAAATATTGATAAAGGTTATTTCTTCTAACGGTATCTGCTTTTCATTTTATTCTTTTCGCAACACGAGCAATTGAACGATATGAACTGCTGAGTCTCTGTAGTCCGTACGATTGACCAATCAATCTGACCGGTAGAAAGTTTCAATCCAGGTTGTCCGACTGACCCTTGGGCTCATATTGTACAGCTACACAGAGAAATTTCAAATACATGTTTGTATGAATCCGAGTTAGAATTAAATTTAGTTTTGTTTCATATCCATGTTAATTCAGACCAAAGGTACAAGAAGTAGGCTTCTGGGGATGACTTTTCGGACCCTGATGTTTAGTATTCCTTTTTAGTAAATTTATTTTGGTTGACTTTACAGTTCCAGTACATTTTTTTACATACCAGTCTGTAGTCTGTAAGTTGCCATTTCACCGCTTCGAAAAAAAACACATTCAAAAACATACAGTCCACCTGACGGTAAGTGGATACTGTCGTCCATGGACATCCGCAATACATGTCAACATCAGTCCAATCGTCGGCACGCTCCCGGATGCGCTGCCTAATTTTGGAGATATAGGAATGGATTTGGAGAATGCGTTGGGAAAATGGGGAGAGATAGAATAGGATGAAATGGCAATGGGCTCTGGAATATCGCACTCATTACCGAAACACGTAAGTACATTTTAAGGTAGTTTACTACAGGTAAAGTTGCCAGTCGAGTGCTCCCAGCGGCTATGGGATTCCACCATGCACTTTCCTCCTCCAAGAATATATTACACATTTCAAAGGGCAGACCTCCATTTATGTCTTTTAATTTAATGTTATAGGTACTCTCAGTTATAATCTGTAATATATTAATTAACACAAGATAAACTTACTTTTTTTGCTACAGCCTTTAAATTACCCGTCTGCATAAGAATCAAAACAAAATTTTCTTTAAAGGTGTATTAAAGTTTTATATACGAGTATATGTATTAATGGAGGCAGACGAGCAAGCGGGGTAAGTGGCAACCGCCGCCCATGGCCACCTGCAACACCGGGGGGTATGCGGGTGCGCCAGCTCCTTCCAGAATCCTAGAACCAACTTGATATTTCAAATCATACTTCTCATTTTTCTGAGATTTTTTCACGTAGCCCGGACATGCTGCCTTCAAACCCCAAGACGAACCAGTTAGCTCATGACTGTGGTTAGTGTAAAAAAGTCCATATAAATATGTGTGAAAAACACGATAATCTCAGAATTTATATTAAACAACCTTTCTGCAGCTTGCGTCGCTTCACCTCGCATATTCCATTCAGGTAGGATGAAGCCGGAGCATATAGTCACAGATAGCATCTCATAGCAATTAAATTTTTCAAAAAAGGGGAAACCCGCATGGAGTCCTCGTGATATTTTTAGGATGGAATCTGAGTAGCATCCTAGCATCCTATATCCTAGGTAGCAAGCATCCTATAACAAATAAACTTTCCAATAAAGATTAATAATTAAATACTCCGTCAAAAATAAATAAAAAAAAGTCTAAAGCACTGCACTGGTATGTTGAGTTATGACACAAAGCACTTCGTAATCCCAAGGGAAAGCCTGTACCCTACAATGGGTCGTTATAGGCTGATATTGATATAAAATGATTAATATTTTTCTTCGATTTTATCGAATGGTACCGACGACGTATAAAACATAAGACACCTAAGTAAAGGTAGGCCCTACCATTGGTACGAATTTATCGCTGGTAATAAACTGATAAATATACTTTTCTGTCATGTTGACACATTTTTTTACAGAAAGAAGACTACGGTACACATGAAGTTATATGTGGTGGTTACCAGTTAACCTTTGGATTAAGCGGAGAAATACAATGGGAGGTGCGATGGGAGGTATAAGTATAGTATAACTTAAGGAAATGACAATGATATGTTATTTAATGTCAAAATTGTCAACCCTATTAAAAACATTAGTAAACCAAGCATTCCCATGATTATATGATTACCTGTTTTCGTTCAAACGAGTTCTAATTGTGATAGATTGAAAAGGTTGTTTCTGCAACGTTGTGTTTGCGGCTGATGCTGCCTTGTAGCCTATTGATTAAATTTATATTGAGCTGCAAACGACTTTGTATTTGTTTGAACGCTCGAACTATATATGAAAGATTTTTGAGGTTTTTTTTAACAGAAGGTGTTAGACGAGCGTACAGTTCACCTGGTGGTAAGTGTATGCTGGAATTTTTGGTGGGAACTCGAGAAATGAAGTTGAGTTTTATTTATTTAAATATACAGAAATCTACAGCTTTATCTGAAGTATAAATTTGATTTAGGTAATAACCAATTACAGATTTCACAGTAAAGATATAGAAATAATATAGTAAAATAATTTCACATATAATATATAATATAATATAATTTCACATATAATATATAATATAATATAATTTCACATATAATATAATATAATTTCACATAATATAGAAAATAAACGAACATTTTTGTTTGATTATTTTAAAAATTGTGTATTAAGCGTTTTGTGGTTTCATAGTGTTAATTTATTAAACTTTAGAGTGTTACTACCAAAGAGTCCTCTTCTGTTCTCAGTAAACCTACTACCACTTTACTGAGTGACTCCTCACTTACTTTGACGGGACAGGACATTGACAAGATACACTTTGAAATTGTTTTTATTACGAAGAACTGACACTGGCAGAATGTGCTAATTGTACCATTGCCACATATGAAAAGAAGTTATACTGTCACTCATAGATACATTATTATTATAGATTACTTCGTCACGCCCCCGGATGCACTGCGTTTCGAGATTTAAGAATGGATTTGGATAAAGAGTTGAAAAAGTAAGCAGCGATTGGATAAGATGGGATGGAATAGAAATGAGCTCCAGTATATCTCACTCACTAAGCTAAAATGCATTTGTATGCAATTGAGGAAGTTGGAAACACAGTAAATTTTAGGCTAGTCTTTTGTGAATGCGAGGTAACTTAGTCAGTCGGGTGCGCCCAATGGCTGTGTAATTGCAGAGTGCACCCTCCTGAAACAAATATTTTTGTATCATGAAATATGAGTCAATCAAAATAGTTTTTCCATAGTAGGGGTTTCTAAACCCAGAATGGCGTAGAAAAAGTAATACATGTCGCGTACTGAAGAGGGTCTCGTCTCAACGTATCGTTGGCAGCTGATTTCATTAACGTCAGCCTATACACCTGTCCGAATGTACTGGCTTAGGTTGAGATCTGAAAGGACATATATTGCTCTAAATATAACTTCATTGTTGAGGAGAAAGGCTTTTTATGTAGCTTTTGTCACAATTTGCCGCGCTTGAGCGTTGGGTTTTCCGTACCTTGATTGAAGGTGTTTCTTTTTTTAGGTAGGTTTTTGGATTGAGTAATAGAGACACCAAGAATGGCTAATGACAGAAAAATGGGACGCTTTAGGGGTCTTGTACCTGAATAAGGATCCATGCAATAAATAGTTGCATCTCTCTGTGTGTTCTACCGCCTGTACAATGGGGAATGCTCTGAATAATTGTTTAATATAATTCCCACCTCGGGTTTCTACAACCGCACCTCCCGTCACAGAAGTGCGGTCCATCCGCATTTCCTAGATACGGAGGTGTCGCGTACTGTTCGGTCCAAAAATTATTTTATATCGCGAACTCGTAGGCTGTGGAACGAACTGGCTCAAGAGGTCTTCCCATTAAACTACGACATGGGGTCCTTCAAGAAAGCTGTGAATAGGATTTTGCAAGGTCGGCGGCGCGCCCGCATACCCCCTGGTGTTGCAGGTGTCCATGGGCGGCGGTAACACTTACCATCACGTGAGACCGCTTGCTCGTCCTACATAGAAAGTCTTCTCTACATAGAAAAAAAAAAAAATAATAATAATATACTCAATAATAAAACAGAATTAGACATATTTACATAAAATTACTATTTTACTACTAAATACATATACGTTAAATCAGGGGATACGTTACGGGTATTTTAAGGGAATACGCTTATTTTTATCGACAAAAACACCTTCCTACCTAATCCCCCTTAAATTGCGGTTAGCAATTTTTTTTAATAGGTCAAATACAATATGTACCAAAAAAAAACAATATCTATAAATATATGTGTCATAGAAACATGTAAGTCATTCGAATGGTAAAGGTAAAGACCGTTAATTAATAAACAAGTTGTAATCACGCATATTTTGTTCTAATTTACTCCAAAAACAACTTATGTTCGTTTTGTGCGAGATCGATAGTCTTTGAGTAAACCTGCAAAATGTCACAAAATTTTTAAATGTCTCTTCTACTTAATATAAGTCTAAAAAATATCTCAACATATCGGCGGATGTTAATTTAATGCAGAAACGTTGAAACTGTACAGAAACTATACAAAATCGGCCGTTATAACAATACGGAGAGAATTGAATTTAAAAAGCAATTTTCTATTCGAGCTAGGCTTCTTTATGCTTGCCCGAACCGTTCCGGTAACGATCCGACTCCAATCGTTGACGATTTGGACCTAATCATAAAATAGAGTGGTGATAGCCTACCACTTTCAAAATTTCAAAAATCTGACGGACCCCTTCCAAACTTAATTGTAGGGAAAGAAAACAAGGCATTTTGAAAAAAATACTTATATTTATTATTACCACAGAGAAAGTACAGAGCGAGTGATAGGTACATAGTGATAGGTGATAGGTACTACCTACATTTTTTAGATGGATCACGCGCAGTATTTATTGTATTCATATCTGACATGGACCCCCAGCACTCATGCCACGGACCCCTCTGGGGTCCATGGACCCTAGGTTAAGAAACCCTGGCCTAGGGGCATCTACACTCGACTCATATTCGTATTATAGTGAGTTCAAATCCTCTGCCCGTACTACTTAGGCCACTGCGTTACTAGTTAAGTGCGGATTTTTAAAAAATGTCACTAGCTCGGCGGTAAGAGGAAAACATAGTAAGGAAACCCGCATGCTCCAGAAAAAAATACTGGAGTATGTGATCCAGCAATCCACACTGGGCCAGCGTGGTGGATTGTGGCCCGAAACTCCCTAGTGATAAGTGATAAACACTAGGGGAGGTCTGTGCCCCGCTGTGGGACATTAAAGGCTGATACAAGTAATAAAATAGTTGAAATGTCTAATATGGTTTATTGTTTAACCTTTTATGTTTTAGTACTATAATAAGGGGAGAGTGCACGCTGGGTGTACTCGACTGGTCACGTTACCCCTGTCTCATAGGAGACTACCTTGATATGTATTGCATTTCCTACATTTTTGTATTTCCCCAATGTACGTAAGTGTTTCGGTAGCGAGATATGCCAGAGCTCATTTCCATTCCATCCTACCCTATCCCTCCCCATTTCTCCCAATCTATTCCTTAATCTGCAAAGGTTAAGGTTAAGGTTATCCGGTGGCGTACCAATGTTTGTCATTTTGGACGGATGTTGACATGTATCGCAGATGTCTAGGGACGACAGTATCCACTTACCATCAGTTGGACTGTATGCTCTTCTGAAGGCTTTTTTCTATAAAAGAAATTCGATGATATATTTAATTTCTTGTTTTTTCCCTACTTCTGTCTAAACTTTGTATAAATTACAATATGATTCCAAGAAAATGAGTATTGTCTGAAATATACGACTTCATATATTTTTTGCATTCAAATGTCGGAACCGATTTTGAATCGTGTAATGTAAATATCGCGCATATGGAGGCGTAAGCTCGTATTCCGTATCCTCAATATTCATATGGCAGCCATTTTGAAACTGGCGTCGTATGGTCTTCGAAGTTATGACATAGTAAAGTAACTTCCATAATACAGATAAAAAAGCTGTTATAGTCAGTTGTAAGTATTTATAAATGTTTTTCTTCTAACTAGTTCAATTTCACAGTAGGGAGAACTATAAGTAGAATTTAAATACATAAGTGAAATAAATCTCCCTTTTTTCTCTACTAGTGGAGCCAGTATTTTCCTTTATAACTGTAATTTACTGTAATCTTAACCTGAATAAACATCTTATTGTAAATGTACCTATATTATTAATCTATCTATCAAAATACGTACTTCCGTTCGTCCTCTAAAGTCACTACCGGGAACATTCGCACTCTTAACAATTACAGTAAGTTTTTTGCACATGTTGATTTATTCTGCATTAATAAACGCATAGTCAAAAAACAACTCTTGAGTTTAGTGACTGAATTGAGATTTATCAGATTATGAGTAAAAAACAGAAGATAATTATGGTTCATTATTCATTGTTGTTACGTGCATCTATCAACTGGCACACACGCACCACACACACACACACACATACACAAACCTTACTCCTTCACCTTCCTCCAAAGGCAATTATGATATAATTATGTAAATTTATATATGTAATTCAACATCGATTCCCTTGCTATCGATATTCATTTTGAATAAAATATTTAGTTAAGATTCAGGGGGAGAGTGCACGCTTTAATCCAACAGCCGCTGGGCGCACTCGACTAGCCACGTTACCCCTCTCTCACAGAAGACTACCTTGAAATGTACTGCATTTCCCACTTGATCTTGTTTCCCTAATGTACGTACGTGTTTCGGTAGTGAGTGAGATGTGCCAGAGCCCATTCCCATCATATCCTCCTCATTTTCCCAACCCTTTCTCCAAATCAATTCCTATATCTCCAAAGGTAGGCAGCGCATCCGAGGGCATGCCAACGTTTGTCATTTTGGATTAATGTTGGCGTGTGTCTATGGGCTACAGTATCCACTTACCATCAGGTGGACTGTATGCTCGTCTGCCGCCATCGTCCATAAAAAAAATCATAATAGGCAGTTTGTCTTAAGTTGTTTATAGTAAATCTTACTAATATTAAAGTGCTGTAGAGATTTATGAGTATTGCAAATAAATAAATACACTTCTTCAAATCGTTGGTCTACTTGACCACGAGGCGCCCCACATTATATTTTCCGGAAAGTGTCTCCATTCAAAGACTCCATTCCTTGTCTCGTAATTTTCTCTTAATTATAACAATTAACAGAAAATGCCATCTCAAGTTTTGGAATAGTCCCAGAAGAGAAGTTTTTGTTTTGCTTCATCTACACGAGCTTAAGTGGATTTCGCACTTAAGGCTAAATTTGTTGTACAATTTATGTATCACAGCGTAAGTAAAAGTATTAAAATGCTGGCGTCCCACATCATGGTATAGATTTAGTTGTCTATTTTTACCTTTAATTAGAATGCAACATGACAGAAGACCTTCATCTTCTTCTTGCAGTGCAATCTAACGAAGATTGACAATTATCACGGCTATTTTCACTTTAGAAATTGCACCACGGAATAGTGAATACTCACTATTCCGTGGTGCGTTCTTTCTATTCACGTTCTTTAGCCAAGATGTCCTTCGCTTTTCCGGCCTCATTTTGCCTTGGATATTACTTTGTATAATGAAGCTTTGTAGTTGAAGGAGCTCACATTTGTTGTTTCTCGTTATATGATCGGAGTACTGAAGCGTCCTTGTCTTAATTGTCTTCAAGGTTTCTACATACGTCGCTGCCGATTTTCTACATCCCTGTCATATTACCACTTGTATTTATCCACTGCTATAGAGCCTATGCCTAGTTTTCCGAAGGTTAAACACTCTCCGAAAGAACCTTACCATACTAAAATAAAATCTATTCATTCTTCTCGTGTGATAAATGATTCTATCGCACCACCAACCCATTATGGAAATAATAGATTGATGATGTTACCAATGTGTGTCCCAAGACCAGCCACAGCACACGACCTTCCTACGTCTAATCAGATGGTTCATTTGATTACTTATTACTGATTACACTGTCATTACCAATTACACTTACTTCAAAATTAAACCATGAATGCTTCATAATTTTTGGATCAATTTAAACCGTATGTGAACGAAAACAGAGATGCTCCAAAGTAGTTGCGATCGGCTCCACAATTCACCAGTATGAGAAATTGACATCGAAGAGAAGACTGGTGAAGAAGATTTTGGCAGCATACTCTGAGTGCGTTGTCTTTTTTATTAAAAAAATAACTTATCGTGTAGCGCTCATGAAATTTAAATACTGCTAGTATCCGTGAAACCTACATTTTAGGTCCAAACTTCTTACAAACAACGGGTAAGCTAGCCACTCGTAACCACTCAGCTAAGCTTATTGTGCTTGAGACGAAAATCTACAAGTACGGCCACAGCAGATATATGAACAGTAGGTTTCTAATTCGTAAGCTGTGCCACGCTGCGATGATGAGGGCTGATTGATGAATTATTTTTATCATTTGTGTCCCACATATTAATAAAAATATTTCTTTTTATATAGGTATTTAGAAAAAAAGCGGCAGATTAGCAGACAGTCGTACCTGGGGGTAAGAAGATACTGACGCCCATTAACATTCGCGACACTTGCCAACCTCCAATGAACATATTTTTAAAAAATGTCTAGCTTAGAACATAATCTAAACCTAGGCGCCCGTGAAACACAATCCTTGTGCGGAGCCCAATAGCAAGCAACTTTGTATACCAAGCTTGTGTTTTTTTGGTAAATAAAAGTATTTGAATTAATATATTGAATTTATAACGAGTATGACACAGTCAGGATTTGGATCCAATTAAATACTGTAGGTTATTAATTTTGAAAAACATTTATTTCGATTATAATTAAAAAAATAATATATGTAGTTATTATTAAAGAAAAACATTTGTGAAAACCGGACTCATGACCCAACGTTTACTCAGAGTAGCTATCGATCGTTGTAGAATGTGTACACCTAAGATTTCCTGTCGCACCTGTAAATTGTTGCATATGTGTGCGTAAGCAAAATTTTACGAGACTGTATAACGTTAGCTTACTCCTTTGTCGTAATACTATTGTAAATACACTCGGAGAACTAGGTCAATAGAGCTTGACTGTTAAATTAACACTTATCTTTATTTTGATTAAAATTTTAGTTGAAATGCTTTTAAACCATAATTAAACTACAAAGCAATCGATTATCAATTAAGTTTTGTTATTATAAACGATTTATCCTGAATTCTATTCAGAAAGTATTTTACAATATTTAAAAAGACAACAAGATCGTTATTTTTTTCAAAAGCATTCCGAACGTACTTTTTAAAATTTAAAGAAAAATAAATAAATATGTGGCGTCAAAAATATATGTATAAAGGCCGTGAAGAAAAACGTCATGAGGAAACCAGCATTGGCGAAAATTAAGAAAAAAATTGTTCGCGTGTCTTTACATGAACGCTGTGGGCCAAATGATGGAATCACCCACTCGTAAAGAGAAAGACCTGTGCCCTGCAGTGGGACGTTATAGGCCGATATTGGATTAAAAAAAAATTATAGCAAGAAGACGGCAGACGACAATCCACCTGGTGATAAGTATATACTGCCGCTCTGCGATATCAGCGATAAATGATAACATCAGTCCAGAATGATAAACATTGGCACACTCTTTTGGAGATTTAAATGAATGGATTTGGAGGAAGAGTTGGGAAAATGGGGAGCTATAGGATAGGTTAGCGTGGGAATCGACTCTGGAAATGCAGTAGATAGTTTATAGTCACGATAGTCTTTTGTAAGAGATGGGTAACGTGTTCAGCTCCCTTTCGTATATAAATATGACAAAATATATAAAAATATATATAAGTGAGTTATTTTTCAAGGGTTCTGAATGTTATACTCGTAATTAGGCGCAATGTGGGTCACGATAAGTTGAATTGAAAACATAGACGTAAGTAACCCATAGTTATGAATTGCAGAAACAACAAATGTCTTTGTTATGATAGGTGATAGGTTATAACACAAATGATAAGTGTTAGTTTATCATTAGACTATAATTATACTACAATTACACTATAATTAGACTACAAATAGACATTAGTATCCACTATAATTAAACTTTTAAACTCATGCACATTATCTCGTGTATAGGGGATATATGTATATGGCGTTAAAACGCTGTATTACAGTATAATACAGTATTGCTTAGGAAAGCCTAAGCAATGCTGTATTATTAAACGACACGTCAACTTAATATTTATTAGAAATATATTATATAGTTTTTCATGTAATAAAATATATACGATATAAAAAGTAACATTATAATTACTTTTTCATAGGAAACGCCTTCCCTTCCCAGATTTCAGAAAATTATGATTGATTGTAGCGACGCCTTTCAATTGAGCCTTCGATATAGCCCGCCCACAAAAGCCCTGAATAAGTTATAAAAGTGCGAATACAATGATACCTATTACGCTGCAAGAAACCTTAAGAAGTTATACGTAGGTATATTTATTAGTAAAGTATTGACAAAAGTATGACAATTTTTGAGGATTTTAAGCGTCTTAATCCACATTCTTGGCTGTGATTAAATACGCCTCATTTAAATGGACCGATGACATAAAATATAAGAATGTATTCAAAATTTCCGGCTTTAGAATAGGTGTTATTGCTATACGAGTATACCTCATCTCTCCCCGTGGATATAGTAAAAAGTGATTAATGGACTAGTCCTTTATCCTTTAGCAAACAACAGCTACGGCAACTGACTGGAGTATTCACTGGCCACTTTAGTGTAAAAAGCCGCCTCTGCAAAATACGTTAGCACATGATGACATCTGTATAGCCGGTAGCAGAGGAGGGAGAGTCCATGACGCAACCATAATGCGGAGCCAGAAGACTACAGGCTTCTACGACTGCTGTTTTTTGGGAAGTATATGGATATAATATTCGAGGGGGCAAGAGTAGAAGATATAGAAGATATGGTTAGGGGAACACAAAAGATCCTGTGGCGCGACCGATACGAGAATATTTTGACGGAGTTCAGATGCGGGCGCGCACAATGTGTTGCATTGTGCGCGCAACATAACGGGACTCGAAGCATTGCGCCTACGCGCTGAACAGTCGTCGCCTCGCCGCGCGCTGCAGACCGCCGCCGGCAATAACACGTGAAACCTGTGTCGCTTTGCAACGTTCCTAGTTACCCACTTGTGACAATAAAAATTGTAACAAACATTGTTTAAAATAACTAATGTTAACCAGTAATTTAGCAAGTGCCAATAATAAAGTAATGTAGTGTGTACATATAAACTAAATAAAAATACAGTTTCTAATAAATTCCGTCAGACATTTTTATTTGAATTAATTTACAATCCCATTGGGTCGAAGTAATTGGGAATCCAAGTAGATGACCACGTCTGATAAGATAAGATAATGAATAACAAAGCGACTGCCACAAGTCCTGAGGAACTATGACACCAGACCTCTAAAAGAGTGGACTCGCCAACCCGCTCGGTCGTCGTGACGTTTTAAGGCGAAATATCCCTCATGCGCAAGACAATGTGCGTGAGTAGGCCCACGTCCAACACTGGACGATAATAGGCCTGCTTCCGGTTTTACGGCAGTTGAAATTGGATGAGTTAAAAGACGATTGTATGTGTTGGCGGGACTGGCCTTGTCTTTCCATGCTACAGTTTTAATTATCAAATTTTGCATAAAAAATCCTGGGTAATACATACTGGCCATCGCGTCGAAAATTATATTTCTGAAATGTTTAAAGCTGCACCTTTTCATAAACTCCACGATGTAAGACAAAACAACCAAATAAATTCACGGCCCAATCTCTTTGTATCCGCTGGCTGTTAAATGATTTATACAGCGCTGTGGCTGTACACGGGATTCAGATGCAAATATTCTGACTGTAAGGCGCTGTGCACACTATTCAGTTGCCACCACTCCATCGGGTGTATCATGTAAGAAAGCTCGACAGACATCTAAAAAAAATCGGAATCTTCCTTCCTAAACGGAACTCCTAAAGAGCATGTGACCTACGTGGCGTACCTACTTCTCGCCACTTTGAAAAATTCTCGTTTTGGCAACCGCTTATCAACCCAAAATAAATTATTAGAAGACATGAAAACAAACAAAATATGTTCCTAGGTAAAACACCTATAACGTCTCTAGACTGAGGTAATTAAAATGAAAGTTATACTTTCAATATTGTCTCGGATTCTAGCAGCAAACGTCTAACGTTTTACCTAAGAGCATTGTTTTGTTTATTTTGATGTTTTCTATGGATTTATTGCATCTAATTTAGACATAAGAAAATATTTCGTCACCAACAAATATACAGTCGTTATGTCACCTTTAATTTCTTCTTCTTCTTCTTCTTCTCAGCCCTTGCACGTCCACTGCTGGACATAGGCCTCCCCCATTGTCCGCCATTTAGACCTATCGGCAGCGACCTGCATCCAGCGGGTGCCCGCAACCTTTATGAGGTCGTCTGTCCATCTAGCAGATGGACGTCCTCGGCTTCGTCCGCCGGTACGTGGTCTCCATTCGAGAACCCTTCTGCCCCATCGGCCATCGGTTCTTCGAGCTATGTGCCCTGCCCACTGCCACTTCAGCTTGCTAACCCGAGAGGCTATGTCGGTGACTTTAGTTCGTCTACGGATCTCCTCATTCCTGATTCGATCACGTAGGGAAACCCCGAGCATAGCCCTCTCCATAACTCGCTGTGCGACAGTGAGCTTATTTATGAGGCCCATAGTCAGAGACCACGTCTCGGTGCCGTAGGTCATCACTGGCAACACACACTGGTCGAAGACCTTCGTCTTCAAGCACTGAGGTATTTTGGACGAGAAGACGCTGCGTAGCTTCCCGAACGCTGCCCAGCCGAGTTGGATTCGTCGATTAAAAATTACCTTTAATTTACTCTGTTTAAATAAGTTTCGTATTTTTCAAAACAACTCGCTCCAAAATATTTTCTAAAGTCGAAATAAGATGTGATAGATCGATAGAAGAAAGAAACGTCTAGAAACAGATAATGTTGAAAGTTATTCGTTTCACCTAGATTATCTCAGCTCCGAGACGTTTTAGGAGATTCCACCAATGGACATTTTTTGTTTGTTTTGACGTTTCTATCGACTTATTAAGGTTTGGTTGGCGGCCCCAAAACCGAGATTTTTTCAAGTTGGCCGAAAATAGTTATGTCAGTCTTCATAAAAAATGTCCGAACCCCTTTAAGGCAGCGTGTCCGGGGAAGTGCAAAATTTTGTCATTCCGGCCTGATGTTGGCATCTATTGCGGATGTCGCAGGACGACAATATCCACTTGCCACCAGGTGGACTCTACTCGTTTCAAACAAAAACATTGTTAGTATGCCAGTCTGCCAGTCTCCAGTTGCAGGCTAAAATCTTGGGAACATATTTACACTAACTGATTTACTATTTATAAGCACTTATAATGTAGGGCGAGAGCCCTAAAATTTAAATTTATTTACCCAAAATGATACACTTTCTACGCGGGTGACAGGTAATTAAGGCATGTGTCAGAATTTTAACGAGGGGTCCTGGGTTCGATGTCGGACATGATTTTGTTATGGTACGCTTCCGGTGCCCATAATTAAATTATTTTAAATTGAAATAAGGGACCCTCATTACGTATAATTATTTTGTCATTTTGGAAAATAGTACTACAATATAATGAAAAAATACTGTAAAGACGGGATTAGTTATACGAGTACAACGTTCGAGTACTGATAAGATTACTGATTTACTTTATAGAAATAAGGCTTTAGATACTGATTTGCTTTATAGAAATAAAGCGTTTGATACTGATTTATTTTATAGAAATAAAGCGTTTGATACTGATTTATTTTATAGAAATAAAGCAGTAGATACTGATTTGCTTTATATAAGGCGTTAGATACTGATTTGATTTATAGAAATAAGGTGTTAGATACTGATTTGTTTATAGAAATAAGGCTTTAGATACTGATATGTTTTATAGAAATAAGGCGTTAGATACTGATTTATTTTATATACTCGTAAATAAGGCTTTAGATACTGATTTGCTTTATAGAAATAAGGCGTTAGATACTAATTTATTTTATAGAAAGAAGGCAACAGACGAGCAGAGAGTCACCCTGGTGATAAGTGTACATACTGTCGACCACATACATCCGCAATACATGCAAACATCAGTCCATAATGACACGTTAGGACGCTCCGGGATGCGCTTCTTACCTTTGGAGAAATAGGAAAGGATTTAGAGAGAGAGTTGAAAAAATAGAAAAGAATAGGATAGAATGGGATGAAAATGGGTTCTGACATATCTGACTCAATACCGAAATACGTACGTACATACATTGGAGAAACAGAATTAAGTTACGAAGACTCTTTACGGTAATCTTCTGTAAGAGAATGGGAACTTGGCCTGTAGAGTGCGCCCAGCGGATATGGGATTGCAGCGTGCACCCTGACGTTCCCAAAATGTGTACCAGACCCAAGGGCGTTAGAAAATAGAACCCCGACTCCATTGGCCGTATAGAATGGAATAAATTATCGCGCACCTTTTTGTGGAACCGAAGGTTGAAAGAATTAATTATAATGCCCATTTGACTTAAGTTCTGCATCGTATGCTTGCTTTCGGATCTTCATATTAAACGAATTTACTTCTTATGTACGAGTACGTAGATTTAAAGGCCAAAAGTCAACGTAGACAACCTGCCTTTAGTCTGTTTGTGAAAATGGTTGGTACAGTCTTGCCGAAATGACAAAGGAAAATAGCTGAACAAACGCTTTTGACCAGTCAAGCGCTGCTTGACCCAATAGGGCCACGGATCAGCTTTATAGATTTAATATATATATTTATTTGCTAAATTTTGTTTCTCTTTGGTTGGTTGCTATTTGTTTGGAGGTAGAATGAATTTAAAAATTTAATACGCCAAAGCGGTATAATTTTCAAGTGTTTACAAAAATACTTATAAAAAATAACAATAAAATAAAAAATATAATAAATATTAATTATATGAAATGATAAAAGTAATTATAGGGATACCCCTAGGATACACACATACACACAATACAAATTATAGGATTATAGGGATACACACAAATATACATTTGTGTGTATATTGTGCAATAACTCAAACACTGAACGTATATTCCGCACAAAATGTGTGTCTAAATTATTATTCTATATATAACTACGTACGCCAGCGCTACGAGTAAGTCAAAACGGCGTAGCAAGCTACGAATTCGCTACGGCTGCAGTCTTTTGTCAGCGGAAGAAACGCTATATAAGCTCTATGTATGTCCCATTGAATAGAATACTGTTGTTGCTAATGCTCAAATAGATTGATTGCATCTATACGTAAATATTAATTTATTTTTACATTTGTTATTATGTGTAACTTTCTGCTTTTTCGTACTCGATAGACATATTTAATTTACTCGTATTTACTTGTTACTCAAACATTTGGCGAAACGACCAATTCAATTAATTGCAACGTTTTTTGTAGTTCGCGCGCCTACTTAAAGTGACCTACATATATTTTCAGTGGTTTAAACTGAAACAATAAGTTTGTACTACAAATTTGGATCTTTGGGAGGGGGAGAGTGCACGCTGCAATCCAACAGCCGCTGCGCGCGCTTGACTAGCCACGTTACTCCTCTCTACTACCTTGAAATGTACTACATTTCCCGCTTTATCTTATTTCCCTAATGTACGTACGTGTTTCGGTAGTGAGTAAGATGTGCCAGAGCCCATTCCTATCCTATCCCTCCCCATTTCCCCAAACCCTTTCTCCCAATCCATTCCTATATCTCCAAATGTAGGCAGCGCATCCGGGGTCGTACCAACGTTTGTCATTTTGGACTAATGCGACAGTATCTACTTACCATCAGGTGGACTGTATGCTCGTCTACAGCCTTCGTTCTTAAAAAAAAATGATATTTTGGATCTGCAAAGGGATTTTTGTAATTATACGAGCGTTTAGTAATATAAAGACAATACTTTCAATGCAGTTAGTACTGCATACTGTGGAACATTGTGTACTACTCTCAATTAATTAATGAAGCACTTCAAAAAAATTCAACGAATTTCAAATATATTTTTTTTAAATAAACTAAAAAAAAAAGTGTTTTTTATAGACAAATTGTAACAGATAAAAAATAAAAAGAGAAGATGTTTAATAAATGCGGTGGTTGTGTTGAAAGATGTATGAGGAGTGGCATAAAAGATATTCACTCAAGACGAGGCAGTGCAAGATTGTATATTTCATTATGCAAACAAATCATATATACAAAGATAGATTGAATCATGCGTGTACGAATTATAAAACTGTCATCTTACTTCTTTTAATGGAATTAATTAGAAATGTATTGATAATATATTTAATTGACTTAATGTTCTATACCATCAGCCTATGTCTCCCCACTACTGGATATAGGCGTCTTCCAACGCTCATCACCACACACGATTCTCAGCTCTTCTCATCTAGCCACCAGCGGTGAATTTCTTTAACTTATCGGGCACCAATTCAATTAATTGCAACGTTTTTTGTAGTTCGCGCAACTACTTAAAGTGACCTACGTACCTATATTTTCAGTGGTTTAACAATAAGTTTGTACTACTGACCGGAGAGCGTCCCACACTGCGCTTCCCAGTACCTGACCTCTACTTGAGGACTCGTCTGCCATATCGGCTATTGGTCCTGTGGCAAATATGATCAGCCCATTGCCACTTCAACATGCCGACTCTATGGGCTATGTCGGTGACTTAAGTCTTTGGCGAATGTCTTCGTTTGGAATCTTATCCCGCAAAGAAAATTCGAGCATAGCCCTCTCCATAGCTCGCTGAGTGACATTGAACTTATGGATCGGGCCTACCGTTAGCCGGCAGCACGCACTGATTAAAGACTTTCGTCTTCAAGCATTGTGGTATAGGCGAAGAGATAGAAGAAGGTATAGAAGAGCCGACGCATTTTCCCAAATGCTGCCTAGCCAAGTCGAAACCCAGCCTGCTCCGACGGTTGGAACTCGTCAAACCCTCAGATAGGAAAAATGTAATCAAAACAAAGCAACACTCACCTCTGCCTCTTGCCTCCCAAACCTTTCATACATACTAATTACCTGCGTGTAATATATACATAAATGTTGTACCGTCCGTACGTTCGTTAGCCGGCACATAACACCCGAGGCGCCAATTTGTCTGTATAACGTAATTACCTTCTGAAACGAGCTCTATTTATTTTCTACTAGCAACACCGGCCGACCGAAAAATTGGGAAAAGATTTTCTGGCAACACTAAATTTTTTGATGTTTCTGGAGGGTTAATTTCGAAAGTAATTAAAATGTCTGGAAAATATACGAACGTTAATTTACTTAATAATATATGTAACGGTGTTTTAAAAATAAGCGCACAAGCACTAAATTAACCTTAATAAACATATAGAAATTTAATCTTAACAGTTCTAGACTCGAGTTTTTAACCACAGGGGATTAAGACTATCAAACGTTAAAAAATTGGACAATAACGAAAGAAAAAAAGAAAGAAAGTAAATAATTTTATTGACAACAACAATATTGGATGATAATAATTTGAACAGAAAGTAAATAAGAAATTTATATTAATTGTTGTGTCAATCGACATCTGTAGGGGGAGAGCGCATGCTGCATTCCCACAGCCACTGGCCGCACTCGACTAGCCACATTACCCCTCTCTCACAAAAGACTACCTTGAAATGTACTGCATTTCCCACTTTATCGTATTTCCCCAATGTAAGTTTTCGATAGTGAGTGAAATATACCAGAGCCCATTCCCATCCCATCCTATCTCTCCTCATTATTATTTCATTGTTTAAAAATATTGCCAATTTAACGCATTCATAGTGCCAATTTGAATGCGTCACAAAGAAACTTATTTACGATATCAACGTATATCGCTCCACTGCTGCTATAATGATATTAACGACCGTTCCAATACAATGGTGGGAGACATACGAATTTTAGAAAAAAGTAAAACTATAAGCCGTAGATAAATAAGTAGTTAAAAGGGTGATAAAGAAACAAATAATAGTTAATACTGATAGTTTAGAAATTTAAAAAAAAGAAAAAAAAATCAAAAGTTTGCTGCTATAATAATAATAATAATGATAAATTCTTTATTTCGACCAACTCAGGATCATAACATTTTTTTTTATGCTAATTTATTTGTCGGCACATGTAGCATAAAACAACGCTTCATGTACTGACAGTCGAACTTGTTCGAAAACATTTCCAGGATACCGTTGGCGCTGGCCCGGACACTGCGCGTCAGGGATGCATACCGTTTGCGCATGATCGCGTAAAAACTATCTACCCGCGCTTCGGCAAACATCCCCGATGCGCTACAGAATCGTGGCAACCCCATCAGCATCCTGAATGCGTTGTTGTATTGCACGCGGAGGGCGCTATACTGTCTTTGAGTGTAATTAACCCACAGGCTGCTCGTGTAAAAGGATGTACAAAAAGCTCTAAACAGAGTGATCTTGACTTCAGTGGAGCAACGAGCAAACCTGCGAGCTATCATGTTGGCTCTCACAGACAACGCCCTGCGTTCCCTTTCAATGTCTGCATTGTCCATGAATCGGATTTTTGTTTTGCTAGAAACAACGCTGCGAGTTTTATTTTGAATGAACGAATAGCTAAACGAGTTTATTTTACGGCTCGATGGTGGTATACCATTCCATCATTTGAAAGCAGCAAACTTAAAACGGCCTCTAAAAGCAGACGACATATAACGCTAACGAGCGTTTAACGCTTAAGTCTTAATGGTTCATTAGCGGTCAACGCTCTAGCGTAGAGAACTCAGTGCTGATTGTTAAATACAGAGGCCGGAATGAGTCAAACTCGATTTTGAGCTCCATCCAACAACATAACATATGTTTATGTATAATATCTAAATTTAAAATTAAATATTTACGTTAAATTTGACTTTAGTCTACAAATAGAACTGAAATATAGCCTCAGACTATTTTATATGTGGATTTGCGGCCTACAGTTTGTTATCTTTACTGATCCACTTGGATTGACAAACTCCCTAGAAGTTGGCTACATTTTGTTCTGAATATCTTATCTATTTTTCTGTATATTCGATATATTTCTAAAGCACATGCAATAACTACCAATCGGCATTGTCTTCGCATGAGAGTTTATGACCCATATGCCCCACGTAATTGCAAGACATTCGTCAAATCCGATATTTGCAAAACCTGTTATTCGTCAAATCCTCTTAAGGTCAAATTATCGTCACATTAGTCTAATATGCAATTTGTCAAGTCTATGTACAATTGATATTAAAATAACATTTTTATATCAACTTCGAAGCATGGAATGTTAAAAACTGAAACTTGATCGTATAGGATTTTTTTAAATTTATTTCGGCGGTTGCATCGAATCTGCGATGAGAGAAAAAATGTTTACATTTTGTAAAAGCATCGGATCACTCATCCGGCGGGAAACTTACACCGTGATCAGATACAACAAGAAACTGACCACGCGTTCAGATCGGAACAACCCCTGATATCTATGCATTAATGCGCCTTCTAAGCTATTAGGTAGGTACCCTCCGCATAAACGAGCAAATAGCTGATAGCTAAACTTTATCTTAATTGGCAGTCTCGACGTAAAATTGACAGAAAATTTTCTAACATGCTCACTGAGCTATTGATATTGACAACAAAATGATTAACTTTTATTAACTTGGTGTTAAAATTCTAAGTTAGCAAACTTTGACAGCACTATAGACTAAACGCATTAGAACATTATTTAGTCTTGAATACTTAAAACCTACCTAACTTTAGTTGGGGGTACTTCGACTTGCGCCATGATGAAAACATACGCCTGCACTCTTACGGAAGCTTCGCTAGAGTTTTTTTGACATAATCGATGTAGGCATATATATATCATATATACACATATATATATCATACTACATAATATAATTGCCGGTTGGTCGATGTCCAGGATCGATATCGCAGCGCGGGCGCAGTCGAAACCTCCTTGCGACGCGAAGCGCACGCTTCTCGCGGCAATTTTACGTAACGTGCGTAGGTGCTAAATTACGCGATAATAAAGTTATCTAGCTATTCACAAAAAGTGTTATCATCTTCCTCTCGATCCTTCATAACATAATCAACACATCGACCTAAATCGATAATAAATTACATTATTGATTCTTTCTTACCTCAATCGGTCATAGTAATGATGAAAGGTCAAGTGAAATCACGTGACCGATAGTAATCGGTCACGTGATTTCACATACTAACCAATTACGAAAGAGAGTGTTCCTCCATTGATCAATTAACGCTGTTGTTATGGCTACATTTCACGGATGACGTTCCATTTTTCTTTTTTTTTGTATGAATTTTAATGGAGCATAAAACAATTTAGGCGTCACAAAAACATCTCATTATTATTACACAAGGAGATTACACTCATTACATTATTATTACACTCATTATGTTATTATCTTCTTAACGTGATCTTTGGTTCCCATTGGATAGAACGAAGTTTAAAATGAATTAAATTATATACAGATGTATACACTATAATTTTTTAAAAGCACTTCACCATATTGAAAGAAAAGAATTAATTAATCAGGTAACAATTTTAACTGCAATGCATGCAATATGTCTTGCATTAATCTTCGCAATAATAAAGGACTAAAAACGCTAAATATATAAAAAAGGGATTATTCCTGTTGTGCACTCTAAAGCTAACCCCCTAATTTGAACAAAAGGATTGCTCAACTTTCCCTCTTGGCCACCTTAAGAGCTGCGTGGTACGAGCTAATGGGAATTATAAATAAATATTATTCCTGTTGTTCACATCAAAAGTTTGCCCTGTTAAGATGGACAGCTGGAATACAAAAATGAAACCTTCCTCTTGGCCCTACTGAGAGTTCAGGTGATATTTTTCAATTAAAATAAAAACAGATTTCATACAATCTTAATTTTAGCGCAAATAATTATAATCTAACAAAAGAACAAAAAAATAATTGTAATGGAACTCGTTCAGATCAAACGCAGCGCACACGTTTCGTTCTAACTTCCCGTGTGTTTCCGCAACTAAACCCTTACCGCGCGTCACCGTCCACAATGATTTATATATAAAACGCGATGTGTTCGCCAACTTTGTCACTTAACAACTTTTTAAGGCGTATGTAACTTAAGCACGATTCATTGTACGCCGCCCTTGTAACTAACTTTGATTTCGCGGGTGTGCGTCCAAGGATTTATTATGGTCCCTGAAGTTTAGTAGCCATGTAGCTGTTTCAGACAAGGGTTCACCACTTGGTGACAAAAAATCTGTCGTTCTCATGTTCACGGGTACTAAGTAACGGAGAAGAATGTTTCCAGTATACCCTCAATTTCATTTTGTCACGGCGCTTCTCGTTTTGACTTTTAAAGTAAAAATACCGTAATTTTTCCACACTTATTTATTTTTCCCACATAACACTTTTTGATTCAGATTTTTTATCAATTGGTTCCTGTGAGGGTTAACAATAAAAGTTATATAACAAAACTTTATATGTTATATAACATTCACAATAAAAAGCTAGTCACACGATGGTCACCGCCGCCAATGGCAACTTATAACACCAGAGGACATTCAGGTGCGTTGCCTACCTCACCGATTCCTCTTGACAGCTTTCTTAAAGAACCCCATGTCACAGTATAGCGAAAAATCTTCAGCTTGAAGAATATTCCACAGCATTTTGGTTCGCCGTATAAATTACGCACTGTACGCAGCGACATTTTGTCAAGAATGTGAATGCATGACGTTGACGGGAGGTGCGACAGTAAAAATCTGAAGTTGAACCTGAACCTCAGAACCTTCCCCATTATACAGGCAGTAGAAAAGAGACAGAGACAGACAGTGCAGAGAGACGCAATACCTCTTCTGATGCTAAGCGATTCTAAACCATCTACCAATTGCGTATCCACCAATCCTAACTAGACTCGCATACTGGATTATGGCCCGAAACTTCGTAGCACATACTGAAGAAAGCCTGTGCTCTGCAGTTCGGCATTATAAGGCGATATCGTAATTACACAATCATTTTTACATTAACTGATATTATAATAACCTCAATATATCCATATACGTTCAAATGATTACAGCACAAATGATATATCTACTCTCATATCAACTTCATTCTCCCAATAAACGAAGGATGAGCAGTTAATACATAATAGTCTGAAATATATTCTGTCCTAAGTTTCTTACACTGATAAAATGGCAACACTTGAAGAAATACTACTCTCGCTTCACAAGTACCTTCAGTATTTTAAAGTACTCCTAAATTACCACGTAGTAAACGGATTTATTTCCGGCGCGTTATTTAATTCGCCCCAACAACTTTTAATGAGATGCCCGGGAAACTTGGAGCACCGGTTTTTCTTGTTGGTTACACCTTTATCTCTTAACGTGGTGAGAGGATTGTTGATAATAACGTAAGATGTGGAATCTGTACATTTTTTAAACGGTTGTTTATACTATTCATATACTTTTTATGTTATAAATCGTAGTGATAATACTAACAACGACATGTAATTAAGGCTGCCACCTTAGGAATACTGTAAACCCGGAGTTTAATAAATGGCTCAAAAAATAATACAGATAATTTAATTTAAATTATGAAAATTTAAAGTTATACTTTAAGTTATAATCGTATGTTAATGTTCTCGACGAGATATTATTAAATTATTATTAATAATTAATATAAAATGAACGTATGAACGTATAGGTATAATTGTGATTCAAAGCAAAAGGTATTTAAAATCATACTTCTCATTTTTCTGAAATTGTTGAATGCTCGACGTCACAGCCTCATCGCCCGGTGATTTATTATGTTAACCTGCAGCCCGCACAAGCATCCTTCATACCCGAAGGCTTCAGGTCAATCCCGGAGACCTACGGAGGTGGCCTACGTGTGATGCGAGCGCAGGTCTACACTGACCAATGGCTTTCGCGGCTATGCGTGTTTTGTATAACATTGCGTTACAAGCAAATGCGCGCGAAATTGTGTATTTTATCAATCTACCTACAAGTACGTACACTACAATATACACTTTGAAATTAACAATAGTGGCACTATACAGATATATATCTATATAAATATTGTTTTTAGCGGACTCAAAACTAATACCAACAATAATAGCGATCGCTTAGTTTTAGCGTAGGTAATAAGTTGTAACAAATAGACTGTTCTTGTCGGCCGTCTTTAGAGCATACATTACGTGTGGTACTAAACCACGGGAGCTGTAAACAAAAGAATTCTCCCATGCCTGCATATTGTCATATCATAAAAAATCTTATCTCGCAAAAGGACACAAAGTCGGGGATTTGCGTGGCTTAGTATGCAGAGCTCGTAATCCGAAGCCATCGCCCGCATAAATCGCGTTTATCACTAATCATTCGCCCGGACGATGTAAGGCGATATAGTCGCGATGTCAGAGATTTAAAGCTACGTAATTGTTGAAATAAGTGAGGGTACTTCTTTAGGGGAATTATTCACGAATTTTATCTTCGTAACTTTTGTGGTTTATTTACTTTTAGAGACAGTCGATTTGAAAAAAAAATCGCAATTTGAATATCTGTCGTGTAGGTCGTCTTTAGAAAAACACCACCCCATTTCTTCCCATGGGTGTCGTAAATGGCGACTAAAGGATAACCAAGTCGCTACCACAAGCCCTAAGGAACTACACCACCTCTAAAACAGTGGGCTCGGCAACCCTAAGAGACATCTCTAAAAGAATGTGGTGCTATTCCAAACCCGACCGAAACCACACTGGCAAGTTACCCTCACAAGGAGAAAATTTAATTGAAAATTTATTTTAAAAACAACCATCCACTGCATTTTCACAGCATTACTATAGATTACTCCCACAATATATTGCAAACAACCTGCTAATACAGAGAGAGGCAATACATTTACTTTAAAGGCCTGAACCACAGTATATTAAACGAGCAGTAAGTAAAATATATACAAAGTACACACCAGTACTGCATTCTATCTGTCACTTTCGTCCGAACATCACTCTGAGCTGATAATCATTTAGTGGTGTCCGACATAGTACTAAACTGAACATCCTTTCAGTGCGACGCTGCATCACGCGAAATTATTTTTTGAAATTTGTTTTGTTATTTCTCTTTCCTTGTCTTGTCGACTAATTCATGTGTGTACTGTGACGCAGTGAAATAAATGTTCATTCTTTCTTTCTTTCTATTGCAAGACAAATCATATTTCCAAGAAGTCCCATCAACGACCCCGTATTTTTAAATGATTCAGTATTATGATTAATGTGATTTAGTAGTAAGAAATGCATCGGTTGTATTTATATTTAAATATTGTTTATTGAAAGAATGTGTCAGTAAGTGAATACTGAATAAATCAAATGTCGAAAAAGTATCGATAAATAAATATTAAAAGAAAGAACACTTAATTCAACACGACACAGCACACACGATAATTAAACAATACGACAAAGGAAGAAACTTTAACATTGCGAATTCACAAGTAATATCTCCGTGTGTCAAAGGCCTACACTGAAAGTATGTTCAGTGTGTCGTTGTATCCAAAGCCCACAAATTTATGTAGTAAAATATTGCTATTGATAAACCGCTATTGATTTTCAGCGAGCAATAGTTAAATTAGCACCAAAAATACTGAATGAATAGCGATTTGATGGTAGCAAATGTTAAAATCGGTTGGGTGGGTTTAGATTCTCTAGTGACGATACGGAAATAGGACTCACGCGAAACGGAATTTTTCTATCATTTTCAACTAAGCTTGATAGTAAACATTGTAAATATTGCATAAAACAGAGATTTGCTGCGATCTAAATGTGCTTTTTGTGAACAGGATCGAATACGAGTCGAGGGATATTAATCGCGACTTGTACTTTAAATGTACACGCCATTTCAACCGTTATTATGGATGCATATACTCGTAGATGCTCATTTGGAGTACAGCGCCAAGATGCTCTACCGCTAGTTTTATGTGTACCGTGTCCAGGCAGTGGCCACCGTCAACGAGGATATACGCCTGTATTACATTAGCCACGCCGTTTACTAAGGGTAAGAAGAAAATGTGGTCTAAATAAATCCCACTTTAGACAACGACCCGTAAAGGAAATGTAAGATCTGTATGAGGCTCTTGGAAAGTGCACAGAAAGAAGATTGTTTTGTCTAAAAATAGAAGAAGGGAATAACTAGTATTAACCACAGTCATATTTCGTGCGTCTCACGGGATTCGCGTGTAAATCTGCGCTGAGTGCTTGCCTCGTATATTCAGCATTATAGTACCAGAAACTTTTGGAATAAACTGCCTGCTGTTCTTAAAGAGAATAGGACCCTGCAAGATCAGCGGAGTACTCGCTACTCCCCTGGTTTTGCAGGTGTCCATGGGTGGCGATGACTACTTACCAACTTCCGCCTGTCCTTCTGCCAACTCTTATATTTTTTGTAATTCCTGTCTAGTGTTATTATTGAGTCTCGTTTAATACATCTTCTTTTCTTTCGTTGCATCTATAATTGAGATTTGGCCATTGGGCCACTGAACAATTGACCATTTAGAGACGTTATAAACGTTTCGTGCAATAAATTAAACATACGGATTAACGTAGATACGAATTTTCACATTTAAAATTTGAATAAAAAACCTCAGCATGAGGAAGTAGAATCCCGTGTGTCGACAGAAACATTAATATCACAAAGGTTATGCAATCCAGTATTCAAAAGACAATTAAATATGAATATTGCTAAGGTGGGTTTTCTTTTTTTTTTGGTTGCGTATCAAGTTACAGAGATTTTCGATTATCAAGATAAAGAAATTGATAGTTTTACTAAGTCAATAGTAAAACTACAAATTTTACCAAATGTGATTTTTTTTATTATGTAAAATTTACGTTTTAACTAAAATTTTACAATTTTAGACTAATACCAATTTTTCAATTCAATAATATTTATGTAAACAAAAGTGAAACCATTGCAAAAAAAATATATTTCAAATAGTAGCTTACCGATTTGTGACAAAAACAAAATTATATTTTTTTTGTGTAAATAACTGTCATAACTAGAATTATTACTATCAAACGGTTTTGTAGTAATTTAGTTTTGCATGACACTAGCAACACTGCAGATGTGTAAAACATTTAACCTTTTATTAAATGATATAATCAAATTCTAAATAATTATTAGCCGGCTCAAAGTTTGTTTGAATCCAGGCCGATAAAAATATTGAAACAAGGTCACATCAGGTCACGTCGCTCGCTCGCTTGCAATAGACCGAACAATATACTGCCAGCCGATATTTTGTCATTCAGCCTCTGACATTGCTCCTGTGTGCTCGTATGCGTTCCTTGCTCTTTTTGCGTTGTATTATTGTTAAGTTTACATTTATTTATTGAATGTGGACATTAGTACTGTACTGTATTTTAAAAGTTCAATAGTAATAGTTTGTTTTGTTAGAATAATAATAATTTGTACATACATAGTTCGATATTGTGTAATTATATAAGACAGATTCATTCTGATTACAATTATCTGGTAATAGGCTCAATAAAAATAGGTAATATTTAAAAAATGATTCCATAATAAAAGGAACATTATATATCTGAAATGTCAATATCACAACATTTCTTTGTTTACATAAATACCACGAATTCAAAATTTTAGAGTATAGTAAAACCACCAATAGACTTAGTATTTGCGGAATGTTCCGTAATCAGCAAAAAATCGTTTTGGATCTTTAGTATAGTATGGCTTTATGGTGTATACTCTTTGTATGAAGAGAGCGCTAGAGAGGCGTTAGAGAGGCGCTAGAGAAGCGATAATCAGGCACTAGTGAAGCGTTTATGAGGGCTCTCAATTTGAACAAAAATGATATCTGTGTGTTCTATAGCAGAACTTTATTCGCAAGCAGCATATAGTTTGTACAAATTCGTGAGCCCTAACTGGGGCTATTATTTAACATAAAAGTGGCATAAAAGTTCTATAAAAGAGAGAGGACGAGTGAAGGTTTTTAACGTTTTCAAATTCAGGGGAATATTGGCGACATCGAAAAGTAAAGTTGAGTTTTTGATTATTGTAAAAATTGTGTATTGTACGTTTGGTGGTTATTTTATTAATCTTCAAAGTATTTTTTTGTGCGTAATGTTTGTGATAATAAAATAAAAGCATAGGACTGCGTGTTTCGTGTGCAGGAGTCCTCTTCTGTACTCAGTAAATCTACTATCACTTTACTGAGCGACTTCTGACTTACTTCGACGGGACTGGACATTGGCAGGATAACATGTTTTAGACTTTGAAATTCTTAATTACAAACAAAACTTGATACTGGCAGAATATGCTAATTGCACCATTGCCATAATAAAATTATATAAAAAGAAAAAAGCAAATCGCGTGTAAGCGCATGTATAAAATAAATCTGATCTCTACTACAAAGGCCCACCGCTGGCACACGGACCACGTCTTTTCTCACCGGATTTATTAGCAGGGATCAGGTAAAAAAGGTAAAAATAAATAAGCGCCTACCTTTTGGGGCTTTGGGCTTAATTGTTTCGCTGATTACGGATCATTCCGCAAAACCTCCGGCTGAAAAACCATGAACCCTTGCGGGATATGCGCCTTATTAAAATTACTTACCTTTGGAAAAAATAAATGAATTTAAATTTTTAACCCCTATTTTTCAGTTCCGGCCCCGAAGGGGGAATAATGAAATTCTTACGTTCACTCACATATAGATTTGGAGCATTTCTTTAAACGTCATTGCACAATTAAATGACATAACGAAACTGCAATTGTAAGCAGCCCTTTAAGTATCTACTGCCCCACATAAAGCTCCTCGGTGCAAATTCAATCTTATGCATGAGGGATATACGGCCTTAAAACGCCACGCTGTACCGGCGGGTTGGCGGGTCCACTTTTTAGAGGAGATGTAGTTCCTCAGGGATTGGGGTAGCCGCTTTTTTATCACTTAGTGGCGACACCCACGGAAAGAGATGGAGGTGTTGCCGTTCTAAATCCGGCCGACACTACACGGCACAAGTATTTGACGTCGTGTACAATAGGCGAACATAATACCCTCGGTTTTCCCAGACAGACGAGTTTAAGCGACTTTTGACCATGTAGTGATGTTGTGATGTTTTTACCATGTAGTATCAACTTGTTTTCAAAATAAAAAAATGAAAAAAAAAATTTTGCTCGGTAATAATGAGCTTGCTGGTGCCGTAGTCCAGTCAAAATAGATATAACACCTAGGAATAATTCCGATGGAGCTAATTTTATGTGTGTGAAGTTTCATACTCACCTTTTGAATGAAATGACAATTAGTAATTTTTTAAATTAAATTGCAAGGTATTTAAATTGTTTAATTAATTGATATTTTGTACCTTGACATGACATTTTGTACATTTTGAATGAGACCGTTTTCATTTTTCTACATAGGCCATCTGAACATAGAGGGTTCATAGATATAGTCTTTTTATTATGACATATCGTATCCCGCCGATTAAAAACTTAAGATGGCCGCCATTCAAGGGGAGGTGGGGAAGGAGTAGGTAGGTAGGTGTTTATGTCGATAAAAGTGAATGTGTAATAAGTCCCTTAATATATCGTTGGTCGATCCCCTGACCTACTGCATAAACGTAGACATGGAGATTTAATAAAATTAATTTCGTCGTGATTATTTTTTTTTCAAGATTAATTACACTGATAAATGGGATCTGAAAAAGATTACTTCCTTATTTGATCACAATAAGATCGTATAAAAGGCCTACGGGGGATATCGCATTTAAAAAGAAACGTGCCAAGTACTTGACTTCCAAGGTGGTCTGGAAAAGTGTGCATTTTTGAAAACATGTGAATTACAATTCACATCGCCACATCTCACCAGCGGTCATTCATATGAAAAGTAGGTACCTATTGAGAACTTTTTGTTGGGAAATTACATGAACTATACATTGGGTAATAAGCATTTTTACCATACGACTAACCATTTAAGAGAGAGAGAGATATATATATTTTTAGCAGCATGCGGGTCGATTGGGGCTTTTGACATTTCATTCAAACAAAAAACATTCACACAAATTGAAATCTCACACAAAAAATTAGCGCCATTGGAATTATTCCTAGATTCATACATTTTTATGTCTATTTTCACTGGACTGCTTTAAAGGTAATCGCCTAACGCTAATATGGGCCTCATGATACAGGCTCTGCCTAATGTGAGGACCTCTGGGATTATTATTTGCACCTATATGCGTACTGCCAAATGGAAATGTGGATGCCAAATGTGTATTGGAAAACACACTTTATATTCAGAACCTACTTCAACATTCAGTTTACGCAGTTCACAACTAGATGGCGCCACTAGAAAATATAGAACGCGCTATCGATGCGTTTCGGTGCGTTAGATCTTTAATATTTTATACAGGTTACTCGCAACCTCAGAGACTTGCCCGTATCGGGCAGCGACTTAACCTCTGGCAGTGGTCTACTAACCCACCACGTACAGAACTGCGCTAGTGCACTCCTCTAGACGTTACGTATGATTAAAAATGTTTTTTTCTGGATAAAGATTATCTTTTATTATTCAAAGTGTAGTATGTACATTTATTAAATAATAAACTTTTACTTTTTTACCATTTATTAATCGGAGACGCGGGTATTTTTCCCGCAATATAAAATGAAATTCAATCACAGTTAATTTTAACTGACGTTCCTTGAAACTGAAGGAGGTGTAATCGAAATTCTTTACTACGTGAGTCGCACCGCACTTACAAGTCCTTAAATTTCAAATTAATGTGAAAATGATTTTTTTTTTATTGAATGATTTGAGAGCTCGGGAATTTGAATTGAAATACCAAACATCTTACTGTATTTAGATTTTTTACGCAAGATTTATTTCTAACCAGGATAATGAATGAACTGTAATACATAACATAATACAGACGATCGATTATCTAAGTCGAAAGTTAGAAGTTACGTAAGCTAAGAAGTTATCTAAGCCCTACTTGTTGTGCAAAAGGTCCCGGGTTCAATTTACGGTCGGACGGACGTTCATTAAAATTTGCTTAAATCGACAGCTCCTACGTACAAAACGACATGTCGAAAATTGTATTTTACAGAAGAGCGAATTGAAGTTTGAAATATTTATACATTCAATATTAAAACATAATAATATAATTATTTTTGTTGTTATATTGTATAATATTTAGAGAGTATACTGTGGGGTATTACGGTTAGTTATTTCATGTTTTTGTACAAAAAACTGCTAATTAACCGTTTATACTCTAACTTAGATATATATGCTTATACTGGAGAGAGAAAACCTAAAATAATTATGACAAATACGAAAAAAAAACCGCGGGGACAAATATTTAATACTGAAGCTTTAAAATAACGTAATTTTAATTTATTAGGTCGAGTACTTTAGGTACTTTTATGAGCTCTTATTATAAATAGAATGTCGACAACTCGATTTAAGTACAGGAAAGTAGGCGCGCACAGATCAGGAGTTCCCCGTAAATGACGTTAACTTTGTCCGCGAAAATGCTCCCGCGGCGCGCTATTCCAAACGAAGTAGACAGAGCTTATGTCTACTTATCTGTCTGTGTCTATGACTCAGTTTCAATAAATATATGTCTGTACTTATTTGCATATACTTCTTTCTATAAATAACACAGAAATACTGACTTTATATACTCGTAGATGTTTTTTGTAGATATGTCCATATTCACAAACTATCCAGTTTGATATAATAAAAAAGAAAGATATTTTGACAGGCTCTTTTGTACGTACAGGTACTCTTTTGTAGGAGCTGTCGAAATATTTGTTCGGGTCTGGATGGTGCGTTCGTATTTATGTGTCTCTGAACCCTTAACACAGGGAATCCTAGCGTAAGTCATTAAATAGAGCGTAATTTATTTTTACTAATAATTTAAATAATAATAACTTTATCAAACCTTATACACATTATTACAATACAATAAGATACATCGAATTTCATTAACTTCATTAAAGGTTTTTAACATAAGGTAACTTTTATTGATTGACGCTAAAGTTAATGTTTAACGTTAAAACATTGAGTGTAAAATCTAAAGTAAGTAAAACTATTGCTTTTAAACATTGGAGTGACCCCACTGACATGACGCTACGTAAATTACACTCGTTGCTTATTGCATCAGTTGTTATGTAATATACGAATATTGTTAACGAAAAGACACTGTTTAAAAACAAAGTTGACTTACATTATGCGACGACGATCCAAATCAAAAAGTACCTCTTGAGAAAGAAAACAGTTTATTTATTGATCGCGACTTATCGATGATGTTAAATAAACCTAAACAAAGCGATAATAATAACAAAATAACTCAAGAACACCGTCAAATTTAATTAAAACCGTTCATTGTTTACGAGGTTTTGACGAAAAAAACATAATAAAAATAACAGAAACACAACATCGCAAATAAAATTTAATAAATCCCCTGTTAGGGGGCGAACTGGGGCTTAATTGTAAAACTTTCCCTGGACTCGGTTCAAGGAAAAATTTAAAAGTAATTTTATTAAAATCGCCTTGAAATGCGACCTTGGAGCACCTCAAAGGATAACTTTTAATAGTTTCCACGACGTCGTTGAACCTTAGAAGTGTGGGTTTCACCATGGTAACCATTTCACATACATAACGATATACCTACTTATAATAAAAGCCTTAAAAATCCCAATGCTTCAAAGGTACCCATTACTCTATCTATTTATTGAATTTGAATATCAATTTGAATGACATATGAATAAAAAATCTTTATTGACATTATAGCGACATTTTTTATGAAGCTTTTTCATTATAGAGCTTACGTGCGTTTTGTGCTCTACGTCGTCAATCGTCTCTCCCAAGTAAGTTTAGACTTAATATATTTACTTCTTTAATCAATATAAATTAGAGGACATTAATTGTAGTTTAACTAATCAACCTTCTAATATAGCGTCAACATAATAATATATAATCCTCTGTAACATAATGTTTAAATTAAGTTATAAGATACATACCTATATTATACTCGTATTTAATGTATGATATACAGAAGCAATAGGAGGTATTATTGCTGAGGCATCAGTCACAAAATGTTGCTGGCAACTGCGATGGCAGCTGTCAGGTCGCGCGACTGGGCAGCACCGCCGTGTGAACAATGTCAAGCTACTCGATACAACTCCTTTCGAACTGTCGACTCGAGCGACGCCATTTGATCGCGGGTCGCCGCGACGAGGCATAATCGTGTACCGACTACTAAAAGAGATTTCTTACAGGCTACTGGGTTACACGGTCTTACACGGTTATATGGATCGAATGGTAGGAGAAGCGCGCCCTACTTGCGTGGACTCTTTCCGGCACGTACTTTCTTGACTCCCTACATATTTCTTTCATATCTCTCCATTTAACACTTCTCCCTTGTCTGGGCCGTCTACGATACACAACACAGGTCGTCGCCGGCTAGTTCTAATAAGTGTCTCTTTCAATGCCAGGAGTCCGCAAATTTTAGCAGCCGCGCGAAGTTCGTAGTCCGGTTGTTACCATGCTACCGGGTGGGGAAGAGACACTTAGGGGAAGATTTAGTAGTAGAAGTAAAAAGAAGAAGCCCAGCATTACGCCGTGTAGCTGCTTTGCAAAGATCAAAGAATATCAATGTGTGACCGAAATAACGCAAATTCCGAAACACGTTCACCAATTTAATATACATAAAAACGTTATAGCCAAATCAAATAGAACTAAATCAAAAGAAACAAACATGTGAAATGTTGTTGTTGTCTCTAAATATTCGTTGCGTTCAGTACTCCGTATAGGGTAATGACGCTCGTAGAACGCAACTTCGCGCGCAGTACAGGGTAATGACGCGCGTAGAACGCAACTTCGCGCGGAACATCGGTACAATTATGCATTTATGTATGTATGCATATATATATATATATATATATATTTGTGTGCAATTTTAAAATTCACACAAAAATCAGCCAAGATTAATCACTGTTTAGAATTAGGCTATTTCGCGACTTCGATTCTTTTGAATGTAAAGAAACACCCATAAAAGTCTGTCCATGATAACAAAAAATTATAGCGTATACAAGCACGGGCTCTTTGCCTATTTGGATAGCTATGATTTATGCACCAGTTCTATCTGTTGACGTGTACTTGTATTTAAAATTAAGGTGTATATCTGTGAGTTGTTGTTGAAATAAATAAATTAAAAAAAAAACGAATGTAAAAGCTGGTAGAATGGATTCTACTCTCGACACTGAACATCCTATTTTCAGCTTTTGCTTTAGTTCTGTGACCAGTTGTTTAACAGCAGGCCTGGTTACAGTCCAAACGAGGCTAAATAAACACTCTTTGATTTTCTCCAAGAATTGAATAAAAATGTCCCTCTCAGCCAGAGATTAAGTCTGTCCGACAACGATAAAGTGACAAGGGACACGGTAATGAAAATGAAATACGTACGGTCACCGACCGCGGGACAGAATCCGCACTTTCATAACACCCCGTCCATCTTGCGGGATAAAAATAATACTTCATAATAATTTTTATCATCCCCCTGCTTCACAGTCGCGCGGTGTGCGACGAGCGTGTCGCGACTGCATAAACATTAGTCTAGGAGACGATAGCGAAAAAAAGATAAGTTGGATAAAATTGAAAGTTCTTATGATTCAGTACGCAAGAACACTAAGCTAAGGTCGTTTAAGCAGACGAGGCAGTCTATCTGGCGGTAAGTGAATACTATCCCCCAAGAACATATACAATATATGCCAACATCAGTCCAGAATGACAAACGTAGTCACGCTTCCGCATGTGCTGCTTATCTTTAAAAATTGGGGAATAGATTGGTGAAAAAGTTTGGATGATGGGGAGGGATAGAATAAGATGGGATTGGTCTGTCATATGTCACTCACTACTGAAATATATATAAAGAGTATATGATAAAGTGAAAAATGCCGTACATTTTAAGGTAGTCTGCAGTTAGAAAGGGGTGAAGTGACCTGTAGAATACGCCCAGCGGCTGTGGGATTGCAGCGCACACCCTCTTTCTCCCTCTCGCTGCTTAGAACTCTGAGCGCTCTGAACGTTTTTCCAAAAATAAAGCTTATCCAGTATGTTGGTGGAATATATGTGACATTATCCTAGTTTAATAATTTCAGTCGTGTTCTATACGACCTTTTAGTTTGCATAACGGTCGGCTTCGAACCACTCGATCAAAATCTAAGACATAGAATGGTCTTAAAAACTTATTTTTATCCAGGCTTCAATTATTGATTGAGAAAAAACGCACCGCCAGGGTTGGTTTCATTGATGCCACACTGGTCGTGAATAAGCCTAAATCAATGGACAACTTATCGAAAGAATTCACAGCTCGAATCAAATAGGAGTATTTTCTAGAATTCTTCCAAGCAAGGACGAATTATAGAAAAATCCAGTCCGTCTCTGCTACCTACTTGGACAAATTATAGAACGAGTTACCGGCCGATATCCGGCCTATCTCCGGTATGTGAACAAATTACCTATTGACGGTTACAAAAATAACGGCAGTCATTGTCAAACTAATCGAATTTTTAAAAGAGAATATTTGTAAAATTTACCTCTAAATGGCCATCAGCTCCCTGCCTACACGCCTCCCGCCTTCATCTGCGACCCATTAATCTGGCTATATGTACAATATTTCCTCACCAACAGATATTTTACTTGCCACGCACAATATTCCGATACAAATTGTTATTTTCTTTTGTCTTAACATACAATACATTCTATGTCTAGGTATCTACTGCTGGATATAGGTATCTCCTAAGACTCGCCAATACACGCGATCTTTGGCAGCGCAACTGTGTCGTATATTTCGGCAGAAGTGTAGCTAACTAGTGGAACCGATCAGAGAGTGCCTGACCTGCATCGAGACTGATGCGGTAAATGTTGCGCATAAAGATTGCGGAACATGTATTACGACTATGTATCACTACTTGTGCCTGTTTGTTGAATTCATGTCGCACTTGTGCCCTAGTGTGAGCGATGGCTTAACATAGCCCATATACAGGTTCTTTAACTGAGACAGGACTGTATAGAAATTTCCGAAAATATTAGAATCTCACTCACAATCGGAAGTCGAACCAGTTCATTTGAAAAATGAACAGTTGAAACCCTTGGATAAATTGTGAACTATTTCATTGATAATGTAGGTTGTAAGGGATAAATCATGGTAAGAAAACTTGCGTCTAAAATAAAAATAATGTATTTATTTTAACACATTTTGAAAGTGGTAGCCGTTGCAATAGACCATCGATCAGCAGGCACTAAACTTCCGGAATTGTAGAAAATCATAAAATCTAGATTATTCTTTTCCAATATAATAACTAACATAATATTAAGTGTGTTGTGATAGGTGAAAGGCATTTCAATGTCACGCTCTGGTTCCTCGAATAGTATCACGTTTAGGAACATTCCTTATTTATACGCTCCCAGATTCCATTCTGTTTTCATCCTCATACATTGCAATCCCCTTACATTCCCCCGATGTACGTGACGCTCTGTATTTGAGCAAGGTGTAAGCGATTTTTTCACTATCTTGAAAATGTCTGATGATCACACCGGCTCATCTTTCAGCGCACTCGCCAATATTAATTAGATGTTAACTCCTAAACTGATACACATTAATTGTCTTAATTTGATTGACAATCAACCCAACGTTTCAATCGAAACATGAACCGCCACAGTGGGCCTGATTGACAATATCAAAATTAAAAATCAAAATTACACTTTATTTTCCAAAACAAAAAAAAATCTTGAAAGCCTAATTTCCCTGGGAAGGTATACAGGTATTTTTATTTTGGTATCTTTACCTTTTAGGTTTTGGTACATTTTGAAGGCCGTTGCTACAGGTATATTATATCCATATGGTATATGGCGGTAGGTATAAACTTTCCTGCTTAATCTAATTATTTTACTGTGCATGCCGTCAGACTGTGGATTAACTCTCTGCCGGTACCCGTTCGGAGTGCTCAATCGCTGGAAAGCTTTAAAGCTAAGATTAAGGATCACTTTCTTAAGATTTCCTAACTGTCTCTTCCTTTTTACTTTAAAATCGTTTACTATGACTCTGTTACTTTTATTAATTGAATCTTAAGGGCCACTTGGCCGAGGTCTTCTGGAATCTCTTCTCTTTCTTCCAAACGTTTCGTCAACAACTGCGGTTAACATCTTCAGCGGCGACTGCGTTCACTTTCGGAGAGATGTTATCTCTTCGGCATCTCGAGCGCAACTCAGTTACTGATACATGATAACTAGCACTAAATATGGTAACTTTTATGGTAGCCCGGAAGATTCAATTAATATGGACACCGGCCGAGAAAGCCTACACTCCACTATCTGTTACTTTTGTCAACATTAACTTAAGATTCTTTTAAGTTATATAGATATACGAGCATATTACTACGTACTTATTAATGTACTTATTAACTACGTTCAGATGTGCAGCATTAAAAATTTGGATTAATATACCACCACCAATCCGGGACATAAGAGGTATAAATACGTTTAAAATTAAATAAAAATATTTTCTTTTAAATTATCAAAAGCAACTACCACTTGGAATGCGTGTTTACCTTCTTATCTAAAGTAGTCCTAATTACACAGTGTATACACACTTTTATTCTCTCTTTGTATTTCTCAACACCTTAATATGTAATCGTATATATATTTCCTTCATTTGTTTATTTATTTTATTTGAATTTGACTATACGTTATACATTTATCTTTATTTTAATTATGCTATATATAACTATTTAGTCACTAATTTACTAAATAATAAACTCCACTGGAAATCAGCGCGGTGACTGACACTCAGTCGCAGCATATGCTGAGTTGGAGACCGTTTCCGGCATCGCATGCCGTATGGTACGTATGCCGTACGTATGGTTTTACAGTTTTACTATATGTATAGATGTAGGATACACATTATTAGGAATTGTATGTAGTTGTTACTTTATTTATTTTTAACTAGCTGCACCCGACAGACGTTGTCTTGCCTGTGTATATTTATTTACCTCTGTATATAAAATCACAAATTATTCTCTTTTACTTATTTTAGTCTTTTACTTTTACTCTTTTAAATTATTTTAGTGGCGAGCTACAACAAAGTGGATAGCATAAAACCCTTCTCCATGAAAAAATACATATATGTCCCAACTTTCATGGTGATCGGTCAAACGGTGTCGAAGTCTATTAATCTCAAATATACCAACATCCATTTTTTTAGAACTTTTCTTACATGTGTTGACTAAATTCTGCTGTGTCCTTTATAAATATACAAATTCCAGCCACACATTAATATAATATCGGTATTTCAAACCCTAACTACAAAATGTACAAAATACGCCTCCCTCTTCCTTTATCCTGGAATAGATATTCACAAATCCAATAACAATAAGCGGAATTGGATCGAACCATCCTTAATTCCCTCAGACACTTCAATTATATTCTGAATAAATTAGGAGTAGCGAGAATGTGGAATGAAAATCGGAATAATCGTTGCTCCAATAAAGGAATCCAATTTCTATTCTGTGGAAAGTGGAATTAATAAGAACGTGATCCGGACGGCGCAGGTGCTTGATATACAGGGCCGATTTAAAAAGCAGAAAAATTCAAATGAAATTAATGCATTTTTCAAGCTGATAAAAGGGTCCATTCTTTTTTTTTTAATTTATTGTCGATTGTCGATATGGACTTGTTGATCTTTGGTTAAAAGTTTTAACTAAAAATTTTGTTGTTTTAAGATTAGGATTAAATTTGAAACAAAAAATTGATATTTGAGTAAGTTTCTATTTTAACAACGAATTTTTAAATTTCATATCTTAACCAAAATTAATAACTCCACGTAAAGTCTATAAGGTCCATTTGGTCAGATATCCTCACAGTATCTAATTTCCATAAATTCTCAAAAAACTGGGTAGTACGGGATATTTGAACTCACAACCTCACGATTGAGACCCTCGGCTATTACTTTCTAGTAAATTGGTATTACATATGATTTTTTTAAAAATATCCCTAGCTCAGCGGTAAACGAAAACATCGTGAGGAAACCCACATGTTCGGGAGTAAACACGAAATCTGTGGCATGTGTATCCATCAATCCGCACTGGACCTGCGTGGTGAATTATGGCTCGAAACCCGCTAGTGATTAACAAGAGGTCATCCAGTGGTGTGCGGGTTTGTATTACTCGCACTTGTGTTGTGCTGGCATTGTGAAGAAGGAAAAAACGCAGTGAACTACTCTTGCGATTTATATTCAGTACAGACTTAACAATTTGTTAGACATGCGTTTACTGTGGTGACTACGAGTTGACTGCTGTGGGCTGAGATTCGCCCTTATTTATATTGATACAATGAGAGACGCTGGAGTTGGGCGTTTCTATTGTTACGACAACCGATAGTGTGCTGTTTTCGGCCTACGTGCCCGTTACGGTGCACATGTGCAAGCCGTTCGTCTGGAATGCAATTTCTCTTGCTTTGTCTTTTCAATGTCAATAGTGAAGATGTGTAAACCGTTAGGTCGGAATGCGCTATCTCGTCCTTTGTCTCGTTCAATGTTAATAGCGGAATTGCGTAAGCTGTTAGTTTGTTATACAATTTCTTGTCCTTTATCTGTTCAATTTTTATAGCGGGGAAGCGTAAACCGTTGGTTTTTTATACGCTTTCTCGTCCTTTGTGCAACTCCAACATCCCTTTACAATGAATGAAATAACTGTCTGTATGGAACGAACTAGCAAAGATAATTTATCTTTGGTATCCTACCTTAACCTACTGTTTTGGATCAACTATATTTGTACTTAACCTATAGTCATACATTATATGCTTATAAACTTATATGCTATGTACAAATTATGAGCCGGTTGTCGCGAACAAGTGGATGCAGTGGATGTGCCATGCGTTATAGGCTGATGTCGATATCGATTAACAAATCTTTTAAACATCATCCTGTTGATTCGCTGTCGAAAACTGGATAATATTTGATTGCCAAAAGAAATTTGGACGGAGTTGAGTTGAAGAGCATCGCTAAATCGAACTTAGGAACCGAATACTGATGCGCTGCCTACCTTTGGAGTTACAGGAGTAGATTCGCAGAAAGCGTTAGCAAAGTGGAGAGAGATAGGACGGGATGGAAATGGGCTCTGGCATATCTCACTCACTTTTTAAACTACGACATGGGGTTCTTCAAGAAAGCTGAGAATAGGATTTTGCAAGGTCGGCGGCGAGCCCGCATACCCCCTGGTGTTGCAAGTGTCCATGGCCGGCGGTAACACTTACCATCACGTGGGACCGCTTGCTCGTCCGCCCTCTACTCTATAAAAAAAAAAATTTCGCGTTTCGTACACATTTTATAAATATCACACTCACTACCGAAACATGTACATTCATTGGGGAAATAGTATTAAGTGGAAAATGCAGTAGGTACATTTGATGGTAGTTATCGGTGTGAGAAGGGAAACGTGGCCAGTCGAACACGTCCAGCCAACTGTGGGAATGCAGCAAATTCTTAAAAACATTAAAATTTTAATTTCGGATTTTAACTTTTTATTTTATCTTCTAACGTTTCCCTGTATACTCGTACATTACCATGATCAATTGATCATTATTATACATTTTTTTTATGGACGAAAGCAGCAGACGAGCATACAGTCCACCTGATGGTAAGTGGAAACTGTCACCCATAGACATCGCGATACATGCCAACTTTGGTACAAAATGACAAACGTTGGCGCGACCCCGGATGCGCTGTCTACCTTTGGAGATATAGGAATGGATCTGAAGAAATGGTTGGGAAAATGGGGAGGGATAGGATGGGAATGGGCTCTGGCACATCTCACTCACTACCAACACGCACGTACATTAGGGAAGTAAGATAAAGTGGGAAATGCAGTACATTTCAAGATAGTCTTCTGTAAGAGGGGATAACGTAGCCAGTCGAGTGCGCCCAGCAGCTGTTGGATTGCAGCGTGCACTCTCCCCTCCCAATATAAACATTATAACATATATAAATATTCTTAAAAACAAAAATTTCGGGCTTTAACTTTTAATTTAAACATTTTAACTTGTAACGGTCCCTGTATAACTTGTGGTTATTTGAAGGTATTAGAGAATTGTGTCAGTTAACTGACGTAGTGAAGGAGACGCAGGAGACGTGCGTCTGCCACTGCTCAGCACTATTGGCAGCGACTTCGGCGCCACGGCCACGTCTGCTGCGGACACTTCGGCTGGCTTAATTATTCAAAGACAGTACCGTGGCAAGGCGTTGATGTGGTAAAAGAATGCATTTAAAACAGTGTCTTTGATAACGTTCTGATTGCAACTTCTGTTCTGATTTAGAGTATGCCTATAAACTGTAATGAGAACATTCCTCTGTTTACTGCGTGTCTTAGTTAGGTACAATAAAATCAATTATTATCGAAGAAAATCGCGGCGTTGTGGCATTTTACATACTAGGCGACTTTAACGCCCACCCAAATGAAAACAGTCTCACTACGGCAGCGCCAGGGTCAGATAAGTACAGCATAGGCTGTCTTTTAATAATGTGTAGTCGTTTAATATAAGTAGACTTATATAATAAATACTTAATATAAATACTTATATAATATAACATACTTGATATAATATAAATACTTAATATAAAATACCAACGTTACCTGTAAGCTAAATAGTTTAATATCCCACTGTTGGGCACAGACCTCCTCTGGTAAATCACTGGGTTTCGCGCTGTAAATCAATGCGGATTGGTGGATACACATATTCCAGATTTTCTTTATTTAAGGAGCATCAAGAATTTTTTGATCTCACCGCCGAGCTAGTGACTCAATCCGCACTTAAGCAGGAACTCAGTAGTAGTACGAGCTGAGGATATGAACTCACGGCCCCACGAATGTGAGTCGAGTGTAGATAACCCTAGATTATCACTTATCACCATTCTACAAACTTTATATGTATTATTTTACAATGTGATCTCTAATAGATATATGACCTTTGTATTTCCTATGCCGTGTGTATTTTTTTTGTGAATTATGTTAATTTGTGAATTATCCGAGCTAATCTCAATCTAATTGCTCAGACATATCTGTCACCAAACTGCCTAATGTTTATTCACCGAAATCAGTTCAACAGATCCCCAGAGTATTTTAGAGTTAACCAGCTGAGGGACTAGCAGTCTACAATTGGACCCATAAGGAGTTGGACTACAATTGGAGGTAAATTGACTGAATTAGGTTTGATTGGACTGAAGATGCTATTTGAATGTTACAGATAATTAAACTTATTTTGGTAATTATTTTGGTAGTATTTTATTTCATATGTCTTCTAGCGTAATTACAATATTCGCACCGTTCACCTATAATTCTTGTGTTCACATACATCTCCTCCCACCCAACGGTTAAGGCGATAAGGCCTACCTTTTGTACCTATACTATTTCTTTAAACTTTTCTATGACTATCGTGTAGGTATTCTTTGGTGTGCAATAGTTTAGTTACCGCATCTTATGAATATATAACTTAAGTACTATACTATAACCTATTATAAGTTAGATATAGTTTCGTCATAATAATATCATGAAGTCCAATATTGATATATTTTTTTATATAAAGAAGGCGGCAGGCGAGTAGACGAGTCCACCAAATAGTGATACAGAGATCGGAATAGGTAGAGCTATTTTGGGTCGTTGACCTAAAACGTTAAGTTAGTATGGACATGACTCCGGGATTCCGGGATTTGGAATGCATGTAAAGTGTTGTTATTGTTCTTTATTAAAAGTCCACACTTTATATGAAATACTTTATTCGTACTTTATATGAATGACATTGCGCGTGCATTCGCCTATGGTTATCGGTAGTGACTGTCGGCGCCCGCTCGCTGCGTTCTGCGCAAGCGCCTTCTACAAGCGCCGCGCATAACGGTCCAAAGCGACTTTAGCATCGGCCGGCGGGTTTGCTTGCCTGATTAAATTAATTAAGTGTAGGCAAGGTTCCTACACTACTCCCCCGCTGAGACCGAAGCTTACTGAGGGCGATAGTAATCCGGGAAGCGGACGGTTCGACCGGATCTGGTTTTCTTCGCCGGGACAGGATCATTTGCAGGTATTGCTGTTGCTGTTGCTGTTGCTGTTGCTGTTGCTGTTGCTGTTGTACGGATGTGATGTACGGTTACCTCCTTATCAGGTATTGCTGCGGTGGAGAGTGACGTGAGACCGTCAATCAAGCGGTGGTTCCTCAGGTCAACAAGTAAATTGTAAAATCTGAGAAAATCAGCACCAATAATTGCTTTAGGTACATCAACTACCACGAATCTCCACTTGTATGCTCGGCGTAGGCCTATGTTAAGTTGCAGATGTATCCAGCCGTATGTTGCTATCACGGAACCGTTTGCTGCATAAAGTTGGTAGTCTGTCTTGGGACGAACCTGGTTGAGTGCTAATTTTGGGTACACGCAGAGGTCTGATCCTGTGTCGACGAGAAATGTCTTTTTGGTAACTTTATCCGTGATAAATAAGCGGTCTGGTCTAGTATGGCAGTCGCTAGCCGGTACTTTCGGCTGCCGTTCGCGTTTTCCGACGTATTAAATTTGCATGGTGTCGTGCACCTGGTAGCTCGGTTGCCGAATCTTTTGTGGTACCAGCAAAAATCTGGGTTCCCTTGTCTAGGGCGCGAACGACTTCTATTCTGTCTTTGATGTCTACCCTCACCTGAGTCAGATCTATAGTGCGAACGAGCTACATGACCTTTTAGTGCCGTTACTTCTCGCGTCAGCTCTGCAATCTGCCTCGCCATGTCGTTGAATGAGAACTCAGCACTTGCCACGACCGGTGTCACTGGAACAGGAACTATTTCGTAGATGCGATCGGCTAGGTCTGCTATGGTTTCCAGAGGCGCGTCAGTCTGCGATGCTACCACCGTTTGTATGCTGTGGGGTAAACGACTCGACCACAACGTCCTCAAAAATGAGTCGGGTACATTTGGTCCTGCCAGGGTCTGAAGGTGGCGAAGAAATTGTGAAGGTTTTCGGTCGCCTAATTCCTCATGTATAAGTAGTTGCTTAATCTTCTTTTCTTGTGACGCAGAAAGTCTTTTAATTAGCTCACTTTTTAATTTTTGAAATTTGTTGTCTGCGGGTGGTGCTATAATAATATCTTTTACTTCCGCCGCATATTGCTGATCTAACTGCGCAATAACGTGGTAAAACTTCGTTGCGTCGGACGTTATTCCAGAAATGAGAAACTGGCCTTCGATCTGAGCAAACCACAAAGCAGGTTCTTCTGGCCAAAATGGGGGTATTTTCACACCAACCTTGAAAACATCTCCGGTTGCCGCCGCGCTGCCAACTGTATTATTTGGTGATTCGCTGTCCATGCTTCTCTTCTGTTCTTCGGGGTCACCAGTAAAGTGTTGTTATTGTTCTTTATTAAAAGTCCACACTTTATATGAAATACTTTATTCGTACTTTATATGAATGACATTGCGCGTGCATTCGCCTATGGTTATCGGTAGTGACTGTCGGCGCCCGCTCGCTGCGTTCTGCGCAAGCGTCTTCTACAAGCGGCCGCGCATAACGGTCCAAAGCGACTTTAGCATCAGCCGGCGGGTTTGCTTGCCTGATTAAATTAATTAAGTGTAGGCAAGGTTCCTACACATGTTTTTAAATTTGTATATGTATAGTTAGGGCGTCACGCGGATCGTTTACTAAACGAGAGGGACAGATAAATGACGCCATTTTTGTCCTAAAGACTTCTATCCTAAGACTTGTAGTTTTGAAAATATACGTTTTTAATTCGTAACATTCTTGTTTTTCGTGGCACTGCTTTCTACCAATGATTTCATTGAATTTTATCCACAGGTGATAAACAGAACACGATGCGGCCGCTGTTAAATATTTTCTGCCAGTAATATGAAATTGTTTACTCAATAAATAGAAGAAACGGCTTCCATTTGGAATGTTATTTATTCTATTCGCCTAAAATTGTACTTCTACCACTCCATTATGCAGCTGTGGTTCTTGGAACAATATACTGCTTTGTCAGACCATTGCAAATGAACAATAGGTGTGAAAGAGACAAAATTTAGTTTTCTTTCTTTCTTGCATTTATTGTTCTCTCTTTCTGTCTCCGATATTTAATGTATTAGCTATTTCGCGCCGTGACAAAATATGCGGCTCACTGAGTGGCTCGGCTGCTCACTCACTTGCTTTGGTTTGTTGAGTGCGCTTGTCTTGCAATTCGCGGAGTGCGTGTTTATTGATTTTTGGAATTTTCTTTACACTATTACTTTGGTTTGAATTTACGAACTTCTGATTTGTTGCTGTGCGCACTGAACATATTTGAACCCATTTTAACCACTACTTGAGTAAATTCATTTAATTTTTATTTATTTTTTGCAAGAACATAGTTTAGTTTTTCAATCCTGTTGATATTCGTATTATTTTCTAACGAAGTCTACATTTGTAAATTTTTTTAGTGTCCATTTGTACGAACCGACTGCTCGATGTTCGATGTTCGTTACGCCTCGACAAAAATTCAATGTCGTTGAGAGCCCTGTTCTGCTCGGCTAAATGCACCTACTGATTTTAACTATTGTTTTAGGTGAGGTTTTGCTTACCTCCAGAAACGATTGAAGCTCTGACATGGCAAATACTAAGCCTGAAACTGTACAGAAGTGGATATCCAATTATCCTGAGTTGATTTACGACCACACTAGTCGTATGATATATTGTTCCAAGTGTGAGAGCCATGTGACGAGTAAAAAGTCTAATATTAAAAGGCATATCGAAGGTGCAGTGCATCAAGGGAAGTTTAAACGACCTCAAGAGGATTTCTATTTTGACCTCATCAAGTTCCTGATTTTGTACAATATCCCATGGTCACAAATTGAAAACCCAGTATTTCAAGATTTTTTTCAGAAATATATGTGCAGTGTATGTTGTTGTGTTTGCACAGCTCGTAAAGTGCCCCACAAGTCGCTGTTAAGAAAAGTGTACTTAAATAAATTATACAACAAAACAAATTGGCTCAGTTGTCGAGAACAATAAAAATGAGAAACTATGGATATCATTGGATGAAACAACCGATTTTTTAGGAAGATACATAGTGCATTTTATAATTGCACCATTGCAAGAGAACATCGCAAGTCGACCATATTTGATTGCATGTAACCACTTACCATCAGGTGGACTGTATGCTCGTCTGCCACCTTCGTCCATAAAAAAAAAAGATGCTGGAGGTTGTTAATGGACAAACAATAACACAATTCGTGATACAGTGCTTAGAAAATTTTTGGCAAAACTCTTTTAAGTCAAAAGTTCATAATGTTTTAGTACTCTGTACTGACAGTGTAGCGTACATGCTATCTGCAGGTCGTAACTTAAAAAAATATTTACCACAGTTAAAACATGTTACTTGTTTGGCACATGCCCTTCATCGCGTATCTGAACAAATACGGTCAGAGTACAAAGACGTAGATATTTTAATAGCAAATATTAAAAAAAGTTTTTTTAAAAGCTCCAAGCAGAGTCAGAGTTCTTAAAGAAAAATACCCCGACATGCCGTTGCCTCCACAACCAGTCATCACTAGATGGGGTACTTGGTTGGAGGCAGCGTACTATGGGGTACTATGCAAAACATTTCCTTGCGATAAAAGATGTTTTATCTTATTTACCCAGCAGTGATGCAGTGGCTATTCAAAATGCGAAAAATATATTAGAAAAAGCCAATATACAAAATGATTTGAAATACATAGAAGAAAACTTTTCAGTAATACAATTTGCTTTGAAAGAATTGCAAAAACAAAATTTAACAATAATCAATTCACTTTTAACATTTGACCAAATCCGAGCTGCTATAAACGAAAGTACGTCTGAAAATACTAAAGAAAAAATGGATAAAGTTATGGATAGAAATCCAGATTTAGAAATAATTAGAGAATATAGTGAGAAAATTGAAAGAAATGAAACAGGTGACTAAAGTTTATTGAAATATTATAAATATTCACTGACTGACGTCTGAAATTTCCACTGACGTCTGTATATGTCGAACGATCGTTTTCTATTTATAAATGGATAATAGACGTCAAAAGAAATAGATTGAAAGTAGAAAATATAGAAAAACTTATGGTAATTTATTTCAATACCGAAGACTGTAACCAATTTTCCCGTGAAGAAATCGTAGGTGATGGTGGCGATGAAGGGTAATTCTTTTGGTCACACAGTATTTTTAAGAGCGAACTTTGCCTCTGTTTTAATTAATTTAACGGTTTGAGTGATGATTCCGAGCCTAGGATTGGTCGTGCTTCGGAATCATCGTTTAGTCATCATCAAGTTCGTCCAGGAAAATTACCTGTAAAAAGAATTACCCCGGAACTGACATGTAAGAATAATTCAATAATATTATATTAGAAATTTAATGGCATTACTACTGGTTCTTACTACAATTTGTTGTCGCGGTTGTTGCTGGCGTAGTTGACGTGACAAGAACTTTAATTTTGTCTTAAAAGTGTGTTAATCAATGCTAAATATAGAGGCGAAGAACAGTGTGAATGTGAATAGAGGATGTTTGTTTCGATTCTTTTAAAATTGGCTTCAATTAGATCACATGAAGGTAAAGTAAAATAAGTATGGAATTTTTTTTCTTAGGCTGAAGAAACTTGAGTTAAAATTTCCCGAAATCAAAACAAATATCCTATATACATAGTTTCACAAATAACCTGTGCGTATACTGAAGATTGTATTAATTATTCTGGATAAGCGAGGTTTGCAAAGTAGTTACTATTTACAAGTTATCTTGTATGATTGTTTGTAATGTTGAAAATTGTTATTGTTCTATTTTAATTACATTTTTATTTGAAAAATAAAAATTATGTACTTAATATAAATGAATTTTATTTATATTCGGTCTTTTCAATAAAATAATAAAAGTGTGTATCCACACAAACATAACGTTCAGATTCAAATAAATAAATCAAAATTGCATAAATAATAAAAAAAAACAGTAAATCCCGAATTTTTTTATGTATAAAAGTCATATCCATATTATGACCGCATGGCGCAAGTACCAAAAATAGCTCTACCTTTTCCGATCTATGGATATAACACAAATGATATAATCAGAAATGGAGGGGAAAAAATGACACATTTACTTATAAAATAAAAACAATATGATTTAAATGATCCCCAAATAAAGTAATATGTCAATTAATAAAATAATTACCACTAAATAAAGTAAGGTAATAATAATACAATGTCACCGTAAAAACGCAGAGTTCTAAAATAAATATAACCGATAAAAATATTTCTAGGTTTCAAACATACAATATTGTACTTGGGTGCCTAAATAGATATGTTTGAATTACATTGTCTCGTTTATTTACCTATTTTAAAATTAAAAATTCTTTTAACCGGAAATCAATGACTGTGGAAGACAAAAGGAGGAGTTATCCCATTTAATCTTCTGTACACTTTGTGTACGACTGGACTCAGGTGTCAAAAAAAAACAAGTGTGACTGTATATCCTTTTATTTTATAGCTCTACTGGCAAGGTCACCCAACAAACCAAAAGTCACCATTCAAGGCCTACACGAGAACGAAACCATAGCGCAAAGTAGAACCGATACAGCGCCATCTGTTGGCCTTGACATTAACTTTACACAATAATTTTACTGGCTTAGACACACTTCCTTATGACGAATAGAGGAGTAGAAATTATAAACTAAAGCTTTAAAAAAACAAATTATGGCATTAAAGTATCATTGTAATGTGATGCATTGTAATGTTAATATAGTACAACGTTTCGCTCACAGATGGCGCTGTATCGCGAGGCTTTAAGGCGCTATGGTTTCGTTTTAGGCATACTCATAAGAATCAACTCATACTGAGACATACATCATAGGCATTATAAGAAACGCCCATCTATATAGATGGACGTTTCTTATATTACACCTTTTAAAATTAAAGACGCTCACAAGACTAATTTTTTATGTCCTACTTTCAGATAATATCTGAATCAGTAGGCGCACAATAAACATTTAGGTATAACTAGGATACCTTACAGTTATCGCTCGATTAGATATATTGTTTGGAACATAAGGATTAAGGAACGTATGTATCCTGGACCCAGTGTTTTTTCTATCAATATCCGAACATTATACTTTTTTAAATAAAATCTTTATTAATTAAGATTTTATTTCAAGTGGATGATATCTTACCCCCTATGAGGTTTCCTTAAACCTAAATCTACAAGTTCTATACTTGGCCAGTATTTCATACGATCCGGCTTTTTTGTGTCGATAGCTCGCAGTCTATTAAAGTACATAGTACTCGTATAAAAATATACGAGTATAATATCATACTCGTAGAGTCCAATTATAGGTCTAGCAACTTTAAGATGTATAAGGTCGGGGTGCGACAGTGTATCAGAAGCTAACGTCCCTCAGTTCTAACTTTTGGACAGAAGAGGTAATGTTGCGACGCTTTAGGGAGGCGAAACTGAACAAGAATAAAATCCCTATTAGGTAATAATGAAGTTTGTTATAATATATGTTTTTTTTTTTATGTACGAAGGCGGCAGACGAGCATACAGTCCACCTGATGGTAAGTGGATACTGTCGCCCATAAACATCCGCGATGCATGCCAACATTGATCCAAAATGACAAACGTTGGCACGCCCTCGAATGCGCTGCCTACCTTTGGAGATATAGGAATGGATTTGGAGATAGGGTTGGGAAAATGGGGAGAGATAGAATGGGAATGGGCACATCTCACTCACTACCGAAACACGTACATACATTAGGGAAATAAGATAAAGTGGGAAAAGCTGTATATTTTTTTTTTCTTACAGAGAAGAGGGCGGACGAGCAAGCGGTCTCACGTGATGGTAAGTGTCACCGCCGCCCATGGACACCTGCAACACCAGGGGGTATGCGGGCGCGCCGCCGACCTTGCAAAATCCTATTCACAGCTCTCTTGAAGAACCCCATGTCGTAGTTTAATGGGAAGACCTCTTGAGGTAGTTCGTTCCACAGCCTACGGGTTCGCGATATAAAATAATTTTTGAACCGAACAGTACGCGACACCTCCGTATCTAGGAAATGCGGATGGACCGCACTTCTGTGACGGGAGGTGCGGTTGTAGAAACCCGAGGTGGGAATTATATTGAACAATTCTTCAGAGAATTCCCCATTGTACAGGCGGTAGAACACACAGAGAGACGCAACGTCTCTCCGAATGCTGAGGGATTCTAAACCACCCGTGAGAGTGGGATCGTCGACAATACGAACAGCACGTCGTTGGATGGAGTCAAATGGGTCCAATTGGTATTTCGGTGCGCCGGCCCAGAGATGAGAGCAGTACTCCATATGGGGCCTCATCTGAGCTTTGTAAAGCATAAGGAGTTGCCCAGGTTTGAAGCACCGCTTCGCTCTGTTCAGCACACCGAGCTTTTTGGAGGCCATTTTGGCTTTATTTTCCAGATGACCCCCAAATTCGACTTTGCTGGAGATGTCGATACCAAGGATCCCGATACTCTCCAAGATCTTAAGAGGTATGCTCTGAAAGCGAGGTGCTACGACAAAAGGTTTTTTTTTAGCGGTGAATGCACAGACTTGCGTCTTACTGGGGTTGAAATTCACTAGGTTCAGGGAACCCCAAATCGAGACTAGATTTAGGGAGTCTTCGATTTCAGACACAAGCCTGGCGCGACTCTCTTCCACTCCGTCTCGAGGGATGTTAGCGCGGCCCCTGTACAAGGCGTCTCCAGTGCTATCATCCGCATAGCAACGTATGTCACCAATTTGTAACAGGTCGTTGATATGCAGAAGGAACAGAGTTGGAGACAGCACGGAGCCTTGCGGGACGCCAGCGTTAATAGACATGGTGTGGGAGCAGCTACCATCGATAACGACTCTAATGCTCCGTCCAGTCAGGAAGCTGGCAACCCATTCGCATAGTCCCTCGGGTATCCCGAAAGATGGTAACTTGGAAAGCAGCGATTTGTGCCATACCCGGTTTCAAGGTAGTCTTCAAGGTGCGAGAGGGGTAATGTGGATAGAGCGCCACCAGCGGCTGTTGGATTGCAGCGTGCACTCTTCCCCTCAAATATTCTACGTCAAGAAATATACTTATTGTATGGGCCTTAGTTAGGGACGTGACAAACGGATGAAAAATTCGTATTTTTCTCGTTCTGCGTTAATCGATTTTTAATTATTAATTGAGTGTGGTGTTATTGATTTATGTATTTTTAATTGATTTAAAAGAAAACAGCCCAAAATTAGAGAATTTCGACTTTAATATATATAATTTAATACTTAGACTTTAATTTTCCAACATTACATCGAATGAAAAGTATCACTAATATACTCGTAAGTAGTATCGCAAAAAAGTATCCACGGGCGGCTGTGAGCACTCACCATCATGTAGCCCGCCCGCTCGTATGCCATCTATTCTATAAAAAAGTATCGTACACATTTTCTTTTAGTTCCCGATAATGACCGGCAGTTAAACCGTTTTGTCAGTCACGAGTCGTCACCTATGAAACACCTATGAAATGACCGATTTTATTACTGGTCACTTTGAGTTTGATATCCTCTGTTCTAATTCGAATTTCTAAATAAAAGAAAATGCCTCTAATAGCTACGATGTTCTGATTTCAAAATCAGTAATTCATTTGTTTTCCTGTACCTAAATTTTGTTCATGTGATTATTGTCTTTAAAATAAAATGGATAAATTGAAAATTCGTGCTATTTTTGAATATGAGTTTCGTCGCGGCACCAACGCAAGTCAGACAGCTCACAATATCAATAGTGTGTATGGGCCAAACACCATAAACTATCGCACCATACGTTGATGGTTTGAACGCTTTCGTTGTGGAAATTTCGATCTTAAGGATGAGCCCCGCTGACGACCTAAGATCAAGGTCAATAAAGAATTAAAGGCTATAGTGGAAGCAGATCCATCTAAAAGTATAGCTGAGTTAGCAGCAGGGTTTGATGTTAGTCATAAAACAATATTAGTTAATCTGCGTCAAATCGACAAAATGAAGCTCGAAAGGTGGGTACCGTATGAACTGAATGAACGTCAGCGGCAACAACGCGTCGAATTGTGCACTGCACTGTGTTATTGAACCGTTACAAAAACGAAGGAATTTTGAATCGCATCATGACTTGACGTAATGCTACAGAGAAATGGCTCCTGTACGATAAACGAGTTGCAGACCAAAAATGTCCAAAACGGAAGATAACTAAGAAAAAGCTACTGGTAACAGTTTGGTGGTCCTGTGCCGGTATTGTCCACTACAGTTTCTTGCGAGCCGGTCAAACGATTGATGCAGATGTGCACTGTAAGGAGCACTGCAGCTACGATGATGGAAAAGCTGGCAACAAAGCAACCAAGTTTGGTCAATCGCTCATCTCCATTTCTTCCTCATGACAATGTCTGCCCTCACACTTCTCATACGACAGTTTCAAGATTTGGACCTGGAGACTCTCCCTCACCCACCATACTCACCGGACCTTGTCCCGACAAATAAAGTTGGAAATGCAGTACATTTCAAGGTAGTCTGCTCTGAGAGAGGGGTAACGTGGCCAGTCGAGTGCGCCCAGCGGCTGTGAAAATGCAGCGTGCACTCTCCCCCTACTAAAACTGTCATTACTGTTACGGATGTCATTTAGTTGTCAATAACCTCAGCTACGCTGATGATACGGTCAAATTATATATATAAAGGTATCTGTTATTAGGAGAACGAATTTTCCACCTATTCTCTGGAACCTACAAAAACCCAGATCGAAATATTTTTACAAGAAAAATATAATTTATTTTAAACATACATCATAATATTTTCATAACAAAAGCGAGCGTGACGTTTGCCACCGGAAGTCGGAGGCGGGCGCGGGCTGCGCCGGAAGTGACGTCGGCGAGAGGAAGTTGACGCTAACAGTCCACGAGCTTCGAGGTTTTACACTGTCCGGGCTTTTCAGTTGTAAAAACCAATTGTTAGCATTAGTCTTACAGTCAACTAGAAAAACTTTGTAAAAATTGGTCCTTTACACGTTTATATAGGCAGGATTTGCAACAGTTATATTGTAACTTAGCTATATGTAACTTATAAAGTCGTACGATATTACTTTAACTGTTTGGTTACGACGAACAACAAGTTATCACGACAGGTCTTTAATATATGTTTATTATCATTTATCTAATATATAAAAATAATGTTTCTAATAATTTGTTCGTTCGTCTTCTATGCGTTCCTAAACCATTCATCCGATTTCGATGAAACTTTGGTGTGTTTCTGACAAAAAAAAAATGTGCAATCAGAGGGACCCCCGTCAGGAACGAAGATCCTCACGCATTTTTTTTTAAACTCCGAATGTAATATTGAAATGAAATCTGTACTTATATGTATTTTTTTTTACTTTGTATCATATTTTCAATGCAAATAATTTAAAATAAGGATTCAAATCAAAAATTTAGGTTATACAACCGGCCACGTCTGTTATTCTGCTTGAGTCTCGCTCTCGATACTCGCACGCACCCACACACAGAGAAAGAGAAAGACGTATGGAGGGGGTAAACATCTTACGTGACGTTACATTTTCTCTCGAATCACACCTATCGCAAGCCGCGTAAAGGAACTTCGTTCCAATAATTCTAACGCATTGTAACGCATGCCGGGCAAAGCTAAGGTTTCTGAATTAGTACAACCATTTTACAATAGGTGGCGCGCGACTCATTTCAACAAATGAGTGTATTTCATATGGTTTAGCGGCAGTTCATATGTTTTCGGTGTATGAGTACGCTTGATAAAATTGAATTGAATCAAATAACAGCGATATTTCATTTACTGTGTGGCATAACAAGTGGTGTTGATTGTGAAATTGCAAGTGAACGGAGTCGCGAGCAACAGCTAGTTTGTGATATAAATAACATCACTTTTTTGTGATACAGTGCATTCCATGAATGTCATTTTGCTAATTGAGCACTTGGAATAGATGAATAGACAATATTATAACAAGTGCAGTTTATGCAATTTGTACATCCGCTTCATAACTACTAGACCGATCGAACATTCTTAAATTTCATAATTAGTGCGTCTTGCTGATGAAGACGTACAGTACTTGCTAATTATGACAGCGGGCCTAATTCACATTTTGAAAGTCTCTCAGAGAACGAATGGACTGAACAAGACTCTGAGTTTCTTTGCTCGACAAAATCCGACACGAACTAAAACTGTAAATACATACAGTGCGGTCTTCAAGACACTTTATACCGCGAACTGCCTATTGAAATTTATCCAGTTAATTACGACTCTTCAAAAGGGCTGTAAATAGGATTCTGCAAGGTCGGCAGCACATCCACATCCCCGAGGTGTTGCATGTATCCATGGGCGCCGGTGACCACTTACCATCCCGTCTGTCGCTTCTATAGAGAAAAATATAATTTAAATGTCTATGTACCCTGACAAATTTCGAAATACGTGGGCGAAGCGAACAAGTCTTACACAATAAAATCCTTATCCAATAAAGAGATTTAAACTCCAATTTACCGAAGCAACTTCTTAAAAAGTGCTTCACTGTTAAAAGCGACAAACATCTGTAACATCTGTAACTGTCCGGAAAAATGTTAATTTCTTTCCAATTGTCATTCAAAGACAAAGTTTCGTGAAGAAAGGAAGTAACATTATTAACCCTCCGGATAATTATCACTCTTCCCTTCCCTCGATCTACCGTGATTTAAGGGAGTGCACACACTGTTTAATAGATAATAGTATAACACTTCTTCTTCTTGTGGTGCCTCTCCAACTAGTGGCGGTTGGCATTCAGCTCCGAATACTTTGCCGTGCCACTGGCAGCTATAAACAGTGGCACTGGATGGTGCTTCATCACCAAATGCTAACATAAGTCTTTCATATCTCTGTTCGCAACGAAAGTCATAAAAAATCATTGAACGAAAATGTTCTCTTGTTAAATTCATTTTTCCGCAAACACTTAATTTTCAAATAGCCGTTTGACAAGCAAAGAGTTCCATTTTCAAAATTCGAATTTGTTTTTTTTTCTATAGTATTGTACAGTAACCAGTTCTAAGAACTTTTAGTTTGACCTATCGCATATTATTCTTGTGTGAACTTTCTTGAACAATCTAGTCACTTGTGACCCCATACTTTCGAACTTTTTGATCGCCTATTAACACACAGTTTTACCGTCGGCTTTATCCAGTGGTTCTTAACCGGTTTTCCGCAGACCACTGGAGGTCCGTCAAGACACTAGGAGTGATCAGCGAAGTTATTTAGTCAAACAGATATATATCTAGAAAATTATTTAATAAATTTATGCCATGTTTGAAATTCAATACCGTACCAAAAGTTAAACAGTTAGTAAGACAAAGTTTTAGTTCAGACATTATTTTATCTCATAAATAAATATGCCTGCTTGAATTAATTAATTAACGCCTAGACTGGACCTCATTTAGAATTAATTGAAGAATATAATCTAGTCTGGTTATTAAATGACGCCCCAATGACTTTGTTTGTCATTTTGACCTATGTATTATTTGATCTAGGTTACAGATATAATATATACATGACACTAATATCCTAATCCTATCCTAACAAATTGTATACATCTATATCTTCAATATATAAAAATAATGTTTGTTTGTTTGTTCGTCTTCTATGCATTCCTAAACCATTCGTCCGATTTCGATGAAACTTTGGTGAGTTGTTGTGCGCGCGCCCGCGAAGGTTTCTGAATTAGTACTTGAAGACTACGCGAACGAAGCCGCGGGCAACAGCTAGTATTGTATAAATGAAACGATGAGTATTTGTTTGTCTGAAATGCTTAGATGCATCAACGGATCGTCGGAACGAATCGACCTCAAATTTTACATGGACCTTCTTGGGGGCCACTTGATTTATGAATAAGATATTAATAAAAAATACGGAGAAGAAAGAAAACGATTTATTTATCACGACGACACACCAAACACAGGAAATACTTAGTAATAACAAAACAACAAGTGAGTGTAAACATTGACCGACCGATTGACGCAAAAGGTCCCGATTCCCGGTCGGACTTACATTTGCTTAAAAATAAGACAAATGTATGTTCGAATCTGGGTGTGTGTTTGTGTATCTCTTTGTATGTGTCTCTGGACCCACGACACAAGGAATCCTAGTCGACACAGAGAATCCTAGTGTGGGTCATAGTGTGTAGCGTTATTTAAAAAATTAAATAAAAAAATAAGTGTAAGAATGGGTGTTGTAGCGACAAAAAGGATACGTAGCTCAGCATAGAGCTGTGGAATTGTATACTATTAATTTATTAATTGGATATTTAACATATTCCTTTTAACTTCATCCTAGTCCAACAGTAGTAAAATACTATTGCACGAATGTACCAGTCCCTTTAAAGCGCTTCATTGAAATAATTCGGTAACTTTTGATGGGCTCTCATTAGCCGTTGCCGTTTGTCATTTCGTCGCTTCATTACAATTGAGACTGAAGTTGAAGTTGAAATGAATTACCTTTCCATAACTCAGAATCATTATACAAAAAGACACGACTATAATTTTGAAAGGATCTTTGCCCTTAAAATTTATGTGAGCTAATTTATATTTGTATTTTAACGTAATTTTCTGGTCTTTTTTATGCCTATAAAGAATGTAACAGACGAGCATAAAGGCCATGTATTGGTGAGTGGATACTGTCGCCTTGAGACAGTATCCACTTGATACTGAGACCCGCGATACATGCCAACATCATCTCGCGGTACCAATTATCACCGGGCTCACGTGATGCACGACACAGGCCGCCCCTTGTTAATCACTGGGGCCGATATCCGCCATGAGAGCCAAGTGCGGATTGATGGATCACATGCTATAGATTTTTTTTATATATATTTGGAGCATGCGGATTTCCTTGCGGTGTTTTCCCTCACCGCCGAGTAAGTGACAATTATTCAAAAAATATTTATGTACTACGAGAAGATTATTACATACCCCAAATGAGACTAATGTACTTAAAATTTAACCAATACAGAATTCTGTTATATGTACGAGGAGAAATCAAAAAGTAGTGAGAATGAGATAGAATATAATGACTATTGATAACTTAATAATTTATTTTTCTACATAGTCTCCGAGTCTCTCTACACACCGAGTCCAGCGCTTTTCCAAGGCTTCAATCCCTTTCAAAAAAAAAGTTTTTTCTTGGTCCTGCAAAAAGCTCTCCACGGCATCTATCACCTCGTTATCGTCTTCGTACCTGTTTCCCCTTAAGTATTCTTTCAATTTGGGGAACAGATAAAAATCGCTAGGAGCCAGATCTGGTGAATAAGGGGGATGGTCAACCAATTCGAAGCCAGCTTGTTGAATGGCAATCGCAACTGCCGAGCTGTGCGCGGGTGCGTTGTCGTGATGAAACAGCACGCCCCTTCGAAGTTTCCCTCTCCTTTTCTCTTTGATGGTATTCCTCAACTTGGGAATTAATGCTGCATAATATTGGCCTGTAATAGTGGTTCCACGCTCCAGGTAATCAATCAACAATATCCCTTCTGAGTCCCAAAATATTGAGGCCATAATCTTGCCAGCCGATGCCACGGCACGAAACTTCTTCGGGGTTGGTGATGATGGCCGTTTCCATTGTGAAGATTGCTGTTTTGTCTCGGGATCAAAATGATGGACCCATGTTTCGTCCATTGTTACGAAACGAGACAAAAAGTTTTCAGAATCTTCTTAAAACTTGTCCAACAATGTCTTCGAAATGTCAAGTCGATTTTGTTTCTGACTGTCTGTTAACATTCTCGGCACCCATCTTGCGGAGACTTTTCTCATATTCAAAGATTGTTTCAATATGGATTGAATACTTCCATATGAAATGCCCGTTTCTTGAACTAAGTAACGGATGGTAACTCTTCGATCGCTCAATACAATTTTCTCGACTTTAACAACATTTTCTTGGGTGACTGACGTCGATGGGCGGCCGCAACGATGTTTGTCTTCCGTGCTCGTTCTCCCTACTCGAAATTGAGAAGCCCACCTTGCGACAGTGGAATACGGCGGAGCAGACTCTCCTAATGTTGCCTCCATATCGCAGTGAATCTCTTGCGTCGTTAACTTTTTTAAACAGAGGTATTTAATAACGGCTCGCACTTCGTTTTTCTCCATTTTCGAGAACACGTTCCGACACAAAGCAAACAAAGGACTACATTCAGAAAAAAAACAAAAGAGAATCGAAGACTTTTTCTTTATTAATATTACAAATATCTGAGCTATGTCTGCCAGTATTTTTTTTTTCTTACCAAGGAGTATATATGTCGTTCTCACTAATTTTTGATCACCCCTCGTATTACTAAAATAGAAACATTATTGAAGACTAAATATAAAATGATAATAAATATTTTTTCTGTTATATTATTAAATAAACTTAAATAAAGGTTATGTCTCTAAACTACCCAATGATTTACTAAGAGAGCCTTGTTCTCTGCAGTGAGATATTTAAAAGACTGACATCATTATAATTACCATCACTAACGGGTAACGGGATAACGAATTCTCCTTACCCCCAAAAAAAATCTCCTCCATCCTCTCCAAGGAGGAATCAGAGGTGCAATGGCATGAGGAAATATTCTCGTTCCATTATATTCTCTATCTTTCTCAATCTTTTCTCCTAAACCTCCAAAGGTAGGCCGGGGACGTGTCAATGTTTGTCATTCTGAATGTTGACATATATCGCGAATATCCGTGGACGATAATGTCCACTTACCGCCAGGTGGACTGACCAATAGCTTACCACCATCTTTCTGTAGAAAAAAATATAAAAATATAAGCTTTAGCGAGCAAAGTTACAGACTCATCTGAAATAAAGTTAGGGATTCACATATATACATTTTGTCCAAAGCACCAACAATACCTATACCGGAGTGTATCACGAAAATATACCTTATTGACAGACACACGCCATACGATTGACAAATACGAGTACGGTGCAATAAACAGGCCGCTTCGTGTAACGTGGACATACGGACAACAAGATCATCATTAAGGTTGGATACCAACAATTTCTATTGCATTATAAAATATGTAGCGGTTAAAACGAATCTAGGACAAGTTTACGCACCCTCAGTAGAGATAGTCTCCGTATATAATCATAAGATCGATCAATATTTGTTATATTGATATATATAATATCAATATAAGCGCGCTATAAGATCAATATTTGTTTAAGATCGTTAGTCTTTACCATCGATCGATATCATCGATAGTCATAGATTCATTGCTGTTTAAGGGAAAAAAATTAAACAGTCATGTATGCATCATTTATAGCTAAGAATCTAAGGAATAAAAATCATAGAAAAGGCGGTTGACGGACAGATCCATTTTGTTATAAACGGTTACCGTAGCAATATAATTAAACAATATTATTAATCCAAGCCTAAGGAACGAATGTAACTTTAGACGCAATTTCGGAATCAATAGAAATTCCTATTTTGAGATTACAGGAAATTGGAGAGTTAAAAAAAGACAAGGAAATTATTGTGTGTCAAAAAACGCACGTTGGAACGAGTTCATGCAAATACTACGAGCTCCTACCGCTTTTCTATTCGAATAAAAACAAAAGTTTGTTTATAGGAGCTACCTCAATCCCTACAGGCTCATCCCCACTGATAGGGAAGAAAGCAGAACCGTAAGAAGATAGAAGAAGTTCGCCGAGCAGTTCGCACAACATAAATTAAGCATTCCCGTCCACCATCACCAGTGTGTCACGCGACGGGGTACGCCGTGCGTACCGTCCCGCGAATTCAATTCCGGAACTTAATCATAAAACTTTATGAATAAACAATAGGCCCCGCCTGTTGTAACTCGGGACAGAGCGAACTTATTCCTTTTGGCGCTATTGAAAAATTATTGTGGACTCCGTAACCGTTATGATAAAATGAAAATTGGTATATATATACGAATATATATTTCACATATGGCTGTAGAAAATTGATTTTAAATTCCTTCCTCAAATTTCTGACTAATATTGGCATACCATGCCATCAATCCGTGTCTCTCCACTTCTGGATATAGGCCTCTCCCAAGGATCACCACCCACGGTCTTCTGCTCTTTTCATCCAGCAACTACTGACGACTGTCTTCAAGTAGGCAGTCCACGCAGGGACGTAACTAGGCTAAATATCACCCGGGGCAATACCTCACTTTGCCCCCCCCCCCCCCCCCCCCTTCACCCACTTAAACGAAGAATGTCCATCCATGACCAATGAAACGAAAACTCTCCTAAACAACACTCCTGAGATTGTTACCAAACATTTACTATACTTTTCATAATTAACTTGGGTAGGTGGTAAGTAAATGCTCGATTCCAAAGGTAAAAAGTTAATTTAATAGTTATTGAAATCACGCAATCAATAGTTACATAGTGTATTAGACCTATACAGTTTACTCGTATATTTATGTATGTCTAAAAGATTCTTAAAAATAGTGAAAAACCTGAATATAAACTAAAATTTTACTTTACGACTTTGTTAGGGCCTAAATCCAATGCGTAGTAGGTACTTGAAACTCTCCACTTCTATAGCCAGTTCGTCTTTATCTAAATCATCTTTATACGTGGCTGCTAACTCAATAGCCCGATTCTTCAATTCCTCTCCATTCAATGTTTCAAATCCCGCTCCATTGAGGAAACCAAATAAGTCATTCATGTTTTGAATAGATTGAAACCTTTGCCGCAGTTCAGTTAGAATCCGATCAACTATTTGCGTCATTAACAATTTGAACTTCTTCTCCTCTGAGAATTCATGGCTTACATCATCACCCTTCTCATCAAACATGCGCTTTTTCTTCCTCTTTCGTACTTCTTTAAAATGTGGATCTATGTTAAGCTGTGTTGCTATTTCTTTGGCTTCTTTTCCTGCGTTACTTGAACAATTTGACCTTTCTGATTCAAATTCAGAAATCAGTCGGCTAATATGTTTTGCTGATCTTTCAATAGTGATGTCCTCTCTTTGTAAAAGCTTATTCACAATGTCGATACGGCTTAACTGCTTGTACCAAAAACAGGAGAGGATAATAAATTCAAATGTTTTTACATTTTTCAGAAGAGAATTTGCTTCTGCTTTTGTTTCAGCAGTTGGTACAATAATACCCTAGTGCATAGGAACTATCTAGTATAACACTGTGCCTTTAAATAAGTTAAAACACTAGCTAGTAGTGTTTAAATAATGAAATCGTGTGATGAAACCAGTGCAATATATAATAGATAATGTTTAAACTAAGCATCCATAGATTACTTACTTACTAATATAAGAAATAAATCACATTTAAATTATCGCCAACTTGCACGATCTCTATAGACTATAGACCAATCAAAATCGAGTACCTTCCGGCGCGCCGGCGCGCACCGCGCTCTAAATCTTTCTTCACATTTCCAGACTTTTCTGAACTCTGGAGATATCCTTATGACGCAATAACTCAAATATTTGGAGCGCCAGTTTAAAATTTTATTAATATTATTTATTTATTTTATTATTTTTTTATCTTCCACTTATATTTTTTTGGAAAACAACAATTGCTATTTTGGCGCCCCTGAAAACCCGGCGCCCGGGGCACAAGCCCCGTCAGCCCCCCATAGTTACGTCCCTGAGTCCACGTGAGCGGAAAGCGTACCAGGTTATGATTCGCGGTTAGCGGTCCTGAGCTTGTGGCATATATGGCTTGCCCACTGCTACTCCAACATGCTGATTCTTTGAGCTACGTTCATTGCGCTACGCCGATAACTTCAGTTCTTCATCGAATTTCTTCGGATTTTGTCCAACAAAAAGACGGTGTCGGTAGATAGCGGTGTCGTTCGCTCACTGAGCGATTTTGATTATGCTACGAGAAGAAGTGACGTATTTCCCCGAATGCTAACATGTATAATAAAATTATTATCATATTATCTACTTGTCCGACACCTAATTTTAATAAAAGAAATAGTTCCAAAACTCGTTATATTAAATCTAAAATATTTGCTCAAACATGCTAAAGACCCTTGGGTTTTATATAATTCTACGTATATTACAATTTCACATTTAAAAGGCAACTTAAGAAACTTATAAGCGAAAAGTCTTTTTCAAGTCAAGTTTCTCGAAAACCTCAATTTGAAACTTTTTACAATCCACTCAAGTGCCGTTTGCATCAGTGTATATGAAAAGCAAACAAACGCCTTCAAAGAATTAATTGTAAAAGACTTGTTTGTGTTAAAGTTACAACCTTAATTTATTAATACTACCATCCCATCCCATCCCATTAAGTACACATCCCGGCCGAAAGTAATACACATCGACTATGATCGGCTAGCTTCGGTTTTGTAGAGCGTCGTCTCTTTTGTCAGTCAGTCAGTCAGCGACGTATCGGCACACGACGGAAACGACGATAGCCGATCATAGTCGATGTGTATTACTTTCGGCCGGGATGTATACATCATTTTAATTTAATTAACAATATTTAATTGTTGAGCCACTATCATTTGTTGAGCGACAGAGGACCCTTGTCGCGATACACGCGTCACCTGAGTGGTTTTGGACATGAGACTCGTATATAAAGATTTTTGAGTAAGATCAATATTAAACACAGAGAAAAATTAATAAACAGGGATTTTAAAACCCCTTCATGCTGAAAAATAATATTTAAAACTAAACTTTCAAAAAAAGGTAAAGAACCCTCAGGCGGTCTCTAGTTTCAATTAAAACTGCTGTTACAAAAATCAGTTGAATTGTTTAGAAAAATTCTGAAGCCAGCTTGTAGCAGTTTCTTTTTGATGAATTTTCGTATATTTGCATTTATATTGGTGTCAAGATTGCTGTTCTGATATCATGCAGTTGAACATTGCAGAGGTCGATGTTTTATTCTTACGAAAGAAATTTTATTCTAAAAGCTACAAAGATGTTCACTGCAACTTGCAACTGATGAAATAATTATAATAAAACTTAGTGAATTAAGAATTTTGTTTAATGATTATTATAACAAAGGCTTGAATTTGATAGACAAAAAGTTTATGTTACTTTATGTTACTGGCGGTGTAGGTGCGATCGGCGAATTTAAACAAACAAAAGAGACCGCAAAGGTTATGTAAAGTGAAATGTAGTTAGAAGTGTTATATAAATTTAGTTAGAAGTGTTATATAAATGTAGTTAGAAGTGTTATATAAATGTAGTTAGAAATGTTATATAAATGTAGTTAGAAGTGTTATATAAATGTAGTTAGAAGTGTTATATAAATGTAGTTAGAAATGTTATATAAATGTAGTTAGAAGTGTTATATAAATGTAGTTAGAAAGTGACTGAATGTTATCATGTTTCGTCGCTCCACAAAAAGTAACTCCGTAGTGGATGCACCAGTGGTGAGAGAGATAAGCCAGAGCCTACTCCCATCCCATCCAATTCTCTAACTCGTTTTTTTCCAACCCTTGGCCAAATCCAATCGTAAATTTCCAAAGGCAGACTTCACGCATCCGTGGCGTGCAGCCTTTGTCATTTTGTACTGATGTTGGTATGTTTCGCGGGTGTAACGAGGGGGCAGTACTTATCCACTTGCTACAAGATGTCTATTCTACATGATTCGAACTCTTTGTAATACGCTAAGTGGGGCTAGGCTATGACTGCTTGGACACAATATTGACTGTTATTATTAAACCGATTATATTTCACTGTTATAATTTTATCTCTCCACACACTTCCAAACAGTATGTTAATAGGATTAAATAAATTCAATATTCATTGCTGCAATTGTTTTTATTTAACAGTTGGTATTCACAGTAAATGTAAAAGTATTTTAAACTGAAAATACGCGAAGTCAGAGGTTGTGGTGACATGCGGCCACAATTAGCCACAAAAAGTTGCATTTATTAATGATATTTGTGACATTATTTGCCATAACATTTATATTGTAGGGGGAGAGTGCATGCTGCATTCCCACAGCCGCTGGGCGCACTCGACTGGCCACGTTACCTCTCTCTCACAGAAGACTACCTTGAAATATACTGCATTTTGTACTGTATCGTATTTCCCCAATGTACGTACGTGTTTCGGTAGTGAGTGAGATATGCCCGATCCCATTCCCATCCCATCTTATCCCTCCCCATTTTCCCAATCCATTCCTTAATCTGCGAAGGTAGGCAGTGCATCCGGGGGTGTGTCGTTCTGGACTGATGTTGGTATGTATCACGGATGTCTATGGACGACAGTGTCCACTTACCATCAGTTGGACTGTATGCTCGTGTGCCACCGTTTTCTATAAAAAAAATTAAGGTATTTAATTGATATGCGTCACTATTAATCTCAGCCATATCAGCATAGCCCAAAGGTTGATTGGGAGATAATGCTTCTAAGCACTGAGTCCCCCTTAGTGCAATGAAGAATAAATAAATAATAACCTGCCTGTATGGGAGTAATTTCACAGGACAGTGACATTATTTTTCTCTACTAGTGCCGTGGAACAAAGTAAGCTTAAAAATTAATTATTTTTATTCTCAGTAATTCCGTACACACACAAATAAAAAAATATAAAACTGAAGTATAACAGTCATCATCAAGTTACTAATATTGTATAAGGTTTTGTTGTTATGTCTAAAATGTTCATAGCTCTTATTACGCAGTAAAGCGTAACGACCGGGCGCTGACGGCGGCGATGCGTGAGCGACGCGACGGCGTCGGCAGGGCGCCGCATTGATTGCTTAACTTAACGCGTAGAATAAAAGATATGCTAGAAATTAACTTTTAAAAATAATCAATTGTAAAAACTGGTTGAATCGGTCCTACTCTGGATACCAAACCAACTATTTTCAGCTTACCTATGCGTTGTTTCGGTGACACTGCTACGATGAGGACTTATTTCTTTTTATATCCAAACATATCCTTGAAAATTATGAGTGGTAAGAAAATAGTAAGCAATAGTTTAGATTTTGAGTAGGAAATCATAAGCAGAATCTGTCTTTTCACTTTTTGATGATATATCTGACACATTCTGTATATCATATATTCCGTAGATAAAAAGCACTTCATATAAGTTTTACCCACATTTATAATTACATCCTTCGAATGCTAATGAAGCTTCTCATTAAATTTTATTCATAAATTATTTATTGAAAATTACTCGCCCATAATTTTGTTCACAATTCGATTTAAAATATTTAAAATACTCGTATTTAAAATAATTACCCAAAATACAATGCATGTAGGCATACGAGATACGAGTTATATAGAAAAAAGAAATAAAGGAAATTATTTTATTAACATTGGAGGGGGAGAGTGCACGCTGCATTCCCGCTGCCGCTGCGCGCTCAACTGGCTGCGTTACCCCTCTCTCACAGAAGACTGACTACCTTGAAATGTACTCCTACTTTATCCTATTCTACCAATGTACGTACGTGTTTCGGTAGTGAGTGGCATATGCCAGAGCCCATTCTCATCCTATCCCTTCCCACGTCCCCAACTCTTTCTCCAAATCCATTATTTCATCAACAAAGGTAGGCAGCGCATCTGGGGGTATACCAAAGTTTGTCATTGTGGACTAATGTTGGCAAGTATTGCGCATGTGTATGGACGACAGCATCCACTTACCACCAGGTGGACTGTATGCTCGTCTGCCACCTTCTTTCTATAAAAAAAATACATAAACGTGAGACAGAGAGAGAGACAGATGACAGAGTGTACGCTACCAGTTCTGCCGCAACTGGAAAAGCCGTTTCTCGAGATCATCGTGGCCATCATCCGTCATCAGTGATAGTTTGGCTAGTAGTCTCGTACTTTGGTCCAACTGAAGTGCATTTCTGCGAAAAAGGCGTCAAAACTTTATCAAGACAAGTATGTTGTCTTGATATCTGGATTTGGCTCTTTATCAATATTTACTTTATCAAGCATGAAGGTTGGCCCTCCTCAAGTCCCAATCTGAACCCATTGGTGAATATGACAAAGTGGGAAATGCAGTACATTTGAAGGTATTATTCTGTGAGAGAGGGGTAACGAGACCAGCTGCTGTTGGATTGCAGCGTGCACTCTCCCCCTCGGACCTGTATATTTTCTCTAACGATATAAAATTTACAGTTAGAGCAAGGAATGTGAACTTTAAAATTAATAGTTTTAAAATTAATAATTTTAATAATTTAATCAGTAATCATGGCTGTGTCCATGCTGTGTGCTCAAAGAGAACAGAATCAACAACACCATGTCGGCGACACCCTTTGTTGTGTAATCGCAACTCGCGGTAATAGATCTCGCGTATCGCGTTATTTTAATAACACGCGTTTAAACAACCTTTTAAGAACACGGCAATTCGTCTCCAGTACTCCGCATCCGTCTTGCGAATCCCGCGTTTAATCATACGAGGCAATTCGGCGGGAGGGTGTCGTGACGTCACGCGCCCCGATTAATTTACAGCCCGGGGAGGGGGCGTGTGGAGAACGAATCGAGAATCGATATTCTATAATGTCTTTTTTTCACTAGAATGCGTGGATAACGACTTCCTTAGGCAGTTTGTATGTAATGGCTCTGATATATATATCTGTGAAAAAAATAACGTATGAATATGCTTTACTTTTGCTCATTGCCACTTCAGATTGCTAATTTTATATTTCTATAACCGTAACCAGCCAACCCTTATCGGCACGCTGGCTAAACGAGTTGGCGAGTCCACTCTTTTAAAGTTGGTGTACTGCATCAGGGCTTGTGGTAGCCGCTGTGTTAAACCTTAGTCGCCTTTTACAATACCCACAGGAATAGATTCTAAAGCCGTCGGACAGTCAAATTTCGTGAAGCAATTCGTGCCCTAAAAAATTAATCACAACCTCTTTATTTTATTTAACCTATAAGTAAAAATAATGTACTAAAAACAATACGCCTCAAACTTCCTTGGTCCGTTACCACAATAATAAGTATACTGCAGTTTATACTTATTCGAGTATAAACTCGAATAAGTCGAGGGGTTATTAAGTAAAATTTAATGTTGCGCAGTTCCTTTGGGTCTCGGACATACTGAGCAATTAAACTTTAGTTATGATACAATAAGCACCAGTATAAAATGACAAACAGTAGGACATCTATACAGAAGTAGTGGTAGAAATCTCACAGCACAATTACAATAACTACTAAAACTATTTGATCTACTATTTGATATTTTGACTTGGCCCAGCCTAGGACATGCCTTCTTTTATTTTCAACATCACCAGAAAGTACTGCAATCTGTTGAAGATATTGTACTGAAAATAGTGAACACAAATGTGTTACCATACCATCAGCTTGTATGTCTCCACTGTTGGATATAGGCCCCTCTCAAGGACCGTCTCCACACACGGCACACGCTCGGAGGGCGTCCCATGCTACATTTCCAGATAGGTCAGTGGTCTCCATTCGAGGACTTGCCTCCCCATCGGATATCGATCCTGCAGCATAAATGATCTGCCCAGTGCCACTTCAACTCTCTGATCCTTTAAACTATATCGACAGTATCAGCACTACTTGTGTTTGTAAATATCTCATACATCGCTTGTTTGCGCAGGGAACTCATTTAGTTCTATACAATTAAAAATGTATAAAAAAATACCTTATTAATTACCTTTTACTAATTAGTTTCATAAGTACTATTTATTGTTTCATACCCAAAAATACAGTCAGTCCTCTAGACTAACGTGGGAACACACGCATGATTTCGCCCCTATTTAATAAGTTGCACCAAGTTATTATTCTGTATATTATCCATACTGTTAAGAGACGTTGATAAGGAAAATGTTGGTATTGTTATTGTATTGTCTGGAGTTTTAGGTTACACTACAGAAAAACGCATGGTGGCCTTCAAGACCTGAATAGTTCCTTCAACAAATTTAAAACAAATATGTAGTTTCAAAAAGATTTTAGGCGCGAAGAAGCTACATAAAAACTCTTAAGTCTCATAAGCCAAAGAAGTAAGTCAGTAATTACATGAACGTGATGTCATCTAAACAAAGGTCATTAGATCGTGACGTCATTAGATGACGGAATCTTAAAAAAATACGATCGTTTCTCTGTAACGTTACCTGTATAAAATTAAATGGTCAAATACGTTTCTATTTAAATAAAATCTGGAAACAATGATATTTTAAGTTGAATCATGCAACCAGCCCTTTCAGCATCCACTGCTGGATATGGGCATCCTTTCGCACATTGTCTTGTACATGAGGGACAGATGACTTTGAAACGCCGCGCTGGCTAAGCCGGTTAGCGAGTCTACTCTTCTAGCCGTGGTGTAGTTCTTCACCGCTTGTGGTAGCCGCTTTATTATTCCTTAGTCGCCTTTTCCGAACACCCATGGAAAGAGATGAGGTGGTGTTCTTCTTTAGCCGGCCCACACCACACTCTACAAGTTGAATAATATCTTAACCAAAATCAATAAGTCCACGCGACAACGCTTTGGGATGAATTATCGCATTGCCCCATTAGTCCCTGATCACCTATCGTTCACACCTATAATAATTCGAAGTCGCCTACAGAATACCTAGTCATTTTTTATTGAAGAGGTAACAAACGAGTGGGCGCCACACGAGATGGCAACTGGTCGCCGTTGCCTGCAACACGGGTGGAGGGAGGGGGGAATATATAACTAATACCTATATTCGGCATCTTTATAATTGTATAAACGGTAACCAACGCTTTTATCTCGACATTTATTTAATTTGAGTATATAGTTTTTTTTTATGTTAAAATATAAATGAGTGCTACATGTTAAAACATGAATGTAATAATTTTCTGTGTTAATGTCTGACAAATTCATGCCATCCAGGTGTACAAGTATGAAATGCGGATTTGAGACAACAGAGAATGTAGAATGTAGACAATGTAGAATTGCAAGCGTTATTGGACGAAGACGATTCACAAACACAAAAACAACTCGCAGAGCAATTGAACGTTAGTCAACAAGCTGTTTCCAATCGCCTACGAGAGATGGGAAAGATTCAGAAGGTCGACAGATGGGTACCACATGAGTTGAACGAGAGGCAAATGGAGAGGCGCAAAAACACATGTGAAATTTTGCTCGAACGATACAAAAGAAAATCGTTCTTGCATCGTATCGTTACTGGGGATGCGGCTTACTCACCAGACTTGGCTCCTTCCGACTACCACTTGTTTGCGTCGATGGGTCACGCACTTGCTGAGCAGCGCTTTGGTTCGTACGAAGATGTGAAAAAATGGCTCGATGAATGGTTCGCGGCAAAAGGGGAAGATTTTTACTGGCATGGTATCCACAAATTACCCGAAAGATGGGAAAAATGTGTAACTAGCAATGGAACATACTTTGAATAAACCACTTTTTATCATTCTTCCGAATTTTCAACTAGAATTTGGAAAAAAAATCCGCATTTCATACTTGTACACCTGTGTAGATGTACAATATTTGTACAAATATTATACATCTATACCTTCAGTGGTAAAACATAGAGTACATCCCAAGCGTATTTATCTCCATGTCTACCACCTATGTGTACTAGTAAACAATTTCATTTTATTTCGTTGCTATGTTAAAATAGTAAACAGTTACTATCAAAATGTGCACTGCAGTTACGGCTTATTCAAATGAGTTGCGCATTTATCTACATTTAACAAATAGCGATTTGTGTTGCGTTCGCGATAGTTACGTCATTTGCGTTACCATGGCGACTGCTCGTGTAAAGTTATTAGACCGGAACGGAAGGAAACAAAAGTACCCTTTTTTGCCACTACAGCACACATTTGATACCCTTTCAGTGTGGCTTAGAACTATGCGTATCACAACACGCAGTTATTACTTGTATTGGTTCTTTCATCTCACGAAGGCGGGTTACGTTTAGTTGTGATTGTTCTCGTACATGTACATTATTTTAGTGTGCGTTAACTTGAGAACGCTTAGTTGGATTCCCGACGCCGCGGCGCACACTACAACAATCGTACATGTAAGAGCACAACCACTATTCAGCGTAACCCTAAAAAACTATACCTAAATTCATGATGTAATAGATTCTTGTATAATTTCCATGTGTATTGTGTCGTGTTAAAATAAATGTTCTTTTTTTCTTACTCTCGAATTTTATTAGTTTGGATCTTATTAGTTAAACCTTATTGTTCGTCATAGTTGCGAGAGCCGCTGACGAGTGTGGATGTGCGCTCGTATCACACATGCGTTGCAGAGCCATTAATTTGTAAATTATATTGATGTGTTATTTATTAATGTTTAAGTTATATTTATATGTTACATTTTTATTTATGCATTATTAACTCCTTTTAACTTTTATATCCACGTTAGCGATGGGTAACTCCGGAGTTAATGAATTAAAAAAGTTAAATCCGCGAGCGGAGTAGAAACCCTTAGTTACTCCACCGAACTGTTACTAACTCCGAGGAATTATCTAACTCCGAGGACTTACTTATTCTTTTGACGTTTCGTTTTTGGTTGGATTGCCGTTCGCTCGCCGTGTGACCGCGTATCGACTAGTGCTGGGTGACTCCGGAATTAATGAATGAAAAGATGGCATGACCTTTTTATTGGGATAGGTGTATTAAAAGAGTGAAATCCCTTAATTGTTCCATTTACTCCGATCGTCTGAGATTACTCCTCGATGGCGCGACCTTTTTTTTAGGATAGGTGTTGTTAACAATGCACTTAAACGACATCACGAAATTAGGCCACGCCCCCTAATTTCCAGGCAAACGTCGTCAGTAAAGTAGCAATCTAGGTTGTGCAAATAGCTATCTTTTACTGAAGCATTTTGCACCCGATAGCCAATGAAAAAATGTGTCATTTTTGTACTTATTCTATTTTGTATTATTTCAATATTATTTCTTGGTTATTGTTTTCGTTATACTTTCTTTATTGTTATTATCTCTTTAGTATTCCTTTTGATACAAACTTAGAATAAGCTTTTGATTAAAAGTAAAATATTAACATTATATACAATTAAACAGTAAATATTAACTTAGTAAGTAAGTTAATAAGAATAAGTACCCATTGTTCTGCCAATTATGTTTACAAGTTAATAATGTATAAAATCAAAGTAAAGAACAGAACAATGGGAAAAAATGTATAATTAAGAAATTATGTAAAATCCTGTAAAATTATGTAAAAAATATCCCCTGAATATCACGTAGACATGTACTTGCTACAGGAAAGCTCTGCCAACATTTCCTTATCATTTAGATATGGAAATAACCAGTATTATATAAACAAATAAGATGGTAAGAAAACCCGCAAAAGTTGGCAGATCTTTTAAAAGTGGCAGTAATATACTGTATAAAAATGTAAATAGAATATGTAACAAAATGTGTATATATATATGTGTAATAGCAATAGGTTAATAAAAAGAAAAAAAAAAAAAATAAAGACGGTTGAAGGGGGAGGGGTGGTGAAGAGAGACGGGATAACGGTCATTAACGGCTTAACGGAAAAAACCGCCAACGGCTCTCCTTACGGTAACGCCGTAACCCTAATAAGCGGATAGGAAAAAACGACAAAAACGCCATTGAGAAGGCCTTTGATCGTGTATGGCACGAGGGGTTGCTCTTCAAACTTTTGGATACCAGGACGCCGCCTGCAATTGTGCGGATAGTAGCGTCCTTCCTCGAGGGTCGAAGTTTCTACGTCTCGGTCGAGGACGTGGCTTCCCAGCCACGCCCCATTACTGCAGGAGTACCACAAGGGAGTTGCCTTTCGCCGTGTCTATATGCGGCGTTCGCTAACGACATCCCCACTCTACATGCCCAGCTGCAGGAGTGGGAGGAAGACGCTGTCTTGGCATTATACGCCGATGACAGCGCATTCTTTACATCTTCACGCAGAGCTAATATTGCTGCCAATAAAATGCAACGTGTCCTGGACCTGCTGCCTGACTGGCTGGATAAGTGGAGAATGGCCGTCAACGTTTCGAAGACGGCCGCCCTGCTTACCGGCCTAAAGCGTACCATGCCGCCACCGCTCAAGTTCCGAGGTCAGGACGTAGGATGGGAGTCCTCTGTCCGTTACCTCGGATGCCACATTGATCGCTCGCTGCGCATGATTCCGCAGGTGGACCAAATGGTCCGCCAGGCGAAGGCTGCACGAGCGACTCTGAGACCTGTGTTGGCATCACGACTGCCTCTCCGAACGCGACTGAGGATCTATAAAGCCTACGTCCGCTCGCGTCTCACATATGCTGCGCCAGCATGGTACGCGCTGTGTTCCCAAACACAGCGCAAACGGCTGCAGGTCCAGCAGAACGTTGCTCTGCGTATAATCGTAGGAGCGGGGCGTTACGTACGCAATGACGTCATCGCCCGCGACGTGCAGATGCCTTCGATAGAAGAATTCGTGGTCCAATTGGCGCGGAGCCTTTACAACCGCGCCGATAATGGACCACACACTCACCTAAGAAATTTAGCGCCTCTGCACTCGCGGCCGCCGGACGGACGTCCGCTGCCTCGCGAGCTCCTGCAATCACCGCCACCCTAGGGTCAGACAGTACAGGGTGGCGATATTCAAGGCCAACATAAGCTGACACAGGTCAGCAACCAACGACCAGGGGAGCTGTTGCCCCCTGAGATGACGCCCGAGTACGAGGGGTTCCTCACACTCGTACCTGCGCTCGCGCGCTGAAAGCGCGCAAGAGTGCGGAGGACCCGGTTGGTTGGACAAAAACGGAGCTCCTGCAATCACCGCCACCCTAGGGTCAGACAGTACAGGGTGGCGATATTCAAGGCCAACATAAGCTGACACAGGTCAGCAACCAACGACCAGGGGAGCTGTTGCCCCCTGAGATGACGCCCGAGTACGAGGGGTTCCTCACACTCGTACCTGCGCTCGCGCGCTGAAAGCGCGCAAGAGTGCGGAGGACCCGGTTGGTTGACAAAAACGGAAAAGATCAAATACGTCATCAGACGTCTCCTAAGATAGGAACAACGGTTCCAAATACGTCACCAGACGTCTTCTAGAAGAAGCAAGGGAAATCCAATACGTCATCAGACGTCTTCTAAGGAAGGAAATTAAGGGAAATCCACTACGTCTACGGACGTCTTCTATATGAAGCAAAGTCAGCACCGTCTCGAACACCACCGCAAGCCCTAAAGCCAATTAAGAAAATCAACACAAGACCTTTTATTCACGTGATCCCCTCAACCCAGCAGATAGTTCCGGCTCCGCCACTCTACGAGCCCGGTGGATTGAATAGCGCCGTGGAAATTATTTACAACGATATTTACAACAATTTATGGTCCTTCGACCGGCGGATGTTGAGACAGCTTACGTAATACTGTCTCTCATCGCAGGATCCACAAGGGTTCGTCTGTTACCGGCCCGGAGCTACCACGTAGAAGAGGACCACGTCACATCATCAGGAAGCAACTTCGGTGGTGCGCAGCGAGGCGACTGCAACACTGGTGTCTTGGGCTTGAGGCACCAAAAGAAGAAACAAGTCGTCGAACCCTCTCGCTGCCACGTGAGAGGGAAACGCATACCGGTACGTACGGATCCTAGCGGTGTTAACAAAGTGCGTACTCGGGCGTAACTATCCCGTCCGTGAGAGGAGGCCACCGTACGTCGAGAATAAGACACCCCATCTTAGCTCTCGCGGGTACCTCTCATTGACGAGAGATAGGCTCTTTCCCACCCATCCTAAACGAGTCCAATCCTTGCAATCCTGTTCTCGTGTAAAACCTTTACACAAGGGACCGCTAGGGACAGCTAGGGACCGCTAGGGACAGCTAGGGACAGCTAGGGACAGCTAGGGACCGCTAGGGACAGCTAGGGACCGCTAGGGACCGCTAGGGACAGCTAGGGACCGCTAGGGACCGCTAGGGACCGTTAGGAACGTAGGGAATTAGGGGGCATCGAAATGGACGAGACAAAGAGAACAACCCGGACAGCGGCTGCAGCAATGAAATGCGCAACAGAGGGCGCAACGACATCGGAGTCAACCGCTGGAACGTCCGGATCCACAAATACGTGGAGCAAAGGGACAGATACGTCCATAGAAACGGTCCAAAGGAATGATGTTCCCGAACAGAACGGGAAGGAACAGAATGATGCACAGACGACGGAGAGAACGCAATTAGGCTCAGGTGATACCTTGGTCGATACAAGGTCCACCAGAGGACGATCGACACGCTCAACACGCTCAACTGGTAAAAAACGTGCCGAGTTGAAGGCACAGATGGAGCTACACCAACAAGAATTAAGGAAGGCAGAGGCCGCCGCTGCGTTGGCAAGGACTAAATTAGAGTTAGCCCGCCTCGACTCAGAAGAAGAGGCATCCGACGTGGAGGAGGAGCCGGCCGAGAGCGTCGCTCGAGTCGATAATTGGTTACAATCCCAAAATACGGCACAGCATTTGGAACCGCCAGAAGATAACAAAGAAGTTACAGAAAAAGTAATGAAAGAACCTGAAGTATCACGTCACACCGAAACTACGACGTTGGCCAGCGCCCTAATGCAGGCCATCAAACAGGTAAGTAAGAATGAAGAAAGAAAGGATCCCCCGAAATATCTGCAGGAGCTGCCGATATTTGACGGCGACCCTAACGAATGGATATCATTCGTAACGTATTTCCGTGACACACGGGAATATTTTAGCCAGGTACAGAATGTAGCCAGGATCAGAAGAGCGTTGAGAGGAAACGCCAGAGAAGCGGTCAAGTCATTGCTATACACGCATACGACTACCGACGTCATAATCGAATCCCTTGAAAGGAGGTTCGGAAGAGCAGACGTACTGGAGCTCAACGAATTAGAAAATGTTAAAAGATTACCCAGAATGGGAGAAAACGGTCGGGATATATACATGTTTGCTAGCAAGATATCAAACTGTATAGCTACCATTAGGGCATTAAATAAACCTCACTTTTTGCACTCACCAGAAATGTCGAAGCAAATCGTGAGTAAAATGAATACTATAGTAAAATATAAGTGGATGGAATATAGGTACAAGTATTCGGGAAACGAACCGGAGCTATGTATCATATCCGCATATTTGAATAAAATGGCCGACCAATATAGTATAATCTACGCAACGGAACATGTCCCCACGGAAAATAAAGTGCGAGCGTTCGAGAAAAAAAAGAAAATAATACACACGGTACGATCCGCAACCGAGGGGGAGAACGGTGAAAGGCACAGTTCTAAAGGTTCATCAAGTAGCGAACCAATGAAATACAACAAATGCGTGTTGTGTAAAGAAAAACACAGTTTGCCGAGTTGCGATAAATTCAAGCAGCTTGGCGTAAGTCAAAGATGGACAATGGCCAAAAAGTTTAGAGTGTGCTTCATGTGTTTGCGGGGCACACACGCAAGAGACAGTTGTCGTACCAGTCCATGTGGCGTAGGCAAATGTAAATTAAAACACCATAGATTGTTGCATCATGACTATCAGAAAGCGAGTGAAAAACAAGATACTGAACCCTCGGTCAAGACAGCCATCACAAACGCGGTAAGTACCTCTCAAAGGGCTTACCTAAAGATAATTCCGATTAAGTTGTATGGACCAAAAGGAACGAGAAGTGCACATGCCTTGTTAGACGAGGGCTCAACTATCACTCTGATAGAAGAAGAGATTGCGCAATCGATTGGAGCCACAGGCCCCAAGGAAAGATTGTCCATAGAAAGCGTCGGAGGAAACAAAATGTACGACTCAAACTCACGCAAAATAAAATTAAGTGTGAAAGGAAAGTTCGCAAGGAACATAGAAACAATACGTGCACAAACAATCAAAGAACTGCACTTAACCTCGCAGTCAGTAAATAAAGAAATATTGAAGGGCTGCTCACACTTAAAAGAAATTGAAGATCAAATTGTCTACGAACAAGTCCAGCCAACAGTACTCATCGGTCAGGACAATTGGCATCTCATAGTTTCACGAGACATAAAGTCTAGAGGAACCAACTTACCGGTCGCCTCACTCACACAACTAGGGTGGGTAATGCATGGACGCACAACGAGCACATCCAAACCCGTGAACTTCATTAATTACATGACACAGGAAAAGAAAACGGGCGACACAATGAAAGAACTGTTCGTAGCAGATGATGCCACACGTCAAGTACCCAGTGACTTCGACAAAGACCATCGTTGGTATAAGGGTCCGTCATTCTTATACGATTCACCCGAGTTATGGCCAACAGAAAAGAAACGCCTGTCAAATACAAACACGGGAGAAGAAAAGAGCAAAACCGTTGCAACACTCCAACCAGTCCAGTCATCTCTGCCTAAACCTGAAAGATTTTCGTCATGGACTCGACTACTACGAGCCACGGCAAGAGTTATGCAAGCTGTGGAAAAATTTAAAAATTTCGTCAGCACTCGTATAAATACAACATTTTGCTATAAAGGAATTACCAGGCGTTATAAAAATAATCCGTCGACCAACAAAATTAAGCCTTACGAAAAATCGTCCAACTTGTGTCTTACATCGCTATCTCCGAACTTAATTCGTCAAGCGGAAGAACTATGGATTAAACAAATACAGAAAGAAAGTTTCGGTAAGGAAATAAATCGTCTTCTAACAGGAAAACCAATTGAAAAGAGCTCTCGGCTTCGTCGACTGTGCATTGTTCTGGACTCGAATAACATCATAAGATTAAATGGCAGATTGCAGGCAGACAACAGCCTATCAAGCGACTACAACACGCCCATAATCCTAGATGGCAAACACCCAGTAGTTCGCTTAATTGTAAAACGCGAACACGAAAAGTTCAATCATGGGAACGATTCGTCGGTAATGAACGAACTAAGACAAAGATACTACATTGTCTCACTTCGAAATACCGTAAGAAAGATTCATAACGAATGTCAGTGGTGCAAAGTAAACAAACAATTACCTAGGAAAGCACCACAGGGCGGTCTGCCAAAGGAAAGATTGACACACCATCAGCCACCGTTCACATGTACGGGGGTAGATTATTTTGGGCCTATGAATATAACAATAGGCAGACGCCATGAGAAAAGATGGGGCGTACTGTTCACATGTATGACTACGCGAGCGGTACATCTAGAACTCGCCGCTTCGCTCTCTGCAGATTCCATGATATTGGCATTAAGAAGACTAATAGCTCGAAGAGGAAAACCTTCTGTCATGTACAGCGACAACGGCACTAACTTTGTCGGCGCAAATAAGGAACTGACAGAAGCATGGAAAGAAAGCCAAAGTGCAATAATAAAGGAATCTCAGCAAAGAGACATACAATGGAAGTTCATCCCACCAGGCGCGCCCCACATGGGCGGAACATGGGAAAGGTTAGTGAGATCAGTTAAAAACGCGCTGTCGGCAACTCTAAGAGAACGCGCGCCCAGAGAGGAGGTACTCCACACACTGATCCTGGAAGCTGAACACATAGTCAATTCCAGACCACTAACACCTGTAAATCTCGACGACAACGAAGAAGCACTAACACCCAATCACTTCCTAATTGGGCGATCCAGCGGTATGACGTCACCGGGGAAATTCAATGATAATGAATTAGTGGGAAAAACCACCTGGAAAACGGTGCAACGTCTTGCCGACCACTTTTGGGCCAGATGGGTGAAAGAGTACTTACCATCACTACTTCCACGACGTGATAATAGGCAACAAGACTACGTTAATCCAGCAATAGGCGATATCGTACTCATCGTTGATCACACACTACCTCGTTGCACATGGCCACGGGGAGAGGTCGTGCGGGTGCTACCCGGGAAAGATGGTAAGGTCAGAATAGTGGATGTAAAAACCACAGCAGGCGTGATGAGACGACCATCTTCACGTCTAGTAATATTGAATAAAGAAAAGTGCATTGTTCCTTAGTAAGGTGCTAGATTCGCACGAGGGGGAGATTGTTAACAATGCACTTAAACGACATCACGAAATTAGGCCACGCCCCCTAATTTCCAGGCAAACGTCGTCAGTAAAGTAGCAATCTAGGTTGTGCAAATAGCTATCTTTTACTGAAGCATTTTGCACCCGATAGCCAATGAAAAAATGTGTCATTTTTGTACTTATTCTATTTTGTATTATTTCAATATTATTTCTTGGTTATTGTTTTCGTTATACTTTCTTTATTGTTATTATCTCTTTAGTATTCCTTTTGATACAAACTTAGAATAAGCTTTTGATTAAAAGTAAAATATTAACATTATATACAATTAAACAGTAAATATTAACTTAGTAAGTAAGTTAATAAGAATAAGTACCCATTGTTCTGCCAATTATGTTTACAAGTTAATAATGTATAAAATCAAAGTAAAGAACAGAACAATGGGAAAAAATGTATAATTAAGAAATTATGTAAAATCCTGTAAAATTATGTAAAAAATATCCCCTGAATATCACGTAGACATGTACTTGCTACAGGAAAGCTCTGCCAACATTTCCTTATCATTTAGATATGGAAATAACCAGTATTATATAAACAAATAAGATGGTAAGAAAACCCGCAAAAGTTGGCAGATCTTTTAAAAGTGGCAGTAATATACTGTATAAAAATGTAAATAGAATATGTAACAAAATGTGTATATATATATGTGTAATAGCAATAGGTTAATAATAAGAAAAATAAATAAAGACGGTTGAAGGGGGAGGGGTGGTGAAGAGAGACGGGATAACGGTCATTAACGGCTTAACGGAAAAAACCGCCAACGGCTCTCCTTACGGTAACGCCGTAACCCTAATAAGCGGATAGGAAAAAACGACAAAAACGGAAAAGATCAAATACGTCATCAGACGTCTCCTAAGATAGGAACAACGGTTCCAAATACGTCACCAGACGTCTTCTAGAAGAAGCAAGGGAAATCCAATACGTCATCAGACGTCTTCTAAGGAAGGAAATTAAGGGAAATCCACTACGTCTACGGACGTCTTCTATATGAAGCAAAGTCAGCACCGTCTCGAACACCACCGCAAGCCCTAAAGCCAATTAAGAAAATCAACACAAGACCTTTTATTCACGTGATCCCCTCAACCCAGCAGATAGTTCCGGCTCCGCCACTCTACGAGCCCGGTGGATTGAATAGCGCCGCGGAAATTATTTACAAAAATATTTACAACAGGTGTATCAAGAGTTAAATTTTTTAATTGTTCCATAGACCTTCTTTTTTTCCTTGTGCTTGATTACCCAGCACTAACATTGATAGTGATTACATAAAAGAGTTAAGTAGTTACTAAGAGGAGTTGGATCCGCAGGCGGAGTAGGATTAGGTGAGTTAAACTACTCCGAAAAGTCTTGATTACCCACCACTAATCCACGTTCTTCCATTTTATGCTCCTTCGAGCCGGTTGTGAACCACTGTCATCCGGCCATCAACCGCACAAAATAGAAACTTTGAAAATATAAAAAACATTGTGGATAAACTTGTTATATTAAAAAAAACATTTATTGTGAAGAAAAATTGACACAGTACGAAGTACTTGACAATTACAACATGTTATAAAAATATAAAAGTTAATAACAATTTCTTTATGAAATATTTGAAATTATGAAAAAGGACGAACAGAAACATATCGTCCTGCTCGTTTTCCTGCTAAATTATAAAGATATATTGGTGATCTTTATTTTTTCGGAAAGCCGGTATCTACTTAAGGAAAAGAAAATGCTATAGAACTTGAACGGGATTAATTAAATTATTACTAATTTCAAAACACATTCAAATTAAGTGTCGAACAGAAACGCTTTAAAGTTAGAATTAGAGTTCTGTGCGCAGCTTAGGTTGCTTTGCAAACACTTCAATACATGCACCGAACCTCACCCAAGTATCCTATCATCATCTACCATCCTCTAAAACACCATATCCATCGCATGCTTTAGTAGCACCTGCGAATTATTATGCTTTTTCAAGAGCGCAGTGGATGCTGGATCAGTTTTGTGATAGTTTGTTACGTTGGTTGTTTAGTCTTAGTTTCCAGGAGATCGTCATGTTGACGAGCGTTGTATCTCCGGTTTATGCAAATTTGGTGTACTCATAATGAGGAGAGCGGCGGCGCTTTGAGTTACAGTTAAGAAACGTAGCAGTAGTTAATCTTTATATTAACGTCGGTGGACCGACGACTTGAGGCAATTTGCCAGTAGTAGTTGGATGAGAGAAGTGGAAGAGCATATGTGGTTACGAGTCTTGGGAGAGGCCTATATCCGGCAGTGGCGAGGACACAGACTGATAATATGATATGGTATATTAATGTTCGAATCAGACTCATCAGTTATCGAATCAGTTATGGAGTAATAATGTCAAGGATAAAGGTTGTGGCCTTCATCGACTCAGCTCAATAATAATTAATTGTTTTAATAGTAATCTCGTGCATAAATCATCTTCAGGTAGGAGATTAGTCTAACTAAACCGGCGTCAGTCATCTGATTCACGATAGGCAGTGATGTCATTTATTTTTATTTGGTTATTAAAATAAAATAAATTTAACATCAAAATTATACATAAAATAGGGAATAGTTCGTGCTATTTAGCATGGCAATAGCGAGCACTCACATCTGCATGCTAATGTTCCCCGTCACGAGCGAAAATAGCTATCGCTAGCGAATCGTGGTACCCTAATGAACAGGTCAGGGTGAAAGTATAGAACCTCTGTAATATCACCTAATTGGGATTCAATATCGGCATATAACGTCCCACTACGTGATTATCACTAATTCAGCAAGGCGGTGAAATAAAACATCATGCGGAAACACACTTGCCCATTATTAAAAAAAAGTCGGGTGGGGCTGTGTCGGGGCAGACGGCCGTTGGTTTAACGTGAAACGTCATGTCATTATGTCCATTGGTACAGGTTTACACTAATTTTTGCTTAAATCAATCGATCTAGATAAACTCTATACACACACGCACGAATCACCGCGCTATCACGTCTGAGTCATGAGCTGAGCTACACTGAATAGAAAGGAGCGAGAGCGCCGGTTTCGGCCATTCTGCGCGGTGCCCCTTCCCCGCCAACCCGCCCGGCCGCCCCGACGCCAACTCATGGTCGTAACAGCGAGCTGACTATATAAGCTAAATAATGACACTAGATTTATGTCTCCAAGACTAATAGTTTTGTAATTATTAAGGTAAGACGATATAGACCTTTTCGTTACGATTCACTTTTCTGACCTTCTACTCGTATGTTTCAGTGTGATTTTAAAAACGTTTCACGTCAAAAAACTGAAGCATTTGTATCCACAAATCCACAGCGGGCTTGCGTTGTGGATTATAGCCTGGAAATCCTAATAATTCACTAACGGAGGCCTATACTTTTGAGATCAGATTCGAAAGAACAAGACCGTTTCTGCAGCCTATACCTGAATCTTCCTACAAAATGCTTTAAAACATAACTTGAGCCTTGAAAAATTTACCAGTACTTATAGTTAAATTAATTATATATTTAGATATGTGCAGTACCAAAACAAAACTACGATGTACATGGCACCAAGTAACATTAATTACGCTTTTGTTCTTTCTTTTGGATGTATTTAAAATAAGTAAATGTCATACAGAAAATATTCGCTTGTAACGTTAACACATGTTTTTAATTCTTTCAGGAATAGTTGCGTTACTGTTGCTTTTATATACTGTGCTTATGATGAACCGTGCCTGGCCATAATTAACACGTAAACTTATAGACAAATTGCCAATAATGTTTCGAATAATATTCTCAATTACCTAAACCTTCGACCTTGTCCCTTTCTCCCTACGGACAAGAACCAATACCCTTGTCCTTCACTCTGTATTCAAGAAACAAGGTCTAATATAAATAATAGGTATACGCGTAAACAGATAATCCTGCTACCGATACCAGCATAACGACCCACTTTAGAGCATAGGATCAATAAATCAGTAGGAGGACTAATTAATCCCAGTATTTAGGGAAAGTAATCATCCATCACGCGGCCCCAGTGCGCATTGAATATACATGATCCAGTTTGTTTATGCTCCAGCATGCGGATTCCTTCAAGATGTTTTCGATGTTGCTATGTATTGTCCATGGGCGAGAGATGAACTGTCTACTCGATTGCCACCTTCATTGTGAAAAACTTCTCAACATATTGGCTACATCTCTGATCAGAGATCTGTTATCCTAGCTACCGAGCAGCCATAGTGCACGAGGGACCTAAAGGTATGATTTCGAAGGAGGCGATAATGACAGCCAATACCGACCAACGACAGCGACACCTGTCGCCGATGTCCGGCGATACTACCACTCCTATGGATTTGTATGAGTCAGTTTCCGAGTACGGTGACAGGTGTCGCGCAACACTCCATCGAGCTACGTGTCGTACGAGACCGGCGACTCCTCGCTATCGCCTGTCTCTGTCACCGCCTTCGGAATCATACTGTAACAAGAAACATGGCGGAAATTGAAGCTTTCATCCTTCATGTAGGAATCTTTGTACGAATTATGCCACATCACTTATCAAATTTCTCATTCGAATGAGTTTACAAAGACTGATACAAATCATATTATCTGCGCACGTAAGATATTCAATTGGTAAAGGATATTTCAATTTATTTATATTCTGTTTGGAGTCTTGAATAGTAGGTACTAATATTTTAAAGATCTTTATTTCTTTGATTTTAAATAAAGAAAGAGGTCCGCGATCAATAAGTGCCATAATTTTACCAGGAACACCCAGACCACCGTCGTCACTCAGACCCGAACAAACATTTGTCTTTCAACACATGAAAATCTAACTGAAATCGACCTTCCACATTACAGACAATGGCACTACCAACTGAACTAATCGGTCGTCAAATAGGTTTAAGACCCGCGTTAGCGTTACCAGCCCTTTTATCGTCCACTGTTAGATATAGGTCCTCTCACCCACATTGTCTTGTGCATGAGAGACGTATGGTGTACCGCACCGGCTTCCTATTAGCGAACTGTATGTGGTCGCCGGTAAGGTTCTTGCTTGCTAGTTTTTCTTCAGGATGCCAATATTTCTTCTATTTTCTGTATTCTTCTATTCTGGTTTTCTTGTATCGCTGTACGGCTCGGAATGAATGTATCGACATCCGCGCCCATATTTATGTTATCTCGGAAAATCTTAATAGCGACTTTTAAATAAGTTATAGCGCCATCTATCGCTAATTTTGCGAAACTAAACCGGTTGTCCCGAACATATGGCCTTAATACGTCACGCTGTCGCGCTGGCAAGTCCACTCTTGTAGGAATGGTGTAGTAAATCAGCAGGGCTTGTGGCAGCGGCTTTGTTAACCTCAGTCGCCTTTAACCCACAAGAACAAATCGGGTCGTGCTATTCTTAAGCCCGCGTATACCATAAGGCCAACCCTTAAATATTTGTTCAAAACTTAAATTGTAACGTTTAGAACGTTTACGATGTCATAAACCAATCATTATTTTTGCTGTGCTCATATTTACTTAGTCTCGTAATCATTGTGATTTAACCAATTTGGAACGAAGGACTGTGGAAAAATTGAGTGCGTCTGGAACATAAAATCTATGATCAAACTGCAGCCTGCACAATGGTCCCTCTACGAGAGCTTTAATAAAGTACGCTCAAAAAACTAATACAAAGGACCTGTTTGAAATTCAGCAACCGTTTCGTTTCTGTTTGTATGTGGAATAATGTCACGGATTAACAATTACTGGGTGTGACGTTTCCGTACATTTCCCAACTTTGTCGCCAACACTGTTTCTCTTCATGCCTATGTTTACCGATGTACTCGTAATAACAGGACTCAAATTCAGTTTTGATACCAGGCCGGCTGACACATTTCTTTTTTATTGAAACAAGGTGGCATACGAGCCGACAAACCATCTGAATGTAACTGGATAATGTCAATCCAGAATGTTTGGCATTCTGATTGACATGCCTCCAGATGCATTCAGATTTAGAAGATTTAGAACCTTTAAAGATTTAGGAATAGATTTTGAGAATGAGTTGTGAAAATAGGACTGGATGAGAATGGGCTCTGCCATGTCTCACTCACTATCGAAACACGTACATTGGAGAATAGGATAGGTAAGTAAAATGTAGTATATTTTAAGAGAGGGATAACGTGGTCAGTCGAGTGCGCCCACTGGTTGTGAGATTGCTCCGTGCACCGTAGTCTCTGACTGAATCGCACACACAACTCCGACTGATCCTATCGGCCGACACTATCGTGCTACTAAAACTTCACGTATTAGTAGATTTCTACTTTTTAATTCCTTTCTATATATACTTTGTACTATTTAGTAGATTTCAAAATAGTGCATCAGACGGAATCGGATCTGATAAAAATGCCGATGCCAAAATCCAAATGCAATGTAAAATTCTAATCCAAAATCTGCTAAACCTATCCATCGTGCTGTCGTAGTATTCTCCTTAACTATGACTTCCTCGTCTGTGAAACGCTAATATAAAACTGGCAGCTAGTACAAAAAGATAAGTCCAGCTTCCAGTTTTATAGAACGTAAGCATCGATCGACTGCACAATCCTGTCGTGAGGTGTTTCATAGTGAACGACCGACTACGTAAGCCTGTACAATCGTGAGGTGTAAATAAAGGTCTGTTCAGATATAAGACATATTCGCTGCCGAAAGTCGACATAGGCGATAAAGTCGAAAGTCGAGCGAATGTAGTCTATTTCTGAACCAAGGAATTATGGCGCACTTACGCGAATATCGTTGACACATTCGGCAGCGAATATCGCTTATATCTAAACAGGCCTTAAAATGTAGATATCGCTAGTCGCTGCGATGCTATCGAGATTGTAATGGAAATGCGCGGGAAGACCGTGTCGTAGTATTTACAATAATGTGGCTAATGTCTTTGCGGTGAGTTGAGGGTGTTTATTTTATTGGTATTTGTACTGGGTGAATACTAAATACTGATTACATTTGCATTTAAGTAGTTTTTTTTATAACAGCATTGGAATTACGTTAGTATAAGTAAAAATTGTAAAGGGCTCTGAGTAGTTGCATTGATAGGAACACTAAAACCTACTCAAATAAATGAATATATTAACGTGATTATATGAGTGACAAGGAATAGTTTCTGAATTTTTTGCCACTGACAAATGACCCCGTATTTTATTTATTTTTATTTTATTTACTATTCACATATCTAACGTTACATAAGTAGATTGTAAGCACCTGAAGACCACGGGTCGGTTTGTCTAGTTATTTTTTTTTCAAATTTATTTTAAATTCTTATATCTATATTCATGATTCAGTGTTTCTTGATAATATAGACACAAAGGCTCATCTAGAAAAACTCTATATCTCCAATGGGGTTTCCACTAACATACATTAATGGATATCCTTTCCAATAAATTAGTCAGATAAAGAACATATTGCCAAGGAATATCCATGGTTGGGGCGCGATTGAACCGGCCTTAAGTATTTTATTAAAGGGAATCTTGCGTAATCCAGATAAATGTGCCTTCGGAATACGAATGTCTAATAATAAGTTTTATGTCGCAAAAACATACCCGAATATTTTTACAAGCGAATATTAATGGTCTAAGATTTGTGCAACATATAAAAACGTGCTCAGTCACTTGCTATATTTAAAAACACTCGTCAAAGCATATTTTCTCTTTTTTATATCACTTAATCTATATTATCATATAGATATATATTATATTTTATATGTCATTATAATTATATCGTTTTATTAGTATTATGTTATATTATTTTATTACCTCTTCCTCTTAGAGCCGGTTCTTACGTGACGACACATATTCGTCCCGGTAATAATGTCGTGGCTCTGTATGTTTAAATTGAACTGTCGGGCACGATGATACTGTCGTCCACTACGCTTTTACCGTGCGATTTGACAAAAATTTCCGTCGTCTCGTAAGTTATATGCCTTATAGTGGAAAAAGACTAAGGCATTTCACTGCCCGTTGGTCGCCTGAAAGAGATCGCTTAAAGCGACAAATAATAGCCTATTGCTTCTGTAGGTTAAGCCTATTGCTTTATTCAATATATTTTTGAATGAGAAGAGATGGCAGACGAACAGAGAATCCGCCTGATGTAACCGGTTTTTCTTGTTCATTGATATATGCGATAAACGAATTAGGGATTTTGGAGAATGGTTAATCGTGAATTGATGCGTGCACTGACTGCTATGGAATACAGCTCCGTACCCCCATATGAAAATAATAACTTTTTTGATTTTTAGTAAGACTACTGTATTTATTTGTAATAAAAATCTTTACAGAATTATTTACATACCTAAGTGCTTTGGATTCGTAAGAAATAACCTGTATAACAGTACAACATAACAGTATAACATCAACAGAAGTCAGTATAACATCTTCCATATATTTCATCATAGGTATTGAGAAAAGTGCCAAGCACTTTAATCTACTTTTTTGTGTTTGAACGTTTTTTTTTATAGAAATCATACTAATTTTATGCAACACTAAGGAGATTGCTTTAAGAGGCACTAAGGTATTGGGACGCTAGGGGGAACAGTTTTTCAGTAATGATTTGTATAATATTACTATGTAACTAAATATAGACAAAACGCATTTTTCACGAGAGCGATCAACGCCTTTAAAAATTTATCTGTCGATAATCGTTAATTGTCGATATTGACTTCTTCTGCACTCACCGTGGCAGTGAGACGAGCACTAGCAAGATGTTTCTATAATGAAACAACTCAGCCCAATGACTAAATAACCAATTCCATTTTTTTTGTTTTATTTTGTAAGTATTAGGCAAATCTAACTCAAGATATGGAAGTTTTGTATAACTTTTGTGACACCTATGTTCATGGGCGTACCGAGGGGGGGCAGAGAGGGGCAGCTGCCTCCCCCTGGACCTGGACTGCCTCCCATACATTTAACTGGTTAATTATTGCCTATGCCTAATTACTGTTGTATTTATAAAATTGTAGATGAAGTAAAATTTATATGTAAATGTATTTATATTTATATGTAAATAGTTTGGGTGATTCTTTCACAGAACTTGTTTTAAGCCGCTTTGTAGAAGATTCACGAAGATAGCTTTTGAAATAAATACTTAATTAATTACTTAAGTATCTAATCTAATAAATGCACATTTCTGTTTATGTTGAATTATTTACCTACAGGAAATTTCTGATTTCCCCCCCCCCCCTCCCCCCCCCCTAGGCCAAAAGCTGGGTACGCCCATGCCTATGTTAGTTATTTATTTTATTTTCATGTAAATACTTGTACTATATTTCACAAAATGTATAATTTCTCTTGAAAATAAATAATAATAAAGTAACTACCTATAGTTCTTCACTATACTGTAAAACGTAGAGAAATCGTAACCGCTTGACAATAAGGAACAATTTAAACTACAAAATTGTTGGTTCGAAATTCAAAAACTGTTCTGCTCAACCTGAACCGGACAAGTTTCAGTCCTGTGCTCGGTTTCTTCTGAACTAAGTTTGTCTGCGAATGTTGTGTGCATAATACGATATTTCCCGTGGGTGCTTCTCGTTACTGCATCGGGAGTGTTTAAGCTACTTAACTATTAAGTGGAGGTTACTGGATTCATAAAATTAACAACGTATTAACGTATTTTCTGAGGGGCGCGCTCGACTGGCCACGTTACCACTCTCTCACAGAAGACTACCTTGAAATGTACTGCATTTCCCACTTTGCCATATTTCCCTAATGTACGTACGTGTTTCGGTAGTGAGCGAGATGTGTCAGAGCCCATTCCCATCCTATCCCTCCCCATTTCCCCAATCCTTTCTCCAAATCCAGTCCTATATCCAAAGGTAGGCAGCGCATCCGGGGGCGTGCCAACGTTTGTCATTTTGGACTAATGTTGGCATGTATCACGAATGTCTATGGGTTACAGTATCCACTTACCATCAGGTGGACTGTATGCTCGTCTGCCGACTTCGTCCATAAAAAAAAAAAAACATTATGCCTGGTAACGAGAGCTTGAATTTCCGATATATTAAAGGCCGTTACAAACGGCTTTTTCTGTATGAAATGGCTATTTGTTGCCAACGACAACACCAACAACACTGGTGGTGTCATTGAAAATTATTTAATAATCATTGCCATGACATTCCCAACGACACCACCAGTGGTATAGTTAGTAATAATATGGTATAGTTAGTAATCACGGTAATATAGTGTCGTTGTTTTTTATGGTAGCCTGTGATAATGGGAACTTTACGGTAGTCTTCTGTGAGAGAGAGGTGTAACGTGGTCAGTCGAGTGCACGCGGCAGCTGCGGGATTGCAACGTGCACTCTTCCCTTCGTCCAGAACGGCACCACAGGTGTGCAGCGCTGTGGCTCAGTGCTGCCGTTGATAACAATCGAAGGCAGACGAGCAGACAGTCTACTTGATCTTAAATCTGCGACATCCGCGAAACAAGGCAACATCAGTCCAGAATGACAAACTTTAGCACCCGCCGGATCTACTGTCTACCTTAAAATTACACAGATAACTAAAAGAAATAGGTACAAAAATGCCAGTTTATAGTGGTACCAGTAAAAATTTAATCGATATTATAAATCGCAAATACCTTTATTTTCACCAGTATTTTTCAATGGATAATGCGTAAAGGGAAGTCTCTCGTTTCATATAATCCAATCCCACCCCATCTAATTCAATCTCACCCCATCGAGTAGGTAATAAAGTGAAATTTCTGTCAATTTCATTATATTTTCTACTTCCTTCCGTTACCATTTCATCTTATATAACAGCATGAAGTAATCCCCTCATCCTATAGCCTATTACCGTACCATACCATCAGCCTATGTCTCATCACTGTTGAATGGCTATTCCCAGGCATTCCACTACTATTCTTCTGTCCTTTTCTCCTCATTGTTTCACTACCCATGAACTTTTGCAAGTGGTCGGTCCACGTAGGCATATTACGCGTCGCAGATTCCACTTTCCACACGTGATCTCCATTCAAGAACACATCTACCTGTGGCAAATATGTCCTGCCTATTGATACATCAGCATGCTATATAGCTATGAAGCTAATTATACAAAAACAATTTTTATTTTTATAATTATAAAATTGTAAGCAAGTAACTTGACCGATTCAAAGTCGCAAGCGTTGCGTCTCGCTGCCTTTATATGCAATTTCGAAATACCACATTCCGGCTCGAATAAAATGAACGTAAAAATATACACATACTCACATGCTTAAGTGACATGCCTGCAGGTCTATGTCAGTAGATATCATGAAATTCCTTGCACCATATACCTTCCACGAAAATACCGAAAGAATTTCTTAAGTGCAAATTATATTACAATACTTAAATAATTCATTTCCGACGATTCCACTCCCAGTGGAATGGTAGGCCAAATATCACCACCCCATCTATCTATTCCGCTACCACAAACAAACCGCTACCACAAGCACTTAAGACCTACGGCACGCTAAAAGAGTTGGCTAACCTGCTTGGCAAGCGTGGCGTTGTAAGGCCATACATCCCTCATACACAAGACCAATCTGCATGAGGGATGTTACACGCATTTATTCTGTACAAAACAACATTGTTTACACGTCCTACCCTCGGTAAACACCAAAATAGAAATTGAAAAATATTCTAACCGAGTTAGCAAATAAGTAACAAGGGCTGCAATAAATTATACTGTAGGTAAACAAACATACAATAGTAGATTATAATATAATATTCGGGGAGAGGCCGGCGACCTCGCGTCATTAGAGCGTGCCTCAGCGGGGAATCTGCAAAAAGTTTGCTTTCAAAAAACAGAAGAAACTATAGACTCCTTTAGAAAGTTCGATTTCTGAAATACACAATGTGGGTTCCATTTTCTTCTTTTTTATAGAAACAAGCTGAGCAGCTTTGTTCGCCTAAGGGCATGATAGCTTAAGTGTATCTCTATTCTTAACTCTCATTCGTGAAGTCTTAACTTTACTTCGTCAGCACGTATCACTATCTAAATACTAATTAATACTCTCTGGGCGGTGAAGGAAAACATTGTGAAGAAACTCGCATGCACGAGAAATAGACGATTAGTGCATCCACTAATCCACACTGGGCCCAGTACGGTTTGGTGGATTATAGCCCTAGACCTCCAAGTGATTTGGTGGCAGAGGCCTATGCCTTGCTATGTAATTTCCTTAAACCCATACTGTATACTGCAGTGGGATACAGACGGTTATAGAATATATTATTAACTTCATTTTTGTAGATCATGTTTGTCACAAATAGAATAGTTATAATAGAATAGTTTAGTTACTTTCCTTTCCTACTGACGATATTTAAAAAAAATGGCCCACACTCGACTCCATGTCTTTCTCTGTTCGCGAAACAAACGCTTTCATTTCAGCAGGCTTTCGCTCGCTGCTGTCGAAACTTATTTGCATAAGTAAAACCGGGAAATGGACCGAAAAATGTCGGATTCCAACTGATTCGTCTGTAGCCACCGGCGTCGCAGTAATCCTATTGTAATTCGCGCTCCTTATTAATAAATTCCATTCTGATAAGTTGCGAATGAATTTCAACAAGGATAAGAACAATTTCAGAACAATGCGCTAAGCACGATACTTAGCAATTTTGGAGGGGCGAGGTGCACGCTGCATTCCCACGGCCCCTTTCTCACCTCTTCCCTCTCTCTCTCTCTCACACAGAAGCCTACAGAAAAATGTACTATATTCCCTTAGTATGTTTCGGTAGTAAATAGGTTATGGCAGAATCCATCCCCATCCCATCCTACTTTCCCAACTCTTTCTCCGAATCCATTGCTAAATCTCCATAGGTAGGCAGCGCATTTCGGGGCTTGTCAACTTTTGTCATTCTGAACTGGTGTCGGCGTGTATCGCTTATGTCGACAGTAATAATTGATTCCCATAACATAAAGATGTGGTTAGATATCCCGCTATAAGGTACACGTGACCCCTAGTAAGCAAGGATGGGCCGCATCAATATACCGAGAAATTATTCTCGAATCTCATGATCAATGACGAATCCAGAGCGTACGATGGAGTTTTATTTGAGTTTATCAGTCAGGCCCAGTTTAGCCACTAAAACAAAAAAAAGAACAATTTAAGGTCAAAGGTCTTATAGCTTGTTAGGATTTGTATTACAATTTACAATTATCACTAGCGCTGTGGCGAAATTAGTTGCAGTTATCGGTATTTCCATCACGAGTCAAAATTATAATTAAAAAAAGGTTATTATTTAAAAAATGTTTGCGATTTGTCACTAATATTTATTTATTTTTTATTTTTATTTTGTTTATTCAAAAAAATATATAATAAAATATATATATATAAATATAAATATATATAAAAAATATAAATATATAAATATAAGTAGGTAGGTTTATATCTGCTTACACATGTCATCAAGAACGAAATTGGTAATTTTTTTTTTATCTGATTGGTTGTCTCGACAACTATAATCCTAGCAACGAGACATGAGCTTTGTATCTGTGTGAGTGTGTGCAGAGTTGTCCAATCGGATTGTCGACGTGGTTCGCACGGTACACTATCGATGTACACTCACACAAACGCAAAGCTCATGTTTCGTTGAGTACACTGTCCTCGTGTAACAAGTGACAAAATTGTTAAGCCAGACAGATACAAATTTATAATCCCAGTTAATTTAAGAAAATACTACGAAGTATACATATTGAAATCAACAAGAAATGTTGTAATTCCTTGATATTCGGGGCCAAATGTCATTTAACTTAGATTAAGTGACCTTTGACCGTCAAAACCTCAATAAAGTAGAGCAGACAATTAAGTTCTTTTTTAGCATGAGCATTAATGGAAGTAGAGGTACATAAATGTGCGTCGTTACAGGAATTGTTGTTAAAAGGGACTTAATTCGACATCGTGACGCACATTTTCTACGGGACGCGGGAACATTTTTCAATCCCGGGAATAAACTTCACTGCTTGCACACGCCAATCTAATCGAGCGAGCCAGTGTTGAGGTCGAGGTACTCTTTTGTGAGGTAACTCATATGAGCTTTAGGAGTTAGTTAATCAATTAAGACTGAGTACGTCCTCCTTTTGGTCATATGGTGTCGGCGGAATTTGTAATAGAACCTCCTTGAAATGTACTGTATTTCCCACTTTATCATATTCCCCAATATTACTAATTGATTTTTTTTAGTCACCCCGTGACCACGTCCACTGCAAAGTGTTCGAAACTTCGGGATATAAATAATGTTAGATATACGCGATTTAAACCGTTCAAAGTTGTTTAATTGCTATGTATAGTAATCGCGAAAACCTAAGAAAATATTATGAAGTTGTATTTTCGTGATATGTTTCTCAGTCTATACTTTCCTAATGAACTGATACTTTTAGCAAACTAAAAAAGTGCAGCGACTCAATAAGCCCATTTCCTCATATTCAAAATTGCTGACATCACTACAAGCGACATCAAAAACTGCGATTCATGGCCGTTCCCAATTCAAATTGGAATGCGATCGGGACGCTGAGCGATGGCTGCCGAAGATTGTCGACGTTCTACGAATGAGTGCCGAGGATGCTTCAACTAATTCGTTCATTATAGCCTGCAGCTGCTGCCTCTTCTCGACTTATAAACTTATAATACTTTAAATTGTCCTGAAAACATGATTAAAATAAGCAAATATAATGAAAACAACCATAGCCTTCATGCATATTAAGGCATCGGGCACAGAGCCCCTAGCGGTCGTCTGCGACTTCGTCCGCGCTAACGTAGGTTTAGCGTAGAAAATTATTAGTTAAATAGTAAGCTTTATTTATTTGCTTATGTGAGATGCATTCCCACATAATAATATAGTGTAACGATAACGCCCTTTTCTATCCAGTGCCGGCCTCCACATTCGCTCCTTCACCATGTATTGTGTGTGAGGCGAAGCGGGTTGACGAGGCCACTTCTTTAGAAGTGGTGTAGTTCCTCGGGGCTTGAAGTAGCTTTACTATTCGTTAGTTGCCATTTACGAAACCCATCGGAAGAGATATGGTGGTGCTATCTATACTCAAGTCGACGTACACCGCAATGACCAACTTGTAATGTGCTGAGAGCTAAATTCTATTGTCACGATCAACATTTGCCAACAGTTAGTCTAAAATAGCCACTATTACATCAGCTAGAAATTTTTCTACACGCCCACATACATAAAAACCTTTTTAATTGGAAAAGTTTCCAATACCTACAAAGCGGCTTACTGTTCCCTCGAGTGGACACAGTCGCGGACAATTAAAAAATTGTTGTTTGAAAAGTTGTTTGAAAGCAATTCAGCGGAGGAAAAGTGAGACAGAAAGCTGTTGTGATATTTTTTTAATAAGATGTTACTGGGAATCGGTGTGCGGGAATTCGATTTTAAATTTTTGTTTTCCAATAGACGATAGGCAACAAAATTGTTATAATCCGTTGGAAAATGACCAAGAAAATTTGGAAAATGAATTTCAAAATATTGCTTGGCAAATGATAGCTATTCAGTTTTTCAAACGCGCTACTCAATACAGAAATCATAGACATTTAATTACTACCCACAAAGCGCGGCTAAATTAATATCGCGCCCCAATACCCCTTCACTTCCTCTAGAGTGGCCGTCCATCACTGGTCGGTAAGAATCCGGCAAATTAGCTCCACGTGTCGACAGAAACGACCCAATAATGGTATTGTGTATTGACGAATGTCCACGGCGGCGGTCGTATTCTGAAGAGCATTAGATTTATTGAACAGGTCGAACGCGCCCGCTTCTGTTAGTACACCTAAGTAGGTATGAACTACGTAACGTGTAGTAGGTAAATTAATCCAATAATTACCAATATACCAATAATTTACTTTTTGTGTAACGAAAAAATCATGAAATACATATTAATTATTTTTATATTTTAAGGACATATTATAATACTTATTACACTATTTACTTATGGTACTAGGAAATATTTACACTATACAAGATTTTAAACTTTTTTTTATGGACGAAGGCATCAGTCGAGCATACAGTCCACCTGATGGTAAGTGGATACTGTCGCCCATAGACATCCGCGATACATGTCAACATTAGTAGGTACAAAAAATGACAAACGTTGGCACGACCCCATATGCGCTGCCTACGTTTGGAGATATAGAAATGGATTTGGAGAAAGGGTTGGGAAAATGGACAGGGATAGGATGGGAATGGGCTCTGGCACATCTCACTCCCTACCGAAACACGTAATAAGATAAAGTGGGGAACTCAGTACATTTCAAGATAATTTTCTATCAGAGAGAAGTAATGTGGTCAGTCGAGCGCGGCGGTAGGATTACAGGGTGCACAAGCCCCCTGCCTGTTATCGTGGTTGAAGATAATAATTGTTATACTGGGTTAAAATGGGTTGGTTACTCATGATAGTCATGATTTAATCCTTATTTCATGTAATAATTTATTAATAAATAAATCGTGAGTAACCCGTTTACATAACAATTAACAATTTAAAACATTTTTTGTATGACCTTATACATATATCAATTTAATGTTTATTATATAACCCAGCTAGTTAAATTCCAAACTGAAACTAGCCGCCGACCACCGCCCGCCGTCGACTAAGATTATATCGCTATCCTGATCACATTATCAGACCCGTCAGTCAGACTGCGTCCGATGGCAAAGCTTGTCAAAGTGGCAGCCGTCGGTCACGTGATCTGAGGCTCAATTTAGAACCTTATATCGATATAACAACTAGAAAGGTTATATCATTCAATGCTACGGTAGGACGTATGAGTGTATGATTTTACTACTGACTTCTCTATAGTTTTATCGATCCTTTGCCGTAAGACGTTTTGTCGCGTATCTTAGGGAGCAGTAGTGCGACCACCTGACTTCGACGCCCAAGAAAACAAACCTCGAATTAGTACATATTGTTACACTATCCCGGGATTTATACTAAAATAGGGACGCGTGTTGAACGAAATTCGGCATGACTCGCTTTTACCTATCCGGGTCAACAGCCGACGATATATTGAGTATAATGAATCTATTGAGCTACATATAACTACATTTTCAGATCCAAATGAACATCTTAACGATGTATTGTTCAATTACGTTCTATTTTCAAAATCCAATTCAACTAACTTTTGTTCTTAGAATACATAATATTACTTATGTATTTAATTATGATATTTCCTCCGTGTTTGTGCTCGTAGCTTCAAAATTAGGAATGCACTAATGACATTTCTGAATATTCGAATAAAAATGTCGCTGATATTTTATCAAAATATCTATTCTATACATATCTCTATTATAATAAAACTGTAAAAAGATTTGAATGTGTACATTGAAGTAATTTAAAAAAAAATGGAAAGTGCCTTTAGAACCTACAGAACACTTAACAGTAGTTTTTAAAGTTGTTGTCTGTTTGTTTGAACATCGCGTAAAAACTACCGAACGGATTTTAAACAGGTTTTCACTAATATATAGCTAAGTATCCATATGAAAAACTGGTATATGTGTCATCTCCATATGGCACAAGGAAGTTGAGTTACAGAGGATAATAAAAAAAACTTAATAGAATTACTCAAAGACTAGTGGATGAATTTTCATCCGTGAAATCCAACATGTCGGTGCTTTTACAGGTGTTAAAAATCTTTTACAGCTGCTTAGTCCACACGAGCGAAGTCGCGGTTAGAAGCTAGTTATAAATAAATAAATAAATGACGCCATACTCAATGGCCGCACGTTAGGAGTCCGTATGTCGTGAATCCAGAGACACATACAAAGCCAACCCCATCACCCAGACCCGAACGAGCATGTATCTTTAAATAAATGAATGTATTACCGGGAATCGAACCCAGGACCTTTTACACTAAGTAACGTGCAACGCCGCAGCGCCCAATCTTGGGTCGCCGCGCGCCGTAGCGGCCGATCTTCGGTCGCCGAACGCGGAACATCGGCGTGTCCCTTATTCTGGCTAAATATAAATAAACATTGAATAGGGTACATTCTATGAAAATTTATTTGTCACACATAATTATTTGTAACAATTAGTAAATATCATTATAGATCAAAATATTGCCACATTATAATACAAAATGAACGTTTAAGTATACTGACTAGGTACCAACACACACTGACCACGAACAAATAAGAGCGTCCTAAGCATGCTATATGTACGGTATTAACTCATCTGAGGCACTTCCTAAATATAACGGTCAAAGCTGTGCGTGACAGCATCTATCTTTTTCTTACTTTACGGATGACAAAGAGATAAGAAGGTAAGAAAAAAAGAGAGAGAAAGTGAGAAAATTATTTTTTATACATGTTTATGTAAACAATTGTTGTTAAAATTGAATATAATGTCAACTCTTTTTCAATTAAATATACTCATGAACAAATAGCCTAAAGAAATTCCAACGCTTAAATATTTTAGTCAGATTCTTTTCGAGGTTTTAGTGTTTAGAGGTTTACTGGCTTTTAGTGTTTAGACCAATTCTGAGTGCAATCAGTAACAACCGTCCAAACATGCCGATTGCTGCTACACCCCGGCAACGCGCCCGCTCACTGAGCGCTTAAAACATGGGACTTATTGGACAGTACCCCGGTTAAAGTTTTAGGCCATTCTCCTTTCATGCCCGACTTGGCACCTTGTGACATATTTTCAGTTGGTACCTTGTTCAAAATTGGTTCAGACTCATAAAACTGTCTATAGATGCAATTGGTAAGGAAAATTTCTGAATTAAATACCTGAGAATAATGTGGGATTAACCGTGGGGTTATATGAGAGTAGACAATCAACTCGGAGATTCTTCGAAGTGGTGTAAAGATCACTGTGTTTTGAATAACCGTAACCGGCTCTGTTATCGTCCACTGCTGAGCACGGGTCTCCTAGTGCACATCGTTTTGTATATGAGGGATGTATGATCTCAAAACGGCACGCTGGCCAAGCGGATTGGCGAGTCCACTCTTTGGAGGTGGTGTAGTACTTTTTCAGGACTTGCGGTAGCCCTTAGTCACCTTTTACGACTCCCACGAAAACGTACTAGGTGGTACTACTCTAAAGCCCGCGGACACCAAACAGCCAGCTACATTATTACTAAATAATTATTAATATATCTACAATTTAATCAGCTAAGAGTATCTCAACAAAACATGTCCAACCCAAAAGTTTCTGCTAGAGCGGTTGTTGGTATATGCAAATTGCTTAGTCGCAAACACATTGTGCACACATTTCCACAGTACACAAAGCATTATAGTAGGTCAACTTATCACGGAACGGATTATCATCGAACGAACGGAGTAAAGGATTGTTACAGCTCTCTAAATATTATCGAAATTCTAAGTTAAATAATTCATTAGATTACTTTAAAGCTTTAAATACTCAAATTACATTATTCCTTCGATATAAATGTACTGTTAATCAAAAGTAAAAATGATATGTACCTACCTGTTATTTATACACACAAATAAGTACTTTATGTTCGAAATTAACGTATAAATGTTTAATACTAATAAATTTTGTAAATTTTTTACATTGTAAAAAACATTGTTACTTTTCCTGATTGTTTTAGTCTAAGCGTTTTATAACTAAATTATTAGTATAATAAATAAAGAATTCACAAATACATAATTATAATATATCAGAGTACTTCGACTCGGTAAGATTATGTTAGAATGTCACGGTTGTGTGTTTCAGTTGCGGCCATGTCACCTCTGCGATGTGGTACGAAGTGACTCAAGCAACTATTCCCTTCTGAAACTTATCGAGACACGCCGTTCCGCGTCAACGTTGACAGTGGTAAAGCAGCTGTGTGCGTTACTATCGTTTGCATGAAGTTCAACTACTGCTTTCCTCTAAATACTGTATGCACTGTATGTATATCAAATGGAGAAATTAACCTTCCTTTACAAATATATAAAGACGTAAATGGTCTCGGGAATGAATCTTGTAGAAGATAAGTCGCAGATGAATTTGTTGCGTCACAAATAATTTATTGGTGTCTTTCGTCATCACATTTACATCTTTCGTCATTGCACTATTTGCACTATTTGTTACATTATTTAACACTTCAATAAAATACTTTTTAACGTCCCACTATTCATTCAATCACTAGGGACATCAGGTCATAATTCACCACGCCGCCGCCGCCGGCCCAGTATGAATACACACATATTCCCGCTGTATCCGCCTTATTATCAGCTTAGGTACACATAATAAAGATCAGAGCTAGTGGCATTTTTCTAATCCTTAAGTAGAAACTCTGTGATACGAGTCGAGAATTTGAACTCATGACCTCTCGAATGCGGTCGAGGGTAAATCGGGAAATATGAACCGTGATAACGGCTCATAACATATTAATATTATATCATAATAAAATGTATTCTATGTAATTTTATATGAATATATGAAAAATCTCAAATATTTTTATTGTATGAAAATATATTTAATTAATCGAAATATTGTCCAATATTATCAATGCACTTTTTGCCACTTTAATGATTGATGCCTCTGCTATAGAACTCCCGGAGACGGGAATCCATGAATTTTCTGAAGCCGTTTTTCACTGCCTCATCGAATTTGAATTCTTCCCCGTGTAAAAAGTTATCCAAATTTTGAAAAAAGAATGGAAATCAGTAGGGGTATGGTCTGGCGAGTACGGTGACGGAAAGTTTCAAGTCCAAGCTCCTGTAACTTTGAGACTGTTTGTGTGAAGCAGTGAACTAGAGAGATTGACCAGACTCGGTTATTTGATCGCGAGTTTGTCCATCATCGTTTGCAGTTCTTCACAGTACACATCTGCATTAATTGTTGTGCTAGATCTCTAGAAGCTGCAGTTGATAATACAGGCCTACCATACAGTCACCATGAGCTTCTTTTGACTCAGTTTACGTTTGGGACACTGTTTGGTTGTGCCACCTGGGTTCAACCATTCTGGCGAACGTTTACGATATCATACAAGATTCACTTCTCATCACAAGTGACAATACGATATCTTAGCAAAAATTCGTTTGACAGAAAAACAAATGAAGAACTGATTTTGCTTTGAATTCTAATTGATTTGAATTTGAAATTCCAAGACAAAAGCAAGATAACCGATTGGTCACTGTTTTCTTTACCGACATCTTTGGTAGTTTTTAGCAATCAAGCGCACTACCATCTCTAATATAGAAATTAGACTAATATAGATTATTAGAGACTTTAATTACAACTTGGAAATAGTCTTAGTAGAAAAAATCACATTATAAAGTTATAAGTTTGTTGTATTTACATCAGAATTTCAGTAACGAGAGGTCGTAAGTACCGATTCCCATAGTCCAACCATTACACAGGTTGTTTTCATTAGTTTGATAGCGGGCGCCATCAATCACTCTCGCACCATTTGAAGTCGAATAGAAAACTTATATCGATTTGCGATTAACTTTAGGAGGGGCGCTGCAAGTATCTTTTTTATTACGAACTGTGTCTATCAATGTATGTTTTATACTGTTATCTACTAGCTTATAAATCTTTAAATATCGTCAAAGTTAAAACTGCATTAATAAAAAAAATCTAAGTATTAATTATTATTATTATTAAGTGCTATTATTATTTAGTATTATAATAAATGTTAAGGTTCCCTGGATTGTACTTCCACTTTTATTTATATGGTTCTATTTTGTATGTTTTGGTGTACAATAAAGTATATATATGTATCTATCTATATTTACATCAACTCTCTGGTGACGTCATCACTGTTCCACTAAACACTAAACCCCAGTGAATTCGCTCATTAGCGGCCAGTCACGTTCGCGCACAGATCGTCCTAATGTCTCCCTCCGATAAGCCAGTCGGCCATAAAATCGATCTCGGACGTGGACATCGACTGCAATCTAATTTTATAATCGAATTATGGAAATTAGCCACATTCACCCACATGGAATTGTCACAAAAATGTAAGCCTATTAACGCTGAAGTTCATATTTACATAGGTACTTAGATGTGTCGGTAGAAAGTTCGAAAGAAATTGTGTAGGCTCGCTAAAAAGTGTTCGCGGGAACGACCAGGAGATATATTTATACAGCGAAAGTAATTGGGCGGCAAGCGATCGACTTGGCTAAGTCTGCTAATAGCTTCATTGTCAATACTGCCTATATTTGTATAACTCACGGTTTGAGAAGCGCTTGTTTGCTCTTGGAATTCAACTTCATAGTTCTGTACAACTACTAATATAAAAAAAAAACTAATAATTGTGCCGTGTGGTGTAGGCCGTCTACAGAGTAGGATCACCCCTTCTCTTCTCTTTCCGTGGGTGTTCTAAAAGGTGACTAAGGGATAACAAAGCAGCTGCCACAGGTCCTGAGGAACAACACCACTTCTAAAATTTAAACACGTTAAAGTTGACAAGTGTTAAAAATTCGGACCCACTCCGAGGGTGAGACCAATAAAACGATAAATATGGTCATATGAATTCCGCTATATTGGTTAACACACACCACAAACAGCAAAAACCAAAATTCTCAATTTATGTTTTACATAGGAACGAAACCATACCGCGAAGTAGAAACGATACAGCGCCATCTGTCCGCATTAACACTAACTAAACTATGTATTATAACATTAATACAGTGTTTAACAAGTGGACTCACTTGGCAAGCGTTGGGTTTTAACGCCATTCATCTCTCATGCACGAGGCAACGTGAATAAGAAAGCCCATATCCAACAGTAGACACTGAAGGGGGCTGGTTGCATTGCATTGCAATAAATTGCTGAACTGAGGACTTGCTAATATCCTTTGGAGCACCTGAGCTAACGTTGTAAAATCTGATTTCAAAGATACAGCAATACAAGATGTCCTAGCGCGTTCTTTTCGAAGATTTTTCAAGATCTCTCAAATCGCCTGGTCGACAGCACTGACGACTCTAGAGCATCAGTATAGTAGCATCAGTAGCATCAGAGCATCAACGCATCAGCCTTGCCATTCGGCGAGGTAATGCCGCCAGCATGCTGGATACCTTTCCACAGGGACCAAAATTGTACGACATGCTCGATATATAATCAGATATTTTGAGTATTTTATACAAAGTTAGTTTTAAATTATTTTGTGATAGTATTTGTAATAGTTATTAGTAATTGTTTTCGTGAAATAAATTTGTGAGTACGATATAATATTATAAAAAAAGAACTCACATTATTTATCAGACAATGACACAAGCACCTCATTAGTCCTAAACAAAGATGTTCCAGTATATACAGCTGTAATCGTTAAACAGAGAGGCTCGAAGCAGTCATAAATTGGCGCGGGTAGTTGTCGAATGAAGACATTAGCACAAGCTGCGGGGCGCGTGCCGTTCGTGTACTAATGAGTTGCAGGCCTGCCTCCGTCCGGTCCGCACTAGCTAGGAACTGCCATACGATCGGGGTCCCCGGATTTTAGAGTTTGAAAGGCGTCCGTACAGCGTCCGGGTAGAATTTTCGATAGCGACGGAGTTTGAGAGAGATGAATTTGCCAAACTGCAAGGCGCACTTCTTAAAAGATTGAAATGAAATTTGCCAGAAAAACAGTTGGAGTGTATACCTCGGTTAAGCGAAATCGGTGCATTGATTACAAAATTATGATCTACACGGTTATAATAAATAAAAAACGTGTGCGGTCAGGGGACCCCCGTCAGGAACGAAGATCCTCATACATTTTTTTTTAAAGTCCGAATGTAATTCGAAATAAAATCTGTATAGTTCATGTATTTTTTTTTTTATTTTGTATCATATTTTCAATGCAAATAATTTAAAATAAGGAACCAAATCAAAGATCAAAAATTTATGTTATACAACCGGCCACGAACTAGTCTGCACGTCTGTCATTCTGCTTGAGTCTCGCTCTCGATACTCGCACGCAGATAAAAGATAAAAGATAAGAGAAAGATAAAAGCGTATGGAGGGGGTAAAAATCTTACGTGACGTTACATTTTCTCTCGAATCACACCTACCGCAAGCCGCGTAAAGGATCTTCGTTCCAATAAGTCGTTTAAGAAATTTCAAAAAAAAAATTCGACGTCTGTACATACCTATGTACGTATATGTCGTTGTATAGAGCTCGTAAAGCTTTACCATTTTTTTCTGTATACTTGTTACTAAAACGTACAGAAAATAGTGAAATCTAACTTTCCCCTGACGCCTGCCATCGGGATGAATAATTATTTTTCTAAATTTTTATTGACATTTTTATGGGACGTATGATGAAAAATATGTTCTGTCGTGTTTCCATCTCAACAGAAATAGCAAGACTGGGGGAGAACGTGATACCCATTAGTGCAATAGTGGGACGTTTATGCGTGGGTAATACGAGGAAAATATGTGGAAGAAAGGCCAATAAATTTTAGCACATAAGCACTATTTAAGGTGTCAACGTACCATGATAATAAATAAAAGTTGATTGGATATGATAATAGTAAATAAGTAAATTGGTATCTTACACTCTCCTCCTAGCAATTATTGCTTGCTTGGGTACTAACTATCATTGTTAAGCATAATACACACTACATTAGAAAAGGCTTCATATATTTCGGGTCACAACAAATGCAGTCAGGTGGTCCCGCTATTGTCGGGACGTTTCAATTTTCTGGGGCCTAATAGGCCACTAAGTCTCGACGGTAAGTAGTCACTGCAGCCCATGTACACCTGCAACACCAGAGGGATGTGGATGCGCTGCCGGACTTTACACAATTCTATTCACAGCCCTTTTGAAGAGCCCTTTTGTCGTAACTAAGTGGAAAACATCAGTAGGCAGTTCGTTCCTCAACTTTCGGGTTCGCGGTATAAAGCGTCTTGAAGGCCGCACAGTACGCATTAGCTCTTTGTCAATGAAATGCGGACGAATCGCCCTTCGGTGAAAAAAGGTACGAAGGTTGAAAGTTCCTAAGGTTGAACGGCTTTTCAGAACATGCATCGTTACAAAGGCGATAGAAAACGCAGAGATGCTATGATTCGTCGGATGCTGATGAGAGTGGATTCGTCAATAATTCGAACAGCACACCGTTGGACTGAGCCAGATAGGTTCAGCTGGTATTCCCCTACACTAAGATCCACATATAAATTAATTTTCCCATTATTCAAATCCATTCCAAAATCTCCAACGGTAGGTAGTGCATCCAGCAGCGTGTCAACATTTGTCATTCTGGACTGATATTGGTTTGTATCGCGGATCTTTATGGGTGAAAGGATCTGCTTACCACCAGGTAGATTCTGTCATTCCGCCACCATCTTTCTACTTTCTATATAAAAAATGGATTTGTGTAGGCGCATCGAGTGTGTACCTAAGTTTACAGTCGCTTACTGCGCATCGCAGAATAGCCCAACGTAAGACACTAATAGAACCATAAATTAAGACCGTTTCATACGAAAATTACAAGCTTCACATTCCTTACTGTCTGGCTACGACGCATTATGTTCTTCATATCCAGTTGCATAGAGTAATATGTTTACAGCGAAATAAATATGTCTTTTGTTATTGGTCTGTGATATTTGAATTCACATTTTTAATTAGACGTATGTATGTATTATATATACCTATATGTACAAAGCGGCTACCACAAGCCCTGAAGAACTACATCAGCTCTAAAAGAGTGGGCTCGCCAACCCGCTCGGCCAGCGTGGCGTGGCTCATGGTAGCGGCCCCATGGTAGGGAGAGTGCATGCTGCATTTCCACAGGTGCACTCGACTGGCCTCATTACTCCTCTGTCACAGAAGACTACCTTGAAATGTCCTGCATTTCCTACCTTATTGTATTTCCCCAATATACGTACGTGTGTCGGTAGTGAGTAAGATTTGCCAGAGCCCATTCTCATCCCATCCTATATCTCCCCATTTTCCCAATCCATTCCTCAATCTTCAAAGAAAGGCAGCGCATCCGGAGGCGTGCCAACGTTTGCCATTCTGGACTGATGTTGGCACGTATCGCGGATGTCTATGGACGACGGTATCCACTTACCATCAGGTGAACTCTATGCTCGTCTGCCGCCTTTTTCTATAAAAAAAAACATCCCTCACGCACAAGTCAAGGTGCACGAGGAAGCTCATATACAGCAGTGGACATTGAAATGGCTGGTTACATTATATATTTATATTTTAAGTATTTATTAGTAGTAGTAGTAGTATTTAGTAGTAACTAAAGTATATTTTTAGATCAGAGACATAAATTTATCATTGAACTGAATTTCATAAAAATCCATCCAATGGGTTTATGTAAGGTCTGATATTGTACATGTGGCATTGATAATGATTCCTGTGGGAACTCCATAACAGTTCTGGTTGAAAAGTAACCAAAATGTTAACTTGATATATTTATAAACAAGCATGTGCCAGATTTTATTAACATCCGTCTAGTGGTTTTTTTCGTGATACGCGTTAAGACAGACAGACAAATATTCCAACAATTATTGTTGATTAGGCTTTGTTCGACTTCACATTTTTTTTTTTTTTATAGACTAGGGTGCGGACGAGCAAGCGGTCCCACGTGATGGTAAGTGTTACCGCCGCCCATGGGCACCTGCAACACCAGGGGGTATGCGGGCGCGCCGCCGACCTTGCAAAATCCTATTCACAGCTCTCTTGAAGAACCCCATATCGTAGCTTAATGGAAAGACCTCTTGAGGCAGTTCGTTCCACAGCCTACGGGTTCGCGGTATAAAATAGTCTTTGGACCGCATAGTGCGCGACACCTCCGTATCGAGGAAATGCGGATGGACCGCACTTCTGTGACGGGAGGTGCGGTTGTAGAAACCCGAGGTGGGAATTATATTAAACAATTCTTCAGAGCATTCCCCATTGTACAGGCGGTAGAACACACAGAGAGACGCAACGTCTCTCCGAATGCTGAGGGATTCTAAACCGCCCGTGAGAGTGGGATCGTCGACAATACGAACAGCACGTCGTTGGATAGAGTCAAATGGGTCCAATTGGTATTTCGGTGCGCCGGCCCAGAGATGAGAGCAGTACTCCATATGGGGCCTCACCTGAGCTACAGACACGACTTCGTTATGATTTTATTATATACATAGACTACTATATACATACGAATATGTTTATTAATATATTATTATCATTAATATCACATATTTTGTGATGTAAGTAGCTACATTTCATGAATGGCATTATAATCTCCCGTTCAGTGTTAATTCAACCGTGTGGCCGACAAAAAATGAAACATAAATATTCTTAAAACAGGAGTGAATGCTTCTAAAAAATTCTTTTATTCATTCCTTTCCGCTCTGTGGACCGAAGGAACACGGGAAGTTCAGAAGAAAAATGTTTAAGTTCAAAGAAAAATGTCGTAAATGTTGTAAATCAATCAATTTCATTTGATTTAACATCGGATCCTTTCGACATAGTTGCGCGTGAATTTGGAATTGGAAAGAAAGGCTTAGAAAATCTTAGGCTTTTTAATCCCATCGGGTCAGTAACCTCAAGAATAATTTTTCATTTTGAAGAAAAGTGCAACAAGAAGTAACTCGTCCGTTATCGCCCTCGAGCCATTGAAGATACAAATCAGCGTTATTATTTTGAAGATCTCCACCGACCTAAATTCCTGACACTGCCTCTCTGCGGGTCAAGTAGATGTGAACCAACGGCGTAACTGGCACAACGTCTTTCTCAGCTACACCCTTGTCACACCACAGACCACAAGGGTGCGGTTAAAAGTATCGGGTTAATTGGGAAATGGATGGTATAAGGATAGTGCCGAAAGGTCTATTCGTATAATCTCAATATTGTATGGTTCTTTCTATTCCTATATTGTATTTTTCCTATACATCTGGGAGGGGAAGGGTGCACGCTACAATCCCGCAGCCGGTAGGCGCACTTGACTGGCCACGTTAAAATGTACTGCATTTCCCACATTATCCTATTTACCCCAGTGTACGTACGTCTTTCCTGACTAATGAGTGAGATATCTCACTCATTACCGAGTACGTACGGACTCGAACATATACTTGAGCCTATTCCCAACCCAACTTATTCAATCGTCATTTTCCCTACTCTTTGTCTGAATTCATTTTTAATTCCCCAAAAGTATGCAGCACATCCGAGGGCGTGTCAATGTTTGTCATTCTGGACTGACGTTGGCATGTTTCACGGATATCCAAGGACGTCACCGCTCACCACCCGGTGGACTGTGTGCTCGTCTGCAGCTTTCTGTCTATAAAAAAGTGATAAATAACGCCCCACATTAAAAGGCTCACACTAGGATTCTCCGTGGGTCCAGAAAAACATACACATGGGTACAGAAACACATAAAACATACATACATATATATATAGATAATAATTGTATCGACACACTGCATTCTTAAAACCCATTAGCCTCAAATATTCAACTGTGAGTATTTACACGATTCATTCAAAATGTAAGTTGAGGGGGAGAGTGCACGCTGCAATCCAACAGCCGCTGGGCGCGCTCGTTACCCCTCTCTCACAGAAGACTACTACCTTGAAATGTACAACATTTCCCACTTTTATCTTATTTCCTTAATATATGTACGTGTTTCGGTAATGAGTGAGAGGTGCCAGAGCCCATTCTCATCCTATCCCTCCCCATTTTCCCAACCCTTTCCCCAAATCCATTCCTATATCTCCAAAGGTAGGCAGCGGATGTCTATGGGCGACAGTATCCACTTACCATCAGGTGGGCTGTATGCTCGTCTGCCGCCTTCGTCCATAAAAGAAAAACCTACCTATTTCAGTAGCAAATAACATTTTCACCCTTTCATCAACAATTCCCTCAGAGAACAGACGTTACAGAATTCTCCTTATTTCTCTAAGTACTTTTTGCAATACTGTTTATTTTACCTTCGGGAGCAGTAAAAATATTATTTTTTAAGATCTAATATCTGTTGAGATATCCTCTCAACGTAGAAATGTACGTTTTATTGCCAAAGGTCCAATCATAAAAGTAGGGATGGATAATTTTATTAATAGGTACATCTTATGGGATTGAAACCTTTACATAATTTCATTTGGTTTATAGATAATTGTGACAACTTTAATGTACCTATTTTAATTAATCAAGATAGCCTAAAGCGACCGGACATTCAAAAGGAGAAGTAATAAAACGAACACCAACAAATTATAGAATGGACAGCAAATCTAGCGAAAGGGTTCGAAACTTTGTGGCACATAACAGTTCTATGTAATAAGAAACATACACACAACGCAATTTGGCTAACGTGTTACACAATCCGTGTAAACGGCCCGTGACAAGAGAGTAAGGATCCATGAAGAAAAAAGTCGATTTCGAAGTATACATAAAACCAAAAAATTATGTTCGAAACTTTGCGCCATAGTCCCGGGCAGCCATTTGTGTTTTTCAAAACTGCGTCTACTTCTACTATCTCAAAGACTACTACTATATATAAATACTAAATATATACTAAATACTATATATACTATATACAAATAGTTTGTGTGTACCCAAACAAAGGCTTGCTCTTTTCAGAAAGAACTATTATTGTATGGCTATTTCTTTGGCTATGTCTTTATAACAAATTAGTAAACGAATTCACTATTAAATATTCACTTGTTAAAAAAACATTTATTTAAATGGTTTCTGCATAAGTGCTATTATGGTGTAAATGAATTTCTCAATGACAAATTGGACATTTTATAGTGTTTTTTTTGTACATTTCATAGTTATAATTATTTCATCTAACATTTATAATTATTTGACATTGTAACTATCTGACATTAAGCTGAGGAATATTATTCTTTATAATTTTTAATCAATCACTGACTATATTGCCCATTTATTTGTTTGTTTGTGTTATTTTTCTTTTAATGTATTGGATTTGTAACTTCCATAACTGCGTAATAACTAAATATTTGTAAACCCTAAATATTGTAAAATATTTGTACCCTAAATACCCTAAATATTTGTAAAGTCTAAATGGCGGACAATGGGGGAGGCCTATGTCCAGCAGTGGACGTCTAAAGGCTGAGATGATTGGGTAAATCATAGTGGAACTAATTGTATTAACTTAAGATCTTTGTATTTACGTACCTGCCTATATATGATTACAAATAAATTATATTATTATTGTTATTAGATTACCTGCTATCTCAAGGAATGGTGGAAAATGTAAAGAAAGCTTCTAAATATTTGTTTTATTTTTACCAACAGCTATAAAAGTAAACAAAAATAGTTATTTGATAATAATTTAATTAGTATAAGCACGTGATTTGTACATTTTATTCATACAGTGACATGAGATTTGCTAAGGTCATACGATTATATGGCGATTTTCAATCGCAATATTTCGATAACGCGACACTTTAAGCCATAATATTCATTAACATTTTTTCATTTTTTTCATTCATTTTCTGTTTGAAATTGGCGCGAGCGTCTTTGCATACCCGCATACATTGATTATTTTGAAGCAACATTATAAATCTAATATCGACATATGTAGGTCCGATCGTGCCCCGCTGTTTTAAAAAATATCTAAATGGCGGCTCGGAACTACGCCAACTAAGCCTAGTAAAATGTTCGAACAGGTAGGTTATGCGTGAAACGGGACTCCGTCGACTAGGTGGTGACATTCTTACTAGTTTAAAATTGTGTCCTATTCCATCAATCCCTACCGCCCAATCCCCACTGGTAGGGAAGAATGGATTTTGTTTGCCACTCTTTCATGCCAGTAGTACTTCAGTTATTAAAAAACATACGTTGTTTTGTTGACCACGATTTGTTTTTTTGCTCCGCGTTTGTTAGGCTACCACTAATTTTATAAGTATTTATACTAATTTCATATTATATTTTATAGCTAATATAAGTATATAGCTTATTGTAATCTCGATTGACATTCGTCAGATCGTGAGTACCTACAATAGTAAAATTCGATTGTACCGGGTTCGAGTAATCGAAATCATGGAAAATCGAACACTAGTTAGCGAGTAATAAAAAGAGAGTAAAGTTTTAGTTTTAGTAAGTTTTAGTACCTATTCAATTTTTCCATTTATTTTTTCCTTCAATTCCCTCACAATCAACACGGCCAAAGCGGCAGAATATGCCGTGTGCGTCGTACGTCACATCGTACCCTGTAGTATAGTCACTACTGCATAGAGGCAGTGGCGGATTAAGAGTTTCGGAGGCCCTAAACATAGAAACCGCGTAGGTCCTCTATTGCTTGGATTTGGAAGGTAGAAATTAGAAAATAAAACAAAGTTCATCAAAATATATACTCGAAATTTATATTGGAGGACAGGAGCCCTAAGCACGTGATTATAATGCTTATATGTTAATCCGCCACTGGATAGAGGTTTCTCACAAGTTGCCTCACTATACATGGTCTTATGCTCTTCTCACAAGCATAAGTGAATGCTCATAAGAAAGTCACTACCTAACCCAACAACATCTTAAAAGTGTTATTTTATACTGAACTCGAATGACGATAAAAGTCTCAGTTATATCCGACCATTTATGACATTTATTTATACAGTCTTTTATTTACTACACCTAGATACACTTAATTATCTCGATCCTCAACAAGTCGCTTAAGAAACCGCCACTCGCTTCCATTCACTGTGGCCCAAGCTTAGTCACAACAATATTCTAACAAGAGAGGATCGTAAAGCGGTTGTTTTATCTCGGCGAAAGTAAGCGAACAACACTAAATCACGTCCGGCGACTAAAAACAGTTATCAAGATGTAGCAACGAAAAATTTTCGTACAGTAAAATAAAAGTTGTTGGAGGCTAAATAATGGGCGAGGTACGAGTAGATCTTTCCAGAAAACGTTGCTAAAGATTTGAAATTTTATCGTGAGGGAGTTATGAAAATGCAGCTCGAGTTTTATAACGATTAATTAGATCCCGTGGTCATCTAGAACTAATATAAGTTCATTGTGTTTTTATGGCCTCTTTCACAGAAAACTACGGTGAAATGTATCGCGTTTTCCTCTCTAACCTATTCCCCAATGTACGTATGTGTTTCGGTAGTGAGATATGCCAGTGCCCGCTCCCATTCCTTCATATCTATCCCTCGCAATTTTCCGGTCTCTTTCGCCAAACCCATTCCTACATCTCCAAATATAGGCATCGTAATCGGGGGCGTGCCAACGTTCGTCATTTTGGACTGATGTTGGCACGTACCGCGGATGTCTATGGGCGACAGTGTCCACTTATCACCAGGTGGACTGTATGCTCAGCTGACACCTTCACCTTCAAGTTTGAACATCGCGAATGTTACGTAAACAGGTTATTCACGATTTTACTCAATATCACACCATACCGTCAGCCTGAGTCTCTCCACTGTTGGATATACTAGGCCAGAATTGTAAAAACCAGCATTGAGCGCTCGATATTTGAGTGCTTAGTGAGCGCTAATGAACTTTATGACACAAGCGTTAATGACTAGAGAGCGTTACTTAATATTTCATGGTCCTAAACCCTTGTAGTTGAAAGCTCGAGTTTAAAACGGTTGAGGTTAAGGTTCACTAGCACTAAGCTAGCACGCCAATGCAACGTAGCACTCGTTTTAATAACACAATATAGGCCTCTCACAAGGACGGTCTTCTGCTAATCAGATGGTCTAATCAGCCTCTACCGTTCTTCGGAATAATATTTAACTCCATTTTATATTCTGAATCGGGTCTCTTAGCTTATAATAAAAGCGTTCAGACCCGATTTAGAACATGAAATGTGTACAAAATGTGAAAGTTTAAAAAGTTATTTAACCTCCATTTATTCGTAATTTACTTGAATTATAAATAAATGCAAAAAATTCTAGTATACGAATATTTACAAAATCTTTATCTGTTGTAATACAAACAATATATACGACTTATTGGCTTAGTTACTTACTTACGTACTTAATTTCCTAAATAGAGGAAGAACTTTCTTCTCGCAGCTTAATCCTCCTTTGAACCTTCCTTTGAACTCCTTTGAAATACTCTTTAGCTCCTCGAGAAATTTAATTTTAATCTCAAAAGAACAAACTAGAATATTTGTAAAAAAATTACTTGTATGAAATCAAAGAAGTTTTTATAGAAAGAAGGCGATAGGAAGCATGCAATCAACCTGGTGGTAAATGAATACTGTGGTAAAAGTACGACTACCTTTAGAGATGCATCAGGAGAAAGGGTTGGGAAAATGGGAGGGATAAGATAGGATGGGATGGGATAGATACTGAGGAGTAACAAAAAAATGTTCTTTTTGTTTTAAAATTGTGTTTTCCATAATATCAATTATCAAACTACACAAACGTACGCAGTGGACTCTCCGAGACTTCATTGAGAGTCTTATAGTCCCTTGCCAGAATCAGTTCAGTTAATGCAGAGATCAACTTATATAAAAAAATACCAGTATAAATTTATAATAAGTCAACCAAATAACTAGACATATGAACATATTTGATGTTAATGTTCACCATATTATTGGATTTAGAGTGACTTCAAACTGTATCTTACAAATATCTTCAAAGTATCTAACAAGTACGGCACCGTAGCCGTATAGCATTGCAAAAATCCTCCTGAACATTTTCATATATTTTGTATGAACCATCGCACTAGGCGTGCCTCAGCGCGCCGCAGCGCAGCGCACTGGCCGATGTTTGCGCTGCGACACGGGCCGCCTCAATGTGCGTTGAATGGTCGCAGTTAACGGATGTAATTCTAGTTATTCGCTGTGCGACGTCGTAGAGGATTGAATGTCAGCAGCTAACTGACTTAAATTATTTCGTTGAACTGTAGCCCGCCGCGTCTGTAATGTGCGTTGTCGCAATTTTGCAGTTGCGTCACGTTGCAGCGCGATGCGGCTGTAATGTGCGCGAGCCTTTAACGTACTTTTACTTTCTTCGTACGAAATCTGTTAAAACACGTTAAAACATCTCCATAATGTTTAAAGAAATTAAAAATATTTTCCTAAAATACGCTGTTACTTTAAGCAGACGGAGATAAATATACAGTACTCGTATAATAAAATTACAGAAAATAACACTGATTGTGAAGAAGCGTCCAAATATACCAGTGTACTTATTGAGCGATAATCTTTCATGGAGCCATGAAAGGTTACGACGTTTAATATCCGACTTTTATACGCAATAGCATTAACGGATGTCATTAACCCAACTGTACGTTTCGACACATTTGCCAAAATGGATCCAGATGTCGGCTCTGTTACCAACAATTATCCTATACCCAAACAAACATCTTCTAATTCCACCAAAATAACAGAGAGTTCTACCAACAAAATTTCAATTTCCATTGTCTAAAATTTCGCCAAAGCGAGGTAAATTAATTCTTCAACGCTATTCACAATAACTTTTGTTCTGTTTAGATTAAACTTAGTTTATACTTGAAGATTAAGATCAACGTTATACACAAAGTACAGTAAATCTGAAGGAGCTTATTTACATTTCCCGACAATTCAAGATGATAATAAACGATCGTGCCCGGACTTGGAATGTTTTCAATTGATTTTCCGCTTCTGCAGTAATTTTCTCGTAATTCTTTGTCTACTTTTCATTCTGTTTGTAAACATTGCTTTCCTGGCGGTTGCAAGGAAATCCGTGTGTACATTTCTTGTTGAAGTTTCATTATGCGTAACATTTGTAATAACTCCACGAATTACGTCATTTGTTGATTTTGTGGGTGTACTAGTTATTGTGGTCTCTTCAAAATTGATATCAGCAAACTGTTCCATAAACTCCATGCTGGTGTCATTTTGTCTATCACTTTGCTTTACTGTATCAACCTCATCAACCGTTTCGTTATGCACAAGTCCATTACTTTCATGTGTAGTAAAATTATGTATATCCTCAGACGTATTAACGTTTATCGTGTTTGTTGTTACACTTGTATAAGCCGTTGAAACAGTACTTAAATTAGTATAAGTATAATTTTCAGTTCCTACAAACTTAGTAGTTATCATTTCTTCTGTTATTATTGTGACTGGAACTGTTGTTGTCGCATCGACATTGGAAGAGTTATTTTCATTTAACATATCAGTGTTGTTAGAAATTTCGATGTTAATTTCAATTAGACTATCTATCAAGTTTTCTAAGGAAAATGTAATATTCTCCCCTAGCATTTCATCTACATTAACTGCTCTTTTGTAGTATCTCGGCGAATAACTATTTTGCTGATTATCGGAGAATCTCTGTGACAATTTTTTAACTTCCCTCTTATCAAAGAATGTATTTTCATTATCCACACCCGAATACTGTTTCTGTCCGTATAGATGTCTATTAATGGGCCACATTGGGTGGGAGATTTCCATTCTGTCTAATAAAGTTTTCTCCGCACGTTTACTGTTGACTTGCTCTCTTATATTATATCTCAGTTCGACTTTAGGCATTCTCTTGTATTTGAACAGCATTTTGTATCTATCCTTAAAAATGTCCGGCCGGAATGAAGGTCGTTCCGACTTCTCTGCAAAACAATCAGTAAAACATTGAATGAAGACAAAAGTTTAGTTCAATCAATGAAAGAAACAGGAAAAGCGGACTTTGTGGCAATTTATTTACAAGGCAGGAAATTTTTACATTTCTCTATTTGGTACGAAGTTGAAATAGCGTTTATAAATAATGGATTATTAGAAGTAAAATGTGCAATATTTTTAACTTATAGAAAAACCAGATTTTTGTAAAAACAAAATACCAAAACGTGTTGTTGAGAAATGCAATGAAAGTACTAAAAAGAAAGCACAAGCACCCTGGTGTTGCAGGTGTCCATGGGCGGCGATCATGCTGACCATCATGTGGCCCGCCCGCTCGTCTCCATCTATTCTATAAAAAAATGTACCTACTTACAAAGATTTTATTGATGAAATAAATATAATATTTTGTTTTACGTTTGACCATTCGAGCGAGCCCTGATCCAACAGAGCAAAATTGAAGAACAGAAATCAATAACAAAATAGTATATTGGAGGTCAAAGATCAACGTGTCACCCATATAACGCTACTATTAAACTACTAAAATATATATTTTTACTGTAAAGCATGCTGTAAAGCATTTTTACTGTATTGTTACTGTAATAATATGTGAAGCTTTGTTGCCCTGTCTAAAACGTTCCTAGCGCTTATTATCACGTCCGGACGCGTGCGAAACGCGGCGCGGACGACGCGCGTAGATTAAAACATACTAGAATTATTGTACAAAACATAAGAAAAAGAACTAAATACTGGCAGAATCGATTCAACTCTTAATCATTATTAATGAACAATATATTGTATTTGCGTTATTTCAATGACACGTTGTACAGGTTGATATGTTAAATCATTGATTTGAGAATACATACTATATATATGTCATACAAACACTCTAGAGGTGCCCCTCTAGAATATTTGTATGAGTCTAATAGTGTTTTAAGTTCAGTAGTTCTCGAATTATTTAATTCATGTGTGTTTTGAAAATAGAACATTCTTATTATGTAGTAGGTACTTAGTTTCAAATTTAATTTAATGTTCAATTTAATTCAAATTTAATAAGTTTGATCTTTTAATGAACCCCTCGTCATCTGCTTCACCCCCTTAGAAGTGCCAACCAGGTTTTTTTTTATAGAAAAAAAGGCGGCAGACGAGCACACAGTCCACCTGATGATAAGTGGATACTGTCGTCCATAGACATCCGCGATACATGCGAACATCAGTACAGAATTTGAAAAGATTGAGTACATTTGATAAGAATGTATGATGCGTCATCTAGTCTAGTCCCATATCGATGGTTAAAGTAAATTTGCTTAAAATAATTTGCTTATTATATTAAGATTATACTAAAAATAAAATAATATAATACCTCTTACTAAATCACCATAGCTCGCATCCAGGAAATTAGCCATAAAATCTTTTCCTTTATCAACATATGGAATCATCGTTGTCGTGGTGGTCATTTGAGCCGCTTCAACGTTCTGTTGTTGTTCACCATCATTTCTTTTCAAGCATCCATTGGGGTAACAGTAAGTGGGTTGGTGTACACACATTTGGACGCAAACGCATATGGGAGGCGTATGTTGAAACTCATTGAAGATTATGTTGAAGAAATGTTCAACTAATGCCGCGTTCCTTATTTTTTCGCAGTAGTTCACTTTAGACTTGCGCTGTTGAGTTGTGAATTGGGTGTGTGAAACTGGAATTCGAAATGTTTAGTTTAACCATTAGGTTTTTCCGACTGACGACATATTTTCCATTTTTCCAAATTTTGAATCATCAATCTCCAAAGATAGTCGGCGTATCTGCCACACGTGCTTACGAATCATTCGCGTAACAACAGATTCTCAAGACAGATTTTTCTAAGGACAAGTTCTCATAACGACAGACATTGTACAGTCAACCTGAGTGTATGAGATGAATTAACTATTTTGAAATGGCTTTTGGGGAAGTACCTATTAAGATAGTCATGGGATGGTTTTCTATAGTCTCGAATGGTTTTAAGGTGATCAATTAAATGGAATAATGATTGTAAATTAACATTGACGTAACCTAAATCTAATCTGTCATGTTTTGATTACGACTGTATTCTGTCATTTTGAAAACCTGTCCTTATGGGAATCTGTCTTTTTGAGAATATGTTTTTATGCGAATGATCAGTGCTTACGTTTGTCAATTTTTTATTTACGTCGTTCGACATGTATTATGTTAGTACTCAGAGACGCCACCTCTAAAACATGGACTCGTCAGCCTGCTTGGCCAGCGTGGCGTTTTTAGACCATATATCCCTCATGCACAAGACAATGTGCAAGAAAAGGCAGCAGTTTATATTCAGCAGTTGACGACAAATGGGCTAGTTATGGTATGGATGTTCATAAGAGATACTCACTGACGACAAATGGGCTAATTCCGGTTATGTTAAAAGTTATGGCAATTCATGAGTGACGCTCACGTATATTTGGTATACTAGGTGGACTTACAGTTTGTCTGCCACCCTATTTCTATGAAAAATGGATTCAATGTGCAATGCATTTGAAAAATATTGAATTTAAATCTATTTCTCTTGTCACAAGGTCCCAATCTTTATGCAATATATAAATATTAATTTAATATTAAATATGTAGATTTACTACATTATTATTTAAATACTTTGGTCTTTCTTTAACTCCTAAGGATGTAAACAAGATATTATTATTTTCGTTGATTACATCCACAGCATATTTGGAAATATATAGGGTGTAACATTTAAGATTTTCGCGTTTCTCGTACATATTTATCTATTTAAATGGGTCTCAACGCCAATGTTTACTTTATTTTACTCGATGTTTCGGTTGGGTTGCACTGAGACCATAGTCACCAGCTGACTCTCGTCCAGCGAACTGAAACGTCAAGTAATATAAATGTGGTAAACATTCGCGTTAAGACTCGCTTAAATATATATATATATATATATATTTGAAGATATATATATTTGCTTTGGAAAGCAATTATCTATCTAATAACATTAAAGGGTGATACATGTAAGGGTAATACCAATATTACGCTTTTATTAATAGTTTTCTTTAAATACTTTAATTCTTATTGTGTATTATTCTGTTATTGCGTTAGTGTGATATGCGTCATGCGTCAGACTGCGTCAACTACGTCATACGAGACTGTTATGCGTCAGAAGGTTGATTAATTACACGACAATGTCCTCTAACTTGGTTTCGTATTACACTCGCCCCACGGGGCGGGACATACTCGAGCATAATTTTATATTGATTACCTTTGTTCTGTGCCTATGGATCCACCAAATAAATACGTAAATCTATATGTAATATTTCGATAAGAACATAAATATATTTATAGTGAACTACTTAGTTGGGAGCGAGGGAGACAAGAATATATTATATGTATAAAACGCGGCAATAAAATAAAGCTAAACTTCAAACACGTCAACTAATTTAAAATATATAAAACCGATCAAGCGATAAATAAAATTATTATAGAGAATAAAATATCAAAGGTTAGGGAAGTGTAGTTTTGTAGTTCTATCTATTAAAACGTTCGTAACGCTCGGCTGTGGGTAAAATTTAAGTTATACTAGAAAGTAACCATAAGTCATGAGAGAAAAATGTTTTGTGAAAACTGGTAGAATCTATTCTATTCTTGATAATGAACAATCTATTTGTAGCTTTTCCGTGATTTCAGTGAGAGGAATGTCATCAATGAACTCAGAATCATGATCACTAGTTCTACTGTGTTTATATATAGAAAGAAGGCGGCAGATGAGCATACAGTCCACTCGCTGGTAAGTGGATACTATCGCGCATGGACACCCGGGTAAATGCCAACATCAGATCAGAATCACAAACGTACCGTTGACACGTCCACGGATGGCGCTGCCTTCCCTTAGAGATGTACAAATGGAGAAAGGGTTGGGAAAACGGGAATGGATAGGATGGTTGGGGAATGGGCTCTGGCATATCTCTCACTACCGAAACACATACCTATCATTATTACTAAACCTCTTCATTATTACAAGGGAAGGCCAGTGTTATATCATCTGATAAAGTAGGTACTAACAATGGTTTCATACTTACATTGGATGAAAATTGACATAAAAAGTAGATAACTCATATTGACGTCCATATTTACTAACAATTATGTATGTACTCGTATGTCTAATAATTCATTTTATCTTATTGCAATAAAATAATTTAACTAAGCAAATGTTCATATCTATTTCATTATAATTGAAAATATTTTTAACAGATAAAATTATGTTCTAAATAATAATCTTCCAATTACAAAATTCCTTTAAAATTACTTTTAAGTTTGGATCTGTTTTGAAAAAATAAAGATCAACCGTCAAATAGTCAATAACCGACCGGTCAATAAAATTACGGAAACTTTTTAATATTTTACAAAAAGGACATGTAAGTATTTAAATTATTAATAATTCAGTAAAAATAATTATTAATAATCAAATGTGGGCTAAAATTAATATTTCTACGAAATGCATAAGGAATTTTCAGAATAATAATTAAATACGGACTCTGTGAATATTACAGACAAAACAATTTACTCTATATTATGTTTGCTTTCCTACATAAGTACTAAATTCTGTTTTATTTGTGAAAACTAAACTATCCTTTTTCTGTATTACAGAGTCTTAGTATATTCCTTGTTTAACAACTTTTCTTGAAAGAATAAAATGAAACAAACATAAATTATTCACTAATTTGCACAAAAATCACAACAGAACTATTAACAGCGGTCATCACTTATTCACTTCCACCAGCGAACAAATTAACATTGTACTCGTAACTGTCAACCATTTGTGATTGAATAGGCTGTTGACAATATGTATATATCTAAAGTTACATCCCGTTGATACATTTCAATATCCGACACCTGAATCAGGTCTACTCCGAAAACACGAATAACGAAGTTTCGGTCGATATATTCGGCCGTAATTCGAAAACCTACTCTGACGAAACGAAAGAACGATCGAAATATAGATTTCGACAGAAGATACTTCGGGCTCAAACGTCAAATTTCTCGACAACAAAAGAGATCTTTTAATTTTCATAATTTCATTTTTTTAATTAAAAATTCCATGAAATGTGTAGTACTTTTTTGATGCGGACATATATTCATAACATTTAATATTCAATATTACTTAATAATTTCAGTGAAACTGCAGAGAGATTTTTATTAATCGAGTATGCTCTCGAGGAGGAGAGACTGGAGAGCAACTTGCAAGACACATACGAGTAGACGGAACCTCCGAGAGGAGTTTAACATCAACAAAATTCCCCTTAAACTACGGTCCCAATCGAGAGCTATCTGAAGAGCTATGCCAGAAGATTGTCCCATTGTTGCGACTTAAAAGGATTATTTGAGGAATTAATCCAACAGTGAAGGTATTGTATCTCAATCATGATAAATAGTACTATTGAGTAATATTTTACTCAAATCTATATAAATAAAAATGTAAATGTTCGTTTGTATTACAAGTAAACAGGTAAAAAAGAGTAAGCGCCATCTGTTGGGCAGCCGCAGCAACGCGTAGCCGGGTACAGCTAGTGTTACATATATAAATAATTGCATGCCCGGCAATTTTTTTGCAAATAATAATATAATAGGTTGGGGAGAAAGTCTTTTCGTATTTTGTATGTATGAAGTTGTGATCCAATATCTTTAATTAAACTGTTTGTACCTGGCTGGTTATGATACCATTAAAAAGGTAACATTTATAAAAAATAAATAAAAAACTGTTCCCCTTCATTTTTCAATTGTTTTCTGTCCAAGAAAATGAGTGAATCCAACGAAGAAATTCGATACATTTTAAAGTTTTATTACAAAAAAGGGAAAATGCGACACAAGCCGCGAATAAAATTTGTGCCGTTTATGGACCTAATGCAGTGTCAGTAAGAGTAGCACAAAGTTGGTTTAAGCGTTTTCAGTCAGGAAATCTTAATGTTAAACATGCAGTTCGCTCCGGTCGCCATGTTACCGATAAAGTTGATGCCATTTGTGAAAAAGTGCAGCAAAATCGCCATATTAGTAGTTACGACATTGCTGATGAACTAGGCATTGACCACAAAACAGTTTTGACTCATTTGAAAAAGTCTGGATTCACAAAAAAGCTCTATGGTCTCTATCATGGTCTAAGTGCGGCCAAGCTCCACAGACTGTGGCGAAACCCGGATTAACGCGCAATAAGGTGATGTTGTGTGTATGGTGAGATTGGAAGAGCTTCGTTCATTATGAGCTTTCACCGCCGGGCAAAACCATCGATTCGGATCTCTACTGCCAGCAGCTGATGAGACTAAAGCAAGAAATTGAGAAAAAACGCCCGGAATTGATCAACAGAAAGGGAACAGCACCTATCCGTACAAACAGATATCAAATTCTCAAAAGAAGTCAATTCTCAATTCTCAAAAAGAAACGTCATAGGCCTCAACGATTGCAACAGACATGATGTTCTGCTGTTGACGTAAAGATCGCTTCAAATGTTTCAACTTTTCGGTCCTTAAAGCAGAAGCGACAGGAAAATTTTTATTAAATGCTATATGCTTAGTTTGAAAATGGCGCAGTGCATTAAATTTTTTTATAATAACGCTTTCTCTGTATATCAGGCACAATAAATTTGCGTTTTTACCTTCAACAACAAAATATTCGTCCTCCCAATTTTCTTGAGACTCAATTTTTATGAGCTATTTTCCTGTTTTGCTTCGACGACACTCCTGCCATGTTTCACACAAAATTTAGGTAAGGGTACAATATTAACAAACTCGAAGTCACAGAGTAGCGGAGCGTGCGAGATACGAATGAATACACTGAAATGGCGCCGAAAGCCGTACCGACATTCGTAGTAGCTATAACCTCTGCGCCCCAACTCCGCGCCGGTAAGCAGCCTCTTGGGTTTAGGTAGGTAACGAATCTGTGGCCCACTGGGGCTTTAGAATTTGTAAATATGGCCCAAGAAAAAAAATAACTAGTACCGCTGCCACGACTTGGTGACTATCAAGAATTTCAAACTTATTTGAATATTAAGCCCAATACACTCCTACATCCATCACAGACAAGATTTCTTTGCTTCCAGTTGTGAGAAGGCTTTTAGAGCAACTACCTGCACTGAAACTATATTTTCAGTGCTGTTTTGCTTGATAGATTACTTGCCGCAAACTCGATTTTGGAAAATTACATGGCTCCCTCAACAGAATTGTACTTAAGTTTTTTAGTTTTTAAGTTTTATTTCATAATCTAAATAAAGAAATGTAGGTAATCCGAAAGACCAAAACTGTTTATCTTTTATTAACAAATCTTCTCAACCTACAAAACAATTTTAGAATATTCTATAAAGCCACAATGTATGGAATTGACTGATGAAGAAAGAGCCATAAGTTTGGGTCATTCTGCAAGTTTGGAAAGTGAAATTTTAAATTTGGATTATGAGTTAAGAGAAAATCATCTAAGTATACCATAGCTGGGAGGTAATGTTTCAGCTTTGCTGTTGCAAGAGACTTTGTATGGGGAAAGAGGAAGTCCAGCAGTTTAGAGAAATATGCACTCTTTTTTTTATATTACGAGTATTATATAAATAAGAAATCGCTTCCCGTTTGAAAATTTAGAAAGACAGCGAAACAATGCGTAAAATCTGTTGCCCATTTAAAAACATTGTTTCCAGGTAAATATCTTAATTCCATATGGTAATATAAATTACTGTAGATATTAAACAATACATCTTAAATTATATAGGTAGGTATATGTCAGTATTTGAAAACTAATAAAAATTAACAGCTGCTATAATTTTCCTTACAGATTTATGTGCTACAAACGTAACTGAATTAGATCGAGAATGGAGACTTTTAACAAACACAGCTCTTCCTTTTACAGCTGAGCAAAATATCAGAGTTAAAGACTTCTGGCAACACATGTCTCAAATAAAAAAGACGATGATGCACAGATGTTTCCTTTACTGAGCTAGTTCGTGAGGAAATGGCTTGTGTTTCCACACAGTAGCGCCAATGTCGAGAGACTGTTTTCAATAGTTAATTTATTGATAACTTGTAGTCGAAACAAACTATCCATTGATACTCTGCAGGGACTAGGTAACTACATAGTATATACAAAACGATTTATAAACAAAAGTGTTGAGCAGCCTACACCTTCTATGAGGGGGAGAGTGCACGCTGCAATCCAACAGCCGCTGGGCGCACTCGACTGGCCACGTTACCCCTCGCTCACAGAAGACTACCTTGAAATGAATACCTTGAAATACCTTGCATTTCCCACTTAATCTTATTTCCCTAATGTACGTACGTGTTTCGGTAGTGAGTGAGATGTGCCAGAGCCCATTCCCATCCTATTCCTCTCCATTTCCCCAATCCTTTCTCCAAATCCAGTCCTTTATCCAAAGGTAGGCAGCGCATCCGGGGGCGTGCCAACGTTTGTCATTTTGGATTAATGTTGGCATGTATCACGGATGTCTATGGGCTACAGTACCCACTTACCATCAGGTGGACTGTATCCTCGTCTGCCACCTTCGTCCATAAAAAAAGAATAAGAATAAGAATAACCTACCGAACATCATTATAAATTACCTATTTAATAAAAATACGTATTCTTTTAAAGAATAAAATAATAAGAAAGCTATACTTTTTTTTTTCCTCATATTTTTACCCTTAAAACATTTAAGACCCTCGAGTAAGCAGCGGAGCAGCTATTTTGCAAGTACACTTCTATTTTGACTCTTCTATTTCTATTTTTTTTTTTTTTTTTTTTTTATGTTAGGAGAGACAATCAGGAAAATCCTGCATTGGACACCTGGCACCGTCTAGTCTAGCTGAAGGCCAGCCTAGGTGGTGCCAGGTAGCGTCGGACTCCTACCGACTAAAAACCTGATTGCCTCAACATCGTGTATGTCTAAGTTCTTGTGGCCCTAGTGGCCTTTCAAGAGTCACCGGTCGCGTTGATGTAGGGCGAGCGCAGAAGGCGCTCAGCCAGGAGAAAAGTGTGTGTTGCAACAGCCTAAGGGCTCCCCCGCCGGTAAACCGGCGGAAGGAACGGACCTCGGCTTAGGGCGTTGCATTGGGGGGATACCGCGGGATCGCGTGTCGGCGAGAAGCGCCCAGGCACGTGTCGATGCCTAGTGAAAGTGTTGGCTGAGGGCCGGTGTGTGTTAACGGTGTATCGAGGGGGACGTCCACGTCTCGGCCGGCGGGGACGGTGTCTGTGTGCTGTGTTTGGGTGCAGAGTGAGAACCGCATTGGCAACGGTGATCGGGTCGTCGGGAGTTACCCGAAGTCTGGCTCTTGTCCTCCATATTCAGTAATTTCATAGCGCGAATATTTGAATTTGTTATTTTAAATGTCCATCCTAATTCTAATTTCTTATAATTAGCGGTAATAGTAACAATTCTTTAAAAAAAAGTTATAAATTGAATAGGCCATACCAAACCTTGAGTTAACATTTCCCGATGATAAATATTTAATTTCAATGCACAAGCTCACTGAATATACAAACTCAGTTTGTCTGCGATTCTTTATCAACCAACTCTGTCCGCTATAACGTTATCTTTTTTTTCATGCTACGGTTCTGGGTTCGAACTTATTTAATACTTTTTAACATCTAACAATATCTATTCTTCTATTTTTACGTTGATTTTGTGTAATTTTATCAATGGTTAATTAAAACTACTTTACTTTAGAAAAATAAAAAGTTGTTCTCAGAGAGTATCGAACCTAAGCTGCCGCATAAATTGACACGAAGCCACACAGAGCAGCGGGTCAAGTAAATCAATTATTGTAAATAATATACTAGGTTGATCAATAAGTTTCTAGAATCGGATACTTTACATTAAATTATAGGAATGCATTCTATTTCATTCGAATCTCAAATTCAGTAGTAGCCAGTGCCAAAAAATTAAAAAAAAACTGTCACCCATATTGTTTTTCGTTGTTTACATTTGGCGGGAACTTTATTAGTGTGCAAAATGGAGAAAATCGAAGTTCGTGCGGTTATGAAATATTTCTGACTGAAATTTTTTTCTACGAAAAATGTGTTTTTGAAGAATTACAGTCTACTTTAGGAGACAATGCTATGTCTTATTCTACAGTAGCATACTGGTGCGAGGAATTTAAACATGGCAGAATCTTCTGTAACGACGAGACTCTCTCTGGGCGCCCAACAACCGCTGTTACTGAAAACAACGTCAAAAAATTGAAGAAATTGTTAAGACAGTGTGACTATTCGTCATTTAGCTAAGATTATGAAGCTTTCATTGGGGACAATTCAGTTCTTTTTAACTCATACCTTAAAATTCAAAAAAGCAAAAAGTAAAGAAAGCAAAAGAAAAAGAACGCACAAAAGAAAGCAAGAGTAGACATTCCAAAGCAAAATTTGTCAATTATTATTGACCGAGATCCAGAATCTTTTCGACTACGTTTCGTGACCGTTGATGAAACGGGGGGTCACCATTTTGACCCGGAGATGAAGAACCAAAGTAAGGTGTGGGAAAGATCGTCCTCCCCGCCAGCCAAGAGGTTCATCATTCATTAATTCTGCTGTCAAGATAATGGCCTCGGTGTTCTGGGATGCGGAAGGTATCATTATGATCGATTATTTAACTAAAGAACACATAACTGGAGAGTAACGGCTGGGTTTCAGTTGATGCAGCATCCGCCATATTCTCCGGACCTAGCTCCTAGTGATTTTCACGTTTTTACCAATTTGAAAAAACACTTGCGTGGTTATAAACTTTCACGGAGATGATGAAGTCATGTGCGCTGTAAAGTCTTTTTTCGATATCCAGAATTTTTCCAAGGGAATTGAGCAACTTTCAAAACGTTATTCAAGGTGAATACACCTTGGTGGTAATTGAATTCAAGGTGTTAATCTAATAAGATTAGGTGATTACGTTGAAAAATATATACAATTTAGATATACGTTCCCTGGTTTCAATACTTTTCCAAAATTATATTGATCAACCTAGTATAAACTGCACTTGGGTTAAAGTAAGCTTGTATACTCAAATAATTAATTAAATATTTATAATCAGGAATTATTAAATTACGATATGGTAGACTTATCATGATTCGTTCTTCAATTTTGGACTTTTTGCTATTCTTATTTTGAATATTGGCGATCTGTATATAAGTGTTCTGGTCTCTAAAATACTTGAAAAATATAGGTGGTAGATCTACCAACTTTTCATACTAGGATTTGTTAGAAACTACCAACTTTTAAAACTACCAACTTGGGAACCTTGGCACATTTTGGGTTGGTAACACTGAATTGAGCAGAAGTTGATGAATGATGATACTATTGATACTACGCACTAGTGACGCACGCATAGTTTTAGCAACCCATGTCAGCCGATACTTCAAATAAATTTCAATTAGTTATTTGTGAGTTGTGAGTCTGAACGTGTGATTTGGCAGCAACAACATTTTCATCAAACGGATTGAGAACCCATCTTTACGAGAAAACACCGTTATCACCTGGTAAATATTCCAGTAACTGAATATTCAATTCGCGTAAATGTGTATTCATGCTCTCCAACGCGCGATTACCAACTGAATTTTCTGAATTCATATTTTTGACAATATAGTTAAGTTGAAGGAAATGCATCAAAATTGCGTTTTTCAAGGTCAAATACCAAACTTCTTAAGGAAAGGATTAAAATTTTATCATTAGTAAAATGTTTTTTTTACGGCCTTGCAAACTCATATCCGCTGGCTGACTTGCGCACTATTGCGCAGCGCGGGAGGTCCATTGGATGGTCGCTTGCGCAGCGCGGGAGGCGTGGTCGCTTGCGCAAATCCTTGACCTATTACGGCGCGTCTATGATTAGATAACAAGACAAGATTGTAGTGTTACTGTTTTTAGTAATTTTGTTTTTAGTAACATGACATAGTAATTTTGTTTGCAATTTTAAAAAAATGTAGTTTTAACCGAAAATTCTCTTGACAAGTTAATCACTAAATTAACTTTATCATCTTTTTTAATCATTTAATCATTTTTTTACGATATATCCCATTAATTAAAATAATAATCTTCAATTTCGTACTTAAATAAAAAAAGTTATAGTCCATCAAAGTTGTTTCAAAAATCATCATGCGTTCAAACAAACAATAATTGTGATTCAACTACATCACCCAAAACTGAAATATAGGTATTATTAGAAGCCCTATTAAATAGGTATACATTGATGGATGTAAATAAAATTGGCACATATAAACTATTCGAAAAATGTATATTCCGAGAAATGATAAGTTAGGAGAAAGAAACTTCGTTTTACATTTATTTTATCCTGGTGATTATTTTCTTTTTATTTTTGTTTTTATATCATCAGTTAAGATCATCATCATCGCTTGTATCTTGACGCACTTGTACATCACAACCACAGATTGACTGATTTTGTATTGCTCAAAGGACTGACACCAAGCAACTAGTGCTTCAAGGGCAAACTTGTGTAATATTTATCTTAGAATGAGATATACAACGTTTCATATGGGTTAGACCGTTTAATAAAGAGAGACATATGTTCTTCAACGCCGTACTCAATGGACCATAGTGTCCACCCACAATCAATAGTGTCAATCAATCAATCAAATCCGACCGGACACTATAGTGTCAAGTCATTCAAATGTGAAAATATAGGTATCAATCAAGTAAACCAATATCAAGTAATAATTATTCTTTATCTTGTAAAAACTCTGAAAATGAGTTTATGTTTACCTGTAAAAAATATTTTCAATTCATCTTGCAATTTAAAAAGCCTTATTAGAATGTTTCCTCGCGACAATCATTTGAGTTCGGTATGGAAAAGCAGTAACTTGTTCTTGATGCCCATTTCTTCGCACAGTTCAGAAAGCAATCTGGTCTGCAAATGTCAACTTTTAATAAAGTTTTAACAACTATTTATTTTTACAGCTGTGGACAGAACATTTTTCAAATTATTTGGCTTCTCTTTTGTGACAAGCGCATGTCTGTGAACAAAGCAGTGCGTCCATTCCATCTGTGGCATAATTTTATATTGTACCAATGATATGTTACCTATAATATATGATCTTACTTGTATGAAAAGGATGTTATGTGATATAAATAGCTTGTCTGAGATTTATCAACTAACTAGTTCAATTGATGCAATGCAGTGAGGGTCATGCGCTAGATATATTCCTTTCAAGTCAATATTTGTCGCAAACATTTACTGAAATAGAGGAAACTTGCGGTAAGTGCTTGCTTGCCCAATCTTTCCATGCAATACCCTCTCCTATTGTATTTAAATACGACAAAAACGTTTGTATTCTAATTCTTTATTACGACATCAAAATGATTTGTATTTAAACGAAGAGCAAAATATATCAGCAAAAACTCATGATCAACAAAACAATCTTTTTTTTAATAACTAAAGTAAATATTTTGAAATTAGTAAGAATGTCATCATCAAGTCAACGGAGGCCCGCTCCCATATCTTCATTGTCACAAGAGAAGTTTTTTTTAATAGAATAGACGGCAGAAATAAACCTAGTTAAATTTGCTACAATCGAATTGCTGCTTTTTTAGTATTTTTTGTTGCTCATTTAACTACTTTTATATACTTTACTAATTCGTAGGCATATGTAGATACATAAAATATTTATAAAAGAATAGAATGTCAGTGGCATTTTTTACGTTTTCATCGTTTACTTAGAAAAGCTTACCCTCAAATTGCAACAAACATTAAAATTAAGTAAGTATCGAAGTAAGATAGACCTGGCGCAAATATGGGTCTACCTAATTTCAAAGTCAGAAAAATAGTAGAAAACATGTAATAATTAAAACATAAAGTTTTTGGTGTGTAACTTATTTAATTATCTTTTATGAAAAGTAAGAATTATTACAAATATGCTATTATTTCTGAAATAAAGAGATTATTCGTTCATTCATTCTTTCATTACCTTCATTCGAGCCATTTTAATCCAGTATAGGTAATTTGGTTACAAAAGATGAATTGATATGAAGTAAACAAACAAAAACAATTAAATGGTGATGCCTTTTAAATTGAAATGGATTTTTTTTATAGAATAGGATGGCAGTCGAGCGGTCGGGCCACATGATGTTAAGTGGTCACCGTCGCCCATGGACACCTGCAACACTAGGGGATTTCGGATGCCACCTTGCAGAATTCTGTTCACAGCTCTCTTGAAGAGCTCCATATCGTAGCGTAACGGAAATACCTCAGCTGGAAGTTCATTCCACAGCTGTCGGGTTTGCGGTATAAAGTGTCTTAAATATAACGTTCGCGGTATAAAGTCGGTATCATGAACCTGACATACATTTCAAGGACTGAAGAGATGAATTTCAAACGAGTATGGGATTCAACATGTCCCCGCGTCTGGGACAGTTGGGAATCTGACGGCGTCAAATGGGTGGTGCAGGACCTACCGCCAGAGGACGACGAAAAGGCTATTGAGATGTTAATTGAATACTTTTGTCCTGACGAAGTCTCATGCTCCGCCGTTGGTATGTGTGCTCTCCAATAAACATATTCATATTCTTAATTGAATTGGACAGACGCTTATTTACAGTCCTACTGTGGTAAGTGTAAGTGGTATGGTAAGTGGATACTGTCGCCCATAGACATCCGCGATACATGCCAACATTAATCCAAAATGACAAACGATGGCACGCCCCCAAATGCGCTACCTACCTTTGGAGATATAGGAATGAATTTAGAGAAAAGGTTGGGAAAATGGGGAGGGATAGGATGGGAATGGGCTCGGGCACATCTCACTCACTACCGAAACACGTACGTACATTAGGGAAATAAGATACAGTGGGAAATGCAGTACATTTCAAGGTAGTCTTCTGTGAGAGAGGGGTAACGAGACCAGACGAGTGCGCCCGGCGACTGTTGGATTTATTGTTTATAATAATTTTATTGATAATTTATATAACATAATTTATAATGTTTATTGAATTAATAGTGAGTGATAAAAATAACAGCAACAACAGCAATAATAATAATCAGTGGTTCCTTGCTGAACAGGCGGGCAAGAGCCGGCGAACCCGAAAATGCCACAGCCGATCATACCAGTCATGCCGAAGACATCTTGCAGAGCAGGGATGTACACAGTCTCAGCCGGTGCATTGGAACAGACCACAAATATTAATAATGAAGATGCAAGAAGAAAGTGGTCCCAAGAAGAATTACACGAACTTGTGTTTTGCTACTTTAAAGCTAAATCAGAAGGAATAGGATACATAAACAGATTTGAATGATTATTTAAAGAAAGAAACCCAAATAACCCAAAAATACATAAATTTACTGGCAACACTCTAGCAAATCAGGCACGTAGTATCATCAACCGTAAATTCATGTCAACAAAAGTACTCGATGAAATAAAACGTAGCGCTGAGCAACCAACTACGCTATTAGAAGCTTCATTATCATCGCCTTCTCTAGATACACAATCAACCACAATAACAGCAATGGAAATCCCATCGACAGAACTAATAACCATTGTGGTTACTCCAAGTACTCAAGAAACACAGCCAGCATTTATGCCCAACCCCGTAATAACACCATTACACACTATAGTTATACTGATAAATGAAGAAAACCAAAATCCCCCTAGAGAGTAAGTAAAAGAAATACCTGTATAAGAAAGGAAACGCCTACCTAAGCCCAATATTACAAAACAATTCATATGTAACCTAGATGAACTCAATAAATTCTCACCAACCATTCTTCCATATCATATGACACTTCGTGATACCAATCACGTTAGTTATACGCAGTTGCACTCACTTTGATAACAGAAAACGATCAAAGCCCTTATGATCAAACAAAAAACACTCCGAAACAACACAAGGAACGACTCTGGAAATTAAGAATAAAAAAGAGAATAGAAGGACTCGGAAAAGAAGTAGGTCAACTTAAAGAGATAGAGAATGGGATTAGGACTAGAAAAATGTTAAAAATTAAAGATAAACTGATAAATACAAATAATACAAATTAATTAAAGATAAATACAACATAGCAATTAAACAACTTTGAACGACCACTGCAGAGTCACCCCGTGACCATGTCCACTGCAAAAAGTGTTCGAAACGTCGGGATATAAATAATGTCTAATATACGCGATTTAAACCGTTCAAAGTTGTTTAATTGCTATGTATAGTAATCGCGAAAACCTAAGAAAATATAAATACAACATTTATAATTATCAAGAACTCTGAAAAACAATAGAAATAATTAAAGAGAAAATGTAATGTAAAATGTAATGTAATGTAAATGTAATATAAAAGCTTTAGCGGGGAGAATAAAGCGATACGAAGATGATAACAATAGAAGGACACAAAACCAACATTTCCTTGACAACCAAAACAATTTTTACAGGAGACTTACAAATACTCAATACACTCCCACTCAGCTACCTACTAAAGATACAATTCAAAACTTTTGGAAGTCAATATTATCGAAACCAATATCGTACAATAAGCATGCCGAGTGGATATATGACATGGAAAATGAATCGGATAACTTACTTATAATTTTGAAGAAATAAATTTGGATCAGGTTCGTATTGCAAAATCTAATTCTGGAAATCACCAGGGCTAGACAAAGTACAAAATTACTACCTAAAATATTTAACAAATACACATGAACACATTGCTAACCTATATAGCAGAACCATTAAAGGCAAAGAAGAAATAGATGAATGGTTTACCACAGGACAAGTCATTTTGATACCCAAAGATACAAACACAGAAGACTCAAGAAATTGGCGACCAATAGCATGTCCTCCAACCATGTTTGGGGGAATGCTCTCCAATTATTTGTGCGTGTGTATTACTGGAGCTACCATGAGAAGAAACCAGGATCTTCGGAATATGAATATTTATTAAATCAACATACAACATAGCGTCTGTAGCGTTGATAATATTACAATATTAAAATTGAAACAGTGTAAATTAATAAATTGTAAACTCTTCTAGTAAAAAGACAATATCGTTCTCATGAAAATTTGTTGACAACTAATATCAAAAATAACAAAATCAAAACTTATAAAAAGAACACTTAGAAATAATCAAATAAATCAAATTAGGAGCTCGACCAAAGAGGTCGGCTCTCGACGCCACGCATATATAAGCTGTTGACCTCTATTTTAGATAGCGAATTATATTTGCGTTGTGAAAACAATAATATTCTTGCTCCAGAACAAAGAGGATGCAGGCGACGAGGTAGGGTATGCAAGGATCACCTCATGATAAATAAAGCCATACTAGAAGACGTTCATCAGTCACAAAAAAGTGACATGTTTCCGATTAACATCAAGCTAAAAAACAATATTTATATTATTATTCCCAATCTCATTTAAGTATATGTTTTTAAATTTAATTTTAATATTTTTAACTTTTATTTTTACGAGTATATTTTTACATTGTAAACATTTGATACACTTGTTTGAGGTTATCGTCAGGTTATCTTGACAAACAGGTTATCGTCACTTGGCCATTTAAATCTTTTTCCACAACATTGTTTAAATGGCCAGATTTATATAACTTCTCACCTTTGGAATCATTCGGACCATGTACACAATTATTTATTACTGGCCGAACCAATATTTACTATTTTTTTCCATTTAAAAAAAATCTATTTTTTTTTTTTTATAGATTAGTGGGCGGACGAGCAAGCGGTCCCACGTGGTGATACACGTGATTATTATTTAATACAATGTTCACCACATTTAATTCGATAAATAAAACACTAGAGAGCGCTAACTTCGGCAGTAGTGCTGCCTTATATTTCGCACACGGTCCCTATAGTGTTGTATGTTCTATAGCTCCCGAATTCTTTAATTCATATGCGTTTTCTTAAGTTTTCCTCATCTGCTTCAATATCTTAAGTTTACGAGTGTGTTCCACACTATGTTCCCGGGACGTGATCTCCATTTGAGACCTCATCTACCCCCTATCGGTTTAGAGATAATTATCTTTAACTGTATTGAAGTTGCAACTTTTATTTTGACCTTAAAAGGAGCTAAAGATTAGAATCAAATAGCTGTAATCAATAGCTGTAACACTTCAAAAATACACAGGATTATTTCATTAAATAGTCATTTTTTAACTAACAGTACTCGCATTCGTTTGCCTCTTACGGCAACTAAAATTTCCATTATCTATATATTTCTGAATCAAAATGAAACGTTTAAGTATTCGTTTCGTTAGTGACTGAGATATGCCAAAGCCTGGGGCGTGCCAACGTGCCATTATGGACTCATGTTGCCATGTATCACGGATGCCCATGGGCGACAGTATCCACTTACCACCAGGTGGTTTGTCAGCCCGTCTGCCTCCTTATTTTTATAAAAAACTGTTAACAACTACGACTATGAAATCTAAATGTAGTTGTAACTCATAAAATTCCTGATTCAAATCTTCCTTACAGATCTCATCAATGATCCGGCAAGTGTTCGTGGTGGTAGCAGATTCTGGCGAAACAACATTAAACAACGGATGTCGCTCGCCTGCTACTCCGAAGTGGGAGGTCAGAGAGAACTGGCAGCACTCAATGTGTGCGTCGTGAAATGTTTGGGCGATGAGAAACTGGACGCGGAAAAGGTCGTCACATTATCAAATCTGGTGCTATTCTAAAGCCGGCCAACACGAACATATTAATTAATCACGCATATTTTATTTGTGTGTGTTTATTTATAATAATTTACAATAATAATGGATATTTTCGTTGGCACCCGTGCTACGAGAATCCTGTGTCGATTCGATCAATGCCGAAAATTGAATTTTTTTTGTAGATAACTCATCTAATGTCCAATCTGGTGCTCTCCGACAACCTTCAGTTATTTTTTTAACGTATTACTTGGCAGGACTTGGCAATGTGTATACGTGGAAGCCTTCTTTCAGGAAGAGGGTGAAGCGTGGCGTCACGTATATAGGACCTTAGAATACGCAGACACGAAGATTGACATCTTTAAATACATGGAATCAGACAAAGTACTCGTCGGTGCAGGGCTCTGCGTTGTAAAGAAGTATAGAGGCGCGAAACTTGGTGCAAAGGTGTTGGCAGCGAGGTAATGAAACTTCTTATATGTACAACAAGACTATATTTAAACGACTCGCATATCTAACGATAATGGAAAAGTCCTAAAGACAGACTCGATGTTCGAACTCATGAAACTTAAAATATGGACCATATTGGATAATGAAACTTAAAATACAAGTAACGTACAGTAAGTCGTTGAAGAGTCTACGACATGACACATACGCCGTTTGGCCCACCTGACAGTAAGCCGCTCTCTTTGTATTAAAGACGGCCAAAGGTAATAAGTGACATTATATAAAGGACCTTATTGTCGGTTCTACTTTGACTAACAATAAAGTCCCTATAATGTGCTAGGACAACACATTATTGTCGCGTCTATTAACGAAATCCAAAAGACGATGGGTAAAAGTGTAGCAAATAAATTAGCACACTTGAGACATAGGTACATCTATTGAGAGCTTTTCTTTCATAGATATTTTAATGTTAAGGCAGTTAATGTCAAAACCGCGAGCGACCCATGATATTTGCTTTTAACCGCTTTGCTGTTCTTGTCTTTTATTTGTTAAAATCTTTTTCATATTTTTAGTAAAAAGACCACATCGCTTCGCAGTTACAATTGGGTTTTTGAAAAAAAATTTTTTTTATCATTAATGGAAAGATCATATACACATTTTATAACAAAACTATTTTTAGTTTTTTTTTTTTCGCTTTAATTAAAAAGTTATATTTAATTACAAATAAATTTTTGAATCCAGTACCGAAAACACGCGGACAGTTCCCGAACAAACCCGAGCGCGTGTGACGTCACAATGTTAATTTCTACTCATTGTAGCACATAGCTGATACAGTATTTTGACTATTAATCGATTAAATCTTGTTATTATCGTCAATATATTAATAAATATATCGAAAATGTCTAACCTTAAAAGTTATCGTGCTTGCTTCGTACCATTATGTACGAATACTACAAAAACAATTCCTGAAAAAATGTTTTTAAATGTTCCACGAAATGTTAAACGTCGAAATAAAAATGTTTCCAAGCAGTGCGACGACCTAATTCCAAAACAACATCAAATTTTTTTTGTTGTGAAGATCATTTTGATGTATTTTATAATAATATAGTAATTAAAAAATATTTATGTAAACGTATAAATGAAATAAATAGCATTCGATAAATAAAAATTAATTATATTTAATGACGAATAAATCATTTAATATTTTAATTTACAATATTATTTTTTTATAAACTTACCTTGATGCTTTAGCACCTCGAACTTCAGATGAATTAAACCGAATATCATTTTTAAGAAAATCTGTTATCATAAATATATCCACATCAGGTATATTATCGGAATTAGCCTTTATAAATCCTTTATCACACATAACTAAATAAAAGTAGTTAATATAAATAATTTTTTAAACTAAATGTCGGATATTTGTTGTCAATTTACATGTAGAAGCCTGTGATACTGTACTATCGAGAAATCCTTTTAACATTATGACGTCACAAACATGGCGACCAATCGTAGCGCGTTTGTAGTCACGTGATTCTTTTTAAAATTTTATCAATTTTAAATTGTTTATAATAAATTAAATAAACATTTTTAAGAGTATTTTGCATCGATTATTAATATAATTTATGATAAAGTTTTAAAATACATAAAAAAAATTGATAATTTTTTTTTTCAAAAACCCAATTGCTTATAACGATTAGATCATAACAAATAAATTGTCTCTTAATTTTATATTTATTGGTGGGTTCGTACGACATCTAGACATTTTTTCCTTTATTATCTTAGAAATAAAGTATATATTACTTATTATCTTAGAAATAAAGTATAAAGTATATATTTGATACTTTTGATTTCAGAGAACCCCTCTGTCGCTCACAGGGTGTAACAGGCACAGAGACGTTATTCACAGGCACGGCTTCACAGAAGTGCGCTTCGAAGGTTGGCTTCACCACGTTAGCTGTAATACCGCTCAAAGAAATGGCTGACGCCGGATTCCGGTATCGCAAAGACGATGATAGGGTTATGAAACTTATGGTTAAGAAATACGAATAATCTGTAAAAAAAAACGTCTAATCTGTATATGACTGTGTTCTTTTAGTAAATCATTTAATTAAATAGCTTGAGACACACGAATGTTTGCTGTGATTATTATATTGAACGAAACAGAAGGATTTGTTTATTATAAGACTACTGTAGCGGCTGTGTGAATTCCTAGATCCTGTGAGATTTCAAAACCCGTTAGAGCAAGCCTACTTTGTCTGCGAGCGACTTATTAATAGAGGATGATAAAGGACACTCACCTCGCCAACAGCGAAGTCCTTGTAGTGCTCCGCCGTCTCTCCAGCATCCAGAAACTCTCACTAGAACTCTGGAAGAGTCATCTCTGCTCAGACGCCTGGCTGTATATATGATGCTGAGCCACTGAATAGTAGTGCCGGAATCCAACGCCTACGGATACCGCGATACCTCTTAAATTATAAAATTTTGTTGGACTACACTTGCAACAGCTCTAACGTATCGTGACGGACAATTGTCTTGTATTTATTCCTTTAGTTTGGCAAGCGCGAGGTTGTATACGCGAGGTGAGCGTTCCGTTATCTATTCTCTAACACGTTACTGGCCACGTTAGCCCTCTCTCACAGAAGACTCGCTTTGAAATGTACTGCATTTCCTACCTTATCGTATTTCCCCAATGTACGTACGTGTTTGGGCAGTGAGTGAAATATGCCAGAGCCCATTTCCATCCCATTCTGTCCCTCCCCATTTTCCCAACCCTTGCCCTCAATCCATTCCTTAATCTGCAAAGGTGAGCAGCGCATCCGGGGGCGTGCCAACGTTTGTCATTCAGGACTGATGGTGGCATGTATCGCGGATGTCTATGGACGACAGTATCCACTTACCATCAGGTGGACTGCATGCTCGTCTGCCGCCTTTTTTTCTATATATAGAAGACATTGATTGCAACAAATTTTTTTACAAAAAAATGCAAGTAATGAAAACTGGATTGACATCGATTTTTTTTTTATATTGGGATCTATAAAATATGTACTTGGTAATAATAAACTCATAATTGGCACGTTGTGAGATCGAATGTAAAGTGATAAGCAAAATGAGTTATTATTACAGGAATTAATGAAAGGTATGTAAAAATAAAAACAATATAACTGCGACAACATAACGTATTTATTGTGATTACAACTAAATCTAGAATATGTACATTATTACTACACATAACAATAATTTATATATCCTAGATCATTAAAGAAATGGATAATTAGAGATGGGCCGAAATTAGAGTGGGGGCTGATGAAAAACTATCAAAAACCATATATTTTTTTAACAAATATATGCACCAAAATATGTTTAACGTGATCGCACATACCCGTATAAGTGACCCAATGTATCCCTACTGTTAGGGAAAAGTGAAGATTTTGTGCATATATTTCGAATTAGATGCCTTACTTTAAAATGTAATTGTTATACTGTATTTATACTAGTTTTGTGAAAAATATAATAAAAGATAGTAGAATATTCGACGCATCCCTATTTAGACGCTACATCGTGACTAAAACATATCTAAAGTTGCATTAGGCAGTCTGAAATAATACAAAACTAAATTTTAACTAAAAAGTAATATTATCTCACTAAAACTAGTTAGGTATCTAGGAAAAGAAAACACTTGCACATTGTTATCATTCGTAATTTGGCAAAATTACAAGAAATTTAAATGAATCTATAGACTCCTGGTATGCCGGTCCCACTTCAGGGCACAGGCCTCCCTTAAATAAGAGTGGCTTTTGGGCCATTTTTGGGTTTTTGGTTTTGTATTTATTTTTGGGCCCCAATACAAATTAGTTCACAGACCAATACAATACAAGTTCACATACAAGTATTACATATGAAATGTGTCCTTATAATTATAAACATTATTATACACATGGCCTGTATGTTAGCGAGCAGAAAAAAAAATACTAAATGGGCAGTAAAATCATAATCAACAAAACATTTTAAATTACCATAGACAAAGTCGACGGAGTCGCGCTTCTCAGAACTCCTACTTCTATATTGTCTCCGGAGAACCTACATCTAACCCACCTTTAAATTTGGTACCACTTTCAGTATTTCTGGTGCCAATTTAATTATTTGGTCATAAAAATTTTCAACAACGCCTGGATATAACATAAGGCCCAAATATTTTAAAACCCTCAACGTTTTTTTTTTATACATTTTACTGATATTTAGTTAGCTATTTGGTGAAAATTTAAAAATAAATGGAAGCTTTCTATTTTCTTACAGCTACAATATTTGACTAAGAATATTTACTGTACATAGCAGGGGCGGCCAACAAGTCGATCGCGATCGACCGGTCGATCCCCAAAGAGAGCGGTCGATCGCAAAAGGAAATTTTTGACCGGTATCAAAATTTTCGTTAAGGTTGACATTATCAAATTTCACTCTTGATTTTGTTTAATTTGACAGAGGACTTCGCATTATTTTTTGTTATCTATTAATATTAATTTGACTATTGCCTATATTATTGAAATTAATAAAACGCTATCTAATTATTGTTTAATTCAATTAAGACAATCTAAAGAGGTCAGATTATTGTTAAGTAGAACACTGTTCTAAACAAGTTGGCTACACCTGGTATATAGTACTCGACTATTAAAAAGTTTTATCATTAAATAAGTTAATCAGTCTGTGAAATCAACAGCAATATACAAAAGCAATGACTTTTGCTTTTGTATAACGTGAGCTCAAAAATCACAAGATAAAAAACGCAATATAAAACAATGACGTAAGACTTCTTGTATTATGTATTGTCATTACAATCATACCTCATTCTTCTAACCTCATTCTAATGAATTTGGAAAATTATCTAGGTGTAGAACTACAGTATTTTTCGTATTTAAACAAAAATATAACGTATGGTGAATATTTTCTGAAATCCGTTGGAAAATGACCGAGTTATAACTACTCAGTTTCAATCCCGCTAGTTGAAACGATGACGTCACTATATATACAACCCTTAAAAGGCGTAACTTTACAATCTTTAAAAGAGATATTTTACGTATGTATTAGAAAAGAAATGTTTAGTCAAACGTATTACAGTTTCACGAACACTATTGCAATCGATAATATATCGTTTGCATGTAAATGTATCGTGACGTCACTCGCTGCTCGGTCAACATACAACTTAGAAAAGCAATAACTTCGCCATTTTTAAAGATATAGTAAAAAACATCGGGAGTGTTTTTTGGAATATTTCAAACCTTTTTAGATAAGAAATAAATAAAAAAAGAAAATAGTTTCTCCATTTCGAATATCAATACCATATTTAGTTGGCTAGACTTTACGGGCGGGTCGAAATTGGGGAGGGGGGGACTTACCTTATTAGATGAGTAGGATAAATAGACAATTTTAAGAACGTTGGAAACTAAACTGTTATTAATTCTAAGATAGAGAATTATCTATACAAAATGTCATTGAAATAACGTAAAACGTGACACACGTATTACCGTTCTAGTGAAAAATGAAATTGTTTCAGGGAATAAATCAAAACTTACAAACATTAAAATTTTGTTTCCCTATTTAAAACGTTCGTAACGCTCAGTACAGTGGCCGGGCGTGGCGCGGGCGGCGCGCGTAGAATAAAAGATATACTAGAAATGTACAATGTTATGAGAACAAAAAATATTGTGGACACTTAGAATCGATTGTACTCTCGACACTGAACCTAGGAACCTAGGAGATTAAATATTATGTAATGTAAATATTTAATTAAATATTTAATATTTAGAAATTAGTTTCTAGGTTGAAAGTCGGGTAGACAATGCTCCTCGGGCTTTGGGGGGGTTTCATCGGTGAGATAAGAGCTTAATAACACTGGTGGACACACAGGGATACGTTTGGATATCAACCAAGCCGCATCTCTATCCGACATTGGATACTTTTTTATATCCGCGAAGCAAACTGTCACGTCTACATTTGAATATGGCGGTCTGGAAAGATTGGAATTAAATTACATTTATAATAACATATTAAAATGTTACACATATCGCAAAATATTTTCCACTTTTAAATCTCCAAAGGTAGGCAGAGCACCCAAAGACGTGGCAACATTTGTCATTCTGAAGTTGAAGAACGAAGAGACAAAGCGAACCCGAAAGTTGTGGAATGAACTGCCAGCCGAGGTTTATCCATTACGCTAAGATATGGGGCTCTTCAAGAGTTGTGAACAGAATTCTGCGCAGTCGACAGCGCACCGGAAAGCCCCCTGGTGTTGCAGGTGTCCATGCGTAGCGTTGACCATTTACCATCGTGTGGCCCGACCCGCTCGTCTGCATGGCCCCGCTCAGTTGCAACGCGATTGTGATTCTCGTGCTATTCTATGATATGATGTGGTGTGGTATTGTATGTATGATATGTATGTGGTATTGATGTATGCAAATTGCAAACAATCTGCAATGTTCTTGCATAATACTGTATTCGCTCGTCATCGGTCGCACGCCCTTTGCCAGCTGCAACGATCCTGGTGAGCGACGCGCGGGTGTAACTTGCATGCTGCTACATAGTATGATATGGTACAGTTTGCTGATACGGCATGGTTTGATATGCTATGGTGTAATCTATACTAATATAATAAAGAGGTAATATTGTGTGTTTGTAGGTATGCTGGGGGTAATCTCTGCGATTACTGAACCGATTTCAAAAATTCTTATACAAATAGGAAGCTATATTTTATTATACGTGTCTACTAATATAGGCTATATTTTATTTCGAAATTTAGAAAAAAAAACTCTTATAAAGCGAGACGAGGGCGGGTCGCTAGTATGGCAATATGCCTGTGGTCAGCAGTCGGCTGCATGTAGTAGAGCCACTACGCTTGTGAACCGTACCGGCCGGTTGGCCAAGAGTTTGTAACTTAGATGCTATTTATGGTATGCTATATATGTGGTATGGTGTGGTTTGGTACTGTACATGGCAAGATTTAGTATGGAATGATTGTAAATTGCTAACAATCCTGCTGGTATCTATTAACTATCTATATGTATGTATTGTAAGTATAAAACCACATTTTGTCGCAATTTCTACAATGGTATCGTATAATACTCACTGGTCATCAAGCGCGCGTCCATCTCCTGCCTGAATAAGTCTAGCCAACAGTCGGCGGCGATAATCGGGCACATGTAGAAGCGCCACTACACCTACAAACGGCCCCGGCCGGTTGGCCGCGCGGTTGGCCCGCCAGCGGTGGGCCGCCGCGGCCAACGCTCGTTCCCCCGAGTGTGTGGTGGGTAGGGAAGTGGCCAGTGGGTTACCCCATTCGTATTCTTCTTCCTGTGATAGTTCGTACGCTTTATTAGTTTCAGCTAACATAGACGTTAAAGTGGCCGTGTGATGTCAGCCGGCTATAGAATACCACCACCCCATCTCATACCCGTGGGTATCGTAAAATGCGTCTAAGGGATAACAAAACGGCTACCATAAGCCCTGAGGAACTACATCAGAGCTATACCCACGTCCACCCATGGTCCTACCAACCTTTTGGTTATACGGACCAAATCGTCGGGAGGTACGCGCCGTTCGCCTGCTAGGGCTATGTTGCGGCGCGTATCTGCTCTGCCTCCCTACAAGTATTCTCTTTTGCCTGTGTCCCTTAAGCACTCTCCCCTTTCTGGGGCTGTTCTACTCCACTAGACGATGTACTTCAGTGCTGACAGCGTAACTGTCAACATTGTTTTTCCGTTGTTCCGCGTATTTAATTAATAAAGTCGACAAAAGTGCTTCGAATTAAGAACTATTGTGATTATTTAGTGCCCTAGAACGTTAAAATACTCTGTGCTAGTTTGTAGATTCCGAATATTGACGGTTTAGTGCTATAAGTGTTAGTTTTAAGTTTGCGGAGGAACTACATCACCTCTAAAAGAGTGGACTCGCCAACACGTTTGGCCAACGTGGCGTTTTAAGGCCATACGTCGCTCGTTCAATGTATTTGAGGAGGGCCGTCTCCAGCAGTGGTTGGTCACGATAATTAAATTATTGGGAGCGGTAATAACCTAGCGGTACCTTTTCTCAACTCTCGTTAAAATGTTAAAATGCACGGCCAGTACCATTTAAATTCGAATTCAAAAACTTCAATTCATCGGTGAAGGAAAACATCGCGACGAAATCTGCACGTTTGAGATTTTAAAAAATATCTGCATTGAGTCCGCGTGATGAATGCCCGCCACTATTAAGTGATTTACTAATCTATGTCGTGCAGTGAGATATTAAAAGCTGATATCAATCAATTGATCAAAGACTGTGGATTGTGTAGATATGGATAAAGTGTAGATATGGGTCGTGTAATGGATTGGAGGGGGAGAGTGCACGCTGCAATCCAACAGCCGCTGGGCGCACTCGACTGGCCTCGTTACCCCATCTCTCACAGAATTAGTATTATTTAGGGTTAAAGTCTTCTAGGGTAGTCCCTGAAATGTACTGCATTTCCCACTGAAATGTACAGTAGTGAGTGAGGTATGCCAGAGCCCATTCCCATCCTATCCCTTCCCAAGTTCCCAATCCTTTCTCCAAATCCATTCTTTCATCAACAAAGGTAGGCAGCGCATCCGGGGGCATGCCAGTTTGTCATTTTGGACTAATATCGCGGATGTCCATGGGCAACAGTATCCACTTACCACCAGGTGGACTGTATGCTCGTTTGCCACCTTCTTATATATATTTATATATATATATATATATATATATATATATAAATGAAGATCTGTGCACTTCATTCCGAATGCACTATGGTGGTGGCTCTATGGAGTTTGTGCAAGTCTGTAGACTCTATGGTTGAGGCAATGGAGGTTTGACAGAAGGGCTGGTCTTTTTAAATATAATATTATTGGAAGTGTTTACAAGTGAATCTGGTGACGGAATACAGTGTGTACAAGTACAAATAAAGGGATTTGTTTACTAATGTGGAAATAAACTTCATAGATAGATAGATAGAGAGAATCAATAGCTTTAAATGTTGTTTCTCTTTTCAGGTAAGATTTGTACAACTTATAAATTGATGTCAAATGTTACCTTAGGTTTAATAAAAATAATCTCTTTTCAGAGCAACACAATTTAGTTTTGATTCCGAGATTTGTCTCGTGCTTGATAAAGCACATTATATATATATAATATTCTCACGGCTCTAAACTTGCCCGCGGCCCTGCTCCTGGCCACTCCAGCATTTTCTCGTGAAATATGTTTGTCTATCTGTTGTTTTTCTATCCGTTCGTAAAAAAGCCAGTTTAATATATAACTACAACGTATAAATACATACTCACCGCTATAAATTTCCCCACAGCCCTACTCCTGGCTACATATGCAGGATGAAGCACCCATTTTCCAGCAGCGACTGAGCCCAGCATCTTCTCGCTGCGGCCCGGCGTCGCGCACAGTAAATGGGTGGCTTCCGGATCCATTTCGGAGCCTTCAGATACCTCCCCGCCGAGGTATTGGATCATTTCGATTATTACCGCGCGGTTCTGGAAACAATATGGTCCGGATAAATAGACGATTCTGAGGGTGATCGCGCTTTGATAGTCCAAGTCCAAGACGAATGGTACTTTGGTCGCACAATATTGTACAATATTTGGTGACTTTGGTAGACTTATCTTACTTTTTTTTTTTATAGACTAGGGGGCGGACGAGCAAGCGGTCCCACGTGATGGTAAGTGTCACCGCCGCCCATGGGCACCTGCAACACCAGGGGGCATGCGGGCGCGCCGCCGACCTTGCAAAATCCTATTCACAGCTCTCTTGAAGAACTCCACATCGTAGCTCAATGGAAAGACCTCTTGAGGCAGTTCGTTCCACAGCCTACGGGTTCGCGGTATAAAATAGTTTTTGGACCGCATAGTGCGCGACACCTCCGTATCGAGGAAATGCGGATGGACCGCACTTCTGTGACGGGAGGTGCGGTTGTAGAAACCCGAGGTAGGAATTATATTAAACAATTCTTCAGAGCATTCCCCATTGTACAGGCGGTAGAACACACAGAGAGACGCAACGTCTCTCCGAATGCTGAGGGATTCTAAACTTTGGTCGCAGGTGCTTGTAGTCCAAATGGGCGACTAAAGCTTAGACCACTACGCCTGGTCGTACATCAACCGCTTGGCCTCATTTGTAGTAGTGATATCACTCGACATAGACGATAGAGCTGCAATCCGATTGGTTGTTTTTACGCCAAAAATATGTAGAATAAATTAATATAGAAACGATTTCTGGTCGCATAGATCGTCTGTACGCTGGACTAGACGTCTAGTTCGGGCGATGCGTCTAGTGCACGATGGAAATATTTATTTATTTCAAAAAATCTATAGCTTATACGTTACAAAATTTATAAATAAACCTATATATGTAGGTATCACACTAATCACATTTTACATTTCATACATTTTCACTTAGTGAAATAAGTGCTCCTAATAAAGATCACAAGAACAACGTGACTTCCCCTTAATAGAGACAATAAGAAAAGTGCTATTGGACACGTTCCTAGTTCTACCCTACTTAGCAATTTAAGGCAAATTTAAATTACTCATTAGTCTTAGTATTATGACTAGATCGTAATTTTAAAAGTGATACCCTTAATTAGGTATATCATTGTTAATATAAAAAAAACATTTTCACTTTAATCGTCCGTTTATTTATCCGTGTTAGAAACTAGTTTTATAAACTAAAAGTTTATGCATATGTCATGTTCAAATTGATAGTTCATTTACGCTGTCATTCGACTTTGACAACTCCCTCTCTCTCTCTCTCTCTGCCCGGTATCGTTTTGGTACAGACCTGTCTCCGTTGTCCAGACAATATATAATTTTACTGCTTTGGTATCCATGTTTTTTTGGCTCATAAGCCAGGTCTAAAAGTTATTTTGATTTTACGTAATGTAATTAAGGTTACTTACATATGTTAGCCCTCCGACCAGATGGATTGGTGATTTGAAATTCCCCTGGCTTTACTACAGGAAGGCGACTTTAAAAATTGGACTTACATCGACATTTGATGAAAGCATGAACCGCTTGATCTGCTGCTCGGGGGCACTATCATCCCACCCCACTGTATTGGGCTGGGATTCAGGACCGGGCTCCGATTCTGCACCTGGGAAATCTATACATATAATAAAATCGTAACAGAACCGTGTCTGTACAAGAAATTTTATTGGATAAAATCGTTGCAGTGTAACTACGAACGATACAGAACACATAAAAACCTATTTTTAGAATTTATGTCTGTTTGAACGAGCATCACGCAGAAACCACTGGATAGAATAGGCATGATGACAGTATCAAAGAATTAAAGAATAAATGATTTTAGAGAAAAAAATATGTTGAAAGAATTCTAATAAATTAACCAGTTTTAATGTAAACATTGAGATTAATAATATTTTCAATAAAATAAAAGTATAAAATACTGCATTCGGCCATGTTAACTAAAACGCCAATCAGAGCGAATGACGTCACGCCTCAGTGAACATCACCGTGTCGCTTGAACTTCGATTGATTTACCTACCTACGTTTACCTAGGTGTAACGTCACAAGCGACGCCATGACACCTGCGAGTGTTTTCGCGCATAATTCAAAGTAGATAGAAAAAAAATGCATAATTTGCGTTAAAAAATTGCTGAAATTTATTGCTGAAATAATGTTATTTTCGGAAACAGTAGACGTGAATCTACATTATAGAAGCGGATTTCAAAATCCGTCATCATGCCTATTTAATGAAACTTATAGCTTATATATATACTTATGGCATGGTTATAGCTTATGAGTAGAGTCAACATATCGAGTACATTTTATCATCATTCGTTACATAGTTCTCGCATGAATCACGCTAAAGTGCATGCGAACAAAGTCGCTGGCACCGCTAGTTCGTAATATACATACCATGTGCATGAGTGATAGAGTCCCTCGGCCGCTTGCGCTGTAAACTCACTCTACCTGTGAGGGCGGCGTTCAGCCGCTGCAGCTGAGCGTCCACACCCGCCGGTAAAGTGCTTGAAGTGCTCGAAACGTTCGCGCTTGCCGGTGACGGGTCGTGTTTTGATATGTCACCGGCATACTGAATGAAAACAAATTACAATTGTTACGAGCTGTTGACTGCATCTTCACGCGTGGAATTAAGTTTGATTTTAAGGCAGTTAATGTCAAAATCGCGGGCAAAAACCACGATATTAACGCTTTTCTATTCATACTTAATTTATTTAAAAATCTTTATTGCACAAAAGGCGAGCGTAATGCCTTAAGTCATTCCCTACCAGCTAACCTTTGGGTTGACCATAGAGATACATTGGGAGGCGCGATGAAATGTATAAATATATGATTTAAACGACAAACAGAATAAATAATTTACCTACAAAAATATACATGATGAATACATACAATTCGCTTATACATACATGTCAGGAATGTTACGAATGTCATATTTTTGACATTCGCGAATGCAAATGTATGGAATGCGAATGTTCAGGAAAGGCATTAGAAATAATTAGTTTAGTTTTAATCAACTTTATTTAGTCATCATTTTTATTACTTTAAAATAGAAATAAATACGACAAATTATAGTATAATTATATACTATATCTCTTCTAGTAATCAAATTTCAAAAGGGGCAAATTGGATTTAAGAAATAGCAATTTAGCCGCCTTATCGCCCATGAGGCGCTTTCTGAGGGGCTCATATATAAGGCCGGCTGCACTAAGCAATTGCTCACTCGGAACGCTGAGATACTTGCGAGTGAGATCTGACAATTTATCGTAAAAAATCGCCACATCTCACTTTTCTTTCCCGGCGCCATGTGAAAAACCGTTGGAATGACTCAAAAACAATTAAAAAACTTGTCGACTATTGGTTTACTAGCGTAATAATTAATGGCAACTGACTGACAACTAAAAACAATGCGAGCCAACCCAACGAAACAATCACAATCAGCGAGTGAAAAACGCTTCCTATTGGTCTAATGAATCACGCGATGCGTGCGTCGTCGTGCCGTCTCTTTTTGAGTTCCAACTTGACGTGACCTGCACAACACTCGCATTCGCAAAATATTCGCATCCCTGGATGCGAATGCGAGTGTTGATGCGAATCATTCGCATGTGCGAATGCGAATGCGAACATTCGTAACATCTCTAAATATACATACCATACATAGATATATATAATAATAAATACATACACATATCATATAGTCTTTTACACTATCGCTTTTGCTGTTAAAATTACCCATTACACCTTTGGTAGCGATTCTTTTTTTTATAAAATGAACGTGGCAGATGGGAATACAATGAAATACAATGGATATTGCCGCCCGTGGACATGGTAACCCATGGCAATATCAGTCACAAATGAGAAATGCTGACACGCCATCTACCTTTGAAAAGTTAGATATGAATTTGGAAAAAGATTTGAGGAAGGTAAAGAATAAGGACTAGAAACTTGTGAGGACATTTGCTCAACATTACTATTACATTACTCATTCATCCTAGTTTCCGAGATAGAGATAATAAGCTGAGACAAGAGATAAGGTGTCAAAGGGGTGCTTTTTAAGCTTTCGCATTTTGTGAACATTTGATATCGTAAATCGGGCTGAACGCGTAAAATGAAAGGTTTTTGTTTACCTTTTATTTATACTCAACGTTCCGGCACGGGTTACACCAGCCGTGATCACGAGTTGACTGAAGAGGCTGCAAGTATGTAGTTTTATCAACATTTGATCTTCACATTCGGAAAGGTTGCGACACACTACACTAACAATGGACACACTGAACCTTTATATGCGTTCAGACCCGATTTACAATATAAGATACGATTTATTGTTGTATCAAAAAGTAAACTTACGTGCTTCTCGGACAGCTTGGCCATTTTCGGTGGTGGAGTTTCAACTTGATCCTGAAACACACATCGACACTGGAAATTTCAATTGGCGAAAGGGACAAATCAATAATTATCTAAGACAAAAACAATTTTTTACATTAAACTTTTATAACTTTATTGGTGTTACAGCTATATCTATATATTTTTTATCTTAAAGCTATTATGGTAACCATGATCAAATGAATGGAATCAATGGAGTACAAAGACAGTGGACCGGAATTATTTTTATTTTTTTATTATTTATTTTTATTTATCCGTTTAAAAAATTAAGAATGTACGTGAATATAATTAAACGAAAATTGAACATTATAGTGTGAAAACATAGAAACGAAATCGTAAGACAAGAAACCCTGAAAACAAACACAATGTCACAAAATGTATATAAATTGCATAATTATAGTCACTACAGTCATCACTTGTAACACCTGATGCAGACAAGTCAATCAGGTTTGGTCGTTTATTTTAACAAGTAAGTATAGTAAAAAAACTACCCAACACGTGTTATATCGATGATGCAAGAGAAACAATAGAAAGCGAGCAAGCGCATCACTTAACTAGCCGGCACAAGAGCGGCGAGACGGCTGGGAGGGGGGGTGTGCCCCCACACCTCACACCGCGTGCGCATTTAACTCATTCCGGGACAGTACGTACTTCCGAGTTCATGTACGTTCAATTCAGTTCAAGTATCAAGTATGGTCGTGCGTTCGTCATACGATTCATCCACGCTTCCTTGACATAGGAGTCGCTGCGTACAGTGCGGTGAAAATGACACTATACCGCGAACCCGAAAGTTATGGAATGAACTACCAGCCGAGGGTTTTCCATTGCGCCACGATATGGGGCTCTTCAAGAGAGCTACGAACAGGATTGTGCAAGGTCGGCAGCGCACCCGGAAGCCTTCTCGTGTTGCAGGTCTCAATAGGAGACGGTGACCACTTACCATCATGTCGCTCGCCCTATAAAAGTTCTATTCCATTATTGTATAAAAAATGCCATCAAGAGTATAGGATCAACCCGATATAAAATGCCTTTATCTTACATTTAAACATTCTTTTTGAATTAATATATGAATTATTATTAAATATAGTTATTAGTTAAACTAACCTGTAACTGTAATTTTCGTGGTGCAACTGTATGTTCTGAAGGCGGCGTGCGAGCATCGTTGTTGAACTGCGCGAGGAATCTGTTGCGGATCTCGGATAGAGGCTGAAAATATATATATATTTGTATATAAATATATTCATCAATATTAATAATTTATTCATTGTCTGTGCATTCGAATCCATCCCATAACGTCCCCGCTGCAGGACACAGATCTCCATTATGAATCACCGGAGATTATGGGCGATAATCCATCACTTGGTTGATCTATATATCTACAAAATAAGTAACGTTTATATTCATCATTGTAAAATCAAATTTATCAAAATACGAGTACAATAATTTCAAACAATATTCTTAAATGCTACTTTAGAATCAAAGTCAAAAATCTGTATAATCTTTGTCAATATAAATTACTAACATGCAATGCAATGCAATTGCGTAAATCTTTGCTACAGATTCCTTTAAAATATGATTCGAATTTATACTATAGCTATCATAATATACTTCTTCCTGCTCCTTTATCCTTTATAATCTGTAGTCAAAATCAAGACAGTGGGATATGTTTGAATGTTCTCGGACATTTCAATACAATTACTACAATTACTAACAAAATTAATGAAATATTATCCTCACAAGCGAATTGCGTAAATGTTTCTTACAGATTTCCTTAAAATATGTTTCGAATTTATAGTATAGTATATATGTATATTATAATTATATCATAGTTTTCCATTTGGACATTATCCTTTCTTGTCATTAGAAACATCACTATTTTTCAGTTAAATACCTTATTCGATTTCGTGACTTAAATATACGAGTATGTATGTGTACGAGGGTCGTTCAATAAGTCCTTAGAAAAAGATAGAAAAACAAACCATTTTCGATGCTACGAGCGCCATCTATTGGATTTTCTAAGGACTTATTGAATGACCCTCGTGTATATATATATACGAAGTTTACAAATGTTTATAACCTAATCAATGTATAACTCGGCATCGTTTTCTACATTTACCCTAAAATATAGCCGATGTATTTGACCTGGCAACCAATAGCCGATTGTCACGCCCTCCTTCACACTCATAAGAAGCCCGGCAGCACTGTAATAGGGAAGGCTGTACCATGCAACACGACTTTAAAAACGCTGAAAAATGGTGAGAAAAAGTAAAACTCACAGTGTGCTGTTTCTCTGTACTATTTTGTTTGGATGGCAGTTCGTGGACGACCGTCCACAGTCGTTTGCGTGCGTCGGGCGATAAACGACCCGTTCCGGGTCTTAAAGCCGCGCCGAACGCACTGTCCGGAGTTTCCGGATTTTTCTCGACTGGTAAAGAAAAGATAACATTTATTTCAGTACGGTACAGTAGTATAAAAATAATAAATACTATATAGAAAAAAATGAAATTTGCGCGCCAAAAAGCCGCGACAATAACCTTGCAGTTTGGTATCGTATCTTACAAGCCGTCAATCAGGGCCCCGCCGCATCGCCTTGAAGCCTTGGGGGGAAGGTGCCTCGAGTTTTGGGGACACGCACAAAGGAGATTCCATTGTATACTCGTATTATTTATTATCCTCATGACAGTACACACAAGAATCAGTAAACAGGACAAGCACAGAGAATAGCAAAACGAATTTCAAAAGAAATACCGCGTGTCGCAGCGTCGCACTGAAAGTGTGTTCAGCTCAAAACTATGTTGGAAACCACTAAATGAATACCCCATACTAATGAATAACCTACTGTTGATGAATAACCCACAAATAATGAATAATCTACTGCAAATGAATAACCTACTAATGAATAAATAATAGCAACACCGTTGTGAAGTTTCCTTCACAATTGTTATTAACGTGTCTATTTGTAAGCAATATCGTTTTTTTTTTACGTATTTCGAACATCACTCTGGGCTTTAGCGTCCGAAATCATTTGGTGATTACGACGTTGCCACACGAAAGTCCTTTTTAAAATTTATTTTGTTATCGTCTGTCCTTGTAGAATAAATTTACGTTTGACTAATTCGACTAATAAGTCTAAGAAATTCTACATACGAAAATTCATAATATTCTAATAAAGTCACCAACACTTACAAGGATCTTTGGGTGTCCTTATTGGGTCGGAAGGCATCTCACCGCGACGTACCGCTTGTAGCCTTCGCCTGGTGGTGGGACTGAGGCCTAATAAGTTGGGAGTTGATAAGGCATCGTCTAATGGTGGTGTGCGAACTGTGTCACCATCTGTTAGGAAAATATGTAAGTGTATATAATTTTCATTAGAGTCAGCACAAACCGAAAGGAGCATCCTTTTGTTCGCAAGGTACACAGAGGGCACAAATGCATGTCGAGACATGTGGCTTCGCCAGGGTGCGTGTGACTGCTCGAGGCTTCGCGAGTCTTACTATGTCTCGTTAATGATTTCTCGCTGTACTATGACACTACACATTGTATAAACATTCATGTTTTAACTAAAGATATCAATGTTTCTTCGTCCTTCGTCCTTGATGAGAATATCTACAGATAAAAATTAACACCAAGCCCCGTTGAAGTCTGACCACACTGCGCGTGGCGAGCAGGTTCGAACAAGCACGTGCGCGGCCTACTCTCGGATTGGCTGGCTAGGCTTAATTTAGAATATAAAGGTAACAACAACGTTCAACAACTGTTAAGATAGATTAGTCGTTGATTATACTGTATGTTGAGTTCGATTTTGGAAATAAAGTATTTTTTTCAATCTCGTGTTCCAATTACTTACTGACGTAGCCGGTAGGATACCTATCATTGAGGGTTAAGTTTTAATAGGGATCTTGAACCAAAACCTTCCACTTATAGAATGGGGAATAAACGTATAATGAAATGAAGGAAGTTTTTAATTCCATTAAAATTCTTAATCACCACGTCATTCAATTCCATCCCATGTTTTATAGAAAAAATGGCGGTGGACGAGCATACAGTTCATCTGGTGGTAAGTGGATACTGTCGCCCAACAACCGCGACACATAACGACATCAGTCTAGAATGACAAACGTCAGCACGCCCTCAGATGCTCTGCCTACCTCGGGTATTTAGGAATAGATTTGGAATCGGGATTAGGAAAAACGGAGGTAGGAAATATAAAGGTACGACGACCTTTTTGGGGGGAAGGAGCGGGATAGGGTGTCAAAAGCATAATAGAATAAGGAAGTATTTCAATTCCATTTACTCTTCAGTCGATGGAATAGGAGGAAATAGGATTGGATGAGATGAGGTGGTAATGGACACTGGCATAACTCACTCACTTCTGAAATACGCAAGTACATTGATTGGATAGAAGAGCAATGGGAAATGTTGTACATTTACAGTCTTCTGTGAGTGTAACATCTGTCTAAAAGAAAAGATTGAAAGGCAAATTTCAAACAGGATTTAATAAGGCTTAAATAAGAGATTTGAATAAGAGAATGTCTGTATAAAATACCTTGTTTACCGCCATCTTTTAAGTCTTGTATCCGTTTTGGTGTTTCCTGGGTGTCACCGCCGAGTAAACCTTGACGGGCCATCGCTATATACCGCGACGCGGGCGACATATTATTATCGTCACCTTCTACCGACAAAGACAGAACAGAGATTACTAGACAAGAAAAAGAAGTTTAAACTAGACAGAACTTTTCTTTAAAAAATATGTAGACGTTCTATGAGGTATTCTATGAGGATGGTGACTTCCGTCCTTTGGCGAATGTCTTCATTTAAATGAATTAATGAGGGGTTCATCTACACTAATATAATAAAGAGGTAAAATTGTGTGTTTGTAGATATGTTGGGGGTAATCTCTGGAACTACTGAACCGATTTCAAAAAATATTTTACAAATAGGAAGCTACATTATCAGTGTCTAATATAGGCCATATTTTATTTTGAAATTTTGAAAAAAAAAAAGAAACAGATAGAAACGAAGCGAGGACGGGTCGCTAGTTTGTTATATAGCGACACACACAACTTTTAAACATTTGGCTTGAAGTAACAAAAAATTATTGAGCCAATGCACTAAAATTTTCATGCGTTTACATAGTGTAATAAAACGATAAACATACGTATGAAAGTATTTCGTCTAGCAATAACAAAATGGACACCTAGCTCTGCATATTGTTGCGACGTGTGACGCAAACCGCAAAGCTGATATTCTGCTACATGTCATATCCCAGTGACATCACGGTCCCGTCACGGACGTACGGACAGAGACTTTATCCAGCAAGAAACTCTGAGCATCGTTTGATGCTCGGAATATTGTTCTTAGGAAGGTATAAACAATTTGGTAATAACAATTATAAACAATTTATGAGGGGGAGAGTGCACGCTGAAATCCAACAGCCGCTGGGCGCACTCGACTGGCCACGTTACCCCTCTCTCACAGAAAACTACCTTGAAATGTATTGCATTTCCCACTTTATCTTATTTCCTTAATGTACGTACGTGTTTCGGTAGTGAGTGAGATGTGCCAGATCCCATTCCCATCCCATTCTACACCATTTCTACAAATCCATTCCTATATCCAAAGAGAGGCAGCGCATCCGGGGGCGTGCCAACATTTGTCATTTTGAACTAATGTTGGCATGTATCGCGGATGTCTACGGGCGACAGTATTCACTTACCATCAGGTGGACTGTACGCTTGTCTGCCCCCTTCATCCATAAAAAAGTTAAGATTTACAGTTAACCACCTTATATACATTAAAAAAAAAATACATACCGTGTCCAACTTTCCCTTTAGGCGTTTGTTCCCGACTAGTCGATGAGCCTCGTCGAGGAACTGTAGAAGCGGCTGGCGGTAACATTGGATTTTCCTTGTCTGACGCTACGTTTGTTAGCTCGTGAATTTGCTTTTCTGCTAACTGTTCTTGTATTGGTAAAGGTTCGGCTTGTACTGGTTCTGGGGGTTGTGGTGCTGAAAATGTAATTTCACTGACTTTAAAATCCATAAGTTTTATTAGATACGAGTGTAACCCACTGAAAATGGAGTATCCGTCCATAATACACCATAATGGAGTTTTCTGATGATCTTCTCTTTCACCGCAGAGCTAGACAGATATAACTAAAAATCTGTAGTCATTAATAAAACGTCACTTAATAAGTGGACACTATTACCCAATGACAACTGCGATAAAGACCAACATTAATCTAAAATGATGAATGATACACTACACTCTTAATTCTCCCATCCCACCTCATCTCCCCAAGGAAAATTGAAAGTGCATGGAAGAAAAATCCCTCGTCCCTTATACTTCCTACTCTCTATTTTCCTAACCCTTTCATCCAATCCATTCCTAATTTTCCAAAGACAGGCAGCGCACTCGGGGCTGTGCCAACGCTAGTCATTCTGAACTGATGTAGACATGTATCGCAGATGCCGCAGGGCCATTACCATTACCACCAGATAGACTGTCTGCTCATCAACAGCATTCTTTCAGACAACGCAAGTTTTTGAAATTGTATGGAATCTCTAATGAATGTATGGAAATTTTAATGATAGGAAACCACTTACCGATGAAACGAAACATGTCTCTTGACTCGATTCACCACTTTTTTTATAATTTTCATAATTGATTATAGCGCAATTAGGCAATTTTATGTTTTGTAACGACTTGCTAGCGACACGAGTCGGACACGATCGGTCTGAACCGATTCAGACAAGTTCAGACAAGCAGTCCAAGAACTTAGTGCCAACTTCGTCCAGCTTGCGTTATATATCCCTCTATATCCGTGAGAAATAGACTTTACCTTTAGTCTCTCCAACTAAATGTCCTTCCTCACACACTCTCCTCCCTTCAGCAGCACACTGCATCAGCCAAGATGCTCTAACAGCAGGTAATCCCCATTTGACAGCCCCTAGATATTTGTCCCCTACAGGGGTGGGGCAAATTAAATGGGTAGACGCCAGGGAATGCGCGGTGTTGCGACGACAAAAACGTAATTGGGTCCTGTTGAAAAAGGTAAATGGATATACTTTATTGTACACCAAAACATACTGTAGAGAAACACAAAAATACAAGTAATTAGCAGTACCATCGGCGGCCTTATCGCTAAAGCGATTTCTTCCAGGCAATCTTTGGGTGGTAAGACGTCTGCAGACGAATAGAGGCCAGTGGAAACACATAGGCTCATGTAATATTTCCAATGCTATGCCCTGACAGAGTACATGTACACATGTACATTACTATTATTACTAATATAATCTAAATACTATGTACATGTGTAACACGTATAATACGAGGTGTAACACGAGGGGTGTAACTCGGTATAATGCGAGATATAAAAAAAAATCTAATACGTTGTATTATTTAGGATTTACAGGAGAAAAATCTTTCAATACTCGAAAAAATTATTCAGCATTAAAGTGATATCTCGATATACAAAGAGAGAATAAAAACAGTGAACTTTTAAACTGTGGCCTTGAGAAACAATTGATTTTGACTTATCAACTTATTACCGCCGTGCACGGTTATAATCTAGTATCTAGGTTAAAAAATTCAATTTCTTAGTTTATACCTGCTAACAGTTCATTATATTATTTATTTTTTTTATAGAAAAAAGGCGACAGACAAGCATACAGTCCACCTGGTGGTAAGTGGATACTGTTGTCCATAGACATCCGCGATACATGCCAACATCAGTCCAAAATGACACACGATGGTACACCCCCGGATGCCTACCTTTACATATTAAGGAATGGATTGAGAGAAATGGTTGGGAAAATGGGGAGGGATATGATGGCACACTCACTACCGAAACAAGTATGTACATTGAGGAAATACGATAAAGTAGGAAATGCAGTACATTTTAAGGTAGTCTTCTGTGAGAGGGCCAGTCGAGTACGCCCAGCGGCTATGGGAATGCACCGTGCACTCTCTAACTACAAATTTATATATTAAACTTGTATATATTTATAGTTAAGAAAGCTATCGTAAAAGACTATTTCTTTTACTTATTGACTTTCACTTAACATGCAATGCAACTACTTTCCGTATCCATTGCTGGACATGGACCCCCTCATGCACATTGACTCACGTTGATGCATATTGACACTTAACATAATAAACTTTATTTAAATACTAGCTTTTCTCCCGCAGCTTCGCCCGCCATTTCAATTATTTTAAATGAAAAATCCATATATTAAATTTCATGGCTCCAACTTAAATATTTCTTGAGATACAGGCATTGGATAAAAATCATTTCCCCCCTTTCCCCCTTTCCCAGTAAAATTTCCAAAAAATATTCCTTGGTGGATACGTACGTCATAAACGCAATCTACAGTGCAAATTTCATGTTTCCAGTTTCAGCGGTTTTAGCTCAGCGATGTTGAATGAGTCACTCGAGACATTTCTTTTTATACGTATAGATATATAGGCATCACAAATAAGTTTAATGTTTAAAAAAAAAATTAAAAACTATCAAGAACTGTCTGTTAAACCTATGTTCGGTATTGTTCGGGGGCTGCGGGGTGAGGGGTGAATTCACGTGCTGCGCGGGCGCGGATCGCCCATTAGTTAGTTTTTGACCCTTCGGCGGCTCGGTACGATACGATCGCAATTTGTTGTTGTGCAAGTAGGCTGCACATTTTTGGGAGACCTTGGGGCACGTGAGTGGCCATAGTTGGATAATAAGTGTATGGCAGTGACAGTGAAAACAGTGATCGACGACCTTGCAACGGCGCTATTAAGCGCATCCCTGTTCATCAGTTCCGGGGGCCCCCAGGAAGATCGAGAGTGAGTGAACAGGACTCCTGTTACAGGAGGTTACAAGGTCAGAACTTTGGATTCCTTTTTTGAACTTTGACTCCGCGTATCGCGGATAAAACACCTAGATTATAATGACATCGAATCCTTACTTATACCAATGCGCTAAATTGTTCTTGACAGTCTGTACTTTTTGGCATCTGTAACTATTATTCACGCACACACTCATACATCAACTCACACTAAATTACTTATGCTGATAAGCTGAGTTTTTTCTAAAATAGGATAATCTAAGACCACACTCCTGCACAATCACATACACACATACTTACATAAAACACACACGACGTACATATTATACACAATTACCACCTGAATAAACTGTTTTTTTTTAAATAACTGTAACCTAGTACTACGAATAGATCTAAGGGGGGGTGCTGACAGCTCTAAAACAGATTATTACTACTATTATAAAACTGTAAAACTGTAAAAACAGGCAAAAATTCAAAAAAAATTCAGGATAATAGTATGTTTGTAATTATAAACTACTACTTACGTGGCGCCCAGTAGTTTAGCCAGTTCATCGAGGAAGGCTCTTTCAACCCCACTGTAAGTACTCAAACTGGCCACTACCCCATGTAATGGGGGTGGTTCTAAACCCCACTGGGAGACTTTAACGGGTCTGTGGTAGTACTCAATGGGGAGTAACTCTTGTTCGGAGAGGCAGTCTTTCTGTAAGAGAAAATGATACTCATGAATGGAAACGTATAACACTTTTCCGCTACTAAATTTACACGTATAACGTATGGAAACGTATAGCAATACAGTGGAATCTTAATCGTGGGACAATAGTCAGGAGAATGAGTGAAGTGGTTCACACACATAAAGACACAAACAGGTGACAAGAAGGAGTCGAAAGCGTAAATATGTTGTCAAGCCCTAGAAAAGAGAAAGATATATAAAAGGAAAAGGACAATATAGGAATTTATAGAGACAAGAAAGAACGCATCGGGAAGTCTTCGCAAGTATCGCGCGCTCAACCCGAAGATTCGATACAAATTACCACAACATTGATAGAACTATGGGAAGTTGAAAGTCACAACGTAGATTTGTTTATTTACTCTCTTGCACTGTATTGTACAGAGGGGGACTTAAGTCGACCGATGGTTAAATTTGAAGAATGTGGCTAATTCAACTCGTGACGTCACTCCATTGACAGGCACAGCTTCACTATAGGTCCGACCGTCGGTCGCAAAATGAAGAGAAAATTAACGTCATATGAATTAAAAGATAAATAGTCGCTACCAACATTAACTATCTTATTATGATGGCACTCACGATCCAGAACACGGTGACGGGCTCGGCTCGTGACGTCACCACCTCGCTCGTGTCGAAGTCGAGCGGCACGAGCACGTGCGTGCCCCCTGCGCCCGCACCCGCGATCACACCCCCCGCAGAAGACATCTCCGCCCCGATCTCGCATATCGCCTCCTCGTCCAACCCCTGCACTTCTAGCTTTATACCTATCAATGGAGAAGTTCACAGTTATAGCGCGATGTACATTTTAAATGACAAAAAACTAATGGTATGTAATTTTAATGGTATGCAGCAACCAAGTGGTGGAATATTGGGTGGAATATTGGTGCCTATGAAATTGCCGCTTTATATGGAAAAACTCAAAAATATTTTTTTTGTATGTAAATTATATATTTAATTAATCGAAGTATTGTCAATGACTATCAATGCACTTTTGCCATTTTAATGGAAGTTGATTGATGTCTCTGTATAGAACTCCTGGGAACGGGAATCGATTAATTCTTTGGAGGTGTTTTTCATTGCCCCATCGGAGATGAATTTTTTCCCGTGTAAAAGTTATCCAAACTCCGAAGAAAATGGAAATCAGTAGGGACCAGGTCTGGCGAGTACGATGGGTGACGGAGAGTTTCTACTGGAAGCTCCTGTAACTTTGAAACTGTCTGTCGTGCAGTATGTGGGCGAGCGTTACCATGGAGATGTTTGGGACATTGTTTGGCTGTATATCCTGAGTTCAACCATTGTGACGAACGTTTACGATTATCATACACGATCCATTTCTCATCACAAGTGACAATACGATTCAGAATGTCTTCATTTTAGTATCAGTCCAACAAAGTAAGGCTAGTTTCGACGCGTGATTGCAGCTTTCATTAAGCTTATACGGTACCCAGTTTCCGAGCTTCTTCACTTTCCCGATTTGACGCAAATGAATCAATATCATCTTGTCACTATGCCGAAGGCTGCTTCAAACTCAGACGCGGTTTAAGATGAATCCGCTTTCACTATTGCTTTCAATTCGTCATTATCGACTTTAGACTCCGGTCGTCCACGGGGTTTGTTCTTGAGGTTGAAATTTCCACAACGGAAACAATCAAACCAAAAACTCACCGTGCGTTCGTTTGCGGTGTTCGGTCCGTACGCACCGTTGACATTGCGTGGCGTCTATGTTGCGTTGCCACCACGACGGAACTCGTGCATACGACTGTTCCATGGTCGCAAACACAACGATATCTAAGCAATACGTTGTTTGACGGAAAAACAAATGAATAACTGATTTTGAAAAAGAATGTCATGGCTTTAAATTGAAATTAATTGAAATTTGGAATACCAAGCCAAATGCTTTCATAGATAATGCCCTAATGATATCCCTCCCGCCCATCGGGCCTACAAAGTAAAGGTGCTTTCAAGAATAGACTTAGGGATGCATAAAAGAGGGGGGACTACCTAGTTAATTTTTATTAATTATTGATTTTAGCCAATACGACGATGACGTTGGGATTCCTGCAGCCGAGTAAGCAGTAGACAATCAACAAAAGGTCCTAAAGTCACTGCTAGATTGGTCAGTTAAATAATGAAAATAGTACAATATAATTCTTTGATGCTGCATCATAATTGAATATCACAGCATTTGAGTATTTATCAAAATACAAATTTATTAATTACACCTAAGTGTTATATACCTTGTCTGATTTTTAGTTATGTTCATATTCGCGTAATATTTTATTAGCGGATTTTTTTTTTGAAATTCGTTTTGTCTTGTGTGTACTGTGCCGTAGTGAAATAAATATTCTTCTTTCTATTTAAGCGGTTTTTTAAACACCCGGACGGTTACACTGGGCAGTTAATAGTTATTTACTATTTAACCAATAAAATAATTGATTGGGCAGTCTCTTTTATAGAACTACGGCGGCAGTTGGGCATCTGTATGCCCAACTGTTGATAAATGGATACTGTCGCCCATAGACATTCGCGACACATGCCAACATCAGTCCAGAATGAAAAACGTTGGCACGTCTCCGGATGCGCTGCCTACCTTTGGAGATATAGGAATGGATTTGGAGAGAGTTGGGAATAATGGCGAGGGATAGGATAGAATGGGATGAGAATGGGCTCCGGCATATCTCACTCACTACCGAAACACGTACGTACATTGGGAAAATAGGATAAAGAAAAAAATGCAGTACATTTCAAGATAATCCTCTGTGGGTTGATAGGTAACCAGCCAGTCGAGAGCGCCCAGCGGCTGTGTGAATCCAACGTGCACTTTCCCCCAGTTGGATAAATAGTCCGCCAGTTCTCGGCGTTCGGTAAAAGTTGAATGTCATTTTGGCTGAAAAGTCTTTCCTACCCAAAAACAATTCAGCTTGATTGGGTTATATTAGTTTCTTCATTATTTTTATACTCTTTTTGTTCTTACTATTATGTTATTGTGACCTTAAATAGATTCTACACTTGTTATATAAATTACACATGTCTCAAGAAATAAGAAATTGTGTCTCTGACTGTCTGTAAAATATATAAATTTAGAGACAAATAACGTAAATTACCTCTAAATATCTGCTCAATCTCTTCAGTGGGTTCATCAACTACAGTACGGTCGTCAGTAACATCACTTCTCTCTTGTTGCATCGTCGTTTTGTTGACTAATTCTTCTGTCTTATCCTTTTCAGGTTCTGGCATGTTTTCTGTAGGAGATAGAAAAGGACGATGATTTTTCTTTTTAATAGGAAATTGTCGCTTTTTATTAACAAAAAAATCGAAATAAAAAGCTTTAATTGTATGCCCAATTATCATAAAAGAATGGGATAATTCCATTCAATTCAATAAACTGTCCTGGGGTGTACACTTCGGACGTAGAAGTATTTTGCGTCGCAACTTTTCGAAGTATGAAGACCAAATACATAATAACATTTATTTTAATCTGTAAAATTGTCAATAATATAAAAAATATGTCATTGAAGATGCGAATTCAACCAGTGACAAGAGCCATTTTCCACTAAGCCGCACGGTTGAAGGAGTCGACTCAAATAATGATTGACGATTTTATCCTGGATTGACCTCAGGGTTTGGCGGAGGTAAGTTAAAGCCCGGCGACGAGATCTGCCTGCTCGTTGAAAATGCGGTTTCAATACGTTTTTTTAAGAGAAAATGACACTAAAGCACTTTCAGGTTTGTACTGACATTGAGTCATTGGTTATTATCACATAAATACTTTCTAAAAGATATACAATAGCAACTATAAAAATTCATAACTACAACGAATTTATCACAGTAAAATTTTATAGTACAAGATTGAATGACAACTCGAGTAAGTTTGATATGTCATCCTGAACTAAACGGCTCGTTTACTTCATGGGTCGGTATGGCTAAGTTAAAAGGCTTACGGCATAATAGTTACAAGTCGCGTTTGCTGATTTAGGATGCGAGTTCGTTACCTACAGTTACGAAGCTAAAAGATATTTACAACTAAATGGTTGACAATCTCCTCATGAGCTGGTTCGTCTACTTCAGAGGTAAATCCCCCATTACCTCAAAAGCAATTTAAGCAAAAGGGGCACAGCAGATAGTAACTGGAAATTCCCCCTGCTAGTTGAAAATGCAGGTTTAATATGTTATTTATTGTAGAAACATACGACTCAAATATTGGTTAACTGTCTCTTCCTGAAACGATTTGTGCACTTCAATGGTCGGCGGCAGTAAGTCAAAGGACCGATGGCGTAGTGTTTCGGAATGCCGTCTGCTAATTGAAGTTGGTGGTTCAGTATGTGACCTATAGCACAAAGTTAAAACAGACTTACGACTCAAGTATTGACGATCACGATCACTGAACTGGTTCGTTCACTTCAGAGGTCAGCGGAAATAATTCAAGGGGGGTAGTAGTTGAAAGTTGGAATTTGCTCGTTGAAGATACAGGTTCAATGTGTTACTTATAGTATAAAGTTTCAAGGGACTTACAGTGCAAATAATGGTTGATGATTTTATCTTGAACAGGTTCATTCTCCTCGGGGGTTGTCGGAGGTAAGTCAAAGGCCCGCGACGAAATAGTTGTGAATTCTGCCTGCTCGCTGCAGATATCTATAGTACAAACGTGAATGATACTTACGACTCAAGTAATGGTTGACGATTTCATCCTGAACTGGTTCTTCCACTTCAGGGGTCGGTGGAGGTAAGTCAATGGGTCCGCGGCGTAGTAGCTGCAAGTTGCGTTTGCTCATCGGAGACGCGGATTCGACGTGTTGCTTGCAAGTACTTGATTTCGCGGGGGTGCCGGGCTTTACGTCTATTAGAAACTGTAATAAAGGATTTTATTTATTTCAAGATTGCTTTTAATAATAATTGACTAGATGAATAGTCAAAATCAGAATATTTATTGTAAACTGCAATATATAGACATAACATACAAAAATCAAATTCGACTTTAATATCAAAGAAATTAATGATAATTGTGCACGACAGAATAATAAGTGCGTAGCGAAAGTGCCCATGAAAACGTGTATATAGAATCAGTGCGCGTAGTATGTACGTGCTGACATCGCACATCTCGGAGGAAAAAGGGTTGTCTGAGGGGAATTGCGCAGCTACGAATAGTGGGGCTCGAACAACGGAATTCTTAGACATACGCCAATAGAGGCGTAAAGGGCAAATTCATGCACCTTTCCTCCGAGATCATGAGGTGTTAGTACGTGCATATCGTTATTATACACTGTTATCATGTAAGATGTTGTTATTATGTAAAATGTTATTGTAAAATGTCTATTTTGTCTATTGTCTATTTTCTTATATGTTTGTGTCTTATAATGTTTTACTAATTTATGTTTGTATGTATATATGTGTCTTGCCTTCGCTTTCCAAATGCGTTAGGGTACCTAGGTTATATAAGTCAGAATGCTAGGGTGAGGATCACAAGTAAAGCCTCCCCGCCCGCAGTGTGTTTCATATAGTATAAATTTTAAAAACATATAAAGTTGCGGGCCATACACACTCAGTCCTCCCATACCCCTTGCTACTCAAAGAGGGAGGAAGGGAAAATAGATTAGAATCAATTAAAGGGCTATAAACCACGGCACTTCGCCATCGAAAATAGCCTTGTCCTCCGTATAAGAGGAGGACCAATCCAGGCATATATGGCTTATAACTTAGAAATTATGTACAAAGTCATTTAGGAAGCGAATAGCACAATAAACTTCCCGAGGGAACGGGGGATCGCTTGGGCAGCAAGCTTACTATAAAAAGGCAGGACTCCAATCACCAGCAAGACAGTCAGCCAGTTCGCCCTCATCACTCAGATAACAGCCTAACAAGTAAAACAAAGTAAGCTCGCTGCCAACCGCCGCTTCCTCCGCACCCCTGTGGTTTAATGTGAATCAGAGCAGTATTTTTATTTCCGTATTTCACCCCTACACCCCCCGTTGGACGGCAGCGTGCGGCCTGCAACATTGCCCTTCGCGGCGTTCGCTCCCAACAATAATTTTAGTTGCAAGTTTTAGACTAAAATAAGCCAAAGGTAGGCACCAATAAAAACGATAGATTTCGAAATTTTCTGTACTGTCTAGGTCGATTAAAGTTGCAGGGACCCATGAGTCCTATCCAACAATGTATAAATATTGAAAATTAAATTTGGTTTTTATTAAAAGTTTACACTGTCATAATTTTGAAATTACTGAACTGACTTGGCTTATCTACGAATTTAACCAAGATGTAACCTCAAACTATTTTTGTAACGAATTTAAATTGATTAAGAAATATGTCCGACAGTTTATCCACTTCCATATATACTCTTAGATATATTTGAAAGTAGATTTCAAAGAAATTTCCCTAAAAAGGTGTGTAAAATAGGTTATATAATGTATTTGCTATATATTATATATAATGTATTATATAACGCCCATTTAAAAATAGCGGTTCATGACGCACTACACGTCATGCGCGCTCGCGATAAACGCCTTCGAAGCTGGTTATCCAGAGAAGCTACTTATCTCGGTTTCATACAGTACTCATCCCGAGTTTACAATAGTTACGAACCGGACTACATTAACAATGGGCACAGTCGGCAGATAGAGCAGGCTTCAAAACGAAGCCGCCTTACTGCCCGCTACTGTGTGCGTGACGCGGCCGAACTACAGTCAATACACACTTATGGTACGAAGCTGCTGGCAAATGTTAGTTGGAAAATTCTTACCTCGGTCTCATCGAGTGCTCGTCCCGCGTCCACACTAGCCACAAGCCAGGCTACACTGAGTACTGGCACATTGGGCAAAGCTCGCAAGCCCAAAAGCGCGGCCGCTTTACTGCCTGATACTACGTGCGTAACACGGTCGTGGGGGTGATCGTACCAGACGCCGCCCGCACGTGATACGCAAGCCGTTGCACGTTCGCGATATACTCCTTCAAGGCCGGTAATCCAAATCTACAATTTAGAGGTTAGATCAATATTTATTTAGATTTGTTTTTTTATTTTTAGACTTTATTTTTATTGCATAAACCCATAAGTGCTCGAAAAATAAAAAACCTATATATATTGTACAATAATAAAATGTTAACAGAGCCTTGTCTGTACATGTAATATGTTTTTTGAAAGTCATTGCAGTGTACCTAAAGTGCAAGTGATACAAAGCACAAAAAATATTTTTTAGAATGTTTGTCTGTCTGTCTGAACACTGAACGAATTTGAAGTAAACTTGGAACAATTACAGCTAATATACCGGTTTAATTAACATTTAGAACACTTTTTATCCAGGTGTGTTATAAATTTCCCACAGGAATCACTCTAAAAAAACACACGCGAACGAAGTCACAGACACTGCTAGTCTGGAATGTGTGTATGGATGGATACACATCCACCGTACTGGTAGATGTGAGTAACTATTCGTCATAAACATAATTTAAAAACATTTATCGATATTTTCTATCCTTTTATTCATGCTCTAATGCAATGGATACATGGAGAAATAAAAATACCTGTGGACCCACCAGAGCAGTGGGTCAAAGTAATGAACGACCGGTCGTGATCCAAACATTTAACTTATGCCCTTAATTATTATGTTAAATTTCTAAATTTACTTACACAAAATCCATCAAAAATAGGTCCAGCCTTCTTAATTTTGCTCATGTCCAAGTTTTCAAACACTTTCTGTACTTGTTTCTCAAAGGACGAATCACTAGTTCTCTTCAATTCTTGGGACGGCTAAAAGATAAGTTTCAGTTAATTAATGCATTCACTAGAAAACAATTTAAAGGTTATAAAATGTAAACCTACCCTCATTTTTGAAGATATCGTTGATACGTCAGTTGCTCTGCTTTCGTCTACATAGTTACTTGTAGGTCTAGAACTTGTTATACGAGAGAAATTTAGACCTGCAACATTGAGTTCATATGTTAAATTATATATATATATATATTTTTACAATTGATATATCTCCGTTACGCGTGACAGTGTTAGGTTGTATTAAACTATTGCAGATTGTCAACAAGACTGCTGATAACTGGTTTATATATTTATATATTCTTTATTGCACACAAACACTGTACAAAAGGCGGACTTAGTGCCTTATGTATATGTTTTTATTTTTATTTTTTCAAATGTGAGTTGAGTTTTTTGACCGTCGGCGGTTCTATCATATTTTTTTTTAATTTCGTCTTTTCATTTATAATTTCTCACGTCTTTACATAATATCTGCATAATAAATATTAGCAAGCAAATTTTGTATATTCCTTTCATTAAAAAGAAAAGCAATACTCATTTCAGGAAGCCGGTGTTCAGCGAAGGGTGATGATGTGGACGCGCCGGTGACTTTATACTGCGCGAAGGGCAATGCGACTCCCTTTACAGCGGAGTCCTTCACCCACGATGGTAAAACGCAAGCCTTGCCATATTCCAATGCCGCTTTATACTTCTCACTACCAACACCATCTCTATGAACAAAGTTGTATCACTGAATATAAAATAAAAGAATACTCATGACATGACATGACATTTTTATAGAATTTTTAAATAATACACATGATTTTTTTTATATAAGAGATGGCAGGAGAGGGGTCGGGGCACATGATGGTAAGTGGTCACCGCCGGCCATGGACACCTGCAACACCTGCAGTTCCTGTTCAAAATTGTGTTGCAAAATCCTGTTCTTAGCTGTTCACTACATAACATACACACAGAAACACGTGTACACACGCATACATATACCAGAGTCTTACATGATAGTTCATCAGGGTGTCCCGGAAAGAATGGATAAGCCTGAAACACCTTATAGTAGAGCTATTGGGCGGTCAAAATAAAATACAAAAAAAAATCTATCCCGAGTAGTATCTAAGATGTCTGTGGTGGCAACACTTTGCTTCGCCGCGGCACCATAACTGAACACCCATTGGTTCTCTCTCGGCCAATCGCGAGGGAGAGCAGTGTGCTGACAGGGTGTCAGGTCGTTATACTGTATTTTACGTTTCTGGTAAATAAATAAGTGTAATTTAGAACTCTAAATGTCATTTAGAAAAAAAAATCATTTTTTTTTCACATTATTTTCCGTATCTCTACACCACGGCTACAAATAAATGAAATCCGTCGGTTTTTTGGTGTTATAATAGCTTCGTTCGCGGTAAGGATTCAGAACTGATTCGGAACTATACGCATGCGCAGTTCAAATAATGCCGTTCGCGGAACACACAATTCAGAATTTCTAGTTACAGTTCTGTGTTCGCGGAACCGTCGAACTCGATTCAGGATCGGTTCAGAATCAGTTCTATCAGTTCTATAACTTTGGCAAGAATCGTAGTTCCAGACATGCGCAGTTTTTACCTAACGACATTTGACATACATGCTGCGGCTATATTCAGTTGGTTAGAAACTAAGAAACTGGTTAAATACTTAAATAAAATATAAATTTTATTAATTTATTAAGGGTTAAATAAAATATGGTTAGTTTTGTTTGTTGTTTGTATAAATAAGTTTATATAATACTCTAATAAGAGTAATGTGTTTTGGTGGGTCCACTTAAATACTTGCCAACTTAGGGGTTTTCCCCCCAAATTTAGGGGGTAAATAAGTGGGATGGGTTTTTTTTAGGGGTTTTATATTTTAGGGGTATTTTTAGGGATTTTTTGACTCTTCATATATTTTTTTGAATATATATTTTTCATATATTATGTGAAAGTATAGGCCCTGGGACAATCCAAACTATAATAGCTAATCATATTTATTTGTTGACCTAGCGACTTAACGACATCTAGTACAAATATATTACAACTACTCTGTGGTGACTGGTGGTTATTGTGCCTATGCTTACTGGAAATACATATGTACGTTGATTATTGTTTACTTGTTTAATTCGATTTTGTTGTTGTACTGCTGTGCCGACAAGCAATTTGTTAATGAAGCCTAAAGAAACTAAAAATAAAAAAATGTACAGTCAGAAGTACACGTAGATTTGGGAAACAGATCCAGATTTAAAAGGTAAAGAAATTTCATTGCATTTTTGTATTTTATATTTTTTCTTTTATTATATATTTTTTTAGGGGGATTTCTAAGTAATTGGGGCGATTTTGGGGGTTTTTGACTTAAGCTTTAGGGATAAATATTTTTGAGAGTTGGTAACACTGCCGATGACAGTAGATCGTACGCAGTTTGGTTCCGAAATCGTTCGCGGAAATAAAAATCACGAATCGGTTTATAACCGCGCATGCGCTCTACTACGATTCCAAATTAGTTCAGTACTAGTTCCGAATTAGTTCTGAATCCTTACCGCGAACAAAGCTAATATTCTTCATGGACTATACCAATAGATATGCAGTAAATAGTATGAATAGCTATTACACTTTTTTTTAAAAAAAAAAAACTGAACTTCAATTTTCAGCATGAAATGCGGTAAATATTTTTTTTTGTAAAAGTTCAAGCGTCTTGGGTGTAAAAAAAATGTATGAGGACCTAAGTGGCCAACTATTTTAAAAAAATGCGTGTTTAATACAGATTTCAAAATGGTATCATACATCCTTTTACCTAATGTAAATACGAGGTTATTGCTATTAATGTGCAGAAGGAGTAAATTCGACTAAATTGCAAAATTCAAAAAACTAGATCATTTCTTGTCTTAAACTGTACCTGATCCTAAGGGCTTCATAAAAAACAACGTTACACATTGAAAATACTTTATTTAACCTACTTTCACAGCGAGTTCAAGTTCAACCAAATAAAATTATTTTTTGATAATGTTTAAAATAGTTTCGTGAAGATCGTGTACCCTTGATATTTGCTACCTGAGCGTGCTCTGCACTACCCCTCTTCATGTGAGACAATGAGAGTTTGAGTTAGTTGAGTGTGAGCGAGCGAGAAAGAGTAAAATGTAATAAACAGCGCCGTTAATAAATAACTGGTAAGGTAAGCTTTTAGTGAGTCACTCGACTTGTTCGACATCGCATGTGTTTATTTCGTTTCCATTTCGCTAACGCACGTCACCCGGATTACCGCGTATTCATCAGAGTCCACGGTTATTACTCGGAAGGAAGAATACCTGGCAGCGGTGTTGGTGGTACTAGCACTAGAAGAGTCGCTAATGTTGACATTGAAGAGACGGTGCTTGAGGAAATTGAACGAGATCCGTCTACCTCTACAAGAGCAATAGCACGACGCACTGGAATCGCAAAATCGATCGTGCACCGTGTATTGAAAAAAAAATAAGTTCCACCCCTACCATATTAGACGCTTGCAAACTCTGCAACCGAGAGATTACCACGCAAGATTGCGTTTTTGCCGTCAGATGCTTGCGAAAATAGAACAAGATCCGCAATTTTTTAATAATATTCTGTGGAGCGATGAATCAACACTGAAGAGAAATGGATACTTCAACATGCACAATCTCCACAGCTGGCAACTATCGAATCCGCATCTAATGAGAGAAGACAGATCCCAGTACCAGTTCAAAATAAATTATTGGACCGGCATATTGAACGGAAAGATAATTCGCCCATTTGAACTGCCGGGAACTTATCTGGCCAAAGCTATTTGGACTTTCTTCGAAATGATCTGCCAAATTTAATGGAAGAGGTGCCCGAGGAGGTGAGAGAATCCCATTGGTTCCAAAATGATGGATGTCCTGCGCACTATGCAGTAAACGTTCGTGCGTATTTGAATTCCACATACCCAGATAGATGGATTGGCCGTCTGGGGCCCATTTTGTGGCCTCCACGTTCCCCGGACTTAAATCCGCTGGATTTTTTTTACTGGGGCTGCCTAAAAGAAGAGGTTTACTCCAAGCCGATTAGAAATTTAGAAGAGTTACGCAGCCGTGTCCGAGAAGCCGCTTCAAAAATTACTCACCGGCGTTATGCGCGACTGCTTAAAAGAGCTTTTATTCGGAGATGTCGGGCGTGTATCAGAGTCGGTGGCAGACAGTTTGAGCATTTACTGTAAATGTACACGTCAAATAAAGTTTTATTAATGTTTAACATTATTTTTTATTAAACCCTTATGTTCAGGTACAGTTTAAGACATTACTCCTTCTGCACATTAATAGCAATAACCTCGTATTTACATTAGGTAAAAGGATGTATGATACCATTTTGAAATCTGTATTAAACACGCATTTTTTTCGAATAGTTGGCCACTTAGGTCCTCATACATTTTTTTACACCCAAGACGCTTGAACTTTTACAAAAAAAAATATTTACCGTATTTCATGCTGAAAATTGAAGTTGTTTTTTTTTTTTAAAAAAAAGTATAATAGCTATTCATACTATTTACTGTATATCTATTGGTATAGTCCATGAAGAATATTATAACACCAAAAAACCGACGGATTTCATTTATTTGTAGCCGTGGTGTAGAGATACGTAAAATAATGTGAAAAAAAATGTTTTTTTTTCTAAATGACATATCTTAGATACTACTTGGGATAGATTTTTTTTTGTATTTTATTTTGAGCGCCCAATATCTCTACTATAAGGTGTTTCAGGCTTATCCATTCTTTCCGGGACACCCTGCCCATCGCCTGTATTATCTATTTTGCATTGTATTCATAGTAAAATACGTTTTTTTTTTTTTTTTTTTTTTATAGACTAGGAGGCGGACGAGCAAGCGGTCCCACGTGATGGTAAGTGTTACCGCCGCCCATGGGCACCTGCAACACCAGGGGGCATGCGGGCGCGCCGCCGACCTTGCAAAATCCTATTCACAGCTCTCTTGAAGAACCCCATATCGTAGCTCAGTGGAAAGACCTCTTGAGGCAGTTCGTTCCACAGCCTACGGGTTCGCGGTATAAAATAGTTTTTGGACCGAACAGTGCGCGACACCTCCGTATCGAGGAAATGCGGATGGACCGCACTTCTGTGACGGGAGGTGCGGTTGTAGAAACCCGAGGTGGGAATTATATTAAACAATTCTTCAGAGCATTCCCCATTGTACAGGCGGTAGAACACACAGAGAGACGCAACGTCTCTCCGAATGCTGAGGGATTCTAAACCGCCCGTGAGAATTGGAAACGTTTTTGGAAATAAGCTTTATTTATATGTACGATAAGTATGATAAGTTCGTATCAATGTTTTGCTATGAATTTTTTGTTCATTAATAAAATAAAATAATCATCAAATAATGCTGGAAACTTTAGAGAAAAGATACTTTTGCTTTCTACACGCTCTGCTGCTTAGACATTGAATTTAGGTATTTTGCTTCTTAAACAATCTGCAAGTTAGGCTTTCAGATTAAAAAGACGTCCAAAGAGGTACCGGAGCGGTACCCCAGAAACAGTAAAAGAGAGTAGGCAATATCAAGGATGGGAGAATAATCTGAAGGCAATGGCGTGGGCCATATGGACAAGACACAAGTTTGGAGACAGGCAAATTGATCAGGACAATAACAGATATGTCAAAAATATTTGTAATGTACAATGTACATGGTAAAATTCAGTTAATAAAAGTTAATCTCTTTTTGCATTTTTATTCTCTTTATTAGGAATGAATTACAATGATACAATATATAAACAATACAGGTACATCACTATAAAGGATGATGATTCTAATACTAATAACAGACTACTAATAAGTTATCAGGTTATCACGCAAAAACTATAATAACACCAAAAATTATCATGATATAAATATTGTATATAAATATTACTCTAATTAAAACTGTCAGGTAATAATTTTAAACATGACTATAGAAAGAAGATTAAATTAATAAATAAGAATGCATAATAAGATAGAGTAAGTTAATATTTTCATTAACAGAGTTGCGGAACAAACTACCACAAGAAATAATTAAATTGCCCACTATAAGATACAGAATGTTTCATAATGAACCCATAGGATAAAGACCCACTAAAAGATACAGATATTATAGTGAGTGATTTAATAATTTCTTGTAGTAATTATTTACACACAATTCTTTTACTCAAAATATTATGGCCTTTGTTTGGCAAGTGCCTTATTAATTTTAAATAGTTGTAATGTCTGACACACTTACCTGGTCAATACAACAACATCAGTCGTCTCACTCTGGAATGCTCCAGAAAATGTTCCTCCATACTCATTAACTAACTTCATTATGATCAGTTTATCTTTCTTCGTAATGCCTGAAGTTGTCACTTGGAGGTTTGCAAATGGTGGCAAACGGTGGCTGTCAAAATCTGACGATGAACCATTGATATTTAAGTGAAGGGAGGACTGCCAGACTGCTTCTATCCAACTCTCACTCATGACAGGAATGCCTTTTTCTACTGATTTCTGGAATATTTCAAATATACTTAGACCTATATCCAAAAGGAGAGGTATATATCCAGCATTGGAGATACACAGACTGAAGCTATGGTATATACATATTAGTGGAGTGTAAGCTTTCTCGGCCGGTGTCCATATTAATTGAATCTTCCGGGCTACTTAGCCGGGGTCTTCTGGAATCTCTTTTCTTTCTTCCAAATGTTTCGTCAACAACTGCGGTTGACATCTTCAGTGGCGACTGCGTTCACTTTCGGAGAGATGTTATCTCTTCGGCTTCTCGAGATGTACACTTAAGCAGCTTTTAACTACACTTACAGCAGCTTTACACTTTATAGCTTTTAAGCAGGACGTTCTTACCTTCCTTAAAAGGCGTAACAGATCGCATCAGCAAGATCTTACAAAAGAAAAACGTGAAGATCATTTTCAAGCCTACGAGCCAACTCAGAAATATCATCAGATCAGTCAAAGTTCCCAGAGATCCATTGTCCTCGACTGGAGCATATAAAATACCATGCTCCTGTGGGTCAGTGTATATTGGCACTACCAAACGGAGTGTCAATACCCGCATTAAAGAACATAAAGGCAATTGTCGAAGAGGAGAGACTGAGAAATCGGCCGTAGCTAAACATGCCTTGTCGGATGGGGACCACGAAATCTGCTTCAGGGACACAAAGACCTTGTCAACGGGGAATTATTATTATTCCCGTCTCGATATGGAAGCTATTGAAGTCTACAAGCATCCCAACAATTTTAACAAAAAAGAAGAGAATCTAAGACTCCGTAATATCTGGTATCCAGCACTCCCAAGACATCAAGCTCACGGGGAAGAGAGACGAGAGGGGGGGACAAAAACAGACTCGGTACACACACAATCACAACTACCCTCGCCTACTATAAATACCGGTGCGCCACAGTCGTCGAGTCAGTTGCGCTCGAGAAGCCGAAGAGATAACATCTCTCCGAAAGTGAACATAGTCGCCACCGAAGATGTCAACCGCAGTTGTTGACGAAACGTTTGGAAGAAAGAAAAGAGATTCCAGAAGACCTCGGCCAAGTAGCCCAGAAGATTCAATGAATATATACATATTAGGATACTTTTAAAACTGCTGTGATAAAATTCATAAAAACCACACAACTTACAAAATATTTATCTGACAGGACTGTGTCAGAAACCAGGTGTGTGGTATCATCTGTCAGTGCTGTATTGTATATTCCTCCCATCCAATGGATTTTCATTTTAATATTTTCCTGTAAGAACAATGGATTAATCTACTTTAAAATTGATACAGTGGAGACCTTAATCATAATCTAAATACATGAAATATTTTTATACATATTTTGTTATAATTATGCAAGAAATCTATAATTGTTAACTTGTCAAGAATCTAGTGGTCCAGTAAGTTGTGCATTACATGGGTTGCATGAATGGCATTTATTCAAATGATTTCCACATGCGACTAGGCCTCCAGGGCAAAAATTTAATGTGTAAAAACGTGCCACTGTCTTGTTCAGTGACTAAAATCACATGAAGAATTAAATACTAGTCTATTTATGCCAGGAAACATCAAGGCACATATGACAAGGTGATGATTAGCCGAAGTTGATCTTGAGTCTGTTCTAATACCATGTTCAATTACTAGTATGTAGTATGCCATGGATGGAGGGTGCTATTTTCACAATTTTGAAAAATTAGGCAGGAATTAGCAGCTAGGCAGGACATTTTTTATTAAAGGGCATTTTTGCACACACAATAAATAGATTCAAAATCACATGACCATGAAATATTAGAAAAATTAGACGGTGGCGTGAAATAGTAATAAATTACTGGTGGCATTTGCAGTGACATACAGGATGGAGACAGAGGGTGGTAAATTTATTTTTTTAGTGAATATAATCTACATTTTAGGTAATGTAGAGCTATTTCCACAATGGACCATAAAAGCCCTCAGGACTACTTAAGCACCCCTGAGCTAAACACATAAATTTATGCATATTAATTTCCTTTTTTTTTTTTAAATTAATTTATACTATTTTATTATTATTTTGGAAACATATTTAGGAGCAAAATATGTCTAAATGTTTCAAATCTAAAAAACTCACCTTCTTCTGCTTTGACAGCCCACTAGCAGTAACCACAAGCCCTCTCATACCTATAGTATACACTGGCTCTGGACCAGAGGGTATGGAAGTCCCCTCGGTGAGACAGCAAGACAAACAGCGGGGGCCAACTAACCTATAACAATAATTTGTTAATTTATCTGAGAAAAGGGATCTTATTGATTTATCACTAACTTAGTACCATACTATCAGCCTATGGCTCTCCATGGCTGCATATATGCCTCTCCCAAGGGTTGTCACCAATTTAATGAAGAAAAACTGTAAAAACTCATAACTAAAAATATTAAAAATAATTCTGGGGATATGTTATATCTACCAACTGACCTGCTTGGAGAATTATTGCCTGTAAGGGGAGGATTGAGCTTAGTGCCACATCAAGTGTTTTTTCCACTAGAATATTTAGCAGTGTGATGAATAATCTAGTGATTCATCACATATAGTGTATTCACATATTCGTAGAAACTTAACAGTTGATATGGGACTAACACTAAATAGCAAATGATCAAAATATACATTTAATAAACTGCATTGTGATATTCGAAAATATCTATGGAGATTTAGAGATAGACAATATTTTGAAAATAAATTCCAGTATATAGTACTCACAAACATTTAGAAGCCTTCAGTCTCCTATACAAGTCCCCTTCAAAATCTGACAAGACAAACACATCTCTCTTAGTTAGTCCTTCAAGTTGGTTTACCTCTGTTTCGTGCATGAACTTTGCTTGAAGACCTCCTCCTCTATGTTGTAAGCATGACTGTTGACAAATAGTTTAGTTTATGAAGTAAGCTTATTATTATAATGTAGTGAATATTTTAAGAAATTTCGTCCATAATCTTGTAGGTTTATATTTGCAAAACAGTGAAATATTGAAAGATAAGTGCAAAAAGGTCCGATATTATCATGTCACATCACAAGTTTGACCCTGTTAAAAATTAATAATTTCGCGATTATTTTGATGATTTTCATCTTCATTGATGTTATAATCGATGACTAAGAATGTTGCAATTATATGTAAACACTATTATTAATTATAATATAGGTACTTACGGTAAATGCAAGCTGCATTTCCTCAGAGCACTCATTTTCATCTTTACAATTTTCCGGTAATATGAATATAACTTTTATGTCCTCAGTCATTTTACACCGTTATTGATTAAGTAATAGTCTTTAATGTATGAATATCCACCTATATATTGAATTCTTACGTACATTCAAAGACTATTTTTGATTCATCTTAAATGAAAATCGGAACTTTGTCAGCTGTTTACAAAACCCTCCTAAATACAAATTGACAGTCCGTTCAATAACCAACAAAAATAACGAAAGCGCTTCTCTGCGTCTCCAGGCTCTTGACACACGTCAATATTTTTTTTAAATAAACAGTTTTACATCATGCAAATATTCCTCTTTCATTTTGAGTAGAAATAGGTACATTTCATAATTACATTTATTCGAATAAATACTTATACTAAATCATTATACTTGCCTCTCAGATTTATGTAATTAAAAATGTTTTTCAGCCCATTTAATTTATCATCTAATTTATACCCACACTTGAAACTTTAATTTCCGAGTATAATATTGATGTGTCGAGAGCCAACCTTTTTGATCGAGCTCCTAATTTTGATTTACCTATTTAATTCTTTTGAGTGTTCCTTTTATAAGTTTTGCTTTTGTTATTTTTGATATGGTTTTCAACAATTTTCATTATATGGACATGTCACCTCACTAGAAGATAGTTTTGTATTTTATTAATTTATATTGTAATAATTTTAATGCATGTTAATTTAACAAGCTAATTCCCAATGCTGCAAACGTTGTATTATATGTTGGTTTAATAAATATTCCTGGTTTCTTTTCAAGGTAGCTCCAGTAATACACAGGCACAAATAATAATTGGAGAGCATTCCTCCAAAATACAAAATTAATACTCTTTCTTACAAATTAATTAATATAAATTAATATTCTCTGTTTTATTTATAATCAAAATATATTTTAACATCTGTGTTCTATTTGTTTCAGAACGAGAGATAGAACGTCACTAATCGCATATCGAATATCGATCGATTTGTTGTGAAATATGAAGTTTAGTGAGAGGTTATGGAAATGTGTGAACTTCTACTTGAATAATCCTATCTCTCAAAATATTTGTAATATTTTGTTACATTGAAAATGTTATACGACGATTTTCAGCCTGTTGTTGATTTAATATTGAATAACTGGACAGCATTGCAACTCGCTGTAGAACATGGAATGGGTGCTCCAGGAGGCGAAAAGGTTTGTTAGTATTATCGTGGTAATAATGCACATGCAATAGTAATGCAAAATTCCCTATTTGCCTATTCCCATTACAACGTTTTAAGTTGTAAGGACACATTGTAATTAATGCCTTTAGCACTTTTAGCTTGCGCTGTGAAAGCAAACACTAGAACCCTCCGTCACTGCACCTCACGCACCCAGTGAACCCGCGCCCCTTCATTATAAAAATTATAACATTGTACTCTTAATTAAATCTGGTTTCCATATCCAAAATAACTTTTATTCATAACTGTAAGAACATAGTGAATTCTAAACGAATTTAGTCTTCCATTACACATTGTGACAAATATTTGCAACCTTAATTCAGCCATCCTATTTTAAATGCTCATTTCAGACTGCACAGCTGATGTCAGTATATATAGCTCGGTACTGCGTAGAGAATATAGTGGATGTAGATGATCTTACAGAACTAATTGAAGATCTAATGGATGAAGAATTTGATACTGTTTGTCATGACAATTCACCAAAAGGTAACATTGAAAATTGTTTTTATTTGAATATTTTTCTCCCTAAATTGCAAAAAATATCAGTATTAACTTTATAAACATTTGTATAAAAAGAAAATCTCAAACATGTGTATCTTAAATTCTTAAACATTATTACGGATTGGGTGTATATGGAGCCCAAAATCTCTAGTAATAGTTGGAGAATCTTAATACCTCATTGCATCTCAGTTATTGAAAAATTTTCTATAAATACATCTGCAAAAACAATCAAATATTTACTGTTATAAGCAAACCATTTTTATTTATTGACATAAACTAACATACGGCAGGCCTTCATTTCAATTATATTGGGATTAAAAAAACAGGATTAAACCCTGCACATTCCTCTATTATGGTTACAGAAAGCAGATTGCGAGTAGATATTCATCACTAACATACTATTTTAATCTTATACTTAATGTACTTCTTAAATGCATTTCTCATTATGTCTAACATTATTTTACTATTTGTTACAGAGATAGCGACATTACTGTTACAATTTCTAGCAATGTTAAAAGAAGGTAGGCATGACGAGTTGAGGGTGAGGATTGAAGCTATGCCCAAATGTCAGAAATGGCTTAGTCAACCAGTACATAACTCTGTGCCTCCACAAGTAAGTCTAAAATTTTAAATTAAATTGGAGTCAGAAACAGAAAATATTTTTTGTTTTCTGAAAAAAAACTAATGTATAGGCCTCTCCCAAAGCTCGCCTCCACACTCTAGTTAAATATAGAAACTATAAAACATCTGTTTATATTTCAGTGCCATGGAAACCCTGATGATGATACGACAAGTAGCAGTGGAGAAGATGTGGAAGACACGCCAGAGAATCAGGCAACCAATGGTGTGGCAGCATCATCCTCACAAAGCCAAGATCCAGAACCAATGGACCAAGATGACCATGTTGAACCTGGCTGGACTGTTGTACGAACAAGAAGGAAAAAATGAAAATAATCTTCCAATTTAGTATTTTTATTGATGTAAGAAAGTGCATTTTGTAATAATACTAATTAATTACAATGAAAATGAATGTAAACCATTGTGGTCGATTTATCACTTTAGGGATTATGTTATTTATTCTTGTCTAGAAAATAAATATATTTTGATGTTCATTGTGTTTGTTAATATTTTATTTTAGGCAGTATCTATCTTGGTTTGATTACAGCCCTGATAACGATCATAGATACTGTTACTTTTAAAAAAATCTGTCAATGAGGTTCATCTGCATCATCTAGAAACCACTTTCAAAATTTTTAATACTACAGTAAATTTCTTTAATATTTTCTTTTAAGAAATTAGTATGAAACTGAAATAATTAAATTTATAGAGACTAGAAGTATTTAAATTTCGCGCTCTTTTATTGTTGTTTTATTTTTCATAATTATAACCTCTGTGAGTGCAGACTATATTGATAAAAGGCTATCCTCATAAACGAAAAACCATTTGTCATTTTTGAGTTGTCAATATCAGATATTACCCCGGATGGAATCCCTTGACATTTATGATTTACAATTTTAAATAAAATTTTCTGTAATTAATGTATTAGGTAACAATATTTCTTACAAATGCCGTTAACAGCGCGTCAAAGAAGTATACACAATAAAAATGGCGCTAAAAGAGCGACGAGTTTCAACAGAGGAAACAAAAACCGACGGGCGAGCCTAATTGAAGGGTAAATTTTATATTTTTATGTTAATAATATATTTCGTTAACAGTGTTCAACTACATTTCTTCATAATTATTTGCTTCAGCTTTGGGTAATTAAATCCCTTCGGTTTAGACTTTGCTCATGCAACTTTTTCCTGATAACTCCAATTTGGCGCTAATCCAGATGTCCGAAAACTCGGCTTTAAGGTAAAAAAAACCCACGTCGAAGATAATTAAGCATGCGTCAGTAACAAAAATATTTTTGTTTATCTTCCTGGACTAATATTTGTTAACAGCCCTCAGGAGGTTGGTCTCCTTCATCATTTTATTTGACTACTTGAATTTGTATCATGTTTTATCTGCTTGGAAACCAATATGTCTACATAGGTGCTATCATCTAAATGATGATAGCCATGACAATCATGATTTAATTACAATCATCTAAATGACAATCATGATGAGCTTTGCCTGTTATTTTCAAAATTACTCAACTGATTTTGATAAATAGTACACTATAACGTTCTTGGATAATAACTCTATATACTAGTGAAAATTATAACACAAACATTAGACAGTTAAAGCAAAAAGAGTGAATAAATTCAAAAACTATAGATAGAAAGAAGGTTGCACAAGTGTAATTATGTAGGCACTCTGCGAGAGCTGCTAGCCAAATTTATAATAATAATAGTATAAATAGACAAATGCTGTCCTGTACATATATATATAAAGATGTCCTTGTGTTCAAGAAACATTGAGCATGAATCCATTTTAATAAAACAAAATATTAGATATTCATTTCCTTTTATTACACATTGTATATATACATCTCTAAGATCTAAGAAAAACCTGTAAGAAATCTACCTAATTCTAAAAGTACCTGATGTGTTTGTTACCCTCCATAAAAAATATTGCCTGTGATCCACCCAGGTGGACCACAGGGTGTGGAGGTGATAGCCATATTAAGTACAAAATAACATATATTTTCTTAAGAAGAATACTAAGAAACTGCCCTGCCCTATGTTACCTATAATTAGCATATGTATAAATAGCATTTTTCAAAATATAGATTATTTGATTTTTCAGTGAATACCTCGTAGCGAGTGCTCCTTCAGACTTACGCTCAATAGCATACCCTGGAGGTGCCATAGCATTAGTGCTGCTGTTGACAGCTCGGCTGATATCAGCCTTCTGGGGGCATGTCGGAGATTGTGATGAGACATACAATTACTGGGAGCCATTGCATTATTTGGGTAAATAGTTTTTTTATCTTTTATCTGAGATTTTTAAGGTAAAAGTTAAGGTTTTTAAGTTTAAGGGTTTGTAGGAATTTATTTTTGTTTGTTGATCTTTGCCACCTTTTAATTTTTTTACAGATCAAATGACTGTTGCATTAAGTATCCCCCTATGGAGATGGATGTTTATCTGTTTAAAAAGACACTTTGTTATTCCTCTCATTAAGACAAGAACATAGCTTTTAAGGAATTTTTATAATTTTATTTTTATGAAAATAGCTTTTAATGAGGAGGATTCCACTTTTTAACATGTTGTTACTAAATTAACATAAAGCTACCTAATTCTGACCTATAATCTCAACTACTGAAATTGTTAACTATGAATTACAATAAATTGTTCAGAATGTTGCTGATGTGCGCCATGACAAGGGACAACCTATACAATCAAAAATATTAATAAGTTAAAAACAAATAAATAACACACATATAAAACAAATAATATAAGGACATTAACCTAGTGCAGTTAAATGTAAATATTTTATGTTTGATGTGCACCTGATGATTTTACTATTAGCAAGTGTAAGATATAATGTATGACAGTATAGATGTGTGCCTTGTTACCGGGCAGCTGTAGACCACTACCTGCCATAAGACGCACACATCCACAATACTATTTATTACGAAAATGGATCTACTACAGCATACAACAAGGCAACCCTCCCTTTCAGTATCCACTGCTGGACATGGACCTCCATATGCATATTATCTTCTGCATGAGGGGTATATAGCCTCAAAATGCCACAATAGCCAATCGAGTTTGGGGAGTCCACTTGTTTAGAAGGGGTATAGTTCCTCAGGGCTTGTGGTGGCCGGCCGACACCACACACCAGCATACAACAATGTATAATAATCAAATATTATACAATTAAATAAATTTGAAATACCTTGTTTAGATCTAATTATAAAGTATTCTGACACATTATGTTTCAGTTTATGGAAATGGCCTTCAAACATGGGAATACAGTCCGGCGTACGCAATAAGATCATACATGCCATTGTGGCTCTTTGCCATCCCTGCAAAGCTTTTTTCTTATGTTATGACTCCTATTACCGTTTTCTACACACTGAGAGCTTTACTAGCAGTGTTGACAGCTTGTGCTGAGCTTATGTTCTACAAGTAAGTACATTTATCTTTAGTTTATATTTATTTCTTGCAAACATAATGCTGCCTTTTAACAAATTTAATTAAAAGTACGGGCACTTTTGCATATATAAAATCTTGTTAGTTCATTTAACCAATTTATTCAATTTCATTACACTCACAAAATCTGCTACATTTCTATAACTACAGTTATTTTTTCCTTATAAAAGAAAGGTGGCAGAAGAGTAAACAGTCTACATGGTGGTAACAGCATACTCTTGCCCACAGACATCTGTGATACATGCCAACAACAATCCACAATGCCAAATGTTAACACATTTGGCGGTAAGTCCCTTGCCTGCCCGACCTAGCCATCAGCAACCCAATCACTCGACCAGCTGCTTCACTGTTTACCGTGACCAGACGTTACCATGTTTGACACCTAAAGGCTTGTGCTGAGAGGCTGTGGGATTTCACGCACCCTCCTCCTCCCAAAAATCGGACTAATTGCAATGAAATTATGAATTATTTCAGAGGCATTTGCCATGAATTTGGTGTCCATGTAGGTCGTATGTGGTTAGCCCTGACTTTACCTGCGGCTGGCTGCTTTGTCAGTACATCAGCCATGTTACCTTCGTCATGGAGCTCAGCACTGATATCGGCAGCCCTTGCGTGTTGGTACCGTAAGCGTTATCCGTCTGCTATAGTGCTTGTTGCTGCTTCTTCGTTACTCAGTAAGTGTAGCTACCAACATTTAATATCAATATCCATTTACAGCATAAGTTAATAAGTCAACATCAACTTTTTCACAGTTTGAAAGTTTAATGTTTGTGTTCTCGCTTTGAATATAGAGATATCATTTTAATCCTGAAATCAATTTCTCTGAAGCTGTCGGCTAGTGGAAGATTTAAATTGCTTTTCTTATAAATTCAAAGTGATCCGACATACCAGAACTTATAAGTATTTTTTATGGACAAAGGCAGCAGACGACCATACTGTCCACCTTATGGTAAGTGGACACTATAGCCCATGGACATCCGCCATACATTATATAAAATTAAAACAATTTAATATTTTGTATATTTCGGGGATTATCAGCTTATTCCTGTCATGCATGAATATAATGAAAGAGTATGAATATAATGATGAAGCGCATGGAGATTCATTACTTGAAATGTATCTTTTTATAAGTAGAATGTGACAGACGAACAGACAGTTCAACTGGTGGTAAATGAATACTATCATACATGCCAACTTAAGGCAAGAATATCAAACATTAGCATACCCCCAGATTCGGCGCCTATCTATAGAATTTGGGAGTTGTATTTGAAAAATGATTGGAAGAAATTAGATTGGAAAGTTGGAAAGTTACATAGGTACCTTGGGTACATACATGAGATGGTCAGTAGAGAATATAATGTGACAGTCTCCTTTGTCCCATTGAATCCTCTTATATTGTCCTCTGTAAGTTTAGATAGGACTGAATGAGCAGTTTTCCTCATCCCCTTACACCTTATCTTTTTCCACAGCGAAATTGATAAATTAAGTCAATTGATTAATCTTCATAAAAATAATATACTTTTTTCAGGCTGGCCTTTCACAGCACTCCTCGGCGTACCAATAGCAATAGACGCTTTAATTATAAAGGAACGTTACTACGAATTCATCAAATGGTGCATCATTTCCCTCATTTTTATCCTAATCCCAACTGTGGTGGTCGATTCTCTTCACTATGGACATCTGGTGATCGCCCCTTGGAATATTATAGCATATAATATATTCACTGATCATGGACCAGATTTGTATGGAGTTGAGCCATGGACATATTACTTGGTGAATGGTGTTTTGAACTTCAATATTGTTTGGGTGAGTGTATGAGAAATGTTTAATGTCAGTTCTAAACATAAAATATTGCTTTATAATCATTTCATATAACCAAATTCAGATTTGGTAGGCAGGTTTCAGAACCTGCCCCAAAACTGTAAACATTGATATCTGTAGGTATTGTAATCAACACCATCAAATTTTGTATGTCTCGTATGTATGAATTGTATGAAAATACTAAAAACAGTCACACTGAAAAAAATTTTTTATAATTTTTAACTTTTTAACATTTATCCAAAAAATATTTTTGTTTATTGTACGTGTAAACTCAACTGAAATGCAAAACGTCCTGAAATGAATCGCGTGATATGCTTAGTCTCAATAATTTCAATTTGGAAAATGTATTTTAAGTCATTACTCTTATCAATGACTTATGTCAGCATGTGTTGCAAATATCGCACGGCGACAGTATCCACATACCATTAGGTGGACCACCTACTCGTTCCACCGAGAAAAAAGTCCTCATAGTACAACTAGTTGGGCATAGCCATTGTACCACAGGTAACAGGTCCGTCTGCCACATTCTTTCCATAATAAAAATATTGTTTTTTCAGGGTCTAGCCCTCATATGCCCTCTGTTGCTGCTAGCGTGCACTAGTCTGCTGTTACGTTCTCGCGCTTCCTTTTGCACACCTTACTACGTGGGACTGCTACCCCTACTAATGTGGCTTGTCATGTTCTGGATGCAACCACATAAAGAGGAGAGGTGAGTACTGCAGGCGGCAGCGAATATCGCTTATAAGTTACCTCGACACTCACAGAACACTGTACTGCATTTCTGTACAGAACACTGTACTGCGTTAAATGTACTACATTTCCCAATCCATCCTATTCCTTCGATGTATGCACGTATTTTGGTAGTGATTAAGATAATATTTTCTTAGGTTTTCGCGATTACTATACATAGCAATTAAACAATTTTGAACGGTTTAAATCGCGGGGTTTAATCGTTTAAATACATTATTTATCACGTCACGGGGTGCAGAGTGTTCGAAACGTCATGATATAAATAATTTCAAATATACGCGATTTAAACCGTTCAAAGTTGTTTAATTGCTATGTATAGTAATCCGTGGTCACGTCACGGGGTCACGGCGTGCAGACCTGCACCCCGTGACCACGTCCACTGCAAAGTGTTCGAAACGTCGGGATATAAATAATGTCAAATATACGCGATTTAAACCGTTCAAAGTTGTTTAATTGCTATGTATAGTAATCCGTGGTCACGTCACGGGGTCACGGGGTGCAGACCTGCACCCCGTGACCACGTCCACTGCAAAGTGTTCGAAACGTCGGGATATAAATAATGTCAAATATACGCGATTTAAACCGTTCAAAGTTGATTAATTGCTATGTATAGTAATCCGTGGTCACGTCACGGGGTCACGGGGTGCAGACCTGCACCCCGTGACCACGTCCACTGCAAAGTGTTCGAAACGTCGGGATATAAATAATGTCAAATATACGCGATTTAAACCGTTCAAAATTGTTTAAGTGATTAAGATATTCCAGAACCCATTCCCATTTCATCCTATCCAATCCCTCCTCATTTTTCCAACCCTTTAAATCAATTCCTGAATCTCTAAAGGTAGGTAGCGCATTCGACTGTATCCACTCCATGGGTCGTTACCCACACTCCGCATCCACATGTCACCAGGTGGACAACGCTCGTCTGCCGTTTTCTTTTTTTTTTAAAAAACACAGATACTTTGAATATTTCTCTGAAATCTCCCAAATTGTAATCGTATGCCGTACGATTAGCCAATGATATCGGCCAGCGTCCTCACAAATAGAAACACCTTTGCAGTTCACTATCAACTTATTCAATAAGCGGTTAGGTAGCGTCTACCGCAAATACCTATATCGTTGTAGAACAAAGCTTTTCTTTGTGTTAGAGCATCGTTTCACCTTATTAGTGTTGCGACATCCTGAAAAAGCCAAAACATATAAACTCTCGACCCCCTCACTAATAATTAGGTCCTAATTATTATTATTTTTTTACTTTTTATCATTTAACTATTGTAATTATTTTTTAAAAACTTTAATTCGTACATAAGTGCTTAATTTTTCATGATTAACTGCGACCCTCTTTGTATGTGATGGCGACCCCCTATATATGTGATGGTGACCCCCTATATATGTGATGGCGACCCTCTATATATGTGATGGTGACCCTCTATATATGTGATGGCGATCCGCTATATAGGTGATGGCGACCCTCTATATATGTGATGGCGCCCTCCTATATATGAGGACCCCAGAGGTCAAGGGGTCTAAGTGACATTTTCGAAAGAATTGAGTTAGATGCAGTAACAGACTGTTAAAATACTATTCTTTTTAGTGGTGAGGAGATCCAAGTGATTTCCCTGACAGATGCTGCTACCTATTGTGTTGCCCCTTCACCACTAGTAGTGCATGCTAACACTGCTATTGTTAGTATCTACTATAATAAACAATAGATAGCTACTAACAATAGATAGCTAGTAATAAACAATAGATAGCTACTAACAATAGCTATCTATTGTTAGTACTAATTAGAAGCAAATGGCCAGTGTTGGCCTAAAATGGTCAAAACAAAAAAAAATAACTTTCCCTCTTACAAAATTTTGTTGACTTTTCGTTCAATTATCTCAAAACATAAATTTTGTCTCTTAGACCCCTTTACCTCTGGGGTCCTCATATGTGATGACGACCCCCAGGTTGAAAACGTTCGGTTGCCCAATAATTTACATATTTCTTTTCAGATTCCTATATCCTGTGTACAGTATGATAGTGCTCGCCGGAGCTATATCTATCGACTGCATTCAGAAGTTGACTTTTTCCCTTGAATACGATGTGTTGGCGTGGCGTAAGGAGGGGGAAAAACGACACTATTTGTCTTACACTGGACCAGTTATGATGCTGTTTTTGATTGTCAGTGGTTTGGTGGGTCTGTATCTTAAATTTTTAAGCTAGGTCTTCTGATTTTGTTTTCCTGTATTCGAAACATGTACATGAATACCGAGCCGTTGCTTGGCTTTATCTCTTCATTTGTCTGTCTGTTTGTTTATCTCCTTTTGTTCACGATAATCTCAGGATTTTTTGGGCCGATTTTTGCTGTGGTTTTCTCTCTTGTATAAAATATTTGTCTCCAAAGGTTACAGGGCATTTTTTTTTATCACAACCTTTTGAATATTTATACAAATATAACTGGTTTTGTAACACAAGCTGATTAAGATAAATAAGCCTAGAAAAAAATCTTGAATACTTTTTTTACAGGTATATCCCGCATAACAGCCCTATACAAGAACTACAACGGTCCAATGACCATCCTCCACCACTTACCACCAGCACCGGACGACATCGGCGAGCTGAACGTGTGCTTCGGCAAAGAATGGTATCGGTCACCGTCAAGTTTCCACTTGCCAGATGCGTATAGGATTAGGTTAATTCCCAGCGAGTTTAAAGGGCAGTTGCCTGCGCCTTATCAAAAAGGATGGAATTGTAAGTATACACAATCTTACATAATATACTGCCTGTTTTATCCGCGATACGCGGAGTCTAAATAAAGATATAAACAAACGTTGTGACGTTGTAACTGCCTGCTCACCCACTCTCGATGTTCCCGGGGGCCCCCCGGAACTGCTAAACAGGGAGGCGCTTAATGGCGCCTTTGCAAGGTCTTCTTTACACTACACTATTACATACACCAATAATCACGACACACGCGAACCCCAAGGTCTCCAAAAATGTGCAGCCTACTTGCAAACAAACAAATTGCTATCGTACCGCACAAGGATCAATGGCCGACTCCCGAGCGATCCGCGCCCGCGCAGCACGTGAACTCACCCCTCACCTCTGGGCCCCCGAACAATACTGGACACTGCCCTTCATAGAAAAGGAGGCATAAGAGTATTTTGATGACATTTGAGAAAAATGCCAAAATTTTCGATTTTAATTTAAAATCAGGAACTTGGGAATTTTGGATATAGCATAATGAAAAACCATCTTTACATTTTACTGTTAATTTTAAATTTCCAAATATAATGTTAATTCCAAATATACACATATGCTTTCATCGGAAATGTTACTAATGCTCTTTATTAATTAAATATATATTAAATATTTGCATGCCCTGAATGGTAATGTGACGATCGAATGTACCAATAACACCTCTTGCATTTATTTCATAATTTATTTGTACGCACACACCATGAAGATCAGTAAAAGAAAAGTACAAAAGGCAAGCTTACCTCCTGTGGAGATTTTTTTTTCTTTTTCCTCTCTAGAGGTCAGTATAGACGGCAGGGTATTTCTGATACCCCTTTTTAAATAATTTAGATTACGTATGGTAGTGGAAACTAGGGTTGTTAGGGATATGGTATTTCTGATCTGGATGTATATAAAGTCGGGGAAAAAGTTTCTTCGTATTTTATATGCAAATTTAAGACTTTTTTTTTTAATATTAATTACATTTAATTATAATATATATGTGCCGTTTTGTTCTATAACTTGTTGCCATCTTGTAGGTAGTGACATGATCCCGTTGCTGTAGAAATTTTGGGGTTTTTGGTCAAAAAATTGCGACAAGTAGTTTTGACAGTCCTCTCTTGATGTTAACCTTACACTACCCAAAGAATTCTGAAGAGACCGAAACAAGTGGAAATCTGAGGGCGCAAGGTCAGGGCTATATGGTGGGTGCATCAACACTTCCCAACCAAGCTCTCTCAATTTTTGCTGAGTGGCCAAAAATGTGTGTGTCCTGGCGTTATCACGATGAAAAACAATACAATACAATGAAAGACCCTTTCTGTTGATCAATTCCGGGCGTTTTTTCTCAATTTCTTGCTTTAGTCTCATCAGCTGTTGGCAGTAGAGATCCGAATCGATGGTTTTGCCCGGCGGTAAAAGCTCATAATGAACGATGCTCTTTCAATCCCTCCATGCACACAACATCACCTTATTGCGCGTTAATCCGGGTTTGGCCAGTCTGTAGAGCTTGGCCGCACTTAGACCATGATCTTTTCCGCACGTTCTTGTCGTAAGTGATCCACTTCTCATCACCAGTGATCAACCTTTTCAAAAAGGGTTCGGATTCATTGCGTTTTAATAGAGAATCGCAAACGAGTACACGGTTCATTAGGTTTCTTTTAGTGAGCTCGTGTGGTACCCAAATATCGAGCATTTTTGTGAATCCAGACTTTTTCAAATGAGTCAAAACTGTTTCGTGGTCAATGCCCAGTTTATCAGCAATGTCGTAACTACTTATATGCCGATCTTGCTGCACTTGCTGCACAAATGGCATCAACTTTATCGGTAACAGGGCGACCGGAGCGAACAGAATCTTTAACATTAAAATGTCCTGACTGAAAACGCTTAAACCAACTTTGTAGTACTCTTACTGACACTGCATTAGGTCCATAAACGGCACAAATTTTATTCGCGGCTTGTGTCGCATTTTTCCCTTTTTTGTAATAAAACTTTAAAATGTATCGAATTTCTTCGTTGGATTCACTCATTTTCTTAGACAGAAAAACAATTGAAAAATGGCGGTAAACAGTTTTTTATTTTTTTATTTCTTTTTTTAAATTTTACCTTTTTAATGGTATCATAACCAGCCAGGTACAAGCAGTTTAATCAAAGATATTGGATCACAACTTCATACATACAAAATACGAAAATACTTTCTCCCTGACCTATTATTCAATATTATTGATATTGATCAAACTTTAAATTAGAGTAAAAAATCATTTAGGTTGATAGATCTTGTATTGTCGGCGACCGGCATTATTTAATAAGTAGTACTACACATTGCTACACTTCCCTATTTCGATTTGAGAAGTAGTTCAATGAGCAGGAAATCGTTGGTACAGTTGGTACATCGTTGGTACATTTGCATCTTGCATCTGTTTGAGTTGGTGCCGAATTGTCCAATCCGATGTCGATATCATTCGTACAAAAAAAACTAAATCTCTAAAGCTCATGTCTCATGTTGTGTTTACTATAAGTAAATTTAAAGCTGGTTTAAGTTCTCTGTTGATTATAAACAAATTGGAGATCCGCCGTCGACTTGGTGACGACATTCTTCATTCTTAGTAATTAGTAATTATTTACTTCAGTTATTCAAACATAGCTTGTTATTCAAATACATTTTTTTTTATGGACGAATTCAGCAGACGAGCATACAGTCCACGTGATGGTAAGTGGATACTGTCGCCCATAGACATCCGCGATACATGTCAACATTAGTCCAAAATGACAAACGTTGGCACGCCCCTGGATGCGCTGCCTACCTTTGGAGATATAGGAATGGATTTAGAGAAAGGGTTGGGAAAATGGGGAGGGATAGGATGGGAATGGGCTCTGGCTCATCTCACTCACTACCAAAACACGTACGTACATTAGGGAAATAAGATAATGTGGGAAATGCAGTACATTTCAAGGTAGTCTTTTGTGATGGAGGGGTAACGTGGCCAGTCGAGCGCGCCCAGCAGCTGTTGGATTGTAGCGTGCACTCTCCCCCTCGAAAATTCTGGCGGAGATCGCTTTTAGCGATAAGATCACCTTTTGTGCATTTTGTATCTACAATGTTTGTTATTACAATGTCTGTGCATGTTTTGTTTTCGGTGTGCAATAAAGTGTTTTATCTATCGTATCTTGTATCGTTATCGTTGAATACTTTTCTGCTGCTCGTTTAAATACAATACATCTAATTTAAAAATTATATCGCATCACAATCTGTCAATTGAGGCAGAAATCGCTTGAACGGTGAATATTTTTTGTTCTAGCAACCCGCGTCGTCCACCCATATTTCAACGATCTGAACAAAAGCGACAATCGCACCTACCTAAGGCCTTTACAATGCCACTACCTCGTAGACTCCGACATCGGCAACCCCACCAAATTTCAACCACCTTACTATAAGGACACTAGAACCTGGGAAATAGTTGCTTCTGTGCCTATTCTAGATGCTGAAAAGTCCCATCAGATATACAGAGCTTTTTATATACCGGTGCTTTCAAGTCGAAATGTGTTCGGAAATTTGTATCTATTGAAGAATAAGTTGATTGGTGTTTGATTTCAGTTCCTAGTTTTGAATTGAGGTTTTCTATAATAAGTGTTGTGTAAACGAGTTACTTACGATTTGTAGGGAATTCCAAAGAATCTGCTAGGTTGATTAGCTAAATGCAAAATATCAGTTTGAAAGTATAGTGTTCTTAACACATCGAAATGAAATTTGGCATAAAAATCAGTTTTGATGTTTAGAAGGAAATTTGGCCGCATTTCTTAACGTATTGAAATTAAATTTGACAGAATAGTTCGGGTCTCTATCTCGGTTCAGTTCGATGATGAATCGAAATCAGTTCAGTAGTTCCATAATTAAAAGTTCTACTGTTCTGTTTAAAAATTCAAAAAAAAAAGTTCGACGTACAAACTGTATGCTGTTTGATTCGTAAAGATCTGCAAACTTTTGCCTATATATTTCTTTTCTACAAAAAGTACGGAAAATATCAAAACTTATTATTCGACTAACCCATACGCATTTTTATTTATTTTTTATAGTCGATATTTGTATCTAGTTACACGAAGCGGATTACAGTAACCCGTTTACGTAACATTTATTATGTTAAACCTCGATAACAATATTTAAAAATCTTATTATGTTAATAGTCGCCAGAGGGCAACACAGACTTATAAGTTTGTTATTTTATACAGTAAGAAGGCGGCGGACGGGCAAAGAATCCACCCGGTGGTCAGTGGATACTGTCGCCCTGTAACATGCGGGATACATGACTATATCAGTCCGGAATGACAAGCGTTGGATATTCAGGAATGAATTTAGGATTTGAAATGGGAAATACAGAGTATGATGAGATGAGTTATCCTCATTACGTTATAATTATTATCACATGAGTACAATTTGACACATATTGTTAATTAAGTGTGCGTCATAAGTGTTATAATGTGCGTGACAACACCTACAGAGATATCGTAAACCACTTCATATTAACCGTGCCGTGTAAAAGGTCTCGGGTTTGACTCTCAGTCGAACAAATGTTTGTTCGGTCTGACTGGTGTGCTTGGTACTTGTACGTGTCTTTGGACCCACCACACGGAATCCTACTGCGAGCCATTGAGTCTGGTGTTAATTTATTACTATTATTAAACATGTTTGTCGGAACTCCGGGCCTCCGACATTTCCAACACTTTCGTTTATAGTGAACGCGCTGTGGTTTATATTTTACTCACGTATTGTATTCATAATTGTATATTCAGTTAACAAAAATCCTACTTATTGGCATAATAAATATCTTATATCACGTCACACTGTCGCCCTCTTGGGAATTCCTATGGTGGGCTTCATTCTATCCAGCATTACAGTCTGGCTAATGAAATATACATTACATTTTATATTCGGGATTCTTTACAGGGAAACATTATTAAATAATAATTTGTAGAGATGAGTACCTCACGAGGTCTTATCTAGCTCACCAATTTCAACAATGAAATTTTAATTCCAACATCTTAAGGTAACTGGTTCGCCTTCTGTACTTGTCAAATACTTGTGTGCAAATGAATCGTCCTTGTATTCAGATAGCGCCACAAATTTTATAATGAAATTGATAGTATACCCTAGTAAAAGAAGCGAATTGGAAAGTCAACAGTTCGAAATTATAAGGTGTAACTTTCAACTTTACCTTTTTTTTCCTTTACCAGACTAAACAGCCCACGCCGGCATGTATATAGGCCATAGGCAATAGGATTAAAAGTACAATTACATTCATTTTTATAAGTTAATTTTAGAATCTTTCTATGCTGTACCATAGTGTTTATTATAAATCAATTAGTGCAATAATGTTAATTAGTCACATTTATATGCATTTCAAATGTTTTTATTTTTTACCATTTTCATGATTTTATATTGAGTGCAATACACATATCAGCCATTTTCATTGTAAATATTCATACATCGACAGAGGGTTCAACTTTGATTGGCACACTTAAAATGTTATAACTTATAGATCCGAATAAATAGATAGAAGTGTAAGTAAATCTGTGTTATGGGTAATACGAATACTGTCATCCTTAGAAAAAAGGCACAACTCTATTTTGCCTCCGTTCACATGGATCCACAATCAGGCTCCACCGGTGGGTCCATGGATAATTTTTTCTCCTCTTCGATCCATCAAATTAGAAATTCAAATATATAACACGTTTTTATGCCACTTCGATCCACCAATTTTTGAATCCCAATGTCGAGGCGGCGAAAGTAATGATACGCATTTTATGTAAAACAATAAAAATGTAATTCATTACTAACAACTTTGATTCAGCTGTGGATTGAAGAGGAAAAAGAATTATCTATAAATTCGCCTGTGGATCGGAGAGGATGAAAAGTTATCCATGGATCCGCCGGTGGAGCCTGATTGTGGATCCATTTGAACGGAGGCTGTATTTTGATGACATCCGAGCAAAATGCAAAAAAGGGTAAAATTTTAATTAATTTAAAATCAAGCTAGAAATGGATGGAGTATTGGATAAAACAATAAGAATTATCATTGTTTATATTTGTTTTTCTTCTTAGGAGGGCAGAATAGCGTTTCGTTTTCAATAGCGATTTCATTATGAAATAAGATAGGTTACCTCGTATTATGAAGCTAGTCAATAAGTAAATGAAAATTAAATTACTAATATATGTATAAAAAATACAATTTCATTGTAGAGTACTATGATTATGATTAAATGCATTAATCATTATTTAGAGCTTCACCGCCGTAAACCCCACCCTCCGGACGGTCTGCGGGACGCGGGAGGGGAGCGAGCTAATCAGCCAATAAGAACCTCGCGAGATCTTATGTCAAAAGTATATCGCTGCCGGTGGCCGTCAACGGACTGGCCGATTGGTCAGACTCGTCTCCCCTCCCCCGCGTCCCGCAGACCATCGGGACGACCGGACTTACGGCGGTCAAGCGCTAATCAAGTACGTTTAAAAACTAGGCGTGTCAAGGTACTTCCGAAAAGTTCTCAAAATAATGTTAAATTTTTAGTCTCATTTACAGCAAATGTTATAGATAATTTTCGAGTAAATATGTTCTAATAATTGACAGTTCTAATAATAATTTGATAAAAGAACAAAAGAAGAACTTTTATTAGCACTCAACCTTCCACTGTTATCTATTGTCTTTTTCCTATTGTTTATCTATTTGGTTTTCCGCCGCCGCGCACTGAAGGCGGCCTGAATGGGTGTCATTTTGTGTCTTTCATAGACGGCAAACAATAAATCGTCATCTAGCGGATTGAGTACCGAGGGTAAACTTACAGTTTGTTAAGCCTGTTATTTGCAACCAACCCCTTCAATATCCACTGGGCCTCTTCATGCACATTATCTCGTGCATGAGGGATGTATGGTGTTTTAACGTGGCGTTTCAATACCACCCTGGCCAAGCTGGTTGGCGAGTCCACTCTTTCTTTGGTGTAATTCCTCACGGTTTGCGCTAGGCGCTTTGTTATCCATTAGTCGCTTTTTACGACCACCCACGGCAAGAGATGGGTTGGTACTATACTACATACGGCCGACACCACACGGCGCTGTTATTTACTAGATTTAATTATACTAAATTATACAAGAGAATTATTTAATTATATAAAATTCTTTTAATTTACAAATCGTGTCGCTTACTGTAAATTTTAACATATTCACTCGTAGATTATATCTTATATTTGTTTACAAGTAAGTACTTGCTAGTCCACATTAAAATGGTTGAATCAAATAACTCGTTACGCCATGGTTAAAAAAACATAATTCACAATGCGGCGTTTAAGAGGGGAGGACAGCTGAATAACTATTTTTACTATTTCTTGGTGTCGCGGCATGCGAGCGATGCCCCTTCTTTGAGAGAAAAGGCACTTCGAGATTGCACTAGTTTCACTTCGAGCTGATAATACCTACAAATAATGAGAAAAACGAGATTGTGTATTCCCCTGTTTCCTCCTCCAAAAATGGATCGATTTCTTTTTCTAATAATCATTAAAGAATAGTTTCTCTGTGTCGGTACGTTTTGCTTTTTTAAATAACGAGTTTAAACAACTAATCACGAAAATCAATACGTAGGACATGCACGTGGTAGATATCTATAACATATTAAACAATAATTGCCCTTTTGCCAGAATTTAGAGAGAAAACAAGGGAATACGTTTATATGGACAAGACGCTGCTGTCGTCCCCTCTTAAGCACTTCTGTAACATGTAAAAATGAGCCTAAAGTATTGACCAATCAAGCATTCGAAAATTACAAAAAAAAATGCATTCGTGATATTGGTGACTTTAAGGTTTATTTAAGCTGCTCAAATTTAATGAACAAACAAATAAGCAACCGCAAATATAACTTTGTAAAACAAATTAGTCATTCTGTTATTGCTACGAATGCCAAGTTTAAAGCCATCAGAATAACTTTTCCGAATGTAAAAATATTGTAATCCTTCGAAACCTGAGTTAGTCAATACTTCAATTCTATCTATTGGTAACGTAAGATTAGCTGTAATTCTCTTTGCAATATAATTATAAGGATGTAGGCAATTTTCTTATATTTGCATTTTTATAAATTCACAAAGTGACTTAATGAGACCGTCATGTTTGACTTTTAATAAAATGGATTCAAATAAGCAGTGTTTTAATGTTCCCCAGTTATTTATTTATTATTTATTATATATAAAAAATCTATATTTATAATGAGGACCCTAAGAATAATTTATCAATTGTTCAATTTCATGACCAACAAGTTCTTTAAAAAAAATCTTGTGGGCCATGAAACAAAATCTTAATTAGATAATGTTACTTTCATAGGATCGTTAGATGTAGTTAGACAATATTTATTTTTGTATATATTGTATTTATACTTATATTTTTATTTGTTTATTTTTTTATTTGTTACCGAAAATTCTGTGTAAATTTTATTCATAATGAGGGAAATAGTTCAGATCCAGGTGGGGAGGTGCGGTAATCAGATTGGATCGAAGGTAAGAATTGGTATACTGTATTAAGACGCCTCTAGACCATAGCTTCCCATACCTAGATATCTACTGCCCGCTTTAAAATGTTTTTCAATAATGTCTCCCTAGAGCCAGGACTACATTATGCTAGTCAAGTTTTATTAATTTATTTTAAGTTTTAACCAACCTCAAGCGGAGGGTATCACACTGGAAATGCTAGTAAATCTACATTTAAAATGAGTCCTACATATTAGTTTCATAAAACATCGAGGTTGTGTTTTCATATCTTTTTTATCGACGAAGGCGGTAGATTAGCATACAGTCCACCTGTAGGTAGGGTATGGAGCATGCCCATAGACATCCGCGATATATGCCAACATTAGTCCAAAATGACAAACATTACCACGTCCCCGAATACGCTGCGTACCTTTGGAGATATAGGAATGTATATGGAGAGAGTAGGGAAAATGGGCTCTGACATATCTCACTCACTACATAAAAAACACGGTACGTACATTGGTGAAATAGGATAAAATGGGAAATGCAGTACATTTCAAGGTAGTATCCTGTGAGAGGTGTAACATAGCCAGTCGAGCGCTCTCAGCGCCTGTTAGATTGCATCGTGCACTCTCCCCCTCAAATAAATTTCAATATTGTAACAATAAACTTGAAAATAAAATTAATTGAACATAAATTTTCAGTTCTGGGAGGTAATATCCGACGAGCACGCCGTCGACCCACAGGGCTGCTATGTAGGTGATAGCGGACTGCAACGAGAACGCATCAACGTCTACTACAACGAGGGTGCACCCAACAAATATGTCCCTCGCTGCATTTTAGTCGACCTTGAACCAACCGCTCTAGACTCGATACGTTCCGGACCTTTCGGTGAAATATTTCGTCCAGACAACTTCGTCTACAGCATGTCGGGGGCCGGCAACAACTGGGCTAAAGGATTCTACACGGAAGGCGCAGGTCTCCTCGATACAGTCTTAGATGTTGTCAGGAAGGAGGCAGAAAGCTGCGACTGTTTACAAGGCTTCCAACTCATACACTCCATTGGTGGTGGCACAGGCTCCGGTATGGGGACTTTATTGCTTACTAACTTGAGAGAGGAATATCCTGATAGGGTTATAGTCACCTACTCCGTAGTACCCAGCCCTAAAGTCTCCGATACCGTGGTCGAACCATACAACGCTACTTTATCAGTCAATCAGTTGATAGAAAATTGCGATCAGTCCTACTGCATAGACAACGAAGCGCTCTATGATATTTGTTACAGAACGCTGAAATTGAAGACTCCAACGTACGGGGATTTGAATCACTTGGTGTCGATGACTATGTCAGGCGTGACAACCTGTTTAAGATTTCCTGGTCAGCTGAATGCGGATCTGCGCAAGTTAGCGGTTAATATGGTTCCTTTCCCTCGTCTTCACTTCTTTATGCCTGGATTCGCTCCACTTACATCGCGTGGGAGTCAACAATACCGTGCGCTCTCTGTACCGGAGCTCACCCACCAAATGTTTGACGCTAAGAATATGATGGCGGCGTGCAACCCACGCAACGGCCGATATCTTACCGTCGCTGTCGTTTTCCGTGGTCGCATGTCTATGAGAGAAGTAGACGAGCAGATGCTTAACATACAGAACAGAAACAAAGATTTCTTCGTCGAGTGGATCCCAAATAACGTAAAGACTGCTGTGTGTGACATTCCTCCGCGTGGTTTGAGAATGTCTGGAACGTTTATAGGCAACACTACGGCTATCCAGGAACTGTTCAAAAGGATATCTGAGCAGTTCGCGTCGATGTTCAGGAGGAAAGCGTTCCTACATTGGTATACTGGAGAAGGCATGGATGAAAATGATTTTACTGAAGCGGATAACAATTTGAGTGACCTAATATCAGAATACCAACAGTACCAGGATGCAGTAGGCGAAGAATTTGATGAAGAAGACGTTGATGAGGATGATAAAGCACCAGCAAATGATGACGGCGTATAATTTATCTAAATGGGTATTTTATTTATTTAATAAATTATGTCGCATTATGGTCGTATCTATCTTTTTTCTGTTAGAAACCTGATCAGAAAAATGAAAACACGAAGCTCGAATAGAAAAATCCAATATTTTTTTAATATATCTGAATGTTATTTTTCAAGACAGAATACAGCTTATCGGCACATTCATTGCCACAGCCAGATCTTCTAGATACGCTTTGGGTACTATATTCTAAATTCTTTCTTTATGTGCTATTCACACAAATGTGGATTTTTGCGTACTATTAATACCGTTGTTGACACATTGCCTTATTAGTCTCTTGATTTTGGCAGACGGGCGTGATCCACTCTCATACTATTGTCAGGCTAATGAGATAATAAGCAGTAATTTGTGGTGGTAAAATGAAAGCTAAACTCGTCCTATTCATACCAAGCAAATAGTTGTATCGTTGGGAAAGAAAAATAGTTGATCCGTTATACAGTAGATAAGTGATCACTAGTGATCAGTTTAGTTGGAATAAGGGGAAGACACCAGAGCCAGATTGCTTCTTTTGTTTTTTTATGTATGTTTGTGTGTTCACGAGGCGTGACATAGAGACACGCTTCTAGTAATATTTCCACCAATGTAATTTCCAATTCCATTTTCCATAACATATTTAAGGATAAGATATTGGCACTGTTAAAACCTGGGAGTGCCCTGGAAGGGAGTCTACGGGAGCAGTAAGTCCAATTAGACATGTGCGTTTCCATTGAGGGCCATACCTGAATATCGATAAAGGAATGATGTCATGATTTAGTAAACGTTGAAAAAGAAATTGTTGATCAACCTGTACATTGCTAGAATGGGGCGGGGGGCGCAAGACTCAGAGGGAGCTATTGTTTATAAATACATTTTTGGGCGCACTTACAAGAGAAACAGAGAGCAAACTGTCCCTACAAAGCGTTGCGCCTTACAGGTTACAAGAAACTAGAGAAAAACGAAGTGCCTATCTATATCTTTTATACGTTTATTGACAATTCACAAACAAAATATCAAAACATTCAGTTACGCCTAACACTAAACATTTCACACAATAACAAAGTGACAACACAAAACACTGTAAACGACAAACAATTACGATCACTCTTCCACTTCCTCATCGAATTCCCCTTCGTCATCAGCCGTGGCCTCTTGGTACTGCTGATATTCTGACACCAAATCATTCATATTGCTCTCCGCCTCTGTAAACTCCATTTCGTCCATTCCTTCACCGGTGTACCAATGCAGGAAGGCTTTCCGCCTAAACATAGCAGAAAACTGTTCAGATATCCTTTTGAACAATTCTTGAATAGCCGTAGTATTGCCGATGAATGTGGCCGACATCTTGAGACCACGAGGCGGAATATCGCACACGGCTGTCTTGACATTATTCGGAATCCATTCCACGAAGTAGATGCTGTTCTTATTCTGGATGTTGAGCATCTGTTCGTCAACTTCTTTCATGGACATGCGGCCACGAAACACAGCAGCGACGGTTAGGTATCTACCATGCCTCGGATCGCACGCTGCCATCATATTTTTAGCGTCGAACATCTGTTGGGTTAGTTCCGGCACGGAAAGTGCTCGGTACTGCTGGCTGCCACGCGATGTGAGTGGTGCGAATCCTGGCATAAAGAAGTGAAGTCGAGGAAAGGGAACCATGTTGACAGCCAGCTTACGCAGATCCGCATTCAACTGCCCAGGGAACCTTAAACACGTCGTAACGCCTGACATTGTCGCCGACACTAAGTGGTTCAAGTCCCCGTACGTCGGTGTTGTCAGCTTCAGCGTACGGAAGCAAATATCGTACAATGCTTCATTGTCTATACAGTAAGTTTCATCTGTATTCTCGACTAGCTGATGAACGGAAAGAGTCGCATTGTATGGCTCCACGACGGTGTCCGAAACCTTTGGGCTCGGGACTACTGAAAAGGTGTTCATTATGCGGTCTGGATATTCCTCCCTGATCTTTGAAATAAGCAGGGTTCCCATTCCGGATCCTGTCCCGCCACCCAAAGAATGGGTTAATTGGAAGCCTTGCAAGCAGTCGCAACCTTCTGCCTCTTTTCTGACGACGTCGAGTACAGAGTCTACCAACTCTGCACCCTCTGTATAGTGGCCCTTGGCCCAGTTGTTACCAGCTCCAGATTGGCCGAATACATAGTTGTCGGGGCGAAAGATTTGTCCGAACGGTCCCGACCGCACAGAGTCCATGGTACCGGGCTCGAGGTCGACGAGAACAGCTCTTGGCACATATTTTCCGCCAGATGCCTCGTTGTAGTAAACATTGATGCGTTCTAGTTGTAGATCGGAGTCTCCCTGGTAAGCTCCAGTGGGGTCGATACCGTGCTCGTCAGAAATTACTTCCCAGAACTGAAAAATGGAAAATGATCGAGGTGTATTTTTCGTAATTTTACAAGTGTTGCTTATGTGCTGGCTTTATAAGCTACTTATCTATACATATGTACAATAAAATCGTAACAGCTGTCTGTGCATGAAATCGTTGCAGTGTACTCGTACAAACTGTACAGAACCCAAAACAACATTATTATAATTTGTGTCTGTCTGTCTGAACGCGCATCACTTCAAAATCTACAGGACGGATTTTAATGGCGGGTTAACAATTAGGGTGTAGGAACCTTGCCTACACTGCAATTAATTTAATTAGGCAAGCAAACCCGCCGGCCGATGCTAAATTTACTTTAGACCGTTACGCGCGGCCGCTTGTAGAAGGCGCTTGCGCAGAGCGGAGCGAGCGGGCGCCGCACAGTCACTACCGATATCCGACGGCGAATGCATGCGCAATTTTTAGTTTCTGTTCATTATCAATTTCTATTCAATCTTGTTCTAGTCAATTCCTAATAATTCGTTATCATATCAGTGACATCCTATGTGTAAAATTCATGCTCTTTCTTCAATAATCTAAATCGCAATTGTAAATCTTGACATACCTACGTAAATAAAGTGTGTCAAATAAAGTGTGGACTTTTACTGATCAAGAACCTAGATAGACACTAAGGGTACTTCTTATCCAGATCCATTATAGAGTTCCCACGGGAATCAAGTTCACGCGAATGAAGTCGCAGGTACCGCTAGTGGGATTTATAATTATTACGACTTATGACTGCACAATGGCTCGATGAGAACATCGTGTATGGTGGCTAGCCTTAGAAGAGATTTATATGCAGCAGTGGAGACTAATGATATGATGTGATACAACTCCAAGTCTGCATACATAAGTATGTAAAACATCAGTCACAGCCCCAACAGTTTTACAGTCATTGTCGTAGTGAATCGGCATACTTCTCAGTACGTTTTAAAAAATTATCTAAGCTTGGGTAAATCTGGGTGAAGCAAAATTTGCTACTTCATAGAAAACGAATAGATGCTAAGGTTGCTGGCAACGATTTATTCAATAGATACCTATAGTACGTACCTTCGCACCGATCTGGTTACCGCATTGCCCGGCCTGAATATGAACGATTTCCCTCATTTTTGTTCGTGCACGAAGAATTTGGCGCCTAAAACTAGCTAGTAAAAATTTCACTCATAAAATCATATAAAAAAAATGTATGTGAACTATGACATGTGCATTCTACACGGAATTTTCTATAATAATGGACCAGCTACATTCTTTTGTCTGTCAGTGGACGAAAAATAATTATAAGTTTAAATATAGCTTTTTTATTATTCTATTTCAAGGCAGTAACTTTACCTTTTTACTAAATTATTTCATTTACATTTGCAGTTAATTAAACGTTAAACTTTCAAATATAACGCGCGTTTTTTTACAACTACCGTCTGAAATTTTTTAATCATAACATGCCCTATGCACGCAGTTCAAATAATTTCGTAATAACTCAAGTGACAAATAAAATCAATTAGTCACCCCGTGACCACGTCCACTGAAAGTGTTCGAAACGTCGGGATATAAATAATGTTAAATATACGCGATTTAAACCGTTCAAAGTTGTTTAATTGCTGTGTATAGTAATCGCGAAAACCTAAGAAAATATTATTTAAATAACTAATAAATACGTTCTTGTCTTTTATAATTTTATATCTTAATATTTTTTTATAATCTTTGTCTATTTTTAATAAACGATGCTTGCATCGGGTACCTACCTACAAATCCTTACAAATTCAAAAGTACATTCAAAAGTTAAAGTTAAACAAAAGTTTAAAAGTACATTTAATGAACTTCAAGCAAGCCAATTAACATTAGATTTAGCTGTTGGTATTGCAAAAATCAAGGTACAAGATCTGGCAGCGGAAGTTACCTGGAAATAGCTCAAAATATGAGGGCACATACCTTCTTTACTTATAATACCTAAGCTACATATCACTTGCTCCCACATTATATAGACATTATGTACATATTATATGAGAACTGCAAAGCAGTCATTGTTCTTAGACAAAACAGCTGTTTGAAAAGTTTTTCATATTTTTATTTGTTAGAAACAGTGTTGTAATTCAACATTTTGGGAATATACTTTAGGAATTCAACATTCTACGAAGTCTATTATGGTCGTAAAGGCGATGGTCGTAGGACGAAGATTTGGTGAATTGATCATTATGGTATAGTGGACATTGACACATTGGACCCTATGAACCTGAACCGTTTTGACGTTATGCTCCGAATCAGTCTAAATTCGTGCTCAAGCTTTAGCAATATTGAAAAAACGAAAATAGTTGGTATTTCTTTTATTATGGACGAATACAAAGGACACAAAAATGAACTACCTAAACTAATTACTCTTCCATTCCTTCTTCTGCCTCTTCATCGAACTCTCCCTCTTCGTCTGCTGTGGCGTCCTGGTACTGTTGGTACTCCGATATCAGGTCATTCATGTTGCTCTCCGCTTCTGTGAATTCCATTTCATCCATACCCTCACCAGTGTACCAGTGGAGGAACGCTTTCCGTCTGAACATAGCCACGAATTGTTCAGAAATCCTCTTTAGCACACTTTGGATAGCTGTGGTGTTCCCAATAAATGTCGACGCCATCTTCAGCCCTCGCGGAGGAATATCGCAAACGGCTATCTTGCAATTATTTGGAATCCACTCCACGAAGTAAGTGCTGTTCTTGTTCTGTATGTTCAAAATCTGTTCGTCGACTTCTTTCATCGACATTCTTCCTCTGAATATCGTGGCCACCGTCAGATATCTCCCGTGTCGCGGATCGCAAGCAACCATCATGTTTTTGGCATCAAACATCTGCATCGTTAATTCTGGAACTGTTAGAGCTCTATACTGTTGAGCACCTCTGGACGTGAGAGGCGCGAATCCAGGCGTGTAGAAATGAAGTCTTGGGAACGGCACCATATTCACTGCTAGCTTTCTCAGATCAGCGTTCAGTTGACCAGGGAAACGCAGGCAGGTCGTGATACCGGACATCGTGGCACACACAAGATGATTTAGGTCTCCATACGTTGGAGTAGTCAATTTTAGTGTTCTGAAGCAGATGTCATAAAGCGCTTCATTATCGAAGCAAAAGGTGTGGTCCGTATTTTCTACCAATTGGTTGACAGCTAGAGTTGTGTTGTACGGCTCCACAACGCAATCGGAGACTCGTGGACTCGGGAACACAGAGAAAGTGAGTATAATCCTGTCCGGGTATTCTTCTCGGATGCGATTGACGAGCAGCGTGCCCATTCCAGAGCCTGTACCACCTCCGAGTGAGTGGGTCATTTGAAAACCTTGAAGACAATCACATCCCTCAGCTTCTCTACGGATCACGTCCAGCGTAGATTCAATTATTTCCACTCCCTCGGTATAGTGGCCTCTTGCCCAGTTATTGGCGGCGCTGTTTTGTCCGTATACAAAGTTATCGGGGCGGTACAAACATCCGAATGGTCCAGATCGCACGGCGTCCATAGTGGCCGGCTTCAGATCGACCAAGACCGTCCTCGGAACGTATTTTCCGCCCGATGCTTCGTTGTAATATACATTGATGCGTTCTAGTTGTAGATCAGAGTCGCCGTGGTAGCATCCGCTGGGATCGATGCCGTGCTCATCGGAAATCACCTCCCAGAACTGTGGGCCAGAACAAGATGTTACAACTAATAGTACACGTCGATTAAGCTAATATGAAAGATCGATATAATTTTTATTTATATATATACTATACACAGAAATGATAAGATAGTTACAAAAGAAAATACATACAAAAGGCGTGCTTATGGGGATAAGATTTCGGAGATTTCTACCAGCACACCCGGGCGAGTGATAGGTGAGCAATAAAATGAGCCGACACGTTCAGGTCCACAATGTCCAAAGTATTAAAATGACCAGTGTGTCAAAATGTCCAATGACCAAAATATCGAAACGTCCACAGCTGCATAACAATGCCCAAAGTGACGATATGACCAGAGTATCAAAATGACCAGAGTATCAAAAAACCTGCTTTGCAAATTGTGTCAACGGGGCGAGTGCACGCTGAAATCCAACAGCCGCTGGGCGCGCTCGACTGGCCACGTTACCCCTCTCTCATAGAAGACTATGTTGAACTGTGCTGCATTTCCCACTTTATCTTATTTCCCTGTTGTGTTCGGTAGTGAGTGAGATGTGCGGATGTGCCAGAGCCCATTCTCATTCTATCCCTCCCCATTTTCCCAACCCTTTCTCCAAATCCATTCCTAAGGTAGGCAGAGCATCCGGGGGCATACAAACGTTTGTCATTTTGGACTAATGTTTGCATGTATCGCGGATGTCTATGGGCGACAGTATCCACTTACCATCAGGTGGACTGTACGTTCGTCTGCCGCCTTCGTCCATAAAAAAATAAAAATTTTGTTACTTTGGTCATTTTGATATTCTAGTCATTTTGAGTGGACGTATTGTAGCATTAGACATTTTAACATCCTGGACATTTTAAACTGGTCATTTTATTGCATTGGACCTTTTGATACACTAGTCATTTTAATACTTTCGACATTATGGACCTGAACGGGCCGACAGTATACTATACTATATACTCAAATATATTATAAACACTACTTTTATAATACGATTATTACATACCAATAATATATTATTCTACGAATATACACAAACATATAGGTACAATACGTCTCAGTCAAGTTTGCCGGTGCGCTGAGTGCAGGCCCCTCCCCAACCATTTACCGCACCGCTATGTCGCCCTCTTAGTACAGTCTTCAATGTCATCATGACCGCGTATATTTTTAACGTCTGCCTGTTTTTTAATTTGTTATATTTTTCAATTAGTTTTGTCGAGTTTTAATTGTTTAATTAAGTGACGTCACAACGTCAGCGGCAAATGATTTGAAGTTCGCCTGTGGTCGCTTGATGAGAAGAGCCGAGGATCGTGTGTGATGGCTAGCTTTGGGAGAGGTTTATATCCAGCAGTAGAGACACACACGGTGATGACATTGTACGGTACGGTATGGTGTAACGCTTACCTTTCCCCCAATCTGGTTCCCGCATGCACCGACTTGGATGTTAATGATTTCCCTCATCTTGTTAATTTACCAAGTAATAGATCGAACACTTGAAAATTTCTCACAAAATAATATTATCGAAAGATGTTATAAAAGTTGAAGCTTAACATTAACCTAATACTAAAATATAAAAAAAAAACTAAAAAAAATAAATGCAATCTTCACCCTATGTGCATCACGTTGGATTTCAGATAAAAATGAGCTACAAGAATTATGTCAAGCATTCTAGAAATTCAAATCAAATTTTAGAATTGTTTCATATTTCTGAAAAGATCTTTTTATGCTAGTTACAAATATATACCTACTATATATTTTATTACGTTATGCAATGGCCAGTTATTCATGCAACGAAAAAAGTCCCCCCGATAATAATATATTTAGAATTAAAGTTATTTATTAGATTTTTTTCACATTCATCCTCCTTGTTTATATTCATATATATAAAAAAAAATCAAGTTCAGGATCCATTCAGCGACATCTACAATACACCAATGTGACCATGTTCTCCAGAGACTATCTATGTCCTTCGTGCCATCTGTAATAAAAGTTCATCGTATCACGGACAGATGGAGTTACCTTGACTTCAGAAGGCTTGTTTTGTTTTCAGCGGCGTACAGTGTCATGGCGCTTGCCTGAAATGTCAGTCAGATAGCGAATCCGTATACAATGTAAATTAATTGCTTATCCTGTATGATGTAGCTGTATTTAATGTGTGCCAAGTGTAAAGTGTGCGAGCGTCCGCGGAGTGATGTCAGTGGCAGAAAGAAATGCGAGCGGCGAAGAGAAAAAAACAGGTTTCTGTGAGGACAGCACGGACAGTGACAATGATACTGAAAGAAAACCTTTGCTCCGGAGGATTTCTACCAGTAAATGCGTCGGGAGACTGGTGAGTCACCTCAAGAACAGGCTCTCTACTCTCTATAGTCGAATTTAGTGGATGTGAGGTAGGGCGTGCCAGCTGTCAAATATCGGCGCGGGGAGCGGGGGCACAGGTCCATGTGTCCCGGGCATCGAGGTACCAGGCCGATGGAATTATTTTTTTAAGTTTATATTTTTTATTTTGTAGTAATTGTGTATCGAAGTGATGGGATACTGAGAGGTTGTTTGACCTAAATAGAGGGAACTAGGTCCCGAGGGGAGAGTGCCGTATGCAGTGACAAGGCTTTTGCATTAAAAAGGAATGGATAAAATATATAGTTCGTAGTATACTCGTAAATGCACTTTGAAATGCCAATTAGAGTTCATTGCTTATTCACTGGTTTGCAAATTTCTAGATATTTCAACCCAAAAACGTATAACATAAGTTGCATTGCACTTATTTTATATTAACAGTATAACACTGGCCAACCGAGAGTTCGCAAAATTACAAACACTCGCTTTCGTAAACGAGTCGTATTGACTCGAACATATTTTTTGCTTTAACTGAAAGAACAGGTTTGTTTTACAACGTTGTATTTTCTGTTGGCGTCGTCTCGTACGCTGTTGACCAATACTATAGGTCGGTACGTACATGCACTGTCGTTTTACATGAATAAAAGTTAAACAGGCTGTTAGTAGTTTTCAATTACCCATGAACACACAATCGAAAGAATAATTTTAAGGTTATCTGCAAACAGTGGCGGATTAAGATCTTGCGGGCCAGGGACTAACGACTGAAAGCTTAAAAAAAATTAAAAAATGTGTAAAAGGTTTAAAAATAATTGAAAAAGTTATTAAAATATTTTGTATATACCTAAGAGGCGAGGCCCCCTCTAGGTTTGAGGCCCGGGGCTGTAGCCCACCGTAGCCCCTAGTTTAGTCCGCCACTGTCTGCAAATATTTTTTAAATATATTTTATGTTTTACCTTAGTTGTGAGGCGAATCATATACTAAATGAAAAGTATTATAATCACGTAATTATCTTGTAAATTAACTAATAGGTTATTTGACCCTGTTAGCACTATAATTAAATCATTTAAGTTACAAAACCAATCCGTTGAATCAATATATCTTGAACAATTATCGAGTTGCAAGTTTAAAAAATCGAGTTATTATAGGAAAGCACTCCTGTGTTAATGACCTCACTACTGCAGTCGTTACTATTCACTAATACACTTCAAATATTCTGAAGTTCATGTCTGTCCAAAATAACGAATTTGAGAAATATGAGTTAATATGAGTTTGTATTTTAATTATCAAATAATAATTAAAACACACAAAATTTTATAGTTAACAGCGGGCGGCGAGATAACCGCGTCAGATTTCCAAAGCCGTTATTTCCAATTTCATTGGAACAATACTATCCACTGTTATCCTCGCGTCATGGACACCCTAACGGCTCCGTGCGAGCGCCTAGGCACACGGACATCCGGACGTCAATCTTTTGACTGCGCCCATTCTATTCTATTTCGCATGGTGTCGTACACATGGTGGTAACTTTGACAGATAAATGATATGGGTAACTTTGGTGAGGCTTAAACAAAGTACAGAGACCGAATTTATATCAAAGAACAGAAGGACAAAGTCGATTGTGCGTTGTACAGGCCTTGAATGTGTACACGAGACTAATGCGATTTTTGTATAGAGAGAAGGCGACAGACGAGCAGACAGTCGACCTCGTGGTAAATGGATACTGTCGCCCATGGGCATGCCAACAATAATCTACAATGACAAGCGTTGACACGCCCCCGGATACGCTGTCAACTTCTTGATATGTCGGTAAAGATTTGGAGAAAAGGTTGGGAAAATGAAGAGATAGAAGAGCATGGGATGGGCACGGGCTCTGGTATATCTCACTCTCTGTCGAAACACGTACGTACGGAATAGAATAAAGTGGAAAATGCAGTACAGATATATTACGAAAACATTGGCCATCGGCTAAACCGGAAACACCCGAACGCGTCATCCACGTCTATGAATTACTGTACCTCTAATTGTATATGTACTTTATTACGAGATACTCTATTGCGTAGACATGGATAACGCGTTCGGGTGTTTCCGGATAAGCCGATGGCCAATGTTTTTGTGTAATGTAACTGTACCTACATATTACGGTAGTGTTCGTTGAGTGTGGGGTAACGTAGCCAGTCGAGTGCGCCTAGCATTTTTAATCAGGTACTACTGTCAAAAAGTACAAAAATTACAACGCAAAGACAGAATTTATATTGAAAAGGAATATCAAAGCCTTGCCCCTAGTCTGAACTGTTAATATATGGAAAATAACTAAATGTACAGCAGAAATACTGAGTGAGATTTAGCTTCTCTGGTAACAATTAACTTTTTTTTCTTCATATGCGGCAGTGGTGCAAGTGGCACATTCTGCGAGTGTTACGTTTTCCTCGTAATAAACAATTTAAAAGTCTAAAACGTCAATGTCCGATCCCGTCGAAGTAAGTGATCGAAAAATGCAAAATAATACAAAAAAATCATCCATTAACAACAACTTTTGCAAGATCGGCGGCGCGCCCGCACACCCTCTGGTGTTGCAGGTGTCCATAGGCGGCGATAACACTTACCATCACGTGGGACCGCTTGCTCGTCCGCCCTCTTCTCTATAAAAAAAAAGGAACGGGTACCTGACTCAGCATGAGATTAGGCGAAATACCCCCAGGCTACGCTCTTATGGACGTACAGATTGTGTTAAAAGCGAACTCGTATAATATCCGTTTCATAAAACAACTTCGCAGTAACACCAACGCCTGCAGAATCCCTAGGTATCGGAAATCCTTATAAACACATTTCCCTCATCCCGAAGCCATCCATCTGTATCAATCAATCATGCTTAAGGCGCAATATCGGATTGCCTTACTCCGGAACCATATTAACGCGGTAAAATGTCTGTCGGTTGCTGCTTTATTTTATATTGGGGATAGATATATATAATATATATATATATATATATATATAACTACTTACTTTATTGTATACCAAAACATAAACAGGAGAAAAACAAAAATACAAGTATATTCAGTATACAAGTATATAAATACAAGTATACAAAAATATGTTTATTAAAAAAATTAGGGCCATATAGAGTACACTCCCTGTTCGTTGCTCGTGGATAAGGTGATACTATAAGGCCCTAGTAGAATATTAGCGGTATTTCAGGTAATAAATAAATAATTTTCTATCTTTCTAATTAGAGGTACCTATACCCGACGGCCTTATCACTAAATCAATTTCTTCCAGGCAATCTTTGGGTGGTAAGTCTGTAGACCAGCGTTTCTCAACCTTTTTTATGTCGCGACCCACGAAAAAGCCAAAAAGTTAAGTAAAAAGTCTCCCGACCCCGTACTGTAAAATTATAATAATATTTTAATTGTTTATTCATACGTTTAACAACTAATTTTTATTATTTTATTTTATTACGTCTCGGTATTGTATCTTTTGTAAAAAAAATAATTTTTTTGTCTTCTTCCGGACTTATCATAATATTGGTCATAATCAATTAAAATATATTATTTTAAATAACTAATTTCATAAATAGTAACTTTTTTATTTCTTTATTTTTTATTATTTTTATTTTTTATTATATAGGAATTTTTATCTCAAGATTTAGATAAATTTTGGCTTGCACGACGACGTGAGTACGGAAGCCTAGTAACGGAAGCTTTGAAAACATTGATACCCTTTGCTACTTCTTACTTATGCGAAAAAGGTTTCTCATCTATGGTGGCTTTGAAAACTAAATACAGAAATCGTCTGTTATCACTCGAAAATAATTTACTTATGAGTGTTTGCAATGATGATCCACGTATAGAAATACATTTAAGTGAGAAACAATGCCAAACATCGCATTAATTAATTAATGTTCATGATTAATCATTTTAATTAAATAAAGTAAGCTGTAAGTTTATTTTTTCATGTTGTTATTTATTACATTGTAATATATTTAATTTTATAACACGACACTAAAATTCATTCCTTTAATAAACGAATCTTTTGTATAGTTTGTATGTTTCGATGTCTTATTATTTTTCCACAGACTGCGACCCCCTTTAATAACAAACGCGACCCCCCTAGGGGTCGCGACCCACCGGTTGAGAAACGATGCTGTAGACGAATACAGATAGATGGTAGAATAAAGAAATAATGTCTTTATATAAATACATGGATGTAACGAATGTACTTATAATTCTGTTATACAATAGTACTGTTTTCTGTAATAAATAATCCTTCAACCTTTTAATTAAACAAGTGACCTTTAACATTGTGAACGGAGGAACAAGAGAGATTCTAAGTTTATAATAAGTTTGTAATTTGATGAAAGACGTATCCAAGTTTGCATTATTACAGCAGCCGAACTTTCCTTAATAAGAATTACAAGCCTTCGTTCAGGGCTGCATGGATTATTAAATATAACGTGGTAATGAAGTTTTAATCTCTTTACGTCAGTCGCTAGTGCTATGCCAACGAGGAGTTCGGATTTATTCTTAGTCTGTGTGTGTTTAAATAATAATTATAATTAACACCACATGTAATGATTTTGTTACACCCCAGGAGTATATAGGTTTTTGGTTATGATAGATGCCTGGAAAAGATAAACGATTTTTGATTTAGGCGAGTCTCTGCCACTCGGACAGTGTGCGCTAACCTTTAGTGACATGCGTAAAGTTGTATCGCACGTCAAAACCAACGTGGATGAGAATTAGATCGTAATTTTATAGGTTTGGTACTACATTATTTAATTCGGTCAATTTTCCTTGCTATCTTCAAGATCAATGACCCACGTTCTATTGTAAAGTGGGTGTACGAATATTATTACCATTGATTATGTGTGTGCGTTGGCGGAACGCCAATGTACGGTCTGCAAAGGAAGTCGGTTAACGTTTTCTTTTGGAAATATTATTTGTTAAAGTAAATAATTTATTAATAAGACATTTATTTTCTATGTCGTCATAGGCGATAGCTACACCAAGAGAGAAAACCAGCCAATAATCAAATCATTAAATACTTATTATCTTATTATTCTTATTCAAGACATGCGCCAACGCCAATACTTTACTTCTGAAGAAGAGCTATCTCTTTTATTATATTTTTTTCATTATTTCACATATTTTTTTGGCAAATCGTTTCAGTGGTTTCAATATTACGATGAAGTAGATAACAACATCGTACAATCTCAAAAGGATCCCAAAAAAAACTGAATCAATACAAAAACAATATCATCCAATGAACCAATGACCTATCCAACGACATATTTCCTACATGTTTATCTATTTAAACGGGTCTCAACGCGTATGTTTACCGTATTTATTTTACTCGACGTTTCGGTTGGGTTGCACCAATCGTGGGCAGACTACTCAGCTAAATAAATAAAGACATATTGTATGTATGTATTATGTATGACGTGTATGACAATCCTAACCTATCACGCTCTACAACTTTTGTATACCATTATTTCTCTAAAATGTATGGAAAATGGTATCTTTCTGATGGGCATTTTTTTTCTTTTTAGGTCTTTCTGCCTTGTTAATAATATCCTATAATTAATAATACGGTTATTATTTATGTAAAATGAGATTCTCTTTCAGATTTATTACATTGTAGGTAATATGCTTATAACATATTATGTTTATACTTATGAAATTTATTTCATGAAATGAAATTTATTTCCTTACTTTCTCTGCGATCCGTACATGAAATGACTGACTTCAAATTGATGTAGTGCATTTGTCATCTCTGTGGGACAGTTGACATGTAGGTACTCGTTTTATTTTTAAATTAATGTTCTTTAAAACAGAAAAACAACACATCTTGGAAGTACCCAGTTTCGAAAAGAGTAGTGCACATTTTTATGCAACTAAAGGCTCATTTACACAATCTCGAACGGTTCGGGCAAGAATATAGTGTACGATTTTCATATGCTCGACTGGCCACGTTACCCCTCTCTCACAGAAGACAGAACCTTAAAATGTACTGCATTTCCTACTTTATCGTATTTCCCCAATGAACGTACCTGGGGGTCTACTCTGATTTTACGATTCCGATGTTTCGGGTCCGACCGAAGTTCCAACGAACGAAGTGCTATAACCCTACTCTCACTTTCCTTCGTTCCTAGCTCTATATATCGTGTAATACCAATTATTTAAAAGGTGAGATATTGTTATCGTCAAATTTGACGTTTGACCTCCAAGTATCTCCTGCCAAAATCTATATTTCGATTGTTGTCTCGTGCGATGCGAGTAGTTTCAAATGTCAAATTAAGTTCGTTCGGGCCGATATATCGTAGTGAATATTTTCGTGGTAGGAATCTACTGAAATATTGGACGAAACTTCATTTTTCGTGTTTTCGGAGTAGACCCCCTGTTTCGGTAGTGAGTAAAATATGCCAGAGCCCATTCCCATCCCGTCCTATCCTATCTCTCCTCATTTTCCCGTTCTCCCAATCCATTCCTTAATCTGCAAAGGTGGGCAACGCATCCGCGGACTATACTAGATATGTTAACAATCTCTCTAGGGCTTCAGTAGCTCTCGAATTCTTTAATTCACATGTGTTTTGAAAATTTAACATTCCTATTGCGTGGTACTTGAGTTTCAAATTTGACTTTTTAATGAACCCCTCCTGATCTGCTTCACAAAACGTCTAGAAGTTGCCAACCAGACTTCCTTGATAAGAACGTATGATGTGTCATCTAGTCTATTCTCATATCGATGTTAAATATAAAGAAAGATTAGAAACATTGGTATTTCTTTTTATTTTATCCAAAACTCCTAAGTTTCTAGCTTGATTTTAAATTAATTGAAATGTTACCACAATTTTATGCATTTTTCTCGAATCTCATTCATTGTGCATTTTTTCTATAGTATCTATAGGTTTGTGGATAAGCCGCGACACGTTTGGAAATTTTATGGTATGTTTTATTATTCACAGATCTATCGGCATGCGGAAGACGGGGCCAGCAATTTAGACCCCATTCAAAACAAAACAAATACAATTTAATTAAAACAATAAATTACGTAACTTTTCATGTAATATTTTAAACTCATCTTAAGTTATCGTCGACGTTATCTCGGCTCTGAAGGTAGTTAAAACTGTTTCTCACGAAACAAAGGCTTGTTAGAAAATTTACCCAATTAAAATTTTACTTGTAAAATAAACCAAAAAATTAGACACGAGTTTGATAAAAAAGGGGAATATTTATAAAGGTAGGAGGTATATTGAGCCGGAATTACTTTATTGTGTTTATAGGGACACAGTGTTGACACAGTGAACGCAGAACGCGCACGATGTTTTACGAACGTCGGCAATTGGCAGTGTATCATCACTGTCCACACTGTTCTCGCCAGTCGTCTAGCGCACGCCGACAAGTTATATTTTTTTTATAGAAAAAGACGGTAGACGAGTATACAGTCCACCTGATAGTAAGTGGATACTGTCGTCCATAGCCATCCGATACATGCCAATACCAGTCCAGAGTGACAAATTTAGTCACGCCCCCGGATGCGAAAATTGCAAATTAAAGAATGGATTGCGATAAAGGGTTGGAAAAATGGGGAGCGAGAGGAAGGGATAAGGAATGGGCTCTGGCATATCTCACTCACTACCGAAACACGTACGTACATTGGGGAAATACGATAAAGTAGGAAATGCAGTACATTTCAAGGTAGTCTTCTGTGAGAGAGGGGTAACGTGGCCAGTCGAGTTCACCCAGCGGCGGTGAGAATGCAGTGTGCACTCTCCCCCTGCAAGATGTGTACTTTTAGTTAAATCTTATAATCATTTAATAAAACAGTATGGAGGACGATTATAGTTTATTGACACCATCTCATACACCATCCACCCAAAAACTAAGATCCTCTACATGTTTGGCCGTGTGGTGTTGGCCGACACCACCCTATTTCCTCCCGTGGGTGTGGACTAAGGTATAACAAAGCGACCACCATAAGCCCTGAGGAACTGCACCACCTCTAAAATAGTGGACTCGCCAATCCGCTTGGGCAGTGTGGCGTTTTAAGAGCATACATTCCTCGTGCATGCCACTATGTGCTGTGCACGAGGAGTCCTGCGTGGACGATAAAACAGCTCAACAATTAACACACACTGTACCATAAAAAAAAAAACAATTATATATGTTCTTCGTTTATTCCTTAACATAATCCCCCCCCCCCCCCCCCCCCCGTGACGCGAACCTAAAACACGAGAACCCTCTAATGGACGGTGGAGTGTTCCATTAAGGCAGCTAGTGCGATGACGTCACCGCTTAATCACATCTTGGAAGATTAGGTTTTATATTACAAGACTTATGCTATATACGCTATCATTTATATTATAAAAAGCTCAATGACACGCGCCCGTCTAACATTTTATTTTTCGTAAATTATGGGAAAAAATGGCTAAATAAAAGTATAAAAACGAAAGCTCCATGAGCTGTATCCAACGGTTTATCGTTTGTATATGTTACAGGCAAAGTATAAAATTCAGGTATCCTATAGAATTGCTAGTCATTGTATGGAATGCCGTAGGTACTGTTTCACAGCGGATGTGTGAAATATTACTTATTTCTGTAACTGTTACATACTTTGACTAGGCGTCATATACAAAGCCTGGGCATTGTGCAAAATTCTGACAGGAGAGGTAGTGTAAAATAAAGAGACGAGGTACCAAAATCAACTACGATTTGGTTTACAAAAAACAAATCAAAGAAATTTCGGTTAGATAAGTATATCTATAGATAGGTATAATCAACAAAAATTAAATCAAAGTAAACATTTGAAAGAGAAAACAAGGCATAAACTCATAATAATTCAAATTTCCCATATTTACCTGTATTTATTTAAAATACCACAGTTTCTACACCATAAACTATTGTACGAAAGAAGTACACAAAAGTGTACGTTGTAGTGATAAATTTTATTCTAGAAAATTCTATATTTCTAAATGATTCATTTATTACATTGTTACACGCCACGGTATTATGACATTTGGAAGTGCATAAAATTTCCTTATTTTCAGTCTGGGTTGCACCTCTGAATACTACCTATGTACATTTGACAAACTCTCGGATAGTTCCCGTATATTAACAAAATTTCAACGGAACGGAATGCCATTTCTTGATTAGGAATGTCTTTTTCATTTAGCAGATTTTTTTTAGCAAACATAAATTGTTGCTTTGAATACAGCTCTGTTTATTTACATCTTATTTCGTATCGAACCTATCGAGTTCGTCCTAGAACAAAACTGTCTTTTGTAAAACTATAGCTTAATTATTCTAGCACTGGTGACATAACTTTGAGATTTTTCAAGCATATTTTGCGGTATTTAATTGTTTGTGATAACTATTTTGTACTTTGCCGATTGCTAGTTTGGTATTGTGTAATACTTAAGTAAAGTATATAATGAGGGATATTTCATGGATTGCCTAACTGTTTTAGGTATTCCATAGAATGCCTACCTATTTGATAGATTATAATAATTTTTTACAAGTCGTTATTTTGGAACCGATTGAAATAATTATTTTAAAACTGAACCAATTTGGCTTATCAACGAACTTAGTCGAGATACCGACCCAAACTGTTTTTATTGCCTCTATTTTCTCGAGGTATTATCAGGTTTAAATGTAACTGTCCCTTTATTTCAAAGAAGTTGCATTGTCCGCTGCTGAGATAGCAACAAATTGTAAAAATACCTGTTTTGCAAATCTGCTTTCGCTCACCCTCCCCCCCTCTTAAGACTATTGTCGAGTGCAATACGCAGAATCGTATCGTGACGTGATTTACTCACGTCAATTTGTTTTGAAACAATTTAAAGTCCAAAACGAAAATAAATAAAGAGTTGTCACTGCTCAACAGTGGAATGTTAATTGCTCACGTATTTTCTTTTCATTTGACGTTTATTTTGTACCAGTGGTAAATAAAAATTTTGATACAAAGTAAACATTTTGCGTTCGCCTGACCTGGTAAGGAATAAAAAGAAATGAACTGAATTTAATTAAAGTGACCTATTTCTGAATACAGAACAACAGCAGTATGAACTTGGGAGGAAAAAAATAATGGAGGTAAGAAATGTACGTATACTATTGTGTCCCTCGAGATATGGGAGTCCAGGCATTTGTACGTGTATCAACAAATTCCCGAAAGTATATATATATTATAAAATCGGCTGTTCCATATCAATATCTTGTAAGTATTTTTTAACAAATATTACAAGAGATCACAATAAAAAATATATATATTTATATACATATACCTATATAGGTATAGCATGTAATAGGTATATATCGATTACATGTTTTATATGTTTATTTAGCGATTTATGGGTATTACGTGATAATTTTCGAGATACCTATCAATATGTCCATAAATACGAAAGATTATAATATGGGTGTTTATTGCATTGTTTGCAGACTAGCTTTGTAAATAAAATTTTGTCAAAAAAACATTGGGCAGCCGAAATTTTAAATATCAAATACGAGAAATGCCAAAATGTCTTCCAAATGTACGCCGAATGCCGAAATGCCTCTCATTACATAATATGCTTCAATAAACATATATGTTTCTTATAACTTCAACTTATAACTTCAATAAGCATTTCGGCATTCGGCATTTATATATATATAACTTCTATATATTGTGCATTGATCGCTGAGAGTCTCTTCACCAGCATATCTGATGGGAAGACCCTCAGCAATCTTCAGCCTATCTAAAATGTGTTTTTTTTAATATATTTTTTATAAACATTGAGTAGTGTGGAAATCGCAACTCATTTGCAAAACAATACTACTTACGGCTTCGTTAAATTGAGGATGCATTATTCGAATAATTTATAACACGAAGTTTACCGGCGTCTAGCAAATAAATATCGAACCCTTAATTTAATTGATACCTCAGTATTTTCTTCTCAAAATTCATGGTTGAACTCCATCAGAGATGACTCATTAGTAAATGATCGTATATTTGAATCTTTCAGTCATTACTCAAAATAAGAGTCTGACAACATGTTAAAACTCAAACATCTCGTGTTACATTTTATGTTCGGGTCTGAAGGCATAAAATTAAATGTTTTCGCTTACCTTTTATTTCTACTAGACGTTTCGGCACGGGTTACACCACTCGTTGCCACGAGTGGTGCTCACGAGTTGCTCACGAGTTGCCTGAAGAGGCGAGTAGTCCAAGATGGGAGCTGCCAGCAGTTTTATCAACTACCCACATTTGATCTTCGCATTAGGAAAATCTGCGACACACTAACAATGTCCGCGAACTTATTCGACGGTAAATCGCATGGTTAAATTTGTTAATCACTGGATTCCACGGCGACGACAGTTTATAACCATTTTCCCGATTGATTTATTTTTTTATTTGAATCGCTTCAAGTACAACCCTGGAATAATTAATTCAGTAAAGAGGATTTTTGTAGTGGAGAGTTCTAACGCGAAAGTTTTAAGTTTAAGTTCAGATATTGTCTCATGTTACATTCTATACTGTTAACTGCTTCTGTTAACAACTGTTTCTATACTGCATACTGTTAATTATTCAGGCTGTTGTGGGGATTGCCGCGCTACTGTGTATACTCTGCAAAAACGAGCACACGACGTTCTCCTAGCTGCATAATACTAATAATATAAACAGCTATAAAAAGGCCAGTTTAACGTTTTTACAATAAAAATAAGAAATATGTATGAAAAATAAATATTGGTATAGAGTGTAATAATAAATAGGTATAGAGTGTTGTAAAAACGAGTCTTGAGCGCTCGATGCTCGAGCCCTGAGTAAGCGCTAATGAACTTTTAAGACTCGTTAAAGGCTAGGAGATTAAGATTCAATAGCACTAACTTAGCGCGCCAGCGTTTAAGCGCTGAAGCGTTCAGCGCTCGTTTTAACTACACTAAATAGACGTCCGTTGTCCGCAGCCCGTGGTCAAGGAGGGTTACCTGATGAAACAGACGCGCAGTTTCCAGCGATGGCAGCGGCGGTATTTTCGGCTGCGCGGGCGCACGCTCTACTACGCCAAAGAGAAGGAGGTACGCTAGGCTTGTTTTTAACTGAACACCGGATGCCTATTCCCACCATGCTCGGATTTATTCTCTTGACTGTACTTCAAAATAAAACCAGTAGAGGGCCATTTTTACCATTTTTTACAGTCGGGCCACGAAACACTATTTCAAATAAATATTAAGAGTGGACCAGGTTCGAGGGACAAGTGTGGAATAATTCGCATTGTGCTATTGTTTTACCAAAGGTGTTTTTATTTCTTTGCCGCTTAACTGGTACTAATATTTGTAATAAACTGACTAGTATCGTGGATCTAAATAAATTGCCAAATGTTGGCAAATAGGTTAATTAGGTACATTTTCTATATACTTTGAAGATTATTTCACTGATATTACACTTTTAAACCACTATTTTGTTTGATATTACATCGGAAGTTCATTCTTCCTCTTGTGGTACCTCTTCAACTAGTGGAGGTTGACAATCAGCTCCGAATATTTTGACGTGTCAGTCACGTATCTTTCTGGCAATCTTGGCAATCATAATTAGATGGAAACGTTAGTATGCATGCTTTAGCACGTAAGAATTTCATTAAATAGGTACATTTCAAGTAGGGTGGGTATTTGCTATATCAACTACATCTTACTACCTAGCATAAAACTCTCTCTTTAAATACGAACTGGTCTTGAACTATGCTTTATTTATCGGGTGATTCCAATACAGCCTCCAAATATTCAATTTTCAGACACACGAATTCTCTCACAATAATTGGCGAAAAAGAAAAATCCATTATGAAAAATAATATGGACGGGACTATCTAGGAGTTTGAGATATCTTGCATGTAGTGTTGTAAAAGTGGGCGCTGAGCGGTCAAGCGCTTGTGCGCTAAGTCAGTCCTGATGAACCTTAAGCACCTTAATCGTTTTAAACTCGAGCTGTTAACCACAAACATTAAAAACTTTGACTTTGACATTTTCCAGCGTTTAACGCTCGAGTCTTAAACGTTATTAGCTCCTACTCAGCGATCGAGCTCGAGCATTTTTACCATTCTACTTGCATGGGAACTGAGCTTAGGTAACTCTAGACTTGATTCTAAACCATAGATATAGAGGGATAGATAACACAAGCTGTTCGCCGCTGCATGCCCGAAGCAGACGCTAAGTTCCTACTTCTCGCGCTGCTCATTCAGTCTGCTCCGACTCGTGTCGCTAACAAGTCATTGTTACAATTCAGAAAAATGCTTAATTGCGCTGATCAATTGTAAAAATTCATCAAAAGTGAACCGAGTCAATGTTTCGCTTCATCGCTGAATGGTTTCCCATCACTAAAATTTACTCACTAAAGTGACACGTTTTGTCTCCATACAATTAACGAACTAGCGTTGTCTATCTATAATATAGATCAGTGCACCGTGATTTTTCACATGCGGCACACTTATATTCTTTTTGAACTCAGTGGCACATAAAAATATAATTAAAAGTCTATACCTATAATTGAAAAATTGTGAAAAATCCCTATGAATTGAAAAATAATAAAAAATTGGACCTACTTTTTACTATTCTACGTATTCTACTAATTAAAAAGTAAGACTTTGTCACACTCGTGCCCATATATACACTTCTCAGCTGAGTGATTCATGTTACACTGCGGCACACTTAGCATCGTCTCACAGTGCACCACAGTTACGGAGCAATGGTCTAGACTATTTCTCTTCACTATGCTACTCGTGTACTCAAATATCACAAAGGAACTTACACTATGTTGAAGTAGCACGACGGTGTCCGACCACACAACGCAATAAACTGTTTGAAATACGATTACTCGCATCAAGCATTACTTGCAGCAGAGTTCAATCCATTTGACGTCAAGAGCAGCTAATTGAACGTTACGCGGTTACCGTAATTACTTCTCCAATCGAACATTGTATAATCAATCATACCGTTACATATATAAGCAAGGTTGAGTGTGGTACAAAAGGCAAAATAGATAAGTTTGCATGCAATAACGTTTCTCAGACTAAACGCTCAACCGATTGAGCTAAGGAAGCTATGCGAACGGTCAGTAAAATTTTGTTATACATGCAGTGAATCAATTAACATTATATATATCTATGTATGCGCTATCTTATCTATTTTGCCGCATGTAAGTTCAAGTGAGCGTGAGGAACTCCTTTTACCCAAATAGATCGATGACTTAAACAATATTACTTATAGGAGCTGCATGAGAAGAACAGATTATGTGTGGTGGCGTGCCTAAAGCTGTGAATCGATTTTTCGCGGCAGCCGCGCGAGCCATTTTTAACAAGGCTCGGTTGCCGCGCGCGGCTGTCGATCCATCCAAGCATCAGTGTTTGTGAGTTATTAATTTGAGTTGCGGGTTGCAGCCAGTTGCTACGCGAGCGAATCCAAACAACGACACATCTGCGCGCGAGCAAAGTACAGACGCGCCTTAGCCGCGTCGTCGCTAAAAATCGATCCGGATTGGTTTGCCGCGCGGCATGTTCGCACGCGGCAATATTTGTATTGGTTCGCGCGGCACCACGGTATCGATCACGCTCGGATGTCGCGCGCGTCTATGTTCAAACATTTTCCGCGCTTAATCCATACATAGCTTTGGGGGAGGCTCACACTTTATTCAGAATCCGCGGGCTCAATCTAGTTCTTTGTAAATTGAAAACAGATGCGGTTTCATACATACATATTATTATACTATATTTACTCTGCATATGTCAAGCTGTCAGTATTGGTTTTGCTCGCCACTTCAGACACGTGTAACCAAAGTTTCTTGTGACATATTCTTCATTACAATGTGTATAGTGTTGTAAATACGTTTCATGTGTCCGGTGATTTGTTGCTTTCTAACAACGTTGGGAACTCGAAAAGTTATGCGAAAAAGAAAAAAATATGTTCTAAGGTTTCCAATTTTTTATTACACTTTTTCAAAGTACTCTCCACTTGTATCTGTAGGTACAAAGTTTCATGCGTCTCAACCAATTTTGAAAACATTTTTCCACTCTTCCTCTGGTACCTCTTTCACAGTCTATTCGAACGTAATCAGCGCGTTTTCCGGCGACGAAAATTGCTTCCTTTTTAGTTGGGTATTAATTTTAGGAAATAAAAAAATCACAAGGTGCCAAGTCGGGATTGTAAGAAGGATGGCCTAAAACTTTAACAGGCATACTGTCCATGAGTGAAATTTGAATTTGGAATGTTTTGTTTTTATGTTATAGATAGTCATAGTTTTAATTGACATTAAAACCAGCCAGTGTTCCATAAATAAAAATTCTTTGTCGCTAAACTGTTTGAGAAGCCTAGTACATGTATTTACATTTAATGTACTAGGCTATTACTATTTAATGTACATGTATTTACATGTACTAGGCTTTAATAATGTGTTTAATAATGGCTTTAATAGTGTTGGCTTTTATAATTAATTTAATTGGCTTTAATAGTGTTTAATAATGATATTTATGTATGTACATGTTATATGTTAATTACAATTACATTCACCTGTATCATTCTAAGAGGTTACGGTAAATGTAATGTATTGTATAATAGGAAAATAACTAAATGAGCAGTAGAAATACTGAAAGTGCAGCAAATCAATGGCAGAAAATTTAAAGAGGGGCTAGATTCAAGTTCTCTGGTGATAATAAGATATGGAGAAGTCCGTCGACTTTGTGTTGACATTCTTAACGATTAAAAATTCCTTATTTCAGTTATTCAAAAATAGTTTGTTCTGATTTATTACTCGTTTAAATACAAGCCTATATAATACATACTCGTACATACCGTTATTTAAAATAATTATTAGTCCGCAATGAAAATAAAACAACGTCATATTTAGCCTATGCAGTCATACTATCCGCTGATATCGATTGATATATTGATATATATCATTTATTTGCATTTATTTTTCAATTGATGTTTATCGTCAAAACTAGAATTTTGGCAGATCCCAGGCCTTTAAATTGTTATACCTACTGACATAAATAAAAATTATGTTCACTGCCACTGCCAATGATCCAACACTAAGAATTATAATTTAATTGAATGTTGATTAAGACGAATTATCAATGTCAGACTGAAATTATTTGTTACTCTTATTTTTTTGTATTGTTTTATAATAAATAGGTCTATTAATCAAACTGAAAGTTTCATTTAACAATTTTGAGACATCATAATCACTTACAGAATGAAACTCGCGTATTTTTTTATATACATGATATACAAATGTATGTTATGTATGCATATTTTAAATATTGTATTTTTATGAACCCTGCTACTATCACTGTCGCTATATACAGGGTGTCCCGTGAATAATAGATCAAACGGGTTCTAGAAAGGGGGGTGGGGGGGTTTCAAATGTTTTCAATTTTTTTTCTTTTTTTTCAATTTTCAAGATTTTTTTTATGTAAAGGCGTAAATAATTATGTATATTTTTTATGTAAATGTTGGTTTAGGACTTTCCTTTCGTTACATTAAAAAATAAGACATTTTATTTAAAAAAACTTCGAACAATTTCAGTGTGCCGTACGACTGAAGGCTGTGTAAAAGAAAATGGACTTACTGCACATGTTTTGCCCGTTACACACACATTCGGCAGATACTAAATGAATGGAGAGTTAAAAATTGCATTCGGCTCCATGCCTATTTTGTGTTATGCAATTACAGCAATACAATTTTCGTTATCACTCCACTCCATTTTAATATTAGTACAATGTTTAATAATGATTGGCGCCTAAATGAGAAATATCATTTTCATCCCCCTATCTCGGAAAGAGTATTTTTGCTCTTCGATATCTGAGTGCAAAAGCCGTTTTTATCCGCTAGAGGATAAAGTAAATTGAATTTAGAACATCGTGTGCACTAAGTTTGTGAATTCAAAACATCATTAAACCTATTTACTTCTACCTCCATGGTGCCGAATTTATCTAAGTATGACAGATAGTTTACCGAAAAACAGTACACAAGTCACTAACACCAACATTACAGTACCTAACAAAAATATTACACTCAACTTAAGTAACTGTAGCAACGTTACTTTCAATTTTTCTTAATTACACCTAAGTATTATTTGTTATAATTTAAAGATTATTCTGTAATACTTACCTATCATAATGTAATAGTTAATACCTAAACTGAAATAAAAGTATCTTGTGATTGTAAATGTTTTTTTTTTTGCATTTAGTCATTTCCTCGCTGAGGTGGGATGAAAAGTTACGTGTTGCACTCGAGTGCAAAGATTTTTCACCTCATGCTCTTTTGATTCCCTCGCTAACGCTCAGGATTCTAATTTTTGAATCCTTCGCTTGCTCGGTCATCAAAATTGAGCACGCGGTTAAAAAGCAACTTTGCACTCTTGTATAACAAATAACTATTATTTTTCACGTGAGAATGACGATTCCAAATTCAAATGTATTTTTTTTTCTTCATTTAAACGGTATTTATAACCAGTTTTGGTACCTAACCTATATTTTAAATTGATTAACATGTTTCCTGTTTTGCGTTACTTCGATGACACGTTATAATTATACAATGAATCAAAGCAAAAGCAATCAGCCCTTTCTGTATCCACTTCAGGACATGGGGAGCTGATGCACATTGTCTAGTGCATAAGGGATATATGGCCTTAAATCGCCACGCTTGCTAAACGGGTTTGCGCGTCCCCTCTTTCAGAGGTGGTGTAGTCCCTTTGCGCTCGTGGCAACAGCTTTGTTATCCCATTATTACATGGTATTTGTTATTACAATGAATGCATGTTTATAATGCGTATATATGTACATATTTGCGATTATACACCTATAAGCATATGTGTGTGTGCGCGTGCAAAACAAAATCACAAATGATACCGGCATAATCTGCCAATCGGGGGCCTCTACTTCGAAAACACGAAAAACGAAGTTTCGACCGATATTTCGTTAAATTCCTACTACGAAAACGTTCACTACGATATATCGGCCCGAACAAAGTTCATTTGACATTTGAAACTAACCGCATCGCACGTAACAACGATCGAAATATAGATTTTGACAAGTGCTACTTGGGGGGATCGGACGTCAAATTTCACGACAATAATATCTCACCTTTGAAATAATCGAAGATGCCCGATATGTAAAGCTTCGAAAGTCGAAATAGGGTTATAGCACTTCGTTCGTTCGAACTTTGGTCGGAAGCGTAAAATCAGAGTAGACCCCGAGCCCATGACACATCGGCGCGGCGGCGCGGACGGCCAATGGAAACGCTTCGTCACCCATTTCCATAATCCGGTGTGTCTAATGTTAATCCAGCATTAATAGACTAGTGCTAAACTACATTAATTACACTTTCTATTCCGACGAAAACTGTTTTCTCATATTCATAGGCAAAGTACAAAAATGTGAACATCAGAAGAGTACCAAAATATTTTGTAACTTACAAAGCTATAAGTTATTATGATAAACAAACGTTGAAATATCGAACTTCTAAAGTATTAAATACATTACTAGAGGACATTTGAAGGGAACATGAGTAAAACTTAAATTAAAAAAGACTACAGCAAATATAATTTAAAACAGATAGTTTAGTTAGAGTCATATATGTAAAAAATATACATACATATATTATGATTTGATTTAAAAATATTTTAATTAAGTTTATGATAATCTTACTGATATATTGTAAAAAATGAGAGCTTGTTCGTCAAAAAACTGTGAGCACAGTTTAATTTAAGGTATGTTTGTTTGGTAATAAATACATAAAAAGTAAAAATTGTTTATTTGCTTAAAAATGTGGGTGTATGATATTCTTATTTTAAGAAAAAGTGTTACCATATACATATTCTGGCAGAATCTGTATGGATAGAACAGTGTGTAAATATTGTTATTAAATAATTTGATTAACGCCGATGGCAGTCGGAAAGGTAGAATGCTGGCAACACTTGGATATCATCTATAGAAAATGATTATAACGAAAATATCAGGGATTCTAACATGCCCGCCTGTTGACTCTTGAAAAGTCACTAGGGCCACATTTAGCCAATCCGAAAAAAAAAAACCATACACCCTCGTTGCATAGAAAAGTATGAGCCAACGTTCCTTTCGTCGATTCCCTTCTGATAAAATTCTCTAAAATTTCAAGATACTCATGTAAAACAACGGAACACGTAAATGACAAGTGTATCTTGTTATAACACGATATGCGGACACGTTACACTTGATATCAGCTTCTTGATGTGTTTAAACTTTTAAGACGTCAAAATAATCTTACTCGGCTCGTCGGCTGTCCAATTTTCCCCGACTGACAGAACTGGGACATGCCAGTTTTAACGTACAAACACCACTTTAAATATTGTTGTCATAATTTTTCTCTTATTTTTAAAATACGCACATTTTCGCGATCTATATTGGTATTTGCTGCAATAGCAGTATAAAACGGACAACAGATATTATTCATAAACAGACATACACCCGACTTCACCACGGGTTCCAGTTGAAAATCAGCGCTATGTGTCATCACTCATCACAGACACACAGCTATAGCTGAGCTGGACCCATTCAGGGCAGTCATGAGGCACACGGACAACAGATTACGCTACTGTAACATCTTTTTTATCTATTCACCTTCTTAAAATTTCTGTCCTGTTATGTGTTTAAACGTGTATATATTTGTATTTTCCATTGTAAGAGTAGTGTCCTATTATAACTGTTCTGAATGAACATTTTATCTATCTATCTAACATACAAACACAGAAAAACTCACTCAATGTTTCTTCTGGTAAACATTAAAAGATCGGCCTTTCCTGTACTAACTCGTTTTTAAGTTGCAATTCTATTTCAGGCACCTTTTAAAAAATTACAAGAACCTATATGTTCCACTAAATGAATATCCATAAGTTGCTAGTAAAAGTAGGTAATGATTTTGCAGTTAAGCAAATTCCAAAAGTCTTTATTAATTTATTCTCTTAAAATATGGCTAAAATTCTACTTCTCAAAATGTATTTTCCATTTACTTTTGCTATCGCAATTTTGTAGTGGTGGGTAATCAAGACTTCTCGGAGTGTTTTGACTCACTTAATCCTGACCCGCTTGCGGATCCGACTCCTCTTAGTTACTCTTGAACTCTTTTGATCACATACTTATTCACCCTCCGAGAGCGTTTCATAACGCAAAAAAAATTCGAGAACGAAAAAAAAAAACAAAAGGTCATGCCATCGTTGCATCTCGGTTTTGAGCCCCCGACAAGTGTCGATGCGCGATTACACTCACGATCATGATTTGGCGTCGGAATCGGAATGAATAACAATTCGATGAAACAATTGAGGGATTCTTTCTGCTCCGCTCGCGGATTCGACTCTTTTGATTCATTAACTCCGGAGTTACCCATCACTACAATTTTGTTCTTTAATGTACCTAGTCGAATTAGTCAATCGCATTTACTGTTCGAAGAGTTGCTCGTATTCTTTGTTCGTTTTCTAGTTATTTTTTTAGATTTAATTTCATAAAATAAAAGAAGCTAAACATCTATTCCTATCGTTTTTATTTATAATTTATTATTTCCATTTATCGTTGACATACAGTGTGTTAAAAAGGAAACTATTTTCCAGACAGCAGAAGCGCCAACCAGAGCGCGATACCATTTCGCGGAAATCTCGTTTCAACGAAAATGTCAACTTCATTCGCAGTGAATATAATAACATTGACAAATGACAAATACTCATATTAGTCGGCGTATTTCAACATAACGGTACACACTTACCTTCTACATTGTTCCACGAGACCTTTAAAATACGTGTAGTAAATATTTTAGGGGCGAACGTATGAGGGGTGCGGGGGCACGAAGTTTGCACCTGGCAGAGACAGCTAGGCGCCGCCCGCCCAGCTAAAACCTAACGGGACCTTCAGTCGCGCTTCAGTCGCCGCGAACGTTTGACGTTTAATCTATGTCGATTCACAGGAAATCCTGCGCGATTAATCAACCAAAAAATCATTAATGAAAACCTATTTTAATTAAACTTTCTCGCAATAATTTATGCCTTATACTCTATCATACGCTTATTTAAGCCTTTCGACGTGTGTGTTTCTTATGGTGTGTTCATTTTGACTGTACAACTGACCTGATTTTTTATTTTGAAACTCTTACACAATTTTTGTATTGTGTCTATTGGAACTTCGATGTAAGTATCTATATTTAATTAGTAACAATTAGGATCTAGCGTAAGGTTTGTACCATATTCACATAGAAACAAATAAAAATTAATGACCTATAAACCGTCAATTTAATAGCAAACAACTGAAAAAAAGAATAATGAAGTCTTCAAAAACATGGACTTTATTGATATTGAAAGATTTTAACGGTTTTTGTTGATTGGCATGGCCAATGAAATGTTAAGAGTCACTCATCATTATAAAAAAACAATCATCATTGTTAGTAAGTAAATATTTAACGGCCTTTATACTACAAAAGAATAAATCAATGCGTTCGTCATCAGTGTCAACTCATCACATGTGAGATTAAATGCAGCGCCTAGCTCTGATTATAAAACTAAATATTTTTCCGGTATAAATATAAATAAGGTGGGTGTTCTTTTTCAAAAAAGCCTAACTCCAGTAGTTTACACATATATCCTATATGCGAAAGTTTAGACGTTTTTATGTTTGGATGTTTGTTACTCAATCACGTCGAAACAGAAACTTCAATAGGTATATTGTGATCCTGATTAACGCATAGGCTACTTTCTATTCATATAGACCACGCGAACGAAGTCGCAGGCAAAAGCTAGTTAAATTATAACATTAAAACAAGCCTTAGAAATGAGCCTCTGTATTCAATTTTTAAAATCCTAACTGAACTATTGTCACGTAAACTGTAAATTATGTAAACCATAATCAGTTGTTTATGGCGTAAACAGTACGTTATTATGCCCACGTGAACTGAACCAACTGCGTCTGAGACGATGTTTAACAAAAATCGATTTCGTTTAATTAATCACAAATAATTTTAAATATCTCTCGTTTATTTAACGTATTTTTTATTAATGAAGAAATAAATTCTACAAGTTTAACAGACACACCGTGCCGTGTGGTGTCAGTCGCCCATACAATGGTACCACCCCATCTCCTCCCGTGGATGTCACAAAAGGCGACTAAGGAACAACAAAGCGGCTACCATACGCCCTGATGAACTGCACCAGCTCTAAAACGATTCGCAGTCAGTGACCACTTCTTAAAATGTCTTCATCTGGGTGAGATTAGGAGTCTAGGATTTGATCACTTCCAGTATTAGGAAGTGATCAAATCCAGAAATGGCCTTCCCCAGAAGTGGTTCTATTGAGAAGAAGGCATTTTAAGAAGTGGTCACTGTTCGCCAATAGTAGATTCGCTAATCCGCTTGACCAGCGTGACTTTTTAAGTTCATACATCCCTCATACACAAGACAATGTGCATGAGGAACCTTATAGATTTAATTCTTTCCTATGGAATTTAATTCTTATAGGTCTGGTTGCATTGCTTTGTATTGCAATAGACACATCCAAAGGTATGTTCAATAGAAGTAAAAATACTAAGTCCACAGAGAAATGTGATAGAACAAAAGTTACTGTTTTCTTACAGTTTTACGGTTTTCTGTTTGATCTGGTGGTTGACTGGTAGAAAATGCCGTAAAGTATTTAGTCGCACCTTTTGTAATGTCAAATACTTGTGCATTGAAGTTTAAATACATAAAAAGAAATAGGTTATATTTCAAGCATTAAGTCCGCATTTTGTACAATGTTTCTTTGTGCATTAAATACTAAATAAATAAAATAGGTTATACGTATGTAATTATATCAAGGTATCTATTTATTTAAAAAAGCTTTATTTCACGACACTATGGTACTAACGGCGAGTTTCTACCAGCTAACCTTTGGGTTGATTAGAGAGATAAGTTGTATGTATCCCATTATAAGTATTTGCGTCGAAATGTTTAGTTAATATCGAAGTTATAATTATACCTTTCATGTCACCTTCCAATCGCACTTCAGCTCAACCTAAAAGTTGGCTGGTAGAAAATGCCTCAAGGCATTAAACTCGCGCCTTTTATACTAATATGAATAGATTTTATTCATAGTAATAAACTTTTCGAAACAGTGAAATAAATAAAGTATCATAAATAATTTTCTTAACTAAATAAAGTAAATAAATGGTTATTTATTTGAACCCGATTTTTTACTGACGAAAAGACCTTTTAAAATACAGATCTTTTTAAATACATAAGATGTATCGCTTCTCTAGACTTGCACTTTTGTTGACATTTTGAATATTGTATTAGTCTCGACTAAAACGTATTATTCAATAGAGTAAAATACAATAGAAATAGCGTTATTAATTGTTACAAACATAAATACATAGACATTAACTGGGACTTATAAAACTTGCATATACAGAAAGAAATCTAATTTGGAAGTTTTGTTTTTCAACTACAAATCTTATTTGTAGCAATGAAACGGTCTCACAATTTTCACCTTAATCTCACCTTAATGACTTAAGTTTAGACTAGATTCACATGGCGCTGATTTTCAATTGTGGCCGTTTCACAACTCGCAGAAGGCTCTTAAAGGGACAAATATCATAAAATTTGACAAACCTCTCACGGTTCTAAAACTTTTATAACCTTTGAAACGGTAAAAATAAAAACATAATCTTGTTGATAATCTGCAATAGTTTAATAATAGGGGTTAAAGTATGAAATTGCCGTTTTATAGTAATAGATACTTTGAATTGACATAAAACCTTCATGGTGTGATAAGATTATCGTATTTCACATGATATTCATGATAAGATTTTCGAGTGAAACTTTTTTCACATGATACCTATGAGGTTCTTGTTTTAAAAAACTTGCAACATTCGATTTTCGACTTTCAATTGTTTTTTTTATTCAGCTTAGACGGGAAAGATGGATACTTCGAAAATCCGAGTAATCTTTGAATACGAGTTCCGACGCGGAACTAACGCGGCGGAAACGGCTCGCAATATCAATGCTGCGTTTGGAGAGGAGACTGCTAATGAACGAACCGTGCGTTTTTGGTTGAAACGCTTTCGTAATGGAAACTTCGACTTGAAAAACGAACCACGTGGAAGACTGCCCACACAGGTGAATAACGCTGAATTGAAGGAAATGGTGGAAGCCGATCCGAGTCAAACTACCCAGGAATTAGCGGCATGGTTTAACGTTACCTTACCTACAATATTGACTCATTTGCATCAAATCAATAAGATAAAAAAATATGAAAAATGGGTGCCTCATGATTTGACTGATCTGCAGAAAGAAACGCGTGTTGAAACATGCGTTGCCTTGTTGAATCGGTACAGAAATGAAGGAATATTGGATCGAATTGTGACATGTGACGAAAAGTGGATTCTTTACGATATCCTAAAGCGAAAAATGCAATGGCTGACCCCAGGTCAAACGCCGCAAAACGCCCTAAGGCAAAGCTTACCAATAAAAAGGTAATGGTAACTGTTTGGTGGTCTATTCATGGTGTTATTCACTATAGCTTTCTCAGGTCATCCTCCGTACTCGCCAGACCTTGCTCCAACGGACTACCATTTTTTTCGTGATTTGGACAATTTTCTACGTGGTAAAAAATTTTCTTCCCAAGAGGCAGTACAAAATGCTTTCACCCGGTTGGTCGAATCTACATCCCCAGAGTTCTATCGCAAAGGCATAAATGAACTTCCGATTAGATGGCAACAATGTATAGATAATGAGGGTAAATATTTTGATTAAATAAATATGTTACATTTTAGAAAAACACGAGTTTTAATTTTTCAGTACAAATCGGCAATTTCATACTTTAACCCCTAATAATATACAACCTGTCACCGTCTTCACGCGGAAGATAACGTATGAAACAGACATTTTTTTTAATACAACCTGTCGCCGTCGTCACGCGAAAGAAAACGTATAAAACAGACAATTTTTTTTAAGTAATTTTATGTTACAACTTTGGCTTTTATTTAACAGGAAGTCGCAAGTAAAAGTTATGACGAATCTTTTGTTGACGTATCTAAAGCTGTTAATTAAAGTTTTTATATAGGTGTTTCATTTCTTTTAGTTATTCTTCACAATACAGTTACATTAAAAATAATAATGATCTCATCCTAGACCTCTTTGGGTCTAGAATGAGCTGCACCCCCTTAGTACCTCCGAGTGCCTTCATGATATCACCCTTTTTTTCATAACGGTAAATCTCCAAACAAATATCGATAAAATGCATAGACAACCTCAAGTAAAATTATGTTAGAATAAAGCAAATTATTACAAAAATCAATGATGATATTTCTGAATTAAATTGGTATACACTTCGTTTCGTACCAACTTGCGAAAACTTCGGTTGAATATATGCGATTATAAAATTATATACCCCCGTACGCACTGTCAAATTCCATAGCTCTCCAGTGTGGTTCTCTCTAGCCCTTGCTCATATATTGAAAGATAAAAACAAGGCGTGGATTAAATGAAATATAATATAACTTGTAAAATACATTAAAAGTAAATTATTTTTGTTCCAATGTTCCAATTATTTTCAATGTGCTAACTGAAATTATTTAAATTAAAATATTATTTAAGTATATTAAGTAGTATTTAAATTATTAAGTAAATAATTTTTGTTCCAATGTTCCAATGTGCTAACTGAAATAATTGTTTCTGTGTTCTACCTATATGTGAAAAACGGTGTGGATTGTACACATATTCATACAGCTACCTTAATGTGTAACATTTTATGTACAATTGATTGTTTTTCCCAATAAATAAAAAAAAATCTAATTAAAGAGATAATGTGTTTTCAAAAGGAGTAATACCCCAGATAAATAACAGTAAAAACAATAAGAGATAAAACATTTGTCACTAATAAAGTAGTGTAAGCCCCCGCAGTATCCATGCTGGACATGGGCGTCGTCTTCATGCAAATTGACTCGTGCATGAGGGATGTATAGTCTGAAAACGCCACGCTGGTCAAACCGGTTGGCGAGTCCACTCTTTCAGAGGTGGTGTAGTTCCTCAGCGCTTGTGCTAGCGGCTCTGTTATCCTTTAGTTGCACCGGCCTTAGATTAGCACAACCCTATCTCTTCACGTGGGTGTCATAAAGGGCGACTAATAATGTGCCACAACAAATTCCAAAATAAAAACGAAAGATAAATCGAAAATAGGTCGTGTCACGAAAACGGTGACACTGCATGACGTCATGTCTCACCAAGTCGATTCTAAATGACCATCCCTCCAACCCATTTCAGTCTTCCCGACTACCTTACGTTCGAGAGATGTTTGAAGTAGGAACTCGTGTGTGTTTATATTTGAATTGAATTCATCGTTTTGAAGCCTGCACTAACAAGCTCTTTGGTGTACTAATACGAGGATCAGCCACTTTTTAACAGTAAATCTAGGTAATTAGCGGATAAGAGCGGAGATTATATAAAGAAACCTTATTGTCGACCTTATTAAGGTTGATTAAGAGTTTTAAAACGTCGTTGTTTCAAGGTTCTGCATAATTAAAAAAACATGCTGAAACATTTTATTTTTGATGTAAAGCGATAAAATATATATGCTTATATTTTTGAGATTTCTGAGATATATATTAAGTCTGGAAATAGAACCGACAATAAGGTCCCATTTCTCAGATTATTGTCACATACTAAAACCACATTACTATAGAATACATATATCTATATCATATCGACACCTTGAGATGCAATTGGAAATAATTATGCATTACTAGTTCAAGTTAGAATACATATATCTATATCATATCGACACCTTGAGATGCAATTTCAAATAATTATGCATTACTAGTCCAAGCTCCAAAGAATGATGGGCACTTTTGTATGAAACCTGGCCTGACCACCAATACAATAGTAATGTATGTCAACTTATTGACTTTAATCTACAGTTACCGTAAATAAATATTTCGTGTTCCAGATTAATGGGGGATCTATAAAAAATGGCGCTTAGTAATTAAAAAGCTCAATAGGTAATAAATCGGTCCCTAATAATAATCGAGCCTATAACGGATGGGTCATGCCCGCTCTCATGTACACCTTTGGCGTGCTGAGATGGTCTCAGACCAAATTCTACACGCTGGATGAAAAGTCCGCTCCACCGGTTTCACCACCCACGACCTCGACCGACTACGCTTTCGTCAGTGGTTATATCGTGTTATTATACGTTTTTGTGATACTTGTAAGGCAGATATATTGTTTCCTAATACTCTAGGGCCTTGCTGCCATAATAAAAATTAAAGTCTGTGATAAAAGCGTTCATTGATATTCATAGTATCCGTTGGTTTGATAGTAGTATTAATATGATATTTATTGGATAAAGCGACCAAAATGAAGCATCATTCTTGCACAACTTGCACACTTGACTCAACTGAGCGTGGTCTACAAGCTTTAAAAAAGATATTTTAGTAGTAATCCAACGCTTTGCAAATTAATCTAGTAAATAATCTTAAAACTAATAATTTAATATGATTTAATAATTAATGTTTACCGTATCTCGAAATTGTGTCAGAGGAGTAGTATTATTTGTATTGTAGAATATTTATAAAGAATTTATAATTGACAGGACCAACAAATAACTTTTTATAAACTTCAACACTCCGTTTCATTCCTTTGGATCCTTTTAGAGAAAACCCTTCTTAGACGTCTAAACGGAAGAAACTATTTAAAATTTCATATTTCTAGGGTTTCGGATCGGCGCGGCGTTGATATAAATCGGTCGGTCATTCAGTCGGGACATTTTTTCTTAAACGTATAGTTTTAAGAATGAAAGAAGGAAATAATAAGCATAGGTACATTTTCATGTCAGAAAACTGTATTCTACTCACGAAAAAGTATGCCAAAGAAAACAGTTCTTTTCAATGAAAGCGACAAAATTGTTTGATTACGAAATAGTTCAGGTAAAAGTTTCCCAATACGAATTTGTGTCGCGTAGGGGTAGAGAAACAAGATTCTGCCCCGAAAGTTTGTCATTTACCTATGTTCAGATAAGTTTTGTGTAACATTCCAATCGTTTTGAAAGTGTCAACTTTTGTTGGACCGCGTGTGTCGACCGGCTCTATAATAGCGGCGCCTCGTCTCATGGGTATCGTAAAAGGCGACCTCGTAGCGTCAACAAAGCAGCTATCACAGCCCCGGGGCACTACACCACCTCTTAAAGAGTGGACTCGCCAACCCGCTTGGTCTGCGTGACGTTTGAAAACCATACATCCAACAGGCGCGAGACATACACATTATGAGGAGTCTAGTACACCTTGAAACGCATGTTTTTAGAAACGCCCCAATAAAAACTATATTTTTTGCAATATCATAATTTCACGAGCACCATTTGAAAGTATAAGGCAAATTTTAGGCCCGAAGGCGAAAGCTCTTATGAATATTATTTTTCCGAAGTTAACAAGATGTTGAGAAATTTATGGAAATTTATAAACAAATAACAATAACTCGGAAAGTTCTCAAGTTTTCGCACACACTTCGATAACATAAAAGGTATTTACAGATACCTTGTATGTTATCTTTCTTTACAGAGATTCTTTACAGATTTTCAGACCTTTCTTTATAAATCCATTTGTTTATTTATAAAAATAATTATTTTTTTACATTATTTTTTTGCAATTATGACAGCATTATTTACGATAAATTAATAAGTGTGGTGTTATTTTGTAGACAATTTTAATTCAAACAAAAAGCCAACAAGAAACTTTCACTACGGAGCCCACGAAATGAAATATTTTCAAAAAAAAAAAAATTATATTGCAGAATTAAATAATGTTGCCATCATGTGCGACGCTGCGCAATGCTATCTTTAATTGTCACATTTTACTATTTTTTTCAAAAATCAATATTACCTCTATGTCGATTTGTCTTTGCAATATGCAATAGGTTGATTTCTTCGAATCCTGGAAATCTACTTAAAAAATCTAATATTAACCGACAAAAAAAGAACACGCTCTAGGTACACTTGATAAAATAGAAAGGATACATCTCAAAAAAGAGTAAATAAAAGTATTCCAATTTATTTAAACTCGCATGCGTCTCTCTCGTGTCAACTTTATGATTACTTGTTCTTCCCGTTTCAATTTCAATATTAACTTTCCCCATTCTTGCCACTCTCCCATTCTTCTTGTTCATGTTCGTTCCATATCTCCAACGGTAAATACGAATATTAAATATTTCAGCTCTATCGCTTTCGGGGGTTGAACTTTGTTATTTGAATATTGGATTCATCCAATACTTTGCATATGTTTTTCATAGAAAAAAGTCGGTAGACGAGCATACAGTCCACCTGGTGGTAAATGGATACTGTCGTCCATAGACACCCGCGGTACATGCCAACTTCAGTCCAGAATGACAAACGCTGGCACGCCCCCGGATGTGCTGTCTACCTTCCTAGATGAAGGAATGGATTTGGAGAAAGGATTCGGAAATTAGAGAAGGATAGAAGGATGGGAATGGTCTCTGGCATATAACATTCACTACCGAAACACGTACGAATATTAGGGAATATGGTAAAGAGGGAAATGCAGTACATTTCGAGATAGTCTCATTTGCATCGTTCTTTCTGGTATTTTTATACCAGTTTTAAGACAATTTGTAATGTGATTCTTGTTCAGTTCCTTGTGTTTGCATAAAGTCTCATTTACACAAGAAGAGTTTCTCGAACGCGCGCAGGAGAGAAAATCGGCCAAGAATATGCTTGCTTGAATTATTATTAATATTTTTTCTAGAATAACTATCAACCATATTTCATCTTCATCTATATCCTGGTTATTTCCCATCCCTAGTCGAGCCACCATTGTGCACGCCTACTCCTCAGTGGGTATGCACTGAGGAGTGGGCGTTTTCGGCTATTCTAGCCACGCTAGTAGATACACTCCAGTAAGGAAAAGCGCTAAGTATCTGAAGCGCTGATTATATTTGCCAGATCTGCCGCCAAACCCTCATATCTCAGCAGCATTTAAGCTAGGGTTTTCTTGACCTCTATACATGCTTTGCTAAGAGAACTGTCTGTTGTGGCAGACGTCGGCCAGGTAGATCTTACCATCTTCCGTACTTTAACCAGCCTTTTTGTAGTCCACTGCTGCATATGGGCGTCCTCATGTACATTGTCTTCTGCTTGAGAGATGTATGGCATTGCCACGCTGGCCTAGCATGTTGGCGAACCCACTCTTTTAGAAGTTCCTCAGGACTTTTAGGGACAGTGTGCACGCTGAAATCCAACAGCCAATACGCGCGCGAGCGCGCGCAAGATACCCCTTCCTCTCAGTAGACTACCTTGAGAAAGGTACTGCCTTTCCCACTATATCCTATTTCCCCAATGTACGTACGTGTTTCGGAAATGAGTGAGGTATGCCAAAGCTCATTCCCATTCCATCCTAGCCCTCCCCATTTTCCCAACCCTTTCTCCAAATCCATTTCTATATCTCCAAAGATAGGCAGCGCAAACGGGGTCGTGATAATGTTTTTCATTTTGTAGTAATGTTGGCATGTATCGCGCACGTCCATGGGCTACAGTACCCACTATTGCCATATCTAAAATGCTATTCTAAACCCTTATTGACAGTTTCCGTATATTTTAGAAAGAAAGTGTTATATTTTTTTTCGAAATGCACTTAAAAGGTGCTTACTCGTGTTTTTATTTTTTTTTATTTTGGAAACCATTTTCTCACTCTTCTACCTCAACTACATACAATTTTGTATCTACTATTTGAGTATTTCAAGTGAAACTAGCGCTATAAAATAAGATATTACGCTTAAGGTGTTTACTGTTTACCATCATTACGTTAATAATCGTAAAGCAGACCAATAATGGCGAGCGAACGATACATCGTGGCCGAGGTTGATCGTAAAATCATTTTATATCTCATCTGAAGTGGTCATCCGTATATAACGCTCATAATGTTCGCGATGACTAACAAACAGATTTATACGATGCGGTTGCAGTAAATAGTTTAATATATTTATGACGTCACATTGTTATCGAAGTGATTTATAAACGATTGTGGAATCGAACTAATTACTTAATAATCATTCTATCATTTAACCGTAAACGGATTTTCATTTTTTTTATATCTATTACAGATGTCATGATACTTCGTAGTTCGGAAAAATTCCACTATACCTCGTCTAATGTTGACTAAAATCAGTTTGGGAGCGCTAATAAACCTTAAGAACCTAACCGTTAACTCGAGCTTTTGACCTTAAGGCTTTTGTCAAATGTCAAAAAGTAGACTTTAACGCTCACGAGCGTTCAACGCTCGTGTCTTAAGGATTCATTCAACGCTCGAACGCTCTATTTTACAACACTATCATTTATTTATTTGAACTTAATTTCACAAGTATTTGACATGTGCAAAAGGCGGACTCAATGATAAGGCATTCTCTACCAGTCAGTCACAAACAAACAGAACATAGAACACGGCTACAAGTACATAAATAAACATACGTAATAATATACAATAAATATACGACATACATAAGATACAAAATAAATTTAAATCAAAATAATAACATTCATAATATAGTAAGTACAGACATATGCATAAGAATATACTTCATATATAGTATACATACATACATACTATTATAAAAATTAATGTATAATACGTAACTGAGCAGAAATATTCAATTAAGGGGCAGCAAATAGTGAATAGTTTAAATAGTGATTCCGAAGCACTATTCATCAGCGCAGCACATTTAGGCACTTAATGCCTTTACCGAGGAGTTCTATTCATGTAAATACCCTGAAACTTTCTCGATCGAGCACTAAATTCCAGGCTTATTAATTCTAAAAATAAGTTAGCAAACAACTAAAAATTTATTTAATAATTAATGTATAAATCTCACGAAAATTTCAGACCAGCACAGACCATTCCGCTTCCTTTCCTAATATTCATTTTCCACGCCAAGTTTTATCAAATAAATAAATCTCTGGAAATGTTTTCAACGTTATGATTTTTCGACTGGAACAAAATTTACCTCAGAATAATAAGAATAATTACCTCACGAAATTCGTGTTTCTCATAGAAAAAGAAAGCGGCAGGCGAGCAGGAGACTGTCCACGTGATGGAAAGTAGACAGCTATGGACATTACACATGTCTACACCAGTCGAGTTTTTTATTTGTGTTAGATAAATGTGTTTCTGTGAAACATTTTTCCGAATTTATCTTCAAAGGATTACAAGCTGAATAGAGCTCTAAGGTTTGAATCGCAGTAGGTATTTGTTGACTTGTGATTTTGTGCGAAGATCATTCTAGCTTAACTCATTATCATTTTTAAAATAAATTACCGTTTAAAAAATTCAATCCACACATCAATCAATCAATGAATCAATCTATACGTACAATAAAATCGTAACCGTGTCTGTATTATTTTTTTTTTTTGGAAAAATATTAATATGTAATTATAAGTGATACAGAGCCCAAACCATTTTTTTTTTTAATTTTTGTCAATCTGAACGGATTACAATGAAACTTGGCGTAGTTATAGCTCATATGCCATTAACATTAAAGGCTCGTGCACATTAAAGCCGCGTCGCACTGCAATACTGCGACAACACACATTACAGACGCGGCAGGCCGCAAATCAACGCAATAATTTAAATCAGTTTAGCTGTTGACATTCAATCCTCCATGTCGTCGTACAGCGAATAACTCTCAAAGTACGTACGTTAACTGCACCCGTTCAACGCACATTGAGGCCGGCCGGTGGCCGGGTCGCAGCACAAATGCTGCGGCGCAGTGTGGCCCGCCTCTAGTGTGCGATGGTGTATACAAAATGTTTGAAAATGATTGAGAAGGATTTTTGTATAACATTGCAAAAAGATTGCGGTGCGGCTCGCCGTAATATTCGAGAGCTTTAGGTACTTTATCCATATCCAGTGTAGAGTTCCCACGGAAATCAATGTACACATAATTCAATAATAGTTGACATATACTTTGGATTAATGTGTCTGAAATAAATTAATATTAATAAGAAAAGTTAATAAAGTAACAGATGCATCGCCACAACCATCCCTGCACTAGGCAAGCCTGTGTTGCTTATAAATATAAAATCTATACAATGTGTGACTCTCGCTATTAATTTAATCAAGTACATACACGTGTATGTTTTCAATTAATTCGAAAGCATGAATGCGAAAACAATCGTCGAATGGGGAATCCTTTTGATACCACATCCAACTATTTCCAATTGCGTTTTCTATTTGCTTAAACGAAACGAATCGATATCGCTCACGTGGTTCATATTTGTTGTATGGTGGTATCTGCAACAGTTGAATTAATCGTTCTAGTATCGAAGGACATACTAGAATTTTTATTACTTTTACAGACTTCCCTTATACAGATAAGGGGGGTTTCATGCCGTAATTTACCATGCGGGTCCAGTGCGAATCATCGGATGATGATGAAGTAATTTATTCATTGTGTTTAAAATTGTCACTTAAAATTACATGGTACTACTGATTCGATGGGCTAAATCGAATCAATAGTTCCAAAATAACGATGGTGTAAACCTATCAAAAATCCCAATAAAAATCGACATCTATACATATGTATAAACTGTACTATGGCTGTGTAGGCCGGCTTTAGGATAGCATCTCTTCATATCTTCCCATTGGTGTTGTAAAAGGCGACCAAACCCTGAGGACCTACAGTGGGTGACGACCGGCGTAGTCACGATGACGGTACGGTATACATATAAACGGTATGAAGTTGGATAGGGCCCAGGAAGCTCTACGACTCGTCTGTCCCATATCAAAACCTGTCGGTTATTCTAAGGTTGAATGGTAGAGATTCCTTCTAGGAATAAGTACGCCTTTGTACTTATGGTAATACTGTAATGTACTATTGTAACAACAAATTTTATGTACGATAAAGAGCAACAACAACAACAACATCTAGCAGGTAAATATTTTTTAACAAATGTTACAGGAGAGCCCAAAAACATAAACAGCCAAATTTAAACATAGAATGGAATCGTTATTACACACAATTTAACATGATATCTAAAATGTTACATTTATCTCATATAGTACATTTTTATAGTAATTTGAGTGATTTTTAATGAATTATGTGCATCACGTGATGCACTAAGTTTCGAGGTATTCATATTTGCATAAATAGGTACGAAAGATTTTCATATGGGTGTCTTTGCATAGTGTCCGTGAACTTTGTATATCAAATCTTGTCCATGAATATTTTTTTCTTAATTTTTTCCTTGCTGCGTAGCTGGCCGCCGAAGTTTCCTCTAAACATTTCTTTGGACAATGTACGGTAAATAGCGAAATTTCCTTTCTACTGACGCCTACTATCGGTCATTTACTTTTTCGCCCTTTCTTGAGGCCCTTCGAAACCATAAATTATTGTCAAAAGCGTCCCCATTTCCTTTATTGTAAAACAACTTATGGCACACTCCCGTCGGAAATGTAGATAATCTAATTTAGTTGTCGATTTTATACCACCCCTAGGATATCCGCTAATGGTATTAATTTATACGAAGAGATAACTTCAAAAGACACTTTATATAGCAGTTATTTATAACATAGTAAAAATATGACAGTAGGTTGTCTTCGTAACATTTGAGATTTTCGCATTTTTCATACATATTTAACTATTCAAGCGGATCTTAACGCGTATGTTTACCTTGTGTATATATATGTTCAGCTCGTCACCATGGTTGTAGCAATCAAACCGAAACGTCGAGTAAAATAAGTAAGGAAAACATACGCATTGAGACCCGTTTAAATAGATAAATATAGGTTGTCTTCAAACTCAGTTTTATTTATATTTTTGTAACCGCTACGTGTCAATCAAAGCATAGTGTATTAAACATCATAAGCGAAATAAAGTTTGAACCGCACGTCAAAGTTATACGTTTTCAAATAACAGGAGAGATTCCGGAGTTCTTATAAACATGTGTATTTCACAGATTATGATTTCTTAATATGATTTCAATAGCTAAATAATAACAATATATTCACTTAACTCCACAATTTTACCAAATAGGCAACTCGAGATACAATTCCGTCATTTGCGACTTAATTCACAAGTGATTAAGTGATAACTGTGACCCGTAAGAGGCATCATGGCGAATTCTACTAGTGTTTAATGACAAAAATATAATTAGATTATTAATTAATAACTAAATAAAATTATAATCATATCTATACCTATATATTCTAATTTAAACATGTGTTATAATATTAAAAAATATATAACAATATACTCATACAATGACGCACACCATACATACACCGCAGTCGACATCACGTCGCGCTTCACTGCGATTCGAGAGAAGAGATAACAAACTATCTCGACAACAGGACGGGACTTAAACTACTGTTCTGTATTTACTATGGTTATAACTTGGGTGTAGCCTAATAATTAAGATATAGATAACCACGACTTCAGTGAGCTATGAAATATATTTAGCTTATCGGATAACTAAACCGACCCAAGTTTGAACTCCTTATCAATAGACTTATTGAATATACCGACCGTATACTAAATGGTAAGGTAACTTACCATTGTAAGCAGTTATCTAGTAAGTGCTATAAGTGCTAAATTACACGCACACACAAGTATTTTGACAAATAATTAATTTGCAGTAAATGTATTAACCTGTGGGGTAGATGAGTAACCGGTGAGGTTGGTTACTACCAATGGGGTTGACCCAATTTGGTACACAAGTAACCAGTGGGATAGACTAGTAACAGATCGGGTAGACGAGTACTCGATGGCGATGATAAGTCCTTGTATGAAGACCACATACCGGGAAGTACGATGTGAGATGCATTCCGACGAATGAAAAAAGTTTGCCGGTGACTGAGGTGGTTGCATGAGAAGAACCGAAGATAAGTATGGTGGCGAGCCTTAGGATAGGCCTATATTCTGTAATGGCGAGACATAGGTTGATGAATAGGAGTAGTAGTAGTTCATGGTAGTAATTATACATCTATCGCCTTCCCAGGCTTGCTGGTAGAAATCTCTTAAGAGGATACTCTCATGCCTTTTGTACGTCTTCCCTTTTATAATAGTAATTTTAATAACTTTTTTATATTAATATTCAGTTATTAATACTTCGAGGGGGATCTGCATACCCGCAGCCGACTCACAGAAGGCTAATGTACCCCTGTTCCACCAATGTACGTACGTGTTTCGGTAGTGAATGAGATATGATAAAACCCATTCCTATCCCATTGTATCCCTCCCCATTTTACCCAATCCCTTAATCTCTTTCCAAAGGTAGACCCAGGTGTGTGCTAACGTTTGTCATTCTGGACTGTTGTTGTCATGTATCACGGATATCGCAGGCGACATTATCTGCTTACCACCAGACGGAGTGTCTGCTGGTCTGTCACCATCTTTTCATACAAAAAAAAGTAATATGTGTATCTACTTTTTTAAGTACAATTAAATATGGCGTCAGTACTGGTTTTGTATTGTGCTTCTTTTGAATACAGCTATTGCGTCAGACGAAAGGGTGGTCCTTGTTTCAAACCGTTTACAATTCAAAGGATTTTCGTGTAGATGACATAGATATCGCCCTAACTGAGGGCCCCTTTCTCTCGATTCAGTCTTTATAATTTTATTAGGAAAACTAGAAAAATAGTAAGATTTTCATTTATTTGTTTTCTTGTGACAAGATTGTTCTCTTGGGTGTTTTGGGATGGACGTAGGTACTCGTATTTTTAACTAGCGGTGCCTGCGACTTTATTCGCATGAACTTAGGATTACCGTGGTAACTGTATAATAAAATGTACCATTAATGTTAACCTGGCACATGAGCTATAACTACACCGAGTTTCATTAAAATCCTTCCAGTAAAATTCCAGTAATTAAAATAATTAAAAAATAATTAATTAATTTTCCAGTAATTAAAGTCCTGTGTGATGTGCTTTCAGACAGATGGACAAAAATTCCAAAAAATAATGTTTTTGGCTCTATATCATTCGTACTTTTTACTGCAATCACTTGTTCGAAAACTATTTCATGTACAGACACGGCTCTGTATAGATATATGCCAATGTTGTATAGATATAGATAACACAATTTCGTTTTATAACTTCTGTATCTAGGCTGATATTATTAAGAGAAGTGAGTTGGTCTTTTTATGTAAGAGTAGGTAAGCGCAGTGTGGGACGCGCTCCAGCCACGCGGATCGACACGACACGACGACTTGAAGAAGTTCACCGGTGGTGAGTGGATGAGAAGTGCCGAAGATCGTGTGTGGTGGCGAGCCTTGCGAGAAGCCTATATCCAGCAGTGGAATGGAATAGTAGGATAGGTTTGTCCTAGGTAATGATTAAATATTGCCATCGGCCATTCGTATTCCATCATCATGTCAGCATGATTGAGTAAAAATGAAAAAAAATCTAAAGATGATGGTGCCAATCTAAAGCCAGTCGATATCGGCTATAGGGGGAGAATGCATTCTGCATTCCCACAGCCGCTGGGTACACTCGACTGGCCACGTTACCCTTCTCTCACTACCTCTGACTACCTTGAAATGTACTGCATTTCCTACTTTATCATATTTCCCCAATGTACGTACGTGTTTCGGTAGTGAGTGAGATTTGCCAGATCCCATTCCCATCCCGTCCTATCCCTCCCCATTTTCCCAATCCATTCCTTAATCTGCAAAGGAAGGCAGAGCACCCCGGGGCGTGTCAATGTTTGTCATTCTGGACTGATGTTGGCATGTATCGCGGATGGCTATGGACGACAGTATCCACTTACCATCAGGTGGACTGTATGCTCGTCTGCAGTCAGCCATTTTTCTATAAAAAAAGTATCACAGCCGATTAATTAGTAGTACAGTCCTCGCAACGGGATATGAGCTTTGCATGTGTGTGAGTGCGTGCCGAATTGTCCAATCTGATTGTCGAAATGGTTCGCACTGTACACTATCGGTGTACAAACGCAAAGTTCTCATTGAGTGAGCTGTACTTTATGCCAATTTCTTTATTTTTGCTTACAAGTTTACATTTCACAGTTTAACTCCTGTCTGTTTGGTACATCAATTTAGATGAATCTGACATTTTCTAAGTTCTGTTCTATTAGTTTTGGTAACACTATAGAAATCTGATAGAAATAGAAAAAACTATAGAAATAGAAACACTATAGAAATAGTTTTGGTAACACTATAGCCGATTTGTACTGAAAAATTAAAACTCGTTTTTTTCTAAAATGTAACATATTTATTTAATCAAAATATTTACCCTCATTACATTGTTGCCATCTAATCGGAAGTTCATTTGTGCCTTTGCGATAGAACTCTGGGGATGTAGATTCGACAAACTGTGTGAAAGCATTTTGTACTGCCTCTTGGGAAGAAAATTTCTTACCACGTAGAAAATTGTTCAAATCCCGAAAAAAATGGTAGTCCGTTGGAGCAAGGTCTGGCGAGTACGGAGAATGACGTATGGTTTCTAACTGCAGCTCCTGTAGAGTTACAACGGTTTCTCGTGCAGTGTGAGGTCTTGCGTTATCATGGAGCAATAATGGTGAAGATCGATTAACGAGTCGGGGCTGTTTCACTGCTAGTTTCGCCATCATTGTTCGAAGTTCGGCACAGTAAACATCTGCTGTTATTGCTTGACCAGACCTGAGAAAGCTATAGTGAATAAAACCATGAATAGACCACCAAACAGTTACCATTACCTTTTTATTGGTAAGCTTTGCCTTAGGGCACTGTTGCAGCGTTTGACCTGGGGTCAGCCATTGCATTTTTCGGTTATTGTAAAGAATCCACTTTTCGTCACATGTCACAATTGGATCCAATATTCCTTCATTTCTATACCGATTCAACAAGGCAACGCAAGTTTCAACACGCGTTTCTTTCTGCAGATCAGTCAAATCATGAGGCACCCATTTTTCATATTTTTTTATCTTATTGATTTGATGCAAATGAGTCAATATTGTAGGTAAGGTAACGTTAAACCATGCCGCTAATTCCTGGGTAGTTTGACTCGGATCGGCTTCCACCATTTCCTTCAATTCAGCGTTATTCACCTGTGTGGGCGGTCTTCCACGTGGTTCGTTCTTCAAGTCGAAGTTTCCATTACGAAAGCGTTTCAACCAAAAACGCACTGTTCGTTCATTAGCAGTCTCCTCTCCAAACGCAGCATTGATATTGCGAGCCGTTTCGGCCGCGTTAGTTCCGCGTCGGAACTCGTATTCAAAGATTACTCGGATTTTCGAAGTATCCATCTTTCCCGTCTAAGCTGAATAAAAAAAACAATTGAAAGTCGAAAATCGAATGTTGCACATTTTTTAAAACAAGAACCTCATAGGTATCATGTGAAAAAGTTTCACTCGAAAATCTCACACCGTGAAGGTTTTATGTCAATTCAAAGTATCTACGAGTATTACTATAAAACGGCAATTCCATACTTTAACCCCTATTATTAGTAACTTAATCTCATTTAAGACATCTAATATTTTTGTATTAACTATTAGATTTCTCAAAATAAATAAAAAAGAACCTCGGCATTATATTAAGATGCCATAATCGCATGATTTATAACTGCCCGATAAACGTATGAATTTTTAAACCGGCCGCTTAGCCTGCTTACATAATATGAGGATAGGGAAGTCGGTAACACAGAGGACTGATGTAGATAGACTGGGCTTGAAGCTACTTTAATGAAGACTTAGGTGCCAAGTTTTTCCTCTTATCCAATACTAGAACTATTTTTTTTTTTGTATATTGTTCAAAGTAGTTTTTAAGAGTTCTTTATACTGCAAAGCCATTTTTTCATACCTTTCGTACTCATATTTAACTAGCGACTTGCCTCAACTCGGCTCGGGTCTCGGATATTTTTTTTCCGAAAATTTATAATTACCTACTGATTTGCAAATATTACAATTTCTTACTGACACTTAATAGCGATACATAATTATAAATCGTAAACGACTATAGTACGATAACAATGTTGTAAATTAGCTACATAAAGTCGATAGCCACTCTATCGACATATACATCTGTGATACACATATAAGTTAATCAAATTCCTGTGATGTCATTTCGCATGACACATTGGGCCACGTTTAGCACAGTGCGGTACCGACTGCTATATTTGACACGAAATCAACTTTATGCCGAGCTACTAATGATTATTAATGGCTATTCGGGTTTAAAAATAAAGTTTGTGGGAATGTATATTGGCGTTGGTGGGAAATTTTGTTTAGGTGCGTGGTATCCACCAGACTTCTTAGTAATGTTTACCACTCCCACTGCTGTAGGTATTTTCCTTCTATTATATATCCGAAATGTTATCATCTATATCTATTTTTAGAATATAAATATAATCTGTTTAACGCACTCGTCAGCGATTAAGTGACAGGATATCAAATATTTTCTCGCTCATGAGACGTGTTACAAATTAGGTATAACGCCGTTATAAGGTTCGGCGAACACCTTTTTCGCTATTAATAAACACTGACAAGCGAAACGAATAAATTCAACTTAATTCAGGTTGTGGAATAATAATAATGCAGGTTATGGAATAATAATAATAATAATAATTCAGGTTGTGGAATAATAATAATGCAGGTTATGGAATAATAATAATGCAGGTTATGGAATAATAATAAAGCAGGTTATGGAATAATAATAATAATAATTCAGGTTGTGGAGTGTGAGATGGAACCTCCGCCGGTAAGTGGTGAGTGCGCGCGCTGATACACGGATCCTGCCTCGCAAAGTTTAATTTCAAACATTATAATAGAAAAGTTATGGCGAAGTTCTAATGTATTACATTCCACCATTCCTACGACAAACAGTGGTGGATATAAATACGGATAATAGCCGTACATTTTCTTATACACACACCTGAGAAACAATCTTTGAACTTTTCCAACGTGAGAGTAATATGTACTGTCATGCGGATTCCTGATGATTGCGTTAAATTTCAATCTGCTACAGACAAGCATTATATAGAAATGATATCATATGGGGATCCTTGAAGTTTTTTTATTATAATTTATTTGGACACTGGTATAGCCATTGGTCCACACACAAAGCAAATAATAAAACAGAATTGTTTTTATCACGTCATTGTCCAGTCCCGTCGAAGTAGGAGTCGCTCAGTAATTATTTAGACAAGGTTTATTGACGACAGAGTTGGACTCCTTGAAAGAACACGAAAAATGCAGTCGCACGCTTTTTATTTGACTATCACAAACATTATGCACTAACACCATGCACTTTAATAAACTATTGCTATTAAACCACAAATTCCTCAATACACATTTTTTACAATAATCGAACTTTACTTCTCAGGTTCCCGAAAAAGTCCGCATCCTTGAAGTGTCGAGCCTGTCAAAGTACTCTTTTTGACTTATTCGGAATAAGTTAAAGGAATAAGTTATTCGTTTATATGGGTATAAAAAAATAACCTTAAGTCAATATTGAACAGAAGTCCCAGATCCTTAACTGTATCTATAACCTATAAGAAAATCAAGAGACAAGGTTGTTAAGGAATATGTACGATTTTCTATTACATTTCTTGTGTTCGTGAAAGCGATATTGCAGTGACTTTAAGGTTCATATTCGCATTAACAAAACGTTTAAAAGACGTTTAATGTTTAAAAGAAAAAATCTAGAATGTCGAGTAAATATTTATGTAGATTAACTTACAATCATGTACAGAATTCACGATATCAATCTTCTGTACACACTCTGTATACACACATTTCCATAGAAACCCAAATTAAATTAAGATAAGAATTTAAATTAAATTAATAGCAATTAAGAAAATAATTGTTATAACGCTACGGATCCCGCTTTTACCTTTCGTTAGCGAGCTATTAAACAGTCAAGCTATTGGATAAATCCCTCCGGGGCGGTATCCCCCCCGTACCTTTCAGAAATTCGTAAGGATTCTTTCAAATACTTGTTGCTTTTACAATGGTTTCTGCAAACCCTTCCGGCGAATAATCGTGGTAATAATAACAGTTTTGGATTAGAATGTCGCCTTTGAATAGCAATTTTAACGTAATTATTTCTGTAGAGTTTATAACTCTGTACTCGTAAAAGTTTTAGCCTGATTAAGTTTATTTTTTAACAAATGTCGGTTTTAGTATTTACATTTTGCTCCTCGGATGATGATAATTTTAAAATTCAATAAGTATGTAAGGTGAACTCAAACAGTTAGCTTGATCCATAATTTTATAGTCGCTCGGCAAGCTATTGAGGTAAGCTCGGAGTTTCTTTACGGGATAAAATCCGTTACGAAGGGCTTTGTCAGAGAACTGATAGTTCACATTTGAAAGAGTGTTTATATTAAGCTAAATTGGCAATTAACAGGCCGTATAGTATAGCCGTAGAGAACCGACAACCAATGGAAGAGATCATTCCTTGAATGGACAGTGTGGATCGCACTCCGATACACTAAAGTGAAACGAAACATGACCAGCCTTGGAAGATGCCTATATCCAACAGTGGAGAAACATGTTGTCGTTCCACGCTCATGAACGCTCGCTCTACGGGCGTCACAGAGACAACATTTCGTTTAAATGAAATAAATGTAATTCACAAATTTTCTTAAAGTTTACACTACTTACAAATGAAATGAGACATCGTTTATTTATTTTACATTTGCAATGTAATTTGTACACTTGCGGAACTAACAAGATGGCATTTGTATCAAATTAAAAGACCAAAATAGGTGAACTCAGAGTAACGTGTAGGGGTCGTTGCGAGATCGTACGCGACTAAGTGACCTCCAGCCAATTACGAGTACCTTCATGTTATATTACCCTTTTTAGTAACGTATCTACGAGTACGTATAGAATATCATTGTTTACATTTGATTCTATATCTTTTTTACTTACCTCTCCCCCATACTTCTGTTTTAATTCATGTCACACTGGTTTTATTATACATATAATCTTTAACAGTTTTTGTAAGATACGAGTATATGTATGTGTATGGATATTTATATGTTGGAATAATTAGGTATGTATATGTATTTTTTATATATAATATTTATGTTTATATAAGTATATGGTATGTATTATTTGTGTAACATCTTTTTCAGTGTCACTTCTAACGCATTGCATTTAAAAATCACATTTCCCGGTCGCAGGTTGTCTGAATGTGATTGCACAATTGCAATAAGACCACCTATGTGTTCATAGCCCGTTTTGGTAGGGGGAGAGTACATGCTGCATTTCCACAGCCGCTGGGCGTACTTTATCGTATTTCCTCAACGTACGTACGTGTTTCGGTAGTGAATGAGAAATGGCAGAGCCCATTCCAATTCCATCCTCTCTCTCCCCATTTACCCAATCCATTCCTTAATCTGCAAAGGTAGGCAGCGCATCCGGGGGCGTGCCAACGTTTGTCATTCTGGACTGATGTTGGCATGTATGGCGGATGTCTATGGACGACAGTATCCACTTACCATCAGGTGGACTGTATGCTCGTCTGCCGCCTTTTTTCTATAAAAAGAAAGCTGTCCTGCAAATTTTGTTAGTCTATACAATAAAGATCATTATTATTTTTATAAATGATTTAAAACTCAAAAGATAATACTGAAATACGACGCCTATAATCTCATTCCATATGAATATGAAAATGCAGAGTACTCCCTAATCATATTGTAGATGGCCTCGAAATATAATAAAAATAAAATGCCACCCTGTCCCCCTTGTGATGCGAAAAGCTTTAAGCACGGAATGTCACGGCATGTGATATTAAGCTGTAAGATATATCGTGCGGTATAACCTTGACTGCCACTAAGTGAATATTAAATGAACGATTCCGTTCCTCTGACGCTCCCGTTATGTATTGTGCTGCGTTCTATTCAACTATAGTCTGTTGACTATGTTGACTATAGTTCTAGAGCTGACAATGGATTTGAGTCTAAAGGCAAAGTAACTCTTCATTTACTCTAGCGCGATGGAGCACATTAAAATACATCATTTTACTTCAGTTTTACTACTCGTATTGGTCACTGACATTTTTGATAGCGTTTAACCTAGATTATATTGGAGGGGGAGAGCGCACTCCCGCAGCCGCTGTGCCTCTAGTCGAGCGACTGGCCACATTACCCCACTCTCGCAAAATAATGTACATACGTGTTTCGGCAGTGACTTAGATATGCCAAAGCCCTTTCTACAAATCCATTTCTATATCTCCAAAGGTAGACAGCGCATCCGGGTGCGTGCCAACGTTTGTCATTCTCGACTGATGTAGGCAATATGTAACGCGGATGTGTATGAATGCAAGTATCCACTTACCATCATACAGTGGACTGTATGCCCGTCTGCCGCCTTATTTCTATAAAAATAAACTATATGTCTCTCTACTGCTGGGTGTAGACCTCTTCTTTTCGTATCTTATGTTACAAAGAAAGTCCTAGCATAGCTATCTCCATAGCTTGCTGAGCGTCTTTTTATGGATCAGGCCTACCGTCAGTAATTAAACTTAAGTTATGTAAGTTTAATTATTAAATTAAACAAAAATTTAATCGAACTAATTAGGCATATTCTGAAGGTGGTACCGCGTACAATCTATGTTTCGCCTATATAATGATCGAGTAGAATGCGTCTTATGTGCGTTGTTGCTCACGCATATACAACGTGTGAGCGAAATAACGCAAAACCTGCTACATGTCAACCAATATAAAATATATAAAACCGTTCTAGAGATAAATAAAATGATTTTATCCAATAAATTAAATGTTTCAAACATGTAAGGTTTCGTTGTCCTGTCTAAAACATCCGTGGTGCTTGTTATTCAGATCGGGCGCCTAGGCGGCGCGCGCGACTTCTCTCGGGCGACTTACGTAGAATAAAAGTTATACTAGAATTGTACTATAGTCATTACCTATTGTAAAAACTGGTAGAATCTATTTTAATCTCGATACCGAACAATCTGTTTTGATCTTTAGCGTTATGCCAGTGACACGTAAACAAAATAAAGGCGCCATGTCGCGCGACAACCCGTGATCATCTTAACTTAGAATAAATACGTTCACACCCGTATCCGTTCTTGAATATTGTACTTGTATCAGCCTTTAATGTCCCACTGCACGACACTGGCCTCCCCTAGTGAATCACTAGACGGTTTCAGGCCATAATCCACCACGCGGGCCCAGTGTTGATTGGTGGATACACATATTCCAGATTTATTTATTTATTTTTCCTCCCACCACCGAGACAGTGACAATTTTTATAAATCCGTGCTTAAATAGAAACTCAGTGGTACGGGCCTAGAATTTGAACTCATGATCACACGAATGTGGGTTCAGTATAAATACCCCTAGGCTATGATCCAATTCCGAAATCTAGGACTACTAGTTTATATTGCCAAACAAGCGAGATGTTGTTCAGTCATCCGGATGTTAACTCGGCGTTAAATTATCGTGAAACAATTTTCCAGGGAACTTGTAATAATAACTTACTAGTTGGTTTGCATGTCTAAACGAGGCATATATGTAGATGTGTTTTATTTTAACTGACGCTAGCTTAACTGTCTTTACCGAGTTGCGAACTGACGCTAGCTTTAGAGTTTCGTTAATAAAATTTTATTGGTTTTACCATGAATTAATTGATATATATCGAGATTTTATTATATTCCAATGGAACGTGTCCCTCAATCAAAGTGTCCTTCTGTAGGGTATTGGCCTCGTCCTGCAAACCACATGAAGGATTTTGGGTAGTGTTGCTAGGTGTGTCCCGCTTTTGTCGGGACTTCTCGATTTTCGAGGGTGAAATTACACCTCCTGTGTTACAATAGGGCGGAGCACCTACCAATTTTCAAGATATGACTATTAATTTAAAATAACTAGGTATGTTTTTAAGCGAAAGAAGAATGAATCCGCTTCTTTAAATTAGTCGATTACTTTTGTGTTGATACTTATTATTTTGTTTACTAGCTAAATTTGGTTTGACAAAAAATTGATGTTTTTCATCGCCCCCAATCAGTTTTTGGGTAAATATGTTCAATGTACAGACACGCTGGTTCTACAATTTTATTATATGTATAGATGAATTTTTAATTATGATGTTTATTAATAAGAATTAAAATTGTTTAGGTTGGTAAGCATTTAAATTTGATTTGATAAACATGTCATTATTTGTATTGAGAATTTAGTTGATAATCCCCCTTTTTGACCGAGGTCTCAATTTAATTGATCATCCCCCTTTTTCACCGAGGTCTCAATTTTTGTCTGTCTGTCTGTTCGAACACACCAATCTCCAAAACTACGGAACGGATTGTCATGGAGTTTCCACAGGTTAATTAAACTTAGCTTGGCGTTTCGAATAGCCTTTGTTTCTTGTTTCATCGAAATCGGCTGACGGAAGAAAAGATGCTGTATACAAAGCATTATAAATCAAACTAAAATTCCACGCGTACGAAATGGCGGGCGCAGCTAGTATGGATGTTCAATATTTTTTTTTGTAGTGATGTGGGCGGACGAGCAAGCGCTCCCACGTGATGGTAAATGTTACCGCCGCCCATGGACACCTGCAACACTAGGAGGTATGGCGAATGCGCCGCCGACCTTGCAAGATCCTATTCACAGCTTTCTTGAAAAACCCCATATTGTAGCTTAATGGAAAGAGCTCTTGATTTAGTTCGTTCCACAGCGTACAGGTTCGCGTACCAACTAATATACGTACCCAGTAACTTTTCGAAATTAAATTTCTACTCGCACACTGTCGCTTCCCAACTTCGTCTGTTAGTTCAGTTTAATATTTGCTTTCATTTAAAGTTGCCATTGTCTCGCCCACTTATAACTTCGCTCGTTCGTGGCGGTATTTACGAGAGAGTAAGATTTGTTATAATACCGGGAGCACGAAATAATTGGTCGAGTCGAGTCTGAGCGTTAAACTGATTTAATTATTAATTACCTGTACTAACAATAGTGTCATTGCATTGCTACCATCATATACGCTACACAGAGGAACATTTTTTTATATTTACAAGTGCTCGCTTCGTTCACTTCTAATTATTTAGTTTGAAGGGATTTTAAAGGTCTATTTGTACGAATATTTGCGAGTACGTGCGAAGAGAAGGGGTGGGGGTGGGGGGGGGGGGGGGTAGCATCACCCCATCTCTTCGAATGGATATCGTAAAAGGCGATTAAGGGATAACAAAGTCCCGAGGACTTACACCACCTCCAAAAGAGTTCAAGTGCAAGTGCTCCTCCACCTTCAAGTGCTTATTCCAATTTTACTAATTGCGGACAGTGGACGTCAAAATCAATCGTTTGGCCATGTGGCAAAAGCTCGTCATACACAATGCCTTTCCAGTCCCACCATAAACATAAAATAACTTTGTTCGGATTGAGGCCTGACTTTGGGACGATTTGTGATGGCTCACCTTGCTTAGACCAAGGTCGTTTTAGACATTATTATCGTAGGTGATCCTACTTCTCATCGCCTGTTACCAATCTCTTCAGAAATGGATCGATTTCATTTCGTTTTAGCAACATCTCGCATATGGAAATTATATTCACCAAGTTTCTGTCATTTAATTTAAGCGGCACCCAAACATCTAGCTTTTTTTACAAAATTCAGTTCATACAGGTGATCCAAAACTGTTGAGTGCTAAAATGCTAAACTCTTCCGCAATTTGGTGACTGCTTATGTGTGGATCTGCTTCAGTTTTTTTCAATGATAACATCAACATTTATCTTAATAGGATGATCACAGTAGTGATGGGTAACTCCGGAGTTAATGAATCAAAAGAGTTGAATCTGCGAGTAGAGCAGAATCCCTTAATTGTTCCATCGAATTGTTATTCATTCCGATTCCGGCGCCAATCATGATCGTGAGTGTAATCGCGCATTGACACTTGGTCGGGGGCTCAAAATCGATATGCAACGATGGCATGACCTTTTTTTTTTGCTTATGCAACAACCATTAGGGAAAGGGAATGAAACGCTCTCGGAAGGTGAATAAGTGGGTGAATCAAAAGAGTTAAGGAGTAACTAAGAGGAGTCGGATCCGCAAGCGGAGCAGGAGTGAGTTAAAACACTCGGAGAAGTCTTGATTACCCACCACTAGTTAACTCACCAACCCGTTTGGTCAGCGTGATGTTCTAAGGTCATTCGTCCCTCATGCACAAAAGTTCAGCAGAGAACGATAAAAGGGATGGTTGAGGGCGGAAAAAGATATGTTCGGAGTCTCTATGCTGATAAAATTCGAAACAAAGAGATAATTGTTATTATTATTATCTTTGATTTGTGATAACACACAAGTCGGCGACAGTAAAGTATCATGAGAGAGTACGAACATCTATGAAAAAGTTTATCTAACAAAATACCGCGTCGACCTATATCCGAACATATGGTCCCTGCAAAAGTAAACCTCATTATTATGTTACAGACACTTTTTTTACTATTTAGTGGGTAGAAAATAGGTCACTTAGTCGTCTTTTAAGTAGCGGACGGCAATATAGGCATTGGAACAAAGAAGCAAATTGCTGACATCATCTCACAAGACTCAAATTTTCCTGTTGGCTCACGTCGTTCCGCTCTTCGCTTTTGGTGGACGGGCGGCTTTATGGTAAACCAGATTTAAAATAATCAATCTATGTAGAAGTGATTCATGATGATGAGAGAGTTCAACGTAAACAAAACTATTTGTTTGTGTAAACTATTATTTCCGCTTCGAAATATAACGCGCGTTCAAATACCTAGTTCACAAAAATATCTACATGTATATTTAACATAGCACTTGTCATTTTGTATCAAAAACGTACCGATACGCTAAACTGTTTTCCTAAAGTAGATACATATTTTAAGTTTTCTTCGCATTCAGACGTGAATAACGCTTATTCTAATGGGAATCCTATAATTGTACACATAATATCCTATAATTGTATAATCCTATAATAATTGTACACATCTTAAGATGTGTAAATTAAGATTTGGAAATAACTGCAATGTAATGCAACTAGCCCTTTCGGTATCCATTGCTGGAAATGTATGGCCCTAAAGCGCCACGCTCGCCAAGCGAGTTGGCCAATCCGCCCTTTAAGCGGTGTAGTTCCCCAGGGTTTATTGTAGCGACTCTGTTATCACTTAGTCGCCTTTTGCGACACCACACGGCCACAATTTCATCTATTGTGTCTCATTATTACCTCGGAATATTTTACGAATATATCCAATGAATACGAATGAAATCATAATACATGATTAATTGAATCCTCCGGGCTACTTGGCCGAGGTCTTCTGGAATCTCTTCTCTTTCTTCCAAAAGTTTCATCAACAACTGCGGTTGACATCTTCAGTGGCGGCTGCGTTCACTTTCGGAGAAATGTTATCTCTTCGGCTTCTCGAGCGCAACTCAATTAGGAACTTATATTGGGAAGAAAGAGAAGAGATTCCAGAAGATCTCGGCCAAGTAGCCCGGAAGATTCAATTAATATGGACACCGGCGGAGAAAGCCTACACTCCACTATAATACATGAATTATGAAAATTGCACGGGTCCAATATTCCGTAAGGAAATTTATTACATAATGTTATTTGTACGGAAATTGGAAATTGATATCTTTTGCTCCAAATCTCTGGATCCGTGATTAACCGATGAAATGAAAACTAGAAGAGCGTATGTAACAAATCTGGTTGGATATGTTACATAGGCCTATAAAGAAAAAAAATCCTGCATACACGTTGAGACCACAGAATCAGCGTGCTGAAGTGGCAGTGGGCAGGTCATAGTTACCGCAAGACCGATAACCGATGAGGTAGACGAGTCCTCGAGTGGAGATCATGCACAGGGAAATGCAGTGTGAGACGCCTTCGACTTGAAGAAGTTCGCCCGTGGTGGTTCGACATAGGCTTATTGTATGGTACGCGTTGAGACCCGTTTACATAGATAAATACTGAATTTCTTTCACGAAAACTATTTTTGTTGTTTTAGGACTTTTTTCACCCAAATCACTCATTTACTTTCAACGCATAGATACACTCGTATCGATTTATATAGATATAGGTATCTAGTAGAAGTCTAATAGATCAATTATCAGCTTTAACTTTTTAAACTTTCTCGTTTTGTACACTTCCCGGCCGAAAGTAATACACATCGGCCTTTAGAAAGAGACTATATTTTGTAGAGTGTCGTCTCTGTCGTGTTCTGTTACGACAGAGACGACGCTCTACAAAACCGAAGCTAGCCGATTATAGTCGATGTGTACTACTTTCGGCCGGGATGTGTACACAGTTGATTCAACTCGTGACCACGGCCGGTGTACTCCGTGCTGAAACGTCGAGTAGGAATAAAAGGTAAACAAATACCTGTATTATACGCGTTCAGACCCGATTTAGCAGCAATTTGTGAATGGAGTGTGTGGCGTTGCGGTTCGTAGCAACGTATAGTGTATTGAAATCAGAGACTTCATTTTAAAAAAAATATCGTTTTGGGGGGAGGGGATAAAATCAAGTTCAGAAAAAAGTCTAGGAACAAAAATTTATAGTTTTAATAATAGACAATGTCTGAATAATACTAAATACAGTGTTAAGAGGGTGTTTCCATATTTTCATACCTGCATCTGCCAGCTGCAGAGACTAACGATGGAAGGACATGGAGTATTGGAATTGTTAATTGCAAAATTATACATAAGAAAACTTATTAGATTTATTATTTCATATGAACTTTTATTAGCCTTTGGCAACTAATAAAAGTCAAATTATGATTGTTCCCAATTCCCATGGTACAGTTTATTAAATTCTTGCCAGAACAATATGTGTATTTGCGATAAGTTAATTTCTCAGGAGACCGCTAGAGGTCGCAATGACGTCTATTCCATAAATTCTATTACTAACAAACCGATATTGGTGTCGATCTGCGTCAATATCTGATATCAAACCTCAATGAGTTACAGCTATAAGTCTCATGTAGCTTATGGCTATAAGACTATAAGTCTCAGGTTTTTTACAGAAAGAAGATGGCACAGACGAGCAGACAGTCCCACCTCGTAGTAAGTGGATACTGTAGCCCTGTGATATCCGCGATCCATGCTAGCATCACAAAGTGGTACAACATTTTTTGAATACACATTTTGGGAATTCAACATTTTAAGAAGTCAACGTAATGTTCCGAAGGGGTAACAAAGTGGTACCTACACAAACATATATTCACACATTCTCTTACCCCAAATGCATATATACTATCTCCATTCCGTCGTGGGTAAAATGAGGAATAGTTGTGCATTTCAGTGTAACTTGTTGAGTTCGCGTCGGGCGTAATTCTCTGTAGCAAGCGCTAACGAATGCAGGTTCGTGTCTAAGATTTATGATGCTATTCTGAGTTTTGATGTGACAATATATGCTAATATTTTGGTGTATATGCTATATTTGCTAATATTTATCATTAATAATTATCATTATCATTAATAAATTGGTGGAATGTTTAAGTCTACCAGGATCCTTTTTCTTCTAATAAGATAAACTGGACATAATTTTGAAAACATTCAACTGTCAGACAAAAACGATATGACTGAGATTTATTATTTGTTTTTATGTGAGAGGTAATTTAAAAATTACTGGACGGATTTTCAAAATTTTACTTTTAGGTAATGCAGATCGAATCGCATTTTACTTTTACTGTTAGGAAGCTAAAATAATGCAGATAGAATCGCATATTAACTTCATTTTTTTTTTCGAAAAAAGACAGTGGCCTGAGCCTATTATTACGTCACTTGATTTACTCAAATATTAGTTTCTCTCCAATTTAAGATTGAATTTGAATTTTATCAAGGAACGTTAATTTTTAAATTTCTTTAATTTACTTTCATTTAATACTTTTAACTTTAATTTAACCTTCTTTTCTTTCGTACCTCCGAGATTTCCTCAAAGCGAGCTCGTCGCAAAACGTTGACGACGGAAACATACTTCACTTCCAGCAATGAAGTCTGCGCTTTATACCGCACGACGACGATGACACCACACTACATTTTAAAATAGATTCTGTCTTATGAAAGCTTTCTCGTGTTTTATCTCAGTTTGTGCATTTAGGTACGTTTATTTTTCATCGACTTTAACTGGGTCAGGCAGGTATTACAAGGTAAGTACTTACTCTTACTGTTACTCTAACAGTTACTTACTCAGTAAGGTTACTTACAAGATATGAACTCCGGTGTGGCTCCAACTGAAGATCACTGTTACTCTGCGACATATTATGCTGAGGTGGTGCCGATTTATACAACAAATAATCAATATTCTTTTTTGTTTTTTTTTGTTTGTTAATGACAATTAAATATTTTTCTTAATTCCAAAACATAGTAAGTATTCAAATCAAATCATTTTATTGTGGATCATAGGTGATAACGTTGTCATTAAAATTTATATAGTACAGCTATGTCCAGTCCGGGCATACACTAAGGTTCAATTTACAACTCAACAAATTTTAAAATATTTCTTAACAAATTTTACCAGGAGAGCCCAAAAACTTTCTAAACAGCCAAGATATAAAAAAGAAGTTGAAATAAAATTTGATCGTTATTGTTATTACACATAATATAAAATGATACATATTATCATGCCTAAATAATTAGTTATCTCATATATTACATATATTTATAGGTTTTTAGTGAATTATGGGCATCACGTGATGCACCTATTAATTTTTAAGATATTCATTATCTTCTATCTATACATATAAAAAGAGATGTCCTGATGACTGACTGACTAACTGATTCATCGTCGCCAAGCCGAAACTGCTGAATACAGAAACATGAAATTTACGCAGTCAGTAGGTTTTATGCTAACTAAGGAAGGATTTTTAGAAATCTTACTGAGAAGAGGGGGAGGGTGGGGGGGACAGAAGATTTTTTTTATGCTATGCCTATATATCAAGAATAATTTAAGTTAGAGACATAAATTAAACACACGTAATTAAACACGTGTATCGGTGTTTTTGATAAGTGACTTAGAAGGGGGCATAAAAGGGACTAATTGCAAAATCTATATCTTAAGACCTATTTAATTTGGAGGCATGAAATTTAGCATATATACTTCTCATTTCAAATAATTAAACAAGTGTATCATCAACGATTTTTTTTAATATTTGACTTAGATCGAAACAAAAATAAGAGGGAGAGAAAAGTGTTGTTGAAGCCCGCCTCCTTTTGTTCCGCATCTATTGCTTCAGGTTTTGCCAACTAATACTTGATATCGACTGCCTTAATCCACACTAATATAGTTTATAAATCGGAGAGTGTTTGTTTGTTATGTCTTCATGACTAAATTACTGCACCGATTTTAATGACATTAAAATTAAACAGAGGTAGCCTGAATTCCGGAAAAAAATATACATACCTTTTGTCCCCTAATTTATCAGGGGAGGCCATTACTTTTAAAACAAAATCCACACGGGCGAAGGCAAAAGTTAGTATCTTCATAAAGTTAGCCAATGATTTAGATTTAAATATGGATGTACTTGCATAGTTGAGTCCAGCTACTTTTTATTCTCAATTTTTAACACTGTCTTTGTCCTCATTCAATAGATATATGTCAATCCCATCGCATCCTATGCTTAAGTCCCTATGGCGGAGCATTACCACAAAAACAATTATACTGACACTAAATCATATACCCACTTGGCATTTTAGCTTCACCTGAAGATGGTTTGGCTAAGATTCTTCGAAAAATACCAACATTCACCTATCAAATGTAGAACGTCTTCTATCGTCATCAAGTCTCACAATTAGGAGATATTATGTATGACCGTAAATATAGAAAATAGAGAAATTTAAAGCTAAGCTTTGTGAATAACATTTTCTTCTGGGTTTTGATATGCGGCAGCCGAGAACGTGGTAGACACATCTCACTCGACATTGATCGAAGATATTTAATTATAGCCTTTCAAAACCTTTGCAATACAGCCTAAATACGAAATTACTACTTGACTGTTCTAGGTATCTGTTAACAAGGAATTTGCTATTTTCAAAAGCTTTTTCTACCTCGTTAAGGCGGAGGAATTGTGTAGCTTCTAATTAGAGATCGGATCGTTTTCTAATTGAGGCCGCGGCGGATCGTCATTAGGTTTAATAAGATTTGTTCTGTGTAGTCCGTAAATGTGCGTCGTGAGTGATGGCCTAGGGATATCTAAACCTACGATTAATTATGTTACTGGATATTTCTAGAAATATTCGGAACTAGAACTAGTATAATGTATATACATAGTTATTCGCAGATTCGGAGTTGAAAAAGAAAACCCGATTTTTTTTTGTTACAAATAATAAATAAATACACAATGAATTAAACGGTTGTTAAAACAAATTTAATAACTCTACAGTCATAGTTTCTTCCTCTGATAGGTGCACGTTCTCTGAATTAAAAAAAACTATAGGAGAATGGCGACCGTTCGCATGCTTTCACGCTAACACCCGTACCGCCGTCATTCTCCTATTGACCACGTTATTATTAACAGTAGTAGTTTTATAATTCATCCGTTCAGATAAGTAACGGTATTGAGACATGTCACTCTTCAAAACTCCCCATTGTGATTATTTTTTCTCCAAGGATTTCCCCAATTTTTTCCCAAGAACGAAATTTTTCACCAAAATCGCAATAAAAAAATTAATCCAAATCGGTAATGCTGGCGGCCAACCTGTAGTATTGTAGTGCCAAAGGAAGAAGAACATGTTTTATAGCGTTTCACCGCACCGCGTTTGCGCTTCACTTTACCACCCTTTGGTTAGACGGACCAACGACTTGAAGTTCGCCAGTAGAGGCTCGATGAGCGGATATGTTTAATATTTAGTTCGAGTAGTTCTTTTTATCTTCTATATCTTAGAAGATAGATCTTTAGTAGGGGGAGAGTGCACGCTCCATTCCCACAGCCGCTGAGCGCACTCGACTGGCCACGTTACCCCTCTCTCACACAAAACTACCTTGAAATGTACTGCATTTCCTACCTTATCGTATTTCCCCAATATATGTACGTACGTGTTTCTTTAGTGAGTGAGATATGCCAGAGCCCATTCCCATCCCATCCTATCCTTCCTCATTTTCCCAACCCTTTCTCCCAATCCATTCCTTAATCTGCAAAGATGGGCATCGCATCCGCGGGCGTGCCATCGTTTGTCATTCTGGACTGATGTTGGCATGTATCGCGGATGTCCATGGACGACAATATTCACTTACCATCAGGTGGACTGTATGCTCGTCTGCCGCCTTCTTACTATAAAAAAATATATTATATTTATTAACCCCCTGCCACTTCATGTACCAAAGGTTGGCTGGGAGATAATGCTGTAAGTGCTGGTGGCGAGCTTATATCCAGCAGTGAAGAGACATAGGCGTCTATTTTATTTTACTTAACATTTCGGCCGACTACCTGTTTGTACCAACATAATCACGAGCTGATTCAATTTAGCGCAGTTTATCAATCAACTTGCTTATTTTATCTCAAAACAGAAAACTACCTTGAAATGTACTGCATTTCCCACTTTATCTTATTTCCCTAATGTACGTACGTGTTTCGGTAGTGAGTGAGATGTGCCAAAGCCCATTCCCGTCCTATCCCTCCCATTTTCCCAACCCTTTCTCCAAATCCATTCCTATATCTCCAAAGGTAGGCAGCGCATCCGGGGGCGTGCCAACGTTTGTCATTTTGGACTAATGTTGGCATGTATCGCGGATGTCTATTGGCGACAGTATCCACTTACCATCAGGTGGACTGTATGCTCGTCTGCCTCCTTCGTCCATAAAAAGAAAAAACAGAACAGGAGTTCCATTAAAATATAATACGAGTATGTGCATTAGACCACATTGTGGACAACCCTATTGGAGTACCCGCATATAAATTTGATACAAACAACCTTTCACTCCTAAGACTTGTTACGAGTAGATTAGAATGCGGGCCAGCGTTTATGTTTCCTTCTCACATGTTACTTGCTAAGTGTGACTGGCAATATTGCATACATTTTCTGGCAATATGAAAGTAGAGGCTGTATGAGAGACAATTGTATACTCGTATAAACGTTTGATTCTTACGTAATCTTAAAAAAGCCCTCACGACAATGACACGCCTCAGTCGGAAAGGTAAATTTCGCTCTTCGTAGGTAAAGTGTTTATGGTAAACGAAAGTTGTAGAACTTCATCAGACTCATATGTATACCGTGTGTAACAATAATACATACAGCATTTGTATATAATATAGCCGTTTGTATATATGAGCTTTGAATTATTTTTTGTTGATGTTTTTGAAAACTTTAAACAATCATGATTTTGGAAGTACATAACTGAGATATTAACTCAAACTATTTTTTATTTTTGTTAAATTTAATTTTGAATGATTACGAAATACGCGCTCTAATTTATCTGGATATGTCATCGTAAAAGTTAAAAAATGGATATAATTTTCGACTGAAGACACTTTTGGTGTCTGCTGATCGCTCTTAATGAAAAAAACATCTCTACATCTGTAGAGATGTTTTTTTCGAAAATCAACAGCTTTCGTTGAAATCCACTTGAAAATAAAACTGTTATACGATTCACGTAAATACGAGTAGTTTCAGAAGTGGTAAACCCCAATACACACACTTTTATACCACTATTTTTGTAGTCGTTGCATTGTAAAATAGTACGGGAGAGCGAAAGCAAAAATTTGCAATCCCGAGTAGGTAGATGTTTGGGATTTACTGAGGATTCAACCAAAGTGAGGTAAATCGATTTTTTTTACACGGATTAGGGAAAAATATTAGAGTCCATTTGGAGACGTAAATATACAACGAGCGTCGCGCGTCGTGTCGTTCTTATCGTGTCGTTCGTGTCGGATCTTAAAATCCGTACAATGTATAAATAATAGAAAATCATAATTTAGAAAGAGATAATCTACTATAATTTGAAAAGAGACAAGCACCTTCTTTGTCATACACTATCGCGTGAGATTTCATTGGTAAACAGTAACCCTTTTAACATCCACTTACTAGACACAGTGGCGTATTTACCCTAGGGCCATGGGGGCCATGGCCCGGGGCGGCGGGTCAGCTTTGGGCGCCTTTCATAATCGTTACCTATCTTTTATTTTATTGCTTTTGGACTTGACTTGCCCGAAGAAATTTAAAAAGCCTACCTAATTCCCATACAAGCGAAGAACGTTTGAACAGTTTAACCATCCTTAATATAGAGGCTGACTTAACAATATTCGTTAATTACGACAGTGTCATTGACGAATTTGTCAACCAATTTTTGCATCGCAAAAAAATGTAAATATTTAATAAATGGTGTTTATTCTTTTATGTTTCATTATTAAAAGATTATTCCTTTTTTTTTTCGTTAATTTATGGGGCGGCAAACCTTATAGGCCCAGGGCGCCAAATCTTAAAATACGCCACTGACTAGACATGAGCCTCTCCCTTGTGCATGAGGGATGTATGGCGTCAAAACGCCACCGGGCTGGCGAGTTTACCTTGTTAGGGATGGTGTAGTTGTGGTAGCGGCTTTATTCCCTTAGTCCTTCTGTTTCCTTGTTTGTTTATCTCTTAGTCGCCTTTAATCATACCTCACGGGAAGAGTTTTTATTTAATTGTTTAACAAACTTTGTTGCACATTGTCGTGCAAGTAGCGAGCTTATAATGTCTTAAGACATTCTCTACCAGATAACCTTTGGGTTGATCAGAGAGATACATTGCGAGGTGCGATGAGAATTATTATAAGAATATAATTTAAATGATAACAGTCAAATTTTCTTAAATATATTTAATGATTCCTAATATTATACTGTTCTACACTACACGGTCAAATGTCCCACAGCGGGGCACAGGCACGTCTAGTGAATGGCTAGGAGGTTTCGGGCCATAATCCACAAGCCAAGCCAATTAGACAACTAGTGGATGCACATGCTACAAATTTTCTTTCTAATTATCAAGCATGCCGGTTTCCTCGCGACATTTCCTTCACAGCCGAGCTAGTGATAATTTTGAAAAATCCGTACTTACTTACGTTGAATCTCAGTGGAACAGGCAACAGATTTAAACTCACTTCTTCGTACATGAGAGTCAAGAATACTCGTAGATACCTTTTAACTATCACCGCTCTATTATAAGTTAATTAACACGACTATTTTACTAATCATTTTTCGTTTAAAATAAAAAACAAAGAAATTAACGATTTATTTGTTTTGTAATTCATTCATATTCGCTAATTAAAAACTATGTCAATTAACTCGTAGTCATAAGCAGAATTCATGTTATTAGGCTTCCAGAATGTATGGGTTACATATCTATTTGTATATTTGTGTTCGTATTAAATTAGGAATATGGTCAATAATTATACAGATTCAGTCCTATCCACTCGCTTTATAGAATCCATATCTTTCCGACCTTCATCTTTAAATGACCCGAAGTCACCCGAAAACCTCCAAAGTTAATTTAGTCTGGAACTGTCCGATCGGACTGGTCGGAAATTAAGTGAGCTCGACAATTTATTATTTTAATTAAAAGTCATCAATGCCGTTAGCCTCGATCTCCTCATCTATTACCTATATTAAATATTCCGATGAAATTACAGGAAAATTGTTTCAGTAATATTTCAGCTCAAAATTTTCTTAGATAAAGAATATTTCGTATATTCTCTAAGAGAATAATTATAAGAAATTAATACGCCAATAATTATTATTAATCATTGGCGCACGACTATCAATTAGTCAATCTTTATCAGCCTATAAAGCCCCCATTGTAGGGTACAGACCTCCCCCTGTAGTCGAAGAAGTTTAAAGTACTTATAAAACCCTGCTCTAGCAATTGTAAATTGACAAGTTCTCTTTTTTGAGGATATGAGGGGGAGAGTGCACGCTACAATCCAACAGTTGCTGGGCACGCTCAACTGGCCACGTTACCCCTCTGTCACAGAAGACTATCTTGAAATGTACTGCATTTCCCACTTTATCTTATTTCCCTAATGTACGTACGTACTTCGATAGTGAGTGAGATGTGCCAAAACCCTTTCCCATCCTATCCCTCCCCATTTTCAATAATGTAAGCAATTGAGTATGAGTTGATGTATAGGCGTGCGTGTTTGAATAAGAATTACAGATGCTAAAAATGTTAAGTACAGGTTGTTGAGAATACTTTAGCGCATTGGTATAAGTAAGGGTTCGGTGTCATTATAATCATGGTTTTATAGCCAGTTTTTAATTTTGTTTTTAGTTTGATATCTAGTCTGGTGATGAATTCGCAACTGTCCATAAATTTTGTTGTATAAGAAAGGTACAAGGAAACATCGCTGTCGCCGGATAACAGAAGTTTTATATGTCTTTGTGTTGCACAAAATAACGATTCTGCGTCTGATACACTGCACTCAATAATCGAAAGGAAGAGTACTGTGGAGATGAAGACAATTCAGTATGTATAGTTGACGTACAGTAAACAGTTTACATTCCGAATAATGAATAATAATAATAATTATCTTTATTGTATAGACTTACATAAAATTTGCACACATAGATAGCTATGAACACATAAAACAATAGGCGGTCTTATTGCAATAACGCAATCTCTACCAGCCGACCTGCGACAGGGAAATGTGATTAGGACAATTGTTCTTCTACTTTCTATTGTATTTTTTTTTAATTTTTTTATATGAAAAAATAACCCGGATGACTGATGCCAATCGGTATGAAAGGTACGAAAAGTACGGAAAGGTTATTTTCAAAATGTTTCATAAGTCCTATATTAATAATGTGTTGTTTGTATATATTGGTTATCATTTTCTTTCATGAAATTTTGCAAAATTTAAACGTCATAATTTTCGAACCTCTGAACGACCTCATATAAATTTTACAGAGTAATCATTGGTTTCAATATAGTTTAAGTATACTATTAGTTTATACTATTAGTTTAGTTAATATAAGTTTTAATAAACTATTGTTATTAATTAATTATCAGAAATTAAAACTTTAACGTATTTATTTAACACACGATTTGAAATAAAACGTCCTAGAACAAAACATACCTTGTTATGAATGGCATTTTGAATTCAGTATCGTGTGGTTGTTCCCGTATTCGTCTAAATAACCCAATGGAAACGAAAATGTTACGTGACAAATGTCTATGCTGCATAGAAACCCATATAAAAGTTTAGTTTAGCGTCTAGACTTCACGAAAAACAAAAGAGAACGTAAAAGAGAAAAAAAAAAACAAAGAATTTTCTCCATAAAAGTTTAATATCTGGAAACGAAACGCTTTTATATAAAAAAAAAAACTACGCTGAAATGAGAAAGTCATATCGATTCCCGCCGCAAACCAGATCAAAGTTAGATTAAGGAGAAAGAGGGGGAATTTAAGGGGAATGGGGGTACTTAAAACCGCATTACATGTAGTCAGCCAATAGCCAGTCTACCAAGTCGCAAACTTTCATAGAAACATCCGACCGATGTGACTAACTAAGTATATTAAACATACAGTAGCGAAACTTGACACTACGAGTATATCCCAAATAAATGCGTTTGTTACTCAATCACTCTGGATCGATTTCGTTGTGACTTGACAAATAGATTGAAATCAGAATTAGCTCGGCTACTATTCGTACCTAAATATTTATTCAATTATTCAAAGTCACTTACATACATATTGGATCAATACCTAGTTATCAAACTGGTCGATTGATGTCAGTCAGCCTTTTATATCTCACTGCAGGGCAAAGGTCTCCTCTGGCAATGGCGAAGAACTTTCGGGCCCCAAAACCAAAACACGCGCATCCAGTGAGGATTGGTGTACAAATTTATTATATATTATATATAGAATAGGTATATTGTAAGTATTTTTAAAAAGTTTCCATTAATATGTTTTATTATAATATCTATGGAACATAGCAATTAAACAACTTTAACGGTTTAAATCGCCTATATTTGACATTATTTATATTCCGACGTTTCGAACACTTTGCAGTGGACCTGGTCACGGGGTGACTAATTGATTTTATTTGTCACTTGAGTTATTAAGAAATTATTTGGACTACCGTCTGAAATTTTTTGAACTAATAGTCAAATAAGACGGTAGTCCAAATAATTTCTTAATAACTCAAGTGACAAATAAAATCAATTAGTCACCCCGTGACCACGTCCACTGCAAAGTGTTCGAAACGTCGGGATATAAATAATGTCAAATATACGCGATTTAAACCGTTAAAGTTGTTTAATTGCTATGTATAGTAATCGCGAAAACCTAAGAAAACATTATCTATGGAACATATTATTAGATTATATTTTGTTATGTCAACACTGAAAGGCCGGTTTCCGATATTTTGGCTGTCAAGAAGAAAAAGGGAGGCAGGATTGTTAGAAGTAAAATTATAACAAGAAATAAGAAATTACATGTGATTCTCGCGCCAGACAATAATTGTATTAGAAGCTGGAATACACGAATTTAAAAGCGGAGTTACACGCGGAGTTCCTGCGTTCTACATTATGTACATGAGTACAATATATTACCCTACAATATATTACTCTTACACATTTCCTCGCGATGTTGTCCTTCATTGCCGAGCTAGTTAGTAATAATTGAAAAATTCTGATGCGAGCACATAATTATAAATATTTGTTGCGGAGGAGCGAACGAGTGGCTGTGACTTAACGACGTGGCGGCATTTAAAATTCCGTATTTCTTACTTCTGTGTGCGTATGATCCATTCCATGTGTTCCGTGTGTTAAACTACTACAGTTTTATCTACCACTAGCGACCCGCCCGCGCTTCGCTTCGATTTAAAAGTTTTTTTTTTCAAAATTTCAAAATAAAATTAGCCTATCTTAGACACGGATAATGTAGCTTCCTAATTGTGAAAGGATTTTTGAAATCCGTTCAGTAGCCCAGAGATTACCCCCAACATATCCACAAACAAACACACAATTTTACCTCTTTATTATATTTTATCTACCATAATCCTTTGGAAGTCATTCCTAATCGGATTATGTTGAAATTGCGAGCGAACTCCGTACTAAGCTGGATTAACTGTCTACATTTGTGTATCTGCTTTAGTTGGCCACCGTCTTCTATCGACGTTGTGTTTGTTTACTTTCGTAGTTAACTGTTGCTTCGTGGGTACATTATGAGATTAATGTAAGTTATCGTAGGTGATTGATTGAAGATTGGATATTTTGTTGGGCCCTGCATTAATTATATTCAATATTGGTAATTAAAGTTAGTGTGGTAAGTAGACGTGAAACGTTTACTTTTCGTTCCTATGCTGGCGTTAAAAGATTGGATTTCCCTTTATACGTATACTCGGTGAGCAGTTATGTTACGAAAAGTGAAATAATAATAACAAAATACTTTATTTGCCACGCGTTGCCTACGTCGTATATCAATTTGAATTTAAATTTTAAAATTTGTGTATTTTCTACAAACATTTTTATACTTGTAAGTACTAAATAGGTCTCAAGGGTGTTGTTGTTCTATGGGACGAAACGTCAAGAAAAATAAAATAGAAATAATAATAAAATATGCGCGTTATAAATCTCTACGAAAAAGTAAACAAATAACTCGCCGGCTAATAAACTGAAAGCGGCGTCGCATCACTCCCTTCCTTCCCTAATTGTAGGTACTAAGTGTCAAAACTTTGTCAATTACCTCCCAAATGTGAAAACCAACTTTGTTTCGGTGTCATTTTATTAATTACGGTGTTTTCCAGTTATACGATCACGTTCGTGTTACACTTTACCCACGTAAAGATAGCTATTAATTTTTTTGATGTATGTCGAGAAGCATGAAGGTGCACACTGCAATCCCACAGTTGCTGGGTGCACTCGACTGGCCAAAGGTCTCTTACAGAAGATTACCTATATCAAGTGAGAATTGAAAAGATACAAAGATGATAATGAGGTGATGTTCAGCGATGTAAGTTCAGTTGACATTATATACTTTGATGACATCATAAAGAAGAAGTGTTTGTTTGTGTGAAATGATTTTCGATTTCTTTGAACTGAAATGACACTATAGATATTAAAAATGCATATTTTCTGTTATTTTTAAAACGAAGTTCCTTTACGCGGCTTGCAGTAGGTATGATTCGAGAGAAAGTGTAACGTCACATAAGATTTTTACCCCCTCCATACGCCTTTCTCTTTCTCTCTCTGTGTGCGCGCGTGCGAGTATCGATATCGAGACTCGAGCAAAATAACAGACGTGCAGACTAGTGCTTGGCCGGTTGTATAACCTAAATTTTTGATTTGATTCCTTATCTTAAATTATTTGCATTGAAAATATGATACAAAATAAAAAAAAATACATGAACTATACAGATTTTATTTCGAATTACATTCGGAGTTTAATAAAAAATGCGTGAGGATCTTCGTTTCTGACCGCACATTTATTATACTGTTATCTCTTATATAACAGTTTTCTTCGGTACTATTACTGTAATATTTGTAACGACACAATATTGAAGATGAAAAATATTATAAATGTAATAAAATAAACTCAGCATTCCTTTCTGATTTGCAAAAACAATATATATAAATCAAAGTCGTTTCAACTGACGCCTTCTTCCCGCTGACCTACTTGTACTTTCAAACTGAAATAATAAGTAGCGAAACCCTTTCAATAGAATAAATTTTATAATTTGTATTCCAAGAGAAAGTCTGCGAATTTAAAGACGAGAAAAGAAATGATGGTAATTAAAGAAACAGCTGACTTGCATCAGTCAGCTTGTGACAATGGTTGATCGATCGACCAAAATACGGAGATGTAGCTTTACTTCCCTAAAACTGAGGCATTTGCAAGACGGTCAACTTTACCTCCAATCAATTAAGTCTGTCATTTAACTGCAGAAAATTACCAAAAATGTATTGTATTTTTGATAATTTACCTTTACGAAAACTACAAACGACTACGAAAACTAAAGGATCAGCATGCGGAAGTGGCAGTGGGCGAGCCATATATGCCGCAGGACCGATAATTAACCGATGGGGGCATCCTGAAATAGAGACCGCGTATCGGGAAACGTAGCGTGGAACGCCCCCGCCCAGGTGGACTAACGACTTGAAGAAAATCGCCGGCTGTACGAGAAGACCCGAAGACCGTGTGTGGTGGCGGTTCTTAGGAGAGACCTATATCCAGCATTGGAGAGACAGGTTGATGGTATGGTATGGTGTTGTCCATAGAAATATAGATGTAAGTGAAAAACAAAACTTTGTACGAGTATATAAACCAAAATTATAGTAATGTTTATAATATTTCACGGTAAATATGTTGCGTAATTGATTTTGAGTAAATGAATATAGCAAAGACTATTAAAAGTATAATTATCACTTCGTTTATCCGTAACAGTGACATTAAATTTATACCATTTGGCATCACGTCACTTATACAATTTTGCCATAAGGAATTATACATCTATGTATTTTGCTTGATTTATGATGTACCCAACCAAAATATAACGTCTTGTACGATTAATCTTAAAGATTATGATTAATAAGTACCTCTACTCTTACTACTTGTATACGCTAAACATACACTACATGGGTGAAGCCCCAGGCGGCCGCTCGTGTTGTTACTGCTCTTGACATGTTCTAATCGGTTAAATGCCATCTAATATGTACATGGATACTGACATTACTGTTTACACATTTTTATAGAAGAGTTTGCAAGCCGGTGACCCACCTAATGGTAAGTGGTCACTGCTGTCCATGGACACCTGCAGGTCCAGGGAAGATAAGAAGACGCTCTCGACCTAGCAGAATTCTATTCACAGCTCTCGTGAAGAACCGAATGACGTAGCTCAGTGGAAAAACCGCAGTAGGAAGTACATACATTCTGCAACTTTCCGGTACGTGATATAAAGTGTCTCGAAGACAGCACAAGAAAGCAACTTTTTGTCAAGAGTGAACTGCGCCTCGGTGATGAGAGTTGATCATAATCAGATCTTTTATCGTTCACCGCTAGACGTGAGCCTACTTACGTACATTGTCTTGTGCATGAGGAACGGCACGCTGGATTGGCGAGTCCACTCTTTTAGAGGTGGTGTATTTCCTCGGGGCTTGTGCTAGTAGCTTTAGTCACCTTTTACAACTCCTACGAGAAGAACATCCTCCCAACGCAACGCCCCCGGGGAAGGTACTATTCTAAAGCCGGCCGAGAGCCGACCGTGGGCACGAGAGGTGCGATGATAGAAATCCGAAATTGACAGGTCTCATCAAATTGTGAGCACAAACCATAAAATCAATTTAAATTATTCCACGCATCTTTCTCCAAACAAATAATGACTTACGAGAAGAGCCAGAACGTGAATTGTTTATTACTCCATCAAAATTTTGAATTGTCCTAAAAAGTTAGCGGCGCACTCAATCAAGCGATCCAATATCAATTTAAAATTCCATCCCAACATTATAATCCTATTTGCGAGCCCGACACAAACGGCAAAAGTTTGGAGAACATCGAAATTCATTTTACAAGTTTTACATTTTTTTAACGAGTATAATAATGGCCTGTAAAGCGCTTATAGCGTCGCATTTTGGTATTAGGGATACTTCAAAATAATTGTTACAATCTGCAGGTTGTGAGAGCTCGTTATTTTGTTACGTTAACGACAGTTTTTTTTGCTTACCATCTCACATATAATAATGCTAAAAATTTCGCCATTCGATGATATTTCTGCTGTGACTCGCAATTATCCATATTTTTCGAGTTGTTTCTGAAGGAGACTATATTGTGTTTATCAATTATATATATTGTCAATTTATTCCCCATCGTTCTTAAAGAGATGCCTATTTGCCACATAGGCATATACTCGCATGCCAAAAATATATGCAGCACATTTATATAGATAGATTACTACATGATAGATTTGTTATTCATTATAGACTTGCAAACGACAAAACCAGGAGTGCATAGAAAATCAGTGCAAATAGTGCATTCGCAAAACAGTGTCTACGAAACAGTGTCGTAAATAACACGTTAAGTGCATGTCTACTAATGTTTCAAATCTTGGAGGAAAAGGGGTTGTTTAAACGCGATTACGCAACTAGCAAAATGTATCAGAATAGCTTTGTTGTACTGAGCATGCGCAGTAGAAACGTAAAAGATAAAGTTACTACCTCTTAACTCCCGGATTTCGTGATGTTATTTGCATGCCTATTTACTAGAACAAGATGTTATAATGTCATGTATTTTATGTTTATAATGTATGTTGTTTGTCCACTGCGTTTTATTTGTCCATTTGCTTCCTTAATCAATGTCTATTAATGTTTATGTTTTTTACCTTTTGCTTACATTTTATTTGCATTTATATAGGTTTAGGTTGTAAGTTAGATCTTAAGTATAGTCTAGGAAAACTAATAAAAGCTACGTTTGCTGTTTTTTTTTTGTATTGAGAAATAGGTGTAAAACATAAAATAGCTAACTACATAGAGAGGGACAGGAATTGACGTCACAACAAACTCCCGTGTAGGTCCTCTTCGCCCCCCCCCCCCCCCTTCACCCCGTTACTACTCCCAAAGGAGAGTAAGGTACGGGAACGTTACGATTAATTAAAGGTCTATCGTTTCCTGTCCTTAAGTAAAGAAAATAGTTGGAATTTATATTAAAAGCAATAATTAAGACTTACGTACCTACATATTTGCTTACTTGTAACTTATGTCAAATTGCGGAAATGCGAATCGTAATAAAATCCTCAGGGGATGGCGGGATCGCTGGCAATATGCATGTATAAATATGGGAGGGCCGGCCCTCCCAACACAGTCAGTCTTGATCTCTTGTCCCTTCAGTATTTCAGTATGTAAAAGTAATTAGTGGGCGGAACCTCTATCCAAACGTGAGTTCGTTGCTGATTGCCTGTCCCCCTGCACCCGGAGTTGTATGGAATTAGTGACGTTTTCATTATTAACCCCCCAACCGTTGGCCCTATACCGTCAACAGTTATCTTTTGTATAATTCATTTACGAACTACTATTACATATGATCCACAAATAATAAAAATAATTTAAATTTTGCGTCCATAATGTTTGAATTAATCCCAAAGTCAATTACTGGGCGTATTTTAGATTCGTCTGTACCGCAGGCTAATGCGATATTTGTGTTATGTTGACCCCTTGTCTGGAAAGGGCTGTGGAGTGACCCCGTGTGACCCCGGTGGCAACGTGCCAGCATTCGGAGCTCGTGACCTATCTCGCATTATAAACTGTATTGGACATCCATTAACTTACTTTATACAACATTTTTGTGGCGGGATTCTTTAACACTATGACTAGGGTTTTTAGTCTGCATTTTGTTTACATTTATGGGACACTGTATTTCTTGGAGCCAGTATTGTGTGGAGAAGCGTGTATATGAAAGAGAAATTTCTATGTTGTTTTGCTCGTGCGACATTGACTTGTTTTCACTTGTTTGCCGGCCAATTAACCGAAATGTTATAAATATGAGACGGTAAAAATAAAATGGTACAATAATGACATCGCACAATATTATTGAATAGCGCCGTGCACCCAAACGAGTTTAAATACACCCCGCAAACGATCAAAATCATTGTGTTATCAATAAAATTGAACAATGTAATTGATCGTTTGAAGACTTAACATTTGCCGCTCCTTTTTCACCACGTCCCGTTTGGCCGGTTTTGCAGATATTTTTGGAATTATTTGAAAGTTTAAACCGAAATAATTTCAAGTCTACTAAATCGATTTGGCCCTTCTGCGAACTAACTAGCTTGAAATCTTGAGTCTTCTACGAATACTACCTTTCCCACTATATCCTATTCCCCAATGTACGTACGTGTTTCGGTAGTGAGTGAGATATGCCATTTCCTTCCTATCCCATCCTATCCTTCCCCATTTTCCCAACCCTTTCTCCATATAAATACCTGCCTCTCAGCGAATCGGCAGGCAGCGCATCCGGGGACGAGACAACGTTTGTCATTCTGGTCTGATGTTGACATGTACCATGGATGTCTATGGGCGACAGTATCCACTTACCACCAGGTGGACTGTACGCTCATATGCCGCCTACTTACTATAAAAAAAAACCTCTGAGAATACTCAAACCAATGGTTTGAAAAGCTCAACCGTTCGAGTATTGGCTTTGTCGCCACTTAGTAATCTGATTGTGGTATTTATTATAAACCACTTTTAATATCGGTATTGAGCAGTGTAAATTTTTCGTGTACCAACTTGCCCAACTGGTATGTTTTGAGGAGACTGACGCCCACTTTATAGGAATAAATAAATAAAAATAAATAAGAGAAATAAAATCGTGGCGTTTGACAATTCCTAGATTTACCTAGTTGTAATATCTTATTATTTATAAGTATTTGTTTACAATACATATTTACTAATCTAAACAAATCGAATGTACATCAGTATAACTTTGTAAATTTAGTTAACAACTGATCACAATTGTAAATAAGATATATGTTACCTCGGGTTTCTACAACCGCACCTCCCGTCACAGAAGTGCGGTCCATCCGCATTTCCTAGATACGGAGGTGTCGCGTACTGTTCGGTCCAAAAATTATTTTATATCGCGAACCCGTAGGCTGTGGAACGAACTGCCTCAAGAGGTCTTCCCATTAAACTACGACATGGGGTTCTTCAAGAAAGCTGTGAATAGGATTTTGCAAGGTCGGCGGCGCGCCCGCATACCCCCTGGTGTTGCAGGTGTCCATGGGCAGCGGTAACACTTACCATCACGTGAGACCGCTTGCTCGTCCGCCCTCTTCCCTATAAAAAAAAAAAAAATATGTACATTAATACAGCTTTGCGATACATCTTTTTTTTTATTTTATTATGATACTGACATAATTGAACAGGTTGCCCATTATGTACATGTCTATGGGTTATTATATTACTTACTCCTTTTTAATTTGTCGAGTTTAATATTAGTAGTAGTTTGTACACTTCGGATTTTTTTTAAATATAAGATAGGACTACCCACTTATAGCGTTATGGAAACATTGTAATATTTGTAATAATGATACGGGGGCAAGCTGGAGATCAGCGCTGCTGTATGCAGCGACTACTCAGCACACGCTATATATCACGCTTATATACCACTGCATTTTTGTGTAATTTCCATTGTATCAGTGTGGCAAATAAATAGTTTGTTTTATTTACAACGTCGTGAGGAAAGCCGCGGCGTGCTCGAGAAATAAAAAAATATCTAGAATATGTGTATCTACCAATCTGTACACGGCCAGCGCGCAGCGTGGTGAATTGTGGCCTGAAATCCTAGTGATTTACGAAGACAGACTTCTACCCCGCAGTGGGATGTTATAGGCTGATATCAATCAATCTCCCTAAAATGTTACCTCGCGTCACAATGTCAGGGCAAGTATATTATAGACTTTTTGGCGGGAACTCCAGAAGTGTAGGTTGTGTTTTTGTTCGATTAATATATTCTGAGTTTTGGAATTTAATAGTGATAGTTTATTAAACTTTAAAGTGCCTAAGTGTTTGTGCATCAAATAAAAGCATAAGACTGCATTTTTCCAGTGCTTCCAAGGTTTATTTTTTTTTTTTATGTTTGGACAGACAATCAAGGAAAACCCTGCATGGTCACCTGGTACCAGCTAGTCTAGCTAGGCTAGTTTAGGTGGTACCAGGTAGTGCCGGACTCCTACCGGCTAAAAAACCTTGATTGCCTTAACATCGTGTAGGTCTAAGTTCTTGTGGCCCTGGTGGCCTTTCAAGAGTCACCGGTCGTATGTTGATGTGGGCCGAGCGCAGAAGGCGCTCAGCCAGGTGTGTGTTGCAACGAGGCTTCCAAGGAGTCCAAATCTGTACTCCATAAACTTACTACCACTTTAATGAGGGACTCCTAACATGCTTTGACGTGACTGAACATGTACTGGACATGAACAGAATGGCAGCATGTACTAATTGTGCCATTGCCACATATGAAAAGAAAAAAATACATTATATCGTGGCAAGTATACATATGGTAGCCCATGTTGAAGACTGTGTAGAGTTCATTGCGGTTTCAAACGATTTGCAAAAAGAATTTGTCGAACTCAAGAGTGATTTCAATTTCAGATTAGAAGCTCCTCGGGACTCTGTGCCTGGCTTCAAGTACTATAATTTGTGTTTGTGATGTATAAAAGGAAATACATTATAAGAATATTCTGTTTTGGTTATTTTTGTTGTTGACATTTGCTTTACACCTTATAGCAGTTAGTTGTTGAACAAAGACAATGTTATCTATTTACAATAATTATCTATCTACAATAACTATCTATTATGGTTTGTTACCGTGAGATACACTTTCCCCAATAGATATGCTTTTGAAAAAAACGCTCTAGCTTATTTCCCAGAGGTGTACGTTTTAAAAACCCGAATAATCATTACTAGTAGAAACGCTTTTCGGTACAATTATACAAACAAATGTTATTTCATTTGAGATTTAATTGTTCACTTCTACGTGGTATGGACCTTAGATTACCGAATCTCTTTGGTAGGTATATGTAGGTTGGTCTATTGTATTCCCATTACATAACAATAATTATAACTTTCTCAATTTCAAAGACATTTAAATGTTTATTTAAAATATTATATACGTTTGCCATCTAATTGACAGTATCTGACTGTATTTTAATAAAGCGTAACTAACGGTAATTAAAGAAAGTGCTTTTCAAACGTGTATCCAGTGGGAAAATCACTAGGAAATATCATTATCGCAAGTACTGAAGAGTTTCACTGGCTCAGTAACGTACCTACGCGTGGTAAAGCGCACATCCTCATTCACCAATGGTTCTTGTAGGGGACAGCGGCACAGCTAGGGTTGTCAACCCTATTATATATATAATAATGATATAATATAGTATCCTGCTATAACCGGAGCCCTACTACTATATTTTAAAAAATATATATAGTAGACAAAACAAGTATATTTTTGCATGACAAGCAAATTCATATACTTACATCGGGGAATTCAAATATCGCTGAAAATTTTCAACAAATGAAACGTATGAAAAAGTGTATTTGACGCTCACAGAGAATATTTTGAAAGACAGTGAATTGATTTTTGGCCATTCATTGTATTTTTTTCTTATTCATTCCGGAAACTTTCAGTGTGGCCCTCGTATAAGTTTCAGCATCCCTGCTTACAGACTTAAATTTAGGAGTCTTATCTAACCTTTTGTCAATTTTCTAATTAATGTTCTTTTTTCATTTCAGGTGAGTTCAATTGACTGAATCAACGCCAGGTAATGAAATTTAGCATTGTATTTTAGATGTTTCACTGCCAAAATAATGTACACTTCTGGAAGTTTCAAATAGTTTTTAACTTTTCTGGAATTTCATTTGGTTATTATGATAATAACGATGACCTTGTTTGTCATCTGAAATATCAGTGCTGTAGGGACACAATGTCGACACGGTGTCCAAGGTCAGACACAGTGTTTTGATGACTTGGCAAAAGAAGCCAAACGAAGGAACATATCGCAAGGAAACCCACATTTCAAAGAATTTAAAAAAATATACCAATCTTTTCTAGATTTTTATTTATAGAAATAAAGGCGACAGACGAGCATACAGTTGACCTGATGATAAGTGGATACTGTCGTCCATAGACAGCCGCGATACATCCCAGCATCAGTCCATACGGTCACCTTTAGCGCGAACTCTCCCCCCACAAATACTAATCCATACAGAACATAATGTTGAAAAAATAATATTAATATGTGATACCAACAACCAAAAGGGCGAATAAACAATTCGTATCCCTATTAAGCTTAGCGATGTCACAGAAAAGCAGCAGCCTACGTCATAACACAAAAGACCCAATACGGACGGCCAAATTAAACATGACATCTACAGGCCATTTTGTTATTCTCCAGCAGAAATACGAGATAATGTTCCATTATAAATTCCTTTACCTGCAATTTCACGTGAAATTCCCTCTTTATAAAATGCCTTGCCATAACGCTATATCGTTATGAGGGAAATAAAAGGCCTGCATCTTTGTTAGGAATACAAAGAGCTGCGCTGTTCCTAACAACAATATACTTGAACTAGAATCGGGGCATAAAGTGTTGTATTTTGAACTAAATACGCAGTGCCGTATCGGTCGGCATCACTCCATCTTTTCCCATAGATAGATAATTTTTTTATTGCACCAAAATGTGTGTACAAAGGCGAACTTAATGCTATATAGCATTTCCTTCCAGCTAACCTTTGGTGGTTGAGAGCAGGCTAAGGGTAGTGCCGCTAAATATAATAGCGCTAAATATAAGAGCTAAATATATAATCCCTTCCTATACATGTCGCAAGAGGCAACCAAAGGATAACAAAGCCGCTACCATAAGCGCTGAGGAGCTACACCACTTCTGAATGAGTAGACTCGCCAACGTGCTTGGGCAGCGTGGCATTTTTACAAGACATCCCTCACGCACAAGACAATGTGCATGACAAAGCCCATGTCCGGCAGTGGATACTGAAAAGGCTGATTGAATTGCATTGCACTATTGAAATACACTATTCGCAGTAACTTTTTGTTAAATTTTGCGAATGAACCACCACTAGCTGACGAGAGGTGCGATGATAAATATATATAAAGTTGGCATCAGATCGAATAGCTCTTCAGAACAGTCCATATTATAAAGGAGATCATCACTACAATGTACCATACCATCAGCCTGTGTCTATTCACTGCTGATATAGGTACGCGCGGCCAACACACTACGCACGGCCTTCAGCTGTTCTCATCCAGCCACTACCGGCGACTTTCTTCAAGTCGTCAGCCCACCTGGCTGGAGGGCGTCCCATGCTACGTTTCCTGGTACGTGGTCTCCATTCAAGGACTGGTCTCCCCCATGGTTATCGGTCCTGCTGCAGCTTATATGGCCTGCCCACTGCCACTTCAGCTTGCTTTGAGATTCTTTAAGCTATGTCGCCAACATTAGTTCTTCCTCGAACTTTTTCATTACGGATTTTGTCCAGCAAAGAGACTCCGAGCATAGTTCTTTCCACCGCTCGCTGAGCGACTTTGAACCTGTGAACCAGGCCTATCATGTCATGTCATGTCAGAGGCCACTTTCTACACCGTATGCCATTACGAGCCCGTAATTACGTATTGACAAATGACAATGTAACTCTCTAACTAATTACACTGGACAACAAATTTTAGTTTATTTGTTGTATCTTGTATGAAAAGTGCATTTTTTTGTTAATTTTGGGGCGGTGAATACAAAAATGACAATGAAATTAAAAACTTAGTTGCAGTTTTCAAGAACAAGTTTTTTTGTTTTATTTTTAACAAAATAATAAAAAATAACAGTTTTAGAGTCACAAATGCGCTGTCTTTTTGCTATTCTTTTCTGAAATGTTTCTGGAGCATCTCTATCAAGAGTCCAATAGTAGTCGGCGAGCATGGAAGCATTCCAGTTTCCCTGGAACCTTTTCTCCATTGTTGATATATCGATATATCGTTCGGCGTGCTCCGCAATTGTCAGGAAAAAAGTCCAGGTGTGAGTGTAGGAAATGGATCTTTAGAGACATATGGCAACCCATTTTTTGATACGATGACAGCATATTTTCAACAAGAGTAATGTAATTATCAGCTTTTTTATTTCCCAAGAAATTAGTGACCACGAGGCGAAAGTCATTCCAAGCATTTTTTCAATATCTGTTAGAGTGCTGTCTAAATGTTCGTCTTTCAGCATATTTTGAATCTGTGGCCCAACAAAAATATCTTCTTTAATTTTTGCTTCACTTAGCCTTGGGAATTTCTGACGCAGGTAGTGAAAAGCTGGCCCATCTCTATTCAGTGCCTTAACAATATGGTTCGTCAATATGGGGCACAGGTCTTATGGCAGATGGTATATTTGGATAGTTGATAACCGACTTTTTTTTCTTAGATATACCTGTGCCTTGCCCAACACGAGGTATCATGCAGAAATAGCAATCACTAACATGATTTGTAGGCTCTCTCCGGACGATTGGGACAGCAAACCGCATAGATCGTTTTTTACGATTTAACCAGTTTCTCAGACTTGAAGCGTATGCATTACAGCAGATATGTGGCGCCCAATGTTTGTCTTGATCCCCTATTTTGCAACCGAAATAAAGCTGATATGCCTTTTTTATCGATGGAGTAATAGACCGCTTCTGAGACGCAAAAGTCACCTCACCACAAACATAACAGAAGTGATCTTGATGGTTTACACACTTTCGAGATATCTTACAATCTCAACTATTCGATTCAACTCACTAACTAATAACTAAACGACCGACTAACCTCCCCGATTTGTAGCTGCTTATACCATATACCCAAATACGACTTCTAGATTTTTAGAGAACATTAGAGAAGATACGAGAATTTTCTTTTCAATTCCATAATATTCGCGATAGTGGCGTTTGGCATTTGTTTGTATACAGGGTTTGTATAATATTGTTGTTATTATTGTTGTTGGTATTGTTTGTATTGATTGGGGAAAACGTAGATTTAGTAACGCCGCACCCCTCTATTGTTATGACAATACAAATATACCACATGCGTTCTTGGGGTTACAGTGTTAATATATAGGGACACATGACATCACGTATCTCTAAAACTTGAACTAATATTAAAAAGATAAGTTTATTTTCGATTTTAGCACACCAAAAATAGTAAGATTTAGTCGATTTTATTTTAGATACATTTTGGCTGTTGTCCAGTGTAATAGAAGCTCAATAGAACCTTTTCGGTTCACGTTTTCATTTGAAAATGTAGTTGGCTACATCAAAACAATGGAACGTCTACATATAAAGTCTGTTTATGTTCGCGTAAAATTGGTTTACGATCAGTCTCACCTCGTAGCGGAGGAAAGCGTGTGGACGTACGACCTAATTAAGGAGTATGAAATGACATTTTATGTGGCCGAAACGGAACAGGTATAAAGCTGCAATGTACCAACCACCCTTGAGTTAGAACCTAGCAGTTCTTACTCAATTAGAATCTATTAGCGTCTATTATTAAGAAGTTCTATTAACGTCTAGACGTTAGTATACTTTCAATTGTATATTTGACCATTAATCGACTTCATTATATAAATAAGTTATGATATTATACTTAGAAATCAATCTGTGAAATTTCTCATCTTGTCCTATCTCCACCTATCCCATCGAATGGAAAGTAGATATAATGGAATAAAACAAACTCCTTATTCTGTTATATTCATCCCATCCCGTTCCTTCCCAACCCATCCTCCTTCAAGGAGGAATGACAACTATAATGGAATGAGGAGAACTTCTCTTCTCTAAATTCTCCATTTTCCTAGCACTATTTCCAAATTCACTGCTGAGTCTCCAAATGTGAGCAGCAAGCGCTACCGGGCGCGTGTCATTGTTTGTCCTACGCTGATGTTGGCATGTATCGCGGTTGTTCGACAGTATGCACTTACCGCTAGGTGGACTATCTGCTCGTCTGCCACCATCAAAATATCAAGCATATTGATTATATCTTGATGTCTTGTATTGTCATTTTGGACTAATGTTGGCATGTATCACGGATGTCTATGGGCTACAGTATCCACTTACCATCAGGTGGACTGTATGCTCGTCTACCACCTTCGTCCATAAAAAAAAAAACATACCCTCAGTCTCACTCCTTAATATGCAACTAGCGTTGTACACAACAGAAGGACTTAACCATGGTCTCGCAAATAGCTGTGTTATATTTCCTTCCTGTATGTAGCAGTTTTTGACTCTATTTAGCTATTGACTCTATTAGATCGCTCATATGAGCGATCATAGTCTATATGACTATACGAAAAACTGTCTATATAACAGTTTGATGCAATCATAGTAAATATAAATAAATAAATATATCAAAATATACCCATAACATACTAGTTGTGAAATAGTTGTATAGTACAGTACAATTTCATTATCTTAGAGTTATATTTCCTTTTACTTTCACATTTAACACACATTTTCATCGAAATGAAATAATTTCGATGACCGCACCATTCACCGATTACGTGTATGGGGGTATGTCATAGGTGTTTTGGATTGGATCACCTAGTACACAGTTTATAGTTCGTTTTATTTATTTCACAATCCATGATACACAATACAAGTTGAATATATATCTAACTCTTAGGAATTGCGTCTCACATTTTTATTATCTGACATTTTATCTCTTGACATTTTCTTACCATAAATATTATAAAGTCCTATTAAATTATTTTAGTGAGCAGTGCGTGTCACTGTCAGGTGGTAGGAAACTCTGTATGATTTATATTTTTTATCTCACACACCACACGTGAATACTTGGTTCTTGGTGAGATATTGCTCAAGGAGACTACTTACGTAAATTTATTGTTTAATGTTATACTCGTATATGCTTATGTATATATGTCTGTCTTTTTCCCTTTAATAAAATAAAACATTAAAAAATAGTCACACATTATATTTAATTTAATGACATTTTATCACAATTCTCTTGTAGACACTGGGATAACCCTAACATCAGTATTGAATCACGATGACGAATACTGGGTCAAAGGATCGACTTAAAAAACGCAACTGATTGAAAGAAACCAGGCATCCCTTTCGTCCTTCAGGTGTATCAAAATATATCTCATTCATTGATATCCGGCCTCGTGTCCGAAAATGTACCCGTTGGCAATATCTTCAGTTCCGACGCTTGAGCACTTCAGACCATCCGTGCATGATCCGTATTTAACCTTAATTCCGTTTTCGGATGCCTTTTTACTAAATTCTATGCTAAATTATGATTAATTTGAAATCGGTGAATAACAATTTTGGACGTTAAATTTGAGTAATTGCGAGACGGATAGAAATAAAATCATGATTAATTTTGTTCGGTAATTCGCCCGTGTGGAAGTTTTGCTTGAAAAAACCCAATGAACCCAATCATTGAGTAACTAAATACTTTACACTGGTAAAGGCCCCAATAAAATTGGACTCTTGTATTCTGGAGTAAACTGACAGACGCCGATATTCAGGGCATTAACCCTTTGTTAGGAACAAATTGCTATAATACAAAGCGACAAATACCCCGGTTGTATCTTTAAACATTGTTTTAAATAATTCCATAATATCTGAGGAACTACACCACCTCTAAAAAAGTGGACTCGCCAATCCGCTTGGCCAGCGTGGCGTTTTCAGCCCTTACATCCCCCATGCACGAGTGAATGTCCACGAGGAGACCCATGTCCAGCAGTGGTTCCTGAAAGGGCTAGTTACATTGCATTGCAAGGCCTCATTTTTTTATAGAAAGATTGATCAGTCGAGCAGACAGTCCATCTGGTTGTAACTGGATACCGTCGCCCATGGACATTTTTCCTCCACATTTTCCCAACCCTTTCTCCCAATCAATTTCTCAATTTGCAACGATAGGCAGCGCATCCGGGGGCGTGCCGACGTTAGTCATTCTGGACTAATGTTGGCATGTATCGCGGATGTCAATGGACGACAGTATCCACTTACCATAAGGTGAACTGTGTGCTCGTCTGCCGCCTTTTTTCTATTAAAATCATTTTATGTATTTTATTCTATTCTAAGCATACAAAAACATATAAATTACACAAAACACACTACAGATGTCGTACATCTGCGATACATGTCAACATCAGTCCCCAATGCCAAACGTTGGGATGCCCCCGGGTGCGCTGTCTATGTGTGGAGATTAAGAATTGAATTATAACAAAAGGTTGGGGAAATGGAGAGATATGAGATGGGATTGATCTCTGACAAATCTCACTCAATACCGAAACACTTACGTACGTCGGAGAAATCGGTTAAAGTGGAAGTTGCGGTACATTTTACGGTAGTCTTCTGTGTGAGGAGGCTAACTGGGCCAGTGGAGTGCACTCAGCGGCTGTGAGATTTCAGCGTGCAACCTTCCCCTCCCAAATCCCAATTTGAATTTCGACTGTTGAAGGAGGTTGAGTTAAATACATAAGGTTAAAGAAATAAGACTGAACAAACACAAATTACTCGTATGTAATAAATCGTAGTGGTCATAAACAAGACGCGAAAATCATAATAATTTTTCAATCCGTAATCATTTCCCTGTCAGACAGACAGATGGCTTGTACACGGTTCAAATTGATCGTAAATAGTTTTATGAGGATCGCGGCGCCCCACCGCGTTCGCCGACATAGTAATGATGTGTTACTTTATTATACACAAGATGTGAAACGAAACCAAATGTTAGAATTGGTGCTGTTCAATGAGTGTATATTCGATAGTTATAACAAACATATAGTAAAACAGCAAGAAGTGGCGCTATTTTTACCCGACTACGGCAAAGCCAAAGGAGGTTTACGATTTTAGCAGTCTATGTTAGTATATGGTATATGTATGTTAATCTGTAATGATGAACTCCTAAACTACTACGCAAAAGTTTTAAATAAATTTTGGATTCTTTAGAAAGAGGTCCCTTACGGCTTAGTCGCACGTCATTTGTAAATAAGTACTTACTATTAAGTTAGTAAGCGTACGAATACGATTTTTTATTTTAATAAAAGAACAAAATTCCGATTACCTTATAAATCTAAAACTAAAAAAAATCAGGAACGAAGTTCCTCACGCATTTTTTATAAAACTCGGAATGTAATTCGAAATAAAATCTGTATAGTTCATGTATTTTTTTTTTATTTTGTATCATATTTTCAATGCAAATAATTTAAAATAAGGAATCAAATCAAAAATTTCAACCGGCCATACACTAGTTTGCACGTCTGTTATTCTGCTTGAGTCTCGCTCTCGATACTCGCACGCACACACACTCAGAGAAAGAGGAAGGCGTATGGAGGAGGTAAAAATCTTACGTGACGTTACATTTTCTCTCGAATCACATCTACCGCAAGCCGCGTAAAGGAACTTCGTTCCAATAATCATTAGATAGTTACAAGTAGTAGACAGTTATATTGAGGATTGGGGGCTCCGCGTGTCAGTAAAGTCTCGTATTATTGTGATCATTACTGATCTATAGTTATCGACACCTGTCTTGTAGTTCGCAACTAATGCATATGGCCTGCAGATATCGCAGGATAGTTTTAGCAGCGAGAGGTTGGACGTCCGGTTTTTTAGTGAAATTATAGTTATAGTGATTTATGGTGAACGTAAAGCTCATGTCTCGTTGATTTCACTGCAGTACGTGTATCTTTTGTACATAAAAATGGAACATTCGCAAAGCAGGTGTTTTATCGTGCTCGGAACAAAATGTGCTGTTTTTGGCAACCTGCTCATAATATAATACTATCAAAATACATACAAGTTATTAATAAATTTTAATTTTATTTTTACTTTTAAATAAATACGACTATTGTTTTTTTTTCGACATACTACCACCGCATATGAAATTGTGGCTTAGCATACAGATTAACAGACTACAAAGAATGCAGTATGCTAATCGTTTATAAAATGACTATGCTAAAGAACATAAAATTATATTTCATTTGAATTCGCGATCTTTCCCCTGTTTCCTTGTGATTTGAATGAAATTATTATTCATTTTATTCGGGCGAAATATTGTACCTACGTAAATAGTTATTAGGAAAAAAACACAAAATATAATAAAAACGGATTTCATCATTACCCTGCTTCCCCGTAATCCACACAGGATTGACAGACAGATGGCTTGTTCGCGGCCCAAATTGATCGTAAATAGTTTTTATTAATCTCACGACCCTCCACTGCGTTTGTCGACGCCATAATGATGTGTTATTTCTCTCGCGAAGTGAAAAGACTAAATTATATGTCGCTGTTTAGTATGAAATGCAATATAAAACATCGATATGGGGATACACTAGATTGACTAGATCATACGTTCTTATCCAAGAAGCCTGGTTGGCAACTTCTAGAGGGTGTGAAGCAGATGAATAGGGGTCCATTAGAAAGTCAACTTTGAAACTGAATGAATTAATTTAGAAAAATAATTAGTTAATTAAATAAATATTAATAGTATTTTTTTTAAATTAGATATTTATTTAGATTAATTAATTAATCTCACGGGCAGTTTAGAACCCCTCAGCATTCGGAGAGACGTTGCATCTCTTTATGTGTTCTACCGCCTGTACAATGGGGAATGCTATGAAGAATTGTTCAATATAATTCCCACCTCGGGTTTCTACAACCGCACCTCCCGTCACAGAAGTGCGGTCCATCCGCATTTCCTAGATACGGAGGTGTCGCGTACTGTTCGGTCCAAAAATTATTTTATATCGCGAACCCGTAGGCTGTGGAACGAACTGCCTCAAGGGGTCTTCCCATTAAACTACAACATGGGGTTCTTCAAGAAAGCTGTGAATAGGATTTTGCAAGGTCGGCGGCGCGCCCGCATACCCCCTGGTGTTGCAGGTGTCCATGGGCGACGGTAACACTTACCATCACGTGAGACCGCTTGCTCGTCCGCCCTCTTCTCTATAAAAAAAAAAAAAATAACACGATTTAAATAATTCGAGAGCTACTCAATGTAGAACAACACTATTAGACTCTAACGTGCCTGGGCAGGGCTACAGTGCTTGTATAACATAACTTGTATACATTCACAAATCGATGAGTATAAAATATAAACACGTTAGTATAAAACAGGTTCAACAAAACCAGCGTATTGCAACATATTGCTAAATCGTCAGCCGGCCATCGCCACCACCCAACATCGTCCGTTTTTCTCATCCAGCTAATACCGGGAGCCGTTTCCATATTGTGTCAAAAAAAAACGATATTCGAAGTGTACTATATCTAAGCATTGTTCGGATGCTATGGTGAGACTTTTGCTCTACAGTGGGACGTTAAACTATAATATCGATTATATCAGCTATCACATGCTACTGTCAACAAAAAAATGATATAATGTGTTTTCCGAAGCTGCTAATATTTGGATACGTAATTGAGAAATTGATTGATGGTTGAAGAAGAGACCGAATTATAATTTTTAAAGAGCAGTTCATATTTATCAAAAATATTTGTTTAGTTGACTACAAATATATCAATCTACAAATATATCCATAGATACAATAAAGTTAGGGTTACTTATGCGGCTACTGCACGTTGTACTCCATGCACATTGTCTCGTACATGAGGAAGGTATCGCCTCAAAACGTCACGCTGACTGCGTGAAGCGGAGATTCGGGTCTAGTCTTTTAGAGGCCATGTAGTTCCTCAGGGCTTATGGTAGCGGCTTTGTTATCCCTTGATCGCCTTTTACGGCACCCACAGGCAGAGATAGTGGTACTGTTCTAAAATCGGCCGACACCACACTGCCTAGCCGCGCCTGCCGACACCACGCCGTTAGTGTAAATAAATAATTTTTCCCCAAAATTCGAAAGTCGTGGTCTCTGCCTTACATATTTCTCTTTGAAATCGACCATCTCAGTTCCCGACTTTGCCCGTCGTTATAACTTCGAACAGTTGTTGCAGGCCATTAGGCCGTTTTAACTTCACTTTAACACTTAGAGAAATCCGGCTTGAGTTTGACGAAGGTCCGCGTTAAGTATTATTACTTTTGTGTGAAAAACTAGATTCGCTTTAGCCGTTTGGTTTTTAGAGCCTGCTCACACAAGAGTTTTGATTCGCCACGATTGGTTATAGCGTCGCGCCGGTGTTTATGCCTGTTATCACCGGGAACTTAACTACGCTGGTATATGTTTTATGTTCACCAAAAACGAGGCGGGAGCTAAGTAGTGTTTGATAATTTACTTCCGTTATCCACTGCAAATTGTACAACCGTTGCCCGCGAAACAAGACTAAAGCGCGACGTCTACCGCGAACGAACCTACCTTACGAGTTCAGCTAAGATAAGTAAGTTAGCTAAGCTAAATGTCTGTGTTTCCATCGGAACTAAAATATTATGCAATACAGTTTAGTGCTCCTAGTTGTTGTAAACTAGCATTGACAAAAAATGATCAACAATAAGAATGGCCAATAGGCCTCTAACGGAAGGCCTGATTAAGTTAAAAATCTATCGAGAGAGTAATGCTCTCTCCATAGCTCCAGAATAATTTCATTGCGGGATAGGTTTCTAAATGAAGAGATACACCAAAGAACGAAAATCACCGACATAGCTCGGAGAATCAGCATGCTAAAGTGATAATGGTCAGGTCATATCTGCCCCGGGACCGATAACCGATGGGGTAGATGAGTAGATGAGAATGAAGGCCACGTACTGAGGAACGCAGTGTGGGTCGCCCCCATTCAGATGTTCTGATGAGTTGAAGAAGTTCGCCGGTGGTGGGTGGACGAGAAGAGCCTAAGATTGTGTGGTGGTGAGCCTTGGCTGATGGAATGGTATGGTAATGCTGTGACAGCGATTAATGGCTAGATTTTATTGTGAGAGTGGGATTGTCGACAACAGCACACCGTTGCATCGAACGGAGACACTACAACTAAACCATCGTTTTGGGAATATATAGAAACGAACAGAACGGATGGACGGACTAATTAAAACTATTTTTTTTTTCTACATCTCTTACAACACTCTCACCAGCACCAACTAACTAAGAATAGTAATGTAGATAAATACAGCACAGGCATTTCTTCTAGTGATCGCTTTTAATTGGATTCCAGAGAATTATTTCGTTCCGCGGAAACTTCTGGCGAATGTAAGAAGGTATTTCCTACATTCTTAGCGACGGAATCCGGCTTCATACCTTCATAGGTCCGTAGTATTGATCCCTACTCCATTTATAAGGGACAAATACGCGAAGTTAATATTATAACGTTATTAAGTAAAGCTGTTTTTTCGCGCCAAGTCGAGAATTGTCATTTTATTTCATTTCGACCGCATATTACGTACATCACTTTTGTACTCCTACCCCCAAGTTAAAATTGTGTATGACTGCTTGCTAGTTCATGACTCATTGTCGCCGCTGGTTGTGTACCGGTTCGCGAAGAAATCGCGTAGTCGTGGGCCCTGTCCACGACTGTAATTTCGCTGATTGTAGTCTATGACTCAACCTCGTCGCAGCTGGTTCTGTACTGGTTTACGAGGGAAACTGCGTGGTCGTGGGTCCTGTCTACGACCGTAATTCCGCTTAGACAGTCTATGACTCAACCTCATCGCCGCTGGTTGTGTACCGGTTCGCGAAGAAATCGCGTAGTCGTGGGCCCTGTCCACGACTGTAATTTCGCTGATTGTAGTCTATGACTCAACCTCGTCGCAGCTGGTTCTGTACTGGTTTACGAGGGAAACTGCGTGGTCGTGGGTCCTGTCTACGACCGTAATTCCGTTTAGACAGTCTATGACTCAACCTCATCGCCGCTGGTTGTGTACCGGTTCGCAGGGAAACCGCGTGGTCGTGGGCCCTGTCGACGTCTGTATGGGCCCTGCCCACGTCTGTAATTCCGCTGATTAGTGTCTATGACCCGCCCTCGTCGCAGCTAATTGTATATTGTCTGCAACTGTAATAACGCTTAGTAAAGTCAATGACTGAACCTTGTTATCTGTGCTGGATCTGTGCTGGTGCGCAAAGAGAATTCGCGTGATCGTAGGCCCTGTCTGCGATCTGAATCCCATTTATCGAAGGAATGCAAAAAGTGGTGAGCTCGAAGTGTGTGCCTGCCTGCGCAGTGTGCCCAAGAAGAGAAGGAGAACTACCAGGCCCCACAACGATCGTTATTCCAATCACACTTTGTTATTCCGCTTTAATCCTACGGACATTATGTTAACTTAAGATCGTGGCACCGTTCGGATGTCGTGGTCATCCGCGCTTACACTGAAATTGTTATATTCTATAAATCAACAAATGTCAAGAATTTACTAAACTTTAAAAGTAATTTTAAGAAAAGTAATCGACATATTTTGGGTAAAATCGATCTCAGTTGTATTAAGTACTACTGTACTTATCAAGGACAACGAAAAATGGTAAAATATCTTGTTTTTTTATAAGGACGAAGGCGGCAAACGAGCATACAGTCCACCTGGTGGTAAGTGGATACTATCACCCACAGACATCCGCGATACATGCCAACATTAGTCCAAAATGACAAACGTTGACACGCCCCCGGATCCGCTGCCTACCTTTGGAAATATGGAAATGGATTTAGAGAAAGGGTTGGGAAAATGTGGAGGAATAGGATGGGAATGGGCCCTGGCACATCTCATTCACTTCAAGATATTCTTTTGTGAAAGAGGGGTAACGTGGCCAGCCGAACGCGCCCACTAGCTGTTGGATTGAACCGTGCACTCTCCCCCTCAAAAAAATGTTTAATAACTTTTTATTAATTGTTCCTTTATTTATACACCTCACTATGTTTTTCCAGTCTATTTGCACATAAAATTTAACATACAATACCAAAACAATCAAAAATTGTAAACATAAATAATATATCTCGTCGCGATTTATGTTTTTTTTGCTTGATTGTACGGTAGATTTTTGGCAAAACCTCTTAAACAAATGTGTAAACTTATTTTACACATAAATACAGATATACCAGTTTCCAAATAATATAACATTCATATAACTTCTAACGAGAAAATACTTTTTCCGAATCTTAAACTTCAAATCAAATGAAATCTCTAAATCACATTTTATGGACATTGCACTTTCGATAGATACTTTTATGTAGATCGCACTTTTAAATATGTAAGGGTAATAACATCCTGTCAAATTATTAGAATTGTCAATTATTAGAACTTATTATTTCTTTACTCCACATTGTAATTACCAATTTCCGGCTTCCGTCTTGTCGACAACGTGTAATATTAGAGTAATTTCGTGTCAATCTCGTCAATTCCGGTCCCAAGAAGCTTATGTTAGTTAAGTAGAAACCGGTCACCAATCGGGATTGTCAATATTGTCGAAAATTAACTTACAATATCGATGTAATAAGTATTATTTATATGTGAATATAAATATTAACATACGTGCACTATATGCTCGTCTGTCGCCTTCTTTCTATAAAAAAAAAGTTACGATAAAATTACGATTTTCCCTATTCAAAGAATTCTAAAACGAATGTAAATTATATCGTTGAATAGAACTGTGAAAATTGACCGGTTAACACATGCGCGGGTTAGTCCAATGTTACCATTAATACAAAAGATAGGTAAGGTCATATATGTTTAAACTTTGTTTGCATATTTACTGAACCCGTGAGCGCCGTCATAGTTACTTTTTCATATGTGACTCAATTTATAGTCTACTATAGTTCCATCGACATTTTTTCGAGCCATTTCGAGGGGCTCATAATTGAACAAAATGGCTACCAATTACACACCTGACCGCATACCGCTTAGGCCCTTAAAACGCTAAGAGATGTTATAAATAACTACGTTTGCCAAGAAGGTAATGTATGTGAAATCATTGTATTTTAACCCTTATAACTGACGCATAAATTAGGTGCACGTGGATATAACTGTCAAAGACAATTAAATTGTCTACGGTTGGGAGCAGTAGGTACATATGTTGGTGGGTACATATATTTAATTATTGAACATTTATTCGAGATTTTTATCTTTCGTACACAAATCAATGGTCGTCGGTTTTTAAATAGCACCACTCCAACTCTTCCCGTGGGCGTGGGCATCGTAAAAGGTCACATAGGGATAACAACACCACTACCACAAGCGCTGAGGAACTACACCACCTCTAAAATAGTGTACTCGCCCACCCGCTTGACTAGCGTGACGTTTTAAGATCATACATTCCTCATGCAAGAGACAATGTCCAGCAGTGAACGGAAAAGGGGATGATTACGCTTAGTCAAATCACTAATGATTTGATTTGGAAAAGTCCGCATATGAAAATTTTGTATGTTACGATGCATGGTTTAAACTTCTCAACTTGTAAAAATGTAAATACAGACTCTATATTTTTGAGTTATCCACTTATTTTTCATACATATTTGCTAAATACAAAGCTTAATTATACATTTTTTTACCAAAAAAATACGTATATAAATTATACAGTAGATAGAGCCCCATAAGTATCAAAGTTCCGGCGTCTTTCGCGCGTAATAAATGAAACCGCGCCCAGTTGCGAATAATATATTTTCGAGAATATGAAGCAAAATTGAAACAGTAAAATAAAAGAAAAACGTATTATATTTAATATTACCACGAACGATTAATATTTATTTAAAATTTCATAAATTATTTTTATACATAATAGTTACGTAGTATGAGTACCTACACAAGAAGAAAATATGCTATAAAATAGTTTCCGGCGCGTTTACCGAACCGTGTATAACTGAAACCGCGGCTACCGAGTCCGCGGTTACGGGAGACCGTATTGTATGTCAATGCACTCAGAATCATGGCTTTGGGAAACATTCGATCATATCCTGTATTATTTATTTATAACAGCTTATCAACAATTTACCTACAAGAAAGGTCATCAAATATTTCGTCTTTAGCCGTTTCCCGCCAAAAGTAATATAACTGAAATGGCGTACTCGTCCTTACTTCAGCGGTTACGACCGCCATTGCTTCGTTCCACTCCATTCATTTGATAGCCTCATCCAAACTGGAAGATAGGCTCCGAAATTACATTGTCCTCTTACCTCATCATTATATTCTCTTACATTTTGAAATTAAAAGATATGAATAAAAATACCTTACGAAATAAGTAGTTTCAACATTCCGTTAATGTAGAGATGTTTCACGATAACATGTCTCACCCGCCTCTTCATAACTCATCCAATATTTTAATTAAAAATACTCTGCTATTCATTCGATACCAGCTTATGACGATGATCGTGTGTGATGACGAGCCTTGGGACTCCAAAGGCTCGATATAGGCCTCCCAACTTGGGAGAGCCCTTTATCCAGCAGAGACATAGGCTGGACTATAGCCTAGACTATAGTCCAGCTAGTCTAGTCTATGAGACATAAACATAGGTACGGTAGTAGAGAGAGAGAGAACGGGTGAAATAATATTAAATGTAGCTCATTACAAGACCTGTCCCATGTTGACCACAAAGATTCTTTCCTAACCGACATATATTTCCTTAACCGCATTGATTTTTATCTAGATCAATGTTGATTGCCTCGATTGTTACAAATAGCCTTAAAACTGGGTTGCGCGACTTTTGATCTAGTTGTATAGGTACGATGTAGGGCGAAATAAATTAGGTGCGGTCCAAACTTTGGGCTTCCGCAGCTAGGGAATAATGACCGTGTATTGGTTTTTAAAGTCTTAGAAAGTTCTGAACTTAGGTAAATGCATTAATCACTTAGCTGTTGCCACACAGAAGCCCTACTTTAGAACAGTGTTATGCAACCTTTTATCACTTGCGGCGGCACACCTGAACTAGGGATGTGAAAAAATAATCGATTGTAATGTTAATCGATTATTTTTTTGGATAATCAAATAATCGATTTTTAAAAACTATTTTTGAAACAAAAATCGATTATAAATTAATCGATTATGTAAAATACACATTTTAATCGATTTTTGTATACAGCACCATCTATGCGCCGGATGAAAGAAATTGTTCCCGTTCACTTAACGGGAACAAATTGATCGAACGGCGCCATCTGTAGGTATATATTTGAAATAGGTAGGTACCATCGGTAAAGCGGTACAGACTAGCCAATTACTAAAGTAATTATTTGCGAACATTTTCATGTATAGATCATTTCGAAATATCATGTTTCGAGTTCAAAAATCATAATTTTTCAAAAGTTATCTCCTAATTTCTCTACCTGTCGACGTCATTGTGACGTCATCTTTAGGGCTCATACAGACAGGGTAACTAAAGGTACTCCGTTTTCGCTATACATGAAAATGTTCGCAAATAGTTACTTTACTCACTTTTCTACATTCACAGATACACAGCACTCGGAATAAATTAAAAATACAACATTTTTTTACTACGTGTTGTATCAAAGTTAGAGTATGTCGTATTTTGTTACAAAAATATTAAAATCTACGTAACTGATTCTTTTCGTACTTGTTTGTTTATACACTTTTTAAAATAAGTATTTTCACTTGTAATTATCTTTTTGTTGTCCAAGCTAAGGACAAAAATAAAAAATAAAGCGACCAAAATAAACACTGTGAGCTCGAAAACACAATAACTTTCATTAATATAAATAATTCACACAATTAATATCAAACAGCTGGTGTTTGAACGGTGTTTTTACTTTTGAGAAGAGAAGTTTTTTTTTTGTTTATTTCGTTTTCGTTTATTTTTATTTTAATAAAGTATTAATATAATTTCTATGTCGTCTATTCCTTAAAACTAACGTTTATAAAACATGACGGCTGAGGCCGATGGTGGTTATTTCTCAGTAACCCGTGAGTACTTCTTTGTCCTGGGAAAAAGCTATCATAGATAGATACCCAACCCAACCCAATTATTGATACCCATATTCCTTCGTCTTAAGACCTTAAGCTTGGTTTTATTATTATATAGTATTTAAAAAAAAAAACGATTTTACCGAAAAATCGATTATTTTGTCTATAATTTTTTTTTAATCGATTTATTAGTAGCGTAGCAAAATCGATTATTAATTAACCGATTTTTTCATTCAATGTCACATCCCTAACCTGAACTAAAAATACAATTAAAGGTATAGAGATTTAAAAACGCACGTGCGTTCTTTACTAATTATATAGTATATAAGTGAAAAAGTGTGTAAAACCGCTGGAAATTTGTCACGCTCATACCCTTAGTTACACCTCCCTGCTGAGTGATTAAGGTTATACTGCGGCACAACGGTTGCGGAACACTGCTTTAGAATACTAGTTATATCTTATAGAACTTGTTTACAAACGAAAAATGTTTGTAATCGTGGGAACGCTCGGTTGAGTAATGCTTTAAGCGCTGTTGTGTAATGCAACGTATATGCGAATAATACATTACATCTTTAATGGTGAGTACATTCTAATTCCAAGTAAATGTAGCAGTATCCTCAGAGCATATGATGCACAGGTCCATGGGCGATAGCAACCGCTTGCCACGGGCTTACTGCCTCTTCTTCAAAAAATATAGACGTTACTTCAACAGTCTCCTGTTAATCGCAAACAAATGACGGCCAAAAATCATCGTTATTGCTGACAAGACAAACGGGGATCGTACAAACCAGGAAATGATAAGAACAGACGACTTATTATTGGAAACGTCTGTCCGAGTCGTTCCGAACGACGGCCCTTTCATTCGACGTAGAAGCGCGTTCAAAGGGGTTATTTTGCGAGCACCAACTCTCGGGCAAATTGCTTTTACTTTTCCCGAAGCGGTGGCCGCCAGGAGAAATATTGTTTCGTCAGGGATATTGTCGATTTTTCGTGAACAATGTTATAAGAGATCCGGGGAAATTGCTTTCATCCCTTAATGGGTAAACTGAGAGACTTATATACCTACTTAACTCTCTTGTTTCATTTATGTATGAGTACGTAGTTTCCGTAATAAAATATATTTTTATATTAAAATTACTCTTGATTTATTTAGATGAACTGAATATCTAAATAAATAGAAGCTGATGACATGTGCCAGTCAGAAAGGTACCTACGAGGGGAGGTCCAAAAGATTCAGGCCTGACAAAGAAAAAAGATACTCAGATTCATGTAACTTTTATTAGAAGTTATGTTTATTTGAACACACTTTTCGGATCGTTTAATTAGCATATCTATCCCAATATAAAATAGTCAGAAGTTATGTTTTGAAAATGGGCGAAAACCGCAGCGGTCAAATCATCAGTGGAAAATCTTAAGTCCGCCTTGAGTTTTGAGAACAAATAGTAATCACTGGGAGCCAAAATAGGATTATAAGGTGGGTGGCGAATTTTCGTGAAGCCACACTTTGAAACAGCAGCTTTCGCAACTGCGGCGGCGCGCGGCGTGGACGGATGCATTGTCATGGCGAAGCCGCACACCTTTGCTTAGTATCCCACGACGTTTCTGCTCGATTGCTTCTCCTAATTGCTCTATAAGGTTAACATAATACCTTCCAGTGACTGTAGTATTGCGTTCTTTTATGTCTATAAGCAATATTCCTGGACAATTCCAGAATATCGAAGCTATAATCTTTTTGGTGGCCACAACCACGATTTAATATAATCGTGGCCGTGGCAGAATCGCTGGAGGATCTTAGCACAATGCTCGGAGACCTCAATCGAGTTTCCCAACAGGTGGGCCTTAAAATGAACATAGACAAGACGAAAATCATGTCGAATGTCCATGTCGTGCCCACCCCAGTTTCAGTTGGGAGCTCGATTCTCGAAGTTGTTGACGAGTACGTCTACCTAGGCCAAACGGTCCAACTAGGTAGGTCCAACTTCGAGAAAGAGGTCAATCGACGAATCCAACTCGGCTGGGCAGCGTTCGGGAAGCTACGCAGCGTCTTCTCGTCCAAAATACCTCAGTGCTTGAAGACGAAGGTCTTCGACCAGTGTGTGTTGCCAGTGATGACCTACGGCACCGAGACGTGGTCTCTGACTATGGGCCTCATAAATAAGCTCACTGTCGCACAGCGAGCTATGGAGAGGGCTATGCTCGGGGTTTCCCTACGTGATCGAATCAGGAATGAGGAGATCCGTAGACGAACTAAAGTCACCGACATAGCCTCTCGGGTTAGCAAGCTGAAGGGGCAGTGGGCAGGGAACATAGCTCGAAGAACCGATGGCCGATGGGGCAGAAGGATTCTCGAATGGAGACCACGTACCGGCGGACGAAGCCGAGGACGTCCATCTGCTAGATGGACAGACGACCTCATAAAGGTTGCGGGCACCCGCTGGATGCAGGTCGCTGCCGACAGGTCTAAATGGCGGACAATGGGGGAGGCCTATATCCAGCAGTGGACGTCCAAGGGCTGAAAATAAGAAGAAGAAGAAGAATCTTTTTGGTGGACTGAGTTGCCGTACTAGTCCTTGCTTCACCAGAACGACGCCACTCCATCGACGCCTTTTGGGAAGGGGATCATAGTAAAGAACCATAGCTTCATCCCAAGTAACAGTTAACTCCAAAAATAGTGTCCTCGTTTCTCTGAGAGGCCTCCAAAAGTTCCTTAGAGCCGCTACTTGTTCACTTCGCTACACATGTAGAAACTTTTGAACCTCACCGGTACCTGCCTACTGCGTTATTTGAGTTGTTAGTATATTGCGTTATTTTCCGTACCTTATCGAAAAAACGTTCAACGTTATCGAAACGTTTCAACAAAAGCTGTACTGTTCGTACAGAAAATGCGATTACTGATTTACTAGAGAACTCAAACATAGCTTATGTCCATGCATTAGATTAGTTTCCTAAAACTGAAAGAATTTTGAAAATCGCTCCTGAAATTTATTAGTAGATATACCTCGTAGAATAAGAATAAACAAGAACTAACTCTGTCTCTCTTTATAATATTGATATTTCCATATCATCCTTTAACGTTCCACTGCAATGCACAGGCCTTCCGTAATGAATCTCGCTAGATTTCGGGCTATAATCCACCCTACGGGCTCAGTGTGGATTGCTAGATACACATGCACCAGTCACCGGCGATCTCGTGATATTTAAAAAAAAAAATCCGAAGCTGTAACTTAGTGGTGCCGGCTAAAGATTCGAACTCACGACCTCACGAATTAAAGCTGAGAATACATAACCCTAATTCTAGCTGTAGATAAATCGTTTTGCATATACTTATTTATCTAACTAACCCATCTAACGAAATCTGTTTATTTTAATGTAAGCCAGCGGTCGGTACATATATGGTATGCACCTTCTGTTAATGCATGTAAGGGCTAACGAAATCAAATATACTAACACCAACTGAATACAAGTACAATCAAATTTGATATTTGCACAAAGGGTTCCAATTTGAACTATATTCAATTTGCGGAGACGACAGAACTAAGGTCGTGATAGGTCGATTGAATTAATATACAACGACGCGACGGCCCCGCCTTCTATAAGTCGACATACTAGATTTTAACGTTGGTTTTTGTCATTCCAAAGTCATTAGCACACAAACTCACACACTTGTTTCTATTTATCCCTTTTCAAATATTGTAATAATTTATTTTATGATGAATATGTTGCATTCATAGAATGGAATAACAAACATTCATAGGATAACAAAGTTAAGATCTACGAGTATCTACTTACATAGTTGAACCTATATTGTAGTATTGGTTAGAATGGTTAGCCTACTTTAAGATTCGGTTGTGATATTTATGTTGTATTTTTCTAGCTAAAACAATTGTTTGGAAAATAGATATTTCTCATTCTTTCGGCGTCAGGTGATACGAAGTATGATGCGACTGCATTGATTGTTACGTCATAAAACACAAGTAACGTCTTTTAAAATAATGGAAAATTATGCAAGAAGTAACGTCGATGGCAGATGCCCGTCTGTCTGAAAGGTCGCAATTTTCCGTGTGTTTTAGTAAAAATAAATGTTTAGACATCCAAATCAAGAATTAGAGGAAATGGAAATTAAAGTTCTAAAAATAAATAAATGAAATAGAAATAAATGTATAATTCTAAAAGTTAAATATAATATGATTTTTAATAACTTATATAATGTCCCGCTGCTGTGCAAAGGCCTTCCGTATTCTTCTTCGTGCTGCACTCATTTTTTATTATATGATTATTAAAAAAACATATTGTATTTGGAGAATATACAAATTATTTTTACATAAATTATCTCTTGTACGGTTTCAAGAGTCCTGTCCAAGAACTGAATGGCCATAAATTTGGAAACTTCGACAGATTTTTAGGAAACTCCCTTAAAAATATAAGTTTAATGGAATTTCGAAGAAATTTACCTGGAGCGAGATCACGACGTCTGAAAATTTTAAAATTCCTAGTAGAAAAATATAAAACATTCATAATACGTTGGTGTACAGGGCTCGGCTCATAAGGCTTCATAACTTTTTGTATATTTTTTTTCTAAAATAAGCGGGAAATATCAACAAACAAAGAACAAAAAGAGCCAGAACCAATTTGTTTGGGAAATAATTAAATGATCTGCAGAAATACTAAAAGTGACAGCAAATTTAAGGGTGGATTAGGTTTAGGAGTCCGTCAACATTGTGTTGGCATTCTTAGCAGTTCATTTTTTTTTATAGAAAAAGGCGGCAGTCGAGTATACAGTCCACCTGATGGTAAGTGGATACTGTCGTCCATAGACATCCGCGATACATGCCAACATCAGTCCAGAATGACAAACGTTGGCACGCCCCCGCAGACGCTGCCTACCTTTGTACATTACGGAATGAATTGGGAGAAAGGGTTGGGAAAATGGGGAGGGATAAGATAGGATGGGATGGGAATGGGTTCTGGCATATCTCACTCACTACCGAAAAACGTACGTATATTGGGGAAATACGATAAAGTAGGAAAGGCATCTCAAGGTAGCCTTCTGTGAGAGAGCGGTAACGTGGCCAGTCGAGTGCGTTCAGCGGCTGTGGGAATAATGCAGCATGCACTCTCCTCCTACCAAAGTACTCAATTATTCAAAAATAATTTGTTTTATTGACTATCCATTGCTGCCTGTTTAATTACAAACATTTGCAAAATACGGAATCTTTGCAAAGACGAATACAAGCCACCGAAGACTGTCGTCGCCAACCCTTCATCGTCCATTGCTGCAGATGGGCCTCCTCGTTGTCTTGTGCGTGAGTAATGTATACCCTTAAAATGCCACGCTAGCCAAACGGGTTGGCGAGTCCATTCAGATGTTGTGTAGTTCTTCCGGGCTTGCGGTAACCGCTTTGTGATCAGAAAGAGATGGGCTGATGCTATTAAAGCCGACCGACACCATACAGCCGAAGGTTGCAGTTACCATAACGTTATTAATTTTATCATCATCACCAATCAGTCTTTCCAGTGCTGAATATAAGCCTTGTCCAAGCCCCACCGCCACACGGTCTACTGGTCCATCCTCTACCGGCGTAAGCGATATGTAAGCAATTCTCCATTCAGCGGTCTCCATTCAGTCCTGCTGCAGCCATGACACACCAGTTGCCTAGATAATTTATTAAAATAAAAAGGACTATGCGGGTTTTTTTAACACAAAGAATATTATATAGGATATTGAACAAATTTAACCTGATCGCATATTCTGTTCAAGTTAAAAGTGGATTGTTTACATAACCCAATATTCTTTCCAAGTTTGTTTACTAGTGGCGTGCGTAACCCTGGGTACAGGCGGGCAGAAAATTCAAACCTAACCGAAATTGATTGTGTTGACAAAGTTATTAATTTATTTATGTACTTCATTGCACAATATCTAATCAAAAAGTAGTTTCACGGAAAAACAAATGAATAATTGATTAAAAAAAAATGAAATTATTCTGAAGGCCAAACGCAAGACAACTTTATTCAAATTGGCCACTATGAACAAACAGCAATTTCATAGGTAAGGATAGCAGTTCATCCTAATAATACTAATATTAATACTGAATTGGTACTAATATTTTTACTAATATTTAATAATTAATCGCTTACGGATTTTAAATCAGTTATAACTAAATAGTAACGGTAAATAAAGACATCATTTAAGCATTTATGTCATACACTGTACAACCTGTTGAACGTCTTACGTGTGGTCTTTATCTCAATTGAAGGTGCGATGAACTTTATGTCAGAATTAGTGTGGAGTTGGGGATAGTTTTATACAATTATCGCTTGTTCGCGGAAAATATAACTTTATTATAACGTACCCACCTGTTTGTAAGCTTGCTGCTCACTACTGCGTTTGCTGGTGGCAAAGGCAATCGCCTCACGAAAATTCTTTTCTTTGCAACAATTTAATTTTAACGAGAAACTTCCGTGCAATGAGATTATACGATTTTAAAGTTGGTTTACATGAAAGTGAGTGTAAAGATAGATTAGTATCAGCTTTCGGGGACCTCGCACCGCCCCGTGCGACAATTTTAAGATGCTTTTCTCAATTTAAACAAGGAATATTTTCCTTCAAAAATGATGAGAGGAGTGGTCGTCCTGCGACTTCAGTAACGAATGTAATCAAGGCGCTAAAGAAAATGTTGCACGAAGACCCAAAAGCTACCTACAAACAGATAGAGGAAACTCTTAAGATTGCCAGTCATTCGTGAAACTTTACACCCACACCTTCAAGTCACGAAGCTTTGATCGCGTTGGGTTACTCATTCACTGACTGCTGAACAAAAATCAAGCTCGCGTGACATGGTGAAGGGAAATGATTGTCAAATTTGAAAATGCAGAGGTTCGGAAATATATTTAATATTATTACTGGATATAAGAGTTGGATCTATCAGTATGACTCCTAACTAAGCGGCAATCAACGGTTTGGGTGTTTCTAGACGAAGGTCCTCCCAGGAAAGTCAAACGTGGGCGCAGTGTGGGCAAAAAAAATGGTGGCAACATTCTTTTCTGCGGGTGGCCATTTAGCGACAATTTCTTTAAACTCTCAAAAAACTGTTACGGCCCAGTGGTACAGTGTTTACCAACTGTATTCGATGTGTTAAATCAAAATCGTCCTATAATAGGTTTCAGGGGGCTTTTCTTGCATCATGACAATGCATCATCCCACAAAGCAAAACTTACCCAAGAGTTTCTGAAGACCACAGAGATCCAAGAATTGAGCCATCCTCCTTATAGTCCTGATTTAACTCCATGCGACTTCTTTCTATTCAAAAGTGAACCTTGGACTCCGTGGCGTTCTTTTCGACAGCCCTGAGGACGCTCGGAATGCTTTTATGGCGGCTGTTGAGGACCTCGCTAAAGAAGAGTATCGCCAGTACTTTAAATCTTGGTTTAGACGAATGAATCGCTGTATGGAGATTACTGGAGAGTATTTTAAGAAGTTGTAATAAAAATTTGTGTTGTAACCCAAATATTTTTTTGTGTCTTAAAATTTATGTAGTCACCCTAATATCTGCAGAAGTATTTGAGATAGCAGCACAGAGCTCATCATACTGTGTGCTGAGAGAATACATACTAACAATCTATAGTAACCATCTCGATTTCGAGAATACATAGTAGATGCGTTTATACGGGCACTGTAGGGCAGGCATGTTACAGTCTAATAGTGTTCCATGTTCACGTAGCTCTCGAATTATTTAACTCGTGTGTTTTGAAAACGGAACATTCTTATTGCGTACTACTTAAGTTTCAAATTTGACATTTTAATGAACCCGTCCTCGTCTGTTTCAACCCCCCTACAAGTTACCAACCAGGTTTCTTTGAAAGGAACATATGATCTGTCATCTAGTCTATTCCCATATCGATGACAGTAAGCCACATACTTTATTTATTTTATTACAATATTTACTGAAAACAATATACCTAGCTATAAATGATTAAATGGGCGAAAATGTACAATAGGTAAGCTTATCTCCTAGGGAGATATCTTCTAGCACACCCGTGAAATAGAGACACATTGGCCGGAAAAGAAAAGGCGTGCGTAGTGCATACTTTAAAATAATAATAATAATACATACATTTAATAATATACACCTAATAAAAACATAAATAGATAATAGGGGTTAAAGTATGAAATTGCCGTTTTATAGTAATAGATACTTTGAATTGACATAAAACCTTCCAGGTGTGAGATTTTCGAGTGAAACTTTTTTCACATGATACCTATGAGGTTCTTGTTTTAAAAAATGTGCAACATTCGATTTTCGACTTTCAATTGTTTTTTTTATTCAGCTTAGACGGGAAAGATGGATACTTCGAAAATCCGAGTAATCTTTGAATAAGAGTTCCGACGCAGAACTGGAGACTGCTAATGAACGAACCGTGCGTTTTTGGTTTAAACGCTTTCGTAATGGAAACTTCGACTTGAAGAACGAACCACGTAGAAGACCGCCTACACAGGTGAATAACGCTGAATTGAAGGAGATGGTGGAAGCCGATCCGAGTCAAACTACCCAGAAATTAGCGGCATGGTTTAACGTCACCTTACCTACAATATTGACTCATTTGCATCAAATCAATAAGATAAAAAAATATGAAAAATGGGTGCCTCATGATTTGACTGATCTGCAGAAAGAAACGCGTGTTGAAACTTGCGTTGCCTTGTTGAATCGGTACATAAATGAAGGAATATTTGATCGAATTGTGACATGTGACGAAAAGTGGATTCTTTACGATAACCGAAAGCGAAAAATGCAATGGCTGACCCCAGGTCAAACGCCGCAACAGTGCCCTAAGGCAAAGCTTACCAATAAAAAGGTAATGGTAACTGTTTGGTGGTCTATTCATGGTGTTATTCACTATAGCTTTCTCAGGTCTGGTCAAGCAATAACAGCAGATGTTTACTGTGCCGAACTTCGAACAATGATGACGAGACTAGCAGTGAAACAGCCCCGACTCGTGAATCGATCTTCACCATTATTGCTCCATGATAACGCAAGACCTCACACTGCACGAGAAACCGTTGTAACTCTACAGGAGCTGCAGTTAGAAACCATACGTCATCCTCCGTACTCGCCAGGCCTTGCTCCAACAGACTACCATTTTTTCGTGATTTGGACAATTTTCTACGTGGTAAAAAATTTTCTTCCCAGGAGGCAGTACAAAATGCTTTCACACAGTTTGTCGAATCTACATCCCCAGAGTTCTATCGCAAAGGCATAAATGAACTTCCGATTAGATGGCAACAATGTATAGATAATGATGGTAAATATTTTGATTAAATAAATATGTTACATTTTAGAAAAAAACGAGTTTTAATTTTTCAGTACAAATCGGAAATTTCATACTTTAACCCCTAATATTAAAAATACATTAAAGTACTTTATTATTAGTCTATATTTAAGACAAGAAAACCATAACTCTTGAGAGAACTACATACCTAGCTTATATTCACGATGACGGTAACCAAACGTAGTTACGTGGAGTTTATGAGCTTTAAACAGTTCGCAAAGTCAAGAGCTACTCGTAAGAGCATAACCGAGTACACTCGTAGTACACAATGTGTACACAATGAGTACACAATGTACACTCGAGGTTTGCTAGTTTACGTTTAATTCATATTGTTGGCTTTCACTTCTTGGCTTTGATTAAGATTTTCTAACTTATATCGTTATTTCAATATTCCGTTTAAATGTAAACCTGCTCTAATAACATCTGATTTGTAAGATTTTTTTTTTATAGTGAAGTAGGCGGACGGGCAAGCGGTCCCACGTGGATGGTAAGTGTTACCGCTGCCCGTAGACACCTGCAACACCAGGGGGGTTATGCGGGATAAAGTGACAAAAAAGAGAAATCTCAAATGTAATAAGATTAAGTGATAAAAAAATATAGCAATGCAATGCAACCAGCCCTTTCAATATCCTCTGCTGGACACGGAACTCCTCGTGCATTGGTTGGCGAGTCCACTCTTTTAGAGGTGATGTAGTTCCTCAGGGCTTGTGGTAGCCGCTTTGTTATCCCTTAGTCGCCTTTTACGACACCCGCCGGGAAGGGATGGGTAATATATTATATTTATTTATTTTATATTTTATTGTATGCCCAAAACCAATATACGCGATTAAATTATACGTGATACGTGATTAAATTAGAGAAGATATACAAAAGGCAAGCTTATCTCCTGTGGAGACCCATGGAATAGAGAATTTGATGGGATAATAAACCATAGAGTTTATTTAGTTAATATTAGTGACACATGTGGCATCTGTGTTGATGGGGCAGGCGAACATGCTGTGGCCCTGCGCTTGCTGTCCATGAGTCATCGACGTGGCTGCAACTGATAAACAGCGTTGCGACATTTGTTGTACGGCCATTGGCATAGTAACAACTGTTTGTAACAATATTATATATACATTAGATATAAATATCTATCTATAACTTGAATCTAGATCTTGGTTGAGTTCATAAATGGGCCACTTGATCCATAATGACCGTTTATATTTTTCGTAGAATGACGTTGACGAAGTCAAAAAAAAATTGAACCGTATATCCGAAAAAATTAAAAGCATTATATACAAACGATGTTTTCGAATAGGGGCTAATACTCTACAATTTTGAAATATTTTTGTTAGTTTAAATTTACGAAAAGAGTGAAATCCAACCTGTCTGATGACGCTTACTATCGTTTTTTTTTTAATTATCCCTAGCTCGGCGATGAAGAACAACATGAGGAAACCCGTGTGTCTGAGATGTGGAAAAAAACTGGGGCATCGGTAACATCACACAAGACTACCATAAAATTTACTGCATTTCCTACTTTATCCCATTCCCCTGATGTTGTGGGTACATACGTGTTTCGGTAATGAGTGAGATATTCCAGAGTCCAGTCCCATCCTATTCTATCCTATACCTCCCCCATTTTTACAACCCTCTCTCTAAATCTCCAGAGGTACGTAGCGCATCCGGTGACGTGCCCACGTTGCTATTTTGGACTAATGTTGACATGTACCGCGAATATCCATGGCCTTCAGTATTCCAATTAACATCATTGAAAGGTCTGCTCGTTAGCTAGCTTCTTCCTATAAAAAAAACATTAACATGTGGTAGTTTATAGATTACAATAAGACCTATATATATACTGTTATCAACTGTTGATTGGATGAATATTTCTCATTACTGTTTTGGTTTTCTATGATCCTCATTGTTTCGGATACGATCACAGACGGAAAAACACAGTCAATCAGAGCCATGTTTTAGTATTCACAGTCGTGTTTCGGGTCGTGTTTGATCGCACTAAGAGCTGCGGCCATTTGCAATATGTCAGTTGTAATCCCACTACTAAACGTACGTTTAAATACTCGTTCTAAAACGAGGATTAGAGAGGCACCTACACGACGCGCGACGTGAGTAAGGATTAGTGTGATAAAAATGAGCGGTGAGCGCTAAGTCAGCGCTAGTAAATCTTAAGAACCTTAACCATATCAGGCTGGAATTTTGAAGACCGTGGAAGGGTTTATTAAGACCATCAAACGTTATTTTAACTTCAATTTAAGACCCTCGCCGTCATCATCCCTCTTAACGTCCACTAGTAGACGTGGGCCTCGCCATGCACATTGTATTGTGCATGAGGGATGTATGGCTTTAAAACGCCACGCTGGCTTGATAAGTCCACTCTTTTAAGTGGTGTAGTTTCTCACCGCTTGTTTTAGTGGCTTTGATATCAATGGCTTTGGATTTCGTAGGCGACTAGGCGATATCCCTTAGTCGCCTACGTAACCCACGCTCGTTACGAATCCCACGGGAAAAGATCGGGTAGTGCTATTCTAGAGTCGGCCGTCAACACACGGTCGACACCTCAAGAGCTTAAGATCATCAAAGTTTAAAATACTTGGACTGTAACGATCACAAGCGTTTAACGCTCAAGTCTTAGGTTCATTAGCTCGTCGCTTTAGGGTCGATCGCTTAGCATTTTTACAGACTAACGCGAGTATGGAATGGAGTCGCTTTTCAGTACATATCTTTCTGAAAATCCGTCAGCATCGTACCAAGTGTACGACCTTTTATCTTAAATTGTATTCTGTTATAGTGGCCTCGATGCTCTCTGACGATGTAACCGAAGTTATCCGAGGTCCAATGCAGTAGATATTTACAATATTTTGAGTCACTCATAAGATTCGGGAGTAACTCGCCGGTTCGCCACTACATTTCTAAGAATAGTCACGAAGGTTATTGCTCTCGGAACATGTCCGTGAGTAGATCAGTGGGGTGTTATGAGCGCCAGTACAAACATCATTAGTATCAACAGTCGTAAACAAAAGACGGCACGTACTGTTTGTTTGGGCTCGCTTCGTGCTGTTACTGCGCTATGCTCACATAGAAATGCCGAGAAAATAATCCAAAGGCTGGCGGGTTTTTTTTGTATTTTCTTGTAGAAAAAAGTCTTGAAATACTAGGAAATACTCGATAAAAAATGACTGAGACGTATTCTGCCCTCTAAGAAGAAAATGTGAAGTATAATAGTAAGATTTTTAACATAAATTATAAGTAACATTGTAATCGGAAATGAAAAATAAACAACGGTTATTCGTTTTATTTAATTCAAAACTTCTATTTTGTAGCTCAATTTTAAATTAATTATATTATGACATAAATTTTGAACAAATCTATTTCTTCATATTAACATTGCTTCTCGGCAACTTCCACGTTGTTATTTTGACCACATTGTAAATTTGCCACGTTTCTAAAAGTCCGCACACTGTAAATTTGCCACAAAAATAGTAATAAGTTTTATTAATTATTAATATTGTACGAGTACAAGTAGCAGACAAATGGTTTTAAAACTATATTCCACATTTCTTTCGGACAAATACAAGCTTAGTAACATAAGAAATACCTTTTTTTTTATACACGATGACGGCAGACTAGCCGTGAAATGTACTGCATTTCCTACCTTATCGTATATCCCCAATGTACGTACGTGTTTCGGTAGTGAGTGAGATATGCCAGAGCCCATTCCCATCCCATCATATCCCTCCCCATTTTCCCAATCCATTCCTTAATCTGCAAAGATAGGCACCGCATCCGGGGGCGTGCTAACGTTTGTCATACTGGACTGATGTTGGCATGTATCGCGGATGTCTATGGACGACAGTATCCACTTACCATCAGGTGGACTCTATGCTCGTCTGCCGTCTTTTTTTTTTCTTTAAAAAAAGTATTGATTTCTGATCCGATCCCAGTTTAATGTGAACAAACAGAATGCTACCCTGTAAATGCGAAGAGAAATTTATTTGCCCGCTTTAGTCCCTTGACCTTTACAGTAATTGAATATTTGAATACTGTAGTGAATCCATATTGAAAACATCCAAGGATTGGGTTCAGACTCAGACTCCTATCGAGCGGAAATCGACGTGAAACCACAATGAAGATAGCTCCGCTGATTGATGCCGAAACGGCAACTGCCGCTGAACTCTAATATAAAATTAATAGGTCAACCTTAGTCCTTCGCTAACCGGTATGTTAGGTTAGATAAATTATTAAATTGATTTTATTATTAGATTAGAGATTTTTAGATATCAATCTATATCGTAACACTGCAGAGCATACGCCTCCCCTAGTAAGTCACTAGGAGGTTTCGCACCATAATCTATCATACGGGCTCAGTGCGGACTGGACTTTTGGAGCATATGCTAGGTTCCGCACGATGTTTTCCTTTACCATCAAACTAGTGACAATTTAAAAATTCGTACATAAATTAAAACTAAACCCACTTGACTCCATCCAACGACGTGCTGCTCGAATTATCGACGATCCCACTCTCATGGGCAGTCTACGACCGGTCAGCGTTCGGAGAGACGTTGCGTCTTTCTGCGTGTTCTACCGTCTGTACAATGGAGACTATTCTGAAAAATTGTTCAATATAATTCTCACCTCAGGTTTCTACAACCGCACCTCCCGTCACAGAAGTGCAATGCATCCGCATTTCCTCGATACGGAGGTGTCGCGTACTATTCGGTTCAAAAACCATTTTATACCGCGAACCCGAAGGCTGTGGAACGAACTGCCTCAAGAGGTTATTCCATTACGCTACGATATGGGGTTCTTTAAGGAAGCTGTGAATAGGATTTTGCAAGGTCGATGACGTACCCGCATACCTCCTGCTGTTGCAGGTGTACATGGGCGGTGGTAACATTCACCATCAACTGGGACCGCTTGCTCGTCAGGAGGCTTCCCTAAAAAAGTAGGAGTTTTGAACTTACGTCTTTACGAATGAGAGTTGAGAGTAGATATATCTAGACTGTCACCGCTCTAACCTGTTTGTCCTGCGATTTTCCATGTCTACTGTTTTCACATTCAGCCATAATCAGCCTGCGCGTTATTGGGATTCAAATATGCTGGTGACCTAGCAGATTCCAATTTATATCTTTCTTGAAGAACTAATACCATAATGTGTGTTTAAAAATCAGGATTTAGTGAACAGTCCAAGACACAACCGCGATGTATTTTACCGCGGTTGTGTTTACAGCTCAATGAAACGTAATAAAATAAAGAAAAATTAAATTAAAAATTAATGTTTATTTACGGGTAAACGTAACCCAAAATAAATCAATATGTACCAACACACATGAGACACACCTTAAAGATACCAACCATGTACCAACACACTTGAGACATACTTTAAATAAATCAACATGTACCAACACACTTGAGATATACCTCAAAGAAATCGACATGTACCAACACACTTGAGACATACCTTAAATAAATCAACATGTACTAACACACTTCAGATATACCTCAAAGAAACCAACACATTTGAGACACCTCAAATGAAATAGATCTTTGAATGTTGAGGCAGTTAATATCAAAACCGTGAGCGAACCGTGTTATATACCGCCTTTCTAATCGTATCTTTTATTTCTTATATTTTCAGTAAAAACACTCCATCGCATCGCTTAGCAGTTACAATTGCTTATAACGAGTATACTAGATCATATCAAGTACATTATCACTAATTTTATGTTTGTTGGTGGGTTGGGACGACATTCATACATTATTTCACACCGTCCTTTGGTTTAAAAAACAAAAACGAAGACCACTGTTCTTCAGTTCTAAAATTTAATTGCCCGTCTCTTTATTTGCTATTGATGAAAAGCTATAGGCCAGGTAAATTGAAACCTGCGATGGATCGCGTGCTTAATGTAATGGAACGCCTGGCGAATGGGCCATAGCGGGATTTTTGCCTTCTTACGAGCTATAGGTATGGTAAAGCGCATAGTCAGCATGATGTTTTTATGGTAAAGCAGATAATGTAGTGTTACATTGTGCCCTCCTAAAAAGAAAATGCATTAGTAACCGTTTTAACGAAAGCATAATAACATTATATACGGAAAATAAACAAAGAGAATAAACAATGGTTATTATTTAGGTACATAATACATTTATTCAGAAAACAGTTACAAGACACTACAGTTGCAAAAGAAAATACAAACTCACATAATAACAGAGAAATTGATGGAAAATGAAAAGTAATAGCGCAGTGTGATGTCCGTGAGGTCCGGTAACTGCCCTGAATGGGCGTTATTATTTTTGTTCTATCCAAAACTCTTAAGTTTCTTGTTTGATTTTTAAATTAGAAAATTTAATTTAAAATCTTTTTTTTTAATGAAAATTTAATATTTTCTCGAAATTTAACTAAAACCTTGAAAATTTAATTTTACTAAATCTCGAATGTTACCAAAACTCACTTGTGCCCTTTTTCTAATTAGGACAGAATTGGTAGTACACTACTGTTAGTAGTATTAGTTAGTAGTACAAATGTTCAACATTATTTATTATCTAAGTAAATAAAGTTAACTTTATTTACTTAGATAGTTTACTTAGATACTGAGGTAAAGTTTAAACTTTACCTCAGTATCGAGGACGAGGACTGCCGTCACTAGCCGTTTTATCGTCCATTGTTGGACACGGACCTCAAACATGAGGGATGTATGGCCTCAAAACAGCACGCTGGTGAAGCGGATTGACGAGTGCATTTTTTTAGAGGTAGTGATCTCACGGCTTGTGGTGGCGGCTTTATCCCTTAGTCACTTTTGCGACACCCACGGTGGTGCTAAAGCCGACCGGTCACCACACGGCCAATATATTTTATATATTATGTTGTACCTATATATTCTATATAGCAAATATATTATATAGGACTAACATTTTGTCAATATTTGCTAGTTGGTAAAGTAACCAGTATCAGTGAGCGTACTTGGCGCACTCGACATGACCTAGATACCACGATCAATATGGCCCGGGCCTAAAATGTACGTACAAGAAAACGCGAAACGTTGCACAATGCTCTTGTTAATATTTGTAATTTAACTGATATTGCCGTAATAGGACTCTTAGGTCCAGATAAATACATTGATGATTCTAAAACCATTATATGTCTTATATCAGAGATTCTCAGTCGTTTGGCGATCTATAGTAAAAATTGGACTGCAAGCAATCGATTAGGCTAAGCAGGAAAAAAAACAATTTTACTATGAACTGTAACTAAGTGATAAGTAGGTTCAAAATTGGATGAGCGCTACCCGTAAGCGTTGTTGACCAAATTCGTTCAGGTCCACAATGTCCAAAGTATTAGGGGTTAAAGTATGAAATTGCCGATTTGTACTGAAAAATTAAAACTCGTTTTTTTCTAAAATGTAACATATTTATTTAATCAAAATATTTTCCCTCATTATCTATACATTGTTGCCATCTAATCGGAAGTTCATTTATGCCTTTGCGATAGAACTCTGGGGATGTAGATTCGACAAACTGTGTGAAACCATTTTGTACTGCCTCTTGGGAAGAAAATTTTTTACCACGTAGAAAATTGTCCAAATCACGAAAAAAATGGTAGTCCGTTGGAGCAAGGTCTGGCGAGTACGGAGGATGACGTATGGTTTCTAACTACAGTTCCTGTAGAGTTCCAACGGTTTCTCGTGCAGTGTGAGGTCTTGCGTTATCATGGAGCAATAATGGTGAAGATCGATTCACGAGTCGGGGCTGTTTCACTGCTAGTTTCGCCATCATTGTTCGAAGCTCGGCACAGTAAACATCTGCTATTATTGCTTGACCAGACCTGAGAAAGCTATAGTGAATAACACCATGAATAGACCACCAAACAGTTACCATTACCTTTTTATTGGTAAGCTTTGCCTTAGGGCACTGTTGCGGCGTTTGACCTGGGGTCAGCCATTGCATTTTTCGCTTTCGGTTATCGTAAAGAATCCACTTTTCGTCACATGTCACAATTCGATCCAATATTCCTTCATTTCTGTACCGATTCAACAAGGCAACGCAAGTTTCAACACGCGTTTCTTTCTGCAGATCAGTCAAATCATGAGGCACACATTTTTCATATTTTTTTATCTTATTGATTTGATGCAAATGAGTCAATATTGTAGGTAAGGTAACGTTAAACCATGCCGCTAATTCCTGGGTAGTTTGACTCGGATCGGCTTCCACCATCTCCTTCAATTCAGCGTTATTCACCTGTGTGGGCGGTCTTCCACGTGGTTCGTTCTTCAAGTCTCAGTTTCCATTACGAAAGCGTTTAAACCAAAAACGCACTGTTCGTTCATTAGCAGTCTCCTCTCGAAACGCAGCATTGATATTGCGAGCCGTTTCTGCCGCGTTAGTTCCGCGTCGGAACTCGTATTCAAAGATTACTCGGATTTTCGAAGTATCCATCTTTCCCGTCTAAGCTGTATAAAAAAAAAACAATTGAATGTCGAAAATCGAATGTTGCACATTTTTTAAAACAAGAACCTCATAGGTATCATATGAAAAAAGTTTCACTCAAAAATCTCACACCATGAAGGTTTTATCTCAATTCAAAGTATCCATTACTATAAAACGGCAATTTCATACTTTAACCCCTATTATTAAAATGACCAGTGTGTCAAAAGGTCCAATGCTACAAAATGACTAGTTTAAAATGTCCTATGTAGTGGAAACGGGCTCAGATATATAAGTACCCAATTTTATCAACACAGTTTAGGTAACTGCGATGGAGTGACATCACTATCGCTCTACCGAAGCGGTAGTGGTGCCACACTAGTTAGCGAGTGGAACCCTACCGCCTACACTTCCGCGTACGAGGAGCTGCCACCATCCACATTTAATAATATTTAATAAAATACTAAAATCGTTCTCAATTTCAAAAGCTTACTACAGTGTAATGAATATTTTAGTGATAAAGCTTAAATGTAGCTACATGCAAACAGATTTAATTTAATAACATTCTAGATGGAACATTTTAGATAGAAGTTGTAGAAACAGGCTCGAATATTATCTATAATTTTATCAGTTTAGGTAACTTCTTACGTAAACAGTGTTTTTGACGTCTCGGTAAATATCGAGACGACGTATCTACTGGGAACAGCTTCAAATAGGTAATTATGTCAGCATTTAGAGAAAGGAGCATCGGACTCTGCTAGGGTTGCCAGATGGCCGGGGTCCACCGGGATTGTCTCCAAATGCAAGCGTATGTCCCGAGTTCCGGAAATTTCAAATTTGCACAGAAATTTGATTTAACAAATGAGTTTTTGCTCGACTGGCATTTGTTTAATTTCACAATATCTCGGAATCCAATGCTGAAATTGACACTGACAAACTGTATATAAGTTTATATACAACTGTATATAAACTGTATAAGTGTATAACAAATTTAAGGACTATGACAGTATTTTAAAAATTGACAAAACAAACTACAAATTATCGGCAGAATTTTTGATAAAGAAGATTATGAAACCTCGGACATGCAGTTTCATTTATTATATTCATACCAGTCAGCAATGCTTTCTGTGAAATAATACCTATCATATTTAATTTATTTATGAATGAATGAAACCGCTTATCCATGGAGCTGGTGAAGACGGAACTGCAGACGAGAGTAAATTTTAGTTTGTCTTGTTTCGAATTTATAAAAATGCTACATGGACCAGATGATCAAAAATGATTAGCAGCTGCCAAATTAGTGATACATATAGGTGGGTAAATATATGTTTGTATCTTCTTAATTGGCTTTATTTCTTTTTCCCGTAATTCACGCCATCTAATCTGGCAACCCTAGACTCAACGTAGATTTCGTGACAATCACAAGCAACGGTGTATCTACGTAGTCCAACAGAAAAGGTTTTCTTGGAAATGACAAGTTATCAAAATTAGAAAGGGCTTTGATGCCGATTGCTTGTTTTTCATTTGCTTTGATAGTCCTTGTCGTTTTCAGAACTAAGTATTTATATGCATACCAACAGTGCTGGCGACTTTGTGCGCGAAGACGTTAGAGTATGTGTGGTTAGTTTGATTCCCATGGGAATTCTATAATGGATCTGGATAAAAAGTACCCTAATGTTAAATAAACTGTTATATAATTATGCTAAATTTTACAATTAAATATAATTATATAATATAAATATAATATAACTGTTTATAATTATGCTACAGTAGTTTTTGGGTGATATCCGCTCAGACAGACAAACAGACAATTTCAAAAAATATATTTTGGGCTCTGCAGTGTCTGTATATATATTATATATCGTCCGTGTCTGTATATAAGGTCGAGGAAAAAGTTTCTTCGTATTTTATATACAAATTCAAGACAATATTTTTATTTCTTTTTCTTAAATGTTACCCTTTTAATGGTATCATAACCAGCCAGGTACAAACAGTTCAATCAAAGATATTGGATCACAACTTCATACATACAAAATACGAAAAGACTTTCTCCCCGACCTATTATATATAGTCGGAGCTTTTAATATATAGGCTTTGTTTATAGGGGCTAGATATGACCTTTAACGTCCCACTGAAGAGTAAAGACCTCCCCTAATAGTCACAATTGTGTATGGGACCATAATACACTATGCGAGCCCACTACACATACTCCAAACTTTTTTATTCTCAATGTTTACTAATTTTTTTAAGTGTCGACTAAGTAGTTTTTAGTTTTAAATTTTAAATGTGATTGATTACGTTGTCTTAGTATACCTATAATATTAATTGAATTTTCCGGGCTACTTGGCCGAGGTCTTCTGGAATCTCTTCTCTTTCTTCCAAACGCAACTGCGGTTGACATCTTCAGTGGCGACTGCGGTCACTTTCGGAGAGATGTTATCTCTTCGGCTTCTCGAGCGCAACTGCGCTCAGTTGGCGCTACTGGCCAAGTAGCCCGGAAAATTCAATTAATATGGACACCGGCCGAGAAAGCCTACACTCCACTATAAACCTATAATATTTTCAAAATCACTTTGATACAGATTTTTCCTAACAAAATTAAGAGATTCATTGAAACTTGACTATACTCTTTTCAAGTCAAGAAAAAAGTGATTTCACCTATTGACCAATTACGAGAAGGAGCGTTTCTCGATTGACCAATTAACGCTGTGTTATGCTATATTGGACAGACGACGTCACTTTTTTGTTAATGTGAATACAGTATAAGTTGTTCACTTCTGATCTAGAAGTAATCTAGGTTGTTAAATCCTCAGCAGGAAAAAATGTAGCATATAATCCTAAACAACTTATTGAAAACCAATTTAAAATATTTTCACAGCGACCTTAATTTCTGAAAGTCAAAGTTATTAATGGTGTGCTAACAAATAAACGCATTTGCCGGTGAAAGGCGGGACCGGAACCTCACACCCACGCGACCGGTTACCAGACACACCCTCTACCGTCTACACCATATCATTATGTAGAGAAAGCACATGCACGTGACAGTAGTATAACTCGTTCCAATCCAATTTCTCCAAAATGTAAACAACATGGCGACCTAAGGATAACTGACAAGGTCTTTAATTAAATAGTGAGGTAGTCATTATTTACGTATCCATATATTTTACATATAGTTTACAGTAGCGTAGTCGTGTGTCCTTAAACTAATCCCGCGCGCACCGAGTTGCACTTTACGAAATAAAAAGCTTGTTTTTTTTTTGTTCTTCATATATAGCAATGGTGCAATTAGTCCAGTCAATGTCCAGTTCCGTCGAAGTAAGTCGGAAGTTTCTTGGTCAGGAGTCGCTCAGTAAGTGATAGTAATTTTACTGAGGACAAAAGAGGACTTCTTGGAAGCACACGAGATACGCAGTCCTATGTTTTTATTTGATTATCACAAACATTACGCACAAAAATATACTTTAATAAACTATCACTATTAAACCACAAAACGTACAATACACAATTTTTACAATTAAAGCAAACAATGACTTATAGATAACGTAAAATTTCTTGGGCTCTTATTTAACAAAGATTATTCTTCAGAATTATTCTTCTTAAAGTTAATTGAACAATACCTTTTAACTCCAGTACATTTACATTTACATGTTTACATTTTACTAATTGAAAAGTAAAAAATCATCGAATAAGTGTGTAAAATATGTCACGCTCGTGTCCTTGGTTACACCTCTCTGCTGAGTTCTTCAGCGGTATATCTAACATCATCTCATGGCACACCAGTGTGCCGCGACACACCGGTCGAGGACCACTGCTCTAGACGGTGGTTTTCACAGTATAAGGCGAAATTCGAGAGCAGAATCGAGTGTACCAGATGTATCTGGCAAATGACACGAAACATTTATTGCCACATATTTGTACTTACTGTAACCAGCCCTTTTATCGTTCACTGACCGACATAGGCCTCATCATGCAGTATGCATATTGTCTTGTGCATGAAGAATGTATGGTCTTCAAAAGCCGCACTGGCCAAGCGGAGGTCGTCGGCTTGCCCGATATTTTTACTTAAATTTAATACCTAAAAACTTTATTTCTAAAGCCCAACCACGAAAACAAAAAGCCTCGCCATGATGCGTAAAATAATAGAACTAATATCTTCTACTGACAACACTATGAATGCTATGAAAAAAGCAAATGTGACGCCCCCACAGCAAGTTTTTATTTTTCTGGTCTGGGTTTAAATTTATAATTAGCGGCAATGAAAAGGTCTCTGAAAAGCTGATGGTAACCGCATAACCAGTTTATGAACCTCTCTCTTTCTCTCTGGGCGTACGTGTGAGTATACGCGTAAGTTTGTTACATGTACAAGTAAGTTTCTCACTTCCTTTACAACATAAAAAACTAACAAAATGAATCGTTAGATCCATTATCACCAAATTCGCAATCCATATACTACATTTTCCTCCCATTTCCCTAATTTAGTGCCACTGTGTCACGATGTCCCTCGCTTTCATCTTGCCGCGAATTATCCCTTGGGTGAAAGCGCCTTAGAGAGCCGATTCTGTTAGTCCGCCTAACCGTGAAGAGACTATGAGCACAATAGTGAATGGAATGCGTCGATTTATAATAAAAATTAATGTAGGTATAAAAAAAAAAAACTGACCAGTCAGTTACCTTAAAACCGTAACGGTTTTACGGTTAATTAACCGTGAAATGTACTAGAATACCTACCCTATCTTATTCCTCCAATATACGTATTTGTACATTGTAGTGATAGAGCCCGTGGCAGACAGTCAGTGACAGATGCCAGAGCCAATATGTAATGCTAATAGTTGCCATGCTGTTGCTTTTTGTTTATATAGAAAAAAGGCAGCAGACGAACAAACATACAGTCCACCCGGCAGTAAGTGGTTACTGTCGTCCATAGACATCCGTGATACATGCCAACATCAGTCCAGAATGACGAACGTTGGCACGCGCCCGGATGCGCTGCATACCTTTGCAGATTAAGGAAGGGATTGGGAAAATGGGGAGGGATAGGATGGGATGGAAATGGGCTCTGGCATATCTCACTCATTACAGAAATAAGGACGTACATTGAGGTAATGCGATGTGTGTCCATACATGTTGGCATGTGTGGACGACACAGTATCTTCTTTCTACCAGAGGGGCTGCTCGTCTGCGACTTACTTTCTATACAAGAAAATTATAATGTTACACGTCCTCCTTGGATCGTTCTCCTCGTTGCCGAGCGGACCACGCTATACGGATTAGAATCCATGGGTAGTTTTCTTGAGAAAGTAAACACGGTGGGTTCTCTCGTCCTTCCATGTCAGTTCTTTAGGGGTGATTTAGTACCCCCCAGCCACAAGACCGCTCCGCGTGCGCTGGATGGACGCGGAGTTGTCGGGTTAGTCACCGCCGCCCGATACTCGGCTTTGGCATTTTGCGGCAGGGATTGCCCACTCCTGACCAAACCTCTTGCGGATGCGGATGCGGGCTTGGGATCGGCATTGACAGAGTTAATATTACTCGTACATATATGTCTAAATAGTAACTCGTCATTTACAGGTTTCCATTTAAATGTGTAAATGTCTTATTGAGTTATTTTAGATAGATTGTATTCTAAATGGTTATCACGATACGCCGTCACGTTTGTTGTTTGTACAGTTAGATATGAAACTATCTATACACGGCATACGTGCTCGTAGAGCTACGCGATTTGTAGCCTCAGGTTGTCGTCTACGAAATTCATAGCGGTTCTACGATTATAAAGACATTTCTGGCGTAGACTTGCTACGTTATATTATAAGATAACTTTCCTTGGTATCTACTTTGGAACTAGGTAAATAGAGATATCTAGTTATTCATGCACTACGCATATCTTGACGTATTTAAATATAATTTAGCACGAAAATAGTTTGGGCTTATACTTTAAGTTCGTAGACGAACCAAATCAATTCTGTAGTTCCAAAATTATAAGGGTATATGTAGTTTTAAAAAAATATATATTTAAAACTTATGTTTAGTAAGACTTAAAGCTCTACTATTTTTTTTTAAATACGTACGGAATATAGCAAAATCTCACTTCATCGACTGATGTGTAACATCGTCATTTTTTTTGTATTGAGGAAATAGTAAACAAATAATAGATAGGAGTTAATACTTTTCATTTAGTTATTAAAAATTAATTTTAAACTTAAATAATCATAATTAAAGTTTCATTTGTTTATCGACATGTTCATCAGCCGATACCGATGGGCTAGACAAGTCCTCGAATGGAGGTCACGTACCGGGAAGCGTAGTACGAGACGCCCCTCGACCAGGTAGACCGATGACTTAAAGAAGTACCCCGGTGGTGGCTGGCTGAGAAGAGCCTTGTAGGCTGATGATACGGTCACGTTATCAACTTAAAAACCTCACGTCGACCTAGTCAATTATTTCACAACTTATTTCAATATAAGTCATTGACCCCTTTTTATTTTCTGAAGCATTTTTACTCCATTTCAAATAAAAAAATATACCTTTTATCGATACGTAATCGTGCTAGGGTACGTCACTATGAGATTTGACAATACGGACACCCATTCTCGCATAATTGTATGTTTCTTTCTTTGAGAAACGAGTTTATTGTTAAGAAGTTAGTTCTAAATATAACTTTGAAGTGTGGGAGATGAATATTTCTACATATTACCAGTATACGGTTTGTACAATGAATACATTTATATGACGTTCTTTAATCATACCATAGTATCAGTCTATGTGACTCTACTGCCAGATATATAGAACTTTTCAAGGGACCGCCACCACATACGGTCTTCTACTTTTCTCATCCAGTCACTAACAGCGACTTTCTTCAAGTCGTCAATTCATCTGGCATACCAGGCTATGTTTCCAATATCAATATATTGTAGTAATAATGTAGTGATACAAATGTATCAATAAAATTGCTTCCAAAAGAAACTTGTTTGTTCATTGTATAGAAATTCATTTTCAACTGTTGGGGATCAATATGTACAGTATTATGGGGTTGTAAATGAACATATATGTGTAGGTATTTTGCTCCGGGTTGAAATTTTGGGGTTGAATATGGAACTAAATAAAAAAATAATAAACCTCGTATCATGTAACGTCTTCTATCATTGCAAACACAGTACCAACACTTGGGAAGTATAAGTACTCGTACATAACCTGTCGGAACAAGATGCCGCGCGTGTTGATTTAGGATCGGCATCGCAAGCAATATTCAAAGTTTATGTGGGCAACTGAACATTACGGTGATGTATCGTTGCGAAAATTTCGTATATTATTATGTAGGGAAAATGGGGTGGAAAGGTTATAAAAATTATGTATTATTATCGCTTCGCGCATGGTCCACCGGCGCCCACATCTATTTTATTTGTTTATTTAAACTTCGCTGCATTAAAGTTTTACAAAAGGCGGACTTACGCCTGGTTGCATTCTCTGCCAGTTAATCTGTGCTTGCATGAGGGTGGTGCAACGTATAGTCATAGAAAGTGCATAGTAATACCTAAACTTACATACATATACGAGATATATAATCAATATAAACGTACATAAAATATGTACATACATACAAATATACAAAACGTAATTATTAAAAAAAAAACAGAAAGTAATTAGTAATAGACATAATATTTATTTATTTATTTTGAAGAAACCTCCTTACTACAAATATTCATCAACCTTAACCAACCCTTTTATCGTTCACTGGTGAACACGGACCTTATCATGCATAGGGGATGTATAGCCTTAACGCTGTCGAAGCGGGTTGACGAGTCCAATCTTTCAGAGGCGATGTAATTCCTTAGGTCTTGTGATAGTATCTTTGTTATCTTTGTGTTAGTACATGGGAAAAGATGGGGTGGGGTGGGTTATTTTAAAGCCAAAGCCATAAATAGAATAACAGATGAAAGGTCAATACAAAATCAAAGGTTATACTATATATACCGAGTATATAATTATTGGATAATTTATTATCAGTTGAAACTACATTTAAAGATCAAAAAGAAACATAAAGATCATTTCGTCCCGTGCCTTCCTGTGTACGTGTATATTAATTAATAAGCCATTTAAAAATCACCACGGATAGTGTTCCGTAAATGTTTAACACTTTAAAAGGATTTCAGATTCTTCTTAACAACATCGGCGGTGTATCAGTAATTAGAAACTCCCAAGTCATTTATTAATGAGGTTGAGACGTCGCAAAAATTTACCCTGAATATTTTTCAAGAGCCCTATCTCGGGAACGCATAAAATATTTATAAGCAACGGTTTCGCAGTTACTTGGTGACATAAGAGTAAGGATTTGTGAACACTGGAACACATGTGACTAAATGAATCTTGCAGCGTCTCTGATTTAAACTGGCTGTGGAAAACATTTATAATTCTTTTAAAGATTACTATGATGACAAATGCAAAGGTATAATTTAAAGCGTCGCTGTGTGTATCAAAAACAATGTAAGTTTATCTTGTGTTAATTATTATTCGTAATTTGATTGTAACTTAACAAACCTATAAATTTCCTGTTTAATTTTTTTTGTACCAAATTTTTTCACGTCCTGGTTTAGGGTATTCCAAAGGTGGCACAGCCCTATATACAGATGACATCATTCGTACGGCGACAAAGCGATGCATGAAACTAGTGTCAGATAGAGAAAGTTGGGCTAACATGAGAAGATCTGCAGCCAGAAGTGGATGCTTGCAGGCAACAGATAGATTGCTCTCCAAATCTGTACTCGTATCTTGTGTAGATGTTGCGTTGTAAAACGGGTCGTAATGAATCTATACACATATTATTCTCTATTTAATATCTACACATACCTATGTTCTATCTAGATATATATCTATACATATAATCCAATCGCTACAAAGCCGTCTGTGTAAAAAATATTTTTTTTGATAATGTCGTTGCAATGTGAAAGTACAAATGATACGGAGCCCTCAACAACATTTTTTTGAATTCTTGTCTATCTGTCTAAACGCGCATAACGCGAAACCACTAAACCGATTTTAATGAAACTAAGCATAGTTATAACTTATATGCCGTGTTAAGACTTAGGGGGCCATCCATAAATTACGTCACACGAATTTCATGATTTTTGGAGTCCCCCCCCCCCGTCCTTGTCACAGGTGGTCACATTTGTGTAACCCCCCCCCCCCCCCTAGTGTGATGTCACATATTTTGCAATTTTAAATTTAAGAAATTATTAAATTAAAACAACCTAATTAATAATAATATTGGTAGAGTTGGTAATATTTTAAAGTTTTTCGTTACAGTTGAAGTTTAGTTTTAATACTTTAGATTTATACATGTGACGTCACGAAGCTTATGACTCGTCCCCCCGCCCCTCGTGTCACACGATGTCACACTTTGTTGACCCCCTCCCTCCCCTTTAACGTGTGACGTAATTTATGGATGATCCTTTACGGTACTGTTTGTCCAAATAAATTATTGAGTTCCCACGGGAATCAAGTTAACTGCATATGCGAATACATATTCTGACGACTACGCGCACGAAGTCGCGGATACAATTAATTTTCATTTTTAGAGAGCGCTTAAATTTTAATTAACTTCGTGTTGTAAAGTATAACAGCAAACTTTATCTATTTTGCAACTAGCCTTTTTAGTATCTACTGCTGGACTACATTGTCTAGTGCACAAGGGAAGTAAGTACCTTAGCCCTTAAAACTCCTCGCTGTCCAAGCAGGTTGGCGAGTACACTCTTATAGAGGTGGTGTAGTTCCTTAGCGCTGATTGTAGCGACTTTATTATCCCGCCTGTTAAAACACCTGTTGAGGAGGAGAGTGCAGCTGCAATCCAACAACCGCTGGGCGCGCTCGTCTGGCTACTTTACCCCTCTCTCACAGAAGACTACCTTGAAATGTACTGCATTTCCCACTTTATCTTATTTACCCAATCTACGTACCTGTTTCAGCAGTGAGTGAAATGTGCCAGAGCCCGTTCCCATCCTATCCTTCCCCATTTTCCCAGCCCTTTCTCTAAATCCATTCCTATATCTCCAAAGGTAGGGACCGCATCCGGGGGCGTGCCAACGTTTGTCATTTTGGACTAATGTTGGCTTGTATCGCGGATGTCTATGGACTACAGTATCTACTTACCATCAGGTGGAGTGTATGCTCGTCTGCCGTCCATAAAAAGAAAACACCCATGGGAAGTTATGGGGTAGTACTATTGTATACCGGGCCGGCACCACACGCCACTTTTTATATTACCCTTTATATCACTTTCAGCGGCTATGATATGTTGGTACATATTACACACCCTCCCTCCCAATGCTTCCGTATATGTATACCTACCAACATATACGTACGATAAGTATGTATTAAAAAGAATAACTAAATAAACATTACTTACCTTGTTTACTTCACGTATCACAGACAAAACTTTTTTTTGCATATTTTGTAATCAAACCTGATATATTTTGTCGTTAACCTTTTAGTAAAAATAACTTTTTGCCACGCAGCCAACGGGACTAACGCACGAATAGCCTAAATTCTGTATGTTTTCTAAGACTTTTGCCAAAATAACTGCGGTCTCTGTGAAAGCTTCTTACGTTGACATATCTCTCTAGCTAAACCATATAAAAGACGTGCAATTTGTTGCGGATTTGCGCGTCGCGGGTGGATTTCTTTACATGATATTTATTATTCACAATAACGAGCTCGCGTCCGATTTGTTGAAAAGATACCGGGCTTTGTCTAATTTATTAATGTAAATGATTCACTACTACAATTTACAATAAAACATAAGCCAGTTATTAACTAATATTATGTTTAATCAGATATACATATACAGGTTGTGTGCAAATCATTCCCAAAAGTATTTTGTATATTGTAGATCGGGTCTGAACGTGTATAACAAAGATATTTGATTACCTTTTATTTCTACGGCACGGGTTACACCGGCCGTGTTCACGAGTTGACTGAAGACACGGCGGTAGTCCAGGCGGGTAGGAGCAGTTTTATCAACTACCCACATTTGATCTACACATTCGTAAAGGCTGCCACATACTACACTAACAATGTCCGCGGACGTATTCGACGGTAAATCGCAAGGTTTAAATTTGTTGATAATTTTTTTTCATTTCCCAAAGCCCGAAAAATTGCTCTGAAAAAAATTTATTCCAAAAATTTTATCACACTTAGGCGAAGCGAGAACAAGTGGAGTTCCATCGACTTGGTGATGACGCTCTTAGTAATTTAAAATTATTTACTTCAGTTTTAAATGAATAGATTACTTTGTTGACCGTGGTTTGCTGTTCATTTAGTATTTTCTTGCTGCCTGTTTAAATACCAGCCATTTAAAAAAAAATGGCAGATAAAATTATTATTAATGAAATCTTATATTATATTTTTATAGTGTTATTAATATCCCTATTGTCCTAATGTAAAAAGGGCTGTTGTAAAATTATTTTCTGTAAACTAAACAATATCTTTTGTCTCTTTTTCTTACATAAGGCACAATAAAGATTTTATAGATAAACTTCCACAAGGTTGTGAGTAATCTCTTCAAAGTTGGCCCACCCACTGCTTCTGAAGAGACTAACTTTTCGGAAAATGGTAGTTGGGTTATAGCTCTTAAATCTTGTTCAAATGAAACTTTTCAATTTTCTAATTACTTATGAATTTACGAAACGGTACCGCGACTTTGCCCAGTATACTTTTTAATTTCGTACAACTATCTAAAACGCTATAGGTTCTGTACGGACAAGAAAAATTTCTTTTCAAAAAACAGTATCAGACAGTCCGCCTGATTGCAAGCCTATCACTTACTACCATACGTAACGCAAAAATGAAGATAAATTTCTATCCACGATCTGTCATATATATCGCCCGGTACTGTACTCTCTTTGAACACTCATTAGTCTAATGTTGACCATTGTCATTTATTAATGTGTATTAGAATATTATTAAGCAATTTAATAAGAATGAAAGTTTGCAATATTATTTATTATACTAGCTGTTGTTCGCGACTTCGTTCGCATGGAATTAGTATTAAAAAACAACTCACGTGTTAATCCATCCCACGAACGTTAGCCAAACTTGATAGTGATTCGTTAACTAATCGCAGAATTATATGGTAACAAACAATCAAACCTACTTTCTCGTTTATAATATATCTAGTAACTACACGACAGACTATTACTACTAATATTAAAGACTAGACTTCAGTCTTCATAGTCACAGTCTTCTTCTTCTACTAACTACTTCTTCTTTAACTTCAATCTCCGCAAAAGTTCAACTGTACGCAGCTGTTAATAATGTACTCGTACATTACACACTGTCACGGTTCCCACTATACTACCTAAGTAAGACTGGTGTAAGTCATAACTGGAAGCGGGGTATATTTTTTCTTTTTCGTTTCAAAGATCTGCGTTTTTTACACATATTTATTTTATATATTACGAATTTATCATTGAGTTATATAACCTTTGACGTTTCACTGTTTTCTGTTGCAGTAGTGTGCAGTTTCTTTTTCTGTGCTGCCCTATTGAATAGCCCTATTCCAAGAGAGTTTTTTGACTGACCAAACGAACATATTTATCATTTCCCTATTTATCGCATTTCTATTTAACGGAAAATATAGATTTCGTATTTTATTTATGTTTTAATAAATGTTTAGTAAAATTGTATTGTTTTTGAGTCTCACCTAACAACAAGTCATTGTTCTTAAAAAAAGTAGCTATATAGAAATCGTTTATACACATTTGTTTGTTATTTGTATTTTTGTAGGGTTAAACCTGTATAATTATGGAACTATGGAATCGTTTTGGCCTATATACGAACTTAACAAAAGGCCTAAACTATTTTTCTAAATATAAAAATATTTAAATTTAGATGCAATAGTTCCTTCCGTTCCTCTGTGCCTTCCATATCTAGCTAAAAAACTGAGCCAAAGGTTCCGATACACAGAGCGCTTCTCACAACTTGCACCACCCACGTTTTACGCACTTCGTTACGCCGCGCCAAGGTCAACGTACACGCCCACCAATGCCAAGGGCACTATTCCGCCCAACCTTGGAACTACGTGAGTGGGCTACAAGAAAACTTTGCGTTTGTTTATCCCTTGCCGCTTTTCACCACGCTTTTAATTTCCGGACTTTTTAAAGCTTACACGTGCGGGCTTTGTCAGTGTATAAAGGAGTAGTGATATCGCAATATTATTTTATCGAAGGAAATTTTTATACAGTTTATAATTGTATGTACATTTCCACTAGCATTGATTAGCATTGATTCTAAAGATTGATTGATTGACTCTAAAGTTTATATGGTAACATATTAAACTGATAACAATGTTCTCATCGAAATCGAAACATCGTGTATGGTGATGACCCTTAATAAAAGTCTATATCCGCCAATGAAGAGACATAGGTTGATGGTATGCTATAACATTTTTTTAAATGATTTTGTGTTTTAAAAAATGAGATGAGTCTAGAAAGATAACGCCGGGGTATCTTTCTAGACTCAAATCGGGTGGTCGAAAGATCGCATGCTAAACCACAATAATAAGTATATATATTTCGACGGTAAAGAATGGGCAAAAAATATTGAGAGACAAGATGCGTGCTAAGAAATTTAAAAATATTGAAGTCTTCCACGACACAGTGAATGAAATAGGTTATCTACACGTTAAAGATGCAATTTCAAGGCACGTGGCACACGTCAGACGTTACGGCACCACCCTACGGCGACGGCATTTGACGTCGGATGGCACATGCCGTTGTTACAAGTTTGGAAACCGGCGACAGTTGCAGCGCGGCACATACCATATAACCTATTTTCTCCTCTCACGAGTCTGAACAGTGAATATAATTGAGCAGTTTCAATAATAAACAATGATGTATTGAGATACTAAATTAAATGAATGTTCACTTTCTTTATCGGTTGACACCTCAATGTTGTCCGACTGCAGGAGGCAATACTGTCTACGCGGTTGTGCCGTCTGCCGCAACGCGTCACAACTAAATACAACTTACCGCGCGACATATGTAGTCGTGCACTTTCATATAATTAAACAGTGGAAAGTAGGTGCCGTCTGCCATCGCGTCGTGTGACTCGGAATTGCACCTTTGCGTAGTTTTGCTACGGATCGCAAACGTAGCTATGGTGCTACAGATACTACAGCGTAGAGGCGTATAGCATATCTCCAAGTACGAACGCGCGCCGAGTGATGATTACACATTATCCAGAAATGCACGATAATGGTAATCGGTAATCTGTCCACTATGACAATTGAAACAGTCACAGAACAACAGGAGCGTATTTATAACACGCTCCATTATCTTGAAGAGGAGGTAGGTGATCCCTATCGGCCTGTAGTTGGCCGGGTTAGTCTTGTTTGGACAGAGAGTGAACATGGGCTACCTTCCAAACTGACGGGAAGCGTTTCGCAGAGTTTGATAGCCTATAGAGCCGCGTAAGCACCGGAAACAACTGCAGGAATACCATCCGGCCTACTCGATTTTAGTTCTGTAGTCACATGAACATTTCGACAGAGACCACCATAGGCCGAACTCTAGAAACAACAGAAGAACGACTTGTTGTTGAAATACCATCGAATTAAAGTTTAATTCTGTATTTTTTTTTATATTCTTAAGTTAATTATGTCGAAAAGTGGGTAAATCGAAAACGAAAAAAAAAAATCAAAAATGTTGATTTGTTCAACGTGGAAAACAAAGATATAAAATGTTAGTCAAGAAAAATAGACTAGATTTACTGCAAAGAGACTTCAAATAATATTACCTTGTTATCGAGGCCACCTCGCACTTGACCCACAAACATTTGGGCTGGGACGTGGAAATTGGCTTTTATTGGGGAAGCCGGGCCCCTTGTGAGTCGAGCATCGTCGCCCTTTTAAATAATTTCGTGCAGTACTATAGTCTCCTGAAATGGTTTTCTGAATTAAATAACTTGTTTTCCTTTGTCCTTGAGAATTTAAGTAATACTCTACGAGTATATATACGAATTTTAGGGCGCGCATTTCTTAGCCGATTGAAATTAAATTCGGTACAGAAAGATCTATACAGTTTAGATCTATAACTCGCTTAAGTTAGTAGACGAGTTAAATCAAGGATTATTCAATTTCAACTATGCATTGACAATGTCAATGCATAGTTGAATGAAATAGTCAACAGTCAATGAAATTGAGTATGCTATGTCAATTTGACATAGCATAGCTATTTATTAACTTTATCCGTCACTCACACAGAAAATATATGTAATCACAATAGTTTATAAGCTTCCTGAGAATAATAATGATAATAAATACCTGCGCCGTCTTAATGCTTAACAGTATTCGTTTGATCTACGACTTTTTAAAATTCAATATCTTTTTTGACACATAAATAAAAACATTTTTATCTTACCTACAAATGTAATTAATCTACACTGAAATACGTTATCAAACTATAGAGAAAGAGAAATTGCAAGCGGGCGGTGTATTCGACAATGAATACAAAAGATGCGGAATAAAAAAAAACATTTTGAATATTTTACTTTTTTTGGCGAAAAAAAAGTTATAAGACAAAAATTGTTAGTATTAATGACAGAAATTCGATGTTATTATATTTAACTCTGTATAATGAACAAGCCTGTTCCTACTTGAAATACAGAGATAAATTACAACGCATAATAGACATTAGAAGAGTAACACCTAATTTCAGTTGAATTATAATATGATTTGTATTCATTTATTCTAGGGGTCATATCGGTCGTGAAATGTCATACAGTCTGTTTATGTATTGAAACGTTAACTGAATTAGATTTTTATGGAACAGATAGCGGACAGACATTTCGCAATTTTATAGGTAAGCTACATGTAACCATGTAGGTCGCAGATGAGATATTAAGATGGTTACCTACCATCGTATGGACTGTCTGTCTGCGATCTCTCTTTGTCAGTTTGTGTCAATACACTGCTGGACGCAGGCCTGACCCAATATGCGCCAAAATGCCCTATCATTTGCTATCCCCATCCAGTCGCCACCCACTATCCTCTTTAGGTTATCGGTCCATCTAGCCTGGAGATGACCCACGCTGCGCACGATGAACATCACTGCTGGTAGATGTTCGATGTTCCGTCCTCGCGTTGATTGTTTGAACAGACATGCTCATTGTCCGTCGCGATAAAGGATTATGAATTGTTTAATGACATCACGCTGATGGGTACGAAAATCGACCATTTTGTATTTTTGTTCATGCATATCCTTCCTTTAGCAATCAATATGTCCGACTGACTGTTATAACTGCAAAGAGTGGCTACATGCAGAAATATACTCGCTTCTAACACTGTTTAGTTAGACTAAGTTAGACTAGTAGATCTAAAACTAAGTTAGACTACTAGATAGTAGCAGAGATACGTAACTTTGCATGCAGGTTTAATTTTGATAGCTAAACATGATTTACACCATGAACTGATGCTGCAGCCAGGACTGTCTCCTCATGAGGGCACTCGTCAACGGTTAGTAGCATGCACATGAAACTTTGCAAAACAAAACATGACTTTCTACCGTAATGATGCGTTACTTGAAATGGATAGATTGAGAAATATTTCTTACTAAAAAGGTGTAAATAAAATAATATAAAAAAAAAAACGTTTTTTAAAAACAAGCCTTTATGCAAGCCATGTACTAAAACGAATAAAATAAGTTTATATTGAATTATTTGTTGTCAACAAGCTTGTCGCGCGAATTGTAAATGCTACCTACTTTTATGAATATTTCGCGAAATTTAAGAAACGTTTTTAAAAAACGTTTTTTAATATTATTTTATTAACATTACATATTTGTTTCAAGTTTAGATTTGACGGTTATCTACCCATTTATTTTATCAAATTTTGTGTAACCCTTTCCTCCAAACGAGAAAATTGGTATCTTTTTCAGTCCAGAAACATGACAGGCAGCAGACAGATGAGGAAATGAACGATCAAATATAAGGGTTTATTTTTTCTTGTCGTGTTTTCAGATACCCTAATAAAATTGAGTGTCAATCATATGAAGGATCCTTGTAATAGTGAGATACTCTTAAGATACTCATTCCATTCGATGTTATTTCTTTTTTTTTTGTTAAACAGCAGACATTTATGTTGTACAACTGAAAACCGTTCTGGAGCAAATGAGTGCTCCAGTGGAGGCCACTTTTTTTAGGAAGAAGTTGGCAAACGAGCGTACAATCCACTTCTCGGGAAGTGGATAGTGTCGCCAACGGATAACCGCGGTACATACCAAATTCAGTCCATAATGACAAATGTTCACACTCCCCCAATATATACTATATTATATTATGTATATACTTATGTATATTATGTATATACTTTGCCAACCTTTAGAGATGTAGGACTGTGTTTGGAGAAAGGGTTGGGAAAATGCAGAGGGATAGGATGGGATGGGAATCAGCTCTGGCATATCTCTCTCACTACCGAAACACGTACGTACATTAGGGAATAGGGTAAAGTGGGAAATGCAGTACATTTCAAGGTAGTCTTCTGTGAGGGAGGGGTGACGAGGCCAGTCGAGTACCTACGCCCAGCGGCGGCTATAGTTAGCTTTGTTGATCATGATTTGCTGCCCTTTACTTTATATATATCCACCAATCCCCACTGGGCCCGCGTGATGGATTATGGTCCGAAACCCCTTAATAATGCACTACGGGATGTGCCCTGCAGTGGAACGTTAAAGGGGCTAAAAACAAACAATTAACAAAACGAATAAAAATATTATTTTTTTTATTCGTAGGCAAAATAAATTACCATAAATACATAATAGACATTGCAGTACCAAATACCAACAACATCCAATCCACCACTACAAAGAAAATAAGGAAATATACCTACAGGAAGAGATCAAAAGAGAATGGAAGATGAGTAACGCAACAATAGTCCCCACTGTATTATCAAGATCCGGAATGATCCCCAAATATATATTCAAGAGTTTACAAGCAATGGGTCTCTCTAAATACACATACATTACACTACACAAATCAGCCATATTGAACACTTGCCGTATTGTAAGAAATAGAGTCTGACAAACTTGACCATCCATTATCACAAACAATTCGAAATTCACGTATTAACCAAATTTAGGAGAACACTTGGCGGAACCCGTGAGACCTCCTATAACACTGACCTGGTTTGAAACCTGAGAATTTCGTAATGAAAATACAAAAAAAAATAATAATAACAAATAATTAGTGAGAAAATTGTAATATTTTTTTTTATTGTTGTACGGAATCCTCTACACGCGGATCTCACTCGCGCTTATCCTCTGCTACCCTCGTAACGATGAAAGATGGCTAGATAGAGATGAAAGGTGCAGCCGAACCCTCCCACGAAGCACTTAACCGTTACAAATGGATGGTAAATAAATTATGAATTTATTTTATCATCCATTACTGCATGTGCCCTGCACTTAATTTTCTTTAGTTTAATATTTGGGTAATTTCATATGAAACTTGAGATGTTGTATTTTAGCCCCCTGACACAATTTAAAAAACTGTACAACACGTGTTTCAATATTTGTATATAGAATATTTATACTAAATTTCCATTTAATGAGACCATCATTTTTTTTTCATACGAACTATGTGTTTTTTTACTCTTTTTCGTAAATTGTTACAAAAGCCGGACTAAATGCCTTACAACATTATCTCCCAGTCAACCTTTGGGCTATGCGGGACATGATGAATGTAACTAAATAATTGTAACAAATATAAGATAGAAAAAAGAACTATTATTAGTATATATTAATATATGTATAAACATAATATAAAACTTTAACACTCCGTATAAACACTCCGTTTCACCTCTTTATGTATTGAATTTCGAGAAATCCCGTCTTAAAAACTCTAAGTCATAAGAAGAAGCTACTCCCCAAATTTCACATTTCTAACTTCAGCGATTTCGGCTTGGCGTTGATGAGGACATTTCTGTTTATATACAGATGCATTGATTGATCTATTGGTTTATTGAGCTATTCGCCTGGTCACGGATCGCCGGAACCGATATTAATCGACATTGAACGTTTTAATCCACACAATTGTATATGTATGTATATGTATGTATGTATGTATGTATGTATATATATATATACATATATATATATATATATATATATATATACAACGTGTCCCAAAATTCAACGTCAAGCGGGAACCAGGGAGTGGACCACCTTAAGACTACACCGAAAAACAAAAATCGAGGTATTTTTTTTATGATATAAGCATTTTGTTGAAAAACATTAAAAAATACCTCCTGTGCAACATTTTTAGGTGCTACGATTACAAATTTGCACATATGACTCTGATTTTTTTGTATTAATAGTCTAGATAACTCTGCTATCAATTACAATCCAAAATAAAACCAGAACGGGTGCAGTTTTTTTTTTTAAAAAAAACATTTAATCGAATATTTTTCTTAAAATTTTGAGAAGTTATTATTTTCAGTTAACTTTGACACTTCATGGTGTAAAAAAATGTACCTACACTACCATGGCAAGTTATCACCAAAAGTTGACGCAACTAATCAAGATTTTAAAAGTGATATAATGTCAAGATGGTACTTTTTTGAACAAGAGTAAACAAAAAATTAATACCTTTACTCTGTGAAAATGGCATTCAGAGCTTTTAGACAAGATTAAGGCTTACAGATCCATAAAATTTGAGTTATACAAACTGATAGTGATACCATTACACAATTTTCGCCGGTTAAGAAGTTTTAAATGAAACGAGTACAATTTAGGCAACGATAACTGTCTGTCGCTGCGTGCCCGAAATTGGTGCTAAGCTTCTAAGCTTCTCGCGCCGTCCGTTCAATTTGTTCCGATACGTGTCGCTAGCAAGTCGTTACAAAACACGAAAATACCTAATTTCACTATAATCAATTGTGAAAATTAGTCACAAATTGTGAATCAAGTGTCAAGTGTAGGGAGATGTTTCGTTTCATCGGTCATCGATTGTTCTCATCGCTGTACGAGTAATTTACATAAATTACACGTTTCCATCCCTGCAATATTTGTAGAATTTTAAGAACCGGATCAGTCGTAAAAACATATTCAGTTTGAGGCGCACTTGTACATCTGAAATTTAGAATGTATGAATATGTACACGGACTGTCATACGCGAGCTCATGTTTTATTCAGCTGTTGTTAGCTCCGCGGTTACTTTGTTGGGATGATGTATGCAGGTGTCCAGGTACTTGAATGTTTAGTGTTGAGTTAATAAAGGTTTGTTACATTTTGACAATATTGTAACATATTTAATTATATATGACAATTATGTGTATGGATGACCTATCAATTTGTAAGGGGAGGAGTGCATGCTGCATTCCCACAGCCGCAGGGCGCATTCGACTGGCCACATTACCCCCTCTCTCACCGACTAACTTGAAATGTACTGCATTCCCACTTTATCTTATTTCCCTAATGTACGTACGTGTTTCGGTAGTGAGTGAGATGTACCAGAGTCCATTCCCATCCTATCCCTCCACATTTTCCCAACCCTTTCTCCTAATCCATTCTTATATCTCCAAAAGTAAGCAGCGCATCCGGGGGCGTGCCACCGTTTGTCATTTTGGACTAATGTTGGCATGTATCGCAGATGTCTATGGGCGACAGTATCCACTTACTATCGGGTGGACTGTATGCTCGTCTGCCGCAATTAATTAGCTCTATCAATATTGTGTTGTCCTTTAATTGTACACATGAAATTGTTTTTTTTTTTGTAACCTATGTATACTTATAACAATGGTGTACCTTAAACAATAAATAAATATATATAAAATATCCGTTGAATTATCTTGTTGTTCGTTGTGATGACATATTTACAACACAATTACTAAAACTAAACTGAATTGTCACGCTTGGAGCCACGATAACTCGTACATATATCTCTAAATTGCAATATAACTGCGCCAAAGAACATTCATAGCACCAATGTGTGAAATTTGATAGTTGGATATGTCTAATGTTTTAAGCGGATTTGAGTCATTTTTTAGACTTCGAAAGGACAAAATTTGAAAATGTTTCTCTTTTTTAGCATTCATACATCACGCTGAAATGTAAGAACGAATTGCGATAAAATGCTGGACTATTAATAATGCCTAGCTTTGAATTTGGGGAGTGGTTATAGCCTAGGCGTATCTATTTTCGATCCCTGTTCGTGAAGTCATGAGTTCAAATCTTGGTCATTACCATGGTGTTTCAACTAAAGTTGGTTTTTTATTTAAATTATCACAAACTGGCGAAGGAAAACGTTGTGAGGAAACTCGCATGTTCCAAAAACAACAAATCTGTAGCATTTGTATGTTCACTGCGCCCGCGTGGTGATTAATGAAACTCCCTTGTGATTAATTAAAGGAGGTCTATGCCCTGCAGTGGGACGTTTAATTGACTGACTTTTTTTCATTTTGTTCCACATTAGAGGCACAGTATGCCCCTCCCCCCTCCCCCACCCCCCATCGGCACATGTCGTCCAGTAAATAAACAAATATGAAAAATCTGAATTCGAGTAGGGTTGATTCTACGATTTCGTGCAAATTGGATCTATGAGCGAAAGGAAGGGAATAATGGTAGGTATATTATAATTTTGTTTAACAGTTGTTAAGGGTAGTTCGGGACTTTGTAACTTGAGAAAGAAAGGCATTGTAATGATTCGTAATGACCATACATGAATGTAGTTTTTTCATCTTAACGAACGCGCGACAACTTACTTTCATCGGTACCTACTGACAACTGTCGGTACAAGTAAAAAGAGACCTTACAACTCTAAACACACTAACACGCGAGTTCTCGTATGCCGATGAGCAGAATATGGATTTTACCGAATACGAACATGCGGCCGAATGTTCGGTACATAGCAGGGCCGTCTTAAGTCTATTCTGCGCCGGGGTGCGGGAGTGTATCCTAAGACAGTCAAACATCCTATTGTGTATCCTATGACAGTCAAATATCCTATTGTGTATCCTATGACAGTCAAATATCCTATTGTGTAATTGTTTACTATAGCGTTATATTTTTTCATTACCTTTAAAAGGTGAGCGGCCGGGGTGCACCGCACCCCTTGCACCCCCTGGTAAAGACGGCCCTGGTACATAGTTTACCGAACCGAATATCCAGCAAAATTTGGCGCGTTTTATCGGGTACTGCAAGTTTGCAGTTGTTTATGTGAACGTTTAGAAGCGTTAAAAGATGATCGCCAACCTAAATTTGTTTTCTGCACCACAACTTGCCTTTTGTGAATTAGAAATACTAGTTAACTAAAAAAGGTAATGTTTAAAATTTCATTACACTGATAAATTTTGATTAGAATGTCGCCAAACTAAATCAGTATCCAATCATCATTGCAAATAAAGACTGCTAATATAGTAGCGACTAATTCCTGATTTAGACTGATTATAGCAGAATCTCATTGAAATAAACTATTGAAACATTACAGATTTAAAAAATTCTTGTTTTATTTATTCAAGTCTAAAGTAAAAAGTATCTCTTAAGTAATTTCATAACAGATTATCACACAGATAAGTTTTATTTTTGATAAATATCAAGCCAGGCAAGCTTAATATTCAGGAATAGCAAGCAAAACTGAGCCCATTAACTTAATTAACCCCGAATATTCATAATTTTAATCGAATATTCGTCAATCTTGCCGAATATCAAATACAAAACGAACATTCGGCCCATTTTTAGTATATCACGTGTCGCTGAAGTAACACAATCATTCAATTAGGTTGTTCGGTATCAAGAGTAGAATCGGTTTTACCAGTTTTTACAATAGGTTTTTTTTTCATAACTTATTGTTCATTTCTAGCACATCTTTCATTTCACGCGCAGTTACGCAAAACGAATACAACCTTGGCAAAAACCGGACGCAAAGCGCGGCCACCGCCTAGGCATCCGGTCATTACCCTGTATTGAGTAATACGTAGCGCTACGAACGTTTTAAATACAAAAAGAAAACTTTACACGTTTGTATCTTTTGATATATGCCCTAAAATAATTTTAAATTAGTTTTATTATATAAGAGGTACATATATATATATATATATATATATATATATATATATATATTTAGTCACATACTACTTACTTTAGAAGACTTTAGGCTTAACACAGATCCTTACTTCTAATAAAGCGCCTTAAGTTCAGGGTTGTGTTTAATCCAGTCTTCCCTTTAAAAGTTCTCGCTCCTTGAGAGCAGCGATTCAAAGTTTTTATTGCCCCGGAATGGGTCCGGTAACGTGCCGGGGCTTATTAGCTTAGTGAAAGATTAATAACTCGTATAACCTTCATAGTTAGTCGTTAATTTTTTTATGTTTTAGGCTGCGATCGGAGTAGTCATGGGATATTCTACAAACACGTATATCGACTAAGGTCTGGTCAATATGACTGCGGGTCGGGGAGTGGAAACTGCGGCGACTTTGGCGACTTGATTAGAAAGTGATTAGAAAGAACAGAAAGTGTATAATAACAGGGACTGGAATAAGGAGTTTTCCCAATTCCAGTTCACAGTTCTCCATAGAAAGGATGGGGTGGGATGGAGAGTCGAGAGTAACTTGGTGAGTCGAGTACACCCAGCGGCTGTGGGATTGTCCCGTCCCAAAATTCCCGGCTTTTATGCTATTATTTTTGACTTTATCTGTTTTCCTTCTTCTTTCTTTATTACCTTAGTAATACAGGTTTTATCGTGGAGTCCGATGTGTCTGATATAATCGATCCTTCTTATCCCCAGTATACTACACGCCATTCTCATTGATATTTCTCTGATTGTAAGGATATACAGTAAAAGATGGCTCACGAATAACAACTAATAACAGACAACTGATTAATTATTGATATGTTTGTCAACGAAATGGTTTTGTGGTGTCAGCTGCATTTCGTACTCTTTTATTATCCACTGTTTTACACTGGCATCCTCGTGCAGATTGTCTCGGGCACGAGGGATGTATGGCCCACAAAACGCCGCGCTAGCCAAGCGGGCGTTGGTAAGTCAACTCTTTTAGATGTGATGTAGTTCCTCACGGCTCATGAGTCTTTTACGAGACCCACGGAAAGTGATGGGATGGCTAAAGCCTTTCTAATGCCGACCGGCACCACACGGCCAATACTTACCTTAAAGTATGTACTTTTATACAACACAATATTATTTATTAGTAATGAGCTGGGTTGCAAATTTTTAATTTATAACAGCTATGTTTTGTTCAGACGTTCTAATAATATAATTTGACATCCGTTTATCACTCCCATGTTAAAAGAAGCCATCTCTAAACTAGAAAAAACATAATAGCAACCTCAATTTGTTATTTACTGTATGTTAAACCTGTCAAATTAATTGTAAATATTAAATGTTTTGATGTGAAATCCTCAGCATTAAATCATAGTCTATCAATGTCATATTTAAGAGGGATTCTTTATTCATTTAAGAGGGATTTGTAATGGTGTCATATTTTAATAATGGCAAGTAACTAATGCAGAGAGCTATGCTAGAAATTTCTCTGCGGGATGGTATTCCAAACGAAGACATTCGCCAAAGATCTAAACTCACCGACAGAGCTCGTGGAATCGGCACGTTAAAATGGCAATGGGTGGATAATGTTTGCCACAGGAGCGATGGCCGTTGGGGTAGACGAGTCCTTAAATGAAGGTCACGTACCGGGAAGCGCAATGTGGGACGGCCTCCTGCCAGGGGAACCGACGACATAAAGAAATTCGCCAGTCGTGGTTGGACGAGACGAACCGATGATCGTGTATGGTGTCGAACCTTGGGAGAGGCTTATATCCAGCAGTGGAGAGACATAAGCTGATGGTATGGTATGGTAACTAATTGTAATGAACATTTGTCATGAAAGAATGTTTAATTGTTTTCTATGTTTAAGTACAAAATTTATGTTATTATCTTTTATAGAAAAAAGGCGGCAGACGAGCAAACAGTCCATCCGATGGTAAGTGGATACTGTAGCCCATGGACATCCGCGACATATGCCAACTTCAGTCCAGAATGACAAACGTTGGCACGCCCGCGGACGCGCTGCCTACCTTTGCAGATTAACGAATGGATTGAGATTAAGGGTTCGGAAAATGAGAAGGAATAGGTTAGGGGGATGGGAATGGGCTCTGGCATATATATCACTCACTCACTACCGAAACACGTACACACGTACATTGGGGAAATACGATAACGTAGGAAATGCAATACATTTCAAGGTGGTGTTCTGTGAGAGAGGGGTAACGTGGCCAGTCGAGTGCGCCCAGCGGCTGTGGGAAAGCAGGGTACACTCCCCCCTACAAATATAGCTTGCCAAACTAAATTCCCGTTGTTTGTAACTCAGTTTGTAATTCTTCTTGGACCACAAACGTCTGGAAGATTGATATCCTCACTTATCTTAGACAGAAAAACCTATTTATTATCTGTATAATATATACGAGTATAGTGTTGCATGCCAGATGTCTTTGACTCCTAAGTCATTGTACTCTAGCTTAGGTTCTGAGACGAGACAGTAAGAAAGAAAAATGGGAGGACAATATTTCATTCGCCTTTTTGGATTATAAGCGATAAGAGCAAGAATAATTTTGATAGGAACGAAGAAAGTACCTACGAGGAAAACGGAAGAAGAATATAGGACATGGGAATATATGTAGGACGGAAAATGATTGAATGCCCCGCACATACAAGTACAATAACCTTTTTCGTTTATGCAACGTGTCACTAAAAATAACGCGAAGGCTGAAATTAGGTTGATCAGTATCTCGTAGAAACGATTCTACCAGTTTTTACAATAGTTTTTTTTTTCATAACTTATAGTTTATTTCCAGTATATCTCTTATTCTATGCGTAGCTACGCAAAACAAACACACTCATTGCAACTACCGGGCGCAGCGTACAGCGCCATCTAGGCGCTCGGTCACTACGAACATTTTAGATAGAACTTCGAAACTTTCCATGTTTGTAACTTTTGATTTATTACCTAAAATAACTTTAGTTTTCACTTGATCGGTTTCGTATAATATTTTAAATTAATTGACGTGGTTTAGGTTTTGCGTTATCTATTCACATAATTTTCAGTAAAATTGGGGAGTCTGTTTAGAAGCTACAGAACCCAAAATAGTAGTTTTTAATTTTTATCTGTATGTCTGTTTGTTTGAGCATCTCAATAAAACTACTGAACGGATTTTGATCGAGTTTTCACTATTGTATAGCTAAATATCCAAAAGGAAAACTGGTATATGTTTCATCTTCATATGACCCAAGGAAATTGAGTTATAAAGGAAAATATACAAAAGACTTTTAATAGAATTACTCAAAAACTACTGAATGGATTTCATCCGATAAATCCACCATGTCGGTGCTTTTACAGGTGTTAAAAATCTTTTACAGCTGCTTACTCCTCGCAAGCGAACCCGCGGGTAGAAGCTAGTTTCTACAATAATAAAAGACTGATGATTGGGAACAAATTCATTTTCCTCAAAATAGGAACATTTATATATTGTGCCACAAGAACACTTGTGAGAATATTCTTATGGTATATCAAGGTATCCACGAATATGATATACTGCAAAAATGATCAATAACGATATTTCTTTCTCCATAACAACACTTACTGAAATATAAGGGATTTTTTTTTAACTAAATCCAGCAGCGGCTTCGTTACACGCTAGTACTTTTAGCAGGTCGATGAAAGAGGACCATTAGATTTTTTCCGAACTGTTTTATTTTCGTTTCATTCTAAAATATATCGTATTATTTCCCCATGATATGTGAATAACTACAATGTAAATAACTCGGTCGTATGTGTATGACAGGTTAATTCAAAGATACATATATACACTCACCTGTATTCGCAAGTTATCAGATGTTAAGCTGCGTACACATATCAATGCACAACAACATACAAGGCAGTGCCAATTGTTTATTATCACAGGAGCACGACGAAATTATATATTTGAATGATTTTGAGTAAAACATACCATCAGCCGATTTCTCTACACTGCTGAATATAAGCCTCTCCTAAGACTCGCCACCAAAAACATGAAACCGGCAAACTTCATTGCGCGTCTCACACTGCGCGGTGTCCATTCGAAGACTCTTCTACCCCACGGATTATTGGTCCTGCGGCAAATATGACCGGCCCACTAATGCTGGGTAACTCCGGAGTTAATGAATCAAAAGAGTCGAATCCGCGAGCGGAGCAGAATCCCTTAATTGTTCCATCGAATTGTTATTCATTCCGATTCCGATACCGGCGCCAATCATGATCGTGAGTGTAATCGCGCATCGACACTTGTCGGGGGCTCAAAATCACAATGCAATGATGGCATGACCTTTTTTTTTGTTTATGCAACAACTGCGAGGGAAAGGAAATTCAATGTTCTCGGAAGATGAATAAGTAGGTGAATCAAAAGAGTTAAGGAGTAATTAAGAGGAGTTGGATCCGCAAGCGGAGCAGGATTAAGTTAGTTAAAACGCTCCGAGAAGTCTTGATTACCCACCACTACTGCCCACTGCAACCTCATCACGATGATTCTATGAACTGTGTCATTCTGTGGTGCCTTTAGTTGTTTCGCCAATCTCTTCGTGTCGCAAAGAAACAGCGTAGCTGTAGCTCGCTGAAAGACTGAACTTATATATCTGGTCTACTGTCAAAGGCCACGTTTCACCGCCGTTTTACTAAGTAATGTATAAATTATTTCACGAACAAAATGCTTTTACTGTGTAGTAAAATATAAATACGTGTATAAAAGAACTCATTTCAACTCAACTTTCATAACTACGTAGGTCGTACGAACATGGTGTTATGTTTATTTTTTATGTCCTTTAACTACATAACAGAAGCAGTGCTCTGTTATTCCGCGCCAACGGACAATTTAATGGGGGTAAAACATAGATGTAAAATTACTGGATGCCTCAAAATTATTTAGGGAAATGATGAAAAGAACAGAAGAAATACTGAAAGTGGCAGCAAATATAAAGGTGGGTTAGGTTTAGGTTCCCTGGTGACAACAAAGATATAGGGAGTCCCGCGAACGTCGACTTTGTGTTGACATTTTTAATAATTAAAATTTATTTATTTCAGTTATTAAAAAAATGTTTGTAGTGTTTAACATGATTTGCTGACCGTTTAGTATTTGTTGTTGCTCGTGTAAGTACAAGCCAATTAAATATACACAAATTATTTACTCTTTTTCTATATTGTTTTAATGAAACGCACATTTTTATGCAGTAAAAATATATTCAATTTAATAATTCATTTGTACAAAACAGATTTCAATTCAGTTGTCACGAAACGAATACGATTTTTTTTTAAATTATTTAATAAACTTATATGGTACGCTTGATTTCCATACAATTTCACGAACTTGCGTTGTCTAGTTCAGCCACCTTTAACGCAGTGCCATATCCAGTATTTTTTTTATATCTACGTCTGTTATTATGAAAAAAAAAACTGCTTTGCATGTCCCCGACACAAAGGCCCGATACGTAGCTCGGCAGACCGGGGAACTATTCTCTGTTGTATAGTGTACGCCAGGTGTTGCAAACCGAGAAGCTATTCTGTGTCGACGTAAGCTAGTATATCGACTTCATAACACTGTTTGTTAGCGTAATATTTTTCAAGACATTCTCGACATTTTGCTTATTTTGTTGCCGTTATTTTGGTAGTGATACGATTTCGTTGTTAAGTCAATATCAATTGTTTTAATGTTGGTATTTTCAAAGCATATTCAAATGAAACTTATTTTTTTTTATAAGGCGGCAGTCGAGCATACAGTCTACCACGTTGGTAAATGACAACTTCAGTCCAGAATGACAAACGTTGGCAGGCCCCCGGATGCGCTGCCTACCTTTGAAGATGTAAGAATAGATTAGGAGTAAGGGTTGGGGAAATGGGGAGGGGGAGGTAGAATGGGATCGGAATGGGCTCTGGCATATCTAGATGCTATATAAACACAAATATTATTGCATATATAATAGGGTGTAGTTAGTTACGTCACCCAAGCCCTTACTGTTGATAGCTGGATCAGCAGAACCGGGTGGTCGGTCGAACCCATAGTTCTAGGAACTTAGCTCTTAGTTAGCATTTAGGATGTAGCCATAAGAGATTACTTGTTAGTTAGATTTAATTAAATAAGCAGTTGAATACTGGCATCAAGCTCTGCCACTTGTCTTTAATCTAATTAATCTAATATATTAATTTTTAGTTTTTAAAAAGCATTTTTCTTGCTCCCGAGACTTCGACTAGTTATTTAAAAAAATAAACAATAATATTTTTATTAATTGAATCTTTCGGGCTACTTGGCCGAGGTCTTCTGGAATCTCTTCTCTTTCTTCCAAACGTTTCGTCAACAACTGCGGTTGATATCTTCAGTGGCGAATGCGTTCACTTTCGGAGAGATGTTACCTCTTCGGCTTGTCGAGCGCAACGTTTGGAAGAAAGAGAAGAGATTCCAGAGGACCTCGGCCAAGTAGCCCGGAAGATTCAATTAATATAGACACCGGCCGAGAAAGCCTACACTCCACAATAATATTTTTGTTTATATTAAAGAACGTAAAGACAACGTAGATTGTTTGCAGTAAAGTATTAGGTTCTTCGCATATGTGCAAGGGTCAGAGCAATCGGTTTAATCTTCACTCCAAGTCCTTATAGACGACAATATCTGCCTACTATAAAACTGTCCGTCTACCCCATATGTTTATTTCTATAAAAAAGTATCATCGATAGTCTGAAAATGTTATCTCCAATAACAGTCTAAACCGCTCCGAAATACAAAACGCGCATTTGTACCTGTGCCATTGTAGCGCGCAGAGTTTAGCGGCTACAACTGAAAATCAGTGCTTGAGTTTTTGCTGCAGCACATGCCCTGTTAGGTTGGTGGAAATACATACTTTTGTGTTAAGTAGGCTAGTTAAATTTTATTATTAATAGTGACACTAATAAATATCTTTCTTCTTTCTATACCATTCACTGATTCCGAGCTCACGACCGAATTTTTTCATATACTACCTGCCGATGTTTGCTCGCAATCGTATACGGGCCGCCAGTTAAAAAAACATATTTTCACGTAACATTTTTCTCTTTGAAGGTAATTAATAATCGCAAATCCCCGGGTAGCGGAATGCGCGGTAAATTAAAAGCGTTTTGTGTTATTCTCTGTCCTTGTTCTGTGTACTGTGCTGTGCTGAAATAAATGTTCTTTCTTTCTTTCTATTTTGAGAAGTTGTAATAAATAATTGTGTTGTAACCCTAATATTTTTTTGTATCTCAAAATTTAGCTAGACACCCACGTATGCACTGATATACGAGTAGACCTCCCAAGTTTCGGAACCGCACACGATCTTCGGCTCTTATCAGTTCTCATCCAGCCAGTCGATATTATTTCGATTTAATACAAAAATTTAATACGGATAACGAGCCTGTCTGTATAGAGTTTATTCTATAGAACTAGATACAAAAGAAAATGTCTCATCTGCTTCAGCGATTTCGCACCGAATTCCTGTCATTTCAAATGAAAATCGTCTCGCACCAATTACGTTTTCTATTGTTGTAATAAATAAGGCTTGCTGTTTGCAGCTTTTTAACAAGAAGCATCGTTAAATTTATTCTGTTGATTCTTGATTCGTGCAATAGTCGCTTTGGAAAATTATTCATAATGTCACTTAGGCAGTGAGTGGCATACATTTGTATGGAATAGACATGTGTAATGTTTTAATAGAACAATAAAGGTTTTTTTATTATATTCTATCTACTGATTACATCAAACTTTCTATATGTGTGTTCCTAAGCCAAAAGGATACAGATCTCGGCTTCTAGTTTCAGAGATATTCACATTTTAAAGTTATATAGGTGAAACTTGTTTATTCTGAAACATTTTTTCCAAACGTGAAACATTTCTTGTTTTTTTCTTTTCATATATAGCAATGGTACAATTAGCACATATTAAAACTTTCTTCGTAATTAACAATTTCGAAGTCTAAAACGTATTCTCTCAATGTCCAGTCCCGTCGAGGTGAGTCGCTCCACTAAGCTACTTCACGCGTAGTAAAGTCATCAAGAACGTATGTCGTGTTGTTCATTGACTATCGCGTTCATTCGTCACAGTTCAATAAATTATTGATTAGTTCGCGAACTATTAAGATTGGAAGTAAATAAGCACTTTCAGTAATTCACTAATTTTGATATTTTGAACCCATTTTTTACCTATATTCGTCTTTATATTAAAGGATAAGTTTTAACAAGTCCTAAAAACCGTATTTTTTTTAATTAAGGACTAATTGGCGACATTTAGAGCAAGGAGTCCGAGGACGCCATATCCCGTAACAAATTTATGCTGGCATCTCACGAACTCATAATTATTTACAACTATCTACCAAATAAGACTACTGTCTATATTTTAATAAAATATACTTATATCATAAACATAAGCGTTGATAAAGAAATGTAATGAACAATATTCTGTTTGTTCCAGAACCAGCTGTGGGACGAGTACGAGCTAGAGAACGCCACCTTCGCGGAGTGCAGAATCAACAACGCCAACCATAGCTTCCAAGTGAGTCCCAGTAATATTACCAATTGAACTACTTACAAACAACATAACTGCCAATAACTTGATCAAAATATCAGTGTTATAAATGTTAACTGCAAATACAGAATTTTGAATTTTTTATTCAACGAAATTTTTGCGTGTGAATAATTCAGTTTTTTTTTTAGAAATTAGTTAAAATATATACTCGTATAATGCACATTGAATTCTTGGGTATCACATTTTTTAGTGTAAAGAAATTCCCATCTTCCACGATAACAATACGTTTATTTGTCGTACTATACAGAAATTACAGTTTAGCAACTTCTTAATCCCACGTCTCCTTCCCTTGGCAGCTTACGATCGAATCACCCCACGAATGAGTCTGACCAGGCTTAATAATAATAATAAATACTCTTTATTGCATACAATAGTTATTACATGTGCACAAATAATAAATGACAGAATACAATAGGCGACCTTATCGCTAAGGCGATCTCTTCCAGGCAACCTTAGGATAGAGAAAAATAAAAGGGATATAGGTAGTGCAAAAGAACCGAAAACCACAGATGGATCATGTTAAATATATACTCATCGACAATAAATATAGTATAATAAATACATATAATAATAAATAACTTAATAATATATAAATACATACATACATATCTACATGTACCTACACTGCACACAATATCAGTTCGTAAATAAGATTAAAGAAAAATAGGAGGGAATTGAAAGTCTCCAAGGGACGAAATAGAACAGGTTAGAAACAAAAACGTAGCGAGAGGAAATCATTAGGTAAAGAAAGAAAGTAGAAATCCAAAGGAACTAACTAATGGAATAATGATTTCTAATTTGCCTTTTAAAACTAGGCAGCCACTGAGCACGTCTAATGCCAACTGGTAAGGAGTTCCAAAGCCTAGCACAGTGAAAGAGTTGGTAAAGAAATTTGAAGAATGGGTAGGAAATTTAAAATAATTATAACAGGCTTATAAAGGGCTTATAATCCCTTTCCTTTTTTTTTAATTTTTTCTAGTCACTGACATTTGTTATCATTTGCTATTTATTATAATGAACGATATTCCACAATAATTGTGAACGAGGAAAAAAAAAACCGTATTCCGGTCAAAATTAAATTAAAAATTGCTAAAAATATTTAAAACCATGACAACACCAGTTTGTTGTGTACTACTTAATATTTGCCGGTAATATTTGGATGATAAGTGGGGGAAATCGCGTGTAGTGACGGAGCCTTGTGTGACGCCTACTTCCATTAATCGAGAGACAAATTACGTTAAATGTCTGAGTTGCATTTTGATAAACGTGTTACTAATCTTTGCCGGTACTAACTAAATTAGAAGAGAGGAAAATCGGTGTGGTGGCGAGCTCGTGCGAACCCTACAGCCAGTGCAGCAGTTCTGTGACAAAGGCTAGTGGTACGATATCATCTTAATATTTATAACTTTGTGAATTTATAGAGACCAGACACTCGCATCTATTAAGGCTACACCCTCTATTTCGGGGTCACAAACCCGAAATGACGGTTTGCGGTCATTTGTCATCTTCGACCTCTGTTTAACGGCTGACCGCCCCGACGCTGACGGTAGCCGGGCACGCTAATGAAAAATGGATTGGAGACGCGTTGACGTGAGTCTGAGCGCAAACAAACGAGTCCAGTCATACATCAACTGCCATGTTGTTTTTTTTTAATTAATCGTCAAATTTGATATTTATATTGATTTATTTGATATTGTTATCTATTACTTACTTAAATTGTATTTTAATGATTGCACCTAATAATTATATAACAATACGGCAGAAATAATACGTTCACAAATAAAAGGATTTGATTTGATTAAATTGGCTGTAATTAATTGGACATATGTTGGTCTAAAGAGTCTATCTATCAATCAATTTTGATACACTGTATTGTAATCCCTTGATACAATTAAAAAACGGCCTTATTCAGTTATTTGTATTCAAGAATATTTAATACAAAGTTTCGAGTTAATAGAATCATGATTTTTTTTCCCATACAAATTTTGACACCCCGTTACATCCTTTGAGAGGTTGAACTTCAAGAAATCCTTTGTCAGTAAATCTTCGTGTCATAAATAGAAGCTATTTTTCAAATCTCATGTTTCTAATTTCAGCTTCAGTTACATTTCTCTGTATACATTATGTATAGCTAAAATGAGTCTCAAATGCGTATGTTTACCTTTTTGTTCTACTCTATGTTTCGGCTGGATTACACCAACCATGGTCACGAACTGACTGGCACTAATACTATAACATCCAACAAGTCAAATAAATGCGCGGGGCACTAAACTTCACGGTACACTTATACATGTGCTGTTTGACCTATTTTGCTAACATGAAACTTCCGCATTGAACTAAAAAACTAAGCCAAATTGGATACTCTAGTTTCACGAATTGTGATGAGCAGGGCCGTCTTTACCAGGGGGTGCAAGGGGTGCGGTGCACCCCGGGCGCTCACCTTTTAAAGGTAATGAAAAAATATAACGCTATAGTAAACAATTACACAATAGGATATTTGACTGTCATAGGATACACAATAGGATATTTGACTGTCATAGGATACACAATAGGATATTTGACTGTCATAGGATACACAATAGGACATTTGACTGTCATAGGATACACAATAGGATATTTGACTGTCATAGGATACACAATAGGATGTTTGACTGTCTTAGGATACACTCCCGCACCCCGGCGCAGAATAGACTTAAGACGGCCCTGGTGATGAGCAAGTACTGAACGAGATATTGACGAACAAATACTGCACATAACTGAAAAGAATGTTGTCTAATTATTTCCACTAACAATATAATCGCGAGAATAATGACCTTTTCAAGGATCCCCAATTGTATTGTCATTACTTTATTTTACTTTATTTCAAATTCATCCAATTTAATTCGTAATAATGATTTGATTTTCAAAGTCATAAACTAACAAATGCCGGGAAAGAAACGAAATAATTGTATTGTCCTCTTCTAAGGATCAATTACTTTTGTAATGAGATTTTTTCTGAAACAGTATAATCTTTTTTACCGCGAAATGTTTTTATTTATGTTTACGGAACACCTTAGGGGCCATCCATAAATTACGTCACACGAATTTCATGATTTTTGGAGTCCCCCCCCCCCCCCATCCTTGTCACAGGTGCTCACATTTGTGTGACCCCCCCCCCCCCTCGCCTGGTGTGACGTCACATATTTTGCAATTTTAAATTTAAAAATTATTAAATTAAAACAGCACTTCCAAAATTATAATATTTGAAAGTTTTTCGTTAGAGTTGAAATTTAGAGTTTTAATACTTTAGATTTATACATGTGACGTCACGAAGCTTGCGACTCGCCCCATCCCCCCCCCTTGTCACACGATGTCACACTTTGTTGACCTCCTCCCTCCACTTTGACGTGTGACCCCTTGTTACAGCGTAAGGTCGTTATGATAGCCTTATTAAGTAAAATAATGGAAGATAGAGAGGGCGTCAGGTGATTTGTTTTATAGAAGCTGTATTTTTATGAGACAGTGAACTCTATGAACGTAGATATTATATTTCGATACGACACCATCAGCCTGTGTATCTACACTACTGGATACAGGCCTCTCCCAAAGACCGCCACCACACACGGCGTTCAGCTCTTCTCATCCAGCCACTACCGGCGACATTCTTCGATTCGTCAGTCCACCTAGCCAGAAGGCGTCCTCCGCTGCGCTATGTTTATATTTAGATATAAACACAAGATAGATACTTAATAGGCTATAAACAGAAAATTCACTCTGAAGCTGGACTGACTGTTATTGTGACGTCAAGCCCCATAAAGAAGGGTACCTACATATGTAGGAAGCATTGATTTACTGGTAAATCAGAGTATGTCAAGGATAGCGTACCAAGAATCAGCGCATCGCAGAGAGACCTCACAAGTATAATACAGCGCGTTCTTCCGCCGATTCGGCTCCATTAACAGCACGGTCAGAACAATTGAAGGTGAGTATACTGATTATACACACCTTCAAAACAAAGTAATCAAAGGATCAAGTAACCGTCAATTATTCTCTTTTGCATTAACTCCAACTTGGCCCTATAGCCCCAAGCCGCGCTTGACTGCTCAATTAATAATAAAAAAAAAACATTAAAAACATAATTTATTAAAATGTTAACTATGTCATTGTTTCTGAATATAGGTCGCTTCCAAGTCTCGGTAGCACATGCGATCTTTAGCTCTTCTCATCCCCTTTAAGCATAGACACAACAATCAGTAACCGTAACTGTTCCAGTTACGGTTAGAAAAAGGGACTTTTTTCGTCCACTGCTGTACACGGGCCTCCTCACGCATATTGTCTTGCGCCACAGAATAACTAATAGTACAAGTATGGAAGACTCACTCCCTAAGAACGTTCCAGTAAACCTACAAAATGAAATTTCGTTCAGCACGAGCTTAATTGAATCGTACGCGCATCGGAGAAAGGCGATTTTACACTGAACCGCAACAATGACACTCCCACGCACGCATGATGAAGGTCACGCACATATTGACACTCCGTGCATGAATCGTAAAGGTTGTCATAATTTAACTAATTATAGTAGTTTAATTCGTTTTAAAACACAATATTAATTTGTTCTAAAATAAGATTAAATGAAAATTATTACACCTACTTACACAATATGATGGTAGTTTTTAAACGCCCGTATTTGCGCGTGCGTAACAAAGAGCTCGCGGCAACCGATTGAAATAAACCCCTGTGCGGGGGCTCGCCGCTGTACGCATATTTTCATATCTCAAGTGCGGAGTGAGCCATGCCTGGTATGACCTTAAAACGGTACGCTGGTGAAGCGGGTTAGCGAGTCTACTCCTATAAAGTAGGTGTAACTTCTCAGTGCTTGTAAGGGCTTTGTTATCCCTTAGGCGGCTTTTACGACACCCACGTGAAGAGATCGAGTGGTGTTATTTTAAAGTCATCTATTCTAAAGTAAAATTACATAAAATTAAATTATAAAAATAACACGGATAAAATAAAAAAAGGTTTCACATTAAGTAGATAATCCTATTAACACAGCCGCTTTTAAAAATTACTCGTCCATTATGAAGCTCATTCCGCACTGTGTCGTTTTACATTTCGAGGCCGTTCAGGAAAAATATCATCACGGATAACTTGCAAATTTTACTATAAACTAGCTGTTGCCCGCGACTTCGTCCGCGTGGACTTTAGTTTATAAACACCATCTTTATTCGACGTGATTCTTTAAATTGATATAACTTTTTTATTTATGAACTTATTGAAATAAAACAAACACTAAATTTTAAGTGAAGTGAAAACATACATATACATAATACATTAGTGAAAATCGCACCCAAATCGGTTAAGCCGTTTCTAAGATTAGCGTGCTTGTGCTTCTGCACGCACAGACAAAGAGACAAAAATTCTAACAATCATTGTTTTGGGTTCTATTGCGTTGATAAAGGCCCCCAATAATAGTTTTTCTCATATATCTTCCATGTACAGACAGCGATCAGTTACATTTTTATTATATGTATAGATATAGATGTTTCAGTAACTTCTAGGAAACGCGTATTATTCAACATGTGACATTGAAATAACACAGAAACTGATAATAGGTTGTTCATTCAGTATCGAGGAGTAGAATAGGTTGTACCAGTTTTTACAATAGATTTTTTTTTTTCATTAATTTTTGTTCATTTTTAGTATATCTTTTATTTTACGCGCAGTTTCTTCCTACGCACGTTGCCCGCGCCGGCCTCCAGTCGTTAAGTACCCTCTACTGAGTAATGAGCTCTACGAACGTTTTAGATAGAATAACAAAACTACATTTTTTTTTAATAAGAAGAACGAGCATACAGTCCACCCGGTGGTAAGTGAATACTGTCCCCCGTGGACATCCGCGTTACATGCCAACTTCAGTCCACAATCCGTCCGACAAACGTCGCCACGCCCCAGGATGCGCTGCCTACCTATGTTGGCTATCTACTATTTTAGCTTTGAATTTTTTAGTGATATTTTTAAAAAGTTTGTACCGATGTAATTTTATGAATCGATTTGAATCATTTACGAACTCAACCGAGATATAAACCAAAAATATTTATAAAGTGTTATGAATTGTTAAAAAAACATTTCAATCCGTTAAAGTATGAACATTTCAGTTTGTCTTCAAATGAAACTTTAGAAATGATTTGGAATTTGTAATGTTGGCATTGGCATGTATCGCGGATGTCTATGGGCGACAGTATCCACTCACCATCAGATGATCTGTATGCTCGTCTGCCGCCTTCGTCCATAATAAAACAATAAAAAAATATATATACAAATTTTGTATTTTTTTTTTCTAAGGCTAATTTCCAACCAACAATTCCTTTCCGACTGACGCCTGGCGTCTTGGTTTTATTTTCATTTTATCTTCATAAACTGACTCGTTTATTCATTGTATTGAAAAAAAAAAAATTGTGCAGTTATTGTGCAGTTTCCGTCACGTAGGCGTCTATTGAATAAGTTGATAACGATCTGCATAAGAATTTGTAATCAATCGAACGGTTTTCAGCCGGCAGACAACACGTTGTGGAACCATTCTACTCCAGCTGGTATTACTGTCGTTATGGTGCCCATGATCAGTTGTTAACGGGTATAGATTGCCTTATTACACATACGTACACATCAGAAGTTATTTCATCATCACCTTTTTTCTGTCTTCCTCGTGCTCAAGTCACAATTTTCCAGTTATCTACTTTGTGCTTCACTATAACACACCTTAAAGAGCAGTGTAGTATAGTATAGTGCTCTTGTGTGAACCTTAAAGTTAAGAGCACTATAAAAATAAAAGAGGTAAGTCGGCGACAAATCAGCGGTAAGTCGGTGTAGTGTACTCTTGTTTGAGCGCAACCTTTTCGAGCGTTCTTCAAGTGAGACCGTCGATTGCTGCAATGTAGAAGCAGGTATATGGCATAAAATGTTGAAACTGTTTTATACAATACAGAAATTCACTATGTTTAAATTTAAATTATATTTTTTCTAACAAGTGTTTCCTTCGCGGCCTTTTTGCCTAGTGGATTTTTCTATTAAAATAAAAATATACCTACGCTAAAATATTTTTTGGTACGACGAAAATAATTTTGAACTCCGTTGAAAAATGACTGAAATATAGCTTTCAGTATCCGCTGCTGCACAAAGACACAAAATCGATAATTGAATGTATTTACCTAGCTTTCGTTATGAGACCGTGACCTAATTTTACTTTTAAAAAGTAGTAAACATAAACCAATAACTCATACTATTTCTTGGTGTATTTATAACTTGTGATTGATTTCACTACAGAACGACTGCTGTGTTTACTTCCGTAGACATTTATGTGTATTTTTAAATAGTTTCCGCGTATTTGAGTTTTAATGGTACATGGTGGTACCGAGACGAATACAACCAGACGATACCGAGATACAATTTAATAGTTTCTTAGCAGAACAGCCCCGCGACCCTTTGTCAAGCATAATATATTAGTTATATCGACAATTTTGGTTATATTGAATTATATAGAATTATATTAGAATTAGAATTATATTGTTTATGGTTATATCAAGTTGTGTTTCAAAACGAAATATGATAAATATTTCAATATTTCCGGTGCGACGCGACTGTTTCGATTTAAAGGGTCAAAATTTAAAATGTAATATTGAACAAATAAGCGGCCATTTTAATATCCACTGCAGGACTCTGATCTCCTCGTGCACATTGTCTCGTGTACAACAATGTGCTTCGAAATGTATGACAATGGGGCGTTTGGCCTTAGAACACCACGCTGGCCAAGCAATTTATCAAGTCCGCTCTTTTAGAGGTGATGCACTTCCTCGGGGCTTGTAGTAGTGGATTTATTATCCCCTAGTCGTCTTTTACGACACCCCCGGAGAGAAATTGACATTGAAAACGGTGGTGTATTGATACCGCTATTGATACCTATAGACGCATCTGTCTATCCTCCATTCTTCGCTTTCGATTCTTTCGATTTCCATTCTACCACGGTTCATGTAACTGAACCGAGATATCTACTACAAAAAGTAAATACATGTCGCGAATAACCCGTTTACATAACATTTATTATGTTCAACCAGAGAAACAAAGGTAGGTATGGTAGATAGCTGTTACCAATGTACTTCCTTTGGGTTTTATATATATTTATTTACACTTTATTGTTTTAACAAAAGGTGAACTTAATTATACAAAGCATTTTCTCGCAGTCAACCTTGGAGTAAATATGTTACGGTAGATGCAAGTGAACAACTTAGTAGACAATAAAAATTGGAATAAATAAATTGTACATTCATACATACATTAAACTAAGTTATAGTCGACATTGATGACTCAATCGCGCCAGTGTTTATACGGAAATGCTTCCAGTATTCTGAACCCCGATACTTCTGAAATGCGGGAGGTTTACAAGTGCTGTTTCAAAAAATAATTAACATAAATCCTTCCCCTACTCAGATCTAGTAACGATCTGGACTCGGATAAGAATTTCGGACAATTGCATGCAAGACGCACAATTTAAAACCGTTCCCTATTCAGAACATAAAGAAACCGATGTACGTCCAGATCGTTACTAGATCTGAGTAGTGGAAGGCTTTATGGTAATTATTTCTTGTAACAACACTCTCAGTCACAAAATCAGAAGCCCAAAATAAAATTGTTTTTCTGCCTGTTTGAACGCGTATCACACAAAAACCACTGAACAGATATTAATAAAATTTGGCAATCTGGGGCATAGCTTGGGGTACATTTAGGATACATTTTGTCCCGATCTGTTACAGAGTTCCCACCGGAATCACTCTAAAGTTTACGCGAACGAAGTCGCTGGCATCGCTAGTATTAAATATAATGTGTTTCATATCTGTCACTTACCGCGTTCTTATCATCAAACTAATTCTTCTCGTGCCTTCCGTTTGCACATTTTCAACACCGAGAAAATCCGATTTGCGTCCGATTCCTTGGTTAACGAATCATGGTTTATGGATCGCTAACGATTCGACCAGGACTTGATCCTTGTCTAAGATAATGTAGATGTCTAAGATAATGTCTAAGACAATGTCTTGACCAGTACTAAAAAGTACTAGTTGAACTAGTACCTATTTCTTGTTACACTGACGCAAATAATTATAATATTATATGTTTTGTTTTGGCTCGCTTTCTTGTGTATTTCTCTTCAGATTTGTCGTGTTTTTTTTTATTTTCTTGCGTCTGAAATAGTTTTATCTTTAGAATCGACTTCAGAAAAGAAAATTTTCTGTTTGACCTATGCACGCATGTCTTTTCTCGATTTACTCAAAAATAACTATATTAACATTAAGAAAAAAGTAACGTCATACGTCCAATGTACCATAACACAGCGTTAATTAGTCAATCAAGGAACGCTCTCTCTCGTAATTGGTCAATAGGTGAAATCTAAGTCCTCAGCGCACGTGACTGATAGTGATAACATCACCTTTTTTTTAACTTAAACAGAGTAAAGAATAATTGTAATTAGTTTATCGTCACTACAAGAAGTTATAATATGTAGATATATCCATGTAACAAGAATATGTTTATTATAAATGACTTAGCACTTTGCTCCACTCCATAAATGGTTTAAATATTTCGTTTAATATTTTTATGGACATCTGATATATGTATGTTGTAAAATATATCAAATATATAATGTACAATATTGATATAAGGGGTAAGGGTAAGGGTGTAAGGGGTCCCAAGGGGTGTAAGGGGTCCCAACCTACATCTCTGGGACCTAAGCCAACCTCACCGGCTCGTGGTGCACCCTGCCGACCAACGAACGAGGCTCTGGCGACCCGCCACCACGCACTAGACCAGCGCGGCGGGTTACGGTCCAACCCCCCCCCCCCCCTCTCCCCACCCCCTATGGCAGAAAAAGTAAAACGGCCCCAAGTTCCCGGCGGCTCCAGTCGCAACACCGGCGTGGACGACGGGCGCTGGTCGAGCGCTGGAGCCAGGGGTGCTAAGAATCTCCGGGCGGGATTCCACCGTCGAACGACCAGGGCTCTTAAAACGGATTACCGACATAGGTTGTCACTGGTGACTTACAACACGCGCACTTAAGGACAGACGAGAAGATCGCTGAGCTGGAAGAGGAGATAGGCAAGTTGCACTGGGATATATTGGGGTTATCAGAAATCCGAAGAGAGGGGGAGGACACGATAACCCTGAAGTCCGGCAACTTGTTCTATTACCGGGAGGGCGACCAGCAGTCCCAAGGTGGTGTCGGGTTTATCGTCCACAAGTCCCTCGTAAATAATGTTGTAGCCATCACGAGTGTGTCGAGCAGGGTCGCGTACCTTATACTCAGAATATCCAAGAGATATTCGTTGAAGGTCATACAGGTCTACGCACCGACCTCGGCACACCCGGATAACGAAGTGGAAGCAATGTATGAGGACATTAGTAGAGCCATACATGCTTCGAAAACACACTACAATATTGTTATGGGGGATTTCAACGCGAAACTGGGCAAAAGAGGCGACGATGAGTTGAGAGTGGGGCAATTTGGATGTGGGCACCGGAACCAGAGGGGCCAGAGGCTGGCCGACTTTCTTGAGAAAGAGGGACTCTTTATGATGAACTCTTTCTTCAAGAAGCCGCCTCATAGGAAGTGGACCTGGATGAACCCCGACGGTTCCGTTAAAAATGAGATAGACTTCATTATGGCCACAAAGAGACAAATATTCAATGATGTCTCCGTGATCCACAGGGTGAAAACCGGTAGTGATCACCGAATGGTTAGAGGCACATTGAATATAAACGTCAAGTTGGAAAGGTCCCGCCTGATGAAGTCTACGCTCCGACCTACTGCTGCCCACATACAAAACCCCGAAAGCTTTCAGCTTGAATTGTCAAATCGCTTCGATTGCCTAGAGGATTGCGTTGCAGTGGACGATATCAACAACAGGTTGGTAGAAACTGTCCATACGGTGGGGTCTAAATTCTTCAGACATCGTCGAAGAGATGGACCCCAAAAGCTCACCGACCACACCCTCGACCTCTTGGCGGAACGACGTTCGATGGCACTGCAGACTCCTGATGACGCGGAAGCATATCGGCAGCTCAATAGACGGATTCACCAGTCCTTGCGACACGACATCCGTCTCTTTAATACTAATCGTATTAAGGAGACGATAGAGCGGAATAAAGGCTCCAAAGTGTTCGCAAGAGACTTATCTATTGGGCAGAGCCAGTTGACGAAGCTGAAGAGGGAGGACGGCAGTGTCACTTCCGACAAACAAGAGGTACTGAGGGAGATCGAGAGGTTCTATGGACAGTTATATACCTCGGTCGCTAAACCTGTTGGCAACTTGGCCAAAGACCCAAGAGCCAAGTTGACCCGACACTATACCGAAGACATCCCGGACATCAGCCTGTACGAGATTAGGATGGCCCTCAAACAGCTTAGAAACAACAAGGCGCCGGGTGAAGACGGAATCACTTCAGAGCTTCTGAAAGCGGGTGGAACACTGGTACTGAAAGTCCTTCAGAGGCTCTTTAATTCCGTCTTGCTCGAAGGTATTACGCCGGAGGCATGGAACAGAAGCGTGGTGGTGCTCTTCTTCAAGAAAGGCGACAAGACCTTGTTGAAGAACTATAGGCCCATCTCGCTTCTGAGCCATGTTTATAAGCTGTTGTCGAGGGTTATCACGAATCGTCTCGAGCGCAGGTTTGATGACTTCCAGCCTCCCGAACAAGCCGGTTTCCGAAAAGGCCATAGTACCATAGACCACATCCATACGCTGCGGCAAGTTATACAGAAGACCGAGGAGTATAACTTGCCATTATGCTTAGCGTTTGTAGACTATGAGAAAGCCTTTGATTCGATCGAGACTTGGGCAGTGCTACAGTCCCTCCAGCGGTGCCATATTGACTATCGGTATATCGAAGTGTTGAAGTGTTTGTATAACAACGCCACCATGTCAGTCCGAGTACAGGAAGGGAGCACGGAGCCGATTCCATTGCAGAGGGGTGTGAGACAAGGAGATGTCATCTCTCCGAAGCTCTTCACCAATGCGATGGAAGACGCTTTCAAGCTCCTGGAATGGAAAGGACTCGGCATCAACGTTGATGGCGAATGCATCACTCACCTTCGATTTGCCGACGATATCGTGGTCATGGCAGAATCGCTGGAGGATCTTAGCACAATGCTCGGAGACCTCAATCGAGTTTCCCAACAAGTGGGCCTTAAAATGAACATGGACAAGACGAAAATCATGTCGAATGTCCATGTCGTGCCCACCCCAGTTTCAGTCGGGAGCTCGATTCTCGAAGTTGTTGACGAGTACGTCTACCTAGGCCAAACGGTCCAACTAGGTAGGTCCAACTTCGAGAAAGAGGTCAATCGACGAATCCAACTCGGCTGGGCAGCGTTCGGGAAGCTACGCAGCGTCTTCTCGTCCAAAATACCTCAGTGCTTGAAGACGAAGGTCTTCGACCAGTGTGTGTTGCCAGTGATGACCTACGGCACCGAGACGTGGTCTCTGACTATGGGCCTCATAAATAAGCTCACTGTCGCACAGCGAGCTATGGAGAGGGCTATGCTCGGGGTTTCCCTACGTGATCGAATCAGGAATGAGGAGATCCATAGACGAACTAAAGTCACCGACATAGCCTCTCGGGTTAGCAAGCTGAAGTGGCAGTGGGCAGGGCACATAGCTCGAAGAACCGATGGCCGATGGGGCAGAAGGGTTCTCGAATGGAGACCACGTACCGGCGGACGAAGCCGAGGACGTCCATCTGCTAGATGGACAGACGACCTCATAAAGGTTGCGGGCACCCGCTGGATGCAGGTCGCTGCCGATAGGTCTAAATGGCGGACAATGGGGGAGGCCTATGTCCAGCAGTGGACGTCCAAGGGCTGAGAAGAAGAATATTGATATGGATATACTCTGGAAGTACGAAGTACTCAGTCAACGAAGAAACGTAGATTACGTCCCATTATCGTCTCCATTAAAACGACAATCAGTGCATCCTGCCCGTTGTCACGTGTAGTGCTGAAACGTTATCTCTCACGGTAGGCCTGAACCAGGGGGTCTACTCCGAAAACACGAAAAACGAAGTTTCGTACAATATTTCAGTAGATTCCTACCACGAAAATATTCGCTACGATATATCGGCCCGAACGAACTTAATTTGACATTTGAAACTACTCCCATCGCACGAGACAACAATCGAAATATAGATTTTGGCAGGAGATACTTGGAGGTCAAACGTCAAATTTGACGATAACAATATCTCACCTTTTAAATAATTGGTATTACACGATATATACAGCTACGAACGAAGGAAAGTGAGAGTAGGGTTATATATAGCACTTCGTTCGTTGGAACTTCGGTCGGGCCCGAAACATCTGAATCGTAAAATCAGAGTAGACCCCCTGATTCGCAAGTTCAAAGTCGCTCAGCGAACGATCGAGAGAACTGTGCTCGGAGTTTCTTTATACGACAAATACCGTAACTAAGAACCCAAGATGCCGGACATAGTTCAAATAATCAGCAAGTTCAAGTGGCAGTGGGCGGACCATTATAACCGAACGGGAAATACGAGTCCTCCAATGGAGACCACGTATCGGTAATCGTAGCGTTGGACGCAGAAACACCGTATGTAGTGGGGGTACTTAAGAAAGGCCTATATCCAGAGTATAGAGGCACAGGCTGATGGTATTTTATGATATGGATCATCCCTATTTCCATCTAGGACTTGAAACATCGGTATCGATACTATACCGGTATTTATCCTAGTTTCAGTTAGTGACCCTCTGTGCAGTTCTCACTAAAACTTAGAGTTACATCGCATAAATATTTCACAGAATAGATTAGAATTTAGAATCGAATACTGGAACGTGAAATTGACAGGAGGAAAATCCACTGTATTATCATTTAATGTGGTATCTCTTAGTTGCATTCCATTCCACATAACGCACATAACACATCAAAGTATGTTGTATCCAGCGATATATTAAAACATAAATCCGTTGAAATGGGCCGTTTCGACACGATTTGCGCAAAACTAATCTTTTGATCTGTAGGAATTAGCGGCGACGTGCGTACACTAGCTACAGTGTAAACTGAAAGACGTCAGAATAAATGTGTGCGCTGATGAGTATATCATGGGATAGTTTTTGATTGTAGCGCTAAGAATTAGACGGATTTTATTTTAAGAATTTTTGGTAAATTATTTAAAATTAAAATATAAGCGATGGGGTTGACGACTCCTCGAATGGAGGTCACGTAACTGGAAATGCAGTGTGGAACGCGCAATGTGGACACGTGAACAGACAGGTTGAAAAAATTCACCGATGATGGCTGTGGTGAGAGACATAGGTTGATGGTATGTATGGTATGGTATTCACTTAAAATTCCTGTTCTCGTACGTGTTCATTCCGAAATATATATCTCGAGGATTATTCGTCGTGGATTTTACTATATTTGACTGTTTCTGAAATTAATATTTAGTTTTATTATATAAACAATAAGTATTATTACACTGGAAAGATAAAACAATAAACTAAGACGCTTATAAAATAATTAACTGCCTTATACATAACTACGTGTACGGATGCTTTATGAAATCGGAACAGTAATTAATCCATTTATGGAACAAGGGTAATAAATTGCGTTTTAAACGGACGAAGCCGCCCACGGGGGCTAGTTCTACATAAATGAGGTATAATTTACTAACAAGCAACTTTGTTTTGTAAACTGAGCGCAACCACGTACGAGTAAGAGCTGTGATTGCGCCAACAGTTTCGGAATGCGGTTACCGAGAAACGGCGTAAGTTTCCACAATAATAATTTAGCGTTTCTACCACAAATACTTGGTTTTGTTTCATATCTATTTACGTCTGCCTTTGTTTGCTAAATAGAGGAACACTCTCAGAACGTGAAAACCATTATTTAATTGATGCTGATCTGTGAAATGGACGAATATATAAATACATATGTATTAGATGTAGGTAATTAGGTAACCATATTAAATTACAAGGTTAAATATGTATTATAAGATTAACGGCATTTTTATGGGCATTTATAAGATAATTTTTATGAGAGGGAGGGTACATGGTGCAATCCAACAGCCGCTGGGCGCGCTCGACTGGCCACGTTACCCCTCTCTCACAGAAGACTACCTTGAACTGTACTGCATTTCCCACTTTATCTTATTTCCCTAATGTAAGTACGTGTTTCTGTAGTGAGTGAGATGTGCCAGAGCCCATTCCCATCGTATCCCTCCCCATTTTCCCAACCCTTTCTACAAATCCATTCGTATATCTGCAAAGGTAGGCAGCGCATCCGGGGGCGTGGTGATATTTGCCATTTTGGACTAATGTTGGCATGTATCGTGGATGTCTATGGGCGACAGTATCCACTTACCATCAGGTGGACTGAATGCTAGTCTGCCGCCTTCGTCCATAAAAAAATATATATACAGACTTAAATTCTAACGAATGGCCAATAAAAATAAAATATCTATCTAAAGTAAATTTTATATTAGATGCGATACGGCCGTGTCGTGTGGACCGGCTTTTGAATTGCACCATCCCTTCTCTTCCCGTGGGTGTCCTAAAAAGCGACTAAGGGATGACAAAGCGGCTACTACAACCCCTTAGAAACTACACCGCCTCTAAAAGAGGGGACTCGCCTACCCGCTTGATTAGCGTGGCGTTGTCTTACATCCATCCCTCCCCATACATCCCTCATGCATGAAGATAATATGCATGAAGAGGTCCATATCCAACGGTGGATACTAAAAGGATTGGTTACATTACTTTAGTTTACATATTTTACTAACTATTTTTATCTCCCCTACCTACATAATATATAATTAGCAAGCTATAATTAAATATTAACCAGACCCGTAATGTAAGCCGCGCGGCTACTGAGCTCTCTCATAATAATGCACTGGCGTGAAAGCTTCGCGGTTGCTGCGTGTAGTTGATAGCTTTTCATGCCGCTTTTAATTCTACAGGCGATGTGGTTTGCATTGAACAGTGTATTTGTGCCTACTGCATTAAAATAATGGTTCTTATTGAGGCTATGTGGAAAACCAAACGCTATAAGTGAATACTGAATAATTAGTGTTCCTAAAATTTAAATGCAGGTGTCCATGGACGGCGGTGACCACTTACTATTATGTGGCTCGACCGCTCGTCTGCCATCCCATTCTATATAAAAAAGTTACATATCCACTACATTAAAAAACAAACAAAAATGATCAAAATAGTCAGTGATTAAAAATTATAAATAATAATAGTCTCCAGCTTAATGTCAAATAGTTGCAATGTCAAATAATTACAAAGTCATAGAATGTCAAATAATTATAATTGTCAAATAAAATATGTAGTTATAACTATAAAATGTCTCAAGAGGATAAAAATATTATAAAAGGTCCAATTTGTCTTTGTGAAATTCATTTACACTACAATAGCACTTATGAAGAAGCTATTTAAATAAATGTTTTTTGGATAAGTTAATATTTAATTCTTTGAACTTGTTTGATAATTTGTTTATAAAAACCAATAGCCATAAGAGTTCCTTCTGAACAGAGCAAGCCTCTGTTTGGGTACACACAAATTATTTATTCTCGCTTGTTTGTTACTTAGTTTTGTTAATAATAATTGTTTATATTTTAAAATAAATACACTCATATCCGGTATATACAGACATGGTAGTAGTAATATATTTTTACTCTGGAACAATGGTCTACAACTATCAAGATGGCGGGCATCACACACGGATCTAATGCATGGTTTTGCATCTTAAATGCTTTATCGAAGTCTACAGAGTTCCCCAAAAGATAAGACCATACCTTAGTATTGAAGCAACATATCCGTGATATGCCGTAACTGCTGCTTTTGCTGTTGCTATTTTGTTCACTGTCCTCAATTGCAGAGTTTATCGATATGTGGTTTCCAATTACAGTGTTTATCAATTGCTGTGCCTAAAAATATCGTAGATTCAACTCTATATAATTATTATTACAACTAATATTTAGATTGACAGGTTAGCTCGCCCAGACTATTTAGTGTCTACGTAAATCGTCTGATCGTTGAGCTCAGTACCACGGTTGGCTGTTCTATAGATGGCCGCTAGATTCTATATAAGCTACGCCGATTATATGTGCTGCGGACTAAGTTATAACGGGAATAAGAGTGAGTTGTTGCTTTTCAAAGCGGGCAATGTTGCCTGCGTATGTGCCCCAATCACTCTGTGCGGATCACAACTGAAAAGGGTGTCAAAGTTTAAATATCTGGGTCACGTGGTTACAGAAAGCCTGAAAGATGATTAAGGCATCGAGAGGGAACGCACGGCGTTGGTCCTCCGATGCAATATGCTGGCACGCAGGTTTGCACGGTCGGAAAGAAAAACACACACTGTTTAGGGCGTATTCATGCAGCCTGTGGACCGGGTATAGGCAGAAGGCTTACAATGACCTGAATACAACAATGTATTTAGGGTACTGTTGCGTCTCCGTCGATACTGTAGCTCATGAAATATGTTCGCAGAAGCAAGAATAGATAGCTTCCCAGCTATCATAAGGAAAAGAGTGGCACAACCACGCCGGTGTCGTGGGAGTAACAGTAGCATCCTGAGTACGTTCGCAACTAAGGTAGATAGTCCAAAGTTGAGACACTGGGTGGGTGTATACCAGAAATTAAGAATAAAAGAAAAAACTAAAATTTGTGGTTATGTACAAAATGTGCATGTATTGTGTGTTTTTATAATACTATGTTATGTATGACGTTGTTATATGTATTTGTTATCATAGCTAGTAAGACTTGTATGCTAATAAAATATGGTCTGATATAAATTAATTGAATAACCCTGAGTTCCATTATCCATCAACACGATGAAAGTGTCCGTTTCAGAGTAGGGTCGCGAACGCCTGAACATTTAAAAAAAAAGACGGTGTCGTTGTAGACATTTATCTTCCGTAAGTAATGATGACACGCGTGTCTTTACGTACTCTTGCTGAACTAGTTAACGGCTGCCGTGGCAGAACGAAGTCTTGAACAAAGTTTTTTAATTTGTTTAATGAAGATTATTTGGAATCAGTATGCTGAAATGTCAATGGGCTGTTGTCATAATTGCCGCAGGACCGACAACTTATGGGGTTAGATGGGTCTTAGAGTGGAGGCCACGTAGCGGAAAGCGTAGTTTAATCAGATTGATAGACAACTTGAAGATGTTTGCTGGTGATGCCTGGATGATAAGCGCCGAAGATCGTGTCTAGGCGCAAGCCTTAGGACAAGCCTATATCTATCAGTGGAGAGATATAAGCTGATTGTAAGATGTAGTGTTTCTAGATAACACCACATTTAAAGGCAATATTAAAATTCTTCATGTCAGAGGTCCAAAAATGAATACAAACTACTCTAATCCCAATATTGGGAATCGAATATTGGGAACCTTTTCAAAAGCAGGCAGTCACACTACTACTTCGCTGGCAAATGAACCAAATGAAATATAACTACGTATTTTAACATCGTGATTGAAAAGACTCCGCCCGACGCTACTATGACAGAGTCCCGCACCATCTCAATCCCCTAGTAGTTGACAGCCTAACCTATGTACCCAATAGGAATGACCCTCCCCATTGCCGTCGTCGTCCTCGGCATGTGTTAGACGACCCCGACGACCCAATTACTGCTGCCTATGTGATTCTTACACTACACTCACAGACTTCACACATACACCGTCCCGGGCGGCGGAGACGAGGACGTCACCCTCGATTCACCGTAAACACACACCGGCCTTCAGCCAACACTTTTACCGGGGCACGTTCCTGGGCGCTTTTTACCGACTCGCGATCCCCCGGTACACCCCCAAAGCAACGCCCTTAGCCAAGGTCGGTTCCTTCCGCCGGTCTACTGGCGGGGGAGCCCTTAGACTCGTTGCTGCACACACTCTTTGGTACTGCCTAAGCGCCTTCTGCACTCGCCCTAAACTATACATGTCCGGTGATTCTTAAACGGCCATCAGGGCCATAAGAATATAGGCATTCCGAAAAAAAATAATAGAATGGAATCGATGATAGCCAACAGATATCTATTCTCGACTCTCAATCGTGAGGTCGTGAGTTAAAATCCTCGGCCTGTATCAATGAGTTTCTACGGAAAGTTACGCATTTTTTAAAAAATATGGAACATGAGTATCCACCAATTCTCACCGAGCCCGCGTGGTGAATAACGGCCCAAAACGGCCCTAATGATTACGCCTGAGTGACGCTTGTGCCCTGCAATAAGACGTTAAAAAACTGAAGAAAAATAAGTTAAAATCTACCTAACTGAACCATAGTAATCAATTGTGTTTACATTGCTGTTACTAGCTTACTATAAGGCGCCTTAAGTTAACCATTAACAAGTGACAAATGACTGTATTACTTACCCTGTATGCCTACAAATATTGACCTATTAATCTTTAATTGATTACCCATTTTGTCGACAGGTAATAACAGCGAGCCGCTGCCTGGTGTTGTGCGCGGAGAGCCGCGGCGACATGGAATCGTGGGCGGGAGCGCTGCGCGGCGCATTGCACCGCGGCGCGGATGTTGCGGACCTCGTCGCACGGCTCTCTTCCGGGGACCATCACTGGTAAGAGATGAAGCTTTATTAAATATGTAATCATTGATTCGTGTAATGTAACTCATTGATACCTGGATACTTAAAGCAATGCTTTCCTATCATCCTTTTAACCCTCAGAAAATCTTCTTTTTCAAATTCCTACCCACCCTTCTTTCTACCTTTTTTTCACGATTTTTCATTGTGAAAGCGGTCCGGTTATGGAATGCGATACCTTTTTAACCATAAGACGCGCTCAAACATTAAATAGTTTTAAGACCCAATTCAAGGAGCATTATTTGATTCAGTAATTTCTTTCAGTTACTTATCTACTTAATTCTTTACTTTGTTCTGTACTCACTCTGTATAAATCTTCTTTTTTTGTTTTTCTTCTATTTCCCATACTGTGTGTAAGATGTTTCACGGTTTCAAATGTGACCGTTCCCTTAAAACTACGAGTGTGTTTACATTGAAGTAAATTGGACATTTTAAATATCAAAGTACCAGTCACAGTAAAAAAAAAGGAAGGGGGTCACATTGGATCATAAAACTTTTCAAAGGTGAACCGGTGTCAGGCCTATATGACACCGAATGTTTACAGAATCCTAAACTAGATTTTGGACTAACGTTCCTGACTTTCGCAGGTACACCGCCACTCACGCCCGACCCACCTTCTGCAACGTGTGTCGCGAGCCGCTCGGCGCGCTTGGCACCGCTCACGCGCTCGCTTGCGAACTGTGCAAGTTCAAAGCGCATAAACGCTGTGCGTCACGTGCACCACCTTCTTGCAAATGGAGCACGCTTGCTTCTCTCGGGCCACACGTAGTAGAAGATGTTGATGGGGTAAGTCACTACATATGATATTTTAATTTTTTTTTTTTATAGACCTACATAGCCTAGCCTCTCGGGTTAGCAAGCTGAAGTGGCAGTGGGCAGGGCACATAGCTCGAAGAACCGATGGCCGATGGGGCAGAAGGGTTCTCGAATGGAGACCACGTACCGGCGGACGAAGCCGAGGACGTCCTTCTGCTAGATGGACAGACGACCTCATAAAGGCTGCGGGCACCCGCTGGATGCAGGTCGCTGCCGATAGGTCTAAATGGCGGACAATGGGGGAGGCCTATGTCCAGCAGTGGACGTCCAAGGGCTGAATAGAAGAAGAAGAAGATAGAAAAATGTAAACTGTAGCCCATGTACATCCGCGATACATGCCAACTTCACTCCAGAATGACAAACGTTGGCACGACCTCGGATGCGCTGCCTACCTTTGCGGGTTAAGGAATGAATTGGGAGAAAGGTTTGGGAAAATGGGGAGGGATAAAAAAGGATGGGATAGGAATGGGCTTTACTACCGAAGCACGTATGTACAGTGAGGAAATGATAAAGTAGGAAATGCAGTACATTTTAAGGTAGTCTTCTGTGAGAGAGGGGTAATGTGGCCAATCGAGTGCGCCCAGCCGCTGTGATTATGCAGCGTGCACTCTCCCCCTACTAAAATAATATTTTACTTTTTGTCACGTTCTTCTGCAGAACGCACGTGACCGATGTATACAAGTCGAAAACTCAAAATATTTTTGCAAATGTAGCATATTTATGTTAATATGTAGGTGCGTATAGGAGTCACACTTAATCAAAGAAGATGCTGATGAATGCATGAAAATAGAAAGTTTATCTGTTATTAACAAATAGTTAGATAATTCATGTATGTCCGCAGCGAAGTTCCAAACCGGTCTAATTCACGTAAAAGAATATGTGAGACGCGAACCGCGTGACGTTATTGAAAAAAAATTATGATTGTTGCTGGGAGGCGTCAGAAGTTTTATTTTTATGAGATTATCGTGGAAAATAATTTATACAAGTATCCTAAATATTAACCCACCACTTTCCGTATAACATTTTTTGCGTATAACAGTTCAGACACACGGACAGTCAAACATCATTTCCAAAATTGTTGTTTTGAGCTCTATTTCATTCATACTTTGTATTGCGATCGCCTTTTTCAAATAATATTTTATGTAAGATACACGCGGCTTCAACCTCTTGATATGTTGTGTAGTTATAATAATAATATTTTGTTACAAATTATAATTAGTATATATCAAATTAAGTACTTATGTGTGTAAATATATAGTATGTATGTGTTTAGCATGCGTATTCGTGTAATATGTGTAATATGAATATGCTACATAAGTATATAATTAAAAATTGGTACCTCGCGTCCCGATTTCCAGCTGAAATCACGGGTCCACGGGTTCCGGCTGAAAATCAGCGTTATGTGTCATCGCAGACACAGCTAAAGCTGTATTGGACGCCCATTCAGAGCAGTCACAGGACTACGCCATCTCGTTTTCTTTTCACTTTCCGAAAATTCCTCTGTTGTTATGCGCTTTAAAATGTGCGTTTGTATTTTCTTTTGCAACTGTAGTGTTTTGTAACTGTTTTCGGAATCTATCTATCCATCTATGTGTTTTAATAAAAACAAAGACTCAAAACAAACTAATTATTACCACCTACTCTGGTTTATAGTGACAGTAGCATTTTATTTATATCAATGGTATCACTCATTAACACAGTTTTGTCACAAGGAATTATCCATCTACATAATATGTATGTCGCACTATGGCTCTGTAAGACACCAGTGGGCGTGACTCCATCAGATTCCATGTGGGCGCCTCGAGATTACCAGGAATGGATACAAATAATAACACAATAATGTATTTGCACAATAAATCAACAATTAAAACAAAGATTACCATAGACGTAATAAACTTGGTTAATGGCAGCAGAACAGATGCGTTTGCGCGCGGTAAGTGCACATTGATTCCCTCTGCCTCGTCGCCCTTTCCGCCTCCAAACCCCCCCTCAGCCCGTGGCAGTCGTCACGCTTGAACGCACCATTTACGTTCTGTTTCATTTTATACATTCCCAACATGTATTTATTTTTTGGTTGATAAATAATAAATAATTTCATACAAATAACTTGCCTGCAAATATACATGTATATAATGTGGTCATCTCGTGAAAACACATTACAACATTACAATTCATACAACAAACTTTTATTTTCTTGAATCTTGGTAAAAAATAATTCCAGTAATTGATTCTATTCTTTGGCTTCTATTCGTGTCATGATTCCCTGTCTGACCGAGAAATAATTAAAATAATAAAAATACATATATTTTTTGAGAATTGAATAAACAGAAATCATAATGTAAAGAAAAATATAAAATTGAAGTCTAAACGCAGTACTAGAATTAGACAACAGATGGCGCTGTCTCATTTAGTTAGAGATCGCTATGGTTTCGTTGTCTCGTGGTAACCACGTATTTATGTTATTAATACGTAATAATCTCACGATATCATATCCGACGATGTAGTTTATATTACTTATTTATTAGGTTTGTCAGCATTCTTACACTATAATAATACAATGATGTAAATGTCAATGTCAATAATACAACTATAATGTCAGTTACAATGAATATAAATGATAAAACTAGGCGTAAGAAAACTAATAGACAAACACAGCTTGCACATAAATATAACGAATAAAATATTTAAAATAAGTACTCGGCCTGCTAGAAAAGATAAAAAAACAGAAATTTGTATTACCTTTATTAATTTATAATTTTATTTGTTACGATTTAGTTCGTATAACTACGGGCGACAGTTTCCACTTATCATCAGGTGGACTATATGCTCGTCTCCCGCCTTCGTCCATAAAAAAAAATTACGAGTAGTTTAATTTTCATGAGATACAACACAATTGTTTTGAAATTTACAATTGATCATCTACTGCTTAGACGTGGACTTCTCATAACACTCGTATTTGAAACTGTCACGAGTCGACACAGCGCATTTCTCCCTACATACTATCTACGGTTATAATTGCTTTCGTTCACCCTCCATTTGTATAATTAATCACGAGAGTTAAGGGACACTTTTATGTTATTACTACGGCCCTACGGCGAATTCACTCAAAGAATAATAACGTGATGTTTTATATTTAATGTATACGACATCGATAACAAATCGTGTAATGCTATGAAGAGGAAACTGTTTCCTTCACCGCCACCAGCCCTGTTATCGTCCTGGAGGTGAGCCTCCTCATGCACGTTGTCTTGATAAGAGATGTAACGCCTTAAAACGGCATACTGACCAAAGGGATTGGCAAGTATACTCCTTTAGAGGTGCCTTAGAGCTTGCGATAGCTTGTGTCGCCTTTTATGACATCCAAGGCTTGCTATCTATGGGGTAGAATTATTGCTTGCCTGCGGCCTGGAATTTGTCCCGCAACAGTTTCGAACCATAAGAATTTAACGTAGATATTAAAATAAATATTGTATTATTTTTCTCGTCCGCTCAACAAAAATCCCTAAAGATCACTTAGTCTCCCGCTGTAATGTCAAAACTTTGTTAAAAATATATCTTCAGGGACCTATTATGAGCTCTTAATATCAGTCGTTTTACGCAGTGAATGAACTGCTTTGTAATTTTGTATTTTTTTTTTTTTATAGACTAGTGGGCGGACGGAGCAAGCTATACTATTTATAAGTTGTGTTATACGACCCACCAGATTGTAAGTAATCACCGCCGCACCTGCAACAGCAGCAACACCAGTGGGGATGCGAGTGCGCTTGCATAATGCTATTCACAGCTTTCTTAAAAAGCCCCATGTTGCGGCTTAGTACTCAGAAAAACTTAATAGGAGGGCAGTTCCTTCCAAAACATTCGGATTTGCTGCGTAAAGTGTCTTGACGATAGCACAATACGCAGTAGAACTCTGTCATGGCAGTGGGAAAGAACGCCCTTTAATGACGACAGGTGCGATGATAAAAATAATAATTTGCCATCAGATCGAAAAGTTCTTAACAACATTACCCATTATACAACCGGTATGAAACGGAGAGAGAATGCTAAATAGCTCTCGAACGCTGAGTGATTCTAATCCGCCTATGAGTGTGGCATCGTCGACTATTTGGACAGCACGCCATTGTACGGAATATAATAGACGACGTAACCGATAAATATATTATTGAAGTTGGTGATGGTAGCGATGATTCCAAATAATCGGAATCAGATTCATCAGAATCTATTGTTTAGGAATCCGAATAAAATACTTAATAAATAATAATAGTGTTGTTTTATTGAACTCTGTAATTTACCTTGAACCTGGGAGAACAGAAAGAGAGGCCCGACAATAGGACAATGAAGACTAGATAAGAAAGTATATATTTTTTTAGTAATAAAGATATACTTTGAGACGTCTCTTCTTCACGTCCTTCGAGCGTCACGCTTACGAGATTTTGCCACATGATTATTTTATCGATTCCTACAAGTTCAATCGTGCACCACGCGATTTTGCAGAATAAGCCTTTTTAAACAATATCTAATACGGTTCTATGATGAGTTTCGATTGCAGGACATCGCGATTTTAAAAATGCCAAAAGTAGCATCACATGAAACGTCACTTTAGTCTCCGGTATTAAAAAACGAACTTCAGTTACTATTGAAATCAGTGGCATGGGCGAGAATATCGCCGCGAGAGAGTCGCTCGTGCATTTGGCGCCTATGATAAGTATGACTTAATATTTTCTTAGGTTTTCGCGATTACTATACATTGCAATTAAACAACTTTTAACGGTTTAAATCGCGTATATTTGACATGATTTATATCCCGACGGTTCGAACACTTTGCAGTGGACGTGGTCACGGGGTGACTAATTGATTTTATTTGTCACTTGAGTTATTAAGAAATTATTACTACCGTCTGAAATTTTTTGAACTACCGTCTGAATTTTTTTTTTTTAATCATAACATTCCCTATGCACTCAGTATTCGCTCACGGTGTCCAGAGGTCTTGCAGTATGGCGTTGGCCTTGGGATTTAATTAATTTAATGACTGGATCCCAAGCCGGTGGTACTTGCCAACCATCTTCTCTATTGAAATTTGGGTGTTTCTTAATTTCAATAGCCTCGCGTAACATTCTTGGCATGTACCGGGTCTCTCTAGCGAGGATTTGTGGATTATCAAATCGAATGTAATGGTTGGGTTGGGTTTGTCCAGAGCATCCACAAATCCTCGCTAGAGAGACCCGGTACATGCCAAGAATGTTACGCGAGGCTATTGAAATTAAGAAACACCCAAATTTCAATAGAGAAGATGGTTGGCAAGTACCACCGGCTTGGGATCCAGTCATTAAATTAATTAAATCACAAGGCCAACGCCATACTGCAAGACCTCTGGACACCGTGAGCGAATACTGCGTGCATAGGGAATGTTATGATTAAAAAATTTCAGACGGTAGTTCAAAAAATTTCAGACGGTAGTAATAATTTCTTAATAACTCAAGTGACAAATAAAATCAATTAGTCACCCCGTGACCACGTCCACTGCAAAGTGTTCGAAACGTCGGGATATAAATCATGTCAAATATACGCGATTTAAACCGTTAAAAGTTGTTTAATTGCAAGTATGACTTAACTATCATTATATGAATTATAGTTATAGACCACGTTTTTATGACCTTATATACTAATACGAAATCTGCGACCTGTTGAGTGACCGATCAAACTAGCAGCAGTTGATTGATTTCTAATTGATTGCGGTTTCTGATTACTATTTCTCACGTAATCACCTGCCACATGTGAATCGCATTACGCGCCATTTCTTTCACGTAAAATTTATTTGCCAAGCCCCATGCCTTAGTCGAAGCCCGTTCTAATATATGAGACGCGTGTCTCAAACTCTGTTACCGACCCTAGTCACGTGTGAGCATTTCCCGTTTTCAATGTGTCGCCTCTGCCTGAAAGAGATTGTATAACTGATTGCGAGAAATGTACGCAATATATCTGAATATAGGAATTGTATGTGTGTAATAAAACAAGATGTTTTGCTTTTATAATGAAATAAATGTGAGATATGAAGAGATGGCTTTTGAATAGTGTAAGTAACTGATTTCTTATTACGTTCCTATATGTTAATTAATAGGCCATATACGAGAGTTTAATGAGAAAAGTAATTTTCGTATGTGATGGCACTACAGCGTTGGTCAACCGAGCGTTTGCACGATTACAAACTTATCTGCGTTCTACTATACAAGTTATTTCACTATTTTCCGTACAGTTTAGAAAAATAGTATTTATGCGACAGTTGTAGAGCTTTACGAGACCTATCCTACTACATAGTTTGTATGTATAGACGTGTTTTTTTTTGGATGTATATAAAAGATTACACCATCACAATTTTCAAACTATTATACCGATTTAGCTCGTGTTCGAGATTCACCGAGATATGTAGCCAAACATATCTTCAAAGTTTAAAGTCGCTCAGCGAGCTACGGAGAGAGCTCGGAGTTTCATTGCTGGATAAAATCCGCAACGAAGAGATTCGTCGAAGAACTGAAGTCACTGACATAGTTCACAGAATCAGCATGTTGAGGTGGGCAGGTCATATTTGCCACAGGACTGATCACCGATGGGGAAGACAAGTCCTCGAGTAAAGGCGACCTATCAGGAAACGCACTGTGTGACGCCCTCCAGCCACGTGGTTGGATAAGAAGAGCCGAGGATCATGTGTGGTGGCGAGGATCATGTTGGGAGAGGCCTATATCTAGCAATGGCGACACATAGGCTGATAGTATGATATGGACGTACCCAAACCATTTTTCTGTCAAATTTCATTTCAGTATGTCAAAAAATTCGCCCTGTTTATAACTTTCGTTAAAATATCCCATACAAACCTCGAAACTGAATGATGTTTGGTATTTAGCTGATGAAACTTTGTAGTTTTTTTTTTTGCAAAATTTGAAAGTCGTTATCTCATAATAGTTAGATTTTTTGTCTTTTTATATATGGCAATGGTGCAAATATCACTATCTGTCAGTGTCAAGTTTTCTTCGTTAAACGATTTCAAAATCTAAAACGTATTCTGTCAATGTCCAGTCAAGTAAGTCAGAAGTAAGTCAGGACTCGTTCAGTAAAGTAAAGGTTTACTGAGGACAAAAAATAACTCCTCGGAAGCACAGGAAAAACGCAGTCCTATGCTTTTATTTGATTATCACAAACGTTACGCACTTTGAAATTTAATAAAGTGTCACTATTAAAACATAAAACGCACAATACTTAATTTTTATAATAATCAAAGAAAAAACTCAACTTCACTTCTCGAGTTCCCGCCAAAAAGTCATTGGTTAGATTTCTTCGAAATTACTCTAAAAGTAAAGTAACTGCAAGGAATAATAAGTTCCGTTTTGGTAGGATTACAAAAATATGAACCGTCGTAATTTTCGCGTTCCAAGGACAAGACTACAATCGCGAAAAACGCCGGAGATCTCTGAGAGACATTCAATTAGCAATGGGCCCAAGACAGCTCTCTGATATGACAAAGGAACCTATCGAGAGGCAGCTATTGTGGACAAGAGCCAATCTTGTGAGTGGCCCCCTCTGGCTCGTTCACGTATTGTTACGAGTCTACGATATCTTTTCACTTTTCGTATTAACGCTTTGAAACGGATGATTGGCATTGAACCACTGGCTATAGATTGACAATCGTTTCCTTTCTGTTTTCCATTGAGGCGTCTATAAATTGCTGTCAAATTATACCATAGACCATTTATCCGCCGTTCTATTCGTGGTCCCGTGATTTTGTCCCATTAATGGGACCATGAAGGAGACCTGTTTCTCGTAGTCCTATTTCTTTATACGGTTATGAAATTTTCCGTCCTGTATATACCTACATAGTACCTACCTCTTTGCATAGGATAAACTTTATCTATTGCATTGTGATATTATGACTTGATATTCATTGGATATTTATTACTGATGAATATATTTTCAGAGTAATTATTTAAGTACGTAGTTATAATATTAAAATAAACTGTTGTTGCGGCAGACGAAATTTTGTCTATAAAAAAAATGGCGGAACCGTGTTGTTGTTGGAAGGACGACAATATTATAAGCATATATAGGTACATAAGTGGAAACGTGGTTTGGAAGTGCAGCCAACCCAAAAAAGTAAAATGCCATGGATCAGTAACTCTCAAGGTGAATAGGTTAGCATTGATTTAAAAAATCTTGTTAGTCAATTATTACGATAATATAACATCCGAATTCTGTCGGGCAGTTCGCGTAATTGATAATGACCAGATTGATTTTTTGCTATATTTCAGGGTAAAGAAATTATTAAATTTCGTCTGCCGCACTAAATCTATTTTACGGCTATTAAACATTTTAATGGATAGGGAAAAAGAGTCTGAGTCATCAGTCATAATGAATTACCAACTGCAACTGGTCCACGGAGAGATCTCAATAGGGCATTTCTTATAAAAATTAAGATAAATTTTATTTTTAACTTTTTGTAGTTTCACAACAGTTGTCGTCAGTCTCTGGTGTCTATTTCTTCCTAATTCTCGCTTTTCTTTAACAAGTTCGACCGTTAAAAAAATTGGTTTTAAAAATTGTATTGATTTCTTTTATCACATCCCTAGTTACACATCTTTATCATACAGGAAGTAAATAAACAACAATGGGACTACGAGAAATAGATCTCCTTAATGGGACAAAATCATGGGACCACGAAAAAACGGCCCATTTTTCTATGGTATTCAGCTTTGATTTAGTACAGATGTTATAATAAACATGTTAAAATAATGGGAGTTATGATCTCAGTCACTTAGTGACATGAACCATCAATCTATGTCTAACCATTGCTATAATTAGGCATCTCCCGAGGCTGATCGACTAACACCTTCCGAAAAAAGTCATATATGTTTGATACGCCTTTTTTCTATTTATCAGCTAAAGGCAACTTATATATGCTACCCACGGTCACTATAAAAGAAATAGGTCAACCGCTCGAAAAGTGAACTCGGTCAGAAGCATAAAAAGCAGTAGTCATTTTAACGTTCGGCATTCGTCACAGGTGACCACATATCATTTTTATTGAAACGGGTTAGCTTTATCTAGGGCTTTGATTTTTTACTAGATACGTACTTACTCGTAGGTGTGTTAAAACCTAAATAATCACTGATTATTTAGGTTATAAATATACAGAAAGAAAGAGAGAGAAAATCGTTTATTTCTTGCCACAAAAGGCTATAAATAAATGAATATATAAATTTGAAGGTGGCACAACAAACAGAACTTCACCTAATTCACCTTGGCAGAACAAAGGTAATACATTGTATTATAATATGTATAACATAGGTGCAGCTTAATACCAACTACGTTATCCACAATTTACTATAGGCAGGAATATGAAATGTCCAAAAGATAAATAATTTAATAAAAGACAGTAATAGTAATACCCTGATGATTGTACGGGTCAGTCTACGGAAAATGATTCTCCCGAGTGAAACGAAATGGATATCGACACACGGTGACTAATAAAAATATACGCACCATTTTTTTTGCTAACAGGACAAAGTGCCACACATATACCCCTAAACAAAGGAGTTTGCCAATATGTACATAACCATTAGACTAGTTCAAATAATGTCTCAAGTGGTCACCAATAGAGAGCACACGGCTAAAGTTACTGCGGATCACAATGGGGATTCTTTAGGAAAGGAACGCGAACTTTGGTAGTTGGACATTTCTCCAGAGGGGTCCGTGATACGATGATTTTCACTCACCTCTGATCCTTTGAGTTCTAATATTAGTTCTATTGGTACAATTAGTAGCAACGGAAAAATAAAACGTTTAGTTCTACGGCAATAGTATGGAATAGAACTCAACGGAATTTATTTTCCATCGTTCCATCGTATCTACACACAAATGAAATCACTAAGTAGTAAATTGTCGCTTCCTCCTTTTTTTGGAAAGTTTAACATGTTAGATAAATTGCATTATAAGAATAATGTATCTCTTTTCTATTCTGTTTTTTAACATTTCGTTAAGTAAGAAGAGTACAGTTTTATTTTTTTTTTCACATATATAGGTAAATAAAAAGTATAATTTCACCTCTTTTGTTCACTTTACTTTGTTTTTTTAAAATCGTTTATTATAATCACCTTCCAGATAATCCTGGACATTATTATGGGTTGTTCCTCTTGTATGCCACATTCGTAGTTATTAGTGACGATAGAACTATCCGGAATTCCAGTTGTATTGTTAGAACTGAATGGATTTTTTTTCCGTTGAGTTCCACTAATAGAACCAATAGCAGAACTCAACGAATCAGACGTTTAATCACGGGCTCAGTAAACAATATACTTAAATTAAGTGTTAAATCAGTAGCCGGCGTCTTCGTACTGAAACTAAATATGTACATAAAGTTCCCTCGACGGTATTGACTGCAGAAACTTCCGACACCAATTCATAAACAAATCTTTACCATACCGTCAACTTACGTCTCTCCACTGCTGTATATATGGTAGACCTCTCCCAAGGCTCCCATGCGCTTTTCTACTCCAGCAAACTGAATCTATGAGCTATGTCGCTAACTTTAGTTGTTTGGCGAATCTCTTCTTTAGCTATGAGAGTAGCCCTGATCCATAAGTTCAAAGTCACTCAGCGAGCTATGGAGAGAGCTTGCTTGGAGTTTCTTTGCGGCATAAGATTCGAAACAAATCTATATTATAAAGATTTTCAACAATGAAGACTGTTCTATGTACCTACTGAAAGAATACTGAACCGATTTTGAAAATTCTTACACTTTTAGAAAACTAAACTAAACTAAGACCTCTCTTTAGTTTTCTATACGCTATGTTTAAGTTCCCTATGTTCAATCATTAGGCCAACTAACGCCAAAGCGGGTCACTAGATCATAAACAAACTCATCACCATGTTTCGTGGTTGTGTGTCCATATATCACCAGATGAACGTTTGTTCGCCTGCTACTTTCCTTCCATAAAAACTACAGTCTCAATTTTGCATTATACCCGCAATGTATCTTCAATATTTTCTGAACGTGTCTACACAAAGGCCTTGTTCAACGTAAAGGGCTTAAAATAGCAGAGATTCTATGAAGTAGATGTACACTATTTTCATTTTGTTTATTGAAAGATTTGGCTGCATGCAAAACAATGCATTCCTATATTTCTGTTAGCTTCACGTTACTCCTGTCGAAAGCAGGCGTTCCCTGAAGTGAGACCTGAAATGCTTTAAAAAACCTGTCCGTCGCACTAATAGAGAATCGGATTTTTACATTTAGTTTTAATTATCAAGCTGTTTCATTTATTTTTGAAATACCTTTCAGTGACGGATAATGCTCAATTTCGGAGAGCTATTTTTTAGTTGCAGCCCTGCTGATTTCAATGACGTACCTACTAAAGGAGATGTTTTATTAATTTCAATATACCTATTTTATTTTTATATTCTAAATCAGGTCTGAACGCGTGTAATAAAGGTATTTGTTTATCTTTATACGCGTTCAGACCCGAATTAGAATGTAAAATGTGTTCAAAACGCAAAAGCTTAAAAAGTTATATATTTTATTTTTGTAAATATTTTTTACATTTAATTCATTCACTGTGGCATCTCTTCTATTAACTGTAATTCTATTAACTTATTTACTTTTACATCAGTTATTTTAACAGGCTTTACACAATTCGCTATAAAATCGCAGCCTAATTCCCAAGTGACCCCTTTTACTGATTTTGCCAAATTTTCGTCGCGCTTAACACATTTTTGCTGACAATATAAAGGCATTTTGTGTCTATTTCCCTCGACGCCGCTTTGCTCTCAGCGAGATGAAACTGGATATTCAGATTTAATTTGAGGTTAGATAACGGGTGTTTTTTTTTTATATATAAGTAACTAGGTGGACGAGCAAGCGGTTCGCGTGATGGTAAGTGGTTACCGCTGCCTATGGACACCTACAACATCAGGAGGTACGCGGGTGCGCCGCCGACCTTGTAAATCCTATTCACAGCTTTCTTGAAGAACTCCATATCGTAGCGTAATGGAAAGACCTCTTGAGACTTCAATGATGAAGGCACGACTTACACTTTATGTGCACTCAAGTAGCCTGTGAATATTTCACAAACAAGGAAACTTTTTTCTATTACCAACGTATCTAAACATTTAATAACTGATCGATTATCTGTTATCGATGTGCTCATCTGGTCCAATATTAAGTAAGTCTATTTATTTGTTACTAGCTGTTGCCCGCGACTTCGTTCGCGTGGTCTTCAAGTAGGTACTAATTCAGAAACCTGCGCGGGCGTGCGCGCAACAACTCACCAAAGTTTCATCGCAATCGGATGAATGGTGTAGGAACGCATACGAGAGAAACATTCATTTTTATATATAGATAGATATATGATTATGAGCACAATTTTTGTGTAAAAATTATTCAATCTATCCCGAAGGCGGAAACCATAATCTGATTCTGTCCATAATTGTGAGTCCATAATAAAAAAATTCACGATACTTTATCCAAAAAATATTTTTTGATTAATAAAGCTTAACGTCCAAAATTGCGTTTGCTTATTATGTTTTGGTCCAGAGGGAAGCACATCGAGCGAAATATTTTTGTTCTAGTTTCACCTTTATGTCGACATAATAAGTTTCACTTGTGTTGTGGCTCGTTTACACAAGGGAAGTTTCTCGAACGGTTCGGGCGAGAATATTGTATACGATTCTAGTCTACAACTGTTCACATGATGATAACAAGAGTAACAGTGATCAGATGATGATAACAGTTGATTATACTACGTTTTATACGATGTTCCAGAAACTCGCGCTCGAGAAACTCTCCTTGTGTAAATTAGGCATTAGACATGATGTGATGTTCTCCATATATAAAAGTATGTCAGATATACTAACAATAAATGCTTTGGTAATCTAGGATTAACCATATGATTAATCCTAGATAGGCCATGATTTTTTTTTTAAAGTCTATCCATAATAAATATTTAAGCCAGATACAAATATTCCAAATTAATTTTCTCTCATTTATAATTTGTTTATCGCTATTTCTAGTGGACCAAAACATAACTAAGTGTACAGGTACTCAAAAGCAAGATTAATAAAGATATCCTTCTTATTCAGCATCCTTCTTATTTATTTTACCAAGTTTCTCGGTAAAATAACATTTAAATCTGTATTTATCAATCTCTTTGACTGTACGAGAAATATATGGCGTTCCCGTAATCCTATATATATAAATAGAATCGTTTTAGTAAGCTCCAACTCTTTCGAACACTTAGAAAAAATAAAAATTTGTTGAAATATTTATAGACAACTAGCGACACTTCACGATTTCGCCTGCGTTGCGACAGGAATAACCTGATCACACCCTTTTCTCCAATAATTCAAGGCAAATTCATCATCATTGAACATTTCTACTAATAAGTGGCTTTCACCAGTCGCGTTAATCTTACATAAGCAAAATTTATTTATTTTATCTATAAATCTCTGTTGCATTTAATAGTACATAAGGCTAGTTTAATGCCTGGAGGCATCATCTTCTATCAGCCGACCTTTGATAAGTGGGGAAGTGCGATGAAACCTTCTTTTTAAAGATTTTTTATGCCGTGGCACATGTCAGTTCCATCGTGCCTTAAACTTACATTCTACAACATTAATGTGGGTACCAATATATCAGCCCTAGTGAGGGCTCACGAATCTGTACATACTAAATGCTGCTCGTGAATTAGGTTCTCCTAGATGTTTGTATGGAACATACAAACATCATTCCTGTTCAGATCGACAGCCCTCACCAAGGCCTCCCGTTTCTGTTGATCCCGGAAACACTCCACCAACAATAACAATGATTACCCATTGGGTAAATATTTTACCCAAATATGTCTAAAATATTTATAAGTAAGCCTCAAATATGGCTACTTATAAACAATACACCTGTACAATTTACCTTTTAATCACTGTCATTACTCCTTATGTAGTCTTAAATTCAATTCACGCTCAATTCAATTCAAAAAGTTTTAGCCATAATTCCATCTCGCGAGATTTTTTAAATTCCTGTTCATGAGAATTTTCTCACAATAATTTCCTTTACTGCCAAGCTTTAAAATCTTTTATCGTGCAAATTGCATACATATTTCGGCATTTTAAGTACGTATAATCCTATATTAACCGACTACATTTAAATATAACGTTATCTGAACAAAGGGACTTTATTGTCGGTATGGACTAGATTTGGTTAATATTTTCTAACTTAAAATATCGTTGTTTTAAGATTCAGTTTAAATAGAATGATGCTCTAACAAAGCAGTAAAAATATGTTATTTTTTCTAAATTTCACTCATCTCAATATCTGGGTCCCCTTTATAAAAAGGACCTTTTTAATCTTTATTTTATTAAAGAGCGATGAGAATGTTGAGAACTAAATATCTCATAAAGCACCTGCATGTTCAGCACTTCATAACATACATTTCGGAATACCGAGAACTGCCGAAATAAAGCAAATTTACATAAGCGCCTAAATCCCGACCCCCGAAGCGCAATACATACAAATTACCATAGGGAATCTTATCAAAACACTAAAATAAAACCATTTTCTTTTTAGAGAAAATTTAAAGAAATTTATTAAGCAGATTTCGAGGAAATCTAACTATTGGAGATATCGCCCACAATAAAGGTAACTATTGTAGACAAACTGTAAGGCGTATTTTTTAACCAGCTGAAATGAAATTCATTAGAAAAAATAGTTTATGATAGACTCAGAATATCCAATCTCGATTAACTTCTTTGCTAACCTAAATAGGCTCAGTATCAAGTGTAGCGACGACTGATTAGTGATTAAATCAATGCTCTGGGAAGACACTCGTTTTATTATTTAACTGTTTTAAATACTTAAAATAATACTAAATGTTAAAATAATACTTCTTAGTACTTTTGTTTTTGTTTACATACGGGGCAATAGGGTAACTAATATATTCTGCCAGTGTCAAGTTTTTCTTCGTAATTAACAATTTCAGTCTAAAAGTAATCCTGTCAATGTCCAGTCTCGTCGGAGCAAGTCCAGGAGTTGCTCATTAAATTAATGGTAAGTTTAGCAATTAAACAACTTTTTGCAGTTCACCCCGTGACCACGTCCACTGCAAAGTGTTCGAAACGTCGGGATATAAATAATGTTAAATATACGCGATTTAAACCGTTAAAACTTGTTTAATTGCTATGTATAGTAATCGCGAAAACCTAAGAAAATATAATGGTAAGTTTACTGAGGACAGAAGATAATTCTTTGGAAGCACACGAAAAACACAGTCCTATGTTTTTATTTGATTATTACAAACATTACGCACAAAAAACACTTTGAAGTTTAATAATTAAAAAAAATAAAATTAAAAAAAATCAACGCCAATTAGTGTGTTGTTGAACTCATCTAGCTCCACAATTATTAGCTATATTTTTTTTAAACGTACGGATAATATCGAAATATACCTTTTCTATTGAACATCATCCTCTTTTATGGAAAGAACGTGGCAAGCAGAAGATTGTGATTCCTAATTACCCTACTTCTCAATCACCCTGATTAACTCTTGCTAGGCGAAGTAACGAAACGTGTATAAATACGACACGAAACCGATTATCTTTGGTTGACTTATAATTAATAATAATTTAAAAAAAACATTCAAGTACATTTGAACAGTTGTAGTTAAAACAAGAAGCAGAATTTTGTTACCTACTGTTTTTACACGTACTGTGTCCAAATGGAAATTGACTTGTTATGTAAATAAATGAAGGTTTGCGCAACTCCCTTCAAGAAATATATTACAGTACCCGACTGTATCTATGGCACATCGTAAATTAGAAATCAATCATCTCTCTCCCACATAAACTTACAAACACTTCGATATATAAAATTTGCATACGCTCACCAGTCTCTGTAGTAGTCGTTACTATAAAAACTATTTTATATAATACCGTACTCAGTACAAATAACGACAATTTTAATTCACGATGTGCCATATATATCGCCGGATACTGTACTTGTTTACAAATTTCTCTGCTCATTAACTTCATTGCGACTGTAAACCCCTAAGGCTACTTCGCTAACAGGTTTGTTCAAGTAAACAAAAGTGCTCGCGTCAATGTTGATTCTTATTGTGCTATGATGCCCTTTAGTCATGTCTTGAAAGACTAATAATCACTTGCGCGACCAGAAACAAATGAACAGCATAAATGTTTTTATTTTTTCATAGTTTCATTAGATATCCTACTATTTTGTCACTTTTTTAAGTTTGTAAAACGTATTAATTAATTACTTTTATTACCTACATCCTATTAATATTATAAACGTGAAAGTTTGTGAGGATGGATGTAATGAATGTTTGTTACTCTTTCACGTAAAAACTACTCAATGGATTTAAATGAAACTTTACAGTAATATACTCGTAGCTCATACATCAGAATGTTTTATTTTGAAATTTAAAAAAAAAAACTAATGAACCGAAGCGAAGCGAGGCCGGGTCGCTAGTGTTACATACTTTCTTGGTGTACAAAATTGTCAATAAAAAAGTTACCGGCAGAATGTAAAAATAAATACCGGCTGGTCAGAACGACAATGAAACTTTTTTTCATTTCTCGCGAATTTCACTTGTTTTCGTTGCGTTTCTGGCGGGAAATAAAAAGTTGTAAAAACATTATTAGACCTTTTGGCGGGAACTCGAGTAGTGAAGTTGAGTTTATGTTTGATTTATTGTAAAAAAATGTGTATTCAGCGTTTTGTGATTCAATGGTGATATTTTATTAAACTCCAGTGTTTTTCGTGCGTGGTGATCAATAAATAAAAGCATAGTACTACGTTTCTCGTGTGGGCTCTGAAAGCTTTAATAACTTATAAAATAATAACGGTGTGGTTTCAAAATATCACACGAAGTTTATACATATACTCGTAAACGGTATGGTATTTATTTTAGATGAGCATTACGAAGCTTTACAACTATGTTTTTTTTTCTTTATTGGGGGAGGGGGGCTTTTGAATTACGATTCATGTCAACCCCATGATATCAAACCTAACATCTAAACTTTAATAAAACTACACTACATTATTATTAACTAATGATTCAAATATATACACACATGTGCACATATAGCACAATTCAACACAAACTTGAAACAACACTTTCAACACACATTATCACTTACTTTAATTTATAACTACTCACTCAACATCAACTTGTTGAAGAAAAATAGCGAAAATTCCCTTCCGACTGACACCTCCCCTTGTTTTTTGACGTGAAACGTCTAAAATCACACCGAAACATACGAGTACCAGGTCAGAAAAGTGAATCGTAACGAAAAGGTCTATATCGTCTTACCTTAATAATTACAAAAATATTAGTCTTAGAGACATAAATCCAGTGTCATTATTTAGCTTATATAATCAGCTCGCTGTTACGACCTTGAGTTTGCGTCGAGGCCGGGTGGGTTGGCGGGGAAGGGGCACCGCGCAGAATGGCCGAAACCGGCGCTCTCGCTCCTTTCTATTCAGTGTAGCTCACGACTCAAACGTGATAGCGCGGTGATTCGTGCGTGTGTGTATAGAGTTTATCTAGACCGATTGATTTAAGCAAAAATTAGTTTATTTCGACAATATTTATACGTAAAAATAACAAGTAAGTCTATAAAAAAGTATTCAAATACAGTATGTCGGCCTCAGCCCGTGCAAGAGCCAGTCGAAAATATAAATCACGCCTATCGTTGGAAAGAGGAGGTTATGGGCCACGCACAGGTACCCCAATGTCCGGCGCCGAGCGAGCGAGGCGGTTTCGGGAGCGTCACAAACCTGCCACGGCACGCTTAGTGAACGACGCCGACTCCGCGAGCACCTCTACCTCTGCTGTATCTGTACCAATGGACATAACGAGTGAAGATACCAACATCGAGATAAAAACGACTCGCCGACATAGACGTTTCACGTTAAACCAACGGCCGTGTGCCCCGACACAGACCCACCCGACTTTTTAACATCAGTAAAGTCCTAATACTTTATTACCATCGACGACTTCATAAAGCATCACAATATAATTACGAGGTGTCTGTTCTAAATTCCATGAGTTACGAGTACAAGGATATCTTGTGTCATTTCGTGAAAATGTGTATCGAAATTGTAAATGTGTACAAAACGAAATTGTTGGTATTGTCACAACGTTCTGTACACCCGACGGCATATCGAGCGTGACGTTTTTGTTCCATTCTGGCCTTTGTATCGAAGCACCAAGAGCGTTACGCTTGATATGTTTATTGTGCGAAATGAGAACAAAAGACGCTCGCGTTGTTCGTTTAACTTCATAAACGAATTTCATGTTTTATTTCGCTCCTTGGGCCTTTCAAATTCGTTGACGTTCTATAAAATTTAATTTTGTCTTTGTAGCGGTTCCTTTGTTTGCTCTACTAACTTTTATCCAATCCATGGTTTCGCCTGCGCGTACTTAAGTATTAATCTAATCGCTTGTATTCGAACGAGCAACAACTAATACATTAGTGCAATGTATAATTAATATAACATTGTTCATTGGAGCATCTTGATTTGATCATCAAAGTAATCAATTTTTGAATAACTAAAGCAAATAATTTTAAATTACAAAGAACCAAGTCGACGGAAACTTCTATTTCATTATTATCATCACTCGTCAGTCATCAACTCATCACAGAACCTAAACTTTAACCCATCTTTAAATTTGCTACCATCATCTTGCTGTCCATTCAGTATTTTCTGCTTTTTCTGTTGCTCATTTTATTTTGTACCTTATCAAATCTGAACAGCATGTGTAATCCAAACCAACTTCGTTAGTTAAACTGTAAGCAGTCATAATTAAATAGTATTTGGATTGTACTGGAAGGAGTAGGAGGGTGTACGCGCAATGCAACAGCCGCTGGGTGCACTCGTTACTCGTTACCCGTCTTTCACAGAAATGTACCTTGAAATGTACTGCATTTCCCACTTTCACCTATTCCCCAATGTAAGTACGTGTTTCGGTGGTGAAGTGAGATATGCCAGAGCCTATTCCCATTCCTTCTTATTCGATCCTTCTCCAAATCCATTCATACATCTCCAAAGGTAGACGCGCATCCGGGGGCGTGCCAACGTTTGCCATTTTGGACTGATGTTGTCATGTACCGTCGATGTCTATGTGAGACAGTGTCCATTTACCACCAGGTGAACTGTATGCCCATCCACCACATCCTTTCTATACATATTTTTTTAATTTTGTGGTAGTCCCGTCGAAATTGAAGCAATAGAAGTACCGTTAAGCCACTCCTAAAAATTGTGAATATACGACTAATAGTAACTTGTTATTGTTACAGAACATAATAATGCCACACCAATGGTTGGAGGGGAACCTGCCAGTAGCTGCCAAGTGCGATGTATGTGAGAAGACATGCGGATCAGTTCTCAGGTGAACCAAATTATATACTAGTACGAACAAGGTACGATATCCATCGATACGAGGATATCCATCGATCACTCGTATCGTAGATACGAGGTGGTTACCACATACTGGAAAACTTAGTGTGGAACGTCAGACAGGTGGATTAAAAAAAACAGCTGGTAACGTATATAATGGTAAATTTTGGAAGAAACCTATATTCAGCAGAGACGCAGGTATAATATGGTACATCTAACGGTGAATGGTGACTCTGAATCTACTAGAAATAATATCTACTTAAATGTTTCTACTTTTGTGAGCCATAATCCACTGACATTTGGAAACTATATGTATAACCATAGTGGCAATTTGCAGGTATAACTTAAACTTGCCGTTTTATATGGAAAAATTAAAATACATTTTTGTGTATGGAAATTATATATTTCATTAATCGAAGTATTGTCCATTCTTATCAATGCACTTTTGCCATTTTAATGAAAGTCGATTGATGCCTCTGCTATAGAACTGCTGAGGACGGGAATCGATGAATTCTCTGAAGGTTTTTTTCGCTGCCTCATCGGAGTTGAATTTTTTCCCCTGTCAAAAGTAATCCAAATTTCTACAAAAACGGAAATCAGTAGAGGCAAGGTCTAGCGAGTACGGTGAATGACGAAGAGTTTCCAGTCGAACCTCTTGTAATTTGGAGACTCTGTCTGTCGTGCAGTGTATGGGCGAGCGTTATCATGGAGAAGCAGTGGACTAGAGCGATTGCCAGACTCGGTTATTTGATTGCGAGCTTGTCCATCATCATTTGCAGTTCTTCACAGAAGACATCTGCATTAATTGTTGTGCCAGATCTCAATCTGTAGTGGGTAATACCACCATACAGTTACCCCGTGAGCTTCTTTTGACTGAGTTTACGTTTCGGAGATTGTTTGGCTGTGTCTCCTGGGTGCAACCACTGTGACGAACGTTTACGATTATCATACACGATCCACTTCTCATCACAAGAGACGATACGCTTCAGAATCCCGTCATTTTTGAGCCGGTTCGGCAAAGCAAGGCAAGCTTCGACGCGTGTTTGCAGCTAATTTTCATTAAGCTCATACGGTACCCACTTTCCAAGCTTCTTCACTTTCCCGATTTGACACAAATGAATCAATGTCGTTTTGTCACTTCCGCCGAAGGCTACTGCTAACTCAGATGTGGTTTGGGATGAATCCGCTTTCACTATTGCTTTGAATTCGTCATTATCGACTTTAGTCTCCCCGTCCGCGTCGTCACGGGACTTGTTCTTGAGGTCGAAATTTCCAGAATGGAAATCAACGATCAATAAAACTCACCGTGCGTTCAATGGGCATGATGACGGATTTTGAAATCCGCTTCTATAATGTAGATTCACGTCTACTGTTTCCGAAAATAACATTATAATAAAATAAGTTTTAACGCAAATTATGCATTTTTTTTCTATCTACTTTGAATTATGCGCGAAAACACTCGCAGGTGTCATGGCGTCGCTTGTGACGCTACACCTAGGTAAACGTAGGTAGGTAAATCAATCGAAGTTCAAGCGACACGGCGTAGTTTCATGAGGCGTGACGTCATTCGCTCTGATTGGCGTTTTAGTTAACATGGCCGAATGCAGTATTTTATAGTTTTATTTTATTGAAAATATTATTAATCTCAATGTTTACATTAAAACTGGTTAATTTATTAGAATTCTTTCAACATATTTTTTTCTCTAAAATCATTTATTCTTTACTTCTTTAATACTGTCATCATGCCTAATTCCGCACACATCGTTGATACCGCCTGCCATCTGTGCTGCGTTGCTGCCACGACGGAACTCATATTCGAAAATAACGTGATTTTTTAACTTTCCCATGGTGGCAAATACAACGATATCTAAACAAAAAGTCGTTTGACGAAAACACAAATGAATAACTGATTTTGAAAAAGAATGATATAGCTTTAAATTGAAATCAATTTGAATTTCGAATTCTAACCCAAACGCAAGATAACTAAGTTCAAAGTGGTCACTATGAACAAACAGCAATTTCATAGCTAAGACCCTAATATAAAGATTTCAACCGACTGGAACATGTCAGGAGCAATAACAACATTAGTAATCGGTCACGGTTCTCCTATGTTAGCGTAGGCTTTCATGGTTAAATGGTAAATTCTGCTTGTCTTTCGACATCTTCTCTTCTTCCACGATGAACAACAACCCTAGCTGAATGACAAATAGAAGTATGGAGTATAACACTTTGGGTTGTCGTGACATTTCTATTTCCATATTCCTGCTCATATAGTTCTCTCTATTTCCAATGGTCTCTTATATCCATACTTCTAAGAGTGTCAACTTTCACATAGGGTTTAAAAAGTTCAACGAACAACTAAAATATTGTGGATACATATGGCTGTCATATTGCAAGCGTACATAATGTTAAAATATCGATTTTGAATTCGTACTAATCAATAAATAGTCTCTCGATATATCGACGTGTTCCAATCGAATCACACTGGAAATAGTCACGTGTCCACTTCAACAGCCCACGTGCTGGACATCTATTTATGGACTAAAAAGGTGTGACATGAATTGTTGGAAATAGATTCCTAATAGAGGAATGACCAAACGAACACCTGACCCGAATTGGAGTCGTAGTAAATTGAGATAGTAATGAACTCGTCTAAATTAATATAGTGTGAAAGTGACCAATTTAGTCTTAAAATATGTATGTTCTGTTTATATTTACATACGAGTAGTGGACGCTCGTAAAGACGAAACTATTAATTTTATTAGCTCACATTAACTACCTATAGATTCCTATAGTGGCTTCTTTAAATAGCTTAATTTAAGTCTGATTAAATAAATATTAGTGAGTATCTATGAAATTTAATTTCATTGCTATTGCGATGTTTTGATGCAAACGGTTCGATATAAGTTTTCATTCTGTGTAAAATATAGGCAAAAAGTCCTCGTCATCATCAAATCGACAAAGGTAGATTTTGTCATTTTTTTCCACATTTATTTCCATAAAGCTTCATGAACATATAATTTATAGATTTTGACTTGGGATATATGTTTGTTTGATTCTTTTACCGTAACTGAACGGTGTGGAGGCAATTTTATAATTCAGTAGTTCTAACACCCAAATTATTTTTGGGCTAAATTTAATTACCATCGATTGAGAAACGATTGTTTTGAGATCTACTTGGATGTGATCAACTTAGTACCCGACTATTGAGTCGATGGGTCCTTCATTCAACCTCAGTTAATGACTTTAGTTGATAAATGACTGGCAAATGTGTCTGACTATGAATTTACCACCTTTTGTAACGCACATTGCAAATAAATTGAATTGAATTGTAATGAGCAAATGTATATATGTTTGTGCGGAGTATGTATAGACACATATCAAATACATTTCAAAATATCATATGTAGTAGATATCATAAAAGTTGTATAATCAATTCGATAATACCATTTTAATATTATTAAAACCATTTCATTTAAGCCCTTAAAGCTCAAATAGGTATTTGTTTGTGTAATGCCGTTCGTGAACAAATACCTATTGATCTTTGAAGTTATTTAAATTCTAAAGTCTCTTTATTAAAATATTATACCTGCGACAGTTATATACAACTACAATTGGTAAGCACGTGAGTCTAAAGGTCCCCACACGTGGCCACGTGGCCTGTTACATATCTACAATTCCTTTCTTTCGTATTACTTTATAGATTACAAGCATTTACCCGTAGCTTCGCCCATTTGGAATTCGATTTCCAAATAAATTTGTCAGTGTACTTAAGTAGAATAATTTCCTCTTGTTATGTCATACTGTAATCGATATAGATCACCGTTATGTTCCTCTCCGTTATTTCAAAATTACTGGATCGATTTTGTTAAAAAGTACTCCTACAACCTTTCGGAATAAGCACGCTACATAGCAGTGAAAACCGCAACAAAGTTGTTGTAGTAGATTCCGAAATTAGGTGAACAAATAGAAAACAGACAAACGGACATGTTTCACAACAACCTGGTATAAATAAACTGACAAGAAATAACTAGTTATTTCTCGTTACCTATCGGCCTTAATCGAGCACAAATATACTTAAATGTCTCTCAAAAAGTAATATTCTCCACTGTAATGAATAAACAAAGAAATTTTCTATGTGGAGAAAACACCGAGTTGCAATTCAATTTACATAAACGTTTCTCCACTGCGACACAACCGCAAAGCTTCCTGAAGCCCCTGGATAGCCTGGATAGCGGGATATGACGCTTCGGCATACAGCTCTCAAGGCCTTTAAGCAGACTTTAAGCTCTCTTTAGCCATGTTAGTAAACAGCTAGAAATGAGCGAAATTAGTCGTAATTTAAAGTTAGATTGCCATTTAACCGTTGATAGGATTTGGAAACAGTTTGAAATTAGGAATGAAAGCTGTGGTGCATTTTGTGCCAATTTACAGTTAAATTGTAGGTCGTATGAGTTTGTTATACGAGTATAAATTTAAATAAATTTACAATTTGAAATTGCATTTTCCAACGAATAAATGTATGGTAATAATGCATTGCTTATTACATAATATTGTGACCGTTGTATATTTACATTACAAAGCAAATACAATAAGGTGTCCAAGACAATGTTATTAACAAAATACTGTTAGCTTGTCATTTCGGGGTACGTAGCATTATGTTTTGACATTCTGTTTTCAGATCCACAATTATTTATCTAAGTTAGTAGTTCAAAACAATAAAGATAGGAGTTCCAGGAACAGTCCCAATTTCCCACCTGAAACCAAATTCCGGATTCACGTAACTGATACGAAGAATTGTTGTATTACCAGGGTTCGCTGATATATATCAATTAATATTTATATTGATAAAGAGAAAGAGGTCAATCGACGAATCCAACTCGGCTGGGCAGCGTTCGGGAAGCTACGCAGCGTCTTCTCGTCCAAAATACCTCAGTGCTTGAAGACGAAGGTCTTCGACCAGTGTGTGTTGCCAGTGATGACCTACGGCACCGAGACGTGGTCTCTGACTATGGGCCTCATAAATAAGCTCACTGTCGCACAGCGAGCTATGGAGAGGGCTATGCTCGGGGTTTCCCTACGTGATCGAATCAGGAATGAGGAGATCCGTAGACGAACTAAAGTCACCGACATAGCATCTCGGGTTAGCAAGCTGAAGTGGCAGTGGGCAGGGCACATAGCTCGAAGAACCGATGGCCGATGGGGCAGAAGGGTTCTCGAATGGAGACCACGTACCGGCGGACGAAGCCGAGGACGTCCATCTGCTAGATGGACAGACGACCTCATAAAGGTTGCGGGCACCCGCTGGATGCAGGTCGCTGCCGATAGGTCTAAATGGCGGACAATGGGGGAGGCCTATGTCCAGCAGTGGACGTCTAAAGGCTTTTAAAAAAAAAAAAAAAAATTATATTGATATATATCAATTGATTTTTATATTGATATATATCAATTGACATCTATCGTCAAAACTAGAATTTTGACAGATCCCAGGCCTTTAAATTGTTATACTGACATAAATAACAATTATGATCATTGCCACTGCCAATGATCCAACACTAAAGATTATAATTTAGTTGAATGTTGATTAAGTAGACTTATTATTAATTTAAATTAATAATAACGACTCTAATTTTTGGTTACTCTAATTTTACTCTTATTTTTTTATTTGTTTTATAATATGTAAATAAGTCTATTAATGAAACTCAAAGTTTCATTTAACAATTTTGACACATTAAAATCACTTATAGAATGAAATTCGCGTCTTTTTTATATACATGATCTATATCCGATCTATATCAAATATCGGATATTTTGATATTTATTATAAATATCGGATTTTCACGAACCCTGTGTATTACATGCTACTTCTAGTTTTGCAATCGACAAGTTAAAAGAAAAACAACCGTTGATTTTGTTTCTGTTATAATTAAAAATGTTTAGAAGTTAAAACTTAAACAAAAATAAAGGAAAAACTAATGAAAATATGCGAACGAGAGAACTGTGTAACAATAGACATTTTTTTCAACTATAAGAATGGGAACATTTTAATTAAAAACTTTTGTTCGATTTTAACCTTTTTGTAAATTAATCTTTCAGTTTAAGATCTTGGGGTGGGTTAAATGAAGGTTTTTCGCTTTAAAATTCGCATAACGGTGCTTTGAGTGCGCTGCTATCGTCAGGTGAGCGCTGAAGCAAGGGCTCTTGACTCTTGACATATGACGTAAGAGGCCTTTGCTCGATACTCTGCGAGCGACACGTTTATGTTTTGTAGGTTGAATAAAATATTATTTGATTCCTTTTCCGTCAGTCGTAAATTCTTGTTATATGAACCACACGTACCTCAATTCTTACTAATAGTTTAACGTCTCTCTAAGCCTACGATGTTTTTAAACCGTCGAACCATCTTATACGGCGACTTTCCCACGCTTCACTAACGAGGGATCTCTAACGTTACTAACGTTAGAGGTCCCTATATATTCTCTATTTTATATCTTCCACTCGTACCTAAAAACAGGTACCTGACTCAACATGATGCTGCAGTTGCGTTGATATTCATATCACGGACGGAATAGTTAAAGGGATCAGATTGATAGTAATAAACATAATTTATTATATTAAATTATTCTCGTACATTAAGCTTATTATATGATATACTATACATAATGTATAACTCGCAATGATCATCATAATATTCATTTATATCGAACATGGATCGTTCCACGGCTCTTGTGTGCCATTTTAAACTTGTGTCCGAATCGATATTTCAATTTGTCAACAGGCTACAAGACTTCAGATGCGTGTGGTGTCGCAAATGCGTGCACGCGGCGTGCAAGCCCGGCTGGCGCGCGGCGTGCATGCTCGGCCCGTCACGCGCGTCCGTAGTACCTCCCACCCGCCTACACTCCGTCGGACCTGACGACGCTTGGGTCCCCGACCGACCGCCAAACGCTTCGCCACTTGTTGTGTTCGTTAACTCTAGATCAGGTATGACTTCAGATACATTAAATGTCACAAGATAATCATAAATTATATGCCCGATGATGCGCGAGTGTTCCGCTTCATCGCTTGTTAAGTTTGTTAATGAAAAAGTTTCATCATAAACCACCATCTAAGAGGGCATAAAATGAGGTTAAATAAAATGCCAGAAAATGTTATAGAGGCAGTTTCGATGATCCAGTTCAAGAACCAGCTGGGTAGATACCATGCCAAACATACAAGTGACAAAAATAAGATTGAGCGTATCAGCAAACGCTGCCTAGCCTATTACAGCCATAATAATGAAAATAGGACTTAGAGCCATAGAGTACCTACCTAAATGTACTCGGCATGGAAGTCTCGCTAACGCACGACGCATACTTTTTGTCTTTTTGTCAAAGCGACCATTTTGAGAGCACATACATTTACTTCTACGATGTAGCATTATTGTCCAATAATGTTTCCGTAATGCACATATCTAACCAAATAAATTAATATACAAAGTCTTACTCCGGCAGGTGATAGCCAAGGCGTGAAGTTCCTTCGTCGCTTCAAGCAGCTTCTAAATCCAGCGCAAGTGTTCGAACTGAGCGGAGCTGGGCCGAGGTTGGGATTACGGCTGTTCAGGCACTTTGCTCCGCTCAGGGTGCTAGTGTGCTCCGGAGACGGCTCAGTCGGCTGGGTGTTGCAGGAAATAGACAAGCTCGACATGCATGTAAGACAGGTCAACAAAACTAATTAATTAATTATTTAAAAATAGAAAGGTATTGATTTAAGAGCAATTTTCTTTTTACTGCTACCGTCTTCCTATTATTTCTTAAAAAAATATATACATATATCTATTGAAACTATAATTTTATCCTTTTTACTAGTTCTAACACCTCCAAATTTGATCATGATCTTTATACACCCATTGTTCTACCATCAATTGATGTTTTTGGTGTAACCGAGAACGTCAACAGATGGCACTGTTTCGAGACGGTACATCACGTTATGTCTTTAAACAGACGTTTGTCTTACCGGCATAGACTCCGAAATCTTTTTCACGCCATTAACTACCAAGTTTGTGCTTATTCCGACCAAATCGTGGGAGGAGCGCGCCTTGTTCGCTGGGACTTGTTCGACGCTCTCTTTCTTGACAATTCATACAACTCTCCCTTTTGGGTCTAGATGACATATTTACGCCTCTTGGTCATTGGTCTTCAACAGAAGCAAGTGCAGACCGCGGTGCTACCACTGGGTACAGGGAACGACCTCGCGCGTGTACTGGGCTGGGGCGCCTCCTGCGACGATGCTGCCAACCTGCAGAACTTGCTCGAGAGATACGAGCGCGCCTCCACCAAGATGCTGGACAGGTGATATTATTATAAGCTGACTGAATTGATTAACTGTGTGTATGTGTATTCTATACTCGACTCACATTCGTGTGATTATGAGTTAAAATCTTCGGCCCCTACCACTGAGTTGTACGGATTTTTAAAAATTGTCACTAGCTTGCTCGTATGCACCAGAAATATGTGATCCACGAATCCGCACTGGGCCTACGTGGTGTATTACAGCCCGATAACCTCCAGTGATTTGCTAGGGGAGGCCTATGCCCTGAAACAGGACATTAAGGGCCTCTCTCACCACCTCCTGATACTTTATCAGAACGTCATTTATGCTTTATCAGAAAGTCAGTGTCGGCTAGATTTAATTGGCAGATAGTTTATTTATCAGATTGTTAACAGTTACTTTAGCAGGAGGTGGTGAGAAAGGCTTCTCTATATTTACCAAAAAATACGTGACGCAAACGCGATAGTAATGTTTTGCAAAGAAAATTTTTGAAAATTTACACTGGGTCTCAGTTAGCATTTTAAATATATTAATTCCGTCAAATTTGTCAGATGGTCAATAATGACTTTCGAGCGAGCGCTCGCAGCACCTCCGCCTCCGCCGGTGCCGCCTGATTTGTTAGAGGAATCCACGCTTTTAAAAAACTTGCAAGACATCATGCAGGTATTTTAATAATTTTCTAACATTTCTTCAATCATTGCCATTATACTGATCTGATTTATCTATGTAGCAGTAGATATTAAATTTAACAGGTATTTTATAAAACACATAATATAATCTGCTTTAACTGTGTAGGAGTATTAATTTAATATATTTAAATCGACAGCCTATTTTGTATAAGACATGATTAAGACATAATAACATTGTTTAAACGATATCAAAAAAGTTCTCTCTATTTTAAAAAACAAGTTAGACAATGTGTAAATATAGACTCCCTTCGTGAGCAACGATGCCTACTATCTATACTCTATACATATAATAAAAATGTAACTGATCGCTGTCTGTACATGGAAGATATATGAGAAAATCTTTTATTGGGGGCCTTTATCAACGCAATATAACCCAAAACAATGATTGTTAGAATTTTTGTCTGTTTATCTGTTTGTCTGTGCGTTTGTGCGCGCTAATCTTAGAAACCTCTTGACCGATTTGGGTGCGGTTTTCACTAATGTATTGTGATAAACTTTACTTAAAATTTAGTGTTTGTTTTATTTCAATCAGTTCATAAATATAAAAGTTATATCAATTTAAAGAATCACATCGAATAAAGACGGTGTTTATAAACTAAAGTCCACGCGGACGAAGTCGCGGGCAACAGCTAGTAGGAAATAAGTTTCTCTTACTGAGGTTATAATCAATTTTCAAGTATCAATCCAGTAAATGTTTCGAGAGAATCCCTAAGTTTTTTTTATAGAATCGAGCTACATTAGTTTGTCTAGATGTATCCTAGACATCATTTGGAATCTATATTATTTAATTATGTAGATACTTACATTTTGTAGATAGATACCATTATGTATTGTGATGCTGATGATCCTGTTAAACCTATTGGACTGATAAAAAATATTTTACCAGTATAACCTTCCGGTATAAACACTCTACAGTAGCGGGCAAACTTCTTGAGCAAATGACCTTGACTGCGCAGAACCAAATTTTAGGTCTCTTTGGTGGTGAGTACGGGGCGCGATGGCGGGGGAGTATCGTATCGAGCGTGTTATTGGTAGATCAGTCGACCCTTGCCTCCCGCACCGCGTCCACGTTCCGCTTGCTCCCGAATAAACTTGCGTGCGGTAAAAAGTCCTTCGTTATTGTTTGTTGACGTTTTTTGTTATAATTGTTTGTTGACTTTGTTGTTATTGTGATTTGTTGAGTTTTTGTTGATTGTTTTATAAAAAATACACTATGCCACGACAAACTAGCGTAGTATTAAAAAGACAAGCCAGAAAATGGTCTACAATGTATATTGCTTCATGAAGAAACACGGCAAGAATGATATTGAAACGGTGAAACAGACTTCGGAGGCAACAAAAACATCTGTCAGTACTGTTAGGCGAATTATTAACGAAGCTAAGAGCTCCGACTTGCTCACCGTGTTCCGGACTCCGGGTAAGAAAATATCTCGGAAAAAGAAAGTAACCGAAATTGATAATTTCGACCAATCTGTTATAAAAAGATGTATTCATAATTACCATAATACAAACAATGAACTCCCTACCATGGAAAGGCTTCGTAAAAAATTAAAAGAAAATTTAAATATTAATGGTTTCGGAACGAAGTTTACGGCGAATTTTGAAAGAGTTAGGTTTCGGATGGAAAAACAGAAAATAATCGAAAGCCGTTAATTGAAAAAAGCTACATTCGATTACTACGGATCGAATATCTCCAAAAAATAATTAAATATAGGCAAGAAGGAAGACCGATAGTATACACCGATGAGTCCTATGTCGACTCATCACATGCCAGTGGTAACTCGTGGTCAGATGGGTCAACTAGGGCTTTAAAAAGACCAATTTCAAAAGGGCAGCGTGTAGTAATCGTTCACGCTGGCTCCGAAGCTGGATTTGTTCCCAATGCCCTTCTTTTGTTTAAAGCTGGCACAAAATCTGGTGACTACCACGATAACATGAACTTTGTAAACTACGAGAAATGGCTGCGTTGTCAATTGCTACGAAAATCTGCCACCGAATTCCGTTGTAGTAGTTGATAATGCATCATATCACAAAAACAGTCTGATCCCGCACCAACTACTAATTCTTAAAAAGCAGTTATGGAGAAATGATTACAAGAAAAGGGCATTCAATACAATGAAAATATGTTGAAATCCCAGCTGTTTAACTTGATAAAAGCACATAAGGAACAATACAAAACATACAGCATTGATAAAATTTTATCAGACCACAACCACTCAGTGCTTCGCTTACCTCCATACCATCCAGATCTCAACCCCATTGAGATGGCTTGGGCAGTTATTAAAGGGTATGTCGGTAGCAAAAATGTCAGCTGGAATACTGGCAAAGTAATAGAGCTCGTAAAGGAAAAGGTTGCGATGATGGGTGCTAGCGAATGGGTAAACTTATGTCAAAAGGTCAAATAAATTGAGTCAGAGTATATAAAAAGTGATCACGTGGTAGATTTAGTCAATGACGAGTTTGTCATTTTTGCTGATGATGATAGCGACTCGGATGATGATAACAGTGATGATGATGATCAAGAACATGATAACGAAGAAGCAATGACTAGTACCAGCTTCGCTTCAACTGAACCAAGACCTGGCACCAGCTTTAGTTATGACCTAATGGAAGGAATATCTATTTTACCCCAAGATTAAAGTTTTACAATTATTATCCTGTATTTTATGTCGATTTTCTAATAAATATATAAATAAATACATATAAGCTTTTTAATACCCTAATTAATATGAGAGTACAATTAAATTAGAGTAAATACTTTTTTGCACGTAAGTTTACAATGCGCGAACACTACGTCAACTAATGCTCAAGAAGTTTGCCGGCTACTATGCACAGCATTCAAAGCTGCAACAAAATCATAGCAATTACAATTATTTTTAGATCTCACAGTTGTGAATAAACAGACTGACAGACAGGTAGGCTGACAGATAAACAAACGGACAGACAGACAAACAGATATTCCTTTATGTAGTGATAGATATAATAGGTGATCTACATGTGCAGGCGGGCGAAATGAGCTGCCAGGCGAGCTCTTCCCTGCGCGAGGGATGTGCGCGACTGGCGGCGGCGGGGGAACGCGCGGGGGGCGGGGCGGCGCGCGCGGCGCACCGCCTGCGCCGCTGCCTCTCACTGCTACTGCACGCTAGGGCACACTTAGCGCACGACCACGCGCGCTGCAGGTATATATAGTGATAGTGATAGATAATATATATAGTGATAGGTTAGTCGTGAAAGAAGAATGAATTCTTCTTTCATAGATAATTAGTAAACGTGTCATTAATGTACAACAGACTCGATTAAGGACAATGAAAGGAAGATTAATTACAATAGAGGAGCATGCTGATTATAACACATTTTACTGGAAGTATTATTGTTATGAAATTAGTAAACCTAGAAAATTATAAAAGCCAACAACTCAGTTTTAACAGTTTTAGCTCAGGTATATCTGTATGACGACAATTAAACGGATAAAAGTATAATATTATGACTGTATATAAATGATTATTTTCATTGTGTGCTGCCTACAAATAATTAGTCGTTGCAAGAAATAAAGCAAATATAAGCATTTAATTCTGTAGCATAGACTATAAAGAGCTTATTAAGTAAATATTTCATAGACACGATGTATTTCCTGTGTAGGTCGTGGGAGCCGGCGGAGACGACGAGCGACAGTGAACCAGAAGCACAACCCATTATTGAAAAAGGCAGCATTGAAAAGACTGAAAAGGTAACTATCCAATTTGGCGTTCCTCAAGGCTCTTTGCTGGGTCCTTTCCTTTCTACACAGCTGTTTACTATATATTTTTCCATTTTATATCACATAATAATGATGTTTAGAATCGATTATTATTTGACTTGATTATGATTTACACTATTGCCCTACTTTCGTTTCTCGTTAGTTTTTACTGAACCCTCATTTGAAAGCACCTTCTCCCTTACGATGTTTTTTATGTCCGTTCTTTTGACGACTCTTATAGCATCAGGAATAATGACACCTACAGCTTTTCTTACTTACATACAGGGTCTCTTGCTTTTATCTTTCTTCTAATCATCAATTTCTCTATCAATCGATCCATGCTATCGATATATGAGTTAATACACTGTTTTTATTTAATTTGATTACCAATTTAATCGATTCTCTTCAAATCTAACGTTCCGCTCAATTTAATTGCACTTAATTGTGAATTCATACAAAATTTTACTCCCTGTTAACTCCTCTGACACAATTTTGAGCAACGGTAAAACACCTATTTAATTATTTGTACCTACCAAGTTTCAAGTTAATATTGCCATTATTTGTTTTTATACCAATTTGACACCTCGTTTCATCATTTTAGGGATTTAATTTAAACAAATCACTTCCCAATAAGTCTTTACGTTTTAAAAAGTAGATGCTGTGCAAATTTCATAGTTCCAGTATCAGTGGTTTTGGCTCGACATTGATGAGTCAGTTAGTCAGTCAGGAGATTTTTGTCCTCCTCGAAAAACAGACACAAGTGCTTTGTGATACCATCCGAGAAAAGTACAAAAAAATGGCAAATTTTTCATTATCTTAAAATCAAATTTCTAACTTGGAGTTGTGGCTGAAACAAAAAGAATAACCATTACTCCTGTCTTTACTCCTTAGGGGGGCAGACTTCTCTTTATAAAGTAGGTATAACGTATAAGTAACAAAAAAATAGCATAATCTTACAGGGGACACATTATGAACTTTTAATAAACCAATCAGTTTCCAAGCATGCCAACCTACAGCTGTAAACTGTCTTCGTTTTGTTTCGTATTAAGAAGTTCAATTAACTGTGCGACTCCTGCTTAGTTTATTGTCTTTGGTTAGTAGTCTATAGTTTTAAAATCCAATGTATAAGTAGGATAGAGTTCATCGTCTGTAAAGTGTTCACAATATAAGAAATTGCAAGTCAGTTTATTTTAATGGCGAAAACTGACTGGCAATAAGAGCTTGGTAATACGCCCAGAGCGGTGATAGCCTGTCTATAGTCTATGTAACACTACTCACATTCGTGTGATTGTTAGTTAAAATGCTCGAAACGTACCACTGAGCTTCCACTTAAGTACGAATTTTTAAAAATTGCCACCCGCCGCCGAGAGGAAAACATCGTGAGGAAACCCGCATACTCCAGAATTAGAAAATAATCTGGAGTATGTGCATCCACCAATCCGCACTGGGCCTGCGTGGTGGATTATGGCCCGAAACCCCCTAGTGATTTACTGGGGGAGGCCTGTGCAGTGGGACGTTAAAGGCTGATACATGTACAAGTACAATACGTCTCCAGGAGCAGCTTAACTGGGCGGTGCGCGGATGCGCGCTCGCGGGCCGTGCCGACAGCGTGCGTCGCGCTCTAAGCTCGCTACTGCGCACCCTGCACCAAGTATATCCGCCAGTGAGTTTATTTACAATTCCGATAGAGTATTTTAGTTGATTTTCGTTAAATAGTTTAAAAGAAAAAAAAACATTTATTTAACACACACGTAAAGAACGCAAAAAGAATGACAGAACGACAAAAAATTATAGGCGACGCTATATATATACACTAGTCCTAGTCTAGCCATAAATATTGTTACAAAGAAAACATTGATATTTTTATTTTTACATTATCATTTTATTACAAGAATTTGTTACTTTAGAAATGAATAGATAAGATTTTTTTTTTAAATATATCGTTTATTCGAAATGGTCACCATATGCTTTTATACAATCTTTCAAACTTTGTGGCCAGTTTTCGATTGAAACGCGCACCCTTTCCATCGAAAAATTGGCAACTGCTACCCTTATGAAATGTTTTAAGGATTCAATATTATCATGGCGTTTAGAGCATACCATACTCTCTAAAACAGAATACAAATCATAATCGAACGGTTTGAGATCGGGACTAGATGACGGCCAGTCTTCATCTTTAATGAAGGAATATTCCTTTCTAGCCACGCCTGGGTTGAGCGAGCCTTATGACGCGGTGCTGAGTTTTGCTGAAAGGACCATTCTTAATAATGGAACAGAGTGTTGTTAAGAGGCTTACGACCTCAATAATCGTATCTTGGTACACTTGAACCGACGTTTTAATACTTTTTTCACAAGAGTATGGTTCAGTCACTCCTTGATAGCTAACGCCCCACCAAACCAAAAGAAACCGGATAATGGCAACTTTATACCCTATTGACCAATTGAGCAGCTTCTCTAGAGTTATGAGTATAAATTCGATCATTCTGCTTGTTAAATGATGAAAATTTTCTCGTCCGTAAATAAGATTTGTCTGTGAGCTCCCTTTGCGTACCGACGAAGATGTTTTGATTTGTCAACCCTATTTTTCTTTAAATAATCAATTAAGAAATGGCCAGTCTATCTTTTGATGCAGCAAGTCCTAAATCATCTTTTAAAATACGGTACATGGTTCTGGGTGCTATATTCATCTCTCTGGATAAAATCTCTTGCTTCCGGACGAGATTTCTTCGGATTCTCTCATTCACAGCTTTAATCGTCTGTTTAGTACGAATAATGCGTGGACGGTCAAACCGTATTCTGTCAGAAACAGGAGACATTTTAATGTACCTACCTACCAATAGCCCGGTACACAAACATTCGGCTAACTCCAAGCGGATAGAGTTTTAAAAATTGCATTTGGCTCTTTGCCTACTCTGTGTAATGCAATTACAGCAATACGATTTTCGTTACCACCCCTCTCCATTTTAATATTAGTAAAATTTTTAATAATAATAATTGAAAAAAAAAAAATATATTTTTCACGTGAGAATGACAGATTCCAAATTCAAATGTATTGTTTTTCATTCTAGTTTTACGGTATTTATGGCTAGACTAAGTATACGCGACTATAGGTCTATATCTGACTATAATCGGTTAAGTTCGTGGCCTTTTTATAGTGAAAATAATAAGGACTTTTTTTGTATTACATAAATATTTTTTAACGGAATATTATCCATTTAATTCGACTATCTTTCATCATTTTTTCTGGTAGAGCCATTATCCCATCGCTATAAAGTTTTTAGGTTTCTTAGCGAAAATCGGATTTAAATTGTTTATACAGGCTTCTCTTGGATGTAAATTTACTGCATTTAAAGAATTTTATTGAGCGGAATAAATGATAATCCGTAGGTGCTATGTCTGGACTGTCCATATGGAGGATGTATTGAAACTTTCCAGCCTAGGTCCATCAATTTTTGTTTAATCATCAAAGATGTATGCGGTTGAGCATTGTCGTGATGGAAAACTACACCTTTTCTATTCATTAATTCTGGGCGTTATTCTTCAAGTGCTTGTTTCAATTTTACTAATTGCTGACAATAGACATCAGAATTAATCGTTTGGCAATGTGGTAAAAGCTCGTAATACTGAATGCTAAGCTCTTCCGCAATTTGATGACTGCTTATTTGTCGATCTGCTTCATTTTTTTCAATGATAACATCAACATTCACCTTAGTAGGACGACCAGAGCGAGGAACATCATTCACATCAAAATTAGGAGACCTGAATCGACTGAACCATTTTTAGCAGTAGTTAAAGCATCTTCTCCGTTTCTTTTCGAGCACTAGAAGCATATATAGCCTTGTCGAAAAAAAATTTAAAACATATCTAATTTTCTCCTTATTAACTTCCATTTTAATGTTATAAAATATGAGAAGATAAAACTTTTAACTTGTAACTACAATTTCTCGCCATTACAAAATAGTCAGCTGTCAAACGGTATATCACTTTCCCGCCAGTGATCAGTGTTGCCAGAATTATAGCACGCTAAAATCTTACGTTCTAAAAGGTCGCGAACTTTTCCGACTACCTATTTATTATTAACCGGGAGACCTGATACACGAAAGCGAAGTGTGGGCCGCTGACTAGATGATCCGACGACTTAAAAACATGGATCAGGTTTAACTTGGATCAGTAAAGGCATATATCATTTAATACGGAGAAAACGTGAAGAGGCATTACCTCCTATGTACAGCAGCGAACGAGATATGCTGAAAAGAAGGCGATAGATATAAACTTCAAAACTGATTGTTATTTTGAATTCACCTGGGTTAGTTGAGATGGGTTAGTTAGAAATTCGGAAGTCGTGATCTCCGCAATAAGTAGATTTCTTTGAAATCTTTCGAAGGCGTCAGGCAAATGATGTCCCTTGGTCGCGCAACTGGCAGGCAAGTCCACCGACAGTTTGTAAAATGAATTACCTACTGTCGTTTTTTTCATTGAGCTACATGGGTCTCATTAAGATTAGAAAATAATTCTTAGTCTTTCTTGTAATACCATAACGTTAAATGTATTCTGTCCTCTCTGCACAATATCATGCCATCAGCTTTTCTCTCCACTGCTGGATATAGGCCTCTCCCAAGGCTTACCACCACATATGATCCTCCGGTCTTTCTTTTTCAAGAAACTTCAAGCGGCAAGTCAAGTTGCCCCAATGCAACGCCCTAAACCGAGGTCCGTTCCTTCCGCCGGTTTGTTCCTGGCTGAGCGCCATCTGCGCTCGCCCTGAATTAAACAAGTCCGGTGACTCTTGAAAGGCCACTAGGGCCACAAGAATTAAGCCATTCCGAAAAAAAAATCTTATAGTTGTCGGTCCACGTGGCGGGAGGGCGACACACAGTCCCCCCCCCCCCCCCCCGGTACGTGGCCTCCACTCGAGCACTCGTCTACCCCATGGGTTATCGGTCTTGCGGCAAATATGACCTGTCCACTGCCACTTCAGCATGCTGAGTCTGTGAGCTTGTCAGTAACTTTAGTTTTTTGGTTTCTTCCTTTCGGATCTGATTCCTCAAAGAAACTTCGAGCATAACTCTCTCAATAGCTCGCTGAGCGACTTTAAGCTTATGGTTCAGGCCTACCGTCGGAGGCCACATTTCTGCACCGTACGTCATAACTGGCAGGACGCACTAGGCGACTAGAAGATCAGAGGATTTTTTCTAAATGCTAAACCCAGACGAGCTGAATGCGTCTGACCTGAATGCAAAGAGGCCGATGTACGCATTCAACTGCATAATATAAAAAAATATAAAATAAAACGTGGGCGGCGCTAGGAGCAGCAGGAGGCGAGCTCGTGCACGTCGTGCTCGGGTGGCGAGGCGGCGCCCGATGCGGAGCTGGCGGCGCTGCCGGTGCCGCGCGCGTTCGCCGACAGTCGCCGCTCCTCCGCTGCCTCCGCCGTCTCCGCCGCCTCCATGCGACCAGAGAAGTATGCCACCAGAAAAATATCACCAGCACCCTCAGTGAAATAAAACTGAAAATGATAACTTGTCAGGAGAGCAACAAAACTGTAAAAAATAACTTTATATTTTTTTATTACTTTCATTTTTTTTTTTTTATTGGTGATATTAAACACTTTTTATTTTTGACGGCCTTCTTTTTCGAAAATAAATATTTTGCATAATGATTAAAATGAATTTTTAAATAAAGTGTGGCGTTAAAATTATGAGAAATGTTGAATATGTTAGTTTAAATTGCTGTTTTAAATAATGGTACTTATGATCTAAATTTCGACGTAAGACGACTTACGGTTTCGTTAAACTGAGGGTGCTGTGTATGCTATACCAACTATGAAACTTAAGTATAAGAAACACTTAAGAAAGTGTCCTTTACAAATAATTTGACAAATTCTATGTGTTTTACAAACAATTTGATATTGACCTTCTTTGCGTGAACTTTACAATGTTTTCCGCGGGAACTTTCTAATGAGTCCAAATTTTTATTTAGACTCTTTAGAAAGTTACTGCGAGAGTTCCCGATAAGCTTATATTGTTCTAATATTAGACGGAATGCAAAGTTTAATTCAAAGTCAATAATGAGAATGTAAAGTTTAATTTCGATCAATTGCTTCATTCTAATGTGATAGAGTAACAAACAAACAGACTTTCAGACTGTAACTGTACCTACCGACTTAATATTTTAAGGTTTAATAGAAAATATCAAACCTATAAACTTTTGTAATGATTGCAAAAATGCTTATTTCTTCGTGCTACCTTACCAAAAGGTTTGCGCATTTAATCTTTTTCCATAGATAGTTGACGAACAGATTGTGTTTTTGGAAAGAGGCTTGCTATGTTAGTGATTTAGGTTTAAACATTACGTGCCCAATAGTATAAACTAAACACTGCGCGAAAAATTTTAGCACTATTTGAAACGTATAACATTTAAAATCAGCAAGCTGTAAATAGAATCGTAGTGCAATTGTAGAACTCATAGTCCAAAATAGAAACATGTATGTATTAGTAATCTACTGTACCGAAATATGTAGCTAAAATACATCGCTACTGAGTTTTTTTGAATATTAATAAAACCTTAATAACGATCAATCACCCCGGTTAGTAAGTAAAATTACATTACCGGTCAAATAAATATCTATTTTTAAATACATAATTTTTTTAGTCTGTGTAATACTCGTAAGTTACATTTCTGTGTGTGTCTAGAGTATGGACTAGACACATAGATGTAATGATGTAATAGACCTTGGTATAGATGGTACAGACCAGGAGTGGCCAACTAGTTTAGAACAGTGTTCTACTTAAAAAAAATCTGACCTCTTGCGATCGACTTAATTGTGCTGAATTTAGTATGATGAATAAAACAATAATTAAATAGATTTTTATGAATATCAATAATATGATAGTACAATTAATATCAATAGATAACAAAAAAATAATCAGAAGTTTGTGCTTTCATTTCCTCGATAATGTAAACCTTAACGAAAATTTTGATATAAGCCAAAAAATTTTAATTTCGTTTCGCGATCGACCGGTCTGTCTTTGGCGATCGACCGGTCTGTCTTTGGCGATCGACCGGTCGATCACGATCGACTTGTTGGCACTCCTGGTATAGACTATAAGACTTGGTTAATCTTGCTGTGGGCTGTATAGTGCATGCAGTGTGGCGTTAACGTTTTATTGTTTTGTTTCCAGCATTCCAGATGTAGATGAAGACATAGCAAAACTAATAAGCTCTAACCCACCGGATCAATATAATTTAGACGTCGACAGCAAACCAGAACGCAGCAAAACTAATTCCACATCGCCTCAAGACAGGCTCTCGCTCTCAAATCTCTCCTCCTGTGATACTAGCTCCTGTAAAAACTTGTTTCGGCCTGACACAGGCACACACAGTAGCAGCCTCACAATACCCAATCTTATCGTCTCCGACGACAGCGATAGAAGAGACTCGTTAATACAGGGAGAAACTTATGAATCGGACCAATTGACTATAATAGATATCGACAAACCTTACAGTGACGACGTTCTCTTTGACGAGATGAGCGCGAGAGTGTCTGCTGGTAGTGAGGGCACGCCTGAACGCAGGCTGTCTAGTGTAGATCTAGAGGTAGACGCGAGTAGCGAGGGGTCCAATATTAGCGACGATTTTAGTTTAATATCAGAAGTAATAGACGCGAAGCCCGGCGAGTTAGACGAAGCTGGAGGCATCGGACACATAGACTCGCCCGAAGTCTCAGAAGCTACTTACATAAACTCGGAGACTTTGCACGGGGAGTCCATTATGGACGACATTAGCTCCATGCTCGGACAAGACGTTTTGTTAGCCATGATGGGTAAAAACGGCGAGAATGAAACTTACACGGATGACACGACTCTGTTCACATCTGACACGGTGTCAGATATAGCTATGGACAGCAGAAACCCCAGCTTAGAAAAGAACAGTGAGAACAAGCTGAAATTCATATCAAAATCGAAAAACACGAAAGAACAGGACGTGGAGAAGTTTGGTTTTGAGAACAGAGTATTCTACATCGAAAACTCAACGAGAACAGAGGAACAGACAAAATACTGCAGTTTAGCGCAATTCGAGGAAGGTAATGACATCGCAAGGAAATCTTTTAGGAAGCAGTTGAAGAAAAGTATAAAGAAACGGGTAGTGGATGAAGGAAGTTTAAAACACTTCTTGCCTAAAACAACTGAAGAAATGTTTAAGAATGATTCTCCTAAACATATCGAGGGTTCTCCGAAGCCGAAATCAGTAAACAAATATGAGGATAAAGAACAGACGCTTGCATTTCCTCAAGTAAGCGTTGTTGTGGAACCGCCTTCACCATCACATAGCGATGATAAGAAGAGTATAAAAACCTGTGTGAGCCGAATGGCTTCAGTTCTTAGCGACATTTTCGATCAAGGCACAGATACATTGAGTGTTCATTCGCCGGAACCGAATCTTGGGAACAATAGAGAGAGAAGGCAGTCTGATAACCCAAAATTACTCAATTCGGATCCTGAATACGGGAAGTTTCTAAGTTGTTCTCCGGCTGCGACCAGAAGAATATCATGCGGCAGTCTCTTCAAGCCTGGCGAACCTGACAAGTGAGTTCTACTTCTACTTTTATCTACATGTGTTAACTTATGCCTTAACCTATCCTTGCTAACCCAGTTACATTCACTAATTAGTAGTTTAATGTTGATGTAATGATTTAATAAAATTAACCAATGAAATGTTTGAGTAAATAATTTACTTTCTTTCTTTGTTCGTTGAATATTCTTTAGTGCCACTGCTATAGGTAAGCAAGTGACTTTATTATACTCAAAAACATGTTTTTTGATATAAAATTGAATATCTGATCAGACCTTAACACAAGCAATGAATTTCATGAACAAAACGTCAAAAGTCTATAAAGCATATTTTCTGTGTTGAATATTTTGAAATTAAATTCCCAGTATCTACCGTTTTACACTCCATTTGTTTCTCGCAATAGCTTGCCAAATAATTCCAGAAGTCAGAACCATTGAGGCATAAAGAGTTACTCACTGATTTACAATATATTATTTGCATTTAATTACTCTTGAATTTGTTCACGAGCTCTCTCTCTTTTCTCGCACTTGCTAAGCATTTGAAAAATAATAAGATCGAGCAGGCTTTTAGAAGGCGTTTGTAATGTGATAAGAGAATTGTACTTGTATCAGCCTATAACGCCGGACTGCGGGGCACAGGCCTCCCCTAGTCACTGGGGGATCACACACTCCAGATTTTTTATTTATTTTTGCAGCTTATGCTGATTTCTTTGCGATGTTTTCCTTCACCGCCGAGCTAGTGACATTTTTTAAAGATATTTAATAGAATTAGATAAACAAATGAATCAAAATGCGGAAGATTAATAGTTTCGCAGATGCGATGCTTACCTTTGGAAATTTACTAATTAGGAATAGGTGAAAATATGACGAAGATGGGGAATAGAAAGTACAATGGGAATTAGATGATAAACGGACTTTGACAACTTCCATTTACTACCGAACTACGTTGCTACAATATTATATACCACCGATTCTCAATGTAGATATTGTTTATTTCCAATATCACCATTTTTCTAAAGCAGGCTATCAACATCAGTATCTTCAATATGGGGCGAAGGTGGAGCCATGACAAATATGAGTGGACCTTCTAAATCCGAAGCCAGTGAAAGAGCGAAGAAATTACCTATCATCAACCCCCTTGTACAATTACCAGCCTGGCCTCATGTCACTCAAGGCTTCATAAGCCAATGCCTTCTAGCAAATGCTGATGCCTTATGTGCAGCAGTCAGCCCTTTAATGGACCCTGATGAGACCCTCCTAGAAGGGTTTTATGAAAGAGCCGTGATGAACAATTACTTCGGTATTGGGATCGATGCAAAGATAACGTTGGACTTTCATAATAAGAGGGAGGAACATCCAGAGAAGTGCAGGTCGAGGGCGAGGAATTATATGTGGTATGGAGTACTTGGGTCCAAGGAGTGGGTGAATAGAACGTACAGGTGATATTGCTTTTTTTTGTACACTTTACTTTTGTTTCAACTTTAGTTTTTTTATGATGTTAATTAAGCATCTTGTATTTCTCTTGTGAATCTTCTTCCGTTATATCTGCGAGACCCCTATTCGGCATACATCTTTAATCATAAGAAGATTACATATAATATACCACCACGCGGCTCCAATGAGAAGAATTTTACACATGACTCAGAATTTTTTCCCGAATTCTCAGGCACGCGAGTTTCCTTTTGATATTTTTCTTTGATCTGATGGTATAATTGTAAAACCCTCATTATTACTTTGACGTGTTATTATTTAATAATTTCATCTGAGTCAGATCCTTATTAGATCCTATCGATTCTACTTCAATAGTTCATTTTATTTTCAGAAAAAAGGCTGCAGACGAGCGTACTCTGTATACTATGATCCTGCGACATCCGCAATGCATGCCAACATCAGTCCAGAATGACAAACGTTGACGTGCCCCCTTTGGATGCTCTGCCTAACTTTGGAGATTTAGGAATGGATTTGAGAGAATGGTTAGAAAAATGGGGAGGAATAGGATAGGATAAAAATGAGCTTTGGCATATTTCATTTGCGATCAAAACACGAACGCAAATTGGAGGAATAGTGTAAAGTGGGAAATGCTGTACATTTTACGATAGTCTCCTTTATGGGCATGTGATCTTCAAATAATTATTACTTGAAGATCACGTGCCCATAAAAAACAAAAGTATATAAATAAATATATTGTATAATCGCAGGCACCTAGGTCAACGCGTCCAGCTGGAGTGCGACGGTCAAAGGATACCACTGCCCGAACTGCAAGGCATCGTGGTACTGAACATACCATCGTTCATGGGAGGCACCAACTTCTGGGGAGGGACGAGGGGCGACGACCTATTTCTGGCACCTTCTTTTGACGATCGGATATTGGAGGTGAGAATATGCCTTTATTGATACCACCGAAGGTAGCTTGGAAGAGATCGCTTTGGCGATAAGGTCAACTGTTGTATTTTTCGTGTTACTTATTTCAATTGTCTTTTCGCAACATCCGTTGAAGTACAATAAAGAGAGTGGTGTACAATAAGACCGATTTCTAAATTTCTCGTTACGAAGATATATATGATATCAATTAGAATTCTGTCGATTTCAAATAGAGAACTATTATTTCTCACCAGATAGAGTGATCCATTTATATGGACTATACCCACTCGTATATTACCATCTACGTAACCCCTATGGGCTCAATAAAAAAATCATAAAGGATCAGCCAAGGTAATTGGTAATAGGGATAATTAAGCATATGCTTCAATCAATATTTATTAGCGATGTCGACCACGTCTGTTGCTGCCTATTGACAGCCAAAATGGCGCGAATTAATCATAGACAAAAGTTATGTTTCCTTTTTTTTGATATTCTAATTACCATAAATTTTAACAAAAATGATAAATTTACCATAAATTAAAAGTTCTTTGAAACAAACTCTCATCTGCGATTCTGCTTCGACTCAAGGTCTAAAATTAACGGTTCAATCTGAAATAGCCATTTAAACAACTTGTGTTTTTTTAATAGCTGAACCCGTATCAAAATGTTTAGTTCCAAATGTCGAAGAGTACACTATAGTTTATTTTATTCTTCCAACGTTTTCTAAGTTTGTTTGTGCATTTTAGCCATTACGTATTGTAGCTAACCATATTTTTGGACAAAATTATAGTTTTTTGGCTAAAACTAGTAGTAACGACTGCCTACCAAAATAGTACCAAAATAACTGCCTAACAATATGTCATAGAACTATTCAAACCACGATCGTGGATGGGGATTTCACAAAGACCCCCTTGAGAAGGCTCTTTTGTATTACACGAATTCTACAACAGCATCGCGTATGTTGTATTGGGGTACAAAGAGATCGATAGAAAAGGATCGGTTTTACGAGGATTCAAACGCGAACGCGGCGGTTAATTTTATTGGTTTTTAGAATGCCTACTTTCTTTTTATAGGATTTTCTTGTCGTGTTTCCATTGTAGATCTTTTGAATGCTTTTTTACGTGACCACTACCTATATTGATAGTTTTAGGAATTGCCAAAGGTTGTGGGATATTGAATATTGAGTTTTCAAAATATTAGGCGATATTGGCGATTTCAAAATCCCCATGAGGGAACAATAGATACCAAATCATAACTGACACCATTTATAAATGATAAGCTTATAAATTTTATTAAGCTAACGAGTGATAAGTATCAGATAACTACCCCACTAATCTTTGATAAGTACCTGACACGGGATGAGTACTACTAATCTCTGATAAGTACCTACCTGACACGAGATAAGTACCACTAATCTCTGATAAGTACCTGACACGAGATAAGTACCACTAATCTCTGGTAAGTACCTAACGCGGGACGAGTACCACTAATCTCTGATAAGTACCTGACACGAGATAAGTACCACTAAACTCTGATAAGTACCTGACACGGGATAAGTACCACTAATCTCTGATAAGTACCTGACACGAGATAAGTACCACTAATCTCTGATAAGTACCACTAATCTCTGATAAGTACCTGACACGAGATAAGTACCACTAACCTCTTACGTCTCAAACAGAAGTACAATAAGTTAGACTGCTTGGACCGTTTCCAAGTAGGGTTCTACTAGTACTAGTGGAATTAGCATTCCATTATTGAAACTTAGACGGAAATAAATCTATAGCTCGTCTTTAATTTACTTAGGACAAAAAATGCAATTACAATAAAGAAGGGACTTTTGTATACTGTATAAGAAACATTCGATGATTTGCAAGAGTACTCGGGGTACTTAGAGTAAACTGGTGTCTGAGGGGCATTTACTATCGCGATCTGGCAATGGCCTCTCAATGTCTCTATTTTAATAAGCGTCAAAGATACTTGTGCTTTATACTTGTCGTTAACGCACTGTATACCATATTGCCAGTTCTTATGTTATTGGCGCAATGAGGTCGGTGCAATTTTTCTAACACCCTGATTTTTGTGTATTTTTATATAGAGTAGACCAATATAGATGGAACCGAGAAGTGGCAGTTTTAGAAACGTGATAATCGCAGAGTTATAACATTTTAAAGTTTATATTTATTAAAAGTAGCGTGACGTCACAGTAACGGTTGCATGGATAGACTCGTTTGCCGTAAAGAAAATTGACAAATTCCCAAAAGAAAATTTTACAAACTTAACTGTTTTTTATTCAGGTGGTAGCAGTTTTTGGCTCGGCACAAATGGCGGCATCTCGCTTGATAAACCTACAAAAGCACCGCATTGCTCAATGTCGCGCAGTACAAATCAACATCCTTGGCGAAGAATGTGTTCCAGTTCAAGTGGATGGCGAAGCGTGGCTGCAACCTCCCGGCTGTGTGAGAATCATACACAAGAACAGAGCTCAGATGCTGTGCCGCTCTAGAGCTTTGGAGACTAGCCTCAGGTCAGTTAAAAGTAGTGATGGGGAATAATGAGATCAATATTAAAGTAGTATGTGAAAAGTGCGGGCCAATTCAAATAGTTAGAGAAACGAAATTATAATTACTTGATTATGCAAGAATCCTACACAACAACAGAATACAATAGCTTCGTTCGCGGTAAGGATTCAGAACTAATTCGGAACTATACGCATGCGCAGTTCAAATAATGCCGTTCGCGGAACACACAATTCAGAATTTCTAGTTACAGTTCTGTGTTCGCGGAACCGTCGAACTCGATTCAGGATCGGTTCAGAATCAGTTCTATCAGTTCTATAACTTTGGCAAGAATCCGTAGTTCCAGACATGCGCAGTTTTTACCTAACGACATTTGACATACATGCTGCGGCTATATTCAGTTGGTTAGAAACTAATAAACTGGTTAAATAGTTAAATAAAATATAAATTTTATTAATTTATTAAGGGTTAAATAAAATATGGTTAGTTTTGTTTGTTGTTTATATAAATAAGTTTATATAATACTCTAATAAGAGTAATGTGTTTTGGTGGGTCCACTTAAATACTTGCCAACTTAGGGGTTTTCCCCCCAAATTTAGGGGGTAAATAAGTGGGATGGGTTTTTTTTAGGGGTTTTATATTTTTAGGGGTATTTTTAGGGATTTTTTGACTCTTCATATATTTTTTTGAATATATATTTTTCATATATTATGTGAAAGTATAGGCCCAGGGACAATCCAAACTATAATAGCTAATCATATTTATTTGTTAACCTAGCGACTTAACGACATCTAGTACAAATATATTAAAACTACTCTGTGGTGACTGGTGGTTATTGTGCCTATGCTTACTGGAAATACATATGTACGTTGATTATTGTTTACTTGTTTAATTCGATTTTGTTGTTGTACTGCTGTGCCGACAAGCAATTTGTTAATGATGCCTAAAGAAACTAAAAATAATAAAATGTACAGTCAGAAGTACACGTAGATTTGGGAAACAGATCCAGATTTAAAAGGTAACGAAATTTCATTGCATTTTTGTAATTTATATTTTTTCTTTTATTATATATTTTTTTAGAGGGATTTCTAAGTAATTTGGGCGATTTTGGGGGTTTTTGACTTAAGCTTTAGGGATAAATATTTTTGAGAGTTGGTAACACTGCCGATGACAGTAGATCGTACGCAGTTTGGTTCCGAAATCGTTCGCGGAAATAAAAATCACGAATCGGTCTATAACCGAGCATGCGCTCTACTACGATTCCAAATTAGTTCAGTACTAGTTCCGAATTAGTTCTGAATCCTTACCGCGAACAAAGCTAATGTTATGCTGCTTTCGATCTTTGGGGACCAGCCTGGTATCAGTAAAAACCGATGAATCTAAAATTTAGTACACTACCTTAAATAGTGCTGGGAAATTTCAGTCACTCTTGAAATACGTTGGAAACATATCAACGCGTTTCGAGAGTGAGTGAAAGTTGACAGTGCTCTCTAGTTCTTAGTACTTACTCTAACACTATATTCGCAACAATGAAAAATATTGATTTGATATGAACAGCAAAACATTCTGAAACATTGATTCTAGAGGTGGCTTGTTTTTAGAAACAGAAACGGCTAAATGATGTTTCAAAGACAGCTGATAAATAAAATCACATTGTTTAAGTGAATACGTGGCTTAACCGTTTTAGGCTCGAGCTTTTAACTACAAGGGTTCACGATCATCAAACATTAAAAATTTCGACTATAACTTTTACTAGACTAACACTAATCTTAAAAGTTCATTAGCGCTCACTCAGCACTTAAGCGTCGAAAGCTTAAAACTTGATTTTACAACACTAGTTCTGATGATACTAACGTTGCACAGGGCGTGGGACGAGAAGCAACAGTTGAAGGCTCACGCGATTACCGGCGTCGGCGCGCCGAGTGGACTCGCGCGCGCCGCGCTCTCCGCCGCCGAGAGCGCGCAACTCCTCGCTCTGCTCGATGACGTCAACACGCTCGTCAAACATGTACGTATCTGTTACCACCCAAGTACATATTTGTAGCAACGGTGCTGAGAAGCAACAGTTGAAGGCGCACGCGATAACAGGCGGTGGTGCGCCGAGCGAACTCGCGTGCGCCGCGCTCTTCGTCGCGGAGAGCGCGCAGTAACAATTGCTCCCCCTGCTCCATGACTTCAACACGCTCGTCAAACATGTATGTATCCGTTACATACCACACTCGTAGATATTTGTAGATACTTGAACAGGTACTGAAGTAGTCTTGTTTTTATTCCGGGATTCAGGATGACTCTGTTTATATAGACTTTGCTAAAGCATTTGACCGAGTTATCACACCGTTCTCCTCGCAAAGTTAAGTCATATCGGTATTCAAAGTTCTTTATTCAGATGGCTAAGATCTTACCTTCTTAATCAGTCTCAACTTGTACGGATATGACTCCAGCCCTTTCCCAGCCATATCTGGCGTTCCTCGGGGCTCGAAGTTAGACCCATTATTGTTTTTAATTTTTATCAATGATCTTTTGACTATACTACAATCATTTAGCTTACGCTGATGATATTAAAATATACAATAGGATTACTCCTAATACTGATTGCGCAGCTTTGCAGCAAGATCTTAAATTATCTGAATGGTACGAAACAAACATGATGTCTCTTAATGTTAGTAAATGTCATATTATAATAGGGGTTCAAGTATGAAATTGCCGTTTTATAGTAATAGATACTTTGAATTGACATAAAACCTTCATGGTGTGAGATTTTCGAGTGAAACTTTTTTCACATGATACCTATGAGGTTCTTGTTTTAAAAAATGTGCAACATTCGATTTTCAACTTTCAATTGTTTTTTTTTTATTCAGCTTAGACGGGAAAGATGGATACTTCGAAAATCCGAGTAATCTTTGAATACGAGTTCCGACGCGAAACTAACGCGGCAGAAACGGCTCGCAATATCAATGCTGCGTTTGGAGAGGAGACTGCTAATGAACGAACCGTGCGTTTTTGGTTTAAACGCTTTCGTAATGGAAACTTCGACTTGAAGAACGAACCACGTGGAAGACCGCCTACACAGGTGAATAACGCTGAATTGAAGGAGATGGTGGAAGCCGATCCGAGTCAAACTACCCAGGAATTAGCGTCATGGTTTAACGTTACCTTACCTACAATATTGACTCATTTGCATCAAATCAATAAGATAAAAAAATATGAAAAATGGGTGCCTCATGATTTGACTGATCTACAGAAAGAAACGCGTGTTGAAACTTGCGTTGCCTTGTTGAATCGGTACAGAAATGAAGGAATATTGGATCGAATTGTGACATGTGACGAAAAGTGGATTCTTTACGATAACCGCAAGGGAAAAATGCAATGGCTGACCCCAGGTCAAACGCCGCAACAGTGCCTTAAGGCAAAGCTTACCAATAAAAAGGTAATGGTAACTGTTTGGTGGTCTATTCATGGTGTTATTCACTATAGCTTTCTCAGGTCTGGTCAAGCAATAACAGCGGATGTTTACTGTGCCGAACTTCGAACAATGATGGCGAAACTAGCAGTGAAACAGCCCCGACTCGTGAATCGATCTTCACCATTATTGCTCCATGATAACGCAAGACCTCACACTGCACGAGAAACCGTTGTAACTCTACAGGAGCTGTAGTTAGAAACCATACGTCATCCTTCGTACTCGCCAGACCTTGCTCCAACGGACTACCATTTTTTTCGTGATTTGGACAATTTGCTACGTAGTAAAAAATTTTCTTCCCGAGAGGCAGTATAAAATGCTTTCACACAGTTTGTCGAATCTACATCCCCAGAGTTCTATCGTAAAGGCATAAATGAACTTCCGATTAGATGGCAACAATGTATAGATAATGAGGGTAAATATTTTGATCAAATAAATATGTTACATTTTAGAAAAAAACGAGTTTTAATTTTTCAGTACAAATCGGCAATTTCATACTTTAACCCCTAATATCATTAACGAAAAATAAAAAACCTTATACATATAATTATAGTATCAATCGTATACCTCTTAGGAAAGTTAACATGAAAGATTTAGGGGTATTTTTTGATGAAAATTTATCGTTTCGACCACATTACAGACCAGTTCAATTATAGATAAGGCGAATAAATTACTTGGGTTTTTGATACGCACTTGCAAACCATTTAAAAGAGCCCTACCATTTAAAATTTTATATGTTTCTTTAGTACGGTCAATTCTCAAATATTGTTCGGGTATATGGTCACCCAAGTACCGATGATGTGTAGATAAATTATATGTAGAGTTTTATTTTACCTATTCTGCATGATTATAGCTAAAGTTGTGTATAACTTTAAGTGAGTTTACAAACGTATAAATGTTTTATAAAATGTGTCTGTAACTAGATCAGTTTGTAAATTTGTTGTTGTACCTAATAAATAAAATAAAAATAAAATTAGTGACATTGCCTACAATAAATAATACATAGATAGGTATATCCACACATTGAAAGTTTAATTTAATTTTAATTGTTTGGTGTTAATATAGATTAACTGTATATTGATTATACAGTTTTAGTGTCATTAGCTTTAATGCTGTTAATAATTTATAATATTATCTTTTCATATTGTAGCTGTTGGTTACCTAATAAACATATATAAAATAAATAAATAGTTAAAATACTCAAAATTGTTTACTCGCGTCGTGATAACTTTCATGTTCTAACCGCATACCAGGTGAAGCTGTCGTGCATCAGTGAGAGCGGCGCTTGCGCTGAGGCGGCGAGCGCCGTGTGGCGCGCGCGGCGCGTCGCGGCGCAGTCGGACGCGCTGCAGGATGCCGACGGGCGGCTGCTGCCCGCGCCGCAACTACGGCGATTACTCGCTACTCTGGTCAGTATAATGGCTATTGTCACCTGCAGAAAAGACTAGTAGACGAGCGGACAGTTCATATGGTGGTAAGTAGATACTGTCACAAATGGACATCCGCGATACACGTCGATGTAAATCAAAAATAATAAACTTTAGCACGTTATAGCAATTAAACAACTTTGAACGGTTTAAATCGCGTATATTTAACATTATTTATATCCCGACGTTTCGAATACTTTGCAGTGGACGTGGTCACGGGGTAACTAATTGATTTTATTTGTCACTTGAGTTATTAATAAATTATTTAAACTACCGTCTGAATTTATTTTCTATTTTTTTAATAATTTCTTAATAAGTCAAGTGACAAATAAAATCAATTAGTCACGCCGTGACCACGTCCACTGCCAAGTGTTCGAAACGTCGGGATATAATAATAAATATACGCGATTTAAACCGTTCAAAGTTGTTTAATTGCTATGTATAGTAATCGCGAAAACTTAAGAAAATTTAGCACGTTATTCCATAGAAACGTTGAGCAATATCGCGTTCGGTTCGTTTTAAAGAACAGACAGTGAATAGTGACAGTGAATATTGATAGTGAATAGTGACAGTGAATAGTGACAGTGAGTAGTGACAGTGAATAGTGATAGTGAATAGTGACAGTGAATAGTGACAGTGAATAGTGACAGTGAATGGTGACAGTGAGTAGTGACAGTGAATAGTGACAGTGAATAGTGACTGCGAATAGTGACAGTGACAATGAGAGGGACAGTGACAGTGAATAGTAACAGTGAGTAGTGACAGTGAGTAGTGACAGTGAATAGTGATAGTGAATAGTGACAGTGAATAGTGACAGTGAATAGTGACAGTGAATGGTGACAGTGAGTAGTGACAGTGAATAGTGACAGTGAATAGTGACTGCGAATAGTGACAGTGACAATGAGAGGGACAGTGACAGTGAATAGTAACAGTGAGTAGTGAATAGAGAGAACAGTACTGCATTCAACCCCCAAGAAGCCATCAAAAGACGACTAGCTGACCACGACGAGATAGCAACTTGTTTTTTTGTGGAATTGCTTTTGAGTCCTAGATGAAGGAACGATGTCAGTTTTTTGATTTAAGTAGAGGAAGGGGTAAATCACCCCCTCAGAATTACCCGCTTTTATTATCTTTTTAAATGTGCGAAAAATCGGCTTGAAAAAGTCTTTCAGTTGGTTTGTTTGGTTGTTGAACTCAAATCCAGTTGCAAAAATGAGCTGCACCCTCCTCATCCAACGTAAATTGCACTAAATACTTCTTGAATGCGGGGAAATAGTGAAATAGGTCTAGAATATAGTGGTCCCTGTGAGAGACCTGTATGCAGCAGTGGCGAGAAACACATGCTGAAGGACCATAGAATCCCTCAGCCTGTAAACACAGTTTACACTACAGTGTAATTTGATAGATATAATTAATTTAATATTACTCTGTAGTATTACATAGTACTAATCTTTTTCTTCATTTGTTTCCTTCCACCACAGGTGGAGAGCTGTCAGGAGCTGCTCGAGTGCGGCGCCGTAAGCGGCGCGGGCGCGTCCGCCGCCGCGGCATCGCTGCGCGCGCACCTCGCGCGCTGCGAGCTACACGACGGACACGCGTACCTGCACCTCGATGAGGTATATACGCACCGCGCAAACATATGCACACACCTTCGCACGCACACACATATACACACAACCTCACACGCTTGCACACCACACGCCAATACATACGCCAACACGTACATACACACGCGTGCACATGCCCCATCCACGAGTACACACGCTCTGACTTATAAGTATAAATGACTAACTGTTGTATTCCCGAAGTTGTATTACCGAACACAAAACACAAAAAGAGATTTTTTTCTACAAAAAAATACGTACCTAACATTCTATTTCAACTCACAGTCATGATCAGACTCCATGGAACCGACCTTCGGGAATACTTCTGACACAGCCTGTATACATACATTACATAACAACGTATCAAAATAATTCTATGATGATACAGAAAAAAGAGTCAAGAAAATTAAAAAGGAGTTATTTGCAGAATGTAAGCCGATATATAGGTCACACTGAAAATTTCCGGAAACAACATAAACAATATTTAAAAAGTTGAAACAATTTTTGAAAATGGACCCGTTTGGTTGTAGAATAAAGTTTGTTTCATCTAACATTCATTTGTTTTTTCATTGAGGCCTCATTTAAAAAATTGCTGTCTGCATTAGGATGAATTTAACTTGTGAAAATTTTCGCTGTAGGATTTTCTACGATTTTAAGTATAATTTGACCGCTCAGCAGAGCCTCGCTCTGCTTCAAACTGCTTTTGGCGATGAAGCACGAAGCAAGACGACAATTTATAGCTAGTTTGCAGAATTCAAGTGCGGTCGTGTCAATCTCAGTGACGAATTTCGTGAAGGTCGCCCGTTCACTGCTGTCAACAACAAAAACATCGATGTTTTGCGCCATATGAAACAGACAGGCATGTCACCTACCATGAAATTCGGGCATCCTTAGGCATAGGCATGAGTCAGATACAATCAATCTTTTACAAACAGTTGGCTGTGCGAAAGCTGTGCTCGCGCTGGATCCCACACAATTTGACTGAGGCTCAAAAAACGGAACGCGTCACTTGATGCAATGCCATGCTTACCAGATTCAACGAAGGGGCGTCAAATTTGGTGTGAAACATAGTTACAGGTGACGAAACATGGATTTACAGCTACGATTCCGAAACAAAGCAGCAATCGACCATTTGGGTCTTTCAAGGTGAGCCGAACCCCACCAAAATGGCGCGCGTGCAAAGTGGCGCGAAGCAGATGAACAGCTTCTTTTTTGGAAAAACTGGACATGTGCCTACGGTTGCTTTGGAGAATCGTCGTACCTGAATGCTGATTGGTACACGAACATTTGCTTGCCGGAAGTTATTGACGAACTCCCTTAAAACAACCGTAAACGCCGCATAATCTTGCACCATGACAATGTCAGCTCTCACACGACCAAACAGACAAAAAACTTTTTGAAGGCGAAAAACGCAGTACTCATGAGCCATCCTCTATACAGTTCCGACTTGGCATCTTATGACTTCTTCTTGTTTCAAAAAATTAAGAACTAATTACGCGGTCAACGATTTTCATCGTCAGAAGAGACTGTCGAAGAGTATGAAAAATATGTTTCCGAAGTCACCACGGAGGAGTGGAATAAATGTAATGAAAATTGGTGTATTCTTATGAAAACGTGTATTGACCCTCACGGAGAATATTTTTAGAAACAATAAATTGATTTTTGGCCATTCATTGTAATTTTTTCTTATTCATTACGGAAACTTTCAGAGCGGCCCTCGTATACTAACACATAACGAAAACAGAAAAAGAAATGCGTGAGGAATATTTTCAACCTTTTTGTGGGGTTTAAAACTCCATTAAATAAATAATTTAGTTAATTTTCGTGACTCTACTCCTTTTACCACAACACCACAGAATTGTCACGTTGTATATTCTCATATTTTCTATAGAAAAAATAATCTTAATATGCCCGAAATAGTTGCATAATGCAGATATAGGTAACAATTTACATTTGTATTATAAAAAATAAAAGTTCCTAGAGACAGATCAAAACAAAAGTTGCTTTCCGAAATTCATTTTTTAAAATGACAATTGACTTAGTATCCAGTGGTGGACTAACCTAGAGTCCCATCCAGGGAGACTTTTATATACAAAATGAAAAAGTTTTAAGTTTTGATCCCTTAAAGTTATTAAAGTCCGCCACTGTTAATAGCCAATCGGATTTATATATTTGTTCATTATTATATTTGTTTGCCACTAATTATTCGTAACTAACTTACGCTTTGTTATTCCACCGTCACCTCCCAGTCACTGCCCCAGAAAACGCCCAAACCCTACCGCAGACTCTCTCTCGACGGCCTCAAGTTGTATTTTTAGCAAACGTAGAACCAACCCGCTATTTAGAAATAGTTCTGACCGATCCTAACCATCCAGTCGGATATAGCAGTATGAGTACGTAGTATTTATGGTTTTTGGTTTTGCTCTAACGTACTTGATTTCCAATATCTGTATGTGTAAAAGAATCGAAAACATAACATTTTTCAATATTTTGTAGGTGTGACATGTGGTTATAACCCATAATATCTCTGTATCGCAGAAATAAGTTGAAATCTCTACTCATCGATAATATCTCTCTCTCTCCTTTTCTTCCTATATCGTACGACCAAACAAAACTGGTCATCCCATTACATCCCCCGTCGTACCCAATCCTTTTACCAAATGCTGACTTCTAAATCTCAGACCGCGCATCCGGGGACCTGCCAACGTTTGTCATTCTGGCCTAATGTTGGCATGTATCGCGGATGTCTATGGACGACGGTATCCACATACCATCAGGTGGACTGTATGGTCGTCTGCCGCCTTTTACTATCAAAAAAAAATGTATCGCAGATGTTCATTGGCGACAGTATCCACTTACCATCAGGTGGATTGTCTGTTTATCCGTCAACTTCCTTCTATTATTCTAATTTTTTCCACTACTTGACATGTACCTATTATTCAATTCACGTGATACAAAATAGAATAACTAAAGTTATTCTATTCTGTGGTATTGTTTATAAAAATATTTTAAAAGTTTTCCATTCAACATGAACATTTTATTATTTCGTAACAAGCTATGTTTTCGACTCTTTAACAAGTCCCCACATAAAACCCATTCATTAGTTAAACCTGCCCTTACCAAGTTGTAACACCCCTCATTCCCATAGATGCCCAAGAAGGGCTCCGGGCGGAACTGGCTAAGGGGAAGACGCAGCATTTCCGAAGGGGGTGGAACCTCCACGTACACAGCCGCACAAGTCCGCTCCTGGGGAGTAAAGGAAGTTCAAACTTGGCTCGAGTCCTTACAACTCGGGGAATACGCTGAGGCTTTCGCGAAACATGACGTCACAGGACGAGAGTTACTCTCATTGGCCAGAAGAGATCTTAGAGATTTGGGGGTTACGAAAGTGGGACACGTGAAGAGGATACTGCAAGCGGTGAAGGAGCTCCAGTGACGAAGGCGAGGGCGATCCGAGGGGGATGGCCACATGTGAACAATGTCGGATCTATGGTTTAGCTACTCTATGGTCTGTTCATTATACATGACATAGGATCAAATAATAAGTATGGCTAAAGTGTCATTGTTTTTGGAATTTCAGTTTTAATGAACCGGCTATAGAATAATTTTCGTTTGATGATACTGATCTCTTTGCAGCTATAAACCTATACAGGGAAGAATATCATAGATACAAAAATTCTTGTTTTTGAATTCTGGTACTCAAAATATGTTACAGGAATTTAGTTATCTAAGAAATTTTATTTATTACGGACATTAAAAACTGTTTATTTTAAAATGACACATAACTCCTTGAAATTGTTAATGATATTCTAAAATATTTATGCTTTTAAACTCACTAAAGAATAAACCATAAATAAAATTAAGATCTCTAAAATGAGAGCAATTCTTCAAAAATATATTGAAAGACTGACAGATAAAGTTAGAAGGTTAATATCTGATAGAGTTAAAATGTAATTAATTAAATTTGCAGCAAATCTATAAAACTTAGATCATCATTGTCTATAAAAGTAGATAGCATAATAAAAGAATATAATAAATGCGAAAAATCTGCGATTTCTTGATATTATTCGTAGTCGCGACTAGTAACTATTACTACTTCTAAATAACTAAAATAATAAATGTAACGCCACTTCAATATAACTCACATACACAATACGTAATAAAGCAGTTAAGGCCATAGCCATCAACGTCGTAGGACTAACACAGCGGGTGTATTAGGCATCGTAGCAATAGCGACTATTTCATAGACGACGCATAGGAGTCACGAGCGTGATGTTTACATAGAACTTAGCAGTTTTGCTACCAACGCCTACGACGTAGACGTTGGTAAAACGTCTACGTCTTAGGCTCGTATAAATAACGCAAAACTTCTTGGGCTTGGGCGATATCACGTGACAATCCTGCGCAGTAGCTTAATTTTAAGTCCGTTTCGTGGTGCGGGCTGGAATGCGACGGAGGGGGTATTTACAATACAATATGTTCTCAAGTTCGAGCGAGACGCAACAATAACTTCCTACTCGCACACTCGCCTTATTGAGTGTTATTTTAAATTGTGAGAGGGACATGCGCAGACTGTTGACACCCATTCACGGTCAAAGCCCAAGAAGTTATACGAGAACTATAGCTCAATATGTACGTCGTAGGTGTTGTAACAATAACGACTACGTCGTAGTCGTCGTAGCAATGGCGTCTACGTCGTAGACGTTGTAGCATTGGTTGTCTACGACGTAAGCGTCGTAACTACAGTGTTTACGATAGGTTATGGAAATGAGTGCTGGGTGAGCGCCAATGAATCTTAGACTCGAGCGTTATATGCTCGTGATCACTATAGTTTTTAAGGTTTGATGGTCTTATACCCTTGAGCTTAAAAGCGCATTTGCGCGCAGGCGCTCTTACGCCCAGCGATTATTTTTACAACATTAGTTTACGGTGCTGATGAGTTTTCTCATCGGCCACACAAAATGGCAGGTCCCATGTAAAATAAAATATACCAATATTGCAATTATAAACCACTAAAATATATGTGGTGACCAGTGTCCATATCATGAGAGCTATGCAGGAGACTACTACTTAATTTTCCTTTCAGTACTAAACATCGAACTGTCTACCTCCTTGGTCCTATTGTCTTTCTATACACATTTTTGAGTACTACTTGTGACTCATTTCACATATACCTTTTTCTACTACAGTTATATGTAATATACACCTCTGTTGTTATAAAACGTGGACTCTGGGAACAGACGCTACGAATTTACTTTATCTACTTAATCTATTGAAGTTAAGATAACATTCCAACGAATTACAATCATATATCTATAGATATTTATCTTTTAGATCCACGATTTCAATTTTTCAATATTGTCTTAATTTTTTTATAATAAAAACAATTCCAATTTTCATTCACACGAACGCTAAAAAATGCGCTTTTGTCTCGAAATTCGTTCACACTGGCTGAAATAGGCTCACGTTTATTTCTTTATATACGGAGTAAACATCAGCACTAAAGCTTTAGGCACTAACAGGCGTTAGTGCCTAAAGCACTAAGCTTCAGTGACATTAGTTCATTGACATTTGATAGCAATAACACGCGCGAACTATATTGCGCCCATGCCAATGAAACCTAAACTTCTGAGATTTAGCGACATAGCACTCTATAGACAATAAACGTATTTTCTAGGGCCCGTGCAAACCTGATAAATACCAAATTAATTTTATTATTAAATGGTAAATTACTTTCGCATGTCAAAACGTGAGTAAAAAACGTTCGACTATGAAATTTTCTTAAAACTGCCGAAATGGCCTCTCGAATTATCTACACAATACTATTAAATATTCATCATACTGTAGAACTATATTATTGACAAGGGGCAATATATGGAAATGGAACAACACTCTATACCAAAACACTAACGCTAACTTGAAATGTACTGCATTTCCCACTTTATCTTATTTCCCTAATGTACGTACGTGCTTCGGTAGTGAGTGAGATGTGCCAGAGCCCATTCCCACCCTATCCCTCCCCATTTTCCCACCCTTTCTCCAAATCCATTCCTATATCTCCAAAGATAGGCAGCGCATCCGAGGGCGTGCCAACGTTTGTCATTTTGAACTAATGTTGGCATGTATCGCGGGTTTATGGGCGACAGTATCCACTTACCATCAGGTGGACTGTATGCTCGTCTGCCGCCTTCATCCATAAAAAAAAAGGTAATGTGTAGAAAATCCTCTTATCATTTTGGATATAGCTTCGTTTCAATATTTTCGTGTTCAAAAATCTTGAAATATTCGTGTGAAAGATTCTATCTCAATAATAACAACGTTTGATCCGGTTTTTATTTTACCCCAACCTATTTTGACTATAGCGTATTGCGAGAAAACCCTTCATCAATGATAGAAAATTCTATTTTTCGTTTTGGATATCCCAAAAAATAGTGGTCCATTTAATTCCTGTAATGAGTATTTTAATAGTAATAACAGTAAAACAGTCTAGTTGTTATAAATATATAATTAAATTTAACAATTCCTTTCGTTCTAATTCACATGACTATAGTTATTACAAATAGGTACAGTATAGCCAATAAGCTCGTATTATATTCCAAAGTTACACTCAGCCGAATTTTTGTATTGAATCAATAAATCAGTAATAGAAAACAGTGTTTTCGTATAGACATAGCTTAGTTTTCCGGATATGTCAGAAGCACAGTTGTTGTTTTCAACGTACACGCAACATTCGCGGGAATATATTGAAAACATTATATTCGCCGCAAAGACCGACAACTCCGGCGAGCGGGAACAATGAAAAGTACACAGAGTAGTTACATGTAGTGGGTGTCTGTTGTTTTCCTAATAAATGAATAAATAAACCTTTCCAATGAAATGGTTATTTTACGGCTACAAGCTGTATCCGAAATCTTTTCCGAAGCCTGAAATCATCGTTTCTCGCCCGTGATTTTGAGTTAATTTTATCGATCCATTCCCATCTCTTCGAGTGGGTGTCGTGAAAGGCGACTAAGGGATAGAGCGGCTACCGCAAGCCCTGAGGAACTACACCAGTTCTAAAACAGTGGACTTGCCGACCCGCTTGGCCAGCGTGACGTTTTAAGACCATCCATGAGTCATGCGCAAGACAATGTGCATGAGATACTGTCCAGCAATGGATACTGAAAGGGCTAGTTGCATTGCATTGCATTTATCGATAGGAATAGTTATCGATAAATATTTATTAAATAAACAAATGGCAAGAAACAAGTCTTTGTGGATGTTTGTATGTTCCATACGATACTGGGAGAACCGAATTGACGAGCAGCATTTAGTTTGTTCAGATTCGTGAGCCCTCGCTAGGGCTCATATATTGGTACCTACATTAATGTTGTAGAATGTAAGTTTAAGGTACGATGGAACCGACATGTGCCAAGGCATAAAAGTTCCTTAAAAGGAAGAAAAAACAAGTCTTTGTGGCGAATATAGTTCTCAGATTATGTACAACGGCAATAATGGCATTGAATAGAAACCGAATATATTAGAATTTAATAGTTCATTGGAATTATTACGTCTGTTAGATTGTAATTTAGTCTCTAGACCATAGGCAACTCGACTTGAACGTATGTGCTAGAAAGTTTATGCGAATTAATTCCTCGCCTTTGGATTATGTGGTATGGGAAATTAGGAGGGTCGACTCAAGTATAGGAACTAGTCAGAAAGTTGGCCATTTTAGTTCAACTTATGGTACGTAACCAGTTATGTGGCTCATTATACGAGTATTACTTAAATTGATGCGTCAACAGGAACTAGTTCTACTCAAAGTCAAAAGATCTGTATATAAAAAAATCAATTCAAATGTGAACCCTCTTTTTGAGCGTGCATAAAGGCCATAGATGCCAAGTAACAGCGGTCGAGTATTCTCGAGTTATTATTAGTGTATGTACTAGTCACTACAGTGTAGGTGTCTTATTCTTGATTCCATATTCTAAATAAAAACAAGCAATTTCACTTTATAATGGCCGCGCAAGTGTCTTGGATTTGCGCGAAACTCTTTACAAATGTGATCTATCGTATTTCGTTATATTTTAAAATATCTTTAGATAAATTGTAATGGCCTCGTTGGGCATGTAGCGTATTTATTTAAAATGAAAATTTACACGACACTATCTCTTACAACGTGTACCCATCGCCTCCTTATATTTATTTATTATAACTACCAGATTTACATTATTATATGATACTATAATGTGGATTTTATATTGTTTCCGTCTACATGTCCAGCGCGGGCCGCTTCTCCTTATAAATCTGCCTTATAGGTGTTTTTTATAAATTTTAATGTAATCTCTACCGAGTTAACTGTTCTACTTATAATACGTGCTCGTGTAAAAGGTTTTGTATATGTCTATAAATATATACGTGATATATTTATATTAGATAGTATCTTCGGAACGATTCGAACTAAATATTATGTACTAGAACTAAATTATTTCCGCCGAACAAAACGGCAAGTTTTAATGCCTTAGATGCGTTAGTACTTGATAATAAAACATAATAATAATAACTCATAGGTCAGTGTAACTCTACTTATAAATATTGAAACACTAGATATTCTTGTATGAATAATTTCCTATATGTTTAAAAGTTCTTCTTAAAAACTAATGTGACATTTGTTGAATAAATCGTAATTATCACAGTTGTTTAAAATTTAACACATTTAAACATTTCATTGTTGTACTGTGTTTTGATTATGAATTCTCCAAAATCGAGTGAATTTTACAATTGGTGTGTGTTCAGCGTGCCGAGCTACTCTATGCATTTTTTGAATTACTATAAGGTTTAATATCGAACGTTTTTTCGCATTTAGTGAAGGTTATTTGTTAAGTGCGTTTTTCTACTGCAGACACAGGACAGCACTATTCGTGTACTTGTCAATCTGTGTCCACACAGTGCTGGGCAGTGTCTCCATTTGAAGAGCTGTCATATAATTGTTGTATTTTTAAATACTTTTCCTTATAAACGTAATCATATCAATATGTTTAAGTCGGTTTTAAAGATGTTCTCTTTATATTATTGTAATAATTCTTTGTACTCTGAAATTTTTCTATTTTAAGAGTTTGATTAAGCAATAAGCATCGATATGAAGTTTCGATTATTCTGTGTATCATTCGATTGGTTTCATGTGGCGGTGACGCGATTATTTGATTATTCAAATATGTTAAAAATTAAGTGTGTGTAACACAATATAAGTGCTCTGATAAAAAAATAACGATTATCAACGTAGAAAGGTTTTCTGTAGTTCAATGTACTATCGGATGTACTCAAAGCAAATTTGACACCCTTTTATCTTCCGCTATCTTGAATCAATCGAATTACTTTTTATTTATTCTAGTCATTACGAAGGCATCGTTCCTGAAATATGTTGTGAAATGCAAGAACAAAATTATTATAGTTGTTTTGTAATTTAATTACTTTATATATAATTTTAATATAAAATTTATCGCTAAGCGAAAACTTGGTGATGTGTACTGATATTTGTACATTAAACTCTTTGGTCATATGGAATAAGGGAATGAATAAAAAAGAAATAAGTTATTTGCATATTCTTAGTCTATATAAAGCAATCCTATCCTATTAAGCAAGTCCAAGCTATTTCTACACTTCACTATTTATTTTAAGTAAAAAAGACGTAGAAGCATACTTTTGACTTCATTTTACCGTGTTTTATTAAAAATAACTCATTTTCATAATTATAAACTCGTCTTTTTTCCATACGGCCACAGATTCATTCGAAAAAAAACAATGCAAAAAATAACGTGTGTAGAAACCTATATGTGATTATAATCTCTTACTTTTCATTAATTTTATATGATATTATTAGCTTTAATTAAATCACATAATAATACTTTAATATTGTAATTTAGTAGCTATTATCAAACTCAATTTAAATTACTTATTTGTATTCGATATTATTTATATGCACTAAAAGATTGTATACGAGAGCGACATCAATTAGAGACGTGAGACCAAATAAGTTTAAAATAAGAGTATAAGTTTTACATGTTTTTGTTATACTGAGCATTTGTTTTTCTTCATCGGAAATGAAAGACTGAGACCGCGATTCGTATAATTTATTCTGTTATTTACATTTCAATTTTTGCTGACTAAGAACTGGTTCCACTGTGTCATCTCGACACTTACCACGACGACAGAAGTGGTGTATGTCACATGTAGATTGTGCAATTTATATGACACAATTTACATATAAGCCAATACTATATAACCCTCGTGCTTAAATTATTAAATAAAGCGTTTTCCTTTCTCAGTCTTGCTCGTCCGCCTACTTCCCCATAAAAGTCTTGCTTTTTCTTTTCTTTCTCAGTCTTTTTCAACGTCCCACTGCAGGGCACAGGTCTTCCCTAGTAATCACTTTCGGGTCACAGACCATACGGCCCAAGTATGGATTGGTGTCACATGCACATGCAAAAGATCTTTTTTTTTTCATTCTGGAATATACGTACATCTCAGCAGGCGTTGAGGATTTGATTTCACTACCTCACAAATGAGAGTCGAGAATCCCGGCTGTCACCGCTCTATGGGCGAATTGTGTCATATAAATTATACAGTCACTGTAGCATCCGTAAATTTTGGTCGTCTCGGTAAAAGCGCCCGGGACGACACAATGGAAACCGACGCTAAAAATCAACCACACGTCAACGCACACAATCAGTCGACTGTACCAAATTCATATTTGACTGAACGCCAAAAAGCATTCTAAAACGCCAAACTCGTACACAATTATTTCATACATGAAAGATCGCATAATTCGATTACTAGAACGTAGGTCGTGAAACTGATTTTAATTCGATTACAATTTACTTAGAGCGTTTATGGATTGAACGAACACATGAATTGAGTTAACGGACGTATAAAAGTAACGTCTTTGGTTGTAGAAAGAGTGCGTGTTGATTGCAACCCCGTAACTGACTGACCTCTTGCTGCCGTACTCATAACGTACCGTTAGAGAAGAACAGGGGTTTACTTTCATTTCATATAAAACCAAACTTTCGAAAATTACAATCCTTCTCCTAAAACTGTGAAACAATTACCTACTCGTACTGTTTAAAGTATTATCACTAAAAATTTGGACATTTTTACTTTTTTTTAACGGTGACAATTTTGCTATTATAAAACAACTAGTATTCGTGAAAAAATTTTAAAGAAAACAAACAATTGAATGTTATTGACCTAATAATTTAATAATTCGAGGACATTTGCATATAAAATATTTGGATAAAATAACAACATAGTTTATTGAGAGTAGCGCCCTCAGTTACGAGTATAATTTGACTGGAACATGAAAATGAAAAGAAATACATTTTTCAATAAATAACTACATTATATAAGTACCCATTATACGCAGCAACAAAACAAAATTGTTAAAAAGTAATAATGAAGAATCCAGTTTCATTGTGTAATTAATATTTCAGCGAAATAAAACGTAGAAATTTCATTACATAATACTCGTAAACCAATTTAACTAGATTGAATAACAATTTGCAATAAAATAGGTCAAGTCAATGAAACTTGTCCCATAACGCCCATAAGTTTACGCTCATTTTATGTTCGTCAAACGGTATCTATCTACTGAGCTGTGGCAATAATTTCTACTGTTCAGTACCGCTGAGGAAACAGTCAGAATTGTATATACCTACTCGTAAGAGCGATAGCAGACACGTGCTCAGGGTTAGGATCCAGGGGGCCGAATCCCACTGTAAATCCTTAAAAGTGTTCATTTCAATATTTATTTTGATAAGGAAAACTGGAAAAGTTTTTCGAGCAAAAGTTCATATCTGCAGGATTATTGAAAATAATACCTTAATTTCAGCAACTTATTCAAAGAGCAAATATTTTAGGAGGCTTTTGGACCTTCCCCGGAAACAAACTCTGGATACATGGCTGTGTGATGATAAAACAAAAAACAATCTAGGGTGTTTTTTCTTTTATTAATAAAATCTGTTTGCATTGTATAAGTATGTTTAACTATCACTGACAATCTATAAAATACTGTGATCTATGTAGTTTCTATGAAAGTATTGAGATAATATATTTAATTTGATTTATTTCACTTAAGGTTTGCTCAATTTATATTTAAGTTGGTTTCTCGTGGCGTGGCCTTGAACGTTTGCCGTTTTGTTTTAAAGGTCGTGAGGAGGTTGCACATCTAAATGTCGTATAATGAATACAAATTCCAAATTTTACTTTTTGAATACTAGAGCAATTGAGAAACTTATATCGGTCTTTATAACCACGGTCTTTTAATTTTAGCACAGGACTGAAAATTTCATTTTATCAGTTACATTTATTCGATACAAATGTATTCAACAGATGAAATTTCATTGAACTGTAATTTAATGTTAATTTGATCATGATTTTTACAATATTGTTTCTATTAAATATTTTTGTTAACCGATAATTCTTACTGATCTCAAAAACTTACAATTAATATAGCTTTAACAGACCCGTAGTCAGAATAGAGAAGGCAATTTTGTACGGCTGTTTCAAAAACTGGAAAGTGTGTGCCAAACACGCATTGAATTAGGCTTCTGAAGATGTTTTTATTTTACATAATTGTCTTGAACAATAAGCTGTGCACGTCCAGTACGCACTCGACTGGTTTTTCTACACTATATTTCTGGAAAATTAGGGGGTGGGGTCCATATCCCTCATATCCCCCTCTGGCTATGGATCTGATTTGAATAAGATGTGCAACCAAAATTACTGAAAAGAACCACAATATTGTTTGTCTGAATGTTTGTTATATTGCAACTATTTACCTTAAGGTGGGGCGACCTGTTACCCGCCTGGTGTTTATTGTAACTTCGAATTAAACCAAAATTTTCTCTCGATATTTATATTTGGGAATTCAATAAATTATACTGTTACTCAAGTTATTTTATTTCTTTCCTACCTTTTTCACATCTCACTGACCAGCCGCACTTCTTCATACCTTACTGACCAGCCGCACTTCTTCACATCTTACTGACCAGCCGCACTTCTTCACATCTTACTGACCAGCCGCACTTCTTCACATCTTACTGACCAGCCGCACTTCTTCACATCTTACTGACCAGCCACACTTCTTCGGACGATCGCAGAATGTGGACAGAACTAGCGTTATGCCAACCATGTAATAAATAACTCCAAACGTCACGTTGTTTACGTTCCATGTGTACGTTTAGGCAGGCGAGCAAACTACTTAGTGGTAGGTAAGTGGATACTGTCGCCTATCGGCATCAACGCCACGGTACATACCAAAATCAATCGAGAATGACGAATGTTGCTACACCCTAGAATGCACAGAATACCTTTTGAAAATTTAAGAGTAGATTTGGAGAGAAGAACAAGTTTTCCTCATCCCCGAAATGGAATCGAGATGGGATAAGAACTAGGAATACCTTACATCTTAATCGCATTACACTCGCTCGACGAAATTGTCTCGGACATAGATAACTCGCTCACTTCCGAAACGCTCGTCCAATTTACGGCAGTCTTCTGTACAAAAGGAGTCAGTCGGGAACGCTCGGGTTTGGGATTATAGTTGGCACCCCCGCCTCATGTCGATTTAAATTACGCCATTTGTCAAACGACAAAGCATGTGATTGTAATCGTTTGAGATAATCGATTTAGAATAACTTCTCTTTAGTTGAAAGGTGCTTTTTAAATCGATACTACGATCGATCAGTCCTCTCTACTGACTGAACCCTGGCCACAGCTTGAATATGGAACAGCTAGTTCACTCCCTCACCGCGGCGGCGATAAATGCCTACTACGCGTAAATGTTTCGCTATCGGCAATGTGTGTCGCATGCGTACACAGACGGGTCGCACACATTCTAAAGCACACGCTTTAGAATCGGGTCGTTTGTATAGAGCGCACTAGCTGTTAGGTAAGCTGTGCCCTGGTTCCATTCAAAGAAATCCGCGGGGACCGCCACGAAGTGATTAAAACAGAAAACCTCTTATCTACCCTGCAATGGTAGGTACAAATCTCCTGTTTATTAATATCATTCGTGAACTCGCTGAATACTTTAACAGAAGATAACTCAAAAACTCCGCGGTACATTCTGGACTATTCTCGAGTTGCCGAGAGATTTATGTGGGCCATTACTCGCAGGTGATGTCTGCAAATAGGCTGTTTGGCCGAGTTTAGGGCCTTTACATGACGTTCAGTATCTTAACTGTGAGCTTAAGATACATTTTTAGTTTCTTAAGTATCTTCATAAAAAGGAAGATGGCTTCATTACCCACCATTAAATTAATGGGGTGGTAAAATTACCTCTTTAAAATTTGACTCGTGTTTATTAAAATAGTATAGGTATTCATTCCGGAAAAAATCATTCAATAATTCAAATTCAAATATGTAAGTATTTCAGCTCGCAATTAATTGGATTCGGCATTGGTCCGGAGCGATACACGAACCGCTCTGCAATGGAAATGACATTGCAGTCAACGATGCCGGTTTATATAATAGAGCTTGTATCTACTGTCATAATAGAGATTTAACAGTAGCTTATCTTCACTCAAGTATTCCAAATGCATGAAAGCTCTTCCTATTTGGGTTTGCATACCTAATCGATTTTAACGACCATAGTGAATGTCCACTTTTCTCAGTAAGGATTTCGTCTACACTTCCTCCAATTTCCTCCTTAAATGAGGAATATATTGAGCGACTGAAAGGTATTACCGTGCCGATGATGTTTGCCCGATGTTCCTCGCATGTCAGCAACACGTAGGCCGTCCGTCCATCTCTTGCATATTCATTAATAAAAATTGCACATTGCATTTAATAAAAAGATGTTTATTTAATGAAGTGTCCAGCGAGTTTTAGTCTAATTAGCTACAAGTACGTTACCTGCAGTCTAGTTGAAGAAGTTCTTCATAGAAGGCTTCGCATGTCTTATTAGCATAGAATAATACTATGGAGTGCAGGAATTCCATAGTTTTATTCTACGGCTCATTTGTCTGATGTTAGTTACCTCCCGTAACCAGCATCTAAGTTGCATAAAAAGATAGGATAGGCTCTGTTTCTAGAAATGTCACGTTGAAGTCTTTCTGAGCAAGTTCATCTACATAATCTACATTTTAAAAATAAATTAGACGTAAAGCTAAAGGGAAAAGACAAGAGAGCGTGCAAAGTCCGAAAACCGAAATGTGCCAACAGTGTGCAGTGTGACAAAAACAAGAGAAGCCAATCATTTTCCCCATTATGCGACGAAAGAATGCATACAGTGCAATATAGTATGTAAAATCTGGTGGCATGAAAATTGCACGAAATGCGAAAACGATGTGTTTTGTGACCGCTGCAGCGTAGAAAACTAGTGCATACACTTAAATTGACTGCGTATACTTAACCTAAAACGTGCCTAAAACTTACCCATTTCGTCGGGTGACTGTCACAAGTTAATTAAGAACATTATTACATTAAATAATTATTAACAAAAGTGAAATTTAATGTTGGTTGGTACCTAATTACCTACTAAAGTTTATTAAACAGAAATAAAGGATGATTGATTACCTATTAGAAAACTGTAGATATTATTTTAGAAGTATTAATTTCAAAACTGCGCATATTTACCCCCATTGAGGAAATAATATAAAACGTAAATAAGTAAGTTGCTAAAATCATAACTTTGGTTTAGTCGTTATAATAAAGTAGGTAAGTATAACTGTAGCGTACAGGCTAGCTCAGATGGTTAGTACTTTATCTTGTTAAAAGTGTATTAATTTTCAATAAAGAGCATTCGACTCATTATCCAATTTGACTCATTATTCCTACAAAAATTTCATCTGAGCTAGCCTGGCACGCAACATAACCTTCTACACTACAGCGAAGTTAGAATTTGGGAGCAATATGCGTTATCTCTAATCAAAACATTAAAAATTCTGTACAAGTATCCGGTTGTTCGCAGCAGCTGCGTTTTCCAGAAGAATCGCCAACTACGAACTCTTAAAACACCTCCTATATTTTATAAAACATTTTCGTACATTTTGATAAAGATACAGTAGGTACGGTACACCCCCTTCTGAAATAAATATTTAATCTTAAACAAAGCTGTCAACCGAAACAAAATCAAACCAATAGATCGCAATATTAACGTGAAACAGCATACGAGACGTTGCACTACCTTGCACTTTGGAATTAATTAAATTAATTTAATACATTTAAATTATGCCGGTTAAAGTCGTCTCTAATCCAATACGAGGGTGCGACCAATAAAACCATGAGTGCGGTTGATCTGTATTCCCCTTTATTGGTACACATAACACAACATACACAATAAAACCAAAATTTACGATTTACATAGGAACACAACCATAGCGCGATGTAGAAACGATACAGCGCCATCTATTCGCATTGACACTAACTAAACTATTATAACAATACAGTGTTTAACAATGCCATACCAGTCAATGCCAGATATGTCTTTAGACTTCTATGTTTCTAGAAACATATGAATCTACGTTATAGAAATATCTAATAAAATCTAATCAGATATATTCTACTAGAAGTGGCTAGACATCTGTGTTAGCAACGTAATATTCCAATATTATTTTTAATCGTTGAACGGAAACAAAAGTCTGGAAATAATATTTGACCGTTAGTTGAAGAATAATATTGCGTTTCAATTACGAGACCGGCACAGTGTGCCGGTCTCACAACAGTTTATAAATTGATATTCTCGAAAGTTCTACCATATTTCTATAAATCTATTTTTGTAAATATAGTCATAATAATCTATAAAATACGTCCTACATACAGGATGCGACCTAACTTTTTTTTAATCCCAACCGAGGTAGTCCCTTATTTTACGACATGGGGTTCTTCAAGGAAACTGTGAATAGGTTCTGCAAGGTCGGCGGCGCAGGTATATAGCACATAAGTTGCAAGTATCCATGGGCGATGGTGACCACTTACCATCATGTAGCCCGCACGCTCTCGTCTGTCATCTTTTCTATAACAGAAAATCTTGCAAAGCCTAAAACGATGATTCCGTTCATGGCTCTGAGTTCATTAACATTTCACAATCTTTTCTTTAAATTTAGAGTTTTCGCCAAATTTTTCAGATGTTATCCGACAAAGAAAACCCGAGGGAAGCTCTCTTCATAGCGGGACAGGTGAAACGACGACTTGAAGAAATTCATCGGTGGTGGTTGCATAAGAAGAGTCGAAGATTGTGTGTGGTAGTGTGTGTGTGGGGGGGGAAGTCTCTGACAATATCTATAACAAACAATGGAGAGACATGGTACAATGGCATGGCATGGTAGGGTAATTACCATTTTTTATACAAATTTGCTAACTACAAAGCCCATTTGACCAAAAATACATAACAATTTATGTCATTCGAGGACTCGTCATCGGTTGTCGGTCCTGGGGCAAAGAAATATGATCTGCCAATTGCCACTTCGGGGTGCTGATTCTATGAACCGTTTCGGTGATTTTCTTTGTCGAATCTCTTAGTATCAAACCTTATCTCGCAAATAAACTCGGAGAATAACTCTCTACATAGCTTTCTGAGCTAATGAGGGAGCTATGCTATGTCAATTAACTAACTGGTCCAACTAGTCCAAATCATATCCTACTGGTCGGAGGGCGTCCCACGCTAAGCTTTTCAGTAGGTGGTCTGCGTTCAAGGACTCATCTACCCAATAGGTTATCAGAAGCTAATACAAAATGGAACAAAGAAACTATAGTCGTTTACGCAACTAGTCTGGCAAATGAAAGTTGATACTGGAAAAGCGCAGCAAATTCAAAAACATGTAAAAATTAAAAATAGTTGGATAAATAGATTTGATACTTGAATTCAATGCTAGGCTAATCATGTTATAGAATTCAGGTGTCAAAGTATTTTTTCCGATTATTTTTAGTGGATAACCTATTCAGTTTTGTTGGATTGCTGTGCTTTTGCAGTCGCAACTTTTATTAGCCAGACTCTAAGTCACCCATAGGCCCTTAAGATTCCCCAATAACAACACAGGATATAAAAATAAAATACATGTATATCTTATAATTGCCTTTATTCTCCCCAACGAATGATCTTTACCTAACAAATGCATCATTTCCGCCACCCCAGGGCCTTCCTTCAACCCGCTAAGCGCTGACCTCAATATCTTCATTAAATGCGGAAAGTTCACGTTATTGCTTGAAGAAAATTCCTTGAGAAAACTTTTTAATGAGCCTTCTTCGAATTTTTCTAATCCCTCCAAATTTCTAATGAGATTTTCCAACAATTCCTTATTGACATCAACTTGAACCGTCGGCAAAATCCAAAGGAAGCCAAATTTTTTTGAAACCAGCTCCTCAATTCTTGTGATTCTTGTCGTGGCCCAGTCCAAAACACTTTTAATGTGTTCTTCAGAAATGTTAAGGTTATTGTCAGGGTACGTTTGTTTTATCAAGTCTTGCAGTTTCGTCACTAAAGCTCTTGAAAGTTGTTCGTCTTGCAATTGCCGTTTGATTTCTAGCCTGTTGCATTCCTCTAACGAGTTTGGATTGAGACGGCTGGGGTGAGATAACACTTTTGATATCTGAAACTGTAAAAATAATTTTGATTTAATCCCATCGTCCCCGGTAAAAACATTCAACAGGGGCGATGGCACTACATAACTCCTATCATCGCCGGCAAAAAAAATTGGTAATTACAGTCCAAATATGTTTAAGTACAATAATGTAATAATTGCTATTAGTTTCACATGATAGCAATCGATAGTTTGGCCGCTCTCATCGTCCCCAGTGGCCCATCCCCGATACCGGGGACGATGGGACTAAATCAAAATTTTTATGTATCAAGTAGTCGCATGTAGTAGAGTAGTAGTAGATCTACTAATCATATACTTATTTATTTGATAATTAATTACATACTTTTTTGAACTTGTATCAGCCTACGTCCTACTGCAGGGCACGGGGCATCCTCTAGTAAATCACCGGATGTTTTTTTGTACATAGATCGCAAACGAATGGGCGGCCAACATGATGGCAAGTGGTCACCGCCGCACCGACCTTGCCGAATCCTGTTCACAGCTCTCTTTCGGGCGTAATCCACCACGGGGGCCCAATGCGGATTGGTGTATCATATACTCCAGTTTTTTGTTTAACTCTGGAGCAGGCGGGTTTCTTCGCGATGTTCTCCCTAATCGCCGAGCTAGTGACATTTTGTTTTAAATCCGTGGTACGTGGTAAACTCGGTGGTACGGGCCAAGGATTTGACCTCACAATCACACGAATGTGAGTAGAGTATGGAGCCAGAACAGGAAATAAATAAAAAGGAAAAAAAAAGAAAAAATGTACAAAAGCCAAGCTTATCCTGCGGAGACTTCTTCCAGAAGATCTGGGAATGTGAAATAAAGGTCAAGACAGATAGGCAGGCGTAGTGCGTACAGAAAATTTGTATGTATAATAATCTAACAATACAATGTACAACAATACTAACAAAATACATAAATATATATTTATATACATACATAATACATATACGGGTTGACAAATAATGCTCTATTAATCGTAAAAATAGTAAGAGAAGGACTATCTCGGTATCATATGAGGGAAAGCATTCCATAAGCGTACGGCTTGAACTAAAAATGTATTACCACAGCTACGAGAATTGTGCGAACGGATCTTTAACAAGGAGAAGGTTTGGGTTCTGAGGAGTCCAAATGTTGGAAAGATATACGAGAAACGGTCACGTCACGCTAGTAGAAGGATTCCAAGGAAGGCCTGTGCTCTGGATGTTGACATCGATCGTTCAATAAGGAAGAAAAGAAGTGAAGGAGAGCTCGGCATGTTCTGGAATAAAAAACCGAACGGGGGATATACTCCGAAAACACAAAAAACGAAGTTTCGAACGATATTTCGGTATAATCCTACCACGAAAATGTTCACTACGATATATCGGCCCGAACGAAATTCATTTGACATTTGGAACTACATTTGGAAACATAGATTTTCACTTAGATACTTGGATAACGAATACTTAGATCACGTAGATAACGAAAGAGATATTTGAGAATCAAATTTCACATTCACAATATCTCATCTTTCAAATAATCCGAGATACCCGATATACTCGTATAGAGCTCCGAACGGGGGAAAGTCAGAGTAGTGTTATAGCACTTCGTTCGTTCGAACTTCGGTCGAGCTCGTAATTTCGGAAGCGTAAAATCAGAGTAGACCCCCACGGCCCTGTGTAACAACAGTATGCACTGAATCCGGCGGTGGACACCAACCTCTTCCGCTAATTCGTCCATAGTTTTAAGCCTGATCCCGGCGCCGGCCACGTGGTCAAATCCTCCGCCAGACAGTGTAATGTAATTCACTAGTGCCAACGGATACACACCTGAAAATATATACATTATGGCTCGTTTACACAAGGAGAGTGTAAACACTCTTTACACGTGTAAACAGTGTTCTCGAACGGTTCGGGCAAAAATATATTATACGATTCTCGTATGCGACCCAATTACTTACAATAGGCATGATGACAGTATTAAAGAATAAATGATTTTAGAGAAAAAAATATGTTGAAAGAATTCTAATAAATTAACCAGTTTTAATGTAAACATTGAGATTAATATAATAATATTTTCAATAAAATAAAAGTATAAAATACTGCATTGGGCCATGTTAACTAAAACGCCAATCAGAGCGAATGACGTCACGCCTCAGTGAACATCACCGTGTCGCTTGAACTTCGATTGATTTAGCTACCTATGTTTACCTAGGTGTAACGTCACAAGCGACGCCATGACACCTGCGAGTGTTTTCGCGCATAATTCAAAGTAGATAGAATAAAAATGCATAATTTGCGTTAAAACTTATTTTATTGCTGAAATAATGTTATTTTCGGAAACAGTAGACGTGAATCTACATTATAGAAGCGGATTTCAAAATCCGTCATCATGCCTATTCTCGCCTACAACTGTTCACATATAACATTTGAGATTTTCAACACATATTTATCTAGGTAATAACTGTGTATCTAGGTAATATCTGGGTATAGATAAATAACTGTTCACATGATCATAAAAACTCGATGATAACAGGGATAGCAGTGATCAGATGATGATAGCAGGTTTATGCTAGCTTTTGACCGATGTTCAAGAAACTTGCGTTCGAGAAACTCTCCTTGTGTAAATAAGCCATTATTAACGACCCATTTCGCTTAGGTGGCATAATAGAAAATTTTTCAAATATTGTTTATGGTATATTTATGGTTTATGGTCTAGCGACGCGCACTGACTTCGTTCAGGCGGCATAAATATTTCCAAAGAAAACCAAATGCAAAGTATAACCATAATTATGCATTAATTTAGTTTTATAAAAAAAATTACAAAATTGGACCAGTAATTTTTGAATTTACCTCTCATAAGAACAAATATGGCTCTCATTTTTACCCGACTACGGAACCCGAGGAGGGATATGTTTTTCACCGTTATGTCCCTCGCAAAGCTTAAACAGAATGGCCGATTTTAATAAACGAGATATTGTTACATTAGTCTTGACGTCGCGAATGCAATTGGCGTATTTGATTTGTTTAAAATTCAAAATGGCGGATTTTAGGTGTCATATTATTAACTTCAAAAAAAAATATCAAAACCTATTGAGTAGGGTATCAAATTAAAGGTCTTGAAAAGGTGAATATATTATATATTTTTGGAATTATACTAGTATTTACTCCAGACTTCACTCGCGGAACTGGTCATAATTTAGCTGTCAATTTTGTACGTGGATTGATAAAAAAATTGCACTGGATTAATGACTATTTGATTCAGATGATACTGAAATTTATACATAAGGTCGTATAGTAAAACCTCAGACAAATACTATTAAATCCGACATTTCGAAGATCGCGGCAACACTAAGCCGGGTTAAGCTCGAACAATCTCCAGGCACACTTTTTAGCGGTGATGTCTAAATGAGAAAGTACAAGGTCGTGTATGGCGGTGAGCATTGGGGCAGGCCTATATTCAGCAATGGAAAGACAGGTTGATGGATGGTACGGTATTTACGTTTCGACATTTTGGTCAAACGCTAGTAAAAGTTGTTGTGAAGGGACTGTACGTCAATTAGCAAATTGACATTCTTAGGTAGTCGGAAAATATCACGGCCTTTTTGAATGTATGACTTTAGCGTGCTATATTTCTGGCAACACTGATCACTGGCGGCAAAGTGATATGCCGTTTGTCAGCTGACTTTTTTGTAACGGCGGCAAATTGAAATTATAAGTTAAAAATTTTATTTATTCATAATTTTTAACAATTTTAAAATGGAAGTTAATAAGGAGAAAATTAGTTGTTTTTTCAACATTTTACATTTTTTTTTTCAACAAGGGTATGGTATGAACGCTTCTAGTGCTAGAAAAAAGATTTTTGATGTTTACGAAAATGCTTTATTTAAAATTACTGCAAAAAGATGGTTCAATCGATTCAGGTCTGGCAATTTTAATCTGAATGATATTCCTCGCTGTGGTCGACCTATTAAGATAAGTGTTGATGTTATCATTGAAAAAATTTAAGCAGATCGACACATAAGTAGACATCAAATTGCGGAATCATTACAGTCGTCATCATTGCAGTCGTCGTTAGCATTCACCACTCAACAGTTTTGGATCACCTGTATAAACTGAATTTTGTAAAAAAGCTAGATGTTTGGGTGCCGCATGATTTAAATGACAGAAACTTAGTGAATATAATTTCCATATACGAGATGTTGCTAAAACGAAATGAAATCGATCCATTTCTGAAGAGATTGGTAACAGGCGATGAGAAGTGGATCACCTGGTTTATTAATGTTACATCAAACTACCTACGTTTGTCAAAGTATTATTTCTCAAGCAACATTTCTCAAACTTTCATTTCACAAACAATTAAGTTTCACAAAATGATCTTTCAAAAATATTTATTACAAAAACTAAGAGGTCGGCAAATTTATCTTGTTACAGCTTTTAATAATGTCAAATAACGTTAGTGCATATTTTATTTCACCATGTAATCATTTGTCATACGATTATGACCATCTAATGATTATGACGTTTTTAGAAACGTTTCACATTCAATTTGTTTACCAAAATAACAAATAGTAACTAGTTGAAATTAAAAAAAACATAACAGTTAAATCGCAGTAAGACTGTCCAAATTACGACTTACGACACCGACCATTCGATTCTGGCACTGGCCGACTGCTGCCGCGGCACGCTCGCTTCGCTAGCCATCAACCTAACATACCTTTATTATTATTTCATAATATTAATAATGAATAAAAATAGAATAAAATAAAAATAAAACGATAATCACATGAAATGACAAGAAAATAATAGAGTTGCAGTTTACCTTTTCTTCTATAATCTTCCACTTTAATGTCACTTTGTCTTTTACTGAGTTTTGTTCCATCCGCGTTTACTATTAGTGGCAAGTGTCCAAATTGAGGAGGAGTCCAACCAAAGGCTCTGAAAAAAGTGACAGAATGTATTAAGCAATCATGATTGCCTCCTCTTGCAATTACAAATGGATTTAGATTCATAAATCACCACGCGGAACCAGTGGGGATTGATGGATATTACACATGTCCACGTTTATTATTTACGTTTTCTCATGGGCGTAGCCACGGTGGGGCAGGGTGCGGCGCTCGCCCCGCTTCCCCCAGCATAAGGTATTCCCCTTTTCTGTCCATTTGAAATTATAAGAAAATTGTTTGTCTCTCCATGGATAAAGTCCTGACTACGCACTTGTTCTGATGCATGCGGCTTTCCTCACGATCTTCAACATGGACCTCTAGAGATAATTGAAAAAAACATACTTAAGAGGCCAGTTAGAGATTGCTAAAAATCGACTGTTAAATATACAGGAAATCGAAGTGTCAACTAATTGGTTCAATGACTTAAAAATATCGCAGATTTAACCTAGACCAAAGAAGCCACAAATCGTTGCGGTGGAGAAATCGTGAATCGGGCAGACTATCCGTCTCTCCAGTGACCATGATTAATGCAACCCAGCCGTAACGTCCAGTAAAATAAGAAAGGTTGAACGCGTTCAAAACCCGTTCAATAGATAAATATTACAGAGGAAACTCTTACCTATAAATCAGCAAGTGCTTCGTCGTTGATATCTGCCACTCAACGCCTCTTAGCACATGGCTCACCTCCATCAGATGGTCATCAACCACATTAGCGAAGTGATATGTAGGGAAACCGTCGCTCTTCATCAGCACAGGGTCGCTTTCGTGGAGCGACACGTCGTATGCTATGTTGCCAAAGATCAGATCTTCAAAGTATTGGCAATCAGATGTTAACTGCAAATTGGAGTTTTGTATTTTAAATAGGTCATTAATTCAGTAGGTGCAAAATGACGACGACGTAAAATTTTCGAAAAGTCCCAATAAAGTTTCGATGTTCGACAAACTAACTAATTATGTCCTCGGATAGGGCTCATAGGATTCGTAAAACTCTCCAACTTCTGTCTAAATTCTTGTGGCCCTAATGGCGTTTCAAGAGTCACCGGATATTTATAATTTGGGGCGAGCGCAACAAGGCGACAAAAGTGCGATACGAGATAGACGAACTGGCTCTAGCACACGGACATGTCGTTTACGAACTCCGTCGTACCATCGTCAGTACAATACCATCGAGTTAATAATTTTAATTTACCTTCAGGTAAATGTTCAAATTGATTTTCTTTATTAATACACAGTGCTATATAATAAATACCATGGTGTTGTGTGTGGATGTCAAATAAAGATTTTCTATTCTATTCAATATAGCAATCAGTCGGTTATATGTATTTGGAACCATGGCACGGATTTATCCTACATACTAAGAATAAAAAGTTAAGCTGCAGATATTTTTTTATACAGGTTATGCAACTGGCCACAGTACGGCTGCAACATTCAACAGTAATAAAATGTTGAACCTACTAAAAGAAGCTTGTGAGAAAATCACAATAGACACAAAAATATCAGAAAAATAATTTTGGTTCACTATAACCGCGATATTAGGATGGATTCCATAATTGACAATGAAATAATTATTCAAGTAAATGACAGCGACGACGATAGCAGTAGTTCACGTGATTCTGATTCAGAATAGTGTAAAATACTCAATAAAACATATTTTAACCACAATTGCATTGCTTTTATTTCCGTATTCCCTATTCTATCACATCAACGAAAGTATTATCATTATCTGTTAATAAAAGTATACGAGTGTCTACTACTGCTACGATTGTCTATAGTCACATCACTAGTTACATTAATCTGACATATGTCAAATCGGTAATCTGTCGACGAGGTTGGGGTTGGTATGGTTGGGGACGCTGTTGTAGTAGCAGCGTCCCGGCAGTGTGGATAGTGTTTCTCATATAAGTACTATGGAACCTATATTTTAAGGGCAAATGGAGCAATTCTAGTTCTGAGTTGTGTGAAATTGCATTTCTAGTTGCCGCAACTTAATAAAATATTTCTATTAAATTTGTTTTAAATTGACGAATAGCAGCGCCACGCTAAAACAATGTCTATGTCAACGTATAAGCACAGCAAGTTTTCTTTGAAATCAATTGTCACTTTGATTTTCTCACTTGTTAGTAGCTTGACCTGAGAAGGTGGCAACTGAATGTTGCTACGTCAGCACAACGCCTTATTTGATAGTCTGGAAATTATATGACATGAGTCATGTTGCACGCATCATGAATTTTCAAGATACAAATAAGACTGACTAATTAGTATATTACATGGCTGTCACATGAGTAATTCAAGACTAAGGGCCTTTCTCACCACCTTCTGATACTTAATGAGATGGGTTTTATTTTTTTCCTCCTGATTCTTTATCTCGTGATAAAGTAACTGTTAACAATCTGATAGATAAATTAAATCTAGCTGATACTGATTTTCTGATACCTTCTGATAAAGTATCAAGAAGTGGTGAGAAAGGCCCTAAAGGCTTTGACTTTTGTGCTCAAATCAGAACCTATACAAGTCTATACATTAATTACAAATTACAGAAATTAGTCTACAAATTACAAGACAAATTATGTCTGCAAGCATTTACGAAAATCATACTCATTTACATTTATCATTTACTCATTGCTGACTTCTACAAGACCTATTTTTGCTAGTTGGGACATCACCTGCGCTGCAAGTCTCAGCACCCCAGAATTAGACCAGGTTCAACCAACCTTAAACCTTATACAACATAGAGTACCAGCTCTCATCTTATCCTTGATCTCCTCATCAGTGAGACTCCGACACCGGTTGTCATATTTTGGTATCTGCTGATGCCTTGCTGCATCTCTACGTAGTAAGTTCAGGCGACGGTCTGTACAGAAACATCGGTATGCAGAGCCATTTTCAAGAAGTTTTGATATTTGCTCCCTAGAATAAGATAAAAATAAATGAAAATGTGTTTAATATTCCATTACAATTTACAGTAAAATTAATATATCTATTTATAATATCTATTTAACCATCTACATATTGTACAATATATGAGTACATATTATAACAGTAACTTAAAATTTAAATTCTAAAATGGATCACAAATTATTTTATACGTTAAATGCATTATGGTATTTATTTTTTAATATTAAAATTAAGTAAATTTTATAGAACATTGTGAAATAATAATATTATACATATATTTCACAATTATTACTATATAAAGGGAGACTAAAGGCTTACTGATAAATATTGAGTCTTTCACTTTGCACATATGGGCCATAGTTTCCTCCCTTGCCTGGTCCTTCATGACACTCTACTCCAGCCCATTCTAGGTCTGTTATCAGCGCATCGACTGAATCCTTTACTTTTCTAGTCTGATCTGTGTCCTCAATGCGCAATATAAAAGTACCTTTACGAGATTTAGCAAACAAATAGTTATATAGAGCCGTTCTTAATCCTCCTAAATGCAAGTATCCTGTAGGACTAGGCGCAAACCTCACTCGAGGGTTCTTAGTTTTTAATGTTCTGCAGATATTTACTTGTGATGTAAAAAGTAACTGTTTTATAATTACAGGAAACATGACGCTAAACGGTTCAGTTTGAAAAGTTAATCAATATAATATTGTTTATAGCGTTTTCAGAAATTGTATTCATTAGAAACAGATATATGTAATTAATAAACAAACAATTATTGAAGGTACCCAACGATCAGTGCAAATCAGCTGTTTTATATTGACATTTGACTGTCTAATTTGACATTCAATTTCTTCGTTTTGAAATATAAATAAGAGAAATAAATATAAAATTAACAGACGTCAAAATATTGAAAACGAAATGTTAAAATGATATTTCTTTTGCTGAAATAAGAAAAAAATACTAGTTTTACAGATTGAAAAGACTTTTGACGGTACTTATTATACTTAGCACTCTTTTAAAAAAAATCTTCTAAATCTGAATACTATAATAATTTATTTTTATTAACCTGGCGATGAAATTCCTAAACGTTCACAGTTTTGTCTATGGCAGATTTAGCAATTTCAGTGGTGTCAACCTATAAAAAATAAATAAAAGTAGACGAAGTTTCCTCTTTGAAGTTTTTCATAAAATTTAATTCGGTACCAATGAACTAAAACTAATATTATAATCATAACTGTGAAGTATTATATAATACCGAAGTCAAAAAGTGTACATTTTAATGCTGAGTTTTATTTTTGAGAAAATTGTCTATGAATGTTGTTTCACTTTGGTTCCGATGTCGAAATAACAGTGAAAGTCATTTGTAGAAATAACAAAAATCCCACGAAAATGGTGAGTAATCATCCTCTTTGTATTTTCAAATGGGGATATCACATATATTTTGTGAAAATAAGTCTTCGAAAAATTCCTAATGAATCAACGTAGATGACAGTTAAGTAGTCGTCTGAGGTTATGACGTTACTGCGTTTTCTTTTCAGAATAAATTAAAATCGTCACAGAGAGACAAAGTCAAGAAGTTCGTCGCGTTCACCCAGACGAGCGAGAGCACAGCCATATATTGCCTCTCGCAGAACGATTGGAAACTGGACTTGGCCAGCGACAACTACTTTCAAAATCCAGAGGCTTACTACAAAGACCCTGCAAAAGCCTCAGTGGATAGAAAGAAACTCGAACAGCTCTTTAATAAGTACAGAGACCAGCAGGAGAATGATAAGATTACAGCCGATGGTGTGATGAAGTTCCTAGAAGATCTAAATCTAAGTCCAGAATCAATTTTAGTTTTAATTATAGCATGGAAATGTAAAGCAGCCGTTCAGTGTGAATTTTCTAAGGATGAATTCATGACTGGCTTGATAGAGCTCTGCGCAGATAGCATAGAAAAATTAAAAGGAAAACTGCCAGTTCTAGAAGTTGAAATAAAGGATGTGATAAAGTTTAAAGACTTTTATCAATTTACTTTTAATTATGCCAAGAATCCCGGCCAGAAGGGACTAGATTTGGATATGGCTATAGCGTATTGGAATATAGTACTCCGTGGGAGGTTTAAGTTCTTGGATGCTTGGTGCAAGTTTCTTACGGTATGTAATTTTACACTTATTTTAAAAAAGATGAATATTCGATTTGAATAGTCTGAGTGAAAGTTATTATACCAGTAAAGTACCTCATTGATAAATCAAGGTCAGCCTTTAATGTACTACTAGAGGGTTCTGCCCTCTAATAAATTACTGTTAGGTTCGGGTCATAATCCACCACCGGAACCCAGTGCACCCAGTGCAGATTGCTGGATGAATCAATCAGATTAATAATTGAATTTATGGATGAAGGTGGATTAGTGGATAAAGTACCTTATACTATACCATCAGCTTGTATTTCCACTGCTGGATGCAGGCCTCTCTTGTAGCTCTTCACCACACACAATCTTCCATTCTTCTCATTCAACCTCTTACCTACTTTCTCAAGTACCTTATACTGAGAGCTAATTTTATTTTGAGAACTGAACATAAGTAAGTAGTATATTTAAACAAGAATTTTAATACAGTTATAAACATCTATATATCCTGATCTAATCACAGCTAATGTTAGAAACTAATTTATTCATAACTGTTGTTACTGACTGAGAATGATTAATCAAATTATGATTCAATTGTAATAAGTTGTAAATAGACAATCTTATTATACTTCAATTAATTAAATACTTTAAAAATAAATTTTGTTGGGAGTCCACATTTCTCATAACAAATGGTATTATAATTTGTATATTAGATATGTGGTTATGTTAAATAATGTTTTGACCTTCAATTGTTTTGTATTAACTTCCCTTACGCCGGAGCACGGTTGGAGCACCTTATTGTGCACTCATTTCTGGCACACAATTAGTTTGATTGACCTATTTTACGACTTCTGAACGGTTACGTAAAAATTATAGTGCACTGCTTTCCATGTATAAATAAAATTCATTTTTTTTAAAAAAGGAACATTTACTATTTCGATTTTTGTATAAATACAATTCAATTTCATAAACAATTATTAAGTGCACAACTCGCGCGTGGAGTATGCGTTAAACAAAATCGTCTGGCACACAAAGGGCTTGCCATTTCTGATAGGCAACAAAGGGTGGACAAACTTGAGTAGTCAAAATAATATCTAACTTAAAAGCTTCAAGTCTATCGTCTTTTATTTGCCAAATTAAGGCAAATTCTAGATAAATTCGAATTAAAAATAGACTTCTTTTGCAGCCAGCTCCATTTACTTACATTGATGTCATATATACTAAAACCTTCCAGAAGATATCAAATCTGTCAATTAGAACCCATGTTATAAGCGAACAGATTGGACAGATCAATGTTGCATGTTATAAGTACTGAAATATCAATTAACATTTTTACTGTATATTTCAGGAAAACCACAAGAGGTCCATACCAAAGGATACATGGCATTTGCTATTAGACTTTGCGACGCAAATTGACGACAGTATGAGCAATTATGATGCAGAAGGCGCCTGGCCGGTCCTCATTGATGACTTTGTGGAATGGTGTCAGAAACAGGGCCTCACCGCTGATGGTGTCAGTTTGGAACCAGCGTCTGGCTAGCTGACACTCAATGGCTACACACAGTACGAAATGAGGACACTTGAAGCAAGCATTGAAACAGAGCACAGAAAACAAAGTGTTGTTGGACTTTTACTAAGTTATCTGTTTCTATTGCTCTCCCGTTTCGTACTGTATGGCCTCGAGCTGTGTACAGTGGAGTGGGTTGCGATCATAATCGTATTCGAGTTGTGCAGTTGATCAAGTGACCCAGAATCAAAATTATGTTCTACATGTTCTTGAATTGATCAGGTACTTTAAGTGAAAAAGTGATTGTTTTAGTGAATACCAAATGTTCAGTAGCTCACTCAACTGTATAGAGCTCTCTCGAACTGTTCATCCGTTAGATGAAAATTACGTGTAGATTTCTTGTTGTACCCTGTTTCCTAATTCATTGAGTATGGTTATGGAAAAACTATTTTGTTTTTTCAATACCTGAGAGATATTTTTTAATGTATCTTGAAAGTCGACAAAATTCATTCTCATACTAGAATAGTGCTTCGTAAAATCTTAAGATGTAAATATGTATATACACATTAATTATATTCCTTTTTTTTATTGAAACCTGATATTTGACTAGGTTTTAGTTTTGTGTTTTTCAACCCATTGTGGGCAATGACAGGTGCATGTGCCTACATTGTGTATGCATTGTACGCCAACAGATGTCAACTAAACAAGATTTATAAAAAAATTAAACTTTTGTTTTTTATAGTCTGGTTAGTGAAATAGCTCAGTGGAAAAAATAGAGGACAATAATTTATATACTTGCACTTCTAACACTTCCTTTTTTGCTCATTTATTTATTATTGCACATTTTATTAATACACAATTTACAAAATATCTTAAAATTGTTAATATATTTTACATGAAGGACGACAAGGTGCAATTTTAACAGTAACGAAATGAAATGTGCAATTATCATTTATTTATGTTTTGGATTCTTGTTATTTCAGTTCCTCAATATTTACCGGAATGTTATCAACTAACTTTGTGACTAATTATTTCATTCACTTGTTATAATTATTTGTATAGTTCCGAGCGCACTACATCTTGCTTGTAGTCTGTAATACTGTTCCATATATATCAAAAGTAACTTAACTCATTGTATTATTGTTTAAAAAAGTCTTAGCCTCTTCTCAACTTCCATCGGAGGAAATAAAGGAGAGATATACTCATAGTAGTGATAGCCAATTGCAAGTTCTTATCAATTATTTAAATGTTTCGAAATTCAAAATCATGAGTGAGATATTCTTATCCATAGTTTTGTACCTTTTGAAGAGCACAATCTAGATTATCGATAACCTCTTGGTAAAAACCTGCATAATAGTTACCTATATAAGTAGGTACACATGTATATTACATTTTATGTTACGATGTTTAAATTCGTTATCTTGTGTAGTTACCTAAAAATACCTTTGATATTTTAAATCCCTAACGAAAGCTCTATATTCTAAATAATTGATATGGTTGTGTCAACTTTTCAATTAGCAGTGGAAACAATTTTGTTATGCAACATTTGATTGTTTGTTAAAACAAGAGGTATTTGTATGTATTGACCAGCAATTGAAATGTTAATGTATAAAAGGTATTTATCGATCGAAATGTTAATACACGAAAGTTGAGAATCAAAATCTAAACAACGTACTTTTTAGAAACTTATATTTAATTTTATCAGGTCTGCTGGAAGAAATCTTAGCAGGAGATTAAGCTTGTATATGTTCTACCTTCGTTTATTTATTTTATTTTGTGTGTACAATAAATTAATAAATAAGTTAAAAAATAATTTGTCAATACATAAATAGTATTAATAAAATGATTTACAACAGGCAAGCTTATTGCCTCAATTTTCTCTCAGCAAAACTGATAACAGACCAGATGTATATGAAAGTGTATTAAGAGTTCTTTTGTAATTTAATATCTCTTTTTACACGGACGTACGCAGTCTTACCGCTCCTGTGGGTCTCTTAAAAGGCCACTAATGGATATCAAAGCCACTATCACAAACCCCAAGGAACTACACCACCTCTAAAAGAGTGGTCTCGTCAATCCGCTTGGCCAACATGGCGTTTTGAGACCATACATCCCTCAAGCACAAGGCAATGTGCTTGAAGAGGTCCGTATCCAACAATTAACGATAAAAGAACTGGTTATGGTTTACTCTTACCGTTGCAGGGAAGGTTGTCGTGCGCTTGTTTCTTAAAAAAACAAAACCTAATGCTGCGGCCATATTTGTGTCTGCTGTAATGTATGTTCTCATGAGAACTCGCAATGTCTCATTTGAAATTACTATATTGTGATGCTCTTATACTTATGTGTCGAGTTGATTTTGATTTTCAATAGTAGTCGTTCTATACCTATTCGCAATTATATAAATGTTTGATTAGAAAGATTAGGTTTTTGTTATATATAGTTATATGAGATTAATTTACCATCACTAGTGGTGGAATTAATATTTCTTAATTATATCAACTCTAGTCTTGATTCTTTTACAAATATGTGTACTCAAGTGGACTCAATTCTCAAAGAAGGCGACTCGTCGCATCCCTATATCAAACACATTAACAATGGCAGGTGCAAATGTCACTACATCATAATTTTATGTTCAACTTTACTTCCCTCTCTTACTACACATTTTTTTTAATATTTGACACTATAAGCGTAATCTGTGATTCATAATAATTAATGCGTACTAAGACGATTTAAATAGCTTATAAAGAGAACAAATTATTGTAAAAATATAAATAACGTAGCAAGCCTTTGCTACTTTTAATCACATAATTTTCATCACTGGGAACAATGACGTTCTTAATTAACTCATTTAAAAATCATAATTCTCATTCTAATAAAATAAATTCTCATTATTTTAAATTGTTGTTAGAATTTCTAATGTTTTTAGGGAATTTTACGCTGTTGCTTCTAGGACTAAACTTTAAAATTAATAATAAATCGTAATTAAAACGTTTGGTACTTAGAAATAATGTACAAAAGATGAAATTGATGTATTGAGTATTACAGTAAATTGTTAAATTAACGTATTGTGGTGTTGTTTTACAAATGACCAAACGGTCTACCGTGAACCTGTAGCTTGCGGAACGAACTGCTCCTGAAGTCTTTCCGCTGCGGTATGATATGGAATTCTTCACGAAAGCTTTAAATAGGGGTTTTGCAAGGTCAGCAGCACACGTGCATCCCCTGATGCAGATGTCCATACGCTGCGAACTACTTCACACATCATAGGCAGCATGTTATCGGTATTCTTGGAAAAAAAAATTGTTAAAGTTTACCTAAGAGATGTAGTTTAAGTTCAAAGTACCTTTGTATGATTTTTTCTTCATCGTCTGTCCATGTTGAACAAGTGTACAATATTGGCAGCCAATGCGCTCTCATGCTTTTAAGTGGACTACTTTTAGTATCTACAGTGCACTAGAAGTATAATTTCAGACATCGAAGTAGTGTCACGGGAACTGCTATTTTACCCTTTGTACTATCGGTAGTGTCACGGGAGAGCAAAATTTCCCATAAGTTCCCATAGTGTTAAGCAGTAGTGCCACGGTAAACAAAGGAATTTTGTTACTAAAAAATAATTACTTAGCGAGACGTCACTAACATCACTACTTCAAACATGTCCGGTGACTCTTGAAAGGTCATTAGGGCCACAAGAATTAAGCCTTTCGGAAGAAAAAATCACTACAATATTTTTATATAACAGGATAGTGAGAAGGCCTATGTCCATGTGTAAAGAGTATAAATCCTGAATATTTGAATACATTGAATTTTTAGTGGACATTGCAGTCCCTTACCTATGAAATTTCCGTTTTATATTGGAAAAAATCAATTAGTTTCTTTTTGTATGAAAATTGTATATTTAATTAATCGAAGTATTGTCCATATTAATGAACTTTTGCCATTTTAATGCAAATTGATTGTCGCCTCTGCTATAGAACTCGGAATGGGTATCGATGAATTCTCTGAAGACGTTCTTCACTGCCTCATCGGAGTTTGAATTTTTTCCCCTATAAAAGGTAATCCATATTCTGAAAAAAAGGAAATCAGTAAGGGTAAGGTCTGGCGAGCACTGTGGGTGACGGAGAGTTTCCAGTCGAACCTCCTGTAACTTTAAAACTGCCTGCTGTGCAGTGTGTGGGCGAGCAGTATCATAGAGAAGCAGTGGACTAGAGCTGTTTGCAGTTCTTTACAGAACACATCTGCATTAATTGTTGCGCCAGATCACGAGCTGTAGTGGGTAATACGGGCGGGCACAGTACCACCATAGTCACCATGAGGTACTTTTGACTCCGTTTACGTTTCAGACATTGCTTGGCTTTCTCTTAGGTGCAACCATTGTGACGTTTACGCTTATCATACACGATCCACTTCTCATCACAAGTGACAATACCCTTCTGAATCCTTTCATTTTTGTGCCGGTTCAGCAAACTTAAGGCAAACTTCGACGCATGTTTGATAAAAACCTTTTGAGATATATCCGGTTCCACTATTGCTTTAAATTCATCATTATCGCCTTTAGTCGTCCATGGGGGCTTGTTCTTGAGGTCCAAATTTTCAGAACGGAAACTATCAAACACCGCGCTTCGTTTGCGGTGTTTGGTCCATAGTCAATACACATCGTTGATATTACGTGCCGTCTGTGCTACGTTCCTGCCATCGTATTCGAAAATAACCCGATTTTATATCTTTTCCATGCTCGCAAACAACGATATCTAAGCAAAAAGTCGTTTGATGGAGAAACAAATGAATAACTGATTTTGATAAAAAATGACATTCTTTAAATTGAAATTAATTTGAATTTTGGAATTCCAAGCCAAACGCAAGACGATAATTTCATAGGTAATAAAGGCCCTAATACATTGACATTAGTACGTACCTACAATAAGGAGTTATGCCGCAACATAATTATTAAAACAGTAAAATGGTTCTTTGCTCTCCAGAACAAAAATAAATTGATGTAGCTAAGTATTAAGACCAAAAAACTCGAAGGGAGTGGAATTGCGCGGCACATGTGTACCGTGTGCCTCCAGAAAGATTTGTATGTATAACTTCTGAATGCATGCATTCCTTTGGATGGATGCACAAATAGTCCACGCGAAGGAAGACCTAGGCGGACGTGGCGCGACGAAATCGATGTTTTCTGTTAAGAATGACCGAAGGTGGCTACAGACTGAAGGGCTTGGAGGAAAATAGGGAAGGCCTTGGCTCACCAGTGGGACAATGTAGGTAGTCTATTAAAATGGTTCCGAATTGAGCCTCAAACGTTTGCACTTACGTCGTTAATATTACCTCTAGTATAAAGTCAGATAAGAATTAATTAAAAAGTCAAATTTGAAATATTAGGAATAATCTATTTTCAAAACACATGAATTAAATATATCAAGAGCTACTGAACATAGGACACTACCAGACTAATGTGCCTGCAGTGCTTGTATAATATATCTTCTCAAATCGATGGCACTTGTAGACAGGGAATAATATTATTCGTCTGTGATGGGACTGGACAATGACGTGATAAAAACAATTGTTTTATTATTTGCTGTGTGTGGACGAATGACTATGTCAGTGTCCAAATTAAATATTTAAAACTCGTACTCATTTTGACATCTAAATTGATTTTTATTTGATAGCTCCGAATAGGGAAATTCTAACTATTCCTTTACTTGTTTTTTGCGGATAAAAATAATTTAAAATGAGTGTTCGCTTCGGTGGAGCATTGAAAGAGCTAAGAATTCATCTCTGTCAGACGGGCCAGCCATCCGCAGGCGTAAGGTTTGTAGAATATTTGATTACATAAATATTGACCTAACCCTACTTGCGTTGTATATCGTTTCGTTCAAAAATAATTATGATATCAACCTATAACGTCCCACTACAGGTCACACGCCTCCCCTAGTAAATCACTGGTTTTCGTGGCCACAACGCGGACCCAGTGCGGCTTGGTGGATACATATACTTCAGATTTTTTTTATTTATGGTATATATGGGTTTTCCCACACCGAAGAGCTAGTGATATGGAAAAAATCTATACTTAAGTAGAAACTATGGTAGAGGCCGAGGATTTGAATTTATGACCACATGAATGTGAGTCCAGAACACATACCCATAGGCGTTAGTCACATACTGCCCAAAAATAATTATTTATTTACAAATATAATTATAAATTAACGTGTATTTCGCTAAGGTAGCAGTCAGAAGTAATAATTTTAAAGTAGTCTTAACTGATCTTTTCAGGGAATTCATCCAGAAACACTATGTCAACATCAAACGGGAAAATCCTAACTTCCCTATTTTGATCCGTGAGTGTTCTGGAGCGCAACCACGAATTTGGGCTCGTTATGGTATGTAATTTAAGATACAATTTTGTATACACCACAATAAGGTACCACATAAAACTAGAAATAATATCAAGCAGGTACAAGTTACAACAGTTTTGAAATTTACAAATTTTCCATTGTATAGCATAGCATAGCATTGGCTAATTGGATATTCATACAAATACAAACTTCTTTGCAGCTAATTAATCCCCTTGCAAGCACTAGATGATAGGAAACCTTGGTAGGTTATCAAGGGCCTCGGCCTCAATATTCATATAATTTTCTGTCCTAAAAAACGTACAGAAGTCAATATGCTACGAGAAAAAATGTAAAAATACTCATTTGATAGCAAAAAAAATCATTGCAGCCTAAAATATTTTTTGTAATATATATTTTGTGTCTGCGCCTCCCCAGACAGCACACCCCTAAAGCTGAACCCTGCCCAACAATATATGATAGGGTTGTTATAAGAATGTTGGATAGGGTTCATCACACTAAGAGGAATTTTTTTCTAAAACTAGAGAAAACGGAAATCTCCTTTCCGATTGGCGTTGCCATCATTGTCTTTTTTATAAAAATAAATCCACTCAATTGCAGAAAGAGGTTGTGAAGCAAGTGAGAGTCTGTACAACTTGAGCGGTCAGCAAGTCATGACTGTGGTCCAAAGGCTCGCCCGATAAAGCATCTCTTGTCATCACATGTCATCTTTTATTGTATTGTGGTTTTCAACACCAATAAAGTATTCGCTAATTAAATTTTACTGTTTATTTAGTAGCAATTGTACTTTGGTCAAATGAAATTGTTTTATCAAAGATTATCTTTTCAAGGTAATACAATAATATTTACTTATAATTATTATTTCAACTGTAGTTTCAAATTAAGTAGATATGTTAATAAGAAATCCACAATAAAATACTATAATTTCTAATGTAAAATAAATTTAAATTAAAATAAGAAGTAAAATTCTATATAAACGAATGTTGGCTAATGTACAAAAAATTAAATTTCAGAAGTAGCAGTTGTCATCTCGCCAATTATAAATTCAAGTAACTTTATTATAGAAAATACTTAGTGTAAATCTCATATTTTGATTTAAGGCAACCATGTTATGATCATTTACATCTTTATATTTTGTGTCTAGGAAGTAAATATTAAATAGCTTGTAACCTGTATTTTGTACATTGTAACCTATAACTTGTAATTTGTAACCTTGGGTTTAGCTCAGATCAATAAGGTTTAAGTAGTGATGTACGATTGCAGGAATTTTTTATCTATGTTGTTGCTTTCAAATATTTCAAAAGCAGAATCTACATCAATAAGCTTTTGATATATACCTGTACATACAGACACGGTGGGGCAGGTTGGGGCGCTTGCCCCTATAGGGAAATAACATTCCTATGCCGAGGGAAAGAATAAGTAACAGACATTCTGCATTGCACCTCTGTGTTGCTTTGCCCCACCCTGAAAAAAATTGTTTTATTTGCCTCAACCTGGATAAAATCCTGACTACACCCTTGCATAAGGAGGTACATATCATATATAAATATCTTTAATTTCGTTGATTTGCGTCTAAGAAAGAAAACCTAAGAAAATCTTGTTTACTAAACTAATTCTTCGAATGCAGTTCTCAAAATAATTCATTCCATTGTTTGAACTTGAACAATCAGCAATAGACTAGGAAAACCTTTCCTTAAACATTTCTATGATAGCTCTATTCATGATCGTACATAACTGGACAACATCAGGTGAATGGTTTTTATTTCCAAATTAGCATTAAATAAATATTTATTTTTCAGAAAAAGGAGTTGAACGCAGCGCAACTCTCACAAACCTGACAGCAGCCGATACCCTCAACACTTTGAAACAACTCATAAAATGAATAGTTTTCTAGTTTTATTTATTTAATTATGTAAATAAAATCATTTAGCTTGTAGAATAATGTTGGTTTGATTTATGAGACTATCCATTTTTTAAACGCTGTAACATTTTACAGAGTGGTCCACACCAATCATTTAGTCTAATTTTCGTGAGAAAAAATCAAAACCCGAGACCTACATAAACGGGGACACTACTTACAATTGACAAGTTCTGTTTTATGTAATTTAAGCTATTGTAATTATTAAAATCATGATTTGTCCAACCCAACTGAAACATCTGACCAGTTAAAAAACCTGGCCGAAACAACTGACCATAATGGTCGGTGAAACCCGGGCGAAACATTTGATCATGGACATTGAAATCTGACTGAAACATCTAATCATGGCCTGTGTAACTCAAACGAAACATTTGACCATGGTTACTGCAACCCGGGCTGTATCATCTAACAATGATCAGTACAACACGGCCAAAACATTTGACCATAGTCAATGCAAACCGGCTGAAACATCAATTGGAACTCAAACTTAGCAGTGATTCAACTTCTTAAAAGTGAGAAGGATCAAAAATCGGTTCAGTTTTGAAATCTTACATATTAAGAGGTCTCCGGAGGATGAGTTGCCCATACAAACGCAATACCAAAATAATTTATAATTAGTACATATTTCCACCATATTATGATATTATTCGGATTCGGATAGCATATATCTAGGTTCCTGCTTCTTTTTTGATTCAAAATACTTCTTACCTAAAACGAAATGTAAGCGAATTGCATTTTGCATGTTTTTACGACGTAAATGACATGTTTTCTTCTTATTTGTTTCGTATTAAAAACATTAATATTTATAAAATGGTTCAAGCTATAACATAGCATAACCCCCCCTATAACACGGTACTCTTATAACGCATTTTCGTATTACGCGATTTCAATCCCCCGTATAACACGGGCATTCCCCCATATAACGCGGGGATTTCCCACATTATATTTCTGTATGTACTGTGAAATTTATAATGATAGTGTAATTTATTTGAAATTAACTGTTTTTTTAGTTCATATGCATAAGTTTTTTATTTAAAATGTTCTTAGTTTAGTTTGATTTTAATAAAACGTACATATTTCGTTCATAATATAGTTTTTTCTTAATATTCGATTTAAACCCCCTTTAGCGAGAAAAGTTAAACGTGAATAATTTATACGTAACGCGTTATACGGGGTCGTAAAAACGCGTTATACGGGAATACTCCTACAACACGTTTTCCTATAACGCGGAACCAATCTACCGTGTTATAGGGGGGATTACTGTATTGTCAAATTACGGATTACCAAATAAAAATTTAAATAACATTAAATTTTCATTCATCATTCTTGGTATTACGTAACACGTCCAAATTTATAACAAATTCTGAACGACTGTAGTGCTATCGCGTCAAGCACGGGGCATGAGCGGTCAGTCAAACAGAGATAGCAATTCTATGCCGATTTTTGCACTTGCTTCGAATTGCAGTTGCCGGCCTCTTAACAAAAAGGCAAATCTCCATATTAGTACAAATTCTAGCCATATTAGGGAAAATGAAAGACACGTATTACATAAATAATTTATTTCTCTTAACACTGATATAAATAAAAATGTACCTAAACTACTAGGTTCCTTTGCACACAACAAATATAATCAGAATCACTAATCCCACTCAAGTATTGCAAATAAAATCAACTGTTTATCAATAAATAACACTTATGTACCCTATGATATGCTACAATGTATTGTCGCGATTTACAATAATCTACTTTAATGCTACATACATAAAGGTGGGTGCATACTAGAGGCTATAGGCACTTCACTACTTCCCAATAAGTCACTGACCATAATTTTATTTATTACTAGATATAGCGCTGATTTCGTTCGCGTATTTGTATAACAGATGTGGATCTATATTTTTTTCGTTCATTCCTCGCGGTCAGATCGGAATGTCCGATTGATCTGACCATGAAGAAATGAATTAAATATTTTTAAAATAATATGTGTAATACTATGTAAGCAGAGTCTGTTATTGGCCATAAGTTTGATCAGATATTTATTTCTTCAGTTCAGGTCAGTTAATAAATGAATAAAATCTGCTTGTTTGCCACCTTTCTATATATAAAAAAAAAACATCCTTCGTCCCTTGTTGATATTTGTCATCATTCTGTTATAACTTCATAGTTCAATAACGTGAGCAGGTATACGGTTACCCAAATATTTTTAAGGTAGTATAAGTTGTTTAGGTAGTGGGCAGACTAGCATACAGTCACCTGATGGTAAGTGGATACTGTCGTCCATGGACATCCGCGATACATTCCAACATCAGTCCAGAATGATAAACGTTGGCTCGCCTCCGGATACTTTGCCTACCTCTGGCGATATAGGAATGGACTTTGAGCAAGAGTTGGGCAAAATGGGAATTTTTGTGTTTATATACATAGATATATAGACACATTTCAAAAACATGCTTATAACTGTAATTATAGTATAGTATTACAGAAATATACTTTCCTTCAGTCGTTTTCTATACTACTAAAAGCCCGGACTACACATGAAATAATTGGGTAAATTATGTCTACTCTATGTAATAGTGCTTTAAAAGTTGTCTAAAGCTAATCTAGGACTAGTTGTACAGTGTAATAAAAAATATTAATGTTAAAATATTATGCATTTCTAATATTTCGACGTGAGAGTCATAAAGCCTGGATATTAGTACGAGGTATGTCTTTTTGTTTTCGTTGTAAATATGACTATTTTCGTTTCCATATCGTTTGATCAAAATCCTCTTGATTTAGGCTTTAAAAATGTACTCTAAGCCACGCTTCTAAAAAGATCTAGATCTTAATGTTTTCGTTAAATATTAACAACGATTAAACAACATTTTATACCTTATATTTATAATTAGTATCATTATTATTCATTAATTATTATCCATCAATAGCTGCCAATATACTTGGTTTACATGCAGCCACTGTCGCTCGTCGTACTGCCCTATCTACGTCCCAAAATATTTATGCGGCAGCATCGAAGTGAGTGAGTGTTTACATTGTGCCCCATACTACTTTCATGTTCTATCTCCAGTAATGGAGGACGTAGAAATTGCTGCGGCGTCAGCGCAAAAAAATGTAAATAAAAAAGCAAAAAGATGTAATCGCAAGAGACGATAGTAATTTATCGCAATACGTTGTTCGACGATATCAAGTGTTTCCCTGGAATCGCCGTATAGATGGCGCTGTGCACGGTTCTGTATAGCGATATCGTTGTTTTGGCAAATACCTACTGTACATTTTTTGTTAAATCGGGAAATCGGCGGTACCCATGAGTGATACCATTCTATGGAAGTGTGTGTTCTTTTTTGAAGTCTGACTCTAGTAAGTAGTTGTACCAGTGAGATTCAAAAGTTTCTGGCTTGACATATTTCTAGATGTCTAAAGAAAACAAATTATACGTCATTGTAATAGGCATGATGACAGTATGAAAGAATTAAAGAATAAATGATTTTAGAGATAAAAATATGTTGAAAGAATTCTAATAAATTAACCAGTTTTAATGTAAACATTGAGATTAATAATATTTTCAATAAAGTAAAAGTATAAAATACTGCATTCGGCCATGTTAACTAAAACGCCAATCAGAGCGAATGACGTCACGCCTCAGTGAACATCACCGTGTCGCTTGAACTTCGATTGATTTACCTACCTACGTTTACCTAGGTGTAACGTCACAAGCGACGCCATGACACCTGCGAGTGTTTTCGCGCATAATTCAAAGTAGATAGAAAAAAAAATGCATAATTTGCGTTAAAACTTATTTTATTGCTGAAATAATGTTATTTTCGGAAACAGTAGACGTGAATCTACATTATAGAAGCGGATTTCAAAATCCGTCATCATGCCTATTCATTTATCTGCTAATTCGTGTATAATTTCTAGAGTTAGTTATTTAACCCTCGTTAGTTTTGATTCCTCGAACAACAGGAAGTCGCAAAATCTTTAAAATGTTCAAACTGGAATATCGTTCGGTGATTAAGTTCCTTACAAAGGAAGGTTTTAGCCCGACCGATATCAAACAAAGGTTGGATAACGTGTACGGGGATTTATCTCCATCATTTTCCACCGTCAAAGATTGGTGTAAGCAATTCCGTTTAGGACGAGAGTTCATCGACGACGAACCTCGTTCCGACCGATCCGTTGAAGCACTCCAAACAGCATCAAATTAGTGGAAGAAGAGCGACCGACGACTAGACTATAGGAATAGCAGCAAGAAGAGGCCTTTCAAAAACTAGAGTCCTCAGGATTCATGAACATCTTCATATGAATAAAGTTGGTGCGAGGTGGGTGTCAAAAGTTCAAGTGTGCAGCGAAGTGAACGAGTAGCGTGCTCTGAGGAACTTTTGGAGGTCTTTCAGAGAAACGGAAGCGATTTTTTGGAGTCAGTTGTTACTGGGGATGAAATTAGTTTTTTACTATGTCGAGTCGATGGAGTGGCGTCGTTCCGCCTAGAAAGGTAAAGGTGACTCCACCAAAAAGATTATAGCTTCGATATTCTGGGATTGTCAAGGAACATTGTTTATAGACATAAAAGAACGCAATACTACGGTGAGGGAAAGCTATTATGCTAACGTTATAGAGCAATTACGAGAAGCAATCAAGCGGAAACGTCGTGGAAAACTAAGCTTCTCCATGACAATGCACCCGGCTACACCGCCGCAGTTGCGAAAGCTGCTGATTCAAAGTGTGGCTTCACGGAAAGTCGCACGCTATATAGATCTGATTTGGCTCTCAGTGATTACTATTTATTTTCAAAACTCAAGGCGGACTTTGGGGGTAGAATATTTTCCACTGATGATGGAGTGACCGCTGTGGTTTTCGCCCAATTTGAAAACAAAACTTTTGACTATTTTTATACTGGGATAGAAATGCTAATTAAACGATCCGAAAAGAATATTGAAATAGATGGACTATATTGAAAAATAAAAATAGTTTCATAAACCTAAGTGTCCTTTTTCTTTATCAGGCCGGAACCTTTTAGAGCTCCCCTTACTTATCTACGGGAGGCAAGTGAGGACAGTATGTAAACATTTCGCGCTGTCCTTATTTTGAAGTTCGCGCAAATAAGGAGCGTCAATAGGGCAACGGCAGTGTCAGAGCAAGAAGTGTGACTGCCGTGCGAGTGCGAGTGCGCTGCATGTAAACCAGGGGTTACATAAACTAACTTTCAATTCGATGTAACTTGACTAAGTATAAATTAAAAGGGTCTAAACCGGTGCTTATATTTAAAAAACAATGTATTTTTGTATTGTATTGAAGAGGTTCGTCGGTAGTGGTTGGATGAGAAGAGCCGAGGATCGTGTGGCGGCGAGCTGCGGGAGAGGCCTATATCCAGCAGTGGGGAGACATACACTGATGGTGGTGGAAGTATTGTATTTTTTTGCTGTCTGACACTACAAAATCATACATCCGATTTTATGACTCTTTAATAGATAAGTACATCCCGTCATATCTATAAAATATTTGAAATATTGTAATTTCGTAAAAGATTCACAATAATAACTTTCCCTTTTTCCAATAAGTACATTAATTTCAGATTTTTGTTCCATACTTTTTTCTTTCATTTAAATAAAATTATTATATATTATCTTAAAAATATGGCTCTCAAATCACCATTGTTAATACAGAATATACATACTGTAAATTATTTTATGAATATACATGCTGTAAATTATTTTAAGAATATACACACTGTAAATTATTTTAAGAATATACAATACTGCTGGTGGTACAACCACACTGTAAACTATTTTAAGAATATACATACTGTAAATTCTTAAAATAAAATTCTTCTCTTGCGATTAAGAAAAAGGACCATTCGCAAATAAAAATATACCAATACGGTGCTGCAGTACTAGTATATCTTATAGAAATAATATACATATATGTTGAGATCGAGGCAGGTATCTCTATTGTGATAGGAGTCAAAGCGAAATGTATGTGAGACGAATTGACAGAAATCTAACTACAATATAACTTGAAAATATAGAATATCTTTGTATCGAATGCCAGCAAAGTAAAACGGACCTATACAAAAATTACATTTTACAGGAAAGCAGTTTTAACGAAAAACTTGTAATTTTTATTTACCACTGAATTGGACTAAAATTATTATCAGAGCATTTCAATATTATGATTTATGTCCTATTACTATTTTCACATAAATTTAGTTGTAATTTGTTACGAATCACTTTTATTTTAAATACTTATTCTCATTAAGGGATACAATTCATAGTTTCTTGTGACACGTTTCATTTCTCAGACTAACTGGCCGTATACAGGTTTTGTTATTATCGATTGATGCTTGTGATTCATCATGGCGTTATCTAATACGCATAAAGTTGATTTAATTGAAGCGTATTTTCTTAATTATCGAAGCCCAGATAATGCATTAAAGTGGTATAGGGAACACTATCCTGACCGCGAGCTACCTAATCGCAAGATATTTGATAGATTAATTAAAAATTTAAGACAAGAAGGTCGTTTTAAACCCAAACGTGAGAGGTCAACAACAGTCGTAAATGAATTTATTACCATCGCCGTATTAGGATTCTTTGAAGCTTATCCAAAAGCTTCATTGCGGGAAGCGGCTGAAAATATCGGTGTGCATAAATCCACTCTACGAAAAATACTAAAAACATACAAGTACAAATGTTACAAAGAAGGTCGACTTGTGCAAGTATTACTTCCTGGCGATAAAGATCGCAGGTTATCATTTTGTCATTGGTTTGTAGCACAGACTGTTAGACGTTGTTATTTTCCAAATCAGATCATTTGGACGGATGAATACAATTTCTCTAACAACGGTATGTACAACAGGAGAAATAACCATTACTGGTCACGTACTAATCCATTTAGAACTACGCATAATCAAGAGACGCATAATCAAGTCCGTTTTTCCTTTAATTGTTGGTGTGCGATTTTACATAATAAAATCTTCGCTATTAAAATTTACCACGGAACGTTGAATAATGAAAAATATCAAGAAATATTGAATATGGTCGTGGATTTAGTGGATGATACTATTACCTTAAGCAATGTAAATAATGTTATCTATCAACAAGATGGTGCACCTCCTCACAATAGTAGAGTAAGTAAACGGTTTTTAGATGAACATTTTCCGGGCCGTTGGATGGGCACATGTGGTCCTATAAAATGGCCACCACGTTCACCCGATATGACGCCGATGGATTTTTTCATATGGGGTTACCTTAAGGGTCGAGTTTATGAATCCCAATACAACACCATACAGGAGTTAAAAGACGCCGTTTATTATCATTTAAACACCATTCACCACACGTCTTTGTCTAAAGCCACTAGAGGTGTTCTGAAACGCGCCCGTACCTGCATACAGCAAGATGGAGGTCATATTGAACATTTATTGAAGCATTAGTTCTGTTAAGGTAACAAATTGTATGAAAAAACATTTTATTAAACTTCTGCTGTCCCGATTTTTTTCTTCCAATACAATGAAATGATCCTTATAAGAAACTGAGTCGATCAGCATTAAAAAAAATTAGTCAATTTTATTCGTTTTTATGGACAACTCACGCTTGACCAAAAAAATTACTACGCCAAAACTGTTTTCACAAAAAAAGACTTAATGGTTCCTAAGACAGTTTCCCTGTATCTCTTATGGTTTCAGATTTCCCCATACTGTCCCAGTTAAAAAAAACACACTGTATACGCCGTTAAGATTTAAAAATCTTTATGCGTTACTATATTTATTTTAACAAATAATGGTATTTATCAAGATAATATACACCTACTTAACCTATAGAACAGGCGATTACTAGTGCATTTCGGTAGGTATTCAGTGCAGTTGGCTTTATTTTGCATCCGTGCGTTTCAAATTTGCTGCCGTCGATGTGAGCCTCGAGTTCACTTTTACAATTGACGAATATAAACTACCCAAACATTAACCCTTGACAAAATCAAATCACAAATTAGAAACAAATCGTTCGTCACTGAAAAGCTGGCAATCCAAACAGCTCCGGCTGGAATTTCGCTAACGTTGGCAACACTATGGTCGCGTGTGTTGTCAGCTTCTTGTCTAAGTGTGGCTCGGGAACCATAACAACTTGCATACCTGCCTTTATGCCTGATGTGACGCCGTGAGGTGAATCTTCAAATACTAGACACTGGAAAATTATTGAAAACAATATTTATAACGACGCGCTCTGACTTCGATGGTTTAACATTTTTTTATATACAATAGGTGGCAGTCGAGCGAGCAAGCCTCATGATGTTAAGTGGTCACCGCCGCCCATGGACACGTGCAACAACATGGAGCATGCGGTTGCGCTGTCGACCCTGCAGAATCCTGTTCAGCTTTTGCCGACTATCACATAGGTGGCACATCCATTTCTCAATATAATATTCGATTTCTCAAGGAAACAGAAACAGGACATAAATGACCATCTACATTAGTTAAGCTTCAAATGAAAGATTTGTTTTCAAAATCAGGCTAGCAGCTTTCGAGTTTCCCTTCTACATAGAAACAAAAAAAAATATCGATATGAGTTGCGAACGGACAAGTCACATTTATAAGTGGCTATAACACAGTGGCATCCATTCGAAAAGTACCTTGACACGCTCGGATCAACATTAGAGATTACAATTTTCATGACTCATTCTAACAATAAAATCTTTGCATATATATATATATGTGTGTGGGGCCGGCTTTAGAATACCACCACGCTATCTCTTCCGGCGGGTGTTGTAAAAGGCGACTAAGGGATAGATAACAAAGTCGCTACCACAAGCCCTGAGGAACTACACCAGCTCTAAAAGAATGGACCAGCTTGGCCAGTGTGCCGTTTTAAGGCCATACATCCCCCGTGCACAAGACGAATGTGCATGAGGAAGTCCAATGTCCAGCAGTGGATGAAAAAAGAGCTGGTTACAGCTCTAATAGTTATACACGGTACTTTTATATTTTAACTTTTACTGAAATATTTGCAAACCTTAGCCAAAACAAGGTTCAATGTAATCGATTATTGTCTATATCTATATTATTTACCTGTTTTCTGCAATTAAGAAGGTTTTATTTCCATTTTTGAGATCTTTCAGCACACTCACATAGACCAACACAAATATATGGAGATAAATACTTCAACCTGAAATTACCTTGGAAGGGTCAGGTTTATCAGGAAACCTGGCAGCTGTGACCAAAAATATATCAGGGTGTGGTTTCCCAAACTTGACTTCAGGGTCGGTGCTGCCCATCACCTTGTGGTGAAAAAGGGCAAAGAGTTCTTTGTGCGCAGCTTCTTTGGTGATGACGGATCGTTCGCTCGATGACGTGGCTAATGCGAAAGGCACTTTGGTTTTGTTAAGGTGACGGATTAGTCTTTCTGCTCCTGTGGATATAAATGAATACTAATCAATTAATATTAACTTTTAAAAATTAAGATACAGACAGAGCCGGCGTTAGTGGGGGCGGGGGAGGTAGGGTTAATCGAACAGGGCGTCAAATTTGCAGGGGTGCTGAATTTTCCGATGACCAAAAATTCAAAACAAAAATACAAGAAAATAAGCAGCTACAAAAACTGGGTAATGCTAAAGGAAAGTTTCAGTGTCAAAAAGGTTTCTAAAAATATCAAAAACTAAATTTAAGTCTTAATTTATTTCTAGAAATTTCTTGCCCTTAAAAGGGGTCGCCACGACATACTTGGCCGGGGCGTCATTAACGCTAACGCCGGCGCTGGCTACAGACCTCCGTAATTGGGAGGGGGTGTCAGCTCATGATCTAGCGCGCGGATACAGTGCTGATTGATAGATATTTGCTTAAAAAGGAGGCAACTAAATAAAGAACTATATTTACTATAATCATTGAATAATTACTTAAACAGCGAATTAAAAGTAGAACTTTTTAACAAGGAGGATTTTGTTACTATGTATTTAGATAAATGTTGTTATTGATTTTATAAAATTTATTTACTTGATTTACTTACTTTCTTCGTATTAGCATTTTGCGAATTGACCGCGTAGGTATTTGCCTTTTTGACATTTTTCGTATTTAGCATTCCGCGTGTTTCACGTTATTCATATCTAGCATTATATGAGTGCTGCTGGTAGGTACTTTGTGTTTTTAGTATTATGACTATGAGTCAAAGCAGTCTCGCCACCATCTCAAGTAAAGGTAAATATTTTATCAGGCTTTTAAAATGTGTTGGGGGTTTTCACGATTACCTACCGTGAAACTAATGGACAGATTTTAAATTAATATAGCTTAAACATTCTTTGGATAACCAAGTATTTAAAAAAAAATACCATGCGATTCACTTTTGTAGGAGAAAATACATACAAATATACAAATACGGAATATTCCTTCTTTATTGAAGTAGCTTAAAAATAGTTTTAAATGTTATTGTATTGAATTTATAATTTAATACCTATAAATTTGCAAATAGCAACAGGTCATCCTACACTCGTGAGTACTTTGATAATAATACTTTTCATGCAAATAGTTTACAAAGTGATAAAGGCTGGAATGAATGGTTTTATTGCTGACTGCACATAATACAGTACGACACAAACTAAAGGTGCCATCGGCTAACCTCGTCAAACCGAATGTAATGTGAATGAATGTGTAATCAATTCAACGCATGACGCACGTGCGATCGTTTGACGCGCTCGAGGCCACACCGAATAAGACGTTGAGGCGGGAAATAAATCGATTTCCATTGGTCGAGCGAATAGGTACATCGTTGGAAGCTCTGAGTTGTGTCGTACTATACCTACATTTCTTGATAAAAATACTTATAATCGGTGGTTGCAAAAAGGGAAATCCCACGTATTTCTAAATCTAAGTAGGTAGGTATTTTGTTGGGTACATGTAGGTATGTACGCAGCTTTAAAATTCTATAAAAATTCTATAAATATTTGTAATTTTGTTAGAAAGGGGAATCCCAGGCCAATGTTAGTTCCATACTAAGACACATATTAAGTGTGTTTCCTAGCAAAAGGAAACACGAGGTGTATTGCTTTCCAATATCAGAGCATTTTATGTAATATAAGTTGGGTGAAATTATACATATACATATTTAATTATGTAGATAAAGTAAATATGTATTTTTTACACAAACTTTTAAGCGCAATAGTTAGGACAATAAGGACTAAATAATTATATGTCGGCGTATCTAAATTTTGTCTAATTTATATTTTATAATATTGTGAAGTCGACATATTAGTTGTATTTCTTTTGTTTATTTTAATTTGGCAATACTGTAAATATTATGCGGTAAAACTAAAAGGGAACTTCCCTAATTTTATGAATATATTATTATAATTTATTTTAAATATTCTTAAGTGTTCTTTCTAAAATAGATTTTGCCTATGTTGATTTTTTATATGGCCAGGTAGCTATGCTGCTTTTATGTTTTAGTATCCCGCTGGTGATCTATCTTTGTTTGGCTGTTCAAATATTAGGTACAGATTTAAAAAAATGTCTTTTTGAATCAAAATGTGTATTATGTTAGTCTTATAACTGAGTGTTTCAACCCTATTTCATGTAGAAAAAATCTAATTTCCAAATAACAATTTCTTTTGTCTTTTCGACTTTACAAATCTATAAATTCAATAATAAAAGGTAAATGTTTAAACTTGAAAAAATACTGGGTACTTCTGAATTTATTCAATAACTAATTAATAATTATTCAATCAGTATATACTAAAAACGAAAATACGAGTAACCAGCCATCTATCTAACATATAAAAAATAATGTTTGTTCGTCTTCTATGCGTTCCTAAACTATTCATCCGATTTCGATTAAACTTTGGTGAGTTGTTGTATGCGCGCCCGCGAAGGGTTCTGACAAAAAAAATCTAACGCATGCCGAGCACATCTAGTGACTTATAAAATACCTATAATATAACTTATAACCTTTTTTAAAATTTTGATTTTTACTCTTCTTTAACAGTTAAAACATGTTTTTACATGTTTGGTTACATGTTTTTGCATGTTAAACCTACTTTAAACTCTATGACGCATCCTATGCTACATACCTACACTCAACGACAATTATGTTTTTACACGCTCATTACATGTTTTTACATGTTAAACCTGCACTAATTTAATATATTCTTTAGAGTTAAATGACAAACTAATGAGTGGGTTCATCTGGTAGGTACCTATCTTTCATCTGGTAGAATTTTTATTTGAGAGGATTAAAGCATTAGCACGCTGAACTGGCAATGGACAGGACATATTTATCGAAGGTCCGACAACTGAAGGGCCAGACGAGTCATCGAATGAAGGCCACGTACCAGGAAGCGCCGTGTAGGATGCCCTCCTGCCAGGTGAAGCGACGACTTGAAAAAGTTTGCCACTAGTGACTGAATGAGAAGAGTGTAAGATCATGTGTGGTGGTGAGCCTTGGTAGATGCCTGTATTCAGCAGTAAAGAGACATATTATGTTGTTATGGTAAGGTAGGATGGTTCCAAGTACAATTTAAATATATGTGTAGAAAGTACATATAGCAACAGGGGGAATCCCACATACTTCTAAATATACCTACTAACTTGTTACCACGACACTAGGCGTAGGCATCAGAATAATAAATAATATCAGTATATTTATTATTCTTATGGTGTAGTTAAACGAACTGTTGCTGTCTGGTACTGTTAAACGTCTACGAAAACAAGAAGTATATAGAGATTACAGCACATTAAATATTTAGTTAATCTTTTTGCCTCGACATAGAGGCGAAAATGGAACTGCTTGCTGGACGTTGTTGTTCTTGAGGCTTGTTATTTGTTTAAAAGCATTGTTTTATAATTATTTTTTTATTGAGGTATTTGAGAAACACTAAGTATCTTAGGTATTTTTACACCAATGATTTCTCATTGTGTAATTAATTTGTAAATACATATTTGAGAACTAACAACACAAAGAAGTCATTGACTGTTTTTAAAATTGACAAGTTTTATGTCTTATAACTAGAAATTGGATCAAACATATTTAAAAAAATCCTATTTCGTTGGAATATTAGCTAAATATCATGAGTACCATCGATATGAAGCGGGATTATTGTGGGGAGCAATTGCTATATAGCAATATAAAAGAATAAAGAAGTCACATTGTCTTTTTCTTAACTTGTAACTCTTTGTCTCATTTATATTTCAAGATATTTTGATTATCATTTCACAGGTCAATTTCTCGTATTATAAATTATCAATTCATATTTTTCTAAAAAGAATCAAATATCAATGAGCACATTAATCACATTTACACATAGTCATGTAGTTGTGAATGGGGGAATTAAAAGTCGTTTTGTGTTACAGGACCTAAGTGAGGGTGTTTATTGATTTATAATCTTTTTATTTAGCTAATATGATTCATTTGTAAATAAATAAAATTAAATGTAAATAGTTCATTTACTTTTATTTATTTTATTTTATCAAAGTTCACAGTTATTGAGTATAAATAACATGGTTGAATTTAAATATAGGTAATTAGGCCATTTAAGAACTAATATTCTATAAACTAATCACATGTGTTCTATTTTAATTTATAATTTATTATAGTTTTAGTGTTAGTTTTATAATTTGATTTTAAATTGACAAACTTGTAAAGGGGAGAGTGCATGCTGCATTCCCACAGCCGCTAGGCATACTCGACTGGCCACGTTACTCCTCTCTCACAGAGGACTACCTTGAAATGTACTGCATTTCCTACTTTATCGTATTTCTCCAATGTATGTATGTGTTTCGGTAGTGAGTAAGATATGCCAGAGCCCATTCCCGTCCTATTCCTCTCCATTTTCCCAATCCTTTCCTTAATCTGCAAAGGTAGACAGCACATCCGGAGGCACGCCATCATTTGTCGTTCTGGACTGATGTTGACATGTATCGCGGATGTTTATGGACAACATTATTCACTTACCATCAGGTGGACTGTATGCTCATCTGCCGTCTTTTTTCTATAAAAAAAAAAAAACTTAGTTGAATAAATATATTTCATGCATGTGTAACATTATGACACCTGTAACTTCAGTACCTTGGATGTGCACTCATAATACTGCTTTCGACTTGGGAAAATCCCTAAAAATATACTTCAGGTGACTCAGTGAATATTAATCTGTACAGTGCAATATACATTTATTTGCAGTCTTGACTATACAAGTATTTTCGTGATACTTTCATTTGGGCTAATTGCAATAACTATTGATATTTATTCGAGCTTTTCACTATTGTGTAGTATTTCTTGCCAAAGGTGTTAGTATATTTTATACGAAAATGTATTGAGCTGTTTAAAAAATTTAGTAGACTTCTAAAAGATACTAAATTTTTGATTTGATTGATTGATATCAGATTAACATGTCACTGCAGGACACAGACCTCCTTTAGAAAATCACTACGGAATTTCAGGTCAATATGTGGGCTCTGTGCGGATTGTTTGATAGATACACATGCTCCAGATATTTTTACTTTTGGCTTTTACCATTACCACTTTTTTATCCATAAAAGAATACAAACCGTCTAAAAGTGGTGCTCCAGCCAACATTGTGTCTCCAAGTACCAATAACTGATCCCTGAATTCCTTCGGAGTTATGGGTAATTTTAATTCCTTGCACAAAATCTCAGACAGCCTCTGTTCTGTTCCACCAAGGACTTTCATCATCAGCTCATTTGTGTATTTGTGTCCATATTTGGCACAAAGTTGGGTTACCATTTTCTTATAAATGAATTCTGTGTCTGAAATAAAATAAATGTGAATAAATGAATAGGTAATATAAGAAGAGAAATAATAATCAAAGGAACAATACATAAATAATTAAATGACAATAAATTTAAAGGTGGGTTAGGTTTAGGTTCTATGGTGACAATAAAGACAGCAGTTCAGTGAAGCAGAGTTCACACCATGCTCTGATTTATGATGACATTCTTAGTAATTTAAAATTACTTATTTCAGCTACTGCAATTTTTTTTTATCACAATTTGTTGCTTTAGTTTCTTTTTTGCTCCTCATTTAAATACAAACCATATAATAAGAAGCAAGGGTAGTTTATAAGATTAAAATTACATTTAACTAAATTATTATTGTTTTAAGATTTTGTTCAAATAGACAAATGCTCTAACATCTGATTTTTTTAAGATAAAGCAATAAAAAAAATATTGTTATTTAATATTCATTAAATTTAATTTTAATATTTAATATTAATTATTATATTAAAAACATTTTTTTGTGAAACTAGAATCAACAAGGTTGCTTTTTTCAGTTAATGTCAGAGATTTAAGAATGAATTCTTCTCAATTTAATGTCAACTATTTTTATGTTATCAGTACATTAAAGCAAGTCTTTAATCACACAGCCAAAAAACATCTAAAAATAAATTATTTAAAAATAGAACCCCAATTGGATACAGTATCTAACATCAACATGTAACACATTGTAGATACCATTATGGCATCTACAATGTGTTACATAAAAAACAGTTAATAATTTAATGTTGTACGTAACTATATTTATTTTGTGTTGTATTTATATTGTAAATATAACCTTCAATAACATTGACGGGCAACTTTAGCATTCCTTTCATATAAAATTAGAGGTCGAAGTATCTATACTTACCCAACAAAAGTCCGTCCATATCGAAAATACAATGTGTAACTTTTCTGTAATTTTTAGTAGACTGAAATCGTTTACTAAAAGTATTTGACACTGTTTTTATAAAACAAATTCTCATGGTTAGGCCGGTTGTTATGTAAAATTTAATATAAAAGTTATGAATGAAAAGTAACTTTGTAGTCGTTACAAAAGTACAACACTCAAGTTTAATTCAAAGTTTTATATGCGGTATATAAATTTGTCATAGGAAACTTTCTATATTTCTTCACGAAGGAAAAAAATAAAATACAAAATATGTAAGACGGTACAAAGAGAAGCGAAGTGTGAAACCCAAATGTGAATTTTATTTTGACGGAGACGAATTGACAGAATTGAAAGGTCTGACAACTTGACGGAATGAAAGAATGTCAAAATTAACAATAAAGGTTGCATCCCACCACAAATTTGAATAGAAAATTCATCGTTAATGATTGTGAATTGGATGCATTCCGACATAAACCGCTCAATTGACACTCAATTTCTCTATTCAAGGAAGCGTAATGGTAGCAATACGAGCATTAAACTATCAAATTGCAGTGTGTGTTGTTGAGCAAACTGGTAACAATCCTTCTTGAATTAGGACCAGGTAGAGTGACCTATCATGTCTTTAACGTGCTTGATTCAATATACTACAGACTCCATACTCAACCTGCGGCCCGCGGGCCGCATGGAGTTTGCCAAGCACTTCCTATGGCTCACACGCAAGTATACAGCAGTTTAATTAAATTCCTTAATTTATTTTGTTTAATTAAATTCATTTAATTATTATCTACTATTTTTATAAATTTTGCGGCCCATCTAATGTAGTCTACACGTGTTTGTGACTCTCGAAAAAGGTAGAGTGGGGGGGGGGGGGGCTGCACTACAGCATGATCTGGTACAGTGTGAAGAAACCTTTAGTGAATGAATGGCGAATCATGATATCTTTTTATGTAGGTATTCCTCTTTTCGTCTTTCTCATATTCGAGTCAGATATAATGAAATGTAGAGCCGTCAATAAAGTGTCATCTTCGTACAAATTTCACTCTGTTTTACAATTCTATATGTCATATACGTGCCCGAATAAAAATTCTGACTTTAGTAGTAGTTACAGTGCGCCAAAAAGAGGGGAAAATAATTATTTTGGAAGTAATTTTTTTTGTGTCCTTGGCAACACTATGAAAAGTGTCAAACTCACTTAAATAATGACCCAGGGACTTTTTGGCGAGAACCCAAGAATTGAAGTTAGTTTTTTTTTTTATTATTGTAAGAATTGTGTTGTAGGCGTTTTGTGGTTTAATAATGATAGTTTAATGAACTTCAAAGTGTGACTGCGTTTTTTCATGTTCCAAGGAGTCGCCTTCTGTCCTCAGTAAACTTACTATTCTTTTACTGAGAGACTCTGTAATGGAGAGTTATCATGGAGAACAGATACCTACTTAAAGAAATCCAAAAGGATATATGGAAACTTCGACTTGAAGAACGAACCACGTGGAAGACCGCCCACACAGGTGAATAACGCTGAATTGAAGGAGATGTTGGAAGCCGATCCGAGTCAAATTACCCGGGAATTAGCGGCATGGTTTAACGTTACCTTACCTACAATATTGACTCAATTGCATCAAATCAATAAGATAAAAAAATATGAAAAATGAATGCCTCATGATTTGACTGATCTGCAGAAAGAAACGCGTGTTGAAAGTTGCATTGCCTTGTTGAATTGGTACAGAAATGAAGGAATATTGGATCGAATTGTGACATGTGACGAAAAGTGGATTCTTTACGATAACCGAAAGCGAAAAATGCAATGGCTGACCCCAGGTCAAACGCCGCAACAGTGCCCTAAAGCAAAGCTTACCAATAAAAAGGTAATGGTAACTGTTTGGTGGTAACTATTCATGGTGTTATTCACTATAGTTTCCTCAGGTCTGGTCAAGCAATAACAGCAGATGTTTACTGTCCCGAACTTCGAACAATGATGGCGAAACTAGCAGTGAAACAGCCCCGACTCGTGAATCGATCTTCACCATTATTGCTCCATGATAACGCAAGACCTCACACTGCACGAGAAACCGTTGTAACTCTACAGGAGCTGCAGTTAGAAACCATACGTCATCCTCCGTACTCGCCAGACCTTGCTCCAACGGACTACCATTTTTTCGTGATTTGGACAATTTTCTACGTGGTAAAAAATTTTCTTCCCAAGATGCAGTACAAAATGCTTTCACACAGTTTGTCGAATCTACATCCCCAGAGTTCTATCGCAAAGGCATAAATGAACTTCCGATTAGATGGCAACAATGTATAGATAATGAGGGTAAATATTTTGATTAAATAAATATGTTACATTTTAGAAAAAAACTTGTTTTAATTTTTCAGTACAAATCGGCAATTTCATACTTTAACCCCTAATATTACACCTTCAACATACCATATTGTAATCTAAACGACAGTGGCGTCCTCATTTATTGTCAACTGTCTTTGTCGCACTACAATTAAGTAAATTCTAATAAACAACATTAATAAAAACGTTTAAATCAATCATTATTCATCATTACACAAGTTACAGACACCCAGACACCATAGGAAGAACAAGAAACTTGTAGTTCTGTTCTTTATTTATGTTGGCAACGCTGGAAATCGCTTGGTGCTTCGTCGTTCATTCAATCCGCGGAGCGGCGCGCAGTCGAGTAGCCATCGTCATGGCTCACAGTTAATTCTATGCTAATCGCTTTTTATTGCTTTACCGCAAATTAAGTTTCAATTAAAATATCTTTTTCTTTTACTTATATTTATGTAAAAGTTTAAATTCTGTGTGTTTATTATCTGTAAGTCATAAATTAACTTGTCGTGAACATGGCTGTGAAAGTGTATTGTTGTGTTGAACAGTCTGCTAACAAAAAATCGATTTTTGGATGGAGAATGAGAAGCGAAATGTTGTATTTACTTTTTGTTTTGAGTTTTCTTGCGGGTGTTTCTGCGTTGGACACAGAATTATCATGTTCTAATGTTAAAAGTAAATTTGTGAAGAAAGGACTGTTGCCGGCCTCATTCGTACAAGATCAACCTACCTCAGGTGAGACTAAACTATTTACAAATCGAATGTGATAATGATAAATGATAGATAATGCATGATATTCTGTAGTACGCGCAGATATGGAAGTACTTGTATATATCTATATAAAACAATTCGATAACTAATTAGAGTATTAACCATAAAACGTGTTTGTTGATTATGTATTACTACTACTATGCTTAGGTACGGCACCTATTGTAATAATTTGGTAAAGTAGATTAACTGCATTATTTATAGCATGTACTTAAAAATACTTAGATATTATTGTGTATCAATAATGATGATTACACATAAATTAGAGTTCAATAAGATGTTAGAACTTTTTAGTGATTAATTAATTGTCGATCAAAAATAAATTGTTATAATTAAACGCCACGTTACCCCTCTCTCAGATATGTACCATAAAATTATTATGTATTATGTGTAGATATGTGTTACCATAAAATGTACAATGCATTTTTCCACGTTATCCTATTCCTCCAATATGCGTATTCTCACCCACCCTAACCCATCCCTCCCCATTTTACAACCCTTTATCCATTCCTAAATTTTCATGGGTAGGCAGCGCATCCAGAGGTGTGCCAACCTGTGCCACTCTGGACTGATATTGGCATGTATAGCGGATGTCCACGGGTGACAGAATTCATTTATCACAGGGTGGACTGTCTGCTCGTATGCCGCCTTCTTACTACATAAAAAAAACTACTACTACATCTATTTTAATATAAAATAACCGGATTAAACGACAAAATCAGCTGGGTATACCTACTGACATTAGCGCAAACAATCAGATAGATTTTATCTATACTTATATAATAAAGAGGTAAAATTGTGTGTTTGTCTGGAACTACTGACCCGAATTCAAAAATTCTTTCACAATTAGGAAGTTACATTATCCGTGTCTAATATACGCTATATTTTATTTTGAAATTTAAAAAAAAACTTATAAAACCGAAGCGAAGCGAGGACGGGTCGCTAGTCTTCTATACATATAAATACATGGAATTTTTGTCTGTCTGTCTGAAAGCGCATCACGTAAATACTACTGGGCGGATTTTAATGAAATTTGGCATAGTTATTATAGCTTATGTGCCGGGTTAACATTTGGGATACTTTTTTTTTATAGAGTTTTATTACTTTATAGAGTTCCCGCAGGAATTACACAAAAGTTCACGCGAACCAAGTCGCTGACACCGCTACTGTATACAATACGTCAAAACAGACGTCTGTACGGAGTCCGCGTGCCTATAACCCGAAATCCCCTTATAGTTGCAGAGGAAGTCCTTTGCCCTACAGTGGCACGTTAAGTTAGAAGTAGGTACCTCTAGAAATCGACTCAATATATCTTGTGACGGTTTTGTTTCGTCGTCACCAGGTTAGAAGTTAGTTCTAATACGATATTTGACCCCTTTTAGATAATTTTGTAGTTAAATTACATAAGATCTGAATATAGATATTACATAAAATGTCTGAGTTGTAGGCGTTAGAAATTAAACGCCCATTGTTAGCTGAATACTCGGCGTCTAAGCAAACTGCTTGCATAGTGTGCATGGTGTATGGAATCATTATTTTCATATTAATTTATGATTTCGCGTAACGTCGGTAAACTGTCTAATGTGAACACTGCCTAAAACATGTCAATTTAAAATATCACAAAGTACTGTATTGTTCAGCAGGTGCTATTCCAGCCCATTTAATTACCAAAAAAATAATAACCACAAAACTACTTCGCTACGCGCATCACACACTTAAGCTTATCTTAATACGCCTACTTAAAATACACCTAATAATAAGACCAATTTTTTTTGTGAAGCAGCAGTGATAGTGAAAAGATCAGTATTGTTACCATTCAAAATTCAAAGCCCTTGAGCACAATAAAGGAGCTTCCCCTTACCTGTTAAATGACATGTTAAAACAGGAACGACTAAAAACGACTAATGACCATAACGTTTGCCTTTAGAGGACTTACCACGTATATCAATAAAATATTTATATTGTAAATAAAACGTCAAACGTGATTATTGCGTTTTTGGCTCCATAAAAAATTTACATTCCTATGTAATTTACATTTATGTGTATACACATAAGATAATAATCCCACTTCCAAAAAAGGAGGTACTATAGCCAGGATACTGCTCAAAAAGATTTTAAAAAAAAGAAACGCATCTAAAGCCGATTCGCACGATTAAATACTGCCCTTCGAAACAAAGTCATACCTTAAATTTTTAAATGTCAAAAATGGAATGAATATATAGCTGCAGTTTCCGAGCGTTTCATATTGATGCTTATAGATGCGAGACGAGGCATTTGTTTGATTAATTGACAATCTGATGTCACCAAATTCGTAAACAATGGTAAATGTTGAGGCAATTAAGATTTGATATCGTAATAAATAAAAGATTAGGTGGTTCTAAGAATGGATGCAATGCAACGAAACTAGTGGCCGAAACCAATATATTTTGTGGTACCTACTGCAGAATAACAACAAAAGGAAATATGTAATGGCTTATCTTCCGTAATTAAAGAAACCGATTTTTATTCTTGGATGCTTTTAACGTTTTGGCTGGCATGGTGGCATGTGCTTTTTAACATCGGCATAATAAAATGGAAACGTAAATGTTTCTACATAATAATTATATCTTGTATTTAACTTTCTGTTTAAAATAATGTGATAAATCTCGAATAAATTTGTTTTATGCGAATTAAGATTTACATTTGAATTAAGAAAATTCAAATGTTGCATTAAAAATTATTAAAGAAACAGGAAAATAGATTAGACAAAATAGCGACATTTAAGTCGTATATGTTTACTTAAAAATAACCTTCATAATATCTTGGTTAGTTGATTAACAAAATAAACATAGATCAAAAGGTAAAGACGCGTAGGCGTTTGATTCAGTAGGCGGCGTTTTGAAATGCACACGTTGCGACATACAGATAGAGTATGAGCCGTTCTGCGAACTAAATCTTTTAAGTAATTTATCTTGCAGTTACAAAATGGCGAAATCATCTTTATCTTGTAGACTGCAGAGTCAAGTTTCGAATGAGTTTTAATGTCAATGTCAGGAAAATTAATGTTTAAAGCACCGACCGGTAGTAGGCAGGTAATGGCAGGCCAGGCGAGCGTGGGCGGATGTTTCAACCATCGGAGGCTCAGACACGATTCGACACAGTTTTCAGACGGTTATACTGATTTATAAAAAGCTTAGACCACAAATCGTTGCTATCAACACCGGATTTGCCGACATTGCGATTAATTAATGAATCGTTGTCAAATCATAACTCGTATTGATGCAATGTTCTCTTAGAAACTGCACAAAAAATATAATCTACTTGATATTCCATACCTTAATTTGTCGCAGAAATTATGGATGCCTCAAGGTTAGTATCGCGGTCCGTGTACATTTGAATGCGAGTTAGTTGTTTATTATTATAACAAGCTACCTAACAGCTTTGCACTTAAAAACTTTTCGTGGTAAATGTACAACTTTGTAAGGAAAGTTTATTGTGGGTTTGTTCGAAACCTGTAATCAATAATCATACAGTAAAAGTCGGCAAAACGTCGATCATGTAGTTTTCAATGTGTTGTAAGCACGAACCGGTCGATGGCACCGTTCAACTCATTACATTATATCTTCCTTTTTCGGCATTCGAAAGTATGCACTTCGGCTCACCGCCCACCGGTAAACGTCGACGATTTATTCCGTGAAAATTCACAGTCACCACTGCAACTGGCAAGAACTTGACGTGGACACGAATTATTTCTCACGAATGTCATTATTTGTTTTTCACAAGAAATCGGATTTAAAATTGTAATTTCTCTTGGAATTCCAGCTAACTCTGATATTTTTGAGGATTCAATATTAATTACGCTGCGCCCCATTCTCGAAACTATACCACAATTTCACCTTAAACCTTGGAATTTTGATACGGTACCGCATAAATTTAACGGGAACCTACTTCATAGAGACGAAAGTAATTTCCGAGGGATTTCTGAAGCTGAAACCATCCCATTCATTACAGTAAACTGATATATTATTAATTTATTAATAAAGTTCCGTGAAGCCACACCCGCCAATGTTAGCCGTGTATGTAATCGAAACTATTGATCTAATAATACTAATTGGGTATCGACCTGCAAATAGATCTTAAATGATTCAAGGCAACATGCCTATCTGTGTGATCGAACACCGTTCTTGCTAATCCTTGTTGGTATTAGTAATTTAATGGAAACCGATCCAGTTTCAGAAAAGATTAAAGCTATAATTAAGAGGCAGTTGACGCCATGTTTCCCAATAAGGCCATATTGTCATATAGATAAGTGATCGCCGGCGGCATATCAAGTTTGAGCAAGTATTTTGCATACCTTAAAGCTTATTTAGCATGCAATACTCGATCGCCGGCGCTCCTAACGGCCAGTTGCCGGGATGTTTAATATTCGCAAGGAACTTTGTATGGATTGGACTTTGGCGGCGGAAAAGGATATAATGATTCCTTGCCATTAAGAATATTCTTGGAATTGTCTGGCGATCCTCGCCAAGAATTAACTGGAATGTATTCTATAATTAACGCAATGTGAAATTTGTGCACGGACTCTATTAACGACTTATAAGAAAGAAAGAAAATCCTTTTGAAAGAATGAAAGGGAAGTTAAGAATATCTATTGTTGTACCAACCGACGCCAACGCAGCATTATCGCGGTGTGAACTGCGATCATGTTCTTGCGATCATTTTCATGTTCTAGCCACATTCGACCACGGACTGCCCGCAGGAAAGTCTAAGCTTGAAGTAAATAAAGAATTGTAACAAAATCTATATAAAAATATAGATACTCCACAGTGACAAATAATAATTACGAGTACTTATTCTAGACGATTACATATTGATTGAGTCTAATTCAAAAACCAGAATTGAATGAGACCCGTTAAAAATGTCAATATAAATTGTAGATTTAATGAACGAGGAAGGCGTAGGTAGTCAGGTAGGAATAGGGTCAGTTGCCTTTTGATTTCTTCAAACAAATATGTGTCGGCGACTAATATTGAAAATGTCAGTATAGACATAGTTATCACTGAATGGAGTATCCTGTTTGGTGCTTTCTAAACCAACCTATCTATCATGGCTGTCACGGGAGTCACATTCGTAGATAACAAGCGTTCTACCGCGGGAAAGGTACTAACACCCTATCAAATAAATATGGTCGACATAAATCATAGCTCAGCTCGATTTTCTGTAGTTACTAAAAGTTACTGAAATAACCAACTTGATAGATATCACTACCTACGTTATTTGAGTATGTTCTTAGTACTCTTGCGAATATACAATCTGCTTTCTCTATTGTATTTATTAGATAACTTGTTATAAATTACTTCGTTTATTATAGGGTTGCCAAATGAAACTTTGAAATGTCCCTAGATTGCAATAGTGAAATTAAGTACCTACATGAAATATAGAACTTTCATACATTTTTTTAAAATTGATAAATTATTTGAGGGGGAGAGTGCACGTTGCAATCCAACAGCCGCTAAGCGCGCTCGACTGGCCACGTTACCCCTCTCTCACAGAAGACTACCTTGAAATGTACTGCATTTCCCACTTTATCTTATTTCCCTAATGTACGTACGTGTTTCGGTAGTGAGTGAGATGTGCCAGAGCCCATTCCCATCCTATCCCTCCCCATTTTCCCAACCCTTTGTCCAAATCCATTCCTATATCTCCAAAGGTAGGCAGCGCTTCCGGGAGCGTGCCAACGTTTGTCATTTTGGACTAATGTTGGCATGTGTCACGGATGTCTATGAGCGACAGTATCTACTTACCATCGGATGGACTGTATTATAAACATCGTAAATATAATCTGTAATAAAGAGAAAATAATCTGTAAAAATGTCACATTATTTCATAATTGCAAATAAAACCCCATTCTATAAACCCCGATTTATTATAAATATTAACAGCCCGGCAAGTTTTACGACTAATATATGGATATTGAGAATGCATAAATAAATCAACTACGCCTTCATTATTGTTCAATAACATTTTTAAGTCTTCACTGAGCCTTTTATGATCGATAAAGGTAAATTTTATAGGTGTTTGGGTAGTGAAGACATTTCAATTACTGGCTTCCAGAAGCTCGTCGTGTTTGCTGTGACATAGAAAATATGTTTGATGTGCTGTGGGTGGACTGGTTGCAAGAGTAAACACACAGAGGTCGTCAACCCTGCTGCACCGAGCCTTAGGCCCTATTGATTAGCTACCTCGTGATTACTAATTTATCAGTTAGCGTTCCAATGGGTAGAAAGTTTTTCCGATATACTAGTTAAGTCTGTTGCAACTGTCGTATGGTGTTGTTGTCTTTGTTGACGGTGTGGATAAGTAATTTATTTTCATTAACTATTTACGCTTTTTACTCATTAAAGTGTGGAGCAAAATTTGAAACTAATAAAGATAAAATATACTCCAACCTTTGCCGTCGCATGTCACGCGAAAGATCGTTTAAGGGATAGTCTCTGTGAGTCAATAGAGTCTCTTATCATTGCGACTAATACTGATCTATTGTGATCGCCTCCTTTCTTACAATTCACTGCCAATGCGTGTGGGTTGCAGGTATCGCAGGATAGTTTAAGCTGCGAAATGTTAGACCTCTTCCGGTTTTAATAGGTGAGCGCCCATATTATCTTTGATAGATCAAAGGCCTACATTCGCAAAGCTGACGTTTCTTTCTACTCGCAACAAATCAGCAGATTTTGCAAGTTCATAACTCTTCTGAACAGGTAACAATGGCATCACGATTCGAGATTATTCAAATCTTTTTCACATGTTTCATCAATACATGCGATAACTAATTTCGACCTAAAAAGTTGTATTACGTTACAACGCCGCCTTATTCCAATTAAACCACAAAGAATCCCACAGAGAATTAGCACATACCTGAGTCTGAAGTGGCTATTATTTGTGCCTTCACATGAACCCTTTCAATCAACTCTTTGAATGGCGCTCTATCAGTCTCTGCGTATGGCAGTCCCTTTATATCGTGTCGCATAACCTCTCATTCTGTAATTAGGCTTGGAATCCAAAGGGAAACAGGATGTGTGTACAATAAAACCTTTTTGGCCTTACATCTGTCAGCCTGATTGCGGAGTCTCGAAATTATCGAAATAACTTCGTTTTATTTTCCGCCTTGGATCTTACCATTGCGAAACTTCTACATCAATATTTGTTGCTACCGCTCAAAATATATTTTATAACTTTGTTACAATCCAGCTGAAAATACAATTTTTATATTCACAACTAATGAATTATGTGCCATATTAAAATTTTACGGTAACGAATTCACCCTCAAAACAAACGCGTCAAGCCAAGCCAGTAAACGTGTATTTGACAATTAATATTGGTCGTTAAATCGATTGGGATCGCACTTCGAGGTCGAATGTGACGTAAATGTTCTAAATGGGGTGCTATCATAAACCCACAAATACTTCTATGTGTAATGTATCCTATAGTTTCAATAGAGTATCATTTGAAACATTGTTTATTACGTACTTCAAAACTGCTCTAGCTTATGTGTCATGTGTACTTGAGCTGATTTATCCACGGTCTTATGTGCATCTTCTTGAGTAATATCTTCTATGTTTGCATAGAACCATAAACAACACATAAAACCTACACACCTACACCTACCATACCTACACATAAAAAAGAATATCAGTACTTAATAAAAACAATTTACTGAGATTTCTAGGTAACTTCCACATGAAGTCTCTCCAAGTTCCAATTGTTTTGTAGCAATAGTTCTTTCTTCTAAATCTTTCTCACATTCTTCGATCAATATCTCTCTTTGTTTCTTGAGAATAAATGGAAAACAATTACTTGCTAGAAAATTTGGATGAGTAGGTTAGTTATTTTTGTTTTTAAACTACCCGCAAGTATTATGTTTATTCAATGAAGTAATCTCACACTGTAACATAAACACTATATGTACATTTATATTTATGTATGTACTACTAGTTGTGCCCGGCCACGCGTTGCTGTGGCTGCCCAACAGATGGCGCTTACCCTGTTTTTATCTGTTTTAGGGTAAAAAGCATGTTTTTACCTTGTTATAGGTATATAAAAACACGCGCGTATTCCAATGCAACGTTGTGTCAAAATTTCAAAGCAATCGGTGAAGAATTTTCGGAGATTTAAAATTTTGAACAAACGAAAGTTTACATTTTTTTTTATTTATATAGATAGATAGTTTGGCTGTACTCATAAGGGTACAGCGACCTTAAATGGGTTAATTTAATTATAGAATTTGGATCGAAGTTATTGTTGAAACCATAGATATGTTACAAATAAGCGCTTAGTTTTGACAAAACAATATCACTTATTACGCCGGTCATAAAAAATGATGACAGTCATTGCAATTAAATCTAACCGAATTTGTTTTCCCTCCAGGTTTATTAAATTCATGTAAGGACATTACTTTAGTGCTCTTGTATCATTTTTATTAAAAATCTAAAAATCACTAATAACGTCGACATTAGATGAACCAAATGAAATAATCCCCCACTGCTATCTGAATAAAGTACAAATCGAAAACCTCATAATATGCTAAATAAATTCCTCATAAAAGGAACGTAAATATTGCCTGCGTTTGTAAATTATGCCAGGAATCCTGTAAGTCAGTATTAAATGCATCTACATTATACGTCTGCGCAGTACTTTAATAATTCTGCGCCTGGCATTCCACCTTGTCGGGCAGGTGCCGTCTCGTATACCGGTCCTGCTTTCTGCAAGCCAGTTTTCGCAAAAAAATGTCCACCATTGCGGTGTCGACATTTATTAAGTTAATCATAAAATTTGTTTTTATTATTATAATAAAACTGTACACAGAAAGACACAAAGAAATATACAATGAACTAAATCTTTGGTTGGATTTTAATTTGCATGACAGGATATTGTCGTAGACTTCGAGTATCCTTTGTTTTTCTACACATAAGTGTAACTAATCATCATAATAATAATATTATGATGATTAGTTACTATGATTATGACTAAACCTTAAGTTATGGTATACCTAATTTCATTTTGTAACAAAAGGGAATTATGTCATCGAAACACATTAAATCATCGCTTAACGTTGTAGTTAAAAATAGTGCTTCATCAATTTTCTTGTCAATTATGATTTAACCAATTCGATCTAAGATCAATACTATTAATAAAAACTACATGGAAAAACAATTTGCACAAATATAACAAAAAAACACCATATGATAATAATTTTATAACAGCTATAATAGTTTCAATATCTAATGAGCGTGACTACACAATGACTGGTCTGACCGCAGACATTACAAGACGTGCGTGATTCCGAATGAAGCTAAAAGTCGGCTTTCCTCATAATGGAGTCTGCGTCAACTCGACCGCAGAGCATTAGAAGAGGACGAGACGTTAATCTTGACATCAATGGCCGTCTATGTGCTAATATCGACGGATCAATTACATTATATCAAATTACATCCATAACACATCATTCCTCTCGTTTTACATCAGTGGTTCAAAGGATTATTGAGAAAACGACAAGTCATCGTCATTTGTTACTATTTATGTGTAACTTTTGCGTTTTGTACACGTTTTATATTCTAAATTAATTAAATAAATTTAAACCTTGCGATTTACCGTCAAATACGTCCGTGGACATTGTTAGTGTAGTGTGTCACAGCAGCCTTTTCGAATGTGAAGATCAAATGTGGGTAGTTGAAAAAACTGCTCGCAGCTCCCATCCTGGACTACCCGCCTCTTCATTCTTCAGTCAACTCGTGACCACGGCTGGTGTAACCCGTGCCGAAACGTCGAGTAGGAATAAAAGGTAAACAAATACCTTTATTATACGCGTTCAGACCCGATTTAGAATATGAAATATTTGTGTGTAATCTATAAAAACACATCATTTTTTTTTTGATACCATTATATTGATTACCTCAATTTCTAGTGATTTAAGATCATTAAAGACTTTCGACTCTTAATTACTGCTTACGAACATTTACTTTTTTCACTTAAATTAAGCTGTAAGCTCCAAACGTTATCAAGATTACAAATGGAGTGTGATTAAAAATTAAACTTCGTGTATTTAATCCCGACCAAGCTTTAATTACGTATCATCTATAATCCAAAAACCTTTTGAAAAGAGCTGTTAAACATTTTTACTAAAAAGAATAACAAGAATACATAATTTTCTGATGGTACACAAATGGCTGCATCAAATCGAGTTACGCGATGATCGAGTGAAATATAACAGCCGCTAGCGAATCGATTTTAAAATTGAAAAAACTTACGTGTGATTCCATCGCTGGGCACAGACAAGACGAAGCCAGAGGGGTCGGAGTTATGACGTGGCGAAACCAAAACAAGTTCAAATCGATCGTGCATTCCAACGCTTCAGGGATTCTTTCGGAGGTGGAATGCGATCCCGCGAGGTCGTCTAATCATTATAATCTCGATTTACTGCTCGATTCGTCATCGTCTGATTTAGTTAATGGAATAGCAATAACCGTGTGAAACGGCTATGATGACTCTCCAATGGTGTCCATAGGAAATTACATAGTTACTTTAACCGTTCTAACACTATTCATTTCTGATTTTTTGTTAGGATTGTTGAGGCAGAGATGAAATGGGCCTAAAGAAATGACGGACAGTGCAATAAAAGTGTAAATTACTAATTTCGTCATCAGATTTTATGTATTTTTAGCAGCAACAAAATGTAATTTTAGATTTAACCTGATTTTGTAGGCAATGTTAATTTTAAAATTTAAATCGTCCCCAGAAATGCGAGTTTTTGCTAAAACATCTAAATTACTAACCTGTTCGAAATCTGATATAGATTATTAACCAGCAACAAAATGACATTTTAGAGAGGTCCTGCGCAGGAGGCTTCAGAACGCAGTCGCATGGGAGCGGAATGCGGTCCGGCGGCCAAGGGGGAGCCGGCACGAACAGGGGGGAAGGGGGAGGGTTGCGCTGGCGCAGAGCCGGCCTATAAACTGCGACGGAGTGGTTAGCGCGCCCCGTAACCTGTAATTATCCCGTGAGACGGCACGGCCGATCACCCCGGTCCATAACGCCACCGCGCATTGTTTTAATGACTATTGCGAACTGCACTTTTATACTAATTAAAATTAAAATGTAACACAGAAATACATTTGTCGGACCATCGGCGTTTCTTTCGTTCACTGACTCACGCATATGACTCACGTCTTTGAAATTTTGCTAAGGTCGCTTATGAGATTATTTATAAAAACCTGTGCTGTTTATAGGTGCAGCAGGAACATGTCCTAACTTGACTGTTTCCAAAGTTTGTGTAATGTTTTTTTGTGTAATGATTAGTTAATGTTAAGATAATCAACGCTTGTGAAACATTTTGATATATTGAAATTTTATTTCACAGTAGTCTTATCAAATAAAATTGGTCTTTGTAATTGATATTCTTGTTACACCTTCTCGCACTTTTTGTCCCTTTTTAAACGGACATATAGATTACTTTTAACGATACCACAAACGATACTGTGTTAGCCAACTACGTTAAAGATTTACGTTACCCCCACAAAAACAATGTCAACACAATAGTAGCTAACTAAAACAATTCCGAGTAACGTATTCGTCCGATTTTCCGGTTTGCGGCAGACACATGTGATACAATCTATGCGTGTAATACAGCTATACTCTAAGTGTGTTCCGCGGAACCCTAGGGTTCCGTGATACCTCTGTCGGGGTTCCGCAAGAATTTAGAAATAAAAAAATCAAAACACCTCTCTCTGGTCGCTCCGCGGCTGTGCGGACTCCGCGGCCGCGCGGAGACAAAACGCTATGAATGTTATTTATTTATTTATTTGTATTTGTATAAGCTTGTGTTACATTAGCTGGTACAATATCTCATAAGTTTGGTCTCAACAATTTTATACTTGTACAACGCGTTCGCTCTAAGTTTGCCGGTCTGTGGAATGCGCGTACCCTCCCCCACGTGACAACAAAACTTATAATGTGTCATAGTTTTACCCAAATATCTAACGTACACAATTTTTATTGTTACAATTAAATAAAAAATTTCGAACGTCATACACTCATACCTATCGCCAGCGGCAAACTTAAAACGAGCGGGTAGTATACTTGTAAGCGCTCAGTCTCTTTGATAAAAGCCGCCTCTGAATTAGACGCTATAGTTGTCAACTAGCGACTTTCGTCTCTAACTTCAAAGGATAAAGTCGATATTGTTTACAACGCTATTTTTAAATTTCTGTTTTTATTTTTGCTTTTTGTTTATCAAAGGTGCCGACTCGAGTATTTTCGAGAATATTTGAGATCGAGTCTAGGACTAAGTATAAAAGCGGCGATCGCGCGTTGGCGTCGTCAGTTGATGATTAGCGTTCGGAGCGATAAGTTACTACCTACTTACAAGCTCGCTAGCGAGAAACTAGTGTTCATTGTTTTACTGCCTGCTGTATTCTGTTGTCTCAGTTTTATACATTTCTTCCCTGTAGGTTCTAAATTTAGTCTCTTATACGCAGTAACGATTGTGCATTATTTAAACCCCACTATCCTGACTTGTAACATTATAAATAAAGAAGAATGGAACGTTGGCTTAAAGGTGTTAAACGTGTTCCAACAACATCTTCTAATGACGCTGAATGTTCAAAAGCAATGCGCGCGGAGAATTTAGCAATCACCGATCCAGAAGATGATGCCACGAGTGCCACGACGTCAAGCTCGACGGTTTCAAAGACGAAAAAAAGGAAGTATGATGAATCTTATATCAGTTTCGGATTTGTTGATTCCAACGGCTCACCTCTCTGCATGCTCTGTAGTAAACTGCTTCCTAATAGTTCCATGGCACCTGCCAAATTGCGTCGACATTTAGAAACCGTACACCCCGAGACTAAAGACAAGAATAAAGAATTTTTTGTTCGCAAAAAAGATCAGTTATTAGAAAGTCAAAAAAATATGATGCATGTAACACAAACTACCAACGAAAAGGCCACGGAGGCATCATACTTAGTTAGCTATCGCATTGCACAAGCAGGTGAAGCGCACACTATCGCTGAGAAATTAATAAAACCATGTGTATTAGACATAACAAAATGTATGCTTGATGAAAAATCTGCAAAGCATCTTTCTACTGTTCCGCTATCAAACGATACTGTTTCACGACGAATCCATGATCTGGCAAGCTACGTCAAACAAGAACTAGTTACACGTCTACAAAATACACGATTCGCTTTGCAAATGGACGAGTCGACTGATGTCGCTGGTTTGGCTATCCTGCTGGTTATTGTGAGATATCCATATAAAAGTTCTTTTGAAGAAGACATGCTTATGTGTTCATCGCTGCTTACAAACACTACCGGGGAAGAAATTTTTAATAAAATAAATATATTTTTTGAAGAACATAATCTCAGTTGGAACAATTGCATTGACATTTGTACAGATGGGGCCAAGGCGATGACAGGTAAAACAGCAGGAGCAGTGTCACGAATGAAAAATAAAGCGCCTAATTGTAGTTCCAGTCATTGTATTCTGCATAGACAAGCACTTGCGATGAAGCAAATGCCGTCTAATCTAAAATTAGTTATGGATGAAGCGGTAAAAATAATTAATTTTATCAAATCACGACCACTACAATCCCGATTGTTCTCATTATTGTGTGAAGATTATGGCAGCAAACATAAAACACTGCTGCTCCATACAGAAGTGCGATGGCTGTCTCGGGGAAAAACTTTAACAAGGCTATTTGAACTTAGAGCCGAGTTACAAATGTTTCTTTCAGCAGATACTTCTTTTAATTTGAAGGACCGTTTGTATGATAAAACTTGGTTGTTCCGATTGTCTTTTATGGCGGATATCTTTCAAAAACTTAACGAATTAAATTTATCGTTGCAAGGTAAACAGACAACAGTGTTTCAGGCCTATAATAAAATAACTGCTTTTAAAAGAAAATTAGATTTTTGGATCATTTGCATTGGTAAGAAAGAAATAGAAAGTTTTACGTTACTCAGTGAGTTTGTTAGCGAAAACGACTCAGAAATGTTTGAAGATAATGTGTTTGAAGAATTGGTCCAATATCTCAGTTCGATGCGCGCATCTTTTGAAAAGTATTTTCCCGAAGAACACAATACAAAAATTAAAGTGAACTCCTGGATTCATAATCCTTTTTTACCCAACTTGGAAAAGCCTGAAAACATGTCAAATGAGATATATGAATCTCTTTTAGAAATGTCATCAGACACAAGTATGGAGTCATTGTTCAAAACGACGCCTCTTAATGATTTTTGGTGCAGAATCCAAGATGAATATGCAATGCTTGGCCAAATGGCTCTGGATATTCTTCTCCCGTTCCCAACTACATATTTGTGCGAAACAGGATTCTCTACCTACGCAGCCACGAAAACAAAATATCGCAATAGACTGGACGCCGAAGCTGATATGAGACTCCAACTTTCTTCCATCAAACCTGATATCAAGCAATTGATGAAAAATAAAAAACAGTTTCATACCTCCCACTAGTTAGATTTTTTCTTTTTTAATGTTTTCTATTATTGTCCTTACCAAGTGGTGAAGTAAATAATAATTAGTAACTGATACATTGTACTTTTATTATGCTGATTAATATAGAATACACTTATAAAAATAATTGTTTTATTGTAGGGTTCCATCAAGTATTTTGCTTCCCAAAAGGGTTCCGTCATTTAAAAAGTTTGAGAACCACTGGGTAATAGAACCTATTCTGGTCGCAGGGCGTCAGAGGTGGGGATAGTTGGCATCACGCCGCGTTATGAATGAACGTGGACCTCCGGCGGCGCTAGGGCCCGCAAAGGGAGAGGGGGATACCGCTATTGGAATTCCAAAAACTCGAGTGGGCGATGCGCTTACCCATAAAAAAGAGTCGATCCGACACAATAGTGCCCGGGGCAAACGTCGCGCCGAGGTGCGACCGTTTCAAGAAAGAACTGATAGATAAATATTGTTTAATCTAATACCATCCTATCACGTAACAAAGTACGGTTGCGTTATGTTATGCCTTGTTAAAATAACAGAATAATGAGCCCGCTGTTTGGTTAGCATGACAAAGACAACTGGCCGTGGAATGCCGTTCATCTCGCCGGCGCCTGTGCCACGACCGGATTGTCGATTGAAAACCCTAGTTTTCCATTCGATCTGGTGCCAGGTCACGTACATTCAACCTCGGCTTTCTACGCACTAACAAACATTAAGTTAATACACCTGCAGTTTTATTACTGTTCTTACTTATCTCTGTTGGCGAAGTGCTCCGGCCAATAAGAGATTAGCTTGGGTATTTCAATCGGAAAATGATGCTGTTGAATTAAGAGTGGTCTTGACATTAAAATGTGTATTCAAGTCCCGAGCGTCACTAAGCGATTTCTCGGTCCTTTTCACGTGTGAAAAGTAACAGGGAACAAAAATTCATGCTCTCGATATGGCAATGCGTGCAAGTGGAGGGGGGGGGGGGGTCGGCGCTGCACCAGCAATAAAAGCCTACCTGCCCGATGTAGATGTTATCTCACCCGGTCAAAGACGCCGGCCGCCTCTGAACTATACAACTACAAATGCGGTAACGGTCTCAACGCCAATAAGAATAAGGTCCATTCTCGAAAAAGAGTCCCCTGTGCTAACAAACACGTAACGGTGTGGAATTACAACACTTTTGTTAGATTGTAAGCTTTTGTCATCGTTACAAGTATACATTAGTCATAAGCACCGCACATTACTGAGCGCGGAGAGAGTACTGCTGATGATACCAACATTACAGATACGGATGATTTGTCGACGCATTTGAACGGCAAAGTAAAACGTTTCTCGTGTAAACTTAATTATGATACATCAATAGAGTATGTAAAAGAGAACGCGCGTTTAGTTATAAAAATTCTTATGAAAATTCTCGGAGGAGTCCCAATAAAGAATTGGGAATGCGGGTTCGGTATCAATTAACGGAGACATTAAATGTAGGTGGATAAATGAGAGAACTAGTTAGTGTAGTAGTATAAATAAACGATGCAGCTGCATTCGGAGTTATTGGAATAAAAAAAATGTTTCGAAAGAATAACACGGAGCATCGCGCGATGACAGCCGCACACGTTGGAAACCAACTGATTTGTTTTAAAAAGCCAATGTTTGTTTATAGTAATGTTGTATTTTAAGAATGCAGCGCGAGTTCATGTAGCAAGAATTCAAAAGAGTTAAACGCAGAAAATGATGAAAAAATTAATTCAGATATCATTTCGATTTGGTTTAATAACTGAGTTAAAAAAATGTGACAATGACTCCAAATAGACTCCTCCAGACTCCATAAACGTGTACTTCCAAACAGCGAAATAAGACTCCCAACTAAAACCGAGAAGAGATTTTTCTCAATTCAAATTCTAAAATTCTAATGAGGTAATAAAAAAAGGAAACGTGTCCATAACAAAAAGAGAAATGAAACAAAACATTGTGACAGAGCAGCATCTGTCCCTTTCAAGAAAACAAATGAACGATCTCTCTGAAACAAGCGACAGCCAAAGTAATTGCTTAATCAACAAATCGTCTATTAATTATGTCCAAAATTGTCTCACAAATTAACGGTTAAGTGTTGTTTGATCTATGTTAAGAAATATGGATCGGATACAAGGCGCCGAAGAGCCGAATGATGTCAGAACATCATATCGCCTAGGCCAGCCGACCTATTTAGACAAACTATTTTCGTATGAACATTACCTACATACATACACATATGCCAGAGCGCGCTTTGAAACCGAAACATATTTTAAATACTTAAGAATTGTTCAATATTCGTTCTGTTAAGAATCTCAATTTTGATCTGGGTTTTTAAGGTTGGATCTACAAGTACGATAAAGATTTTCCATCATTCATTCCGGAAGTGTTTTGCAGTTTACTCTGATCTGATAACTGCAAGTGAAGGTTCGTCATCTGTATGTTATGTGACTTATGTGTTTTATTTAACAAATTGGGATTAGTTTGTTTCCTAGGCTATCAAAAAATGTATAATATAGAAGTATTTGGCGGTCAACCAAATAAATACCATTTGGTTCGTCTAATTCAGGGTTTCTTAACCTTTTTGTAGTCACGGACCACTTTCAAAATTTCAAAAATCTGACGGACCCTTTCCAAACTAAATTGTAGGGAAGAAAACAAGACATTTTGAAAAAAAAAACTTTTATTTATTACCACAGAGAAAGTAAACAGTACAGAGCGAGTGATAGGTACCTACCTACATTTTTAGATGGATCACGCGCAGTATTTATTGTCTTCATATCTGACATGGACCCCCAGCACTCATGCCACGGACTCCTCTGTGGTCCATGGACCCCAGGTTAAGAAACTGGTCTAATTACATCCCAAAAAAATCCATTTACTAAGCATGAACATTTATCAATTATCTATCACAGACTGATAGAAAGATTCTTACTGGTTAATGTAAAAATCAATCTAATTTATGTGTCTAAACTAGTAATTTATATTCACTATGCCACTGACATTTTATTGCTTGTATAAATAATGTACTACAAGTACTTGGGTTAATTACATTTTGATTGATTATATATTTTTGACACGTTTGCGTTGGCGTCTCCAAAAAATAATATCACGACTGCAAATAAATTTTCTCGGTCTCGTTCGTGAATTATTTATTAAATAATCGATTTGTATGTTAATTCGCTTGTTCACATAAAGGGGAAGATTTTCTTTGGAACTATAATAAAAAATATGTCTTATATTGTGACATTTCTTAGTAACGTTTGTTATCAATTGATGATCGAGCTTTCATTCGCGGTATTACTTTTGCGTATTGTCTTGTCTGTAAAGCCTTTATGACTATTAATTTGGTCCAAGGCGAAACCATTTAGGACAAGTGTTGGGTGTTCTTTAGTCAAATGAGTAAATATAGAGGTAAATTGGTAGACCGCACGCCCTCTATAGGCATTGGGAACTCACTATAGCAGGGGGGGGGGGGGGCACTGTCCCGAAACAGTTTTCTATTCACTTTTGATATTTTGTTTTCTTTTGTTTAAAATTTCACTGGTGACTACACGTACGACGTACGGATTAATGTGTATTGCAGGCAGTATTTAGTTCAGGAAATTTTCTCCCCATTCCCTAACGAACTTATAGAAAGCAGTAATTGAAAAAAATAAAATAAGTCATTAAAAATAAATGTAAGACAGAGGACATCCAGAAGTGTTAATTATTTTTAAAACTTTTGGGGCACCTCGTTTCTTTACTTGTTTTGGAAATGTAGATCTGATATAAGAGGGTAGTCCGTTTTAAAACACGTAGCTTTGTAAATAGCGTTTCCTTACACGTGTCTGAAGGGATTTAATAGGGATCACAACTAAATGGATTGTGATTAAATCACAATTAAATAAGGATATTTTACTGATGGCAATGACCGCAGGAGCATTACATAGCATTTTTGTTGCTGTAAGATTTGTAGTAGACTGTAGACTAGTATTCTGTAAACAATTATTATGTTCAACCACGATAACAAAAGTTAAAAATCTTATGAAATTTTACATGTTATTTGAGATCGAATGCAAATCGTCAAGCGAAGTAAGTTCTGTTTAATGCTGTTGTTTTGTGTGTCCTGGATGAGGTTAGTATTCTGTAGTAATAGTAGCCAAGTATTCGATTTTACTGTCGATTTTACCGTTGCAAGTATTTTACGTAGGTATCCTACTCAAAGCGAGCGTGAATATCGTCATACAATATTGAACTTTGAACAACGATGAATGACATATTTCTCACAACTCTAGTTACCATTTCATATCATTATTAAGCCGGGATTCCACTGCGAAAGGGTAATGAGCAAGTAATAGCTGAGCGGAATGGAGTCCAACTAGCCAAAATAGGTTTTAACTTCCACTAACAAAGAGTTTTGACAATTTATGTTTTTCCCTTCCACTGCAAAAGAGAAATGAAAGCGAGGAATGAGCTGAGTCAGCTAAACAGAAAATTATAAATGCAGTTAAATTCCATTGCAAGCGAGTCTAGTTGGAGTTTGTATTTTGTGATGTCTAGTACCGATTCAAGTGACGACGATTCTGACTATGTGCATACAAAGACGAAAAGTTTAATATTATACGGGCCGGGGCGCGCGGAGTCCGTTGCAAACTCGTCAGCGGCACCGTGTCGCAGGAACTCTTTCCTAGCTATTTTACTTGTTTGGTCCCTTCCGCTTACCCCTTCGCCAGTGCAATCGCTACTATGTAATTTTAGGTTGCTCCGTCGAACTGAGTCCATACGCTCCGTTTGCTTAAGCGGAACGAGCTCTTTTTAAACTATTTTTATTCGCTCACTCCTTTCTGCTACTCTTTGTTGGTGGAAGCACTTCTATGAAGTTTACCGTTGCGAGTTAATCGGAGTCCGTACGGACCCCTTCCGCTCGCAGTGGAAGCCCGGCTTTATAATCTAATCTTTGAACAACGATGAATGACACATTTCTGACAACTCTAGTTACCATTTCTTATCATTATTATAATGTAAACAGAATTTATTGCAAATAATATTTGCATGAATTCAGATTTTCCAAAAAAAAAAAAGTTAAAAAGTAAAACCGGATAACCTAACTGGGCAGATCACATTTGTCACGGTACGGATAACGGATGAGGTAGAGTCCTCGAATGGAGACCGCGCGGACCGATGGTGGACAGATGAGTAACTGAATGAGAAAAGCACAAGTCCGAGTGTAGTGGCGTGCCCTGTGACTCGCGAGAGGCCATTATGCACATATGTATGTATTGTTACCGAAATCCGTTAAGTGTTATTTTCATGTTATACCATCAACCAGCCTGCTTCTTTTGACGATTGAACATAGATTCCGATTTCTCCGCCACCACACCCGATCTTCCACTCTCCTCATCCAGTCATTACCCACGATGTATCAGCCTATAATATCCCACTGCAAAGCACAGGCCTCTCCTAGTAAAATCACTTTCGGGCCGTAATACACCACGCGGGCTCAGTGCGAATTGGTGAATCACATGCTCCACATTTTTATTTATATCTGGAGCATGCGCGTTTCCTCATGATGTTTTCCATCACCGCCGCGGCCAACTAGTGACAATTTAAAAAAAAAATCACTCACGATCACACGAATGTGAGTAGAGTATAGATACCTGTACTCTTCTCTAATTACATTTCTCTAAAATATTTGAAGTGCCAGAACAAACTTCGAGATCTTTTAATGCGTATGGCTGTTATGTAATTACGAATGCATAATGAATAAATACGTAATCGATGTTTTCGTCCACGTTCATCGATATGAGAATACACCACATTCAAAACTGCGATATTTATAAATAAACTACTCGTACTTATATAATCGTCTTAGGAAGTTTATGCTGACTACTGTTTTACTATTCATGACTATTTTAGTCCTTGCCTTTTAACAAAGACGACTATAATATGGCCTGACAACTGACACACAATAATGGTAATCTTTATTGATAATATGTGATAATAATATCCCTTAGTACTGGCCATAAATACCGTTAGAATAAAGAAAAAAAATACATTTGAATCTAATATAGAATTTGTCATTCTCAAATGAAAAATAAAGGTTTTTTCTCATTTTGGCGCCAATCATTATTAAATAGAAATATATATTGTACTTATATATTAAACTGGGGGGTGATAACGAAAACCATAATGCTGTAATTGCATTACACAAAGTACACATCGAGCCAAATGCACTTTTTAAAACTCCATCCCCTTGGTATTAGCCGAATGTTTGTGTACCAGGCTGTTGGTAAGTACAATTGAAACGTCCTCTGTTTGTGACAGAAAAAGGTCTAGCCGTCCACGCACTAGTCGTACTAAACAGACGATTAAAGCTGTGAAGGAGAGAATCCGAAGAAATCCCGTCGGGAAGCAAAAGAGTTTATCCAGAGAGATGAATATAGCACCCAGAAATGTCACGTATTTTATAAGATGATTTAGGACTTGCTGCTTAACTGATAATTTAAAGATAAATAGGTTTGACAAATCAAAACAACTTCACAGACAGATCTTATTTACGGACGAGAAAATGTTCACCATCGAGGAACATTTTAACAAGCAGAATGATCGAGTTTATGCTCATAATGCTAAAGAAGCTATTCAATTGGTCAATAGGGTGCATGCAACGTAGCCATTCTGTGGCTTCATCGTTGGTTTGGTGGGGCATTAGCTATCAAGGAGTTGGAACCACATTTTTGTGAAAAAATATGGTGAAAAATGTCGGCTGAAGTGTGTCAAGATACGATTATTGAGAAGGTCGTAAAGCCTCTTAACAACACCCTGTTCCATAACCAAGAATGGTCCTTTCAGCAAGACTCATCATCACCAGGTCATAAGGCTCGCTCGACACAGGCGTGGCTAGAAAGGAATATTTCAGATTTCATTAGAGCTGAAGACTAGCCGTCATATAGTCCCGATCTTAATCCGCTCGATTATGATTTATGGCCTGTTTTAGGGAGCATGGCATGCTCTAAACACCATGATAATATTGAATCCCTAAAACATATCATTTGGGTGGCAGTTGCCAATTTTCCCATGGAAAGGGTGCGTGTTTCAATCAAAAACTGGCCACAACGTTTAAAAGAATGTATAAAAAAAGCAAATGGTGACCGTTTCGAATAAACGTTATATTTTTAAAATGCTTATCTATTCATTTCTAAAATAACACATTTTTGTCATATAATGATAATGTATAAATAAAAATATCAATGTTTTTTTTTGTAACAACATTTATGGCTAGATTAAGTATACAAATACATACTCGTGTCTCTAGTAGATATTTATAGATTAGGTATACTATATCTAATAATATAAATATTTCGCGGTAGTAGTTCGAATACGTAGTAGATTGATATCTTTTAATAGGTATGATAGATAATATTAATAAATCGATTGTAACACTATGTACCTTTTTGTTATGAATTATGATTATTAAGTTTGAATATGCCTCCAGCCAGACCTACCTTTTCGAATTTCAAATATTTTTGTCCGTCGGTAAAATTTTTGTATATGACAATCTTGTCCATCTCGCCATAAAGTATTTTAAAGCTTTGATTCGGATCGCGTCATAAAATTACCGTGTAAAGCCTGACTTAGATGTAACTTAGGATTTTGCAAGGTCGGCGGCGCGCCCGCATACCCCCTGGTGTTGCAGGTGTCCATGGGCGGCGGTAACACTTACCATCACGTGAGACCGCTTGCTCGTCCGCCTTCTTCTCTATAAAAAAAAAAATAAAACATCGACTTAGACACTAGACACATAAATTCAGACTTCCTGAAACGCATTTGTTTGTCTTCATAAATGAAATTACTAACTGCTCTCAAGTACTTATTTGAATTCGAAGTAAGAAGTAATAGTTTCTTTCTTGTAACTCCAACTGACTGACTATAGTGTATGTGCAAGCCGTACATTGTCAGCATTTTCCGTGTACCTGACATTGCAGCAATCTGTTGCACTTAATATATCATCAACTGCCATCTCGTACAAGATTTACTACTACTATCATATTCAGTGATTATTATTCGGCGAATTCGCCGAGATGGCTGATGCGGCTCCGAGGACCAAAGAGTTCCAACGATAACGTTCCAAAATCAAAAGGTGATTTTGGATTATTATCCACCGAGCGGGCTCAATTTTTAGGGGGGAGAGTGCACGCTGCAATCCAACAGCTGCTGGGCGCGCTCGATTCGCCACGTTACCCCTCTCTCACGAACACTACCTTGAAATGTAGGTACTGCATTACCCGCTTTATCTTATTTCCCTAATGTACGTAAGTGTTTCGGTAGTGAATGAGATGTGCCAGAGTCCATTCCCATCCTATCCCTCCCCATTTTCCAAACCCTTTCTCCAAATCCATTCCTATATCTCCAAAGGTAGGCAGCGCATCCGGGGGCGTGCCAACGTTTGTCATTTAGGACTTATGTTGGCATGTATCGCGTATGTCTATGGGTGACAGTATCCACTTACCATCAGGTGGACTGTGTGCTCGTCTGCCGCTTTCGTACATAAAAAGAAAAAAATACAGGTCAGTGGATAACTAATTATAATTATAATGTAACTAATTATTATTTGAGTTTGTTTTGATTCGTAAATTGAAATTCACCTACAATTGCTATTTAAACGCTTCAACTGCATTTTTTTTATTACAAGTGCTAAAGAGTTCGCTATTGCATTTTACTTTGATCTGTTTCGGTGTTAAACGTAACAAAAATAGCGCGTAACACGTCGCGCTGCGGGGAGCACTGGCAGGCTTCAGACAGTACGGTCGTAAATTTAAATATGAAAGAAACCATTATAAGTGTATCTGCCCCGACGACGCCCCGCGGGTTTTACCTACCATACTTCGTCAAGCTTCTCGATAGTAAAGATGTTAGTAATCTTTATGATTCAGTATACTTGTAATTCATTATTCACAGAAGACTACCGATGTACTCTACATTTTTCACTTTATCCTATTATCCCAATGAGTACGTACGTCTTTCGGTAGTGAGTGCAAAGAGTGAGTGAGATATGCCGGAGGCCATTTCCATCCTATCTTATTTTCTCAATCCTTTCTCCAAATCCATTCTTAAATCTCCAAATTTAGGCGGCGCATATGGGGACGTTGCAGCGATTGTCGAATGACAACAGTTACATGAATTGATGTTAGTGTGTATCGTAGATGTTCGTTGCTATCGTTCGTAGTGTGTATCGTAGACAGTGATTACTTACCACCAAGTAGAGTAGACTTTGTTCGTCTGCCACCACAAATAATACTCGAACGACTTTGCATATCATTACGGACCAAATTTATAGTAATTTTTTTTAGTGATAGTTTTTAAAGATACATACGAGTATAATATTTTTTATATGAATGATAAAAATAGTTACAAAAGAAAATACTTCAATATATTCTAAATATTTCTCGTATTTCGTGAACTTCTGAAATGGTTTGAAAACTTGCTTGCATGCTGTACTACTGTTGACAGTTGCTAACAAGAAATCCTATCTATCGCCTGCAATCCTAATTTGACGGTTCGGCAAATAAAAGTTTTGACAAAAGTGTTTGATACAACACTCGGAAGCTCTTACAAAACTGCCCACCACATAGCCCACGTACCACTCTTCCTTACTAACCCTTACCATAAACAAATATTTTTATCATCATCTAATATTTGCACAAAAGCTTAGATTTATCAGCAAAGAAATATTTCATAGACGGCAGACATATTTTTCGACACAAAAGGTGTGGTAAGCATCGATGGTGGTAGGTCCTTTGTCCCTTGGTGCGAGGGATGCGCCCGCGCAGGTAGGGGTCGAATCCGCCCTTTTGGTGACTCATTCGCATTTAGGGTTGTCACTTCGATTTATTATTTTTGCAATTTTGCTTTTATTATTTTGAATTTTTTTAATTTGTCTTTAAATTTCTGTAACTTAAATGCTATTTCAAATTTTATAAATAATGGCATGGCACTTACCATACCATCAGCCTGTTTCTCCACTGCTGGATATATACCACATCCAAGGCTCGCCACCACACACGGTTTTCGACTCTTATCTCAACCTCCACCGGCGAACTCCTTCAAGACGTCGCGTCGGTCCATCTGGCCGGAGGGCGTCGCACACTGCGCGTCCCGGTATGCTGCGGCCTCCTTTCGAGGACTCGTCTACCCCAGCGTATCAGTCCTACGGCAAATATGACTTGCCCCATTTGTCACATTAACGTACTGATTCTACGAGCTATGTCGGCGACTTTACTTCTTGTCTTGCATAGCACATATTTAGGTAGATTTATTTATTAAAAATAATTACTACGAGTTATTAACCTATTAAACTAATTTTATTAATAGTTAATAAATAGCACAAAATGTTATTTTATGTCTCATGCCCGAGTGTTGTCGAAAAAACATGTGTACATGCCAATTTATAGCCCTTTGGAATGTATGTTTTTAGTTAATAAAATCGTCTCGGATATTTATCATGGCAACCCTATCTTCACCGAAATAATATTTCAATAATTTCACAGTTGCTCCCCATTTCATTATCGTTTATAGATCCAACGATGGCTTTGCTATTTAGTTCTTCATTAATCGTTCTCTCTATATTTACTATTTATGTATTAGTACAAAGTCAGCATTGAATATACATCTTTATAGTCATGATTCATGAACCACAACACAACTAATAAGGGCGTTAATGCTATGAATCTGTGTAGCTTTATGTTGTGCAGACTAAAACGGACGTGAGTTTTGTGACTTTTCTTGGTGCCGTTCTTTTAACCTTTGAAGTTCAATAATTATTTGTATTGTTAGGAGTTGTTATTAAGTTGCTGGGATTTATGAATTGTTTGTTTTGCCATTATGAATTGAAACTGAGTTCCAGCTGCGCAACATTATCCCATTTACGTGAAATATTTCACACGAGTATTTTTTTTGTATTTTTAATTTTATTTATCGACACGTTTGGCGAATAGTAGATGGAAAGTTACAAATTCTCATCCAAATATTCGTACCCCAGATTTGATGAAAGCACTCAGACACCCAATATTATCGTACGGTTCATCAAACACGGACTCTTGTGAGTGAACTGTAATACAGAAGGGTCATCACGCAAAATATATATTACTAGCGACCCGCCCTCGCTTCGCTTCGGTTTAAAGGTTTTTTCTTCAAAATTTCTAAAATAGCCTATGTCCATCTGGAATAATGTACCTTTCATTAATAATGTACCTTAATAATGTAAATAGGTGCAGTGGTTCCGGAGATTACCCTCCACATCACACAAACTCACCAAATTCGCACTCTCTCTTTATTATATTATATATATATATAGTATAGATTGTAGGTGGCAGTGGCGCAAGGTTCAAGGTTCAAACTCTTAATAATAATTCACAAAGAGCAGTACGTACTTACAATAGATAATAAGTGCATTACCGTGCAATGTGAAACTTATCTAAAACTGTTGGTCAGCTCAAATATTGACCACAGACCGCAAAAGCCTGCGGTTTTACTTAAATAATGTAATAACAGTTCAGTAACACAAACTTTATAAGTGTTAACACTTTTAAATAGCTATTACAATAAAACCGTAATGTCCTTAGTTACAATATACATGAGAAACTTATAGTATCTCTTGTTTTATATAAATCTGTTGTTCGCAATATTTTTTGCATCGATTTTGTTACCGTTTTCACTTCTATATAGTGTTTTTATCCCCTAAGGTTATATGTGTACATTTTATTAAAATCAAATAATTAATTGTGGAAACAATGGGTAGGGCCCATCACAGTCACAAATCTAGATGATAGTATTATATCGTAGAAATGTATATTATAATGAAGCTATCTGCATATACCTACAGTAACAAACTGATTTTAAAAATCGGCTGCCCAGCGATATCACCGGCAGATATGACCTTTCACCTTAAATTTTTGTCTTTTCTGTAGAATAGATAGCAGACGAGCGGGGGCGGGCCACATGGTGGTAAGTTGTCACCGCCGCCCATGGACACCTGCTACACCATGGGGCTTGCGAATGCGCTAGCCTCTTGAAGAGCCCCGTATCGTAGCGTAACGGAAATACCTCTGTCTTTTATATAAGTGATCCTATTGGGCCAATAGATTAAGCTTGGGAATTTCGAAATGGGAATGTGGTGAGAAGCTACTGCTATATGTCTGCTGATAGCTGTCTCTGTCACTAGTGTGTGGTTATAGATGTCATCACATCACTAAGAATGACGTCATTGTTACAAGTTGCTCTGTCCTTTTCTCAACTTCCAACTAAACTCTTTGTTATGTTGAAATTTTTTCAAAATATTTTGATTTTACAGATTGATGTCTAGTATCTTTAGTTTTTTTTTATAAGGCGTAGAATTTGTTATGAAGCGAACACGAGGCGTTTCAGTTCCAGTTGTTTCCATTTTCCCGAAAACTTGTATGTTTTCGTTGCTTGAACATTTGAATGTTAACAATATTTCGTACAACAAAAGTTGTTGGATGGTTCGTCCGATGAATAACTCCAGTGATTGTGTTTGAACAACTGTTAGAGCTCGTTAGCACAGTTGTGCACAAAACTGTGCGACAAAGGCATTCCAAATTAATAGTTTCCAACTGAAACCAGACATGTTCCATTTACGCTCCATTTTAATTAAAGGATGCTCAAACAATGTACAGTGCTCGGTAGTATACGGCGTGTTGCTAATAAGATCGCCTTATAATGTAAATGAGAATCTTATCTCACAGAAGACTACAGACATATTTACAAAGGTGTTTAATGTGATATACCTACAAGAAACTATTTTCTATCCCATCGAATGGGTTGGGATAGGATAAGGAGTCTCGTTCCATTATATCTAGTTCTTACTTCATCATTTTCGACTGATGTTGGCCAATGTCGCGATTGTTTACGGGCGACATTATCCACTTATCTCCAGGTGGACTGTATGTTCGTCTGTCTTACTCTTTATATATTTGTTTATAGCTGGTCATACCAGCGTATTGTGCTGGAGGTTAAATACAGTACTTTGCAGTGTTTTAATAAAATTAATTTCTCTTACTTTCACGGAACACCACACTGCTCACGTATTGACACTTTAAATTGCAAGTAATGGAGTCGCTATAAATTTTCCACGTGTCTGCAACTCGTACACGTTTTCTATGACTGTCTTCAACCGTACCTCCTTCTCTGTTCCCTGTCTACATGTCGACAATACAAGTACACAATGTCTATGTTCTAGATAGAATTAGGGGACATCAAGAGCTGGCGTGTGTGTAGTGTCGGCCAACAATAGAATAATACCACCCCATTTCTTCCCGTGGGTGTCTTAAAAGGCGAACCAAGCCGCTAGCCCGCCACCACAAGCGCTCAGGAACTACACCACCTATAAAAGAGTGGACTTTTTAAGGCCATACACTCCTCATGCACAAGACAATTTGCATGGGGGCCCGTGTCCAGCAGTAGATACCGAAAGGACTGGTTGCAAGAGCTGGCGGTTGAAAACTCCCTTTATTTTAAAAACTCTCGTCATAAGGAGGAAAACTCAACGACACAATTAACCGCCCACCTAGGTTTTCCTTAATTTTCTAGTTACAGCTATACTGGCTATTTTTATTAATGTAATTTTGTTCAATGGCAAATTACAAAGCAAATAAAGACGAAAATGTTCTTAATTTCTCTAATTTCATAAAATAATAAACAAAGATAATTTAACAGTAATATTATCGATTTATGCCGAATTCACTATATTCATTACTTAATTGTAAAAAAAAAACAATCTTTTTCGGATGTTCCTTTAATTATTGTATAGTCTGAGGCACCGGTGTGCGACTTCGAAAACGTCTTTTTAATTAGTACCTTCAATCGGATTCAGAACAGGACTGCGTGCTGGCCATGGTAATTTATCAATGCTGACTGCGGCCAGATATTCGGTGAAGATTCTTACCATGTGTGGTCTGACATTGTCATGCATTAACAGAAATTCCCGTCTCGCGTTCAAATGTCACCAAGTCCGTACGCGCGTCGTAAGATATGCCACCCCAGAACATAATCGATCCACCTTGATAGCCCACTGTTTCCACAACTGCACATGGAGCAATCCTCTCTTGCGCGTCTGTAAACACGTTGACCACCATCAGGCCTACTTAAACTTATTATTTTGTTCTCACCGCAGAACAAAACGTTCCTCCACTGTGCCCATAGTCCATTCAGCACGTTCTCGCGCAAAACGAAGTCGTTCCCGTGATGAACATGTGACCATTTATGGCACTCTTGCTGGTCGATGTGCTCTCAAATCTCTTTCTTCTAACCTTCTTCTCACCGTTCTCACACTTACTGACGTTTCTCACTTCATACAGTTGATTCCTTGCTAGCACAATATTGGAAGACATTGTTTCTCAGGACACTGTTTGTAATAAAACGATCGTCACGAGCCGAAGTGCACTTTTTGCGCCCCTGTCCTGGTCGTCCCTCGTAATCTTCTAACTGCATCTCTCACAGTGATGCGTGGCATCCCGAGTACACGCGAGACTTAACGCTGACTGAAGCCTTCGTCAATAAGGACTACAGCTCTGGCTACTGCAGTGTGTGATGTTAATTAAATCTAAGCTCGTTTGTGTAGTCTAAACAAATTTAAGTGGGTACTTGTGTTTTTGTTTGCATCAATCGACCTGTCAAACAAAATAATTTAAATGCAATAAATAATAACTAAGTTGTGGTACTTATAGGCCACTTGAGAAGGTTTGGGCGGTTAATTGTGTCGCTGAGTGTAATTCTGAGAAGTGTGGTCGCTAACACGGCGGCTAGTTGGACTTATACTGCACATAGAGGGCTTCTGGTATTTATACTAGATTCATAGTGGAAGGCGGCACTTCTGTCAGTTCATAACGCTATCTAATCTACATGCAGTGTGTTTGAGGCCATTGTTTGGGCACCGCTTTGAGCACAATACAAACAAGGGCTTGCTTTGCCGGTGGTACTCGGAGCGGAGTAAAAGCTGTAGGTATATGGAAGTTTGACGTGAGCTTGTGTGTTACCGACTTTGTAATACTTATATTACTGAGAGTAGAAAGAAAGTATTACATCGTTTCATATGCATATATGCAACTTATTACGCATATGTAATTTCAATACTGTAGGAAAATAAAATACAAAAAGGAAGACGGATGGGCCAGTTAGAAGAGAGATTTACTATTTACCGTAAATTAAAAAAAAAGTTTAGTTAGAAGAGAGTCTCACGAGCGCTAGTACTCTTTTATGTATAATACCTAGTAGTATGTATAAGAAATATATTTAACTTATAGAAGTCACACACAAAACTACAAAGAATTTACACCATTCAGATACATATAAGTATTGCTTTTTGATTAATAAATAAAAAAATACAGCTACAAAAATATGTATTATTTTGATTGCATACAAAACCGCAAAGGTTTTACGAGTATATGATTTAGTTTTAAGAAATGTGTTTATGCGTTGTTTTTTGATAAAATTATAAAAATGAATTAACAAACTAAGAAACATTGATGAATCATCGAGAGAGATGGCCTTTAATTGACTCATAGCAGCAACCCCGATGAATCGCATCTATATTCGCTTTAACTTTGTCATACACACTCGGTGAGTGTTGATGAAGTTAACAGTTGTGAATTTACCTGTAAAAATCCCTATTTGATTTACCCACAATAAAATTCCTTATTAGATTTACCTACATCAATTATAGTGAAACCTACATTTGCTTCAGCTGATTAAACAACTAACCATAAAAAAATATGTTATTGTACTGCTAAAGTACTATAAAGTACAATATCGTAATTGGTGTCGTAAAATAAATAACGAAGCCGCTACCACAAACAGAATTTACGCCACGTCCTAAAGTGTGTACTCGCTAACCCGCTAGACCAGCGTGCCGTTTTAAGGCCATACATCCCTCATGCACCAGGATGTCCATGTCCATTAGTGAACGATAAAGGGGCTTGTTACGCTTACCGTTAAAGTATTACAACGGATTCACTCAGTAAAAGTTCATCGCTTACGATTGGCGAGTCGAATGAATCGTCCACGTGCTCGTCTATTTGCTTCTTTCTTTCTATTTGCACTAAAATATCGACCGCGTTGTGCATTGTTTACACAAGTTCCAGCTGATTAAAGAACTAAAGAGAGTATTATGTTGCTGTACTGCTAAAGTATTGCAATGTTTTTGGATAGTAAAAGTTCATCACTTAGCGCTAGTTTTTCCGAGTCACTGACTCGGCGAGACGAATGAATCGTCCACATGCACGTCTATTTGTTTCTTTCTATTTGCTGTAGGATATCGACCGCGTCGAGCACTGTTTACATTCGCACCGGCTGATCACTCGGCTAAAGATAGCGCTATGTTATTGCCACACGTGCACGGGTTTCCACTGAACGGGAAGGTGTGGAGGGAAATAAGATATTCTACTTGTATCAGTCTATAACGTCCTACTCTTGGACACAGCCCACCCATAGTGTCGGGCCGTAATCTACCACACGGGCTCAATGTGGATTGGTGGATCACATACTCCAGATTTTTTTATTTTTGTACCATACTGGTTTCCTCACGATGTTTTCTCTCACCGCCTAACAAGTGTCATTTTTTTTAAAATCCCTACTTAATTAGAAACTTAGTGATACAGGCCGAGGATTTGACCTCACGATCGCTCAAAAGTGAGTTGAGTATAGATACCCTGGCTGTCACCGCTCGAAGATATTGCTTTCTTATTTACCAGTAACAGTTCGAAGCGGCTACTAAAATAAAAATGATAATAATATGAAATGAGGGAATCGTTACTTCATTAAACTAATACAAACGTATTTTTAAATAACAATTTACTAGTTAATAGCTCCAACAAATTAAAATATGACTTGATATATTTTTATTTATTTAAAAAATTGTATTGCACTTAATCGTACGTACAAACAAAAGGCGAGCTTACTGCTTAATATTTTAATTCCATAAACCATCCTTTTTTCTGGAAAATCTGGAACATATGTATTCGCGTGGTGAACTATGACCCAAAATCTCCTAATGATTTTCTAGGGGAGGCCTGTGCCCGACAGTGGGACGTTAAAAAGGCTAAAATAAATATTTTTTTATCAGTTTGATTTCCTTTATAATACCTTTTTCTTTAAAGCTAGTGTAAACTATAATTTCAATTAAATTATATATTCTGTTCACGTTGAAAATAGTGACGTCAGCAGACCAATGTAGCATAAGGCAGCGTTAATTGGTCAATCAAGAAACGCCCCTCTCTTAATTGGTCAATCAGTAATACTAATTTGCACCGATTATAAAATTCCTTAGAAGTCTTAGTTAGAAAATCGTGAAACGAGCACAAGTTTCATCTTTATTTGTCATATGCTCATGTTACGTTGTAACATAAGTAGCAAGCACAGGTAACAAGATAGCAACAATAGCAAATGTTTCTACTGGTCGCTTAGATACAGTTGACTAAAGTGCGCCAAAGTTTCCAATTGTATGTTCTTTTCGTTCTCACATACCTATCTATTCAAGTTGCTCGACAATCATTGTTGATGCCTGTTCACCACTCTGGGGTTTCGCATTATGGCACCTTTGAACACAAAAGGGGAATGCCCAAGTGACTATGGAACTTAGTATCGGTGCAAATATTGTTGTGCCAACATGAAAACTACTGTCTTATGTTGCAATTAATATATACTTTCAAGAAAAATAAACAGGATTTACATAATTTGGCGGGTTTCTTAGAAATAGATGGGTAAACTTGCAAAGTCTAAATATCAAAACACATTGTTTTCCTTTTAGTAAATAGGTAAATTAACACTTAAGTATGCTATTGCTTATTAAATACAACATAAAATGTGGAAAGTCTCAACCACTTTGTGTTGCTTCACTCCATAAGGACTAGTGGACTATAACTGTCTTACCTTATGTTTTACTGTAATAATTATCAAGATGACGCCTATTAACTAGGATCGCGCATTATAGGTCAAAGAAGTCAGTTAAAGTATAAGCTTTATTGAACAAAAATACATAGAACAAAATACACATGAATAAAGTGAACTAATCGAAGTGAACAGTTAGTTCATAAACCGGCGAACTGAACTTTCCATAGTGCAGTCATATTTAATGGAGTCTGTATCTCACAATCACTTTTCACAATTAGCTACACTACTATCCTCGTTTACAATGCTAATGGAGTCTCTTTCTCATAATCACTTTATATAAGTTAATAAGGTTTAATAAACGACCACAATATCACACATGAGAAATAACTCAGACAGCGTAACAATAATAATAATGTCAATTGCGCCGGCCAACGACAAGTGACATTTCAGTGTTGCCAAAAATATTATACACAAATCGATTTTTAATACCGTAAAAAATACACAATAGAAAGACTTTTAAAGGTACTTTTTGTTTTATCCGGCAAATGTGAGACTCCAGATTACTTTATAAAATCATGATAATTAAAAACAGGAATTATTCATATCCTGAACTTGTGGCACAACTTAGATTCAAACGATACTGCTCATGGGCAATCCCCTTTTATACTATTTAACTTTTAATGTGACGTGAATTGCTTAAAAACGTGCGACTTTAATACCATGATCTCTCCACTGCTGTATGTAGACCACCCCCAAGCCTCGCCTCCGCAGACGATCTGTAAGTTCTTTTTTTTTTAATGGAAAAAAGGCGCCAGACGAGCATACAATCCACCTGATGATAAGTGGATACGTCGTCCATAGACATCCGCGATACATGCCAACATCAGTCCGGAATGACAAACGTTGGCACGCCCCAGGACGCGCTGCCTGCCTTTGCAGATTAAGGAATGTATTGGGAAAATGGGGAGCGAGAGGATAGGATGTGAATGGCCACTGGCATATCTCACTCACAACCGAAACACGTACGTACATTGGGGAAATACGATAAAGTAGGAAATGCAGTACATTTCAACGTAGTCTTCTGTAAGAGAGGGGTAACGTGGCCAGTCGAGTGCGCCCAGCGGCTGTGGGAATGCAGCATGCACTCTCCCCCTACCAATTTTTTTTTCATACCGCCACTACCAGGGAACATTATCCGAGTCGTCGGTCCACCTCACCCTAATGCATCCATGCAATTTCGTCACATGTAAAACGCCTGCCTCCTGAAGAACTTAAAACCTGTTTGAACGTTTATTAGATTCACTTTATATAATTTGATGGGACTCTTGTCACTATCAGCTGTGTACGTACCTACATACGAGTATAAGCATAAAAATAATGCTTATCATTTAAGGTACTAACACTTACTTACCTTAAATATACGTTAGCGTGGGTGAATCGTGGGCGATTGTTAGTGTTGTTATAGTGCATAGCAAGGACGTCGCCAAGGGGGGCAGGAGAGGGCAGTTGCCCCCCTCTAGAGGTTCGAAAAAAAAATGTATTTGTACCTGCAATTCATATTTCTCCCATCCTCTCTCTCATCTTGACCCAATTGGCTGGCGTTGGCTGGCGACGCCCTTGGTTCATAGTGGATTAAAGTGATATTTATACACCACTAATACTCCCGTCCACAGATCTTGGGGTTAACCCCCAATGATCCACAACGTCTTAATTTCAAATTAGAGGCTAATAATCTGCGCTAGTTGCCATTTTAAGTGCTGAGAGGGATGAACTTTCGGTACATGCGAAACCGTGCAGTTCTATTGCATTATTATTATTAATTAATCTCATGTCGTTGATTTATTAAAGTTTTATATTGTAAATCGGGTCTGAACGCGTAACAAGGTTTTTATTTACACTTTATTTGTAGTCGACGTTTCGGCACGAGCTACACCCAGCTGTGTTCACGAGTTGAGTCAACCCGCGCCGAAACATCGACTAGAAATAAAATGTAAACAAGAATCTTTAATTATAGGCGTTCAGACCTTATTTACAATATAAAATGTTTAATGTTATCTTAACTATGTAAGGATTTTTTATGTATACGATCTCTTACGTGGATGAAATATAGGTACCTAGGTGTATTACTGTTGCCACTGTTCACCTAGTTTCAAAAACATGTCGTAGTTTCATTAAACTACGACATGGGGTTCTTCAAGAAAGCTGTGAATAGGATTTTGCAAGGTCGGCGGCGCGCCCGCATACCCCCTGGTGTTGCAGGTGTCCATGGGCGGCGGTAACACTTACCATCACGTGAGACCGCTTGCTCGTCCGTCCTCTGCTCTATAAAAAAAAAAAACCAATGTACGCTACTGGACTGGCCACCAGGGGCCTAGTCCGCATTTTATCCAGGGTGGGGCAAAAGCAAACAGTTTTAGCCGGGGTACAACAAACAATTTTCTTATAATTTAAACAGAGGTAGTGTAATGCAGAAAGTCTCTTACTTATTCTTTCCTATGCCAGGGGGGGCAACCTGCCCCACCGCGGCTACGCCCATGTTGGACACTGTGAAGTAGTCGATCTGACTAAAATTCTGTAAGAAATGTCATCGTAAACAAATAACATTAGCAGCACCACTAACATTTACAGTTAGCAGTAACAAAAAAAAATCTTTTGAGATCTCTCGGTTTCAAACAAGCTACAAACATGTCCTTTTATTCGTTCCGCAAATACTCAAATTACTCAGCAATGGGCTAATAAACACCGTCGGTGTCTATTCACCCACCCTGGAGTCCCGGATTACGGTCCTTCCTGTTTGAACAAATATTTTGTTGAATGCGGCTAAATACCGGTATTCATCGCTCCGCAAAAAATGCGGAATGTTTTTGACGGAAAAGATCTTGTGCTTACAGTATATGTTCTTTTCGTAAGAGTTATCGATTACAAATACAAAAGAATAATCTTTATAATTATTTATTACTGTATAATAAAATAACATTTTACAAGGCCGACAGTGCACCCGCAAACCCCTTGGTGTGGCAGATGTCCACGGACGGCGGTAGCCACTTACTACCACGTGGACCGCATGCCCGTCTGCCACCTTCACCATAAAAAAATACTGCCAACCGTGGTGCACACTAGGATTTCCTGTGTCCGCCGTAGATCAGACACCGAAACACAAAGACGATAAGAAAGCATTAAATTTCTAACAAATATTAATTGTCTTAGCCAGTTGGGATTCGAAGTCGTGGCCTTTTTCACAACAAGCAGGTATATACATACATACTTCTACCAAACAAAAATCAATCGATTAGCTAGCAAAGTGCAAATACGGGCACTACGCCCGTGTGAAAATTATCCCCGATCCGATTCACAAACGAATAATATATAAATATAATAATATATAAATATAAATATTTATGTATGTAATTATGTCAGATATAAAATCAGCAACGTCCAAGTCTTAGTTTTAAATCCTATCTATTAATTTTTGGCATTTATTTAAGCGATAGCAAAAACACTAAATGGGCAGCAAATTATGATCAACAAAACAAACTATTTTTGAATAACTGAAATAAACAATTTATAATTACCAGAAACTTCAATGCAAACAAAGACGACGTAGTCCCGTGGGACCCCCTATATCTTTATTGTCACTAGAGAAACATTTAAATGTTCTGCCATCGACTTTCAGTACTTTTGCTGCTCATTTAATCATTGCCCTAATTTTTCTGTTTTAGATAAATTGTTTGTAAGCCTGGTAAACGTATGTTCTTTATTGTATGCAATTCACTTTTGACATAAAATTAGTATTTTGAACAATGCCTCCCTCCCTTTCACCCCTCCATTTTGCTCATAGACAATGTATATTAGGCCCGGGCACATAGATGATTTTCGGTCTTACAAAAGTACTATATCGTTATATTATCGTAATTTCATAGGACTAGACTCGAGAGACTAAGCAATTATTTTTAAACGTTTCCGAGTAAATCGGGTAATTAATTAAATAGATAGAACATATAATATCGATTAATTATCATCTTTATTAGTTATTTTGAATTGTATTTTCATTTAATAGCTATCCTGTCGTTGATTTGAGTGGAACGATAATAAAATACGCCAAACAATCGAGTGGAACTCTGAATCCGACACTCCAACAACGCAGTATTGTAAGTCTGTCGTACGCGATTTAACGCTTCGCCTGATAATGTAGTTTATTGAGACGTCACGTTAATCTTACCTTTAATCCCGAGCTCACCCAGATTATTATTAATAGATAAGTGATTTCAACTACAATTGGAGATTTAATGCAGTTTTCTTTCAATTTCAGGTAAAGATGTTCAATACAACAAAATACTTCGAGAGCTTGAAGTGGTAAAGTTGGACGTACCGGTATATTTTTTGTTCCGAAATTATTTGCTTTTTGTGTCTCTATAAACGTATATACTCAAAGATTTTTTGCTAAGCTTCATACACATCGGGGCATATTTCGTATCCGCGACATTGTCACTAGGTATGTCTCGACTACTCTCGACAGAAATCCCCAATCTTTTTACAACATTATTATATTATACTAGAAAAACCTCGCAGACGTTGTCCTGCCATAGAAGTTGATGTGCTGCAGTGCCATCTAGTGGCGAGTTATAACAAAGTCGATAGCTCGAAAATATTCTCCATGCTCAAATACCTATGTATACCAATTTTCGTGGCGATCGGTTGAACGGTATAGAAGTTGATGTGCTGCAGCACCATCTAGTGGCTAGTTACAACAAAATCGATAGCATAAAAACCTTCTCCATGAAAAAATACATATATGTGCCAACTTTCGTGATGATCGGTCAAACGGTGTCGAAGTCTATTAACATCAGATATACCAACATCCTCTTTTATTTTTATATATATAGATTAAGATGGGAGTTTCTTGACCCTAAAGGCACACGAGTAGCGTCACTACGCCATAAAAATCTATTGTGATTTGTGACTGCTCTGTATAACAGCTAACTTCTAAGACTCTGAGAGTGTTTTGATCGGCGTCAACAGCTGATCTCCCGTGAGAGAAATTCTTCTGCTTTTTCTATGAATGGGATTATCTGGTTCTCCGTGACAGAATCTGCAGATTGATATTTTCAAAAACCTTATTCCATTGATGTGATTCATGCAGTGATTTGTTGTTTCAATAACACACTCATTTACCGCTCTAGGAGTAAATGCCGCCGTCTGATGACTCGGCAGCGAACTATACTTTATGCCTGTATAATAAACTGTATTCAATGTGCCCCCGAGTACAAGTTATGCAAAATGTATCCCGGCTTGTGTTCTTTCTGTGTACTAAGTCTCGACTCATATGCCCGGATGTAAGTTGCGTGACATGTGTCATGAACTCATGACTTGTGCCCTAGTGTGTACGAACCTTTGTTTTGTTTTTTGATTTGTTTCTTTCCATAATACATTCTTATTGTGCTTAAGTATTGTTAGACTTGATTTTATTTTTCTATTATTGTTACTATTTTGTGTTAAATAATTCTTACATGAAGCGAAACGTATTTAAAACTACTATTGAAATATTTTTTTAAATAACGTTTACTACTTAATTGATTTAATTGTAAATCCATCAAAGAATATCAAAATTATGAATTCATTATAACCATTCAATAATTCACTAAACTGTCCGATTCATATTTGTAATCACCACGGTACTTACCGTTAAAGTGGAGATTTAATGGTAAAGATATTGTGATATATTATCATTATGGATTTTGTGGTTTCCATTGTTCGTGGTAAACGATACCCACGTTGTCATAATATCAACAAAGTGGGGCCCTACGGCTCTAATGTAAACAGATGGAAACTGACGATGGACATATAACTACCGTGCCCACTATATTACCACGAACATAATGTATGTACTTCTGTATCAGAACTATATCTAGAACTATACAAATCAGTAGAGTTTTGTCGGTTGATTAGTTTGATGCGTTGGAGTCTATGTTCTCCTACAAAGATGTTAGTTAGATAGTTCTTCTACCAAATTTTCATTTTTTTTCTAATGTTCCATAATAATGTTCCACTGCAGGTTACAGGCTTTCCTTGCAAACAGAAGGCGGTTTCGGGCCTTGACCTACCACGCTAACCTATTGCTTGATGGAAATTATCCTTTTTTTTATTTTCCACATTGTGTTGTTTTTTTTTTAACTTTCCGTCACGTCAGTACGCCTATTTACCTTAACGCCGAGCTAGTTCTATTTGAAAACTTCGTACTTAGATATTGATTGGCCGAGTTTTGAGCACGTACCTACTTACCTTACGCTCGTAAATATCAGAAGTGACCCTCGTAATATCAATAGTCCAGTCTCATAAAAAGAAGCAGTTCTTTTCCATTACTATCTCGTTATACTTTTTTTTTATGGACGAAGGCGGCAGATGAGCATACAGTCCACTTGCTGATAAGTGGATACTGTCGCCCATAGACATCCTCGATACATACCAACATTAGTCCAAAATGACAAACGTTGGCACGCCCCCGGATGCGCTGTCTATCTTTGGAGATATAGGAAAGGATTTGCAGAAAGGGTTGTGAAAATGGGGAAGGATAGGATGGGAATGGGCTCTGGCACATTTGACTCACTACCGAAACACGTACATACATTAGGGAAATAAGATAAAAGTGGGAAATGCAGTACATTTCAAGGTAGTCTTCTGTGAGAGAGGGTTAACGTGGCCAGTCGAGCGCGCCCAGCGGCTGTTGGATTGCAGCATGCACTCTCCCCCTCAGATTGCTCTAACTTAATCCTTAAACGTGAATACATCAACAATTTTCCGACCCGATTTTCACATAGGCCGTATTCACATTTTGGCAAAGAATAACCGACTGACTATGAACCATTTTTCTGACCCGGTTTTCACATAGGCCGTATTCACATTTGGGCAAAGAATAACCGACTGACTATGAACCATTTTTCTGACCCGGTTTTCACATAGGCCGTATTCACATTTTGGCGAAGAATAACCGACTGACTATGAACCATTTTTCTGACCCGGTTTTCACATAGGCCGTATCGTATTCACATTTGAGCAAAGAATTACCGACTGACTATGAGCCATTTTTCATTCGCATTGGTTTGAGTAACCTACTTGCTGTAAGCCATTTCACAGGTAGTTAAATTATCGATGGCGTTCACAGTGCCGTGCCCGACGGGGATGAGAGGGAGGTATTTTTTTTATAATAAATGTCCTCTATATAGGAGAAGTATAATTATTCCGCGATCGACCGTTCTCGAAATCGACCGGTCGATCGTGATCGGTCGTTTGAGCACCCCCGCTATAGACATCATTCATATTAATTTATGATTTGTCGGACGCCGGCAAACTGTTAGCTGCAAATTATTAGCGTAATGTAAACGCGGTTGTATACTTAGACGTTAATTTGTAGACTGCTGTGCTGTGCCAAGTGGGTCACTCATTTGTTATAATGTACCTGTGTGTTCATAAATATTGAATAATGTACGTACATGATCTGCATGAGATAAGAATGGTAATGTTACTAAAAGGCGATTCCTTATTTCATTAATCCACTCCTAGACTTCGGCTCTACGAGACACCTATACGCACTACATATATTATTTTTCTATATTATATCTAGATACATGTAGATATCCATATGTGTCGTATAGGAATGTATACGGACCCGTGGTCACTCCACACATTGTCACACCAGTGTTACTACGGGGAAAATTATTTCTTGATAGTCACACTAGTGTAACAAATATTTACTGATTTTTGTGAAGGGTCCATTGTCACACTAGCTAGTACTGGAAAACCCATATGTGTCGTATAGGAATGTAGACGGACCCGTGGTCACTCCGCACATTGTCACACCAGTGTTACTACGGGGAAAATTATTTCTTGATAGTCACATTAGTGTAACAAATATTCACTGATTTTTCTGAAGGGTCCATTGTCACACTAGCTAGTGCTGGAAATATTCGACTGATTTGATGGCCTGTTGTGGCGGCCATCCGAACACGAGTATTATACCCCACCAACCAACTAACTGGTCAGCACAACTAACTAATTGTGCCGTCGGAAATTCTTCCGAAAATTCTTACGACACCAATCAGTTGTGTATTTATTATACTCAACATGAAGTACCGATTAAAAGATAATAATTTTTCTTTTATTCCAGCAAATAAACTAGGCGAACATAAATCAATAAAAGATTCATAGTTACTTTTTCGTGAAAGATGGAGCAGATGCAGATGGGAGAAATTCCATCGCTTTTTCCTTTCTCTGGTCCTCATGTTTCCCATACCTTCTTTGTTAATCCTAATTCCTTTCTCCATATGTTGGTGGTACCATGAGAGAAAGGTACGGCGGGCGTTCATCTCTATTTTGATTAAACACGAAACGTATACTATAGTATGGCAACCAAAAAATAAATTTCCTCGTAGTCACACTGGTGTGACAACGGGTCCGTCGCGATACTAAAGAAGATTTTTTGTATTCGTTAGTGACGCTATGTGATCTGAATATAAAGTTTAGTTTTCTTTCATTACTGAGCTCGAGATAATTCTGCTTTGCGATATCATCTATTTATCATAAATTCATAACATCGTATCTGATTAATATAATCATCATCCTCACATGTATTAAACTGTCCTTGTCACGTGAATAAAAAGATAAAGTCTTTTCTTTAGTGTTTTTTTTAGAATACATATTAAGGTAATGTTGGGTTCTTCCTGTTTGGTAAACTACAGTTGATAAAAACATTTCGAATTGATTTATTCAATAACGATTTTTGATTTGTCAACTTTTGATTATGAATTAATTTATTACGACGATGACAAAATAACGTTATTTATTATGTAAGTACTGAAATTCACTGATACAGCGACTTACAAAAAAATCATCTATCGGGTAGATTACGATATGACCCTATAACGTCCCACTGCTGGACACATTAAACCTTCACTTGAAATCCCGAGGGATTTCGTGCCACGATCCACAGCGTGGATCCCAAAACACATTGAGAAATTATAAGATATTTCATCGACCCGGAGGAAAAGCAGAAACAGAGTACCCCTACAGTTCAGGACTTTTCATTTTATATTTATATGCATTTGTAATTTGCAATATTAGTCAGTGCAATTCACTAAAGACGAAATGCGGCGATGACAAAGGCGTGTCGCTTCAGGTCGTTGCACCGGCATCTGGGTGAAGTGGCCACTTGAGTGTCTGTTCTGGCTGGATCACAAAGGTTTATAGGCCGGGGGTATCCGTACCTGTGTTATGCAAGCAACCCTTGTGGATACCAAACTAGCGATGCGCGATTGCGAAAATAATTAAATTATTCGATTAATAAAGTTATTCCAGTGAATGAAACGGGTCGATTCATCGAGGCGCGTTGGTTAATCGATAAAGTAGCGATACACAATTGCGAATGATTAATTGGGCACATTGGGACACATCACCTTAAAACGGCACACTGGTCAAGTGGCTTGGCGAGTCCACTCTTTTAGATGTGGTGTAGTTCCTTTGGGCTCGTGGTAGCGGCTTAGTCGCCTTTTACTACACCCACGGGGAGACATGGGACTTATCTCTTCCATAGCGCACCCCATCATGGAAGGGTGCTATTCTAAACCCTGCCGACACTACGCAGTTCTAATTCAGTTCAGACATATTAATATTCAATGAGAATCATATACATGTATTCATGACTTCTATGTTAGCAGATACATTATTAATATGGATGTGAAATTAAAAAAAAAAGTGCTTCTTTATAATGCTCTGTGTAAAGATATCACTAACTTTGAGTCGGGCTAGAGTTAAAAGTGTACTCGAGGGACTGGCGTTCTGCAAACTAGCACTGGAGAACGCCTGAGGAAAATTTAACTTTTATACAAATGAACACTTTTCTACTTTGATGTTGTTTTCTATGTGGTAATTTATAGTTAGGAGTTTCTCGGTGCATATTAATACGCAACGTAATAAAATTATATTTTTTCCAGAATATATGGGCGTCCGAACGAAAAGGGTTTGTTACGGATAGATTTGGAAACCTGAATAGATGTCTGACCACATAACGTAAAGAAAACTATTCTAGACACAGGGTCGCTTAGCATAAATATTCTTTACAAACGACACTATCAATTAGCACAATAAAATAAATTACAGTTTCTGCAATTTTTTTATTTTTTCTATTTCCGATTGTGAATGTTTTTTGAAAATCTTTAAATGGAGATTTTTCATAATTCTAAAATCGATGCCATGGTTCCTTGGAACAAATTTCTAAATTCCTAATAGTTTCAGACTATAGTGACCCATCTCAATAAAAGACGCTGTATAGCGTTTCCTTAGCCAAAAAATGAATTTGGACGCATTCTATAATGCCATAAATATTGTTTTGGCATTATGGGACTTTGGTGTTATAGTTTAGAACGATCATTATTAACTATCCAATATGAAATAGGACGAGACATCAACATCACTGTAAAGATTTACATTAAGCATAGTCTAAAATAATTACGCAACATTTTATGGAAACTGTTAAAACCATACGCGCTTACTATAAACAACGCATCGTATGCAACGCTTATAAATAAAACAGACTGTGATCTCATCACAAACTAATTTGCTTTGTTCTTTCATTTATGCTACATATAAAACTGTAACCTTTGAAATGAATGGTAGGCACGTTGACGAAGAACAGCAAAATGGGATTTTATTTTTATTTATGACCAAATGTGACCACAACAGTGCGAGGACAGTGATACAAGGGCAAAATATATGTCTGTGACTAATACATACTCCTTTTACAGCTTCTTATTAACATATTCAAAAGGCCACTAAGTAACACCAATCGCAAATACAACGTTATAGAACAAACCTGTACATTTGGCTAGAGCAACGAATATGAACATTTAAATCATTGTAATAACTTGTTTACGAACGCAAAAATGTTTGTACAGTTTCGAGCGTTCGCACAAATGCAAACTCCTTTACAGCTCATTATCAACTTATTCTATGTGCAGTTAGGTAGCGCCAACCGCAAACTTAACGTTGTAAAACAAACTTATTCATTCAGTTAGCAGTTAGAGTAACAAATATGTAAACCATTGTAGTAATTTGTTTACAAACGCAAAAAAAGTTTTTAATTGTAGAAGTGCTCGGTTAGTCTAGAGTAGCATTATAAATCTAAATCTTACGTAACAAAGTATAACCAACGAACAAAACACATTATTTCTCATCTGAGCTTACGATGTATTTGACATATTGTCCATTTTCTATAATGGACAATCGAGGAAGTGAAAGTACCGTAATAGTTGCATAAAACAGTAGGAAATTCCTTTCCATGAAATGCAGTTTTCACACAACAAGGAAAAACTTACGAGCTATTAAATTGCGAAAACTATAATCGATTACTTTCATGCGATCATTGGTTTTTCATATCCGACTTCTTTCTGTGAACTAGTGGTACGATGAAAAAAATTAACGATCAGCTATCGGCGAATTTGTGAATGAAAAATCATTCCTGTTTTAGCTTTCCCACTAGTTACATTATCGTAAGATATACAGATGTAATTGGCGATCTTGTCACTAAAAGCGATATCTTCCGGGCAACCAACAATGGCTACTGAAATGACTCATAGGAAGAGATAGGCTATACAATAATGTAATTCAAAATACTACTTGTTCCGTACTTAAACGTACGAATTTTATTCACATACAATGTTATTATATCTTTATGTAGTTTGTACATGTTAAGTTATAGTATCTGTGTAATATAAGTGTGTAGCATATTGTATATTAACGTTTATGTATTTACTTATTTGTTTGATTGCTATATCTATTCAAACTGCTTGCACTACCTTCATTTCTTCACTCATCTCTGTCCTATGGTTGCCTGGAAGAGATCGATTAAGCGATAACGCCGCCAATTGTGTCTTGAGTATGTTTTAAGTGTGTGCATATTTTGTTATTGTCTGTTGTGTACGCAATAAAGAGTATTATTAAATGTTAGCACAAGTTACTAGAACTCTAATTTTCTTATTTCTGGTTGTTATTACTGGAATGTTTGCGGTAGGGGGAGAGTGCATATTTATTGCATTCCCACAGCCGCTGGGCGCACTCGACTGGCCACGTTACTCCTCCCTTCTCCCACAGAAGACTACCTTGAAATGCTTTTCCTACTTTATCTTATTTCCCCAATGTACGTAGATAAGTGTTTCGGTAGTGAGTGAGATATGCCTGAGCCATCCCATTCTCTCCCCCCCCATTTTCCCAATCCACTCATTAATCTGTAAAAGTAGACAGCGCATCCGGGGACGTGCCAACGTTTGTCATTCTGGACTTATGTTGCCATGTATCGCGGATGTCTATGGACGACAGTATCCACTTACCATCAGGTAAATTGTATGCTCGTTTGCCGCCTTTTTTCTATAGAAAAAAAAATGCGCAAGTCACAAAATCCGAATATTATTTTTATATTTAGCAGCAGCACAGTGTAAACGGTTAAGCCACCATTTATTCTAATTCTTAATGTCTAATTCTTATTTCCTTATGCATTTGTTTCTTATAAGTTCTTATAAGTGCGTGTTTGCCCTTCAACTCATATAACTCGTAGTTCAACCATGAGTTTCACAATATACTAAAATACCACGGTCATGCAGGTAGGTACTACCTTTAACTACGCGAAGGTTGTCTTACTTGAATCTATGTTCGTCTTTAAAGAGGCCATTTAGCGATTTTCTTGACGTTCCTCGGTTTCTTTTATTATTCCACCTCGTGTTAAAGTATGCGGGGGTCGTAAACGCAGCGCGGAATGTGTCCGTCGAACTTCATGAACAATTCCAATTTGTTACTCCAGAGATGGGAACAGAGAGAAAATATTAAAAGTGGAATTTACTGTTAGTCTAGGAAAATGGACTTTATGCTGATATGGTATATGTTAGACTTTTACAGATAGAAACTCTGCTTGAAAACCTTGTAATATTATTTATTTGTATCAGTTTCTATTGAGATGCGCTTGCCTTTTTTAAATTATAATTTAGTTTCCGTGGTTTGAAATACTTGCTAGTAGAATAATTCCTTTTGACTTATTCGTCAAATAGGCAGTAATACCTTTTTTAACGTTGACTTCAAGAGCAATGTTTGTTTGTTCTATGTATGTTTTCTTGTAAAACTAAATTTTTTTTGTTGTTTTCTATTTCTATTAGAATTTATTGGAATAGAAAACATTAAGACCAACGGCTTGCGTTTCTATTTTTTTTTTATATTCTAAGATTCAATTTTTTAATCATACAAATGAAATTTTCAAAAGCTGCAATATTAACTGTCTCCTTAAATCAGCTGTAGTTACAACGAGGAACTTTCAACCGTAAATTTAGTATTTACACTGACTGCAAATTACCTTCCTTGTTTTATTGAATAACTTGCAAAATTAATCCTGCCTCTAAAATGCTCGAGTCTAAATATCTCTGTGCCTTTATGGCGAGACTTAGCGGACCGCAGAGATATTTTTACTGTTCATTCTGTTTCATTTCAAAGGAACATTGCGAAGTTTTACGTGCTTTTACTAACCCAAACAATTCCATGTTTATAAATATGTGTCTGGGGAATTGTTTAGTTTGTTAAAGGTCAGAGTTAGAAGTCGGTCTTTCTGATAAAACTTTTTAAATACTAGGTAATCTCGCTCCACATTATACACTTAACATTGTTGACATTACGACCTTTTTGTCTTGAATTACACTACATTTATAATTTACTTTGTTAAATAAACATGTAAATGTACTGTTTGCAGTGCCGTTTGCAGTTAGTGCCCCAATTGTTTTCTTATTGCGACAGTTATTAATTATATCAATCGTGTTTGGATCTGATTTTAAGACTTTGTCTCACGATTACTCATAAAATCTAGATAAGCGTTTGTAAATAGTTAGTTATTTATCAACTAGATTGTTTATCACAAAATTGTGAATGAGACCATAGCCTCGAATACCGCTACAAGAAACATGTATACCAGATTTACATTTGAATATAATTTGTTTAATTGTACGCACACAGTGTTCTACCACAGTATAAGCAACAGATGCACGGTGTTTTACATTAGGGGAAGAGTGCAGTGTTTCGGTAGTGAGTGAGATATGCCAGAGCCCATTCCCATCCTATTCTATCCAATCCCTCCCCATTTTCCCAACCTGTCTCCCAATCCATTCCTTAATCTGCAAAGGCAGCGCATCCGGCAGCGTGCCGTTTGTCATTCTGGACTGATGTTGGCATGTACCGCGGATGTGCATGGGCTACAATATCCACGTACCATTAGCTGAATGTATGCTCGTAAGCCGCCTTTTTTCTATAAAAAAAATCAGCAATTTCTAGTAAAGTACCACTGCGAACTATAGGCTCGCCTGTCGTCTTTCGTGCGCTCAATGAAGTATGTACTTGTAGTGAATTCATGTGTTCAGCCACTATAATATTAGCAACATTCTGATATGTAGACTGGCACATGTTTAATCCCTACACACTGAACACACGCAAAAAAGCTGTGCCCAATCCTAATAAAAGGCAGCATCTGGTATAGCTTTGGCAACGGCTACCTTGTAATTATTTTAATTCTTCTTTCTAATATGGTTTTTATGTAAGTTAATTTATTCTTAAGCTTGTACAATATTTTATGAAAGTACATGCCATGAAAAACGCACAGCATTGCATCGTTACATCCAATTGTATTGCGCCAGATTAAATCTAGCGTTACGATTTAATAGAGATACTTCTTAGCCTTTGACCCTGCATAAATGTCCTCTTTCAAGCGGCCACTTCCTTATTCCCACTTCTCTTGACACTGATTTAACACAAGTCTGAAGTACACATACAATACCATACATCTTTTGATTTTTCACTGCTTATTTCAGGCCTTTTCCAATAACTCTCACTTATCCGACCGCAACTAACCTCAGCCATTCCACCTTGCCTCTAGTATACTACAGCACAAATTTCTCAATACTGTACCGGTCGCCACGTGGCAGCCACTTCGTATTTAGCACGGTAATGATCTCGTGAAGTGACACGTCCTTTTCCTGTTGCTAACTTCCTCGAACATTCTCATTGGATCAGTTTTGGTGACAGCACAATTTGAAAGTGGATGCAAAATTGACGGTGATTGAACGATGCGGGCGTACCTTTGTTTGCGTGATGTCCTAAAGGAGGAAGTTCCTGGGTTACACGGTCTAAGAATTTGTCTTGTCGAACATTATCAGATCAGGTATTGTTGGCGATTTTCATAAGTGTGGAATGTTAAGCCACTAACCTCACAAACCTGTAATCCTCCGGCGACGGTCTTTGAGGTGCCCCTCGATCTGGTCTTTCGTGGTCTTAGGTGCTGGGTTCTTGCAGACCCTTCAATTCACTAGCACTGCACTCGAATTTGCTAGAATCACAGCCAGTAAGTACGGTATTTAGAATTTTAAAGCAATAATATGCTTGCGTGACGTTGGTCGAATGTGAAAGCAAAATACAATTCTCCCGAACATAAGAAAAATACCACAACTGACATTTTTATCAAAACCGAGTTAAAAGCATATTTGGACATTTTTATTATTTTTTTACTTGCATAGTTTAAAAAGATACATCAAACAAGAAAGGCATAAATAACACACAGATTCAAATATGTATTCCAAAATGAAAAGGCACATTTGGTTTTTGCTGAAGCACAATTCCTTTTGCTGCAGTGAATGTGTCATTGTTGCAATGTAAGGCTTGTAATTTTAAGTGCATGCTTACTGTGACAATAAACGATTTATTTATTTATTATTTTTTAAGTTAAATGGTTGCAATTACAAAGTTGCGTCTTACCATTTTATCAGAATCTCTGTATTTCACTTATGATAGTTGAAAGGGCTTTACGTACACACTACATTAAAAGAGCATTACTGGTAAATATTAGATACTTATTTTCAAACAATGTTATTTATTTATTCATTACTTATTTATATATACTTTATTGTACACACAAATTATAAACATAGTTACAAAAGAAAATTCATACAAAAGGCGTACTTTTTTATTCAGTAGAGCGTTCAGGAGATTACTAAAAAGTAAAGGTACAACACAACTGACCAAATGTGTCTTTTCTTCTTTCATGTCTTATTTTCATTCCTATAAAATGTTTTATTAAATTGGATAAAATCCATTATATTATTGTATTATATTATCTTAGTATATTGTAAAAATCATTACTAGCAAAAAAAATCAATAAAATTCTACGATCAACGGTCACATTTAGCTAATTATGCCTTTTTAACATAGAATCAATATTTGTGAAATACTATATTTTTTCGCTAAAATTAAATAACAAAACGCATTTTATTTACTTATTCCATAATAATTACATTAATTTATTTTTGCTGTTGCTGTTGTCATTTGTATTAAGTATCCCACTTTATTAAACATGATAAAAAATACTTTAAATTTGCTTTTTTTTTTATAAAAAATGTTAAAAAATCTTTAAAGTTGTTTCCCTCGTAATGTGTTTTCTAAAAGTTGTGCCCTTTTCCATCATGGCGGCTGAATTACAGCTGTCAAATATGAAACAAAATATGTTTTGCGGTGTTGAACGGATAATAAGATTGTGCCAGTGTGACTATTCGGATATTATGACTTGTAGATTCCAGAAAAAACGAAATGAAATAAAATTTAAAAATTAGAAATTTGATAGTTATTTGTGCTAACACGTGTGTTGTATTTACGTGGATAAAATGCGTACGTTAACGTACGAAACAAGTATGTATATTGATACGATTTGACAGCGAGCGCAGAATTGACGATGATTGAGCGATGTTAGTATACTTCCATCGTGTTCTAGAGGAAGAGTTTTCTGGGTCACACACCCCAAGAATTCTTCAGTCACTCGTTATCTTTAGATCGATATTTGTATTAGTAAGATTTGATAGTGGACGAACCGACAGTGAATGTACAATGCGGGTGATGATAGAGGCGGAGTACTCTTGCCGCCTTTAATGTTCCGCAAGGAGCATTTCCTGGATCACACCATCCAGGAACTGTCTTCTAATTGAATAACAAGTGAGGGAACACGATTGTCCAATTTCGCGAGTACCTTTAAGGGGTTCAGGTAATAGCTTAAAAAAGATTGAATCATAGGCAACACGTGTAGAGAAAGCGTTTTCGATCAGGAATACTTTCTATTTATAGTAGAGTCAATTTAATAGGCCACTTTTGACATTTCATTGACTTTGTGACGATATAACTTTGCATCGGTCCCATAAATCAATTTAAGTTTATAAATGCATTACTGAACACTAAAAATATGTAACATTTTTAATAAAAAATATAAACTTGTCTTTTTATATCAAATTTAATAAGTTCGAAGGTTAATTTGGTTGCCAAACATCATTATCAATTTATATTTCAAGAAATTCGAACCCCACTACAAGGTTACGCCTGTATACATTTTTTCTTTTTTAATAATAGGGATGTGATCTTTATAATCGAAGTAACTTGTAGAGAGAAAGGAATATCGAAGGAAATTACCGTTACGATTAATAAACAAATTAAGAGAACAATAAAATTATTAAATAATTGAAATAATTTAAATAAATACCTTTATTAATTAGTAAATACATTAAAAAGATATATGTAATTAAATTAATATATCTATACCTCATTTAATATATTAAAACTATATCTGAAATTAAAAAGAAAAAGGAAGAAAAGGAAAAGAATTATGCCAGTTGTCTATGTCGATAGTTTTAATGCCGATGCAATTCGCAACCACATTTATGGTTATTTATTATTGTGAAAAGAGTATCCATCTAGAAAAAAACATTTATGTTTATTAAAAAAAGCAGGCTTATTTTCTGGTGGAATATAATTTTTAATAAAAACTGCGTGTACAAATGTTTCCAAAGATGATTGGAAGAAAGTAGTAGAAAAAACAAAAAAAATATAATGGAAGATTTTTAATGTGATTTAAGAATTGATAATAATAGCAACGATAGCAGTTTCAACGAATCTGATAGTTCCAACTAATAAATAATAATTGATTTTACATATATAAACTGGTTTCATTATATTTCCCATAATTACACTTAACTTTGAGGTCATGTGGAATGTGTAGAAGGTTTACTTGTAGAAGTTTTGGAAGGTGTAGAAGAAGAAGAGTATACACAGCATTAGATGCTGTGTATACTCTAAAAAGATTACTGGAGAATTATTTTTTTTATGAACACTAAAATCGATTCACTAATATTACGACTTATATATCGATTTTTGTCTTTAATCGATAATTTCTGTTAGATTACCTCACTATGCCGACCAGTTTGACACTTGTCAAAAGTGGCCCATTAAATTGACTCTACTTTAATATACAGTTGATGGTCTTTTATATATGCCGTGTAGTGTTGGTCGGCTATTGAATAGCACCACCCATATCTTCCCGTGGGTAAGATGTTCCACGTGGTTCCAGTGGTTGTAAACGCGGATTAAGGGAGGCCTTCGGGCCCTTAAGAACTACACCACCTTTAAAGGAGTGGACACGCCAACCCGCTTGGCCAGAGTGGCGTTTTAAGGCCATACATCCCTCATGCACATGACACCGTGCTGAGCGCAGGCCCATGCCCAGCAGTGGATACTGCAAATGCTGGTTACAACTTGCATTCAGTTGATGGTATATCTTATCACGCCCTATAACTTTTCTATAAGACGTTAATGTAGTAAAGACAATTCCAATCTAGCTCTTATTATGAATTCATTCAATGATTATGAATTTCCGTTTATTTATTTATTACCGACTCTAACGGAATTGCGTGCGCGCCCACGTGTTCGTCTGTCTGTATGTTGTATAAACATTTATTTGCTTAATTTCAATTAATTGTTGGATTTAGATAACCTAGCACTCAACAACCCGAGTCATTGTACTTTACGCGTAATTAGAGAATGATTTAAGCTAATTAACCACCCGCGTGGTGGCATTGTCATTGCCAATGGAATGCCAATCACTCAACATTGTCATATGGCAACTGAGACATGACTTGTCATAAAAAATAAGCACCAACTTTTCATGATATGAGAAGTTATTTAAGTTCCTTTCAGCGACATTTGGCAGGCTCTCAAAGTCGCAATTTATTCGTATATTTTTTTTTTTATTCATCAATTGTATTTAATGAATTTCAATTTTATATAAGTGTCTGAAGCTCAGATATGTAATGTCTATTCCAATCAAAATTGTTACTTCAAATCACTTTATCTTTCTTTATTATTATGTGTTCGTCATCAATAATAATTGCAAAGTTAAACATATGTATAAAAATCTGTGTCATAAGTCTGTTATTTGACAATTTCTATTAGGTCTATCGGATATAACAAAACTTTTGGACAATCAAACGGATGCATTTTTTAACGGATTTTAATTATTATCGTCACAATAATAGGTTCGTATCTCAGTTAAGTTTGTAATGCCAATCCGTTGAGTAGTTTCGCAATTCCAACGACTTATTTCTTCTAAAAGAATTCATTATCATTATATTATTATGTACTCGATATGTAATCCAAGTGTTGAACCTTCATGGTTTTAATTATAATAATAGAACGCGATGCGATGGTCTTATCTTTGTATGTATTTTTATCTTGGTATATACAAATTACTGTCATTATTTTTTCTATTGTATGTACATAATATTTGCATTAGTAATAAACGTTAGGATAGTTTCATTCAAAGGAATGGCATGCGGAAAGGGGATCATTTTGGTATTTTGTCTTAATGAAAGTTTAGTTGTTTCACGAGAAGATTACGAGACATGTGTATACTGATATCCTATAAAAGAGCCTCTTTCTCATTACCACGTGCCATATGTCACGGGGTACGGTACTTCTTTCTTACCCTATCTTCACAGAGCCGCCTACCTCTTACCATATCTAATCAAACCTCCCACTAAAGCCTTGTATTAGACACTTGAACTGTTACACAAACACGTCACGTTCGAGAAATACCTTCAGACGTTAGCCCTCATTAACATGCATGGTGTATGGTCCCTTGAGGAGTGTTAATATTTCTTAAATATTCTTTAAATAATATTAAATATTTCTTTCAATGTAACTTGGAATGACGTAAAGAGTAGAGCAAGAATATTATCTATTTTATACGGTGTTTGAAACAGAATGATTATTAGTTGTTGTGGTTTATAAATCCCTAAAGTTTACATTCGTTTCATTTATTTATTCGTAAATTGGGCATGGAATAGAAAAAAAAAGATACTCTATGGTTTTGCAAGTGTTACCCGTTGCTCGGCAGATTCAAAGAAAATAAATAGGTTAGGTATCAGTACAAATAGTTGGAAAAATAATTTTGATATTTGTATTCAGTAATATTGTAAAATTAGCCTAACGTTTGCTAATTTTATTATAGAATTCAAGTTATTAAATATTTTAACGTATTTTTTTTTATTTGGTGCCCTTTTCCAGTCTCAATTTTCGTTTCAAACGTTTTTTTATAGATAATTAGAATATAATTTATTTAAACATTACAATTACACATAACAAACATAAGTCACAGTTACACAAAAACAAGGTAATACCTGGCCCTCACACTAGGATTCCCTGCGTCGTGAGGACTAGTTCATTCCACCTGTAATAATTTTGACATTATGTATATGTATAAAATTAATAATATTAAATAGAATTTTGCTGCTGGCCATTCTGGCCAACTTTTACTATAATTTTTTTTTTATCGCGCCAGCCGGGAATTAGTACCTCAGACTTTTTTTTTAAATTGTCGAACGATCGGCGACAATCGGGTCGAGGGTTTCCTCATGATGTTTTCTTTCTCCACCACCGAGTTAATGATAAGTGAAGACTTCGTATTTAAGTAGAACGGGTTTGAGAGTCGAGAATAGAATCGAGAATAGATTATGTCCCGGTATTGTATGTGGACAATACCGGGATACAATATGTATCACGTTTTGTATCCAACCAATTGCAGTACTGCAAAATATAGTAATTAATACACCCCTACATACCGCCATTGTAAACAAACCTTTATAAGTGTTACCGAATGGAGTTTTATAACTTTTATGACTATACGAGTGACTATTATAGACTACAAACTTAATCGAGTCCGAGCGATTGAGTGCAGACCGAATGATTTAATGGGCCATAAAATGAATTTGTTACGCTTCATTGCCCCGACCATAATTTGATATGTTTTATTGGTTATACTTTAAAATGTTCTATTATTAGCATATTAATGAATAATTAATTAAAGGGCGATGATGCTTCAACCTTGGATCGTAGACTCGTCTGCTTAAATGCATGTGGAGTTATGTCGATTTACAGGTACAGTGCGCGTTAGCTATAATTTTATTTTATGAACAAAAATCCTCAGCAAAACATGAATGTGAACTTATGATAAGGTACCAAGGGCGTCGCCAGCCACTAGGCCGGGGGGGGGGGGGGTGCAAGAGAGAGGATGGGAGAAATATGAATTGTAGGTACAAATACAATTTTTTCGAATCTCTAGAGGGGGGGGCAACTGCCCTCCCTTGCCCCCCCCCCCCCCACTTAGCGACGCCCTTGCAAGGTACATATAAGAGTACATTAAGCTTATTTCTAAGAACTGATTTTACTATGTATACAAGACAAAAGTGTTCGTTTCGGGACTTCACCATTTCCTTCACACGCGGCACGTTCTAAGTCGTTCGTTGGCGGCACTCATCGGTTGGAGCAAGACAATGCGTGGGGAGCGAGGAAGCATAACAATAATAATACTTATATTCCGTAGACATTAATTTCTGCATGTCAGCAAAATCTCTCGCACAGGAGACTCAAATAGTAAAAAATCTGCCGTAATTAGCATCCAATTAGGAGTTTTGAGCAGTCTCCTAATTGGGATAAAAACGTCCTCACGTCTTCTATGAATAGCCGCCTAGCCGTAAAACGATGTTACGAATAGCAAAAATTTGCCCTATTCGCGAATACAAATACGAATATTTTGCCCCACTATTCGTGAATACGTTTACGAATAGTACCTAACCTACCTACTACGCATGCACTTGTGAAATTAGTAAGTAGGTAGGTAATCCGTTGCAAGATAGTGCTATAAATATTAATTTAGTTCAATCAGTACCTTTTTGTTATATAATCTAAACTTAGGTGTCTACCTAACTTTAGATTATAACAAAAAAAATCTGATTTTCACATGAAAGTTTGCTCATAAAAGTTGACACAGGACAACGTAGAAAGCTTTTTGTAGAAAACCATTCGGTTTTACTGTGCGATAAGCATTCCAGTATTCCTCCAGAAAGTGAATATTACGAATATTAGGTACATCCCTACTGCACAGTGCTACGAGTACGTACATGCGAAGGCGGACCGCTCATAATGATAAGCCCGCTCCCACTTAGCGTTTTAATGGTCTTTTTGCAATTTGAGGACGGAATGTCTTCGGGCTAACGTTTTATTACTATTTAACAGTGCTTTCTAACACATTTGCTTTTTCTGCTTTTATTCGCAGAAAACTCGTATTAGTATTTGTTGCCCCAATTGCTCGCGTCCGTACTAAGTTACCTTTCAGCATCCTTCACGTGTCCCTCAAGTGGTGCTAAATGGCCAACAGTGCAACGTTGAATGTGGTGCAGCAAAAACCGGACCTCCTGGCTTGCTAGAACGACTATCATAAGCCGCGAAGCTTAAATAACCCCAGAAAGAGTAAGTCAGCACAGCGTTTCAAGAACTTCACACCGTCTCACACTTCTTGTGATTTATTACGAAGAGTGTGATTTTATTGGCTGGCTGATGCTTGATTGAATGGCTCATAGCATGTAGGCTTGTCCCAAGACCCGCCGTTTCATTTTCCGCCCATTTCATCCCATCGTATATAAAACGCATCGCGTGCCTACCTTAATTTGATATGCCCACTATCCTTTCATATAGTGTGACATCTCAAATGAAGTCGTGACACGCAGGTTCCGCTCAACTGCTCCCATTTCTGGTGAAGTCCGTGGCCACTGACCGTAGCCCGCATTTGGTAGGCGTAAGATGTCTCCAACTAAGGACATCCGGTCATAGCCGATCGGAGAGCAATGTAAAAGCGATCAAGTAAGATTTATGGGCACGCGAGTAGAATGCAAATAAGTAAATTGTAACGCGGTGATAAAAATCTTACGTAATCGACCTTATTTTTGGAGACTGAGCAGTAAACAAACACTTTATCATGTGTCATGTCATAAAACATTTAGCATTTGGTTACCTCTATGTGCATATGTAGAAAGTTTGTAAGAAGTACCTCAAGGTATAACTTCTTTAGTACCTCAAGGTATAACTTCTTTACAAAATTACGTTGTTTTTATAGAAATAAGGTAACAGACGAGAAGACTGTTCGCCTGAAATCTTTGACCAACATTAATGTCGCTGCCTACCTTTGGAGATATAGAAAACATGACTTAGTAAAACTTTAGGAAGAAGCATCATTATTCCATCCTGTTTCTCTTATTCTATTTTATAAAGGAAAACGAGACGGGTTGATATGAAACCGAATTCATCTCATAACATCCAACGCCATTCGATTTAAATGATATGCTGGATTTGATAAGCAAAAATGTCAACCTCCAAACATAAATAGTCGTTTTTTTTATTATTATTATTATTATCATCTTCAAGATAATTAGCAACATTAGATACGGTTCGCACATTCACACCACAAAATTTCTTAATTCTTATTTGTTATAAAGCTAGCAGTTTTGTAAAAATAGCTTTCTACAACGTGACCAGAATTACCTCGAGATCCCGTAATTAATGCTGCCTTGCCAGCAATCAATCTTCGTTACCATCGTGCGAATATATTTAGTCCTTTATTTGGTTATCTCCCGCCAGATATGGGCAATTTGGCCGGTATGCCCGCGTTGGCCGGCGCTGGTAGGGCTGCCAAAGGCGTATTTTAATAATGCATCTGGGTCATGAACGATGCTTACACAAAATTCTTTTATGGATAAGAATTTGGCAAACGCGGATCTCTGTATCAGAGATTCAGGTCCATGACATCATTGCAATTTGTATGTTACGTCGCTCTGTGTTATTTATGATTTTTTGCTATAGACACTAGGTAAGAAATATAGGAAAACTAATGCCAATTGTGATGGCATTCGGATTTTTTCAAGAGCAAATTTTTAATGAGTTTTATGTTCACTTTTTGTCCAAAAAGTCTGTCAGCCCTGAAGACGTCTAATTATAAAGGAATCTCGCGGATGCGTCATCCTTTATCCGAAGGGAATCGCAATCCGGGCAGTTGCGAGGTGAAAACGAACAAAACCGTCGGTTATTATTAAACGGGCTCTGAGAGTGCATACCGCGTTTGCAGTCTCCCGAAATGGGTTATGGACTTATGAATTTATGATTATAGCGTGAATAAGGAAGTGATGAAGCTTGCTATCGGGGATCTTGCCAATAAAGATTACTCTTTCGATACTTTATGAAGAGATTCTTAAGCCACTTAGAGTAAGTAGAAAACGGGTAATTGAGAAACGCTCACTGATGTTGTTATTGAATATGGAAAGGAAACCTTTGCAATCCGAAATCCTAATATGAACTGGCTATATAAGGATCTAATACCAAAATAACTTTGACGCCAAAATGTCCCCTTTTAGATAACGCTAAATCCTAATTCTTACACCGTCGTCACAAACATTAGTGGCACGCTTAGATGGTGTTCAGTTTTTAACAACCACGAGTTCAAACAGGCTTTACATGTAGTGTTCAAAATGTAGCTCAATCTACTAGAGAATTCATGTCATGATCACATGTCTTTGTCTGACTATTTGGCACCAGAGGCACTCATGTAGTAGACCGCGAATTTTCACAAAGTACGGTTACAGCATTGTTACTCGAATAAGCACGTGATGGAATTAAAAATTTATGAGACAATGATTAATGAGATTAACTGGACTAATGAGACTATGAATAAATTACCACCATTCGCCTGTATCCTCACCACTTCTGGATGTAGTCCTTTCCTAAAGAAGGTTTATGTCACTATGCTGAGCAGGTGAGTTGCTGATAGCACTGTCGAGCCTCACGACACTGCTGCCCAGAGTCCGTCATTGTTCTGGAATACTTAAGACCTAGTGACTGGAGACCTACCACCAATACTCCGTAGTGAGTGCCGTTGTCCGGCAGAATACGAATTGGCCGAATGACGGCAAAAAGTGAATATTGCTGTAGATGGTGGCTCGAGTTCCGTGAGATAACGAGTGGACTCCCATACACCTCATATATAAACCACGACATGTTATTTATTGAAGTCACTGAATGTGCGCTACAAAATCGTGTCCCATTTATTTGTTTCGAAAATATTCGTTCTAAAATTGGCTTGGTTTCCATGCCATTAAATGGCCTTATCATACCAGACAAATCTTTGTTCTGAATTGTCATTAGCATTAAATTCCAATGTCGCAAGTCAGATTAAATTTTATCTTTTTAGTTCTTAGGAGTAAATAGGATGTAATTCTTGGGTACAGTAGCAGCATTTTCTTGATTATTATGGAATACCATAGAGGAATATGCATGATTAACGGTGAAGAAGCCTTGGAACAGTGTTTGTGCAGGGATTCCAATCTGTTAATGTCAAGTCGGCTTTGACGCTTTGATGCACTCAGTCATTAACGCAAAGTCCATTCCATTTCATTGTAAAACCCATGATCCTACAGAGTAATTGATTATTACTTTTAATATAATATATAATAGCAACATTAGTATTCATCGTAATTTAATTCCCAAAGTTCATGAATTTTTCTTTCAACTTTATAACAAAAAGAATGAACTGGTGTCAACGACCTTCACACTTCTGTATGTAGATAGAAGATAGTTCACATGTGTTGTCCGCGCGCAAATAATAAATCTAACACTTTAAATGTCAAATTATTTTACATTTTCTTAATAGGCGGCAAACGAGCGTACAGTCCACCTGGTGGTAAATGGATACTGTCGCCCGTGGACGTTTGCGGTACATGCCAACTTCAGCCCAGAATGGCAAACGCTGGCACGCCCCCGGATGTGCTGCCTACCTTTCAAGATGAAGGAATGGATTTGGAGAAAGGATTGGGAAATTGGGGAGGAATAGGACATAATGGAATGGGAATGGGCTCTAGCATATCTAACTCAATACCGAAACACGTACGTACATTAGAGAATAGGGTAAAATGAGAAATGCAGTACATTTCAAGGTAAGCTTCTGTGAGAGAAGGGTAATGTACACCCTCCCCCTCATTAAAATATTATTGAAATAAGATCATTTGGAACTATAAAATAAGCGAGCTAACTAACTTCCTAATTCTATGTTTAAATTGTCAATCTTTTGATGGTATATGACTACATTACTAACATAGCAGCATTTGTAACTCAACTGTGTTTTAGATTTTGGTAAAACTCCATATGTTGACTGATCTTCGCATTTGTTTTCGCAAACGCATCTGTTACAAAGTCAATGCAGACATTACAAATAATACTTAATAGAGCGTCCGTTGTGCGCCGGAAACCGTCTCGCACCGGAACGGTCAGTTACAGATGGACGCGTCTTCCGCCTGCGGAAATTGTTAGCTATTAATTGTTCTGCACAACTTTGAACCCTCAGGACACTCGGAATAGTATTCCAGGATTTATGCTTCAAATAGGTATATATGTATCTCTATTCAAAGTACACTACAGTTACAAAAGAAAATATCAAACACATAAATATTTCTCATTTTCATGTTTTCGATTGATGCAATGAAAATAATATAAGCTAGTAATTCTTGAAGACTTAGATCCTTAAGTGGGTTATTCTGAAGCTTATGGTAATGCAAATTGCTTCTCAGGAGCTCGTAAAAAATCTATTGCAGTTTGAATTCGAATTATACGCAGTAGCGTACATTTTGCTTATGCAGAAATCACGTTTACTGTCACCGTTATGTGGGTTTATTTTTTAACAATAATCTTAGAGACTGTGCCACCAATTTTGTTGTTGCTTTCCCTGTTACCTACGGTAAGTATCTATGAAGGTTTTACATATCTATTCTAAGGCAATTTATAAGCAGACGAAGCCGCAAGCTAACCCTAGTTCATTAAATAGATTCACCTTTATTACGAAAGTATAAAGAGAATAATAGAATGCCTCCTATCGGAGTCATGTCGTAAGACGACAAATCTTTTTAAGCTGCCGATTGCATTAATAGGAGACCACCTGGCAGCTACCGCCGTTATCTGCCGCTTAATGCGCTTTGTTGTGCTTTAACGGCTTACGGAGCTGCTATTGGTGCTTGTTTACCTTGCAAGGCTTGCCAAATGCTTTAGCAATAATTAAGGTTTTTTTTATTAAAGCCTTTTTCAGACGGTGTAAAGAGTAAAAAAATAGGCTAAAAGGCTATATGTGATCTACTGTTATTAATTTCTGCCTAGCCTGAATACATAATAGGGACCAACACAATTACATACCAGCAATTGTGTTTTACCTGCGTACAGAATTTGCTATAAGCACTTGTTAACCTTGCAAAGCACCAAACGCCAGATTACTCATGCGCTTTTTACTGCAATAAGATATTTTTAAAATCAGAGACCTTTAAGTCATAATTAACTGGGTTTGTTATTTTTTGCTATTTGTCGCTACAATTGTAAAGGCACTTGATTATCCATTTTTTATTTTATTCTTTAACTTTATTTTCTTTAAATATATGTACGTGTGTGTGTATATATGTATATATAAACAAAGTGCTTTTTGACAAAAATCTAACAGTTTTACAAATAACAGACCGGACGGTCGTATTATTATGATATCGTAGGAACATTTAGGGTCATTTTTCAATAAGTGGCATAAAATATTTCAAACATACAATAAGTAAGTCATCTAAATATACCTATCTAGACACTGACAAACTTATAATAAATCGAAAACCAAGCGCACGAAGCCATAAAAAAAATCTAGTATCACATACCATCCCATTAGCATTATGTCTCTTTCAAGGGTCGCCGCCATACACAATCTTTGATTATCAGGCGGTCACAAGTACTTCCTAGTTCCTGACTTACCAGGGGTGGCTATCACAAGCCGTGGGGCGTGAACAACACATAAAAAACCTAAGAATTTTTGTTTTAATAACCATATAAACTGATTATTGGAACATTCTACCAGAGTTTTTAGCTGCATTTGTATGTAAAATTTAAAATTAGTGGTAACGTAACGATATAGTACTTTACGTTTAAACGCTCCAAGAGTATTCTACCTTTAAGGGGCAGTTTTTTAGACGCAGCATAAGATATTTCCATGTCATCTCTAGTTCACTAAAAACACAAGAGATTATTACTTGGTCACAATACAAACCAAAGATTAATTCAAACGATTAGCGTAGATTGGGTCCGTGACCGCGAGCCGCACTTCATTTGATGACTTCATTGTGTCGATTATTATTTTCCCCACAAAAAGATATAATGGTCCGTGGATCGCACGGGTGGTCTAAGTAATTACGAGCCACGAGATTTCACTATACCTTTCTCCTTCACACCTAAGAACTATTCCGAGTTACAGATAGTTAAATCTCACTTGAAAAGCATCCCTGTTATTAATATTAAATAGAGAAATAGAGAATGGACAGTCAAATGGCTGCCACTTGATGTTAAAATCGATATTATATGAAATACTGATGCCAAATTGCTGTGCAGTTTGGCGGAACGTTTATCCGTGTAGAAATGTTTAACGTGTCAAAAAAATTGCCGATGGTGATAATGTTATAGCTCCCAAAGGAACGCGTTTTGGACGATTAATAGTAACAGCTGTTGGTAATGGCCCTTCTACTGTAATCGATGCTTTGTGGTAGCGTACAGAGCGTTCCTTACGATTCGAAATTATTCATCAAAACGTTTTAAAACGTCTGTACCAAAACACATTGTAACGTTGTTGAATCTATTTACTTATGATTTTTCCTTTAATGTACATTATATACCATAATAATTAATGGCTAATAAATTGACCGCGCGGTGTCAGTCGGCTTTAGAATAACACCATCCCATCTCTCCCGTGAGTGTCGTGTAAAAGGCGACTCCATTTCCTGAGAGACTACACCACCTGTAAAGGAGTGGACTCGCCAATCCGCTCGACCAGGGTGGCGTTTCATGGCCATACATCGCTCATGCACAAGACAGTGTCCGTGTTCAGCAGTAAACGAAAAGTATTTAAAAGGTAATTTATCGATTGGTAGTTGGACATGTTGTACCGGCGGACGAAGCCGAGGACGTCCATCTGCTAGATGGACAGACGACCTCATAAAGGTTGCGGGCACCCGCTGGATGCAGGTCGCTGCCGATAGGTCTAAATGGCGGACAATGGGGGAGGCCTATGTCCAGCAGTGGACGTCCAAGGGCTGAAAAGAAGAAGAAGAAGAAGTTGGACATTCTCTGCCATTCCAAGAATAAGCTGTCAGCGATTCTTGAGCCAATCAAGCACCGTTTAGTCCAATAGGGCTAATACAAAATAGGACAATTGGCGATCAAAGATCATATGTATAGTTCTATAGGTTAAATGAACTGTTATACAATTTATGTTTTATGTTAATTTGAACCCATAAAATGAAGTTACTTTAGCACGCAGTAGAATTAAATCATCATCATACATTATATAATTGCATAATAAATTACATATAACAGTTTCAATGTTTATTTAATATTCTCTAATTTTAAATTTGTATTGGCGCGCAGTTGTAATGGGTTCTTTAATCATATTTTTTTAGTCCTATAATCTTATCTTAATTATTGTTATCTGATGAGTTCCAACCTCCGGAGCAAGCTGGGTTTCGAAGAGTCTACACTACAGTAGCCAACATTCACACCTTGCGACAAATTATACGGAAGACTTTCGGCGTATAATCGGCCACTTTGCCATTTGTGGACTACGAAAAAGCCTTTGGCTCGATCGAAACCTGGGCTGTTTTGGAATCCTTGCAGCGATGCCAAGTCGATTGACGATATATTGAGGTGTTGAGATGCTTATATAAAGTCGCAACAATGACAGTCAGAATCCAGGACCAGCAGACTCATGCAATACATCTACGTCGGGGAGTGAGGCAGGGAGATATCCCCGAACTCTTCCCAACTCACTGGAGGACGCGATAAATGTTAGATTAGAAACATTGCGGCATCAGTGTTAACGGCGAATACATCTCCCCTCCCACCTTCGTTTCGCAGACGACATTGTTGTTATGGCAGAATCGCTGGAAGAATTGATTTGGATGCTGAACGACCTCAATACGACCTCGCGATGCCTTGGTCTCGGTATGAATCTGAACAAGACAAAAGTCATGTTCAATGAACACGTCGTTCCTGGACCGGTCAGTAGAAGTTGTAGACGAATATTGGACGGACAGTCAATCTAGTTAGTTAAGTCTGGATAAGAAGAGCTGAAGACCGTATGTGGTTGCGGTTTTTGGGAGAGACGTAAATCCAGCAGTGGGGAGACAGGCTGTAGTGGTGGTGGTTAAAATTCTGTATTTATGCGATCCCTTGTCTGTTGATGAAATGAAATTTCTCTGTATCTGTTTATACAAGTATCATGAAATTCTTGTATTCGTTCTGACTTGAACAGAATAATGTTGTAAGGGGTAGGTAGTGGTGTTTGTTATTATGATTACAGACTTAACACCGTCCGACCACCTGCGACGGACTAAATTAGGTTCGAAATTACTAACTACATTCTATGCCCCCTTTGCACCAAGTTTCTTACGAATATCCCCAATACCCATTTGATGTGATATTGGAATATAAGTATAGGTATGTAAAGTTTATAGTGTTAGTTAAGATCGTGGATTGTGTTTAATCGCTCGGCTGGTGATCGTTTAACGTATTTAACACACCGCTGGGCTGACGCCATTGAGAGTAGAGGCGAGGCTCTAGCTGCGATCCTAGACATTGCGAAAGCTTTTGACCTAGTATGGCACAAATCGCTGTTTTCCAAACTACCATCTTTCGGGATACCCGAGAGATTATGCGAATGGGTTGCCAGTTTCCTGACTGGACGGAGCATCAGAGTTGTTATCGATGGTAGCTGCTCCGACACCATGTCTATTAATGCTGGCGTCCCGCAAGGCTCCGTGATATCCCCCACTCTGTTCCTTCTGCTTATCAACGATCTGTTGCAAATTGGTGACATACGTTGCTATGTGTTGGAGCCGCGCCAACATCCCTCGGGTCGAAGTGGAAGAGCTTGTGTCTAAAATCGAAGACGCTTTAGATCTAGTCTTGATTTGGGGATCTCTAAACCTAGTGGATTTCAACCCCAGTAAGACGCAAGTCTGTCCATTCACCGCTAAAAAAGCCCACTTTGTCGTAGCACCTCGCTTTCAGACCATACCTCTTAAGATCTCCGAGAATATCGGCATCCTTGGTGTCGACATTTCCAGCAGTTGAATTTAGGGGTCATCTGGAAAATAACGCCTCCAAAAAGCTCGGTGTGCTGAACAGAGCGAAGCAGTACTTCACTCCTGGGCAACGCCTAATGTTCTGCAAAGTTCAGGTTAGGTCCCATATGGAGTGCTGCTCACATCTCTGGGCCGGCGCACCGAAATATCAATTAGACCAATTTGACTTCGTCCAACGACCTGCTGTTCAAATTGTCGACGACCCCACTCTCACGGGCGGTTTAGAACCCCTCAGCATTCGGAGGCGTCTCTCTGTGTGTTCTACCGCCTGTACAATGGGGAATGCTCTGAAGTACTGTTCAATATAATTCCCACGTCGGGTTTCTACAACCGCACCTCCCGTCACAGAAGTGCGGTCCATCCGCATTTCCTCTATACCGAGGTGTCGCGTACTGTTCGGTCCAAAAATCATTTTATACCGCGAACCCGTAGGCTGTGGAACGAACTATCTCAAGAGGTCTTATCATTAAGCTACAATATGGGGTTCTTCAAGAAAGCTGTAAATAGGATTTTGCAAGGTCAGCGGCGCACCCGCATACCCCCTGGTGTTGCAGGTGTCCAAGTGCGGCGGTAACACTTACCATCACGTGGGACCGCTTACTCGTCCGCCTACTTTGCTATAAAAAAAACGCTTTCATAATAATGAATCAATTTGTTCATTATTATTATAGTAAGAAACAAATCTACCGTTCTTATAATTGAAAGGTAGAATTGAATACCAACTCCTTCTCAGTTCATTATCAACGTATTCAATAGATGGCTAGGTGGTCATCTAGACGTTTGTCATTCTAGGCTGATATTGTAATATAATGCGGATGTCCATGTGCGACAGTATCCATTTATCACGAATGTTCCTATGTTCGTCTGCCGCCTATTTCTATAAAAAAATACAAGTTTCATTTGCAATCCAAATTATATTAAAAAGAAAAGTGCCAACGCCCTTAGCACAATTAATTTGAAAGTTATAATGCGACAAACGATTGTGCCATAATTTCTCGAGCGTTTGTTTTCAAAGGACCTTTAAAGGGAGGGTTTCCTTCAGATCTCAATTTGTATTTAAAGTTTCCGTTTGGAAGGGAGGTGAAAACGTTAACACGGCCGAGTTTGAGGGCCGAGAGCTGTGAAATGATTACCCCACTTGAACCTTTGGGGCGATAAGAGTGCTCGACGAGAGGTAAATTAGGTGGTTGGGGTGCGTTGGGAAACTGCTCGTGGAAAATGTTTTTATAAATTATTTTATAGCTTCTCACCAAATTGACTGAGATTGCGGGAGACTGAAGTATTTTGACCCAGTACAGACAGAACATCGTAATAATAATTACAAATAGCCATAGTTATAGATGGACAACGCGAGTTCGAGGAATTGTGTGGAAATCAAGCGTGTCACTTTAGTAAGTAAATTTTAGAAATGGGGAACCACTCACCGATGAAATTACACGAAACTTTACACGAATTGTTGCAATTGATTAAGCATTTTTGTGTTTTGTAACGATTTTCTAGCCAAATTCCGGCACGCAGTGACGGACGCACAGCTTGCTATCTATTCTTATATATCTGTAGTAAAAACTACAATGCCTTCCAGACGTCCGCAAGATTACCTTTTTTGCATTCTTTAACTTTGTTACTGTGTTCATATTCGTTGCTTGTAATTCAATGAACAGTTTGTTCTACAGCGTTGTATTTGCAGGTGGCGCCTCCTAGTCGTGTATAGAATAAGTTATGAATAAGTCACAAAGTTCTTTGAACTTCTTGAACAGGCTCGATTCGATGAGTCAACTACTCTGCTGCTGATTTTTATTTGTCCTTCCATTATCTGATTGTCATTTGTCTTTCTAAAGTAATGTACATTGAAATCAACGAAACGTGAGCATCTCTATGAGTGGGTGCCGAATTGTACAATCCGATAGTCGAAATAGTTCACACTGTACGCTATTGATGTGCACTCACACAAACGCAAAGCTCATGTCTCGTTGATTTTACTGTAAGTATGTTTATAATACATAAAATATCTAATTACATTTAATACTATTATCCGGGTAAGACATTTTTTCTTTAAATATAATTGTGTTCCAGCGTAAAATCTTGAGTTATTTGAAGCTATAGAATAATTAGTGACCTCAGCGAAAAGACGCATTAAAGGCCAACAATTAAAGACCCTTCATCTCACCATGTTGTAACATTTTCGACATATGACAGTAGAGACATAAACAAAATCTCGGAAGTACTCAAATGGGTAACTCTTACACACAGTTTGCGGTAACATTATGTTTTTTACTCTTCGCCACATGTTTTCTTTAACTTTTTCGACACTTTGCTGTGATCGTTTTTTAACAAAGAATTGTCGTAAAATTTTGGAACAACCACGCCTGTTAGCACTTGGCTTTTACTTTGGACGTGTTTATGTCAAGTAAAGCTTCATAAGTAGCTTCGCACGAACAGTAATGAAGAACAAAATCACACAATCTTTACTGCATAAAAAACAACGTCTGTTTTACACATTCTCGGAAACTCCCTAAGTGGTTTTTATTGTGATTTTCGCTATGGCATTTTATCAAAATGGGTCTTTTAAATTTAAACATCCTAAGAATATTACATTACATTTCTGATTGAGCGCCTGCGCACATGTATCTTAAACGTAACAATGAATTGTTTACAAAACTATAGAAACAACCTTTTATTAATAATTGCAAATTACTGTCATATAACCTTTAGCCATTCATATCTTCAATCATTTATCATTCAAGACATGTATTCGTTCAGAAATACAATTACTGTTTACGATGTATTGAAGTCTAGAAATATATGTGGATCGATAAATAAATGGCTTATTTGAATTCGTGATAAGAGCAAAGGAAAAAAACGTTCAGAATGTAAAATATAAATTATTCTGTCCATTGCCCCCGTCCTCGCTTTAATCTCGGCAGTGATTGAAGTCAAATAAACATTTGCCCTGGAAATTGTTTGAATAAGCCGTTCACTATAAACGGACTTCGACTTTACTATTTACCTCACTACGCTATGGAAAGGAATGCATTTGGAGCGAACGTTTGTTATTTGGCTTACCTTTAAAATAAGTCCAAATCAATTCCTAAATCTCCATAGATAGTCGATGTATCCGGGGGCGTGCCAACGGTTGTCAGTCTGAACTGACGTTGGCATGTATCGCGGATGTCGCAGGGTGACAGTAACCACTTACCACCAGGTAGACTGTCTGCTCGTTGCCGTCTTCTTTTTATAAAAAAGAATGTATAGATAATTTCATATGACCTAGGACGTTAAACAGCACGTTATAAATTAACTTTTTTAGGTGATAAATTAATATTTTCATCAAGAAACGTTGCAATAAATATGTTGGCTACATTATTACATTTAATTTATCAAGTTTTCGATCGTACGGTATGTTTGGTGTGTTGTCAACACTTTTAAATGCACTCCGTCATTGCCGAGAGCGGCTCCGTGAAATTAGACGGGTAGAATTTTATTTTGTTTTACAAAACGAACGCGACCTATCTATCGTCTTCCTCGCAAAAATTCGTCACAGCTCGCTAGGGTTTCCCTCCAAAATGTTGGGTAAACATTAAATATCAATGGCTGCGGTGAGTCACATTATCGCCCGCCCGTCCAATAGACATGTCGCCCCTAGTTTAGGGTTGCTCGTAACTTATGGGTGGTCCAAATTGCAGGAGAGAAGCGGATAATGAACTTAATAAAATAAATAAAAAAGGAATAAAGTTCCTTCCTGATAGACTAAACAATAGAAAATGATTATGATGAAGATTTCTATGGACGGGATTAACTAATCCCGTAGATAGAGTTCCTGCTTGCTGCGCAAAAGTCACCAAGTTCGATTCCCATGGGATCTGGTTTGTTGTATCTCTATATCCACAAAAAAAAAATCCTAGTGTATTATGGTATCCTAGGACCTATCGTAGGTTATGTTAAATAGAAGAAAAGTATATATGGGCTAATATGGAGTAATCCATAGATTACGTTGATATGTTGGCTGGGAGAAAATGCATTCTAGCATTAAGTCCGTCTTTTGTTAAAACAATAAAGTGTAAATAAATAAAATGGACCTATTTTTCATAAATCTTCAAACTGTTTCAAACACCCATTTGTTGTTTTATTATTAACTAGCTGTTGCCTACGGCTGCGATAATTTTGTTTAAATCTACGCGAGCATATATAATTTGACACTCTATTTGAGCCAACTGATTTTTTTTCAAATCTATAAAACAAGTAGCAATTAAACAACTTTGAACGGTTTAAATCGCGTATATTTAAAATTATTTATATCCCGACGTTTCGAACACTTTGCAGTGGACGTGGTCACGGGGTGACCCCGTTTAATTGCTATGTATAGTAATCGCGAAAACCTAAGAAAATACTATAAAACAAGTGTTTGATACTTGTATTGTTCAATATTTGTACCAAATTTGAAGTTAATATGATCATTAAATATTTTTTCCCCTGCAAACTTTGACACCCCGTTTCACCTCTTTAGGGGTTGAATTTCGAAAAATCCCCTTTTAGTTGAATATTTAATTATTTACATCATAAATGGCAGTGACTGTCCAAATTTTATATTTCTAAATTTTGCATTCGCGGCTCGATGTTAATGAATCAGTCAATCAGGCAGGACATTTCTCTTTATGTTCATAAACCGACCTTTATACTGGAAGATAAGCAAACTAAATCTATACATTACGTGATCATTCATAAATCATACATACATCTATACATAAATGGTCGGATTACATCACATAAAGCACAAAACATGAATACACTCAAATTTCGCATAAATTGTGTACTAATTTTAATTTAATATAGAAAATCTTTAATATTGTAGTCAAATTTAAACCAAACAATTTGTCACTTGTAAAAGTTAGTCACTTGCACCACAACTTTAATTTACGAGTTGTATAGGAGCTCTAAACCTTTGACGATAGTTCGAGCATTTACCGCTTTGACATAAAGGCGAAATTCCATTGCAATTGAATGTAAATCAGTAATTGCTGCTTATCCCGTCCCAGTGGATGGAGGCACGATTGGGATGTATTCGAATTAACACTTTGATTGTTCATACGATATGTTTGTATTAAGTTGTAAACTTATTTTACTGCCGGCAAATACGTGTATACATATTTATTTATATTGAGTGTATTTTCCCTTTCTAACAACATCATTATATATCACACAGAACCTAGCTTTCCTAGAAAAGATTAGAACCTTAGAAAGAGATTCCTTCGAGGAATAAGTCCGCTTTTGTACTTATGGCAATACTGTAATGTCTTATTGTAACAACTCATTTTGACTACAATAACAACAAAAATGTTTGTGGTTTGGGAATATTACATTTTTTGTAAATAATTATTAAATTTTTATTGCATTTAATTCCATATGTAAGTTTATACAAGTTATTTATATATATTCCATATGGAATATATTCTTTTATTGTCTAGTCAATAAGACACAACAGCAATAAAAATATATTCTTATATATCTACACAAATTTCCAATATTTAAACAATACTAAATGAGCGTCAAATCACGATCAACAAATCATCCTATTTTTTAATAACTGAAGTGAATAATTTTAAATTATTAACAATGTCATCACCATTACGACGGCTGGACTCCTATTAATTTAATCACTGTCACCAGAGAATAGAAACCACCTTTAATGACTTTGCTGGAACTCGAGAAGTGAAGTTGAGTTTTTGTTTGATTATTGTAAAAAAATGTGTATCGGGCGTTTTGTGATTTAATAGTGATAATTTATTAACTTCAAATTGTTTTTCGTGCATGGTGTTTGTGATAATCAAATCAAATAGGAGTCCTCTTCTGTCTTCAGTAAACCTACTACCGCTTTACTGAGCGACGCCCTAACTTACCTCGACGGTACTGGACATTGACCTAAGTTTTAGACTTCGAAATTGTTTATTACGAAGAAAATTGACACTGGCAGAATGTGCTACTTGCACCATTGTCATATATGAAGAAGAAATTCATTTAGCTTTTTCTCAATCTTTATGTTGCGATAAAAACCTGCAAACTGCATGTTTTGAAACCAATGTGCGCAATAACAGAAGTTAACACGTTATGTACAGTATATAGGTATAGTTCAATACTTAGAGGAAACAATCTTACTGTAATTTTTACTCATATACGCGGAGAACTCAGTTTTGCGAAAGAGAAACATAATATCCATTTTTTTTAATGAGACACGCTATTTTGATGCAGCTATAAAAGATATGGAGGGAAATTTAAATTTGGAATGTTTTGTTTTTATGTTATAGTCATAGTTTTAATTGACATCAAAACCAGCCAGTGTTCCATAGATAAAAACTTTGTCGCAAAACTTTCTGAGTAGCCTGGTATCTCTTTGTGGAAGTGCTCGTATGTCAGCTGAATTCACAGTGTCTTTACCGTGTTATTTTCTTTAAACTTGTCGCAAAATGTATCAGTATATCGATCGCACTCTTCCCCAAACTCTGCCAGTAATGCAATAAACGGCGCCCGAGGTCAACGGATGTTTAAACTTATTTGTACCCCCGCCTAAATATTGCCGGCACCCTCATCTAGGAGCCCTTCGTCTTCGATCTTTCTGGTTGCGTTCAGTGACAGATCGGTCGCGCAGATGTTTTATATCCCAAAATACTTATGTCACAACTGATCAAACTCTATTTATTCTTGCATTTGAGATGAATTGAATATTACATTCTCGAAGTGCTAGACGTCTGTACTGTCTCCGTACTGGTTAATAACTTACTTATAATTAAAATTTTTTTGTTTTTATAATTAGTCCAAGTAGTGTTTAGAGGCACCTTATGTAGACTGCATAAGGGCTAGTTTCCAGCCACCTGTAAGTGGCTGGAATGATCAAGGGTTTTTTATTTATCTGACCCTAAGTTTCTACCTCCAAACTTCGACCGTATCAGCTCTGAGGAGAATTTGGTCAAGATTAAAGAAAGAGAAAGAAACACAAGCTACGACAAACGTACGTACACAACAAGAAACAAAAAACAAATATTTTGTGACAATTAGAGAATTACTGAGAATTATAGGGAATATTGAGTCCTCGTCTCACGGGCCTACTCACTATATTGTGAACTTTAAATCTTCAAACAAGACCGCTGTAAATAGAAATGACAAAACTAAACCTTTTAAATTGTACATTGTATTTTCAAATTATTTATCTGCTTTTACAGTCTAATAAAATAATTCTCTTCTTTCCAGATGTGGGCCAGCTATGTTCCAACAAGGGCTGCTGTCGGGACGACTCGAGACAGCAGCTCGTGAAGAAGGCGAGTGAGCAGCTCGACTCCATGCTCAAGTCCGAGCTCGGGAAACTGGCCACCACTTTTGAGAGCAAGGCGCAACAGTTCGACTGTAAGTAACCTTATCTTTATACTTGCTTCGTAGTCAACCGTCTGTATTGCTATAAAAGTTTTTTTATAGGAAGGGAAGGCCGACTGGCAAGCGGTCTACGTGATGGTAAGTGACTACTGTCGAGGTCAATTCGTATCCATCTTCTAGCTTGAAATTTCTATGTAATCCATTGATTAATAAATTGAATAAAATTAAGCTTCGTGTTTTTTTGTCTGACGCTAGTTCTGATATTGTGTGCCGCAACTTTCCGGACTATGAAAACCAAATGCGGGTAGTTGATGAAACTGCTCGCAACTCTCGACTTAGACTACCCGCCTCTTCAGTCATCTCGTGACCACGGTTGGTGCAACCCAACCAAACTGGCGAGTAAAATAATTAAGGGAGAACATATAAGATATAAATATAAAAATACACATTTATTTATATGTTTAAATAGGTCGCTAACGAAGAAAACACTGGTATAAAAGTTACAATTCTAGTCATATACAGCTGAGTGTCAGCTCAAACATAGGCAAAGTCAACATGCAAATACAACGCATAAACATCTAAAAGCCAAATGAATAATAATAATAATAAAATCTTTATTATATACGCGTTGTGACCCCTTTAAATACATAAATATGTATGAAAAACGCGAAAATCCAATGTTATATTGCAGAATGTTTAATTGTGAATATTATAGGATGCAACGTCTTTGCAAATTATACCTTCCAAAATAATCTGTGACCTTTCGCTCTGTGCACAACATTCCAGATAAGCGCACCAGATGTTCGTACCCATTTCGTAACAAAGCGTTTCGATCATCTATATCTGCGAAGAGCATTAACAGCAGCCGAGTGGCTCGCATCTCATAACCGGGCTATTAATAGAGGCGCCTCTGCTCACGGGTTATCGGCCACACTTTGATAGTGAGTAACCTACTGTGGCACTTGCATAGGTTTGCAATACGTCTTACATCTATAGGGGTGTGTAAATATTCTGCATTCAAATTATTTCAGCAAAATGTAGATAACGGTAGAGGCGGATAGGTTTTGTATACAGTAAATTAGATACAATTTGTTATTTCCATGGTGGAAAGTCATCCTCTCTTGCAATCACGTTTAGTCAAACACGACTGTTTAGTTGTCAAATTGTGTTTAAATAGGAAATACAACATATATTGGCATCTCTCTTGTCGACGTCGCTTTTCGATTTAAAGTATCAAAATCCAAAGTGTATATATGAAAGTATATAATATACACTTGGAATAAGTTTTAGAAATATATAAACGGAAGTATACTGAAAATTAATAATACACATACCTATATAATGCGAGCATTAATATTAATATTATATATACCTTTTACCTTAAGGTAATAAATACAAGTGAGCAATTTTCAAATATTTCAAATACTTATCCTTACTGAATCGGCTGCCAAAATAAACGTATGCAGTGATCTTTATTAGCGACTTAAAAAACCATCACTGTAATAAAAAGCAGATATATTAATGTCTCTAGCATATTAAAAGTTGCTATAGGTAACTCAGTATTGGTATCTCATTTCCTTAGACGCTACAACCCTTTGTTGACTTAACCCTCCCCTCCCCGCCACTTTGTACGACATTTGCCCCCTTTCCAGAAGTTTCTCATTCCTAAGTTGCCAATGTTTTCCATTACACAGTCTGTCTATCTATTCCTCTGCCTGCCCCTTGGTATTCTTTACTGCGAGACCCATTTCGTTTCCATCTTTTTGTTATGAGAATGCCGGAGTCCTGGGGACTCGGGCATTCCCACCACATGCCCAGCCCATCTCAATCACTGCAACTTACAGTACTTAACTATCGTCTCATTTTGAATGAAGATCTTCGATTCGTGATTCTCATATTAAACTCAATAGGGTGGGGGGGGGGGGGGGTCAAATATTGGTCGTGCAAATATGTTGAGTAAACCTAATGGTGCGTGCTGACAAACTATCGTCAACTGTTTTGATTTCTGTTTACGATTAGTCCAGGTCTGACTGGACATGGAATGATGTTTGACTGGATGTTGTCATACAATGTTGGCGACAATGTTTGTTAGCTAGTGCAATCTAGATTGTATTTTTTATGCCTATAGAATTGTTTTGCACATTGTTTACCATTTAATGTCACGGGATCCACTATTCTTAGACATTAACATATTGATCAGCTGATCAGTTGCCAGGAGAGCAACTTTCCTTTTACGCCTCCAAGTGTTGCATCGCGACAGTGTTTAACTTCTACCTTTTTTTTTATGGACGAAGGAGGCAGACGAGCATATGGTAAGTGGATACTGTCGCCCATAGATATCCGCGATACATGCCAACATTAATCCAAAATGACAAACGTTAGCACGCCCCTGGATTCGCTACCTACCTTTGGAGATATAGGAATGGATTTAGAGAAAGGGTTGGGAAAATGGGGAGGGATAGGATAGGAATAGGCTCTGGCACATCTCACTCACTACCGAAACACGTACGTACATTGGGGAAATAAGATAAAGTGGGAAATGCAGTACATTCAAGGTAGTTTTCTGTAAGGTAGTCTACCTACACGTGAAGTGATTAGTCCCGTAAGTTATTGCGACTAATAAAGATAAGATGCGTGCAAGAGGTAATCGGCCATTAGACGGTTTAACAAGGTGTTTTGTTTAAATGTTAAAATTGTTATTTGTTAATTTGTTTTAATGTTTTTTAAATGTCAGTTAAAATGTTCGAAACATTTAATTAAGGGGGTCGCCCACATTGTCACCTTGATGAGTCGCGCTAAGACTGGAATGTCAAAATGCCACTTTATTTCGAAAATATTAATTGCGTAGATATTTTTTCATGTTTCATCTTATCACCAGTTAAAATGAAGTTATGGAGATGCAACTTGAAACTGTAAGATTGTAATCTATCTTAAAAAATATTTTATCTTATTCGAAATGGAAATGTTATCCTAATATAAAAAACAAAAACAATCTGTAAATATTTTATACGTAACAACAATGTGTAGAAAGCAAAAGATACTGTATGGTGACGAACCTTGGAACAGACCTGAGCGTCCATCTGGTAAACACGCCTCCCTAGTAAACACTACAGGGTTTTTGGGTCATACATAATCAACCTTGCGAGCCATGATCGTGTTGGTAAACTCAAAAACTGCTGGACCAATTTCAAAATTAATTCACTTTTAGGAAGTTATACCTAAATGCGCGTAGGCTACCTATCTTTGAATTCCCTTTGAATTCGTTATGCCACCTGAGCGAAGCCAGGGCGAATCGCTAGTTTGTTTACAACAATAGACATTTTATAACGTTTATAATCAGTAAACTAACACAGAAACACACAAAGACATGAGAGTATAATCAACGTGAGACCGTGTCTCTCTAGGGTAAGGTGCAGCCTCAGTGATCGGAGAGACGATTACGGGTCTGAGGAAAATGTGATACTTAATTTAGTAGCAAACTTTCACAAGCAAATAATTCCCAAACAAGCACTGGAAAATCTGACGAGATGTGAAAATATATTTGGATCTGATAAATTATAAAAGAAATCGAAAATATTTATTCTTCTAAGAGCAAGTCTTTCGCGCTTTCCATATACCATACCATTTGCCTGTGTCTCTCCATTGCTGGATATAAGCCTCTCCTAAAGATGGCCACCACATGCCGTCTTCTGCTCTTATCATCCAGCCACTACCGGCGATTTTCTTCAATCTCATCAGTCCACCGGCTTTCATACAGTGATACAGTGAGCGTGAATTACAAGACTAATTAATTATTTAATTACGAGTACATTTGGGCTTTAGGAATTGCAATATTGTATTACGCCATGGATAGCGGTTTCAGCTACATAAGCAAAATTATATAACTGAAACCGCTGTACGCCCCGCTACCACTATGACCTTAGGTTCCTGTTCTTACTGAAGATTGAAACATAAAACAGCGTTGAGTGATAGTTGGAAAACTGAGGAGTCAATATTGATCGTGCCCGACAACCGGACGTAGAGTAATTAGTTTATTTAACTCGAATTCTGTTTGAACCCAGAATGGACGGTCCGTATTTCTAAAGGCCGAGCCTCTCGAGAGAGCAGCCATAGCGTTCAAAACTGAAATACAACTTGTTGTTTATAAATTACTCCTAATAAGTACGGATTTAAATGTTCGCAGCACTAAGTAAAGTCTCACTTTAGTCATCGTGGACCTCCCATGATCCTACCAACCTTGCGGTTATTCGGACCGAATCGTGGGAGGAGTGCTCCGACCTTGTGAAGGCTCTCGACTCGCTACATTTTTTTAATATTCTAGTTCTCTTCTATTATTCTACTCTTTCCTTTCTAAGGTTAGACGACACATTTATTTCTCCCTTGCCGAGCAGCTCCTTATGACCATTTGCTTCTGGTCTTATGCAAACAGCGTGCGAACTCTCTTAGCCATCCGAAATTTGCCGCCGAGTTGACGAGATCCTGATAGTATACCGGGCACTCCTTGCGATCTGTCTTCTTTATAATCTTCTCTCGCGCTTCATCATAGAGAGGACATCGTACCCATAAAGTGCGGTGTAGGTACAACATTCAAACATGCTGCAGTCGTTCAGCTTCATCGTCATCGATAGTCAACGTGCAGTGGAAAAATGTCAATTATAAAATCTGAAGAAACACTTCAAAGTTGTTTCTTTAGTTAAAAATCAGTGCAGAGATTAAAGAACACCGTCTCCAGTTTCCCGTTCCGTGGGCTAATTGCGAGGAACGGGACCGCACCGGCCGCTCGGAGCCGGTTCAGGCGAACAAACGCGATAGCTCCCGGCTGCGATATTGAAGTCTTAAATGGTAAGAATGAATTCTCGAGACATTCGCTTATATGGCATGAGGAATGACGAGTTTTAATTAACTTCCCTTAGGCGTTACTTGGTATCTTTGGTTCCTAAGCGAATCATTGAAGCGTAGTGTAATATTGGTTCAAAAACTTGTCAATCCTGGTTTTGCATGATGAGAAGTCGAATGTATGCGCTGAAAGTTTATATAAAAAATGTATTCATAACTTGACGAGAATTTTGAAAGAGCTTGAATCTTAATATGTATACACAAAATATGTAAATACGGACTTAAAAATATTTGGATAGCAACAGGACTTCATAATGACGATCCTGATATAGACACTAAAAGCTTCAACTAATAACCTAATTCAAGATTTACAGAGACTGAAAATTAGTTAGTTAAATACATGGATAGATGGATGGATAAATTATTTATTGTAGATCAATACATGTTTAAATATGACAACTTATGTAAGTGACACGAGACGCACAACAAGCTGCCTCATCGCCAAAGCGATTCTTTTGTAGGAAATCTTTGGGTGGTAAGAAGAAAATAGATCTATATATATATGAAAATGGATGTTGGTATATCTGTCTGAGATTAATAGACTTCGACACCGTTTGACCGATCAACGTGAAAGTTGACACATTTATGTATTAATATTTTCTTAGGTTTTCGCGATTACTATACATAGCAATTAAACAACTTTAACGGTTTAAATCGCGTATATTTGACATTATTTATATCCCGACATTTCGAACACTTTGCAGTGGACATGGTCACGGGGTGACTAATTGATTTTATTTGTCACTTGAGTTATTAAGAAATTATTTGGACTACCGTCTGAAATTTTTTGAACTACCGTCTGGATTTTTTAATCATAACATTCCCTATGCACGCAGTATTCACTCACGGTGTCCAGAGGTATTTATGTATTATTTCATGGAGAAGGTTTTTATAGGGGTATGGAGAAGTATGGGGGCATGGAGGGGTATTTTATGGAGAAGGGTTTAGAGAAGGCCAATAGGTGACGCTGCAGCACATCGACATGAGTTTGTGTGTATGTGGAGGGTAATCTCCGGAACCACTGCACCTATTTGAAAAATTATTTCACCATTTGAAAGATACATTATTCCAAATGGACATAGGCAATATATTATGTATTATATATTATGTGCAAAAAAATTGCCGGGCGTGCAACGCATGCCGCATCAATTACTAAGAATGTCATCACCAAGTGGACGGAGTATTCCTATGTCTTTATTGTCATCGGAGAACCTAAATCTATTAAATTTGCTGCTCATATAATTATTTCTCTAGTAAAATAAGCAGTTACGTATGACATAAGCGAGTTGTTGAAAATTAAAACGTTTTAATTTGGACTAATCCCTATATTTATCTCCGGAGCTCGCTTCCATGTCATCACGCGTATTTTTAGTTTCTCCTCATAAATCAGCTTCAAACCTTGAACTCGGAACATCGTTGATCGTTATTTACAACGTGTCAAATAGCGCGGTATTAAAACGTAACGCCACGTTATTTACCGACGCTTTGTAAAGGGACGCCGTAATAAATGGACCATATTTACTTGTTTGACAGAAGTCCTTAAAGCAGTTATTTCGTCATCATTAAGTTGCCTTTTTAAAAAGACATTAAAAGATAATGGCTTTATACATTTTTGGCTACAAATTTGCAATCATATTTTCGACTCAGAAACATCTGGCGAAATGTCCAGTTTTAGGTTATTCTCGAGCTACGAGTGCCTGTGATCTGTTACAACAAAGGCGCGCCAGAGCAAATAAACAAAGACGATCCATCGATTGGATTGTTTATTGAGCAATCAGGAGAATGTCTTCTTCCATTCTTCATATAAGTACAATTTATAGTTACACATCGTCCCCTTTGGGGCAAAACCCAGCATCTGACAATTTTCCAAACATGAATTAATTATACCAAAAGATTCAAAACTATTTGAGCTCTTTCTACTGCTAAACTTGGTTTTTTGCTACCATGAACCGTTACAGAGATATTGCGAAAAAGAACCGATTAAATCCTGTTGTTTTCATTTTTGTTGTTATTTTCCCTGATTTATTACTATAGTAATTAATTAAGTTTTTTTAATTTTTAGTATGGTACCTGCACAAAAAGATTAAATTTCTTATTCAGACTGGTTGATGGCGTCAAAGAAATACTTTAAAGTATCTATTTGTTCTAGTCGCCAAACTTTCAAATCGAATTCAAAATCATGATGCCGTCAGATAATTGATTTGCCATTGAGGGGACGATATACGATAGACTAACAGTTTAGGTAGATTTTCTCAAAAAAGTTGAGTACTCCAATCGGCTGTACACGTAGTTATGTAACTTTACCTTATCTCATATACCTTTATATATATCTTATATACCTTTGTCTTATAGGCAAAGGTTAGGCTCTATAAATAAATAAGGGCAATATTATAACAAAGACCGTTAAATATAATATAACTAATTATAACAAAGTGTAAAAAGACTGCTCCCGAAGTAGGACTCTATAAGAGTATAATATGATCCTTGTGCTAATAAAACAACTGACATTTATCCGATCCTACACGTGTATACAGACTGTATATACAGGCCTGAAATAACATTTGTGGGGGAACATTTGCAAAGGATTGATCCATACTTTTAAACAACATTTGGGAGGCCCTTATTGGTAGTTGAAGGTTTGTATAACTTTATGCGCAAACCTTCGTATACGTGTTTGGGAGTCGCATTTTTGCATAGAGTTGGCAACAGTTGTGAGAGCATCGCCAATATATCATTAGAAAAGTTCCAAGTTTATCAGCACAGGATATCGGCTTTTCTCCTGCACCCACTAGCGGTCAGTTTGTCTGGACGAAGACTTTAACTTGTATATTTCGTGATTATTAATCTCTAAGCTCTGTCTGTCATATAGCCTAGCTAGATATTTTGGAACAAACTGGACATTGGAACATTGAACTAAAGTCATATTAAACTTGTGAAGCTGAATTTTGATCTTTTCACTATTTTACTTTCTTTGAAACCGTCACTAACCACACAAATGGATGCCAAAAATTTGATAAACAAAACCATTACGCGGAAATGCTATTTTTAATGGCGGAAAATTGACGATATATATGAACATTTCTATCTGTTGTTATCATTGAGATTACTTGAAGCACATCTAAAATAAGACGGTACTCGTATTACATATTATGGATTCAATTATTTATTGGTAAATCCTCTGGAAGTAAGCACCCTGAAGTACTATTACTGAAAGATTAATGTTAATTCGTAGGCAAATTTTCTCGGACAAATGATTCAATCATTTCCAGATTCAACACGTCATTTCCACTAATATTATGAGGAAAACTTTTGTTTATATTTTTTTTGATTCTCTGAATCATTTACATTGAATCAATTTTAAACATTCTTTCAATCCGAGAAAATTACAGCGATGTTCGATTACTGGAAAATTGTTTTTTTTTTTTTTTTATATTTAGAATAAATCTTTTTTTGTAGAAGGAAGGACTTTTTTGTATATGGAAGGTAAAGGCTGGTTAGTCGACGATTGTGGCGCAGCGGTATTTATAGTGGGCGAGTATTTATATATTGTATTTATATGCACCGGTATTTATATGTTTGTGTGGTGTGTATCGAGTCGGTATTTATATGTTTGTTTCTGTTCCCCCTCCCCCCCCCCCCTCCCCCCGTCTCTCTTCCCCGTGAGCTTGATGTCTTCAGAGCACTCCGGTGCGTCACAATCGTCGAGTCAGTCGCGCTCGAGAAGCCGAAGAGATAACATCTCTCCGAAAGTGAACGCAGTCGCCACTGAAGATGTCAACCGCAGTTGTTGACGAAACGTTTGGAAGAAAGAGAAGAGATTCCAGAAGACCTCGGCCAAGTAGCCCGGAAGATTCAATTAATAATTCTCCATATTCTTATTCCTCCATAGACGCGCTGCCTTACCACTGGAGATTTAGGAATCAGTATTGCCTTTTATAAACTATAATAATAATCCTTCCCTAAGGATTATATATTACGTCACTGATTTTAAACGTCTAATATGACATAAAGCGTATTATGACACGAACCTCCCCCGTCACAACTTGTCATTTGTCAGCTGCGCTTAGCGGCACGTGCGCAGGAGTCGGGGCGGAAGAGAGACCACAAGCCGCTTCATTTAAGATTTAACTGCCAATCAGACAGATGCATAGCGAATGTTTGCAGCGGATGTTATGAACTAGTTGTGGGCAGACGTAGGTGTAACCGCAAAAAGATGTTTCGGTTGAGTAAATCGTTTTATCGGTCACATACTTTGAGCTGTAGTTTTGAACGATTGTGAGCAATTTTTTTCATTTGATTAGCCCGGTGATGAAAGGAAGCATTGTACATGGGCACAGATTATATTATAATACTGTGCATAGTAAAGAAATACCAAGTGTCATGGAATTTAAAAAAAAACAAGCAATCAATCCGACAATCTGCAATAAACTATCCTTCGTGGTAGATGACAGCTCGAAAACTTTTCGTGAGGAATGGAACTTTGGAGGAATGTTATGGACCACCAAAGAATTTTACTGGATCTATGACCCTCATAATGAATTTTATTTCGGATTTGGTTATTTGCTATAATTGTTATAATTGTAATCAGATTTTAGAGCGTCTTTTTGTTGTTGACTTATATCAGAAATAAAAAACAAGTTTCCTGACAGGTTTGCCAGGATTAAAAGTTATTCGCAATAATAACACTTTTTGCGAAACTCAAACTCAATTAATCTTAAACCTGCTTGCTTAACTTTTAGAAAGACGATTACAGACGAGCAGACAGTCCACATGGAAAGGGGATACTGTTGCCTATTGATATCCGGGATACCTGTGAACGTCGGTAAAAAATGACGAATGTTGGTACGTCATCAGATACGCTGTCGACTTTTGGGGAAATAGAACGACCGGCGAGCGGGACGCCTACTTATAACTGTCCTAGCAAGAGTATATAATACGTATATATTAGATACTAGCGATTCGCCCTTGCTTCGCTTCGGTTTATAAGTTTCATTTTCAATTTTTATTTTTCGAAATATCCTAATAAAATATAGCCTATGTCCACCCTGAAGGTCCATTCTAAATATTGGTGAAAGAATTTTTGAAATCGGATTAGTAGTTTCGGAGATTACCTCCTACATTCAAACTTACAAACTTTACCTCTTTATAATATTCTAGTATTAGATATGTGGAGTACGAAGTATAATATGATGATGATCATTTTGGTGAAATTCATGATTTCTCGTCATAGTTCCTAATTCCCATCGGTAATACCTATTAATTTGTTCTATTTTGTTTCAGCATATTTCGAGAAACTGTTGGAGAAGTCTCACGAGGACTTCCACGGCATGTTCAAGCGGACGTACGGCATGATATACGAACAGCACTCGTACGTCTTCTCAGAACTATTCGATAGACTCAAAAAGTAAGTATTTTGTCTTCTATTATTACTGAGGATTAGAGGTACTGCAAGTCAATTCAGTCTTGTAACCATTGCTGATCTATTCTGATAGCCACTTTTCTTATACTGGTATTTCGCTGCCAATGTCTATGGCCTACAGTGCAGCAATTGCAGGATAGTTTTAACAGCGAGAAAGTGCCCGTTTAAGTAAATATCCCTGATTGATGACTATTTGCCTCGGTGGATTGAAAACCTCATATCTCAGAATAACTGGGCTATTTTATTATCATGCCGAGGTACTACTTTTTGACGATCATGATCAGGTTGGACGTTCGTCAGTTTCCCATTAGGCTTAGCTTGTTTTTACTACAATTATCGAATGTGAATCGAATCAAAGACCAGGAGGAAACAAAGTTGTTTGTTTATTGCACTCGTAAAAGAACTCGACCCCTTGCATGTGTTAAGCGGCTTTCAGAGGTTCCATTTTTGAAAGAGTACGATTGAAACGTTCCTCCACGAACGCCTTCCTCGTACAATTCAAATTTCATTCATATTTTTTTTCAAATGAAATGAAATAAAAATCTATTATTTCAGGTTTTATGAGCACGGAGACGAGGACTTCGACAAGATGATGGACGGCTTCTTCAGTATACTGAACAAAAAGATGTTCACAGTGCTCAACTCGCAGTACCATTTTGACGCTGCGTAAGTACTTTGGTCTTCATTAATAGTTTAACAGTTTCTTTATGAATAGCAAAAAAAGTTGCAGCATCATGTGCTGCTTTCTTTTTCTTTCTTTATTGTGCCTTTCTTAATGAAATTTAAGTTGAATATACGACTGAATATGATAAGACCTATAATAGTGAATTCGCGTACTCACTTGGCCAGCGTGGTGTTGTAAGGCCATAACATCCCTCATGCATAACCCATGTGCACGAGGAGGTCCACGTTCAGTGGTGGATGCTAAAAGGGCCGGTTACGGTATTTAAAGGTATATTTTGAAGGATACAAGGTCTATTTTTACGCGTGTAAACACTTTCCACTATAAGCAAAGCAGACTCGAGAGTTACTCGATCTATCTAGTTGGTGTGTAGAAGGTTCAAAGTGGTTCGTGTACTGTAGAGGTAGAACTTGGGTTGTTGCATGTGTGGCCAGGGACGGCCAGGGTAGATACAGGGAAGGTGCAGGAATGGGAACTGTCGTTGATCAAACATATAGTAGGTATTCCACTGTTTTTCTACATTTGTAGAAGCGAAAGTATAGTATCCTGTCAGCCAGTTTATGCGTTTTTTTTAATGATACCAGTCCCATGAACTGGTGTCTTCCGCCTAGCTACATGCTATAAAAGAATTGAATTCGCAGAAAGATCACTTAGTACTATTTTTGTCATGATAAGCCAGTTAACACAAAGTAGGATGTGAAAAGCGACGGTAAATATTTTTCAACACATTCACACATACACTATATGTGACCGAATGGAACCAACCCACATTCATAATTTTCTTCATAATAAAGAAGTAGTGTATATTACTTCAATCAAAACGCTTTTAAAACTTAAATTAAAACCATGCAATTCATATAATGTACTTTATAACATTTTTTTCTTTTTATATTTGCTTTACATTTTGCAAAATACTTCAGCATCTCAAAACATTCGTGAATGTGGGTTGGATCCATTCTGATCCAACCCTGATTCTGATACAAGCCGCTCATATAATGTAGTGTTAATAGACACATAATCAAGTGATATTGTTCGTTATTGTAAGTTTATTGTTAATTCATAATCTAGTTTTGCGAAAAATATAAACGGAATATTAATTTTTATAATTTAGCAGTTTTTATGGATGTCAATTTTCATTTTATGGATGTCAATGTGAAATTTTCATTAGAAGAGCGTTACACGTAGAAAGGGCAGGTTCTTGGTTAAGTCTCACCTATGGAAATTCCCGCCACCTAATTCTCCCTTAATAATTCATTGGAATGGGAAATTTACTCTATTTCCATCCCATCTCATCAAAGGGGGGAGTATAATAAATAAGTTAAGGAGAACTCTTCATCATTCTCAAAGTTCAAAGGCAAAATTATTGTGAAAGGAGTAAGGGCCCTTATTATGTGTATGTCCAATACCCTTCTTGGTCGTTTTCTAATTTGTGGCTTCTACGCCCTTTTATATCATTCATTATTGATTTAACGAATTATTATTTTTTTAAATAAATAGTTTTTATAAATCGTAACCAGCTCTTCTTTCGTCCACCGCTGGACATGGACCTCACGCGCATTGTCTTGCGAACGAAAGATGTATGGCCTTAAAACGCCACACTGGCCAAGGGTGTTGGCGAGTCCACTCTTAGAGATGGTGTAGTTCGCCGGGACTTGTGGTAGCCGCTTTCTGATAGGGCCTTACACGACAACCACTGGAGGATACGGTGTGATGCTATTTTTATCTAAGAGATAATCTCTATTTTTATTCCAGTTACCTGAAGTGTGTGAATGAGCACATGCGCGAGGTGCAGCCCTTCGAGGACGTGCCTAGCAAACTGTCGGTGCAGCTGAGGCGGGCGTTCGTAGCCGCGCGCGCGTTTCACAAAGCGCTGCAAGCCGGCGCCGAAGTACTGCGCACTATGATAAAGGTAAATAACATTCATATTTCACGTGTACTTATTTATTTCTTAATATAGATAAGGTACAGTCGCCAAATATCGTCCCCTTTTTGTAAAAAAATTGTAGAAAAAAAAATATTACAGGTAAAATAATAAATAAAACGTCAAACATTAGGTACAATACTCCTTTATTCTTAAAAATAATCAAAACCTTGTTAACTTTGTTACAAATTCTATAAAGATAGCTTTAACAAAAAAGTGCAAATTCTAAAAATATATTTTTGGGCACCTAATTCCGTCCCGGGGACGATATTGAGATCGCAATAATCAGTACGTGAACTTAAATTGTATTTATAATAATATTATATAAAATTGGTACTTAGTAATCATATTATAATATCTAATCAGACCTTTGTCAATCATTGATATGGTTTAAGTAATTCTAATTTTCCAGACAAGTTGTACAGATAAATTTAGGTCCTGGATTTTCAACGCAATCCTCATGCATCCATTGGAAACATTTGATGCATTTTATCCATTTTTCTCCATTTTTGTCTTCGGAAAAGCTTTTATGACAAACTGGGCATTCAGCGTCATCATTATCGCTATCTTCTTTGTTAATAGAGACCAAAATTGGGTCACCATCAGATGTTTCCCCGTCAGAAGACTGTTGCTTTTGTCGCTTGTTGGTTTTATTGTTATTTTTGCTTTTTCCTGCTGTTTTAGTTTTTTCCACACTTCTGTCCCTTTTTTTCCCGCTACTACTTCATCCTTCTCCTTCCGCTTCTTTTCTGCATACATTATTTCTTGTTTATGCGGTCATAAATGACATATAATGACGAGCCATAAATAACTTCATCCATTTTTTGCCCGCCTTCTTTTTGGTCTGTGAAAATGGATGTGGAATATTATTCCTGATAGCCAATTGAAAAGCCATTCGTTTTAAATCAGAAGCGGTGACACCATAGTAATTCTTCTCCATTTGCAGGCAATAGTTTACCAGCTCCTCTTCTGATTCTAAGGGCAAAACTGGTTTTCTTCCCATTTTCCCAGAAACTACATTTTCTACAGATTTTTCAGAATTTTTCACGCAATCTTTCAAACTAGCTCTTGGGACGTTAAATAACTTTACTGCCTTTTTATAACCCATTTCTTTCGTTCGTACAGCTTCAACAGCTTTTTTCATTGCTTCAGGATCCCACAGCTTTCTCTTTGGCATCTAAAGTATAAAGAAAAATATTAACTAAATATAGAAAACAGCTATAGAAAATAAACTTAAAAGTAAGGTGAAGGTACCTAAATATCGTCCCGGGGACGATATTAGGTCCACGTAGGGGGACGTTATTAGGAATTTGTTATTTGTTTTAATAAACATCCATTTAACAAAAAACACATGTCATAACCTAAAATTTTTCCTATCGTTTTAAATCATATATAATAATGTTCATTTTGACAAAACTTTCGTTTCAAGAAATCAAACATATCAATATTTAATCAAGGCCGAGAATATTTCAATCAAAAACTCACCTTGAACAGTTTTTTTCTTTTTTAAATATCTTGTTGTAGGAGCGACGTTTTACCACTACTTTTCTACAATGGCCGAATGAAGTAACTAACTTTTGATTCGGGATATCAAAATTAGATGGCGTTTGTTGAAAGAAAAAAAACGGAAGGGGACGAAATTAGGTTCGGGGACGAAATTTGGCGACTGTACCTTACCACGTTACCAAATAATATGTCTCACTGCAGTTACTTTTTTTTGGTATACTTTACGCCGAGAGCATGATTTTTTAATTTGAAAGAACTTAATAACATCTCAATTATTGGTCACTACCATTTTTTTTGCTTAACCTTTTTAACGTACCACTGCCAGGACACAGGCCTCCCCTAGTAAATCACTACAAACCACCACGCGGGCGTAGTGCGGATTGGTGGATACATCTTTTTTGTTTTTTAAATCCGTACTTAAGTAGAAACTCAGTAGTAGGAACTGAAGATTTGAACTCACTACCTCACGAATGAGAGTCGAGAATAGATACCCCTAGGCCCTAGGCTATCACCGCATACATTATCTGAACTGTCTGGTTGTCATTCAAGGATATTAAAAATCTTATACAATTTATAATTTTAATTCAATGACCAGTAAATCCGCCAATTGTCTGTGGTCTTAAAAGATTCTTCTCTCGTACGATGACATAAAGAAGGCGTTGTAAGAAATGTAGTTCTCTTTCTCATTTACGACTCCGCCGTTTATATATCGCTAGATACTGTACACGTCAGGAATAATCAAAGCACCAAATAAATATTTGCTTCAGCAAACTACCTAGAGTCAGGGGTGCTCAAACTTGAACTGCTGGCGATCTACCTCAATATTGTTAGACTACGATCGATCGACTCTGAGAGGCTGCAAGTATGTGTGATGCAGGATTGTCGTCTAGGTAGGGTGTATCGTGGCATAGATATTAGTTTTCCGCACAATATGCATTTTTTTAGTCAAGGTAAGTCAAGGCGATCGACCGTTTGAGCACCCCTGACCTAGAGTGTCGAAACATACATATTTCTGGTTTTTGAGGGAATGCATCCGTATTCTGTGAATATAAATTTAAATTAATATCATGTTATTGGCGCCATGTGTCACATTATAGAAACCGGATCAGAAATAAGACGCAATCTATTGTTTATATTGAATCATCAAGAAAACTAAGAATTACATATTCTTATTCTTTTAAGTATGTATTTATTTAGGAATCACTTTTAAATTCTTGCGGTCTTTCGCACGTATTTATAACAATTTATTGTACCTACAAAAAAGTATAATAATTGAAAAAAAAATAATTTTGATATATTGGATTATATACTAAAAAAACTGCGAAAGCATAATTGCTAATAGTACAAAAATGAATCGAAATTAATACTATTTCTTATACTAATACTAGACATAATATATCTATATAGTACTGCAATCAACCCCCCAAAAACGCCTAGGTGACCACGACGAGGTTACAGCTTGTTTTTCTTTTGTGGAAATGATAGCTTTTGCATCATAGATGAAGGAACGATGTGAGTTTCTTTCGATTCAAGTGGAGGAAGGGCTAAATCACCCCCTTAAAACCACCAGCTTTAATCATGTTTTTTATGTGCGATAAATGCGATAATTTGATAATGAGTTGTAGTAGATTTTTTGGGTTGCTGAACTCGAATCCGGTGTCAAAATTAAACAGCACCCCCTTCATCCCCCTAATTCTCCGCATGTAAGAAGTTTTTAGTGCAATACAGGGTGAACCAATGGACCTCCAAAGTCTGAAACTATGGTTTCTGCTCATGACTCTGATATAAAATGATGTCACATAGAGGATGTTACAAGGCCGGCAGCGCACCCGCATACCCCCTGGTATTACAGGTGAACATGGGCAGCGGTAGCCATTTGCCATCACGTGGACCGCATGGCCCGTCTGCCACCTTCATTATAAACATATACGTAAATCAGTGGTGACATGACACCACAAACCTTTACAGGTTTAAGATACAAAGTAACTCATGTATTATTTTTGGTATATAAATATACAAAATAAAAATATAATTTTTTTTTTATTTTTTTTTCAGGATGCTTATAAACTATTGTGATTACATATATATATATTCTATATGAGTGATCGATAAAGTTAACTAAATACTAAAAAATTAACAAAAACATTAAAATATATTCATAAAATTTTCATTTCAATTATCAAATTCAAAATCATGAACTGAATTCCTGGTTTCAGACTTCGCAAATTCATCAGTTAATACCCTGTATAAGTATAAAAACTTGATTCAGAAAGATTAAATCTTTCCACAGGGAAAATCCTGTATTGCATATCGATTATCAAATACAGTACCGGTTTTTATTAGAGCCACAAACGCAAATATGAATAAATCATCGATTAATTATACCAAATCAATATTCCGTCTGCTTCGAGCCGCGAATCAGTCTACCTCGGTGCGAAGTGAGTCATTCCATAGTATTATTAGCGCTGCTTCGCGCCGACCATTGATCCTTTTGGCGCCGGTGACACATAATGCTGAGCGATCCTGCATTGATCCAATGAAATTGGAAACAGATAAGAACAGGACACAATTAACTTATTTTTTTGAAGTTTGAATCAATTATTTTGAAGCTAGCTAGAGTCATCAAAGTCATCCATTGAAATAAAATATGACAACAGGCTATTTTGATCCTTTTTAGATAATTATTTACTTTTAGGTGGGTGTTAGTGAGACTTGCGTGGCAGCGTGGGCCCGTCTCCGGTACTGCGGCGCGTGCGGTGGTCAACAGCCAGCCTGCTCGCGTTACTGCCACAACGTCGCTAAGGGCTGTTTTCCCTTACATGCAGACATCAGCGACCATTGGAAGGGCTATATAGGTAAGATACTTCTATTGTCTTGCCCCTTTGGTAGCAAATAAGTGACATGAGTTGAAGGAGATATGGATGTTGACCCATCTGCAGGTATGCCGGTGGATTCCTACATGTAAGAGGTACCCAACCCATAATCCCCAGCAGGTATATAATCAGGTCGACATTTGGAAAGGATGAGGGAAAGGAAATGAACTAGAAACGGAACATTCCTGATCATATTAAACTTCTATATAATAAGATGGGGCGGATAACGAACTCTACCGACTGTTATCCGCTCTCGAAACGTGTTGGTACATTTCATGGCAGTCTTTTGTAAATGGAGATAAATCAACCAGTTGAATGCAGCTTAGGGATGCAGAAATACGTTGCAAGAATTACTCGACTTCCACCACTGTCAGTAAAGCCAAGTAGGACTGAATCAATTTAAAATTTTTCTCTTTTGCCTGAAGTGGAATGATTTTTTCCTTTTTTGTTTTGTTTACTTCATTTTTACTAACAATATTTTTTTTATTGTACACACACAAAATACATGATTAAATAAGAGAATATGTACAAAAAGTAAGCTTATCTCCTATGGAGATCTTTTCCAGTAGACCAGTGAATAGAAATATTGATCAGAACAGAACAGGAGTGCGTAGTCCATACCTAAATAAAAATAATATACCTACATTAAAGTAAAATAGTACATGCTATATCTATAAAAATATACATATAAACAAATACATGTAATATCTATACTAATATATAAAGAGGTAAAATTGTATGTTTGTATGTTGGGGGTAATCTCTGGAACTACTGAACCGATTTCAAAAGTTCTTTCACAAATAGGAAGCTACATTATCCGTGTCTAATATGGGCTATATATTATTTTAAAATTTTGAAAAAGAAAACATAAACCGAAGCGAAGCGAGGGCGGGTCGCTAGTGTTATATACGATAATACTTTGTTGGATATTTAAGGATACATTAATTATGTTTGCCTCGCAGTCTTGCAGTTGCCACTGGGTGGATTAAATGTACTGCTTGCAGTGGCGGGCAAATGATTTATTTTCTTGTATCTTTCAGATGCCCTTGAAAAGGTCGCCGACCGCCTCCTCGGCCCCTTCAACATCGCAATGGTAGTCAGACCAATCGACATCAAAGTTTCAGAAGCCATCATGAGCTACCAAGAGCACAACCAGCAAATATCGCAGAAAATCTTTGCTAGTTGTGGGAAGCCAGATTTAGATGGGAGTGCAGCCACGGGAACCTTCTTTGCTACCCCAGAGAGAAGCAAACGGTCCATTCGCTCGATACCAGATTTCGACTGGAACCAAAAGCGCAATGATGTTGACGATTTCGAAATCGAAGCTTCTTTCGAAAGCGTTGTCGACGATCCTACATTCTTAAGCTTTCGTAACCCAGAAGCGATAAAGAAGGCTACAGAACAAATGGGCGAGCAAGCGAAATTAAGAGAGCGTTTCTTGGAATATATGAGGGGAAACATAAATCTTGAAGAGTATGAAGAACATGAGAGAAGAAAGAGGGATGCTGAGCCGGCAGCAGGATCTTCTGATGTAGACTTTGGGATGTCGGGAGAAGATTATGATGATAAGTCTGGGTCGAAGAAAAAATCTTCCGGCAAAGGTTATGGTGAGTTAAAGAAAATTTTGAAGTCTGAATTTTGAATAGTTTCTTTCGTGAGATTCAAGACATGAAGGCAGGTGTCACCCGATCCGCGTCGCGCACCCAGCCGACTTTCGGCCTGAGTAATCAGCGCTACGAACGTTTTAGACAGGACAACAAAACCTTACATAATTGTATCTTTTGATTTGCTCTTTAATTTTTTTTTTCTTTCATTTTATATATATCTCAAATTAATTAGCGTGTTTCGGGTTTTTCTTCATTTCGATGCCACGTATATGAAAACTCTATACGTGATACCGATACCGTTCACTCATATAAGAGAAATCAGTTGATTCTTTCTGAGTTGCTCAGTCAAGTGTATGATGGAATAAGAAGTTACTTTTATTACATTATAGTATTCATTCGATGGGATAACATTGAATAGAGTAGATTGGGATGGGAATGAACTCTGATATATCTCGCCTACAACCGAATCACATACATATACAGTACATTTTACGATAGTGTTCTGTTAGAGAGGAATAACTGGGGCGGGCAGTCGAGAGGCCCGTACTTATTTTATTTACAAATTATCGTATTTGTCTGTCAATTATCATATGTATTGATTGTCTAATACAACGTTTCTCAACCTAATAGTGTCGCGATCTCCTGAAAACGCCAAAAATACAGTAAATAACTTCACGATCACCTTGCTGATAATTAGGTGCTAATAATCATGTTTTATACCGTTTAACATTGTATTGATAACTAGCTGACCCGACAGACGTCCTGTTCAAATATCAATAATACAATAATTTCAATAAGTTCATACAAAAATCCCATAGAAAAAACCACTTTCAGTTTTTCCCGAGTTTTCCAATTTACCGGGCAACTTTTCCTAAGATTATTCGGATTATTATTACGAACATTTAAAAAAAATAGCCAGCCGTTCTCAAGTGATACGCGCGCGCACCAACGAACATTTAATTTTTATTTATATAGATTTATCAATTGAGAAAAGTAATTTTCGTACCTTCATTAAAGTGCTTAATTTTTATACTGTTTCTAATTTTTATGTATAACACATTACTTGTAAAATGTTCTGTTTGTTTCATATATACATAAAAAAAACAAGTTCGAGAGACAGTGCTATTCTGTGTCGTTATTTTCTGCAAATTCACCTCCACTTCATATTCAGGTCGTGAATGGGGCGGTCCGAACCTGGACCGCATTGTGCGCGAGACTCGCACACGTGTGAAAGCAGCTCAACGCTACTTCGCGAGTCTACCCGCGTTGTTCTGCGCGCACCACAGCGTTACCACTACCCCATGTTTCAATGGAACCGACTCCGCTGTGTAAGTATTTTAACATGCCCTTCAAACTATGTAGTTTTTTTTTTATTTTTGGCCATAGAAATAAATGAAAAAAATAGAAAGTCATTTTCTATATATGATAAATAAATTCTCTATTACAGATACTTGCTTCCTGCGGCCGGCGACGGCAGCACAGCATTGGCTTCCAACCCGGAAGTGTCCGGTAACTCAGACTTAGTAGACAAGTCGCGATCAGAGCGCGCGGCCATACAGCTGCGCGAACACGCGGCGACTCTACGCGACGCGTTCAACGGACAGCCCGTAAGGTGGGCCGCCGATCGCTCCGAGCCTGACGCGTTACACCGAGGTCAGTATACCAGCTAGTGTTGTAGAAAGGAGCGTTGAACGCTCGAGCTCATAATAATGTTTGATGGTCTTATAAACTTATAGTTAAAAGCTCGAATGTAAAACGGTTAAGCTTAAGGTTCAATAGCACAACATAGCGCGCCAATGGTCGAGCACTTAGCGTTCAACGCTCTTTAACAGCACTAGCGTGCAAGCGTTAGCTTCCAACCCCGAAGTGTCCGGTAGGTCAAATCTAGTGGACAAGTCGCGGCTGGAACGCGCGGCCATACAACTGCGCCCAAATGGTAGTGCCCCTGCCTGCTGTGCAAATGGTCCCGGATTCGATTACCGATCGGACAATCATTTGATTATAGACAGGTATTTGTTCGAGGCTGGGTGTTGCGTTGCACGTGTTATGTTCCTCTTTGCGTGTTTGTCTTTCCACGACACGGAATCCTGGTGTGGGCCATTGAGTGTGGCGTTATTTTTTTTTTATAAATCTTTACGGATGCAATAACACACTTGGCACTCCGAAAACATAATAAATAGGATAGGGTGGGAAGTATCGATTATTTTACAGAATCATTGTGTAATCAATGTAGATTATTTACAGAAATTTTTCACGTATTCGTGGAACGCAATAACTTCACTATTTTTTAGTCCACGTCCTTGTCTGCATAGAGCACAATAACTTTACTATGCTTTTGAGTATAACAGACCAATGAGTCATTTTATATTAAAATGTAGAAAATTCTAAATATTTCTAATCACTACAGAAAATGTAGTCTAAAAACCAAATAATATTTGTTTACAGCAGACGAGCAAGCGGCATCTTCCACGGATGACTTCGTGGACTCCGCAGGTTCCGGATCAGGGTCAGGGGACACGGAGACCAGCGAGGACTACTACGCAGGCCTGCCTGATGATGACGAAGACAGCCTCACTGATAATGAGGGTAAGCGACATGAATCACAACCCTAAATTCATTAGGCGCTTGCATAAAAATTCGGTTCCAGTACATAGCAGTCCATGTGTCAAAACACAAAAAGGATAATTTATCTCATTTTTAAAAATGTATTACAATGCAAAATTCAAAATGTATTTACTTGTATCAGCCTATTAATATCCCACTACGGGGCACAGACCACCCTTAGTAAACTGGAGGTTTTGGGCCATAATCCACCACGCGTATCTGGTGGATCACATACTAGTATTTTTTTTTCTGGTGCATTCAAGGGTGTCCTCACGATATTTTTCCTTACCGCCGACAAAATGTATTAATGCATCAAATTTAGAAGCTAGAATTTACAAAACGTACGACTGACAAATACATAAATACAAGTGCCAAAATGTATGTGCAACTCAATGCTATAAGCAGTACTGGATTTGCCAATAGGCCGTATAGGCCGCGGCCTAAGGCGCGACAGATTTTAGAAAGCGCTCGCTCGCTTTGGTAAACCATCAAGTTTGTGCGCAATTATGAACGTAATACTCAAACAAGTTAAACGTAACAACGAAATAGTCAAACAATAAATACAAGAGAGTAATTAAGGTAGGTAAAAGGGAGGGACGGGCCGGAGGGGCGGCACAAAGTCGAATGGCTTATACTTAAGAAAAGTATAAATCCGGCACTGGCTATAAGTACCATAATTCAGGTAATTTTCTTATTTATGTAAATTGATACTTGGACACTTGAAATTAATAGTCATTTATGTGATATAACTTTGGAGAGTAGACGGAAATATTTTGACTCCATCTTTCTCTACAAAATTATTAACGGACAAATAGACGTATTGTTTACTAGAGCAAATTTATTGCAAGAGTTCCACATGCCATCTCACGTTCAACAGAAATCTTTCATATTCCTTTGGGTGCGTAGGGACATATAAAGTGGGAAATGCAGTACATTTCAAGGTAGTCTTCTGTGAGAGAGGGGTAACGTGGCCAGTCGAGCGCGCCCAGCAGCTGTTGGATTGCAGCGTGCACTCTCCCCCTCAATTTTGTTTTGTTGTTCTGAAACAGTAAATCTGGATGTAAATATATTCAAGTTTATTATAGTAGAGTGTAGGCTTTCTCGGCCGGTGTCCATATTAATTGAATCTTCCGGGCTACTTGGCCGATGTCTTCTGGAATCTCTTCTCTTTTTTCCGAACGTTTCGTCAACAACTGCGGTTGACATCTTCAGTGGCGACTGCGTTCACTTTCGGAGAGATGTTATCTCTTCGGTTTCTCGAGCGCTCCATGTTGCGCCAAGTAGTCCGGAAGATTCAATTAATAAAATCAAGTTTATTATGTTCAAGTTACAATGTAACTGTTTGTTCCTGAATAAATAAATAATCATGTTGCATATTAAACTTTTAAACATTGCCACATTTAGGCGTTTAGACTTTAAAAGAATTGGTCATATTATCACATGTACAATCTGTCATTAACATTTTTGTGTTTTGACATGTGGGCTGCTATGTGTTGAAAGGAAAATTCGCGCTCTTCCTAATAATAGGGATTAAGGACGCGATTTGGCTATCGCGCTTCCTATCTAATGTTGGAAGATTTCAAAGCTCAGCGACACTTTGCAAAACACTGATTTTAACGTTTTATTTCAGGCTCAGGTGCCCACGAGAGCATTCGAACTGAATACGAAGACAAAGTGATCACCACATACAAAGAAACGGTCACTCCGGACGTGACCACGGAACCTGATATCTACGAAGATCCGAAAGTGATCAATCCACCCAATACTAATAACGTGCATCTCCGTGGCCGGGTAGACTCGCCGGAAACCAGCGATGTTGAACCCCCAGTTAATACAGAGACGGTTGATAACGGGGGTCAGACTACTCCAGTTAAGGAGCACCCCGCTAGTTCAGCGGAGCGACCATCTTTACATAAGGCGTTGTTCACATACGCTTTGCCCGTGGTTTGCGCGTGGTTCGGTACCATCGTCACGGATCTGTTTTAAGGTAATAGTTTGACAACATCTGTATTTTGATGAATATTTGACAATTTATGTAAATAGGTTGACTTTTTTGTAAGTCATTTCAGGTACATAAACCGTGGTTACGTCGAAATTAGCCGTGACCACGGTTATGTTTAACTGCGGTAGTAAAGTTTCAGAATCTGATGGTTTCTTTAATCGTTTTCATTCGATCAGGTCGAATTCTCTTAAAGGTGTCATTCAAGTGATTATGACTTGTAATAAAATAGGATTAAGATTGCAACTTGACTAGCTGACTGCAAGTACCAAGTAGTAAAGTTAATTAGTATCTCATATTATAAGTTTGTCTTACATTAATTACATTGTCTTGTTATATAGGTTTGCAATTACAAAACAGCATTCAAAAACGAGAAACGGTAAATAATAGGATTTTAAAAGAAATTACAGAAGCTCTGTAATCGCTACAAGAGCGTTTGTTGATACATATGTCTGGAAAAATCTCCAAAGGTAGATGGCGTATCTGCGATGTGCCAACGTATGTCAAAAGACGCATCGTCTCCAATCTCCGAAGACAGCATATCTGCAGACGTGCCAATGTTTGTCAGGTTTTTATTATTTTTGATATGTTGGCATGTACGAGTATCACAGATATTGATGGGCAGCAGTATCCAGTTACTATCTAGTGACTATCTGCTCAATTAGCCTCATATTTCTATTAAAAGTAGAAATTTTAAGCCTCGTTATACTTACCTAGTGAATATATTTTTTTTAACAAATTAAATGACCCATATCGTGAAATTCAAATAATGTCTTGGGAAAGATTTGTGCTCGACTACAGACTTCAAAAATGTTCTATACATAATTTTCATTACCATAAATCATCGGAAAATGTATCGTAAATATAGTTTCGTCGTAAAATACAGGATGTTGTCAAAACTGGTGTTAAAAATGAAGCTATTATTAAATAGCCTAGTCAGAGCGACAGCCGTCGAGTGGTCGAGTTATACCGCGCGCGGGCAACTGTGATATCAATTGTGTGGACGAGTTATACGTAAAGAAAATATATAATCGGAACTTTTAACCAATTATTGACACACTTTTACACAAACCGTGTAGTTTTTTTTTCTTTATTTTTTGATTTACTTTCAATTATTCATGTTGATAATTATCGTGATAATTATAAGATAAATATATAGCAACTGATTTTAAAAATTCTTACACTGTTGGATAGCTATGACCTTTCAACAAAGGCTATATTATAATGTCCCGGGAAAGTCAACAGGTTGACGAATGCCGACAGAAATATTTTCGACTTACATTATCAAGATCATTATCAAAACATTATTATCAAGGTAATTATCAAGATAATTATCGATTCGAACCCTGGATGTGATTGACAATAATTTTATTTTCGGCAATCGAATTAGGTCGTTTCTTTAATTAATTTAGACAAAAATTTCAGCCAAATCGCATATTTATTTTATGATCTTGTAAATATAATTTAGATAGTGAATGTATTTTTTTTTTTCATTTTTTATTAATGTAAGTTGTATGTATGATTGGTGTTTGTGGCGGTGCGCCTTGACGGGGGAAGTATACAATTATGAATAATTAGTATAAAGTGGTATATTTTCATATCGATATACTTACATCTACTCACAGATATATCCATAGAATTTATACACTACTACAAGATGTATAAAATACAAAAAAAATGGGCATGAATACACGTGCGCGGCGATATATATATAGCTCGTCGTTAATTAATTCAAATACTTAGGTATTGCTTGTGTCTCCATAAATAAAATGAATATATGTATTTCTGGGCAATATTATTGAATATTAAAAGCGAGTTAAAAATGTAATAAGTGAATCAAATGCACAGTGCCGGGTAAAATATATATATGACATGTCGTAAATGAAAATTCGTTCACCTTATTATTAAAGGCATACAATATACCGTACTTAGTCAAAATAATGTCATAATTATTGCCCGGTCTTATGAATATAAAAGCATATATTATGAGCATATATTAAAATATATATGCTGGATATATCTGTACGTAAATGCTGGATATATGAATTAGTGCTGCATGTTAAATTGTTAATAATAATAATAATTGTTAATAGCGAAATAAAAATAATTGATAATAATAGATGTCATAACTTTTATTACAATTTGTTATTATTTCCAATTGGGTTCGCCCAAGGAATATTAATTTACAATTAATATAAAAATATTGCTTGCAAATTATTAAATCCTAAAAATAATTATTAGTGTCCGCAATGAAAGTGAAACAAGGTTATGCTATGTACTAGTCACTAGTACTATTGATGGCTACTTGTAAGAAGGAAAGCCATTAGTAACATTTATATTTTTTAAATAACACCACACTCAATGGTCCATACTAGGGTTCCATGTGTCTTGGGTCCAGAGACACACATACAAAGACGAACACAACAACTGTCATTAAACAAATGTTTGTCCGGCCAGGAATGGAACCCAGGGTCACTACCGACTGGGCTAAAACAAGAACAATAAATCAATTTCTTTTATCCGACGCTCGTAAGCTTCCAACTTAATTATAAATTAATGAAAATTTTATCATTATGTTTTTTTTTTCATTTTTTCTCAAATGTATTCAAAATGTTCTGGTGCCTTTTTTTGAAGAAATGCAGAGTAGTAGTATAAGGCTAGTATAACCTTGTTTTACTTCCATTGCGGACAGTAATAATTAATTTGAATTATAAAAAAATGGTTGAATTTCAATGAAATATTGGCGTATTGACGTTTACAGTAGACACTCAGAATGTTACACGTTAATGTTATTACATCTTATATAGATATTTAAAATTAATTTCGATAATTGTCATGACATCTATTAATCATTGAAGTATCATGTAAATACTCTGTTGTATCGCAACCGTTGAACGAATATCTTAATCTGTAAATATATAGTCCTAAATCATGTTTATATGTAAGTTAAGAGACTGATTTGCTTTCGATTAATTTTGTTTTTATATTTCGCTTAGCTAGCGCGCGTTGCGACTGTCAGAAAATAGTCCGACTAAAGAGTCTTGATCTTTCAGAACTAAAATAAGCTTGCTTACAATCAGCAAATGTATTCTAATCAGTCTAAATTTCAGAATTATTTCGTAGCACAGTGAAAGTTGAGGCGAACAACACACGTATAACGTTTGTGTGTTAGTGAATATACAGGGTGTATCCTAACATTTGCCGCATTTTGAAATCATGAATTACATTTATGATTTCTGATTTCATTGAAATGAAACTTTTAAGAAAGTTTATTGGCAAAACTTTTTTTTTTCACTTTTCGTAAATGTTTGCTAAACATGCTCAACAAAATTATTTTTAAAAAAAAAATACGTGACTTATGTCAATTAACTAGGAATTTTGAGCAAGATCATGGCTTCGGGTTTGGGAAAACGTTGGGTTACATCTTGTATACACGCCCATCGCGCTCTAACAACTTCTTTTTTAAAAATGGGTTAGTGATTTTTTATGCATCTGTATAAGTATTGTATTCGCCTCAACTCGCTGCGCTACACACGGGCTAATTTTTAAAAGATCTAAATGTTTGCGTCGCACCAATACTGTGATTCAGTTTTAAAATAAATCGACTCATTGTTGTAGTTAAAATTAATAATAGCAAATGCCATAGAAACTGAGTAAATAAATTAGTAAAAACACGAGTAAACAGTTTATAACATTTTCAAGATAGCAAAAACAATCTCATTTAGCGGCTTTAGTCGGTCCGTTGAGAGTTAACTAAAAAGGTCTCTTAATAAATTTATTTGTCAAACTTATTCACACTAATTATTAAAGTGAATAAAACTAATTTGGTAAAAAAGATCAATTATTTTAGTTTTATTATTTCTGTTTCGTCTCAAATGAATTTAATTCACCTAAGCTACAAAATAAATCGGTTAATAAATAAATTTATTAACAGATCAAATCGCTGGCTATCGACTTAAGCCACTAGATGGCAGTGTTTTTCTGCTTTCCAAATGTATGATAGATAACCGATTCGAGCCGTTAGATAGCACTGTTGTTTCTCACTTCAAAATGTATGAGACTGTAGGATTCTATGGCAAGAACTGCATTTTAAATTATGTAAAACTTTTATTTCACATTGTTTGTGTCATTTGGTGCCAATTTTAAGTCACAACTGGCATTTACTCGTAGAGTGACTGTGGCATTTGGTTATGATAAATGCGACATGAAAGTATAAAATTCTAGAGTTACCTGATTTAAAAACAGTGGCAATGCGTGAAATATTTTAATAAATTACGTATCCAATACTTAATTTTTAACTGACTGATGTTAATTATATTACATTATTATCCTTTTTAATATATTTTACGTAATTTTTAGACTTGTTTATGCTTTATATTTGCTAATAATTTTTTGAAAAATATTTTCTGGTCTATTTTCTACGCAGTTAATTTATTTAAAACGTCCTATGTACGCGTGTCATTGGTAAAAGATAAGATACATAGTTTCTAAGTACAACATTGACTTTCGACCATAAAGCGACAACAATATGTATCCTTTTTAAGTGTAAATATTGAATAATAAGTATGTACGCCATACATGTGCATGTCGCACGTTCTACATAAACATTTTTGAAAAACCCACTGTCTTTTTTCTTTTATCAATGATGTTTTGCTTTTGAAAATTAAAAAAATATTCTCTGGTCATCTTGTAAATAGACCATTAAATAATATTTAATGCAATACAATTTGATTTAATAATTGGTACACTCCAATAAGATACTTATGATATGGACAAATTAAATGTCCGAATAAATACCAAACTCATTTGCAGCTCATTATCAACTTATCCAATACGCGGCTAGGTAGCGCCGACGGCAAATATAACGTTGCAGAACAGACCTGTTCATTCGGTTAAGACTAGCTAGAGCAACGAATGTGAACTTTAAAGTCACTACATACAATAATTCATTTTCGAACACAAAAGAAATTTGTAATCGTGCAAACGCTCGTTTGTATATAAGAACAAGTAATTAAGCCAAGGAAAACTGTGATGAACCAGACAAGCGTTCGAACGATTATACATAATTTTTTTTGCGCTTCGCTTACTTAAAAGAAATGAGGTTTGTATTCGTTGCTCTAAACTGAATAAATAAAATTACACTACAAGTACTACAACTTTAATTTTGCTATTGGCGCCACGAAGCCCGCCTATTGAATAATTTGATAACGAGCTGCAAATTGAATTTGTGATCCTTCGAACCCGTAATATTTTAACAAACACCAGTGTAAATTTACTTAAAAACCCAATAATATAAGTAAAACAATGCACACAAACGTTATAAAATTATAACAAAATTGAATTGTATGTCAATATGTATGTATGGTTCTGATCTATAAAACGCGGCGTATAAATACGGCACATTGTAAGTTGAAAGAGACAAATAACTGTTTTTGTAGAGTACCTTTGTCACTCATCATCATGTAAAGAAGAGTTATTTATAGAACCTAAAATAGATTATAACTTATCTTTCATATACACGATGTGCTGTTTTGGAATACTGCGTACAAAATTTCCTTTCACACGTACGTACTTCGCGTAAATAATTTAGGCGAAAACTTCCGACCCTAGCTAGATCTAATGATTTTGCTAGGTTTCAGTCACTGACTACATCAGCCGTAAAAGCCGCTTAACACTGAAGTCAATTTTGGCCAAGTGCAGTACGACGTCGTGCAGAAACTCTTCCCGTGGAACATCTCCACTAAATAAATTGAAGAACTTGATAAAAATCAAACTCCACGCGTACCACTTGCGCTTTTGAAATTTTGTCCTTTGTTTCGCTAACACAATATCAACACAACAACAATAACTTGCGTATATACGAATCAATAAGAAATCTAATAAAATGCCATTTAAATAGAATTCTATTAGATACTGGACAGTTTTTGAAGTTAAGCTCAAATCCTGGCCTGAAGCCTGAAGCAGAAATAATTCTGTGTTGATATATAAAGTTTGATTTTTTTGTTGTAAAAACATCAATCTTATTTGGAGTACAAATTTAGTAAAAACTCAAAAAATCTAATGTTTCATGTCAAGTATATATATATATATATATACTCAGGCTTCGAAATTGGTTCGCACTCACCTTATATAAAGAACTACTCTATATTTGATTCGGTCGCATGCGTACGATAATAATACATCGCCACCCGATAACCAAAATAACGTAACTCCAAAGACTCCATTGTGAAATCTATTTTAATGTTATTTAATACACTTCATTTTGGTTCGCATGTTAACAAGTTTTTATTGTTCTCAATTGTATATCAGCGAAACGATTAAACATCTGTGATCATCATTTCGATCCATTTCTGTAATGAAGCGAATTTCAAATTTGTGGACATACGTTTCGGTTCGAGGCGACATCTGTACGTGTAAAGGGGGCTTTTTTTACTGTCATCTCAAAAGTTGAAGGTGCAAGTAGAGGGACCAAAAATTATAATAACGAAATATCAGTATGATGTGCCATTTACTTAAGATTAATTTAACTGACTTTGTTCGAAAAATAAATTTTCCTATTTGTGTAAATTTCGTTTTGAATTTGAAAGACTTGCACCAATAACGGGAACATCATGGTCCATAAAATTGTAGCATTAATGTATTGGATGAAATAAATCAATATTTCAATAGTTTCAATATTTTAAATTAATTGTAAGAAACACTATATACTCTCGAAAATAAAGAAATAATTGTATTTTAGGTAGCGAGTGACCATAACTACAGCTAATATAACAATTAAGTGACTATATAATTATATTTGTTAGTTATTTTTAATATAAATAAATGAATTATTAATTTAAAATGTTGGAACTTTTTGTATATATCTATGTCTAAAACTTAGATAACGAGATATCTAAAAGATCTTAACGGTAAACGTTGATAGAGACGGTAGATTTTTATACTTGCAGATATGAAACATAAATAACAGGGTACAGCGTTCATAAAGCCATAACAGATTCACGATATAAGCAAATAATTGTACAAATTGTAGTACAAAAAAAATCCAATTTTAACATTGGACTTGAATTTGCTTGCAATAATATTGATACGAAATAACTCGCACTAGTTTTGAAATCTACACCATTTCTTGTAGAATAACCTTTCAAATAAACGGTTGCTATGTTTTATACACAGATGAGTCGCTAAATTTTAAATTGACTCCTATTTAAAATCTAACTAAAGGTTTCGATAGATACTGTGTGAAAATTTCTTCAATATTTCTTGAGAAAAATCTTTACTTTTATAACAAATTTATTCCGTGAACACCTTAACCGTGTTTAAACTGCATTGTGTTTATACATTCAATGCTTATGCCGATAAGGCATCAAATAAAAATTTTAATAATCCGTCTAACTTGAGCAAAACAAGTCGTGACGGTACAAACTGTAGAATCACGGCGTGACGGACACCGGGTGGGCCGCTGCCCGTTTGCCACATTTAATATATAAAAAAAACAATCCTTTTATAATTTTATTATTACAAAACGTTACTTGTATCGTGAATCGCAAATAAAGGAGTGCACCACACGTCTTTTGGGAAAAATCTAGTCAGATTTTCTTTTCAAACTTGAGGGTAGCATAATATACGGCAGATTATATACACGGCAGCTACACAATACACTGAAACAATACGGCCAATGTAGCGGTCGCTAGTGTTATGGGATTTTTATAAAGAGATATATATATATATATATAAATTTGTAGTTAATGTCAGGTGAGCGAGTCTTGAGGTAAATTAAATATTGTAAATTATTTCTCAATATGAAATGAATGTAATAATACTAGGTAATTAATAATTATTTAATTGTATTGGTATTATTACGTAAAATACAGTGACACTGAATTGTTTTATGAAGTTTTATGAATCATAGAAATGATTTGGTTAGCCTAGATATTATAAAGATTATTATTTGTAAAAATTATAAATATTTTATGAATGAGGTCCTAAAGTTTCATAAGGAAACCGCTGCAAAGTAATTAGAATAAATGATGTTTTATACATAATACATATATTTCAATGTTTAATTTAGCCCAAGATGCGTTTGTGACTATATACAAATGTGTACATAAAATAATAACACGTGTACAATTCGTTGTTTTATTTCTATAAATAAGATCCATACACTTTCTCTTCGACGACATTAACTGAATTGTTAATGTACAATTGCCTAAAATGAATTGCACCATTTAGGACATAGTGGTAATCGTCATAGTTCACTTACAAGATTAATATAAATTTTCTTGAACACAAGTATTTTTAGACATTGAATCTCACCGGCAAGTCTCTTGCACTTCAAAATGACCATGTTCGCATTACTAAAGCTATTACAAATTAGGTATATCAATACTATTTGAATTAAAACAATACAAAGAACATTTTCCAAATATCAATGATAATAGCAATAACATATGAATTTCGTCCCAGTACCTGGGCATGTCACAACTATCCAGCTATATTTTAAGCACTTTAGTGGACGCAAGTAGTTGAAATGTAAACAAATTATATCGAATTATTACACAAATTAAAAAATATTTCTGCAATTTTATTAAGCGCCTGCTCAATTAAAGTAGGTAAAAGCAAATTTCGCGAAAACATCCTTTTATAAAGTTTGCTCCTTTAAATACTTTTATCTCACGCTCGAATTGAAGTACAGTTCATTTTATTGTAGGTACAAAGAGCACCTACATTTAAAGTACATTTGCCAATGAGTACCGTTCAGACACTACATTTTCGCCCCATCGAGTAAAGAATATAGGTAATGAAATAAATAAAAGAAATTATTTATCCGATGATACTTTTACTTCAACCCCCCCGCCCATCCTTCTTCAAAGACGACCAGGCTTTTAACGAATGTGAAGGAGAGCGTGGCTATCAATTATGGGTTGCCAGGTTAAATACAACTATATTTTAGGGTAAACGTAGAAAACGATGCGAAGTTATACATTGATTAGCTTTAACAACACATTTGTAAACTTCATTTGTGTATTTTATTATGAACAGGGTATTTAAGTAGAAAAATAGCGATGTTTCTCTCAAATTTAAAGAGCCGGGTGCGAATGGTATAAAAATAAGTGCATAATTGTGTTCTCTCATAACGATATCCAGAGGTGAAACGACTAGTCTAATGACTAGACTGATGTTTCAAGATGTTGGTAATTAGTTCCCTTTCTCACCGGATTAATTAAACGTTCGATCGGTCTGTACTTTATATTCTCCATTTTTTCAAATCCACTTCGAAATTTCCAAAGAGAACGCATTCGGGGGCTTGCCAACACATTTGTCACTTGACTGATTTTGGAATTTATCGACAGATACAGTTACCACCAGGCAACTTGTCTGCTCATCTAACATTTCCTTTCCATAACTATAAAATCTAAAAATCAGATTCTTAATAAATATCATGATGTAATTAAGAGTGAATATTAACGTGCCCCTCACCTTTATTAAATAATAATGTACTAGTATTTTATAATAATGTACTTTATTATTAGTAATGTACAAATTTATTAATAATAATTCGTCATTCAACTTAATCTTAAATAATTATATACTTAGAACTATATATACTGTTATATTCTTAGACTATTCACTGACTATCGTCATTATCGTCGTCTGATTGGCTCTCCTCAGACTCTGAGTCCGACGACACAGTTTTGAACCAATCGGGTAGTGGCGGTTGTTCTATTATGGTCTTCCATTCGTTGAGTTTGTGAAGATCTGAAAATTACAGAATAAAATTTAGATACTTTATATAGAAAGCTAAATAATTTTTGGTCTATTTTTTATTCTATTTCTTTATTTTATATCAGGCAATAAAGGTCCATATTAAAATAACTATTTATCACTTTTAAGGGTGTCGCGAGATCACAAGTCGGTGAGAAGCGCCCAGGCACGCGCCGATACCGGGTAAAAGTTTTGGCTGAAGGCCGGTGTGTGTTCACGGTATAGCGAGGGTGACGTCCTCATCTCCGCCGGCGGGGACGGTGTATGTGTAGTTTGTGAGTGTAGTGTAAGACCCGCATTGGCAGCAGTAGTTGGGTCGTCTAAGACGTGCCGAGGACCACAACGACGGCACCGGGGAAGGTCATTTCTATCGGGTACATAGGTGCTAGGGCCACTAGTGTCAACTACTAGGGGGAAATTCTAAAAATTGGTATAAATATTCTACCAATACAAATAATTAAAGAAGTGTTCTAACGTTTTCCAAAATTCTGTAAGGGGGTTAAAAATACAGGGTGTCAGATTTTGTGTGGAATCGTAATTAAAATCAATGAAGCTGCGATCAACAGATATTTATTAAATAAAAAAAATATTATCATTATGAATGTTCAACTCACCTAAACTATACATATCTGTGAGGCAGCACTGCTTTGTGTTGCCTTCCAATACGCCCCCGTATACATATAGTATTGATCTATGCACGGCCATCATGGCGGACATGCGCGCGCGCGGCCCTAGGGCGATCCCTCGAAGGGGCGCCTCCGGGGGCGCATCGTGCGTGGGGGCCGAGGCTCCACCGAGTTTCATCGTGAACACTGAGTCGGTTACCACTGTGGACAACCAGTTTAAAATTATCTATAATTTTAGGGTGGCTTCCCTTGAGAGGGTCGATTAGCATTCCAATCCAATTCCATTTAATGTCCTATTCCAAACATAAAAACAAACAAACACTATCAACGTTACATTGTAACCACTTCATTTTATATAGAATCTCAGCATATATATACTCGTATATATTATATATACACACACACACACACACACATATATATATATATATATATAGGTATGTATGTATGTATATATATATGTGTATATATATACATGTATTATACAGCTCTGGAGAAGTGAGTGTTTGTAGAGTTACAATCTTTTCTAGCGTTGTTAATGAGATATGATTTTTTCAAAATTTATTTTATTAAGTTCGTCAACAACACACCAGACATTTTCATTATATACAAACGTGATAAACATTATAATACACACATATGATAGCCTCTTACACAACAGAACATTCATGTGGTAACATGTTAAGTGATCGATATACGGAGTGCGTCACGAGACTACTCCAAACATTTAAGATATTCATGCCAAAGAAAATCAACAACAAAAGTACAGTGACAGAAAAAAGGATTTTAACGTCCATATTGTTTGTTATAAGCAAATGAACATGTTTGTTCTACAAAGTTGCATTTACAGTTGGCACTACCTGTCCGTCTATTGAACAACTTGAACAGCTGCAAAAGAGTTTGTATTAGTCTATAGTATAGACTCCATACTATACAGATTGTTACCTGTAACTTCCTCCTTCTCTTCTTTCATCGTATCATCTTCAACGTCAGGTTTGGAGGGTTGTGCCGATTGTTCACTGCGTAACGTGACGTCATGCCATTTACCAGTCTCAAGGTCCCACAGTTGTAAGTTATCCGACATCTCCCCCTCTATGTCATCATCAGATCCTGAACCTTCTTGATCCTAAAGAAATGTGCGTTCAAATTGATTGAAATGTTATTTTTATGGACTTGTCATATGTGGTAACTAAAGTTATGTGTTCCTCAAGACCTCAACTCTTAGAATGTGGCAGCAGGTGCGGATTAAAGGCTCTTTTGGAAGTGGAACTCGCGTTATATAGTCGCTTACCTGAACATCCACAATAGCACGCGATTACACACACAGGGGGGGGGGGGGGGGGGGGACAGAGAGGAAGAGGGAGTGAGAACTCCCTAGCCCAATAGCCTAAAGTCTAATAGCTAAAGAAATAAGTTCACTTACCTGCACCCCTCCAAAAACATATCCCTTGTTATTAGACACATTGACGGCAGCCGCTTGTCCAGCCCTCGGCGGCGGCGCGTGCGCACTTCTAGAGACGCTCTTCCACGTCCAGGAGCCATTCTTATTTACAAGGCGGAACGAGTCTGTGTGCGTGAGGCATTTCTCTGATCTACCCTCGCGGGTGCGTGAGAAACCCCCGTATATGACTAGCTGTGAATTAAAATAATCCTGAATAATAAATGGTATAAAGAGCTTATATGTCACAAGTTAAAAGGAAAGAATGACTTTTGAGAATGAATTTGAATTTTTTCCAAAAAGGATTCTTAAATGATTTCTTCTGTATAAAAATTGAGCTTTTCGGTGATGTTTATTAACTAATTTATATTTATAAAATTTCTAATGCAACTTTAATCTATATACGCTAAGACTAAAGTGGGCCCAAAGAAAAATCATCTCTACATGTCAATTAACTGAAATAATAGACTGACCACAGATAAATTTAATCAATTGATTCTAACAATTTTTACTATAGATTTTTTTTTTTTCATAACTTATTGTTCATTTCTAGTAGGTATATCTTTTATTCTACGCGCAGCTGTAGCTTATGCCCGTCGCCCGCGCCATGCTTGCTTAGGCGCCCTGCTATTATCTTGTGCTGAGTAATGAGCGCTACGAAAGTTTTAAACGGAACATCAAAATTTTACATGTTCGTAACTTTTGTACTAATCCCTAAAATAGTTTTATTTTTTTCTAGAATGTTTATACACATTATAAATTTGTTGTCATGTTTCAATGACACGTTGTATATATTCTTTTTTCTGTAGTGCAGGATGGCTTATGGCATTATGTTCGCGTTGTGTAGATATTGTTGGGCACTGAATTACTCACAGAATCCGTCCCCGCCGGTAGCATAATGCACGCAGATCTAGCACAAGGCCCTTTCCCGCTGGGCGTGAGCTTGCTCCAAATCCTTGTATCGAGACAGAATGTGTACAGATCATCAAAGTATTTGCAATCGCGACCATCGTCCGAATACCCTCCGAAGATGAATATCTTTCGGCCCAGGAGGGCCATACGGTGCCCCGAGCGAGGTGATGGGCCTTGAGGAACTACTATCTGTAATATTTTATTTGGGAAAAAAAAACAGTAATAAATTATACTTTAACATAACATTTCAATTATTCTACTAAATGTAAAACTAACTATGTTATCACTACAACACAACATATTCTATTTGGGGTCTAATCAAAGTTTTATGAGGGTGTAAATATGTAGGAGGCTGTTCGAATTCCTTGCTATCTCATGACAGTCTAAAACGCTTTGTTGACTACTTTATCAGCGTGTGTGTCAAAACCAAGTTTAAAGTCAACGTGAATCCCGAGATCCCACAGAGAAGCGAAGATAAGGGTGATCGTGTTTTACAATAGTTATATTTTCAGTAAATCGTATAATTACATTTAGGTAAACTAAGAAAGAGTTTATTATTTTGGTAATAGCCCAGTGTGGAATGTCTAAAACTACTTATTAGAAATAGACAGATTAATTGTGAACATACCTTTTCCCACTTTTTATCAGCCAGAGAGAAACACCACAAGTCTCTGTAGTGGTAGAACTGTGTTTCAGTTGGACTTGTGAACTCACCACCAAAAACCCACAACTCACCTCTGTAAAAAACATAAATGCAAATGAGAACAAACTAGGAGATTTTTCAAATTATTTACGTCACGTCGACATCAGCCTATATCATCCCGCTGCAGGGCAGAGACCGCTGGCTACTCGTACGTCTCACTACTCACTCTCACTACTTTTATAAATACTATTTATTTAATGTTGGTACAGTTTTTATGTTCATATTTTTAACTAGCGCTGCCTACGATTTCGGTCGCGTGAAGTTGTGATTCCCGTGGGAACCTATAATCGACCTGGAAAAAATTACCCTAAATGTTAACCTGACACATAAGCTATACCAAGTTTTATTAAAATTCATCCAGTAGATTTTGCGTGATAATTATTCAGACAGATAATTATTATATGTATAGATTTAACTTTATATATTGATACTACCAATGCTCAATAATAAAAGAGTCGCGGCTCTAAAAACCATTAAAATATCAGCGTATATAATAAATTAATTAATAAATGTGTTATTTTTATACAGTCGATCTGATAATCAATAGGATAAATGAGTCCTCGAATATAGTGTTGGATGCCCTTCGTCCATGTGGACTGATGGCTTCAAGAAAGTCACCAGTAGTAGGTAATTGAGAAGAGCAGAACAAACACTGCATGTGATGCTCCTTGGGAGAAGCTTAATTTTATGCAACACTAGCTTTTGCCCATGACTTCATTCGCTTATAGTAGCCGATACACTAATCCGAATTACAATCTACCTATCTGCCTAGTTTCAACGAAAATAGTTCAACTGTTTCGATATGATTGAGCAACAAACGTTCAAACTTTCGCACTTGTAATATTAGTGGGATGGCAAGTTAGAACTTAGTTCATACTTATTAGCAGGTGTAGTGATGGCTTGATGACTGCTACGCGGCGGCGGAGCCCCGGGTGCCTTCACCTTGCGCCATGAATTATTCACGGGATTGAAGAACAGCAGTTCATTGTATATTTCTGTCTGGAAACATCAAAATGCGTAATACATAATTATGTATAACTTCTAGTAAAATTATTGCTAGAAGATTAATTCTGCTCGCATTCTAAAGTCTTTCATACTAAAATGGCATACAGATTAAGAAAGTCACTAGTAGTAGATGATGAGAAGAGGAAAAGATTGTACTTGGTCACAGGAGGCTACACACAGCAGTTTTTTATAGAAGAGGCAGCAGATCTGCGGATAGATAGAGCGAGAGACTAGAGATGGTATGGTATAGATAGGTACAAGTCCTTTTTTATTGTCCACTACTGGACATGGGTCTTTTCATGTACATTGATTTGTGCATGAGGGACTAGTAGCCTTCAAACATGAGGTGATAGTAAAGCATGTTGAGGTGTCCACTCTTTTATACTCCGTGCCATTTAGCACGGCAATAACGAGCATTCACACCTCCCTACTAACATTAGTACATACTCGTGTTTACGATAGCGACACTTGCCAATGTTCTCCATAATGAGAACCTATCCACCTATCCATATTTATTAATTTTTCATTATAAAGTACGTATGTATAGTACGGTATAATAATGTGAAGTAAGTAATTGTCATATTTATGACATGTGAATTGACTGAGTGATTTTCCTCAGTTTCCTATTGTTTTTTGACATTAGGCAGTTTGTTTCGTATCAAAGTATTATGAAATTATAATGCTCTAGCGATATGAGATTTGTGACAGATTAGTATTGATTAGTGATACTATTTCTAACAAATTGCATTTCTAACATTGGGATAAAAGTCGAGGCAATGACAGCTATTGCTATGCTGTCATTGTCATGGTATGGAGTATACACGTAATGTCCTCAGGACTTGTGGTAGCAGCTTTGTAATCCCTTACTCGCCTTCATACCTGCTATGCCCACGATGCTGTGATGTCATTCTAAAGCTGGCCAATTCCACATGGCATATATATGTGTATGTATGTGTATATATATATATATATATTCTTTCTTTCACTTTATTTATTTGTAGATTTCTTTTAGTATTTACCTAAAAGCTTCTTTTTTTAGATTAAAAGATTTCTTATTTTGCAACAATATGCTAGACCATGGTTGCTCTGATTGTTTGTGGAAGATAACCTGACAAGATGCTGTTTGCTGAGACCAGATCCCTGGACATCATGAGATATTCAGCTGTCTGACAGCACAACTTCAGTAAATAATGTCTATATGTCAGATGTTAGAATTGAAGACAACACTGAAGATATTTGAAGATTCTTCAGAAGGCTGTAAATAGGATCCTACTAGGTCAGCAGTGCACCTACATTCACCCTGATGTTGCAGGGTTCATGGGCAATGGTGACCATTTACCATCTGGTGGGTTACCTGCCTGTCTACCACCTTTTCTAAAAGAAAAATAATTGTTTATACCTGTTTTCCATTAAAGTATTCCCCACCAAACAATATAAGTTCATTATTGAAGGGGTGTGGTATGAGTGATGCATATGCTCTCGGTGAGGGATGTGCTGGTAGGATTGTCTCTGAGGCTTTGGACCTCTTTGCATCTTCGCGCTCAATCTCTGCTATCACTTTGGCTATGTCTTCCTAAAAATAGAATATGTAGACAATAAACAACACTTTATTCCCAACAACATAATAATTTATAACATCAAAAATAGATAGAAAACAACAGAAATCTACACAGAAGTTCCGATGTGTATTACGATCATTTTCTCTCCTATATAATGTTATATAGGAGAGGTAATAGGACATATTAAAAAGAAATATTCCCTTCAATTTAATTCATATTATTTATTTCAATCGATCCATTATTATTATGGACCATCCATTATTATTATTATGGCTGTGATGGGCTAAGCAGCATATGCTGATGCTGATTGTAGGGGTTTCTGAGCTGTCTCCACAGCTTTGTGGCACATCTTTGGGCACTTTCCAACAATTCTATGTCCTTGACAATGTATGGACTTCATATTTGGTATGCATGTTCTAGTAAAGGTCATATGTAAGTCCTGTAGATTATGATGAAGGCCCCGATGGTGATATGACTGAAAGTTTTATAAGTATATAACAGTTTGCAGTTTTCATAATGGATATGTGAGCCTTCCACTTTAGATCCTTACTTACAATGATGCCCAGATCTCTCTGTGTATCATCGGCTGATACCAGTTTAGTGTTATTAAGAAAGTAAGAATGATTAGGGTTTCTTCTCCCTATGTGAAGGCACTTGCAAGTCCATTGTGCAATGCCATTAAGCACATTCTGTAAGTCTTGATATTGAGTGATAATTGTTAATGTAAAAACCTTAAACTAAGTTAGTAACAATAATAATATATAGTTATTTCATTTATTGGTGTGTAGCTTAATCAGCCGCCAATGATGGGTAGTCAATTTGGTCAATTTCAATATCCTTATTGTCTGTAAGACAGTTCGAGATTGAGGTCCTTAAATCGTGTGGCTCTGGCTAAAGCAATACTGTTTAGAAAGATGGGTGGTACAGTGGTAATTATATGAGCATGTAGTTGGAATACTAAAGGTTGACTTTCCTTTGCATTGTATCTGAGCTCATGAGACCTGGAGTACAGCTCCTATTTCTTGAAAAACTTCCTTATGGCACTTATGGAGGCACCCAGTAACACCATATCATATTATCATATCAGCGTAACTAATATTATTACTAAATGTCCCATGTATGGAGTGGCTGACTGGTGTTGCCAAGTTCCTTAATAAGTCAGTTTACCTACAGGTTGAAGAGTGGAGGAGAGGTTAAGTAATCTTATCTCACCCCAACCTGTACACATTGTAGACTGCACCCACCAATCTCACATTTGTTTGGTTGTTGTCCATATTAAAAAAAAATGTTTGAAGCTTTGTTTTGTCTCATTCCTCATTTTACACCAAAGCACATCATGGGACATTAAATTGAAAGCTTAGTTCTTACAGATTTCAATTCTTTTCACAAATTTAATATCAGCTGCTAGCCCAGTATATCATAATAATAATCAGGGCCGTCTTAAGTCTATTCTGCGCCGGGGTGCGGGAGTGTATCCTAAGACAGTCAAACATCCTATTGTGTATCCTATGACAGTCAAATATCCTATTGTGTATCCTATGACAGTCAAATATCCTATTGTGTATCCTATGACAGTCAAATATCCTATTGTGTAATTGTTTACTATAGCGTTATATTTTTTCATTACCTTTAAAAGGTGAGCGCCCGGGGTGCACCGCACCCCTTGCACCCCCTGGTAAAGACGGCCCTGATAATAATAATCTATGGCGGTTGGAATTGATACAGAAGATGGTGCTGCTCAATACCACGCATATCGTCCGCCACTTTCTCTCCCTAAGGGTCAAAACCCTGGCCGATTGTGCTTCCACTGGGGATCATACAGTCACTCCCTCATTTTCATTCACATAATAATTAAATTAATGTTTTTTTTATGTAAAATGGCTTTTATAACACTTTGTTTGTATTTATTCGTACGTTTTATGTTCGTAAGTTGCATATTTATTTTGCAAATAAATGCATTCTCTAACCTTTCCAGTACTGTCAAATTCCTTTTAAGATTTTTCGCGATATTTTTCTCAGATTTTGCAGCGGGTTTTACGGCGCCGCTAACTTTTTCTTATTCTTCTTTTTACACATGGTAACAGAAATATGTAGAAGCGATAAATAAATACAAAATAATTAAAAACAATAACAGCACCAAACTTACTTATTTGTAACAAACTATATTTTAAATAATAATTAAACACACTGTTTTATGTAAAATGTTTTTTTTAACACTTTGTTTGTATTTATTCGTACGTTTTATGTTCGTAAGCTGCATATTTATTTTGAAAATAAATGCATTCTCTAACCTCTCCAGTTCCGGACAATTCCTTTTTAAGTTTTCTCGCGATATTTTTCTCAGTTTTTGAAGCGGTTTTTACGGCGCCGCTAACCTTGTTCTTATTCTTCTTTTTGCCCATGGTAAGATAAATATGTAGAAGCAATAAATAAATAGAAAATAATTCAAAACAATAATACTACGAAATGTATCAAACACATGTGTAATAACGGTAACGTTCCAGAATTTATTTTTAATTTGACGTAGACTTTCACAATAATTTTATAAAATAAAATAAAGTATGTATCTGCTTCAAAAGCTATACTAAAATAAAGAATACTAAACTAAGTTAGCGATGAAATTTAATGAAACATTCAATGAATTGTTATAGGAACAAACAAACATTTGCATTAATAAAAATATTGGTATTCGAATAGACCTAACACTGTCACTTTAATGCACCTTTGAAATCACGTTTAGTTATTACTTTACTTATTATGTATTTTCTGTAGAAAAGGAACCTTACTTTCATACATATAAAAACCTTACTTGCCTTCGTGAACAAGGAGCATACGAAATCGCTTTGTATGATTCTGCTCAGTTATTTTGTACAATTATATAGCTGCAGAGTAATCAATCACGCAATATCACTTCGGTGACAAGAATTGGAATACACCGGAAATCAGTGCAATCTCGCTTATAGATACTGTACGTTTCGTATGTATTGTATTACAATACATAATTTTTCAGCATAAAAATCAGATTCTATTGTTAATAAAACAAATCCCACAATGTTACAAAGTCCTAATGATACCCTTAGCAGTAATAAAACGCATCATTGATACGAGAAAGATTTATACCTACATCGAATGAAATTTGACGTTGCAATCCAATTATTTTTATAATTTTTGTAATCAGTCTCGTTGATTCATACTGCCGAAATTTTTTATGTTTTTTTTCTTTTAAATCAAACTTCAATACAAATTAAACATTTTTATTATTGTGTAACAACATATTCTTATTAAATAGTTGACCTTTTATAGAACGAAAATCTTCTAAAATGACGACTCCCAGTACGTCGGTTAGTATAAAACTTATTGTTGCAAATTTATTTGTTTTTTCCATGCTTTAACATACAATATAACGTAATTAATTACATACTTGTAGCGATATATGTCTATAGAATTTGTTTTTACTTTTGCATCTCACAATCAAACAAATATTTCTAACATTGTGAGGTTATTTATTTACATTATCGATCGCTTTGGTTATAATAATAATAAAATAAGCCTTTATTTCTCTGACTTCTAGTTTACATTTTAAATTTTATGTGATATCTACAACCTTGTCAGGCTGTCCGAAGACAGGCCTCCTCTGGATCCCGCCACCTTTTTTGTTGGTTTTGTTCATAGTTATTCATATTTGTTATTCTTTTGCTACTTTCTTACTTTCCTCTACTAGCTGTTGAAGGATTGTCTGTATGACATGGGATTTTTTCTAGTTGTATTTTTCCACTACTGTTTGCATAGACTTGTTCAATGTTTTGAATGTATGTTATTTATATTCCTTGGTTTAATAAAGCTTCCCATAACTTTTTCTGTTTAATGGAATCAAAACCGTTATTGTAGTCAACAAATGCTAGGTAGTATTCTTTTCCATGTTCATTACATTTTTCTATTATTTATTATACCACATGTATAAGGATGGTAGTTGATTTTTTTTTATGGAAACCTGCTTGTTACTGTGGCTGATTTGTATCTAAAATATTTAACTAATTATTTATCTAAAAGTTACCCAACCCGGTATGAGTTTTGAAAAAACTTTATAGAGATTAAATATAATACTGATTGGTCTGTAATTACGGATTATATTTTTATCACCTCTTTTATGTAACAATATTATATTATCACTCACTTTGGTTAATCAATGTTAAACAAAAATCAGTGAATTTTAACATGAGAGATTTAAATATCTTTTTACTTTATGTTTAACATTATGTTATTTATAGTATACTTCTTGAAATTCATGAGTGCCCATTTGCCTTGTTTATAGTGGTGGTTTATAGTGGTTTATAGTGGTGACTGTTCCCTTCCCACCCATAAAACCCATTTACCTTTCAGTATGTTGTTGCTAAAGTTGCCTTTTGCATATATGGATATTTATCCACTAGCTTCTCTTGTGCCTTGAGCGCTTTAAAGAGCTCTCCTTTTTGTACCATTCGTTTGCCAAAGCACACATACTCTCTGGTACATGACTGGTTTGATTGACCTATTTTACGATTTCTGAACGTTTACATAAAGAAAAAAAATTGTGTGTCAGAGCGCATATGTGCGCTCCAGTAGACAAACTGTACAAAAATGAGGGTGCAGATGTGCACTTCCAGCATAAAAAAAGCTAGCAAGGTTGACTGACACACATTCATGAGTTGCAACAATGATAACATTAAATTTGATAAGCTTAATCTTGTTACTATACACCATGACATAATAATTGATTGATCTCTTATGTGTACCAATCTGGAGTTCAGATCTGGACCCTTATTTTATTAAGGACATACTGGAGAGAGTCCAAAAACGCTACCAAGATGCCCTATGGACTAAGGAACAACTCACTGACAGACTAAGATTCTTAACAATACCTACACTGCAAGAGAGAGGCCAATGTGAAGACCTCATTGAGGCCTAGAACATACTAATAGAATACTACAATATACCGACTCATTCTATTACAGAATGATAACCATAGAGTATACAGGCACAAGCTAAGGCTATAAAGAATTTGTGCAACATCAAAACCTTACTACCATTTCATCACAAATAGAATTGTCAGGCAATGAAATGGATATCCCAAAGAAGTCATATTATTGCAGAATGTATTCAAATTTATTTGTTTAAGTTTTTGTGTCACTTAAACTGTATCCTCTGATGTGCAATAAAGTGTACTTAATCACTATATTAATATTAAACTGTTAATAAACAGCAGCAGCCAGCGCCTACGGAGCAGGAGTTCAAGATCAGAGTACCAAAGAATGTAAGGAAGAAGAACCATGTTATGCGATTCAATGCTACCCTAAATGTGGATTTTGCTGATTGGACACATGTCAAAATGGAGAGAGAAAACAATATCAAGGAATTCAAAGGGACCGAGGAGGAAATGCCCAAGTGAGTTATTTCTTTTATTATTATTAGATTAGAACAGGGATCACGCAACATAAATAGATGTCTTTTTCCTTGTAGCAAAACTGTGTACAGTTACATGAGTCATGCTAGTGGTAAATATAATGCCACTATTACTATAAAGGAGAAGTAATTATAATCATATTTTTAAAACCCTTCTTTATTTATTTACATAAAATCAGACACATTTAGCACTAAATACTACAACATTGATAATTATAATTTCGGTTTATATAATCTAGTTTTATTTTTCACTTATATGTATATTACTAACATTTTTTTATATTGACAATTCTGTTACATCAAAAATATTGCAGTTTTTGTCAAAAAGGTAATAGTTTATTATTCCTCTTTATCATGTGGCAGCAACAAATTACAGAAAAACTATCAAACTATCAAAAACTATTTGAACTATCAAAAATATTTTCATTGTAATTTTTTGCTGCTAAATGATAGACTTGACCATCTTACAAATACGTTACTTTTAGGCTACAACTCTGTATTTTGGTTGATCGTTGGATTGTAGTAAACATAGTATCAGTACATTGGTGTCATTGATTTCATTTTGAAAGGTTTTGAAACCTTATCAAAGAGAAGCTCGAGCCTTAGTAAAATTGGGAAGTACAATGTCTCAATTTTTTGCACAATTTAAAACATTGTTCCATATTTGCTTGGTGTTGCCAAGAGGTAAAAATAACACTTTTTATAGCCTATTGCCAATTATTTTATTCGAGTAGCCTATGGGTCAGGTCCACACTCAATGGTCCGACAGCAATTCACAGCACCCCTCACATTCAATATAACAACGCCTTCAGGAGCTCCCCCGCCTTTGTAGCACATCAACTATGTTTGCGGAGGCTTTCAGATGGCTTTCAAGCCATGATGCGAAAGAAGGCGACCTCATTGATGATGATTGTGGTGCATGTGCGAAAGCAGATGGTTGTGGCCAAGGCCTACTGTCCCTTCCAGATGCAGTGGATGAGACTAGTTTTAAGTACAAGTTAATATTATGTACTAACATTAGTTTACGTTGTAACTTACTAACAATATCTATGGACATTGTTCGAAATAAAGAAATTATTATTATAATGGGATGAGAGAAGTGTCATACTGTTATACCACCCAAGACATTCCATTCAATCCAATCAAGTAGAGACAATACTAGGATAAAAGAAATTGCTTGTCTCATTGTACTCCTTGTCACTTGTTCAATCTCATCCCAGGAAACATGGGCAATGAGGAAAACTCCTCATCCCATTATACTCTATTCCTCAACCTTCCTAATCTTTTCCCCTATTCCACTTTCAAATCTTGTGGAAAGGGATAGTGCACCATGCAATACCACAGCCCCTGGGCACATTTCTGGCCACATTACCTCTCTCACAGAATTTCTATATTTGAGTAAAATAATTGTATCTACCAGATTTGGCGCAGGCTCGGAATACGGTCGCGACGTCCGCGAGGAAGCCCGTCGCAAGAAATTCGGCATCATCTCACGCAAGTACAAACCAGACGACCAACCCTGGATAGTCAAAGTAGGAGGCAAAATTGGTAAAAAGTAAGTTGCCATCATTCTAAGATTCTGACCGTTGCAAGGCTAACAGATATTTGGCCAACCAAAGGTTGCACAAGAAACTAAGCCTCTTCTAAAAAGGATGGGCGGATGAAGTCAGTAGGAAATGAAATTGATATTAATTTCTAAAGATGTTAATTTAAACATTTTATTTAACAATTTCAGCATTTATTACTTGGTTATTATTACATTTATTACTTATATATTACACATTTATAAATCCACATAATAGATATGAAAGAAACAAGAAATTAAAGTATCAAAAAGTTTACGGCACGCTACAAATTCAATTTGTTTTGGTTAAGATTTCGTCATTTCAATATTCTGTTTAAATAATGTTGTGTCTGATTTCGTCACAAAATTTGGGAAACTAGAACCGACAATAAGGCCCTTTTTCTCACTTGTGTTTTTGTATATTAATACATTATGTATTTATATCATACTAGTAAAACTCGGCAGACGTTGTTCTGCCTGTGTATATGATTTTTGCGATCGGTTGAACGGTATAGAAGTTGATGTGCTGCACCGCCATCTAGTGTCGAATTACAACAAAGTCGATAGCATAAAAACGTTCTCCATGAAAAGATACATATATGGGCTAACTTTCATGGTGATCGGTCAAACGGTGTCGAAGTCTATTAACATCCAATATACCAACATCCATTTATAATATATATAGTTAATAGGTGGTCTGAAAAGTTCGCGGCCTTTTTTAACGAATGACTAGCGTGCTATATTTCTGGCAACACTGATCACTATCGGGTAGTGGTGGGTAATCAAGACTTTTCGGAGTAGTTTAACTCACCTAATCCTACTCCGCCTGCGGATCCAACTCCTCTTAGTAATTCCTTAACTCTTTTACGTAATCACTATCGATGCTAGTGCTGGGTAATCAAGCACAAGGAAAAAAAGAAGCTCTATGGAACAATTAAACAATTTAACTCTTGATACACCTATCCTAAAAAAAAAAAAGGTCGCGCCATCGAGGTGTAATCTCCGACGATCGGAGTAGTAAGTAGTAAGGAGTAAATGGAACAATTAAGGGATTTCACTCTTGATACACCTATCCTAAACAAAAAAAAGGTCGCGCCACAATCCAACCAAAAACAAAACGTCAAAAGAATAAGTAAGTCCTCGGAGTTAAATAACTCCTCGGACTTAGTAACAGTTCGGTGGAGTAACTAGAGGTTTCTAGTCCACTCGCGCATTCAAATCCTTTAATTCATTAACTCCGGAGTTACCCATCGCTACTATCGGGAATGTGACATACCGTTTGACAGCTGAGTTTTTTGTTTTTGCGGCAAATGGAAATTACAAGTTAAAAGTTTTATCTTTTCATATTTTTAACAGTTTTAAAATGGAAATTAATGAGGAGATAATTAGATATGTTTCACAATTTTTTGTCGACAACAGTATAAATGCTTCTAGTGCTCGAGAAGAGATTTGTGATGTTTACGGAGAAGACGCTTTATCTAAAACTACTGCAAAAAAAGGTTTAGTCGATTCAGGGCTGGTAGTTTTGATGTGAATGATGTTCCTCGCTGTGGTCGTCCTATTAAGGTAAAAGGTGATGTTATCATTGAAAAAAATTAAGCAGATCCATACATAAGCTGTCATCAAATTGCAGAAGAGCTTAGCATTCACTACTCAAAAATTTTGGATCACCTGCATAAACTGAATTTTGTAAAAGCTAGATGTTTGATGCCGCATGATTTAAATGACAGAAACTTGGTCCATAGAATTTTCACATGCGATATGTTGCTAAAACTAAATGAAATGATCCATTTCTGAAGAGATTAGTAATAGGCGATGGGAAGTGGCTTCCCTATGATAACAATGTTCGAAACGATTTTGGCCTATGCTAGATAAGCCATCACAAATAGTCTCAAAACCAGGCCTCACTCCGCACAGAGTCATGTCATGTGTTATGGTGGGACTGGAAAGGTAAACTAATCAAATCAAAATAGGGCCCACTTAGTTTTTACAGTGTAACTTAATAATATACAAATTTATATAGTTTTTATGAATAGACATGTTTAAATTAGGGATTTAGAAATCGTGTAAACATAACCAATGGTAAAAGTTGTTTATTTTTTTTTAATTACTCACGAAAAAGAGTATTTAGGGAAATTATCACTAAATGAACAGTAAAAGCAAAATTTTGGTTATAACCATTTTTCTAAAAAAAAACTGATTATAGGTGTCGTGTTTAATAGCGTGTAGGGCCCCCTCGGCTTCGTGTGCATTCTCTGAGCCTGTCTGGTACACGTTCAATCAGATGGCTAACGTTTTCATCAGGTATTCGCTCCCAACAGACTTTTAGAGCGTTTATGAGCTCTTGTTCACTGTTGACGCTGCTGTAATATTCTTTGAGGCTTCTTTTCAATTGATCCCATAAATGTTCGATGGGATTGAGGTCGTGACTTATCGCTGGCCATGGCAAAACTGTAATATTGGCGTCAGAGAGTGCTCTTTGTGTGGTACGGGCCGTATGCGCGCGAGTATTATCTTGCAAACAAAATCATTGCCCATTCTTTGTGAAAATGGGATCACATGAGGTCGGATTACTTCCTCGACATAATTGGCAGCGGTTACGGTACCTTCATCCAGAATTACCAGTTCTGTTTTGCCTATTAAGCTTATTCCACCCCATACCATCACACTTGGACCCCCAAAACGGTCTGTTCCGTGGATGCATGGTTGTGAAAAACGTTCGCCTTCTCTTCTCCACACGCGTACTCGTCTGTTATCACTAAAAAACTTGACCTTACACTCGTCTGTGAAGAGTACAGTTCTCCAGTCCAAATGCTCACGTGCGAACCTTAAACGCGCTGCACGATGACTACTTGCAAGTTAGCTTGAGCCGAACAACACGCATTCTGGAACGTTGTCCGTCCTCGTGAAGTCGGTTTCGGATGGTTTGATCACTAACGCGTGTACCAGTAGATTGCCGTAGTCGGTTTTGTAAGGTCCGGGTCGTTACAGTACGATCCTGAGGTGCAGTTAGCCTGATGTACCGGTCTTCCTGTGCGGTTGTGGCACGAACTCTTCCTGATCCTCGCCTTCTAGCTACACTACCTGTCTCCTGGTAGCGTTCCCATACGTTCTGGATAGCTCGTCGCGACACACTGAGACGTTTTGCTACAGATCTTTGAGATTTTCCTCCCTGAAATAAAACAACCGCTCTGGTCGCGGTTTCCGTGTCCATGTGATGGCGAGAACCAGGCATAGTAATCAGGACTAATACCGAAACTAAACAGAACAGATATACACAATGACTTTCAACAGAAGCGTTTACAATGAGGTTGGGAACACAAGTGATTAAGAAATAGTGCATAGGGTAATTTCAACCACCTCGGTTTTTCTGTCTATCCACTTGAGAATAACATTAAAGTTGTCGCTCAAAACATTGATAAGGGCTCATAAACATGTCTACTTTATGTTTTAATGCTTCAAATCACTAATGATTACCTCACGAGTTATTTATAAACAAACTTCGAGGTTAACTCAAGATGGGCCCTATTTTGTTTTGAGTAGTTTATTATGTATTACAAGCTTTTTTGTCACATGTCCAAACCATTAATTCTGATGTCTACTGTCAGCAATTAGTAAGTAAGCAGAACAATGCCCAGAATTAATGATTAGAAAAGGTATAGTTTTCCATCACTACAATGCTCGACCGCATACATCTTTGATGACTAAACAAGAATTGATAGACCTTGACTGGGAAGTTTTGATGCATCCTCCATACAGTCCAGACATAGCACCTTCGGAATTACCATTTATTCCAATCTTTACAAAATTCTCAAACTACAAAATTTAAACCATTTAAATCAGTTTTTCGCTCAGAAATCACAACATTTTTTATAGGGATGGGTAATGGCTCTGCCAGAAAAATGGCGAAAGATAGTCTAATTAAATAGACAACATTGCCTTCAATAAATATTTATCTAATACAAAAAAGTCTTTATTAATTTCTCTATAAAAAGGCTGCGAACTTATTCCATCTACCTACTACTAAAGCTCACATTTTGTATGATAATGTGTAATGAATTGTATAATAAATAAATAATCTGAGTTATAATGTTAACAGGTTCAAAGGGATTCGAGAAGGTGGCGTTTCAGAGAATGCTGCTTATTACGTGTTTACACATGGTGCAGATGGAACCATCGATGCATATGCACTGAACGAATGGTAAGCAAGCTTCGTAAACATCAACTAATCGACCCTTTGTATATGGCAGCTATAGTTCTTGCAACTCACACGAGTGCTTGTTTGTAGTGGTGAGTGTTCGTATGTACAAAAAGATACCTAATGGTTACCGTTATTAGTTTTATATAGGGACCAGTGTTATTTGTCTAACAATAATACCCTGAAGTAATCGGTGAATCCTTGCAGATATATTAGTAAAACAAAATGTCTTATTATCGTCAGGTACAATTTCCAACCTATACAAAGATATAAGGCTTTGTCGGCAGAAGAAGCCGAACACGAATTTGGAAGGTGAGTGAAGGTAGAATTTAAGTTAAAATTATTATTATTATTGATAGACAAGCAGCTTGCGCTGATGCGTCTGTGTCTGTTTTTGTGCTCTTAAGATATTGGTAGAGTCTATTTTTAAATTGATTAACGTTCTCAGATGATATGACTTCCTTAGGTAATCCATTCCACTGATTCACCACTATTTGTAATGAAGTGATAGTAAGACTTTGATGTATCACAAATTCTTTGTAGCCTTATATTGTGCCCGCATACTCTATGGTAAATTGTTGGTAAAACTGATGTTTTCGTATTTGTTATTCAGGCTTATTTATTCTGTGAGTGAATTACATTTCGTATCACTGCGACCATTGCTGATCTATTATGATCGCCTCCTATCATATTAAGGTGTGGCAACTTGAGTTATATTATTATTATTTGATGACAAGTTGTTTGCACTCTATATAAGTTGATATCTTTATAAATAAGGAATCCGTATTTCCAAAGGACATTGACTTATTGAAGAGTGTGCAAAGGAGAATTACGAAGATTCCCGTCATTCTAAGGAAAAAGACATACAGCGAAAGGTTCTTCAAGAGAGCTGTGAATACGATTTTGCAAGGTTGGTGGCGCGCCCGCATACCCCCTGGTGTTGCAGGTGTCCATGGGCGGCGGTAACACTTACCATCACGTGGGACCGTTTGCTCGTCCGCCCACTATTCTATATAAAAAAAAACTGGTATATCTTACTCTCACACACATAACACGTAGACATAATTCATTTTTTGAGGTTAGACCCTAGGGGTAACTTGGTCAATCAGTCGAGCCCAGGGACTGTGGGATTGAGCATAGACCCACCGCACTCCATCATGTTATTGAACAGTAAGGTGGTTGCAGACGCAATAAGGTGATCAACTACTTCTCTTTGATGTGCCGCAAGCGCATGCGCGGGGACGATGGCGTCGATGACGGGGACGACCCCGATGAAAAGAAACAGAAGGGATCTAAGGCTAAGAAAGGTAATTTGGTACAATATTAGTGTACATTTCACGTTTACGTTAATTTTGTTCCTTGAACCGGCGTTATGCGATGACATTATTGAACTGGTGAAATGATTCTGAATTAAATTCATGATAATGACTCCAGGCGCCATATTATTAATATTTGATAAACTGTTCAATTTACTAGCAAGTCAGTTTACAGCTCTAAACTGTCTTGTTTTGTGTTGAGATTCAATTAACTGAGCGACTTCTATTTGATTTAATTTTCTTTCGTTAATTTAATAGTCACGTTTAAAAATCCAGGATTTTAATCCAGGATTGAAAATTCATGATGGCGTTCTATAAAGATAGTGTGTAAATACGTTCATAATACGAAATGGCAGGGCAGTTTATTCAAAGTTAAAGTAAAGTTTAATTTAAATTAAACACATTTAAAGTAAAGTGACTAGCTTCCAGATCCTTCGTAACGAGTAGTTCAATTTTATCACATTTAAACATACTTATAACTCGAGTCAATTTAAACCCACTATTAAATATTTAGCTTGTTAAATATTTTAATACCACACTTTTGACATAATTATATAGTCTATATGAAAAACTTAACATTTTACTTTTTATGTGTTTTAAATAAAATATTTTTTATTTCTTTCAAATTGAATTAGTTGAAAATGGCATAAAACAGAACAATCTAACACACATATCACTAATGGAGTTTAGAACAAAGAATATTCAAAGAAAGTAGCTGAAAGTAATGTTTCTGTAATCAGTGCAACATATAAAACATTTTGATGCTATTTCAGATCTAAAAATATCAGACATGGATGAGTGGATGGACTCTGATGAAGACTCATCCGCTTCGGAAACAGCTGAAAAAGATAATGACAGTGAGTCCGAGGCTAAGAAGAAAAAAATGAAAAAAAGTATGTTTGTAAATCCTTAATTAACAAATAATTTATGGATAATCTATCTATATCTATACATATAATAAAAATGTAACTGATCGCTGTCTGTACATGGAAGATATATGAGAAAAACTATTATTGGGGGCCTTTATCAACGCAATAGAACCCAAAACAATGATTGTTAGAATTTTTGTCTGTTTGTCTGTGCGTTTGTGCGCGCTAATCTTAACCTCTTAACGGCTTAACCGATTTAGGTGCGGTTTTCACTAATGTATTGTGGTAAGCTTCACTTAAAATTTAGTGTTTACTTCATTTACTTCACTTGTTTTATTTCAATCAGTTCATTAATAAAAAAAATATATCAATTTAAAGAATCACGTCGAATAAAGACGGTGTTTATAAACTAAAGTCCACGCGGACAAAGTCGCGGGCAACAGCTAGTATATAATATAAATGAGATTTCCTAACCCAATCAAATCCTCTTTTCCTAACTTTATAAGAAAATGAAAAAATATCTCGATCTGTTCAAATTATCACCTGATTTGTTGAATGAGTTTTTTCAATTCTCAAGTGGGGAAGGGTTACCCCTTGATTTACATCACACCCTCAAAACTACCCGCTTTTTTTTCCATATTTTATCTGCGAAAATGAGTTCCAGTAGGTTTTTCGGTTGCTGAATTTGAATCCGGTGTCAAAATTGAGCTGCACCCTCTTCACCCGCGTAATCCCTCGCATTCAAGGGGTGTGTAGTGCAATTTTTGGGGGATGAAGAGGACATTTTGGCTCATTTTTGACACCGAACTCTAGTTGGACAACCCAAAAAACCTACTAGAACTCATTTTCAGGCCCGTTTATCAAACATTACACATTCCTCCACTTGAATCGAAACAACTCATATTGTCCCTTTATCTATGATCCAAAAGATCATTTCCACTAAGATCACCTCGTCGTGATCAGCTACTCGGTTTTAGACGACTTTTCGGGGGCTGATTGCTGTACTATAAGCTATATGTATGTACAAACAATACTCACATGCCGCCAGCATTAGAATTTAATTTGTTGCTTCGATTTCTGCGTGTGTGCATGCGTGTCCTTGTGTAAGTGTGTTTTCATCGCACTATACCATAATAGTGGTTTACAGACGCACAAAGCCAAACACACACAGACCCGAACAAACATTTATCTTTGAACAAATGAATGTTCTACCGGGAATCGAACCGGGGACTTTTTGCACAGCAGGCACTGTCAACTGCGCCAATCGATCACCAAACTTGCAATGGTTGAATAGTACAAAAAATACCTAATCCTTACTCATTTTATTTTATTTAGTTTATTGAGTTAAACAATAAAAAAAAAATATGAATATGGTTACATGAAAGAATTTTATCAGTATTAATAAAATACAAAACATTAGACAAGAAATAAATCCCAAGAAGATATAACATAGGGTTGTTAAAACCAAGAAAGATATTTAGTTATTTTTATCGAATCCCGTGATCTAGAAAATAGACCTTCTACTTAGTACACATGAAATTACTCATATTGTTGGATTTTCTAGCAATTCCAATACCAAAAAATATTTATAAAGGCAAATCTAAGATGGAAGCCTAAAAGTCAAGTTTGTCTGATTCAATTGAAAATCAGTACCTGTAGGAAAGTTGTCAGAAGAGGCACTCTGATTATACAAATTTTGAGTTGAAATGTTTATCCAATACTACTTTCCAAAGACTAGGGAATGCTGACTGCGGGAATGATTAAAGCTAGATAGCCGGTGTTTAAACAAATATTATAGAGATCCTAGGCCCGTTCTCAATTCAATCATGCACAACTAGTGTTGTAAAATGTCGGACACATTCATAATGTCACGGTCATGATTATTATACTGTAGTTAAAATTACAATTTTAAGTACATACTCTCAAGTCATCAATAATATGAAAACAATCCGATAAAATGAAATGTATTCAATGTATTTTTAAACTCAATCCTTATAATTGTTCAATTGTTTTGTGCACACTAATACACAAAACACATTTTTCTATTTGTTTTAGCGGCAGCCACTAAAAAGAAGAAGAAAGTTGAAGACGAGGCCTTCGAGGAGAGTGATGATGGCGACGAAGAGGGTCGCGAGAAGGATTACATATCAGACTCTTCAGAGAGGTATGTGCATTGATATAAAATTCCTTTCATCAGGTCTAGTTCACCGTGAAAATATGTCTGTAGAAACCATTAGCTGATAGTTCGTGAAACTGATATATCTACTGATCCTGACACTGAAACTGATAACATGTAGTGTTCAAAATATAGGGTCCTACAAAAATATGTGTATGTCAATTAGTACACTGAAACTATTATATCTAAGTAAAAATTAACATGTATTTCTGATAAATATGGGAACATAATTGAAAAACGTAACTCGGGTTTCACGTGCTTTGTTCGCGACCGAAGGGCACGGACAACAACACGCGTCGTTTTGAGGGTAGATCTGGTTGACATCTACCGCCTTTGATATTAATACATATCAATTTCATATTTTTTTATTGCGTTAAAAATATATATTTTAATAGTAAGAAGGCGGCAGACGAGCGTACAGTCCACTCGGTGGCGGACACTGTCGTCCATAGACACCTGCGATGCATGCCAACAGCAGTCCAGAATGGCAAACGCTGCACATAGGGGTATTTTAGCGATCTAGCTGGCCAAAAGTCAATTTCAAAGAATTCAAAGTAGGTAGAAAAAAAAGGTTATTAATGAAGTTAAATAAACAGACTACAATAGGCAACCCTTCCCCGCCTCTCAATGGTGCGCAGGTAACTTTAGGTGGAACTTGACCGTTCGCGTCGCTACAAGTGCACGTATCTTTTTCGGCTTTCGAAGTGTAAACGTCTCAGTTAAAAAGTAAAAATTTAATGTTCAGTGTTATTCTTCAAAAATACAGCTATGGATCTAGAACAAGCAGGTAAGAACACATACTTTTGAAGTAGTTATTGTTTAATTTGTTAATGTAATAATAATATTTTGGCTGTTTGAAAAAAAGCTTTAGAGTTTTTAAATTTTAAACCACATTTTAGCGCATCGAAAGGGCTTTGTTGTACTTCAGGGTGCGTCCCGGTTATAATTTTTATTGTAATTGGAATATAGGAGTTTGCACAATATAATCATTATCAAATGAGCCGCACTTATCCGCACTTTTTCGACTTATGGGTCAACAATCATGATAGTGAAAAAATGACAGATATGAAATCGAAAATTTAGATTATGTTAACGTGGTATTTATTTAGTTTCAGGGTCATCTGGTGGATCAGGCGTAAGGATGGTGACCCGTAGATCGCTGTACGATAAAATGCAAGAGCAAAACTTTCCCAATTTTGAAGAAAAGTTAAAATATTTGGAAACTTACCTTTTGTCTTGCGAAGACTATTCAGATGATGAAATAAAGAACTTTAAGCAAAAGTTTTCGTATATTAAATCTGAATTCAAACAGAGGTGGAAGAAAGCAGCTAAAATAGAAAAAAGATTCCTTCAAAATAATGACGAATGGCTCCAGAAAACATTTGAAATACCGAGAGTGCAGAAGCGAAAATCGGGTCGACCGTCAAAATCATTCACAGAATTGAGCGAAAGAAGTAAAAGAAGAAAAACAGTCGAGCTTCGTAGTGCAGTAGATGATGACGACTTGTTAATGCATGCTACGCAGATGAAATTACAAACTTCTGGAAAAAGAGATGCTTCGAATATACTGAAACAAATTATTAGTTCTCCAAAGCGAGCTACGAAGTTAAAGAAAGTGTACGAAAAGGGTCAAGAAGACAATGAAAAACAATTAACGCCGTTATTAGCTCTTTCAATGTTCGTGGAAGCTGATCTTTCTCGGCGGCAATATGAGATAATTAGAAGCGCCAGTAAAAAGTTATATCCCAGTTATAGCTCGCTACAAAAAGCGAAAAGTGACTGCTATCCGCGTAAAGAATCTTATGAAGTGACTGAAACATGCGCTGAAGTAAATCTACAAGATTTGCTAAACCATACTGTTACAAGATTATTAACGTGCTTGAAGGAGGTTATTTACAACTTAAGTCCAGAAAAACGTAACACATTAGAGCTGATTTGCAAGTGGGGTTGTGATGGGTCACAACAGGCGCAATTTAAACAGAAGATGCAAACTGATGCCACTGATGGCAATATTTTTCAAAGTAGCTTTGTGCCCCTTCAATTAGTTTGTGGTACAAATAAACAGAAAGTAATATGGCAGAACCCAACCCCATTTTCACCGCGATATTGTCGTCCTATCAGAATCAGATTTATAAAAGAAACTGTGGATACTACCCAACAAGAAATAGAATACGTAGAAAACGCCATCAATTCCTTACAAAATACCAAATTTACATTGGAAGACAAGTCGTATTCTGTAAAACATATAATGACACTTACTATGGTAGATGCGAAAGTGTGTAATGCCGCCACACAAACAACATCAACCATGAGGTGCTATATTTGTGGCGCATCCTCTAAAGAATTTAATGATTTAACCATCATTAAAGATGTTGATGTAGATGCACTTTCGTTTGGTTTGTCCATTTTGCACGCCCGGATTCGTCTGTTCGAAAGCATATTGCACCTTTCGTATAAACTCCCTGTGAAAAAATGACAGTTAAGAACAGAAGCTGACAAAGCCATAGTTAACGAAAGGAAAACTGAAATACAGGAAAAATTCAGACGAGAAACGGGTTTGATAATAGATGTACCAAAAGCTGGATTTGGTAACACCAATGATGGTAATACCAGCAGAAGATTTTTCACCAATCCAGAACTAGCTGCGGAAATCACTGGCGTTGATTTTAATTTGATATACCAACTTAAAATCATCCTAGAAGTGATATCAAGTGGCCACAAGATCCATTTACAGAAATTTGCAAATTACTGTATTGAAACTGCAAAACTTTATATACGTCTGTATCCATGGCATCCTATGACGCCCACGATGCACAAGATCCTTGTTCACGGTGCAACTGTGGTAGAAAAGGCATTATTGCCAATTGGATTGCTCTCTGAAGAAGCCGCTGAGGCACGGAATAAACATTTCAGGTTGTACAGGCAGAACTTTGCCAGAAAATTTTCAAGAGAGTTATGCAACCTTGATATAATAAACAGGTTATTATTAAGCTCAGACCCCCTTATTACTAGCTTGAGACGAACCCCCAAAAAGAAGACGATGGCTTTTACAAAAGATGCAATTGAGTTCTTAATTCCAGCTGAACCTCACCCAGACAACGATTACTCCGATTCAGATGAGGTTTCAGAAGACGAAGAGAGTGAACAGGATGATGAAGAACCGTGGCACTCATCATCATCATAGTTTTATAATACATGTTTAAGTTTAGCTTTAAAGAAAATAAAAATTTGGAATTCAAATCATAGTTTTATAATGTTATTTTCCGAAAATTAAAATTTTGAGTTAAATATGATAGTGTTTTTTAAATATATATGTCTCAAAACACTTTCTATAGCTTAAGTCAATTAAAGAACCTATTTAGAATAATAAAATCGAAAGAAATAATTTTGGCCGCCTAGATTGGCAAAATACCCCTATGTGCGCTGGTCCGCCCTCGGACACAGCCTACCTATTGAGATGTAGGAATTGGCAATTAATTTCGTTGTATGTGCATGACACGTTACATAGTTACTTACGCGTACTTACTAACAGAAGCAGACACGGTCAAAGATCTAACTAAGCAAACAAGGGTGGATAGTGTTATGCACATACGAGAAAATTAATTATTTTATGTTTGAAATGCAATCATTATGAAGAATTATTGCTATCTCTGTTGTTCATTCAAGTTTTAATAGCACTAGTGAGGATGTCATAGTCTTATGTAGTGGTCCCTTTCTGAACTTGTGACTTCTAAGCCCTTTATCTCAATCTTTTTTCAGAATTTGTTGATTTTTGTTTCACAGATTTAATTAATTAAGTATTTTATTTAATTAAGTATATATTTTTTCTAAAACTACCCCTCCGCTAAAATTTTAACTGTTTCCACTGACTTCTATATTTAATTTAGTTCACGCAGAACGGCAAATTTTTGTGGATACTTTTTTTTAATTATTATTTCTTTTTAAATATGGTAATATTTGTTCCAGTGCATCGGACCACGAAGGCAAAGCAAACAAGGAATTGAAGGGCGTTGCAGAGGAAGACGCACTTAGGTGAGTAATACAATACTGTTTTTTCTCCTAAATGTGTTTCAGTACTGAGTGAGATATGCCAGAGTTATCCCCCCCCCCCCATCCTATCAAATCTCCTCATTTTTCCAACCCTTTCTCCAAAATGCATTCCTTAATCTTCAAAGGTGGACAGCGCATCCGGGCGCACGCTAGTATATTGATGTCCAGCGTTATTGGATAGCTAAGAGTGAAAACTATTGCAAAGCTAATAAAATGTATGAAAAAAAATTTTTTTTTCGACCGTTTTACATCTGCAAGCGTATAAAGAGATGTTCTTACTACTTATAAGCAGTCCACAGATGAATTAAGAATCGGTGGAGACTGGTACAGATTATTAAGAACCAGTGGAGACTGGTACAGATTATTCAGAACCGGTGGAGATTGGTACAGATTATTAAGAACCGGTGGAGACTGGTACAGATTATTGATTTATACGGGTTTTGAATGCTGCTATGCAGGATTTAGATGATTTCACAAAAATTACTTATACTGCTTGGGATATTACTTGATTACCGCCTCCTTCCGTACAATACCCATTGTATAGTTTTTGGGTAAATCCCCACCACTTTTTAGTATTGCTATGGTAGGTAGTGCTTTAAAACCATTTAATTATTCTGTATGAAAAAATACAGAATTGTAAAAATCTGTATAAATACAGACTGTATATATGGCAACGCTGCTTATGTCTGCATGTATCGCAGATGTCGCAGGGCGACACTATACTCTTACCATCAGTCGGACTGTATGCTTGCCTGCCGCCTTATTCCCACAAAGTTTGACTTGGGCGGTCCAAGTGACTAATAAATAGTATGTTTTTTGTTGTTACTAGTTTTTCTTTTTTTGATTAGTGGATCCGCCGGTATAATCGACTGACTGAAAAAAAAACTCGAAATACTGAATATATTTTTTGTTTATTTTTCGTATTAAAAACAATATTTTGATAAACAATGAAACCTATAACAGTTAAAATTATACGAGGCGTATTCGAAAAGTAAGGGCCGTTTCGTCATAAAAAAAATTATAATCATATGAAATAGGTTTTATTAGCACATTTAGTTTACTACAAATCTACTTCACTTTTCCACATAATCGCCGTTCACTTCCAAGCATTTTTTGTACCGCTGCACCAGCTTCGTTAACCCCTCTGCATAGAAGCTCACCGCCTGCGAGTTGAACCAGTTTTCAACGGCGTTCTTAATTTCCTTGTCGTTTTCAAAGCGTTGTCCGCCGAGCCATTTTTTGAAATGTAAGAAAAGGAAGTAGTCACTGGGTGCAAGGTCGGGACTGTACGGTGGGTGATTAAAAACTTCCCAACGTAAATCTTGAATTTTCTCTTTTGTCTTGGCTGCGGTGTGAGGACGCGCATTGTCATGAAGGAGGATTACACCGGATGACAGTTTACCACGTCGTCGATTTTGGATCGCACGTCTTAGCTTATTGAGCGTTTCACAATACACGTCAGCTGTAATTGTTGTCCCACGTTCCATAAAATCAACCAAAAGAACACCTTTTTCGTCCCAAAAAACGGTAGCCATCATTTTTCGACTCGTGTAAGGAGTTTGCTTAATTTTTTTTGGTTTTGGTGAAGTTGAGTGGCGCCATTGCATTGATTGCTGTTTTGTTTCTGGATTGATGTAGGCTATCCACATCTCATCACCGGTAACAATGTGGGAGAACAAATCATCTCCATCTTGTCGGTAACGGTTCAAAAACTCTCGTCCACTGGACAGTCTTTGCTCTTTGTGCTGGTCGGTAAGCATTTTTGGTACCCACCTTGCACACAATTTGTGGTATCCAAGTTTTTCCGTGACAATTGTGTAGACAGTAGTGTGTCCAAGATGAGGAAATTCATCAGCCAGGGCACTAATCGTCAACCGACGATCAGATCGCAGTTTTTGGTCCACCAGAGAAACAATTTCATCGGTTTGCATACTGGGCCTACCACTCCGCTCTTCGTCATGAACATTTGTTCGTCCAGTTTTGAAATCACGACACCATTGTCTAACCTTTCCTTCATTCATTACAGTAGGTCCATAAACTAGGCATAACTCTCGATGAATTTCAGCAGCTGAAGATTCTTTTGCACACAAAAATCTTATTACAGCGCGAACTTCACAGCTGGCGGGAGCAACGATTATCGCGGACATTGTTAATTGTACGCACAGATAGGCAAATGACTACTGAATCAAAACAACACCTGAAATAGCTGCACGAGTAGTGCACGTACAGATATGCACAAGTTTAAACGTGTTACGACTTGTCGATTTTGAAATATAAGCGAACGGCCCTTACTTTTCGAATACGCCTCGTATCTATGTAATATACAGGCCATATCAGACGTATTTCTGAAGCTTGACACTACGAATTCTGCTCAGGATTATGAGATAATTAATTGGCGTTAATTGTTTGCATATTTTATAAAAAAATATATTAAATATGTTTATTACACACACTAATAAAAATAATTTTGTTATCTAGAAATAAGCTAAAATACGCAACATTGTGAAACTGTTCAGAAAGAGAAATTGCAAGTGGACGGTACACCGTCAAAACTCAAGTCAAAAGAATGGGATGAGAGAAATAAATAAATGTTTTTTGAAATGTAACAAGTTCATAAAAAAGTCGTAGAACGAAAGTTTTTACTTTTAATGATAGAAATATTAACAAGCACACATTCACTAGCACGCGTGTGCGTGCCTGTGTGTGGGTGTGTGAGTGAGTGAGGGTGCTTATGACGTATTTAGTGTTCGATTATATTTTAACTTATGGGTAATATCAGCGTTTTGCATAATTTATATTTTCAGTTATACATTGTTTATATTTTTAGTACGACTGTATTCTATAGTCTACATGTTATGCTAATATGAACTGTTGTTCTATAGCAATATATTCGAATTTAATTCTGCAGGAAGCTCCTGACTTCCGATGAGGACTCGGAAGAAGAACAAGAACAGAAACAAGAGTCGGATCAAGAGGACGAACCGACCAAGGAAGGAGAAGAGAGAGCCAGCAAACTTACTAAAAAGAGGAAGAAAACTGATGATAATAAGAGAGGTATATTCGTAGACGAACAAAAGATACATCGACCGATTAGCACAGTTGGTAGTGATACACTGTGCCGTGTAAAAGGGTTCGATCCCTGGTCGGACATTCATTTGTTTAAAGACAAATGTTTGTTTGTATGTATGTTTGTCTTTATTTTGTGAATCACTTTTCTATATAATGATAATGACCCAAATTTAATAAACAAATCCAATCAATCTAATCAATCATTTATTTGTACAGTATTACAAATAAATGCTCGACATTGTACACACTATCTCCCCATTTGTTCAAAGTAAAAATATTTTAATATGTAGATTTAATTTCTTGTAGATTCTTCAAGATAACATTCACACTCGACTGGCCACGTTACCCCGCTCTCACAGAAGACTGCCTTGAAATGTACTGCAGTTCCTACTTTATCGTATTGCCCCAATGTACATACGCGTTGCAGTAGTGAGTGAGATATGCCAGAGCCTATGGGAATAGGCTCTGGCATATCTCACTCACTACTGGGAATGGGAATGGGATGGGAATCCCATCCTATCCCTCCCCATTTTTCCAATACATTCCTTAATCTGCAAAGGTGGACAGCGCTTCCGGTGGCGTGTCTACGTTTGTCATTCTGGACTGATGTTGGTATGTACCGCGGATGTCCATGGGCTACTGTATCCACTTACCATCAGGTGGACTGTGTGCTCGTCTGCCGCCTTTTTTATATATTAGAAAATAATACAAATGAATCAAAGTTATTAAAAAATGAAGACACGAGTTAATCAGTATATTATTCTATAAATTACTATACTTACATTGTAAAACGCAAACAGGCTAATATATAGAATTTTGAGGAAATATAAAGAATATTAGTCAATTGGACTTTATGAGTGACTCAATGTGTTATAAGAAAGGATTGATTAATATACGAGTATTATCCCACACATTACTATTCTTATCATCATAAAATGCATGTAATTGATATGTATATAAGTCTATACTTATAGGTACTTATAGGTTCTATACCTATAAGTACATAAATGGTTTTGAAGAATTTGTAAGAAAATAAAATACAAAAGTGTTAGTTATCATTTTAAACCCTTTTTCTTATTGTTATCTCTTGTTTCAGAGTCGAGTAGTGAATTCAGTTCAGATTCAGACACAGATCCTGAAAGTAGCAACAAGAAACCCAAGAAGAGCAGGAAAGAGGACAAAAATGGACCCACCACTAATACTTCGGGTATATTTCTTTGCAATATCTTTTGTTTCACATCTTTTTGCTATTGAATCTCTTTAGGAAATTTTGTAATCTAAATGGTAGAAAGGCTTACGCCGGTCATCCAGCTGGGAAGTCCTTACGTTCGTTGCATCATTTTTTTTGGCTGATTGCTTTCAGCGCTCACTCTGTACAGAATGGTATATTGAATAGAATAGAAATTTAACTCGACCAATGTTGTTTATTAATTGTTAGCGATGTCAGCGCTTCGTTCGCTTGAACGTTACAGTGATTCTCGTGGGATCTCTATAATGGATCTGGATAAAAAGTACCCCAAACGTAGTACCCTAGTAGCCCAGTAGTACGACAGTCCCTTAGTTACGTGTGGTTACTATTATTAGTTAGTTGGTTACATATAGTTTATGTTAGAGATTATTCTCCCCGCGCCCGCTGCCCTCCTCCGTCGCCCTCAATGACGTTGCGACCTTAACACACCCTAAAGTTACGGAAATGAAATAAATAGTATGCAAAATTACTGATTGCATAAAAATTATCTGAATGCAATCTGGTGTTTCTCAACGTTAGTTTGTGGGGTTCTTGTTAATTTATTTTTATTTATTGTCGGTTGGTCCACGGACTAGGCATCTATATGGTTAAGGCCCTAAACGTTGACTAACGTTCAGAAACACCAGATTGCATTCAAATCATTTTATTCAATCAGTAATTTTGCATACGATTTATTTTTCATTTCCATTACTGTTCAAGTATTTATCGTATTATTTGGGATTATTAAAAATGAACCAAAGTTATATAGAGTGAATTTTCTACCATAAAGATTTCTCTTTACGAATATTACTCTTTTTCATTTACTTCAATGTATATCAAGCTCTGTTGATTGCAGTTAAAATGTTTAGTACTTCCTACTATGATGAAAAGTATATTTAAAAATAGCAACACCACCGTTACTTTCTTGCACGGAATTAAAAAACAGAATTAGTGATTCCTGAAAAAATTCGAGTCTTGAACGAAACCCAAGGGCAAAAACATAAATACTATGTCGTTTATGTGACAGCACCGGGCAGCGCGAGTACTTCCCGTGCTGGCTCTCCAGCGCCGTCGGCCGCCGCCGCTGCTGTGGCCGCTGCCAACGCTGCCAGCAACAACCAGCCGCCCGCCAAGAGGCACAAGCTGGATCCCTCCTACACGTAAGTATTTGTTTACGTGACAGCACAATGCAAGCACCTCCCGTCTGGAGGTGGATCCCGCTGGATCTGCAGCGCCGTCCGTCTCCGTGGCCGATGCCAATAGTGTTGTAAAAACGAGCGTTGAACGTTCGGCGCTCTAGCGCTGAGTAAGCATTAATGAACTTTCAAGACGCGTGTTATAATACAATTTTTTATTGTTTGATGGTCTTAAACCCTTATAGTTAAAAGCTCGAGTCTAAAACGGTTAAGCTCTCTCTGGCCGAGTGTCGAGCGCTATCAGAAGTGGCGTGCCCTTTGTATGCCAGACGATTTCGCGCGTACTCCACGCGCGAGTTGTGCTCTTAATAATTGTTTATGAAATTGAATTGTATTTATACAAAGATCGAAATAGTAGAAGTTACTTTTTTTAAAAAGATAAATGTTATTTTTACGTGGAAAGCAGTGCACGTAACCGCAACCGTTCAGAAATCGTAAAATAGGTCAATCAAACTAATCGTGTGCCGGAGCGATACATAGTGCTCCGGCACACGAAGGAAGCACCAAATGAGTGCACGATTACGTGCTCCGGCGTAACCGAGGTTAAGGTTCCACAGCACTAATTTACCGCGCCAGCGCTCAAGCCCTGAAGCGTTCACTACACATTTGAACAACACTAGCCGTCAACGTTACCAGAAACAACTAACCGCCCGCCAAGAGACAAAATATTGATCCCTCGTTTTTATAAAGATTACCGGGATTTCCATGTTGATACTAACAAACTTGTATGACCTCATTTTACTTTCATTGCAGACAGTAATCATTACGAATTATATAAGAATGATTGAATATTATTGAGATAATGGCGTATATGTATTATACATTACGTTTACAATAGCCTCTTAGAATGATGCATATTCATTTTTATTACACCTTATACAATGTGTCATCAAAATAACGCGAAACCAGAAACATGTCAACCCCGTTAAAATATGTATATAAAACCATTCTAACGAAAAATAAAATTTATAACAAAAAGTTGTCAACATGTAAAGTTTTGTTGTCCTGTCTAAAGCGTTCATAGCGCTCGTCAGTCAGTCCGCGTGCCCCAGCTTTTGCCTTATTTCAGTGACACGCTGTATAATAGTAATTGGACAACATTTTCACACTTGACTAACTCTTAACTAAAATTCGCAGTGAATGTGGCGTAACTGAAGAAGCGGTACGTAGATACCTCGCGCGCAAACCGATGACTACCACAGAGTTACTAACAAAGTTCAAATCCAAACGTACTGGCGTCAGCAGTGAACGCCTCGTCGAGACCATGACCCAAATACTGAAGAGGATCAACCCTGTTAAACAGAATATCAACGGGAAAATGTACCTGAGCATAAAACAGACTTAATTAGATATCAACACGAACATGTACCTCGGTATAAAGCAGACGTGATTAGGTATTGATGAGATTTACCTCAATATAAAACAGACGTGATTAGGAAAAAAATGTTATAGTTGCGAAAAGTGAATTAAAAGCTATATTATAGCAATGGTTTATACTGTGTTACAGCAATGGTTAGGTATAAATGGGAAAATGTACCTCATGTATGGAAAATGTATGGTAAATAGTTTTTACCATGAATACTATAAATACGTAATACGATGCCATAAATGTTTATACTATTAGATAAAAATTTAAGGTGTGGTATTACGCTTTTTTATCCTTTATTGGGGAAAAAATGTTAAAACTAGGAAAAGTAATTTTTTACGTTTTTAAAATAAAATCATGTGTACAAAAATTACACAGCACTTGTATATAAATATTTAGATAATATAACATAAGTACATTTTATATCTTACTACCATGAACATTTATACCGTCATACCATCATGAACTTCTTTCTTCAGTATAAATGTATTTTTTTATATTAAGTTCAATGTGTAGAGAACAATTATAGGAATAATTTATATATCAATCATTGAAGCGTGGACACAATAACTAATAGTACAAGTGCAGAAGACTCACTCCCTAAGAACGGTCCAGAATCAAATTTCCTTTAGCGCGAGCTTAATTGAATACTTCGCGCATCGGATAAAGGCGATATTACACAACCGCTGCAGGTCACGAACACATTGACACTTCGTAATTAATTATAATTATAGTAGTTTTATTCATTTTAAAACAGAATTTTTATTTTTGTTCTAAAATAAAAAGTATTATGCCTACACAAACGAGGGTAGTGTTTAAACGCTTTTATTTGCGCGGGCGTTACAAATAGCTCGCGGCAACCGACTGGAATAAACCTCTACGCAGGGGCCCGCCGCTGTGCGCATATTTTTATAACTAAAGTGCAGAGTGGGACAGCCCGGCCGTGGACGTAAGTGTAGTCTAATTAAACAATAAAAATGTGTCTATTTTTTAACAATAATATAATACATATAACAATGTTCGAGTGAGTACGCGTGTGCGTGCGTGCATGTGTGCGTGCGTCTCTTTCTTCTCCGCGTGTGTGTGCGAGACCGCTGGAAGCGAGGTTGGCTGCGCGTGTGTGTGTGTGTGTGCGTGAGTGTGCGTGAGTGTGCGAGGTTGTCTGTGCGTGCGCGTGCGAGCGTGCTTGGGTACGTCTGCCCGTCCGTGCGTATTTCCCCGCGCGGGGGCTTGTGTGAGTGTGTGACTGTGTGCGTGTTTGTGTATATTCGAGCGATCATACATTTATTTAAGTGTTTCTCCTTTTGTTTTTATTATGTACTAGCGGTGCCAGCGACTTCGCACGCGTGAACTTTATTAATTAGCGTAGGAACTCTTTAACGGATCGGGATAAAATAAACCTTTAATGTTAACCCAGGTCGTAAGCTGTAACTGTGCTAAGTTGCATTCAATTATGTCCAATAGTTTTTGCGTGATGCGCGTTGAGACACACAGACAAAAGATCTAAAAGTAACTTTTGACTTCTGTATCGATATTAGAGTACACACTGCAACGTTTTTTTTCGAAAACTATTTCATCTACAGACACGTTTTTTTTGCGATTTGATTATATGTATAATAAATAAATGTAACGAGAATAAATAGCTATAATACAGTATAATACATTTGTATTAGCGCAGTGGATCTACGAGGAGAGATTGGTATCATTTGGTACTCGTACCTTACCATATAAAACCTTATGAAAAGAAAATAGTAATTAAAAATATTTATTTGTATACTTTATTGTACACACAAATGATAAAAACAGTTCCAAAAGAAAATACATACAAAAGGCGTGTTTAGGAGATTTCTACCAGCAAATTTGCGAGAGCGATACACATAATAGTTTAAAACATAGAAGATAGTTTTTTTTTACGGAAGGTGTAATTATTAGTCTTTTTTTATATAGACTACATCAATAAATAAATTTTCACTATTTCTTGTTTCCCTTTTTCTGAGCTTAAATAAATTGGTAAATCTCGTCGTCATCGACAATGCTAAGACGTTCGCAATACCTGGGTATTGTTTTTTTCTCGCCTAAAACCACGGGATTCTGGTCGTAATTTCGAGTAAATTGACGTTGATGTTACATATTTTTTGCGATTTGCGTAATAAATTTGTTAGAATTAAAAAAAAAATGCAAATCATTTCGGCATCACGAACGGAATGGTTTTAGGCCTCGGAGAAAGTTCGGTTATTATTTTTTTTTTTTTTTTTTTATAGATTAGTGGGCGGACGAGCAAGCGGTCCCACGTGGTGATAAGTGTGTTACCGCCGCCCATTTATTGTGTGACGTTTATAAGTCGGCATCTTGGAAAGCTATATCATTATGGTTATATCTATGTATTGCGGAATTATACGCAAAATAAATGACGGACGATGGTGAATTCGGGGTTTAGTCATAAATAGAAGTGTTGTTAAAAAATATTGTTTTTTTTAATAAATGAATTAAATGATTAAATTAATTAATTAATGAATTAAATTTAATAAATGTATTAATAAATGAATTTTTGGTTGTTTGGGGTTTTATTGTGAGTTATCCAGTTAGATTTTAATTTAGGAAATTATTAATTTGTCTAAATTTATAGAATATTACCTAGTGGATCCATCCTAGAATTAATGAAACATTTCAATGTTTGCAGTAGGACGGGTGTAGCAGGTAAAAAATTAAACCAAATCATAAGCTAAAAATAAACGTTTATTTTCACAGCTTAAAATGTTGTACAATATTGTCGTTCATATTTTACATTACAAAAATAATTACTGTTATTCAGACTTTCCGGTGTTTTGTTAATCTGACCAATTTAAAATTCGGCTACACTATAAAGTCTAACCAGAAAAATAAAAAACTTGCTGTGGGGGCGCCACAGTTGTTTTTTTCATAGCTAGTTAGTGTTGTCAGTAGAAGATATTAATTCTATTAGTTTTACGCATCATGGCGAGATTTTTTATTTTCTTGGTCAGGCTATACATTAACATTTCATCATCTTAAAAAAAGAGTATTTTTTAAATGAAACAGGAAATTATTATTTGATCAAACTTACACCCACGCAACTATTAGCCCCGCCATATATCTTCCATAATATATATGTTATAAACAAGATATCTGAATTGTTGGTGTACAGGAGCGGGATGCGTAGAGCGACGCATATTGCCCGCTCTCCGCACAATCCCGCAGGCGAGGATTCGCTTATCTTCTTTTCTATAGTAATAAGAAAAATGCGAAACTTTGTTCCTGTTAATAACGTCAAAGTGACAAGTGTCTAAAAGTTTTAATTGGCTAAGAAAAATTATTTACATGATTTTTTCCCTTCAATCAAGCCAAAGGTGGCCGTAGTAAGCAAAGGAAGACTGTTTTAAGGCAAAATATACCTACCTAAGGCTATTTTTACATTCCGTTAATATTTATTACAATTCACACTAATATCACAGCTGAATCTGCCCCTCTTTTTCTATATAATAATATTTAAGACAAAAATACCTTCAACATTACCTATGTTATTTATGCTAGACTTTTTGAGACACGAACAATTGAGACAAAATTCTTATAATCGTAAGTGATATGTGAGCTTCTCATATAAAAACGTTGTAAAGTGCGAGAGTAAAGGAAAATATTCATCATGTTATTATCGTATGAATTATCAATTATGTAGGTACTTTACTCCAAATGCAGAAAAAAAAAATCGAAATATCCCGCGCAAAAACCCCGCATAATAATGGAAACGCGTGTAGTTATTAAGGCTTATGTCTTTTTATATAAACATTACATAATTATGTGTCATTTATAGCTTGCAAACATGCATTTAAAAACTATATACATAAGTTTTACATTTCCTTCGCTCCATCTTATCGAATGGGAATACAGCTAAATGGTCAAACGATGACATATTTATGTTGGCATGTATATCGTGGATGTCAAATGTTCATGGGTGAAGTGTACACAAGTGGTGAAGTGGTCAAGTGTACACTTAACATCAGGCGGACAAGACTGTCGTCAGGCCCGCCTCCTCGGCTACGATTATTTTGTAAAAAAAAAAAACTTAGGGGAGAGTTTGATAATTGCGCGCGGTTGATAATGCAGTGCCCACTCATATCCAAAAAAACAATAACGTTACAGGACATCTGAGTGCGTAATATCATAGTCCAATAGCCAATTTTGTTGAGGGGGAGAGTGCACGCTGCAATCTAACAGCCGCTGGGCGCGCTCGACTGGCCACGTTACCCCTCTCTCACAGAAGACTACCTTGTAATGTACTGCATTTCCCACTTTATCTTATTTCCCTAATGTACGTATGTGTTTCGGTAGTGAGTGAGATGTGCTAGAGCCCATTCCCATCCAATCCCTCCCCATTTCCCCAACCTTTTCTCCAAATCGATTCCTATATCTCTATATCCTATATCAAAGGTAGGCAGCGCATCCGGGGGCGTGCCAACGTTTGTCATTCTGGACTAATGTTGGCATATATCGCGGATGTCTATGGGCGACAGTATCCACTTATCACCAGGTGGACTGTATGCTCATCGTGGACTGTATCGCCTTCGTACATAAAAAAAAAAATCTTCCTGCTCCGGCGATCCGTGCGTCGCGAACAACCATGTGAAGGGTATGTTAAAATGTTTGCCGCGCTTTTGTTGTAATTTTTGATGTATTTCCATTAGGGTAAGTTATAATTTATTTATGCAAATCTTTATTGTTTGATGGTTTGTCATTGCTAAAAACATTAAAGAATGGTGTGCAAAACTTTCTTAATATTCACATTTAAAATTGAAGTTTTTTTTTTCGATTTCATAACAAAGCAACGAAGTTTGACAATTACGCGCGGTATTATTTTTGCTGGAGAAACACAAGAGAATGATGTTGTATGTTGCTCTATTGACTAAAGCACTTTATGCAATTATCCAACAACACGTACAAAAACTGGCGTATGGTTTTGCGGTTTCAATGGTTGCATCTCGGGACTTGTGTTATTTTAACCATAAATTTACATTTTATCTCAAAATTTCATTTCTAATTTAGTGTAAATTACTTGTATGAACCCATTTTCATACAAATAATTTTGAAGTTAAATTAGAAGCAATAACATTATTGTCAACGTCAGGGTGTCTCCACACCTGTGAAGCACGCTATTATCATTATCATACACCGGTCTTACAATTTCGCGTTTTACCAAAGTTTGCATTTTTGTTCCTAATATTTTTTTACTTTTAGATTCCAATAATTTCGACAATTACAGCTTCTGATCAAATAAATTCTTTTTTAACAATACTGATTTTATTTTTTTATGTCAAACATGTAGGTATTAAATTATAGGCATATTTCCTTAAGGGCTCGCTAATATCCAACTCTCCCCTAATGTTTTTAAAGCCACGTTCCCCTCCCTACGGGCATAGGTAACGCCGCTTGGGTTCTTCATTAATAAAATTAAGTTTCCATTTATTTCTATTTAAGTAATAACTCTAAATTAAGATAATAATTGACATTGCAACTTATCAAGTTTTGAGCCGTTAGTGTAAAAATGTTGTTTGGAAAATGGTCCAAACAGCGTAAACTGAAAATACCAACAGAAGGTATTTTTGAATAAACCAAATGTAAGTACGTAGATATCGCTACGTGATGAGAGCATTTTGTTTGCCATTCTTCCATCCTTCGTCTTCGGGGTCAGGTTTCCTAGAAAAATGCCAAAAAGGTAAGCAATGTGTTTTATTTTATAATTACGAGTATAATCCTTAAATAAGGTTTCGTTTGCACGGGCGTCAATCGCAACTACGTAGGCGGGATGATAAGTATCTGGCCTAAACTATTTAAAAAGAACACATTTAAAAAATATCTCATTTTACAAAAGAGATTTCTAGCTATCCATATTCTAAATTTGAAATCGACGGCTCCAATACTTTTTAATAATCTGACATTTTAGAAAATCTTGTGTTGATTTTTTCACAAAATGGATAAAATTGAACAAAGAGCAGTGATAAAGTTTCTTCATATGAAGGGTTTAAAGGGATCAACAATTTTTGACGAGTTAAAAAATGTTTTAGGTGAAAGTGCTCTTTCATATGCCACCGTCAAGAACTGTGTTGCCGAATTTAAGCGCGGCCGTACAAGCGTCCAAGATGAATCCCGATCCGGACGTCCAAAAAGCGTCTTGGACGATCGAAGATTGAAATTATCCGAAATAGCTGACAGTGTAAGCATCTCGAAAGAACGGGTACATCACATCCTGAGTGAAGAATTGCATATGAAAAAGCTATCCGCCCGTTGGGTGCCGCGCTTGCTCGATCAAAAACGAATTCGTATGCAAGACTCCCAACACTGTTTGAATCGTTTTAAGAGTAATAAAGTGGATTTTATGCGAAGATTTGTAACAACAGATGAAACGTGGGTCCACCACTATACACCTGAATCCAAAATTCAATCAAAGCAGTGGACAGAAGCTGGGTGTTCGGCTCCAAAAACAGCCAAAAGCTGTGAAATCAGTAGGGAAAGTGATTGCATCTGTATTTTGGGATGCGAAGGGAATTTTGATGACAGATACCTTGCGAAGGGTCAAACTATTACCGGCGACTACTACGCTGATCTGTTACACAAGTTACAGGAATGTATTCAGCAAAAAAGACTAGGTTTGACTCGAAAAAAATATCTTTCACCAAGACAACGCAAGGGTTCACACATTCGTTAAGGCAATGGCAAACATCAACGAATTACACTACGAATTGTTGCCCCATCCACCTTATTACTGACACTGACCTAGCACCGTCGGACTTCCATCTGTTCCCTAAGCTCAAAACTTTTTTAGGCGGACAGAAATTTGAGACGAATGATGCCGTTATAACTGCTGTAGAGGAGTATTTTGCCGGCCTTGAAGAAACGCATTTTATGGAGGGCATAACTGCTTTGGAGCGAAGATGGAATAAGTGCGTAGAGCTTAAAGGAGACTATGTCGAAAAATAAAAACCACTTCGTTACGTTAACTGAATAGGTACAGTGAGAACGAAACCAAGGATCGATGGTTGTCTTGTTCATTAAACGAAACATTAAACTTAGATATATTCCATCTCTCTCCCTCCAGGTATGGAATTAAACTTAAGAGTTGCTCTCCCAAATATAATCCTTTTGCTTATTGTAAAAATACATTTATTGTTTCTTACTGGTATCTATCATTTATTTATTTAGGTATTAATTAACTACCTGCTATTCATTTTTCTTTTCTTAAAATTATTTTAATGTATTTATACTCATATTTTGTCCACTTTGTAGTTATTTAATTGTGGATTTTTTTTGGATAACTGTTTCTAATTTTTTATGTATACCGTATTATTTGTAAAGTGTGCATTATAGTTATGTACAATTTATAGTTACGCATTATGTAAGTACAAGCATTTATAGCGTGTCAAATATCAAACAATGGTATTTAAATGTAAGTCTCACGTCACTGCGAAATCATAAATATATGTAATAGATAAATCATAAATATTTATGGTGTTACCCGCATAATGAGTGTTCCCTGACCAGCCGCTCGCCGTCTGCGATGGTCTGCGGCATCGCGCGGCCCTTGGTCTCCGGCAGCAGCACGCCGATGCTGCTCGCGAGCAGCGCGATTATGCCCAGGGTCAACAGCGGTAGGGGGCGCCAGTACCGCTCCTATAGACAAACAATCAGTTATTTCCAGAGACTTGTATTTAGGAGAGCAATTGTATTTAGATTAAAATCGACAACGATAAAAGGAAATAAAATTATATTTAATAAATAAAAAAAAAGAAGACAATATTAAAAAAATAAATTTAAAAATAACTTCATTTTTATTTTAAAAAGAAAAGTAATGAAATGAGAAGAAGAAATTACTGAATGGGCAGCAAATCGAGGGCAGGAAATTTAAAGGTTATGTGCAGGTGTTTCTGGATTGGACAATAAAGATGTAGGAGTCCGTCGACTGGATTCCTAGTTTAAGGAATTCCGACTCTTGAGGATTCCTGTACACGGGCAAAACAATAGACAAACAAAGGCGTTTGATTGATTAACGTTACTTATTTGAGTTAGTCAATAATAGTTTAGTTTCGACGGTCTCTGTCATTCATGCGTGGAACTAATGATATTACTGTCCTTTCGTAATGACTTTTAAGTCCCTTATGTTAATCATTTTTCTAGATAGGCATTTTCATTATGATTTAACAGACCGATATCTTATACCGTCAGCTATTTAACTATAAAATTATTTAAAAGAGTCAAATATCCTTTTGTAACTTACTGAGTAAACAATAAACGGAGAGACGACTGTGGCGATATACCCACTGACATGCACCACGGAAGAGCCCGACGCCCTGACGCCCGTCGGCAGCAGCTCCGTCGCCCACTGGATGGCTGCGTTATAAGACATATTGATGCAGAACCGCGCCATTATAGCCAGGCTCATCTGGGGAACACCTGGACATGAAACAGGGCTATGAATCAAAGAGGATTTTCACAGAATTTAAGACGAAGAAAATAAGAAGAATTAAGACTGATATGTGTAAAGTGAGGGAAAGGGAGCATGCTGCGATCCCACAGCCGTTTCACACTTTATCCTATTTTGCCAATGTACGTACGTGTTTTGATAGTGAGGGAGATATGCAAGCGGTCCTTCCCATCTTATCACTGCCCATTTTCCCAAAACTTTCTCCAAATATATACCTAAACCTCCACAGGTAGCGCATCCACGGGCGTGCCAACGTTCGTCATTATTGACTGATATTGGTATGTATTGCGGATGACACTGGGCGACAGTAGCTACTTACCACCAGATGAACTCTATACTCCTTTGCTGCCTTTTTTCCATAAAATAAATTAAGAATATAGTGGCGTCATTACTATCAAACTCATCATTTTACCTATTGACCAGTTACGAAAGGCCGCGTTCGTCGATTGAGCAATTGCGAGATGCAGCGTTCGTCGATAAACCAATTACGAGAGCCAGCGTTCGTCGATTGACCATTTACTAGAGGTAGCGTTCATCGATTGACTAATTGCGAGATGCAGCGATCGTCTATTGCAGAGATCGTCGTTTGTCCAATTACGAGAAGCAGCGTTCGTCGTTTGCGTTAAAAAAAAATCGGTCCCGGACTCGACTCCCAGTCGGAAGACGAATGTTTGTTCGGGTCTGGGTTACGTGTTCATCTTTGCATATGTCTCCGGACCCACGACACAGAGAATCCTAGTATGGGCCATTGAAAGTGGCCTTAGTTAATTATTAATTTAAAAAAAAACATCCAAGTTCCGAGCAAGCTCTAAACTGCTTTGTTTTATTTCGTAATTCGAAATTAAAACAAATGAGCGACTCCTGATTGGTTTAATTGTTTAATAGTAAAGTGTTTTGAAATGCAGTGTACAAGTAGGATTGCGCTCTACAAAGATCGTTTGTAATGCATTTATAGTACGAAATTACAAATCATATCACGACGTAAAGTCACTGGCAATTAGAACTCATAATAGGCCTTGAACTTCAATTGAACCAATCTCTTTATACTCGGTAATGAGAGGATGAAATTTGTGGAGTAAGGCTTACCTTTGGGGATGAAGGCAGCAACCAAAGACAATATGCCAGCAATAGCCATTGGTCCACACGTGAGGATTCTACGACCCCATCTGAAACGACGTGTAAGTATTTATTTGTACGGGCAAATTTGTTTCATGAACCGGTGTCTAGCATTTTCCTTACTCTTGAAACTACTTTTAGGGCGGAGAGAGTGCATGCTGCTATCCCACAGCCATTGGGCGCACCCAACTGGCCACGCTATCCCGCGCTCAGAGAACACTACCGTCAAATGTACTGCATCTCCCACATTATACCTATTCCCTAATGTACGTACATGTTTCGGTAGTGAGTGAGATATGGCAAAACTCATTTCCAATCCATCTTATCTCATTCCTCGTTACTTATCTAATCCCTTCTCCATATCCATTCCTAAATTTCAGGTAGACAGGGCATCTGGGCACGTGCCAACGTTTGTCATTCTAAACTGATGTTGGCATGTATCGCAGTATCCACCTACCACCAGGTGGACTGTCTACTGATCTGCCGCTTATCTTTCTATAAAGAATATAATGATAATGTATTTATTTGTTATAATCTGCCATAATCGTTACAACTTTACAAGTAATTATAACTCCTAAAGCTATAGGAATTTGTAGAAGAGAAGGAAAGAGATTTTAAGGAATGATAAACATCAGATATACCTACATTAATTGCTTTAACATACCTTTAACATTTGAGGTAGGTATTTATAACCTATATCTCAAGTGTGTTGAAACATGTTGATTTTTAGAACACTTTTTACCCTTCCTCCTTTTTATGGAAAGGAGCCGGCAGACGAGTTTGCCACCTTGGAAAAATGGTGAGGGATAGGATGGGTTGGGAATGGGCTCTTGCATATCTCATTACCGAAACACGCAATTACATTGGGGGAATAAGATAAAGTGGGACATGAAGAACATTTCAAGATAGTCTTCTGTGCAGTCCATCTCATAAGATTGCAGTATGCACCCTCCTTCTTACGGCTAATGGCAAGATAACCATGGTAAAACTTCAATTAACATTCATACCTATCAAGAACAAGTGCCAATAGCGTCACAGAAGGTATCTCCGTGGCGGAGGTCAATGTGAACGTTATAAAGAAGTCGAATCCGAGCGCCTCGGACATGCGCACGAGCCCGTCGAAGATGACCGCGCACGCCATGTACACCACCGTCATGAACACTATCATGGTGCGCAGGGGGGGGGCTGCGGAATAGAGCGCCGATCGACTCGTCCGTTTGACGAGTTTGACGCGAGGACACCTGCAGGAGAATTCACATGTCAATACACTAGCATATTAATAAAAATAATTATGATTTATTTGCTACTAATAAATATAATTAAACTTAGGTATATAAAAACAGGGTTCCTGGAAGAAGCAGTAACCGACCAGACTGTCTGAGACGGGGCGCCGCGCGCCGGGGCGCGTCTACTCCGAAAACACGAAAAACGACCGTTTATGCCGATATTTCGGTAGATTCCTACCAAGAAAACGTTCTAATGAACGTTTCCCTATCGTAATCGATAAATTTTTTTTTACGGTGAAGTGGGAATTCAAGTGATGGTAAGGAGCTACCGCCGCCCATGGACACCTGCAACACCAGGAGGTATGCAAGTGCGCTGTCGGAATATTTGAAACTACTCCACACTCACACGAGACAACGATCTAAATGTAGATTTTGACAAGAGATATTTAGAAATCAAACGTCAAATTTCACGATATCAATATGTCACTTTTTAAATAATTGGAGATACCGATATTTATATAGAGCTCCGAACGAAGGGAAGACAGAGTAGGGTTATAGCACTTCGTACAGTATAGCACTTCGTTCATTCGAATTTCGGTCGGACCCGAAACTTCGGAAGTGTAAAATCAGAGAAGACCCCCAGGATCAGAAGGTCGCACCGGTCCACTAATTAAGCAGAGTTTCGAAGTTTTTTTTAAAACGTGTTACTGAAATAACGCAAAAGCTGAAAGCAGATTGTTCAGTATAGGGGGGATCTATTCTAACAGCTTTTAAATACAATAAGTCTTTCTAATAACCGTTCATTTCTAGTATTTTCTTTATTCTACGCATAGTTATCCAATAAGTGTTTTTAATACAACTATCGGGCGAGGTACGCCCGCGCTGCCTGCTCACTACCCCGTACTGAGTAACGAGCGCTACGAACGTTTTAGATAGAACAATAAATCTGCACATATTTGTAACTATTGATTGATACCCTAAAATAATTTAATTTTTCACTAGAACGGTTTTATTTTTTTATTTATCTACACCTTATTGCACAATATCTTGCAAAAGGCGAGCTGCCTTAAGGCATTCTCGACCAGCCAACCTTTGGGTTGGTTGGAGAAATTCAATTAGGAGGTGCATGAAAGACATTATTAATTATTACATATACATACATACAAACTTACACATATAGATATATACTTACAAAAGAATACATACAAGGTATATATAATCAATGAATACATTATATAATTAAATAAATATATAGGTACATAAGTTATATTGAGAGAAACAAAAAAAACATACGGTATTCTAAATAAGTTGGTGAGGTTTTACATTAGCTTTGTTCGCGGTAAGGATTCAGAACTAATTCGGAACTAGTACTGAACTAATTTGGAATCGTAGTAGAGCGCATGCTCGGTTATAAACCGATTCGTGATTTTTATTTCCGCGAACGATTTCGGAACCAAACTGCGTACGTTCTACTGTCATCGGCAGTGTTACCAACTCTCAAAAATATTTATCCCTAAAGCTTAAGTCAAAAACCCCCAAAATCGCCCCAATTACTTAGAAATCCCCCTAAAAAAATATATAATAAAAGAAAAAATATAAATTACAAAAATGCAATGAAATTTCTTTACCTTTTAAATCTGGATCTGTTTCCCAAATCTACGTGTACTTCTGACTGTACATTTTTTTATTTTTAGTTTCTTTAGGCATCATTAACAAATTTCTTGTCGGCACATCAGTACAACAACAAAATCGAATTAAACAAGTAAACAATAATCAACGTACATATGTATTTCCAGTAAGCATAGGCACAATAACCACCAGTCACCACAGAGTAGTTGTAATATATGTATTTGTACTAGATGTCGTAAGTCGCTAGGTCAACAAATAAATATGATTAGCTATTATAGTTTGGATTGTCCCAGGGCCTATACTTTCACATAATATATGAAAAATATATATTCAAAAAAATATATGAAGAGTCAAAAAATCCCTAAAAATACCCCTAAAAATATAAAACCCCTAAAAAAAAACCCATCCCACTTATTTACCCCCTAAATTTGGGGGGAAACCCCTAAGTTGGCAAGTATTTAAGTGGACCCACCAAAACACATTACTCTTATTAGAGTATTATATAAACTTATTTAGGTATATAAACAACAAACAAAACTAACCATATTTTATTTAACCCTTAATAAATTAATAAAATTTATATTTTATTTGACTACTTAACCAGTTTATTAGTTTCTAACCAACTGAATATAGCCGCAGCATGTATGTCAAATGTCGTTAGGTAAAAACTGCGCATGTCTGGAACTACGATTCTTGCCAAAGTTATAGAACTGATAGAACTGATTCTGAACCGATCCTGAATTGAGTTCGACGGTTCCGCGAACACAGAACTGTAACTAGAAATTCTGAATTGTGTGTTTCGCGAACGGCATTATTTGAACTGCGCATGCGTATAGTTCCGAATCAGTTCTGAATCCTTACCGCGAACGAAGCTATTATTTCGATGACACACTATCTACCCTATCTCTATCTCTATCTACATATATGCGTGTATTGTTTAATAAACTTACAACACTTACCTAAAGCATATCGTAAGCAATATACGTGACAGGATTCGCAATCTCTCGGACCATATTCGTGTATTTGTGTGCCATTTGACAGTTGGTTCTGACCATCTTGATTACGGTGAAGCTGTTACGATTTAACTGTTCACTCACAAATTGTGTTGATCTTTGCGCTTAGCAACAAATAAGTACATACATCTATTTGACTTACGATAAAATCATCCATGACATCCTGAGGAATTTTTGTTCCATTCACACGTTCGAACTTTCTTAACACATCTACTGCTTGATTGACGCGACCACGAGACGCCAACCATCTGAAAATTTAAAAGTGACTAAATTAAATAAAGTTGTTAATTTCAGTTAATGAAATTTATTCATTTATAATTTCAATCAAACTTTTATTTAAATGGACAACAAATAAATACTAAATTGGCAGCAAATAATGATCAACAAAACAAAATATTTAAATAACTCAAATAATTGAAATAACTAATTTTAAATAAATAATGTTAAATTACTAATGTTAAATTATTAATGTTAAATTACTAATGTTAAATTACTAATGTTAAATTATTAATGTTAAATTACTAATGGTAAATTACTAATGTTAAATTACTAATGTTAAATTACTAATGTTAAATTACTAAGAATGTCACCACAATAATCATCGACGGAGTCTCGATATTGTCACCAGAGAACCTAAATCTAAGCCACCTTTTAGTTTGCTGCCAATTCAGTATTTCTAGTTGCTCGTTTAATTATTTTTCCCTCCAAAACATGTTAGTGTATTTCACGGCAGTCTTTCGTATGTATAGCTCAATATTTAAAATGAAACTGTTAAAAGAAGTGACTACTTCACCTGGCGCTCTCGGGCACGACCAGCGGCGCTCCGAGGACGAAGAGCATGGGCACCGACGTGGCCCATAGCAGCCGCCGCCAATCGTGAATCCACAGCGCCAGCCACGGCAGCACAAGGCACCCACCGCCGAAATACAGCGCTATTGACATGTTCGCCACCCACGTGCGGTGACGCGGACCCACGTATTCTAGAACTGGGTACAGGATTATAAGGGGTCATTTGCGTGTTACACTTGCTCTCGAGTGGAGTCGAGGACCACAGACTCTACTTACACTGCTCTCTTCTATCGATATCGCTTCACGACCATAATCTACCTCTATTCGTTTACAGACTTCTTACCACCCAAAGGTTGCCTGGAAGAAATAACTTTAGCGATAAGGATGTCGGTTGTAGGTACTTATAATAACTTGTACTTTGTATTTTTGTATATTTTGATGTACAAGAAAATATAACTATCTATTTATCCACCACACACTATCCCAATGTCAAACGGTGACGGTTGAACGGTGACAGACTAGAGGTAGTCTCGATTCCCATTCGTGAGGTGAGCTCGAACTTGAGCTGGTAGGCCGTACCACGTAATTTCTCTCGAAGTGGTTATTTTTTCAGTTATCTCTATTTCGACTGAAGACGCAAGGTAACCCCCTGCAGGACATAGGCTTCTCTATATCGAGTAATCGACATAATAATCGAGAATTTAAAAAAAAAAATAAGGCATGATAACCAGCTGACCTAATATACAGCTGATCAAGCCCTTTTCTATACAGGTTCTGTATTTTCGATTTCAATAGCTTTGTTCGCGGTAAGGATTCGGAACTGATTCTGGACTAGTACTGAACTAATTTGGAATCGTAGTAGAGCGCATGCTCGGTTATAAACCGATTCGTGATTTTTATTTCCGCGAACGATTTCGGAACCAAACTGCGTACGATCTACTGTCATCGGCAGTGTTACCAACTCTCAAAAATATTTATCCCTAAAGCTTAAGTCAAAAACCCCCAAAATCGCCCCAATTACTTAGAAATCCCCCTAAAAAAATATATAATAAAAGAAAAAATATAAATTACAAAAATGCAATGATATTTCTTTATCTTTTAAATCTGGATCTGTTTCCCAAATCTACGTGTACTTCTGACTGCACATTTTTTTATTTTTAGTTTCTTTAGGCATCATTAACAAATTGCTTGTCGGCACAGCAGTACAACAACAAAATCGAATTAAACAAGTAAACAATAATCAACGTACATATGTATTTCCAGTAAGCATAGGCACAATAACCACCAGTCACCACAGAGTAGTTGTAATATATTTGTACTAGATGTCGTAAGTCGCTAGGTCAACAAATAAATATGATTAGCTATTATAGTTTGGATTGTCCCAGAGCCTATACTTTCACATAATATATGAAAAATATATATTCAAAAAAATATATGAAGAGTCAAAAAATACCCCTAAAAATATAAAACCCCTAAAAAAACCCATCCCACTTATTTACCCCCTAAATTTGGGGGGAAAACCCCTAAGTTGGCAAGTATTTAAGTGGACCCACCAAAACACATTACTCTTATTAGAGTATTATATAACCTTATTTATATAAACAACAAACAAAACTAACCATATTTTATTTAACCCTTAATAAATTAATAAAATTTATATTTTATTTAACTATTTAACCAGTTTATTAGTTTCTAACCAACTGAATATAGCCGCAGCATGTATGTCAAATGTCGTTAGGTAAAAACTGCGCATGTCTGGAACTACGGATTCTTGCCAAAGTTATAGAACTGATAGAACTGATTCTGAACCGATCCTGAATCGAGTTCGACGGTTCCGCGAACACAGAACTGTAACTAGAAATTCTGAACTGTGTGTTCCGCGAACGGCATTATTTGAACTGCGCATGCGTATAGTTCCGAATCAGTTCTGAATCCTTACCGCGAACGAAGCTATTATTTCTTTTAAGCGGAAAATAAAATCCTGTTAAAAACTTACTGATACCACCCGTTACTATGTGTATTTCTATTGCTTGTCTAAAATAACACATTTTAAAATCTAGTTGCAAAAGTTTAAAATTGTCATTATAATGCCTGTTACGTCCATAAAAAAATAACCTTTGTTTTAATGGAATCTATAGGGGATTGTCGACTTCTTAGAATTTAATATCTTACCTAAAATGTAGATCATCATAAAGCAGCTGTCATAAGACATGCCCACCAGGAACCTACAGAAGGCAAAGTCCCACAGTCCTGTGGTGAATATGCTGGCGATACCGCCCACACAGCCCAGTAAATTAGCACCTGAAATAAGTGTCAACTTAAAGTTTCATATTCATTTAGACAGTCACAAATAGAACATAAAGAGTGGAACGTTAGAGAAAACTGTGTAAGTAATTTTATTTCTAACTGAAATTTTTATCGTCATTATTATTGGCTGCCTAATGCCACTCTCCTTTCTTTGATTTGTATTGAAAGTTTTTTTTATAATGAGTAAAATAGCTCCTATTTTGTACGGAAGGGAAAATTTTCATTACGAAGACAGAATGATGAGGTAATAAGAATCGATTTGGAAGTTTATAGAAATGCAAACAAGGTTTCTGACTAAATACTGTGAAAAAAACAACAAACAAATTTTATAGTTAAATTAAATAAAGCGCTTGTTCTCTGTTCCTGAAACTGACATGAATTCAGGAACATAACTAATGAATTCTGTGACTTATTCGATAACTAGAGATACAAAGAAACCCATAATAAATGTCATATTATTTTCCAAATGCGATAGAAAATGAAGAAGATATATGAGTATACTCAAGTATACTCAAATGAGGTGGGGGTGAGATTGGAAGCTGTTGCTATTTCTGTCCTGTCTTTTTGAAGCACTTTCTCTCATTTTCAAGATACTTTGATTCCGATTACAGATACAGATACCGATTTTGAAAAGATACAGATTTCTAATATCTTATTTATTTAATTATATATACCAAATGATCAAATAACGAAATACCCAATTTTGATTAAAGAAGATTCTGATTATATCTACAAAGCTAGGGTTAACAATCCTTACCAACCAAAGCGGGCACTCTGCCAAACTTGTCTGCCAGCCATCCGAAGACCAAGCCCCCCACGAAGGAGCCAGCGAAGAATAGAGCTTGTGCTAGTGGCGCGTATCCGGAGAACTCGCACACCCACCCTCGCTATAAAAAATATATATCAATTAGACCTGGTAAACTGTCTCTGTCTGTCTATTTGACTACTTTCAAAGTTATACCCGTATTTAGAATTTTATTCCGAGAATCTTCCTCAGTGACCCCAGAGGAAGTATTTGCCGCCTCTGCAACACTTTAGAAAAAGGAGGCACCTATGGCGACACTTAGAATGAACTTTTTTCAGACTACCATTTCGATTTTCTTGATTGACAACAGTGCCAATACGTGCCAGGCTCGGCTATCGTCTATGTCGATACTCGCCATTGTCTACTAAACGTCACCAAATAAACGTTGAAATACTTAGTCTGGCCATAAATACCGCTACACTAAAGAATAATAAATAAATTACATTTGAATTTGGAATCTGTCATTCTCACGTCAAAAAATAAATATTTTTTCTCATTTATCTCAAATATTATACTAATATTGCATTATACAAAATTGGCATGGAGTCATAAAACTCTCCATTCGCTTGATATTAGCCAAATGTTTGTGTACCGGGCTATTGGTAGGTACATTGAAACGTCCTCTGTATGTGACAGAAAAAAGGAATGGCTGTCCACGCACTATTCGTACTAAATAGACAATTAAAGCTGTGAAGGAGAGAATCCAAAGAAATCCCGTCCGGATGCAAAAAGAAATGTCCACGGAGATGAATATAGCACCCAGAACCATGACACGTAAATAGTAGTGCTGCTTACAAAAGACCTACTGGTCATTTATTAACTAATAATTTAAAGAAAAATAGGCTTGACAAATCAAAACAACTTCTCCGCCGGTTCGCAAAAGGGAGCTCATACACAAATTTTATTTACGGACGAGAAAATGTTCACCATTGAGGAACATTTTAACTTGAATTTGAACTTGACGTTAAAGTGGAACAATTAGGGGCCATTCATAAACGTCACACGAATTTCATGATTTTTGGAGTCCCCCCGGTCACAGGTGGCCATGTTTGTGTGACAAGGGGGTGTGATGTCACATATTTTGCAATTTTAAATTTAGAATTTATCAAATTAAAACAACCTTAAATAATATTGATAGAGTTGGTAATATTTTAAAGTTTATCGTTAGAGTTGAAGTTTAGTTTTAATACTTTAGATTTATACATGTGACGTCACGAAGCTTATGACTCGTCCCCCTCCCCTTGTCACATTTTGTTGACCCCTTCCCTCCCCCTTAACGTGTGACGTAATTTGTGGATGACCCCTTAGTACCGTTCGGCGAAATGCTTCCACAGAATATTAAAACAATGAAATTAAATAAAATTATATCCAGAGCAATTAAATATTTATTTATTTACTTAAACTTTATTGCGTAGGCAAAATGTACAAGAGGCGGAATTAATGCCCTATGGCATTCTCTAACAGTCGACCTTTGGGTAAACATAGAATTAAAAGGAGTGCATTATAAAGTTGGTATTTTTAATAATTGTGATTCCGCAATATGATTCCTTTGATTAGTTCCAAAGACAACTGCATAAGTCTTACCTCACTAACAACAGTGTGATACGGTATGTCCGACAGCTCAAACTCCCATCCGTGCACGCAGGGCACGGTGGGCGTCCCGGGCTCCGGCGCCACCATCGTCTCCAGCACTTGACTCCAGTTTGCACTGAAGGTGGCGCATTTCTCCCAGTCCTCAACGCCAGGTGGTGCAGTGAGGTTACGTCTGTACGTCAGGTGATGCGATGAGGTGAAAAACCATTTGTAATTCTATTGGAACTAAAACTATTACTGAAATTCTATAGCTGGGAACACGAAAGTTTGAATGACAGACATCGATGTAATAAATTAAAACAAGAATACGAGTACCATACCATACCATTAGCTGTCTCTCCATTAGATATAGGCTTCTTCCAAAATTCCAATCTCTTCTTCCAATCTTCTGTCATTCTCATCCTGCTCCCAAGTTTCAGCGATTGATAAATTGGAAGCAAAAACACGTTTTCTTTATGTTTTCATTGAAATGATACCCGGGGTAGGTTCTAGACACATTAGGCGTTTTGTGGTTTAATAGCGATAGTAATAGTAAGTTTAATAGTGATAGTGCTCTACAAAGCTCAGGCTAGGCCCCATATGGAGTACTGCTTGTGAGCACCAGCGCCTTGTGGGCCGGCGCACCGAAATACCAATTGGACCCATTTGACTCCATCCAACGACGTGCTATTCGAATTGTGGACGAACCCACGGGCGGTTTAGAACCCCTCAACGTTCGGAGAGACGTTGCATCTCTCTGTGTGTTCTACCGCCTGTACAATGTGGAATGCTTCAATATAATTCGAGTTTCCACAACCGCAGCTCCCGTCACAAAAGTGCGGTCCATCCGCATTTCCTCGATACTGAGGTGTTGCGTACTGTTTGGTCCAAAAATCATTTTATACCGCTAACCCGTGGGCTGTGCAATGAATTGCCTCAAGTGGTCTTTCCATTAAGCTACGACATGGGGTTCTTCAAGAAAGTTGTGAATAGGATTTTGCAAGGTCGGCGGCGCACCCGCATACTCCCTGGTGTTGCAGGTGTCCATGGGCGGCGGTAACACTTACCATCACGTGGGACCGTTTGCTCGTCCGCCTACATCCCGTTAAAAAAAAAGTTTATTGAACTTCAAAGTATTTTTCGTGCGTGGTGTTTGTGATAATCAAGTAAAAGCGTAGAATTGCCTTTTTCGTGTGCTTCCAAGGAATTCTCTTCTGTCCTCAGTAAACTTACTATCACTTTACTGAGCGACTCCTGACTTACTCCGACGGGACTGGACATTGACAGGCTACGTCTTTGAAATTGTTTATTATGAAGGAAACATGACACTGACAGAATGTGCTAATTGCACCATTGTCATACATAAGAAAAAACGACATAAGATTTAATTTTATAACGTATCCTATTACCCATTTTTAAGATCGATTCAATTGGATTCTATCATTCTATCTGACAATTACTCGTTAAGGAGAACAGTGTTTGCAAGCAAACATCCATGCTATGGAAAATTACGCATTTAATATATGTATTTACATGAAGAGAAGGATGTTTGTGAATCGAAATAATAATCTATGGTAACCGGTAACAGTTTTTTACTTAACAACCTTGATAAAGGATGAAGGACAGATGTTAATTCATAATTTAGCTTTTTACCCAATTATCTTGTTAACATAGGCATGAATTTAGGCCGGCTCCCTGCCAACACCGATTCACTCCTTCAGAGTTGGTGTAGTCCTACAGCGCTTATAGTAGCGGCTTTGTTATCCCTTAGTCGCTTTTTACGCCACCCACGGGAAGAGATGGGGTGCTATTCTATAGTCGGCACTCACCACACGGCATGCATAATCAAAATTAATTGTCGGAATTCATTAAAGAAAAATGCTACATTATTTCGTAGATAACCGTGTTGTCATTCACACATTCGGCGTTAAATTTCACTTTCCGCTACACCGACCCAGTTGTACGGTTCAATAATTAATTAAATTACTTACCTACTATTTAAGTATACGGTAAATTGGTTGTGAGTCGTATTTTGCATTACTTGCAAATCGTGCAATTCGCATATCGTCGGTGATACTGCAATACCGCGTAACTAACAATGTCAAATAGGTAGGTACCGCGGATTCGTTAAGGATTTTTTTACAGGACAGCAAAAAAGCAGTTTTACTTTTTTTAATTATTTATTGTAGACTTGTATGGACTATAAATTGTCTTTATACTGAAAATATTTAATTAACTGTAGTGTTTACAAATCAATTTATCCAGCAGTTTACTTGAAAATACACTTATGCGGTCTCGTTTACAAATCAATTTACCCAGCAGTTTACTTGAAAATACACTTACGCGGTCTCGTTTACTAATCAATTTACCAAGCAGTTTACTTGAAAATACACTTACGCGGTCTCGTTTACTAATCAATTTACCCAGCAGTTTACTTGAAAATACACTTACGCGGTCTCGTTTACTAATCAATTTACCAAGCAGTCTACTTCAAAATACACTTACGCGGTCTCGTTTACTAATCAATTTACCAAGCAGTCTACTTGAAAATACACTTACGCGGTCTCGTTTACTAATCAATTTACCAAGCAGTCTACTTGAAAATACACTTACGCGGTCTCGTTTACTAATCAATTTACCAAGCAGTCTACTTCAAAATACACTTACGCGGTCTCGTTTACTAATCAATTTACCAAGCAGTCTACTTGAAAATACACTTACGCGGTCTCGTTTACTAATCAATTTACCAAGCAGTCTACTTGAAAATACACTTACGCGGTCTCGTTTACTAATTAATTTACCAAGCAGTCTACTTGAAAATACACTTACGCGGTCTCGTTTACTAATCAATTTACCCAGCAGTTTACTTGAAAATACACTTACGCGGTCTCGTTTACTAATCAATTTACCCAGCAGTTTACTTGAAAATACACTTACGCGGTCTCGTTTACTAATCAATTTACCAAGCAGTCTACTTCAAAATACACTTACGCGGTCTCGTTTACTAATCAATTTACCAAGCAGTCTACTTGAACATACACTTACGCGGTCTCGTTTACTAATCAATTTACCAAGCAGTCTACTTGAAAATACACTTACGCGGTCTCGTTTACTAATCAATTTACCCAGCAGTTTACTTGAAAATACACTTACGCGGTCTCGTTTACTAATCAATTTACCCAGCAGTTTACTTGAAAATACACTTACGCGGTCTCGTTTACTAATCAATTTACCCAGCAGTTTACTTGAAAATACACTTACGCGGTCTCGTTTACTAATCAATTTACCAAGCAGTCTACTTCAAAATACACTTACGCGGTCTCGTTTACTAATCAATTTACCAAGCAGTTTACTTGAAAATACACTTACGCGGTCTCGTTTACTAATCAATTTACCAAGCAGTCTACTTCAAAATACACTTACGCGGTCTCGTTTACTAATCAATTTACCAAGCAGTCTACTTCAAAATACACTTACGCGGTCTCGTTTACTAATCAATTTACCCAGCAGTTTACTTGAAAATACACTTACGCGGTCTCGTTTACTAATCAATTTACCAAGCAGTCTACTTCAAAATACACTTACGCGGTCTCGTTTACTAATCAATTTACCAAGCAGTCTACTTCAAAATACACTTACGCGGTCTCGTTTACTAATCAATTTACCAAGCAGTCTACTTCAAAATACACTTACGCGGTCTCGTTTACTAATCAATTTACCAAGCAGTCTACTTCAAAATACACTTACGCGGTCTCGTTTACTAATCAATTTACCCAGCAGTTTACTTGAAAATACACTTACGCGGTCTCGTTTACTAATCAATTTACCAAGCAGTCTACTTCAAAATACACTTACGCGGTCTCGTTTACTAATCAATTTACCAAGCAGTTTACTTGAAAATACACTTACGCGGTCTCGTTTACTAATCAATTTACCAAGCAGTCTACTTCAAAATACACTTACGCGGTCTCGTTTACTAATCAATTTACCAAGCAGTCTACTTGAAAATACACTTACGCGGTCTCGTTTACTAATCAATTTACCCAGCAGTTTACTTGAAAATACACTTACGCGGTCTCGTTTACTAATCAATTTACCAAGCAGTCTACTTCAAAATACACTTACGCGGTCTCGTTTACTAATCAATTTACCAAGCAGTCTACTTGAAAATACACTTACGCGGTCTCGTTTACTAATCAATTTACCCAGCAGTTTACTTGAAAATACACTTACGCGGTCTCGTTTACTAATCAATTTACCAAGCAGTCTACTTGAAAATACACTTACGCGGTCTCGTTTACTAATCAATTTACCAAGCAGTCTACTTGAAAATACACTTACGCGGTCTCGTTTCATGTCGAATAAATAATTATTTATTGAGCTTTTTCAGATCATACGTGAAATTGTAGAGAAAAAATAGCACAGGCAATTAAATTAGTAGGTATCTAGTTATCTATTGTCTCAATCATTTCAATTGTAATTGTGATCTTTTTAACAATAATCACTATCTCGTCTAGACATCTAATAGTAAAATCTACCCATTAAAAATCTTAAACTGAGCAAAAAATCAACACAGTCAAAAACAGGGGTATTTAATGTAAATAATATCAAATGTAAGTACTCTTGTTAATAAAATAATAGGTGGTTGCTTTAAGAATAAACGTCTCAAATTACAAACTTGATAAAACAAACACGTCAATAAACTGATTTCTTATTGGCCTTATGGAGTCATAAACTAAATTGATATAATTTGTTATCTTTGCAGAATGTATGATTCGTTTGTATGACTTTGTGTGAAAACTATTTTACCGGGGCTTTTTAATCAATGATGGATACAGTCAGTATTTTAAGCTTTCTTTAAGTCAGAAGCATCTTTTTTGGGTTGAACTAAACCAAAAAATATCACAGTAATTTCAGACATGTTACAAAAGAGCTTTCTTAAAGCTCTTGGTTTGGATCTTGGTGATGCAAATTCCACATACTCGTACGTATTGTAAAGATGTGATTTAGTCTGAATGATATATTCCAAATATTGTTTTATGCTCGATTTGCGACAATCATGAAATGGCAATTTGGGCAAAGTAGTCAGGTAACTTTTGACAGAATCTCACTTACTCTTAGTAAAGTTTAGAGAATGTGACAGTTCGAATCCAAGAACAGCACACCAGGCCGATCTAGCTGCTTCGAGGGTGCGACAGAAAGATGTAATATCTCCGAAACTGTTCACAAACGAGCTGGAAACGCGTTTAGGATGCTGGACTGGAAAGGACGTGGAGTCAATGTGAACGGTCAGTACATTTCGCGTCTTCCTTTTGCCGATGACATAGTCATTATGGCAGAATCGCTGGCAGATTTGAGCTACATGCTAACATCACGGTACAGCTACATCACGACGCGTCGCTCTCGGAATAAACTTAAACGTGACTTAAATCATGTTCAATGAACATGTTCGGCCAGGTCTGGTAAACATCGAAGGCGTGACAACCGAAGTTGTTGACCATTCCAATCCAACTAGACAGCGGGGTGCAGCAGGGTGGTCGATAACCACATTCAGCTCGACTGGGCAGCGTTTATGTAAATGTCGCACTGATTGAAGGCGAAAGTCCTCATTGAATTAGTGCATCTTGCCGGTTATGACGCACGGTGCCGATACCTGGCCTCTAACGGTAAGTATAAATTCAAAGTCACTCAGCGAGCTATGTAGTAAGCTGTGCTCGGTATTTCTCGGATCCGAAGCGAAAAAGACTCGTCAACGAACTAAAGTCGTAGCTCGTAGAATCAGCATACTAAAGCGGCGTGGCAATGGCCAGGTCATATTTGCTGCGGGACCGATAACCGATATCCATCCGAGGACTCGTCTACCCGAGTCCTCGAATGGATAAAAACAACCTCACGTTCAACTATTGTTGAACTATTGCTATTGCTTGATACTACTCTCGCGGTTTCACTAATTGTAAGTTTGATTTTAAGCGCTCTGTCTAGCGGATTCATACAACACATAATACGGGTCGAAGCTAATCACCGTTACTTACCTATAGACGCGAAATCTCATTTTTACTAATTTTGTAGTTACGCGATATTTGACACTGTTAGTTACCTGGTATTGCAGTGTCACCGACGAGATTGTTATGTCTACTATCCAACGCGATTGCTTTATCGTGCGAGTATATTTGAAAAACGATCGTTTTTATCTTGACATAATCGCGTCGCGTGAAGATATCACCACACGCTGTCCTGCGATAGATGAGTGATTTAATATAGGATAGAGGCTGATCTATCTGTCATCACCAGGTTCAGAGTACCAGCAGCCTGCATTAAATAGCTTTGTGTGGTTAGTTTCTTTTAGCGGGTGTATGAAAAGTGCTGTCGGAAATTCCGATTTCCTGTTACCATTTACACCGTTAAAAGGCGCACAAAGCGAGAACTCCATAACGAGAAACTAATATGTGTAGCAAAACTCAGAGGGCGTTTAGCCAACCCTGATTGTTCTATCCATGCACCACTAAAAGAGTGAACTCTCCAATCCGCTGGTCCATGAGACAATGTACACGAGAAAGCGACAAAAGGCCTGTTACGGTAAATCAATTTTTTATCTCACACTCACCTGAGTTCTAAATCTAAGTGCTTTACCTCTGGCACTCTACACCAGTGCCGCTGTGGAGTGGCCGCTATGAACATCTGCACGAAGTATACGAAGGAGAAGGTGAAGCCGAAGGGGAACATGGCGACGAACAGCCATTTCTGGTAGCGGCCCATCTCGCCGACGTATCGAAGGACCGACTCCAGCGCGTCGCTGTCTTCATCCTTGGTGAGCTCATCTTTGACCTTCTGAAAAAAAATCATTTTTAAATTAAAAAAAAACACCCCAGCAGTTAGCAGCAGTTAGTTTAGAACCCTAGTTTAGAGTATATTATTGGAAAATACGACGACGGCCCCAATTTTTACTTTTCTCCCAGCCTAAATTTTCCTCTCCAATTTTCTACTTAAACTTTAACAAATACTCGTAGTGTCACTTTCTGTTTACAATAGGTGATTATTCTGATTACGTAATGAATATCCAAATATTATATCTAGTCCACGTATTGTTAATGTCGGCGTTCTGCCAAACATCTGCAATATCATTGTACCTAAATATTAAACAATTTCATTGATCAGTGATCAGCCATTTTAACACAAGTGATACGCCCCTAGTTAAGCACTATTCAAATATTGTTTCAAAACGATTGATTACGAGTGAATCGATTGTTTAAATGCTCCGCGGAAGTAATTGGAGAATTATGTTCACTTTTTTACGCATTCTGATGGTTTATTGCTTAAAAAATTCTAACTTTTATATTCACCAGGGCAGATACCTGTTTAAATTAAATAGGTTTTTTATTTGATTTTCTTTCAAACAAAATGATCCGTCATATTAATATGTTCACGTGAAAACCAAGATGATAGCGTTTTATTTGTACGAATCTTGAATTCGACAGGATAACTTGCGTCTGAGAGATGTGTTCGAGCCAGGACTCACAGAAGGACAATCAGTTAAAATGAGTTTAAGTCCTTCAGACTAGTCACACAAGGAAACCGCTTAGTATTTAGTACACTCAATATTAGAGTTTCATTCCTTCAGTAACGGTCTTACTTATTAACCGAAAAAGTGAAATTTGAAAGAAACTAAACCATTATATGACTTCCGCTCTTAAAACCGGTTTTTAAGATAAACGGATTTTAAGAACTGCTATTAACAGCTTCGACTTTACGCGAGAACTATGCCGACAGATATTAATGTTCTTGTTGTTGCTAACAATCTATAGACAGTCGATGCCATTTTAACTAAGTACATGTCTTGAATTGCCGGAAACCAGCAACTTGTCAAATTCATGTAGCGGCATTTACGAGCGGTAAAAGTTCAAATAGGCGTTTTTAAAATTAGTGATTTCAGGGTCTGGATTCCAAAAGGTGCTCTCGTTAGGGAGTTCATTGAATAAACAATACAATATAAATAAACTCAAATAAACATTGTACTAACCAGCATTGACTTAAGGTAGGTAGACAAGGTTTATGTTAAGTACAAAATACGGCTGATTATAAGCAGAATGTCATCCATGCCTGTATGAAAGGAAATGTGAAATGGAAATGTTAACAGACAAATACAACGCACCTGAGGATTTTGAGATTTCTGCCCATCTATACCCATTTCATTCAGAATCATTTCCTAGCACGAACATAGATACTCGTATAATTAGCTGCACACACGTGCTATCGGCACGAACTTCCACAACAAAATACCGATAACCACACAGCAACAATATTATTTACTCAGTAGTTGACGACAAAAAAACGCCGATTGACAGTTTTGGAGTCGAGATAGTAGATAATGGTACTGCTGCATTAGAACGTAATAGCTATCTATCGGCAAAAGATGTTATCTGTTTAGGATAAAAACTGTGATTCATTAATCACTCAGTGATGTTGCGAAAAGCGAACAGATCAATAAAAATTACCTTAAAAAGAGAAGAGAATGCAAGAAATGCAAGAGAAGATTGGTTGTAAAATGGCAAAAAATGGTTGAATATAAAAAGATAATACGTCAGAACAGGGAAAGAAAACGTGAGTTAGAAGAAGAAACCCTAGCATATGAATACAAAACAAATTAATTTGCAATTCAGTAAATCTAGAAAGCAAATTTCCGGCGTTCGGGTCTTGTCATCCCAGCACCTTATGATTAGAAAAGTGATGGTTGTGGCGGTCAGAACACGGCGAGTTTCCGCCTTATAAAAACATCATCACAGAATAGAGGATGGCGAATAGATTTGAGGAACTAGAGTAATTTTCTCAGATTGCATAATTGATTTAACAACACACAGCGCACAATGACACCCGGTCTTTATAATCTCGCATTACATAATTCACGACATTTTTCATTAACTACACATTACAGATGGGGTGAACCTGAAATTCCTTATTTGCGAAAAATGTTATCTACATTTAAAAAATTTAAATTTAAAAAAGATTCTCAATTAATTTGTATAGTGTATTTAACGTGAAGCGAAGCTGATGGTGGAAGAATTTATCAGAGAGATAGTGAATATGTAGCAACAGTATTTTCAGATGACATCAGAAGATTGAAGAATATAGACTTTGAAATGATAGATTCAAGTAATTAAATGCAACTACAGGACATAAAAAGCGACCTTCTCAGTTATCCTTTAATTACCTATTACAGAAGTTAAGTAATTTTCCTTAAAATCGCTTGTTCAGAAAGATTAAATTGAGGTGTGTAAAATGTGAATAGAATAGAAAATACTAAAAAACGTTTACCAACTGCCAGTAGAGCGCATTCATAGAAGGTTACGTGTTGAGTACTTGCCTACTTAATAATGTTTGAGTTTCTCAACATGTAGCGTCTAAAAAAATTCCTGCAAAATGTAATACGAAATACGAAACTTCGAATGCGAAAATTTATTTTCGCATTCGTATTGGACAAGTCTAGTGCGAAGGCATCATAAATTGTAAACTCGTCTCCCACGACAATGATAGGAAATGAACGACGTAATTAAGCCGCGGCAGTCTCCGTGTCGCTGTTACACGCCTGATACTTCACGCAAATTAATTGGACATGCTCGCAAAACTAAAATATCATACAAGAATAAAGTTTCTGAACCACTAGCGCGGTCTGACCATTGTGAGTATGATCTAGACTCACGTTACTAAATGAGCTATTTTGATATAATATAACCAGCTACGTTAAATCCTAGAAGTGAGTGAGCTAGTTGCCCAGTTAAATGTTAAAGGAGATGAAACATTGATAATTGCATACCTTTGACATTCACGGCAGGACTCCGTGTATCTATTTTCCGTTTTTCTCCCTTAGTATCCTGGGGGTCTACTCTGATTTTACGATTCCGATGTTTCGGGCCCGACCGAAGTTCCAACGAACGAAGTGCTATAACCCTACTCTCACTTTCCTTCGTTCGTAGCTCTATATATCGTGTAATACCAATTATTTAAAAGGTGAGATATTGTTATGGTCAAATTTGACGTTTGACCTCCAAGTATCTCCTGCCAAAATCTATATTTCGATTCTTGTCTCGTGCGATGGGAGTAGTGTCAAATGTCAAATTAAGTTCGTTCGGGCCGATATATCGTAGTGAATATTTTCGTGGTAGGAATCTACTAAAATATTGGACGAAACTTCGTTTTTCGTGTTTTCGGAGTAGACCCCCTGTATTGGATTGTTACCCTGACTCGATGATTACTTAGATTCATTCGTTTGGTTATCTTTGTGAAACGAACAGTTTTTTTAATTGGTTATTTGCATCGATTGAACAGTTTTATTCAATCATATTCATCGGTCTATTAGACCGCAGTCGTCGCTTGTATGTTTGAATCTCTGACCTAATCAGTGGTTCACCACCTTATTTTCGATCATGTTCGAGTTCTATTTAAAAACTAATGCGATTAATTACCGTAAAGTTGTTGACTATTGTCTTTTTTAATTCTTCCTTTAAATAAAACACCATAGCAAATTGCTCTAATTGACTCCTTGGGGAGATTTGACATAATGTATCGGACAACATAAATCTTGTTAGTTTCGTTTTTTACTTTTTATTACTACAACTTGTACTTCGTGTAATTTATGAATGCAGCTGTTAAATGTTTTGCCAAAATATTATGCATTTCTATAATGGGAAATATGTTATTTTGCTCTATCTTTCGATAACTATGGACTTATACAGGGATATTACCATGAATTCTGCTCATGATTATGAGTTAATGGACATGGGCTTCCTCATGCACATTGTCTTGTGCGTGAAGGATATATAGCCTTAAAACGGCACACTGGTCAAAGGGATTGACGATTTCACTTTTCAAGAGGTCGTGTAGATCTTTAGGGCTTGTGGTAGCGGCTTTGTTATCCCTTTTTTACGATACCCAAGGGAACTGATGGCGTGGTGATATTCTAAAGTTGGTCGACATCACACGGCCAGGAAAAATAAGATAAAACTCAGTAAAAACTGAAAAAATGGAAATCAAATCAATAATGAATTCAGAATTGAACGGTATACATAGTTTTAGGTTTCCGGAAAGATCCTAACACAGCCTGTGTATACACAGCCTGTGCATATGTCTAGTCGCTATCGTTATAAACTGTTTTGCTTTTATATTGAGAGTGGTAGATATAGAGATCTAGTAGAAAGATAAGAGATCTAAATAGAGATCTATAATAGTGTTATAAAAAGATATTATGAGTTATTTTTTTTGTTCACTTTTATGTAAAAGTCTTCTTCAATACGCCATCTTCCTTCCTTAAGTGTCGTAACGGCGACTAAGGAACAAAGCCGCTACCACGTTAGGGATTGAAATGCACTACAGAGTTCACTAGGGTCTCATTAGGATTGATACCACGAGAGTCAAGTGGACAGAGGGACAAACACAAGTCAACCGATTTTGAATTCTTTCATTTTTAAGAAGCAGTTGAACTTAGATATGTGCAAACCGTTATGCCATCTATGCAAAGCCAAGACGGATCACTAATTACAAATAAACTCAGACTAGCAAAATCTCTACCAAGCGGATTCCTTTTAGTCAATACCATAAAGATACCTACGAACTTACCATTGATAGCGATGACATCAACTCAAGTTCTCAAGCACACTTAAGTGAAGGCTTAGAATGAGTAAGTACATAATAGACGCAAATTAAGTGGGCTTTGGATAAATAAGTACATAATACAATAGTCACAAATTAGTATTAACTGGAATAGTCATAACTGCGTAGGTTTAATGTATTCGTTTCATACAGTTTTTATAAAATTGAGTAAATGTTAAGTCTGGTGTTAATTCGTAAACAAATAATTTAGTATTTGAGTTTCCCCTCCCACTCAACATTAGCACATTCTCAAAACTGTCACATTTTGTTTCAATATTTTAAACGCGAAGACTTCCAGAACTGAATTTCTATTTTTTAAATGCAAAGACAATGACTGGCGCAAGTCCGATAGCTCGATTTCGCTATTTTTAAGTTTGAAATTAAGCCAAATCGGTTCCAGTACCTAATCGTATTATGATGGCGTAAACTTTTTAAAAAAATCAAAAATATAGACGGATTGACGAGTCCACTCTTTTAGAGTTGGTGTAGTTCCTCTGGGTATGGGGCAGTGGCTTAGTCGCCTTTTATGACACCTACGGAAAAAGATGGGCTTGTACTATTCTCAAGCCGGCCCTCAGGTAAATTCTTACACTTTTGTAATAATTTGGTTCAGTAGTGTTTGAATTTACCTCTTTGCATGAAAAGAAACTCACGGTATTTATTATGTCAGTGTAGATATAACCTGGAGCAACCTGTAGCTTTGGTACCTATTCCATACAGTTTAGGGGACTGTGGGTATTTTAGGGGTCATCCATAAATTACGTCACACGTTAAGGGGGAGGGAGGGGGTCAATAAAGTGTGACATCGTGTGACAAGGGGAACGGGGGGACGAGTCATAAGCTTCGTGACGTCACATGTATAAATCTAAAGTATTAAAACTAAACTTCAACTGTAACGAAAAACTTTAAAATATTACCAACTCTATTAATATTATTATAAGGTTCTGTTGTTTTAATAATTTCTAAATTTAAAGTTTCAAAATATGTGACGTCACACCAGGGGTGGGGGGGTCACACAAATGTGACCACCTGTGACAAGGACGGGGAGGGGGACTCCAAAAATCATGAAATTCGTGTGACGTAATTTATGGATGGCCCCTTATGAGGTCACTGCTGCAATTATTCGTTGCGCAAAAACAATGTATCAGAGCAATAATGGGTTTAACTTCCTACATGTATGACACTTGTGGGCCTCACTTGAAAAAACCGGGTGTATTGCCACTACCGTGCATGTATATCTATGAATTAAGTGTCACTTTGTTAAAAAACATCCACATTTTTTAGCAGAGCCCACGCAGCAGACGAGATCCCAATAGTACCCACCTGAAGTACACAAAACTAAATTTTATTTAAAAAGTTGTTAATGCTATGCGTGTAAAAATATTCAACAAAATTCCTAATGATATAAAAGAGGTTCCGTTGAGATCATTTAAAACAAAATTATATAAATAGCTGCTCGACCATTACTTATTATTATACACTAGCGAGCAAGCAGATCCACTCACCCCCCAAACGCGTAAACGGAGTCGCTTTTTTGAATTCATGATGCACAAGTAAGTTTATGTACATAAAATAAATAAATAATCTTGTCGTATTAAAATATGATAATGTGTTAATTCTGAAAATGTAGGATTTATAAAAATTTTAATTTTGTAATCTGTAAATATTCTATCCTATCCTGTCCTGTCTTGCCCCGTCCTATCCCGTCCAATCCAACCCTACCCTGTCCTGTGTTATCCTATCCTGTCCTACCCTGTGCTATCCAGCACTTTCCCGTGCTCTCCCGTCCTATCCTGTGCTACTCCGTGCTATCCTGTGCTATCCCATCCTATCTTGCGCTATCCTATCCTACCCTATTCCTTCCTATGCCGCCCTGTCCCGTTCTGTCCTGTCCTGTCCCGTCCTATCCTATCTTAGTCTTCTATTCTATTAATACTGTATTTAGATAAAGGGAGTTACGAACACTGTCTTTTTAAGAAAAAAAGGCGCAGGAAACATTTTTAATAAAAGCATAAATAACGTTATAATTCGGAAGTTAAAAATAATGTTTATAAATCAAACCTCGATGTTTCTAGCATGATTAATGATTTCACCAAAATTTTTGCACATTCTCAAATTCGATCAAAATGCGCTCGTGCCTTTATTTCTTAGGAGGCGCTTGTGTTACAGGTAAGAACAAACTGAAATATGCCAGTTTTATAAAAAAATATAACGACAATAGACGACAATAGTTAGTTAATATGATCCTTTAATTTTACGATCATTTTATGGCAAAAAATATGTTTATTGTAGTTGTTAATTGTTGATTAATTAAACTTCCTTTTGAAACCGCGTAAATGTTAATTTAGTTGAGTGTTTGCGCCGCGTACAATGATCATAGTATGCAATTGATGAATTGACGAGTTATGACAAGGCTATGGACTCACATCAAGTAGATTTGACTCGCATCAAGCCTTTATAAAGACGGGAAGTAATTAGCTCCTCTTGGAAAAACTAATCAGCTTTCCGGGATAAAAAGTATCTTATCTTCTGCCCCAGATTTCAGGCTACCTCTCTACCAAATTTCCTTGAATGAACCAATTTAGTCGTGAAGATGTAACAAACACACAGATATACACACTATCATATTAATAATAATAATATTAGTATGAATAATCCTATCGCAATTATGTAGAATATAATATTTTGATATCATATGTTGTTCGGTGAGTAACTGCTGTGCGTAACATTTGTAGAAATTACCTCTTAGCCAGCACGTGTCTCCAGGCTGGTGCTAAATGAGCAACACGGGTAACAACACGTCCAATATCGAGTAGTGATAACCCGACCCCATGGCTTGCCAGTGCTGTTATCACAAGCCGTGGGGATCTAAATATCCCCAAAAAATAATGGACAAGACTTGTCATTTTATATTCTAAATCGAGTGTGAACGTTTTTAACAAAGGTATTTGTTTACCTTTCAATTCTACTCGAAATTTCAGCGCAGGTTACACCAGCCGTGGTCAGGAGTTGACTGAACAGGCACACGCCTGTTACAAGTTTAGGATGGAAGCTGCGAGCATTTGACCACATTTGATCTTCACATTCACAAAGGCTGCGACACATTACACTAACAATGTCCGCGGACGTGTTCGACGGTGAATCGGAAGGTTTAAATTTGTTAATCACAGGATTCCACGTTGACGACGGTTTATATCCATCGTCCTGATTCAAATTTTTATATTTCTTAATTTCAACCGCTTCACGTACATTCCTGGGATGATCGTGACGTTCAGTGGAGAGGATTTTTGGAGTGCAGACTTCTATCCAGTGATTAATTCCAGCATTGAGAAAACTTGTCAGTTTATAATAAGTTAACGCGAAGTTTTAAGACGTTTTTTAAGCTCTCACTTGATTATAAAGGAGGCTTGAATCCTGCAGTAGTATTCACGTCTAAGATTTTTTTTTTATTTCTCAGGCCCACGTGTTTCCTCGTGTTTTTGTTCATTGATTATTGGTATATTTATAATTGATAATCGGAGACTGTGTACAGGAAAACCTCCGGTCACGTGGAACGCCGTCTTGAAGAAATTGGTAGTGACTGGATGAAAAGAGCTGAATGTCGTGTATAGTGACGAGTCCTAAAGAGCTCTATATCCAGCAGTGGTATGATATGGTATTGTAATTTAAAAAATGAGTCCGGGATTCGAAATGATGCCCTAAGGTATCTCTAGGCTCTTATATTTTTATTACAAATACATTTTTTTTTAGACAAAAGGTGGCAGACAAGCATACAGTCCACCTGATGGTAAGTGAATACTGTCGTACATAGACATCCGCGATACATGCGATCATCAGTCCAGAATGACAAACGTTGGCACGCCCCCGGATGCGCGCCTACCTTTGCAGATTAAAGAATGGATTGGGAGCAAGGGTTGGGAAAATGGGGAGGGATAGGATGAGCTGGGAATGGGCTCTGGCATATCTCACTCACTACCGAAACACGTACGTACATTGGGGAAATACGATAAAGTAATTTCAAGGACATTTCAAGGTACTCTTCTGGGATAGAGGGGTAACGAGGCCAGTCGAGTACGCCCGGCGGCTGTGGGAATGCAGCGTGCACTCTCCACCTACAAAATACAAAAATACATATATTTACAAAAGACACAAGTTTACAAAGTATACTAAAACATGAAGTGGGCAGCAAATGAGGTATGTTTTACAAGCTGGATGAATAGATAGATAGACATAGTTTATTGTACTCCAAAAACGTACAACAGAGAAATATAAAGCACAAGAGTATCTAATTAGAAGAACAACCGGCGGCCTTATCGCTAAAGCGATTTCTTCCAGGCAATCTTTAGGTGCGAAGGAGAAGTCTATAGACGAATGAGAACGAATACTTTGGCCAGTTATTTCTTTATTTGTCTACACTTTACAAAGTATACATAATGCTTGGCAGCATTATCCTAAATGTCAATGGTCAACGGTGCGATATTATAATCTCTACATTAAAAATCACACGATTAAATTATTTTAAATAATTTAGACTGACCTACAAATAACATCAAGGATTTAATATATAAATATGCATAATTTATATATGATTTTAATATTAGCTAACAACATTTAAGAATGTGTGGCTATTACACGATAGTTGAAAAGAAAACTCTTGGGGTGTTTTACGACTCACAGGACCACGTGGTCTTGTTTCATGTCATACAGCTGGCCGTGTAGTGGCGGCCGATTTTAGAATAGCATCACCCCGTCTGTTCTCGTGGCTGTCGTAAAAGGAGGTTAAGTGATACTGATAAGTTATCACTTAGCACTTAATTATCAGTGATAACCAAGCGCCTACCACAAGCTCTGAGGAACAACACCTCCTCTGAAAGAGGAGACTCAGCTATACGTGTAGAAAGAGTGGATAAGGCTATACATTCCTCATGCAGGAGTCAATGTGTCTGACGAGGCCAATGTCGAGCAGCGGATAAGAAAAGGGTTGGTGAGGGTAACGCTGATTAGTAAATACTATCTAATAGAAATGGAACGATTTTTAAACAAGCCTTTTTTCAACCCCTTTTATTAAAGGTCCGTACGTGGAATTACCTATGAAATTGCTATTTGTTCATAGTGACCACTTTGAACTTAGTTATCTTGCGTTTGGCTTGGAATTCCAAATTCAAATTAATTTCAATTTAAATCTATGACATTCTTTTATTAAAATCAGTTATTCATTTGTTAAGTACTTTTTGCATGGATATCGTTGTGTTTGCGACCATGGAAAAGTATAAGTCGTTTGCGTTCTGTAAATTTCAACGACAAGAAAAAACCCCGTAGATTAAAGTCGATAATGACGAATTGAAAGCAATAGTGAAAGTAGATTCATCTCAAACCACGTCTGAGTTAGCAGTAACCCTCCGCGTAAGTGGCAAAACGATATTGATTCATTTGCGTCAAATCAGGAAAATGAAGAAGCTCGGAAAATCGGTACCGTACCAGTTTAATGAAGGTCAGCTGCAAATATGCGTTGAAGCTTGCTTTACTTTGCTGAATGGACACAAAAATGAAGGGATTCTGAATCGTATTGCCGCTTGTGATGAGAAGTGGATCCTGATAATCATAAACGTTCGTCACAATGATCACCCAGAACACACAGCCAAACAATGTCCCAAACGTAAACTGAGTTAAAAGAAACTCATGGTGGACTGTATGGTGTCCTATGCCGGTATTATCCACTACAGCTTCTTGAGATCTGGCTCTACAACTAATGTAGATGTGTACCGTGAAGAACTGCAAACGATAATGGACAAGCTCGTTATCAAACAACCGAATCTGGACAATCGCTCTAGTCCACTGCTTCTCCAGGATAACGCCTGCCCACATACTGCACGACAGACCTCTCAATGTTACAGGAGCTTCGACTGAAAACTCTCCGTCACTCACCGTACTAGTCAGACCTTGCCCCTACGGATTTCTATTTTTTTTTTCGGAATTTGGTTAACTTTTGACACATGAATAAATTCAACTCCGAAGAGGCAGTGAAAAACGCCTTCAGAGAATTCGTCGATTCCCGTCCCCGGGAGTTCTACAGCAGAGACATCAATCAACTGCCATCAAAATGGCACATTGATTAATTGGCAAGAGTACATTGATAATAATGGACAATACTTCAATTAATTAAATATATAAAATTCATAGAAAAATAAATTGTTTTTTTCCATATAACAGAAATTTCATAGGTAATAACTTTAACGTCAATGTGTTTAAAAGTATATTACGAAGAACATAAGGTCTCTTTTTACGCATAACGACACTCACTACTACACTACAGCACGGCAGTCGCGCGTTGGTGAGTAGCAAGACCTAAGCCTAAGTAATATTCTATGTCTATTAACGTCTGAGGGCGATGTTTGAAAATATTGTTTCGTACTTAATAGATTATATTTTGACAGTCTCGTTGAATCGCCTGTACTTATTCTTTCTAAAATAAAAATAATTTTTATACTTAAGTATAAATACTCTATTTGAGCTCAGGTGAGAATAAATTAACTGCGTCTTATATATACAATACTGTAACATAATCCATGATTCTGTATTAATCAGAGCTGTCACAAATATTAAATACAACCTTCGAAAAATAATTCCGCTATTCAATTCCTCGCAATTTTTCTGATATATAAATATTTTAATTACCAAAATTTCAAATGCACCTCAAACATTGAAGCTTGCTGACACTGGTTTATTAATTGTTATCTATATGTATATGTATATTTTGATCTGTGAAGACGCGGCGCTACTTATGGCTTATGGGCATACTTATGGGCGCAAAAACATTATTATTGTATTGTGTTAACATTATTATTGTATTGTATTCTTTCTTTCTTTCAATTTGTCTTTTTTTCTTTTCATTCATTTCTATATCCAAAACAAAAAAAATACAATTCTTAAATTACTATGTCAAGTCACCTACAGAAAAACCTTCAAGGTTTATATGTAGGTGGCCACTCGATCTTGATACTTACAAGTTATTGTAATTAAATAAGATTTAAGCTCACTATGAATTTTATTAATTTGTAAAGGTTCTGAAATTCAATTGGCAGTTCGTTAAGTATTGAAGGAAGGATGTATTTCCGTGATCTCGTTCTCCATACGTTATTGTAGGTAATTCTTAGGTTTCTCGTATGTGTGTGTGCAGGAAGCCGAGATCCCTTGAGTGCCCAGCTCTAGCCTTCTTTTTGAAAAGATACTTATTTCCCATTTCATTAATCAATACCTACTGATAATTTAATTTTGCTAAACGCGTCCAGTGCTTTGCAGTGCTTGAGTAAATTGAAGTAACCGTTCTTTTTGTGTTGTGCCTTTAACTTTTTGTATTATAGTTTTAAAAATTCTTAATTGTAATTGATGAAGGAAGGATTAATCCAATTTCAACTTGTTTATTCAATTCAATTTGTTTATTTTCCTTAAAATTCTTCACTGACTGGAAAAATTGGAACGCCGTCAATTGAAAAAATTGGAAAGTTGTTTATACCGTAAACAACATTTTACATATCAGTAAAAGTTATTTTATATTTTGATAAAAAGCTAAGTCTTCGTTAGGATTCACAACACGTACTGAGTGAACGTCGCAATGCCATATCACATCATCGGCCTGTGTTCTATTGCTTCCTCAAAATCCATCACTTGGTCTTCTACTCTTCATATCACGCACCTATATTCATTCATAAATCCCTGTTTTACTGAAACAACGCAAAGGCTGATAGTAGGTTTTTCAGTATCAAGAATAGAATAGATTCTACTAACTACTAACTCATTTCTAGAATATCTTTTTTTACGCGCAGTTACGTAAAACAAATACACTCCTAACCTAACTCAGGGGTGTAAGAGGCTCACCTACCATCTTTGGAGCCTAAGCCAACTTCACCTGCTAGTGGTGCACCTTGCTGTTAACTGACGAGGCTCACCACGAAGAGTGGGTGGGATCCCGAACTACCGACCGCGCAGGGAGAGCAGCCTACAACTTTGCCCTGGCCTATGGTTTCTCGCAGTTGGTGTCCTCACCTACGAGGATACCTGATATCGAGAGCCATACTCCCTCCTTACTGGACCTCCTGCTGACTACGCGGCCGAATGACTACAATGTTGTTGTTGATGCTCCGTTAGGATCATCAGACCATTGTATCGTTCGAACTGCTGTGCCAGCTAAACAATCCGCGCCGACCTATTCTCAGGGAACGCGCAACGTCTGGCACTACAAGTCTGCAGATTGGGATGGGTTGCGCGAATTTTACGCTTCTTATCCCTGGGGGCAGCTCTGTTTCTCATCGGGAGATCCGGATACCTGTGCAGACTCCGTTGCCGACGTGGTGTTGCAGGGCATGGAGTGTTATATTCCTTGCACCGTGATACCGGTAGGCGGACGGAGCCAACCATGGTTTAATCAGTCCTGTAGAGAAGCTCGTCGTAATAAACGGGCCACATACAGGGCCTGGGCCAGAGCGCAGGTGTCCGAAGATCCGAATACCTCCGACTTGAGGAAGAAATTTAACGCGCCTCGAGGTGCAGTAAGAGGGTCACTGTCAGAGCAAGGAATGAGCACATCCGCAGAATTGGCAATCGACTAGCAAGCTATCCTTCTGGAACTCGGGCTTTCTGGTCGCTCGCTAAGGCTGCCGAGGGTAACTTTTGTCAGTCGTCACTTCCACCACTGCGGAAACTCGATGGCTTACTGGCCCATGAGGCGAAGGAGAAAGCCGATCTCCTGGGCAGTCTCTTCGCCTCAAACTCGACTCTGGACGATAGAGGTGCCTCACCACCGTCTACCTCGAGGTGCACAAGCTCCATGCCAGAAATCTGCTTCACCCAGCGTGAAGTCCGGCGAGCTCTAGCATCTCTTGATATCCGAAAGTCGAGTGGGCCAGATGGGTATTCCTGCGGTGGTGCTCAAATTTTGCGCTCCCGAGTTGTCTCCGGTGCTTACGCGACTCTTTAGGCTCTCATATTCCACAAAAAGCTTCCCGTCAGCATGGAAGGTAGCTCATGTTCACCCTTTGCCTAAAAAGGGTGACCGCACCGACCCGACCAACTACAGGCCAATAGCGATCACCTCCTCTCCAAAGTGATAGAGCATGTTATAAACACACAGCTCCTTGGGTACCTAGAGGATCACCAGCTGATTAGCGACCGTCAATATGGATTTCGCCATAATTGCTCGGCTGGTGATCTTTTAGCGTATTTAACACATCGCTGGGCTGACGCCATTGAGAGTAGAGGCGAGGCTCTGGCTGTAAGCCCAGACATTGCGAAAGCTTTTGACTGGGTATGGCACAAATCGCTGCTTTCCAAGTTACCATCTTTCGGGATACCCGAGGGACTAACCGAATGGGTTGCCAGTTTCCTGACTGGACGGAGCATCAGAGTCGTTATCGATGGTAGCTGCTCCGACACCATGTCTATTAACGCTGGCGTCCCGCAAGGCTACGTGCTGTCTCCAACTCTGTTCCTTCTGCATATCAACGACCTGTTGCAAATTGGTGACATACGTTGCTATGCGGATGACAGCACTGGAGACGCCTTGTACAGGGGCCGCGCCAACATCCCTCGAGTCGCAGTGGAAGAGAGTCGCGCCAGGCTTGTGTCTGAAATCGAAGACTCTCTAAATCTAGTCTCGATTTGGGGTTCCCTGAACCTAGTGGATTTCAACCCCAGTAAGACGCAAGTCTGTGCATTCAGCGCTAAAAAAAACCTTTTTTTCATAGCACCTCGCTTTCAGAGCATACCTCTTAAGATCTCGGAGAGTATTGGGATCCTTGGTGTCGACATTTCCAGCAAAGTCGAATTTAGGGGTCATCTGGAAAGTAAGGTTAAAATGCCCTCCAAAAAGCTCGGTGTGCTGAACAGAGCGAAGCGGTACTTCACCCCTAGGCAACTCCTAATGCTTTACAAAGCTCAGGTGAGGCCGCATATGGAGTATTGCTCACATCTCTGGGCCGGCGCACCGAAATACCACTTAGACCCATTTGACTCCATCCAACGACGTGCTGTTCGTATTGTCAACGATCCCACTCTCACGGGCAGTTTAGAACCCCTCAGCGTTCGGAGAGACGTTGCATCTCTCTGTGTGTTCTACGGCCTGTACAATGGGGAATGCTCTGAAGAATTGTTCAATATAATTCCCACCTCGGGTTTCTACAACCGCACCTCCCGTCACAGAAGTGCGGTCCATCCGCATTTCCTAGATACGGAGGTGTCGCGTACTGTTCGGTCCAAAAATTATTTTATATCGCGAACCCGTAAGCTGTGGAACGAACTGCCTCAAGAGGTCTTCCTATTAAACTACGACATGGGGTTCTTCAAGAAAGCTGTGAATAGGATTTTGATTTACTCCCTGGTGTTGCAGGTGTCCCCCGTTCATTAACCCTGTGCTAAGCAATGAGCATTGCGAACGTTTACAAAACTTTAAATGTTTTTGGTAAATTTTGACTTAATGCCGAAAATAATTTTATTATTCGCTAATACTGTCTTATGTACCACCTATTTTAAATTTATTGATATGTTTTAGATTCCGCGTTATTTTGATGACCCGTTGTAGGTACTTATAGCTGTCAGTTAGCTTAAGTCTGTGTTTTAGTCAACTAGCGTTGCGGGTGGTTCCAATGACATCATCTATACTGGTATCTAAATAAATGCACATTTGCCGGAGAGACCTAAATAAGACCTGAACCATTTGTAAAGAATTTATACTGGTTGAACTGGTTGAATTAACCGATTATACTGTTCTCCTTGGCCCTCTAAAGTCTACAATTATGTAATACCGGCTGTAGTCTGCAGCATTGATACTAGCTAGCTACAGCTAGTGATACTAGAACCTAGCTATAGTGAAGCATACGATACCGAGTTAGATAAATATAATACTTCATATCTAAAGTGAAATTTCATTTCACTTGGGAGAAAATGATAGAATTACCTACAGTTCCCTAAACATCTATACTAATAATAATAATTATAATAGTGGAGTGTAGGCTTTCTCGGCCGGTATCCATATTAATTGAATCTTCCGGGCTACTTGGCCGAGGTCTTCTGGAATCTCTTCTCTTTCTTCCAAACGTTTCGTCAACAACTGCGGTTGACATCTTCAGTGGCGACTGCGTTCACTTTCTTCGGCTTCTCGAGCGCAACAGCAGCTTTTTTTTTTTATAGAAGAGGGCGGACGAGCAAGCGGTCCCACGTGATGGTAAGTGTTACCGCTGCCCATGGAGACCTGCAACACCAGGGGGTATGCGGGCGCGCCGCCGACCTTGCAAAATCCTATTCACAGCTTTCTGCTTCAATTAATAATAATAATAATGTTCATAATAATGATATAATAAAGAAAATATAATAGTAATAACAAAATGGATCCTACAGGAGGAATAGATGTACTCGTAATACTGATAAAGTTGGAAATGACTGCATGAATGTAGTTTAGTTTTTTGTTCATTATTTTTTGGTAAAACTTGTTTCTTACCTAATCCTTACCTGTATCTATTATCGTCTGACGACAATGTTTAGAGATTCAAATGAGAATCTTTATTGACATAACACAGGGTATAAATAAATATATTAATGGTCTTGACTGCCAAACTAGGGAAACTTGTATTTCCAAATACTATAGAAATGTTACTATATTCGGTGCAATTTCTAAAAAAGACATCTCTTAGATCCTAGGTCTTATAATATAGTGAAAGTTCAATTCTACTTCTCTGTATCTACATACCAAACAGGACGAGATTCATTGACACAATAATTGTAATGTAGAGGGGTTTTCATTATATTATACATTTAATCATTATATCAGCCCAATTACCTACACGAGCCGTGGTCACAGTGAACTATTAGAGATTCATAGTCCACTAACAAAGACTTACGCTGAATCACCTGTAATCTCAAGGTCACGTCGCACGTGGGTCGCACCATCGCATGTGGAGGTCGCTAAATCACTGATTACGTCGAGGTCAAGAGGGTAAAGGTGAAGCATACCTCGATGAAAGGGTACCTAATGATGGTCACTAGAAATAGAAATGTTTAATATCTTAAATATTAGCAGGTTTAGAGGGTAAAGAGTGGAATTTTCGGATATGATGAATTACGAGCTGTGGAGGTGCAGCATGAGATGACCGTCAGGAGGAGAAAGTAGAACAAATCGAAGAGGAGAATGGACTTGTAGATGAAATTATAGAAGCCACTAAAGAGCTCAAGTGTTGCAAAGATGTTAAATTACGAAAAAAAAATTATAAAGGAGCAAAGGAGTCAACTCATAATGCATTACAAAATTGGGACTATTGAGTATATTTTGTATGACCTTGCTGTAACGTCTATGGAATTTTCAATGACATGACCACAAGCTGTGATCTGAATTCACATTATTGATCTATATGTTCCGAAGCAGATACTATTTCACATGCCAATCATATAAGCTGTGGTATCATATACCACGGTGGGTACATAAAATTCTAATTGCCTGTGACAAAATCTAACACTACTGACTAAAATCAGCATAGCTTATAGTCAGTTGATTTAGTGTACCTACCACAAGTGGATGTAGAATCAATTTTTGAATGACTTGTATTAATTAGGGAAGCAAATGAGTAACTAAATAACTTTTCGGAACCAATGTCTTCGTTTCTACTTCAAATTTCCTTGAAAACCGCTATTAATTAAACAGAAATTTTCGATTAACAAAATATTTTTAATAGTATTTGTATAAGGTATAAATACGAAGGACTTTTCTATTGTACACTGTTCTACCGCTGTTTTTACTGGAATTAGTCACGCCAATCTACGAGTTTTACAGATGTACTGGTAAAAAGAATTTAGTACCTCTAACAATTTTAGAAACTTACTAGTAGCCCAAGATTTTTTTAATAAATTTTCTGCCGTTATGCTATTTTATGTCAATTTTCATTGGCCTATTTGGCCTGATAACGTAAAATGTTGCTTCGCTTGTAGTCGAGGGTGTTCACCTTCGCTTACACTACAATACCATCAAAATAATAATAGAATGCCAAAGCGTATTATCTACTTATAAATTGTTGACACAATTTTCAAAAGCCATAATTTACATTCAATACGTATCGGCCTGACATTTAAATACATGTAAAGACGTGTGCACAATAGATGTACGGAATAATAAATGAATACAGCTGTCCTTACATGCATGCAAATATACGCAAAACATGCAGAAGCGCCCGCTTGACCATGTGACGTGTCAACAGATGTAATTGACTACTTTGGCCTAGGTGGCTATAAGGATATGACCATTAAGAATGTCCATATCCTTCTACTAGGTTACTGGGTTATATCCTTACTTATATTAGTTTACTAGGTTTAGAACTAGCGGATTTTTTTGTAATAAAATAAATATATACACTAAAATACTACGTATAGTGAAAGAATTGTTGAAATCCGTTGAAAAATAACCGAGATATATATATCTATGGCCTATCTAGGCTATGATATGATATCACAATATATACAATCCTTAAAAGGCCTTACATTATTATGATCTATAAAAGGGAGATTCAGATACTTGCGTTACCTAACATCCGTTTCTGAAAAAAAATACACAAACATCATAGCGTTTCAGACACTATTCGTATGTATGGTATGTAAATGTGTTGTCACATGCTGCTCCATCCTCATTTAACTTGGAAAGGTTATATCTTCGTCATTTTTAAAGACATCGTAAAAAAAAATTACAGGATTTTTTGTAATTTTTAAAATCTTATCTTAGGTAAGTAATAAACAAAATGGTGAACTTATTCAAGACAGGAGCAACAACAGACCGTCATTTGAAGGTCTGTCTGTATAATTGATTATACAGACAATTGTAATTGTTATTCTAGCACATGTGACTTTACCCTTATTAATGAATGTTGAACTCGTTTAAAGAATCTGCATTAACATTTGCATTTGTAGTAAGAGTAGGTAATACCTTAACTAACATCCACTGCAATAGATGCAAATATTGCTGCAGATAATTATATTTTTTGTAATAAGACTCGTAATAATTTTTCTTGCCCTCAGACAAGTGTCAGACTAAGTGATCAGGTGACAATTTTTCAAAAAATCAAAAATACCAATATCTTGAAAACCGTGACATTTTCACTCAAATTGTGGTCATCCGATAGGTCATGAAGCTGGCCTATCGACAGTTTCAAGCTTGGCCACCCTGTATGAGTATTATTATTACTGTTTAAAGTTAAACAATATATTTAAATGACTATGTCACCCCGCTACAGTGTTTCAGTTTCAGAGTAATTGATAAATAATAACAAAGATTTAAAAAGGCAGCATCAAAATCGGTTCAGATCTGGAGTATTAGGAAGTAAAAACCTGCATTGACTCGACTATATAGTTTGCTTAGCTAGGTTATTAACCGAATAGTAAACCGTGCTAATCACCGAGATTCGTTGTGTGATAGGTCGGATTTAGAATAGTGCCACTTCATCTTTTCCCGTGTGTGCCGTAAAAAACGACTACGGAATAACAAAGCCGCTACCACAAATGCTGAGTAAACCGAGTAAAGAATTGACTCCCCAACTCGCTTGGCCAGTGGCACTGTGGCGTTTTAAGGCCATACTCGTACATGCACAAGACAGTGAGCGTACTAGACGAACAAAGGGATGGTTGCAGTTACGATAATTATACTGGTGTAAACACCGCAGTCTTTAAACTACATACAATATTAGAAGGTGCATCACTTGCATCTCAAAACTTCTAATACATTACTTAGTGTTCTGTCGTTGAGATAAACATCAGTGTTGTTGTATTTTATTATAGCTTTATCTTCGGACGACAATGTACTTGTATGGAGTTTTATGTACCTATTTACAGCGTTTTAATTTTAACTTCATAAGGAAAACGCAGACACCACCTATTGATGTATTATCTAGCAATGACAGCTAATTATGGATAACATATACACTCGAGTAACTAATGCATCCTCTAACGTTATTACAAGGTTTTTACGCTCCTAAAATTATTATGGTAACTTTAAACGAATGAATGAATGTTGCTTTAACTGAATGAACAGCTTTATTCTACGGCGTTGTATTTTCGGTTAGTGCCACATAACTGCTTACTGAATTAATTAATAATGTACTGCAAAGGAGTTTGTATTAGTAAAGCCTAAGCCGCTTGATAAGCTAATACTATATACGTTTACGAACGGCTAAATCTCTACCATATATAAGTACATCGTCATCATTCACCGCATGGTGGCGGCCGAGGCTGGCTATCAAGAGATGGCTCTTTCCGAGGTCGTCGTAAAAGTGATAACTAAGCTGCTACCACATGCCCCGAGGAACTAAACGACCTTTAAAGAGTGAACTCGTCAGCCCGCTTGCCTAGTGTGGCGTTACCATACATTCCTCATGAACATGACAGCTATGTCATATGCACAACATGAACATTGTCATATGCACGGAGAAGCCCGAGTCTTACTAGACTACTGTCCACTACTGTGGACGAAAACAGCGCTTGATACTTTATGTCCGCTGTTTTAGACGTCATGTCCGCATCTGTCTACCAATCTGTTGATTCTCTCTAACCTAATTACTGATCTGACTGTGTCTGTTTTCGTCATTTTATTTCGTGGTCTGATACAGTTGACCCTAAACTCATATTCTGGTTACAATTACAATTATTGCACTGCCTGTACGTGTGTTTATTCCTAACAATTTTAGTATTTTTTTTTATCAAAATTGAACATTTTAAAATATGGTGGCCATTGTGAGGGATGTTTTAAAATTACCTAAAGTTATCAAAAGGTTCCAAGTGGACGAAGAAGCCGCGAGCAAAGTGTATGACTAAAATTGCTTGAATTTTTCACAAGATAAAAAAGACGTTGCAGTTTTCGGCGCGTTTAATGCCTATAAGAATGCTGTTACTATATCTCATATAATTTCCATTGAATGTAAAGGTATGAGAAACTTGGCGTTTGGCCAAAGAGTGTCAATCGATCTGTAGAAAGTCTGGTTCTGCTGTCAAGAGTGGGTTTTAATTCAAAGGTCAGCAGCATATCTATAGCCTCCTGAATTAAATATAGAATAGAGAAGCATTCCAGATGTACGCATAAACGCATTTGTCCTGCGTGGTGGATGATAGCCCAAAACTATCTTATAATTTCAAGAGGGGGGTTGTACTCTACAGTGGGACTGATAAAGACTGATAACGAACTAACTTTTAAAATTTAATTGTTTCAATAGTGTGTTTAAATGGAAACATGCTCTGACATGTTATTTTTAAGATAAAGCAATAATATATATATATATATATATATGTTATTTATTTTAAGATTTCGTTAAACTCTGGCAAACTAAAACCGAAAATAAGGTCCCTTTTCTGAGGTGAAATGTAACATTTTTATTATAAAAGGTGCGCTTAACTCCGTTGGTATTACGCAAGTAGTACCTAGTTAAGTAAATCCATATATAGTGAAAGTTGCACAGCGAACATTTGAGCTTGCAAGCCTGACTGTAAGCTTAATGTATTTATTGAATATAAAATGAATATTATGTAATTCGTATTTAAAGAAAGTTACCGGATGTCGCTGGTCATGTGCAGTGTGAGGCCGCGCCAGAGGCCCGACCTATACGCGATAGAGGCAGCGGTGAAATGATACGAGTATTTATGTCTAATCATTATAGATCGGACTTTTGGGTGCTATTCGAACGTTGTCACGAACATGGATATGACATTCGGGAATTGGAAATTCCGTAATCCCGATATTTCTTTTTAAACCTTATTAGAGTTTTGAAAAATGTTTAGAAATTGTATTAATTTTAGAAAAATATTATTAACAAATATTTTAGAATTTAAAGCATAAAGTGGTATACCTACTGAGTTTTTTTCATACATGCAATCTCACAATTTTAAGTTAACAATAACCATAAATAGGTACCCAAAATTGAACAAAAGGAACCTTTTGACGACAGCCATAAAAATTGCTTATCTCTTGCAAAATACCTAGAAAACTATTGAGCATACCTACTGTCACTATTGTCGGCAATATTTCAAAGGCGGTAGGTATATTTGTTATTTTTCTTCGAGCTATCGCGGTTATTTATTTAAAATATTGGAGTTATAGAGGTAGTAGATCCATTTCTGTATGTTCGAGATATGAAAGATATACACAATTTTTTCGATTTACGGGGGTTAAATATGTACTAAAATAGTTGTAGGGAAAGACTGATTATTTCGAATTATCGAGAATTAAAATTCGCGAAATGGAGGTTTTGGGGCTTAAAGGGAACAAGAGATTTTGGAATTGTAGAGATTTTCAACTATCTCCTTTGCGAGGTTCTACTGTATTCTTTTTTAGCGTACTTATCATAAAATAGAAAAAAAAAGACAAACATACATATCGCTCTCTTGTTGCAACTAGTGATGTGCCAGCTTTGAAAAAACATGACTGGTCGTAATTCACGTAAATCGAATTGTTCACGTAATCGTTCACCGGGAAAAAATATATTTGCGTGACAAGTATTTAAATATGTTTTTTCCCGAAAACATACTTTTGGTGAGTACTATCTTATTCTGATATATTTTATATACCTAAGAGATTCTATGTTTTGTTTGTATTTTAAATCAAGAAATTATACCCTGTACATTTATATGAGTGTTTTAGTGTTTTATTTAGTAAACAATTATCCTATTCGGAATCTCATCATTAATATTTTTACATCTATTACTAAATACCACATTCTTAAGCATTGAAGAATTTTTTTAGTCGTATCCATTCTTTACATAATAGTCGTACTCGTGATTCCGACATTCATCCATATTCGATATCCCAGTGATATATGTAATTCCGAGACACGGAATTTTTCCCGGGATTTTTTTGGTCGTATCCATACTTTTGATGACATATTTTGTCAATAGCACCCAAAAGTCCGATCTATACTAATCATCGATATTTGGTCAACGAAAAAGATAATTATATTATACTAGCAAAACCCTGCAGACGTTGTCCTGCCATAGAAGTTGATGTGTTGCAGCGCCATCTAGTAGCGAGTTACAACAAAGTGGGTAGCATTAAAACCTTCTCCATGAAAAATATACATATATGTGCCAACTTTCATGGTGATCGGTCAAACGGTGTCCATGTCTATTAACATCAGATATACCAACATCCATTTTTATATATATAGATAGATGTACTGAAAACACATAAGCATAGATTTTATTTTTACTTTTGTACAGACATTGTATCTTGTCTATAAGGTCAGGTTTTAGATATTTATCTATTAACATTCAGGGTAGGTAATGCAACGAAACCCTTGGCACAAAGTCTTAAAATTTGACAAAGAAAAACTGTAATATAGATACGATTGTAGCTTTTGCTGAATCATTAAAATATCATTGCCATAAATTACAATGATGCTTTAAAAATATTGAAAATATTTTATATGAATGTACCTATATTAAGTATATGCCTACGTCATGTTGTGAATTAGGAGCTGCTGTTCGAATGTAGTCAACTTTTGAAATATTTAATTCGAGTTAATTTTGATTAGGTTGTCTCCACAGGTCATTAATGTCATGATCCCAGAAAAAGATGTTTTTATGATCAGCTATGGTTGCCCCTACTCCCGTGTGTGTTACATTTTGAGAGGTATGAGCAAACATTTTTAAAAATAATTCTGAAAAATCTACGGAGCTGACATGTGTGGATTTCGTGGATTAACAGACATTTTATTTTTTCTTATTTTCATGTATTATTATTACACATAATAATAAAATCAGAGACATTGCACTTACCTGGTACATGCCAGATAAATTCAATGGATGAAATAGGTATCTAAATTAGTAGTCAATGATGATTAATCATTAGTAGTCTATGTCAATAATTATATTGACATGGTAGATAATCAGGTAAATTAAATCAAAATAATGCGCCTGTTCATTAAAACAACACAGCACGGATATTTTTTACAATAAATAATTAAATATTAATTTCAGCCTTTATTTACCCAAATGGTGACATATAGTTATCAGCATCACAATGGGAAAAAAAAATACAAATATTATTGATTTTGAATTTATGCATTTTTAAATCACTCCCACATACATTATAATGACAAAATCTATGATTAGTTCACGGCGCAAGAAATCCTTTTTATCTTTTTAGAACTTAATACCTAAATTCCGATGAATTTAAAAAAAGCACGCAATAAATAAGTAAGTGAAATCTGAATATGAAAAATATAATCATATCTTAAAAGTAAAAAATAACAGTAGCAGCGAATCATCGATATAAAAGAACACAGCAAATAAACATGTTAACACAGTTTTGTATGGTTCGAACACAGATCTAATGCTTTTTTAGGTAAGTCCTATGGGTTCGAATTAAGTTTAGACGTAAATATAGTTTTGGGGTTTATTAAAAGAAATAGGTCTCTACTTACGAGTATGTCTTGTTGACGGAATGTTTATTCTTTGAGCAGATTACTGTTTTTATATTTGATGAACATTAGTTATGTTATTTGTGGGAGAAATTAAAATGTTTATCGTTCCACATTGAGATACTTCCTCTACGCGAGCCGGATTAGGGAGCAGGTCAAAGTTTATAATTTATCAGTATTTACGGAAGTTTTTTATTTTAGTAATTTATAGTATAGTTCTATAAAAAACATGCCCTTAGAGAAGTTTATTTACCTCCCTTTACAGATGTGTAATGTGTTTAATTCATAAAGAAAGAGCTAAACCCATAAAACATCAAAACAAGTGGAACATTTGCCAACTTACCATCCCAAAACTCGCGTTTATTTATAGCTCTGTACACACGCAGTGTTATTTTCACAGGTCGAGTACGTGTGTTTCACTAGGAAGAATAAACTAATGTCATTGACACAAGAAATTAAAAGAAAAAAAAAAGAAATTTTAATGCGGCAATTCGCGACCGTTCGACACCGGCTCCAGTGTATACTGCCAACCCAGATGATACAAACACATGAATGACTGCGGATGTTTTCAATTGAGAGACAAATTGTTTTTAGCTCTTTTGTCTGCTAATTAAAGTCTAATTTTACATAACAAACGGATACTTACTTCGTTGAATACCACTCGTACGATCTAGGCTCTTACTCGGCTCTTGGTATTTTTTTTAAACTTGACGTAGTTTTGCAAGCCCGCTGCGCAGTGCGGCAAAGTCCAAGTATAATTTAGCCAATAGAGTTTCACTTCGCAACAATATCGACCAATCGTGATTACGAAACTTCCTACATTTTGCTAAAAAATTAGCATGCATAGCATCCAGCTTTTGTTTGAGACTTCCCTCACGTACACTCGGTCTAAAATAATCCGGGAAAATAATAAAAATAACCAATAAATGTAATCAAAGGCCTAACGAAATTTTAAAACAACTCATAACAGGTTCGACAGACTTAGTTATGCATAGAATTGTTATTCTTATCAAGTTTGGTTTATTTAAACTTTACAAACACGTGTGCATCTTCCTTATGTACTCATAACTATGTTTTAAAGTAACATAGGAGAGATTGACACCAGTGCTAGGAGAATCCTGTGTTACAGATGCTAGTGTCTACCTCGAAGTAAATAACTGAATAACAGTGGGTGAATGGCTATGGAATAATAATAGATATGTTCTAATTAAGTTCGTATGATTGAAAGATTTAAATCACCCCGTAACAGCTTGGTCGTTCGGTCGGCCGCCTAGTTGCGCGATACGGTGTATACACATTCTAGCGACTCCATACTCTTTTCGAGCTTTCGACGGAGTCGCCAAGTCGCAGGTTGCCACGACCAGCGACACCGTGTGCCAACAATGAAAAATGCGTGTCAAAGCATCCAGAAAGAATATATATTACCAGCTCATATGACGAGGACGAATATTTCGGATGGGAAAAAAAGTAAAAATTTCTTATAATTCATTTATTTTATTCGTGTATAACATATTTTAACTCCTGTCATTACACAATAATTAGTGCAATTAAATGTATTACACTATAATTAAGAATAACTCTGCTGCGTTACATTAGAAGGTAGTAGAGTCTCATAATATTATTATATTGTCTGTATGCTTGTTATATTGTATACATAGCAATAGTAACATATTAATAAGAATAAACTTATTTACGCCATGCACGTACTTCTTAATATGTAAGAGAGACAACATAATCTAAGGCGCCGACTATTTGGTCTACGGTTTTTTTTTTTTTTTCTAGATTAGTGGGCGGACGAGCAAGCGGTCCCACGTGGTGGTAAGTGTTACCGCCGCCCATGGGCACCTGCAAGACCAGGGGGTATGCCGGTGCACCGCCGACCTTGCAAAATCCTATTCACAGCTCTCTTGAAAAACCCCATATCGTAGCTCAATGGAAAGACCTCTTGAGGCAGTTCGTTCCACAACCTACGGGTTCGCGGTATAAAATAATTTTTGGACCGAACAGTGCGCGACACCTCCGTATCGAGGAAATGCGGATGGACCGCACTTCTGTGACGGGAGGTGCGGTTGTAGAAACCCGAGGTGGGAATTATATTAAACAATTCTTCAGAGCATTCCCCATTGTACAGGCGGTAGAACACACAGAGAGACGCAACGTCTCTCCGAATGCTGAGGGATTCTAAACCGCCCGTGAGAGTGGGATCGTCGACAATACGAACAGCACGTCGTTGGATGGAGTCAAATGGGTCCAATTGGTATTTCGGTGCGCCGGCCCAGAGATGAGAGCAGTACTCCATATGGGGCCTCACCTGAGCTTTGTAAAGCATAAGGAGTTGCCCAGGTTTGAAGTACCGCTTCGCTCTGTTCAGCACATCGAGCTTTTTGGAGGCCATTTTGGCCTTATTTTCCAGATGACCCCTAAATTCGACTTTGCTGGAGATGTCGATACCAAGGATCCCGATACTCTCCAAGATCTTAAGAGGTATGCTCTGAAAGCGAGGTGCTACAACAAAAGGGTTTTTTTTAGCGGTGAATGCACAGACTTGCGTCTTACTGGGGTTGAAATCCACTAGGTTCAGAGAACCCCAAATCGAGACTAGATCTAAAGAGTCTTCGATTTCAGACACAAGCCTGGCGCGACTCTCTTCCACTTCGACCCGAGGGATGTTGGCGCGGCCCCTGTACAAGGCGTCTCCAGTACTGTCATCTGCATAGCAACGTATGTCACCAATTTGCAACAGGTCGTTGATGTGCAGAAGGAACAGAGTTGGAGACAGCACGGAGCCTTGCGGGACGCCAGCGTTAATAGACATGGTGTCGGAGCAGCTACCATCGATAACGACTCTGATGCTCCGTCCAGTCAGGAAACTGGCAACCCATTCGCATAATCCCTCGGGTATCCCGAAAGATGGTAACTTTGAAAGCAGCGATTTGTGCCATACCCGGTCAAAAGCTTTCGCAATGTCTAGGCCTACAGCCAGAGCCTCGCCTCTACTCTCAATGGCGTCAGCCCAGCGGTGTGTCAAATACGCTAAAAGATCACCAGCCGAGCGATTATGGCGAAATCCATATTGACGGTCGCTAATCAGCTGGTGATCCTCTAGGTACCCAAGGAGCTGTGTGTTTATGACACGCTCCATCACCTTTGAGAGGAGGGAGGTGATCGCTATTGGCCTGTAGTTGGCCGGGTCTGTGCGGTCACCCTTTTTAGGCAAAGGGTGAACATGAGCTACCTTCCATGTTGACGGGAAGCTTTTTGTAGAGTATGAGAGCCTAAAGAGTCGCGTAAGCACCGGGGACAACTCGGGAGCGCAAAATTTAAGCACCACTGCAGGAATACCATCTGGCCCACTCGACTTTCGGATATCAAGAGATGCTAGAGCTCGCCGGACTTCACGCTGTGTGAAACAGATTTCCGGCATGGAGCTTGTGCACCTTAAGATAGACGGTGGTGAGGCACCTCTATCGTCCAGTGTCGAGTTTGAGGCAAACAGACAGCCCAAGAGATCGGCTTTCTCCGTCGCCCCATGGGCCAGTGACTCATCGAGTTTCCGCAGTGGAGGGAGTGACGACTGACAGAAGTTACCTTCAGCAGCCTTAGCGAGCAACCAGAAAGCCCGGCTTCCAGAAGGATAGCTAGCTAGTCGGTCGCCAATTCTGCGGATGTGCTCATTCTTTGCTCTGACAATGATCTTCTTACTGCACCTCGAGGCAGCGTTAAATTTCTTCCTCAAGTCGGAGATATTCGGATCTTTGGACACCTGCGCTCTGGCCCAGGCCCTGTATGCGGCCCGTTTATTATGACGGGCCTCTCTGCAGGACTGATTAAACCATGGTTGGCTCCGTCCGCCTACCGGTATCACAGTGCAAGGAATATAACATTCCATGCCCTGCAACACCACGTCGGTAACGGAGTCTGCACAGGTATCCGGATCTCCCGACGAGAAACAAAGCTGCCCCCAGGGATAAGAGGCGTAAAATTCGCGCAACCCATCCCAATCTGCTGACTTGTAGTGCCAGACGTTGCGCGTTCCCTGTGAATGGGTCCGCACGGATTGCTTAGCTGGCACAGCAGTTCGAATGATACAATGGTCGGATGATCCTAACGGGGCATCAACAACAACATTGTAGTCATTCGGTCGCGTAGTCAGCAGGAGGTCCAATAAGGAGGGAGTATGGCTCTCGATATCAGGTATCCTCGTGGGTGAGGACACCAACTGCGAGAAACCATAGGCCAGGGCAAAGTTGTAGGCTGCTCTCCCTGCGCGGTCGGTTATTCGGGATCCCAACCACTCTTCGTGGTGAGCGTTGAAATCACCGAGGACCACCACTTCCGCGCAAGGGAACTGTTCGAGCACGCTGTCAGTCGTCTCTTGTAGACGCTCAAAAAAACGAGTCGTCTCCGTATCACCGCTGTGGGACCTGTAAAGGCAAGCGTAGACTTTAGTGGAACCTCCGTAGTCAATACGCGCCCAGAGAATCGACAGGTCCCCGTTTTCAAAATGGCTGAGGCGGCGGCAACAAATATCCTCCCGGACGTACATGCATACCCCAGCACGTCGCACAAAACAGTGCTCCAGTTTGTAGCCGGGGTAATGAAGATATGATGTATCGGCCGGGCAGGAAATCTGTGTCTCCGTCAAGAAAAGTAAGGCCGGCTTTGCCGTCTCAAGGTGGTAGTGGACGGCGTCGATGTTATTATGCATCCCTCTAATGTTGCAAAAGTCCACTTTAAATGTGGAACTTACAGGATGGGCCGCTGAGTGCACATTATACATTTTCTTGTTCCTGGCCATTGTGAGTGTGAATAGGAAAAATAAGAAAAGGGGGGACGGAGAGAGAAATGGTCGCATGTGGATCAAAGGACAAAGCACGGGGCGGAGAAAAAATCAGGTCACAAAGGTTGTGTGACTTGCCGGCGCGGGGTACGGAAGGGCCCCCGGTCCCCCCCCCGCGGGCAGCAGTCGGGTTCCACTCCGGTCTCCTCCGGCACAACTGCTACCCCAAGGGATTTTTCGCGTGCGGCGGGGCAGCCTCCTGGGGTGGAGATTAAAGTAAGATCCCCGGGTTCGGGCCCCCAACAACCCGCGGGCGGTCAGCGGACAACCGTTTCACCGGGTCTCCCTGATCCCCGCGCCACCATGTCACGCCCATGCGCGTCTGTAATTCCCCGCAACCGCCGGTCCTCATTTCCACACGCAACAATCTCTCTCTCGGGACGGCTTCTTCCGCTCACCGCCGGAACACGATTCGGGCCTCGCGGCTTATAAGGCACCATTATGGCGGCGGACTCCGACGGAAGGGTGGTAGCATTACCGACGGAGTAACCCTCCCACCGCAAAAAGGGAACGCCATTGCCTCGTCAGTTAACAGCAGGGTGCACCACAAGCAGGTGAGGTTGGCTTAGGCTCCAAAGATGGTAGGTGAGCCTCTTACACCCGATTTTAATAAACACTGAATTTTCCTTCTTTAATTTGAGAAAACCATTTAAAATTGTTAAAAATAAAACGGTGCGAGGTCCCCAAAAGGTAATGTTAATCTATCTTGATACTCACTTTCATTTAAATCGACTTTAAAATCGTATAACATCACTGCACGAAAATGTTCTCGTTCGAATTCCATTGTTGCAAAGAAAAGCGCGCGAAATGCAATAAAAGAGTAAATAGATACAATATTTTTCTTTTTTTAGTTTTGGCTAAATGGCTTTCGGAATTTGAATTTCAAATAAATGATGTTTTAAAAATGGTACAGCTCAAATGAGTTCTCTTTTTGAAATTTGAGTATCTCAAAATTTACCTTGTCACCCAATGTAGGTACTCAAATAAACATTTCATTGCTTATTTGATTCTACATTTCATTGTTGCCAGAAAGACAAAAAAATCTTTGTGTCTCGCTTTTTTCAGCATCTCCACATTTGAATTGTAGATTTCCCGCAAATTAATGTTTCAATGTTGATAACACTACTTCCCCCTCAAATTTCCTCGACCCTGTCCATCTAAACGACTCTTCAATTTTTTAGCATGCGAATTCATACTCATATTTGCCAGTTTCTAAACGAATATTCAAAACGAACCAATGGGATAGTAATGTGACGTCAGGCTATTGAATAGCACCGCCCCATCTCTTCCTGTGGTGTCGTAAAAGGCGACTAACAAAATTGCTACCACAAGCGCTGAGGAACTACACCACCTGTAAAAGAGTGGACTCGCCAACCCGCGTGGCCAGCGTGGCGCTTTGAGTTCATACATCACTCATGCACAAGACAATGTGCCTGAGGAGGCCCATATTCAGCAGTGGATACCGAGAGGGCTGGTTCCAATGGGATAGTAAAATATTTAACGTGATTAGTAGGTGAAAGATAATTTCTTTAAAAAGAAAAAATACTAGGATCAAAGTTAATTTTACAATCAGTGCGTAATTTTAAATTCAATTATAAATCATAAGAGAATGAGGGGGAGAGTGCCCGCTGCAATCCAACGGCCGCTGAGCGCGCTCGACTGGCCACGTTACCTCTCTCTCACAGAAGACTACCTTGAAATGTATTGTATTTCCCACTTTATCTTATTTCCCCAATGTACGTAGGTACGTGTTTCGGTAGTAAGTGAGAGTGCCAGAGCCAGTACGTGTTTCCCATCCTATCCCTCCCCATTTTCCCATCCCTTTCTCCAAATCCATTCCTATGTCTCCAATGGTAGGCAGCTCATCCGGGGGCGTGCTAACGTTTGTCATTTTGGACTAATATTGGCATGTTTCGCGGATGTCTATGAGCGACAGTATCTACTTACCATTAGGTGGACTGTATGCTTGTCTGCCGCCTTCGTCCATAAAATATAAAAAAAACTTACTATTTGAACCAAAAATTACCACTAATTTTACAAGTGTGTGCGTAGTAATAGATTAGATTCGTATTCGGCATATTCTCTATGATTACGAAATATCTGTTTACTTAATAAAGAAAAGAGTTTATATTTTTTAAGGTCTGGCTTGTCAAAAGACATTTTCCCAACTCTTTCTCCCAATGCATTCCTAATCCGCAACCTTTTATTGTGCATAGAGGTGTCGAAATAAAGTTATGTCTATTCCATAAAAAAAATATTCAAAACATTGCTCACAATAGTGAAAGATAAAATAGGGGAATTGCAAATCAATAGTCGTTGTTATATCGACAGTTATATCGATAACTAAGCGTATTGCGTAATTATAAAACTGGCTAAGGTTGGTATCAGTGTGTTATTAATTCTATTACAGGTCACATCAGATCCACTTCACATCCTAATAATTATTTCCTAATAACTCCATTGTTCTGTGGCTAAACTTAGCACAGTTTAGTTATTCATTCGTTCATTCGGTTTCTAGGGGATAAACAGACGCTAACCTTGGCGTAAATTATGCATAAGGTAAACAATAAAAGAAGCAGTTCCAACAAAGAATGATGAGCACTTTTGCATGAAACCTGGCCTGACCACCAATACAATTGTAATGTATGTCAACTTATTGACTATAGCCTAGTTACGATAAATAAATATTTCGTTTCGCAGATTAATGGGATATCTAAAAAATGGTGCATGTTAAATTAAAAACTTAATAGTAAAAATTGAGCCCTAATAAGACTCGAGTCAATAACGGCTAAGTCACGCCCGTCTTTTTACCCTTCCTTACTCAGATGATCGCAGACCAAATAATGTAGATACCCTAGATAGAAAAGTCCACTCAACCATGTCTCTCTACACGATGCACCGACTAAAGCCCTCGGCCGACTGTGATTCCGCCGGTGTTTAGGATATGTCAAACTAAAAGTTCTTACAACTGGTTACTGTACAATACGATATAAAAAACAAATTCAAATTTTGAAAATCGAACTCTGCTTGTCAAACGCGATTAAATTTTTAAAGCTGTCATTTGTTTTTATTTCTGGCGACAATTTGGTTATTAAGTGTTTGCGGAGAAATGAATTTAACAACAGAACATTTCCGTTCAATGTTTTTATGACTTTCGTTGCGGTCTAAACCAGAAACAAAGCTATGAAAGACTTAAGTTAGCATTTAGTCATGAAGCCCCATCCAGTGCTACAGTTTATATCTGGTTCGGTGAATTTAAACATAGTCGTGCCCACCGCAGTGACTATATTAGAGGAAGGCGTTCTGCGACGGCGGTGACGCAGGAAAACATCAAAACTGTGCGGCTCATGATTGAAGCAGATAAACGAATTAAATATGTATATGAGTCAAATGTATTCAAATTATCTTACACTATCACCTACGGTTAAGGACGCTTTGTGCTAAATGGATTCCTCACAATTTTAGAAAAGCTCAAAAACTCTGCCGCGTGGAATGGCGTCTCTAAATGCTTGTTTTGATATAGCAACAGTTGATAAAAGCTGGATCTACTAGGGATGTGAAAAATAATCGATTTTAATATTAATCGACTTTCAAAATAAAAAAATCGATTATAAATTAATCGATTATGTAAAATACACATTTTAATCGATTTTTGTATACAGCGCCATCTATGCGCCGGATGAAAGAAATTGTTCCCGTTCATAACGGGAACAAATAAATCGAACGGCGCCATCTGTATGTATATGTTTGAAATAGGTAGGGCTAGGGGTAGGTACCATCGGTAAGTAATTAGTAGTAAACTAGCGGTACAGACTAGCCAATTACTAAAGTAATTAGTAGTAATTAAACTAAAGTACTAGCCAATTTGCGAACATTTTCATGTATAGATCATTACGAAATATCATGTTTCGAGTTCACAAATCATAATTTTTCAAAAGTTATCGCCTAATTTCTCTACCTGTCGACCCCATTGTGACGTCATCTTTAGGGCTCATAGAGACAGGGTAACTAAAGGTACTCCGTTTTCGCTATACATGAAAATGTTCGCAAATAATTACTTTATTCACTTTTCTACATTCACAGGTACACAGCACTCGGAATAAATTAAAAATACATCTTTTTACTACGTGTTAGTATCAAAGTTAGAGTCGTATTTTGTTACAAAAATATTAAAATCTACGTAACTGATTATTTTCGTACTTGTTTATACACTTTTTAAAATAAGTATTTTCACTTGTAGTTATCTTTTTGTTGTCCAAGCTAGGGACAAAAATAAAAACTCGAAAACACAATAACTTTCATTAATATAAATAATTCACACAATTAATATCAAACAGCTGGTGTTTGAATGGTGTTTTTAGTTTTGAGGAGAGATATTTTTTTTATTTATTTCGTTTTCGTTTATTTTTATTTTAATAAAGTATTAATATAATTTCTATGTCGTCTATTCCTTAAAACTAACGTTTATAAAACATGACGGCTGAGGCTGATGGTGATTATTTCCTAGTAACCCGTGAGTACTTCTTTGTCCTGGTCCTGGTAAAAGCTATCATAGATAGATACCCAACCCAACCCAATTATTGATACCCATATTCCTTCGTCTTAAGACCTTAAGCTTGGTTTTTTTATTATATAGTATTTAAAAAAAAAATCGTTTTTCCGAAAAATCGATTATTTTGTCTAAAAAAATCTATTTTTACAAGTAGCGAAGCAAAATCGATTATTAATTAATCGATTTTTTTCATTCAATGTCACATCCCTAGGATCTACTGCTATGAGCCTGAAACTAAGAGACAATCTGCGTAGTGGGTCTTTCCTTTCGAAGAGTTGCCGCCGAAATTGAAGAAAGGACCGAGTGCTGAAAAGAAGACGATTGCCTCCTTCTTTGGCAGATCGAGCCACTTTGCTACTATAACTTAAAACTGTAAAAGCTGTACAGTTTAAGTTATACTTTGCTGTACTTTGCTGTAAAAGTCTGGGTACCAGAAAAAGCTCGTTATTTGGGTGCCACTTGATCTTACTGAAAGAAACCTCATAAACCGTGTTTCCATTTACGACTCTCTGTTAAAACGAAACGAAACCGAACCATTTTAGAAACGATTGATCACGGGTGACGATAAGTGGATCACTTACGACAAGAACATGCCAAAGAGATCGTGGTCAAAGTACGGACAGACTCCACAAACAGTGGCAAAACCCGGCTTAACGCGAAACAAGATGATGTTGTACGCATACGTACAACATCATCTTGGTGGTAGGATTGGAAAGGTATCGTTCATTATGAGCTTTTACCGCCGGGGGAAACTATTTATTCTGACCTCTACTGCCAGCAACTGATGAGATTAAAGCAAGCAATTGAGACTAAACGGTCTGAGCCGATAAACAGAAAGGTTTCACCATGATAACGCCAGAACACATACCTCTTTAGCCCCTGAGCAAAAATTGAGAGAGCTTTGCTGGGAAGTGTAGATGCTCCACCGTATAGCCTTGACCTTGCCCCCTCAGATTTCCACCTGTTTCGGTCACTTCAGAACTCTCTAAGTAGCGTAAGGTTGACATCAAGAGAGGACTGTTAAAACTACTTGTCGTAATTTTTTGACCATAATTCACAGAATTTCTACAGCAATGGGATCGTGACACTGTGTACAAGATGGCAATAAGTTATCAATCGAAACGGCACATATTACAAGCTTTTATCTTCACCTGTTATTATGTTTGGGACAAATCTTGCAAGCCAAATTTGAACCACTTCCTCTAAACTTGCAACTTTGAAATTTTGCATGCTTGTTCAGTTCTGATGACAATACACTAAAATGATAGAAATAACCTGATGCTGCAGTCAGGATTGTCTCCTCAAAAGGGCACTCCTCAACGGTTAGTAGCACGGACACGAAACTTTGCATATACGTTTAATTTGGATAGCTAAACATGATCTTTACCATGAACTGATGCTGCAGCCAGGATTGTCTCCTCATGAGGGCACTCCTCAACGGTTAGTAGCATGCACATGAAACTTTGCAAAACAAAACATGACTTTCTACCGTAATGATGCGTTACTTGAAATGGATAGATTGAGAAATATTTCTAATTAAAAAGGTGTACCTAAATAAAATAATATAAAAAAAAAACGTTTTTAAAAACAAGCTTTTATACAAGCCATGTACTAAAACGAATAAAATAAGTTTATATTGAATTATTATTTGTTCTCAATAAGTTTGTAGCGCGAATTGTAAATTGTAAGTAAGTACTTTTATGAATAATTCGCGACAAGCTTTTTGAGAACAAATAATTCAATATAAACTTATTTTATTTGTTTTAGTACATGGCTTGCATAAAAGCTTGTTTTTAAAAAAAAAGATTTTTTTCATATTATTTACTATAGTAAATGAAATTAAACTTTAAAAAAAATTGTCTAGAATTTCTATAGCAAATACGAAGAAACTTTCTATGTAAACCGACCTATGTAAAATGATTAAATCATAATTAATTACAATTAATTGTAATTAAATCTTAATTATTTATAAATAATTGTAATTAAATCTTAATTATTATAAAATGTAAAAGGAGGGCTTCGGGGTTCCTTTCATTTCGGCAGTCCCAGCGCAGGCTTAATTTCTGCCATTCTCCTGAATTGCGTCGATGATCAATTAACTGCCCTCGGTCTCCATGTTGCCGGACCCAAAATCTTACGGTGAACCGGGATATATTTAATTCCGTGATTAATTTTGAGTAAACCTATAAAATCACACTAAAATTTTAACTCTTACTTTTAGTGCTAATCTCCTTTGAACATAACCTATGTTTATGCGTAAAGTCAGAACACTTGGAATTATCTCCTAATGTCCTAATTATCTCCTAATTGGTGCTATTACCTATTGGTGCTATTGGTGTAGCGAGGGTGACACCCTCGTCTCCGCCGGAGGGGACGGTGTATATGTGAAGTTACCTCCATTATGAAAAATAACCATAAAAAAAGATTTTTCGGAGTGTTTGATACAGTTTGTTTCGAACGAAGTATTAAACTAAGGAGGTTATATACACTTATCATCACAAAAATCGGCCCACCCCCGTTTTTTATGATTTTATTTTATTGTTTCAAAATTAAGTGTCTTTGAACAGTTTTGTTAATTTCTGGGGACAGATAAGATGTTTGACATCTTGTTTACACTACATTTTAGTGCACTTGAGGGTACTTATCAAAGTTTTTAACATAAACTCTGGTGATTGTCGATTTGATTGTTTACGTCGGAACTCGTTCGAGTCGTGTTACCATTATCAAACGAACTTTTAAAGAACCGCTTGTTAATTACTTAAAATTTGTGTTAACTGAGACTGTATTTTTCGTTGATTGTGTTTAAAATAATGGATACTACTGAAAGTGAGGCGGCAAGTTGTGGCTCTGCTGCAACAAGGCTTGAGTCGACGTGTCGTGGCCCGAACATTAAATCTCAGCCGTTCTGCGGTTCGGCGAGTTTACCAAAGGTTTTTAGAGACTGGCCAGTATCGAAGAAGACCAGGATCTGGAAGACACAGGGTCACATCTGAAAGAGACGACCGCTTTATTGTGGTAACATCTCTAAGAAATCGACACCTCTCTGGTGTTGACCTCCAGCGACGCTTACGTGAAGATCGGGGTGTGGCTATAAGTGACAGTACTGTGAGAAGGAGACTCCATGAGCAGAACATAAGACCACGCAAGCCAGCAACGGGGCCGAAAATGACCACAGCTCATCGACAAGCCAGACTTCAATTTGCGAGAAATCACGTCGACTGGACTATAGACCAATGGAAGTCAGTTCTTTTCTGTGATGAGAGCCGAATGACATTATACGGTTCAGATGGACGGCGTAATGTCATGCGACGACCAGGTGAACGTTTTGCCCAGTGTTGTATACAAGAAACCGTCAGTTATGGTGGAGGCTCTGTAATGTTTTGGAGTGGGATTTCTTTGACGGGACGCACGGACCTGGTTTTCATAAGGAGGGGCGGCTTAACTGCTGCACGTTACATAACGGAAATCTTGGAAGCCCATGTGGTGCCATATGTTGGCTACATCGGAGAAAACTTCGAATTAATGCATGATAATGCACGACCGCACGTAGCGCGCATAATCACCCAGTATCTAGAAGAGGTTGGCATCCGGGTTATGCAGTGGCCAGCAAGAAGTCCTGACCTTAACCCTATAGAACACATGTGGGACACGCTAAAACAAAAGGTTAGAGCTCGGAATCCAGCCCCCACAACCTTAGAAAACCTGGAAACCGCCATCAAGGAAGAGTGGGACAGAATTCCTCAAGGAGTGGTAAAAGTTTTAATGAGATCTTTAAAACGACGAATGCATGCTGTCATAAGGGCAAGAGGAGGGAATACAAAGTATTAAATTTAAAGAATTGTCGTCATAATACTTAAGAATAAAAAATTACAACGTGTACAAATTCAACTTATAAATATTGCAAAATCATTGATTTCCAATTTTTAATCAAAATGGAAAAGTTTTACTCATTTTATTCTTTGTTTTTTGCTAAAATTGTTTAAAATAAACAAATTTAATTAAACGTTTCGATTCTAAAATAATTTGTTTTATTTCACTACAAAAAAATGCGATCTCCGTTAAAAATGCAGGTGGGCCGATTTTTGTGATGACCAGTGTATCTAATGAAATAAGCATTCAAATAAAAAGTTGTTAACCGATAGATGAAAGGGCGTTGATTACATTTGTGACGATAAAATAAATAGTTATCGATACATAAATCGAAAAGTAATCGCTCACCGAGAATGTAAATGAGCAGGAAGCAGCTGCCACAAGCCATTCCTACGAAGAACCGGCAGAACGAGAAATCCCAATAACCGGATGTGAAGATGATTGCCACGCCGCTGAGGATCGGCAATATGTTTGCCGCTAGCGAAAGTAAACGTCTATATTTAGCCAAGAATGATTTTGATAAACAAATTCACAAGTAGGTAATCTAATAAAATTTAAACCGAGCTGTGTAAAATTTGTCACAGAGCCCAAAGTGATAGTGGAAACTGTGGTATTTGCTAATGAAACATTTAATTTACCATGGGGTACCATGGGTATCAGAGCACCATGGGGCAGCCACGACCTTAGGCACGCATCTATTTTGGAGCGTTTAGAGCAGGGGTGCTCAAACGGTCGATCGCGATCGCGAGTACTTTTTGAGTCGATCTAGAGAAAAAATATCCGATATAGAACTATTCACAGATTTTGTTTTAGTAGGTAGGTAATTAAAACAAAATGTAATGAATAAACAACAAAAATTTAATCGATCCACAATTAGGCCAGAATAACTCCTTCATCGCTTTCTTTTATCGTAATAACCCCCTACTAGCGGAAAAAGGCGGCTTTACCAAAGGAACGCGCGGTACTTGTCAAAGAGAAGCCGCGTTTTTGATTCCCGCCGATTTTTCTAGAAACTTTGGGCGGCGTGTTTGGCGGGAACATTCGAGACTTCGTTCGCGCCGATATAAATGTTGCGCCTGCAGGAATAGGAGTCAGTCTGAGTTGTAACTTGAAGGCGATTCGTCGATACAAATTTTATTAATAAATAGTACAAAATGAGTGCGGCGAAGAAAAGTAAAACGTATCATTTTAATAACGATTGGGAGGAAGAATTTTTCTTTTGTATGGTAAAGGATAAGTGCATTTGTCTCATTTTCCGTGCGTCAGTTGCAATATCTAAGCGTGGGAACTTAGAGAGGCATCAAAAAACGGTTCATAAAAACTATGAAAAGGATTTTCCGTCACAGAGTGAATTAAGAAAACGAAAAGTACGTGATTTGATAACTTGTTTGAAAAAAGAACAAACCATGTTCACAAGACCAGCCAAACAATCAAAAGCTGCAACGAACGCGTCATTTAAAATTTCTCATATATTTGCGAAACACAAGAAACCATTTGAAGATGGATCGGTTGTGAAGGAAGCATTTATTGAAGCGGGTGAGACTTCATTTGGAGATTTTAAAAATAAAACAGAGATTATGTCTGCTATTAGAGAACTTCAGTTATCTCGTCCGACTGTCACAACACGTGTTGAAGTCATGAGTCAGGACATGGCAGATAAACTAAAACATGATATCATGAAATGTACATACTATTCTTTACAGTTCGATGAATCCACCGATATGACAGATACTGCCCAGCTGTGTATTTTTATTCGAATGGTATTCAATGACATGTCGGCTAAGGAAGAGTTTTTGACAATGATTCCTCTGAAAGGAAAGACCCGTGGCGAAGATATATATGACGTTTTCTTCAATTTCGTAACAAACTACAAGCTACCAATATATAAACTAGTGTGCATTACAACCGATGGAGCACCAGCAATGACTGGAAACAAAAACGGTTTTGTGGCATTGTGTCGAGCTAATGACGATTTCCCTTCATTTTTCTCCTTCCATTGCATTATACATCAACAAGTTTTGTGTTCAAAAGTTCTAAACATGGAGGAGATTATGGGCATTGCAATAAAAATTGTGAATTCCATCCGTGCACGTAGCTTGCAACGACGGCTCTTTAAATTGCAGTTGGAAGATAGTGAGTCAGCTGAACACACTGATTTAGTTGTTCACACGGACGTCAGGTGGTTGACTCGCGGAAAATTCCTAGAAAGGTTTCAAGAATTATTGCCCGAAATAACAGCTTATCTGGACGAAAGAGGTGATGACAGTCAGATGCTGAAAAACGGAAAATGGATGACTGATTTAGCATTTTTGACAGACATCACAATGCATTTAAACACCATTAACTTGGAGCTTCAAGGTAAAGGAAAAACTATTATTGAGATGATTAGCGCAATAAACGCATTCAAAAGTAAATTGCAACTTATGATAGATCAACTGAAATGAAAGGATCTGAAACATTTTCCGTCGTTGAAAGCAAGGATTCCTCAATTGAATTATGATATTTATGAGGCAGAATTATCAAATATTTTGGGCCAATTCGAAATACGTTTTTATGATTTCAGTAAATTCGCAAATATCGCATCATTTATGAGTTATCCTTTTTCGTGTAAAAACATTGAGGAATTAGCTACTGAAATAGCAAGTCAGTTTAACATAGACTTATGTTCTGTTGAAAATGAGTTAGTGCAGATTATATCAGATATACATCTCAAAGCCACAACATCTGATACAAAATTCTGGTGTTTTATATCTGAAGATAAATATCCGAATCTAAGGCAAATCGCCCTTCAGCTGACGGCAATGTTTGAGTCAACTTACTTGTGCGAGTCTGCATTTTCTGAAATGAAGATAATTAAGTCAAAATATCGCAATCGACAAACTGACGAACATATGTCATCATGCTTGCCATTAGCACTCGGTAATTCTTCTTTTTTTTTCAGCCCTTGGACGTCCACTGCTGGACATAGGCCTCCCCCATTGTCCGCCATTTAGACCTATCGGCAGCGACCTGCATCCAGCGGGTGCCCGCAACCTTTATGAGGTCGTCTGTCCATCTAGCAGATGGACGTCCTCGGCTTCGTCCGCCGGTACGTGGTCTCCATTCGAGAACCCTTTTGCCCCATCGGCCATCGGTTCTTCGAGCTATGTGCCCTGCCCACTGCCACTTCAGCTTGCTAACCCGAGAGGCTATGTCGGTGACTTTAGTTCGTCTACGGATCTCCTCATTCCTGATTCGATCACGTAGGGAAACCCCGAGCATAGCCCTCTCCATAGCTCGCTGTGCGACAGTGAGCTTATTTATGGGGCCCATAGTCAGAGACCACATCTCGGTGCCGTAGGTCATCACTGGCAACACACACTGGTCGAAGACCAATTACGTATAATTACGTACTCGGTAATTACGTACCATCTTATGAAAAGTATGCTGAGGACATGCAGTGCCACGCTTCATCATCCAAAGTCACTCTTTAGTTAAGTTTAGACACTAGAACTCGTTTGTTTTGTAAGAACCAATAAACTGGCAATTTTGAATAATTATGAGTTTTTTCATTGACATTTTAGAGCAGATCTACACTTACCTTGACTAAAAAAATGCATATTGTGCGGAAAACTAATATCTATGCCACGATACACCCTACCTAGACGACAATCCTGCATCACACATACTTGCAGCCTCTCAGAGCCGATCGATCGTGGTCTAACAATATTGAGGTAGATCGCCAGCAGTTCAAGTTTGAGCACCCCTGGTTTAGAGTATTTTAATGTTGCAGGAGGCTGCATGTGCAAAGACAACGCTAGCGAAGGTCATTACGGGACGTACGCAGATTTTGTACAATGTCATCTTATTTCTAAGCGACATTTTACTTCTCAAGCCTATGAAGGTTGAGGCGACCTAGTACAAAGGCGGCTCGGTTTCGGATAGTTTTTATGTGTTCTCGGAAGGTCAGCCGATAGTCTAGGGTAACTCCAAGATATTTGGTCTTCCTTCTGGCCCAGGCGATAGTTTGACTGAAAAGGGATATCGGAAGTGGAGAAAGACGAGGCCTAGGGCTACGAGTCCCGCCCATGGGAAAAGAGAAGCACATGGCTGCACTTTTCTCGGGGTTGACCTCAATCCTCCACCTCACAATCCACTCGCCGCGGTGGCTGCGCGTTGGAGGCGTAGAGAGACACGCCGTAGGTTCCTATCTGTGGCGTATGGGAATGAGCTCTGGCATATCTCTCACTTACTACCGAAAAACGTACCTACATACATTAGGGAAATTGGATAAAGTGGGAAATGCAGTACATTTCAAGGTAGTCTTCTGTGGGTAAGTTTTTGAAGTAGGTACATACGCAAAAAAGGTCCGGGACCTCGCCAAACCAAGTGATAATACATTAATCATACTATTTTCCAAAACTGTAAAACACTGATTTATGGACAATCGACAATTCAGACGCGGAACTGGGTTGAAAAAGCAGGACCTAAAAATATTTGTCTTCCAGATAGATTAGGTTATTCCAGATAGAAATGTGTGCCGTATACATCCGGAGAGATGGGCAAGAATAACATCTGAATGGAGTCCACTGGACGGACCAGTGGGACACTATACATATAAGTTATTAAAAAAAATCGTTTATAACTTGCCGCACTTTCCCAGTCTCAAGTTTCATTTGCCAATCTCTACAGACTGGGCAAACTAAAATCTGTACCCACTTCTTTTATTTTATTTAATATCCATTTTATTCATTCTTAACATGGATATACAGCTACGACCCCGAAACAAAGCAGCAATCGACCATTTGGCTCTTTCAAACGTGGCTACTGTTGCTTAGGAGAATCGTCGTACCGTGAATGCTGATTGGTACACGACCATTTGCTTGCCGGAAGTTATTGTAAAAACAACCGTAAACGCCGCATAATCTTGCACCGTGACAATGCCAGCTCTCACACGGCCAAACAGATAAACGACTTTTTGAAGGCGAAAAACGTGGAACTATCCTGAACTATGACCTACCCTCCATACAGTCCCAACTTGGCCCTTGTGACTTCTTCTTGTTTCCAAAAATTAAGAACCAATTACGCGGTGAACGATTTTTATCGCCAGAAGGATCTGTCGAAGAGTATGAACAACACGTTTCCGAGGTCACCACGGAAGAGTGGAATAAATGTTATAGAAATTGGCTTATTCGTATGAAAAAGTGTATTGACACTCACGGAGTTTATTTCGAGACACAATAAATTGATTTTTGGCCATTCTTGTAATTTTTTCTTATTCGTTCCGGGAACTTTCAACGTGGCCCTCGTATAATAAAATTAATCAAATCAATTCAATTACAATTCAGGTGCGTACCTAGAATAGGTACAGTACCCACCTAGGTATCTTTGAATTGGTACAAATATATGAAAATAGTCAAAACATAAACGAATTGTTCTTACTTTGACTATTCATAGTTAAAAATTAGTATCCTCTCATATATAATTAGTATCAAAAAAATAAGTCAATTGTTAATTTCTTTAATATTTATCACACACAAGAACAATATATTGCTAAATAATTATTTTTAGGCGCTAAATACTATTAAATATTTAAATGAGTACATATATTTTAGTACCTATGTAGGGTAATACCCTTGTAATCGATATATGTTTATGTCCCTTACAATCACCCATGCCCATGCCCATCAACGGTGAATATTATAGATATTCCAGATTCTTTATAATTATCTGACATACTGCGACCTCATGATGTCTTTTTTAACGCCGAGCTAGTGATTCTGATTGGAAAACGTGTAGAGTAGAAATTCAGTGCTACAGACCAGGGTTTGAACTCACGATCTAATGAATGTGAGCCGAGATGAACAGCGCTAATACAATAAACATAATCTGTGGTAAAGTCATAGATTCATAGTAGGTTTACTGGAGGACAGAAGAGATGGACTCCTTGGAAGAGAACGAAAAATGCAATCTTATGTTTTTATTTTATTATAACAATCCCTACGCACTTTGAAGTTTAATACTTGACTTTTTGGCGGGTAAGTACTTGAGAAATGAAGTTGAGTTTTTGTTTGATTATTGAAAAAAAATTGTATTAGGCGTTTTGCGGTTTAATAGTGATAATTTATTAATCTTCAAGGTGTTTTTCGTGCGTGGTGTTTGTGAGAAACAAATAAAAGCATATGACTACCATTTTCGTGCGCTTACAAGGAGTCCTCTTTTGTCCTCAGTACTAAACCAACTATCACTTTACTGAGTGAGTCCTGACTTACTTTGACAGTACTGGACATTGACAGAATACGTTTCAGACTTTGAAATTGTTATTATTATTCCTTTCTTTAACAATTTATTGTACACACATAACACGAAGCAAATAAAAAGGAAGAAAAAGAAAAGATGTACAAAACGCAAGCTTATCTCCTGCGGAGATTTCTCCCAGCAGACCCGTGAAAATGAAATATAGGTTAAGTGAAAAATTTGTATGTATAATAATTTAATAGTACAATAATATTAACAAAATACATAAATATATTAGTATTTATATACATATACAATATATATAAACACATATACCTTAATAATAAAAACTATACATATAAAATAAGTACATACTAATGTATTATTATAATTTATAACACCTATATAGAAAAGTTCGCGGCCTTTTTGAACGAATGACTTTAGCGTGCTAGATTTCTGGCAATACTAATAATCACTAGCGGGAAAATGATATACCGTTTGATTATACCGCTGACTTATTTGTAATTACACTTGTAATTAAATAATTAAATTTAGTAATCCATAAAGTATTGAACGTAACATCTTGCTTAAAATATCAATGACCTTTACCAATAAATTGAGTAAAATGTTTATAATAGTAATACTGTCGTCGATAGCAACGACATCCTTCATCGGCAAAGTTATGTGTGTAGGTCTGTAAAAGTTTTTCATATTTTTTAAAGGGGGGGGGGGGGGGGGGGGGGTTCGCAGGGGTAATGGCGTCGTCGAGGGGGAGAGTGCACGCTGCAATTGAACAGCCGCTGGGCGGGCTCGACTCGCCACGTTACTTCTCTCTCACAGAAGACTACTTACCTTGAATGTATTGCATTTCCCACTTTATCTTATTTCCCTAATGTACGTACGTGTTTCGGTAGTGAGTGAGATTTGTCAGAGCCCATTCGCATCTCATCCTATTCTATTCCTCCCCATTTTCCCAACCATTTCTCCAAATCTATTCCTATATCTCCAAAGGTAGGCAGCGCCAACGTGCCAACGTTTGTCATTTTGGACTGATGTTGACATGAATCGCGGATTTCTATGGGCGACAGTATCCATTTACCATCAGGTGGACTGTATGCTCGTCGGCCGCCTTCATCCATAAAAAAAAACACAATCTATTAAAATCAGATATCTAAAACCACAAGGTACATATTATACACAATAATTAAATTACCACCTGATTAAACTATTTTCTTAAATAACTGTACAAAAATAGCTACTAAATAACTGTGAAGGAGCTGACAGCTGTAAAACAGATTACAGCAGCTATACTCTAAGTGTGTTCCGCGGAACCCTAGGGTTCCGTGATACCTCTGTCGGGGTTCCGCAAGAATTTAGAAATAAAAAAATCAAAACACCTCTCTCTGGTCGCTCCGCGGCTGTGCGGACTCCGCGGCCGCGCGGAGACAAAACGCTATGAATGTTATTTATTTATTTATTTGTATTTGTATAAGCTTGTGTTACATTAGCTGGTACAATATCTCATAAGTTTGGTCTCAACAATTTTATACTTGTACAACGCGTTCGCTCTAAGTTTGCCGGTCTGTGGAATGCGCGTACCCTCCCCCACGTGACAACAAAACTTATAATGTGTCATAGTTTTACCCAAATATCTAACGTACACAATTTTTATTGTTACAATTAAATAAAAAATTTCGAACGTCATACACTCATACCTATCGCCAGCGGCAAACTTAAAACGAGCGGGTAGTATACTTGTAAGCGCTCAGTCTCTTTGATAAAAGCCGCCTCTGAATTAGACGCTATAGTTGTCAACTAGCGACTTTCGTCTCTAACTTCAAAGGATAAAGTCGATATTGTTTACAACGCTATTTTTAAATTTCTGTTTTTATTTTTGCTTTTTGTTTATCAAAGGTGCCGACTCGAGTATTTTCGAGAATATTTGAGATCGAGTCTAGGACTAAGTATAAAAGCGGCGATCGCGCGTTGGCGTCGTCAGTTGATGATTAGCGTTCGGAGCGATAAGTTACTACCTACTTACAAGCTCGCTAGCGAGAAACTAGTGTTCATTGTTTTACTGCCTGCTGTATTCTGTTGTCTCAGTTTTATACATTTCTTCCCTGTAGGTTCTAAATTTAGTCTCTTATACGCAGTAACGATTGTGCATTATTTAAACCCCACTATCCTGACTTGTAACATTATAAATAAAGAAGAATGGAACGTTGGCTTAAAGGTGTTAAACGTGTTCCAACAACATCTTCTAATGACGCTGAATGTTCAAAAGCAATGCGCGCGGAGAATTTAGCAATCACCGATCCAGAAGATGATGCCACGAGTGCCACGACGTCAAGCTCGACGGTTTCAAAGACGAAAAAAAGGAAGTATGATGAATCTTATATCAGTTTCGGATTTGTTGATTCCAACGGCTCACCTCTCTGCATGCTCTGTAGTAAACTGCTTCCTAATAGTTCCATGGCACCTGCCAAATTGCGTCGACATTTAGAAACCGTACACCCCGAGACTAAAGACAAGAATAAAGAATTTTTTGTTCGCAAAAAAGATCAGTTATTAGAAAGTCAAAAAAATATGATGCATGTAACACAAACTACCAACGAAAAGGCCACGGAGGCATCATACTTAGTTAGCTATCGCATTGCACAAGCAGGTGAAGCGCACACTATCGCTGAGAAATTAATAAAACCATGTGTATTAGACATAACAAAATGTATGCTTGATGAAAAATCTGCAAAGCATCTTTCTACTGTTCCGCTATCAAACGATACTGTTTCACGACGAATCCATGATCTGGCAAGCTACGTCAAACAAGAACTAGTTACACGTCTACAAAATACACGATTCGCTTTGCAAATGGACGAGTCGACTGATGTCGCTGGTTTGGCTATCCTGCTGGTTATTGTGAGATATCCATATAAAAGTTCTTTTGAAGAAGACATGCTTATGTGTTCATCGCTGCTTACAAACACTACCGGGGAAGAAATTTTTAATAAAATAAATATATTTTTTGAAGAACATAATCTCAGTTGGAACAATTGCATTGACATTTGTACAGATGGGGCCAAGGCGATGACAGGTAAAACAGCAGGAGCAGTGTCACGAATGAAAAATAAAGCGCCTAATTGTAGTTCCAGTCATTGTATTCTGCATAGACAAGCACTTGCGATGAAGCAAATGCCGTCTAATCTAAAATTAGTTATGGATGAAGCGGTAAAAATAATTAATTTTATCAAATCACGACCACTACAATCCCGATTGTTCTCATTATTGTGTGAAGATTATGGCAGCAAACATAAAACACTGCTGCTCCATACAGAAGTGCGATGGCTGTCTCGGGGAAAAAACTTTAACAAGGCTATTTGAACTTAGAGCCGAGTTACAAATGTTTCTTTCAGCAGATACTTCTTTTAATTTGAAGGACCGTTTGTATGATAAAACTTGGTTGTTCCGATTGTCTTTTATGGCGGATATCTTTCAAAAACTTAACGAATTAAATTTATCGTTGCAAGGTAAACAGACAACAGTGTTTCAGGCCTATAATAAAATAACTGCTTTTAAAAGAAAATTAGATTTTTGGATCATTTGCATTGGTAAGAAAGAAATAGAAAGTTTTACGTTACTCAGTGAGTTTGTTAGCGAAAACGACTCAGAAATGTTTGAAGATAATGTGTTTGAAGAATTGGTCCAATATCTCAGTTCGATGCGCGCATCTTTTGAAAAGTATTTTCCCGAAGAACACAATACAAAAATTAAAGTGAACTCCTGGATTCATAATCCTTTTTTACCCAACTTGGAAAAGCCTGAAAACATGTCAAATGAGATATATGAATCTCTTTTAGAAATGTCATCAGACACAAGTATGGAGTCATTGTTCAAAACGACGCCTCTTAATGATTTTTGGTGCAGAATCCAAGATGAATATGCAATGCTTGGCCAAATGGCTCTGGATATTCTTCTCCCGTTCCCAACTACATATTTGTGCGAAACAGGATTCTCTACCTACGCAGCCACGAAAACAAAATATCGCAATAGACTGGACGCCGAAGCTGATATGAGACTCCAACTTTCTTCCATCAAACCTGATATCAAGCAATTGATGAAAAATAAAAAACAGTTTCATACCTCCCACTAGTTAGATTTTTTCTTTTTTAATGTTTTCTATTATTGTCCTTACCAAGTGGTGAAGTAAATAATAATTAGTAACTGATACATTGTACTTTTATTATGCTGATTAATATAGAATACACTTATAAAAATAATTGTTTTATTGTAGGGTTCCATCAAGTATTTTGCTTCCCAAAAGGGTTCCGTCATTTAAAAAGTTTGAGAACCACTGGATTACAGTATCCGCATCCATAGATATCCGCGGGGCTTTGGTTCCGCCGTCTTCCGCGGATAGCTGAAACGGTGGAAAGTAGTGAACACCATATTTTGGAGTATAAATGTACACATAAAATAAAATTAATACTAAACTTAAAGAAAAGAAAAATGTGCTTTAGTAAAATTTATAACTGTAATGCTGTAACTTTTGCAGTTTGGGGCAATTTTACGTTTTGGAATACGCTCAATTTGACATACCATTGGACCGTATCTTTTGACATACAATGACAGATCAATGACAGTCTTCAATGATCCCAAATGATTCAGTCGCAATTATTTTAGTTGATTTGTTTTATTGCTAAATTTTAATAATACAGGAACTTATTGGCCAAAAATATTGTGATTTTATACTACAACGAGAAGAGTTTCAATAATCAGTAAGTAGCTGACATTGAATTTTCTTAATTGTTTTTTTCTGAGTAGACATGGGTGTTCTTAACATAACTCCGTTTTTTGTATTGTTGTCTTGTCACATAACACGTGATCCAAGGCCCATTACGGCTGTTTCGCATGTTTTAAGATTTAATTTAATTTTGATTTCAAACCTAATATAATATGTAATAAATAATATACAATCTGTATACTTTTTTTCCTTGGTAGCTGTTTTGATTACGAAACAACATTAAGTATTTGTTTGCAAAACAACGTTGCAAGTTTGCTACTTCGCTTGATACGAAGTATGTGTTTGTCCTTAATTTATTATGTGAATAATTCAATTAATGATCTGATCAATCTCTAGAAATTATGTGAATTACTATTTTTCTCTGTCATTATGAAGTAGATTGAAAATATAATAAAACCTTAATCACAGATATATATTTATATAATATAGCTCTTTATATTAACATATAACAATATAATAAACATAATTGAATGTTATAAAAACTGTTTAATGACTAATGGGTCTTAAACCCTTCTTTGTTACAAGCTCCAGTGTAAATTAAAGCTAAACTGTTAAAGTTCACTAGCACTAAAATAACATGCCAGCACAAGTACTGATCCCTTCAGCTTTCTTTTTAACAACATTGGATAACACAGCACCAGTGTCTATACCATAAACTTGATCCGAATACAGGCACATATTTCTCTATATATAACTCATATTTCTCCAGAGTATGTGCAAGTGTCAATGAGTTGTATCATTTCATTGATTTAGATATATTCTCTCATAGTCCCAACATTGTAATGTGGCAACTGACTGACTGCAACTTTAGCCATTTATAATAATTACATCTATTATTTATTTATCACACTGGCCTTTTGGTCTTGTGTGTACCCTGCTGTGCACACATGTACATGTGTATATATACTTATATATGATTTTTTGTCTTACTAGACTTGAAAGCTATAATCCTTCTTTCTGTGAAAACTGAAATAGCTGTTATGCTAACACTAAGTTTAAAAAATAAAATAAAATAATGAAGTCCTTAACCTCAAATTTTTAATTATTTGTTTTATAGTTATCGGCTGCCTGGCTGGGCTGAATTTCAAAATGGGAAATAATTGCTTATTGACAATAGTATCCCTTTTTATCTTCATAACACTTTAGAATTAGATTGTCTAAGTGTGATAATTTATCTATAGAAAGGATCTCAAGGCATAAAGTAAGAATGTGTACTTTATTTATTGAACATTGAGACCCATTTAAATAGATAAATATGTGTGAAAAATGATAAAATCTCAAATGTTAAGTTTAATTATTTCAAATTTTAGAACTATGTTTATTTTATTTATGTTTATTTATAGTAAAAGGTGGCATGCACCTTTTACTATAAAAAGGTGCATGCCAGGAAGGTTGCATGCCGACCAACTGGTAGTAAGTGGATACTGTCACCCATGGACATTTGTGATATAGTATTTATTACAAACATCCAGTCCAGAATGACAAATGGATAAATTCAGAAAATGGGGAGAACAGATGTCAGGAAATGGAGAGGGATAGGATGGGCTCGGCTCTGGCCTCATACTCTACTGAAACACATACATACATTGAGGGGAATAGGATAAAGTGGAATATGCAGTATATTTGATGGGTAGTCCTTCTGTAAGGAAAATAAAGACTTACATAGAAAATAATACAACCTCACATGTTATTGTTTAATATGTTACATTGTTGTATTCTAAAAATAGTAACATAGTATCTACTGTTATCATTATCTCATCTCGTAAAAATATCACTACTTACATTTTTCTTAATACAATAAGGAATTTTTATCTCTCTCACTGAATTGTTAAATAGTTGATATTGTATATGATTTTTGATTATTGAGTTTTGTGTGTATTATCACCAGGGCCGTCTTTACCAGGGGGTGCAAGGGGTGCGGTGCACCCCGGGCGCTCACCTTTTAAAGGTAATGAAAAAATATAACGCTATAGTAAACAATTACATAATAGGATATTTGACTGTCATAGGATACACAATAGGATATTTGACTGTCATAGGATACACAATAGGATATTTGACTGTCATAGGATACACAATAGGATGTTTGACTGTCTTAGGATACACTCCCGCACCCCGGCGCAGAATAGACTTAAGACGGCCCTGATTATCACCATCATCATTGTTAGCTCAATTCCATCCACTACTGAGTACAAGCCTTCATGTATTCAGTACTCACTTGAGCCATCCTCCTTGGTCGCTGTTCTTGCATACCACTTGGTATAATCAAAAAGAATATAGTCAACATAAAATAACTTTAAGTTGTATAAATCTACCCATTGTTTGGCTTCCCTAGAGTGAATTTAATTGCCCTGATCAAATTTTAGAAGATTATTAATAATAATAATATAATAATAGAAAGCGTTTATTAATTCATGATGAAGAGCATATTCACTGAATTTTAATTAAAAAAAAAAATATTGCACTGCTTTAGAATATTTGAGTGACTCCATGCAAAAGACATCATTATTTTAGCCTTCTGACACTATTTTAAAAAAACATAAAACATATACGTATTAAATTAATTATAATGTAAAATATTTGTACTAAATTTGGATGAAATAATTTTTCTATGAAAATTTTGACACCCACCCAAATCCATGAGGATTGAATTTTGAGAAAAATTACAATTGCTTTACAAACTTCTCCAAACACTATAATATAAGCTATAATATACTTAGAGCTATAATATAATAATAGCTATAATAGCATTTATTAAAAGTAGTTAATTAAAAATTAATTAAAACAATCTCAATACACACGCAATAAAGGTTTTAGTCCCCAAATGAAATCCATGAGTTTTACTGCAGTTTAATAATCTATTTAGAATTTTCATTTACTAATCATGAAAAGTATGCAATTCTTCTTGTAATGTGTGCTGTGATTATTTCCTTTTTTAATCAGTGGTTGTGACTCAGTCATGCATCATTTCACATGCATGACATAAATGTATATAAACTAGACAAGTAATTGCCTACCTTGGTTCCAATGTATTTATAAATATGTAAATGCCATGTCACAGTCACTAAAGTGTAGTCATAAAGAAGACTATGCATTTTGACCCAAGCTGCAATTGCTCTGCTTTTTGTGTACAAAATTTGCTGTGTATTTTCACTGTGGCCCCTATATATAGGATCCACATGTGGATTTGTATCCACATCCATATTTCTGTCATTTTCACCGTACTTCTTGACGAGGCTAAAATCTATCTTAGCCATAACAACACACCCGGCTCATCATCCACTTTGCGTATCTGACCTTATGAGGCAAAAAAGGCAAGGAAGTGGCTACAGCCACTCTTGGTCTACTTCAAAATACCAAAGATATGAGGATAACCTACAGATCAATATCCTTACATAAACTTATTTACAATTTTTTTTTTAAATGTTATCACGTAAGAATCCATTAGCACCCAGCTGTAATAGTTAAAATACTCATTTATATAGGTACCGCATTCCATTGTTCCTACTTGACATAAAAAAGCAGAGGGTTAGGTGGCAATCACTTACTCAAATATTTATTTCTACTTGACTATACCAAGGTTCCATCTTATATGGTACTGTGAAATAGTAATGCGAGTGGCATCTACTTTGAGATGGCAGGAAGGGCCTGCTGTGGCCTTACGCAGGTTATTCATATGTCATCGCACTCATTGCTGTGGTTGCGACTGAAAACAAGTGCTACAACTCCTGTTGCTGCATACACTGAGTCGCAGCCATTTTGCATAACAGTAACTACTTAATAATTAATAATTTAATTTAATTAATAAATAATAAAAGAATTAGTAATTAATTTAATAATTTATCTGTACTACATTCTTAAATATATGTATAAATGTAGTTAAGTTGTAATAAAATGCTTTATGGTACTCATTAAGTACTCCAGCTAAATTTTATTTTGTTTCAGGAAGATGAACTAACCTCATCCGCCTATCAACATAGGAGGGTATGAGATGTGCATAGTACTGCAAACATAGTGCAGTGAAAATCAGCTCGTGGTGGCGGGATGTGCTGAGCGGCCATGTTTTGTGCCATCGTAACGTGCGCTCTGTGCGCGCTTTCATACGTCAGCGGAGATGTCATCGTGTACACGCAAGACATACCGCATCCCGTAAGTAATTTTGATTGTGTAACTTAGCATTCCAATGATGTCTACTTTATGCAAAATGCGTAATAAATTGATTCTGGTAAACCAAACGTGGCAAAATAAAAGAGCGCCATATTAAAAAAAATCTGTATTATCTATACTAATATTATAAATGCGAAAAGTAACTCTGCCTGTTACATTTTCACGTGTAAACCACAACCGATTTTAATGAAATTTGTTATCGGAATAAATCGAAACCCAGGGACGGACACAAAGGGTGCTTCTCAGGGACGGACTCCTAAGTCCGTAGTATTTACCGCGATAACCGAATTCCACGCGGGCGAAGCTAGTATCTTATATTTTAAAAGACGAATTTGATATTTTATATTCTCTATTCTAAACTGAAAAACTGAAAAATAATGAATGCAGAAAGAAAATAAATAAATTGTAGATAATTGTGGACACACAAGGTCTTTTGCTCTTCTCATCCAGCCGGTACCGGCGACTTTCTTGAAGTTGTCCGTTCCACGCTGCTGTTCCTAGTACGTGGTGTTCAGTCGAGAGGCCGACAGACGTATTGAACTTAGTGGGACAGCATTCGGCAAATTAATCCTTTTCTCGTCGCCTATACCTCAATGTTTGAAGACAAAAGTCATTGCGTTCTGTCCGTTATGACGTATTATACCGAAATGTGGTCTCTGACGGTAGGACAAATTTACAAATTCAAAATCGCACAGCGAGCTGTGGACGGAGCTATACTCGGATTATCTCTACTGTACAAAGTCCGTAACGAAGAAATCAACGAAGAACATGATGTTACTGACATAGTTCAAAGGATCAGCAAACTAAAGTGGCAGTGGTCAAGCCGTATATGCCGCAAGATCGATAACCGATGGCGGAGAAGAGTCCTCGAATGACGTCAGATCATTAACAAGTTATATTGTATCATTGCTTATATTACACATTCATAAATGACATATATATGTTGTATTTTATGTGTTTATCCTCACATTTGTTTGTGCTGTAAAAACATATGTTTTACATAGATACAATGGATTAATTTTAGTTCATAAAACAACGCGAACATGAAAAGTTAGTTAAACAATGTAAAAACGTATTGAAGGACGAATTCATTTAAAACACATTTTACGGTCACAATAACGAAATAAGAGACAAGTCGCTCGCTTATTTGTGACAAATGGAACAGAATATTTTTTGTTTACTGGTTTAGTTTTGCACACACACACACACACATAAGCAGGCCGTGACGCGTGCATTTCTATCAAGATAACTTACTTCTCCTTTTAATACTACGTTCCTTGGCAACATCATTCAGATAGAGAGGAATCAGTTACTTATTTAAGTTTGAGATCTGACTAGGCTCTGCGGCCATCAATTCGTCTACTCAAGGCCCCTTACATTTTGTTTACTTACGCTAAACCAAATTAAATACTCATAACAATATAAAGTACTTTTAAATGTAAATATAATCAGTACTGAACATCCGCTGTCCTGCGAAATGCTTGCAAGGAGTAATGGCATTATACATCGTATCAGTAATGGTAATTGCTCTACACCAACCTCTTCATATACATTGTCTAGTACAGGATGGATGTATGACCTTAAATCGCCACGCTCGCCAAGCGGGTTGGGTCCACTCTTCTAGAAGTGGTGTAGTTCTTCAATATTTGTGCTAGAGACGTTGTTATCCTTTAGTCGCCTTTTACGATGCCCACGGGAAGTGATGGGGTGGCGCTTTTCTAAAGCCGGCCGATGCCCAACGGCGAGTACACGTCCACGCTACGTTTAATATAAATATGTACTAACCAATAAACATAATTGAAGAATATTTACCGGAAACGTTACGTGCTACAAACGATCAATGCATAATTAATATGAATGGACTCTTACTCCGCCGTTGGCAAATTTAATCGATTATTGGGTTCATCTCATCGATATGGGAATGGACTAGATGATCATACGTTCTTATCAAAGAAACCTGCTTGGCAACTTTTAGGTGCAGGGCGAAGCAGATGAGGAGGGATTCATTAAAAGGTCAAATTTGAAACATAAGTACTACACATATTAAAAATGTTCCATTTTCAAAACACATAATGAATTAAATAATTCGAGAGCTACTGAACATAAAACACTATTATTAGACCAACGTGCCTGCCGTAGAATGCTTGTGTGACATATCTATATAGTATGTATGGTATTCTCAAATCGATGGGTTCATCTATATCACCAAATATAGGTAGGTATACTGTACAGAGCAACGATAAGATAATACTCGTAGGTAGTTTGAAATATAGGTCTTTGCGATGTATACTGAAATATATGAGGCTTCAATTATTATTTACTATTATTATTATTATATACTCAGTGTCATGCAGAATTTGTCATACTTTTGCTTAAACATTATTTTATTATTTATTATTGTCATTATGACCCTGTATTGTTTCCCTGCAGAGGGAAGGTCTCCCTCTCATCCCTCACAATTTAATGTTTTTTGCAAGCATGGTTATATATATATAAATTCAATTGATATGAGCCAGACAAAGCCACAGGGCTACCCTAGCAAATTACTACAAAGTTTCGGGCCATGATCCACCAAGCTGTGCCAGTGAGTGCGAATTGGTGGATACACAAGCTCTAGATACCTTTTATTCTTGAGTAAGCTGCTTTCCTGACAATGTTTTCCTTCGCCGCCGTTTATTTTTCCTTTATCACACCGATAGTGAAATTGTATCCATTACACATTAAGAAGTATGCATGAAAACAACGCATTTGTAATGTATGAGGATACTTGTATTAACTTGTCATATGGACCTCGTGTCCAAAAATATTTTAATTTTTGTGTCCGAAAAGGTCCCTCGCTGCATTTTGCAGTCTGATTCGTTTATAAATATGCAATGATTGTATTAATTACACTATTAATTAGTTGTTGCAAGTATTCGTGTAAAATATTTAGTAATTATCGTTTAAATTATATTTACATATTTCATCGTTTCTCCCAACGCGCCCCTCTGTTCAAGCCAAGGGTTGACTAGTAAAAAATGCCTCCAGGCATTCAGCTCGCCTATTGTACGATTGAATGCAATGTGTTTTTTTAAATAAATAAATGCAATGTAACACGACACTCCACATCACACCACTATTAAGGCAAATGAATATTGCACGAGCATTGATAAATGGCAGTTGTATTTAGTAAAAATACTAGGTCACAATAAATGAAATCAAATCACGATTGTAAATATTGTAATGTAATAATAATTTTCTTATTTAAAGCAAACTATCTGAATTACACAAAATTATCCACACCCCTAGAATTCCCTGAAATCATCGACCTACCCATCAATCTAACACCCATTTTTATATTATAACACCCTATATTACACAAAGTTAAATATTTGTATAATGGACTTCGTAAACACTTTTAGATAACCACAAATCTTATCAATACCAAGGAATATTCCCAACATTCGAACACCAGGCAATAGTCGAGTAATCCTCGTAGCAAGTGTGACGTCTGTGGATTGTGGCTGAAAGCGCTAAGACCATTGCATTGAAAAAATTGTTCTAAGTTATAAAACAGCGCGCGTTTGTGTTAATTCTAATTTTAAATTTGCTGGTAAGAACTCAATATGTATTCGTGTTCCTGTAATCCATTAAATTGTCAATATCTGCTCATATTAATGCATAGAATGATATTTGAAGTTATTATAAGTAGTTATTCTTTACCAAATTTTTCTTTCGCTGATTCTTCAGCTAACTTTCTTTCTGGTTATAAATTGCATCTCGTTCTCGTAATTCGGACTGCTATTTTTCATATCATTTCCTTATAATGAAGATAAAAATTATAATCACTTTTATTAATAGATTCAAATATTTCTGTGTAGGCATGTGTGATATCATGATATATGCATAGTCTTGCTCAGTGCACACTACCGTAATAAAAATAAAGTTGGTCAACATAGAAACATGAGTCATGCGTTGTATATCTGCAAAACATATCAATCAAGTGTTTGAGCAAATAGAACCACCTTTTCAGTTCTTTACGAACATTCAATAGGCGGCTATGTCGCGCCAACCACAAATACAATGTTGTAGAACAAAACCAGTTCATTCAGTTATTACAACGAATATATGTGAACATTAAATTCTCTATATTAACCCGTTTACAAACGCAAAAAGTTTGTTTGTAATTGTACAATGGGTTGATTGGTTCATGCTATATACAGTATCTGACATGATACCAGTGTGGTGTGTTAGCAACGGGGTTGAAGGTGTATTTCTATTCCATGACTGACAATTTATCCAGTTAAATAAGAATGTTATTACCATCTTTGTAATCGTGATCTGTTTTGATTTATTATGACACATCGCGAGTGATCCGTTGCGTCATTCAATTTGTCGATTCTGCATTTCACGAAGAGAACTTCTTACAACTTATTTTCCCAGGAAATACTTTCAAAATCAACTTATGTTAGGATACCTGCTATATTTTTTAAATCTGCTTAACCAATTTCGATAAAATATACGCCAAAACTTTTCGGAATATGTACCGTATACAGTGACTATAATATAGTAAACATAATTGCAGCAGTACCAAGTTTCTATGTTTCTAAGATACGTATAGACAGATTTCTTTTATACATTTGAATCTTCAACTTGGTTGTTATTCACCACAATCAACAACAATATCGTATCTTATTTGTATCAATAATAAAAATCAACTACACAAAGAGTTCTTACCAGCAAATGAATTAATTACTTTTCTATTAGGCTCCAGAATTTGGGAAGTCATTGCCAATTTTAATGAACAACACGGTAGTTTCGGCACGTGGGAAAATTGGAATCGGATGAAATACTGATTACACTCAATATTTCGAGAATGTGAAAAAGTCAACGATATAGGTATTTCATGGAAAATGTTGACTCGTGTAGCGGTTCAAGTGTTCTACATTGTGGGTCTACAGCATTATGTTAGTATATTCCCGTGCACGCCTGGAATAAGTTGATAATTCTAAATATATAGAATTTTAAAATAAAAACTTGTAAAACGCTATATAATTTTGGACGGGGAGAGTGCACGCTGCATTCCCACAGCCGCTATTCGCACTCTACTAGCCTCGTTACCCCTCTCACAGAAGACTACCTTGAAATGTACTGCATTTCCTACTTTATCGTATTTCCCCAATCATTAGCTTTGTTCGCGGTAAGGATTCAGAACTAATTCGGAACTAGTACTGAACTAATTTGGAATCGTAGTAGAGCGCATGCTCGGTTATAAACCGATTCGTGATTTTTATTTCCGCGAACGATTTCGGAACCAAACTGCGTACGATCTACTGTCATCGGCAGTGTTACCAACTCTCAAAAATATTTATCCCTAAAGCTTAAGTCAAAAACCCCCAAAATCGCCCCAATTACTTAGAAATCCCTCTAAAAAAATATATAATAAAAGAAAAAATATAAATTACAAAAATGCAATAAAATTTCTTTACCTTTTAAATCTGGATCTGTTTCCCAAATCTACGTGTACTTCTGACTGTACATTTTTTTATTTTTAGTTTCTTTAGGCATCATTAACAAATTGCTTGTCGGCACAGCAGTACAACAACAAAATCGAATTAAACAAGTAAACAATAATCAACGTACATATGTATTTCCAGTAAGCATAGGCACAATAACCACCAGTCACCACAGAGTAGTTGTAATATATTTGTACTAGATGTCGTTAAGTCGCTAGGTCAACAAATAAATATGATTAGCTATTATAGTTTGGATTGTCCCAGGGCCTATACTTTCACATAATATATGAAAAATATATATTCATAATATATTCAAAAAAATATATGAAGAGTCAAAAAATCCCTAAAAATATAAAACCCCTAAAAAAAACCCATCCCACTTATTTACCCCCTAAATTTGGGGGGAAAACCCCTAAGTTGGCAAGTATTTAAGTGGAGCCACCAAAACACATTACTCTTATTAGAGTATTATATAAACTTATTTATATAAACAACAAACAAAACTAACCATATTTTATTTAACCCTTAATAAATTAATAAAATTTATATTTTATTTAACTATTTAACCAGTTTATTAGTTTCTAACCAACTGAATATAGCCGCAGCATGTATGTCAAATGTCGTTAGGTAAAAACTGCGCATGTCTGGAACTACGGATTCTTGCCAAAGTTATAGAACTGATAGAACTGATTCTGAACCGATCCTGAATCGAGTTCGACGGTTCCGCGAACACAGAACTGTAACTAGAAATTCTGAATTGTGTGTTCCGCGAACGGCATTATTTGAACTGCGCATGCGTATAGTTCCGAATCAGTTCTGAATCCTTACCGCGAACGAAGCTATTATACTATCATTATATCATTATCATTATTTATCATTATACGTACGTGTTTCGGTAGTATGTGAGATATGCGAGAGCCCATTCCCATCCCACCCTATTCTATCCCTCCCCATTTTCCCAACCCACTCCTTAGTCTGCAAAGGTAGGCAGCGCCTCCGGGGACGTGCCAACGTTTGTCACTCTGGACTGATGTATCGCGGATGTCTATGTACGACAGTATCCACTTACCATCAGGTGATCGTCTGCCGCCTTTTTTCTATATAAAAAAAAAAAGATTATATTACTCGATAGCCTCAGAGAAAATGATTTCAGCATTCAAAGCGAAAACACTTTTAAATAGTGCCCTTGAAAAACAGTTCATTTTGACTTATCAACTTATTGTCTTATAACACTTAAATATAAATATTTACTCTTACTCTCATTAATCATTGTTTAATAGATTTTGTTTTTCTTTTTCAAGTAATACGAAATCAAACTTTATAAAAGTGACTGTTAAAATTTTTAAAGTTGTAAAAGTTTAAAGTTTTTTATCCATGATATTTTTACAGCTTTTATGAGTAGTCGTATTGTATTCTATTTACCAAACTTGGAATAGTTAAAATTATATATGAGTATATTTTAATCTGATCCGAATTCCGAGTACATAAGTACCCAACTGAGTAACGTTTACTGATATCAGTACTTTCCATCTATCGCAGTCATGTAATAAATTCAAGGCCTATTGGTATTTTCCAATGTTAATGATAATCATTGCAAAAAAGTATTATTTTATTGTATTTTGGTCATACATGTGTGTAGCAATGCGCGTGTATTTATGAGCGGGCGAATCCGAAATACATAATCTATTTTGGGTAACTCTAAAAGCTACAACAGATTTTGACTCATTCTTTATAATGATTTCTTTAAGAATTCCACAGTATACCTGCTCAGAACAGTAACTAGCTCATTTGAGAAGGGTCAATAAAAATATTATGAGCATAATAACCGGTGCACAGAGTTCTACATAATTAAATATTTTAAAGGTCTATAGTATATAATAATAACACCGCAAACAAACACGATATTAATTGTAAGTTTACAGTATTTGACCTCAGGCGACCCGAATCATATCCACTGATGTGTATCGAATGTCAAGCGACCTCGAAATATATAGTTTGTGCAAATATGACTAATTTTGCGCAGTTGATAGCACACGAAGTTACACAAAACTAGAATAATAATTGTAGCTCTTATATTTTTTATTTATTATTTTTATATGGAAGTAGGCGGACGAGCGAGCGGTCCCACGTGATGGTAAGTGTCACCGCCGCCCATGGACACCTGCAACACCAGGAGGTATGCGAGTACGCCGCCGACCCTGCAAAGTCCTATTCACAGCTTTCTTGAAGTATCCCATATCGTAGCGTCATGGAAAGTTCTCTTGAGGCAGTTCGTTCCACAGCCTACGGGTTCGCGGTATAAAATGTTTTTTGGTCCGAACAGTGCGCGGCACCTCCGTTACGAGGAAATGCTAATGCACGACACTTATTATTAGCACATTTATTTAATTATTTTGTCTTTATTGCACAAAGTGACAAAAGGCGGACTTAATGCTTAGAAGCATTAGCTCCCAGTCATATTAGCGTCTTTATTTATGGCTTGATCGGCGGCTGATCATACTCTTATATAGCTAGACTGTTAAATATTCGAATTGGATACTCGTACATGGGATGTTTTTAAAAAGCGGCGTATAAATGTCATTTTATAATTGTATACCTAACCGCAGTGCCACAACATCAACCCATGTCATCAGCCACTGCTGGATAATGCTTAGTGTATTCATAATTTGCCTATAATGGCCAAGGCTCGCCACCGCACTTGTGTCATTATTTTACTGATTCTGAGACGTATGAAGGTCTGTATCAAAGGCAAGAATTGTCATTTTGAATAAAAAATATATTTTAAGATTATCGAAAGTGTGTAGTGTTTCGTACCGAAATTTTTCATCAGGAAATAATTAAGTCAAAGAGACGGATTTATGTTTTTATCCAAAGGGCATTATAGGCAATATTCCATATGAAATTTACGCGAACGACGTCGCGTGTACAGCAAATAAAACAATTATTTGTTGGCAGATTGCGGAGGAGTTCCGCGACATGCCGTCCAGCTTCGGCGGGGACCTGCCCCCTGAAGGTCTCCGCGGGTTTCTCACAGTAGGAGTGCCACCCGACGGCTGTGGCAACCTCACCAAACCGCCTGCCGCTGACAACTTCACTGGCAAATGGATCGTGCTCATTGCCAGGTCTGTATGCTGGTTAACTATCTTAAGTTTTAATTTTCTTTAAGAAAAATCTTCGTGGGTGCGTCTATAGGTTCCTCACAAATGAATGGCGATTCACTTTGGCGAGATATTACTTTGTAAGTGTTTCCGCTGATTCGGAGCCGCACGATGGCTGTACCGACCTCGTCGAACAGCCCACTATTACGGCCACTATTAATTAGAAGTACAACCGGCGGCCTTACCGCTAAAGCGATTTCTTCCAGCCAACCTTTGGGTGGTGAGGGGATGTCATTAGACGTAATAGAGATAGATGGTGCAATGAGGAAATAATGTCTGAATATACATTTACATATAGATACATACAGAAATATATAGATACCTACAGTTAATATATACATGCATTAATACATACATACAGAAAGATAAAGGAAAATTAATTTGGGCGTGAGAGAACTCTTAATTTAATGGTCGTGTTCTTCCACGAGTCTTTTAAAACTAGCCAGAGATTGAGCGCGCTTTATAGTTAAAGGTAATGCATTCCATAACCGAACCGCTTTGACTGTAAATGAATGTGAATCGAAAGTAGAAGAATGGTCAGGAATTTTAAGAAGTTAATCTGAAGATCGCAGATTGAAAGAATGTGTAGAGAGATTGTTAAAATTTTCTTTAATATATCCGGGTGTGAACCGGTTAAACAGTATACTGTAGAGGAGGGCGAGTGTATGAGCATCTCGATGACGACTAATTGGAAGTCACTTGAGCTGCTGGTGGAATTCTGAAGACACTCATGTTTATTAAGTTGTGCTTCTGTCAAATCCAAGTAGCACACATCGCCATAGTCAAGTATAGGTAGAAGTTAACTTTGCACTAACACAAGCTGCGCCTGGTGGCCTGCGCTAAGAAACTAAGAAACCTTCGTAATATACCCGCTGTTGAGAACATCTCTCTGGTAACCTCGGTTATTTGAGGACCCCACCACATCACACTGCCCTACTGTACCATACAGTCTGAGTCTCTCCAGTGCTGGATGCCTCTTCAGTGCAGACCTCTCCTAAGGCTCGCCACAAAACACGATTTCAGCACTTCTTATCCAGCCACTAGGATAAGATCGCCTGGTTCTAATAATCTCTTTAAAACATTAATTACTCTTTAATTTGTCATAATGCAACATATATAGAGTAAAGATGTATATTTATAATGTATCTATTTATCTATGTAATCTATCTGCACAATACTGTACATTTTGGTTTCAGATACAACTGCAGTTTCGAAGTGAAAGTCCGCAATGCACAGGCGGCTGGCTACGACTGCGCTATAGTGCACAACGTCAACTCCAGTGAACTCGGTTAGTATATGCCACTCCACGCCTGTCTGCACAAAACCATTGATGGACGATTACGAACATTCATTGTTACATAAATGAATGTCCGACCGGGAATCGAACCCGGGTCCTTACGTACAGCAAGTAGGGCCGCTACCAACTGGGCTAATTCCTTTGTTGGCGATCGGTATTTCTTCGGATTGCGTAAATACACCCTCAGTACAGATCTCTGTGAATATTTTCTTTGGTCGCAATAATAAGTTAAGGGAGGATCCCCTTTCCCGAACATATGCGATCGCCATCGTAAATATAATAACTTTATATCTATTTACTTCTTACTACTATTAGTTTTTTTTTTCCAATTTAATAGTAAGCCTATTTAACAATAACGGTATATGTAAAAACTATAAGTTAATGCGTCCGTTATCACACCGGGTGCATTAGCACCGTTGATAATAGGCCACTATTTGTTTAACTGCCGTCTCAGGCGGTCACAATGTGTGCAAATGTAACAGTTACGCGGAAACATATAAACATGGTAGTTATTTCATACATATATTATAGTTATTTGTGTAAAGTGCATCTATAGAAGACTGCCGTAAAATGTACCTAAGTATTTCGAAAGTGAGTTAAATATGCTTGAGCCCGTAGCCATTGACAGGCAAAGCAAGTGTGTTAAATTGTATAGAAACCACTCACCGATGTAACGAAACATCTCCATTGACTCGGTTCAACACTTTTGATGATTTTTTTACAATTGCAATGAGCCCCGTTCAGTATCCACTGTTGGATATGGGCCACATCATGTACATTGTCTTGTGCATGAGGGATGTATGGCCTTAAAACGCCACGCTGGCCAAGCGGGTTGTCGTGTCCACTCGTTTAGACGTGGTGTAGTCTCTAATCGCTTGTGGTAGCAACTTTGTTCTCTTAGTCGCCTTAGTAGTCGATGTAGTGGTGCTATTCTATAACGGGCCGACATCACGCTGCACTTTTACAATTGATTATATCCCAATTAGGTATTTTTGTGTTTTGCTAGCTACTTGCTAGCGATATACGAGTCGGAACAGACTGAGCGAGCAGCGCGATAAACAAGCAGCTTATCGCTACCATTGAACACGTAGCGATGGACAGCTTGCATTATGTAGGTATCCTTCTGTATTATGAAATTGATGAAATCTTAAAAAATAACATACGTTTTTATTGCTTTATCTTAGAAATGAGTTGAGAACGTGTTTCTGTTTAAATAGGATCTTGAAACAACGAAATTTTATGTCAGACTTTTTTTTTAACTTTAGTTTAAAATACCCAAGCATCTAAACGTCAACAATAAAATTGTTTTTTCTCATAAATTTCTAAAACCTTTGATCTGGCTATAATTATTTACTAACGAACAGTAAATTACCCTACATAATAATAAAGATAATTTATAAATAGCTAATAAATTTGATATACTTTCATAAATGTCTAATTTATCATATATAATTTGAGAAATTGTTTAGTACATTGCATACAAAGAGAGCAAATTAATTTACTATTTTCTCCCTCCGTTATACTCTACATACACTAGCTGTGCTCCGAATACGTCCGCGTGGACTTGCCTATATACTCCGTGGCCTTATATTCGCTCATTGAAAATTTCGCGTATTTGAGTAAATACATGAAAATTTTCAGATTTTTTAAATATATTTTAAGCAACTAAGACCCATACAAAATATATAATAAACGTATAGTACCTTACAATAAACTTAACTGCTAATTTTCTTACTCGGTCTCACTGTCCGTCAGTACACAATCGTCTGAACATATAGGTCTTAAAGTTGTTAGACCTGTAGATAGTTGGACTGTAGGTATATTTACCGTAGCCAGTCCTGTTTTCGTGCCCCCCCCCCCCCCCCCCCCTCATGCACAAGGCACTGTATGGCCTTACAACAGCGAAATAATAACACATAGAAGCACTACTAAGCCTTAAAAATGATGACACTGAAGAGTCGCTGCAGTAGGCGTGGCTTAAGAGTCGCCGCTCAAAAGTAGCAGTTTATTGCGATTTGTTTAAATGTGCGAAACGGAGAAACGATGCCGTCTTGTTGTGTGAAATGGTGCATAAATAATTCTACTGATCATCATGAAGACGAAGGGATATCATTCCACGTGTAAGGTCCATGTGAAATCTTTCAGATTTCCACGAGAATTAACTAGTAGGGAATTATGGATAAAAACTGTTCGCTTAGAACGACAGGAATATGACTGGTGAAAAAAAAAAGACGTGTCCAATTAAGAAATGTGTAACACGGGAAGGCGGATAATGGCCGGTGTAAGTAATAACAACCCAAATGCAACTTAATTCAAAGGAATTTATAGAAAAACTTTAAATAATTTAGAACATCGTTCCCACTTTACGGGAAATGCTTATCCGCTTGAATATTTTCCAATCTTAAATTGCTCGGCAGCAACACGTATAAATGAAACAACAGCAGGTTTCCGTCGCAGAACCACAGTAGTTCCACATTTTACTTCGCCGCCATCAATTGATGAAATAAATAACTGTGACGAATTGTCCCAAATGTTAGATAGACCCACTGAACTATAGAGCTTCTATAGAGAAAATTATGGAATATGTATCTGGTTTTGTAGCAAAAAAGTTAAGTATTCTAGAATTGAATGCGAAGAATGTACGACTCTTCTGTTTGTCACAGAAAAACTTTATCTCCATAAATTAAATTCGATAAAATATTTTGGTGCTCTGTGTTTCCCATCCACAGTATTGTTCAAGATTTGCTATCTTGCCAAATGTGTCATAAGAAGTATCATCAAAATTGGATCACGAAACTCGTTGTCTGGCAAACACAATCCTTGTTTTATTGATACAGCAAACACAAGTGCTTACTGCATGCAACAACGTTTAATGATGTTTTTTGTACAACCGATTGTAACCATGGTCTTTTATTGATAAAAAGCATTATAAAAGAATTTGTACGTGTTAGACTGCATTATATTGCTAAGAATGTTTCGTTACTTCATTCCTCAAGGCAGAAGTTAAATAAACTAACTCTTTTCAAAGGGACGTAACTGATTGAGTATTTATTTAATGAACAAGTGTTTAAAAATATGTAAATGTTCGCAAATATATAAAATGTCTATAACTTAAATTGACTTTAAAAAAAAAGATTTTTATTACTGCCTAAATATCAGATATTGTAATTTTTCCAGTGTTCAATATTGTATAAACCATCCTTATGACGCGACCAGCAGATGACAAAACTTGACAGTGATAACCCGTCATACGAGTAGTAGACATCGAAATATCTTATGTAGAATTCAATGCAAGCAAATGTATACTTTGTTGCTTAATTATTTTGGTCTATAATCGTCTAAACGTTTTGTTACTTCAAACATTTCGAACTAGCATTTCATTTGTGCATTTGTTTCTGTATTCGATTCTTAATATTCAAAATAGATTTGTATGAAGTAGTACTTCTATGTGTATTATTTCGCTGCCTTAGAAGAACACGCTGACCAAGCGGGTTGGTGAGTGGTCGTTTCTATTGGAGGTGGTCGAGTTCCTTCGGGCTCATTGTAGTCGCCATTTACGACACTCACGAGAAGAGTTCAGGTGGTGCTACCCTTTAGTCCGGCCCTGTGCGTATAATTAATTACTACAAAATTAATTAATTACGCTTTTATTACTTACAGACAAAATCAGTTATTAGTTATTTATTATAGGTCATTTTAATTACCTTCGTTTATTTTGAAGTGTTGAATGTCCGTGACGACCAGGACAGTTCGTGAAATGTACCATGTAATACGTACATGTCTGCGATTTTCAAAGCCCCTTTTGCCATGTCATCCCAACGAGTATTAACCATAATGAGATGATAGAAACACCCATACCGTGAGTTGAAAGTATATAATAATGATCCTTACTTCCTATGGGATAGGTCCCATCCCGTCGAGTATAATAGAATAATGAAAATTTCGTGTCAGCCTATAACGTTCCACTGGCATAGGCCTTTCTGTTAGAGAACTAGGAGGTGATAACTAAGGAATATTCGCTATGCACCATAATCTATACCACGCGGGCCCTGTGCGAATCGGTTAATATTTTTTTATTAATTCTCGAATACGCGGATTTCCTCACGATGTTTTTCCCTTCACCGCCGAGCTATCACTATAATTATGACTTTAATTTAAAAATATGTACTTAAGTTGAAACTCAGTTGTGGTACGGACCAGGGATCTCTACCATTCCTCTACTTATAATAATGTATCCCGTGCTCAGTACGGCGCGACCGTCACGCGTACAATGCAACTGCGCGTTAAATAAGATATAGTAGGAATTAACAAATCTATATATACTTTCGATTTATAAATCTATATAATTAACATTCTGTACTTTCGATATTGAACATTTTTTTTTTGTTTTTGCTTTATTTCAGTGACACCTTGTATACATAGACACGTTGTATACATATTTTACATATACTCGTATATAATCACAATAAAAAAAAGTGAAATAAAACGTTAAATCGGATGTCTTTACTTCATAGTATAACATCTTACACATTAATTTTACAGAGACGATGTCAGCAAAGGACCCGGACGGCATAAACATACCGTCTGTGTTTGTTAGCGACCTCGCTGGGCTCATACTGGAACGAGACTATACATACAAGGAGGGGTGAGTACTACAATCATAACTTTTGTCTTGTGCGGGAGGGGTGTGTGATCTTAAAACGGCCGCTAACCAAGCGGGTTGGCGAGTCCACTCTTTTAGAGGCGGTGTAATTCCTCAGGGCTCGTGGTAGCGGCTTTGTTATTCCTTAGTCGTCTTCAACGACACCCACAAGTTGCATGTCAGTCATCACTATACTCGACTTACATTCTTATCGATACTACTAATGCTCAATAACGAAAGTGGAGGCCACGTACCGGAAAAGAGCGGTGCGAGACTCCAGCCCCTCCAGCCACGTGGACTGACGACTAGAAGAATTTCACCGGCAGTGGTTGGACGAGAAGAGCTGAGGTCCGTGTGTGGTGGCGAACACACAATCAAGCATATATCCATCAGTGCAGATGGTATGGTTTAGGTAATGCTTAATAAATAATAAAGGGCTCGTGATGCAACGGTTTTTCAGACAGTTCTTAAATTAATTAACACAGCCAGCCTCACGTCTGCAATTTATTTATAATTAAATATAGTTCAAATTAAAAAGAAAACGCTGGAATAAGTGAAATTAATGTTATAAAAGTAAATGGACTATTAAAACTACTTACCCTAATAAGGTTTTATTATTATACAGCAGAACATCAGTAACATGGCGCAACCAAGCGGTTTATAATATATTCACAATCACAAACAGCACTGATACAGAAGGCTTTACTGGCGTGTAATAGGCACGTAGTGCGTATCGGAAATTAGTCAACAGAATGAATCAAAGACCGATCGAATCGAGTTTGGGGCCAATTTGAATTTAGGTTTTTCATTGGCGGCCAGTTCTTTGGCATTTAGTAGAAAGAAGCTCTGTAAAGGACAATACTCGAAAAAGTATCGTTACAATAGCTCTAAAACCATTAAAAGTATTGTTACAATAGCTCTAAAACCATTAAAAGTATTGTTACAATAGCTCTAAAACCATTAAAAGTATTGTTACAATAGCTCTAAAACCATTAAAAGTATTGTTACAATAGCTCTAAAACCATTAAAATTTCTATATGATAAATTATTTATTTGCCTCGATGTAATGTTCCCAGTTTCTATATAATGGTGAATGGCGACTCTCCGTTCAACATCAACACGCACCTGCTGCTGCCGTTCGCGATCGTCGTCGCGCTCTGCCTACTCGTCATTGTCATATTTATGGTGAGCGACTTATCATCATACCATAGATAAACACTTTACTTTTCATAGAACAATTATTTGTAAACTGGCCTTAAAGTTGTACTAAGTACAGCGCAAAAGTACTTCACCGCCGAGACAACCACTTCTGCTTTACAAAGCCCAAAATTGAAATCCATAGTAAGTACTGTAGCACCCTTTCTGCAGCATCAACACACCTCAAGATTGCAGTACAGGCTATGGGATGTCACGACAAACAATTACCGTTTATTTGAGAGTCTCTTAGGTACCTAATTTTAAATTGAACTAAAAATGACACGTGCATCCGTGGTAGGTTAGGTACTATTCGTCTTGTATTCGCGAATAGCGTTTTTTTGCTCTTTAAAACATGCCTAGTAGATAGTGTCTTTTGTAATGTTTGAGGATAGCTGCCGAAACGATAGCGCGAAATGTTTTTAACCATTTTTTTTTTGTTCAACTAAAAGAAAAAAAAATATTCGTTAAATAATATTAATTTATTTTAAACTTATTATTCGCTTCTCATTCCATTCCACATAAAACAACAGTATTAAAGTCATTGATTGCCTTTACTCGCTCTGGATCCAACCTAATGCCCATTTCCCTAACTGCATGACCAAGATAAGTAATCTCTTTTACCCCAAATATACACTTACCTATACATACATATAATAAAACTGTAGAACCAGCGTGCCTGTACATTTAATATATTTAACAAAAACTGATTGGGAGCGATGAACGAATAGTATCAGAATACAATAAGACGATTTTGAAAATTTGTGTCTGTCTGTTCGAACACGCTAATCTCCAAAACTACAGAAAGGATTTTCATGGGGTTTCCACAGGTTTCATGGCATGCGTACGAAGTCGCGGGCGCAGCTAGTACCTTCTATAATAATAATAACTTTATTTCGTTAACATAATCATACAATTTTATACACGTGGTGGGGGGGGGGGGGGGGGTCTCCTTTTAAGTATAAGAAATACCTGTGTCGGGAGTCTTTTAAATAAATTGAAAGAAAAATAATATTGTTTTCACCTCTAGATAGTGAAGTGCATCAAGGACCGCCGGCGCGCGCGTCGCCACCGTCTACCAAACCGCGCGCTCAAGAAGATCCCCACGTGCAAGTTCAGCAAGGGCGACCCCTACGACACCTGCGCCATCTGCCTCGACGACTACCAGGAGGGCGACCGGCTCCGGGTTCTGCCCTGTGCACACGGTATCTACAAACACACTACAGTACGGTTATCATACCCCGAACGTTGCCTAGATGAGATCGCCTTAGCAATGAGATCGCCTATTGGACTCTGTCATAGATATTTGCACGTGTAATAACTATCTGTCAGTAAAATAAAGAGTATTTATTATTATCATAGGAAGAGCTCTGACAGTTTGGGGCGTTTTTTATTTCACGCAAATACTTTTTGTTTACCGTTCAATACCCGTTGATCGAAAATAAACCGTCCAAGTAAATTAGGAGTCGCCCAATAAGTGTAGTATGTTTACTGGGGACAGAAGAGTTGGACTCCTTAGGAAGCACAAACATTAGGCACTCGTGCTATGCGGATGATCAGCAATGTTTTGAACTTAATGCGAATCCGTTCCAATGCAATTTGTATATTAACTCTTTCTCTTATATGGATTTACACTCTGTCTCTATTACACTAGGAATCCTGAATTAAATTTATGGTTTTAAGCGTCGGGAATTCATTGATTACATTAATCGGTGATTTTTATTGTCTACTACGTAGGCAGTAGTCAGTATAATTATACTATATAAATCTACTTATATACATAGAATAAAATCGTAACAGAGCCGTGTATGAAATATGTAAAAAAACGCATCGCAGTGCAATGTGCATATGGATACAGAGCCTAAAACAGATTTTTTTTGGAATATTTTGTCTGTCTATCTGAACGCGCGTCACCGCGTTCAGTGCTGATCGGACCGCTGATCGAATTTGAATGAAATTAGTAACTTATAAGCTGGGAAAACGTTCAAGGTACTTTTTATCCACATAAAAATTATGAAGTTCCTACGGAAATCACATGTTCAAGCGAACGAAGTCGCTTGCACCGCTAGTCTACAATAAATGTCCATTATTGTGCAGCGTACCACGCGAAATGCATCGACCCGTGGTTGACACAGAATCGCCGCGTGTGTCCGGTGTGCAAGCGGCGCGTGCTGGCGGCCGGCGAGCGACGCGCCCGCCGTGACACCGACTCCGACACCGACGACAGCCGCGAGCCGCTCGTCGACGAGCCGCCCGTCACACAGGCACGTAGCACTCTACTATATAATCGACTCGTGCCACGGAGCCGTCAGATGTGTCCGGTGTGCAAGCGACGCGTGACGTCACACGACACGACACTAACGTCTACGGGCTGCCCGTCACACGGGCACGTAGCACTCTACTGTAGCATCGACCCGTAACACGAAGCCGTCGCGCGTGTCCGGTATGCAACAGGCGCGTGTCGGCACCCCGACTCCGACGATAGCTGCGAACCGCCCCTCACAGGCACTATATACTAGTAGTTAAGATTCCCACACCCACCACAATACAAACTCCGATACGGACGACAGCCGCGAGCTGCTCGTCGACGAACCACTCGATACACGGGCACATAACACTACTGTTTGTGTAGTGTACCACGAGAAGTGTGTCGACGCGTGGCTGATACGGAACCGTCGCGTGTATGCCGTGTGCAAGCACCGCGTGCTGGCGGCCGTCGATTCCCCGATTTTATTTCCCACAAAAAGTTCTTACGAATGACCGTTGGTGAGATATGGTAATGTCATGAATTGTAATGTTCATATTTTTCAACCTTTTACTACATCGCCTTCGAGGTGCGTCTCCTCGCTATCGCTGTCGCCGCCTTCGGAATCATATCTTAAGGCATCGGGCACAGGGTTTCACTGGTCGCAACAACATCAGGCAACACGTATCTCGAAAGGAGTCCTATTGATAATTATAGTGTTCACACGGCGTCACCTTGATAACTGCTCGCGCAATAGAACGTCCAGCCTCCCACAATCGAAGATAGTGTCGCCTCCATGCAAACGGGAGTTTAAATTTTGCAATGTGACGTATGATTTCTTCTATAGTGTTATCGATCGATTGCGGTAGATCGTTTTGCAACCTGTCTTATCAAACAAAAACTAATTCACGCGACTGCCGACCGCCAGCGTCACTAATCGCGCTGACCAGTCACGTAGCTGGTCACCGCGACCAGTGACATTCTGTTTTCCACGCCTAAAGGCCTCCCCTAGTAAATCAGGTAGTTTCGAACCGCAATCCACGACATCAGTCAAGTGCCTATTGGAGAATACATATACTTCAGATTTTTTTAATATTCTGAAACAATGTGGGTTTGCTCACGATGCTTTTGTTCACTGCCAAACCATAATCGGTTCCCATTAAGACTGCAGTGAGTCGTGCGTGAGTCGTCACCATCATTGACCAATAGTATTCTTTAGAATTCTCAGGTCTATTTCACTATTGATCAAAAAAGGTGACGCCCACTCTCTTGAGCGATAACTCGCTTGAACTTTGAATTGCAAATAAATACATTGAATTGAACAAATTTTCATTGATTTTTCATAGACGAGATGGCAGACGAACACGCGACCCACGCGATGTTAAGTAGTCACCACCGCCGTTGAACACCTGCAACATTGGAGGGCAGTGCACTGCCGACCCTGCAGAATCCCTACCACGCTGCAACGTTAGTTCAAGTAGTAGGGGTTTCTTCGAAAAATACCAGCAGGTCCGCGCTTCAACAATTTAGTAATAAATGTACATAAAATAAAAACAAACGTCTAATAAATGTTTTATTGATGTTGTACAGAACTAGTTGTGGGTTCCAATCGCAAACACACACTTAACAGTGAAATATTAGACCCGTTAACGTGGCCCCTGGACCTACAATAAAATTGTACAGTAATGTCATTGCACAATATTTATTCACACCTTGCACCCAAACGAAATTAATTTCAATGCACTCCTTAAACGTTAAGAAACATCTGTAAAATTACACAATATAATTGGTCGTCTAATTGCTTTTGAGTAAAATTTTCATAACATAAAAAGGTAGTATTGACACTGAAGGTTTTAACGGAGTGCAGCGCGCACGTCCTTATGGATCAAACGATGCAAAGCTAAGGAGTCAAAGTGCAGATATTCTACATTTGAAGCGAATTCGAAGTGGCTTGTATTTAAACGAGCTGCAAATAAATACTATATGAGCAGCAAATTGTGATCAACAAAACAAACAATTATTTTCAATTACTGAAATATACAATTTTTCAATTACTGATATATACAATTTTTCAATTACTGAAATATACAATTTTTCAATTACTTATATATACAATTTTTCAATTATTGAAATATACAATTTTTCAATTACTGAAATATACAATGTTTAATTACTAAGAATATCAACACAAAGCCGACCTACTCTTTTATAACTTTATTGTCACCGGAGAACCTGAACCTAACCCACCTTTAAATTTGCTGCCACTTTCAGTATTTCTACTGCTCATTTGATTATTTCCCATTTGAATTTCTTTGAGCGGCCATTAGCTTTCGATTTAGTATCAAGAATCTCGCTAAAGGACAACACTCATAAGAGTATTGTTACAACAGTTTTTATGAAAATATGTATATATACAGGGTGGTACGTTTGAGGAGCAGAGCGAAAACCCGTTCGTGCGAGCGGCGCGGTTTATGGCGAGACTGCGCTTGCGACCCGCGACGCGCGCACCCGACGCTGAGGTAACACGTCTTTAATTATATATACTTTCATTATAATCTTTTATTTATATAGAAACCAACAGTCACATAGTAATTTGACCATAATAGAGGAGAATAAATTTAATAATCCAAACCTGGAAACAAAACGTGTAATCAAAACATACAATGACACCCAACGATACAGTGTTTCACGCACTATTTTTTAAAATTTAGGAAACGGCGGTCCTAAAATATCGATAGCATAGAAGTTTGATCTCACCGACCCGCCATCCCGCGGTGCCCTTCCAAAACAAGGTCCTATGCTCGTTGCTGCACACACTCTTTGCTCCTGGCTGAGCGCCTTCTGCGCTCGCTGTTAACCATACATGTCCGGTGACTCCTGAAAGGCCATTATGGCCACAAGAATTTAGATAATCCGTAAAAATAAATGAAGTTTGATGTGACACATCTGAAAAAACCTTTTACATAATTAGTTCTGCCCAAAAGAATAGGAAAGATTTCTGTTGAACTTGAGAATGCAGTGCAAGTCCAAAATGGTTTTCTTCTAATTAGCACTTTGTCCATTAATTTTATATATATACTATAAATATAAAAAGGTAAAGTTTGGATGTAGGAGGTAATCTCCGAAACTACTAATCCGATTTCAAACATTCTATCACCATTTGAAAGGTACATTATTCCAGATGGACATAGGCTATATATTATGTGCAAAAAAATTGACGGGCATGCAACGCACTAGGACACAGCTAGTATATCTATATAGAGAAATGCCCAGACTGACTGACTGTTCAATACCAAGCCGAAACCATTGTAACTGGTAACAATATGGATCCTTTTATGACGTGAACGCTTACTAAGAGAAGATACGTTTCATCCTCAGTGGAAAAAAGACAATCATAAAATGTTAACATTTCAGTATAGCAAAAGAACTGCAAATTATTGTATAAATTTTTATTATTTTCGTCACTAATTTTTATACATATTAAAATCATAAAATCCTAATCATTATTATTTTCTGTTTAGTGATACATATTTTTATGCTTATTATTACACTCTTTTTCAGAAAAAATAATTGAATCTTACAAAACAACTAAAACGAATTATTGACTATAATTTTCACAAATTTGACCATAAAATTATGATGAAAAATTGTGTATTATAATATGTAGTTTAAACTGCTATTATTATGATAAAATCTAAATTTCGACATACGACTTACGACGTTGTTAAACTGAGGGTGCGACATATCGGGACCCACGGCATAAGGAACCCTAGTGTGGGTGGCTACTACTGAGCATGGCTCTATTTAGTTATTTAATTACAGGAAGCTCCTCAAGAGGCAAATGACGACAGTTCAGACAGCGATGAAGGAAAGTGAGTGTGCAATGTTATTACATTTTTGTATCTTGTTCATTGATATAGAGTAGGACTATAGAGCAGTATCGACAACAATCAGTATTTTAGTTTTATAGAACATACACTTGATGGTAAGTGGATACTGTCATCCATACACATCCGTGATGCATGCCAACATCAGTCCAGAATGACAAAAATTGTCTTGCCCTCGGATGCGCTGCCTATGTTTGGAGATATAAGAATAGATTTGGAGAAAGGATTGGGAAAATGGGGGGGATAGAATGGGATGGGAATGACCTTTGGCATATCCCACTCACTAACACGTACGTACATTGAGGAACTAGAATAAAGTGGGAAATGAAGTAGATTTCAAGGTAGTCTTTTGTAAGAGAGGAGTAACGTGACCAGTCGAGTGTGCCCAGCGGTTGCGGAAATGCAGCGTGAATCCTCCAATACATAGTTCAGTATACACTGAAGTTGTGTGTAATTTTTTATTATTTGTTAATTTCAAGTCACTAGATAGCACTATACAAGTCGCTGGACGGGACATAGGGCACTATTTAGTTAGGACAGTAATTTGGTAAAAAAAAATATCAGGGCAATATAACCCTGTACCATTACATGAAAGGTCTTTTAGTTTTTGGGATCGCTTTGTGGAAATCGAATTATTTATTTTTATTAATTTACAATTGCGAACTATTATTACAAAGAATAATTAATACAAATTAATTATGACTATAATTCAATGCCCGTGTGTGTTGTTTGGGCAATGTGTAGTGTTATAGATACGTGTGGTTAATTTAAAAACAATTATCCCGCAGTACTGTAGAAGACGACACCCAACCACTAGTACAACCGTCAGTGCAATCAGAAGCGGAGCGAAGCCGCCGACCGCGGCGGCACCGCTCCGCCGGCTCCGCTTCACCCCGCTCCGCGCCGCCCGCTCCGCTGCTCCGCTCCGCCGACCACTCTATCAATACTAACGGAGCGAACGAAGCGGGCGAGATAGGAGTCGCTGCATTACCAGCTCCCACCAACTTCAACCCCAACTGTTGATATAAGGTAACAGTTGAACTCTAGTAACATAGTGTTCTCGAAAAGTATAAACATGGATTTTAAGTCTACTCACATTAAATGTTGCGTATTTGTTTTATAAAAAAAACACTAACGAAGCAACAGAGGTAGGAGTGGCTGCGTTACCCGCTCCCACTAACTTCAACTCCAACTGTTGATATAAGGTAATGCAGTTTAAGTATTTGATACTATAGTGCGTTGAACTGTCAGGAAATATTACGTATTTTTTATTACAATATTTTGGCCATTAAGAAAGTGTTAAATTAAGAAATTTAAATAATAATAATCATAAATACTTTATTTGCAAAAAACCTTACAGACTAGGTATACAGAGTTGCTATTGGGCCCCTTACTTGGATAACCTGTGTCGCGGGCGCCCACCTAGCGAATTCAATTTTATTAAACCTTATAAATACATCGAAACATTAATTACATTAAAGGTACTTCGAACTTCATTAATTTAATTAAAGGATTATAGTATAATGTATGGTCAACCAGGGTAATTGCAAACACGCTTATATTTATTGTAAATAATCTTTGTGGCATGTTTGTAATTGCCCCCGATCACCATTTCAATTCAGAACAACATAGGTTCTCACGTTAGGCATAGCCTGTATCATGAGAGCCGTTTTGAAGGAGCTATCCATTACCAGAGAACTTGTAAGTAAGCAGCATAATACCGTAAAGTGGATTCATAATCTTATTATTATATGTATTACTGGTGAGTGGATGTGTGTGCATGTTGTGTGGAGGTGTGTGTATGTGTGTACATATGTACATGCGAGTGTGCGGTGTGTGTATGTGTGTATATGTGTACATGATAGTGTGTGGAGGTATATGTATGTGTGTATATATGTACATGCGAGTGTGTGGAGGTGTGTGCATGTGTGTATATATGTACATGCGAGTGTGTGGAGGTGTGTGTATGTATTTGTTTATTTATTTATTTTATTTATGATATCTGAGTATTTGCTCGGTGTCATGGTATTCAAAGCCAGCGAGCCATGCACCGACTATTCTCTTAGCTTGTGTATAGTGGAATGTTGTATTATATAGGATTTAACGATTTTACAATGGAAGGAACTAAAACGTTTTGCAAATGTTGTTTTCACTGCAACGTTACCTAATCGGAATACACGTCTAACTAACTTTTGATGGGTATTTGGTTGACTTAAGGACTGAGCGGTGTGTTCATATGAAAACATTTAGATTATATATTTGTGTGACCAACAGCACTTCGAACTCCTTGTAATGCTGGTTTGTGGAAAACCTACGATGTTTACCGAGCATACCTTTTAAACCGTAAATTTTTAAACGTAAAATTTGAAATCGGTTCAGTAGTCGCAGAGATTACCCCCAACATACCTACAAACACACAATATTACCTCTTTGTAATTATATTAGTATAAGTATAGATTATAGTGCGTTCAAGTGTAGGTATTGCCGGAAACTAAAAACTTAAATTTTGAGATAACTAACTTGAAATATCATGTCATTTACCAGAAAAAATAACCACGATGGTTGTACATACCTGTTATTGCGCCACTTGTTATATTAGTTATGTAGGAGCATACATGCGCCAGCGCATCTACAGCAAGCGGAGGCTAGCCACGACTAAACCGAAGCGGGTGCGAGCGCGCTATATTTACGTGTGCGTCATGCTACTCGCACACATCATCCGTCCCATTCTATCGCGCGCGAAGATATCTCCGCACGACGCACATAGGGGTATTTTGCCAATCTAGGCGGCCAAAATTATTTCTTTCGATTTTATTATTCTAAATAGGTTCTTTAATTGACTTAAGCTATAGAAAGTGTTTTGAGACATATATATTTAAAAAAACTATCATATTTAACTCAAAATTTAAATTTTCGAAAAATAACATTATAAAACTATGATTTGAATTCCAAATTTTTATTTTCTTTAAGGCTAAACTTAAACATGTTTTATAAAACTATGATGATGATGAGTGCCACGGTTCTTCATCATCCTGTTCACTCTCTTCGTCTTCTGAAACCTCATCTGAATCGGAGTCATCGTTGTCAGGGTGAGGTTCAGCTGGAATTAACAATCCAATTGCATCTTTTGTAAAAGCCATTGTCTTCTTTTTGGGGGTTCGTCTCAAGCTAGTAATAAGGGGGTCTGAGCTTAATAATAACCTGTTTATTATACCAAGGTTGCATAACTCTCTTGAAAATTTTCTTGCAAAGTTCTGCATATACAACCTGAAATGTTTATTCCGTGCCTCAGCGGCTTCTTCGGAGAGCAATCCAATTGGCAATAATGCCTTTTCTACCACAGTTGCACCGTGAACAAGGATCTTGTGCATCGTGGACGTCATAGGATGCCATGGATACAGACGTACATAAAGTTTTGCAGTTTCAATACAATAATCTGTAAATTTCTGTAAATGGATCTTGTGGCCACTTGATATCACTTCTAGGATGATTTTAAGTTGGTATATCAAATTAAAAAAGTTGTAAATAAGTTGACTTAAGTTGTAAATAACCTCCTTCGAGCACGTTAATAATCTTGTAACAGTATGGTTTAGCAAATCTTGTAGATTTACTTCAGCGCATGTTTCAGTCACTTCATAAGATTCTTTACGCGGATAGCAGTCACTTTTCGCTTTTTGTAGCGAGCTATAACTGGGATATAACTTTTTACTGGCGCTGCTAAATATTTCATATTGCCACCGAGAAAGATCAGCTTCCACGAACACTGAAAGAGCTAATAACGGCGTTAATTGTTTTTCATTGTCTTCTTGACCATTTTCGTATGCTTTCTTTAAGTTCGTAGCTCGCTTTGGAGAACTAATAATTTGTTTCAGTATATTCGAAGCATCTCCTTTTCCAGAAGTTTGTAATTTCGTCTGCGTAGCATGCATTAACAAGTCGTCATCATCTACTGCACTACGAAGCTCGACTGTTTTTCTTCTTTTACTTCTTTCGCTCAATTCTGTGAATGATTTTGATGGTCGACCCGATTTTCGCTTCTGCACTCTCGGTATTTCAAATGTTTTCTGGAGCCATTCGTCATTATTTTGAAGGAATCTTTTTTCTATTTTAGCTGCTTTCTTCCACCTCTGTTTGAATTCAGATTTAATATACGAAAACTTTTGCTTCAAGTTCTTTATTTCATCATCTGAATAGTCTTCGCAAGACAAAAGGTAAGTTTCCAAATATTTTAACTTTTCTTCAAAATTGGGAAAGTTTTGCTCTTGCATTTTATCGTACAGCGATCTACGGATCACCATCCTTACGCCTGAGCCACCAGATGACCCTGAAACAAAATAAATACCACGTTAACCTAATCTAAATTTTCGATTTAATATCTGTCATTTTTTCACTATCATGATTGTTGACCCATAAGTCGAAAAAGTGCTGATAAGTGCGGCTCATTTGATAATTATTATATTGTGCAAACTCCTATCTTCCAATTACAATAAAAATTATAACCGGGACGCACCCTGAAGTACAACGAAACCCTTTCGATGCGCTAAAATGTGGTTTAAAATTTAAAAACTAAAGCCTTTTTTCAAACAGCCAAAATATTATTATTACATTAACAAATAAAACAATAAATACTTCAAAAGTATGTGTTCTTACCTGCTTGTTCTAGATCCATAGCTGTATTTTTGAAGAATAACACTGAACATTAAATTTTTACTTTTTAACTGAGACGTTTACACTTGAAAGCCGAAAAAGATACATGCACTTGTAGCGACGCGAACGGTCAAGTTCCACCTGAAGCTACCTGCGCGCCATTGAGAGAAGGGGAAGGGTTGCCTATTGTAGCCTGTTTATTTAACTTCATTAATAACCTTTTTTTTTCTACCTGCTTTGAATTCTTTGGAATTGACTTTTGGCCAGCTAGATCGCTAAAATAGGGGTATTTTGCGGTAGGGGTATGTGCGACGCTAGTTCTGGGGGCAAAGTGTGCATGATAAGTAGGCTTATTTTGTTAATAAACCGAGTTTTGTTTTGTTCTGAATTAGTCTTCCATTTCTCGACCTTAGAGCAACCATACGAGTTACACATTGGTAACCATAGTGCTAATAGTTATTTAAGGAATGCCTCTAATAATTGTTATCATGTGAAGCGTTGGTGAATCTTAATAAATAAATAAACACTCAAGAAAGCGGAAGATATAATTGAGATATTTCATTGATTTAGTTTTATTTTGGGCAATTTATATTGGAAAATACTATAGTTATCGTAACTCACTAGCGCGCGTCTGCCTCGCTTGTAGTGGTGGGCTTCCGTACGCGTAAAAATAGACTATAGTCTTTTGCAATAAACCTTTAAATACATTGACGCGAAAATTACTTTTCGCGAATAAGGACATTTATACACAAGGAAAATTTACGAGCGCTCGTAAATTGCTACTGCGAATTGTAAAAGTGCACTTACATTGCAGTCGATCGACTTCGATCAGTCGGTATTAATTGCCTCAAATACATAATCGATGACATTGGTTGATCGTCAAGTACAAAACGCGAGAATATGAAAAAGCCTTCGTGTAATGGAACGAGACATAAGTCTCTTCGTTTATTCACGAACGTTCAACGTATACTAAAAGAATAAAAAATCTTAAAAACCCCATCTAAATTATTGAATAAATACTTTATGATAAGAGCAATAAAGTTCAGAATTGTTATATTACATGACATGTTATATAGTTGATTGTGAAAAAGTAAAGCTTTTAAAAGTTCATAGAACATTATTTGAATCGATGTTTTAAATTCAAACTAAACACGAATTGGCGTTGATTTATATATAACTATACAAGTGTGATTTTAATCAACTAAGTGTGACAATGAAATCTAATAAGAGTACTTAATCGTGAATCATTTGTAGCATGAACCCCCATTCTTGATGTGTTCGTGAGGGAGATATAGACGAATTTGGTATATATTACGTTATGGCATCAGGTTCACAATAACCTTTTTGAAACATGACTTCTTTAAAAATGACATAATTAGTTTGTAATTAATGTTTATAACTGCTCTATATAAATATTCGTAATTGAATGTGATTTGCTCGTATACTGTCTCAAAGGCAACTAATTACGATTCCGGTAATTGCAAAAAAGGACTAAGAAACGAAAGTAGACGATGATGTACGGTGGCTTTTTCATGTTCGCGAGTACTGTACATAGGATGGACGATTGACCATCTATCGACTAACGGTCGATAGATGAATAACCCATTCCACATTATCGATCGACATCGATTAAGAATAGTCCAGTTGTAAACACCGAACGACGTCGATAGAGGACATAGTTCGGTTCCAGGCACCACACTAAATCGATTTGACCGCAATCTAAGTGCACCTTAAGAAGATCTGTTTTTATGAAGACTTAAGATTTGTTTAATACATTCACTAGGTGGCGCTGCACCGCAGGATACTGCTTGCCATCTACCATTGACCAAGTTTCGAAGGCGCGACAATGTCGTGTGACACAATTTATACTGACAGTTTTAATATTTGAGTATTTTTATTTAGGAAATGACATCGTCAGTGGAAAAGTAAAGACACTAAAGCGTTACTGACTTCACAGAACGAAGAATAAAGTTTGTTTTTAAGAAAAACATTCATAACTTTTTACTTTGTCTAATTCTCACCAAACAAAGATAATCGAAATGCTAAAAATTTATCGTCTCGTAATTTTATTTCATACGTTTTAGGCGCAATGAAATGTATTAGTTAATATTGTACGCAAATACTTATAACGGTACCTACTTATATAATACGATATTACAACTTCAGTCATGTGAACATTCATTAACACATACACAGACATACGTGTCGTTATAATCTTGTTCGTGGTTCACGAGACAAGGGGCACAAATTATTTTTAATTAAACTTCACCGTTTTATTGTGTATTGCAATGCCAAGTATATTGCCGCATGAGCACAGTATGTATTAAGCAACGTAACGTATGTGGCTAATAAAAATAGGTCCTGACTTTGGAATGCTGCAATACTAAAAACAATACTCCGATCGTCACGAAACCTAGACAGACGACACACAATGAACGACAAAAGTCCAGTGATGCAACTCAATTACGACAAAAGTGGCGCCCTAGTACCTTTGCTTTTTCATTGATGATAATAGTTTAAATAACCTGTGAAATAAAAATATCTTAGAATGACTAAAATAGAGGTCTTGGAAGATACAAGTTAGAAATGAACCGCAATACAAATTTGTAGTGCTATTAAAAAAATACCTACCTAATCTTCACAAAAATTAAATTCTTTTTAGTTAATATAAGTTTGTTACTTTAAGTCCTAAAAACAGTACACACTAATATGTATTTCATACAGATTTTGGAAATATCAATTAAATAATTACCAGTAAAAGTACTTTTTAGAACTGATAACAACACAAATGTCGCCATAGAAATAGTCTCGAAATGGCATGTATTGTGTATTGTAATGTGAGAAATTATACAGGTGTGTGTTCATACCGTCCCGAATACTGAGACCATGAATTTGTTTCATGATTTTGTGTTCTTTGACATGAAAATTTCATAAATCTCTTTTGTAAAACCAATTTTTTTTTACAAAGTATTTGAAACAAAAAAATGACGCTACAAAAACACGCCAAAATAATAAACTATTTTTATTTAACTCCCAAACTTGTAACCCTGGACTGCCCTTCCAATGATATTTTATTTTTTAGCGCTTATAGATAATTCAATACTTTGTTTCCATTTTTAACAAACTAGCTACTTTTGCAAATGGATTATACACGGTGTAACAAGGGGGGTGGATCATCTGAAGCGGGCTGATGGGAGACGATTTAACCTCCATGTATGTTCCGCACGTCTTTAACGAACAGCTACTGTCCCGGAATGAGCTAAATGCGCGCGCGGTGTGAGGTGTGGGGACACGAGCACACCCCCCTCCCAGTCGTCTCGCCGCACTTGTGCCGGCTAGTTAAGTGATGCGCTTGCTCGCTTTCTATTGTTTCTCTTGCGTCATCGATATAACACGTGTTGGGTAGTTTTTTTTACTATACTTACTTGTTAAAATGAGCGACCAAACCTGATTCTGAATTGTCTGCATCAGGTGTTACAAGTGATGATTGTAGTGACTAATATTCATTCAAAACAATATGATAGTGTTTTAGTTTTGTCTTTTAGTACTTTTAAGTTATTTTTTATTATTATTAATAATGTAATGCGTATTTTTGTTGTTATAATATTGTTTTTTTTTTTATATTTCTCTAAAATAGTAATTTTTGTTTTTTAGTAACTTTATTTTTCAAAACTAAATATTAAATACCTATTTAAAACTAAAAATAATGTGTACCTACTTACTGTATTATCTAGTGTGTGATAAATAATAAATAAATAAATAATGAAAGTAAATAAAAATAGTAAAAAATAAGTGATGTTTTTTATAATTACATAGTCGTGTTTTATTTTTGTCCGCGATATTTAAATTAAAAATATCGACTTTTTCCAATATCGATATACCTATCTTACACTAAGATCATTGTAGTATAACACTAAAAACAAGTGACATAAAACGGTCACATTCCTTCCGCGCGCATTCAACTCGTTCCGGGACTATAATTGGGTCATTCTAGTTGCCTGCTAGATTAAACAGCGTGGCTTATTTGGACTTTTTAGAAAATAATTTACACTTCGCGCGGGCCGCAGGGAATATATATTGAGTTGAATTTAGCTTTAGTCATTTGCTTAAACAACGTAATCATGTTCACTTTAACGATATCATTTCTCCCTCCACTTTACCCTGCGACACAGACTCCCCCTTAACATTATATGCCAATTAACTCAGAATCATGAGCAGATTTCGTTGTTTCAGACTTCTAGAAAGGGTTGAACACACCCCATCCATGCGGGTTGTAGTCTTGCTAATGAAACGTGGCGCTGCGGTATATTGAAAATCCTTTGCAGGGCAACATTTTTAAAATAGTAAGTTCAATTTGTAGTACACCGTAAACATCTTGATACTATCGATTAACTTGTTGCTTCTTTTGTATTTATTGATTGTGTGGTTTATAAATGTGCGGAACACAATAAATGTTGAAACTATTGAAAATTATTTTGTATAAACAACGGAATAATATAGCAGAAACTGTATTAGACAACATAGTAAAGCGTTGGCCAACCGAGCACTCGCACGATTACAAAACATTATGCGTCGTAAACGAATTATTGCGGTGATTTTAACGTTCATTTTCGTAGCTCTAACTCGATGAATAGATTTGTCCTACAACGTTATATTTGCGGCTGGCTCTACCTAACCGCTTACTGAATGAGTTGATATTGAACTGCAAAGGAGTTTGTATTTGTGTGAACGCTCAATTCGGCGATCTTTAGTTATAGAAATTATAAAATATCAAAGTCACTTTTTCCTGACTACAGTAAGGGCTTTGACTTTATATGGTTTTGACTATAATGAACTCAAGATTTCCTAAAATTTTCTGATTCTTTTGTGCCACATTTCGTTTGCAAAACTTTTTAGTTGCCATTGTGATACAAACGAATAAAACATTGGACAGATATCGTTGTGCCTAAATCCAGATATCAGTGTATTGCTATAAAAATTATTGTGTAAGTTCTAGGTAGACATTTGTATATGTATTATAGATAGAATTTAAGACAGAGCGAACCTTTAGCTTCTTTATTATTTAAGAAATTTCTGGAAACTACCACATTTCATATAATTTTAGCTTAATGGATAAAAATAAAATCCGGAAAAAGTGTTTCCGGAAAACTGATCCACATTAAATTTTTCAAGGAAGTTTTCGTAAAATCATTTATTCTTACATTGCTAAAAAAAACCTTATGATTTTGCTATTCTATGCTGTTTATTGATATAATTATTCACGACTATACAGAGCCAGTACTAAATTTTACTGATTTTTTTAATTCAGTTTGCTAAATGATACATCTTTTTTTGAAAGATTATGTTGAAAAACTTGTTTTCTCTTTGTTAAGAGGTAAGGAAACTAAAAGGCTCGATAAATACTTTAAAGAAAGAAAGAAAGTATAAAAATTGTTTTTCCAGTGTAAATTAGTGTAAGAGATGACTTTTAATATTTCGGTCCAATGTGAAAACTTGAAAATTCTACTCAAAAGCCCAATTTATAGCATTGACCAATTGTTGTTTTCTTTTTCCCTTCAGCATTTTATATTCCCTAAATTTTACTGTCTGGCTGTATCTGTAACTGTCTGGTCTATCCAATCTTTACATTGGACACAAAATCTCAAGGCGAAATATACTTTTATAGACATTTCTTTTTCTGCGAAATTAATCAAAGTCGTGTTTTATTGGATTGTATCGAGTCTCAATTTCGGGTTAATTTCAAAGAGGTTAATTTCGATAAAATCAATCGTAAGTCGAGATAAATACGATTCGGTACCGTGCTCTCCACTGATAATCCCCACTGGTGGCGACAACGTTAATTTTAAACAAAATTATTTCCGTTGTCCCCACGCAGTAGTTGCATACCCTAAATAAAGTATAATGCGTACAAAGTACCCTAAATAAAGCCAGAATAAGAGCCATGAACCTAAAAGAATATCAGATATGATTTGCTAAAATTACAGCTAGACCAAATTTAATTGTTTTTTTTTATTCTGACCTTACTTAGGGTATTTCGTTATAAATATGGTGGGGACAACGAAAATTCAACACAAAACTAATTTCCGTTGTCCCCACCAGTGGGGATTGCCAGTGGAGACAACGGTACCAAACCAAAGTACCCAAAACCGTTCTATGCCTTAGAATCGAGTGATTCAAAATTAAACTCTATGCAAACTACATAAGGTACTATAAAACATAACTTCGAATATCCATAAGACCAAGAATAGTCTATATTCTCTGGGCTTTAGACATACAGCTCACTTAAAAGTGTGTACCTATTTACCTGGTCCTCAAAACGCAACATGAAAAATCTCAATATACAGGGTTACTGGTAAATAGAACAGTTCCTCTCAGGGGGTGGTAGTATGGAGGGTAGCGATTATTTTTCAATATTACGTACCCTGACCAAAGATTGCGAGTTACCGAGATATTTAAGATTTTATATTTTTCTCAAATAATTCTACCTACCATCGATAAAACTCAATTATTTTGTTAATTAGAAGATTTCCTATTGACTTTTTTTATTTTAAAGCTCAGTTGAGTATTGCAGTGAATTGATACGAAAGTAAATCTAACTGAAAGAACTACTAAGAATAATAAATGTGGGACACTAAATTAAAAAAAAATACAATGAAAATTACCAAACATGTGAAAGTAGTGTTTATTTTTAAAAAAATAAATTTGTCATTATTCTGTAACAAACTTAGCCGACAAACTAAGGTTGTTATTTATTGTGTTATTACACTTAATACAGTAGATTTTTTTTAAATAAACCGACTTGTTTTCACATGTTTGGTAATTTTCACTGTATTTTTTTAGTTTTAGTGTCCCTCATTCATTATTCTTAATTCTTCTAGATAGTTTTCTTTCGTATCAGTTCACTGCAATACTCAACTAAGCTTTATAACAAAGGAAATCAATGGAAATCTTTAATTGACTAAATAATTGAGTATATCGATGGTAGGTAGAATTATTTGAGAAGAATACAAAAACTTAATACTCGTATCTCGGTAACTCGCAACCTTTGGCCAGGGTATGTAATATTGAAAAATAATCGCTACCCTTCATACTAGCAGCCCCGGAGGGGAACTGTTCTATTCACCAGTAACCCTGTACATTCTTCTCAATTTGACGTCATAAAATGATGATTTCTGTGTATATTTCATTGTATTTAGTGATACCTATTTGCCATAATGACTATCAATACTAACACATGGACTTCGGTACGTTTGTTGTAAATAGCAAAATAAAGGTAACTCCTACCGAATGCTTTAGATACTCTACGAGTCAATAAATGCATGCAGTTTTTAACTTAAACTAGCAGTAAGCGAAAGAAAATTTCACAAGTAATTTTCAAAGTTAAAAAAATAATTTAATGTGATTTTTAGTAAACCACACACACTTGTATCAATATTTTTGTTTCTCTAATTGTCGAGCAATCTGTTATTTATTTATAAATATAATTTTATATATAAACGATGCCGGAGTCTATTAATCATATATATATATATATATATATATATGAGATTAATAGACTCCGACACCGTTTGACCGATCACCATAAAAGTTGGCACATATATGTATTTTTTCACGGAGAAGGTTTTTATGCTATCCACTTTGTTGTAACTCGCCACCAGATGTCGCTACAAAAAAACCATTGCAACGCATGCCGGCCACAGCTAGTAACATATAAAAAGATAGCTTTGCTCTAATTAATATCGGAGCTAAGATACTGCAGTTTGAACTTACTGTTGATAATACGATAACTGGTTTCTCAACCACTGGTTAGCTCTAGCCATAACATTTTTTTTTGCTGTCGTAATGCATGAGAACTGTCAAGAGGACGTCTCGTATCTACTCGTACATTATCTATGGCATTCAGTACTATCTATACTCTATAGTATTGTTTTAATTCACATACGATATTACAGCCCCGGTCACCGCCATTTGATCTGTATGAATCTGAGTGTGAAATGGTCCTTAGTTTAATGTAAAAACCTTTTATTGTACCTTCTACAATACATTATATCGATCGCTAACATGTATTTAACTTTATTTTCTAACCTTAATGTGATATGCAAATCGTTTATTTAATTCCGGTGTCAAAACCTCGGTATGTGTTTAAGTTTTTTGTTTTAAGTTTAATGTAAAAAGATCGATTTCAATCGTAAATGGTCCCTTGTAGCGGGTGCTTTTTATATAACAAAATATATAAATAAGTCTTCGTAAATTAGATTATTTTATATCAAATCTTCGGACATCCTTCATGTTTGTTTAATGGCTATAACTCAACTAAAATTTTGAAGATTAAAATTAAATTCCGTTCCCTATATAAAAATTTGCATTGCGTGTTCCACTTGGTAGATATACCTACTACTTTCAGTCGATTATTTTTCGCAATTTTCTTCTCTTATAAACAAATATGTTCAATTATCGATTTCAAACTAGAAAAGTGAAGCTTGAAGCATCATAATGCGATAGTTTGTTTGAAACAAATTGTTATGATAACATTTATTAGTTACTCGTTTACATTTTTGAAGCGCATCTTACTCGGGGCACATTTGTGGTTTAGATCGTGTTGATAAAGCGAGATTTTGGCCCGGGACGGCGGAGCTGTTCGCCTTCTTAGGATAGAGCCAAAGAAATAAATTCGTTTTATACGATACATTTGTTTTATTTTTTCTATTACCCTACCATCAGCCTGTGTGTTCACTGCTGGATATAGACCTATCCTGAGGACCGTCACCACACACGGTGTTCAACTCTTCTCATCCGGCCACTACCGGTGCCTTTCTTAGGTCGTCAGTCAACCTGGCCAGAGGGCGTACCACGCTGCGTTTCCCGGTACGTGGTCTCCATTGGGAACTCATCGTCCCTATCGATTATCGATCGGCATATATGGCTTGCCCACTGCCATTTCAACTTGCTGATCCTTTGAGCTCGACGTAGGTCGACATTGCCGACGTGCAATCTTAGTTCTTCGTTGAATTTCAGTACGAATTTTGTCCATCAAAGCAACTCCCGAGTATAACTCTCCATCGGTCGCTGAGCGGCGACTGAATCTGTGAATCGCAGAGACCACGTTTCGGCACCATACGCCATAACATGTACGACGCACTGATTGAAGATTTTCATCTTGAAACATTGTGATATAGGCGATGAATTCCAAATGTTGAGTTGAATGAGTGTGTCGGCCTCTCGGCTGAAGTTGAACTTATAACTGAATTGACTATCCAGCATAGACGTATTCGTCTAAAACTTCTTGTGGAATTCCTTCGACGTTGAGCCGGGAGATGTCATTTTTCTTCTGTTATAAACCATTTATTTTAGCGTCCCTCCTGATTTATCGATTTGATGTGATGTGTGGATTGTGATGTAATTTTCACTAGACAGATAAAAGGACTAATTAGTCGCAAAATAGCAGAATTAGTTGATTCGCCGTTTAAAACTTATAAGGGTGTCTTGGTCTCCCTTATAATGACTGTTTATTTGTCTAGTCAGAATTCAAATCCATCACATGTCCTAAATCGAGACATGAATAGAGACGCTTTATTTTAGTATAATTTCACATGTTTAGCTCTTAACGTGCTTTTTGCCGAGAAAGTCAATAGTGTCGAGCAAAATAGCTCATGTCTCCAAATACACCATAGGTACCAAAATCTCGTTCACGTTGCGATGTCTAGGCGGATGTGTCTTCGTGTTTCACCGGAGTTCTCCACATGGGTGCATGTGGAACTGTAATGTCCTAGTGCTTCAACTATCGGTAAGAATATTCGAGTTGGAAATAATAAAAAGTCCGTAAGTTAACTAAAATAAACTTAAGTTTTACTTCAAAAATAGGTAACAAATGTTACGGTGGCCTACTGTGATTTCGTTATTGATTAATTGTATTTGTGCATATAAAATCATCTAGTCTGTTTCAAGATATTGTTGAGGCGTTTAGAAGGCGGCTTCTCAAGCGAATCGGTGTCTTGTGATAATTTGATAGACAGCAATTCATTTAAATACATACGGTTTTCTAAATTCTTTGTTTTTGTAATTCCGTCTGCCACACTACACGTGTACGCGCGGTGGCTCCATACTATAAATAAATCACAGTTCACAATGTTGCGATGTGTGATAGGGATAATGATAAAAGAGTGTACAATAATATCATCAGTTGGAAAACGAGGACAGTTCCTTATGATTCACGCAGCTAGAGAACTCCGGTGTAGCACGAGGATTCGCCCGTCCTCGAGGCCAATGACATAGGGTATCGTACACTTGCTGTGCGCAGTGGGACATAGGCTGATATATCAATAAATAAAATGAAACAATAGAAAATTAACATTATATTCCATACTAGTAATGAAATAACCCATTTAACTTACATACAAGTGCACATTGCATTTTAATAAATAATTATAACATCAAATTGTAAACGGCACGTCGACTGACGCGTTTCCACATGAATACTCCATTTGTAACTAATGCATAGAGATGTAATATAATAATTCAAATAATGTTTAAATGTAAAATTTTTACATTACACATCCATTGACCGATCGATAATCGATTTTAGAATACATATTTTGAAAAACAAGTTAAATTTTATTTCAGTTTTAATTGAAATACCCGAGGCCGACGGTGAACATACCATAGTACGCGTAGCTGTTTCGTTTTTCTATCATAACCCCTTGGGGGGGGGGGGGGGGGGGGCTTGGGGTGGAGGCCTACACCCGACGCTGCGTGCCCGAACAATATAACATAGATTACTTAATAATAAATATATGACAAATATTAAAAAATGTGTTAACTAATAATAATAATAATAAGTAACTAATTAGTCGACAAATACTGATATTAATAATAAATAATCAATAACTAATAGTAATACATTATAGTAACATTGTCCATTTTAATACAATATATTCCACATAAAATATTAAAATGTAATAATAAGAAAATAAATAAGACAAGGACATGGCGGCGGGCGGGACTCGTTTTATTTCAATGTAACTTCATTGTTTTGAAATAAAGGCTTCATTTGTTTCTTTATTGTGTCGCACTCTCCATTAAAGATGTCAATTGTCGATGGGTCAATGTGGAGTAAGGTAAAGTTCACTGTGCAACATGTTGTAAGTATTCGTCACTCGATCGCTTTAGCCTCGTGCAGGATTGCTCGCGCTTGCTCCAACGCTTTCCTGTAAAAGAAAAACAATTAACTAAAGATCAACACAAAAGTTGAGTTGTTAGCGTGTTGATAAATAATACGTTGAGGTAGAACCTAAGTGTACGTGTTGGCATTATGTCTACGGATGGATTCCTTTTATAGAAAGTTTTTAGTTAAAAAAGTAAGGCGACAGTATTCACTTATTTTGATTCTGTTATAAAAGATTTTGTCTAATGGGTAATAAGATTTTTTTTATAGAAAGAAGGCGGCCTGAGAGCGTTCATTCCACTTGGTGGTGAGTAGATACTGTCGCACGCGGACATCCGCGACACGTGCCGACATCGGTCCAGAATGACAAACGTCGGCACTCGGCACGTGCTCGGACGCGCTGATTAAGATGAAACAGATTAAGAGAAACTGCTGGGGTAATGGGGAAGGATAGGACGCGGAAATGGCTCACTCACTTCGGAAACACGTGATGCATTGGGGGAATAGGATAAAGTTCCCGAGTTCCCGTCAAAAAGTCCAAATAAATAAATGATTAGCGGTATGTCCAGTTAGCGCTTGTTCCAAATCGTAGTTCATCCAGACAGTAGTCCATGACATTTTTTTAAGTATAGTTCAGATAGAACTAAAAATAAAACATATGTTCATTAATAAAACTAACTGCGAACTGCGATTTTGAACAAACGCCTCATGGACATACTGCTTATAATTGAAATAAATAAAGCAAAAGTGTAAGATAGAAGTGCAGCGGGTTGTCAGCCCGCAGTCGTTCGAGGGTCAGCTCTACTTGCGCTCTAGAATGATGCGCTTCTAACACATAATAAAAGTAAAATGCAACGTACAAATGAAGCGGGTTGTCCGTTTCAAGGCGGTCGAGCGCCAATTTGGCGAGTCGTGCTAGGCGTTGCAGCGCGGCTACACGTAGAGCGCCGCTGCGTGGTAAAGTGTCCGCGAGCGCGGCCGCCGCGCCCGCGGCCGCTGCTGGCGGCGCCGCGCCGGCCGCCGTGCACAGCGTGTCTGAGAAGACGACGCGTTATTAGCAGCGTACAGTTGTTTATCACTTTTTGTACACATAATAGATTGTAAATGGAATCAACTCGCGACGACAGCTGGTGCAACCCGCGCCAACACCTCCACAATAAATAAAAAGTAAACGAAAACCTTTATATTGCCAGTTCAGTTTACCGATTTACGATATAAAATATATAGAGTTCTTTCATCTCACGGGATACGCATAGTACATATGTACAGTAATCCCCCCTATAACACGATACTCTTATAACGCATTTTCATATTACGCGATTTCAATCCCCCGTATAACACGGGCATTCCCCCATATAACGCGGGGATTTCCCACATTATATTTCTGTATGTACTGTGAAATTTATAATGATAGTGTAATTTATTTGAAATTAACTGTTTTTTTAGTTCATATGCATAAGTTTTTTATTTAAAATTTTCTTAGTTTAGTTTGATTTTAATAAAACATACATATTTCGTTCATAATATAGTTTTTTCTTAATATTCGATTTAAACCCCCTTTAGCGAGAAAAGTTAAACGTGAATAATTTATACGTAACGCGTTATACGGGGTCGCAAAAACGCGTTATACGGGAATACTCCTATAACGCGGAACCAATCTACCGTGTTATAGGGGGGATTACTATACATTGTTTCAGTGTGCGTAAATTTGACAAACGGCAATTTCATAGGTAAAGCCCTAATAATACACAGTACTCGAGAACATGAACAACACATCGTGCGTCGTCCGTCGTCTACTTCGTTTCATAGTACCCTTTTCACAATTGCCTCCAAAGGTAGACAGCGCATCCGGGGGCATGCCCAACATTTGTCATTCTGGATTGATGTTGGCATGTATCGCGGATGTCTATGGACGATAGTATCCACTTACCATCAGGTGGGCTGTATGCTCGTATACCATCTTTTCTTCCACAAAGAAAAAAATTACGCGAATCGTAATTGGTATAGGAATCGTAATAGTATGCCTTCGAGACAGTGTGGGAGTAGGTCGCGTTCAATTACGAATATTTATATAGAGCAGTTATAAACATAAATTACGAAATAATTATGGGACCACCTTATTTTAAAAAGGGATTCATTCACAAACAAGCTTCGGCAAATTATTTAATTGAAGAAAATATTTTGTTCCAACTAAAAGTATATCATTTTTAATAAGACCGCGTTTCCAAAAGGTTTTTATGAACCTGGTGTCATTACGTAATATATTCCAAATTCGTCCATATATCCCCCACGAACACATAAAGAATGAAAATTCATGCTACGAATGATTTAAGACTGAATACTCTTATTAGATTTCACTGTGTCACGCTTAGTTGATTAAAATCACACTTGTAATTGCTCTATATAAGTCAACACAAATTCATATTTAGTTTGAATTTAGAATATCGATTCAAATAATGTTGTATGAACTTTGATAAACTTTACTTATTGACAATCAACGATAACAAGTGACACATGTGACATAAGAATTCTGAACTTTATTGCTTTATTGAGTTTTAGGATTTTTCATTCATTTGAAATAGAATATGTTCGTGAATGAACGAAGAGACTGATGTCTGGTCTCATTACACGATGGCTTTATATAATAACGCAAAATCTGAAACATGTGAGGCTGTTGACGTGTGCTCTGCTTTCAGTTATTGATGTTCAAATAACAGTTAACTGTGTTCTATATCTAAATAAATAAATCTGAAATATATCAAAACGTTCTATCGAAAAGTTAAATTATTTTAAGGAATAAATCAAGTTAAAAACATGCAAGGTTTTGTTGTTCTATCTATACATTCGTAGCACTCATTACCCAGACCGGGCGTCTAGGCGGTGCAAGCGATGCGCGTAGAATAAGAGATACTAAAAATGTACTACAAATTATGAAAAAATATCCTATTGGTAGAACTGGTAGACTGGAATTGGTAGAATCTACTCTAGTTTGGATACCGAACAACCTATTTTCCAATTTTGCGTTATTTCAATGACACTGTGTACATAGGATGCAGGTCGCTGCCGATAGGTCTAAATGGCGGACAATGGGGGAGGCCTATGTCCAGCAGTGGACGTCTAAAGGCTGAGATGATGATGATGATGATGATGTGTACATAGACAAATAAAACACTTTATTACGCAGCAAAACAAAACAAGACAGTAACATATGAATGCACAAAGGGCAATGTTATCGCTATTAACAATCTCTGGCAGACAACCTTCGAGTCGAGAGGAAATACATATTTTAATCATAGGCAGATGGTGTACAGTATACATAATGTGTCTCAGGAGCGGTGAAAGCCTACAGGTATATATGCTCGATTCACGTTCGTGTGATCGTGAGTTCAAATCCTCGGCCGTTACCACTGAGTTTCAACTTAAGCACGGATTTTTAAAAATTGTCACTAGCTCGGCGGGAGGGAAAACATTGTGAAGAAACCCGCATGCGTGCGCTCCGAGAAATAAAAAATAAAAAAATCTGGAGAATGTGATCCACCAATGGGCACTGATCCCACGTGGTGGATTACAGACCGAAATCCCGTAGCGATTTACTAGGGGAGGCCTATGTCCAGCGGTGGGACGAAGTTGATACATATAATAGTCTCACCGATGAGCGCGAGCACGATGGGGTCGGCGCGCAGTACGGGCGGCGGCGCGGTGAGCGCGAGCGCGGCGCGCAGCAGCCGCACGCCCGCGCCCAGGCACCGGCGCCAAAACGCGCCGCCCACGCCCTCCATCACCCTGCACCGACACAAACACTTTTATTCATTACTAGCGAAAGATTCCCGTGACAACTGAACTCTCTACTAGTATGGGAAAAAATGTACCCTAAATGTGAATCTAACTCATAAGTTACAACTATGCCAAGTGTCATTAGTTCCGTCCAGTGGTTGTTGCGTAATTCAGACACAAAAATTCTAAAAAACATTGTTTTGGACTCATTCATATTGCAATTACTTTTTTTTAAATATTTCATAACATACGGCTCCGTACGATTTTATTATATGTATGGATTCATTTATCCCGGCACGGCAACGTTATACTTAAGATTATACATTAAGACTAAGTCGACTTTTTGGCGGCAACTCGTGAATGGTTTAGTTTTTGTTTGATCAATGTAAAAATTATGTATTAGTTTTGTGATAATGAAACAAAAGTATAGAACTGCGCTTTTCGTGTGCTTCCAAGGAGTCCTCTCCTGTCCTCAGTACACCTACTATTACTTTAGCGGCTCCTCACTTACTTCTACGGGACTGGACATGGACAGGATACGTTTAGGACTTTGAAATTGTTAATTACGAAGTAAAATGAATACCGGCAGAATGTGCTAACTGCACTATTGCCATAATATATGAAAATAAGAAAAAAAAACCTCGTTTGACATTTGCCACCGAGCAGCCGGAGCTATTCCACGTGACGTCGATATAAAATTGTGTATTATTTGGGACCCGAACTGAGACTTCAATATTTTAGTTGCTTTTGGCAATTATTTAGATTATTAATTCTAACCAACTGTGATGCAAGTGCACCTGTTCTGATAAAACACTTTTTGCATTCTGTGATCTTCTGTAAGAGAACTGTTATATAATAATATGTTAATGTATAAGTAATTTATATTAATGCAAATGTATGGTAGCTTATTGGAGAATCTAATAAAATAAATAAACTCACTGAGACGGTGGTGCGGCGCGTAGGGCAGTGGCGCCACCTGGCTGCGCACTATTAGCGCGCACCGACGCTCGCACACGGGGTCCCACGCGTACTGTACCAGCTCTACACAACCAACACAAGTTAGATTACACAATAACTCACTGAGGGGGTAGTGCGGGTAGGAACACGTCCGCGTTGAGCGCGACGGCGAGCCGCGCGGTGGTGCGCCCGGCGAGTCGTCGCAGGGCGGCGCCGGCATCTGGCTGTGCGCAAGCGCGAACCAGTAGCGCGCGCAGGCGCACGCACGACCGCACGCACACCGGGTCCCACGCGTACTCCACCAACTCTACACAAGACACAACGCCGGTCACATCACTTGCAAATCCGTTATCGCACCACGCAATGTGCGTAAAAACTCACTACAAAACGGTGTTTGTACAATATCGACACAAGACCCCAAACAGCGGAGGAACCAGAAATGAACAGCACCATGTATTCGAAGCGAATTACCAATACGTTTATTTTTCTTTGCATTAATAGATATGTAACTTATAAAAACCAAACGATAGCATGCATTCATTTGGGACAGTGCCATATGTTGTAATTTTTTTGGAACTAATTCATAAGTGGACTCTAGATCATTAAACAGTGTTCAAATACAATTCAATTGCATCTGAAAAAAATCTCCGCATTGCATTGACATCTTCCACAGCTCCGTGAGGCAATTCTCTCATTACACCAACGCCAAGGATCTTGAAGTGTCTAATCTTTGTTGATAAGTAGCTTTTTTGAATACCTCTTTTATACGCTTCATTTAAATCGAATGTTATAAAATTGCCGAGTATAATAGTTTATTAAATAGATCTAGATTCAATTAGCATGTTAAAGTGAAACTTTATAAAGTGTAATAATTACGAGGGTAGATACATATTTTAACAATATTTCTGTGAATGTAGTGTATTCCTTTTATTGATGTGTTCATTGGATCTTGGGCTATACGTATTAATTAATTTTATGAATATTGCATTACGAACATGTTTTTCGTGTACCTTTAATGAATAAAAAATAAAAAGCACTGCCGTGAAATGTACTATAGCTTGTTTTCAAGCATCTGACCACGCGCACCAAGTGAACTAAACAGGTGGAATTGTTTTCTATGCTACCGCCTTTATAATGGGGAATGTTCTGAACACCTGTTCAATTGGATGCCAACTTTGGGTTTCTGTCATAGTACCGCTCGTCATCGTCGTGCGGTTAATCCGCACTTCCTTGACATAGAGCTGCTGCGTACAGTGCGTTCAAAAAGACACTTTATACCGCGAACCCGAAAGTTATGGAACGAAATGTCAACTGAAGTATTTCCGTTACACTACGATATGGGGCTCTTCAAGAGAGCTGTGAACAGGATTTTGCAAGGTCGGCAGCGCACCCGCATGCCCCTGATGGGAGGTGTCCATGGGTGACGGTGACCACTTACCATCACGTGGTCACGTGGCCCACCCGCTCGTCTGCAATATATTGTATAAAAAATGTGTATTACACGGTAATGGTAATTCAAAAATGAATATGAAGCCGTCTTTAATGACAGAACAACATCAAGACAAATAAAATACTTTTTTAACCCATACGATGGTCATATATTTGAAAACAAGCTATTATACACTGTGGATGTTAGTGTTTTGGTATTTTTAAAGTGAAAGAGTACGCGAGTGCCGCGATCATGGAGTCGTAGAAAGCAAGTGTGACGGAAGGACACACCCTATTCCTTATTCGGGCGGCGTTTTATTCGGATATTAATAACGTTATAAACGGTGATACATATCGTGCGTCAACAAAAGTTTAGACTGTTATGAACTGGCGGGAGTGGATGGTGTGCGGCTTCAATGATATGCGTGTATGACCCCTCGTGTATGCCCTCGCAGTTATTGAGCCTAAGCCCTAAAACAAACAGGCCGTTATGGGCTAATACCGTAATAAAAACAATATATTATTGAATGGAGTTCATGAATCACATGTGTATTTTCTCTCTAAAAAATTGTTAGCAAAGTACACTTATAAGATTTCATCATTTTTTAAAACATCTCATTTGATTTGTCCACCTACCTGTAAGCTTGGGTATGACGACCCTATTAACAATGGTGGGCACCAGATACAGGTCCAGGTCTTCCCGGACAGAAGACTCCGTGACGCTCACGTCGCCATTTTGTTCCGCCTCGCTATCGGAGTCTTCCGAATCGCCTTCTATTTGCTCCGAACGGACGCCGTACATCATCAGACATCTGAAGAATTTATTTTATTTTTTGATAAATACATTTTTTTAAGTCTTGTAAACGATAAAATTTTACGTGTTTCATGAAAATATGACTAGTTTCAAATACGTATTTGTAGACATCTAGAGAAATTGCTATTTTTTCAAAAATACTATACTATCCTTAAGCGCCCTTACAGAAAGTTTGATTATTTTCAAACAGATGTTCGAGAGAAATTGTGATTGACGATATTTGGTAAACACATACATATTTGGTTTAGATAGTTCACGAATCACGTGAATGTTTGTCAAATAAGACTGTGTCCAAAAAAAATGTGAAAATTTCTTTTAGACAATTCAACTGGGTACGTTGAATCATTTTCTTCTATCTTTATAATACAGACAGAGATATAGCTTGAATAGATTATCAAAGACCGAATTCCACACGGTTTTGGAACGACACTACACAATGACTGATATAAAACTAGAATTATATCAATCAATAGAATTATATCTAGAAGAATTATATCAAACTGAAGGGCAGGTTTCAGTTTTTGGTTGGCTATCTCCTCCCGTGGGTGTCCGACTAACAGATATCTATCCATCTACCGCTCTATCTCTTTCCGTCGAACAAAGCGGCTACCACAAGCCCTGTAAAAGAGTGGACTCGTCAACCCACTCGACCAGCGTGGCAAGCTCATATACAAGACAATCCAACAGCGGACGATTGGTTACGTTGACGGAAGCCACATCCGATTGTGCTTTAGCGCACTTGTTTACTTTAATATTTTCTTATATTTAATCATAAATCGCGACATCAAGTTTTATTAGATGTTATGGCCATTTATTAAACATTGTGCAGCGGACAGCTATAGCGCGACGATGTTTACGATCGCACTCTCGAAGAATAATGGTTCATAGAATTACGCAAGGAAACTCGGAACGGATTCAAAAATGTAAGAATAAGATTAATGCTCACTTGTACCAGTCCATCCTTTCGTAGTCTTCATTATCTTCGTCTGCCAAAGGATTCCACAGGATCAGCTGAAACAAATAGTATGATTAAATATGTATACATTTTTATTACAAGGTAGAGAGGTGGCTGTGTGAAACTATTGTTCACTATTGTGAAAAATGCGAGGTAACCGACAGTCTCTTGAATTTTCCGTGAATGTGATGGTTAACTTTAGAAAAAAGATATTTTAATCTTGACGTCCCTCGTTTCGTCTTCATGTAAAAAAGATTTTGAAAATGCAAAGGAATAGGTAAACCAATAAAGAACATCAAAACAAAACAAAAAATCGCCCGGCGAATAACACGAAGTCTTTAAACGGAGTAAATCAAAGGTGATATAACGACTGTATAAGGGGTCATCCATAAATTACTTCACACGTTAGGGGGTCAACAAAGTGTGACATCGTGTGACAAGGGGAACGGGGGGACGAGTCATAAGCTTCGTGACGTCACATGTATAAATCTAAAGTATTAAAACTAAACTTCAACTCTAACGAAAAACTTTAAAATATTACCAACTCTATCAATATTATTATAAGGTTGTTTTAATTTAATAATTTCTAAATTTATAATATGTGACGTCACGCCAGGGGAGGGAGGGGCAACACAAATGAATCAAAAAAGAATCATCGAGGAGAATCAAAAAATCATGAAATTCGTATGACGTAATTTGTGGATGGCCCCTAAGTGCTAGTGACAAAATATTTTCTTATGTCCAAATCAAATGTGATAAATCGACAGAAGACATCAAAATAAACATAAAATGTTTTTGGGTAAAAACTTTTAAAACATCTAGAAACCGATCTAAAAATTGAATAATTAATTATTCAATATTATTTATATTGGAAAGTTACAACTTTAACCTTCATTATCTGACGTTGTAGGAGTTTTTAGTTAAGATCATTTTTGTTTGTTTTGATATATTCTATCGATTTATTAAGGTGTTATTAGCTTTGTTCGCGGTAAGGATTCGGAACTAGTACTGAACTAATTTGGAATCGTAGTAGAGCGCATGCGCGGTTATAAACCGATTCGTGATTTTTATTTCCGCGAACGATTTCGGAACCAAACTGCGTACGATCTACTGTCATCGGCAGTGTTACCAACTCTCAAAAATATTTATCCCTAAAGCTTAAGTCAAAAACCCCCAAAATCGCCCCAATTACTAAAAAAATATAATAATAAAAGAAAAAATATAAATTACAAAAATGCAATGAAATTTCTTTACCTTTTAAATCTGGATCTGATTCCCAAATCTACGTGTACTTCTGACTGTACATTTTTTTATTTTTAGTTTCTTTAGGCATCATTAACAAATTGCTTGTCGGCACAGCAGTACAACAACAAAATCGAATTAAACAAGTAAACAATAATCAACGTACATATTATGTATTTCCAGTAAGCATAGGCACAATAACCACCAGTCACCACAGAGTAGTTGTAATATATTTGTACTAGATGTCGTTAAGTCGCTAGGTCAACAAATAAATATGATTAGCTATTATAGTTTGGATTGTCCCAGGGCCTCTATACTTTCACATAATATATGAAAAATATATATTCAAAAAAATATATGAAGAGTCAAAAAATCCCTAAAAAAAACCCATCCCACTTATTTACCCCCTAAATTTGGGGGGAAAACCCCTAAGTTGGCAAGTATTTAAGTGGACCCACCACAACACATTACTCTTATTAGAGTATTATATAAACAACTAACAAAACTAACCATATTTTATTTAACCCTTAATAAATTAATAAAATTTATATTTTATTTAACTATTTAACCAGTTTATTAGTTTCTAACCAACTGAATATAGCCGCAGCATGTATGTCAAATGTCGTTAGGTAAAAACTGCGCATGTCTGGAACTACGATTCTTGCCAAAGTTATAGAACTGATAGAACTGATTATGAACCGATCCTGAACCGAGTTCGACGGTTCCGCGAACACAGAACTGTAACTAGAAATTCTGAATTGTGTGTTCCGCGAACGGCATTATTTGAACTGCGCATGCGTATAGTTCCGAATCAGTTCTGAATCCTTACCGCGAACGAAGCTATTGATAGCCATAAAATCGGGATTTTTAAAAAAATAGCAGAAAGCGGATATGCCACTTAGGTTCGATGTCCTTTTACCGAAATGCAAAGGCATTTTTCTGGGGTGTTATCAAAATGTTTTTGTGTGACGAGGGTGACGAGGACCCTTTGGCGGAAACCCGCAAAGTGCAGGAGTTTTTGTTTTGATTATTGTAAAAAAATCTGTATGTACTGTGGTATAATAGTAATAGTTTATTAAACTTCAAAGTGCCTAGTGTCAGTACATAATGTTTGTGATAATCAAATGAAAGTATGAGACTGCATTTTTCGTGTACTTCTAAGGAGTCCATCTCTGTCCTCAGTAAACTATCACTTGTCTGACTTGCTTCCACGTGACCGGACATTGACAAGATGTGTTTTTAATTATTTTGACTTTTATGAAGAAAAATTGACACAGGCAGAATGTGCTAATTGCACCATTGGCATATATGAACAGAAAGAAGGAGGAAGAAGTGTTGTAAGTGTCGTGTAGTGCCTGTTGCCTCACATATGGCGCAATCAGGTTGGGCAAGCAGTGCGCGACGTACGCATCGGTGTGCAATGCGGCCAGAGCGTTCGCGAACAGAGACGCCGCGGACACGTGGTGCTTAATGTAAACTAGCCGCTGCTAAGTGGTCACTATGGTCCGGTTATGATAGGAAGAGCGCTGACAGTTCTATATTTAATCCATTTTATGTAAATAGAGTTTCTTTCTTAAGTTCTAACATAACTATAACATACTCAAAAAATAGAAAAAGAAAATCTTAAATAACCATCAAATTGTAAAATGATTTTTACTACATGTTAAACATTTATGTGATGATTTATGTCAGCTGTCACAGCTCTTCCTATAATAACCGGACCATAGGCTAGCATACCTGTTGCCTGATATAGGGCGCGATCAGCTTGGGCAGGCAGTGCGCGACGTAGGCGTCGGTGTAGAGCGCGGGCGCGCGGCGCCGCCACCGCGCCAGCCGCGCGCTCACGCCGCGCGCGCTGCGCCACGCGGGCAGCGCGTCCGCAAATAGCGACGACGATGCATCGCGAATACACTCTATTAAAGATAATGTTGCGTGTCAAGTTTGGTGTTCTGCACTGATGACGACATATCAAATATTTTTAAACACATTATAAAAATCTCCAAACACATGCCTATTAATGTTTTAACAAATTATAAGTAATTGCTTATCTCATATTACGTTTTTATTAAACATATTTTATTAATTGGTTCTAAGTTTATGAAGACAATGAAAAGATAAGAGTGCCTTTAAATGTGTGTGTGTGGGGGGGAGGGGGGGGGGGTCCTATCCTATGCCTCCCCATTTTCCCAACAACCCTTTCTCCAAACGGCTGAACGGATTTCGTTAAACCTTGGCAAATAAGTAGATTGTAGGATTCGGAGGATTAACAAATAGGCGGCAGGCTACTGTTCACGTGGACCACGCGACCCAAGTATTACTATAAATTAGTAACAAAAATGATTATAATATTAGTAATGTGTACGCGAAATGCTGTGTATAGAGTAGATGTATGTAATGTAGTAGGCGCGCACCTCTCTCCTGCCGGTAGTGGTGTTGGCTGGCGGGCGGCAGCTCGTCGTCGCTGGAGTCGCCGTCGCGGTGTCGCGGCGGCGCGCCCGACGGCGCGGCGGCCGCCTCGCGCCGCAGCCGCCGCGCGCGCCGCCGCCCCTCGCGCTCCGCCGTACGACGAGTCTTCTCCTCGGACTCCACTGGCTTCGCGGCGCCGGGGCGAGCTACACATACATACACACATGATTGAAAATTGTGTATGGTCATTTCTTTTTGCCTATTATTTAGTTAGATAATGGCGATGTTGTCGTCTCTTCCGCCATCTCTTCCCGTGGGCGTAGTAAAAAGCGACTAAAGGATAACAAAGCCTAGCACGAGCGCGGAGGAACTGTACCACCTGTAAAAGAGTAGATTCACCAACCCGTTTGGCCAGCGAGGCGTTTTAAGACCATACGTGCAGGGGGTAACATCACTTACCATCACGTGGGACCGCTTGCTCGTCCGCCCACTAATCTATAAAAAAAAAATGCACAAGACAATGCCTGTGGAGGCCCGTGTCCAGCAGTGAACACGGAAAGGGTTGGTTACTTTGCATTGCATATTATTTAGATTTAGATTTCATTTTTCATAATCTTAAACTTTGATGCCGTTCCTATAAAACTCTTTTTTATATACTCTGTTCTTCTGTAAGAGAGCTGCTATACTTGTATATGTTAGTGTGTAAGTAATTATGGATCAATTGAGCACAGATCTCATACATATTTTTAGTTTGACCTTCGGCCTTTTATTGTTTGTCTATGGTTTAGTGAGATGCAGTAATCCTAAAGCCACCGTATTGGTTAATATTGAAAGTTAACTTTAACCTTGATTATGAGGTTTTAAGAGTTTCTATTACCTAAGGACATTTTAATTTTTTTGATTTATTTGTCGATTTATTAGTTTGGTTGGCGGCCACAAAAAAGATTTGTTTTTTTTTTCAAAATGGCGGAATGTAGGTATGCCAGGCTCCATTTAAAATGTCAGATCCTCTTTCAGGGTGTTCGTATATGCGAATTATTCAAACACGAATAATATAACACTCAGGGCAGCGAATGCTTCTTTGTTTCAGTTGCAGATGGAAGCTCTTGTTTGTACAGTAATCAAGACTTATTAATTGTATTGTAGCACGCTGAGTTAGACTTTAAAAATGATATGTATAATAAGTGAAGCTTTATGATTGTGTTACGCAAGTTCCTAAAATACATTCCTATGAAATAAATGTATACTACATATAATAAAATCCTAACAGAGCCGCGTCTGTACATGAAATATTTAAAAAAGTCATTGCAGCGTAAAGCATATGTGATATAAAGCCCAAAACAACAATTTGCGGAATTATTGTCTGTCTGTTTGAACGTGCATCACTGAAACACTGTTGAACAAATTTTATTGAAACTTGGCACAGTTGTAACTTTTATCAATTAACCTACTTTTTATCCAGATTAATTATGAAGTCTCCAAGGGAATCACAAGTTCACGCGAACGAAATCGCTCGCAACGCTAGTAAATAAATAAATACTGACCTGCATGTGCGAGCACGTCTTGTGCCTGATCGCGCACGTCAGCGCGACGGCGTTCTACCACCAGCTCGCAGCGCCAGCGGTGAAGCGCCAGAGCGCGCGCTTCTAGAGCCTCCAACTCCGGCATCTACACACCACCAAAGGGAGGGACACATTCACATTACTTGGCAGGGCATTTGACCTATGTTTTACAAAATGTTTAACTAATTGAACGAAAAGTTGAACAAATTTACAGTAAATTACTCTTTCCATAAATTGTAGCTGTGAACCCTGGAAATTAATAAAAATAAGAAATGGGCATAAAAATGTCTTATTCCGCTATTATTGCATGTAGACTAGGAAGCGAATAATCAAATCTGGTTCACGATGGAGTTTTTTTCATTGGCGGTTACAAATATATATGTAAATCAAAAATAAACATTTTTTTGAATTCATTATGAAAAATTCCAATAATAGTCGTAATGAATCAATATATTATCAACAATATACATTGCTCGTCACGAACTAGCACTATAGATGATAACACGAACTAGCACTCTGGATGATAACACGAACTAGCACTCTAGATGATAACACGAACTAGCACTCTAGATGATAACACGAACTAGCACTCTAGAAGATGATACGATACAACAAATACGTAGTGTATAATGTTTGACAAATATCAACCACGCAGGTCAAGCTACGTGGTACGGGGTAAATGTCAACAAGAATGACAACCTTAGGTCACGCCCTTCATCTCGTTACTGATAGTATTGTGTCTATTGGCACAATTATCGATTTTACCGAAACAAAGACGAACATTAGCCACCAAACGGATAAAAAGAATATTTTAAATATATAGTTTAATAGTTGCGATTAGCTAATCTGTCGTCAATGTTTTATTTCATTACTTATTTTCCACGTATTATTTTTTATTTTCGTTTTATTTTATTTTTCGATGCAAATATAAAATACAAATAGATGAATGCGGACTCTTTACCGCGACCTTTTTAATTATTTATGTTACCGAAATATATGGTATGGTACATATAAATCATATTGTCACACTCGGCAAAATTGTCATTGAATTATGCTTCCAGATGGAATTGATTTATTACAGAAATACAGATTTTTCTCACGCTGCAATCCAACAGCCGCTGGGCGCACTCGACTGGCCACGTTACCCCTCTTTCATAGAAGACTACCTTGAAATGTACTGCATTTCCCACTTAATCTTATTTCCCTAATGTACGTACGTGTTTCGGTAGTGAGTGAGATGTGTCAGAGCCCATTCCCATCCTATCCCTCCCCATTTCCCCAACCCTTTCTCCAAATCCAGTCCTATATCCAAAGGTAGGCAGCGCATCCGGGGGCGTGCCAACGTTTGTCATTTTGGACTAATGTTGACATGTATCATGAATGTCTATGGGCTACAGTATCCACTTACCATCAGGTGGACTGTATGCTCGTCTGCCACCTTCGTCCATAAAAAAAAACCCAATCTTTAAGCAATTTTCAATTTACTCAGTTTCCACCTCAACATAGATATAACAGTTTTTTTTTATAGAAAAAAGGCGGCAGACGAGCATACAGTTTACTTGATGGTAAGTGGACACTGTCGTACATAGACATCTGCGATACATGCCAACATCCGTCCAGAATAACAAACGTTGGCAAGCACATGGATGCATCCAACCTTTGTAGATTAAGGAATGAATTGGGAGAAAGGGTTGGGAAAATAGAGAAGGATACGATAGGATGGGATGGGAAAGGTTTTGGCATATCTCACTCACTCACTCCGAAACACACAATATCCAATGCTCGCCAAAAAGATGTTAAATATTGCAGAAAGAAATTTTCATAATAATGTAGGTTTTAAATGTTTACGCTGTATCTTATTACGGCAATTTTTGTAAAGCATGAATAGCCAATGAGAATGAATTGCCTTTAAGAAGGTACTCGTATTATCGGTATTTCAATACTGGCAATAAAAAGTGTAACAGACATGCACTGGTATGAGCGGTATAGGTACAGGGTGTGGCCGGACTATTCCATGGATTTTGCGATGGTTTCCCCGAAGGATTTGAAGCTACATCACCCTCTCCCCCCTCGGGGCGCGGATCCTTCTTTTCCTGGGGTTGAAGTGTAGTGTTGTGTGTATTAAAAAAATAACAAGTATTTACCATAAAAATTTGTTATTTTTTTATTTTATTAAATGTTATTAAACCATAAAAGCTTGATTACAAATGAAGAATTAATGAACCCACGGAACGAGCTAACTATGGTCACCTCAAGACAACCATGATTCTGAGTTCCATTCATTCATTCCATTCATGGTTCTGATCTCACTGATACATTTCAACAAAAAGAAATAGATTGTAAAAAAATTGACAATTTTTTTTTGTAGCATATTCATTTTTTTAATTATTTTACCCAAATTTGCCAAATGAATATACTTACAAACACAGCGCTAGGACTTTTTTACGGTTTACTTTTTTTTCAATAGTGAACATTTTATTCCGACCACTAACACACATACAATATAATTATAACAATAACCCAAAGAAAAAACAAGTTAGGCAATAAGAAAAACAAGAAAATCACAAGCATTATATATAAAACCATAAACTAACATGTTTGTTTTAAAAGATAAAATATTATGTCTATTAACTCAGAATTATGAGCAGAATCGTTGATTTAAGGGTTGAAGAATAATCCGGACACATCCTGTATATCATAATTGGCAGTAAATACTTGCCTTCTCGTCGAGACATTCGATAAGGTCGGTGAGGTATCCTCGCGCGGTTTGCGCGCGTCTATACGCCGCGTCCAACGCACCACACCGTGCACCGCGTGATTCTTTGACGCGCGCGGCCGCGAGCAAACGCTGCCGAAACTCTTCCCGTTTCGCCGCTGCTTCATCACGTTCAGTTTGCAGATCCTGTAACCTGAAACAAAGATTGGCAAGATTGGATTTTGTAAGATATCGGTATGCTCTATCAATAACGATCAATATACTAGTGAGGTCCAAAAGTTTCTGGCCTGACATATTTCTAGATGTCTAAAAAATAAAATTATACTCGTATATCACTGTAATTGTCATTTATCCTCCTAATTCGTCTATAATTTTTAGAGTTAAACCCTCGTTAGTTTTGATCCAACTAGAACCTTCTCTGGAGACAATAAAGATATAGGGAGTCCCGCGAAGCGTGAGTTCCGCGAAGCGCGACTCCGTCCGCTATAAAGTCGACACACACATTCTTAGTAATTATAATGTGTTTATTTCAGTTATTCAGAAATAGTTTGTTTTGTTTTGTTATGATTTGCTGTCCGTTCTTATGGACACATTCTATAATTTAAAAATATCATATTAAATGTTATACGACTTGCACCGCTAATACTTGTGTCAATAACTGTCGTGTTATCGCACGTATTGTATTGTAAATAATAGGGGTTAAAGTATGAAATTACCGTTTTATAGTAATAGATACTTTGAATTGACATAAAACCTTCATGGTGTGAGATTTTCGAGTGAAACTTTTCTCACATGATACCTATGAGGTTCTTGTTTTAAAAAGTGTGCAACATTCGATTTTCGACTTTCAATTGTTTTTTTTATTCAGCTTAGACGGTTCAGCATTTCAGATGAATTTTCACAGTATTCACGGTATTTCAGCGAAACAAGGTGCCGACCGGCCCGCGCCGTCACTGTTAGTTTAATTCCAACAAATGAACGTGTAGGTCGTTCCTAGTCGTGAACGCTCTGTGTCTAGCCGGAAAATAATACCAGTCGTCTATTTTAATTGTGGCGTTGTTACAAATACAAGGAGTTTGTGTGATACGTTAGTTTTATAGACAATCAACTTACTATAAAGGAAGTGAAAATGAGTCGGAGATAAAACATGATGGACGCGAGTCAACGGGTTGCGAAACATTCATATAAAGAAGCCTTTAACTAAGGCTTTATAGCAATTGTCCAGATATAATTCAGAATCAACACTTTCGACGTGAATTCACAAGAGCAACGATTAAACTTAATGAGGAATTAATGGTTACAAACAAAATAGAAGACATAATTAGAAACTACAAACGAGCCGAATTTCTGTTCCCGGGCGACATTTACCTTTTGAAAGACATTGGAAAGTTTTTATACAGATGCGGTCACTATTTCGAAGCGCTTGGCGAATTTGAAGATGCCTACAGTATAGATCAGAGTTACATTCCAGTTGAAAAGAACCTGAGCATGGCCAGAGAATCTTTGTTCCCACAAAATAGTATTAGACTTCTGAACGACAAAGTCTACAATGAAGCCTTTCAAAAAGCAATTCACTTAACGGTTATTCCTATGAAAGATACTATTCTAGACATTAACAACGCTGGCCTGCTGGCTTTTTTAGTCAGCCAGTGTCGACCCAAATCAGTAATAATTTGTGAACCTTCCAAGTTAATGGTGAATCTGAGACAGTGTTGGAAGAAAATGAGTACAAACACTTAATGGTCTTAATAAAACAGTCACGGATTTATGCAATTCTGAATGTGATGCACGGAATATATCCTTGTTGCTAATAAATACATTTGATGCGGGACTTCTGGGTAATTTTGTTGTAGAGAACGTACATCGTATATGGTCCGATCTGCTCAAATCGAACGTTAGAGTGATTCCCGGTAAAGCGGAGTTTTTTGTAGCCGGCACCAACTGTGATAGTTTGAACGCTAAATACCAATTATGCACGTGGGCGAAAAAACTTCTGAATGTACCGGAACTTCATGTCAATATGACAGCACTTTCCCACTTAGATATAGATGTGTTTCACTATGAAGACTTAAAATTCCTTACTGAAGCTCAATCTGTCTGAATCAACTTCAGACATAAAATACATGACAGACATAAATACATAAAATTCAGACATGACATAAAATCAACTTCAACGACCCCACTGATGTCGGTACGACATTTTACAATAATCAGAATCACAACATTCATCTCATAGCGAAAGAATCTGGCGAGACCAATACTGATCGGTTGGTTCAATATGCACTTAACGGACGAAGTAACGATTACAACGGATCCACGATCTGAGAAGAGGACTGAGGCCTGGCCACAGGCGGTATTCATCGAACACTTGCCTGTAAAGGTGAATGAGAATCAGGTAATACCTTTACAGTTTTTCACGCAGCATGGTTTACTACAACTATGTAAAAATACTTGCACATTAGATGTATCTCAACAAATTATTAGATTTTTAAATGATATAGAATATGTACAAAAGATTCTTGATTGTATAAGTGTAGCTACGATATACTTAGGTCAGATTATTGATATGTCTGATACCGACATTGTATCAGTAAATAAAAACTTAGGCACATTTGTCAACAACTAGCAAAAGCAAAGAAAAATAAAACCGAATAAGGAATAATTGCAACTCCCTCATGAATAATGAACAAAAAATCTATCAAACCAAATGCAAGCAGCAAGAACTTGTCAAAATTCGCCTCGTTTAAATTCCGCCCCTGAGAGTAATGAATAAAATTATGTGTAATAACATCCGAATCTTTTATTTCGGATTCGGTTTCGATTATTTTATTATTCGGATATCCGACAGCTTCAGTTACGGTTATGGAGCTCCATAAATAATATACCCATGTTTTGTACTTACCTCTTTGTGAGCGCTACGAGCAGATCCGCGGCGGTGGCGGGCGGTTGTTGCGCGGCGGAGGTGAGCGGGCGCAGGTGCGCCGGCGCATCGTGCAGTCGAGGCGGGGGTGGAGCTACCGCGAACGGGTTCACTTCTATTGACGGGTCGCCTGCAAGTAACGATAGCTTAGTAAAAAAAATCTGGTGCTTAACTTTTTAGTCTTTGTGGTAGGATAAACCCATGCCATAGCACCAAATACATGTAACCGACTCAATATTCAATAAAAAAAATTTTTGAATAGAAGTTCAATGTGGGCTAGTGAATAAAAAAGGAACACGACGGAGGGTAGACAAATTTGTCTGTCAATAAAAACAACACCTTCACCCGCCACCGTAGTTCATAATTGTTTACATAACAATTATGAAAGTATGAAATAAATTATAAAGTAAATTATGAAATGACGAATTAAAAACAATAGTGGAAGCGGATTCACCACAAACCACGTCTGAGTTAGCAGAAACCTTCGGCATAAGTGACAAAACGATATTGATTCATTTGCTTCAAATGGGGAAAGTGAAGAAGCTCGGAATGTGGGTACCATATGAGCGTAATGAAAATTAGCTATATTAGCTAATATATTTTTTTCCATATGAAACGGCAATTTCATAGGTAAGGCCCTAATAATTAGGAATCCAAGTGGATAAGATAAAATTGTTTACTACTTTGGATATTTGTATACTTTTTTTGGATATTTGTATACTTACCAATGATATCGGTGAGTGCAGGCATAGCTTTCTGCATCTGTTGCTCCTCCCATTCGTCTGGCTCGCTGTCTAGTTCAGCATCCGTTGGAGCAGCTGCTGTTCCACCTGCAATAGAGTATTTAAGTTTTTTTTAGATAATCATATTATTAAATAGATATTAGAAATCGATCCTTGAAAACAAAATCGAAATATCTTGAAAATTACTGAGTTATTATAACGTTATAAGTAGTGATAGGGAATTAAAGTGTCTATATACCTGAACGTCATTTTCTCCCAAGAAATGTACTCAATCTCATATATCAATAAAATAATGTATTTATTTTTATCGAAAAAAAGAAAACATTGTAATGAAGGAATGGTTTCCAATTGCCGATTATTTTCCCCGAAATTTAAAATATGTCTGCATGTGCGCGCGTTGTTGCCAGTTCGGTCGGTTTGTGGCGGACTCTTCCTCAACCTAGTTCTGTCATTGTCTAATGCGCTAGCGATGTGCGCCTACGAGTAAGATATTCCTTAGAATGGTCACATTCCTGGCTGAGAGCCTTCTGCGCTCGCCCTAAATTAAACACGACCGGTGACTCTTGAAAGGCCACTAGAGTCATAAGAATTTAGCCATTCCGAAAAAAAAATAGAATGGTCACATGACATGACAGTACTTCACTCGTGTTTTATTTCGGAGGGGCGTGCTCATATTTCGTATGGTGATTTTAGTTTTTTTGACCTTAACTTTTTTAATGTTTAAAAGTATCCTTCTTTACTCGGAGACTACGGCTTCAATGAACGAACTTTAATTTAAATGTGAAATTAGAGATATTTTTTTACCGCCCGGATTTGGTGCAGAGCTTATTAAAAACTACGATTTTGTTTAATTGGTGGTTGGTGTGATTTTTAAAATCCTGAATTTTAGAAAATTGGTAAGTATTTCTTTAATTTGTATATTCATTTAACTATTGTTTCTTTAATTAAGCTCTAATATCTGTTGGTTCAGTTTTGTCTTCGATTAGGGTTCGATTACAGAAATGAGTAGGCAACACTGCATTTTGGCACTTCAGATCTTTAGTTGAATGAATTAAAAAAATTCAATCCATTAAATTTAAATATAGTTCGTTTACACGTATAAATATCTCTTAGACCAGAAAACGCAGTAGTAAATAAAAAAGAGTAAATAAGTTAACAGCTATTTGAGTGTATAACATATATTTTTTATTTTCCTCCAGATAAATTATCCTTGTTATAATGTTAATTAAAGTTCTTAAACCTAAATTAGAACAAAAAAAGTCAGTTACATTTTGAATTTTTCGTATTGACTTTGTAATATTATTGATTATCATTATCGAGTAAAGAAAATGCCATTAAATAATTAAACCAATCCAATCAATTATATTTTTTCTTAAAAATAACATTCGCAACGAGAAACCCTAAATTTATTTATCTTTCACTCAGGTGGCGGCATTAAAATCCCGGGATGGGTATGTCCACACTAACATTTCGTGGAAAATGAAGTTTAGGTATACGGACACCCGAATTTCCTGTTACTAGTTAAAACTAGCTTAAATATCAAAGTTAGAATAGAACCGCGCTACTGTATTAATGACGTCACTGAAACTCAAAACAATAGCGACATTACATCCACGCATAAATAACAAAGATAGCGATAGCTCAAATACTGCCTAGCTGATTTACCTACCTAATAGATGATTTGATCTACCTGATTTTCATCTCTTCCATTTTTCGTTGATAAGCCAACAAACATTAATTTCAAATGCAGCGAACTACATATTCAAGCCGTAGTCAATACATAAACAATCCATTGATGAATGTTTGAAAGAATGTTTTGAATGTGGGAGATTCACGTTGCTTCTCACAGCCAACTTGGATCAATTAACTGACCAAGTTACCTATTCTGTTGACAGCCAGAGTGTTTCGGTGGTGAGTTCCAAAACTCATTTCTCCTCTCATTCCAGCCAATCGCATCTCATTGTGATTTCCCCATCCCGTAACATTTCCTATTACCCGTCTTTCCCAATCTTTACTCCAAGTTGTGCCTCTTAAATTGCCAAAGATAAGCAGCAACAGCAGAGGCAGGCATTAAAGTTAACAGCATTTTCCCAATTCAATGCTCGCCTAACACTCTCCCAGGTTTATTGGTATAGATGTCTTAAGGGGATAAAAATTGTATAATCATATATGTAATATAATAAAATCGTAACACGATAAAGAACCATTTTTAGTCTGTCTGTCTGTCTGAACGCACATCGTGCGAAAACTACTGGACGGATTTTAAACTGGGAAACTAGGATAGCTATAGCTTATATGATGGGTACTTTTTATCCAGATTAATAATTATGAAATTCCCACGGGAATCACAAATTCACGCGAACGAAGTGGCTGGCACTGCTATTTACTTATATATCAATTACATTCAAATTCAAAATGTGGCAAACGTGAACGATATATATATATATCTGATGTGGCAACATTCAGCTTTCATCCATAGCTGACAATACCTGCTTGCCATCAGAGAAACTGTCTGTTCATCTGTTCAAACCTTACTTTCTATAAAAAAATGTAACTCCTTATCAGGCGACAGGTTTATAAAATATGATGATAAAAACAATAGTTTAATAACAAAATCGTTAAGCCAAAGGTTCAACTAATTGTTCCAAAAGTGTTATATGAAAACACGGTCAAATTCGTGTCGAACGCGTTGGTTAGAGTTCTGAAGATAGCATGTTACAAAATAAACGACGTAGTGATCACTGGTATTGCAGGTGTCCATAGGTGACGGTGACCATTTACCACCATATAAACCTGTGGAAAGCATGTTAAAAATCTTAATTTAGTCTGTTGCAATTTGCTAGATTTTCAAAATTGAGAAATTGCTGTACTCCTAATAAATTGCGCCTTAATATTAAATAATTAAAATTAATATTCTGTCTTATAAGCAAGCACTCACGTTTGGGCTTATCACTGGGCAATTCCAATCCCCTGACATGTATCCTGCCTTCTTCTTCCTCGTCGTCACCCGAGCCGTCGTCCCGGACAAGCCGGGAACCAGGCGCAGGCTCCGACCGTACAGGTATGTAGTCTCCGCCTAGCTCGCGAGCCTGCAAGGTATTGGATAAGATATAGTTCACTGGGAGTGGAATACTGTTTTCTATGATACCTAGCATTCATAAACCCATAATATGCTATCCAAATTGAATGTAATTAAATAACATTCCGAGTTACCACTATCCGTTTCTCCACTAGTCAATTCTATTTATAAGGGACTTCACAGCTGCTATCAGTGCTGACAAATGTTAGCAACTTTGAAAAATTATCCCTGTTGCTGTCGACTGGCAAAGCAGATAGTGTGAACTAGGAACATACCCTATGATTGAATTAGATATTAAATAATGCCCTTATTTTTGTTTATTTCAATTAGTTACAAAGAATAATACTACATAAAAAATTAATACTAATAACATTGAATAATCAAAAGTCACAATACACAATATTGGTGGAAAATTATGTCAAGTGTTGAATAATTTCAATGGTTCGTTCTGTAAAAGTATTTCTGGGTTTGATTTCTAGAAATTGATTTTATTCCAATAGATCCAATAGATAGATTTAGATTTAGAAACGCTTTTTTGTTCACCCAGACACAGGGAATATGGGAGAAATCAGATATATGAAACTATCAGTTATTTCATAATGATTACCAACTGCAATTTTTGAATAAGACTTTAGTGAAATAATGAATAATATTTGAATAAGATAGATAGTACAGTGTACGAATCTGTCGTTTAAAAAAATGATGTATAATTTTCGTAGAACAAATAGGTTAAACATAAAACAGAGTCGCGCGCCGGAAGGTGGCGAACAGATAAAGAAGCTGATGAGATTTAAGTCTGTACGCATATGCTGCATACTGAATGTTTGTATGAAGATTCCATATTGGTTCTTCTATAAACTACGTCTACAAAAGTGGCGCAAGTAACTCTCACTTGAGTGATTTTTATTATTGAAAAATGATTAAGCACATTTTAAAAAATTACACTTTCGTTTGAGTATTACATTATGCTTACATTTAAAAGTAAAACTTGTGCCGCTTTCTAAAAAGTTGCTAGGTAAATTGTAATACCAGGTCACTACAACTCAAACAATAGTTATTTTTATCGAAACATGGAGACATCATAACAAAAGTACTGCATTAATTTATAGCTTGAATAATAGTAAAGGTAATGCACTTAAAGCTTAAAGTGGCACAGAGAGCCCTGGAACAATCTATATTCGGAGTATGCCTACGCGACAGGACACGAAACGAAACGATTCGCCAACGCACCAAGGTAGTCGATATAGCCAGCCGGGTTGCACGTCTGAAATGGCAATCGACAGTGTGTAATGATCGTATTACGCTGGAGACCCCTGTACAGGAAAGCAGTGTCGGCAAAACGCCGACCAGATGATGCGGCGACTTAAAGAACAAAGTTTAATCCGGACCAGAGAGGCCACAGATCATTCCAGCTGGAAAATCATCCAGCAGTGAACAAAATCACGATGAGAAGTGTCTTTAAAAGAATGTCACGCTGAATGCCATTTGGCATTATAACACTAAAGACTTGGAAGATTTATCGCAGTGGAAATAGATACCTTGTTCTCATTCCAGTTACCAGGATTAATACCCAGAAACAGTGAATCACACAGAGATCAAAAAGTTTCGAAGCAGCAATAACGACGTCGGTGACGGCCTGTCTTGTCCCTCACCTCTCATACCTGCTGTCGGGTCTTGCGGGCCGCGTGGATGAGCGCCGCATCCGGAATGTGCCCAGGCAGGGCCAGGGCCGCCCTCACCGTCTCGGCCCGGTATCGATGGAACCCCCTCTCGTCCTCTTCCTGCCCACTCTCGTCTGAGACGTCCCCCGCCCCGTCCGCGGCTAGAGCTTCCCGCCCGGAGAGAATGAGACCTTCTAGTGTGATCTTTTTCTTTTTCGGCTTCTCTTTACTGTTCTCCACATGGTTCGGTTTATCCTAGATTGTAAAAAGTCTGTTTTAGATATGTTTGAAGAGTTGTACAATTTATAAATAAGAAATGGTCTCAACTTCAATAAAACAATGGGCTTCGATGTAAAGAGACATCTGGCGATTTTCATGTAGAAATAAATCCATCCTAAAATAACAAAAAATGTAAGTTATTTTATTTGATGAAATTTGAACACTGGACTTACTAGTTACTAGTTAATGGAGAATGGCCATTTGTAGGGTCCTAATTTTACGATGAAGTATAGTAGCGTAACTATAATATATATTAGAAACACATTTTAAGTGAGTCTGTAAGAAAGATTTAAGTATTCAATTGGTTTTGGGGATAATATTTCATTATGTTATAGATTGTTTCCAGAAGACGAACCCCGCCTGCGGTATGCGGGACGCGTAGAAGGGGAGCGATAGTGAGGATCGTATATACATGAGATAAAAAATATCAGGATAAATCTTGTGATAATATAGCAAATAGCGATATTGTTATTAGGTATAATGTCTTTTTGATGAATTATGAAATAAAAGACTTGTTTAATTGTAATTAATATATTAATAATCTACTATATAAAAAATAATGTTTGTTTGTTCGTCTTTTATGCATTCCTAAACCATTCACCCGATTTCGATGAAATTTTGGCGAGTTGTTGTGGGCGCACCCACGAAGGTTTCTGACAAAAAAAGTTCTAACGCATTGCGACGCATGTAGTGACTAAGTAACTAAGGTAGTGCATATTAGTGATTCAAGCACATTCTTGGACAATGAGTCACTAGAGGCATATCCTACAATGGGAGAGTCACATGCTGATGGTAGTGTAGTAAGAGAAATTGCAGCCAAATAGGTTACAAAATGCAATTTTGTATGTCGCCATTACCTCATTATCATTATTGTCAAATTTGTTATTATCACCATCAGTGACTTTCCGTTTCTCCTTCTCCCGCTTCTTTGCCAGCCGCTTGCTTTGTGACGACTTCTTCACCTTGAACACCTCCCCATCCTCCTCTGAAATTTTGATTTTTATATGTTTACAAAAATGAATGTGATGGAGGAGAATTGAGCAAGGTGTTTCGAATTGAATGATAGTCTCTAATAACCCCCCTCCCAACTACTGTATTTAACGAGTTACAAGACTAGCTACTGGATTATTTATTTATCTTTAGTAGCTTACCAACAGCTTCAATAAAAAAGTTATATTATTAATTATTATAAATAGAACAAAGCTAATGATAGGTGACCAACATACAGTTAATAAAGTTATATTAACACCATACAATTGAACATAACAATGTGTACATGTATCTATTATTATTTATTATAGTTATTAATTAAGAGTGGTGCTATTTTTAGTCTATTATTTTTAGTGGTAGTAATTTAGTGGACTATCCTGGATCAGGGAGGAGGTAGCCTTAGAAGGTTGGGGTATGAGAACAGGCGCCGAGGAGACTGGAGTATTCCTACAGGTTTGCGCAGGTTTAGGTAGCGGGGAGAATGCCTCTTTGGGAGGCACTGTAGCAGACTTGTGTTGCGCAGGAGAGGCAGGCTTGGGTGCCTCTACATGTACGGACATGAGAGTTACTATGGGTGCCAACGCACGCATGAGTGCGCTTGGCGGGGTGGGGGAGGGCCTGACACGGGGCCTCCTGGGAATTCTGTGTGGCACTTTGAGGTATCCGCAATAGCTCGCAAGGTGTCCAAGTTGGCCGCAAAGAATGCAACCAGGTAGGTAACCTCGTCACCGTTGGCATGGGGGTAGTTGCTAGTGCCGTGTTCGCCCAGCCACTTTATGCAGCAGGGGTTTTGCGTAACAGCCATAGTATTAGCAATTATGGCATTGCCCTATGTGTGGATACGCTTGTAGAGGGTCTTGAAGGAGAGGTTTGGGAGCCCACAGATAACTGTGGTGTTGAAAATGTTCTTAGTCCTAGGGGTGAGGGTATGGATGACCAAAATGAGGTTATAGGGGGTCCTGTCACGCCACTTGTATATGCGGTACTTAGATTCTGTGATTTGAGATCTTCTAGGATCATTGATGCATTGGTGACATCAGGGCCGTCTTAAGTCTATTCTGCGCCGGGGTGCGGGAGTGTATCCTAAGACAGTCAAACATCCTATTGTGTATCCTATGACAGTCAAATATCCTATTGTGTATCCTATGACAGTCAAATATCCTATTGTGTATCCTATGACAGTCAAATATCCTATTGTGTAATTGTTTACTATAGCGTTATATTTTTTCATTACCTTTAAAAGGTGAGCGCCCGGGGTGCACCGCACCCCTTGCACCCCCTGGTAAAGACGGCCCTGGGTGACATCATTAACTCAACAGTGTGGTTCTCTTTTAGTTTTGACAACTAATTTTTCATATTTTCATTTCATAGATTGAGTATTTTTAATTAAATTAAATTGATTATACAATTATTTTCAGTCAAATATACAAAATAACATTGTGATTCATGCAAAGTAAATGTAATTCAAATTGTGTAATTTATTCATCAATAAATTATTTGGTTGATTTGAGAATTTATATAAGTTCAGGAAGCAACTGGGAATCCTAGTGTGGTTCCAGACCTATCATCCAGTTCTACAATATACACATAAATAAAATTCAATGTTTAAACCAAGTATCCTTAAAACTTAGCTAGTAGGAGGCGTATTCGAAAAGTAAGGGCCGTTTCGTCATAAAAAAAATTATAATCATATGAAATAGGTTTTATTAGCACATTTAGTTTACTACAAATCTACTTCACTTTTCCACATAATCGCCATTCACTTCCAAGCATTTTTCGTACCGCTGCACCAGCTTCCTTAACCCCTCTGCATAGAAGCTCACCACCTGCGAGTTGAACCAGTTTTCAATGTTCTTAATTTCCTTGTCGTTTTCAAAGCGTTGTCCACCGAGCCATTTTTTGAAATGTAAGAAAAGGAAGTAGTCACTGGGTGCAAGGTCAGGACTGTAGGGTAGGTGGTTAAAAACTTCCCAATGTAAATCTTGAATTTTCTCTTGGGTCTTGGCTGCGATGTGAGGACGCGCATTGTCATGAAGGAGGATTACACCGGATGACAGTTTACCACGTCGTCGATTTTGGATCGCACGTCTTAGCTTATTGAGCGTTTCACAATACACGTCAGCTGTAATTGTTGTCCCACGTTCCATAAAATCAACCAAAAGAACACCTTTTTCGTACCAAAAAACGGTAGCCATCATTTTTCGACTCGTGTAAGGAGTTTGCTTAAATTTTTTTGGTTTTGGTGAAGTTGAGTGGCGCCATTGCATTGATTGCTGTTTTGTGCATTGATTGCTGTTTTGTTTCTGGATTGATGTAGGATATCCACGTCTCATCACCGGTAACAATGTGGGAGAACAAATCACCTCCATCTTGTCGGTAACGGTTCAAAAACTCTCGTCCACTGGACAGTCTTTGCTCTTTGTGCTGGTCGGTAAGCATTTTTGGTACCCACCTTGCACACAATTTGTGGTATCCAAGTTTTTGCGTGACAATTGTGTAGACAGTAGTGTGTCCAAGATGAGGAAATTCATCAGCCAGGGCACTAATCGTCAACCGACGATCAGATCGCAGTTTTTGGTCCACCAGAGAAACAATTTCATCGGTTTGCATACTGGGCCTACCACTCCGCTCTTCGTCATGAACATTTGTTCGTCCAGTTTTGAAATCACGACACCATTGTCTAACCTTTCCTTCATTCATTACAGTAGGTCCATAAACTAGGCATAACTCTCGATGAATTTCAGCAGCTGAAGATCCTTTTGCACACAAAAATCTTATTACAGCGCGAACTTCACAGCTGGCGGGAGCAACGATTATCGCGGACATTGTTTACTGTACGCACAGATAGGCAAATGACTACTGAATCAAAACAACACCTGAAATAGCTGCACGAGTAGTGCACGTACAGATATGCACAAGTTTAAACGTGTTACGACTTGTCGATTTTGAAATATAAGCGAACGGCCCTTACTTTTCGAATACGTCTCGTATATGGTCACAAAGTACAACTTAAAAATACGGAACTAAAGATTACCTTCATCAGCGAAGCTCAACAACTGTGAACTTTTGACAGGCTTGTTCTCCTGACTTATGACTGGCGGCGGCGGTGGCTCTAGCTCACCGTTATCGTCGTCATCGTCCGCGCAAAACACGCGTCTTTGAATCTTCTTAGGTTTACGGAACAGTGACATTTTGCCACTACTTTCTATAACTTACTTAACTTGACACTTTTGTTGTTTTATGGTCGCTGTAATAAAAGGATAGACCATACAAACTAATACACTATTTAGATCATAATCTGACTTGGTTAGACATATTTTAACTCGATACTACCTATATTATTTATTTGACAGTTGACACCCATATAAAATTGAATGAATTTTTGAAATAAAAAGCCGTAAAAATGGCTCTTTTTTCAGCATCGAAAAATAAGACCTTTGGGACGTGAGTGTAGGGCCGGCATTGGTTATGACTTTTGGTCTGAAAGTGAATGCTAGCATAATTGGATATGTTGAAAAAAAAATAATGGCAATAAACTAAATGAACTAAGTTAACGTTTTAAATGTTGTTAGATAAGAAATAAAATAAAACTATTTGTACCTACCAAAATTGTTTGTATTTTTAATTTTCACATTATTTATGCTAAGTGCGGGATTTACACGAGCCCAGTAACTGGACCCAGTAACTTAATTTTCGGCCTCAGTTACTAGGTTCGTGTAAACGGTATCGCGTCAGTTGCGCGTCGTTTGCTGAGACCGTTGTGTCATTGATATTAAACATGAGTTTAGTACGAGAACGTAGAAAGAAATTACTTAAGAATACTTTTAAGTTGGTGTTTGGAAAACTGCTGAACATGGTCGAAGAAGAAATGATAAAGGAAAAACGCGTTTGAGTGAGAGAGTGGAGGTATACAAATAGAAGATCGGCACTACTTATGCAACAACTCAAATCAGAGGATCCATCGGAGTAATTTGCTATATGATTAACACCAGAGAAATTTGACGAACTATTAACTGCAGTTACCAGCAAAATTCAATGTAAGGACACAATAACGAGAGAAGCTATTCTTGCAAAAGTAAAGCTATAAATAACATTGTGATTTTTGGGTACTGGCAATAACAACCGAAGTATAAGTAATTTTTATCGTGTTTCAAAGTCATCATATTATAGTATACCAGAATCTTATTACATATGTCGGTAATTTTACCAAGCATTGAAAGAACACATTAAGGTCATTTTAAAAAGTTTTATTCAAATTTTGATTTGATAAGTATTACTCATCAGACAATCATTATTATAAAATTATAATTATGAACTTTAAGAATATAATATTTAAGAACAGTCATCAGTGCATCATACTAATACAGATGTTTTCATTTACCATAGATTCTACTATCGGCTCTACACGCCGATGTCTTGCGATGGAATCCGAACGATCTATGATTTCATTGCAATTATTTTTAGCAGAGCATGTTAACTATAGTAGCAGGTGTAACGTATGAAAAATCATTTCATATGATTTTTAACTTGCCATTTATGAAATGTGCCATGCTGAGTACTGACTTAGGCAGAGTGGTGGGGAAAGTCACTACGCCCGAAAAATAAACGCCCCGACTAGTCCGCTGGACTGACTTGCGAACGAGAGGTCAGCGCTGGATTGGAATGAAACCAGTGTTTACATTGGATCCAGTCAGTGCTTTAGTGGGTTGATGTATTGACATCTTAATGGCCGCGTGTAAATCCTGAAATACATACTGTAATACAGTGCTATCAACTCTACTAACTTTTCGGTAGAACTATCAAATTTTACTGTCGTCGTCGTGCTCAAATCTACTACCTGCACCAAAAATCTACAAACTTTTAAGTTTAAAAAAAAATTAAATCAAATCTTCGTGAATATGATAATAATACTTTATGTTCTTTTTTTTCACCAACCTTTTTATCCTTTGATGGTTTTATTAAATGTAATAGAGAACAGAGGGCGTTACAGGTTACTATACAAGCTGTCAAAATGATATTTTATTTACTTTTTACATCATGGCAGCGTTAGATGTTACCAATCTTCAATTTCACTATGCGATAAACTGTTGAGTTTAGTTATAGCAAAGGGTTTTAATTTAACAATATTAAAATGAGAAAAATTCTCGACCTCAAAAATTAAAGAAAATGCATGGAATATGCATCAAAAAGATTCCAAGCAGTGGGAAAAGGAAAAAGAATACGCAGGTTGGATTGAAGCGATTGTTATTTAGATACCAACTTTTCATCTACAGGATTTGTTGAAAACTACCAACTTTTAAAATCCTATCACCCACCTTGACACATTTTGGTTTGGTTACACTGCTGTAATAGGTAATTTTGACATGTATAGACCTACAAACGTAACTTTGCCGGTGGTCAATTTAGGAACTAAATTTCACATTAAAATTTAGGAAATAATTTAATTAGATAATTAAATTTAGGAATCCACAAAGCATTGAACGTAACATCTTGCTTAAAATATCAATGATCTTTACCCATAAATTGAGTAAAATATTTATAATAGTAATACCTACTGTCGTTGATATCAACGACATCCTTCATCGGCAAAGTTATGTGTGTAGGTCTGTAAATTTAAATTTTGCCCAACACTATTTTAATCTGTCATTTCAACTTGACACCTCTAATTTAAAGTTTTGTCCCGCACGTTTTTAGTGCGTTTGGTTTTGGTAAGTAAAATCTCTATTTATTTCAATGATCATTTGACTTTTTATCATTTTCCTTCAGAAATAAACCGAATTTATCGATCTATATTTATATAACGTTGTATTTCATTTGCATGCGTCAATATGCCGATGTATCTTAATGTCTATTCACTTGCCTGCGTTGTTTTTCAGTCCTTAAATTTCGTACGAAGTCCCTACTACACTTACGAAGATGGGTAGGGAGGACAAAGCTACCTGGAAGACCAATTATTTCACTAAGATCATCGTAAGTGGATATTACCTAATGGTTTTTAATGAGTCACCATTTACAATATTTTAATTGCATGCAAGTGACTGCTTTCCTACAATCTTGTTTTCTGTAATACATTTCCACAGAAAAATAAATATGTATTTCCTTTTTTTTTTTAGCAACTCTTAGATGAGTACCCAAAATGCTTCATCGTGGGTGCAGACAATGTGGGCTCCAAACAGATGCAGCAGATCCGCATGTCACTCCGGGGGAGCAGCATTGTGTTGATGGGCAAAAACACTATGATGCGGAAAGCCATCAAGGAGCACCTTGAGACTAACCCAGCACTTGAGAAACTGTTACCCCATATCAAGGGCAATGTCGGCTTCGTCTTCACTCGTGGAGACTTGGTTGAGGTATATAAATCATTATTATTACTATTGCCATATTACCAATAAGTAATTAACCACCTACAGTCAGCAACATCATAATGTACCCAAACCTATGCTAATCCTTATTACTAGGGCATTAAGGTATCCATGGTATATGTTGACCTATTGCTAATTGTATCTATTAAAATAGTAGTCAAAAATAACTAGAAGCATAATTGATGTTTAAAAACTTAAGATGCATTACCGTTACAAAATGTTACATTTTGTAGAATTATGTCTGTTTTAATAGCAGTGAGCGTAACATTAGTTCTCTGGCTTCGCTTTCAGACTAGAACAACTCTACAAACCTATCCTAGTGTAATTGTTCATTATGAAAATTGCTCTGGAATCTTGTAGATACATTTATTTACCACATTTAGTTTCTGTATACAGTAATACCCCGAAAGTACGGGATAGGGTGGGACCAACAAAATTCGCATAAATCAAGGTACATTTCTGCATAGAAATACATACCAAGAGATAACAAAAACACTAGTGCATATAGATAAATGTGCATTAAACACTATTGTTGGTTTTACACATTACATATAATATGAAAACAGTTGAGTAAGTTATTTTGATGTAGAAGACTTCATAAAATCTAACATACTCCTCTGAGGAAACAATGATCTCTTGTTTTCAAGCAGTTAAGTTTGTGTTTAGTTGACATTTGTTTTAGTACGATAAGAAAACTCGCTAAACACATCCGTGCATGTGAGCGAGACCGGGAAATGGGTCACGTGCGGCCGGTAGGACCATGCAGGAGGGGAAGATAAGAAACTGCATAACTCTGAATTTGCACAAATCGGGTAGTCAGGGTTAATTACTGTATGTAGTTTAAATTATCCATTTAAATGAAAACTAAATTTCTTTACCTACCACCCGCCTTTGTTTATTGATGTATATAGCCCTCTCCCAAGACCTATAAGTGCATAAGGAGCAAATAGTTCAAAAAGATAGCAACTCTTACTGTACTGCTATTTATATTTATAAAATGCCAGTCTTAATACAAACACTGCACTTTATTGCCTATTTTCTTTTCATACTTTTTATTGTACATTTTATATTGGTAAACCTTGTCGGCTTCCAGATGTAGGCCAATGAAAATTTGTCCACACTCACTCTTTTAATCATGTCTAATTTAAATGTATTGCACAGGTTCGTGAGAAGCTCCTGGAGAACAAAGTGACGGCCCCAGCTCGTCCTGGTGCCATTGCTCCCCTTTCTGTTATAGTTCCTGCACACAACACTGGCCTTGGTCCTGAGAAGACCTCTTTCTTCCAGGCTCTCTCCATCCCCACCAAGATTTCCAAGGGTAAGATTGGAAATGACTTATTCCTCATTAAAATAATTGTCTAAATCCATTGACAGTGTAGTGATATAATATTTCTTTAAAGGGCAGGATCATTTCAATCAAAAGTCAACTCATTTAAAGAATACCTAATTCTATTTGTATCAATATATGAATTCTGTTTAATATTGTTTTCTTAATTCTTCAAGTTGATTATCGACTTTGAGAATTGACTGTTTTTAGATTGATTCGATGTATAAAGAAGACTCAAAAAAATATTTTGTGAACACAAAGATTGAATATTGACACAAAGATTGTATTAAATTGAATTCAGATTGTCATCATATGATAGGTTAAAGACATCTTAAATGCATAATATATGTTTTTCATTATCTTTTTACATATTTTATCAACCTGACTGATTACATATTACATAGCCTTCATTATCATTTTACATATTTTATCAACCTGAATGATTATATATTACATAGCCAGGTAAATGTAAACAGTTTTGGAGAGATAACCCCTAATCTGTTACTAGATTACTATCTGAACATTAAATATTTCTAGTATGTCTGTTCTAATACCATTGAGCATAATATTATCTATCTGGCTTTGTGCTTTCATACAAGAACAACTAACTCTACAAACCTAACCTAGTGTGATTATTAATTGTGACAATGGGCATGATGACGGATTTTGAAATCCGCTTCTATAATGTAGATTAACGTCTACTGTTTCCGAAAATAACATTATTTCAGCAATAAAATAAGTTTTAACGCAAATTATGCATTTTTTTTCTATCTACTTTGAATTATGCGCGAAAACACTCGCAGGTGTCATGGCGTCGCTTGTGACGTTACGCCTAGGTAAACGTAGGTAGGTAAATCAATCGAAGTTCAAGCGACACGGTGATATTTCATGAGGTGTGACGTCATTCGCTCTGATTGGCGTTTTAGTTAACATGGCCGAATGCAGTATTTTATACTTTTATTTTATTGAAAATATTATTAATCTCAATGTTTACATTAAAACTGTTTAATTTATTAGAATTCTTTCAACATATTTTTTTCTCTAAAATCATTTATTCTTTAATTCTTTAATACTGTCATCATGCCTATTGCACTGGAATCTTGTAGATACATTTTAACTTCAGTTTATGTACTAAATAGTTGTTTTTTGTAACTATTGTAATGTAAATATAACATAATAAATATTCAAAATGATTAGGCATCTAGTACTGATGACTGCAGAATAATAGATAAAACTGAATTCAAAACATTAATAATTTTAGAAATCATACAATATCACAAAATTATAAGTATCAGGACAAAATTGTCCTGACTATTGTGCTATATTTCATTATAGACTCATCGAGTTTTTGAAACTGAGAATCTAAGAACCAGTCAATTGTATGTTGGACGTGCAGTGGATCAAAATAAAATCAATCTTAAATCAAAATCTAAGATTTTTGATTGACTGATACTTTACACTAATATTCCTCCACCCTGTGATAATCCTAATAATGAGTTGTGAAGCAACAGTATTTTTAAAACTTCAATATGTCATGTAGGTACTATTGAAATCATCAATGATGTGCACATCTTGAAACCTGGAGACAAGGTGGGCGCCTCCGAGGCGACGCTTCTCAACATGCTCAACATCTCGCCCTTCTCATATGGTCTTGTTGTCTACCAGGTGGGTACTCCAATAAATATTCCATTCTTAATATTATTACCAGTAAAGCTTTTTGTGTTTAAATCCTTAGCTGGTGATTGAATTTTTATAATTTATTCGAATTTCCTCTGTGCAATTCTCTGTTGATATGTCCGCGACATCTGTGAGGTCTGCTGCTGAATTATGATTTTAGAATATTTAAAAATGACAATCAGGCTTTTACCACTGCCTCTACTACAGTCCACCAATAATATAATTCTTGTTCAATATTTAATTCGCCAATTAAGAACCACCAGTATTTAACTCTGCATCTGATATAGCCCTCTTTCAATTACTTAGCATTTGCAAGCTACTTTTTTATAGCAAGAACATGGTGGAATTGCTTTTGTGTAGTGTAAAATATTGACCAGTTGAGAATCTGAACAAACACAAATTTGACTTTGCATTGTCAATTTTTTTTTATTAGATTGTGATGTGTTGCTGCCAGCAAAAACTAATTTTTAGATCAAACCTATTCTTTCAGTCAGAGTTAATGTATATAAACATTAAAGTAGTCAACATAACACTCATAACTAGTTTACAAATGTAGAAAAATAATGATTATACAAACACTACGATTGACTAGGTGAATATTTTCAGACTTACAATTAGACCCAAAGCGTTGAGTACAGATTGCATATATCCTGTGGCATTCTGATAATTTACCTTTGGTAAATTATTTGCAGTGTGGTTTTGTCTGTTTCAGTTACCAAACTGATTTTGAAGCCACTTGCAAACATCACATAAGATTAATAAAATCACCCTTTCGACGGGGGTTCCCGCACGAAATGTCAATTATTAAATTTTGTTACTTTAAGGAGGAGCATTCAGTAATAAATCTACTTCAGTAAAACAAATGCAGACTAGAACGGATTTATTATTATTTTGAAATATAGTCCCCTTAGACCACTTCACTTCTACCACTTCACTTCAGTTAACCACTTCTGCAACATTTTAATCCTTTAAAAACTTTCTGTTGCTCTGCAAATCAGGCTGTCACCTTCTTTATCGTTCGAAAAACGCTGCCCTAGTACAGAAAGTAATCAGAGGGAGCCAGATCACGACTAGAGCGGATGATTGAACCTGCAGACTGATGGTGGTCTGCACTTTTGCTGACATGTGCACTGATGCATTGTGAAGGAGCAGCTCCTTGATGGACTCCCTTGCAGCAGTCATCGTGTTACTGTAGCTCTCTCCTGTTGTGGTCATCTTGAATGGCATTAACTAGTAGCAAAAGTCCTTCCTCATCCCAGAAAATTGTTGCTAGAATCTTGCCAGCAGAATTTTTGACTTTGAAGTTCTTAGACGTGGGAGAAGCTTTGTGCTTCCACTGTATAGGCTCCATTTTACACTCAGGATCTATGAAAACCCACGTCTCATTAGTCACGAAAAGCCGAAAAAAAGTTACCAAGCAGTTCCAAGTTCCCTGACAACATTGACGCCGAACTTTCTTCTGAAATGGTGTCAACAAATACAGGAACCATTTTGCTTTGGACATCTCTAAATGTTAATTAATGATGTTCGAAACTGTGCCTGTCGAGATGCCCATTCCTTTACCTATACGTGAGATCTTCACCTGCCTGTCAACTGAAATAAAATCACATTTCCGGAGTCGTGGTTACGGGTCGCCCAGTGTGAGGACCATCTTCTATGTACTCTGTACTTCACTTGAATAGCTTACTCCAAAATTACACTTTGTATTCTGAAGGTGTATAGACACTACCACCATTCACTCTGCTTCTTCGGCCCTTTTGTGATTTTTGGTAAGCTCGGACACCGACGGACTCGCCATGCTAGTGGGACCGCCGCCATTCTCGCCATGTTAAGCCACTATTAGTGGGAATTAAGAGTGTTATAATCACACTGATTTAAAACTGAATACATTCCACATCAAGACACATGAACTTGCATTTGGATTGGATGCACTGTTGGATTTCACATCGAGGTAGATATACATATTATTGAACACCCCTCATATCTTTGCGATTATTTATTTTCTCTCATTTTTTCTGTCATAATGTTTTCTTGCTCTGTGTGATTTATGTCTTGTCAAATAAATGTTTCTTTCTTTTTAATGGATTCTAGTTTCTGGATTTATCTCTATAATCCATATACTGTTTGTTTAATGACCAATATTAGCATTGATGCTAATTTTGGCAATTTAATTTCCAAGAGGCATAACAATGTTACTATCATTGTGTAATATGTGAGCACCATTACTGCTGGTATGTCTATTGTTACAAGTTTTGTCATATTATCTCTTCACCTGGAAGCCATTTATCAAGTCTGTTTTGGAAACTGTTTATAGCTAGCCATTGAATGGATTGATTGTGGTAACTTATTCCATATGTCCAAGACTGTTACTGTACTGAGGATCTGTTGTTTTAGGCTTAGGGTTTTGTTTTGGGGAATCTGTGGTTACTGAGAATCTGTTGTTGTTTTAGGTTATTAATTAAATGGAAATAAAATTATCAGTGAATTATTTTTATTACTATAGAACAAAGACACTTCTAAAAAGAGTAATAAGTGTGGATTAATTATAAGTGGTGTGTCTAATTAAGTATGACGTTATTTACTCACCCAGGTGTATGACTCTGGCACCATCTTCGCTCCAGCGATCCTCGACATCAAGCCTGAGGATCTCCGCGCTAAATTCCTTGCTGGTGTTGCCAATGTAGCAGCCGTCTCACTGTCCATTGGCTACCCCACTGTGGCGTCTGTTCCACACTCCATTGCCAACGGATTCAAGAACTTGTTGGCTATTGCTGCCGTCACGGAAGTCGAATTCAAAGAGGCTACTACCATCAAGGAGTTTATCAAGGTATTTAATAGTTTGCAACAAGAATGAGAAATAAGTTGACATGTACTTAAATATGTCTGTTCTAGTATCAGTGAGCGTAACATTACCTCTCTGACTTCGCTTTCAGACTAAATCAACTCTACAAACCTATCCTAGTGTGATTGCTCATTGTGACAATTGCACTGGAATCTTGTAGATACAAATACAACTTTGTATATAAAATTCTAGCCGTTGCCGCGATTTCGTTCGCATGGTCTAAGTGAACCTACCTATTAATCCAGATTACAATCTACCTATTTGCCAAGTTTCAACTGTTCAGCTGTTTCAACGCGATTGAATAACAAACGAACATTCATATATTAGTGCGATGAACTGAGATTAAAAAATTCTATTTTAATTATTAGAATATATTTACGATAACTAATGAAGGATAGTGAGTCCTCGAATGGAGACCACATACCAGAAAACGCGATCTGGTCACTTGAACTACGACTTACAGAAAGTATCTCGCATTGACTGAATGAGAACAGCAGAGGACTGAGCGTAGCAGCAGTCCTCGGGGGAAGGCCTATATCCAGCAGTAGAGAGACAGGCTGATGGTATTGGTATATACATTACTTGTGTATATACCTAGATCTATATACGCTCATAGATCTATAAAACGAAATCCCTTTTCCATGAACTCTTTATTAATCAAAAACAATCTTTCCCAGGACCCAACCAAGTTTGCGGCAGCTGCGGCTGTGTCCGCCCCCGCATCCGCCGCCCCGTCTGCCGCTAAAGAGGAGCCCAAAAAGGAAGAGAAAGATGAATCCGAGTCTGATGATGACATGGGCTTCGGTCTCTTCGACTAAACCCCTTGGAGTTCTGTGGTCGGCACCCCGGCCGCGTCACTCCCGCCGGCACGGACTGCCATGTGGCGGCGACGCGGCTAGCATACGGTGTTAATAAAGCTACTTTGGTGTAATTTGTTTTTCTTTCTAAAGTATTAACCAAATGATTACACTTTTTGCATTCAAATAAGAGTTATTAAACTTAGAATGCCGTAGACTTCGGTTCCCTTCAAACCCCTACACGAGCCCTGTGGCCCTGCCATGCCTGCCATATACATCATACATGTAAAGACATTTCTTACCTAGTATATTTGCTAAACCTTCTATTCAGGCGTTTCTTATGTCGTTCATTAAAAACATCTTAGAACTACTAGATTACCAAATATGTAGAGATGAACTTAATTGATAAGGCGGGATCTCGCCATCTTGACATTCACGATCATCGCGCTGCGTCATTGCTGTGAACCCATTGTCTCGTTGCTTATTTAATTTAAAATGTTTCCAAATAAATAGAGCCCATATTGCTATAATAGCGCGGTCCGTAAAGACGCGCGAGCGTTTACTTAGGGCGAGCGCAAAAGGCGGTCACCCAGGAGCAGTGTCAGTGTCTGCAACAACGAGCCTAAGGGCTCCCCCGACGGAAGGAACGGACCTCTGCTTTGGGAGGGTTACGCAGGATCGCGAGTTGATGATAAACGCCCAGGCACGTGCCGATACCTGGTAAAAGTGTTGGCTGTGGGCCGGTATGTGTCCACGATTGTAGCGAGGGTGACGTTCTCGTCTCCGCCGCCGGGGACGGTGTATATGTGTTGAGTGTAGTGTAAGAACCGCATTGGCAGCAGTAATTGGGTCGTCAAGACGTGCCGAAGACGATGACGACAGCAACGGGGAGGGTCATTCCTATCGGGGACCTAGGTTAGTAGCGTCGTCGGGTGGAGTGTCACGTATTTGACGATGGAGGAAAGTTCCAAGTCCTTGTGGAGGTCGACATTGCGAGAGCACCATGGGACAGCCACGGCCTTACGCACGAATCTATTTTGGAGTATTTTAATGTTGGATGGGGCTGCGTGTGCAAAGACAACGCTAGCGAAACGTACAACGTACAAAGGTTTTCTACAATGTCAGCTTATTTTTAGAAATAAGCGATTTACAATAAAAGAATACAGAAATAAACAACAAATACAGGGAATAAATTAGAAATAGAAGCGATATTTTACTTCTGCTATTTATAGGTGTACCAGATTGAGCGCCGGATTTAAATTTTGGCCATTTTTTTGTTTGGGCGTTGGCAACTCTGGTTTGTTTATAGATGTCACATATGAGTATGACAGCTGCAATTATAAGTGAGTGAACTTGGAACGCTAGTCGCTACACGAAACGGCAATAGTGGTGGGTAATCACGACTTCCCGGAGTGGTTTAACTCGCTGAATCCTACTCCGCTTGCGGATCCGACTCCTCTTAGTTACTCCTAACTCTTTTATGTAATCACTATCGATGCTAGTGCTGGGTAATCAAGCACAAGGAAAAAAGGTCTATGGAACAATTAAAAAATTTAACTTTTGATACACCTATCCTAAAAAAAATGTCACCCCATCGAGGAGTAATCTCGGACGATCGGAGTAAATGGAACAATTAAGGGATTTCACTCTTGATACACCTATCCTAAATAAAAAAAAAAGGTCGCGCCATCGAGGAGTAATTTCGAACGATCGGAGTAAATGGAACAATTAAGGGATTTAATTCTTTTGATACACCTATCCTAAAAAAACGTTGCGCCATCGAGGAGTAATCTCCGACGATCGGAGTAAGGAGTAAATGGAACAATTAAGGGATTTAACTCTTTTGATACACCTATCCTAAAAAAAAAGGTCATGCCATCGAGCAGTAATCTCGGATGATCGGAGTAAAAGATACACCTATCCTAAAAAAAAGGTCATGCCATCTTTTCATTCATTAATTCCGGAGTTACCCAGCACTAATCGATACGCGATCACACGGCGAGCGAACAGCAATCCAACCAAAAACGAAACGTCAAAAGAATACGTAAGTCCTCGGAGTTAGTAACAATTCGGTGGAGTAACTAAGGGTTTCTACTCCGCTCGCGGTTTTAATTAATTAACTCCGGAGTTACCCATCGCTAAACAGCAACACAGTATGAATTTTAGAGCAGTATGAAGTAGATCATTTTTTGACGAAAAAAAACATCTTTAGTGAGACCCATTTCCACCTTAACGGAATCCATAAGCTTGGACCATGAAAAACGGATGCACCCTCAGAGTTAGTTTGGTTCGGTGGGTTCATAGAGCCATTTTCAGCGCCGGCTGTATCCCATGTAGCGCCCGGGTGCAATCAATACCCTGGCGCGCGATTAAAATGGAATCCCTACACCAAACCTGAATTTACCTACCTACACCAAATATATCTAAAGCCACCGCAAAGAAAACTACTATTCAAATAATAAGAAAACTGTAATCAAATCGGTTCACCCGTTTAAAAGCCACAGACAGACACACAAACCCACATGTTTTAAAACTTCGTCAGTCAGAGGTTACAAATAAGACCTAAATAAATACCTAGGTATAATAAGTAGTAGGTACATGATACATGTTAAAGCACTTTAACTTACCGTTCTTCCGCACTGCACTACGATAAACAGATGAAAAATTCGAGGTAGGTACGTATATTCGATATCACTATCACTCACTGTTATCTTTGATGAACTCTGACCCCGGTGAAAATCGTAATAAATGTGATAACTAATAACCAGTCCAATACTTACCTTTTATATCATTTAAATCAAAAGAAAAGCCGATTTACTTTATATTTTCGTGATTACTCAAACATACGAGGGGTGATCAAAAATTAGTGAGGACGACATATATACTCCTTGGTAAGAAAAAAAATAAATACTGGCAGGCATAGCTCAGATATTTGTAATATTAATAAAGAAAAAGTCTTCGATTCTCTTGTTTTTTTTCTGAATGTAGTCATTTGTTTGCTTCGTGTCGGAACGTGTGCTCGAAAATGGAGAAAAAAGAAGTTCGAGCCGTTATTAAATACCTCTGTTTAAAAAAGTTAACGACGCAAGAGATTCACTGCGGTTTGGAGGCAACATTAGGAGAGTCTGCTCCGCCGTATTCCACTGTCGCAAGGTTCTCAATTTCGAGTAGGGAGAACGAGCACGGAAGACGAACATCGTTGCGGCCGCCCATCGACGTCAGTCACCCAAGAAAATGTTGTTAAAGTCGAGAAAATTGTATTGAGCGATCGAAGAGTTCCATCCGTTACTTAGTTCAAGAAACGGGCATTTCATATGGAAGTATTCAATCCATATTGAAACAATCTTTGAATATGAGAAAAGTCTCCGCAAGATGGGTGCCGAGAATGTTAACAGACAGTCAGAAACACAATCGACTTGACATTTCGAAGACATTGTTGGACAAGTTTCAAGAAGATTCTGAAAACTTTTTGTCTCGTTTCGTAACAATGGACGAAACATGGGTCCATCATTTTGATCCCGAGACAAAACAGCAATCTTCACAATGGAAACGGCCATCATCACCGACCCCGAAGAAGTTTCGTGCCGTGGCATCGGCTGGCAAGATTATGGCCTCAATATTTTGGGACTCAGAAGGGATATTGTTGATTGATTACCTGGAGCGTGGAACCACTATTACAGGCCAATATTATGCAGCATTAATTCCCAAGTTGAGGAATACCATCAAAGAGAAAAGGAGAGGGAAACTTCGAAGGGGCGTGCTGTTTCATCACGACAACGCACCCGCGCACATCTAGGCAGTTGCGATGGCTGCCATTCAACAAGCTGGCTTCGAATTGGTTGACCATCCCCCTTATTCACCAGATCTGGCGCCTAGCGATTTTTATCTGTTCCCCAAATTGAAAGAATACTTAAGGGGAAACAGGTACGAAGACGATAACGAGGTGATAGATGCCGTGGAGAGCTTTTTGCAGGACCAAGACAAAACTTTTTTTTTGAAAGGGATTGAAGCCTTGGAAAAGCGCTGGACTCGGTGTGTAGAGAGACTCGGAGACTATGTAGAAAAATAAATTATTAAGTTATCAATAGTCATTATATTCTATCTCATTCTCACTACTTTTTGATTTCTCCTCGTAATACTTCATCCATTTTGTCAGGGCTTATTTCGCAAAACTACGGTGTAAGCGGTAAAACACAAGATGCGGCACGCGTACACGCGGCTTTGAAAATGCGGTGTCCCTGGCAATTTGAATTTTATGTAATTCTAATACAGCCGAATTCGCAATGATTGTCGGCGTCTTTTCAAACAAATCAAAACGGATGCCGGTAATCGGCATGCATGCGCCAATATTGTTTTCAATTATCTGTTTTAAGGCTGATTTCACGTTGAAACAAAAGCTATTGTGTAGAGGGTGGAAAAATATGACTAAATTATTTATATTTTTGAAGGAGCCGCTCGTGGCGCGCCTTGCTACCGCCGCCGACGTTGGCCATAACACGGGCTCAGGGTCTTTGAGAACGCGCGCCGCGAGCGACGCAAGCTCTTTGGAGGCGTCGCGAGCGGCGCTCGGCGCCACCTAAGACCCTGCGCCCGTGTACGCCGCACATCCTGCACCATTGGTAAAGCCGGCACTGGCCATTTTTTTTAGTTATCGGTATTTAGGTAAGCATATAGAGGTATAGGAACATGCTAAGTAGTTTTTTTGACGCCAATTTGAAGATATGGACTTCGATCAACCGTGGTTCCAACAGGACGGTGCCACATGTCACACAGCTGGAGAAACTATTTTTATTCTAAATTAAATCCGGCGCTCAATCTGGGACACCCATTATGACAGAGTTGAGTCGACCGTGTACAAAGACAGCTCGGTTTTGGACAGTTTGTATATGTTCTCGGAAGTTCAATCGATGGTCTAGCTAGTGGGACTGAGATATTTGTTCTTTCTAACCCAGGGGATAGTTTGAGCGAAAAGGGATATCGGGTGTGAAGCAGTAAAATTAAAATTTGATGACTTATTCGACAGGGGAGTAAGGGGACAACGGAGCCAAACATCTATCCGACCCAAGCCAACCCCCCCCTGCACGCGCTAGTGGTTCGTTAAAATAGCTGGCGGCGGTGGTTTAGGCCACCGTGGTGCTCCCAGCTAGACAACAGAAGGGGCTCTGGCGACCGAGCTATGGCGGGATAACCATCAACCTAGCCGGGATACCGACTGGAAGAGGTATCAGTGACCTAAATAGCCCCTAAGAGATCTGGCGCAGAAGGCAAGGGGAAACCACTGCACTAATTTCCCAAGAAAACCATATGTAGAAATGTCCAATAGATTGCGAGATTTGTCATGCGACCCGACTGACCCCCGGCGCCATGTCAATAATGCCAGGTTGCATGGTGTAAAATATGCTACTGGTCATTGCGATACTGCGGATGACCAGATACCTAATGGCTTTAAAACCATTGGTCAAAGCTCCAAACAATCTCTACCAAAGAATCAGCTACGAGTGGGAACATGGAATGTAAGAGGCCTCATACAGCCAGGGAAACTTGAAGTAGTTGAAAGTGAAATGGTGCGGTGCAAAATTGACATATTGGGTCTTAGTGAAGTTCATTGGAGGGGTAACGGACATTTTGTCACAGATAAGGGCACTATGGTTTACTTTTCGGGGTCTGATAAGCACAGTCGTAATGGAGTGGCTTTCTTCGTAACCAAGAGTCTCCAAGGTGCCATAAAAGGATACCAAACACCCAATGACAGGATGATCGCTATAAAACTAGACGCTAAACCCATTGCAATAAACATGCTGCAAACTTATGCACCAACATCAGGATCGTCAGAGGAGTAATGTACAGAGTTCTACGGTGCCCTGGAATCCCTTCTGAACTCCATACCATCAAGGGAAATAACTATAATACAGGGGGACTGGAATGCAAAGATTGGTGTAACAACCAATGATGTCTTCAATGGTACGGTGGTCGGGAACTATGGTTTGGGAGTAAGAAATGACAGGGGTGAAAGGTTTCTGCACTTTTGTACAGAAAATGCGCTGTCAATCATGAACTCATGGTTCGTTCGAGCAGCACAGAAGGCGACTTTACACATGGACTTCACCATGTGGGAAGTACAGAAACCAAATAGATTTCATCACAATTGGGTCGAGTTGGCGTTCATCAATCACTAACTGCAAGACTTTACCAGGAGTAGACTGTGGGAGTGACCATCAGCTTTTGATTGCTGACCTGCGTGTGCGTCTCAAGGCAATCCACCCTAAGCCCAGGAATACCGTACCTCTCACTAAGCCCATTCTGGATCTATTTAGAAAAACAATTGAACCAAAGCTGGCAATTTTGGAAACAGACCCCTTTGATGTTAGTGATGAGGACTGGACTAGATTAAAACGGGAAATAATCGCTACCACTGAGGAAATAAATAAGACCCACAACACTGCCAAAAGAAAAAAAGAATGGATTAGTGATGAATCCTGGAAAATGATAGAGGAAAGAAGGGCTTTAAAGCAGGGTGGTGTTTCATCTGATGGCAGGAGAGAAATAAGGGGTTTTACACGCGACGGTTCAGAGGATGATAAGAAGGGACAAAGTTACTTCCATAAATAGCATATGTGATGAAATTGATCAGCATGCTCAGAAATTCCTGAGTAAAGACCTTTTCAAAAAAGTTAAACAACTATCCAAGCCCAACAAACCAAAGAATTGGATCATCGACGACAGTAAAGGTAACGCCTTGACAAACCTAGAAATGGTTGAAAAGATGGAGGACTTACTGTCGAGACTTATATAAAGATGATTCACAGTACGATATAAACAGAATTTGGGATGGTTATGCAGAAGAACCTGGAGTTTTGCTTTCGGAAGTAGAGAATTCGGTAAAAAGGTTGAAGAACAGTGCTATTGGTCCTGACGGGATATCGGCCGCCATGCTACAGAATATGGTAGTAATGGCATTGCAATCTTACACCAGATCTGCAACAAAATATGGAAGACTGCACAATGGCCTGAGGACTGGACACAATCAGCAATAATCCCTCTTCATAAAAAGGGATCGACGCGAAAATGTGAGAACTACCGTACGATATCTCTAATGTCTCACGCCAGTAAGATACTGCTTCGGATAATCAATGACCGGCTAGCTGCGTTCATCGACAGACAAATTCCGAGTGAACAAGCAGGCTTTGTTTTAGGAAAAGGCACTCGCGAACAAATCCTGAACATCAGGCTATTGATAGAAAAATGCAGAGAGTTCAACATCCCTATGACCTTATGCTTCATTGATTACGCTAAGGCTTTTGACTGTGTCCAATGGAGCACCATGTTAGAAATAATGAGAGAAATGGGCGCCCCTCTCTTGTTATTCTCATACAGAATCTCTATTTGGATGGCAGGTGTTTTGTTAGATTAGAAGATCAAGAATCTAAATCCTTCTCTACGGACCAAAACGCCTCTTCGGCAGGGATGCATTCCGTCACCAAAAATTTTCAACTTGTATGGAGATTACATTATGAGAAGAGCTCTCGAGGGCTGGGAAGGTGGCATTGTTGTAGGGGGGCGTAAAATAAACAACTTGAGATATGCAGATGACACGACCGTAATTGCATCTAGTGAAGAGGAGTTAGCTGCCCTCCTTACAAGGATAGAAAAAGAAAGCGTCAGACTTGGCCTCAAAATCAACGTTTCAAAAACTAAAATAATGTTGGTAGATCGGGAACACAAACTCCATCCTTCACTGGCCCTCCAAGACTACGAAAAAGTAGAACAATTCGTTTACCTGGGTTCCCTCATTTTACGAAGGACGGCGGTTGTACTAATGAGCTGGGCCGTCTCGTATAGGAATGGCTAAAAGCGCAATGTCAAGCCTCGAGAAAATTTGGAGGAACAAGGGTATACGCCGAGCTACCAAAATACGTCTAGTGCATTCCTTAGTGTTTTCTATTTTTCTGTACGGAGCTGAAACCTGGTGCCTCAAAAATCGAGACATAAGCAAAATAAGCGCTTTTGAAATGTGGTGCTGGAGACGAATGCTAAAGATACCATGGACAGCCATGAGGACAAACGAATCGATTTTACAAGAGCTCCACATCAAAAAGCGACTCACCTCTCTATGCAGAGAACGTCAACTAAGCTTCTTTGGACATATAATGCGATCACATATGCATGAGTTGGAGAAGCAGTTGATCGTGGGGACAGATGCAGGGGAAACGATCCAGGGGCTGAATTCCAACACGATGGTGTAAAAGTATTGTAGAGGCAACAGGAGAAACTCTACAACGATCTATTGAACTGGCGCAGGACAGAAGCAAATGGAGACAAATCACATATGGTCCCGATCCTCATTAGTGAGGGAACGACAAAAAGAAAGAAAGAAGAATTCGACAGGGAGAAGAAAACAATGCATTAGGCACAAAATTAAGCATACCTATATTAAATAAAATATATTTGTTGTATTGCTAACATTTTACTAAAACAGTACACCATAATCCACAGATTAATTCATAATTAGTGTCACATTGAAATGCCTTTTTAAAATATTCTACTTTTGGTTGGGTGTCTGGTGGAAATCCTAACTGGCCATACTTATTGTAGCCAGTTGTCCAAACAGAATTGTCTTCAAGCAACACTGCTGAATGCCTGCTACCAGCTGCTACATCTTTTACATTAAGACTATTTCCTGTCTCATCGCAGAAATCAACTAATTTTGGTAAACCATTTGGGTCTTCCTTTTCTGAAATATTCATCTCTTTTACACCTAACTGGCCAGTATCATTCCAACCCCATACATACAAGTCTCCATATTCACTCAATGCTAATGAATGCCAACCTCCAGCTTTTATTTTAATAATTTTTATTCCAGCCAATGCTTCTACTTCTGTTGGTGTTTCTATGTTGGTTAAGTTGCCGTGGCCAAGCTGTAATCTCCTGAAAGTAGTGAAGGGAAAATCACTTTTAGTTGTAATCTAAGGTTTACTACAATCAATAACTGTGGGAATTTAGGAGGATGTCCAGTTCAAGGATAAAACTGGCCACTACACAAATCAATCTTGTAAGAAAGAATTTACCTACTTGCTGGTATACCTACTGAAACTGTGTCTCAGGTAGGTACTTACAAAAAGAAAGGTCCCCAAGAAGTCATTATGACAGGACACCTGCAGTAATAAATAAATGTTAAGTTCTTCAAGAAAGCTGTAAATAGGAGTTTGCCTATTTATCCTTTTCTATAAAAAGAAAATCACATTAGAAGTATAATGACTCCTAAGCTACATTAATAAGTAGGAGTGGCAGAAAGAAATGGAGTAGGAAAGGTATAGATATTTAGATATTGTAACAAACCTTCCATTCCCCCAAGTATAGACTCTGCCCACATCAGTTAACAAGATGTAATGTTCATAGCCACACTGGATATCACATACTTTTCCAATACAATGGCTGATATCCAAGCAGCTTGGCAGTGAACCACTATATACTGCTCCTTCCACAGTCAAGTAAAGACATGCATGGTTTCTAGCAACAACCTTCAATATACCGTCATCTTTGCGAATCTTCTTGGTGTCTGTAACAGGTCTCTCAATATTAAGATTAATTTTTTTAACTTCTTCCGTTTCTAGACTTACTACCCATATCGCACAAGTTTGCGTATTAACTAGTATTAAATTGTAGTCATTTCCAACCACTATAATTTTCTGTTGTGGTTCAATATTTTCGGGCAAGTTTATTTTAACAATTTGCTTTTCTCTACCTCTCCAAGAACCTGATAAGTAAAATTTATTGTCAATTTGATACAGATTGTAAGACCAATTAAGGTGCATTATTTTAGCTCTATCTAAATCGAAATTTTCATTCTCATCTTTATAAGATAAAGTTTGAAATGTTCTCAATACATGTTCCTTCGAAAACCACTGTCCAAATACATTGTCACCAGCTACTTTATACATTTTATTACAAAATGGGATCTTTATAAACTACACTATAATTTCACCATTATTTCCATTTATATATCATATTCTACAATAAATTCGCAGCTCGCGCTCAATCATTTTTATCATTTCATGACCACAATTCGTGACATTTGTATTTTTAATTTAGAACACACTCAGGGTTTTTAGGCAAAGGAAAAAAGATAGACTGTGTTCCGCATGACGGCAACATCAATTAAAATCTGTCAAATAAAATGGGCCACAACCATAGAGCGGTAAATTTAAAAATACTATTTAGTCTTTATAAGATTATACGAGTATGTTTAGTAAGGTACGAGTACAATACATACATAACAAAAATATTAGACCTATGATTAGCATATTGGACAGTTGTAACTCATTTATAGCTCATCCAGTTAATTAATATTCGATTAGGCATTCTTAACTACAATACAATACTACAGAACTAACATTAATAATAATAAAATAAAGAAAATGAAAACTTATAGCGGCAAATTGAGGCGTTCACTTATGTTTAAGTTCCATACTACTTTTAGAATTAAAAGTATAGTATCGATATCCTTTTTTTATTATTTATAATGAACGTTAGAAGCCTACAATTTTTAAAATTACCGCACTTTTCTTGTGCTTCGTTTCATATAAATAACAGAATCCAATCTTACCTTTTTATTATACTAGCGACTCGCCCTCGCTTCGGTTTATAAGTATTTTTTTTTACTTTTTTCAAATTTGAAAATTAATTACAGCGTCCACCCTGAAGGTCCATTATATATATTGGTGAAAGAATTTTTGAAATCGGATTAGTAATTTCGGAGATTACCTCCTACATCCAAACTTACAAACTTTACCTCTTTATATTATTAGTGTAGATTATTTATTAAATCAACCCTTGGAACCTCTACTTGTGTAATAAAAGTACTTGTATATACTCAAGTCTGGAAACCATAGCACAACCAAAACGCAAAATCGCAAACTTAAAGACCTTATATACTCTGCGCCAAATAACTCTGCGCGAGGACGACATCGAAACTAATCGTGGTGCGCCATGTTGTCATAAACGTCAGGTATTGTTTATAATTCAGAGCTCCGTGTTTTTATTTGCATTTGCCTTGCTAAACTATTATCATCATGCCAAAAATTATTAAAAGTCTCGGCAGGGACATTATCTTAAATGTGAAACGTTCGTGTGAAGCAGAACGCGACAATGAGGGACCTGTGGTACCATTTTCTAAATTGCGGGCTCATGTTGCATTTTTAACAGGTTATTTTCAGTGTGACCATTTTACTCAACTAATAGTTGTAATATTGAATCTATATTTTCAAATTCTTATTGATTCAACATTGTTTTTGTTTCTCATTCTTAACGACAACATACTTTTGTAAATACTTATTATACATGATTTTATTTTGTACGTGTTATAGACTTTGTTATAATTATGTCTTAGAAAGTCTGGCAGACGAAAGTTGAGCCTGAAAAAGAGCGGAAAATTTAAAAAACATTTACGTGGTATTATCATCAAGGTTAGTAGCAATAAATCATTTTGATACTTGAAGAGTAATATAAATTATAAGTAAACGATTCCGGCCCACTTTTCACTAAATAAGACGGTAAATGAATATGTTAAACTCGTATAGCCGATGCAAATATGAATCCACGTTATTTTAAAATTATTATAAAATAAAATAAAATATAAAATTGAACCTTGAGAATTAAAAATAGTGACATAGACAGAAAGTACTCAAATAGAGACAAAAAATAAATAGAATTGAAAAAAAATTGGTTCAGAATCATGTACCTTTTTCTTGCAGATTTGTTTTTATGACACCACTTGTTGAAGGTCCCATAACTTCTTAGGTTTATAATTCCGACGAACATACGTCTCATCAACATAAATTATTTGTGCGGTGTTTGTGTGTAGTAGCACGACCATACATAGCCGAGTCAACGGTAACGCAGACAAGTAATTTTATAGCATTATACGGGTCAGTACGCAATCAGCGCTAACCGCTTGTGCTCCCCGCGCCTTTATATTATAAAACTGTTATAATTAAGTATAGCAATAAATATACATCTTTAATAAAGCAGCTTATTATTTCTACCTTGACACTTTAGCAACTTCTACATGGTCCTTCGAGCCGGATGAAACCTCGCGAGTTTACCAAGTTCCTCTATATTAAACTAGATAAAAAAAAACTACTGAGTGTGATTATACTGTATCAGCATTGTGGACGTTAGTTCATTGACCTCACCAAAGTAAAAGCGTCAAGGTGACAATAACAGCTTATTAGCTCAGCAGTCGACATCAGCAAAACTCTCGACTTCAGAAACAGCGGGTCTACTATAATTTTGGTTTCCCTTTTGCGCGTTTGGAACATGTAGTTCTTAAAATCTGTATCTCCAAGCTGCAAGGTGAAATCTTTATAAGCAAGGCACGTTCATTTTTATTTTTCTTAAATTCATATCCATTTTTATGTAATATGCAACGCAAAATTTCGCGGGAGCCAGTGATTTCAATACATTGCCTCAGTTCAGTCAATAAGCATCGCAAAGTAGGAACTCATTTTTTCACTAAGTAAAATTCATTAATCTTATTCTTTTAGCATTTATGCATATCAAAGCTATCTGTTGAGGATGGTTTCCCCAATCAACATGGATCGCCGGGTGTGTGGACTGTATAATAGGGTTATCATGATTGAAACGCCTTTGTTCTTATAGTTAATACAGAGCCGGGGTAGCGCAGAGGTACTTTTCTTCTATTGTGTTTTGATTAAAGCCGCTGGATGGAATGCCGGGAAGCCCAAAATGGTCCGTCTTTTATTCCATTTGGGCTTTCCCCACCACTTGTTTACATGTGTACCCCTCTCGCTACCCGCGGTGGATCATTTATTTTCCATATATTATTTTCTTAATAAAATATTTACATTATCTCCTTAAATTTAATTAGAAACTATTATAATTAGAAACTATAGGTGGATCTAATAAGATTCTGACGCTATGACGATCGGTCGCGAGTGAACAGGGCGTGCGGCTGCGCGACATATTTACGTTACCCCGTCCCCCGCATCAGGAGTATAAATATTATATTCGTCTTCCAGGTGGCGGATCATTTAGTTTAGTTGTTCTCCGGGCGTCATAGCGTGTATTTACATTATGCAATTCATTCCTAGCATGCCCTACTTACTCTATACACCAACAATTATCATAATAGGGAAGTAAAAGATACACTAGGGAATATTTTAATAGCAAATTACATAATAGACATTATACAAAACAAAACATGAAACAACTTAATACTAAATGCGAAACTATATACACAAGTACCGTAGCCCTATTTACAGTATTATATGTCGTCGTTAACACTACCCAAGTTAGACATTGTGAGCTTATGGGGCCGTTTTCTTTTAGGAGTAGGTACTCCAAATGTCTTCGTTGATTTGTCCTTTCATTTTTATTCTTTTCTAAGTTGCAATACTAACTCCTATAACTTATAACAAAGAAATATAAACATAAAATAGGTACCGTGCATAAAATTTCTTAAGAATTAATTAATTAACGCATGCCCTTCTTAACAATTCAGTAATATGTACATACCAGTGATTGAAGCCTCTAAAGCAGTTAATTTTTCAACAGCTTTCATAATCGAACTACGAGTATCTTCGATATTCAAATTGTCTGTGAACAAATCATATATAATTCCATTTATTTTGAATTACATAATTATATGAATTAGACAAATATGACAATTTGTAATAATAATAAATGTGGTATAAAAGTATCAAAATTCAAATACAGTAGATCTCATTAGGCCATGATAGTCAAGTCATAATACACTCAAGTTTGGTAAAACAGGGCTTATCAGAAATAGGGAGTCCTTTTCCTTTGCCAATTAGGGAAAAATACTGTCCCGATTGAAAATTACTGAAAAAGAGGGCTGCCCAATTTTAACGTTCACTAGTGTTACACTTATCCCTAAAAAACGGTACTTTGTATATTTGTTAATATGGCAACATTTGACACCACCAGCCGCACACTCAAGAGTTATGTGGCGCGCACTTTACCTTTCCTCCTTCCTTTCATTCGTTCGTTCATTTCCGAAAAATCATGTCGATTCGAGCCGGCGTTTATTATAATCAAGGTGTTTAAATTTCTCCTAATTTCTAATTCGGAACATGTTTTCTATTTGAGCTAACATCAAATATAACCCATTTTTAATGTCTTGTGCAGTGTTCGATTATGAAAGGTATAATTTTCATACTATTTTACAGATGTGATATTTCATTGACACAAAGTTTGAGTGACCAAATCAATATGGCCCTCAAACTGGGAAAATGCAGACTTTGTCTAAAATTGGGAGACTTTTACTCCATCTTCACTGTAGACAATGCCATTCAGCTCTCCGAAATGGTCATGGAATGCACTCGAATAAAAGTAAGTCTATAAATAAATATTGAATAAACCATAGAAATATTTCGGTAAAATATAGAAAGAATTGAAACTGCTTGCCAGAAACTAATCTACTATGGCGTGGTTGTTTGCGCAGGTATCAGATACCATTTTCCGTTTATTGCTGTAAAATGTATAGGTAATTTTAATAATGTAGTATAGGTAATGGTTCGGGTGAGAATATTGTATACGATTCTCGTATGGGACCACACTACATACAAATCTCGCATATAACTGTTCACACGGTGATAAAAACTCGATGATAACAGGGTTAATAGTGATCAGATGATGATAACAGTTACATATTTACACTAGCTTTGACCGATGTTCGAGAAACTCCCCTTGTGTAAATGACCATTAGTTTGAAATAAATTTACAAACTACGTATATATGCCACTTTTGAAAGAACTTCTAGCAGTAATTCTTCTGGACTCAGAATATTTTTTTACATTTCACATTATTTTAGGTCTACGATGGAGATGGCATGCCTGACAAGATTTGCTCAGAATGTATCCAAAAATTGAGCAGTGCTTACATATTTAAACAGCAATGTGAGAGGTCTGATTTGGAGTTACGAAGGAATTATGTGCCGCCTGCAGGTAATATACTCACCCTCTGACACTTTAAATAACGTAATATGATAGTGAAGGAGATTGGGACTATAGTCGGGCCATAAATACCGTTACTCTAAAGAAAAAAAAAATTGAATTTGGAATCTGTCATTGATTTCGGCGCCAATCATGATTAAATATTGTACTAATATTAAAATGGAGTAGGGTGCTATCACCCCGAAATATCGTTATCATTATCGTTATCATAGATATAGTTGATCATAAAACCGTATTGCTGCATTACACAAAATGGGCATGCAGCCAAATGCAATTTTAAAACTCCATCCGCTGGGTCCCTAGTCCCAATCTTGGTTAATCCGCTTGGTTATGATTTATGATCTGTTTTAGAGATCATGGCATGCTCTAAACGCCACGATAATATTGAATCCCTAAAACATTCCATAAGGGTGGCAGTTGCCAATTTTCCTGGTCACAACGTTTGAAAGATTGCATAAAAGCAAATTGTTACCTATTCATTTCTAAAATAACAAAACTTCTAATAAAATGATAATGTAAAAATATCAATGTTTTCTTTGTACAATATTTATGGCTAGACTAGGTATTCTGAATCTAAGGACCCTAATAACTCAACTATTTGTATGTATTAGGCATGTTCGGAATAGCAAAGACACTATTCGCGAACCCAAATACTAATAATTTCAGACACTATTCGCGAATACGAATAGTACCTAGATTAGGTACTTACTACGCACACACTTGTAACATTAGTAAGAAATTATTATTTACATTTAAAGTTACTACCTAATAATTTTGTCTGCGTTCTCATGGAACCACAATCAACCTACACCGGTGGATCCATGGATAATTTTTCTTCCTCTTCGATCCACCAATTTAAAGATTTAAATATAATAACATTTCTTTATGCCACTTCGATTCATCAATTTCGGGACCCAAATATAACTATATTTGCAGGCCACTTCAATCCACACTATTGTCAAAGCGGCGAAAGTAATGATTAGAGGTAAATAAACTATAATTACACAATAATAACTAACAATAACTACAAAACAAACTTTAAAAAATCTAAAACAACATCTTACTCATATTTCGACCTTAGAAATATACCGCCCAAAAGCCTGTTAAGGACTAATTTTTAATTCGAAAATATTTATGTAAACAAAAGTGAAAGCATTGCAAAAAAATATATTACCGAGTATGTCAAATAGTAACTTACCGATTTGCGACAAAAAACAGTTATAATTTTTTTTTGGCCCCTCTATCGATACATCTGAGTTAAATAAACACTTTAAATTGTTAACGTGGTGTAGATAACTGTCATAACTAGAATTATTACTACCAAACGGTGTTGTGGTAATTTGGTTTATCAAGACACTAGCGACACTGCAGAGGTGTATAACATTGGTCCTTTTTTTATTTTAAATAATACAATTAATCATTAGGCGGTTCAAAGTTTATTTGAATCCAAATCGATAAAAATATTTAAACAATTCAAGGTCGCTCGCTACGGTCGATCGAACGCTACGTTGCCGACTGCCATTTAGTCATTCAGCTTCTGACATCAGTCCCGAGTGCTGGAATGCGTTCTTTGCTCTGTTTGCTTTATATTATTGTTAAGTTTACGTTTTTTTATTGAGCTTTTGATTGGTTGTTTGTCGTATTTTTGTTTTGTTATTGGTATTATTCTTGTTAAATTTGTTTTGCGTTACTACAGTATTAGTTCTCTGTGTGTCTGTTTGTTATCTAGTAATTGAAAATAAAAATAGATAAAATTTAAAAATTTTCTCGTAAGAAAAGTGTTCATTATATTTGAAATGTCAATTTGACAATAACGTTTCTTTGTTTACATAAATACCGCGAATTAATTTTTTTAGATTATATACGCATTACTAAGGTTCCGTAGCCATGTTTTAGGGTACAGTAACCAAGTTATTTTTGACAACCTTATTTATTTGGGTAATTAAACTACGTCTTCCTGTAAAATTTCATCACGATCGGACTTCAATCGAAAAATTATGATGCTTTGACAATACGTACAGACATTGACATGAAATTATCAGGGTTCCGTTTTTACCCGACTGCGGAACGCAAGGAGGGATATGTTTTTCACCGTTATGTATGTACATACGTTTCTTTATTCCCTCGCAGAACTTAAACGGAGTAACCGATTTTAATGAACAAGGTGTCATTACATTCGCCTTGATGTCGCGAGTGATCCTGGCGTATTTGATTTCATGAAAATATACTTATTATGCAGCCAGTTATTATCTCAAATGACACTTATCTATCATTGATCCAACCTTTGAAATGTAGAATAGTTTTTTTTATATATATAGAAGTTGGTGGACGAGCAAGCGGTTCCACATGATGATAAGTGTTACCGTCGCCCATGGACACCTGCAACACCAGGGGGCATGCGGGTCCGCCGCCGACCTTTGATAGTTAACAGTGTACAATACAATTATCTAAAGAAGTCCCATCGACATATCTCGAATTCGAACGAATCCACGAATCCAGTCACCTTTGGAAAGATTATAAAATTATGTATTAATGTTCAGAATCAACTATAGTCACTTTCGTTGTCTGAATCGGAAACACAAATTGCAAAGCTGTCACTAAATATGTCGAGTTTTTCTTGTGTCAGAAATTCTTCACATGTAATGGCGTGATTACAGTCTTTCGTCCATTCGGATCCCATCATATCTATTTTTTCTATTAAAAGCTTCTTCACAGTGGTTTTATTCATTTCTATGCTTCGAGGTAACATATCCCTTTAATTGGGTTCAAATATTTCGATCGGATTAAAATCCGGATGATATGATGGCAAATGAATTGCGGTGTGTCCATATTCTTGAAGAACTTCACGAGGTTGCGTTTTTAAGTTCGCGGAATGGACTTATAAGGAGGGAAAATTATAATAAAGAATTATTTTTCTTTTTAATGTATTCACATGCAACCCTAATACATTTTTCAGATCTTTCAATTAGCTTATGTATGCTTTAATCACTGGTAAATTTCTTCCTACGTAGTTCTTTTTTCATTTTTGGGAACAGGTAATAATCACAGGAAGCCAGATCCGGACTGTAGGGAGGATGGTTTAAAATATCGAAGGCCACCTTGTGCGGGGCAGCCAGTGCAACACGACTCTAGTGGACGGCGCATTGTCGTGCACGAGCAGGATACCTTTCGTCAATTTTCCCCTTTTCTTTTATAGATTGTTTCAAACGCTCTAGGATTGAAGCGTAATAGTCTCCAGTTGGTCGCCATGAGTATCCCGGTCGACTGTGATACCTTGAATTTCTTTGGCGGTGGTGTACCTCTTTTAAGCCACTACATGGAGGCTTGCTTGGACTCAGGTTCATAGTGGTGAGTGAACCCAGGTTTCATCCCCAATGACAATTCGACTCAACACTCCATCCTGGTCTTCTTCACAGAGGTTCAAAAATGCATGCGCACACTCAGTGCCCTGTTGTTTTTGCAGCGGCGTGAGCATTTTCGGCACCCATCTTGCGCTGACCTTAGTCATACCGAAGTGATCATGAAGAATTAAAAAATGTTGTATCAGATATTCCAACCATTTCTGCAAGTCAGATCAAATAACCATCTTCCAGTATAATTTTTTCGGCTTTTTGAATAAGTTATGGTGTGGTCACCTCGATAGGCCACCGGACCGTAGATCGTCTTCAAGTGAATCCTGCCTTGCTTAAAGAGACTATGCCACTTGTAAACCATAGTTTCTCCCGGGCAGGAGACATCTCTGACTGATGACATCTCTTCCAATATGGTTTGAGCAGACTTTGCTTGCGTAGTAAGGAAGTTTATGACGGCGCGTTACTCGATTTTCTCCATATTGAATATTTTCTTCCCGACTGAGTTGCGTCATCGTCCATTGCTCAAAGGTTAATGACCCGGTATTTATACTAATAATGAGTCACTCAGCACGATGGGGTTTAAGATAGACTCCTCACGCCCTCCAACCCTGCCATTCCACGAACTTAAAAACGCACCCTCGTATCAACATTAAATTCGAAACAGTTTCCTTTGTGACGTTTTATTGTGCTATAAAGTTCAGGCTTCTTGGCATCTGTAGTAAAAGGAATATGATTCCTTTGTCGCCACGCCACCATATCACCTTTTATGCTATTAGAATTAGCTGATTTCTCTACATGTTTATTATGGTAAGACGCGCTATCAATCATAACGACACTATCTTCCGGTAAGTTAGGTATAAATTGCTTTCGTCACCACTTCTCATATTTCTCCGCATTCATCTCCTTGTGGTAATCACCCTCCGGGTCTGCCGGTTGGTCTAAGAAAAGAGCACCAGGTACAAAGCCCCTTTCGTTACCGGCGTGAAGAATTATAAATCTTTGACCTTTGGAAATGGATTGTTTCAAACGTTTATTATTTGATTCTGTCGCAACTCTTTCCTTTAGTATGTGTGGTGTGAATATATGACACATCTGTGTAAACAATGTTTTTACCAGCAACTCTTAATGTCCTAATTTCTCTGATGTATTTTATTCTCTTTAACCGAATGTCATTCCATAAAAAAATCTATTATTTTCCGTTTTTCTAAATCTGAACCCCATATCTCGAATGATATTTCGAAGTCGAAATCGATCCTTTGATATTGATGTCATCCATTATTTTTTTGCATAGTGAGAGGGTAGGGAGTAGGGAGTATTCAGAGTAGGGAGTGCTTTAAATCTCAAATAGAAATCATATATCATTCTTCGTATTACACTGTAATCGAAATGATCTAGCTTCAAACGATATTTCTTGCTTGGTGTTCCTTGCGTTCTTGTTTTTGGCGGCTCGTTAATGCACTTTTCGTCATTTTCTTTTAAAATTCTCATTACACTTTTGAAATCCCCGTTGCTTCAGCAACTCTTTATTTTCAGTTTTTTACACGTTAATTACAATTTCACGAGACTGCAACAAGCTATATACCGCTTTGTATATTGGTTTTATTTGAAGCCATCATAAGGTAGGTATTGTTATTCTTTTTATTTATTATACAACGGAACGATTTTAGTCTCCTATTATTCGTCTTTATTGAGAAATAAATTCCTCGTCAATTTTATTATAAGTATTATATTATAACAGGAAAACAAAGTAAAATAGATAACGAACTGCAACATTGATAAAGGAAGTAACTAGGATGAGGCCGATAAGGAAATCTATTAAATATCTATTATTATTACTATTATTAATCTATTATTAATATAAATTTGTATTTATTAATACAAAATTGATAACCGATAACTACAAACAGTCAACAAGACATGTCAACAAACATTGTTCTATTTTTTAGTAATTATCTTTTTATTACTGCCCATGCTTTGATTTAATCCTAAGATGATTTTTCTGCGACATTCAACATTCGAAATTTGACCACTTACGTCACAGAATATGTAAAATTGTATCTTCATATAAGTGATATAGTTATAATAACTCTTATGTGTAAAAACGGGCTTTGTCGACTAAAACCGAAATATGCCGATGGGACTTCTTTAGATAGTTATAGTGTAACAATACCTGTGGGTCGAAATATTGTATGAAAACGTTTTCATGAACGGGTAGCTTGGGAAACGAGATGACAATGGTACTGCTACCAAGCAAATCATTTCGAACACTCCCATCACTACAATTTTCAGCTTCAGTAATGCTCATCACAATAGCCCAGTTCTAAGAATTATTGTTTTTATTCAAATCCTACGTTGTTCAGAGTTAAAAGTTGAGTAAAGGTAGAAAATTGTGTTCTCAAGTACCTTAAAATATCTAATAACATTTGTAGGTTTCACTCCGCCACCGCCGACCAGACAAAGCAGTGATTCCGCCTTCTCAAATCATACCGATACTTCTTTCCAAAACAAACCTTCTTCATCTACCGAGGGCAAACTGACTCCAGCCAATCGGTGTCGGAAGCGCAGTCATGAGAGCATAGACAACGCCTCAACGAGCAGCCATTCGCGCGATTTCAGACCAAGCAGTTCTAGACAGATCAAGGAGCCTAAAAAGAATGATAAGCCGAAGTACCAGTCTGACTCTGACTATGATGACAACAGCGCGTCAATGTTCTCGGCAGACACAGACTCCGATGATCAAAAGCCTAAGGAGGAATTTGCCTGCAAAATATGCAGTAAAGCATTCCACGCGAAAAATAGTTTGACCCAACATGTCAAATCGCATTCCCGCAAAGGCGCTTTGAAATTAGGAGAAAATGCTGTAGTCAACATCCCAAAGAAGAGCATAGAAGATGCCAAGGATGTAGAAGACAAGTTGTCCTGTGAAAAATGTGGAAAATCGTTCAAACTAAAAATCATGTTGAAACGGCATCATGAAATATGTGAGAACTCACTAAAGACCCAGAAAGAGTTGTTGGTGTCACTAGAGCCGGTGGATGGAGTGCTTAGCAAATTTGAATGTAATATATGTTCCGAAAACTTTAAAACTTCCGAGAACTTGCAGATCCACATGAGAGGTATTCACTACATTAAAAATGAGAGAATGGAGAAGGTCGAAAATACGCAAAAAATTACGGTACCTTGCGTCTATTGTCATAAACCGTTTGACGATTACTATCTATACACTTCACACTTTAACTCGTGTTCGAAACGGTCAGATAACATTGAGTTAGAATGCCCATTGTGTCAAAGGGTGTTGACAAAGAGGAACACATATTTCACCCACATACGGAATGTTCATTTTGAGCGGGTAAACAAACCCAAGGAAGGTGCCAAGAAAGAATTCGAGTGTCGTATGTGCAGTAAGAAGTTATCAAGCCAGAACTTACTTATAAAGCATCTCGCTACGCATATGTCTAATATAGAGGGCGACGAAGAGGAATCTAGGTAGGGTACAGCCACATACCATCATTCTGATATTTTTTCTCTTTTTATGCGGCCTTAATTATTACTCCAAATAAGCCACTGGTTACAATTAGAAATCGACCGAAATCAGATATTTTTTCTGATATAAGGTAAATAAATATCTAATAATACCATATTTTATTGACACAGGCCAATATTCCCTATCATTTCCTTAAATGTAATTATCACTAAACACAAATTTTTCCTTTCTTTGAAAACTAATTATAAATGAACCATTCTTTCAGGATAAGTTCTATAGAGGATTCTGCCTCAATACCAGAATCGGAACACACTCCAAACACATCTCTGACATCAGGTCAACCTCTGAAATGCAGCTACTGCGGGAAACAATTCAAAATTATGAAGTGTCTGGTTACACACGAGCTAAAACATGCATCCGGCGAGATATCGGTCAAATCCGAACCGCCGGATAAAAACCAGTCTAGTCTTCTGAAGGAAGTATACCGAGAGGAGTCCGAATCTAGTCAGGATGAAGGGGATGATAATACCTGCGATATATGCGAGAAACAGTTCTCGTACAAGCGACTGCTTCTACAACACAAGCGCACGAAGCACAATATGAGCTCTGGTCACAAGCGTGCTAAAATCAATCTAAAAGACTGTGAAGTGCGCTGTCTCATATGTGACATTGATATGAAAGTGAGTGACATCAGTGAGCACAACCAAACACACATATCGGCCAACATAAAGCCTAGAAATCTATATACTTGTATAGAATGCAATGTGAAATTCCAGAGCTGTCATTCGCTAGCTAACCACATAAAATTGGTTCATAGATTGAAACAAACAAATACTAAAGTGAGCCAGGATGACTTTGAAGCCCCTGATTTGGCGGATTTTTGTGAGGTCGTTGTGACAAAGGCGGAACCCTTGGACGAAGTCCAGAGTCACAACGACAAGGGCAAAGTTCCGTCTACAATCAAAAGCACCCCATTAGTGGACTTGAACGGGTTCAATTGTCCTTTGTGCGGCAAGAAAATGAATACGTTGATTTCCCTGAAACGCCATGTCAACTGGCATTCTAATGTTGGGAATAATATAGAAAAGAAGATGGAGTGTTTCGTCTGCAAGGAGGTAAGGATTATTTTATATACATATTTTTATGGTCTCAAAAATGTGTCCTATTTCTTTCCAAAGGCCTCTGCTCTCTATGACCACCATCTTCTTCGTGATCTGCCTTTAAGTCATCGTTCATCAAAGCATCACCACCCCCTTACTAATAATTAGGTCCTAATTTTGCTTTTTACCATTTAACATTTGATTATAATTTATTAATTAATAAAAGGTTTTTTTCGTACATAAGTGCTTAATTTTTGCTGACCAACTGCTACCACCTGTAAGTGTCATTGTGACCCCCAGGTTGAGAAACGATGCTCTAAGCCCAATGGCCATCTTATGACATCCACATCCACTGTGGCGATTTTTACCCACTTTTCCAGGGCTATTTGTTAAATATGGTACTGACTTATTTGTAGTTTTTAGAATTAGATCAGCAGCGTGATGATCTAAGGGTATCTCTTATCAACTATGAATCGTGAGGTGACCTAAAAGCCGGCCCGTAGCAATGAATTTCTACTTAAGTGCGTATTTTAAATGATCACTAGATAGACGGCGAAGAAAAACATCGTGAGGCCAGCATGTTATCAGCATGCCTAAGAATTTGATGAAAAAATCTAGAGTGTATGTATTCACTTATACAAACTAGGTCTACATGTTATATAGCCTGAAATCCTTATGGTTACTAGGAGAGACCTGTTGTACCCTTCAGTAAGACATACATAATAGATCAGATACACAGGGTTTTCTGATAAATAGAACAGTTCCTTTCAGGGGGTGGTAGTATGGAATGCAATGATTATTTTTCACTATTACATACCCTGGCCAAAAGTAGATAGTTTCCAAGATATTTAACATTTTGTATTTTTCTCATATAATTCTACCCCTACCATCAATAAAACTTAATTATTTTGATAATTAAAGATTTCCTATTGACTTTTTTGGTTTAAAGCTTAGTCAAGTATTGCAATGATGGATACGAAAGTAAAACTATCTAGAATAACTAATAGTAATAAATGAGGAGGGACACTAAAACTAAAAAAAATACAATGTTAATTACCAAACATGTGAAAACAAGTCGATTTATTTAAAAAAAATCTACTATAGTTAGTGTAAAAACAATAAATAGCAACTAAACTTAAATAATCATGTTTCAACTGACGTCCTCCGTGACGGATACAGGCTTGAAGTCTGATCGGGTAATTCTTGTAGGCAAATTTTCCAAGATTTCTGCTGATTGAACAATTTTTGCTAATTCTTCTCTTGAATTAATAGAAGAAGCGTATACCAAGTCTTTCATACTACCTAAACGTAGAAATCGAGTGGCGTTAAGTCTGAATAACGTGCAAGCCAGGAAATCGGTCCTCCTATGCCAATCCATTGAGTGAGGAATTTTCTGTTCAGATGTTCTCTCACTGTGCGGCGGTAATGGGCTGGACAACCATCATGTTGGAAGGTCATTCCTCTTCTTGTTGCTAAGGGGATGTCTTCTAACAGTAGACGCAGTTCGTCACGCAAAAAGTTTTCGAACGATTCCCTATTTAAATTTTATGGCAAAAAGAAAGGTCCCATTAAATCTCACCCAATTAATCTCATCCACACGTTTTCGCTGAATCTCGTCTGAAAGCCTCTATTCCGTTTTTTTCTTGGATTTTCTTCAGCCCAAAAATGTAAATTGTGGTAATTTATTTACACCTTCATGATCACATTTTGATTCATTAGTCCATAAAATTCTTGTTAGATAATTTGTATCTTCGGCATCCATGTGTAGCGAAAATCGGCAAAATTGCATTCGTCGTAGTGGGTCACCTTCGTGCAATGCATGCACAGATGTGTAGTGATATGGATACAAGTCTCCAATTTCATGAAGTGTGTACCAAACTTTCCATTGCGACATATCTAAACGTCGGGCTACAATGTTAGTCGATGTGGTTGGATCTTTACTAAATTAGTTCAAAATTTCATCGTCATCATCAGCTGTGTAGGAACGGGGACGGCCAACATCAGTTCGTCTCTGTGAGGCAGTTCCTATTTCTCGAACACAGCTTCATCCGGAAGATTCCGATTAGGAAAGCGTATCGCGTATTCCCGAACGTACTGTGGCGGCATCATCATCAGCAAATCCCTAAATGAAGAGAATGTCTGCGTGTTTCGATAATAGGAGATCATCAAAACTCAACACTGAGGAACTAAGGACAGCTATAACTCAGCGGATAAGAGATGAGGTTTTACGATAGTCAGTGACAGACAAACGCGTGCTGGAGCAAGGAATGGTCGAAACAGACTGGCTTAGCAGTAAAAATTGTATTTTCACCCTATTAAAAAAGATTACTGGTAAGACCAACAGGTCTTAGACATTAAACCAATAACGACCTCAAAAATAAAGGAACAATGAGCGCAGTATTTGAAACGGCTATGTTGCCTGGCAATGTCGAAAATTCTTTGATGTTTGTATCTCGTCGGAGAGCCGACAAATTAAGCTTGTTATTTATTGTGCTTTTACACTTACTGTAGTAGATTTTTTTTAAAAATAAACCGTCTTTTTTTCACATGTTTGGTAATCCTCATTATATATTTTTTTTAATTTTAGTGTCCCTCATTTATTATTCTTAGTTCTTCTAGATAGTTGTTTGTTTTACTTTCGTATCAGTTCACTGCAATACTCAACTAAGCTTTAAAACAAAAAAGGAAGTCTTAACAAAATATCAATTGTATTTTTTTTATCAATGGTAGTTAGAATTATTTGAGAACAATACAAAATCTTAAATATCTGGAAACTATTAACTTTTGGCCAGGGTATGTAATAGTGAAAAGCAATATGTTATACTCCATACTATCACATAGTATATTTCTGATAAAAAAAGTAGTATTTTTTCTCTCCACTAATTTATGTGTTCAAAAAGGTTTTTCTAGTGTGCGTGGTAACTATCTGGAAATAAATGCCAAAATATTACGGATAATTTTTCAACTAACACCATCTCTACATAATAAAGGACCATGTTTATGTTTGCCTATTTGTTCTAATGAATTTCGGCGTGCCAATATCTATCTACTGGGCCAATTTTGTTGCGATTTTGTTGCTACATGGCAGTGAAAACACTGCCATGTAGCTTACTCACCGTCAGTGGCGGATTAACATATAAGCATTATAAGCACGTGCTTAGGGCCCCCTGTTCTCCAATATAAATTTCGAATATATATTTTGATGAACTTTGTTTTATTTTCTAATTTTTACCTTCCAAATCCAAGCAACAGAGGGCCTACGCGGCCTCTATGCTTAGGGCCTCCGAAACTCTTATCCGCCACTGTTCACCGTGGTAGTTTATGATGCCATCAATATGAGAAAATTTTTCATATCAAAGCTATATATGCAAATTTTTATCAAAATCGTACCAGTCGTTTTAGAAATAAAAGGCTGATAACACCATTTGTGGATGAATTTACTTACCTAGGCAATTTTATAATATCGCATATTGAACCATTTTGATATATGACTTTTTAGGTAGTAGTCAAGTTGTCAAATTGATTTGGCATTGAGTTTCAACCGGGCGAACCGGGAGCAAATGCAAGTACTAAGGCAAACAATTATTCCTACCATTACAGAAGTTCAGATTCAAGAGTCACTACCGTCTTCACATGCGCGAACACTACACAGATACCAACCTCGACCCCGCCCTTCTCACATGCACAATCTGCAACCGACGCAGCAAGCACCTACGCGCCGCACAGGCTCACATGAACTACCACAAACAAACACGCTTCAAGAACAAAGACTACGAATGCTCTATATGCAAAAGAGTCTTCCAGTACAGACGAGTGTATCTCTCACACATGGCGATACACTTCAAGCGAGGCGAGAGCGTCCAGAACACTATAGTAGGCGACTGTATCCCGAACACGAAAGATAAACAGAACTTAGACGGAACACACACTTGCCACCTATGTGGCAAAGTCTGTGACTCAGCATCCTCTCTAAAACATCACACTTCGTGGCATAATTCCAAGACAATGTTATACGGAGCACGACACGAGTGCACCTTCTGCCATCTCGTATTTACCAATAAAAGAAGTCAGGAGATACACATCAGAACACATTATGAGGACGATAACGGACCTTTCAAGTGTCAGGTATGTGGCAAGGGATATATCGACGAGGGATATTTCAATAGGCATGTGAAGGGACACAATTTCGACCACCAATCTCACAAGAAGCGAATAGAGAAGTTGAGAAAAGACAAAGTCAAGTGTCCGATTTGTGCCCGCTTCTATCCCGACTTAGTGCGACTAATACGTCACTTGCGACACACGCATCCACAGAGTAAAATGATTAAAGAGGACCCGGACGCGCCTCCTCAACCTTACTTCTCGTGTAAACTGTGTGCCAAAGTATTCCTTGATGAGAGAAGACTCAAACATCATGAGGAAGCTCATACACGCAAGCATGAGTTTTTCAAATGCAAATTCTGCTTAAAAAACTCTTCATCCTTGAAGCACCACAATATTCACATAAAGTCTCACTTAGTCCGAAAGTATATTGACGATCCTCTCCAGTGTCCACAGTGCGAGGAGAAATTGTACAAAGGGTATGATTTGCACTACCACTTGCGCGATATTCACGGCATTACTGAGACTTGGATAGCTGACGACACCAAGCCGACTTTAAATGGTCCGCTACAAGAATTCCAGTGTTCAATATGCCTTAAAGTTTTAGCCAGTAAAGGCAACTACGAGAGGCATATAGACTACCATAATACACTGCGTTGTAATTACTGTTTCGATTACTTTAGCTCTCCCAGATTTTTAGAAGGTCATCAGGCATTTAGTTGTGAAAAGAGGAAACTTATTGGAGATACTGAAATACATCTGAGGAAGATTAAGTGTCATATTTGTTACAAGGCGTTCCATGTACAAGTGAAATTGGACTGTCATTTGCACGCACAGCATAATATCAAAGTTTCGCGAGAGGTTACTGAAGGAAAGAAAGAATTTGTATGCGACTACTGCTTCAGAGTGTTTGAAAATGAAGAGTGTCTCATATCACACAAAATATATCACCGTACAGTCGGATATTTTGGGTGCATTTACTGCAAGAAAAAATTCAACACCATCACACTCTACAGAAAACATAAAAACCATCATTTTGCTCAGCTTAACGTAGACAACCCGACAAAATGCGAACATTGCGACGAAACTTTTGTTGCATTTAGAGACATGATCTATCACATGAGAGATGACCATGGGGACGATAAAGAGTGGCTGGTGATGCCCAAGGAATCAATCGAGGAAACATGCAAAATATGCAATAAAACATTCCTAAATCTGCACAGACATCTGGAGTATCATGAGGAAAATAGATGTAAGAAATGCGGCGAATACTTCTTCTCAAGAGTGGACTATGACAATCATCTCTGCGCCATTGAAAGCGACGATGAAGTCGAAAATTTGGAGTTGAGCACTAAACCGCCCTATGAGGAGTGTCGCTTCTGCTTCAAGCCCATCACCAAAAAGGATTCTAAACTGAAACACGATAAAATACATAGAGGTTCTGGTGCTATATCATGTCGCTTTTGTCCGCTCAAGTTTAAAACTTTAGAGGCGTTCAACATTCACGCGTTTACCCACCGCAGTCGCAAGTACAATAAGAAACCACTAAAGTGTCGCAAGTGTGGCGAGAAGTTCGTCAAATACGGGCCGTTCATGAAACATTTGAAATCAGTTCATAAATCAGTGCAGAAGATGCACTACCGCTCGATCGTGAAAGCTGAACGATGCATCGTGTGTGGTGATGACTTTCCTAACCTCCACAACCATTACCGTGCTCATTTACAAAACCGGTGTCAGTTGTGTCGCAAGTATTTCACGTCGTTGAAGGTGTTCAATTTCCACGAGTGTGATAAAGAGGATTTAGATCCATCGAAAGTGTTCGTATGCGACGAAGACTTGCAGACGTTAATAAAAACCTATGTTCCTAAAGATGAAGAGGAAGATGATCAAAAGTTTTACGGATATGATGATAATGAAAAGACATTAGATTTCAATGACGATGCGAGCCAAAACTCAGCAGAAAGCGAGCCATTGATGGCGTTTGAAAGACCTATCATATCTGGAGTGCAATCGCTTTACGAAAAAGAGATAGAAAAGTTAAGCACCGATGATAGTCAAGATGCTGGAGAAAAACAGGATGACCACAACGGTGACGTCATAGATTTGATAGACGATGACTCTGTTGACGTTGAGTGTACTCCCATTCAGGTAATTACTATTGATGAATGAATCTTCTAGTGTAATTATGTGTGAACGTTTTATGATGTATTTTAGTTAGTAATTATAGCATGGTATTTATAATTTGTAGGAAAATCAGTGGTACTCCAATCAAAAGCGAGAAATCAGATCAGATGATTGTAATTGTACGATTATACATTCTTTGTTGAGTGTTCATGTCCACTTAGTGTGTGGCATTTTTTGTAATTTTTTTTACTAATTTAAAATTAAATAATTGATCCTCTTCTGAGGGATATATTGTAACTATTTCTCTTTAAACAGTGTTAAAAAACCGTTCAAAACTGCACTCCAAAAACAAAAAAAGGTGTAGATTCGACACCGGAGGGGTCGTCCCTTACTATAAATAGGACCAGGCCTGAGTATAACATTATATCTGTATAATCGTACACTATGTTCGTCGACACTAAACGCGGAATACTTAATTATTTCTATTAGTGCATAAGTCGTATATTTTAACTGTTAGGTACCACAGAGGTTAAAATATATTCTGTACAAATATACTAGGTTTCATTGCATAGTCCTATTGTGTTTGTCTTTTGCGACAAAAAGATCACAATAGATTACGGAATTAAACCGTAAGGGTTTTGTTTGTTTAGTATAGGAAGTAGGTGTACATACGTAAAATGACTGAATGGCCCAAATTTATCGATTTTGTCAGTGATGTCTCTTGCTAGGTACTAAAATATATAATTCTCTGTTTGATACTAAGGTATTGTACGGTAGGTAGCACGTTAACTTATACCCACGGGTACCGTTATGTACAGATAATAAATAAGACTTTAAAACATCCGGCAAACCGCCGAATAATTCTCTTGCTTGCGCGATACGACACCACATTGATATTAATGGTGACGAAAATTCATCTATCGATAAGGTCACATTGGGATTCTTTCACGAATCGATGGATAAAAATATCCCAACAGTACTATCAATAGTAATACATACTATCGACTTTCACGATATTGATAGAGTAGCGCTCTATGTTTCCAAGAATACTGGAATATGAATATTCTTCAATGACCGGAATATCGTATCAAAAGTTTAACTAGGTTAATCTTATAATGTACTTATATATTGCCCACAGAAAAAGGCAAGTGCATTTTGATGACATTCAAAAGAAATTGGAATAAAATTTAGAAAGATTTTCATTAATTTTAAATCAAGCTTGGAGTTTTGGATGGTACAAAAAGTATAACCATTGTTTATACTCTTTGTTTATTTTTAATTTTCGAATATAATTTTATTTATGCTTTCGTTAAAAATGTTGCTAATGCCTTTTCTTAGGAGGGCAGTATAATGAACACTAAAAATTACTATATCCCGTGGGTTTTTATTCACCAAAGAGATTTTAAGGGCGGAGTTTGGAAACGTATGAAGAAATCAACTTGAGTGTTAGATTTATTTTGTTCAAATTACTTTAAGATATTAATTATAATTCCTAAAAATCGTACCATAATTATGTTCGATTTGTAATTCTTGAATGAAAACTTTTTAGTGAGCGAGTGAAAGCGCGCGCCATTATTAATTATTTAATAGGATAATTTATACATGCATTAATTTTTAATATTGAAATGGCTAATATTGTTGTATTTCGTGTACTGACTTGCTCTTGAATTTTCTCTAGTGAATAAAAAAGCACGGTGTATAAATCGTTTACTGGTATTTATGTTATAAATAGTATCGATAAAGTGTGGCAAAGGAAACATGACAACATTATATTAGGAATTATTTACATGGCAACATTTATAGCGTAACATAAATATCTTGATACTTTCGAATAACTTAGTTTCATTTGTATCTAACCCCTCATTTACATTCAGCTCACTTCCCTCGTCCTTGCGCATTCTCAAACTACTTTGACGCGAGGGGACGTTTACATTGCCGCCCCCATACTTCTTTCCTCCGCCAATGGAGAACATAGAAATTGCTGCAGCGCCATCGCAATCAAATGCAAAAATATGGAAATAAAAATGGCAAAACATATAATCGCTAGAATCGCAATATAACGTTGTAAGTACTTATCTACGGACGGCAAATCTGCCGCCACAAGGAAAAAGTGCACAACTAGTGGAAAACAGATGTCGAGGAAAATAACTTTAAAGATTTTTTAACGATCTATAAAAAAAAATCTTCCATGTTTTAATCAAGTGGGATACTTTGATATACAAATGACATATATAATAGCAAAAATAAATTAATGTAATCATTATGAATAAATAAATAAAAATCTTTTTAGTTTTAGCAAAAATAATATTCTACAATTCTATGTTAATTCTATTAATTCTATGTTAAAAAGGCACAATGTGACCTAACCATTAATTTTTTTTAGAATTGTTTTTATAATATAGGTGAAAAGTCACATTTATGTAAATAAATAAATAACATTGTTTGAAAATAAGTAATATTTACCAGTAATGCCCTTTTAATATAGTGTGTACGTAAAGCCTCGTTTTGCTTATGACGGTAGAGGTGATGTAGAGGGCGGTATGTAAACACTTCCTGCTGCTCGCGCTGCCCTCCCTTTGAAATTTACGCAAAAAACCGCCAACGAAGGGAGCGCAGGGCAGCGTCAGTCGCATGAGCAGTGTCATCGTGATGGACGTGATTTTACATACTCGCGCTTTCCACTTCCGTAGAAGTGGGCTTCATGTAAATGAGAGGCAAGTATTGATGGTATGAGTTTCTCCGGAACACTTAAACTTGAAAATTATTAGATAGCAAACTAAGAAATAATATATCAGAAACTGAATCAAAGAACTTAATAGATTCAGAAATTATAAAACATCAAGTTAATTTTTGTTTTCACTAGAATTCTAAAGCATTGGCCAACCGACCGTTCTCAAGGTTAGAACTTTTTTTTTTGTAAACTAATCATTACTGTATAGTTCATATTCGTTGCTTCTCTGGTATCTAGGTACCTAATTGAATGCAATGAATAAATGCCATATACGAGCAAATGATATGCGTGGACCTTTTTTTCAATTTTGAAAAAAGATTATTTAAATAATCACCCACAATGGGGGATTGAATCCTTTTTTCACTAGTCTGCATCCTCTAAGACCTAAGACATCCCTTTTCCACTAGTCAGTATCCTCTAAGACTCATGCCTATAATTCTTAATGATGCGGAGCAAATTATATACCTAACTTGCTACCAGCTCCCTATCTATATAATTTGTGTTCATTGCTTTTTAATTTCACCGCCGTTTTCATTGGCCAGGTTTGTGCTATTTTCATGTTATCGATATTATTGCAAAAGCAATCGATACATCAATAGTATCGATACTATTAGTAACTATTTATTTGAGGACCTTATTATCACACTATTGATAATGTCAGTAGATTAATAGATAAGTAATAAATAGACTTGGGGTTGATACTAATAGGTAATAAATAGGCCGCCCATATCGCAAGACGGAATGGAGAATATAGCGACGAGACTGAAGAGGCCTGTATCCAGCAGTGGCATGACAGACTTAAGGTCTAAGTGTTGTGAGACTGTCGGTAATTCATCGATTTTCTGGCAATACTAATTGACATCACTATACAAAAATTCTCGCAATCTAAACCAGTTTTACGGTTGTGGGTATATTGACGTGCTGTCAACTATACGTTATAGATAAGAGTAGGTGATTTTATTGAATATATCTGTGGAGTTATAGCGAACAAAATTATGTAATTAAATATTCTTATGGCATTTTGTGGATAGTCTTTAAATGCGTTATTTATTAGGATTATAATTTAATTACTTGAAAATTTAATTTTATATTTATCAATTTTTTTGTTTTTACAATATGTGGTTAACAGTAACGATGCACGATGGCGAAAGTTACAATTGAAATGTTCCATAACGAAAGATTTTCCTTATGGATTTTTTCGATTGCTTATCGTGATGTTCAAATGAAATGATTAGGCAAATGAATTTAACACGTTTACGGATTTCATTACTAAAGTTACCTAAGATTTTCTTAGTTACGTAACTACCCAAACCAACGAATTTAAAGATCTTATCGAGTATCTTAATGTAGTTCTCGAGAAGTAAGTGCATATTTTGCATTTGTAATGTTCAAACAATCAATAAAAGCATCTCCCAATTGTCCATCACTAAATAACGGCAGTATTTCTCGAATGTTCTGTATCGTATGTTTAGTACACTGTAGTTACTTAGCACGTATTTAACATGTATAGTTTTTGACAATTTTTGCCATAAGTTAGATTTTGATCACCGGCTATAAGGCTGCCATTTTTACTGTGGATTTCGATAGTGTTAAGAACTTACGAGAAATAAACATTTAAAATTATGTAGAAATAGATGTGTATTAAAAATAAGTGTACTATTTTTGTCTCTTCTAGAATTTTGCATTCCAATTTTGCATTGATATTAAAGAATCTATAAACTGAGGCATAGCTTCATTATATATACATAAATACTTTTGTTCTCCCATGATATGCCATTCTCGTGACGCTTTTGTAATGATTTAAAGGGGCTAGTTTTGTAAAATGTTGTGCTGAGCGCTCGAATGCGGAGTGAACGCTAATGAAGCTTTTAAGATTTAAGCGTTGATAATCCAATTTTTTAACGTTTGATCGTCTTAAACACTTAGGTGTGCTCAGCATTCATTTTTGCAACACCAGAAGGAGAACTTCATTTTAGGTTCTAGAACCATACATTTTTTTTTTGTTTAAATCTTATTTAATGATAAACATAATTAATATAAATTAATATCAACGCAAACAAATTTTTTATTCATTACCACTTAAGGTATTTTTCAACGGAGTAGCGGGGATCCCTTTAATTCGATAAGAATTTAAACTTAACTTTAACCTCTTTTAATCTGTAATTGACAAGATTTGAAAGAAGATATTTAATTTAAGTGCCCAATTCCCACCAACCGCGCGTCTTGATAACGGCGCGGTCGATCAAGTAGATCGTGTAATTTAATAGTGGACTTTATCGCCAATGGACATTGTTTAGATTTGTATGACGTTGAGAGTATTGTCAATGGACACGTGCGGCGCCGCTGTTGGTTGGTGGCAATCGGGCCTTACTACACCTACCTATAATTAATTATTATTAACGGGCGCACGGTACCGATTGGACCGACTGCAGAAAGTTTCATTGTATAATCTATTTTTGTTATGGCATATTCAGGTGCGTAACATCAGTCAATCATACGCACATTACAACATTCGCCAATCATCCGAGGTTTGTTCAAAAAGTAATGAGAATTACTATATTACAGTAAAATTACCTCTAAGATATTTTGTTTCTACATAACCACCTTTAGTTTATACACTTTGAATAACTATTTTCTAAACTCAAAATTCCCTTCCAAAAAATCCTCATCTTGGGCATTCACAAAATCATGTAAGGTGGTTATCACTGCATGATCATCGTTAAATTTTTGGCCTAAAATGTTCCTTCAGTTTCGGAAAGTGAAGGACTCGCTGGGGACGGGGACTAGGTCTGGCGAATATGGAGGATGCTCAAGAATTTCAAAGTCAGCTTCTTGAATTGCCGTCATCTCATTTGCAGACTTGTGAGCCGGCGCATTGTCCCGATGGGAGGACAATTTTTGAGAGATTTCCTTGGCGTTCTTTTCGAATTTCGTTACTCATTTTTTAAATTTGTTCTGCATACAAATTCCCTGTAATAGTAGCTCCATGATCGAGGTATTCAATCATGACTACTCCTTGACTATCCCAGAAAAGAGCCCATGGATTTGTCACGAATTTCTTTGGGGGTTGGAGATGATAGCCGTTTTAAATTCATTAGCCGTTGTTTTGTTTCCGGATCACACCTAATGGTGAAGCCATGTCCATTCGTCCATTGCTATGAATCGGGCCAAAAAATGGTCAGAATCTGGTTAAAATAATTTCAACGAGCCTTTCGAAATCTAGTCTTGTTTACTTTTCCGCATCGGTATCCAACGCGAGAATACCTTTCTCATCCCCAAGTGATCGTGTAAAATATGTACGCTACCTATCGAAATCATCAGCTCTTCAGAAATAAAACGCACTGTTACACGACGATCTTCAATAACTAATTTTTCAACTTTATTTTGATCATTTCTTCAATTTCTGACGTCGAAGGGCGACCCGAACGAGGGTCATGTCGATTGCTGTTCTTCCACCGCTAAACTGGGCACGCCAACATGCAACTGTAGAATACGATGGAGCGTGCCCTCCTAATGTTTCCTGTAAGTCTAAAAACTTGCTCGTTAGTAAAATTTATTAATCACAAAATATATAATTAGCGCACAAATTTCGATTTTATACATTTTTGCCAAACCGCCAAAACGCCAAAACAAGGCGTAAACAGTTCGAGTGTCAGTTTTATATGTGATATATGTATGATAATAAAATGATTATTTTGCGGGTCTTTTTTTTTTGACAAAGTACCTTTAAGTATATCATTCTCATTATTTTTTGAATACCTCTCGTCCATTGTGGTCCAGAAGCTCACTATCTCGCACGGAGGCTATTATTGGCCTCCCTTCTGCTCGTAGTGACATAGGCCCCCGCTTCACAGTCACTCCGTAGGTGTAATTTAACCCTTATGCAGAAGTTTGTACAGGGCGATGATAGGGAATCACTTGTCACCCACAATATATGTTATCAGAGGTATATTTGTAAATATATTTGTGCCAATGTCACTGTAAAAGGTCCCGAATTGCATTGTTTTAAGCAAATATTCGTTCGGACGACTTCAAACTACCGAGTTTAAGTTGTTTGTGTTTTTGGACCCACGACAGCGATACTGGGAATCATGTGTATCGTTGAGTGTAGTGTTACTGAGGACTGTAGGTACTTATTTTCGTTTCTTTCTTTGACATATTCGACCACTTATATTGCAACACGTAAAATACATTTGAGTTGTCGCAGCAAATAAATGAACTTGTTTTTCTTCAAAATATGTATTGGAACAGTTCTAAAACGTTTGTAAGTCGCTCTTTGAAATTAATTCATGCTGCATCTCTATTTGTATTATGAAGATAGAAAAAAGGCGCACCGAAGGGATCTTCGCAAGTTTTGAAATTCAATCTAGATTTCAGATAATTGACATTGGTTCCTGGCAATGAACATTAGTGCAATCTAAAATGTAGGCTTTGCTAACATTTTATGCGTGCTTGAAGCACGCACGAGGCTGGTTCCGGGAACATTTTGCCCCCTCTTTTATATTACAAAGGTGAATTTGTGTTTCTTTCTATTAATTTATTTATGTGATTCACAATCATAATGATTATATTTTTTATTATCTCTTTCAAATATAAATTATATGTGTTGTACCTAAAGTATTTATTTAAAATACTTTCCTGTAAAACTTCGTAAGTCAACCTTGTTAGAGGGGGCGATTTGATATTGTATGATGTACAAGCTTTTGCAAAGCTTATTACGAATATTGTATAAAAACTAAATTAAACATTCACGAAAAATCAGTAACGTAATTTACACATACGTGTACCGCGTATTTTTTTTTTTACGAAGAATTGTCAACTTCTTTTCATGGGTGAATTGGATCAAAATCTATAAAAGTAAAATATCATTTTGGTAACTTCATAGTCCTCAGGCTGCAGGACCGAAATTCGATGGGGATAGATGAGTCCTCGAATGGCACGCCACGTACCTACCAGCCCCCGGCCAGGTGGACCGACGACTCGCCAGCGGTGGTCGGATGAGAAGAGCCGCGGATCGTGTGCGGTGGCGAGCCTTGGCAGATGCCTATAGTCAGCAGTGGAGAGACATGGGCCGGTGGTATGGTAATTTCATAGTAGTATCACGGAAATGTTTGTGTCGATATTCTCATATATTTTTCAACATTTGTTTTGAGACCGAACGCTCAAAATATTGTAATATTTAGTGTTAGCGGTCTAATGTTGGTTCTTTTTGTCAAAGGAATGAAACGACATCTTTATCGATAATTAATTATATTTGTAGGTGCATGTACATATTAATTCGGAATTATATTATTGTGGTGTGTCTTGTCGCAGTTTGTTTTGGCAACATCTATACATTGTACTGACAATTTATATTGATCTCGTGTGATGTGTGTGAGTGTGTGATGATATGGTGTGTTGTGATGTGATGTGTGATGATGTGATGTGATTGATAGAGTGATGCCACATGAGAATTGTCTAATCACATGAAATAGATGTGCGACATAACGCAACACGATATACTACACCACCATACTATATTTTCAGCTTTATTCTTGAATTCACTGGGGGACAAACGTATATTTGCAATGACTTACCTAATTGTTGCTTTAATTGTTGCACATAACATGTTGATAGGCATCATACATGATGACGAGACGTGCCGTGGCTATTTGAAGTGTCTTTGTCATCATTTTAGCACCATTTTATTAGTGTCAGGTAAGCAAATCGCATTTTTAACGCGGGATTAGATAACTAGGAAGTTATGATGGAAATGTGAATAGATCTGTATTTAAAGTTTAATGTTGGACACACGTTGACAGATAGGTCTATTTGAATTTATGGCATGCCATAAATGTCACTTTGGCAATTTAATTTATGTTGCCTCTCTTTTTATATTATGAAGTAGAAAAGGAGACATCATTATTAGATTGTCAAAGAGCGATTATGGTATGCTTTGGAGATCCGACCTAAAGTATAATTTTTGTACGAGCATGTTGATAAACATCAAAATATCTGTTTTTGCAAAATATGTCTCCTAGTCCTAGTAAATACAAGCCCTCATAGTTAAGTATAGAGTATCATGGTATAGTACCTTAGTTGTAAGTTACCCGATGTGATGAAAATTGTTTGGTTTAAGATTTTTTTTTTTCATTTAGCTTTAAAAATAAGGTGAAACTAAATGTAGGGATTTATTTACCTACATAAACTGATTTAATTTTTTAAGAGAATTACTTAGAAGTATGAAAGTTATTGTGTATCTTTTTTATCTGATGAATGTTAATCGATAGTCATACAATTATTATGTTTTATGTCGATTTCAATTGTATTTAAGTTGTTGAAAAATATACATAACATCATACTTACGAACTAGTTTTATTTCCTTACAAACAACTTGTGTGGTCTATGAATTTCATGACGTTAACGGATCAAAGGAACTTTACTGTCCTTATGAACTTATTGATGCTGGTAAAGATTTTAAAATTTAGTTATATTGAGATTAAACAGAAACCTGTTCTAACATCTGGTTTTTAAGATAAAGTAATGTTTTTTCAAGATTTTATAGTCTCAATATGTTGGAAACTAGAACCAAACAATAAGGCTCCTTTTTTCAGATAATGTTACAGTAATTTATTTGATGATGGGTTATTTGATGTTAATGAAGATTATGAAGAAAACATCAAATAAATATGAGCTATCAGAAAATGCCAATCGGATTACCCGAAGGATTATGCGAAAGGGTTTCCAGGTTTTTGGCTGGATTGATGCTCCAGTCTTTGCTGACGGTAGCTGCTCCGACACCAAGTCAATTAGTGCTGGTGTCCTGGAGTCACCTGCAGAGCAAGACAAAACTTGCTAGTAAAAAGCTTTGTGTACGAACAGAGCGAAGCAGTAGGTACTTCTCTTGGGGGCAACGCTTGTTGCATTATAAAGCTCAAGTTAGACCGCACATGGAGTACTGCTCACACCTCTGGACCAGTGCACCGAAGTACCAGCTGGACCCGTTTAACGACGCACTATTCGAATTTTCGACGACCCCACTCTCAGGTGGTTAATAATTATAAACGCTCAGCATCCGTAGAGATGTTGCGTCTATCTGCGTTTTCTACCGCCTGTATAATGGGGAGTGATCTGAAGAGCCGATTTAATGCCAACTTTGTGTTTTTACCATTGTACCGCTCGTTATCGTCATGCGGTTCATCCGCAATTCCTTGACAGAGTTGCTGCGTACAGTGCAGTCAAAGACACTATATCGCGAACACGAAAGTTTTGGAATAAACTGCCAACTGACCTTTTCTGTTACGTTATGATATGGGGCTTTTTAAGAGCAAGGCCCCTGACATTACATAATATGTATGTAAGTTTATAAGGTCAATTAATTATTTAACGGGTGTTAAGCCCTAAGGGGTAACTTAGCAAAGTTGTTTATAATCATGGGAACAATCATTAGTTTAATATATTAGGTAGTCGGATAAGTGCGCGGCCTTTTTAAATATTTACTATTTACTATAAATATTTTAGTGGTCATTACATAAATATTTACGAACGGAATATTGTCCATTTAATTCGACTATCTTTCGCCATTTTTCTGCCAGAGCCATTATTTAAAACTTCCCAGCGAAGGTCCATCAATTTTTGTTTAGTCATCAAAGATGTATGCGGTCGAACATTGCCGTGATGGAAAACTACACATTTTCTATTTATTAATTCTGGGCGTATTTCATCAAGTGCTTGTTTCAATTTTACTAATTGCTGACAGTAGACATCATAATTAATTGTTTGGCCATGTGGTAAATGCTCGTAATACACAATGCCTTTCCAGTCCCACCATACACATAACATTACTTTGTTCGGAGTGAGACCTGGCTTTGGGACTATTTGTGATGGCTTACCTCGCTTAGACCTAGATCGTTTTCGAACATTTTTATCGTAGTTTTCCACTTCTCATCATCTGTTACCAATCTCTTCAGAAATGGATCGATTTCATTTCGTTTTAGCAACATCTCGCACATGGAAATTCTATTCACCAAGTTTGTCATTTAAATCACGCGGCACCCATGCATCTAGCCTTTTATAAAAGTCAGTTTATACTGGTGATCCAAAACTGTTGAGTGGTGAATGCTAAGCTCTTCCGCAATTTGACGATCTGCTTAATTTTTTTTCAATGATAACATCGGAAGACAGGCGAGGAACATCATTCACATAAAAATTACCGGACCTGAATCGACTGAACTATTTTTTGCAGTAGTCTTAGATAAAGTCTTCTCCGTAAACACCACAAATCTCTTTTCGAACACTAGAAGCATTCATACCCTTGTCGAAAAAAAATTGTAAAACATCTAATTTTCCCCTTATTAACTTCCATTTTAAAATTGTTAAAAAATATGGAAAGAAATCTTTTAACTTGTAATTTCAATTTTCCGCCATCACAGAAAAGTCAGCTGTCAAACGGTACACATTACTTTCCCGCCAGTGATCAGTGTTGCCAAAACTATAGCACACTAAAGTCATACGTTCAAAAACCGCCAACTTTTCCTACTACCTATTATATGGTACGGTACTATCTACTCTGTGGAAAAATAATAGAACCAAAATTTTAAATGAATAATTTTATTATTGATTTAGTAAACTTATACAAGGTACACATTGCAGGATCATAGTACATTTCTGGTTGACATCAACAATATTAAACAACGGTCAGTATTACAAAAATAGCTTTGCGCATTTTTACAACGTTCATCCTATACCTAACTATTTCTACACATTATAGTTACATGTTAATTTATTAACTTTAAATTATACAGTAAAGACAAAATAATATGTTGACAAATTAGTATGTCAACTTTATTCTTTGTAATTTGGATGAAGGCGAAAATACCGTTAAAAATACTAAATATGCTTGTCTAGATATTGATACGGTTGTTATAGCCCTTCAATATCGTTGGCGATATGCCTGCAGTTGGCGCGAGGTGGCGAGGGGTGAGGAATCATGACGCATTGCTTGACAACTATGAACGTTAACGCTTTATACCTGTTAGATATATCTCAAGTTTGATTTAATAGTTGTGCATAATCAAATTTGATTATACGCACCAACCATAAATACTAAATTATAAACGATAAAAGGTAAAAATATGCGTTATTCAGCTAAAAATATTTACTATCATAATAAAGCGTCATAATTCAAAAAGCTGGCAAATAACACTATACAGCCTCGCCGCCTCCCGCGCGAACCGCAGAGTGTCGTCAGCGAGGTTAACGCACTATAGCTGTGAGCTACACTTTTTTTTCCGAAAGAATTATGTTTTTACAATTACATTAAAAATAATATGTAATAATAATTTATCAAAACTCTAACAACAAACAAAACCAACTTTACAGATTAAAAATACACCATCAAAATGCAATAGATATTATAATAAGTCTTGTGTGAAGTTTATAATTGTGAGTTAATGTGAATCTAAGATCACTTATGTATTAAAATGAATTATCCATTGACTAAACTACATATGATACTAACGATTACAAGTGATAATCACGACTTTAATAATAATAATCACTTTCGTCACCTATCTAATTATTATTTATATACACAATATACATATTTTAATAAACATACATAACATTATAGACTAATCTTTACAATTAAATGTTAACTATGATAAATGACCGTAATTATAAAAATATTGTTCGAATTAAATAACATTTTTCTGAATTATTGCAGCTAAGTGTTATTACAAATACATGTAAGTATGTTTGTAAGTTCATAAAGTATTGGCCAATCGGTTGTTCAAACTATTAGAACTTATTTGCAGCTTGTTATCAATGTATTCAGTAAGCGGATACGTAACGTCAACCGCAAAAACAAGTTGTGCAATCTCATTTTTCAGTCTAGAATACCAAACTGCAAAAAATATTGCAATAATTTGAACAATTGTTTAGATCAATGTTCAAGGATCAGTTTCTATCTAAGAAGTGGATGGAGACGAAGTAACCAAATCAATGACAATTTAAACTCAAATTTAATTAGTCACCCCGTGACCACGTCCACTGCAAAGTGTTCGAAACGTCGGGATATAAATAATGTCAAATATACGCGATTTAAACCGTTCAAAGTTGTTTAATTGCTATCAAATTTAACTTTTAAATATACGATCGAAAATGTCCGTTCGATGCGAGCGGGAGTCATTTAGTGAATCTTTGCCATTATCAAGCGTACATAAACGACGTTGAGTTTAAATTGCCCTTGAATTAATTTTTGCCATTTCGTAGAGAATTGACCTACGTTTCTAGTTTGCTACACAATTGTTCTACTCAGCACTTTCTTTAATGAATTGAGCAATGTTGATGAGCAAAATACACCAAAGCACTAAGTACTCAAAACACTATTTTCCTTGCTCAAATTAATATATACAAATAACCTGTATGGCGCCCCAAAAACAATGTAAAAATGTACAGAGTCGAACATGTATGTAGCACTAGCTTGACAAAACTAATTAATTGCAAGCCACAGTTGCAGTGGTGTGGAAAAGCGAATTTTTTCACTTTTTTTTTGTCAACAATGGTGCATCCCTTTTTAATAATAGCGATAATAGGACGTTGTGGTATGCAATCTAAAGTAAAAAAAAAAATACATTGGAATCATTTATTGCAAATAAAGATAATTTGAAATTCCAATGTGCCATAAATAAACATAATCACTGTACGATAAAATTGGCATATTTTATTTAGTGTTTATCCCGAAACGACTGCAACTATAGCTTCACTCGAGTGACACACAATTGGTGGTCTATGCATTTTCTTTAATGTGACGTCAATGTCCATGTTTCACAAAAACTTTGAAACACTCGATTGGGCAGTGATTCAAGGCCAGATATTACGGGAGTTTATCGTGTCCGACTGTTGAAGAAGGAAACATAGTAATATCGAACTACATTTAGCGTTCAACATTTAGATGTCAATTAAAACTATTAACCGTGTTTCCACTTGGTATCTTTAATTAACACTATAAGATCGGAACCAGAAGACTATGATATTCTGTTCGGGGACTGTAGAAGATAGTGTTAAGAGTACACAAAAGACCCGTGATCGAAATGATTGGGAATCCGAGTAGATAGACCACCTCTAAGATAAGATAACCTCACTAAGTCTAATTTGTGTTTTCCCAACAGCTGACCTTGAATCTGTGCTGAATCAAGTTTGGACTGCGTTTAGTACTTAACGAAGGCAGTCACTAAGCTCAAAGGGTTCGCACCTCACTAGAACACCATTTACTCTTATTACAATAGCTCTAATAATTTTTATCAGAGTTGCCACATTTTTTAAATTTTTACATTGATTTTTATTTTATTTTAAGCAGCAAAAAGTAGTAAAATATGCTAAGTTAGCAAGGGGGGTAGAAATAATGCAATTACCATTTTTCCAAGTAACAAAAAGGTACCTACCTAATTTCGACTCCCTACTTAAAGGTACGATTCCGAAGGCTGCGACAGCGAGGAGTACCTCCATGGAGTGTCACGCGACACTTGCCGCTGTATTCGTACATTAACAGCAGCAGTATGCATAGCAGTAGTGTCGCCGGACATCGGCGACAGGAGTCGCTTTCGTCTGACAGACTCCTGTCGGACAATGTCCTCTGTCGCTGTCACCGCCTTCGGAATGCCTTTATCATCTTTAATGCGATCACTCAGATTTGTAAGTAATGATAGCAACTAGGGAAGTACCGCAACTGTACCTGACCATTTCTTGGATATGCTAGGTCTACACATAAAGAGCAGATATTAAAACCCATGCTTTATCAAGCAGTTCGTGCCTTATCTATCTCACGCGGTCGATGTCAATTTAAAAATATATTATTATTTATTATATATATTAACATTTTTGTGCATGGCAACCCTGATAAATAATGTGCTAACAACACTGACTAGTTCACTCGCTAATAGGCACTGAATATTGGTAAATACTTCACATTCGTATTGGCACACCGATCACGCATCAATTTTGTTCATTTCTCACACAACACTAACATGTAAAAATAAACATCCTTTTTATTTATTTATGCGAATTAAAATGACCAAATTATTTATCAAATACCATAGACACTACGAGTAAATACGTGGGAACCCTTAACAATTCTCATGAATGTTGAAGGCGCAGCAAAAAGAAATGTCATTTAGCGGGTCGAATCGATCGGTATCTAGCGATCGAGGGTTAGCTGAGAATCTGTTAATTTTATTTGCTTTACTATGGTTTAATAATACTAACCACAAAAATTAATGAAAGTAATTAATTAGGGAAGAATTCTATAAAAATTAAAGTTTGTCTGTTTGCTTGTATGAAGTGCTTTCGTGTATGAACAGATGGACGAATCGAGCTGAAATTTGCCGTGGACCGTCTTGGGGACCATGAAAAGGACATAGGGTACAAAACTAAGGTTCCCGTAGGATAGTGAGGCCGCGGGAGAAGCGTAGTGCAAAATTAGTAATTAGTCAGAACTGTACATATTTTCTCATAGAGTAGGTATAGGTTTTATTCAGATTTATTGTCAATAAAATAATATGTCACAATATTAAATCGTTAATTAAATTGATAATTAAATGAAGCATTTAAATTTTGGGGATTAATGTAAATAAAATTATAATTTTATAATTCCATCAGCCGTAATTTTAATAAACACAGGCACGTATATATTCTCGAAGTACGAATATTTATTCATTCAGAATGAATAAAAATGACTGACGGTCGATCGATTTTTGATCTTTTTCAACAATCATCGTCATCAATTTGATCTTTTTGGACAATCATCGTCAAAGAGTCTACCTCTACTAGAGCACCGAAAATTAGATGGCAGTTTAAGTAAAATGCTGGTTGTTTGAAGGTGCAGAAAAAATGAAGCTATGAAGTTGTTTGATTGATAGCTTGTTTTATGTTTTGTAACATATAGAATGCCATAAACATATTTTTTTTTTCAATCCCGGCAGAATTTTCTATTGGTTTTGCGAAATTAAGTCGAGGTAACACCATTTGTTCAATAATACTTGGTTTTCTATAGTAAGTAGTAATACATGTGGTTTCTGCATATTATGGTATATTATGTGTGTACAAGGTGTAAAAAGACGACTTTCCGAACTTTAAAAGGGGGTGATTCGGTACACGACACGCCAGTGCAAATAAAACACTTTTTCGTCGCTCCTCTATATACGCGGACTTTTTTTGTATACTGCACCCAATTTATTTTTGCTTTTTTGTGTGCCCTGATATACACGGGCAACAATATGTTTTTTTTTATTTTAGTCTGTACCCATACTACGCGTCTAGAGTTCGTTAAAACGACCGCGCTTAACGCTTCAACGCTCGAGCGCTGGCGCGCTATGTTAGTACTATTGAAACTTAACTTTAACCAATCAAACGAAACTTTCAACTACAAGGGTTTAAGACCATCAAACATTAAAAATTTGGACTATTATCGCTCACTAGCCTTTAATGCTAGTCTTAAAACGTCATTGGCACCTACTCAGCGCTCGAGCGTCTGACGCTCAACGCTCATTTTTACAACACAGTGTGCGTGTTGTACGCATTAAGCAAGGCCAGTTTTACCATTGTCCCACAGTTTGGTGGAACTAATGTTTGAATAATAATTGCTTGGAAAATAAAATTAAAAAAAAAATCCAAAACAAGCTGATAGATACCGTATAAAAAATCCGAAATCGGCATTTTGTTACTTAACCCGTCTTTTAGTTAGCGGATGGCAGAGTTGCGTACGAACTTGTCTATTTTGCAGTGTATATCTGATCGCTCCTCTTAGGATCCAAGCGTGGTCTGTTCTGTGGTCGTTGTGTTCAATCGTGCCACTCGCCGTCGCTGGTGGTCTCGTCGCTGAGCTTCGAGTCGAAGAGTGTATTTAACAAAGTTTAACATAGTGTTAACAAAACATCTTATTACACGGTGGTGTGTGTTGTTGTACGTAGTGAGCAAGGCCAGTTGTCTGCAAACTTATCTATTTTTCCGTGCATACCTGATCACTCCCCTTATAATCCAGGAGTGGTCGGTTCTGTGGTCGTTATGTTCAGTCGTCCCACTCGCCGTCGCTGGTGGTCTCGTCGCTGAGCTCAGAGTCGGACGAGTGTATGGCGCGCGCTCTTTCTGTGAGCGCCCTTCGTAGGGCTCCGGCGAGCCCACTGAACTGAGGCGGTGCCGCCTGCGTGCTCGCCGAACGGGACACCTGATGCAAATGTTTATAATCATATACTAAATGGCAATATTTGCATCTTAGATTTAAAACTTTTTTTGCTAACCCCGAAGGTACTTTTATCGCTCGAGTACTTTTTTAACTTTAGTAGCAAAATGTTCGTTCTCAAAATGCCAAATTGCCAAAATGATATACACGAATATACGCAAAAATTCGTGTGTGATGTTCTAGTTTTTTCTTTATAGGAATAAAGCGGTAGACGAGCTTACAGTCCACCCGGTGTTAAGGTGGATACTGTCGCTCATAGACATTCGCGGTATATGCCAACTTCAGTCCACAGTGACAAACGTTGACACGCCTCCAGATGCGCTGCTGCCCACTTTTGGAGAAATAGGAATGGATTTAGAGAAAGGGTTGGGTTACGTTAGGTTAGGGAGGGATGGGATGAGAATGGACATATCTCACTCACTGTCGAAACATGTACGTACATTGGGGAACAGGATAAAGTGGGAAATGCAGTATACACAATTTTTATAACAATAAAAACGAAAACTCTACTTCACTTCTCGAGTTCCCGCCAAAAAGTCCCTTCCAGTTCACTCATCTCATTTAATAATATATTCTTTCGTCATACACATACATTCAGGGATTCAGGGAACCATCAGACGGATTGTATACTTCAATGCCACCTCCTTTCTATATAAAAAATATCAACAAACTCTCTATCCCTCTTCCTATCCCACTCCTAAGGCCCGATTCTCACCAACCGCTCGTTACAGCAGCTGCGCGGTGTATTAAATAGCTCAAGGGCCTTCTTCACCGCCTCCTGATACTTTATCAGAAGGTAACAGAGAGTCAGTTATACTTTATTAGAAAGTTAGTATCAGCAATTGGAAGATAAATCTATCAGATTGTTTATCAATTTATCAGAAGATGGTAAGGAGGGCCCCAAATCTTTTAATGGTGAATTTGTACGACGTGCAGCGGCCACCGACTATACTCGCAACGTCATGCAAATTTAAACCATGCACGTTGGAAATAAAGTTTGCTGTTAAAATACAAAGGCCTTTTGACACAGCACGCCGCTGCCCTCACGTGTAGTTAGATGATACACTACATTCGTCTGATTCTCACACTACATTCGTCTGATTAATACACTGATTTCTAACTACATTCGTCATTATTAATGACACAACACTGTAGTTACTCTTCTTATATTTCTATAAAAAATCTATGATTCCTGCACAAATTGGCTTTGTTGCTTGAAATAATTGTATTAATTAAAAACTACATATTTAAATGATCATCAAATCAGAATGTTGATATTTCTATTATTTCCCGTAAATAATTTTTAATATCCCTGTGTACATAAAGACTTAATTTAAAAAGGGACTTCAAATGTTTTCCGGAAAAATCGATATTTTGTAGTTTTGATTTTGTTAACCCATTACCTCCCAACGTCCTGATTTTATGACACTATATTTCTATTATTTTTTTCTAATACAAACAGTTTTTAATGTAGTTTTCAGTTAAATGTATATTTGTATACTATTTTTTATAGAAAATATATTTTTTTTATATTAATATGTAATTGTGACATCTTAATAAATTAATTTAAAGTTGTCATCTTTCGTTACAGTTAAGAGAGGATGATTTTTTATTTTATTTATCATATTACAAGACAAGCTATTGCTTTCAAGGTACATTAAAATCATTTTTAGACATGTGACAAATAAATAAAAAATATTAAAACATCAAAAAAATATTTTGAAAATAAGTCACATACTTCCAAAAAGAGATGTACTATAAATATGACAGTGGGAGTACATCTATACTGTTTGGACGTACATGTTCAATCCTGTACGCATCAGCAGGTTTGTACTTGCTCTTTTGTTTCAAATGTTAGTTCCATGATTTTGTCATTTGTTTATGTCAGTCTAAGTTTATATTGAACAGTGTATACGTTCGCTACGCATTTTTCAATTTATAACGAAATAAATAAAAATAAGTGAATAAGTAGATTGACAACGGTAAGTGTAATTAGTTTTATGTTATTTTTATCAGAACGGTAAAATATACTATGTTATTATTAGGTAAGTATATATTTTTAAAAATATTTTTGTTTTGTAGATAATGGAACCAGTGAAAATAAAATATAGAAAAGCCTTGAAGGTGTCCGAAATAGTAAGTACAGTATCTTCACGATCTCTAAGATTCCTGCGATGAGGATTTGGATGATCTTCAAATAGCCGTCTTGCCTCCGGACGAAGTAGATGAAATGACCGACGTGGAAGAGAGCCCTGACGATGATGTGGCAGTTTTACCGGTGTCAGATGTGGCTGGTCATGTCGAATTTTCATGTACGGTTGATAACGTCGAGGAACGTCAGGACGATCAAGTGGTATCCCGTGCAGACAAAACGGTTACGTGGGGTAAGTGTAACCCAATTTATTCTCAAACTCCAAATGAGTCTAATGCTGCTAAACAGCACTTGGAAAATATGACTGTAGAATTAGAAGGAAAGTCAGCAACCGAGATATTTGAAAAAATATTATGTGTCGAGATTTTACAGTACATTGTGAACGAGACCGTAATTTACGCAGCAAATTCTAAAAACGATTTAAACTTCAGTCTAACCGTAGATGAGCTAAAAGTCTTTATAGGAATTTTAATTTTCTCTTCGTATCACTATTTGCCCCAAAGTAAACTTTATTGGTCTAGAGATGTTGACGTACATACCCCATTTGTTGAACAAGCGATGTCACGAAATCGTTTTGATAAAATAAAGTCTTATACATTTCAATGACAATAGAAAAATTGATACAACTAATAAGGCTTTCAAAATTCGCCCTTTGATCAATAAAACTAATGAAACATTTAGAAAAATTCGGAATTTTTGAATCAAATTTAGCTGTTCATGAAATGATCGTCAAATACTTTGGACATCATGGGATGAAACAATTTATAAGAGGGAAACCCATAAGATTTGGGTATAAACTTTGGGCTCTTTGTGGAGTCAGTGGTTACTGTCACAATTTCTCATTATATACTGGTAAGGATACTACGAACCCTGACAGTACTGGCGATGGATTAGGTTCAAGAGTGGTAAAGAAGTTGCTTGAAGTGTGTGCGGATCCTAGGGCACATGTGGTATACTTTGATAACTTTTTCACAAGTTTGTAGTAGTTGATAGATTTGAAATCTAAAGGTTTTAGAGCTACTGGTATAGTACGGGATAACAGGACTAAGAAATGTCCTGTCATGACCAAACAAGAAATGAAAAAGAAAGACCGAGGCTATTCTGATCACCGTTTTGATAAAAATAATGAAATATTATGTGTAAAATGGCATGACAACAATGTGGTATGTCTTTTGTCTAATTTCGACACGGTTGAACCTTTTGTGAAAACGAATAGCTATTCTAAGAGAGATAAGACCAAAGTTGCAGTAAATCAGCCAAAACTAATTCATAGTTATAATAAAAACATGGGAGGAGTCGATAAGCATGATTGGTTGATTTCTAAATATCCAATTCGTTTTAGAGGTAAGAAATGGTATTGGCCACTAGTTATTAGAGTTTTGGACATGGCTCTAGTCATGGATGATTAACAATTTCATGAATACGGATGAGAAAATCCCTCTTCTAGATTTTAGAAGACGTGTATGTTTTCTTGGGTAAAAAAATCTGAAGCTAGGGTAAATAAACCAACTCCAGGGACTTCTGGAGCTCTTTTACAAACTATCAGGTTTGATAGTTTAGGACATTACATGTTAAAAAGGGACAAACAACGGCGGTGTCAAGGACAAGGCTGCAAGAAAAAGCCGCTAACATATTACGGAAAATGTGAAAAAACCCTTTGCAGTGATTGTTTTGTACCTTATCACACAAAATAATATTCCATCTTTTGTAATGTTTGATTATTTTAAAAGGGTTTTGAATATGTTTTTTTAATTGTTAAATATATAATCAATAATTTTAAAATAAAGTAGATTTTATTGAACGTAATTTCTCTTATTTTGTTATTCTTTACTCCCAATGTCATAATTATAGGACAGGGTGAATTAGCAACGGGGTTTTTTTTTTTTAATGTCATATTCCTTCTTTTTAATGCATTAATAACTAGATTTCAAAATATGAATAGAAATATCCCACGTTTTCGATAGTTGGGAAGTAATGGGTTAATGGTGTAGGGTGGTGAATAATACATAAATAAATAGTACTCACGGATTTGAGTTCGATCCCTTGTCTGATCTCGCTGAGCAAGTTACTCCTGCTGTCTCCGTTCAGTGTGTTCTTGGAGCCGGCTTCAACGTGCTGCAATACAATATAACAAATATTCATATGTTTTTTTTTTATTACAAGTTCACATATTTCATTGTATTAGTCTGACGCCTTTACAAAGGGGATTGCCCATGAGCAGTATCGTTTGAATCTAAGTTGTGCCACAAGTTCAAGATATGAATAATTCCTGTTTTTAATTATCATGATTTTATAAAGTAATCTGGAGTCTCACATTTGCCCGATAAAACAAAAAATACCTTGTAAAAGTCTTTCTATTCTGTATTTTTGTTGGATTTTTTACGGTATTAAAAATCGATTTGTGTATAATATTTTTGGCAACACTGAAATGTCACTTGTCGTTGGCCGGCGCAATTGACATTATTATTATTGTTATGCTGTCTGAGTTATTTCTCATGTGTGATATTGTGGTCGTTTATTAAACCTTATTAACTTATATAAAGTGATTATGAGAAAGAGACTCCATTAGCATTGTAAACGAGGATAGTATTGTAGCTAATTGTGAAAAGTGATTGTGAGATAGAGACTCCATTAAATATGACTGCACTATGGAAAGTTCAGTTCGCCGGTGTATGAACTAACTGTTCACTTCGATTAGTTCACTTTATTCATGTGTATTTTGTTCTATGTATTTTTGTTCAATAAAGCTTATACTTTAACTGACTTCTTTGACATATAATGCGCGATCCTAGTTAATAGGCGTCATCTTGATAATTATTACAGTAAAACATAAGGTAAGACAGTTATAGTCCACTAGTCCTTATGGAGTGAAGCAACACAAAGTGTTGAGACTTTCCACATTTTATGTTGTATTTAATAAGCAATAGCATACTTAAGTGTTAATTTACCTATTTACTAAAAGGAAAACAATGTGTTTTGATATTTAGACTATGGAAGTTTTCCCATCTATTTCCATGAAACCCGGCAAATTATGTAAATGCTATTTATTTTTCTTGAAAGTATATATTTATTGCAACATAAGACAGTAGTTTTCATGTTGGCACAACAATATTTGCACCGATACTAAGTTCCATAGTCACTTGGGCATTCCCCTTTAGATTACTTTTGCTTACATTTACATTACATTCTTATAAATAATGTTAACACAACAACATACCTACGATCAGCTATCTGTGATCAAAATACATATATAGAGAAATATGGAGAAGTTCATCATTTTCTTATTGCTTACCTAAAGAAAGGTTTTGAAAATTACAAAAAAAAAACTCGTGAAAAACTATAACTAAAGTTGATTGTTGACAAATAAAGTGATGAGTAGCGTGTGACTTGTCACGGTACGTACAAAAGACATATCTCAACTCAACCTCAAAGTGATTTCTCTAGATCACTCCAAAAAGTCCAGAAAACAGTTACATTTATAAAAAAAAATCTTATAATATTACATAGTTTACAATCAGCTAATCGACTCACCCGCAAGTTCTTGTTCCCACTGCGTATGCTCTCCATCAATGCGGCTCTAGTGTCCACGGGTGCTTCCGTGTCCACGGATACTGCCGTGTCCACGGGTACTGACATGTCCACGGGTACTGCCGTGACCACGGGCATGGGCGGTGGCGGGGGCGGCGGCGGTGGGGGCGGAGGCGCGCCGGACGGGGGTGCGGGGGGAGGGGGCGGCGGCACTGACGGGGGAGCAGTTGACGGCGCTGAATAACAAAGATCACTGTTAGATGTGGGAGGGTTATTTACGCATACCTACTGTCATAAATTTAAATGACAAGATGGTCTTTCATACAATTTTACAGAAATGTCTTCTTAGAGAATAAATTAATGCCATCTGTGGGATTTTATGAGTACTGCGATGTAAAATGACATAATTTACGGAACCATGTACACTTTTAACGGCGAACGGATATAATTTAAAAAAGGCAATTTCTTTAAAGGTGAATACTGAAATTTTATTAAGTATTTTTTTTAATTTAAGAAGGTTCGAATAATTCAACTTATCGATGATTTGATAAGACATTTCACATTCATTTTTTGTACGTTTTCATTCTTATATTTATTTACAGCCTAATTTGGGATTTTATGTCACGGTCCGCTATCACGAAGACAATAGAATCGATTGAATCAAATGGAGTCCCGATGGAGTTAAATTCGGTTTTTCACTCTATTTGATGGTTACCAAATTTTAGTATCAATAACCACTTACATGTCTATATGCATACTGTTCAGTACTAGCCGCTTATGAGATATTTTTTGAAGGCTCTTTATTTGAATTATTAATGGTCAACCAATAGAAAGCTCACGTCAAAAGAAAATCCACACACTGAATAGAATAAAACGGCGTAACGACAGTGTTCCACAGGCTGCTATTTTGTTAGTTTTTTATAATAGAATTTGTTCAGTATAGTGTATTTTGTGTGCCTAGTGTCAATGGTGAATGGTCGGAGGTCGTCTCTCGCGTTGCCAACTAAGTAGCCAAGTTTTAGTAGATTTTTAACTAAGGGATGACGAAATATTTTGGCGCTCTCACTTCGTTCGAGCGCCAATAGTTCGCGTCTGAAATGAGTGCCTTTCACCCGAATTAAACACTCTACTATTCATTTCGAATATGAGAAAAAAAGTAAACAAGCCATATACGCAAAAAATATTTATTAAAAAATGTATTGGTATACAAATATCTTAATAGTGAAATTCGAGCAATTTGTGAATGCAAGAGAAAGGAAGGTTTTTTTCCTGGAATATTAATATTAGATACCGTTTGTGAAATTTGAGTATCATGTAGAGGTATATTAGTAAATGTCGGAGAAAGCATTCTCTCGTTGGTAGAAGAAAACGCTGGTTGATTGTCCCTGACTGGAATCAGATTATTTCTAATTTATGTCAATGATCTATCTAAATTAATTTTGACGCGGTTTAATCGGTGTCTTAAATAATATCACAAACAAAAATTCTACAAAGTTAAGAATTAATACAGTATTAATGGAAGTGTGGCTGTATAGGTTTCTGCCGTTGCACAGTGTAACTACGATTTATTGACTAAATTTTTTTAAACTACTTTTCATTACTCATACTCTGAAAGTAGGTCCGAAGTTGCCTGTGGAGCGAAGTGAAAATAGCCCAATACACCCTAGGGTGAGCGTTTTCAACTGACAGACAACTGAAAAATTAAGAAAAAAAAAGAGCTATTTTCACATTTCTATGTAACCATGATCTAACTTCCTATACAGCCACTCCATTACAGCGCAATGTAAAATTGAAATAACATAAAGAAACGCACCCATTAATTAAAGAGTATATTTTTTAAATTACTTTATTATAATTTACTTTCAATTATTTCTTCAAAATAACATAGATTTCGGCAAAATATATAAAAAAAACATTTATGAAAATGAAAAGTAATTGGCTGAAAAGCTGGCTCACAGCGCGGCAGAAAAGAAACAAAACAGGCGGGAAAGCGGCAATTCGACTTTCATTTGTTTTTCCGAGTGGTAGTGTTTTGTAAACTTTTGTACTCGTAGCAGAGATTTTTTAACACTATGAGTTCAACAGATTCGGACATGGAAACTCAAGTATCCCAGAAAATATCAAATATGAAAATACCCGGAAAAAACATTTCACTAACTATAAATAATTGCTCTAATGTCACCATAAACTTTAAATAAATATCTCACCAAAGTTGTTGATTTATAAAATAAAATTCATTCATTTTATATTTTGCTAATTCGTAGTTTTATTTTTACTTTCCTTGTATTCGTAATGAAAAGCACAGTGTTTACCTAGGGGTTCAGGACTTATTTAGTCCCTCGACCTATTGGCGCCCTCGCTGCGCTTGGGCACCAAACGCAGTCTCGGGACTGAAATAAGTCACTTTCACCCCTAGGGTAACAATGTACTATTCCTTGTATTCATAATGAAAAGCACAGTGTTTACCTAGGGGTTCAGGACTTATTTAGTTCCTCGACCTATTGGCGCCCTCGCTGCGCTCGGGCACCAAACCCAGTCTCGGGACTGAAATAAGTCACTTTCACCCCTAGGGTAACAATGTACTATTTCGGCCCTAGAGCTTAAACGTATCACTTTCAGCCCACTTCTTAGATAATCTATGGTCTACTTTCAGAGTATGAAAAATGTATTTACACGTATTTATGTGTTTAACCAATATAGTAAGTTAGATGATATTTCTGGTTTGATTAATCAACCTTCTGATATAATACCAACATAACAATAAAGAACACCATCCTCTTGTAATCAACGCTTAATTTGAGGACAAAGTTAGACTGCCTTAAAATGATGGCGTCACTGAACCACAAGTGGTGGCCTATTATTTCCGCACGCGGGTAGATGTACCCACCATAATTTCCGCACGCCGGTAGATGTACCCACCATAATTTCCGCACGCGGGTAGATGTACCCACCATAATTTCCGCACGCGGGTAGATGTACCCACCATAATTTCCGCACGCGGGTAGATGTACCCACCATAATTTCCGCACGCGGGTAGATGTACCCACCATAATTTCCGCACGCGGGTAGATGTACCCACCATAATTTCCGCACGCGGGTAGATGTACCCACCATAATTTCCGTATGCGGGTAGAACGCATCATAAAAAAGAATCTTTCCCTGTCAAGTGGTCGTAGTCTATCCTTGTACGTTCCAGTGTAAATGTAATATTTGTGAAATGACAGATTGTATTGGATTACATTATAACCGAATGTAAGTGCAAACTGTTTTTCATTCTATACTCAGCAATTAAACAATAATTTCACATTGGCTGTTATAATTATAATCTTAATAATTATAACCCTCCACGCACACAAATACACATACAGTTGCTTTGTAAAGATTAATTTAAATTAAATAATTAATTACCAGTACTGAGATGTATTTTTAATGTATGTAGTAGCAGCGGTGTACTTACGTAGCGGACGCGGTGGAGGAGGATTTCTGGGGGTGGGGGGCGCAGCGGGCGGCGGGGGTAGCACGCGCGCGGGGGGCGGGGGCGGCGCGCGGGACGCTGCCAATAACATGTTATAATAATAATAAATACATGTGCACATAAATTGAAAAAAAAAAAAAAACAAAAATACAACTACACAAATAAGGTCTTACAAAATATGTATTTTAATTCGTCATTCAGTACACGAAAACTATTATATCTAACTAAAAATTAAACTGGATTTTTTATTACATTAAAAATAAATGGTGATGAGTTTACTCGTATGTGCATAACAACATCCACACTCGCTCGATTGGGTATTTTACCTTTGAACGTAATCTACTAAGTAATGTGTTATTGTCGAATGTGTTACTAATGTGAACGAACGTAATGAGTTTATGTTATGTAAGGGATGAGTAAATTAATGGTCAATTATTTATTTTTAATATACAGCCTGACCAAGAAAATAAAAAATGCGTAAACTCGCTATGATGCGTAAAACTAATAGAACTAATATCTTCTACTGACAACACTAGCTGTGAAAAAAAGCAAATGTGGCGCCCCCACACCAAATTTTTTATTTTTCTGGTCAGGCTTTAATAAAAAAAAAAGTAATGAAATATACATATGTTAATTTTCAGTTACATTTTAATAGTTTTAGTGTATATTTTTGTAAGACCGTATATACACATTATACATATCACACGCTGAGCCAAACAAACATTCGAACAATTATGTTTTTTGCAGTTCACAAGCAAGTTGCTTCGGTTTATATTCAATGCTCTAACTGAAAAATAATATTGTATTTTCGGTTGGCTATCCCATAGGCCACCCACTGAATAGGTTGACAAATGAACTGCAATAGGATTTGTAATTGTTCAAACGTCTGATTGGACAGTGTACACCAACTGGACAACAAATTAATGTGTTGGAATCTAACATCTAAATATCTAATATGTGGATGACACTGAAAGTTTTTAGAATCTCGAAACTGAAATCAGATATAAAGATGGGTGGAAGATGAGGAGGGATTCATTAAAATGTCCTATTTGAAACTTAAGTATCTACAACCTAATAAGAATGTTCCATTTTCAAAACACGCATGAATTAAAAAATTCGAGAGCTACTGAACATAGGACACTGTTAGACTCTTAATATGCGTGCACTCCCATATCTATGACGGTTGCAAACACAACGATATCTAAGTAAAAAGTCGTTTGACGGAAAAACAAATGAATAACTGATTATGAGCAAATTTGAAATAATGTCTGCTTTAAATTGAAATTAATTTGAATTTGGAATTCCAAGCCAAACGCATGATAACTAAGTCCAATGTGGCCACTATGAAAAAACTGTAATTTCATAGGTAGGGCCCTAATATTTTCTCTCTGTCCAAAGGTTTTGTGGCAGAGATTGTTAATAGCGATGTTACAATGTCTGTTACGGTGTTGTTTTGTTTTGGTGTGCAATAGTTTGATCTATCTATCTACCTCTATTTCGTCTATAGACTTTGAGTGGTAAGGATACCACTCAACCCGATCACCGCTGCCAATGCGGTTCTCACTCTGCACCCAAACACAGCACACAGACACCGTCCCCGCCGGCCGAGACGTGGACGTCCCCCTCGTTACACCGTTAACACACACCGGCCCTCAGCCAACACTTTCACTAGGCATCGACACGTGCCTGGGCGCTTCTCGCCGACACGCGATCCCGCGGTATCCCCCCAATGCAACGCCCTAAGCCGAGGTCCGTTCCTTCCGCCGGTTTACCAGCGGGGGAGCCCTTAGGCTGTTGCAACACACACTTTTCTCCTGGCTGAGCGCCTTCTGCGCTCGCCCTACATCAACGCGACCGGTGACTCTTGAAAGGCCACTAGGGCCACAAGAACTTAGACATACACGATGTTGAGGCAATCAGGTTTTTAGTCGGTAGGAGTCCGACACTACCTGGCACCACCTAGGCTGGCCCAGCTAGACTAGATGGTGCCAGGTGTCCAATGCAGGATTTTCCTGATTGTCTCTCCTAACATAAAAAAAAAAAAAAAAAAAAAAAAAAAAAGATATCACTCAAAGGTTCCCTGGTAGAAATCGCTTTAGTGCCTCCAATTACTTCTGTATGTTTTTGTAGATATCTAAATACTACATAATCTATACGCATTATAATAACATAGTGTGTACTCACGTGGCGCGGGCGGGTGGTAGGGGGCGGGGCTGCGCGCGGGCGGCGCGGGTGCTGGCGCGGGAGGCGGGGGCGGCGGAATGCTAGCAGTGGGCGGCGCCAACACTGTCGGGGAGACATACGCATTGTAAATATGAAGTCATCAACACGATACACTGACCACTGAGTATAGTATAGTATACTGAGGTGCTATAGTTCCTCAGCGCCTGCGGTAGCTGCTTTGTTATCCCTCACTCTCCTGTTACGACGCCCACGGGAAGGGCGTTAGTTTTACTGGTCTAAAACACGAGGTAAACGTACGGGCCAACATATCCACCCTCTCAGACAATGCTCTGTATTCCCTCTCTATATCACAGTAGTCTCCAAGGTCTTCGGTAACAATATGTCGTAGATATTTAAATTTTCTCACTCTGCTTAGAACGACTCCACTTAACTTACTAGTGGGCGCCGCTTATGTTACTTATGATTTTGTTAAAAATGTTAGTAATGATTTTTCTTCTTAGGAGGGCAGTATACAGTACCTTTAGTTTGTTTGTTGTCGTGCAGCGCCTCCTTGACCGCATCGAAGCCGCCGTTGGAGTTGATGAAGTCGTATATGAACTGCCGGGTGGCCGTGTCCTGCAACTGCCGCTCCGAGATGCCCGCCTTCGACAGCAATGAGCGGATGTCCTCGTCCTGCTGCGTGTCTATGTCGAATCCTAGACGATTTTAGAAAAACAATAGGATATAACGTCGCGTATACGTGCGCCTGCTACATGTACATTTGTACATTTTGATGTTGACGCCATCGCGACAGTGACGCGTGAAATAGAAGTGTGACGTGTGTTTTGTGTTGGCTCATGTGAAAATGTTCCAAATCGCTGGGTGCTACGTATAAAGGCGAAAGTGTTCAACTAATTATTTGTCTGATTTTAGGTTTTCAAGCTTTGTAAAATATTTTTTAACATACGCTAAGTAGAAAAATATGAAATAGATTATTTTTTTATTGAAATATAAATACTATGTTATGCTTATTACGACTGTTTAATTGATGTTTCATATCTTCAATCATTGGTACTGAAAAGTAAGGAATTATAATTTTAAATTATTTTAAGTTACATACTTATAGATAGGAGTTATCAATATAGGTGATTTTATTTATACAGTGAAAAAGAGACCATTTCTTTGTGATTTAAAAGATGAAGAGTAATATACCTTTATGCGAAAGGATTACTCACAATTTATATTGATTTATATGCAGACGATATTTCTGTCCAGTTACATGAATCGTGGTGACAAGAATTACCACGGTGCATGCCACTGGACCGAAATATCGACTGGAAAATAAAGAAACAAAAAAGATTAGGAACTCGTTTAAATAACAGTGACAATACTAATTAGACACACAACGCAAGTGAAAACTCAACGTTCTTCAATGCAGTTTTTTAGATATCCTGATCTGATACTGATAGCACTTAGCAGGTCCTTAGCACAGTTTTGCAATTAGCAGTTCTTTAGTGTATTTGCACTCTATACAAACCATGCAATAAGTTTTTTTCCTCACTATATTTTATTTCTTCATTTAAAGTAACATATATGGCTGTGATAAAAAAATACAATATTAAAATAATTCGTCTAAATAAGGATGGTTGAACTACGAAGGTCAGAAATGTTTATAATCTAATAGTATAGTTCACCTTTAGTGGCGTCCCAGCCGACGTGGGAGACGTGTTTGAAGTCGTGCGGCAGGCCGATGTCCGCCTTCGTCAGTTTCCTCGTCTTTGACTTTTTACCGGAGCTCTTTATTGTGTAAGTGCCTGGTGATACAACATTAGGGTCATCAGGACGTTCCTAGAAACTAACACCTGAAATATAGCTCTTAGAAACTATATTTCAGAGATATGAAGTACGTAGTTAGCTATTGTATGCATAAACCTTTGAATAAATATACTAAAAGTATGAATATAATAATATCACATCAATGCCTGATATGGCCTATTTAACCTGTAAATCCCAGAATAAATTACGAAATATATTCAATTCTGGAGTAGCCATATAACATATGTATTTTATTACAAGTACATGATAGAATCCTTTATCACAGATGGTCCTGTCAATTTTACGGCGATAATGTTAATGACTGAGTCATGGGACGTACTTTCGTCACTTCCTACAAATTTCGAAATTTCTACAATTCAATATGTAATTCCGAGGGAGACCGTTAGGGAGATTTCAAACAATCGCGAAAGTCAGAAATTATGAATTTCGTACTCGCTATTATATAGGACTAGCAAAACCCGGCAGACGTTGTCCTGCCATAGAAGTTGATGTGCTGCAGCGCCATCTAGTGGCGAGTTATAACAAAGTCGATAGCTCGAAAATATTCTCCGTGCTCAAATACCTATGTATACCAATTTTCATGGTGATCGGTCAAACGGTGTCAAAGTCTATTAACATCAGATATACCAATATCCTCTTATATATATGTATATATATACGTTTATCTTTGTGCACGACAGTAAGTCAGATTGGTTCACCGACATATGACCTGGACAAACACATTTCTTCAATTTACAACCATTGGTGGGTAGAACATCGTCCTTTGTGAAACTCTGGCCATTTCATAAAAATTATAGACGTAATAAAGCTGGAGCCACACGAAATCATGGTGAGTTTTGACACTGAGTCGTTGTTTACCAATGTTCCTCTTAAGGAGTGTCTAGTCTAATCTAGATGTCATAATAAATAGGCTTGCTTGTAATAACTTGTCAACTGATTATATTGCTTTACCGGAACACTGTTTGGAAGGCAATTACTTCCTATATCAAGGTCAATACTATCTCCAGATACATGGCGTCGCTATGGGTAGTCCTGTAGCACCAGTAAGTAATTGCAACTCCCATCCTGGACTACGCGCCTCTTCAGTCAACTCGTGACCACCAAGGGTAAACAATAGTACATTGTTACCCTAGGGGTGAAAGTGACTTATTTCAGTCCCGAGACTGGGTTTGGTGCCCGAGCGCAGCGAGGGCGCCAATAGGTCGAGGAAGTACGACTACAAGGAAAGTAATTTAAAAAATATACTCTTTAATTAATGGGTGCGTTTCTTCATGTTATTTCAATTTTACATCGCGCTGTAATGGAGTGGCTGTATAGGAAGTTAGATCATGGTTACATAGAAATGTGAAAATAGCTCTTTTTTTTTCTTAATTTTTCAGTTGTCTGTCAGTTGAAAACGCTCACCCTAGGGTGTATTGGGCTATTTTCACTTCGCTCCACAGGCAACTTCGGACCTACTTTCAGAGTATGAGTAATGAAAATATCTTTATTATACGCGCTCAGACCCAATTTAGAATATAAAATGTGTACAAAACCCGAAAGTTTTGAAAAGTTATATTGAGGGACATAACGATAATTTGCGTTTTTACCTCGATTAAGTTCGTAGGTGTGCCAAATCGGTTCAGTAGTTCTCTTTTGAACGGTCGTGTTTATTTATTGCTCCCGAGCAACACATTACACAAAATTACGACTTCAACACCTATATATAGGTACTACTTACTAGGGGGGTGTACCGAATATTCTTATTCGTCTTGGCGAATTGACGAATACTACCCAATTTTCAAGTATTTGTACCTATTCATACTCGTACTCGCCATTTCCTCAACGAATACTTGAATACTAATCGATTAGTAAAACACCAACGTGAGTAATAGGTAAACTGTTTTTTTTTTTTATTAAAAAGACAAAAATACTTCTAGTTTAATCAATGTTCGTTTGAAAATCAGTTATGTACCTACCTAACTTTAAATAGGACTAAAAGTTAATTACATACTACGTTTACAAGTGGGTATGTGGCTAGGTACTATTCGTATTCGCGAATAGTGGGGTAAATTATCTATATTCGGATTTGTATTTGCTATTAATTACTTTTTGCTATTCTAAACATGCCTAATACATACAAACAATAGTTAGATTCTTGGAATAAGGCTTATCGAACTAGCAACAACTTTTTTATAAATACTCTTTTCTAAAACATATGGAAAATAGGTAAATCTCCCTTCCATGGGGCGCTGCTATAGTCTTTTTTATCACTTACCATGCGTGGCCGTGGGCACGACAGTTTTGGGCGGTAGCGGAGCGGGGGTGAGCTGTGGGGCGGGGGGCACGGCTCCGTTGGGAGTGGGTTGCGGCTCGCTCATGACCACGCTTTGTGATGACACCCCACTGTTGGCCCGGGCCGCCAGAAGTGTTTTATGCCGTCGTTCTATGGGACAAATTAGTTTTGAGACCGATTAACAGTCTGTAATATTGTGTCCATTGTGTGAAAGGTCCCGTGCATATTTTCAGTAGGACAAATACTTGTTTCACGATAAATAAAGGTTCATAACCAGACTGAATCCTAGAACCATATCATATCATCAGCCTGTCTCTCCATTGCTGGATATAGGCCCCTCTCAAGGACCGCTGCCACACACTTCTACTCTTCTCGTCCAGCCATTACCCGTGACTTTTCTTTTTATAAGAATAAGGCGGAAGACGAGCTTACAGTCCACCTGGTGGTAAGTGTATACTGTCGCCCATAGAAATCTGCGGTACATGTCAACGTCAGTCCAGAATGACAAACATTGGCACACCTCCGGATGCGCTGCCTATTTTTAGAGATGTTTTTTCTGTGGTAGAAGGCGGCAGACGAGCATACAGTCCACCTGATGGTAAGTGGATACTGTCGCCCATAAATATCCGGGATACATGCCAAGTACAAATAGACAAACGTTGGCACGCCCCCGGATGCGCTGCCTACCTTTGGAGATGTAGGAATGGGCTCTGGCGTATCTCATTCACTACCGAAACTCCATTTAATTCTTCAAGTGGTTAGATCACCGGCCGGAGGGCGTTCCACGCTACGTTTACCGGAATCCTAGTGAGATGCTATTATTACTAATATCATAAAAGCTTGCGTATCTGTAGTTGGCTCTACAAATACAGTTGGGATACTGTAGATACAGTGTACAGTTGGGTCTGTAGTTATTGAGTTTCTGTAGTTTGCGTTTCCAAAACTGCGACAAATCAAGGCATCGCTACCAAATTTAATACAATATACGATTAATTTAATACATACATACTCGTATGTTAGTTTGTAGGATGGATTGTTATACAAGTAATTTTAATACTAATTTCATACAGAAAACAAAAAATACAAGCTCAAGCGGAGATGGTGTGCCTCGATTCAAGTTCAAGATCACTGGGGGAGTGTGCACGCTGCCATCCCACAACCTCTGGGCGCACTCGACTAAGTTACCCACACTCTTATAAGCCAATCGTAAAATGTAAATACATGTTTCGGAAATGAGTGAGATATTCCCATCTCATCCTATTACTCCCTATTTTCCGAACCCTTTCTCCAAATCCGGAAGCGTACAAACATTTGTCTAGATGATGTTAGCATGTATTGCAGATGTCTACATGGGACAGTATCCACTTACCACTGGGTAAAGAGTTTGCTCGTCTGCCAGCTTTCTATTAAAATGTCATGTCGTTTTTTTTATAGAAAGATGTGGCAAAAAAGACATATTTTCCACCCGGTGGTAAGCGAATACTGTCGCCCATAAACACCCGCGGTGCGTGCTAACATTAGTCCAGAATGACAAACTTTGACACGCCCTCGTATGGGCTGCCTACCTTTGTTAATGTATGTTTGGAATTGGCGCGAGCATCTTTGCATACCTTGATACCCGCATACATTGATTATTTGAAGCAACATTTTTTTGTCCCCGCCATATTGAAGGCGGTTTGAGAATTTGATATTTTTGAGTAGTAACACGCGCTCGGCGGCGAGCAGAGTAAAATTGAGATAAATTCACACCGCGGGCTCGGACAGTTGATTTTGTGATTCGCGCCTATTGATTGGATTTGCACGCGGATATCCTTGTGCCACGCGAGTGTTTTGGTTGGATTTGCTTATTGTGATTGTGCTTCTATTGGAAGTGATATCTCGAGGTGATTTTGCTGCCGTGTGTGATTTGCCGAACGATAGCGGCCACCGGCTCACCACAGGACGAGACTTGGATTACTACACAAATATTTATTGGGAATGTATGTATATATTCAATCACACTAAGATAGGTCACGTCTAGTAGGGACTAGCGTAGGAACACTTTCCAGATTTGTGCGTGGGCAAAGCCACCTTGGGGTAAGTGAGGCCTGTATATCTTATTATTGTGCTTACCCACCATCTTGGTGGAGATATAGTAAGTTTTACATTTGGGCCCGAGTGCACATTCCTCGGGCTGCTTTCGCGTAAACGCGAGGCAGGTGCGCGCCTAGTGTGCGCATCGTAAACATCTGGTAGCAGAGCGTGGTTGATACCGTTGTCAACCATTCTTTTTGTTTTTTTTTGTTTTGTCATTATTCAATATTTGTTCGTGATAATTGTAACTTCACGTGTTAAGGGCCTTGCGTATATTGGGTCCACGCTCCTGCTACATCGTAAACATCTGGTAGCAGAGCGTGGTTTGATACCGTTACTTGATATTGATGATATTGATAATACCGTTAGGTAGTTAATATTGATGACTTTTTGTTTTTGTATATTGGTAATTTGGCTTAAATAGTTTGTTTTGATTTTATATTTTACGTTCACGGTTTGAAGGCTAGGCCCTAAGTAAGTATAATTTGTATTCTGAGGATATTTTGTATCCACGCGTGCGACGTTAGTAGCTGGCTAGTTACCCACACGCGTTAATAATTTATTTTGGATATAACGCTTCACGTTTGTTTTGATAGCTGGACATTGCGGTTTTCTTGAGTCCACGCTCGTGTACATTTTTGATTGCGTTTATTTTAATTTGATAATTTGATAACTTAATTTGTTTTTTTTTTGTTGTTGTTTTGTCAGGTAGTTTTAATTAATATTTTGGGCGGTTATACCTTCTTGAAGACACATACGCACCCCTTTTGTTTTTTATTGTACTTCCACTGCATTTTTTATTTTGTTATTTTTTTTATTATTGTTGTTTTTTTTTACTTTTATTTTTGTTTTTTATTTTTGGTTTTTGTTTTGTATTGCGTGCGTCCTGAGGTGTAGACATGTCTGTCAAGGTGACCTTTTCCACACATCAGTCCGCAATGACTGCACAGCTGAGATGGTTTTCTTCTGCGGTTGCAATGGTCAACCGCCCGGACCGGAAGCAAGCCTTACTCGCCCGGGCGAGTGAAATGCCGGCCCGTTTGGTGGCGTTAGATAGGAGTTTTGCTGAAGGCTTGACGTTTGTGGCGAATTTGGAAACGCCTGTACCGGACGAGCAGAAGCAGCGATATGAAGTGGACTTTGGCCAAATATACGAGTTTGTGGACACCATTAACGAGGCGGTTTCCCACATCTCAGCTCCCTCTCTTGGGGATTCACTTGTTGCACCCCACGCCTTGTTGGGACGTCTCCCCACGCTCAACCTTCCCACCTTTGACGGTGATTTGGACCAGTGGTTAAGCTACTATGGGATGTTCAACAGTTTGGTGGACTCCCATACCGACCTGTCAGCTGCTCAAAAAATGGCGTACCTGTTGGCCTCCTTACAGGGAGAGGCTCTAGGCCTGGTACAGCACCTGAAGGTCGATGACAGCACCTACTCGACAGCCATGGACTTGTTAAAGCGCCGTTACCACAACGTGCGCCTTTTGGCTGACACCCATGTGGGGCAAATATTGAATCTGCCTAAGGTTGCCTGTGCGTCAGCCTTACGGACAGACATTGTAAACCCGGTTTTGGTGGCTGTTAACGCCTTAAGGCGATTGGATTTACCTGTGGACCAGTGGTCCTTTTTGCTGCTCCATATTGTGTTGGCGAAACTGCCTTTGGAGATGCGGCTGCGTTTTGAGCGACAGTATGGTGGGGACAGCTCCACTCACCTGCCTTCCTATGAGGACCTGGAAAGGTTTCTGGAAGACGAGTGTCGCAGGGTGGATACCGTGGAGGGTTCCACTCCCTTGATGCCGCAGACTAGTGTTCGCCGAGAGCGACCACTGGCCCGACCGCGGAGTCCGCCGGTGACTAAGCAGTCACGGCCGAGATATGGGGTCTCCCAGGAGGAGTCCGTGGCTTGCAGATTCTGCAAGCGCTCCGGCCACCGGATGACTGCTTGCCAAAAATTTGTGGCCTTGCGCGTAGCAGCGCGTCGACACATCGCCAAGGAGAGGCGATTGTGTTACCATTGCCTGGAGGGTCACTTCCAGCGAGAGTGTCCTCAGCCTCGTCCATGTGGACAATGTGGTGGTGCTCACCACGTCATTTTGTGTGCGAACCGCAACCAGGAGGGTGCTGGTGTTCGTGATGCTGAGCGACATTTGGGTGCTCGCGCTGGTGGTGACAGTCCTGCCAGGTCCAGCGCCCAGGATCGAGCCCTTACGGGCGGGGGTAGGCGTTCGCCACCCCCTAGAGGCGCTGTTGGGTTTGCGGAGTACTCACCAGTCTACCGCAACCGGAGATTCTCCCCCCCGCGGTTGGAGCGACCGAGGTTGAAGCGGCGTCCACCCCACCTAGGAAGGCAGGCTGCAGCCCCCCTCTCATCCGCACATGTTGTGCAGGGTCGTCGCGGTGAGGGCAGGGTAGACAGTTATCGTCCCCTGCCGCACTCGGGGAGGGAGCCCTCACTCCGTAACTTCTCCCGCTAGGGACTCGCAGCTCACCACGCTGAGAACCCAGAGACCATCCTTCTTGCCTACGGTCTCTGTGCGGGTATGGGACCCGAAGGGCAACTCGATTGTTGTTCGTGCCCTTTTGGACTCGGGCGCCCAGGGTTGTATAGTCTCAGCTTGGTTGGTGAGTCAATTGGATCAGTCCGGTTATTTTTTTGGGCGAAATGTTTTTTGCAGAAATTATGGGCTGCTGAATTGTCGTGGGATGAGCCTCTTCATGGAGAGTTATTGTTGGAATGGCTAGAGTTTGTGTCATCCCTCCCAGCTCTTAATCGGGTTTCCTTGCCCAGACGTTTCCTTCCGTCTGGAAAATATAGAGCTAGCCTTCATGGCTTTTGTGATGCTTCCGAGCGAGGGTATGCAGCGGTTGTTTATCTACGCACAGTGGATGCTGCTGGACATGTTTTGGTCTCGCCGGTTCTAGCAAAGAGCAAGGTTGCGCCTATTCGCTCGCGTATGACAATACCGAAGCTAGAATTGTCAGGCGCCACTCTCTTGACTCGTCTCTTGAATCATGTCGTCGCTACTCTAGGGCGTTCCGAAGAGTTAGTAGACGTCTTTGCATGGACAGACAGTCAAATTGTGCTTTGTTGGTTGCGAGCTTCTGTTCACACCTTGGAGGTGTTTGTGGCGAACCGTGTTTCCCAGATCCAGGGGTCGCAAGCTCGATTGATTTGGCGACATGTCCCTGGCGATATAAACCCAGTTGACTGTGCATCACGTGGATGCTCAGCCCTAGAGATTATTGGACATCCGTTGTGGTGGGGTACGGACTGGTTGAAGGGACCAGTGTCAATTTGGCCGGCCTCACGGATCACTCTAGTTCAGCCTGCGATAGGCTTTGTAAGTTTACCAGTGGCCGATGGTGCCGGAAGCGGCCAAGCAGCGGAATCATCATGTGATCCCGATGTTTTGCTGGCCAGGTACAGCTCACTGGATAAACTTTTGAATGTGACATCTTGGGTTAGACGTTGGCGTCACAATGTTAAAAACCCACAGAATAAATTGTCGTCAGCCTTCATCTCGTCTGAGGAACGACATGAAGCGCTATTGATTTGGATTCGCATAGTACAGTCTGTTAGCTTCGCTTCAGAGTTAAAATCTATGAAGGAAGGTCCCGCTAAATTGAAAGGCGCAATTGTGCGATTGAATCCCTTTGTGGATCCTTCGGGTCTACTGCGCGTGGGAGGTCGGCTTAGACATGCCAATTTGCCTCATGGTGTCCGCCATCCTCTTCTCTTGCCGAAAGATGGACATTTGGTGCGGTTGCTGGCGATTGATCGACACATCAAGAACTCCCATGCAGGCTGTAACGCACTGTTGGCGATTTTGCAACGCGAATTTTGGATTTTGTCGGCTAGACGACTCGTCCGAGGGGTCATTTTTCGTTGCATGTCTTGTTACAGAACTAAAGCTTCTACCATGCAACCCCAGATGGTCGATTTGCCCGCGGACCGAGTCTCTAAGTCTAGACCCTTTGCCACAGTTGGTACGGATTTTGCTGGCCCTTTTTTGGTGAAGTCATCTCAGCTTCGTAATGCCAAATCCGTAAAGGCATATTTGTGTGTTTTTGTGTGCCTGTCTACTAAGGCCACACACTTGGAAGTTGTGTCTGCTCTCTCCACAGAAGCCTTCGTAGCGGCCCTCAGCCGATTTGTATCTCGTAGGGGACTCCCTACCTTGATTAGGTCCGACAACGGAACTAATTTTCAGGGGGCCAATAACTACTTAAGGGATGTGTATGAGTTTCTTGAAGAGCAGAAAATGAATTTGGGTCGTGAGATGGCCCTCCGTGGGATAACCTGGCGCTTCGATCCGCCAGTTTGTCCGCACTGGGGTGGAATTTTTGAGACGCGTTATTGGTGAGACGATTCTCACATTTGAGGAACTCGCGACCGTGTTTGCGAAAGTTGAGGCCGTCCTCAACTCTCGACCGCTATGCCCACTTTCGTCGGATCCGAATGATTTGGAAGCCCTAACGCCGGGCCATTTTTTGATTGGTCAGCCACTCGTCGCTCTGCCAGAGTACCCTTGGACTGATGTGCCCAGTTCTCGTTTGTCGCGTTTTCAATTGCTCCAGCAACTCACTCAGAGTTTCTGGAAACGCTGGCACCTTGAATATTTGCACACTCTGCAGCAGCGCGTCAAGTGGACGGACAAAACGAATCCGCCGAAGGTTGGGGACCTCGTGTTGGTTAAAGATGCTAACCTACCGCCCTTGTGTTGGCGCCGGGGGCGCATTGTTAACCTTTTTCCGGGCTCTGATGGTGTTCCCAGGTTAGCCGAGGTCTTGGTGGGCGATTCTATTTTGAAGCGGGCCGTCGCGACATTATCCCGCTTACCCATTGATTAGCGACCCGAATACTTCGGCTCGGGACGGGGGATTGTTTGGAATTGGCGCGAGCATCTTTGCATACCTTGATACCCGCATACATTGATTATTTGAAGCAACATTTTTTTGTCCCCGCCATATTGAAGGCGGTTTGATAATTTGATATTTTTGAGTAGTAACACGCGCTCGGCGGCGAGCAGAGTAAAATTGAGATAAATTCACACCGCGGGCTCGGACAGTTGATTTTGTGATTCGCGCCTATTGATTGGATTTGCACGCGGATATCCTTGTGCCACGCGAGTGTTTTGGTTGGATTTGCTTATTGTGATTGTGCTTCTATTGGAAGTGATATCTCGAGGTGATTTTGCTGCCGTGTGTGATTTGCCGAACGATAGCGGCCACCGGCTCACCACAGGACGAGACTTGGATTACTACACAAATATTTATTGGGAATGTATGTATATATTCAATCACACTAAGATAGGTCACGTCTAGTAGGGACTAGCGTAGGAACACTTTCCAGATTTGTGCGTGGGCAAAGCCACCTTGGGGTAAGTGAGGCCTGTATATCTTATTATTGTGCTTACCCACCATCTTGGTGGAGATATAGTAAGTTTTACATTTGGGCCCGAGTGCACATTCCTCGGGCTGCTTTCGCGTAAACGCGAGGCAGGTGCGCCTAGTGTGCGCATCGTAAACAATGTATGAATGGATTTGGAGAAAGGGTTGGGAAAAGGGGAAGGGATAGGCCTAGTGTGCGCATCGTAAACAATGTATGAATGGATTTGGAGAAAGGGTTGGGAAAATGGGAAGGGATACGATAGGATGGAATGGGAATGGGCTCTGGCATATTTCACTCACTACTGAAACATAGATACATGTTAGGGAATATGATAAAGTGGGAAATGCAGTACATTTCAAGGTAGTCGTTTGTTGAACCTGGGACCTTTTGCACAGTAGACAGTATATTTCTAGGCTTTTCCTACTTGCAGGTCTTTAAAATCAAACAGCTCAACATTAAACTAAACAACTCAATAGACCTGTATTACAAATATGTTTTGACATCGCTACCCGCTCTATCGTCATAGCTGCCATATTAGTAAACACAATGAAATATTCTCACATAGAATATACCTCATATTACGGCATCAGTATTTGTATATTGATTCGTCAGCCTTTTGTCTAATGTTTCAGGCACAGGCATAAAAATATTCAGTAATCTCGGTAAATTATTGTAAGAAACGGTAAATCCACTAAAATCCGATGTTAAACCAATTCTGTAATTTCTAAGACATTTTATTATTCAACATTTTCTTTTATGCAAAATTTAATAATAGTGCTCTGCAGTGGGATGTTATAGATTGATATCAAAGCCTGGTAAAATAATTAACAACAGAGAATAAGAGAAAGGTTGATTACATCATTTGTTACTGTTGTGACCTACCTTCTCGCCTTTGTTTACGCAGTTCCATTTTCTCGATAAGTATGTTCTTGAGCACTGTCGCTTCGCCTTCATTGGCGAAGTTGAAGGCAGTCATGTATTCCTGGAAACGCATTATGTTACTAGTAAACAAACCTTATTCTTATAAAAAAAAACCTGGCTTTGCCTGAGATGGAAGAGCTTGAATGGTTCATGAACATTGTTTCCGTGTTTTTATAGTTTCATCAATTGTTATTCATGGATTTTTCAATAGCTTTTGTAATATCTATGTAACTATAGAAAAGAATATACCAATAACTTTAATTTCATTACATAAAGTTTGAATTTATATTAAATCACATAAATCAACTCAACTCGTGACCACGGCTGGTGTAACCCGTGGGGAAAGGTCAAGTAGGAATAAAAGGTAAACATATACCTTTATTATACGCGTTCAGACCCGATATAGAATATAACATGTGTACAAAATGCGAAAGTTTAAAAAGTTATGTTTGAATTTATTTGTACAAGATGCAGTAACATTCCAGAAGTATCTACACTTACATTTGTGAGCTTGTGAGATTGAACTCCGACCCAGCACCTACCACTTACTACTTAAGTATTTTCGATTATCACTAGCTCAATAAAGGAAAACATCGTGAAGAAACCCACTTCAATGACAACTTAAAAAGAATCTAAGCACTGAGCCCACAAGATTTAGGCCATCCTTTATTGCGATTGCAAAGGGAAGCTTGTGACCTGCAGTGGGCTAATATTGAATACAACAAATTATAAAACCTTAATTAAAGTATAAAGTGTTTAATTAACCAATATACATTGAACAATTGATTTTTTTTAAATATTTTTTTATACTTACTTCAGCTTCAAAAGTGTGCAAATAAGACCTTGGACTCCTGTACTCTATCTGTGTGTACACTTCGTGCTCCCAAATCATCGCCTTTCGGTGCAGACAGTACATTCGAAAGAAATAGGACCGTCGGCTATTGTCCTTGATCAGGCACAGGATTCCTGTATCCTTTTTTTTCCACTCTGAGTGTCCTGGACCCTCTGTAGTGAACAGCTGTACAACTGCTGTAGCCATACTCTAAAAAATTTTTTTTACTATATCTCTAGATTCTAGTTTCTACCTCTAGTTTAACTTAATAAATAGTTTTTGTTTATTTGTTCTAAATTCAAAATAAATTGAGGTACGTTTTTCTGTAGCTTTTTATCAAATTCAGTTTTTTTTTAAATATACGTTTCGTAAGCCAAGGTGATCAAATTAAACAAATTTTGAAGAAAAAATCAGGTTCTAAGTAATTAAAGCAGCAGGTAAAAATTATGTATTAATTGTATAGCTTTGCAGGTAGGATAGTATAGTAATCTTTTCCTATTATTTATATTTCTTATAAAAAAAATATGATGCTTACAAAACTTTGTGTTAAAATTTTTATTTTTAGCAATTTGTTAATTAATAATTGCAGGGAAATGAGGAATTAAGCCTAATTCCTCAGGGCTATTAATTGCAGGAAGGTTGAATTTGGATACCACTAAAGCTTCTGAAAAGATTTTGTAAATGTCAATAGTAGCAAATTAGAAAATAAATAAATTTGATATTTATTAGTAATTTTAGATTACTTATTATTGTTAATTATATTTGATTGTGGGTTATAATTATGTATTTTGATTTGTTTTGTTTATTTAAAGTTATTTAATTATTATTAATTTATTCCATTGGAAAAAAAGATTGAATAAATCTGTGAATAGCAGACATAAGTTGATAACTCAATACTCAAAATTTTTAAATTTTCATTTCTCTATTTTATTTATAGAATAAGAAAATTTCAGAGAAATTAGGTTCAGTATTTAAGTGAATAACTCCCAACATTAAATGAAAAGACAACTATTCAAGCCTTTTAATTAAGATGTTGAAAAACTGATTTTCATTGACTATTTTCCCCCAGCATGGATATTGAATTATTAAGAAATAAAATATGTCTTCTTTAGGTTTTATTTCATTACATTTAATATTGGAAATTATGAACTCAAAATTTAACTATGCAGTATGTTGATGGTGGAAAAGCAAGAGCTTGACCCACATGGAATTTACAAACGTAGACATAAATAAACATAAATTTTAATTTTGAAAGTAAAGTGTATGTTGGTTAAGCCACTGTTGATATATTTTAAAACTAACAAAAGTAATTATAAAATAAAAACAAAAATAAAGATGTTATTTTGGACTTGGGGAGAGAGGGCTATTTAATACAAAACATATAATTATAATTCATCATAAATCTGAATTAAGTTGAAGTACAGTGCAACCTACAGAGCAATGCACCTACAGTGAAAGCAAAACCATATCATAATCTAGATTTATTGCAACTTTCACCCTATTTAAGGCTTCAAGGCATTGACAGTGTCAGAGAAACCACAGCAAATGGGCTGTTACAAGTGCTTTCTTTTTTATGTAATACAGGGAATGACATTTTATATAGTTCTTTACTATCATTACTGTCCTTAAAGCTCTGATAAGTCTAAAAATACCCCTATGCAATTAAAGGACAAAATTAATTAAAAAGTATAGGGCAATACAAACTATTCATATGATCAATTTAGAAAATATTATATATTACATTTTTATCTAAACATATCTAACTCGAGAAAAAACAGACGTTATCGCATTATTATCGGCGGATAATCCATAGATATAGCAAGATAGGTGCGTAATCTTTGCGAGTGACTGAATCACGGAGGAGTACTTATTTTGTACGTACCTGGCATTTTGGTCCAATGAGGCTGAATACCTGCTCGTTTTCCTCCATAGTCAGGAGGATACTCGATCTGTGCTCTCCTCTCGGCATCTTGCCTAATAAACTCAAAATATCACAATAAAAATTACTTTACATGACCACCAACTGGATTGTCAGTTATCGTCTCCTCGGCATTTTAACGTTACAACAGTCTGTATTTTGGCACTCACTATATACTCCCGAGAATAACCATAAATATAAAGGCATTTCTTACAATCCGGGAATGTTATTTCATTAAGTATTGACTATAAAGTCGGGAAACTCACAATACACTTTCTCTACAGACTGTGAAACATCAATCATCAATTTGATGTTGCCATTTTACAATAATCAGTTGTCAAAATTACGTCATTCTATGACGTGTTGGATTAAAGTACAAGTATTCATACTTACTTCTGAAGGCAAGAAAATTTATAGGTAGCTCATTATAAGAGATTCAGACATAGCATTTATACACCTAAACTTTAGGTGTATAAACGCTCTTAACCCTAGAAGCCCAATCATATTTTGCTATCTAAAAAGCCCAATCATAGGTCAAATTTACCTACATGAATAAATACACTTGTAACATAGTTTATTCTGTGTAATTTATTATTTTTTATCATTATTTATTTGTATTAACTATTTAGGAAATGAAAAAACGCATAATTAGAATAATATTTATTTATTAGACTTTGAAAAAACAACTATTACTAATTAATACAAAAATTAAGTACAAAATGAGATCCTTTCGGTTTGCTTCTTTTAAACTAAAAATATAAAAAAAAAACTAAATAAAATCTTCTTTTTCTACTAACCAATAAATGTTTTATAACAATTAAACAGTTTTGTATAATTATAATTTTTTTATAAACACTTTTCACACATATCAATATTGTGCTCACGACATATTGCCTTTTTGCATTTTATGCACTGTGAATTTGTTTTCCGCTGTTTTTTATAAGAACAATACCCACAGTAGCGACGCTTTTTCGGTTCTGGTTCTTCTGTGAGGTCCTCTGGCACTGGTTGTAGCTCATTTTGAAGGATATTCGTGATATTGTCACGCACTGAACGCTTCAATGTAGGGGCTTTCAGGCGCTGTTGCATCCATGGCCTGGTCAAATCCGTGCTCAATTTTTTCATAAAGTTTTTGCGACTTAACGGTTTTTCTTTATTAGATAGCTTGTTGTGGCAATGAATAATATATGAATTTACAAAAGACACATTGAGCATGCCGTAAAAAACAGCCATAGGCCACCGATTTGTCTTCCTATTTGTTGACATCGAGGAACACATTTGATCGAAGGAATCGACGCCTCCTTTTGTCTGATTATAAAATAAGATCATGTCTGGCTTTCCATTAGTGTGGTCGACTACAGCATCTTCATCACACGATGATAAGAGGTACACCATCTTAGATGGCTTGGGTTTATAAGACACTAGGGTCAACGGACTATCAAAACAAAATATAGAAGATCCCACAGGGCGAGAGCGCGTATTTTTGAGTGCTTCTGGAATTTCCCTTTTATTTGATCTTATGGTTCCAACCAATGTCAAATTATATGGACTTTTTTGTAAGCTTTTAGCCAGTGGTACGGAAGTGAACCAATTGTCACACGTAATATTTCGATTACTACCGTGCACTGTTTTCGTCAACTCCTTTACATAAAACTCTCCAAGAGGGAGGCCATTTGTTTTAGTACTCTTACCAAGGTAAGGTATCGCATCCACCATATACTTTGTTGCAGCGTCACATATCATTGGGAATTTAATTCCATATTTATCAGGCTTATTCGGTATATACATCCGAAATGGACATCTACCGCGAAAACCTAGCAACTGTTCGTCTACCGTTAAGTTTGTTCCTGGTGTATAATTCAACCTGCATTGATCGATGAAAATATCCCATATCTTTCTAACAGGTAAAAAAACATCGTCCTGTCTATGAGTCGGCCGTAATGACTTGTCATCCATTCTTAGACATCTTAGTAAAAATTCAAACCTTTCTTTACTCATTACGCTAACGTATCGAGTACCAGCGAATGATGCATCGAATAACTCATCGGTGGACAGGTGGATATCCTTCATAACAGTCGTCAATGTGAGTATTCCTATAAGCGCCCAAATCTCTTTGACATTAGTGTTTCTGTAACTTGCTGCAATCTCTTTTATATTTACACGCTTCCGTACCATTTCTTCATTAGTCCATTTCACTATCTCTTCTATGATTTCATCTTTGATGAAAAGTTGAAAACAAAGTAACGGTTCGACGATGTTCCGGCTCATTTGAGTGGGTCCTCTATTTGTACGTACTATATTGATTGAAGAAGTCCTCCCGCTAGATCTACCTTTCACGGTGCTCCAAACATGGTTATTTTTTGAGCGTAATGAACGTTGTGGTAATACAATGATTCTGTTTGATAATGACTGAGGTATATCTGTATTAGTTGATTCAATAGACGTATTATCATTTGGAACAGTCTCTTGGCTAGCTGGCTCGTTTGAACACTCAACGTAGTCCACTACCTCGTCTTCCATGTCACTTCTGACTTCATCTTGAGTCACGCAATCTTCTTCTTCCGAGTTTGTATCGCATGTCTCTGAGTCACTGTTATTTTCTAAAAGAGACGCTATCTCGTCAGTTCTCTGCTGTCTAGAGGACGCCATCTTGTTTTTTTCCCTAAAATAATATTTATTCGTTAATAACACAATAAAATAATCCTCTTGAAATAGCTCTCTTTAAAAACTTAAAATAAATGTAAAAATTACAAAAAGCCTAAACATAGGTCAAATTGACCTACAACAGTACGATAACTCCAATATGAAGGGACTTACCAAGGCAACACCGCCGTCTCCTGTGGGCTCTTGGCGGGTACTAAGTTGGTTCGATCAATCACGGCAATCGAAAGAAGTGTGCGATAGAGAAAGCAGATATTTGTTTACGTATAGGTAAAAATGACCTAGATTGGGCTTCTAGGGTTAAAGGTCCTTTGGGTCCTAAAGGAATACTACTTTAAAATTCAGAAAGTAAAGGTGATTAGTGATTGATTGACTACAGATTACTCGAGAATAATTTTTATACGAGGGCGGAGTGATAAGTCTGGTAAAAATGAAACAAGGAGTCAACTTTATTTAAAAATTATGATTTATTTTTCAACGTAGTTTCCTTCTAACTCAATGCACTTCATCCAGCGTTTCTCTAGCTTTTTGATCCCTTCCATAAAATACGACTTAGGCAACCCTTCGAAATAGGCATTGGATTCGTGCATGATCTCCTCGTTGGAGCTAAATCTTTTCCCACCGAGCCATTTTTTTAAATTCGGAAACAGAAAATAGTCGCAAGGGGCTAAATCTACCGAATATGGTGGGTGAGATAGCAACTCATATCGCAACTCATGGATTTTGGCCATAGCAATCGCGCAGGTGTGCACTCGTGCGTTGTCTTGGTGGAAGAGGATTTTCTTCTTAGCCAAATGCGGTCCTTTGTCAGGTAAAATTTTGTTAAATTGGTCCAATAAATTGGCATAATATTCGCCATTAATCGTTTTACCCTTCTCTAGGTAGTCAATATAGATTACCCCACGTGCATCCCAAAATACTGTAGCCATCACTTTATTGGCCGTTAAAACTGCTTTGGCCGTCTTCGGAGCTGGTTCGCCCGTAGCAATCCACTGTTTCGATTGTTGCTTGGTTTCTGGTGTATAGTGATGGATCCATGTTTCGTCTACCGTTATAAAACGACGCAAAAATTCAGTTTTATCCCGTTGAAACAACGCCAAACCTGCCTCCGAAGTGGTAACTCGCATGCGTTTTTGATCAATAGTCAGTAAACGCGGCACCAATCGCGCGGAGAGCTTCTTCATATCTAAATGTTGGTGTAAGATATTGCGCACACGTTCGTCTGAGATGCCTACTATCTCGGCTATCTCGCTCACCTTTACTCTTCGGTCGTTCAACACTATGTCATGGATTTTAGCGATCATCTCTGGAGTAGTGACCTCAACTGGGCGTCCTGGGCGTTGAGTATTACTTGTGCTTGTACGACCACACCGAAAATCCGTAAACCATTTATGAATCATTTTAATCGACGGAGCAGAGTCCCCATAATATTTATCAAGTCTTTGTTTCGTTTCCGTAATAGTTTTTTTGCGCAAAAAATAATGTTTTATCAACACACGAAATTCACTTTTCTCCATCTTTGCGAAAATGCGTTTAAATGTTTTTATTTAATGGCTGTCAAAAAAAAACTAACCGGCGGTACTGGCTGAAAATTTTAATTTAGTCCTTCAAAAGAGTTGTGAACAAGAAGGTTTCATGCAATTTGCGATAATTTTATTCCGAAGTAGATTTTTACCAGACTTATCACTCCGCCCTCGTATACACATTTTTTTATGGTTTTTATACATTCTATTTAATTTTACGGCAGAAAGCTATGGATGTCTTTTATCTTATAGCCACTCTGCAAATTGTAAAAGCATTATAAAGGTGTTCAGACCATGGAGGACTAAAATCCTACATAGTACAGACTATCCGTAAATTGAAACGGTGAATTTCATTTAAAGTTCTTTTACGTAAAATTCTTCGAATTATTTTTTGTTATTAAAAATACAACTAAGAAAAACGTGGGTAGGCTTCAATGGCTAGTTACTAATAAAACAAGCAATTCATATTTTAATATTATTAATCATGGTTTGCGTGACAACAAACTAGATACAAAAACGTTACAAATTAGGTACTCTATACATTTTCTAACTTAGTGATTCTGTGGGTCATTCATTACATTCGCATGACGAATAAATTACAAAGTTATTCTTGGATCACAAATTATTTTCATTCAAATAAATTCTCTCTACACAAGTGTCTATTTATTAAAATAATGAGATACAATATAAGTAGTTTAAAGTATCATTCTAGTAACAAGGGCGAAACGAGATCTCGTTTACCATAAACGGATACGTTGCTTTTTAAGCAAGGTTGCTTAAATCTTAGAATCTGCACGTGCCTCCCCTATCGGACGACAGTAGAACTAGACTGAATAAGACTGTAGACATGTGAAATGAAATGAAGACAAAAGAACAAGACGCTTATACGCACAGGTTCTTGCCAGAGAATAGTAAGGTGGCTCTCAGTAATTGTAAACATGTCGATTACTACCTGGTCATGGATATGGATTTTTGCAGAAAGAAGGTGACAGACGAGCAGACTGTCCATGTGGTGGTAACATTCGCGATGCATGCCAACATCAGTCAATGGCATGGCAATAGCAACGTTGGCATGCTCTAGGACAGTCTAGGATGAGCCGTTCACCTTTAGAGATCTAGAAGTGGATTAAGAAAAGAAATAGGAAGAGTAGGGAACAGGGAGGAAGGTTTACTTTATCCCATTATACTTTTGATCTATGGGATGGAATGGAAAGTAGATAGTTTAATGGGATGAGAAACTTCTCTCAATCCTAGACATGTCTTAATTATTTCGAACTCTTCGGGGCTTTCTTACCACCTTCTGATAAAGTATCAGAAGGATATGAGGGGGGCCCAAGGGGCCTTTCTCACCGCCATCTTACTAATAACTGTAACAATAAAATAAAATAATAAAACTAAACAAATAAAATAACTAATAAAATATTTGTTAACAATCTGATAGATAAATTATCTGTCAATTATTTGCCAATTAAATCTAGCAGATACTTTGACTTTCTGATACCTTCTGATAAAGTATCAGGTGGTGAGAAAGGGCCTTAGTTTCGAAATCGGCCGATAGAGGTGCGCGTGAAGTACATACAGTTGAATAAGTCCAAGGACCGAATAATAGGCTAAGGTCGAAGGTCCATAAACGTTTCTAATACGATTTCATGTCTTACACTTAGATTGAGTGGTTCGAAATTGACATCTATGCAGACTGTATCCTTATGCAGAACAAAACTTCGAGGATTTTAGACAGAGAATCGTGTAATTATTCATTCATACATTTGCTCAAAATTATAGTGGAAAGTAACATGTATGCAAACTACATAAGGACCTGAAAGAAAACCTTGGGCATTCTAAAACAGAGAAGCGTCTATCTATATACTCTGGCTAATAGTCAAGAGAAATGAACATTTCCATGGTCTTAGATCGAGTCGTTGGAAACTAGTCTCTATACATACTGCATAAGATGCCTAAGACTCAACTTCTTCTATATTTTCAATGTTCAGTCCTTTAGATCTTGAATTCGTCGTTTGTCAAGTTATACTTGTGGTATCTACTTTCCACGGAATATATATAGATTTTGTGCGTCAAAGACTACGTTACATAAGAATACTATAATTTCTAAATAGATATGTATAGATAACATATAATTTAATAATTAATACATTATAAGAGATATATATATGAAAATGGTTACAATAGTACAGAATTTACAACCAGTACTTATATAATTTAGTATAACTAAATTAGAAAAGTTTCAATAAATATTAATGAATAACATAATTCTATTAAAATATTCGCAAAAGGACAGTTCGAGTGAACGCAAACTCTTCGCAGCTCATCATCAACTTATTCAACTAGACGGTTAGGTAGAGTCAACCGTAAATACACCGTTGTAGAACAAACTTATTAATTCAGTTAGAGCAACGAATAGGAACGTTACAACTTACCACAATAACTGATTTTCGAACGCAAACAACTTTGTAATTGTGGTTAGCCAACGCTTTACATTAGTGTAGTAATAACTTCAGACTAGCAGTTTTGTTCAAGACTGTACACAAACAAAAGAACAATACTAAACTAAATACACAACAAAAGAATATTATACATATATTTGGTTCAGAGACCCCATGCAATGTAAAAACAAGTCTGTAAGTACCAATATTATTGTTTGCATGGCAACCCCATACAGGATGTGTCAGAGGTATTTCCGAAACTGATTGAAAGCATGGATTCCGAGTTTATTTTCATGACATATTACTTTTCAACATGTATTTTTTTTTTAATCATTTTTTGTACTTTATATTCAGCAACAAAATTTAAAAAACGTGCAATACAATGTGTAAAAATTTCATGTTAATTAACTTCAAAAACTGAATTCTGGGTAGTGTATTATGGTTTCAGTGTTTGACACATTCTGTATATTCTGGATATCAATAATTTTGTCTACAAAGGTATACCTTACAGAAAAAAAAAACATTTTATCCAACAGTAAACAGTAGTAAGTGTTAACTGTTGACACTCAACACTGCGCAACATTCGCTCCCGCAGTACACAAACAGGTGTTCTACATTTATGCTACTTACGTATATTATACAAAAATTGACAGTTTTAATTGTCTTGTGTGTGCGTTATAGAACGTTGGTATTGGTAGCGTCGCAGAAAATAGCTGCTTTCTGGGCAACTACTTAATAACTTATTCAACTTTAATTAGGTTAATCCCAATGTTGTTATGATTATGACCAATGAAATCAAACTAATTTTATTCTGTTCAGTTTAGCCTTATGTCATTTAATATCCACGATTGTTCTTTGATACATCATTTCCTAAAGACGCCGAACATAATTTACTACCTTTTTGCGCGGGATAATACGACACCAAAACATCGAGTAGGCCACACAGAACGTTGAATACATTCGATGTCCCATAAGTAGGAAGATTTATCAAGGCAATATCGATGCATTGTTTCTAATGCAAGAAATAATGTACAATTTTGTTAGGTTTTAAATAATCTAAAGTTTTGCTAAAACTACGTTTTATAAACTCCGAATATACGTTTTATAAACTCTGAATATAAATATATTTAAAGCGAAACGTATTATTTTATAAATTGTTTTTTTAAGTTGAGAATTGTAAGTGGTGGGCATTTTGGACACCGACCGCGTTCTACTTAGTGTCGGCAGTATTTTATTTTATCAAGTGGTGATTGCTTTTGTAAAACGTTATTAATAATCTGAACAAAGCTTTCTATAAAAATGTACTTTGATGTAAGAGAAATGAACATGGTAAAAATGTAGATAGTAAAGCCTGACCAGAAAAATAAAAAACTTGCTGTGGGGGCGCCACATTTGCTTTTTTCACAGCTAGTTAGTGTTGTCAGTAGAAGATATTAGTTCTATTAGTTTTACGCATCATAGCGAAGTTTTTTATTTTCTTGGTCAGGCTGTACATGAGAATATTAATTTCATAAACTATAGCTTAATAAAATCAGAATACTATAATATAAGAATATTGGGCTATAATAGAATGTACCATAATTAAGAGTAAATAATTACAGCTGCTTACTTCAATACTATAATTTGAAAAATGTCACATATATGTATACGAAATTTCTATTTCTTTTTCAAATAATGCTGATTTTTAATCTAGTACATTCTAGTACAAAATTGATAAAACTGCTGTATCACAGATGATGAAAATTTTGTAATACATCGGTACTGTATCATACTGTTGCAATGGCAACCCATCAAAAGGTTTTAAACGTGTTACGACGTGGATACTTGTCTTTTTGCTTGGTAAACACGACAAACAAGATAAACGAAAATACAACTAGTATTTAATATTTTTCTTAAATAAATTAACTAAACAGCAGCAGGCTGCAATTAGAACGTCTCACTCAACAAATAAAATAAAATTGTACTCTTTAAATAATAGTTAAGAATAAATAAATAACATTATACAACTCGGCTAAGCGTATGTTTATTAAAATATTAGGAACAATAAAAAGAGCTGCTTTTCGGATAATAATTTAAATTAATTATACTGTCACTACAGCTTTTATGAACCTATAATTAATTATAACATTTTAACGAGTTCTGACAAAAAAATAATATACAATAAAAGCCGCTCCTCGAGGGTGAACTTTTTTAGGCTGCTCACAGAACATTTAAGACAGCACGCGATAGTTGATTCCCAGCCATTGTCTAAAATTTCCTATTTAATTTGTTTCTTTCAGAAACAATTAAATGTACAAAAAAAATGGTTATTATAATACCACTCCCAGACATACGTAAATATGCGCGAGGTCACAAGTGTGGGACGGTATTTGTTTAAGACTACGCATACTTTGACAACATTATTCTGAGAGATAAGGTTTTATACTTTTTCTATGTTCAAACACATAACACATGTTATGTTAACTGGTTACTCACGATTTTTAATCATTAAATTGGTTACGACGGGTTAACATGGGCCATTTAATACTGCTATTGACAGACAGACTTGTCTATCCTGTCTTGTACATTTTCGATTCTATTACCCACATAATTTGTTTTTGCATGTATTCACGGCACACTATATTAACACACAAGCCGCGTGACCACGGTTCATGTCACTGAACCAAAATATTTATTTTGGTTATACAAAAATGAATATGTAGATTTGAACCGATCAAACATGTAACAATTTTACCTAACAACCCATAAGCGAGTGTGCAGTGTCGCGATAAACTCGCACAATTTTATGGCACAAACAAATTAATTTTATGTAGAAAAAAAAATTGTGTTTAACCCGTTTACATATTTATTTATGAGGCACTCTTTAACAGAAGCTATTGTTTAGAGTTTGCACAAATATTTACGGAAAAAATTACATATGTTTGGGAGTTGCTTAAAAAGAACTATAGGGTAAAATGACGGGAATCTAGATAGGTACATTATCCTTCGTCAGAAGCCATGCCTTACAGTGAAAGTATAAGTAGTAGTAACATATTATTCCATCACACCATTTTACGCGCTTAGCCTTATTCCAATACAAAACACAGCTTTCTTCGCTTAATACATTATCAATACGGCTAATTACATCAATATTGTCTTTTTTAGACAACTAGCTTTTATAAACTATATCTACTACACGGTTTGTATAAAATTCAGGCGTCATTACTTCTAGGCTGTATACGTATAAAGTTATATAACACAAAACGGGGCTCAAATCAATTAAGAGATTAAAATAAGCGCATTAGTGAATGTCTATTGCCATTGGCAACACAAATTCGATACAGAACCCTTCACAGTTCCATTTGGGTGATAATTTGAGATCGTATTGTGTTCACAAAATTATTTGACCATTATTTGTACCTGATATAATCCAGGAAACACGGAATATTAAACTGGAATTATATTAGTGGTGCGTCATGTTGTGATCTGTCGCATATCCGTAAGGCTTGAAACTGTACCGTTAATTATCGGGAATTATCGATTTTTTCCGAGAATTCGAGAACGAACGTATCCGATGTAATCGTTTCCGTGAACGAATACACTACACCATTAGTATAAGTCCGGCTTTAGAGGGCTAGATTTGGAATCGGCACATTAATAAGTATTCCGACTTTAGTGACAGCGAAAGGAAGGAAAATGCCAGATGTCATAAACCTTTGTGTGCGAAGATAAGAAAATTATGTTCTTTTGCAATAACACAATTTTGTGCTGCACGAATAAGTACGTACTCGTATCATAGCGTTCAGGCCACTTCAGGCCATCACAATTGATCATAATAAGGTGGCATTGATATTCTTGTTTATGTCTTCGAGCGTTTTTCGCACAGTTTGAAATATATTTTAATATCATTAGACAAGATTTCTGTGTAAAAAAACAACTCGCGTAAGCGACACATCTTGACTAAGACAAATGGCTGTGACACATTTCTATCTCCTGTTGCTGACAGTGGAATTCCATATTGAACATGACGATATTATAGAACTCTATTGTACCCATCGTGCAATGTTTTACAATGCTTTGTTTTTATATCATAGGTTCAAACACTCTGAAGAATGAATATTTATGCCTTTTTCCAGGCCCCTAATTATCCCCTTGAATCCGTCACCGGGCAGATAAAGGCTTTTCTGCAACAGTGTCGGGACCATAGACATAGATACACATACAACGCCATAGACCATAGACATACAACGCAAGTTCGTCAAATTGTATGGAAACAGCACGAGTAAATTGTAGTGATGGGAAACCACTCGCCGATGAAACGAAACATCTCACTTGACTCGGTTCACCGCTTTTAACGAATTCTTGCAAATTGATTATTGATTATAGGGTATTTTTGCGTTTTGTAACAGCAACTTGCTGGTGACACGGGTCGGTACAGACTGAACGAGCATAGCGCCAACGTCGGGCAGCGACACACAGCTTGCGTTATCCATCCCTCTACATTTATGGCCGTAACAATACAGACTTTAAAAGTCGCTTGTGTAAAACTAAACACTTTCAGGTACAAATATATCAAAACTATGTTGAATTAGTTTTCACATTATCACCCCATACATTCTCATACAACTATTTGTACACGGTACCGTCCTAAAGGTGTGTCTACACTACTCAGTGCTTAGTAATACTATTACCTGATTGAGATTACTCGAGCTTTGGGCAAGTCCAGGTGAGGTCCGCGTGGGACCGAGTGAGAGAGATAGCTCAACTACAGCTGTCCTTCTTCGGCGATCCGTCCCCTTTCGGTTCGAGATCGGTTTTCGATGGTCCCGGTTGAGGATTGTCTGGATCTGAAAGAAGCCGGTAAAAGATAAAATATCTTTGAGAACAAAGTTTCTCTGGCGACCCGGCTCCAGTAACATCAACTGACTCATTCGGCACCAAAGGAAGGGACAACATGATTGCAGAAGGCAGATTTAAGTGTTCACTCGCTTCTTCCGAATGTCGCATGCGACCAACAAATATTCAGTGGCAGCATTAATGTTAAATCCGATGCGACGATATACGAAACTTTGCAACGCAGGATACACAGAAATCTATAGCGACCCTGTGGTATGATATCAAAAGGAGTTTTCTGCAAGGTCGTAAACGGTATTAAATTTTCATGATATTTATGGTATTGGTGTTGGTAGTGAGTGAGATGTGCCAGAGCCCATTCCCATCCTATCCTTTCCCATTTTCCCAACCCTTTCTCCAAATCCATTCCTATAAAGGTAGGCAGCGCATCCGGTGTCGTGCCAACGTTTGCCATTATGTTGGCATGTATCGCGGATGTCTATGGCGACAGTGTCCACTTACCATCGGATGGACTGTATGCTCGTTTGCCGCCTTCGTCTATAAAAAAAATTGAAGTTTGAAATTTCAAATATCATGTAAAACTCATCTAAGCGTCGATGGCGAATGCGCTTAGGTTGAAGTTCTGACGATGTTTTTGTGAATTCAAAAAACAACTAACGGATTCTGACGATATGTCGATACGATACTGGAAAAAGTGGACGTAATTACATATTGGGCAGTTACTACATTTAACACAATTCGCCCAACCTAAGCTATCTACGGTCGGCTTCATGTCAACCTATACTAGATAATGACCTCTGTCCTAGATTAATGTAATTAGTTTACTTAGTACTCAGTTACCATGTTTGTATTTTAACATCTATATTGTATTTAAGTAAATGGTAATTGTTCCCATTATTGCCACCAAGCCTCCGACACTATAAATATCCCACTCCCGATTCAATTGGTTCCCAAACCTAAATCGTGTAACATATTCAATAATACATAGTTTATTAAAAACATTGTTTATCACGTTACCACGTAACACCTATAACCACGTGTAAGTTAAAATAAGGGCTAGAATAAAATAGTTTTGGATAATAGATACCCAATGCCTCAATTAGACTTCTTCTCTTTCAATTCAAAATAAAACTATTGTTAATACAGAAGTATTAGCAAACTTCTCATGTCACGTGTATCGAAGCAACAGTGAAAAGATAAGCTAATTTATAAGAGTCACTCGCAATAACCGAGAAGTTACGTTTTATCTTGATCCCTTCTAAATTGATAATAAGCTATTGACGTTATATCGATAGCGTGATGATACGAGTATCTTATTGGATATTATGGATCGTAAACGCTGTATTAGTTGTCTGTTAGCAACAACAAACGGAGCAATTTTCCTTTAACCGCATTTTCCTAGTTTGTCAACTTATGACATGGATCTTTTTAAACATAAACCATTACGCGACAAAGGGCCTTATTGGCGCTATGGACTTATTAATTATTATGCTTAAGATTTTCTAATTTAAAATGTACGGCGTACACGTCTAGATTTTAAGATCTCAATAATGAACAAAATTTGAAAGATATTTTTTATTTATTTAGACTGCATAGTTAAAGAAACCCGGACGCTATCGGAAACTCCGTCTGGACACTCCCTGGGCGCCTGTGTCCTGCAGTGTAAGATGATATAGATAGATCGATTAAAGAATTCCATATCAGCCTATAACATCTTATTGCAGAACACAGACCACCCCTAGCAAATATCATTGGGAAGTTTCTGACTATAATTCACAACGCGGACCCAGTGCAGATTAACATGCTCTAGATTTTTATTCTCGAGCTAGAGGATTTACTCTCGATGTTTTTCATAGCAGCTAAGCTAGTGATAATTTTAAAAATCCGTACTTAAGTAGAAATTCAGTGTACGAGCGGGAGATTTGAACTCACGACTTCAATGAGAGTTGATACCCCTAGGTCTATTTATATCAAAGGAGGCAGACAGGCAAGCGGCCCACGTGATGGTAAGTGGGTACCGCCGCCCATGGACCCACAAAACCGAGGGGTATGCGGGTGCACTGCCGGCCTTGCAGAATCCTATTGAAAGCTTGTCATTATACTCGCTCTAATCGTAGAATATAATCCCCTTGCAACCAACGATATATTAAAAAAACAAGCGTCAAAGTATTACAGTTTGCGTAATAGAAGCGCTCGGTGCCTTGCATGTTTTGTGTGAAGTGGATGCGAGGCGTCCAGCGAACTAACGACGCGCGACGTGCGTCTCTGATCTTTAAAGGCTCACTCAATCAAACGTTTGCGAATCAAACGTTCGTGTAGCTGTCTCTTTCTAAATATGTATAATATAGCAAGTCCTTGCGACGCGCTATTAGCTGGCATGAACTCACGGACACGAGTGTCAATATACCTTTTATCTTATCAATTACGACACGTGAATTTTTTTTGTTACGAATAGTAACAATAAGTAGGCCGGTATAGGTAGACTGTTCCTAAGACCGTAGTCTTAGAAATAACTTAGTTTGGTTCGAAACTAACCTCTATAAATAGACTACGTAAAACAACTCGGGACTAAATTCTAAGATCGAGAAACATTAATTTATCCGGCTCTAAGATGGGGTCATCTTACTGAAACTGAAGATTAGTTGGATCAACCTCTAGCGGAATCTACGGCTACGGCTATTTCACAAAATGATAATGATTATATATGCATTTTTATGACAATGATATTGATTGTAACTAGAAAGACTAGATGTAAAGCATTGACCAACCGAGCGTTCGCAGAATTACAAATATTCTTTGCGATAGTGCACGAGTTATTTATTATTCTGACGTTATTCACTTCAACGTTCATATTCGTTTGTTGTAACTGAAAGTGAGGGTTTGTTCTACAACGTTGTATTTGCGGTTGGCGCCACGTAGCCACCTGTTGAATAATTTGATAATGAGGTGCAAAGAAGTTTGTATTTTTTCCTAACACTCGTTTAGCCAATATTACGAATTAGAGAGAATTTATTACACAATCTACTAAAGTATTATACATTTACAAAGACGCTTTAATGCCATAGAAATAAGAGTTTAAAAATGAAAAGGTTTTACTTTGCGCAATTTGATTTTCGTACCACAAATTAAAGTATGTAATTAGATGAAACTGTTGGTTATTACGGTCTCGGTGGGCGTTTCCGCGATGCGCTTTCGATCGGTCAACTTCAGTGGTGGGAACAATGTGTACACCTTGTAGAGGAATCAATGGAATCATAGGGTGAGGCGGCCGGTCGCTCGCTCCATCTGTATGACGAAATCAAGAACAGTGAGATCTAATGTCCAACACTTGTTGGTGGAGTGTGTCCGAAATCAACTGGAACGGGAGGCCTTAGTGAGGGCTGTCGATCTGAACAGGAATGATGTTTGTATGTTCCATAATATACTAGGAGAGCCTAATTCACGAGCAGCATTTAGTTTGTACAGATTCGTGAGCCCTCACTAGGGCTGATATATTGGTACCTACATTAATGTTGTAGAATGTAAGTTTAGGGTACGATGGTACTGACATGTGCCAAGGCATAAAAGTTCCTTAAAAAGAAATATAAAAAAAAAAGTTCGTAGTTCCAATAATGCCGCGGATGTGGCTGAAAGGTGAGTACATTCAGTGTCGGATTAAGGGGGATCTTGACGGTCTATAGCCCAGGGCCCCGTGGTGTAGAGCGCCCAAACCAGGCCCCATGAGAATTTAATACGCTCTTGGGTACATCGGCACCTGCCCAGTATCCAGGCCCTATACAGCTTCGCGCCAGTAGACGACTTGGGAGCTCTCGCCTCCTTCTTTCCAAAGAGAAGAGAAACGTGTCTCGCCAGAGATATCTGAGACGTTCTGATTTTAAACATTCCGACATATGAACAATATATGAAAATAAAATTATATCTAGAAAACTCGTTAAATTCATAGACATAGAAGACAAGTTTGTAAAACTATACGGAAACCAAGCGTGCCACTGATTTTGCACCTACGACTACGTCGCGAATAAATGATAGGAAACCAACCACTCACCGATGAAACGAAACATTTCCCTTAAACCACTACTTACCACATTTGACGAATTTTTGATTATAGCGCACTTAGGCATTTTTGTGTTTCGTAACAACGACTTGCTAGCGACATGGATCGGAACTGACTGAACAAGTAGCGCGAGAAGTAGGAGCTTAACGCCAACCTTTTTTCTCCCTTTATTTTCAATTTTGGGGTTTTGATAGACCTTTGTTTACATTTCAACCCTTTCATACCTTTATATACAAGTACCTGTGTCTTAATTCTATTTTTAAATTTATTTTTATAGTATTACACAATATAGTACATTTATAAAATATAATATATTGTACGATTCCGATCTGTGAGGGAGGAAGCAATGAATGAATAAAGAAGTGTTGTTGCGTTAGATGCCGACTTCGACAAAATTGTTTGAAAAGTACCTACATCGAATTTATTCAAGTAGAGTGCATTCACTAATGCCTCCCTCCCAGCACAATTGCAGACACATTCCGATAACATTTGTCTTAACCGTTATGTTAACGTATTAGGTGACTCGACTATTTTCATATGAAACCCAAATCCATTGACTTAAGATCTAGGGAAAAGGGAATTTGGTACAAAACAATTCAGTCAGCCTCCTCGTGTACCGTGGACTGAATATGTTAAAATATGTCGATTAAAAGTAATTATAGCGCCAATTTCAAGCTTGCGTTATCTACATCTCTCTATAAGTATGGTTACATTAGTATTTCAAAGGAGCTAAATATTACAGATGTCTATAATGTTTAAGCAATTATAGCCACTGTTAGGGTCTTCGCACATGAGTCGTGGCGTGATTAAAATCTTTTATACGAGTACGAGACATTTGAGTTTCCGCACACTGATTTTTGCATAAGTGAATCGTTGCTAACGTTTCGACGTTCTTCATTTGAAATCATGACTTCCATGGGTTCACCACACGTTTCTTCTGAGCTTGTTAATTACGAAGACCTGACCACCTCAGAAGATTTTTTATTATATAACTTTGTTCGATTCCGAAATAGAATGCGGCGTTTGCCAATGCAAACGCCGCATTCTAATAGACCCAATGGTCCATCCATATACTCAAAATAATTCTAATAAAAGACTGTTTCGTGCTGCACGAGAACTATCAGAAGATGACAACAAATTTCATAGTATTTTTAATTATCTTTCAAAACGCGAAAGTGTCAAGTTTATTAACCTACCTAGGTTTTATTAAACAATATGAATAAATAATATATACCAGTTCATTGTATTTTTTATATATCTCCATTCACGCCATTTCTGTGACATCTTTTCTTTAATATTTATTCAGTTATATTATCAGCACATTTTAATATTTTTACGCTGACAAACAACAACGAAGTAATAACGAGTATGAGAAGAGACGATTCTGCGCCGTCTTGTCTACGAACATGTTCAGAAATGTATGCCCTCGTAATGCTCTCGTACATCGTGCGGCTTACGCTTGGCATACGATACGCTTCTACTACGACTGATGTGCAAAGACCCTTAGAGCGTTTGTTCACCGGCCACCGCACGACCGTCACCCGAGCGCCGTCATTCCTTTGTGGTGGACAGGCGGCTATAGCAAATGTATGTATCGCTACTTCGGCGCCGTCATCTCGTTCTGGGTGACGTCCCGATGACGGTGGCGGTGGACAAACGCCCTTACGCTATCAAAAATCTGTGATCGATCATATTTAATTTTATTTATTTGTCATATTTTAAAACACTATTTGATTTTTAAATATGACAATTGATTCATTTTATTAAAGAACGAGCCATGCATGCGAAATATCATTAAAATACCGTTGACACTAATAGTGGTCTTAGTACGTTTAAAACACGGAAATATTTTTATTTTAATATATACTGACGTAACTACCTATTGATATGTGAACTACTGTATCTGTGAATGATTGAGTCACGCTTGTCAAAAGTCACACCACCGGCTACCTTTGTTTCAATAGCACGTTACTTATACAAAACATTCGTTCACCATCATGCCTAGAATAGTATTGACGTAGTACCCAGTTTTAAATCGATGCACTGGTATGGCTCGAGCTGAGATAAATATGGATTCGTAACGCCGGTAATGAATGCCGTCAGACGAAGATATATATTGAAATTTATTTTAATTAAATTTATTTCCTTCTCACGTCCGCGCATCGTCACAACTGGTTCCAGCTTAAATCAGTGCTGTGTCTTAACCGACATACAGTCAGCAACACACTAATGTACCCAAAACTATTCGATTCCAGTCTTTCCTACGCTAGTAGGATTAAGGTAGTGATGTTGATAGATTTGTTAGAGTACGTTGAGCTGTTGCTGACTGTACAGCTAAATTTGAGCTGGATGACCATTAACAGCAATTATGAGACACGCAGACAGCAAATATAAAACATGTACATACTTATTCATAATCGATAAGTTGATAGATTTCTAGGATTTGAATAAATCATATACTTACCAATTTTAGTCGCGGATTTAATGGTAGTTTCCACTTGGATACAGTGCCGTAACTAGCCTTTTATACGCCCGGTGCGAGCTTCTATAACTGCGCCCCTTGAAAATATTCTAATCTTACCCGGTCTGGTCATCTTTGCGCCCCTCCAGGGTCTGCGCCCTGTGCCTGGGCACGGCTGGCACCGCCCTAGTTACGTCACTGCTTGGATATTGAGAACGCGACAGCTAAGCGATATTGCCGTGCGCTAATCCCCGTGCGGATCCATAGGTTTTTGTGATAAAATAAACAGTCAATATAGTCAAAATAGAGAGCCTGACCTTATATGCCGAAAACCGCCGTCTTTCGATCAAGCTTACGGTTTCCTTGTAGCTCCCAGCCTGGTAGCGCTTCTTCTCGGCTTCTTGACCCTCCACTTGGTTTAAGCGTTCTTCGGCACTAAGCGGCTATACTAGCAGTATAGAAATGGCACAGCGTGTGCAAATTCTGGGGTCCAGGGGACCACCCAAATACACGGGTTTCACTACGACCGGCCACGGGAGGGGTCGATCGCTAAACTATTTAATCAGCGTAATTACAGTCGTGGACAGAGCCCACGACCACGCGGTTTTTCTCGAGAGAGAAGGGACCCGGCTGCGACGAGGTCGAGCCAAAGACTGTTTTGCATGCGATGGTGCAGCGATATTAAAAGGATTATTATGAGAAGTGATTATTGGAAAAATGTGGGTAAGCAAATATAATCTTACCCTACAAATAAAAACACCAATGTTATTGGCGCGAACAGATATATTAATAAGTATATAAATCATTTATTTAGTTTCTATTTATTTATTTATTTCATTTTACATAAAACAACAGCATAAACTCAGTATAATAATTACATTCTAAATAAGCTGTAAACACATGCCTATTAATGTTTCAACAAATGATAAGTTATTGCTTATATTATAAAACCTGTAAAATTATGGTCATGATTATAAAATCTTAGTACAGAACTCTGTTAGCTGCCACGAAGTTCATTCTCACCTTAGTTTTTGCAATTAATATTCAAACAATACTCGCCCATCGTTCTCAAACTGATGACCATTAAAACAAATAACGTCAAATTGAAAACAAATCGTATTCATTACGAACGTCAAGAGTCGAGCAAACGTTTGCCATAACAACACAAATATCCGCCAAACGAACTTTGTAATCATTAAAATTATACGACTCAAACGAATGGACGCATTACTGAATTAATGAGTTTCCATAATCGTTAATTACTTTTTGCTGATACTAGTTAGTTGAACGATATGCAAAATGAATCGAAAAAATAATAGGCCCGAAAAAATGTTTTAATAGATTTCTATTGCTAACTGTCTCGCGAAGGTCGGGATCTCCCGTTTCTAGGGCCCTGGATGAGGCGTCCCAGCTATAGTGTCTGCGGGACGCAAATTGTACCGGTATAAATACAAAATTTCGCGTTTTAAATTTCAAAAAGGAAGTCTTCGTACCTTCGTAACTATGGTAATAATTTTGTTTGTTTTGTAACCACTAATCAAAATAAGTTTTGGGTATCACTAGATTTAAGATATTTTTCTACTCAAATAAACCTTTTCTTGCTGCCGATTGTACAAGTTTCATGGATGTCTTAGCTAGGATGGCAAAATTTCCTCGAGTCACACTTTTTTCAGCCCAGTCCCGCATTTGAAATATCGATTTCCCGCAAATCACTGGTTTAAAGCTGGCAATTCCAGTTATAACTGCCGTTTCTTTTTTCTATTCTCACCTTTTAACAGGGACTTTTATTCTTATTGAGTAGACCCACTGTACCCTATGCTAATTACAATCGCACACAAATAATTATGCTAACACTAAATCATATAGCATCACCTGAAGATGGTTTGACTAAGATGCTTTGAAAAATGCCAATATCGAGAAATGTAGATATTAAATTTATTTAATATCTACATCAACATTTGGCTAATACGGGATTGGAAAGGGTGAGATAGAAAAGTTAACATGCTCTGGGATTACACTTACCACCAGATGGACAGTCTGTTGTTTACCATTTCCTTTTTACAAAAAACGAAAATTCGTTATCGTATATCTATCATAAATATATATATATATCAGTCATTACCTCGATTTGTCAGTCTTTATTCATTATACCGTATATGTACTAGTTTGCATTTCAAAGCGAATGTATTTCGTAAGTAGCAAGTCGTCAAACTGTGTGACACTAGTCGCTAAGTTTCTAAAGTAAGGGTTATAATAGCATGGGTTGTTTTTCTTGTTCGAATCGAACGTATTTTGTCTGTATAAAAATAACCTTTCACTTGGCTGAAGATCTCTTAGGGCCGCTAAGTAACAATAGGTAGCCAAACAAAGGTCGTTTCAAGCGATTCAATGTACGTAGGGGAATCAAACTTTAGTCTCTTATATATAAAGGTGGATGACAAACGTCGGCACACCCCCGGATGGGATGCCAACCTCTGAAGATTTAGGAATAGATTTGGAGAAAGTCTATAGTATTGGGATGAATACTTAACTCTAGAAAATACCAACGCGATAGCTTGGATATGTTGACGCGTTTTTCTAAAACGATAAATATGACAATCGCAACGTGCGCGAGTGTAGCCACGGCATAATCGACATAAGAAAATGATTACATCGTAACACGTTTGTGCAGTTTACGTTCGTAGATACGTATATTAATTGCGTGTGTTTATATCTTCTTTACGTCAACAAGCTCAATATAGACTACGTAATCTTTTCCAATTGTTTGAATTAGGGTTATTTATCTACGAATGGCAACGCGATAATTTCAAGTCAATTAATCAATCGGCCTGCTTATAGTATTTGAGTTACGCTTTAGTCGGAAAGTTTTTTGTGTTGTACGAATGTTGTACTTTCCATTTTTAAACCAGACGCTATCATAGACCACTTGCGTTTCTGACCACCTCATGCTAACCCAAGATTTGCGTTAGTATGCGGTGATCAGAAACGCAAGTGGTTTTTCTTGGACCTTTAGAGGTACGATAGAATTACTGGCTGGCTTTAAGTACAACGTCAAAAGAATCAAAGTATAGACTTTGATTCTTTTGACGTTGTACTTAAATTTTAGATTCCCCTACCACCAATATAGATTAGTGGTAGGGGAATCTAAAATTTATGAATTGCAAGACTGACAGCACCAGAAACTTTCATAATCACTGTGCTTGCCTGGTAACTGTTAGCAGTCTCATGATGCGTGTAATAATATAATCGATAACCGTTCGGGTAGATGAATTCATAAATTCGAGAAACGTATTATAGGCCTCTTCGCCTGCGTTTATGACTTATGTAGTGTGTGTTGACAAGTCGGATGAGAGGCCTATATCTAAAGTTTCATAGTACAATAGAATACGTATGAATGCGTTGTATGGCCGGGACTATTTAACTTCAATACATTATGGTGTTCATCGGCGAAGGTCATAGGCAAAATTGCGTCTAGGTCGTATCTCCACACTTAAAGATACGCTCTGAAACCGGCAGATGAGGCCGTTGCACCAGTCGGTGGTAATCACGGTGTGGAACATCAGATGGCTTAAAATCTATTATAAAAATATGTACTTACCAGCCGTGACAAGCTGCTGTAATCTAGACGGCAGGTCCGCAGTGGTGACTTCCGCGCCCTGCGGATGCAGGATGTCCGGCATCGCGTTCCGCCGGCCCGTGCGGCCAGTCTCGAGGAATTCCTTCGGTACCTCCTCGCTATTTCTGTCCTGCATTATTGCCATCATTCTGAGAACTGAAATTATTGAAGAGATTGCTTCATTACCTGGTTATTATAATGAGTTTCTTGTTTGTTACATGATGTAAGATTGTCGAAATGCTTCGACCCTAAATACGCCTCAAGACAGCAGCGGGCGCGTCTTTTCTAAATGTACGGAAAACTCCCCTCGTTCATACAATGCAATCTTGGCAGCAAGCTAAGCTTAATTAACCTGTGGAAACCCCATGAAAATCCGTTCAGTAGTTTTGGAGATTAGCGTGTTCGAACAGACAAGGAGACACACAAAAATTTTCATAATTGTCTAATGTATAAGAAAGCAGGCATAACCATGGGTATAAAATGAAGAAATGTATTTCTCTTTGTTATTTTTAATAGGGTTCCGTAACCAAGAGGTCGCTACACGCATTTGAATGTGAGCTTCATTAAAATGAAAAATTAATATTTTATATCAAGTGAAATGGAGTAAGATTTACGTCTTAATTCAAAATTTAGTTTGAAGCATCGATTAATTCAGACAACTCTTGGCTTTAGAATTTGTCCGATTGGTGTTTATAGGCACCTTGCATAGAGGCTAAATTCCAACAACCCGGTTGAGTCTAAGTACAGTCTAAGAAGTTTTTGGTTTGGAAATTGAAATTTCCCTTTCAATTTCCAAACCAAAAACTTCGGAAATTCGTCAATTTCTAAGAATATTCGTGAATTCACCTTTGGCTCTCGAGACGGGTATTCGCCGAGTATATTTATTTAAGTTAGTTTTGAAGTTTCCATTTCGTAAAGCGTTAGAGATACAAATATAGGCCAAGTACCTTGTTGTTGCATTAGGAAAATTTAGGTTGATATTTTTACAATAAATGTTATCGGTTATATTGAATGTAGATAAGCTGAAATATAGGTCGATAATTTTCATCTATTATGACTTAATAAAAGCGCTGATCGCTAATCTAAAGCTCCTATTTCGAGAAAATCATGTGGGAACATTAATTAATGAATACAATAAACAATAAATAAATTTTATTGAAAGTAATACAGGTGTAGAATGTTTCAAAAAGGACAAAGTATTTAGGTAACAACAAAAATACAATAGGCGGCCTTACGGCTAAAGCGATTTTTTCGCTCTTTAATTTCTATTCAAGGACGAAAAAACGTACCAATTTTTACTGTATATTTGTATATATGAGCACCCACTTCTGCACATGGTAACGTAAGAGTACAGTTATAGAACTACTGGTCAAGGCAATCAGAACAGAAGTGCTATTCGGGCATCACAAACAGTGCCTATTTGGTAGGGCTGACATCCGTCCTGATTTCCTCGGTTCGTCCGAGTTTGATAGACATCCGGGAGCGTCTGCACGGGGTTTTTGGTAAATTTTGGAAACTAAGTGAATAAAAATTTTAAGTATTTAAACAGTAATTTTCAACTGAACCGTACGAGATTAATAATAATAACAGTAAAGAACTTTATAATTAACCATTTGAACTTTTATACGTATTTTATTAAACGCAACATTTTTCCTCATATAGAAACTATATAATATATGATTTGACGTGAAAATTTTAAAACATGTCTGGTCGGACTTCCCAAGGTATTCGAGCTTTTTGTCCGGGGTTGATGATTTTACAACCTGATGATGTCAACCCTATCTATACTCTTATTTAAGCACAATTCACACGTACACAGCCCCAGGGCTCAATTTCCTTTGATTTTTCTTTTCCATTTTGTTTCATTTTTTTGTAAATAATGTCTACATATGAGTATGTAGACATCTGTCTGTATGTTTTAACAGTCTGTCTGCCTGTATCTTCGCGATCAGGAGATCCACTGGGACGATTTTGTTTGTTTCAACTGTTATCGGTTAAAATTTGAGTAGGAAATCGGTTTCTAAATCTGTACTGAAACCTTTGGTGATTGTAATGGGAGGTCTGGGCCTTGTAGTGAAACGTTATATATAGCCTGATATCGATGGATCTATCAAATAGGTTCTGTAGTATTGAAAATAAGAGTATTTTGTAGGACGATGTGAACTTTAGCTTCTTCTAAACAAAATCGGATGAAGCCGCAGTGAAGAGCGGTGATAGCCTAGGGCTACTAGATACTAGACCATTCGTGTGATCGTGAGTTCAAATCCTCTACCCGTACCACAGAGTACCTACATAAGTACGGATTTTAAAAATTGTCACTTGCTCGGCGGTGACGGAAAACATTGGAAGGAAGGCCGCATGCTTCAATATATAATATATATTCCGTAAGTACCGTACCATACCATCAGCCTATGTCTCTCCATTGCTGGATATAGGCCTCTCACAGGGCTTACCTCCACACACGATCCTCGGCTCTTCTCATCCAACCACCACTGGCGAATTTCTTTAAGTTGTCGGTCCACCCGGCCCGTGGACGTCCCACACTGCGCTTCCCGTTGCGTGACCTCCACTGGAGGACTCGTCTACCCCGTTCCATAAGTCGACATTCATTCTATTTATAATGAAATGTGCTTCATTTCATTAAGTGACACATAAATAGCGATAACGAAGCAACAGGGGTTCGACCTGAAGTACTAATATAACCACGGGGGACGCTATTACGTACGCACATAATTGGAATACTTTAATGATAAAAGCATCTATGTGTTATGATAAAACGAAATAATTTATACATTTTGCATAAGCCTTGACTACATCACCTCTAAAAGAGTGAACTAATCGACCCGCTTGACAAACGCACGATGAGGCCGGTGTCCAGCACTTGACGAAGCAAGGGCTTGGTACAGTATTACGGTACGAGTATCCTTTTACAAAATATCACAATTTTACAAAATTCGGGAAATAAAATCGACAATAAAGGCCCTTTTTTTCTAATTATATCACAAATGACTTCCCGTACCTTAGCTAAAGTTGCTAAAGATATTTCCTTTAATAAATAGCCAATTACTGTATATTTTAGGAAATATAAACTATTTTAAGACATAGGCAATAAATGTCTTCATAACACCAAAAATATAAGGTCGGGGAAAAATTTTCTTCGTATTTTATATACAAATTCAAAACATTTTTTTTAAAAGTTTGATTACATTTAATTATAATATATATGTGCCGTTTTGTTCTATAACTTGTTGCCATCTTGTAGGTAGTGACATGATCCCGTTGCTGTAGAGATTTTGGGATTTTGGTCAAAAAATTGCGACAAGTAGTTTTGACAATCCTCTCTTGATGTTAACCTTCCACTACCTAAAGAATTCTGAAGAGACCGAAACAAGTGGAAATCTGAGGGTGCATGGTAAGGGCTATATGGTGGGTGCATCAACACTTCCCAACCAAGTTCTCTCAATTTTTGCTGAGTGGCCAAGGATGTGTATGGTCTGGCGTTATCATGATGAAAGACTACACTCTTTCTGTTGATCAATTCCGGGCGATTTTCTCAATTTTTTGCTTTACTCTCATCAGCTGTTGGCAGTAGAGATCCGAATCGATGGTTTTTCCCGGCGGTAAAAGCTCATAATGAACGATGCTCTTCCAATCCCACCATACACACAACATCACCTTATTGTGCGTTAATCCAAGTTTCGCCAGTCTGTGGAGCTTGGCCGCACTTAGACCATGATCTTTTCCGCACGTTCTTGTCGTAAGTGATCCACTTCTCATCACCAGTGATCAATCTTTTCAAAAATGGATCGGTTTCATTGCATTTTAATAGAGAATCGCAAACGAGTACACGGTTTATTAGGTTTCTTTGAGTGAGCTCGTGTGGTACCCAAATATCGAGCTTTTTTGTGAATACAAACTTTTTCAAATGAGTCAAAACTGTTTTGTGGTCAATGCCCAGTTCATCAGCAATGTCGTAACTACTTATATGCCGATCTTGCTGCACTTTTTCACAAATGACATCAACTTTATCGGTAACAGGGCGACCGGACCGAACTGCATCTTTAACATTAAGATTTCCTGATTGAAACCGCTTAAACCAACTTTGTGCTACTCTTACTGACACTGCATTAGGTCCATAAACGGCACACATTTTTTTCGCGGCTTGTGTCGCATTTTTCCCCTTTTTGTAATAAAATTTTAAAAAGTAGATATCGAATTTCTTCGTTAGATTCACTCATTTTCTTGGACAGAAAAACAATTGAAAAATGGCGGGAAACAGTTTTTTATTTATTTTTTTCTTTAATGTTACCTTTTTAATGGTTTCATAACCAGCCAGGTACAAACAGTTCAATCAAAAAGTGATAACTTCATACATACAAAATACGAAAAGACTTTCTCCCCGACCTATTATGTTAACCGTACTGATGTGAAAATTCGAAGCTAAAACTAAAAAAAAAATAATGATAAACACATAGTAACTTAGTTTCATATCGTATGTTTGTTTTGATTGCTGTTCGAAATCAGATACAGGCAATAATAACCATAATTGCGGTTAGATCTACGAACACGGATCAGACAGAATGGTTTTCCAACTTCAAATAATAGCAACGTTAATATAATACAGAACTTTATGTCAGAATACATTAAACAGACACTGGGTAATACCGCGTCATTGTACGAAGTAATTGCCTGAAGACGTAATTATTATGTTAATTACGCCACTTCAAAGCGTTAACGTCTTTTCTCATTGCCAGTGATAATCATTATAATGTTGGACAATAGCTACCTCTTTTTCTATCATTAGCTAAAGCGTAAGAGTAAAAGAGAAGGGTGATACAAATTAGATACAGTTGTGTCTAATTTGCGTCTAGAATTTACGACTTTACATTGAATACGATTTTAAAAAATTTCTTAACAATGTGTGACGTTTACAGTATGAAACAAGTAGATAGACTTGTAAGTATTAATGGAATCCACAAAGGTAAATTAGAAGACTCGAAAAACTACGATCGGATAAGTTGGGCGTTTACTTCATATAACCAGTGCATCCACTGGGCGATCACTAGAGGATGTACTGATATACGGCGCGCGATCTACCACACCGTTTCTAGGCTGAGACTGATCGCCAAGTTGAAAAAAATAATAATGTACTTGCGACTTAATAATATATAAAAACTATTATTTCTACTAATAAAAATTATTTCTACTCTATAGTGATCAAGTGATCACTGATCGATCAGTTGGGTTAATATTATTGAATTTGTTACGGGTTATTATTTGCAATTCACTATTAAGGCTTGCGCATATGACGGCGGACCGCACCGCCGCGTGCATAACATTGCAAAAATCCTCCTGAATGATTTTCATACATTTTGTATAAACCATCGCACACTTCAGGCGAGTCGCATCGCGCCGCAGAACAGCGCACTGGCGAATCGTCAGTTATGCGCTGCGTCGAGACTCGTCTCAATACGCCTTGAACGGGCGCAGTTAATGAACGTAATTCGAGCTATTCCCTGTGCGACGACGTGACGTGACTTAAATTATTGGATTGAGCTGCGGCCCCCCGCGCCTGTAATATGCGTTGTCGCAAGCACATTGTTTTATGCATAAGGGATGTATGGCCTTAAAACGCCATGCCATGATGGTGTAGTTAGTTCCTCAGGGCTTGTGGTAGCCTATGGTATTGTTATGGCTTATGGTATTGTTATCCCTTAGCCACTTTTTACGACACCCACGGGAAGTGAGAGGTGCTATTCTAAAACTGCCGAAAACACATGGACAGTAAACGGCCAACATAATATATATTTTTTCACTAGAGTGTTTAAGGTGCACAGATCACAGATTTGGTTTTGTCATTTAATTATAAATATAATAATATAAGTTCTAATAGCTCACAAGTGCATGTCAACCTTCTTGGTGAATATGAGAAAAGGAGCGTGAATTTAAAAGATATGTAAATAAAATAAAGGTTGGTTTCAGATCTGATTCTTATATTCGTTAAACAATAGGCAAGAATAAATAAGAAAAACAATTTCTCTTAGTTTTTTGAAATACCACCCCCCTTCATGGGGACAGCCCTCCCAACTGGGCAAAAGCTTTTTTCCAATTACTCAAAAACTACTGGACCGATTTGGATGATTTTTTTTTTTAAATTCATAGAATTAAATTATCTAGGCGGGTTTTTTACAAAATTTGCAAATTTCGAACTCCATCACTCAAAAAAAATCAAAATTTTGAAAAAAAAAAAAAAAATCCAGTTTTTTTAATTTTGGGTTAAATACTACTTTAGCAGCTTTTTAACCACTAAATTTCACTATAATGAGCATTAATTGATAAATTTTATAACTAGCAAAATTTTGATTTTTTTTGAGTCATGTAGTTCGAAATTTGCAAATTTTGTAAAAAAAAACCCGCCTAGATAATTTAATTCTATGAATTTAAAAAAAAAATTCATCCAAATCGGTCCAGTAGTTTTTGAGTAATTGGAAAAAAGCTTTTGCCCAGTTGGGAGGGCTGTCCCCATGAAGGGGGGTGGTATTTCAAAAAACTAAGAGAAATTGTTTTTCTTATTTATTCTTGCCTATTTTTTAACGAATATAAGAATCAGATCTGAAACCAACCTTTATTTTATTTACATATCTCTTAAATTCACGCTCAAAGCAACTTTCACATCAATTTATTTAAAGTTATATTGTGAAGGATATAAGGTCTTCCTTTACTCATACACATGCCCACCACTACAGGCAAGGCAGACTCACACTTATGAGTTGCAAAAACTATACATTTATTCTACATTTTATTAATTCTTAAGAAACATTAAGTAAAATGTGGTCAATGTCACAAAAACGGCTCAATTTGTAACTAATTTTTTTTAATTTTATTTTAGAGAAGAGGGCAGCTGAGCAAGCGGTCTCACGTGATGGTAAGTGTTACCGCCGCCCATGGACACCTGCAACACCAGGGGGTATGCAGGCGCGCCGCCGACCTTGCAAAATCCTATTCACAGCTATTTCATTATTATTAATAAATGAAAGGTTTTATAGACATTTAGGTTTAAATGCTTTGTCTTCAAAAAAATAATGTGAATACAACCAAGTTCAAGATTCCTTCATTCAAATATCAGATTACAAAATGAGTCAAATAGGTTGATGTTTTATATTGTAACTACTGTATGAAAGTATGAAGTGTAAAGTATTTTATATTCTTAAATACAAGTTAGATAAATGGGCATTGCTTTGTACTCAATATATTTTTTGTCATAATTATAAAACAGAAAATGATTGCACAGGATTTTAGTCTCATCTACAATGCACTAAGAGCTTTAACATGCAGTTGCAATTATTTAATATATTTCTTATTATAATTATGTAATATATAAAGCAAAGCTACTCAATACCAACCTCCTAGATTAATCTCAATCATACTACTGAGTTTTTTTTAAGTAGGTAATATGTATTTAGACAGGTGCTTTATTGATTGAAAAATGCAGCACCATATAGCTTCATTTACATATGAGGCTATATGAAACATCTTACAATTGAATAGCACCAATTTAATGGATATTAGTTAAAAAAAATCACAGTGGTTGATTAAGACGTGGGGTTGGTATTAAGTAGCTTTGCATTATATACACTAATGCAAAGTATTCCAGTACATGCAAACAAACCCAAATCAAAAACAACTCAAAAATCATGCTTGTCAATGTTGTAAATAATAACTTAATAATATTGAAGCAACTATATATTTAAACTATATATCATTGTAATTTCATTAAGAACTGATAAGTTCATTAACTGATAACTGAAAAATTATATTTTTTATATATGTAGTTGTTTGTAGTTAATAGTTTATTATACATTAATTTGGAGATAAAGATTATAATATTGATACATTTATTATAACAAAGAAAAATTAATTTAATTTTGAGATTAGATTTTATTTTATATGTCTTCAAATTATTTTCAAATATCATTGTGATAGTCACTAATGTCATATTATGTAATTTTTTATATGATCTTATCTGTAGTAAACAATAGTACATATGATTTATGTGACATATGATTTTGTAGTTTTATTATCTGTATGCAGCAAATATTATTATATCATATTAAGCCAACACAGTCATATAAAAAACTATATTGTAAGCCCGTGTATAATATTTAATTAGACGAAAATTGTTTCTTTAAATTGTCATATTACTGAAAACTTTTATTATAAAGGTGTCAAAACTTTAGATTTTTGGAAAGTTTTAGTAGTAAAAAAAATATTATATACCATTTCATCCCAAAGTTATCTTCAGCAGTGTCGGGAAAGCCTCAACTCCTTGCAAGTCTAGTGACCATCATTCTATGCACATCATGCACGTTACCATCCTGGATCAATGCACATTATTTGTTAGTAATTATCACATTAAAAATAACAGCTGTCAAAAATGTTAAACTTAATTAACATAAGTTCCGATTTTAACTGCAATTTCGTTTATAACATTACTACATCTATTTGATATACCTACTTTTGAAATATCGAAAGTAAATGGTGGCATTCTGAACCTGAACTTATGTTTCATGACCAAATTGGAAGTTTATACAGGTTAATACTTAATATGGTAGTCTTTAATTAAATAAGCGGAACACTACTTAAAACTTAATTCAAGCGTAAATCAAACCCCGCGGTCTAGTCTATGACAGCGGCAAGCGAGCACCTACGTGCTGTCTCCGCTCACCTGGGCGACTCCTCACACGATGCCCGCGTTTATGTTTACACACGCGGCCAGTCCGCACCCCAGACATTTTTACAATAATTCACAACGCTCATTAACAGCGGTAAAACGATTTATTGATTCGCAAATTCTACAACCGTACTCACAATCACATTATTGTTCGACAATTTTTTCACAATACATGTACGGCAATGTAGAAACTTCATACACTAATAATAAAATGTAGGTACACTATTTTACTGATTTATTATCACTGAAATAAAAAAAAGAGAAAATTCACAACAATACACACAGAGACAAAAGACAAAGAAGAATGAGTGAATTGACAGCTTAGGATTTTGAATTAAATGATAGACCAATGACAGTCCACACGAGTCATTCATTCATTCCTCGTATAATTTTTGTTTTTAAAAAAAAAATTCCTGTTTCATCCACAGATAATAAAAAATATTCTCAACTATAAAATAATATAAGAAATTTTATATAAAAATGCAGATCTATTATTAGGTGCTTCACTTATTTTTGTTTTTACAAACATTTCATAAAAATAACTTTATATTTTATATAATGGCAACAGCTTATATAACGTCAATTACAGCTGTCAAATTGTGCAGCTGATCTGCAAAAATTTTGCACTTAACTATCGTTGTATTTATGTAATTTCCGACGTTTATCATCTCTTTAGAGGTACAGGGCTAGAATTTGGAAGTATTACATAATTTTGTATATATATTTTGGGACTTATTATTTTGATATTTACTTAGATGCTTCGAAAAGTGGTTAGGGGATCTGGGCTAATGGCCCTTGTGCCGACGTTGTCCGCCGCTACTCCGTTGAAGGATGAGCCGAGTGGGCCGCCCAAGCCGCCGTCGATGAAGCCCTCCGAACTCCCCATATACGACTCACCCCATGCTGACTATGGAGAGTATGTAATTAATCTTACCTAAAAATATCTTACCTACATTTGCGATATACAACGTTAATGTAAACGACTAATGCATACATCAAGCAAGGATACACTATCAAATTATTGTCTTCTAAATTATTCATTTTTCATTACCAATTTACCAATCCAGAGCTCTATCTTCTAATAAAAACAAATAAGCCACCAAAAATAATACATTGTGGACGAAATTTTAAACAGCCTAGTTTCGAGATCCTACACCTTCCGCCGCCATACCAGTGCAAGCTCGACCCAATCATTTAGAATATTTTGAGAGAAGTAGCAGAAAAAAATATTGATCAGTATGAAACAAGATATTGAAAAACAGCCAATGCACAGTATTTCCGCTGTGGATTGGACAAAATAAGTCAATTACATGGCAAGGTTAAGGAAAAGGTACTGGGAAAGAAACAAATTACTAGGTCTAACAAGAAAGTGACAACATATTAACACATGTTAGTTCGGAAAGAGATACCGAAGCTAAAGTGGAAATTGCTCCATTTCAGGCGTGGACAAATGTGATGCTAAAATCATACAAATTTTATTTTTTTAATGTAAATCTATTGTAAAATTTCATGATTAATAATAATGAACAAATAATAAATATAAGATATGCATAAACATCATGCTGTTTGATTTCTTTAAAAAAACTCATTAGAAGTAAAAAAACATTACTATTTAATTATCTTTGCTTGCTATGCTAACCACACTGCCTCTATATGACATCAGGTACACAGTTACAGTCAGGTCAACGGTTATGTTGGTGGAGTAGTATAGACAATGCTAGGTACAGGACTTGTGCATGCTAGGTACACATTCTTGGGAATTAAGTATAGCTAGTTGTTGCTTGATTTATGTTTGATTACTTTTCTTACATGTATTGCCTAAATTTTGCTGTGGGTGCTTTATAAATTTATACATATAATAAAATAATAACACACCCGTGTCTGTAAATGAGTGTACTCTGCAAACAATACAGACTCAAAATAGCCACTTTTAGAATTTTTGTCTGTCTGTCTGAATGCTCATCACCCAGAAAATACTAGACAGATTTTAATGGAACTTGGCATAGTTATTATAGCTTATGTGCCGAATTAACATTTAGAGTACATTTCCTGTGAGAATCACTCTAAATTTCATGCGAAAGAAGTCGCTGGCACCGCTAGTTAATAATAATTATAACTGAATAAGTGCTTAATCCTTTATAATACAGACTTTAAATCACTCAATCTGTATTTTTTTTAAACACATGAATTATGTTTCCTATTACAGATACATGGAACAACAGAATAAAGTAAAGAGAGTTAGTTACCTCAGATCTGCACTGCAGTCTCCTGTGAGTGCAGTGAGGGAGCAGGTACAGGCAGTGTGGACACAGACAGAATCAATAAAGCATGCAGTACAGGACAACTATCATGAATTCCAGGATAGAACAGATTGTATGTATTAGGGTCATTTTTATCATCAATCAGAAAGTTAGTTTGTAACCTAAGACAGAAAATGATCATTCAGCATGTGAGCCATTCATACTACAACGCAGGGGTGCATTTTTCATATAAGCTAATAAGCAGAGTTTACCACACGAGTAATTGCTAACGATGTTAACTTTTCCAGTTTAAAAAAAAAATATAGACACCCACATATTATTTTGGCCATAACCATTCATCAAGTTCTAAATCCAATGCATGCACCTGGCTCCAAGTCATTTGATGCTATATATTTTTCAGCCATTATCAACCATATTATTATTGATGTCATTATCTAAGAATAGAACTTTTATTGTCAGTTTCAATTACCCTGATATTGTTTAACGAAATCATAAAAAAAATGCTTTAAAAGTACTAGCATCTTTCTATTTCCTTGAAAACCTTGAAACAACGAATTTTTACATTATGAAATGTTCACCAAAGTATTATTCATTTTCAAGGGAAATTCAGCATTTTGTGATATAATAGTATATGTATGTACATGAAATTAAAATAAGTACATAAATGTCACAAAAGTTATACAAAATGTCTACATCAAGTGACTTAACTAAAAGGTCTAACTAAAGTTTACAAAATGAATGTTTTTTTGTTTGTCCCGTATGCGTTCCTATTATACCATTCATTCGATTGTAATGAAATTTTGGTGAGTTGTTGTGCGCACGCCCGCGAAAATTTCTGCATTAGTACTTGAAGACCACGCGAACAAAGTCGCGGGTAACAGCTAGTAAGAAATAAAAATTGTTTTTTCAATCAGCGTCATGAATTCTATTAATAAAGAAACATCTTGCTAGGGCTCGTCTTACTGCCGGGGTGAACAAATCAACATCGACAGGCAAATTGTTTAAGTTGTTGATCTCTTTCCTAGAAAAAGCGTTTTGCCTATATTTAGTTTTAGCCAGGGGTACATGAAGTAACAAGGGCCTCTGTTTTGATTAGGTGCACGCATAGGTCTATTTTAGATAGAAGTTCCGCACAGTCAAATGTTCCATTGGCTATATTCATCAAATAGCATATGTCAGCAATATACCTTCTTTCGCCAAGGGGCAAAAAAATGTAATGAGAGTTAATAATATTGACTTTCCTAGAGAACAACATGAAAAAGCATTTGGAGACGTGTAGGTTGAAGCTAACACACTATGCTAACAATAATGTTCCTTTGCTTAGCTAATGCTACATAGATTTGTGAATTGGTTGACTACAAGTCACACACAAGTTACACAAGTAACGTGTAAAGAATTCCTTGAATATATGATTAATTATGTTGTACTAATATTAATCACTAACTACTTTTCTACAGGGATTGTAAAGTACTTACGTGAGGAGGAGAACAAAGAGATAAGATACGGAGCTGTGGTGATGGGTGGTCTCTCTGGCTTCATATTTGGCTTGAGAGGTGGCATTATCAGGGTACAGTATGATTGAGTTACACCTTGCAAACTACAACAATAAGCAATTTCAACCCATATAGTGAGTTGTAAGATGATTCCTTACTCCTATCCCATCCCATCCCTGCCTGTTTTATAATGAGATAAACTAATTTCCTTATTTCGTTATACTATTTACTCCCCCCACTAAAGAGAATGGGTGATCTAATGGGATAAAGAAAAATCCACATCTTGTTTTACTTCCTATTGTCCATCATTCCCAATCCTTTTTCCAAACCCACTCTAAATCTCCAAAGGTAGACGGGTATTAAGACTGTTGTGCAAAGGCCAGGGCGCCATATGGTAATTATTAAACCATGAGTATTTTAAACTCTTGTAATCGTGATTGAACATAATGAAATGTAAACGAGTTACTCACGATTTATTATTTATTTTGTATAGCCGATATTTCCGTCCACTGAACGGTCCGTCTACAGTTCCATGAACTGTGCTTACGACGAGATTGCTGCAGTGGGTGAAGTTGTTGTTGCTATTGTCGGAGACATGTGTCTACCCTCAGTCATGTTCGTTTTTGATTCACAAAACTATATATCAATACCTATATTTTTATTCATAATGAATCATCTTGTTCACATTGTACACTACTACTACCCAATAAAAGTTAATAAATATTACAGAGGGTATTCTACGCGGGTATCGGTACAACAGCCATGGGTGCTGTCTGCTTCCCCGAGGACACGAAGGAGCTGGTGAAAAGCAATGGCGTGCTTGCCAAGCAGTACATTAACATCGCTTACAACTTCTTCTATGGCGGTAAGTTAACTCACATAATGAATTGTGACTTATTTGAGAAAAGGCCCTCTGCCCTATGTCAGAGGGACCTTAATGTTGGTCATCGTGAATCATTAAATGTTTCAGAATCAAGAAAAAGTAATTATGCTTTAAAAAAGGTAGAATATAAAAATCTCATGAAAGATCAGTAAGTAAATAATTGATTAGGACTACTAAATTGCTATTAGCTTTTTTACATCGTAGGTATGCTATTTCAAGAAACCGGAGATGGGACAAACTTATATGAATTTATTTTTCCACCCCAGTCAAACCCGGCGATCCCCAGTTGGAGGTGAAATTCCCCGACCTGTCTTTCCCCAAAGACTTCTCGGAATTCCTCGGCATGACGGCGTCTTTGGCCTCATCAGTGAAACAGGCTATCATGCCTCCGCCAGCTAAAGAGGCTGATGCTAAACCTGAAAAGAAGGAATAGGTATAAAGCGGTCATGGGTTGTTTTGCATGTCGCTTTGTTCGTCGGCTACTTGTGTTATCTTATCATCTACAGCTTCCATAAGCCTCCTTTCGTATGCACCACCCTCGGTCCTGTGCTGTTTAATCATATCCCTTCCACAATTATCTTAACATCGTCGACCCTCTTGCCACTGGACAACTAACGCTTCGTTTACCTTGCCTCGACCACCACTCTGTCAAAATCTTACTCAATAACTTTGGTGTTGCGCTTGAAGGCTTTTCTATTTGTAGGTTTATTTCATGTTAAGTGTATTTACGTCAAAAAATGTATGCTGCATTGACCAGGATCATTAAAATTGCACTTTTAAATACATTATGGCTCTAAATTTTATATGTTCTATTTGAATGTAAACATTTTCTTATACACCAGGGTACAAGTCGTCTTACATATCGTGCAATTCATACTTCAACATATATATTTATTTAAGGACAGCCAGTGCTTAATTACATCCCTCTCTTACCCCTCTCACACAAAAACTGCCTTAAAACGTACTGCATTTCCCACTTTATCATATTCCCCAATGTACGTACGTGTTTCGGTAGTGAGTGAGATATGCCAGAGCCTATTTGATTATATAGTAAGACAATGTTGGCGCATAAACATGCAGAACACGTTGTTACTGGCGCTGCTACAAATGTATCTGAAGTGAACGAGACTCAATGAATAAAAATCCCACGATTTGTATCACGTTATGTGCCCTGATGTATACAAGGCTTAACTTACTCGTTCTAAGATATAATGTTAACTAACTTTTAATTTATTTTTATGCGTGTACAATTGTGCATGTTACCTAGCACGTCTGAGGACTAGCAGTAAAATTTAAGGACTGATTAAATTTCTGAAAAATGCTGATTACATGTCATTTTGTATTGTCTCTAATAAAAAGTTTTCATATATTTACCTATTAAAAAAATCTTCAGGAGTAACTATCTCACACTGACAAACTACAGCCGGAACAAATGGACAGACAGACGTTCTTATCTACACATGAACACTCAGTTGGGTGTGAGGGAGATTTAGAAAATAACGTTAATTTTTATTTTACAGATCACCTAAAAGAAAATGTAGATGAACATCCTGTATCGAGTAAGTTCTGAGGATATGTTACTGTCTGCCCCTCGATCGGCTCCCATTCGGAGCCAGTCAGTAAACGTATGTCTAGAAAAAATGGGGGCAAATTATAACACTTTCCTACCTTTCCCTAACAAATGATATTCTTTCACTAATCCACACATACATACATACACAATCTGCTGGCGGCGGCAGTTCGCTCGCTGCCTCGGATGAGAGCACTAGTGTTGGGTTGTGTTCTGTTTTGTCGAGTTTAAAAAAAATCTGAATTTAATTGGGATGACAGTACAGCACTATTAATACAGAAATAAGTTGCAGAGAAACTTTAAACAATGAACCCAGAGAAAAGAATGAGTCTCCTGTAGCCAGATATCTATCTTAGAGTAATCGTAAGTCTGTCTGTAGCTGGTATAGCATTTCTCCAATGAGTGTTGGTTTTTGATATAATCGGCCCAGTTAAATTCAACAAGGATATTATCGTCAAGCATATTTCACACCTACGTACACCACTAACTTTAACGATAGTCACAACAATACTGTGGCATCTGCGGCTTGAATCGATGCCGACATTAAAATTAGCGGCATGCTGGCGGCATGTGTGGATACCCCATTAGGAAAGTTTGGAAAGTATGGGGAATAACGGAATAAACAATTTCTTTCATTCCATTACATTAGAATTAGGGTACTTGATGTAATAAGGATTTTTCTTTTTCCAGTTCCATGAAACTGCAGGGAAGAAATAGACAAACATTCATCGTTAAATTTTATTTATTACGCTACAGTGTGAACTACCAATGTTAAATTAAAACAATATATTATTTTTAAAAACTAGTTTTATTTATATTTAAAATGTGATCAATCATACATTTAACGTTAACAACTTAAAATTTTCCCATTAATCGGGACAGCACTATACTTATGCGAAAATCATTTCCTCCCTTCTCTTCTTAGTCACCACAGTGCCTGGCTTATGCTGAGCCTCAGGGTGATTCATCAGTTCCGGAGGGCAAGTGGATACAGAACTTGCTAGTAACACTTGCTTCAAGTCATAGAAGAGCGCCGAATCCTCCTTAGTCACAAATGACACGGCTTTACCAGTCTTCCCGGCACGACCGGTACGACCAATACGATGCGTGTAATCTTCTATACTCTTCGCCATATCGTAGTTGATTACCATGCTAACATCCTTGATGTCGATACCTCGACCGGCAACATCTGTCGCGACTAATATATCCTTCGAACCGTTCTTGAGACTAGCCAAAGCGAAGTCACGCTGTTCCTGCCCTTTACCGCCATGCAAAGTGCAAGCATTGAAGCTCAACTTTTCCAGACCTTTAGCGAGAACGTCTGCGCCTTTCTTCTGGTTGACGAAAATAATTATAGGTGGTTCAACGTTGCGTTGAAGGATCTCTGTAAGTTTCCTGCGCTTCTCATTCTCACCTATCATGTAGACAACTTGTTCAGTTCTGTCTACAGGTTTGCCAACAGATCCAATGTAAACTATTGCTGGTCTCCTCAGGTAACTTCGAGCTAAGCGCTCAACAGCCGGTGGCATTGTTGCTGTAAACATGACAGTCTGTCTATACTTTTTCCTTGTGTTGTAATTTGCTAACAAATGTGTTGCGTCCTCGGCTGCATCTGTATCTGGTTTGGTGTTGGACACTGGCATGTATTCTAGAATTTTCTGTACATCAGGTTCAAAACCCATATCAATCATACGATCAGCTTCATCAAGGACCACATACGTGCAGCGATTGAGTACTAAGTATCTATTCTCTAACACATCTATGAGACGACCAGGGGTTGCGATGACGATTTCACAACCTAATCTAAGCTTGAAGCCTTGTTCCTCTCTAGATAAACCACCTACCACTACTACTGAAGTTATGTCTAATGGGATACCAAACTTATTGGTCTCTTCCTCAATTTGTTGAGCCAATTCTCGAGTTGGTGCTAATATAATAGCATATGGTCCTTGGTCTGCATCTTCCAAACGTTCATTCTTTGGTAGTGACTGGATCCAAGTGAGTAAAGGAATGAGGAAGGCCAATGTTTTACCGGAACCAGTTTCAGCAACTCCAATGATGTCGCGGTTCTGTAGACCAATAGGTATAGCCTGCCGCTGAATGGGTGTAGGACTCTTATACCCAACTTTGTTGATGATATCCATAACGTCTGAATGAAAGCCAGCTTCCTTCCATGACCGAAATGGATTCGGAATCTTCCCTCCTTTGATAGTGATATTATAGTCTTCTCTAAAGATACGCCAATCTCTTTCAGTCATTTCATCATGCTCTTTCTCAGACCAATGGCGATCATCCCATTTCTGTTTATCTTCCTTCTTTTTAACTTTTTTCAAGCGAAGCTTCTCTTGTTCTTTCTCAAGCTCTGTTCTTCTCTTCTCTAAGAGGTTTCCATAGAATTTGCTGTGATCCTTCTTCTGTGCTTTGATGTCAATGCCAGCAATATGTCCTCGACCAAAGAATTGGACTTGATGTCTTTCTTTGTACAGAGCATTATAATCATTTGAAGTGTCCTCTGATGCATCCCAATCAAAAACAAATTTTCTATCATTTAATCTCCTCACTCGACGTTTCTTTTTGATAATACCCAAATAACGAGCCTTGATAGCTTCCTCCTCACGCTCCTTGTCTTTAGTTTTGCTGTATTCATCAGATTTCTCCTTCTTTTCATCTCGACGATCACTGTTAGACTTCCTGTCATCATATTTACGTTCTCTATCCTTTTCTCTATCCCTATCTCTTTCATCTTTGTATTTTTTATCCTCTTCCTTCCTAGAAGGGCCAGTTAGATCTATAGTAGTTATTGTGGGTTGTTGAATGGTAGATCTCGTGGCTTCAACTTGTTCTCGCCGCCTTTCTAAAGCTCGCGCTGTTCTCTGTTCTTTTGTCAAGAAAACAGGTTTACTTCGAGCTTCTTCTTCAGCTTTCTTCTTTGCAAGCAATTCTTCTAGTGACAGAGGTTCTTTTTTAGCAGGTTTAGTTTTCTCGTCTGCTTTAACATCCTCTACTTCATCTTCTTTCCTGGCCTCGTTTTTACCTCTTTTTTCCTTATCATCACGTCGCTCTTTATCCTTATCTCTGCCATCACGCTTTTTAGGGCTTCTAGAGCGACCGCGGTCTTTACGTGTTTGACTTTTCGAGCGTTCTCTATCCCTCCGAGGGCTACGATCTCGTTCTTTCCTTGGGCTTTTAGATCTGTCGCGTTCCTTCCTTGGACTTCTATCACGACGCTTATTTTTATGATGTGAATCTCTATCCTCATAACGATCTCTGTCACGTCTATCTCTGGACCGCGATCGTCGTCTTTCGGGGGTCCTGTCTCGCGCCATGATATAAATTTGAGTAGAAAGAAAATTATAAATCACTTGACAAGACTTAATTTAATGTCAATTTGACATATCGATTTTTTTTCATATATGGCAATGGTGCAATTAGCATATTCTGCCAGTGTCAAGTTTTCATAATGAACATGAAATCAAAATTGAAGTCAGTGACATCCATAAAGATTTTGCTAATCCAAAAATACGAAAAGTATTTTTTTTGTAAATATATTTGTGATTACGAGCGTCCTATAATTCCTAATTAATATAAAACTAAAAAATGAAACTGATAAAAGTGTACCAAAAATTGTACCCAACTACCATAATAGGTATTTCGTTTCATTTAGCAAACTTTATAATTGTAGGTAAACCAATGGCTATTAACCATGTAAGGTTCTCTAATTATAATTTCTTTATTTATCATTTTATGGGGAAATATTTGCGCAAATTTAAATTAAATGCGTAATATGTACTTTGGGAATTAAAGAAAAGCATGAACATTGAAAATGGAAATGACCAAATTAAAAATCGGTATAACCTCTACTGCTGTTTTGCTCAGCTGTGTCGGTGTTATGTTCGCGATATTGAAACGTAAATGCAGATTAGTTGATGCTGCTGAAGCGTTTAAATATTTATCAATACAAACTATCACGACTGAAGATGCTTGTGACAAGATTGTTGAAGAATTAATAAGGTAACTTTTGTATTAGAATTTCTATTTATGAACTGGGTTTTTCCCACCGCACTTTGCTTTATCAAACTGTGGTATGTTTTTCCTTCCTTATTCATTAATCATCACTTGCTTAATAAGACTTAATATTTCATTACCATGGAAAAAGCTACCCCTTTATAATCACATGGAGTAATATTTGGATATACCACACATACTACATACATTGTTTAATCCTTCATGTATTTTTTTTCATACATGGCAATGGTGCAATTAGCACATTCTACCTGATTCAAGTTTTCTTCGTAATAAACAATTTCAAAGTCCAAAACATATCCTGTCGATGTCCAGTCCTATTGAAGTAAGTCAGGACTCGCTCAGTGAAGCAATAGTAGGTTTACTGAGAACAGAAGAGGACTGCTTGTAAGCACATGAGAAATGCAGTCCTAGACTTATTTGATTATTATCACAAACATCACACACTAGAAATACTGAAGTTTAATAAACTATCACTATTAAACCACAAAATGCCTAATACACAATTTTTACAATAATGGTTACACAAAAACTCAACTTCACTTCTGGAGGTCCCACTAAAAAGTTTTGTTGATGTAATTACTAATAATGTAATGTGTTGTAATATAATTATAATTGTTGATGGTGTAATATAAGTTTCAAAATTTTTCATTTCTCAATGGCTTCCTCATGTTAAAAACTCTGCCTCACATTGACAAGGGGCCATCCATAAATTACGTCACACGAATTTCATGATTTTTGGAGTTCCCCCCTCCGTCCTTGTCACAGGTGGTCACATTTATGTGGAAAACCCTGGTTAAACGTCACATATTTTGCAATTTCAAATTTTGAAATTATTATATTAAAACAACCTCGAGATCGATATAGATCGAGTTGGTAACATTTTAAAGTTTTTTGTTAGAGTTGAAGTTTAGTTTTAATACTTTAGATTTATACACGTGTGACGTCACAACAATATATTTGATGTTTGACAATGTCTCAGGTGATGCACAATTGCACATCCCCATATTTGTTCCCTAGCAAATTAATGCAAGACTTAAAAGTCTTTGTGTCTATTTGCATTTTAACCTGTGTATTTTCCTTTCTCTAGAAGATGTAAATTGTATAGAGCCGTGGGTTTTGACTGCGAGTGGGTGACAGACAATGGGAAGAGGCAACCCGTGGCATTAATCCAGTTGTCCTCTTTCGATGGACTCTGTGGATTGTTCAGGCTAAGCGTGATGAAAACTGTACCCAATTCCTTAAAAGTGAGTTTGCAATTTTCATTATTTAGTGTTTTCTATCCTTGCTGTCTTCAATGCAAAATTATTTAGTTTGTAAATTTTTGTAACACTTAAAAACTGATTTTTTAAAAACTTAAAAATTAATGTAAACAAAGAAAGTCATTGTCAAATTGACATTTTTCTTATAAGAACATGGTCTCACCTTTGTTTACATAAATATTCTGAAATTAAAAATCAGGAATTATAGTTGATCTCGGGCCTCCTACCCTGTTTCCGGGACACTCCAAGTTCTTATAGAACTTCTTTCGGTCACTTGTGAAGAGGCGATTCTGTTGTTACCTCTGTACCCTCTTTGTGCATCGTCGTATTCGCTTCCCCGAAACTGCAATCTTCTGCTTCAGGTCATCGATGCGCTCCGTCAATTTTCGGGTGAAATCCGTGTCAAACATTTCAATGTCTTCTCCAAAGAACATTTCCCTAACAAAGCGCATGGCTCTGGATCTCGTGTTATCCGACCTGAAGCTGGTCCGTTTGCCGATGAGGACCCTGGCCTTGGTGATACGGCGTTCCATCCTTTGCTAGGTTGGTACATCACTATTCCGATGAGTAGCATGTCCAGACCTCGGCATTCGGACGCAGACTATTCTTCGGCATACCGCCACTGCGGCGCCATATAGGACCGAGTCTGTATCCAAAAATATCAAAGTATGATTCATCAGGAAATATTATACATACATAAACATACATTTTTGTGTGTTGATTTATATTATAGCACCACATATGAAAAACCTATCTTTGAAAGGGAATTGGACATATGAATATTGTTTTGTAACATAATATTTTTATATCTCAGTATAGTCTGAAATATGAAATGTATAGTTCTTCTCATGATTGCTTGTAACGGGGAATGGCTGTACATGTAAAAAGTGACTTATATCTTCAAAATAGACCTTTAATCTTTAACAATACGTTTTACATATATGTACACACATTTATCGACAAGCAAGGTTGGCTCGCACTCATGAGTTCCAAGAACTACAACCAAAATATATTTATTTAATAATACAACAGTAGAAGAAATCAACCATTTTCAGCAACTCCTTGAAGACGAGACCATATACAAAGTGGGCGTAGCACCCTGTGATGACGCTAAATACTTATGCCACGATTATGGTGTCAACCTAAACTCTAGCCTGGATGTGAGACACATTGCTGATCTCTGTGGTTACCAAGATGGAGGGCTGGCATCCTTGACCAAAACCCTGCTGCATGTCGTACTGGATAAGAGTTGGAGGGTAAGATATCACATTTAATTAGGTCATCGATTATTTATGAATATTATTGTGTAATAAGCAAGCAATAGTACTGCTGGTGTGTCTGTATCTTGTGTTAGTCAATGTTACAGGCTCTGCCATACCACTTCTCTTGCAGCTATTTTTCGAATCTGTTCTTGAAGCTGTTTATAGTAAGTGATTTACAATGTTATGGCTCATTTTTGTCTTAGCTAGTGTTCTGTTTAATTTTAGCCTTTTATTTGTGTTTAGTAAATCTTGACATTGTTATTTCTCTGATAGAAATTTAGCAACAAATACCTAATTATTTGCTGGGTCCTCATTGACCAACAAGGGCGTAGGCAGGATTTTATCCAAGGTGGTGCAACATCAAACCATTTTATCGAGGGTGGGGCAAAGCAAACAGTTTTCTTATAATTTAAATAGAGGTAGTATAATGCAGAAAGTCTGTTACTTATTCTTCCTATGCCCATAGAAGCACCCCAACCTGCCCCACCATGACGTAGTCACGCCATGCTGAGCAAGCAGCCTCGCGAGGCTCATACTTAGCGTCACTAAAGGGCGTAGTCAGAATTTTATCCACGGAGGAGACAAAGCAAACAATTATTGTCTTATATTTTCGTGTCATAAGTATAGATCGGACTTTTGGGTGCCATTCGAACGTTGTCACTAACATGGATATGACATTCGGGAATTGGAAATTCCGTAATCCCGATATTTCTTTTTAAACCTTATTAGAATTTTGAAAAATGTTTAGAAATTGTATTAATTTTAGAAAAATATTATTAACAAATATTTTAGAATTTGAAGCATAAAGTGGTATACCTACTGAGTTTTTTTCATACATGCAATCTCACAATTTTAAGTTAACAATAACCATAAATAGGTACCCAAAATTGAACAAAAGGAACCTTTTGACGACAGCCATAAAAATTGCTTATCTCTACCTAGAAAACTATTGAGCATACCTACTGTCACTATTGTCGGCAATATTTCAAATGCGGTAGGTATATTTGTTATTTTTCTTCGAGCTATCGCGGTTATTTATTTAAAATATTGGAGTTATAGAGGTAGTAGATCCATTTCTGTATGTTCGAGATATGAAAGATATACACAATTTTTTCGATTTACGGGGGTTAAATATGTACTAAAATAGTTGTAGGGAAAGACTGATTATTTCGAATTATCGAGAATTAAAATTCGCGAAATGGAGGTTTTGGGGCTTAAAGGGAACAAGAGATTTTGGAATTGTAGAGATTTTCAACTATCTCCTTTGCGAGGTTCTACTGTATTCTTTTTTAGCGTACCTACCATAAAATAGAAAAAAAAAGACAAACATACATATCGCTCTCTTGTTGCAACTAGTGATGTGCCAGCTTTGAAAAAACATGACTGGTCGTAATTCACGTAAATCGAATTGTTAATTTCCTGATTTGTTGATTTCGAACAAGATGCCTGACGAATTCGAAAATAATAAATGTTTAAAAAATTACCCTTATTAAATTGTAATGTAACATTATTTTGTAAATTATAGAGCCGTGGCCCTAAATTTTAAATTTTGTTACTTTGTAACTGAGCTGGAGACCTGGATTAATACATAAACTACTTTTTATCCCGTTTTTCCCACGGGTTAGGTGAAACCGCAAGTCGAAGAACTTGAGTTCGTGAGATCCGAATCAAGTTAACTCGAACTGAGCGCTTGAGTTGACCCATCTCTAATCGCGAGCATTTTTTGACTCATTCGCTTACTTCGGTTTGTCGAGTGCTGTTCAGTTTGCTATCCGTGTGTTTTGTGCCATTATTTGTTGACCCCTGCGCGTTACCTGGATTTTGGATTTAACTGCATAACTTGACATTTTTGGCTTGAAAAACGGACTACGATTATTGCAACTGGACAAGTATTTAAATATGTTTTTTCCCGAAAACATACTGTTGTATCGATCAGCTATGTATGCGCGACAACATTATAGAACTTGTTAAATTTGTAACTGCAGGCAGTCTCCAATAAACATTCAAACAGTAAACACATTCTCTGTCATTTGTCTCCTAATCAAAGGTGAAATGAACCTTAAGCCATCTGTGTAAAGAACATAATGGCCTGCATCGAGCCGGATACCGATTGAATAGGCGCACACCTGCATTGACCGCTAATGGCGAGAAGATAAGAACCCACAGTGAATAAAGTTAATGTTACGTGAAAGTTAAATACGTTTCAATCAATTATTGAACATTTACAGTGCAAACTTGTTTTTAACTTATTAAACCGGGTGAACAATTTAATTATCTACACAGTGGTACAATTTTCGTGCATAAAAATTAAAATACAATCATGGAAACAGCAGAACAAATTTTAAGCGAATTGGAGGATTTACATGGCTGCATTGTTAAATCACAAGACAACTTTAAGAAATGTCCTAAGGTACGATTAACAAAGGGATACCTAGATTCTAAAATAGAGTGCATTGACGATTACTGGACATCTTTTAGGACGGCACATAGCAGTTTATTGAAAATTGTAACAAAGGAACAACGAAAACACTTAGAATACTTTAGTAAAGATGTGTTTTATTCGTGTGAAGAACGTTACTTGCAAACAAAGGCCGATATGAAAGATTTAAAAGAAACTTTAACAGTGCCGACCATGAAACAATCTGAATCACATGGCGTCAAATGCCAGCAGTTAGAACCTCAAGTGAAATTGCCTATGATTAGTATCCCGACTTTCTCGGGTAATTATGAAGATTGGCCAATGTTCCAAGATCTGTTCCTTTCGCTTATCCATGGAAACGCCACACTTAGCAGCGTGCAAAAACTACATTATTTAAAGTCCTGCGTCACAGGTGAAGCTGAAGCGTTACTCAAACACGTTCAGGTGACAGAGAGCAATTACAATCAAGCGTGGGAGACTCTAAAAGAACGGTACAGCAACAAACGTGGTATTGTCACATCAATCATGAAACGTCTTTTCAACCAGAAGAAGGCGCTAACTCAAACTGCAACAAATATAAAGTCTTTGCACGACACTACCAAAGAATGTCTTAACAATTTGAAAAACTTAAATGTTGAGACGAGCTCATGTGACTTTTTCGTCATTTTTTTGATTGTACAGAAGCTAGACATAGAATCGCATAAAGAGTGGGAGGAGTATGTCAGCAGAGAAGAAGGCGATGAAGTACCAAACCTATCCACACTGATGAAATTTTTACAAACAAAGTTTCGTACACTTGAGCTTATTGCATCGACTACTTCAACAACCAAGGAAACATCAACTGTACGTTCTTATCACATATCTACTACTCAGAAAGTTTGTTCACTATGCAACGAAGACCATGCACTTTTCCACTGTAAACAATTTGGTAAAATGAATTCAAAAGATAGAAGTGAATTCGTCAAAAGGAAACCACTATGTTTTAACTGCCTTACTTCCGGACACTCAGTCAAAGCATGCCGATCATCAACCTCATGTAGAAAATGCAACAAACGTCATCACACTCTTCTTCATCAACCATGCACTACGAGCACCCAAGGTCAACCAAGCAATGAAACACAACCAAGGGTATTACATTCCAATGTAGAAGAGATAGAAAATGTACAAATTAACGCAGTAATGACGTCACAAACTTACACATCAAAAAATAGTATAGCACTATTGGGGACGGCAATAATCACAGTTCGAAGTGAGAACGGCAACTCCACAATTTTAAGAGCTCTTATCGACCCTGGTTCGCAAGGTTGTCTCATAAGCGAAAGAGCTGCACAAACACTGAAGGCCAGAAGGTATCCAGCAAGAGGTAACATCGTTGGCGTTGGATCTAATGTTTCCAAAATCAATCAAGTAGTTCAGATAGAAGTTATATCAGGATATCAAGAGAATTTCAGCCTCAAGGTGAAGGCCTACGTCATTTCAAAACAATTAACTACAAAAATCCCAACAAAAACGATTACGTCACACAACTGGCCCCATATAACGGGACTCACCCTGGCAGATCCGAAATTCCATACACCAGGGCCTATCGACATACTACTAGGGGTCGATGAATACGTACAAATTTTACAAAATGACATAATCAAGGGCCCCCCAGGGACCCCTTGCGCTCAAAAAAGTAGCTTAGGGTGGCTTCTATTCGGAGGAGTTCATGACAACTCCGATGAAGAATCTTCAATCATTGTAATGCATCAGCAAATAGAAGTTGAAGATATGTTAAAAACACTGTGGGAAGTAGACACAGATTTCAAACGAAAACTGACAAAAGAAGAAGAAATATGTGAGAATATTTACAACCAAACATACACGAGAAACGAAGAAGGTAAATACGTAGTTAAATTACCTTTTAACACATACAGTCCACAGTCGGCAGATGGTAACACCAGAGAAATAGCTTTGAGAAGATTATTACAGCTAGAAAGAAGATTAGACAAGTTACCAGAACAAAAGAAAGCCTACAGTGAAGTGATTGAAGAATACATGAGTTTAGGACATATGGAAGTAATATCAGACAGCGAAATTAACCAGCGTTCAGTTTATTTGCCTCATCACGCCGTGTTGCGTGCCGACAAAGACACGACAAAGGTGCGTGTTGTATTTGACGCTTCGTGCAAAAACTCTAACGGCATATCACTCAATGACGAACTCCTAGTGGGTCCAGTCTTGCAAGAAGACCTAAGAAGCATTATTCTACGATGGCGCATGCACAAGATCTGTTTCGCAAGCGATATAGAGAAAATGTATAGGATGATTCTTCTTCAAAGGGCTGATACAGACTTCCAGAGAATATTATGGCGTCAGCATGCTTCTCACAACAACGAAGTCAAAGACTTTCGTCTTTTAACAGTAACTTTCGGCACCGCATCAGCACCTTACCTAGCTGTAAAAACGCTCATGCAGATTGCAAACGACGAAGGTGAGAATTTCCCAGTCGCAGCACGAATGATACAAGAAGACTTTTATGTCGACGATATGATGTCTGGCTGCGACACCATTGAACAAGCAATCGAAGCCAGTAAACAATTACGAACCATTTTGAAAAAAGGAGGAATGACACTTCTAAAATGGTCTTCCAACAGCGCAGAATTCCTAAAATCCATCGAACCTCAGGAAAGATCAGTCAGAGCAAATATTGATTTAAAACTAGACGGCACTGTAAAGGCCTTAGGTCTCTCATGGAATCTAGCAAGTGACGCATTTCAATACAAGTTAACGTTACCACCACTCTTCACCGATGTCACTAAACGATCCATTTTATCGGATTTGCAAAAACTATTTGATCCATTAGGATGGATAGCGCCTGTGGTAGTCAAAGCCAAAATTCTTGTTCAAAAACTATGGTTAGCAGGAGTTCAATGGGACGAGAGCATTGACAACGGATTGAAAGAAGAGTGGATAAAGATTCGCGATGACATGACAAACGTCAGCAATATCAAGTTACCACGATGGGTTAACACACTGAATGCAAACAAAGAAAATATATCTCTGCATGGCTTTTGCGATGCATCCATTCGAGCAATGGCTGCCGTAGTCTATTGTAGAACAAAGGAACCAGACGGGAGAATCAAGACGAACATTGTAGCCGCAAGAACCAAGGTGGCGCCAGTAAAAACAATATCGCTGCCCCGTCTTGAGTTGTGCGGCGCAGTTCTCCTCTCAAAACTGTTGCGGCATGTAGCCCAAGCTATGCGGATACCAGCTCAACAAGTTCATGCCTGGACTGATTCGTCCGTGACATTGTCCTGGTTGCTCGGCGAACCACACCGATGGAAGCCATTCGTCGCAAATCGTGTCGTTGAGATATCAGAAAACATTAGCAACAGTCGATGGTATCATGTACAATCTGAACATAATCCTGCAGACGTGGCATCCCGTGGATCCAACGTTTCCGAACTGCAAATGAATCACTTGTGGTGGCACGGACCACAGTGGCTTTCACGTGAAGAAATAAACTTCACGAGACCCAATCTCGCGCCAACACAGTTAGAACAGCGAAAGACAATGCAAGTGTGTTTAAATATATCGGAGAGAGAGGAAGGAACCATAAGAAACAGTTTTTTTAGTTTTGAAAATTTCGACTCGCTAATAGAACTTCAGAAAATTATAGTATACAGCAAAAGGTTTTAAACTTTAGAAAACACCGTAGTAATAATGAAAGGGCCATAACAACGGAAGAATTAGACAAGGCATTGAAAATTTGCATTAAAAAGGCACAAAAGGAACATTTTGAACAAGAAATAGAAATGATTACAAGAGAAAAACAAGTGAAAAGAAATAGTGATTTGAAGGCATTAAATCCATATCTCGATAAGGAAAATATACTAAGAGTAGGTGGAAGATTGCGTCATGCGAACATTTGTGAAGAAAGCAAGTACCCTATTATTCTGCATCACAAAAATGCACTAACCAATCTAATCGTGGCCGAAGCTCATTTGAAGACGATGCATGGTGGGCTTCAATTAATGTTGTCTTATATTCGGTCCCGGTATTGGATAATAAAGGCCAAGAATATTGTCAAAAACCACATCCACAAATGTTTGGTGTGTGCAAAAATAAAGGCAAAGGCTAGAATTCAAATCATGGGTGATTTACCTGCATCTAGAGTGAACCCGTCACGCCCTTTCTTGTACAGCGGTGTAGATTTTGCCGGACCTTACCAGGTACTTATCTCCAAAGGAAGAGGAGTGCGAACCAACAAAGCCTATATAGCTATTTTCATATGTATGGCCACCAAGGCCATTCATCTCGAGCTTGTTGGAGACCTCACTTCGGAGGCCTTTCTCGGCGCGTTCAGGCGTTTCGTCGCCAGAAGGGGACGGTGCGCACATCTGTACAGTGACCAAGGGAGAAATTTCGTTGCTGCCAACAAGGAATTGATAGATGCATGGAAAGCAGCCAACCTGACACTTGACGAACAAGTGGCTAGCACGCTCGCTGTTGACGGAACTCAATGGCACTTCATCCCGCCCTACAGCCCAAACTTCGGCGGCCTGTGGGAGGCAGGTGTTAAGTCCATGAAGGGACACTTGAAAAGAGTGTTAACAGCACACCTAACCTACGAAGAATTCTCGACCTTATTGTGTCAGATAGAATCATGTCTAAACTCAAGACCATTGAGCCCTGTTGACGACATGGACACAGACAATGTAAGCCCCTTGACTCCAGGGCATTTTCTAATTGGCGAAGCACCTGTAACGGTTCCAGCACCTGACCTGAGAGAAAGTAAAATTAGTCACCTTGCCCGCTGGCAATACACGCAAAGATTGCTTAGAGACTTCTGGCATAAATGGCAGACAGAGTACCTTTCCCGATTGCAACAAAGGCCCAAATGGCTCAAGAAGGTGTCTGAGTTTACTATTGGTGAAATCGTTCTGATCAAACACGATAACCTTCCACCAGGGAAATGGTTGATGGGCCGAATACTTGACAAACATCCAGGGCCAGACGGTGCTACACGTGTTTATAGTGTAAAAAACGGTGATAAAATTACAAAACGATGTGTAACCAAATTGTGTCCATTACCCATTGCACATCAAACTGATTAAGTAAATTGTTTAATGTAAAAACTAACTTCACAGAGCTATGGTAACAGTAATTTATTTATGTTTCATTCAGTTTTTTTTAATTGTTGTCGCATTTGTATCTTGAAATTTAAACTGTGAAGACCAGTTGTTTAAAAAAAAGGGCCCATGCCCATTTTGGCGGGCGGCATGTTGTATCGATCAGCTATGTATGCGCGACAACATTATAGAACTTGTTAAATTTGTAACTGCAGGCAGTCTCCAATAAACATTCAAACAGTAAACACATTCTCTGTCATTTGTCTCCTAATCAAAGGTGAAATGAACCTTAAGCCATCTGTGTAAAGAACACATACTTTTGGTGAGTACTATCTTATTCTGATATATTTTATATACCTAAGAGATTTTATGTTTTGTTTGTATTTTAAATCAAGAAATTATATGAGAAATATATGAGTGTTTTATTTAGTAAACAATTATCCTATTCGGAATCTCATCATTAATATTTTTACATCTATTACTAAATACCACATTCTTAAGCATTGAAGAATTTTTTTAGTCGTATCCATTCTTTACATAATAGTCGTACTCGTGATTCCGACATTCATCCATATTCGATATCCCAGTGATATATGTAATTCCGAGACACGGAATTTTTCCCGGGATTTTTTTGGTCGTATCCATACTTTTGATGACATATTTTGTCAATAGCACCCAAAAGTCCGATCTATAGTCATAAGAGACACGAAAATTTATGTAATTCTTATGTCATTTGAGATTTTCCCGTTTTTCACACATATTAATTTGATTAAGTAGTTCTTAACGCGTATGTTTACCTTATTTATTTTACACTCGATTTGGTTGCATCAACCATGGTCACCTTACATGTTAAGACCCGTTTAATTAGTCAGAAAGTCTGTTATTTATTCTACCCTTATTCTATGCACCTGGTGGGAGCAATCACCCCACCCTGCCCCACCGTGGCTATGCCTATGGCGTCACTATACCTCCAAAAGAATTATAATTTGTCACACAGATACGCTGCAGCAACTGGGATGCGGAGACTCTTACGGACCGCCAAGTGATCTACGCCGCAGCTGATGCCCACGTCAGCGTTAGGATATTTGTGAACCTGAACCAAGAGTTGAGCAACCGCAGCATCGTGTCCTGGCTGTTTAAACGCCGAGAAGAAGACGTGTGGAATAAAGCGTATGACTTATGTTGGAAATACAGGGATATCAGGTTCAGGACGAAGACAACAAGTCAGAAAAATACAACGTGAGTGACTTTTGGTAATATGTTAATATTTATTCAACTACATATACCCCGAATACAGATGGAAATGTTGCACTGAAAGTATTTTTCAAAATTGGTTCATACTGAACAGGGCCATGATCAGTGTATCTGGGCATTTTTTTGCGTATTGCATTTTTTTTATTACTCGCCACTTACGTAGGCTTCACTCAAGTGACGTACTAAATAATCAGCAAAGCTATTTTTAAAAAAATGCACTTATTGATTTATTTGTACCTACTTATTGCAATTTCCTATAAAACCTTACATAAAAGTAAACAAAAACAACGTACAATCACTTTTTTTATAATATTGGTGTAGATTTTGCCATAAAAGAGGTCCGTAGTATGTAGTATTGGCCCATTGTAATATAGGCTATTCGGATTCTATAGGAAATTGCAATACAAATGAATGAATAATTGCATTTTATTAAAAAAAAAAGACTTTTTCTGTGTTTAGTAAGTCGCAAGTCGCTAGTAATTAAAAAATACAATACAGAAAAAATGTCCACTCATACTGATCATGGTCCTGACAGTGTGAACAAATTTTTGAAAAATGTTTTCAATGTATCATTTCCATTTGTAATTACGAAAAAAATATTTCTTACACTTTTACTCTATCAGGGTATAGTTGACATTTTACAGTTTTGACAAAAAAAATATCTTAAAGGCTCAAATGAGCGAGTTCTGAGCAGGTATGCTATGGAATTCTTAGAGAAATCGTTATAAAGAATGTACGCATTTGTTTTTATAAACTGTAATGTACTTTCTGTTATGTTTAAATAAATAAAACTAATCTTTTTTTCATTAGCGAGTCAAAGCAACAGAAAGAGAGAGTCAACAAAAAACCAGAGGTATTAAGCAAGAGATATCCACGCACAACGCGAACCAGACCTCTGTACCACAACTGTTTTTTAGAAGCCCCCGATGGTGAAATGCTGTGCACTTGTGACACAAGAAAGGCTCGGTGGTAAGACACTTTTTTGTAAATTTGTAAATTCCAAACTTTAGGTATGACTATAGAGATTGGTCCCGCCGGAAGGGCTCTTAATTCAATTATACTTAATTCAGTGTAAATTTTATTTCTCGCCCAAAGAGTTTGAAAAATTACAAAGAATCTCGTGTCTTTTTTACGATATCTTTAAAAATGACGAAGTTACAGGCTTTCAAAATACGAGTAGGTTGTTGACGGAGCAGCGTGTGACGTCACGATACATTTACATACAACAACCCTTTAAAGATCGTAAGGCCTTTTAAGGATTGCATATACGAGTATTGTGACGTCATCATCGCGATATCTCTGACATTTTCCAACTGATTATTATTAGCGTGTATTTTTAGTTATTATATTATTTGATAGACAAGCAGCTTGCGCTCATGTGTGTATATCAGTTTTTGTGCTCGTAGATATTGATAGCGTCAATTTTTTAATTGATTAATATTCTCAGATGATATGACTTCCATAATTAATCTCTTCCATTGATTGACCATTCTGTTTGTACTGAAGTGCAAAGAGAGCACAAAGAATTTGAGCGACATCAAAGCTTTACCTACCATATAAGCTTTGATGTCGCTCAAATTCTTTGTACCCTTAACTCATGCCCGGTACTCTATGGTTGTCGTTTCGTAAATAGACAGCCTAATCATAGCACATTGTAGTATTCGGTTAGTATTTTGAAGGTCTCAATGAGGTCTCCACAATTGCCCACCCTGTTCTGTAGTGTAGACAGTCCCAAGATTCTTAGTCTGTCAGCATATGTCTTATTTAATTCGCATGGCATCTTGGTAGCCCATTTAAATGCAAAAAAAAACTAGTATTCTAAAAATTCTAAAAAACTAGCATTCTAAACCCAGTGGCGTATTTACCCTAGAGCCATGGGGGCCATGGCCTGGGGCGGCATGTTAGCTTGGGCGCCTTTCATAATCATTACCTACCTATCTTTTATTTTATTGCTTTTTGACTTGACTTGCCTGAAGAAATTTAAAAAGCCATCTAATTCCCCATATAAGCGAAGAACGTTTGAACAGTTTAGCCATCCTTAATATACTGAATAACCTTAATAGCTGACTTAACAATATCCGTTAGTTATGACAGTGTCATTGACGAATTTGTCAACCAATTTGTGTATCGCAAAAAAAAAAAATGTAAATATTTAATAAATGGTGTTTATTCTTTTGTATAGCCTGTTTCTTTATTAAAAGATTTTTGCTTTTTTTTCGTTAATTTATGGGGTGGCAAAACTTATAGGCCCAGGGCGCCAAATCTTAAAATACGCCACTGTCTAAACCTTGTAAACTTATCCATTGTTATCATACTTATTATAATTATATTTTAGGTACGTTGAAAAAGAGCTAGCAGATATAGTGAATGAACAGCCGTTGACTGTACGTCTTCGATTCGAGCCCGCAGGCCGAGCTGTGGGTGAAGTCGGGCTCTACTATAAATTGGTTAAAGAGAACAAGTGTGTTGTTTGTGGAGACGACGGCTCTTATAACAGGAAGAATGTCGTGCCTAAGGAGTATAGGAAGCATTTTCCAGGTGAGATTTTAAAATCTGTTGCAAAACATCGTTTGCGGGCCGCACATTAAAAATGGTGGCCTTAGCGTAACAAGATATATGGTTATCGTTTTATTAGTAATTTCACTGCCCGTTAGTTGCGTGAATTTTAGCTTAGAAATTAGAATTAGAAAAAATTAGAATCGCTTTTAGCGATTCTAATTTTTTCTTTTAGCGATTCGAAATTAGAAAAAATCGCTTTTAGCGATAAGGCCGCTCACTGCTTCTAATGTTAATTAAATTATATTTGTATGTTAACATATATGCAGAAGTATGTTTTACTACAATCCATTAGTCAAACCCATTGATAGATTATTTTTCACTGGTCGTTCCACTTTTCACTGGTCGTTCCACTATAATCTATTTATGGGTTTGTTTCCACTGGTTATTCCACTATAATCCATTGACTATAGAATTAGGGCTTGACTCTTGACCCATGCAACCATATTTCTGCATTGATTAATCTCACTGTAATGTTATATTTAATTACCAGGGTGAATCAAAAAGTTCTTAGAAACACATGTTAATAAAACAATTTTGAGGGTAGTTTATTTTTTACTTTAAAATCACTATTGCACAATATTTATGTCAAGTGCCGCTTGATTCAAAATGTCCACAAAGAATATTTTTTGGACATCCAGCAGACATTAGGGGCTGATGCTTTACCATATTCTACGCTTACTATGTTGCTGTATTTACAAAGGGCAGTTCGAGCGTTGAAGATGATTCCCCATTCTGGTCGGCCTTCCATCTTCGTCAAAGAAGAAAGCGTCAGAAGAGTGGAGAAATTGATTTTAGAAGAATCATAATAAAATATTTAGCAGAGACTAAAGATTTCATTTGGCAGTGTTCAATTCATTATAACGGACACTTTAGGATTCAAAAAAGTATCGGCAGATGGGTTCCGCGAATGTTAACTGAATAAAACCAAAAAACGACGTTTGGCTTTACACTAAAGCGGAATCTTGAAATCTTTCAGCATGATCCTGATAAATTTTGTCGTCCTTTTGTAACAATGGATGAAAGGTAGGTTCACCATTTTGATCCTAAAACGAAGAAACAAAGGATGTTTTGGAAACGGCCATCTTCTCACCCATGAAAAACTTTCCAGTTGTTCCGACCGTAGGCAAAGTTATGGCTTCTGTGTGGTGGGATTTTGAAGGAATGCTTTTTATTGACTACATTCCGAAAGCAAAATCGATAACAGGTGCTTATTATGCAGATTTGATCACAAAAGTCGTGAAGCGATGGCTGGCTTCGAAATTCTTAATCACCCACCATATTCACCGGCATTAGCCCCTAGTGATTTTCACTTTTTTCCCAAATTAAAGGAGCACATCCGTAGAACAAAATTTGACGATGACGCGGTTATGACTGTCGTAGAGATGTTTAAAACTCAAGAAAATTATTTAATTTCGGAAGGAATAAGGAAATTGGAAAAACGTTATACTAAATGTATCGAATAACAAGGAGATTACGTAGAGAAATAAAAAGTTTTTATTTAAACTTATTTGTGTTTTAATGACTATTCTAAGAACTTTTTGATTCCCCCTCGTAACGTAATTGACGACGAATTAGCCCAATTGGTAGTGACCCTGCCTGCTGTGCAACAGGTCCCGGCATCGATTCCCGGTTTAAATTTGTTTAAAGACGAGGTGTTTGTTCGGGTTTGGGTGTTGCACGTGTTGTGTTCGTCTTTCTATGTAGTCTGGATCTAACAGGAAATCCTAGTGTGGGCCATCGAATGTGGTTATTAAAAAAATATAGTTAAAATAGAATTGTAATAAAGAATTAATTAATTTAACGGCAGACATAATGAAGGACCACAGTTCTCACGACGTGGTATTGCTGTGCATCTCGTGCCACCAGCGCAGCAACATCCGCGACCAGGCCATGCGAGAGCGACTCGCGGAGATGTGCACTGCTCCACTACCCACACATAACAATAGCCGATACGCAGAGGACGTTAACTGCAGGTAACTACACCTGGAGGGTCACAGATTGAATGGTGGACGTATCTTAACAAGGGGCCATCCATAAATTACGTCACACGACTTTCATGATTTTTGGAGTCCCTCCTCCCCCCCTCCCCCGTCCTTGTGTGACGTCGCATATTTTGCAATTTTAAATTTAGAAATTATTAAATTAAAACAACCTTATAATAATATTCATAGAGTTGGTAATATTTTAAAGTTTTTCGTTAGAGTTGAAGTTTAGTTTTAATACTTTAGATTTATACATGTGACGTCACGAAGCTTATGACTCGTCCCCCCGCCCCTCGTGTCACACGATGTCACACTTTGTTGCCCCCTCCCTCCCCCTTAACATGTGACGTAATTTATGGACAACCCCCAAGATATGTGTGACGGCAGACACATGAAGGCATGAAGGACCACAGCTCTCACGACGTGGTGCTGTGCATCTCGTGTCACCTGGGTTCGCCGCTGCCCACCCACAAGCATAGTCGATATGTCGAGGACGTAAACTGCAGGTAACGGCTTTTTAGTGACAGGTAACTGTGATAGGTATTAAAAGTAGAGTTTGTACTCGTTTTCGAGTTATTATTGTGACTTTAATGTTCATATTTGTTACTTGTAACCGAATGTACAGGTTATTGAGGGCGGAAGGTGTATGGAAAGGCGTTTATGAAGGAAAAATGGTTGGTATATTTCGTAATATATGATGATGATGATGCGCAAATTGGGATGACAGATTTTTTTGACATCATGAGATTCTCACAATAACAAAAAGGCATTATAAAATATAAATCGATGGTTATTGAGACCTCCAAACTACAGGTTGATCAATTGTACAGGAGAATGAAAAAGCGTTTAAAAATATGTTACAAAGATAAACTTTAAATGTTGTTTAAGAAATGCTTACCATAAGTGTACTAAATTTTTACGCAAAAACGTAATTAACCGTACCCTACGGATAAATTTTGTGTATAGCCAAAAAGCAAAATTCTAAAATTTTTAAGTAAGGAAGTAAGTAAGTTTTAAGTAAGTCTAAAATTACTTAACCGTCGAAATTAGTTATAAAAAGGTAGCGGCAAGGATTTTGCAATACAGGTTGTTAAACAACGTTCGTTATTTTTGCGATTGGTGCCATCTACGGTCCGGTTATTATAGGAAGAACTTATAGGAAAATCATTTTATAACTCGGATAGTCCTTTAAGAATATTTTCTCTATTTTATTGTGTTATGTTGACTTTTCACTTACAAAAAAAAAACGGTATTTACATAAAATGAATTAAATACAGGACTGTTATCATAGGAGCGCTCTTCCTATGATAACCGGACCATAGCCATTTAATATCTTGGTAGTGAGCTGCAAAAGATTGCAGATTGATAAATTAAGTAATTTTACGGGGAATAATTAAAAGACCAGCAGAAAATACTGAATGGGCAGCAAATGTAAATATGGGTTAGGATAACGTTCTCTGGCGACAATAAAGAAATAAGAGCGATATTCCTACTCCGTCGACTTTATGAGAACTTTCTTTTTAGTAATTTACAATTATTTACTTTTGTTATTCAAAATTGGTTTGTTTTGTTTAATATTTGTCTTATTTTATCTAGTAAATAAAATAAATATGTGGATTACATGCGAACAAATATAATAATAATAATTGTTCAATATAATTCCCACCTCGGGTTTCTACAACCGCACCTCCCGTCACAGAAGTGCGGTCCATCCGCATTTCCTAGATACGGAGGTGTCGCGTACTGTTCGGTCCAAAGATTATTTTATATCGCGAACCCGTAGGCTGTGGAACGAACTGCCTCAAGAGGTCTTCCCATTAAACTACGACATGGGGTTCTTCAAGAAAGCTGTGAATAGGATTTTGCAAGGTCGGCGGCGCGCCCTGTTGTTGCAGGTGTCCATGGGCGGCGATAACACTTACCATCACGTGAGACCGCTTGCTCGTCCGCCCTCTTCTCTATATAAAAAAAAAAAAGAACAACATGCATCTGTAGATCTGTCAATAGATTGACGTTTCAAGATGGCTGCCGTTAATTCCTTTTTTCACTACATTCATTAAGCTATTGTATATTTAAGTCATTGTACATGTATAGAATCAATACTATCATAACAGGAAAGTGCGTTCCGCGGCGCGTGCACTATTGTACTCGTCGAGTCAGCTCCCCGACGCGAGGCGTAAGGTCCTAGAGGACACTTTGCTTGAGAACTACCCGCAACACGAGGAGATCACGCAGGTGTTGCTGGAGGAAGCCGCTGAAGTGCAATGTCTGTGAGTATTGTTTCATTATCATCGTTTCATTTTCAGTCCTCCAAATCTCTCCACAGATGGTGGAATCTTTGCAATCCACTGGTAAAGCTGTGTAGTTAGTTGAATTGCTAGGTGATTAATTTTCAGTCGAGTCTGGTATTATTGAAGATTAGGAATTTTGAGGGGAAGAGTACACGCTGCAATCCAACAGCCGCTGGGCGCGCTCGACTGGCCACGTTACCCCTCTCTCACAGAAGACTACCTTGAAATGTACTGCATTTTCCACTTTATCTTATTTCCCTAATGTACGTACGTGTTTCGGTAGTGAGTAAGATGTGCCAGAGCCCATTCCCATCCTATCCCTACCCATTTTCCCAACCCTTTCTCCAAATCCATACCTATATCTCTATACTGATGTTGGCATGTATCGCGGATGTTTATGGGCGACAGTATCCACTTACCATCAGGTGGAGTGTATGCTCGTCAGCCGCCTTCGTCCATAAAAAAAAAAGAAAATCAATAAAGACTAGTTATCATTCCGACCCTTGCTGAGCTATTGTGATTGGCTCCTTTCTTGTAATTTGATGCCAATGCCATATGACCTGCACGTATCGTAGGATAGTTTTAGCAGTAAGTTGTTGGACTTCTTTCGGCTTTAATAGATGAGCGCCCATTTACATGTAAGGTGTCTTTTGTACATCAAAGGGCCATATGCATTGTTTTCTCATTTTTTTTCGGAACAAATTACACTGGCTTTGAAGTCTGATAGGAACTATAATCCGTTCCAATATAATTTGCCGAAATCAAAACCAAATCAATGATATACCTACATATAAATTATAAAGGATGTCTCAGAAATATTTTCGCTTTTGTTATCGCCGTCTCGCCCCACACGTAGGAAGCTAGGAGCGGGGAGCTAAGTACAAACGCTCGGCAGACCTGTTTTATTTTAGTAGCTATGGAGCGTTGCACTCGACCGCAGCCCGCATTTTGCGTTCACGAGTTTTGAAAAATGGCGATTCTTACATGGTCAATGAGAAATGTTCCAAATGCAAATTTAATTAAGTATTGGGTGCGCAAGTTTGAAGAGACTGGAAACACATTTGGAACACGCATAAGAACATTCAAGGTCGAGTGAGAATGCCGAGCGTGTATGTCAGTCTGTTATGCGTGATCCAAGACAATCATTATTCATTACGCTTCCCCGAATATGCATAAATCCACGGTGCATCGCATTATTCGGCAGGATATGCGTTTCCATCCGTACAAGATCGTTATTGTGCAAAAGTTGAAACCACATGACTCTGCCAAGCGACTCGACTTCTGTAGAACCTTAAGAGACCGCTTTAGCAACATATGGTTCTCTGATGAATCAAATTTTCAGCTCAATGGACATGTAAACAAACAAAACTGTGGGTATTGGGTACAGGAAAATCCGTTAGCCCTACATCAGAAATCATTACATTCTTCCAACGATTGTCGTATGGGGTGCCATATCAATTCAAGGTATCATAGAGCCATACTTTTTTGAACATAATCGTGGTCGAGCTCTTAACAATCAATTCAGAGAACGCTACATGATTCAAACGTTTCTAACCCATACAATGCAAAATCAGAGCGGCTATAATAGGAATACGTTTTTTCAGCAAGATGGAGTCACATCTCACGTTACAAACGACTCATTTGAAGCTCTGCATGAATAGTTCCCTAGAAAAGTCATTAGTTGCAGAGGAGACACTAACTGGCCAGCGAGGAGTCCAGATGCAACTCTTGCAGATTTTTTCCTATGGGACTATCTGAAGAGCAAATATCAACCCATTGCCAAAAAATGTAGATCAGTTAAAGCAAAGAATTACAGACGAAATCAATGTCATTCCTCGTGCGATGCTGCGTCGAGTGATTGAAAATTAAGCTCCACATTATATGAGTGTGGAGAAGTGAAGTGTGTGTGAGCTGTGAATAGGATTTTGCAAGGTCGGCGGCGCGCCCGCATACCTCCGGTATTGCAGGTGTCCATGGGCGGCGGTAACACTTACAATCACGTGGGACCGCTTGCTCGTCCGCCCACTAGTCTATAAAAAAAAAAGTGAACGGTGCTCGTTTAAACGCGATTGTTTTTCATAAATGAAAATTTAATTATCGCCCTTTAAAATTATAATAAATATGTATGAATATACATATTAAATATAACAAAGGAATTAAATTTGTCCTACACAGTTTAGACTAAAGATTGTAAGATTTACGAATGTGATATCTAAATTAAAAATATCCTTCTAAACTTCCCTTATCCACAGGGTGGAGAATGTAGACTACGAATCTCACGGTTCTAAAGTGGTGGAATACTTCTTGAAGCACGAGGGCGGTTTGCTCCGCTTGGAGCAGATATGGCGGGAGCACTTCCTCACCTCTATGCAGCCCAAGTTCATGCCGGATCTGTGGTCCATCAAGCATAACGAAGAGAGGTAATACAACTATTTTATATCCATTGGCTTAAGAATGTTAAGCACCCCTGGATAATACTAAATACAGGCAAAACGCTTTTCTCACGAGAGCAATGAACACCTTTCAATTTGTCTGTCAATGTTGATTTGTTCTGCACTCGCATGACGGCGGTAAGACGAGCACTAGCAAGATGTTTCTTTAATGAAAGAACTCAGCACGCTGATTGGATAATTTAACCCCCCCCCCCCCCCCCCCGGAATCCCCAGTGGACGGAGGCAGTTTATTTATTTATTTGATGTTATGAGTGTTCTAAACATATAAATACCTACGTTTAGTTAATTACAAAACAAAATCTTTTTATAAATATGCTTAAATTAACAAACTCCTAAACAATAGTGTGCATTAATAGGAACGAACTCTGTAGGAAGAAAAAGTTCAAAGTTAGTAAACTTAAATTCAGTAAAAAAGACTATGTGAATATTACAACATAATGGTTACATAAGAAACTAGCATACGAACATAAGAACATAACAATAAAATGAATACAGAAGAATGAAGAAGCGGGCAATTACAGTTTATATATAATTATTATTTGGTTGTAGGTTACAAGTAAAACTGAATGAAGGTCGCTTGTCTAAAGAGGACATACAACTGATCGGTCTCTCACGATGGCTCTAAATATGTGGTGAAGAAAAATGAAATGAAGAAAATATACAAAATGTTCTCTCTATTCAAATAAATATATTTTATATGTTTACAAATGCAGTTTTTATTCTCATACCTATCAACAGTTTTATAAAGACAGGCAAATATTACTATACAATTGCACATTGTGCTACATACTATTTTACATTGTATGTTATTTATATCATGTTTGCTTACATATTTATCTTAGCTTTTTATGACATGAAGCTGGCAGACGTGCACCAGGTGGTAAGTCGATACTGTCGGCTGGAGACATCACGATTAGGGATGTGAAAAAATAATCGATTTTAATATTAATCGATTTTTTCATTCAATCGATCGATTTTTGAAATAAAAATCGATTATAAATTAATCGATTATGTAAAATACACATTTTAATCTATTTTTGTATACAGCGCCATCTGTGCGCCGGATGAAAGAAATTGTTCCCGTTTACTTAACGGGAACAAATAAATCGAACGGCGCCATCTGTATGTATATGTTTGAAATAGGTAGGGCTAGGGGTAGGTACCATCGGTAAAGCGGTACAGACTAGCCAATTACTAAAGTAATTAGTAGTAATTAAACTAAAGTACTAGCCAATTTGCGAACATTTTCATATATAGATCATTACGAAATATCATGTTTCGAGTTCACAAATCATAATTTTTCAAAAGTTATCGCCTAATTTCTCTACCTGTCGACGCCATTGTGACGTCATCTTTAGGGCTCATACAGACAGGGTAACTAAAGGTACTCCGTTTTCGCTATACATGAAAATGTTCGCAAATAATTACTTTACTCACTTTTCTACATTCACAGGTACACAGCACTCGGAATAAATTAAAAATACAACATCTTTTTACTACGTGTTAGTATCAAAGTTAGAGTATGTCGTATTTTGTTACAAAAATATTAAAATCTACGTAACTGATTCTTTTCGTACTTGTTTATACACTTTTTAAAATAAGTATTTTCACTTGTAGTTATCTTTTTGTTGTCCAAGCTAGGAACAAAAATAAAAAATAAACACTGTGAGCTCGAAAACACAATAACTTTCATTAATATAAATAATTCACACAATTAATATCAAACAGCTGGTGTTTGAATGGTGTTTTTAGTTTTGAGAAGAGATGTTTTTTTTATTTATTTCGTTTTCGTTTATTTTTATTTTAATAAAGTATTAATATAATTTCTATGTCGTCTATTCCTTAAAACTAACGTTTATAAAACATGACGGCTGAGGCCGATGGTGATTATTTCCTAGTAACCCGTGAGTACTTCTTCGTCCTGGGAAAAAGCTATCATAGATAGATACCCAACCCAACCCAATTATTGATACCCATATTCCTTCGTCTTAAGACCTTAAGCTTGGTTTTAGTATTATATAGTATTTAAAAAAAAATCGATTTATAAGTAGCGAAGCAAAATCGATTATTAATTAATCGATTTTTTTCATTCAATGTCACATTCCTAATCACGATACATGTCAACATTCAGTCCAGAATCTACAAACATTGGCACGCCTCCGGATGCGCTGCATACCTTTGGACATTTGGGAGTGCGTTTGAAAGGATGTGTGTAGTGTATGTAGGTAGGTAGATCAATAAATAATATCGATTTAATTAATACTCTAATATTGGCGGAGCGCAACATCAGACAGACATCAAGCGTCATTATCTCGAGCGCAATTAATCAGACTTTCCTTCCTCAGTTCCTTCTCTATGTATAGGTAATTTTCTTCATAGATACTCTACTTCTAAACCTATTTAAAGTCGGATTTTTTATTCGAGTCAGGTAATATTCGGGTAGACTTAGTATAACCGGTTTATATTCATGAATAATTAAAATATGATTACAGGTAAACAGGTGTAGCGGCATTATAGATTTAATTACCTTAGCCATGGCGAAATGTCTTCCGTTGTATTTAGCGTAGTACCTAAGTAATTTTGGGGCTATTTTATTCTATTTTTACATAAAAATTAACGTTTTGTTTTTTTTTCTTTTTAAGGAACTTTTATGCCTTGGCACATGTCAGTACCTTCGTATCCTAAACTTACATTCTACAACATTAATGTATGTACCAATATATCAGCCCTAGTGAGGGCTCACGAATCTGTACAAACGAAATGCTGCTCGTGAATTAGGTTCTCCTATTATCTTAAGGAACATACAAACATCATTCAGATCGAGCGCCCTCACTAATCCCGTTCCTGTTGAAAATTAACGTTATCAATAAGTTTTTGAGATAAAAAAAGTATATGCAACAAGGCGGTGTTATCAGTCGATTGTGGGAGGGGTAGGGTGAAGATAGGGAGGGAGGGAGAACGCCCTCTATGATATTTTTTGCTTTCGCTATTTGGGTCAAAAATAACGAAAATTTGTTTGTATTAGATATATAATTCAATGCGTAATGTATTTTATTAATAGCTTCGTTCGCGGTAAGGATTCAGAACTGATTCGGAACTATACGCATGCGCAGTTCAAATAATGCCGTTCGCGGAACACACAATTCAGAATTTCTAGTTACAGTTCTGTGTTCGCGGAACCGTCGAACTCGATTCAGGATCGGTTCATAATCAGTTCTATCAGTTCTATAACTTTGGCAAGAATCCGTAGTTCCAGACATGCGCAGTTTTTACCTAACGACATTTGACATACATGCTGCGGCTATATTCAGTTGGTTAGAAACTAATAAACTGGTTAAATAGTTAAATAAAATATAAATTTTATTAATTTATTAAGGGTTAAATAAAATATGGTTAGTTTTGTTTGTTGTTTATATAAATAAGTTTATATAATACTCTAATAAGAGTAATGTGTTTTGGTGGGTCCACTTAAATACTTGCCAACTTAGGGGTTTCCCCCCCAAATTTAGGGGGTAAATAAGTGGGATGGGTTTTTTTTAGGGGTTTTATATTTTTAGGGATTTTTTGACTCCATATATTTTTTTGAATATATATTTTTCATATATTATGTGAAAGTATAGGCCCTGGGACAATCCAAACTATAATAGCTAATCATATTTGTTTGTTGACCTAGCGACTTAACGACATCTAGTACAAATATATTACAACTACTCTGTGGTGACTGGTGGTTATTGTGCCTATGTATAGGCCTATGTGCCTATACATATGTACGTTGATTATTGTTTACTTGTTTAATTCGATTTTGTTGTTGTACTGCTGTGCCGACAAGCAATTTGTTAATGATGCCTAAAGAAACTAAAAATAATAAAATGTACAGTCAGAAGTACACGTAGATTTGGGAAACAGATCCAGATTTAAAAGGTAAAGAAATTTCATTGCATTTTTATAATTTATATTTTTTCTTTTATTATATATTTTTTAGAGGGATTTCTAAGTAATTGGGGCGATTTTGGGGGTTTTTGACTTAAGCTTTAGGGATAAATATTTTTGAGAGTTGGTAACACTGCCGATGACAGTAGATCGTACGCAGTTTGGCTCCGAAATCGTTCGCGGAAATAAAAATCACGAATCGGTTTATAACCGAGCATGCGCTCTACTACGATTCCAAATTAGTTCAGTACTAGTCCAGAATCAGTTCCGAATCCTTACCGCGAACAAAGCTAATAAATGTGCTTGATAATAAAACAATTACAAAAAAATGCATTTTCCTTGAACGCATTCATAGTAGTCTGTGATGACAGTATAGATAGATTATTGACAGTGGACTTGACATGACTAGTGGTGGGTAATCAAGACTTTTCGGAGTAGTTTAACTCACCTAATCCTACTCCGCCTGCGGATCCAACTCCTCTTAGTAACTCTTTTACGTAATCACTATCGATGCTAGTGCTGGGTAATCAAGCACAAGGAAAAAAAGAAGCTCTATGGAACAATTAAACTCTTGATACACCTATCCTAAAAAAAAACCAAATGGTCGCGCCATTGAGGAGTAATCTCCGACGATCGGAGTAGTAAGGAGTAAATGAAACAATTAAGGGATTTCACTCTTGATACACCTATCCTAAAAAAAAAGGTTGCACCACAATCCAACCAAAAACAAAACGTTAAAAGAATAAGTAAGTCCTCGGCGTTAAATAACTCACCGGACTTAGTAACAGCTCGGTGGAGTAACTAAGGGTTTCTAGTCCGCTCGCGGATTCAACTCTTTTAATTCATTAACTCCGGAGTTAATGAATTAAAATGACATAAGAGCTTCGACATCCCATCGCTAGACATGACATAAGAGTCTTATGATAAACCTGTATATACCACGTTTGACAGATATAAATATTTAATCACGTTTAAAAATACATACTTTTAATTTGTATTAAAGCGTAATTAATTTTCTATAAAAAGCTTTTAGAAATGGGTAAAAACAATAAAAAGGGATCCAAAGCAAACGTGTTCAAAGTCGCCGGTGCAAAGAGTTTGAAGAAAACGAAGGCAAAGGCTATCAATTTAGGCTTGAAGAATGTATGTAAACCATTTCACTTTTCTATAAGTATTTTAAATTGAGAAATAATTATAGATGAACAGCAGAAACATACTGATTGGGCAGGAAATCGATGGTAATAAATTTACAGGCAGGTTAGGTTTAGGTTCTCTGCTGACAAAATTAAATAGGAGTTCAGTTATTCAAAAATAAACTGTTTTGTTGATCACGATTTACTGTTCATTTAGTATTGTTTTAGCTTTTAAGGCCATATATCCCATCCCTTATGCACAAGACAATGTGCATGAGGGCGGGCATAGCCTGCGGTGGATACTGAAAGGGCTGATTGCATTGCATAGTATGTTATTCTTTTGCTATTCGTTTAAATATAAATCTTAATCACACTGGCTGATAGCCCAGACTGCTACACTCAGGTCATGTGTCATTGTCATACCCATTTTATCTTGGACTTACTCAGCTGCTTGTCTATGCTTAGAGACACTTGGGTCATATTACATGTAACCATCTCTCTCTTACATTTCTAATACCTGATCTGACTATTTTCAGACTTGGTGTATATCAATTGCGATTTAATAACTTCATCTTTCTGAATGTCATGAATAAACTTAGTGCTCTTGGCTGGCCTGCTCTACAAAAGTGTAAGGACTTCGGAACACCTCAGTTTACAAAGAATCTATCACCAGAGTGCTCTTCCTTACCAGCCCTATGAATATAGATGATATAATTCTTTTATCTATGGATTCTGATTTGCATGTGTGCTCTCCACTTCAAATATACAAAGTATGGTGGGACTGGAAAGACATTGTGTATTAGGAGCTTTTACCACATGACCAAAAGAAATAATTCTGATGTCTACTGTCAGCAATTAGTAAAATTGAAACATGCACTTGAAGAAAAACCACAATTAATGAATAGAAAAGGTGTAGTTTTCCATCATGACAATGCTTGACCGCATACATCTTTGATAACTAAACAAAAAGTGATGGACCTTGAGGGGAAGTTTTAATGCATCCTCCACACAGTCCAGATATAGCAGCTTCAAATTATCATTTATTTCGCTCTTTACAAAATTCTCTTAAATGTAGTAAAATTACATTGAAGAGAAGCCCATAAACCATTTAAATCAGTTTTTCGCTCAGAAACTGCAAAATTTTGATAGCCATGGGAATTATCCCCTAGCCATTAGGCTCTGCCAGAAAAATAGGGAATGAATTAAATGGACAATATTCCCTTCACTAAATATTTATGTAATACAAAAAGTCTTTATTCTTTTCACTATAAAAAGGCCTTCTGACTACCTAATATTTAAAAGTAAATTTGTTAAGACTTTATTTGTGAGATTTAACATTAACATTTATGGTTCTTCAAGAAAGCTGAAATAGAATTTTGCAAGGTCGGCGGCGCGCCCGCATACCCCCGGTGTTGCAGGTGTCCATGCGCAGCGGTAACACTTACCAACACGTGGAACCCTTGCTTGCTTGGAACTCTCGTCTATAAAAAAAATCCATCTATATTGTTTCCTTGCTGCAGTGATATCACTGAGATAATACTGTCACATCATAAATAACTGCACTGTGAATGAGACTACATTCACTTCAAACAGTTTTTAAATAAAAAGAGCACAGAGTTATATAGGCGGATTATTTATTTGAATCAGGGATATGACATGTAGAACTGTCAATAAAGTGTCATCTCCATACAAATTTCACTCTCTTTGACAGTTCTATAGGTCATATCTCAGACTCGAATAAATAATCAGACTAGAATCTAGGGTTGTCCAACTGGCGGCTCGCGAGCCGCATGCGGCCCCCGATGCCGTTTTGTGCGGCCCCCGAAAGCTTATTAGACAAAAATATCAGAAAATTACTTTAAAATGCCTTCCTTTTGAAAAAGATTTTATAATTTAATATAAATAAACTTTTACCAAATATGCTGGTTTATAATTTAATTAAAATAAAATATTTAAAACAAATACCTAGCAATATAAAGAAATATTACTACTTTTGGTTTTATTAATAACTTTACCTTACATAGGTTCTTATTGATACTTTAAAATTAAAAGTATATAATAATAATTTAATTTAGTTTTAATTAAAGTATTATTATATGGCCCGCAATTACTTCAAGGTTTTAATTTCGGCCCTTGAGTCTTTGTAAGTTTTGTCAAAAGTATCATCTAGAATAATTTATTCTAGATGATACTTTTGTCAGTGTTGCCAGCCAAAAAGTTTCCCTACATTAATAGTTGTCACTTACAATATATAAATAGTATACATATTTATTTGTGTATATAATTAATATTTTTTAACAGTACAAACTGTTTTTAGTATTTACAGGTAAAACAAAAAGTTGAACAAATTGACAAGCAGCTCGTGGAAATAAACAAGAAACTAAAAAAGCCAACCAAATCTGAAGTGAAAATTCCACAAAATAAAACTGAAAACAAAGTCAGTAAGGAGGAAGTGGCAAACGCCACTGACAAGATTATGAAAATGGATTTACTATCATAGGTGACATTTAAGTTAAGTATTTCTAGTGTCTATGTTTAAATTAAACATTGTAATAAATATTATGTTGTGTTACATTTTGTTTTCCATTACTATAACCTAACATTTCTAAACTTTTTTTGGCCCATAAGGTGGTAAGTAATCATTACCACTTATGGCTACCTGCAACACCAGGGATGTAGCGAGTGTACCGCAGGCTTTGAGGGCCCTATTCACAGCTATTAAAAGGTGTAATTTGTTTATATAGAAAGAATGTGGTAAATGAGCACAAAATTCACCTTTTGGTAAGTGGATACTGTCACTCAGGCACATTGCGATATATGCCAACATCAATCCAGGATAACAAACATTGACATGTCCCACTATGTGCCATGATTAAAAGAGTGGATTGTACAATTAAAAAAAAAGACCACGTTAATATTGTCTTTTATTGTTAAAATTTAACTTAATTTAATTTTTTTTATTGTTTAATATAACATAGTCGAAGAACTTAATCCTAAAAATGTTTAAATGAAAAAAAAGTGTTAACAGTGGTCGTGTTGTAAGTAACACTTAATCAGACTTTTTTAGCGGGTATTAAGAAAATAGTGCTTTCCATCAACACTGGTGTATTTGAGTCAATTTCACTAGAATTCTTAACTTTTGGAGTAACACTATCACTATATTCACTAACTATAGTTCGTACGGACCGCAACGAGATCCCAGTTGCTTTTGCCGTACGTTTCTGGACTTTCTTCAGTTCTTTTTGGTCTACTCCTTGTATGGATTCGTTTTTCATAAAACAGTACACTTTGTAAACCATATCCCGTGTTTCTTTACGCAGCAACATAGGCGTTTTTCTTGTAATTGTTGTACCTAAAATGATAATAACACTTATTTGCAGCTCATTGTCAACTTATTCAATAGGCGACTTACTAGCGTCAACCGCAAATATAACGTAGAACAAACCTATTCATTCCGTTAGGGCAATGAATATTTCGCGGCACTTTTTGAACGTATGACCAGCGTGCTATATTTCTGGCAACACTGATCACAGGCGGGAGTGATATATAGTATTAGACACTAATCTTGGGGTCTCATGGTGACCTGCGCAGCAGTCAATTTTTAGGACTATTTGGCAATATGAAGTGAGGCGGGATGGGCGCGGCACTGCAACGCTCGCCGAATAGCTGATCAGTCGTGGTCACGCCCCTTTCAGTACAGTCGAGTGCAAATTTTATATTCATATTTTTAATAATATTAAATGTTTTAAGAACTGTTTTTTAATTACGATCAATAATGGCGCGACGAAATGTGACTTTACGAAGGCATGCAAGGAAATTAATTTATGACGTTTATAAATAAGTACAGTAATCCCCCCTATAACACGGTACTCTTATAACGCATTTTCATATTACGCGATTTCAATCCACCGTATAACACGGGCATTCCCTCATATAACGCGGAGATTTCCCACATTATATTTCTGTACTGTGAAATTTATAATGATTTGTACAGTTCATATGCATAAGTTTTTTATTTAAAATGTTCTTAGTTTAGTTTGATTTTAATAAAACGTACATATTTCGTTCATAATATAGTTTTTTCTTAATATTCGATTTAAACCCCCTTTAGCGAGAAAAGTTAAACGTGAACAATTTATACATAACGCGTTATACGGGGTCGTAAAAACGCGTTATACGGGAATACTCCTACAATACGTTTTCCTATAACGCGGAACCAATCTACCATGTTATAGGGGGGATTACTATATATGCAAATCCAGCCATGTCTTAATCGTCACCTTGTTCTTTCTTTCTTTCTAATGGAAGGTGTCATTCTATTACACACAGATAGCGATTGACACACGATTATTTCATCTCTATCTTTATTCTTTATCATAGATACTATACATTATTATTCTGTGTACTTCATTAAATCATTACCCAAATGTTTATTTTGTATGCTCGCATCGTTTCATCGCTATTAAATTAAAGTAAGTACTTAATATTCTTTATCATATACACAACATGTATATAATTTATTTTTAAAATTAATAAATTAATATCTATAATAAAAAATAAATAAAAACTAATTCAATTACTTTGAAATATTGCACCAAATATTAAAATTTCTCACAAACGGAGCCGCAGCCAAAAGCTAGTAATATAATAAAATGAATATTGGAAATAATATCAATAATTGTAATATTAATGTAATTGTATATTAATTATTATTATTATTTGTAAATAAACAACTTTGTTCGGAAGTGTACATGCGCGTTCTTATTCACCACTTCCCTCAGACTCCCAACATTCATTACCCTACATCAACGCGACCGGTGACTCTTGAAAGGTCACTAAGGCCACAAGAACTATACATACACGATGTTGAGGCAATCAGGTTTTTTAGTCGGTAGGAGTCCGACACTACCTGGTACCACCTAGGCTGGCCCAGCCAGACTAGATGGTACCAGGTGTCCCATGCAGGATTTTTCCTGATTGTCTCTCCTAACATAAAAAAAAACTCCCAACATTCGATTCCGATTGTACCATTTGATAGCTGCCTTTTTTGTAATGACGGCAAATTGAAATTACAAGTTAAAAGTTTTATCTTTCATATTTTTTAACAATTTTAAAATGGATCATAAGGAGAAAATTAGATGTTTTTAATTTTTTTTCGACAAGGGTATGAATGCTTCTAGTGGTCGAAAAGAGATTTGTGGTGTTTACGGAGAAGGTGTTTTATCTTAAACTATTGCAAAAAATGGTTCAGTAGATTCAGTATTATCTTGAATTTCTATAGAAAATACGAAGAAATTTTTTCCCCGACCTAATATATACAAGCTTTTTGCCCCGCGCTTTAGTTTTGCATACAAAATTTAATGAAATAAACAACTTTCACGATAATAAAAACCACGCATCAAAATCCGTCCACTAGAACCCAAGTTATAAGCGAACAGACACACAGAAGAACAGACAGACGCTGGAATTTTTATAAATAAAGAGAAGATTACCTATTTCTTGCCGACATTGTTGTTGAGATGTGGACGGGATGCAATCAGCTGGAGCAATAGGAATGACACCTATAAAATAAATAAATGCAGTTACTAAATATATAAATTAACAATTTTAATAATAAATATAACTATAAGTAATAACTTATTTTTTTATGCAATAAATATATTATGTAAAAATTCAAGTTACCTTCCTCTATTTTATTTTTTACAGAAGATGGATCTGAAATGATAAATAATTACTGAGTATATTAGTTATTCACAATTTGTATCCATTTATTTTGTTACCGACATTACAATTTAATTACATAACGTGTGGTCACAGTGAAATGCTGTGGCCAATGAAATGCAGTGATGAATATAGCGAATGCAAGTGAAATACATTGGTTTCATTGTAGGGCCCTTGATAGGCTGTGTCATCAATGATGGATGACACAGCCTATCAAGCCAAACCTTCGGCTGATTTTTGGCCGAAGCCGAAGGTTCTGTCGGACACTAGTCATCATCAAAAGTTTATTAGTGCTAATGACAATTGGAAATACTTTCAACATTTTTTTTACTACAGGTAGAAAAGTAATATGATTTGTTTAATAGTGATTTGTAAGTTTTAGGTTTTATTAATTCATTATATATTAATGAATAGTATACATACTTACTTATGGGAAATTGGTCTACTAACTCATCTGGAAGTGCTGTATGTAATTTCAAGGAAGGCACTGCATTCTTTTTTAATCTACCTTTGCTTTTCTTATAGGACTTTGGTGCAAAATGGTCTCCACAAATAAATTTACTTTGGTGTAATTTTTGTACAGGTATGTAGACCAGCTCCTCCTTCCCCGTTGCTCTTATCCATGCCTTGCATCTAAGAAGATCATGCATTTAATAATTGAATTGAATTTAATAGTAGAATTGATAATTATACTGATTATTCACAATGCGAGCAATTTAAGAAGTTACATTTTTTTAACAAGCAATATTTTTAATGCATTGTGTGTCGCAACTTTGTTATATCTTTTGCAAGAACACAATAATTTGAATATTTTAGTTTTATTATTTGTTGAAATGTTGCTCCGTTACACGCGCACAAAAAATCATTTTTAAAAAAAACACAAATCTCCGCGGGGAGGGGTCGTTTGAAAGGGGAGACCCATCCCTATAAAATGCCACCCTTAACCCTAAATTCGTGCGGTCATATTCTAAAGCCAACCCCAACTGTGCCCAAAAAATAGACAGTAGTGCAATTGGCCTTTATTCTGAAGTGGAGCTGCCTGAAAGTCTCATTCTCATCGTTCGAGACTACCTTACCCAATAGCACCTTTCAATACCAGAGTTGACGTCACCAATGTGTAGCTTTTGCTAAACAACACAATTTAGTGTTGACTAGCAAAGAGTGCCGGGTGCACAGACAACCAATGAAGATAGACATGGTAGATGATAACAATGTCGGCTCTTTTGTTTGCAACAAGGGTACTTGTAGAACCATGGGAAGAATTTCCAGAGCAAACGGAACATGGTTTGAAAAAGTAAAAATTGACTTGTCCCATGTCTTCTATTTAATGTATTGTTTTGCCCACCATTGGCCCCACGAAAATGTGATATGGGAAGATATTTTAAAGGATGAAAAGGAACACTGTCTGTCTAGTGTTACCATTACCGATTGGTATAGTTACTGTCGGGAAGCAGTGGTAATATATCAGTTGGAAAAAGAGCAGTCGATAGGGAAGATTGGTGGTCCCGGAAAAGTTGTCCAAATAGACGAAAGCAAGTTTGGGAGGAGAAAGTACAACATAGGTAATTTGTAGTTTTATTTTATCCATTGTCATTGTAATTTATGAAGTTTATTTTGGTGTAGCATATTTAACTTAGAATTTTACTTGCAGGTAGGCGAATCGAGGGGTGTTGGGTCCTCGGAATGATTGAGGATGGGAGCGAGGACCTACGTCTTGAGGTCTGCCCCGACAACATCAGATCGGCTGAAGTTTTAGTGCCCTTGATAAAGAAACACGTCATAGAGGGCACCACCATACATACAGATTTCTGGCGGGCGTATGATTGTCTAGGAGATCATGGGTTCATTCATAAAAAGTTAACCACAGCGACCCCGAGAACCCGTTTGTGGCATATGATGGGACTCACACCCAGCGAATAGAGTCCCAATGGCGGGTGGTTAAAAGGTTCTTTTATAAAGATAATTATAACCACCCAGAAAACTTTGCTGATGTAATAGTAGAATTTGTGTGGCGAAGATCCATTAATAAAAATAAAAGAGATCCATTTGTTGAACTTTTAAAGGCTGTAAAGCAGTTATAAAATAAATTAATGAATATAAATAAAATCTTTTATTGCTTTAGTGGGTGTCACAGAACCAAATCTGTCAACCCCGAATCCACGTGGTACTTGTCTGCCCTACCCCTAGTGTTTTTATAAGCCAAGGCGCGAAGGGAGGGCAGCCCTCGCCCGTTGTAAGGCGTGCCTCCAAAGCCGAAGCTGTGGAGGCGAGCATGGGTTTCTGTGCTGTGTTACGCAAGGGCGAAGGGGCTGCACTTCCCGTAGCGCCGGAGCAGTTGCAATGACCCCCTCAATTCGTATGATGCCTTTATAAAAATCCTTTGTCGTAATTTTGAGGTTAGTTTCTAAGAAACTTCAAATTAATATTTCTCAATAACTAAGCATTTCCGCGGGAGGGAAGTGATACCAGGGGGGGTACCCTGTCCCTCCTCTTCCTCCCCACCCGCTTCAACCCCCTTAAATCGTGCGGTCATATTCTAAATATTTACCCACAGTTGCCCCAGAGAGTGCAAACAGTGGTTAGAAATATTCTACATATTCTGCTTGAACAATACGCACAATGGTCTCATTGTGTAAATGTGATTAATTAAGAATAGTATACAAGGCATCAAGTACTTCTACTGGATACGATTAACCTTAACTCTTATATTCTTTGATATGACAGTGTGGTCTTTAGTTGCAAAAGCGGCACCTCCCTGGAATCGTTAATTCGTTGGATTAATAAATAAGAAATGGCAGACAACATAATTACGACTTACCGCTCTTTATCAAGAGGAAATCTAGCTAAAAACGTATCTCTGAGATTTCTTTGGATGTCACAAATTTCACATTTCCTCCAATCCCATGCCATAACGATTTGATGTTAAAAAACTTAGTGAGTATAATAAAATATTTAATAGAAAAAATAGCTGAAATTAAGAAATCTTGTTCTGAACTTCATTCAGCTGAGAAAGGATATATTTAAATTAAACTTGAGTACCAGGGTCGCTCTATGTTCTCTAATTCAATTTTTCTTTTATTCTATTCCATTTTTATGTACTACAAAATAAATAAAAATTTACTTCGAACATTTGAACGATCTCTGTAAGTTAGCCGTTAGGTTCAATATTTTTTTCATATATAGCAACGGTGCAATTTCCACATTCTGCCAGTGGCAAAGTTTCCTCCTAATAACAATTTCAAAGTTTAAAAGTATTCTGTCAATGTACAGACCAGTCAAGGAATTTATGAGTCGCTAGATCTGTAGTTCCTCAATAAAGTGATAGTAGGTTTACTGAGGACAGAAGAGCACTCCTAGGAAGTACACAAAATACACTGACATTTTATAAAGTATCACTATTAAATCGCAAAAACTCACAATTATACAATTTTTATAATAAATCAAACAATAATTTATGCTTATACAATTCCCGCGAAAAGGTTCTCCTTCAAATTCAACAACAAATCAAAGATCATGCAATTTTTTTTATTATTTTATTTGGACACTGGTATAGCATTAGTCTAGAACAAATAAAAAAACAGAATTTACACGTATTTGTTGTTTCAGTGCCATGGAAGTCGGTGTCGCTTAATAATTTACTGAGAACCACAGAGTAGATTTTTTCAGAACGAGACTGACCGAGGACATAGTTGGACTCCTTGAAAGATCATGCAAAATGTAGTTTCACGCTTGTAGATAAATATTATACACTAACACTAGACACTTTGAACTATTATACCACAAATGCCACAATACACAATTTTTACAATAATCATCAATATTCATCTGCACTTCCTTGAGATAGATACTGTTGAGGACACTTTTGTCTACTGCGATCTCTTCAACAGATCGAGGACAGTATTGTCGTACAACCTTATAGGTCGCCGGGGGATGTGGACTGTATATATAGGATGTTAAACAATAATAACGCCTTATTTCCTTTTCTTCGATAATATCAGCAGAGCCGGGGGCAGGGGGCAGAGGTACTTGTTGTTCTACTACTTGTCCTAGTCACTTGGTTGACCGTTTGTAGTGTTCGGAGTGGTGCCGCTGATCGGAATGGAATCGGAATGCCGGGAAGTTTTTTTTTTTTTTTTTTTTTTTTTTTTTTTTTTTTTTTTTTTTTTTTTTTTTTGTTAGGAGAGACAATCAGGAAAAATCCTGCATGGGACACCTGGTACCATCTAGTCTGGCTGGGCCAGCCTAGGTGGTACCAGGTAGTGTCGGACTCCTACCGACTAAAAAACCTGATTGCCTCAACATCGTGTATGTATAGTTCTTGTGGCCCTAGTGGCCTTTCAAGAGTCACCGATCGCGTTGATGTAGGGCGAGCGCAGAAGGCGCTCAGCCAGGAGAAAAATGTGCGTTGCAACAGCCTAAGGGCTCCCCCGCCGGTAAACCGGCGGAAGGAACGGACCTCGGCTTAGGGCGTTGCATTGGGGGGATACCGCGGGATCGCGTGTCGGCGAGAAGCGCCCAGGCATGTGTCGATGCCTAGTGAAAGTGTTGGCTGAGGGCCGGTGTGTGTTAACGGTGTAACGAGGGGGACGTCCACGTCTCGGCCGGCGGGGACGGTGTCTGTGTACTGTGGTTTGTGTGGGAACCGCATTGGCAGCGGTGATCGGGTCGTCGGGATCGTCCAGGATGTGCCGCGGGCGACGATAGCGCGGAGGGGCACTCCTGTCCGGTATGTAGGTGAGGGAAGAGACAATCAGGGGGTTGGGATGGTTTGGGATAGCGTCATAGTAGCGTCGGGCGGTGTCTGTTATGTATTTGACGATGGAGGGAAGCTCCAAGTCCTTGTGGAGGTCAACGTTGCGCATGTACCATGGTGCGGCCACGGCCTTGCGCATGAATCTATTTTGCAATTTTTGGAGGATTGCAATGATGGAGGGAGCTGCGTGTGCGAACACAACGCTAGCATATGTCATGATGGGACGGACGAGAGTTTTGTACAATGTCAACTTATTTCTAAGCGACATTTTACTTCTCCCGCCTACGAGGGGGTTGAGGCGACCGAGCACAAAGGCGGCTCGGTTGCGGACGGTTTTGACGTGTTCTCGGAAGGTCAGTCTATGGTCTAGAGTGACTCCGAGATACTTGGTCTTCCTGACGAGAGGAATTGTTTGACCGAAAAGGGTTATCGGGAGAGGGGACAGCTTAGGCCTACGAGCGTTAGCCCTGGGAAAAGGGAAGCACATGGCTGCACTTTTCGTCGGGTTTATCTCTATCCTCCACCTCGCAAACCACTCGCCTAGGGCGGTGACTGCGCGCTGGAGGCGTAGAGATACCATACGTAGGTTCCTATCTGAGGCGTAGAGGGCGGTGTCATCCGCGAAAAGGGCGAGCTCTATTCCTGGGGTGTGGGGGATGTCGTTAGTGTAGAGGGAATAGAGCGTGGGTGCTAGAACGGAGCCTTGTGGGACTCCAGCTCTGATTGGGCGGGGGCTAGACAGAGTGCCTTCGACTCTGTAGCGAAAAGTGCGATCGGTAAGGAAGTCTCTGATGATGAGAATGAGACTTTCTGGCACCTCCAGTTGGTACAGTTTATGAATTAAACCGTTGTGCCAGACCTTGTCGAAGGCCTTCGCTACGTCGAAGAAGACAGCTAGGGTTCGGAAGGGCCTCTTTTGATTGAGACGCGGGAGTATGTGCTCCGTTATTCGGTGCACCTGTTGGACACACGAGTGCTTGGCTCTAAAGCCGAACTGCTCGTCAATGAGAAGCCTTTTTGAGTTAATGTAACTCAGCAGGCGAGAATGGAGGACTTTTTCGTAGATTTTAGCCATTGTATTCAATAGGCTAATGGGTCTGTAACTAGAGGGATCCGAGCGATGTTTGCGCGGTTTGGGGATGCCGATGACGACGGCTTCTTTCCAGGCGACTGGAAAGAGATGATTTCTCATGGCGGTATTGAGGATGGCCACGAGGAGAGCGATCAGATGGATCGGGAGGATTTTGAACACCTTGTTGGGTATTCCGTCGATTCCAGGAGATTTTTTGATTTTGAGATTTTGGATAATCTCCTGGATTTCTGTTACCGTAACCGGTAGAAGGGAGTCAGAGGGGGGGATGGAGGCTCGACGCTCCACCTCTCCGTCAACCGTGTCGACGTGGGATTCGTCCACCGGCTGACGGCTAAGGGAGCACTGGGCCTCCAGACTGTCGGCTAGGCATTCGGCCTTCTCTGCATCGTCAAATGCGGGAGGTCCGTTTGGTCTTGTCAGTGGGGGAAACGAGGCTGTATTGTCTGTTTTCATAGACTTCGCCATCCGCCAGTAGGCAGTGTGTGATGGCGAAATCTCTGACAACAGGGATTCCCAACTGTGATTTTTGAATTCAGCGATGCGATGCTTTACTTCCCTTTGTAAGGCTCGCATTCTACGCCTATTCTCGTCACAGGGGAAAGAGTCATAAGCACGGATGGCTGCGTTCTTGTCTCTTATCAGCTCCCTTATGTCCTCAGGCAACTCCCAGCGGCGATCGTTCGCCGCTGGGACTCGCCTGGAGGAGCTTTGGATTAAATCCTTAAGGTGGCTGCCGAGGCCAGAGACCGCCGTGTTTGTGTCATCCGCACTGGTCAGGTAGTCGGGGATAGAGTCGAGGTGGGGAGAGCTGGAAGCCTTAAGGGCTTCTTTCAGCTTGGTCCAGTTAATAATCGTCTTGTCTTGGAGAGGTGGATCGGTCTGTCGTCCTAGTTTCATGACTACGGGGCGATGGTCGGAGTCTAACTCGGAGAGGGGTTCTAGCGAGTTTAGACGTAGGGCAACGTTTTTGAAAAGGGCAATGTCAAGGACGTCGGGTCTGTGGGTAACAGTACCAGGGTAATGAGTTGGCGTCATTGGAGCTATCACGTCAAAGTCGAGTAGGTCAATGAGTCTGTTAAGGCGATTACCGTTAGTGGTGGAGGTATGACTATTGAAGCTGGGGTGCTTACAATTGAGATCGCCTGCCAGGATGACTGAGTTACCTAAGTCGAGAAGCGACTCGAGATCAGTCCTGAGCAGTACTCTGTCGGGGGGGAGATAAACAGATGCCAGAGTGACAGGTTGATGACCTGTCATAGCTATACGACAGACCGAGGCCTCCATGTTAGTCAGTGGAGGGGTAGGAATCGGAATGCAGTGCAGAGACCTTCTGTAGTAAATGAGGGTGCCGCCTCCTCGGCTGGCCAATCTGTCATTACGTACAATGTTGTACTGGGCGATTTTGGGATCGCGTTTGCTAGGTTTCAAGAAGGTCTCTTGCACTAGCATTATGTCGATTTGATGATTTCTGAGGAAATCTTGGATCTGGGTGCGTTGGGAGCCGTAGCCGTCAGCGTTGTAAAACGCGACGGACAGGGAAGAGGGCTTTATTCGAGCTGTGTTAGCCATTGGAGTTCTTTTAGGAGAGTTCAGGGGCAGGCCTTGAAGAGGCCGAGGGCGCTAAGTACGTGCTCGTACTTAAAAACAAGGTCTAGACGGGCTAGAGCGTCTCCGTCAGTGGACCTGAGCGCTTGGGCTAGGTTTTTAATTTCCTGAGGGTTTATGGCCCCTAGGAAGCGGCGGACTAGAGCCAGGTCCTCCATTAGCCCAGGACTAGCCTGGCTTTGGAAGGAGGTGGCGTTAGGGACGGGTTTGGGGGCCGGCGCAGGGGCGGCTGGAGTGATCCTCCAAGATTGCTGCGCGGGGGGCGGCTGAAGTGGTCCTGCGCCAGGATTGCGGCGCAGGTTTGGGTGGGAGCGAGGGGAAGCTCGCGGGTGTGAGCACTGCGGCTGGGGTGGGTTGCGCAGAAGGCGCGGGGAATGGTGCTTTAGTTTGCACCGACATAAGTTGGGCCATATGCGCCTGCGTAGGAAAGCGCTTGGCGGGGGGTGGGGGTCTAGCGGGGACCCTCCTGGAAGGCCACCGCGGCGCTTTAGGGCATCCGCGATAACTCGCGGGATGCCCCAGCTGTCCGCAGAGGATACAGCCAGGGGGGTCCTCGGCGCCCTTGGGACGGGTGCAGTCGCTAGTGCCGTGGTCACCCAGGCACTTAACGCAACGGGATTTCGCGTAGCAGTTACGCGCTGCGTGGCCGTAGTATTGGCAATTGTGGCATTGCCCAATACCGCCACGCTTGTGGGGGGTCTCAAAGGAGAGACCGGAGAGCCCGCAGATAGTGCGGGCGTCGAAGATTTGCTTCCCCTCGGAGGTGAGGGGAAGGACAACCAATACTAGGTTGAAAGGGGTTTTGTCTCGCCCCTTGTATAGCCGGTGCACTTCCAGCACTGGTAGGTTTTGGGATTTGAGATCCTCGAGGATCTCATCTTCGCCCAATTGGGGAGGGAGGCCACGGACCACGACGCGGAGTCGACGCTCCTCTTCGGTGGCGTAGGTGTGGAAGGAGATTTTCTCCTTCCGAAGATAGGCAGTTAGGGACCTGAAGTCCTTGGAGGAGGGGACCTGGACCTTAATGGCCACAGCTGTGTTGGTTGCCTTTGTGAAGGAGATTTTCAACATCTCCATGGCGGCGCGGACGTGCTCCCAACGGGCCTTGTCTTGGACAAAGACAGGGGGTGGGGGCTTTTCGGTGCGGGGGACCGCGGGTGGGGGCTGAGGGGTGCTCTGGCGAGAGCGGGAAGCCGCGCCAGGCTGGGCTACGATGTCCGACTTAGCGGACTTCGGGGGTGCAGCGGGGGTGGGGGAGGAGGTCTTTGTGGACCTTTTCCGTTTCTTGCCGACGACGGTGAAGCCGTCGTCGGAAGATTCGGCTGGGGAATGTTCCGCCTCAGATGCGGAGTCGGAATCGGAGTCGGAGGGCTGGACTATGTCCATGTCCTCCTGGGAGGTGTCAGATTCATGCTCGCGGGCAGGGTCGGGGGACGCGGGGCTCTCGGATGGAGCCGCGGATTCGGGTTTAGACGGGGCGGGGGCCGATTTACGGCTCATGATGTTCTTAAAGACTTCCGGATGGGAAGCCCTTAAGATCGCAACTACGTCGTCGCTAGTGAGCGGCGCCATAGTTGACTGGGGTGGGGAGAGAGAGAGAAAGAGATAGCGTGCTTGTCGCTATCTCTGTCTTCCCGGGTAGGTGCGCCCGGGGTTGTGTAACCCTCCCTGCGGGTGAAGCAGGGAGGTGAGTGCCTACTACGTGAGCCCTAAGCTTGTAATCCGTCGCCAATCTTATTGTGCGACGGAGCCCTATGGGGTCTAGAGCGAAGGGTGTAACACACCCGACCGACTCTAGGTGCAAGCTGTGGAGGGAAAACAGAGACTAGGCCGACTAGGAGACCCCCCAAGGCCGGTTTGCTAGCTCCCGTCCAATTGACTGCCTCACCCTGAAGGGGCTCGGCGGGTGTGATTGGGTCAACACCCCACTCGGTTCGTCGGCTCCGTTAGGTATCCACCGAGGACCACGAAACTGTGGATTTTCCCAGAAGGGGCAAAACTGCAGTTGCGGAACTGCAGTGGTTTTTGGCGGAATCAGCCGCTGCCTTGAGAAAGGCAACTTTTGATCGCAATCGCGGGCTTCAGCGCTACGGCGCTACGACGGCAGCTACGACGGCGGCGGCTACGGCAAGCGCAGCGGAGCGGGGGACGTCCGATCGCTAGCGCGATCCGGAGCGGAAATGATGCCGGGAAGCCCAAAATGGTCCGTCTTTTATTCCATTTTGGCTTCCCCTTCTACTTTTCTACATGTGTACCCCTCCCGCTACCCCGCGGGGGATCATTTATTCATACAAGACACAGTTATACATTTTTATACATTTACAAGATTCTTATAGGATTCTTATTAGATAAAACTTAGATGTAAACTAGCCTAAGAGGGATCTAATAAGATCATGACGCTATAACGTTCGGTTTCGAGTGGACGGGGTGTGCGGTTTGCGCGACATATTTACGTAACCCCGTCCCCCGCTTCAGGACTATAAATATTATATTCGTCCGCCAGGTGGCGGAGCGCTCAGTTGTTCCCCGAACGCCATAGCGCCCACAACTTATCCCTAGCATGCCCTACTTACCCTATTCACCAATAATTATCCTAATAGGGTAATAAAAGACACACTAGGGATCATTTTAATATCAATTACACAATACATAGTTATAAAACGGACATTATACAAATAGTGTAAACCTAACGATATTAAGAGATATTCATACATTTTCATACATTTATAAGACACTAAAGAGAAACAACTATACAAGCGAAACTATCAGCTATACATATATAAGTACCCTAGTTTTTACATCGTTTTTTATTCCGTCGTTAACAGATACAGTGCGGTCAAAAAGACTTGTGGAATGAACTGCCAGCTGATTCCATTACGCTACGATATGGGGATTTTCAAGAGCTGTGAACAGGATTCTGCAAGGTTGGGAGCACACCCATAAGCCCCCTGGTGTTGTGTGTGTCCATGTGACTATTTACCAACATATGGCCTGCCCGCTCATCTGCCATCTATAAAAATAAACTTTAAAGTAATGCATTTTTTGTATTTTTCCAAGGAGTCCAATTCTGTATTTACTAAACCTACCTACCGACTCGTACTTCGACGGGACTGGAGAATGACATGGTAAAAACATTTTTCAATTATTATGTGCTGTTTATGGACCTATGACTATGCCAGTGTCCAAATAAATAACATATATTAAAAAAAATATATAACTGTCAAATCATTTGAAAGTTTTAAAACTGTATCCAAAGAAAAATAGTTATTATAATTTACAACACCAGATAAATAATTGATTAAAATGAGTAATACAAAGAAGCAGTTAAAAATAAACAAAATGTTCCGTAAAGGTGGTAAGTAACAAAGCCATGTAATTCGTTTAATTTGGATTCGATGGCATATAGTCTATAGGGTACTTCGCAGTGACCTTTATGAAATTATGTCAGACTGTAATACACCACATATTCAATCTGAACGGTTTCCGAATTTAATCAAGCACAGCGATTTGTAATTCTGGAGCATCCGGGTTTCCTCATGATGTTTTACTTCACCACAGAGCTAATAAAATAATTGAAAATCCATACTTAAATTGAAGCTTATTTAATACTTAATTGAGGTCACTGAACTCATGGATGATATACACATTAAAATGAAAACATTAGTGACTTATAGTAGCATAAATTATTGTTTTTCTTAATTTTACTGGTCATTTTGTACAGGCACAGTAGGATTTTGCAAGGTCGGCGGCGCGCCCGCATACCCCCTGGTGTTGCAAGTGTCCATGGGCGGCGGTAACACTTACCATCACGTGAGACCGCTTGCTCGTCCGCCCTCTTCTCTATAAAAAAAAAAAACTAACAAATATTTTTTGTTTATTAATATTGCTAACGAAATAAATATAGTACATCTAGTAATTATGACTTCAAAATAACTAACATATCAATGCTACAATCAATGGATATGGGGTTCTTTAAGAAAGCTGTGAATAGGATTTTGAAAGGTTGGTGGCATACCCCCCAACAGGAGACCTGTTGTTGCATATGGATCCATGGGTGGCGGTAATCAATCACTTACCATCATATCGGACTACCTGTTCGTCCACCTACTTTCTTATAAAAAGACAAACAGAACATCCAAATTCAAACAACTCTGTATTCCATTTTTATCAAAATTATATTTAAATTGAATCCATACTTTTTTCTGCACCTGCTACATACACCACCAGCTGTAGAACTGCAGAACAGGAGGCCAGGAGGGTGCACATGGGAATCAAAGTAACAGGCCCCAACATTTCTGTCACTGAGCCTGGTACTAACCAATAATAGCCCTTAATCAGTTGATATTAACTGTAATAACTACAAATGTAATGAGCGCCGAGTGAACACGAATGAGACTATAATCAAAGTTAGTTGGTCATAAACCTTTGTAGTAGCATTAATTGTAACTGCTCAGGAATTTGACATGTTTCAGTACCAAGGTCTCATAAAGAGCAACCAAGAGAGGATAATGACTTACAAGAAGAGATACAGCAGTTAGAGATCACACTAAAAGAGAAGAAGAATGAATTGTTCCAGATACTGAGGAACAGGAATAGATATACCTATGAGTGTTTACCCAAGAAGACAAAGCAAGAACCATTAATTGTTAGGCCTCAGGTAACATTCTCAAATTATTTTAGTAGCAAAAGATCTTAATTGACATTCATGTTACATGAGGCTCTTTGTTAATATATGACACTTTTAAAAAGTTAAGGTCACATTAAGTTTGTTCAAATGAAACAATTTCAAAACAGTGTTGAGTGAGGTTCAAATTAAATCCACCGAGATATGTTCCTCTGTTAAATCAACATCTCCAGCTTTTACCAACATTTTTGTCAACAGAAAATCATCATAACAAGTGATATAGAGAGTTTCAAGAAGAAAATAAATTTAATGTCAATGTTGACCGGAGTGGAAGTGCAGTCTTATGTGCAGGATGAGCACTGCTGTGTGATCTACCACATGCAACATAATGCCCCGCATGAAGTGAAGCATGGCCTAAGGATTGATATGACTGCAGGTAGCAAATACCTTTGATAAAATTGATAATACTTGAATAAGAGCGGGATGGAACTATGGATGTAACAAATGTGAAAAATTTGCAAAATATATACTTTGGGATTTCGTTTTGCTTCCATTATTGTATTATAAAAAAATATTAATTTTTTACTGTCATTTTTATGTGAAACTAGAATTTGTATTTGAGACTTTCGTTTTTAGTTTTTACGTATAGAGAAATAAATGTTAAATTTAAAAGTTACGCTACTGTCATAATAAATCCACTATTTTCAGATGGAAACAATGTATCAAAATTGTGCATGCCACCTGGCTTCAATTTCAATGCTGTAATGGCTGACTTTGATGATGTGAAAACGCAGGGATGTCTCAATCATATCAGAAAGGCTCTTGTCGCTTACTATGAAAGGTTGGAGCAATTTGATGCTCTAAAGGTAGGTGATGAATATGATAATATTATACATGCCGAATTTTTTATGGTTTTAAAGTAGCAATGTAATACTCTATTAAGAAGTATTATAATATCAATATGTAAGATAAATGAAGATAATTTTTATGGTAAAAATAAAGATTGATTAAAAGTAAATTATTTTTAGTCTACTTAGAACACGTTAGTAGAGTAGCTCACCAGCACATTGTTTGTCAAATGTAGCGTTGTCGAATGTCGTACAAAAAAGCGTGATTATATTAAATGTGATATATATTAATTAAAAATATTTGTGTTACTTCTATTGGGCCCGATAAACTTATTCATTAGACATATTCACTAGTGTATTTATGAATTTGACTTGGCTCGTACAAACCAGGAGAATGCTGACAGGTTGATTGCTTCATTCTTCTATCTACAATGCAATACGGATAATCGAGGTGTCCCAGAAAAGGCGAAACGGGAAACCTCAAATTACACATGCAATCTACACATTTTATTAAACCACTTTCCAAACGGATAATCGAGGTGTCCCAGAAAAGGCGAAACGGGAAACCTCAAATTACACATGCAATCTACACATTTTATTAAACCACTTTCCAAGAAAAATCATTGTATCTAGTGTATGTTTCAAGGGTTCGGAGAATTTTGACCTTCCCTAAATACGCGTCTGTATGAAATCTTTCATACCATCAGCCTGTTTTTCTACACTGCTTGATATAGGTCTCTTACAATGCTTGCCATTGCACACAGTCCTCGGCTCTTTTCATCCAATGCAACCACCACCAGCAAACTTGTTCAAGTTGTCTCAGTCCATCAGGCCAGAGGGCATCCCATACTGTGCTTCCTGGTATGTGGCCTCCATTTGTGGGTCGTGCGGCAAATTTGTACATTCCCTATTGTCATTTCAGCATGTTGATTCTATGAGTTAACTCAGTTAATCTCATTTCATTTTGTAAACAAACTATGAGTGTAGCTCCCTCCATAATTGAAATAAATTCCCACAACATTCCAGGAGCTGTTAACTATAGATGCACAGCTATTCAAAGCTCTAGATGGGTCTCACATGGAGATATCGTTTATGGCACAGAATGATTTGCAAGGGGATGATGAACCTATTGAGATTGTGATGAGGCTGGCCTACAGGCTCTATGATATTAGGCCCAAAAACTACTCCTTTAGGGAAACAGGTTGGTTTATTTTATAATATAAAATTATATTGCTCATTCACAAGACCAACAAAAGCCAATTTATTTATGCATATGTAATTTATATATGCACCATGTTATAGAAATAAGGCAGAAGCTACAAATAGATTGTTCAGTATTGAGAGCATATTAGAATCGATTTTACCAATAGTTTTTTTTTTCATAATTTATTGTATATTTCTAGCATTTCTTTTGTCCTAGACCCGTGCACCGCGCCGCGCTCAGTCACTAGTTTTATACTGAGTAATGAGTGCTAGGAATATTTTACAAAACTTGATTTATTCCATAAAATAATTTTATTTTTCGCTAAAATGGTTATATACATATTTTTTTTCTATTTTATAAACATGACAACAATTGGTTGTTGACGTGTTTTACGTTTTACTTCATTTCTTCGGTGACACGTTGTATAATATTAGTATACATTTTGTAAATGTATAAATTGAATATTAAGGGTACACAATGTCAGTGATAGAAATTTGAAAGGTTTAATGCATATTTGAGAAACCAGTAAATAAATTTGGCAATATATTAGGAAAAAAGTTAATTTCATTACGGATTTTTAAAATTATCACTAGTTCGGCGGTGAAGGAAAAGGTCGTGAAGGGATCTGCATGTTCCAGAATCTAAAAAATTACCCGCATTCCCGAAATCCCCCTAGCGATTAAGGGGATGACTGTGTTCCATAATATAGATTGCAGATTATAATTATTCCATATTAATCCATATTATATCCATAAAATTATTCCATAATAATCCATTGCAGATTCATAATATAGACAGATAAATAAAACTCTTTATTGTACAAACAAAATAAATAAGACATTGTAGACACAATATGCACAAAAGGCGGCCTTTTCGCTAAAAATTAACTCTGCCTGACAACTATTAGGTAGAGAGGAAATAAATATTTTGGTCACAGGTAGATGGTGTACAGTATACATAGTTATGCTAATATAAAAAGAAAACCCAATGTCGTATATTTGTTTTGACAGATTTACCAGAAGGTGTCGCAGATGTTCTGAAGCAACAGTGTTTGATGTTCAAACGTAAACCGCTGCATAAAGCGTTCAAAAAGGCATTTATTACCGGCGTGGGACCTTACAAGCTGGTGACGCAGGTTAGTTTATCACTTTGGTCCGGTTATTATACGAAAAGCTCTGACAGCTGATATAAATCTTTAACATGTAGTAAAAATCATTTTACAACTCTGTAGTCCTTTAAGAATTTTTCATTTATTTTATGGCGTTATGTTATTATGACTTAAGAAACCGTACTTATTTGCATAAAATGAATTAAATGCGGAACTGTCTGCGCTCTTTCTATGATAACCGGACCATCATTGTAATTTTTTACAATTTTTGCTATAGAAAGAAGGTGGTAGACAAATCCACCTGGTGGTAAGTGGATACTGTCGCCCTGCGATAGGCACATTGTCTCGTGCAAGAGGGATATATGGCCTATCGTGATGTTGTCCAGTCTTGTCAAGATGATGTGGTTCCTCAGGGCTTTTGTTATCTTTTACTCGCCTTTGGTGCTATTCTAGTCTGCCCACACCACACGGCCAATAAACATTTGTTTCTGAGGCATCAATCAGTTTGACTAATATATTTAATATTTTTTAAGAATAACTAATTTCAATCTATTTTTCTCATATCATACCAGCAAACTGAATTTTGGTATCATTAACTCATTTTTAGGGAGTATTGTCAGATAATCGGTTTTGCTTCTAAGATTGATAAGCTTGATATATATTTTTCTTCTTTTTCTTTTCGGTATTGCTAAATTCTTGCGACCCTAATGGCTTTTCAATCAATATCAATCTCAAATCAATACCAGACCTGTATCTGGTTAATATCAAGTTTTAGATTAACCTATAATTTCTTTTCGACCAGTTCGCAGAACGTCCCACGCAGAAGCCACGCCGTAAACACAAGTCTCGTCCGCAAGATATTAACGACGATGACACATATCGTCCAGAAGAATGCACAGACCCTAGTGATGATGACAACGAGGACTAAATGCAATCGATTGCTTGTTTTACAAACATATTTGTCTATTAAGTGGTTGTTGAAATGTTTGGCTTTTTTTATTTTACTCGACGGTCGACCGCCTGCAGTAAATTCACCTGGATGCATTAAGTATAGTTATAGTAAACTATAATTAGGTACTTGTATGCCTATACTGTGTATAAGATATTTGTAATAATTGTCCATAGAGTGTTTGCACGAGAACAATATTTTTTGCGTTCGTAGTTATCGCGGTGATTTAAAGTCCATTCGTCCAAAGTCGTTGGAATTTGTTCTACCACGTTATATTTGCGGTTGGCGCTACATAAACGTTTATTGAACTAGTTGATAATGAGCCGCAAAGGAGATGTAATTGTGTGAATGCTCGATTGGCCGATTACTGTAAATATGAGGTAAGTTGGAACAACTGAAACAACTATATTGTATTTAAACTTATTACTTTATTTTGAATATAAAATAAAAAAATCAATTTATACAACTCACTGTTTACATTCATTTTCTCTGGTATAGTCTGCCACGTTTAACAACAATACAGAAACACAATATCATCTAAATATACAATTTCAATCGACAAATTTGCTGACTGTACATATAAAAGCCGTGAATGCTATCAACCTATTGTAGCATTAAGTTTTTAAAATGATCCCAAATTCAGTTTGTTCTTACAACTTAAGACGACTGAATGACTAAGTTTATTTGCACTTTCAAATGATAATAACAAGTTATTACAGTAACTTTCAAATTTATAGTAGTTTCCCTAACTGAAGGAAACGTTTGTTTTATATCATTATTTATACATCACCTAATAGCCTATTGAATAAGTCTTTCAGGCGCATAATGTGCTATATTCAAATTGTGTTGACATATTTATAAATGGAATATTTAGAGGTAATGGCGATTGTCGATGGCGCATGTAATATGCGCCTGTTATGGACCCGCGCACGTTTGCAAAATATTTTCAACATGTGCAGGTAAAATTGATAAAATAGAACCTTTAAAAGAGCGGACGCCAAGCCGCTTGGGCAGCGCGACGTTTTATGGCCGTTCATTCCTCAAGACAACGTGCACGATGAAGCCCATGTCCAGCAGTGTACACTGAAAGGGGTGCTGGTTACATTACATTGCCGGTAATTTTAAGTGAAGCGACTCCTGTGCGGCGTGACGTGACGGTTGCGTGTGAAAAGTTGACTTGCGCATGTAATCCGCTCCACCGACCACAATTAGTCACTTGCTTCAAAATCACATCGTTTAACGTGCATTGTGAATTTGTGATGACATTTCCACATGTAATCCGCTTCGCTTGTAATACTGAACCTGCGCGTTACGAATATTTAGCGATAGGTTTTTAGCGTTTGGTCCAAATCGCAGTTCGTCCAGACGCAGTAGGTCTATATTCGTGGTAAGTTCAATGTGATTGTATGTATGGTCAATGTATGGTGTGTGTGGTATGCACAAGAAGATTTCTATAAAATAAAACATTAACTAAATTAAAATTATACGATGGTTTTTAATTAGCATCAAAGGCGGAGAATTTAAATTAATAAATTAAATTAAGTTTAAAATTATTATTTATTGTATTTTCTATTTTTTTCATCCGAATTGTACTAAAAAAAACTCATATTGGACTTACTTGCGAATATCAAACTACTCCATTTTGGATCGTTGGGTCTACCGCTAAATATTCCGCGTCCCTTGCTCTAGTTACATACGCCGCGTAAAAGCGCCCTTAATGTAGTCAGCAATACGTCAGAACTAGTGGTGAGCGATTGTGAGATGTATTTACAATTGAAAGGTTTTTATCAATTGTTTCCATTCTTTATGCTTGTTGCAATAGACGTAATAGTTATTTTTGTGCGTTTTAATATTAATCTATACGCTATAGAGGTAGATATATTTAAGTGAATCGTCACTATGTTATCATCTACTCTCGCCAACGGTGAATGTCGCGCGCTGTTCATAATTTTAATATAACCAATCAAGTATTTCAACAAATACAAACTTCTTTACGGTCCGTTATCAATTTATTCAATAGGCGGCTAGCCGCCTATTGAATAAATTGATTTGGCAATTGATTTCATTGATTGAATAATTAGTGAATTGAATAAATACAATGTTGTACAATAAACTTATACTTTCAGTTAGAGCAATGAATATGAATGTTAAAGTCAACATAATATTACGTTTACGAATGCAAAGAAAGTTTGTATTCGCGCGAATATTGGATTGGATAAATCATTATAAAATCTTTGCAATCAATACTTTTTATTCATAAATATAAATATGTATACAGTGCTCTGCGATATATATAAGACGTGGATTCAAATTGTTTTTTATCTGCATAAGGCGTTGGGCACGCGACCAATGGCTCGAAATTAATTGTATAGAGTCGTTTCAAAGTGTTCATACAACTTTGCACAGTTGCGCGACTAGCTAGCTCATCTACCACTTTTTATATAAAAAAAATACATTATAGCGTAGAGAGGGTATGCTGCAAACTCCATATTATTATATTGACACATATGCGTGCTTGTAAGAACAGACGAACAATTTCTTATTAAAGACATGTCATATATATTGCCCAATACTGTACATTTGATTCACTAATGTTCAACAATATTGCCTAGACTTATATTCACGGGCAAAACAAAACATTTTTAAACATGTACAAAACTTTATATAAAACATTTTTTTTATTTATTTCGATGGTATGTGTAAAATTGATAAATATTGCCCGTAAGTAGGTATGTCTAGAATTAAGTTATATCTAGAATTGAAATTGCATTAAAATTACTTTTCTCTGTGTCCATAATTGATGTAATACAAAGCTCTGAGAGATAATGTCAATTAATGCCAACACTTCATATATGCAAGCTCTATGAAGGTTTATTTCCAACCATTTGGACTCATTTTTGTAAGTTTTCATAATGTTGCAGGTTTCTCCCAAATTGCTAGACATTTTTTAAAGGCGTTTGTACACATGGAAAAATAGAGAAGTTTGCATGTAATAGGCTCTGTTTACAGATCCTCAAGTGTATTATGAACACACGAGTGACTCACTAGAGGTCGTGTGGTACTCAGAGCCCTCCTTGGGTAGCGGGTTGACTTTATATATACGCACGAGCCAATGTTCCGTAGTGTATGCCTCTAACACGTCCAAATTTATTATTAATATAAATATATTAATTCATTATTATTTTCAAAATTTGTATGTATTATGAACACAGAGTGACTCACTAAAGGTTGTGTGGTATTCAGAGCCCTCGGTTGGGTAGCGGCTTGACCTTGTATATGCGCACAAGCCAGTGTTCCGTGGTGTATGCCTCCTCTAACACGTCCAAGTTAAAGTCTTTATTGCCTATCTCCGCGCCGCGAACGCGGTCAAAGCCGGGTGGACGACCTGTGGGACAATACCTCATCTTTAGTACATAGTGTTGTAAAAACGATAAGCGCTGAGTGAGCGCTAATGAAATTTTAAAACTCTCGCGTTAAAGACTAGTGAGTGTTGGTCTAAATATTTAATATTTCATGGTCTTACTCTTGTAGTTAAAAGTTCGAGTGTTAAACTGTTAAGGTTAATATTCAATAGCACTAACAGAGTGTGTCAGCGATCGTTTTAACTACACTATTTGTACACCTAGGATATTCAGTTTGTGCGTATCACGTCGGGGTCGTATCACGTTAACATTTTAGTTTGTACGTATCGTTTGCATCACGTCGGGCCTTCAAGTGGTGCCAAAACGTAGTCTCTAACAGTTAGTTTGAGTTAGTCGGTTTGGTCAGCGCTTATACTGGCGACTTTGTTATTCTTTAGTAGTCTTTTTCGAGTTCAATTGGAAGTAATGGGTTGGTGTTTTATTCTAAAGCCACATGGCACTATTTGGTCACATCTTTCTAAAAATAATAAAATGCCTAATTGCCTTAAAATATGACACTAATAAAGCGTAACCTCGTGTAAAGTGTATACTCACCGCCCTCGGTGTAGACGAGTCCGAACTTGTAGTAGCTCATCTTGTACATGAGGCAGTTGAGGAGCGTGTGTGAGCCGTCCGCGTCGACGCGGAACTCGCCCGAAGGCGTGTAGTAGTCCGCCTCGCGAATGTGAGCTCCGCGTTCTGTGCTGCCGCCGATGCGGACCATCCAAAGGAACTTGTTGATGTCTGGCATTTGTAACGGTATCTTAATTATTTTTAGTAAAATTTAAAAAATAACTGGCAGCATAGTAAAAAAGTATATTGACGGATTTTTGCCGGGAACTTGAGAAGTTAAGTTTTTGTTTGATTAACTGTAAAAATTGCGTCTTGAACGTTTTGTGGTTTAATAGTGGTTTATTAAACTTCAGTGTTTTTTATGCGTAATGTTTGTGATAATCAAATAAAAGCATAGGACCGTTTTTCGTGTGCTTCCAAGGAGGGACTCCTTGGAAGCACTTCTGTCCTCAGTAAACCTACTATCACTGCTGAGCGATTTCTGACTTACTTCAACGGGACTGGACGTGTCCACTTGTCAAAATGTCCACGTGTCTAAAATGCATCACGATGCATTTTAGACTGAAATTGTTATTACGACGAAAACTTGACACTGGCAGAATGTGCTATTTGCATGATTGCCATATATGAAAAGAATAAAAAAGTATATTGACGCCCCCGCCACCGCCCTAACTTTGTCGGAGAGAAGCCAGCAGGCGGGCCGTGGCAGAGACACTGATTACTCGGTTATTACTTCGGGAAAGCCTAACAGTGCAGACGTATGTGTGGTGCATTCTTGTTCAGTGCAACTAACACTGTCAATAACTCAATAAGGTCAGAATTTTGTTTCGTTCGTTAATGATTTCGTGTTCTATCATTCATTACTTGTGTAAAAGCGAATTTGAAATGTAACGTGGTACCGTCAGTAAATACTTTATCCTCATAATTTCGGAGTCTTCTTTTCACATTGTACAACTTGTTTTAAGAAATCGCCACTGCATTTAGCCGCCAACTACACGAGCGAGTCCCTCGCGCGTGTAGTTGGCCCATCTACACACGCCCTACATCTACATGGCCCATCTAGTTGGCCCATCTGCCGTGTGTAGGTGAGCTCGGCTATAGCTCATATAGTGACTATGGAAATTGATGGCACGGGCGAGAACGGCCGCGAGGCTCGCTCGGTAGATTATTCAAGACACAAAATGACAAATTTGACGAGTGCTTGTAAATCAGGTTTAAGCGCGCATAATAAAAGGCTATTACCTTTTGTTAGATACTGGGTTTTTAAATAATAAATACGTTGCGCTTAAAACACTATATTAACTTTTAAACAATTTAAATTGCATTAACGTATATGTAACGATCGTTGGAGCAGATTCTAAGTAAGAAAAAGCCTTTTTAGGCAATGACAGTTTTTTCACGTAAACCGCTGATTGGTCGAATCCTTAACGACTCTCAGTGTTGCCAAGTCTGGACATGCCCCCGGCCTTGGAAGCACTGGCATCCAACATCCCCTCTTCTGAGTCTTCATAGAACAGAGGACATATTCGAGGAAATGCGCGTCTGATTATTCCTGCACAGGTTTGGATATCTGCGACTCTGGATATTCCATCCTTTCCTGGTTTGGTAGATATGATTCGTCCTAAGCTCCATTTCAATGGATGAGTATTATCGTCTTTGATGACGACCATAGTGTTAGGTTGAAGATCAGGCTTATGATGCTTCCATTTGGTCCTAATTTGCAATTCGGAGATATATTCTTTGCTCCATCGGTTCCAGAAATGTTGCCTGATTTGCTCCAGGTGCTGATAGCGTGTCAGCCGGTGGACCAGAATTTCAGCCAGTGGTTCTGCTGCAGGTGCTGTCAAGGCACGTCCAACCAGGAAATGAGCAGGAGTTAGTGGTAGAAAGTCAGTGGGATTAGTAGATAAAGGACTAATAGGTCGGGAATTAAGTATAGCTTCAACCTGTGAAAGTACCGTAGTATACTCTTCAAAAGTTAGGCGTGCGTTCCCAACCACTCTCAACAAATGATGCTTACAAGATTTTACGCCACTTTCCCACAATCCACCAAAATGAGCCGCATAAGCTGGGATAAAAGAGAATTTAATATTTTGACTAGTTGCGTATTCAATTATATCATTTGAAATATTTTTTAAAACGTTTTTGAACTCATTAGCAGCTCCGACAAAGTTTCGACCATTATCGGATAGTATCTGATAAGGTTTACCTCGCCTAGCTATAAAACGCTTCAAAGCAAGCAAATAAGATTCCGAAGACAGGTCACTGACTAGTTCTAAATGCACCGCACGAGTTACGAAACAAACGAATAAACAAACGTAACTCTTTGTTATCTTAGAGCCCCTACCCTTACGGTTCAATATGAGCATTGGTCCAGCGTAGTCAACACCACACTGATGAAACGGAAAGGTGGGTGTAATTCGTTCAGGTGGTAAATTGCCCATAATAGGGGATAACGATTTACCTGACAGTCTGGTACAGATGACGCAGTCGTGGACCGTGCGCTTTGCAAGATTCCTACCTCCAATAGGCCAATAAGATTCGCGTATATTGTATAATAGGGCTTGTGGTCCGGTGTGATGTAGATTTTTATGCTCGTAACGAAATAACAACACTGCAAACCAATGCTTAGAAGATATTAACATCGGATGTTTTTTGTCAAAGTTAAATAATAAAGATTGTTTAATTCTCCCCCCTACTCGTAATACTTTATCATCTCCCATAAATATATTTAAATTGTTAAACTTGTGTTTAAATTTTAGTTTTTTATTACAAGAAAGTAATCTATATTCATCTGCAAATGTTTCTAATTGTGACAGTTTTACCAAAGTCTCACTGGCATTTTGTAACTCATCAACAGTAAGAGAGCCCTGACGAATATTATTTTTATAGCGTGTATTGTGTATAAAACGCAATACGTATGCACAAGTCCGCTTCATACGATTAAATTGCGAAAATCTTTTAAATGGGAATAATGAAATTTCTGACGAGCTGACTAATGAATTAATAGGTTTAGATTTGATTTCAGGTAAACAAGAAATATCTACTTGTTCGTCATATGACTGATTGCAATCAAATGCTGGGTCATGAAGAAACGTTGGCCCCTCCCACCACATAACACAATTTTTGAGGTCTTCCAGTCCGACACCGCGGGATACTAAATCTGCTGGATTTTCCTTGCCGCTAACATGACGCCACCTCAACGTATCAGTGAGCTCGTGAATCTCAGATACTCGGTTTTGAACAAAGGTTTTTAATAGATTAGGAGACATGCGCAGCCATCCTAATACTATGGTGGAGTCACTCCAGAAAGTAACGTTATCGAACTGACAGTTTATTGATTCGCGGATTTTATTATAAAGCCTAGCACCCAGTAAAGCGCCACAAAGTTCTAATCTCGGGATGCTAACCGGTTTTAGAGGCGCAACCTTTCCTTTAGAACAATACAATCGTACGATTACCGATGAGTCACGATTTATGGTGCGCACAAATACACAAGCCCCGTACGCGACAGACGAAGCGTCACAGAATATGTGCAGTTGGATGCGCGCGGGGCGCGGGGTTGGTAGCTACAACGTGACGCGGCACGCGAATATATTTAAGCATAAGCAGAGAAGTCGCGAAACGGTTCCAAATTTGTGAGACGTCAGCGGGAACCTCATCATCAAAATCTATTTTCAATAGCCATAATTTTTGTAATAAAATTTTAATTATAATCACCGTACAACTCAACAATCCTAAAGGGTCATAAATCTGACTAATCTTTGATAAAATGTATCGTTTTGTAATAATTTTATTGTCAATCTCATAATTTGTGTTAAAATGAAATTCGTCACTAATGTGAAACCAACCTAATCCTAATGTTTTAGCGTGGACATTATTACCTAATGACAATTCCTTAGATAATTCGGATACTCCGTTTTCGACTTCATCTAAATTAAAATTAAACATCCACTTGCGTAGAGGAAAACCACCTGATAGTAAGTGACTAGATACATTTTGACAAATCTTTAATAATTGATTTTTGTTATCATGCGTCGTTAATAAGTCGTCGACGTAAAAGTCGTTGCTGATAATTCTAGTGACATCAGGATCAGTACTCTCAGCTGCCAATTGCTTGAGACATCGACAACTCAAAAACGGAGCGGACGCGGTTCCGTACGTAACAGTACAAAGTTTATAAACGCGAATAGGTTCCGACGGGTCGTCCCGCCACAAGATCAATTTAAGATCACGTTGATCCTCATGAATTAAGCACTGGCGAAACATTTTCTCAACATCAGCACAAGCCGTATACTTGTGCTGCCTAAATCGTAACAATATAGCAATGAGATCACCCTGTATCGGTGGACCGACCATTTGGAGGTCATTCAATGAAATATCTGTGCTGGACATTGCACTGCCGTCGAACACCACTCGCAGCTTTGTAGTCGTGCTATGCTCGCGGAGTACACCGTGATGCGGCATTATATAATGAGGCTTTCCATAGTTATCAGCTAGTTTCATATGACCCAAGCGTATGTACTCGTGAATAAAATCGCAGTAAAGTTTTTTATACTCCGGATTACGTACTAAGCGTTTTTCGAGAGCTAAGAACCTTCTTTCCGCTTGCGAATACGTCTCGCCTAATTTATCGGGTGAAATTTTGAAAGGAATACGTACAACGAACCTTCCGTCAATCGTGCGCGTAGTATTGTTAACGAAATGTTGTTCGCAAGCACGTTCATCCTCACTGTGCGTATCCCGAGGCGCAAACGTTTCTTCGAGTTCCCAGAACTGTCGTAGCTGGGTATCAATCGCATCTGAAAAATTACATTGAATTCCGTACCCTTTATCGCGTGAAATAGTAGAAATAGGCCCATAAATAATCCAACCTAGTTCTGTGTCTAATAAGAAAGGCCCATTCGGTAATTTAATTTTATCTGTTTTTATTAAATCCCAAAACTTATCAGCACCTATTAAAATATCAATATTACTTGTTTCATAAAATTGCGGATCCGCTAATTGAATGTAATCGGGTATATTAAATTGCGCGTATTGTAATGGCATCGCAGGTATGGCCGAAGTAATGTTAGGCAAAACAAAACATTGTAAATGTGTTTTATAAGTGTTGGACGTCGATACAATTTCAATGTCACATATTTGCGTTGATTTTGTGACAGAGTTACCAACACCTCGTATTTCGAACGTGGACTGTATAACATTTATGTGTAATAAATCGCATAATGATTTTGTGATAAAACATCTTTCTGATCCATTGTCCAAAAGGGCGCGAACTACATGTAACTTATTTAAGTTGTCCGTTATTTGTATTAGAGCGGTTGACAATAATACCGGTTTTAAATTGGCAGAATGAATACAGTTAGTATCGAGGTGTGCATTATTTGCATTAATATAAGATGCGTGTGTTGACAAGGAAGGTGTGAGCGGGGAGGCGGCCGAGGGCGCGGGTGCGGTCGCTCTGACTATCGCGGGCGCAGGAGGCGTCACTGACAGTACGCGACCATCACTCACCTCAGTGGCGTTACCCGCATGACTTGTGAATGTCGTATTAATATTGTAATATTTATTATCGGGATGTACTAACGAATTGTGTTTCTGATTACATCTCCGACACGGTCCAAACTGACAATCGCTTACTGTGTGACCCAAACGTAAACAATTTATGCATAGCCTTTTCTCATTAATGAATTTAAGTTTTGTTTCTAAGTTATAATCGAGAAACGTTTGACAAGCGTATAGTGGATGACTTGCATTACACAACAAACAGCGCCTTTTAGTGTTATTGTATAATTGACGTTCCTTCGGCTTATTTGTGGAAACATTGCAGTGAACTTTAATTGAATTTTGAGTGTTGAGTTTTTTAAAATCATGATTTTGTTTGCTGTGTGATAATTGCAATGTTTCCAACATATCAGCTCGGTCAGTAAGGAACTTCATTAAGCTATCAAGTTTTAAAGATGTTGAGTTATCATTTTTTGAGCACAGCGTACCTTTATGTTGCTCCCATTGACGTTGTGTGGTGGGATCTAATTTAGAAACAATTAAATATATGAGTAAGGTATCCCAATATTCTACGGGTTCATGAAGGTTTGATAAAGCGCGTATATTCTTTAAAACTGTGTCTATTAAATTGCGTATTTGAATATATGACTCCTTGTTAACACTGTTCATAGTAAATAACGCTTTTACATGACTTTGAACAAGTAATCTTTGGTTGTTGAAACGATTTTGAAGCAATTCCCAAGCGATTAGGTAATTACTTGCCGAAAATTCCACTGAGTTTATAACTAATTCTGCACTACCCTTTAGTGATGATTTTAAGTAATGGAATTTTTCAATATCGCTTATTTCACTGGAGTTATGTACAAGACTTATGAAACTGTCTCTAAACTGTAACCAATTCCCAATTGAACCATCAAATATAGGCAAGGATATGACAGGTAATTTAATAGTTGGCCTTTGTGCGGATGGATTTAAAGTGTCAGTGACCTTACATAAACTTAACAAATATTCAGCTTCAGAGATTGCATCGTAATAGCTGCTCTCAAACAGCTCTCGCTGTGTTAATTGATCATCAATATCAGATACAGATTCTTCTAGCTTGGTTTGTATATTACTAAATTCGCTGAACATAGTAGAAGCTCCCTGAATACGCAACTTTAAATCTATTTGTTTTTTACTACAGATCGTTTCGTTTTTTAAAGTACACACATAATTTGCAAATCTAGTTAACCTGCCTTTGAGTATACCGCGTTTTTTAACTAGCTCTTTTACTAGACTGGCATCACTATGTTTATACGGAGAATTATCGCGAGATTTAGGTGGTAAAGTATCATGACTTGGCTCAATCATTTTAGTGGAAAGTGACAAAAGAGGGTACTCACAGTTTTGACGTTTTCAAATGAGATGCGAAGTACTTGGACACGCACGGCCGGTATTATTTGACTAGTAATTACTGAAACTTAGAGAATTAAATAGCATTAAACAGTTGAAGTGGAAGTGGGGCGGGAATAGATGGGATGGCTGGCCGTACCTATTTGCGCGTTTTCAGATACCAAACCAGCTTCCTCCAGGATGGTTATTCCAACGACTACCCCTTGGCTTCTCCTCTTACTGCATAAGCTGCTATGGACTTGGACGCCTGCTCCCAGACTGCGTGTTTCTCCGATCGCTGCCGCTGGTTTATTCGTTTTCGAATTGATTTGGCTCCGAATGACCAGTTATGTTAGATACTGGGTTTTTAAATAATAAATACGTTGCGCTTAAAACACTATATTAACTTTTAAACAATTTAAATTGCATTAACGTATATGTAACGATCGTTGGAGCAGATTCTAAGTAAGAAAAAACCTTTTTAGGCAATGACAGTTTTTTCACGTAAACCGCTGATTGGTCGAATCCTTAACGACTCTCAGTGTTGCCAAGTCTGGACACCTTTTATTTCTACTAGATTTGTAATTGTACGCGTTTAGACTAGTGTTGTTAAAACGAGCGTTAAATTCCCTCTTATTTTTATATCCTTTTCATCTTTAATTCTTATTTGCGAACTAATATTAGCTTTGTTCGCGGTAAGGATTCAGAACTAATTCGGAACTAGTACTGAACTAATTTGGAATCGTAGTAGAGCGCATGCTCGGTTATAGACCGATTCGTGATTTTTATTTCCGCGAACGATTTCGGAACCAAACTGCGTACGATCTACTGTCATCGGCAGTGTTACCAACTCTCAAAAATATTTATCCCTAAAGCTTAAGTCAAAAACCCCCAAAATCGCCCCAATTACATAGAAATACCTCTAAAAAAATATATAATAAAAGAAAAAATATAAATTACAAAAATGCAATGAAATTTCTTTACCTTTTAAATCTGGATCTGTTTCCCAAATCTACGTGTACTTCTGACTGTACATTTTTTTATTTTTAGTTTCTTTAGGCATCATTAACAAATTGCTTGTCGGCACAGCAGTACAACAACAAAATCGAATTAAACAAGTAAACAATAATCAACGTACATATGTATAGGCACATAGGCCTATACATAGGCACAATATCCACCAGTCACCACAGAGTAGTTGTAATATATTTGTACTAGATGTCGTTAAGTCGCTAGGTCAACAAATAAATATGATTAGCTATTATAGTTTGGATTGTCCCAGGGCCTATACTTTCACATAATATATGAAAAATATATATTCAAAAAAATATATGAAGAGTCAAAAAATCCCTAAAAATATAAAACCCCTAAAAAAAACCCATCCCACTTATTTACCCCCTAAATTTGGGGGGAAAACCCCTAAGTTGGCAAGTATTTAAGTGGACCCACCAAAACACATTACTCTTATTAGAGTACTATATAAACTTATTTAAACAAACAAAACTAACCATATTTTATTTAACCCTTAATAAATTAATACAATTTATATTTTATTTAACTATTTAACCAGTTTATTAGTTTCTAACCAACTGAATATAGCCGCAGCATGTATGTCAAATGTCGTTAGGTAAAAACTGCGCATGTCTGGAACTACGGATTCTTGCCAAAGTTATAGAACTGATAGAACTAATTCTGAACCGATCCTGAATCGAGTTCGACGGTTCCGCGAACGCAGAACTGTAACTAGAAATTCTGAACTGTGTGTTCCGCGAACGGCATTATTTGAACTGCGCATGCGTATAGTTCCGAATCAGTTCTGAATCCTTACCGCGAACGAAGCTAATGAGTGCAGTGCAGATGTATTTATTTATATATTATTAAGTTACTTATTATTATAAGTATTTATTATCGATGTAGTCGGTAGGATATATTGAACATGATTCAGTCTGTGGATTTCGGACATTTTGCAATACTTATATCCCTTTTATTTTTTCTATCCCAAGGTTGCTTGGAAGAGATCGCCTCAGCGATAAGGTCGCCTATTGTATTTTGTCATTTATTATTTGTGCACATGTAATAACTATTTGCATGCAATAAAGAGTATTTATTATTATTATTTATTAACTGGCCGAGATGGAATTTAGTGAGGCTGAGAAGTTTTCTTCGTCCCACTACATCTCCCCAACCCCTCTTTCAAACAAAACATTCTACAAATATTTTAATAGAAAAAGATGAAAAATATTAATTAAAAAGTTCGTGGAGCAAAATAGGAAATTGTAGATCACAATAGTTTTTACGTTACATTTTGTCTTTTGGAAGAGAATAATCATAGATATAAAAAAATACATAATAGAATTGTACCATTTTTATTTTGGAAGAGAGAAATGACCTTTCTCACCACCTCATGATAAAGTAACTGTTAGCAATCTGATAGGTAAATTATCTGCCAATTAAATCTAGTTGATACTGACTTTAGCGTTTTTACATTTATCTGTCAGTTATAGTTATTTGGCATTGGGTGAAACAGAAATTTAACAACTATCGCTCGGAGAAAACTAGATAGGCTATCAGACACTTTATCAGCAGGTGGAACCACTTACCATCGGACGAGTATCCAACGAGTCCACCAAATATAACCAGCACATAATCCACATCTAATTCCTTCATGATTTCATAAGCCTTGTCTTCGGTGGAGGCCATCGCTTGCCCCACCCTTGAAATGTGCGTGTTATTCCAAGTGTTGTTGTCCACTATCACGGTTCGATTTGCCATCGCAGTTATTTGGTACCCATAGTCCCACCATGACATCACTTTTGCATCCTGAAAGTTAGTAAAACAAATTAGCATTATTAAATAACAGAGGTAAACAAGACACACAGTTCTATTCCCTCTATTCCCTTCTTTTTATTCCCCATAGTTCCCAACTCTTTTCCCCGTTTCACTCCATAAATTTCCAAAGGTACGCAATGCGTATGGACGTCTGTGTTTGTCTTTCTGGACTGAACTGATAGTATACACTTAACACCAGGTGGACTGTCTACTTCTTTCCATAAAAAATAATGTTAAAGTAAGTTAAGGTCTAGTTGCTACTTTTTGGCGGGAACTTAAGAAGTGAAGTCGAGTTTTTGTTTGATTATTGTAAAAATTGTGAATTAGGCTGTTTGTGGTTTAATAGCGATGTTTATTAAACTTCAGTGTTTCGTTCGTGCTGTTTGTGATAATCAAATAAAAGCGTGGGACTGAGGTTTTCGTGTGCCTCCAAGGAGTCCTCTTCTGTTCTCAGTAAATCTACTATCACTTTACTGAGCGATTTCTGACCCACTTAGATAAGACTGGACATTGACACGATACGTTTTAGACTTTGAAATTGTTTATTATGAAGAAAACTTGACACTGGCAGAATGTGCTTATTGCACTATTGCCATATATGAATAAAAAGGTCTAGTTAAAAATGATTGTATTATGTATAAAAAAGCGTTGTTATATGTATTGCCAATTAAAAAGAAAACTAGAATTCAACGAATATGTTGATGTCACAATACTATAAAGAAAACCCTACATTATTTAGATATGCAATTGTTGCTCATTTTTTCTACTTTGTTTTGTGTCTAAACCGATATATGGAGATGTCTGAGGTATGGAATTATGATAAGTAATCGTAGCTTCATAATCCAATAGAACCGAAAATGAAAATTGGAGCTAACTTTACATTTTTTCTATATAAAGACACCCATGGACCATGAACGGCGTCGATACATGTCAACATCAGTCCATAATGACAAACGTCGCCAACGGATGCAGTGCCTTTGGACACTTAGAAAAAAATATATTTAGGAATAGATTTTGGGAGCAGGATTGTAAAGGATAGGTAATAGGAAGTATAAAATGGGATAGTCATAAATGATTGTTACCTGTGGTGTGTTCATCTTGAGCCAAGTATAAGCCTCACGGAAGTCGTCAAAGATGATTCGTGCACCGTCGTGCGCGCGTGCAGACAACACGATGGACGGGGACGAATATGCCTCTGACGTAACCCACGTGCAGTGCACCACGTATGACACTAGCAAACAGCTCAGAACTACCACGAACACTGCACCCACCTGTATAAATGACACTTGTTATACAATAGATCAGTGTTATTTTTATATGGGGAGTATTCAATAATATATCTACCTACTGTCCCGGAGTGAGCTAAATGCGCGCGCGGTGTGAAGTGTGGGGACACGAGCACACCCCCCAGCCGTCTCGCCGCACTTGTGCCGGCTAGTTAAGTGATGCGCTTGCTCCCTTTCTATTGTTTCTCTTGTGTCATCGATATAACACGTGTTGGGTAGTTTTTTACTATATTTACTTGTTAAAATGAGCGACCAAACCTGATTCTGACTTGTCTGCATCAGGTGTTACAAGTGATGACTGTAGTGACTAATATTCATTCAAAACAATATGATAGTCTTTTGTGTGTTTTACTACTTTTAAGTTATTTATTATTATTATTAATAATGTAATGCGTAGTAGATTTTTGTTGTTATAATATTGATTATTTTTTTATTTCTCTCAATTAGTAATTTTTGTATTTTTTTCTTTTTGTTTTTTAGTAACTTTATTTTTCAAAACTAAATATTAAATACCTATTTAATACTAAAAATTATGTATACCTACTTACTATATTATCTAATGTGTGATAAATAATAAATAAATAAATAATGAAAGTAAATAAAAATAGTAAAAAATAAGTGATGTTTTTTATAATTACATAGTCGTGTGTTTTATTTTTGGCCGCGATATTTGAATTAAAAATATCGACTTTTACCAATATCGATATACCTATCTTTCACTAAGATCATTGTAGTACAACACTAAAAACAAGTGACATAAAACGGTCACATTCCTACCGCGCGCATTCAACTCGTTCCGGGACTATAAGTAAGAAAATGATTGCAGAGTAGAACCGATTTATTAATATTTTTCAATACAGTCGTCTTGGACCTCAATACACTTTAACCATTTTCCTGCAACGACAAATGATTTTAAAAAAAAATTCGGATGCTCTGCAAACCAGACTGTCACCGCTGTCTTGAGATTGTTTCATTCGAAAAATGCTGCCCCTGGAGTTTTTTTCTCATGTTTCAGAACTCAGAGGGAGCCAGGTTAGGGCTGTAGATTCACCCGGCTGCTGGAAACCGCACACTCTGATGGCGGTCTGTGCTTTTGCAACGGTGCATTGTCGTGAAGGAGCAACACGTTTGATGTGAGCTTTCCACGGTTTTTCTCCTTGATGGACTCGCGCAAAGCAGTCATGGTGTTAGCGTAGGTCTCTCCTGTTATGGTCTTGTCATGTCTTCTTATGTCTTGAATGGCAAAAACAGCAGCAAAAATTCCTCCAATTCCAGAAATCTGTTGCCATGATCTTCCCACTCGATTTATTGACTTTGACTTCTTAGGCGTAGGAGAAATTTTGTGCTTTCACTGCATGGACTCCATTTTAGATGTTTATGAATGATGTTCCAAATAGTGCCTGCCGAGATGTTCATTTCTTCAGCTATACAGGAAATCTTCACCTGCCCGTCTATAAAAAAAAATTCTTCAACATCATTGCACATTTCCGGAGTAGTTGCGTTTACGGGCTGCCCAGTGTGAGGGTCATCTTCTATGGACTCTCTGCCACACTTGAATTGCTCATTCGAAAATTTTACTTTGTACTTTGAAGGTGCAAATTCCCCGTATACTACCGATCGAAGATTTCCTTTTTCATGTGCGTTCACGACCTTGATTTAAGCATGTGAATCCGATCCGTTTGATGCGAATGTACCGAGGTTAATTATAAAGTTTAATAAAAATTCTTGTGTATCCAGTCACACTAACTAAAGTATAGATTAATCCATTAAGTGGTAGCAAATATTTATTAGATCTAAGATGTCTAAGGACTCTTTAGGCAAGTTATTTAGATGCAATGATATATTTTGAACAAATATGACTCGAAAGGCGGTGATGTACTAGCGATATCTATACTTTACTCAAATTCATCAGATTGTGAGTTCATACTCTGGGTCCGTACCACTGAGTTTCTACTTAAGTATGCATTTTTTTTAAAAATGTCACTCAGCAGGGAAAATATCCTGAGGAAACCACACACTGAAGAAAAAAAAACTGGAGTATGTATATCTATTAATCCGCACTGGGCCCGTGTGGTGGATAAAGATAAAATCCACCTGGGGGATCCGAAACCCTCCCAGTGATTTATTAGGGGATGCCTGTGTCCTGCAGTGGAAGGCCAACATAAATTTTCATGTATGTAATAATAGTGATAACAAAAGGATACAGATATTTTAACACATAACACAATACTAACAGGCCTTTTCGAATAGTTTAAATCATCAATGGTGATCAAACTTATATTAAAATACATACATCACTGAAATATTTTTGAGTTTTAATCTATTGTCCTCATACATACCTCAGACCGGAATACCAAATTATTCTCATGCTTTTTCTTCTTCTCGGGTTTTTCCACTTTTTCAATGTCCTTCACATGTAAGCTCAACAGACTTGACGCAGCTACTCCTGATACGATACACATCACCGGTGCTAACACCAGCATAAGACGGACCATGACGCCCTGGGAACAATGAGAATAGAGTTCTAAGTATACTTGTTGTTGTTGGTGGTTAGATGTAGGTACGTAATGTGGGTAGTCAGCGATCAAAGTGTATTGGTCATAGTGCGGAGTCAATGGAGTGATCTCGACATTGTCTCGACGCGCTCTAGCTTCGATTTATCATCATGTTTTTATATAAAGGTTTGCATCTAAAAATGTGTGGGTCAAAAGCAGATAGTATGTCAAATAGTATGTATTTGTTGGAATTTGCATACTGTCGCCTTGCGAAATCCACAATACATGCCAACATCCTTTGACATAACATCCTATTAGGTCCTTAGAGACTTTTTGGCGAGAAGTGGAGTTTGTTTATTATAAAAATGCGTAATAATTAAATGAGCAGCAGAAATACTGAAAGTGGCAGCAAATTTAAAGGTGGGTTAGAGATACAGGAAGGAATCCGTCTATATTGTGTTGACATTTTTAATAATTAAAAATTGTTCATTGAAAAATAGTTTGTTTTTCTGATCATGATTTACTGCCCGTTTAATTAAATACAAGCCTACAAAAATTGTGTATTGTGGGTTTTGTGGTTTAACTATTTTTTTTAGCACATTCTGCCAGTGTCAAGTTTTCCTCGCAATAAACAATTTTAAAGCCCAAAACGTATTCTGGTAGTATTCTGTCAATTTCCTGTCCCGTCGAAGTAAGCCAGGAGTCGCTCAGTAAAGCGAAAGTAGGTTTACTGAGGACAGAAGAGGACTCCTTGGAAGCACACGAAAAACGCAGTCCTATGCCTTTATTTGATTATCACAAACATTAGCACAAAAACACTTTGAAATTTAATAAACTATCACTATTACACCACAAAACGTAGTACACAATTTTTACAATTTAATCAAACAAAAACTCAACTCCACTTCTCGAGTTCCCGCCATAAAGTCTTCGGTTTAATTAATAGTGATAGTTTATTAAATTTCAAAGCATTTCAAATATCACAAACATTACACACAAAAAATACTTAGATTTTTCCAAGGAGTCCAACTGTCCTCAGTAAACCTACCATCACTTTATTGGGCGACCCCCAACTTAATTCTACTGGAAATTGATAGGATACGTTTATGACTTTGAAATTGTTAATTATCAAGAAACTCGACAGTGGCACACAATGTGCTGTTGCCCTACAAGTTTCTTAGCTGATACAATAGATAATGTATGTAATTAAATACTCACAGCAAAATAAATACTAAGCACGCCATATAAAATGATAAATATGTTGGCATCGGTGAGCTTGGTGAAACAGAAGTACAGTCCAGCGGGGAATAGAAACACCAGCACTTGCAGGTCAAAGTAGAATGATGACCACGATGTAGGCTGATGTTCCGATACGGATGCTGATGGGAAGATACAATGGAATTAAAACTTAGTTTTTTTTGAGGTAATAGAAAAAAAAAAACAGTTTCATTGAATTTATCCTGAAGATAAAAAAGAACGCATTTGAGTTTAATATGTAGCGATGGATTATGTGACGTGTCACAAAAAGAACGGAAAAAGCTAAAAATAGGTCGTTCGGTATCGAGAGTAGTATCAATTCAAACAGTTTTTACAATAGGATTTTCTTTCATAACTTATTGTTTATTTCTACGCTATACTGAGTAATGAGCGCTACGAACGTATTAGACAGAACAAAAAATTACATGTTTGTAATGTTTGATTTTAGGCCTAAAATAATTTTATTTTCGCTAGATGGTTTTATATATTTTAAATTGGATGACGCGTTATATATAGGTTTTGCGTTATCTCGATCACACATTGCATAGCTGTGGTATTTGCTAACATTGTTATTTATTATCTTCCTCGCTTACCAATTATAGGAATGTGATTTTTGGCGTATGATGGGTCGAGTAGAGAGTAGAATCTGCCGGTCCATGGTGAAATTTTACCTGTAATTAATTATTATGTTATGAGCAAGTCATTATCACACATGACTTATAGTTATACCAACAGAGAGTATTGTATCATTTATATTATACTAACCAGTGAGTGTAAGTGCAACGGCAGCGGTTCCCAAAGTGGCGAGTAGCGTCGTCAGTAGCGCCTTGAAGAGCAGCTCGAAGTTAGCTGGAGAAAGGCGCTCACGCAGGTACTGAGTGAGCGCGTATAGTTGGCACAGACCGAACGTACCGAATGCCTGGAAAACATTTCTAATATCAATAAGTGATTCTTCGTTTGAGTTGGGTTTGAAGTATATCAACGGGAGCCGGGTTTTGCCGATTAAAATTCAGCCTTTGCACCTTTATTAAATAATATAGCCGCAAGTTAGCATATTATGCACCAAGAGTCCTGTCTTTTAGTTGCAATCGCATCGGGCACCCCGGGATGTCATAGATACACAATATACTTCACACTATACCAGGATGTAATCTAGGAATGAGCAAGTTTGTCATACGTGATTTTTAAGTATTCTAAAGACCTTGCAAGACTTGCAGATGTTGTTTGCTATACTATGTCTGAGGGGGAGAGTGCACGCTGCAATCCAACAGCCGCTGGGCGCACTCGACTGGCCACGTTACTCCTCTCTCACAGAAGACTATCTTGAAATGTTCGGTAGTGAGTGAGATGTGCCAGAGCCCTTTCCCATCCTATCCCAACCCTTTCTCCAAATCCATTCCTATATCTCCAAAGGTAACAATAACAGGAAAACAGAATGAAACATAAAATAAAAAAAACAAATAGATAGACTTATTTTATAAGATTAAAAAGTGCATTGCGATGTCGGAAATAGTCTCCAACTCAGCATATGGCGCGGACAAACCACAGAGCTGGTTTTCAGTGGAGCCATTGAAGATGCACAGACAATGGTATAATTGGGTATAATATGATAAAAACTAATAACAAATAAATAATATTAAAAATTAAAGATAAAAAGCTGTTATAATATAATATATATAATTAGATAAGTTATAAACCTATATATAATATAATACTGGGAATAATTTGAATTATTTTTTACGGTCATCCTTTTTAACTGCCCACATATATGCTTGTTTAGTTAGCATCTCTTGAGAACATATTTTGTCACAGCACGATATGAACCGCCACAAATTCGTCTAGCTGGCAACTTGCAGCCTTCAGGGAAAAACAATATGGAATTATTTACCTAAATAAACCACACATGTAGAAAAAGAAAAATAATTATATAACCTCAGAAACGAAAATAAAGGTCTGAAAATTGGTCAGATGTGAAGGAATCGGTTTATATAGAATCAAGCAAGAGCGAAGGTATACAGAAAAGTGAGATTAAGGATTATTCAGTTCATGTGGGTGGGTAAAATACGAATGCCAATCGGAAATTGTTTTTGATAGCAGAGTAAATGCTGTTTATATTTTGATTTACAACTGTTTAACCCCTTTAACTCTCGGATTGGTGGCGGTAAGTTGTTCCAGCATTTAGTGGCGGCATACCTAAAGCTACCACGGAAAGCAGCTGTGCTGTGACTAGGGATTTGAAACAAGTGCCTAGATGCCCTAGATTTAGTGAGTGGATTACTCATCCATTGTAACTTCTGAAAGAGGTATGTGTGGGCTGTTGAAATTTAATAACGCCGAAAAGAAAAGTGGCCAAATGAAGTATCCTATGTGGTATTATATAATCTTATTTATTATAATAGGTAGTCGGCCTTTTTGAACGTATGACTTTAGCATTCTACGAGTATATTTCTGACAACACTAATCACTGGCGGGAAAGTGATATACCGTTTGCCAGCTGACTTTTTTGTAATCTTACATTACAAATTGAAAAAAATTGTTACATTACAATTGTAAATTGAAATTACAAATTTAAAGTTTCATCTTTACATATTTTTTAACAATTTTATAACGGAAGTTTCTCGACAAGGGTCATACCCACCAACAGTCTTGGATCACGTGCATGAACTGAGTTTTGTAAAAAAAAAACTAGATGTTTGGGTGTCGCGTGATTTAAATGAAAAAAACTTGGTGTATAGAATTTCCACATGCGAGATGTTGCTAAAACGAAATGAAATTGATCCATTTATGAAGAGATTGGTAACAGGCGATGAGAAGTGGATCACCTACGATAATAATGTTTAAAAACGTTCTTGGTCTAAACGAGGTAGGCCATCACAAATAGTCCCAAAGCCAGGCCTCACTCTGAACAAAGTCATGTTATGTGTATGGTGAGGCTGGAAAGGCATTGTGTATTACTATATTAGCTTTTGCCACATGGGCAAACTATTAATTCAGATATCAACTGTCAGTAATTAGTAAAATTGAAACAAGCATTTGAAGAAAACACCCAGAATTAATGAATAGAAAATGTGCAGTTTTCCTTCACGACAATGTTCGACCGTATACATCTTTGATGACTAAACAAAAATTGATGGACATTGGCTGGGAAGTTTTAATGTATCCTCCATACAGTCCAGACATAGCACCTTCGAATTATCATTTATGTTCTTTAGGAAATAGAGAATTTTGTAAAGAGCATAATCAAGTAAAATTACATTCAAGAGAAGCCTGTATAAACCATTTAAATCAGTTTTTCGCTCAGAAACCAAACCACAAAAATGTTATAGTGAAGGCATAATGGCTCTGCTAGAAAAATGGCGAAAGATAGTCGAATTAAATGGACAATATTCTGTTCAATAAATATTTATATAATACAAAAAAGTATTTATTTTCACTATAAAAAGGCCGCCCGAACTTACCCAACTATCTAATATATGAAAATAACATTATCTAAAATCATTGAAACGTGTGTGGCAATTTTTATCACAAGTACACTGCTTTATTACAGGCAAGGCATTATGCCAATGTTTGTCGCCTTAAGCGGGAGTAAAAAGAGTATCAAATACAGTATTGTCATCAACACTGTCACGCTTAACGTCAAACTAAAAGAACAAATACAACATTTAGATAAAATCAATTTGATCCCTCGATTTTGTATACTCTCATGCATCCTATTGTTTAAGGATACAATAGGTATGGTGATACTTTTTGTTAATAGGTATTTTACTTATCTTAGAACTAGGTACGTTACATTACTTGATAATAGTATACATATTGTTATGTACATCGTAAAGGAAAAAGGGGCAATACGCTATTTTCGTTTTTGTGGAGTTTCATCCATTTTATTTCATCAATCAGTCAAAAGTATATTAATATACTTACTTGACAGATGCAGGAGTACAACTCTCGTCTCCTAATTAAGTGGGTCTCGCCATTAGCGACGGACGCGCGCATTTGTTGCGGGACTCAGAATGGGCCCCAAACATTTTCATACTGATTAATACTGTCGCAAGTGTCGCGTCGGTGACGCGTCTATCGCCACTGACGAGACCCACGGAAGTTCACTTTTAAGACAAAGCAATAAACAGAAATTATGATATTATATACTTTTTAAGTTTCTACTACTCTCAATGTCTGGTAAACCATATCCGACAAAAAGGTTCTTTAACTCAGATAATGTCTCAATTTTTTTTTCGGAGTGACTCACTTCTTGTTGTCCTAATGGCCTTTCAAGAGTCACCATAATGTCACAATAATTGTAGCAACTCACCAACATATGTTCCGAGCTCTGTACTGGTTGGAAGCCCACAAAGGAGATCTGCATGGAAAGGATGGTTCCAACACAATACAGCGTGCTGTACGCGACGTATACACGCGCCGAGAACCGCCCCAGCAGCATGAGGGCTAGCACGTGGAGGGGTATCAGGTTGATGAGGAACACGTAGCCACCCCATGATGACACCTGGAAATGTCCAATTTTAAGTAACATTCAAGAGATTAAGAGCATTCAATCAAGCATAATGTTAGAATCGGCCAGGTGACTGTGAGTGACCACACTGTGAATGGCAATGTGAATGTGTTAATCAAATTGCAGTGACATTTACGCTAGTCAATAGGCTACATATATCAGGCGTATATTTCCAAAATCAGCTAACTCCAAACGAAACTAATGTGCAGTAGATCATAAAGTTTGTAGTTTTTTATCTGTATAACCATAAAGTAAACAATAACTGTTTTCTGAATGTGTAACCATGAAATATGAAAATAAACCATGAATCTACCAAATAAATCTATTACAGCCTGAGAAAATCGAACGAGAAAATAGAGATAGTGGATTTTGGAACTCAACCATGGAGTTAGCGTGGTTAGGAATGTATCAGTAATGGAGATAACGGGATTTGGTTGTAATTAATACACTATACAGGCTGTTTAAATAAAGTATCAGTAACCATGAATCAAATTAATATTTATTAATCTTAAAAATGAAATTAGCGAATCTTTTGATAGAATGGGATAGTTGAAATAATTACTGTCAATTTTAAACAAATTTATGATTTTCTTCAATTGGTTCACATCGTAGGTCTTCTTCAAGAATAGCATCGTCAGTGCAACAGCTAGTGTCTCAATAAAATTTTAAACCTTCTATCTTCTAATAAAATTCTTTCCAGTTTTCCCCATACTGTTTTGATAATAATCGCGTCACGTCTAGTACTATTTATTTTTTTAGATTATTTATTAGATTATGGCACAGGTATCGACTCAATATCTGTTACACTTTTTCTTTTCTTAGTAATTATTTTTCTGTCATTATGCTTGTTTTTATAATTTTCCTCTCCTTGTACATATATATTGGTAGTTCCACGGGTCAGAAAAAATCTTTTTGACGGATTGAATCTAAAATGCCAAGAGCCTGGTGGTTTGAGTTTGTCATTGCACTCCTTTTTAAAATCAAGTAAGGTAATTTCATGGCTTAAATTAAATGTCGTTCCGTGTGATTTCAATATTTCCATGTATTGCTGTGGGTCGGTTACTACCTCTTTTTTCCGCAGCTCCTTTTCGATTTTTGCAAAAACTCGATCGGGAGGCAAAAAAGAATGCCCAACAATGGGGAAAATTATTTCAATTTTTTTCACATGTCTTCACATGTAAAATGCATTTAAAAAATTATGTAGGTCCTACTAAAATTGAACATGCTGTAGACACAATGATCACTTAAAGCAGGAAGTAATTCGTCAAAATATGGTATTTTCTATCACCTTCGTTCACATTCTATATTCTTCTTCCATAAATGTGGTTGTTTATTCCGCTTTCTAGTTTTATTAAGTCTCGCTTTTTCAACATTTGTTTCCAAATCACACATGTTTTTACCAAAAAATCAATAAAAATCACGACCACGAATTCACTTGTATCAAATAATCCGCCATTATGACTGCTGCAAATTCGCGCATTCTGATTGGCCAATGTGGGATATGGCGGTGTTCGGAACCAACTACGCTAAGGAGATTGGAACTAAAGTTAGTTTTAAAAGTAGATTTTTTCTGGATTAGTCGTTATTAGGAACCAAGTAACGTATGAAAGGGAACTCATATTGAATTATATGTTAAATAAATCAATAACTGCGAAAATTTTAAAAAGTGGAGTTAGCGGGTTCTGGAAATATACGACTCATATGTAGTATTATTATTTATGAAGTACGCTAGCAACTGTCGTTAGATGCGCCTATATCAATACACTTGTGCTGCCTTCTTTCTGTCTAAACAGTTTTTGAATTTATTCGCATCTTTTACTTTAGAATACATGAAATATCATGAGTTGACCACTCTATTTGATAGGAAGTTCTTGTAGGGATTAGAGGTAGCAATAGTATGCATCAGTCTTAAAGCAGGTCTGCTCAGATCCTCGTTTGCTTTAGTATTGTACATAGAGTTCAGGCAAGGGAAATCATAGTGGTTATTGAGAATTATGTAAGTTTCGATCAAGTCTCTTAGTAGACCTTAATATTGGATAAATTTATTACAATCTAATGTATGCTGAGGTTCAATGGCAGTCAATAAACCATTGTGCTTACTTCAGTATAGTACAGATGGTAAAAGTTTGTAGGCAACTCATGCTCACAATGTACAACAACACAAGCAAACAGATATTAACTGATTCATGAATGTGTAACAAAATTCTACTCATGGCTCAGATCGTTGGGCACCTATGGTCGGGTGATTATTGAAAGAGCAATGACAGCTGACATAAATATTATCATAAATCTTTAACACAGTAAAAAACATTTTACAACTCAATAATCCTTTAACATTTTATTTTAATCTTTTTGTCTTACGTTAATACATAAAAAATAATTGGTATTTACATAAAATTATATTCTGAACTATCTGCACTCTTCCTATGATAACCAAAGGTGGTTATTAATTCTCTGAGAAAGATAGCGGCCACAAGTGTTTCATTAACAGTATTATTTAACAAGAAAAGGTTGCTCAATAAACCAATTTTTTAATAAAATTATAAGTTATTTGTATGAAAGTGCAAAAACTAACAAGTTTCAGTATTAACTTATCAGTGTGAATCTTTCATTTTGTTGCTGTATGATTGCTCTTGTAATTACTATGTTAACATTCACAGAGTAATCAAAATCAGAAAGACAATCAAGCAGTTACTTATCAACAAAAATCCCCCTCATTTAAAATTGTATATCCTTACAATAGTGAAGTTTCTACATAACAGTGTCTTAGGTTTATTAATCAGCTCAAAAAATTACAGTTACTAAAAATTCTAGTCAGTAATAGCATTTTGTAATTTAAAATAAAATAATTGTAATAAACATACCATGTAAAAGTATGCAAGTGCAGTCATTGTAGCCCATAGAATAGTTCCAGTGTTAACAGCCTTTATCCAAAAGTAGTATGTCAGAAGCATGCAGAATATCGCAATGCCTTCATTGTCATAACTTCCGGCTACAGAACGGCTGATGTACCCGGGGACTATGGCGATCATAGCTGCTGCAACTAGACCTGCGCCTTCATCCTGGGGAGGTTTAGGATCTTTGAGCAATATTTAGCTTTAACTATGGAAATATTTAGCACTTGTATTGGTTGTTAGTTCATTGCTGATGATTTAAACTTGTGATCTATGATAGCAAGATTACTTAGTCTACTTTCTAGAAATACAAAAATAAATCTTGCCCATCTTGTTTCTAAAAATATTTGTTTTTCCACAAATTATTATTTTGTAAGACAATTTAACAATACTTAGTATTATTTTTTCCTTTTTTTAGAAATATTGTAGTTTGATTTCTGGCTCTACTGTTAATGTGATTGATTCTGTCATGACTTATGACACCATGATTTATAAAGCATTTCTCTATTTACCATCCTTTGTAGACTACTTACCTTTAATTCCTTAGTTAACAGATAGGTAACAATCGTGGTAAGTGACGAGAAGAAAGGGGCGAGAAAGACACACACATTTCTGATGTCTATGGTGATGTTCAGGAACCTCATAATGTTATATAGCGTTGCCGAAGTTACCATAAGGCCAGGGTAGATGGTACCTACAAGAAGAATTGGTCTTAATTCCAAAAGTATTTTGTTTAAGAGAAATTTCTAGCTTTTTTAGGCAATCTTTTAAAATTGTATGTGATAATATAGACATTGAATTAAAACATAAATGAAATGGTATCATTGTAATTTAATTTAATTCTATAAGTAAACTAATTAGCTACTAATAGACTTTAATGGCCCTGTGGTGTGCCATGTGCCATGGCCTGTGGTGTGCCATGTGCCATGGCCTGTGGTGTGGTTTTGTGGTGACTTAAGGAAAACAAAGCCACTATCACAGGGCCTGAGGAACTATACTACCTCTAAAAGAGTAGACTCACCAATCATCGGCTTAACCAGTGTAGTGTTTTAAGGTCATACATCCCTCATGTGTGTGAGGAAGCCCATGTCCAACAGTGTCCATAAAAGGACTGGTTATGGTTACAGAAAAACTACTTTAAAAGAAACATTATTTCAATAGAAATACTATGTTTTTATTGGAATTGTTTTTTTCATTTTAACTTGTAGTTTAGGGGAAAGAAACTTACCACCAATGATACGACCTAAAGGATACCATGCTCGATCATCAAACCAGTTATGAAACTTGTAGAAGCCCTCCTCAGTGAGATAACGGGTCGTTCTATAGTTGAAATACGGATCAAATTCGTGGATAACGCTCTCGAATCGTAAAACCGAAAACAGACGCGTTGCAAAGGCTGAAAAGAATTTTAGTTCATTTACTAATGTTTTCTTTTAAATGACGTAATAATAAGCGGTAATTTTACTGTTTTTGATATTTTTTGTCGCCATTGCTCATCTCTGTAAGACCCACGTAAATATAAAAGGTAGATGTAAAAGTTTAGTTAATATGATTGATATTGGTAAAACATGTTATAAAGCATAATATAGAGCAATAAATATGTAAAATATCCTTACATAAAATCGCTGCCATTGATAAAACAGCTAATTTTATAAAAGTGAGTTGTTTATCAGACGAAAGCTGCGTCAGCTTCGTTTTACTTTGCACCTCAACAGTCATCTTTTGTTTGTTATTATTTACAGTGTCCTTAGATAATTTTACATAAATAAAATTATAAATATTACAAAATATATCAATTTTTTCGCCGGCAACCTGGTCAGAGTTTTCAATCACAGACCGGATTTGACACTTTGACAGTCCATAGACGGCGTGGCAAAATTTGTTACCAACAGCAAACAAATAAATTACCGTATTAGATATTTTTATTTTGATAATCATAATCTTTATTAGAACAATAATTAATTAATTTAAAGCATTCTGTATATCAAATAAAGTGGAAACGGGGATTTTTTCAGATTACGAAGATTTTGTTTTTCTTTAATAAACAGATAATTATTATTAATATCTGGGATTGTTACGTTCCGTTACGGTTGAATTCAGAGTTAAAAAATCTCTTGTAAAAAATTGGCTGTCATCTGTCATCAATAATGTCAGTCATCTGTAAAATGTTACATTTTGCCTGAGAAAAAAATTTGCATTATGTGTCCTCTTGCCACAATCACCTTACATTTGTGGGTATTTTGAGTCATCAGGCAATAAATCCACATGTTGATCTCACGCACGTTATCAAATTTATTCAGTTACACTTGTAAATCTCATACAATCAGCTGAAAACTGGAAGAAAGATTTGATATTCCTTCCTATACCGCTGTTTTCTGATATGACGGTGATCTTGCAAGAGAATTAGTAATTGCGATATTTGGTGATTAAGTTCTTTGTTGTGGCGGTTATATGTGATGTCTGACGGCGATCCATCGCTCGAGGAGGATATACCAAAGCCTCTGCTTGAAACGGAAGAGAATGTATTTACACCAAAGATAGAGACCCCAATTTTTGCGGGAAGTGTAAGACTGAAGCACAAAAGATCTGACGCGGCTGAGACTGAGTCTTTTTTATCAGATGCCCAGCGCAATGAGCTTGCGTTCAAACAGCTATTCGAAGATGGAGATGGAGCATTTCACAAGGTATGTTTTCCATATTTTCATTGTCTTTATTTTAATTTGTAAATACCGAAATTACTTGTATTTGAAGGCAGTACAAAACTTGTATAAAATTCTGTATTTGTAGAGGGAAGCTTGCCTGCAAGTTGTATTGTTGGAAAAATATATTGCCATGTTTTCCTGTTTGATACATTTAATATTATAGAAAGGATAAATGTTTTGCTGTTTACACAAAGAGTTTATTAATATAATAAATACAATGTTAATAGGCATGGAATGTGTTTGTAATTAATTGAGGAAGAAATATTATACCTCACTCAGTTGATTTGTATAAATTCTTTACTATCAGAAAGTTTGTTCCTTCCAACACACAATTTTTTATTCAGTTGAAATTAGTACTATTTAAGCTGTATTTGAACTATTGGTATAGAAATAATCTTATGAAATTTTATGGAAAATATATGTTATTCAATTATATATAGTTATTTGGAAGTGGTAAAATCATTGGCACAAAGCCAACCATTAAAAGCAAAAATAAACTTTGACTGTTTTGTTTCTCAAAAACATGTTGACATTTTTTACAAACTGTTTATTCATCCATCTTATCTGTATTAACAACTGTTGAAATTTTAAAAGTATACTGTGAAAGTAATGTATCATGTATTGTGCATCCACTAAAATTCATCACTAGAAGATGATCCACTCATATCAAATTAGAAGTTGACCTTTCTGAAAATTGATGGCTCTCAAATAACTTAAAAAAGTAAATTAAAATTCTATACCTTATTTCTTACTCTCCAATTCCAATAAGATAATCTATAAACAAATAAGATTTTAATGACACATATGCCTATATTCAGAGCAGAGGTAACATATAGCAACATATAGTAAACAGATTTACAATTAGTGTTGTAAAAATGAACACTGAAAGCTTGACACTCAAACAGTGAGTGAATGCTATTTAAGTAATAATTATAGTGCTATTTAAGTAAGTCACCTATAATACTATTATTTAGTAATGTGTGTATGGTCTGTTAGTAAGCCACTTACCATGAAATATTAACTAACCATCATCTTAATAACTGTGGTAACTCACCATCAGGTAGTAAGCCACTTAGTAACAGATGGTAGGTCACTTACTATCTATGACATAGGGCTGTTCAAGAGAGCTTTAAACATGACTGCAAGTGTAGTACAACACTTATAGATACTGCAACAACATAATGATCTTGCAGTATCCACAGGCTATAGTGACCATGATAGGTTCACTGCTCACCTGATTGCCACTTTTATCTAAAGAAGACTTCTTGCTGATGTACCTATGTATCTCTGATTTTGAAGCTTTGATAGCAATTCAATTTTATTAATAAAAAAAATGACTATTTAGTGTTTGTTATTTATGTTTTACAGACATTTCGAAACAAATCTATTCTTTTACAATCAATATTCTTTCCTTTCTTTGCAGTTGCATAACTTTTGCAGTTTACTTAATTGTTCCATCATAAACAAATTCTGATAAAACTGATTACTGTAATCAATTTAATTTAATCAAATATAAATTCCTTTTATACTAATTAATGTAACTGATATCATTATAGGTTTGAAATATCCACAACAAAACAGTATTTATTTAATTCTGAATGATGGAGTGCATTTCATAATAGATGATTAAAGCTGGAATTATACAAATATTGTATTGTTGTGTGTGATGGCAAATAGTGCAGTCCCACCATTTCATTTGCATCAAATCAATGTGTGACATTTTTTTGTATTATTGTACTTATTGTCTCAAATGAATATATATTCATACATCCCTTGTGCACAAAACAATGAGCAGCAGTGGCCGGCGGTCAGTAGACCCGTATAAGGGCTGGTGACAAATATGCGATAGAATGGGACATCACATACCACAACACAATAAAGTTATTCTGGCTTTAAATATTCCAGGTCAGAACACATTTTAGTTAATAAATTCAATGTTATTAAGTGACGAGTAGGAAAGGAAGTCTTTCACTCCGTTATACTGTTCAGTTCTCAACTATCTAGTGAAGCTAGTTCTCATTAATCCTTGCTGTCTAATTCCACCAATTCCACATCATCCCATAAAGTAGGAGAGTGTAAAGAGATAAAAGAAATCAATTACTTATCTTATTATACTCTGTAAGTACTCCCCACATAACTCGCGAAGAAGATTGAGGAGGTGTAAGGGGATGAGGAGCCCTCTTCACTCTGCTCCTTATTTTCTATCCTCATGAATTCTTTTTCCAAAAATTCTATGTCTCTGCAACAGACAGAGTATTCATTCTTGATTAATTGTCCATGGGCGACAGTATCCACTTATCATACCATACCTCATACCATAGACCTCTACCAAGAACTACCACCACCACATACTGTCTACCACTCTTATCATTCAGCCACTACTGGTGATTTTCTTCATGTCGTTGGTCCACCTGGCTGGAGGGCGTCCACTGAAGTGTATCCATTTACCACCACTGACTGTATGCTCGTCTGCCATCTTATTTGTTTAAAAAACTCTAGAAAAGGACTGAAAATGTAATCAGTTTTTTGTACTATGTTAGTTGCAATAAAATGTATTGATATAATTATGTTAGTAGTCAAGACCACATAGGGTGTGTACTTACTTAAGAAATAGTACAGTGCGATACAACTTAGCATCCTGCTGTGTGATATGTACTTATACATAAACATAGATATCCTAATGCTAGGGAGAACATTATTTCATCGGCTGTGAATGTGTGAGTAGTGTTCCTAAATAGATTAGCTATTTCTAGTTTGTTAAAACCCGTAATATCTAATTGTTGTAATTGTTACTATTAAAGGGGTAAGTTTTGTAATAAATCTTACTGTTATGAAACAATCCTTCTGCATGTCGGAATTATGAGTCAAACAAAGTACATAGTTCTAAATAGTTCTACATAGTTTCTTAAGTACATAGTTCTAACATGTAGATTTTCGAAATTGCTATTAAAATGTTGCCTAGGTTCTATTTTTTAAATAATAAAAATGTAAGTAAATATTTTTTGAAAATAGTCATTGGTAATATAAATTACAAATGATAGAAAGAAAATCAGCTATAGGGTATTTGGCTCTTTATAAATAATTGTATAATTAAATAAGATAATAAAATTCAGTTCCTGAAATTAAATACAAAATATCTCTAAAAATAACCGAGTTTTAGGGCTTCAAAGTCACAAATTAGAAAAGGATAGCAATACTTGTTAATTAGATTATTATTACAGTAATACCATTACAGTAACAGAGACAGCAATAGTTTCCCACCTCAAATATTCCGAAGCTCATATCTAAATTAAAAACATTATTTGTTTTAACTGCATTGATTTTGCGACTGTTAATTAAGTTATAAAAATCGAGATAAAATTAAATTAAAAATATAATATACTACAATCAATGGGTGAGTTTATTTTTAATCATACATTCAATTCACTAGCTCTGATTCATAATAAAATTTTGCATATTTTCTGTACATAATACATAACATTTACGATGGAAACAGCTTAAAATTCAGATGAAATTAAAATTTTACTAATTAACTAAAGTAGTAAGTAACGGTGTCATAACAAAACCGTAATTTCGGCGTAAAATGTCAATAAATTAACTAACTCATTCCAATTTGTCCTGCTAATCCCCAAGCTCATTACCTAATAGCAATAAGCTATTAGTTGAATACTGTGCTTCGTGCACGACGAGTCATCAAAAGTTATGTATGTATGAATTTGTTATTAATCGTGAAACTCGTTGTAGGATTCCGAAATGAAAAGAGGACACTTCCTTTTTTTCTAAACTAAATCGTAAATTCGCGAATTAAATACTCCATACGAAATTGAAATTATTAGGCGTGTTTCTTGTGAATAGGGTAGTTTGAAATTGTTGTTTTCTGGTTTATTCGAGAACTAAATAACGAAAGAAGTCCGTATTAAAATGAACCTTTCAAATTCTCTACCTACATTATTGGATATATAGATATAGGTTTGAGAATATTTGAGATAGGAAACTATTTCTATCTCTGTCATACAAGCATGGTTGGTGGTAAGTGTTGTGTTGGTTATTATCATAGATCCTTTTCTAACCCCTGGCCTCCAAAAAGTAACTCAGTATTTTTTACTGAATTTTATTTTGATTTCATCTATTGTTTTTTAGTATTATAAGTTATTTAATTATGTATTTAACTAAAAACAAAGTCAAATACTTTATATTTCCCTAATCTGGATAAATTATACAAGCAGCTGAAAGTCGAAATGAACGATTTTGATTACTTAGTACCTTTTCTATTGTAGTTAACGTAAATGGACGAGTCTGAACGAATACTAAATACGAGTACATTTAATTCTTACGTCAGTTATTTGCCCAACACCTTTATTTACAAATGTGTTTGCCCAAATGACTAGAGTACCATTATTTCATAATGTCTTTGTTGTATCTAGTCATCGAATATATTCCCAAATCAATGGTTCAGGACTAGAAATAACTACGTTATATGTGATACACGAGGCTTTAATTGAACTAGGGGAAAGTCATCTACTGTACTAATTAGCGTCTCTAGCATTTTACACAATTCTCTGCCATGTTTGAGTCCAGTACGATGTGATAAGTGCTAACAGGTTGTTGATAAAAAATAGTTAAAAGGAAATTATTAAAATTCCGAATTCTGTGTCTAAATTACCTATTACTGTAATCAAGGATCACTTTTTGTAGGTGTATGGTTTTTGAGTTAAACATTTCTAATTTGAATGTGATTACCTCAAATGTTTTCATCGGTTAATTAGCGAGGTGAGACACTTTTCATACACATAAAGCAATTATCATGAGCTAAATCGCTACTCAAACAAGTGAATCAGTCAGCCACTGAGAGCGCTCCAAGGTCAGTAGTTACGTTTTCTTACATTTTCTTGTTCAATGCAGTTTTTTGGTTAGTCCGGGTGTTATTATGATCGTCCGCTGTGTTAGTGATGTATTGTTTTATGTTTTGTATGATGCGGGCCTGAATGCTACCAGGGGACGGCGAACTAGAGCTAGAACTCATAATGTAGGTATGTTTTCCTCAAATTTAGGATCTTTAGAGCCTCACTTATCTGTAGTGATTAGACTTTTCAGCAAATAAGCATTTAGGTAATATTTAAGCTAATTATTGTTTGATTATCATGTAATTAGTTGTTTTTGCATTTTTTGTTTGATTTAGAGCATAAAAATCTAGATAAACGTTAAAATATTATCATTCTTATCTTGAATCCTTTAATTCCTATTGTTTGTATCTGCCAAGTCCTTTACTTTTCTACCTTTCGTAATTAATTAAATTTTACATCCAAGTTTAAGAATATTTTCTTTCAAATTACTACTTATTTACTGATCTACTTTTTAATTTTTCACTATTTTTTAATCTTCCAAAAATCAAAACAGATTTCTATTGGAACAAGAAAAGGAGAGGCCGTTGTTGTATAATACAACCGACAGGGCGCGTTCTTTTTTTTTTTTATAAACAAGAGGGCGGAAGAGCAAGCGGTCCCACGTGATGGTAAGTGTTACCATCTGGCCGAGTTACTCCCATTCTCTCAGAAAACTACCCTGAAATATATCAATGTTTCGGGGGTAGTGAAAGGTGCCTGAAATCGTTTCTCATCCCATCTCAACTTATTCCTTTACATTTTTTTTATAGGCAAGTAGGCGAACGAGCAAGCGGTCCCGCGTAAAGGTGAGTGTTACCGCCGCCCATGGACACCTGCAACACCAGAGGGTATGCGGGTGCGCAGCCGACCTTGCAAAATCCTATTCACAGCTTTGTTGAAGAACCCCATATCGTAGCGTAATGGAAATACATCTTGAGGCAGTTCGTTCCACAGCCTATGAGTTCGCTGTATAAAATGATTTTTGGATCGAACAGTATGCGATACCTCCGTATCGAGGAAATGCGGATGGACCGCACTTCTGTGACAGGAAGTGCGGTTGTAGAAACCCGAGGTGGGAATTATATTGAACAATTCTTCAGAGGATTCCTCATTGTACAGGCGGTAGAATATACAGAGAGACGCAACGTCTCCAATTTTATTCCTTCCTAACCCATCACATCGAATACAGAGTTCCTATAAACATTTATTTCATTATACTCTCTATTCTTCGTCCTTACTCAGGTCCTGACTTTTTATCCTTATAGCGCGTTCACGGATGTGCCAATGTTTGTTATTTTTGACTGATGATACAAACATTCTATTTATAAAAAATTGAATTCGTAATCAATCTAAGCGTATCAATGACGCTATCCAGAATATGCTACTGATAAAATCCAATGCAGTAGTGCATCTACTAATAATATATAGCGGTCCGATTGAATTATATTGAATTGAATTATAAGGTCATCAATATATTAGGGAAAAGGGTTTACAACGGAATCGATACATTAGCTAGAAATCTTGAAGAACTTGAAGAAATCTATCAATATATATAAGTTAGAAAATGAGCCAAATCGGCTCGAATAGTTTAAAAACTGCGACTATAAATTGTTCAAAAATAAAATCAACGAAAGTAAGCGATATGTTGTAGGGCAGAACTCGTAAAGGGGATGGGACATTTTTATATATAGCCTGGCACACCTACTTTCCGCCATTTTGAAAATTCTCGATTTTGCGGCAGCCAACCAAATCTCAATAAATCGATAGAAGTCGTCAAAACAATCAAAAAATGTCCTTAGCTAAAATCTCCTAAAACGTCTCGGAACTGACATAATAAAGGTCCATTTGATATTAATTATCTCGGTTTCTAGTCGTTAATTATCTTTTATCGATTTATTAAGGTTTGGCTGGCGGCTGCAAAATCGAGAATTTTTCAAAATGGTAGAACTTAGGTATGCATTATGCCACTTAGGTCAAATCACATGCCCTTTACAATTTTTGGCTAAACAATTATTTTTTCTACAATGTAATCTAAGGACATAATGGAAAATGAAATAACGATAAAGTAATAGCGAAAAAGTAATAGCGAAATTTCTCCCCCGATTGGCGTTTGCCATCAGTCTTTTTTTAAATCTGAACAAGTCTTTGTGGTTAACTATACAAAGTTTCATAATTTTAGCCGAGGGGTCTTTGGTCTTGGGAAAGGTACCTCTTTTTGAAATGTAGTTATTGTTAATGTTTGGGCCAGACGGAGAAGGAGGTTGAAGAGAAGGCCGACATCCAGGCGATGTCTGTGCTCAGCACCTACAACGACAACCTCTCACAGGACATGAACACCGACCGGTGAGTCCGACTTCGAGTTATTGAGATCCCTTAGTATTTCGATAATGGAACGTAAAACGATGTTTCGATGTTTACACCATACGGTCCTTTCATGAGTGCATGGCTTGCATTTTAGTGTTATTTTTATATCAAATTTTTAATTTTCGATAAACTAAATTACCCATGGCGCAATGTCAATTTCCATAAAAGTATTTTTATGCCCTTGCAATAAAATATTCAACATTTAAATCTGTACTATCTTGGCTACCTTTTTACATTGGAAGTAAATCAGAACCCAATGGTAAGGGTCTGTCCGCTAATAGCTTGTGTCATCATTCTGTTTGTATTGTGTCGTTGACCTTTGTTTTTGTGTTTGTGTTTTAGATTATGCCCGATTACTAATGCAAGGTGATAGAAGCTGATTTATTTGCAACATTGAGTTTTTATGTTTAGACTTCAATTGAATATGTTTTACACTTGAAAGGTTTATATATATATATATATATATATTGATGACTTTACCTCACTGTGAATGTTGGCATTGCACATAACTTCAGTAGGAATAACATAGATTTTAGAGTGGATTGAATTAATATTTTTAACACCTGCTACTTAATCTATAATATAGAAATTATGATTTAATATAAATAGTTTATTTAATTTATTTCTTTATATTTTATTGTACACACATATACTACGAGGACATCTTGTGCCAACTATTCTAAATAAAAAAAACGTACAATAATTATTTCTTTAGGAGATTTTTTTGCATCAAACCCGTCGACAAGTGATCCTGGTTTGTGTCATACAGGTAGACATACTATACAGAAATACTATATTTATTTATAAAATATGAAAATAAAAACCTACATACTATATACTTACATAAATACATATACATATACCAAGATATGAGAGCGAAAGATGCTCTTTTAAAGCTATAAAAATCTTCTAGAACCACTTCTAGAGCGTGATACAGCATTATATAATAATAATAATAAGAGCAGGTTCCCACTATACGAAGTTATCGTTATCGGGCTGTTGGAGAGCCCTGTTCACACCAGCACGTTGTACGATAAATCTTTAATATCAATATTTTATGTCGGGCCAACATAGTGGTAACCTACTCTGACACATTGCACATAAGAAATGCATAATGATATTGTTTAAAGTATAATTACTTTTGTATCTGCACACCCATTAATGCAATTAAAGGCATTCGGCTTTTCCTGCACACTTGTTCATTATTATTTGAATAAAATGACATCACCATCTGGTCCGTTGTTGACAAATCGGTATTTTTTGTGTTTTGTTAGCATTGTGATACATGAATTGAGTATTGTATTTTTTTGCGTTTGACTGAAACACATTAATTAAAGTTGAAGCCTATATTTTTTGCGAAATTGGAAAAAGGGGACCAATCAACTTTAAAAAGTAGTTAATTGTATTTATACTTCATATATATATATGGTTATACTTCCTATTTCCCATTATCACAATATTTTTTCCTAATCTACCCAACAAGCGCCGCCTTATTCTTTATTATTCTTTTATTATTCTTAGCCTTATATGTTTTCTTATTCTTGACTGATAGTGGCATTTATCGAGGATAACCATGGGCGACAGTATCCACTTACAACCAAGTGGATACTGCCTGCTCGTCTACCATCTTCTTTTAATCAAAAAGTATACATATCTCCTATTATGAAATGAGTTCAATTTTCGTCTATATACGTTTTATTTAAAGTAATAAACACGTATATACACGTTGGTGTATTTCGACTCATCCCTATTTTACAGCGTCTTAATTCTATTAAAAATAACCGATTTAATTAATTTTCATGATTATTTCCCTTTTTCTATGCAACCAAAGAGTTATTCGTTGATTTATGCACTTTCTCGACAAAATACGTATTTAAGATCAGACTGGGCTCTCTTAAAATGCTATTTACTAGATCGTCTTTAGTTTCTATGAAACAATAACGTAATTAACTTGCTAATTACAGCTTAATAACACGTTGTTAAGGTTTGTTACGCCTTTTATACTTCATAATAAGTATAAAAGTTTTCATAATATAGGCAATTAATCATTAACTAATTTCATATTTAAATCTTGTAACATCAAATATGAATATTTATCTATTGAAACGGGTCTCTACCTTATTTATTATACTCAACGTTTCGGTTGAGTTGCACCAATCGTGGTCACCAACCCAACCCAAACGTGGAGTAAAATCAATAAGGTAAACAGACGCATTGAGACCCGTTTCAATAGATCAATATGTTTGAAAAAACGCGAAAATCGCAAATGTTTATTAAATATTTATAATTTAGGTACAAAGGTATTTACGATGTAACTACGTAATGCTCCTATTAGATTAGTTTATCATATAATTGGCATAGATATACTGCAATATTTCAGAGACAACGGTAGCGAGGCGTCAACGCGGGCTGCCGAGGAGTGTGGCTGTGGCGAGCCTGTCGTTAACACCAACAGCAATGGCAAACCGCCGCCGGCTAATCATTGCTCGTGAGTAGTACAGACAGGTGGGAAAAGTCGATTGACATCTGTCAAAACACATTTTAATTGACAACAGTTGACCTAGGGGAAAGATAAATTATTAAACAGGATACTTACAGTATTAATTTATTATTTTGGTATACATTTTGTTTTTTTGTGAAGCTTAAGTTTACCTTAAGTACTCTATGATTAAATACCTGCAGTTCTGGTTTAAAATTGAAAATAAGAGAAAATTTAAGAAATTGACGAATTGAACTTCAGTTGTAAATTGAGGAAAATTTCACATAATTAAATATATTTGTTTCTTAAAAATGTCTGAGAACAATCAAGAGCTGAATGTATTTCCTCGTTCAGTATATATAGTATTTGATTCAAATTGGTTTTTAAGTAATTTGGCAAACAATATAGTACATAGTTTTTTAATTCTAAATTTATACACGTAATGGTAATCAAATTTCAAAATTCAAAATGACCAAAGTAGATTAATCAAAAAAGATATCATATCACATCATATGATGTATTCATATTGAAATACGAATGCATCTAAATTATGTCTACTGGGTATTTTAAAAGAAATCTACTATTAAGGAGCTGACAGATGTCAACCGACTTTTCTATTTGACTGTACATACATTCTAAAAAACTAGGCACACAAAATATGAATCAACCAATGTTCAGAAAAATATCAATTTTATACAATCACATCACTACTGTCAAGGTTGAATAACTTATCACGAATTTATAGTTTATTGGCGTGTTGAGTCCAGAATCAATCCAATGACTTGGCAAAGGTCCATAGGTCGTTCTTATCATCATGCGTTTCATTATTGTCCATACATTATTTGTATTTGCTATATGTGTCATCAGATATATGAGTAATGAATGGGAAAAGTATGTTTTGTTAATTGTTTTAGGAAGTTCTTTGTAGTAATGTATATTGCAGGGATTTCGTGGGATAATGTATGTCATTGTCTATATTTGTCATTGTTTTGCATAATTGTATTAATGTATGTGTGCTGTATATAAGAGAGAACAATACTGCCAAACGTAGCGGTGTGAACGTCTTGCAGAGATTACTTTCCGTCCCTTTCTTCTGGATTTGCTGCGTCCACGTGGGCGGCACGACGGGGAATCCCCATGGGACCATTTATTAGCATTCAAATATTATTACAGATCATGTAGTCCTATGGAACGTTCCTACAGTATTACACCATCATCTGGATAGATGACTGCGATGACCCTTGCCCGTTAATTTCAAAACTACCTAACCGATTTTGATAGATAATACCCTATAATCTCCCTGGATAAATACGCTGTACAATACAAACGAGAAAACTGTAGCAAAATCGGTCCAGAAGATCCCGAGATTAGCACAAATAAATACCGACAGACAGACATTTTGTAATAAGTATATCTAATTAATACTATTTGTGAGAATTGGTTCTTTGTTATCATTATCACACCCTTGAACTTGCTTGAACCTTTCTTAAACTTTTACGGCGGCAGAACGATTTATATATCCCAGCAAACAATAGACAATCAATAAAAAGGGCAAAGGTCATTGCTTGACAGGCTAAGGGAGGTTTAAGTGAATTTTTAGACTAGGGTAGGTATCAATGTATAAAGCATGGGTCATTAAAATAACAGCAACTCACAGGACTAAAAAATACAAAATTCTTTACACTTAACCAAATATTTGGCAAAGCATGTGTAACAAAGCATGACACGATTTAACCTGTAATAATAAATAGTTTTGCAGGTGTTCATTCGAGCAGTATACATGTATGTGAGACCATCTTTATCTTAGATCTTCTTATAGATTTCTCATCACATGATTTATATTATGTATTTTGTTTATTTTCTTGCATTACGCCTTATTTTTTGTAATACTATAGTAGTGTAATTGTAGTAGCCACCATTATATTACTATAAAATCAAATAATATAAATTATATATGTAATATGAAATAAAAGTCAATTGTAGCTAATTTTTACTAAACTAAAAAACAAATGATCCACGTTAAACCGAATATCTTATTTTGTATTTTCCATTCCATCTTCATTGATTTTCATACGGGTTGTCATAGGATTTCTTTATTACTAGGTTAGGTCAGGTATCACTGCGACTTCAGAGAAACACGATTGAAAAGTAACAAATAGTACGGAGCGTTATTTAGAGCGCCAGTGCGCTAAATTTGACTCAAATTTGTCCAAAGTCTATTGACCAATCAAATGTTCGGACGATTGCAAACCCTTTCGTAGGTCTTTGTCAAATTATTCAATCGACTAGTCTACAGACTTAAAATTTAGTAAATTATTATTCAGTAATAAGAACTTTGTAGTACAAAGATATTTTTTCAGGTCAGAGCACGGAATATAAATGTTAGTCATCTTAGGTAAGTTGTTTGCGAACCACAAGATACGCTACAATTGTTCGAACATTCGTTGAACCTAATGTTTAGAGAGCGCCTTAAGATATCATTCACGACATTGGAGCTGTTCCTAACTTTAAGTAATGCGCTCTACTTTATCGTCCGTTCGAAGTCTATAGCTGCTGCGGCAGCTAAAGCGAGATAGCTTATAATCTTTCGGTAACATTTACAAAGTAACTAGATGTTGTTTTCTGAACGATAGTTAAAAAAAGTATATGGTATGGATACTTACATGGAGTCGTATACTGTTTTTCTTCAGGATAGTCATGGGCGGAGTTCTCAACAATCCTTCACTATCATTCAATGACGGCGTGCGATCCATAGACTACGTTCTAGTGTGGGAATCCAACAAAGAAAATGCAGCGAAACCGGAGGCTTATGAACAGAGACGGATATTCGAAATGCACCTGGAAAACGAAGGGCTGCAACTCGAGAGAGAAGCACCAGATAATTGTCATGGATTACATTTTGTTAAGGTAATATTAATGACATAAAGGCTCTCCCGTACAGCTGCGACATACCGGCCGGTAATATCGCAACGCGGTGATGTGATAAAATTTGTCTTTGTACATTTTAATATTACAATTTAGCTTGAAATAATACACGGAGCGGCGATTATTGCACTCCGCTAAAAGTGGAGAGCCGCAATACCAATTACCGCAATATCTCGTTGCGATAATATCGACCGGTATATCGCGTCTGTTTGGGAGAGTCTTAACGTTATCATTTAATTATTTTCGAAACTATAATTCGTCAACTTTGTTAGTGGTATTCTTTGATTTGCACTGGAAGGCGCATTGTTCAACAGCTGTCAAAGCTACCACTTTATGGGACACTAGCTGTGCGCGCGAAATTTGTACGCGTGGAATTTTAGTTTTTAAACTCTAAATTGGGATATCTTTTCTTGCCGTCAGCCGATTTCGATGAAACAAAGCCTATTCGAAGCGTCGAGCGAAGCTTAATTAACCCGTAGAAACCCTATGAAAATCCGTTCAGTAGTTTTGGAGATTAGTGTGCTCGAACAGACAGACAAAAAAATTCAAAATCGTCGTTTTGTATTCCGACTCTTTCTTCATCGCCCCCAATCAGTTTTTGGTAAATATATTCAATTTACAGAAACGCTGGTTCTACAGTTTTATTATATGTATAGATAGATATATCTACAGCTGCTAAGTAAAATATTGAAATTGCTAATTGGTTACTCTGCAGAACAATTACTTACATATTTCATGCTTACTTTTCATTTTCATCATTCGTCTAGCAACTTCGTAAAATGCAAAATTTCTGTAAAAAATATTTGTAGATAGTATTCATTATTATGTAATGATTTACGTAACAATGTAAAAAGTGCGGTCCTTGGTATAAGCCTACATCACAGTAACCGCTAGTTTACGCATAGTATTTATACACTATTTATAATTTCACTTAAACTTCATAAAATGTACGAGCATGCCATACGAACCATTACTTCGCTACGGTGCAGCGTGATCGAGTAACTGATATGTATTAATATCAAGGGCGGTATATGTACACAGAGTTTAGGATTTAGTAGTTTGATTAGTATGATAATAACATTGACGATACTCAATGCACTTAATAATATGACAGTTTTTGTGCAAACACGTGCAAAACGAGCGTTCAAACGGTTACAATGTTTTTTGCGGTTCGCAAACAAATTAACTGAACTGACATACGTTTATATTCTTTGTTTTTAACTGAAAAGAAATAAGATTGTACTGCAACGTTGTTTTTGCAGTTGACGTCACGTAATTGCTCACCGAAAATAATAATAATGATCTGTAAAGGGATTTGTAATCGCGCAAACTAGTTGGTCAGTTCGTTCTAACATATTCTAGATCATATTGTAGGAACCCACCGGCCGAAGCCAACTAGATTGCCAGCCAAGTAGATCGTCGTCTAGTTGGTCATGACGTCTTACGTCGTCTTATTCTTTACGTCTGCCATTATTATTTTTTCTCTTGTTTTTCGTTTTACCATCCGTATAATGAAGTGTTTAGTTTTTAATGCTCTTTCTATAGATATCTTTATTTGTTTATGTAAATCTTGCCTTCCATTTAAAATATAAAGTGTTGTACCTGAGTATGGACTTTTACTGAGAGGAGGCCCGCGTGTTCACACGCAATCAATAACCCACTTTAATATTACTCATGTATTATGTTTATTTTTTCAGATCCACGTGCCGCTACAAGTTTTGAAGGATTACAGTGAGATTATAAAACTCAGAATGCCCATGAAGGTATGTATTTTATTACTTACTGTCCATAGAGAACGAAATGTTGATGTTATGGCATAACTATTGTTGTCCATTAATATTCTTATTTAGCAACGTTTCTCTTTTAAGAACTCCGTGACAGTGCAGTGTAGCCTCTAAATTATTTATTGAATGTAATATTTACTAATGCAAGGATTTTTTTCTAGCTTCTTTCCTTTTAGTAGACTTCCAAAGGCATGCTTTATGGTAGCAAAGTGATTTACTATAAAGTACTATTAATTGATTGATTTTATTAACAGTATACTTTTATCAAATATCCCACTGAATTTATCAAAATTCAGTATCCCTTCATAGACTCAATACTTGTGTTTCCACCGTAGTAAACATCGCGAGGATATTTGTAACTTAGAATTTAGCTTCTGAATAATTGATTTCATTTAAAAACCAATAATGGCTTGTCGGAGGACTTTTGCAACGAAACATAATTTTGAATAATTAATGTAATTGAAAGGATTAAACTATATGCCTATATGCATATTGTAACTACATATATGCCTTTGGTGAAAGTAAAGAGTCGCTGAAGGTCGATGTTCGCGTAGGTACGCCCTGTGACATTGACGATATTTGTATGTACGTCCATAGGAGTGCAGTAAGATAAGGAAAGGTGGGAAGACGAATGCCATACTGAATGCTGCCTTGTATATGTCTAAGGTATGCAGATGTCGTGAACATGCTTCGCTAACAAACATGGCGCTTGTTCACAGAATCATAGACGACTGGCTTTATTTTGGAGCGAAATTGGTGTTGGTTTCCTGAATTGGTGTTTGATTGTAAAGCTATTTGGTGTTGTTTGTTGGAAAGCATTTTTGGCAAGTACTTTGATTTTTAGCGCTGTAACTGAAAATGCTTTCCAACTTTAACATATTTTATCGACTAAATTGTGCTTCCATATTTAAACTAATCTATAGAATTTTAGGCTTTATGCAAAGCTAACTAACATGTCATTGTAGTTGTACTAACAAGCAACATAATAATATACTAACCAAATTTAAGTGAATTATGGGAACATACTCGTACATTGATTTTTTAAACTAAATGTAATAAAGTGGATTTTCTTTAGGTAATCTGAGATTTGTGTAGCGTTGTGTAGTGCTGTATGCTGGGTTCGTAAAATTCCGATATTTATAATTAATATCAAAATATCCGATATATATCGTTTTTTTTTATTTGTTTATTTACACTTATCGTGCAAAAAGTCAGCTTAATGCCTTAAGATATAGATCATGTGTATAAAAAAGCCGCGAATTTCATTCTATAAGTGATTTTAATATATCAAAATTGTTGAATGAAACTTTGAGTTTGATCAATAGACTTATTTATTATAGAACAAAACAAAAAATAAGAGTAAAATTAGAGTAATAAAAAATTAGAATCTTCGAGTTTAATTAATAATCAGTCTACTTAATCAACATTCAATTAAATTATAATCTGTATTGGATCATTGGCAGTGATCATATTTTTCATTTATGTCAGTATAACGATTTAAAAACGTGGGATCTGCCAAAATTCTAGTTTTGATGATAAATATCAATCGATATATATCCATGATATATATCCGCTGATATATATCAGCGAACACTGGCTTTATGTGACCCTGGGTGGCGTTATGTCACGACTGAAATCGTAATTTCATTACAACGTTGTCTAGCTAGTGTATTGTCGCGTTTACTTATATCTATCTGTTCTATGTATTTATATAGCTGTTCCCCCCTATAGATGTTGTTTATCGAATGACTCATTTACTCCATTGGTTGTCCGTCGTGCGTACCGGCAATTGCAATGGACACGTATAATAGACTTATGTTACGTAGCGCTTAAACAAATTGTGCGAAAAGTAAGATTTGAATTTGTAGAAACGATCACTGTAAATAAACTATTGCAAATGTTTTGTGACCAAACGGAGTTCTCTTGTTAGTAGTAATAACATAGGAGATATTATTCAAAATTGCGGGTACTTGTAATTAGACGACTTTTGGTGTCTTAATTCTAACCTTGTGCGGTGTCCTTATGTGTTTGTATTTTTTTTTATTTATATTAATGCGTTTTTAAAGCTTCGGTTTCTTAGGAATGCGGTGCTGTAGTATTATGATGAATGATGTCACTACATGAGAAGACGGCGACGGTACTCCGTAGAGGAAACAACTTCAATATGGTACTTTACTACTGCAATTTGTGTTCTATGGTGATTAGCTCAAGCTATCTCTGTCACTCATGCATGATCGTAAACGTACTATAAAGTAATGACGCCATTGCGGTCCTGTTTTAACTTGTGTGTAAAAGCCTTTTATCTCGAATCATTTTTCAAGATATTTTAGTTTGGATTGATTTCAAGTATTTATAATTATTTAATGACAGTTTTATTGTAATTATTTGAAGAGATAACATTAGGTACATTACATAATTTATTTTAAACAACAGCGATATAATTGTCGTTTTAGTGACATTCATTCGAGTATGACGTATCACGGTGCTACAATAGATTACGATATCGCAACTCTAGGAAACTAAAGCTTTACCGAACTGGTTTTTGTATTGGTTTATCCTAGTAAACATTGACTATTGTGATTTGCCACAGTCAGTATTTAACCGTATTAATTAAATAAGTTGAAATTGAAAAAAAAGTATCGTTAAAATGATTATAGTTGTTGATTATTTTCTTTAATTAAACCCTGTGCCAAACAATCCTTTCTTTAACTTTCACGCATCGAGTTAGTTTAACAGCCTACAACATCCATATAAATGATTCATTAGAGAAAATAACGGTGATATTAAATTAATTTCTAATTAAATTACGTATTAAGTAATTACTGTGCAAACATTTATAGTAGTCTTGAATGTCATCCACCTAAAAGCATAATATATAGATTTTTTAATATTTGATAACGATGCTGGATGAACTCACTAAAATCATCTTAAGAAAACGCTATCTGCTTTCTTGCTAATTGTTACGGACAGGTTATTATAACAAGTATAAAATATACAGATAATCATCACATTTAACTTTACCACGTACCATCTCTAGAAATAAAATAATAATAATAAGGATGATTAACATTCAAGTCAAATCAGTAAATGTTGCCTTTTTAGATGAGAAAATAAATTACAACATTGTAAAGAGAATACTTAGAATATTGATCATGACCATTTATTTACACAGTTCTCAGCCCTGAAAGACGTGCACGAGAAGACGAACAGCTTGATAGACCAGATGGAGGCGTGTTGGGATCGATTCATGTCCAAGATCAGAGTCGATCCCAATCAGTTCCCCGAGAGGAAGCATCGACTCACCGCCATATACTCCAAGGATAAGGAGTATTTGTAAGTGTAATACTACTTTACTTGTTCATGAAAAAGTACGTAGATGATGGAGGCGCATGAATATCGATCTAATTATTGAATTATTTTAGTATTCAGTTTCAGTTTATTTAATTGTTAGAGTAAGGGGTAATTATAGCAGAGATAACTTTGATATTCCCACGTTTCTCACACATATTCATCTATTAAATGGGTCTAAGGTGTAAGTTTACTTTCTTATTTAGGCGACACATTCGGGACCATGCCAATGTTTGTTATTCTGCACTGATGAATCGTGGATGTCCGTGGGCCAATATTTTTCATTCTATAAATAGACATAACAAATTGTCAATAAATACAGTGCATTTTTTTTTAATTTATTTATTCATTTAATCAGATAATGCAGATTCATACAAAAGTTAGTAACTTAAAAACTATGTTAGTACTGTACAACTAGGGTGGATATAGTAATCCTAATCAACTGTTCCACAACAGGACAGTTAAATTTTTCTGAAATCAATTTCGGAGCTGCCACTCGTTCTGCTTAATAGTGAGGCGGTTTTCTTCCGCAGGAGGGCCTCAAATGGCTTTGGCCATTTGATGGCTCCGGTACGGTTTTCGGCGAACATTGAAGACTCGCTGCAGAACCGAGGCAACCCCAATTACGCCCTAAACGCGTTATTATACTGGATCCTCAGAGTATTTATTGTACGACTTCTGAGTATAGCGAACCCATAGGCTGCCCGAGTAAAATGAAATGCAGTAAGCTTTGAAAAGCGTTAGATTTACTGGTCTAGAACACCGGGAAAACCTATGGGCCAACATATTCGCTCTCATAGACAATGCTCGTCCACAATGCAATCAGTCGTTTCCAAGGTCTTCTGTAACAACGTGTCCCACATATTAAAAATTTGCCCACTCTGCTTAGAGCAACTCCAGTTAACGTTATAGTAACAATCACTAATACATGAATTTCACTCACTCCATTGGCTCAGCTATACAAAATTGATGTTTGCTTCCGCATCCAAAAGTCCTTCCACTTAGGTAATCAGAGTTCGCGAAGCTCTCTTTCTATCTCGTCTTTTCAGCAGTATTTACCTATATTCCACCTGATACTTATACAAGTTTTATTTCCAGATTCGACACAGCAGCAGACTGTTTCTGGACGCCGTCTATCCGTTCTCGCATAGTCCAGTTCATTTTGGACCGCAAGAAATTTTCCGAAGCACCCCATGACGACTTTGCGTTTGGTATCGCGAGACTAATATCAAATAATACCTACAGCGCGGCTTATCCTTTACATGACGTGAGTTTTTTTTACAGGAATCTTGTAAACTATTTCTTTTCTGAACCTCACAGCACAGACAAGTACTATCGTTAAACTTCCAAAAAAAAAAAAATAATCTAAGTCAATTTTGTCCTCGTCACTGGGCGAAACAAGTGTTTCAACAATTATTTTATTTTGTGGCTTGCAAACAACCTATCTACAATATCGGTCAATCGAGCATTCGCAGAAATACAAACACCTTTGCAGCTCGTTATTACTCGTTCAATAAGCAGCAACCGCAAATATAATGTTGCAGAACAAACCTAATCATTGAGTTAAAGCAACGAATATGAATTTTAAAATCACAGTAATTACTCGTTTACGAACGCAAAATAGTTTGCAATCATTCGCTTGGTTGGCCAACACTTCAAGGAGACTAAGGTTCGTTATTCGGTATTCTAAACTGAAAATAAATGTTTGTACAAACATTATTATGGCTCGCCAACAACTTAAGGTGACTAAGTTTTCATGAGCTTTAGACGTGAGAAAATATTTGTATATGTGTGGAACAATTACAACGTTATTTTGGGGTTCGGAAACAACTTACCTGAAAAAAATTGTAATCTGAAAAAAAAATCCTTATATATATTATTGTGTAAGCAATTGGCATGAAATTTATTGATGAGACGAGCGATTTTACTAAGGTAAGCAGATATTAAGCTATGGCATGTGGATAAAGTTTATTTCTTCTTGCAGGGTGATCTCAAAACTCCCGGCTCAATGAGGTATCTTCTTTACACGGAATGGGCGAGTGTCTCAAAATGTCTTAAATATCAACCTTTGGATTATGTTAAAGACTATTTCGGCGTCAAGATCGGTGAGTTTTTTTTGTATATATAATAAATAAATAATACCACACCAGGATTTTCTGTGTCATATATTCAGAAACGGACATATACCAAAAACAAACTCAAACTAATCTTTCGCATTTTTTTTTTAAGAACAAACGATCTATATTACCGGTCTGTTCTTTAGAAAAGTGTTTGTTCTTGATACAAGTGTCTTTTTTTTAAATGATAGATAGATATATAAAACTCCTTATTGTATAATTCTTACATTATGGCAAAAATAAGGAACTGTTTATAGGAAGAGGATACAACCATCCAGACCATCTGTTCTTTAATATCTCTTTCTTTAAACAAGTTTTGTTATTTTAAATAAATTTAAACAATTATCTGTATTTAAACATATGTTTGCCCACAAAAAATTAAGACAGCAGAGAAAAAAAAAATAAAAAATACGTTTATAGGTGCACAAATTTTTCTTTTAATACGAGTAGATGGATGGATGCCTTGATTGCTTCTGATTTGCTTCTGATTGATAAAACTCAGAGCGCGGTGATAGCCAACCCAGGGGTGTCTATACTCGTTTCACACTCGTGTAATCGTGTGTTCCAATCTTCGGCCCGTACCACTGAGTTTCTACTTAAGTACGGATTTAAAAAATAAATATACTAGTTCGGCGGTGAGGGAAAATATAACTAGGAAACCAGCATGCTCCACAAATACATAAAAAAGTCTGGAGTATGTGATCCACCCATCCGCACCGGGCCCACGTGGTGGATTGAGGCCCGAAACCCCCCAGGAGAGACCTAAGGGGAACTAGGGGAGGCCTGTCCCCTGCAGTGTTATAGGCTGATACAAGTACAAAGTAAAATATGATATTGCAGGTTTATATTTCGCATGGCTCGGCTTCTACACGCACATGTTGATCCCAGCCTCCATAGTTGGTCTCATATGCGTCATATACTCCGCTGCTACTGTGTTCAGTGATAAAAATAAGCCCAGGTAAGTTCAAATGAAATGAATAAATCTGTCACACTTAATTCGTAGTTCCAAAATACGCGAAAATTGTTGTTTAATAAGCAATTAAAATGGTGCATTTTTTATCAACATTATTTTTAAGCGAGCACCTTTATAACTTAAGAAATTTACTCAGCCAAGAAATTTTGTGTCTCAAATTAAATTAGATTTTAGCATATTTGCCATTTTAATATCAAATTCGTAGTAAATGTGACACGTGTGATAGAACAATATAAGTGCCGTTTGTGATTACACACAGCCCCTTGTTAAAAAAATCTTTCAAGTATGTAAAAAAATCCACCTCATTTTTCTTTTATTGCTCACTGGAATTTAATTTCTCCTCAAAATGGGGGATTTTCCCTCCATGTGGAAACACTGGTCTCTTCACATCTTCCTTGGAATACGCGCGACTCCTCCATCGTATCCCCGTTGCCTATTTTCACAGTGTCATATTGTGGGCTATTTTTAAATTTAAACCGTGTATAATTGGAGGTAACGGGTACTATTTACAGCTATTCATACACACTATTATATTATAACTATGTATTTACATTCTTATGAATTTATCTTGTCTTATAATGTCCCTCACGTCCAGACATCACTGGGTTTCAGCTGATAATCAGCGCTGTGGATCCTCGCGGCGTCACTGCTGAGCTGGACGCCCATTCGGCGTAATGACGACACACAGACTGCTACACTGATTTTTATTGCTACATAATTTTACGACTAAGAATTTTAAGAATATTTGTATATTACAAATATTCTTTCCAAATCGTGTATTGTATTTGGGCTGAATAAACGAATCTTTCATTTATTCTTTCTTACTATAAAAATACACAAAACTACCCGCCGTACTGCATCGCGTCCATTCCCAGCATTCTCTATGAATTAATGCTACCATCTCATAGTGTATGCTAATTTTCTTTGCAGTGATGACGTATGCACATATAACTCGACGATAAAGATGTGTCCGCTGTGTGACTATCATTGCGAGTATTGGGACCTCAAGGAAACTTGTCTTCAGTCGCGGATAACGTATCTATTCGATAATCCCACTACTGTGTTCTTCGCTATATTTATGAGTTTTTGGGGTGAGTCAGTTTACCACTTTATTATTCATACCAATTTGTAGCATGATAGTGAAATGAAATGCAATTATTTACTTGTAAATACGGCTGTTAGATATTCGTATGTTAAAATACGCTTAGAATGCACTCTATGTTTTGCTATTGAAAGCGTACAAATATAGAGATATTATGTTTAGACATGGCACGAGTTATTGTATTATTATTAAATTATCTTTGTTTAAACATGCATTATACTCGTACATTTAAAAGTATTGAAATTGTTTTTTATTGTGATATTGTTCAAATTTAAATGTACGAGTATAATGCATGTTTAAGCAAAAATAATTATAACAAAAAATGTAGGTAACTTACAACCATTAAATGCCAACATAATTTGTAAAATTAACTAAATGTCAAGAAAAGTGACAATTTGATTTATTGTTCAATTGTGTTGACGTCTCTTTTGTGAATTCCAGCGGCGTTATTCTTAGAGCTGTGGAAGCGGTATTCAGCGGAGATGAGCCACCGGTGGGACTTGACCGGATTCGATGTGTATGAGGAACACCCGCGACCACAGTACTTAGCGCGACTTGCACATGTTAAACGGACTCAGGTGAGTAACATTAATTCTTCTTTTAGCATCCACTCCTGGATGCTAAAAGGAAATCTATGGCCTTAAAACGGTATGCTGGACAAGTGGGTTGGCGAGTCCACTCCTTTAGAGGTGGTGTGGTAGCGTCCCCAGGGCTTGTGGTAGCGGTTTTATTATCCTTTAGTCGCCTTTTACGATACCCTCGGCTTCTAAAGCCGGCCCATACTACACAGTTTCATTTTAGTCTCTTAATGTTAGAGATTGTATTGTCTGGCTTACGACACTTAGCAATCAGTATTATTACATCCAATATAAACACGTGGCCTATATAATTCAATTTTTTAAATTTTCTTTATACACCCTTCAATACGCGTTTTCATACGGTGTCTAGTACTGGCAGTGGCTCTGGGTCCTGCTATGATGTATTTGTTAACTTCCTTGTATAAGTCACCCTTACGAATTATATGTGGCGTGATAGGGTCTATAGATTAGTCTCTTACATTTCCGCCATGTGACGATTGATAATCCACCCTGAAAATAAACAAGAGGTACACATGTCTCCAGCTTAACGTGGTGACCGGTGAGCGCGAGCCCATGGTCCCTTTCTGGCGGATGCGTCTACCAGCCACCCTGATGTCGTTCAGCATCGTGGCACTGCTGGTGCTACTGGCACTAGCAGCGGTGCTAGGCGTAGTGCTGTACCGCATGTCGCTGATGGGCGCCAGCATCCTGCGGCACAACGACAACGTACTAGTCACGTACAGCCCCATCATGTTCACGACAGCCACCGCCGCTTGTATCAACTTGTGTCTCATATGCGTCTTCAATTACGTAAGTCTATTTGAGTTTTAGTTTGTTTAAACTATTTTTTTACATTAATGCCGTTGTGGAATTTATGATAGATATTCTTAATCTGCGGAAAAAGTCCTATAGGACCACATTGTTCATTAAATCCTACTTTTTACTCTCCGTTGACTGGCCTATATGGATTTTAATTGTATGGGTCAAACAAAGAGTATTAAAAAATAACATTAGCAAGGGGTATATTTATAGAATGTTGACTTGAATTACATTATTAAAAGTTGAAATTGGTTTACTTTATAAGGGGACTGAGATATAATATTTGGATTAATTTATTTATTCTCTGGATCAATAAAAAACTATGTGGATCTAGTGAAAAAAGTAAATAATAAGTACTAGAATTGATGATAGTAACTGGACTATTTAAAAACTAGGAATACAATTGAGATGTTTATGCGGCTTCATTATGATCTGTTTTCATTTAAGAGTGAGTATTTGTTCGGAAGTCAAAACCTGATAAATTAAAATTTATACCGTGGTCTTACGAATTCTCATTTCTTTGCAGATATATCAATATCTAGCCGAATGGTTAACCGAGAAGGAACTTCTGCGAACACAAACCGAATTCGATGACTCGCTCACTCTCAAAATATACTTACTGCAGTTCGTCAACTACTACGCGTCTATATTTTACATAGCCTTCTTTAAGGGCAAGTTCATAGGGAGACCTGGTGACTATATCCGGTTCTTTGGTCATAGACAAGAGGAGGTGGGTACTTTGACGATCACGACGAATATGACGGGACTGAAGTCATTTTGTTGTAGAGTAACAACATCAAATACAGACATTAGGTTAAGCCTGTGTTTTTTTGTTATATGCATCATAGATCCATTTTTTTTAAATACACAATAGCAGCAGTAACTCTTAAGGTGTCACATATATTTTTCTATAGTCTAAATTGATTTATCTATACTCGTATTCATTTAAACATATATCTATAAAATACAGACTATGTCTGAACATTTCCTGAAGCTTTAAATTACGTTTTTTTTTCTTTTGTATTTATTAAATATGTAAGTAAACTGCAAAAAAAGATTCGTATAATTTTCATGTCAATTAACTCATTCACGGTGTCAGAATGAAATTCACGGTTTCAAGCACCGAGGGAACAACAAAAAACAAGAGACTTGTAACATAATTTCAAGCTTCGGGATTTTTATGCCAGCTACTCCCGCCCGGCACGCTATTTACTGGCATATGTATCACGACCTTATGGCATGATATCAATCTTTTATAACCCATTAAACGTTTTCTTTTAGTGCGCCCCCGGTGGCTGTCTATTGGAACTGTCAATACAATTAGCCATCATAATGGTGGGCAAGCAATTTATAAACACTATTGTTGAAATGTTGATGCCGTATTTACTTCGATGGTGGTACATACTGAGGACAATCGGCAGGAAAAACCAGTGAGTCATTTCATTTTGATTAAGAAAGTATTAGTCGCTTTTCATAAATAATCATAAATACTCTTTATTGCATACAAATACTTGTTACATATGCACATATATTTAAATGACAGAATACAATACGCGATCTATTTTTATATCTGTCGAAGATTGGAAAGATCTGCGCTAGACTTGATTTTATAATTTATTGCACTTACATAACACGAAATAAATAAGAAAAGGAGATTTTTTTTGTATAGTAACGACGTCAGAACTGTAGACTTCGCTGCTGCTACGTCGACAGCATTTTGATTAATAGGATATTTAAATCGTTTTAGATTATTAAATTACTAAGCATACTAGAAAACAATCTGAAATCAAAAGCAAAATATTTTTAGAAATACTCCTTTATGAACTACTATATGAAGAAATTACTGTCATTGCAACAGTAAGGTCCGGTTATCATAGGAAGAGCTCTGACAGTTCTGTATTTATTTCATTATAAATACAGTTTAACACATAACATAACACAAAAACAGAAAAAAACACATTCTAAAAGGATTATCGAGTGTAGGATCATTTTTAGTACATGTTATATATTTTTATTTTATTTGGGAAAACAAACAGTAATACAATTACATTTTAACATAAAATTTACCAGGTTTGCTGGTGGAAATCTCCTATAGTCAGGGATATGACATGAGAACTCTGTCAATAAAGTGTCATCTCTGTACAAATTTCACTCTGTTTGACAGTTATATGTCATATCCGTGACTCAAATAAATAATCCGACTTTAAGGGGATAAGCACGCCTTTTGTATGTATTTTCTTTTGTAACTATATTTATCATTTGTGTGTACAATAAAATAACATGGGTTTATTTCAATGATTGTACTAAGTAAATGTAAAACCAACTGTTATCCACAATGTACCATTGGTAGGAATATAAAACATCCAAACGATAAGTAATTTAAAAAATGAATCAAATTTGTATAGTATAAACCAACAAAATTATTAGCACACTAATATTGATATAGGCATCCAAACATCTTTTTATTATTAGTTCATACAACGTAACATATTCTATTTGGGGTCTAATCAAAGTTTTATAAAGGTATAAATATATAGGTGGTTGTTTAAATTCATTACTAAATCTCATGACAAGAAAATATAAGGGTTATTTGTATCATATCTACCTCGTTCTAATATAATTAATTTGAAAAATCACAATATTTATTCTCCAGTGATCGAATAACCTTTAAACATCGATTTTAAATACATACAATGAAGTAACCCGTTGCGTTTGCAATTTGCAGTATAAAGAGTCCATTGCAATGGGTGAAAGATTTTAAGCTAGTCGATTTCGGTAACATGGGACTGTTCCCGGAATATTTGGAGATGGGTAAGTCATTTTCTATTAACATTTTTTACATATTATTTTCGTTATGTGTATGAAATCTTTAGTTCTTCATAATTATAAACATCACAGTTAGCATTGCCAACGGACTGTTATATCGTTTCCTTACAGAACGTAAATACCGTATTTAAATTGTACATTTCATATATAAACAATTATCACCTCACTATTTAATTTAAGGGCGTATCAGTCAGTCACCTTAGGCCGTCATGTTTGTTTACATTTTTGACAAATTGTATTGGAACGGACTATAAATTATATTATCTGTGGGTGTCAAAGATTTGAGCCTTTTCCAGTTGGGGTTGGGTGAAATTTATAAGTACTTAAAATAAAAAAAATGCAACTAGATGTATGTTCGACAAAACTAGACCAAAGATGGTTACGCTAATGTTGTTCTTTATTACAATATAAATTAATTTGTAAATAGTATAATATACATTAACATTGATATAGGTAACCAATTCAAAAAGTTATTAAAAAATGGATAATAATTATTCTGGGAAATAATGGATATCGAGACATATTCTTTTAATTTGTGTTATGTTTATCTCTATATGAAACCGTCTGACAAATTTTATCCCTTTCGAAGCATATCGTCCAAAAACGCGATTCGGCCTGAATGCATTTTCAAAATTATTCGTGAAATTGGTGAATTTACTTTGATTTTTAAGTACTATCGAGCCAACATTGTATTGGTATCTATTACTATCTTATCTCATTTATCTGTTCCCATAAATAATAGCTCTATCTCTTAAAATGTGGAACAGCCACTATATTGTGTCTGGAATAAGTTTAAGTTGTTTAATAACATTAAATAAATGATTATAATACGTAATTTGCTGTATTTTATTAAAAAATGTGTTTTCGAAATCGGTTCAGTAGTTGAATCATTAGGAAAATTAAAATTTATAATATGACTGACAGATTTAGCTTTTAATATCAAGGACGAATTGGACGAACTGCTTTGTGAACAATTAGTTTTTTGGACGGTATGCTCCAAAAAGCTTGTATCTGGAAACCGTATCAATGAAAAAGATGAATTAATAATGGAGCTGAAATGATTTATTTTCAGTTCTCCAATATGGTTTTGTAACGATATTCGTAGCGGCCTTTCCCCTGGCCCCATTGTTCGCTTTAATAAATAACGTGCTAGAAATGCGACTGGACGCCAAGAAGTTCTTAACTTGTTACCGACGGCCTGTGCCTCAAAGGGTCAACGATATAGGCGTCTGGTATCGCATTCTCGACTCTATCGGCAAGCTCAGTATTATCACCAATGTGAGTATACATTGGTTTGTATTTAAGCAGGCAGCAAATATACTAAATGGATAGCAAAACGTGGTCAACAAAACAAACTATTTTCTAATTACCTACTGAAATAAATAATTTTTAATTACTAAAATTATCAACGTAAAGTCGACGGAGTGCCACTTCCGACTCCTATATCTTTATTGTGACAAGGGAACCTAAACCTAACTCCAACCACCGATTTACTGCTACTTTTAGTATTTGTGCTGCTCTTTTAATTAATTATTTTAAAAAATTATACTTTAAAAAAAATTTACTTTAAAAAATTATACAGATTTTGAAAGCGTGTTGTAATTTTTTTTGTTAATTGTTTTATATACCAATATTATAAAGAAAGACTGTTAATCTTTGTGTTAAAGCTGGACGCCGATTTGGCGACCAGCGTGTTGGCTCAGCAATCTGGCTCTGAGAACCAGATGTTAAAGTTGCACGCCGATGGCTATCGAAGGCCAATGTTGCAGGCCACACGTCTTAGCTTTAACGGGGGGTGTAGGGATTTAGGCTTTGCCGGTCTTGATGTTGGTGCAGGGATCTCTGCAGATCAGGTGTTGGGGTGAATACGGAAATAAAACGCCGCTCTGGTTTACATTAAAACACAGGGGTGCGGAGGGAGCGGCAACGGGCAGCAAGCTCACTTTTCTTCTTAGGTTTCTTACTATACAAGTGCTGAGGACGAACTGGCTTGCTGGCTGTTAGGCCTTTCCCTTTTTATAGGGGTTTGCTGCCCCAGCGATCCCCCCGTTCCCTGAGGAAGACTTAATGCTATTAGCTCTCCACTTTTGTACATAATATCTAGGTTACAAGTCTTATTTATCTGGGTCGGTCCTCTTATTGCACGGAGGATAAAGACTATTTTCGGTGGCGAAGTTTAGGTATTTTCCTTTTAATTTCCTTTTTTCCTTATCGTCCCTCCCCCCCTCTGTGAGTAGCAAGAGGTGTGGGAGGACCGGGGGTGCACGGCTTTTCAGTGGCGCCGATACCGGAACTACGCCACCTAGCCCGCAACTTTTGTTCTAGAACTTATATCTAAATGAAACACACTGCGGGCGGTAGTCTTTATTTTAAACCTTATTCTAATTCCCTGACTTATAACCTAGGTATCCTAGTACTTTGGAGAGCGAGAATAAGACATACAAAAACATAAGACAACACAATAAACATATAAACATAAGTAAATGAGATGTTGTAAATACGTAAAAACAATTGTATATCATAATCCTTAACATTTTACATTATATCAATACCTTATCTAATCATTTTATATAATATCGACATCTTATGATAACGTGTTATGTATGTGTTAACATTTTATTATTTCGGAGGAAGGGCACGTGAATTTCACTCTTGACCAAAATTCCGCCGCTTAAACTTCACTGTTTGCGGAACTCTGTTTAGACGGCCCTCTTTTCCTCCGAAATGTGTGATGTTAGCACGTACATATTTCGCGCACTGATTTTACTTATGTACACATAGGTATATAGGCACCGCACTTTCACTATTCACTTATTCTGTCGTGCACACTTTGCTTGTTGTTATGTAAGGGGTAAATTCAGAAACTGCCCACCGAATTTTTAGAATTCTTTCACATATACAGCGTGTCCGATAAATAGTGGCCAACTTTGTAACTGTCGATAGGTCAGCTCATGACCTATCGGACGACCACAATTTGATTTTAATGAAAGTCGCACGGGTTTCGAGATTTTGACCGTCTATTTGATTTCTTGAAAAATTTTCTTCTGTAACCAAATGAAGGAAATTTATATTCTGTTCTGTGTTCATTATTTTCGAAGAGTTATTTGTTAGACATTAAACAATATTTTTCATTTACTGTTATGGTGTCTTCGAAAAGTATACGTTTTTTTTCAAGATAAGGTAGTACTTTCACTACTTATTGGATTATGACCTTCAGTTACCAAAAAATATAGTGGCCAACTATTTCAAAAAGTGCCTAATTAATGTAGATTCTAAAATGGTATTACGCATGTGTTTTTCAGAACCATCAAGCTTTACAATTTTTCTCTATTCGTTTTTTCTAGAACATATTGAAAAATGTAAAATCTCGCTTCCAGCTGGCGCCTGCCATCTTATACTCTTTTATTTATTATTTTTTTATATCCATTATAGGGTTTCATAATAGCATTCACATCGGAGTTCATCCCCCGCCTCGTGTATCAGTTCTCTCACGGCTCCCTTGAAAATTACGTGAACCACACCCTCGCAGATTTCAATGTTACTGTACTCGAACATGGGCCCAAATCCAAATACAACGAGACCATGTGCAGGTGAGCTGTTATCTTCTCTTTTCTATCTCCTTCTCTTCTTTGTGGTTTATTATCAGAGATCGAAATCCGCGGGCCACGAATATGACCTTGCTATAGTTACGCCGTCGAAAGATTACTGATTTGACAGTTCATGAACTGTCATGAACAACAAGCTAGTTGAGATAACTTTGAAGTGGCGTACAAATTACGACAAATTTATTTTAATGAATATGCGCTCTCGAAACAATTTCACACGAAAACAACAGAGGAAATTTTACAATAAACGTTATTGTTTGGGGCCCTAAATATTCTTTAATAACTAAGAAAACTATATTATTTTTCAATCCGTGACGCGCTGTTACAATGTTACGTCGTGTGTCACTTTTTGTTTTTTGAGATAGTGATGTAATTCAAGATACTGTATACTGATATCGGATATTTGTAACGTAGTCTATGGTGGAAGGGGTGGAATTTACTATAAAATTCGATTACTTTTGTGTGATTTGATTAAGTCTAATATTAAGCTCTGACAGAACCAGTAGGGTAATTTACGATTAAGATATTTAATTAAGTTTTTTAAAAATTGTATAACCATTTATCATTATCTGTTAATAAAAGTATTTAATGCTACTGCTATGATTGTCTATAGTCACATTAATCTGACATGTGTCAAATCGGTAATCTTTCGACGGCGTACCTATAGTGATTGAAACATGCATTTTTTAACTATAATCATGGTTAATTATCTAGATATTAACGTTATTTTTAAATGTTTTTATATTTGTTAGTTATAATGTGAGTTAATTCCGCAGTTTCCCTGGATATTGGTATCATAGTGATGGCGACTACCAGCGCACCAACTGGTACTGGCACGTGATGGGCGCGAGGCTGGCGTTTGTGGTCGTTTTTGAGGTAAGTTCTTTTGGAGTTTCTCGTAGTTTACTTTCAATTCAATTAACCGCAACCAGCCATTTTATCATCAACTGCTGGAATGCGAAATGAGAAATGTATGGCCTTGAAACGTCACGCTGTGTGCGGGCGGCGGGTTCACGAGTACACTCTTGCCTGGGTGGTGTAGTTCCTCAGCACCTGTGGTAGCGACTTTGTTATCTCTTAATCGCCTTTACGACACCCACGGGTTGAGATGGGGTGGTGCAATGTGCAGCCGGCCGAAACTATACGGCTAGTTTTGTCTTATGTTGTTTTATCGAATAAACCTTATCAATGGCGGTATCTGAATAAATGAACTTTTTTGTCGGTATGGACTTACTGACTTTGATTAAGATTTACTAACTTAAAATTTCTTTGTTTCAAGATTGAATTTAATAGAATTTAATTAAATACATCTGTTCTTTTTTTACACATAAGGTTAAATAAATGTGCTAAGACTTCACTAAAATCCCAATATCAGGGAAAATAGAACCCACAATAAGTTCCGTTTTCTTAGATCATTATCTACATTTATACAGGGTTAAATAAAAAAATATCTGCACCCTCTCAACACTGAATTTCTATCATTAAAACTAACGACTTTTGTTCTATAACTTTACCGAACTTGATATTTTCCCCAAAAAAAATTTTTTTTTAATAGTCTGTGACTTAGTTACTCTATACTGTACTCACTATACGCTGCTATGAATGACAACGTTTATATATATTTGGATATATTTTTTGACTGTTTACACACATTTAGGAAAAAGTCATTAGACATTAATTAATTTCCATCTTGAAATATTTTTGTTATAGTCAAATCATTAATATAACTAAATTTTTTTTTTAAAACGACGATGTTACTTTATTATAAATGTTGTGAACACCTGTAATAGGTATTCGTATAAGGAACTGTTGGTGTACCTTATTTATATAAATAAATAAACACTGTACACTACATACATTCATAAAGACCTGCGCTAATCGAAACGCTACTATTGGAACTCAGTGCGAGTGAGAAAATAAAAGTGCTGAATATTGAAAAATCATTGAACAAAAGTTGTCAGTTTTCACGAAATAAATACAATTTTAATTGTATTTTCTACAGGTATGTATTTTTTATTTAACTCTGTACCATGACCGAATTGTAAATAGGTCAACATTTTCCATTCCAAACAGAACGTAGTGGCGCTAGTAATGATAGTGGTGAGGTGGGCAATCCCGGATATGTCGGTCGAGCTTCGGGACCGGATCCGTCGGGAGGCTTACGTCATCAATACCTTCATTTTGGAAGAAACTCGCGCGCGATCTCACGCTGAGAGGACACCGAGAGACTTACGATATTCGCAAGACCCGGGTCAGCCGAGCCAAGGTCAAGGTCCACAAGGCCAGGGTCCACAAGACCAGCCGGCCGGGCACTCGACACCCGTTTAGCTAACACGCGGGAACGGTAGCGTATCTGGCTGTAACGCTTTTCTTTCTTTTAACGTACTAACTACGATTTTTGTTCACTGGTTATGTATTAGGGTTGTACCAAATTTTCGTAAAATACCAATTGGTTGATTTCAATCTTTTTCGTATTTACAAGGGGAGGCCCCTAGGAAATATTTGCTATCCCAACCCCCTTTCTGTCATTTGTATGTTGTGGACAGATTTGTGGACAGATATCAAACGAATCGGTTTCGTAAAAAATCTCTTGAGAAGTGATGGGTATTAGCATACCTTCTTCCAGAGTGAACATTTAACTATTATTCTTAGTATAAATTGTCCAATATTAATATTAAAAATGCATAAAAAATAAATTGCGATCTGTAAATTTAACGGTTTGATAAGTTGCCGCTACAATTAAACTGACTTGTTTACACATTATAATCACTTGGAACTAGCAGACAAATCGTTTATTTTAAACTCAGATTTTTCGTTTATTTTTGTTGTTTTTTTTTAAGTATTTAAACTATATTCAATAATAATCTTGTCCTATTTAGTAGAGAATATTTGACTCGATTCTGTAGCCAAAAAAAAAAACCAGTGAGCAAAGCTCTTAAATAAGACTGTGTTGTGTGCGTTTGATACTTTGACGAGAATGATAATTTAATTCTAATTTTTCATAAAACTAGTAATTAAACTAGTGATTCTAGTCATTTTCATTGACGATTAAGAAATAGTTAGATATTGTGTGTTAAATAAAACCAATTTTGAAATGTAGCTTTTAACATTTTTGCTGGGGGAAGGATACTGCTATTGCTATATCTGTCACGTTTATGACGTGTGTAAGGGATGGCCATAATTTCGGAATTGCTTTTAAACCAATTGCAACCGTTAGCAATTTTATTATTAATTAAAACATTTATAGTGTACTTTAATCGCTTTTTGGCTTTCAGTATACTGCTTATTTGTATGCCGTTTGAAGTGATTAAAATATTCAAGGAAAGCTGTTCCAATATTATAGAAATTAAAAAAAAAGTTTAGCTCAATTGCATAATGTATTTCATTATTTGCTTTTAATTAGGAGGGTTTAATAAAGGGTACACATGGGGTGTTTTGGGTGAAACAATTATTGTGTCAGATTCAAATGATTATTTTTAAAGTTAAATTACATGTAATGTATTATTTACCTTTGCCTAGCACTAAATTGGTGAACAATAAAAAACTGTATCATACACTTTCAACGCAGTCTTACCCGCTTATTGCAAGAGTTTCAATTTAAGTAAATTTGGATCTATTGGGTATAACGTTTTGCGTGCACAATTGAAGCTACTATATGTTATAAAATATAAATGAATGAAGATGTAGTAATATATACTTTACTACATACTAGCATTTCCCGCTGCCTTGTCCGTTTGGAACTCGATTTTAAAATCAGTTTTATCAGATGGGGTCTAGGATAAATTAGATATACCTAGCTATATGAAGTAATCATACGAGTACGTACGTTATATGTATGTAGTATATATCTAGATTACTTTATTATATGCACATTTCTACGATATAATATGATAATCCAGATATAAAATCGAGTTGATCTCTGTCGATTATTTAAATAATTACTGAACTAAGTTTGGTAGTGAAGTAGTGAAAGTAGTAGTGATAATCGCAGAGGTAAGCCGGAGCAATCGGGCAGACAGATGACAGCATATGACCTTTATATGTGTATATCTATATATGACTATGATTATTATCTATATGTTATGATTATGAAAGTGGGTATGCGGACGCAATGACAAAGATTTCGCAATTGATTCTCTTGCAATATAGCGCTATATTTCTAAGCAAGCTTCGGATACTTGTATTGGTGATGACGTTTAAAATTGTACATACATTAATTGATTTAACAATAAATCTCTGCTGATTCTCATCGTTAATTACGACTGAATTATAGTATTATTGAACGCTACATCTTTGCACGCAGAATCGAGACGTTGCCTGCGTACGTAGTTACGTTACAACGTGCGCATTCGTTGTAAAGTAAATCCACAAATAAGGTGCGTGATTTTCGGAATAAGTTTTCATTTGTTTCATTTGTCTTGTTGTTTTGTGATTATTTCAATTGTCACAGTAGACAGACTGAACGATATCTTCAGATATATATATCTCCGAATTACCATTACCGTTTTCTACACAATTTTCTCAGCCGGCTTACCTTATTAGGCGCGCGTACTCAGGTACTTGAAGACAAGCTGTAATACAACGATTTACAAATAACATTTTACAACACAGATTGTAAAGTATCATATTTGTATAGTGTAACAAATTGGCGTTCACTTAAGTGTTGTCAAACTTTTCTATGAATTCTATCCATAGGATGGTGATCCTGTATCCCATAACCGAGTGGGAGCTTCCAACTGACTAACTCCATGTTACTCCACTCTCACAGAAGACTGCAGTGAAACGTTACAACCTATTTCGGCAGTGAGTGACAGTTTCTAGAGACTATTCCCGTCTCATTCGATCCCATCGAATATGGAGTATAATGGGATAAGAAAAGTTTCCTTTTTTTCTATTTCTTATTTGGTATAGGGAAATATAGGAAAATCTAAATTTGTCTTCGACTGGCGCTGCCATAGGTTTTTATGAGTTCAGTTCTGAAAGATGTAGCGTTTAAATATAACTAAAAGTTTAATCTCAAAATTCAACAGTGTTATGTGCAGTTTTAATAACATTTTTATATGCAAATAGTTGTTTATGCATTTAAATTATACATCGGTAAGTTGCAAGCAGGTTCCAGAATGTTCTCGCGATAACGTGAGTGATTTTGTAACTATTTACATTAACAGCATGATTGGGTTTGCATCGAGGGGGCATTAAAACCACAAAGCAATTTTTCGCATTTATTTTAAAATTCGGATTGGATTTCAAAATGCATTGACATGATAAAGATATCCTGCACGGTGGCTGTGTAAAAGCTACCTTAAAATCCCTGATATAAGATCTACAATTGAATGACATATACATAATTTTATATCCATTGTACTTATTAAATTACAAACAATGCATTTTGAATTCTATAATGTTACGGATTTTATCGACATGGATAACATAATTCACTACAGCAGTAACCGTTTGGCTTCACAGACACTATTGCAATGGTTTGTAGTTAGGCTTACACACACATCTGTCACTAGAGAAGTTTGACATAACACAAAGGAAAATTTTACCTGTCAAACCTTATTTATAGCTGTCAATAGCTTTTTAAATAAATAGCTACCAATAAGTGTGTAAGGTAAAAGAGACACATAAATAACATTTATTTGTTTTATGACGGTAATTATGTTACTTGAAGCATCCATTTATTAAGTGGTTCGTTGATAAGTACTTTTGTGCAAGTACGTTTTATTGACTCTTTGGACCTTTCAAAAGGTCCTTGGTTATGTTTCAACTCAACAGCTTGTGAATTCAGACAAGGTTAATCGTGTTTTATGGCAAACTTCTCAAATTTTTAAAAGTTACATCGTAGCTTCATAAAGCTTAATTTTTATTTAAGCTACACGTTTAGGGCGTTTCAGTACAAGTACAGCTTTTATATATTTGAGCTGATGCAATGTTCACTCAGTGTTACACGACGATTAATGCTTAATTGATAACAATTACTACACTATCTACTTTAAAATCTTGCTGAGTTTATTTAAACAAATCCTTGTAAATCTATTGATAATAATTAATTCCTTGGTTTTAAAGTTTGTCTTCAATTTTTAGCAGGGTGTGCAAAATTTAACAATTTTTTATTTGAAGTATTTGATAGCGTCGAAAAAAATATTTTTAGGATCAATGAATACCAAGTACTTGGTCTCGTCGCTAAACTTTGAAATCCAATTTTGCCACTAAAGGGTCGAAATAACGTACTTGACAACAAATATTTATTTCACGTTTGAACCTTAATGTGAGGAATTAAAGTTTCATAAAGCTAATACATTTTTAAGTCTCAATACTAATTACAAAATGTAATATTCGCCAACAGGTGAAATAGCGGAACCGGACTGGAACCACCTACTTTCGGCATCCTTGTCCGGGTCCGACTTCGACCTGGCGGCCCACGGGAACCACCAGGACATCCGGGATATCACGAAGCATGTTGTTGCTAACACGGAAGAAAGCGGCAACGAGCCAACGCACGTTTGACATGGTAGTTTCCAAATGTGTTATTATTAGTAACATTTTTAATATTGGCTGTAAAAAATATTTTAATTTTTTTTTGTTATTACTAATATTTTAATACTACGTGTAAAAATTGTTTTTTCAAAAATATTAATGGGGTTGGGTATTCCAAATGTGAATCTGAATGTCCTTTGCTAATAAAATACTTTCAAAAACTTAGTATATGGATCATTTTTATGCAAATTTATTATTTTTGAACTTATTTTTTAACATGGGGACATTTAAAAATCATACATGGAGTAACTCTTTTTGGAAATGTTTTTTTTATATTGAAAATATCTTATATTTAATGGTAAATAGAATATATCAGTCGAATCGTCGCACGCACGCCGAGAGTATTATTTAACATCTGTGCAAAAAACACAGATGTTAAATAATGCATAGAGGGGAGTATCATGTTAGCGTTATTTGTTGGCGATAGTATTTGTAATTTCTTTTTTTTATAATCGAATGTCGAAAACACTCTAATGGTAGTTCTTTATTTGAATTATATTTTACATTTTAAATAAAGAATGTTTTCTAATTTAATAACATAAGTAAAATCTGTGTTCATGGTCGCATCTAAAAATTAACAATTCATTTTATGTTTTTTTTTAAGATAAATAATAGCAATATGAGAATCACATTCGATTAGGAAGTTGCAACTTTGGGGCTCGTTAAAATGTAAGTCATTATGCTGTTTAGCTTTAGAACTCTCTTTAGCATGTCACAAATTCATTTTTAGCAAAAACCGCGAATTTGCCAAAGTTGCTAGATAGCATAGTGAAAACATGACTGAAAAGGTTTAGCGGTTAACACGTTATTTTATTAACGTTTTTAATTTCACTGGGTTAAGTTGGAAGTGTAATACGTAATAGCATTTATATTAGTATTTATAAGCTGTCTGTATCTCGTTAATTATTACAAAAAGCCTTTAATTGTAGGCGTTTAAAACGTATCTATTGCAAATGCGTATATATATGTGCGTGCTACATCAAATAACAAGATAAAATAAATTACACATATATATTATAGGCAAAATTACATACAAGTCTCGATAAAAGAATCTATATATTAATTTATTTGTATGTACTTAAGGAGGCATTCGGATAGGTATATTATGTTTTCTATGTTTTACTATATACAGTTATAACAACGTTTATATCCGAATGTCCATACGATAGAGTTCCATGTACGTTGTTTAAATTTCGTATAGATTATTATGCGGTTTAATGCCATAGAACGTCGCGATATTCAAGATAGGGTGGAATTGAATCTAAGGCCGGTATCACATTGTGGACCTTTGATATTTCATGCATATTACTTGCTCCTTAATTATTGAATCGGCATATTTATAACAAGCAATGTACGTGAAATATGGTTCCAGATCATTGATACGGCCTTAGATTGTTATAGGATAAAAATATTTTGACCGAATAAGGTACTTACTGGACTTTAAGCAGTACATACAGTGTAGGACTTCACTTATTTTTTCTATGGAATCGTGTGATATGACGTCATACATTGTGTGAATACTAAAGTCAAGTAGGTTTTGTGATTATTTTGGTTGTTGTGAAGTGAAAGTTTCTATACGTAGGTTGTGTTTGTGTCGTGTTCTAACATTATTTATTAACGTTCAAGACTAAATTTGACGAATCTCATTAATTTTGAAAACATATTTGTTTTTTATAATATACATATTTGAAACTATTGTTTGGATTATTAACGAAATATAGCTTTTAAAAATGAATTTTATGCAGAAAAAATATTTCGGTTCTTCAAACTAAGTAAAATGCATCACCTATGGTATATATTCTATTTTCCTATCATAGAGCCTATATAGATGGACTGCATTTGAACTGGCAGAAACTGCATTCAAACTGCACTTTTGCAGCTGGCTGGCAGTACCATCTGTATGGGCTTTTAATTATTTAAACCACTTGCAGAGAGTAATCATTATTGATGAAAAATTGTTACTATTTTAATTACTCATTTAATGTAACTAAAGATCCAGTCCAGATATGAACTGGCAGGTGTAAATTCAGCGGTCAACCGAGCCATTTACGAGTCGGCTACAAAATAAATAATTAATTGCTCTTAATTTACAAGACATGCAGAACCCTATTACTTAAAGTATTAATTTCTTTACTGCAACTCAAGATCCGGTCTATATATGGACTGACATATATATGTATATTAGTCGGCTATAAAATAAATAGGTTTAGCCTTCTATGTTTCCGGATAGTCGGAAGAAGAAATCGTGAGTGGTTACTCACGATTTCTTCATACACTCATACAATACACTCATAAAATATACAGAGAAGTATATTTTATGAGTGTATTGTCATTCATATTTATTTATGAAGAGCCAGAAAGGAGAAATATACTTCAAACGACAATCCATTAAAATAATAAATCCAGTAAAACTTCTTCATATATTTTCAATTTTTCAAAACGATGAAATCTAATAAGGCTGGTTCTGCGTAATATCAAATACTTTATATACAACATTAGATTGGCTAGAGAAATGGCTGAAAGCTTGGTGTTCAGTAGACTAAAAGGGTAGAGTAAAAATTTTACAAGTAAAAGGTTAGAAAATGTAGTAGTACTCAGTAGAGTTTATATACAACTTGTATACAACCTTTAGACATTGCTTACATTGAAGTAGTTGATGGGTCTGTCTACTAATGTGTAATTACATATATGTATAATTTATAATACGTATTGTATACCTTATACTAAGCCTACGCTGCAATCGAATCTTCATTTGAGCGCTAAGCGCTCGACGGTCGTGAGTAAGCGCTCATGAACCTTTATTAATAAGATTTGAATATTAAACGCTCGTGACCGTTACAGTCCAAGTTTTTAAAGTTTTATGGATTTAAACCCTTGAGATTAAAAATTCGAGTCTAAAACGATTAAGATTGAAGTTCTTAAGCTTCATTTAAGCGCTGACTTATCGCTCGACCGCTCACCGCTTATTTTTACAATGTTGCTTTAATATGTATGCCAAAGTTTTATCGAGAGTTGCCAAATATCACGCACATTGCAACATAAGTGGCCTGTGAAACATAGAGCTTGAAATATTGTAATGCGTCTGCGCAAAATTAGTATAAAGCGTCACATCACGCCACACAAGAATAGTATAATGTAATAACGTCCCTATAACTAGGTAGTATAAAATGCGACACCACATGCCACAAATATCACAGAGTGGTTCCTGCTTTAGTTTAAAAAGGTGGTTTTGTGAAATTTTCATGTCGAACATGGTTTCTGGAAATAGCTTTTATGATAACTTACGTAACTTATTAGCATTGTCACCTCTCTATTCACATAAAGAAAAAATTTACCATCTGTCTAATGTAGTATAAACACAGTTTTAATTGGTTAATCCAGGAACGCTCCCTCTCATAATTGGTCAATAGGTGAAATCACGTGACTGATAGTGATGACGTCACTTTTTTTAAAACTTGAAAAGAGATTTAATAAGACAATTTGCTGTATGTATTAATTCAAAATAAGCGTTTTAATTTGTGATATATGAATGTGTGTTTTTACTATCGGTGCTGTGTATTAATCGTCTAACAATTTTTATTCCTAAGCGTTAGGCATTTTTGCCGTAATTTTGGCTGTTTATTTTGTTGAAGTAACTAATGCAAAAGGTTATTGTGTTATTGAAAGAACTGTTTTAGGATTTCTAAGATATACCAAATTTTAAGTGAAAATGTTTGATTGAATTTCTCTTGATTATGGTTCACTTTTTAAAAATCGTGGAAATTCGTATAGGTTCCTATGAGTTGAATAAAAATATGTAGGACTTATTGTCGAAGAGATCGTCAGCGCTTTTAGCGCTAACGTTATAATTTTCGACCTTTTTACGTTCGTGCGTTTAAATTCTCTGTGGTGATGGATAAATGTTTAAAAGGTCACAAACAGATGTAATTTGTTTTTATAATTCTTTATTAGTTTAGTTAACACTCGCAGCGTTACTCTCGAAGCATTCGACTCGCGTTCGTATCGAATTAACATCGTATGTCCTTTCAGATGCGATATGGTTGTCACAATAATATGAATTTTGAGCTCCACCATAAGATGAAAAATAACGATAAGTAATTATTTCATTTCAAAGCACCGCAGTAATTTTTATAAGTACTAATATCGATCCCGAACGTGCTTCAAACGTTTCGAGAGTACTTACATATCTAGAGAGTTGAGAACCGGAGAAGTTGAGCATGCTCGACTGCTTCGAATCGAGATACCTACAACACCCTGAAAGTACTGGGTTCGAGGCGGATGGTCGCTCCGAGATTCTATCTATTGGGTCCTCACTTTTGCACCTATTTTCTTTGCTGTTAGGCACAAATGGATTTGTAAGGCTCCAAACATATGTAAGACGGGCGCGGGTGCATCTTGTTTTAAAAATGTACTGAAACCGTCGCTCTTGTCACTGTGCGTCCTTCGAGGATAACATCATCATTGCAGCCGTAACTGCTCTTGCTGTATATGGTATATGCATTTGGGAGCTAATTATAACCGTGTTTCCACTAACCAACTAATATTGTTGCCCACATAGTTCTGCCCTGATTCTGTTTACATTTACGACATTTCGTTGCACCTTAAATCTGATCAAATCAAATAATTTATTTTGCAAGAACATATGTGATTGTAGGGTGTTAACATCTCCCATTATTGTTATCTTAACAGGCGTGCAAAACTTAATCCAATATTAATGTAGTGCTAACAGGTTCAATTGTATATTTTTAATTAAAATAATATTCAATGATAATAGTATTGTTGATATGAAATTGTAAACTATCTCCTAACTGGCAGAAGAGGTTCCACAAAGTGCCACAAAATCCCTGATAAAGTTGGAAATCCTCTAGAACCTCAGCAGCGTAATCCAAAGGTGGTCATTTGGAGGACAAAGGCCATTGTTCGGCGACACTTATCCCTACACCGACAACAATTCGTGTGGTATCTTGTCCCTTGGGACCGACACCAGTGCTTAATAGGAACCCAGAAAGTGTCAGAAAATGATTAAAATAATAATGTTGATACCTGTATCGCTAAAACTAACCTTAAATGGAAACAAAATTATGACTTGATTGTCGGCTAGTGGAAACTTGCAATAAGTCACCGATTTTACTCGTAAACGCTTTAGATGTTGTATAATTGTTAACCACAGCTATGTATTTGTGAGACGCTTGTTTATAAAGTTTATAATATATTATGGATAGTTAATTATTTGGTTTTATTTTATACATGACCCTCTCGCTCTCGCCTTACAGACAACTTTTTAACAATTGCTCTGAACTGTTTATTGTTAAATGAATTACTGATACGCTTCGGCTTCATAGCTATATTTTAAGAAGCACTTGAACAGAGGACTACCTTGAAATCTACTGCATTTCCCACTTTTATCTTATTTCCCCTAATGTATGTACGTGTTTCCGTAGTGAGTGAGATGTGCCAGAGCCCATTCTCATCCTATCCCTCCCCATTTTCCCAACCCTTTCTCCAAATCCATTCCTATATCTCCAAAGGTAGGCAACGCATCCGGGGGCCGTGCCAACGTTTGTCATTTTGGACTTATGTTGGCATGTATCGCTAATGTCTATGGGCGACAGTATCCACTTACCATCAGGTGGACTGTATGCTCGTCTGCCGGCTTCGTCCATAAAAAAAAAACTTAGGCCTTAAACATCGCAAAAGCGCGCACGAGCGTGTTGATTGTCATTGAGTTTATTAATACAAAATGACACTGCGTGATTTATCGTCACAAACGTCTAGACATCATACAGATTTGGATGTGATGAAGATCAGGTTGGCGGCTAATGGAAACGCACGGTAATGTTCTCTACGATTAAATAAGAATAGCGTATTGGGTTGTAACCCTCTCATTACATACCATCAGCTTGCGTCTGTCCACTACTCCCAAGGACCGCCATCACACACGGACTTCAGCTCTTCTCATCCAGCCACTACCGGCGACTTCCTTCGTCGTCAGTCCAGTTCTCTCGCCGACGTCTCTGACTCTGACAGTGGTCTCTGGCGGTAGGCCTGCTTCACAAGTTCAAAGTCGCTCAGCGACCGATGGAAAGAGCTATGCTCGGAGGTTCTTTTGCTGGACAAAATCCGTAACGATAGCTAAATAGCTCAGTGATATTTAAATAGGTTAATTAGGGTTGCTTTTCTTTATTATAAATGTGTACCTACACCTGTAATAGGTATTCATATAAGCTCCAATAAGAATAGTCTTATATTACAATATTGTTATATGTATACTAATGGTGTACCTCATATAAATAGGTCGCGTGAACTAAATATAGTCCAAACTTAATAAAGGTTGATACGAATTTTAATGTGTCTGACCACCGCTCTAGAGTCGGTGTAAAAACCGTTTTATTACCAAAGTAAATTACCGAATAAAAGCGACGACGGTAAATTTCTCTCTGAGGATTACACTTAGGTATGTGGGGAAGTCTGGCTCCCTTTATTTAATATACCATGTATCACTCAAAGCTGTACTTTAAGTGAACATTATCAAGGGATAATTTTCAGTGAGTTCTCGGTGTCAGTTTGGATGTTTTAATTTAGATTTCGGATTAAGCGATATGACAAAATATGGAAAATTACGTGGTAATTAATTCGAGCCGTGTTAAAAGGGTAATTGAGCGAGAGATTTCATATGTATCTGCGTACCCTTCGTACATCTCGTATAGTGTATGCTTAAGTACCCATTTGCTACTGCACGGATCGACCATACAGGTGTCGCTAGGCTAAATGGCAATATGCCTAGGAGTATGCGGAATTTTTTACTTAGATTAGTTCCCTTATAAAAGTAGTTTAAATTTAATAGTTTTAAAAACCTTTGTCACTTTTGAAACAGTTTGAACTTATATAATATATATTGGAAAAAGGGCAATAATTTAAACAATCGTTAAATTTAATCAACTTTTCCACACTTTTAGGGATTTATACCTACATCCCAGCAAACAATAGAAAAAAGGTCATTGCTTGACAGGGTAATAATAATAAATACTCTTTATTCCATACAAATAGTTATTACTTATATGTGCACAAATAATAAATGATAGAATACACTAGGCGACCTTAGCACTAAGGCGATCTCTACCAGGCAACCTTGGAATAGAGAATAATAAAAGGCTTAGAGGTTAGTGCAAAATGACCGAAATCCACAGACTGAATCATGTTCAATATATACCTACCGACTAGATCGATAATAAATATAATATAATAATAAATAACTTGATAATATATAAGTACATATCCACATCTGCACTGCACCCAATATTAATTCGCAAATAAGTATCAAAGTTGACAAGGATAGAAAAATAAGAGGGAGGATTAAATATTGTTTATGACTAAATCATTTAACATACGAATTTTATTTAACATACGAATACAAGCCACACTACACTAGATCCTAACGATACAAAGACCCTTGGATCTTAAGAAATACACGAATTCATAACTGCTTACCAATTCAATTGGTACCTAATCACCATAACTGTGATTACCAATTGCACTGTTTTAGTGTGTCTGTATTGTACAGTAAGAAATCTAAACCATTAAAGAGTTTTGATGGATTTTTCAATAGGGTGTTTTCCCCGGGGCAGGAAAAAGAACGATAGAAATGAATAAATAACAGGGAGAGTAGAAGTAAAAGCATCTACATAAATGTTATACTTACTTTAAGTATTTCATTTCTTTGTCATATTGCGTAGGGAAATTGAATTACGCCACGGAAACAGTTAAACCATTAGGGAATTACCCAGCGATTGGACAAAAAACAGGACACAGCGCGTTGGTATTTCGATTACATACCATTATTTCAGCCTTGTCACATATTTTTTCATTACAATAGCATCACATTTACATCATTTAAAGAACAAGTGGCAAGTGGCCTACCTGATAAACGGATTATCGCTTTAGTCGTGAGATTTTTTCCTACTATTAAAACTAAAAGAAGGCTAGTGTCTAGCTAGACGAAGAAGACTTTAGCCTTCTATGTTTCCGGATAGTCGGAAGAAGAAATCGTATGTATATTCCCAGCCTTATACACAGAGCTTGAGTATCTACTGTTCGCATCTCTGGACTATTTTAACTCTATCCAACGACGTGCTGTCCGGATTGTCGACGATCCAACTCTCACAGGTTGTCAAGAAGCACTCAATTTCCGAAGAGACGTAGCGTCTCTCTGCGTTTTCTACTGCCTATATAATGGGAAATGTTCTGAAGAACTGTTCAATTTGATTGCAAGTTCGAGTTTTTACCATCTCACCGCTCGTCAGCGTCTTGTATTCCCCGCATTTTCATAAAACTTTTCATTTCGAACAGTATACTTTCAATAAAATTTTGAATCTAGAACCTATGTTTTATTTTCAATACGTGTTACGGAAATTGGTAATTTGCATTAGATAAACCCACGGCTCATTATTTTAAATGTATAATGGATTACTATGTATTTTTAACTAAAAAAAAATAGTGATTTAGTGAATAGTGACGGGCTTTTTTTGCAAAATATGTAGTTTAGTAATCGATAAGTGGCGGTATAAAAAAAAGGACCGCAATTCAAAAATTTTTTTCCGCAGAAAAAAGAATAATAACAGGTGAATTCACAAAAATATCTTAAAATTTAATGTTTCTCTAAAAACGAAACCATACCGCGATGTAGAGTAAGGTACAGCGACATCTATTGGCGAGCAATTTATAGTTTCCTAGGAAGTCACAATTTATGTCTACAAAATATTATCCACAATTGTACAAAAACCTAATGTGTATGACACTTTGTTATGGATTATGGAGACAATAATCTTCGCTCCCTCTAACACCTGCAGTGACAATGACAACTTTCCAATTTCATAGAGTACAACTCATTTCATTTGCTCTGGTTACAGTTATTGTTTATTAGCAAAATAAACGATTATTATTATTATTTATATTGAGCATGATGTACAATAAATAATCCTAGAGTTGTTATAAAGGACATCATTATATCTAGCATATTTTTTTTTGAATTCGGCCAGCAATTATATTTGGACGATCGAAAGACTATGTGAAACCAATTCTAATGGTATACAAATGATTTTTGTATTTTAAGTAAAATAAGAGCTATATTGACTTTCTTATTTTAGGTAAAGTAAGAGTTACATTGAATTTTTCTAGTTTTGTTATTTTTTTAAAGTAGTTACATAATAGTTTTACATTTTTTATTGCAGACGCATGAATAGTATAGGGTTTTTCAACAAGAACTTTGTTTTCTAAAACAAAATAAAACAAAAAAATTAGATGAAGATAATTCAAATTGTAGGGGTATTTGGAAAAACAGCCAATGTCAGTTTTGGTAAATTTTAAAGTATAAACAAAAAACGTTTTTGGGCAGAATAACTTAATATGAAATTATGTATAGGCACATATGCAATAGATCAAGAAACAACATATACTTTATGACTGTAATTAAGGAAAATATTCCTTAGAAACCCATGAAAAATGTGAAAAATAACTTCGACATAGGCACTTTTTCCAAATAAAATATGTAAAATATTGACTTATGCTTTTTTTCCAAATAACATAGTATGAAAAAATAAAACAAATTTAACATACTAGGTAAATTTATTTGTTTTATTCGCAACCATCACTGTTATCATCCTCGTCAACTTCAATGTCGATATCAATGACATCATTGTCACCTTCTCTACAAATTTGACGGTAGTAATCGCGATTTTCTGGCTTACTTAAATATTTACTGAGATTTAGTAAATTTGCTAATGCAGTCATTTTTATAGGCTCGACGTAAAGAGGGTCCAGTACAAGCTCTGAAGGCAACCTTACTTTTCTTCGAATTTCACTGCGAGTAGAAGGTCCTGAAAATGTCTCTTTCACTTTTATGTGCTGGTATTTTTCATTAGTTATGATAATACGTACTTGACGCAATCTGAGTGCAGGTCTTGGAACCTTAAGGAAGTAAGGAGTTATTGCATCTTTCATATTAAAAAAGAGATCTTGAGTAGCAGGAACCATTTTAAATGGGGTTGGATATTTTCTTGCTGCTTCAATGATTTTATCCCAGTCTGCTGGTATTTCAGGAGTACACACTCCTTTTTTCTTTCCAATTAATGCAAAATCTGCATCATTTGGAAGATATGTGTGGCCTCTCACAGGGAATATATGCTTTACAGTCTTAAATAGCTTGAGAACATGTACTAAAAAGTATTGAAAATATACCATTATGTGGTTCTTGTTCTGACCACTGCATCCATCGCTCAGCAATATAAGGTTTTCTGATGTTATGTCATTATTATTCAAATAATGTAGTAACAGTGAAGTAACATCAGATGCACCTTTTTTTCCTGTAGTTTCCGTGTAACAGTACATTGTTGCATCATTGTTTGACAAGTTGTGTACACCGAATACATAATACCACAGCTGACGTGAGTAAAACACATTGCTTGTTTTAATGTGTGGTAGTGGAAGATTCTGCATGTAGTCAAAAGACAATAGCATACATTCTCCCCTTTTTGCCTTCTCTTTGTAAGCATTTTTCAATTCTCGGAATTTCTTAGCTTTGTGTAAATGTAACGTTTTTTGAATATTAAGCTCATTTTTTCTGGTGTCATCAGTTGCACTTAATATTTTTAAATTTAGTTCATCGCATATGCTGCAAGTATCAGATCTTGGAAGGCCAAATTTAATTTTGAAATGTTTTGTAAATACTGAGTAATATACTATATAAAAAACATTGATTTGTACTTCACTCAAAAATAACTCATGCATTTTCTTTACGCTTAAGTCTTCTGGCAAAAATACCACATTTGGGTTGTCACGCAACGAGTAGTGAGATTGCCTTCCCTTGAAACTTCTAATGTGTGATTTTATTAACTCCAATATTGGATGTGGCACTGCATGAGGTCTTGTGGTATGTTTACCTCTACCATCTTTGGGTAACTGACCTGAAGATACTTTAGCTTGAATTGTATGCAGCCTTCCTCTGGTGATTCCATGCAAACTCATGAAAGCTGTGACACACACTGGAATCTCTTTATTATTTGTCCGCACTTTGTAGTAGTATGCTAAATCATGGCTAAACAAATCATCCTCTTCATCACGGTTATGTCTTGGTCTTCTTTGTTGGACACTTTTATATGAAATTAGCCCTGTAAGATGCGCGTCTTGATCATTTTTATTCTCATAGTTATAGAAGATTTTTAGTATTTCTTCTCTCTGTTCAGTAGTTAGTCTTGTGAAACATTGTAACCTTTTGCACCTGAAAACGCAGATTAGGTATTAAAAAACATCATAGGCGGTAAAGTCGGGAGCTCAATATTTACCTATTAAAAAAAAGATGATTTACCTGCAGTCACGCCGTGTTAAAACACCACTTCTGGGACGGCCAACGTGATCAACGTGAGGTTCTCCGCTAACCTTGCGTCTTTTTATCGTTTTGAAACTTTCTTCTTCCTCTTAGTCGGCCATTGTACACTGCCTGAGTTGTCTCTTGGTATGTTATCCATAATACAATATCCAAAATTCAATCCAAAAACTATCTAACTAAACACCCGGAAGAGTATTGTTCTGTGCTCAACACAGAAAAAAATATTCTTGATGACAGCTAGTGTTGCCAAATTATTTCCGAAAAATAACCTTTGTCATTTGACTTTGGCAGTTCTTCCAAAATCTGACCTGACCTTGGTTGTTTATCCAAATATCAAACAAAGTTTTACCAGTAATATCTCTTGACTAAGGCGCTTATACGAAAAACTGTGATTTACGTTTAATAGGCATCATTACAAAGAAACCATAGACATCAAAATCTCATTTCGTTTTTTTTTGACATTGGTTGTTCTTCCAAATAACCCTTCAATTTTTATTGTATTACGAAGAGAAAAGTTCGGCAATTATGAATGAAAAATGATATCTGGCAAATGTCCACCACGACCACGCTGACAGATGTCGATTCTTTCATCACAGTTTTTAATCACTTTTTGGCAAAATGGCGGGTCTATTTCGTTAATCACATCACGGATTTTGAGTTTTAAGGCTGCAATCGATTCGATTGGCTCCGTATAGACTCTGTCCTTAACATAGCCCCACAAAAAATAATCCAGTGGTGTTAAATCTGGCTGGCCACTTAACAGCTGATTTTCGTGAAATTATGCGATCGGGAAATTTGGTTTGCAATAAATTGATCGTTTCATTGGCTGTGTGACATGTGGCACCGTCCTGTTGAAACCACATGTCAGTGATATTCACGTCATCAATAATAGGCCAAAATTGAGTTGTTAACATCTCGCGATAGCGTGATCCATTGACCGTTACCGCATTTCCAGCCTCATCTTCGAAAAAAAAACGGCCCAATCACGCCTCCAGACCACATAGCGCACCATACAGTGACACGTTGAGAATGCAAAGGCTTCTCAATAATCGCTCTAGGATTTTCAGAAGCCCAAATGCGGCAATTTTGCTTGTTGACATACCCTGACAAGTGAAAATGGGCTTCGTCTGAAAAAATGATTTTTTCAGAAAAACCAGCGGGTTGTTCCTGAATGAATTGAGCGAATCTACGGCGATGTGAATGGTCGGTCGACTTCAATTCCTGCACCAGTTGAACCTTGTAAGGGTTCAAAGCCAAATCCTTACGCAAAATTCGCCATGTGGTGGTTTTGGATAACCCCAATTGTTGAGAACGTCGAGGAATTGACAAATTTGGATCTGCTTCAACACTGTGGCTCACGGCTGCGATGTTTTCAGTTGAACGACCCGGTCGAACACGCGTTGGTGTTGGCACATTTTGTATCGACCCTGTCGACTCAAATTTAACGACCAAATTCTTAATAGCGGTCTCAGAAGGACGATTATGTTGTCCGAAAATATCACGAATTTTACGAAATGTAACTTTAACAGAACCACCATTTTCATAGTGGATTTTAATTATTTTAATGCGATTTTCGAGCGAAATTGAATTCATTGTAACAATTGCCAATGCATCTACTACGAATTAGCGATGCTCGATATACATCGATGCATCGAAAACATCGATGTTTACTATCCGATATATCGGATCAATCCGATACATCGGTTAATTTGGTTATTTAACGATGCATCGATGTATTTTATTCGATGCATCGAATGACGCACGCATTATAATTCTCTAATAAAAGTACATGAGAAATTTATGGGGCCACAGTAACGCGGCATTTCATTGGTTGAGATAAACATATAATATAGAAAAACAACACAAAAATATATACAAAATAAAAATGTATGACACGAATGATGTGAATTATAAGTATGGTCAGATTATAAACAACAGTTTCCGATAATCCACAAATCCTCGCTAGAGAGACCCGGTACATGCCAAGAATGTTACGCGAGGCTATTGAAATCAAGAAACACCCAAATTTCAATAGAGAAGATGGTTGGCAAGTACCACCGGCTTGGGATCCAGTCACTAAATTAATTAAATCACAAGGTTTATGTTTATTATTAATGATTTATGTGATTAATTAAATTAATCACATAAATCATTAATCACAATCCATACTGCAAGACCTCTGGACACCGTGAGCGAATACTGCGTGCATAGGGAATGTTATGATTAAAAAATTTCAGACGGTAGTTCAAAAAATTTCAGACGGTAGTAATAATTTCTTAATAACTCAAGTGACAAATAAAATCAATTAGTCACCCCGTGACCACGTCCACTGCAAAGTGTTCGAAACGTCGGGATATAAATAATGTCAAATATACGCGATTTAAACCGTTAAAAGTTGTTTAATTGCTAAGTTTCCGAAATTGTTCAAAATAGCCTATAAATATTTAACTTTGGTAGCCAGCTCAGTACCATCAGAAATACTTTTTTCAAAAGCTTCACAAGGTTTGAATTAACAACGTAACAGAATACAAGGAAAACGGGTTAATAAAATCTTATTTATGCAAAGCTTAGAGAAGAAGTATTGGGATCTGTAATATCCAAAATTTTCATTCATTCTTCTAATAAATCTCAATTAAATTGAAAACCTTGGATTATGTCTCATTTTCCTATCCTATATTTCTACATGATGTCAGAAGGCATACAAATCATCGATGTTTTTTAACTGATGCATCGAAAACATCGATGTTTTTATTTGATGCATCGTAAAACATCGATGCAACGTTTCGATGCATCACATCGAAAAAAACAGCGATGTATTTTTTGCATGAACATCCCTATTACGAATACGTCAAAAAACTAAATGTCAAAACTATCATGTTGTTGGTGTTGCCACAATTGAAAAACAAAGTTCTTGTTGAAAAACCCTATATAAAAGATAAAGATAAAATAGGTATCAAATATTTCACATATTTTGAAAAAAAAAGTAGTCCAAAGCACGTCTGGTTCCGTGGTGTAGTGTTAAGGTTACATTTCTCACATTATGGGGTTCCCAGGTTCGATTTCTCTGTTCAAGCACATAAAAAAAAACCAAAGGTTTTCTTTGTTTAAGTTGTGTTAACTTAACAAATCTAAGCTGAGAACGGTAATAAGAGATGTGGTCGTATTTACGTAAACCAAACAGGACAGGATAAAAAACAGGACACAGCGCGTTTGTATTTCGATTACATACCTTTACTTCAGCCTTGTCACATATTTTTTCATTACAATAGCATCACATTTACATCATTTAAGGATCAAGTGGCAAGTGGCCTACCTGATAAATGGATTATCGCTTTAGTCATGAGATTTTTTCCTACTATTAAAACTAAAAGAAGGCCTAGTCTTCTACTAGGCGAAGAAGACTTTAGCCTTCTATGTTTCCGGATAGTCGGAAGAAGAAATCGTATGTATATTCCCAGCCTTATACACAGAGCTTGAGTACTGCTCACACCTCTGGACCGATGCACCGAAATACCAGCTGGACCATTTTTACTCTATCCAACGACGTGTTGTCTGGATTGTCGACGTTCCCACTCTCACAGGCGGCTTAGAAGTACTCAGTTTCCGAAGAGACGTTGCGTCTCTCTGCGTTTTCTACCGCCTATATAATGGGAAATGTTCTGAAGAACTGTTCAATTTGATTCCAACTTCGGGTTTTTACCATAGCACCATATCATCGTCGTGCGATTTATCCGCAATTCCTTGACATAGAATCGCTGGGTGTAGTGCGGTCAAAAAGGCGAACCCGAATGTTGTGGAATGAACTGTCAGCCGAGGTTTTCCCATTACGCTTGGATATGGGGCTCTTCCAGAGAGTTTTGAACATGATTCTGCAAGATCGGCAGCGCACCCTGGTGTTGCAGGTGTCTATGGGCGGCGGTGACCACTTACCATTATGTGGCCCGCCCGCTCGTCTGTCATCTATTCTATAAAAAAAAACTTAACGGAAGGCGATTGAACGCTGGGGCCTTATGTACCTAAATATTCTGTATGGTCTAAAAAAATAATTGACATTGGTTAGAAACGTTTATCACGATGCGACTATTGGTCGGCTGGAATATTGGGTCACAAATTTTTATGAAGCCTTATCGTACACTGGGACCTTCTTACCGCTTCTTAAAAAAAATGTGTTCTTTGATTAGTCACCGATGCCAGTGCCTTATTACAATGTGACTTTTAGTCGTATGATTTCACCCTCTACCCCCCAAACGCGGGGGGTTGCTGATGTCTTAGGAGGAGGAGGAGGCTTCCTTACACACAGTTCTATACTATGATAGTTTTTCATAAGATTCAACTTTTTTCTGTCGATAGCTCCCAGTCTATTACTTCTTCGCAACCTCATAGGGGTGCTATTACGTGTTCAACGGCTCTTGTTTTCCGAAGCTGTGTTCGCGTTAACGGGTTTTACGGGCGCGTGAACGACTGTGAACAATTGTGAGTTTAGAGAGGGATTCTCGGACCATGTGGGTTTACGGAGTGAATCCTGGCCGTGACTTCAAGACGCGAGCGCAGAGTCCGCATTTACGTATTGCTTACTAAATAGTTGTAAATTTGAGTTTTACTTTTATATACCTAGTCATGGATATCGTCTTTAAATAGAGGGTCGTGGAAACCAAAATGGGAGGTCTTTACTAACAGTTGGACAATTTTTGGGCTATAAAATTTATTTGTTTTCAGCAATTATGTCATAGTATGTGTTTTGCTCGCGACCTTGGCTCATCTAGTCCCCTTCCTGATGTCAGCGGCGTAAATTATAGGCAGTGAGTCGCTCCGCAACATGTGTGATTAACTAAATCAGAGATAGTGTCACATGAACCAACAAACACTCTTTATTATAGTCCGGGCCAATCCAGTTTGCGGAAAAGAAAAGCAGATTAATGAAATATGTCATCATTTAGCTTTAAATTTAGAGCAAACTTGCACTGTCTGAGAATCAAATGGTGGATATGACTATACACAATTTTATTTTAAATAAGAGCTGCTATTACCCATGTATAGCATTTCGGAAATATTGTTATAATGAGACAGCCAGGGACCAGCTGAAAATCAGCGCTGTGTAGGCGAGTACTCACAGCATACGTCCAGCATGCAACCTTTTGCGCACTGAGATTTTAATTAACTCTGCTTTTCTTGTGTAATTTACAGTGTAGCAAATAAATTATTTATTTATATGTAAGCAATTATAAACTCACTATTTAATTTAATCCTGTCAAATACTTCAGGCCGCTATATTTGATTACATTTTGGATAAATTGGATTGGAATGGAATATAGGTACATTGTAACGCATTTGTGTCGCCTGATTTTTTGACATGGCAACGTATGGTTTTATGGTTATAATTTTTATACTTTTCCAAACTCATTACAAAGTTGGTTAGATATGAGCTTGAGTATAATTTTATTTCGGACTATCCCTACATATTACCTATATCTATATTACTTTATATTAGGTACAATTTTTGCTCATTCTCGAGTACTGCGACCTTTTCTTAAACTTGTATCTGTCTGTTTGTTCGCAATAATCGCAGAATAGGCATATAGTGGTATAGGCATATAAAGCATTGTAGGTCGTCGCCCCGGCCAAGTCGCTACTCCGACGACTTAAAAAACATCGCATGTTTAACTTGGACCAGAGTCACCAGAGAACAGGCATACGTCCAGCAGTGAACAAAAATATGCTGAGAATAAGAAGATTAAGAATGCATTAGAATGTTCATGTTCGCGAAACCTCTTGTTGTTCGTGAATTTGTGCGTCATCTAGTGCGTACTAGACTGGGGAACAGCGATATAATTATGTACCTACCTACATCAATTACATGGAATCACTTGTTTACCAACATGTGGTATCATTTCATTTTAATACTTATATCATTGACACTGTATCCACGTATCAACTGACGACTGGATTTGTTCAGTCATTTCCAGCTGACTACACAAGTAATAGGTAGGTACAGCTACTAGTACTACGATAGACGTGCGTGTATTCAGAATATGATTTGGGGGTCCAATTACGGTATATAGTCAGACGTATCATTTATTTGTAATCTTAATTTGTTTTACATATTTTTTAAATGAACTTTAAACTTTGATACAATTATCAATAAATTTTAATAAGAAGATAAAAGCGACACAAGATTAAAAAAAGAAGATTCTAAGGGAGGAAAAGTCCGGGTGTCTTAATCAATTTAAATACGTCTCTGTACTACGATACGTGTACCATATAGTGCGCATACACGAATGTTATTAGATTTATTAGATAGTACATACGGTCATACTTACACAATATGCACTGACAAGTAGTTAGGTTTGGTTTCAATGATCCAAAGTAGCATTCGCTGTGTCGTGGATCTAGAGACACATACAAAGATGGGTACACCATTCAGACCCGAACAGATATTTGTCTTTAAAAAAATTAAATGTCCAACCGGGAATCGAACCTTTTATAAAGCAGGCAGGGCTATTGGATATTGGGCTATTGGGGGCTATTTATAAATAATGGACAATTGTTGTATTATAATGAATGTATTACTATAATAGAGATAATAAACGAAATCGCAGACGAATTATAGTTGCGATCTTTTGTAGCATTTTGATCATCAGTATAATTACTTAGTTGTATTAAATGAATCTTAATTAATGTTCAGTTTGTTATAGTTCCCGCGCGCGTCTGATTGTGTCCGCTGTGCCCTAAAATACGTGTGAGAAACTATGAAAAGTTTTCAGTGATAGTGTGTTTGCTTCTGAATTTTGGAGGGAAAAACAATAAAACATCTTATAGGATTTAGAACTGGTGAGTATTTTAATAATTAATATTAAAATCGTGATTTTGGATGTTTATCTTAAATACAAACATAATTGTCGAATCTATACACAGATACTGATAGTTTAGTGAAATCTTCAAATTAAGTATAATATATTAAATAAGTATAATTAAGTATAATGTTAGAGCGTGTTTCTATATAAATATAATCTTGATACAACGAAATTTTAAGTCGGACAATCTTAACCGAAGTCAAATAAGTCCATACCGACTATGGAACCTTCAGACAGTTAAGAAGTATCTGCGATATTTCACATTTTACAATAATTACTTACATACGTATAACATACGTACACGTATTACATACGTATAACGTAAAGCTATCTGATACCGATATTCTCCTTAATTCGACCATACTATAGTAATAAATTTTCAAAGCAAACTATACTAATAAATGCGTAAAAGTAACTCTGTCTGTTACCTTTTCACGGCTAAACCACGGAACCGATTTTGATGAAATTTGGTACGGAGATAGACCGAAACCCAGGGACGGACACAGGGTACTTTCCAGGGCCGGACTTAGGGTATTTACCGCTATAACCGAATTCCACGCGGACGAAGCCCCGGACAGGAGCTAGTATCTATATAAATAAGATGATGTTGATTGAATTGAAAGATGTTGCAACTATAGCTTTATTTACTTATGATAATATGCAACTCTACCAATCGAAAAAGCGGTCATTTAATCTAAAGTGATACTTTAGCTTGTTTTCAAGTACTTGACTATAGCACGGTCTTCAAAACTTTGTTTATTTGTTTTGTTGCTGTTGTTCTGTGACTGTTCTAATTGTCATAGTAGACTGATTGAAGGTATCGTCAGATACAGCTCCGAATTACCATTACCGTGCATTACCGGATGTCTGGATATAAATGTGTAAACCATCAGCGCTCGTAATCAAGTAGGTTCGAAGATAAGCTTTATATGAAATTAAAAAATAATGATAATAAGATATTGTAATGATATTTGTATAATTTGTATTAAATTGTATCCGTAGAAACATTACGTATAAATAGAGAAAACTTCATAAAAGTTCGCAGACATTTATATTATTTACATATTTTCTTATCTAATTTTTGCGTTAGCGTTCCCAAGTTAGGTAATAAATATTGTAACCGTGTAAAGCTTTCAAAATATTGTGTTTTAGTATCGTGTATATAGATAACAAGGTACTGACAAATGATAATGATAACAATACATTGATACGTAGTCATCGCGGTTTGTAATCAACGTAGCATCCAGAGCTTCCAGAGGGCAGTCGTAATGACATTCGATAATAACTGACTGATGATGATATTCGGTGATAATCGTTCGTAATAATAGTTAATCGTGACTTCAATCCCCGACTCTTAGGACGGGGTTTCTGACTGAGTGTTTTAAGAACGAATTTTTCACTATTTCTGCGATGAAGGAAATTATCAACATTTAGTGGAACAATTGGTGGAGATTATGAAAAAATCCTGAGCATGTGTAACATCCATCAACTCTCATTAGGGTCCCATTTGATAGGAAAGGAACAGGCATAAAAGAGTGCTAAAACTAGCTCATCAATAGCTCAGATATTGAAAATTTTCACAGAATCTCAGCCATACTATCTTCAAGTGAAGCTAAAATGCTATATGATTTAGTGTTAGTACAATAATGTTTGTATGAGTGTAGTTAGGAGGATTTATAATCTGTGGCAAAGATTACAAATAGGAGTAGCAAGTCTATCCAATAAAGGCGAAAACTTCAAAAATAATGAAATGCTTTCGGAGTCCACTTATTAAGTTGTGCATTTAGTCAAGTTTTCTTATATGCTCATATTTATTGTGGAGTGTAGGCTTTCTCGGCCGGTGTCCATATTAATATTTATTACTTAATAATATATTAATATAGCAACTGCTTGTGGACCAAATAATAAAATAAATAAGGAAAGGCTCAAAGTGATTGGGCACATTTTTCTTAAATCAAATTTATCAGGCAGTGGTCTAGGGTAGAGCTGCTCTAAGTCTGTGAATGCATTGCTATTTAGAGGTGGCAATCAGCAGTTGTCGAAACTCGTTGCATTTACGATCCAAATCTTGGTTGCTTAGTGTTTTCTGTGTTCAAATGTCTTCTATAAATTTATAAATCACAATCATTCATTCATACTTGTCCTATGTCTCCCCATATATTTAAAAACGAAGCGTATTTTTAAACAATATACTATTCAAATTGTGATTTCGTCCTAACTGCCACCAGTGGTGGCGGTTTTGGTGGTGGCCGTTGAGAATTATCCCTCTGCATCGAGGCATTGGGCAAACGATGCTTCTCCACCTCGTTCTATCATGTCGCATGCGTCACAATTTTACATTTATCAATCATGTAACTTATTATCATTAAAATTGGCAATGTCAGTAAAAAAAGGATTCAGGTTCGGTTTTAGAGACGCGGTCTATTATCTGTAACATGTCCGTAACTTAATATCTATATTAACACGTCGAGTTCTACGTTATCGTAATGTAATACTTTATACACCTATTCATGCCATTATGGAAACCTGTGGTTACATTTTTATCTGTAAAATGTTTGTCTCGACATGAGTCACGTGACATGTTTATAGGTATAGGTCATCGATTTGAGAATACGTACTTCAGATAGGTTCAGGTAGCTTTCGAAGTCTTTAATTTATATGCGTTTTGAAAACCGAACATTCAAGTTTTACATTTGATTTTTTAATGAATCCCTCCTCATCTGCTTCACTCCCCCCTAGAAGCTGCTAACCAGGTTTCTTTGTTAAGAACATATAATGTGTCATCTAGTATATTGCCATATCGATTGTAGTAGGTAGGTACCTACATGTTAAATGTTTATTATCAAACAACATGCAAGCAAGGGATTCCAGTAATCCAGTAATGCTATTTTTGAGTACCGTAATCGTAACCAGCCCTTTTAGCATTCACTGCTGATGCACATTGTGTTGTGCATGAGGGATGTATGACCTTGAAACGTCACGTTGGTACGTTGGCGGGTGGGCGAGTCTACTCTTATAAGTGGTGTAGTTCTCAGGGCTCGTGGGTAGAGACTTTATTATCCCTTAGTCGCCATGTACGATATCCGCGGAAAGAGATGGGGTGGTTCTATTTAAAAGCCGGCCCACACCGCACGGCCAAAGTATAAAGTTCTTACAAAGTACTGAATTTACATTCAAAAGCTGCCAATAGCGTGTGTTCAATAGGGTTATTATTATGCTTTTAGGGAAGGACAGTATTTTTTTTAAATTAATTAATGACGTAACAATAATAATTAACAATTATTATTACGACACATTCTGTATTCACACTTTATGTTGGTCCCCGCGGCCGGAGGACGTCACACGCTACGTTTCGCTAAACGTAGTCTCCACTTGAGGACTCGTCTACCATTAGTTAAATAGATTAGTAAATATATTCTGTATAAATATATAAGAATGTAGATACCATGAGAAGATAACATTTTCGTGATGCTCTCTGACTGAGCCATAGGTCAGTCATTCTCCTAACTTATCAAAACATGTTATGTCTAATTTTTAATCCTACTCGTTCGTAAACACCCACCGTGCGTGACATAACCACTCTAATTGAGTAATCGATACCTGTTAATGAATCCCAGTAGGAATATAAACTTGAATATAACAAGCCTTGATTTAGGCCTTGTAAAAGGTTGAAAGAAGTTTTCCAGAATTTATTAGCTTTAGATGTTTCTCTTTTTTTATGTTAAATTTATTAACACGGGTAGGCGTTTTACTTATTTGATTTTAGGTAGATTTAGAAGAAACCTATGTATTGCACAGACCATGAATCGAATTTCCTACATTTCGGCAAATGGTGACCTCTCAACTACACACATTGTATTTTTTTGTTTTTTTTTTTAAATAATAAAGTGAAAAAAATAATTGCAGTATTATTTATTTTTTATGCATTATATTATTATAATGGAAAGTATAATGGTTAAAAGAAACTTCTTCTTCCATTATACTCTTGACTCGCCACGCCCCCACCTCCCCCAAGGTGGATTGGGAACAGGGCTGCCACCTTCGGAATACCCTAAACACTCAGAATAAAAAGAATGGAACAATAAACAAAACAGGAAATTTAGATGTAAATATATAATTACAGCTATACTTTAAGTTATAATAATCTATAACATAAAATTATTAAATGAATAATAATAATTAAACTGTGCTGTGTAAACTGGTTTACACAGCAACGTTAATATGCATTTGAATCACAACAATAAGGAATGTTTTCTAATTTTTTTTTTCGTAATGACTAAATTCTTGTGGCCCTAATGGCCTTTCACGAATCACCGGACATGCGTTTCTAGTATTAATGTTTACTTACTAGAGCCAGCTTGATATGTTAAAATAATACTTGCCATTAAAAATTCATTCATAGTCATTTAAAATATTTTTTTTTTAATTTTATTAAAAATCGACATCACAGCCCCGTCGCGCCCGGAGATTTGCGATGTTAACCCGTAGCCCGGAGAAGCATCCTTCAAACCGATAGACTCCGGGTAAAAACCCGGAGGGGTGATGGCCCTGATTGGGAAGTGTAATGCGATAATGAAAACTACTCGTCCGTCATGCTTCCTATTCTCAAGTTTCCAAAGGAAGGCGACGTTGACGTGCCAATGTTTGTCATCCTGGACTGATGTTGGCATGTATCACGGATGTCGCAGAGCGATAGTATCGTCTTACCACTAGGAGGACTGTCTGATCGTATGATATCGTATCTATCGTATCGTATGAAAATATATATATATGATAGGTAATAATAATAGTAATAAAGTCCATTTATTTAAGACATTTACATATTTTCTATACGGTGATTGTCATTTATAATGTAGTTTACAAAGAAATTCAGTTTACTCAGTAGTATATAGATGTTGTGAGCGGTGATATCCTATTGGCGTTTATTCTCAACTCACATTCATAAAGTCTTAAGTTCAAACTCCGGCACGTGCCACTGAGTTACTACTTAAGTACGGGTGTTTTAATTATAATTGCGGTGAAGGAAAACATCGTGAGGAAACCCGCATGCTCCAGTAGCTGCTGTATATTCCTTGGAAGTTTCTTGAGATTATCCGAATATTCTTTTTTCTGTAATTAGTCCAGCAAGTGAAGGTTTCCTCAAAACTACATATTTCGACGGCCCCTATGTAAATCATCAAAAGTGATTTTTGACACTTTTCACCAGAGTGTTTTAAAGTTTGCTTATTGTACTACCACTCCGTAAATGTTCGTTGTTTTCTATGTTTTACCAATTTAATTTCTGTCATAAACAAGGTTTTAACTTTATTTCTTTAGCGGGATGTCAAATATAGATTTATAGAAGCCGACTTAACGATTAAAAAAATCGACAATTTTAAGTTTCGATGATTTACGTAGGGGCCGTCGATTTATTAAGTAAATAGGATATTAGTAACTGTACAAATATTTCCAGACTGTCAAAGGCTGTCCAGATTTACAGAGGCTGACCACCTACATAAACAATCGTAACATCGACCAATCCTAACTGGTTTTTCGTGGTGAATTATGGCCCGAACCCCCTCGTCGTTATAAATTAATGTCTGTGCCCTGCAATAGGGCAATATAGGCTGATATCGATTGATGTAATTTACTTCTAAATAAGTGTAGGGGTCTTATTTAATCACGAATAGCTCCTCAAAACATATGCACACATGATGTTACAGGCAAATTTGACGATATTTTCAAGACATATTAAAAACATTGTATAATTCCCCATGGCAATTGTCTTTATTATTTACACTAGTTAACCTTCTTGTTGCAATCACAAGGGAGTTCCGAGCTTTAATCAACCCTGCTCAGTGTGGGTCGGCCGATTTAAAGTTTCTAACACTCGGTTATACGAGTTTCCTCCGATGTTTTCCTCTGTATTAGTAAGACTTTTAGTTCGAAATCAGCTTCCAGCTTCTACAATCAGGTATTAAGTAAACCACAGAAAAAATGTTAAGTATATATGTATATTTTTTCTTTTGTACAATAGCTTTCCTATTGAGGGGGAGAGTGCACGCTGCAATCCAACAGCCGCTGGGCGCGCTCGACTGGCCATGTTACCCCTCTCTCACAGAAGACTACCTTGAAATGTACTGCATTTCCCACTTTATGTTATTTCCCTAATGTACGTACGTGTTTCGGTAGTGAGTGAGATGTGCCAGAGCGCATTCCCATCCTATCCCTCCCCATTTTCTCAATCCTTTCTCCAAATCCATTCCTATAGCTCCAAAGGAAGGAGGCAGCGCATCCGGGAGCGTGCCAGCGTTTGTCATTTTAGACTGATGTTGGCATGTATCGCGGATGTCCATGGGCGACAGTACCACTTACCATCAGGTGGATTGTATGCTCGTCTGCCGCCTACGTACATAAAAAAAAAATAGTTACATATCTAGTTACTTAATCCACGACTTAGCTGATTATGACGAAACATATCGATAATGATTAGTATAAGGAAAATAGGAATAAATAAAAAGTAATTTTATTTTTTAATTTTCCAATTCAATAAAACTTCTAATATTATAAATAAGTATTATTTTAAAAATACTTATTTTTAATGTGAATCTGACAATTCTGATTTTAATGAAAAATTCTATCATATGTCATATGTAAATATTTCTTAGATAGGAGTCATGTTGTAGCCTACTTACTGTAACTGAGAGATTTTCCTCGAGCCTGTAACAAGCTCGACTTGTTGATTGGTTTTCCTTTTAAATTAAAAGTATACATGTGAATACAAATAAATGCAATTCTGATAATATAAGAGCCAGAGTTTATTCACATCCCATCCTATGCCTCCCCACTTTCCCAACCCTTTTTCCAAATTTTAAAAGGTAGGCAGCGCAAGCGCACGTAGGGGCGTGCCAATGTTTGTCATCTGAACTGATGTTGGCATGTATCGCGGATGTCGCAGAGCTACAGTAACCACCTGTCTGCCAGACGAGCGGGCTGACCACATGATGGTAAGTGGTCACCGCCGTCCATGAACATCTGCAGCCCAGGGGGCTTGCGGGTGCGTTGTCGACCGCGCAAAATTCAGTTCCGCAGATCACCCGCCGCCTTCGTTAAAAAAAATCAAATTGTTTTATACATAGAACAAGTCAACATCTGATTGCCCTTAATTTTGGTTAGAATTCCTCTCAGTATAAGTAGTTAAAGCGGCAAACAAAACGTGGTTAATTGATAAACACAGAATAATTTAAGTTCGATGAGGTTTACAACTTGGTGTATATACGAGTACTAGCAATGTAAATAGCCGGAGGCCTCGATGGTAGAAAACAACTTGGAATTTAAATTGCTCATCTGTGTAACACAATTGTCCTGTTTAAAAAACTTCGTAGGCTGTCGAATTTAATTGTACTCTGCTCGTTTGTTTGAGTCTAATATTATGTTCGTACTAATTAGTGTATTATTGTCTATATTTGTCTACGTGATCGAATCAGGAATGAGGAGATCCGTAGACGAACTAAAGTCACTGACATAGCCTCTCGGGTTAGCAAGCTGAAGTGGCAGTGGGCAGGGCACATAGTTCGAAGAACCGATGGCCGATGGGGCAGAAGGGTTCTCGAGTGGAGACCACGTACCGGCAGACGAAGCCGAGGACGTCCATCTGCTAGATGGACAGACGACCTCATAAAGGTTGCGGGCACCCGCTGGATGCAGGTCGCTGCCGATAGGTCTAAATGGCGGACAATGGCCTATGTCCAGCAGTGGACGTCCAAGGGCTGAAATGATGATGATGATGATGAATTAGTGTATTTAAAACATGTAGAAGACAGTTTGCATGTTCATTACACGCAGTTGAATTACAATTACAATAATTGTAATTTAACTTCGTGGATTCTCTATTATTGAGAAATCTCATTTGTGACTGATTTTATATATTGTATTATCTGAATGTTTGCTTAATAAACTCTTAATATCGTCAATTGGCATGCTTAGTAAACTTTTTGTTATATATATTTATTATCACATTGGCAGTTAATCAATGAGGATTATAGAAATATAAAAAGTTCGTGCAATTCGCCCCGCCCCTACTGTGGCAGCGCGCGTGTAGCATTCCTAGAGCGCATTTTTTAACGTAATAATAGGTTTTCTTTATATCTAGCTTAGATTCATAGATGAGCCAAAAAGGTTCAGGAAACTTTTGAAAGTCTCCCAAAATATTAAAAATTTCGTCGTCAATATATAAAAACGATATACCGTTGAACAGGGCTCATAAACGGTATACTCGTAGGTACCGTTGAACAGGGTACCTACTCATAAACGATATAGGTACTGTTGAACAGGGCACATAAACGATATAGGTATTGTTGAACAGGGCTCATAAACAATATACATAGGTACCAGGGCCGGCCCTACCATAGGGCGAACGGAGCGGTCGCTCCAGGCGCCAAGACCCACGGGGCGCCTCAGTTGTAAAGAAAAAAAAAATTATTCGCCTCTCGATATTTTGATTGCGAGCGTGTAGCTAGTATGTGAATGACCATTGACTGGGTATCGACACGGAGCGCGTTTGTCGGTGTGGGGCGGTTTACCTTGTATTCCCTGACCGACTCAACTCAATCAAGTTGGGTTGGGGATGCTATGGCGGGGCATATGGGGTTTATGGATATCGTGTTGATGGACCGGGCGCAGTCTCGGGTATATTTAGTGGACACCACCATCCCGCATGACAGAGCCCTCGTGAAAGCCGAAACCGAGAAGAGAAGGAAACGAAGAAGACCAGGCGCACGAGGTCAAAAACATGTGGCACATGGCGTCCACTGAAATCATCCCAGTCATTTTATCCGTAAACGGATTAATCCCGACCAGCCTCGAGACCAACCTGAGGCGGTTGAGTTTCCGCAGCGGCTCGCTTCCGGCTAAGATGTAGAAGGCGGAATGTGGAATACCGCGAGAGTCGTTCGTCGGTTTCTGTCCCTGGTGTCCCGGACCCCGGCCGACTGTGTTTTCGACGGGGGTTATACCGTCTCACCCTCACTTTGACTTATCGAGGGAGAGACGAGGAACTATTTAAGATGTTGTCGAGATCTTCTAAGTTCCATGCTTGCACGCATAACTGGTATGTATTAGGAGCAAGCAAGGGGGCGCCATAAATGGATCTCGCTCTATCCTAAAACTTGCCTCGGGCCGGCACTGATAGGTACCGTTGAACAGGGCTCATAAATTTATCAAAAATTACGAATCCTACCTTCTGACTGGCTTTTGTGTATTTTAATTATATTTTAAGATTATTTTATAACTGAAGTATTATATGAAGTTTAATTTGCTTGATTGTATGGTTACATAGCTTTTTTAAAAAAATGTTTTCCAGGGAACTACCGGACGATCAAAGGGTCCGACGTGATGGTAAGTGTTACCGCCCGCCCATGGACACCTGCAACACTAGGAAATTCCGGCAGGAAATTCTTAAATTTCCAAATAAATTTACTGCAGGTCGGTCAAATTTTACTGCACAATTGTTTCTCTGCTTAAGAAAATATTTCCTGTCTAAAAAATATTCCGTGGAATAGGCAAACGTTTGAATTTTCAACTTTGAATCTGGTAGAACTAGTACATCCCTTAAAATAATTATCACATTGTAGTATAGGTACAATGTATATACGAGTACATACATATGTACGTATCATTAAGTTTGTTTCCCATAACAATAGATAGAAACCATTAACTCATTGGTCCTTCAGTCAATTTCTTTAACATAGTATGTTTGTTAATCAGTTTTTTGGCCGTTCGTCCTATCACGCCATGATATAGAAAACATAGAGAAATAACTTAATGTTAACCACTTAATGTTTTCATTATAAAATTAAAGCGCAGTTGTCTGAACCCTCTTGACTCAGATACATGCTTACAATTTTTACTCCCATACGTGATCTATCTCGAAGCATCAATGTCGACGCTCCTTAACTCATAATTTTGCAAAACCAGAACGTGTTAAAAATAGAACTGTAAACTCTACACATTCCCAGTGGACTTTCTCATTCCTGTTTATATTCTGATAAGGCTCAGAAAGGAAGTGGTGAAGAGAAAGTGAAACTTCAATCTCTATGCATAAAGGACAGAGTTTGTTTGCCTTTCTCTCTGTCTGATTGCTCGCGCTCGTTTTGAAATCTACTGCGTTGATTTTATAGCGATTTTCACTGAAGTGTAGCGTGTTTATTCCGGAAGAAACTACTTTTTATTTAAATGAATAGTGCTGAAAGTGACAGGTATAGGTCATTACGGTTATTTATCTGGATGATTCCATAGCTGACTCTACAGGCAATTCGTGATCATAACTGATGTATCCCATGCTGAATAGTATTGTGTAACGTAATCACATAATAATAATTAATTATGTAATATAAAATTGTAATTTTATAATAATAATTAATTATGTAACATAAAATTGTAATTTTATAATAATAATTAATTATGTAACATAAAATTGTAATTTTATAATAATAATTAATTTTATTATAAGTACCCGTATAAGATCTATAAAACCGTAACTAGCCCATTTACCGTACATTGCTGGACAGAGTTTTATTGCATTCGTAAACGAGTTATTGCAATGTAATGCAACCAGCCCTTTCAGTATTCACTGCTGGACTGCTCATGGTGCACGAGGGAAGAAACGTCTCACATGGCCACGCTGGCCAAGCGGGTTGGCAAGTCCACTCTTTCAGAGGTTCCTCGTGGCTTGTGGTAGCGGGTTTGTTATGATGCCTTAGTCGCCCACGGGAGGAGATAGGCTGGAGCTATTCTAAAGCTGGCCAATTTGGTAAATAAAATGTGTATAAAACGATAAAATCTGAATAGGGATGTTAAAACTGTACAGTTTATTGACTGCAGGATACCTTTCTCCATCAGGTGAACAACGTTGTTACATAATCAAGTGTAGGTATATTTAAGGGTAATCGGTCAACAGCTAACGGTCGGTCCCGGACGGGGTCGGGTGTCATTACGAAAAGTGCACTCTTCGATGTAGTAGAGACACGAGACAACTGTATTGCGGTTTAAACAGTAACATGTCTGTTTGAAAAGAAAAAGAGAACTTGAACTTATGTAGGCACTTAAGTATTTATAATTAGAAGCCTGTGCCCTGCAGTTATAGGCTGGCAGTTATATGGAAATTTTAATGATATGAAAATTTTTAAAGAAATAAAAAACTCCTTTTATAAAGTCTCCTTTTACAAAGTGATTTAAAAAGGTTTGAGAGCCACTGTCACTTGAATGGGCTTGACCTTAATATCTCTAAATGCTATTCCATAACTTTTACTAGAAAGTGGCAAATTGTCAACTATTACACTAAAAAGATTAGAAGTTAAACACATAAGACATCTTGGAGTCATTCAAGACTCTACATTGGTCTATGATGAACGTATTAATTGCCTAATGGACAAAGCTTCTAACCTAGCTTTTATAATAAGGTCTTGCACTTAGTTCTACAATATTAAATTATTAAAATACTATATTGCAGTTACGTACGCAGTGTCCTCAAATATGCTTCACAGGTGTGGCAATGTATATTCTTCACGGGTCGAATCCATGCAGAAAAGATATTTTCAATACAAAACTGGACATCCTGATACGGACGTCGAGCGGTGTTCACAGCATCACATTCTACCATTGAAAATGCGATAAAATATTAGCCATATTATCTACCTTATGAATATAGCAAACGGGTCTATTGACTCGTCTTCGCTTTTGGGTAATATCTACTACGTAAATGTGCGTGAATGATTATTTAGAAGTCGTATTTTTTTTGCATGGCCCTAGTAGTAGTACTAACTGTCGGTAAAATGCATTCTTATGCCTCTGCATCTACAGAACGTACACGTCAGAATCTGCAATGTACATCTGCAATGTCAGAATACAATGCGCTCTGAAAGCAATCTCTAGATTTTTATTTGTTTCAGCCTACTGTGGTGAGAAATTGACTTTCAAATCGGTTTTCGGTTTTCCACCTCGCTAACATTTTTTAAAATAATCATGCATATTTATTGTCTCATTATACTATGCTTAATCTTGCCCGTAACCTTAGATAACCATCTGTGGAACTTAAATTGTCTGACCAATATCAACTCTTTGTTTGCATATTATTTTATTAATGCTTCGTTTTCCATGTAAATAAAATAAAATAAAAGTATCGCACTATATAGGCAGATTAAGAGTTCTCTTACGCCCAAATTCTTTTGCTTTGTCTTTCTGTATGTAAATGTATGTATGTATATGTCTTAATGCCTGTAGGTATCTATATATTTCTGTATGTATGTATCTGCGAATGTATATACACACATTATTTCCTTATTGCACCATCTACCTCTATTTCATCTACTGACTTGCCCTCACAACGCAAAGGTTGCCTGCAAGAAATCGCTTTAGCGATAAGGCCGCCGGTTGTACTTCTAATAATAACTTGTACTTTGTATGTTCTTGATGTACAATAAAGTGTATCTATCTATCTATATACGACATGTACCACCGACGATTGGATTCTCATTTTTCTGACAGGACCATCGTTGGTGGAGGGTAACAAAAAATTCCCATATTACATAAACCTTAACAGGTTACATTACAGGATTATATAAAAAATAACGTTAACGCCCTTAACACTGAATTTCTAATTCTCTATCATTAAAACTAATAACTTATATTGTTAGTTGTTACAAGTATCTGACTTTGTTATTCTGTAGGTACTACTCACTATATACTGCTACTATATGTTGATGTATATACATCAATGGTATATACCATTCATGGCTGCTACGAATCGAGCGCGCTCCATCCATAAACAGCTGCTAATCAAACCGCTACGATACCTACATCTTTGTAATTCGGTGCGAGTGTATGTAAGTACGCGCTGCAGATGTGCGAGTGGGCTGTTCGGAAAAAGTGCTGAATTTTAAAAAATCGTAGAGCATTGAGAGGGTGCAAATGTTTTTTATTTAACCCTGAAAACTTAATAGTTGCCTACCAATGCATCACTTGAGTACCTACAATTTTTATATTATAACGCGAGATTAGATGTCCTATTTATTTATACGATTGACGAGTAATAAAATGAACGCTATTTCATTATAGTGAGGGGTGAACATCATATATTGTTGTGCTATATGGCCATTGTGTTATAACTTATTGGTATTGTTCCATAAGCCCATTTTAGCCACTGCGTTATTAAAGTTGCGAGCCTATTTTTCTTCTACATATAAGGTCGGAGGAAAAGATTTTTCGTATTTTATATATAAATTGAAGACATTTTTTTAAAAGTTTAAATACATTGAATATCGTATAATATATATCGTTTTGTTCTATAACTTGTTGCCATCTTGTAGGTAGTGACGTGATCCCGTTGCTGTAGAAATTTTGGGAATTTTATTCAAAAAATTGAGTCAAGTAGTTTTGACAGTCCTCTTTTGATGTTAACCTTACACTATCTAAATAATTTTGAAGAGACCGCAACAAGTGAAAATCTGAGGGCGCAAGGTCAGGGCTATATGGTGGGTGCATCAACACTTCCCTACCAAGCTCTCTCAATTTTTGCTGAGTGGCCAAAGATGTGTGTGGTCTGGCGTTATCGTGATGAAAGACTACATTCTTTCTGTTGATAGGTGCTGTTCCCTTTCTGTTGATCAATTTCGGGCGTTTTTTCTCAATTTCTTGCTTTAGTCTCATCAGCTGTTAGCAGTAGAGATCCGAATCGATGGTTCTGCCCGGCGATAAAAGCTTATAATGAACGATGCTCTTCCAATCCCACCATACACACAACATCATCTTATTGCACGTTAATTCGGGTTCCGCCACAGTCTGTGGAGCTTCGCAGCACTTTTCCGCACTTTTTTCATCTTTTCCGCACGGTCTTGTCATAAGTGATCCACTTCTCATCACCATTGATCTTTTTTTTTCAAAAATGATTCGGTTTCATTGCGTTTTAATAGAGAATAGCAAACGAGTACAGGGTTCATTAGGTTTCTTTCAGTGAGCTCGTGTGGTACCCAAATATCGAGCTTTTTTGTAAATCCAGACTTTTTCAAATGAATCAAAACTGTTTTGTGATCAATGCCCAGTTCATCAGCAATGTGGTAACTACTTATATGCCGATCTTGCTGCACTTTTTCACAATTGGCATTAACTTTATCGGTAACAGGGCGACCGGAGCGAACTTAACATTAAGATTTCCTGACTGAAAATGCTTAAACCAACTTTGTGCTACTCTTACTGACACTGCATTAGGTATATAAACGACACCAATTTTTTTCGCGGCTTGTGTCGCATTTTTCCCTTTATTGTAATAAAACTTTAAAATGTATCGAATTTCTTCGTTAGATTCACTCATTTTCTTGGACAGAAAAACAATTGAAAAATGGCGGGAAACAGTTTTTTATTTTTTTATTTTTTCCTTTTAAATGTTATCTTTTCAATGGTATCATAACCAGCCAGGTACAAACAGTTTAATCAAAGATATTGGATCACAACTTCATACATACAAAATACGAAAAGACTTTCTTCCCGAACTATTATATAAAACATAACGTGTGTCTTTTCGCCTGTTTCATTATTTTTCAGGGGAAGGGTGCAAATCCCACAGCCGCTGGGCGCACTCAACTGGTACCGTTATCCCTCTGTCATACTGTATTTGACACTTTGTCCTATTCTTCCAGTGTACATACGTGTTTCGGTAGAGACTGTATCCTATCCCTCCCCATTTTCCCAACTCGTTCTCCAAGTTCATTTTCAAATCTCCAAAGGTGAGCAGGGCGTATCAACGTTCTAGGGGCGTATCAACGTTTGGCATCTCCACTGATGTTGGCGTGTATGGAGGGTGTCGGAAGGCGACAATAACCACTTACCACCAGATAGATAGTAGGGGGAGAGTGCACGTCGCATTCCCACAGCCGCCGGGTGCACTTGACTGGCCACGTTTCCCCTCTCTCACGGAGGACTACCTTGAAATTTTTGTACGTCATTCTGGACTGATGTTGGCACGTACTCGTACCACGGATACCTCCTGTCCGGTTAGTTTCACTGTTACTGAACTACTGTATCCTGTAACCTTCCGGCATTAACACTCTACACGGAAATTAAAGCCGTGACAAAATTGGACCAATAGAGTTTTTTTATAGAAGGAAGGCGGAAAACGACCATACAGTCCGCCTGATGGTAAGTGGATACTGTCATACATAGACATCCGTGGTACGTGCCAACATCAGTCCAGAATGACAAACGACGGCACGCCCCCGGATGCGCTGAGTGCGCTTGCAGATTAAGGAATGGATTGAGAGAATAGGGAGAGATAGAATGAGATGGGAGTGGGCAGAGCCACTCACTGCCGAAACATACGTACATTGGGGAAATACGATAAAGTAGGAAATGCAGTACATTTCAAGGTAGGATTCTGTGAGAGAGGGGTAACGTGGCCAGTCGAGTGCGCCCAGCGGCTGTGGGAATGCAGCATGCACTCTCCCCCTACTAAGTGTGTGTACTATGATTCGAGAAAACATCGAAAGATAAATTTCTTTTGAAAAATTTGTACAAGTTACAGTGGACAACACATGAAAACGAACATAAAATCAAATCTGAACATAAAATCTTAACTACTCCTCGTATATAATGTTAACAGAACGTCATTAGTTTTATTGATAAAATAAAATTCTATAACATTTATTAATTGCTAACTCTTATAACTCTGTAGTTACCACTAACACAGTGTGCGACAGTCCTTATAAAGTAATTTTTGTCAGCGGAAGGTGGCGGATGTTAGCTTTTTCCTTGCAATGTTTGGCACAGAATCACAATAAAGGAGGAACGTCTTTACGGGAAGAAAACGAATATTCTCTGTCATCACACTTTTGGAAGAGAAAAAAGGAAGTAAATGTGTTTCGGGTACGCATTAAAACGTTTTAGCAAAATCGATCTGTCGTAAATTAGAAAAAATATTATCCTACATAGCGTCGATAGCCCAGAGTAGACGTATACAAATTTTTCTCAGGCCAAGATGTCGCCATTCGCCGCATTTTTTGTAATTATTCCAAATTCTTTTAGGTGAGAAAAAAAAAATCAAATTCTCCATTGTTTATAATGGTAAAAAATAAGTTTGTTTCTGGTTAAGTAACGATTGACCTCATTTAAATGTTTTCTTGGAAAATATAAAAAACTAGCGTACCTATTTTTAAACTGGATTTTATTTGGAAAATTTCGTAATTTCTTTTAATGGAAGCATAAAGATCTGTTTTTTTGCTCATTATTTTATTTAGGGGATCTTGAAGAAAGGAAATATAAAATGGAAATTTATAAATAAAATGGGTTAGAGAGTAGTCTCAATGAGCAAAAAAACAGATCTTTATGCTTCCAACTGTGGCTTGCCAACTGTAGTGACAGCACAATTTACAATATAAATCATAGACACCTCAGTCGGAAATGTGAATAAATTTTTATTATCTAAATTTTGACCATCATTTTTCTTGTTTGTGTGACACTTCATTTATTATAGGTTTGTAAAAAATAACAGTAGTAAAATATTAATTTTACATAGGTACGTGGCTATTAAACTAGCGATGGGTAACTCCAGATTCAATGTATCAAAAGATTCTAAACGGCAGGCGGAGCCGAATCTCTTAATGATTCCTGCTCCTGTTATGCTAACTGTTATCGACTCCGGGGAGTTATTTAATCCTTTCATTTTTGTATTGCTGAGTTACATGAACGAACGTGATGCAAAACGAATGAGTCGCTCTCAGGCTCTTGTAAAATATAAGTAGGTGAATCAAAGGAGTCAAGGAATCGTTAAGAGGAGTCGGATCCCCGAGCGGAGCCTGATTAAGTGAGTCGAAACACTCCGAGGAATCGTAAATATCCACGACTATATTAAACTATCAAAGATAGGCCATAAATTTAAATAGAGCTTTGGCCAATGATTACAGAGTTTTATTGCGTTCGTAAACGAGTTATTGCAATGTAATGCAACCAGTCCTTTCAGTATTCACTGCTGGACTGCTCATGGTGCATGAGGGAAGAAACGTCTCACATAGCCACGCTGGCCAAGCGAGTTGGCGAGTCTACTCTTTCACAGGTGGTGTAGTTCCTCGGGTCTTGTGGTGGCGGCGGCTTTGTTGTCCCTTAGTCGCCTTTTACAGCACCAACGGGAAGAGATGAGGTAATGACATTGTATAGTCGACCGACGCATCAGTTATTACGGTGAAAAAAAAAAGGTAGTCCCGAAGAGATTGCTGTTAGCGATAAGACCACCTTTTGTATACTAATTTATGTTTTTGTGTGTGTTTTGTGTTATACAACACAAAACTTTGTGGTGTGAAATAAAGAATATTTATTTACTTACTATGGTGACCTACTGGTATTGTTCTAATGGTAAGTTATTGTTTTAACTGAATTTCTGTTCTAAAAAATTGTATTTGCGGTTGGCGAAACCTATCCACTTATTTGAATAAGATATATTTTTGTAGTACATAATAACATCTCTAAAAACATGAAGTATCTATCTGATAAGGTTAAATAATAAGGTTAAATTATAAGTTAAATTTGAGACGGGAGTTGATGGTTGTGGCGATTTGAGTTGCGACTGGTCGCGTGATTGAGCTGCTGGTCGCTAAGTCGCTTGATCACCCGACCTACCAAAGCTAATCGATAAACCATAGAGGAATCAGCCTCATACGTCATACGACAACATTTAAATTATGGTTTCCGTGTGTATAGAAACACAGCACGTGGCAAACAGCTGCGACTGCTGGGCGAGACTGACTGACAGGTCCTTTTAAACTACATGATCACTGTGATAGCTACGCGACTAGGCGAACGCGACACTGTGTGCTCGAGTTCTAACTTATTTAAATATTTTTATATAGTTATTTTACAAACAGCGATGGAGCGGGGGCAACCATTTACCATTAGGTGATCTCCCGTCCATCAGTTCATTCATACAAAATATATTCATCATAAAACCTGAAAAATTTAATAAAAGTCCCACGACAAGGGTGCAAAATAATTCACATATTTTTATCCAAATAAAGGAACAAGTCTTTCAGTAATTGAAAGCGAAAATATCCGCTATTCTTTCTGGAGGAGTTACCCCTCCCCTATTCGAGGTCGTTAACCCCTCTAGGGACAAAGCACGGGGTATCGACAAAACAAGACATCCCTTGTTGCCACCCCATCACCCCTTATTTGTACAAACAGACGATTTCACCCGATTAGAGCACTGTCTCAAAGTCATTTCTGTTAATGAATTGACAATTTGCTTAATATTATTCTGAGATCAATCCAGTTTTTGCAAATATTGTAACAACATCGTGGATTTGTTATTGTAGATCGAGGGAGCTGGCTTAATCTTGTTTGCATTCAAGCTGTTTTTGTGGAAATAGGCTTTTTTTTCAATTGTCTGATTTGTAAATTATTATTTTCGATTTTATAGCTTATTATAAGTGCTGGGAGGGGGGGGGGGGGGTACACGTTGTAATCCCACAGCCGCGGGGTGCATTCCACTGGTTGAGTTATCCCGCACTTATAGAAGTGTGTGAGGTAATAATGTGACAGAGCCCATTCCCATTCCATCCTATCCTATCCCTCCCACTTTTACAAACCCTTCTTCAAACCGCCATGTGGATTGGCTGATCTTCTGCCATTTTCTTTCTATAAAAAAAGTCCCATTGCCGGATAAGCCTTGCAGTCACGAGGGGATTCAAGGACCTTAAAACACCTCGTACGGACTCTTTTTGGGGTCATGTCTATTTAGCACCATCCGGGGAATACAAATAGCACGCTGAGAGGTAATTACATAATTACGTTGAAAAATAATTACGCTTTTTTATTCTTATAAAATATTTCCAGAGTACTCTAGAGAAGTGCTGTGTAAATTATATCTAAATGTGAGAAGGAATATACATACGTGTAGTATTGGCCAATCGAGCATCCGAACAAATACAAATTCCTTTGCAACTAATTTCCAACCTTTTTACCAAGCGGCTAGGTTGTGTCAACCGCAAATACAACGTTGTAGAACAAACTTGTTCATTCAGTTAGACCAACGTATATGAATTTTAAAATCACAGTAATAACTCATTTAAGAACTCAAAAAGAGTTTGTAATCATACAAACCTAGCTGTTGTAGCTAGTAATGTTGTAGCTTGATATAAGACAATAAAGATACTAATAAAACTCACTTTCTTAATTCTTTGTGTGCAAAGAATTGTATGTATTATGTGTGTTGGAATTCGAAACTTCAAAGCGAAGCTGCGAAGTTTAGTTATTTTTTTAACACGACTGACGGATGGTGGATTGTATTGTTGATAATTTGGATAACCTGGTTTCCTTTCTCCATTAAGATTTTCTTTAATCTTCGGCAAAGGAATTGATAACAGATAAAGTCGATATGCGTATAACAAAATTAGATGAAAGTAGTTGCGATATAATATTTTCTTTAGCTCGTTGAATCGTTTTACTATTTGAAGTCACACTGTAGGGACACAGGCCTTCCCTGGTGAATCACTAAGGGGTTTCGGGCGATAATTTAACACGCGGGCTCAGTGCAGTTTGGTGCACAAGCTTCAGATTTTTATAAATTCTCGAGCACGCAATTTCCTCACGATGTTTCCTTTCAACGAGTTAGTCATATTTTTTAAAAATCCGTACTAATTTATGACTCAGTGGTACGGCCATACGGGCAGAGTATTTGAACTCGCGACCTCATTAATAAGAGTCGGAACTAGATACCTATCACCGCTCTCTGTAAGCAACTGAATATTATTTTAACATTACCATATTAGATGCCATGTTATTGTTTCACTTCGATATAATAATACATACATTACCTATAATAATTTCCCATAGATTTACAGTCGGCCAATGATAATGTTGAGCACTTCAAATTTAAATTTGACTACTAAAACGTAAGGGGGATTTTCGCTTGCTAACGTGTCAATTTGTATGCAGAACTTTTATTCAGTGAAACTTTATCACTGTCTGTTCTCTCAAACGAATCAAACGCGAAAATGCTCAACATTTTCATGGGCCCACCATAAAACTAGCGGTGCCTGAGACTTGGTTCGCGCGAATTTGTGATTCCCGTGGGAACTCTATAATCGATCTAGATAAAAAGTACTCTAAATGTTAACTCGGCACATAAGCTATAACTATGTCATGTTTCATTAAAATCGGTCCGTTCTTGCGTGATACGCGTTTCAGTCAGACAGACAGATAGACAAAAAAACCAAAAAATGTTTGTTTTTGACTTTGTATCGTTCGTAGAGTACACTGCCCTGATTTTTTTTTCAAAAAATATTTCATACACAGATACGGGTTTATTAAGATTTTATTATAGGTATAGGTTATTTGATTTCGTACTCAAAATACATTATTTTGTACAAGTACGTCCTAAAACACCATGAAACTCCTTTTAATTCACTTCAACCTTTACCTCCTCTCGAATATACGAGTATATTGGCGAAAGTGGCCCCTCAGGTGAGTCATTTACCTTTAATTACTCGATGCTGCCACTGCGGTGCCTGAGGGAATATTGTACACAAAGTGACGTCTTATTTTTGTGGAGAAAGTGTACCTCTGTCTTTCATTAGATAGATAAGCTTAAAATATATAATACAAATAACTAAAAGTACAACCCGCGGTCTTATCGCTAAAGAAATCTTTTAGGCAACCTTGATTAACCTTGGGTGGTAAGGAGGTACAATTTGAGGAGGAGAGTGCACGCTGCAATCCAACAGTCGATGGGCGCGCTTCGACTGGCCACGTTACCTCTCTCTCACAGAAGACTACCTTGAAATGTACTGCATTTCCCACTTTATCTTATTTCCCTAATGTACGTATGTGTTTCAGTAGTGAGTGAGAGGTGCCAGAGCCCATTCCCATCCTATCCCCTCCTTTCTCCCCGTTCTCCAAATCCATTCCTATATCTCCAAAGGTAGGCAGCGCATCCGGGGGCGTGCCAACGTTTGTCATTTTGGACTAATGTTGGCATGTATCGCGGATGTCTACGGGCGACAGTATCCACTTACCATCAGGTGGACTCTAAGCTCGTCTGTCGCCTTCGTCCATAAAAAAAATATATATAATTCCTTGAAGTAATTTTAGACATGTTACGGAGTGGAAGTAACATAGAAAGAACTAAGCAACTATAGAAGTTAAAAAATAGGAAATAAATATAAAGCGAGAGGACTAAACCGAACATAAAGCAATAAAGCGAACATAAAGCAATAAACCGAACATAAAGCAATAAAGCGAACATAAAGCAATAAACCGAACAAAAAGCAATAAACCGAACATAAAGCAATAAAACGAACACAAAGCAATAAACCGAACAAAAAGCAATAAACCGAACATAAAGCAATAAAGCGAACATAAAGCAATAAACCGAACAAAAAGCAATAAACAGAACATAAAGCAATAAAGCGAACATAAAGCAATAAACCGAACAAAAAGCAATAAACCGAACATAAAGCAATAAAATAAATAAATAAATGTTCTTAAAGGAGTATCCTGTTGTAAAATGATGTTTACTATATGTTAAGCATTTATATTAAGATTTATGTAAGCTGTCAGAGCTCTTCTTCTAATGATCGGACGATAACTGGAAACGTTTTCTCTGGAAGTTCTCGAGTTAGTTTCTGGTTAGTTTATACAAGTATAAGTTACTGGAATGCAAGAAAACTAAACAATGCGATTAGCCAATTCCGCTGTTCAGTTTTCTTGTGAGTTTCTGGTATAATTTATATGAAATGTATTATATTAATTAATTTATATTTTATTTATTTATTATATTTATGAAGTGTGTTCAGGCATTGTGTAATTTTTAAATGTCTGCAATTCTTCCTTAATCAATTAATATAACCTATTGGCCGAAAGAGAATTGTGCGAGATAACGTTTTTTACAAATCTCTTTAAAATTTTCCAGAGACTGATCAAATCGCGCTTTAATGGGTAAAGAAAAGTAAGATATTCCATAAACGAATCGCTTTGACGGTGAAGAAATAGGAGTAAATAGGGGAATGGACAAGAATGTTCACAGTTAAATGTCCGAAATGAATAAAATACTAGCCACGATGAATTTGTTGAAAATTCCCAGTAGATTGGGAAGTCAAATATATTAAAAATTTAAACGTTACAATATTGCTCTAGTCGTTGTTGGCGACAAACCATTGATATTAAAATTGAGTTATTATTTTTGTTGTAAAAGTTATTTAGATACTTCGTGGATTCCTTGTCTTGTTAGATGAAAAATAGTATAGCAATAAAGCATGTTTTCTTCCGTTGGCCATGAAATTGAAATGGTCATTATAAAATTTTTTGACGTTTCCTTTTATTTTGTACATATAAATACGAGTATTACGGTGAGAAATCTGTAATTGGCTGTACCACTGTGATTGCTAAACTGTTAATTTAGTTGAAGCTGTACATTTGTATCTAAATAATAAATGAAAGATAAATGAAATGATCGTTAAGGTAAGAAAATCAAACATGTAAAATGTCAATCATTACTGGTACATAAACATAACATAAAACACAATGTGAATGTCGTTATCGATTATTTCCAGATTTTGTTAGCTCATTTTATACCGGATTTTTATTTAGTATTGTATTTCATATATAAATAACTCTTGCTATACGACTATAATGAATATTAATAACGGAGAAAACTCTCTACATAAATGTAAATAACCATCTTCTGCTTTTACATTTGTGTGGTGCCATATATTTCGTCGGGCACTGTAATGTTTTATGTAATGCGCTTTTGCACATTTTCACGAATCACGGCGTTGATTTTCAACAGGCTCCGTCGTTATAAAACGGCAATTACGTTATAACCAAATGGTCACATAAAATGCTACTGAAAAACGTATTAATTCACTACGGGGCCGTAAAGCTTTTGCAACGGTTAATTTCTTTGACGAAAAACAATAAAATAATTTGTACGTAATCCGTTCAATCCGCAGTTGGTATAAAATTAATGGTCGGTCGGTCGTTTACCTAGCGTAATAGTGTTGGGAGAAGACTGCGCTATGCTTCAACTAATAATAATCTATAAAGATATATAAAAATGAATGTTTCTTTAATTGTCCCGTATGCGTTCCTATACCATTCATCCGATGGCGATGAAACGTTGGTGAGTTGTTGCGCGCACGCCCGCGAACGTTTCTGAATTAGTACTTGAAGACCACGCGAACGAAGTCGCGGGCAACAGCTAGTAAATAATATAAATCTTTATTGGTATAGTTCTTTATTCTGACGAAGGCGCGTTACGCTTATTAGTGGTTGTGCTCGTACATGTACGTTGCTTTAGTGTGTGTAAACTTGAGAAAGCTCAGTTGGGTTCCCGACGCCGCGGCACAGATTTTAGTTGACATAACATTCTTATGAATCTCCTAACTTCCGTAGTAGGACAACCTGTATCTCTATTATCTTAGTGTCCTCAATAATATGACAGTACCCGTATTTTGTGCCTTACCAATAAGTATGCAATGCAAACTAAGTAAATCTAATGAAATAGAGAAAAATATATGTAATAATTTGTTGTGCAAACGTATGTATAGGTATATATGTATTTATGCATGCGTGTGTGTATGATATGTTTGTATGTTGTATATATAATTGTTAGTGAATGAAAGAATCTATAAGTCTATATATATTGCGCAATGAGTTCGCCTTGTGTTTATGTCTGTGCAATTAGTTTAAATATATAAATAAATAAGAATATCCTGACGCAAACAATTGAGATTCTATTCTAACGATATAGAAAACAATTTTTGAAGTTCTTTACATTCACATTACAGTTGAAGTTGAAATGAAGCGTTGTACTCATAATAAAGTCAGTCTTCCACACCAATAGTCACAGTCGCTCCACTATAACCATCCACTGGGTAGTGTAATGTAGCGTGAATTATACACATCACTAATCCTCCTCGGATTGAATTTGCTAGTGACGTGGACTTATTGGCAAATTAACCTTCGAACTGCAGAAATGGTGACTATTTCTTACGACGATTCCAAGAATTTCATTGTTTAGCGTTAAATTTCGTCAGGTTTTGCTATTGATCAGTCATTTTTTCTCTTTCGTATGGTCGGCATGCGTACCTTATTTTATGAATACATATATGCATCTTCACTGCAGTGTTGCACATTGGTTTAATAATGCACACCATGCATCAATAATGTCAATAACATCAAATTCTTTCTCCGGTCCGAAAGGTCGACGATTTGTGAAAAACCATGGCTGATGTTGAAGTTGAGTTTCCCTGGTGGGAAACTCAAACTCTGTTCCTGGTGGTTCCTGGGTTCCCGTCCATAGCGGCCCCGCTCAGGATGGGGTTGGTAACCCCATCCTGAGCGGGGCCGCTATGGACGGGAACACGGCCCTACAGGAGGTCCTGAAGACCGCTCTCATCCACGATGGTTTGGTATATGGCCTTCATGAAGCTGCTAAGTCTCTTGACAGGAGACAAGCAGTCCTATGCGTTCTAGCAGAGAACAGAAACTTGTAGAGGCACTCTGTAATGAGCACCAGATTCCACTAGTGAAGGTGGACAACAACAAGAAGCTGGGTGAATGGGCTGGTCTGTGCAAAAACGACAAGGACGGCAAGGCCAGTAAGATTGTCGGCTACTCATGCGTCGTTATCAAGGACTTCGACGAGGAGACACTTACGCTGGACGTGCTCAAGGACTACCTCAAGGCTTCGAGCTAGCTCCTAGGTCTAAGAATAAGTTAACAATAAAAAAATGTACTAGTGTTTCCTATGCGTATTAATTAATTCGCGTGGAAATTGTCAGTGAATACACTTAAAATTCACAATGATTCATACGAAACAGCCAAGGACCGATTTTTACCGGCTGCTTGTTATGAAAGCGTTTATAAATATTGAATCGTTCCTATTTCGGAGCCACAATAAATATTTATATTGACTGAAGAACTATTTCTACTCTGGAATTAATTGCATTGATGATGTTATTACTTTATTATTTCCGTGGCTCCATCCAAAAAGAGAATAACTCGAGTTTTTTTATTAACACCATCATAATCATATCAACGAGCTTCACAACATATCAAAAGGACATAATTCTAGCTGCACCCTAAGTTACATTTTTCAATTACGTTAAGGGCCATAACTAGTTGTTTGTAAAGGTACAGCTATAGTTAATTGATAATTTTTTCGAACATACGCAGATAACTCTAGCAGTTATTTTTTTTAAAATCGGTTTATGGGTATTATTGCAGTTAATTTAAGGTATTTAGAACACAAAAAGAAATGATTAGTGTTGTTCCAATTTAGCACGAAATACTTTCAGTATTAAGTAAAGTTCGATTTTATATACATTGTTTCAAAAGGCATAACTGTACCTACTTGTTACTAATAAATTTTGTTGATAAGGGTACTTTAACTAATGATGCATTCTTATAGTATAAGACCTCCCGTATCAATTAATTTAAGAAACTTTGCTGTTTCTCAAATCAAAGTGATAAAAATTATAAATAAACATTCCATCGAGAAGGGCCCGTATGACGGAAATTCGTATTGCAACCTATTTACTGCTTGAAACGCTTGCTTTCGATTATTATATTAAAAAAATATTTATTTAGAAATTAACTACCATAGTAATATATATTTCGTTAAATAACTCCTGAATGTTCTTCATAGGTACGCGTTCCACAAAACTGGCTTAAAACAGAAATAATCCAAAGCTATAAAATGCCATTATTTTTCGTAATATTGATATTGATAATTTTTCGTAAGACCAATATAGGTATAGGTCCAGGCACCAACCAATATATAGATAGGTACCAATAAAAGTATAAGTCCCAGTCTTCGTACACGAGATTTTCCTTGAAATATTTTTCTTTAACCCCGAGTTTTATCACTATAAAATTAAAAATATCTTTAATTATTACTTTTATTTTTTAATTTCTTGATTTGAATTTGATTAAACTTACAAAATAATTATATAATGTTGTATGTAAAATAAATGTACTGGCCTATTGTTGTTTCAAAGATCGGTGATATCCTAGGAATATCTAACCTCGACCTGTTTGTGTAATGACCTCTCGGGTTTACACGGGGGACATACAATAGGCTTGTGACATACAATAGAACAGAATGATATAGTTTGTTGTTTTAAAATATATAATTTAAGTTGATTGCGCTCATGCTAAGGCAATCATTTTCATTGCGAAAAATACGGCAATCATTTTAATGCTATATATTGGAAGAGATCTCTGAATCACTGAGGACGTCGGATAGACGCTAATGTGCCTAACATCAATTTTAGCCCTGATGATGTTGACATGTATCACGTCATTCTGGACTGATGTGGACATCTATCACGGATGTCGATGGATGACAGTGTCCATTCAGCATCCATTTATCCTGTTTGCTAGTCTGACATCTACTTTCTAAAAAAAAATACTACGGGCATCTTTCTTTAACAGTCCATCTGATGACTTAAAGGCAGGGTTGTCAGGGATCTGATATTTTGGATCCGGATACAGATATATTGTATAGTCCGTTACCAATTTCGGTTACAGATACGAAATTATTTCGGATATGGTTTTAGATATGTTTTGCGGTTAAGGATATGTTTTTAAATGTACTTTTTGGAATTGTTACTAACTGAAAGCAATGAAAAATAAAACTAAATAAGGAATAATTTCTCTAAATACTTTACTCTAAAGAACTAATGAAAAATATATCAAAACAAATGCAGGCAGCATGAATTCCGCCCCTAAAAGCAATGAATAAAATTATTTGTAATAACGTACTAATCTTTTATTTCGGATTCTGTTTCGGTTTTGAATATTTTTTAATTCCGATATCCGATAGTTTCGGTTACGGCTACGGAGCTCCATATCATCCCTACTTAAAGGTCTTTCACGCCATTACCATTCAATTTGCTGATTCTTCGAGTTATTTTGTATAGACGTTAACTATTATCTTGAATGTAATTGTTGACTGTACCTATATGTATTTATTTACAATATGTGCCGCTTTTTCCGGTACATTGAATAGTAATTCATCTCTTCCAAAACATCTCTCGCGAAGTGTCACCATTAATCGTGCCTTCGAATGCACACTAAGCTGAAGTCTAGGGTATGAAAATTATTTTTACATTTTGCTTTATGTTCCACGGATCCGATCCCACTCTCATGGGCGATCTAGAATCCTTCAGCGTTTGGAGAGACGTTGCGTTTCTCTGCGTGTTCTATCGCCTGTACAATGGGGAATGCTCCGATGAATTGTTAAACATAATTCACCGCATCTCCCGTCACAGAAGTGCGGTGCATCAGCATTTCCTCGATACGGAGGTACCGCGTACTGTTCAGTCCAAAAAACATTGTAAACTGTGAAATGAACCGCCTCAAGAGGTCTTTCCATTACGCTAGGATATGGGGTTCTTCAAGAAAGCTGTGAATAGGACTTTGTAAGGTCCGCGGCGTGCCCGCATACCTCCTGGTGTTGCAGATGTCCATGGGCCGCGGTAACACTTACCATCACGTGAGATCACTTGCTCGTCCGCATACATCACTATAAAAAAATGTAAAAATGATGTTTTTTCAATCAATTGGCTTAGGGCGATTTTTAAAACTCATTGTACCGCAACTGTTGCAAGTGTTTTAACAGTTTAATATCTTAAATCTTGAGTTGTGTATTATAATACTCATAATAGGTACTCATAATAGGTAAAAAAAATCAACTATCAACTTTGATCTCTTCAGGATTTCACCTTCAATTTCTAAAGAAGTCGAATGGCTTTCGTGCTTACTTTCAAGCTAATCGGTGTTTTTTTATCTTTAGTAAATAATAGGATATCTACTTATATACCAGAATATAATATGAATGGATAAGTAATTTAATCAGTAAGTGGATAAGAGTTGTCAGAGTTTATCTATCATCCCATTATCTCTTTATTCCTTATCCTGCCCAACGTTTTTTCCAGAACATGACTCCTAATGTTTCTAAAGGTTTAGTGCATCTGCGGTTAAACTAAACATTCGTCATTCTTTGACTGATGTAGGCATGAATCGCGGATGTCTATGGGCGACAGTAATCATTATTATAATAGATACAAAAGGCGCGCTTATCCCTTTAGGAGATTTCTACCAGCGAACCTGGGAGAGCGATAGGTGAGCAATGAAATGGGCAGACATAGTGCCTACCTACATTAACTAATATAGGTTTAGTGATGACAAAGTAGTGTTTGTAACAACACTACTTTGTCATCGGTTATAATTTTTGCTCGCTTACCAACTTCTATGTATAAAATGCAATAAGTACCTATGTGTATATATGATATGATAAGTCGATATACATATGAGTATATATACTTATGAAGTACAATAGGGAAACAAAAAGATTCACTACAAATCAACTCAAACTCCTGCTCGTTGAATATTTATCGCTTCGCCGAGTTAGTAATTGTGTAATAAATGGAACTCATTTCCAGCAAACGACCGTTTTCATTTCATTAAAACTTCCAGGAGCGCGGTATGGTGCCGTTAGTTGCAAAACAGTTCTCGGTAAACAAACGATTCCTTTAACAGCATTCACAATCGCACGCGGTTTCTGCTCTTGAAAGGCCACTAGGGCCACAAGAACTTAGACATACACGATGTTGAGGCAATCAGGTTTTTAGCCGGTAGGAGTCCGGCACTACCTGGTACCACCTAGGCTGGCCCAGCTAGACTATATGGTACCAGGTGTCCAATGCAGGATTTTCCTGATTGTCTCTCCTAACATAAAAAAAAAAAAAAAACGCGGTTTCTGGTTCTAGTCATTTCAAGTATCATAACGTTTTAATGGCCAGGGGACAGTGACGTCATAGTGATGGTTCCGTCCTCTGAATCAGCCTTTTATTTGCTTGTGCCTGATAAGAGCACTACATCTAATGCGCTGATCAACTGTTGAATGTATCTATAGGTAGGTAACAGTAAATAATTTACAATCACGTTGATCGCCAAAAAGAAGTCTTACTATATTTTTATATTTTTCTGTGTACCGAATGTGTAATAAAATCATCCTTGTTGTAGTCTATGATTTGTTTGTCTATTAAAAATACTTTTAGTCTATGTCCTTCCCTTTCCGGTCTCTCTCGTGTCATGACTGTAAACCATGTAAGACGTGACGAAATAAAATGTGATAATGAAACTATTAAAAAGTCTTAATCAAGAACCCAAACAGAACCCCAAACAATCCTGCACCATTTTATGGGGCTACTGAAAACGCAATATACATATAATACAAATACGCTATTATTTAATTGATATTCTATATTTACTTTATTGTTCAAAATATTTATTACTGTCCTCAATGAAAATAAATGTCAATCATTCTTGCCTATACAGGCACTATTAATATTATTTATGTATACTAGACAGGTTATAACCACTTAACCGGGATTTTATATTAATATGTTCCCTCGAAAATAATGCAGATTAGTTTTATTACAGCCTATAAGCATACTTATTTGATTTTTAGAATTAAAAGAAGTTTCCAAATAATCCCATTGTCAGTGTTGAACCACTTTCTACATGCTTGCATCTTGTGACGTCAGCAGAAATCTTTAATGTAGTCTGAATATTGAATATCATGAGAGGAAAACCAAAGTTGTTGAGGACATCAATCCATCATGACTCGCGTCGTGAACGACGCGAGTCATGATCACGTCACGTAGCGACGAGGTCGGTGACCTCGTACACTGGAAGCCTTCACCCGAAAGTTTGAACTGAAAAATATGAGTTTGAATGGAAAATAAATGACAATTAATCCCTTTCCAGGCGCATTTACTTTGGAGCAGTCCGCGATCTTGACGTTGTTCACTTATTATAACTAGGGTCGCGACCCGATTAATGTTGTTTTGATGAAACGATTTGAACTTTATTTGCGAGGTTACGACGATGCCAACCGAACGATTTTCTCGCGACATGCAATGCGTGTTTTTTGATTGCGCAGTTCTCCCGGTGACAGGTGTTCGTCGTCGTCAGTGATGGACTAAAGAAATCGGCGTTCGAAAACATTGCTTAACAATAAAGCGGCGCCAACACTTAATTTTACAATTTACTATATAATATATTACTTAGTCCAATAACAATGCCATATAAAGGTTTCCACACTTATACAATTTATATACGAGTACATACCTATCTATAGATAGGTATATACAAATTATATAAATAAACAAATTATTAGTTATTGATAACTCATTGATTTACTTACACCCATGGAACATGGTTCCTCTGTTCTACTTAAGAAATCAGGCTGCCAAAGAGATGATAAAACTTGTTACGTAGTCGTAAAAAGGTAGAAAATATTAATTTAAATCGATCCGATTCACTCGTGTTCAAATTATTTCACACAAATAGAATAAATCTCATTTTAAATCGTCATTTAAAATCTAATTTTATAATAAGTATAATAACAGAGAAAAGACTTCTCTTATATATATAAATGACAATGTGTTTCAATCTGTCTGTTTTTCTAAATATATAACAAAATATAACAGACAGACAGAAAAACAACAATGGTTGGCTTTAATCTCGGAATATATTAGGTCGAATTTGTGTTGTACTGTGAAAGATTTTGATAAAAAATGGGAACAGAGAAAACGGGCGAAGCCGCGGGCATTTGCCTCGTTAGTTAAGTAACTTTTCTTTTTTCATTAAAAAGTTTAGCGTTCGCAGTGGAACGTCTTTCATATCTTTTAAGAATTAGAATCCCCTAAACTGTATTAAAATATCATAACCAAGTACCTAACTACATCGAGACTTACGATAAATCCTAATTGCAATTCTTGGTGAAACGCCCACTACGCAATTAAGAAGAGAAACAATAAATATAAGCGAGATTGTATCTCTACTCTATGTGTATGATTCCGCACAACGATCACACTCTAACTTGTCATATTTTATTTAGATTGACCTAAGATTGTCAGATGTTAACCGTAAGCATAGCAAATAGTTGACAATATAAAGTAGGAGTTAAATGCAATGCAACCAGCCCTTTCAGTGTCCACTGCTGGTCTTGTGCGTGAGGGATGTATGTCCATTAAACATACCCCTCCGGGCAAGCGGTTTGCTGAGTCTACTTTTTTAGAAGTGGTGTAAGTTCTCCAGCGCTTGCGGTGGCGGCTTTGTAATCCCTCATTTGCCTTTAACGACACTTGCGGGAAGAAATGGGGATTTATATGTATAATGTATAATGTTTAGGACCCTATTGAACTTTAAATTAGACATCCTGTGAATAAAAGTTCGCTACTTCTCTTTCTCTTGGCCTCGTTTCTTTGACTCTCTTCTGAAAAGTTCTCTACCAATCCTTTCCTAATAAAGCTTGATGCTTATTAGGAAAGGATTAGTAGAGAACTTCCATACCATACCCTCAGGCCATGTGTCTCCACTGCTTTATAGGTCTCTCCCAAAGTTCGCCACCACACACGGCATTTTGCTCTTCTTTTTCAGCCTTCTTCAAATCGTCGCATCGCTCCACTTGGTCGAAGAGCGTCCCACATTGCGCTTCCCGATGCTGAGAGTCCTCGTATCTGAACTTATTTATATAGATTTTTAGGTTTTCGAGTGTGTATAGGGAACTCCGGAATTATTAACTTTTACAGTAAAGAAAGTATTTATAAACAACGTCAGTGAGTCGCGTCTACGCCATGTTGGCCAAATTGCCTTCTGAATATAAAGTATTTATAAGTACAGATTACGAAAGCCGAAGTACACTTTTGTTCAACCATTAAATGGAGAGGAGTTGGCTAAGTAAATAGGTTCCTTTGGGAAAATCTTTAGTAATAAAATTCTTCTCTTCAGGTTTATTTCTTACGGATATACATACCTAATTATAACAGGTTGCGGTGTTGCAGGTGTTAATGGGCGGTGGTGACCACTTACCATCATGTAGCCCAACCGCGAGTCTGCCATATACATATATTATTTAAAAAAAAATGTCACCGTACATGAAATACACATTTTTGAAAAAAATCAGTTGATTACGATTAAGTACGATTGATGCAGAGCCGAAAACAATTTTTTTTGTCTGTGTTATATCTTATTTACGGCCCTGAAAATGTTCAGCATTGAGGGACGTTTTAACAATCAAAATGATCGAGTTTATGAACATAACTCTAGAGAAGCTGCTCAATTGCTCTATAGGGTGCAACGTGGCCATTATCCGGCTTCGATTATGGTTTGGTGAGGTTTTAGCTATCAAGGAGTGACTGAACCATATTTTTGTGAATAAAGTATCATAACGTCTCCTCAAGTGTATCAAGATATGATTCTTGGGAAGGTCGTAAAGCCTCTTAACAACATCCTGTTCCATAACCAAGAATGGTCGTTTCAGCAAGACTCAGCCTTATGACCTGGTCATAAGGCTCGCTCGACCCAGGCGTGGCTAGAAAGGAATATTGCTGACTTTAATAGAGCTAAAGACTGGCCGTCGTCTAGTCGCGATCTTAATTCGCTCGATTATGATTTATAGTCTGTTTTAGAGAGCATGGCATGCTCTAAACGCTACGATAATATTGAATCCCTGAAACATTTCATAAGGGTGGCAGTTGCCAATTTTCCCGTGGAAAGGGTGCGGGTTTCAATCGAAAACTGGCCATAACGTTTGTGAGATTGTATAAAAGCAAATGGTAACCATTTCGAATAAACGTTGTATTTTTAAATGCTTACCCATAATTTCTAAAATAACATGAATTCTTCTAATAAAATGATAATGTAAAAATAAAAATATATTTTTTTCTTTGTTACACTATTTATGGGTAGACTAAGTATATTTATGTATTTTATATTCTATTACTGTTATTATTATACTATTATCATATAATTGTATATTGTTTTTGTAAGCACCTCTCCTCTCCTTTCTAAATGTCAAGACCTTTTATTTCTGCTTTTATTTTATTTAATGTATCTTAACCATAAGGTAATATGCTAAAATATCTTAAATAATCTAATCTTAAGATATAAAATCATATGCTAAATATGCTAAAATAGCTATTATGCTAATAATAATCTTAACCTACATTTCATTTTCCCAGGTCCGTTTGTACTCTTATAGACTAGTGGGCGGACGAGTAAGCGGTCCCACGTGATGGTAAGTGTTACCGCCGCCCATGGACACCAGGAGGTATGCGGGCGTGCCGCCGACCTTACAAAATCTTATTCACAGCTCTCTCGAAGAACCCCATATCGTACCATAATGGAAAGACCTCTTGAGACAGTTCGTTCCACAGCCTACGGGTTCGCGGTGTAAAATAATTTTTGGTCCGAACAGTGCGCGACACCTCCGAATCGAGGATGACACATGACATATATATGATAAAGTAAATTGACAGAACAGTTTTTAGCACAGAAATACAAAACATAGTTGATCACCCAATAGGCACAAGAAAAATTACAAGGAAAGAGTTACCCACTGAAAAATGTATGTTCAAGAATTTCTATGGAAACTTGTGTTGCTTACCATCTGATATTAAAGATTAAACCTCATGAGCCGTGTGGTGTCGGTGGGCTTTGTGTGCTATAGTGCTGTGGGTGTCGTAAAAAGCAACTAAGTGGTTACCACAAGCCTTGAGTAACTACACCATCTTTAAATGAATGGACCAGTCAATCCGTTTGGCTAGCGTGGCGTTTTACGGCCATACATCTCTCATGCATGAGACAATGTGCATGGGGAGGCCCATGTCCAGCAGTGAACATTGAAAGGACTGGTTGCAAAGTCTCATAATATTAATTTACATATTTAAAAAAAAATATATTTTCATAATGCAAAATAATCAAATAAACTAAACATATAAGAATTGCTCAAAATACAATCAACCTGTATGTTAGGGGGCGGAACAACTTAGTCAGCTAAATAATATTACGAAGTTTCCGCGAATATCATTCGCAAAATCCACGTGAAGCAAGTCGCGGCACGACTAGTATGATACATAATTATGTTCCTTCATAATTCCCCAGGGATTGTTTTCCCAAAAGTTAAAGTTTGTCATACACGTAATAACAAAATGTTTGTATTTTGGGTAACTAGTTTGTTTAGGCGGCAAATTTGGAAATTACGTCGCTCCCAAAATTTATTGTGTACTAGTACTGGTCCTTGACTTTCCCCGTTTGAAAGCAAATTCTCACGGATATATAGTTAATTAGACTATGATGAAAATTTCGAGAAAATCGAGACAGTATCTACATCTCGAGATTAATGTAAACAAAAAACACAGAAAAGTCAAGACCTTTTATTTCTGCTTTTATTTTATTTGTTTTTATTTAATGTATCTTAACCATAAGATCATACGCTAAAATATCTTAATAATAATAATCTTAACCTTAACATAATATCTTGACCTAAAGATAATACGCTATAACCATAGTGAAAATAAAAAAAAAACTTTCAAAATTGTGCTATAACAGACCTCCGTATCTATACATCTGTCTCTATCTAGGAATACATCTGCCTTTCTTAAAACCACTCTCCAACTTCATAAAAATATAGAATATTATCTTTCTGTTTAACCCAAAGGTTAGTTGGTACAGAATGCCTTAAGAGCTTAATAGTTCGCTTTTTGTACCATAATGTGTAATAAAGTTTTCTAAATAAAAAAAGTATTACTATAATTTACACACTGATAAATATCTTATGAAAATACAATCAGCGATATCGAAATTTACATGAATAACCAGACAGCAATGGCGTGAACTAGTTTTTAAACTAGGTAAACAGTAGAGGTTCTATAGAAAGATGTTTTCAACAGAAACTGTGATGTCAGGAACAATAACAGCAATAGAGACGGTTCGCGTTTCACTCACGTTACCTTGGATTTGATATGTTTTAGTACGAGCATGTACATAGTACTTAAATGGTAAGTTGCTTGTCTGCTTACAAGAGACGCACGCCACTGTCAGATAGACAGACGATGTATATGAATATGTATATGGAACAAATCCCGTATTCCTACGGGTCTGTTCGGGGCGGTACCTGTAAAGTTTCATAAATTACGACGCCCCTAAAATGATTGTAAATTACAGGGAAAACCGTGCGCAACCGAGCGACGTATATTCGTATTTCGTAGGTACAGATGACGAGAACTAATGGTCGGGTAGGTGGTGTTTAATTACATGGTTTCTAGCTGTTAGCTGGCCTCTTATAGTATCATGATATTGTGTGGTTAGTGGTGTGTTGTACGTGTTTAGCCACAAATAATTTGATTTTGTGTTCAATCTTTGACGATTCTCGTGTTTAGAATTAGTACGAGTCGTGATTACAGAGGGGAAGAGTGCACGCTGTAATGATGCAAACGCTGGACGCACTCGACTGGTTAAGTTAACCCTCTTGCACAAAATACTACCTTGAAACGCACTATATTTCCCACCTATTCATCCAATATACATAAGGGTTTCGTTGGTGAGTGAGATATGCCAGAGTCCACTCCGATCCTATTTTATCCTGTTTCTTCAAATCTCCAGAAAAGTATGCAGCGCATACGGGCTGGGTAACATTTGTCATTTTGGACTGATGCTGGCATGTATTGCCATGTATTGATGTCCATAGGCTACAGCATCCATTTACCGCCAGGTGCACAGTCTGCTTATCCGCCATCTTCTGCCTATAAAGAAAATAAAAATACATACATTAAAATTTAGTTAAGATTTTGTATATGAGGAAAGTCAAAGTATTTTATAATAAATAATCAAACAAAATTACACGCATATTACTTACGTAAATAAAATTATATATTTTTTTGCAAACGTAGTTCAAGCTAAAATGTAATAGTATTAGTTTTAGGTTAACCGCCTTTGATGACGTTAACTCTTTTGATGCGAATTTGATCTGAACTTTGGGTTTTAATCGGCGCTTCTGTCGTCACCAAAGCGTGGTTCTTGCGCTTTTCCTTAAGAAATTGCTGCCGCGTTCAGTGCAATCTTCAAGACACTTTATACACGAAAGTTACGTGTACTGAGTTTTTTTCACTAAACAACGTCATGAAGTTCTTTAAGAAAGCTGTGAATGTGATTATGCATTCTCCCCTGGTGTTGCAGGTGGCCATAAGCGTCGGTGACTGCTTGCCATCGGATGGACCACCCACACTCGGTTTGTCACCTCTGCTATAAAAAAAATGCTGAGAGGTTGTTCATGAAAAAAGAGGATAAAGAAACAAGGTTGAATTGAAACTTCTTAATAGGTATTATATTAAATACATATTAATAGAGATAATATATTAATATCTTATTCTTATACAGAGTATGCCGGAGGATCGATTATTTAAAGGCAGTGCTATACACTTATTTTTATCGATCGATAAAAACACCTTTTTACTTACTCTTGAATGGAAAACAATGGAGGTATCGGCTGGATATGATATGTACTAATAAAATACAACTAGGTTTCGGTGATGCCCTTTGGGCATCGTCTCGACCTAACGTTCCGGGCTTCGCGTAAGTAATTTACACGGCGAGAGTGGTTACTGTCGCTGTTATTTGGTCGCTCCGGACTTTGATCTACACGGAGCTCGGCCTACGGCTTCGTGAGCTGCAGCTCGGCCTGCGGCCTCGCATAGGTTACACGGTGGAAAGTCGGGTCGCTTCGGGTTTCGCACTACGCGGAGCACATTACTGACTACATATTATTACATAATTGTTTGCGTGAGTGATGGAAAATAATTGGTTTGACGTCATTAGTGTTATCTATCACAACACAATTAAAAAAACAACTACACAATTATAGTGTTTTCAGGATTCCATAAGGTTCGTTCAGATCTATGACGTCACGCTTGCGGTTAGAGTGACTTTATCGACTAATTAATTAGATCATTAGCTGCAAATGTATTTGTAATTATTCTGTATTCCGAAAGTTGCGTACTGTAATGGGACAGTTATTTGTAATCAATTCAGAACCATTTTACCACTTCAGATCATAGTATTAAATAGTACCATCACTGCGGTTTTTTTCAATTCTAAAAAATCCCGCTAAAACAATTTTGCTTGGCACTATGTTTATAAGTGATTAGAAAGAGAATTATCGTTAGTTTTTCTTATGAAATATATCAGGGCATAAGATGCGATACATGTAATACTTGTATCCGGGCACATGTATCAGTAAAGAGGCGCAAACAGCGAGAGAGGCACATGTACGATACAGGTGGCGGGCGTGGCGATATATGTATGGGCATTTGTATTGGCACATGGTTACTGCAGAAAGATGCGATATAAATGATTAAACTGATTTACCGATATAAATGTGTGGACGAGGCGCATATTTTACGGCATATTGTAGGTACACACGTATTCGGGTGTCTGTGTTCGTTCGGTTAGTTTCTGAATGGGAAGACCATCGAAAGGACTAATAGTTATGAATCATTAACGGCAATTTTAAAGCAAATTGCATTTTCCTCTTCAAAGGAATTTAGCAAATTTCATTTTCCTTATACGTGTACAAGCACAGTGCGAGGATACGTACTGTCTACGTTTAGTTTATTTATAAGTATTTCTTATCTATTCGAAGTATAATTATGAACAAATCTTTTGCATATGTCCATCATGGGGGACAATAACCGTTTGCTTGTCAGACATACTGTTTGCACTGCTTGCCATTTTTGTCGATTGAAAAACACAGCGACAAAGTATGGACAAAGCAGTGTCCATACTTTGTCCGTGCACATCAAATCACCTTCCTATGGTTTTTCTCTCCTCTATCCAACCAGCGTCGTCTTGAAATCTTGAAGCCACCGGAGAAAAATTAAACAAATGAAAACAATGAAGGGTCAACGGTCTATTGTCTGGGCGGTAAATGAAGTATATAAGTAAAGTTTTCAAGGCACCAATAGTACCAAACTTAGTATTTGGAATCAGGAGGATTCCAAATGTTTACATAATAAAGTATTGTAAAAAATTAAGAAAAATCAGTAATGCCTTATTGCAGCGATAAGTATTTTCCGAAATTTCCAACCGCGCACGTGACCCGTTAAATCTCTGTAAAAATAATACTATATACAAACATGCACACAGTACATATATCTATTTATTGATTATATTAAAAAGAAAATATATGTATGAATGTATATATTTATGCTATATATATAGATTTATGTGTGTAAGATTTACATATGGCTGTGTGTATTCGTATAATAATATATTATTGGTATGCATTAATCGTATTATAAAAATAGTGTTGATAGAAGTTTATTTAGGTAGGCACTATGTCTGCCCATTTCATTGCTCACCTATATCGCTCTCCCAGGTTTGTTGGTAGAAATCTCCTAAGGGGGTATAAGCACGCCTTTTGAATGTAGTATTTTTATCATTTGTGTGTACAATAAAGTATATAAATAAACAAATAAACAATACGTAAAGTACATTTGACACTGAGATAATAATTATATATATAGTTTACTTGCACTGTTACAATGAAGTGTTTCAAGAAATTTAATTTTAAAAATGTCAGTGTTAAACTATGAACACACTATCGCGCGCCACCTCGCAAAAAAGTGACGTTTATTTAATTCAGATAATATCACCCAAAGTGTCGGGCGTTCACACAAATACAAACACATTTGCAGATCATAATCAACTATTCAATAAGAGGGTAGGTAGCGCCAACTGCAAATATAACGTTATACAATCAATCTCTTTATTCGGTTAGTTACGGTAATGAAAATTAACTTTAAAATAAAAAAAAAAGACAATTTACAAATGCAAAATGTTTGTAATTGTGAGATCGAACGGTTAGCCAATGCTTTTAACAATGTATGATGCAGTGGCATGATATGGCATTGTCCATGGAAGTGGAAGTACGAAAATTAGCTACTCGCTTGAGTGTTAGGTTCTGATGAAGTTATCTCAAGTTCATTTTCCATGTCCACAGAAGAGAACACCGTAGTAAAGCAGATTCGTACATTGTTAAATTACGAGTATGTTTTGCATACCGCACTGTGTCGTTCATAGAGTTTACGAGTGAGTCAAGCACGTTATTTTCAGTTTTCTGCGCATAAAATTGTGTTGCTCTTTGAACGACACGATACGCTTTGCTGTAGCGGGCATTAATAACTGCTATTCCTATGGTTTATCGCCATCTGAATGTACGTCGGTCGTGGCGTCAGTACACCCACGTCATACGTAAAACGCTTGAATGAAATGCGGTCAGTTATCATTGGACTTTACGTTTTACGGAGAAAACAACTAGGTGGAATTGCGAGATGCGAATTGTAAAATTTTATACGTTTGTTTACACTCTCCAGGTAGTAAAATATTTATAAAGTTTTGAGTACCTAGTAATAGTATAGGATTTACATGTACTATATATGGGACACTTCCTTGCCAATAAGCACCAACTTTAGTTTTAGATGCAGATATAAATGGTACTTTATGAAATGCGGTCACAGCGATACAGTTAGAATTAACAAGAATAAAAGTTATTTATAGTAGTAGATTAAATATAGATTTATAGTAGATTAAAACGACTTTTAGGTTATCTTCAAGTACCGGACGACTGCACGCTTTTAAAAACCTGTTTTATGTGACGTTAGTAGACAGATTGAAAATATCTTGAGATACATACATCTCCCAAATACCATTATCGTGTAATGCACAATTTGTCCTCTTCGCTTGCCTCACTCGGCTCGCGTAATTAGATCCTCGAAGACAAGCTATAAGACCATTATATAAAGCTATAAAAGTTATCTATGATGGAAATGTCATAAAACTATCGTATCTCACCTTCAATGCTATATTGTGACATAATAGCATTTTCCGCATTACCTATACTTAATCGTAAATGTATTTTAAGCCGTTTTCTGACGTCAAACCATGTTAATATAATGGAATCACTGTTTTAGAGGAATTAATACCGTGTGGATATCTTGATGAATGATGACATTTAATGAATGAGGAAGTATTGTGAGTATATGTTATGGGCTTACAGATTAGCATTACATAAATATTAGTAGAAATATTTTTTCCTCCAGTCAAGGAATCGTTATTATGTTAAAACCTCAATCCAAGGAGGTTTAAAATATTAGGGGTTACAGTATGAAATTACCGATTTGTACTGAAAAATTAATACTCGTTTTTTCTAAAATGTAACATATTTATTTAATCAAATATTTACCCTCATTATCTATACATTGTTGCCATCTAATCGCAAGTTCATTTATGCCTGTGCGATAGAACTCTGGGGATGTAGATTCGACAAACTGTGTGAAAGCATTTTGTACTGCCTCTTGGGAAGAAAATTTTTTACCACGTAGAAAATTGTCCAAATCACGAAAAAAATGGTAGTCCGTTGGAGCAAGGTCTGGCGAGTACGGAGGATGACGTATGTTTTCTAACTGCAGCTCCTGTAGAGTTACAACGGTTTCTCGTGCAGGGTGAGGTCTTGCGTTATCATGGAGCAATAATGGTGAAGATCGATTCACGAGTCGGGGCTGTTTCACTACTAGTTTCGCCATCATTGTTCGAAGTTCGGCACAGTAAACATCTGCTGTTATTGCTTGACCAGACCTGAGAAAGCTATAGTGAATAACACCATGAATAGACCACCAAACAGTTACCATTACCTTTTTATTGGTAAGCTTTGCCTTAGGGCACTGTTGCGGTGTTTGACCTGGGGTCAGCCATTGCATTTTTCGCTTTCGGTTATCGTAAAGAATCCACTTTTCGTCACATGTCACAATTCGATCCAATATTCCTTCATTTCTGTACTGATTCAACAAGGCAACGCAAGTTTCAACACGCGTTTCTTTCTGCAGATCAGTCAAATCATGAGGCAGCCATTTTTCATATTTTTTTATCTTATTGATTTGATGAAAATGAGTCAATATTGTAGGTAAGGTAACGTTAAACCATGCCGCTAATTCCTGGGTAGTTTGACTCGGATCGGCTTCCACCATCTCCTTCAATTCAGCGTTATTCACCTGTGTGGGCGGTCTTCCACGTGGTTCGTTCTTCAAGTCGAAGTTTCCATTACGAAAGCGTTTAAACCAAAAACGCACGGTTCGTTCATTAGCAGTCTCCTCTCCAAACGCAGCATTGATATTGCGAGCCGTTTCTGCCGCGTTAGTTCCGCGTCGGAACTCGTATTCAAAGATTACTCGGATTTTCGAAGTATCCATCTTTTCCGTCTAAGCTGAATAAAAAAAACAATTGAAAGTCGAAAATCGAATTTGCCCATTTTTTAAAACAAGAACCTCATAGGTATCATGTGAAAAAAGTTTTACTCGAAAATCTCAAACCATGAAGGTTTTATGTCAATTCAAAGTATCTATTACTATAAAACGGCAATTTCATACTTTAACCCTAAAGAAAGATAAAAAATTAGAAAGTTTTAAAATCTAATAGATTTATTATAGACATATATTACATTTTAAATTAAGATATTTTTTTTTGATATATTTGCCTGCAAATATCGAAACGATAAAGTCGAATAATGATTGCTAAATATTCTATTTTGGTAGAACCATCTAATAATAGACAATAGATGTACATTTGTCCAACACAATATAAACTCCGGTCACACAAAAGTCAACAAGGTAGAACCGATTCGTTTAGCATCGAGACACACTCGATCACGTTGAGGCATCTCCAGACGACCAGACGTCGGCTATTAGCGCTACTCATATGCCAGACACAAAAGGAAAGTATGCGATACAAAAATATGGTGCATTATCTACATTTGTGCTAAAAGGTTTGCAATTGATAATGCTACGAGCTACACTGCTACGAAGCTGCTACGAGCTACGAACGTAGCACAGCTACACAAAATAAATTGATAAACAGGTGCCGTCTTATAGCTCAAAGATACAATTTATGACATATTATTATATGTATGCTGTTTGGTGTGGGTTGGCTATAGAATACTATAGCCAACCGATTCCACCCCATTTCTACCCGTGGGTGTCGCAAAAGGCGACTTCTAAAAAGAGTGAATTCGCTAACCCGATTGGCCAACAGCGTGGCGTTTTCAAGGTCATATATCCCTCATGCACCAGACAATGTGCATGAAGAGGCCCGTGTCCAGCAGTGGACAAAAAAAATGGACTGGTTACGGTTAGTCTGGACTGAACAGTGTTTCGAATCGAACATTGACGCCTTTAGTAAGGTCATGAAACCTGCCGAGAAGCACCAAGGATAATGTTTCCTTTCACGGCTCACCGCTTACTTTTTAATTACTGCGACCTTAAACTTGAGGCACATTGTTTAGTTGTTAGAGGTTTGCTGTATATGTATAGGATTTTCTGCCTGTTATCTATCTGTACAGGTGTGTCTTGACCTGGAGCCATGGATTCTCTTCATAATTCTGAGTCCATTGATTTAACTCAGATTTGTGATTGATTGATTGTTCATTGATTCATTACATTTTTTTCCCTAAAAATTACTATTTTTTGGGTTTTGGCAAAGTATAAAAGAAATTGTGTAAAAACTAAAAATTTTTTTTTTACAATGAAGATTTGTAAACTTTTCACGATGAACTCAGTTTATCTTTAATCAGTCTGTACAATAAATGATAAATAAACAAGTAAACTAAGAATCACGAACGCAATCCACGGCTTTACGCTTCGGGAATATCTGTTTGTCTGTTAGTTGGCGCTAATTGTTGTCTGTTTGTTGACGCTAATTGTTGTCTGTTTTGTTGATGGAAATTATTAGGTCAATTTTGATGTGTCTTTTTATTGCTGTGTTGCGTGTTAGAATTACTTAACAAAGACGTCATTTAGATACACCTAATTGGGCGTGATAACAAACTGATTTAGAAACAATGTCATAAGACATTGTAATAGTTATTACTTTTACTTATACTTGAATATGACTCGGTATTATGTGAAACTTTGTACTAATATGGTGTCCATTTAGCATTATGTTGACGCACAATTCTTTTTGCCGCAGTGAAAGGGTATTTGTTGTAATAGCATGCATGTAAATTACTGCTTACTGTGGCAATAAACGTTTTGTTATTATTATATTATTGTTTGAAAATTGAATCCTGGGTGAGTGAAGTCTTAGGCAGCTTCTTAAAATCAATTAAAAGCCATAATGATTAATTATATTGATTTACTGTAGTGTGTTCAATTGATGTATACTCTGCATGTTCTCTCACTGCGTGTCTAGCCATTTTTACAACGGGGAGTGCTTTGTAGAAGTATTCGACTTAATGTAAACCTCACGTCTCTACAATCGCACCGCCCTTAACCGAAGTGCGCTACTGTAGTATGAGAATAGGATATAATTAATGGCTTGTACTTTAACGGGCAACGGGAACTTAAAAAATACTAAATGAACTGCAAATCATGAACAACCTAAATACCTAATTTAAAATTTCTAAGAATGTTATCAACGGAGTTCCGCTCGGTGAGACTCCTATATCTTCATTGTAACCAGAGAACCTAAACTTAACCTTTTGCTGCCATCGATTTGCTGCCCTTTCACTATTTTCTTTTACTCATTTAATTATTTCTCATAATTAATTGTGAAGATAATAATGAAGTGAGACACGTTGTATAAACCTTAGATTTAAACACGTGCAAGTTCATTAAAGTGCAAAGTAAACAAGGTTATCGAAGGTCAGTGTACAAGCCTGTCTTTACTACTGCAGCTCACGCCATGCACCTTGCCTATAACTACGTTACTCCTTAGCAGTATTTATATTATCAATAAATATCGCAACGTCTATGATTTTCGTTTACTATAACGTAATATCAGCCTAAAACACCCCACTGCAAAGCACAGACCTCCAGTAAATCACTACGAGGTTTCGGGCTGCAATCCACCACGCAGGTCCAATACGGATTGGTTAGTACACGTGCTCCAGTTTTTTAAATTCTCAAACATACCTCACAATGTTTTCCTTCACCGGCGAACTAGTGATAATTTTAATAATACATAATAATTCTTTACTATAAATGGATGTGTAATTCTACGTTCAACTGTTTCATTTAATATTGACAGAATATTAACTAGAGAATATCGTTTCTCCAAACACATGAAAGGATTCGTCTATACTGAGAATGCTTAACAATTCCACTAGTGTGTAAGTACTCCTAGCAACTATATGTTACCCATAGTAAGGCATACAGATATGTACCTATGTATATTTATTAATGCATTTATATATTAAATAGATATTTATATATTTCTGTATGTATGTATCTACGAATGCATATACAGACATTATTTCCTTATTGCACCATCTACCTCTATTTCATGTACCGACTTCCTCTTACCACCCAAAGGTTGCCTGCAAGAAATCGCTTTATCGATAAGGCCGCCGTTTGTACTTCTAATAATAACTTGTACTTTGTATTACTATGTATGTTCTTGGTGTACATTAAAGTGTATCTATCTGTCTAAAACATTACTTATTGATTATCTAAACACTGTCAATGAAACATATAACTAGCAATCTTTCATATAACTAATAACTACAGAGATACAGTTAAATAAAAACATCAGATCTGAATTATGGAGAATTATTTTCGTAGTTCTCATATGGTTAATTTTTAAAAGCTGTCTACGTCATCTCGCCATTTATTTGATGGAAATGCGTCAAGAATAGCATGTTTTCACACTGCAGCTATAAACAGAATAAACAACAGTAAGTTGACTTGTCGAATTATCTTGCCCTATAAATAGATTGAAAGGGTTTATAGACATTACTCGGTATGTGACGCAAAAGCTAAAAATATTGAATGTTGTTTGTTTACGTACAGTTGCGCTGAAGATTGTTACTCATTAAATTAAAATTAAGGCAGATAATGTGTTCACGGCGTCTTATTTTATACAATTGACATGAGGACAAAAGATAGTCAGAAAGTATTTGAAAGTATTATTTTTAGGCACTGTTACGATAGATATGCGATCGCGAAGTAATGTTCTATATTTCTCTGAAACAAAAAAAAACATTTTTAACTTTGAAAAAGAATTGTATAATTTCCGTTTGCGCTGTTTCGTGTTAAGAAGTAGCTTAGAGGGCATTAGTAGCTTTTTTAACCAAAGCATATACGTATGCGACATTATATTCGGAAATTTAAAAATAAACAAGAGTTATTCATGGGTTATTCTTTTCGTTTTATCCAAAACTACATGTTTCTGGCTTGATTTTCAATTAATGAATTTTTATCCAATCTCATCAAATGGACTCGAGCTTTTTGTTTCTATGAGGGCAGAAATGTTGTCTGTACTCAATACGAATCTGTGTGTACGTGAGAACAAAGTGAACATAAAATTTTACAGTTAAATAAACATTTGAAGGTGTTACATCCAACGAGACAGATTTCGTATTGAATTTTCCATTTCCATCGACATTTTCCATCAATAGAAAATTCGACATTTTCTATAAATAGATAAAGTCAACAACCAACCTCGACGGTATTTGATGGACTCTAACAAAATTCAATCAATTGACTGGTCAATACTGAATTGCACATTGCCGTCCAAGGTCTGTGTTATAGTAAAACATGACCATTAGCTACATAAATTGGTTTTGACTTCGTAGAATACATAGGTCGCGGTTAGCTTGTTTCCGTATTCGTATGCCTAACTACACAGCAATGAAACTTCCATTATTTTGATTGAAGCATTAATAAAACAATATCTAAACAAAGATTGGAGCAGAACAGACTAAAAGCTGGTAATTGGTTGAGAAATGATGAAATGCTAAATTAATTATAATTGTTAACAGTGTTTTTAAAGCTAAAGTGGTAGACGAGAGCGGGAAAGGACGAAAAATGTTTCGGTTTATATCTCGGTTACGTTCGAAGGCGAGCCAAATCGGTTCAGTAGTTCCAAAATTTCGACGTACATACAGTGAACTCAACGAGACGTGAGATTTGCATCTGTGTGAGTGGGTGCCAAAATTGTCCAATCCGATTGTCGAAATGGTTCGCACTGAACACTATAGGTGTGCACTCACGCAAACGCAAAGTTCATGTCTAGTTGATTTGACACGTCACGTATTTTGTAGGGGCTTGTGGTAGCCGCTTTGTTATCATTAAGTAGTATTTTACGACATCCACGGGTGGAGATGGAATGGTGCTGCTCTGCAGCCGGCCGACAGACACCACACGGCACATCATGGACACAGAAAGGGATGGTTGCATTGCATTACATACATACGAATGTAAACTATCAATATCTGTATATACGTCGTTGGATAGGGCTCGTGAATTTCTACAACGTTTGTCTAGACTCTTTGGTGGGAACTCGAGGAGTGAAGTTGAGTTTTAGTTTGATTATTGCAAAAAATGTGTATTAGGCGTTTTGTGGTTTAATAGTGATAGTTTATAAAACTTTAAATTGTTTTCGTGCATGATGTTTGTGATATAAAAATAAAAGCGTGGGACTGCATTTTTCGTGTGCTTCCAAGGACTCCTCTTCCGTCCTCAGTAAAACTACTATTGCTTTACTGAGTGATTCCTGACTTACTTCGACGGTACTGAACATTAACAGGCACGTTATAGACTTTGAAAATTTTTATTACGAAGAAAACTTGACACTGGCAGAATGTGCTAATTGCACCATTGCCATATATGAGAGGAAAAACCTTTTGTCTATACACGCGCTCTCATCTTTTTTCTATAAAGTTTATAATCGTGTGAATGTTCGGTTATCCTCATACAATTGACAAACTTAAGGTTCCATGCGGGCGCCATTTGGATTACCTTTATTCAATCGCAAAGTTTCACCTCAAACTCAATTAGTTGGGAGTTTGTAGATTAGAGCCAACAGTAAATGAAGTACTTACCTAAACACAGAACCAAATATTTACACAGGCATTTGTTTGAACAGTTTATGCTGTCATAGGAATTATATTATACACGTGTAAAATATAAATACACAAATTATTGTTTTAATCGATAAACGGATAGTTTTCTTGATCTCACGAAGGCGGGCTACGCTTAATAGCGGTTCTACGAACATGTACATTGTTTTAGTGTACGTCGCGGTGCAGGGAACGCAACGGGAACGTACGTACATATGTACAAGCGCATACACTACAGCTTAGTACTGGATTCTTACATGTTTGAAAACCATCTTTATTACATATTATGTATGATGTTATACTATACGAGCATACGAAATCTATTTAACTGTAATCGTAACTGTAATCGTGGACGCTAACCAGCCCTTTTAGCATCCACTGCTGGACATAGTCTAGCTAGTCAAGTACATAGTCTAGCTAGCTGGCTAGTCAAGTACATTGTCTTGTGCAGAGGTATGTATGACCTTATAACGGCACGCCAGCCAAGCGGCTTGGCGTGTCCACTATTTTACGGGTAGTGTAGTTCCTCAGGGCTTGTGATAGCGATTTTGTTATCTCTTAGGCAACTAAGAGATAACAAAATCGCTTGCGATACCCATGGGAGAGAGCTTTAGTATTAAAGGTTTAAAAGTATTAAAGGTTCATTAGCGCTCACTCAGCACTCGAGCGTCGAGCGCTCAGCACTGATTGTTTTAGACCAGCATACAGTGCATCTGGTGGTAAGTGGATACTGTCGCCCGTGAGCACCCGGGGTACATGGCAACATCAGTCCACAATGTCAAATGTTGATACGCCCTCTTACCTTTAGAGACGTATAAATGGATTTGGAGAAAGGATTGAGAAAATGGAATGAAATAGTATAGAAGGATGGGATGACAATAGACTCTGGTATATCGCACTCACTACCGAAACATACGTACATTGGGGAATAGGATAAAGTGGAAAATGCGGTACATTTCAAGGTAGTCTTCTGTGAAAGACGGGTGACGCGCCAAGCGGCTGTTGGCATTTTATTTTACAGCTCTTTTGATATACCGCACGATGACAAGGACTGTGTCTAGAAAATAGTGATAATAATAATTCATAACTATGTTATAAATTAATCTACTGTCGCCTCAATTCAGGACACGCAACGAAAGAATAAAGTAATAATGAAATAAGAATAAAGAATTTACCTAACGAAGATTATCCGCATAAGTAGCTTCTTTCTTTTGTTTTCACTTTGGTATTCGACATCCGTACGTTTTGTAACTTTCAACATACATATTTTTTCATCTAGTTACTATTTATTTCGCGTTACAAAATCTATACGGATTTGTATACGATGGTCATCTTTTTGTATACATATCTGTAAACAATGAGAATATAAATATAATAATACAATGAGAACAGCCGACTGGTCCCTATCCTATCTAATCTAGATCTATCTCATCGATAAAGAAGAATAATCGAATGACAGAGTCCTCTCATCCGATTATACTTGTTAGTCTTTTTAATACGTTCCAATCAAATTGGACAGCATAGTCAAGTTTCGTAATTTTTTATCATCGCCGCCAATATTCATTTACCAACAGGCACAGACATTTATGACTGTATTCGATTCGCTAGATCGCAAATACCACGGGCGATCATCAACCCGCCTGCACAGCGCGGTGATTACGCCACAAACCTCCAAATTAAAACGTGAAACATATTACAATTCTAAATAAATAAATCACAAATGTAAAATGAAGCAATTCTACACCCGCGACTCCAGAGAGCTGTCTCACCTCATGAATTGTGCAAAACTCATTTAATCTTTGTATAAAACGTGTATTTTTTATGCAAAGGGCGTAGATATTACACAGAAATATTTGAGAGTGAAAAAGAACGCAATAGTTAATAGATCATCAGTCATCAGAATCACTTAAATTCGATTTATATAATTTTTATGGACATTTTGGAGATTCCTTTTTTTTCTTTATGGAAGAAGGTGGTAGACGTACATACAGTCCACCTGATGGTAAGTCGATACTGTTATCCATGGACATCCGCAAAATATGCCAACATCAGTCCAGAATTACAAATGTGGGCACGCCCGCGGATGTCGAAACACGTAACATTGGGAAAATAGGATAGAGTGGGAAATGCAGTACATTATTAGTCCAAAATGATAAACGTTGGTACGCCCCTGGATGCGCTACCTACCTTTGAAAATATAGGAATGGATTTGGAGAAAGGGCTGGGAAAATGGGGAGGGATAGGATGGGAATGGGCTCTGGCACATCTCACTCACTACCGAAACACGTACGTACATTAGGAAAATAAGATAAAGTGGGAAATACAGTACACTTCAAGGTAGTCTTCTGTGAGAGAGGGGTAACGTGGCCAGTCGAGGGCGCCCAGCGGCTGTGGGAATGCAGCGTGTACTCTTCCCATCAAAATCTGTCTATTGCATCTGCAAATCGGACTCCACAAAAACAAAATAAAGTCTTTTTCGCACGATTACATACTTTATTTGAAATGGTAAACGAGGTACAAATACAACTGCAGTACTAGGTGCTACAGTACAAGTACTAGGTACAACTTTGTAATTACAGTGATTTTAAAGTTAATATTCGTTGCTCTAACTGAACGAATAGCTTTGTTCTACTGCGTTATATTCGCGGTTCGCGCTACCTAATCGTTTATTGAATACATTGCGAATGAGCTGCAAAGGAGTTTGGATATCTGTGCGAACGCTCGATTGACCGATACCTTATATAAAATACAGATGTGAGATTTTTCGTTCGAATGGAATATAAATTCCAGATATAAGTCTTCTAGAAGCTTCTCTACTTCCCAAGAAGTCGTTCACGAAAATAACTCGTGAATCTGAAAGAATATCATATATAGCACAGCAGCTTGTTTTCCGGGCTTTAAACTTGCTACAAAACATCGCTTTGCAGCACAAATCTCAGACTCAATATTTTACGTGAGTTGGGAACGGAACGCATCTTACAGAAAGCTTGCGAGTTATAAGGGCAATTAAACAATTTTAATTATGATGTCGCTTTGAATATTTTGCAGTGTGGTGTCGGCCGGCTTTACAATAGCATTACCCCATCCCTTCCTAAACAGTTAATTATTTATTTCAGTTATTCGAAAATAGTTTGTTTCGTTAATCATGGGACTCTGTCGACTTGATAATGACATTATTAGTAATTAATAACTATTACCGTCCATTATTAAAAAATAGTATGTTTTGTTAATAATCGTGGGACTATGCCGACTTGGTGATGACATTATTAGTAATTAATAACTATTTCCGTCAATTATTAAAAATAGTATGTTTTGTTAATAATCGTGGGACTATGCCGACTTGGTAATGATATTATTAATAATTAATAACTATTTCCGTTAGTTATTACAAAATAGTATGTTTTGCTGATCATTTAGTTTTTTTTTTTCTGTTCGTTTAAATACAAGCCTCACCCAAGCCTACCTCCCTAGGCTCTACATTTTTCAAAGCTGTTTATGATAACAACGTCTGTCATCTTACATCGCGTTAAATTATAATTAATAATGTATAATGAACGTTGCTTATTATAATTATTATAATCTATCTCCTTAATCCGGAGGCATTTAAAGGATTTGTCTAGACTCAAAGCTTTTAGAATGCTTTTAGTTGTTTACGCAAACGTTGGCATATTTTGCTGATAATAATCTTGCGTTGTGTGCATAGTGACTGAATAGGAGCGGGTGTAAGGAGCTGTGAATTTCGATTTAGAATCGCAAACAAAACGGCACTGCATCCTAAAGCTATTGAATCGTTTATTTTTATAGAAAGAAAGTAGGCAGTCTATCTGGTGGTAAGTGCCTACCTCACATATGATTAAGTCAAATGAAACCGTGAAAAATTCATGGTTTCAGGTTTCTTGAAAGATTAGGACACAACCTATAAGTAAGTATAGATATGTCTGCAAAGCCGCGAAAATCTCAAACGTTATATCGAGCCTTTTTTGGACGAACATCGTAACGGGATAATTGTAAATTAAAAAAAATTACGCATTGTTAATAATTTTTTGTATCTATTTTGTCGCTTAGGCACGATGTTCTTCCAAAAAAAGTTCGATATTACAAATACCATTTCATATCGCATACCCGTAGGCTGTGGAACGAACTTGCCCCAAGAGGTCTGTGGTGTATCATATATAAAATACTTACGTTGCAAGGTAGAATCGCTCGGCGCTCATGGTTAAACCGCTGCGCGTGCGCCGCCGCGGCCAGTGAAGGGTCTCCTACCTAACGGTTGCACATACTTACGCTCTGCAACATTATTGATATTGTAATTCAGTTTACCTCGTCGTTACATATTAAATAGATAACGAAACCATCCGTGGATTATATAATGTGTAATACGTGATAATTAAACACATAACTTTAAACTCTGTGAAGTGATTTCCTTCAAAACACCTCGGCATACCTCCATAGGTCTTTAACAGTATGGATCGCTACGATATGGAGTTATTCAAGAAATCTGCGAATAGGATTTTGCAAGGTCGACGGAGCACCCGCACTGGTGTTGCCAACCACTTAACATCACGTGGGCCGTTTGCCAGTCCGTCTATTTTCCTGTTAAAAAAACATACAATATAACTTAGAAGATTTATATATTGGTATTTGGTCATTTGCAATAATTGATTTTATACCAGTAATTGGTATAGGACAACCGTTATATTACATAGCTTACACATTATAAAGTTATAAGTAGTTCATACTGGATGTCCACAGGCGAATTAGGTTGTAAGAATTTCTGTTGATCTCTATCTGTAAAAAGGATCCCTATTTGTAAAGATAGCAATTTTTCAGGAGGAAATTCTTTATACAATTGTATAAAGGAGAATTTAGACAGTTTACGTGACAAAGTTGTAACTTTTTTATGAATAGACGATATTGATGGCAGGTGGAAAGGTTTTCTGTTAATAAAATTACCTGTGTCACCCCCAACAGCGAAAAGTAATTCCGACAAATAAGTTATAAGTAAGTATTCGGTATTGTATTGGGTTAATGTCAAGAGCAAGATATCAAGACAAAATCAAATTTTACCGGCGAGGGTTAGATGCTACGTTGAATTTAATACGGATTTTTTTTTTTCTATTATTGACGTTATGACGCAATGGCGTCTATATGTCGCGTATCGAACACATAAAGGCTCTTTCTTCGACATTTGTAATTCCTGAGTCGGAGAAACAGTTATCTCTTGCGCTGCAGAAGACATCACATCATCTCATTAAGGAAGCGCAGGGAATTGGCCGATATTTGTATTATCTCTAATGCTTAATAAACTCGAGATTTGAGGGGGAGAGTGCACGTTGCAATCCAACAGCCACTGGGCGCGCTCGACTGGCAACGTTACCCCTCTCTCACAGAAGACTACCTTGAAATGTACTGCATTTCTCACTTTATCTCATTTCCTTAATGTACGTACGTGTTTCGGGAGCGAGTGAGATGTACCAGAAACTTCTGCAAAGCGTGCAGGTGAGAAGATCGGTTAAAAACTAGTATAAATAAAGTTATCATTAAGTGATCACTGGTATCACCGGTGAACCGTTCGAGGAACTCCCCCTGTGTAAATGAGCCATTACGATAAGTCGGCGGCTAGGGATCGATATATTTAATATTGGTTTAAGTACCTAACTTTCCTACAGAAATATTTCTGAGAAAGTTAGTTCTTTCGTGCAGATCTAAAAACGTGTGCAGAAAGTTAAAGCTCCAACCTCCAAAATAGCTACAATGTCTTCCATTTTCAAAAAAAGGAAAAAAAAAAGTAAGTCCTCAGAAATGATATATGTTCATCTTTAACACATCACGCTTATAGAGAGGATGAATATAAAATAATAACATTTAATTACAATACTACAGTCAGTACTGAAGAATAATCTCTCATAATATGTACCTACAGGCAATAAGTAGAGACGGTGCGAATTCTCAGTGTGGCGCGAACACAGCGACGGAGCGTACGTATAAATGTTCCGTGAAAACTTCCGTTCAGAAACTCCAAAAGTTTTAAACTTCCCAGTGCGGAAATAATTAATTAAATCGCGAATTGGATTCGGTAGTGATTTTAAACGATATTATTAGTGTAAGATTTTTTTTATTGGCTTTCTGATTCTTTTTGTGTTTACACTTACCATAAGGATAAAATGGATTATTTATCCCGTTAGTTGAGAGGTACGTTAATTATTAATATTAAATAATACTTGCGAGTGTTGTAAATTATTACATGGAAGTGGATATTCTTATACGAGTATAGTTTATTTATTTATACTTTAACGTTCATAATGTTCATTGTAATGTAATGTTGTACCGTTGTTATGTATGCTCACTTGTAACTCATAAATGTTTTTTGCTTTTATTATTTTCAGATTCATAATTAATAATGTCTGAAAAAGTTTTCGATTTTCTTGGTGTTCAAATAGGAATATATTAAAATAAAACGTTTGTACTTTATTTAGTTGTACCCTTTCATCATGATCTATGTTGCATGTAACATTTTTAACGAAATCACTAGTATCATTATATTCAAAAATGAAAAAAAAGAAAATAAACAATGGTTATTCTGAACCACAACTCCAAATGTTCAACTTGATTTTAAATTATTGAAAATTTTACCATTCTTATTCTTATTGCGATCAGCTATGAAGTTGATCATGAAATAAATGGTAGTCGGGGGGGGGGGTACAATATACATTTCAATATGTATCCTTTCTACTCATAAGTTTAATGAGTAGAAGGATACATGTTAAAATATATAAATGTTGAATGTATATAGAACCTCCTAACCAAGTTCGGGAATTGATTTCATCGGTCAATGTAACATATTTTTTATGAAATGTGAAACATGTTAAATTACTCTCGATCAACTTTTTTCTAGGAAAAGATAGGAATTTTATGTACGAGTATGTATGTATCAGCCTATAACGTCCCAACGCAGGGCACAAGCCTCCCCTAGTTAATCACTGGGAGGGGGGGGGGTTCGGGCCGTAATCTACCACGAGGGCCCAGTGTGGATTGATGGATCACATACACCATTTTTTTTTTAAATCCTGGAGCATGCGGATTTCCTCGCGATGTTTTCACTCACCGCCGAGCTAGCGACAATCTTTAAAAATCTGTCCTTAAGTAGAAACTGAGTGGTACGGGCCGAGGATTTGAACTCACGATCAGATATCGTGAAGAATTTTATAAAATGCGAATATTTATTATTCTTGGCAGAATTTCATATTGCCCTCCATAGAAAAAAAGATACAAGTGTTTTTTTTTCATTAAATTCGAGAAATAATTAATTTCCTCAGCACACTGACTATTAGGTAAATGGAATTTAGTTCGTTCAGAATGAAATGAGCTACGACTGTATGCGATATAAGATTTTGCTTTATTCATTGTTTATTCATTCAATTGTTTCAAGATTTTGCTTAAATAAAAATATGCTTTATCACCAGATGTTTAAGTTAATGTATGTATATATATATATATATATATATATATATATATATAAATATTATGAATAATATAATATATATATAAATAATATATATAAATATATACATAAATGACTGGTTTTCGTGTAATTCGACTTTAAATTAATACATCAAAATACGCTTTAGTTTTTAGATTTACGCTGAATTTTTTTAGAAAATCGCCGCTGTTTATACAAAACTTGTTTTTTTTTTCATTATGTCAATGTATTTTGACATGCTACTCGTAATTCAATGACCTTTTTCAAAATGTTATTTTTAAAATGACTTACTAACATGTTACCTAAAAGCCAGAACTACAATATGTGTTAAAAATTTAGTATTTTTTCTGTAATTATTTTTTTAAAATGTAAATCGGAAACTTATGAAAAAAAATTAAAAGTCGAATTACTCGAAATCCAGTCATTTTTGCCTAGGACACCTGATCATAAAATGTACTGCAAATTAGCTCTGCTATAACCCCCTAAAAGCAATATGTCGAATTTCCTGTAACGCTATTCCTGTATATGTGTGTGTATGGTATAAAAAACAATACATATCTATGTGTATTATTTTATTTAAGATTTCACTGTTTGGGAAACTAGAATTGTACTATTATATATGCGTACAAATTTTCCGTGCGTACTACGTCAGCTTTTCTGTCTTTGCCTATATTTCACTCTCTCGGGTCTGCTGGAAGAAATCTTCACTTGCCTTTTGTACATCTTTTCTTTTTCTTCCTTTTCTTTATTTCGCGCTATGTGAGTACAATAGTTATTAAATAAATAAATAGAACTGACAATCAGGGAACTTTACCTGTCAGCTAGTCACCTGTCAGTCAGCTTATTTTGCTTTATCTATTCTTTAATTTTTTTTTACTTTTGTCAGCAACATGTTTTTTCTTATTTGTTTCTCTTAATATAACTTATGTAAACATTATATTTATATAATGTATTCATTAATTATGTATACCTTGTATGTATTATATTTATTCTTATGTATATATGTATGTGTGTAAGTTTGTATATGTACATGTAATTAATATAGTATCTGTATTTAATAATATATTATATTTAAATCACCCCACCATTTTAAATTGTGTCTTTCATGCACCTCCAAATTGAACCTCTCTGATCAACCCAAAGATTGGATGGCAGAAAATGCCTTAAGGCATTAAGCTCGCCTTTTGTACGATAATGTGCAAGGAAGTGTAAAAATAAATAACAAATAAATAAGGTCCATTTTCTCAGATATGTCCTCTGAATCAAATGTAATGTGTGAATTATAATTTGGGAACATGACAGTTGCCAACTTGTCCCGTCCCTAATCACCTGACTGTTCCGCCGTCTAACTATCGTTGCTTAATCATTGACTTCACTGAGTAATCCAATTACAAGTTAACTACAGTAATATAACTTCCCTTTGATAATAATAAAAAGTTTTCCGCCTCTCCGGTAGACCGGTCACAGACGAAGCGATTTAACATTTAATGACTTTTACATGCGACGATTTAGTTGTGTGGCTGCATCACGTTAGCACATCACATTACTGTCTTAATGCGCTATTTTTTATAGCAAAAAGTGGCCAAACGAGCATACAGTGCAAATACTGATAAGTAATTACTGTCGCCAGTGGATATTCGCGATACATGTCAACATCTGTCAAAATTATATGTGAAGAACGTTAGTACGCTCTTGATGACACGTCGCTTACGCGTCAACCAATAAGCGTCGCGTCGTAAATTTGATTTGTTTGATTATTTTAGGTTTTTTTTGATTATTTGATTATTTAGATGATTATTATTTGTTGTTTGATTTAGGATTTGTTAAAAGGATTAGGAGCAGTGGTTTATTTTCATAGAAATCCAAAAGAATGTAGGGAGGTTAGCAGCGTGGCGTGATTTATTATTAGGTGTATTAATATATATGGTGTAATGATACTATTGGTTTGAGATTTACAAGGTAATCCCCCTTTTGAGCATTAAATAATAGTTATTCACGCCGATATTACCACATATTGCAGATCCAAATTTTCTCACAGGCGTTCACACAAAATTTCTCACAAATTTCTCACAATTTTCTCACAAAAGTCGTCTGAATTGAAGTCACTGACAAAGATAAGAGAAAATTTTTCCGGAATAGAATATTCCAACTGCTTTTACAAATGTAAAAGATGCACCAGTGACAATGCGCATCACATCAGAGCAAAATATTTTCGTATGGAGCCACCCTAAATTTAAAGTAAAGAACTTCTGAGACAGTCAAATTGATTTAATGAGGCATGCAGATTTTAGTTTGAATCAAGCAGGTTTAAAACTTCCGAGACGACTAAAATGTTTTAAGGTTGTAGACCCGTGGTTCTCGATGATTTGATATGATTTCTCAATTTTAAGAGGGCGATGGGAATTTTGATCGTATATTTTCCCCTGCTCCAATATAAACAATATTAAATTTATTAACGTATTTAAATAATACAGTCTAGAGGGGTACTGAGTATATTTTATCCTGAAAGTGGGCGCTACACCATTTAACTAAGGTTGGGAATCTATGTTATAAACGATTTAGGCGCCATCTACAAGAGCGAGTCTCTCGCAGCGATATCCACGCCCGTGCCACTAATGTCAATAGTAAATATATAATAGTTCAATAGTAAAGGTGATATCGCCGCGTGTAGATTCCTGTTTGGCGATATCGCGAGAGACTCGCTCGTGTAGTTGGCGCTTAAAGAACACATTTGATTCAAACAATTTGACCGTCGCAGAAGCCCTTTATATTACAATGTATTTTTTAATCATATCGGTATAATAATATAACGTAGGTATCTAGTTTCAATTTAACGTTGTGATTTAAAACACATCCGCCAGATACCACTTTTACCAAAAGTGATTAGATAAAGGAACAAAGGTACTTTTCTAGATCCTAAGTAAATCCACTTAAGTGAATAGTGGTACCCTTGAACTGTTTACAGGCTCGCCCTTCATACATCAGCCCCGCCTTGCTCCATCCATCAACAGCATCGAACACGTGTGTATAAATCGAACAATGAATGCCATATGTTACATCTTTCCCGGATAATGTGTTCACACATATAGAAACTTTTTTGCACGCGATTTAGAATAGATAGGTTAGCTTAATATAAAAGTATTTTATATATTATATGGTAGGCGTGTATTTAAACGGGCAGAAATAATACTAAATGAGCAACAAAACAAACTATTTTTGAATAACTGAAACAAATAATTTTAAATTACTTCGAATGTCATCGCTATGTCGACGCGGGACGAATTTATTACGAATAAAATTAACGATTTGCTGTCAAATCTACATAGGACAGTTTTTACCCCAGATTAATGTGCGTGAAGACGAGGAAAACGATTACAGTTTAATAAAGAGTGGTTTCAAAAAACAATTTTATTAAATAATAATGTACAATGAAATCAACGAGACATGAGCTTTGCGTTTGTTTGAGTACACATCGGCACCATTTGGCACCCGCTTACACAGATGCAAAGCTCATGTGTCGTTGCGACAATCATTTGGGCAATCACACACCCGCACCCACTCACACAGATGTGAAACTCATGTCTCATTGCGATAATCGCATTGTACAATTCTGCACCCACTCATACAGATGTGAAGCTCATGTCTCGTTGCGACAATCGGATTGAGCAATTCGGCACCCACTCATACAGATGTGAAGCTCATGTCTCGTTGCGACAATCGTATTGAGCAATTCGGCACCCACTCATACAGATGTGAAGCTCATGTCTCGTTGCGACAATCGGATTGGACAATTCGGCACCCACTAATACAGATGCAAAGCTCATATCTCCTTAATTTCATCGTAGCTTACCTTCTTATTGTTTAACAAACATGGCCTTAGGCACCACCGATACCACCTTCTCCAAGTCTTTATGATGGGAGAGATTGAAAAGAAAAGGCACGTTATAAGAAGGAAGTCATAGCTCAGAGATATCACAGATGTATCTCGTCAGGGTCGAAGATCTGTATCGCTTGGCTAGAGATTACGCAAATTATGCAAATCTGAGGGCCAACCTCCATTAGGGGAGAGGCACAAGAAAAAAAAGCAAGGTTTAAAAAAATGAAGTGATACATATACGAAAACTCGTAGTTTTTATCGATCTTATGTAAACTGTGTCAAATTCGGCCTTCGGTTCGCAAAATATGCGGCTTCACTGTTGACAGATCAAATACAACGATTAATGGCTGGACAGCAAAGTTGAGCAGTTTGCAAATTGTTTACTAATGAAGATTTGTGGCGGGTATTAATGCGATTTGGTTTACCATCCAAAAATCGTTTTTGGAGCGAACCATCGGGTTGGCTCACATTAAAGAGAAATTTGCTGTACAGCATAAATTGAGCGAAATATATGGTCTTTTTTTATGGTTTATATTCCTTTTATATTCTGTTTTTTTCTTCTTCTACTGCTATCTCTTAAAAGAGGTAGGCGAAGAAGGACTTCGTGATCATCTCGAACAATTCCTTAATATGATTGTGCCAAGATATTTGTCATGTGACCCGTTTATGGCGACTCTTACATTATAAGTTGCAACGTGACCAAAATATGTAAATAAATTTCCTTATTTTGACTGTTTTGATGACTTTCAATCCTTCTCACTTCTTACTTCTTACATTCTCTTACACACCCACATTTACCTTAACGTGTGTGAGGGTCCAGGATTCTATGCATACAAAAGTATGGAGAAAATGTAACACTCATATCAGCCTTTAATGTCCCATTGCAAGGAACAGGCCTTCCCTAGTAAATCATTGGGGGTTTCGGGCCTTAATCCACGATGTGAGTTCAATGATGTTTGGTGGATACACATACTCCTATTTTTTTTTATTTCTGGAACAAACGGGTTTCCTCACGATGTTTTCTTTTCACCGCCGAGCTATTGACTAATTTTTTATAAATCCGTTCTTAATTAGAATCTCAGTGGTACGGGCCGAGGATTTGAACTCACAATCACACGAATGTGCGTAGAGTATTGATACCCTTGGGTATCACCGCCTCTTTGGGGGCTCATGAGGGAATTGAACACTCAACTTTCGCTTTGCTAGCACGAGTCGACTAAATTAAACGAATTCTAGTATTGAGGCTGAGAGGACGGTTTCCGAAATATTCTCTTCGTTCATTAAGTGCTGCAGTTTACTTACTCAATAATTCATTTCCGTGTACGTCTTTCTGTATTCAAAGATTAACATTTAAGTATTTTTTGAAAATTATACATGTGTAATTAAATAATTTGAGATACTTGAAATTCCTTGCTCGGAATTAATCTGTGAAAACAAATTCAAAATATCTTGAAAAATATTGTTATCTAAACGCGTTACTCACGGTTTAGTATAGTTGATATTTCGGTCCAGTTGCATGAACCGTGGTCGCGGCGAGACTGCGGGGGGCGGGGGGCGGGTGAAGGTGGTACTGCTATTAACAGACAAATCTGTCTACCCTCTGTATAAATAAATAATAAATCGTGAATATCCCGTTTACATAACATTTATTATGTTCAGCTACGATAACAAAAGTTTAAAATCTTATCTTGAAAAATGACTGAAGCAAAGAGCTTAGAAGTCATAGGTTAGATAAGAACAGAATGACGTCATTTTTCAAACGCACGTTATAAAATACCATTATAAAAACGCACGAGTGACAGAGATGCGTGCAACGCATGAGAGCAATAGCTCCCGACACATATTTTTTAATTAACTTAGACAAAAATATTTTGAATATAAACGCTTTTAATATGTATCTTCTTTAGTAGCCGAATAAATCATGAAACATAATATATGTCATAAAACCATAATAATACAGTCAAATACCTCATTAACTTTTTGTTAAATGTAACTCAATGTAGGCTTTAAACGGAACAATAAACGATAAAAGTACATAGGGAAAATTTCATAGTTATTATTCGTCATTTGTGATTTTTGCTATGAGACGAACAATTTATGTACAGTCAGCTAGAGATGAATTTATACCCATCGGTATAGTTCTTTCATCTCACGAAGGCAGGTTCGGTTAGTATAGTTAGACCGTCGAAAGATTATTACCGATTTGACAGTTCATGAATAGTTGGTTGAGATAACTTTGAAGTGGCGTACAAATTACGACAAAAATATTTTCATCATTAATACGCGCTCTCAAAACAAATTCCAGGCGAAAATGACAGAATTAGGCAATTTTACACTAAACGCAATTGTTTGGAGCCCTCAATATTGTTTAATAACTAAGAAAATTATTATTTTTTCAATCCGTGACGCTGTGTTACAATGTTACGTCGTGTGTCACTTTTTGTTTTTTAAAGATAGTGATGTAGTTCAAGATACTGAATACCGACACCGGATATTTGTGAAATAGTCTGAGTAAAATGTTAGAAGTGTATGAATTTACTAATTCCATTACTTCTGTGTGATTTGATCTTAATTAAGAATTTTAAAAAGTGTATAACGATCATTAAATCCTTGCATTTTTTAAATGTTATCGGTAAAAATGGTATTACTGGCTTAATTATAGTCACCCCAACCTGCACTAGGGCCGCCATTTGGTGTCTGCAAAACAGTCAGTCAATCAGTCGTCCGTCGTTGGTACTCATGCGCACAGGCTACGTTCCCATGTATTTGCTCCCATTTGTATTTGTCCCATGTATTGTCACAAAAAAAAACACCACACAGGTGTTTTTTTTGTGACCCGGCTATCTTCTGTTCGTTGTTCCTACTTATTACGTTGACTTTGGCGCGAAATTTGAGTCTGATTCTGCCTTGTACTTTGGGCGTGTTGTGTTAGTGCCGAAACGTGGACAAACTTTAAATAGCCAATGCCGTGAGCTTATAATTAGAGAACTATTTCGAGCGTGAGTTGCAAAATGGCGGACCTTTGATGCCTGTCATCCAAGTACAAGAGCGCATTTCTTAGGTGCTCGGAATCTGTATAAAACACTTTTCGACATCACGAAAGACAAATTCCGTCCATATGGAAGTGAGGCAAATGTGTTCCGGACACAAAAAAAAAAGAGAAGAACTAAGTCGAAGATTACTGTTGATAATTTTGATGCAGACGCTACCAGAAATCATATTTACAATTATTATTCAAGAATTGAATTTCCGTATAGAATAATGCTTTTGATGTCGATAAAAGAGGTTGGCTTATATAATGGAAGAAAAACGGTATTGTCACGAATATTTAAAAAAATTAAAGCTTTGAATACAAGAAAACTAACACGACAAAAAATGTTATGGATAGATTTGACATAATACTAAAGAGAAACCAATTATTAAGGGAAGGGAAGAAAATTACAATTTGAGAAACGCGGTGTTTATCGACGAGACGTGGTTAAATATGAATCACACCGTTCCACGCTCGTGGACGGACGGCACGAAAGCTTCCACATCTAAAGTGCCAATAGGCAAAGGAACTCTATATAGTACAGCTCACCACAACATGGCTCCGCCATTCAGCACTGATAAAATGTAGAACTTGCTAAAAGAATCTTGTGAGAAGATCACAAAAGACGACTGGGCGAAAGTAGTTGAAAAAACAAGAAAAAATATTTTGACGGACAATGACCGAAATATTAGGATTGATTCCACAATTGATAATAAAATAATGATTCAAGTAACTAATAGTGACGACGATAGCAACAGATCACGTGATTCTGATTCAGAATAATGTAAAATACGCAATGAAACATATTTTGACCACAATTAATTGTTTGTATTTTCATATTCCCTATTCTATCACATCAACGAAAGTATTATCATTATCTGTCCATAAAAGTATTTAATGCTACTGCTACGATTGTCTATAATCACATCACTACTTACATATGTCAAATCGATAATCTGTTGACGGCCTAACTTTAGTGATTGTTCTCGTACATGTACGAGGCGTATTCGAAAAGTAAGGGCCGTTCGCTTATATTTCAAAATCGACAAGTCGTAACACGTTTAAACTTGTGCATATCTGTACGTGCACTACTCGTGCAGCTATTTCAGGTGTTGTTTTGATTCAGTAGTCATTTGCCTATCTGTGCGTACAGTAAACAATGTCCGCGATAATCGTTGCTCCCGCCAGCTGTGAAGTTCGCGCTGTAATAAGATTTTTGTGTGCAAAAGGATCTTCAGCTGCTGAAATTCATCGAGAGTTATGCGTAGTTTATGGACCTACTGTAATGAATGAAGGAAAGGTTAAACAATGGTGTCGTGATTTCAAAACTGGACGAACAAATGTTCATGACGAAGAGCGGAGTGGTAGGCCCAGTATGCAAACCGATGAAATTGTTTCTCTGGTGGACCAAAAACTGCGATCTGATCGTCGGTTGACGATTAGTGCCCTGGCTGATGAATTTCCTCATCTTGGACACACTACTGTCTACACAATTGTCACGGAAAAACTTGGATACCACAATACGCTTTGAAAACGACAAGGAAATTAAGAACGCCGTTGAAAACTGGTTCAACTCGCAGGCGGTGAGCTTCTATGCAGAGGGGTTAAGGAAGCTGGTGCAGCGGTACGAAAAATGCTTGGAAGTGAACGGCGATTATGTGGAAAAGTGAAGTAGATTTGTAGTAAACTAAATGTGCTAATAAAACCTATTTCATATGATTATATTTTTTTTATGACGAAACGGCCCTTACTTTTCGAATACGCCTCGTATATTGTTTTAGTGTGCTTAAACTTGTGAATGCTCAGTTGGGTTCCCGACGAAACGGCGCACACGGAAACAATGTTCATGTACACGAGCACAACCACTACTAAGAGTAACCGGCCTTCGTGAGATGTAAGAACTATATCTAAATACGTTAATAAATGAGGGCTAGATAGAGTTGAACAGTTTTGGGTACATTAGCGTGTTTCTGTCTGTACGTAAATATGCAATTCTGACATTAACTGACATTGCCGCGTGTGTTTGTTACAAAACAAATAATTATAACCTTCGTATAAATATATTTCAATTACAGATTTGGATTTAACAAGCCTCTGTGTTTGCTGGTCTGTTTCTGTTGGTGGATTTATCACACCTACTTCGATTAATTCAGTCATTACTATTCCATTATTTCTTTATATCATCAATATTAATTATCAGTTGGACCCCGGACAGGCAAATATAAAATGACTTAGATTAATTGAAGCAGAGTAATTTCATTGGCTTCACTGTTTTATGAAGCTATGCTAAGTCAATTGTTATCCAATATTCATATGTTTCCGTGCTTATTTCAAAATATCCATTAGCTTAACAGAGTCCCACTGCAGGGCATAAGCTTCCCTTTATGATCACCGAAGGGTGCGATTGAAAAATGTTACAAATACCCCAGATTTGTTCTTAATTCTGGTGCACATGAATTTCCTCACGATGTTTTCCTTCACCGTGGAGGTAGTGATAAATGAAAAATGTGTACTAAAGTAGAAACTAGGTGAGAAAATGCTTGAAAAAAATTCAATTAATCCAATCATGTCTAGATGTTTAGTGGTGGCTTCTGTTATTGAAATTCGTTGACAATACCCGTATTTTTTAATACTTAAACTTAAAATGTTATATTATAATTATGCTGGTTTAGCTGTCAAAAATATTTGCTGGTTTAGCTGTCAAAAAATATTAGATATGTACATTGTACAACCGACAACGGGGATTATCAATATTAAAGAATATGCATCTGGATGACCCTAATCATACCTACAGCTAAAACCAACTTTATTTCTTATTTAATTTTCTTTGTCTTAAGTGAGTCTCTTTTACGAAAAGACTTATATTTCAAAAAGTATTAATGAAACTGAATGAAATAAAAAGTTTAAATTAACATTTGCCACGGTGTTTTTCTACGAAAAAAGAACATTCCTTTCTACAAACAGCAAACGACCCAATTCCACTTGAAATGTGTTTTAATTAATATTTTCCATTAGGGTTCGATTCGGTCGTGTCGTATTGTCAACTACACCGATGCAACGTCGCGACGGAGCCGACATCGAACGGTCAATTATGTCAACACATACGTTTGTGTCCATTTCTGTGCTTATTTTAAGTTAGAGAATAATAACATTAATAATGAAGTGCTCTTTATTATTGTTATTGCAACACTTGTGCCTCGCGATGTCGGCCGGCTATAGAATATCACAACCCCATCTTCTCCCGTGGGTCACGTAAAAGGCGATTAAGAGAGAACTAAGCGGCTACGACAATCCCTGAGCAACTACTTGTATCAGCCTACAACTTCTCACTACAGGACACAGGCCTCCCCTTGTAAATCATTGGGGGGGGGGGGGGGGGGGGGGGTTCGGGCTCTAAATCACCATGTGGGCCCAGTGCCGATTGGTGGATCACATACTCTAGATTTTTTTTAAATTCCGCAGCATGCGGCTTTCCGCGCGTACATCTCTCTATTTTAAAAAAATGTTTTTGCTCAACGGTGAGGAACTACACCGCCTTTAAAAAAGTAGACTCGCTAACCCGCTTAGTCAGCGTGGCGTTTCAAAGCCATACATCCCTCATGCATATTGTCTTGAGGCCCATGTTCAACCATGGATAGTGAAGGGGCTGGTTGCATTGCATTGCAAATAACACTTTATTTATCTCTACATATTTGCCCATGGTCTGATTATACAAACGAATTGATTATTCCTTTCCAAGTTATGTCTGTTGTTTAGTCCCGAAACATGTCTCTCCTTATAATAATTGCGGTAATAAGCTACGAAGTATTTTTGTTAATTTTAGCTTTTATGACCTAATGACTACCTCCTACTGATTTACTAGGGGAGGCGTGTGTGTTGAAGTGGATTTATACTGATACTTATAAAAAATATTTATAATCACTAGGGAGTTTATAAGTACTTATATTTATAGTTCTTATAAATAAAAGGCATAAAAAGCAGAATTAACGTATGGAATTTTGCACGTCTTATTTACAATCGCCACTAGAATAAAAATAAACACTATCTGTCGCGGGGCGTCTATGTGACTAAAAGTGTAAGCTAATTAATGTGATTATAAAAACATAAATAATTTAAAAGCGGTTATTAAAAGTTAAAGACTCTAAGACTTGTTTGATGCGATTATTCATAGCTTTAGTTTCCACTGACCCAAATATAACACATATTTGGAGCCTGTTAGTTTTATATCCAAGAAATAAGTACCATTTATTAGGGTGGCGGGTCCAGATCTGAATACCGCTGAGAGGGAACCTACTTTAGAAATGATTGCGCCGGTTGATTATGGAAAACTTTTTAATTTGACAGTAATAAAACTCGGCCTTGTCAGCTAAAAAGAGTAGTTATAAAAAGATGCCACATCGAACATAGTTGCAATTTCGCACAACTGGAGAACTCACACTATGAACTCAAACTCGGGAAGTATCTGATGCAGAAGAGACTTATGGAATTTATGGGGGCTTTGGCGTTGACGAGGTGAGCCTTCGTGTTTTCTGTGGTCTATTACGAGACCACGCAATTACAGTAGGCTTATGTTTCTCGATTTCTACTCGGGTCCAAGCTATAATAGTATACGTCCAGTACATCTATCAACACACCTATTAATCAACACAAACCATAATTTGATATTACTATCAGTCTATTGCCTCAGTGATATCTGTTGTTCAAAGCAGAACACTGAGGTTAATCACAAAAATAAAAATATCTTAACCGCTACAAAAATGTAGAAAGTTACTTATAACAAGTAGAGCTAAACTCATCTTCAGCTAATACAAAAAACAAGGACGCTCGAAAAAATATGTTTCATTACACGTAACAAAGTGATCTCATATCGTCGAGTGGGGTAACTTCCTTGTTTCTTTGTGTCTATCTCTTAACTAAATTGGCAAAGAACGGAGCAGTCTATAAAAATGCGTAGCAGCGCTACACTTCGTCAATGTCTGCGAAACCAGTTGGCCTGCTACGAAACAAATATAGGCCTCTGACTGATTATAAATATTAGGTAGTCTGATAAGTTCGCGGCCTTTTTATAGTGAATATAATATGTGATTTTTTTTCTATTACATAAATATTTATTGAACGGAATATTGTCCATTTAATTCGACATTTCGCCATTTTTCTAGCAGAGCCATTATACCATCGCTATAATTTTTTTGGGGTTTGAGCGTTTTGAGGCATTGAGCGAAAAACTGATTTAAATGGTTTATTCAGGCTTCTCTTGAATGTAATTCTACTCCATTTAGAGAATTTTGTAAAGTGCGCAATAAATGTTAATTCGAAGGGGCTATTTCTGGACTGTATGGAGGATTAATTTTTCATTTTTTGTATTTTTTTTATAGTGAAGTAGGAGGACGAGCAAGCGGTCTCATGTGATGATAAGTGTTACCGCCGCCCATGGACACCTGCAACACTGGTTTATGTGGATGCGCTGCACTTTGGAAAATTTCGGTCTGTTTCGGATCAAAAATCAATAACTTTTTTGTTTCTAAAGATAAAGTCTTGAAATTTTGCACAAGTATAAATGAATATATATTATTATATTGAATGTATTATAGTATAAATGAGAATAAATGAATATTAAATACATATATTTTAATTTAATTATGTGAAATCGTTTTTTATAAGTAAAATTATAAAAATTCAATAACGTAAAAAATATGGGTTTAATATGTTTATTTTTTATTTAATTTCAAATACAATCTATAATTTGATTCTTAACTAAATATTAGACTATATTATAAAAAAAAAACATTAAAATAGAAGAATAAACCCAAAAAAATAGCGTGCGTACCTATTAACTATAGATTTCGATGACATGTATTTTATCAATTTTTTATGAATATTTCAGTGGTTTTAATATATGTCGTGTGAAAATAACCATCTCGAAAAATAATTCACTCGACATATATATACTTAGGTATTCTTTTTTGCTGGATTCGGAAGAGTCTCCATACGCTACATACGAGTATGTAGCATGTGTAGTCTTCCCAGTAGGCCTGTTACGCTCGTTTCCCAGTAGAAGTTGAAGGTGAAGAGTCGGTTATTTCGTTCTCCGAGGTCGGTATGGCTACGGAATATTCAGAATCCAGCCAACTACTATTCTTACTTAAAAATACATCTTTTGTGCGTCTCGCTTCTTTCCAACGTCTATTAAACGAAGGAATAATCTTTGGATATCGCTTAATGCGAAACATACTAGTAAATTGTCTTCAAATACTTTATTTTGTTTTAAAAATGTTGATAATGCTTCCACAGTTTCCCCCCCCCCTCCAATATAAGAAGTTATTAATTCACGCTTATTGCAGTTGAAAGTCGACATTTTTAAATTATTTAGTATTATAAAATTGTCGTAACTGTTACACGTTTGTCCAATTACCGCTGACAAATTGTTTTATGAAAATAAATTTATTTCATCTCTTTATTGAAATTATTATTTTCACCCGCAAAAAAAATGATAAGACAACTACATTTTAATGAATAATTGATAAACAATGGGCAAAATGTTGATAGAAAACGACAAATGTTGAAACAGCAACAGATAGCGGTTTTCCGTGTCCAGACTCTCATCATATTCTTACGAATAATTTCCGAATAGGCAGCTTCTGATACCTAATTTTTTTAAATGTTTCTAACGAACATCTAAGCTACATTTACACATAAAAATTAAAGAGTGAGGAAGCGTGGGTAATTGTCAAAAGTCTCCACAAAGTTGAAGACTTTGAATTTTTCTTTATTTTGTTGTTTTAATTTCTATATATTATATTAAATAATTAAATTAAAAATTATGCCTGTAATAAAATTTCCATAAAATGAGCTTTCTGTAAATATATAATCCTATACTACTATCTATGACGTTTTACGAGAAAAAGACTTTGAAATCTTATAATAAACGGGCGCAAATTGACTGTCTGTAGAATACCAAACTATTAGCGTAGAAAAAAAAAGTTTTTAATAAATATAGTTTAAAATACCCATACTATATCAAATTTTGACTCTTAAACTCTTAAAAAAAAATAAGAAAGTGTGTTAGTTCCGAAATTACTAAAAAGTATTTTTGATGTGCCTTTGTTCTAGCATTTTCCATAGTGCGCCGTCGACCTTGCAAAATCCTATTCACAGTTCTCTTGAAGAACTCCATATCGTAGCTTAATGGAAAGCCCTCTTGAGGCAGATTGTTTCACAGCCTACGGGTTCGCGGTATAAAATTATTTTTGGATCGAACAGTACGCGGACACCTCCGTATCGAGGAAATGTGGATGGACTGCCCTTCTGTGACGGGAGATGCGGTCAATTATGTTGAACAATTCATCAGAGCATTCCCCATTGTACTCGTACAGGCGGTAGAACATTTAGAGAAACACAACGTCTCTCCGAACGTTGAGGGGTTCTAAACTGCCCGTGAGAGTGGGATCGTCGACAATTCGAATAACACGTCGTTGGATAGAGTCAAGTGGGTCCAATTGATATCTCGGTGCGCCGGCCCAGAGATGTGAGCAGTACTCAATATGGGGCCTAACCTGAGCTTTGTAAAACATTAGGAGTTTTCCAGGCCCAGGTTCAAGGTGTATTAGATTAGAAGGTGATTACATTTAAAAATAAATACAATTTACATATACGTTTCCTAAAGTTTCAATACTTTTCCAAAAATATATTGATCAACCTAGTATTTGTGATTTTCGCGCTTTTCCCACATATCCATCTATTACATATTTATCGGTTGGTGCAATCCAACCGAAAAGTCAAGTAAAATAAATAAAGTAAACATACGCGTTAAGAAAAAAATATATACCACGTATCGCATGTATTGGGATACAATTAAAAAAAGTTTTATTTTATCAAACCAAGTTGTGACAATTATAAAATACAATTTATAACAGATTATAAATTCTTCGCTTTACTCTAACCTCACGCATAGCTTTTCTATTGCATTATTGCCTCACGCATTAGTGCTACACATTTGTGAAAATGTGTAGTAAACTTTACGTAGTCGCCTACGAGACCTTGTCAAGTCAACTATGGAAACTAGCTCTGCTACGAATAATAACTTCTATAAACTCGTTCCAATCCAATTCCACCAAAACGCAAAAACACGTAGCGGCCTGAGATACCTGACACGGCCCTAAATTAAATGGTGAAGTGACATTTTCTCACATATTATTAACTTGATTCATGGAGACTGCAAGTTTGTAGATTTAAAGCCAAATGTTGAGATGTTTCGTTGATTTGGTTTTGTTTCCGTCAAATTGGAAAATAGTCGATTGACTTCTATGGGCAAACTTTTAGGTGTAAAATAAAAAATAATCACTTGAAACTAATCAAGATTCTACTCTCCTCTGTTAACGTTGAACCGAAACGAATACCGAAGAAGGGAATTAAGGAATTGATTGAAAGTTGTGAAATTGCGCCGAGTTTAAGTCTACAAAGGGCAGCCGGTCGGCCTGGAGCCCCGGATATTGTCTGGTTGGAAGGAAAATCTGCCGGGAAAATTTAACTTAATAGCTGAACACTTTATTTATTAGTCGCCGCTTTAAGACTGTTCTTATAAGTAGGTAAACATCTATTAAGTCAACAGATGACAGCGTAATTGCATACTTGTAAATTGGATTGTTCATCAATTAACAACCAACTTGTTGTTCTTAATTCTCAATTGTTTCTACTTAGGAATGTATGATATCCAGCGATATATATGTTCCTACAACAGTAGTGTAAATTATTTTAATATGTCCAATCAGTAGACTGAAACTAACTAAAAATTAACTTGTATGTATTTCATATTGTCTTTACGATTGTACATTTAAAATAAATAATTAGAGATTAATTTATGTGTATAATATTATTCCATTACGTTCTTGAACTTCGAACGCATTACTGGTTACAGTAAACGGCCGAAAGTAATACACATCGACTATGATCGGCTAGCTTCTTTTTTGTAGGGCATTTTAAAGCGTCGTCTCTGTCGAAAGCCGTTACGTAAAACTCTTTCGTAAGTACGTAGTTTGTACCTACTTACGAGTAATACTTACGATACTAATACTTACGAGTAAGTAGTAAATTTAACTTTTAATCGGTTGATAGTTTAATTTTGATTCCACTTTTCCATCAGACTGCTACAGTGTAATTTTTTTTAAATATATCTTTGTTTTTATAAATTTGTGAATATTATCACTGTAACCCACTGAATCTGAATCAGGTAGCACCTGATCTCTGTCGTATTGTATGTCTAAATTATCTTTATTTCCACGGCGCACAGCGGTGCTCAGGAGGAAAAAACTCCCATTTTCAGAGATTAACAAAACATTTATATTTATATAAATATAATTTCTAGTGTCCTATAGGAACTAGATTTGTATATCTGATTTACCCATTTTACTTTTTTCTTTATGATATTATGGATTAATTATCCGAAGCTCTCCGAAGCTCTTCACCAATGCGATGGAAGACGTTTTCAAGCTCCTGGAATGGAAAGGACTCGGCATCAACGTTGATGGCGAATGCATCACTCACCTTCGATTTGCCGACGATATCGTGGTCATGGCAGAATCGCTGGAGGATCTTAGCACAATGCTCGGAGACCTCAATCGAGTTTCCCAACAGGTGGGCCTTAAAATGAACATGGACAAGACGAAAATCATGTCGAATGTCCATGTCGTGCCCACCCCAGTTTCAGTTGGGAGCTCGATTCTCGAAGTTGTTGACGAGTACGTCTACCTAGGCTAAACGGTCCAACTAGTTAGGTCCAACTTCGAGAAATAGGTCAATCGACGAATCCAACTCGGCTGGGCAGCGTTCGGGAAGCTACGCAGTGTCTTCTCGTCCAAAATACCTCAGTGCTTGAAGACGAAGGTCTTCGACCAGTGTGTGTTGCCAGTGATGACCTACGGCACCGAGACGTGGTCTCTGACTATGGGCCTCATAAATAAGCTCACTGTCGCACAGCGAGCTATGGAGAGGGCTATGCTCGGGGTTTCCCTACGTGATCAAATCAGGAATGAGGAGATCCGTAGACGAACTAAAGTCACCGACATAGCCTCTCGACATAGCCTTAGCAAGCTGAAGTGGCAGTGGGCAGGGCACATAGCTCGAGGAACCGATGGCCGATGGGGCAAAAGGGTTCTCGAATGGAGACCACGTACCGGCGGACGAAGCCGAGGACGTCCATCTGCTAGATGGACAGACGACTTCATAAAGGTTGCGGGCACCCGCTGGATGCAGGTCGCTGCCGATAGGTCTAAATGGCGGACAATGGGGGAGGCCTATGTCCAGCAGTGGACGTCCAAGGGCTGAAAAGAAGAGAAGAAGAAGAAGAAGATTATGGATTATTGAGTTTTTATGTTAAAACAATGTCATTTTCAATTAATGACTTCTCGTAAACTAGTCTTATTATCTATAATTGAATACTACATTTCGTTAATGTTATGCCTACCCTATTTTAGTTTGCTGTAGGTGTCCCATTATCAATACATATAAACAAAAAAATAAATAAAGAGATAATTGTTTTTTTTTCACTTCAAAAGGTTAGAACTTTCTTCCGCATTTTTTAAATATACATTAGTAAATTCCTTGAAACCTTAGGATCATTAATAAATGACCTTTAGCTGCGGTAAACTGCGTTTTTTTTTTCTTCTACCCGTCATATGACATATGACGTCATATGGCATTAGACATTTTCTTAAGAAATTAACGATTAGTAATAATCCCCTATTCACCTCTTCATGCTCGAATTAAATTTATGGAATGCATTTTACATATCGCCTACAATAAGTCATTCAAAACTTGGAGAACCAATTCAGAAATCAAGCCCGAAAAAGAAGAAGAAAAAAAGAGGATTCAAACGGAGTTTTACAAGCGTTTGGGAATTAAGGTGGACTTTGTCAAACAAGGGATGGGTACTACAAACGATGGCGACATAGCCCGAAGATTTTTTAACAGTCCAATTATTACAGCAGAAATGACAGGCGTAGATGTAAATTTGATACACAGATTCTCGATAATTTTGCAAACAATTAACTCCTCCGGTGCGCGTTCATTGATGCCGATAAATTCCATGCCTACTGCTGTGAAACAGTTCAATTGTATGTGAACTTATACAGTTAGTATTATATGCCTAACTCTGTGCATAAAATATTAATTAAAGGAAGCAAAATTATAAATGCTGCAATTTTGCCAATAGGTGCTCTAATGGAAGAGGCATAAGAAGCTCGGAATAAGGACTATGGTAATTATAGATTGCACCATTCAAGAAAATGTTCCCGTGAGTCTACAAATGAAGATATTTTGAACTTGCTTCTTGTGTCCTCAGATCTGTATATTAATTGTTTAAGAACGGATCCTGATAAGATTACATTTTCCCCTTCACGAAGATACTATGGCATTATTAAAATAATAACAATCTATACTAATATAATAAAGAGATAAAATTGTGTGTTTGTAGGTATGTTGGGGGTAATCTCTGGAACTACTGAACCGATTTCAAAAATTCTTTCACAAACTGGAAGCTATATTATCCGTGTCTAATATAGGCTACATTTTATTTCTAAATTTTGAAAAAAAAAATGAAAAAAAGAAATCTTATAAACCGAAGGGAAGCGAAGCGAGGGCGGGTCGCTATAATAAATATTCTCGGACATTTCACACAGCGCCATTGCAGCGCCAACTGGTCAGTCGATGTAAATGTACTCAATAATAATAATAATATTAATAATTAAAATAAAAATGTTTTTAAATGCTGTTTTATGTAATAAATATATATATAAATATATACGTTTTCATGAATATTACTGGAAATTATTTATAAAAATCTTTTTTTTAAACTTATTTAGAATCACGATACTCAAGTATAAAATTATTAGTGAAAACATAGCTTGATTAAATCATTCCGAACGCGCTTTATAATAATTTCCGCAGTCCTATACAAGCGGCACTACTGTACGGTGTTATACAGGATCCGTCAGATGTTTCCCTGAAGATTGAAACCATGGATTACGCTTCTAATGCAGTTAATTAACATGAAATATTATTATTTGTAATTTTGTAGACACAATTTTAGGCTTGTCCTTTGTATTTATCAAATAATAATCCAGGAAAAATAAAATTAAAAAATCGTAAATATTCATGTCAATTAACTCAGAAACGTATATATACCGATATAAGATAGATGTTTTTTACATCATAGAACACCAAATACTAACCTTAACCAGAAAGAGGAAAATGATACATTGACATTTTTATGTATCGTAAGCTTACGAGAAAGAGATGATAGATTTATTATTTACAACGTACTTACCATACTGCAATGTAGGACAACAGCGATAGTCGATGGATGTATGAACTGCGGTTTATTCTCAATAATGCCATACATAGAGGCCACTTGAAACTAGTGGAATAGCATCGTGGAGTACCTAATATAAAATTTAGCTATGGATATAAATATTAAGTTACATCAGTCTCCTTAATTTTTTTTTATGGACAAAGGCGGCAGACGCGCATTCAGTCCACCTTATGGTAAATGGATACTGTCGCTCATTGACATCCGCGGTACATGCCAACATTAGTCCTAAATGACAAACGTTGGCACGTCTCCGGATGCACTGCCCACCTTTGGAGATATAAAATGGGAAGGGATAGGATGGGAATAGGCACTGGCATATCTCACTCACTACCGAAACACATACATACATTGGGGAAATAAGATAAAGTGGGAAATGCAGTACATTTCAAGATAGTTTTCTGTGAGAGAGGGGTAACGTGGCCAGTCGAGCGCGCCCAGCGACTGTTGGATTACAGCGTGCACTCTCCCCCTCAAAAATAATATCTCCTTAATAATATATTCTGTCGAACGAAATTTGAGTGAATATTATGTTTCTTTGTTACAGAGAGTGTACAAAGATGAGATCACAGCAGCGGCGGAAGACGATGCTACTAAATGTACGAGTAGTGATATTGTGAAGGTATGTACCGATTGTCTGTGTCTATTTTGTTTATGAACAAAAAATTCACACCAAAGCAGGGATGTAATTTATAAACTTTGAGTAATTTATAAACTTGTAATTTATATCTTTTGCCAAAAACTATGAGTTTGACGACCAATTAGTCCACCCATTAGTTGGTAGTGGTCCTGCTATGTAGAAAGAAGTGAGTTCCGGTTATTCCTGTCTGTCCCGCCAAGGCTGTCCCACTAGCGAGGCAAAATGGAAAATCCCGGTCTGATAAGGCTAAGTGTTTGCACAATATATATTTTTTTATGGATGAAGGCGGCAGACAAGCATTCATTCCACCTAATGTTAAATGAATAATGTAGCTCACATACATCCGCGACACTTGCCAACATCAGTCCAAAATGACAAACGTTCGCAAGCCGCCGAATGCGCTGCCTACCTTTGGAGATTAGGAATGGATTTACTGAAAGGGTTTTGAAAATGGGGAGGGATAGGATGGGATGGGAATGGGCTCTGGGATATCTGGCATCTGGGGAAAGAGCATAAAGTGGGAAATGTAATACATTTCAAGGTAGTCTTCTGTGAGAGAGGGGTAACGTGGCTAGTCGAGCGCGCCCAGCAGGTGTTGGATTGTAGCGTTGGAATTTAAATGTTCTTGCCATTGTGTGTGTCTCTAGACCCACGACTCGGGCATCCTAGTACATGTTACATATTAGGAGGCATAACAAAAAAATGTCTTACATTTCTATAGAATCTTAACAAAGGTGTACATTTAATATGTTTTTAAAAAGGCGTTCCATTACAAGTACGAATGATACAGAGGCCAAAACAACAGTTATTTATTGGAATGCATGTCCGTCTGTCCATTTGACTGTCTGCGTATCACGCAAAGCCCACGGGACGGATTTTAATAAAACTTAACACAATTATAATTTATGTGCTGGATTAACATTTAGGATATCTTTTATACACATCAATTAAAAAGGTTCGATATAAAAATCAATTATAATGTTTCCACATCAATTATTAATTTCCATCAATTTTATACAAACCACACTTTGACGTCTACGCGCACGAAGTCGCTGGCACTGCTGGTAATAAATATCAATAATAGCAATAGTTACAGTCTTAAGTAGGTACATACATATTGGGGTAATATTTATCTAATACAAAATACCCCACATTCCTTTCTAAAGAACCTCGGACGCGTTTAATCACCTGTTATCTGTAATCCCTCTTAAAAAGGGGTGTTCCATTCAAAGTGTAATCCTTCTGTCAAATGTTTTGTAGAGGCATAATCGCTTGTCAAATATATTTACCTAAATATTTAATGAATCTAGGCGATACATATGTTACGGCTAATGCTAGGATTACGGATAAACCTAGCATTATTAACTAGTGTTAATAATGCTAGGTTTATCCGTATTTATCCGTATACCTTGTTGCCGATTGTACATATTAGAATGAAAGGAAGAAAGAAATATTGATTCTACAAGACTCATAAAGTACACACAAGAAGAGAAATGACGACAGTTAGAAGGAGAGAAAATAATCACAATGATAATATACTAGGATATATATACGTATGTACAATCGGCAACAAGGTAACGTATACCCACCCATCTGTGCCTTAATACACTTGTAATAAGAACTAGAACGTATGTATGTCCGTAATGAAGGTTTACCTAGTACAGTGGTCGGAACACATTGTAACTATATATAGTAACCATTATTTTCACTCAATAAATATTTATTATTATAAAAAAAACATCCAGATAAGAGTCGAAATTCGTCAAGAATCTTCTTAACCAGAAATCTTTTGTGCCCAGAAACAATTTGACTCGTTCAGGTTAGGACTCTGATCGCCTCAAACTTTGTGGTTAGTTTTTTTTACACAATGCGAAAATCCTTCCTATCCAGAAACAATATGTTTGATTCATATTATTATGCTGTTTATAATATATGTATATTTTTATAACTTTAGAAGTCCTTAGATAATGCTACCTTTATTTGGATAATGCTAACTTTATTTGGATATTGCTAGTTTTATCCACACAATTTATAAATGTATTATTGTAAGAAGAACAATGTGCCGGCTTAATGCTACATGGCACTATCTTCCAGCCATCCTAAAGAAGTATACAGAAAAAAAAAAACAATTCTAAATAAACTTACATACTATACCTATATATACCAAATAAATACATACATATAAATACATACAAACATATGTAAATATACTTAAATATACCTACGACCTGTGACATAACACTTAAAATATACGCAGTAAGGAATTATCATTTTATTAAAAGGATGTTATTTTCGACTCATCAATTTGTACTTTGTTTTAATTTCTTTTGCAAATAACTAATTTCTGTAATTTGAACATTGATTATTTCCGTAACTAATTCCCTTTTTCTATACCACAACATAATTTCTCTTTCCTAACAAGTACTTTATAATGTCTATGTAATCGATACGATCTGTTAATGTGCGTCCAGTTGTAATGAAATAACCCCCTAGTGGTTTACACCCCTCCCTAACCCCCCCCCCCCCCCCCCTGCCTTCAGACAGTCCCGCGGTGCTGTTAATCGGTAAATGGACAACCAATACTCCCCCACCGTGACGGTTAATTGTTGCTTGTTACACTAATTATATATGTTAGCCATCATTGGCTAGGTCATTAGATATTGGAGACGATCATGATGTATTAACGGATAGGAAAAGTCTACTTGGCGAAGTTGCTTGTTGTCCAAATCAAACTTTACGTAAAATGGAAAAACCCGGAAGCATTGAAATTGAATGCAATATCACTGGAAAGCTAATACATGGTTAAAAATACATGAATTAAATAAATATAGTTAATTTCTCTGATGTATTTTTATCGATGATCGATATTTGTTATTGTTTTGGTGTGCAATAAACAGTTTTCTTTCTACCTATTCAGATCTATTCTACCTATCTCTACCTATTTCTACCTACTTCACCATCATGTTTCGGTTCAGGTTTCGGGAATAGTTCGGACACACTGTATACTTTCTCTTAGCAAGTGATGTGTTAATTATATCACTATTAGCAGCAGGTGAGGTTAATTTGACGCTCATTGCGAAGGTGTCAATTACACGAGATAATTGACTGAAGACGTCAGATGTATGTAAACTACTCACTACCGATTGACTAACTTGTCTAGTATGGTCGACAATTAATGCATTACTTTTACCCAGGTGCACCTTAAAAATATAGCAATAAGAGCTAGAATTTAATGGCTTTGTGACATTGAAGTGTATGCGAATGTACAGCCATACGGGTCTTATACTCTATTATTATAAATTTTGAGTTAAATTAGATTTGATATTTATTTTCAAATCGGGCAAAATTTGAGACTTTTGAAAGCAATCGGTTCTTCTAGTATCCATTGTAGGACATGGGCCTCCTAATGCATATTATCCTGTGCATAAGCGATATATGGCTTTAAAGTGCCGCCGTGTCCAAACGGGTTAGAGAGTCCACTTTTTCAGAGGTGGTGTAGTTACGAAGCGCTTGTGGCAGCGGCCTTTGTCTCCCTTAGTCGCCTTTACGATACCCGCGGCGAAGAGATTGTGCTATTGTATAGTTGGCTGACACCACATGGCACATTTGTTGTATTTCAGCAGCTCTATGAGCTTTTGCAAAGAAATTCATTCAATTTCCAGTATCTAACCTTATAAATCGTTTAGAGCTGAGGTAAATCCTGAGAGCTTGTGGTAGCGTCTCTGCTATCCCATAAACGCCTTTTACAACACCCGAATAGGGGGATGCTATTCTAAAGCCGGTTGTACACATACATCCTAAACAAATAAATACTAGAAAATAAACCCTGTAATTAAAATTTTGAAAAATAGCTGAGGAACACATAGAAAGAAAACTTAGAATTCATAGCACACATAGAATTCACAGAAGTTAGAAAATAATCATTACAAACGATCACACTCTGTGATCTCTGTGTACCCTATGTACCTATGTACATCCTGTGTGTAACTCCCTACCTTAATCCACTTTAGTTTTCAATATTCTATTTATTTATTAAGTATCGGATATTTTTCTTCTTTAAATAACCTATAATAATAATAATAAGTAGTTCAATAAGCCATAAAACATTTCTAATTCGGAAACACTCAACTCATTAATCTTATTTTATATATTTTGAAATTGTATTTTTTCAATTGACAATGAAATTGTGCCTACTGTGTGTATGCACATCCAACCCTTTTTTTTTCAGTTATTATATTGTGCTTTTCGTATCGCCTGTTTTTTTAAATTGTTTCCTAATAAAAATGCGTATCTTAGTAGTCTCTCTTTGTCGATCAAAAATATCTAGGGGATAGACTGAAGGGCTCATAACAAATTAAATAACTTTAAATTTTAATCAAGAGTTTAATTAATTTTACTCAGGATTTAGATTTTACTCAGGCGGTTTTAATCAAAAACCTCTCTTCGATTTTCCTGCTGACCAACCTAGTTAAGCTCTTTCCTTGAAAAAACATGAAGGTCTTCCCGTCACAGTTTAGCGAATAAGGGCCAACACACACGGTGCTACGTTGTCGCAACGCAATTATTTTCATATTGTAAATTTATAATGACAAGACAGGTGAAATAGTCGAATTTGCACAATGATCTTACGTACGAAAATCACTTTTTGACAGCAAATTTCCTACGCAATAATTTATATCGAATATCAAATAATCGACAACATTTGGTGGAAGGTTCAAATGGTCGAATGTATCTAATGTTTATTATATTAAAACTACCTAAATAATAATCAGTATCTAACCAAAGTTCGATTTTAGTCAATAATAATTTTAATAAATCACAGTTGAAGAAACTATGAAACTAATACGACACGCTTGTGAGCAGCATTTGGCTCAGGCACCTGATTTTTTTTATAGGAAGAAGAGCGCAGACGTGATTACAGTCCACTCGGTGGTAAGTGGATACTGTCGCTCATGGACATTCGCGGTACATCCAAAGATCAGTTCAAAATGACAAATCTTGGCACGTCTCCGGATGAGCTGCCTATCTTTCGAGATGTAGGAATGAATTTGCTGAAAGGGTTGGGAAAATGGGGAGGGACAGGTTAGGATGGGAATGGCCTCTGGCATATCTCACTCACTACCGAAACACGTACACTTCCCAACAGAAAGTAATACACATCGGCCTTTAGAAAGAGATTATCGGCTAGCTTTGATTTTGTTTTTGTAGCAGATCGAGCTAGTCGATATGTGTTACTTTCGGCCGAGATGTGTACGTATAATGGGGAATAGGATAACGCGGGAAATGCGGAACATTTCAAACTAGTACATTTATTTGCAACGTACACCCTCCCCCTCCATACCCATAATGTACACATACTTGTGTTTCTCCTAATATTACCTTAGTGGTACTGATTTTTTTATTTAAACATTTCATTGCACATATAACTGTACAAATGGTGGACTTAATGGCATGTGGCATTTTCTACCGGTCCAGATCGAACAGAAATAGGGACCCGGGTGTAATTTTAGTTTAAAAATTAACAAAATTAATAATAATATATACAAATAATTACATACACATACATACATACAAAATACTATAATATATAAATAATACACAAGAAAGCAGGAAACTTAATGAAATGATGAAAATTAGTGACTTATTTCAGTCCCGAGACTGGGTTTGGTGCCCGAGCGCAGCGAGGGCGCCAATAGGTCGAGGGACTAAATAAGTCCTGAACCCCTAGGTAAACACTGTGCTTTTCATTACGAATACAAGGAAAGTAAAAATAAAACTACTAATTAGCAAAATAAAAAATGAATGAATTTTATTTCATAAATCAACAACTTTGGTGAGATATTTATTTAAAGTTTATGGTGACATTAGAGCAATTATTTATAGTTAGTGAAATGTTTTTTCCGGGTATTTTCATATTTGATATTTTCTGGGATACTTGAGTTTCCACAGTATCCAGGGATTCTTGGGTGAATAACGCTCACCCTAGGGTGTATTGGGCTATTTTCACTTCGCTCCACAGGCAACTTCGGACCTACTTTCAGAGTATGAGTAATGAAAAATTAATTTTACTGGGTGTCTTCCTAATGTCAGTGGGAAGCATATACCAGGAGTTACAGTTTGAACAGCGAAGGAGTTGGACATGAAGCCAATACGGCGAAGAGGGACGTGCAGAGAGACATCGTCGCCAGAGCGAAGATGACGATTATGAGTGTCACCCTGAAACTGAAATTTACATTTCAGGATTTTATTATTTACTGTTCTGATTAGACCATTAATGGTACCGACCTTGCCATTGGTGACACTAATTTTTTTAGTGCTTTTCCTATTAGTTTTATTATCCTATAGATTCCGCGCCAGGTGAACCAATATACTCGTAAATCACTAAATTCAGACCACACTGTGTGAATTTGGTACTTTATAAGTATCGTCTGCAGGTGTCCTCGTTTTATTCTCGGATTAACAGCGGCCCCTTCGTTGACCATTTTGAGGTAAAATGTAAATAGGTACAGTAACTAGATAGCAATAGAATTTTGCGACTTGACAAACTTACAAAAACTGACATAAAATTGCGTTGAATTTACTAAACTAATTAAGGATATTATTGTAATATTTTTAGAACCTTATCTAATTAATAGTCTACCATAGGCATAGTAAATGTAATACATTTTTCGGTAGTCTTCTGTGAGAGTGTGGTAATTTGAACAGTCAGGCGCGCCCAGCGACCGTGGGATTGCAGAGTGCTCCCTTACCCCAACATATTGAACATGTGGTCGGTATTACCTCGCTGATTTGTTGGCCTGATGTGTTGTATAATGACCAGCCGTAGCGTCTACGATGTAGATCAGGCAAAAACAAAACCTGTAATAGCTTTATTAAGGGTCTTCGTTTTCATTTCTAGTTATCTAATAAGCCATAAGCAGTCATAAATGCGAAAGCCTGTTTGCTGTCATGAGAGAATATTAGGCCATGAAGAAGAATCAACAGGCTACCTTTTATGTCAACTGAACTTGCACTCAATGATGGAATCAATCAAACATGTGTTACTACTCGTAAAAGTCTTGTATTTTAAACGCCCAGCAAATCATGATCGTTTTGAATCAACCTATTTTTGAATAATTGACATAAATAGTTTTAAATGACTAAGAACGACTTCACCAAGTTGACGGGATTCAATTATTTTATTCTCTTTCATTATTTTTCACCAGAGAATCTAAATCTAATCCACCTTTGCTACCATTGATATAGGTACTGTATATACATTCAGTATTTTCGGTTACTCTTTTAATTATTTCTCTTACTAAAATTCCCATGAACGAAGTATGAAAACCCGGCTCAGCTAGCTATGAAACCATAAAAGAGTCTAGAATGCTTTCATAAGTTTTAAATGAATTGATTTTTTTCTTAGGAAAAAGTCCTAATTTCATTAAATCAAGTTAAAAAAATATATCAGTCGTGAAAATGTATTCATATTTTGATATTCGAGATAATGAAATTTACCGAAAAATACGTTTCTAAGAAATTGTAAAGAAGAAGAGTTTTTACGTATATATTTACGACCAATGGAGCGGACTTTTTCCACCAAATGATTTCCATTCAAATCCATTATTGGTAAATGCGTGATTTGTCAAAGCGTCCGCGTTTTATTAATGCTCACTACGTGCATATGTTGTGGCCACTTTCCGTAATTTAACATTTTATGAAGACTCGAGACAGGAATTAATTACTATACCAAGTGTTTAAAATGTTTAGTCCTCCATGGAGTGCAAGTAGCTTCACATTGTAACGCCAAGTAATTACAATATGCACAAGTCAAACTATGATTTTTGTTTTGTTTTTATAATAAGAAGGTTTCTGACGAGTATACATCCACCTACCTGGTCGCCCATGGGAATCCACGATACATACCAAAATCATTCCAGAATGACAAACGTTGACACGCTCCCGGATGCTAGAGGTAGAGATAAGATGGAATGGGAATGGGCTTTGGCATATCTCACTTCATACCCAAACACATATGTACATTAGGGGGACAGGAAAAAGTGGGTAATGCAGTACATTTCACCGTAGACTTCTCTTAGAGAGGGATAACGTGGGCAGTCGAGTGCGCCTACCGGTTGTGGGATTACACCGTGCACTCTTTTTCTTCTAATATTACACGAAACCTTTTCTTATAGACATGTCGTTTGGTAGTCCGTTGTATGCCATAGGCTTCGCTTGATGATCTTGAGTATAAAACACGAATTGCACTGGAGCAATACATTATTACCTAGATGGGTAAAAAGTGCTAACGGCTTTGTTATACCTTAGTTGGTTTTTAAGACACTTACGGGAACAGATGGGATAGATTCCGTGAAGAGATTCATGGAAAGATTAAAAAATTATTCTTAGCGTGCTATTACGCCGGTTGGCTGTTTGTTCTCGATTTGTCAGTATTGGCATAAGAAAATAAATCTTGAATTATGTACCATTATTATGGTATTGGCTGCAACATATAGATGATTGAATTTTACATTTACACCCGAATAGAAAGCTGTAGAACCACTTCGACGTGTAGTGAAAACAATAAAATAAGATTACCAGCGGATAAATTTCTTTTACAAAGATAATTGTTTTAGAACGGAATATCTTGCTCTGTATTTTTAGTTAAAAGGTTTTACGGTTGATTTTTACTTTATTTTATCGCGTTAAGTGTCGTCGCTTGTCTTATCTACTCTCTGCGAGACATTGGAAGGTTTAATCTTGTTGCAGAATGTCGTTTATTAGTGGCATTCCTCTTGGCTAATTAATTAGACGTAGTGGTATCCAATTTAATGACGTGAAAGATAGGTAGTAAACTCTATGTGGGTTTTATAATACTAGACTGTGTCTCTCCACTGTTGGATATAAACCTTTCCCAATACAATAAACTTTTGTCTTGAAACCCTACTTCTGAATATGTTAAACCTCATCAATATTACAAAATACGTTATATTTTTTAATAAATATACCATATAACCATACTGACCATCTATACATGTATATGAACCTGTCTCTCCCCTGCTGGATATAGGCCTCTCCCAAGACTCGTCAACCACATACGGTCATCCGCTCTTCACATCCTAAATAAACATACAAGAAAATAAACATGTATCATAATTTTTGGAATCAGTACCATACACGATGGAAACAGCAAATCAGTTAAATCAGTACCCATATCCTGAGATTGGTGCGAATTAACGCAAAATTTTTGTGTTAACTTTTAATTGCCTTCTGCGAACTCTGTACGAAAAGCCCACAACTAAGAATCAGCATCAGAGTCAGCCAAGAAACATAGAATTTCCGGCATTGAACTGTGTTGTGAGACCACTGCACTGCTACAAGAATTATAATTGTATCAGTAAATAAGAATTATAATTTGAGAAATAATTAAAAATAGGTTATTTCGTGAGTCGTCGTTTGCTGCTCGTACAGTATATTTTTCTGTTTGTTTAAATACAAAGAAAGAATGAAAACAGCACACAGAAAATGACACAGCACAACACACAGACATAAAGTCCAACAAAAAACAAAAGAATTAGTTCATAAATGCTATAATACCTTACTTAATCAACTCTAGACTCTTGTCACATAGACAAAAAGATTAACTTATAAATACAAGTTAAATACAATCCTTATAATTTGATCACTAAAGCGCGGCTGGGTCCAATGATGTAACTAATACAACTGAGAACAATTGGAGGTTAAAGGTAACAGCTTAATATATTAAAATAAAAAAAAACATGTACTAATATTAATTGACTTATGTTATTTCTAGTTTAAGATAATCTTTATATCTAGTAACATTGGAGTAATTAATAATGGTAGACAAATATTTCGGGAAGCATAAGCTATACGAGTGATGACGTCAATGCATCACATTGATAAATGTTAGGCGATGTCTAGAGATATTTGACCACTATTTCAGTTCAATATTAGTCAATTGTAATCTAAAAATATATGTTTAGCCAAGATTTATTTCGGGACCTTGATAATTTATTGAATCTTGAACTTTTGTGAGCAAGAAGATGAGTTTAAGAGTCGTTTATTTTTCTCTATACTAATAATATAAAGAAAGATTTTACGTCCCAAACAACTTGATTGCATTTCTTGTGGCTATCTACAATGCCGCAATGACACATCATCTCTTTATAGCAATTTGGAAAGGAGCCGTGTTATCGGCATCCCGAAACCCATTAGCCCATTGAATACAATGGCTACGAAAGAATTCTCTTTTCTCGCCTACTGAGTCATATTCACTCAAAAGGCCTACTCATCGATGAACAGTTCGACTTTAGAGCCAAACACTCTTGTGTCCAACAGGTGCACTGAATAACGGAGCACATCCTCACAGGTCTCAACCAAAGGAGACCCTTCAAGACCATAGCTGTCTTCTTCGACATAGCGAAGACCTTTGATAAGGTCTGGCACAATGGTTTAATCTATAAACTGTACCAACTCGAGGTGCCCGAAAGTCTCATTCTCATCATTCGAGACTCACTAATCGCATCATTCGCTACAGAGTTGAAGGCACTCTATCCAGTTCTCGCCCAAACGGAGCTGGAGTCCCACAGGGCTCCGTTCTAGCACTCACACTCTATTTCCTCTACACCAATGACACCCCCCACTCCCCTGGAATAGGAGGTTGCCCTCTTTTACACCGCCTTCTACGCCTCCAACGCTAAATAAATGCTTTCAACAACTGTGTAATCTACAATAAAAACATATGTGTAATGTTTTTATTGTAGATTACACAGTTGTTGAAAGCATTTATTAAAGTACAACTGTGTAATCTATAACAAAAACATTACACAGTGCAAGTACTGTATAATGTTTTTGTTGTAGATTACACAGTTGTTGGAAGCATTTATTAAAGTACAACTGTGTAATCTACAACAAAAATATTACACAGTACTTGCTGCGTAATTGTTTTCTTGTAAAAAAAAAATAATTGACTAGCAAAGAAAGTGTAAATCCCTAGGCATGGTTAAACTTTCCTTATAATTTTAACACAATTTCAAAGTATAATGCCTTCAGCTTAAGATAAAACTTTAACGTATAACGTTTTATGCAAATTGTACTCGTATGTAACTTTGGAGCAACATGGTAATCTAGTTGAAGAATATTCATGCCATAGTTGAGATTGAAAATCTACCGAGGCCAGATGGAAGAAATGCATTTTTAGTTAACTATTTACTGTACTTATATATTGTTATGTAAATTTTATTTCGTGTGTCATATGTTAATATTGTCATATTCGTTTGCTCGGCTTCGTTCTCGGCCGCACTACCATAGATTTTCCAATTGTCCAAAAAAGTTTCTCATGATGATGAAGTGGTAGGAGTGCGCGGTGGCCAATACTCTGTGACAATGTGCGATAACGGTGCCCCCCGTTTGCATGGGACGTATGGTCACGTTAGTTATAATACTTGGCAGTGACAACACTTTTTAGATAAAGGAAAGCACAGTTTTTAAATCGCCAAATCGCAGAGAAGAATATATTTTTTGAATAAAAGGGCAATAATGTTCTTTGCACTGTCTACATATTTCATACATCCTTGATCACTGTCGCCGAGTTTACCGTTTATTTTGGCGCGAAAAAGCTGTTAGGAAGAGCTTATCAAGAGAAAAATGTATGACAATAAATGAAACTTCATGGTCGTTTTTAATTAAAAAAATAAATTTAATACTCAGGTTTAACTTGCAACGTTTGTGGTTAAAATTCCACTTTATTTCGACGAGTGAGGCTTATCTTCGGACTGCACAATAAACTACGCGACTTGATTCTTATTTCAAAAGAATTGAAAAAGAACCTGCCAATTTTCAAGGGCCACCTTTCAAGTACCTTTCAATTGAAAAACTTGATTCAGGAGATTTCTCAGGAAATTGCTTTTCAACGTAAACCCCAATTTTTCTTTTTGTGGTAATCCTATCTTTCGCCAGCGTAAAATAATCGTACTAAAAACTTAGGACCGAAATTGTTCAGTGTAAAAAAGTTACTTCAAAATTAATAATTCAGAATATTCTCAACAACTGAATAACAATAGTTTAATACATACTGACAGTTATTAAAGATAGAGCGTAACCGAACCTTTGCCGAAGTCTGAAACATGAACATAAAAATACTGTATTTTTTTTAAATATATCTTGTTTTAATGTTCACCATATCTTTCATACAAATTTGCTAAATAAAATACTCAAAAAAATTGTATTTTCCCAGGAAAAAAAATTAACATTACATGTCAATCAACTCAGAATCCATGATTTCAGAGCTTGGGGAAGTGATCGACTAGACCCTGTATAAGAGTGACATGAAACTTTTCCTATATAATACAATCAAACAGTTCTATATTACAACAAAAAATAAGTCAAATTAATGTTTATGGAAATTGTTGAATGGTTAGTACGATATTTGGAAGTACAAGCAGTCCTCGTTTTAACGACAGGTTGCGACTTAAAACGAAACGACGTAATACGAGACACATTTTTCTATACATTTCTATGTAAAAAGCAAATAGTTTCTCAGACAGCAAAAGGAATCATTTTTTTTAAATCAATCAATTTTGTTAATAAAAATGGAATATCTATAAACAAAATTCTGTAACATGAATATTAAATGCGATGTTTTTTTTTATAAAAAGTCCCATATAAGCTTTTGTGCAATATATTTAGCTTCTTTCTTTTTATTCTCATGAATTTTCCTGTGACCTTTATAGATAAGAGAAATGTTATTATTATTAATTTACAAACTCCGTTCAAAGTTGGGATAATTTAATTCAAATAGGTACCTATTTTCATTACAGCGTGGAGGTGGTAAAAAATTCGATTATTTTCTTTGAAATCAATTGTTTACATTCGATGCTGAAAGAGCTGATGATCGCGCTGTTTCTCCTATTCAGCTAAATTCTCATTAAGTATTTTTTGAGTATGTGAAGCTAATGATTCAGTAAGATCGTCAACTATTGATTTCAAACACCGGCAAATTGTTTGCCATGATCTAGCCATTACCCAGGTTTCGCCTATTCATTGCTCTCGAACCCTGCGTGATGCAAACTTGTATGCTCACCTAGTGGTTTTCGTACAAGTTGTTGTAAATTTCTGAAAACGTAAAACGAATCAAGAGACTTCAAAACCAGGAATGGTATCAAAATGTTGTCTGACGTTAAACGAGGACTGCCTCTATCAATTTTTATTATAGCATTAGATATTAGCTTTGTTCGCGGTAAGGATTCGGAACTGATTCTGGACTAGTACTGAACTAATTTGGAATCGTAGTAGAGCGCATGCTCGGTTATAAATCGATTCGTGATTTTTATTTCCGCGAACGATTTCGGAACCAAACTGCGTACGATCTACTGTCATCGGCAGTGTTACCAACTCTCAAAAATATTTATCCCTAAAGCTTAAGTCAAAAACCCCCAAAATCGCCCCAATTACTTAGAAATCCCCCTAAAAAATATATAATAAAAGAAAAAATATAAATTACAAAAATGCAATGAAATTTCTTTACCTTTTAAATCTGGATCTGTTTCCCAAATCTACGTGTACTTCTGACTGTACATTTTTTTATTTTTAGTTTCTTTAGGCATCATTAACAAATTGCTTGTCGGCACAGCAGTACAACAACAAAATCGAATTAAACAAGTAAACAATAATCAACGTACATATGTATTTCCAGTAAGCATAGGCACAATAACCACCAGTCACCACAGAGTAGTTGTAATATATTTGTACTAGATGTCGTAAGTCGCTAGGTCAACAAATAAATATGATTAGCTATTATAGTTTGGATTGTCCCAGGGCCTATACTTTCACATAATATATGAAAAATATCTATTCAAAAAAATATATGAAGAGTCAAAAAATCCCTAAAAATACGCCTAAAAATATAAAACCCCTAAAAAAAACCCATCCCACTTATTTACCCCCTAAATTTGGGGGGAAAACCCCTAAGTTGGCAAGTATTTAAGTGGACCCACCAAAACACATTACTCTTATTAGAGTATTATATAAACTTATTTATATAAACTACAAACAAAACTAACCATATTTTTTTTAACCCTTAATAAATTAATAAAATTTATATTTTATTTAACTATTTAACCACTTTATTAGTTTCTAACCAACTGAATATAGCGGCAGCATGTATGTCAAATGTCGTTAGGTAAAAACTGCGCATGTCTGGAACTACGATTCTTGCCAAAGTTATAGAACTGATAGAACTGATTCTGAACCGATCCTGAATCGAATTCGACGGTTCCGCGAACACAGAACTGTAACTAGAAATTCTGAACTCTGTGTTCCGCGAACGGCATTATTTGAACTGCGCATGCGTATAGTTCGGAATCAGTTCTGAATCCTTACCGCGAACAAAGCTATTAATTCTGTTATGAAGTTATGATTCAGTAACATAAATAAATACATATAAAAGTGCATCGAAAACACCTGGTAAGGTGTGATGTGCATCGTCAACCAGCTAACAATATGTCTAAAAAAATGTATATACAATAATAAATACACACCTGTATTTTTTTTAAAAGATGGTGTCACACGAGCAGCACAGCTGGTGGTAAGAGGATAAAGAAAATGTCAGACGAGCCAGCCCAGCTGAGACAGGAGGGGGTGGGATATGATGGCATGAGATTTAAACCATTGTCATTCTGGACTGATGTTGGTATATATCGCGGATTTCTATGGACAACAATATCCACTTACCATCAGGTGGACTGTATGCTCCTCTGTAGCCTTTGTTCTATAAAAAAAAAACAACAAATACTTGTACGACTCCTTAGTTGATGGGCGTGAAAACAGGTTTATAATTAACCTTGTTTTTTTAAAGGAAGAATGATTTTGGATAACTACTAAGTTCAAACAATGTTTTATTTAATTATACCGTACCATACCATCAGCCTATGTTAGCCTATTCTGGGTAATCTGGGTATAGGCCTCTCTCTCTCAATGCTCCCGACCACACAAGATCTTTGCCTGTTCTTGGCTATTCGTAATTTAATTGTGTTTTTAGTAATTATGTATTTCGGATGCGTATAAAACAGCCAATAAAAACTAACCCTTCTGTACTGCTCTTACCCTACATCCTACACAACGGTACTTACAAAATTGTTTTACCAGATCGAATTGGCAACAGTACAAAATACAAAAAGCCTCCACACACTTCAATGGTGCCTTTTATTAAAAATATGTTTAACCAAAAGTCTTTACTTTTATTTGGCGCGTGTAATTGAAAAGATTTTTTTAACACAGGTCTAACCAGAAGGAAGGGTCGGCCATCATGCCGTCTCCAGGCAACCGGAAACAAGGTCAGGTTGATATTTGCATATGATTTTATAAAACACTATTTTGCTGTTATTTTTGGGAAAACAGTGCCTCTCTTCCCTAAATGTTTCTATCGTTTTCAAATAGGTCGTTTCGGTTCACTGTCGTTATCCACATCCTTGTGGCGATAGCCAATCTTCATTCGGAGACAGCACAAAGAAAAAGAACATGCTCATAGTTTTCATAGTATAGTCCACCTGACGATAAGTGGACACTGTCCTCCATAGACTTCCGCGATACATGCCAACATCAACCCAGAATGTCAAACGTTGGCACGCCCCTGGAATGCGCTGCCTACCTTTGGAGATTAAGGAATGGATTGGGAGAAAGGGTGGGGGAAATGGGGAAGGATAGGATAGAATGGGAATGGACTCTGGCATGTCTCTCTCACTACCGAAACACGTACGTACATTGGGGAAATACGATAAAGTAGGAAAAGCAGTACATTTCGAGATGGTCTTCTGGGAGAGAACGTGCCCAGTCGAGTGCGCCCAGCGGCTGTGGGAATGCAACATGCACTCTCCCCCTACCAAAACAAACCAACCTAGTTAGACAAATATTTATTTAATATTCGTTCGACGTCTTTGTGTCTACAACAAAGTCCTAATGTGCCATTATTTACTAATAGAAATAATAACTCCTATATTTAAAATTAGTTGTTTTAAAGTGACAGATTACGTGCAAGTGGTGTTGTAGACCAGCTTTAGAAGACCGCAGATAGCTGCTGGATACAGACCTCTTCCATGGCTCCCCACCACACACGGTCTTCGACTCTTCTTATGCAACCACCACCATTGCGCTCGGTCCACCTGGCCGTGGCCTGTACACAGGACATTAGTCATGAGTTTAAAGTGGCTTAGTGAGCTACGAACACAGCAATGTTTGATGTTTCTGTGCGGGATAGTATCGGATACGAAGAGATTCGTTAGCGAACTGAAATCACCGACATAGCTCTTAAAATAAAATAATGTTAATGTGGCAATGGGCAGGTCATAATTGCGGCAAGACCGATAAATAAAATCGATGGGGTAGACATCTTACCCTACACACCTCTTACTCTTAGACCTCTTACTGGGGTAGATCGATGATTTCCTAAATATTTCGCGTCAAATATAAAATAACGATAACAATTAATAACAGTTCCAACTGTAATAATTCGCTTGTATAAGGCCGATTACATAATACTTATATTATATTAATTATAATCACACGTGATATATGACTCGTAACGTGGCTTGAGTGGCTGGCGGCACGTATTTCCCTGTATTGTTTCCGCATAATTAATAGATATAATTATTTTGGTACGGAGTAGGTACAATCTAACAATAAATTTATTTCGTTGCACTGTCTGACACAATGAACTCGTCAGTGGTCATGGTGTCATGTGCGTCAATTAACTTCAGGCCCGTGTGATGGATAATGGCCTGAACAGGTACGTATTTTGGAGAAAATCAAAGGGGTCTGGGCCATCTTAGAATACAGTTCTTAAACATAGATTACGGTAAGAATTCAAATTAGAAGCTTTTTGATGTAGTTTGAAACTGACCTTTTGTGCATTATATTTATTTATTTCTTTCTACGTACAATCATAAAGTGTAGTTAAGTGGTGTGGTGTCTAAAGGCAAACACAATTTTATTTCATCTTATGTATCCGTGTGTGTCTTCTATAGTTATTTCTTTGTCTTTCTCTGCTATTTCGTGTTAGGGGTCCTGTTACTTGAAAATCTTTACTAGTATTTTAACATAAATAAGATTAAAGTTACGAATCTTTTAAAATTCTGCCCAAGTTTTTAACATTATTTAAACCTATATATATATACAGGGTGTCCCGGAAAGAATGGATAAGCCTGAAACACCTTATAGTAGAGCTATTGGGCGCTCAAAATAAAATACAAAAAAAAATCTATCCCAAGTAGTATCTAAGATATGTCATTTTGAAAAAAAAATCATTTTTTTTTCACATTATTTTACGTATCTCTACACCACGGCTACAATTAAATGAAATCCGACGGTTTTTTGGTGTTATAATATTCTTCATGGACTACACCAATAGATATGCAGTAAATAATATGAATATCTATTATACTTTTTTTTAAAAAAAAAACTGAACTTCAATTTTCAGCATGAAATGCGGTAAATATTTTTTTTTGTAAAAGTTCAAGCGTCTTGGGTGTAAAAAAAATGTATGAAGACCTAAGTGGCCAACTATTTTAAAAAAATGCGTGTTTAATACAGATTTCAAAATGGTATCATACATCCTTTTACCTAATGTAAATACGAGGTTATTGCTATTAATGTGCAGAAGGAGTAACGTCTTAAACTGTACCTGACCATAAGGGTTTAATAAAAAATAATGTTAAACATTAATAAAACTTTATTTGACGTGTACATTTACAGTAAATGCTCAAACTGTCTGCCACCGACTCTGATACACGCCCGACATCTCCCAATAAAAGCTCTTTTAAGCAGTCGCGCATAACGCCGGTGAGTAATTTTTGAAGCGGCTTCTCGGACACGGCTGCGTAACTCTTCTAAATTTCTAATCGGCTTGGAGTAAACCTCTTCTTTTAGGCAGCCTCAGTAAAAAAAATCCAGCGGATTTAAGTCCGGGGAACGTGGAGGCCACAAAATGGGCCCCAGACGGCCAATCCATTTATCTGGGTATGTGGAATTCAAATACGCAGGAACTTTTACTGCATAGTGCGCAGGACATCCATCATTTTGGAACCAATGGGATTCTCTCACCTCCTCTGGCACCTCTTCCATTAAATTTGGCAGATCATTTTGAAGAAAGTCCAAATAGCTTTGGCCAGATAAGTTCCCGGGCAGTTCAAATGGGCCAATTATATTTCCGTTCAATATGCCGGTCCAATAATTTATTTTGAACTGGTACTGGTATCTGTCTTCTCTCATTAGATGCGGATTCGATAGTTGCCAGCTGTGGAGATTGTGAATGTTTCTCCATTTCTCTTCAGTGTTGATTCATCGCTCCACAGAATATTATTAAAAAATTGCGGATCTTGTTCTATTTTCGCAAGCATCTGACGGCTAAAGCGCAATCTTGCGTGGTAATCTCTCGGTTGCAGAGTTTGCAAGCGTCTAATATGGTAGGGGTGGAACTTATTTTTTTTTAATGCACGGTGCACGATCGATTTTGCGATTCCAGTGCGTCGTGCTATTGCTCTTGTAGAGGTAGACGGATCTCGTTCAATTTCCTCAAGCACCGTCTCTTCAATGTCAACATTAGCTACTCTTCCAGTGCAAGTACCACCAACACCGCTGCCAGGTATTCTTCCTTCCGAGTAACAACCGTGGACTCGGATGAATACGCGGTAATCCGGGTGACGTGCGTTAGCGAAATGGAAACGAAATAAACACATGCGATGTCGAACAATTCGAGTGACGCACTAAAAGCTTACCTTACCAGTTATTTATTAACGGTGCTGTTTATTACATTTTACTCTTTCTCGCTCGCTCACACTCAACTAACTCAAACTCTCATTGTCTCACATGAAGAGGGGTAGTGCAGAGCACGCTCAGGTAGCAAATATCAAGGGTACACGACCTTCACGAAACTATTTTAAACATTATCAAAAAATAATTTCATTTGGTTGAACTTGAACTCGCTGTGAAAGTAGGTTAAATAAAGTATTTTCAATGTGTAACGTTGTTTTTTATGAAGCCCTTAGGATCAGGTATAGTTTAAGACAAGAAATGATCTAGTTCTTTAAATTTTGTAATTTAGTGGAATTTACTCCTTCTGCACATTAATAGCAATAACCTCGTATTTACATTAGGTAAAAGGATGTATGATACCATTTTGAAATCTGTATTTAACACGAATTTTTTTAAAATAGTTGGCCACTTAGGTCTTCATACATTTTTTTTACACCCAAGACGCTTGAACTTTTACAAAAAAAAATATTTACCGCATTTCATGCTGAAAATTGAATTTCAGTTTTTTTTAAAAAAAAAAGTGTAATAGCTATTCATACTATTTACTGCATATCTATTGGTATAGTCCATGAAGAATATTATAACACCAAAAAACCGTCGGATTTCATTTAATTGTAGCCGTGGTGTAGAGATACGTAAAATAATGTGAAAAAAAAATTATTTTTTTTTCTAAATGACATATCTTAGATACTACTTGGGATAGATTTTTTTTTGTATTTTATTTTGAGCGCCCAATAGCTCTACTATAAGGTGTTTCAGGCTTATCCATTCATTCTGGGACACCCTGTATCCAGAAACAGACATTATGAACCCTCCTGAAAGCAACTTCTGGATACGTGCTTGGGCTTGAAATGTAGTCGTGATTATAAAACAGCTTGTATGCAGCAGTGGGGCAACGGAGAGTGATGTTGTTTTAATTTAAAACGTGATCGGTATCACATTTATTTGAGTTTTGTTCGCGTTGCTTTGTAAATTAGTTTATAAGTGGGCAGATTTACCAAAATTTAGGTAGATGATAAAATAAATATGGAACATCTTGTGTGATGGTTTTTATATATCAATACAGCACTTACAAGCTCGATAATTCGGTTTTCACTGACCCGTCACGTCCTGTGCTCCCACCCTTGGCAACGGGTCCTAGATCCAACTACCCAGCCGCATATTGCCTCTCTGTAATCTATCACTCCTCGTGTACGCACATTCTTTACTCCGTCACGTTACTGTTCTACTGTGCGTCACAGTTTCCTTCACCCCGCTCTGCACTCCGACAATTTTTTAATGTCGTCCAGAAGTTTTAATGTTGCTGATGATAAATGAATATTATTAACAGTGACACGAACTAGCTTACCTTACACAGAACTACTGTAGGTAACCTAACATGTGCTGTATTTTTTATTTTAATATTCAACGTGTCAATGAAATAACGCAATAGCTGAAAATAGTTTTCAGTATTGAGAGTAAAAACAATTCTGCCAGTTATTACAATAGGTTTTTAGTATACGTTTCAACCCGTAGTGATCTTAATGTAAACATAAAACAAATGCATTAATTACGACTACCGGACACTAGGCGCCTGGTCACTACGCCGTAGTGATCTTAATGTAAACATAAAACAAATGCATTAATTACGACTACCGGACACTAAGCGCCTGGTCACTACGCCGTAGTGATCTTAATGTAAACATAAAACAAATGCATTAATTACGACTACCGGACACTAGGCGCCTGGTCACTACGCCGTAGTGATCTTAATGTAAACATAAAACAAATGCATTAATTACGACTACCGGACACTAGGCGCCTGGTCACTACGCCGTAGTGATCTTAATGTAAACATAAAACAAATGCATTAATTACGACTACCGGACACTAGGCGCCTGGTCACTACGCCGTAGTGATCTTAATGTAAACATAAAACAAATGCATTAATTACGACTACCGGACACTAGGCGCCTGGTCACTACGCCGTAGTGATCTTAATGTAAACATAAAACAAATGCATTAATTACGACTACCGGACACTAGGCGCCTGGTCACTACGCCGTAGTGATCTTAATGTAAACATAAAACAAATGCATTAATTACGACTACCGGACACTAGGCGCCTGGTCACTACGCCGTAGTGATCTTAATGTAAACATAAAACAAATGCATTAATTACGACTACCGGACACTAGGCGCCTGGTCACTACGCCGTAGTGATCTTATTGTAAACATAAAACAAATGCATTAATTACGACTACCGGACACTAGGCGCCTGGTCACTACGCCGTAGTGATCTTAATGTAAACATAAAACAAATGCATTAATTACGACTACCGGACACTAGGCGCCTGGTCACTACGCCGTAGTGATCTTAATGTAAACATAAAACAAATGCATTAATTGCGACTACCGGACACTAGGCGCCTGGTCACTACGCCGTAGTGATCTTAATGTAAACATAAAACAAATGCATTAATTACGACTACCGGACACTAGGCGCCTGGTCACTACGCCGTAGTGATCTTAGTGTAAACATAAAACAAATGCATTAATTGCGACTACCGGACACTATGGCGCCTGGTCACTACGCCGTAGTGATCTTAATGTAAACATAAAACAAATGCATTAATTGCGACTACCTGACACTATGGCGCCTGGTCACTACGCCGTAGTGATCTTAGTGTAAACATAAAACAAATGCATTAATTGCGACTACCGGACACTATGGCGCCTGGTCACTACGCCGTAGTGATCTTAATGTAAACATAAAACAAATGCATTAATTGCGACTACCTGACACTATGGCGCCTGGTCACTACGCCGTAGTGATCTTAATGTAAACATAAAACAAATGCATTAATTGCGACTACCTGACACTATGGCGCCTGGTCACTACGCCGTAGTGATCTTAGTGTAAACATAAAACAAATGCATTAATTGCGACTACCGGACACTATGGCGCCTGGTCACTACGCCGCACAGTGGGACAGAACCGTGCGTACCGTCTCAAAAATCTGTAACTTTTTTGTTGATTGAAGTAAATCGCTGAAATTTGGTATGTAGTGTCTCCAGAGTACATACAATCCAATAATGAATGTATCATTGTCAAATGTTTAATAAATAATATAAAATAAAATAAAACAAAATAAAAATGTATTATTTTAATATTAAACCATGGTTTGGTTAACTTATTGAATTATAATTTTACAGTTTTATGATATTAATAAACCTATTTTATGTTATTTTATATTACATATGAATCTTACATTTAAATAAATGACAAATATATAATAACCCACTACAAAAATATGTTTTACAAATAATGTACGAAATTATTTCGATTTAAATAGCTAAGAGGTTCTTAGCTTCCTCTAACAATTTCTTGGATATAGTGACTGATGGTTTTCTGATACTTGATATATAAGGATCTGACGTAAATAGAAGACCATGAAATACGTCTTCGTTTGTTGCGGACCTAGAGCATGTTCTAGCATGATGCAATCTGAATTTTTTGTAATCTTTATTACGCGATTCTTGGGCATCCTCAGATAAATGACCAATGGGCAGAACAGCAAAATGTCTTATTATACTTTCCCCATGTATTAAGATTTTATGTACTGAAGAATGCATATTATACCACATATATTTTGTTACGTACAGTTGTGCGGTTGCACGAGTATATTCACCAAATTTTCCTGGATTTACAGCAATACCGGATGCCATGGTTTGCAGAATAACATAGAACCTTTTAATAAGTTCCTCGTCAACCCCTGTAATTTCTGAAGCGCAGTAGTAGTTCTCAAAAAAACGCCGAGCTGTATTGCCGTCATTACTGTTTCCACTTCCTTGTCGGGGCTTATCAACGTGCAATCCCATCCGGCTTCGAAACAAACTTTGTACAAGCTTTTTCTTGTCTTCTTTACTTTTTTTATCTTCCGAAGTTCTCGCAGCCCATTTTTGAAATGAAAGGTTATATGAAATATGTAAAATTAGCTCCATGCATCTGATCCACGCGTGTAACGTAGACAAACCGTATTCGTAAGCATTTATATTATCTGGCTTTGATGCAATCTTCTCCAAATTATTCATTTCACTTGGCTTAGCCCCACACACTGTACATACAGCTCCAGAACTTGTGTCAGTAAGAACTTGTGTAACTTTTCCATCCACTATAGTTAGAAATAGATCGTGACTTATTTCAATTACCTGCGTCTCCTTGTGTATCTTTGATGTTTGCAAATTATTAATTTGACCCCGAATATCACCAACCACTGATCGGGTTTTCTCGGGCGTTTCTTTTGCAAGTTCCATCAGGATTGGTCGGCAATAACGAATAGAAGAACAAGCCGGATTTTGCCAAATTATCTCATGTGTTTCTGTGTCAGTCAGCTTTATTGGTACCAAAGACGCTATAAATAAGTTTGTATCTGAGACTAAGTCACTCTCATCTGTTAAAACTTGTTTATATTCGCTTTGCCCCGATGAACCATCACATCCCCACTTGGTAAACAATTTAAGAGATTTTCTTCTTGGGTTGTAAACATTTTCAATCTTTAAGATGCGAGCACAAGTGTGATCCAGCAAATCTTGTAGATTTACTTTAGCACTTATATCGGTTATTTGAATGCTGGATAGTGGAGGATAACACAGTTTTTTGGCGTTCGTCAGTATATTATATGATGGCAATATGTCGAAGTTTTTGTTAATCAAACTTGCTCGAAGAAATCCGTATTGTGATTTCGAAAGATCTAAATCTGCAAACATACTTAAAGCTTGATCCACCGTAAAATCTGTTCCATTGCGACTTTCATGCAATAATTTTTCCTTCATGATCCTTTTTTCATTTCTTTCACAATTCCGCATCATTGAAACAACAGTAGCTTCTTCGATTTCTCCTTCAGCCCGCAATCCTTGAACGTATGCATTATGTATATACTCGAGTCCATATTCTTGTACCAATTCCATATTCTTTCTTTTTTTCGATTTCTCTGATAGATCTTCATAAGACTTTGGTGGACGTCCACGTTTTTCAGATGTTGTAGGTGCTTCGGTGCTTCTTCGAATTGTACCTTAAATTCACCGTCTAACCACGATATATTATTACTAAAGAAACGTTCTTTAGTTCGGTTAGATTTGGTCCACCGATCGTTAAACGCTGTTATAAGCGTTTTTTGAATACGTTTCACAATTAATTCACTTTTTTCAGACGACAAATGGTGGTGTTGTTCTAAGTATTTTTGAATATCTTCTGATTTTGTTCCATGGCCAATAAAAAATTCGCATAATACTCGTCGAGGCACAACAAATTCACTCATTTTGTTTTTATTTTTAACTACTTTTTTTTTACCGAGGTTGGTGAAGACTATATTATGTTAAAGCACACTAAAGTACTGGTAAATGACAACGTAAATCAATAACTTTTATACTGAAATTTCGTGTGAAAAAATATTACTATCTAGTGTCATTATCAAGTTCCTAACCACTATCTATGAAGGTGGTTAGTAGTAGGTAGGTACTGATAATGTACACTAACAACTATAACTAGATACCACTTGCTCCCTTTTCCTTCACCGAGATAGAGAAATACATAAACTATATGAGAAACATGTAATTCACACAGTGATAACAAAACATTAACCACATCTGACCGCACGATAAAAAAAATATACTACATACTAATACATTACCCAAAACTCCCACTTTACCTAAAGATTGAGTAAATAGATAATATTGTTTAAGAAAAAAAGGTCAAAAGTGATCTAAATATCCAAAAATCTCATTAATCAGAACTAAAATAATTTTTGGAATATTTTGTATTTTCTCCCCATTAGCCATTTTTAGTTTCATTTCAAGGGGGGCAGATTCGGGCACTCAATTTTTTTTGCCCTACCTTTAACATTAGCTGCTCTATACGATGCTATCAAAATTACGACATGGGCAGACACCGCTAACTGTCAAAAGTCTATGCAAAGTTTCTAATAAGGATAGAATATTAGGTCCTGAAATAAAAATTCTTTACCTCCCCAGGTTTCACATAATGGTTCACTTAAATTATTTTTAAATAGAGTACTTCATCACCATTCTAACCATATATCACACTTACAAATTTGCTGGTAAAGTAATGCAAATATGACCATGTAAACTGGTGGAATTGTGTTCTACATAATTGACATAATTTTGAGCGTCAACTTGCAAGCCTTATTCTAATACAAAAAATGAGAAATAGTGTATTTCAACTGCTATATAATATGCATTGAACATTCAGTTAGACATATGCATTAACAAAATATTCAATATAGAACATTACGAAAAGCTATTTTTGAGACGGTACGCACGGTTCTGTCCCACTGTGCGCCGTAGTGATCTTAATGTAAACATAAAACAAATGCATTAATTGCGACTACCGGACACTATGGCGCCTGGTCACTACGCCGTAGTGATCTTAGTGTAAACATAAAACAAATGCATTAATTGCGACTACCGGACACTAGGCGCCTGGTCACTACGCCGTAGTGATCTTAGTGTAAACATAAAACAAATGCATTAATTGCGACTACCTGACACTATGGCGCCTGGTCACTACGCCGTAGTGATCTTAATGTAAACATAAAACAAATGCATTAATTGCGACTACCTGACACTATGGCGCCTGGTCACTACGCCGTAGTGATCTTAGTGTAAACATAAAACAAATGCATTAATTGCGACTACCGGACACTAGGCGCCTGGTCACTACGCCGTAGTGATCTTAGTGTAAACATAAAACAAATGCATTAATTACGACTACCGGACACTAGGCGCCTGGTCACTACGCCGTAGTGATCTTAGTGTAAACATAAAACAAATGCATTAATTGCGACTACCGGACACTATGGCGCCTGGTCACTATGAACGTTTTAGATAAAACAATAAAACTATTGAACGACAAAAATGTTTATAATTTGATTTATTCCCTAAAGTAATTAAACATATCGCTATATATATTACATTAGTATGATGTGTTTCAGGTTTTGCGATATTCATGATGCCAGATTATTGAGCTTGAACTATAGTTGTACGGATCCCTTTAGTTTATGAACCTTAACACTGACCGGCAGTTTAATACGGCCGCCGCCATAGCTCACTGGTAAACATAAATAAATCAAAGCCTACCGTGCCAATATTATTTTGGTAGCGAGTATAGATTTACGACCATTCAGTTTGTCTGATGAAACTGCCGATCGAAACATACAGTTTCAATTAGAGTAGTGACACCGTTTGACCTGTCCCTCTACTGGGCAGAAGCTTCCTCTTTATAATAATTACGACGATGTTTCGAACGTACGGTTGCTCACGATGTTTTTCGTCGTCACCGAGCTAATTAATATACGTATAGATAAAATATATATATACGTATAGAAAAATATATATATACGTATAGAAAAATCCGTACCTACTTCATCCGTATTATAAAATAAATATCTGTATTGGAAAAAAAACCGATGCCAATGGGAAAGGAGAATCTCCACTGTTTTTCTTAAGTTTTAGGAATAAATAGTTTTTACAAATGTTGTAGAGCTTTACAAACCTCGTGGCTCATTTACACAAGGAGAGTTTCGCAATCGGGAGTTTCTCGAACATCGGTCAACAGTTATTATATAAACAATTGTTATCATCATCTGATCACTGTTATCCCTGTTATCGTCGGGTTTTTATCATCATGTGAACAGTTCTAGGCACGAATTGTATGTAGTTTGATCGCATACGAGAATCGTATACAATATTCTCGCCGAAACCGTTCGAGAAACTCTCTTTGTGTAAACGAACCTATACAATATATCCAGATATGCTTGTAAAGCTGTATATGTTGTAGAACTTTACAAATTGTTTTATATTCTAAATCGGGTCTGAACGCGTATAATAAAGATATTTGTTTACCTTTTATTTATACTCAACGTTTCGGCACGGGTTACACCAGCCGTGGTCACGAGTTAAACCAGCCGTGGTCACGAGTTAAACCAGCCGTGGTCACGAGTTAAACCAGCCGTGGTCACGAGTTGACTAAACAAATACCTTTATTATATGCGTTCAGACCCGATTTAGAATATATAGTAAAATGTCTACAAAACGCGAAAGCTTAAAAATTATATTTACAAACTGTTGCTTTTTGCGAAATTTTATTTCAATCCGTTAAATAATTTGTTGCCTCAGTTTGTAGACATATAAATAAATAAAAAAATATATTATAACCTATATATATTATTGGTGTTTTAGACATAGCTCGTAACCCTTGGCTTAGATGTAGTGAAATTTTTCCGGAATCTCGGGGACGACACAAAACGAAATATCATTAATAAAATTTAAATAATCCGTAGTATATAGAAATAAAAACTTAGTGGTACGAACTTGATTTTGAATTATCTTCACCACAGACGTGAACAATAACTCGCCCTAGGGCTGGAAACCAAATAAAAAAGTTGGAAATGACAACACATATTAGTAGAAATGGACAGATATGGATTTTCTTATAGCCTGTTCAACATTCAATTCATTCAATCTATAGAATTTCTATCTCGTAACGACACAATGCAAAATGTTTTCCATAACATTAAGGTAGGTACTATATATACATGTATCTAAACCTCTTTGAAATATATCTACAATAAGACACAACGCCATTCCATTTTCTGTTTGATCTTTTGACTGACTGGTAGAGAATGTCTTAAGACATTAAGTTCACTATTTGGATGTACAAAGCATAACACGAACCGGCGGTTTACGGCCGCCGTCATAGATCGCTGGTAAACAGATAAATATAAATAAATCAAAGGCTACCGTGCCAATATTATTTTGGTACTGACTATAGATTTACGAGCATTCTGCTTGTCTGATAAAACTGCCGATCGAAACATACGGTTTCAACTAGAGCAGTGACGCCTTGTTTCACCTGTCCCACTTCTGGGCAGAGGCTTCCTCTTTATAATAATTACGATGTTTCCGAACGTAGGGTTCGTCATTTGACCACGTGGTCAAATACTTGTGCAATGAAATTAAATAAATATATATTTTTTTTATTTTCTTTATTTTATTTAGGAGCTTTTACACTATTGTGTATGTCAGCCCCATCGTATCCTAAAAGTTACAATTTCACTATCTATCTGTCTTACTTATCTACATCTATCTATACTATAATTACGTCTATCTTAATTATCTATGTTAATTTATCTATGAAAATGTTTGCACAGAATGTTTGCAGCTTTCGATGTTGGCTCGAACAGAGTTCTATGGAACATCCCTACATCACTCCTGTTCAAATTTAGAGTCTCTATCAGAGCCTTCCTCTCGGGTTCGTTCCGGGAACACTCCAACAACAAGTGTTGGACATCTTCAACTGTACCACAACTTTGACAATTAGGAGAATTTATTTTTTTCATAAGAAAACCAAACCTGTTTAGTGGCATATGCCCAGACCGCAACCTGAAAGCTATGACAACCAGGTTCCTATTTAATTTAGACTCCAAAAACCACGGTATATGAGGCGGCTCGGACCGAATACTTCTATACCATATACCCTTCTCTCGAGACCGTTCATCAAAATATTCTTTCCACGCCTCATAACATTTATTTTTATAAATGTTGAGGACTTCAGAATAGTAAGGAGGTATATGAACTTCTTTTCCCTCTGTAATTCCTCTGTTTGCCAGATAGTCGGCGTGCTCATTACCCTTCAAACCTATGTGCGAAGGAATCCACTGCAATCTCAGGTCTATACCGCGGGTCCTTAACTTTAACAACTTTTCTAAAATAACATACGCTACCGAAACACCTCTACAACCAGAGGCGCATCGAGCAATATGTTGTAACGCACTTTTGCTATCACTGCAGATAAGCACCTTCTTATATTCTTTACTTTCTAGGTATGTCATAGCTTCTGAGATTGCAACGAGTTCCGCCGTCATTATACAGACGTTTCGAAATAAAACATATTTATTAAATACTGATAATAAGTATATTGTGTTGGTCGGCTTTAGGATGACACCATCCATTTCTTCCTGTGAGTGTCGTAAAAGACAACTAAGTAATAGCAACGCCGCTACCACAAGCCCTGAGGAACTATACCAAGAGTGGACTCGGCAACCCGCTTGGCCAGCGCGAGCGCGGCGATGCAAGTCCATATGTCCCTTATGCAAGAAGAGGCCCGTGCCCAGCAGTGGACGGAAATAAAACACTGTGGACGGTATGCTATGAATCTAAAATAGGCAACGCTTTGCGTACTGAAACAGTCATCAAATTCGTAATAATCTCTTGCCAAAGTTACCCAAAGTTGGACGACAGAGAGAGAGAGAGAAAGTGCGGTAGTTGCTTTCCGAATTGAATTCTTTCCATATCCTTCGTGATTTCAAACGAGGGGATTTTGCAGTAAAGTAAAGTAAAGACCTTGAAATTCGAATCGCGCACCATTATCGATTGTCAATTGTTCTGGCAGCCATATTTGGTACTTCATTAATTGAAACATTATTAATTATTCATTCAACATTATTCACTAAGAACGATTATTAATACTGAAAATGCATTACAAAGATGGAGAAAATTTTACAGTAACAATTCGCAAGATTTGGTCTGCATAATCGATCATCGCGGCCCGCTATTGAAAATATGAGAATAATACCTTTTTAAAATAATATGAATTTTAAGTCACAGCGCATAATATGTGTCCGTAGTATAAAATATTTGTGAGAACGAAATCGAATGCGGAGTTTAAATACTCGTGTTCAAAGTTTAAAGTGACTCGAAAAACTAGTGTGATGGATAACCAAGTCAGGTCTATTTAATCACAAGATGTGGTGGTTGTTTTAACTGCCAAATGTGGTTGAGATAAAAAACTACACCAATTTATGGATGCATTTTATGCCTCGTGTATACAGACCTTAACACAAAAGCTATTTTGAAACTCAAATAATCATACATGTAGGATTTTCTTTTACTACACGCTAAGGTCAACATGCGTTGATCATAGCTAGTTTCTTTCATAGAAAATCTCAGTCATACCTATTAGTTGGGATTTGTGCAGTTTGCATTGAGGTTAATTTTCAACCATCTGTGCCAAAGTCTAAAGCAAAGAAACGTATAAGTTAAGTTTATTTTCCGTCCCTGATATAGGCGCGAGCAGCGTTCGAAACAATCTGATATTTATAATAAATATCAAAATATCCGATATCAAAATAAGAGTAAAATTAGAATAACAAAAAATTTGAATCTTTGAGCTTAATTAATAATCAGTCTACTTAATCAACATTCAATTAAATTATAATTATAATCTTTAGTGTTGGATCATTGGCAGTGGCAGTGATAATAATTTTGATTTATGTCAGTATAACAATTTAAAAGCGTAGGGGGAGAGTGCACGCTGCATTCTCACAGCCGCTGGGCGCACTCGACTGGCCACGTTACACTCTCACAGAAGACTACCTTGAAATGTACTGCATTTCCTACTTTATCGTATTTCCCCAATGTACGTACGTGTTTCGGTAGTGAATGAGATATGCCGGAGCCTATCCCATCCTATTCCTCTCCACTTTCCTAACCCTTTATCCCAATCCATTCCTTAATCCGCAAAGGTAGACAGCGCATCCGGGGTCGTGCCAACGTTTGTCATTCTGGACTGAAGTTGGCATGTATCGCGGATGTCCATGAGCTACAGTATCCACTTACCATGAGGTGGACTGTATGCTCGTCTGTCGCCTTTTTTCTATAAAAAAAATCTACTAATATTCTAGTTTTAACAATTGATAAATATCAATTGATATATATCAATATAAATATTAATTGATATACATCAATATAAATATCAATTGATATTATATTGTGATATATATCATTATATTTATCCGCTGATATATATCAGCGAACCCTGCGCGCAAGTCAAATGACAGACTCGCACTTGCCTTGTTTTATTTTTACAAAAATTCGCATCAGACTAAACACAATATCGATCGTAAAACTGAATTTGAACTGGTAAACATGTTTTCAATTGAATATTGGAGGAGAGTTTTTCTTGAACACAGCCGGTAATTCTTACCTACTTTAGTACTTTAGCATTTACTTTACATACTTTAGTTTAGGTAATTTACCTACTTTTGTAAATTAGTACAAAACGCGAAATTAATGCCTTATAGAATTATCTCGCGCTCAACCTTTGGGCTATGCAGTATTTATATGTAACAAATATAGAAGATAGAAAAAGGAACTAGTGTAAATAAACATTAAAATATGAATCGATATTAAAATATATACGTAAATATATACCTAAATATATGACTATCGTATTTATAATACATATATACGTACATACTAATATGCTTGTAATATACATACTATGCATTTACAACTAATAAATGTATCTAAAACGTGTCTAATGTATCTAAAATTATTCTAATCTAGCTTTTATTAATAGATTAAAGTACCTACTCGTGTAGATTGACCTATTGTCGATCGCATAAAGTTGTTACTCTCTGCCTGTGTAATGTGTAACCAGAATCCAATGTAACCATATGTGTATTTACATATGTAGGTGTAGCAGAATATTGTAATAGATCCAATTTAGTGTTTGTCACAATTTTTATTATTAATAGTGCAATGTTTCCTCAGTTGGTAGTCCCCTACCAACCTTCTCTAAATAATAACAGCCAGTCCTCACTTCAGGAATGTATTTAGGAGTAAATGTAATAAAATAATATATATATATAGGTAGAGTTGTACACACGAAGTTGAGTAGCATGCAGAAACATACGCAGTACTGATATACGAGTAGAAGGCTTTACTGGAGTGCAGCGGGCACGTCCTTACTGACCAAAAACTATACCTACAGCAGAATGAAATTAGGTATTCGTTAGCGGTTAGTTCTTAGAACTATACATACTCGAAAAAGCATTGTTACAATACAAGAAGAACAACATGTCAATATACAAATTCAAATTCCAAAAACAAAATTTTTGATTATAATCGTACAAGTACATGTAACCTTCATTTTAGCCTCTTAGATAGCCTGTGAGTATGGATTCCGTTTATTCAGTTAAGATTAAGTACATTGATTTGCCAAATACATAGCCCAACTTAAATTATTTATTTTACAAGAAACATAGGTTACAAATATTGTGTTAATTACAAATATGACCCACTATGTTTCTGGCCCAACAGGCGTGCAAAATTTAATTGTAAATACAACTATATAACCCGAATTCGTTAATACTCGACATAATTAAGTTCTAAAAATATTAACAATTGATAAATATGTCAATCTAAATAATAAAATAATAATAATGTTATGTGACTTGTCAAAATACTATGGTAAAGTCAATTTTAATAATTGTCATAGCGCTAAGACAATTATCATTCTAGTTATTATCATCATTTATAAAAAAGAAAAAAATATATTTTTATGCCATCAACTAAACCATAATCATACAATATAATCTCTAGTTGCGTAAAAACAGCCCTAAGAATAAGAATTGCAGTAATTAATTTGCTCATAGTTAATGTCGCAATGTGCCGTGTGGTGTTGGCTTTAGAATAGAAACACACTAATTCTTCCCGTGGGTATTGTAAAAGGCGACCGAGGGATTACTAAGTGGCTCCCACAGGCCTTGAGGAACAACACCATCTTTAAAAGAGTAGACTCGTCAACCGGCCCGGACAGGGTGGCTGGTTGCAATGACGCAATCGCAACAAAAAAACTAGAAACATTCCAACAAATGTGAAAAATACGCGTTGTGGGATTTATACTACTACGGTGAGTATGAATATGTGTGATAAACGGCTTATCATATAGTAGCGCCGAGTGTCTGGATCACGAGGAAAATGCATTCGAATATTTATAAATTACTGGATGTCACCTACGCTCTTGTCTATATACAATTAATACCTAAATTTAAAAAAAAAATTGGCTACAATTGATATATTATATAATTATATATTATAGACATATAATAAAAATGTAACTGATCGCTGTCTGTACACGGAAGATATATGAGAAAAACTATTATTGGGGGCCTTTATCAACGCAATAGAACCCAAAACAATGATTGTTAGAATTTTTGTCTCTGTCTGTTTATCTGTTTGTCTGTGCGATTGTGCACGCTAATCTTAGAAACGGCTTAACCGATTTGGGTGCGGTTTTCACTAATGTATTGTGGTAAGCTTCACTTAAAATTTAGTGTTTGTTTTATTTCAATCAGTTCATAAATAAAAAAGTTATATCAATTTAAAGAATCACGTCGAGTAAAGACGGTGTTTATAAACTAAAGTCCACGCGGACGAAGTCGCGGGCAACAGCTAGTTTGTTACTATGTTCCAATGCTTACATAGTATTACACATTGCTTTAGCAGGGATTCATTGCCTTATTTCAGAGTTATTAGGTAATAAACAAACGAAAAACTTTCATATTTAAAGTAAAAGCTACCATACTTACTATACATGCAACGTCGAATGAAAGAATGAGTAGTTGGCGATATAGGAATTGATTTGGAGAAAGAGTTGGGAAAATGGGGAGGGATAGGATAGGATGGGATGGGAATGGGCTCTGTGGTACATCTCACTCACTACCGAAACACGTACGTACATTAGGGAAATAAGATAGTGGGAAATGCAGTACATTTGAAGGTAGTCTTCTGTGAGAGAGGGGTAACGTGGCCAGTCGAGCGCGCCCAGCGGCTGTTGGATTGCAAAGTGCACTCTCCCCCTCCCAAGCTTAAATATCCAAACTTTTCCCCTCTCAAGTTTACTTACTTGTTATAAAACGACATACACAATACTTAACGATTGGTTTCAAATAGTACTTTAATAAATCAAATAGAGTTTAAAAATTAATAGATACTTCTAGGTTTTACAATTTTAAGTAAACACTGAACAATTTTAAGTTTTAAATAACAAAATTGAACACAAATTATTTACGAACGGTCCATTGAGAGCCGCGTCATTGTGCTATGTCATGTCATGTTACCACAGACTATAAAAAACTCTAACAATTATATATTTAAACATATATATATAGAGTTGGTATATATTTAAAAATTCGAACGTGTGAACTTTGTAAAGAATAAATTGTCCGCAGCGCCCGCCCACACATGCTCTGCGGTGTTAACACATACTCGCCGATAATGGACAAGATTAGAATGTTGTCAACCTAATGGGAAAATTGTTTCCGTGTTTTTGCTTTCCGACGCAGTGCGGATTTTTCAAGGTGATAAATTAAAAGAAAATACTTCAAATTATATGTGATACTTTTAATACTAATAGTTTAAATATTTTAATACTTTTCTGATATATTTAAATTATTTCTGATATTATAGTTAACATCGTCATATCAGGCTGCTCTCGCCTACTGCTGGGTTCAGTAGTTATTTTCGTCACGCCACAGAGAGCGGCCGTTTCTTTATACTAAACGAGTCCACGAGTAAAGTTATTAAGTTCATACGGACAGTGAGGTTCCTGTGCTCAAATAATATTATATATATTTTCTCCTACTTGCGCGGAAATGGCTTAATTATTTTAAAAAAGGAATACGTCAATCGGATCTTTTCTGTACGCACGCCAGCAATTTCCAACACGACAATAATAGAGATTGCTGGACAGTAGCGAGGTTATTTTTAGTGCACACTAACATAAATTAGGTTTTTTTAGGTACACGATATTTATTATTATAAAGGCTGAATGTGCATTTCTTTTCAAAAGTTTAAAAAAAGAACAAAGACCGCGCGCAGTCGAATTGGCGGGAATGAAAATCAGATACCTACTCTGTATTGTGGATGTTATGTTCTCATAAGTTTATCACAATTTTAAGTTGTCTAATAAACTATGCGTAGGTACTAGTTCGTTGGAAGGTGAATTAGATTTAATATGAAATAAACTTGTTTATTGAATTAATTTGTTTATTGTTTCCTCGCAAATTAGAGAAAAATACTATACAAGTCTCGGCCGAAATAGCAATTAACGGCCTCGTTTATTTAAAAAGGACTCGGCTTTGCCTCGTCCTTCCAATGTTACTCGGCCGTCAATTGCTTTATTTCGGGCCTGGACAGTAATGTACTATTTGTTTACCTATTTGTATACCTAAGTGTACAAATATGCATGCAACACGCGGAAATTTTAAAACTTTATGGTAACCAAATTTGTCTTTGTGGTGTTGAACCTTCTTTAGCACCACCTCAAATTTTACTCTCACCCTCACCGCAGGTGTCCTAGAAGGCGACTGATAACAAAGTGGTTACCACATGACTTGAGGAACTACACCACCTCTAGATGTGACGTTTTAAGGCCATATCATGCACATCATTCCATAGATAAATAACGTATAATGCATGTATAATGTAGGGGGAGAGTGCATGCTGCATTCCCACAGCCGCTGGGCGCACTCAACTGAAATGTACTGCATTTCCTAATTTATCGTATTTCCCCAATGTATGTACGTTTTTCAGTAGTGAGTGAGATATGCCAGAGTCCATTCCCATCCCATTCTATCCTTCCCCATTTTCCCAACCCAATCTCCCAATCCATTCCTTAATTTCCAAAGGTAGGCAGCACATTGGAGGGCGTGCTAACGTTTGTCATTCTGGACTGATGTTAGCATTAATCGCGGATGTCTATGGACGACAGTATCCACTTACCATCAGGAGGACTGTATGCTCGTCTGCCGCCTTCTGTCTATAAACAAAAATCATGCACAAGAAGAGGCTCGTGTCCAACAGCGGACGATATAAAGGTTACTGGTTACGGTTACAATTTACTAAATTTTATATATATGAACAATTTAGAATGAAGATGAAACGTACAAAACGAATATACCTATATTTAATTATATAGTTTCTAATAACATCGCGCGTCGTACAACTTCTTAAAACTGTATTTTATTTATGAATATAATATTTTTCTTAGTAAATTACAGCATGAATCACGTAAAAAACTCACGGGAAACAAATGACTTTGATTAATGACTCCACTAACTGTTACCAGAGCTGTAAATGGCGCAAATTAGTTACTAAATATTTGATTTTGTTCTTAATTTTCTAGTTATTTCTAGAACAGAATAAATACTCTATTATTATTACTACGAATTATGACTACATTTATAAAAAATATCCCTTTGTTATTTTAACTCATAAAAAATCCATTGTAACTGCACAGTTTGAAATAGCGTTATATAACGCAAAGCCCGAAACACGTCACCTAATTATATAAAATATAGGTATAAAACCTTTATAGAGAAGAATAAAATTATTTTAGGAAATAAATGAAAAGTTGCAGTTTTGTTGTTCTATCTAAAATTTTCGTAGCACTTATTACTCAGTATAAGTATCGCAAAAGTTCTTAGGCTCTGGCGATATCACGTGACAAACCTGCGCAGTAACTTATTTTTGGGTCCGTTTGGTGGTGCGGGTTGGAATGCGACGGAGGGGCTGTTTACAATACAATATGTTCGCAAGTTCGAGTGAGACTCACCAATAACTTCCTACTCGCACACTCGCCTTTTTGCGTGTTGTTTGAAATTGTGGGAGGGACATGCGCAGACTGTTGACGCCCATTCAAGGTCAAAGCCCAAGAAGTTTTGCGAGGATTATACAGGGTAGCATCCGGGTGCCGGCGCGCGGCGCCCGGTGGTTGCAATGAGTGTATTTGTTTTGCGTAACTGCGCATAGATTACTAGAAAAAAATAATTAAAAAAAACTTGTAGAATCCATTCGATACTGAACAACCTATTTTCAGCTCTTGCGTTATTTCAGTGACACGTACGTTGTGTATTCTATTTTTGAATTTTTCAAATAGTTAATTTTAAATTTTGTCCCACAGGCCGGATCTGGCTGGAGACGATGCTGGAGTTGCCTTCGGGAATTGGAGAGGAAGATGTAGGCACGGGGAATGTAAGTCATTGATCTGTACAATAATTCCTAGTCACAATAATAATACAGTGCACATGTCTCATACACACTGAATCAACATGTTATTGGAGTAACATAGTGTAACAATACCGTTTCGAGCATTACTCTTTGCTTCCAACTGCCTAAGAACTCTTATTGCCCATTAATATAACATTTCAAAAACGATTCTGCGATTTTATTCTTTCCTTTATTATGTACACTTTTTTGTTTATTTCTGAGGTTTCGAATTCGCACCAAATTTTAAACTTTGACTAATTTATTGTCTACCGTTTAAATTGCGAAGACGTGTCTATTGCAATGCTCTTTAGGCTTTAGCCTTCAGTGTCAATCAATACTATCTTTAGTGTCAGTACTATTTGTGTATACTTGACTATTGTTTTTATAAGCACAGCTGGTGAAGTGCTTGTTTGCGTATGGGATGTTGCAATAGTGCTGTACTGTTATATTAGGGCCTTACCTATGAAATTGCTGTTTGGCTTGGAATCCCAAATTCAAATTAATTTCAATTGAAAGCTGTGATATTCTCTTTCAAAATCAATCGTTTTTCCGTCAAATGACTTTTTGCTTAGATATCGTTGTGTTTGCGATCATGGGAAAAGTTAAATATTCGCGTTATATGAGATCCGTCGTGGCAGTAACGCCTCACAGACGGCACGCAATATCAACCATGTGGTGGACCAAACACCGCACACGAACGCACGGTGCATTTTTTGTTTGATCGTTTCCCTTCTAGAAATTTCGACCCCAAAAACAAGGCCCCGTCTACGGGTCGTCCACGACCAGAGACTACAGTCGATAAGATAATGACGAATTGAAAGCAATAATGGAAACGGACTCATCTCAAACCACGTCTGAGTTAGAAGCAGCCTTCGACGTAAGTGCCAAAACGATATTGATTCATTTGCATTAAATCGAGTAAGTCGAGAGGCGAGAAAGTCGGATTTCCATTTATTTTCGGAATTTGGATAACTTTTTACACGGAAAAAAATCAACTCCGATGAGGCAGTGAAAAATGCCTTGAGAGAATCCATCGGTTCCCGTCCCTAGGAGTTCTATAGCAGAGGCATCAATCACCTTCCATTAACATGTAAGTGCATTGAAAATGAAAGACAATAATCCGATTAATTAAATATATAATTAAAAAATAATGAATGGTTCCATATAAAATAGGTAAGTAGCTAATATTATATGTGGCAGGTTAATAATAAAAGTCGATTAATTATATTCCTGGTGAAGCCAGTTTTTCAAAGGAAAATCTGAAATCACTTAGGAATATAAAAGAATATATTTTATCAATTTCATTATTTACCAGCATTTAATTAAATCCCTATGTTTTTAATTAAATAAACGAATTTTATTGTTAATATGCGACACATATAAAAAATCACTTTAATAGGGTAAGTAATTTAATAAAATATTTACCTCATTTACCTACTTGATAAATAATTAGCTATTCGGTGTGTTCATATATTGTTAGTGTTTTTTTAAGTTGTATAAATTTGTTTTATAAAATTGCAAAAGTAGTCTTGATTTTTATTACTGTCACCCCCCCCCCCCCCCTGAAAGGAAGGAATAAGGTCGAGCTACCCGTCGCCCTCTATGTACTCGTATGTATAGTTTTGCTAATCTTCTGTTGTTGTCGCTATGACCTTATTCCGCTGTTTTATGTGCTATGTACTATTGTGTATTTAGGACGGAATGAAGCTATTATTTGTATTGTTCCTGACACATTCGATTTTGCCGTCCATTGATTTCGGCCTCCAATCGTTAAGTAGTTTAACAAACAGTAAATAGAAATGTAATCGTATATATATGATCATATGTAGTGACCACGTAACATTTTTAGATTCTTTTAGTTTCAAGTGAGATACAGTTGGGAAAAGAATACTTTGTAAAAAGATTTATTCAATAGATATCTACTGCTGAATATGGGCCTCACACTGTACCATACACGATCTTCTGTCTTCTCATCCAGCCACTGCTGGCGACTTTCTTCAAGTCGTCAGTCCACCGGGCCGAAGCGGTCGGCACTCTTTGTGGAGTTAAAAAGGAGCATGCTATAACACACTGCCGTGTCTTTGACAACATTTAGTAATTAATTATTTGCTTTATTACTATCCTATACGGGGTGTGGGGGGTGGGGGGGGGGGGGGGTGGGGGGGGCTCAGCACCTAAAAATTAAAATTAGTTCTCTATTAGGTACTTGTGTAGCGTTGTTAGTAAGCTTTTAAATCTGTAGTTCAATTCAATTAGAGAATTTTCTATATTTTGTTTATGTAACGTGTAAAACGTATAATGCTCCCGTGTGAACCAACGTTTGTCAACGTTTATAATCGGCTATAATTAAATTTATTTTCATTTTGATAAACATGCGCTATGAGGGGGAGAGTGCAAGCTGCAATCCAACAGCCGCTAGGCACGCTCGATTGGCCACGTTACCCCTCTCTCACAGAAGACTACCTTCAAATGTACTGCATTTCCCACTTTATCTTATTTCCCTAATGTTGTACGTACGTGTTTCGGTAGTGAGTGAGATGTGCCAGAACCCATTCCCATCCTATCCCTCCCCATTTCCCCAACCCTTTCTCCAAATCCATTCGTATATCCAAAGGTAGGCAGCGCATCCGGGGGCGTGCCAACATTTGTCATTTTGGACTAATGGGGACATGTATTGCGGATGTCTATGGGCGACAGTATCCACTTACCATTAGTTGGACTGTATGCTTGTCTGCCACCTTCGTCCATAAAAAAAAAAACATGGCATATTTCTTAACTTTATTATAAGTAATGTACATTTTTTTATTCTTGAATAAAAAGAAGGAAATGTTTATTCTATTATACACACATATACAGGTTGTATCAGATGTAGTCTCGAAGATAGAAGCCATGTAATTTTACGTTTATTGATATGAAATTTAAAAAGAAAACACATCTAGGAAATAGGTATGAAAAATTAAGAGAATTTGCAACATATTCAAGTGACACAGAGTAATAAATCGAATCCATGATTTCGTCTTTCGGGTATATTTGATATATTCTGCATTGTGAATAAATATGATGTAGAAGTATACGTAGAAGACAAAAATGTCTTCAACAAAAGAAAAAAAACAGCTAAGAGGCTCAGAATCTTAGAGAATGATTCTGAATGGGCACAAGATCTTTATTCCTGTGTATCTTCAATTTCTTTATAACTTTATTACGAAATCAACGATCTCTCGATTGAGGATAGCTATGCTAATCGCCAATTACTGTTTGGAGATGGCACCAAAAGAGGAAGAAGTATAATACAGACACAAACACTAGAAGACAAACAAAGTTATTACATAATACAATGAGTATTACAAAGGTAACAAATAACAAATAAGATAACTAAGTAGTTAAATAAAAGTATCTTGAGTGAACAGATATCTCCTCCTGTGACAACGTAACGAATTATTTAACACTGTATAGCAAGTGCTGGTTAAAACTGTCAAAACTACTTGTTAAAATTACGATAGGATTTCAGGTTGTAATCCATCAATTGCTCAAAGCGGATTAGTGGATTTTCCAACCAAACCTACCTCTGTAACTCCTGAATACTGAATTACTATGTCCAGAACTGAAGCTTGTCGACGCGCTCGTCTGAAACTAGAATATCAAATGGAAGCAAATATATTTAAGTCGTTATTAGAGCTAATAGAATTTCCGGGATAGGAAATATCTTTGTGTTCCATTCATAATAGTACTAAGGAATTAGTGGAATTCGAAGATCCACGAAGATCTTCTCGGTTCTCTAGATTTCACCTTTGCTAAATTTAATTAAAATTGGTTTAGTAGGTTAGTCGTGAAGACATAACAAACAAACAAATACATTTTAGAATTTATATAACATTCGTGTGAATTAGTGTGGATGTGGCCTGAAATAAAAATATTCAATTAGAAATATATACATAAATATAAATGAATACACAGTAATATAATTAATATTATGCGCGTCATTAGGTAGGTATGTAAAATTTTCCTCCAAATCCAATGCTACCTACATCTTCAAAGGTAGACAGCGCATCCGATGACGTGCCAATGTTTGTCATTCTGGACTGAAGCTGGCATGTACCCCAAATGTCCATAGGAGACAGTATCTACTTACCACCAGGTGAACTGTATGCTCATCTGCCACGTTCTTCTTATAAAAACAATTTAGAGTAACTGTAGAGTTCTGAATAAATGACTAGACTACCATAATCGAAATGAGTCTGTGATCTGCACGCATGCAATTTCATAGCTGCTGGGCACACTTGGCAATCAGATTGGCACCTTGGCAATCGAAGAGAAGGATGTCTCTGACAGAAGACTGCAGTAAAATGTACTGCATTCGCATCTTTATCCTATTTCCCCATCGATATGGGAATTATTTTTAAAACATATATATAAGAATTTTCTTATGAGCGACGGTAGGTAGAATAATGCCCTATGCTGAAATTGCTAATGGTTTTTTTTAATAGAAAATGGCGGCTGACGAGCATACAGTCACCTGATTGTAAGTGGATACTGTCGTCCATAGACACCCGCGATACATGCCAATATCAGTACATAATGACACACGTTGGCATACCCCCGGATACGCTGCCCATCTTGATAGATTAAAGAATGGATTGGGAGAAAGAGTTGGGAAAATGGGGAGGGATGGGATGGGAATGGGCTCTGGCATATCTCACTCACTACCTAAACATGTACGTACATTGGGGAAATATGATAAAGTGGGAAATGCAGTACATTTGCAGCCAGTCGATTGCGCCCAGCGGCTGTAGGAATGCAGCGTGCACTCTCCCCCTACAAAGTATACAAAGTGAAGTATACGTGACTACCTGCTGTAAGTATACATGCGATCAGAACTCTCGTCGAAAGACAGTGCTTGATATTAAATGATTTACTAGAAAAGAGATAGTGAATACACGCAAAAGATGCAATTGTTAAGCCACTTTTCCCACATTTCCTTAAGAGGGTCTTATTGGCATACATCCGTCGTACGCGTTACAAGAAAGGGGCTTTTATGAACCGGTTACCCGACAGTTAAGTGGATTTATGTTGCCCACATTGGGCTTATTGTGAATATATTTTTATCTCTATCTACTCATATTTGTTAGCGGGCTTAATGTGACCCTTGATAAGCTTTTCGCTTTTAATGGTAACTGATATTACTACAGATATGCGTACGTTTTTATAAGAGTATTTTATTCACGCATTTCATGCCTCGAGGTCTTAATGTCAAACGGCAGTGTCAGTCATTTTTGTCGTTAGAGTCGGCGAAATGATTTGTATTATAACATTTTGTTTAGGGCTTGTTATCCTTTAGACGCCTTTTGTGACACCCACGGGAAGAGAGAGAGAGATGGAGTGGTGGTATAGAAAGGCCGGCCGACATCACAAGGCCGCATTAGATAAAAACTGGAACAAAATTTCACAAAATTAGGTTCGACTGAAAAATGAGACGGGACTATTCTGATATAAAAAACGCAAATGAATATAACGTGTCGAATCATCTCTATCACTTCTTGAATTTATTGCCGAAATAATGTGAAGAATTAAATTAATTAATTACAAGTAGTTAATTTCTGAGGTAATTTCCGAAAAATAGATGTCACGTGACAAGAGTAAGTGTCATGCTAGAAAAACTTCCACAATACAGCCGATTGCTTACATATAAATAAAATCAAGCCACCGAACGGATAAAAGTTTCATCTTTAAGTAATTATGCATGTATGAACGGCAACGTTATAGTTTTGGCCGCCCTCAAAAGGTTCCCAGTTCCGGTCAGTTGGCGCTCGCTGCGGTAAATCGGCTGTGAACAGCCTGCTTGATACACGTACCGTATAATTTCTATCTGTATTATACACTACACAGCCTTAAAAGGAATATCTTTTTCCCTTCTCCTTCTCAGCATGTTTTCGTTCGCTGATAGACGTATATCTCTCCACGATTTCTCCATCTGCAAAGATGTGTGACCTCTCTGGTTCATTCTTCTTACGAGTAGAATAAATTAAAATAGAACAATACTTTATTCCACTCCAGTATAAATTACAAACAAACACAATCTACATACTTGTATATATATTCAAGAATAATTTACAAAAGAAAAAAAGAAGTGTTTAATGAACAGTGCAACAGCATAATGGGATTTTCACTCAGAATATCATGTAATGCCATCGGATGACCGTGACGCTGATTTTCAGTCAACAGCCTCCCAAAACTATCAATCGTTCGCTATCTATCATTCAATCTTAGGACTATGCTTATATATAAAAGTCTTTGAATAATGTTTGACAAAATTACTTTTTCCGTTTCGTGAACGTAAAATCAAAGAAGATATCGAAAATGTATCGGAATCAAAGAAAAAATAACGTATGTGTAATATATATGTACATTTATTATCATGCCATTATAATAAAATTGTTTCACAAATTTAGAAGCATTATAAATGGAACCAACTAAACAGATCTGTTGAATCCCAACATATTTACATCAATACAGATACATGAGTATCTTGACGGTTATAATAATAATATTATGTAAAATCACATTAGTATTATTTCCTTCTATGGTTAAAACTATTATTATTATATTTTATACCGTACCTAATTTGTAAAAGCAACCGATTTCACATTAGACCTGTACCTAGCAGTTATAATACAAGCTTAATCCAGAGATATCTCAAGCATACTCATCTCAAGATGTTACTCTCCAGAACAATGCAATACTTTTAATGAATAAGTAGATACTTTCATAGATTTTTGTGAGACAAAAGAATATCCATCATTCTTCCGTCGAATTTCTCAGTCATATTTTCAGTTTATTCGAATTTCTATGATACGGTCGACAGTAAACAACCCTTTCTACTCAAAGATTCGTTATGGTCACAATACCTTGTGATTTATGTTAGCGGTCAGACATGACTTTCAAAAGTTCTTTTTCTTATAATTTACAATGTGCCACCGAAATTAAGAAAAACCTGAAACATGTCAAATAATTTAAAAAGTATAGAACCGTTCTATATTTAAAAAAAATATAGCGAAAAGTAAAGCTATTTTAAAGAATAAATTAAAAGGTACAATCATCTAACTAAGATTTTGTTGTCTTGTCTAAAACCGGCCTAGACGACGCGCGCGACGCGGCTCGAGCGACGTCCACAGAATAAAAGTTAAACTAGAATTGTACTATAAACTATGAAAAAAAACCTATTGTAAAAATTGGTAGAGTCGATTCTACTCTCGACAATTTTCAACTTTTGCGTTATTTCAGTAACACATTCAGTAACCCAAAGATCTTCAACTCCCCAAGACCGGAGTGTTGATCGATTATTTTTTTGCATCTAATAGGTTGTCGGAAAAGTTCGCGGCCTTCTTGAACGTATGACTTTAGCGTGCTATATTTCTGGCAACACTGATCTGTCACGGGCGGGAAAGTGATATACCGTTTGATAGCTGTCTTTTTGTAATGGCGGCAAATTCAAATTAGAATTTAAAAGTTTTATATTTTCATATTTTTTAGCAATTTTAAAATGAAAGTTAATAAAGAGAAAATTTGATATGTTTTAAATTCATTTTTGATAAGGGTATGAATGCCTCTTGTGCTCGAAAAGAGATTTGTGGTGTTTACGGAGAAAATGCTTTATCCAAAACTACTGCAAGTAATGGTTCAGTCGGTTCAGGTCTGGTCATTTTGATGTGAATGATGCTCCTCGCTGTGGTCGTCCTATTAAAGTAAATGTTGATGTTATCATTGGTAAAATTGAAGGAGATAGATACGAGTACATAAGCAGTCATCAAATTGCGGAAGAGCTCAGCATTCACCACTCAATAGTTTTGAATCAGCTGCATAAACTGAATTTTGTAAAAAAGTTAAATGTTTGGGTGTCGCATGATTTAAATGACAGAAATTGGGTGAATAGAATTTCCATATTCGAGATGTTGCTAAAATGAAATGAAATCAATTCATTTCTGAAGAGATTGGTAACAGGCGATAAGAAGTGGATCACCTACGATAACAATGTTCGAAAAGGATCTTGGTTTACGCGAGGTGAGCCATCACAAATAGTCCCAAAGCCAGGCCTCACTCTGAACAAAACTAGAAAGGCATTGTGTATTTCAAGTTTTTGCCACATGGCCAAACGATTAATTCTGATTTATACTGTCAGCAATTAGTAAAATTGAAACAACTACTTGAAGAAAAACGCCCAGAATTAATGAATAGAAAAGGTGATTTTCCATCACGACAATGCTCGACCGCATACATCTTTGATGACTAACCAAAAATTGATGGACCTTGGCTGGAAAGCTTTAATGCATCCTCCGTACAGTCCAGACATAGCACCTTCGAATTATCATTTATTCCGCTCGTTATAAAATTCTTTAAATGGGCTAAAATTACAATTATATCAGTTTTTCGCTCAGAAACCCCAAAATTTTTATGGCGATGGGATAATGGCTCTGCAATAAAAATAGCGAAAGATAGTCGAATTAATATTATGTTCAATAAATATTTATGTAATACAAAAAAAGTCTTTATTATTTTTACTATAAAAAGGCTACGAACTTATCCGACTACCAATATTATACGCGAAAGTGTTCAAAATTTGGAAAGATCCCACGAATATTATTATGAAACGATTAAAGATAAATTTTATTATTGAAAAAAGTTCAATAATCATTTTACGACAAATTTTTCACAGAATTACTTCTTCGACTGAAACGATTCCTAATAAATGGTCGTGTAGTGTCGTCGCGACTAACGGATAACAAAGCCGCTGCCACAAGCTCAGAGGAAGAACATCATCTCTGAAAGAGTAAACTCGGTAACCTGCTTGGCCAGCGTGGCGTTTTAACACATCCCGCAGATACAAGACAATGTGCGTAAGAGGTCCAGCAGTGGACCATAAAAAAGGGTTAGTCACGGTTACTGTCTCAACAGTGTAAAATGAAGAAGATTAGTGAGACAACCGTTTTCCAAATGAACCGTTTTAATTTTAAAACTCATTCAAATATGAACTTGTAATGTGAAATGTATAAGTGAAAGCAACCTCAGAACTAGCGAACCCTGATGCGCAATTACCGCAACCCTTTCAGTGAGAACTGAAAGGAAGGGTCGTTGTGCGAAAACTTTTCACTAAGTATGCTTGGTATACGTATCAGCATATCGACGCTTCCTACGTATACCATCGTATGTACATTTATCAGTACATTTTATTATATATAACATTTATCTACGTATATCAGATAAATCATTTCTCTCACATTATTAGTTACTATGAAATAAAATACAACACCCTGTATGATTAGCCCTTTGTTTATTGCGGGTCATTAATATGTATGTTATAATTTAATTTCACCGTTAAATGTGAGCAGGAATCTTTATCTGTCTGACAGATACCCAAATATATTCACTATAGTAGTATACATAGGAGATATCCATACATAATATTGTCTAGCTTCATTAAAATGTAACGTAATCTGAGTAAAGGGACCTTATTGTCGGTGCGGTCTTACACAGTTTGGTTAAGAATTACTAACGTTGTAAATTTCGTTATGTCAAAATTATATTTAAACAGAAACATACTTTAACATCAGACCTTTGTTAAATATGTAGTAATATATCTATATAATTATGTTATTTTTTTAGGATTTCACTGATATCTGGAATATTAGAACCGACAATAAGGTCACTCTGTAATAAGATGGGATGGGAAATGAGTTCTGGTACATCTCACTCACTACCAAAACACGTACATTTTACGGTGGTCTGCTGTGAGATCGGGGTACCTTCAATCGGGCACAGTGGGACTGCAGCGTGCATCCACAATTCTCACCCTTGTAAATTCAAGTAAATTCTTAACGTGACTGCAATTGGGTAGAAACGGCTTTATTTATTAAGCAGAATGTTTGTTCGTTTGCCACCTGTTTTGCTCACAGGAAAATATGAAAATTTTGTACGGAGACATGTGTACACTTAAATTGTTACAAACTAATGAAAGACCTGAATAAGGAAATGCCTATTTTACAGAGAACGAGCATTCATCCGCGTAGACTTAGGATTAAAATTACTTTCTATTGATGCCATTAATAGAAAGATTATTCGAAATCAATAGATTAATGGCGTCCCATTGCCTTTGCTAGCGATGTGTTATTAGGTAAAAATGAAATAATAAACAAACAAATAAGTTAGTTAAAATTACAATGTTCGTATTATAGATTATTGAATTAATAAAAATGTGATTATATTTATTATTCAATATCAAACGACATAAACATACTCAGCGGAATATACTTTTGGAAATGTATATATTGGTAATTGCACTATTCTGTTCACTTCTGACCGCGATCCGGGAAACAAATATTTGGTTAACTTTCTGATTTCCAGTACAGTCAATTTAAATATAGATAAAATTTTTGATTCGAGAATTCTCAGTTTCAATTTCCTGAGAAATTTACTTTTGCTTCAAGATGCACCGAATTAATAAGCGTCTTCTTTAACTTAAACTGATCAGTATTTCTTCTTGTAAATGTGTTGAGATGTAGAAATACAGCGTTAAGTGAGAACGGTGAATGAGGCTGTACTCCGATTTTATAATACCAAAAAAAAAAGTCAGTGAAGTATTCGAAGCACTTTTGAATTGATAATGATGGGCAGAGATGAAGCAAGTCACTAACCACCGGATTGACTTCTGTACTTACTTGTACTTATATAACTTTATGTAGGGCACCATTCCCATTTATGTTCACACAACAGTGGTCATTTCACTTTTGTTCATTACAGCTATAACTTTGCCCTGGCCTATGGTTTCTCGCAGTTGGTGTCCTCACCCACGAGGATACCCGATATCGAGAGCCATACTCCCTCCTTGCTGGACCTCCTGCTGACTACGCGGCCGAATGACTACAATGTCGTTGTTGATGCTCCGTTAGGATCATCAGACCATTGTATCATTCGAACTGCTGTGCCAGCTAAACAATCCGCACCGACCCATTCTCAGGGAACGCGCAACGTCTGGCACTACAGGTCTGCAGATTGGGATGGGTTGCGCGAAATTTACGCCTCTTATCCCTGGGGGTAGCTCTGTTTCTCGTCGGGAGATCCGGATACCTGTGCAGATTCCGTTGCCGACGTGGTGTTGCAGGGCATGGAATGTTATATTCCTTGTTCCGTGATACCCGTAGGCGGACGGAGCTAACCTTGGTTTAATCAGTCCTGTAGAGAGGCCCACCGTAATAAGCGGGCTGCATACAGGTCCTGGGCCAAAGCGCAGGTGTCTGAAGATCCGAATACCACCGACTTGAGGAAGAAATTTAACGCTGCCTCGAGGTGCAGTAAGAGGATCACTGTCAGAGCAAGGAATGAGCACATCCGCAGAATTGGCGATCGACTAGCAAGCTATCCTTCTGGAAGTCGGGCTTTCTGGTCGCTCGCTAAGGCTGCTGAGGGTAACTTCTGTCAGTCGTCACTCCCAACACTGCGGAAACTCGATGGGTCACTGGCCCAGGAGACGAAGGAGAAAGCTGATCTCCTGGGCAGTATCTTCGCCTCAAACTCGACTCTGGACGATAGAGGTGCCTCACCACCGTCTACTTCGAGGTGCACAAGCTCCATGCCAGAAATCTGTTTCACCCAGCGTGAAGTCCGGCGAGCTCTAGTATCTCTTGATATCCGAAAGTCGAGTGGGCCAGATGGTATTCCTGCATTGGTGCTCAAATTTTGCGCTCCCGAATTATCTCTTTAAGCTCTCATGTTCCACAAAAAGCTTCCCGTCAGCATGGAAGGTAGCTCATGTTCACCCTTTGCCTAAAAAGGGTGACCGCACCGACCCAGCCAACTACAGGCCAATAGGATGACCTCCCTCCTCTCCAAAGTGATGGAGCGTGTTATAAACACACAGCTCCTTGGGTACCTAGAGGATCACCAGCTGATTAGCGACCGTCAATATGGATTTCGCCATAATCACTCGGCTGGTGATCTTTTAGCGTATTTAACACACCGCTGGGCTGACGCCATTGAGAGTAAAGGCGAGGCTCTGGCTATAAGCCTAGACATTGCGAAAGCTTTTGACCGTGTATGGCACAAATCGCTGCTTTCCATGTTACCATCTTTCGGAATACCCGAGGGATTATGCGAATGGGTTGCCAGTTTCCTGACTGGGCGAAGCATCAAAGTCACCATAATAGACACCATGTCTATTAACGCTGGCGTCAACTCTGTTCCTTCTGCATATCAACGACCTGTTGCAAATTGGTGACATACGTTGCTATGCAGATGACAGTACTGGAGACGCCTTGTACAGGGGCCGCGCTAACATCCCTCGAGTCGGAGTGGGAGAGAGTCGCTCTAGGCTTGTGTCTGAAATCGAAGACTCTGTAGATCTAGTCTCGATTTGGGGTTCCGTGAACCTATTGGATTTCAACCCCAGTAAGACGCAAGTCTGTGCTTTCACCGCTAAAAAAAACCTTTTGTCGTAGCACCTGGTTTTCAGAGCATACCTCTTAAGATCTCGGAGAGTATTGGGATCCTTGGTGTCGACATTTCCAGCAAAGTCGAATTTAGGGGGTATCTGAAAAGTAAGGCCAAAATGGCCTCCAAAAAGCTCGGTGTGCTGAACAGAGCGAAGCGATACTTCACCCCTGGGCACCTCCTAATGCTTTACAAAGCTCAGGTGAGGCCCCATATGGAGTATTGCTCACATATCTGGGCCGGCGCACCGAAATACCAATTACACCCATTTGACTCCATCCAACGACGTGCTGTTCGTATTGTCAACGATCCCACTCTCACGGGCAGTTTAGAACCCCTCAGCGTTCGGAGAGACGTTGCATCTCTCTGTGTGTTCTACCGCCTGTACAATGGGGAATGCTCTGAAGAATTGTTCAATATAATTCCCACCTCGGGTTTCTACAACCGCACCTCCCGTCACAGAAGTGCGGTCCATCCGTATTTCCTCGATACGGAGGTGTCGCGCACTGTTCGGTCCAAAAAATATTTTATATCGCGAACCCCTAGGCTGTGGACCGAACTGCCTCAAGAGGTCTTCCCATTAAACTACGACATGGGGTTCTTCAAGAAAGCTGTGAATAGGATTTTGCAAGGTCGGCGGCGCGCCCGTATACCCCCTGGTGTTGCAGGTGTCCATGGGCGGCGGTAACTTTTACCATCACGTGGGACCGCTTGCTCGTCCGCCCTCTTCTCTATAAAAAAAAGAAAACAACAGTTGTGTATAAATATATCAAATGTAAAATTATCATGATCATTAACATCATGATAACTAAGTGCAGACAAACAAATTTAATTGTCACCTAATGTTTCTTTCTCTATATGTACCTACCCACCTACTTGAGGTTATGACACTTTACTAAATACCTTTTCTTTTTGCCGTTTTTTGTATTTGGTTTTGTATCTGACTGTACAGAATGAAAGCAATATTTATTTCGATTCAACGAACCGTTCCCAGGGAAAAGACCTCCGTTTTCTTCCAACGCGGATAAATAACACAATATTACTGCAAATAAAACTAATAAAGACGGGATTGCCTAAGTCATGTTTGGACAAAGCCACGATTGATATTTTCTTGTTATTTTTTTTATATATTGAATTTAACCACAATATACGGATGAAATACTTAAGGGCAACAAGGAATAGAGATTTCATTATTATAGCTTTCATTCGTTATTTGAAAGAAACTCGTTTGCTTGTTTCCAAAACAATAAATAGCCTATTATTTCTACATTGATCGGTACTTCTGGATTTTCTTAGTCGTTTGTTGTTCAAATAGATGATTTCTTCTCAAATGAGAGGGTTCTGAGCAGGTATGCTGTTTAATACTTCGAGAAATCGCTATAAAGAATATGATACGCTATAAAGGCTATACGCATTGGTTTTCTTAAACTGTGTTGTACCTTCTGTGATATATTTGAATCAAAATTTTATTATCTATTTTCGTTTTTAAAATTAAAATAGATAATCCATTAACATTTTAACATTGGTCTTTTTTGTCTCCTTGTTTAGATGCTGATTATTTTTTTTTAAATATACATTGGGAAGTTATTGTGTTCTTCTTTTTGTACATATTAGGTACCTTTTTAATTTGTTTTTAATATTTGTACTATTTATTTATATTTTTCTTTTGTATCTATGAGAATTGTATTCTGTTTTAAAGTCCCTTTGAGATCAAGTTAAATTCAATGTACCGTACACCGGTCGCCGGAAGCAAAAGTTTCTACTGCGAGTTGCAGATCGGTTACGTACCCGTACGATCACATTCTAGAGGCACGGAAGTCTGAACTTCAAGAGAAAATGTTGATACGAGCTCGAAATTCTACATTTGTAGCCACTGAAGTTTAGTCACTAGAACTTTGCTCTGAATGAACCTATCGAATTATATCAAAGAGACTCATAATTACAATTCAGACCACAGAGCTTGGATTTTGAGTATATGATTCAGGTGTATTAAAAAGTATGTCGTCAAATATTATATTACACATTAAAAATTCAAATACCCCAAGAGGTCTTTCCATTAAGTTACGATATGGGTTTTTTCTAGAAAGCTGTGAATAGGATTGCAAGGTCGGCGGCGCGCCCGCATGCCCCCTGGTGTTGCAGGTGTCCATGGGCGGCGTTAACACTTACCATTACACGGGACCGCTTGCTTGTCCGCCCACTTCTATATAAAAAAATAATCATAATTTTTATTTCAGTTGTATATATTACAACTGTTTTCATTTTGGAATTTAACTTCGTAGACTGGATGTTGCTTCGGCCGTTTAATGAAAAGTTTAAAACTGCTGAAAAATAAATATTTTTTCGAACACAAAATAATTACGATAACACATACAAAGGACATTTCGGTAGAAGTATCTTATACTAAAAAAATAAACAACTCACTTGAGATATACTCGTAGCTACCTCAAATTATGAAAGCTTTTATTTCATAGATTTTTTAATGGGCTCTTAATGTCAAAACCGTGGAAGAACCGTGATGTGAACCGGTTTTCTATTCTTATCTTTTATTTGCAAAAATCTGTTTCATAGTTTCTTGGTAAAAACACCCCATCGCTTGAGCGTTACAATTGCTTGTAACGATTGCGGTTGATCATTACAAATACATTGTCACTAATTTTATGTTTGTTGGTGAGTTAGGACGACATCCATACATTTTCTGACATCGTTTTTTTGATGAACATGTAATATAAATAATTCTTATCATAATTTTTTGTGAATATAATCACAGGCACCACAAATAGTTTGTTATTATGACGTACTCTATGTAGTAGTAAATTTTATTGTATATATGAGAAAAATACCCTTCAGACTAGAAACACGCTTTGTGAAGACTTTGTTTAGAAGACTAGAAGGACACTACTTTGTTAAAACGTAGCAAACAAAACAAACTTTTCCGGCCTTTTCCTGTTTAATGATTAGTAAACAAGCACTACTTAAACTTTTTCATATATCCCATTTGTCCCATTAATTCCCATTAATAAGGTTGAATGCAGAATGTAGTAGATTAAATGAACCCTTCGTTCATTTAATCAACTACATTCTGCATTCAATCATTCCCATCAATGGAGATTCTTTCAATGGAGATCAATTACTAGAATAATTCCGCAATAGAATAATTTTACTAGAATAGAAAAGCCGTATGTGTCATAAAAGACGATTAAGCGATAGATTACAAAGCGGCTACCCCAACGCTGAGGTACGAGTACTACACCACCTCTAAAATAGTCGACTCGCCAACCCGCTTGCCCACAAAAAAGTGGACGAAAAATAGCTGGTTACGGTTATTAGAATAATTCAAATTTTCCTACAAGTAGGTAGATACTTTTCTAACATTTTCTTTATCCCAAGTGGAATCCCATGTGCCTGTGGTATCATATCTTTGATATTTTAGGAACATAATACCTATTACCTGAATATTCGGGGTGTCGTAAAAAAGTTATGATAATAAATTGCGTAACACAAACATTGAGTTGCTGAGTGAAACACGCTACAAGGTCAATTTATGACGTAAAAACCAAGTGAATAAGTAAAATTAGTAAATTCTCTCTATTCACAAAATTTGACGACTGCTTACCTATAGGTTTAATTAATATTCAAGTATCACCTATAAACCTTAATAAACAATTCATAAACGCTTCATATTCTCATGAAAGAACTTTTATGTGTTTGACACTGAAAGTTTAGTTACCCAGAGAAGTGTATTGATGAAGTTTGCAAGGTGCAGTGCGTCCAAACAGTGATAGAAATCTAAATTAAAAGTTATAGTAAGCTCCCAATACATTGGTTGATCGTTGTATTTTTTTTTATATAGACAAGTGGGCGGACGAGCAAGCTGTCCCACGTGATGGTAAGTGTTACCGTCGCCCATGGACACCTGCAACACCAGGGATATGAGGGTGCGCCGCCGACCTTGCAAAATCCTATTCAAAGCTCTGAAACCCCCCTTTGAAGAACCCCATATCGTAGCTTAATGGAAAGACTTCTTGAGGCAGTTCGTTCGTTGAGGCAGTTGAGGCCTACGGGTTCGTGGTATAAAATATTTTTTGAACCAAACAGTACGCGACACCTCGAACGCGAAATGCGGATGGACCGCACTTCTGTGACGGGAGGTGCGGTTGTAGAAACCCGAGGTGGGAATTATATTAAACAATTCAATAACAATGTAATTACATTTTTATGTAAATTACATTGCTTATTTCACAAATTATATTGAAATTGGACTCTATGGAGTCCTCAAGACGTCAACAAAACGTTGTTTGGAGAAATAGCTTCTCCATGTGCAGGAAAACATTGTCCCTTTAGGCTTTTAGGCCTACATTGAAATATTTTATTATTTAATATAAAAAAGGATATAAATGAAATAAAATACTGCATAAAATGAAAAACAAGTAAATATTAAGCAATATCAAATTATATTTAATTCCGAGAGCAATTTTAACCATCGTGATTTTTCCAGTAGAACCCATTTGTTGTGTTTAAGTTTAAGTTGTGTTTTTTGAGATAAAATCGACGTTAAGGAAAGTCAATTAAATGATTAAAACTTCGAATCTTAAAGGTACATACATTCATAGGTTGGAATGTACCTTTAAGTAAGATAAATGGTATAAACAAAATATTGCTATCACGATAAGCGAGTAGTAAAGAGTACGTTTTTAAGAGTCTTTGTTTTCTTTATTTTCTTAAAATCAATAACGCAAACTCATTTTTGAGGAGGGGAGTGCACGCTGCAATCCAACAGCCTTAAAAGTACAATATGTATTTTCATGGATATAGCAAACTTCTATTTTCAAGTGACTTCGCCCTACCCTAGTCTCATAAAAAGCAACAGATTTCTGACACAATTCGGGAAACGGTTATCGTGTCTTTAGAGAGCGGATGTATCTATTGATATTTTCAACAAATCATGCAAATCATGTCTTATGGGACATGTTACTTCGTACTCAGTTTGGGAAGCGGATTCGCGAGATATTTGTATAAATTATTTTTATGAATATGTTTAAGCTGTGACAGAAATTACATAGGCACATTTGTGTATTTTATCTTTATATTTCAATTAAAAAGCTGTTTTTACATACATACACAAAGCTAATTATGTAAAACTTTGAATCTTAAAGGTATTTTAAGTATCTTTATCTTAAGGTATGTTTATCTTTATCTTAGCGTAAATGTATTCCCACTAAATTCTGTCTTATTTATTGAATTTCCCACCTAATTCTGTTCTTACAATGTACGTGTTTCGGTAGTGCGTGAGATATGCCAATTGTCAAAGTCCATTCCCATGTTACCCTGTTCTATCCCTCTCCATTTTCCCAACCGTTTCCCAAAATCCATTCCTAAATCTCCAAAGATAGGTCTTTAAGAAGTACAAAAAAGTTTCTTATAGATATTTTTTTAAAGCGTGCAAAGTAATATGTAGATTACGGACAATACATGGACATATGCTATCTATAACCTGTTAATACAAGCCAGTGACCAAACAAAGGCCCAGCAAAAAGAAAATAGTTTCTGCCTTCGTGTATGGCTTTTTTATATATCAAATCGACTTACAACATCCCATTGCACAGCACAGACTTTCCCGTGTAATCACAAGCGAATATAAAGCCTCGCTTCACCGGCTAGCTCCGATGCGGATTGGTAGATTTAATACATGCCCAGATTTTTTAATTCGTTATTAATTTATAATTTTTTTCGTGAGATATGCCCGGCCATGAAACGCCAAGCTGCCCAATTGGCTTGGCGAGCCAACTGTTTTAGAATTGGTATAGTTCCCCAGGGATTGTGGTTAGCGGCTTTGTTATCTATGCGTTAGTCGCCTTTTACGATACTCACGGGAAGAAATGGGGTGGTGGTATTCCCGGCCGATATAAAGCCGACCAACACCACACAGCCACAATTATATCAAGCTCGAAAATTAGCATGCTCAATGGCAAAATGCAGGTTATATCTGTTACAGAACCGACGACCTATAGACGAATCCTTGAATGGAAGCCAATACCGGGAACGGCAGCGTGGGACGTCCTCTTGTTACGTGGAACGGACGTAGACTTTTACCAAAGAAACTTGCCGGTCCTGGTTAAATAAGAAGAGCCGTGTAACGTGTGTGATGGCGAGCTGTGAGAGAGAGACCTATATCCGGCAGTGGAAAGACATAGGCTGATGGTATGATATATGGCAACGTATAATCTCAACAGGTATTTAACCTGTGATTTTCAATCGATTGATCTCGGCCTTTCGGCCCATTTCGCACAAACAAAACATGTTGCTTACATGTTTTGTTTGTGCGAGGTACACGCGTACCTACAGTGTTCAGGATAATGGTATCGTTGTGTAAACGCATTAGTGTACCTTCGGCCCTTATCGCTGCGTCGATACTCGTACAGGTTTAGTTTCACTGATAGATACAATCTGATAAAACATTATCTTATTTTAGTTTAGTATTTTTCTGAATTATGATGATGACGCTACAAAACAGGTTTGTGGTGCCGTAATCTCTTTTTTAATTTCTATTTCGATTCCTTTATGTTGGTATGCAAGAAGTATATTATTATAAGCATCGTTATGGGAATAGACTACATACGTTCTACGACTGACACACCATACGTTCTTATCTACGAAACCTGGTTGGCAACTTCTAGGGGGGATAAGGAGGGGTTTATTAAAAAGTTTATTGAATCGTGAAATGTTATTGTCGTAATTTAATGAGCTAATCAAGTAGGTTTGGTGCTGACCGCAAAATTTTGGGCTAAAACACCTTCTAATAAATTTATAAATAGATTCCTACCCAAAGAATAGCAAAACTGGTTTATAAAGAAAATATTAAAATGAAAATGGGCTAAATTTCACCCGTGTCGGAGTTAAAAAGATTAAACGGTTCACGCCTACTCATGAGCAGCAAAAGGTTTAGAGGCCAGACAATTCAAAAAATAAACATAAGTAGTTATACTACAGCATTGGACAACGAAACATTCTCACGAGTGGAAGCTTTTTTTTGCGTTCGTAAACGAGTCATTGCGGTAATTTCAAAGTTAATTTTCATTTGCTCTAAATTAATTAATACATAGATTTGTTTTACAATGTTAAAATATTTGCGGTTTACGTTACCTAATTGAATAAATTGATAACGAGCTGCGAAGTAGTTTGAATTTGTATCCACGTTCGATTGGCCGATATTTTACAAAAGTATCAAAGTATCAAAAGTATCAAAAAGTTATCATAGAAACTTTAAACAGTACGCAAGTACTAGTTCTACACAAACGCAATTCTACGAGAAGTAATTAATACAATCTAATGAAAATATAATTAATATAATGTCATTTATTGTAATTAATACAATGTACAGTACTCGTTAGTAAGAAAGTATGGAGAAAGCATTTAACTTTCAGACGGTGATGTGATCCTCGTGTATCTATTGGGAAGTACTAGGCACCTTCCATGAATTCTCCAATCAATATTATTAAGCATTGACTTAGAAACTGATACAGCTGTTGTTGTCATAAAGCGCAAACTTTGAATTATGTAGGTGTCTATATGTTCTTATGCCACGTTTATAGGTCGTTACGTCAAATCATACATTAATATGAGAATATTCATTTGAATTCACTTTGCATATAAGCCGTGCACTCAACCGATGATCAAGTATTACATAGATGCCTACTCAACTCAGTTAGTTTAGTTCCTTTGCCCACAGAAAACCGCTTATGTTTTACATGTATGTGTATACGGAATTACCGTTGTAAGAATGTTGTCCTAACTCAGACGAAAATGGTTAGAAACTTGAGACTTTTAGATCTGCACGACTGCATTTGCCTGCCATATAATTAACTAATATACAAATAACAAGTTACCTAATTGAAATATTTTTGTAACGGTTGGGTATAAAATGAATTATATGTATATACATATAGTATATGAAATTAATTATAGTCAAATATATAATACTCAACAGCTTAACTTAATATGCTTCTCTCCCATAAAACCATGTTATTTGTATTTATACTGCATATGTATATAATGATATTATGGTCTTTGAATAGAAAATAAAGACAAAACTGCGTTTCTCTGTAAAGACAAAAGTGGTTTTATTTCGATACATGAAGTTTAACATTTAAATCATTACGTACATTATCAATTAACAAATATTAGCTCACCTGTAAAGACAAAAGAAACAACATTTAATGCCTTTAATTCAGGTCTCTTTATATTTTAACAAATACGGAAAAATTCTCCTCTCAATAAGTAGTTATAAAAATTAAATGTCACTACTGTCAGTTGTGGCATCTTTGTCGATAGCCAATATTCTTGTCGACCAATAAGCGGTGACGCGGCAAATTCAAATTGGTGAAAAGCACACGAGTGATGTGATTTTCTTTACATGTATACTAACCGGTTTATTTTGTTTCTTAAAATACTGTTTTGATAATTCAGTATTGAACTCAAAGTTGTCGGGCCTTTCATGTAACCAAAATGAACAAGCGTATAAGCGGATGTGCATGCGGTAGCACATGTCGCACGCTAAATAATAAACAAGTATATCTCATAATTTGGGGAATTTCAGTTTCATTGTTTCCTCTCCCTTTTTTACAACAGCCAAATTACGTGAAATACAAAGATAGCAAAAGATGCTTTTTACTTTCAAAAATCATTAACAAGTTTTAACAATAATTTTAGTACTATTATTTCAGTAATGTTTGCGACAGTGATAAAATTAATTAGGTACCATTTATAAGCCATAGATTTAATAATGAAATGTAACATTCCCCGTTGAAACTTACACAATTGCACAATATTGAATCATAATAGAAATTATATACACCTTGTAATTAAAATTAGTAATTATAAAAAAAAAATAGGAGTTAGGTATGCCTCTACTAAATTAAAAATGTTTTCAATATTTTTATGTTAAAGCGTTTTTTTGTTATCTTCGCACCAATGTTTTTAAACAATTAAATTTATTAGTGCCTAAGGTATTCAGTGTATCCGGGGGCGTGCCAACATTCGTCTTTTTTTATTGATGTTGGCATGTATCACGAATGTTCATGAGTATTCACTTACCTCAAGGTGGACTATCAGCTCGTCTGCCGCCTTTTGTCTATAAAAAACTCATCTAAACTCAACCCCGAGGGATTGTAAGTACGCACAAACTTTCCCGCATGACTAACATTTGTTTACGGTTTACGCGCATGAAAGCGTCCATGTAGCTTGTGAAACTGTTATAAATTGTTTAGTTTCTAAATGATTTGTGATGTTATCTCAGGCAATGGGACCTTATTGTTGGTACTGTAAGATATTTATTTTTAAAAAAGTTTCCATTAAAATGTTTTATTATAACATCTGTGGAAAATAACTGTTAGAATATGTTTTTTGTGATATCAACATAAAAAGGCGGATTTCCGATGTTTTCGCTGTCAAGAAAAAAGGAGGGATATCATGATAGGAAACAAGGTTATAAAATAGGAAATGATGTGATTCTGGGGCAGACCGTTTTGTACCTAATTTGTATTAGAAGCTAGAAATATACGAATTTAAAAGCGGAGACAACTCCAACGTTGGAGACAACGCACAAGCGTCACTGGATTCCTGCGTTCTACAGTACGGATTTACTGACTTTGGTTATGATATTCTAAGTTAAAATTTCATTGTTACAATAATCTGTTTTAAAAAAAATCTCATAAATTGTTACTTTTTAAAATTTCACTGTCGTCTCAATATCTGGGGAACTAGAACAATAAAGTCACTTTCTCAGATTCATTTCAATATCACATATCATTAAAAAAATGTTTTTCATCTTATATCGGAAAGAGTATTTTTGCTCTTCGATATCTGAGTGCAAAAGCCGTTTTTATCCGCTAGAGGATAAAGTAAATTGAATTTAGAACATCGTGTGCACTAAGTTTGTGAATTCAAAACATCATTAAACCTATTTACTTCTACCTCCATGGTGCCGAATTTATCATACAACCTTTTTTAATTTGTTAAAAACTCAGACTCGGAACTTTCTTGGTGTACTTTTTTTTAATTTGCTTTGCGCGCGCTATTTTCTTTCCGAGATAGGGGGATGAAAGTTACGTGTTGCACTCGAGTGCAAAGATTTTTCACCGCGTGCTCAATTTTGATGACCGAGCAAGCGAAGGATTCTAAAATTGAATCACGAGCGTAGCGAGTGATTCAAAAATTAGAATCCTGAGCGTTGTATAACGTTGTATAAGCGTTGTAGCGGGGCACTCTTGTATAACAAATAACTATTATTTCAATGAATAAATTATCCACCTACCATTTTGTAGACATCATATTTATCTTATAATAGGTAACAATATCTTCTACAAAATCTCTAGATATCTCCCAGATACGATATTAATAAAAATATTGTAAGCAGTTAGTTTTATTACGATTTTGTCAATATCGCCAAAGCCCATTAATAACGTTCGGCCCAATAAAGACATCTATCAATCATCTGACGATATCCGGGATGAAAGATAAATGGAATATTTATGACCTTAACACTGTCTAGTCATTTTTAGAAATAATAAGTAGTCAGTGACCTCAATGAATCTAAAATATATTTTATATACTATGTATATTTATTTAAACTTCATATGTACAACTATTCTCTACTAGTCAACCACCAGATTATACAGGAAAAATATTTATATATCTATATTATTTATATATACACTTTATAGTATGTTTTGGTATATATGTGTATAAGTATAATACATATTACTTTTAGGCCCCGCCTACTGTTCTGTTCTTCATTTCTGTTTCAAGTTGACTGTTGTTCAAGAGACTGCATTTGACAATAATACTGCCTATTGTATTCTTTATTGAGCAATTTTGTGCGTGATATAGTCAATACGAATTGAACATAATTCTGTCTGTAAATTTCAATCGTTTTGCAATACCTATTTATATCCCTTTTAATTTTCTCTATCCCAAGGTTACCTGGAAGAGATCGCCTTAGCAATTTGGTAGCCTATTGTGTTCTGTAACAACCATTTGTAAGCAATAAAGAGTATTTATTATTTTTTTAACAATATAGTCCTGTCTAATTTAGTATTTTAGCTATATAAAAATGGATGTTGGTATATTTGATGTTAATAGACTTCGACACTGTTTGACCGATCACCATGAAAGTTGGCACATATATGTATTTTTTTATGGAGAAGGTTTTTATGCTATCGACTTTGTTGTAACTCGCCACTAGATGGCGCTGCAGCACATCAACTTCTATACCGTTCAAATGATCGCCATGAAAATTGGTATACATAGTTATTTGAGTACGGAGAATATTTTCCAGCTATCGACTTTGTTATAACTCGCCACTAGCTGGCTCTGCAGCACATCAAATTCTATGGCAGGACAACGTCTGCGGGGTTTTGCTAGTGTATTATGAAACTCGTTCTAAAGTCTGAAAAGGATTTGTATAAGTTTGGATGAAATTGTCTTTCCATATTTACGTTTAGACGAAACATTTTATCTGAGAGTAATCATTACGTAAAACAAGTTATTAAACGGACTTTTAGCGGGAACTCGAGAAGTAATGGTTGAGTTTTTGTTTGTTTAATGTAGAAATTATGTGTTACGGGTTTTGTGGTTTTATAGTGATAGTTTATTAAACCCAGTATTTGTGCATAACGTTTGTAGTAATCAAATAAAAGCGTGGGACTGCGTTGTTCGTGGGTTTTTAAGGAGTTCTCTTCCGTTCTCAGTAAACCTACTATCACTTTACTGAGCAACTCCTGACTTACTTCGACAGGACTGGACATTGACAGGACACGTGTTGAACGTATCCAGGATACGGATACGACTTTGAAATTGTTTATTATGGTGAAAACCTGACACTTGCACTGGCAGAATGTGCTAATTGCAGCATTGCCATATATGAAAAAAAAATATCAGGAGGATGTAAAACATTGTTGTACTTTTAATACCCAATTCATAGATATGGACATAAAAATTTATCGTATTTCAATTTATAATATTGTAGTGATTGAAATTGTTTTCCCATAAAACTAATATTTACCGAATATACTTAATATAGATAAAATAATTTACTCTTTTCCGTACGATTCTTATTTCCCTCGTTTTAGAGCTGCCGGTGTGAGTAGCGCCCTGGTGCAATACGGCAGTATTGCACCAGGGCGCTACTCAGAAGAAAGGCCATTAGTGACATTTTTAAAGAAAGCATAAGTAACATTACCTTCGTAAATAAAAATAAACAATGGTTATACCTTTTGTTTTAAACAAAACTCTAAAGCTTACTTTTAAATTAATGAAAATTTTACCCCTTTTTGCATTTTTATCGAATGACAACAAAATGCACATGTGCCTTTTTGTTTAAGATCAGAATAAATAGTCTCGAATCAGTATCGAAAATGTTTAAATAGAAACGTGGCTCGAAAATAAGATCTATTTTGTCAGTTATTGTCACAATTAGTGTATATAAATACCAGTACATATGAGTATATTCTTAATTCGCTGTTGTCCTTACAATCTATACTAATATAATAAAGAGGTAAAATTGTGTGTTTGTAGGTATGTTGGGGGTAATCTCTAAAACTACTGAACCGATTTCAAAAATTCTTTCACAAATAGAAAGCTACATTAGCCGTGTCTAATATAGACTTTTATTTTGAAATGTTGAAAAAAAATAACTTATAAACCGAAGCGAAGCGAGGGCGGGTCGCTAGTGAGATATAAACAGAAAAAAAAATATCTAATAATCAGAGACTGCGTTTTTATTAATCAGTTTTGATAATCAGATTTATTATTAAGAGCCTTTCAGTTCACTAAGTCTTTCCGTTCCTCGATTGAGTCCAATTGGACTATATACTAGGACTAGTATAATTATACTAGGTCTAGTTCCGAGGAAATTGCTTTATCGATGGTAGTAAATTTGGTATTTTATCCGAAATTGTAACAACCTACAATCGTTTAACAACAGTCTTTGCTAGTGTAACACATCGCATTTTTCCTTATATTTATTATAATTCATATATTCCTCACATATTATCTATGTATTACAATATAATTATTAAATTTTCTGATTTGGTTCGGTATTTTTTTATGTCGGCTCGATTCTTCTATCAAATAGAGTACAAACATTTATAGTTTTCGTTTTCTTTATGTTTTTCTTGTTTGTCCTGGATTCGAGCAAAAAGTTATGTAAAGCAATCTAATGGGACTTCTTGTCACTGAAAGGCAGTGATTACTTTTTATCAGAACTAGTAATTTTTACTAGATTTTTTTAGGTATATTAATAACACATTCCCGGAAATACAAATAGAAATTTCTACTACATTAACGCAATCGAGACTAGGATAGTTTCTTTTAGAAGAATATAGTTGGCAGTTTCTTGATTTATCGGTCAACTTCGTTGGCGATAGGTAGGTACTTACAGGGCCGTCTTTACCAGGGGGTGCAAGGGGTGCGGTGCACCCCGGGCGCTCACCTTTTAAAGGTAATGAAAAAATATAACGCTATAGTAAACAATTACACAATAGGATATTTGACTGTCATAGGATACACAATAGGATATTTGACTGTCATAGGATACACAATAGGATATTTGACTGTCATAGGATACACAATAGGATGTTTGACTGTCTTAGGATACACTCCCGCACCCCGGCGCAGAATAGACTTAAAACGGCCCTGGGTACTTATAGTGGGAGGCCGCACTTCCTTTCAGAGTCAATACAAGAGATACGAGTTATAAAACTTTATTTCATTATATACAAATTATTAACACTGACACTATTGTCCGTGTGGTGGGTGTCATCAAAGGCGACTAAATAGATAACGCCTTTGTTATCTATTTAGTCGCCTTTGATGACACCCACCACACGGATGACACAAGCCTCCAGGAACTGTACCACCTCTAAACGAGTGGACGCGTCAACCCGCTTGGCCAGTGTGACTTTTTAAAACCAGAATATTTTTTAAGGTCGATGCCAATTAGCATCCAGCAATTTAGTGTTCCGATAAAACAGTTCTCTCTGCATAGTATGTTTCTTTTTAAATGGTAATTTTTTGTCCCAGGGTCGAATTATCGGCGAGGGTGGTAGAGAAGGCGAGGGCGATGAGATACACACGAGCACTCCTGAAGGAGAACGGATTCCGGGGGACGGAGCTAGTTGTTCAGCGCCTGAAGACCATGTAAGTTAGTCGTGTTATGAATTAGTACATCCGAATAATTGTTATGTAAACGGGATACTCACGATTTATTATTTATTTATTATAGCTGATATTTGGGTCCACACCGTGGTCACCCCATAAACCGTGGTCACCCCGTTTACATAACACTTATAATGTTTAACCACGATAACAAAAACAAAATCCGTACTCTAGGATTTTGGAAGTTTTGCGGAAACAATCAAGCTTTATGTTGTTTGTGAATGTAGGTACCTACATATGACTCTGCCAGTTATCTTAACTTCCCGAAAAGAATTACTGGTACTACAAACGTACTTGCTTACTTTTATAACGAATTGTTGAAGAAACGGACGAATGTCATCATTGTTCTTAACCTTTTCTTAAAGGAGATTAAAATTTTCTTAGCAATAAGTAGCAATAAGATCTTTATTTCTAGGCGAATCCAAAAATTACAAGCATAATTAGGTTTTGGATTTAATTACCGGAATTAGTACCAATACAATTTCCTTTATTTTTCTTGATCGATCTATTGCAAGACTGCTTATCCGCATTATTAATTGATTTCGTTGTAACCCAGCCTCGCGTCAGTGTCGACGATGGCTCTACAAACAGCGCCCGCAACAGCATTGACCCATTTCCTGAGGACTACGACACAGGTAAATATTTTAGAGCTACATTTGTTTGATTTGGCACGTTCAGTACTATCGACTAATCGAGTTTAACAAATTTGCACTTTACTAGCACGTGATTATGTAATTTCTACAAAATAAGAAATAAAATTAACATGCTATAGTTCATTTAAAATTATTTTAAAACTAGTCTTTTGTCCGCCGCTCCGCTCGCGTGGTACATACATTGATGTGTTATATACTAATTAATGTCTTGTATTGCAAGTATGTAGGTATATATACCTCCGGAAAAAATAACCAAAATGGTAGTGAAAACCGCATCAAAATCTGTACAGTAGAACTAGCGAACATACAGAGAGACAGATGGACAGGCAGACGTTGAGTTTCATAAACATAGAGATGGTATTCAGCTCTCGATGAAATAGGTTGGAATGGGGAGGAGAGACGGTAAATGGAATAGCGGTCATCGATGTAAATTTTTCCCCCATTATAATCCCTATTTTTTGAGATCAAATATAATAGAAAATTAACTCTGGCGACACTCACTCCGGAAACATGTAGGTGATACATTTCACAGCAGTTTTTTTTTAGTATTGTGCAAGTTGGTAACCATTTATTTTATAGATTAGATGACAGACGAGCGGGCAGGCCACACCTACGCCTGGTACTTCCTAAAAAACTTACATCTTAAAACCTTGTAATCTCAACTCCAACCTTTTTGACATTGTTTAATTTATTACGTGCTTCGTGGCAAATATGACAAATTTTGCGGTAGACATTGCCCACGGCTACGTACCTACTCGAGACAACTGTGACGTCTGCGACAAAATTAAATTATTGTCACTGGCGCAAACAGTTATATTTATGAAAGACAAGAGATTGAATTTAAGATGATTACGTTTATGTTGATATGTATTTTTTACAGAGGGTATTCTCAGAACGGGGTGTTACTACAAGGGCATATATTGGCCGTCGATCACAAATAGTTTTAGGGTAAGTCGACTTCCACTAGAAGAACTATGTTATGGCTATCAGATTAATTAATAAATACTGAATGATTAATGAAAATAAACACTTAATTTACCTATTGTATAGTGTAGACTCTACACTGTAGAGTATGGTTCTTTTGCGAAATGTTAAACTCGCTACAAACAATATGTACCCATCGTGACTGCATGTGTTTTTTTTTCTCTTTATTTTATTTAGGGGCTTATGCGCTTTTGTGTATGTCAGCCCCATCGCACCCTAACTCTACTTAACTCTAACTTATCACGCTTCATAAGATTTATTTATATAAATGTTAAGGACTTCAGAATAGTAAGAAGGTATATGAACTTCTTTCCCCCTCTAAAATTTCTCTTTTTGCCGGTACATCGGCCTTCTCATTACCCTTCAAACCAATGTGCAAGACTGCATGTGGTTATAAAGAATGTCTAATTCTCTTCAAAGAAAGTCGTTGAAGAAATTAACTTCAATGTCCTTACTAGACCAGTTTGACATTTTCACCCAGTCTTTATTCCTGTGTGTAATAACAATGTTGCTCGTAATAATCCCGTTATTAAAATGTGTCGCAATTGCAATTAACTATCAAGAAAAGGCGACATGCATGATATCTTTAATTCCTCACTGGGCGTATTAAGATGCAACCTCCTGAAAATTTCTGTAGTTTTGATAATTGTTCAGATCTGTTCAACGCTGTTTCAATATTCACATAACTTGATACCAATTTTTAAAATTTTAGTTTAAATTACATTTTATTATAATTAGTTGTGCATGGTAGATGCACATTATTAGGAATTTTGGTGAGTTGTTACTTGATTTGTTTGATTACTTTTCTTAGATGTATTGCCTAAATTCTGCTGTGAGCTTCTTAAATAAATAAAAAAAAAGTTAGTGCCGTCACGTGCCTCCAGTGGCGTATAAAAGAGCTCACTGTGAGATTAATTACCTGAACACATTATTTGAATTTGAATGGAGTGGGTCACTTTCTGACTAATTATTTTCACGTTTCAGGACGAAAATATAGAATTATCATACCAAAGATATTCAAGGAGGCAGCGCCAGAAGTCTCTCATAATGGTCAATGTAGTAGATTCTGCAATCAAAGTGAGTATATTTTCCTTCGAATACAGGAAAAGTGCATCCAAACTTGATAAATAAACTGAGTAAACAAATAAGTAAAGGTGATCTCTACTTTCAGATAATTTTAGCCCTAATATACACCTCGACGAAGCGAACACAAGGAAATATGACTAATGGTAAGGAAAATATTATGCGCAGCTATAACCCTTTTTTTATTGACTGAACTCTTTTATAGATGGACTAGCCTTTTGCCCACGGCTCCGTTCGCGTGGTATATACACTGATGTGATACTATAACCTTTCGGAAGAAATGTCCTTAGGGTAGTGAAAACTACATCAAAATCTGTCCAGTAGAACCGAAGTTATAAAGTAAAAACGAAGCGAACAGATAGAAGATCATACAGATGTTGTGTTTTATAAATAGGCACAGACTTTATAATAGGGTGGCAGACGAGCATTAATCTACCTGGCTGAAGTAGATACCATTACCCTACGACATTAGCGATACTTGTTAACATCATTCCAGAATAACATATGTTGGCACGCCGCTGGATGAGCGCAGCTTTTGGAGAAAAATGGTTGTGAAAAAAAATAAGGACGAGGACTTTTCCTCATACCTACCTTTATAATCCCCGTTCTTTCTTGAAGTTGAGGAGGGTCAGGAGCTAGGAGTTTAATAAGTATAATAAGGAGTTTTTATCACATTTTTCATCTTAAATTTTGTACTTCATAGTATAGGGATGGAATATAATGTGATGGGATGATATGGGAAATGGTGCCAGGCATGTCTCACTCGCTCGTAAAACACATACGTGGTACATTTTACGGTAGTATTCTGTGAGATCAGAGTAACTCTGCCAGTTAGGTACGCCCAGCGGCTGTTGGGACGCACCCTCTCATTCGATACCCTCTTATCATAAATTAATACGATTCTTGTGCCGCCGTGTGGTGTCGTCCAGCTATAGAATAGCACCACCCCATCTCCTGCCGTGGGTGTCATAAAAGGCGACTAAGAGATAAGAAAACGGCTGCCACAAGCCCTAGGGAACCAGATCACATCTAAAAGAGTGGATTCGCCAACCCATTTGGTCTGGTTTGGACACGAGGAGGCCCAAGGCCAGCAGTGGACACAGAAAGGGCTGCTTTGCAGTTGTAGATTACAATTCTAACAAAAATATTCTTGTTTTCATGTCTATTTATCTTTCTTTTTTATATGATGAAAGTAAATTTCAAGAAATGTCTGCAGTTTCGACAATAACAGACGGGTACGGGATCGCGTGGACGGTGGCATTCATCTGGCTCAACGTGGGCGTGTGCCTGCTCGGCTGGTGGCGATGCTTCGCCAATAACTACCTGCACTGGGCCGCCGCCGCCACCTGGATACTGCTCATCGCTCAGGGTAACATTTTTTTTATAGAAAGACAGTGGCAGACGGGCTTTGTAGTGTCTGCCTGGTGTACAGACGGCTTTGGAGTATACCAGCGGATGTACATAGGTACATCCGCGACACATGCCAATATCAGAATGACAAACATTGGGACGCCCTTGGATGCGCTGCCTACCTTTGATATACACTACATAGTTATTACATACATATAGTTTATTAATTGATCGTCGCACACAGAACTAAAGGGTTGTCGAAATGCTGTTTACTTCTTAATCGTCCTCCGTGGAAAGAATAGTCCTTTTATGGTCCACTGCTGCACGGGTATGCTTTGCATACTGATGTGTATGCATGCGTATGCGTGGTGCTCAAAACACCACGTTAGCCAGGCGGGTTGGCGTGTTCACTCTTTTAAGAGTGGTGTTTCCGGGGGCCTGTCGAAGTGGCTTTGTTATCCGTTAGTCACGTTTACGATACCCAAGAGAAGAGATGAGATGGTGTTATTCTAAAGCCGGCCGACACCACACGCTCACTTATGAAACTACCAGATAGAAATTATTTTAGTAGCGCCACTTCAAGAAGGCGATTCTTTGCAAGTCAAAACGTTTCTTGTAAATAACGTTTTATTTGCAGGTCTAAGCGGTCAAGGCATAGGTTTTCACGCGCCAGAACACCAAGTTTGGTACATGCTGTTCATCGTATTTGTGCCTTACGCGATGCTGCCCCTCTCGCTCGGGTGGTGCATCGTCATCGGCTTGCTGTCATCCGTCTCGCACCTGCTAACTACAGCCTTCAAGATGCAGGAGGAATTCGACAAGGATTTGATCGCTGTGACAAACGTTAGTGGCACGTTTCGTCTTTATACCTTTTTTGATAGACGACAGACGAACGGATAGTCTGTCTAATGATAAACAGTGTTGTTTTGTGAAAACATTGAAGATGTGTGTCAAAATTAGCCAAAAGTGACGAACGTTGGCACATTCCTAAATATGCTTCCATAATTAGGAGATTTAAAGATTGTAAAAGGAATTTAAACATATTTAAAATATTTAGATGATACTAAGATTAGTATAGGGTTTGTTCGAAGCTGTTTCTTATTATCGGGTGCAAACCTCTATTTAGCAACTTTTTACCATCTTGTTCACGATATGGGGAAAAATCTGTAGACTAAGTGTAATTTAGTAAGTATAACTAACAATAATTAGTTCTGTAACATTCGAGCAAAAAAAGAAAAGAAAGGAATTAACCGATAACAAGAAGAACGCAGAGCTTACGGTCAGTGGTTAGTGGCGAATGGAAAGTTTTAGTTGGTACTAGCCGTAGCGCCAACATTGGTTTTCAGACTAGTAAGAGATAAAGAAGGTCATTACAGTATATGGAGGGTAACCGTGAAAGTTACCTTTCATGTATGGTTTCAGGCTGTGAGAAAGGTTCGGTTACATTCTGCATATTTGCCAACTGTTACTTACATTTTTTTTTGTTTTTTTTTATGGACGAAGGTGGCAGACGAGCATACAGTCCATCTGATGGTAAGTGGTAGCCCATAGACATCCGTGATATATGCCAACATTAGTCCAAAATGACAAACGTTGGCACGTCGCCGGATGCGCTGCCTACCTTTGGATATACAAATGGATTTGGAGAAAGGGTTGGGGAAATGGGGAGGGATAGGATGGGAATGGGCTCTGGCACATCTCACTCACTACCGAAACACGTACGTACATTAGAGAAATAAGATAAAGTGGGAAATGCAGTACATTTCAAGGTAGTCTTCTGTGAGAGAGGGGTAACGTGGCCAGTCGAGTGCGCCCAGCGGCTGTTGGATTGCAGCGTGCACTCTCCCCCTTGCCCCTTACATGTGGCAATGTAAGTAATCCCTTAGTTGCCTTTTACAATACCCACGGGAAGAGAGGGGTTGGTTGTATTCTATAGCCAGCCGCCATCACATGACATCACTTACCTTTTACCACGCATCAATTAATGTGAGAGTTTTATGACAGTTTATCCAAAAAACTGTATATTGCACTTGTAGCCCAAGTCGTGCGCGATCCGCCTGCTGGCCGGGAACGCGCTGCTGTACGGCGCGGCGAACTTCGCGGGCATGTACGCGAAGTACCTCGCGGACTGGGGACAGCGCAAGGCATTCCTCGAGACGCACCGTTCCATGCTCACCTTCCAGCGCACCAAGCGCGAGAGCGACAGGAACGAGAAACTCTTCCACAGCGGTAACTGTTGTCAAACATGTCACTAGATGTCTAAACAACGGGCAATTTTTTAAAAAAAAAAAGGTTGAGTCGGGCAGTCATCCCACGAGATGATTAGTGGTCATCGCATATCTGCAATCGCAAGCGGGATGTGGGTGCGCCTTAGCAGAATTTTATTGAGCCAGTTTGTACAACTTTCAAACAATTACCTACAATGTATGCCAAGGTGACTAAGATTTATATTAGGTACTGTAAAATGAAAAAAATAAGTTTTTAGTACAAAGTTGTTTTTACTGTTGGCGTCAAGTAGCTGCCTATTGAATAAGATAATAACGATCTACAGACATTTGTAATTGTTCACGCCTAGTTGGCCTATACTTTAGCCAAAACATAGATGACAGTTTATTAAAATGCAACAATATGTTAAAAAAATTGGTGTAATAAAATTTAACGTTTAAAAACATTGTGTTATTTTTTTAACTTACTAATTAGTGTAAAAAGAAGTAGGTACCTATCCAACGAGATTTTTTCCGCCAAAAGAAAATTATAATTATTATTGGTGATCATTTAAAGCCGTAATTTATGTTAAAAATCAGCTGTCAGTTACTTTTACTCATTGCTTGCAGTGATACCGGTTTTCGTAGCCAAAGAGATCTTCAACCACGTGTCGAAAGTGAAGGGGGAATTCCAGGAACAGCAGTTCAACAACCTGTACATTCAACGCCACCAGGATGTTTCCATACTCTTCGCGGACATTAAGGGATTCACAGGTACAACTTTACATTACAACTTTCACAGGTACAACTTTAGAGGTCTTTCCATTAAGTTACGATATGGGGTTCTTCATGAAAGCTGTTAATAGGATTTTGCAAGGTCGGTGGGCGCATCCGCATGCCCCCTGGTGTTGCAGGTGTCCATGGGCGGCGGTGACACTTACTATTACGTAGGACCGCTTCCTTGTACGCCCACTTGTCTATAAAAAAAAGAAAACTAATTAAAAATCTCACTATTCCTCTAATTAATAAACAAACGTAATTAATAAATCACACAAGAATTCCCCGTGGGAACAAACATAAAAACGATAATTAACTAGCTAAATATCAAAACATAGTAGTGGTGTAAACCTAATTGTAGTAACGTACTTTTTTTTGGTATGGATTGCCAGCTTCCGACGCGGTTGTCGGAGACTACATTTCACCTCCTTGTTCTAATTGTGCGAGTACATGTCTTTACATTTACAATGCAATGCAATCAGTCCTTTCAGTATCCACTGTTGGGCATGGAGGAGGTATGACCCTAAAAAGCCACGCTGGCCAAGCGGATTGGCGAGTCCACTCTTTTAGAGGTGGTTTAGTTCGTCAAGGATTGTGGTAGGCCTTAATTGCCTTTAACGACACCCACGCGTAGAGATGGGGTGATGCTATCCTACAGCCAGCCGACACCAGACGGCACGTCTTTACATTTAGGTATGATAAAATGAGTTTCGTTTCAGAACTGTCGTGCACATGCAGCGCGCAGGAGTTGGTGAAGCTACTGAATGAGCTGTTCGCGCGCTTCGACAGGTTGGCATCGGTGAGATATTTTATATACATGTGTTAGAATATTTTACCTAGGGTTGCCAACTCTGAAACTCTAATTTGATGGAAATCGACAATTCAAATGCAGGACAGAGTTGAAAAAAGCAGGACCCAAATAAATTTTGCATTCCTAGATAAATGTCCATTGGTTAGTAAATCAGAAATAGTGGTAGGCTTTAGCACTTACATATTAATATTAAACTGTCAATTAAGTCTAGTGATATCCAACACTTTGTTTATTTCGGTCAGAGATAGTGGTTACGATAGTTACGAAGCACAAAATCTGGTATAACGGAACAATTATTATCCCGTACTCACCTTATGGTGGATGACTCATCCAGGATCCTGGAACGGGACGTCCTGGCTTTCGCACCACAATTAGCAATACTAATTTTACCCAAGGATGATCAGATCGACGGAATGGGGATATGAAAAGGCTGGTACAAATATCTTTTGGATTAACTTTGCAGAATACTGATTAAAAAAACTCGCTGAGCGGCGTTGAAAATATCTTCCTGTTCAAAAACTCTTCGTGATTGGCTGACGAAGACAAAATCGTGTGTCCCGCAGTGAGAGGCCACACACTAATATCGTTTCTGTTTAGAATTAAACAATATAGTAATATTGTGTGGTGGTTGGATGAGAAGAGCTGATATCCAGCAGTGAAGAGACAAAGACTGATGGTATAGTATGGTAGCAATATTCACTGAATATTGGAAGTAAATATGAACTGTGATAACACTTGTTCCTTTTCATTGTCCCCAGCATATACTCTTTTTTTCTTATCTCCTATGTTTGTCTTCCCTTATGGTTGCTTTATGTTCAGGAGAACCACTGCCTGCGCATCAAGTTGCTGGGCGACTGCTACTTCTGCGTGAGCGGGCTGCCGCAGCGGCGCCCCGACCACGCGCACTGCTGCGTCAACATGGGCCTGCACATGATACGAGCCATCCGGGATGTGCGCTACAACACGCAGGTACCCATGCTGTCATGATTTATTTCCTTTGCGATAGCTTTATTTCCTATAAGTTCACTTATTTCCTATTCAGTTCCTTTATTTCCTATACTTTCACTTATACAGGGTGTCCCGAAACTAAACGTCAAGCGGGTACGGGGCGAGAGGCCAGTCTATACCAGTTCTGGCAAAAATAAGAAAAAAAATCCATATCACTTAGTTAAGTGATAATAGTCATATTTTTGAAAATGTCGAAAATCGACACCCTTTGCCACGTCTTTGGGTACTATGATCACAAATTTTCCTAATTTGATAGTGATTTTTTTTTTAATGTAATCCTAAATAACCATGCTATTATGGCAGTCACCAATCAAACAACGAAATGTGTTAGTTTAGTTAAAAAAAAAATAGATTGATTGAGGTATGGTTTAAAAAAATTAAGTCAACTAACTTTGACACTTCACCTATAAAAAAAAAGTACTACACTACCCTAGGCAAGTAATTTCAAAAGATGGCCTATTTAGTCAAGATTTCAAAATGGTACAACACTTGCCACTTTTCTTTTCATAAAAAATATTATTGCTTATTTTTTGCAAGAGGACGTTATTTTAAAAGCTACTAAGATAAATACTACTCGTATTCTGGCTTCATCGTAGTGTGAGCGAGATGGACTAATGTGATAGTGAGATAGATAATGACGCTGTGCGACATGAATTAGAGTGAGACAGATTGATATTCAACTTTTAGAGTGAGCGAGATGGATAGTGACGCCAAAAAGTTTATTGTTGCTAAACACAAGCCAAAATCGTCATAAATATCATTTAGTTCGCTACGTTCCGTCCTATCTTCTCGTAATCTTGTAACTTTCAGACTGACGACTTTCGCTTGTGTTTACCTGGACTTGATATTACTTGTACTGACGATTTTGGTTTGTGTTAACCTGGACTTGATATTTCATTTGTACTGACGACTTCGGCTTTTTCCCTGGACTTGATTTGTGCTGTGTAAACTGTGTTGGTATTTAGCCAAACAAACACGTGACACGCCATGCCGGATTTGTATACAGCGCAAGAATATGCGAACATGCATCTTATCTACGGGGAATGCCGTTGCAATGCCTCTGCCGCGGCTAGATTGTATCGCGAGCGGTATCCAAATGCGGCGCGTCACCCAGATCACCGCGTGTTCATCAATGTTCACATGACATACTCGCAAGGACTATTGCCCAGTGCTTGTACTGCCGGTGGAAGACCTCGGAGAAACGACGACGACGACGTTTTAAATGAAATCGAGAATGATCCCGGCATTTCAGTACGTGCGATTGAAAGATCCACAGGAGTACCAAAGAGTATTACTCATCGAATTCTAAAGCGATTCGAATATCACCCCTACCACGTGCAACGTGTACAAAGTTTGTTACCACGCGATTACTCTCCCAGAATAAATTTTTGCAGAACAATGTTGACGAAAAATAGTCAAAATCCACAATTTTTAGATAAAATTTTGTGGACGGATGAAACCACTTTCAAAAAAGACGGATATTTAAACTTGTACAATTTACACGCCTGGCACACAGAAAACCCACATTTGATGCGCGAAGACCGCTCGCAATATCAATTTAAAATCAACATGTGGACCGGAATTTTGAACGGACAAATGATTGGACCATTTGAGTTGCCTGAAACATTAAATGGCGACAACTATTTAGACTTCCTCCGAAACGATCTACGAAATTTGTTAGAAGACGTACCACTAAACACTTACAGACAAATGTGGTTTCAACAAGATGGCTGCCCAGCGCACTATGCTCGCCCTGTGCGTGACTACTTAAACACTGAGTTTCCCCAAAGGTGGATTGGGCGACTTGGTACGATTACGTGGCCTCCTCGCTCTCCGGACCTAAACCCTCTTGATTTCTTTTACTGGGGCTGCATAAAAGAAAAGGTGTATTCAAAACCGATAGAAAATCTAGCCGAGCCTCGCCACAAAATTATTGAAGCAGCAGAAGAAATAAATTCAAGGAGATATGCACGACTAGTGAAGAGATCTTTTTTGAGGCGATGCAGAGCCTGTATTAGGGCCCAAGGCAAACAATTTGAGCATTTACTCTAGTTTTAAGATAAAATAATGAAATAAAATTATTACAATAATTCCTTTCGTTTCATTTAATCATATTTTACCATAATATAACAATAGATTCATTATTAATTTCACTCACACACATTTGTCTTTAGGTTGAATTTTTTTGAAACATAGTTCTATTGCTAAAAATAAGCAATAATATTTTTTATGAAAATAAAAGTGGCAAGTGTTGTACCATTTTGAAATCTTGACTAAATAGGCCATCTTTTGAAATTACTTGCCTAGGGTAGTGTAGTACTTTTTTTTTTAAAGGTGAAGTGTCAAAGTTAGTTGACTTAATTTTTTTAAACCATACCTGAATCAATCTATTTTTTTTTTAACTAAACTAACACATTTCGTTGTTTGATTGGTGACTGCCATAATAGCATGGTTATTTAGGATTACATTTAAAAAAAAAAATCACTATCATATTAGGAAAATTTGTGATCATAGTACCCAAAGACGTGGCAAAGGGTGTCGATTTTCGACATTTTCAAAAATATGACTATTATCACTTAACTAAGTGATATGGATTTTTTTTCTTATTTTTGCCATAACTGGTATAGACTGGCCTCTCGCCCGGTACCCGCTTGACTTTTAGTTTCGGGACACCCTGTATAAGAAAAATTAAATAAAAATATTACTAAATAGATATTAGTTGGCAATTGTTGACAGAACAGCAGTTTTGTCATTGATTGCACGATGCACCGCCCTTCGTATTTCTGTTTAACCAGACGTTGACTGCCAGAGAATGACACTAGGCATTAAGTCCACATTTTGTTCAATATTTCTTTGTGCATTAAAGTTTAAATAAATAAATCAAACAAGCGCAACTGGAAACGTCCACGAGTGTATGTAAGTGTTTGTGTTGTGTATAAATAAAGTACCTAATGATTGAGTATTTTTTTGAAAGTTACCATAGATTTTGATGTTTTAATATCTTTTGGTAGTTTATTATACAGTAGCTTCATATATACTCGTAATACTTTTTTGAGCTACTTAGTTTGTTCGTGATGTGTGTAAATTTATATCGTTTGCATTTCTCAGCATATTTTTTTAGTATTCGTTGTTTTTAATTAATGTTATTTTACGAATTAATATACAGTTTTCATATGTGTATATTTATGATATATTCAGTAATTTAGTTTCACTGTATATTTCGTGTGTCGGTCTGAGAAAATTATAATGAAACAATATTTTTATTAATTTATTCTGTGCTACTTGGAAAAATTTCAAATTTGCTTTTGCGGCTGTACCCCATTCGTATATTGCAAATAAAAAGAAAACGTTCATTTTCACTGTAAAAAACACAAACATGAGTGTTGTGTAGATATCCTTATTGAACCCAAGAGCTCTTGCAAATGAAGTTCCACGTGGTTTTCGGATAGATAAACGCTGTTTATGACGATTCAGTAAAAGATCACACCAAGCTCTGCCAGCTTCATTTGATTTAAAAGGAGTCTTGATGCCATTACGTTCTACCAACAAAAATGCCATTCTTCGCAAGTAACCCATAGTACAACCAAAAAAAATTGTGTTCCATTACTAGTACATAATCAACCAGATCCTCTTCGATTTTTGTCCCTAAAATTGGTTTTCTACCTAGTTTGGTACAAAGAGCTTGAGTTGGAGACACATAAGTTCCCATTTTCTTTTCTCGTACAGCTGTGATTGCTTGCTCCATGTCATCAGACTTCCAGCACTTCCTTTTACCTTGTTTTATATATTTTGGAGTAGTTCTAGGCATTCTGTAATTAAAAAAACGCTATAAGCTATGAGGTGCAGTAAAGAAAAATGTCATGTTATTAAAAGTAGGTCTAAATATGGGCTAGCTCATATTTAGACCGCACTTAGTAGCCCATATTTAGACCAACCGCCATGAGAACTTTTAATGATAAAAACTTTCAAAACAGAATAAACCTCAATACCTATCAAAAGGATATTGTATTTACATTCAATTATTACTTTATAATGATAGTTAATAGGTTTAACATCTTTTAAGTTGGAATAAATAACATAATTTACATACCTCTTCAAAAGTTTAGACAGCGCAATTGTCACCACAAAAAGTATTTCTCAACACTGAACTCGCAAACTTCGGTTTAGCAGTCTGTCTCGCTCATGGCTATTAACTACCTTCGTGAGAACGAGTTTTAAATGTCGTCTACTAGATGGCAGTTATTTTATTAACATAAAGTCCTACTAGCCCATAATTGGACCACTGCCCATATTTGGACCTTCTCCTCTACACTTGCGTGCAACAGAGGAAGGAACAGTGTTTGAAAGCGACCGTAACTTATGTATGACGCCGGTAACTCTATGCAAGATTCTGCTATTATATGCAACTGCAACATTGACGTTAAAAACTATGAAACTATTTTCTTGCATATAAAGAAATACATCCCAATGCAGCACAATACTCCAAGTTGAATCTTGAAGAAAGATGGAAATGTGTTCAAAGTGTTAATTGTAATGAATTAAAATTAACACTTTGTAATTCTGATCTTAATGCATAGACTGAAAGTAGGCTAGTATAAATCAAATATTCTCAACAGATTTGCTATTACAGTTCCCATTTTCCCAACCCTTTCTCCCAACCCATTCCTTAATCTACAAAGGTAGGCAGCGCATCCGAGCGCGTGCCAACGTTAGTAATTCTGGACTGATGTTGACATGTATGGTATAGCATGAATGTCTATGGACGACAGTATCCACTTATCATCAGGTGGACTGTATGCTTGTCTGCCGCCTTTTTTCTATAAAATATATATATTCCGGAATGAATCCTTCCACTTTGTTTATAAGTATCCACTTTGGGCTTAGTGGCTTAAGACTGTGGTTTATGTCGTGTGAAAGAAGAAGCTTATATCTGCATATGGTTTGAATATTTCCTTCACAGCATATGATAAATAATAATTTAAATTGTGATTGATGTGTGAATTCTCTAAAGAGGATGCTGCATCTAAGAAAAGAGAATAATTCACTCAGCTATGAATTCTGGTTATACTCGTACAGGGACTATTAGGTATCGATTGTTTCGCGGTTGTTCCTTCACGAACTCTTCGCCGCATGCCTTTTCCCTTTATTGTCGCAGTTACTACTAACATTAAAAACCTCGCTAAGGATGCATTCAGATTTCACATGTCGCGACACCATACCCAACAGTGGACGAGGGGGCCCGTATATGATGATCTATGATGATACGATGATGATGATGATCGTTTTAAAGGTTGACTTGGACATGCGCATCGGCATCCACAGCGGCACGGTACTGTGTGGAGTGCTGGGGCTGCTCAAGTGGCAGTTCGACCTTTGGTCGCACGATGTCACTCTCGCCAACCACATGGAGAGCGGCGGACTGCCGGGGTGAGGACATTATGCTCTTTAATATATTTTACGAAAAGACCGTAGCAAACGAGCACATAGTTTAGAAGTTAGTGGATACTGTCGCCTATGAATAGTTGCGGTACATGCCAACATCAGTCAAAAATGACGAATGTTGATGCGTCCGCAAATGTGCTGTCTGAACTTGGAGATGTTGGAATATAGAGTATAACGGGATGACGAAATTGTTTTATTTTATTGTGTCTATTATCTATTGTTATCTATTTATTATCTATTGTTTGGGATTTGGAATTAGAAATGGGCTACGACAACTCTGATCTATCTAACGTCATGGTGTGCTCATACGGGAAATGAGCACGACCATGACGTCAGATAGATCAGATATTGTGCATCAACATTTAAGTAACACGGAAAGTAAAACAGACGGTATTATCGCCAAAGCGATCTCTTCCAGGCAACCTTTGAGTGGTTATGAGAAAACAGATAACAATATCAAATAAAGATGTTGGACGTTGATCATGATTGTACGTCTATGTATGTGATGCAAGGAAACAAAGAACACTGCATTTCATCAGCCTGATTTGTTTTATATAACGTACGGTCGTATTTCAGGCGAGTGCACATATCGGGCGCGACCCTCGAGTGCTTGAACGGGGCGTTCGAGGTGGAGCCCGGCGACGGGGGATCGCGTGACGCGTACCTGCGCGAGCACCAGCTCACTACCTACCTCGTGCGCACCACCGAGCAGCCGCGGCGGACGAAGGGTACATCGAGACTGTGGTAAGAACATACAACTACGCGCACATCACGGGAAAACTGTTTTTAAGTGGACTGATTTTAAAAAATACATTAATATTTAAAAATATTTATTGAATCTTCCGGGCTACTTGGCCGAGGTCTTCTGGAATCTCTTCTCTTTCTTCCAAACGTTTCGTCAACAACTGCGGTTGACATCTTCAGTGGCGACTGCGTTCACTTTCGGAGAGATGTTATCTCTTCGGCTTCTCGAGCGCGACTGACTCGACGACTGTGGCGCACCGGTATTTATAGTGGGCGAGGGTAGTTGTGATTGTGTGTGTACCGACGCACCGATATTTATAGTGGGCGAGGGTAGTTGTGATTGTCTAGTCTAGACTCGGTAGAGATCGTTGCGAGAGGTTCGGTAGAGAACGAAGAGATAATGTTGCGCTCGAGAAGCCGATCTCATCGATAACATCTCTCCGAAAGTGAACGCAGTCGCCACTGAAGATGTCAACCGCAGTTGTTGACCAAACGTTTGGAAGAAAGAAAAGAGATTCCAGAAGACCTCGGCCAAGTAGCCCGGAAGATTCAATTAATATGGACACCGGCCGAGAAAGCCTACAGTCCACTATAATATTCAAAAATGTCTGTAATGATTATTCATAAAATAATTCACTCACCAATGAATTCTGATTATACAAGGATTATGACCGATATTCCATCCGTTGTTCCTTCACGATTTTTCCGCTGCATTCGCGCACCTACCTTTTCACATGCGTTTCCCATTTATTGTCGCAGTTACTACTAACATTAAAAAACTATATGTTGCTATATGCGGAAATATATATTGCTTTGGCTGTATGCTGTCGGCAGGCTTTAGAATAGCAACACCCCCCCCCCCCCCCAACTCTTCCCGCGGGTGTCGCGGTGATTGACGAATAACAAAGCGGCTCTCACAAGCCCTGAGGAACTACCCTATATCTGAAAGAGTAGACTCACAACTCGCTTCACCAGCGTGGCCTTTTAAGGCTATATATCCCTATAATAAGAGGGCTGGTTACGGTGACGATATGTTGCTAAACGCTCTTATCATTTTACCTAAATTTATTACTTTTTGTGCTCGAAACTAAAGAGGCCAGCAAGCAGTTCCACTAAAAATTGAACTGACAATACCGCAGTTACAGTTGAATATTACCATTATAAGTTACCGTAAATGTATAATTAGAAATCATGTCTTTTATTTATTTTTACTTGTTATAATATAAACATAAGTCGTGTCTCCAGAACTTTTTAAATCAATGCGTGAAATAAACAGTTTGTTTCTTAATGTATATGTTGATGGGCAGCGTGCAGCCCCCGCAGCAGACGTGGGAGGCGCCGCCGCGCCGGCCGAGCGGCTCCGTAGACGACGAGCTCACCACCGACTGGACGCCGGAGATGCCTTTCCAAAATGTATGTTTGTTGCACGAAAATATTAATATTGTGCTATGAAAGTTAATGTTGTGTTTTAGCTTTGAATATTGAGATACTAATTCAATCTGTTCCACCGTTCCATCTGGAACTTTAATTAGTCTCGCTTTAATCTCATGCCGCCATGTCTGTTCTGAAGAAAGTACCGGGTCACATCTCGTTCATATGCTTTACGCGCGCCTAAATACTTAAATATTCTTAATTTAAGAATACCTTGTACATATTTCACAGATGACCAAATAGATCATCTGTGAAATATCTACTTCTGTCCCATTTGTATTTTCACTATGATAAATAATTCGTCACAAAAAGCTTTAAAAAAACTGTAATGCAGTTTCTAAAGTAGGTATTGTAATGCAGTTAGCGCATGACTGCATTACAAGGACTGGGGATTGAAATAAACTAAATAAAACTCTATTTCTATTCTAAGTATAACTGTAATCTAGAATTAGTACAATGAATGTTAAGATTCATCACAATATTCGTGCCACATATGTCAACTCGTTTGAGTTGAGTTGTAAGACAATTGGTGAACAAAAGTACACAATTCAACTTGACCATAAATTGGTGATCAGAGATCACGTAACAAACCGCGTACCTAACCTATTCCTTATACTAACTACGTGCCAACACATTTCATCGTTAAAACAATATCCAAATAGTCTCTATTAATTCTCACAAACCCTTGTTTCAGTGCTACACAAGCACAGTGGCGGGCGTGGTGCGCTGTCGGAGCCGGAGCGTCGGCGACGACCTCGAGCAAGGACAAGAAGTCGACGAAGTGCCACCACTCTCTGAGGTAATTGCAAATATCCTCCCAGTCTCAGTCACACACTAAAATGATTTTGTAGAATCCTTAATGGTAACCTTTGACAACATCTTTACTTTGAAAGCGTAGAATTTATAATAATACAAAAGATATTTGTGTTTTTTTACGGTTTGCCAAAGGTTTGGTTGACATAAGAAATCTGATGAATGGTCGCGTTGAGTGTCATTATTATTTGCTGGACCCGAGGTAGTAGGTATTTAATTGTAAGGTAGATACGGCAATGTAGGTGTGGCAATGGCTTTTCAGATGGTAGTAATTCAAATGACAATGTTACATGAAATAATCGTCATTATCAATTTACAATTAGTGAAACAATAGAGACTAGGTAAAATCGAAAACATTCGTCATATTTTTATTTCGCGACTCCTTATTATTAATAAATAAGCATATCTTGTCTCCATACGGTCCTGTTTCTAATAAAAAAAATTACTATAACATCATACAATCGACACATCGATACGATCGCAACAAACTTTAATATCTGTTAGGGGCTGATCAAGCGTGTAAAATCTGCAGCAGCGCCTCTTTAAGAACAACGTTTTTTTCGCGTATAAAAAACTACATTTGAACATATTTTTGGTTTTATTTTAGTTAGTTGGTTTTACATTAAATACAATAATTGGCATGCACCTATGTTATGTATATTAAAATGTTTTCCGCTTTTTTTCCAAATATAGTTAAGTAAAATGATTCACATTTTAATGTGTATTTTGGAAGTATACTCGGTTTATTTATATATCCATGAAATGAAATCAGATGAATCGTGTAAAATTGGATGAAAAATCAGATTTTCCGTTTGCGACGCGGTGCTCCTCGATTACTTGGCGTCTTGAGCGATCGCCCAGCTTGTCCAACCCTTTATCCGGCCCTGATATCTGGATTTCATTATATGGTTTGAACCTTGTGTGTTGACCATGGTTAAACCTTATGTAAATAATATGTAAACCCATTATCGCACGGTTAATAACGTTTATATGATGTTGCCTATCGCTTCAGGAGGAAGACATTATTAACTCGATCGAGGTGTCGAGCAACCGGCGCATGCGCACGGACAACATGCGTGCATGGTCGCTGCGCTTCCGACAGGCGGAGCTCGAGGCGCAGTTCGCGCGCGACGAGCGCACCTTCAAGTCCAACCTGATGTGCAGCCTCGTGCTGTGGCTGCTCATCGTGGCCGTGCAGTACGTTATACACTACAAGTTAGTATCCAATACAATACACTGTTTTAGGAAACAAGCATATCTGCACCTTATACAATTAATTATATATTTTTTTTTAACGCACGACGTTGTACCTCAGCTGCCGCGTCCTGGTGATATTGCTGGGCGTGCTGACGGTGCCACTCGTGCTCTCCTTCGTCGTGGTCATGATGGAGGAGTTCCCTGCGGTCCTGCCTCGGATATCCGCACTCTCCGCCTGGATCGGCGGCGACAGGACCAGGAGAAACATACACATATGCTGCTTCGTCACTATCATGTCCATAGCCAGGTAACACTCCATAGTTCTGGTTTCCAATTAGGTACGGTGTGGTTTAATTTTGACACAGTAATGGTAGTTTAGTAGTTAGTTAATTCAATTTGGCTTTTCTTGGTCTTATCCTGTTATAAGTTGATGTCACATCTTATAAGTGTGCTCTAGCTCTGTTGGATAAACTCTCACTGCTTTTTTTATAAAAGTCCTATCGTTTTTACCTACAACCATACAGCAGGGAGGGATATGTCTAAGAAATTAGGTATGTCGACCGCCACGCCCAGTCAGACGAGGATATTGGTCTTGCGAGCCGGATTCTTGGCGTGGACAACAACAATAAAATAAAAAGAAATTATATCTCAGGCCTAGTGAGTCCTCATGCTGTTTGTGAGTTACGTTCCGCAATGATGCTATGGATTTTTTCGTTTTAACAAAAAAAAAGGATAAGATATATACATACATCATTTTAAATTGGGAGCCTCCCATTCCCCGGTTGTTTTCGGTAACAAAACATCGTATCCCGATGGTTAGTATATATTTCGAGTTTTAGGTCTCCTTCGTTATTATTGTTTCACGTGTTTTGGATATGAAAATAAAATACTGATAGATTATAAAAAAATATAAAACATTTACGAATACAATAATAGCAGAAAACTTACAAATAAAGTTGAACTTTTCAGTCAGAAGTTTACTAAAAATTAAATTTAATTAAAGGAGTGACTAGGTAAATTTTGAAAAAAAAAAAGAAAATTTAGGTTACAACACAATTTTTTATTACAACTTCTCAAAATACCGTTGGTCTCTATACAGCGATTCATTCGTATAAACCAAGATTTAAAGCATTGGCGATACTCTTCTTTAGCGACCTCGCTGAAGACTAAGTGTTAAGCGACCTCTTCAACAGCTGCCATAAAAGCATTCCGAGCGTCCTCAGGGCTGTCGAAAAGAATGCCACGGACCCAAACTTCACTTTCGAAAGAGAAAGAAGTCGCATGGAACTATAAGGAGGGTGGCTCAATTCTTGTATCTCTGTGGTCTTAAAAACTCTTGGGTTTACCCTAGCAAAACTAATTTTGCTTTGTGAGATGATGCATTGAAATGATGCAAGAAGCCCTCTCAAACCTGTTTTAGGATGTTTTTTATTTAACACATCGAATACAGTTGGTAGACACACTTCACTGTACCACTGAGCATTAACAGTTTTAGAGTTTCTAAAGAAATTGTCGCTAATTGGCCACCCGCAACCATTTTTTGCCCACACTGCGCCCACGTTTGACCTTCCTGGGAAGCGCTTCCGTTGGAATCGGAAACGACGGCGTCTAGAAACAGTCAAACCGTTGATTGCTGCTTAGCAGGTAAAGCTCAAATGAGTTCTTTCTGAAATTTGAGTATCTCAAAATTTACCTAGTAGTAACACAGAAAATTAACACATAAATAAAGAGAAATAAATAGGACTCACCTTGAACAATACAACTAGCCATGAGTGCTGCTGTATTCTCGTTGCATTGAATGCACCCCTGCGCCAAATCTCTCTTCACTTGCAAGCAGAACAGGTATCTAGTGAACTCCTCTTCCAACCGCGCCGGGTCTGGCGTGTAGAACTTGACGCAGAATCGAAGAGTCGGCTCTAGCATAGAAAGGCCGAGCTGGCGGCACATCGGCTTCTCCACATCTAGCCAGTACTGGGGACAAAGGTATAACTTTAGGATCGATGATTTAACTTGCGCAGTGCATTCTTACACACCCACATTTTTATATACCCTTAAGATCTTCACACCCAAAGCGTTGATTGCTGCTTAGTTAGTACGTCGTACTGATAGAACCAACTCTCATCTCCAGTAATAAAATTAAATATATTCCGTCCTTCTCCATTTTCAAATTTTACAATCATTTCCCTGCACCATGTCACGCGAGTTTGTTTTTCTTTAGCAGTTAATGAATGAGGTACCCAACGCGAACAAAGCTTCTTGACTTGGAGGTGTTGGTGTAAAATTTCATGAATGACCGGCGATGAAATCCTCCTTTAATAAGTCTCCTGTGTCTGTTTATAGGTAGTTCTTGGATATTCGTGCAACATTTTCTTTAGCGCTTCAATGTTTTCATTCGTTACAGAAGTCGCAGGATGGCCAGAATCTCATCATCTTTCAAAGAAACTTTTCCTTGTTTAAATTGAGAAAACCATCTATGGTTTATTATCTATCTATTAATTGTTGCATGGGACGGTGCGAGGTCCCCAAAAGCTGTTGCTAGAAGCTGATACTAATCTATCTTTACAGTCACTTTCATTTAAACCAACTTCAAAATCGTATAACATTATTGCACGAAAATGTTCTCGTCGAATTCCATTGTTACAAAGAAATGCACGAAATGCATTAAAAAAAGTGAATACATTTTTATTTTTTTCGTTTTGAATTTGGAATACGAATTTCAAATTAATGATGTTTTAAAAACTATTTGGTATTAAAGAAGTATTTGGCATGTAATATGTTCATAATAGAATCGGTGGTTCTCATCTCCTCTCATTGTAACTCTTCATCCAAAGACACGGCGTGGAATTGGATAGGGTAGCATGGGATGTCGGCAACTCTTATTCCTGGAACGTGTGGTTACTTGTCTTAAAAAATCTTATATATATCTAAATGTAAACTTAGAGCTACATGGCTGGAGTCGTTCTTTAACAACCAACAATCATTAAGCACAAAATTTTATCCCGCTTTGTTTCAATATTTCCCAGCACAATAAAGCTGTACGCCTGTCCACAATCGTTCAAGAACGAGACGATATACTACAATACAACGTGCGTAAACGAGACCAACATCATCGAGACGGACTTGTGCGAGGAGTGCTACAAGCCGGAGTACGTGGTGTTCACGTGGATCCTATGCCTGGTCGCTCTCACCTCCATCTTGAAGCTATATTACCTGATCAAGACGTTTCTGGCGATCGCAAATGTGGCGATGTATGCGGTGCTCCTACTGATGTATTACAACGAACCGGTCTCTAATGACCAGAGCATGTGAGTATCTTGTCTGTGAATTGTGCGATAGTGACTTCGTATTGCCTTTGTATAGTTGGCAATATGATGAATGAATTGATAAGTGATCATTTATTTACCTTATTAGATATGGGTCGATAGCGCCAAATAAAGAGCTATTGACGGTAGCACGAGTTTTACGCAAATATTTTTTACGCCACTCTTGATCAGTCAAGAGCGACTTTGCCCAATAGGGCAGTAGCCCTATTGTGTTTATAAATAGTAATTACAAAGAAGATCAATTGAAGGTTCTTTTACACGGAAAAAATGGCGGCAAACGAGCATATTCACTGATGGTAAGTGAATGCCGTCGTCCATAGACATCCGCGATACATGTCAACATCAGTCCAGAATGACAAACGTTGACACTCCCCCGGATGCGCTGCCTTACCTTTGGAGATATAGGAGTAGATTTGGAGAAAGGGTTGAGGAAATGGGGAGGGACAGGATGGGAATGGGCTCTGGCATATTTCACTCACTACCGAAACAGGGAAGAACATTGGAGAAATATGATGAAGTGGGAAATGCAGTACATTTCAAGATTTCAACATTTCATTTCAGTACATTGCAGCCTTCTGTGAGAGAGGGGTAACGTGGAGACGTAGCGTTCACTCTTACCCAGCATAAAGGTCATACATTGATAGGTCTTCCACTTCGATTATGGATTTCAAATAATTTTCTTCATCAACCTACAAGTTCATTCTTCTAAGAAGTCCCCTAAATGGTCAATTACATTGTGTAATTTTACGGATTGGGCAAAGTTTTTAATCGTTTGGGCCTTACCAACATGTATTTTAACACTAGTATTTTAATGATGCAAGGTGCGATCCAATAATATTGTGCATCTACAAGACATGTACTGATTTTCTGATAAAGTATAATTAACTTTCTGACACCTCCTGATACTCTATCAGAAGGTGGTAAGAAAGGTCCTGAGACTGATCTTTTATCACCAGGCAACTGCCATTCTACGTGCAAATGCTGATCCTGATGATGGTGTTCCTGGTGATAGTAGTGTACCACGCGCGGCTCGTGGAGGTGACGTCGCGGCTCGACTTCCTGTGGAAGCTTCAGGCGGAGACCAACCTCGAGGAGATGCGCGAGACGCAGCGCACTAACAGACACCTGCTCAAGCACATCCTGCCCGACCACGTCGTCAACCACTTCTTGACTAAGGATCGCTGTCCTGATGTAACTAAAGTAGAGTCAATATAATAGGCCACTTTTGACATTTCATTGATTTTGTGACGACATAACTTTGCATTGGTCCCATAAATCCATTTAAGTTTATAAATTCATTACTAAACACTAAAAATATGTAACTTTTTTAATGTCTTTTTGTATCAAATTTAATAAGTTCGACGGTTAATTTAGTTGCTAAACATCATTATCAATTTATATTTCAAGAAATTTGAACCCCACTACAAGGTTACGCCTGTCCACATTTTTTCATTTTTAATAATAGGGATGTGATCTTTATAATCGAAGTAACTTGTAGGGAGAAACGAATATCGAAAAAAGTTACCGTTACGATAAATAAACAAATTAAGAGAACAATAAAATTATTAAATAATTGACATATCATAATTTAAATAAATACAGTTATTAATTAGTAAATACATTAAAAAATATGTAATTAAATAAATATTTAATGTATTATTTTAATTAAACTTAATTTAATATTTAATTTAATTAAACCTCATTTAATATATTAATATATTAAAACTATATGTGAAATTAAAAAAGAAAAAGTACGACCTATCTGGCCTATTTTACATAAGGCGAAGAAAAGGAAAAGAAGTAAGCCAGTTGTTGATGTCGATAGTTTTAATGCCGATGCAATTCGCAACCACATTTATGGTTATTTATTACATGAGAAAAGAGAAAAAACCAGAAACAGAAATCCAGAAAAAATCATTTATGTTCATTAAAAGAAGCAGGCTTATTTTCTGGTGGAATATCATCTTTAATAAAAACTGCGTGTACAAATGTTTCCATAGATGATTGGAAGAAAGAGGTAGAAAAAACAAAAAAATATAATGGAAGATTTTTAACGTGATTTAAGAATTGATAATAACAGCAACGATAGCAGTTTCAACGAATTTGATAGTTCCAACTAATAAATAATAATTTAATAGGTATATAAACTGGTTTCATTATAATTCCCTTAATTACGCTTAACTTTAAGATCATGTGGCACGTTGTACGTAGTGCTCTAAAAATATTATTGCAGAATTATTTTTTTATGAACACTACAATCGATTCACTAATATATGACTTATATATGGCTTTTTGTTTTTAATCGATAATTGCTGTTAGATTACCACACTATGACATCCACTTTGACACTTGTCAAAAGTGGCCTATTATATTGACTCTACTATATCTAGTAATTACATTTGGACTTTCTAACGTTATCAATCTGTAACGTCTAGCAGGTCACAAACCTCTCCTAGTAAAGCACTAGGAGCCATAGACCACGTGGAGTCCGTGTTGGATATACCTACATTATTCCACATTTTTTTTAATCCTGAGCACGCTGGTATCCTTACGATATTTTTGATTCTGTCAGTTTTAAACTTATGTTGAATCATAGTCTGCACTCTCTCCAAAGACAAGACGTCGAATCTGTTTGTACAGCTGGCTCTTTGATCCCCTGATATCCATAAAAGCAATAATTATCCTTATACATAGGTACCTTTATGTTGGTGAACTCTTATGGCAGGAGCTGTACTCGCAGTCTCGCAGCGAGGTGGGCGTCATGTTCGCCGGCATTCCCAACTTCCACGAGTTCTACTCGGAGCAGAAGGCCGTCGACTGCATGCGGCTGCTGAACGAGATCATCGGTAATGGAACCTATTCTACATTCACTTCATTCAACATTTCAAAGAAAGGTGTTGCTTTTGTAGTAGTACCTGATTGTCATATCTATAAATATGTTTTACGCTTGTGCTTTTTTCACTGCAGGGCACATGCCTTCGTTAGGAAATTACTAGAGTCAGGGGACGGACGGGGTGGGAGAGGGGGGGGACTAATTAATGGAAGAAATTCGCCGGTAGTGGTTGGATGAGAAGAGCCCAAGACCGTATGTGGTGGCAGTCTTTAGGCTCTCCTAAGGAGCGCTACCACCTATACCCAGCAGTGGAAAGACATAGGCTGATGGTATAGTATGTATTTTAAGTTTTAGCGCAAATTGGGGATTAAATTTTAAGAAGCTTCAGTTTTTAGAGACTTTGTTAAAGCTTCTAGATTCTTTTCATTGGAAAGTTTTCAAAACACAGTTTTCGAGCACGCAACAAACTGTAAAAGAAAACAATTAGAAGTCAAAAGTAATAGTCATTTCGTGAGTCTTGTAGGTAATTAATTTATTTATTCGCAGTTGATTTCGATAAGTTGCTGATGCAGCCGCGTTTCAAGAGCATAGAGAAGATAAAGACCATTGCTGCTACCTACATGGCTGCCTCCGGACTCAATCCCAATCAGAAGGTATGTTCCAAATAGTATATTGCCGAATTTAAAGAGAATAAGATTAAGGACCTTTCTCTTCACCTCCTGACTTTATCAAAAGGTATCAAAAAGCAGTTAATACTTTATAAGAAAGTCAGTATTTGCTAGATTTAATTGGCAGATAATTTATCTATCAGTTTGTCAACAGTTACTTTATCAGGAGATGGTGAGAAAGGCCTTAAGAATTATAAATAATGGTGTCGCTCATTTGCATAGTTATTAACGAAGTCTCCCGAGTTTGCCTTAGCGTGCGACCATAGACAAGAAATGAACAACATAATTTGTGAAATTGTATGGAAACTAAAAGTGTCACGTCACTAGTAAATTTTAGTGATGGGAGATAAATCACTGATGAAACGAAACATTTTGATCTGGTCACCACTTTTGGCGTATTGTTACAATTGATTATAGCGCAATTAGGCATTTTTGTGTTATGTAACGACTGGCTAGCGACACGGGTTGTAACAGACTGAGCGAGCAGCGCGAGACGTAGGAGCTTAGCGCAAACTCAGACACGTAGCGACGGACAACTTGCATTATCTTATTACTCTTTTCTTTCTCTATTTGGAGTTTTACCTGTTTTATGTTGATACACTTGTCACAACGTCCCTTAACATACATTTACCACTATACAAAGACCTACTTATTCGGAGCATGCTCATACTTATACACCACAAAAAGGTGACGTTTACAACTACAGAGGTCTATTTATTCGGAGCCAGCTCCTACTATACTCCTGAAAACCTCAAAAAGGTGACGATTACAACTACAGAGGTCTATTTATTCGGAGCCAGCTCCTACTATACTCCTGAAAACCTCAAAAAGGTGACGATTACAACTACAGAGGTCTATTTATTCGGAGCCAGCTCCTACTATACTCCTGAAAACCTCAAAAAGGTGACGTTTACAACTACAGAGGCCTATTTATTCGGAGCCAGCTCCTACTACTCAAAATCTCAAAAAGGTGACGTTTACAACTACAGAGGCCTATTTATTCGGAGCCAGCTCCTACTACTCAAAATCTCAAAAAGGTGACGTTTACAACTACAGAGGCCTATTTATTCGGAGCCAGCTCCTACAACACAAAACAAAACCCACAAAACCTCAAAAAGGGTGATGTTTAACATATATGAAAGACAAAAACATATAAATGTTGTTATTTTGTGCAGAGCGGGTGCGAGGACAGCGAGCACGTGTGCGCGCTCGTGGACTACGCGTTCGCGCTGCGCGACGCGCTCGAGGACATCAACAAGCACAGCTTCAACAAGTTCAAGCTCAGGGTCGGTCAGTACATACGTTTACTACATATTTAAAAATTTGGCCGATAGGATAGTACTGCCAATACATATCATAAGCTACTTCAATAGATTAGCTATTTTAGCTAGATTAGCTTCAATAGCTACTTCCAGCCTGACCAGTATAATAATGTACGATCCCGTTTCCCTTAAGTGGAGAATACGGGATGGTTAATGAAACTTCTTATTCCCTATATTTCCATTAAATTATTACCTTTTTCTAAATTCTGATTCCTAAACCTCCGAAGGTAGGCAGCGCTGCCAACGTGCTGAAATTTCGCATTCTTCAATTTGGACTGATGATAGCGGTTATTTTAGTTCATACTCTAAAATAACCGCTTATAAACAGCTATATTGTCTACAATACTTTTTATTTTGGTATTTCTTGCTTTGTATTATTGCTATAAAAAAGTGAAAACGACATCACCACTGGCTATTTTCTACTTAAAATGGTAAGTAGGTGTTTGATGGTAAGTGACCTTACCATTTTATAAAAAGTGAGTTACCACCTTAAATGGTGATGAGTAGTTTACTGTCAGATTGATAATTCTTAACAATAAAATTAAGATAGATCTCGCACGTTTATTACGTGCGTAAAGATTTCAATTTAAAAGATCAAAAAGTAACAATGCCTATTTCTTCTAAGTGGTACAAAGCAGCCCGATTTCGAATTGGAATGTGGCCACCCCCACCTCAGTTTTACTAACGTGAATTTTTCTGAGTCCCGTTTCTGAGTTTTACGGAGTTCTTCTGATGCTAGTGAATTCTAGCCATTACGTTCGGATATATGGTCTGATGTATTTTAGATTCTAACATAAATGTTTTACCGTAGTTTTTTTTTTTTATAGAAAGGTGGCAAACGAGCATACAATCCACCTGATGGTAATTGGATACTGTCGCCCATAGACATCCGCGATACATGCCAACATTAGTGCAAAATGACAAACTTAGGCACGCCCCCGGATGGGCTGTCTACCTTTATTGATGAAAGAATGGATTTGGAGAAAGGGTTGGGGGCGTGGGAAGGAATAGGATGGGAATGGGCCACTCTCTCACTCACTACCACCGACACGCGTACACACATTGGAGAATATGATAAAGTGGGAAATGCAGTACATTTCAAAGTAGTATTCTGTGAGTGTGTATTCTGTGAGCCTCGTGACCCCTGTCACGAGGCCAGTCGAGTGCGCCCAGCGGCTGTTGGATTGGAGCGTGCACTCTTCCCCTCCAGAATTATTTTGAAAAAAGTACAATTTCTACTGGCCATGTGGTGTTATGAGAAAGGGGAGAGTGCTTATGGGACACAGGCAAAAGAAAATACTTGTAGGGAGGCAGAGCAGATACGCGCCGCAACATAGCCCTATCAGGCGAACGGCGCGTACCTCCCGACGATTTGGTCCGTATAACCAAAAGGTTGGTAGGACCATGGGTGGAGGTGGGTCATGGCCATGTGGTGTCGGCCGTTGTTTACAATAGCACCACACCAAATCTTCCCACGGGTGTCGTAAAGGTCGTTGAGGGAATTACAAAACTGCTACCAAAGGCCCGAGGACCTACACGACCTCTAAAAGAGTGGACTCGCTAACACGCTTGGTCAACGCGTCGTCGTTTTAAGGCCCATATATCCTTCACGTACGAGACAATGCACGAGCAGCCCCGTGACCAGCAGTGAACGATATAAGCGAAGCGGAAAGTGCATTATACCCGTTACAATCAACATTTAAAAAAAACGCCTTTGTCTATTATAATAATTGTTAGCATATAAACTACGTTTTCATAATTTATTGATACATCAGTCAAATAGCCTATTTGAGCTCTCAGCCAACTTGTTAATTGACTTTTGGGTACAACTGTCTGAAAAGGTTTGTAAATGGATAGCAAAACTGTAGGTTAGGCGCTGGAAGAATAAATAAAAAGACAGAGCTAGTACGTACTGTATGGCGGCCATGCCAGAAGAGAATTTATTACATGTTACCAACATACAAATTTAATGTTGTGTTGCCAACACTGTCTAATGTTTTGGTATTCTGCGAATCTGGTGTTTTACGAATTTGGTGATTTGTGAATCTGGTATTCTTGTGAATCTGGTGGTATTCTGTGAATCTGGTATTTTGCGAATGAAGGGCGAACGATTATGACTTCTATTCTTCTACACCCCCTCATTATCCAGGTATAAGTTGCGGTCCCCTAGTGGGCGGAGTGATCGGCGCCCGCAAGCCGGTGTACGACATCTGGGGCAACACCGTCAACGAGGCGTCGCGTATGGAGAGCACCGGCCAGATGGACCGCATACAGGTCACCCAGTTCACTAAGGAAGTGAGTCTACTATAAAGATTCCTTACTTTTACTGTTTAGTTCCGAGTTCCAATTCTACTACTCTACCTTCAGTAACTTGAAAACAATTTTTTTTTTTTATAGAACTAATGTGCGAGTAACAGATGAGCAGACCTTCCAGCTGGTGGCTGGTCGACCTGCGATATCCGCGATGTATGGCGATATCAGTACAGACTCTTATACGTTGGCACGCACTTGAATACGCTACTTACCTTTGGAGATTTGAGAATTAATTTGGAAAAATGGTTGCGAATATGAGGAGGAATATAATAGGATGGGATTGGGTGAAAATGGGCTCTGGCATATATCACCCACTCACGAAACACGTACATACATCGGGGGAATAGGATAAAGTGGGTAATGCAATACATTTGACGGTAGTTGTCTGTGTGTGCGGGATAACGTGGCCAGACGAGTGCGCCCAGCGGCTGTGGGGTTGCACCGTGCAATATCCCACTTAAAATTTTGTATATTTGTAATTTCAATAATTTTCACCAGTGTGTTATTTTATCAAGAAAATGTAAAATAATTCTAATTTTGAAAGACAACTGAATGTTATTGACTTTATCGTAAATATTTGTCCAATATTTCGATAAAATAAGTACGTCGCTTTTAACCTAAAAATAAATAAAAAAATAAAGCCATTCATTTATCAAAAATACTTACAGAAAGGTGCCTGGCCCCCAAACTAGCATACCCTGTACCTACTATGGGTGGCCAGGTTTTTATTATTATCACTATTTAAACTAATTACTTATGTTTTTGTCATTCGTCATTACTGTGCGTTTACAAAAAATGTTTAATAGTACAATACGAGCTTGCTACTGATAAGCAAGTACCTATCTAAGACTAAAGTATGTCTCCATAAACAGTTCACTATCTCGTTCACGCTATACCAGTAGTAGCGCGGAGTGAAAGAGACAGAATTATGTCAACCATGGCTTGTTCAATAGACAAGCCGTGGCCTCAAGGTGGTGAGTGAATTGAAAATTGACAATTATAATCGAGATTGATAGAAAATAATATGCAAGGGGAAAATATATAATGGATTTATAATATATTGTTGATAGTTATATATATACTTAGGTGAATGTAAATTATGTATAGGTTGGTTAGTGTTAGGAGTGGTGAATTAGTGGTGGGTGACCAAGACTTTCCGGAGTGATTGGCGCCGGAATCGGAATGAATTCGATGGAACAATTAAGGGATTCTGCTCCGCTCGCGGATTCAACTCTTTTGATTCATTAACTCCGAAGTCACCCATCACTACGGTGAATAGTTAAGTTATATGTAATTTATATATGTGTGTGCTTATACATAAAAGGTTGTGCGGAATGCAGATTGTTTCGGTAGGTTGCGGTAGGCATTCTTTAATGGGTATTTGCAGTTCTCACTTGGAGGTTAGCATTTTGTTCGTCTCGTTGTCACTATTAGCTGTTCTAGATTCGTGGAGCTTTCTGACCGTCTTTTTTGTGTTCACATCTCATTTCAATGTGTTACAGCGTCTAGCTAACCACGGTTACGAGCTGCAGCCCCGCGGCCCCGTGGAGGTGAAAGGCAAGGGGTTCATGGAGACGTGGTGGGTGGTGCAGAGGGGCGAGCGGGCGCGGGGCGGGGGCGCGACGCCTGCTCCTCCGCGCTCGCTAGCGGCTCTCGTCTACACCATGCTACAAGCGAGGAAGAGGATTTACACGCATCCGCTCGACGCTTCAGACTTGCGTAAGTATGGGTGATCCGTTAAAGATTAAAACAGCTATGGTATTACACGTTGGCTCGCATCGTTGTTCCACTGGCTAACCGCAAACCAACAGCAGACAAAGCAACAATTACAGACGAAACTTCGGTACTAAATGAAACAAATAAATGACTCGTCTTAGAGGCATATATTTATATTATTGAAGTCTTATCTACAAATATACAAATATTACAAAGATTTCTGTATCTACAAATAAATCTACTTCAGATCTCCAGCAGTCTCACAAACCCAGGTGCTGTGGGTTGAAATAAAAGATTAAGATTCCAACTTCGAACTAGAACACAGGTACAGTTACAATATATGATGTGCCTATAATGTTATAAACTATCGACAATAAAAAATGTATTCATACTTTTTTCAAGTCACAAGTGCGTGTGAATAATACATTGCACGCATATTATAGATACGTGTACGCCATAAGCAAAGTTTATGCGCGTTCATAACTTCGAATAACTGTTGTGCGCATATTTTCAGCGCCATCTATCGGCCACCTGTAGAACTAATAAGAAATAAATTACAAATGTTTTAAAATTTTGCTCTTTGAAGATTCTGTATAAATAGAAACATGTTCTAACGTAAATCAAATCTATACATAGTAATATAATAAAATCGTAACAGAGTTGTGTCTTTACATGAAATATTTTTTTGAAAATAGTGATTGCAATATAAAGTACGAATGATATAGAACCCAAAACATTTTTTTGCAATTTTTGTCTGTCTGTCTCTGTCTGAACGCGCATCTCGCAAAAACTACTCGACGGATTTGAATGAAAATTGGTACAGTTATAGCTTATGTGCCGGATTAACATTTGGGGTACTTTTTATTCAGATAAATTATGAAGTTCCTACGCCAATGACAAGTTGGCACCGCTAGTATTTTTTATAAAGTCTAATATCTAGGAAACTAGTACTAAACATTTTATAATCCATCATTTGTGCAATTCATCTGTATATTTTATTTCAAAAATGTACCATTTGATTTATTTAAACATGGTCTTTCGTGTGCAGCTCAGCGTGGCGGCAGCGCGCGCGGCGGGCTGCCGGGGCGATCTGGTACGGCGCCCAGCGGCACGCACCGACACCGCTCCGAGCTGCGCCGCGCGCGCACCAGGCACAACGACCGGTCAGTCCACTTAACTATTTTGTACTATATAACACTTTGTTAACAACTCATAAATAATCTTGAGATAATTTATGTGACTACTCATATAGATACCTTTGTTAACAACTCATAAATAATCTTGAGATAATTTATGTGACTACTCATATAGATACCTTTGTTAACAACTCACATAAATAATCTTGAGATAATTTATGTGACTACTCATATAGATACCTACCTAGAGGTATCACAGAGGGGCTATCACCGCTCTTACCTCTAGGCCCTAGGCCAGGGGTGCTCAAACGGTCGATCGCGATCGACCGACTTACCTTGACTAAAAAAAATGCATATTGTGCGGAAAACTAATATCTATGCCACGATACACCCTACCTAGAATCCTGCATCACACATACTTGCAGCCTCTCAGAGTCGATCGATCGTAGTCTAGGGTCAATCCATTTCAAATCACCCAATATAAATAAAATTTGTTGCTTAACATTTTTTATTTTCTTGATTTTTTTATCATGGGTTCCTTATAGGTAGACAGTCACAAAACACTGTTTGAAAAATTTTTAAATGCCATAGTTTTTTTCTGGCAGCCATTTTTAAAGTGGCGTTTGGGCAAATTTTAATAAAAAACGTGATTTGCGGAAAGTTAATTGCCAAGCTATTTTTAAAGATATCAGAATAATTCAAAAACCAGTGTGTTCAGCCTGAAATGAACTTCAGGTATACATTATTTTACTTTTTATATCATGCAAGAGAGTCAGTCAATCTCTTTGTGTAAAAATTCGGAAAAAACTTATCAATCGGTACTTTTTAAGACCATAAATTTTTATGAAGGAAAAGAGACTCACTAATAATATGTTATTTCTGTGTTGAATACTTATATAACTACCTGCATTATAAGTTTTAGTCCTGAGAATGCACTCCTTTTTTTTCTAGAGCTTTTCAAAAATGGCCGAAAGCCTTTTAACGTCAATTTTCTCAGGTCAATATCTAAAAAGGGACTGAATGAAAACAAGTGAAAATTTTACAGAATGTTCTTTATACAAATAGGAATATCTCACAAAAAAATTATGACTGAGACTCAACTACATTTAGAGTAATAGAGCAGTGAATTTCAGTAAAAACGCTACCCTTCTACACGCTCGTGCAGTGCCAAGTTAGCAAACAAGTGCTTGTTTATATCATTGTAATGATAAAACTGATTGTTAATACAAACATTAACAATTAGTTTTATCTAAAACAATTAACTTATATTTAAAATTTAATTTAATTGTTTTAGATAAAACTAATTGTTAATGTTTGTATTAACAATCAGTTTTATCATTACAACTAGTTTTAAATCAGTTTTAATTATAAATATAAGGTAGGCCTAAATAAAAAAAATAAAAATTTTAAATATAAGTTAATTGTTTTAGATAAAACTAATTGTTAATGTTTGTATTAACAATCAGTTTTATCATTACAATGATATAAACAAGCACTTGTTTGCTAACTTGGCACTGCACGAGCGTGTAGAAGGGTAGCGTTTTTACTGAAATTCACTGCTCTATTACTCTAAATGTAGTTGAGTCTCAGTCATAATTTTTTTGTGAGATATTCCTATTTGTATAAAGAACATTCTGTAAAATTTTCACTTGTTTTCATTCAGTCCCTTTTTAGATATTGACCTGAGAAAATTGACGTTAAAAGGCTTTCGGCCATTTTTGAAAAGCTCTAGAAAAAAAAAGGAGTGCATTCTCAGGACTAAAACTTATAATGCAGGTAGTTATATAAGTATTCAACACAGAAATAACATATTATTAGTGAGTCTCTTTTCCTTCATAAAAATTTATGGTCTTAAAAAGTACCGATTGATAAGTTTTTTCCGAATTTTTACACAAAGAGATTGACTGACTCTCTTGCATGATATAAAAAGTAAAATAATGTATACCTGAAGTTCATTTCAGGCTGAACACACTGGTTTTTGAATTATTCTGATATCTTTAAAAATAGCTTGGCAATTAACTTTCCGCAAATCACGTTTTTTATTAAAAATTGCCCAAATGCCACTTTAAAAATGGCTGCCAGAAAAAAACTATGGCATTTAAATTTTTTTCAAACAGTGTTTTGTGACTGTCTACCTATAGGGAACACATGGTAAAAAATCCAGGAAAATAAAAAATGTTGAGCAACATTGCCTGGGTGATTTCAAATGGATTGACCCTCTAACAATATTGAGGTAGATCGCCAGCAGTTCAAGTTTGAGCACCCCTGCCCTAAGCTATCATTCGTGTGATCGTGAGTCAAATCCTCGGCCCGTACCAATGATATTTCTACATAAAAACATTTTTTTTAAAAATTGTCATAATTGTCGCTCGGCGGTGAGGGAAAATATCGAGAGAAAACCCGCATTTTCAAGAAATTAAAAAAAAACTGGAGTATGTGGTCCACCAAATCCGCATTGGACCGCCCGCGTGGTGGCCACGCCCCAACTTGCCCCTACATGACTACGCCCATGACCTGAAACCCCTGTCTGAAATGTTATGCATTTTACTTATGTACCTATCAGATGGCAACCCAACCGTAAGATAGGTCCGGTCAGATCTTAAAGTAACGTTACTATAATCATTCCTTTAGTTACTTTACACAAATAATTAAAATCAAAAGCTAAACATGTCCAAACGCGTGGACGACTAACGTTTAAACGTTGGAGGCGCGTGTTAATGGTTTTGAAGCCATTATGTGTAAACGACGAGCCTCCACAATGGGTCACGTGCGCGCTAGTACCAACACCACACACAACTGTGAGCGTATTAGCGGAGCGATTGGACACTCCGATCCTAGGGCGTTGGATACGACTGCATGCAGTCAGGTAAACGCGCCCCGATCTCGGACGGGCTGGTAGGTTACCGGTCATTTTAAGTACCCTGTTTTATAGGTTTTTATATACTCATGCATCTTTATAAGTTCCATTGTTACTAACAAATTAGATGCAGTCAGTTCTCTATGTTTTACCAAATGACGTATATAGAAATATTGGAAAGGTACTGGCATAATTTGTCAATAAATTTCAATGATGGAAGTGACAACAAATTTAAAGAGCATAACATATGGACAGAACGTACATAGATATGAATGTAACGTCTGAAATAAATCATAGTTATTATTATAAATGCATTGCACAGCACCCGCACGGACCTGGAGCTGGGCAGCATCCGCCCGCACTCGAGCAGCATGGTGGTGCGGCGGCCGGAGATGGCACCGCCGATCACGAGCTCCGTCTCCGCGCCGCACACCCCCACCGCGGCGCACCCACATCCGCCCCAGCCAGAACCACAACCGAAACTCGGCATCAGTGCAAGACTCAAGGCCGCCAGCTTCTCTTACCGCACCAGGTGACAAATTAGTCAATTTTTACATTATTTTTTTGCATAGCCCCTGGTGTTGCAGGTGTCCATGGGCAACGGTAACACTTACCATCACGTAGGATCGCTTGCTAATCCGCCCACTGGTTTATAAAAAAAATGGGATATTTTTGGAACTTTTGTTGTAATATAGTTGCAATTTAACATTTAATATTTTCGGTTTTTCACATACATTTATCTATTTAAACCGGTCTTAGCGCGTCTGTTTACGAATGATCGAGAAGATGGATATAAATTGTCCTCGACATGGAATGCCAGTGATTAATAAATTTAATAAAATTAAACCTCGCGATTTTTCGTCTGACGCTACTTCTGATATTGTAAGTGTTGTGTGCCGTTTCCGGAATATGAAGACCAAATGCGGGTAGTTGATAACTGTTCGCATGTCTCACCGTGGACTACCCGCCTCTTGAGTCAGCTCGTGACCACAGTCGGTGCAACCCAACCGAAACGTCGAGTAAAATAAATAAGGCAAACATTCGCGTTAAGACACGTTGAAACAGATAGTTGCAATTTATTTCAGTTTTATTATAACACTATAATAACTAGACCATTATTTGGAAGCCCATCACCATATTATATAATTGAATAAAACAAATACTTCGCGAGTAAATATGTCCAGCTCTCGACAGTTCTTATACATTTCGAAGGCAGTAAAAAAATACTATCATCCATACACCGAACCGAGTCGATATCTATCGTTAGGTTAACTGAGTCTGTTAATAAATTTATTAGCAAATTAAGAAAGTAATTTAGAAAGAAATAAGAATTATTTAACTTTAATTTCTATAACTCCAGCCGCGTGCGTCGAGTGCTGACAATGTTTAACTAGAGTCGCACATGTTTATTCGTGGCGTATGTATGGATACTTGATATCATATTTAATTTTTAAACAATCCGAAGCAATCATATTTTCATTTTGTAGTGAACTGTATGTATTGAACTTTATATTAAGTGGATACATAAAGTTTGCATGCCATCTCAAGGCTTAGTATATAATACTCAAGGATAAATATCATCTAAGTAGATATTAGTAAAAGATTATTATATTTAGTGTAAATAATTTGAATTTCAGGCCGCATCGGGATCGCTCCCCGAAAATTCACGATCAAGCAAACGAAGGCTCCAAATCTTCTATAACCAATGGAACTCCGTTCAGATTCCGCTCGGTGACTACCGCTTCCTTCTTTAAAAGTAGAAGCAAAGAACAGAAGAGAAGTAAGGAGCAAGTGAATGAGCATAAGGAGAATGGTGATACTAACACGACCAGGATGTAAGATTTGTAATCATCGAGTAACATTTGCCTAAATTGACAGACATTTATTATTCTATGTTTGTTCTGATTAGGCAAAGAAATAGCCAAATTAACTAAAGCCAAAAAATAACTAAATTAATTTATACGTATATATTTATTTAATAGTTTTAGGATTTTTAAAAACAAAGTAACTTAGATAGAAGTATGCATACATACATAGACGTTAGATTTTACAAATGAATGACAATTTCCAATACTTTTTATCAAAATAGAATCATTTAGAATTTATTACACAACACGCCAGTAGAATAGGCGCCACAGAAGAAGGCTCGTAGATGCGGCGCTGTGATCGGCCGACGTATGGTTTTCACAGCTTATTGGTTTCAATATAATTCATATCAAAATATGTAATTTACACCTACGAATAAAGATGTGTCTAAATTAGGAAGTAAATTATAAACGGACATAATATTTAGATGCCTTAAATTCCCCAGTAGTTCTTTGGTGGCGGCACTCTAATCCGTCAATGAATTGGTCATCAATGAATTTAAAGATGGCTGCCGTTGGTTTCTTCGTTCGGCAATTCCTTTAATGTCTTGTTGGACTATGAAGCTACTTAGCCGCGACATGAATAAGAGATACAATTTTATGATTGTTTTCTGGTTTTGCTGGCTCTTTTGAATAGTGAAACTTTTATCAATTCTCTCTATATGAAATATCTGTGGATGTTGCCAAAATACGTATAATTCAACATTATAAATTCCCGGAAAATTATTTAGAGGTTTAAAATTTTAATTAAGATTTAAATCTGAATTTGACTTTAATCTATAAACTACGGGTAAATTGAGAATATTTACTGTCGTAACTTTTACTTTTTATATTTATTGTCAATTACTTTTAAGCTTTATTTTTTAATATTATTTACCATAATTATAAATAATTTACACATTTCAATGTATGACATACAAGATGCAATGTATGTATGTCAGTATATATTTAGATATAAGTAAATTATGAATTTCATTTCATATAATATATAGGTATGTGTTTTGAACAAGAGATTTTTGCAATATATTTTTGTAAATATCTGTAGGTAACTTTACGTAAATTATATACTTTTCAATCTACTTAATTTTAATCTAAAATATAGTAAGTATAAAAGATTGAAGCGCTATAATTCTAGATCTGTGTAAAGCTATTTAATTTATATTTGGTTTATATCAGTATTTATATAAATAATGTGTAAGTTTCAGGGGATAAGAAGGAAAACGCTAACGTCTTCCACAGTGAAGAGAATGTGTGTAAATATAGTGTATATTGATACAAGTGCATATGTAATTTATTTATATATTAACATAGTTTTTACGCAAACTCAAATTTTAATTTTAGGGACCAAAGTATAGATGGATTTAGTCACCGGAACCGTCTTATTTACTTTGTTTCTGATCGTGATATAGCGTGATTGATTACTTATAAAATGAGGCCAAAGTTTTACTCAATTTACTCAACAAGCCAATAGTTGTATGTTGTTTTATTTATTGCCATATTCATCGTATAAAGAAACAGGAATCATTGCAATGACGTTATTTCAAGGCCTGACAGAACAGCTGTTTGTCAAATACGCCTAATATTAATGGCGCATGCGCCGCTGGAGCTGCCGCCTGCTTGGTTCATCAGATTCCAGTTCGTGTATTTCAAATGTGCCAATGTCATATATTATTGCGATTAGCCGCCATTTTATGCATATTAATCATTTAACCGCCATTTTAGCCGCCATTCGCATTGGTATCTTTTTGCATAGATATAATTATGGAGTGCCTAGAGTCGTATGTTCTGTTAGCAATAGTGGACGACGTTTGAAGTTATACGAAATCATAAACTAACAAAATAAGACCATTATTCATTGAACTTATTATATATAACATACAATTATACCATTGTTTTTGGAGCGAAATGCCACCGAACCTCGTCTCGAAAAATAAATGAATGAAAGGTGAATTGGAACTCATATTATTTTTGTTTTTCATCCAGTTATAAACAATCTCTCAATATAACCTTGATTTAAATGTAGTTAGTAGAAGAACTATGCCTGTAACTAAGCTTTATACCAAATATATACTGTTAAGTGTAAATATATATCACGTTGATATGCCAAAGAAGTGATCTCAAAGAGCATTTGACTAACAATAAGTTTAATCTGTACATAAGATACGTAATTTTCAATTATTAATGTTTTAGACATTTTATATACAGATTTATATGTCGTGTTGTTGTTTAGAAAAATGTAGTTTATAGTTCATGTTTCAAATGTAACCGAAGTCAAATTATCACTTTGTTATCAAGGAGATTATGAAATAAAACTATTAAATATTTCTTACGAATTATTTATTGCTTTTTATTAATTTCTATTAACATAAATATATGTTTCTAAAAGATAATACTTATTGTTTTCATAGAGATGTTCTAAAGCTAGCTTTGGAAATGCGTTCGCGATGAACGACGATCACACGTACATGGACTCAAGTTTGTATCGTTTATAAAGACTACTATCGCGTTGGTGCCAAGTGTTATAGAAGTGGGTAGCTCTACCCATTGCATAAATCAAGACTTTCCACTTTCAGTAGTCCTAAGATTACAATAAAAAATTACAAACTCAAAAATAGATTCAAACGAAATATAATTATTTGTACGTTTTCTGTAAATCTTTCTTTTTTCTAAAACTTACCAGTCTCTATATAAAAGAAACCGGTCGAACGGAAACGCTATAGTGGTGTTTACAGAAACTAAAGCTTCGGGTCCATACAATGGAAATAAAGGAATAATAAAAACCCTGTATACATATTTGATACACGTATAAAATAGATACTAAACCATCAATAAAAGAAAACTAGATTCACAGTTCCTAATAAAGTGTTAACAATTACTTTGTGTAACAAACCTTCGACCGCGAAACCACAGGCTCATTCTTAAGTGGCAATACTGAATAAGCGTGCCAAAAAATCCTGTTAAACTAGGAAAAATACCAAAAAAAATTGTTTACACGGTCATGTAGGCAGGATTGGGCGTATAGTAACTCTACAAGCGCTACATTAGTCTGTCCTTGGCAGCTAGGATATTTTTTTTATTAAAATACACATCAATTTTGTTGTAGCTATTGAGTTAAACAAAAACTGTCGAGTGACAAAAAGACAAAAAGTCTCCCGTATAATTTGCGAAACGGACAGTTATGTCGCTGGTCTCGCATGTCGGACAAATTCAAATTCTGGAGAAACTCCGTCGATTGGAGTTTTTACGGAAACTCGAGAAGCGAAGACGAGGTTTTATTTTGATTAAAAACAAAATGTAGTATGGGTTTTATGGTTTAATAGTTTGTGATAATCAAATAAAAGCATAAGACTGCGTTTTTCGTGTGCTTCGAAAGTTCTCCTCTGTCTTCAGTAAATCTACTATCACTTCTGAGCGACCCTTAACTGCGACGGAATTGGACATTGACGAGTTGTTAATTATGAAGAAAACTTGACACTGGCACAATGCGCTAATTTCGCTATTGCCACATAAGATAAGTAGAACTCCGGCGGTTTCCCTGACATACCTTCATGAGCATGGGATGGCACATTGTGTGATGCACTTTCTATGACAACACTTCTAAACAGCGCACTGTGTATCCTGTTATCTTTCATTAATGTACTAAAGCCGGTGAACGTAAAAAGCATGGAAACATTCCTACCGCTCGATTATGGCGCAACGAAAAGTGTTCCGCGGTGGGCGGGGCTTAAAACAAGCGTGCGGAACAACGCGGCTTTAGTTCAGTCGCGACGACAAGTGAGTAAGGACGATATACCGATACTCTTTTTCGATTAAAATGCCTTCTTGTGTGGTAAAGTGGAGTAGGAGTCATGCAGATAATCATCCCAAGGATAGTGGGATCACTTTCCACATGTAAGTACATCCAAGCACACGGCGCCCAATGGCAGAGCTGTTTGCTATTTATTAACAAAAGGACGTAACTATTGTAGCGTACAAGCTAGTAACAACCTCGAATTGTTGCGCGTAAGGTTGATTTTTATGCGGATGATAGTTCAGTGTAGTATTTATTTTATTTGGTTCTGTGTGCGTACTTTGTATTTGTGTGAGTTGTAGGGCCGATAATCAACCGTGGCTAGTATGAGAGGACTGCTTCCATGTTTTTTATGTTCACCGACTAAACCTGATTCACGTTTCCACGATTCAAACACTGAATGTTGTAATTGGAATTATTTATCAGGCAATAATGTTTTAAACTATTTATAATAAATTATTATGGCGATTTTATGATGATAAATAATTTGTAATATAATATAATAACTGAATAAATACTAGCCTATACTGTATGATCATAATATCATACAATTTGTATTACATACACTTGCATTATTGAAATCATTTAATAGTAGCTACAGTTCAATGTCAAAAACAAATACACTGATTCAATAAAAGAAGGGGCGAGCTTTGAATGGGATGTGTACCTATAATATCTCATTCCCATAAATACATGTTGATGAAAATAATAGGTGTAATAAAATAAATATTAGCTACTTATTTACTATGATTTGATGACGTCACTAAATCATTTTTCATTAAAAATAAAAAGTTTTCATTGCAGATTACTTCCGTAAAGGTAACACTATTAAATACTATTAATTACGTGATGTCTATTATACGTATATTTAATGCATTATCATCACAAATATAATAAAAAACATCAAAGGTTATAAAGGTACATAAGTTCATTTCTAAATATAAACATAGTGTGAAAATGCCTGATATTAAAAAAAATTAAACACTAAAATTATTGAAATATCAAATCTATATTTGTCCCAAAGGACAAAACCAAAGCACAAAGTCAAAAACATTATTATCATTTGTCTCATGGACTCCAGTTTTTGCAACACTTGATGAATTTAAAAGAAACTTAAGTTTAATTAGTTAAAATAATAATTAATTAATAACTCATATTTTTAAATTGAAAACGGACGGAGATATAACTTATTAGTTTCGTTTCAATAAACCGTTATAAGTCTGAAAGTAGGGATGTAACGAATATTCGGTTTCGAAAATGGGAATGATTCGCAAAACGTAACTTTCGCATTCGCGTTTCGGCTCTGCCAATTTTATTGCGGAAGTTTTGGTGAATATTTTTACAATTCTATGTAAAGTCCTGTCACTCACTCATTTGTATGATGAAATTTTATACAGTTCTCACTCAAATTTCGTATTACTAAAATGTGAGATTATTCAATCGAGAACAGTACATTGAGCATTTTATTTCATTACTAACGTATTACTATTATTTTATTAATAAAACACGTTTACATTTCTGTGGCTAGAAAATATAAAAAAAAAAAACATTAAATTATACTTTTCATCGCTATCTCTGCTCAAAGGTTAGCTGGTAGACAATGTTAAGGCACTGAGCTCACTTTTCGTACGATATTGTGCAATAGTTTGTTAAACAAAATTAATAAAAAGAATTACTTTCGCTATTTTAATCTTTCCATATAAGTACTTTCGTTACATCCCTAATTTGAAGTGATTTAAAAATATTTTGAAATTGGTGATGACGAAGCGACCGCTTCAATTCTAGACAAATAAATAATAGAATTTTTATTTTCTTTGCGAATTGCCTTTGCCATTCTATCCATACAAACTCTCATTTCTAATTCGATGAAAAAAAAAATAATGTCTATCAATTTGACAAGGATGTTTCAGAGGGTTACAACATTTTTTGGTCGAGTAATGTTTTCTTATAATTGAAATGTTTGTTTACGTAAGTTTTAGTATTTTACAAATGTTTATTAAACCGAGTATTTATATTAACCTAGTTTTTATAACGATTTGGAAGATATATGTAGATAGACACAACCACATCGCTAGTTTTTGTACGTGTCTATAATTACTGTTGAATTGAATATTAATGACTTCCAAATATTTTCTAAAATATTTCGATAAATACGCAGATGTTTTTGAGACACACTTTCTTTAAACTCTCGTTGTGCTGTGCTAATATATACTTTTCGTTAGGTTGCTGTGCACTTCGCGGTCTTTTTTTGGTGGAAACCGAAATTCCGTGCTAACTCGAGAATATTCTCGAGTTATCAGCTTGAGGTGATATCACCTTGAGTATTATCGACCATTTCTTTGGCCGAGCGCGGATATACGACAAGCAAATAAACACGAAACAACCTTCTACAATTATAACAAACGCTTAACAAGAAAACATACATATTATGAACAAAAGAAAATATATTATTCTCACTTCATTGGGCAATAATATTTTCTACTAGCATGAAAAGTATTTTTCTCTAATTTGCGAGGAAACAATAAACAAATTAATTCAAGAAACAGAAGTTTAATTCATATTAATGTTCTTTTTTTAAACTTTTGAAAAGAAATGCACATTCAGCCTTTACAATAATAAATATCGTGTACCTAAAAAAACCTAATTTATGTTAGTGTGCACTAAAAATAACCTCGCTACTGTCCAGCAATCTCTATTATTGTCGTGTTGGAAATGGCTGGCGTGCGTACAGAAAAGAGTCGATTGACGTATTCCTTTTTTAAAATAATGAAGCCATTTCCGAGCAAGTAGGAGAAATAGTACATTGTTACCCTAGGGGTGAAAGTGACTTATTTCAGTCCCGAGACTGGGTTTGGTGCCCGAGCGCAGCGAGGGTGCCAATAGGTCGAGGGACTAAATAAGTCCTGAACCCCTAGGTAAACACTGTGCTTTTCATTACGAATACAAGGAAAGTAATTTAAAAAATATACTCTTTAATTAATGGGTGGGTTTCTTTATGTTATTTCAATTTTACATCGCCCTGTAATGGAGTGGCTGTATAGGAAGTTAGATCATGGTTACATAGAAATGTGAAAATAGCTCTTTTTTTTCTTAATTTTTCAGTTGTCTGTCAGTTGAAAACGCTCACCCTAGGGTGTATTGGGCCATTTTCACTTCGCTCCACAGGCAACTTCGGACCTACTTTCAGAGTATGAGTAATGAAAAGTATATTTAATAACAGCAACACCATTAATTTTTTGCATCGAATTAGTCTTGTTAGTCTGTTTTTACTAACAAAAAACAATACCTTCATATCAATGTAAAGACAATAAATATAGGCAAGATTTCATAATATTGTTTGACATTACAAGTTTCATGTAAATTGATAATAAAAAAATAAAATTTTACTTACATTTTATATTGGGGTAATTCACTAATACAACTATGTATGTAAATGGAATTGGTTTATACTTGTAGATCCTTATGATGTACTGTAGCCGTTTGTAGAACTTCTGTCCACCTGAAAACAAAATAAAACAGTTTTTATAAATCATGGATAACATTTTTATAAATTACAGATACATTATTATAATTATAGTATTTTATATCAAGTTTCCTGCCCGTAGTTGTGAACCCGTATTTTTTTGTGGCTGTTTCGCTACACAACATTCTTTCTTTTCCGTAGCGGTTATAATACATTGATATCTGATATTACACATTTATTTGTAAAACTATAAATATTGGGCTTTGTAATTTGAATAACAACTTTAGTAGAGGCTAAAAAATATTTCTAAATAACAATCCAGAGGATGTATCGAAAAAAAAAAAAAATCGTAGATTGAAGGATTTGTATTTATGTATGTGTGTTTATTTACACAGAGACATTATTTTTTTTATTACAATATCTACTTCTGTTGGTTTACAGACTTCTCGTTACTACCCAAAAGTTACCTGGAAGAAATCGCTTCAGCGATAAGACCAGCATTTGTACTTCTAGTTACTTGTATTATTGTTTTTCTATGTAGTAACTCAATGTTGAAGACTGATATTCGAACTCAGAATACCCCTAAGTAGTTTACCGCCTTATCATTTTCACTTACCTGTTGTACGTGAAGTGGCTGTCGGCCCTGAAGAAGTACACGTGGTTCTTGAACTGCAGCTTGAACACGAACTCCTTGTGGATGCCGTCGCTGTCAGCGGGCGCGCCCACATTGTACCTGACACATTATTATACACGTTTAAAGGTCTATTCATATCTTCCAGGACGTAGTGTGGCAGACACGGCACACACCAGTTTTCACATGTACAGTGAGCGCACTAGGCAGACATCGTTGGATAAGCGTTCACATCTGCTAGCACGTTCACTGCTACACGTAACGTGGCAGACACGTTTATATTCCATAACTGATTCGATTTGTTTTTCATAATTCATCTTGCGCAGTCTGTCAGTGTCTGTCGCTGCGTTCATATCAACCGGACAAACACGGACACGCGCAGACACATGCCGCCACAAACAAAAGAATGTCAGTCGATGCTGGTCCGTGACTGGGCGAACACGTTCTGGCTATTTTTATTTATTTAACATTTTCAAATGGAGGGTGCATACACCATAATTTCTTAGTGCCATAAAACTGTGTTAGTTTATCACGGCGCTGCACATTTTACCTGGTAAGAAAAAACTGTTACTTGTTTGACATTTAATCATTTTTAATAAACGTAAATGCTGATTCAAAATCCTATAAAGATCCTATGTACAGTAGATGTGAATATAGTCATAGAAAATGTAGGTAATAATTTTTTTGGTGTCTGTGCTGGGACGTACGGTCTGCAGACATGAATCGACCTTAAGTGCTTTCTACACATACACTACACATGTGTGTAGGAAGAGTGCACGCTGCATTCCTATAGCCGCTGGAGCACTAGACTAGCCACGTTATCCCTGTCTCACAGGAGACTACATTGAAATGTACTGTATTTCAGTTTATCCTATTTCTCTAACGTACGTACACTTCTCGGCCGCAATTAACACACATCGGCCTTTATAAAGAGGCTATCGTCTAGCTTTGATTTTGTAGAGCTAGCCGATCATAGTCGATATGTAATACTTTCGGCCGGGATGTGTACGTGTTTCGGCAGTGAGTGCGATATGCCAGAGTCAATTCCCATCCTATCCCTCCCTATTTACCCAATCCTTTGTCCGAATCCATTCCTTATACTGTAGCGTATCCGGGGGCGTGTTAACATTTGTCATTCTGGACTGATGTTGGCATGTATCGCGCATGTCAATGGACGACAGCATCCACGCGTTTAGATCCCATTTACAATATAAAAAGTTATAAAAAACGATGCTACAGCGATTAATACAAAACCTGTTCTTCCAGCGAAGAATATGAAGAATTGTTCCTAAAGCGAAGAAACACTGCAAAATGCTGAAAAAATCATGTCTCACCCTAGCAATGGGAGCGAGGCGAGCGGCGCGTAGTTGTGCCAGCTCTTGTACAAGAATACAAAAACTGTTGCTACAGCGAGGAATACAAAAAGAAAACTTGTTAGAGAGAAAAAATACAAAAAAAACATTGCTACCGTGAAAAATACAAAAAAGCTGTTGCTAGTGAAAATCAGTTCAAAATATATAAAAAACACGTCTCACCCAAGCAATGGTAGCGAGGCGAGCGGCGCGTCGTCGTGCCAGCTCTTGTAGAAGAATAGAGTGAACGCCGCGAACACCACCCACAGCTTCTGCCACCCGTGAGAGTTCTTGAACTTGCGCAGCAGGTACCCAGACAACTGAGTCTGAAACCACATTTGTACTTGTATCAGCCCATACCGTCCCACTGCAGGGAACAGGCCTCACCTAGTAAATTACTTGGGGCTTTAGGGTCAGTGCGGAACGGTGGATCACATACTCCCGATTTTTTTTAAATTCTGGAGTAGGCAGGTTTCCTCATGATATTTTCCCTCTCTGCCTAACTAGTGACATTTTGTATAAATCCGTACTTAAGTAGAAACTCTGTAAGGGTAAGGGCGGATTTGAACACACGATCACACGAATATGAGTTGAGTGTAGACACTCATACGCTATCACCGATTTAGTTGTAGGTGTTAAATAGTACCGGCTCGATTAACAACTGTTTATGAATGTAGGTGGCGTTACCGCTCGTATAATTATAAGAAGATCAGAATCGAAATGATAAGATCAGAGAAGTCGTAGAACAAAATTTGTTAATTTTAGCCCCTGCGACCCGGGCATTCCTAGGGAGGGGGGGGGGGGGGGGGGGGGCGTCACGTATCTTGTATCCTAGCAAGTACTTGTTGTTGTTTACCTTGCTAATTGTAACCTATTAGGCTTCCTTTCTTTGTTAAACTGTATGAATAATAAAATATATTATTTCTTTCTTTCTTTAAAATGATAGAAATTCGATATTAAACAGGTTTTATTTAACCCTCTATTAACAGTGACTGTTAGTAATTAATTATAAAAAAGCAAAAATATAAAGTTTTTAGCAAATAAATATCATAAAAATAACATAAATAACATTCTTAAAATTACTTTTTAGACATTTATTACATACTTTCATTTATTACATTTATTTATTATTCATTTACATAATTTATTACATATTCTTTTTAGACTTGTATTTACATACTTTTTTTAATAACTAAAGTAAATAATTTAAAATGACTACGAATGTCATCACTAAGTCGATGGATCCCTGCTTCCTTTTTTTATTTTCACCAGAGCCTAAACGATTTTGTTAATATCAATTTACTGTTCATTTGGTATTTTTTACTGTTCATTTAATTACTTTACTAAATTTAATTTTAACCTTCATTATTAAAGATTTAACTTTCCATGAAATCTATATTAAAATATCTTTAAAATATCTTTAATCTACACATTAGAAAATGATGAAAAAGCGTTGGAAATTAAACCACAGTTACATAGACATTTTTGTGGCCTTTGGTCTTGTGATCCTTTGGGAATTACACCATAGTTCCATAGACATTTTTGTGGCCTTTGGTCTTGTGATCCTTTGGGAATTACATATCATAGTTCCATAGACATTTTTGTAGCCTTTGGTCTTATAGATCCTTTAGTTCAATCTATTTTTAAACATCTTGTATATTCAAATTTGTTCACAGCTATCAAGCAACGCGTGATTTTTTGCTCGCGCTCAACCGTTCTGTGTACCGCAAACGAAGTTTACGAACATAGTGTCATGCACTTGAAATAATGCTGGTCATTGTTTAAAAATGTAGATACTTAATGTGGTTACATACTATATATAGTTCGTGACATTTGGCAATAGCAATAGTGAGCATTCACACCTCCCTACTACTAAAGTACGCGTATTTACGAACATTGGCAAATGTCGGTATCGTATAAACGAGTACATCAAGTTCAGGGTGACAGCCGAGGCAATGGCCGCTATTGCCATGCTAAATGGCGCGGAGGATACTAGTAGATGCAACACGTTACATTACAAGTGCACATTGCAATCATAAAGAAGTTTATACCCTCATAGCCAAGTGCAGATTTTCTCTGTCGAGGGAAGTCCCACGGTGCCAGCACACGTGGGTTAATGCACCACTACCACTAGATATGCTACTTGACCATACACTACCTGTAAAAAATACAACAAATGAGCCGTTAAAAGAGAAAATTGCATTCTTCTTTTAAATGTAAGCGGAGGGCGAACTGTTGGCCTCATACTATGTATACGAGATGTATACTATGTATATGTTATTCAAAGATTTGGATGACAAGTAAATATTATTTAGATATTATATCAGAATTGGTATGACCCTAGCAGGGCGATGTACGCCATTACTTCATTAGATATTGTAATTTTTATGTACCTACAACATGTAATAAATAACATCACCCGTCAAAAATTTGCAAATGGCATCCTCAGTTTACATAAAGCCGTAAGTAGTCGTCTTATGTCACCATTTAGTTTTTACTATTATTTAAAAGAACACTTTAAACTGCACATACCCAATTTTTGTTCATAATTTTATCGTCAATTTGAGAAAATTATGGCTAAAAATTTGTTTTAGTTTTGTAAAAAACAAAGCCCGTAAAAAATAATAAGTATAAAAATTACACTGTATAGAAAGTAATAATCATTAGTAATTCATTATTGTAGAGCCATATATAGAAACTGGTAAGAAAAATAAAATCCAACATTCTAGATTTTTTTTGTTGTTCCGAAAAATTATCGTTTTCGGGTTATCTTTATTCCACTGTGGTGCGAAATATTCAAAATCGAATGTTGGGTACATTGGCAGCATATTGTTTATGACAGTTTTCAAAAACAACGAATTTACAGTTTTTAAGGATATGTTTTTAAGTGTGGGATATATTTGTTAGGTTTTTGTATATCTTCGTGTGTATAATAAAATGCAAGGGTTCCCACCACTGTTAACTGTTAACAATCTGATAGATAAGTCATCTGTCAATTATATCTGTTAGTTGTCCGATACTGTTAGCAGACATTTTGAAACAGAAATATAACGTGGGTGACAGTAACCACTTACCACCAAGTGGGCTGAATGCTCGTCTGGCGCCTTCTTTCTATTAAAAAACCCTGCCCAACACTATCAAACACTTTATCAGTAGGTGACGTGAAAAAGTAAGGCCTAGTTAGTTTTACGGTAAAAGTTATCTTACTCGTCTCTTGTTCATAAGGCGTGAGTTCCGTGTCAACGTGTGTTGGTGATTCCCTCGCGTTGTCTATGGTCTCCTCCAAAGCGTTGCACCACTCGATGTATTCGTGCTCGTTGTTCGCGCTTAGTAGCAGGTTCACATCCTCACCTATAATATGGCACTGCTATAGCATTCCGTTTACAAGACTCTTTGAATTCGACCTTATGACCGGCCTTAATCAAAATGGATCCAATCCACATTCATGTAGCTTTAAGATGTTGTAGGAATTTTCCAAAATATAAAAACCGGTAGAAGGATTGTTATCTATATATACATATATAAAAATGAATGTTTCTTTGTTTGTCCCGTATTCGTTCCTATACCATTCATCCGATTGTGATGAAACTTTGGTGAGTTGTTGTGCGCACGCTCGCGAAGGTTTCTATATTATCGTATTAAATTGAAAACCACGCGAACGAAGTCGCAGGCACCAGGTAGTTTATTATATTTACAAAATAGTCATAAATGAGAATTTAAATAAAATCAGGAAGCTAATAATTTATTTACTTCATTGTGAACATGAATCAACAGCAAAACAGAAATAAGTATCTGAAATATATCAAACTTATTGTTAATAAGTTAATAACAGATTCCACTATGTTATATAACATAATATACTATGTAATAAACAAAATAAATATCCAAGTCTCCATCCGTTGTATTATGATATTTACCTGTGAGTGTGAATGAATTAGGCAATTCGTTGGGTTTAAGCTCGAGCATGTAAAGTGGCAACACCATGTGAGCACGGAATTGAGAGTTGCCAGATTTGGATGTTATCAATAGTATGTCGCTAAACTGAAAAATAACAAAAAAAAAACAAGTATAAGTAAGTTCATAAAACTACACATACGAGATAAGATGTATCAAGCAATCTGATTATTGTGATGATTTTCGTGTATTTTAGTTTTAAATTCGTGATTTGAGCATTATTTGTTTCATTTAGAAATGATAAAATCATCCGATTTCAGGTATATTTATCGGGTGTCAATTTTAACTGAAATAGAGTACAACAAAAACTGTTAAGCATCGAACAATTTTAGAAACGGAATTTCTTTATGCTGTTGTGGGACCCCGGACACATGATTTGAGGCTATTATGAAGAATTTGTGGAGCTTATTTTAGCTTAAGGGAGGCCTCAAGCTAAAGCTCCACAAATTATTAGGACACTAAGTAAATATGTATTCTGATTACATGCTTCGTCCGCTACTAAAGCCGCCCACTGGATATCTTAATGACTCTATACACCGTATACATATAATAAAATCGTAATAGAGCCGATTCTGTAAACGAAATATTTAAAAAAAAGTGAGTGTAATATAAAGTACGAATGACAGAAAATTTTTGTGTCTGCCTGAAAGCGCATCAAGTAAAAACCACTAAACAGAATGTAATTAAATTTGACATAGTTATAGCTTGTAACTTGAGTTAACATTTAGCGTACATTTCATCCCGACCTGTAGAGTTCCCACGAGAATCACTCTAAGGTTCAAGCGACATATAAAAGTAAATTATTATTTTGGTAATTCACCAAGAACATCATCCTCTGCTGCAATCCTCTGGTTGAATGTTTGTACACGCACCCCAACCTGACGAATTCTCTCTCCGCCACTAACAACTTATCGTAACCTGCAAATAATTAATTCGTTTTTTTTATATAGAAAGAAGGCGGCAGATGAGCATACCACCTGATGGTGAGTGGAAAGTGTTGGCACATCTCTAGATGCGCCAATATCTGGAGACGTGCGTACCTACACACGTCTCGTGTGTAGGTACACCTTGGGGAGATTTAGGAACGGATTTGGAGAAAGAGTCGGTAATACAGGGAGGGATGGCATGGAATGGGATGGGAATATCTCACTCACTACCGAAACACGTACGTACATTGGAGGAATGCGATAAGGTGGGAAATGTGGTACACTTTACGGTAGTCTTGTATGTCGAGGTAACGTAGCCAGTCGAATAAGCCCAGCGAAAGCACGTCTATTATGTGGTTTTGATAAATATTTAAGATAAACATGAGCAAAGTTGACCCTCAGAAATGCAAGGAAACATCAACAAGTATCTTATATCGTGAAATCCTTATTTAATCATACTATTTTTATATTTATTAATCTTAAACTTTGTTTAATCTTTAATCAAGGTTGCCTGGAAGAGATCGCCTTAGCGATAAGGTCGCCTATTGTATTCTGTCATTTAAACATAAACATATGTCGTACGTGCATATGTAGTAACTATTTGTACGCAATAAAGAGTATTTATTATTATTAATGGTAATTTTTCAAGTCACACTTTATAGACACCCAATCTATAAAGTGTGGGTATCGGTCCCAAGGAACAAGACGTACGAACTATTGCTAGTAAATGGAGACGTATCGCCGGACAAAGGCCGTTGTCCTCAAGATTACCGCCTTCTGGATTACCCAACTAACGTTTTAGGGGATTTCCAACTGTTTTGAGGTTTTCGGAAAGAAGTTTAGGGACAATCCCTATTGGTGAAATTATCAGCGGGACGATAAAAACATCCCGCTGCTTCCACATTTGCCGAATCTCCTCTCTTATTATTATTATAACCATTAGTGTATCGTATGATGGTATACGTACCTATAACGTCCCTCTGCAACTGGCAGAGCGCGGCGTGGTTCTCGACGTGTCGCAGCTGGTCGGCCGCCGTGTGCGCCGCGCGCGCCGCCACCTCGTGCGCCAAGCACGCGCTCTCGCTACGACAATACTCAGACAGCTCTGCCAAATACGAGGTGTTTGCAAAATTATTTTTATTTATTAAGGAGGAAGGCGGCTGACGAGCATACCAAATCCACCTGATGTAGTGGTTACTGTCGCCCATGGACTTTCGCGATACATGCCAACATCAGGCCAGAATGACAAACGTTGGCACGCCCCCGGATGCGCTGCCTACCTTTGCAGAATAAGGAATGGATTTGGAGAAAGGGTTGGGGAAATGGGGAGGGATAGGATGGGAATGGGCTCTGGCACATCTCACTCACTACCGAAACACGTACGTACATTAGGGAAATAAGATAAAGTGGGAAATGCAGTACATTTCAAGGTAGTCTTCTGTGAGAGAGGGGTAACGTGGCCAGTCGAGTGCGCCCAGCGGCTGTTGGATTGCAGCGTGCACTCTCCCCCTCATGAGCTAGCCGAGCTAGCGATGCGTTCTTATCGAAAGCTAAACATTTGTGTGCTGCTATTGAGTTACAACGTCGTAAATCTTGTGTAATGCGTAGTGTACTGTAGTACAGTCTAGTGTGATGTGCAGTACTCACCTGCCGCCAATCGTTCGTAATGCAACAGCCGGTGCAACGGCCGCAACAGTAAACAAAATAAAGGCAGTGGTGAGGTGTTGTCGAAAGCAGCACACTCGTGTGCCGCCGTTGAGTTATGACGTCGCACGCTTTCAACTACTCCCACTAAAGGACCCGCTCGTTCCGTATACGCTGAATAATCCTGTTATAGAGAAATTTATATTTCACTTACGATTAGCCTATTGGTGGTACAATGATATCAGTTCCTAGAAACTACCACCATAGATTTATTTTTAATAACCTTCTTGTGCTTTTAATTTACTTGCCGTTTATTAATTTTTCCTTCCCTTAATGTGCGACTGACCAGTCTACGGTGAAAGTTTCGTCCCGAAATTCTTGGACTCAGCTTGTAACAATACTCTTTTGAGTATTGTCCTTTATTGAACTCCTTGCTCCTAAATTCTTAAGAACTGGCCGCTAATGAATACCTAAATTCAAATTCGCTCCTGACCTCGATACTATCTATTAATTTTGCTATATAGTGCCTACTGCACTCCAATGAAGCCTACCGTATCAGTACTACGTATATTTGTGAATATCAAATAGATCGATTGTTTGCGTATGTTACTCCAACCTCTTCTGTATCACTATTAATAAATAATAACACCTTACTGGGTGTTCTTTTTTACTTTATTACATTTACGCATAACTAATTTGCTGAAGTGAGAACTGGCTGTTATTCTTTGAAAAACCCTCGATTGAGCAAACGTTGTAAACTGAATCCTGCCGCATTGTGACTGTTTATGTGTACGTGTATGCATTAGAATACGTAAGTTCACCCTCATACTAAGATGATTACAAAAATATGAAAATGAGCGTCATAGGCACTATAAGTTATTATTAGACTTAGTATTGAGTTATTGTATTAACGACTGTGGTAGGTATACTCACATCGAACGTACTTGACAAATGGTCGTGAAGCAATTCTGCTATTTTCTTGTACTCTGGCTCCTCATTGTCTGTAGAATAATATAAACAAGTGTAAAATAAAATTAAAAACAAGTAATTACCACCAAAATTAAACATGGATTCATGGATAAAGATTGTAAGATTGTATGTATAAATAAAGAAATCGTACCATAAGTCCAAAATAGATTTAGTTTATTTGACGCTAGCGATAGGTAAGTGCGGATTCAATGAATCAAAAGATCCGAAACCGCTATGGGAGCCGAAACTCTTAATTATTCCGGCTAACTGTTATCGACCCCGAGGAGTTATTTATTACATGAACGAACATGATGCAAAGCGAATGAGTAGCTCTCAGATTCTTACAAAATATAAGTAGGTGAATCAAAGGAGTCAAGGAATCGTTAAGAGGAGTCTGATCCGCGAGCGGAGCCGGATTAAGTGAGCCGAAACACTCCGAAGAGTCGTGAATACCCACGAGCACGACTATTTGACGCCTCTTTTATGGACAGACATAAGATGAAATATTAGAGGTATAATATTAAATAGTAATTGTATGCAGTAACATTCTTGAGTTATTTTATTACTCAATTTATTAATGTATCTTTATAAAAAAATTGTCTTGATTTTTGTTAGGTGTATCTTTGTTAGTTGAATTTATTCCATAGTTTTCCTTGTCAATTGTCTCTTGATAACAAATGAAAAACAGATGTTTGCCTAATTTTATAGTTTACAGTGCAATATTTCATCCCCGTACATGTCGTTATTTTTTTTATTTTAAGAGTGGTATACAAGCAGACAGTTTATTTAGTGGTAAATAGATACTATTGTCCATGGACATCCGCGATACATGCCAGCATCAGTTCAGAATGACAAATGTTGGCACACTCCCGAATGCGTTGCCTAGTTTTGGAGATTTAGGAATGCATTTAAAGAAAAGGTAGAGAAAACGGAGAGGGATATAGGATAGGAATGAGCTCCAGCATATTTCATTCACTACCGAAACACGTTACGTACGTACATTGGAGAAATAGGATGCAGTGTTCTATGAGGTAACGTGTCCAGTCGAGTGCACCCAGCAGCTGAGGAATTGCAGAGTGCACCTTACACCTCCCAATTAGGACTACTAATTAGTAGTCAGCGAGTCAAAGCCATCAGGTTATGTAATAATTGACAGTTTTTGGATTTCGTCACTAAGACTTGTGCTATATGCAACGTTCAATGTACGCTGACCGTACAAATGCCCTCACAAAAGCTATCCTGTAATCGTCCAATAATACTTTACCTGCATTCCTGGTGGGTGAGTTAGCAGATAAACATCTCTCGAGTCTCGCTAATAATGCCCCCTGTGATAAAGCGAGCGGCTCGAGCGAAAGGCAAGCGCGCGCGAGCGCTGACACCACGTCTGAGCCCGCGGACGACAGGTTTGACACGCGGGCTGACCAGTTCTGCGGACACGACACGAATATGGTAGCAGAAAAGTGATAGCTTAGGCTCTAGAACATCGTTTCTCAACCTATTTAGTGTCGCGACCTCCAGAAAAAGGGGTCGCGACCTCCAGGTTGAAAAACGATGTCCTAGGCGCTAGGGCATCGTTTTTTAACCTGGGGTTCTTTTTCAATCACATCATACACAAGGGTCGTAGTTGGTCAAGAAAAATTAAGTACTTATGTACTAAAAAAGGGGGCGCGACACTTAAAAGGTTGAGAAATGATGGCCTAGGCTCAACTCTATACTCAACTCATATTCGTGTGATCATGAGTTCAAATCCTCGGTCAGCACCAGAGTTTCTACCTAAGTAAAAAAAATGTCACTAGCTTGGGGGTGAAGGAAAACGTCGCAAGAAAACCCGCATGCTCGAGAAAAAATAAATATCTAGAGTTGTTAGGTCAAATATTAAAGCTCAGACTATGTCAATAGTTTATTAACTCAAATATTGAAGCTCAGACACGTCAGTAATGAACAAATCGTAAGCTAATATACAGAACATCTTAAAATTATCATTTCTAGTTTCACAAACACAAATATAATAAAACTGTACCGCTTCTGGAACGATAGAAACTTTTCCTTTCTTTAAATAATAAAATGTACTCGGTACTTTTTTTCTAAAAATGGAGCCGTTACCAAGTTCGGAGATCTATGATCTAAAACATACCTCACACATTCAGTATGAGAGACATAAAGCTACATCTACAAATATATAATCAATTACCACAGTGACGAGTTCGAGGTCCCGCTTGTAGGTGCGCTCGGTCATGAGCAGCTCTTTGGCGATGAAGTACGTGACGTCCGCGTTACGTCGCCGGTGCGCGTCGGCGGTGTCACGTATCTGGTTTCTTAGCGCTGATGATACACTGACAATACAAAACACAAGACAATAATTGAGAGCATTCGTCAAGTTGTGAGATAAATCCCGCAAGCCTATATCACTGAGTTTCTATGGATTTTATGGAAAGAAAGTGGCAGACAAGGCACAAGAGGTGGACAGTCCACCTGCCAACATCAGTAAATGCCAACGTCAATCGAAAATGACAAACGGTGACATACTTTTGGATGCGCGCCGTGGATTGAGATTTGGAGATTGGATTTGGAAAAGAAGTTAAGAAAATGGGGAATAGGAAGTATAACGGAACGAGATTTTCTCATTACATTTTCCATTCCTCCTAGGAAAAGATGGGAAGTGTATAAGAGATAATTTAACCCTATTATACTATACTCAATGGATCAGGAGGAGGTGGGCCGGTATAGGAAGTAGAGAAGATAATGGTATAAGAACTCTCTCTTATGCCACTATAAACCTCACTCTATATGGACTCTGGCATATCTTACTCTCTCCCTAAACAAGTATACAATAAATTATACAGCAGTATTCTATGATGTAAGTGGAATTTAGCCAGTGGGACGCACCCAGTTGGCTGTAGAATTCCCGATTGCACACTCCCCTCTCAAATATTACAATTAATATTCCCTCCCAATACATAGTTATATGCTATATACATCTCTATATCTGCAAATTATTTATTAATATTTTATATAATAAAATATATAATACTTTTATAATAAATGGATATACTTTACATAAGAATATGCATAAATTCTGGAAATATATAATTATACATAAGTCTATATTTACTCAAGTTAACCCTTCCTTTGCCAGTTTAACATCACACATTAGTCGTACACCACCTTACATATATTTATTTTTGAGACCGTATAAACAAAAAAAATTAGACAATTTTATTTAAATAGTTAACCCTAGCATAGACCTTTGGTCTATTTGGGTAACTATACTATTTCCATTTCTTTATTTTCTCGATGACAGTTCTAATTTGATAGTTGTAGTGTTGTGACCAAATAAGTAATGATATCGATCGCATATATTTATTATATTTTGAACAAAGACAAATACAACAAAAACATTCAAATATATTTTTTCAAGGTGGGAACACTCAATGGCCCACCGCCATTTTGTGTTTGTTTTAATCTGTCACTCGCAACAAGACGGTCGTGCTAGTCACTACATTTCTGTTCGCTGAGTTTTTTCACATTATCCATACGTTACGTTGTGTATTTTGTGTTCCTCCGTGTTGATTGCTGCCCAGCTGTCAAATATCAAAATGCCGAAAGGATCTGTTCTGAAAAGGCAGGCGAGAGAACTGGTGATCAAGGTTCGTAATTACTTTGAAGCAGAGTATCAAAATGGTGGCCCGCTATTACCACTGTCGCAAGTGCGAGAGCGTGTTGCGACCGCATTAGGAATTAGTGGACCTACTGTTTCAAAAATTACTACCGAAGCTTACGGTACAAGCGGCATGCAGGAAAATAAGCTTCGTACGCCGAAGAAAAAACGCCAACCACGTGTGTGACATCGGTTGACAAATTCGACGCTGACGCTATTCGCCGTCATATATATGACTATTACTTGCGCAAAGAAATTCCAACACTTAAAAAACATGTTGTTTCTTTACGTGAATGTGGTTTGTTCCATGGCCAAAAATCGTCATTAAGCTTGGTTTTGAAAGAAATTGGATTTTGTTATAAAAAATCGGACAAACGTAAAATATTGATGGAGCGTCACGACGTTGCTATGGCTCGCTGCGAATTTTTGAGCGAAGCCAAAAAGATATCAGATTGGTCAAATGTTATTTTCACTGACGAGACTTGGTTAAATGCAAACCACACAGTATCTAAGAACTGGACTGACGACACCGTCGCTTCCACTAGTTCAGTGCCAATGGGAAAAGGTGAACGCCTCATCATATGCCATGCAGGGTCTACGAAAGGATTCATGTCAGATGCTTTACTGGCCTTTAAATCCAAGAAAACAGTGGACTACCACGAAGAAATGAACGCGGAGATTTACAAAAGATGGTTTAAAGAAATGGTGCAATCTCTGGAAGAACCGTCGATAATTATTATGGACAACGCTACATATCACTCCAGACAAATTGATAAAATGCCGACGCAGGCCAATAAAAAACAAGAGATAATTGACTGGCTCCAACGTCATGGCGAAAATGTGGATAATACTTTATTAAAAGTACAATTAGTGAATATTTTAAAATCGAAAAAAAGCCTCCCTAAAAGATATGTTATCGACGAAATAGCTGCCGAATGTGGTCATTGGGTTCTTCGACTTCCGCCGTATCATTGCCAGTACAATGCTATAGAACTAATATGGGCACAAATCAAAGGACACGCCGCTCGAAACAATACCCATCCCCCTTTTATGGCAAACAAGATGTTAGATTTATTAAAAAATGCATGTGCGGAAGTAACTGCTGAAAACTGGGAAAAAATTGTGAGAAGAACCCAAAACATTATAGCGTCGGTGGACGAGCGATTGATTGCCGCCGCTTGTCAAGAACTAGCTTCATTGATTTATTAGCAAGTGTCAATGAGGTGTCAAAAATATAGACAGATGTCGTTGTGAACGACGACGGGACAGTTGCATCGCGGAGTTATCGCGGACCAGTTCGGCCTAATACATACGCAAAACTTCCTACCGTGAAGTTATATAAATTACCGCAAATATAATTAAAATATAATTTCCCGCAACGCTATACTCAATCCATATACTCAATTCCATTTATTACGCCAAATTCCCTATTGTGCGTGCATTAGTGTATTTAAGTGCCAACACAGGAGAAGCAAGGGCCGGCGCCGGCAGAAGTCTTCGGTGTACCAGACAGCTTTCAGGTCAGTGAAGCTTTATTATTGTACGGCTACGGCAATTAATCAAAATAATAAATAAAACCCCAATTACAGTCCACTTAAAAATCTACCCTCCAGTCGGATTGGGAAATTCATGTGGCATTCGATAATATAGAAGTACAGGAACTTATAATAAATGTTGGGGAGAGCTCATCGAGTGACAGTGACGATTCATCAGATTTTGATTAAAATAAATAAATAAAGATTACCTGTCATTATAATTATTTCGTTTCATTGTCGAGTACCTACCTATACCTACTTATTTTACAACAGCTTCGAAAATTTTAAAGAAGTTGGCATTATCAATCAAGAATTAACACGTGTAACATCTTGTAATGAAATATAATATTAGTTAATAAATTTGTACAAAAGTATCCGGCAGTAGTTTAGTTTCTTAAATTTTGTAAAAAAATATCGGATCTGTTATCGTGTTACGTTTATCGATAGGTCATAATATATATATATATATATATATATATATATATATATATATATATATATATATGGAATTATGAAACAAGATGACTGTATTTTCATTACAATAAATGAAAACTAATTTAATAGTAATAAAAACCGCCAGTAATGTAATGATTAAAAAAAATCGTATGTTCTAGTAGTCGATTTTGATTGTAACATTTCCAAGTTATTATAATAAAAACACAGTCGATCGACTAACTACATCCCTAAAATTGCTTTCTGGCTGACGTGACCTTGTTAATGAAATATGACGTCTTGGTGCCTAATTTTTGTTCGGAGTTTTAGGCGTTGACGCTAGAACAAAGTTATATCGACCACTGTGTGTGAGCTGTCATCGAGAAAATAAAGAAATGGAAATAGTATATATGACTTGGGCCGTTTCTTTCTTTCGACGTATAACTCGGCTTTAAACAAATTTGGTGTAAACCTAGAATATGATACGATGGCATGATAATAGTGCCACATATTACTATTATGCAATGCAATGAGCCCGCTCAGTATCCACCGCAAGACACGGGCCTCCCCGTGCACATTGTCGTTGGCGAGTCCACTCATTCAGAGGTGGTGTAGTTCCTCCGCGCAACAGCCACGGGAACAGATGAGGCGGTGCTGTTCTATAGTGGGCCGACACCACAAGACATTAGCTTTGTTCGCGGTAAGGATTCAGAACTAATTCGGAACTAGTACTGAACTAATTTGGAATCGTAGTAGAGCGCATGCTCGGTTATAAACCGATTCGTGATTTTTATTTCCGCGAACGATTTCGAAACCAAACTGCGTACGATCTACTGTCATCGGCAGTGTTACCAACTCTCAAAAATATTTATCCCTAAAGCTTAAGTCAAAAACCCCCAAAATCGCCCCAATTACTTAGAAATCCCCCTAAAAAAATATATAATAAAAGGAAAAATATAAATTGCAAAAATGCAATGAAATTTCTTTACCTTTTAAATCTGGATCTGTTTCCCAAATCTACGTGTACTTCTGACTGTACATTTTTTTATTTTTAGTTTCTTTAGGTATCATTAACAAATTGCTTGTCGGCACAGCAGTACAACAACAAAATCGAATTAAACAAGTAAACAATAATCAACGTACATATGTATTTCCAGTAAGCATAGGCACAATAACCACCAGTCACCACAGAGTAGTTGTAATATATTTGTACTAGATGTCGTTAAGTCGCTAGGTCAACAAATAAATATGATTATTAGCTATTATAGTTTGGATTGTCCCAGGGCCTATACTTTCACATAATATATGAAAAATATATATTCAAAAAAATATATGAAGAGTCAAAAAATCCCTAAAAATACCCCTAAAAACATAAAACCCCTAAAAAAAATCCCATCCCACTTATTTACCCCCTAAATTTGGGGGGAAAACCCCTAAGTTGGCAAGTATTTAAGTGGACCCACCAAAACACATTACTCTTATTAGAGTATTATATAAACTTATTTATATAAACAACAAACAAAACTAACCATTAAGGGTTAAATTTTATTTAACCCTTAATAAATTAATAAAATTTATATTTTATTTAACTATTTAACCAGTTTATTAGTTTCTAACCAACTGAATATAGCCGCAGCATGTATGTCAAATGTCGTTAGGTAAAAACTGCGCATGTCTGGAACTACGATTCTTGCCAAAGTTATAGAACTGATAGAACTGATTCTGAACCGATCCTGAACCGAGTTCGACGGTTCCGCGAACACAGAACTGTAACTAGAAATTCTGAATTGTGTGTTCCGCGAACAGCATTATTTGAACTGCGCATGCGTATAGTTCCGAATCAGTTCTGAATCCTTACCGCGAACGAAGCTATTATATTACCTGTTATTGTTCCGCATACTGAGTGTATCGCCGGCGTCGCTCTCCCCACCACTTAACACGTCCATACTCGTCGTGGACTCGCACACCGGATGGATAACTGCGACAATTTACTTACATTTAAGTAAAGTTAAAATATTAACGAATAATAATGAAGGTAAAATACAAAATGCATCGTGTAATGTATTGGCCAACCGATTGTTCGAATGTTTACAATCAAATTTTCGTTCATAACCGAGCCATTATGGTGCCTCTTTAATTCATATTCATTGTACATGATGAAGAATGCGCTCTGAATCCCATGGACCTTCTAAAAAGAATCAGCTTAAAGTTTCTTCAACTCTAGCGGGTTGCCCAATTACTAGTTAGCGAAGTGATCACCAGCACAGTCAACAGTGACCTAAACTGCAAAGCACACAACAAACGCGAGTATAGAGACTTTAACTTGTACATGTGTCAGGTGCTTACGTATGAAATGACAGATTTTATTACTGACCACTTTGAGTTTCGATATCTTCTGTTCTAATTCGAATTTAAAAATAAAACAAAATACATCTAATAGCTACGATGTTCTTATATCAAAATCAGTATTTCATTTGTTTTTCTGTACCTAAACTGTACCTTTGTACATGTGATTGTCTTGAAAATAAAATGGATAAATTGAAAATATTCGTGCTATTTTTGAATATGAGCTTCGTCGCGGCACCAACGCAAGTCAGACAGCTCACAATATCAATAGTGTGTATGGACCAAACACCACAAACGATCGCACCATGCGTCGATGGTTCGAACGCTTCTGTACTGGAAATTTCGATCTTAAGGATGAACCCCACGAACGACCTACGGCCAAGGTCAATAACGATGAAGTAAAGGTTATAATGGAAGCAAATCCATCTCAAATTACAGCAGGGTTTGATGTTAGTGATAAACAATGTTGGTTCATCTGCGTTAAATCGGCAAAATAAAGAAGCTCGAAAAGTGGGTACCGTATGAACTGATCGAATGTCAGCGATAACATTGCGTCGAAGTGTGCAGTGTTATTGAACCGTCACAAAAACGAAGGAATTTTGAATCGTATCGTGACTTGTGTTGAGAAATGAATCCTGAACGACAACCGCAAATGTTGGAATCAGTGGCTGGATCCAGGAGTTGCAGTTCAACAATGTCTAAAACGCAACAAAACTAAGAAAAAGCTACTGGTATCAGTTTGGTGGTCCTGTACCAGTATTGTCCACTACAGTTTCTTGCAAGCCGGTCAAACGATTGATGCAGATGTGTACTGTAAGGTGTCGCAGGTGATGACGGAAAAGCTGGCAACAAAGCAACCCAGTTTAGTCACTCGCTCATCTCCACTTCTTCATGACAATGCTCACCCTCACACTTCTCATCAACAGTTTTAAAACTCCAAGAGCTGGATCTGGAGACTCTCCTTCACCCACCATATTCACCGGACCTTGGCCCGACAGATTTCCATTTCTTTCGAAATTTGGACAACTTTTGGAAGAAAAAAATTTGATTCTGAAGTAGCTGTGATTAAGGCTTTTGAAGAATTCATTGATACGCCATCCACGAGACTTTTCCAGAAGTGGCATCAATCAACTGCCCGTGAAATGGCGAAAGTGTGTAGATAATATGGGTCAATATTTCGACTAACATAATAAATATTTTAATAACAAAAGAAAAATTAATTTCTCATAGAAATCGGTCATTTCATAGATAAGAACCTAATATAAACATATATAAGTATCTACCTTATTGGTTAGGTAGGCTTTGTAGGGCTTTAGGTTTAAGGACATAGGGACTATTCTGCCACTTAACTAAACACTAACTGTGCGACCAACATGCAGTTGGTGCTCTATTTTTGTACGGAGGATGGTTACAAACAAACCACAAATTCGTTCCCATACAAATATGGCAAAAAAAATATTCAAAATAATCAAATGTCCTATTAAGGAAAGTAACGTGCTCACCATTGATATTACCGTTGACGGCATCACTCATCTTATTCACGTGCCGGTGGTCGACTACGTCATTCCTGTTGACGATGTCACTCCTATCCACGCCAGTCGCATTGTCGACAACGTCATGGCCGTTGGTCAGCCGTGGGAGGGGCGTTGACGCGCACAGTGGGGCGGTATGATCGACTGTTGCATTTGGTGACATGCAGAGACTAGCAGCAGAGATTGTGTTTTCGTCCTCGGGCGAAGCGTCGTCTGTGAGAAAAAAACTGTATTGTTATATGTTTTCAATTGTATTATCAGTTTTAAGTTATACAGGGCGTCTGTGTTTTATCCACAACGGTCGTGATAGACATTATGAAAATCACTATTTTGTGATAGAAAAAAATGACATATAGTGACAAAATTTATATGAAATAACCTAAAACACACTACAACAATAACATATAAAGAACATGCATAAACTCAAATTACAAGTGTGATACATATTTTTTCCTTTCTGTGAATTGTAAGAAAATTTGATTGTATAAGCTGTGTTGAAGAAAATAAAATTAAGAAAAATATCATAATTCAATGTAAATAATTCTAATAATTCATACAAAACAACGACTATTTGCATGCTGCACGATGTCTTCTATAACTTACATTTTAATTCCTGGCTGCGTATTTTAAGGTCGAAATCAAATAAAAAAAAATATCGCATAAAAAGACCAGTGTTGATTTAAATATATTTATTTATTAACTATCCCCAACACGTGCGGGGGCAACGTCGTGTATTGCAGGGATACTGTACGATTTACAATAATACATATAAATTCAAAAAGGATTAACATTCCAATAATCGAAACAATAGAAAATACGTGACAATAAAACAATAAACTTTTAATCAATGAAATATTAATATTACAGTCTATTCGGATTGTACAATTTCAATCGAAAATTCGAAGTACTTAAATGCTATTAATTTTATTTATTTTTTAATATCGATCGTTATTGCACTAACTAAGGAGGTCGAAGACCTCATTATAGCTAAGTCTAAAATTGCTTCGTGCACACACGACCAAATTTATATATTTTTAAAATTTCGCTTTTAATTGAACACTATTCAGTCAGTGGGGTGGTTAGATAAGTTCCGGTATTTGAATTGTTAAAAAATACTTAGAAACTTAAACATTGTTGCAAAAAAGAAACTCAAAATAGAACAAGTTTTCTATAAGAATTACTATAAACTTTGTTAACGAATGTTAAATGTATGTTAAAAATGTATGTAAATGCAAAATGTAAAACAAAACCAACCTCACCACTGAACTGTTCAGGTGATAATCTTTAGAATTTTCGAGACATTGCTTCATTTAGTTACACAAGTAGTCCAACTGAAGATCAAATAAATAGTTTAAGACAACTTGACTATCTTCACGAAGTATTATATCGTTATTGTTCCTACAAGTGTTATTACGCGTATCTGCTTGATCCGTTTTGATCAAGCAGATAGACAACATCGAACAATGCGTAAATGAAATCAGTCAAGATCGACCGGCATGTCCTATCACACCAAATAAATCTGTCCAGTTGGTCGACACGAAATCGATTTATAATATCATATGATGATTGTTTGACGCTCGATAAAGCGTAAACTCGTAAAATTTTATAATTTCTCATATAGTACTACATATAAACTCATAAAATTTGTTTTATTTTTATTATTTCTTTGTTAAAGGGTGAGTATATATTAGACCAATATTTAATAAAAATATTCGAAATTAAATAATAACTATTCCGATAGCTGTCACACTAAAACTAAAACACATGCAAAGAAGATTATGTAGGAATAAATATATATTATGTAGGATAGGAACCACAGATTTCAGAAAACTAAAACGATAATTCTTATTATTAAAAATCTGCCTCTATCTTTTTGTTAGAGCAGCAATGAAATATGAATTGTTGAATTAATAATGAATAAAATGATTCCATGTTAGTCTACGTGAAGATAGCAAAATTGTCTTCAAGATTCAAGTTAGTATAAATTATTTCTGTTGAGTTATAAAAAATTAAACAACATATGGTTGAGACGAACTAGTGCGTAGGAAGTATTCATTACACTAACTAGTCTTTGGGTAAGCACAGGGGAGTTCACACACATTCATTCTATTACTAGACGTATTATTAGTTTTACGGTCTAAGAGAGAAAACGTTTCGACTCAATATTTGTTTAAACTGTATTGAGAGATAAAGCGTAAATTCTAGTTGTAATTTCCACCAATTTGCTTATTTACAAACTGAAGGATTGTATTTCAATTTACTCGCAGTATCATAGGATTTTAGGATCATAAAACACAGTACCTAGTGAAAGATCTTTTGGAAGGTACATTTGTATTACAGGTCTTTTATCATCATAAAATCAATAAATGCAAAATATTAGTTCCCTCCAGTCCGTATTAAAGCTCTAGTTAACATCATTTGTCAGCTATGAAACAAAACATAACCGCCTTTTGTTCATATTTACGTTTATTCCTTCTGCTATTTGTTATTTAGTTCAAATCTTATAATATTTTGTGACTACGAAGAAATCTAAATGTTTGTAGACAGACTGAGCATTTGAAATCAGTGTAGTGTTCAGATCTATTACTATAATATTCAGAGCTAAATTCAAATCTATACCAACACACAATTCGTCTATATTCGATAATTTTATTCCTACCTAGAGTCGCCTAATTAAATTAAATCTTTAAACTTAGTACAGCGGCGGCGATAACTTAAGTTGGATGCCAGAAGATAGCAATATTACTTCTCTTCTGAGATGAATATACCCGTAAGATGAAATTTTAAGTTAGGTTTTTTTACAAGTTACTTGAGCATAGACACTACTGAATGTTTTATTAAATAAGTTGTTTTGATTCGTAAAGATGTTCTTTGTGAATCATTCTAACCAATAGTGCTATCTTTCAGCACCTTTGAAAAACCTAAACCTATATTTTTTAGATGTCTTTAAGGCTTTCATTTTAGTCATTTCTATTTGACGTTTCGGAAAAGGTGACATCTTAGTTACGACGTTTACATCTGTTTTACAATATAACACCTAAACATAATTAATATGCGTACAGAATAAAAATATCATTTACGATCAAAAAGCCTACGACAGTCCGTTCCTTGTACATTTAAGAAAAAGCATTATCAAAAAAGCTTATGCTATTCGTCTACGATCTTTTGACTAGCTTGTATTGGCACATACTAAAGTGGCCAGTTAAACAATTCCATGTTCTGACCCCCATCAGCCGTTATATCGAATTAAAATATCTGCAAATATAAAAATGTACACAAAACGAAAATGTGTTATATTATACATATTTTTAATATACTTTTTGATATCAACATAATTTCTTAGGACAGACCACGTCTAAAGCTATTACTCGCGGGTAAACATAATGTTTCGTTAATTTTTAAGCCAAATTTATTCGATCGATGCATTGCGTTTACGCATTAGGATACAAATTTTTAACAAAGAAATATTAAAATGCAAAATTCATACTTTAAAATTCAATGAGATCAAATTAATAACGACATGAGTACTTTGAAAGCGATTATCCCGTTTTCAAGTCAACAACAATATGTTTGACTTGTACTAACCAGAAGTTTACTAAGACTTGTACTAAAACAATTTCAACAATTGCTTAATTATGATCAAATGACTAACTATGAAGGGATAAAATAACACTTAGAATGAATAATATATTATCATTTCGATGCTCAATAAATTGGCACGATTTATCCACACTTAAGAAGTGATTTATCAATGTAGCCTAGATTTACGATAATACAATATTTAAAAATTGTTTAAAAATTATTATAATAATAAAGTGTGGAAAAAATTGAGCAGATTTGGCACGATCGCAAAGTATGGTTAGACTTCGTGATGGTTGGGTATGGGTGGTCGTGCAGTTATTTTCACGACAGGTTAAATAACCTAAAAAGTGCTATGTGTGATAAACAATAGTCTTATAAGATGCATTTTGAGCATCAAATCTCTTAATAAAAACAACAAAGATCTTGGATCTCGACGCTCAAAAGTAAATCACAGCCATTATACATAATACTATTTTTCTTGGATATTTCTCATACATATATTATAAAACATAATAAAACACTAAAACTTTTAACTAGGAATAAATTTGGCACTACATAGTATCCGCATACCAGTGTCATATTATCTCAGTGGTTTATTTAGTTCTAGGATTAATAAAGGAAACTAGGTAACATATGAATTAGCAACTGTTCTTAGAAACACTTTCACGTTCACCTGATTTTTCACGAGTAGTTATGTGGCTGATGTAAAGATGAGTATGTATGAAGATCAGTACACATATAACTAATTCTAAACGCTTATTAAGCTATAGATAATAAAGTTCGCAATAAACTTTACTCGATAGTAAGGGTAGCGCTATCTGGGATTGGCACTAAATTTTATAACTTTTTCTAAATATTTAAAGTGACGATGTAAATATTCAATATACTAAGTACCCTAATATCAAATACAATATAACAATTGATTGCGTTAATTAGAATTAAAATTTAAAAACGCAGAGGTAACAACACGCACGCTCTCGAAACGACGCACATTCAAGGAACACGCGGGGTCGATGCCGAAACTAAGCTTTTAAGTGTCTATTCGTTCTCGTCATCAGAGCAAAGAGGCGGGGGAAGTGTAGACACGTCAAATTTTTGCTCAGGGCTATCGCTAGAAGCTTGAGAGTCAACGTAGTGACTAGAATAAAACCTTTCAACGTTGTTCAAAGTGAAACGTTGATCGAGATCTATCGCATAATGTTCAGCATTTTCATCCCTATTTTCATCCAAATCGTGCTCATACTGAGGGTAGCATTCCTGCGTTTGGAACATAACAGGATCGTCGTAATGTTCCGGATAAGGACTTCCTGTGTACTCTTCATATTCATCTTTATCGTGAGGCAATTCAGAATCTGAATAAGCCACTGATTCTCCACGTTCAAATAAGTAGCTACTGGATTTAGGCATTTTAGGAGCTCTTTTTATAGTATCAACCGGGTAAGCGTAGTCGTCTGAATCATCTCTATCGTTTTGTTCGTCATAGAAGGGTCCCCTAGGCTGAAGCTGCCCTGAAGGCTCACCTAGAGACTTATCGTCGGATTGACGGTATCCTGAAGATGATTTGGATTTTTTCAATGATGACTGACGACTGCCTTTGTTTGAGTATGATACGCGAGGAGGACTGTCCTCCTGCACGTAAGTCGGTTCCTGAGTGTCCAGGTAAGGATGTCGCAATCGACCCAATCTATCGAAACGAGGAAAGCCCATTTCGTCCTCATCAGCTGATGACCCAAACCCTTGGAATTGTACTGGAGTTATACTGATAGGAAACTGTTGCGCCTCGTATGTAGCTCGAGGCCCTTTATACTTGGCATAATCGCCCTGTTCGTCATCTTCCGAATAGCTAACTGGGTCTGGTATATCATAATTTTTCGAATCACCTTTTGACATCTCCGAAGAACCCGACTCGACTTCTGGGAAGTAGCTATCAGAGCACTCTGAACTCTCCATGCGACGTAAAGTATCTTCCACCGCCAAATACATGGCTCCTTGAGGCTTATCGCTTTCAGAAGAACATTGACTTTTCGTTGAGTCTTCTTCTAAGACATCCTGTATTTTCTCTTGCTTTTTACGCGCGCTTGGAACCTGCTTTTTACGTCTAAAGGTCCTCATCCGTTCTCGAGGATCTCTTATAACATCTAATGAGCTGTCGGTGTCATTACCGCTAGGTGGACTCTTCAGAGAGATATTTCTCACTATAAGTGACTTCTTGACGGGCGCCTTTAATGGTTGTATAGGTGGTGACTCTGAGCTTAAACTGCTGGAATAATAAGGTGAGCAACGCGACAAAGGAGTCTTTCCGGATCTCTCTGCTGATTTCTTTTCTTGCATGTGCACGGAAGGTATTTCCGGAACAGAGATTACTGGTAAATCAGGTGAAGTTAAATAATGTTCATGGAAAGACCAGCTTTTCGGTTTACTGCGATACTGTTGAGAAATTTTGTACTCCTTTATTTGATTTTTAGAAAGGGTTTTGTCGTCGTAACTTGCGTGTTTGGCTAAAGGTTTATAATCGGACCTCATGAATATGCTGCCGATATCTTCACGGATAATGTTAGAGAACTCCTGGCTTTGGTAGCGTTCACTGTGTTTTTCTTCTTGACTGTAAAGCTGTGATGGCATGTCGATATCTAACTCAGGTTGTGGAGTTACAAAATATGGTTTAAAGCCACTATCTTCGCTTTGACATCGTGTGGTTGTTTTTGCAAGTCTATGACTTTGTTCCTCATAGCTCAAACTTTTCGGTGGTGCTTTCTGATAACGCTCATGCGTCGCATCACGTGAAGATTGAAAACCTTTTTTTAATCGTTGGTCGAATCTAAGTACACCCTCCGCGTGTTTTTGTAGGCTACTTAACGAGCTAGAGCTGGACTTATCTGATTTATCGCTATAGCTTATTGAAGATGACTTATCATTTTTACCAGTGTATGTCGCGGTCAGTCTTAACACAGGTTCTTTGGTCTCGATGAGTTCATTTGTTGGTGACAATTTACTCGTTGTTGTTATTTCTATGTCAGGCTTCTCTTCTACAGGCAGAGGAAGTTCTCGCTTAATTGTGTCGTCGGACTTAGTATCATCTACTTCTGGCACATCCTCGCGAGCTGTGGCAACGAGAGTATGACTCGTACTGGCCGACCAGTCTGATATAGACTGAGCCAAAGTCAAAGTGCTGTCACTTTTAGTACCAGAACTACTATCAACACCTTTCCTTGAAATAGTAGTTTCTGAACTGCATAGTTTATCATATTTTACATTATCAAAACTGCTACTTTTGGAACTCGGGTCTGCCAGCGTAATCATTTTTCGTTTCTGTTCAGATTTCTTACTTGAATGCGATGTAGAGTGTACTTTCGCTGCAGCATTGTCAGATTTTTCACTTTTAGGCACTGAAACAGCTGATGTGCTTTCAGATGCAGAAAGATTTGCATATTGGCGAACTGTATTTGTGCCTGTAGACCACTCTGAAATACTCAGACAAATAGAGGTATCTTCAGAATGAGAGCTGTGAGTACATTTCTTTTGAGGCAATCCTATTTTCACTGTACCGTCCAAGTCTGTGCCAAAAGAACTCGTTTCTTCTTCCGAGTGGCTGCTATGACTGCACCTCTTACATGTTCCAGCGCTTGAGGTACTAAGCTTTGTCACTGCACGGACGGTATCATCGATATTAGTTTGTGAGAGGAGGTCATCAATAGATGTATCAGAATTGTTAGATCCGCAAGAATATTTCTGCGTACTGAGTTGTGAAAACCCTTTGTCGATATCTGGAGAGAGAGACTTACTATCGCCACCAAATACGTCATCAGCAAACAAATGGTCGTCTTCGAAGATTGGACTATGATTAGTGGGCGATTTTTGAGGTTGATTAATAATAACCTTATCCTCTAAATTGCCTTTGACCTTAAACGATTTGTGTTCTGCACGAGTACAACACGATCCCATATCACCAATAAGACAAGTAGCTTTACTTATGGTTCCACCCAGACACGACTTATCGTAATTTGGTACAACACTTTTTGGACAGGTAAATTCATCGTGTTTATCGAGCGGTTCAACCATGTATCCCGATTGATCGTAAGGTATAGCTTTAAGATTTTTCTGTGCAGCATCACCACTCCGCTCCGTAGATTTTTCAGACTTTGATTCTTGAACATCTTTTTCTAAATCGTCATCATTGTTTAAAGTGTCACTGTCGTCGTCCGAACCTTGTAATTGATCTTTCGAACTGTCAGACTGTAAAGTGACCTTCGTAGCTTGTTCTGGCTCATTACTCATATAATAAATATGTACTTTTTCCACTATAGGTGTTTCTAACAAGCTTGAAGGCGGTGATGGCCACTGATCAAAGTCACTAGATTTCCTTCTCGACTCTACAGGTTCAATAACTTTGCAAACTACTTGTGACGGTAACTCCGGTAAAGGCCAATCTTCAGACTCCTGGCTTTCACTAGCAGATGACTGTTTCGATGGTGCTTTAAGAGTATCTTTAACAAGTCTTAATGGACTATCGGCGGATATTTTCGGTTCCAGAGTATGGTCAGTCACTTTGCTTAATTTTTCAACATCTTTTTTGGATTCAGAATACATTTCACTTATTTTGGTCTGATCTATTGGTATGTCAGGCATTTCGGCTGAAGTTCTTCTGTCTGTATCAGAAATATATGCAACGTTTGCATTACTCGGTGGATCGGAGCTCAGACTAGCCTGGTGGTCACTGGAGTTCAATGACTCCTCATTAATACTTTCAGATCGCGAGCAAGCTTTGGTCGAATCTTCATCGGCGCTCGTCTTCTCCGATGCAGTGCTACGCTCGGATATGCGGGACAAAGTGCGGCCAAAGTTTTGACCATATCCTATAACCACATCAGAAGGCGCTGTTGATGATGTAGCCGGATACAAGAAGTTAACAGGAAAATCGTTAAGATCATCTGGGAAGTCAGCTTCTGTGGAATCCTTGGAAGTATTCGTTGATAACGGTGGATTCTTCGAAAACGTTTGGAAATCATCTAACAATCGTTGATTATTGTATTCAAAGGTATCCTTATTGGCTGCCAGACTTTCATATCCTTCATGATCTTGTGGAATCCAGGCTTCTTCTATACTGGTACTATTTTCGCTGCCTGAAGCGCCAAAGAATGGTCGCCACGTTGGTTTTAATTCCTCACCACGGCGGTAAGCCTCGCCAAGGGATCCCGAAGTGGACTCAGTTGTTTCGAATGATCCTCTAGATTCAACACTCAGTGATCCTCTTGAATCCATACTTGATTTAGAGGAACTCTTTTGATCATCCAGACGCCTTCTCCGAGACGACGAGTCATCAACACTTAGGGAACCTTTCGATGGAGTAGTCGTTGTTGTCGTATCCATGCTGGATTTCGAAGAGCTCTTCTGATCGACATCTTTTAGAGCTCTCTTTTTCATCAGTTCCCTCTCAAATGAAGAAGTAATCACGTTTCCATCGTCGTCGAAGTCGATGGTAGTATTTTGGTCTTCTTGAGATATGGTGATGGCAATCTTGGTTTTCTTAACAGTTCTTTGGAGATCTTTCTGTAAGTCCGAGGATGTTTTGGACGTTGCCGATTGACTAGATTCCGATTCTTCTATCACACATTTACCTATTTTATCCAAAGCACTCTTCCTGATATTCGGTCTTGAAATCTGTTCTACAGTTTTATCGATACTTTCAGAACTTGAATCAGAATCAGTAGGACCTTTCTGTGAATCTACTGGACCCTGCTTTTCTAATGTTGGTGTAGGTGACTTCCTGGCACCAAATTTAGAAGGACTTCGCGGACTTTCTATACGAGCCAATTCGGGAACTGGCGAGGGCGATTTTGAGTGTTCACTGGATAAAGTCTGTCGTGAGATCAAATGCTCTTCACCATACTCCATTGCTTGCTTAAGCTCTTCTAGGCACTCCCTATCTTTTTTATTCAGTTTTTCGATATCTTGCGATATACCCAAGGGCCGAGCGACAGAACAACTAACACTAGATTCATCTTCAATGGAGCTTCCTTTAATATTTGCACTTGATGGACTCACATCTTTTTCAATGCTTGTCCAAGAAGTTGATTCTGAACTGCGGGAACGTTCGGCGTTTAATTTCAGTAGTTCGCTGCGTCTAGACTTCGCTGTTAATAGAGCCCTTTGGTCAGCGGCTTTCATTTCTGTAGGCGATACTTCATTAGCACTGCCTGAACTACCCATTTGTTCTCCTGATTCAGACTTATTGGATTTAGAGGTACTCGAATCAATAAATGGTATGCTTTCTATTGTCGGACTGTTCTCTTGTGGTGGCGTGACAATTATCTTGTTCTTGTTTTTCCATTTAAGTGTCAAGTCCATAGATCTCGGATCTCTTGTTGTTTTCATATCACGCTCTGTATCCGTTTCAGATAAATACTGTGACATAGATTCATGTTTCAAAAATTCGACCAAACTAGCTGAGGACTCATCAAAGGTTCCCTGTGGATCTAGCATTCTCTTTTTCTTTCTGTTACTTGTATCAGAAAGAGTCAAGTCTGTTTCCTGTGTGTTTTCGTCATAATCGACAGACGCGGTAACCCAAGATCCAGTATCTTCGCTTTTCCCACGATAAAGTTTCTTCTTTGAACCTTGGTCCTGATCTGATGAACTATCAGCGTCGATGTATGGCAATGAGAGACCTAACATATGACTTTCATCGGACATTTTTATTTCGCTAACTTCAGTCAATGATTCTTCTTCACTGGTCAATCTTACCACTTCTGGTTTTTTGACTGCTGCAGTAACTAAGCTGTGTACATCCTGATTACTTTTACTCTCCTGAAGTTCATTTTGTCTTTGTTTATTGTAAATATCAATTTTACGCCGCTCCATTATAACTGTTTGCGTGTCATTCTCTATAACAGTATATTGAGAGTTAGTCATCCACTCAATGGAAGAATCATCTTCAGTTTTTTCTTTATAGCTATGGGATGGTGACACGTCTTTAGTTTCTTTTTCTTTCTCATTAACAACAATTTCTGTTTCTTCTTCCTTGAGGCTTGGATGAACATCAACTTTAACAATTTCCTGCTTAAAATACTTCTCCGAGATTTCCGATACTTCCGGAGATATATCCGACGGAGGTGTAATATAATTTCTATCCAAGCTTTTGGATTTCGCTTTAGAATCAAGATGAACTTCTACCTTTCTATCTAAACTCTTAGATTTGGCACTTGAAATTTTATGGTAAACAACCTTGCCTTCAATTTGTTGTTTAATTTCTTGTTTCTTAGATAGTGTTTTAGGTGATTTTTGTAGAGCCTCCAAATCATCAAATTTGTCCTCCAATGACTGACTTGATTTATCATCCATGCTTTTATTCATTTTGCTATTAGACTTTGCAGACTTCTGGTCTTCAAAACTTCTGCTAATTTTACCACTTAATTTATTATCCAATTTCTTTGGAGACTTTGCAATGAACACATGATCTTCAGCTTTGCTATTAATCTTAGTCTCAATAATAATTTTATCACCTTCAGTTTTAACCACTATCTTGTCTTCCGGAGGTGGGAATGGGGGCATAGTGTCTTTCACTGGGCTAATCAATGTCTTGGTCTGTTTTAAAGCAGCTTCGAACAGCATTTGCTGTTTTTCCTTGCGTTTAGCAATTTCGGTGTCGCTCTCTTCCTGAGATTTTGTTCTTTCCTTACTTCCTCCGCGTTTTATTTCCATTTTCTCTAACGATTTCGATTTTTCGTTTGCCACTTTCATTGCTGTTTGCTCTAATTCTTGGCTCTTAGCACGCGTCATATCAAGCGGAGGTACCGTTAAGAAATCTGGTCGTTCTTTGAGCGATGAAGGCAAAGATTTCTGAGTTAGCAATGCTTTAACTTTTGTAGCATTTGTATCCAATGAACCGCCTTTGTTCAATTTGCTATTAATTTTCTGTTTATCTTCAGGCTTAGTCTTCAGAGTGAGTTTCTTCTTTTCTTTGCGCTTAATTCTTTCGATATCAGGCACTATTTGATCCTCACTTAGGTCTGATAACTTCCTGATACTGCCTCTGGGGGAGTTCAAGGATGAAGTCGGTGATCTAGATGGCGATTTAGATAAAGGAGAGCGAGATATTGGCGACTTGCTAAGAGGAGACCGCGATGGAGACTTTGTTTGCGATTTTAATTTAGTCATGTCATATCGACGCTTAAAAGATCGCGGTCGTCGTTGTTCAACTAAATCTTCCAGTAATTGTAGCTCTTCATTATCAATAACAACAGACTTAAATTCCTCGTGAGGTTCAGCAATCGCTTCCTCTTCGACTTCTTCGATTTTTTCAATTACGTCCTTCTTGATAACAATAGTTTTTGTTGTTTTAGAATTCTCGATCAGTGGCTTTTCTTCCAAAATTTCTCCTTCCTCATTGATATCTTCAACGGTATCGTCTTTTGAAGAAAACGCATTCATCGGCGGCAGTCTATGTAATTGTATGACAGGTGTATCCAAACTCTTAGCTCTACGACTAGCCGTTGGCGAATCTAGTGTAGCCTTTTGGCGCTGCAGCGAAAAAACGGAACCTTCGGATAAGTTCAGCCTAGCATGTGCAAAGAGAATAGGTGTTCCACCGGTTTTGCGCAACATTGGCGATATTAACTCATCACGTAAACTTTTTTTCACATCCAATTTAGTAAACTCTTTTTTATCGTTCTTCGGTACCTCACTCTTATCTTCAGATGTTTGTGGTCCTGTAACCTTTAGTATTTCCATATCAGCTAAATGTTCGTCTTCAGATTTAAGGAACTCTGTATTCTCAAGTATTGGAGAGGGAATATTTTCATTATACTCCCAAGTTGAGCTTTCCTTGCTAAGTTGTTTCACTTCGGGTATTTTTATAGCGACATCGTCTTCGGAACTAGGTATGGAAATTGAACGTTCAGATATACGTCTTAACTCTGTATTACCGCTAATGCTCTCAAGAATCTGAGGGTTGTATTTTGCTTCAAGTTCAACTAACTTTCGACATTGTGGCGGTGAACCTTCGATTTCTGTAGAACTCATAGTTTGGCCTCTGTGCCAAGCGCCAGAGGTAATCTTATCGTATTCAAGTTGTAAAATAGGTTCTAAATCTTTACGCGATTGTGGTGGTGAGAATTCTAATTTCGGCGCTGCCTCAGTAGTACCGAAAACGTCATCAGAATCAACGCTTTCGTCGTCAGATGAGAATGAAGTTATTCTAATTTTATTATTATTTTTACCTTTCACTTTACCACCCGCACCCTTTTTAACTGCTCCTCGACCTTTTTGTCCCCTCTTTGGAGGCAACTTATCAGACCTTGATTTAATATCAGCGCGCAATTTCTCAGCCGCTGACAAAGGCTTTGAGTCTTTACAAATGGGTGGTTGTTGCACATTACGACCATTTACAGCAAATTTAATGTCGTGGGGATATTGAGGTTCCTGTCTTAGGCTATCTGTTTTGGAACTTGTTGCGGAGTCACTCTCTATTTGACTCAGTTTAGAGTTCAATGTCTCAAGCAATGCGGGATCTAAATTCTTAGTAATATCCCTCTTTGGACTAGGCATATGTTGCAACTGACCACTCTTGTCCACTTCTAGAGTCACTGGATTTACTTTGGACAAGTCTATGTTTTGCGTAAACAGGAAGTCCCGATTTTCTACTTCCAAAAACTTGGAACCATGTTCTACTTGAACGCTGTTTCTTGGTGATTTCGGCGACTTAGGAGACTTCGGGGATTTAGGAGATTTCGGCGATTTTGGAGATTTTGGCGATTTCGGAGACTTGGGAGATTTCGGTGAACGAGGTGATTTAGGATGATCGTGGTACTTACATCTTGGGTGGGCACTGACTACATGCCGCCCGTTTTGTGGAGGTAACATTATTATATCAGGAGGTTGCCTTTTATCGTCCAATGGAGATGGAGCAGTTCCATTCATTACATGCCTTTTGTGCAAAACGTATGGAATATCATACCCGTCATCAACCGCCTTCTTATTGTCCTTGAAACCTGCTTTGAAATCGTCAAATTCCTTGAAATAATTCTTGGGCAAGTCAAATGGAGAGTGAATGTGATCAGCATGCCTCGATGGTAGTTCGAAATGTGACCGCTTGGTCGCTATAGGGGGAGCACTTGGTATTTGACGGAATATGTAATCTTCGTCACTAGATTCCGCTGGAGTCAAATCGATAGATTTCTGATGCATTAAGACATGCCTACGCGAATTAACACTACTAAAACGAGGTCTAATTGCTAGACTATTTGGATCACTCTTGGTTCTTTCCACTGTGGGATGAGAATATGGCACAGCCGTATCAGCAAGTCGACTGCTTGAACTAGTCTCTAACATAAGCTTTGGATTGTACTCATCAAAGTGAGTTTTCGCCATTAACTCCTCTTTTAAATTCTCTTTTCGAATTGTGTGTGTATAGACTTTTCCGCGCATAGTTTTATCGAATTCTGATTGGAGTATGGACGAAGTTTCCGCATGCTGCATAGCAGTTGCTTTAGCTTTGTTTTTAGCGTATTCAATGCTATCCATTGCTGGCAAAATACGAACATTGACATCAGACTCATTAGAGGACTCTTTCATAAGATGCGATGTGGGAGAACCATTATTGAGTGAACTAGTCAACGATTCTATCTTTTCTTTGTCGAAGCTAAATACAGTTTCTGAGGATCGGCGACGCTGGTAACTGTGAATTTTTGCTGCTCTATTGCTATCAATTTCAGTATCCAATCCTGGGATTTTTTCCGGCCAAATAGGTGTTATTTGAGGGTGCATATCTTCATCTTCAGTGGTAGATAACTCATCGACTTTCTTTGGTGGACTTAAATCGGAATACTGGCCATACTGGTCCAATTCTACATGCTGCAAGCTCGTAGAATGCATGGGACTATGTTCCTTATGCTTATTATTACTCGGAAATGTGGAGTAAGGAGTTTGTATGTGGTAATGATTAGGTGAGGTGACAAGATTAGCGATCAAGTCTTCGTGTGACTTATCAAATAGTGTTTTCTCCATATACTCAGGCTTCTCCATTCCGATGAATGTGGACTTTGTATCGTAATAATCTTTAGCAGAATCGGGGCTTGACGAAGGCGATATAGGCTCGAAAGGATCAATATAAGCATTCTGAATACTAGTGACGCTACGACGCCTATCATCAGCCTCATACAAATTTTTCTTGCAGTCATAGTAATCAGACTTAGAACCTTGACTAGACGTCCTAGACCCGGACCTGTCGGAACTCTTACTTTTAAGTGTTTCACGAGATTTCTTACTATCAGTATGATAAACGCTGTCATGAGACTTTTTACTGGACTCAGCGCTACTTTTAGATATTTTTTCATAAATGTCGCTTTTAGATTCTTGACTGGATGTCCTAGAACCGAGAGCGCGTTTAATTTCTTTGTAAAAGCTGCCATCGGATCTAACGGAAAGTTTTTCACGCGGTAACACCCTTGGATCATCCATGAGGAACGGATCGAGCGGTATGTCATTATCGCTCTTATATTTTACACCGACCAAGCTGAGATCAGGCTCCTGATCGCCACATTCGGACAGCTGAGAAAGCGATTGATCGTCATCGGACGGCAAATCGTTGCCGGAATCTAAAGAGCAGGAACGAGTGTGAACCGTGGAGGAACGACGCGGTCGAATCCTTGCGTATCGATGGTGCTCTGAACACTCATCATCGGAACGTTCAATTAGTTCGTAACTATCATGTGATATGTCATCCTGTGACCCGCTGCGGACAAACGTCGGCATGTCAAGCCGGGGCTCGCTAATAGCGCCCGGGAAGCTTGATGAGTACGTGCGACCTATCAACTCCCTCTGTGACTCTATAGAACTCTGATTGCCGAGGACGAACGCCAAAGTTCGCGCGTCGTCGTATCTCGTTATAGGCGAGTCTACGCGGCGATCGCTAGGATAGTACGAGTCTAAATCGGCGAGCATGCTTCGCGTGTCGCGTTTCGGTTTGTTCGCTCTGCGTTTCGCCCTACCAGCTTCGTCGAAGCTAAAATCGCGGAGATTTCTGCAGCTGGCGCTTCGCCGCCATACGAGGCGGGCGCGCAAGTGGTCGTCGCCTTCGTCGATGACCAGTGAGCCGCCAGAGCGTGAGGAGCGTGTGGAGGGGCAGGCCGAGTATATGTTGGTCTGCGAGAGCTCGTACTCGAGTCGCTCGGAGGACTTTTTAAAGCTGGAAGACTGTTTGGTGAGGACGAAGTCTGGGTAGGGGCTAGGGGAGGCGGCGCGGCGTGTGGCAGTGTGTATGTGTGTGGTGGTGTGCGTGGGGCGTGTGAACGAGGTGGTGTGCGTCTGACCTGCAGGGCGGGCACGAGGCGGCGGAGTGGGTGCGCGCGCGCGACCACTCACAGGACACGGTTTCTGGTTCCATATACTCTCCGGAGAACCCTGGAAAAAAGATATAATGTATATGAGGTGATCTCCAGCTGAGATCTGAGGTATCTCAGCTGGTGATCTTTTAGCGTATTTAACACACCGCTTGGATGTCGCCATTGAAAGTAGAAGCGAGGCTCTAGCTGTTGGCTTAGCCATTGTTTACTACAATTTAGTTTGAGGATTTAAGAGTTGCACGGTAAGGTGTAGTATTAGGTGCTTTTACCTAAGAAATGACAGATTTGTATGAGAAACTGAAAAAAAAATATTTTTGTTACAAAAATATTTATTTTGTTAGTCGCAATTTTGACCACTATTACATTGCTATACACTCTCGCCACCTCAAGGGCAGTTGATTGATGCCACTCCTGAAAGTCTCGTGGACGGGTATCAATGAATTCTTCAAAAGCCCCATCACAGCTACTTCAGAATCAATTTTTTTTCCTTGCAAAAGTTGTCCAAATTTCGAAAGAAATGAAATCTGTCGGGGCAGGGTCCGGTGAGTATGGTGGGTGACGGAGTTTCCAGGACCAGCTCCTTAAGTTTTAAAACTATCGTATGAGAAGTGTGTCGTATTGTCGAGCATTGTTATGAAGAAGTGGAGATGAGCGATTGACCAAACGTGGTTGCTTTGTTGCCGGCTTTTACATCATCGTCTGCAGCTCGTTACAGTACAGATCTATGGAAACGTGGTTGCTTTGTTGCCGGCTTTTAAAACAGATCTTAAAAGATCTGTACTGTAACGAGCTGCAGACGATGATGTAAAAGCCGGCAACAAAGCAACCACGTTTGGTCAATCGCTCATCTCCACTTTAATGGACAATACCAGCACAGGACCAACAAACTGATACCAGTAGCTATTTCTTAGTTATCTTGAGCTTTGGACATTGTTTGGCTGCAACTCCTAGATCCAGCCACTGATACGAACGTTTGCGGTTATCGTACAGGATCCATTTCTCATCACAAGTCTCCAAGCGATTCAAAATTCCTTCGTTTTTGTGACAGTTCAATACCGTTCAGTACCCACTTTTCGAGCTGCATATATTATGCCGATTTGACGCAGATGCACCGATATTGTTTATCGTTAACATCAAACCCTGCTGCTAACTTAGCTGTACTTTGAGATGGACCTTGGTCGTAGGTGGTCCGTGGGGCTCATCCTTAAGGTGGAAATTTCCAGAATGGAAACGTTCAAACCATCGATGCACAGTGCGATTGTTTGTTGTGTTTGGCCCATACACACTTGATATTGTGAGCTGTCTGACTTGCGTTGGTGCTGTGACGAAGCTCATATTCAAAAATAGCACTAATTTTCAATTTATCCATTTTATTTTCAAGACAATCACATGTACAAAGGTACAGTTTAGGTGAAGAAAAACAAATGAAATACTGATTTTGAAATAAGAACTTCGTAGCTATTAGATGTATTTCGTTTTATTTTGAAATTCGAATTAGAACAGAAGATATCGAAACTTAAAGTGGCCAATGATAAAATCGATCATTTCATAGGTAAGCATCTAATATAAGCCCAAAAAGGTTCATTTCGTAATGAACAATAGTGTTTATTCGTAACACACATACTGTTTCAAAACCAACGAACAAACTTCAAATGAACAACCACGATATACAATATTTTGTAAAATGCAGGTGATATCTCATAATACACAGAAAATTACGATCTTCTGTACTTACCAATGGTGTCATCGTCCGATGAGGCAGAGGCGAATCCTCCATAGAATGATGATTGACCTCGGCATGGGTCACTAACTCTGGACCCCCCTGGGAAACAGAAACACCCAATATGTACCCTTCGGTAGTTTTAAATATTAAAACGTATGTAAGATATAACCCAGTGCTATGTGCGCATTGAAACTTGTGCAAAATGGTTTTGTGCGATGTAAACACCTATTCGTAGTAAACCTCTAACAAAAGACGATAGCAATTTACACATCAAGGGTTTTCTGCTAAAGTCCAAAAACCACTGATTTTAACATTGTGTGGTAATATAGTAAGTGACAAAGAAATAACTGCTATTGACTAGAAATATAAATTAATATGGTCAATTAATTGTATACAAAGACAACAAATGTGTCGAAAGATAGTTTTGTGGACAAAACGGTGAAATGTGATACAAAAATTAATTCATTTGCACGGACACAAAAGATCAAAATTATTATGGAACCATGCTTCCTGACCCAGCCTATAAACGCGGAACAAAATCTTTAACGCAAGCTCACAATTTTTCTGTAATATTTATACTAGTATTCTATATGAATTGGGTTAAAACAATTGATATTTTTATGATTAATAATATTTTACTCGAAATTAAAAAGACTGGTCTTCGAGATACAAGTTATTAATCCATTTAAGGATTTGACTCTTACTTTACTCAAATCAAACGCTCAATCAAAAGTTGTAACGTAAATATTGAGAAATTTAATTTAAAAATGATATAAAAGGCCCACCTACCACTGTCGGTGCCTAATCAACTAAATTTTTACGAATATATCGTGAAAACGAAAGATATATTTTGTTTTAAACGTCCCATATAAGACGCGTCAAAGAATCTGTAACGCAATAATATGGCCCGTTAATAATTATAAATGTAGTTTAGTGATGGTTGGGAAGGCGGTTAGATATGAAAAACAGAGAGAGTAGAAATTTAAAGAGATTGATGTCAATTTACAGTAAGACCCTTACGATTTGGTTGCAGTATAGTTTTGCCAGCTGAAAGAGACAAAGAAAACAAATATTTTCTGAAGTAACTAAAAGAGAAGCATCATGTAATACCTATGTGATTTAATGTTCTAAATGTATGCGACATCTGTGTATGTGACGGTTTTACTGAGCTACTATTTACTTAAGGTAGTCACACTCTACAAAACTACATAATACACTGATATAGAGTGTGTCAAATGTATTCCCGATAATTAAAATCAACAATTCAGTTCACAACTTCGCATTAATTCAAATGAAACATTTATGCATTTAATTAAAACAAATTGATTTTAAGTTATAGTTGCAAATGTTTATATACTTTTGCTAAATAGAAAACACAAATATTGATTTCTTTTTTCCAAAAAAGGGGCTCTTGTCCGTCGGCTCTCTATAAACATTTGAATGGAGCTCGGTCGCGCGGCCATCGGTGTCCAACACAACCGTAACGGTACAATCAAGTGTCGGATACACCGTGTCCGTCATGGCCTGAACGGAAAGGTACTGTTTTTTCTTTCGGCGATTTAACGTGTTAAAATCCCAGACGTTAGACGTGACGTAACGTAACCAGACGTAAACCCCGTTAGGAACTAGAACAAATCCTCCGGCTGGCGGTAGCGGTACCATTGGCAGTAATTATTATTAAATGTTGTAAGTATTTAAGAACTAGTGGTGCCTGGGACTTCATTCGCGTGAACTTGCGATTCCCATAGGAACTCTATAATCGATCTGAATAAAAAGTAGCTTAAATGTTAACCCGACACATAAGCTATAACTATATCAAGTTTCATTAAAATCCGTCCAGTAGATTTTGTAATTTTTTGTGTTTGAACGCGCGTTCAGACAGACAAAAATTCTAAAAATGGTTGTTTTGGGTTCTGTATCGTTCGTGGAGTAGACTGGAAGGATTTTTTCAAAAAATATTACATATACAGACATGGAGCTGTTACGATTTTATTATATGGTATAGATTAAAAGAAATTAGTAATATTTGGTCAAATTTAGTTTTATTCAATGAGTAATAATTACCATTGTAATAAGGATTAGCCGACATGTACGTACCTTGTCCCTCGTGAGTGCATATGCGGTAGCTGCGAGCGGCGGGCGAGTCACCTCCGAGGTGCGGCGGCGCGCCTCCTCCGCCGTGTACCCCTTCATCATCAGAGAAGCCTCCAGGTAGTGAGGTTGCTTGTCCCACTCCAGGGAAATCGCTGTTCGGAAACAATTTCCATATCAAATATTAAAATAATTACATTAGGAGTACATTTTATTTATTTTATTTTATAAGGAAAAACAAATAATGATACAACATTACATTTTAACATAACATACGTACATTTCAATTATTGTAATAAATGTAAAACCAATTACGTTATCCACAATTTACTATTGGCAGGAATATGAAACATCCAAAAGATAAGTAATTAAAATTAAAATAATTTTAGTAATTTTAAAGTAATTTAAAAAATATTATTCGCACAATGGTATTATTAGCACCTTGATAATATGCTTCCTGTATTCAGGCTCGGACAACGCAAATATGTCAACATCGTGGGAACGGGTATTATAAGTGGCAGTAAGTGGAAGCAGTTCACCAGCGTGAGTCCCGCACAATTTAGTAGTAAATAATGGTTTCGTTGTTAACAATAAGGCACGAAACGACCCGTTCCCCGTAGTACCGCGGAGAACGGGCCCGCCGAACGCACCGCATAGCAAATGCAGGCGCGTCTTTTTTAAATGTAATACACTTGTCGTACACTTCCCGACTGAAAGTAATACATATGGGCCTTTAGAAAGAGACTATCGGCTAGCTTTGGTTTTGTAGAGTCATCTCTATCGTGTACCATTACGGGAGAGACGACGCTCGACAAAACCGAGCTAGCCGATCATAGATGTATTACTTTCGGCCGGGATTAGGTTTTACCATAAAAAATAACAACTTTGAAATAGATCATAAAGATTTCAAGATTACAATTATACAAAGAATTGTAAACTTAATTTTCTTTAGAAAATTTAAAAGAAGTCATATAAAAATGTGAAATTCATACCTCATCTTCAATGTCCTGCCATCGGGGGCGTATAACAACTCTTTCGCGCCCATTTTCGTTGTGCATTTGTGAGTTAAAGAGACAATAACAAAAAGTAGTGGAACAAGGTTACAAACCCCGTTATATTTTTATATAGCTTTAATGAGTATACTGATTGTGATACAATTTTTAATTAAATATTTAAGTCCAACTGTTGAGTTAAGACTTTAACAACCTAATAAATATAGACTGGAATAGAATGGTTTTGAACAAATTAACGTTGACTGGAAATATATAAGGGACCGGGGACACATGACACTTGTGTAGTCGTACGTACCGTCCGAGCCGGGCGGCAGCGGCAGCAGCGGGTGCGCGCTGAGACTCGCGTTGAGCGGAGCGGGGGCGGGCGCGGGCGCGGACACGTTGCCACGCGACGAGCGCAGTGAGCGCGGCGCGCGGAACGACCCCGACCTGCGCAGTCGGAGGATGGTGACCAACACACCAGCTTTTGGTTTTGGGCCCTACGGTAACGTGGGGGCAGAGGAAATCACGCGAGTCACGTACATAAACAGATATTTGAATACGACGAAATGGAAGAGCCTTAAAACGCTTCAACGATAGAGAAATAACATTTGAATACTGACGCAACGTTGGAAAAGTTAACTGATTGTGTGCCACGGCCGTTAAGGATTAAAAAAAATCACAGTTTCGGCACGTAATGTAATCACGCTTTTAGGACAGAAATCTCAAACATATTTTTACAACAGTGGCGGTATAATACGTATGCTTATAGATTTATAAAAGTAAAATGTCCAAGTCATATAAAGTATGTTCGATAGAGAAAAAAAATCGTAATGCCTCTCATGTGCGTGACCCGCCGACCGTCCATATGGTATAATTAAAATAGTAACCCGTTACGTTAAAGTAACACGTCTATACTATAGCCCTTTTGATTGGGGAGAGACGGGCCTGCCGCTCCGCCGATATAAACATTTCAAGTGTTTTTAAATAATTGAATAAATTAAAATCTTTTCGAAAATATTTTAACTGTTGAAAATTGATTTAGGATAACTAAAAATTATAATGAATAATCAGTATCAAAACCAAACGCCTAACCAATTATTTGAGATATAACGTTTTAGTGTCATCTTAAAACATATGGATTCGCACAAAGTTTTTCATTTTCATACTTTAGCTGAAATTCTAATACAGTTATAGTACCTACTGATGATTTCAACAACTAACCAGCGATTTCATATAAAATCGAAGTGAAACATCTGTATATGAAGCGTCACGGAAGATTAGCCCGAGCGTGGCGCTGTACTTAGAGACAATAACGAATTATCGCGTCCAAATTCAAAGTATTAATTTTTATTATTAGAGTGCAGGCCCACGGTTAAAAAAACCCTAAAATTGAACAAGCACACCATCCTCCGACCGGTTGTCACAGTGTCGTAGCACAAATATTTACCGTCTATTTCTTACTGTTTTTTGGAAGAAGCGAAAGTCTCAACGAATACAGCGCATGCTCGAGAACTCTAATCACCATCGATAAATACAAAACTATCGAAGCCTCTCGCTAACCATTCGGTAGTTTAGTCGATTTTAGGGACTTTTTGTTACGTCATGCAATGGTATTGTCGTCATGTTTACTGGCAACTTTATTCACACAAACGCCCACAAGACAAAACCAAAAGCTAGTGTTCCCCGCCCCATGCTACCCACTCACCTTTAATGTACTTATTCCATAAGAAAAATTAACCTAAATTTACATCTGAATATGACTAAAATTAATGTTCATTTTTAGTTAAAACAACCTATTTCTCATGATTTTTAATTCTATCCGCAACTGACAATTTAGAACAGTTTCAGAAACAACAATGCATCTACAAGCGAGGACAAACTATGAAGGCTAGTTTAGACTAAGATCTTTAGAGTTACTAATCAAAAAATATCCTACAGATTTAATTACTTAATGAAATTTCTTAATACATACTTCATTTTGCTGTTATATGTATCAGAATAATGATAAAATACCTGTAAATCGTTTCAAACTGATAACCGAACTGAAATCGGTCATAGAGAGCGATTTATGATCTTATGATCTTTGATCTAAGTCTAAACCAGTCTTTACAATTTCAGCAGACTTACTCTCGATTTGAACAGTCGATAGTGATTGATAATGGAGAATTTTTAAGAGAAAAAATTTTGGAAAATTTGAAAATGGCATAATTTCAAAATCTAAATCGAAAGCAAATCTGTATTTTTAAAATCACAGCCGAAAGCTTCCTCAACTATTGCGGCTAAGCTGCCAATGTAGTTATGAGTACATGCAACATAAGTACCTATCTACTTATATATAACTGGCATATTAACTAAGCGATGTATAAATATGAGCATCACCTTTGGAATGTCTGTCTCTTCACGTAGTTATCCCGCACGAATTCCACTATCTGCTTCTGGGTTTTACCACTATACCTGTCGATAAAAAAAATAATTTAGATAGAAAAAGAAAAAAACGTATTATTAATAAAAAGCGCTTGGATGTACGCTTAGATTAACGTAACACTGCCACGCTTGGTTCCGCATAGGACTGCTTCGCATGGATGAGCGTACTACTGCTACGCTTGGATGCACGTACCACTGCTACGCTTGGATGCTTGTAGCACTATTACGCTTGAACGAGTGTAGCACTGCTACGCTCGGATGCGTGTAGCACTGCTACGCTTGGATGCGCGTAGTACTGCTACGCTTGGAGGCGCGTAGCACTGCTGCGGTTAGTGACGTTAGCAAGAACCGCTACGTGTGCTACGAAGGACATCTAATGTACAATAACCCAACACATTGGAAACACAGTAAAAAATCATTGGAAAAACACATGGATTTAAAGTAAATTAACACTTACTTAAGCAAGAAGCCTCTATAGATGACCTTGGTTGGAAAACCTGGATTGCCTTCCTGGATTCCTGAAGTTTCCCTATTTCTATGTCAAATTCTAAGGTAAATGTGCACTTACCTAAACGAGGAGCCTCTAGACATGACCCTGGTCTTATGCCGTGTATTTCGTGGCACGGACGAGCATCGGAAAAACCCATGGTTTTCGACGCATTTCTTCCAAAAGTTCTTGCACTCGTTGCGACCCTCGAAGAAAAATTCTACTACGTCGCGAAAATATCCCTGTGTATAAAAGATATTTTATGTGAATCTGGAAGTAATTTAACTTTTTGATAGCTGAACCTCATTCAAATGCCATCATTCAGACGCCAAGCCAATCAAACGCGAGAAAAATAGCCGTTACATTTTTTCTAAAATTATGTAATAATTTTAGAATTTATTTGTAAAAATATAATGTAATTTTATTCTAAAATTACATAGCCCATTCCCATCCCATCCCTCTCCATTTTCCCAACCCTTTGTTCAAATCCATTATTAAATCTCCAAATGTAGGCAGCGCATCCGGAGGCATGCCGACGTTTGTCATTCTGGTCAGATGTAGGCATGTACCGTGAATGTTCATGGCCAGCAGTATCTATTTACCACCAGATGGACTGTCTGCTCGTCTGACACCATGTTTGTTCAAACAAAATTCATACATATGGATTAACGCCAATGACGAATACAATCTAGAAGAAATAATTATTAAATACATTTGTTATAATTATTATGTAGTGTTACTAAAATTATTTACCTCTATTATGGATATATCCATCATTGGTGGTCAGCTTATATATTGGAAGTATTAATTATCATAAGTAGTCAAAAGATTAACTAGCAAATATTTATTTAAAGGGCAATACCCATTTTTGAACCAAAATAACATTTACACAAAAAAGTACTTTATTTTCAAAAAACATTCTGCAATTTCTGACGAAAAATAAAGATGAATTTTTTAACTATTTTATAATTCTTCGATTCATGGAATGGATTCAGGCGCCCTCTATAATGCAATAACGCTACTTATTACTTTGTGGTGTATTGCAATGTATTGTCACAGATTATACAATTGTGTTGTATTGTACTGCTGTGTTACAAACTATTAATATTGATACGAAATATATTTATATTGGTGGTATATAAATTTATACGGTGGTAAAAATATAATGAAATAAAATTTGGAAATTCTTGATTACGTACTAAAATATAACCTCAAAATGTAACAAAATGTAATTTGGTTATTACAGCGTTATCCAATATTTATTTAAAAAAATGCAAATAATTTAGATTTAAAGTGTAAAATTTATTTTTGTTCCAGATACTTTAAATTAAGCCAAAATAACAATAGATGGTCAATTCCCCTTCCTGACGTAATATATGAGAATTCTAAACGAAGTTTTATTTATCTTGGCCAGAGAAAGTCAGTATTTCTGATGCGCAAGCTAAATATAACAACAAAATACTCGAAAAACTCATATTATCAGAACTGTAGACATAATCGCTCAGCTGGCGATCTTTTACTTTACACACCGATGGGCTAACGCCATTGAGAGTAGAGGTAAGACTATAACCGTTAGCTTAGATATCGCAGTCTTTTGACCGGGTCTAGCACAAAGCACTGTTTGCCAAGTTACCATCATTCGGGTTACTCGAGGGATGATGCAAATGGGTTTACAGTTTTTTGGCTGGACGGAGCATCAAAATCGTTGCTGACAGTACCTGCTCCGACACCATGTCAATTAATGCTGGTGTCCCCCCGTCAAGGCTCTGTGCTTTCTCCCACACTGTTTCTTCTGCATATCAACGACCTGTTACAAGTCGGTAACAGCGTTGTTATGCTGACAACAGTGCCGGGGAAGCTTTATATAAGGGTTGTGCGAATATCCCTCCGGCCGAGGTGGAAGAGAGTCGCGTAAGGCTTGTGTCCGAAATCGAGAACTCCTTAGGTCGAGTCTCGAATTGGGGTAAACTTAACCCCAGCAAGACACAAGTCTATGCATTCACCGCTAAGAAAGCTCCATTTGTAGTGGCACCTCAATTTCAGAACATACCTCTCAAGATCTCTGAGAATTTTGGGATCCTTGGCGTCGATATTTAGAGCAAAGTCGAGTTTTGGTGTTGCTTTATAAAGCTCAAGTTAGACTCCATATGGAGTACTGCTCATACCTCTGGGCCGGTGCACCGAAGTACCAGCTGGACCCTCTTGACTCGTCCAACGACGCGCTATCCGAATTGTCGATGATCCCGTTCTCACAGGTGGTTTAGAATCGCTCAGCATTCGTAAGGATGTTGCATCACTCTGCGTTTTCCAGCGGCTTTATAATGGGGAATGTTCTGAAGAGCTGTTCAATTTGATGCCAACTTCGGGTTTTTACCATCGTACCGCTCGCCATCGTCGTGCGGTTCATCCGCACTTCCTTGGCACAGTGTCGCTGCGTACTGTGCGGACGAAAGGACACTTTATACCGCGAACCCGAAAGTTCTGGAATGAACTGCCACGTATTTCCGTTACGCTACGATATGGGGCTCTTCAAAAAAGCTGTGAACAGGTTTCTGCCAGGTCGGCAGCGCACCCACCCGCAAGCCCCTTGGTGCTGGAGGTGTCCATGGGCGGCGATGACCACTTACCATCATGTGGCCCAACCCGCTCAACTGCCAACCATTTTATTTAAAAAAAATGGTATGAGTGAAGAGTCGACTCACATATCCCTCAGGATGCAGTTTGATAAGGAAACGTTTCCTCTTGAACGAGATCTTCCTGATCTTTGCCCAGCTGAAGGTGTTGATCTTGGTGAAGTGCTGGAACACCACGATGCCCATATGGGCTACTGCCAGGTTTAGTGGTACACCCTCGTGGTCTTTCGCTGGATGCATTTTTATACCTGTAGGAACAAAATGATGAAAATCAAACACCAATTATTGTGAATCAGGACTCAGGGGACTGAATGGTTTTTAAAGGAAAAATGTCCTGTTCTTTGCAATCAGAAATGAATACTACCTACCTAGGACAACATGGAATACAAATAAAAGTGAGAAGACATTTAATTAAAAAAATAATATCAAAGGGTGGTTTATCAGTATCAATTGCAATCACCAGAAATTGGGAGTAGTAAGAGTCTGATAACGGCACACGGGCGTAGCCACAGTAGGGCAGGTTGAGGCGCTTAAAGTAACAGACTTTCTGCATTACACATCCTCTATTTAAATTATAAGAAAATTGTTTACTTTGCCCTACCCTGGATAAAATTGTTTGCCTTTCCCCACTCTGGATAAAATCCTGAGTGCGCCCTTGTAACGGCATTAATCTTGGGTTGTATTAATGTTTATACTCTGTCCGTTTTCTAATTTATGTTTGCACGTCTATCAAGTACCGTATTTCTTGACAGCCAAGTGTACCTACTCGAAACAATGTCATACTTTATCGTTGAGGGCGAAGAAATAGTGACGTTCTTTGAGTCATACCACAGACTATATTAAAGTGTGTTGAAAATGATATAAAAAGCCTGTTTATCTATAAGATGGTAAGATTTTATTAATAAAAAAGAAGAAAATTGATTAATAACAATAATTATAAAACCAGACTAATTTGATAATTTTATTTACACTGTGTATAAAGCTGTATCAATAGGTTATACACAGGTTATAGTTGTAACACTCATTTGTGTTACAACTATGTTACGTAACACAATAATAACACAAAAGAAAGGGTCAAATATTTTGAATATAACTTATTTGCTAACAATTCATTAAGGCTGCGTTCCTAAAGCGGTCGAAATTATTAAATATCTCTTTCCATATTAAGACTTAAAAAATTGTATCGTAATTAGATTATCAAACACTGAATTCCGCACATTTTTGGAACGCACCCTAATAAAAAGACTGATATTGTTATTTTTTACTAATTTTAACATAACTTACCATACAACTCGCATCTTCGCGCGGTCTCTAATAAATTCAAATCAGCTTCCGCGGGACTTTGACCACTGTAAAAGACGACATATATTTTATTTAAACGACAAAAGTCTAAACAAAAAGAAATGCCTTCTATATTTGTCTTTTATGGAATCCGAACTACTTTCATTCAAGGGAATAATGTAGGAAAATTTATATTTCCTAAATATTATGTCGTCAAATATTATAGCGCAGTGGTCGTCAAACTTTTGGTTGATCAAGCTTTTCTCTAGAGAAAGTATTTTTAAGACGTTTTAGGCATAGCCCTGCAAATGTATGAATTATGACACTCACATGTGTTTTTTGTGGTTCTCCCTGATCCGTCGCTCGGACTCCGAGTCCTGACCGGGGAAGAATTTGTACCCGCTCAGGTACGTGTGATCCGGATAATCCTCCGGGACAAAGTCGCCGCATTCCGCTATGAATTCATAATACACTGTTAGCCGGCGATCACTTGAGGGTAAGGCAGAGTCATAGCTAGCTTTGTTAGTATCTTCGTTTCAAAACTAAATCAAATTAAAGCTAAAACTGTGTTCAAAACACGGCATACGAATATATTTGGTATTTTACAAATGTTTTTAATTATTATATGTACCACGAATACTACGACACAGTTACGTAATTTTACAAATTAAATCTTTTCATGTAGAAAAGTCTTGTGATTGTGATATATTATTTTCTTTTCTTGACAATAATAACGAGTGTAATTATTCCATATCAGTCCATAACGCCCCACTGCAAACCACAGGCCTACCCTAAACATGAGACCCGAACGGGCCAAAATCCACCACGCAATAGACCCGCTATTGCGTAATGGTAGATGCATATGCCCCAGCTTTTTTTCAAACTCATGTAAGCGATTTTTCTACTATGTATTCCTTCAGCACCGTGCTAGTGATAAAATTGAAAAATCCACACTTAAGTAGTAACTCAGTGGTATGAGGCGGGCTTTAAACTAACGATCTCACCAATGAAAGTCAAGAATATATAATACAAAGCTATCGCCGCTGTAATTTATAATTATACCCACAATTAGTACAAGTGTTCCTTCACCGCCGTGCTAGTGATAAAATTTAAAAAATCTACACTTAACAATTAATAGCCCTTCAGCCTTATCAACCGTAGCCTCGTAACAAATTCTAACGACTATAGAGGCCTGTTCTACTTGTTAAGATATAGTTTTTTTAATAAGTATAAATTAAAATTGATAATAACCAATTCATACAGTGCATACGTATCCAATGCGTTGATAGTCTTTAAGTACGAACTCACACTGAGTGTTATTCAATTATAACTTTGGCGGTGGGGGAAAAAATGGTGCAGAAACCTAATTGCCCTAAAATTAAAAAAAAATATCCTAGTGCATGTGATTGACTGTGTGGTGTAGGCCGGCTTTAAAATAACCGCCCCAACTTTTCTCGTGGGTGCAGTAAAAAGGCGGCTAAGGGATAACAAAGCCGCTACCGCAAGCGCTGAGGAACTACACCACTCGAGCGAGAGTGGGTGTGAGAGTGAAGTTAGAGAGTGGATTCGGCGACGCGCTAGGTCAGCGTGCAATGTACATGAGTACATACTCACAGGGCAATATACATGAGCAATGGACTATAAAAGGACTGGTTACGGTTACAAATGTGATTGCATGGCAATGAACAAGCCTTTACTTTCAATTAAATCAAATACAATAAACGTCAAAGTCATAATAACTCGTTTACAAAAGCAAAGTTTTTAATGTGCGAAGATTCATGCGAAGAGTCATATTTCTCGGCGCATATTGTGAGATGTCACATACATACTTTTATCTATTTGCGTTGCAAATATTCAAGTGAAACGTGACATTTTCCTTTGACTTTTTCAACTTTTAAAGAACGTTTTTACGACTAGATAAAATTAAAGACTTTTAAAGACTAGATAAATTTTGAGATACAAAAAAAATATTTGGGTTGCAACTCAAATTTTTATTACATCTTTTCAAAACACGTCTCTATTAGTCTCTGTAGAGCGATTCATTCGTCTCTAAATCAAGATTTAAGCACTGGCGGTACTCTTCTTTAGCAAGGTCCTCAACAGCTGCCATAAAAGCATTCCGAGCGTCCTCAGGGCTGTCAAAAAAAATCCCACGGAGTACAAGTTTCACTTTTAGAAAGAGAAAGAAGTTACATGGAGCTAAATCAGGGCAAGATTCAATTCTTGGATCTGTTAGGTCTTCAAAAATTCTTGGGACAGTTTTGCTTTGTGAAATGATGCATTTTCATAATGCAAGTAAAGCCCCCTCAAACTTGTTTTAGGACGTTTTGTGATTTAAAACATCGAATACAGTTGGTAAACACACTTCACTGTACCATTGGGCATTATCAATTTTTGAGCGTTTAAAGAAATTGTCGCTAAATGGCCACCCGCAGAGGAGAATGTTGCCAACATTTTTTTGTCCACACTAAGCCCACGTTAGACCTTCCTGGGAAGCGCTTCCGTTGGAATCGGAAACGACGGCGTCTGGAAACAGTCAAACCGTTGATTGCTGCTTAACAGGTAAAGCTCAAATGAGTTCTTTCTGAAATTTGAGTATCTCAAAATTTACCTAGTAGTAACACAGAGAAATAACACATAAATAAAGAGAAATAAATAGGACTCACCTTGAACAATATAACTAGCCATAAGTGCTGCTGTATTCTCGTTGCATTGAATGCACCCCTGCGCCAAATCTCTCTTCACTTGCAAGCAGAAGAGGTATCTAGTGAACTCCTCTTCCAACCGCGCCGGGTCTGGCGTGTAGAACTTGACGCAGAATCGAAGAGTCGGCTCTAGCATAGAAAGGCCGAGCTGGCGGCACATCGGCTTCTCCACATCTAGCCAGTACTGGGGACAAAGGTATAACTTTAGGATCGATGACTTAACTTCGGCAGTGCATTCTTACACACCCACATTTTTTATATACCCTTAAGATCTTCACGACTAAACTCCATTGAACCTTAAGAATTACCTCAAGAACGGGTTGGGAAAATGGAGAGGGATAGGATGGGATGAGAATGGACTCTGGCTTATCTCACTCACACCGAAACAGGTACGTAAATTGGAGAAATAAGATAAAGTGCGAAATGCAGTCTTCTGTGAAAACGGAGATAAAGTGGCCAGACGAGTACGCAAAGCGGTTGTGGGATTACAGCGTGCACTCTTAATAAAGTGCAGGATATAATTAATTATTGTATTTTCTAGAAACTCTAAGTTAAATAATTGATTGAGTAGAAACCTCAAGTCGAAGTGGATTTTGTCAACTTAGAAATACTCGTACTAATATCAGTAAGGGTAAGTTGAATCGAGATTTCGATTGGCGTATACAGGAAATACCATAGCTGCAGTCTATCGTATAGACACCTGGCGTGTGGTAAGGTATGCTATCCTAGGGTGTGCGTAGATTTCTCGCTAGTTTGGAGGAGGGAGGTGTTAATGGAGTATTTTCTCAGTACTGTTTATCCACTCAAGTCAAGTCGTGACGACGGTCGGTGTAACCCGTGACGAAACGTCGAGTAGATATAAAAGATAAATAAAATACTTTAATTTTAGGCGTTTATACTAAATTTACAATATAAAATGTGCATAAAACGCGAAAGTTTAAAAGGAATATGCTTACTTTTTAAAAGAATAGTACGAGTATAAACACTGTCATCATGTGACCACTGTTATCATAGAGTTTTTATAATCATGTGGACAGTTGCAGACGAGAATCGCATGAAATTTAGTCTCATTCGAGAATCGCATACAATATTCTCGCCCAAATCGTTCGAGAAACTCTCCTTGTGTAAATGAGCCTTAAGACGATCAGTCATCCAAGATTATAACAATAATAAAATGGCAGTAAGCCGCATTTTCTCTAAAAAGCGTTCCAATATTATCTTTCAAAGTTAACCTGACGTGTTCTCAACTTACATGAATACATTTAAAATTTTCAAGGTTCTCAACCCGCTATCGTTCCCACTACATTTCATTCCATTTTATTGAAATTGAATTGGATTAAGTTTGAAATAACTTTCCTATAAATCAAATGCGTGTCTAACTACAGAACACTTATATACCTCAGAGACGCACAACTAGGGTTTCCGATTTCTCGAGGTTTTTTAGTTCTCGGGTGTCGAGAGTTCTCGAGCCTGATTTCTCGGGTCTTCTCGGGTTGTCGAGAAAAAAGTAAATTTTTGTCTAGATTTTTTATTTAAATAATAAAAAGAGTCTTTAATTTAATTGTGTTTATTTTAAATGATAAAATCAACATAATTTGAAACAAAAAACTAATTCTTAATAAAAAATCAGCTCAAAACAAATATACTAACTAAAAACAATCATATTTTTTCTTCTCACCATAACTAATCTCACTAATTTTTAATAAAAAACAAAATCTCTGTTAACAATCAGCTTAAAACAAACATTTTTAACTAAAAACAATCATAAATTTTCTCATCATAACTAAAAGTCACTCACTAATCTCACTATGTGGGTGATATGGTATGCATCACAATTTTTGGCAGTTTTAATGTAATTAAATAATAGGTATCTGCTATTAATACGAAAAAAATAACTGTCTTTAAGCCTACTTATTAATTCTTATAAAATATGCCTTAAGATAAACTAAAGCATTAATAGATTTATCAGACAGGCGGCTTCTAATCTTACTGACCACATTTCCCGATATGGAAAATACCCTTTCATTTTCTGTTGAAGTCGGCTTGACTGAAATTAATGCCTTGTATAGTGTTTCCAGATTAGGAGTCCTCTTGCCTGTTTTTTCAAATAGCAAAAACTCTTTTTTTATTATTGATTTTGAAAGCACCACAGCATTAGTTGATTCATCATTTTTCGAAACACCTTTTATTGCTCTCTCTAATTGAGCTGCAAAGCTGTCTTGTTCAGGTTCTGATTCGCTTACGCCTGCTTCAACAACTTCTGAATTATTTTCTGTCAAAGGTTCTGTAGTAGTGGGAACAGTGGGGTATAGGCGATTGAATAAGTCTTCAGCATATCCAATTAAAAATGTCTTGCTATTATCGATAAAATAATCACTCTTTTTGTGCATAAAATTATCGGGGCTGTTTAGGTAGCGTAGCAGCGATATTAGAGGTGTATTCCGACGATCTGATATTTTCATTTTAAGAGATTCTACTAATTGAAGAGCCAAAGGGTGGTCGATATTTTGTAATTGTTTTAGCAACACGTCTATTATAGCCTCTGCAGTTAGTAAATTGGCACCTTGTCTGCTCAATGCTTCTACTGCAAGTTTCGTTGGCGTCAATATCAACAGCAATTTTTGTAGTACACAAATATTTTCCTCCTTCCATTTAAATGAGCTATCTAAATCAATCAAGGCTTTTTTAATGGAATTTTTTAACTTCAAGAAACGCTCAATCATTGTTAGCTTTGAATTCCACCTAGTTCTGACATCCTGTAATAAGGCTAGTTCTGCCCCGAATTCAGTCTTCACATGTTTTTGTAGTGTGATATTTCTGAGAGGACTCTTTCTGAAAAATCTTATGATCGAACGGGTCTCATTCAGGACTTTATTTATGTCGTCATCAGGTTGCAATATAGATTCTTCATCAGATTCGTCGTCGATATCAGTGCTGGCTTCATCAGAGCTGCTGTGTTCATCGTCGCTAACAGGTGTGTTTCTTCTAGCAACTGTAGTTTCTGGTTTTTTTTTTACAAAAGGTATCAAGAATAGCCAAATGGATGGCATGGTTTACACAGAGGACCATCTCACAGGGGCTCTCTCTGCCAAATTTTTTCATAACATTTGGCCCGTCGCTGGTTACGGCCAAGACGTAATGCTCGAAGTTTACCCCAAAGTATTTCAAACGCTCCTCTACTATTTCTCTAACCTCTGCGGCACCGCATTTTCCGGGTATGTAAACTAGCCCCAAATTGTAAACTTTTGCCTCTGCTGTATGGACACAGACGCTAAAATATCGTCTGTTTCGTATGCTTGTCCACTCGTCAATTGTCACACTTAGCCGGTTTCCTGATGTGCAAATCTGAGAAAGCTCTTTTATCATCTCTTTCTCCTTTTCATCATAAAACTTCAATATTAGGTTCATTACTTCGGTTTGGGTCTTTGGGAGTTTATACCCCTTGGCAACAAGTGATTCACGGATAAATTCACTTTTAGTAATGCCTCTTATAGTAAAACCGTCTTGGGCAGAAAGTTTAGCTAAAATTTCACCTAACGATTTTCTGGGTTGAACGTCAAATTTCAGTGTCTGCTGTACGTGCATAGTTTCAAAAGCACTTCTAGATTTTTTTGGTGCCGTCACCCCGGAACTGGACGAGCGGGTAGATCCGTCTTCTGTGTTCATTTGAGCCTCGGTGGATCTTACATCAATTTTGTGTACATGAGCTAAATGCCTCACTAGTCCGCTTGTGTTTGATCCTTTACAGGATATGGTTTTAGGACATTTTAGACATTGCGAATTTGAGGCGTCCTTATTTTTTTTGAAATATTTCCAAACTTTGGAAGTTTCCATTTTGGTCCATCAGTTGTAAAATCTATAACAAACAGTTCAAGGATTAGTAAGTATTTTAGTACCTACAAAATAACTGACGCAACAGTGGGGAGGCCTATGCCCAGCAGTGGGTTGATGTGGTTAGGTTAGGCTGATGACGGGCGAAGCCGTGGACGGAAAGCTAGTTTTAAATAAATAATAACAAAACTTACCTGTTTGTTCTGCAATTCTATTACTCGTACGTTACTAAATAAGTACACTATGCTGGCTTTATGATCCGATTTTCAATCCGAAGTAATCCGAACACGGCGGGAGTTGAAACACGAATGAACGAAACACAACTGGGGCCGCGCGGGCGCTTGCGTTTGTCGGCGAAAACAAAGGATACCGACAGACACGAGCCGCGCTGTCAAAGGATGCCGCCGATTGCCGCCGCCACCTCGCATTTACAAAGAAAGCTAAGCGTAAAAATGTTTATTTAAATTTCTCGATGTCTCGACTTTTCTCGAGCTGAATTTCCCGGGAACGAGACCAACCGATTTCCCGGGAATTCCCGGGACGAGAATTCCCGGGAACAAACCCTACGCACAACATAACGACAAATAAATATTTGGTAGTGTGATTGGAATTATTTATAATTCTAATTCCATAACAACAAAGCTATAGGCAACAGCTAATTTTTAATACAGATAAATGTATCTGGAAAATACGTTTAATGAAACGTATTTTTCACTGCCCTGTAAAATGATATATTAAATTGTACACAGATTTAAGATTTTAACGAATTTCATTTCTGCGATGTTCGTATAAGATAGCGCAGTTACAACTAAGGAATGTAAATCCGGTGTCATCTAAAAATCCTGATTTTTTACGGATTGTTTATATCCGAATTATTTAGTTTTTTCTTGAAAAAACATAAAAATCTAGATAAAAATCCAATCCTCCGGGTGGTGCTAAATGGGTGACCCCATAATACCGAACGAATATAGAGCGGCGAATATTTGACTTGTCAGAGCGACTACCACGAGCCAGTCCAGAAAAGAGTGGACCACCAACTCGCAACGGTCAGCTCTGCGTTTTAAGGTCCTAAAAACCACACGAAAATCCCCAGTCCCCGGCGACCCTATTATTCCTAGCCATGCTGCTGTCATGCCAGCTAGCGGCTATGGTCACAGTAGAGCAGGGAGTGCTAATCCCCGGGTTCGGTTAGGCTGCCAAAAACGGACGACTATACGTGACTATGTATAACACGCGGACTTCGAGGGACGATGAGAATGTAGTGGAGTTGGAAACCCAGCTATGTAAAATAAGGTGAGATATTCTTGGGTTATCAGTAGAGATGGAGAGGACACGATGACGCTTGAATTTGGAAAGCTATTCTACAATCAACCATCCCATGGCCGGGTCGGTTTAATCGGTCTGCGCAGAAGGTGGCATACCTTGTACTCAGGTTAAATATAAACTACCTATTAAAGATTGTACAAGTATATTCCATTCTAATCTAATTTGTCCAAAATGTAAACAAACATGGCGGCCTGTGAACTGACACGGCCTTAAATTAATAGTTTGATTCATTGATAGTGCAAGTTTGCACTAGATTTAAAGCTAAATTTGCCCTAGATTTAAATGTTGAGATATTTCTATAATTTAAGTATGTGACAGTTACGTCCATACGGCCATGTTTGTTTACATTATGGACAAATTAGATTGGAACGGAATATATAATATGCTCCCACCCATACGGACAATGAAGTCGAGGCATTTTATGATGACAAAAATATAGACCTGAATCAGATTGTCAAGACTCACTTCAGCGGGCTGGACGGTTTTGGAGAAAGGAACTATCGAGGACAAACGCTGGTCAAATTCCTCGAGATGCAGGAGCTCTTTTAGATGAATTCTTTCTTCAAAAAGAAACCCTACAGGAAGTGGGAGATAGTTACGAAATTAACGTTGAATAAAATATATGTAGTTACATAGCAGACATATCGACATTCGGTTTTGTGATGTGTTTATCCAAATATAAAATGTCAAATATTAATATTAGAAATAAATAAATAAACAGACAAGGGGCGCATATTTAGAGATGTTACAGTGATTAACAGGTTCGAGACCGGAAGTGTTCACTGACTTGTACGTCGCACGTTTATGCTGGAAAGGTTTGTTCTGGTGAAGAACAATCTACGTGCCACATCACCTCAAATCGTGTTAGGCTCCAACGAGTTTCAACTAGAACTCCAGAATCGAATCGATTCGCGAGTAACTTGGCGAGAGTAATCCGAGAAGTGGGCTGTAAATATTCTAATTCACAGTGCAGAAGCAAATAGTCCAAATTATCCAGTAATATTCTGGATCTCATGGAACTGAACCGGAAGATTGCTCAGCCTCCACGCGTTCACTTCATGCGACAATACAGATTGGTTTGAATCCCACATGTAAAGCATTTTCAATACGAAAAACCATGCGGATTATGATTTTGGAATCCAAATTTGAAACTTTGTCTAAAACACACAAAAAGCCGGATCTTTCGGATTTCGAATAATCCGGATTGCATTCCCTAGTTACAAATTTTACTGCGCAAAATCAACTTTAGGGACGAGTTCACAAAATGTAATAACCCTCCGCCTTGTATAGTGCTTAAAAGGGTCGTCTGTATCAAGTTTTAAGTCCTTGAACTCAAGGTTTGAGAGTAGTATTACTCTCAATTTATAAATCAGACTGACAGCGAATGTTTTAAAATTGTACGAGCGTAAAACGTAGTGATTACGAGAGCTTAAATATTGTACGACTCGGTAAGCTGGAGGGCCTGAGCTGGCTTTAAAAGTTTTAAAATGTTAACTCAATCCAATGAGAGAACTAAGAACTGCTGCACCGCATATGCTACCGTGACAAGTTTAGTGGCGATAGTTTTGGGTACAATTATAAACGCATAATAAATCCACACTGGCTCTCGTGGCAGTGTAGGGCTCGGCCTGTGGGTTTCTATTCATATTTATCGTACGCGGACGCGGCTTAAACTATATTGACGGATACTATGTATATGATACTGATAATAATTAAATTGTACGAGCAAACACAGAAGTGAACACTACTAAATCAAGACAGATAGTTTTGAAACTTAAATCACTGATATAACATGATTGACTACTTCGAAAAAGGCCATCCCGTTAATCTATATTTTATTAACAGTCCAAGCGGCGGCCGTATTTTTTTGGTCGTGACTATACTATACAAGTAAAAATAAGAGAAGGGTTAGTCTTTAAATAAGAATATGCCTAATAAGCTCCCATTTTTACAATATTTAAGAAATTTATCAGGGACAATAAAAGATCGAGAGGCAGACCAAGGCAGAGAGATGGGTGGACGATATAAAGAAAACAGAAGGCGCCATGTGGGGAAGAAAAACAGAACATAAAAAGGGTTGGGGGAAGCCTTTGCTCAATACTGGGCTACCGAAAAATAACATTTAATACTATTTTTTTTTTAATTGTAGAGTTAAAGAATATAGCTAAAATAGAGGCTATTTTTATTTCATTTTATTTATTTATTGTGAGTACAGTCAAGTATTATTTATTTGTGCTATCAATTTATTCAACAGGTAACTATGTGACACTAATCGCAAAAACAACTATTCGCAGGTTGTAATTATTTCAACGCTGGTTTAGCACTATTCATTATATCTATCTATGTTATACCCATACTTTCAAGAAATAATATTAACAATGAAATCGTTAATTTAACATAACTTAACGAAAAATAATATAATAATATTATTTTTCGTTAAGTTATGTTCCCATCTGCTAGGTTCGCCGAGAACATAAAGTTGGATTATGGAAGCGAGCTGCAGCATGCGTTACATTAATCATTTTAGGTTTTAAAGTTACTAAACTAAGCACTTTGATTCTCTGCCAAAACATTCCTTGTGCGTTGGTATTTCATTTATTAATAAAATTTTAAATTCTTTATTTTTGTGGTATTGTGGATTTACTAGGTCGTATTTTGGACCACATTCTTTTTTATAGCCGGTGTTCCTGTATGTTTGGAGCAGGGCCGTCTTTACCAGGGGGTGCAAGGGGTGCGGTGCACCCCGGGCGCTCACCTTTTAAAGGTAATGAAAAAATATAACGCTATAGTAAACAATTACACAATAGGATATTTGACTGTCATAGGATACACAATAGGATATTTGACTGTCATAGGATACACAATAGGATATTTGACTGTCATAGGATACACAATAGGATGTTTGACTGTCTTAGGATACACTCCCGCACCCCGGCGCAGAATAGACTTAAGACGGCCCTGGTTTGGAGAATGTTATGTTTGTTGGCTCGGAGTTCCGGTTTAAAAATGCTTATTCGGGCTACGGGTTAACATAGTAAATCTCCGGGCGACGCGGTTTTGATATCGAGCATTAAAAAAATCAGAAAAATGAGAAGGTTGATTTTAAATATTAAACGGACTATAGTAGGTAAACATTAACACTACTATATACCTTTTTCAAGATTATTGTTGGGATTCCAATGCAAAGATAGAGTTTAAGGCATTGCTGTGGGTGCCAAATACCGACAATTCTTTCCACGATTCAATGATTTTTAATTTTCATTGATTCCGCACAAGAAATATTGTTGGCAACACAAAATTGTGAGGCAAATTTTTGTTCGATATTTTTATCCATTGTAAAATTCGCAAAGTACACTCGAGCTAGTGTAGCAAATATGAAAATTTCCAAACAACTATTCGACAGATCGCGCCAAAACTTTACAATGAAAATTAGCTACAATAGTGCCAACCTAACAGAATATCTTTTTTCAAAATTACCGATATTTATTTGACAGAGTAGTATGTTTATCTTGTGTTAATTATTATTAATAATTTGATATTATCTTGTCGAGATCATTAACATGTTGTAGATTATAACATAAAGTATACCTTTAACTTAAAAAAACAGAACTAAATTTCCTATTTTGTTTTTTAAACTATTTAAACTCCGGGTTTAGAAGTGAAAATTTCCGAGAGTGAAAATTTAATGAGCCTTACCCTGGTGTTGTTGGCATCAGTGTACTCTAACCCGAAGTAATCTGCCTCTAGGAGGTGCAGCTGTCGACACACTTGGTCGAATAGGACGCGTCCCAGGGCTTTGGACTGTAACAAAACATTTACATTAGAAAGTCAGAAACGCGACAAATGTATACTATGTAATAAATTAATTGTATGCATTGTATAAATTATTGTATGGGGCCCTTCAAGAGAGCTGTGAACAGGAGTCTGCAAGGTCGGCAACGCACCCGCAAGCCCCCTGGTGTTGCAGGTGTCCATGGGCGGCGGTGACCACTTACCATCATGTGGCCCGCCTGCTCGATTGCCATGTGTTCTTAAAAAAAAATATGTGCACGCCACAAGTATTGAGGAATAGATAACGCAAGCCGTCCGTCGCTGCGCTTCCGAATCGCACTAATCGTCGTTTTTACAAAACACAAAAATGCCTAATTGCGCTGTACTCAATTGCAAAAATTCATCGAGTGGTGACCGAGTCAAGGGCGATGTTTCCCTTGTCACGTTGCTCCTACTTAATATTTGCATTAAGCGTCATCTGCAATGGCGTTTCGGTACTCAATTTACTCGTTACATAGTCGCAGGTACAAAATAAATGACACGCATGATTTCCATTTCACGAACTTTCGTTGTCTATGTTTAAGGTGCACGCTGTAATCTCACTTCCGCTTAGCATACCCGACTGGCCAAGTCGCCCGTCTCTCACATAAGACTCTGTAAAAATACTACTTACGAGTTTCGGTACTGAGTGAGGTATGCCAGTGCCTATTTCCTATCCCCTCCTGTCTCATCGATAATGGAATAAAAGAAACTCCTTATTCCTTTATACTCTTTACTCCCCATCCCCCAAGGAGAAATGGGAAATGTAATGGCTACACGAGGAAAGACTACGTCTCGTTGTACTTCGTATTCGCCATCCAAACCGTAATTAATACATTATGGATTTTATTTTCTTTAAAAAAATCGAGGCTTTGCATAGACTACGGTCCACTGACAATGCGGTTCGTGCATTTACGATATGAGGCGCGGTGTTGTCGACCGTCGCAAAGGTTCGCAGCGGACAATGTACACCGCGAGATTGTCATCTACAAAGGACTGCATTCTGCCCCAGAAACTTGTTATTTTGTATTATCATTTTGCATTGCATTTTGTAACGTTCTGGTATTTACTGTTGTTTATTTAGTTGATATTTAACATGTATTAGTTCTAAATGTACATGATATACTTGAAATAGGAATTATTGTTTTTGGTTTCAGGAATAACTACAAGAAAAAACAAACACATTAAAAAGACATTTTAAAATTGAACGGAAAATCATGTGTTAACTACGCCGCAGACAAATCGACAAACGGTTTCGTGATGTGTTTATGCAAATATCAAATATTAATACATAGGTACTAGAAATTAATAAATAAATGTCAATTTCAACCTGGGTTATCATGATCTTTATAACTCACGCGTGGTTGTTGGTGTGTTATTTACTACTGAATAATGACATCATTCTTTTGTAGAGCCGTCTTTATCTACCTCGTGACTTCTATACTCTGTACCTGTTTTCAGTAAATTTTACACAATATTTTGGTTTTGGTTTATGGAATCTTAAGTTAATTAAGTATATAAAAATTGACATAGGTATACTAATAAATATAGAGATTATTCTAATACTCTAATACTGATTCTAATAAAAATAGATATAAGAAATATAAATATCTTGTTAAAATGACATATCATTTTTGTAGACCGTCAAGTAACAAAAGGATTATAAATAGCATTGTTTTATTAATTTACAAACAAAGCAAAATTAGTCACTCTGACAATCTTGTCACTTACTCATTTTATAGCTAATTCAATCTTGTCTTGATATTGTTGCTCTTTGAACTGTGCACTTGTAAGTTTCCTATTTCAATCACCGTTTATTAATACTAAAACCAAACTTGTCATCGATTGAACGTTTCATTAAGGTGCCGTCAGCATCATTACTAAAACCTTTTATCATTTTTACCCACGGCGGAACGGAGATGGTATAAGCATTTGGGGTTACCACTTTTGAACGGCTTTTGAAACTCTGAAACGGCTGAACCGATTTTGAAGCGGTTTCTTGTAAACGTTAAATCAGATTATTCCGTAAGTCCCCACTCAAAAGTCTACCCCACCAGGGTGGACTTTCCTTTTCTTTTACACTTATCTCCAGCGGCTAGGTTATAACAGCCGATTGAGGACTTGTGGAAAAAAGTCTAAAAGTCCCCCCACCAAGGTAATTAATAATATATACTGTTATAATATTATATTAGGTGATGTCTTAAGGACACTGGTGTTTTATATTTCACAATTTCTTGAAAGATCTTGTTTCTTTTCCATTGGAATAAACCTTCGACGCGCGCGACGACGGTGATAGGCCGTATTAAACTATTAATTGTCAACGAGACTGGTGACAGTTTTATGTTTTTAGTTTAACCTTTCCAAAGTTTTTTCCAAATTTTTCCAAATTTTTTAACCGTCGGAGGTTTTACCAAAATATTAATTAATTGAAAAAGGTATTATATATTTTTTATTAGTAATCAGTTTGCTTTTTTATAGTAAGAAGGCGGCAGACGAGCATACAGTCCACCTGATGGTAAGTGGATCCATAGACGTCCCGCGATACATGCCAACATCAGTCCAGAATGACAAACGTTGACACGGCACCGATTGCGCCACCTACTCGTGTACATTTGGAGATGTAGGATTCTTTATAATGTAAATATTTCGCGTCAAGAATATTCTAGTATAAGGAACAAATACGAGGATGTACGGAATTACGTGTTGTCACATAACATTCATCTAACAATTAGTCATCAAACGAGAAATTATCTCATCTCTGAACAACTAGGCAATTCAACGTAATGAAAGGTAAGATTAATGACAATCATACAAAGACACGCACTCGCTGCATGACTGATAATGCGCCACATTTACATGTACACGATCTGCATTCTGCCTGAACTGTAATTTCCATTCCAAGGGAAGTAAAAAAAGTGGCTGCGTATGCATTAGCAACATACGCTTTGTATGAGAATAAGCTATGTTTCACAATGACTCTGGCGTTTTGATGGCAGTTTGTTTATTTTTTTTTTTTTTTTTTTTTATAGACTAGGAGGCGGACGAGCAAGCGGTCCCACGTGATGGTAAGTGTTACCGCCGCCCATGGGCACCTGCAACACCAGGGGGCATGCGGGCGCGCCGCCGACCTTGCAAAATCCTATTCACAGCTCTCTTGAAGAACCCCATATCGTAGCTCAGTGGAAAGACCTCTTGAGGCAGTTCGTTCCACAGCCTACGGGTTCGCGGTATAAAATAGTTTTTGGACCGAACAGTGCGCGACACCTCCGTATCGAGGAAATGCGGATGGACCGCACTTCTGTGACGGGAGGTGCGGTTGTAGAAACCCGAGGTGGGAATTATATTAAACAATTCTTCAGAGCATTCCCCATTGTACAGGCGGTAGAACACACAGAGAGACGCAACGTCTCTCCGAATGCTGAGGGATTCTAAACCGCCCGTGAGAGTGGGATCGTCGACAATACGAACAGCACGTCGTTGGATAGAGTCAAATGGGTCCAATTGGTATTTCGGTGCGCCGGCCCAGAGATGAGAGCAGTACTCCATATGGGGCCTCACCTGAGCTTTGTAAAGCATTAAGAGTTGCCCAGGGGTGAAGTACCGCTTCGCTCTGTTCAGCACACCGAGCTTTTTGGAGGCCATTTTGGCTTTATTGTCCAGATGACCCCTAAATTCGACTTTGCTGGAGATGTCGATACCAAGGATCCCGATACTCTCCAAGATCTTAAGAGGTATGCTCTGAAAGCGAGGTGCTACAACAAAAGGGGTTTTTTTAGCGGTGAATGCACAGACTTGCGTCTTACTGGGGTTGAAATCCACTAGGTTCATAGAACCCCAAATCGAGACTAGATCTAAAGAGTCTTCGATTTCAGACACAAGCCTGGCGCGACTCTCTTCCACTTCGACCCGAGGGATGTTGGCGCGGCCCCTGTACAAGGTGTCTCCAGTACTGTCATCTGCATAGCAACGTATGTCACCAATTTGCAACAGGTCGTTGATATGCAGAAGAAACAGAGTTGGGGACAACACGGAGCCTTGCGGGACGCCAGCGTTAATAGACATGGTGTCGGAGCAGCTACCATTGATAACGACTCTGATGCTCCGTCCAGTCAGGAAGCTGGCAACCCATTCGCATAATCCCTCGGGTATCCCGAAGGATGGTAACTTGGAAAGCAGCGATTTGTGCCATACCCGGTCAAAAGCTTTCGCAATGTCTAGGCCTACAGCCAGAGCCTCGCCTCTACTCTCAATGGCGTCAGCCCAGCGGTGTGTTAAATACGCTAAAAGATCACCAGCCGAGCGATTATGGCGAAATCCATATTGACGGTCGCTAATCAGCTGGTGATCCTCTAGGTACCCAAGGAGCTGTGTGTTTATAACACGCTCCATCACTTTGGAGAGGAGGGAGGTGATCGCTATTGGCCTGTAGTTGGCCGGGTCGGTGCGGTCACCCTTTTTAGGCAAAGGGTGAACATGAGCTACCTTCCATGCTGACGGGAAGCTTTTTGTGGAATATGAGAGCCTAAAGAGTCGCGTAAGCACCGGAGACAACTCGGGAGCGCAAAATTTGAGCACCACCGCAGGAATACCATCTGGCCCACTCGACTTTCGGATATCAAGAGATGCTAGAGCTCGCCGAACTTCACGCTGGGTGAAGCAGATTTCTGGCATGGAGCTTGTGCACCTCGAGGTGGACGGCGGTGAGGCACCTCTATCGTCCAGAGTCGAGTTTGAGGCGAAGAGACTGCCCAGGAGATCGGCTTTCTCTTTCGCCCCATGGGCCAGTGAGCCATCGAGTTTCCGCAGTGGTGGAAGTGACGACTGACAGAAGTTACCCTCGGCAGCCTTAGCAAGCGACCAGAAAGCCCGACTTCCAAAAGGATAGCTTGCTAGTCGATCGCCAATTCTGCGGATGTGCTCATTTCTTGCCCTGACAGTGATCCTCTTACTGCACCTCGAGGCAGCGTTAAATTTCTTCCTCAAGTCGGTGATATTCGGATCTTCAGACACCTGCGCTTTGGCCCAGGCCCTGTATGCAGCCCGCTTATTACGACGGGCCTCTCTACAGGACTGATTAAACCAAGGTTGGCTCCGTCCGCCTACGGGTATCACGGAACAAGGAATATAACATTCCATGCCCTGCAACACCACGTCGGCAACGGAGTCTGCACAGGTATCCGGATCACCCGACGAGAAACAGAGCTGCCCCCAGGGATAAGAAGCGTAAAATCCGCGCAACCCATCCCAATCTGCAGACTTGTAGTGCCAGACGTTGCGCGTTCCCCGAGAATAGGTCGGCGCGGATTGTTTAGCTGGCACAGCAGTTCGAATGATACAATGGTCTGATGATCCTAACGGAGCATCAACAACAACATTGTAGTCATTCGGCCGCGTAGTCAGCAGGAGGTCCAATAAGGAGGGAGTATGGCTCTCGATATCAGGTATCCTCGTGGGTGAGGATACCAACTGCGAGAAACCATAGGTCAGGGCAAAGTTGTAGGCTGCTCTCCCTGCGCGGTCGGTTATTCGGGATCCCAACCACTCTTCGTGGTGAGTGTTGAAATCACCGAGGACCACCACTTCCGCGCAAGGGAACTGCTCGAGCACGCTGTCAGTCGTCTCTTGTAGCCGCTCAAAAAAACGAGTCGTCTCCGTATCACCGCTGTGGGACCTGTAAAGGCAAGCGTAGACTTTAGTGGAACATCCATAGTCAATACGCGCCCAGAGGATCGACAGGTCCCCGTCTTCAAAATGGCTGAGACGGCGGCAACAAACATCCTCCCGGACGTACATGCATACCCCGGCACGTCGCACAAAACAGTGCTCCAGTTTGTAACCGGGGTAATGAAGATATGATGTATCGGCCGGGCAGGAAATCTGTGTCTCCGTCAAGAAAAGTAAGGCCGGCTTTGCCGTCTCAAGGTGGTAGTGGACGGCGTCGATGTTACTATGCATCCCTCTGATGTTGCAAAAGTCCACTTGAAACGTGGAACTTGAGGGGTGGGCCGCTGAGTAAACATTGTACTTTTTCTTTTTCCTGGCCATTGTATGTGAGTAGGTGTGAATAGGGGAAAGAGGAAGAAGAAGAAAAGGGAGGACGGAGAGAGAGATGGCTGCATGCGGATCAAAGGACAAAGCACGGAGTAGAGAAAAAACCAGGTCACAAAGGTTGTGTGACTTGCTGGCACGGGGTACGGAAGGGCCCCCGGTCCCCCCCCCCGGGGGCAGCAGTCGGGTTCCACTCCGGTCCCCTCCGGCACAACTGCTACCCCAAGGGATTTTTCGCGTGCGGCGGGGCAGCCTCCTGGGGTGGAGATTAAAGTAAGATCCCCAGGCTCGGGCCCCCTACAACCCGCGGGCGGTCAGCGGATAACCGTTTCACCGGGTCTCCCTGATCCCCGCGCCACCATGCCACGCCCATGCGCGTCTGTAATTCCCCGCAACCGCTGGTCCTCCTTTCCACACGCAACAATCTCTCTCTCGGGACGGCTTCTTCCGCTCACCGCCGGAACACGATGCGGGCCTCGCGGCTAATAGGGCATCATTATGGCGGCGGACTCCGACGGAAGGGTGGTAGCTATGCCGACGGAGTAACCCTCCCACCGCAAATATTTGTCCATATCAATATTATTTGTCCATCATCAACAATGTCACGCAAAAACTACTAAGAGTACATTAACTTTCGGCCACAGCTTCGGCTGAGTAGAAATAGTGATTATATATAGGTACTTTTCGACTTATTACACTAAAACTGCTAACTATGACATACCAGTGAGGTCCAAAAGTTTTATTTTTTTTATAGAAAAAAAGGCGGCAGACAAGCATACAGTCCACCTGATGGTAAGTGGATACTGTCGCCCATAGACATCCGCGATACATGCCAACATCAGTCCAGAATGACAAACATTGGCATGCCCCGGATGCGCTGCCTACCTTTGCAGATTAACGAATGGATTGGGAAAATGGGGAGAGATAAGATGGGATGGGAATGGGCTCTGGCATATCTCACTCACTACCGAAACACATACGTACATTCGGGAAATACGATAAAGTAGGAAATGCAGAACATTTCAAGGTAGTCTTTTGTGAGAGAGGGATAACGTGGCCAGTCGAGTGCGCCCAGCGGCTGTGGGAATGCAGCGTACACTTTCCCTCGAAGTTTCTGGCCTGAGATATTTCTAGATGTCTAAAAAACAAATTATACGTAATTGTAATTGTCATTTATCCTGCTAATTCATGTATCATTTTTAGGTTCAACCCTCGTTAGTTTAGACTCCTCGACTCTTAGAACTACAGGAAGTCGCAAAATGTTTAAACTGGAATATCATTCCGTGATTAAGTTCCTTACAAAGGAAGGTGTTAGACCGACCGATGTCAAACAAAGGTAGGATAATGTGTACGGGGATTCTTCTCCATCATTTTCACCGTCAAAGATTGGTGTAAGCAATTCCGTTTAGAACGAAAGTCCATCGACGATAAACCTCACTCCGGTCGACCCGTTAAGCGTTAAGGGACTCACTGCAAACAACATCAAATTAGTGGAAGGTTTGAGTGACGGTCGGCTAAAGACGAAAAAATAGCAGCAAGGACAAAGCTTTCAAAAACTAATCCTTAGGATTCTTCATGAACATCTTCATATAAATAAAGTTAGTGCGAGGTGGGTGCCAAAACTTCTTTCAAGTGTGCAGCGAAGTGAAGTATGCTCTAAGGAACTTTTTTTTGAACGATTTTTGAAGCAAATTGTTACTGCGGATGAAACTAGTTTTTTACTGTCGAGTCGATGGAGTGGCGTCGTTCTGGTCAAGCACCGCCTAGAAAAGCCAAGGTGACTCAGTCCACCAAAAAAATTATGGCTTCTATATTCTGGGATTGTCAAGTAATATTGCTTATAGACATGAAAGAATGCAATACTACGGTAACAGGAAGCTATTGTGCTAACCTTATAAAGCAATTACGAGAAGCAATCAAGCAAAAAAAGTCGTGGAAAACTTAGCACAGGTGTGCGGCTTTCCATGAAACTTTTGAATCTCCCCTCGTAACTGTTTACACACAAGAACCTTCTTACAGATACTGGAGTCACAATGAAAATTGTACCTACCAATTCTGTTCCGCTGTTCTGTAGAGATGTTGCGTCAAAGTCGGATCCTTGGTAATATGTATGTTTTATGGAATTTCTGGCAGTATTTAAAATACCATAATCACGTCTATGCGCTTCGATTATCAACGAAAACTGTCGACATGGCTCACAATATTGATTCATCGACGGTTTTACTCGTCACGCGCGTCATAATTTTAAACAGAGTTGACCATGCATGATGAGCTTTACCACGCTCTGGATAAAGCGGTGGTTACAACGGTGATCCGCAAATGAGTTTCGTGGAGTAGATAAAACTGCGCTTTTACTCGCCAATGTATCACCTGCTTCACAAGGAATCGTCAACCATTAATTGCCTTCGCTTCCCTCTCAAACCTTTGGCCTCCGACTATAGGCCACGGCGTATTAGTCGTGCATCGAGCCGTGCGCGACTCATAGGGGACGGTATAAATAGAGGCGAATTGAAGACTTACTACTTCCAACACACCACTTTGATCCGATTATCGAGTTTAGATAAACTGTTTGTGAACTCAGTGGATTATACGGTCATGTGAATTTGATGTAAGATTGTTTGGCAAAGAATATTTCAAGGGAATCAAACGGGCGGGATATTGAATAAGTAACTTAGGACTGTAAAGTCTATTCAGAGACAACCACAGATATAAGACTAAGAGAGGACTAAACGAGACTCGCATGACAAACATTTTAGGAAAATTGACTTAGACAAATTAATATTAGGATAATACTTGTTGTGAGGATTGGACAGGATGAACCCTTTACTCGGCATTTCAGCCGCCGGGAACCTAATGAACTTCAAAAATCTCTATTATGGTGAATCGCGATATTTTATTTTATCATATTTGGGAAAGAAATAGAACATCTTACAAATAATACGTTATAATATATAAAAATTAAAGTTATCCAAAAAGTTTCCACAGTTAAATAGCCACGTCAAATGCTAATATATCAAGTGTAACATTGAAATTGAATTAAATATGTCTAGCCAAAGGGAAAGAGTGGAAAGAGGGAAAGCTGGTAAGAAATCGAATAGCGAATCCCTCTAAGAAATACAGCAGACTGGAAACCTGGCCAAATCCAAACCTTAGTGTAACGACACTCAAAAATTAAAGCTTTAAATAAAAGCACCATCAAAATATTATTATTGTCGTTATAATTATTTTATAAGAGGTTATAATTATGAGTTATAATTATGGTTATAATTATATAATTATGAGAGTTATAATTATCCCTCAAACATCGTTCTTTGAAGTGAGAATCCCATGCGTGCCTTATCTTTATCACAAACCTTTTAATAAAATCATGGATGTCAGTTACCATTTATGTTGAGTTGTTTTTAGGCCGCTATTACACTGCAGTTTTTTATATATTTCTGTAGGCGCGAACAAATCAAAGCCTAATCGAATAAGAGTAATAAGGGCCAGAATCGAATAGTTTTAGGTACACTAGCGTATTTCCAGCTGTTTATTCGTTATCAGCATATAACGTTACACTGCACAGCACAGGTTTCTCCTAGTAAATCACTACGGGTTTCAGGTCATAATCACGCGGACCCAATGGGGATTGGTGGCTACACATGTTACAGATTTTATAAACTTTCTCATGAATTTTATCGTAATTCGCTCATGAGGATTTCCTCACGACATTTACCTTGACGGTGGAGCTATTTTTTTTAAATCGATACTTAAGTAGAATTCAGGTAATGTCCATCAATTCACATTAGAGTCTCGAAAATGCACCGTGATTACAAGCGGATTATAAATAGCGCAGTGGGGGCATCATACGCTGCTATTGTAACCGAATATTCGCAATTTTCATCCACGGATATTTATTCAACACTGTTTCAGTATAATATCCTTTAACAAAATCAGTCCAGAAATTATGACAATGCAGGTTTTATAACAGATGTTGAAACTAACATGGATTAGTAACAAAACATTTATAAAAGCTTCTTGATAGTATAGTGGAGGCGTTAGTGTGGGCTTGATGTATTGCACGAAGGTATCACTGCCCGAAACGTAACCTATTTAGGAAAACATTGTTTTTGTTGCCATCTTAGGCAATCGAGTAGTGAAGATGAGATAATCGTAATAGTGACTAATTAAAAGGGATTTAAGAGGTATTCTCAATTAAGGGTGTAGATCGTGAAAATCACCGAAAAGAGTGTTACGATTTTTCATATTTAACCTATTTACATATGATTGATATCAATGATAATTTGTATATATTACAATCAAAGACCAATAAGTATGTTCATGCTTATATTAAACTCTTAAACCTAATAGTTGTTATATAATAAACGTCAACAAACGCACAAAATTGAGTAAAAATGCAAAAACATGACTTCGTATTTTTCAGATTTAACCCCATAAATCAACACAAATTGATAAAAAGAAACACTTTTTGAACACTGAAGAAACCAATAAGTATAGCTGTATACTTCTTTTTATACCTTTACAAACAAAGACTTCCTCTTTTAAAGCCCTAAAATCTAGATATATTTTAAGGTAAATTTTTCATACACAAATGTATGGGATAAAACGTTCGTTTCATTCGTGCAATCTCGGTGGTCTGCAGCGGCAGTTCCTTTCTGTAAGTGAACGCGACACCACGCTTGTCGGCTGCAGACAGCAGAATTACGTATTGTGAATTTGTGTTTTTTGTAAAAAACTGTAAGTATAACATTTTTATAATTAATTTATTTTCAGTTAGTAGAAAGTATCGATATAATGAATGTCTGAAAGAAAACCATGATGGAACTAGATATAAATCGTAAAAAATACAATATCTACACTAATAGGTATTATAAAGAGGAAAGATTTGGATTTTTGTATGTAACGAATAAACTCAAAAAGTACTGGACTGATTTTAATAATTCTTTTATCATTCGAAAGCTACATTATCACTGAGTAACATAGGCTATTTTTTTCGCAGGACTGATTGAATTTGAGTGGCATGCCAGGGAAAAGAAAGTTTTGTACGCATTATAAAAATATGAAAGCCAAAAGATCTCGGAATAAAATGTAAGTTCCTCCCTACTTATTTATTATCGCATTTGAACAGGGTACATTACAAAGCTAATACAATATGTCATATGATTTAGATCGCCCGATTCAGACATATACCTACAATAACATGTAAATATTGGTTTGTATTATCTATATCTATACTGATAAATAAAATTGAAGTATCTGTATGTAATATCAAAATAATAGGATTTTTTTAAAAAAAAAAGGCGATACGGAGTTCGCCGGGTCGGCTAGTATTGTCTAAATATCAAATTGTGGAAGTAGGTAGGCGACAGCGCAACTTTGTCGACATACCTATACCGCCAAACAGACGCGAGGCGCCTAGCGTCTGGCTTAGGGTTGTACAAAATAAATAAAAAGTGGATAATATTGATGAATAATATTTCCAGTATTGAAAATAAAGAAAACCTTGGGGCCGAGACTCTGAGCAACAATGCTACGCGCTGTATAGAGGTAAGTTGTTATACGTAATTCTTGTAGACTTGTTACATAAATAAACAAACTACTTAGTTAGTGATGGGCGAAGACAAAATCTCAATACCTACCTATAGATTTTTCTTGCAATATTTATTATTTTCATCGAGAGACAAACACCTTAGTACCGAAATACTTCTCAATTACTTTCTCAAAAGAAAATTTACTTTCAAATAGGTGACGTCATAAAAAAACAATACCTAATGCGTAAAGAAATTATAATTTCTATTCATCAGGAACCTAATATTGTATTAATTCTTTTGCATTTTTTTAAATTTTTAATTATTTTTTATAAAAAAAATCAAGCCATTATCTTTCTTTACAGGAACTAGTTATTGAAAACGACCAAGAGGGAAAGGTGGATGAAATGGAAGTTGGGCGTAGAGTTGTAGACGTTTCTTTTTTTTTCAAGCTCTTCAGGCCATAGGGGACCACGGTCCAATGGATTGTAAGTTAAGTTACCTCAGTATAATAGGTGAAGTAAAAGTTGGTCTGGACTCAAAACTCATCATGAAATGTAGTATGTGTAGTATGAAATTTACTGTGTGTTTGATTGAAAAGAAAGAAGATAGAATGGAAGTGAATCATCAAATTGTATCTGGTATCATATCATCTGGTGGGAGCTACTATCAGTTAAAAACATTAACTGCCGCAGTAGCCCTACCAATCATGTCACCTTCATTATACAATGAAATTAATAATACGGTTTGCGATTGGTGGGAAAAGACAGCAGCACATTCCATGGCAGAAGCTGTCAAGGAAGAAGCGGAGTACGCAGTGTCTATAGGTAGTGTTGATAAAAATGGTACACCATTAATATCTGTTGCTGTTGACGGTTGTTGGAGCAAGAGATCTTATGGTAAGAATTTTTCCGCCTTGTCCGGCGCAGCTGCGATAATTGGCATTAAAACTAATAAAGTATTGTTTTGTGGAGTTAAAAATAAATACTGCGTAGTTTGTGCACGAGCCGCAAAGAACGACAGTCAGCCCTCGGAACACCGTTGTTTCAAGAATTATTCGGGATCATCTACCGGTATGGAATCGACCATAATAGTTGAGGGGTTTAAACGTTCCATTGTTGATCACGGTGTAATTTATAATAAATTTGTAGCAGACGGCGATTCCAGTACTTATAAAAAAATATTAGATTCGCGACCGTACGGTAATTTAACAGTAGAGAAAATTGAATGCAAAAATCATCTTTTACGAAACTACTGCAATAGCTTGGAGAAACTGTCGAAAGACACTAAGTATCCTTGCGAATTGCGGAAATTCCTAAAAGAAAGGTATTTGCGTTTAAGAACGGGTGTAAAATGCGCTATTAAATATTGGGGCGATCAAAATCAGTCACTCGAAGAAAAAATAAAAAATCTTAGTGAAGATATCCTAAATGGTCCACAACACGTATTTGGTAATCACCAATATTGCAAGGAGTATTTCTGTAGACCTGATACTCGTCGAATAGAACCTGTTGGGTTGCTTCCAGCAATTGTTGGATGCGGATTAATGGACGCGGTACACATTTTAAGTAAAAGACTGTCATATCATTCTAGAAGTTTAATTCATAATTGTACAAGTAATATAGTTGAAAGTTTTAACGCAGTGATTGCCAAATTAGTAGGGGGTAAGCGTGTAAATTATTCTTCCCGTGGTTCTTATGCGGGCCGATGCGCAGCTGCTGTTGTGTCTTTTAATACAGGATCGATTCATAGTAAAACTCATGAAGTAATATTTAAATCTAGTCCTAATCCTTTGATCGCGAAAGTGGAAAATTGTAATCGTAGAATCCGTTTAATTGCTAAACCTAAATTAAGATTGAAAAAGAGCCACAGCGCTGTATCGAAAGACGCTCACTATGGACCAAACTGCGAAAAACCTGATCTGAGTCCAGAATTATATGAGAAAGCCAAGTCATCTTTTTTAGCCGATTTAAAGTTGTCTTGTGCTGAAAGAGAGGAGCTTGAAAGGTCGACCCATTTGCAAAGAAGTAGTTCTGAGTGGATGAGTACAAGGAGAAAATTACTAACCTCATCATCGTTCGGGGAAGTTTGTAAAAAACGAGAGAGCACAAGTTGTGCTGTTCTTGTTCGTAAAATCGTTTATGGTAGTAATATCTCCAGTTTGCCTGCTGTACGGTACGGTATCGAAAACGAAGAAACCGCAATTAAACAGTTAGAAATTCAAGAGAATATTAGTATACAAGGTTGCGGTTTGTTCGTCGACGATCAATATGAATTTCTTGGTACTACACCAGATGGCATTTATGCAAACGGTTTAATTGAAATTAAGTGCCCACATTCTTTAGCTGGCATGACTCTTGATGAAGCAATGGCCAAACATACCTTTTGGGTTAAGGACAAGGCTTCCAAGGGTTATGTCATAAATAAAAATCATAACTGGTATTTCCAAATTCAGGGACAGGTACATATTACTAAAAGAAACGTTTGCATGCTTGGCATCTGGTTTGGTGCTACTGTACCTATGAAAGTTTATATTATAGAAAAGGACGACAAATTTTGGGAGGAGAAAATGGAGATGAAATTAGTTAGGTTTTATTACGATTGCCTACTTCCAGAATTAGTTGATCCTCGGCAGTCACGAAGCATGCCCATTCGTGACGCGCCCAGTATCATAGAGGCTATGAAAGAGAGGAAAGAAAGAGCTTTACGTGTTATGAAAGAGAAGAACGCCTAATGATTTTGAAAGATACAGGTAACTCGATTCACCCAGCCAGTCGATTCACGTAAACACGCCAGTCCAAAAGTCGTTTTAACTTAGGAACTTAGAAATCGCCTTTTGGTTTTCTGTTTTAAACGCACTTACTTATCTAGTCTTGGATTGTCATAAATCTTCCAATAGCTCAATTACTATACAATTTCTGAGTTACCTGGTGTAAAGAATCATAAAAATTGGTTCAAAAATACAGCGAATTGAGAATTCTCCTTTTTTTAAGTCGGTTAAAAGGGCTAAATTTGCAAAAAACGAAGTGACGTCACTGCGCTACGGTTTTTATTACTTACGTGAATCGGGCAGCTGGTAACGTTTTCATTCTGATAGGTTTTGTGATAGCCATTGATTTTATCATCAAATTAGCAGAAATCAGAACTTGATCCGTAATCGAATGAAAAACCATTAGAATTTTGAACTCATATTTCGTTATTGTTTAATTACATACTTTTAATTAGTATATTAATAATTTACAAACTTCTGTTAAAATTAGTAAATAAATGAATTATTTACTAATTTTTGTACAACCCTAGCACGCTTTTGAGATAGCGAGTAATGGCGACTCATATTTGTTATTGTGTAGTAAATAAATCATTTTTATACTTGTGTTTCATTTATTGACATTTTTTTTAAAACCCTAGGATTTTTTTTAGATATCGACGAGGTGATCGTAAACAAAAAGTAAGTATTTGAGTTTACGCAATAGGCACATTTCCTTGCGTAGAGATAAACACACTTCCTACTGAATTTGCAATTATTTTATTGAATGAATATTTTACGAATTAGAATAAATTTTGCTAGTGAAATTACAAATAAATGAATAGTTGGAATTTTAGGTAAGTAGAATACAAAAATGTCAGATGTCAAATGATAGAAAAACATAAAAATTGTGTCTCAACTACTCTTATTAATCTATTAAAAAGAATCAACAGCTAGTTTCCAAAAATTCAACGTTATTGTTATGCTGTAAATATTCAAGTTCAATAACAATTTCTCAACGTGGAACGTTTGTTGCAAAACATTTTGAAAATCGCGCTCTCTAGGTCATTCATCCGCCCCGTCGGATGTTACATTAAACTTTGGCGCTGCGGTCGCTCGAAATCGAGATCTCAGGCCAACAATCTACACCCTTAAGTCTATACCCAAAATATTCTTAACTGATGTTGACATGTATCGTGGATGTTCATGGGTGACGGTAACTAATTACCCCCAGGTGTGGACTGTCTGCTAGGCTGTCACCTTTTTCGGTGAAAAAAATATGCGGTGATTTTTTCATAGCATTAGTGATTTAAAAAGCTGATGTGCTGCAGCGCCATCTAGTGACGAGTTACAACAAAGTCGATAGCATAAAAACCTTCTCGATGAAAAAATACATATATGTGCCAACTTTCATGGTGATCGGTCAAACTGTATCGAAGTCTATTAACATCAGATATACCAACATCCTCTTTTACATATATAATAATAATAATAATAATATAGATAGATAGATGGAGGCATCAGACAAAGTTAGAAATAAAGATGGCTTAAATTTGACGAAGTTTCTGTAACCGACAAACGTATTCCAATTCAATAGAGTGCAACTGCACCATTAGTGTAACATATTTGATATTGGTAAACATATTTGATACTAACTTTGCTCACGACTTCGTTAATGTAAGAAGCCTATATGTTCAACGAAATCGGTTCAGCCGCTTCGACGTGATTGAATAACAAACATCCAAACTATAGCATTTATAATATTAGTGGGATTATCTGAGGGAGACCTTATTGTCGGTTCTAGTTTCTGCGATATCGTGACTAAATTCCGAAAACTTTCCAAGATTCATGGATGCTATACCGAATTCAAACACGCAATACTTATAAATCATAACCCCTTAGTATTTTGATCAAACAAAAAAAGACTGTTCTCCTAGAACAGTGCACCATTCACCTTTAGATGTGTCGTTTCTTCTTTGTTTCTTATAAACAGGCACATAAAAAAGAATGGAACGGTAAAGCGAACGCAATTCATCAGCAAATTATTGGACACAGCTCTGGCAGATTTGCCTCGTGTAAGTTATAAATTAGGTTACAGCCATTTTCAGAAATAGGTCAGCACGCGACAAATATACTCCTATCTCCATAAACAAGAGCCATAAGTCTAATTTTTAATTATGCTGTGTATCAACGTGCAAGATACCAGTAGTGGAGTTCGTGACTAAAAACACTTTTCTGTTCTCTCAATTAGTTCTTTGTGACTAGGCTTGCCATCCGCCCTCTTTTCCCCGGACACTGTCCTCTTTCGAAGGGCGTCCGGGGACGTCCGGAGGATTTTTCAAATGTGTCTGGGGTTGTTAAGAAGTAACGTAAAGCGACGACGGTGACAGGTTGTATTAAACGATTACCAGAAAATACAATAAAAATAAATCGCCGCCTGTTTCCTCAAACTACGAGGGGCGGTCAAAAAGTTCGCGGGAATGAGGGGGGGGGGGGGGGAGAAGGGGAGATAAACTTAAATTTTAATTTTTCCTTTTCAATATATTCTCCATTGACTTTAATACATTCTTTACTACGTTTGATTAAATTATCAAAATAGGACGAAATCGTTGCCTTCACCTCTTCATCATTATCAAATTCCTTTCCTCGAAGCTGTTTTCATTTTCGGCAATAAATAATAGTCCGATGGGGCTAGATGCGGGCTGTAAGGACCTACAATTGGAGGTTTACAATTTGGAACCTACATCGGTTAAGAGCAGTCTGCTCAATATTGCTCCTGTGCACGGGCACATTGTCGTGCAAAAGCAGCACACCTTTGGACCATTTTCCTCTCATTTTTTTCTTCACTGCCGCTCCAGCAGGCTAGCATAGTATAGTCCGGTTACGTCGACACCCTTTTCTTTGTAGTCTATCAACAATATACCCTCGGTATCCCAAAAATCAGTCGTCATGAGCTTTCCGGCCGACAGCGACACCTTGAATTTTTTGGGAAGTGTGGCCCTTTTTATGCCATGTATCGTGGATGTTTACCATTAGGTGGACTATATGCTCGTCCGTCGCCTACCTACTTTCTTTATAAAAGATGTAAACTTAATAGATCTGCGTAAAAACTAATCCCCATAAAAAGACAACTTCGCCGCAACTGGATCAGAAATAAGAACAGAATAATATGCAATTTACGGTTTTTTTAATTATAACTAGCTCTACGGTGAAGAACAACCTGAAGAAATCCGCATGCATGCTCGAAAGTTAAAAAACATCTAGAGCATTTGTATCCTTCAATCTGCACTGAATTCGCGTGGTGTATTATGGCCCGATACCCGGATCAGGATTTACTAAGAGAGGCCTGCGACCTGCAATGGGATGTTATAGGCTGATATCGATCGATCAATCGAAGGTGATATAAACATATCGCTCATTTAATAATTCATATTTTGGAGACCTCGAGGAACTAAAAGTATAATTGTAGACAATTCCATCAATTCGTTTCATTTCATTTATTTTCATTTTCGTTTTCTTTTTCCTTTAATCTTTTTAGACACATTACTCATTGATTCATAGCTAATCAGTTTCGAACTAGGTACCTACTTTTAAATTCTGATAAATAGAAAAGGACAAGATATTTTCAGTAATTACTAAATTTATACAGTATTTTTGATAAGAAAGTATATATCTAAATATTGAAAGAAATTACATTCAAAAACAATTCAAATAAAATGCCCATTCAGATAAATCTCATTAGACCTTCAGTGTTTCTGAATTTCTTTAAAACAAAAGGAGTATAAAAGGAATTTCAAGCAACTCTTGCCATTTGATTAAACAGCCTTAGACCAAAAAAACGTAGACGCATAAAAACCCTCGAGTTAAAGTTAACAATTAGGGCAACCTTTTTATTTTTACCCCCAGTTATTTACGGAGAAGGTTGACGAGGTGACGTTGAAAAGGTACAATTTATTTGCAAGCGGTTAAGGAAAATGGACCTCTTTGTGCGTGCTTTAAGGATTTCTTTAACTTGGCCCTGTAAAATGCTGTGTAGTAAAGAAATAAAATGAAAAACTATTGGCAACTAACCCCTATAACTGTATATTTATTACACATTACTTGTAGGTAAAGGGTTTAAGTGTAAGTCTGGATTTTCCTCTTTTCTTTCGTAAGGGATCAGATTCTCATATGAAAAAGAGATTTATAATCAATTTGTGAAATAAAATTAAAAAAAAAAAATTATTGGAGACAGGCGGGTGGTACAGCATGGTAGGCACATTATAATTCGGTACTGTTCAATCCAATAGCGGTACAGTGCGGTACAGTACCTAACGTTCGATACGGTACGCGACCCCCAGTAATTCAATCAGCGTTTCCACTTAATTATTTTAACGCTCACTAAATCGATGGCAGAGAAGTAAATTCATTCCATTTCCGGTCATCTCATTTTAAGTAAATAAATATTCATCTGGAAATGTTAACGGAGGCGTTACAATTAATTAAGTCAGTAGTAATGGTAATTAAGGATTTAAAGAACGTCACTGCACTTACGTATTAACAGAAACCCGATATGTCACATAATTATGTCACGCTATGTCGTGTGCAACTTAATATCGAATTTATGTTCTCTTTAGTTGCACTAAGTAGGTTTTTCTTTGTAGAAAAAAGGTGACAGAGGAGCAGACACTTCACCTGATTGTAATTGTATACTGTCGTCCATAGACATCTGCAATCCCATGCCAACATCAGTTCAGAATGACAAATGTTGGCACGCCCCCGGATGCACAGTTTTTCGGTATAACATAGATAAACCTTAACCGATTGATATGAAATAGTTTGAGCCTCTGGCGGGTTAATTCAATTAGGTTTAATTACTAGTTGACGACGCGACGTTACAAACTTTTCAAAGTCGCAATATATATACATATATAGATACAAATGATATACATATACCATTGGACAGCACCCACTAACAATTTTAATAAATATTTTTTTTAAAACGTACGAAAGGCTACCTTTCAATATTCACGCACGACTTGACTTCTTTCTTTAAAGGCACTATAAAGTGCTATATACTTCAACTGGAGGGCTATATTTCAATCTTCATGTACGTTTTTTAAGTGCACGCTGCAATCCAACAGCTGCTGGGCGCGCTTGACTGGCCACGTTACCCTTCTCTCACAGAAGGACTACCTTGAAATGTACTGCATTTCCCACTTTTATCTTACTTCCCTAATGTATGTACGTGTTTCCGTAGTGAGTGCGATGTGCCAGAGCTCATTCCCATCCTATCCCTCCCCATTTTCTCAACCCTTTCTCCAAATCCATTCCTATATCTCCAAAGGTAGCCAGCGCATCCGGGGGGTGCCAACGTGTGTCATTTTGGACTAATCTTGGCATGTGTCGCGGATGTCTATGGGCGACAGTATTCACTTACCACCAGGTGGACTGTACACTCGTCTGCCGCCTTCGTCTATAAAAAAAAAATTGCATGCTTATGGAATAGAATTTAATATTCATTAATTTTTAAGTTTCAATGCCAAAAATACATTTGTTCCTTTTATTAGGTGCCTCAATTGAGGAACTAGAAACAATTAGGTCGTGCAATTAAAACAACGATCCATCCAGCAATAACAAACCACTGCCAACTTGTAACAAATCGCGAGCTATAACACAAATTAGCATAAAAGTTACACCACTAACGACCCACCAAATTGACCGATGAGGGAGACTCGGAACAAAAGAGCTATTGAGGCAATCAAAACTGCTTGGTGAAGCCTTTTTTAAGATAGAAACTCTGGCGCGCGGCCAGCTGCCGATTGGAGATAAGGACTGGTGCAGACGCGTTATCCGACGTTACAGCTTTTGGAGAAAACTTTTTTTTTATTTACTTGTACTAAACTGGGCGTTTTCTGGCATTTTGTGGCTGTCGCAAGCATTGAAATGAGCAAGACTCAAAGGTTTTTATATGTACCCGTATCTGAGAAAAGGGTCTAATTTACTGAGAAAAGGGTCTAGTTTACTGAGGAAAGGTCTATTGTCGGTTATAGTTTTCCAGATATTAATACTTAAGTGAAATCGTTAAAAAATTTTTTTTTTATTTTTAAAAGGCGGAATTCGACGTTTATATATATATATTTTTTAAAAAATCTTAAAAACCTGTGTCAGAACATGTTTCTTTTTAAACAGTCGTGAAACGACGAAATTTTGAGGAAATTTTAACCAAGTAAAGTTCATGACGACATATCATTGCCTATAACGCTATACCATAGCAGCCTATTACGTTCCATTTCACAGCACAGGTCTCCTCTAGTAAATCAGTAAACCATTTTGGAAATTTGGTTTTGGATCATAATCCACTACGCAGGCTCAGTGCGAATTAGTGAATACATACCATGCTCCAGGTTTTTAATTCTAACGATGACTGACGATGGATAGTAATTATTTAAAAAAACCATACCTAAGTAGAAATTCAGTAGGTATGGACCGAGGATTTTGAACTCGCGACTTCACAAATGAGTTGAAATTAGATACCCGCTATCACCACTCTAATCGTGCTAATCGATATTCTGAGAAGAGTAACTATTCAATTTTTCGTCAAAGTGGCGATATAACAGAAGAGTTCTCACACAGAAATTATTAACTTGATTAGAGTAACGTGATTGGATGCTGCTTCAAGCTCCGCTTTATGGATTATTCGTATAATAACGCAATGTTGTTATAATACTTATGTGGTGTTGGCCGGATTTAGAATAGCACCACTCCATCTCTTCCCACGGGTGTAAAAGGCGACTAAGGGATTGCAAAGCCGCTACCATAAGCGCTGAGGAAGAACCATCTCTATAAGAGGGGCCTCGCTAACACGCATGGCCGGAGTACCGTTTTAAAGCCATCCCTCATGCACGAAAAAAATGGACAGCAATGGACGAAAAAAGCAGTGGTTGGTTATCTCATTGCAATAAATTCGATCAAAGACAGGTCAGACCAGTGGTCATTTTTCCTCAGTCTGTATCCAACAGAATGATAATATGAATGAAATATCATAACAAATATAAATAAGGTCAGTTTACATTTTCGTGGCTATTTTTAGCAACTACATGTGATATCGCTCGAGTTCCGGCTTCCGGAGCGATATATTGTTATAATAGTGGCAACATATGACCCATGTCAGCTGATTGTTTTGTGCCAAAAGGACAGTTGACACGTAACAGATACATTTATCTATGTGTTTTTGGTGTTCGACAAAAATATTAGATTCCTGGTATTGGCCGCAGCAGATTGAAATTTGTATTATAAACTATACGTATGTGTCTATACTGTCTCACCAATACGTATGTCAAAATTGGCAGCAATTTGTTAATTTATTGCAGTTATTGCGTAATACCGGAAAGCGCAGTGTGGGACGTCCTTCGGTCAGATGGAACGACTATTTGAAGAAGTACGCCGGTGGTGTAGTGGCGAGCCTTGGGAGAGACATATGTGCAGCAGTGGAGATAGAAGCTGTTCATATGGTATGGTATTGCGTAATAAAAAAATAAACCAACTTTCGCTTTTATAATAGTAGTGAGTATAAATAATAATATTATTTAAAAAAATGTCGAACCGGTATGTATTTATAAGAAGATCGGAATATCGCACGTAAAAATAAGCTTGGGAAAGGGGCTTAATCCAAGAAATGACACCGGCTGATATAGTATAAGACGAGCCACAAAACCTCGTATTATTTATAAGTAAACATAAATTAGCCAAGTAATAATCAACATTAAAGTTCTAATGGGCTGGTCACATAATACGAGGGTTGATCAAAAAGTTTCCAGAATCAGTATGAAATAAACGAGGATAAATAAATATTATTATTTATTTTTCTGGGCAATCTTCAACCAAAATCGTTATACTTAGAGTAATAACTTTCAAGACCTCTTATTCCATTTGAAAACAAATCATGATCAATGTCAGGGAAAAAAGCGTGGACTGTGGACTGTGTCTACTGTGGACATAACCTCCTCATTGCTGTCGAATTTATTGCCAAAGATAAATTCTTTTAAAACGGGAAAAAGATATAAATCACTGGGGGGCAAGTACCGGTGAATATGGAGGATGTTTCATCAGTTCAAACCCTGCCTGCTTGACGGCAGCGAGCGCAACGTCAAATTTGTGCGTGAGACTACCCAGTCTTGATGGAAACTCACACGACCACTTAATTTTCCCCGTGGTTTTATTTTAATTTTGCCGCGTATTTAGTGCATCGGTGAGGCATAATATAAACCGATAATTGTCTTTATTAAATAATTAGTACAGATGATATATTAGCCTTACAGAATACAGTGGTAACAACTTTGGCGGTCGATGCAAAAACAGGAAATTTTTCACTGTTGGTGATGATGGCCTGTTCCATGTCATGTATTGCTTTTTTTCTTTCTGAGTCAAAATCGTACACCTGTTTCGTCCAATATTACAAATCGTCATAAAAATCAATTCGTATCAGTTTGCAATAAGGCTAGATTTTTCATTGCAATCTTGACGCGCATTTCTTTCACTTTGTCCGTTAACATTCTAAGGAGCCAACGTACGTAAAACTTTTTGAAATGTAATTTGTCCGATAAAATTGATTAAACACTACCAAACGTAATCTTTAAACTCTCAGCTATAAAACGAATGGTCACACGTCAATCATTTACCATAATTTCAATAACTTTTTAACGTTTTCATCAGTGGTAGACCAAGATGGCCTCCCGGAGTTGTCGTCATTTTTGCAGGTAATTCCTCCACGTTTATATTCCAAATGTAATGTAACTGGTATATAACATCAGAATGTAACTAGTAAATATGACGGAGCATCAACAACTAAAGTAGCCAGTCTTAAAAATTTCTTTAGCGGGTAGATATTTTTTTCAAAATTAAATTATTTAATTACGTGGCGGACTTCAGTTTTCTCTCAATGTATTGACACACAAACTTACAATTATACATTTTATACACAAAAAGAACAATGCAGTAATTCACGTGGATATATACCAATGAGTTTGAAGTTAAAATAAATATAAAACTATCCATATATCATAACTAGAAATATCAGATTATGGAAACTTTTTGAACACTCGTAATTATCACAGAACTAACAATGGCCGCAGCAAACGAGAGCTCGACTAGGGACCACGTACTGGTAATAGATGACATAAAGAGAGGTGGCGGGGTACGGCTGGATAGGAAAGACAAGTGATCAAGCACTGTGGAGAACCTTGAGTAGACTATATCCTCTATATCCAGCAGTAGACACAGGCCGATAAACAAGAGCAGATAATTATAATTAAAATTAAAGACATTAAAATGCAAAATAACACAGTTAAAGACTAAACTAAAAAGACTACGTTTAAGTTTTTTAAAACAGTTAACGATTTAAACCTACTACGTAATAGTTTAAGCTAAACTATGCAACGATACAGCAAACAATTTAATATCAGTCTGATATCGTTCCCGTGGTTCCCCGTTCTGATCTTTTGAGAGCGAGTTTCAATTTAATGCATTTTTAAACAAACTTTTATGAGAATATCTGCGCACTAATATACTGGTATTTTCATGATTCCAAAAGTATACACATACACCGTCAATGCAGAGTAGAAGAATCAATATAGAATGAACGATCACCTCGATACAGACCAACTTCCTACACATTTCGGTAATTAATTTTGCACTTGACATGTATCATCAATCATTTTATATTTTTCTGCAGATCGCCAATGTGGTCATCAATTAAAAGTGTAAAGTGTATCATGGAGTAAACTTTTAAGTTGATAGATGAGATTACTAAAACCAAATCAAAATCGATTAAAATATTAAATGTGCCGATGCGCCTTTCTTTGTATTCGTGTCTCAAATCAAGATTGTCTCTATTTATTTATTCGCTAGCTATACAATTTTGCTTTGACAAGGAATATGCAAAGCAATTCCAAATACGACATGGTGCTTTGAACTGTATGTACTTGGAGCAAAAACGTGATGTTCGCAATTTAGTGCTAGAATATAGGCTTCCTTTTCCGGGAGCTAAAAATAGTAGTATTCAATACGAAAGGAGCTAGTTGATTGGACGGACACAGACGTCCATCACAACCTCATAGATCTGAATGCAAAAACATATACCTATAATGTTCCGCTTTTACCGCTGTTTCGCCAGATTACCCGCCGCGCGCAATAATGGATAAACCAATCAAATCCCCAGAGGACTGTGGACCAATGAAATCGGGCTTTTAGTCTCCGGTCAATTGATTGGATTGTTGTTTCGATTACAAAACCACAGTATTTGATTGATTATGATTTTGCGACTGTTTTTTAGACTTTCAAACACCAATGCTTCTTAATTTTTAATATATTCGTATAAGACGTAATCATTTAGCTATTATAATACTGATGAGGTAATTGTAAACTGTTATTGAAAATACAGACACGTATTAACGAAGCAGTTGTGTTCCGGACTTCTTGCCGCCACCTTTTTATAGCCATATTGATTTTTGTTTTTATAAAAATGTATAGTCAGATTTTTTATTCGAGTCAGGGATATAACTTGTAGAACTGTCAATAAAGTGTCATCTCCGTTCAAATTTACTCAAGACTTTAGTTGGCATTTTTTTTAAATATGTCATCCTTAATTTGTGCTTTAGATCGCGAATATATCATCTCTTACCTTCACATGGCCTTTATTCCACACCTTCCACCCTCAATAACTTGTTTAGATTACTAAAAACCACATCAAAATCCATAGATTAGGAAGTATAAAAATTCTAAAAGTAAATTATTCAAAAATTATAGAAACCTCATAGACTGTCAGATAGTCGGAGATTTCAGTGCCCAATTTTCTCTTTTCTGCCTTTAAGAGGGTTGAAAAGTATGTGGATGTAGACTACAATAATGTAAAAATTAGGGCAAGATCGCGTGTCCAACATATTAAAAACCAACTTTCCATTTGCAAGAAAAAATATGTTCTGACACAATTTTGTCGCCTCTGCCATGTTTACCAAATGAAATCTTAGATAAAACCAACCATGGATAGGCAGAAGGTTTGCACGTGCCCGAACGTTTGGAATGAAGGCTCGAACTCGTAGACAAATATAACAATTTTCCATGTTTTTCTCACTTCTGCCGATTGGAAGTATAAAAGTTGATATCATAAATAGCTCGAAAAAATAATGGCAGAAGGTTTTCGAATGACCAAACCAAAATAAAGACCAGAAAATTTTGGTGAAAATTTTAATGAATTTTCCGTGATTTTGTCGTCAATGAAATTTATTTCATTAATAATTTAATATTGTAATTGTCCGTTATAAAAAATGGCAGAAGCGTAGAGCATGGCCTTCATATTAAAAAAAAAATCGCAAAGATGCAGAGAAACCTATTAAAATTTCTACAATTTTCTTTTTTATGCCATTTGGCAGATGCTATGCATCCTATGCATACTTTTTCTATGCATCTGCCAAATGGCATAAAAAAGAAAATGGTGGAAAGTTTAATATGTTTTTCGGTATACTTGTAAATTCTGCTTTCATCATTTTTAATCATTCTCGGTACGAAAGCCACGCCCAACACTTCTGCCTTTTGCTATACCTTAAAATTACTTTTTCTATGCATCTGCTAAATGGCATAAAAAAAGTAAATGGTAGAAATTTTAATAATTTGTCTGCATCTTTGCGATTTCTGCCTTCGCTTCTGTCACATCCAACAACTATGCCAACTTTGCCATAGTGTTTCACTAATTACAAATATTTTACAGTTTCAAAGGCATAAAAAATGAAATCACTGAAAATCATTAAAATTTTCACCAAATTTTTCTGGTCCCTATTTTGACTTGGTCATTCGAAAACCTTCTGCCATTATTTTTTTCGAGCTACTTATGATATCAACTTTTATACTTCCAATCGGCAGAAGTGAGAAAAACATGGAAAATTATTATATTTTTCTACGAGTTCGAGCCTTCTATTTATGAAATAAACAAGTTAAAATATTTCCATAAACAACAGAGGTAGGTAGGTACAATACAATATCTAGTGAAGATATGTAGGGCATACTCATGGAAATGTTCTCGCATTATTACAAGGGACTTATGTAACATGAATGAATATGCATATTAGCCGCAGACTAACGTATTATTATTCTCAGTTCGGGGAAAACAAACCTCCACTTCGGAGATGTCAACAATATACTCTGGAAAATAAGTATTGGGATTTTTATTTTCTATGTGAAAAATACATAGAATACCGAAAGTTTTGGATTCCAGACTTTTCTTTGAAAACTTCTCTATTCACAGTGAATTTCTACAGAGATAGTATTGGTCAATGGAAGATTAGAATAATAACAAGCTCCTTGGCAGCCGATGAGCTGGTGATGACGCAACTTATTTAATAGACGTTCAAATGGCGCCAATCGAGAATACAGCGTTGGAGAAGAAACCTATAATTGCAGTTAGGGCAATGCATATTATTAATGCAAAAAAGTTTGAAATCGTGGAAACTCTCGGTTGGCTGAAATTGTAAAAGCTACAATTATTGGAAAAGAATTACGAACCATTAGTTTTATAGACGTTATCTTAACAAAGAGACCTCATTGTCGTCGGTGAATTTTGGATACGAATTTTTAATTGAAAATGTCGTTGTTTCAAGATTGTATTTCAATAAAAACACTTTCCTTTTTCTTTCTTTTTTTTAGAGAATGTATGGCACACGTGAGGGCGGGCCAAAGATGGTAAGTGATCACCGCCGCCCATGGACACCTGCAACACCAGGAGGCTTGCGGGTGCACTGCCGAACTACGTCAAGGAAGTGCGGATGAACCGCACGACGCTGACGAGCGGTGCGATGGTAAAAACCCGAAGTTGGCATCAAATTGAACAGCTCTTTAGAACATTCCCCATTATAAAGGCGGTAGAAAACGCAGAGAAATGCAACATCTCTACGAATGTTGAGCAATTCTAAATCACCTGTGAGAGTGGAATAGTCAACAATTCGGATAGCGCGTCATTAGACGGAGTCAAGAGGGGTCCAGGGGTCTTCGGTACTTCGGTGCACCAGCCGAGGTGTGAGCAGTACTCCATACAGTACAAAGCGACAAGCGTGGCCCCGGAAGTAAAGTACTGCTTTGCTCTATTCAGTACACCGAGCTTTTTACTAGCAAGTTTTGTCTTCCCCTGGCCCGCTCAATTTCCGGACATCAAGAGATGCAAGAGCTCGCCAGACTTCACGTTGCGTGAAATAGATGTGCGGCATCGAGCTTACACACCGCGAGGTCGTAGGCTTTGTGGCACCCCCATTGTCCAGAGTCGAGTTAGAGGCAAAGAGACAGCCCAGTAGATCAGCCTTGTCCGTTACACTGTGGGCCAGTGTATCATCGGGTTTCCGCAGCGGTGGCAGGGACGATCGACAGAAGTTATACTCAGCAGCTTTGGAAAGCGACCAGAAAGCCCTACTCTCGGAAGGGTAGCTCGCTAACCGATCACCAATTCTGCTGATGTGCTGGAACATAGCCTTGGCAGTAGTCCTCTTCCTCGAGCATGGCTAGCACTGAACTCTTTCCTCTGGGACAAATGGTGGATCGCCAGACGCCCGCGCTTCAGCCCAACACTCTCTAACATTAAATTTTTGAAATAAGATGAAACAATTTTTAAGATATCACTATCATCTTAATATTTAAAAAATTGCAACTGCCAATAAAGTCCTTTCTCTCAGATAATATCAAATACTACTTTAATGAATCCATAAAATCGATGTATAGAGATGTGTACAAATTCTTAGACCATGTACTGGAAAGTATCACTATAAATATCATTGACATTTTTCTCTCGTCTGGCTGAGGTTCTTTTGGACAGATAAGAAATAGTTTTCTAATGTTTTGCGTTTTCAATGTTGAATCTAATCTCACGTTGAGACATCCCAATAATCTGTTGGCGTCGAAGTTGAAAAACGGGATCTAATTTAGTCAGCAATTATCTATACCACAGAATATATGAATAAGAAGATCTCAATTCGTGATTTATTACGCTCGACGGCAAAGGAGAACATCGTGCGGAAACCGGGTGCCCAAGAATTAATTAAAAAAAAAATCTGTCACGTGTAACAAACCGCAAATCTGCATTGGGACCACAAAACCTCCTCGTAATTGCAAGGAGACGTCTCTGTCCTACAGTGGGACGTTATAGGCTGATATCGATCTGAAGTCAATGACTGGCAAATACAACAACCTTACTTTTTCTTCCGCATCCTAACGAAGTATTCCGGCCAGAAAAAATAACGAGATAGCCTTAAAACTTTTTACGAAGAAAATGAACAAGAATAGATAAAAACATCGGTCGATGAAGTCCAAGTCCAGTCCAGCCTTTACAGTCCGATTTTATTATGAAAAGTAAATAAAAGTAAATGGGTCATAGATACCATTAGTTTTATGATCGAGTAAATGTAAGGTTTTTTGTATGACATCACTGAGACGGTCACCCACGTAATGGCAATGACTTCAATACGAGAAAACATAAATTGTAGACTTGATTATCAAGTTGAGTTGTTAAGTTGCTATTATACACGGTAAACTCGCGTTGAACTGTAACTGGACGTCATTGTGACAAGAAATTAGCTCAGATGATTCATTCTCTTAATTTTTATGGCAGCTTTAAAATGTTATATAAAATGCAAAAGTTTGGATAATGTATTGTAATTTTATAAACTGTTGATTTTCTTATGCAGTCAGTTTCATGTAAAGCGTTGGCCAACCGAGCGGACACACGATTACAAACATTTTTCGCGTTCGTAGACAAGTAATTACGGTGATTTTAAACTTAATTTTCATTGCTCTAACTAAATGAATAGATTTGTTCTATAACGTAATATTTGCGGTTTGCGCTACCTAACCGATTATTGGTCATGAGTTAGTTGCAAAGGGATTTGTATTTGTACGAACGCTCGATTGGCCGATACTTTATGTACATTTGTTCGCGACAGATTAATAAATTTCGATGAGTTTGCGACATTATAATAAGGCATACTCTCCACTCAGCAGGGTGGCAATTGTTGCTCGTGTTAAGTTACAAATTTTGTAAGAGTTAATGGGTAAGGACACACGCCCTGGTTTGCTAGGGCTGTTATCACAAGCTGTTGAGCCGTTGGAACATCAATAACCCCCAAAAAGAGTGACCTCACTAACTCCCAATGGGCAGCGTTTTAAGACCTTTAAGTACGCTCGTGACTACACGGATTACTTACTGTTTCATTAATTGATCTCCGCATGTTTTTAGCACACAATACCCTTGATATTCTATGCAAGGCGCCGTAAAATGATATTTGTGGATGAGCTCGAAGAATAAAAACGATACGAACGCTTTCCAACCTAGGGTTGACTAAGCCTTTGTGACTAGTAACAGTAATATGTGACATTATCACGGAAAAGGTCCCTTGTTGTCAGTTCAAGTTCTCGAGATATTCAGACTCGTAAAATTATAAATAATGTTTTTTTTGATATATTACTTTATTCACGGAAAAGGTCCCTGGTTGTCAGTTCAAGTTCTCGAGATATTCAGACTCGTAAAATTATAAACAATATGGTTTTTTTGATATATTACTCGATCTCAAAGATCAGACACTAAAGCATGTTTTTGACTAAACACATTCTTAAAACAACGAAATTTTGAGGAAATACATCTTCACCAAAGTTTAATGAAAAAGTACCTCGTTTTCGCTTATATGCCGTTCAGTGGTTGCGGCGCTTCAAACGAACATAAAGTCAAATCAAATCACTTTATTGTGGACCATGTACATGTGTTTATTATATTATTATTCATCACTATTATTGCCAAAGGTTGTCTGGAAGAGATTGCTTTTAGCGATAAGTCCGCCTTTTCTGTATTCTTGTGTACAATATTGTTTTGTTTTTGGTGTGCAATAAAGAGTTTGATCTATCTGTCTATTTATTAATAATCGCCACTTGTCGGCGCAACGTAAGTGGCATCGTCTTTGTATTGCATGAATTTGTATCTATCCGTATCCACGTGAAAGTAATAAATAAATAAGGGATTTTGAATGCTCAGATGTCATTCTACAAAAAAAATAAAATAACACTAAACAGTAGGTATCTTCGAACGAAATATGAACTGCACTTTAACGCTTAACGCTGACATGGTTTGTACTCTGTGGATAGTCATAGCAAGTAGCCGAAATGATATCTGTTTATTTGAGGAAACGACACTAGAAAAAAGGGTAGAAGAAAGATATTCAGCGCTTCCGAGAGCATGCCAAGGTATTGCATCGATATTCTGGATCGATGTTAGCACGTATCGCGGATATCGCAGGGTGACCGTATCCATTTACCACCGGGTGTTAAGTGGTCTGGACGTCTGCAGTCTTCTCTCTATTAAAAAAACTTGATTCTCTGTAATTCTAATGTCTGTGTACTATTTGTTAAAACGCCAACTAATTAATGGAGTGAAAAATGTTTGTATATTATTGTTTACACGGCATAATTGATAGCTAGCGTGAGAAAATGTAATGGACGGAAGTTATTTATCGTTTCACCGTGAACCGAGTTTGTAATTATCTTCTATTAGGCAATTAGTGACTTGCTAATTTTGCTTCATGACCTTTTCAGTATTTCTCTTTAAACACACCAAATTGTCTCTTTGTATGAACTTGTATGAATGAGCCGTCCGCGTTCCCTTTATGACGTTTTTGGAGTTCCGTAAAATGGCCTAAATCTCGTGTCAGAATTTTTTAATATTGATTTTATAAAAATGCTTAAAATCATTTTCGCAACAGACCTTCCACGTAACTACGAGAAGAACACGTCTTTGATCATGGGTTTATACAAATGAGATTACAAGTGTAGTGATTACAACTCTATTAAAAATTGGATAATAGGCACCAGAAGCAGACTAGATACTGATTACTAGACTAGCTCACTATCCACGTACCTGAACCTGAAACATGGAGATGGTGTCGTCCAGCATCTGCACGCGGACCGCGAGCATCTTTCCGCCTTTCTTGGGTGTGGCAGGAGGGGTGCGAGAGCCGCCACCCGCGCCATCCACCCCCGCCGGAGTGCTCGCCGAATGGTGCATACGGCCTGCAGACGAATTGCAACTTTTAAAACACTTGTGCATTTTTCAAAAAAATATACCTATTGTTGGGCAATACCCATCAAGAGGCAAAACGGAGATAATAATCTCATTGTGATACGTTAAGCCCATCTTTGACGAGTTCCAAGTTCTCATAGAACAAAAGAAGATACTATACAAATATTATCTTCTAGCGTTGTGTTGAAAGGCTATACTCACTTTAGGTCAGTTCTAATTTTGAAGTTCTGTTATCTGCAGTTAATTACTTATTCAAATAATCCGAAGGGGAGAAAGAGTACGCAGCTACAGAGGTGGGAAGATGACCTTCTAATGCGTCGGCTCTAGTGACATTGATACCAACCATATGTAATTGATATAGGCTAAAGAAGTGTCTCCCATTAATTTTTTTTAGAGTAAATGAGGTAGAAGAGCAACCGGCCCACATGATAGTAAGTAACAACCGCTGCCTGAGGATATCTGCAACATCAGAGGGAATGCGGATAAGCTGCCGACCTTGTAGAGTCCTATTCACAGCTTTCTTGAAGAACTCCAAGTCATAGCGACTTCTTGAGGCAGTTTTTTCCAGAGCCTACAGTTTCGCGGCAAAAGGTTTTTGGCCATACAGCACGCGACACCTGCGTATCGAGAAAATGCGGACGCACCACACTTATCGGGAGGTGGGGATTACGTTATGTTACTAACATGTCACACCATATCAACTAATTAGTGTAATCCTGATTATTGGGAATCTCTTATATCTGTATCCATACAGAATATTTCTGCATATTTCACAGAAAATAATTTATTTGTTTAAATACTGGCATAAAACTAAACTTGCCTGGTAATGTTTGGTATCCAATGGTGGACAGATGTCCAGTGGAGTTGCAGCTTCCCGGCGGTAGCTCGGATTCCATCATTTTGATATTTTTTGACCCACTTTTGAACTTAACCCCTCAACTACATTTGTTGCCATTTTTAAAAATACACACCACATTTAACACTACTACTCCTCGTGCTTTATGTACCTGTAACAATCAAAAGGCTATTTATTAATCCCTGCATAATTAGTATAAATAAAGCTATAATTAAATAAAGCCCCCAAATGCTTGTTTGTTATGTATATTCAAGATAAAGATTGTATAAGGACATGGTGCCTGCTATCGTAGACTTTTTTAAACAATAGGTAGTCGAAAAAGTTTATGAATTAGCGGATTTTATGAATGTAGAATTTAGGGTGCTATATTTCTTGCAATACTGATCACTGGCGGGAAAATGATATACCGTTTGACAGCTGACTTTTTTTGAAATGACGGCAAATTGAAATTACAAGTTAAAGGTTTATCTTTTCATGTTTTTTAACAATTTTAAAATGGCAGTTAATAAAGAGATAATTAGATAGGTTTTACATTTTTTTTCAACAAGGATATGAATGTTTCTAGTGCTCGAAAAGAAATTTGTAGTGTTTACAGACAAGATGCTTTAGAAATGTTTGATCAAATCTGAGCAGTGTGTCTGGACCAAGGACAGAACGAACCTTACAGTAGGCCATTAAGTTTTGTGTTATTTAATTTTACAAAAACCTCTAAGTAATATTAGTATAAAACTTTAGGCACCTAGACAAAATAAAACCAATGAACCTAAAACCCACCGATGTGTTATATAAATTTTAATTATATGCACAAATTGATCCTAAGATTAAATACCACTTCAAGATGATTCCACAATTATCTATGTTTAATCTCCATGTAAAATTGTCTTACCTTGGAGACTATGTGAATATCCAACTGACTTATCTTATCTGCTCCTAAGTTAAACTAAGCTATATTTATTGAGGGCGGAATTGTCTGGGATTTGTTTACCTACTTACATATATAAAACCGTAATGAACTGTCATTGTACACACACAAAATAGTAAATCAAGAAGAGAAAATAACAAATATCAAAATATGAAGAGAAAAATGGTATCATGATAATTATTATCAGAATTAACAAATTAGTAACCACTATTTTAAATAAGCAATAGGATATTTGACTCATTTTAGATATAACTTTGTTAAATAATTAATTGCATAGTTAAATTTTGTTGTTTAAAGATCCTGTTTAACTAGAAACATGATCTAACATTTGATTTTTATCAATAAAACAATGAAAAAATTGTTTTCTTTTTTAAATATTTCCCGAGTCTCGGCCGACAATAAGGTGCCTATTCTCAGATGTCAGAAAAATTTATGTATTTTATTGTGTAAGTTCAATATGAACATTGTCCAAATCATCATTTTCATTAAAATTTTAATTGTGTAAATAATGAAATTATACATAAATATCATTCAAATAAACTTTAACCACAACTATTTGCATTAAAAAAGAAGATTAAGCAAGTCAATCAAGGAAGATAATTGATGCTCTTAAATTACTAGTATTATTTAAATGGCCATTTACAATGGCAGTATAAGTTGATGCTTAAAAGAATTTTGAATATTATGACCGATTTAAGTCCACAACTAATACCAGCATCGACCTGAAGAAGAATAAGAATATTATGACTAAGGATCATCTATCCGGGTTTCCCTAGTTTGGAGGGCATCTGGGCAAGATTTCTATAACATAGATTTCTTTAATTTACTAAAGCAATTGTTTTAAACATTAATAATTACTGAATATATTAGAATCTAATGTAATGAATACAGGACTATTGTTAACTACCTATTTGAACTTTTATTAAGGATGACATTTTTTATCATAGAAACTAGATTTTGATTAGACAATGCATAAATTTCAATTGTAGATGTAACTATTTGAGAAAAATGTCTAGGATTCGAGACCAAAAGTTCTGAGATAATTAAACTCTTCATTCAAGTTTGATGGTTTTACAAATGGCAGCCCTGATCATGACAACTTGGAAAACATGTAGTAAAGCTGAATAGAATGCACAAATTGCCCCCAAATGTATAGTAGAATAATAATAATAATAAAGTTGGTACTGAATATTTTGCAATTTCATTCTCATTTTTTCCTAAAATAAGTTCTAAATAAATGTAAATACTAATCAGAATATTGACTCATTATTTCTTACTAATGAATACCATCTTCCTAAGAAGAAAAGGTATTAGTAACATTTTTAATGATAAGTAACATTATATTTGGAAATTAAAAATAAACAAAGAGAATAAACAATGGTTATTCTTTTTTATTTATCCAAAACTCCAGATTTAAAGAATTGTTTTTATAGGAAGAAAGCGGCAGACAAACATACAGTCCACCTGGTGGTAAGTGAATACTGTCACAGTACATGTCAATTTCAATCCACAATGACAAACTTTGGCATGCCCCAAATGTGTTGCCTGCCTTTGAAGATGTAGGAATAGATTTAGAGGAAGGGGTAATAAAAATTATACCATATTTTACATTTTTGACAAATGTCATCAAAATTCACTTATGCCTTTTTTTCTAAGGAAGACAGAATACATGGGTACCTAGAGTTAGATTTACCAGAGATATCCCTCTTAAATGGACTTGAAATACTTTGAAAAATTCTGCATTTTGTAATCAAACTCTGTTTTTAAGCTGGCAAATAAGCTGATGGGCAACTACCAATAGAACATAGATTGCAATACCTTGGAAAATCCTATTTGCAGCTACCATGAAAAGCTTCAAGTCATAACTTATGGTGTTTTAACAGCATATTTACATATTAACTACATGCATAATAACACTAAAAGATTTTAAAAATGTGCTTTGAAATGTGCCCTCTGTATATCACCCCATTAGGGCAAAAACTGATTATCTGACAATTTTCTCAAAAATGAGTTATTTATTCCAAAAAATTCAGCTTTTGGTTCTTTCTACTGGTAAAATTGGTTTCCTCCATTGATGTTTCCAAGACAATTGAGAAAAAATATGATTAAATCCTATTAGGTATGTTCAATTTATTCTCCTGTTTCTCTGTGAAGTCTTATATACAAAAGTTTATGAAATCTTCTATTCTAACTGATTGATAGCATCCAAAAAAGTACTTTTAAGTACTTGTTCCAATCACAAAACTTTCAAATAAAGCTTCCTCAAAATCATGGTGTTGTCAGATAAACGATTTTGCCACAAGGGGACAATATAGTGCCACTTTCATTTAATAAAGTAATTGTCAAATCAAATATTAAAATATTAATTTCATAAGACAGTAATAAATAAAGCGCTTCACATAAATCAATGTTAATTGCTTCATTAAATTATTTTTTCTGATAATACTGTGAGATAACACAGTGACATAGCAAATCAACCTTATCATTTCTATAAATTTCATTATATTATTTTAGTATTATTTCTAACAAGAATTTTGAAATAACTCACTAGCATATGTTAACTACCAGCTTGCATGTTATCTGCAGCTATGACTTCACATTTTCATGTAACATTTACAAGTCCCAAGAGTTTGATGTCCCTTTATTACATTGCACTTTATTGATGCTTTTGTCACTACTATACAAACATTAAAACACCTGTTTGACACTCATTTAATTCAGATTATTTTTTTTAAGATTTATGATAAATTAGGATTATTGCATGCAAGATGCAGGACCGGCGGCGACCTACTTTACAATATCAGACATAGATAGTTAGCTTCGATGCAATAACCAGAAAATAGGTCAACGGAGGTGTGCCCGGCTACCCCGAGAGAGACAGTAGACAGCCTCTACCGCCCTCGGCGCATCACAATCTTATTATACCCGTGCAAATTTAATTACACATCTAGGTTCAAACTTCGTTACAACATCGTGCCAAACGCGAAATTATTCACACTCATAATTTAACTCCTGCTAGAGACATACAAAATAAACATAAAACACTATTTTACTACGAAAAGATCTTGTCTTACTTTCTAACGCGTGCAGATGAACGAGAGGGCTACACACAACGAAGCCCCGACTCCCGACTTGTCAACCACCAGGATTCGAGTCATTTCATTGATCTAACTGATCATGTGTTTCGCCACCACTTTCTTCATTTAGTTATCACACTTACACTTTTCTAATATCAATTTAAGCTGGCACTTTATCAACTTTTCACAAAAAAGACGTTAAGCAAAAAACACCTCTCAGACCTAAAACCAAATATTCGCCATATTTATTTACTTATACAATGTTACCATTTATAAAAATTTTTTTTTTCTTCACATGTGGCAATGGTGGAATTAGCACATTTTGCCAGTGTCAAGTTTTGTTCATAGCAATTTAAAAGTCTAAAACGTATTATAACGAGTCGAGTCCCATCGCAATAAGTCAAGAATCACTCAATACAAAATACGAAAAGATTTTCTCCCCGACCTATTTTTACTCCGTAATAACCAATGAAAAATAGTCAAAACAACACGAAAAGTAACCGCGGAGGTCAGTGTTTACTTGAATTTGACAGTTGACACTTTTCGTGTTAGTAAGGATAGGTTCAACAAATTTAGTTCCACAATAATTAATTTCTACTCCTTTTTGACGCGATGTACTGTTGATCATGAATATACAAGCAAATTTATTTCCAATTTGAATGATGAAACACATACTATATCTATTTTTATATTTATGCTCTATGTTCTAAATTATTGATGAATCAGTACATGCGTTCAAACGAAGAAAATGTGCTATCAGTTTTATTGTCTGATCCTAACCTATTTACTTATTGGTACGCGTGTACCAGTTCAGTACACGTAAACTCTTACACCTCCCTAGTAAAAGTCTTCCGATGACATTATATGACAACCATGACAGACAAATGACAACCGTTTGCTGTTGCTGTCAATTCAAACCATTCTGTGTTTATCACTTCACCACCATTGTTTTGAGTTTTGATTACGTGTGTACCTAGAAACAATTCAGGAAGTTGTACGTGGATTATTCTCTATAATGTAAGACGACACTTTAATTGAAGGACATTTCACTGTATCATCACTTAAGATGGAAACTACACCATTATTAGAAAGACCAAAAAAGAAGTCTCTCTGGTCAAGGTAACATTTGTTTAGTTCTTGTTCTAAATATGGTTTCATTGTTTGCCAAATTATTAACCAATTGTTAATTGTTCTAGGTTGATGTTGTTTAAATTCCAAAAAAGAGAGTTTAGTTCTAGAGTTATATATTTGGGACAGTTATCTGAAGAAGAGTTTCCCCCAAACCATATCTGCAATCAAGTAAGTATTATTGATTTCATTAATTGATCTCGTCAGATTCTGAGTTGAAACAGTGGGCCATCTTGATACAATACATAAAAAAATGTATTTTCAGTCTATGCAATGTATGTATTCATGAACAAGCATATATTTGTATTACATTTTGATAATAAATTATCATATGATTCATATGCACATCATGATAATGTTATAATGCAATGTTAATTTTTTTTTTATTAATAATTTAATTTAAAGTATTCAGAGAAGTAGAAAGTATTTGGATTAAGAAAGAGAGAGAGATATTCTAATTTGTTTATTAAAATAAATGATGGTTTTCTTTTCTTTTTTATAATTTCTTTTATAATTTTTATAATTAATTTATAATTAATATAATTAACTTTTATAATTAATAATAGGTTCTTTTATAATTTTCTTTTTTTATTTTAATTAAAAGTTTCATTTTAATTCAATTTTAAATAAAGAGAAAAAGAGACTGTTTTAAACATTTAAAATACAACTCAGGATATATTTTCGCTTAAGGTAATTTTCTCTTTGGGGATTTCTGAAGCGATTACAAAAACTCAACTGTTTGTAAATTAGAGGAATAAACCTTATAACAATATGAACTGCCAATTTGATTCAGGTGATTCCCCCAATTCAATGTAGAGAATAGAGATGCTGGCAGCCTGACATTTTAGAACTAAAAATAAGACTGCTAAATCTTATTTTTAGTTCTAAAATGTCAGGCTGCCAGCATCTCTATTCTCTACATTAACATAAACATGTAAGAAAACATTTTACTTTAAAATTCACCCAAAGAAACTCCTTCTATTAATATATTTAACAGAGTAGTAAACACACATATACAATTATAAAATTTGTAAACTAATATAATGTCATTAACAAATATATTGAAATCTAGCTTTTGCTTGCAACTTTGCCTGCGTGCTCACTATCCCACGGGAACTATTCCACAAGAATCATCCCTTGGAAACCTTAGTTTTGTAACCTATGTCTTTCTCGTGGTTCCCAAGAAGGTCTATGCAAAAAATCATTTTGACCATCCCATCTGTTGATGCGTGAAAGCATTTCAAATAAACTTCGTATCATTTTTATATCTGGAAAAGTAAAAAAATAGCAAACTGTGTAAATATTGTTTGAGATTATGAAGATTAATCTACATAAACTACAGTATCATAACATCAGCCTATGTCTCGCCACTGATGGATATAGATGGGCCTATCTCAATGCTCCACCACACACAACCACCACTCTCTTCTCATCCAACAACCAGTGGTGAATTTCTTTAAGTCGCCGGTCCACTTGGCCTGAGGGCTACAATATATGTGACAAATAAGTACATGATACTGTATGATACTGTACAAATAAGTAAGGGTGCAGCCACTTAATACTATCTAAATAGGAAGTAAAGGAAGAAAGAAAAATATTTTATTGATGAAAACATCAAATGAAAAGGCAATTAAAAAATACGAATATAATACTGATTGTTGTGCCAATCGGCGCCAACTCAGCATTATGTCGCAGCGTAAACTGTGACACTGATTTTCAGTTGGAACTAGACCACAGGGACAACGGACTGTCCACAGTAGAGACTGTGTCATTTTTAAACCATAACTTGCCACGTAATAAGGAAGGGTGAAACAGAAAAATCTACATAAAAATATAAATAAATATGAAAATGAAAATACGACAATAAATAAAGAAAAGATAAAATTAAACAGAAATTAGAAGAATATATATACAAGTAACTGTAACTTAATCTAAATGTGTGTATAATTATTAAGTATCATCATAGGAGTATATATCGCCATACAGTAATATAATATCAAACAATACACACATAAAAATAAGTGAATATTTTTCAATTAAGTTTTTAAGTTAGATGTCAAAATAAGAGTAGACTTAATTATACTAATTATCAAGACAGTCAACTAATTAGTTCATAATTGAGGCATTCTATAACTTTATTACTCAAAGAATTTTATTTATTTAAATTTCATTGCATAATATGTAATTATTTGATGTGTATAAACTGCGCACTTAACGCCCCATCGCATCAACCGCCAAGATCAAAGGAACATAAAAATAAAAGTTAATGTCAATTAATGGCATTTATTAACAACAATTTTGTTTTTTTTATAAATGTATTATCATTTTGTCTAGTTATTAATCTGGTAATAAACTGATTATTTATTTAGGTGAACAATACGATGATTCAACAATTTAGGAATTTCGAAATTAAACATAAACAAAACAGTCATTAATTTAATGACATAACATTATATTTTACTTATACAAATAAGAAGGGATGAGAATTAAAAAAAATACATTAAAAATGATCTTTACTTGCTGTGAATATTAAAAAAAACATGAATATATTTTAACACATAGTGTACTTGTAAAACTAAGAACTTTGTTACAGAAATACAATGTCATCACTTTTCTGCCAATTGTCTTATATGAACAGTTCCGCTTTTTCCTCAACTTATACTTCCTGGTTATGGCACTCAGCCAGTTTATACCCAGCATTCGAATTGGATACCTGTACACATACTGGGGACCATTGTGTTTTGTACTGGCCGTGACATTGTTCAGAGAAGCTGTCGATGATTTCAGGAGATATTGGTAAGAAAAACATTTTACAGTCTACAAATAGGTTTGCAATTTTTTCAAAGCAAATTGTAGATATTTCAGTGTTTCTGTACTTGTAAACCTATCCCTACTAATATTGTAAAGAAAGACTGATTTCGTTTTTTTTTATTTATAACTATAATGTAAAATCAAAAAGCACTGGACCATTTTAGAATGCTATACTAATGCAGATTGGCATAGTTTATTTTTGGATTCGTCTTTTCCTAGGTCCTGGTTGATGGGTAATCAACACCAACTACCTGGTTTTGTATTCAGTAGTGTGCAGAGTTCTAAACCGTCGATATGAGTACAGTCCGTCTAGTCTCTTAAAATGTTCTCCTTGTGATTGTACTCTAGCGACTGATAGCTGACGCGTGTGAATGATTGGCTTCTAATACGCCACTGTTTCCGACTGCAGTCCAGCTTGTAGCCGTTAACCGAACGCTTATAATACCTCAGCAAAGCCAGGGTTGGTCTCTAGTACATAATACACACTTGTATACAGGGCCGTCTTAAGTCTATTCTGCGCCGGGGTGCGGGAGTGTATCCTAAGACAGTCAAACATCCTATTGTGTATCCTATGACAGTCAAATATCCTATTGTGTATCCTATGACAGTCAAATATCCTATTGTGTATCCTATGACAGTCAAATATCCTATTGTGTAATTGTTTACTATAGCGTTATATTTTTTCACTACCTTTAAAAGGTGAGCGCCCGGGGTGCACCGCACCCCTTGCACCCCCTGGTAAAGACGGCCCTGCTTGTATACTTATACAAGTTCAGAAACAGTTGCCTATAACATTAAAAAAAAACCTTTTCATCTTACCCAGAGTTAAAATTAATATGAATGCATACAGAATACAAATTAGTTTAATAAATATTGCAATTGTAAAAGGAGTAAATTGTACAATTATCCATTTTCACAGGAGAGACAGAGAAGTGAACAGACAGCGTTACGAACGCCTTGTTCTTAATAGATCACAAGACTGCTACACTCCATATATGACGGAACAGGTTCCCGCCTCAGCTCTCAGAGTGGGAGATATTGTTATGCTGCATAAGGGTCAAAGGGTTCCTGCAGACATGATACTGTTAAGGACCAATGAGACGATGGGGACAGTTTATATTAGAACCGATCAGCTTGATGGAGAAATTGATTGGAAGTTGAGGTACGATTTATTGGTCAAACTTATTTAAGATTAACTGAAGTCACTATTGAAAAATCATATATATGTATATAACATTGTGTGTTTCTAATTTTCACTGCACTATCTCAGAATAGATTTTGATAGAATTTTCAGAAAAGATAAGAGTATTTCATCTTAGATCTTTATCACCAAAATCGATTTTGGTACCGTTGAATTTTTCAATTATTACTAGTTGAAGGTAATAATAGCTGATAGAAAACACCAAAAGATACACTGTATTTTCAAGAATTAAAAAATAATCTGTGTAATATCCAGCAGTCTGGACCCCTATGGGAGATTACTTGGATAAATTGTTTCTGTTAGTAAAGATATAGCAAAATCAAGTTATTGCATAAGTTTTTAAACTGTTTATTTATAATGCATTTTTCTTTTAACATACCACTGCAGGATAAAACTGTCACCTCTACAATCAAAAGGGGTTATCTGTTTAAACTACAACAATATTCTTTATATGTTAGGAAGTCTGTATTTCTCAGTGCATTTCTTCCATTATTTATATCAATTTAAACAACATTACTTATTTTATAATTACTACTGTGTTGGTAGTTCCCGTATATTTGATAAGGCTATCATGAACCAGATCACTTATATGAGTGAGTCCTACACATATAAACAAGGTCACAAATGCCATTAGCATGAGACAATGGGTACTTGTGACAACATTCGGAATATTTTGATATTTCCTGCAATGGTGGAAATGTTTCATTCAAAAGTATGAATCCTATGTGCGTGAACAGGGACAATAGCAAACAATAAAACAATAATAATTTATTTATAAACATAAATAATGTCATAAAGTCTTAGAGTAATTAATTGAAGGAAAAGAAAATGTAATTGACTCGCCCGTTTTTAGATTGCCTTTGGTTACATGTTGGTTACATTATATATCATGTTCTTATCAAATAGGCCGGTAACTATTGAATAGGTTGGACAGGTTGCTATTTGTTTATCTATGTTATCAGCAATAATTACTTGAAGGCTTTAGATGTGATGTAGACTTGCTTGCTTTGCTTGCTTTTCTGTGTAGTTATATATCTACCTATTTAAACAATTCCTTCTCATATCCCATGCAAAATATCATACATATATCACTGAGGAGCGGTTAAGAGACGATATCAATTAGTTTGCACTTTTTGGAATAGAAAGGCCTATATCCAGCAGTAAAGAAACACGGGCTTGTGGTATGGTATGATGAAGCCATGTTCTATATTCAAAACATCTACATATTCATTTTTTTTTTATGGACGAAGGCGGCAGACGAGCATACAGTCCACCTGATGGTAAGTGGATATTGTAGCCCATAGACATCCGTGATACATGCCAACATTAGTCCAAAATGACAAACGTTGGCACGCCCCCGGATGCGCTGCCTACCTTTGGAGACAGGAATGGATTTGAAGAAAGGATTGGGTAAATGGGGAGCGATGGGAATGGACTCACTGACGTCTCACTGCACGTCTCACTAACTATCGAAACACGTACGTACATTAGGAAAATAAGATAAAGTGGGAAATGCAGTAAAATTCAATGTAGTCTTCTATGAGAGAGGGGTAACGTGGCTAGTCGAGTGCGCCCAACGACTGTTGGATTGCAGCATGCACTCTCCCCCTCATTAATACTTTATAATTTTGGGTAATTACACCAAAGAAATTAGAATTACTTTATCTTTCTAGAATACCTCTCCCGTCCACTCAAAAGCTGCCCACCGACGCACATCTCCTCGATATAAATGCAAAGATATTTGTAGAAAAGCCAGAAAAGGACATACATTCGTTTATCGGCACTTGTACAAGATTGGACGAAGAAGAAAGTGATTCTTTGGACATTGATAACACGTTGTGGAGCGGCTGCGTTGTTGCGTCCGGTCAGGCTACGGGATTGGTTATTTATACTGGTTTGTATTACTATTGATTCTATGTTTATACTCGTATTTATGAAATGTCCACTGAAATAACCCAAAAGCAGAAAATCGGTTGTCCAGTATCGAGAGTAGAATCCATTCTACCAATAAGTTTACAATAGTTTTTTTTTTCATGATTTATAGTACAATTCTAGTATATCATTTATTCTACGTGCGTCGACCGAACCGCGAGCGCGCACCGCCTAGGCGCCCGGCCTCACTAATGAACGCTACTAACGTTTTAGACAGGACAATGTTTTAAATTCATTGACATGTTTCATGTTTTGCGTTATTTCGGTGACACGTTGTATAGACAAGTAAAATTGATTACATCCATCGAAAGTACAAGAATGCCATACGAAAGAAAGTACGAAAGGCTCACGAAAGTATGGAACTCAGGCCCCTTTTTCGAAAATCTCGTATAGTGATAAAATTTTCATAATGTAATAATTCATAATAATTTTCTCAATCCAATGTGGGATTACGCAAAAAAATCTAAATTCACAAAGTTCTAATAACAAAAAAGTTTTTGTTGTTTTGATAACGTCAAAACATTTACCAAATATGGTATTTAGTTTGTTTTTGTTTAATAAGATAAATCACATTTAAATATTATCCCATAAATAAAATATATGTAATTCAATAGGTGATAAACGAGTAACGTTTTTATTTAACACTAGCTGAACCGACAGACGTTGTCCTGTCCAAATTTCAATAAAAAAATTCCATAAAATAAAATTTTTCCAGCATCATAAAGAACAAAACAAAAAACGAATTACGCATATCCATCGTTCGAATCGTGAGTTATGGTCTTGAGTTCATACAAAAATCCCATAGAAAAAACACTTTCAGTTTTTTCCGAATATTCCAATTTTCTGGGCAATTTTTTCAATTTTTCTTTCCCTAAAAACCTTATTCGGACTAATACGAACATGTTTTAAAAAAAAATCGGTCCAGCCGTGCTCAAGTGATGCGCTTACCAACCAACAGCATTTAATTTTTATTTATGTAGATTGTGAAATAATATTTGTCACAACATAAGTCTTTATAATCTGTGTCAATACAATTACCAACATAAATAATGAAATATTATCTGTACAACCAAATTGCGTTAATCTTTCCCACTGATTCCCTTAAAATATGCTTCGAATTTATGTTATAGTTATCCTATTATACTCCTTAGTAATATTCTTTTTAATCTGTAATTAAAGTCAAGACAGTAGGCTATTTTGACTGTTGTCCGGATATGTCAATACAATTACTAACAAAATTAATGACATATTATCCTCACAACTGAATTGCGTACATCTGTCTTACAGATTCCTTTAAAATACGATTCGAAATTATATTATAGGTACCTCTGCTTTACTCCATCGTAAAATTAGGCATTCTCCTATAGCTTAACGCATTGATAAATCATGACACGGAAGCTGACCCCTTTTGATCTATGATGTTATTTAAGTTCTGGGGGTCCAATCGGGAAATACAATTCTATGTCCAGATCCACAAGATATACACTTACATTGTATTTGGGATTATACCACTCCAAAGCCGTATTCAAACATTTTACTTTATTCCCACAGGTAGCGAAACTCGTAGCGTTATGAACAATGCAACCCCACGCTCCAAAGTCGGTCGTCTCGATCTACAAGTCAACAACTTGACAAAAGTGTTGTTTGTGGCGACATTATTCATTTCCTTCCTCATGATAGTATTGAAAGGGTTCAACGGACCCTGGTACGGGTTCTTGTTCAGATTTGTGCTACTCTTTTCATATATCATTCCTATTAGGTAAGTTTTAGGTGTCTAATATATTTAATATAGTGCATTCTTGTGAAGAATGCAGTGAACCTCGCACAGCGCTGCTGCTGTGACGTGCGGTTGGTGGGAATCGGGCCTTAAGACGGGTGGTAGTACACACCTTTATATTAACTAGATTATATAGTTTAATTATTACTTATTTATTTATTCATTGTGATAATTACAAAGCTACGAGCATAAGCTAATTTAAAAATAACATAAGGCTGAAATTAAATTCCCTTGCAGTTTAAGAGTAAATTTAGACATGGGCAAAGTGTTTTACTCATGGACAATACAAAGAGACAAGAAGATCGAAGGCACGGTGATGAGATCCACAACTATCCCGGAGGAATTGGGCAGGATACAATACCTTTTAGCGGATAAAACCGGAACGTTGACGAAAAATGAGATGGTGTTCCAGAAGCTGCATCTGGGGAATGCGCTTTTTGACAAGAATAATTTTTATGAGGTAACTATATTTAAATACATACTTAAAAGAGCTTAACTTGAAAACTAATGGAGTGATTTATTAGTTATAGTTTTAATTACTGTTTAGAGAATTAATTCTGTATTCTGTTCTAGTTAAGAGAAAAGTAATGTCATCACCGTAAGTCACGTGATTTCACTCATTGAATAATTACGAGAGGGAGCGGTCCTCCAATCTCGATTGACCAATGAACGCTGTGTTATTCTACATTGGACGAATGACGACACTCTTTTCTTAATAGAAGTCTAGTCTTTATCCAGTTTAATAAGAAACGGCTGTTTTAAAAGAATAAATGTCTTAATTTTGTTTTTAAAACAATGCTATAAAGCAGGAGACACTCTGCTTCGTAATAAGCGGTCACGATCACCAATAGCCATCTGCTATACATGCCCACACCAGTCAAAAAGGACTTACATCAAAAATGCTCTTATTTTAAATTAACGATAATCTATGTTTAAATCGAATGTGAGGTTACTGTTGATACAGTTGATTATAATTTACATTTCTTTGTGTCAAACAGCGATCTTTATCTATTCTGTTTCTTTGAAATAGATAGACAAATACGGTTATCTGTATCTGTAAGATAATGTGTATCAATGTTTAATTTAGTAATCCATTTCACTGAATGAATCATATTCGAATTTAGGATTATTATCTTGAAAAACTTTGTATGTTAGAGACAATGCCGGTTACATGTTATGTAGGTCGGTACCAGTGTTGCAATATGAACTCTAGAGATATGTACACTTGGTAGAAAATATTGCTTAATAAATATAAGCAAATACCAAACTTTGTATGACTTGTTCTGTACAAAAAATTGGGATAAAAGTTCGCAATGAGCATGTCGCAAAGTCACAAATTAATATGGCCGGTGTCCATATTAATTGAATCTTCCGGGCTACTTGGCCGAGGTCTTCTGGAATCTCTTCTGTTTCTTCTTTCTTCTATATTTTTTTATGATGTAGCTAAGTAACAAACATAATAGAATTTTTTAATATATGTCTTAAAAAAGTCTTAAAAGTCACTTGCAAAAATTAAAGTTCTCATTCTTTACAATTTTTACGATACTTTAATACTTTACTTTGATACTTTTATATTGAAAAATTGATTATTATTTCCGAGGAGACCCAATTACGTTTAAAGCAAAATCCACGCTAGTGAAGCCGCGGGCAAAACTTAGTTATAATTAATTGAGTATTAATAATTAAATGAGCACCAGAAACTACTGAATGGGCAGTAAATTTAAAAGTGGGTTAGGTTTTTTTTTATGTACGAAGGCGGCAGACGAGCATACAGTCCACCTGATGGTATGTGGATACTGTAGCCCATAGACATCCGTGATACATGCCAACATTTTACTCCAAAATGACAAACGTTGGCACGCCCCCGGATGCGCTGCCTACCTTTGGAGATATAGGAATGTATTTGGAGAAAAGGTCGAGAAAATGGGGAGGGACAGGATGGGAATGGGCTCTGGCACATCTCACTCACTATCGAAACACGTACGTACATTAGGCAAATAAGATAAAGTGGGAAATGCAGTACATTTCAATGTAGTCTTCTATGAGAGAGGGGTAACGTGGCCAGTCGAGTGCGCCCAGCGGCTGTTGGATTGCAGCGTGCATTCTCCCCCTCAAAAGTTCTCGAAGGTTTAAATTCTCTGATGACAATAAAAATATAGCAGTACGTCGACTGGTGAAGTCATTCTTAGTAATTTAAAATTATTTACTTTTATTATTTAAAAATAGTTTGTATCATTGATCATGATTTGTTGCCTATTTAGTATTTTTTGGTGCCAGTTTAAATACAAGTCTCCCCTACCACTTCATGTCCTGCATAGCCCAAAGGTTGTCTGGGTGATAATGTTGCAAGGCATTAAGTCCACCTTCTGTAATAATTTACAAAAAAGAGTAAATAAATAGATAAGCCTAATTGGATACCATTCTGCATAACTGATCCAAGTGTCAAAAAAAAAATTACAGGAAAGATTTTGTGTTTATACTAGATTATTTTACAAATTCAATATCTTTTGAAGGCTTGTGGTTTACGATGTAGTGAGTTGAATGGCGTGAAAAAAAACAATAATATCACATTTGGCGCTTGGACTAGTTATGCATAATTGCATCCTATTAATTTAACCAGTAGTACAGTTTTGCTTTCTTTCTCCTATAGGTAGAAGCCCTCCTCACGCAATACGTGACCAACGACTCCCCCTCCCTGCCCACTTCCCCCGTGGGAGAAGGTAGTGAGGCTTTTCCTCCCACCCCGAGACAGGTGTGGCACGCTGTGTTAGCGCTCGCTTTGTGTCATAACGTTACCCCCGCGTATGAGGTGGCGGATAGAGATGTGGCGGATGAAGCACAATCAGGTAACCGAATTAAGGGTTACCCAACTAGCAAAATGAGTTTTACTGCAAAATGACATTTCAATAATTATTATTATTATTAAAAAAGTGTTATTGGTAATTCATTAGTCACTTTATATTACAAATAAGCAATATAAAAGATATATTAAATTAACAATTGGGACAACTCGTTGTTTGTTGCAACTACCCTCCTCACGTGGCTTATACATAGTTACAACACGATTATATAACACAGAATTGTCACATATGGAGTTACAATTTTTTTTTTTTTTTTTATAGACTAGGGGGCGGACGAGCAAGCGGTCCCACGTGATGGTAAGTGTTACCGCCGCCCATGGGCACCTGCAACACCAGGGGGTATGCGGGCGCGCCGCCGACCTTGCAAAATCCTATTCACAGCTCTCTTGAAGAACCCCATATCGTAGTTCAATGGAAAGACCTCTTGAGGCAGTTCGTTCCACAGCCTACGGGTTCGCGGTATAAAATAGTTTTTGGCCGCATAGTGCGCGACACCTCCGTATCGAGGAAATGCGGATGGACCGCACTTCTGTGACGGGAGGTGCGGTTGTAGAAACCCGAGGTGGGAATTATATTAAACAATTCTTCAGAGCATTCCCCATTGTACAGGCGGTAGAACACAAAATTACAATAAAACTGCGTCAAATCCTACCTGTATAAACGTGTATAACTTTTATAGGATTAATTGTATTATGTTTTACTAGTTGGGTAGTTTGTATCGACAAAGTGCCACCACTCTGAATACATATCAACCATACAAAATAAATAAAACTTGTCAGTAACTCGTTTAAATATATCGTACCATACCATCAGCCTATATCTCTCCACTGCTGTTTTTTTTTTATGGACGAAGGCGGCGGACGACCATACAGTCCACCTGATGGTAAGTGGATATTGTAGCACATAGACATCCGTGATACATGCCAATATTAGTCCAAAATGACAAACGTTGGCATGCCCCCGGATACGCTGCCTACCTTTGGAGATATAGGAATGGATTAGGAGAAAGGGTTGAGAAAATGGGGAGGGATAGGATGGGAATGGGTACTGGCACATCTCACTCACTACCGAAACACGTACGTACATTAGGGATATAAGATAAAGTGGGAAATGCGGTATATTTCAAGGTAGTCTTCTGTGAGAGAGGGGTAACGTGGCCCAGTCGAGTGCGTCCAGCGGCTGTTGGATTGCAGCGTGCACTCCCCCCCTCAGCATGCACTGGTTATAGTATAGGCTTCTCCCAAATTTCGCAACGATCCTCGGCTCTTCTCATCCAACCACCACCGGCGAAGTTCAAGTCGTCAGTCCACGTGGCCGCTGTGCGCCCCACACTGCACTTCCCACCCAGTACGTGGCCTCCACTCGAGAACTCGTCTACCCCACCGATTGTCGGTCCTGAGGCAAATATGAACTGTTCATTGCCACTTCAGCATCCTGATTCTGTGAGCTATGTCGGTGACTTTTTTTTTTTGGCGAATTTCATCCTTTCGCATCTTATCCCGCAAAGAAACTCCGAGCATAGCTCTCTTCATAGCTCGCTAAGCGACTTTAAACTTATGGATCAGGCCTACCGTTTACCAAAGGTTAATAAATATTATCATTTATTAATATTTAATCATTTTAGATATGGGCAGCTCAGTGATGTCAGAAAGCTGTGGGGGCGCAGTACCTCAACAACAACTATGCGATTATCAAGCGTCGAGTCCAGATGAGGTGGCGCTCGTCAAATGGACGGATATGGTAAGATTTTTAACTAACTTGTTGTGATTGACGAGTATACTCGTCAAAACAAAGGGCAAGATATTGTGCTATAACGAATATTCGTAATGCGATTATTTATACAATACAATTAATACAATTAACAATTTAAATAGCTTATTTGCTATTTAAATTGCAAATTTCATAAATTTCAAGACGTTTAAAATATTTAAAGACCAAGAAGAAATAAAACGACTGAATAAAAACTATTAAGTAATTTTGTTTTATCCGCGATACGCGGAGTCAAAGTTAAAAAAGGAATCCAAAAGTTCTGACCTTTTAACCTCCTGTTCACTCACTCTCGATCTTCCTGGGGGCCCCCGGGACTGCTGAACAGGGATGCGCTTAATAGCGCCGTTGCAAGGTCGTCGTTCACTGTTTTCACTGTTTCACTGCCATACACCAATTATCCAACTATGGACACTCGCGTGCCCCAAGGTCTCCTAAAAATGTGCAGCCTACTTGCACAACAACAAATTGCGACCGTATCGCGCAAGGGTCAATGGCCGACCCGTTCCGCCGAAGGGTCAAAGGCTAACTAATGGGCGATCCGCGCCCGCGCAGTACGTGAATTCACCCCTCACCCCGTAGCCCCCGAACAATACCGAACAAATTTTGAGTTTCGCGAGTATACTCGTCTTTACCTCATTTTTGCGACACAATTTAGAAGTACACGTTTCTCAAAAGGACAGCTAATTGGTTAAATAAACATGCACTGGATAAAAATAAGTGCTATATTTGTCTGGTAAGCCTTGAACGTACTAGGTTATGGTGGCAGCACAATAAATATATTTCGTAAAACTCTGTAAATTTCTAAACGTATAATTTGTTCCAGATGGGCGTGTCACTGTACCGGAGAAATCTACACAGCATATCTCTGAAACTGCGAGCTGCTAACGAGATCATGTCGTTCAGTATAATGCAGGTGTTCCCCTTCACCAGCGAGAGCAAGATGATGGGCATCATTGTACAGGTACATATTCATGATTTGTAAAAGAATCAATGCCATTGATATAGCTTAGATAATTAGTAAACTGTAGTGGCAATCCATCTCAACCTATATATAATGTCTCACTGCAGGTTATAGGCTTACCGTAGTAATTACCGCTGCTGACCCACGACACTACCAAACCGCACTACAGATAGTATCGTGAGGTATTTTCTCTTCTGCACTACAGACCAGCAGTCTTATGGGTAAGAAGAGAAAAGAAATTTCCCACGACACTACGGGTAGTGCGGCTTGGTAGTGTCGTGGGTGAGGACGGGTAATTACAAGGGAGTTTAGAGCCATACACCCGCATATACATTACACCACGCTGCCCAGTGCAGATTAGTGGATCATATGATGTTTTAAAAGTTTGGGTTACCTTTTATTACGATCTGAGAGCATATGTGGAATAAAAATACCAATAATAATTAAAAATTAAGATACTAAGACGTTAAATGTTTAAGACGCAATTACGTATTGGGCATTTATGATGTATTGTTCCCAGGAAGAGAACAGCGAGGAGATAACGTACTACGTGAAAGGAGCGGACGTTGCATTAGCACCTCTGCTCAATTCATGGCTCAGCGGCGAGTGCAAGCGGCTTGCAGCCGACGGACTGCGGACCCTCGTCGTCGCCAAGAAGACCATGACCAAGAACCAGTATTTGGAGTTCGAGGTGAGAGAGAATACACTGGTCTATTAAATTTGTTTTTAACGAATTTGCCGATTTTTGCCTGATTCTAGTGGTCAAAATTGGAATGAGACTTCCAATTACTTTAGAAAAGCCTTGAAGTTTTGTTCGCAGCTTTCCTACTTATAAACGCTCGCGCATATTACGGCGGGCCTCAACGCAGCGCATAACATTGCAAAAATCCTCCTGAATCATTTTCATACATTTTGTATAAACCATCGCACACTTCAGGCGGGGGCCCTATTTATGTGGTACGAAGCGGCCCACCTCGGTGTGCGTTGAACGGACGCAGTTAACAGACGTAATTGGAGAATTTTCGCTGTGCGACGACGTGAAGATTTGAATCTCAACAACTAACCGACTTAAATCATTGCGTTGAGTTGTGGCCCCCCGCGTCTGTAATGTGCGTTGTCGCAGTTATGCAGTGCGACGTGCTGCGGTGCCACGTAGCTATAATGTGCGCAAGCCTCTGTACCTGTCGTCTTTACAGACTTGTTATTCATTTCTTCCACTATAACTGTTCTTTATTGATTTACTCTTGACACGATGTTCTTGACATTGGTACGACGCGGACAATGCGCGACGAATGCATGTTTGAATAGAATTAAAGATATAGTAGAAATGAACAATATAAGTTATAGAAAGAAAAACCTATTGTAAAAACTGGTAGAATCGATTCTACTCTCGATACAGAACAACCTATTTTCACCCTTTGCGTTATCTTATTGACATGATATATAATAATTAAAAAGTGCAGATATGTGTGTGTGTGCAGATATGTATATGCAGATATATATGCGTGTGTGTGTGTGTGTGTGTGTGTGTGTGTGTGTGTGTGTGTGTGTGTGTGTGTGTGTGTGTGTGTGTGTGTAGTGACATGATGTACATTTTATATGTAGGAGTATATATACAATATATGTATGTGATTGTCATAATGTATGGATCCATTATATAAATTTCTATAAAATATTTACTAATTATCTTTTAAGGAATAATTATACCTTTCATCGCACCTTCCGATGTGGCTCTCTATTCATCAATATCAGTCTATAAAGTACCACAGGCCACAGGCCAACCGTAATAAATCACCAGGGAGTTTGAATCCATAATACTCCAAGCAGGCCAAATGTAAATTGACGGGATACACATACACATGTAAAATTGTGATTTTCAGAGCGAATACAAAGAAGCTCGCCTTAGTACAACGGATCGTAACGAACGGACGGCGGCGGCATTATCCAAACTGCACCATGGACTGACTTTACTGGGGCTAACTGGAGTAGAAGACAGACTGGCTGATGACGTGCCCAGGACTCTAGCTATGTTGCGGACAGCTGGGATTAAGGTAAAGTTGCTGTAAATGGCTGACAAACGGTGCCAGGGTGTTTGTTTTGGTATTGCCTCTAAATTTCTTCACCGTCAACTAATACTTTATAGACTTCATACGACTGACATGCTCAATACATCTACCGTCATCTACCAGAACAATATATAACAATTTCAAATAAAAAATCGAGTCGGCGCACAAGTGTCAAGTTCTATTCAAGATGGCCAAAACTAAGCAAAGTGTGAACGCCTCGTCATCCCTGCTATTTTAAATCATGGAGCACAATAAACTCCAAAATAATATCCTACTTGCATTATCCTCTTCTTTTATTTTCAATAACAAAATGGTTCCAGTATTGGTTCAAAACATGCTTACAGAGTATTGAAGTTAGTATTGACTAAGGCGGACGACAGGCGAGCTGATAACATGCCAAAAATATCATATTACCGTGTTACCTTGCGTAACTATTGCGTGACGTGTTACCTTTCCATGCCTATATTTATTAGTATAATCCAGCCATTAAAAATATGGTACAAGGAAAGGGGGGCAAATCTTAAGCCGTTAACCATCATCTGGACTCAATGAACTTGATATAAATTCTAACACTGTGTATGATGTTTTCATAGAAACTGACTTATCACTGCCATGTGGACAAATTTCTTTTTATTTTAATTTTATTTTAACATTTAGAAATGAAGGGTACATACAGAACAATTTCTTGGTGCCATAAAACTATCTGAGTTTATCACTGCACTGCACATTCGCTTTCGGGTAGAGGTAAAATTGATACTTGTTTGCCTGGTTTAATTCTTCACACTTTAGTTTATACTGGTTGCTCAAAGTTAGAAGTTATTTTTGCATATAATACTTTTTTAATTTATACGTACAGGCTTCTCTTGAAAGTAATTTTACTCCATTTAGAGAATTTTCTAAAGAGCAGAATAAATGATAATCCGAAGCCGCTATGTTTTGACTGCGTGGAGGGTGCATTGAAACTTCCCAGCAAAGGTCCATCAATTTTTGTTTAGTCCTCAAGTCCCTGTACTAATATAGGGAACACTTTTTTATAATATTTTCTAGGTCATCGCCATATACCAAGTTATGCAAAGGGCCCATTACAGAACCCTGTGCAGTTCCGCAATTAGTATTTGGGGCGAAAAAATCACTATCGAGTCATAAAACACTTACGACGTAAGACATCGTGTGGACCCCATTTAACACGCGATGCCACTATATAATAAATATATTTTTTTATTTTTTTAGATTTCATTATTATTGCCACTATAAAATATGTTTATAGTGGCATAGTGGCACGTCTTTATCAATTGCAACAAGCATCTAATATAATTATACCCACATTTATGTTTACAGATCTGGATGTTAACCGGCGACAAACTCGAAACGGCTCTTTGCATCGCTCGTTCACTGCATTTGGGGGGTGGTAATAGTTGGCACACAGCACGAGGGTGCACTTCCAGGCGTGACGCATATGAGTTACTGCAGACGTTAGGTCAAGGGGATCAGCTGGTCGACCTCATTATTGAGGGGGAGACACTTGAGGTAACACATCTGAATAATGTAGTTTCTAGCTGGTAGAATTTCGAAGGCGGTTACAGTTGGCTGCATTTCGCGGCGTGAAGCTTACGAGTTACTGCAGTTCTTAACTCTAGGGAATCAGCTGGTAACCTCATTATTAAGGAGAAGATTTATGGTAACTCATTTGAATAATGTAGATCATTTTTAGCTGATAACATTTAGGAGATGGTCATCGTTAACACGTAGCGATGATTTATATACTAGTGAAACACAGCGTGAGGAGTATTTGAAGTGAACCAGCTGGTCGATTTCATTATTGAGGGGAGACATTTGAAGTAAATCATTTAAAAAACTAATGTAAATATTTACTAAGTATCGTAGAGTCAATTTAATAGGCCACTTTTGACATTTCATTGACTTTGTGACGATATAACTTTGCATCGGTCCCATAAATCAATTTAAGTTTATAAATGCATTACAGAACACTAAAAATATGTAACATTTTTAATAAAAAAATATAATCTTGTCTTTTTATATCAAATTTAATAAGTTCGAAGGTTAATTTGGTTGTTAAACATCATTATCAATTTATATTTCAAGAAATTCGAACCCCACTACAAGGTTACGCTTGTATACATTTTTTCTTTTTTAATAATAGGGATGTGATCTTTATAATCGAAGTAACTTGTAGAGAGAAAGGAATATCGAAGAAAATTACCGTTATGATAAATAAACAAATTAAGATAACAATAAAATTATTGAATAATTGACATAATTTAAATAAATACAATTATTAATTAGTAAATACATTAAAAAGATATATGTAATTAAATCAATATATCTATACTTCATTTAATATATTAAAACTATATCTCAAATTAAAAAGAAAAGGGAAGAAAAGGAAAAGAATTATGCCAGTTGTCTATGTCGATAGTTTTAATGCCGATGCAATTCGCAACCACATTTATGGTTATTTATTATTGTGAAAAGAGTATCCATCTAGAAAAAAACATTTATGTTCATTAAAAAAAGCAGGCTTATTTTCTGGTGGAATATCATTTTTAATGAAAACTGCGTGTACAAATGTTTCCAAAGATGATTGGAAGAAAGTAATAGAAAAAACAAAAAAAATATAATGGAAGATTTTTAATGTGATTTAAGAATTGATAATAATAGCAACGATAGCAGTTTCAACGGATCTGATAGTTCCAACTAATAAATAATAATTGATTACATATTTAAACTGGTTTCATTATATTTCCCATAATTACACTTAACTTTGAGGTCATGTGGAATGTGTAGAAGGTTTCTAATGCTGTGTATACTCCTAACTGCAGCTCCTGTAGAGTTACAACGGTTTCTCGTGCAGTGTGAGGTCTTGCGTTATCATGGAGCAATAATGGTGAAGATCGATTCACGAGTCGGGGCTGTTTCACTGCTAGTTTCGCCATCACTGTTCGAAGTTCGGCACAGTAAACATCTGCTGTTATTGCTTGACCAGACCTGAGAAAGCTATAGTGAATAACACCATGAATAGACCACCAAACAGTTACCATTACCTTTTTATTGGTAAGCTTTGCCTTAGGACACTGTTGCGGCGTTTGACCTGGTTATCGTAAAGAATCCACTTTTCGTCACATGTCACAATTCGATCCAATATACCTTCATTTCTGTACCGATTCAACAAGGCAACGCAAGTTTCAACACGCGTTTCTTTCTGCAGATCAGTCAAATCATGAGGCACCCACTTTTCATATTTTTTTATCTTATTGATTTGATGCAAATGAGTCAATATTGTAGGTAAGGTAACGTTAAACCATGCCGCTAATTCCTGGGTAGTTTGACTTGGATCGGCTTCCACCATCTCCTTCAATTCAGCGTTATTCACCTGTGTGGGCGGTCTTCCACGTGGTTCGTTCTTCAAGTCGAAGTTTCCATTACGAAAGCGTTTAAACCAAAAACGCACGGTTCGTTCATTAGCAGTCTCCTCTCCAAACGCAGCATTGATATTGCGAGCCGTTTCTGCCGCGTTAGTTCCGCGTCGGAACTCGTATTTAAAGATTACTCGGATTTTCGAAGTATCAATTTTTCCCGTCTAAGCTGAATAAAAAAACAATTGAAAGTCGAAAATCGAATGTTGCACATTTTTTAAAACAAGAACCTCATAGGTATCATGTGAAAAAAGTTTCACTCGAATATCTCACACCATTAAGGTTTTATGTCAATTCAAAGTATCTATTATTATAAAACGGCAATTTCATACTTTAACCCCTATTATTACGACTTGTATATCGATTTTTGTCTTTAATCGATAATTTCTGTTAGATTACCTCACTATGACAACCAGTTTGGCACTTGTCAAAAGTGGCCTATTAAATTGACTCTACTTTAATAGCGTTAATGGGATTATCATTGCTAGGCAGAGTTTGTAGTTCGAGGCGTGAGGCAAGTGAGTTACTGCAAACGTTAGCTCAAGGGGATCAGCTCATCGACTTCATTATTGAGGAGGTAACACATCTAAATAGTGTAGATAGTTTCTCGCTAATAACATTTAGGAGACTATGTCATTGTTGGCACGTAGCGAGGATTTATATGCGTATTTCAAGGCGTGAGACGTATTTCATGTGGTTCACATGCTGGTCAGTCTTATTATGGAATGAAGACACATGAAATAAATCATATAACTAATGTAGATTATCATTACTATCAACTACGAGCGTTTGTAGTTTATAGTTCGAAGGTTTCGAATTACACAATTTCGAGGATTTGTCACTACAATTGTATATGATGGTTATTACAAATGTTGGCGCATCTTATGATAACTCATCTAACCTAATCCAGATATGTACCAACTAATAGCATTTACCCCATGGTCACAGTTACCACGTTGTGAGTATTTGTAGTTGTAGATGTTAACACAAGGGGATCAGCTGTTCGACGTCATTGTTTAGACAGAAACTCTTTTAACAACTCATTGTTCACATGTTCGATTGACTTTCTTAATTTGTTCTCTTTCTTTACAGATGTGCCTCCAATCTTACGAAGAGGAATTCGTAGAAGTCCTGTGCCGTTGCTCCGGGGTGGTGGTGACCCGATGTTCTCCGACTCAAAAAGCTCGCGTGGGAAAGTTATTGCGGGCCCGTGGGCACGTGGTCGCAGCCGTCGGTGACGGGGGCAATGACGTCGCCATGATACAGGAGGCTGACATAGGTGAGTTATGTTTATTAGATATCCTACAGGAGGGGAAGATCCTTTTGTGTAGATTTGTGTAACGGGTCACAATAAATGTCAAATTATTGAAGATGATTACATAAATTACGGAATAATATAACAAAAACTCATTAGAGACGTTGTTAGTTTTAGAAATTACAAAATAACAAATTCATTTTGTTCTAACAATAATTAATGTTAACAATTGAAGACTTTTTAATTTGCCGCCCAATCTTGTGTCATGTTTGGTAATAATGGCATCATTCAAGACGGAACCAGGATATGAAATAAGAAAATTCCATATTAATACTGAATACCTTGAACATGGATAATGTTTCTTTACCATTCAAATAAAAGATTAATTCAAAGGAGACTGCAATAGTTGTATGCCTGAAAATCATCGCTTTGCTATTAATAAAAGATTTATTCGTCCCTATTCTGAACTAATTACATTCTGTGTATGCTAAAAAGCTTTTTAAAGTAATTCTTTCTTTGGCAACGGAAACATATTTAAACGTTGTCATTCAACGTCAACGTTTTTTTTCCTTTTCATGTATGCCAATGGTACAATTAACACATTCTGTCGGTGCCACGTCTAAAGTCAAATTGTCAATTCCCAACCCAGTAAATTAAAAGCACATATACAGAGGATATAGATAGACTCCTTTGAATCACACGAAAAATGCAGTCCTATGGTTTATTTCATTATCACAAACATTATATGCACAAATACTAGGCACTTTGAAGTTTAATAAACTATCAATATTGTTTAATAAAATCTACAATACATACATCAATAAGCAAACAAAAACTCAAAGAGTGCACCCTGAAATCCAACAGCCGCTGGGCGCACTCGACTGGCCTCGTTACCCCTCTCTCACAGAATAACTACCTTGAAATGTACTGCATTTCCCACTTTATCATATTCCCCAATGTATGTACGTACGTGTTTCGGTAGTGAGTGAGATATGCCAGAGCTCATTCCCATCCTATCCCTTCCCACGTCCCCAACTTTTTCTCCAAATCCATCCTTTCATCAACAAAGGTAGACAGCGTCTGGGGGCGTGCCAAAGTTTGTCATTTTCGACTAATGTTGCTGTCGGAATATAAGAGACCTGTAGGCCAGGGAAAATTTTTTGGTGACCTAGTATGAAACTTTCGGGAAACATTCGTTGCAATAAAATATGATTTATCAGAATATTGTTTTTTTTTAAAATCAGCCGTTTTGAAGTTATTATTTTTTTTCGAAAAACTGACCTTCGGCAGTTGTCTACGCATATCTCCGAAACTATCCAACCGATTTGAGTGAATTTTTTTTAAACGGCTTAAAATAACATATTCTAAATGGCTTGTTGGCCGATTTCGGCTAGCTTATCAAAATTTTGAAAAAAATCGATTTTACAAAAAATTGCAAAAACTGTTTTTTTTTTCAAAATTTTTCAAAAAAAATTTCATGGGTCATGATTTGCTTCTAAACTCTTTTTAAGCCCTAGGCAGGACGCTGACACTCATAATTTACCATAACTTGCAATGTTTTTGTAAAATCGATTTTTTTCAAAATTTTGATAAGCTAGCCGAAATCGGCCAACAAGCCATTTAGAATATGTTATTTTAAGCCGTTTAAAAAAAATTTCACTCAAATCGGTTGGATAGTTTCGGAGATATGCGTAGACAACTGCCGAAGGTCAGTTTTTCGAAAAAAAATAATAACTTCAAAACGGTTGATTTTAAAAAAAAACAATAATCTGGTAAATCATATTTTATTGCAACGAATGTTTCTCGAAAGTTTCATACTAGGTCACCAAAAAATTTTCCCTGGCCTGCAGGTCTCTTATATTCCGACAGGTTGGCATGTATCGCGGATGTCTAGGAGTGACAGTATCCACTTACCACCAGGTGGACTGTATGCTCGTTTGCCACCTTCTTTCTATAAAAAAAAATGCCTTTAAAAAATAGAGTCGAGTCCATTTAACAACACACACCAATTGAGGCAGCAAAGCCATATCACTGTATATTCGTTCGAAAATGGTCTAAATAGTCGCTTCCTCGAGGGTGCCTCTAATGGCTCCTCCAGACTCTTGCGAAGTAGCACGAGGTTGTCCGAGGCACGAGAGTGTGGAGGCGTTGCTCGAACCGCCTCGTGCTTCCTCGGCTCGCCTCGGCTAATTTCGCATCGGAAGCGGTCTTTGGTACCCGAGTCAAAGGAACACGAGGCACGAGTACGAAGGAAGGGAGGTGGACCTCCACACTCTCTGCTTCCTCGCTTGCCGTTCAGTGTGTTTATTTGTGTAGTTAAACTGGTTAATAGCAAACTTAGTTATTTTAATAATTTATTATTATAAATAAATATTTATTATTAATATACATTAATAATTTATAATGAGTGATTGGTCCCAAGAACTTCAGCTAAAATTCCTTGAGGCTTTTCAAGGGGAACCAGTGATTTGGGATCCCAAACATGCTAGCCACAAAGATAAGAAAAAAATTAACGACGCCTGGGGTAGAATTGAAAATGAAATTGGCAAAATTGTTTAATATAATTCCCACCTCGGGTTTCTACAACCGCACCTCCCGTCACAGAAGTGCGGTCCATCCGCATTTCCTCGATACGGAGGTGTCGCGCACTGTTCGGTCCAAAAATTATTTTTTACCGCGAACCCGTAGGTTGTGGAACGAACTGCCTCAAGAGGTCTTTCCATTGAGCTACGATATGGGGTTCTTCAAGAGAGCTGTGAATAGGATTTTGCAAGGTCGGCGGCGCACCCGCATACCCCCTGGTGTTGCAGGTGCCCATGGGCGGCGGTAACACTTATCACCACGTGGGACCGCTTGCTCGTCCGCCCACTAATCTATAAAAAAAAAAAAAAAAAACCCACCAAAGAACATGCAAAGAACATGAATAGCAATATGCAAAAATAGCACCAGCTGCTGCTGCTGCCACTTCGGTGTCACTCATGGTACTGAGGTGCTCGCAAAGTAACGCGAGAATGTGGATGCCAGTTCTCGCCTCGTGCAACTTCGGCGAGGAACCTCGCCGAAGTTGCTCCGCGAGAGTCTGGAGCCTTAATGGAACTTATGATTATATGTTTATGAATTAAATTAATAATTATTTTCAACTCGAACCAGTAATTTGATGTCAAATACGTTCTTCTTGTCTGACTCTCATCCCACACTGTATGACATTTTTGTCAGTGTGTCGGCAATCTCATTCGACAATTTAATCTGGACTCGAATAAAAGTCCTTCCAAAAATTGTGAAATTTTTATGCATTAGTTACTTTTCCCACGACGTTTTACTCTTGTTTAACATTTGTACAGTCTCGAATAACGAAACCATATCGCGTTGTAGCCTGCCTACTTAACGCCATCTGGCGGCACGAAAAGAGAAACAGCTGATTCTACAATCTACAATTCGCACTGATAGCATATGATTCTTCATAGTTTTTTATATTAAGTATTTTTACTGGTAAATATTTGCACATGTTATTGTCTTAGTTGTAACTCCCTATCTTAAGGTATCGGAAAGAATTGCTATAAAGAGATAAGATCACCTGATGGTATTCTCTTCTGTGAACATTTAATTTCTTATTTTTATTTAATAATTGATTGTACTCACATAATATTAAATAAATAAACAGTAAGAAGGAAATATGTACGAAAGGCAAACTTATCTCCAGCGGAAATTCATCGGACAGAACATCGGGCATTATTTTATCAAATTTTAAGTGTTAAAAATCATTTTTGAATGTTAAACTTCTTCTGATTGTATAAAAATAACTTTTACAAGTAGCGGCACGTAAGTCTAGCGCTGAACGAAACGTGGAGGGGATAGTTGCGCATGGGTACTGTCGCACACGCAATACAATTATTACTTTAACTATTTAATAGCTAAATAATCCTAATGACATTATTTTAATGTAATGACAAAAAGCAAGTCTGCCGCTGAGCGAAATGTGAAGGATAGCTGCGCATGTGTACTGTCGCGCACGCAAATATTATACTTTAATAAATAGTTAATGTTAAAGTGTTAATTACTTCTGTACAAAGTTGATCACGTGCCAGTCGTCAAATTTAAATCTTTATTTTCTCAACAATAGGTATATGTGTGTGTATGTGTTATAGTTCCAATTTACAAAGATTTCATGTTACCCAAGACATAATTTTTAACGAGTTTATGGGGAAAATAAAAATAAAAACATAATCGAATTTGACAATTTTTATTTAAGATATAAGTCTAGTCTAGTCTGAATCAGGCAATGGTATCACGCCTTCAATGGTATCTCGACAGGGCCTTTTGCTTGTTGAGGGCCCGGGCTCGGGGCTGCTTCGGTCGTCAGCACTAGCAGCGTAAATGATTGAGTAAAATACTCGTAGCTTCGCCAATCTCACTTTTTATTTGTTTTAAAGAATCGATTAATTCAGTAGATTCCCTTTTCAAAAAACAATGCACGTCATACACCATTTTCCGTGCCTGTCTTCTCAAAACAGTATTTTTTTTAGGCATATTCACTTTAAAGTCACAAACAAACTTAAAAAAACAGAAAAACAATATTTAACAAACAAACTCAAACTTAACAAAAACAATAACAAAAATTAACAGCAATAACAATAAATTTCAGAACGCGACTGTACACTGGAAGTCCGCGGGGCGTCGTATCAGTACGGGGGACGGAATGCGACTGGAGAGCCAATCGGCGCTACGCACGCCCGCCCTTCATCCCTCTAGCCCCCCCCAAGATACCTTATTTTTGACTTCTGCGCAATAACGGTCAGCGCTAGACTTACGTGCCGCTACTTGTACATTAGTATGGACGTATTCGCGACGTGTTTCGCGTGCGACTTGTTCGCGCGTCTTTTGGGTCACATTATTATCACTATATTTTTTTTTAGATTTTAGATGGATCTCAAATACAATTTACTTCATTGTTTTTTAATGAAATCCTCACTGTTGTTAGGTGTGGGCATAGAAGGCGCGGAAGGGCGCGCGGCGTCGCTCGCGGGCGATGTGTCAATCCGCGCGTTTTCTTGCCTCGCGCAGTTATTACTCGTTCACGGCAGACGCGCGGCCATGAGATCTGCGGCGCTATGCCTCTTTATTGTGCATCGGGGGCTCATCGTGTCTACTATGCAGGTAGGTAACAACACAAAACTACCTAAAGTAGAGTCAATGTAATAATAGGCCACTTTTGACAAGTGTCAAACTGGTTGTCATAGTGAGGTAATCTAACAACAATTATTGATTAAAGACAAAAATCGATATATAAGTCATATATTAATGAATCGATTTTAGTGTTCATAAAAAAATATTTTCCAATAATATTTTTAGAGCATACACAGCATTAGAAACCCTCTCCATACGCCACATGACCTCAAAGTTTATAGAGTGTAATTAAGGGAAATATAATGAAACCAGTTTACATACGTAATAAATTATTATTTATTAGTTCGTTGAAACTGCTATCGTTGCTATTATTATCAATTGTTAAATCACGTTAAAAATCTTCCATTATATTTTTTGTTTTTTCTGCCACTTTCTTCCAATCACCAATGCTTCTTTTAATGAACATAAATGTTTTTTTTTTAGATATATACTCTTTTCTCATATAATAAATAACCATAAATGTGGTTGCGAATTGCATCGGCATTAAAACTATCGACATCGACAATTAGCTTACTTCTTTTCCTTTTCTTCCTTTTTCTTTTTAATTTCAGATATAGTTTTAATATATTCATATATTAAATGAGGTATAGATATATTAATTTAATTACATAGATCTTTTTAATGTATTTACTAATTAATAATTGTATTTATTTAAATTGTGTTAATTATTTAATAATTTCATTGTTCTTTTAATTTGTTTATTTATCGCAACGGTAACTTTCTTTGATATTCCTTTCTCTTTACAAGTTATTTCGATTATAAAGATCACATCGCTATTATTAAAAATAAAAAAATGTGGACAGGCGTAACCTTGTAGTGGGGTTCGAATTTCTTGAAATATAAATTGATAATGATGTTTAGCAACCAAATTAACCGCCGAACTTATTAAATTTGATATGAAAAGACAAGGTTATATTTTTTTATTAAAAAAGTTACATATTTATAACTTAAATGGATTTATGGGACCAATGCAAAGTTATATCGTCACAAAGTCAATGAAATGTCAAAAGTGGCCTATTACATTGACTCTACTGTAATTACGACCAGTAGAGTGCATGGTTTTGAAATTTGATAATTAATACTCGGTAATCAGTGACGGTAGCTGATCAGTTTCAGGTAGCTTTGCGTTGGATGTAGCCTTAAACTTTATTTGTTGTAATGTAGTAATGAAAATGAAAGACTTTGCTCTATCATTCGCTGGATACATGGCACATGGCTTACATGACAACATTATTCAAACTATTCAAATAGTATGTTGATTTTGTAGTTTACCAGAGCCCATTCCCATCCTATCCCTCCCCATCTTCCCAACCCTTTCTCAAATCCATTCCTATATCTCCAAAGGTAGGCAGCGCATCCGGGAGCGTGTCAACGTTTCTCATTTTGGACTAATGTTGGCATGTATCGCGAATGTCTATGGGCGACAGTATCCACTTACCATCAGGTGGACTGTATGCTCGTCTGCCGCCTTCGTCCATACAAAAAAAAATATCTTACTCACTATCGAAACACAGAAATACAGAAGTTACTATTTCTAAAAAATAAACTATTTTACATAATTCAAAAACTGATTTGAAATTCGTACGAGAAACAATAATCATGTTACAAAATCTGTTAGCTAATTTTTTTCTACGTTCATTTGTGTTTCAGTTGCATGCTAGTTTTAGAACAGAACACGTCAAATATCAAATTCGTTTTTCATAATTGAATGTTAACGGCCAAAAATATTTTTAAATTTGGTACTTTTGTTTTACTAGTTAGTATCCGTGGCTCTGTGGCGTTTGGAAATAACATGAAATCATAATTATCATATTATCATATAATAGATAAATAAATAAATTATGTGACATTATTTAAGAAAAGGAACTTTAAGTGTTGGTTCTAGTTTCTCAGGTATTAAGTTTCTAGGGAAACCTGAAAAATTAACATATTTTGGACTTAAGAACATCTTTCTGTTTATACAAAAACTTGAAACAATGAAGTTAGAAAATCTTAGCCAAAGTTAATAAATTCATACCGACAATTGCTCGGATAACCTTACATATAAAGATACATTTTTCAGGCTGTGTTCTCTGTGGTGTTCTACTTTTCGTCTGTCTCTCTATATCCTGGATTTCTCATGGTGGGCTATGGAACCGTTTTTACGATGCTACCAGTGTTTTCATTGGTGAGTCAATTATTTATTAGTAAAATGTTAGGATAAAACATCTGTTTTAACAGACAGTTTGTTTTGTTCCTTAATATAACGTTTGAAACTTTCGCGTTTTGTACACATTTTATATTGTAATCGGTCTGTAGTTGGTGTAGCTCGTGCCGATAAGTCGAGTAGAAATAAAAGGTAAACAAAAACCTTTAATTTTACGCGTTCAGATCCGATTTACGATATAAACTTGTTTATTAATGTAACCGACCCTTTAACGTCCACTGCTGGACACGTGCCTCATTAACTCGCGCACGAAGGCATTAAAATGCCACGCCGGCCAAGTGGGTTGGCTTGTAGCAGCGGTTTTATTATCCCTTAGTCGCCTTTTACGACACCCGCGGGGAGAGTTGGGACGGTGCTAGTCTAAAGCCGGCTCACACCACGGCCATCATATGTTTTTAATAAATATATATATATATAGGTATATCAGTGGCTGGTTCACTTGATAGCAGATAGCTTGCCCTTGCCATCCGAAATTCTCAGGACGCTGCTAGTACACTGCCAACCTTATATTTTGGTCTAGTAAAAATACCAATGTGGATCCTATTTATTAATTTATTATAAACACATATACAATATTTCTTATAAATCACTTGTGTAAGAATTTCAGATAATTATTAAGACATTTAAAATTATAAACAATAGTCCGTTAGTATCTACATGTCACTTAAAAGTATTTGAATTGACCGGCGCACACGTGCTATTGTGGGATTGGTCCATCCTTCGCTCGGGGGGTGCGCAATGCGCAGGTGTAAGGGAAGGCATTTTCCCTCTTAAAAAGAGGTTATAAAAGTAGTGGTAGCACGTGCGCGCAATACAGATTTACCTTAGTATTCAATTGAGCAGTACATAACAGTGTAATTGTAGTATTTGTTAATAAAGTGAATAATAAATAAACTGGTTTTTACTTGAGAAGCCTACACTTGGGATCCATAAACATAAACCTGGTTTGTACGGTTCCTGCACATTCCTCTTATAAGTTTACAAATATCAAATACTGGGTTACTTTAGTTTCACATTAAAACAGAAATGCAGTAATTGTGATTGACGTGGAGCAGTGGACTGGTGGTTGCTGCTGGTATGTTGTAAGAATGAAATTATACTCCGTCCACTATGTTATTTTCTATTTGACGTTTGCACGCCGATCAAGTTCTGTATTTCTTGACCGTCAAGTGTACTCGAAACAATGTCATACTTTATTGTTGAGGGCGAAGAAATAGTGACGTTCTCAGAGTCTTACCACAGACTTAGTTATCATACGTAAAGTAAATCGAAAATAATAGTTTTAAAATAAAAATATATAAGAAAAAATATTAGGTAGGTACTTATTTGCAAATATAACAACTAATGTTATAGTTATTTACTATTCGCGTAGTCAGTGCTGCTAGACTAAAAAAAACTGCGTTTTATTACGATCTTATTATTTATGATGATTTTATAGTTTACATATAATACAATCAATTTACTGTTGGTTCCGTATTAAATACATTTTTGCGATTAATAAATTAATTATTTAAGACATATATTTTTAATAAATCGAATCTATAAAAGCGAATGCAAATTGTACTAAAATTATACCGATAATCGAATCGGTAATCTGCATGAAGCAATTTGGACATCGCTAAGCCGATCTGTCATCGAGAAAATAACATAGTGCACGGAGAATAACAATAATCGAATAATCGTACAAACCGCGTACATTGACCAGTCCATTGGAAGGCGATTAAATTTTACGTGCTGTCTTCCCATAAAATAACTTTTCTTTCATCATACTTTACATAACGTTTCTTTTCCGTTATATATAAAGGTACTTGACACAGACATTCCCAGTTCGACGGCCCTCAAATATCCGCAACTGTACAAACAACTGACCAAAGGAAGGCAACTCTCGTACAAGACGTTTTACATTTGGTGCGGGATATCCATTTATCAAGGTAACTATTATAACATTTGTAATATACTACAAGTCTTATGTTTAAACTTATTTTTGGATTTTGACTAACCTTTTGGATTTTGATCCGGGTCAGAAACGAGACGGTTTCGCAGAGAATTAATGTATTGTCTGCTAGGGTGTGCCCTATTCATTCTACGCCGAAAATTGGGCTCGAAGCACTATGAAACTATATGGAGTGACATGTAGAAACGAAACCTCGTGATATTTCCTACGGCAGGCCTACTTCCTGCAGTGGGACATAATTATCTGTCTTTCAATAACTATCGGTAGATAGATAGTTACAGTTAGTTATAGTTATCGATAGATAAGATATTATCTAATCTTAGATAGATGCTATGTGCATTTTTCTCTTTAACTTTTTGTGTAGGAATTCTAATATTTTTGTTGTATGTATAATTATTAAGATAGCATTTTTTTTTCTCTCTTTCGTTCACTTCTTCTTTTTAATATTACACATTTAGTATATTTTTATTTGGTAAGCATATAGGTTCTGACAGAATATCAGTGCTGTGGATTATCTACAGCGTTTGCTGAGTTTAATTTTGTTGTTGCGGCACACAAATATACTTATTTATATTTTTATGTAATTTATTTCTGTATCTAAGTAATTGTGGTGTTCTGACAAGGAATAAATTTATTTTCTTTTTCTTACTTTCTTTTCTTTAGAAAGATGTACTTTAATACTAATAAACACAACAAAATTATCGTAATGTTAAACGGTCCCATTGACTTACAAAGGGACGTTATAATAGTGTAGTTAAACGTTCAGCGCCCGATATTACTGCTATTGAACCTTAACCGTTTTAGACTTGAGCTTTTAACTACGAGGGTTTAAGACCATGAAACATAAAAAATGGACTATAACGCTCCACGCTGTAACCTTTAACGCTGGAGTCTTAGAAGTTCATTAGCGCTCGCTCAGCGCTCGAGCGTCAAGCGCTCAACCCTCGTTATTGCAACACTTCGTTATAGTCTGACGTTAATTTTATTTGTGCAACTTGTTTTTCGATGCAGGTGGCGTAATAATGTACGGTGCGCTGGTCCTGTTCGAGGACCAACTGATCCACATCGTGGAGATCAGCTACACGGCGCTTATCCTCACGGAGTTGATCATGGTGGCGCTCACCGTGGTCACGTGGCACCGGCTCATGGCCGCCGCCGAGCTCGTCAGCTTGCTCATGTATACAGCCACGTTGCTTATATTCACTAGCTATTTCGGTGAGATGAATGTTCTTTTTTTTCATTTAAAAATTTGTTAAACATTTTAATCCTGAAGCAGTGTCATAATACAGATTTTCATAGCAATGTAGCGTTTCGACATATAAGTGACATATAAGTCGACGTTTCGACATCGACATATTCGAAAAAATATAAAGTGATTGTTACTGGTGACTGTTGTACGATATCAGATATCTGTTACGGTGACAGATATCTGTATGCACGCATAAAATAATGAGATATTAAACTAGTGTTAACGTGTTTGTTGACCTTATTGAATTTACTCGACGTTTCGACTGGGATACACTACACACATGTGTGTGTAGTGTAACGATAAAAATAGTAATAATAGCGTGATTGCTATTTGATAAAAAATGTACTAATAACTAACAAAAACTACCGTAAAATGTAGTACCATTTCCCCGTTTATCGTAATTCCCCAATCTACGTACGGGTTTCGGTATTGAGTGAGATATTTCAGAGCCTATTTCCAACCTATCTTATCTACCCCTCTCCATTTTCCTAACTATTTCTTCAAGTCCATTCCTAAATCTTCAAAGATAGGCAGCTCAGCTGGGATCGTGCCAGCGTTTGTCATTCAGGATTGATGTCGGCATGTACCGCGAATGTCGCACGGCGACAGTATCCACTTACCACCAGGTGTACTTTCTGCTCGTATGACGATTTTTTTTACAAAAACATTCGCTGGTGAAGGAAAACGTGACAAAAGCCGCATGCTTAAAAAAATTGGGAGTATAGAGTACGGCCGCGAGCTGGTTTATGGCCCGAAACCTAATGGTTTATTATGGGACGCTTGTATAGTGGGACGTTATAGGCTGATATCGACTGCATGTGTTTAAACTACAAACCATCGTACTTTCAGGATGTATTTTTCATAGTGACAAATCCACTACCAAGTCAAATTGACTTTGGTATAACATTTTAATTAAATAAGAATAAGTTAAATGTTCTAATGTGTTTTTTTTTAATTTTTAAGTGTGTTAGGGTGTTAAGATCACAACGTGCAATTACCCTTCTTCAGTTTTAACTTTCCTTGACCATAGACGCGGACTTCATAAAGAAGTGGGACTTCTGGTGGAAGGTGACAGCCATTACTTTAGTTTCGTGCCTACCGCTCTACATCGTCAAGTACATGCACCGCAAGTGGAGCATGCGCCAATACAAGAATATACAGAAATGATCACGCAAACAGCCTGTAGGTATTTTTAAAACTCTAGTTTCAATTAAGAAACGTCAAACGTTATTTCGAATGAAGAATAATTTGTATTACTGCCTATGGCTTCATTTGTATTGACCTAGATAAAAAAAATCTTGTGTGTTTATGTTCCAATAAGGCCATTATTCATTAGAAGACAAAGGTTAAAAGTCGTACACAAAATGTCATAATATGAATTACACTTCATCACACAAAAGTAAAGCTATATGACATTAGATATTTTATTGTGCTCTTTTGTATTAATGGCCTTATTGGGCCAATGTCAATATATAGAATGAAACGTCACAGTACACTGGAACTGCGCGACGATTGTTAAAGTCTGATCAATGAAACGTGGTACAAAAAACGCATGCCATATTTTAAAAGAAATATTCGGACCATTAACCTCGCTCTGGCCGAGTGTCGAGTGTTATCAGAAATGGCGTGCCCTTTGTATGCCAGACGATTTCGCGCGTACTCCACGCGCGAGTTGTGCTCTTAATAATTGTTTATGAAATTGAATTGTATTTATACAAAGATCGAAATAGTAGATGTTACCCTTTTTTTAAAAGATAAATGTTATTTTTACGTGGAAAGCAGTGCGCTATAATTTTTACGTAACCGTTCAGAAATCATAAAATAGATCAATCAAACTAATCGTGTGCCAGAGCACTATATAGTGCTCCGACAGACGAAGGACGCACCAAATGAGTGCACGATAACATGCTCCGGCGTAACGGAGGTTAACCTTTATTTTACAGTCATAAAATTATTTAATATTTTCTAAAACTACTAACTTCTCTAATTCAGTTTCTGTTATATTGTTCCGTAGTTTATACCTAATCATTTTCAACATTTATTATTTAATTGATCTGTACCTACATTTAGAAATTCACACAATACAAAAATGCAACAAGTAAATCGAAAGTATCAAGATATTTATGACCAATGATTATACACTACAATTTCATTTCAACCCACTTTTTTAATTATTGTTTTACCGCTCTGGATTTAAGTTTTTTTGAGCCAATCTTTCACAGATCTGCTAAAAACTACTCACGTTTTATTCACAGTGAATAAATAAATAAATCATCTGTCGGTCGCGGTTCAGAAATACTTGGTAGGTAACAAACTGCTGGTCAATGAAGCTGGTTCTCGACAAGCGACGGCAATTAATCGATCATTCACAGTGTCTGGTTTCCAGTTTACTCACAAATTATGACAAGTAACAACCGACCCATTCCAAATCAATTCACTTTATTAAAAAATATAGACATCGTTGTACCACGTTTCGTTGCTCAATGTTTATTCGTAGGTCATTCGTTTATTTCGATATAGTTTCTCTATATCATTCGTATAACGAATGTGCAGATAATTTAATTTAATACTGTATACGGTGACAATAGCACCGTTTAACAAATTGTACTAATATTCTAGTATATAAATCACTTTATAGTTATAAGTTACTTTTAAGTCACCCATCCGTGGATTCGTGGCAGAACGTCCCATTCGCAAAATGTCACTCAGAATGGCCTATTTATTCTCAGAATGTTCATTAGTAGAATTTCACATTGACAGAATTATGCAGTAATAATTAAAAAATAAGTTTGTATTTTTAATGATCACAATAATTAAAATATCAAAGCACAAATACTATCTATTTATATCTAACTAGTTACCGATCTGCTAGTTACTTCTGCTAATGGGACTTTCTACGGATGGGATATTCTGCGAATGGGACTTTCTGAGAATGGGATATTCTGCGAATGGGACTTTCTGAGGATGGGATATTCTGCGAATGGGACTTTCTGCAGATGGAATCTTCTACTGCGAATCTCCACACGCTTTTGAAATCGCCTTAATTCCGACACGTCACACAATGAGTAAAAGATTAACCAAAGGGCACTTTAAAGCGTTAGTGATAAAGATTAGATTCGAATAGTTCTATGTAGCATTAGCGTAATGCTTACCGCACAAGGGATTATTTCTATAAGACACATGACAATGATAGTTGATTATCTGAAATAATTAATAGCCACTTGGTCTGAGCTCCAAAACTTATGTAAATCGCTCAGTCACGTTTGTTTAGGTTCTTGTCTGACTTTAGGAGTTTACTTTTAGGAGTATTGAAATAGTAGGATTAGTGTTGAGTATTAGTAACAATCGGATACTCAAAATAACAGTAACTTGTTACTTCTAGAAATGAGGATCATAAAAATTCACAACATATTTCAAGATATCGGCTGCCCTATATCAATGCCTAGCATTTGTAACAAATTTTACAAGAGGACTCTTAAAATATTCAAAGGACAAGATGATATATTACAAACAATATTTTTTTAAGTAAAAAAGTCCTTTTAGGTCCTTTTAGCACATAAGTAATATTATAGTAAAAGTTATAATGTAACGTTATCTGAGCAAAATCACCTTATTGTCGGAATGGGCTTATTGACTTTTGTTAAGATTTTCTAACTTAAAATTTCGTTGTTTCAAGATTCTGTTTGAAAAGAAATAATTATATGAGCAACAGAAAATATTAAATGGGCAGCAAATTTGAAGGTGCGATAGGTTTAGGTTCCCTGGGGACTGTTGTGGTATACCATAGCTATGAGCTAACTGAATAGGGGGGTAAACAACTCTAACTAGAAAGGAAAGAGGTACCTAATTTGTTCCAATAGCTTGTATAATCAGTAAATAAAAACCATACAAAATATAGAAAGATGTCCTTGTTCTGGAAGCACCAAAAACTCACGGTAAGTCTGCAGGAGAAGCGGCGCCCAGCAAGGTGCACGCTCCAAGCGATGAAGAGTGGGCACTACCGCCAGCCGGAAGCAACGGCGGTCAGACGGGGCGGTGGAGGCTCGGCGCAACAGGCAGCACCCAGCAGGAGCACCAGCGCCCAAAGAGCTGCGGACCAGAGCTGCGGTGACCGGCGAGAGTAGTAGGCCAACTCAACGTCAAAGTTTTGCTACTTTGGTTGCGTTTATATTCTTAAGTCGCACTGGAGGCCGGGATAACAGCCCTCTCCCTTCTCCAACACTCCAATGATCGCGCCAAAAAACCCTTCTCTCCGCGGCCCTCTAGATTCTTTTGTTTTTCATGGCCGCCTAGATTTCTTCTTTCCATAGCGTGGCCACCTACATTTTACACGATGGCATGGCCGCCTAGATCAACACGATGGCATGGCCGCCTAGATCAACACGACGGCATGGCCGCCTAGATTCCTCTTCGCCGGCGTGGCCGCCTGGATTACTTTTTCGTTGACGTAGCCTACTAGATTTCTCCTGGCGTCCTCTCAGAATTTAATATTTTTAACATGTCCTACATGTTTCTAGCCAGTACTATATATTAATGCAGAAGAGTAATGTTTCAGTTAATACAAAGATAAATATAATGAAATACAAGTGAAATCATATACAGATATAAAAATACAGAGGTTATAAAGGATGAGCTATTGTTACAAGACAATAAGGAAATATTGGAACTTCGTCGACTTGGTGATCAATCTGTTATTCAAAATTAGTTTGTGTAGCAGATCCAAAACTTTTTAAAATAAATAAATCCAATTATTTATTTTAAAGTGCATTGTTTTTAATTAATTAATATTTTTAGTTTTTATTTTACACATTCAATAGGTCGTCGGTCGTCGCGCGACAGGTCGCCAACAGTTTGTTTTGTTCATCATGAACAAACGCTCGTACAGTAGTTTTTGGTTGCTCGTTTAAATACAAACCAAAATGAAATATGCTTTAACATCTGATTTTTAAGATAAAACAATTTAATAAGTGTGTTATTTTTTTAAAGATTTTATTATAGTTTCAATATCTGAAGAACTACAATCGTCAATAAGGTTTATGTCACGTTTATGTTTCATAATCAGCGTATATGTCTAAAGCATTGGCTAACAGAGCATTTGAACTATTACAAAGAATTTGCGTTCGTAAATGGAGTTATTCTGGTGACTTTAACGTTCATATTTGCTGCTCTAACTGAATCAATAGGTTTTTTCTACAACGTTGTGTCTGCGGTTGGCACTACCTACCCGTCTATTGAACAATTTGATAATGAACTGCAAAACGATTTGTATTAGGTCGAACGCTCATTTCGTCAATACTCTTCTTGAATGTTTGCGTATTAATAATTGGCATATTGCATAGAACATAATATATAATTAATTTAATGTATATGGTGGAACAAATGAACGAGCTCTAGCTTCACAGGAAACTTTACTTTACTAAAAAAATAACTGTTAATTGATTACTTAAAATTTATTATCTTCAACATTTATTTAATTATTTACTCCCTTTTGTAAATTATTACAAAAGGTGACCTTAATGCCTTACAGCATTATCTACCAGTAAACCTTTGGGTTGTACGGCACGTGAAGTGGTAGGAGAGGAAATAAACATAACAAATTTAAGATAGAAACAAAAGAACTAAGAAACTAAAATATAAATGTAATATATAGGTGTAACGACTATTATAATACATATACATAAATACGTACGAATATTTACATAAACTACATACAAATATACATACATTTATATATATGAATACAGAAGATTATTAGACAGTGTCTGCTTCAAGAAGCCGTTCTTTAAGCAGTCTTTTGAAAATACCTCGGGAAGATGCTTTTTTAATATTGACAGACAGGGCGTTCCAGAGTCAACCAGCCTGCACGGCGCAGGAAACATCAAGAAAACCAGTACGGTGATTGGTAATCGCAGTCAATCTCCAGGACGGAGATCTCGTTCGTGAGTATCATTCAGAAAACGACTTTTTAAATATTGATAAGTGGCCGGCTCTGTGAGAACCGTAAAAAGACAAAATTTCGTAATCGGGAACGTCTACGATTGCGAAGAGAAAGCCATTTAATTTAAGCTTGGAACGGTCATGTGAGACATGGTCATCCTTACGCAGACTGAAGATAAATCTGGTACAGTTATTAAGTAGGCGTTCAAACTTATCGAGAAATTGTTGTTTGAAGTCCAGATAACATACATTCGCATAGTCAATTATAGGCAATATAAACGTTTGCACCAAAAGTAGTTTAGTCTTCGACGGCAGGAAATTCTTAAACCTATACAAACGTGGTAGGGCACCTAAATAAATAAATTGAAAATTAATTAGATTATCAATATTAAAGGTACTGTCCCTTCAGAGCCCATTCATTTGTTCCACCCTGTATAATTAGTAAACTAATACATATATTTATGTATCTATATGACAATGTAAGAGAATATATTTACAGACTCACTAGCTGATTCTCGAAATTTGAAATATATTGACAGACTCGCTAGCTGATTCTCGAAATTTGAAATATATTGACAGACTCGCTAGCTGATTCTCAAAATTTGAAATATATTGACAGACTCGCTAGCTGATTCTCGAAATTTGTTATATATTGACAGACTCGCTAGCTGATTCTCGAAATTTGAAATATATTGACAGACTCGCTAGCTGATTCTCGAAATTTGAAATATATTGACAGACTCGCTAGCTGATTCTCGAAATTTGAAATATATTGACAGACTCGCTAGCTGTTTCTCGATATTTCCAATGATCGTGTAATAAAGGAACGGCGCATTTTGTTTAGTTATTTTTATGATAATAAGGAATATTACTGTGATTAAATAATTTAGATTTAAGATATGATTTTTCCCTTGAATGTATTGTGAATGTTATTTACGCTTTAGAAGTAAGGGTTTATTTACATTTGAACGGTCAGTCGGTCCAAATGTTGCTGAGATTGGATCTTTCGGAACTGAGAATGCATTACTTGAAGTGATGTTATTCGTTTATTAATCGTTAAATAATTATAGTTTATGGCATTGTTTTATGTGAATGAATGTAGAGTTTATTAATTAATGGCATCACTGATACGTTAGGTTCGCTAGTAATACCATTTAAACCGGATAGTACAGTACCCGACAACCTATGTGACACGTCGGAAATGAGTAATATATTACTATGTTTTTTTAATATGCATGCGAACATGTCGGTATATAAGTTTGTATACACTTTTCATGCTAATTATGTAGTACTCTGTAATGTAAAAACCATCAATATAAAACTGTACTTAGTTCAAATAAAAATAATTGCACGATGTGCCACATATAGGCCAAATCCCAATTCATTCTCCAAATCCAATCCTACATCTACATCTATAGGATGGGCCACCCTTTAGAGAACGGTCGACTATCCACTGCTGTACATGGGCCGACTCATGCACGAGGTATGTGAGGCCTTAAAACGCCACGCTGGCCAAGCAGGTTGGCGAGTCCACTCTTTTAGAGGTGGTGTAGACACCCACTGAAAGAGATGGGGTATTGTTATACTATAGCCGGCCAACACCACACAGCACAATGTCTTAAAATTTATCTTGACATATATTTCACTATCCCAGGTCCTCTAGAAAAAATCTCCGCAGGGATTAAGCTTGCCTTTTATAAATCTTTTCTTCTTCTATATGTATACAATAATGATTATCTATTTTGAGACTCGTGCGAAAACTATCTGTCGAAATAAATGATCTGTAATATGAATTTCTACTGCAATTAAAACGACTGCGATGTAAATAAACCCAAAGATGTATAGGTACAAATATTTTTTGTGATACGTATATTTAAAGCAAAACCATTTATTTGTATGTTAATTAAAGATGTATTATTTTAATATTTATGTTACATTGTTCGTGTAATAATAATTTATGATTATTATTAATGTTTATATTATTATATTGCACGTCGAAGTAAATGTTCACAATTGAAAATAACTCTTTTATTTCACTCGGTTGTTTTATTGTAAAATAACTGTGTACAACACAACGGCTACACTTCTTGGGAGTCACGAGCGCGCGTGCACTTTACTTGTAGTGTACATGTGTCCATATCTGCCCTACTCAGTTTGAAACGCAGTTATGGCCGGGTGACACCGAGTCAGGTGCCGGGTTGATAAATGAGCGACGACCTTTAGTGCTGGTACATACGATTAGCGTAAAAAAAAAAATACATTTCATAGAAAAAAATATTTTTATAATAAAATTATAATTAGCTGGTGCCCTCGTCTTCGCTCGCGTGTATTTTAGGCATTGGTACGTACCTACCGATTCACTATAATTTTTCTTAAATAATAAAACAGTATAAACCAAAACCTTTTGGTTTGAGCTAAAACACTAAAACTATTAAACTTGTTGACTATGGCATCATAAAAATGAAGCAATATTTATTGACTATCACTAAAGAACTTCTTTATAAACTATATTTGTAGTCGTGTGTTGTGTCCTAATCAAAAGGAGTTTTATGAGATAATATTTAATTAAAGTGATGTAAATGTAAAGGCAGCATTCTCTAAATCTCAACAATCTCTTCACTTTTATTTTACCCTTTCTAAGTCAAGTGATCAAGAAAACGCCCATATGCATAGCACATGTTCAATTTATTTTTATCTATTAAATATCCTAATTGCTAATTATTTTAATAGTCTCAAACTGGAAAAAATCCGTATCTTAATTATTTTTAAAGAAAGTGTATATAGTGAATTACAAGTTTCTAATTTAAAAAGTTTTTGAAATATACACTTTATAGAAAAACATTACTTCCTATTTTGTCCTTTCTAAGTCAAATATCAAAAACGCCGATACACAAGTTTTATTTAAAGAGTGTTTTTTCTTTAAAAAATGTACCTTCTTTTCTATCCCTTTCTAAGTATAATGTTTTAATTTTTTTCTTAATGGTTGTTTAAGTTATAAAACCTACATACTTGTATGTATAATAGTGTGAACATTTGAAGTTTCTGGTCTAAGCAGTTTGGTCTGGGCTTCGATTAATCGAGATTTCTTCTTTTATTTATTCATTTATATTATTTGTACAAATAGGTTCTTCTTTTATATAGATAGATTCTTCTTTTATATAGATAGATTCTTCTTTTATATAGACTGATTCTTCTTTTATAGATATAGGCGATTTAGGTTTAGTTAAAGGTGGAGTATCTTTCTGTTCCATGTGATCATTTTGATTAGTAGACTGAATTACATCATCATTCTGGCTATCAATATCCACTTTAATTTCTTTTTTTCGTCGCTTTTTATTAGGCGAAGTAACTTTGCTGGAGGTTGAAGTGAAAGCCAGCTCTTTATCTTCTTGCAAAATTGTAGTTACAGTGAGCTCACTAACTCCTGTAGCTTCGGCGGTACGTTTCCTTACATTAGATAAAGGACTCAAATCACAATTATCTGCATTGATTGTCTTCATAAGGTCATATTCTTTTTGAAAAAAATTATAAACTTTAGCTATTATTGCCCGGGCCTATAAAAAAACAGATAAAAAGGTCGATGGTGAGTCTGAAGAGATATCGCTATTTTACAATACTCGAGAACATGAAAAAGCCATTGTGAATCATCGTCTACTTTCGTTTCATAGTCCCTTTTTCGAAATTACAGGAATCGTAATTAGTTGCCCTTGAGGCTGTAGGTATATAGGAGTAGGTCGCGTTCAATTACGAATAATTATGGCATCACCTAATTTTTAAAGAGCCAAAATTATTCATTCACAAGCTCGGCAATTTATTCATTTGATGAAAATATTTTCTTCTAACTAACAAAAATATATCTTTTTGTTATTGTGAACCTGATGTCATCGGGTAATATATACCAAATTCGTCTATAAATCCCTCACGAACACATCAAGAATGGAGATTCGTGCTACAAATTACTCATGATTAAATACCTACCTAGTCTTACTAGATTTCATTGTCACACTAAGTTGATTAAAATCACATTTGTAATTGATCTAAAATCTACGCAAATTCATGTTTAGTTTGAATTTAGAATAGCGATTCAAATAATGTTCTATGAGCTTTTAAAACCTTTACTTATTCATAATCAACGATAATAAATGACACATGTGACAGAACAATTCTGAACTTTATTGCTGTTATCATTAATTTTTATTCATTAATTATTTCATTCATTTAGTATACATTTCGTGAATAAACGAAGAAACAGATGTCTCGTTTCATTACACGATGACCTTTTCCATGTTCTCGAGTACTGTACGTACGGTTTAAAAAGAATAAAATTAGACTAAAGCTGTAGAGCTTTACGAGTCCTATCCAACATATCGTTTAAAATTATTTATACAGAATGTCCCAGCGAGCGACGTCCAAACGAGACTATGGACACGAAAAAATTGCGGAAATAACACGAAAAAGACCGATAGCGATTTTCCCCAATTAAAAAATATGAAAATTCGACAACCGTTGAGTTTGGGATAATCCCTTCTTACCCGTGGTACTACTGGTAGTACCACGGGTAAGTTGCCCGTATTACTATTAACCTGCCTGGTAGTATCATGGGAGATTTATTTTATCACTGTTCAATCTGACGGGTCAATCGTAGGACGGGCAATAAAAAAATACCCCTGCTACTAAAACCTACTAATTGAAACTTACTAAAGTTTTGAAAACAAGGTTCGTTCCGTCGTAATTTTGAAAAAAGAACCGGTTCGACTCATGAACGAAGTTAAACTTATGTGCGGAATTTAATTTTAATGGGTTAAAAAATCGTCTTCCAGTTCTGCTCTCCTTACAAAAAAAAGGGACGAGTACATTTTCATGACATTATAGTAAAATGCGAAACAAAAAGAATAACCATTGTTTATTTTCTTTATTAATTTTTAATTTCCGAATATAATGTTGGATACTTACTTATACTTAGGTATGCTTTCGTTAAAAATATTATCTAGTAGGTAATATTTTCCTTATAGGAGGGTAGAGTCTGTCCACAAATTTCGTTAGGTAGGTACCTATATAATTTATATATCCCATATACAATCCAGTATATAAAATGTATATTTAATAATATATACCTATATAGTATATATACTTCGAAACTGTTGTTTTGGATTGAGCTGATGACCCTTAGTAGAGATGTAGTATTTTTTTCCAAAATTGGAAGTCGTGAGCTCCGCAATAGCACAGCTTATAGGAAAGCTGTGGCAATAGGTAAGTTTAACCTAAAAAGCAATACAGCTAGCTAATCGCGAAAAAATCTAAACGGGGTATGAATTTACAAAATAGAACCTACCTCGCTTTGAATTACTTTCCGTTTTTCATCGAAAGTTGACATGCTGACCGTAATTTGTGAAATAATTGAACATAAAGAGAAAAAATAAGCAACTCGAGCGGAGGGAGACCGCACACTACCGAATACCGGCTACCGAGTGAACACCGCTATACACGCACACATCTGCAATGTGCATGAACACAACAAATACGAGTTCAATTTGCGCGTGCTTGTGACTTGCAAAAAGCTTAGTCTGGCGAATAAGAAACGGCACGAGGAAGGAGCGGAAAATTTAAAAAGGAAAACGACTGTTGTGACACTCATTTTCATCAGCTTAAACGAATATTTTTTTTTAACTGAAACTAACAAATAAATGCGGAAAGAACTTAGATAATAACGACTACATCTATATCCTATCTATTTATAATAGATATATTTCATTCTTTTTAGCGTGTCTTTGAAAACCGTTTTAGTGTTAGATTTTTAAAACTGTTTATTATTTTCTAAAACTAATTACTTCTGTCAAATTAGGTATTGGAATACCTAATATTTTATACCTAAATTTAACAAATTCCACATTCATTTAAGCATCCGTACATTTGTAAACAATCGATTTGTAAACCTGTACCCTACAATAATCGGATACAAAATAAATAACTTTGAGTATATTGATATATTCATCCTTTTAATCTTCGATCTTCAGATAATCTTTTTCTTCAAATTCCTGACACTTTTTCTACTTTCTAATCATGTTAATTCACTGTCAAAGCGGTTATGCTTATGGAATGCATTACCAATAACTAATTATAAAACGCGCTCAATCTTTGGCAAGTTTTTAAATACTTGTTAAAGAACACTATCTCGCAGATCAACAATTCTCTTACTATTATGGGTATCGGTACCTATATATTTTTCTTTATCGGTTAGTTCTTTTTGTAAGTAGGTATATAGGTACACATACATACCGTATGTGTATATATGAATGTATCTATCCATATACTATATAATTTATGTATGATTGTATCTATGAATTTATATAGACATTATTTATTTATTTACACCGTTTACCTCAATTCGTCAACAAATCTCTCCTTTACCACCCAAAAGTTACCTGTATGAAAACGCTTTATTCTTTAGTTACCTATATTTTTTATGCTTTTATTCTGTATGTTTTAGTTTACAATAAAATACTATGTATAAGTTCAATTTAGGTATATTAAAAAAATGTATCTACGGAAAAAAAATCTGTAAAAAATCTACATTTCGTTTACCTTCACGTTCGTGTAGATCTTTATTGGATTCGTCTATTACTTCATCTAAGATATTGTTTTGTACGCTCGATAATATGTTGTTCAAAAAAGAATCAATTGTGATTGTGGTTTCGTAATACACAAGATAACTGCTCAAATAAAAACAATAATATTCACTATATTTGTATAATACCTAGAAACTTTAAACACTTCTTAAATCATCAATAGGTATGTCTTATCAATAACATAATCTAAGAAACTTCCTAAAAACAAATATCCTATTAGCAAAATACTCAATGTCAATTATTTCTGACAACACTTTCTTTAGATGCATCAATGCATTAGATCGATGCATATTTAACCGTGCGATGTATTTGCCTATGCTTTTGCGGTGGAGTGATAGATGTGCTGAGGTGCATCAATTTGCATTGCCTCATGTTGCGACCTTTCTATAGCATCAGTTAATATACATTAATAAGGAAACCTCATTATTGTTTTCTAAAAAAGATTCTAAGGTCTACCAAGAAGTAATAAACATAACACATTATGTCAATGAATATACCTACACTATAAATTCTATCGCTGCGATGGTGGTGTTGTAAAGGAAGTATAGTTTAAATCGGTATTAGATATAGATTTCTGTGTAATGGAGTGGCGGGAGATGACGCGCCGTGCCCAAGCCAGGTTTCGGGAGTTCCTCGATCTTCGCGTCTGAGATTTAGAACTGGTGTAACTCACTGACTGGTTCGATGTAGAACTGCCTGTTACACTCGTCTCCGAATGACTGGTACGTTGTTCCCGATAAGTCTCCGAACGTGTCAGTGAACTTGTCGAAAACATATTCTGAGACCGTGAGGGTGTCCTTTCGATTGTTAACTGAGCAATGGTCGATTCTATTTTCGGTGGACTGTTTGGCTGTTTCGTTTGACTCGTTTCTGATTCAATAGGTTCTTCACTTTTAAAGTCAGATGAAGAGTAATTTTCGTTATCGCTCATAATAACTTCCATATGTTTGTCTGTGTTTTCGTTCAAATCGTACACCTTTTGGGTTTTCAAAGAGCCCAGGGATGAAGTCTTTCTTGAACCTGACTGTTTGACACTTATATTGTGATTGTAGCTGAGATGCTGAAATGGCAACATGGAGGGAAAGCTGGATTCCACGTTAGCGTATTCTACATCTTTTGTAATAGATGAAGCTCGTGAACTTCCTTTACAATGGCATCCATCGGCACCCCTGAATATGTAACTGTAGCACATTTGTAAGAGATATATAGATAATGCGGCTACCAAAACGAGAAAAATATACAATTTCGGCGTCCAGTCAGTATTCACATAAACATAGGATTGTGTGAGTACCCGCCAAGGATGCCATATTGGTCCAGAGTCTTTAACTTCAAAAAGATTACGTCGAGACAAACCTTTGCCGTAACTTTGGACTGCTGCTGCTATTCGCAAGACCCCACCGTAAGCTGCATACAATTTCTCGTCTAGTAGATGTGGGGCGACGTCCCTTTTCATCCAGTGCCATAGCTCGTTATTGTAGTTAACGAAATCTGAATGTCTACACGTTTTCGGCGAACTGCGCAGGATACATCTTGAAGCGGTCGTATAATACTTTAATAAAATATTTTCTGAGTCCTGCGACTTCAAGCTTACTAAGCCATTGTTTTTGAAAGGTAAAGCAATCGCAGATGGTTCATCACTATCATCAAGCTTGGGGGACGGTAAGTGAATACACGATTTGGAGTCTCGTTTCGTTATTAAACACGCGCAAGGATTGAAGAGCTTTCCGGACCCTATCAGGATTTTACCTACAGTCAAATTTGACCACTGGGAGGATTTTGCAGGTGGCTGCCAACCCAAACCTTTAGTGTTCAGATAACTCTTTAGTTCGTCATAGAGGTTGTGTAGTTTTCTTGTGTTCCTATATGACAAATAGCCGGCATAGTAAGCAAATCTAATAGTTGGAAGTATTTCGCTCCTTAAGTGTGCTCCAATAGTGTCAGCTAAGGCATCTTTAAGTATAGTGGCTGTGTGAGGGTCTACGTCCTTTCCTGCGAGTGACAGTGTTTTACGAAAATATCGAAGCATGTCTCTTAAATATCTGTTGTTAATTTTATTAGGTGGTAATAGAGGCGGTATTAAACGTTCGTATACTTTTCGAGCTCTCAATTTATTTAAGTCGTCTTGGTTCCAGCAGTCAGCTCTTGTGAGTCTGTTATAGAATAACGCACTTCCCGCACCACTCTCTACACACGTGGTTTTGAATAAAACAAATAGAATCATGTAAAATATCATTTGAAATATGTTTATGATGAAAAACGAGATAATATAGGTAACGAGGATTAGTGACACTGACAACAAATCAATCAAAATTATAGTACCTAACTATAACAGAGATCTCTGTATAAATTATTAAATTCCCATGACTACGAAGGTAGCATATAAAAATACGAATATAAAAATACGCAGATCTAATATTCCTGCCACCGCCTAGGTATAGTGAAATAGGTGATAATCTAGATCTATATGTAATAGGATTTTCCAATGCGTATAAAATAAACCCTTTTCAAGATTCCTTTCTATCAAAGGTCCCTCAAAATCAGTCCAGTGAGACTTCTAAGCTCAGAATTGATTTAAACCTATGCATGAAGTATGTTCGTCACAAGAGCTGTATACATAGGACATATATGATGCTGCCTGAGTTGCCTTACTCCGAAATTACGAACAAATATGTTCTTTTTATTATAGAGAAGACTTAAATTGTTCAATTTTGTACCCAAATTAAAATGGTTATAATCAATTGTGTATAATCTAGGTATAGTGGTTATTGCTAAAGTTAAGAATATCTAAGTTCGTTAGTAACTATATAAATTTACATTAGTGTGCTTAGATTTTTACTTGAAATCCATCTGGAGCTCTGGACATAGCGGTTTATTATTTTTAATAAATCGCTTATGTACCTATTTACTTTGATATTTGTAACTTCTAAAGCTTTATGGATGAAAACTCCTTTGCATGAGTTGAATAAAATTGTGTTGTCATTTGTCATTTTAACACTTGTCAAAATAGACGGTTCTTTCGCGGTTGATTATATACATTCCCTATAGTAAAGCTATATATTTCGCGCATTTTACTCTCAAAATATAAATCAAGAGTAGTAAAAACAAATAAAATCAATCCTATACAAGTTCCGTCCCATAGTTTGCACTTAAAGATGTCTGCGGTAAGAATTTCTTACCTTTGCATTGTTCAAATATAGTAAAACTTCCCTTATTGAGATTGTTGATATTCCCGACTCGCTAATAAATATCTTTAACAAAACCTTAAATACAAATCTATTGGTGCATAAATATATCCATAACACAAATAAACCTACCATATTATACACGTCACTTTCTTTTCAGTACTAAAAACGTCAAATTTACATTTACCATTATTGCGTTTAATTTTAAAACCTTTTTTAATTATAATTTCTAGGATATTAGATCATTTTTCATCAAGTCACAGAAACCTGTTGTTAAAGATGACGATGATGATGTTATACCAGAGTCTCCAAATGTACAAATTAAGACTAAGGTAATAATTTGTCTCTACTTAAAAATATTTAACATTCATACTTTTTTTTAATGAAAGAAGGTAGCTAGTAATTAGTTAACCTTGTGGTAAGTGGATACTGGTGGCTTCTTTTTATCCAGAGGCATTACCCATCCCAATCCTCTGGAAAATTTTGTCAGTTGAGTGTGCCCAGCGGCTGTGCAATATAAGTGTGTATCCTCCCCCCTTCCAAATGTACAGCTAACAACATGCTTATGTACCCAAATCACTATTCTAGGCTTTAAATATTAAAGCCCCCATAGGTATAGTAATATATGATGGCTCATTATTGTAACTCACTTAATTATTCTCTTTCTCTTACATTCAGGTCATGCTCGTAATAAGTAGTTGCTATATTAAAAAATAATAAATTAAATAATATAAACCAGCCTTACAGATAATTGTGTGGTATTAATTACAATTACCCTAGTCCCTAGTCAGAGAATGCTAAAATATAGTTTGACTGTACAATACAATATACAATACTGTTCAAATACAATTTAATATAAGAAGTATAATGGATGCAATGTAAGAACTATAGTGGATCTAGTGATATTTCTAAATAACCGAGGACCCAGGTGCAATAAAATTTATCCCTAACCTATACCTTATATCCTATTCCAGTCAAATTTGTCTAAAAAGTCAACAAATATATAGGCCTGAGGTAACTGACTTAGCCTTAAATTAAATAGTGAGGTGATAATTGTTTACATATCCATAAATTGATCCATCAATACTGCCAGTTTTATTATTATTTATTATGATTGTGTAATAGGAGAGGAGTATTACTGCTGGTATGCCTAAATATTGTGTTAGCTCGTGTTATAAGTTTTGCCATCTCTTCTTCTGGAAGCCATTTGTCAAGTCCATTCTTGAATATGTTCGCCCAAGATTTAAAGCTAAATATGGAGATATTTCCTTGATTTAGTTTTGTTACTTTTGATTTCTACTTACTACCAATGTCTCAGCTTTAGAATGCCACGACAGTTGTGCAGTGGTTAAAATGGTGACTTTGTCTTATGGTGGCCACACCACTAAGTGAATCTAGCACTGTGTATGTAGTGTAGTGGCCAGATTAGAAAAGTGAAAAAGCACAATGCCTTTGGAGATGCCTCTACAAAGAAATAGAGATTGATTATTGACAAACATAGGTTTGTGAGCACATTAATTTAAATTAACCATATTTAAATGTTAATTATATTTAATTATATATTTTATCATTATAAACCATATCATTGAACATACCTGCTTGTTGAGGTGGAAGGAGATTATGAGGTAAATAATTTACTGATTGTGAGTAAAAATATTGTAATAGATGGAACACAAAATCAGATCTTAACATAGTGACAATGATGTTCTTATTTTATATTTTTAAACATAAAGTGGGATGATTATTTACTTGCCCCTTCATATATTTATGGTCCATATACACCCCACTATATATAAACAATTTCAATTTTATAATTTATTATTATTATCTTATTAACTGAATCTTCCAGGCTACTTGGCCGAGGTCTTTTGGAATCTCTTCTCTTTCTTCCGCTTCTTTTCTTTCAACCCAGTTGCACTCGAGAAGCCGAAAAGATAACATCTCTCCGAAAGTGAACGCAGTCGCCACTGAACATGTCAACTGTAGTTGTTGACGAAACGTTGGGAAGAAAGAGAAGAGATTTCTTGGCCAAGTAGCCCAGAAGATTCAGTTAATATGGACACCGGCCGAGAAAGCCTACACTCCATTATTATTATCTGTTTCAGAAAAATCAATCAAGAAAAAAGCGTATTCTCAGTGATGATTCAGATGAGGAGATAATCTCATTAAAAAAGAACAAGCTAAGTGATGATAAAAAAACACAATCAAAGAACAAAAATGTTTCAAAACAATCTACTTTGAAGGAAGTCAAAGCTGCTGATATATTTGGAAGCATACCAATCAAACGAACTGAACCAATTGTTAAGAAAGAAAAGAAAAAGACAGAAACTGGCATACATTCTGATGATGATTTTGATAAAAGTCTGTTTGAAATAGATGAACTTGAAGAAATAGCTTTGAAAAATAACAAAACGAAATCACTAACAAATATCATTGATATTAAACATGAAACCCAAGAAACCGATACTAAAAAAGAAAAAAGTTCAAAACCAAAAACCATCACAAGTGAGGAATCAAAGAATAAAGAAATTAAAAGTATTGAATTTAAAAAACACAACAAGAGAGACTTTTCTGAATTCACTGAAAGTACTTCAAAACCCGATCTTAAGCAAGTTTCACCAAACAAGAAAAAGAAATTGCATCACAACCATAATGAATCTAAAGTTAAGATATATGATAAGGGTCTAAAAATAGAAAACAATGATGATCCCGAGGGTACTAATGATGACACAAACACAGAAAATCATGATGAGTCTAAAATTAAGAAAAAAATTAATAAGAGCCTTAATGAATCTGGTATGTAAGAACTTGTTTTGTTGCAATCATAATTTTTATTTTTTGTATGTGATGTTAATGGCCATGTGGTGTTGTGTGGTGTTGACCGGCTTTAGAATAGCACCACCCGACCTCTCCCCGAGGGTGTCGTAAGAGGCGACTAAGGGATAACAAAGGCGCTACCACAAGCCCTGAGGAACTACACCACCTCAAGTGGACTTACCAACTCGTTTCGCCAGCATGACGATTTATAGCTTTCGCCTGCAACTTTATTTGTGTGGTCTACATGAGTAGTAGTCTGTGTTAATCCGGATTACAATCTACCTATTTGCCAAGTTTCAACAAAATCGATTCAGCCGCTTCGACACGAGTTAGTAACAAAGATCGAAACTTTCACATTTATAATTTAATGGGATCATATCATAAGTTCAATCAATTTTATGGTTACATTATTATTTGAGAAGATTTTTTTAGATATAACATAGGATCATTGAACATGTAAATTTTTTAGACTACCAAATATGTTTTTAATTTTAAATTTCTTCTAGTCCTTGTCCACTTTGCTTAATTGTTTCAAAACAAGATTTATTTTAATGATCACAATTTACTTTTTCCAATATAGTTTTAACAGACGAAGAGAGGCATGAAAGGCGAATGCACTCAGCTGCATTGTACCAGAAGTACTTGCACAGGTCTGGCCCTAAACATTTAGGATCTAAGGAGATTCCTGAGGTAAAACACAGTTTCATCTATATAAATAGAATAAAATCGTAACAGAGCCGTGTCTGTACGTGCAATTAAAGTGTTTGCAATATAAAGTATAAATGATACTAATGCCGGAACGCATATGTGCCCTCAGGCAAACGAACAGTACAAAAATGAGAGCGCTTTAAATCACTCAAGGCACAAGAGAAGTAATTATTTTAATAATAGTAATAGTAATTATTTTTGTGGTAAGATTAAGAAATATTTTTCATGTTCAGTCTTGCTTCCCCTGTGTTGTTAGTACAATATATTTAATTTTTTTCTATCAATTTTTATTTTGGTACAAGTAATTCTTTCTCCAAATCCATTCCTTTAATTTCCAAAAGCATCTAGGGATTATACTAATATTTGTCATTCTGGATTGATGTGGGCATGTATTACAGATGTCGCAGGGTGACAGTACTGACGCCTTTATTCTATAAAAATGAACTACAAATACATTATGAAAACATTGGCCATCTGCATCGGCTAATTCGGAAACAACCGAACGCGTCATCCACGTCTATGAATTACCGTACCTCTAATTTCATACTTTATTACCTAGGCGTGATGAAGCGTTCAGGTGTTTCCGGATTCGCCGATGGCCAATGTTTTCATAATGTATATGTACTTTGGTTACATCCTTAAAATAATAAGTATTGCTTGCATATATAGGTATCTGTGTTGTTATTATCCCTCTTTTTAAACTACTAATACTTACATTATGTATAAATGCTGTCATAAATGTGACTTGCCTGAAAATAAGAATGTTTCAGGGCACACCAAACTGTCTCGTAAATTGTGCGTTTTTGCTGACCGGAGTGTTAGGCTCATTTGAAAGGGAAGAAATTACAGAGGCCATTACAAAATATAGTGGATGTGTCAAAAACTCCATTAGCAAGAAGGTATTTTTTTTAGTTAATTTTCATTAAAATGTTTTCACATTCAATATTCACAAATAAAGAAGTTCAGTAGATTTAGATCTATCCAGTTTTTCATGTTTAAGTAAAATTATATGCTAAAATATTGTATAGTGAGGACATTTTTGGAATCCTTTGGAATATGATATGTGACAACATTGTTCAATCTCCAATCCAATCTAATCTCCAATTGTTCAACATTGTTGTATTCAACAACTCGCATTAGTAGAATGTAATAGAAAATACTTAAATTTAAACCATTGGTAGGAATAGATTGGGGCGCAGCTACTGGCTACAGCTACAGGCAAAGGCTACTGATTAATGCAGTTTGTTAACATCCACCATTTTAAAACTCATTTAAAAAAGTAAGGTATTAAATTATACTTAACCAAGCATTACTAAGGTAGTGTTTGGCAGTCTAACTGAAGTAGTGTATTATTGTATATTTCGTGCACGGTGAGAGTCAAAATCAAAGTTATTCAAAGGCACAGTTTAAAAGTTTGTATTTTCGCTTTGAATATCGGGATATCACTTTAATGCCGAATCAGTTTCTCTGAAGCTATAGAGTATTGAAATATAATTGTTTACTGTAATCCAAAGTGATAGAACTTTTTAAAATTTCATATATCTCGAGTTATCAACTTATTCCTGCCATGCATGGATTTGATATTTGAGTTGTTACCGACTCCTATTATATTGTATATTTGATACCTTTTATATACGTTTAAACTTGTATTATTTGCAGGTGACGCATGTTTTAGCAGGTGAAGACGCAGGCCCTGCCAAAATGTCCAAAGCTCAAGAACTTGGCATCAAAATAATAAACGAAGATGAATTCTTAAAAATGATTGCAGATTCAAAACACAAGACAGATAAAAGTGAGGTTACAAAGGACATTAAAAAAGAAAAAAGTCCTGCAAGAAAATCTGCTATAAAGAGTCCACATGAGAAAAATAATAAAGATGATTCAAGCAATAAATTGAATGGAAATAGTTCAAAAAATAATGAAAAAACTTCAAGTAAATACAAAAGTTCTGATAATGACATACCTCATAAGAAATCTGACGTAAAACATAAATTAGATGAGTGTAAAGATAATGCAAATCATGGTGCCAAAAATGAAAATAAAATTGAAACTTCCAAAAATCATGTAACTCCTAATAAATCTAAAGACAGATCTATTAGAAACAAATCGGAAGTTAAATATAATGAAGTAGATTTAAAATCGGAAATACGTAAACAAGACAAAGAAGTTTCTAGAAGCAGTACAAAAGAAAATAAAGAGAAATCTAATGAAAAACAAAGTAATGGTTCGTTCATCATTTCATTTGTAGTTGTTTCTTTCTAAAATTAGGAAATTAAATTTCATATGAATTTGCCACATTAAGTTGCAACGTAATATATTAAAAAATATATAGAGGGCATCCAGCACACGAGGCACAGAGGGCGGTGGAGACACATGGGTCCATCTATTAGAATTATTAATCATTATTAAACAATAATACTAATTACTATTAAACAATATAATTGTTATACAATTATAGTCTCGTTTTAATCCACGCTTATTCGTTACAGGCGTTGCTAGTGATCCAGGTCAAGTATGTGATAACAGCGCTATGTGGGTGGAGAAGTACAAGCCACAGAACGTGAAGCAGATAATTGGACAGCACGGAGAAGCCAGCAACGTTAAAAAGTAAGTAAATACAAACTTTCATCTTACAGTATATTGTGTAGTTTAAAGAGATGCTTTTATCACGAGAAATAATTAAATGGGCACCAGAAAATACTAATTTGACAGCAATTCAATTGCACCACATTTAAAGGTGGGTTTAGTTTCTCGGGTGATATTATAGAAAGGGAGTCACACAAATGTGATTTTCTGATGACGTTCTTAGCAATTTAAAATGATTTCTTTCAGTTATTCAAAAAATAGTTTGTTTTGTTGATCATGATTCGCTGCTCAATTAGTTTTTTTTCTGCCCGTTTAAATGAAAGACATTTATTACGAGTGTTACGGAGGAAGCTGATGCTACAATCCCACAATTGACTGCAGACCAATTACACCATCCTCACAGATGACTGCCGTGAAATCTACTTGATTTCAGAATGACTGAATGTTGACAGTGCCCCCACTTGCCATTATATTTCATTGAATAGAAAGTGAATTGAATAAGGAAAGTCATTCATCTCATTACACTGCTTACTTCCATCCCATCCTTGCCAATGAGGAGTGTAATTAGATAAGAGAAACTCCTCATTTTGCGACATCCTATCCGATTCTTTTTCCGAATCTGACTTCTAGATATCTAAACCTAATGCGAATGTGTGTATTCGTCATTTTTGGACCAAGTGGACTGTCTGATCACAACAATGGATATTTTTATATAAGCCCAGATTTATTACAGATTATAAAGATCCTTGATTTAGTACCTATTGTGGATCCATGAAAATGTTGAGCAATTTCACGTTCGATTCGTTTGAAAAAAAAACGTTCCGAATATAAATTGACAAGTTAGATTTACCCGTGAAAATCGCTCTTATGTTTTAAAAAATGATTCGTTTGAAAGAACAGATAGTGATGAAGTTCCAAATATAAATCGACTTCCAAATAAGTTGATTGACAAGCGAAAGACCCCTTTTATTTTAGCAATGTCAAACTGAAACTCAACTTGCAGTGCTCAACATTATCATTGGCCGACTGTATATATTCTGTTGCAGAGTTGACAAGCTAAGAAACAAGTGAAAACCTGTAAAATACAAAGTCTTAGTTCTTTTTGTCCACAACATTAGTCCAAAACAGTTTGATCAGTAGTGTGACTCCTTTACATGTTAAATTCTAGTTATTTATTTGCAGGCTATCTAATTGGTTAACTAAATGGTATGGGAATAGAAAGGCGAAAATACCAAAGCCCAGTCCGTGGGCCAGGAATGATGACGGAGCTTACTATAAAGCTGTTTTATTGTCGGGTCCGCCGGGTGTAGGTACGTGCTCAACAGCTCCTCAATCAGGGTCTTTCTCACTACCTCCTGATACTTTTTCAAAAGGTATCAGAAAGTCAGTATCAGCTAAATTTAATTGTCAGATAATTTATCTATCAGATTGTTAATAGTTACTGTATCAGAAGGAGGTGAGATAGGCCCTTAGTGTTGTAAAAGCGTTGAGCGCTTGATGCTCGAACTCTGAGCGCTAATGAACTTTTAAGACTAGTGTCAAAGGTTAGTGGACGTTATAGTTCAAATTTTTAATGGTTAATGGTCTTAAACCTTTGTAGTTAATAGCTCGAGTCTAAAACGGTTAAGGTTCAATATCATTAACATAGCGCGCCATAGATTGAGCGCTTAAGCGGTCGGCACCTTTTTGAACAACACTGTATTATACCATCAGTCTGTATCTTTAAATATTAACCTCAATATCAGCTCATTAAGTCTTGCTGATAATCTGCAATAATTTAATGTAATACAACCTGTCACCGTCGTCGTGCGTAATGATCGTTTATCGAATGTAAAAGAAACGAGATGCTTGATCATTCGTTACATACGACGACGGTGACAGGTTATATTAAATAATGGAAAAGTTCACCATTTTTTTTATTTCTTACCTAAAAAGGTTTAAACATTGCAAAAAAATGTCTAGAATTTTTCGTTGAATGGTTTTCATGAAACTACAACATTTGTCTAAACATTAATTTTCTAAAACACTAAACATTAGATACTTAAAATACATTTTAAGTATTGAAAATATTGAGACGTTATCATCGTCAGTAGCGCCTTGATTAGTTATATCTCGGTCATTTTCCAACGAATATTTTCACCATACGTAATATATTAGCGTATATTTTTATAATGCCAAAAATCCACTAGTTCTAAACCCAGTGAACTTCTCCATTGCAGATTGTCAAGTCAAGTCAAGAGTGATTTATGTTTATTTAATAAGCTTTTTAACTGTCAGAGGATTATCAAAAATTTTAATTTTGGATTTTAGACCCTTTGTTGATATTATGTAGTGAAATTTTTTTCCAAATTTAAAACTATGCAATAACGTAGATTCTTCGATCTCCGTAATAAGATTTCTTCGATTCCAAATTTCCCTAAAAAAACATATTGTCTCTTTAGGTAAAACAACAACGGTGGCGCTAGTGTGCAAGGAGCTTGGCTTCGATACAGTAGAATTTAACGCGTCCGACACGAGAAATAAAACGCTAATTCGTGAACAAATTGGCGAATTGTTGATCACTACATCGCTGTCGGCGTATGCGCAAGGTAAGAGAACATTTCTGAAATTTCTTAAACTAATGGTAGTACCTAAAATTAACTTATATGCCTAAGACCAGCTTAATCTATTGTGTCTGTAAGGGACAGTCGACCTTGGTCACAAACATCCTCAGGATGCCATTGTAACAACATTCAAAATTCATTGATTTAACTTTTTTTGTAATTATTTTTGGACATTTTGAATTAGTAGAGTCAATGAAGCTGAAAAATCATAAAAACTTCCCAATCCTCAAGAACATATGCGATTTTGATCAATTTATTTTAATAGTATGTTATTATTTATTATTTGAAATCAGAAACAAATGTTTATTCTTAAAGTTTAAACAAATGGTACTTAAAAAGTAAATAAACTATGTAAATGTTTTAAATAAATTAATGAATAACGTTTGAAATTAGGTTTCCAGAATAGTTGCACTGTTTTTCCGCATTGTAAGTTTAAGTGTGCTCTTCGTGTGATTTTGTGTTAAATAAATAAAATTATATAGTTAACGCAACACTCATGGCACACACTAGGATTCCCTGCGTCGTGTGTCCAAAGACACACACAAAGACGAACACAACACATACAATACCCAGACCCGAAATAACACCTGTCTTTAAACAAATGATTGTCCGACCGGAAATCGCAAATGGCACCTATTGCACAGCAGGCAGGGTCACTAGCAACTAGAGATGTTCCAAATAGCAAGAAATCACTACTCGCGAATACAAATATGAATAATTTGCCTCACTACTAACTTACTACGCACTCACTTGTAAAATTTGTAAGTAGGTAATTTTGAGTCCAAATTAAAGCTAGTGCTACAACCCACAATTTTTTTTTTTGATCAATGACTTGCTTAATCTACAGGTAGGTACTACCGTAGTTAGTGCACTTAAATGTACTTAAGTGCAGTTTTTTATACAAAGTACGTGTTAGAGGAGCAGACAGTCCATCTGGGTATACTATTCCTCATGGACATCTGTAAAATGAGATAAACGTTGACATGTCTTTTGATGCGTCCTCTTACCTTTGGAGATTTACGGCTAAATTATAAAAGTATATTGGGAGGGATAAAGAATGGTGTGTATAGTGGAGTTTTCCCACCCCATTACACTCTTCGTTCTTACATGGATGGGATGGACAATACGGACTATAACGGGACAAGAGACATTCCTATCCTATCATACATCTCACACAATGGGACTATCATACATCTCACACAATGGGACTATCATACATCTCACACAATGGGACTATCATACAACTCACACAATGGGACTATCATACATTTCACACAATGGGACTATCATACATCTCACACAATGGGACTATCATACATTTCACACAATGGGACTATCATACATCTCACACAATGGGACTATCATACATCTCACACAATGGGACTATCATACATTTCACACAATGGGACTATCATACATCACACAATGGGACTATCATTCATCTCACACAATGGGACTATCATACATCTCACACAATGGGACTATCATACAACTCACACAATGGGACTATCATACATTTCACACAATGGGACTATCATACATCTCACACAATGGGACTATCATACATTTCACACAATGGGACTATCATACATCTCACACAATGGGACTATCATACATCTCACACAATGGGACTATCATACATTTCACACAATGGGACTATCATTCATCTCACACAATGGGACTATCATACATTTCACACAATGGGACTATCATACATCTCACACAATGGGACTATCATACATTTCACACAATGGGACTATCATACATCTCACACAATGGGACTATCATACATTTCACACAATGGGACTATCATACATCTCACACAATGGGACTATCATATATTTCACAAAGGGACTATCATACATCTCACACAATGGGACTATCATACATCTCACACAATGGGACTATCATACATTTGACACAATGGGACTATCATACATCTCACAATGGAACTATCATACATCTCACAATGGAACTATCATACATCTCACACAAAGGGACTATCATACATCTTACACAATGGGACTATCATACATTTCACACAATGGCATTGGGCACTCATAATGCCAGGGTATTCGCGCTGATATTCTACTTTTTAATTTTGATAGATTATTTTAAGGTCATATTTTTAATTTGACCTTATGTATTGATCCTACTAATGCTTTAATAAAAAAAAGGTATCGCCGCGCTAAAACCATTAAAATTTCAGTCTGTATAATGGCATAAGAATTTTTTCTCTCATCCCTTTATACTTCCTCTCTTGTTGGGATGGAATGGAATAGGAAATAGATTCTGACAAATCTTACTTCAAAAAACGTCAGTACGTTTTATGGCAATCCTCTGTTTATCTATTTGGTTTTTAAATTTAATGTTTATGTTCCAGGTAAAACAGGAAAGCAAGCAGTAACAAAGAAGCATGTTTTGGTTATGGATGAAGTAGATGGTATGGCGGGTAATGAGGATAGAGGTATGTTCCTACATAATTTAATATCACATAGCCAATTATATTGACATTGGCAAAATTCTCTTTTTTTTTGCGTGCACGTGATAGTTATAATAGGATTAGTTGTGATATAAATTTTGATCCCTTTTGTAATAGTATAACTGCACTTAAAAGAAAATTTTGTAATCGCTTCTTCTCCACCGTTGTATGATTTTCCTAGCTCTTATATTAACTGACAACGTTTTCTTGTTTTATACGACTTACTAATAATCATACAGTAACTATGTACAAATACTTGTAATATCCCGTCCCTCAGAATTCATGTAATTGAATATAATTGTAACCAGCCATAAGATAGTCACAAGTTGGGTATACAAATGTACACTCTAATGTAAGCAAACAATTCACAACATCCAACTTTAGGCGACTCTGTTTTTTATTATTAATTGTTATTATATTAATTGATAATAAGTAATTTTAATATATGATCTCTATGATTGTACAGTCTCGGCTAATCGAGCGTTTGCACAAATAGAAACTCCTTTGCAGCTTATTATCAACGTGTTCAATAAACGATTAGGTAGGGCCGACCGCAAAAGTAATGTTGTAGAACAAACCTATTCATGCAGATAGAGCAACGAACATTAACTTAGAAATCACCTCAATAACTCGTTTACAAACTCAAAAAAAGTTTGTAATAATGCGAACGCTCTGTTGGCCAATGCTTTAGTGCTACTTTTCATACCATATCTTCTCTCACTGAGCCCGAACTTATGAAAGTATGTACTTTATATACTTAAAGTGCTATATATTGAAAATATCAGTCTAATTATTTTTTTATTATTGCAGGTGGTCTCCAAGAATTAATAGGTCTGATAAAGTCTACCTCAGTACCGATAATATGTATGTGTAACGACAGGAACAGCCAGAAGATGCGGTCTCTCGTCAACTATTGTTACGACCTCAGATTTAATAGGCCAAGGGTCGACCAAATAAAGGTATGTTATACGCGGTGCGAATGAGTGAGTGGTTGTGTAAAAAAGTGCCGTATTTTTAAAAGTTGTAGAACTGAAGTTGTTAGTTTTGATTATATAAATTCAGTGTGAGGGTGCAGGTATCTTATATTTAACCCTGTATAAGGAAAGTGTGTGTTGCCAGTGATGACCTACGGCACCGAGACGTGGTCTCTGACTATGGGCCTCTTAAATAAGCTCACTGTCGCACAGCGAGCTATGGAGAGGGCTATGCTCGGGGTTTCCCTACGTGATCGAATCAGGAATGAGGAGATCCGTAGACGAACTAAAGTCACCGACATAGCCTCTCGGGTTAGCAAGCTGAAGTGGCAGTGGGCAGGGCACATAGCTCGAAGAACCGATGGCCGATGGGGCAGAAGGGTTCTCGAATGGAGACCACGTACCGGCGGACGAAGCCGAGGACGTCCATCTGCTAGATGGACAGACGACCTCATAAAGGTTGCGGGCACCCGCTGGATGCAGGTCGCTGCCGATAGGTCTAAATGGCGGACAATGGGGGAGGCCTATGTCCAGCAGTGGACGTCCAAGGGCTGAAAAGAAGAAGAAGAAGGAAATAAGCTCAGCTTACCATTTAACTAAACCACTTTTTATTAAACCTTGTATAAGCAAATAAGCTAAGCTTACCATTTAGTTAAACCTCATTTTACTTAACTCTGTATAAGAAAATAAGCTTAGCTTACCATTTAATTAAACCTCTTTTAGCACGTTTTTTTTTGTCCATATTAATGGAATTTTTAATACTGCCCTTAGAAAAAAATGCCACATTGATGACATTTGCGAAAAACGCAAGAAAATGGTAAAATTTTCATTAATTTAAAATCAAGCTAAAAACTCGCAGTTTTGTATAAAACGAAAGAATAACCATTGTTTATTATTAATTTCCGAATATAATATTATTTGGGTTTTCGTCAAAAATGATACTAATGAGTTTTCTTCTTAAGAGGCACACATTCATAAAAATATTAAAAACAGTCCCGCGCTTTCGGTAATAACGATTATTATGTAAAAAAAATGTACATCCATACTAAAATAAGGTGCTTAGAAGTAGTATCCAACTATTGTAAACTTGCAATCTGAACTGTATCGCGACAGAACGTGCAGAATTTTGTACTATTCACGTCGCTATGAATCTTTACGGGTGAGACTGCGCAGTTAAATCGTTCAGTTCAAACTGAAAATATGTATTTCGCTTTTATCATACCTTTAGGAAGGTACGTAGCTACTCTGTGAACCGGTGTTGGCAGGGAGCCGCCCGAAATTCCTGCCTGTGATAAACGTTTAAGCAACGCAATCTATTATTTATAATGAAATTATACGTTTATTAATTTTCAGTCAGCAATGATGTCAATATGCTTCAAAGAAGGCATCAAAATACCACCCGACGCATTATCACAGCTCATAGTGGCTTCTAACCAAGACGTACGGCAAACAATGAATTTACTATCAATGTGGGCAGTCGACCCCTGTCTCACCGACCCCGATGCCCTCAAACGAGATACTAAAATCGCTAAGAAAGATGTCAAATTGGTAAGTTTATTTTGTAAATATTTCAAATTGGCACCAGCGATAAGTTTGTGATTTATTGTTTATAGAAGGTGGCAGATGGAATCTAGAACACGAAATGTTTACATTTCTTTCATTTATTTTGTTACTTTTAATTTGTGTAAACATATTACATTATTCTTAATTTAATAGCTATCCTATATATGACTATTTAGTTACTGATTTATTTAATAACATACTTTTGTCACCGATGGCTCCACTGCAACAGAGACACTCAGTCGCAGCATATTCTGAGTTGGAGACCATTTGCGACATCACAACACACACATCCACGAAATAACAACGTGGCATTTTCTAGTAATATATTTTTTGTCTTGTCTTGTACTTTTTTAGTGTTTCTGATTTTCTTTTGTTTTTCTTATTGCCTACATTGTTTTTTTTTTCTTTTGGTTATTGTTATGTTTATATTTTATGTGTATTAGTGTGTGTCCGAATAAAATGTTGTCTACTGTCTATAGATAGACAGTCCACCTGGCGGTAAGTAAAGACTTAAAGTGTACTGCATTTCCCACTATATCCTATTCCAATATAAAATACGTGTTTCGGTAGTGAGTGAGATATGACAGAGCCCATTCCTATTCCTCCCCATTTTCCCAACCAAATTAAATTTCTCCAAATTAATTCCTAAATCTCCAAAGATAAGTAAAGCATTTGCGGGCGTGGCATCGTTTGTCATTCTGGACTGTTGTATCTGGGCATGTATGGCGGATGTCGCAGGGCGACAGTATCCATTTACCATTCGGTAGGCTGCCTGTTTGTCTACCACCATATTTATAAAAAAAAATACACTGAAATGTTAATGGTTTAAAACCTCTATTTTAATAGCAACGATACATAAGCTCAAATAAAAATCTTAAGCATAAAAAATCGGTTAAAAAATAAAATAGGAGTGCAGCAGGTGAGAACTGGTAGTGACGCGCACATAGCACGTGACATAGCCACTCCGGCGGCGCTAACGTTGCTACGCTGCGGGAGTATTTTTATAGCATGTGTATTGAGATTGTACCAGTCAGAAGTATGCGTTTTAATATCACGACAGTAGATCGCAAGCCGTTTGATTTTTCGTGTGATTCGTCGCAAGTCAAATAACATTATCTGACTCGGTAATTTCTTTCTCACTTTTCGGACTTGTTTATCTGCTTAGTTCTTTGCTTTGTTCTGTACTCATTTAAAATCTTTTTTTTTGTTTTCCTTCAATTTTCCATATATATATATATATATATATATATATTTATCTATTTTCCCCTTATCACCCAATAGTTGCCTGGAAGAGATCGCTTTGACGATAAAGTCGCCTGTTGTACTTTTCTTGTTACTTACCCACTTAAATTGTCTTTTTGCGACATGTATTGGTGTACAATAAAGAATTTATCTAACGAGGCAATGTGTCGTACTGTATGTACTTTGTCCTGCAGTGGACTATATAAGGGCCGGTGACTGGTCACAGATTAATACTCTGAAACTATAAAGATGTCTGCATATATTTACGCTTGACAGGCAAAAACGCTATAGTCGTACTATCATTGTTCCATTGCTCTCAGGGCCCATGGGAAGCGGTCCGCAAGGTATTCTCGGCTGAAGAGCACAAGCATATGAGTATTAACGACAGGAGCGACCTCTTTTTCTACGACTACAGTCTCGCGCCTCTATTCGTACAAGAGAATTATTTGCAAGTGGCCCCGCACTGTCCCAAGTAAGTAAAAACCATTACCTAACCTTATCTTTTCTCTACTGATGTGTATCTGTATTTTCGTTGACTTGTTAAAGTCAATACAGGACGGCGGAATATCTTACCTTATAACTAGAGATCGGATATTTGGGTGTATATTTACCTAAAGTTGAGGTGTTGGATAAGTATGAAGTGCACTTTTATATCAGGCGAATGCCGCAATCCCGGGATGGACAAATTTTATGTTTCGACTTTAAAATAATATACTTTAAATGCATATACCTAAAGTTGTAAAGTTAACCCCTACGACCCTCAGAACTGCATTCCTACAAATTGCCATTAGAACTAAGAATTTGAATTCAAAGCCGAAGTTTATATCTTCAATAGTGCCTTAGATTCTATCCTGGTCACCATCAGACCTTCAAAACTGCTGAGGAGTTTCATATATAAGCATCCTATTAGTTGTGAAATCCCGGGATTTCGGTTTTCACATAAATTATTTTAAAAAGCCGCTTCCATACTTTATACGTTTAGGTAAATATGCACCCGAATATCCGATCTCTACTTATAACAAATAACATAAGTTGCAATTAAACAACTTTTAACGGTTTAATTCGCGTATATTTGACATGATTTATATCCCGACGTTTCGAACACTGCAGTGGACGTGGTCACGGGGTGACTAATTGATTTTATTTGTCACTTGAGTTATTAAGAAATTATTTGGACTACCGTCTGAAATTTTTTTGAACTACCGTCTGGATTTTTTAATCATAACATTCCCTATGCACGCAGTATTCACTCACGGTGTCCAGAGGTCTTGCAGTATTACGTTGGCCTTGGGACTTAATTAATTTAATGACTGGATCCCAAGCCGGTGGTACTTGCCAACCATCTTCTCTATTGAAATTTGGGTGTTTCTTGATTTCAATAGCCTCGCGTAACATTCTTGGCATGAATCGGGTCTCTCTAGCGAGGATTTGTGGATTATCAAATCGAATGTAATGGTTGGGTTTGTCCAGAGCATGTTCACAAACTGCAGACTTGGTCGAGCGTCTGTTCTTCATGTCAGCTATGTGTTCTTTTATCCAGATACCGATGCTCCTCTTTGTTTGCCCAATGTATGATAACCCGCATTCACAATCAAGCTTGTAAACACCTGCATCTTGTAGGGGGATATTGCTCTTGACCGGTCTTAAAAATTGGCTAATCTTCTTGTGCGACTTGCAGTAAGTTTTAATTGAAGCTCGTCTTAAGATATTGCCAATTTTGTCAGTGATGCCCTTGATGTATGGTAAGATGGCAGGTTGTCGCTCAACTGTAGGAGGCTTGGGGCGGCTTCTGTGACGCATTCGTGGGAGTTTGTGATTGTTGCTTCGCAGTACTTGTTTCACATGCAGAAGCTCTTCCTCGAGGTGGTCAGTGTCACAGATGCCGTGTGCTCTCTGTAACAAAGATTTGCCTACGGTAGCCAACTGACATGGATGGTGATGGGAGTTACCATTGAGATATTTATCTGTATGGGTGGGTCTGTATAGGAAACCCACCGTGAGTGAATACTGCGTGCATAGGGAATGTTATGATTAAAAAATCCAGACGGTAGTTCAAAAAAATTTCTTAATAACTCAAGTGACAAATAAAATCAATTAGTCACCCCGTGACCACGTCCACTGCAAAGTGTTCGAAACGTCGGGATATAAATCATGTCAAATATACGCGATTTAAACCGTTAAAAGTTGTTTAATTGCAATGTATAGTAATCGCGAAAACCTAAGAAAATATTAAATAACATAAGTGTTTAAATTTCGTAGTTCCTATTTAATTTTAATTCTTGTTCTTGTCGCATGGCGGACACCGTGTGGTGTCGTGTCACGTGTGCCATTAGCATAGCACCACCCCATCTCATCCAGTGGGGGTGTCGTAAAAGGCGACAGGGACAAAGCCGCTAGCACAGGCCGCGAGGAACTACACCACCTCTGATACAGTGGTCTCGCCAACCCGCTTGGCCGGCGTGGCGTTTTACCATACATCCCTCATACACAGGACAATGTGTATGAAAAGGCCCGGTTTCCAGAAGTGGACGTTGAAAGGGCCGTTTACGGGATCCTTTCTGCATACCTGTTTTCACTACAGCTTCTTCAATAATATTTGTACAGAAGTTTACATGTCGCGAATCTTCGTTACATCTCTACATATAGTATTAGTATCTAGGTATATTACACCATAACGGTATAGTATTGAACGGGTTTTAATAGGTATTCGTATGTTTTAGACATGAAGTTTTGGAAAGAATGAGCAAGACCGCGGACAGTATAAGTATGGGCGATTTAGTGGAAGCCAGGATACGCGGCAGTCAAGCATGGGGGCTGCTTCCTATGCAGGTAACTATACTCTGTTCGCGCTTAGAAATCCAGTGGACTTTTTAGCGGGAACTCGAGAAGTGAAGTTGAGTTTTTGTTTGATTTATTACAAAAATTATGTATTGTGCGTTTTGTGGTTTAATAGTTATAGTCTATTAAACTTTAAAGTGTTTTTGTGCGTAATGTTTCTGATAATCAAATAAAGGAACTACGTTTTACGTGTGCTTTCAAGGAGTCCTCTTCTGTCCCACTATCACTTTGCTGAGCGACTCCCGACTTACTTCGGCGGGACTGGACATTGACAGGATACGTTTTAAACATTGAAATTGTTAATTGCCAAGGAAACTAGACAATGGCACAATGTGCTAATTGGGTTACCATATATGAAAAGAAAATAGTACGCAGTGACTTATCGCTCAAGACAGTAGGCGTTGCACCCTTTTTGACCAATAGTGAAACAGACCTAAGAATTCTAAAGAACACTATTAATAAAAAATGTGCGGTCACATTTCAAGGTCCCCCGTCAGGAATGAAGATCCTCACGCATTTTTTTTTTAAACTCCGAATGTAATTCGAAATAAAATCTGTATAGATCATGTATTTTTTTTATTTTGTATCATATTTTCAATGCAAATAATTTAAAATAAGGAATCTAATCAAAAATCAAATATGTATTTAGGTTATACAACCGGCCACGCACTAGTCTGCACGTCTGTTATTCTGCTTGAGTCTCGCTCTTGATACTCGCACGCACACACACACACACACAGAAAGAGAAAGGCGTATGGAGGGGGTAAAAATCTTACGTGACATTACATTTTCTCTCGAATCACACCTACCGCAAGCCGCGTAAAGGAACTTCGTTCCAAAAAAAGTGGTGCCTTTATTTGAATACTCATTGCATAGTAATTAATAGTAATACTAGAGGTTTTCTAGAGATTGTCCATAAGTCGAACATTGGTTAGCGAATGATTTTTCGTATTGATTTTTTTATTTATTTAATACATTTACACCATAGACACATCTCAATGCAAGTTCGTGAAATTGTATGGAATCCAAACGTTTCGAGTCACGAACACGGTTTAGTGATGGGAAACCACTCACCGATTAAACGAAACGCCTGCCTTCGATTCACCACTTGACAATTTTTTACATTTAATTATAACGCAATTAGGCATTTTTGTGTTTTGTAATAACGACTAGCAACGCGAGAGGAGTTCGGCGCCAACTACGGGTACGCAGCGACACACAGCTTGCGTTTTCTATCGCTCTATAAGGTCCTGGAAAAATAGTGTAAAAAATTTTAATATGTCAATCAGTACATTAAAACTCTTGTATCTAACAAAAAATAAATAATTGGCGATTGATAAATTTACTCGTATTTGTATAACACTATCCATATTCGCTTGCTTAGGCTTTTGACCCTTGAACGCGTCCGCTTCTATCAGCAAGTACTCGTATGTATGTATGTGTGTATGTATGTATGCACATACGAGTAAATTAATCCCCAATTAAATATTTTTAATGTAATAAAAAATACATGAAAAACATGTTAATTTTTTGTTAGATATAATAGTTCCAAATGTACTCATCGGCATATGAAACTATTTGGCACTATTTTTGTGGGACCTTATATATTTGTGGTGTTCCCCTTTTGTCCAGGCGATGTACAGTTCAGTGATCCCCGGACACCATATGTCCGGACACGTCAGTGGGCAAATCCAATTCCCGGGGTGGCTGGGCAAGAACTCGCGCGCCAACAAGATGCACCGACTCTGTCAGGAGCTACACGCACACACCAGGCTCAGGTAAACACACTAACACTAAGAAAAAATAAAATGTAACTGTGCAAAGAGACTTTAATGTCAGTCAGTATGAACTGATTGACATGTTAAGATTTTCTAACTTAAATTTGTTTCTAGATTTCGTTTAGTAGACGCATGATTTTAAAGATGAAAAACTAAAGTGTTTTTATATTTTTTGAGAAAGTACAACCGATAATAAAGAGTATCAACCGCATCAACCCATCAACTAGTATCAATCACTGTCGTTTCTTCTGCGAAAAAGACTACCCTAAAATATACTGCATTTCCAAGTTCTGCCTATTCCTACAATATACCTACGTGTTGCGGTAGTGAGTGGGATCTACTATTCCCATCCTATCCTATCTCTTCCCATTATCGCAACCCTTTCTCCAAATCCATTCAATAATTTCCAAAGTAGACACAGCGCATCCGGGGGTGTGCCGACTTTTGTCATTTTGGATTAATGTCAGCATTTATCGCGGATGTCTATGGGCGACATTATCCACTTACCACCAGGAGGACTGTATGGGTACCTAATTTCTAATATGCAGCGTGTTATCGAAATAATGCAAAACCTGAAATATCTCAACCAATATAAAACAGTTCTTGCGAAAAATAAAATTATTTTAACAAATAAATGCAAATTACAAATACATATGGTTTCGTTATCCTGTCTAAAACGTTCATAGCACTCATTAGTCGGACCGAGCACCTAAGCGGCGCAGTCGGGCGATATACGTAGAATAAATGATATACTAGAATTGTACTATAAATCGTAAAAAAAAAAAAAAAAAAACTGGTGGAGTCGAGTCTACTCCCAATATTGAACATCATATTCCCGCTTTCGCCTATTTCAGTGACACGCTGTATATTTATAATGACGTCACTCAACACGAATGTGTACACTACCCGCGTTATTACCTCAGTCACAACTCTCTTTCTCAAGGTTGTTGGAAAGAGATTGATATAAACCAATAAGACCGGCCGGTTGTATTCTCTTATACCATTGTTCCTTAATTTTGTCATTATGTAACGATTACACAATAAAAAGTTTTATCTGACTATCTTCCTAGATAAAAACAACAATATTGACCGTAACTCATTACCTCCTGTTCCACAGTACATCAGGTTCAAAATCGTCAATATATATAGACTACAGCAGTCACCTCCGCGACGCCATTGTTAATCCCCTGATCACAGACAGGGCCGATGGTATCCCTAGGGCCATGGAAGTGTTGGAGTCATACCATCTGTTGAGGGAAGACCTGGACTCGCTCACCGAGTTGTCGTTATGGCCGGGACAAAGGAATCCTATGATATTGGTTGACTCAAAGGTAAGACACAGCTTACTCGTCTTTTATAAACTTACTAGCCGTGTGCCCGATGAGATTTCTCATCGGCGACATTTCAAGAACTCTTACACCCTTAGGGGATGAATTTTCAAAAATACTTTTATATTGCTCACCTACGTTATATAAGGAACTCCTGTGCAAAATTTCATGTTTCTAAACCCACCGGTTTAGGCTGTGCGTTGTCTGTCAGTCAGTGTTAGATTTTTATTAAATGGATATGAGTCTTCACCTACAATTTTTCCTTTTTGTATTAGTAGCCCTATTTGATCATGTTGTTATACATAGGTTATAACAACCTATACTAAAGTTGTTTACAGTTCCGATAAGTGGACCCCAACTCATATCTGGCACAGGGCACCGAACTCTTTAAGCATGTTCCTGTTGGTCAATTTCTAATTATCTATGTTATTGTAGTTTTTATTTTTATTTGCTTGTAGTATATGTTTTACGATAAGAAAGCTCGATAAAGTAACCGTTTTAACGATCTGATAGATAAATTATCTGTCAATTAAATCTAGCTGATACTGACTTTCTGATAAAGTATCAGGAGGTGATGAGAAAGGTCCCTACACTGATAATAGCTTGTTTGTGCGCATAGAGTATTATACCCAATAGAGCGGTAATACTGGCCATCCAATTCCGAAACTGATCAGTGATTTGCCTATAATAAATATCAACTCTCACATGCACCAAAATAGTATAGCACCAGAAAGTGACCTGTGTGTACGTCTCCGTATAATTATAAAACACGAGATTTGCTGTTAAAATGTCTTCCTGTTCGATTCGTTGGTGTGGTAAAAATAGTAAAACATCGAACTCTAAAACAGACGGCATCACATTTCATCGGTAAGTAACAATAAATATAGAATTTTTCAATTCACATCCATTTTATCACGGCTCAAGCTAAACTGGTCACCTCAAAATGAAACAATTGACAAGTATCTATGCGTCTTGTTTTTACCTAGTTACAACCTCGTTGCATCATCTCTTTCTATTTCTACGAACTTGTTACTAGTGTTGGACTAAGAAAATGAAATTATGTTTCGATATTTACGAGTAAAGTAGGTATATTTATTACATTTTATCTAAAAAAATAACTTTGCACTTATTTTTAATGTCCATTGTCGATCTAACGTCGTAGTGCTGGACATATTATGTTTATCGATTTTTTTAAGTATATCAGATCTTGATCGAAAAATACGGTCTATTAGGCAGTAGTGTAGATATGATTTTAGAAATAAGTAGGTGACGTTATTTGACAATATCGACACCTGAACGTTTGAGGTCATCGTTTACTTTCTAGAATAAAAAAGTAATAGGAAAACCAAAACGATCTTAATATTTTGATGGAAACTGTCGAGCTTTCGCAGTTTTCAGAAAATGTAATAGAATACATAGCAGGATATGTGTCTAGCGAACTAGTTAAACGCATTAAATGTGGCACTTGTATAGAAGCGTTGGTATGTTTGTCAGAAAACAAGAGAAGTCTAATTTATTACAGAGATAAGGGTGGCTTAATATATCCTTCGGTTAGTGTGCAAAAAATCTGCCGTCGTTCTGAGCAATTTATAAAAAAAAATTTCATTAATAGCGTGGACAAAAGAAAATATACAAGCGACTTCTTAGTCCACAAGACTGTCAGTAGCTTTGTAGGAGAATTATTTTTTTCCGAATATCAGTACCACCAATACTACGCAGAAGAGACAGACCATTTAATTGATTTGGCTAAAAGTGTAATGAAAAAATATATAGATACAAGGCTAGCATTCCTTAGCAAAAGGAGGCAATATAATGAGAAAGAAGCTGTAAGAAGAATTTACACGAAATTAATTCATGTTAAAAACCAGTAACGCAATGTATAATAATTACCATTATACCGATTTAAATTGTTTTATTAAATGATAAGTACCTATAAAAATGTTGTTTTATCTTCACAACGTTATTTAATTAAATACAACTATTTAGGAAGTTTTCCTATCATCTAAATTTTCCATGTGCTCTGTATTCCGTAAACTATCAATTTTGTTCACTCTTGTTGGGTAGTATTTAATAGTTGGAATAATGCTATTTTAATTATTTTATTCATTTAATTTTAAATATTTACGTATACATTGTATCTCTATAAAAAAACAAGAGAGTGTTATTTACCATGCCGTCCCACTAAACAATTTCTTTCGATATCGATATTTGCGTGCCCAACACTAGAGTTTATGTTTGACCTTGGGTCGACCAATCAGAGCGCAGTTGTCACCGCGGTGATTTGACGGAAATATTTTCAAACAAAATGAGTAGCATTTCGTCTCTATTGGGTATGTACTCCATGTTTGTGCGTATCCAGAGCCATAAGCCGCTAGCTGAGAAGATAGACAGTTCCATGTTAAGGCACTGGGTAAAGTACACCCGAATAAAAACGAGACTTTTTGTTATTTACTTCCCCAAATGCATAAATAGGACAACTCCTCACTTTTCTTTACATATTTTTACTTAGTTAAATCGAAAACTACATAGTTAAATTTAAAAAAGAATTGACAATTGAATAACGAACTTTCGATTAGTTTCATGTGGTCTGCTGAATTATCATGGGGAATATGAAATGAAAAGTTACTGTCATTCCATTATATTCACTATTCAATTCGATGAAAGGGGGTGGGATTGGATAGCGTGGGAACGTGGGAGTGGGATGGCACCGGATGGAATGGGGTAGGGGGCTGGAATCGAGTGGCATATGATTGGATAGCGTAGGAATTAACCTAATAAACTTACCACACTGTACGCAAACTCACGGGCACTGCTAGGAAATCCTTACGACATTCTCCTTGCCGTATCGAGCTACCGTTACGAGTTACCAGTTACTATCCCAATAATATAAGTTCATTATCAGGTGAAAGCAGCAATGACGCGCGCCTACAACAAGAAAGCGACAGCGTTGCCTTACACACCGGCCGCTATAAAACGTGGCCGAGTCAAAGATGACGATGACAATGACGACGAGGATCACGAAGAGGACGAACAGGACAGTGATCTGGAGAATGATGCTTTGATAAAGGTACTTTATACTGCAAAATAAATGAAATCAAATCGCTTATCTGCTAAATATGGGTTATTAACGATATAGTAGACCTTTTACCACATTCGGTCTTTAAATTAGGCCATGCAAATTAATCACAATAATAAGAGATAAATACTTGTGGTGGCAACACTTTGCTTCGCCGCTGCATCGTAACTGAATACCCATTGGTTCTCCTCTCGGCCAATCGCGAGAGAGGGCAATGTGCTGACAGGATGTCAGGTGGTCATAATGTATTTTACGTTTCTTGTAGATAAATAATTGTAAATACACTAAAACGGTGACCCCGACGTGATCTGCTAGTTTGTACACTTACCGATCACCAGTATACCTACCGCGCAGCCATTTTTGTCGCGAAAAAGTGCGCCCTCGCCTACCTGTGCGCGCAACAGCACCCGCCGCCGTCGACGAAAAACAACACGAGACCTACAAAATACACCTGTAAATACACTAAATACTATATATACCAGTGAGGTGCAAAGTTCCTGGCCTGACATATTTCTAAATGTCCGCACTGTACGCAGCGACTCTTATGTCAAGGAAGTGCGGATGAACCCGCACGATGACGAGCGGTGCGATGGTGAAATCCCGAAGTTGGCGTCAAATAGAACAGCTTTTCAGAGCATTTCCCATTATAAAGACGGTAGAAAACGCTGTTAGCTTTATTCAGTAATAAGTGCTGGAAACTTATTAGATGTAACTACAAAACTGTACGTTTGTAGCTTTTCATTTGTTCCCTAAAACAATTTTTATTGTTTGCTAGAACTGTTTTAAATTAGTTAACGTACATTAGGTTTTTCGTTATTTCAGTCACACTTTGTATATAAACAAATAGAAAATCAAACTCATTCTCTTTTTATTTAACATATTAAAATTCTTTTTCCACAGAAAAAGAAATCCAAAGAACCAGCTCCAGGTACAGAAAAAAAGCCAAGTTCAAGCAAAGGTAAAGGCAAAAATAAAAAGTAATATTGAAAACTTTTTCAAAATTATTCCCAGTTATATGTTGACTAAATAAACTGACCTACATGTCGCACATACCTTAATTAATTTAAACTATAAAATTTTACAGGAATTCGTTGTGAAATCAACTTGAATTTGAATTAAATACTCGTACAATATAAATTTTCGACTTTTAAAATAATTAAAAATCTATACTAAAATTTATATGTGAAATAAAATAAAATTTTTGAAGTATATTTTTTTTTTATATTTATCTTTTTTTTAATATAAAATTTTAAAGAACTAACAATAATTGGCATTGGCATTTAAATTGGCAAATGTTCTTCCGTTGCTAAAATCGACATAAAACTCCTGTGAGTCAAGATATACAAATGGAAACCTTAATTGGCTAGAAATAAAGCCCATAATTTAATTACTTTTTATAGTTTTATGTCACAGTTCAAACAACTGTGGAACATAATCGCTCGCGTCACTTCGCATATGGCTGCATAGAATTGCACTCATATTTTTATAATTTGATATTTGACTATTTTTTAGTAAATTTATCATATAATTAAGTATTTACCTTAAAATATCAGGAATCAAACTGAAAATTGTTGCAGTTTTGTTTGTTTGTTTGCGTCTTATTTTAGTTTTAATCGGTGAGTCACCTCAGGATTGAAAACCATTTGCATCTCACAACTCACTGTTAAATAGTGTGTCATTGTCATACACAAGCACACAACACTAGTTATTCCATATTTAAAACTACAAATTAAACATCTAATTTCGAACACTGTTCTAATTTCAAATTTTTTATGAACAAATTTCAAATTTCAAAGCGTTTATGAACGCGGTATTTTTACCGGCTATGAATGTTCGCGATCGTTTTCTACCATCAATTGTTCACCGCAAAGAATTTCATTTCAAAGTCACAACTTAAGAAAAGGAACGTAGAATAGAACAACGTCGTCATTTTTCTTGGTGTCAATAATGACACTAATGTCATTATAATATGTAATGTCACAATCATGTAAATAATGATAGTTATAAAACTATCATGAGTGATTGAGATAGCTATGGTGCCATTATGCTATCATCATGCTGGCATTTTAAATATTCCCAATGGTCATATCTACCCTAATAGTTGAAAAATACATTTCAATATGTTTTTCTTCTGAAGGTGAATCCCATTAATATTATAAATGCGAGTTTGCACGTTTGTTACTCGAACGGCTGGACAGTCGAAACGGCCGAACAGATTTTGATTAAAGCTTGACATAGGATTAATTTTAATACAATCGCCTAATCGAGTTCTAATTATTTCATGTCATATTTGCCCGTAGTCTTTCTAAGAAATTAAAAGAACTAAAGAAACCCGTAGTCTTTCTAAGAAATTAAAAGAACTAAAGAAATCCGTAGTCTTTCTAAGAAATTAAAAGAACTAAAGAAACCCGTAGTCTTTCTAAAACAAAAAGAAATAAAAATATACAAATGTTTTTGAAGGTTATGCGACGTACGAATTTTTTGAACCTCGACTAATGTAGTTTGACATAGTTTATACGATTTGTTTTTGTATGAATTTATGTTGTGTATAAATTTAAATTGAAATACTTAATATTTAAGAGTAACTTTAGCTGGCTTTTTAGCCATTTTAGCCATTTATTAAAGTTTTTTTTAGACAGTGGGAAATTAATGTAAGTATACCATGAATCACTTGAAGAAAATTTGGCGAAAGTATTCAATTTCTTCCTGTAGTAATACCTCGGGATCGGGATTAATACCTGAGCTATGTACATAGGCTATGGGTTAACTTAATTCGCTCATATTGGTAAAAATAAATATTTTGCTGTCGTCCGCGTGGATTTGGTTTTAAAAATAATTAGCTCTCGAGACCCTGAGTAATCTATTTTCCGGTATAAAAAGTATCATCCTATGTCCTGCTCGGAATTTCAGACTACCACTCTGCCAAATTTCATTAAAATCGGTCCAGTAGTTTAGTCTTGATGACGTAACAGACAAAATGACAAAGACAAACGCACATCTGAATTTATAACATTAGTGTAGATATGAACCAAAACTCTTAGAAGTCACGTCGTAAAATAGTTGAAGTCTCGGTCTCTCATAGGCCACTGTTTCGCGCTCTTAAGCCTTTCTCACACAACGCTACTCAAAACAGACCAATGTTTACTTAAGATTACCACATGTAGCACATGTGAATCAATGCGGGCACGCACGCGGTGGTATCGGTCGGTAAAGCGAGTTTGTTTTGAGTAGCGTTGTGTGAGAAAGGTCTTACTCTGTCATAGTTTGCCAAGTGTCGATGGTTCTCCGTTATTATTAATAATTTAGTTTATTTTGAGTAGCGTTTTGTGAGAAATGCCTTACTCTGTCATAGACTGCCCAGTGCCGATCGTTCTCAGTTAATAATAATAATTTAGTTTATTTTGAGTAGCGTTGTGTGAGAAAGGCCTTACTCTGTCATAGACTGCCCAGTGCCCATCGTTTTCAGTTATTAATAATAATTTAGTTTATTTTGAGTAGCGTTGTGTGAGAAAGGCCCTGCTCTGTCATAGACTGCCCAGTGCCGATGGTTCTCAGTTATTAATAATAATTTAGTTTATTTTGAGTAGCGTTGTGTGAAAAAGGCCTTACTCTGTCATAGACTGCCCAGTGCCCATCGTTTTCAGTTATTAATAATAATTTAGTTTATTTTGAGTAGCGTTGTGTGAGAAAGGCCCTGCTCTGTCATAGACTGCCCAGTGCCGATGGTTCTCAGTTATTAATAATAATTTAGTTTATTTTGAGTAGCGTTGTGTGAAAAAGGCCTTACTCTGTCATAGACTGCCCAGTGCCGATCGTGCTCAGTTATTAATAATAATTTAGTTTATTTTGAGTAGCGTTTTGTGAGAAATGCCTTACTCTGTCATAGACTGCCCAGTGCCGATCGTGCTCAGTTATTAATAATAATTTAGTTTATTTTGAGTAGCGTTGTGTGAGAAAGGCCCTGCTCTGTCATAGACTGCCCAGTGCCGATGGTTCTCAGTTATTAATAATAATTTAGTTTATTTTGAGTAGCGTTGTGTGAAAAAGGCCTTACTCTGTCATAGACTGCCCAGTGCCGATGGTTCTCAGTTATTAATAATAATTTAGTTTATTTTGAGTAGCGTTTTGTGAGAAATGCCTTACTCTGTCATAGACTGCCCAGTGCCGATCGTTCTCAGTTAATAATAATAATTTAGTTTATTTTGAGTAGCGTTGTGTGAGAAAGGCCTTACTCTGTCATAGACTGCCCAGTGCCCATCGTTTTCAGTTATTAATAATAATTTAGTTTATTTTGAGTAGCGTTGTGTGAGAAAGGCCCTGCTCTGTCATAGACTGCCCAGTGCCGATGGTTCTCAGTTATTAATAATAATTTAGTTTATTTTGAGTAGCGTTGTGTGAGAAAGGCCTTACTCTGTCATAGACTGCCCAGTGCCCATCGTTTTCAGTTATTAATAATAATTTAGTTTATTTTGAGTAGCGTTGTGTGAGAAAGGCCCTGCTCTGTCATAGACTGCCCAGTGCCGATGGTTCTCAGTTATTAATAATAATTTAGTTTATTTTGAGTAGCGTTGTGTGAAAAAGGCCTTACTCTGTCATAGACTGCCCAGTGCCGATCGTGCTCAGTTATTCTTAATAATTTAGTTTATTTTGAGTAGCGTTGTGTGAGAAAGGTCTTACTCTCTCATAGTTTGCCAAGTGTCGATGGTTCTCCGTTATTATTAATATTACACGTCACTTGCAATTTTTATTATCCGGCTTTGTTAGTTTATTTAGTTTAACTTAAATTTAGTTATTTAGTTTTTTAACGAAAGATACGTACACAACTATTTTTAAAGGGAGTGTATATTCCTTCATGTGCTGTGCTATATAATGTGAATCCATCAATGACATGTGTTATCGTGATATTGTTTACTAATTATGAGATATTGCTATTATGTTACAATTGTATTGATATTGATACTAATTTAGATTACAATAAAGATAATTACTTTCATGAAAAGTTTTGTCATTTACCACGAACCTTTTTTTAACATGGTATTATTCACGAGTTTATTCATATAAAATTTAAAGAAATAAATTGTCTATTAATCAATTAATATAATCGTGCGCGACGGGAATAAGCTGCTAACTCGAGATATATGTATATTATTGTATATACATTTCTAAATAAATAATTTTAATTTTTAACTTCAGATTTTAAATAAACAAAAAATTTCCATATCTTAGAGCAATTGATCTCAGGCATTAAAGTGATATCTCGATATTCAAAACGGAAATACAAACATTAAACTAAACTGTACCCTTGAAACTTTGACTTATCAACACAGTGGGAACTGTGCATGGAAAATGCTCTAACATAAAATCACGCTGCCAAGTCTCACTTTGTTTCGGCGCGGGGTGACACCGGGTAACAGAATTAAAGCTTTAGTAGTCTTCTTGCTACGAACCAAAGCTGATTGGTCATTTGCATATTTTCAGGACAGCTGACTATTTGATTTCTGAGCCAAGATGTTCGTTTTCTAATAGATTTGTGGCGACCGTGTGTCTCCGACGAATCTTATTTTGACACACACTTAAAATTACATTAAAACATTTTACATTTAAATACTACATTAAAATGCAGTGACTTATCGTTCAAAACAGTAGGCGTCACTTTTTTTACCAATAGTGTGCTTTAAATTCATAGGTCTGTTCCACTATTTGTTTAAAAAAGGTGATGTCTACTGTCTTAAGCTATGACCCACTGCATCCTTAATGTGAACCTAGATTAAAGTAATAATTCTATCAATTAAACAACTTTTAACGGTTTAAATCGCGTATATTTGACATTATTTATTTGACATTATTTATATGTTTGCATGTGAAACAAGTACTGCGAAGCAACAATCACAAACTCCCACGAATGCGTCACAGAAGCCGCCCCAAGCCTCCTACAGTTGAGCGACAACCTGCCATTGTTACGTTGTAACAAGGTTCTAAAAAAATAAAAAATCATTACACACAAACAAACAGAATAACTAATTTTTACATTAGAACGGAAACCGCGCGCTTTGACTAGTGTTAGCGTCAATACGACCATATAAGGTATTCGTTGGTGGAAGTCAAATTCCTTCTAGAACATCGGATAACAAAAGACCACAACTTAGGTACGTGGAAATATCGAGAAAAAATACAATAGCGAATGTTTCCATCTCGCTCGGTTCGATTATTGCTATCTCAGTACCACAAGAATTTAAACAATAGTTTAGGGCGTGACTCGCTTCGGTCGAACCGTTCTTCCCATATCTCTATCTCGCCTCATACAGAAAATCTAGAAATCGGGCAGTGCGCATGGCCGCCTCAGGGAGGAAGTAGCCGTCCCGATAAAAGAATAAAAAAAACAAATATAAAAGCGAATACGCAGCAGGGCAAAAAAAAAAAGAAATTTCGACGCCAGAGAGTTCGCACGACGACTATAAGTGGTTAATATCCGTGATTGTTATTTAAATTTTCTAAAGTGGTAGAATCAGTGCGTTAGTAAAATAAGGAAGAAAGTTAAAAGTGAATTACATCATTTTTTCAACCCCCTTGGAAACTGGGGGTTCTCCGTACGGACTGCGAATTAAGGGCTGCACGTTCTCCGTACAGATTGGAAATTAAGGCCTGCTCGTCCACCGTACGGATAGTAACTACGGGCTGTACGTCCAAGGACGAGTCGTGAATCGGCAGGCAGCTCTTCTGGCCGTTGACTCCAGCTGGCCTCTGCGGCCGCAGGGCATCTCCGAGTTCCCCGCTGAGCAGGTGGAAGCTTCCTCGCCGAGGCCCCCGCGCGTCACGGGATCGCAAAGACCGAAGATAAGTCCCCAGTGCACGTAGGGTTTTTATTAAAGACCGGAAAGCTTCCCTGTGCCGCGAATCCACACCCCGGGTGTAGTCATCGCTAAAGACTTAGTGCTTATCTAATAATTTATCTAAATCTAATTATAAATTATCTAATTCCATTTAGTTTTTTTTTTATTTTTCTTTTTATTGTTTTTTTTTTATTTCACAATATACCTTGTGACAATTGTAGTTGAGTTCTATTTGTACCCGCCGTCAGGCGGTCGTAACACCATCTTACCATAAATCAAGGGCATCACTGACAAAATTGGCAATATCTTAAGACGAGCTTCAATTAAAACTTGCTTCAAGCCGCACAAGAAGATTAGTCAATTTTTAAGACCTGTCAAGAGCAATATCCCCCTACAAGATGCAGGTGTTTACAAGCTTGATTGTGAATGCGGGTTATCATACATTGGGCAAACAAAGAGGAGCATCGGTATCCGGATAAAAGAACACATAGCTGACATGAAGAACAGACGCTCGACCAAGTCTGCAGTTTGTGAACATGTTCTGGACAAACCCAACCATTACATTCGATTTGATAATCCACAAATCCTCGCTAGAGAGACCCGGTACATGCCAAGAATGTTACGCGAGGCTATTGAAATCAAGAAACACCCAAATTTCAATAGAGAAGATGGTTGGCAAGTACCACCGGCTTGGGATCCAGTCATTAAATTAATTAAATCACAAGGCCAACGTCATACTGCAAGACCTCTGGACACCGTGAGCGAATACTGCGTGCCCTATGTTATGATTAAAAAAAATTTCAGACGGTAGGTCAAAAAATTTCAGACGGTAGTAATAATTTCTTAATAACTCAAGTGACAAATAAAATCAATTAGTCACCCCGTGACCACGTCCACTGCAAAGTGTTCGAAACGTCGGGATATAAATAATGTCAAATATACGCGATTTAAACCGTTCAAAGTTGTTTAATTGCTATATATAGTAATCGCGAAAACCTAAGAAAATATTAATAATTCTAGTTTTAGGACGTCAGTGAAACACTAATTTTCTGTGATGTAAAGTGGTTATATTGATAGTCACGTGTGACTTGCTACATCCAAAAAATATTTAAATATAGTTTAAGTATTTGTTTGTAGGTCGTACCCAGAGAAGTACACCTTCGATTTAAACATGAGTTTCCCTGTTTTAAAAGTTCTGGGTTACTACGACATTGACGGCAAGGAGTTACTGTTGAATTTAAAAGATAGTGGTCTTTTCACCGCTAATTTAAGTATAGTAATTATAGTACATACTCGGACAATATAGGTATGGCACATCAACTCATAATGATTAAGAGAATTCAGACTTTGGGAAAAGTTCGGTTACAGCCTGTATATAAATAATAATAATAAAATCGTTTATTTTGCTAATAACCATGTAACACATTAAATGAAACCCTGGCCCCTACACTAGAACAACTTATATCGCTGGAGCCAGTTGCCTCTTACAGACAAGTCTTTAACAGCTACAGTAAATTAAAGTTACGCCGTCGAATGATTATCGATTTGACAGTCCATGAACAGTTGATCGAGATAACTTATAAGTGGCGTACAAATTACGACAAAAAATTTTCATCGTCAATACGCGCTCTTAAAACAAATTTCACACAAAAATGAGAGTTGGGCAATTTTACACTAAATGTAATTGTTTGGAGCCCTAAATATCTTTAATAACTAAGAAAACTATTATTTTCTTCGATGCGTAACGCGCTGGTACAATGTTACGTCGTGTCACACTTTTTGTTTTTTAAAAATAGTGATGTATTTCAAGATATTGAATACTGATACTGGATATTTATAACGTTTTTCGGAATGGCTATATTCTTGTGGCCCTAATGGCCTTTTAAGAGTCACCGGACATTTATGGTTTAGGGCGAGCGCAGAAGGCGCTCAGCCAGGAGCAATGGGCAGCAACGAGCCTAAGGGTTTCCCCGGCGGAAGGAACGTACCTCGGCTTAGGGCATTGCTTTGGGAGGGTAGATGGCGAGTCTGTGAGAAGGCATGTGCCGATACTCGATAAAAGTGTTGGTTGAAGGCCGATGTGTGTTCACGGTGTAGTGAGGGGGGCGTTCTCGTCTCAGCCGGCGAGGATTGTAGTGTAAGAACCGCATTGGCAGCAGTAATTGGGTCGCCGGGGTCATCTAGGATGTGCCAAGGACGACGACGACGGCAACGGGGAGGTATGTAACATAGTCCGAGTAAAATGTTATAAATGTATGAATTTACTATAAAATTCGATTACTTTTGTGTAATTTGATTAAGTCTGATATTAAACTGCGACAGAACCAGTGGGGTAATTTACGCTTAAGATCGTTAATTAAGAGTTTTAAAAATTGTATAACGATCATTAAATCATTGTATTTTTTTAATATTATCGGTAAAAATGGTATCATTGGCCTACCTGTTGCATCTACTTGCACTAGCGCCGCCATTTTGTGTCTGCAAAACAGTCTGTCGTTCGTACTCGTACGCACAGACTACGTTCCCCCAGTATTTGCTGTTGTGGTGGTTTTTTTTTTGTGACCCGGCTATATTCTGTTTGTTGTCCTGTTGTATATTCTGCTACTTATTTTGTGCCCACAATAAATTTTGTCTCTTTTTTGGAGAAATACTAAAACGGTATTCAGACGAGGGTTGTACTTATATGTTTTCCGTCTGTATACCTATGAATTGTTAGTAACCGTACAGTCATTTATAATATTATGACTATTATTTGCTACTATTTACTAAGACGCGTTGGTAGTTGGTCCGTTTATTAGTTAGGCAATTAGTACCCATATAATATATTATTTTTTTCTTGTATTATCGATAATTGTTGCTCTCGGTAATTGATAATAATTGAATTTGTAGGTGAGGCCTGTTTGTTTGTTAGGCCACTATCCTTAAACTGAATATTATATATTATTTTTATTTGTTTGTTTGTACACCCGTTATTACATTTAGGGACGCAATCATGTCAGCATTGTCCATTAGTGGGAACATTAAGGCGATACTCCGATGGTTGGCTTCGGCGGCTACTTTGATTGACAGACCCGATCGTCATGGTGCCCTAATAAAAAGGTATCAGGATTTACCGGCACGGATAGATAAGTTGGGCCAACATTACGCGAAATTTACCGAGCTTTCGCCGGATCTTGACCCTGAGGTTGTGGATAGGATCGAAGCCGACGTGAACCAGTGCTATGAGTTAGCTGATTCGATCACTGAAAGGGCCGTCTCCCTTTCGGACGAGATTGGAGCTCTGCCGTCGGGTTCTGGGCAGGGGAAGGCAACCCCTCCGGCGTTGTTGAGCAGGCTTCCCAATTTAGATCTCCCACATTTTGACGGAAGGCTCGAACAGTGGATCAGCTTTGTGGATCAGGCTATCTGTTCGATAGCCTGGTAGACTCCAGGGAGGATTTAACTAATAGCCAAAAGATGGCTTATCTACGCTCCATTCTTCGGGGAGAACCCAGCAGCCTCATCCAACATTTGGATGTTAACAATGAAAATTATGTCACAGCACGCACGCTGTTGTTCCGACGTTATCAGAACGTGAGACGTTTGGCGGACACACATGTGGCACTGATCCTGGCACTACCTAAGGTCACCCGGGTTTTCTCATTAAGGTTAGAATTGTTAAACCCGTTGTTGGGGGCGGTGAATACCTTAAGTAAACTTGATTTGCCAGTGGATAGTTGGTCATTTCTTTTAGTCCACATTGTGTTGGGTAAGCTGTCTCCGGAGCTAAGGGCTCGGTTTGAATATAAGTACGGTGGTGACAGCGCAACATATTTGCCCAAATTCGTGGAGTTACTAAAATTCTTGGAGGACGAGTGTAGGTTGGCGGATAATTCGGATGCGGCCATCCCGTCCACTTCCCAAGCACCCCCTAGACGGGAATGGTCTAAGCGGAACAATCGGATCCCCAGACAACGGTATGCTGTCGCCACTGGCAGCACTTCACCCAGATGCCTATATTGCAAGGTGGAAGGCCACAAGGTGGTTTCGTGTAGGAGGTTTGAGGGCCTGGCGGTACGAGGTAGGCGGAACATAGCATTCCAGCGCCGCTGGTGCTATGGTTGTTTGGGAGAGCACTTGATTCAGCAGTGCCCTGCTGGATCGCGTATATGTCAGCACTGTTTAGGCCGACATCACCCCCTGCTATGCGCCAATCGGAACGGCGTCAACCATAGGGATAGTCGTGACGGTAACGGCGAGGAGGCTAGTCGCGGCCGGGTGGTTGTACCCAGAATAGGGTCACGGACCCCTCCTCGGTTTGAAGGCCGACGTTCTCCCCCCCGTACGGGCGGGGGCTCCCCCTCGAAGAGTTAATGATGGCGGCTGCCGCGATTATGCTGTGATCGCCGGGAGATCTTTACCGCCCCGAAGGAGCAGTGCTCCTACCGATTATCGCCCTTTAGCGGAACGGCCGCGCTTGGAGCGACGTCAACCGCGTTCCCAACGCTCGCAGGGCAACATTACCCCTGAGATGACTCAGGTGAATCGCCGACCAGCATACCATAACTGGGACCCGTTAGCCCATGTGAAGCGCTCCGGGGTTAATTGGCCCCAGTTATAGGAATTACCTGCCCACTCGCCAACTGCAGCCGTTCAGTCAGTTTACGTACTCATGCCAACTATTTCGGCTATGGTACGGGGACCCAAGGGACACATGAGGATTCGTGCTCTATTAGATTCGGGGGCCCAAGGCTGCATTGTGTCATCTTGGTTGGTGAGACAGTTAGGCTTACGCGTTCACACCGGTACCTACAATGTGCGAGGTATTGGTAAGGTGCAGGTGCGTGTGATCGGTCACACAAAATTCAATTGTACACCTGCCACCTCGTCTCACCCGGAGATTGAGGCTCCGGCAATTGTGTTGCATGAGATGATTGGTGATTTGCCACAGCAAGAATTACCGTCTGCTGTGTTGAGTTTGGTGACGGGTTTGGACTTAGCAGACCCTGACTTCCATACCCCAGGCCCGATTGATCTCCTGATTGGAGCGGATGTCCTTGGAAGATTATTGTGTGGACCTAAGCGGGTTTTACAGCAAGACAAAAATTCATTTAGTTATGTCGAAGAGCAAGGTTGCCCCTATTCGGACTCGACATATCATTCCGAAGTTGGAATTATGTGGTGCGACGCTTCTTGCCCGCTTATTGAATCACGTGTGCTCTACGCTCGGGCGTAGTGTGGACATTGGAACAGTTTTCGCCTGGACTGACAGTCAGATCGTTCTGTGTTGGTTGAAAACTTCGGTGCACACGTTAGAAACCTTTATAGCTAATCGAGTATCACAAATCCAAGATTCGGAGACGGTGTTAATTTGGAGACATGTCCCAGGGGAGTTGAATCCGGCTGATTGTGCTTCTCGTGGCTTAGATGCGCCGGATCTGGTTCACCACCATTTGTGGTGGGGGCCCCAGTGGTTATTACATCCTGAAGTGGATTGGCCACGTTACCAGTGCTTGGTTACTCCTCCCCTCATTGGTTGGCTCACATCCAGTGTCTTGACTGAGCCACTCGAGGGCACCGATTTTCTGCTCGATCGCTACAGTTCCTTGTTCAAATTACTTGGCGTGACTGCCTGGATACAGCGCTTCGTTCATAACGCTCGGCATCTGGAGGAAAAACGGTTGTCTCCTGTTCTCACGCCAGAAGAGCGCCAAATGGCCCTTCTGCATTGGATTCACGTAGTGCAGACGAAACATTTCGCCTTGGAACTTGAGACGCTCCGGAGTGGCCGACCTAAACTCAAGGGAGCCGTTGCAAGGCTCAACCCCTTTATTGACGCTGAGGGATATATCCGTGTTGGTGGTAGATTGTGTCACGCCAATTTGTCTTTTGGGGTTCGTCACCCATTGTTGTTGCCCAAGGATGGGCCCTTAGTGCGTTTGTTGGTGACTGACCGGCATATAACAAATTCTCACGCTGGCTGCAATGCTCTGTTAGCCATCTTGCAGCGTGAATTTTGGATTTTGTCAGCCAGACGGACCGTCCGTGGCATAATTTTTCGTTGCCTGCCTTGCTATCGATTGAAGGCAGCGACGCTGCAGCCCATGATGGGAAACTTGCCTGCAGACCGGGTCACGGGGACCAGACCCTTTGCCGGAGTTGGCACCGATTTTGCTGGGCCGTTCATGGTCAAGACGTCGCGGCTTCGAAATGCGAAGATAGAGAAAGCGTATTTGTGCGTCTTTGTGTGTCTGTCAACCAAGGCTGTTCACCTGGAAGTAGTTTCGGCTCTTAGTACGGAGGCGTTTGTTGCCACATTTAGTAGATTTGTTAGCCGCCGCGGACTTCCAGCGTTAATTCGATCTGATTGCGGAACCAACTATCGGGGTACTGACCACTACCTTAAGGATTTATATAAGTTTTTAGAGTCTAACCAGGTAGACCTTGGAATGTCCCTATCTTGTCGGGGCATCACCTGGCAGTTTAGTCCTCCTAGCTGCCCCCATTGGGGAGGTATCTTTGAAGCAGCCGTGAAATCAGCCAAAACTAAGGCGCGTTATCGGAGAAACGATATTAACGTTTGAGGAACTTGTAACGGTATTTTGTAAAATTGAGGCCGTCCTCAACTCGCGCCCTTTGTGTCCGCTCTTGTCAGATCCTAATGACTTAGAGGCTCTAACTCCAGGTCATTTCTTGATAGGACAGCCACTTAACGTCCTGCCGGAGTACCCCTTTACAGGGGTGGCTTCTAATCGTTTGTCGCACTTTGAATTGTTGCAACAATTGTCCCAGTTTTTGGAAACGTTGGTCCCTGGAGTATTTGCACATTTTGCAACAGCGCGTTAAGTGGACTGATAAGACCCACCCACCAGGCATCGGTGACCTGGTTTTAATCAAGGACGCTAAATCACCGCTGTTGTTTTGGCGCCGGGGCCGCACTGTTAATTTGTTTCGCGGAGCGGATGGAATACCCCGGGTTGCGGAGGTCCTTGTGGGTGGCTCAATACTGAAAAGAGCGGTCACCTCTCTCTCCCGCCTCCCAGTGGAGTAGCATGTAGACTTCTTCTGCATGGGACGGGGGTTTGTTCGGTATTGTTCGGGGGCTGCGGGGTGAGGGGTGAATTCACGTGCTGCGCGGGCGCGGATCGCCCATGAGTTAGTTTTTGACCCTTCGGCGGCTCGGTACGATACGATCGCAATTTGTTGTTGTGCAAGTAGGCTGCACATTTTTGGGAGACCTTGGGGTACGCGAGTGGCCATACTGTTGAATAATAAGTGTATGGCAGTGACAGTGAAAATAGTGATCGACGACCTTGCAACGGCGCTATTAAGCGCATCCCTGTTCATCAGTTCCGGGGGCCCCCAGGAAGATCGAGAGTGAGCGAACAGGACTCCTGTTACAGGAAGTTACAAGGTCAGAACTTTTGCATTCCTTTTTGAACTTTGACTCCGCGTATCGCGGATAAAACACAGCCCATCTGGAAGTGAGGAAAATGTGTTACGGACACGGACAAAAGAGAAGAACAAAGCCCGTGAACGGATGTTAGCAAATTTTAATACAGACGCTATCAGATATGATATCCTTTCACTTCTTTTTTTATTAAATTTTATCAGACACACAGAAATCATGTTTAAAATTTATTATTCAAGAAATGAATTTCTGAATAGAAGAATGCTTTTGATGTCGTTCAAAGAGGTTGCCCTATTTAGTGGAGGAAAAACGGCATTGTCACACATATTAAAAAAGATTATGTTATGATTATGTAACATAATTAATTATATTAATTATGTTGTTTATTTTAGAGAAAAATTGTTATGGAAAGATTTGACATAATACTCAAAAGAAACCAATTTTTAAGGAAAGCAAAGAAAATTACAAATTGGGAAAACGTGTTTATCAATGAGACGTGGTTAAATGCGAAACATGACGGACTGCACGAAAGCTTCCACATCTAAAGTGTCAATGGGCAATGGAGTTGAACTGATTATCTGTCACGCCGGTTCTGCTGGATCCAGCTTCGTGGAGAACGCGTTGCTGACTTTCGAGTTGAAGAGCACTTCTGATTACCACGAGGAGATGAATGCCGACACTTTTAGACAGTGGTTTGAACATGAATTATTACCCAGCCTGGCGGAGCCTTCAGTTATTTTAATGGATAATGCTTCATACCATCCCATGCAGGTGGATAAAGCACCTACCCAGGCCAGTAAAAAAGCAGTACTGGTTGCCGGTCTTGAAAAAAACTGCACTGAAACCAATGTCCAGATGCTGAAAATAGACGATAAAACTGGTGAAAAAGAACAAGGTGCCAAAAGTGCGATACGAGATAGACGAACTGGCTCTACCACACGGACATCTCGTTCTCCGAACTCCGCCGCACCATTGTCAGTATAATGCCATGGAGCTAATATGGGCCCAAATTAATGTTCAAATTTACTTTTTTTATCATTTTAAACACAGTGCTATATAATAAATACCTTGGTGTTGTGTTGATGTCAAATAAAAAAAATCTATTATTCAATATACCAATCAGTCGGTTGGTACTATGGCACAGATTTATCCTACACAAAGACTAAAAAGTGAAGCACCAGATAGTATTTTTTTATATATTACAGATTACGCAGCTCGCTACAATACGACTCCGCCATTCAGCACTAATAAAATGTGGAATTTGTTAAAGGAAGCTTGTGAGAAGGTCACAAAGGATGACTGTTTTGGATGACCGCGATATTAGGATTGATTCTATAATTATTCAAGTAACTGATAGTGACGACGATAGCAGTAGTTCACGTGATTGTGATTCAGAATAGTGTAAAATACTCAATAAATCATATTTTAACCACAATGACATTTTTTTATTTCCTTAATCCTTAGTGATAGATCACATCAACGAAAGTATTATTGTTATCTGTTAATAAAAGTATTTAATGCTACGGCTACGATTGTATAATAATTACTACCTAATGTAACCTACCCAAATGTCAAGTAAACAAATTACCATTTCATTTCATAAAGTCCCGTCACTAATTACATTAATCTGACATATGTCAAATCGGTAATCTTTTGAGGGCGTAACTATAGTAACACAGTATAACAGTATACACATATGGATGGGTGTGTTCGCGCGTGTGTGTATTAGCGCGTAAATAGAGCATGTATGTTCGGAGAGTTAATGTGATATGCATACATAGAGTATGTATGTTCGGAGAGTTAATGTGATGCTAAGAGTTAAGGAGAGTTAATGTGTTAAGCTATAGCTTACCTATAGCTAAGCTTAAGCTATAGCTATAGGCATATGCTATAGGTATTGCTGTAATCCCATCCAGTCCTGTAAACACTACAGCATCTTGGAATTGGATGAATGTCAAAGATATCCATCCACTGGAGATAGTGTATTATGCAAGTACGGTGTAAACTCATAATATATAAGCGTTGGTCACTGTGAGGGTATTGTAAGTACTAAGGACTTATTTATATATAAATAAATCAAACAATTTTATCTATAATTTCTATTGTAAATTAAAATTTATAGATAAAAAATTTAACAATCTAATACCTATGTTAATACTAAAATAGAAAACAAGTTGCTTGTTGTAAATAGTGTGCTGGATCTGAACCGGGCCAAATTTGAGTTTAAATAAAACCTTCAAATTCCACCTGGAAAATTTACTGCACAGCTCTCCTGCAGGTTTGTTGATTCTTTTAAAAACAACACTAAATACTCAAAATCTTTCCCAATAAATATTTTTTTTTATGGATGAAGGCGGCAGATGAGCATACAGTTCACCTGATCGTAAGTGGATATTGTAGCCCATAAACATCCGTGAAACATGCCCCTGGATGCGCTGCCTACCTTTGGAGGGATAGGATGGGAATGGTCTCTGGCACATCTCACACTACCGAAACAAGTACGTACATTAGGGAAATAAGATAAAGTGGGAAAGTTCTATTTTCTCAGATAATGTCACACATTGTGTACTTTCAATATTACATCTCTATTTCCAGGTGAAACAATAAATGAATCACTGAACCATGGAGTAGACGAGTTAGCCAAAGAATTAAAAGCCAGCTTCATAAATGCAAATTCAACAAGATTGTGGTGCAGATATTGAACAAGGGCCTGCAGAACATACCACTAGAGAAATGGCAAGCAGCAATATTTATGCAATATAATAGTATATTATGTAAAAATTAAAAATTTTGTAGTAAGCTCTCTGTTCTTTAATTTTACAGGTCCTGTCTAAGTCCATTTCATATATCAGTTTTCTTTTACACTGAATTCACGCCATGGACCTGTGTGCCCCGAGAACGCCTCTCTTCACTCATAATTGTTCAGTCGTTTAATGTTTAGAGAGCGAAACCATACACACTCATGTTCGTGGGGTTTCACAGTGCGAGTGTAGAGCCTGCTTCAAGCTTGATAGTGCCAGACTGGCCAAGTTAGCTCTTTCTCACAGAACACTGTACATTTCAGAGTACATTTTCTATTCTATCCTATCCCTGTTCCTTTAAGTAGAGTATAATGTGATAAAAGGAACTTTTAAAGGTTTATCTTGTTATACTCTCTATTTGATATCCTTCCCAATGCTATCCCATATCCACTGGTAAATCTCCCAAAGGTAGGTATCGTGGGGCTTGCCAATGTTCATGAATCTGGAACGATATCAGTATCTATCAGTGACAGTACCCATTTACTGGCAGATTGGACTTATATATTTCTATAAGAAAAAAGCGATTAGTAATTAAAATATTTTATCAATAAGCAACATTAAAGTACTAATTAATAGAAAATATATTTATGAAAGAATTTAGAAATTCTGTACTGGTTTCTTTATGATTTGTTCCTTACATTATATTGCTATATACTATTAATATATGGTGAGATAAATGCATTGTAAATAAATAAAAAGGGCATGACAACAAGAATCTTTATTACATAATGCCAACTAAAAATTATATAGTGCTAGTTTTCGTGACCCTCTAGTCCTTACGAATTAACTTCACTCTTGGATCATCAGACCTCATCACAAGGTACGTCATCTTGTACCTTTTGTTGTCTCCGTTGTCTTTTGTGTAATTGTAATATCCTAAAGCGGCCAGTCCCACACCGACTATCGCCAAACCTGTGGATCCAATGACCTCGGGTATTTCGTTCCACCCTTGTTGTAGCAGTTGACCGAGAGTCCGTCTTGTAGCAGCCATTTGGTTTTATTGAGAACGTTTTATTGTATTTAGTAATTTTGTAAATTAGATAATATCAGAGAATTAGTCTAAGAATTACATATTGACGAAAATGACATTGACAGAGTTATGCACTTCTGCCAGCAGTGTGACCAGATATTAATTCCAAAAACTGCCACGATTAAAATGAAAAACTGCTAGATCTGTGCAATAAAACTGCTGAATTCCTGCAGCATCATAATCATGTGTTACCTAAATAAAATAATACATTATTTTAATATACTTTTATTGTTCTTTGTATTTTTCTAGATCTTTATACAAAGAACTTGAAGTCATTGTACTGAGTAGTGAGTAGGTATGCTTAACTGAGGCTCAAAATTGTAACAGATTATTTTTATAACGAAGTACACAAAGGTTAGCCTAACGAGCAGTATGTAACAAGGTAAAAAGTACCTTAAGCCTTTAGAAATAAAGCAATGTAATTGCATAACTACTTCTACAAAAATACAGTATTCAGAGACAGAGGGACCGCACCAGTGTCTCCAACTCACTCAGTCAAGAATACGGTGTTACCAGGTGCAAAATATGGTAGTTCTACGGAATGATTAATAAGCGAATACGGTAAGAAATACGGTATTTTTTTTATTTAAAAAAGAATTGTACAGCATGTCTACAACATAGTACCTACTTCAACAAAAAAGAAATTATTCGATTTTCTACTCAAAACAAAATAGGGCCCACTTAGTTTTTACAGTGTAATTTAATAATATACAAATTTATATAGTTTTTATAAATAGACATGTTTAAATTAGGGATTTAGAAATTGTGTAAACATAACCAATTGTAAAAGTTGTTTATTTTTTTTTAATTACTCACGAAAAAGAGTATTTAGGGAAATTATCACTAAATGAACAGTAAAAGTAAATTTTGGTTATAACCATTTTTATAAAAAAAACTGATGATAGGTGTCATGTTTAATAGCGTGTAGGGCCCCCTCGGCTCCGTATGCATTCTCTGACCCTGTCTGGTACACTTTCAATCAGATGGCTAACGTTTTCATCAGGTATTCGCTCCCAACAGACTTTTAGAGCGTTTATGAGCTCTTGTTGACTGTTGACGCTGCTGTAATTTTCTTTGAGGCTTCTTTTCAATTGATCCCATAAATGTTCGATAGAATTGAGGTCAGGACTCATCGCTGGCCATGGAAAAACTGTAATATTGGCGTCAGAGAGTGCTCTTTGTGTGGTACGAGCCGTATGCGCGCGAGCATTATCTTGCATAAAAACAAAATTATTGCTCACTCTATGTGTAAATGGGGTCACATGAAGTCGGATTACTCCCTCGACATAACTGGCAGCGGTTACGGTACCTTCATCCAGAATTACCAGATCTGTTTTGCTTATTATGCTTATTCCATCCCATACCATCACACTTGGACCCCCAAAACGGTCTGTTCCGTGGATGCATGGTTGTGAAAAACGTTCGCCTTCTCTTCTCCACACGCGTACTCGTCTGTCATCACTAAAAAACTTGACCTTACACTCGTCTGTGAAGAGTACAGTTCTCCAGTTATCTATGGTCCAGTCCAAATGCTCACGTGCGAACCTTAAACGCGCTGCACGATGACCACTTGTCAACTTGAGCCGAACAACACGCATTCTGGGACGTCGTCCGTCCTCGTGGAGTCGGTTTCGGATGGTTTGATCACTAACGCGTGTACCAGTAGATTGCCGTAGTCGGTTTTGTAAGGTCCGGGTAGTTACAGTACGATCCCGACGTACAGTTAGCCTGATGTACCGGTCTTCCTGGGCGGTTCTGGCACGAACTCTCCCTGATCCTCGTCTTCTAGCTACACTACCTGTCTCCTGGTAGCGTTCCCATACGTTCTGGATAGCTCGTCGCGACACACTGAGACATATTGCTACAGATCTCTGAGATTCTCCCCCCGGAAACAAAACAACCGCTCTGGTCACGGTTTCCGTGTCCATGTGATGGCGAGAACCAGGCATAGTAATCAGGACTAATACCGAAACTAAACAGAACAGCTATACACAATGACTTTCAACAGAAGCGTTTACAACGAGATTGGGAATACAAGTGATTAAGAAATGGTGCATAGGGTAATTTCAAGCACCTCGGTTTTTCTGTCTATCCACTTGAGAATAACATTAAAGTTGTGGCTCAAAACATTGATAAGGACTCATAAACATGTCTACTTTATGTTTTAATGCTTCAAATCACTAATGATTACCTTACGAGTTATTTATAAACAAACTTCGAGCTTAACTCAAGATGGGCCCTATTTTGTTTTGAGTAGTTTACATTGAAGTATTCATCATATTCAATATTGGTTGGCAAAAAGTCCATTTATACAATTTTTGCCGTGTTTTTAATACTTTGTTCCGGTAATAGGTTTCCAACTACCGTTTTGGTGAGTAGTTTATTCCTCTTGTCACTTTTTATGTTGTTGACTTGACTGAATACTCTTTCGCAGTCCGCGTTGGAGTGAGGCAGACACAATATTTCAATCATGATTGAAACAAACGTGAAAATGGTTTGTTTCCATCTTTATTTTGAAGCTGTGCAACCTGAAAAGAAATATATATTTAAGCCTGCTATTCCATTAGCAAAATTATTATACTTGTTAGAATAAAACATGTAGGTACCTGATTCCAAAATATGTCAGGGGGATTATTGACATCCAATGTATTTTGTATGAAAGATGGCAATTATCTCCACTGATCATTTACAGTTTGCTTCTCCATCCATGTTTCTCTACAGATCTTGCAGCTATTCGTGGCAATAACATGAAGAAAAGAGCCAAAGTTGTGGTTCTTTCTTGTGTGGTGGTGGTGGCACCACAAGTTGTGGTGGCATACATGTTTCAGGGTTTAGTGTAGAAATTGCGTTGAGGAGTTGATCATCCAGACTGTATCCGTTTCGAACTCCGATATTATTCGTAAAAGAGCTTGTGAAAATTGGACCTTCAGAATGGGCGCCACTCCATGTAACCGCGGCGGCCATTTGTCCGATATCATATTCTATTTTCGAAAACTTATATAAAATTATCCATTAATCTGTTTGGTTTTAAAATTACTGAGTCGAGTTTTTCAATATTTTTAAGATTTTGACACACCTTTTTTTGATTGCTTTTTGCTTTCTTCCTAGTCTAATGCAACCTCGTTCGTCTCTTTCAAATAAATAACCAAGGTAAGGACTCATTGAGAGATGTTCTTTCATATTCATTTTATTTGCCTTCCTGGTTTCGTTATTATTATTTTAGTATACATATTTCCTATGAAATCATGGAGCGTGTTATTTAGCAGACATGTGTATAACATTTTATTTACAACTAGCTGTGCCCGGTTTTTTGGAAAGACATCTAAATCGTTTAGGTCCTCTCTTAACAGTTATGAACCCGTCCTCGTCCTCTCTCTCTCGTCCGAACGAATTCTCTTCTCTAAACCTCGATTCCCATCTATGTCGCTCGCCCGGCTGTGCAACACTAAATTATTTACTGGCTGCTCACATACTATGTCCACACGGTCCATTTCCCAACTATTATTCCCCTCTCCTCCACTTAACACTAAGTCCTCTTCAATTTTATTAATATCATCCATAATTATATAACTTTATTATATAAATACACAAAAAAAACATCATTTTTTTATTGAGGTTATTGTTGAGAGTATTTTTAACCGTGAAATTCAAATATGCATTGTAGTTGACAAAAGAATATAATTTATATACTGGCAGACTTCATTTTTCTTCTTTTTTTTTATGACAACACAAAAACAACCTAAAGAAGTCAACCTTCTATAACAGTTATTTCGAAAAAATGTAAAAAAATATCCAAAACTATAATCGAGATGAGCGTACGTGTATAATTTTAGTGCTTAGTCTTAACGATACGCATGTAAAAACACGCGCGTATTCGAATGCAACGTTTGTGTCAAAATTTCAAAGCTATCGTTGAAGAACTTTCGGAGATTTAAAATTTTGAACAAATGAACGTTTACATTTTTATATAGATAATTTTGTTGCAAAAACTGTACCTAAATCAATTTTATTTCATTGGTCGTTATACATGAATATAAACATGAAGGTTATACATGAATGTCGTTATACATAAATTTCTTTGAATTGGAGGAAGCTGAAGTGCTGACTATCTGAAGTTCAGAAGATCGTCAGTTTAAGGATATCCATCGTCACACGACTACCTCAAATATACAGGGAAATTTATTCTCCATCATTCGTAATTTCCGCATATTCTTAGTGGCGCTGTCTGCCGATATGCGCCAAATGTTTTGCATATATCAAGGGATCTTCTATCTCATTTCACCTGATGATCCATTGTCTATTTAATTGCTAGTTTAATTGCGTTTTTTTGGGTTTATCCCCTTGTTTACATTCAGCTACTGCTACTGCTCCTCGCGCTACTGTATTTATTGCCCAAAATATTTCTGTGGCAGCTTCGAAGGCAGTGAGCCTTCATACCATTCTGCCTTCATACTTACTTTACTTTCAACTATCGACAACGACGGACATTGAAATTGTTGCTGCGTCAGCGCTCTGTTTATATAATTAAGAGTGTTTTAAATAAAACACAAAAGAAACGTCTTCGTCAGAAGAGATGGTGGATGATATCAATCCACCGTAATAGAACAAAAGGAATGAGGAGATCCGTAGACGAACTAAAGTCACCGACATAGCCTCTCGGGTTAGCAAGCTGAAGTGGCAGTGGGCAGGGCACATAGCTCGAAGAACCGATGGCCGATGGGGCAGAGCGGTTCTCGAATGGAGACCACGTACCGGCGGACGAAGCCGAGGACGTCCATCTGCTAGATGGACAGACGACCTCATAAAGGCTGTGGGCACCCGCTGGATGCAGGTCGCTGCCGATAGGTCTAAATGGCGGACAATGGGGGAGGCCTATGTCCAGCAGTGGACGTCCAAGGGCTGAAAAGAAGAAGAAGAAGAAGTATTTTACATAAAATATGTGTTTTTATGTGAAGTTTTATATGTGCTTATGATCAATTTCTTTTTTATTTCAGAAGCAGTATGGAGATTTTTCTAAAGGAGATGACATATGAGGAATGTGGAGAATTTATTAACTTTTGCAGAATGTCACCTACAGATTTTGAATTCTTCCTAACCAAAATTGAACCTATAATTTTCTTTTTTCTTTTTTAATAAACGTCTAAATGAAGCCATGAACGATTTCTTCTTTGATTTTACCTCTTCTATTGTAATATTATCCAATTTATCACTTATTTTTTCCACGCATCATAAACTTTGTGTTTAATTTTGTGATTTTTATCAGAAGGATCCCGAAAGCTCGCTCAATTGCATAAAGTTCTAGGAACTCAATGGTTTTATCGTTACTCCACTTGGGTGGCATAATAAATAAACAAAAAGAAATCGTTATACAAAAACACTAAACAAAATAAAATAATTAAAAACACGTCCATATGCTTCACGCGCTGAGCGGCAAGTGAGCGAGGAAGCAGCATGTAAACATTCACTCGCGCTGCCTTCCCTTTGAAGTCCGCGCAAAAACCGCCAACGAAGGGAGCGAAGGGCAGCGTCGGTGGCATGAGCAGTGTCAGGGCGAGGGACGTGTTTACATACTCGCGCTGCCCACTTCCCTGCCCATGTTCCTGCTCACTTCCGTGGAAGTGGGCTGAATGTAAACGAGGGGTATGGTTATCTGAGACCGGTTGCATGTCTTTGCTCTTTACCTAGCCAATAGGTTTTTTTCATTTTATCCTCAATTTAGGTTAGGTATAGGTTTGTTATTAGTCCTTTTCACTTGTTTTGAAGGGGTTTTGGAGGAATGCTCTCCAATTATTTGTGTATGTGTATTACTGGAGTTACCATGAGAAGAAACCAAGATCTTCGGAATATGAATATTTATTAAACCAACATACAGTACAACGTTTGTAGTGTTGGGAACAAGCTTGTTAAATCAACATGCGTTTGTAGCGTTGATAATTTTACAATATTAACATTAAAACAGTGTGAATTAATAAATTGTAAACTCTTCTAGTAAAAAGATAAGATCGTTGTCATGAATATTTGTTGACAACTCATATCAAAAATAACAAAAGCAAAACTTATAAAAGGAACGCTCTAAAGAATGAAATAAATCAACGGTCAAACAATTCCTCTCGTCAGGAAGACCAAGTATCTCGGAGTCACTCTAGACCATAGACTGACCTTCCGAGAACACGTCAAAACCGTCCGCAACCGTCGCCTCAACCCCCTCGTAGGCGGGAGAAGTAAAATGTCGCTTAGAAATAAGTTGACATTGTACAAAACTCTCGTCCGTCCCATCATGACATATGCTAGCGTTGTGTTCGCACACGCAGCTCCCTCCATCATTGCAATCCTCCAAAAATTGCAAAATAGATTCATGCGCAAGGCCGTGGCCGCACCATGGTACATGCGCAACGTTGACCTCCACAAGGACTTGGAGCTTCCCTCCATCGTCAAATACATAACAGACACTGCCCGACGCTACTATGACGCTATCCCAAACCATCCCAACCCCCTGATTGTCTCTTCCCTCACCTACATACCGGACAGGAGTGCCCCTCCGCGCTATCGTCGCCCGCGGCACATCCTGGACGATCCCGACGACCCGATCACCGCTGCCAATGCGGTTCTCACTCTGCACCCAAACACAGTACACAGACACCGTCCCCGCCGGCCGAGACGTGGACGTCCCCCTCGTTACACCGTTAACACACACTGGCCCTCAGCCAACACTTTCACTAGGCATCGACACGTGCCTGGGCACTTCTCGCCGACACGCGATCCCGCGGTATCCCCCCAATGCAACGCCCTAAGCCGAGGTCCGTTCCTTCCGCCGGTTTACCGGCGGGGGAGCCCTTAGGCTGTTGCAACGCACATTTTCCTCCTGGCTGAGCGCCTTCTGCGCTCGCCCTACATCAACGCGACCGGTGACTCTTGAAAGGCCACTAAGGCCACAAGAACTATACATACACGATGTTGAGGCAATCAGGTTTTTTAGTCGGTAGGAGTCCGACACTACCTGGTACCACCTAGGCTGGCCCAGCCAGACTAGATGGTGCCAGGTGTCCTATGCAGGATTTTTCCTGATTGTCTCTCCTAACAAAAAAAAAAAAAAAAAAATGAAATAAATCAAATTAGGAGCTCGACTAAAGAGGTCCTCTCTCGACGCCTTTAAGTAGCCTTAAGGGTCTCTTTAAGTAGGGGGGGATGTTCGCGCCGTTTTATTGTTGTGGGCACGTTTTGGAAAGCGGATTTTGAGTCCATAATAGATGAAGACTGACGCTCCCTTCGAGAGAAAATTCATATATCATCATAACCTCGCTCCAGCAAAATAAAGTGCAAATCGTTTATAAAGACGATTAATAGGGTCGTGACCCCAGTGAAGTGGTTACAGAAGTGAGTGACCACGTCTTCAGCGGCTGCTGGGTGAGCTGCGTTTGGAATCTCCCGGGTAAGTTATCGCTTTCTTATTTTTCCCCCAATCATCATAGCATCGCGCCCACATTTAGTAGTCAGTTCTCTTATTTTCGCATCCCGCAGGTCCTTCACTCGCTGGTCCATCGGATACATTTAGTGGTTTCCTATGGATATATGTATAACGCGCCACACACTCACTTGGAAACATTTAGAATCACTTGGATTTCGTAATTTTCAAAGTAACGTTTATGCTATGAATAAATGAAAAAAATTGGTGAGTTTAGGAATTCTATTTTTTGAACGGAACTTTTTGATTTGGAATAAATATTGAAACAAAACAAAATTGAAAGCGATGACATAGATAATGATAATACAATTATTGTAATCCAGTTTACAAATCTGATCTGATATTAGTTGTATTAGTGTATAAAATATAGAGGATAGAGTATTGCAATAAAAATGCCGATGCCAAAAGAAATTGGTCATCAAGTAAGATTTCCCAATACACTAAAGGGCCTTTTCTTGAAAGGATGTTGGGAGATTCCACATATCATGGCCTCTTCGGGTATGGCACTAGTTGGAGTGTGTCTAGCAGCCATCGGCTACTATAATTATCGCAAAAATGACTACGGAAACCCAGAATACAGGCATGTATACATGATCGTTCGGCCTAATAATCCCAAAGCGCTTCGTTTTAAAAATCCAGTTTACACGGAATATATGAAATGTTAATTATTTAAATGTTAGCTAATATAGAACATTTTAATTCTCTGAATGCATTTTAATTGTTACTAGTAGCTATGCTCGCGATTTTGTTCACGTGAACTTTAGAGTACCTATATGTTTTTAATTTGATTTTGTTAGCATACTGTAAATCACTCGGCATAATTATAAATTATTTAGAAGTATAATTATAAAATTTTCTCTTTATTGATCTTATAACAGTTATAACCTTATATAAGTTAATCCGCCACTACACCGACGATATCCCGGACTTGAATCTGAGTGAGATTAGTATTGCCCTCGGACAGCTTCAGAATGGTAAGGCCGCCGCGCCGGTGAAGACGGTATAACATCAGAGCTTTTGACAGATAAAGGAGCTCCCGTCTTACGAGAGCTACAACACCTCTTTAACGCCGTCTTATATACGGCGGCATAATACCGGAGGCGTGGAACAGGAGTGTAGTAGTCTTGTTCTTCAAGAAGGGAGACAAGAACTTATTTAAAAACTATAGAACCATTTCCCTCCTTGAGCCATGTAAGTTGTTCTCGAGGGTAATTACAAATTGTCTTACTCGGCAGCTTGATGAGTTCCAAGAACCGGAGCAGGCTGGGTTTCGAAAACACTACTGCACCGTGGACAACATTCACACACTCCGGCAAATTATAAAGAAGACCGAAGAGTATAATCAGCCTTTGAGTTTTGCCTTCGTGGACTGCGAGAAAGCTTTCGAATCTATCGAGACCTGGGCTGCTCTGGAATCTTTACAGCGGTGCCAAGTCGATTGGCGATACATCGAAGTTCTGAGATGTCTGTATAATACCGCGAGAATGACGGTTCGAATCTCCCAGTCCGGCAGACCAGACGATAACTATAACTATTAGGTAGGTATCTCAAATGATTTTGTATAATTTTTGATTTCAAGTAAAAATTGGCTCAAGAAATTGAAAATATTCGCGTAGTCTCCCTTGAAATGTTTTTCATTCAGTTATCAACTTATTACTTCAACTATGGCTTAAATAACATAATACAAGCCTAAAGAGCAGATATTGTACACATCCCTGGTATGATTGCTTAGCTTCAATTTGTTTTTTCGATCGTTTGTAAATGGGCAGCAAATCATAATCAACAAAACAAACTACTTTTTAATAACAGAAATAAACCATTTGTAATTACTAAGAATGTCAACACAAACTCGACGGAGTGTCGCTTCGCGGGACTCCTGAGTATTTACTGTCACTACAGAACCTGAACCAACACAATCTTTAAATGTGCTGCCATTGATTTGCTGCCACTTTCAGGATTTCCGTATTAATTATTTCCCTTTATTAATTCTATTACTACCTTGCCATTGTATCGTTCCTCTCTCGCTATCAGATACAAGATAATAATTGTTTATATTTAAAATACAAGTTACGCGAAAGGTAGGTCGGACGAAAATCGCTCGCGGCAGTCGGGGTACAATTTTGTATATAAATACATATAAATTTTGTTTAATCGGTACCAAGGTCTAACTAAAACACACATTTAGAAGAAAAATATTTAATAAAATTGCAGTACTTTATAGATATTAATAATTTCTTCTTGATACATATTAAAAAAAAATGAGTTACGTAAAAAGTTATTTCGATATCGATGGCTTCATAAAATCTAACGAATTCGTCTGATAACACACTGCCGTCTTTTTTCACGCAGAATTTCTTCGTAACAAGCTAATATATACATATTTTGTTTCTATGTATACGAAATATAGCTAGGTCTATTACTTTTCAAGTACCTACATTTTTTTTATTATAATTTTATCTCGTATTGACCGTTTTTTCCAAAATAAAGAGATAAAAAATATCCATTTAGAAAACATATAGGTATAATAAGTATCCTGTACTCAATTTTTTTATTCCTATTTTGTTATATTTCAATGGCTATCTGTTTTCAGCTCAATACTCTGAACCAATTGGAATCTCGTGTTTATATCGATTTTTAATTTTCTCCCAAACTAAAATAACTTCCCTAACAACACAACGGAGGGTCCTAAATAAATCAGTGCAAGCAATTCCCTCCATTAAGGCTTTGTAACGGCCTCCCTGTATCTTCCTGGCGATAAATCGATCCATACCACAATGTGTAGTTAATTAGATCCCTATTTTAGTTATATTGATTGTAATTATTTAGCTATTGGATCGAGAGCTTGCAATTTTATCTCTAAATTCAGCTTTAAATATCACGTTGTCTTAAGAACATTGAAGGAAAATATTTAGGTTTTAAAAATTAAGCAATAGACAAACACACATATAATTATTATATTAAGCATAGTGCATGTATTTATTTGTTCATTCTTTATTGCACAGTGTGCCAAAAGGCGGACAAAACATTTTTGATAAGATTGATTTACAATGATCCCAACCATACCATTAGCTTCGTCCATCCACTGCTGGATATAGGCCTCTCCCAAGGCGCGTCAACATATAAGGGGTTAAAGTATGAAATTGCCGATTTGTACTGAAAAATTAAAACTCGTTTTTTTCTAAAATGTAACATATTTATTTAATCAAAATATTTACCCTCATTATCTATACATTGTTGCCATCTAATCGGAAGTTCACTTATGCCTTTGCGATAGAACTCTGGGGATGTAGATTCGACAAACTGTGTGAAAGCATTTTGTATTGCCTCTTGGGAAGAAAATTTTTTACCACGTAGAAAATTGGCCAAATCACGAAAAAAATGGTAGTGCGTTGGAGCAAGGTCTGGCGAGTACGGAGGATGACGTATGGTTTCTAATTGCAGCTCCTGTAGAGTTACAACGGTTTCTCGTGCAGTGTGAGGTTTTGCGTTATCATGGAGCAATAATGGTGAAGATCGATTCACGAGTCGGGGCTGTTTCACTGCTAGTTTCGCCATCATTGTTCGAAGTTCGGCACAGTAAACATCTGCTGTTATTGCTTGAACAGACCTGAGAAAGCTATAGTGAATAACACCATGAATAGACCACCAAACAGTTACCATTACCTTTTTATTGGTAAGCTTTGCCTTAGGGCACTGTTGCGGCGTTTGACCTGGGGCAGCCATTGCATTTTTTGCTTTCGGTTATCGTAAATAATCCACTTTTCGTCACATGTCACAATTCGATCCAATATTCCTTCATTTCTGCACCGATTCAACAAGGCAACGCAAGTTTCAACACGCGTTTCTTCCTGCAGATCAGTCAAATCATGAGGCACCCATTTTTCATATTTTTTTATCTTATTGATTTGATGCAAATGAGTCAATATTGTTGGTAAGGTAACGTTAAACCATGCCGCTAATTCCTGGGTAGTTTGACTCGGATCGGCTTCCACCATCTCCTTCAATTCAGCGTTATTCACCTGTGTGGGCGGTCTTCCACGTGGTTCGTTCTTCAAGTCGAAGTTTCCATTACGAAAGCGTTTAAACCAAAAACGCACGGTTCGTTCATTAGCAGTCTCCTCTCCAAACGCAGCATTGATATTGCGAGCCGTTTCTGCCGCGTTAGTTCCGCGTCGGAACTCGTATTCAAAGATTACTCGGATTTTCGAAGTATCCATCGTTCCCGTCTAAGCTGAATAAAAAAAACAATTGAAAGTCGAAAATCGAATGTTGCACATTTTTTAAAACAAGAACGTCATAGGTATCATGTGAAAAAAGTTTCACTCGAAAATCTCACACCATGAAGGTTTTATGTCAATTCAAAGTATCTATTACTATAAAACGGCAATTTCATACTTTAACCCCTATTACAAGATTTTAGCTCCTCTCATCCAGCCACCACTGGCGTACGTCTTCAAATCGTATGTCCACCTGGCCGATGGGGCGCCATACAGGGCGTCGTACACTGCGCTTCCTGGCACGTGGCCTGCATTCAACGACTCGTCTACTCCATCGGTTATCAATTCTGGGGCAAATATGACCTGCATATTACCACTTTAGCGGTCACCACTTTAAATTGAGCGGCTACAGCAGCAGAGATGAGAAACTTTATTCCACAGCCTTAAAATATAGAAAGAAGAAAACTTTTAGCAGTACAACAACTTTGTAAACGTACTTTGCATTATCAGCAAATTCCATCCTTTTACATTACCCCATTTCAGGTTCTACATTTTTCAAGATTTTATCAAACGTAAATGCCCCATTGTACGCCAAGATCTAGGCGCAATTTTGCAAAAAGGTCGTTCCGTTCGTTCTGCATACGGTACGGAACACAATACTGGTCGTTAGAAAGCTGTACGGTCGGAAATTACCTGTACAGTGATTTATAACGTGCTTTATAACAGCACAATGTGGTCCGTTGACCCCGATAGATAGTGGGTAATCTTTTTATGAACTAGCTAGATATTCAGGTTAAGACAAATTTTAGAAATTCAGGTAGTTATAAAAGATAGAGGCGCAATTAGGGTGTTTTTCTCTTCATATAAGGCGTATATAAAGAGAAAAGATTTAGAAGTTATATACATAACTCTTTCCATCGCTCGCTGAGCGGCTTTGTACTTGTGGATCAAGCCCACTGTCGGGATCTGCGTCCCGACGCCGTATGTGGTAGTACCACACTGCGCCAGTAGTCGCTGCATAAGAAGAGCGAAAGACAAATAGCACTCCTTGAGACAGTCATATTATATCCAATAGTGGAGAACAGGTTGGGAGAATGGGGGGGGGAGGGGGGTAGGATGGAATGGGCTCTGGCACATCTCACTCACTACGGAAACACGTACATACATTAGGGGAAATAAGATAAAAGTGGGAATAGACGCGTAGTAGTTGACGAACTGCAGTAAGTATATTTTGAGAGTGAGCGAGTCATCGAATTCGGTTTGTGTTCGCAGAAGTTCCTTCTCGGTTAACCATTCGGCTAGATATTGATATATCTGCAAAGAAATGAGAATTCGTAAGATCACGGTATAAATTTTAATTTATCAGGTTTTGACTTCCGAACAAATACTCACTCTTAAATGAAAGCAGATCATAATGAAGCCGCATAAACATCTCAATTGTATTCCTAGTTTTTAAATAGTCCAGTTACTATCATCAATTCTAGTACTTATTATTTACTTTTTTCACTAGATCCACATAGTTTTTTATTGATCCAGAGAATAAATAAATTAATCCAAATATTATATCGCAGTCCCCTTATAAAGTAAACCAATTTCAACTTTTAATAATGTAATTCAAGTCAACATTCTATAAATATACCCCTTGCTAATGTTATTTTTTAATACTCTTTGTTTGACACATACAATTAAAATTCCATAAATCCACTATATCATTCATATCTAAAACTATCATAAATTCCACAACGGCATTAATGTAAAAAAATAGTTTAAACAAACTAAAACTCAAATAGACTTACGTAATTGAAGACGCATATGAGACACAAGTTGATACAAGCGGCGGTGGCTGTCGTGAACATGATGGGGCTGTACGTGACTAGTACGCTGTCGTTGTGCCGCAGGATGCTGGCGCCCATCAGCGACATGCGGTACAGCACTACGCCTAGCACCGCTGCTAGTGCCAGTAGCACCAGCAGTGCCACGATGCTGAACGACATCAGGGTGGCTGGTAGACGCATCCGCCAGAAAGGGACCATGGGCTCGCGCTCACCGGTCACCACGTTAAGCTGGAGACATGTGTACCTCTTGTTTATTTTCAGGGTGGATTAGCAATCGTCACATGGCGGAAATGTAAGAGACTAATCTATAGACCCTATCACGCCACATATAATTCGTAAGGGTGACTTATACAAGGAAGTTAACAAATACATCATAGCAGGACCCAGAGCCACTGCCAGTACTAGACACCGTATGAAAACGCGTATTGAAGGGTGTATAAAGAAAATTTAAAGAAGATTGAATTATATAGGCCACGTGTTTATATTGGATGTAATAATACTGATTGCTAAGTGTCGTAAGCCAGACAATACAATCTGTAACATTAAGAGACTAAAATGAAACTGTGTAGTATTGGCCGGCTTTAGAAGCCGAGGGTATCGTAAAAGGCGACTAAAGGATAATAAAACCGCTACCGCAAGCCCTGGGGACGCTACCACACCACCTCTAGAAGAGTGAACTCGCCAACCCACTTGTCCAGCATACCGTTTTAAGGCCATAGATTTCCTTTTAGCATCCAGCAGTGGATGCTAAAAGAAGAATTAATGTTACTCACCTGAGTCCGTTTAACATGTGCAAGTCGCGCTAAGTACTGTGGTCGCGGGTGTTCCTCATACACATCGAATCCGGTTAAGTCCCACCGGTGGCTCATCTCCGCTGAATACCGCTTCCACAGCTCTAAGAATAACGCCGCTGAAATTCACAAAACAGACGTCAACACAATTGAACAATAAATCAAATTGTCACTTTTCTTGACATTTAGTTAATTTTACAAATTATGTTGGCATTTAATGGTTGTAAGTTACCTACATTTTTTGGTATAATTATTTTTGCTTAAACATGCATTATACTCGTACATTTAAATTTGAACAATATCACAATAAAAAACAATTTCAATACTTTTAAATGTACGAGTATAATGCATGTTTAAACAAAGATAATTTAATAATAATACAATAACTCGTGCCATGTCTAAACATAATATCTCTATATTTGTACGCTTTCAATAGCAAAACATAGAGTGCATTCTAAGCGTATTTTAACATCCGAATATCCAACAGCCATATTTACAAGTAAATAATTGCATTTCATTTCACTATCATGCTACAAATTGGTATGAATAATAAAGTGGTAAACTGACTCACCCCAAAAACTCATAAATATAGCGAAGAACACAGTATTGGGATTATCGAATAGATACGTTATCCGCGACTGAAGACAAGTTTCCTTGAGGTCCCAATACTCGCAATGATAGTCACACAGCGGACACATCTTTATCGTCGAGTTATATGTGCATACGTCATCACTGCAAAGAAAATTAGCATACACTATGAGATGGTAGCATTAATTCATAGAGAATGCTGGGAATGGACGCGATGCAGTACGGCGGGTAGTTTTGTGTATTTTTATAGCAAGAAAGAATAAATGAAAGATTCGTTTATTCAGCCGAAATACAATACACGATTTGGAAAGAATATTTGTATATTACAAATTAAAATTCTTAGTCGTAAAATTATGTAGCAATAAAAATCAGTGTACCTAGCAGTCATTACGCCGAATGGGCGTCCAGCTCAGCAGTGACGCCGCGAGGATCCACAGCGCTGATTATCAGCTGAAACCCAGTGATGTCTGGACGTGAGGGACATTATAAGACAAGATAAATTCATAAGAATGTAAATACATAGTTATAATATAATAGTGTGTATGAATAGCTGTAAATAGTACCCGTTACCTCCAATTATACACGGTTTAAATTAAAAAATAGCCCACAATATGACACTGTGAAAATAGCCAACGGGGATACGATGGAGGAGTCGCGCGTATTCCAAGGAAGATGTGAAGAGACCAGTGTTTCCACATGGAGGGAAAATCCCCCATTTTGAGGAGAAATTAAATTCCAGTGAGCAATAAAAGAAAAATGAGGTGGATTTTTTTTACATACTTGAAAGATTTCTTTAACAAGGGGCTGTGTGTAATCATAAACGGCACATATTGTTCTATCACACGTGTCACATTTACTAAGAATTTGATATTAAAATGGCAAATATGCTAAAATCTAATTTAATTTGAGACACAAAATTTCTAGGCTGAGTTCTAAAGGTGCTCGCTTAAAAATAACTTTGATAAAAAATGCACCATTTTAATTGCTTATTAAACAACAATTTTCGCGTATTTTGGAACTACGAATTAAGTGTGACAGATTTATTCATTTCATTTGAACTTACCTGGGCTTATTTTTATCACTGAACACAGTAGCAGCGGAGTATATGACGCATATGAGACCAACTATGGAGGCTGGGATCAACATGTGCGTGTAGAAGCCGAGCCATGCGAAATATAAACCTGCAATATCATATTTTACTTTGTACTTGTATCAGCCTATAACACTGCAGGGGACAGGCCTCCCCTAGTTCCCCTTAGGCCTCTCCTGGGGGGTTTCGGGCCTCAATCCACCACGTGGGCCCGGTGCGGATGGGTGGATCACATACTCCAGACTTGTTTATGTATTTCTGGAGCATGCTGGTTTCCCAGTGATATTTTCCCTCACCGCCGAACTAGTATATATTTTTTTTAAATCCGTACTTAAATAGAAACTCAGTGGTACGGGCCGAAGATTGGAACACACGATTACACGAGTGTGAAACGAGTATAGACACCCCTAGGTTGGCTATCACCGCGCTCTGAGTTTTATCAATCAGAAGCAAATCAGAAGCAATCAAGGCATCCATCCATCTATTAAAAGAAAAATTTGTGCACCTATAAACGTATTTTTTATTTTTTTTTCTCTGCTGTCTTAATTTTTTGTGGGCAAACATATGTTTAAATACAGATAATTGTTTAAATTTATTTAAAATAACAAAACTTGTTTAAAGAAAGAGATATTAAAGAACAGATGGTCTGGATGGTTGTATCCTCTTCCTATAAACAGTTCCTTATTTTTGCCATAATGTAAGAATTATACAATAAAGAGTTTTATATATCTATCTATCATTTAAAAAAAAGACACTTGTATCAAGAACTAACACTTTTCTAAAGAACAGACCGGTAATATAGATCATGTTTGTTTGAAATTGGCGCGAGCGTCTTTGCATACCCGCATACATTGATTATTTTGAAGCAACATTTTTTTTGTCCCCGCCATATTGAAGGCGGTTTGAGAATTTTGATATTTTTGAGTAGTAACACGCGCTCGGCGGCGAGCAGAATTAAAATGGAGATAAATTCACACCGCGGTCTCGGACAGTCGATTTTTGTTATTCGCGCCTAGTAATAGGTCTTGTTCGCTGATATCCTGTGCCACGCGAGTGTTTTGGTTGGATTTGCTGTGATTGTGCTTGTATTGGAAGTGATATCTCGAGGTGATTTTGCTGCCGTGTGTGAGTTGCCGAACTGTAGCGGCCACCGGCTCACCACGGAACGAGACTTGGATTACTACACAAGTATCTATTGGGAATGTATGTATTTATTCAATCACACTAAGATAGGTCACGTCTAGTAGGGACTAGCGTAGGTACACTCTCCAGATTTGTGCGTGGGCAAAACCACCTGGGGTAAGTGAGGCCTGTATATCTTATTATTGTGCTTACCCGCCATTTTGGTGGATAGATTGTGTAAGTTTAATACATTTGGGCCCGAGTGCACATTCCTCGGGCTGCTTTCGCGTAACGCGAGGCAGGTGCGCGCCTAGTGTGCGCATCGTAAACATCTGGTAGCAGAGCGTGGTTTGATACCGTTACGTGATATTGATGATATTGATAATACCGTTAGGTAGTTAATATTGATGACCTTTTGTATTGTTTGTATATTGGTAATTTGAATTAAATAGTTTGTTTTGATTTTATATTTTACGTTCACGGTTTGAAGGCTAGGCCCTAAGTATAATTTTTATTCTGAGGATATTTTGTATCCACGCGTGCGACGTTTAGTAGCTGACTAGTTACCCACACGCGTTAATAATTTATTTTGGATATAACGCTTCACGTTTGTTTTGATAGCTGGACATTGCGGTTTTCTTGAGTCCACGCTCGTGTACATTTTTGATTGCGTTTATTTTAATTTGATAATTTGATAACTTAATTTGTTTTCTTTTTTGTTGATGTTTTGTCAGGTAGTTTTAATTAATATTTTGGACGGTTATACCTTCTTGAAGACACATACGCACCCCTTTTGTTTTTTATTGTGCCTCCACTGCATTTGTTGTTTTTTTTATTTTGTTATTTTTTTTTGTTATTGTTGTTTTTTTTACTTTTATTTTTGTTTTTTATTTTTGGTTTTTGTTTTGTATTGCGTGCGTCCTGAAGTGTAGACATGTCTGTCAAGGTGACCTTCTCCACACATCAGTCCGCAATGACTGCGCAGCTGAGATGGTTTTCTTCTGCGGTGGCAATGGTCGACCGCAAGGACCGGAAGCAAGCCTTACTCGCCCGGGCGAGTGAAATGCCGGCCCGTTTGGTGGCGTTAGATAGGAGTTATGCTGAGGGCTTGACATTTATGGCGAATTTGGAAACGCCTGTACCGGACGAGCAGAAGCACCGATATGAAGCGGACTTTGGCCAAATATACGAGTTTGTGGACACCATTAACGAGGCGGTCTCCCACATCTCAGCTCCCTCTGGTGGGGATTCACTTGTTGCACCCCACGCCTTGTTGGGTCGTCTCCCCACGCTCAACCTTCCCACCTTTGACGGTGATTTGGACCAGTGGTTGAGCTACTATGGGATGTTCAACAGTTTGGTGGACTCCCATACCGACCTGTCAGCTGCTCAAAAAATGGCGTACCTGTTGGCCTCCTTACAGGGAGAGGCTCTAGGCCTGGTACAGCACCTGAAGGTCGATGACAGCACCTACTCGACAGCCATGGACTTGTTGAAGCGCCGTTACCACAACGTGCGCCTTTTGGCTGACACCCATGTGGGGCAAATATTGAATCTACCTAAGGTTGCTTGTGCGTCAGCCTTACGGACAGACATTGTAAACCCTGTTTTGGTGGCGGTTAACGCCTTAAGGCGATTGGACTTACCTGTGGACCAGTGGTCCTTTTTGTTGCTCCATATTGTGTTGGCGAAACTGCCTTTGGAGATGCGGCTGCGCTTTGAGCGACAGTATGGTGGGGACAGCTCCACTCACCTGCCTTCCTATGAGGACCTCGAAAGGTTCCTCGAAGACGAGTGTCGCAGGGTGGATACCGTGGAGGGTTCCACTCCCTTGATGCCGCAGACTAGTGTTCGCCGAGAGCGACCACTGGCCCGACCGCGGAGTCCGCCGGTGACTAAGCAGTCACGGCCGAGATATGGGGTCTCCCAAGAGGAGTCCGTGGCTTGCAGATTCTGCAAGCGCTCCGGCCACCGGATGACTGCTTGCCACAAATTTGTGGCTTTGCGCGTAGCAGCGCGTCGACACATCGCCAAGGAAAGGCGATTGTGTTACCATTGTCTGGAGGGTCACTTCCAGCGAGAGTGTCCTCAGCCTCGTCCATGTGGACAATGTGGTGGTGCTCACCACGTCATTTTGTGTGCGAACCGCAACCAGGAGGGTGCTGGTGTTCGCGATGCTGAGCGACATTCGGGTGCTCACGCTGGTGGTGACAGTCCTGCCAGGTCCAGCGCCCAGGATCGAGCCCTTACGGGCGGGGGTAGGCGTTCGCCACCCTCTAGAGGCGCTGTTGGGTTTGCGGAGTACTCACCAGTCTATCGCAACCGGAGATTCTCCTCCCCGCTGTTGGAGCGACCGAGGTTGGAGCGGCGTCTAGCCCGCCTGGGAGGACAGGCTGCAGCCCCCCTCTCATCCGCACATGTTGTGCAGGGTCGTCGCGGTGAGGGCAGGGTAGACAGTTATCGTCCCCTGCCGCACTCGTGGAGGGAGCCCTCTCTCCGTAACTTCTCCCGTTAGGGACTTGTAGCTCACCACGCTGAGAACCCAGAGACCATCCTCTTGCCTACGGTCTCTGTGCGGGTATGGGACCCGAAGGGCAACTCGATTGTTGTTCGTGCCCTTTTGGACTCGGGTGCCCAGGGTTGTATAGTCTCAGCTTGGTTGGTGAGCCAATTGGACCTTTGGATCAGTCCGGTTATTTTTTTGGGCGAAATGTTTTTTGCAGAAATTATGGGCTGCTGAATTGTCGTGGGATGAGCCTCTTCATGGAGAGTTATTATTGGAATGGCTAGAGTTTGTGTCATCCCTCCCAGCTCTTAATCGGGTTTCCTTGCCCAGACGTTTCCTTCCGTCTGGAAAGTATAAAGCTAGCCTTCATGGCTTTTGTGATGCTTCCGAGCGAGGGTATGCAGCGGTTGTTTATCTACGCACAGTGGATGCTGCTGGACATGTTTTGGTCTCGCCGGTTCTAGCAAAGAGCAAGGTTGCGCCTATTCGCTCGCGTATGACAATACCGAAGCTAGAATTGTCAGGCGCCACTCTCTTGACTCGTCTCTTGAATCATTTCGTCGCTACTCTAGGGCGTTCCGTAGAGTTAGTAGACGTCTTTGCATGGACAGACAGTCAAATTGTGCTTTGTTGGTTGCGAGCTTCTGTTCACACCTTGGAGGTGTTTGTGGCGAACCGTGTTTCCCAGATCCAGGCGTCGCAAGCTAGATTGATTTGGCGACATGTCCCTGGCGATATAAACCCAGCTGATTGTGCATCACGTGGATGCTCAGCGCTAGAGATTATTGGACATCCGTTGTGGTGGGGTCCGGACTGGCTGAAGGGACCAGTGTCAATTTGGCCGGCCTCACGGATCACTCTAGTTCAGCCTGCGATAGGCTTTGTAAGTTTACCAGTGGCCGATGGTGCCGGGAGCGGCCAAGCAGCGGAATCATCATGTGATCCCGATGTTTTGCTGGTCAGGTACAGCTCACTGGATAAACTTTTGAATGTGACAGCTTGGGTTAGACGTTGGCGTCACAATGTTAAAAACCCACAGAATAAATTGTCGTCAGCCTTCATCTCGTCTGAGGAACGACATGAAGCGCTATTGAGTTGGATTCGCGTAGTACAGTCTGTTAGCTTCGCTTCAGAGTTAAAATCTATGAAGGAAGGTCCCGCTAAATTGAAAGGCGCTATTGTGCGATTGAATCCCTTTGTGGATCCTTCGGGTCTACTGCGCGTGGGAGGTCGGCTTAGACATGCCAATTTGCCTCATGGTGTCCGCCATCCTCTTCTCTTGCCGAAAAATGGACATTTGGTGCGGTTGCTGGCGTTGGATCGACACCTCAAAAACTCCCATGCAGGCTGTAACGCACTGTTGGCGATTTTGCAACGCGAATTTTGGATTTTGTCGGCTAGACGACTCGTCCGGGGAGTCATTTTTCGTTGCATGTCTTGTTACAGAACTAAAGCTTCTACCATGCAACCCCAGATGGGCGATTTGCCCGCGGACCGAGTCTCTGAGTCTAGACCCTTTGCCACAGTTGGTACGGATTTTGCTGGTCCTTTTTTGGTGAAGTCATCTCAGCTTCGTAATGCCAAATCCGTAAAGGCATATTTGTGTGTTTTTGTGTGCCTGTCTACTAAGGCCACACACTTGGAAGTTGTGTCTGCTCTCTCCACAGAAGCCTTCGTAGCGGCCCTCAGCCGATTTGTATCTCATAGGGGACTCCCTACCTTGATTAGTTCCGACAACGGAACTAATTTTCATGGGGCCAATAACTACTTAAGGGATGTGTGTGAGTTTCTTGAAGAGCAGAAATTGAAGCGGGCCGTCGCGACATTATCCCGCCTATCCATTGATTAGCGACCCGAATACTTCGGCTCGGGACGGGGGATTGTTTGAAATTGGCGCGAGCGTCTTTGCATACCCGCATACATTGATTATTTTGAAGCAACATTTTTTTTGTCCCCGCCATATTGAAGGCGGTTTGAGAATTTTGATATTTTTGAGTAGTAACACGCGCTCGGCGGCGAGCAGAATTAAAATGGAGATAAATTCACACCGCGGTCTCGGACAGTCGATTTTTGTTATTCGCGCCTAGTAATAGGTCTTGTTCGCTGATATCCTGTGCCACGCGAGTGTTTTGGTTGGATTTGCTGTGATTGTGCTTGTATTGGAAGTGATATCTCGAGGTGATTTTGCTGCCGTGTGTGAGTTGCCGAACTGTAGCGGCCACCGGCTCACCACGGAACGAGACTTGGATTACTACACAAGTATCTATTGGGAATGTATGTATTTATTCAATCACACTAAGATAGGTCACGTCTAGTAGGGACTAGCGTAGGTACACTCTCCAGATTTGTGCGTGGGCAAAACCACCTGGGGTAAGTGAGGCCTGTATATCTTATTATTGTGCTTACCCGCCATTTTGGTGGATAGATTGTGTAAGTTTAATACATTTGGGCCCGAGTGCACATTCCTCGGGCTGCTTTCGCGTAACGCGAGGCAGGTGCGCGCCTAGTGTGCGCATCGTAAACAATGTTTGTTCTTTAAAAAAAAGGCAAAAGATTTGTTTGAGTTCGTTTTTGGTATATGTCCGTTTTTGGATATATGACACAGAAAATCCTGGTGTGGTATTATTTATTTATTATATATACAAAAAAAAAAACTAACCGATCTTGACGCCGAAATAGTCTTTAACATAATCCAAAGGTTGATATTTAAGACATTTTGAGACACTCGCCCATTCCGTGTAAAGAAGATACCTCATTGAGCCGGGAGTTTTGAGATCACCCTGCAAAAAGAAATAAACTTTATCCACATGCCATAGCTTAATATCTGCTTACCTTAGTAAAATCGCTCGTCGCATCAATAAATTTCATGCCAATTGCTTACACAATAATATATATATAAGGATTTTTTTTTCAGATTACAACAACAAACATAAACGTTAGTCACCTTACGTAAGTTGTTTCCGAACCGCACAATAACGTTGTAATTGTTCCACACATATACAAATATTTTCTGTCTAAAGCCTATGAAAACTTAGTCACCTTAAGTTGTTGGCGAGCCATAATAATGTTTGTACAAACATTTATTTTCAGTTTAGAATACCGAATAACGAACCTTAGTCTCCTTAAAGTGTTGGCCAACCAAGCGAATGATTGCAAACTATTTTGCGTTCGTAAACGAGTAATTACTGTGATTTTAAAATTCATATTCGTTGCTTTAACTCAATGATTAGGTTTGTTCTGCAACATTATATTTGCGGTTGCTGCTTATTGAACAAGTAATAACGAGCTGCAAAGGTGTTCGTATTTCTGCGAATGCTCGATTAACCGATATTGTAGATAGGTTGTTTGCAAATCACAAAATAAAATAATTGTTGAAACGCTTGTTTCGCCCAGTGACGAGGACAAAATTGACTTAGATTATTTTTTTTTTTTTTTTTGGAAGTTTAACGATAGTACTTGTCTGTGCTGTGAGGTTCAGAAAAGAAATAGTTTACAAGATTCCTGTAAAAAAAACTCACGTCATGTAAAGGATAAGCCGCGCTGTAGGTATTATTTGATATTAGTCTCGCGATACCAAACGCAAAGTCGTCATGGGGTGCTTCGGAAAATTTCTTGCGGTCCAAAATGAACTGGACTATGCGAGAACGGATAGACGGCGTCCAGGAACAGTCTGCTGCTGTGTCGAATCTGGAAATAAAACTTGTATAAGTATCAGGTGGAATATAGGTAAATACTGCTGAAAAGACGAGATAGAAAGAGAGCTTCGCGAACTCTGATTACCTAAGTGGAAGGACTTTTGGATGCGGAAGCAAACATCAATTTTGTATAGCTGAGCCAACGGAGTGAGTGAAATTCATGTATTAGTGATTGTTACTATAACGTTAACTATGAAGTTAACTGGAGTTGCTCTAGGCAGAGTTAGGGCAAATTTTTAATTTCTGGGACACGATGTTACAGAAGACCCTGGAAACGACTCTGATTGCATTGTCGACGAGCATTGTCTATGAGAGCGAATATGTTCGCTCGTAGGTTTTCCCGGTGTTCTAGACCAGTAAATCTAACGCTTTTCAAAGCTTATTGCATTTCATTTTACTCGGGCAGCCTATGGGTTCGCTATACTCAGAAGTCGTACAATAAATACTCTGAGGATCCAGTATAATAACGCGTTTAGGGCGTTATTGGGGTTGCCTCGGTTCTGCAGCGAGTCTTCAATGTTCGCCGAAAACCGTACCGGAGCCATCAAATGGCCAAAGCCATTTGAGGCCCTCCTGCGGAAGAAAACCGCCTCACTATTAAGCAGAACGAGTGGCAGCTCCGAAATTGATTTCAGAAAAATTTAACTGTCCTGTTGTGGAACAGTTGATTAGGATTACTATATCCACCCTAGTTGTACAGTACTAACATAGTTTTTAAGTTACTAACTTTTGTATGAATCTGCATTATCTGATTAAATGAATAAATAAATTTAAAAAAAATGCGCTGTATTTATTGACAATTTGTTATGTCTATTTATAGAATGAAAAATATTGGCCCACGGACATCCACGATTCATCAGTGCAGAATAACAAACATTGGCATGGCCCCGAATGTGTCGCCTAAATAAGAAAGTAAACTTACACCTTTTTATTTTATTTTTTTTTATGGACAAAAGTGGCAGACGAGCATACAGTCCACATGATGGTAAGTGGATACTGTAGCCCATAGACATCCGTGATACATGCCAACATTAGTCCAAAATGACAAACGTTGGCACGCCCCCAGACGCGCTACCTACCTTTGCAGAATAAGGAATGGATTTGGAGAAAGGGTTGGGGAAATGGGGAGGGATAGGATGGGAATGGGCTCTGGCACATCTCACTCACTACCGAAACACGTACGTACATTAGGGAAATAAGATAAAGTGGGAAATGCAGTACATTTCAAGGTAGTCTTCTGTGAGAGAGGGGTAACATGGCCAGTCGAGTGCGCCCAGCGGCTGTTGGATTGCAGCGTGCACTCTCCCCCTCATAAGACCCATTTAATAGATGAATATGTGTGAGAAACGTGGAAATATCAAAGTTATGTCTGCTATAATTACCCCTTACTCTAACAATTAAATAAACTGAAACTGAACCCTAAAATAATTCAATAATTAGATCGAATTTAATGCGTCTCCATCATCTACGTACTTTTTCATGAACAAGTAAAGTAGTATTACACTTACAAATACTCCTTATCCTTGGAGTATATGGCGGTGAGTCGATGCTTCCTCTCGGGGAACTGATTGGGATCGACTCTGATCTTGGACATGAATCGATCCCAACACGCCTCCATCTGGTCTATCAAGCTGTTCGTCTTCTCGTGCACGTCTTTCAGGGCTGAGAACTGTGTAAATAAATGGTCATGATCAATATTCTAAGTATTCTCTTTACAATGTCGTAATTTATTTTCTCATCTAAAAAGGCAACATTTACTGATTTCACTTGAATGTTAATCATTCTTATTATTATTTTTTATTTCTAGAGATGGTACGTGGTAAAGTTAAATATGATGAATGTCTGTATATTTTATACTTGTTATAATAATAACCTGTCCATAACAATTAGCAAGAAAGCAGATAGCGTTTTCTTAAGATGATTTTAGTGAGTTCATCCAGCATCGTTATCAAATATTAAAAAATCTATACATTATGCTTTTAGGCGGATGACAATCAAGACTACTATAAATGTTTGCACAGTAATTACTTAATACGTAATTTAATTAAAAATTAATTTAATATCACCGTTATTTTCTCTAATGAATCATTTATATGGATGTTGTAGGCTGTTAAACTAACTCGATGCGTGAAAGTTAAAGAAAGGATTGTTTGGTACAGGGTTTAATTAAAGAAAATAATCAACAACTATAATCATTTTAACGATACCTCACAGATTATTTTTTTTTCAATTTCAACTTATTTAATTAATACGGATAAATACTGACTGTGGCAAATCACAATAGTCAATGTTTACTAGGATAAACCAATACAAAAACCAGTTCGGTAAAGCTTTGGTTTCCTAGAGTTGCGATATCGTAATCTATTGTAGCACCGTAATACGTCATACTCGAATGAATGTCACTAAAACGACAATTATATCGCTGTTGTTTAAAATAAATTATGTAATGTACCTAATGTTATCTCTTCAAATAATTACAATAAAACTGTCATTAAATAATTATAAATACTAGAAATCAATCCAAACTAAAATATCTTGAAAAATGATTCGAGATAAAAGGCTTTTACACACAAGTTAAAACAGGACCGCAATGACGTCATTACTTTATAGTACGTTTACGATCATGCATGAGTGACAGAGATAGCTTGAGCTAATCACCATAGAACACAAATTGCAGTAGTAAAGTACCATATTGAAGTTGTTTCCTCTACGGAGTACCGTCGCCGTCTTCTCATGTAGTGACATCATTCATCATAATACTACAGCACCGCATTCCTAAGAAACCGAAGCTTTAAAAACGCATTAACATAAATAAAAAAAAATATAAACATATAAGGACACCGCACAAGGTTAGAATTAAGACACCAAAAGTCGTCTAATTACAAGTACCCGCAATTTTGAATAATATCTCCTATGTTATTACTACTAACAAGAGAACTCCGTTTGGTCACAAAACATTTGCAATAGTTTATTTACAGTGATCGTTTCTACAAATTCAAATCTTACTTTTCGCACAATTTGTTTAAGCGCTACGTAACATAAGTCTATTATACGTGTCCATTGCAATTGCCGGTACGCACGACGGACAACCAATGGAGTAAATGAGTCATTCGATAAACAACATCTATAGGGGGGAACAGCTATATAAATACATAGAACAGATAGATATAAGTAAACGCGACAATACACTAGACAACGTTGTAATGAAATTACGATTTCAGTCGTGACATAACGCCACCCAGGGTCACATAAAGCCAGTGTTCGCTGATATATATCAGCGGATATATATCATGGATATATATCGATTGATATTTATCGTCAAAACTAGAATTTTGGCAGATCCCACGTTTTTAAATCGTTATACTGACATAAATGAAAAATATGATCACTGCCAATGATCCAATACAGATTATAATTTAATTGAATGTTGATTAAGTAGACTGATTATTAATTAAACTCGAAGATTCTAATTTTTTATTACTCTAATTTTACTCTTATTTTTTGTTTTGTTCTATAATAAATAAGTCTATTGATCAAACTCAAAGTTTCATTCAACAATTTTGATATATTAAAATCACTTATAGAATGAAATTCGCGGCTTTTTTATACACACAATCTATATCTTAAGGCATTAAGCTGACTTTTTGCACGATAAGTGTAAATAAATAAATAAAAAAAAACGATATATATCGGATATTTTGATATTAATTATAAATATCGGAATTTTACGAACCCAGCATACAGCACTACACAACGCTACACAAATCTCAGATTACCTAAAGAAAATCCACTTTATTACATTTAGTTTAAAAAATCAATGTACGAGTATGTTCCCATAATTCACTTAAATTTGGTTAGTATATTATTATGTTGCTTGTTAGTACAACTACAATGACATGTTAGTTAGCTTTGCATAAAGCCTAAAATTCTATAGATTAGTTTAAATATGGAAGCACAATTTAGTCGATAAAATATGTTAAAGTTGGAAAGCATTTTCAGTTACAGCGCTAAAAATCAAAGTACCTACTTGCCAAAAATGCTTTCCAACAAACAACACCAAATAGCTTTACAATCAAACACCAATTCAGGAAACCAACACCAATTTCGCTCCAAAATAAAGCCAGTCGTTTATGATTCTGTGAACAAGCGCCATGTTTGTTAGCGAAGCATGTTCACGACATCTGCATACCTTAGACATATACAAGGCAGCATTCAGTATGGCATTCGTCTTCCCACCTTTCCTTATCTTACTGCACTCCTATGGACGTACATACAAATATCGTCAATGTCACAGGGCGTACCTACGCGAACAGCGACCTTCAGCGACTCTTTACTTTCACCAAAGGCATATAGTAACAATATGCATATAGGCATATAGTTTAATCCTTTCAATTACATTAATTATTCAAAATTATGTTTCGTTGCAAAAGTCCTCCGACTAGCCATTATTGGTTTTTAAATGAAATCAATTATTCAGAAGCTAAATTCTAAGTTACAAATATCCTCGCGATGTTTACTACGGTGGAAACACAAGTATTGAGTCTATGAAGGAATACTGAATACCGATTTATACTAAGTGCTATCACATCAAACAAATGCGTTCTGTATAAGATGAAAGTGTACACACATTGATCTCCTTTTCAACTGTTGATATTTAGAGAAGCAAATCTAATTTCATAGCGACACATGTATCTAAAATATGATAAAAATCGAAATAGGTCAATGCTGCTCATAATAGTAGGAAGGCTCGTATATAATTTAAATAAAATAAAAATTATAAAGAAATATATTATTATTTAAAAAAAAAATGTATGCCTCACAAATGATATATCGCATTAAAAATAGTGATAGTGGAACATTAACACTAGTCTACGTTTTGCTGATAATAATTGAAAACAAATTATAGTTTTTGCCCATTTTGTACCCAGATTTAAACCGCATTAATGCAAAATATAGTAGATCCCGTAGATGCATTTCCCGTTTGTTAAAAAAAACTTAATTAAGTAACATATTTCAAAACAAGTATTGCACGTGACATATGATCGAGGATTCGTAAAAATGCAATTACGAAATTATGAGCTTTTAAATCTTACAATATTTTATTTATATATTTATTATACAATATATTTATACAAAATATGATATTTCATAAAAGTATACTGTTAATAAAATCAATCAATTAATAATATTGTACTTTATAGTAAATCACTTTGCTACCATAAAGCATGCCTTTGGATGTCTACTAAAAGGAAAGAAGCTAGAAAAAAATCCTTGCATTAGTAAATATTACATTCAATAAATAATTTAGAGGCTACACTGCACTGTCACGGTGTTCTTAAAAGAGAAACGTTGCTAAATAAGAATATTAATGGACAACAATAGTTATGCCATAACATCAACATTTCGTTCTCTATGGACAGTAAGTAATAAAATACATACCTTCATGGGCATTCTCAGTTTTATAATCTCACTGTAATCCTTCAAAACTTGTAGCGGCACGTGGATCTGAAAAAATAAACATAATACATGAGTAATATTAAAGTGGGATATTGATTGCGTGTGAACACGCGGGCCTCCTCTCAGTAAAAGTCCACACTCAGGTACAACACTTTATATTTTAAATGGAAGGCAAGATTTACATAAACAAATAAAGATATCTATAGAAAGAGCATTAAAAACTAAACACTTCATTATACGGATGGTAAAACGAAAAACAGAAAAAATAATAATGGCAGACGTAAAGAATAAGACGACGTAAGACGTCATGACCAACTAGATGACGATCTACTTGGCTGGCAATCTAGTTGGCTTCGGCCGGTGGGTTCCTACAATATGATCTAAAATATGTTAGAACGAACTGACCAACTAGTTTGCGCGATTACAAATCCCTTTACAGATCATTATTATTATTTTCGGTGAGCAATTACGTGACGTCAACTGCAAAAACAACGTTGCAGTACAATCTTATTTCTTTTCAGTTAAAAACAAAGAATATATACGTATGTCAGTTCAGTTAATTTGTTTGCGAACCGCAAAAAACATTGTAACCGTTTGAACGCTCGTTTTGCACGTGTTTGCACAAAAACTGTCATATTATTAAGTGCATTGAGTATCGTCAATGTTATTATCATACTAATCAAACTACTAAATCCTAAACTCTGTGTACATATACCGCCCTTGATATTAATACATATCAGTTACTCGATCACGCTGCACCGTAGCGAAGTAATGGTTCGTATGGCATGCTCGTACATTTTATGAAGTTTAAGTGAAATTATAAATAGTGTATAAATACTATGCGTAAACTAGCGGTTACTGTGATGTAGACTTATACCAAGGACCGCACTTTTTACATTGTTACGTAAATCATTACATAATAATGAATACTATCTACAAATATTTTTTACAGAAATTTTGCATTTTACGAAGTTGCTAGACGAATGATGAAAATGAAAAGTAAGCATGAAATATGTAAGTAATTGTTCTGCAGAGTAACCAATTAGCAATTTCAATATTTTACTTAGCAGCTGTAGATATATCTATCTATACATATAATAAAACTGTAGAACCAGCATTTCTGTAAATTGAATATATTTACCAAAAACTGATTGGGGGCGATGAAGGAAGAGTCAGAATACAAAAAGACGATTTTGAATTTTTTTGTCTGTCTGTTCGAGCACACTAATGTCCAAAACTACTGAACGGATTTTCATAGGGTTTCTACAGGTTAATTAACCTTAGCTCGACGCTTCGAATAGGCTTTGTTTCATCGAAATCGGCTGACGGCAAGAAAAGATATCCCAATTTAGAGTTTAAAAACTAAAATTCCACGCGTACAAATTTCGCGCGCACAGCTAGTATCCCATAAAGTGCTAGCTTTGACAGCTGTTAAACAATGCGCCTGCCAGTGCAAATCAAAGAGTACCACTAACAAAGTTGACGAACTATAGTTTCGAAAATAATTAAATGATAACGTTAAGACTCTCCCAAACAGACGCGATATACCGGTCGATATTATCGCAACGAGATATTGCGGTAATTGGTATTGCGGCTCTCCACTTTTAGCGGAGTGCAATGATCGCCGCTCCGTGTAATATTTCAAGCGACACCATACAAAATGTACAAAGACAAATTGTATCACATTACCGCGTTGCGATATTACCGGCCGGCATGTCGCAGCTGTACGGGAGAGCCTTTATGTCATTAATATTACCTTAACAAAATGTAATCCATGACAATTATCTGGTGCTTCTCTCTCGAGTTGCAGTCCTTCGTTTTCCAGGTGCATTTCGAATATCCGTCTCTGTTCATAAGCCTCCGGTTTCGCTGCATTTTCTTTGTTGGATTTCCACACTAGAACGTAGTCTATGGATCGCACACCGTCATTGAATGATAGTGAAGGATTGTTGAGAACTCCGCCCATGACTATCCTGAAGAAAAACAGTATACGACTCCATGTAAGTATCCATACCATATACTTTTTTTAACTATCGTTCAGAAAACAACATCTAGTTACTTTGTAAATGTTACCGAAAGATTATAAGCTATCTCGCTTTAGCTGCTGCAGCAGCTATAGACTTCGAACGGACGATAAAGTAGAGCGCATTACTTAAACTTAGGAACAGCTCCAATGTCGTCAATGATATTAAGGCGCTCTCTAAACATTAGGTTCAACGAATGTTCGAACAATTGTAGCGTATTTTGTGGTTCGCAAACAACTTACCTAAGATGACTAACATTTATATTCCGTGCTCTGACCTGAAAAAATATCTTTGTACTACAAAGTTCTTATTACTGAATAATAATTTACTAAATTTTAAGTCTGTAGACTAGTCGATTGAATAATTTGACAAAGATCTACAAAGGGGTTTGCAATCGTCCGAACATTTTATTGGTCAATAGACTTTGGACAAATTTGAGTCAAATTTAGCGCACTGGCGCTCTAAATAACGCTCCGTACTATTTGTTACTTTTCAATCGTGTTTCTCTGAAGTCGCAGTGATACCTGGCCTAACCTACATAGTCGTGTACCGATACTACCGATACGTCGCTGACTTGTCATGTCAGTCGTCGTACAGGCACACGACAGCCAAAACGCTCTACAAAACCGAAGCTAGCCGATAGTTTTTGCTATAGGCCGATGTGTATTATTTTCAGCCGAGAAGTAAATATCTACATTTAACTGATATTTATTTGTTGCACATGATATCTGAACAATATCTGATTGTAAGGTGATTAATTGATTATAAGTAACATTTTAGGAAAGAACCCACCAAAACTAATGAATTTATAAGAATACGATAGGAATGGGCTTAACCCATTAAAGTTAGCAGTAGTAGTGTACATCCTATAGAATGAAACCAGCAGGTTCCACTAGATGTGCGTTTAATGTTACTTGGTTGAGTTTATACAAACAAGAAACAGAAGGACACAAAACGAACACAGAAAAAAAAGAAATCTAAGTGGACGGCGAGGGCAAGGGCGCCGCGTATGCTCTAGCGTTGACAGACGGTTTTCGACTAGATTGTTCGAATAAATTATTGGAGAAACCGTCGCGGAGGGCGCCGGGTACGCTGAGGGCGAGGGGCGGCAGGAGCCGCTGAAGTGAGGGACGCTACAATCCTGACTGTAGTAGCAGCTCAATTCATAGGAATTATTGCAAATTTTGTTGAAGAAACAATTTAAATCTTAAATATATGAATGTATTTATTTATGAATAATATTATAATACTCAAAGACTAATAAATAGGTAAGTACATACATACCATCAGCCTGTGTCTCTGCTCCTCTCATCCAGCCACTACCGGCGACTTTATTCAATATTAATTAACTTAATTAGTGAGTTTGATTCAATACAGTAACTACAACAAAGTGGCTTTTAATAAATCATTGTATTAAATACACGTGCTTAAATTGTGCCCGTAAAACTAAAGAATAAGAAATTCAAGGAACAGTGAGCAGTTACTGTCACATATTTGCTAGATATGTGCAGGGCTGCTGGGTTAATTGTTTAAATAAAAACTCGGTGTTACATTGCACGTGAGACATTTATTGGGAGAACCCATAGACTAAAATCACAACCATAGACAATCCTAAAGCACAGACTATAATTTATGCAACACTCCTCTCTTCTAATTTTTATTAAATTACTACAAATCAAGTCTCTGAACAGGCTTATGAGTACGTGCACTTCTACGCACTTCTGGCTGCACTAGAATAGGAGAATTAGCAATGTTACTTGGTATTTCTTTGTTAATTAACGGCTTATTTACTTCTAATTTCTCCGATTCTTTTTCTTGCTCCAATACACTTTCATTAGGTACACTATAGTTAGGCAAACACTGAGTAACATTCCTGGTGAGTATGCCTTTGTCAGTGTGCACATCATACATAACATTTCCTACTGGTTTTTCAATAACACCATCTAACCATTTTTGAGAGTTATCATATGATGCGATCAGTACTTTATCACCTGGCAAATATTGCTTTACAGGTTTCTTACAAATCAACTGCCGAGGAATAATTACATTCTTTTTTATTAAAGATAAACGTGTACGGAGTTTTCTACCTAACATTAACTCACATGGTGCCTTGCCTGTTGTGGCATGTGGTGCTGTACGATAAGCTAATAGCCAATTCTGTATACTATGATCTAAACAATTTTTATCAAACTTATATGCTAACATGGCCCTTTTGAAGGTTTGAACCCCCCTTTCTGCTAAGCCATTGCTGGCTGGGTGATAAGGTGCAGTACATATGTGTCTAATATTATTATTCTTACAAAAAGTATTAAACTCTTCAGATGTCCATTGTGGACCATTATCAGTCACCATTTGTTCCGGTAGACCAAATCTAGCAAAAATACTACGTAGACATTTAATTGTACTGCTGGAGGTAATATTGTTCATTTTAACTACTTCTGGCCATTTTGAGTGTGCATCTACAATGATTAACCACATATGCCCTAAAAATGGACCAGCAAAATCAGCATGAATACGTTTCCATGGCTCCTCTGGCCACTCCCATCTATGTATAGGTTTGATAGGTGGTAAGTTCCTATTTTGGATACAACCTGCACAATTATTAGTTAATGTTTTTATATCATTTGTGATGTTTGGCCACCAAAAACAACTATTAGCTAAAGATAACATTTTATTAATACCCAAATGACCAGAATGCAGTTCAGTTAAAACTTTATCCTTTAAACTGTCAGGTATAACTACTCTATCCCTCCATAAAATGCAATCTTTAATTATATATAACTCAGTTTCTTTGCCTTTAAATTTACATAACTCTCTATTAATCAACTTTGGCCAGCCCTCTCTTAGGTAAGTACAAACCTTGCTTAAATTAGGGTCTTTCTGAGTATGTTTGGCAATTTCAGATAAAGTTACAGGTGGATTATCCAACACAATGCTGTTAATGTTGCCTTCCAGATTAATTTTATCCTCCTCATTACTATTTTTAATTGGTAACCTAGATGGAAAATCTGCTGCAGCATTATGTTGTGAAGTCCTGTACTTTATATCATAATTATAATTACATAAAATTAATGCCCACCTAGTCATTCTATCTGCATATATACTACCAGCTGTTTTATTTGGATTAAATATAGATATCAGTGGTTTATGGTCAGTAACTAATGTAAATGTTCTACCTTTTAAATACAAATCAAATTTCTTAACTGCCCATATAATGGCTAAGGCTTCTTTATCTATTTGTGAATATTTTACTTCTGCTTCATTGAGTGTTCTGCTTGCAAAAGCAATAGGGCGTTCAACAATATTATTACCTAACCTAATTTCATGAGCTAAACAAGCTCCTAACCCATACTTGGAAGCGTCACAGCTCAATACCACTGGTAGCTTTGGATTATAATGTATTAATACTTGCTCTGATACAATAGCTTTCTTGGCCCATTCATATGCTAGTTCTTGTTGCTTAGACCATACCCATTTTTCTGAATTCTTTAGTAATGTATATAAAGGTTTTAAATTTTCAGCAGCATTCTTTAGAAATTTATGATAAAAATTAATAGTGCCAAGGAAACTACGTAATTCTTTAATATTTTCAGGTTGTGGTGCTTCCAATATGGCCTTGATGTGCCCTGGTGTCTTGTGAATGCCTTCCTTATCAATCACATGCCCACAATACTCTAATTGTGGGGACATCAACACAGTTTTCTCTTTATTTACTTTAATATTTAAATTTTTAAGTTTTTGAAATATACACTCTAAAGTTTTTAAATGGCAATCCACATCACTACTTGCAACCAAAATATCGTCAATGAAACAATATACATTTGGCATATTAAAGTGTTCATCCATAAAATCTTGCCATTCCTGTGGAGAAGGTGACATACCGAACATCATGAACGTTGGTCTATACAACCCCCATGGTGTGGTAATTGTCATAAGCTTTTGTGCCTCCTCATCCATTCGCCTGTTCATATATGCCTTTCTTAAGTCAATTTTACTAAATACTGTTTTAACATTTTGATCATCTTTATTTAATTTTTCAAAAATGTCTTCAATGACAGGGATTGGATGATTTGGCACCTCCAAAAATGGATTTATTGTTACCTTGTAATCCCCACAAATTCTTATATTATGAGGTCCTTTAATGATGGTCACTATGGGTGTAGCCCATGTGCCTGTTTCTTTATTTGTCACTCTATACATTTTACCTTCGGTACATAACTTGTCAAGCTCCTTTTTAACTAAATTTTCTACAGCATAAGCTATTCTTCTTGGTTTAAATGCAATGGGTTTAATATTAGCTTCTTTTAATTTTAAAGTGCCTACAGTACCTTGAATTTCGCCTGGAACCCCTGAAAATATATCCCTATATTTTTCTACTAAATTGTTAAGTTTAATTTGTGAATCTTGGTGAATAATTAAATTGCACCGTTTCATACAAGTTTGCCAATCAATTTTCATAGCACTCAGCCAATCCCTACCTAACAATGGCTTTTTACCTTCTTTGACAATAATCAATGTTGCTAAGTATTTTTCATTTATAATTTTAATATTTACATTTGTCTTACCCAATACAGTGATATTGTTACCACCATATCCTGATAGCTTTAGGTTACATGGAAATAATTTTAAATTAGGAAAGGATGCTATGAACATAGATTCAGGCATTAACGTGACATCTGATCCACAATCAATTTCAAATGATATATTTACATTATTAATTTTTAAAGTTATATACCAAGGACTTGGACGCTTCTCATCTATTGATACCACTTTGTTAATATTTAATTGACTCTCTGTTTTCTGAAATAAACTAGACAAATCATAACTATCACCCACAGATTCACTATTCAATTGTACTTCACTAACTTGCATAACAGAAAATTCTTCATCATTTGTAATTTCATGGACCCTCTTGGGTTTGAAAGTTTTGTTACTGTTTGCTTTGCAAACACTTGCCATATGCCCCTTCTTGTGGCATTTAAAACATTCTTCCTCTTTAAATTTGCATTGGGGTTTTACATGCCCCATCTTCCCGCAGCAATGACATTTAATGTTCACCTGTTTTTTACTTATTTTGTGTATGTCTGAGCTTTCTTGCCCAGAACTGCCAGCAGTTATTAATTTTGCTCCCTTCTCCGCCAGCTCCATGCTCATTGCTATCTTCACGGCTTTTGCCAACGTTAAATTTTCTTCACCAAATAATCTTTTAACTATGCTTTCACTCTTTAATCCATGAACGAATTTATCTCTTAGACATCTTTCTAAATGTGTGTTAAAGTTGCACGTCTGTGCCATTTTCTTTAATGCCGCCACAAACTCAGAGATTGACTCGTTTGCCAACTGTTCACGTTTCATAAACTTATATGTTTCCGCGATTTCTGATTGCTGTGGCTCCAAGTGTTTTTCAACAAGTTCCACTAATTCAGTATACGTTTTATCCTGTGGTGTTTCCGGAAAACAGAGTTCTGATAGCAACGTGACCATGTCAAAACCTATAAACGAGATTAAATATTGTGACCACTTCGTTTCATCCACCTCGTGGATCTTCATTTTGTTTTCAAACACCTGTTTGTACACCTTAAATGTGCATTTTGCAGCTGAAAACTCAGGCAGTGAGAGCCCAGCAGCCGCCATTTTGTAAAATTTCGTCCGACGTAACAAGACGAAATTATTCTACTATATTTCTTGTAGTTTACGGACGTAACACGTAAAACTTTCACTGATTTCTTTTTATCCTCGTCGCCACTGTCACATATTTGCTAGATATGTGCAGGGCTGCTGGGTTAATTGTTTAAATAAAAACTCGGTGTTACATTGCACGTGAGACATTTATTGGGAGAACCCATAGACTAAAATCACAACCATAGACAATCCTAAAGCACAGACTATAATTTATGCAACAGTTACCATCAGTGCTGCCAGATAAAGAAAGCAAGAAATCTGTATTTCGAATTCAAAAATCTGTAAATACAATAATAATTTAATTAATCTGTATGTATCTTGTATGTGTTACATATTATTTTCTATAACATTTATCTGTAGTACGAGTTAACTATGTTCAGCTACGAAAGATATTAATAGAATTTCTGCCGTCTTCGTCGAATTAACATTTTTCTGTAGGAAGCATTCCATCGATTTTTAGAGCTACTGGAACTAGGAATAGAATTTAAATGTTTTGTTGTTTTCGTGTGACTTTTGATTATACCAGCATTCACTATTGAAAGATCAATTGAACAGTACCCGTAGAACATGTACGCATCGCCTTTCTTGCTGGGTTTAAGCCAAGCCTTAAAAGCTGTTTCTTCCAATCAATGTCGTTTAAAGCACTGCATTATCCGTGATTTTTTGGAAGCATATTAACTTCCATATAAAACGAACTTTCTTGTAAGTTTGAATACCTATTTAATCCGTTATCTTTGCAGCTCAATATACAACTATGTACAACGTAGATACTATAATGAATACAATGAGCGAATTATTGATGCAAATGAGCAAAATGATTGGAAGGGAAATCCCCATAACATTTACACTCCGCAACATCACGAATTTCTGACTTTCCGGTAATTCCCCAAACGAAGATCGGTGTTGCTATTATATTTTGCTGAGGGAAATGAAAACTATAGATAGGTAACTATCAAAAATCTGTATGAAAGATTTGTAGATGGAAAAAATCTGTATGAAAAATGTGCGAATGGTGAAAATCTGTATAGGGGAACCTGTTGTACCTTGGTCACTTTTTCATTCAACGATTTTTTGAAAAAAAGCGGTTATAACTATTGCGATTAAACAAATTTTAGCTGTTAGACGAACTAATGTGGTTCATAATATAAATTATACAAAAGCATAGATCATCCTTTTTACAGGTTTTACATAAACTAAAAAAAGTTTGGAATGTTGATCAAGGTACAACAGTGGTGATGTACCTAGATCCGCCTATGTTGTACCTTGGTCATAATTAGAACTCATCAAATAAAATCCATATTTCTCGACAAATAGCAAATATTTTTATTATTTCCAGCTTCAACACGTCTATAAATATCTTTATAAGCTTATCTAATATCTATGACATATCAATTAATAGAATTTATATGAATAAAATCAGTATTTTTCGTAACACCTAACTTAAACATTTTAATCACATTAGCAACAAGTCTTTATTCACTTCGTACTGACTAATATTTGGACTAAGCGTTTCTTAATTAATCAATAAACTCCGAGTATTTATTCATTTCAGGAACTGAGTAATATTCCCTCTTGGAATTAGTTTTTTTTGGACTTTTTATTTTTTCCTTAATATCTAACCATTGGTATAAGTTGAGATCTTCTTTTTCTGGCCATTTCCAGTTTTTTAGCGACTTCTTCATGGATTTTATAAGAGCACCCTCTTCACTGACAGACACTATTTGGCCAACAAAGTATTCACCTTCGTATATAAAGATAACGTAATCACCATCTTCAAAATTGTTTGCGTGTCTATTCTCTTTATTTCCCTCAAAATAATTGCTTAATGGTTCTTCCTCAGAAGATAAAAACCCTTCTGAAGCATCTGAATCTCGCATAGAAAAGCTTTCGTTTTCATCTTCTGATGTTTCTGATTCTTCTTTTAAAATTTTTTTTTTAACTTCTTTTAGTTTCTGTACTTTTACCTTCTTATCTATTTTAAGTTTTTTATTTTGTCTTGCTGCCTTTATTCTTTCTATTTCATTTTTTTCCAGAGTGTCAGTTAGTATCCTTGACTTTCCTTTCTGTCTGTCTTTTCGAACTTCTTTTCTTGGTTCAGCTTTTGGGTGCGGTCTAATCATAGATGGCGTTACAACATTGGAACATCCTGGTGTGTTTTCTTGCAACGAGGTTTCAAGAACTTCTTTGCATTTTTGAGTGGATTCTCCAGGAAGATGCTGTTCGTTACAATCTGGCTGTTCAAGAATTTCATTCGTTTCTTCAGATGAGGTCCCAGCATGAGGCTCGTTTTCACATACAGGGAAGGGTCGGTCAGTTACGTTTGATGGCATAAACTCATGTTCTCCAAATATATTTTCATTTAGTGGGTGTAATCCTGTACTCCTAAAACCCTGAATAATATTTGAGGGAGTAAAAGATTGTGGAAAAGCTTTTCCAACAAGACCGGCAATATCATAAATTGTCAGTGGTTTACCCACATGACCGGGTGTCAACATTAATTCATTTGCTGCAGTGTTATAGTATTTCTTAAAAGGACCGAATACAGTCTTATCCAAAGGTTGAAATTTATGACTCGTGTGTGGATGGAAAGTTACAAGGATGACGCTATTTTCTCTGGCCAATTCTATAACTGGTATTTGAATGTGACTTTCATGATTGTCAAGTAGTAAAATGGTTGGATAATCCTTTGATGGTTTTACATATTGAATAAAGTGTTTGAAAAATTGTAGAAACAACGCTTCATTAGACCATCCAGAAGGATTAGCTCCACCAATAGTTCCATCAGGAGCTCCAACAAGCATAAAATCCTTGAAATTTACACGCGGAAATATGAGCATAGGAGGAATGAATCCACCTCCTGCATTTATTGCAGCTATCATTGTGACTGTATTTCCTTTTTCTCCGCTCGTCATTGCACCAACTTGTTTGACACCTTTGGGTGCTAATATTTTTGGTGGAACATGGACTGTTGAAATGCCACTTTCATCCACATTCCAAATATCAATCGCTCTTAATTGTGGGCATTTGGACAAAGCTTTTTTGTAATTTTCAAAAGTCAATTGCACATTTTGTTTATTAAATGCTGTAGAACGGGCAAGGCTAGTGGCTTCAGTCTTTGCTTTTGATGTCGTTTACGGAAAAGACGTAACCAGTACTCCCCAGCCATTTGGTCTTTGTCCCATTGAGCTGGATATTTTTTATTGTTTTTCGTCGCGAACTCATATGCCAACCTCTTAACGTCCTTTAAAGTGAGTCCATACTGTAACTTTGCTGCTTCTTGTATGTAATCCACAAGCAAGAGCTCTTCGTCACCTGTAAAAACTTTTTTCAGGGCTAAATTATCATGAAGGTCGCTCGCATCTTTACCAGTCTTCAAGAAGTGTTCATAATGCCTCTTTAAAGTACATCTTGACAAGTTAAAATGTTTGGCAGCCCCTCTTAATGAGAATTTTTTTTCTTTAACTAGTTTAATAGCACTAGAAAGTGCTGTTTTAGCAATAGGAGTCCGTTTGATGTTGTTTTTGCTACGAGGCATTTTACCTGTATAAAAAACAACAAAATAATAAGTATGTGCGTTCCTAAACAGAATTAATAAGAATACATTTGAATGTAGGTACCTTGACCATATGACCAAGGTACAACTGTTTTACTATGGTCAAAGTACAACACCCCTACCCTTTTATGTTTATTCGCACATGTAAATATGGAGGTTATGATTAACTCAAATAAGCATACTACATTCTAAACTTGGCTAAAGTACTTGTTTAAATCAAATGGTTTTAAAAATTTATGTAGTAAATAACAGAAGTAATGAAAGAAATGAAAAATATTGAATATCTTACTTTTTTGCAGCGAAAACGTTAAAGTGATCTCCCATGCAAACTCGATGCAATGGCCGCCTGCAACTAACTTCATGTTGATTAGTCTTGTCAAAGTTCACTATACCATAGACAAAGAGACGGAAAAAAGGCGCGAACATTTCAAAAAAATAAGTGGCTCTAGGTACAAAGGGTGTCAAGGTACAACAGGTTCCCCTACAATTAACTCCTAATTTAAAATCTGTAGCTCATGTTAAAATTCTATATACCGATAAATTTGTATATCTGGCAGCACTGGTTGTAATTATGGTACTGTCATAATACTCATCAAAATTTTAAATTTGACGTCTCCGACTTTCCAGAAGGTCATTACATCTATAAACGTTCCCCATTTTTAGACGTTTTTTTATCTTGTGATAATAAATACATTAAGTACTTGAGATATTAAATTATAAAATACAGTTGATGCCTGTGCGTCGTTCTGCATAGTCGTGTCACTATAATCCATATCCTACACAATACAAAATGGGATCTCGCTTCCAAGTTGTCGAGCAAGGACCACCGATAGAAGTTTTTCAGTTAAATAAACTGTTTACAGAAGATTCGTACCAGAATAAAGTTAATTTAGGTGTCGGCGGTAAGTACTCTAATAAAGATTTTGTCGTGATGAATACATAAAATTTATTATGGTGAAAAACAATATCTCATTATGTAATCTGTTTACCTATCTATCTAAAGGTAATATTTGTAACATATTGTATAATGAAAATTTGGCTAAATATAATTATTAAATGCCCAAAAAATAATATACCTAATTGTAGTTTGTATCTTATAATAATTTTGCCTAATATACTCTTGTCAAAATTTAATAAAATAATCAGGGTTCGTAAAACTCCGATATTTATAATAAATATAATATTTATTATTTAAAATTATATAACATATATATGTGTATAATTTTTTTCATATAAGTACCTAAATGTATATAAAAAAGATGCAAATTTCATTCTGTATGTGGTTTTAATGTGTTGAGTTTGTTAAATAAAACTTTGAGTTTGATTTATAGACTTATTTATTATAAAACAAAACAGAAATAAGAGTAAAATTAGAGTAACAAAAAATTTGAGTCTGAGAATAATAATAACACTGGTCTACAATGAAAAAGTATTCGAAATAATTTTAACTAATTTCTACTTATCTACCCATGCTGAATACAAGTTGACAAGTAAAAGTCATTTATTAGTTTAAGTTTTTGCGATACTTGACATTTTCCGAATTTAATGATTCTACTCTGATTGAACTTGATAATGTTGATATATATTTACTTAGTTGGCATCGAATGTTAAAAATATTGTGTTTTAGTGCTCTGTTCTGTATTACTAAGTGATAAAAGTGAAAAAATAATTATATTTTATAGCAAAATGTCTCGAAAATGTGGATTATTCCCGACAATTTATGTTAAATTTGTGGTGAAGTGATATTTAGTAAGCAAAGGTGTTCTATATCGCCTATAATAAAAAAAGCCTTTTCTTACTACCTATTTTAACGAAAACATGAAACACCAGGATAAAAGCTGGGTTCCACATTTCTGCTGCAATCCGTGTGCTACAGGTTTGAGAAATTGGCTGAGTGGCAAAAAAACATCATTTCGTTTTGCAGTGCCAATGTAGTGGCGAGAATCGACAAATCATGCAACTGCTTATTATTTCTGCCTGACAACTCATGTATTTGGAAAAGGTGTTTCTAAAAAAAAGAAGAATGCCATAGTGTATCCAAACCTACCAACGGCTACTCGTCCTCTGCCGCACAGCAATCTTCACCCGATTCCGAAACGTCCTAACATTGACGAAGATGAAATCACACTTACTTCACCATCAATTTCTTCAATGTCAGAGTCAATGAAAACCCTTCTGCTGCGGATTAAGCATGATGAACACCAATGGCAAATCTGCGGGTATTTGAAAGTCGTAGCTCTGCTGCTTGGACTACAATTAGGCTACACGAAATTGTGTTGCTTTATTTGCCAATGGGATAGTCGTGATAGAAAAGAGCATTATACAAAAAAGGTGTGGCAGACACTTCAACCTGGACAAAAAAATGTTAAAAATGACCCTTTAATTAACCCACAAAAAGTGTTACTTCCACCATTGCATATAAAACTAGGAATGATGAAAAATTTCGTAAAAGCAATGAACAAAAATGGAGCTACTTTTCAATACCTTCGCCAGAAATTTCCAAAATTAAGTGAAGTTAAGGTCAGGGAAGGTATATTCGTCGGTCCTCAAATTTAAAGATGATAACTTTGACTCAGTAGTAGAAGGTAAAGAAAAAAAGCCTGGGACGATTTTCGCCTTGTCGCAAAAAACTTCTTGGGAAATAAGAGAAGTGACAACTATGCTGAACTTATTGTAAATATGTTATCATCATTCCAAAAACTGGTTTGCAACATGTCCTTGAAAATCCACTTTTTACATTCTCATTTGGACTTCTTTCCGGATAATTGTGGGGCTTTTAGCGATGAACACGGGGAGCGCTTCCATCAGGACATCGCAAACATGGAAAAACGGTATCAAGGCCATTGGAACATTTCAATGTTGGCGGATTATTGCTGGACTGTTTGTCGAGATGTTGCAGAAGCAGAATACAAGAGGGCAGCGAAAAAACCACGTCTAATTCTACTAATGATTAAAAAAACTGTATAATTTCTGTTATTTTTTGCAAAAATCGTTTAATGTTTTTTTCTAAAAAACGAAAACTAATTTTAATATATAATAATTATTTTTGTATTCAGTACGTGAAAATAAATAAAAAAAGCTACTTTACATGAAGAATACTTTTTTAAAGTCAAAATTTGTAGACCAGTGTAATCAGTCATTAGTTGAATGTCGACTAATATTTAACTAAATTATAATTATAATCTTTAGTGTTGGATCATTGGCAGTGATAGTGATCATAATTTTTATTTATATAATCAATTACATAATTTTTATAATCAATTTAAAACATCAGATTCAGGTCTCAGGCTCATGTCTATAAGAGGGACATCATCTTCTGGCTCCCAGTCCAGTTGTCTTTATATAAGGTTTGAATTTCAATAAAAAGCTAACTTAATGTACCGAATCCCTAAAACTTCTATAAGATTGCCACTTCGGTAAAAGCAATTAAAATTTTGTCAAGTGCTGCCAGCTTATGTAGATCCCATGCTTATGCATGGGATCTTCCAAAATTCTAATTTTGATGATAAATATCAATTGATATATATCAGCAAACCTTGAAAACTCGTATAGTATTTTTTTTATGATAAGTTGTTGATCTTTATCATACTTATAATGAATTATTACAGTAAGACATTACAATATTACTTGAAGTATTTCAGTCTCAAACAAGACTTATTCAAATAACAATAAAACGAACAATATCATTTATAAAGCAATATTTTTTTTTATTATTATAAAACCTGTTTTCCAGCTTACAGAGATGAAAATGGCAAGCCATGGGTGCTGCCGGTAGTGCGCACGGTTGAAAAACAGATGGCTGCTGATGACACACTTCTTCATGAATACCTACCAGTGCTTGGTAAGTATAATTAACACAAAAGTACTTAATTCTGACCTCCTACTGTAAACTATTCTACTCTAACAAACATCTATTTCAATTTGGCTCTTACAAAATTGAAATATGTTACATAATATAGCTTCATTTACTTACTTATTTTATAATAAGCAAAGGAAACTATATATTGCATCATCTTTCAATTGGAAAAAAGTGCAAATTACAATTAATATAATTGGCTTGTTACTTCAGTTCTATATGTCAATAGTACTAAACATTTTTCTAATTATAAGTTGACTGGTGTATTGAACTGTTTGTTAAACCGATACATTTATTTTTTTTAGCTTCCAAAAAAGAATATAGCCATATCTCATAACCCAAAATACCTTTTACTATTTTTTTTTTTCATAATACATATATGCAGCATATATGTATATGCAGATGCAGCATAGGTCAAATAGTGGATTTAATGTTATTGATGCAAATCTTTAAATGACGTAAATATTATAGTAACTATCCAGAGTGAATAAACAAATAACAAAATTAAAAGAAACTAAAGAAAATTACCTTAATATTTCACTACTTCCTATGTATAATATTGTCAGTACAGTTTGCTTACTGTACAGGACAGTCAGTTAAAAATTCCAGCTCACACTGTGAAGTCAAATTACAACATATTTATGACAAAAATAAATCAAGGTCATACAGGATGTTTAACCACTAATTTGAGAAAAAAAATTTATCTGACTGTCCTGTGTACTAGTAAAATGTACTTACACATCCCGGCCCAAAGTAATACACATTGACTGTGATTGGCTAGCTTCAGTTTTGTAGAGCATTGTCTCTGTCGTGTGCCGTTATGACGCTCTACAAAATATAGTCTCTTTCTAAACACTGTGGTGAGTACACATCATCATAAGTTCAGGGGATTTCCCTTTTAGTATTATACCACTTGTTGTACAATGTTTAAATATAAACGCATGAAAGGTGTGTGTGCACATTATCATAATTTCAGGGGATTTCCCTTTTAACGTTATCACATGTTGCACAGTGTTTAAATTTAAACATGTAAAAGGTGTGTGTACTGATACATCATCATAAATTCAGACGATTTCCCTTTAGTGTTACCACATGTTGTACAATGTTTAAATTTAATGTACACCACATGTTGTACAAGTTGGAGGTGCATGTTTACTGGCACATCATCAACTTTTTGTGTAACACTTTTGAAGATTAAAATGAGATAAGGATATGCTTGTAGTGTGGAAATGTGCTTAGATAGATAGATATACTTTATAGTACCTCAAAACATACAGAGAAACACAAAATGCAAGTAATTTAAGGGTGTAGATTGTTGGCCTGAGATCTCGATTTCGAGCGACCGCAGCGCCAAAGTTTAATGTAACATCCGACGGGGCGGATGAATGACCTAGAGAGCGCGATTTTCAAAATGTTTTGCAACAAACGTTCCACGTTGAGAAATTGTTATTGAACTTGAATATTTACAGCATAACAATAACGTTGAATTTTTGGAAACTAGCTGTTGATTCTTTTTAATAGATTAATAAGAGTAGTTGAGACACAATTTTTATGTTTTTCTATCATTTGACATCTGACATTTTTGTATTCTACTTACCTAAAATTCCAACTATTTATTTATTTGTAATTTCACTACCAAAATTTATTCTAATTCGTAAAATATTCATTCAATAAAATAATTGCAAATTCAGTAGGAAGTGTGTTTATCTCTACGCAAGGAAATGTGCCTATTGCGTAAACTCAAATACTTACTTTTTGTTTACGATCACCTCGTCGATATCTAAAAAAAATCCTAGGGTTTTAAAAAAAATGTCAATAAATGAAACACAAGTATAAAAATGATTTATTTACTACACAATAACAAATATGAGTCGCCATTACTCGCTATCTCAAAAGCGTGCTAGGGTTGTACAAAAATTAGTAAATAATTCATTTATTTACTAATTTTAACAGAAGTTTGTAAATTATTAATATACTAATTAAAAGTATGTAATTAAACAATAACGAAATATGAGTTCAAAATTCTAATGGTTTTTCATTCGATTACGGATCAAGTTCTGATTTCTGCTAATTTGATGATAAAATCAATGGCTATCACAAAACCTATCAGAATGAAAACGTTACCAGCTGCCCGATTCACGTAAGTAATAAAAACCGTAGCGCAGTGACGTCACTTCGTTTTTTGCAAATTTAGCCCTTTTAACCGACTTAAAAAAAGGAGAATTCTCAATTCGCTGTATTTTTGAACCAATTTTTATGATTCTTTACACCAGGTAACTCAGAAATTGTATAGTAATTGAGCTATTGGAAGATTTATGACAATCCAAGACTAGATAAGTAAGTGCGTTTAAAACAGAAAACCAAAAGGCGATTTCTAAGTTCCTAAGTTAAAACGACTTTTGGACTGGCGTGTTTACGTGAATCGACTGGCTGGGTAGTTAAGTTACCTGTATCTTTCAAAATCATTAGGCGTTCTTCTCTTTCATAACACGTAAAGCTCTTTCTTTCCTCTCTTTCATAGCCTCTATGATACTGGGCGCGTCACGAATGGGCATGCTTCGTGACTGCCGAGGATCAACTAATTCTGGAAGTAGGCAATCGTAATAAAACCTAACTAATTTCATCTCCATTTTCTCCTCCCAAAATTTGTCGTCCTTTTCTATAATATAAACTTTCATAGGTACAGTAGCACCAAACCAGATGCCAAGCATGCAAACGTTTCTTTTAGTAATATGTACCTGTCCCTGAATTTGGAAATACCAGTTATGATTTTTATTTATGACATAACCCTTGGAAGCCTTGTCCTTAACCCAAAAGGTATGTTTGGCCATTGCTTCATCAAGAGTCATGCCAGCTAAAGAATGTGGGCACTTAATTTCAATTAAACCGTTTGCATAAATGCCATCTGGTGTAGTACCAAGAAATTCATATTGATCGTCGACGAACAAACCGCAACCTTGTATACTAATATTCTCTTGAATTTCTAACTGTTTAATTGCGGTTTCTTCGTTTTCGATACCGTACCGTACAGCAGGCAAACTGGAGATATTACTACCATAAACGATTTTACGAACAAGAACAGCACAACTTGTGCTCTCTCGTTTTTTACAAACTTCCCCGAACGATGATGAGGTTAGTAATTTTCTCCTTGTACTCATCCACTCAGAACTACTTCTTTGCAAATGGGTCGACCTTTCAAGCTCCTCTCTTTCAGCACAAGACAACTTTAAATCGGCTAAAAAAGATGACTTGGCTTTCTCATATAATTCTGGACTCAGATCAGGTTTTTCGCAGTTTGGTCCATAGTGAGCGTCTTTCGATACAGCGCTGTGGCTCTTTTTCAATCTTAATTTAGGTTTAGCAATTAAACGGATTCTACGATTACAATTTTCCACTTTCGCGATCAAAGGATTAGGACTAGATTTAAATATTACTTCATGAGTTTTACTATGAATCGATCCTGTATTAAAAGACACAACAGCAGCTGCGCATCGGCCCGCATAAGAACCACGGGAAGAATAATTTACACGCTTACCCCCTACTAATTTGGCAATCACTGCGTTAAAACTTTCAACTATATTACTTGTACAATTATGAATTAAACTTCTAGAATGATATGACAGTCTTTTACTTAAAATGTGTACCGCGTCCATTAATCCGCATCCAACAATTGCTGGAAGCAACCCAACAGGTTCTATTCGACGAGTATCAGGTCTACAGAAATACTCCTTGCAATATTGGTGATTACCAAATACGTGTTGTGGACCATTTAGGATATCTTCACTAAGATTTTTTATTTTTTCTTCGAGTGACTGATTTTGATCGCCCCAATATTTAATAGCGCATTTTACACCCGTTCTTAAACGCAAATACCTTTCTTTTAGGAATTTCCGCAATTCGCAAGGATACTTAGTGTCTTTCGACAGTTTCTCCAAGCTATTGCAGTAGTTTCGTAAAAGATGATTTTTGCATTCAATTTTCTCTACTGTTAAATTACCGTACGGTCGCGAATCTAATATTTTTTTATAAGTACTGGAATCGCCGTCTGCTACAAATTTATTATAAATTACACCGTGATCAACAATGGAACGTTTAAACCCCTCAACTATTATGGTCGATTCCATACCGGTAGATGATCCCGAATAATTCTTGAAACAACGGTGTTCCGAGGGCTGACTGTCGTTCTTTGCGGCTCGTGCACAAACTACGCAGTATTTATTTTTAACTCCAAAAAACAATACTTTATTAGTTTTAATGCCAATTATCGCAGCTGCGCCGGACAAGGCGGAAAAATTCTTACCATAAGATCTCTTGCTCCAACAACCGTCAACAGCAACAGATATTAATGGTGTACCATTTTTATCAACACTACCTATAGACACTGCGTACTCCGCTTCTTCCTTGACAGCTTCTGCCATGGAATGTGCTGCTGTCTTTTCCCACCAATCGCAAACCGTATTATTAATTTCATTGTATAATGAAGGTGACATGATTGGTAGGGCTACTGCGGCAGTTAATGTTTTTAACTGATAGTAGCTCCCACCAGATGATATGATACCAGATACAATTTGATGATTCACTTCCATTCTATCTTCTTTCTTTTCAATCAAACACACAGTAAATTTCATACTACACATACTACATTTCATGATGAGTTTTGAGTCCAGACCAACTTTTACTTCACCTATTATACTGAGGTAACTTAACTTACAATCCATTGGACCGTGGTCCCCTATGGCCTGAAGAGCTTTAAAAAAAAAAGAAACGTCTACAACTCTACGCCCAACTTCCATTTCATCCACCTTTCCCTCTTGGTCGTTTTCAATAACTAGTTCCTGTAAAGAAAGATAATGGCTTGATTTTTTTTATAAAAAATAATTAAAAATTTAAAAAAATGCAAAAGAATTAATACAATATTAGGTTCCTGATGAATAGAAATTATAATTTCTTTACGCATTAGGTATTGTTTTTTTATGACGTCACCTATTTGAACGTAAATTTTCTTTTGAGAAAGTAATTGAGAAGTATTTCGGTACTAAGGTGTTTGTCTCTCGATGAAAATAATAAATATTGCAAGAAAAATCTATAGGTAGGTATTGAGATTTTGTCTTCGCCCATCACTAACTAAGTAGTTTGTTTATTTATGTAACAAGTCTACAAGAATTACGTATAACAACTTACCTCTATACAGCGCGTAGCATTGTTGCTCAGAGTCTCGGCCCCAAGGTTTTCTTTATTTTCAATACTGGAAATATTATTCATCAATATTATCCACTTTTTATTTATTTTGTACAACCCTAAGCCAGACGCTAGGCGCCTCGCGTCTGTTTGGCGGTATAGGTATGTCGACAAAGTTGCGCTGTCGCCTACCTACTTCCACAATTTGATATTTAGACAATACTAGCCGACCCGGCGAACTCCGTATCGCCTTTTTTTTTTTAAAAATCCTATTATTTTGATATTACATACAGATACTTCAATTTTATTTATCAGTATAGATATAGATAATACAAACCAATATTTACATGTTATTGTAGGTATATGTCTGAATCGGGCGATCTAAATCATATGACATATTGTATTAGCTTTGTAATGTACCCTGTTCAAATGCGATAATAAATAAGTAGGGAGGAACTTACATTTTATTCCGAGATCTTTTGGCTTTCATATTTTTATAATGCGTACAAAACTTTCTTTTCCCTGGCATGCCACTCAAATTCAATCAGTCCTGCGAAAAAAATAGCCTATGTTACTCAGTGATAATGTAGCTTTCGAATGATAAAAGAATTATTAAAATCAGTCCAGTACTTTTTGAGTTTATTCGTTACATACAAAAATCCAAATCTTTCCTCTTTATAATACCTATTAGTGTAGATATTGTATTTTTTACGATTTATATCTAGTTCCATCATGGTTTTCTTTCAGACATTCATTATATCGATACTTTCTACTAACTGAAAATAAATTAATTATAAAAATGTTATACTTACAGTTTTTTACAAAAAACACAAATTCACAATACGTAATTCTGCTGTCTGCAGACGACAAGCGTGGTGTCACGTTCACTTACAGAAAGGAACTGCCGCTGCAGACCACCGAGATTGCACGAATGAAACGAACGTTTTATCCCATACATTTGTGTATGAAAAATTTACCTTAAAATATATCTAGATTTTAGGGCTTTAAAAGAGGAAGTCTTTGTTTGTAAAGGTATAAAAAGAAGTATACAGCTATACTTATTGGTTTCTTCAGTGTTCAAAAAGTGTTTCTTTTTATCAATTTGTGTTGATTTATGGGGTTAAATCTGAAAAATACGAAGTCATGTTTTTGCATTTTTACTCAATTTTGTGCGTTTGTTGACGTTTATTATATAACAACTATTAGGTTTAAGAGTTTAATATAAGCATGAACATACTTATTGGTCTTTGATTGTAATATATACAAATTATCATTGATATCAATCATATGTAAATAGGTTAAATATGAAAAATCGTAACACTCTTTTCGGTGATTTTCACGATCTACACCCTTAAAGTACAACCGGCGGCCTTATCGCTAAAGCGATTTCTTCCAGACAACTTTTGGGTGCATAAAAGATATTTTCATAATTTAATAAAAGCGAGAAAAGACATTTTGCAAAGAACCCGAAGTTTACAAAGACCCTTATTGAGGCCCTTATCATTTATTTCTTTTGGTATGTCATTCTTAGAGTAGAGTAGGGTCGAACCGACCCGAGTAGAGTAATTTATCTCTTTTATTCATAACTCACAACTCGCCCTCACTTTGCTTCGGTTTATAAGTTTTTTTTTCAAAATTTCATAATAAAATATAGCGTATATTAGACACGGATAATGTAGCTTCCTATTTGTGAAAGAATTTTTGAAATCGGTTCAGTAGTTCCAGAGATTACCCCCAACATACCTACAAACACAATTTTACCTCTTTATTATATTAGTATAGATTAGGTTTTATTGTTGATCATAATTTGCTGTTCATTTCGTATTATTTGACATCATTTCATTGATTTTAAGAAGTGCGCTTGAAACTGAATAGGTTATAATTTGCATTTACTAATTCACATTATTTGTTGGACAAAATAAAATATAAGGATCTAAACACTAACATTATTGATGCATAAATTGATTAGAGTAAAATTGATGCTCTCGATCTGATGGGACATTATAAATTCCTACATGATTTTTTTTTAGCTGACATCCCTAATTAGCACCTGCCTAAATAGTCAAATTCTGCTGATAATAAAAATATTGTAAGCTGATAACGATTTGCTGCCAACCTATTATTTTTGCTACCACAGGTACATTTTATAGCTCGCCAAATTGCTATATATTTGCTACGAAAATAACTTGCTTGAACACTAATCATTTGTTCATTAACATTCATAAAAGTATTTCAATAGATCAATTTAGGGTCAGTGCAAATCTGGCGTAATGTGTGGCGTAATCTAACACACAGTATTGGCATTGATATATATCTATTGATAAAATGTTTTATCTGACTGGAGCAATAACAACACTATTGATTAGCTACAGGATACTATTGAGCTACACTATAGCTATTGATTTCATCCACATTAGCTACAGGTTTAGAATGAATAAAATACTTCTGCCCTGTCTGTTTATATGCTTGTCTGTTTATATGAGATGCATACATCATCGGCATCATAGATACATTCTCAGATGCCTTCGCAAAGCCAAAAATAGTTCTAGGATGGCTAGAATACTCAGAAGTATCTGATATCCTGTGCCTGGACTTTTATCCACTTATTATCTATTAAAACTGCATAAATTAGTAACTGATAAACTGATTACCAATAAGGAAACAGATCAATAGCATTCGTATGGAATATAAGCTCAATGAGCTTAGTATTAATTTCTGTAGTTCATAGGTTTTACAAGGACAAGTTACTTATCGAGAGGGTATACATTATACGACAGTAAGCAATTAAATACGTCAGTGTGGCTGTTTACTCTGTGTTGATTATAATAAGATTTTTCGTCGAATATAAGTATTTATATCTTCATTACTATAAAGAGATATTAAAATGCTGACAACCTTTCGACCTTTGAATTGCTTACGTTAACTTTTTATTCTTGCATTTTTTCTTCCATACAATATTAATAAAACATGTAGTAGTGATTATAACACTACTTGAAGAAAGTCGCCGGTAGTTGCTGGTTGAGAAGTGCTGAAGTCCGCGTGCGTGTAGCCTTGGGACATGCCTATCAAATAATGGAGAGACAGACTGCTGGTATGCTAACACATTAGAATATCGTAGGGTGTTTATAGCTTACAATTATCTATTCAACTATTACTAACTCTGCGGTGAAGACAAACGGCTGGCAATTAAAATTGGGCACGACAAAATATTGATCGAATCAATAGAACACATTCCTATTATAATGATTGCATCAATCCGTTTGATAAGAGCTATTCGATGAGGAACAGACGTCATAACATAAAAAATAATGTTTACATACACGTCTGTATAATGTTGACAAGTAAGTCAAGTAACATATCCAATACAAGTGAATTATTAAACGATGAAATTATGTAATAACTGTACATTATCATTGTCTTGGTGGCGCTATGGCATGCAGTGTATAACTACTTACCATATAAGTATATGTATAACGAGGGTTAAGAACCACTAGTAATCAGATAGTATCACGTAACACTTTTGTAAGCAATGCTAACAAAATTAGGAATACAGGAAGGTACTTTCCGAACAGGGTTGACTCATGCGAGTCTGCGTCAAACAAACAGAAATATTTATTCTAACTTCGTCCTCAATCAGTATAATTAATACAATTCATATATATACATATAATAAACTCTGCCTGTACATTGTATTTTTTGGAAAAAAAAACGCAGTGTACTCTACGAACGATACAGAATCCAAAACAAGCATTTTTAGAATTTTCGTCTGTCTGTCTGTCTGTCTGAACGCGCATCACTTAAATACTACTAGACGGATTTTAATGAAGCTTGGCACAGCTATAGCTAGTTAATATTTAGCGTACTTACTATTTATCCAGATTCTTTATAAAGTTCCCGCAGCAATCATACAAAAGTTCACGCAAACGAAGTCACTGGCACATCTAGTATTTTTTTTTAATTTAATAGAAGTTCGCAATAAGATAACATAATCCGGTTTTTAGCAATCTGTAGTGATTTTGTTAAATTACGAATTGTAGCACAATAAAAGTGCTTTTATATTACTTGCCTTGGAATTTACCTAAACACCAAACTGATCTAATCTGATCTAAAGGTCATGTAATTGTTATCAGACATGATTTAGCAATATCATTAGAAACTTGAATAAATCTCGCCGTATGATATCTTATATAATATATAAATGTTGAGATATAAGATATTATCTTATAACTCACGTTTATATATGGATAAAGGGCTGTTCATCTGCATTTCCTTCACAAAGAGCTGCTGCGTAAAATGTTGAAATTGAAAGTAGTGTTGTAAAAATGAGCGCTGAGTGCTCAATGCTCGAGCACTCAGTGGGTATTAATGAAACTTTAAAGACTAGAGTGTAAAACCTCGTGAGCATTATAGTCCCAAGTTTTTATGGTTTGATGGTCTTAAATCTTAGGTTAAAACTCGAGCCTAAAGCGGTTAAGGTTCATTAGCGCTCGAGCGCTCAATTTCACAACACTAATTGAAAGTCTTCGAAAAAACCGCCCGATGAGATTTTTCGACTGAACTTTGACATGAGGGATCTTCATGAGAACTGTGACGACGATCCTGTAAGGTCAGCGGCGCACTTGCAGCCCCCCTGGTGTTGCAGGTGTCCATGGGCGGCAGTGACCACTTATATCATATTATGTACCTGTACAAATACTAATTTGAAAATGTGAATTAATAATAATTTTCACATTACTTTTTTTATCTTGTTAAGGTAGCACTCTGAACGGGTGTTTGGCGGATGGGTGGTGGTGTTAGCACCACCAATCAATATGTGCAATTTTCCTAATAAACCAATTGGTAGTCCGAGGTAAAACAAAATTTGTGTTTCCATCCAATAATATACAAATTCATTGGTTTCAGGTATTGACAACTTCTCGGCTGCATCCGTGTCGATGTTACTCGGTGAAGGGAATCCGGCCATAACAGAAGGCCGCGTAAGTTCTTTATGAAGTTACAAAATAGGGTTCTTTAAGAAAGGTGTGAATAGAATTTTGTAAGGCCTGTACCTGCATACCTCGTAGTGTCGCAGGTGTTCTTGGGCCGCGGTAACCACTTTCCATCACGTGGGCCGCTTGCTCGTCTGCTTGCTTTCCTATAAAAAAAGTTTTGAAACATCTTGATGTATATTGTGATTTATAAATACTATATAATTTATAAAGAGAACTACCAATTGCACAGATCACAACGTCCATTTAGACTGAAACATAATATAATACATTGTATGAAGCATGTCAATTTTCTCAGGCCTTCGGTGTACAAACACTATCGGGCACGGGTTGTCTTCGCATCGGCGCCGAGTTCCTCAACAAGCACCTCAAATACACCACGTTCTACTATTCCAATCCGACGTGGGGTGAGTTATTGCCGTAATTCATGACTCGGCCATGTGGATATATTGTCCTGATTGCCAACTGTTCCACTGAAGAGTAATTATATAGAGAGGACATATTTCGTCGTTAATGCTAATATAAGAAACTGTCGGTTCAGATAATAGTAGCTTGAAATCATGAGAGTGTCGGGGCCTATACATTAGCACTAACTTCTGGGAGACTAGTTTGTTTTTGTGAACTATAAACACTTTAACATCATACTAGAGCCTCCTATATTGTAGTTCCACAAGCAAACATATACATCTATACATGGCTAATCAAATCGGGAGCTATGTTTCTTTAGTATAACACAAACACAAATGATATCACAAATGACCCACTGTCATGTCATTTTAGCACAAGGGGTTGCGGGTCATACATAACCTACCGCACATGGGCCCAGAGCAAATCATTGGATCTGCACTGGGTCTTAATATACACACAATACATCCCACAAAAAGACACAAGTTCATGATGATGCACCCAAATATCCCAATGACCCATAACTGATTACAAATCTTTGAGGCCTTAAATTTGTCATTTCAGAGAATCATAACCTCGTATTCATGAACTCTGGTTTCACAACTCCTCGTCCGTACCGGTATTGGGACCCGAAGACTCGCGCGATAGACTTCAGTGGGTTCATTGAGGACTTGAAGAGTGCTCCAGAGAATTCTGTGATCATCCTCCACGCTTGTGCCCACAATCCGACTGGAATTGATCCTACACAAGAACAGTGGGAGAAGGTCGCTGATGTTATGGAGGTGAGCACTCAACAGTTATAGGAAAAGGCTTTTTTTTAACAAACCGGTAAACATACACACTAAAGAACACCTATTCAAATGAAATTGAGCAAAATAAGGGTCTTGCTACATAGGCATTCTGCATTTGACCTGGCATTATGGAAAGGTTTTGTGTTATTTCGGCATTATGAACATACCATAATTTTTCATTGTATTGTCTCCTAGCGGTACAGGCTGGCGGTATCTGTTCGAAACCAGAAAATTTGAAGCCAGGAAATATAAATGATCATAATAAAGACCATTAACATATTGAAAAAAAAAAAACTGCATCTGAACTATTATCCGAACCTGACCTGAGACTTGACTGGATGATGACTAAGGTCCCAAATCATCGTCCCTACTACTATCTGATTTATTTACCCATTTATTAGACTTTTTAATTTAAATTTTAATAAAATAATATAATTAATATGAATTATATTACTTAATAGAAACGAGGTTGTAAGCACCAACACAATCTATGTTCCGTTACCAAGAGCATGTAAATTTACATAGTAAACAAGTCTCCTTGTGTAAATGTATTTCTTGTTTCGAACAATATGTTAAAATATACATTGAAAGAACAATAAACACTTGACATTTGATAATTATAATTTCGTGATTTGTAGATGTCATAAAAATATTTGTTTTAATTTTCGATTAATCCGTTTCTAAATAAAAATGTATTGCGTGAAACAGATAACGCCCCAATCTGTCAGCTATAATACGTGGAGTATTTTAGGTCAGATATACAAATTTAAACCGTGTATGTTGGAGATAAATTCTCTATTAAAATACACTACTAACTTGACGTATTGCGCCGCTGCCGTGAAGTACGGTTGATGGGAATCGGACTTTAGACAATTATCAAGCCAAATCATCTCGAACCAGTACCAGACAAGCGTGTGCAGCGCCCTGGCCGAAAAATCTGCAGCATTAAGCTGCAGCTGTAAGGGCAGGGTTTTTCCATGCGTATGAACTAGATTGAACATTTTTTGACATTTTAATATGTATTTTGGAAGCATACTTAGTTTATGTCAGATGAAAAATGAGATGAAACCATATGAATCATATAAAATCGCTGTATGTTGTTTACCTGGCGCCCTGGGCAACCGCCCAGCTTGCCCAGCCCTTCATCCGGCCCTAGTCTCGGAGGTGTTGTTATTGTTTTATCAACTTGCATCCAATAATATGTTGTTGTAGGCGCGCAAGTTGTTCCCGTTCTTCGACAGCGCATACCAAGGATTTGCGTCTGGGGACTTAGATAAAGACGCGTGGGCAGTACGCTACTTCGTCAAGCGCGGCTTCGAGCTCGTCTGCGCGCAGTCCTATGCCAAGAACTTTGGACTTTACAGTGAGCACCTCATTTCATTACTAACATTCAACCTAACCTCATTACTAAAGTCTAACATTCAATTCAAGTATCAAATGGGTTGCACCAACCTTAGTTACTAGCTGACTGAAGAGGCGGATAGTCCACATCGAGTGAAAAACATTTGTGAAAACGCGAAAATCTTTCCGCTGGTGCTGCTCTCAGTTTGAATCGACTCCTAAAGGAAAGGAGTAAGAAAAATGTGTATTCAAAGTTTTCTATCATCTCCTTCGGTCATTTTAACGTCTTCAAGGAGGCGGCACTACGGAACTAGACGCTTTAGTCTTAGGGCGCTTACCTTTAACCCTGCTGTGTGTGTACAGACGAGCGCGTGGGCAACCTGACGCTGGTGCTCTCCAACTCACAGCCGGTGGCGGCGGTGAAATCGCAGCTGACGTGGGTGGTGCGTGGCATGTACTCCAACCCGCCCGCGCACGGAGCACGAGTCGTCGCCAAGGTGCTCGCAGACAAACAACTGTTCGATCAGTGGTGAGATTTATATATTAGCCTGCAGCCAAGCGCGTAGGCAACCTAACACTGTACCATACTCATTGTAGCATGAGACAAAAAGTAAACAAAAAAGACAGTAGTGTACCTCGCAGCCGGTGATGGTAGTGAAGTCGCAACTGCCGTGGCTGGTGCGCGGCGTGTACTTTAAGCCACGGAAGCGCACGGAACACGAGTCTTCGCCAAGGTGCTCGCCGACAAACAACTGTTTGACGGCTCGTGAGACTTATTTAGTTAGTTAAAAAAACTTTATTGCGACTACTACAAGCCCTGAGGAACTACATCACTTCTAAAAGAGTGCACTCGTGAAGCCCCTTGGCCAGCGTGGCGTTTTAAAGCCATACATCACTCATGTACAAGACAGTGTTTGAGAAGGAGGCCCGTGTCTAGCAGTGGATACTGAAAGAGCTGGTTGCATTGCATTATTGCATTTAATCAGGGCATTCTTTACGATTTTGAGGTTCTAGCCAGGTATGACTTGGGGCCCCTAAAACAGCTAGACCATGGAAATCTTGAGCGAAGGGAATATCTGTCAATATTTTTTTTATTGTTAAAAAAATCTACTGAACTGATTTTGATTCTGTAAATTATATTATACGCATAAAGATATGCTTCGTTCTCTTATATTAATTATTTATAGTAAAAAGAACAATAAAAAAAACTTTTGTTTATCCAAGAATCATGGGCCTCCTCAAGCTCGGGGTTCTGTGCACTCGTCCAGCGGGTGCATGTCTGTGGCAGTCCTGCATTTAATCATACAAAAGACGAGCTTCATACCTGGAGACATTTTCTATCAGTCAACCTTTGGATTGAACAGAGAGCATCTTTGGAGGTGCTTCATTTCAGTCTTCATTCTTCTGAAAAATAATTTTGTTGTTCTGATTTCACATCCAATCAGCTAACATTGCTAATATCAATATTAGCTAGGGACAAAATAGCGATTTGATATAATACCTTTTTGATACAATAGTTCTAAAAATAATGTTTAGTCTTAACGAAAATATGTAGACGGGCGGACCACCATATTAGGTAGATTTCTAAGCACCACCTTCAAAGTTCCAGCTGAATCCTATAACACCAATTATGAGGTTTTTGATATAACAATATTTATGAACCAAATGCAGGACGCACTGGAAGGAAAACAATTTAGTAGTGTCAAAATTCAACGAGGTATTTTTGCAAAATTTTAGAAATCCAAAAGAATAATTGTACTCCGATACATACAAAAGATGTGACGTAAGATAGGACTTATAAAGCTCTACAACTTTAGTATAAACGTTAGCGATGACAGCGACTTCGCTCGCGTAAACTTGTGATTCCCGTGGGATCTTCATAATCAATCTGGATAAAAAGTGCTGTAAATGCTAACCGGACATGTTATAAGCTATAACTGTCACGTGTCATTAAGATCCGTCCAGTAGTCTTTGCGCGATCAGACATACACTTTGTTTGTGTTTACCATACACTGTCACAACCTTTTTGTTTTTTTTTTTCTAAGGGCTTTTCTCACCACCTCCTGATACTTTATGAGAATGTGGTGAGATCTTCCAACTGACTCGTGTCATCGTGGATTTTAAACTTTGCCATATTGTTTGTTTGCAGGAGGGACCACATCAAGTTAATGTCCTCCAGAGTTATTCAGATGAGGGAAGCCTTGAGGGGAGAACTCGTCAAGTAAGTGTTATCCATATCTTTATATAAAACAAAACATGTATTATTTATTTAATTATTAGTTTTACTGTCGTTATGGATTTTTTATGAGTAAGGCTATAGATGAACTCAGGAGGAATGCCTACTAAGGTCTTTCTCTACTTAGCTATGACATGGGGCTCTTCCAAGAGAGCTGTGAATAGAATGGAGTGTGATCTGTAACAGTAATAAATATTTATTCTTGACTCTCATTCCTGAGGTCGTGGCTTTAAACCATCAGCCTGTAAGTATCATTCAGTTTCTACTTAAGTACAGATTTTTTTTAAATTGTCACTACCTCCGCTGTGTTTTCAACGTGAGGAAATCTTCATGTTCTAGAATTTAAAAAAAATCTGTAGCATGTCTTACCAATTCGCATTGGGCCCGCGTACGGCATTTATGGCCCGCAACTAGTGACTTACTATGGGAGGCCTATGCCCTACAGTAGAACGTCTAAAAGGCTGACAACAACAACGTGTCCATGGGCGGTGGTGACGACTTACCATCTCTTGGGCCTCCCTCTCGTCTGCCACTTTTTCTACACAACCAGCCCTTTTATCGTTCACCGGTAGACACGGGCCTCCTCGTGCACCAATGTGCATACGTGATATATGATTTTAAAACGGCATGCTGGCTAAACGGGTTGGTGAATCTACTCTTTTAGAGGCGGTGCAGTTCCTCAGCGCTAGTGGTAGCGGCTTTGTTATCCCGGCTTTGTCGATGTATTGGTGCTATTCTGTAGCCGACCGACATCACGCTGCACACTGTACTGCGCTTGTACTTTGTACTGCAATAGAATTTGATTTATAAGATTTTAATGTTTGTCCTACCAGGCTTAACACGCCGGGCAACTGGGATCATATCGTAAAACAAATCGGGTTGTTCTCATACACGGGGCTTACTCAGCGTCAGTGCGAGTACCTGATACAGCAGCATCACATATACCTGCTCAAATCGGGCCGCATTAACATATGTGGCCTGAACCCCTCCAACGTGGAGTACGTGGCCAGAGCCATGAACGACGCCATCACCAAGTTCCCGGCCGAACAGTAATGGTTTTTGCTTTTTATTGGTTGGTGTGTGGGCAATTTAATATAACCACGTATTCGTTTGTCCGTCATAGTATGTGAGCTTTCAGCTATTTATTTCGTTAGAGCCAATTAATTGTTTAAGATTTTTATCAACAATTTAAACAGACGGTGTTATGCGGAGCAATACAATACTTTTTAATCCTTTTTTATGGGAAATTGTGCATTTTTCTTGAATAAAAATATTCAACAGTATTAGTTTAGCAGACATTAAATAAACTCCTGAAGATTGGGGTAAAGTGTAATAGGATGAACAACACTCCTCATCCTAATTCCCTGTTCCCCGTCCATCCCAATCCACTTCTAAATATTCAAAACTAGGCGACACAATGGGAGGCGTGTCAATGTTTATCACCCTTGACTGATGTTAGCATGTATCGCAGATATCTACGTGCGACAGTATCCACTTACCACTCTGTGAACTGTCTGTCTGCATCTTTCAAAAAAAAAAGTAACCAAAAAAATCTTATCCCACATCCCAGTGTCTCCGTCTGGTGAGTATTGAAATGGTAGCATTTATTCTTGTATACTCTCAAGTGTTTTAACAACTGAAGCATTATGTATTTCAACATTATTATAACTTGTATTTAAAATATTGTTTACAAGTGAATACGTGGTTATAGTTTCAGTGCAATAAAATTGCGCGATTTTTATCACTATTACAGAGGTTATAAAAGCTAATTTAATTAACCAAATTGCCTTCACATATAGTCATAGACACCTACCTTCATTATTTTACGAAAAAACAAGCAGTGAAATACTTTTAAGAACGACATATACAATATATTGTTCATACATACATATATATTTATTTACATATACTCGCACATTTAATTAAGTAATGTAAAGAGTTTTCTATTTTGTAAAGATCATGTTAGCATTACGACAGGTCTAGAAATAGTCATTACGATTAAATTTTAAAAATTGAACTACTATAAATCTTACAATAAACGAGTACGCATCAACCTTTTTTTGTTGAGAGAAGAGACTATTTAAAAAAATACCTTATTGACTTTGCAATATAACTCTAAATACACTGACAGTAAGTGACACGACACAGCGATTGTATGTTACATGGTATCTACATGAGAAATCGGTCAATTCTCATTTTTCATGTTTAGAAATATCTGTATTAGAAATTTTTAATGTAAAAGACAGTGCAAATAAAGAATGGAAATTCACGATATGCCATATACGGATATATTGCCGTGTGCTGTATATTTCGCGTATACGGATGTTTTATTACAATCCAGTTTAATGTCTCGGTAAATTGTAAGACTTATAGTTTCCAGAGAGGCGTTTTTGTTCGTATTTTATAGTCTGTTCTAAGGTACTAAAATATTAGAGTAGTCGTTTGGTGTTGCTAGAACAATAAATTAGAAATGAAAATAGTTAATTTGCTCATAACACCAGCAGATAGTATTATAACGCATACAAATATGGCAATACTAGTACTTTAAATATTACTATTTTTAAACTACATATATTATTTTCTGTCTCTGTTACACGCGGGCTGTGAAATTTATTTAATATACAAATAATTTTAACATCTCTTTATTATTATTATAAAAATTGTTACTTGTTAAAATTTATACATAAATAAATCGCGTGTCAATGCCGTGTGTTCAATATAGGGAAATAATTGATCTTTTGATCAATATATTTTCGTATGACATAAGTTTTTGAGCTGTTATCACTGATCGCTTACGCTTTTTTTGTTCCATTTTATAATAAGCACTTTTTAAACTTTCGCATTTTGTATTTTTAATTCTAAATCGGGTGTGAACGCGTATAATAAAGATACTTGCTTACCTTTTATTCCTACTCGACGTTTCGGCGCCGGCACGGGTTACACCAGCCGTGGTCACGAGTTGACTGTAGAGGCGGGTAGTCCAGAATGGGAGCTGCGAGCAGTTTTATCAACTACCCACATTTGATCTTCACATTCGGAAAGACTGCGACACACTACACTAACAATGTCCGCGGACGTATTCGACGGTATATACGAATGTATCAAGGTAAACAAATAACTTTATTATACGAGTTCAGACACGATTTAGAATATAAAAATTAGCACAGGTTTTTGGCTAGTCAGTAGTATGATTAAGGTCAACATTGTTTGATTTAAGTCAATTCCCATCTATACGGCTATTTTCCATATCTGATATTTTAATCTGAGCTTTAATATCTTCGGCATACGGTTGAAAATGACATACAGATGTTAACTCGGATCAAGTCCGAACAGCATACGCATCGACCGGCCATTTTCAACCATATTTTTAAGAGATTAAAGTTGTTTAAGGTTAAATTGTTATTAATAGGGCTCGGATAAATATGTATTAAAAATTACAAAATATGTACATATAATATGGACCGAAAAATCTAAAATATGGGAAAAATATGTAGTTAAAAATAACAATAGTTTCAAAAAAACACTGTTTATTGCGAAAAATCAAAAAGTATTATACAATTTTACTCAGCTTCCGTTTCATTAACATTATTTGAATTGCAGTATATAAACACGTGTTTCTTTAAATTTTCAAAATTAAAACTCTTTCTTTGGACGAAATAATGCTTTGTACTGGCTGAATGATCTTTCAACATCACAGGATGTGATTGGAGCATACGTATATTTGCATAATTCTGCAAGTGAATAGGACACGTCTAGGTTGCCATCTAATGTTCCGCACAGCATGCTGTTAATTTTTTTAGCGTATGAAATCCTTTATTTTTTTTCCAGTACATAGCTTGATTTTTGTTTAGCCACTTCAGCAACGGGGCCTTTTGCTTTAAAAACTTTCTTTTAGATTGATTCGATAATCTTCAAATTATGATTTAGTGAAGTGGAAAAATTTTCGAGTGCGTTTATCTGGTGTGATAAATTGCTATTGCTTTAATTGCTTTTAATGTAGACCAAATCCTTACGTAGAGTCTCATCTTCGAGAAGTTCTTTTGAGACTAAAATACTAGCAGCCTCGTCTTCCCATTCAGAAATAATAGTTTCAATTTCATTAAAATGTTCAGTGTAGTATTCAACTGCTGTCAGCCATGTGCCCCAACATGTTGGCGCGAACGTAATACTTACCTGTTTTTGGGCATTTCACAGCGCTGCTGAACGTGGATTGATGAAAATATGGATTATTTAATTATTTTTCGTAAAATATGGACTTATATTTGAAATATGGAAAAATATGGAAAATAAAAATTAAATTTTCACGATCCAAATATCATAATTTATGTAGAAAATAAAATTAATACCGAAAACCATTTAAATTAAAAATATGTATTTACATATTAATCCGGGCCCTAGTTATTAAATTGATCGCTCTACCCTTATTCTAATGGTGGGAATTGACTTTTAATTCATTCGTTTTATTAAGAGAAGAATAGCAGTATTAGAATGCTTTTATTTTAAGCAGTAACTAATCGTAACCTCAACTAGCCAAAGGGAGGCGCTTAGAGCGATTATTAGCATTTCGTTCGCATTGTTTTAATTGTATGTTTCATTTACACACTACATAGAAATGTTGTATAATTATTTTGCAAATATATAAATCTATATACAATTTGGTTTATGAATTTTAACTGACAGAAGTACAGAAATAGTCACCACCTTCTCGTAAAAATAAATTAAAATAGATTTTGAGTAGCTTTTTTTGACAATTTTGGATTTTCTTTTAGGATTTATATGATTAGAAATAATGAGGGCTAATGAGATAACTGTCATTCAACTCCACAATCAAATGACACGTGAAATCGCATTTGCCGTTTCACATTCATTATGCTGCGTTTCTTTTCGTGGCATGAAGATAATAAAGGATTTACGGATACATTACGAAAACATTGGCCTTCAGCTAATCCGGAAACACCCGAACGCGTCATCCATGTCTATGCAATAAAGTATCTCGTATTAAAGTGTGCAATTAGAGGTACGGTAATTCATAGACGTGGATGACACATTCGGTTTCCGGATTACCCGATGGCCAATGTTTTCATTTTTTTTTTTATCGACGGAGGTGGCAGGCGAACATACAGTCCACCTGGTGGTAAGTGCATATTGTTGCCCATAGACATCCGCGATACATGCCAACATTAGTCCAAAATGGCAAACGTTGGCACGCCCCCGGGCGCGCTGCCTGCCTGTAGAGATATAGCAATGGGTTTGGAGAAAGGGTTGGGAAAATGGGGAGGGATAGGATGAGAATGGGCTCTGGCATATCTCACTCACTACCGAAACACGTACGTACGTTAGGGAAATAAGATAAAGTGGGAAATGCAGTACATTTCAAGGTAGTCTTCTGTGAGAGAGGGGTAACGTGGCCAGTCGAGCGCGCCCAGCAGCTGTTAGATTGCAGCGTGCACTCTCTCCCTCAAAAATGTATGTGTACATTTGTACAAATCAAATAATGTATCTGTACCTATTTTGAAAACATGGTAACTTAAGACTGTTTGAAATTGAAGTACCTATATACAACGAAATAATAACATAAACCAAATTAGATTTTTTTGAAATTACAAAGTATCAAATTCATTTTGTCTATAAACATTGAGAACAGCCCAAGGTTTCTAATTTGCCGCTTTTTTCTTATGCTAGATTTTGTCAGCCATTCATGAGTCGTACAAACCTTCATAGGTCGTGACTTCTCATGAATTTATTTTTATTTTCAGTTCCAAATTGTAATGTTGGAGCGCGGGTAACTGGATTACCAATCTACCAAACGCTGGTCTGTGCTGGTATCTATATGGTGGTGGATATACGAATATATGTTGTGACAGTCAAATGCTACATTCCATTTCAATATATACTAAATTATGAAATTTAAATTAAATTAATATAAAGTAGTTACTTTTATATACATTGGTTAAAATAAAACTTTAAAGTAACCTTTATACCGTTTATTATTTCATTAAATAATTCATTACTTTTTTATTATAAGAAAAGCTTTATAAATATATTTTATTAGGTATATTAAACAGCACCATGTAATACCAACATAAACCGTTTTATTTTTGGTCTCATTTTTATTTTAATTTGCAAAATTCTGTAAGATTCTTTGACCCAGTGGCGCGCATACTTATTTTGCGAATAGGAATAGGGAAGATAGCACTGCTACCTTTGTTCCCATTAGTTCTACTTACTAATCGATCAGTTCTACTGTAGAACTAATGGGACCTGTTTTCTCACTAGTCCTACGTTTTGTTTTATTATAGAATAATATAACTAATGGGACCCTTTTTTCTCACTAGTCCTATGATTTGTTTTGTTATATAATAATATAACTAAGGGGACCCTTTTTTCTCACTAGTCCTACGTTTTGTTTTATTATAGAATAATAGAACTAATGGGACCCCTTTTTTCTCACTATATGTTTCAATTTCGTCGTGATCTAAAAATCTATTGCAGTGGACCAGTCATATATGTTGTACTACTCGTACTATCGATGGCCGTGGAGCAAACAAGTGGTCGAGTGGAGACCGCGTGCTAGTAAGCGTAATGTTGGTCGTCCCCCGCCTAGATGGACCGATGATCTGCAGAAGGTAGCAGGTGGCGGCTGAATGAATGGGAAAGACAAATGATAGAGCATTTTAGCACACCTTGGAAGAGGCCTATATCCAGCAGTGGACAATATCGACCACACGCAACCGCAATCAACTACAGCGGGTCTACAGTTTTGTGGCGGTGGTGTGGTTTTGGTTGGTGTGTCTGAATATTCCCTTATTTAAGATCGTTTTTAACCGTCTGGAAAATAACACGAGCAATAACAACAAGAACGGTATCTATCTCGACTTTTAGTCGTGCGACATAACGTGAGGAAACCCACAACTTCGTGTTTCACCGCCCGAGCTAGTGAAAAATTTTAAAATTCGTACATGAGTAGATAAAACTCGGTGGTACGGGCCGTGGAAACGAGGAAACCCGCTACCTCGAGGAGCAATCTGTATAGGGCCCGCGTAATGGATTACGGCCCGAAACTCCTTAGTGATTTACTAGGAACTCTACGTTCACATGTGGTTCGCACACGTTTTCTTTCGTAGGTAAATGATAGTTAAATGGTGAGATCTGTTCTTGCTCGTATGGGATGTGTCTCGTATGTCTGTATGTGACACTTTCTGCTAGCTGATGTAGGTGCATGATTTATTTGCTGGGAGTTGTAGCTTGCACTATCCATCACTATGACGGATCCCTCTTCCAGACTGCAACAACCTAGTGAACCACTCGGAATTCATTGGTGTATGGTAATCTTCATTTTTAGACTCATGTTTTTATCGATAATGATAAATAATCGATAAGTGTTGTGTTGCGCCCGCGCCGAAAACGCACAACACTTACCTTACTATGATTTATGGTGAAGTGGCGTAATTGGTATTTGCTTTTACACATCGAATCAAGTAATTAAAAGTAGGGACGCGTCATTTCAGTTTAGACAATCTCTGCGTGCTTTTTACCGCCTGCAACCATTTAGGTGGTAATCATGTTTCAAAAATACCTATTTGGGTTTTATGTAAAACAACAGTAATAATATATATAATAAACATAAAATATATTTATTATACTTATATTTATGTTTTTATACAATAAAATAGTTTTCATGTCTCCATAGCGTCTCCGTTGTCTACTGCGACCGACACCAGCGGTCGGGATTCAAAGCGTTTCGTCACTGAAAACAAAATACACTTGTTAGTATAGAAATATAGTAGACCCCCGGTAATCCGGCCCCCATTACCTTCCTCATTAATATTAAAGTCGACTAACTTGGTGTAGCACGTTATTCTCGCCTCGGGACTAGTCACTTCACGCGACACAATAATGATATATTGTGGATAACAGTACGCGCGCGAGCTCCGTGCGATCGGGGCATGAGGTGAGGTGCGGGAACGCCTCCTCAGCTGCGGCACGCCCTGCGATCGCCTTAGTTCAAATGGTGTCCTTGGCGCGATGGAACGTTTTCTCGAGAACCCGAAATACCGATAAGTTATTTTAACTTTTTATTAGTGTTTTGTTTTTATAGGTTGAACTTTTTTTTCTATTCAAAATGGCTAACAACAAATAACCTTGCACAAGGAAAAGGTCTTTTGTGTCTTTTGTAGACAAGCACGTGAAATGGCAAGATGAGTTTATGAGGTGCGTAGAAGAAAAAAAAAAGACAATAAATTTGGAATAAAGATGGTGAAATGCCCTTGATAAATTTGTGATTGAAATTAAGGAAGATGACGACAGTGACACCTCTGACTCCTTAATAACAGATATTTCACAGTCTGATATTGATGATTAATAATAATATTCAAATATTTAATAACTAGACCTTTTTTAGTTTTTCTTATACCTCATTAAATAATATAATTACAGTAACATGAACATGATTTATCGATATCGCTGGTCGTTATTTGGCACGGAGCTCGCGCGCCTACTATACCTTTCTCGGTGTTTGTGAGGTTGACTAGCTCAATGTAGCACTTTGTTGTCGCCGCCGACGGCGAGCGACAAAGGTGGCTCGGGACAAGTCGCTGTGCACAGCGCTTGTCCTACGTGACACGATATCTAGCTTATTTGCACTGGTGGTGTATTAGTTTAGTATAGCATTTTAGTTGTCGCTCGCTTCGGGACTAGTCGCTGCACGCGAGTGGATGTAACTAAGAGTACCTTCTCTGCTGGTTCTCAAATTGACTAGAGAAACATTGTACAAAAGGTGGGCTTAGTGGCATTGCGGCCTGTTCAGATGTAAGGGATATTGGCTGCCGCCTGGGTAACGATAATGTCGCGCAAATATTGCTACCGCCGCCGGTAGCCAATATCGCTTATATCTGAACATGCTTTTAATGCAGTATTTTGTCGCCGCTCGCTTCGACACTATTCGCTTCACGCGACTGTCCATTCCTATATCCAAAGGTAGGCAGCGCATCCGGGGGCGTGCCAACGTTTGTCATTTTGGACTAATGTTGGCATGTATCACGGATGTCTATGGGCTACAGTATCCACTTACCATCAGGTGGACTGTATGCTCGTCTGCCACCTTCGACCACAAAAAAAAAAAGTGGGACGTTATAGGGTGATTGATACAAGTAGTGAGTAATATTACCTTCCTCATTGTTTGTGAGGTCGACTAGCTCTATGTAGCACTCCTTGTTGTCGCCACCGACGGCGAGCGATAGCGGCGCCTCGGGACATGTCGCTGCGCATAGAGCTTGTCCCACGCGACATGATTTCTGGCTCACTTGTACTGGTGGTGTACTGCAATGACAAAAAAAAGAAAGCCTTTTGAATATAGTTTATATTTTTATTAAAAACGGGATCAATGTACTAGTTAACTGTAGTTGGATCACTGAATTAAATTAAATTTGACAATTATCTAAATTAGATCTAAATAGTCTATTGTATAGTACCTCGATATGTCCCAAGTCTTCAAGAGACCGTCTGCACCTACTGTGATCAAGAGGCCGGGCACTTGCTCACTTACGATTAGACCTGAAAATGTACAGAAATGATTTAATTAACTAATTAATTGACACAACAGTTGTGCCAGGGACGAGGTCTATGACATATCAGATTTCAAAGTGGGAGAAGGTGGCAAGAAGAAAGGAAAAACACCTATATACATTGTAATTATTCATTTATTTTTAAGTTACAGGTTTGAGTTGTTTGACTTCAAAGTAGGGATGGCGATTCAGTGAATTGATCCTAAAACCGCAAAAATCGAATCGATTTGTTTTTTAATGACAAATCGTAGATATGATAGTTTGGAACACTTATTTAAGTATTGTTAAATTGAAAAAGTTGTAAGATTTTCAATAAAAAGATACATACTTGATTTTTATATTTTAATTTTCGCACTGTCCAATATACTATATTCACTGATTTTTACGACTTAATCGAAGATCGATCCTTCGAACACCACCTTAAACGAGGATCGATTATTTGTTCTTCGATTTCAATCGATTTGTTTTTTTTAGAACAAATCGCCATCCCTACTTCAAAGAACTTTGTTATGGAAAAAGATCAACGATTCAATTCAATGACTATCTATACTAGAGGTTTCAACCGGGGTGATACCGTCCCCTTGAGGGCATAACAATGATCCAGGTGAATGACAGAAACTATGGGGTTACGATAGTGCAAAAATGTGAGCACACTTTATTGCATAGCAAAAGAATATAGTAAACAACACAAAAAAGTTTAACTTATAAAAAATGTAGGATCTATGATATAAAGGGTACCTGTGACTTCTTTTTCATGTGCATTTATCGTCCACAAAGGTTCATCTTGCCTACAGTCCACGTACGCCACTTTGCCTTCGTTATTACTCATCTGCAAGCAAAAATATTGTTTTAAAATATGTACATATTTTAATGAGAAATAACTAAATGAGCAGCAGATAATACTGAATGGGCAGCAGATTTAAAGGTACGTTAGGTTTAGGTTCCCTGGAGACAATAAAGATATAGGATTCCCGCGTTGACTTTGTGAATTCTTCTAAATAAAAATTATATACTTCAGTTATATAAACGAGTCGACCGTGTTTTCTATTTGAAGCGTACTAACAGCAAAACAGTAAGGATTTTGTGTATCCCACGCGACTCGTTCTATCTCCGGCGCGAGGCTCCACGAGCGGTGCGCGTCGCCCGCGCGGCAGTCGGCGACGCGCGCGAACCCGTCGCAGCTGCCGCTCAATAGTGTTTGTGCCTCCAGTGGGTGGAACGAGAGTGATTGTACCTGGCGAGACAACACTGTTTTACTGTTGTGAAATGAGACTCCTTAGTCTTGGACTTATAGACGAGTCCTTAGACTCCTTATAGAGTCCTTAGACACAGCCGCTCTTGGCCATTAAACACAGAGACATTTTTGTAAATTTATTTGGACACTGGAATTATGGCCATAAGTCCACACACAACAAATAATAAAACATAATTATATTTAAACGTCATCGTTCAGTCCCGTTGAAGGTTTTAAGGCCTTTCTCACCACCTCCTGATAAAGTAATGGTTAACAATATGGTAAATAAATTATCTGCCAATTAAATCTAGCTGATACTGACTTTCTGATGAAGTATCAGGAGGTGGTTTAAAAAAATGTCTCTGTGTTTAATGGCCAAGAGCGGCTGTGTAATTTGTTCATGATAGCAATTAATTTTATTACTGTACGAAATACAGAAGATTGAAATAACAAAGTGTTATGATTTATCTACCATATTGTTAACCTTAATATTGTGTTGTTATGATAAAAAAAACCATCAAGTGTGCAACATGAGACAATCACCATTTTGATGTTTTTTTATTACAAGAACACAAGTTACAATACACCTACTCCAACACTAGTAGTTATATGGACTGTTAAAATGTTAGATTAATGATAAAAAACATATTATTATACTCGTACATACTTTGTCTTGGTAGTAGTCATATTTCGTGTGTGGTGTTCCCTGGTCTAAATCCCACAGCAGCACTGTGTTGTCTGCGGAACCACTCGCTAGGATGTGCCTGGATTGATGTAAACTTATTTTTTACTAATTGTTACCATGACACAATTTTACAAAATGATAAAAATTGATTATGCAGAATGGTATTAACCATTCTGCATAAACTGATTCAATCCAAAAAAAAAACTTATTTTAGCGGAAACAAGACATTGTATTTGTGTTTGGACTAGATTATTTTACAAGGCTTTTTAAGTCTTTGTAGATCTTTGGCCCCCGTTCACATGAATCCACAATCAGGCTCCATAATATTTCCTCCTCTTCAATCCATCAAATTAGGAATTCAAATATAATAACATGTTTTTATGCCACTTCGATCCACCAATTTCTGAATCCAAATGTAATTATGTATTTCTAGGCCACTTCAATCCACACATTTGTCGAGACGGCGAAAGTAATGATTTTATCCATTTTATGTAAAACAATAACAACTAACTTTACTAACAACCTCGATTCAGTTGTGGATTGAAGAGGAAAAAGAATTATCTATAAATCCGCCTGTGGATCCAAGAGGAAGAAAAAATTATCCGTGGATCCACCGGTGGTGCCTTATTGTGGAACCGTGTGAACGGAGGCGATCTATGTAGATTACACTAAATTGAGTCGAGTGACGTAAAAACTCTTGGGTCACATATGGATCACATATCACGTAAAATATCACATTTGGAGCTTGGTCTATTTATGCATAATTGCATCCAAATATGGATTTATATATATATTCACGTAGTACAGCATATTTACTGTCTTAGAATATTTGACTGCTTCCATACAAAATTTGAAACCCTATACTTTAAGCCCCCAACACAATTTTGAATGAAAAGTGGTAAAACATGTGTTCAATTATTTGTACTAGAATATTTATAGCAAGTTTCAACTTACAGGACTGTTAATTGTTTTCTTCTTTCCTTACAAACATTATCACCGCGGTCGATATAAAATATGTTAAGCATTGGTCCATCGAGTACTCGCACAATTGCAAACGTTCTCTTGCATTCGTAAACGAGTTATGAGAGTGACTTATGATAGGGGGAGAGTGCATGCTGCATTCCCACAGCCGCTGGGCGCACTCGACTGGCCACGTTACCCCTCTCTCACAGAAGACTACCTTGAAATGTACTGCATTTCCCACTTTATCGTATTTCCCCAATGTACGTACGTGTTTCGGTAGTGAGTGAGATGTGCCAGTGCCCATTCCCATCCATCTTCTCCCTCCCCACTTTCCCAATCCGTTTCTTAATCCGCAAAGGTAGGCATCCGGTGGCGTGTCAACGTTTGTCATTCTGGACTGATGTTGGCATGTATCGCGGATGTCTATGGACGACAGTATCCACTGACCATCGGGTGAACTGTACGCTCGTCTGCCGCCCTTTTTTCTATAAAAAAAAAAGATTTGAAAGTCCAAATTCGTTGTTCTAATTAATGGAAAGGGCAGATTTGTTCTACAACATTGTTTGCTGTTGGCGCCACTTGGCCGCCTGTTAAATAACTCGAGCATGAGGGATGTAAGGCCTGAAAACGCCATGCCGACCAAAGGGTAGGCGAGTCCACTCTTTTAGAGGTGGTATAGTTGTTAAAGGCTTGTGGTAGCCGTTTTGTTATCCCTTAGTCGCCTTTTACGACATTTACGGGAGGACATGGGACCTCTCCCATGTCCTCTAATGCCTTTTTATTAAAAATTCGTCACCATACTCTTTTGTGCATTATCATTTACGATACTTCTTGCTACTAAATTCTACACGATTGCTACACGACAGAGTATTGCTACAGTGGTATAAATACTTTGACGGAATGAAGAAAGGAAAACAAGCACAAGAGAGAAAAAAATAGAAAAGAAGAAAAAGTGGCATAATGCTGCAATATCTTCATGTGAAACTTACTTAAAATTCTTGTTCCAAGATAGATCAAGCACCGCGTCTTTATGTCCAACACGTTTAACTTTCTTCTTTTTATTGGACTTTTTGCCGAGTTTGAACGCGGGCTCGAGGCAATTCTCGATGTCCAGGTCCCAGACTTGGATCACGGGGTCCATGCCACCAAGGGCGCAGAGATTACCTGCTCGTTAAAATTATAAAGTTAAAATTTCCTACAAGTGATTTTTCTTCTCCCGTGTCCTTGAGCCACTCTCATGTAGGGACAGTATCGACATACTGTACGCAGAGCGCGCACGGTGTTTTATGTTGATGGCAACTTGTAGTATAATGTCAGTTGTCCAGTTGTCCACACTGCACTCACCACTCTTCACACCAATCACATGTATAATTTTATTTAATTCTTGTGATTATTTAGTATAATAGTTATGGAGGACAATGGAAGACTTTTATCGCACCTTCTAAAGCTAAATCATACACCATACACTTAAATCAGAACCTCTAATGCCCATTTTTGGCCCGTTTATGAAGTAATGTGAACCAAAGTAATTTTTAGATGAAAAAAGCAGATGTTTTTTCAGAAACATTGTGCAATTGTTCACGAAAAATAAAGATAGGAATATTTTTTACACGTTTTATAAGTATTTCAATTCTTATAAAACTTAATCACTGAATCGAATTCAGGCGCCCCTTATAATGTCACTATTATTACTCTGTGGTGCATTTGTAATGTATTGTCACAGATTATATAATTATGCTTCCAATTTGCACGGTATTGTCCGATTTTGATGGCATAACTGCTGTGTTACGTGTTAGTATTGATACTGGGACGAATTATAAATGTTGAAATATAATGAAATAAAAATAAAACTTAAATACTTGATTACATACGAAAATATAACCTCAAAATATAACTAAATAATTTGTTCATTACGTTCTGCCATTTTTATTTTATAAAATGCAAAACATTTTGATTTTAAGTTATTTTAAGGGTCAAATTGGGGTAAAAATTATTTTTGTTCGTGTTACTTTATATATCTTCTATAGTAATTACCTTTAATTATAAGGTTTTGCGCAAGCTGAGCATGCCTTTAAGTAATGTACCACGTAAAATATTGTTTCTTATATCTCTTTGTAAAAATAGTGTGTGTACATAGTTGGCGTTCCTTATAAATAAATAAACACGTTTTTATTATTCTCTTTCTTTTTTCACCCGACATAAACTATAAAATTATGTAAGACGAGGATACTGTACTGGCCTATGTGTTTACTTATATTATTCTATCTATAGTTGTTGTATTTGTGCCGTTTGCTTCTCTTGAAGATGTAATTAATGAAATAAAAAATAAATTTCTCACGATTGGGGGGTTAAGTGAGTATCATGTAACTCACCGGGCTGCGGGTCAGAGGGGTCGTACGTGAACCACTCGATGCAGAGCGGGAACCACGGCAGGACAATGTCGTGGTGCACGTAGAACGAACCCTCTTCTTTGTTGTATACTAATCAACAAACAAGTGTATTGTATTTTTATTCTATCCTCAAAGAAAAGGCATTAAAGGAAAGCATAATTAATACAATATTTGGAAATTAAAAACGAAGAAAGATAATAAACAATAGTTATTCTTTTTGTATTATCCCAAACTCCTAAGTTTAATTAAAATTAAACACTGAAATTAAAAACTTTAATTAAAAAAATTATAATGATTATAAATTAAACACAAGAAAACAATAAAAGGTCAATTGTTCGAGTGGTTAATGAGTTTTATGAAGGGCACGGGTGCAAGGGAAAGGGTGCACGCTGCAATCTAACACCTGCTGGGCGCGCTCGACTGGCCACGTCACCACTCTCTCGCAGAAGACTACCTTGAAATGTACTGCATTTCCCACTTTATATTATTCCTCAATGTATAATGTTTCGGTGTTTTCGGTGTTATAATGTTTTTCTCAACCCTTTTTCTGACTGCCATCTCATCTTATCCCTCCCCGTTTTCTCAACCCTTCGTACAAGTTCAAAGCGCAGCCAGCGCATCCGGTGTGCCAACGTTTGCGATTCTGGACTGAAATTGGCATGTACCGTGAATGTCCACGGGCGACAGTATCCACTTACCACCGGGTGGACTGTATGCTCGTCTGCCGCCATCTTCCTATACAAAAAAATGCTACTATTTTTTTTTTGCATTTTTCTGGAATATCATCAAAATAAAATGCACCTGTGCCTTTTTTTTAAAGTCCTTCTTGGCATTTAGTATTATTGTTATTTAAACGGATTATTGACGACTTTTAGATCATGTAAATTTCAAATCTTGACCAAAGATGAATAGTTAAATCCAAAATAACACCCACTTTCGTGATTTTTACACACGTTGTTTTTTTTAATCATAATTCCGAGATAATTGACATAATAATATGTATAATGTTACATATTTATTGTAAACTAGCGGTGGCAGCGACTTCGTTCGTGTGAACTTCAGTGATTCTCGTGAGAATTCTAACGGATCGGAATAAAATGTACCTTAAATGTTAACCCAAGTCATAAACTTATAACTATGTCAAGTTTCATTAAAATCCGTCCAGCTGTTTTTACAAGTCCAGCGTTCAGAGACTGACAAAAATTTTAAATATGGTTGTTTGGGGTTCTGGCCTGTGTCATTCGTGGAGTACACTGCGATGATTGTTTTTCAAAAAATATTGTATGTGCAGACACGGCTGTGTTACGATTTTATTATATATATATAGGTATTTGAGTTTTGTATTTAGAAATTTTTTATGAAAACTATGATAAAAACAAAAATTTCTTGGTTAAGTAAATAGTGTATTTCAATTTTTCTATAATGACCTTTATTTCCAAGACACATGGTTTAAATTTGTATGACGTTGGTAGTATATTCAACGGATAAGGGCGGCGCCGCACATCTCGTCGACGAAACGTTCTTGATTGGTACAGATATTAATTTGTACATATTTACTTGTACAAAAACTTACTGTGAACTTCCAATATGCTGGCGTCACTTTCTACATGACCCACTAGGAGTAAATTGTCATCTGGCTTAATTATGTCATCTTCCTCATCACTGTCAGGGCCATCTGTCTGAAATATAAAATATTTTATGAATAATATGACTATATACTTAAATAGTAATTATCTATGTTGGTCGTGGTTTTGGTGAGAGCCAGCTTCAGAATAGCAATACCCCATCTTTTTCTGTGAGTGCGACTAAGATAACAAAGTCGCTAACACAAGCCATAACACAAGATAGTGGTTAAAGTGGGTCTATACCCACTTTAACCACTATCTGGTGTCTATACACCACTTCTAAAAGAGTGGACTCGCCAAGCCACCGCTCCCGTCACCATGCCGTTTTAAAGTCATACATCCCTCATGCACGAGACGAGTTACGGTCAGAATTCTATGTAGCAAATTATCCAAATCGCACTCTAGCAGAAATATAGAAATTTTGATACAAATTGAAACAAATAATTTTATAGGGGGGAGAGTGCACGCTGCATTCCCTTACTCCTTACTGTGCAAACAGCGCATGTGTGCAAGCAGCAGCCTTACTGTGAGCAGCGCATCTGGGGGCGTGCCGACGTTTGTCATTCTGGACTGATGGTGGCATGTATCGCGGATGTCTATAGACGACAGCATCCACTTACCATCAGATGGACTGTATGTTCGTCTGCCGCCTTTTTTCTATAAAAAAAAGTAACAAATGTATAAAATTTTTTATATACACGCACATGAAAAATAAAGGCATTTTTGGCCCTATCACATTTATATTAACATCCTAACAAATATAAATATACCCTTCTTGGATTTCCATAGCAATTGAATCAAAGACCTTTTTTGCTTAAAACATCCTGTGTTGCTTTAATAATATTTATTCAATGTAGGGTATATTTAATTTTCTTAACTTAATCATTAACATAAACTATACTGTGTTATTCTCACTAGACAAATGGAATGCTATTGTAGATAACATTCCGATTGTCTAGGAGAATAACAAGCCTTAGCAGCTTCAGTAAATTATAGAGTCATATTATGTAATGTTTTATTATAACAATAAACAAAGAGAAATATTGAAATTAAAAAAATATAAACTGTCTGATCCCTATTGATTTCCTCTCATCATGTAGATAGGCTCTGGGCAACTCTTATATACATAACTTTAGATGACGCTACTTTAGCGAAAATACAATTTTGTATCATTCGCTGTAACTACATAGATGAAAAATACAGTTTTATTTTTAGTTTTTTTATGCTACTAGGTTCCTAGTAATTTAAGCACAAACTAAATTCCACACACGAATGTAACTTACTCGGATCTGAACATTTTCACTAAGGTCTCCCAAGTTGGGCAAGGTTGCTACAGAACCCAATCCTATAGGATTACCTGAAAAAAAATTAAATTGTATTCTTTGTATGTATGTATACCGAATTTCTTACCCGATTGTGTGAAAAAAACTGTGAACTTATATCAAATTTGGCGAGAAATGCAAAATGAAAAGAAAACACAGGACGTAAAATCAAGCGGCGTAAACCAGAATTTACAAGCAATTTAGACAACTTGTTTAATATTGCACACGCCGATGCACTTCAATTAATAAAAATAGAGGAAGATAAGATCTTCTTGCAGCATCAGAGAGGCTGGTAGACCCGGTAACTTGGCTGTAGTGGATAAAAAACTGGCTGACAAAGAAGAAAGCCCTTAGTTGCTTAGGAAGCAACCGCAAACCGCCGAATGAAGAAGAAAACCGCCGAATGAAATTTCTTTCCGTGTTAACTTCTTCGGTATCGTATGAACCTGGACAGGACGATTCAACTTCCAGTTCTGGTGAAAATATGGATTCACAAAATGGAGAGCACACAACCTGGGACTGGGACTACTGTAATGTTAACGAAAAAAGATCACCTGTTGTTCACCTGTTCACCGGGATAGCAAACTATTGCCTGCACTGAATGCCCAAAAAGCCATAAAATAACGTCTTCCTATATTCATTTCGTTTGGAAGTTTTTTTTTTTATATTGAAGAGGCGGACAAGCAAGCAGTCCCACGTGATGGTAAATATTACCGCCGCCCATAGACACTGCAACATCAGGGGGATCAGTAAGGATCAACTTATTGCTGTGGTAAAATTGGATAATTCTACCGCCAAAGAGCAGGCGCAGGCTATTTGGAATGCGACCACAGATTGGAATCTCGAAGATAAAGTGCAAATTCTCTGTTGTGATTTCGAATACAGGTCGTATCAATGGTGCCTGTGTGCTCCTAGATTTCGACAAGATACAGTGCTGGAAAACGTGGAAAAATACCTTACCGCTTCCGAAATTGAAGCTCTGCTTAAATTCTATCGCGATGAATTGACAAAAAAAAATAGTCTAAATTTATGTTTAATATCATATTAAGTATTTATATGGCTCTCGAAAAATACATACTTGTGTCTTCTACATCATAATTTGCAAAGTCGAACTCATCATTTGGATCTGCGGGTGGGTTCGGGGCTGTACTAGTACCTTCTCCATCCTCTTCACTGTCATCATCACCTTGTTCTGTCAAACTGAAATTTTATTACACTTATAAGTCGGTAATATATTAAAATTGCCATAGCCATTTCATTCTAACCCTTATTTTAATATCCCATTCCTCATCAGCACTATAGTGCTCACGAAATACATGGTTTTTTGATGAAGTGATGTACTTTGCTGACATGACAACATAGAACTGACTACTACTCCACAGTGTGTGTGTACCTACAGTAGGGTACTAAGGTACCAATGGGTACAGATTGACCTGTTGCAATGCAAATGCAGTTGAAGGGGGGATCGCACTCTGCAATCCAACAGCCGCTGAACGCGCTCGGCTGCCTCTCTCACGGAAGACTCACAGTAGTGAGTGAAATATGTCAGAGCCCATTTCCATCCCATTATATATATCCTACCCCTCCCCATTTTCCCCTTACTTCAAATCCATTCCTATAGCTCAAAAGGTAGGCAGCGCCTCTGAACTGTGCGGGTGTGTCATTTTGAACTGTTGGCATGTATTACATCCACCCATCGCACTGTCCATGCAATGGACAGTGCAATGGGTAGCCCATGGACATTCGTCCATGGGCTACAGTATCCACTTACCTTGGGGTGGACTGTGAGCTCATCTGCCACCTTCGTAAATAAAAAAAAATGTAATGCAATTTAAATTACTTTAAACATCCTTGTTTTTTAAATGATTTTTGAGAGGGAGACCGCACGCTGCAATCCAACAGCCGCTGGGCACGCTCGACTGGCCACGTTACCCCTCTCTCACAGAAGACTACCTTGAAATGTAGTGCATTTCCCACTTTATCTTATTTCCTTATTGTACGTACGTGTTTCGGTAGTAAGTGAGATGTGCCAGAGCCCATTCCCATGCCTCCCCATTTTCCCAACCATTTCTCCAAATCCATTCCTATATCTTCAAAGGTAGGTAGCGCATCCGGGGCCATTTATCATTTTGGACTAATGTTGGCATGTATCGCGGATGTCTATGGGCGACAGTATCCACTTACCATCAGGTGAACTGTATGCTCGTCTGCCGCCTTTTTTTCTATAAAAAAAAACTTTTGAACCTCACTGGTATGTCATAGTTAAGCAGTTTTAGTGCAATAAGTCGAGAAGTATATATAATCACTATTTCTACTCAGCTGAAGCTGTGGCCGAAAGTTAATTTACCCGTAGTATTTTTTGCGTGACATTGTTGGTGGACAAAAGACAAGTTTCTCATTCTGATGTTGGCATGTATCGCGGATGTCTATGGACGACGGTATCCACTTACCATCGGTGGATTGTATGCTCGTCTGCCGCCTTCGTCCATAAAAAAAAAATAATGGTGTGATAAATCCTTAGCATAATATAAAGTTCCTTTAAATAATAGGTAGTCGGAAAAGATCGCGTCCTTTTTGAACGTATGACATTAGAGTGCTATATTTCTGGCAACACTGATCACTGGCGGGAAAGTGATATATTGTTTGACAGCTGACTTTTTTGTAATGGCGGCAAATTGAAATTACGAGTTAAAAGTTTTAACTTTTCATATTTTTTAACAATTTAAAAATAGAAGTTGATACAGAGAAAATTAGATATGTTTTTTCGACAAGGGTATGAATTCTTCTAGTGTTCGAAAGAGAAACCCCAAAAATTTTATAGCGATGGTATAATGGCTCTGCCGGAATGACGAAGGGTAGTCTAAATAAATAGACAATAAATATTCATGTAATACAAAAAAAAGTATTTATTAATTTATTAAAAAAGGGCCGCAAACTTATCAGACTACCTAATATTGGATTGAAAAACACTCACATGGCATCTCAAAAGTACAAAGCTGTATGTATAACCTTTTAAAAATCAATATTAACAATTTGCAAGATCAAAATATTAAACAAACTTTTGTTAGAAAAACGTAACAAAATTTTTAAAGAGCAATTATAAGATATCCAAACCCTACATTACTTTCATTATAATTATGTCATTAGACTAAATAAAGAACTTTTACTCATATTTATTGTTTGTCGAGATATTTTCAAGTATAACTCAATTTTTCTACTATTGTGTTGTTTAATACATTTTTTTAACCCTTTGAACGCCACCGTCGCGTCGGCTATAACCGACAAATTAAAACTTGCCCTGGACGCCAACGACAGTAATAGCCGACAAAAAATGCTGGTCATGAAAATACGAAATAAAGATATTAAATCATTACTTCTGTATGTTTTATTTACATATATTAAAAATTGAATCCCATTAGTATTTTAATTGCATTAAACAAATTGAATTATGTATTTTGGTATCGAGAAATTTAATGATAAAAACTAAGAAATTAATTTTTCAAAAAAGGAGTGTCCTCACACGCCACAGTCGGCACTAGCAGACCGCTATTGATGTTCAAAGGTAGTTAATACCATTAACTAGATTGTCCTTTTGATACGGAGCGAAAAATTTAAGGAGATTTATATGAAAATTTCATGCAGAACATTTTTTTTTGCAATTACTGGTATCTGAGTAAATCAAAAGCTTAATCCAACAATGCCAGGAGCTACACAATCAGAAACAAAATGTGGTCAGGTAGACAATTGACATTCCCTAATCTCAACCTTATCCTTAGCGCAACACCGATTAACAGTCCCCTGTGCGCCACCGTCGGCATTAGATGACTCGCTCGTGACGTCATAAGCGCAAGAGGGCACTGTTTAGAGTTGTCCAATTATTATTATTGTATTATTTTTTAAGTTAATTATAAGTGAGTGACAATGAAATGAGCACAGATGAACCCCTTCGCATATTAGAAGGAGTTAACGACGACAAATTTTCCGAATCGGAATCATTAAACGAAAATGATTAGAGTTTCTTTTTTATCAACGATATCTATGTACTATGTATTAGATTGAGCCAACCAAACCATCACTATGTTCCGTTCAACTGAGGTGCGTTCGTATTGACCCTTGTACAATGAGGAATGGAGTTCATTTTACTTATTACGTACTTTAACCTATCACTAGCCGAACGCTATCAAAAAATGGCGTACGTACCCTTTGTTCGCCAGATGATTTCGCACGTACTGCACTGCGTACTGCGTACTGCGAGTTGTGCACTTAATTGTTTAGGAATATGAATTGTATTTATACAAAGACCGAAATAGTAATGTTACCTTTTTTTTTAAAAAGATAACCTTTTTTCTTGTTAGGTATGCAGTCAGTCCACTATAATTTATTATTTAAGTTATCACAAGTTTTTAAAAAGCTCCTAAAAAGTACAACTTTTTCAACTAAATTATAAATTTTACTTGTAAAATTCGAATTTAGGTATTATTTAGTGAATGTAGCTGTATTCACCAATACATTTACATTACGGTTTCAAACAAAACACCTCTCCGATAACAAAGAAACTACTCAACATGGCCGCGTCGTGTAATATTATAATCTCGGTGGTCTCTACCGAGTCTAGACTAGACAATCACAACTACCCTCGCCCACTATAAATATCGGTGCGTCGGTACACACACAATCATGTTCTGTTGATACCCTCGATACCCTCACGCCATGGTTAGCCAAATGGCGTCTCTCAGTGAACATTGGGAAAACGCAGGCCATCATCACCGGTAAATCGCGTCTTCCGTCACTGCTACGCCTCCACGGAGAGGACGTCGGCTGGTCGCCCACAGTGAAATACCTGGGCGTGACCATCGACCGCTCCCTCACTATGAAGCCCCACGTACAGAAGACGATCGCCTCGCAAAGAGTCGTGCGGTACCATCTCCGCCCAGTGCTCTCCTCACGACTCCCTCTACATGTAAAGCTCGGGGTCTACAAAACATACCTAAGACCCCGCCTCACGTATGCTGCACCGGCATGGTACGCCCTGGTGCAGAAAACCAACAGACAAGCCCTGCAAGGGCAGCAATCCCTTGCCCTGCGTACCATCGTCGGTGCCCCACGCTGCGTGAGGAACGCCACGATCCAGAGGGACCTACACATGGAGAGCCTGACTGAATTCATCGGCCGCCTTGCCACAACTATGTTCGCCCGCGCTGATGCATCGCGCCTCGCTCACATCAGAGGGCTGGCGCCGCTGCACGCGCGGCCGCCCGATGGCAAGGCCTTCCCACGCGACCTGATCACGCCTGCGGACGAGTCAAACGTCGGGGCTTCTTAAGACACCGCCGCCCAAAAAGGGGCGGGAGCTAGCAACGAAGCCTCAAATAATCCCTATCAAGGATAAACTACCAAAGACCCAATAGGGTCACCCCAAGGACCTGTCCGTATTAACGGACAGAGGCGAAACCACATTAAGGGAGAAATCCCGGAATTGTTTCCTCCGCCTCCCTATAAGGGGGTGCGAGAGACGGCCTCAGGTACACACAATCACAACTACCCTCGCCCACTGTAAATACCGGTGCGCCACAGTCGTCGAGTCAGTTGCGCTCGAGAAGCCGAAGAGATAAGAGGAAGAAAGAAAAGAGATTCCAGAAGACCTCGGCCAAGTAGCCCGGAAGATTCAATTAATAATAACACAATTAAAATACTGATTTTTTAACTGATTTAAAAATGTTTTTCATTTCATACAAAATAAAAATCCCCGTCCGCAAAATGAAGAAGGGTTCATAAATTTTGATTAAAAATAAAATGTTTTATATGAATAATAAATAAATACAAATTTATTAATTCAACTCGTAACTCGAATCCAAGGCACGTAGAAAAAGCCGTGCCAGCCACGCCAATGTCAGCTATTGCCGACAGCAGATTACGTCACAACATGCTGGGCACATAGTGATTTTGATCATTTTGTTCGATTAGTCTGTAAATTTATGAGTAATAATATTGATATTATTATTGAATAATTAGTAAGTTGAATAAAACTCTTATATTTCTGCATAGTTTTATGATTGAAATGAGTATTTACAAAAACTAATTACATGTTTTATCAATGAATTTTTCGAATCTACGATTTTTGTCGTCGATTAAAATGAATTTTTAGCGTGGCGTCCAGGGTACTTGCTGCTCATGCGTCTATAGCGTGGCGTTCATAAGGTTAATAATAATAAAGTAATTCAACAAACTAAAAAAATAGTATAACGCATAGCGCGTGCAACATAAGTGAACCTGTCGGTGAGCGGTCATGCACACATAGCTACGCTATGTAGTAGCTTGATGAAAGTATGAATTGAACTTTTTAAGTACCTACTCTAAAGAATTACAAAATAAAATTTTGAAGGTACTTGCACCACGGCCAATGTGTTTTTTCTGTCAATTTCTTTTTGTATATGCTAATTTAACATATAGTTATAGATGAAAAATACAACACAAGAAAGCAGTAGAAAATCTTATGTTCACTTGTTTTAATCAAAATTGTCAAACTTGATAGTTTATATTTTCTGTTCTGAAAATAGTTTGATAATGAAATATGAATGAACGCAGAAAGAATTTAGATAGGTAATAATTTCTAAAACTAGTTATTTATTAATATTTAGATAATTATAAACTGATCAGTGCATTTTTTTTGTGTTTAGCACACCACTCCTATGCCTATGTCTCTCCTATCATCTCCTCACACAATCTTCGACTCCTCTCTTTCACCCATCACCAATAAATAAACTTTATCAAGTCCATTTTAAAAGTTGTTTTCTTTCTACAGCTGGTAACTACCAGGTAGTCCTTTCCAGTTATTCCGAAGTACCTTATAACTTTATTGCAACATATTTAATATTTATTATGGAATACTTACCTTCACAAAAATAAAAAAAATCATTAAATGCAAAGGAAAAGGCATGTATGTTTATCATACACTATAAATTCAACTTACTATCCAAAAAAGGTTATCATGTAAAGAATACCAAACATTATTGTCAAGTTTCACTTGCCACTTAAAATCTGAGGTGATATGATTAAGTGGTAGTCAAATTCGTTACTCATTTAATTTTGGAACTCAATTGTTGGTTAGTCATCCAAATCTGAACTTGTCTAAAGTTTGTGCAGTCACCAATATCCTGTTTACTTAATAAATAGTTTTGAGGGAATCTTCACGGGCTGGGGATATTAAAAAAGAATAATGTGAAAATCTCAAACTTCAGCCATTAGGCTCTTCAATAATTTCCAATAAATTTATTTATACTGATTAAATTTTTTAGAGAAACCTGTTAGTAGTTTAGTTTTATTAATTTATTTTCATTTATGTCACATTTTATTTATCACAGTTTCCTTGAAATCATTTGAAATAAAATTCATTTTAATTGCTCAAGTTGGGTTTTATTCCTTGGTTAAATATTACAAATAGTTAAATAGTGGTTACAACCAAGACAATGATTCACCAACATATACATTTCCACAGGTTAGTAAATAATTTTAGTTTCAATAGGTTTAAATGTACTGTACTAATAGTGTTTGTCTAGTACCTAATTAGATGAGTTCTGAGTTAGACAAGTAACAAATTTGAAGGGCACTAAACAATCGGATATAAAATGAACGCTGAGTATTCGACGCTCGAACTTCAATGACCTTTAAGATTTGAGCATTAAGCGATCATGGGTATTTCATACTTGAACCTTTAACACTCAGTCTACAGTCTCTTGAGTGTCAATAATCTTTATCTTAAATGTGTCAAAGTTGAGCCTAATGCTCGAGACTTACAGGTTCATTAGCGCTGATTTAGCGCTAATTTCAGAACACTAGTTTGAGCTATATTTTGTACCAATCCCACATTAAGATTGGAAATAGGATATTGGAATTTAACTTACCGTAAGTCCTGGGCTGTCTGTTTAATTATCTTCTCCAAGTCTTTCTCTGTCAATTCAATCTATAAAAAGAAAGACCAAGCTAATACATCATTACAAATCAGAATTCAATAACACAAGTGAAATTGAATAAAATTACCTTTTCTGGTACCGCTTTAGCTACGCCGCGTCGCACAAAATGCATGCATGATACTAAACTAACAGTGGGAGTATTCTCTTCCATATTTAGGTTTTTATTTTATTTTTAGGGATATTGATGCGAGATGAAGTGGAAATCAGCATGGCATTGAATTGAAGATATTGAAATGACATGTTGACAAAATTAAAAATAAGGCCATTGATATATTTTTTTATATATAACTAATATGGACACTGACATAGTCATTGGTCCACACGCAGCAAATAATAAAACGGAATTGTTTTTATCACGTCATTATCCAGTCCGATCGAAGTAGAAGTCGTTGAGTAAAGTAAACGTTTAGTTTTACTTTGTTTTTAGTTAATCTTCGTGTTGCGTAAATGTGCTATGAACAGGCAAAAAGGTCGAACTAGAGTTCATTAAGCCTATTAATACATCTGAAGGTAATACATTTGATGATCTTAAAAAAGTTACCAAACGAGAGAGAGCAACTGCTTAGGTACTACACCCATAATTAGACACATGGTTTAGTCACAATCTCATAAAAGTATTATTGTACATATACATTAGGTACATATACATATACAATTGTATACATACAATACGTATATGCATACATATAAGTAACATATACGACAATAATTATTATTTTTCGAGGCTATTATAACTAATAACTTTAGATTGAATTACATTCTGTAATTCAGTTCACATAATAGGTAGGTATATAAAATCCGCTGTAGGGCCGCGTGGTGGATGATAGGTCAAAATTTTTCTTTACGAGGGGCCCGAGTCCAGCATTAGGATATTAATAGGCTGACATCAAATATGCATTCACTAATTTAATTTAAATGTACAATTTTATTTTGAATAAGTTTCGTACCTAAATCTATCATAGGCAATGTCATTTATATATCGAAGTTTGTCGGATATTTCATATTTACCCATCCCTAAACCAAAGATATTATAACAAAAACAAGATTGTGACCTACAAAATGTTTGCAATGTAAACTGGATTCTATGTTGTTAAAATAAAGTTTACTTTCTTATACCATTACTCTAAACGGAAAAACGAGCTGAGCGAGAAGCCCCTATTAGGTAATGCGTCCTTGTCTACTGGGTTGCCACTGTAAAATATTTTTCCGTGTAGTAGAACATAATTATATTTTTTATTCCCTGTTCTCGAGATTATCTCAAAATATTTATTAATTAAAAGCAATATTTAGCTTATATAATCATGTCCATATAATTTGTATAATTTTAAACCGTGGCAAACCACTTGTTTTGTTTAAGAGTCGGCGTTATGGTAGTTTTAAACATATTAAATAAGCAACACTAGGCGTCATCAATATGGCGATGGTGATTATTCTGTGTGATGTGGTGATAGCTCGTAATTACCTTGTTATAATAGTATGTAAATATATAAAAATGGTTCTCACCTGTTGCGTGAAAGGATGCAAAAGTGAATCATACAAAGGAAGCGGCGTATCTTTTCATAGGTAAGTATTTAGGTAAAGTTTTCTTTTTGTTAGGGTGTCCATGTTGATTGTAATCTATAGACTGGAATCAACTTTCTTACTAAATTACCAAAGCCAAACTTAAATAATCATTGTTTCAGGTTTCCTAAAGATGAAGGAATTAAAAATAGATGGCTTAACGTTATACCTGGAAACGTCACTCAATATTCAGCTGTTTGCAGCTTGCATTTTAAAGCTGAAGACTTCGCGACCCATCCTGCTGCATCAAGAAAAATGTTGAAAGTGAATGCTATACCTTCCATTTTTCCCGTTGTAAGTATATCACTAATATACCACAGGGTGTTACATAACATAATAAGTAATAATATAAGTAAAACACAAAAATCAATAAAACACACGTGAATTTTTACGGCAAAAAAATGAATGTACGATTAGCCGTACAAGTTCTGGGTAGCTCGGTTGCAAATGCCATCGAATTTTTGAAATGCAGTTTCAAATGAATCCATTTGAATCCAGATTTTTTTGGCAGTGAAGCAACTATCGAATATTTAAGAGTGCTGGATAGAATTTTTGACTTGTTCAATTCTAAAAATCCTTTCGGAATCGGTTTTAAATCACCTATGCGTAGAGAAAATAAAGAAATCTGGCTAAATGTGTTAAATGATACAAGAGATTATTTGTCTAGTTTAAAACTAAATGGACAGAACATTTTATCTCACAGGCGAAAGACGCCCGCTTTAAGTCTTATAGTTGACACCTTAAGTTTTGCCGGTTTAGCAGAAGATCTCTTAGAAAAAAACGCATACTTCTTAACGTACAAATGCTCTCAGGACCACCTCGAGATGTTATTCTCATGTATCACAGCTAGAGGTGGTTCTAACGATAATCCGGACGCTCTCCAGTTCAGGTATACGATGCGAAAACTACTGTTCCGAAATAGTATCAAGTCTAGCATTAACTCTAATTGCACAGATTCAAATTACGAAACAACACCAATTCTCAAGTTCAGGAGTACAGAACGTGATCTACAAACTCTTTTCCCCGACAGTTCACAAACTAGTGACGCAGATGAAGAAAAACACATATACGTGCTCATGGATCAGGCAGAAAAAAATACTGTATCTGATTTTAAAAACAATATCCTTTATTATATTTCTGGTTATATAATCAATAATAAAATACTCGAGAAAATAACTTGTCAGTATTGCCGAGCTGCATTGTTGGTAAAGAAATGGCATGAAGATCACTCGTATATAGTGGATATCTGTGAATTTTCTGCATTTACTGCCTTTGTCGATAAAGGAGGTCTAAAATATGCCTCAAAATTTGTCTTCGATGTGGTGAAATACGCTGAAATACTTTTTAGTACTACGTCGCATGGAATTTGGCAAGATCAGTTAAAGAATAAATTAATTCTCACCGCAATTCGTCATTTCTGTCCAAAATTAAATGATATATTCATTCGAAGTCATCCGGTTCTGTCTATAAGATGTGAAAATAGGCATGAAACAGAACTCATTAAATGTATAACGCCTAAATATATTAATTTAAGATTAAAAACGTACGCAAAAAGCGAAATGTTAAAATGAATTGGACACAAAACCACCATGCGTCAAAAGTTACGCAAGACAATATTGTTTAGCAATGTATAGCTAAATAAACTGACTTTTATTACTCTACATGGGCTTTTATTTCTACCTATTTTTGCAAAATACACCTACCAGAATACCTAAAGGTACAGAAGAATCACATAAGCAAACAACTTCATTAAAAAATCATCTGATGCCTTACCATGAACTCTTATAGCAGGACAATTTCTGTCCTACTTAAGAATCGCAACCTTTTTCGTACCGAAAACAACATTCCATTTTTAAACTGCGCGGAATAAGAGTGGTTTTAAAACGCTCATGGTAAGGCCCCTGTCTGTGTCGTCGGTCACCTCCTATGTGGTGCAAAGTACCCTCTATGTACCAATATTGTAAGATTTTGTGTTAAATAAATTATTATTATTATTTGTAGGTATAAAATTTAAATCCATCGCCCCCTCTTTTAATAAATAAAATTATATATAAAACAATAAAATTAAATATATACATATATTTTTTTTCGTTTTTCAACCTATGTTCCTTGGGGAAAGTTGTTCAATATGAGCAGCACTATCACCTGTTTCAATATGGTCAGTTAATTTTGTTACACCTCATATAATAAATACTCCATAAAAATATAATAATAATAATTATTATTATTAACTTTTCTTTTTCTCGAGATTCTTCCCGGAATTGTTGTGTGCACGGGCCTAAGCCAAGTAGGTACTATTATTATTACTATATGATTCGCCTCGCAGAATACATTTTTTTCTAACTATACTACTTACTGCATGCTTAAATTTTTTTTTTTAATAATTAATATACATATTTTGTTTAGCGCGCTATAATTAATATACACACCGCGCTAGTGTAGAGTAAAATAAAGTCATTTAAAATTGTATAGCTAACCCTACCACAGGCTCCGGCCTTTATGGGTTGCTACTGCAACACGAAGTCACCCAGATGTTGTTTAAAGCGGATCTAGAAATGGTGCTAAAATTGTAACCTAATTTGCTAACTACTAAATAAATAAATAAATAAATCCTTATCCTTAGTAATATTATAAATGCGAAAATTAGTTTGTTTGAATGTATGTCTATTTGTAACGCTTTCACGGCTAAACAACTCAAGCGATATAATTAAATTTTGCTGGGGTATAGTTTAAGGAACTGGGATGAACATAGGCTACAAGAGTTCCCTAGGGAGCGCAATATCCGAATCCCACGCGGGCCCAGTCTGGTCAACTATAAATTATCCTCGAAGAACCAAATCGTGTAGTCAGCCTAGTAGAGTAGGACACACACCATAAAAGCGCTATCTCGCTCAGCTCGAGCTTTCATTCATGAGTGCGCAATCTTGTTCTCTACGTAGTATATTATAATATCTTTGCCCTAAACACATACTAATGGAACAGTATTATATTACTTTTAATGACTTTTTGGTCTGAGCTCGACAATTGAAGTTGAATTCTTGTTTGATTTATAAAAAATGTGTAGAGTGCTTTTTTTGATTTAATGATAGTTTATTAAAGTTCAATGCTTTTTGTGCGAAATGTTTGTGATAATCAATTAAAGGCACTAAGCAGTATTTTCGTAATACTGTTCAGTCAGCTTGTGACCCTGGTTGAAGTGGTTGGTGCAACCCAACCGAAACATCGAGTAAAATAAATATGGTAAACATTCGCGATAAGACCCGTTTATAGATAAATATGTCTGAAAAACGCGAAAATCTCAAATGTTATAATTACCTACTATCACTTTACTGGCGACTTCTTCTTCTGGACTGGACATCGATACTCGGATATGTTTTAGACTTTGAAATTGTTTATGAGGAAAAATTTTATGCCGGCAGAATATACTAATTGCACCATTGCCATATATGAAGGGAAAAAAAATAATAAAACCACAGATACTAAAATATATTTTTATTTATCTCCTAAAATTCTGAGTACACCATAGAGAAATTTTGACTGCGAGAGGGAGAGGACTACGTGCGACCCTTAGAAATTTTATTGTGAATAATTCTTGTTCTTACCAATTATTTTCGTTTCATTATTTTATAATTAGGTAAGTTGTGAAATGTTATAATTAATTACTTTAATATCCTATGTGTGTGTGTGACATATAAATTATTCTATATTCTATATGATATATTTATCGATCAATGAAACAGATGTGGCCATAGATGTAGATTTATTTTGCTATGCGCAAAGATCGCAAACTGTATACATTCAGGCACTACAAGCAAGAAAGAAATAGGATGTAACTGGCAACTTGTCCACGGTGACGTGTTTAGATCCGGCGAAATCATCGGGACTACGTAAGAACAACGGTGGTGTACTAGTTTATTTGTACCGTTAATGTACCTTTGTCCACACAACGGAACCTCGTAACATAATTCTTATAGTCGCCGGACTGACGGATCTAGCTCCGTCACGAATGTCACGCAGTCATCAACGACAATCTACCGGGGTGTGTCTATGATGACGCACGTGCGTCCGAATAGTGGCCGACTCACTACATCAAATCCCCTACGAATTCGCCATAATAAACACTACGTCTATACGACACAATCGAAACAGTTCTACTAGGCTACACTTGACTTTGCCTGCGTCGTAGCTTGATTGATGTGAGATTGATTTCGTATGCGAATCCGGCAAAATTCTTAACGTGGACAAGAGGCCTAAAGTTGGTTTATGCTTTATTTTGATCGTTACAGAATTCACGTAGGTACAACCAGTATAAGAATGTCCCAGATACAGAGTAACTGGGTGCTCACCCACCCGATTTACTAGGGATAGTGGTGGTCCGTATCTCTTTTGTTACAACGTCGACATATTCTAAACACAGATTCATCTATCGGCTAACAGATGGACCTACGATTAGATTAGAAATGGATTGTTCTTGTACAACTCCGAAGGCACAACAAGATGGGAGTAGGTACATAGCTTAAATGATTTGAGTATATTGTACGCCTTCACACATTTTGAAATTTATTATGCTTCTATTGATTGTGATTTAATGCTAGGTTGTGTGAAATTTGAAAACCAATTCCAATATTTAAACCGTAATAAGTATAACATAAAAAAAATATAAATTTTAACTTTCTTTGACTTATTGATGAGTTGATCTTAGAAATATCTCTTCTCTCGACTCGATTCTATTGCCGTAAGTACTCGAGTATAACGAGTACCATTGATAATCGAGTACAATAGCGAGTCTACTCTACTCGTCCCATCACTAACTCATGTACGCTGTTCGTTCAAGTTATTCTTTCTAACGCGAGTGTTTATATCCTCTTTGTTAGTTATTTTTGTGGCATTATTCAACGCTGAATTTGACAATTGACATTGGTGGTTTGACAGTGCCTATATGTAAATAGTTCAATAATATTCTCCGTTTTTTTAATTAAATTGCTTCACTCTCGTCTCCAGAAAAATCTTCGTACTCTCTGTGTTAGAAATGTAATTTCTTAATGCGGTTTGTTCGGGAATTATAATTGTGTTTGAATCGCACTAGTTTGACCACTTACTCTACTAGATTATACATGCATATTGACGAAGAAAATGTTATGTCTAAAACTGAAGTAGGTGAAATATTTACCACAGTGTACTACATACTTTCATTGAAGATTAAAATTTATGGTTTTTTAAATTAGAAAACTGAAGAAGAACATCAAGCAATGAATAACTTTAACCAGGTATGTTTTTTCTTGCAAATGCTGCTGCTGGTATTTGTATCAACCTCTAAAGTCCTACCGCAAGCCACAGGCCTACCCTATTAAATCACATGGGGGGTCAGGCCGTAATTCACCATGCGAGCAGCACAGTGCGGATAGGTGGATCACATTCTCTATTTTTTTTTTTATTTCTCGATCATGCTGGTTTCCCCACGATGTTTTCTCTCACCGCTGAGCTAGTGACCATACTCAATTACAAACTAAGTGACACTGGCTAGCATTTGAACTCACGATCACACAAATGTGAGTCTAGTATAGATACCCCTAGGCTTATCACTGTTGCTACTGGTTGTTTCGGGTATTTTTTTTCCTTGTATTACTACTAACCTCTTTGGTAGTATCACGGGAGATTTATTTTACCTTTTTTACCTCTGAAATAATCCCAAGTATTAAAAACAATTCAAACTGATTAAATATTTATTCTGTACTTACTTATAAAATAAACTAGAGCCTCAGCCCACTGGTGTAACAATGGGGTGGCATAGTGGGCAAAAATGCCACCGGCCAGAGGGGGGCCCCCCGAACCGAGGAGGGCTGCAGCTCCGGAGGATCAGGATATTTATTTTTATAAAATTTAATATAAAATAGTTTTGTTTTCAATTAATTTAAGTTACCTACTAAAGTATATACACATGTATCAAGGTTTGAATGCATTTGTAAGAAAACGAAATCACTCAGTTTTAGAATGTGTCCGGAACGTAGTCATAAAATCCTGCCGCTTGTAGACGTCGCACTGTAGCAACGTTGTAAGTTACGGAAGAAATGTTTTGTATAACTTATCTGTATAAGTAATATACTTATACTAACAAAAAAACATAGTTATACTGTTATAAATATGTTTTTTTGGTAGTTCGTGTGCTCACGGGCTCAACAGAAAGCGGGGATTGAAAAGAAACTACAACTTTGGATGAGTTTCTTTACATTGAGGGAGGGTCCCATCCTATGAATTTGCCACGGGCCTCAGCGGTATAGTTACGCCACTGCCCGAGCCCCACTTTCTGGGGGACCATTTAAAAACTTTTATATTGGCCTCTGATGTCACATAGCCCCAGGTCCCCAATGACCTTAATCTGACACTGGTAGTAATAGGGGTAATCTAAATCTCCCATGATACTTCCACACAGGTCAGATTGTAATATGTGACAAAAATTACCCTGGTACTACCACTTGTATTACTGGTAGTGAGGTATAGTTTCACACATATATTTTATTCATCAAAATTCATAAAAAATAATACAAAGGAACCTTTATATCAGTATGAACTTATAGAATTTATTAAGATTTTCTAATAAAAGCTTGTTTTTGAAAAGTTGTTTTACCTTTATTTTATTTATTTAACAATTTATTGTATACACATAATATGAAACAAATAAAAAGGAAGAATAAGGAAAAGATGTACAAAAAGCAAAGTTAAATATAGACCTGGGAAAGTTAAATATAGGTCAAGACAGAAAGGCAGCTGTGGTGCATACCGAAAATTTGTATTATAATTTAATAGTACAATAATATTGATAAAATACATAAGTATATATTTATTTTAAAACTGTATTTTCTATATTTTGTTTAAATAGAAACATGCTCTATAATCTGATTTTTAAGATAATGCAATGAATATATTTTATTTTTAAAATCTACATAACTGGAATCAACAATAAGAACTTTTCTCAAATATTTTTTCTTTATTTTATTTTTTATCTCATATGAAAACTTACAGCTAGTTACATTTTTTTTAATTCCATGGATACTCAGGGTATATACAAGTTTTCACATAAGAGTAGTCCACTTGCAGAAGTTTCTAGTTTGTAAAAACTGAACTTCTTTTTTTATATTATATGTCAATATTTATATATCGCATTTTGCTACTGTGAAGTTTTCTTCATAATTAGAACTCGACAATGTCCAGTTCCATCGAAGTAAGTTAGGAGTCTTTCATTAAATTGATTAGTATCAGGGTCTTTTGATAAATTGGATACTATCAAATTAGACTAGACAATCAATCAACTAGACAACACCTTGGAAGCACACGAGAAACATTCTTATGCATTTATTTGATTATCACTATGCACAAACATTCGGCACTTTGAAGGATACTATTTTATAATAATAAAAAGGTTCTACTTCACTTCTTGAGTTCTCTCCAAAAAGTCCAAAACATAAAATGGAAAAACTAAACATTGCATTATCTATAGTTAAGTACTAAAAAATTAAAATATCATTGAAATTGTAGTCTATGGTTACAAATTCAGGAATTAAATAAAAATAATACAATTGTTTGACAACAATATGTATATGGGTAAAAATATGTCCCTTTAAATTTTTATGTACATATATGGGCATATGCCTAAAATAAATTCTTTATTATTATTTTATTATTATTAAACAAATAAGAAAATAATTTACATGTTTCTTAGTTTGTAGCACTTATTATTTATAGTAGACGGAATCTGGACGATATATCCTGCGTACTGGTATGAGGAGCAAATTGAATTGAATAGGCATGATGACAAATTTTGAAAAACTGTTCTGTAATGTTCGGAAATATATATTATTTACTACGAATATCATATTTCTGTAGATTTAGTAGAAAAAAAATTAATTTTAAAATTCCCACCAGAACGCTTGTCAGTGTCATGGCGTCGCTTGTGACGTCACGTTGGAGTAAACAAGACTTAAACACTAGATGCTCATGTTATAATTTAGTCATTTTGTGTTATTAAACATGAATTCGAAAGTGTATAAGTGGTGTGGGGTCCCTCAGTGCAATAACACATCAATAAAAACTCCTAACAAGTTATTTGTGTACGTTCCGCACAAGAAAACAATACGAGACAAGTGGCTTAAACTTGCAAGACGGGATTCAACAGCGATATTGCCCAGTACTCACCTTTATTTCTGTGAAGATCACTTTGACGTAAGTTTTACTTTATTTTGTAGATTCTAAAATAGTACTTGTGTTTCAATGATCTTCTTTGTGGTCTAAATTAAATAATAAACAATCTTTTTTGAGGTTAAGTTTCACCTCGAATCACCACTGTTATCTTAATAGATATTTTATTAAAATTTCAGTTGCCAAATGATATGGAGAATTATATGGAGTATCACTTGATGGGATCGGTGTCGCTGGTCCGCATGAAACCGGGGTGTATTCCCACAAAATTCCAATGTCAACCAGATAGAAGAAAACGAACATCTAATGCTACAGGGCGACCATATATTCTCAAGAAACAAAGAAAAATATTGATTGAAGAATGTGAGAGAGATTTAGAAGAAAGAACTATTGCTACAAAACAGTTGAAACTTGGAGAGACTTCATGTGGAAGTTACCTAGAAATCTCAGTAAATTGTTTTTATTAAGTACCTACTGATACTCTTTTTTATGAGTATTTATTTTTTTTCCTTTATTACTCAATAAGATGCACATAAGACTGGATAAATCAACTCAAGTACACATAAGTAAAGCCATCCAAACAGAAATGAATTTAGTAAACCAGATGACATCTTCACCATTTAAAATTAGAAGTTGCATTAAAGCTAAACCATCAACGTCCACCTTACAGAAACCTTCTAGGAAACTATTTAACATTGAAAAATCTGATAGTGATTGTTCTTATACACCATCTATAACACATGGAGAATCATCGCCATCACCAATATCTCTCCAAATTAAATTTACTTCAGACTGCAGCGAGTTAATTGAAGAAGATAAAAAACAAGAGGCATCAAAAATTCTGGAATATACATTGCTTAAAATTATGAAAAACCAACGTTCTTACATTGGAGTTTCTAAAAGCTCTTACTACCTAATAGAATTAATTGAAGGAAAAACAAGTATTCCTGCAAACCATATACAGTAGCGGCCAAAATGATTGCAACTTTTACATTTTTTTTTACATAACTTCCGTGCGAATGTGTGAATTCGAGCACAATTTTGACACGAGGAACTATGGACATGTGTGAATGTGCCATCCCTGCGGAACATGCAAAATACTGCGCAGTTTGTGCGCAGTAGCCTATTTGGTTGTTTACGCGCCACCGCATGTTATTCGCTCGATGCCATTCGAACCTACCAGACGTGTCTACAATTTTCTTACTGCAAATAAACGTTCATAAACACTTGTTTACGTCATGGGGAAGATTCAATGCAAGCCAAACTTAACTGCGGTGCAGATACACCACATCGTTCGAGGTCGTGAACAAGGGCGTACGTTGAGTCAGCTCGCGGACCAATTTGACGTCAACAAATCCACTATTTGTCGCGTCCTTCAACGATTCCAACTTCGTGGTGGTGCCGTCGTGAAGACCTCTTCGGGAAGACCTCGTATTACTTCCAGAGCTATGGATCGTAACATAATCCGGGCTTCCCGTGAAAATCCCCGCCGGACTGCAGCCGATATTTTGCCACTTGTTGCTTCTCCAGATTGCCCTGTTCCGTCAATTCGCACTATAAGGCGTCGTCTGCAGCAGACCGGACTGCATGGAAGGCGTCCCGCTAAAAAACCGCTTGTCAGCGCCAAGAACCGAGCAGCGCGAGTGCAGTGGACGCGAGATCATCTAACCTGGACACGCGAGGATTGGTCCCCAGTGCTGTGGTCCGACGAAAGTAAGTACAACCTGTTTGGAAGCGATGGTGTCAAGTACGTGAGGCGTCCCGTGGGTCAAAGGTACGACTACAAGTACCAGACACCCACAGTGAAGCATGGTGGAGGCTCCGTCATGGTATGGGGGTGTTTTTCGGGCCATGGCATGGGCCCTCTACGTCGCGTGGAAGGTCACCCGGAGCGCATTCAGTATCAGGACATCTTGGAAAACACCATGCTTTCATTTGCTCGGACATCCATCGGCCGGTCGCTCATCTTCCAGCAGGACAACGACCCGAAGCATCGTTCGAAGAGCGTGCAAGACTGGTTTCGAGCCCGACACGTGACGCTCCTCGACTGGCCGAGTCAATCTCCCGACCTCAACATCATCGAACCGATGTGGGACTACCTCGAGAGGAAGTTGACGGGCGTAACTGCGAAGAATGGGACCGAAAAGTTCGAGCAACTTGCTGAAGCGTGGAGGACCATACCGATGTCCTACATCGAGGCGCTCATCGACTCCATGCCTCGTCGGTGTCAGGCCGTTATCGACAACAAGGGCTATCCCACCAAGTATTAGTACCTAGAAATGTACCCTATCAATTATGTAAACATTCCACTTATACATCTGTAGTTATAGCTTTGTTCGCGGTAAGGATTCAGAACTAATTCGGAACTAGTACTGAACTAATTTGGAATCGTAGTAGAGCGCATGCTCGGTTATAGACCGATTCGTGATTTTTATTTCCGCGAACGATTTCGGAACCAAACTGCGTACGATCTACTGTCATCGGCAGTGTTACCAACTGTCAAAAATATTTATCCCTAAAGCTTAAGTCAAAAACCCCCAAAATCGCCCCAATTACTTAGAAATCCGTCTAAAAAAATATATAATAAAAGAAAAAATATAAATTACAAAAATGCAATGAAATTTCTTTACCTTTTAAATCTGGATCTGTTTCCTAAATCTACGTGTACTTCTGACAGTACATTTTATTATTTTTAGTTTCTTTAGGCATCATTAACAAATTGCTTGTCGGCACAGCAGTACAACAACAAAATCGAATTAAACAAGTAAACAATAATCAACGTACATATGTATTTCCAATAAGCATAGGCACAATAACCACCAGTCACCACAGAGTAGTTGTAATATATTTGTACTAGATGTCGTTAAGTCGCTAGGTCAACAAATAAATATGATTAGCTATTATAGTTTGGATTGTCCCAGGGCCTATACTTTCACATAATATATGAAAAATATATATTCAAAAAAATATATGAAGAGTCAAAAAATCCCTAAAAATATAAAACCCCTAAAAAAAACCCATCCCACTTATTTACCCCCTAAATTTGGGGGGAAAACCCCTAAGTTGGCAAGTATTTAAGTGGACCCATCTAAACACATTACTCTTATTAGAGTATTATATAAACTTATTTATATAAACAACAAACAAAACTAACCATATTTTATTTAACCCTTAATAAATTAATAAAATTTATATTTTATTTAACTATTTAACCAGTTTATTAGTTTCTAACCAACTGAATATAGCCGCAGCATATATGTCAAATGTCGTTAGGTAAAAACTGCGCATGTCTGGAACTACGGATTCTTGCCAAAGTTATAGAACTGATAGAACTGATTATGAACCGATCCTGAATCGAGTTCGACGGTTCCGCGAACACAGAACTGTAACTATAAATTCTGAATTGTGTGTTCCGCGAACGGCATTATTTGAACTGCGCATGCGTATAGTTCCGAATCAGTTCGGAATCCTTACCGCGAACGAAGCTTATATGACTTCGAAATAAACAACCAATTTGTGCGTTTTTAAAAAAAAATTAATTTCTTTCTATAATATGTTGGTGATGTAGCATATTCGGTTAATTTTTTATGGAATCAATGCGTTATTATGCCATGCGTATACGACGAAAATTTTGTTGAATTAGCTGATATATAAACAAAGTTATAGACGACAAAGTAAATGTTGCAATCTTATTGGCCGCTACTGTATGTACCTATGTGTTTAAAAAAATAAGATTAAATAACCCATTCAGAGAGCTTGCTGATGATTTTTCCATGACTCCGACTTATGCTAGCAAAATATTTCTAAAAAATATACCATTAATAGCTAATTTAATACATCCTTTTATTGCAAAATTAGATAAAGATTCTATAAAAAGAAATTTACCCATGGCCTTTAGGCATAAATATCATAGCATAAGTTGCATCATAGACTGCTTAGAAATTGAGGTGCAAAAGCCTTAAATCAATGTCTCTCATGGTCAGAGTACAAAAAAGCTAATACCGTCAAGTATCTTGTGTCCTGTACACCAAATGGTTTGGTGAATTATATTTCACAAGGTTGTGGAGGAAGAATAACCAAAGATGTCATGAATTCTCCCAGCATCAACAAGTCTATTCCAGGCAAATTAGCCCTGTTTGCCTTAGTAAATCCTTGTTTCATGACTTACGTTATTTCACTTTAGATTTAATAACACAACAAAACATAAACTACTCGCTGTAAACGAAATCGAATCGTAAGTAAAATCACAGATAACCAGTGCTGAGACCGAAACAAGACGACATATTGACATATTCGTTTGTTTACTGAAATGTGATGTAATTGACTCTGATTGGTGTTCAACATATCATGGCGGATTGCTGTATTTTGTTGTTTTATTTTATCAAAATAATTATTAATCTCGCTCATAATAAAAAACAATACGTGTTTTGTAATATACGACCGCAGGTTTCATTAGGTAAATACATAATTTTGGTGATTTTTAGTTACTGTCATCATGCCTATTGTGTCAAATTCAAAGAATCATCGCTTGTCGTAAATAATTGGAGATTTTTTACAAGGAGTATCATAGGAATTCCTTATTGCACATACCACTTATTTGACACTTTTTTGACAGAGTTGGTTTTTTCTTTTCTTCCGCAGCCCCTGTACATCCAGTACTGGACATAGGCAGGCATTGCTGGGATATTAATAATTGTAACTAAATATACTCAATATATATCAAGTTTAACGAACAGTACTCATACTTAAAATAATTTGTTCTCATTAATTTATTCCTAACTCCGATATAGATCTATAATTTTATTAAGTATAAAATAATTAGGTAGATAATTACATACATTCAAATAGAAATAAGGAAATAATAACAATATTTATCTATTTAAAGGGGTCTTAAGAATGTTTACCTTATTTATGTTACTCCACGTTTCGGTTGAGTTGCACTAACCATGGTCACGAGCTGACTGAAGAGGCAGCTAGTCCATTTGATCTTCATATTTTGGAGAGTTGCGGCACACAACACACAATATTAGAAGTAACGTCAGACGAAAAATCGCGAGGTTTAATTTTATTAAATTTATTAATCACTAGGTTCCATATTGAGGACAATTTGTATCCATCTTCTCTATTGTATTTTCTGTTTTTTTTTATTTCAATTGCTTCGCTCTATTCTTCTCCTTCTCCTAGCTTCTCCAGGATTGGAGAATAGTGGCCATGGGTGGAGAGGATTTTGGACTATGGAGTTCTATCCATTTATTGCTCCCGGCGTTCAATACATGATCAGCTATCGCCGATTTGTTCATCTAGCAATTCCTCACAACTGCGATATGTTATTTGACCTTTTTACTACAGTGCGCCTTGTTTAGTCTATGTAGGAACTACAACACCTGCGGTCTATCTTATAGACACCTGGCATCTGATAGGGTCTTACTTACTTTGGTGTGCGTAGGTTTTTTTTTTTTTTTTTTTTTTTTTTTTTATTTATAGATTAGTGGGCGGACGAGCAAGCGGTCCCACGTGGTGATAAGTGTTACCGCCGCCCATGGGCACCTGCAACACCAGGGGGTATGCGGGTGCGCCGCCGACCTTGCAAAATCCTATTCACAGCTCTCTTGAAGAACCCCATATCGTAGCTCAATGGAAAGACCTCTTGAGGCAGTTCGTTCCACAACCTACGGGTTCGCGGTATAAAATAATTTTTGGACCGAACAGTGCGCGACACCTCCGTATCGAGGAAATGCGGATGGACCGCACTTCTGTGACGGGAGGTGCGGTTGTAGAAACCCGAGGTGGGAATTATATTAAACAATTCTTCAGAGCATTCCCCATTGTACAGGCGGTAGAACACACAGAGAGACGCAACGTCTCTCCGAATGCTGAGGGATTCTAAACCGCCCGTGAGAGTGGGATCGTCGACAATACGAACAGCACGTCGTTGGATGGAGTCAAATGGGTCCAATTGGTATTTCGGTGCGCCGGCCCAGAGATGAGAGCAGTACTCCATATGGGGCCTCACCTGAGCTTTGTAAAGCATAAGGAGTTGCCCAGGTTTGAAGTACCGCTTCGCTCTGTTCAGCACACCGAGCTTTTTGGAGGCCATTTTGGCCTTATTTTCCAGATGACCCCTGAATTCGACTTTGCTGGAGATGTCGATACCAAGGATCCCGATACTCTCCAAGATCTTAAGAGGTATGCTCTGAAAGCGAGGTGCTACAACAAAAGGGGTTTTTTTTAGCGGTGAATGCACAGACTTGCGTCTTACTGGGGTTGAAATCCACTAGGTTTAGAGAACCCCAAATCGAGACTAGATCTAAAGAGTCTTCGATTTCAGACACAAGCCTGGCGCGATTCTCTTCCACTTCGACCCGAGGGATGTTGGCGCGGCCCTTGTACAAGGCGTCTCCAGTACTGTCATCTGCATAGCAACGTATGTCACCAATTTGCAACAGGTCGTTGATATGCAGAAGGAACAGAGTTGGAGACAGCACGGAGCCTTGCGGGACGCCAGCGTTAATAGACATGGTGTCGGAGCAGCTACCATCGATAACGACTCTGATGCTCCGTCCAGTCAGGAAACTGGCAACCCATTCGCATAATCCCTCGGGTATCCCGAAAGATGGTAACTTGGAAAGCAGCGATTTGTGCCATACCCGGTCAAAAGCTTTCGCAATGTCTAGGCCTACAGCCAGAGCCTCGCCTCTACTCTCAATGGCGTCAGCCCAGCGGTGTGTTAAATACGCTAAAAGATCACCAGCGGAGCGATTATGGCGAAATCCATATTGACGGTCGCTAATCAGCTGGTGATCCTCTAGGTACCCAAGGAGCTGTGTGTTTATGACACGCTCCATCACCTTGGAGAGGAGGGAGGTGATCGCTATTGGCCTGTAGTTGGCCGGGTCTGTGCGGTCACCCTTTTTAGGTAAAGGGTGAACATGAGCTACCTTCCATGTTGACGGGAAGCTTTTTGTAGAGTAGAGTAGGTTTTCCGCCACTTTGGAGGATAGTGTATATACAGTCTTAATGAAGTATTTTCTTAATACTATTATAACTTTGTCCGTCACTCCTTTAACATAAATGCTTAAATGCATAAATGCTCGTTGACTGCTGACCTCAGGATGGCTTTCCCTACGATAGCGCCGTGGTCGCCTTCCACTCACTTTATATCCATTTCGTTGTAAGTACCTCCTGTGAAAAACGCGAAAATCTCAAATGTTATAATAATAATAATTGTGCTATACATTGTTTTCTTTATACAATTTTCTATACATTATGATGTAAGTAGTTACTTATTATGACGTAATTAAATACTTTTACCTATTCGTAATTTGTTGTACAGATATGATTACTTACTGTAAATATAGTTCATTAATAAAATTGTATTAATGTTCTCTGTTTACACTGTTCAGTCACAATATGGTGAAATAGTAAAACTTTTTGTTACGACTGTACACTAACCGTCTTCATCCGTGTAAAAATGAAAGTACCTAGCGTTCGATTTTCCAAATATGTATGTGTGCGTATTAGCTAGGTAAACAACTTGTCAAAGATCTCTATGGAACGATGATGACGTTACCAAATAAGATACACCCTTAATACTGAAGTCATTACAATATTTTTTAAAAGTGTAGTTATACTGTTACAAAAGGGATCAAAATCTACATCACGACTAATGTTGCAAATGTTCTAAAGTTATTTAATGCTCGTCACAGATTTCTTTGTCGTTTAAGAATTTAATAAAAATAATATTTTGATAAACAATTGAAAATAAAGATTTGTAATATAATGTTTATTTCTGTGTTTTCGCCAACAGACTTACAAAGAGTGGTTAGAGCAATCTGCTCAAAAGAAAGAGGATATTAAGAAGAGGAGAGTCTTGCCTACTCAAATTATACAGTCTGGAAACAGTAATAATGTAAGTATAATCTATTCAATATACATTTATTAAAATCCTATACATAATAAAAAAATCTAGTAACGTATAAGCAAACAGAAATATAATTGTAGATGTATATACATTTTATTATTAATACATTGTGTATTTATATACATATGTATATAGATTATATGGGTCATTTGCAGAAAATATGTACCTTTCAGGATTTTTTGTGTCCTATAAATTCTTTAGCGGTTTTAAAATACAATTTTAAAAAACTTCATGCATATTAGTTTTTATTGTAATAAGAATAGTATGATTTTTTAATTGGTGGTTTCTATCACTACGTGAAATTACACAATAGTACCATTCTGATTTGGTTTATTTCGAAGATCGTTGTTACGAATTTTTGTTATAAGTCTTATTGTAAGAATTGAACTCCTTATTACAAGCTATTATAAGTTAGTCTGTACATTTTATTTACTTTATTTTTAAGAAGTATTTTTTTTTATTAAACTGGCAGCATTTGACATCCGTCAAAATCACTTAACGCCCGGAGGCCATGTTAGTTATATCAGAATTTGACACGTGAAAGTTTAAAAATATTTGTCTGAAAAAAAATCTCAGGGTGATCAACGGCTGATTTCTCAGGTAAAAGTTCGATAATCGTGTACCAATTCCCCTCATAAAACTTAGGTTTTCTCTAAATCTTAACAAATATAAACAGTTCTATAAGTATTAAATCGTGGTTGTAATGGAAATATTTTTTGAGGTTATAATTTCTCTTTTTCGTCCTGGGTACATATATTTCGTTACGTTACGAAACTGAGAAATAGTAAAGTTTAGTCTATACCAGAGATCCACAAACTTTTTTGTTTCGTAGACCACTTGCCATGTTTTTCGGTTTTGAGTAGACCTGCTTACCTAATATTGATTTTTTGCAAATTCATCAACATCAAATGTGTTTTTGACAGCTGGTATAGTGCTACTCACTTTGATAGATTTTAATTTCTAACTAGTGTGAAAAACTTAAAAAAACATGTTAAGTTTTATACATTTATTAATTAAATTCAAATTAAATCAAACCATATTACAATTTAGTGTCTGTTACATAAAATAACTAAGCAAAAAATAAATGCTTTTAGTGGGAGGGATGAACCTGATGCTTTAATAACAAATTTTCAACATTTGGCATCAATTTAGTTAGGTTTAATCTCAAGAATTGGTAATATCCGTTTCTAAACTGTACCTTAAGTTCTTCGTTAGTGCTTATTCCGATCAGATCCTCTTGTAATATGACATCCGTTTCTTCGATGTCACCATATGGATTGCTTATCCACTGTGGTATTCCACCATAGTCAAAACATCCTCAAACCTGGTTTCAAAATCTGAATAGAGGGCATTTAAATGTTGAACGTAGGTTGAAAACGTCATCTTCCTGGAAGATTGTCTGTGACAAATTGGGAAACTGGGAAAATTCGCGTCGTCCAATGTTTTGCTTCATTAGCTTAATTCTGGCAAGAAACGCTGAAATGATGGACTTTGTTTTAATCAAATTTAGGCTGTCACCTTGTAATTACAAGTTAACCTCATTAAATTTAGTAAACAAATCTGTTAAATAGGCAATGTCTGGTTTCCACTTGATTAAATTTTCTTTTAAAATGGATACTTTAGCATCCAAAAACAGTCTCAAAAAGTGCAAGAAATCTTGTCAAACATAAGCCTTTCGTACTTCCAGCCGGCATACTTTAGTGTGAAGGAGTAATTGATGAAAGTTCTCGTCATTTTCTTCACACAACTGCGCAAATAACCGCGTATTCAACGCGTTGCTTCGGATTTGGTTTACTGCGTTAATGATTAATTGAAGAGATTCATGCAATCTACCACTCAGATATTTAGCAACTAAATGTTGTCGATGGATGACGCAGTGTATTGCTAACACCCCGGGTACATTTTGTTTTAAATGGCTTATAAATCCACGATAGCGCCCAAACATGGCAGGTGCTCCATCTGTTGCTACTGATATTATATTGCTATGCTTCATTACCAGGTAAAGATAAAGTTGGAGGTCTAGCCAGCTAAAAGTTGACACAGGCTACAATTTACTGCAGAAAAATATTTTTTACAAAATAGAAACTTACACGCAGAGAAAATAAAAAACGCGGGCGGAGCTGCGGGCAACTGCTAGTTTATAATAATTCTTAAACAGTTTCATATAGAAGAAAACATATCTAATAACTTAGAGCTCGTTCACAAAATTTGCTCCAGAGAGGCAATAAAAATGGATTTTTGATGTTCTATAAACTTCTATAAACTTGAACTTCTGAATTACCTAGGCCGTTTCTTGATATTGTACATAGCGGCCTTAAATTTTAGATGTAACGAATATAAATCACTTATTTTACCCGATTTTTGATAGTAGTAGTAGCTCAGAGAGCAAATTTTGATCTCTTAATACGCAATTACACTGAAACAAACACCGTATTCAAAAACTGTTTTATGTTTGTTATGTATTTTTAATGTACACTGCGGCTTTACTTTTTCGATTTTTGACCAAATATCCAAGGTATAACATTACTTTTCACTACACAAAATTTAAAAAAAATCTTTCCTGAAATATTCCGATTTTCTCATAATTTTAGACTTGTACTTAAATTCTTATACTTATACTAAACTTCACACTTTTGGCATACGAAATGTCATTTGATAATAAAAAAAATAATGCAATAAACAATAAAATTAAACAAATAAAAGTGTATATATTTGCTTGCGCTCGAGGAGCGGCCTCAGTGCCGCGCGGGCGCTTGTCGAGGTAGGTTCTGTGTCGAACGTCGTTTTCCAGAATTTAGTGCCACGCGATCTATCGTAGCTGTATAGTGCGACCAACCCGTTTTGACCACGTAAGTCATAATAATTATTGATAAAACTATAATTTATTAGCAAAAGCTCATTTTGGTTTGTTTTACTCGACTGCGCAAAAAGGAGGGTAATGTTTTTGGTATATATATATTTGTCCGGTTTCTTGGGCGCTCGCTGTAACCTGAATGGCTGGATGGATTTAGATGAATGAGGTATCGTTTGATTCGTTTTAATTGTGGGAGTGAAGGGTTTGTTTTATTTCTTTATATTAGTTTGATATGAATTACTTTAATCAAGAGTTTTGTTTATTTCTAGCATGGGTCGGAAAGGCACTGTGTACAGATGTGTTACAAAGAGAAAATATACAAATGAATTAAGAAATGCAAACCAAGCAAGGTAATATTTTTCGCAAAATAACAATTTAGTATTGCTTTTATATACTTCGGAAATTTATAGTAACTTTGAATGCAACTGTTTCAGAAAGGAAAAGAAATATGAAAATGCCATGAACAAAGATTCCTTCTTATCACAATTATGGGACACGGAAGACATTGACATGAACCAAGTTCCATTCTCGTCTCAGGTGAATAACGCAAGAAACCTTTTTTAAAAACATTGTGATAACGGGAGCAACTCTTGTTATTAAAAGACTATCATCATCATCATCTCAGCCCTTGGACGTCCACTGCTGGACATAGGCCTCCCCCATTGTCCGCCATTTAGACCTATCGGCAGCGACCTGCATCCACTTATCACATATAAAAAGACTATTATCACATTATATTATATCATAACAGGTTTTATTTCTCTTTAAGATACCCAACTGCGAAATACCTTCGTCTTCTATGAAGAATATAAATTTAACACCTGACAAACTGCCACCCCCAACACTTGATGAGACGGAAGTGATGATGACAGTAGAAAGCGAATTAGAGAACAGTACCGTAAGTACACCAATATTATAGAGGTAAAGTTTGTTTGGGAGTGAGTTTGGATGTAGCAGGTAATCTCCGGAACTACTAATCCGATTCTAAAAAATTCTTTCACTAATAGAAAGCTATATTGTCCCTCAGTGCTATAGGCTATATTTATTCTCGAACGTGAATCCCAAATTTCTCTCGGGAAAAGAAATATACGCGGGTGAAATCGCGGGGCATTCGCTAGTTGATTATTGATTTTGATTTTGATTTGATTATTATATTACAAAGCTAATGTTTAATTGCCGTGTTTCTTCTCTTCTATTATGCGATCTATACTACTAATAAAAATGCATAATTATTTCAGGAAGCAGATCAGGTTGTTGAGGGACGGAGAATAATTGATTTCCAATACTTTATGAGTCAATTACTTGAAATTGAGATACATGGTGAAAAATTCGGTTGCAGACTGAATAATTTGAAATTAGTGCAAGAGAAACAAAAAGGACTCCTCTCAAAATTTTTTTTTGAATGTCTTATGTGCGGTTCTACTTTTGAATTGAAAACATGCGACGATAATTGTCTTAAATTTGATGTAAATGCTGAAGCGGTATCAGGAGCCATTCTTAGGAATAGGAATAAGCTTATCGAATCTCAACGAACTCAATGCTTCGATGCATTTACCATCTATGCCATTCCGATTATTTAGCACTTCACATGGTGATATTGCTGAAATATGGCGTATAACGGCTGAAGAGTCGATGAAACAAGCTGCCAAACAAGAACAAGAAGTTGCAATATTACGTGGTGACGTCAATGATGCAGGAATAGCAATGGTGCCAGTAGAAGCTGATGCATGTTGGAGCAAACGATCTTATAAAACAAATTATTCCGCTTTATCTGGTTGTGCAGCAATAATTGGGGAACATACTAGAAAAGTCCTGCATATTGGCGTTCGTAACAAATATTGCGTTATCTGCGCGCCTTTAAAAAAGGTGTGTCTGCAAGAGAGCATAATTGCACAAAAAATCACTCTGGTTCATCCACCAGTATGGAACAAGCAATTCTGGTTGAAGGTTTTAATTGCTCGATAAAGGAAACAAATCTTATATATAATAATTAATAGCTGACGGTGACTCGAGTACTTACAAAAGCATTCTCGAAAATAGACCTTATCCTGATGTGCTTGTACAAAAAATAGAGTGCACCAACCATTTGTTGCGCAACTACAGCGGAAGAGACATGCAATTGCAAAAAGATACTGCTATACCTCTTAATGAACGCAAACTTTTGACCGGCGATCGCCTTACTAGGCTACGTACTGCTATCCGTTCTGCAAGTAAGTTTAGAAATGAACAGAATTACTCAACCGAGACAAAAATACTTAATTTGCAGAAAGACATATTAAATAGTACACGCCATGTTTTTGGTGACCACACTGATTGTGAAGATTATTACTGCACACCAGAAAGGAAAACAGAACAAAATGTAGTTCCGATGGTACCAACTTTAATGCTCAAATTGCGAAAGAACGCATCTCAACTGGCATTTAATTCCAGGAGCCTTCTGCAAAATTCTACAAACAATCGTGCCGAACAATTTAATAGTATAGTAGCCAAAGTAGTGGGTGGCAAAAGAGTTTATAAAAGACTTTTTCTTTTAAAGACTTATAAAGCACGCTGTTACGCAGCAGTAGTGACGTTCAATAGTGGTAAACCGCAATACACATTATACAAAACACTGTGGGGCAAGAGCCCAGGAAAGACTATAAAAAAACTAGAGCAAAAGCGGCATGACAAAAATAGAAATACAATATAAAGCGCAACAGAACCAAATTAAATTTTAGTAAAACTGAGGGGCACTATGGTAATGAATGTCAACGCCCAGATATGGGGCAAAATGATTTTGAAAATGCGAAGGAATTGTTTTAAATAACCTTAAACAACAGGCGTTGAAACGTTTTGAGATAGAGCGCAGCACCACATTACAAGCAGAAAGCGCATTGTGGCTCGAACTTCGTCGAAGCATTTTGACGAATCAGAATTCGACACCATTAGTGAAGGATATTTTGTATAGGTATGATTTAGGCCATGTACCTTCCATTAGACATGGAAAAGAAAATGAAGCTAAGGCTTTAGAACAATTGAGTGTACAAGAAAACATTCAAATTGAATAATGTGGGTTGTTTATCGATGAACAGTACTGCTTTCTGGGGGCTTCTCTCCTGATGGCGTCTGCGAAGAAGGACTAATAGAAATTAAATGTCCTTCCGCATTCGGTATCGATCCAGAAGAAGCGATTGCAAGCAAAAAAATTAAATGCTTCAAACTGAACAATTCCGGCGAACTTACCATGAATGTAAAACACGACTGCTTTTACCAAGTCCAGGGTCAGCTTCATGTCAGGTCAGGTCAGGTCAGGTCAGTATGGACTGGTCCTAATTACGCAATCAAAGTAGTGAGAGTTCACAAAGACGATGATTTTTGGGAAAACCAAATGTTACCAAAGTTGTCGCGTTTTTTCATGACTGTATCCTCCCAGAAATAATTGATTTTCGAAAAGCCAGATCGATGCCACTAAGAGAAATACTTTTCTAACCATGTTTAACACAGGAACCTGGCCCTACCTACCCTACCTATCTCTCTAACTAACTACCTACCTACAGTTTTATAATAGTTGTAATGTTTGAATTGAATTGAATTGAACTTCAATATTGAATTGAAGTAATGTAACATTTATTGTGTATAAACCTGAAAAAAAGCTTACAAAGTAAAAAGAAAAGATCGTAAATTAATAAAGAAAGGATTATTAATATGCATAAAACATGGTCAGTATAGGTGTTATTTAGAATTAAGTTCAATATGTTTTGCCGCAGCTTGGCATGCACATTTATAAAGTAATATTAAATATTAAATTTAGTTCTACTATTTGTACTTTACTATTTGCTATGTATAGTAATCGCGAAAACCTAAGAAAATATTATTTACTATTTGTTGTTTTGTTTTCCTTGCAATCACGGTAACAGGAGCGAAGCCGCGGGCAACAGATAGTAACAAATAATAAAAAAACAATGCAATTCATTGATTTTTTAATACGGTATATACTAAACTTACTTGTAGATCTATCTTTGTAAAAAATAATTCAATAATAGGAAAAAGTATCAACATTGTTTATTTTAACTAAACCATGGCGACTTGAACGCGCGACCTTGAACGAAGTGTCGCCGGGTTTGAATATGCCTAATCTTTCAGAACTCTATTTTTAATACGCCTCTTAAAACAAGCGAGACTATTCGCCCAACGGACGGTGACGAAGCGCGAGCGAGCGGCTCCGTGATTGTTTGCATTAGGTTGGCGCGAATGAAGAAACTGAAACCGCGAGACGAGGCGATCCGCCATTTTTTTGGGACCCATCGTTTGGGAAATGCTGCCCTATAGTAAACTAAGCCAATTCAACGTCGGGTTGTGAAACGAAACGCAACTAACCACAAGTCTAATAAACGTCAAATCACGTCGAAATCGAACCAAAATAATTGAATTTTACACGTTTTTTTTCTCCACTTCTTGGTTTTGCAAAAAAATAATTCCCAAGCGTGTGTAGAATGAGAACTCACTAAAAATATATGAAGTTAAAACTCCGCGATAGCTAATTTAAAGCCCAGCCGATGTATGTAGTTCACATTTTTTAATGTCAAGTTTAAAACTTGTGAACTTCTTGCTGTCTTGGTAGACAATAAAATATGTTCTGACATTATATAAATATATATACTGAAAAAGTGGAATTTAGATTTTTTTTAATTGCTTGAGGAAATACAACCCGATGTTAATATACCTAATATGCCATGTTTGACTCACCAGACAACTCTTTCAAGAGATTTTTTTCTATTACAGTGACATAGAGGAGGTGTTCAAGAGAGCTGTGAATAGGATTTTGCAAGGTCGGCGGCGCGCCCGCATACCCCCTGGTGTTGCAGGTGTCCATGGGCGGCGGTGACACTTACCATCACGTGAGACCGCTTGCTCGTCCGCCCCTTTCTCTGTAAAAAAAAAAAAAAAATATGGCACCGTTGACAAATGCCGAAAGGCAAAAAAAATACAGAGAGCGTCTGAAACAAGATCCCATTAGAAATGAGGAATTACGTAAGAAACATTTAGACAGGGTGAAATCAAAGATATTAAAAATTAAAGATCAGAGTCAAAAGCAGAAAGATAGCACAAGAAAAAAGTGGAGAGAGTATTCTGCACGATGTTATGAGAAAACAAAAAGTAAATGTAATTATCAATCGAGCTCAGGAGTAGAAAAATCATGCATTGCTGGCAATATTAATCAATGGAAATCTGAAGCAATAAAACTACAAAACGAGTTAAAGGTATGTAAAACAGCGTTAAATTTGTTAGCAAAAAAGCAAGAAAGCATGAGAAACACATTTATCAACTCAAGCAAATAAAACATGAAGAAGACACAATCGAAAAGGAAGATAAGTACACCTTCTGAATTTGGTTTTCTATCGGAATCGTTGAGATCTGTTTATAAGAAATCTACCCGAAAAGAGAAAAATGTCTTAAGAAAGTTATAGAGAAATAACTGCCAAATATTGAATAATGACAAAGATAACCAAGGCTGTTGGAATAAAAGAAAAAAATCGATCAAATGTTTCTAAAACAGCAAAAAGAAATCATTGACTATAGAGATTCACAATTTCTATTTACGTGACGATAATATAATAAGCCGTCCAACAGCCGGTAAGAAAGAATGAAAAACTAAAGTCAAGACCAAAGTACAGATACGTTTCTTAACAGATACAGCCTGAAATTTGTATAAAATTTATAAAAATAGAGGTACGGCATCGGCATTTCTGTGACACCTCGAAAGCTGGAAAACTGTGATATCTGTGTTTGCATACGAGATGCCAATATAAAACTCAAAATATTAAAAGCTTTGAATTCTTAAAAACAAAACAAACTGACCAATTGTTACAACAAAATAGCATGTAGCTTAAATTCAAACGCATTTATGTACGGGGAATGCGAATCATGCGCCACAAGAAATATAGAAACAAACTTGAAACTTGAAAAATAAAACCACTGTTTCTTGGCTCCAGTGATGCGTGAAAAAAGTTCCTTATTATAACACTTTATTACAACATGATCCACCAACAGAAAGCCTGCCGACACTGTGTTGATGATGTGAAAGTGAATGAAGCGGTAATGATAGTAGATTTTTCAGAATACTACCTGTGCAAATATAATCACGAAATACAGAGCCATGCATTTTGGTTCTTCACACAAACAAATAACACTTCAAACAGAAGTAGCATACCTTAAAAATGATAAACCAAAGCCGTTTTGCTCTATTTCTCCCAATAATGAACATCGCCCATTTAGTATTCGGGCGCATATACATTCAACCAGTCTTACATAATATTTTAAGTATTAACGTCCAGAAGTAAACACTGCACGTATTTTCCGATGGTCCTACCACCCAATATCGACAGAAGGCAAATTTTGCTTTGATAAATTTACCATATATTTTGACATTGACCACGCGACATACTCATATTTTGAAGCTTCTCATGGTAAAAATGCAGCAGATGGTATCGGTGGTACATTAAAGAGAACTTTGGATACGCGTATAGCATACGGATGCGATGTTTCTAATGCTGTTGCATTTAAACTTAAAAACAACAATCATCTATTTCACTCTTTTATGTGTCAGATGGAGATATTGAACAAATAAAAGAATTAAACACTGTTATTAATTTGTGTCCGCTAAACATATAACCAATAACAAGAAACGCTAACAAAAAGGTCCGAAAAGGAAAGGGAATGATGGAATGGTGGGAAATGATACTGATGCTGAAATAACAGTTGAACCGAAACGGTCTGAGGCAGTGTTTCCCAAAGTATGGGTCGCGACCCACAAGTGAATATTGTGTGGACCTCGAAAAAAATAAATTTAATCTAATTTTAAGTATATTGTTCTGATTTATCTTATTTTTACTTATTGAACATTTTGATTGTAACTGATTTTTTTCTTATTTTTCAATTGTACAATCCTTCATATAACTACGCCACGTAAACGAGAACATGCTGCAGCAGCGACACAATGCTATTTTCATACAAGGCGTAGGGTGGGTCCCGAACTTTGTCATTTTTTTTTAGTTGAGTCGCGGTTCATATAACTTTGGGAATCACTGGTCTAAGGTAATGAAAACCAATAAAGCTCTGAATAACCGAATATATGCACAGAAAGGAACGGACTTAAATCAGTATCGACAAAGTCGAATATTGCCAGAGAAGGACAGGAAAATAAGAACAGATACAAAAAAAGAAAGGTATTTTTTTTTTGTTGAATCCACTTTCGAAAGCGATGAAGAAATTGATTATACGGAAAGCGATGACGGTCCTTACATCATTGTAGAAAGTGACTCGGAATCTACATCTATCTACATATCTACATCTATATCTACATACATGTTACTATTTCGAGGAAGAAAAATAAAGTCACAATTTTATCTGACGTGCGATTCAGCGTTGAATCGCAAGAATTGAATTCAGTCGTCGTTACTTAGATTTAATGTATAAAGGACCTTGAGCTTTGCATAGAATTACTTCTGGTAAACAACAAATTATTAATGACGTATCAAGTGACGATGAATTATTTTTTTAATTGGAATATCAATTGGCCATAATCAGATTGGCGCGAAAAAATTTTTATTTACTATGAGAAAAATAAAATTAGCTTTTTGAGTTGATTGTTAATTTCCAAGAATAAAGTTTTTTGTTTTGAGAAAATTTTTGAGTTAAGTTTTTATATTATTCTATTTTAAAGGTTTATAAGTTTTAATATGTGATTTGTTAAATTTCATTTTTACTATTTTGAAAGGATATTTGACTCTTATTCATTTGAGTATAATTGGGGCTCTTTAAATTTTTTAAATATTATTTTGAGAATATTAAAGACTCACCGATTGTCAGATTCGTGTGTTATTATTGTTAAAAATAGTTATGTATTCACTATATTCTTTACTTATTAATTTTAAAGACTGATTAGAACAAAACCCATTACTAAATAAATGTTATCGAGTCAAAATAAAACTGTGTTTTTATTCACTAATCCAATGAACGAAGCCATGAGAAAAAGCATCTATTGTACCATGTGTACAGTGCTTTATTGATATCAGTTTCGTTATATCAATTATCAGTTTCGTTATTTCTCAGTTTCGTTATAAGTTTTAAAAGGTACCTACATATTTTCCGCAAATGACCCATATATTGTTATCAATAAAATACAGTTTTCATAAAAGGAAAAGCACAAAATATGTAATGTATGTAGTGAAATATCAGATTTGAAAATAAATGTAAAACTGTGTAATTAATGTATAATTATTAATTACCTGTATAAATTATAAATATATAATTACCTGTATGTAAACTCACAAGCGAATGTGCAGTGCCATTATAAAATCACACAATTTTAGGACAAAGTATTTTATGTACCCTTTGTAAATTATTTGTAAGTATATGTTAAAATTTAAAAAAAATTTAACAAAACCATGTCTGTACATTAAGTATTTCCTCCGTAAGGCCTAAACGATCAAAACATTGCGCAATCCGTAAAATATGCACAATATAATTGATCGTTTAAGGGGTATAGGCTAGATATTTTTTCATTTATTTCTTTGTATTAAGATTAACGTTTCTTTTCAGACCGCCCCTACAAGGCGTAAACAGGATCAGACACAGCTATCGAGTCCCACCATACTCGTACCTCCACTTAAGTCGGAAATGAAAAATACAGCATCCAGCTCGGAAACTTCAATTAAAATAGAATTGCTCACACCATCTCACTCATTAACTTCATCGAAAACGGAAATTCACACAAACTCCAGCTCAGAAACGTAAGTTAGTAAGCATATGGAATGTAATAATTTAACAGTAAAAATTTTACTTAAGAGGTCGTTATTTTAGTCAATTTTAATTTTGTAATATGACACCAATGCGACTCGATTGACTGAGTGGAACTGCTGGAGTGATGTCCCCCCGACACCCATCTTTGGAGTTGTATGTCTCGAAAAGAGCAAATATGACAATGATTTTGGTAATGTAATGTATATAAGGGTGTGACAGATGTCACACTGAAATCTTTTATACAGTGAGAACGTTTTTTTAAATAAATAACGTACTAGGATTCCCGTGTTCCGTGGCTCCAGAGACACATACAAAGATGAACACAATACGTGCAACACCCAGACGAACACTCGTCTTTAAACAAATTATTGCCCGACCGGGAATCGAACCCGGGATCAACGTAGATTGGTCGTAGATTAACAGCAAAATGAGACTAAACTACTTGTGATTGAGCCAAATCGATCCATGAAAACATACTTATTTCTTGTCAATTAGGTTGTCAGCCGGGGAATGCCGAGCTTGCCTTCAGATATTGAACCCCAGTATGAGGGTGCATTGCTTGTTTACAGCCTGGGATACGCCATGGAAGGGCATGGGAACCACCATAGCAGAAGATTTGTCCAACATCGCTAATATACCGGTCAGTACTATAGGTATTTTTATAGCAGTGGCTAGCAACCATTTTTGGCTGGGACTCACTGAAGCATGTTTAAAATCCTGGTAAATTCCTTTTCACACGGAGAAAGCTTAAGTCTTTAACTTAGTCCATCGTTTCTCAACCTTTTTAGTGTTGCGACCCCATGAGAAGGCTAAAAAATAAAGTAAATAACCTCACGACCCCCTCACTAATGATTAGGTCCTAAATATGTTTTCTCAGTTTAACATTGATCATTAATTAATTAATAACTGGTTTTCTCATATGTACGAGTAGTTAATCATACTTACAAGCCTTGTAAAGTTAAGCGGCAACTGTATATGTGTTAGGGTCGCGACCGCCAGTGAGAAACGATGACTTAATCTAAACAAGCTAAAAAGAAATATGATATTCATGAAAGAGAAAAATAAAAAAAAATCCTTGGGAATTAAAGTACTGGGTACAACATTGCTAAAATAATAATATGAAGTGACATTAATAATATATATAAGTTCGCGGCCTTTTTATAGAGAAAGTAATAAAGGCTTTTTTGTATTGCATAAATGTCTATTGAACGGAATATTGTCCATTCAATTGGACTATCTCTCGCCATTTTTCTGGCAGAGCCATTATCCAATCGCTATAAAATTTTTGGGGATCCGGAGCGAAAAACTGATTTAAATAGTTTATACAGGCTTCTTTCTCTTGAATGTAATTTTACTCCGCTTAAAGATTTTTTTAAAGAACGGAATAAATGATAATCCGAAGGTGCTGTCTGGACTGTATGGAGGACGCATTAAAACTTCCCAGCCAAGGTCCATCAAATTTTTGTTTAGTCATCTACGATGTATGCGGTCGAACATTATCGTGATGGAAAACTACACCTTTTCTATTCATTAATTCTGGGCATTTTTATTCGTGCTTGTTTCAATTTTACTAATTGCTGACAGTAGACATCAGAATTAATTGTTTGGCCAAGTGGCGAAAGCTCGTAATACACAATGCCTTTCAAGTCCCACCATACACATAACATGACTTTGTTTGGAGTGAGGCCTGGCTTTGGGACTATTTGTGATGGTTCACTTTGCTTAGACCAAGATTGTTTTCGGACATTGTTATCGTAGGTCAGGGGTGCTCAAACTTGAACTGCTGGCGATCTATCTCAATATTGATAGACTACGATCGATCGACTCTGAGAGGCTGCATGTATGTGTGATGCAGGATTGTCGTCTAGGTAGGGTGTATCGTGGCATAGATATTAGTTTTCCGCACAATATGCATTTTTTTAGTCAAGGTAAATGTAGGTCTCTAAAATGTCAATGAAAAAACTAGTAATTATTCAAAATTGCGAGTTTATTGGTTCTTACAAAACAAACGAGTTCTAGTGTCTAAACTTAACTAAAGAGTGACTTTGGATGATGAAGCGTGGTACTGCATGTCCTCGGCATACTTTTCATAAGATGGTACGTAATTACCGAGTGCTAATCGCAAGCATGATGACATATGTTTGTCAGTTAGTCGATTGCGATATTTTGACTTAATTATCTTCATTTCAGAAAATGCAGACTCGCACAAGTAAGTTGACCCAAACATTGCCGTCAGCTGAAGGGCGATTTGCCTTAGATTCGGATATTTATCTTCTTCAGATATAAAACACCAGAATTTTGTATCAGATGTTGTGGCTTTGAGATGTATATCTGATATAATCTGCACTAACTCATTTTCAACAGAACTTGAGTCCATGTTAAACTGACTTGCTATTTCAGTAGCTAATTCCTCAATGTTTTTACACGAAAAAGGATAACTTAAAAATGATGCGATATTTGCCAATTTACTGAAATCATAAAAACATATTTCGAATTGGCCCAAAATATTTGATAATTCTGCCTCATAAATAATATAATTCACTAATAATATAATATAATTCCCACCTCGGGTTTCTACAACCGCACCTCCCGCCACAGAAGTGCGGTCCATCCGCATTTCCTCGATACGGAGGTGTCGCGCACTGTTCGGTCCAAAAATTATTTTATACCGCGAACCCGTAGGCTGTGGAACGAACTGCCTCAAGAGGTCTTTCCATTGAGCTACGATATGGGGTTCTTCAAGAGAGCTGTAAATAGGATTTTGCAAGGTCGGCGGCGCCCCCGCATACCCCCTGGTGTTGCAGGTGTCCATGGGCGGCGGTAACACTTACCATCACGTGGGACCGCTTGCTCGTCCGCCCACTAATCTATAAAAAAAAAATCATAATTCAATTGAGGAATCCTTGCTTTCAAAGACGGAAAATGTTTCAGATCCTTTCTTTTCAGTTGATCTATCATAAATTGCAATTTACTTCTGAATGCGTTTATTGCGCTAATCATTTCAATAATAGTTTTTCCTTTACCTTGAAGCTCCAAGTTAATGGTGTTTAAATGCATTGTGATGTCTGTCAAAAATGCCAAATCAGTCAGCCATTTTCCGTTTTTCAGCATCCGAGTGTCATCACCTCTTTCGTCCAGAAAAGCTGTTATTTCGGGCAATAATTCTAGAATTTCTAGGAATTTTCCGCGAGTCAACCACCTGACGTCCGTGTGAAGAACTAAATCAGTGTGTTCAGCTGACTCACTATCTTCCAACTGCAATTTAAAGAGGCGTCGTTGCAAGCTACGTGCACGGATGGAATTCACAATTTTTATTGTTATGCCCTTAATCTCCTCCATGTTTAGAACTTTTGAACACAAAACTTGTTGATGTATAATGCAATAGAAGGAGAAAAATGAAGGGAAATCGTCATTAGCTACACAATGCTACAAAACCGTTTTTGTTTCCAGTCATTGCTGGTGCTCCATCGGTTGTAATGCACACTAGTTTATATATTGGTAGCTTGTAGTTTGTTACAAAATTGAAGAAAACGTCATATATATCTTCGCCACGGGTCTTTCCTTTCAGCGGAATTATTGTCAAAAACTCTTCCTTAGCCGACATGTCATTGAATACCATTCGAATAAAAATACACAACTGGGCAGTGTCTGTCATATCGGTGGATTCATCGAACTGTAAAGAAAAGTATGTACATTTCATGATATCATGTTTTAGTTTATCTGCCATGTTCTGACTCATGACTTCAACACGCCTTGTGACAGTCGGACGACATAACTGAAGTTCTCTAATAGCAGACATAATCTCTGTTTTATTTTTAAAATCTCCAAATAAAGTCTCACCCGCTTCAATAAATGCTTCCTTCACAACCGATCCATCTTCAAATAGTTTCTTGTGTTTTGCCAATATATGAGATATTTTAAATGACGCGATCGTTGCAGCTTTTGATTGTTTGGCTGGTCTTATGAACATGGTTTGTTCTTTTTTCAAACAAGTTATTCACGTACTTTTCGTTTTCTTAATTCACTCTGTGACGGAAAATCCTTTGCCATAATTTTTTATGAACCGTTTTATGATGCCTCTCTAAGTTCCCACGCTTAGGTATTGCAACTGACGCACGGCAAATGAGACAAATGCACTTATCCTTTACCACACAAAAGAAAAATTCTTCCTCCCAATCGTTATTAAAATGATACGTTTTACTTTTCTTCGCCGCATTCATTTTGTACTATTTATTAATAAACTTTGTATGGACGAATCGCCTTCAAGTTACAACTCAGACTGACTCCTATTCCTGCAGGCGCAACATTTATATCGGCGCGAACGAAGTCTCGAATGTTCCCGCCAAACACGCCGCCCGAAGTTTCTAGAAAAATCGGCGGGAATCAAAAACGCGGCTTCTCTTTGACAAGTACCGCGCGTTCCTTTGGTAAAGCCGCCGTTTGCCGCTAGTAGGGGGTTATTACGATAAAAGAAATTGATGAAGGGGTTATTCTGGCCTAATTGTGGATCGAATAAATTTTAGTTGTTTATACATTTTGTTTTAATTACCTACCTACTAAAACAAAATCTGTGAATAGTTCTATATCGAATATTTTTTCTCTAGATCGACTCAAAAAGCACTCGCGATCGACCGTTCGAGCACCCCTGTCGTAGGTGATCCACTTCTCATCGCATGTTACCAATCTCTTCAAAATGGATCGATTTCATTTCGTTTTAACAACATCTCTCATATGAAAATTTTATTCACCTAGTTTCTATCATTTAAATCATGCGGTACCCAACATCTAGCTTTTTTACAAAATTCAATTTATACAGGTGATCCAAAACTTGAGTGGGTGGATGCTAAGTTCTTCCGCAAGCTGTTGACTGCTTATGTGTCGATCTGCTTGATTTTTTTCAATTATGACATCAACATTTACCTTAATACGACGACCACAACGAGGAACATCATTCACATCAAAATTACCAGACCCGAATTGACTGAACCATTTTTTTGCAGTAGTTTTAGATAAAATATCTCCGTAAACACCACAAATCTCTTTGCGAGCACTAGAAGCATTGTCGAAAAAAAATTGTATAACATATCTAATTTTCTCCTTATTAACTTTCATTTTAAAATTGTTAAAAAATATGAAAAGATAAAACTTTTAACTTGTAATTACGATTTGCCGCCATTACAAAAAAATCAGTTGTCAAAGATATGTAGATAGATAGATAGAATTTTTATTTCGACATACAAATGATCGCAATAACGTGACAATGTCTTATTCTAAAATTAATTAAACATAGTTATCAAACAAAAAAATGAAATTAAAAACAAGGTGATAAAAACTGCGCGGTCCCATGTGTGTCGAAAGGGTATCCGTCTGAGTACAAGCTGTATACCGTAAAAACAGTACACAGCTCTGATTTTCAAGGAACCAAGACGCGTGAAACGGGTGTAACAGTGGTGTGCGCCGTTGAACATAATTTTTGGGTCTATAAGGTGTATAGATAAATGTAAAATTATAATTATGAGAGTGAGTGGTCAAATATGTACATATTTCATATAGATATACATAATATATAAATATATTTACTTTTATGCTACAATATAGTATTATCTCAAATAGTCAAATATTAGCTGTCGTACAAATAAAAGGAAGCTTTAAGCTTTAATGGAATAGTTACCAGTTTTATAGTTTTCAAGTTTTTTTGAACGTCAGTGAGAAAAGCTTTGAATTTAACTCTGAAACAATTTAAACTAATCGACTGTCTAATGGGTGGGGGAATACTGTTCCAACACTTGGTCGCGGTGTATTTGAAGCTTCCTCTGAATGCAGCTGAACTGTTTCGCGAAACACAAGGTGGTGGTGCACAGAGACGAATGGTTCGTCCGGCATGTTCCCCTAACCACGTCAACTTGTTAAAGAGATAACTAGGTTGTTTATATTTAACGACGCCAAATAGGAGACAAGCCAGATGCAACTTTCTTCTCGCTCTCATTTTTAAGGAATTAAACCGATTTAAATAAGGTGTGACGTGATGTCGTGGCGGGATCGTGAAACAAAACCTTGCGTATGCGTTCTGTACGCCTTGAATTAGCTTTTGAGTCCCGAATAGCAGTCGGGGACCATACACAACATCGGTATAATTTAATTTAGACAATACAAGTGTTTCAATCAACCGTATCCGGAGATCCTCGGAGAGGTATTTGCGTATATCCTTATATAATACTTTTAGGCGGGTGAAACACATTTGCGCCATTTCAGTAACCTGCTTTTCAAAACGAAGCTCCGCATCAACTTGTAAACAAAGATCACGAGCCGTAAAAACCCGTTCAATATACAATATATACCTTCGATATTTATATTGCTCGTATGAGTAGGAATGCATCTAAGCTGCTTTTCGTACCGAATATTACGTAGTTAGTTTTATTGGGATTTAAGACCAATGAGTTCCGAACTGCCCACTGTTGCACTCTATTTAAGTCATCATTGATTTTTTGAATAGCAAACTCGATATTGTTTGGTTTGAAAGACATGTAAATCTGTAGATCATCAGCGTACAAGTGGTATTTGCAGTTGTGCATGCAGTTTATTATGTCAGCACTGTACCGAATGAACAAAAGTGGTCCAAGGATTGATCCTCAAGGCACTCCTTTGGTCATACGGTATATCACTTTCCCGCCAGTGATCAGTGTTGCCAAAAATATAGCATGCTAAATTCATACGTTCAAAAAGGCCGTCAACTTTTCCGACTACCTATTATTATACCTGACAATCAATTGTTTCTTACAAAGAATCAATCAAGTTAATTTACTTTTATTAATTTTAAAATGTTTATATTCCCATTTCCAGCTATCAGAAACAGACATTCATTCCAAATTAATATGCGACACATGTTTAGTATCTCTTAAAAACTCGTGCACCTTCGTGGTCGCGGTCAGAAACAACGATCTTGCTCTCAGAACAAGATATACACATCCACCTACGGAGATAAACATCTCCAGTGAAACAGTATGGCCTAAACCAATACAAGTGGATACAAGCTATAATAACACGATAGATATTAAACAAGAAGTATTATCAGATGAAGAGTACAGTGATTTGAATACAGTGGAAGATTTGAAGCCAGTTGATGATATAAAAATTGAGCCGGAGGAAATTGTGGAACAGACACCGTCTCATTATTCACACCTTACTGTGAATGGTTAGTTAAATTTTATTTTTTATTTATTTAGTGAACTCTCTGACACTGACAAACATGTTTTTGGAAATCTAGATTAGGGAAACAGTTAAGGCAAGCAGATGCGCTTGGTGACTGATGGATGGATGGGCGATGGACTTTCTGTTCCTTAAGACTTAAATAAATAAAGATTGATGAACACATTGCACAGGATGATGTGAACATGGAATCAGAACTTAAGTTCTGTTTCCTTGTTTGTTGGATACTTTTACAAGGAACTGGATATATATACCATAGCGGCACATTGAATCGCGATATACCCTGTGTATATATTATGTATACAACCTCACTGTCTAATATATCAATGTTAGTAGCTTATTTAAGTACCGATCAAACGGTTACAAATTATTTGGCAGCTAATTATCAACATTTTTAAAATAGTCTACTACATACTGTTTTTTTTTTTCAGTTAGATTACCAAATATACGCCCTATTAGCTCTTTTACTAAGCGTAAACAAGATTGTTTTCGTTTGTACGTATGGTTGGATGAAGCTATAAGTCTTTTTTTAGTGTAGTGTTGACAGTCTTTTTATATATTTTTATTTTCTTTTTTTTAGGGGATTTTCCTTTAAATGAACTTTATGAGGACAACACAATGCAACAAAATGGTTCAAATGGGAGTGATACGTTTGAAGAGGAAGAGGTGAGTGTTTTTTTATGATCGCTTGAGTGGTGACCAATGAGGGACAGAAGGGACTCTAGGAGTGAAGTCTAGTTTTTGTTTGATTAATATAAAATTTGTGTATTGTGGGCTTTGCGCTTTAATAGTTATAGTTTATTAAACTTCAAAGTGTTATTTGTGGATAATTAAATAAAAGCATAGGACTGCGTTTTTCGTGTGCTTCCAACGAGTCAAGCTCTTCTGTCCTCAGTAAACCTACTATCGCTGTACTGAGCGACTTCTATCTTATTACATCGACAATACTGTATATTGACCAGATGCGTTTTGAATGATTTTTGACTTTAAAATTGTTTACCAAGAAAATTCGACACTAGTATAATATGCTAATTGCGCTATTGCCGTTAGGTAAGAATATAGAAAATAATTTTGAAGCGGTGTCGGGGGAAGATTAGCCAGCTAAAGAGGGGAGGGTGATCTTCCAAGGAGATGGAGGCGCCTGGTACTTGAATGACAATGGAAGAGTCTGGATTAAACCTGGATTAAATGTTTTCAGACAGCCTGACAAGGTTGTGGATGTCAAATTAGTCTAATTGTAACATTCCTAAGTATGTAATGCAATCAGCCATTTCAGTATCCTCTTTTAGAGGTGGTGTAGTTCCTCAGCGCTTGTGATAGCAACTTTTTTATCCCTTAGTCGCCTTTTACGGCACCCACGGGAAGAAATGGGTCGGTGGTATTGTCAGGCCGACATCACACGGCACATAAGTCTCTGACCAGGAAATGAATTCGGGACCTTTTGTTCAGCAGGCAGGGGCACTACCAACTGGGCTAATTTATGTCAGGCATACGCTGCTTCTTCAATAGACATTCTACCTAATCCTGCTGATCATAGAATCTAATTTTCAGTACTTGGACTCTGCAGTGAAAACTGAGCCTCCCAACGAAGAAGAAGATGACACAGAGACTGTGCCCTCAGACTTGCCCTTAGAATGCATGCTCTGCACCAAACAGTTCAAGAGTGTTAGTGGACTCAAGGTAAGTTATTATTATTAGGTCTTTAGGACCATTTACATGGTACTTCAATCCTCTATCGACGACAATCAGTACGGATTCCTCAGAAAACGTTCTACTGTGTCTAATTTGATATTAGCCAATGACTTTATTACGTCTGGGATGGAACAGGGTGCCTAAGTGGAAGTAATTTACACAGATTACAGGAAATTCTTCAACCGCATTGGCCATAGGGTGCTCCTAGAAAAACTTTGTGCCGCGGGCATTCATGGTGACCTTATCAGATGGTTTACATCTTTATGTCCGCAACAGCATCCAAGCTGTAGCACTTCACGGTTTTGTTTCCTCTTGGACATTCAGTCCGTCTATAGGCGGACGAGCAAGTGGTCCCACGTGATGGTAAGTGTTACCGCCGCCCGTGGACACCTGCAACACTAGGAGCTATTCGAGTACGCCGCCGACCTTGCAAAATCCCATTCACATGCTTCCGTAATTAAAAAATCTTGTTATTCGCCAACGACACGAAGATACTAAAAGTAATTAGCTATCCTAGTGATGTTGCGGAACTTCGGACAGACCTTAGTTATTTTGAAGCTTATTGTACTGTCTATAGTCTATAAGTTAGATGTAAACGTTTCTAATTGTTCTTTTGTGCCCTTCACACATAAACTTAATATTGTTAATTCGAATTATACATTAAAATGATTTGACTTATAAAGGGTTCCATTGTTTGAGGACCCTGGGGGGGATGATTCGAAACTCGTATTTAGAGAACACATTGATCATTAGGTTTCCTTATATGTACTTGTGTAAACTTTCGTAGTATAAAATCATTTAAATTTTTATACTGCGCTTACGTGCGTAGTCAGCTGGAATACGAGTCTCAAGTCTGAAACCCTCAATAAAAGGTTTACAGGGCTTGTATTGAGGTTATTGTAAAAAATAAATGATTTCTATTCCTAAAGTAGAGTCAATTTAATAGGCCACTTTTGACATTTCATTGACTTTGTGACGATATAACTTTGCTCTAAATGTCTTTAATCTCTAAATGTTTATAGATTTAGGAATGAATTTAGATAAAGGGGGAATTGGTTGGGGGGGAATTTCATAAATATGTGTAAGAGAAAAAAAAGACTTATTTTGATTGTTGATTTTGTATAAAACAAGTTTTGATTTTGATTGCTAATTATTGCCATTATAAACACATTTATGACGAATTTTAATTCGATCAGGCCCACGTAATAGCTCAACATTCCTACGTCGCAGTGAAGAGAAAGACTGCACACGATTCCTCAACCGATGGGAAGAAAAAAAAGACTGATAAATATATTTGTGCCAGGTGTAGAAGATGTAAGTATCTGTTCGCAAAAGAACATATAACGACTACAACACTATTTGTCATTGTAATTTTGTACTAAAATCTTACACATCGAGCATTTGATTTAGTCAGACATGTTTCCTTTTTTTTATAACATGTATCTTATATATTTACGGTCATTCCTCTTGGTCCGACAGGATTGTCCGACAAGTCGCATTACGCGTACTTTATTCACTTGGTACAACAGATTTGGTCAGGAGTAATTTTGTATCGGTTTCTTGATTAGACTGCGACAAAACGTATAGTCGCTAACGTTTTAATTAATGAAAAAACTTTGTGTAGTCCGAGTAGTCAGTCAGACCAAGTGTAATAATGAGTAATGACCCCATATTTATTACCCATTCGCCAAAGTCAAAATCTAATATCTACTCTCGTTTTGAGTAGAAAATTAATTTTAATATTATTACAGAGGCGTGGATTCCTTGCCTGGGTAATCTTTTCTGGGAAAAAACTTTGTAATTTTTTTTTATGGCCGAACGCGGCAGACGAACATACAGTCCACCTGATGGTAAGTGGATACTGTCGCCCATAGACAATCGCGATACATGCCAACATTAGTCCAAAATGACAAACGTTGGCACGTCCCCGGTTACGCTGCCTACCTTTGGAGATATAGGAATGGATTTGGAGAAGGGTTGGGAAAATGGGGATGGGAATCGGCTCTGGCACATCTCACTCACTACCAAAACACGTATGTACATTAGGGAAATAAGATAAAATGGGAAATGCAGTACATTTCAGTCTTCTGTGAGAAAGGGGTAACGTGGCCAGTCGAGCGCGCCCAGCAGCTGTCAATTCAAATCACAAGACTATATTTTTATTAAATTATAAACGCCTCATTTTCTGAATAAATAAAATTGTGTACGATTATCTTGCGGAGAGTCAACAGTTCCATATTTATATGTATAACAATTAGCTGAGGAAAGTTTAGAAAACTACAAATCTTTCAAGAGGAGACACTTCTTACATTGAATTACAAAATTATTTGCAGGTTTCACAACGTCTACTGAATTAATGGTACATGAGACTTGTCACAACAAGCAGGTGTGCTACAGCTGCAACAAGATGTTCGACACTTTCTCACAGCTCTCCGAGCACATAGCACACTGCAGCGTAGTCAACAATAAGCCGGCGATCAAGCCCAAGACACTGGAAGATGTTAAAAGGTGAGGTGAAAGTATGTAAACATGCAGGTTTCACAAAGTCCATGGTGCATAAGAATTATTTATCAAGCCAGTGTGCCATAAGCTGTTGAGCTACAAGCTGGTGTGCTACAACCTTGTTCTCAATCCGAAGACACTGGAAAATGTTAAAAGATGAGGTGAAAATATTTTGAAAATGCAGGTTTGACAATGTTTAAATGATGGAGTATGACACTTACCACAACAAACAGGTGTGCCATAAGCCGGTGATCGAGCTGAAGACGCTGGTAGCATTGAAGGGTGAGGTATTTGAAAATTCAGAGTATGTATTTAAAAATCTAAGTTTACAATGTCAACGGAGCTGAACAATAAATGTATTAGAACATTGATTTTCAAAGTGGGGGGCACGCTCCACCAGGGAGGCGCGACAATATCTAAAGGGGGAGCGGATTAGGCACTCCGTCGCCCGCGCACACCACACCACCCACACCGCCCCAAATTAGAGGGTAATTAGAGTATCTAATAATTAGAGGGTCACTGTATCAGTAAATGTATTACAGGATTATTATACCAGTAACTTAGTAGGAACACAAATGCAGTGTAAGATGTTTCCAGTTCGAAAAAGCGCCCATTTAAATAATCCTTAGTTAAAAAAGTGGGGGCTCAGTATTTTATGATTTTTTTAAATTTCAGACTGCCTATTCAAGAATCCAAACTCCTCGACAACGATGAAGATGAACTTCCTAAAGAAACTTTAGAGTGCAGTTTATGCGGGGAAAAGTTCAGTGATGCATACTATATGAAAATACATCAAGAAATACACCACTCGGCCAGTGCCGAACAAGAATCCAGTGAAAGCACCAGTCAGGGAATGGAAATCGAAACATTAGAAAGTATATTCAAGGATGACAAGTGATTGTGAATTGAAGTGAAGTGAAGTGAAACAAGCCTACTAGGTAGTAATCAATTTAGTTAAAGGGCAACCTCAGTTGTGAAATGAAGTGATGATACAAGCAATAAGTTGCTTGTTTTAATCAGTTTGAACGGTAAACTCAGTTATGAAATGAAGTAAAACAAGCTATAACTTGCCAATTTTAATCAGTTTGAACGGCATACTCAGTTGTGAAATCATGTGAAACAAGCCATAACTTGGTAGTAATCAATTTAAAGGGCAAACTCAGTTGAAGGGAAGTGAAACAAGCCATATGTTGCTAGTTATCAGTTTGAATGGCAAACTCAGTTGTGTAGTGTACAGGTACAAACTATAATTTGCAAGATTTTTAAATAACAACTCAGAATAGTCTATTGATAAATCCTCATTTACTTGTCACATTACTCGAACGCGTCAATAAATTATTTCATTAATTATCATCTTGGCCACCAATATTTCCAATGGGTAAGGTTTTTCTCACTTTGTCTGTATATGTATAATTGAATATTTTATACTGAAAATTACTGACGAGGCGATATCTTTAGAAGATGCTCTATCAAAACGAAAATAGTCTGTTATCTATTTTCGGAAGGTATCTATTTCTGTTTTTGGTAGGGGGAGGATGCATGCTGCATTCCCACAGCCGTTGGGCGCACTCGACTTTACCCCTCTCTCACAGAAACTACTTTGAAATGCATTGCCTACTTTATCGTATCTCCCCAATGTACGTACGTGTTTAAGTAGTGAGCGAGATATGCCAGAGCCTATTTCCATCCCATCCTATCCTATCCCTCCCCATTTTCCCAACCCTTTCTGCCAATCCATTCTCCCAATCCATTCCTTAATCTGCATATGTAGGCAGCGCATCCGGGGGCATGCCAACATTTGTCATTCTGGTCTGATGTTGGCATGTATCGCGCTTGTCGCGGGACTACAGTATCCACTTACCTTCAGATGGACTCGTCGGCTGCCTTTTTTCTATAAAAAAATATCTCTTATTTGTCTCTTTGTCATACATATAATATCTTCAACTCTAGATGCTTTTTTAAAATAATTCTCTATCAATTGAATCGTTAGTCTATATAATTATTTTCAGTATAAGATGCATATACATAAAAATACATCACGCATACATTTTGCACAGACAAATTGTGTCAGATTGTGTGACTTTTATTTTATATTATACATTTGACATTATCAAAGGTAACATTAATATCAATTTCAGTTTTCTATTGCTATTATTATAATAATATATGTCAAAGCCCATTCCCATCCTTATCCCTTCCCATTTTCCCCAACCCTTTCTCCAAATCCATTCCTATATCTCCAAAGGTAGGTAGCGCATCCGGGGTCGTGCCAACGTTTGTTATTCTGGACTAATGTTGGCATGTGTCACGGATGTCTATGAGCGACAGTATCCACTTACCATCAGGTGGACTGTATACTCGTCTGCCGCCTTCGTACATAAAAAATAAATATGTTACTATCATTGTCCGCATGGAGTTCATTTTTGCCTGTAAAACTGTATGTATTATTACTGAGCTCGAACACTAATCAACACTATCCATACTGATTAAAGTTACCTTTTGGTTGATAATGTCACAATATTTTTTTTTTGTACTTACTGAATTATGATGTATATACATGTTATCTTTGCTCATATTATGTATAGTATATTGTATGCCATAATCATTTTAAAATATCATTATTACTTTTTGTAAATAATTTTATGTAGGTAATGGAGAAGTTCACCATTTTATAATTTCTTAAAGAATAGTTTCAAAAATTATATGAAATGTCGTGAATTTTATTAAGATATTTTTAAAATTTAGGAATTTATAGGCTTTCAAAGTTGGATGTTGAGATATAAATTCGCGCTGCATGCCGAGCATCGTGTGACGTCACGCTCCTATTCATTGCTTGCATCCACACTGTTCGTTCTCATTTTTAATACACTCCCGGACATCTGAATCGAGCCAACCTGCATTTTTATGTATAAAAACCTGAAACATAAAAATACTGTCAGGTTAAAGAAAAAGTTTTAATCCACTTCTGAAGCTTGAACCACAAATCAAAGTCCAAATTTGAACCACAGAAGAAACGGCAGTTAGTTCATTTTTATGAAAAAACTAAGGAAACAGAATATTTGAATTGGAGCAGTTTTTTTTATTTAATGGTGTTATTTTTCAATAAAAGTTTCTTTAATTGATTTTCCCGAGATTTGAACCGATTTTGACCTTAAAATTATGGATACTGCGTCTGAAGTAGCCGCGCAAGCTGTGGCACTTTTTCAGTCTGGCCTTAGTCAGTGAAATGTGAGTGCACAACTTCATTTAAGCTGTTCTGCTGTCAAAGAGTGTACCATCGATAACTATAGACTGGCGGTTTCGTTCGCTGTCCAGGAGAACCACAATTACGAGGGACGACGGAAGACAAGATTCGTTTATCTTCACGACCAGTTTACGAAATCGTCACCTGACCTCAGTACAGATCCAAGAACAGCTTCGAGACTTTCATAGAGTGGCTGTTAGTGCTCGGAAGGAGACTCGAAGAATGTAATATAAAACCACATAAGCCAATGGGCCCCAACTGACACGAGCTCACCGAATGGCGTGCCTTCAGTTTGCGCGCGAACATTTGCATTGGACTCAACGTTAATGGAGCCAGGTACTATTCCCCGATGAATCCAAGATTATGCTGTATGGTAATGACGGAAGGAGGAAGGTGTACCGAAGACGGGGAGAGCGTTTTGTACAGTGCTGTATTGAAGAGAAAGTGAGTTATGGCGGGCGGTCATGGACAGATTGGGTAGGAATTTCCGCGGAAGGCAAAACTGGATTTCGGGTTGTGACGGTACCACGGCAGCCACCATTAAATGGCCACCGTTACATTCGTCAATGCTTAGAGACTCATGTGATGCCATATGCTGGGTTTGTTGGCCAAGATTTAATTTTTATGCATGATAATGCAAGAGCACACACTGCAGGAATCGTCAGGGAATACCTTTATAACGTCGGTATCACAGTCATGGAATGGCCAGCAAGAAGCCCAGATATTAATCCCATAGAATCTAGTTCATACCATAAATGATCTATGGCATAGATCATTTATGGTATGAGCTAAAGAGCCATGTTCGAGCTCACCATCTAGCTCCTCAGACCTTGTAGGAGCTGAAAACTGCCATCGAGGAAGAATGGGAGAACATTTCATAACATGTCATAGTGACGTTGATTGATTCCATGCCAAACATCTCAACTCCCTAGTAGTTAACAGGCCTAACCTATGTTTCCAATAGGAATGACCCTTCCCGTTGCCATTGTCGTCGTCGTCCTCGGCACGTCCTAGACTACCTAATTACTCCTGCCAATGCTGTTCTTACACTACACTCATAGGCTACACATATACACCGTCCCCGCCGGCGGAGACGAAGACGTCCCCCTCGCTACACCGTGAGCACTCACCGGCCTTCAGCAAACACTTACCAGGTATTGGCACGTGCCTGGGTGCTTCTCACTGGTTTATTCCCACCTGTTCTGTTGACAGAACGAGCGTGATTTTTTTTACCACAAAAAATAAATGTAATGATATCTCCTTTCAACCCGAGGAAAGGAATAAGGTAATCATAGAGATAATATTTTATAGCAAGAACATAAACTAAAAGTTATACTTAAATATGCGTTAAAAATTTAACGCAGTATTTAACTACATTTAAAAAAGAACCATTATCTAATTTTCTCTAAAAATAAATGTACACCGATGTCGCCGTTAATTAGCTGCATTTGCAATACTGATTAATCATTTTCTATTTGTATTTTTGTCCTTTTTTTTGCTAATTTCTTGCAGTTTGCCAACTGGATTGGTCGGACAGAAAAACAGCTACATCTTCTAAATTTTTCAAGAATTGGAAAACAGTAGGCGGCCTAGTTTTGTCAGCCCTCAACAAAATTTGTCGTGCGAGGGCGCCGACTAAAGGCAGTCCACGACTTGATGCGCCTGGATTTGATCCAGAAACTCGTATATTTAATAAAGTTATCCATGTCACACCTGTCGCTAAAATCACACACTTGGGATTCCCCATCCTTTCGTTATGCGTTCTTCGGTCAATAGTGGAAGAACGCAACATAAACCTACAATCCTTCTCTTCCGTTTGTTTTTTTAGTCCCAGTTGTTTCGGTTTTATCCAAAGTTTATTTGTGAAATGATAATAACATCCTTGATGCTCTGCATTTGGGAAGAAATCATGAATGGCCTGAATGGCAGCTTCGAAGTCTGTAATGAATATAGAAGGATCCCATTCCGGAATTTCTGTTTTTATTACACGGAACAATGCGGTATATTGTCACCAGACTTACGCAACTTTGCAAAATTTCAACTGAATACGACATGAAGTGGATTAAAATTCAATTGAAATCTATTTTACATAGTTACAGGTCACAACTTTATAGGTCTACAAGTTTTACAACTTTTTCTAAACACCTGTTTTTTAAAACTGAAAATAGCGAAATCTCTTTTAAATATTGTAAGATAAGATCTTGTAAGGATTTACGGGAATGTGACGTCATCGCGAGTAGTTCGTCGGCGGACGGATTGAGAATTGTAGTGACACTAACTAGATCGGCCATGCCATTTTCCAACAGATAACAATTTTTTTTAACTGTACTTAAGTAATATTTTATCGTATATTTTTATTTCAATACTAAAAATCTACTTGTTCTGAACTTAGTGGACTTCTCCATTGAATGTATTTATTAAAATGTAATGTGAATAAAAATAAATGCTTTTCATAAATAATTGTTTTTATTTAATATTATTTGCGCCACTTTATCGTTTTGGAATGCGGCTTTTCAGTCCATGGAACTTTTTGGCGGGAACCCGAGAAGTTTTGTTTAATTATTGTAAAAATTGTGTATTGTGCCATTTGTGGTTAATAGTGATAGTATATTAAACTACAAAGTGCCCGGTGTTGGTGCATAATGTTTCTGATAATTAATATAAATAACAGCTGATAACTGCATTTTTCATGTTCTTTCAAGGAGTCCAACCCTGTCCTCAGTAAACATCATTCATTCATTCATTCACTATCACTTTACTGAGCGACTCCTACTTCGACGGGACTGGACAATGACGTGTTAAAAACAATTTTGTTTTATTATTTACTTTCTGTGTGGACCAATGACTATGCCAGTGTCCAAATAAATTATATATAAAACGGCTGTCATCGGAGAACTACGCAACCCAAGACCGGTGAGTGTGACTCTAGAGAGGCCACTGGGGCTACAGGAATTTAGCCATTCCGAAAAAAAAAGAACTACGCAATCGTTCGGTTACCACCGACGCCACTTCTAAAAACCCCAAATCATAAATCGTTTCATGAAATCAATATTAATCCGGTTGCGAGACCCTAGTAATAATGGCTTAGGGCCTTAGAGCGTCCGGGTATGTACTCGACATTTACTATAATCATTTTCATTTCGATTATTTTTCATTAGTGGTTCTCATATCCCACATCGCACCACCATTTATATTCCGTCCACTATGTTATTTTCTATTTGACGTTTGCATGCCTATCAAGGTCCGTATTTCTTAACAGTCGAGTGTACTCGAAACAATGTCATGCTTTATTGTTGAGCGCGAAGAAATAGTGACGTTTTCTGAGTTGTACCACAGAGTAAGCTACACATGAAATAAAGCGAAAATTACAGTTTTGAAATAAAAGTGTATTTAGAAGAAAAATGATTAGGTAGGTACTTATTTGCAAATAAAACAACTAAAGTAGTTTTTAACCGACTTCAGAAAAGGAGGAGGTTCTATGTTCGACGCGTATGTTTTTTTTATGTATGTTCATCGACTTCTCGGAAACAGCTGAAACGATTTGAATTGTTTAAACTGTAAATAGAAATAATTAAAATAGCTTTCTTACCCGACAATCGCTACTATGCCTATTCTAAAAATGGAAAAATAAACAAATTAAAAAAAAAAAAAATTATCCCACTTCAATAGATAACAATAAAGGCACTAAAACGTGAAAAATAACTGCATAATGCAGATTCAGTTGTTATGAACCTACACACAAAGTATTAAACAAACAATAATAGGTGCTAATTATGTACAAATTAATTATCTACATATCTAGCATATATTTGGAGTCCGTGGCTCCTTAAAATTTGATCAGCTTTATCAATTGATAATTGCTTGGCACCGTGTTACCGAAAAACAACTTGTACCCGCTGTGAGAATTGTTTTATTTCCGTTGCGTAAATATTACCAAAGAACATTTTTTACAAGCTTTTTTTTCTTTGTCGGAACCTCGGAAGACCTCTAATATTTTTTGCAATATCGAAGTATGTAATTCCGCATTTTCATAAATATACCGTTTCCATTAATGGGAGTGTTAATAATTTTATTGTTTACAAATGTACGTGTAATTTTGTAATCCTACGAACGTTGGGTCACCCAATGCGTCGTCTTCCTAGAAGTTATTGATAATGTGTCCTGTATAGTGTCGCTTACGATGTGCTTCCTAGAAAGTTAATATGTAGACACCAATAAGTGAAAATGAAACACAAAGTCCGTTTTAAACAATTTTTATTACACATAAATAATTCAACAATAAGTGCTGTGATATACTACTCTTGGAGAGTTCACCTCAACACATTAATTAATTAAAAGTTCTTCGGTTTTCAATATCATTAACAATTTTACAGTCGAATTTATTTTTACACACAGCTACATAATACTGTATTTAACTGTGATGGATGATAGTGGAGTTAATGAATCAAAAGAGTTGAATCGCGAACGGAGCAGAATCCCTAAATTGTTCCATCGAATTGTTATTCATTCCGATTCCGATGCCAATTATGATTGTGAGTGCAATCGCGCATCGGCATGACCTTGTTTTTTTTTTGCTTATGCAACAACTTAGAGAAAGGGAATGAAACTCTTTCGGAAGGTGATTAAGTAGGTGAATCAAGAGTTAACTAAGAGGAGTTGGATCCACAAGCGGAGCAGGATTAAGTGAGTTAAAACACTCCGAGAAGTCTTGATTACCCACCACTAATGTGCGATCGGTACAGAAGAGATTAAGCACTTACAGGAATAATATAAATGCATAAAAGCATTAACCGTCATGGGTTACGTGGACACGCGAGGCGCCTTTGAAATGCCTACTACTATGACCTTTTATTCCGTTTTGTATTATCTCTTGTCGGGGGGCGAGTCTTACATGACGAGAGAATGTCGGTTAACTTTTCAAATTTCTGCCATTGAAATAACCATTCAAGGATATTATTATATTTACATCCCAGAGAATTTGAATAGAATTTTCGAATACTGGGTGATTGGTATTCTTGGTCATAGTGACCAAAACTAAAAACAACTTTTGAAATAGCAGTAGTCATAGTTATGTGCGTGCTGCTGTTTTTGTACGCACAACACAATCGATGGACGGTACAGTATTGCAAACTATATAGAATCGGCAACCGCGTGCACCGCTACGGTGAACTGTCAAATCCGCACCGAGTTCACCACTTGTAAAGCATTAGTCAAGCGAGCGTTCTCACGATTACAAACTTTTTTGCGTTCGTAAACGAGTTATTACAGTGATTTTAAAGTTCGCACTTGCTTAACTGAACGAATAGATTTGTTCTGCAACGTTGCATTTGCGGTTGACGCTACCTAAATGCTTATTGCATAAGTTGATAATAAGCTACAAATAAATTTGTATTTGTGCGAACGTTCGGCTGGCCTACTGTGTAATTGTGCGTCCGAATAATGCACGCTTGAGTGCAGACCGCGACTTTATACCTTTTATAAGTTGACCTTGTTACTGCGTCTAGGATGTCAAACAATATTCTTTATTTATAATATCCACATCTGTTTAAATCATATATGTCGTTTTGTTATTTATAAACTTCATATGAAACTACATGGATATTGATTCAAGGATCAACATTATAAGTTTATTTTAAGAGTTTGTGCTACAATATCGAAATGCCAAACATCAATACTGTACATGCATCTTACATGTAATTCATTTTTTACAGTTATATAAATCTTCTACTATGAAGTTAAAATCCAAGGTATTTATGTTCTATTTGGAAAAATTCAGGGCTGGATTATAGGATGACTCAATCGGAGTTGAATCTATACAGGGCCAGTTTCCAGTCACTATTTACGCAAAAAGAAATTACTAATGAACGGCTATTATCCGGCCCATTTATTTTGACTACTTTAGTAATCATTCCATTGAGATGAATTCACAAAATGGTAGAATCCACCATTCAAATATACATATTTATAAAGAATAATGTAGCTATTTACATATTGAAATTAATACAAGATGACGACTACGCCAAGAAAATTAATGTCCAAGAATTATATTTTTTTACAACTTTAATATAATTCTCAAACACAGCCTATCCAGTTCGGTACTTTCCGAAAACATTAAAAACAAGTGCAAGAACAATACTTTTTTTTATTTTGCATAATTTTTGATTAAATGTTTACTTTGGTGGCAACATTTAAAGTGACATTTAAAAACAGACAATAATTTTCGTCATACACAAAAACGAATAACATTTATTTAATTTGGTAACACATTAACATTGGAAACCATTTTATTATATTGTAAACAAGGTGTATACTGCGATTAAAACAAAGTAAGGGGTTTTAAAAATGACAATACAATACGACAAGTGTCGTAATGAACTTGACAGGTGTGACAGTCTATTTATATAGATACGTTTCCTTTCGGCTTAACTTTTCAAATTGGGTAGATAAATTTAATGCATATGATGGAGTGAGACAAAAATATTAACAAGAGAAACTTGAGAAAAGTACTGTAAACACACAGAAGAATGAATAGTTATTTTAGGTGCATTTAGAATGTTTAAAGATAGCTGCTATGTAGAAGTAAGGACGAGTATACAAAGTTTTGTTTTAGCGCTGCTGTTATGTATTCTGAAGGTTCTTTTAGCGAAAAAGATCGCAACGGCGTGCTAGACTACTCCTCGCCAAATTATTCTGCCAATGTGAATGAGAGGCATATATCCAGTAGGGTAACAAAAGTTTAATGGTATAGATATACCAGTGATGTAACGAATAATCGTGTATTTTTCAATATTCACATACGTACTCGCTAAAAATAATGTGCATATATATATTTCTAGTGTTTGCAACAAAATTTTCGATTAAAATACATTTAATTAGAAAAATATATTCAAGAAACCGTTAATTAATTACTTTCAACATTTTTATCGTTAAGTTGCATATAGAAGTATTATCATTTTACAACAATATACTCAATATTGAAATTATTTAAGATTACTAAGTAAATATTCAGTTTTCAGGTACCTACTGCAAATTTGGAATCCTAATTTTTATTAATTACATCACAAAATTGGCAAACTCGTGAATTTAACTGATATATAATTATTATTTTCTAAATGATAACGAATATTAAAGATAAATCTTAAAATAAATTGAGATCTTTATTTAACACTGAAAAATGTAACTAAAAAAATAAAGAAAACGAGAAAATATTAATCTTTGGGGAAATTTTATGAGTTTGAATTTAAATTATAAGAAATACTATTAAATTGTCGATAACTTAAGGGCAGTTTAGCGTAAATAAGCCGTAATGTAAATATGTGCCTGCGTGCATGGTTCTCAATTTTTAACCATAGACAAACGGTGCCAGATCAGAATAGTCCATATTCGCATTCGCGAATGTTTAAAAATCGACATTCATTACATCACTAGTCACTAGTATTTAAGGTTCAAAGATGATTTCACACCGGCAGATTTATTTGGCGCGTACTATACAATAAAACAGCCAAATTAATTTCTATTCAACTCATTCAAAATACGCAGTATATGCAGGAACAAGTTGATAATGTCCATGTAAAGATTAATAGTCGCCAGTATGTACTCCTCGGGAGAGAGGACGGTCATCATTTGATGGGTGTCAAAGATCAAGAACAGACTGAAGAGTATGGCGCCTCCGATAGCGATGGTAAGATTTAAGACGCTGCTTTGAAGGAAGATCTGAAGGAATCCGCCGACGATTAGAACGCTGAGGCCGGCCACCAGGCTGTATTTAAACACGTATAATCAATTTAGTCTTATTTTATGGAATTAAAATTTCAGTTAGTGTTGTAAATACGAGCGTTGAGCGCTCGACGGTCGAGCGCTAATGAATGTTAAAGGCTAGTGAGTGTTATAATCCAAATTTTAATGTTTGATGGTTAAACCTTTGTAGTTAAAAGTTAGATTTTAAAATGGTTAAGTTTTATTAGCACTATATTAGCGCGCCAGCGTTCAGCGCTCGTTGTAACACTACTACACCCTCGTCACTACACTACTACTTGTGTCATTGTTTGGTACTACTTACTAGTTAATTAATGCCGGTCAGCTAACTTTGTATTTCTAACTGCAACAGAAAGCTGAGAGACTGTGTGTGACATAGAACGGTTACACCAGTAATTGCAATATAGAACTCTGAAAGTATGCTTATTTGTTCGGAAAGCGAAGATGGCCGATCGGTATTATTTAATTAGTAGTATTGTATAAAGTTTCATATAGCATAGTATCTAGAAATAAATATTATTCCAGTTTTCCATTTCGTTCCATCTCAATTCTATGCCCTTTTTGCCCATCCCAATTAATATGGTTGAGATTTATGAAATTATCGCAGATTTAGTTACAAATGTAACCAATATGTAACATTATCTTTATCCTATTTCCCCAATGTACACGTATTCTATTCAATCCCATCCTAGCCCTTCACATTTTCCCAATCCTTTCTCCAAATTAATTCCTAAATCTCCAAAGCTAGGTAGAATGAACGGTAAGTGCGTGCCCAAGATTTTCTATTAAAAGAAAATCTGAGCAAATGATTCTTATTATTATAGACTGATTAAGATTTCTAACATAACATTTAATTGCTTAACTATATATTTAAATTAAGGGTTGTTTGGAAAGTAATTTCGTTTTTCCCCAACAAAGGAATTAGTTGTATTTTTAATTTTAATTACTTCATTCTAAATTGTATTGTCATTATATATTGACAGCGGACATTTTATTTGTATTAAAAAGGTTTATGACAGGTCTATTTATATTAAAAATTTTTGTTTGTTCTTAGCAATATTTTTTGGGTGTCCTATCAAATATGAAAAAAAGCAGCATTTCCGTCATATTTTGCTTTTTATTACCGAAAAGGTAAGAATGCAGTTAAAGTAAGAAAAAAATATGTGATGTGTATGGAGATGTGTTGACGGAACGCCAGTGCCAAAACTGGTTTGCAAAACTTCGTTCTGGCAATTTGGATATTGAACTTGTTAAACTTGGTAACTTGTCAAAAGCCGTTACAGTCTGGATGGGATGTGCTAGCGCACCGACTATATTTGCCAGATCTGGTGGTAGCCTGGGATTATTAATTGATCCGTACTTTACAAAAAAAATACTTCAAATGAGGATGTCAAAAAATTATTGGATCAGTTTTTGAAAATTGCAAAAATGCAATTATGTATGGAATTAAGAATTATGGCGAAAGGTATTGGACCAAAATTTAATATAAATGTATAATTCAATAACGTATTTTTATATTAAACGAAATTCGCGAAAAAAAAAACGAAATTACTTTCCGAACAACCAATAGAAACATGCTCTAATTTTTGGGTTTTAAGACAAAGGAATGAAACAAATGGATTTTTTTAAAGTTTTAGAAATTTCTTGGAAACTAGACCTAACAGTTCACTTTTTTAGATAATGAAATATTTTTTTCGAAGATATTAACTCACCCATATCCAAGGAAAGAGAAGTCGCGCTTCGAGTTGAGAGTGAAAGTCGTCAGAGCAAAAACTACTGTGAAAGTGAGCACTAAAGCTTGCAGTACCACGGGCGCACTGTAGAATGACACTATCACACCAACTGTATAGGCTTGTACGGCTGTCTGTGAAGCAACATTTATTTAGTATTAAAGAGATATCCTTCACGTGGGTGTTGTAAAAGGTGACTGAGAGGGATAACAAAGTGGCTACCACCAGCGCTGAGTAACTCACCACCTCTAAAGGAGTGGACTCGCCAACCTGCATGGGCAGCGTGCCGTTTTAATGCCATACATATGCATTAGTTAATGCATTTAATGCATGACGATGCACAGACAATGCATGAGAATTCCCATGTCCAGCAGTGGACAATAAGGGCCGGTTAAGGTTCAGAAAAAATTCACTACATTTGGAATAAGGGTCACCAACAGATTACCGAGTGGATTTGTGGATAAATTGCAAGACTCATTTCTTATTGTCCATGAATCCACCTGTGGATTGAAGAGGAGGAAAAATTATCTATAGATCCACAGGTGGAACTTGATTGAGGAACCCTCTGGGCTTCATTCTATAAAAATATCTTTTATGAATTAAGTTTTACAGAATAGCACAGCTGAATTAATAATAATATGGTGTAAAACATCGTATGCTAGTTGTAAGTAATAGTATTGTGTGTATGAATGTATTTTATATTATGATATTAAATTTAACGTGTATGAATTATTAAATTGAGTATTATAATTTTAACTAAAGTCGGATTATTTATTTGAGTCAGGGATATGAGATATAGAACTGTCAAACAATTTGAAATTTGTATGGAGATGACACTATTGACAGTTCTACATGTCATGTCCCTGACTCGGAATAAATAATTCTCGTACCTACCGCACCATCTCTGCATAGCCCAAAGGTTGACAGGGAGACAATGCTTTAAAGTAAGTATTTTTGCCTTTGTTACTCTGTGCAATCTACTTAATAAAAATCCAACACTGGTTTACTGACAGACAACGCACAGCCTAAACCGGTAGGTCTAGAAGCATGAAATTTTGCACAAGAGATCCTTATATAATGTAGGTACGCACTAAGAAAGGATTTTTGATCCCCTATCATCCTTTCATCCCCTAAGGGTGTAAAAGTTCCTGAGATGCTGCGGATGAGAGATTTCTCATCGGGCGGTTATTAAATAATAAAAATTAAATGAATAACTTACAAAAGCTGCTAGCAGGTACAGATTAGCGGGGGAATCCCGTCTCTTCGCGATGAGGGCTATCAGCGTTCCAAAACTCAGGACCATGGCCAGGAACATCATCCATACACTGGAAAAAAATATATATAAATGTTCTGTGGATGTTAACATGAATGATGCTGCGAGGTACTTTATTATATTACTCTAGCATGGTAGCCTATATTCCAATGATTTCTATGATAATACAGTAATTAAATTTGATGTCGGTTAATATACATTTTTTAAAACAGATTATTTTATCATATGTAGGTAATCTCGCGGGCTTGATGTTTGGAGAGTCATCAAGCCCGCCTTTTGTACGATTAAGTGCAGTGCAATAAAGTTTCTTAAATAAATAAAATAAACAAATCTCGACTATAAATGCACTTAATAAAAGCATTAACATATTATTCTTCTTTGTGCGTAACTGGTTATTTTTGTCAACCTTAGAAAAAAACCAAAATGATCTTTATTAGCCTCGCTATTAAGTTCAATATAGTAAAAACCATAATATTTTTACGTTGCAAATACAGGTAGCCGTAGTTTCCTTAACTTCGCCTAGTGAATTTAAATTAGTTTTTAGAAGTTTTTATTATTATTATACAAGTTTTTATTTAACTTCACATGTTTGATTGTTTAGGTCAAATCTTGCCAGTCATTTTAACCCATTTTTTTTGTAGAAAAGGGCGACAGACAAGTATACAGTCCATCTGATGGTAAGTGGATCTGTCGTCCATAGACATCCGCGATACAAGCCAACATCAGTCCAAACGACAAACGTTGGTATGCTCCCGGATGCGCTGCCTACCTTTGCAGATTAAGGAATGGATTGGGAAAATGGGGATTGATAGGATCGGATGGGCTCTGTCATATCTCACTCACTACCGAAACACGTATGTACATTGGGGAAATACAGTAGATTTCAAGGTAGTCTTCTGTGAGAGAGGGGTAAAGTGGCCAGTCGAGTGCGCCCAGAGGCTGTGGGAATGCACCGTGCACTCTTCCCCTCAATAAAGCACAAACGCATCGAAATACCTTTTTTATAGAAAAAAGGTGACAGACAAGCAGACCATTCACCAGGTGGTAAATGGATACTGTAGCTCTGCGACATCTGCAATATATCAGTCCAGAATCACAAATGTTTCCTTTATTGAAATATAAATGTGTCTTTGGACATACCTTACAAAATCATAGCCATTGAGTATCGAGTTACTTCTATATAAATACGAGTATAACAAACAAAGCATGCAATGAATACTAGTTCATCATATGATGCATTCACTTGAGGTAAGATCATCATATTCATCGTCAAACGTAAAGTCCCTGCGTAGGAGGAAGTTTGCTACATCAAACTGCATTTTTCCTCCAAATTAGCACTTGCCCAGGTGATTGAACCAACATGTATTGTTATGAGCATTAGAAAACTACAAAATAGTTCATAGAATAATTTTAGACATTGTTTAGACTTTAAGTTCTGGAATGTGTATTTCTTTACTAAAAGCCTTTTATTTATCTATTTACTGCTTCTGTCTCGTCGCATTGGAGGATTAAAACCAGAAATGTTTAAAATGGTTAAACTAAATATTAAAAAGATGCTACAAATGGCCCACACTAAGTCTGCTATGGGTGGTGTCTTTATGTGTGCATAAACTATCTATATGGAAACTACTTAAAACCAAAAATAATATTTGTCTGAAACAAACGTGAGTGAACGGTTATGATGAACCTTTAAGACTTGAGGGTTATAGTTCAAGTTTTTAATGTTTGTTGGGTTTAAATGCTTGAGGTTAAATGTTGGAGTATTAAATAGTTAAGGTTCTTATGATTAATTAGCTCTGACTTAGGGTTCAAGCACTCAGCACTCATTTTTACAGCACTGTTACCAATTGGTGGTACCCGGACCACAGATTACAACAGTAGACCCTTAAGTTAGTGCAAACAGACAAACTTTATCATTAAAGGCTCTATAGTTTTAGATAACCTTGAACAAACAAACATTTCTTCTTTATAAAGATATGTAGGGACATGCATTTGTTTATAGTTCTTGAAACACATATGTCACCTTGCTTATTGCTAAATGTCCGTATATTGCAAAGTATAATGCAAAAAGTTTGTCGTCAATGTATCATAAATTTATATTTGAAGGTATATTGTGAAAAATATAAGATCTTTATTCATGCATATGGATATTCACCACTACAAAACAATACAGATGCACACTTGTGAGTTGCACGAACCTTTTTTTTCTACTTTTTCTACCTTTTTGTACTTAATGTTTCGGTACAGATTACATGGGCTAAACCATTTAAATAAAAAAAATACACCTATCATTAAAACCAACAACTTTTGTTCTATACCCTGTATACATGTAGTGTGCTAAATGTATACATTTTATGCTGGATTCTCAGCATAAAATGTGTGTTAAATGGAAAAATTGATAAAGTTATAAGGTACTTACTTTTCATGTATAAAGTACTGCACTGGTTTCACAAAGAAGAAAACGCTGGCAATGGCCAGTGTTGCTAGCAGCTGTACTGAAAGGAGTCCATATACTTTGCGTATAAAACCCAGGCGGATGTCTTTGTCAGCATTCATCACGTTATTGCGGTATGCAAAGTCATCCTGGAATTAATATTTTTATGGTCCGATGCAGTTGTGGTAAGTGAAGCCTAAAGGCTAGCTCTGTCATGTGGCATATCTAAATTGAATGGAATGAGTTTTAAAAACTAATATAAGTACAATGTACAAAATACAATGTACAAAATACAATGTACTAAGTACAATGTACTTAAAATGATAACTGTCATACAACCAATGATGTATGTGCAGATACTGTCGTGAGAGCTTATGAGGATAGTACATATCCACTTCAGTTCATGGTTCATCAACTCACTAAACGAGTACAGCCAAGCGACAATGAGCATGTACCATTAGTGTTGACTCACAGCTTTACCAGGCAGCACTTACCATCAGTTGAGCACTAAATTCAGCCTGAAGGTTGGCATATCTAAGTTGACTGGATAGAATTGTTTATACTGAATGTGGTAACTGTCACAAGGACCAGCTTTAGGGGTGCGAGTCATGTAGACGCACAGGGTGCGGGGGCCGTCTCTAATTGTAGGTGCTCTACATAGTGAGACAGGCGCAGACACAACCTCTTTGTACATGCACCCGCGTGTTGAAAATATTTAGGAGTCATGACCTATTTCTTTTGTCATCAAATTAGTGTCTGGAGATACCTTTTCACATCAGATTTTGGCTTGTGGGTGTTTTTTTCTTTTCTTTCACTAGTAAGAAATTTCACTAGTAAATTCACTAGATTTCGCTAGTAAGATATGAGTTTTGATTATAATACAATACGGGTCATGGGGTGCGACAGTCGAAGGGCGCCAGGCCACAGAGGGCACTTAGAATTCGAGGGGCACTCTAGCAGAAAAGAGGGGTGCGATCGAATATCTTGCCCAGGGCAGCGAAATCGCAAATACTGGACCTGACTATTACACACATGGAAATCTGCAATACTAATATATACAATGTTGAAAGTTCACAAGTTTATAGAGAAAGATGTGGTAACTCAGCGAGTTAGACCCAACCTATTGTCGAGTTAGACCCTACCTATGGTCAATGGATGCATTATACAAAATATGGTCTATGACCTTACCTGCCTTAAATGCCCTTCCTTAGTGAAGAGATAAACAACTTCATATAAATGGTAATTAATATAATGGATTAGTTTTGTTTTTAAATGCTTTATAAAAATATAGTAACAAGTGGATATTTAGAAATGATAAAAACACTTTAATTGTATTTATTTGCATTTTAAATTCTTGGAAATTATAAAGAAAAATATTTTAAAAATATTATGCAAACATGCAAGCTGATAGCTTATTATTACTATTAGAAAGATATGAAATAATGATTATCAGCTAGTGACAATCTTATCTACCTTGTGTAGATTAATGTAAATAAGAAATGAATGACTAACAATGGTGTAATTTCGAATCATATGCTTATTTGAAAAATACATATGTACTAAGCATGGATTTTATATACTAAGGTACTTTCCAATAATAATAAATTAGAATAATCTAGAAAACGTAGAAAATAAGACAAATAAAACAAAAGTACACAACTAAAGTGAATATTGATGAAGGTCAGCCGTTCTACGCTAATCGAAATCATTTTCCTGCGACGATGAAATGAAGAGTATAAAACGAAACATTATTTTACCTCCATCGCTTCTTTTCCTCCGAGCTCACAATCATCTTGGGCGTACATCAAGGGTATATTAGCCATATTTACAGTTTGCCACTAATTTTAGTTTAATTTGTATTATTAGAAAATAAATAAACTTTTCTCGTTTATGCGAGAACCTGTATCGCTTCGGGGTTTTTTATTGATGACGGACGTTTTGGCTGTCATACTCATGTCACGTTTCTATTGACGTTTTCTGTTATAATGTTTTACGGCACTGGATACGAATCTTTTTAGTAGGCTATTCGTATGATGTTTATTTCGATGTGGGTAATTAATTAATTATATACTATTATTTACGTACTAATAATTAAAATATTATGGAATAAATATACTACATTATAATAAAACAATATTTTATGCATAAATGAAAAATAATAGTCCGCGGTATGAAGCAACGCGTCGCGTTAAGTATTGCGTCGCGAAAATATCAAACATTCGCTTCTGACGCATGCGTCCTGGATTACTTATTTATTACTTATTTTGCTCCTTGCCTTTCTAAATATAAATACTTTAAGTACCTAAATGTTTTCACTGAGTTTTCTAATATAGTACTTTAAGTAACTAAACGACAAATTTTACGTATTCTCTTATTAAAATTCGAATAGATCTGATGGCAATCACGCGTCCACAACTCCCACGTAGGATAGATAACGCGTTCTCGTCGCGTCGCGCCCGCGCTGCTAGCAGGACAAAGCCTTATACTTTTTTTTATTAAAATACGGTGATAGACCACCGGACAACGTCGCCCGTAGACATGCACAGTGTATGTCAATAATAATTAGGTATACCTATTATAAATCCATTACTATACATTTTACGAGCATATTTATGAGTAAAATTTAATACTTAAGCAAACTCCCTTGTATAACAAACTATAACCTTAGATTATAACCTAGTTTGCTGGTATACTGACAGAGGCGAGGTCGAACGAAGTTGCAATTGTTCGTATAAAATGAAATTGAGTTACTGCTAGCCGGGCGATCGTACCGCGAAGAATCAAATTCTACGAAGATAATGTATTTATCTGACATTGAGAATTCAGGTCATCTAATTGAAAACTGGGACTTTTAGGAACGAAGCTCAATGGTTTTGTTTTTTTTTAGCTGTTAAAAAAATATTTTTTGGAAAGCCTAGTGGTGTTGACATGGTGTAGAATTATAGTACCTATACAAGTTTCTTTTTATTTAATGAAGGTGGCAGGCGAGCATACAGTTCACCGGGTTATAAGTGGATACTGTCGCCCACGGATATCCATGATACATATAAACATCAGTCGAGAATGACAATAACGACGCGCTATAACGAAAAAAAATGGGGAAAAAACGAAAAAGTATGTTGTGCGTCCATTTAAAAAGTTTGAGCATAGGCCAGTTCAATAAATACCCATTTATAAAAAGATAGAGGACATTATCCAGATAATTATGTAAATAATGAATAATTATATAATTTTTTCTTGGTAATTATTTTATATACCTAACCTAATTGTTAGCTTGAGACGATAAGAAAGTATGAATAAGCTGGGTTTGTATTAGCCTAACCCGACTGAATGCTAAACGATCACTCAATAGTTACCAATAATTACCTACTAACGACATTTTAATATCATTTTTATTCCCATGTTCTGCGTCGGCACTCGCTTTTCTGTTATAAGATCAGACATTGATAATAATTAAAAATAAAAGCGCATTAAAAATATCTTATCCATAGTGCTTTGATGGTATTATTCTATTCGAGACGTTACAATTCTTTCCTATAATTATAAATTACCTAATCAATTTCTATAATAATGTAAAACTTAATATTGCCCGACCCCGTGTCGACCATCGTAAACCACAAATTCTACTCAACAAATTGAACACTGGAATTTAGGTATAAGTGTAAGAAGAAAGACGAATCAATGGAAGTTCACCGGATCAATTAAATCCAGTATTTTTTTACCTATGATATCTATAAAAATTAGGAAGTTATTTCAAAGTTGGATGTTGGCAAAGTGCTGATCAGCGTCACGATACCTTTACATATAAACGATACATTTTATTGTTGAAGTGTTCATGGAGCTCTAAAGCTCGGTGTGCTGAACAAAGCGAAGCGGTATTTCACCCATGGACAACCTCTAATGCTCCTAATGCTCAGGTTAGGCCCCATATGGAGTAGGTGCTGCTCACTTCTCCGGGCCGGCGCACCGCAATATCATTTGGACTTATTTAACTCCATCCAACGACGTGCTGTTCGAATTATAGACGATCCCACTCTCACGGGCGGTTTAGAACCCCTCAACATTCGGAGAGACGTTGCGGCTCTCTGTGTGTTCTACCGTTGTACAATGGGAAATGCTCTGAAGAATTATTCAATATAATTCCCACCTCGGGTTTCTACAACCGCACCTCCCATCACAGAAGTGCGGTCCATCCGCATTTCCTCGATACGGAGGTGTCGCGCACTATTCGGTCCAAAAACTATTTTATACCGCGAACCCGTAGGCTGTGGAACGAACTGCCTCAAGAGGTATTTCCATTAAGCTACGATATGGGGTTTTTCAAGAAAGCTGTGAATAGAATTTTGCAAGGTCGACGGCGCACCCGCATACCCCAGGGGGTATGCGGGTGTCAATGGGCGCCAGTAACACTTACCATCACGTTAGACCGCTTGCACGTCCGCCTACTTCACTATAAAAAAAAACTATTCCCAATTAATTTTTCAAAAGCGTACGTTGTTAGGATTTAGGGGGAGAGTGCACGCTGCAATCCAACAGCCGCTGGGGGCACTCGAGTGGCCTCGTTACCCCTCTCTCACAGAATACTACCTTGAAATATACTGCATTTCGCACTTTATCATATTCCCCAATATAAGTACGTGTTTCAGCAGTGAGTGAGATATGCCAGAGCCCATTCCCATCCTATCTTTTCCCACGTCCTCAACCCTTTCTCCAAATCCTTTCTTTCATCAACAAAGGTAGGCAGCACATCCGGGGGCGTGCCAAAGTTTGTCATTTTGGACTAATGTTGGGATGTATCGCGGATGTCTATGGGTGACATCCACTTACCACCAGGTGGACTGTATGCTATTTTGCCACCTTCATTCTATAAAAAAAAGATAAAGTACCTATTGCTGAATCTCTATTTTAAAGTTTGTAAGGAAATCAAGAATATCCATGCTGGATTGTTTGCCGTAGGTATAAAAAAGTATTTCTACTAAATTGGATTTCATAAAAGAAAGATATAAATAGATCGTCTATAGGACCGCTGTTAGACATACGAGTATAAGCTAGGCCGCTGTTAACTATTTACAATGAAGATCTATACTAAAAATTCTGATGATAAAAAATTGATTACAATCGATCAGTTACAATTAATCAGCGCTGTGTGTCCTCGCATTTCTACAGCTGAGTTAGACGCCCATTCAGTGTAGTCATAGGTAATACGGACAACAGGTTGCGGCTGCTGTAACACATTTTTTCACTTTCTTACAATTTCTCTTGCTGCTATGTATGTAGATATCTTAATATGTATATGTTTATCCTTTTTATTTGTAACTGTAATCTGAAATAAACGTATGCATTATATATTTATGATTGGCGACAGTAGGAATGGGAAAAGTTAGTAATACAAATTGTAACTTCTTTTAATTTTCCGTTTAGTTTTCCGCTTAACGCTCACGAATTGTACCGCCTCGTAGGTTAACGGTGCGTCCGCGGAAGGCCCCATTGTAGCGGACTCGTCGCTTTCTCAAGAAATTTAATTAGAATTCCAGCCGAAATGTCCTCATAAAGATGTTTGAGATAAAGACTTTGGGATCGCGATGGAGGCAGTTTTCCTGAATGGGTAGTCATTCAAAAATTTATCTATTAAAAGTAAAATTGAAATACTGTATTTTTTAAAGATCAATGGCCCATACTTTGTATGATCCCAATGTCTTCCCTGTCTCAGGATTGTGAGTAGAATTCATTTTTTCAGGCGTCGAGAAAGGATTGGTTACAAAACCAACCAATTGCTTACAAGACTTTTGGTCTTCAAATGGTAATTATTTTGTTTATTGTTTTACAAATGCTTTCGTGTGGTGATGAACGGCTTTAAAATATAATCATTTCATTTCTTACCATGGGAGTGGTAAAAGGCGAATAAGGGCCCCAAATTAAGCCTTGAGGTACTACTACATATCTTTTAATAGAGTGGATTCGGCAAACCGCTTGGCCATCGTGCTGTTTTGTAGGTCATGCATCTCTCATGCACAAGACAATTAGCATGAGGAGGCTCGTATAAGCACTTCTAATAAAATAATTAAATGGAGTTGATGAACTTAAAAGTACTTATTTGTACATATTCTTTAGGCTGTCATGTATCCGAGAGTAGTACACACGATTGCCTAATACTGCTCAGAAATCGAGGATACATTTTCACAGAATAAGGCCTATCAGCATTTTCATAAACTAAATTAACTGCGGCCATAATAACCGTATCATCAAATAAAGGGGTGAGCCGCATAACGTGGAACGGGGCTGTTGTTGCCGCAATGCGTCCAGAATTGCATTTGCGCTGCGCAAATTAAAAACAGATTCCTTTTATGCAGTTTTAATTTAACGGCCGTTTGTTCGGAAACAGAGGTTGTCTCAATGTTTTATTAAAAGATTTCATTCTGAGGAAGAGGAACATAACTTTGACTCTTATTTTTTACCAAGGCCATTGAACGCGCCTTTCGATAAAGTAGATTTAGTTATTTTCGATAGGTATCTACATTAAAAAAAATGTTACAGAAATAAACTGTTTAGAGGAAAGTTGTGTCTATCCGACAATTATGCCAGACTTGTATGGACAAATAATGATGTCCCAAGGAACCATGGTATCGATTGTAGAGTCATGAAAAACTGCATTCAAAGATTTAAAACCCGTTAATTTTCTTTGAAAAAATTGTAAGCTATTTTATTGCGTGAACTAATAGAGGTTGTAAGGAAAATAAATCTTGCTAAGGAACCTTGTGACTAGATTTAAAAAATCTACGTTTTACGACTTTCTACAATTCTGGAAGTTTGGTGTATGTTGCTTAGTGATCTACCTACTTATCCAACTGTTACATAAAATAATAAAATAACATTTTTTTAACGAAACTGAACGGCAACAATTCCCGATTGTGAACGAGTTTTTTTTAAATCTTTGAATGCAGTGTTTTATAACTAAAATCGGCGCCATGGTTCCTTAGAACAAATTTATCTATCTTTAATAGTTTCAAAATTCTCCATACTGACCCTTCTTAGAAAAAGACCCTGTTAACGACGGAATAAATAAAAATGTAAAAAGCTAGGGTACTTGCATATGTATAGATAATAATTTCGCTTGTATAGTTGTTTCTCTTTAGTGTCTTATAAATGTATGAAAATGTATGAATATCTCTTAATATCGTTAGGTTTACACTATTTGTATAATGTCCATTTTATAACTATGTATTGTGTAATTGATATTAAAATGATCCCTAGTGTGTCTTTTATTACCCTATTAGGATAATTATTGTTGAATAGGGTAAGTAGGGCATGCTAGGGATAAGTTGTGGGCGCTATGGCGTTCGGGAAACAACTGAGCGCTCCGCCACCTGGCGGACGAATATAATATTTATAGTCCTGAAGCGGGGGACGGGGTTACGTAAATATGTCGCGCAAACCGCGCACCCCGTCCACTCGAAACCGAACGTTATAGCGTCATGATCTTATTAGATCCCTCTTAGGCTAGTTTACATCTAAGTTTTATCTAATAAGAATCTTGTAAATGTATAAAAATGTATAACAGTGTCTTGTATGAATAAATGATCCCCCGCGGGGTAGCGGGAGAGGTACACATGTAGAAAAGTAGAAGGGGAAGCCAAAATGGAATAAAAGACGAACCATTTTGGGCTTCCGGCATTCCGATCAGCGGCACCACTCCGAACACTACAAACGGTCAACCAAGTGGCTAGGACAAGTAGTAGAACAACAAGTACCTCTGCCCCCTGCCCCCGGCTCTGCTGATATTATCGAAGAAAAGGAAATAAGGCGTTATTATTGTACAACATCCCTATATATACAGTCCACATCCCCCGGCGACCTATAAGGTTGTAGGACAATACTGTCCTCGATCTGTTGAAGAGATCGCAGTAGACAAAAGTGTCCTCAACATCGATGGTCCTTCGAGCAGCCGGATAAGAAGAATCAGCGTCCACGGTTCATCAAGTCGCCAAGTCAAGAATTGCACGGCGTTGTTTAAGGAAGAAACAGCGGGAAGAGACGACGCGTCGTACTCGTCCGTGCATACAAGTCTTGATTTCCGTCTTGATTTCCACGTCCTGATTTCCACGTCTTAAACATCTCAATTTCCACGTCATAAACGTCTCAATTTCCACGTCATAAACGTCTCGATTTCCACGTCAAAAACTAAAACCGTTGTTTTCACAATGCCGTCGACAACGAGATCACAGAGCCGGACGGGATCGCAGAGCGGAGCACAAACCACTACGGAATCAACATCTGCCACCACGGAGTCCACAGCCACGACTTCCGCTACCACGGGCACAGGCACCACAGCGACAGGGACGACGACCACCAGCGGCGGTACTACTAGCACCGAGGCCACTATGAAGACGACTTCGGCGGCAGCGGACGTCACGATCATTCCACGAGCCGCAAGCGTCACGGCGAGGTCACACCGCTCTACCGCATCCGCCAAGAAGAAGGAACGTCTGGAGGTCGAACGTACCTTACTACAGCTGCGCCTGCAAGCCAAGGAGCAGGAACTCAGGCTAGCGGAATTAGAATCGGGCTCCGAGGCAGATGATGAAGAAAAGGAAGACAAAGACCAATCGTTCCGGTTAGAAAAATGGTTGAACCGGAACGACGCACCCCCCCCTGTACCCCCGCAGGAGGCGGAGCCTAAGTCTCGCAAGATCTCGCCGATAAAGTATGAAGAAGGACGAGGACGGGGAGCTTACACCGCCAATGATGAAGATGACGGAGATAAGCACCGAGAGCATAGTACGTCTCGGCCCGCACGCCCTACCGCAGACATCGTGGAGCAAATGGCCTCTGCGATCTCCAAGGCGGTGAAGATATCGGCGAGGGAGACACCAAGGTATATAACCGAGCTGCCTACGTTCGACGGACATGGCAGCGCATGGTTGGGGTTCAAGGGCGCGTATGAGGATTCAAGGCGCGCCTTCATGAAGAGCGACAACCTGGCACGGCTAAGAAAGAGCCTAAAGGGTACCGCTATGGAGGCGGTAGCAAGCCTGTTCACCGCCCACCGAGAGCCGGACGAAATTATGGAGGCTCTCGGAAGAAGATTCGGGAGGCCGGATGCACTCGTCGCGTATGAGGCAGAAAAGTTGCGATATTTGCGCAAGCTGACCGACGAGCCCCGCGACCTCTGCGTATTCGCCAGTAAGGTGGCCAACGCCGTGGCCACCATACAAGAAATGAAAAGGGAGAACTACCTCTATAGCCCCGAGTTAGTCCGGGCTATAATGGACAAATTCACCCCAATACTGAAGAGCAAATGGTACGACTTTGCGAGCGCATGGGAACACGAGGTGCCTACACTAAACCTACTATCGACGTTCCTGAACATAGAAGCCGATAAGTGCAGTGCCTATGCACCACCCGAAGTCATTAATCCCATCGCCGTACCTACAAGAGAAAGGTCCGTACCTGCGAATATAAAAGAAAAAGCAATAAGAAGGAAAACCGAACGTACATACAGCGCCACTACCGACGGAAAGGGGAAGCCCGAATACAGCGCCCCTACCAACGGAAGATGGAAGTATGAACACAGCGCCTCTACCGACGGAAAGGGGAAGCCCCAATACAGCGCCCCTACCAACGGAAGATGGAACTATGAACACAGCGCCTCTACCGACGGAAAAGGCAAGTTTGAATACAGCGCCTCTGCCAACGGAAAGGGGAAACATGATTACAGCGCCACAACCGACGGAAAAATGAAGCTTTGCCCACTATGCAAGGAAGATCACAGCTTGCCTTCGTGCAAACAATTTGCAGACAGCGATATCGACACCCGCTGGGAAATCGCAAAAAGAAATAACATCTGCTTCCGTTGCCTGTCTAGCAACCATCGCCGGGGCAACTGCCGAGTTAAGCCATGTGGGCACAGCGGTTGTGGGATGGCACATCATCGGCTGTTACATCATACGCGTCGGACTCCATCGCCAATAGTGAAGTCAGAAGAGCCCAAAGAAGAGATAGTTACGTCTACAACGGAAGTTATCAACAAGGCCACCGCCGCGAATTCAATACCGCATCGACGCCGAGCTTATCTAAAGATAGCACCCGTAGTGCTTGCCGGACCACACGCGAAGATACATACGTACGCGTTGTTCAACGAAGGCAGCACCGTCACCATCATTGAGGATGCTATAGTAGACTCCCTTGGCATCAACGGGCCAGTTGACACGATGTCCATACAGGGCATCAACGGCGGAGAAACAAAACACGAGAAAAGCCGCACTATCGACGTAAAAATACAAGGGCTGCATTCGGACAGCGTGCACACATTGAAAGGCGCACGTACCATCAAACGTCTAAACTTCACATCGCAGACTGTCGGAGAAACGGACCTAGAAGACTGCACACACTTAGATGACGTCAAGGACGAGCTCATCTATAAAAATGCATGCCCTAAGATTCTCATCGGACAGGACAACTGGGAGTTGATCGTCTCCCGTCAGATCCGAGCGGGAAAAAGGAACAAACCAGTAGCATCGCTAACGCTACTGGGATGGGTACTGCATGGATGCCGCACTTCAGTATGTGAACCCGTCACCTTCTGCGGCCACATCAGCGAGAAGCGCGACGAAATGGAGGAGTTAATGAAGAACTTCTTCAAATTGGAGTCACTGGGCATCGAGCCGAGGCAAACAAAGGATGACCCGGAGCAGCGAGCTATCGACATTTTGAGTAAGCAAAGTCGACGGTTACCTGACGGGCGGTTCGAAACCGGACTCCTATGGAAAGAGGATAATGTAAAGATCCCTAACAATTATGGGGATGCTCTCAAACGGCTGCACAACCTAGAAAGAAAACTCGACCGCGACCCGGAGCTTAGGGAGAAATACAAGGAACGTATGACGAACCTGTTAGTATCCGGATACGCCGAGCCTGCGACTACAGCGCCACCTGCAGACAAGACGTGGTACTTGCCACATTTCGCCGTCATCAACCCAGCAAAGGAGAAGATCCGAGTCGTCCACGATGCCGCTGCGAGATCCTTCGGCCGCAGCCTGAATGATATGCTGCTGTCAGGGCCTGATCTACTTCAATCACTGCCCGGAGTCATCATGAGATTCCGTCAACATCCCATTGCAGTGTCAGCGGACATCAAGGAGATGTTTATGCAAGTCAAGATACGACCGGAAGAGCAAGACGCACTACGCTTCCTATGGAGGGGAGACGAAAGAGGCAACACACCACCACGTGAGTACAAGATGACGTCAGTCATATTTGGGGCAACGTCATCACCATGCACAGCGCTGTACATCAAGAATCGCAACGCCACCGAGTTCGCACATGTAAACGAACGCGCCGCCAGAGAGATCCAAACAAACCACTACATGGACGACTTCATAACCAGCTTCCCAGACAAGGAGGAGGCTGCGAGAGTCGTAAAGTCGGTCGACGAGATACACCGTCGAGCCGGCTTCCATTTACGGGGATGGGTGTCCAACAAGAAGTCCGTCGTCAAACAATTTTCGTCGGATCCCGGAACCACGACAGTCACCATAGGCGGGAGCGAGATAGAGAAGACACTCGGCCTCCTATGGCAGGTAAATGAAGACTGCATCGGCTTCCACATAAATGCTATGAAGACACCACCCGACGTAATAGAAGGTAGACGTCCACCCACCAAGAGGGAAGCACTCAGCGTGATAATGTCGCTGTTCGACCCGCTCGGACTCGTATCGCCGATAACTACTCCGGCGAAACGACTTATGCAAGATACATGGAGTCATGGAACGAGCTGGGACGAACCGCTTCCCGAAGAGCTGCAACCAAGATGGAGCGCGTGGCTTTATACACTACGCGCTCTAGAAGAACTTCGCATTCCCCGCTGCTATGATGTAGAACCGGCCGTAAGAAGAGAACTGCACACTTTCGTAGACGCAAGTGAAGAAGCCTACGCAGCCGCCGTGTACTGGAGATTACAACGAGCCGACGGCACCGTAAGAATATCACTAGCCGCTGCAAAGAGCCGCGTCGCACCGCTCAAGCCCGTCTCTATACCACGACTTGAGCTACAGGCGGCGGTACTCGGAGCACGACTAGCGAAAAACGTCGCGAAAGAGCACGACTTCATGGCCGCAAGACAGGTGTATTGGAGTGATTCACGCACCGCTCTCGCGTGGATCCGAGCCGAACCACGGACGTTCAAAACGTTCGTCGCACATCGCGTCGCCGAGATTGAAGATACTACAAAGAAAAAGGACTGGAGATGGCTGCCGTCACAACTCAACGTAGCCGACGACGCGACACGAGCGACACCCGCGGATTTCAACGAGAATCACCGATGGTTCACCGGCCCGCCTTTTCTACTATCACCTGAAGAACAATGGCCGGTCGAGACAAGCACGACAAAGGAACGCACCGGGGAAGAAAGGGAGAGATGCTGCGCAACAACGAACGACATAAAGGGGCACGCACACTTGCCCGATATCACGCGCTTTTCAAAATGGCAACGCCTGATCCGGGCCACCGCACGCGTACTACATTTCATCGACTTATGTCGGAAAAGGAGACACACCGTGGCAGCAGCGCGTCGCAAAAGGACCATCGCCAACCCGACATCGGACCCGGCATGGTCAAGGACAAAAAGGGGCGACGCAAAGGCGGCAACGGCAAGAGAATCCGCATGCGACCAGCGCAAGTTCGTGCCATTAGAGGCGCATCATCTCATTCAAGCCGAACATCTCTGGACGAAGGCAGCACAAGAAGACAGCTACGCAGGCGAACGCAAACGCATCGAGCGTAGCACCACACCGGCGGGAGACGACAAACTCGCCGGTCTAAGTATTATCATGGGAACGGACGGACTACTAAGACTAAAAGGAAGAATCGCTGCCACAGAAGGGATTAGCGAGGAAACGGCAAATCCAGCTATACTAGACGGCGCACATGACTACACGAAGATGTACATAGATCATGTACATAGGAAGATGCATCATGGGGGCGTCGAGCTAGTGGTGAATGAAGTACGACAGCGATTCTGCATTATGAAAATTCGCCCTACAGTACGGGGCGTTTTAAAGGTATGTATAACATGCAAGTTGAAGAAGGCGAAACCAACGAATCCAGCCACCGGGGATCTGCCGCACGCGCGTGTAGCACATCACGCGCGCCCGTTCACCTTCACCGGGCTCGACTACTTCGGTCCACTCGAAGTAACCGTGGGCCGACACCGAGAAAAAAGGTATGTCGCCCTATTCACCTGCATGACGACAAGGGCCGTCCACTTGGAAGTAGCGGCATCACTCAGCGCAGACTCTGCTATATCTGCGCTGCGAAGATTCATGGGGCGACGCGGCTGCCCAAAGGAGTTGTGGTGCGACAACGCCACCAACTTCAAAGCCGCGGAAAGACAACTCAACGAGGCCGCACTCACTGCGGTCCGAGAAGAGACAACAGCGAAGCACATCGCGTGGCGTCACGTTCCCCCCTCCGCCCCCTTCATGGCCGGGGCCTGGGAACGCATGGTTCGCACGGTGAAAGAAGGCCTGCGAGCAACGCTACACGAAAAGTACCCGAGCGACGAGACACTCCACACACTGCTCGTCGAAGTAGAAAACACGGTCAACTCCCGTCCACTCACACACGTGGCAGTGACACCAGGGGAACCGGAGGCGCTCACACCCAATCACCTGCTGCTGGGACCCAATTCCCATGTCCCAGCACCGGGCGCCTTCACCGAAGAAGACATAAATGCACGCGCGCATTGGCGGCGCGCCCAGCGGCTAGCCGACACCTTCTGGAGCCGCTGGGTACGAGAGTATCTCCCCCTGCTTCAATACCGGCGGGAGCCCCGCACGATCGGCGAGGCACCACGCGTCGGAGATTTAATCATCGTGTGCGACGCAAATCTACCGAGGAACACATGGCCGCGAGGAAGAGTCATCGCTACGTACCCCGGGCAAGACGGCGAAGTGCGCGTCGTCGACCTACAAACGAGCAACGGACACGTTCTGCGGCGACCCACAAAGAAGATCGTCGTTCTACCGGTTAGGTCGCGAGACGGCGACGGCGGGAGTATGTTAACGACGGAATAAATAAAAATGTAAAAAGCTAGGGTACTTGCATATGTATAGATAATAATTTCGCTTGTATAGTTGTTTCTCTTTAGTGTCTTATAAATGTATGAAAATGTATGAATATCTCTTAATATCGTTAGGTTTACACTATTTGTATAATGTCCATTTTATAACTATGTATTGTGTAATTGATATTAAAATGATCCCTAGTGTGTCTTTTATTACCCTATTAGGATAATTATTGTTGAATAGGGTAAGTAGGGCATGCTAGGGATAAGTTGTGGGCGCTATGGCGTTCGGGAAACAACTGAGCGCTCCGCCACCTGGCGGACGAATATAATATTTATAGTCCTGAAGCGGGGGACGGGGTTACGTAAATATGTCGCGCAAACCGCGCACCCCGTCCACTCGAAACCGAACGTTATAGCGTCATGATCTTATTAGATCCCTCTTAGGCTAGTTTACATCTAAGTTTTATCTAATAAGAATCTTGTAAATGTATAAAAATGTATAACAGTGTCTTGTATGAATAAATGATCCCCCGCGGGGTAGCGGGAGAGGTACACATGTAGAAAAGTAGAAGGGGAAGCCAAAATGGAATAAAAGACGAACCATTTTGGGCTTCCGGCATTCCGATCAGCGGCACCACTCCGAACACTACAAACGGTCAACCAAGTGACTAGGACAAGTAGTAGAACAACAAGTACCTCTGCCCCCTGCCCCCGGCTCTGCTGATATTATCGAAGAAAAGGAAATAAGGCGTTATTATTGTACAACATCCCTATATATACAGTCCACATCCCCCGGCGACCTATAAGGTTGTAGGACAATACTGTCCTCGATCTGTTGAAGAGATCGCAGTAGACAAAAGTGTCCTCAACAGACCCTATATAACACAACATAAAGTGTATAGTTATATGTACTAGACCAGACACAAAAAAAACCAACTAAATTGGAATATACTATTTGACATATCCATTGCAAACAACACTACGCTTTGAATTTTGGAAATTGAACAGAAATGAAACAAAAACGTTTTCGGTTCGCGTTTATGCCAGAGGCAACATGGACGTTAAAATTTGACTAGTGATAGGCCCACTCCCTCTAGGAGTTTTTTTATTAGGTACTCTGACTCGTCGAAACGAGGGCGAGGAACTTTCAAAATTATATGTTTGTTTACTCTCGACCCGTTCAGACTTCATTTGGATGGCATAATAGGTTTATTTTATTTAGGATAATAATCAATTGTAATAACTTCACTTAATGTATTAATAACACATAATTTATCCAGTTCTCCCTTCAGGATTTATAAGGAAATTTAATAAAAATTAAAATAAAAACACCTAATAATGTTTTTTCAATATTTATAGTTATATAGAAGAAGTTGAGTTTCATGCGCAATCAAGCGAGCTATGAGATTTTAGAAGCGGATTTTAATTTAGGGTTGCATTAGTTCTTAGGGATTTAGTAGCAAGGAGTTCGGTAATATACTCGAAACAATACTGGAAGGAGTATTGTTACAGGCCATCGATTTGAGAATACATACTAGACGCGAGCATATTATACAAGCACTGTAGGGCAGCGACGTTACAGTTTAATAGTGTTCTATGTTCAGTTCTATGTAGGTCTCGAATTTCTAGGGTAATAAAATTTCTTAGAGAACGCAAACATAATCCATTTAAAGTGAAAGATACTTCTAAAAGTGTTTAATATTTCAAAATAGATTTAATATTTTTCGAGTTTATCTTTGTCATAAAAACAAACACAACTAAACTTACAGTCTTCTTTCTGTATAATATTAGTTAGTATAATAATACATACAGTGTAGTATGAATATGACTGTTTTTTTTGTAAAATTCTTTTACTATTTGCACAAGCTGGACTTAAATGTAAGTTGACAACAATGTTATAATAAATAGATATACTTTATTGTGCACCAAAAGCATACAGAATAAAAAGTACGAGTAATTTGATATACAACCGGCGGCGGTCTTATAAGAGCAATAATACCTAGGTTTTGCAGGCTGACAGTGCAGTGCCTCAATAAAACTTGTAACATAATCACAATCACAATAAGTTAATGCTATGTACTTAATGTAGACTTGGCCGATGTGATGTATATTTTAAAGCACCAAAAGTATCAAAATACGACAATCAGTAGGTACATGGTATTAGAGTATAGTATGCATATGAGTATAAGTATTTTGACGATCAATAATTAGAATGACCTTAGTGCTTGTGTAAAATGACCTGGTTTGATTCTCGCTCAATCATACGTTAAATATTTTTAAAGACAAATGTTTCTTCAGGCCTGGGTGGTCTGTGTTCGTCTTTGTTTGTGTCTATGGATAAACCAACACAGGCAATACTGTTGGCCATTGAGTGTTATGTTTATTTATTTTTAGAATATTATACGTTGGTAGAATGTAATTCAAAGTTAGAATATGAGGTGACTCATAACCCCTCATGAGGAACCAACTCTTTTCGGAAGGAAACAATCACCTGGCCCACGTGGGCGTCACTAGCCGGCCCGCTCACGTGGAGACCCGGTGCCATTCAATTTAATTTCGAAATAAGCCCCATTGTTTCATCCCTATACGGAATTCGAGTGCATTGTTCACCTGTGTGTTCTGTCGGCATTTTCGTCGTTCGCAGTCGCAGACTCGCGGGGTATTGTTGTTCAGTCAACAAAGCATTTGCAATATTAAATTGGACGGTGTTTTATGCAGCTCGAAATGATTTTTGTTTTGTATCTGCTATAAAATATTTATCATGTAGATTGTAGATCTACGAGTATATGCAGGTATGTGAATTAATATTGTTTAAAAATGTCTTGACTGTCAAGTAGTTCTCAACATGGGTTCTCAACTGCCACGGTGGGGCAGGTTGGGGCGCTTGCCCCCCCCCCCCCCCTGGCTAAGGGAAGAATAAGTAATAGACTTTATGTATTACACAATCTCTATTTAAATTATAACAGAATTGTTTGCTTTTGTCCCAGCCTGTATAAAATCCTGACTACGCCCTGGGTTCCCAATATTTATATAATTTGACACTTAGTGACGGTATTTGAGATTATTACGATACGATACAATTATACGATAAAGTCGTGTGGTGTCGGCCGATGTTGGTAGAATACTATCACCCTATCTCTGCTTGTGGGTATCGTAAAAGCTGAAAGCCGCTATCAATAGCAGCGAGGAACTACACCACCTCTGAAAGAGTGGACTCGCCAACCCGCTCGACAAGCGTGGCGTTTTAATGCCATACATCCCTCATGCACTTCACAATGTGCATGAAGAGGCCTAAGTCCCAGCAGTGGACAATAAAATGGCTGGTTACGGTTACGATAATTAATTAATATTGTTCACTGTCAATTAATTATTTGATTAATTTGAGACTTGGTAACGCAAAATTTAGATTTACTAAATCAAGGCTATATATTATTATACAAAAGTTCTAAATTAAAAGTAGACATATGAGTAGTATGAAAGGTATGTAGTATGAAGTTAAGAAGTATGAAGTTAAGTAGTATGAAGTTAAGAAGAAGATGAATTAAGAAACTAAGAAAGTTGTAGAAGCTAATGCGATTTTCTATGTGTCATCATCATCTTCATTTACGGCTAGTTTATACCCACTGCTGAGTATAAGCGTCCTTTCGTTTGAGCCAACCTTTTCGATCCTGCGCTGTTCCTAACCATATCCCGTCTGCAACTCTCTTTGCGTCATCGATCCACTTTGCCTCGGCTACCACTCTGTTAAGATCTTACTACAGCTGCCATTACTTCGTCGACGTGTCAACTATGCCGAAAAACTGTAATGAAAAAAATATCATGTCACCATAACAATGTCAGCGGATATTGTGTAGTGTAAATATCAAATGTGGGTAGTTGATGAAACAGCTTGCAGCTCTTGAATTACCCGCCTCTTCAGTCAACTCGTGACCACGGCTGGCGTAACCTGTGCCCGAAACATCGAGTAAAAATAAAAGGAAAACAATAGGCTTTAATTTTACGTGTTCAGAGACGATTTACAATATAAAATGTGTACTGTGGTGTCTAATATATGCCCAGTGGCGCGAGGTGGGGCGCGCCCGCTCTCATTACGCACTCGACCGTCGTGTGGGACGGACGATCCATATGTGTCGTGTGGGCAAAACCAATAATTGGTTTTATTTGTGTACCCCGTCTACAACAGCATCCAACGCACATGTACATGTACAAAATGCGAAAGTTAAAAAAAAAAAGATATATTTTTTTATAGTGGGTTCAAGACTAGCTGAATATTAAGCTGCTGGTAAGTGAATTTTAAGCCTAGCAGTTGTACAAATATGCTATGTGATAGATAGTTGTGATTCTTGCTGAGCTTGCAAGTAATTGGCCACATCAACCTAAGGAACTGATATTTACACGGTGAAAGGATTCATATTTATGCCTAAAATGTTTAGGTACTTGTTGAATAATATTATCGCAAGATTATCAGACGAAAACTATCAGTGCATTGAAAATGTTTATTCAAGTTTAAATTTCAAATGTTTGTAAATTTTTTAATAAATGTGTAATTTTGTTATTTTCTGTATGTACTATTCCTATTGTCCTGTGTAAGTTTGATACCTATCCACTATTACAATGGGGAATGCTCTGAAGAATTGTTCAATATAATTCCCATCTCGGGTTTTTACAACCGCACCGCCCGTCACAGAAGTGCGGTCCAGCCGCATTTCCTCGATACGGAGGTTTCGCCTACTGTTCGGTCCAAAAATCATTTTATACCGCGAACCCGTAGGCTGTGGAATGAACTGCCTCGAAGGTGTTTCCATTAAGCTACGATATGGGGTTCTTCAAGAAAGCTGTGAATAGGATTTTGCAAGGTCGGCGGCGCGCCCGCATACCCCCTGGTGTTGCAGGTGTCCATGGGCGGCAGTAATACTTACCATCACATGGCACTGCTTGCTCGTCCGCCTACTTCAATATAAAAAAAACATTAAGTTTGATACCTATCCACTATTAAAGTTTGATACGTATCCACCTATAAAACAATAACCCCTCACATTACTATGAAATTTAATTAAAAATATTCTGTAAAGCTTCGCGGTACAATGCACGCAAATGTTAGATCTTTTATTACTACATTTCCATTGCATTCGCGGTATATTAATTTCCATGAATATCTGTGGACGATTCATATAGAAGTGAGCCATTTACAAAATCTCATAGATCAACAATAATTAGTTAATTTTTATTTCGTTTTATTTGAAGGACATATTATATTCTGATAATATGACGTTTGCACGGAAAAGGGACCTTATTGTCGATAGGAGTTATTGATGTTTCCAAAGTCTTCATAAAAATATCTATCGAATTATGTATATATCATGTACGTGGATGCTAAGGATAATTTGTTAAAGAGGTTTGTAATACAATATCCATCAAATGTGATTTAGAGATACATAATTTCATTTGAAGTTTATTCCCGTTAAAAGTTACATAGATGTTATGTTGTTTCGAAAACTAGAAGATATGCATTTATGGTTAAACAAAGAATTACAGTTTTGTTTAGAGGTTTTGCCAAAGATCTACCGACTATTTTCTTCATAGTAAACCCCAGTAAACCGCCCCGTGATTTATTAGAGGAGGCCCGTGTCCTTGCAGTCAGTGAGACGTTATAGGCTGATACAGAAGTTAAAATTTATGTTCAAACGGGCTAGACAACTATAGTAAAGTGTAGAAATAAAGGAATAATTAATTAAACGTTTTTATTCAAAGTTATCAAACATTGGATATTTTACCACTTTTCGTTAGGTATCCTAGATAACAATAACGAACAAATTGTTATAAGACTATTAAACATCAACATATTGTGCTAATAGTAATACAACTGAGATCGAATTTACCCAGTAATTACTTTTCCTAAAATTACTTTTAAAATTTAGTAAAGTGTTGACATATCTCTCCTTACCGGGTTGTGTACATTAATGATAGTTGACATTTCTAAGAACGGGAAGTGTAATGGAATGAGGACAATTCATCCCATCACTTTGGAAAATACAAATTTGTTCTTATTTTAGCAATATATAAACAATAGACAATGAGAGAATAAGAAACAAAGGTATTAAAACAATGGAAATGCAATCCGTGGTAAAAGCGATTAAGTTACTTTGCAAAGTACGATTTCACAAAACTTGTAGAAAAGCCCAGGGCGTCGTGGAGCTACGATGCGCTACATTGTAGCAGATCGTAATAGTGCTACGAGATATGATTCGATCATTATTGTCGTATCATGTGTTAAAAGTTTTATTATGTACAATTATGTGAATAATATTTATTATACTACGAACTCCTTTTAATTTTTAATAATTTATCACTCTTAATTTTAATAATTTATGTCTGTACGTTCGCCGTAAATCCTATTTTTTAAGGAAAAAAAAGTGGACGAGTAAACCGATCACTTGGGTGTAAGTGGATAATGTCGACCATGGACATCAAGGATTATCAAGGATTACGCCAACATCAAATTGGTGGACATTATACCAACCGCAACCACAAGCCCTGAGGAAGTACACCACCTTTAAAAGGGTGGACTTTCCAACCCGTTTTACCAGTGTGATGTTTTAACGCCATACACCACTATATACTGCAGTGGATGTTAAAAGAACTGGTACGGTTTTGTTTTTAAACACAGATAAAGTTTTATTAATTTTCGTATACATGGGTTTTCTTATAACGATAATTGAAGAATCCGTGGTCGTACTTCACTCAGTGGTACACACTGGGGTTCGAACTGAGGTACTCCATGGAGAATGTGGGTTGAGATTATGAATAGATAAACGTAAGCTATAACCGCTAATTGCTATGCTTTATTCCAATTGAGTAGAGCAGAGCTATCAGCTTGGGTTCGTAACGCGTTAATGTTTTATCCGGCTGCACTGCGGTCGCGAATGCGATAGTAATATGGTACAGCCTACAGCCTGGTGTGTTTCTGTAATGAAGAAATGAATCTGTATGAAGAGTTTGTATGAAGAAAAAAATGGGAACGACAGAAACAAAGAAAAATGTGGCCGTTATAGAGACAGGAAGGTGGATTTATTATACATATAGGGTTATAGGAAAATACTGGTAGCCTTTCGACACTGAATCCCTGACCAGCGCTGTATTTCTAGCTAGCGCTGTGTTTCTATTGTACTAGCGCTGTGTTTCTATTTTACTAGCGCTGTATTTTTATTGTACTAGCGCTATGTTTCTATTGTACTAGTCACTTACATTCGTCCACTACGTAATATACAACGTGTCACCAAAATAATGCAAGACCTGAAATATTTCAACTATTTTAAAATATATTTTGTTATGGACAAAGGCGGCAGACGAGTATACTGTTCGCGTGATGGTAAGTGGATACTGTTACGCATGGACGTCCGCGATACATGCCAACATCAGAAAGGCAAAGTCCAAAATGACAAACGTTGGCACACCCCCGGATACGCTGTAAACCTTCGGAGATATGAGAAAGGATTGGGAAAAAGTGTTGAGAAAATGGAGAGGGATGGGATGGGGTGGGAATGAGTTGTGGTATACCGAACACTCACTACCGAAATATTTACGTACATTGGGGAAATAAGATAAAGTGGGAAATGCAGTACATTTCAAGATAGTCTTCTTGTGAGAGAGGGGTGACCATTCGAGTGCGCTCAGCGGTAGTTGGATTGTACAGCGTGCACTCTCCTCCTCAAATATACAACCGTTTTAGAGAAAAATAAAAGGTACAAACGTATAACATTTTACACTTTTGCATTTTGTTCACATTTTATATTATATTCTAAATCGGGTCAGAATGCGTATAATAAAGGTATTTGTTTACCCTTTACAGCTATAACAGCTAACAGCTATGTTTTATTCCAATTGAATAGAGAAGAGCTATTAGCTAGGGATTGGAACGCGTTAATGTTTTAGTTTGTAAGTGCGTTAGTTCAGGATGGGAGCTGCGACCAGTTTTATAAACTACCCACATTTCATCTTCACATTCGGAAAGGCACTACACTAACAATGTCCGTGGGCGTATTGGACGGTAAATCGCAAGGTTTAAATTTGTTAATCACTGGATTCCGTCGACAGTTATACGACGACAGACAGTTATGCGTCGACGACAGTTTATATCCATCTTCCCGATTAAAATTTCTATATTTTTTAATTTCAATCGCTTCACTATCTCGGGATAATAGTGAGGATTTTGGGAGTGCAGAGTTCTATCCAGTGATTAATTTCAGCGTTGAGAATGTGCTCGGCTATTGCTGATTTACTAGTTTGGCGGTTTCTTACAGCTGTGATGTGTTCCATGACCCTTACCGTAACTGAACGCTTAGTATGGCCTATATAGGAACTACTACAACAACACCTGGAGTCTGGTAAGGTAAAACTATTTGGGTGTGTGCAGATTTCCTGTTAGTTTGGAGGACGGCGTATATACAGTCTTAATGGAGTATCTTCTCAATACTGTTCCAATTGGAATAAAAGGTAAAAAAATACCATTATTATACGCGTTCAGACCCGATTTAGAATATAAAATGTGTGCAAAATGCAAAAGTGTAAAAAGTTATATGTTTGTACCTTTTATTTTTCACTAGAACGGTTGTATATTTGAGGAGGAGAGTGTACGCTGGCATTCAACAGCCGTTAGGCGCACTCGATTGGCCTCGTTAACCTTCTCTCACAGAAGACTGCCTTGAAATGCTACTGTATTTCAAATTTATCCTGTTCCACAATGTACAAGACGTATGTGTTTCGGTAGTGAGTGAGATATGCCAGAGCCCATTCCTAACCCATCCCAGAGGGATAGCTCTGCATTTTACCAGTCCTTTCTCCAAATCCATTCCTACATCTCCAAATGTACGCAGCGCATCTGGGGGCGTGTCAATGTTCATCATTTTGGACAGTATCCACTTACGACCAGGTGAAATGTATGCTAGTCTGCCGCCTTTTTCCTATAAAAAAACTTAAAATTTGACTTGATATGTTTGATACTTGGACTGTTTGCTTTTACACCCATTTAAATTTACAATTTCAAATACTGTTTCCAGAAAAGGAGGTTAGTACAATTTATCCGAGGAATAAATATGTAATTCCGGGGACATTGGGTTGGGACGACCCACGCTGTCTCTCGGATACGGCCTTGTGTTTGCTTAAATGAAGTGTGAAAACCGCTTTTAAAACTAAAAAAGTTACGACCCGTAAGCCTTTGTTCAACAAATGAATTATTTGTTATGAATTACCTGCCTGCTGTGCAAATGGTCCCGGGTTCGAGTAAGTACTTTCATAAGTTCTTTCATGAGTACTTTGAGTACTTTCATAAGTTCGTGCTCAACGAGAGATGATGTGATATGATATCAAAATCTATACATACATATACATATAATAAAAATGTAACTGATCGCTGTCTGTACATGGAAGATATATGAGAAAAACTATTATTGGGGGCCTTTATCAACGCAATAGAACCCAAAACAATGATTGTTAGAATTTTTGTCTGTTTATCTGTTTGTCTTTGTGTTTGTGCGCGCTAATATTAGAAACGGCGGAACCGATTTGGGTGCGGCTTTCACTAATGTATTGTGGTAAGCTTCACATAAAATTTAGTGTTTGTTTTACTTCAATCAGTTCATAAATAAAAAAGTTATATCAATTTAAAGAATCACGTCGAATAATGACGGTGTTTATAAACTAAAGTCCACGCGGACGAAGTCGCGGGCAACAGCTAGTTACTAATAAAACACAGAATCGCGGAAGGTTGTATGTTGTGAATTGTTTTGCCTAAAGTCTCTTCTGTGGCATGACAACCGATTTTCCATGTTTGCATTCTCCCTGTGCAAAAGATTTTGGATTCGATTCTCGGCCGGACTTTCAGTATCCACTGTTGGACATGAGCTTCCTCATGCACGTTGTCTTGTGCATGAGGGATGTATGGATTTAAAACGCCACGCTGGCCAAGTGGGTTGACGAGTCCACTTTTTTAGAGGTGGCGTAGTTCCTCAGGGCTTGTGGCAGCCGCTTTGTTAACACTAGCCGCCATTTGCGACACCCACGAGAGGAGATGAGGTAGTGGTATTCTGCAGCCAGCCGACACCGCACGGCATATTGTATTTATTATTATTTTCTTAGGTTTTCGCGATTACTATACATAGCAATTAAACAACTTTGAACGGTTTAAATCGCGTATATTTGACATTAATTATATTTGACGTATGTCAAATATACGCGATTTAATCCGTTCAAAGTTGTTTAATTGCTATTTATTATTAAATATATATTTTAATAATAAATGCTACATATGCTTACTATAACTATGTTATAGTAATAATAATATAATATAATTATACATAGTAATAACTAAATTATATCAAGCTGTAGGAAACATATATGAATGACGACGAAATAAAAGTTTTACTAAAGAAACATTTTTGAAAATAAGTAGTACAGAAAGTTATAATTAAGGAACGGCTTCGGTACCTCGGCTAAACCCTGGAGGTTTTGTAGTATTTATAGGTATAAGGATTTAAAAAAAAATGTAAATATCTGTTCATGGTTAATAAATAAAAAAAAAATTTGGTATATATTGTTAAAAATATATTTATAAATAATTGCATTATTTAATACGAATGTGTACACTGCTTGCGTAATTACCTCGATCACAACTCGCTTTCTCTGAAAGGTTGTCTGAAAGAGATCGCTATACATATAGCTATACATATACGCTATACATATAGGTTGGTTGTATTCTCTTCTCATAATATTGTTCGACAATTTTGTCATTGTGTCACAATTATTGTATAAAGAGTTTCATCTATCTATTTAAATAAATATTAAATACACAGCTCTAAATAATAAATAATGCAGTTCTACCTTCGCTTCCTGTTTCCAACGATCTTACTTCAGGACTTCTATTAATCTTGGTTAGTCTAATTATAACTTGGTACAACTAGACGTGGCGGTTTTGAACTTTGTTGGAAAATTACGAATCTCAAAGGCATATTCTTTTTACTTTTTGGAGCGTAGTTGGATTACACACGATAGCAAGGAAAACATATATATATGTATGTAATGTTTTCTTAGTAAGAAGACTATAAACGAAATAGTATTTATTATTTTAATAACATTATAGTATCGTTCCAGTAATTGAAAAACTTAAGATCTAGTATTTTCAAAATCAAAATATTGGTAGGGAGAGACTGCACGGTGAAATCCCACCTAGTAAATACCTAGTATATAAATGGAACCACACTATATGACGTATTCTGATTGCAATACTGTATACTGTATCTGACATTGCAATTTTCTTTATTTTTGATTATTTTTTATTGTGATTGAAATTAAATTTTTGTTAATTTTACATCAATTAATGCATACCATCAGCCTATGTCTATCCATTGCTGGATGTAGGCCTCCCCCGAGGCTCGTCACCACACACATTTTGTCTTCGGTTCTTTTCATTCAACCACCACCGACGAATTTCTTTAAGTCTTCGGTCCACCAGGCCGGAGGCTGTCCCACACTGCGCTTCCCGGTACGTGTAATTTAATGCATGTTATATTTAATTAACATTATACAGTGTAATTATACATTCCACCTGGTGGTAACTGGCTATTATACAGTCCACCTGATGGTAACTGGCTATTATACGGTCCACCTGGTGGATTATACAGTCCACCTGGTGGTAACTGGCTATTATACAGTCCACCTGGTGGTAACTGACTATTGTCGCTCGTGGATATCCGCGTTACATGCCGACATCAGTTCAAATGACAAACGTTTGCACGGCTCTGGATGCGCTGTCTACCTCTGGGGATTTATGAATTCATTTGGAGCAAGGGTTGGGAGAATGGAGAGCACGAAAACATGTGTGCACAATAAAGTATAAATAAATAGGGAAATAGAAATACTTTTTATCTAATAATATACGAGTGTGTGGTGTTTGCCCGTGCACGGCGCAACGGTCAGGGCCACCCAATTCCAACACTGACGTAGGTCGACACAGCGGAATTATGCATGAGACCCGTTACCTGACCGCTCCAATTGAAGGATAAATGTGACCTTCGCGAATTGGACGGCCCGGCCCCGCTTCTTGGACGTAAAGTTCCATACAGATTAGCGCCAGTGTTACTGTAATTGTTACTGTAAATATGTGCCTAGCAGTGCCTCCGACTTCGTATACATAGACATTAGAGTATGTGAGGTTATATTTTCTTAGGTTTTCGCGATTACTATACATAGCAATTAAACAACTTTGAACGGTTTAAATCGCGTATATTTGACATTATTTATATCCCGACGTTTCGAACACTTTGCAGTGGACGTGGTCACGTGGTCAGTCACCTCGTGACCACGTCCACTGCAAAGTGTTCGAAACGTCGGGATATAAATAATGTCAAATATACGCGATTTAAACCGTTCAAAGTTGTTTAATTGCTATGTGAGGTTAGCTTGATTCCTGCGGAAAAATTATAATTGATCCTTATGTACCTACTTGGAAACAGTTAAATGTTAATCCGCCACATAAGTTACAACTTATAACTATGCCAAGTTTTATTAAAATCTGTTCAGTCCGTGTAGTGGATTTGCGTTTTGTCTGTCTGTCTGTCGTTCAGACAAATAGATAGACAGACAAAAATTAAAAATAAATGTTTTGGACTTTGTATCATTCATACTTCATACTTCATACAATGAAACGATTTTTTTTAAATATTAAATGTACGATTTTAAAGTTAAAGTTTTAATTGGTAAAGTTAGAGTATAATGTAATGATATATGTTACGGTAACATGAAAATTGTCAAATGCGACCAGTTGGTTATTTGACAGCTTATTAGCTCAATGTACAAAGTTACTGGACATTGAACGAAGTATACGGAGTACAAATACCGGTATAGCCATTGATTTTTTATGACTTTCGTACAGTTTGTGTAGTATAAATGTTTCATAGTTTAGCAAAGGTTAGCTTGCAATAATGAATTAAATAAATAAAATGTTATATTTGCCATAATACCATAGAATACTCAACGTAAACAAAAAAAATGTATATAATATCCTTTTTGATTAGATAGCTTATCCACTCAACCTTCGACACACATGTCATGGCTGTTATCTGGCTCAGCACGATTAAATTTATTACATAGTTTAATAGTATCTATTATTATTTAATAGTACAATAAAATATATATTAAAATATTATATTTTATTGTAAAACTGTGAACAGAAAATGTTTCAGCGTCTTCGGGATGCCTGCAAGCTATCAAAGAATAAACAAAAATGTAAAGGGCCAAAGGTCAGGGCTTCGATTGGTGTTTGTGATGTGAGCGAGCAGTATTTTTTCCGCTTTTCATGCGTAGTTCTTCAATGAAAACACTTTTGGCATTTTTTAGAAACATATTTTATTAATAAGTACAATAAAAGATTTCACATGGAAGAGCGCACGGCTAAGATGTTAACTCAGATGTGTGCGAGAGAGAGAGAGAGAGAGAGAGAGAGAGAATTTGTGATTGAGAGGCGTATATTAGCGTGATATGTATTTAGCATTTCGAAATTGCATTCTGAAATGTGTTTTGAAAGTAGTATTTATAAGTCTTTGCTATTAATTGATAATTATTAATTAAATCTTAAACAATTGATGTAAAATAATTCACAACAACTATATCAGGACTATTTACATCAATTTTAAAGATTTTTCATGTTTAAAACCATCTTTCGATTTCTTATATACATTGTTTTGGAGCTGGAATAGTTAGTAGCAGCAATTATTTTTTTATATATTTTACTATTATTTCAAACAATGACAGTACAAAAACAAAATATTCCTGTGAAAATGTTGCCAATGCTCGTGACTGCTAGACCATTAAAAGTTGTGAGAATATATTAAAATGATAATTTCGGAGTAAAATCTCAACACGATGGTGAAACAGGGCAAAAAATAGGACCGAGGTATCCCCAGGTTAGGTTGAGCAAACGGACAGATAAACCTTATTTTTATATGTGACGAGATGAGACAGATTCTTCATCTGAACGTGGTCTTATCTAACATTTAAAACTTGGCGTAATTGGCAGTTAGATACGTGCGTTTAAAGAGGCCGCTAGTGTGAAAGCGTCCTTACACACGAGTGACTTGTGCTTAGTAGCTTTCGTGTTCAAGTGGTCTCCGTACGTTTCCTCGCTTTCCTATTGCGGTTTCGACCGCTAATGTGGGTAGGAATGTTCCTGACTGCTATATTGTTATTGTGAAGTGTTTATTTATCGTCGTTTAGACGATTTTGGGACAATGGAATAGGAATGTTTAGTAACAAATCTAATTTTGGCAAGTGACTGTTTACTTTTAATAAATATTATTTGTTGGATCGCTCAGCATATTTCATAGAGCACATAAATATACCATACTGTACCCATGCCATACAACCAGCCTAAGTTCCTCCACTTCTGAATATAAACTTCTGCCTAAGGCCTCTCCCAAGGCTCGCTATCGTAAACGATCTTCGGCTCCTCTCATCCAGCTACTATCAGAAAACTTTTACACGGTTCAAATGGCCGGGGGACGTACCACACTGCGCTTCCTGGGACGTGGTCTTCATTCAAGGACTCGTCTACCCCATCAGTTGTCGGTTCAATGGCAGATTTTTTTATGCTGGGGTGGGTGCAGGCTGCCATCTAACAGACGCTATGCGCACTGGACTGGCCTCGTTACCCCTCTCCCACAGAAGACTGACTACAGTGAAATGTACTGTATTTTCCACTTTATCCTATTCCCCAATATAAGTACGTGTTTTTGTAGTGAGTGAGATATACCGGAGTCCGTTCCCATCCCATCCTATCTTTCCAAACCCTGTCTCCAATCCATTACTACATCTCTAAATGCAGGCAGCGCATTCCGGTGTGTGTCAACGTTTGTCATTGCGGACTTATGTTGCCATGTATCGCGGGTGACCATTAGCAACATTATCCACTTACCACCAGGTGGACGCCACACTCGTGTGTCGTCACCTTCCTATAAAAAAAAGATATGATCTACTGTAAAAGTAACTAGCTTTTTTCTCTTTCATTGCTGGACATGGGTCTTGACACATTGTGCATGAAGGATCTATGGTTTTAACAAGCCACGCTGGCCATGCGGGTTGGCAAGTCTACTCTTTCGGAGGTGGCATAATTCCTTAGGGTTGTGGTAGGCGCTTTATTATCGCTGAGTCACCGATATACTTTATTATCGATAATCATGGGAAGAATAGGATATGACCGGCCTATTGTCATTTCAGCACTTTGATTCTATGAGCTATGTCCGTTACTTAGATTCATTGGCGAATCTCATCATTTCAGATGCTATCCCGCAAAGAAACTCAGAGCATAGCTCTCTCCAATAGCTCGCTGAGCGACTTTGAACTTTTGAATCAGACCAACCGTCATTGGTGACGTTTTGGCATCGTAGACTTTGGACTTCAAGCCTACAAATTTGGCTACATAATTAAAATGATACAGATATACACTCATTACAAAATACCACCAAGATCAGCTATACGAGTATGCTAGCTTTATTTGCTTATTGGATGTACACGAACTCCACCATCAATCCGTATTAGGCTCGCGTAGTGGATTATAGCCCGAAATTCCCTTAAAAGGGTTATTAAAGAAGGCTTATACTTTACAGTGCTGAAGGGGCAGTGGGCAGGTCATATGTGCCGCGGGACCGATAACTGATGGGGTAGAGGAATCCTCGAGTGGAGACCACGTACCGGGAAGCGCAGTACCGGCACGTACCGGGCGCTCTCTGGCCAGGTGGATCGACGACTTGAACAGGTTCGCCGATGGTGGTTGGGTGGGTTAGATGAGCGTGTGTGATAGTCAGGTTTGGGAGAGGCTTATATACAGCAGTGACGAGACATAGGGTGATGGTGTGGTATGATATGCCTTACAGGTGGGACGTTATAGAATGGTATGAAGTTTTTAAATGTTACGTTATTGTTTTTTTTTATTTATAGTATTAAATGCAGTTACTTTTTAGATTGTTTCGTTTTATACACATTTTAGATTGTAAATGTAAATTAGATTGTAAAATTGTAGATCTTAAATGCTTATAGTTAAAAACTTTTGTTTAGTTTATTTGATGTTTCGGCACGGATTGCATATTAAGATAACTAATTACAAGCAGTTTTTAGAATCTGAATACTTAGTCAGTCACAGACGTAGCTATAGTTTATATAGTATTTGAGTACATCCTGGTATAGCTGCGTCTGTGACGGGCATAAATGTGGGTAGTTGCTAAAATTTAATATCGTCTAGACATCCCGCCATTTCAGTCAGCTCGCGACAATATCTATTGCAACAGGATTCTGCAAGGTATCTGCAACGCCCCCTGTTGTTGCAGGTATCCATGGACGGCGGTGATCACCTGATCACTTACCATCATGTGGCCCGCCCGCTCGTCTGCCTTCCAAACTATAAAAAAAACCCGTGTCAAAATATCCAGTAAAAATAAAACCTAAAATATTTCTTATTATTATCTTTAAATACCTTTAGGCTATCATTTCAATATCTTTGCGATTTATAACTAAAATTTAAATCTAGCTTGATTAGAATGACAGCTGTCAAAGTGCCTCGAATAGTGCTCTATAAAAATAATAAATGTATAAAAATCACAGAAGGTTTTTGCCTTGAGTGCAAACATGTATTTTTTATTTGTAGCGCATAACACTCAGTCGATAAATAAAGACATTATTTCGATTTGATCATTATTGTCCCAGCACTTTGACAGCTGTCATTTTCTAATCAAGCTAGAGTTAAAAGACAGTAATTTGTAAATTGTTAACTGATTTGAATTCCAAAGATGACCACAGGAAAAATAAAAAAATTAAATGTCGAGTATTGTAGGTGTGACACCAGTCACCGTTACATTATCATTTCCCTGGACCTGTTACCGGAGACTTAAATCCAAAATCTATAACGCTAGACTCCATCTGGATGGCTTTAATATCCAATCGTACTCGATATATTTGCTACTTATAACACTGCACATACATTGCTGCTTAGGACTTTAATGATCAAGTTGTATGCTTATAAAGGAAACGGTGTACGTGACATTTATTATGTTATTCGATGGCGATGTACGTGTGTGTACTCAGTAGAGTAGGTCCACGGATCGGGTCCACAATGCATGTTGTTTTTCCGCTAGGGCGCGGGGATGGAGGCGTGCGCGGGAGGAGTAGCTCCCGCCCGGGCCTAGTCAGCCGCCGCCTCTCGCTGTATCCGTACGTTCGCGAGTGTACCAGTGCCGCACAAAACGCTGACACTCCGACCTTCAATCCGAGAGAACGAGACATCTATACAAGGTAAGTGCTTACCCAAAATAAAAAAAAAATCCATTTGTTAAACAATTTTTGACAATAAACAAATCAAGCAATTCCATATTTCATCTCAAATAATGATCGTTAAGTTAACCGATTGGCGGACGTAGGAAATTTAATTTAGCGTGAATCCAGTGCTACGAGATTCGTAGCACCGTAGACAATGGAGCTACGCTTCGTAGCCCCTCTACAAACGGAAGCATTTTCGCGATTTTACCTGACTTATTTCTCGAAACGTTTTGTTTATAAGACGGTAGGGTATATGTGCATTCGGTAGTTGTTACTTCCTTTTTCACGGTCAAGACAAGGTCTTCCAAGTAGGGTAAAAGCGCATGTTGTTGATAATGCCCCACAAATGGAGTAACTGGCGGCAATGCGCGGCTGTCCCACGCCCGCAGCTCGGGCGCTGTCATTTTGCCATAATTGTCCTGAAAGCTTCGACCTTGCTCGTTGTATATAATGTTCTTGCTCGCTTTGTTCGATTCTCTTTTGCGATTCTTCTTAGAAGGCACGTTCTGATTTTAAATCGAATTTTCTTTTAATTATAAGGATTTGAATATTTTTTTTGCAGTATTTCTTAGGCTCGGATTTGTCTTATCGCGTTCTTTTATGTTCTCCATTTCCTGTGATGAAATAACTTTCCTTGGCATATTTCGTATACTTAAATGTCACCTTGACATGGGAGTAGCAGTCTCTATCATACATTGTACGTTAGGATGTTTTTTCCGGACATAACATTTTTTTTACAATTGCAATGAATTATGTATCACGTCTTGTTACGTAGTAAGAGTAAGTAGTAATGGCATTTTGCTTTTAGAAGGTTCTAGATAGAATTCTATTTTTTTTGACATTTTTTAAGTCTATTACAGTGTATGATTATGTATAGTATCTTCTCATTTGAGATTAAAATTTTATTAGATAGCTCGTTCGGAGGTGTAGAAGACATATTGGTTTTGAATTATATTGTGACATTCAGATGTTCGAAAATTCGAAAAAAAAATGGTCCATCTCTGAAATTTCGAGACTTTTTCGTTGACATCTTCAATCTAACCGATTTAGTAATTGGTAAGAAAATCGAAATCAAACAAAACGCGTGTTACTCTTGTTAAATAAAAAATAAATTAAAATATATTGGGCAGAATAAAAAAAAACCTAGGCACGCGCCAGTCGGATTTTTATATTTTTATTTATATTATATTTTTTTACAGAAAAGCTCTTAAGTGAGTTGAAGAGCTTTATGACTCCTATTCAATAGGATATTGGTGCCATGACTTTTTTAAAAGTTCTAGATAATACGATTTTGAAACTACTGTACAAATTTGATCTATTTACGAATTCGACGAAGTTATATACTCAAACCTTCCTATCATATATTTCAATTGTTTAAAAAGTACGCCCTTTACGAGGGTTGTTTTGCAATGTGTCCGGTATTATTACTGTGGATCTAGTGAAATTATTCCGAAGTTCAGAAATCTTGATTTTTTCCAATAAGTCAACCATAATCTTGTTTTATTGTCCACTGCTGGGCCTCCTGATGCTCATTGTTTTGTGCATGAGCAGTGTACATTCATAAAACGTCATGCTGGCCAAGCGAGTTGGCGAGTTCATTGTTTAAAAAGTGGTGTAGTTTCTTAGGACTTATGAGCTATCGCAATCCATTTTGCTCACGAATGGCTGTTATTCACAAATGGCTCACAAATGGCTGTTATGCACAAATGGCTCACGAATGGCTGTTATTCACAAATGGCTCACGAATGGTATTGCTGCCATAAGTCGTTACCATGGTAGCCCTAAAACTCAGTTATTTTTAAAAATATATTACCCTTTCGATTTTACGGCTTGATTCCTAGTATTTTGAGTAATTTAATTATTTGAAATCTGACAAATACGGATTCGAACTCATGACCTTATGGAGAATAGAAGATAGCCCTATGCTATTATGTATTTTGAAAGCATTGGCGAACATTTCTTAATAAAACATCGTTCGCTGTTTGGACATTTCTATAAGAGAAATAATTAAGGAATACCAACAATATTTGTCTTTCGATTTTTTTTTATTTGATATATTTTCCAAAAAAGCTATTTAAAAAAAATGAAATCTCTAACTTTATTACGCTCTTACTTACTTACCTCTTACTATCTTTTATCTCTTACGCTGAACTACTCACAATACACTAATTCGAACGGCTTCAAATACCATTTATAAACAGCTGGTAATCGTATAGCTACTATTAAGTAAGTGAGCAGCAAAACATACTAAATTAGCAGCAATTCGATAGCAGCAAACATAAAGGTGAGTTAAGTTTAGGTTCCCCGGTGACTACAAAGGAACACGAGTTCCTGACTCCGTCCACTTGGTAATTTAAAAAGTATTTATTTCAGTTATTAAAAAATACGTTAATTTTTTTATCATGATTTGCTGTTCATTAAGTATTTTTTGGTGTTTGTTTAAACAAACCTTTTACACAAACTCAAACAATTTGTTTGGAGAATATGAGTACAATAACTTATAAAATATTCATACATTGTGTACTCGTCACAGGAGTGCGCGGTCTATCTGCATTTCCTCGATACGGAGGTGTCGCGTACTGTTCGTTCCAAAAATCATTTTATACCGCGAACCCGTAGGTTGTGGAACAAACTGCCTCAAGAAGTCTTTCCATTACACTACGACATGGGGTTCTTCAAGAAAGCTGTGAATAGGATTTTGCAAGGTCGGCGGCGCACCCGTAAACCCCCTGGTGTTGCAGGTGTCCATGGGGGGCAGTAACACTTACCATCACGTGGGACCGCTTGCTCGTCCGCCCACTTGTCTGTAAAAGAAATCTATCATATTCAGCATCTGTTAGGACAAGCAAAATTTATTATTCATTGATTCAACATTATTCATAACAATGGTAATAATAACACATTATCATTTATATATTAATAACAATACATAGTTACAAATTATCATACATTAATAAAATCGTCAAAATTCACAAGATTTATCCATAAGAATTAATTTTGTAATATGCTTTCTTCACCAAAACGATTTTCAATTTTCTTTTATTCATTCGATATTCAAAGTTCTTTTATACATTTTGGTACTTTATTGTAAATATTTGCACCTATACCAAATATGCTTTGTTGCAGAAGCGCTGCGCTGTTTTGCAAGATATATCACATATTTTATTTGTGTCTTTCACTCTTAAACATTATGAATTAACTTAAATTATGTCTTACAAATACTGCAGCTTCATAAATATATATCGAGGGAAATGTTAATATTTTTAATTTAATAAAATAACTCACATAGATCGACGGCACATGACTCAATAATACGAGAAGCAGAACTAAGAATTACAAACACTATTAATGGCAACAAAAGCCGTTGTATAATATGTCATGGTTATGGTTGTCATGGTTGTCAGCGGTTATCAGTAGCATCGACGCAAGCCTAAGCCCTTCGACTAACTTGTCAGACTTGTCAACCTGTCATGCCTCCATCTTATTGTACTCGTATATTAATTACCATCTTATTGTGAGATGACAAGTGTGTCTTATTGTAAAATGACGAGTGGTTTGAGAACAATAAGCGATAAAGTATAAAGCGAACGTTTTTCGTTTGTTATTAAAGAAGAATGTTAATAATTTACAGAATATAATCATTTATTTATAAATAATTTATTGCACAGAAACATTGTATTGTATAGAAGTATACAATTGAAGTTGTATTGTGAGGCATCACAATAATATTGGGAATTTTGGCATTAAATCACAGTATCTGATATGGGCTAGATATATGGTATAGAACGTATGTTGCAGGAAAGAGTCCAAAAGTCGTGACAGGCAACAAAGAGGCAACAAAGAGTGTAGATGAGGATCCGAGGAGTAGGAAGATGATAACATCCTGGAAGAGAGAGGCCAGAGATGTAAACAAACGGAGAAGGATTGTGGAGGAGGCCAGGTCTCAAAACGGGCGTAGCGTAGGGTCGAATGAAAGTAAAATGAAATGAAAGTAAAAGTAAAGTAAGACGTGATATATACATGAATTTTAATAACATACACATAACATAAATATATATAACACTAAATACAATTAACATATCAATGAATAGCTAAATTTACATAATAAATATATAAAAAAACAACCCGCTTAGCCAGTGTGCCATTTTAAGGCAATGCATACGTCATACGGGAAATGCATGAGAATGCAATGTGCATGGTGCATTTCGAGGAGGAGGCCCGAATCCAGCAGTGCACGATAAAAGTGCTCGTTACGGTATATAAAAACAAATAAATCTAGTAAAAAGGAAACGCCTTTGCTAAAGTACGGAAAGGATTGCAAAAGTGTGACGTGAAGTAGAAAGTGGGGAAGAGTTGTGGGAAACATAGATAGATAAAACAATTTATTGCACACCAAAACAAAACAAGACAGTAACAGAAATTGTAACATAAGAAATGCACAAAAGGCTTCTTATCGCTTATAACGATCTCTACCAGACCACCTTTGTGTAGAAAGGAAATAAATATTTTAATTACAGGTGGTGTACAGTATATATAATTACATACATATAAAACATATATACATATCAATGTTGGAGATTGAGAGATGTGAGAAGATATAATGTCTAATGCCTTTATTTAAAACAATGATTTCACTAGACGTTTAATTGCATTAAGTGTTGCTATAAGTATGTGTCACATTTTTGTGAATGACATTTGTGTGAATTTATTAGTAGAGTATAGAAAGTGTAGATTCCTACTGTGGGCTAATGCCCACAGTACCCATCTTGAGATTGATTATGGTTACGTAACCCTATGAAACCCAAGCTTTAGGAAGAAAACCTCTGATTGTACGTGAGTCAATCTAACTACCTGGCTGTGGCTGAAAATCAGCGCTGTGACCCACTTTGGTCTTGCAGTATATACGCTGAGCTTCAGACCGTTTCATCGACACACAACTACGTCACACTATCTCTTATTTGTGTTCTATCTAAAATTTACAAATAAATGTTTTTCTTTCTATGTAGTTCTACACTTAGTCCTCATTAACAGTTTATGCCATTGTTTCTTTATATATTGTTTGATTCTCTGAACTTTTTATTTTTGGAACGAAGTTCCTTTACGCGGCTTGCGGTAGGTGTGATTCGAGAGAAAATGTAACGTCACGTAAGATGTTTACCCCCTCCATACGCCTTTCTCTTTCTCTTGTGTGTGTGCGTGCGAGTATCGAGAGCGAGACTCAAGCAGAATAACAGACGTGCAGACTAGTGTGTGGCCGGTTGTGTAACCTAAATTTTTGATTTGATTAATTATTTTAAATTATTAGCATTGAAAATATGATACAAAATAAAAAAAAAATACATGAACTATACAGATTTTAATATTGAATTATTAGGGGTTAAAGTATGAAATTGCCGATTTGTACTGAAAAATTAAAACTCGTTTTTTTTCTAAAATGTAACATATTTATTTAATCAAAATATTTACCCTCATTATCTATACATTGTTGCCATCAAATCGGAAGTTCATTTATGCCTTTGCGATAGAACTCTGGGGATGTAGATTCGACAAACTGTGTGAAAGCATTTTGTACTGCCTCTTGGGAAGAAAATTTTTTACCACGTAGAAAATTGTCCAAATCTCGAAAAAAGTGGTAGTCCGTTGGAGCAAGGTCTGGCGAGTACGGACGATGACGTATGGTTTCTAACTGCAGCTCCTGTAGAGTTACAACGGTTTCTCGTGCAGTGTGAGACGCAAGACGCGTTATCATGAAGCAATAATGGTGAAGATCGATTCACGAGTCGGGGCTGTTTCACTGCTAGTTTCGCCATCATTGTTCGAAGTTCGGCACAGTAAACATCTGTTGTTAATGCTTGACCAGACCTGAGAAAGCTATAGTGAATAACACCATGAATAGACCACCAAACAGTTACCATTACCTTTTTATTGGTAAGCTTTGCCTTGGGGCACTGTTGCGGCGTTTGACCTGGGGTCAGCCATTGCATTTTTCGCTTTCGGTTATCGTAAAGAATCCACTTTTCGTCACATGTCACAATTCGATCCAATATTCCTTCATTTCTGTACCGATTAAACAAGGCAACGCAAGTTTCAACACGCGTTTCTTTCTGCAGATCAGTCAAATCATGAGGCACCCATTTTTCATATTTTTTTATCTTATTGATTTGATGCAAATGAGTCAATATTGTAGGTAAGGTAACGTTAAACCATGCCGCTAATTCCTGGGTAGTTTGACTCGGATCGGCTTCCACCATCTCCTTCAATTCAGCGTTATTCACCTGTGTGGGCGGTGTTCCACGTGGTTCGTTCTTCAAGTCGAAGTTTCCATTACGAAAGCGTTTAAACCAAAAACGCACGGTTCGTTCATTAGCATTCTCCTCTCCACACGCAGCATCGATATTGCGAGCCGTTTCTGCCGCGTTAGTTCCGCGTCGGAACTCGTATTCAAAGATTACTCGGATTTTCGAAGTATCCATCTTTCCCGTCTAAGCTGAATAAAAAAAACAATTGAAAGTCGAAAATCGAATGTTGCACATTTTTTAAAACAAGAACCTCATAGGTATCATGTGAAAAAAGTTTCACTCGAAAATCTCACACCATGAAGGTTTTATGTCAATTCAAAGTATCTATTACTATAAAACGGCAATTTCATACTTTAACCCCTATTATATTCGGAGTTTAAAAAAAAATGCGTGTAGATCTTCATTCCTGACGGGGGTCCCCTGACCGCACACGTTTTATTATCTTCGATGACAGTTTATGTGAGTTATACTATTCAAAGGAGTCATTCGTTTTCGCACCCCGCCATCTCACGCATACCTATTAAAGCTTTCTTCAAACTGAGCCTCTGCGTGACGGGATGCGGGATGCGGATTTGTTCGCATGATTTTGCAGACCAAATATTGCAAACCAACACAAACTCTTGTTAAGCATAAACACGTTATGATGTTACGTTAAGCATGTCATGATTAGTGATCTATAAACCTGTCATTTCCCTTCGACACACTATTTTACTAGACACTGCAACGACAGCTCAGATGGTAAGTGGTTCTTCAAAGAATAATAAATATATTTTTTTTAATAGAGAAAGTAGTAGTTGAGATCCATGCGCAAACAAGCGATTTAAGAGATATTCACAAACATTGGCGGTACTGATACTGAAGGCTTTATTGGAGTGCAGTAGGCATGCCCTTACGGATCAAACGATATGTAGCAGAATGGATAGATAGTATTTGATGTTTGGAACATCAAATGTTTGGAATTTCAGTACTACTAAATACCAATAATACTACTAACTTTCAAGTTAGTATCAAGTTTTTGTAATCTAGATTATTTAATCATAGAGTACTGAATCAAAAATTGTTTTTATTAAAAATTCTATTGTAAAACGATATTTTGTGACGTCTCTTAAAAACGCAATCATCACATCTGTCTCACATCACTAGTGGTATCAGAATGAAGGAGTTGATACATCCTCGCTTGCAGAGTTTAATATCGCCAAAGAAATTGAATAATAATAAGTATTTTGTAAATATAGAAAAAAGAAATTCACGCTAATGGCACCGTGGACACTAGTCTGCTCTACTCATTACTCATAATTTGAAATCGATAGGAAGTTGAAACTGTGAACTTTTAAAAAAGTTATCCTTTCGCAATACTAAACTGTTAAGTGCTCAATGAATCAAATTATTACCATGTTTATTCATTGAATTCATTTAATCCGCACAGGGTTGCAAAATCACCAGGACCACGATCTTCAGCAATGAAGGAACGACTGGAGAGAGAGAGAGTTATTCATTGAGTTTATTCATTGATTTTATTCAATTATTACCAATTATTACCAAAGAGCAAAAAAAATCCTTTTTGTAACTAAAATTACATGAGTGGATTGACTGACTCATCGACGCCGAGTCGAAACAGCTGAAAGCTAGAGGCCTGAAATATTGGACAGTAGCTTATTTTTATGCCTCACTAAGAATTGATTTCTCAAAAATAATTAATGGTCCTATTTTTTGAAAGTTGATGTGATTATTTTAATAATTAAACACGTGATTTACTATTTTTTTAAATTGTGTCAATGGCTAAAATACAGGTTGTCAAATTATGTATGAAATCACAATTGAACCTACGGGAGTGAAGCAGTGGCCAACAGCTAGTAATACATATAAATGTTTATGAAAATATATACCTACATAAAAATAATATTAAAATATAATATATAAATAAAACGGAATAAATGAAACCTCCCTTTAATAATTCGAAATCCCCTTGGGATCGTTATGATTTCAAAGGTACCCCGAAGTTGGACGTTTTAGACTTATATAGATATAAAATTTGCAGTGTTTATGTTCCGTCTCGCAGAGCCTTGAACTACGGCCGCCCACGCTTTCGCCACGCTTATTTCGGTCTCCACCCACGCACCAGCTGACTGCAGTCACGTGCTATTAAATATTATTAATGTTCCTTTGCACGCAATACACGTGTTTTTTATTCCTTATAAGTGTTTAGGTAAATATTGTCATGTGTTAAGTAACAAACAACGCATTGGCAATAGGCTAATGTATCCATAACCATTCGATCCTAATCCTTATTACAACCGCATTAAGGTACCTTGTTGCTGACTGTACAATTGTACATCTCTCACATCAATTCTTTCAAATCTAATTTGCATAGAGATTTATGCCTCAATTCCTCAATCTGTTTATATGTAGATATTTGTGTAAATATGTATAATAATGCATATGGGCTCATACTTCTGCCTATGTGCAAATACATCTTCTGTTTCTTATTATATGCCTTGTATTTAGACTGATTTTAATGACAACTCTTCTCAGTTATTCTGTGATTGACTGGAAGAGATTCCTTCTAGGAATAAACCCACCTTTGTACTTAAGGTAATATTGTTGTCTAATTGTATTCGATTCATTATAAGTACACTAAAGAGCAACAACAACAAATTAACTCAAAGAAACGGTTATATAGATATTTGCGCCAAAACAAAGTGATGTAACAAAAATTAAACATGAAACAATCGCCAAAATAATCCAATAATCTGTCCCTTCCGGCAATGATGCAGGAAGTGACGCTGCTACGTAGCGTGGGCCATGCCGTCTCTTACTCACTTTGATTCACCGACGGAGAGACGAGAATATTTTGTACCGTTTTTTGTAATCAAAATAATAATAATTAAATATTTATTCTAGACATTAGACCCCAAAATCTTGAAGAACACTTGCTCAAACGTACACATTTACATACATACCTACGAGTATTTAGGTACACAGGTACATATTTGCACATAATTTATATTCATACCGATACAAATAAGTGTGTTTTGTATATGCATATTTATAAAATAATATATGTGCATATTACGTCAGAGGTATATTAATTATATTTTAATATTTATTTGCATTACTTTCTTTTCCGTCTTCAATATTTTTTATATATTTCTTCATTCCTCGTAATAAAATCAGGATAATAATAAGTTAAAGTTACTTATTTATAACTAGTACACATGAAAAAAGCGTATATATTCCATTGAACGCCTACATGAGAACAACAAACTACTTAACAATACAGATGCGAGTTACGATAGAATTCAATTTTAAAGAACCTACTTCGTAAGTCCAAAGATGATATCTACTTTGATAAAAGTTGAATGAGATTGAACTTAAAGACGAAGATAGATCAATGTTAGATTAAAGTCACACCAAAGCCGCTCTAATGGCAAGTTATAATGTAGACAATATTAAAACTTTATCAATATTTAAACGATTTAAAACTTATAGATGAACACTAACTGTCGATGATCTCACTCTCAAAGGCGGTCTAGAACCTCTTAGAGTCCGGACAGACGTTGCGTCTCTCCGCGTGTTCCACAGCCTGTACAATGGGAAATACTCTGATGAATTGTTCAACATAATTCCCACCTCAGGTTTTTATAATTGGACCTCCCGTCACAAAGGTGCGGTGCATCTGTATTTCCTCGAGACGAAGGACGACATCTGTGTTCCGGGAACTGCCTCGAGAGGTCTTTCCATTACGCTACGATTTGGGGTTCTTCAAGAAAGCTGTAAATACGATTTTGCAAGGTCTGGTGTTGCAGGTGTCCATGGGCAGCGGTAACACTTACTATTATGTGGGACCGCTTGCTCGTCCGTCTACTTCCCTATAAAAAAACTGATTGGATGGCACATAATAATGTGCCATCCAATCCGATGTCACCTTATCAAGTAGAGTCGAGATATCGGTCCATAACGTCCCAGTGCATGGCACAGGCCTCTCCTAGTAAATCAAGAGCGGGTTTTGAAACGAGCACCATTAGGCCCGCGTGTTGGATTTTAGCCCGAAACCCCCCCAGAGTAGAGAGTATAATGAACCCCCCCCCCCCCCTCCCCCCGAAGTAGAGAGTATAATGAAACCCCCCGGAGTAGAGAGTATAATGAAACAAAGGACAAAGGAAACTCTTTATTTCAGTATACCATTAATTTCCCAGGGGAGAATGGTGAATGTAATAAGATGAAGGAAACTCCTTCTCAATCCTGTTTTATGTGGGTCGGAGTGTGTCAGCGTTTGTAATTCTTGATGTTGGAATGTGTCGCGAGCGACAGTATTCACTTATTGACTAAAAACATTGGCCATCCAATCGTTCGCACAATCCATTTGCAATCCATTTTGTGTTCGTAAATGAGTTATTACGGTGACTTTAGCGTTCATATTCGTTGCTTTAACAGAATGAACAGTTTTGTTCTACAACGTTGGATTTGTGGTTGGTGCCACCTAACCGCTTATTGAATATAATAATGAGCTGAAAAGGAGTTTTTACTTGTCCGAACATTTGATTGGACACTACTATTGGTCAATACACGAACTGTCTGGTCATCCGCCACCTTCATTGTGTAAAAATCGGGTATTCGCGTGCGTAACATTTCGATTTCGAGCATAACTGTCTTTCAACTGTGTGCTTGGATAAAAGGCAAAGATTGTGACACGTACAATACACGTACAATGGCAAAGACCATTTGTACGTGTAGCAACTACGATTTGTGACCATTATAGTTGTAAAAAATTCAGAGTATAAGAAATATATCTCGACTAAGGATATAAAAACAAGTAGGGGGAGAGTGCATGCTGCATTCCCACAGCCATTGGGCGCACTCGACTGGCCACGTTACTCCTCTCTCACAGAAGACTACGTTGAAATGCACTGCATTTCCCACTTCATCGTATTTCCCCAATGTACGTACGTGTTTCGGTAGTGAGTGAGATATGCCAGAGGCCATTCCCATCCCATCCTATCCCTCCCCATTTTCCCAATCCATTCCTTAATCTGCAAAGGTAGACAGCGCATCCGGGGGCTTGCCAATGTTTGTCATTCTGGACTGATGTTGGCATGTATCGCGGATGTTTATGGACGGCAGTATCCACTTACCATCAGATGGACTGTATGCTCGTCTGCCGCTGATTTTCAATAAAAAATAAATAAATAAAGTATTTGCTGTATAATTATTTATGTTTATAAATAAATAAAAAATCATGAATATATATTTATCTTCGTATATATATTTTATTATTATTTATGTAGACATGTGTACATTTGTATAAATATTTATATGTATGAATGTGTTTTATACTGTGTATAATTGTATACTATGTTTAGATATGTGTTACGTTTATATATATTTTCTAATTATCATAATGCACCCCTGTTGATTCTCTCTTTGACCAGAGGTTGACCGCTAGAGAATGGCATTTTGTCTCTGCAATAAAGTTTAAAAACAAACGAAATCAGTACACAAACTTTAGGGTGAATTTCTTAACGGATTGAAAGAAAATATCTCGGTGTGAAGATGAGGCATTTGCCTCATCTTCTTACCGAGTTCAGTATTCATCTTCAGTATTTCTAAAAATGACGATGTATACTTTTCAAAAAACCCTAATTAAATGTTTAACGTCTACACATATAAAACTATATCTACGGGTATGTCGATGGATAGGTTCGTAAAGCTCTACCATTTTTATGTAAACACTTTTTTTCTAAAACTTACAGAATATATCGAAAATTAACTTCCGATTGTCGCATTTTATAGTCAGTTAAAAACTACCATTGGTTTTATAGTCAGTTAATACTACCCTTGGTTTTTATAGTCCGTTAAAAACTACCCTTTATAGTCATAGTTTTTATAGTCAGTTGAAAACTACCCTTGGTTTTTATAGTCAGTTAAAACTACCTTTGGTTTTTATAGTCAGTTAAAAACTATCCTTTATAGTCATAGTTTTTGTAGTCAGTTGAACACTACCCTTGGTTTTTATAGTCAGTTAAAAACTACCCCTGGTTATTTGAAGAATCGATTGTGAATTTTTATGTTTCTTAATTTCAACCGCTTCACACACAATCTGGAAGTAATTGTGAACAGTAATAATACTTAACCGACGCACCGAGGTAAAGTTTACCACTTACCGAGGTCCTGATGTATTTCTTATTCCATTCACAATATGTCGTATCGGCTTACTTTTTCGGCAGTACGTATCCGGTTCCGTCTATGTATGTACATTATAATCAAAGTTATTCTGTTTTTTTAAAGCATACTTCATTTTAATCTGCGGCATTTCTCCGTTTCCTTTGACATTTAAGAGAATGTAGCATAATTTGAACGTAAATTCCGACTGATTACAGTTTGGACGATATGGCGAGCACACAAAGAGCGTGGAAGTGATAAAATGTTAAATTCTAATCGAGTTGTGTGCGTTGGCGGGACGCGGGATGCGAATTCGTTCGCTGAACTCTGTATGTTCACATTGATGCGAGTCGTGTTGGATGGACGGGACGACTGCGTTTTAATTACGAGACGTTACAACATGCAGTTTCCGATAGGATTTTTAATAATAAAAGTTAGCAATTCTCTCTATGTTAAAACATATTCTGATTACGAAAACTTAACACGTCTAACTTGATAGTAAAATTGAGAGAATTCCCGTTGGTGTCTATTATTTGCTTTTTTGCACCTAATAAAAAGTAAGGTAGTATGTCCAAAGAAATAGTATATCTATGCTTTGAGGGAAAATGAAATGTAAGTAAAACACTATTCTGATTGGTCAACTATAGCAGGAAATCGCGTCAGTATGCATGTGTTCGTCACCAGAATCATGCGAACAAATTCGCATCCCCAACTCCGCCACACAGACACCAGTTTGAAGGGATTCGAATAAGTAAAGTTATTATTATTATTTATATAAAGAAGATGGCAGACAAATAGACAGACCACCTGGTGGTAAGTGGATACTGTCGCCATTGGACATTCGTGATACATGCCGTCATCAGTTCGGAATAACAAACGTTAGCACGCCCCCAGGTGGGATGGAAATTTGCTTTGACATATCCCACCACTACTGAAACACGTGTTTTCATATATTAGGAGTAGTATGATAAAGTGTTAAATGCAGTACATTTTATGGTAGTGTTCTGTGAGAGCCACGTGGCCAGTAGAGTGCGTCCAGCGGCTGTGGGATTGCAGTGTGCAACCTCCAGCTGCGCTGTTTTTAGAAGCAAATCATAACGTTTTTTTATAAATTTATAATAACGTTTTTTTATAAATATATAATAAATTTTATTTTATTGATTTGTTTTAAAAATCATTTTGTTAGACAATGTTTCATTGCAACGGAATTTTCTATTGGAAAATCTAATTATTTATTTATTGCATGTTGTCCCACGTCCCACATGATGGTAAGTGTTACCGTCGCCCATGGACACCTGCAACACCAGGGGATATGCGGGTGCGCCGCCGACCTTGCAAAATCCTATTCACAGCTCACAATTACATACAACACCCTGCAAGGGCACAGCAAATCCAGTATAAATACATAAAAAATACATACGTTAAATTACATTAAATTATAACAGTACATTATTAAATTACAGGTGCGGCACATTTATGAATGAATTAACTCATTGTAATTTTTTTTTGTTAAACATCATACTCAATGGCTCTACACTAGGATTCCCTGTGTCGTGTGTCCAGAGATACATACACATACGACACTGAGGTCCCCCTGCTCAGTTATCGTTACATTTTTTCATAATCGTCCCTTCCAGTACTTTTAGGTTCTTGGGCCCTCTTTCTTTGTAAGAACTTGACCTTTCGGTTTTCGTGAGTCAACACAATATATCATCTGCCCTCAGCGCAGATAGCCGACAAGCCACCGTCAAAGCGATTTATGTTTTTTTGTACAATGATAATTTGTCGAGGTCACTACGATAAAACTCACAAGCAGAAAAACAAAACGTTTTTGCTTTATTTATGGCAGTTTTGGCGATAAAAAATACTCTTATCTATGTGGTAGATATAATTTGGTAGAACATTTGAAAATCACAGTAATCACTCGTTTATGAATGCAAAAAAAGTTTGTAATCTCTGCGAACGCCCCGTTGGCTTATTGTTTACATATTGTTAAATTGGCATACACTTAAAAACACTTCAGTTTCGGGAGCGTACATTTCATATAAGCGAATAAGCAGAGCATACCATTTAACTAATACATACTCGTATCTACGCAAGCGTGGGCAAAGTCTCGGGCGATCGCCAGAGCTCCTAGTGTTCCTTACATTTTCCAATCGATTAAAACAATATTTATATAGATACCTGTATACGGCAACTACTGTTTATCAAATTTCAAAGCTCAAAACGTACAATTGCATTGTACACGCCTGTCTGCTTCTGTCACAAAATTACGACTGCAAATCTAAAAATAGCATATCTCTGTGAAGTGAAACAATGAAGTTAAAACAAGCATCGCCGCGGGTAGTAGAGTACTACCGAAATATAGGGTAAAAGGTATCTTTCGACGCCGCATGACGCAGCCCGTCGCACTGCGGTACGTACGAGCTGTAGTGGCGTTGCCAGACTTTGTAAACGGGCTTTAACACTTTATTTGTGAAAAAAGATAGTATTGAGTCTTGTTAGCTGATTGGAAATATGATCTCAGAGATAAAAGAGTAAAGAAGATTGGACAATTTGTTGGAAAATATGTAGTCTTCTGAGTATTCTAAGTATTTTGAGTATTTTACGAATATTGAGATAATAAATATTATACTCCTAGTTGTAATCTGAAGGCGAGTAGTGAACGGACTGTTTAGTGTTGCTGGTATATTGTAAAAAAGAACTTGCAGAAATAAATTTATTTTCACAATCGCGCACTATTGACCAATTGGTTGAAAGGTGTAGAAAAGAAAATAGTTACATGACACGTTCGATGGTTGAATACAAGCTACGAGTATACGACCGCACGAATGAGACCTAGAGAATAGACACCAATAGTCTATCGGAGTTAAATATGTTAAAAAGCATATAAAATACTATGTATCTTCTGTTATTTGATATATTTTCAGTGTTTATAGAGATTGAGTCACGTTTTAGTTTCTAGAGAGATGCTAGACGGACCATAGAAGAAGTTAAGCCTTTTACTGTTAGTGCTCTCTTCACAATGGGGTAAAAGTTATTCCTGTGATTTTGAATTAAAAGAAATCACAATATAAATGATTTTATTTTTAAATTATATATATTAGACCAATTATAGATAGCCGACAGTTGAACTATTCTTTAAGAAAACGGATATGAGTCATCTTACATATAAGAGTAATTCGTATATTACTCGTTTCACACACTTAAGTATCACGTCAGCAACAGTGACAAGGAACCTTGACTTAAGTTCAGTACGTATATGATGTGTGTTAAAATACTACTTGAATATGGTAGTTGAATGTTCCTGAAATTTACAAGTTTTATGGCATACAACTGGAGATGGTAAAAAATCTAGAAAGAATGAAAAGAAACAAAGAAAATGTACTCGTATTTATTCATTGTCACAAAACTACAATTACGTACGCACAGTGATACATTAAATAGAAATATATCGCTTGTGTCGCGACAACAAAATGGAACTGGCTTTCAGCAAACGCTACAGATAATCCAACGCCACTGATATTCTGCCAGCACCTATATGCCTATGTGCTCACGGGCAGACGGAAAAATAAAAATTTACTTAATTAATGATATTAAAGAAAAAAGTGGATGAAATACAGAATAAAAGAGATTGCTATATTAGAGAATATTAGACATTCTGCAATGTCGTATACTTCTGTTCTTTGGTGAATTACTTCGTTCCGGATTTTATCCCTTAAATTCCGAGTTTTTCCCCCTTCATTTCTCGAAGAATTTTAGCGAATTTTAGCTAATGAATTAGCTCCACGGTGTATTAGCGATGTCAAATGCTACCCAGACTAACTGTATTCGTCGGTTGATCTCCTTCCTGATGTTATTTCTATCGGGTTAAGTAATGAACTAATAATAAGATTATTTTTGACATCGTATTCAAGATCCTCGAAGTGTACACGTGAGCGATTTTCCAAGCCAATGGCTGACGAGTCAATATACGGTGTTGATAGAGGACCTCGGGGTGAAAACACACGGGGGGCGTTTGGTTAAGAGACCGCAGCGGTGTTTTATACTGACACGGAAGGTTTAGAGAAAAGGTATTACAGAATATAAACGTTTTTGTAAAGTAGTCGCTCGCATGTTTATAATTTTTTTACGTACGTAAAGTAGGTTTTGTTCTACAATGTTACGTTTGCATTTGGCTTTACCTATATATCTATCGAGTAAATTGAGAATAAACTGCAAAGAATTGTTAAAATATTCGATTGAGTTTGAATTCAATAACTAACTAGTCTAGTATTAAATACAAGTATCAAAATATTTTTTCCAACCATTCTTAGTCATAACCTATTTTTTGTAATTTGCTGCGTTTCCCAGTCTCAATTGTCATTTTCAGAACTCTATAAAATAAAATCAAGGATTGGTTGACGACGCATCCATCAATCTAATCCACATATTATTTTAAATAAGGACTATTTTATATACTTACATCCTAAATGATGTTTTAACTCGTTTTGACTTCGTTTATTATTCAAAAATCTCTTTTTTGTCTCGAGGCGAAGTGCCGTCGCGTCCGCAATACTAAGCTGTGTGTTTAATAAGTTTAATCGTTAGAACTGATCCCAGCTAATTTCGCTAGATTGAACCAGTCGATAATTTACCGACTGGTGGCCTTGACAGTTAAATAACTTGGGATTTTATTACTTAGGATTTCTCTGCGAATATGTCTATATATATATATAACGTTATAACGTTCGCGTTAACTTGTGATTCCCGTGGGAACTCTATAATCGACCCGGATAAAAATTACATAAGCTGTAACTATACCAAGTGTCATTAAAATCCGTCTAGTGGATTTTGCGCGTTCTGACAGACAGACAAAAATTCCAACAATTGTTGTTTTCGGCTCCATATCATTCGTACTTTATATTGCAATCACTTTTGTCGAAAAATATTTGATGTACAGACACTGCTCTGTTACGATTTTATTATATGTATAGAATACATGGTATAAATGCCGTAATTAAAGATACTTTACTTTGCCGTATAGTTACGGTCACTGCTAAGCCAGGTCAATCTAACTGGCAACAGAAAAATAATTTCTTAGCAAGTTTCTTGCGAGGGGGCGAAATTTTGAGTGTGTGTGTGATGGATGTCAGAGCGGCGACAGGCGGCGACAGGCGGCTGACAAATGAGCCCTATTTGCGGAAAACACGCGCGGGGCGCGTGAGAGAGTCGACTGGGGAAAGTGAGGACTTAACGCAAACTTTTCCTTGCTCCTTGCTTAAAGTAGACACCCATTTGTATATAGTACTATGCTATGAGTTCTTTCAGTATCCACCACTGGACATGGGCTTTCTTATGCACAAGACAATGACTTCAAACTCCATAGCGGTGAAGCAAGTCGGCTAGTATTTTTGAGGTGATGTAGTTCCTCAACGCTTATGGCAGCGGCGTCATTATCTCTTAGTCGCCTGTTACGACACGGATGTGTTAGTGATATTTTATTGCCTGCCGACAGCACACGGCATAGTATAGAATAAAAATATAGAATATACATAATTTCGATATCTTTGTTAGTAGATAGAGGTCGTATATTCGGCATAGTTGTTGGTACATAAAATACCACAACCTCCATATTCCTGTTAGTATATACTTATATTAATTGCTATACGTTATATTAATAATACGCTATACGTGTTAAACATTATATCAACAGTACCCTATACGTGCTATATGGTATATTAATAATACGCTATACGTGCTATATGTTATATTAATAATACCTTATACGTGCTATACGTTATATTAGTAATACGCTATACGCGCTATACGTTATATTAATAATATACTATACAGGCTATACGTTATATTAATAATACGCTATACGTTATAATAATACGTTATATTAATATAATGTTATGATGATATTGTATGATATATCATTAACAAATAATATACTTTTCACTAATTTTATGTTTGCTGGTCGGTTGGGATGACACCTATACATTTTTCCTATTGTTCTTTTTACACCATGAAGCCATTTCTACCTATATCTATGTACTCGTATATATATGTAACAAAAGAAATGTTTATAAGCATTTTTTAGAAATGGATTCATTGCGATTTTCTGTCAAATTTTGTTAACACCTGACTAATTTGTTCGACTGGGAATCGAATTTGGTAGTTTTTTCAAAGCAGCTAGTTACACTATCAAATTAAGCTAGGCTGATCAATGTAAGAGCTTCATGAATCAACTTTCCGTGGCCATTTTTCAAATGTCCGTACTCCATAGCTTTCGTGACAGAAAGCACATACTCAAACAAGTTTTCGTGTTATGGCTACACAAACATTCATACATATACAGAGTTATCGACCGAAAAGAGTAAACATTAACGCCGCTACCAGCATAGTAAAAAAAGCAACTTAGTTATTTTCACTGGTGCACGAGTCTTAGCTATAGTTGAGTCCTATGAGTACTTAGGTAAGCACGAGACGGGCGAGGGAAAGTTACCCATTTGAAGAATAAATCTTTAATTTATATGACATGATATTTTAATATGAGAAAAGGATCCTCATTGACCGGTTTTAGTTTTCCATATATTGTGAATCTTAAAAAAATAGATACTTATTTTTTTAAAGGCATCTTAAAAAAACAAGATCTACTTCTATTTCTATTTAATCTATCTATGCTAACGCTTCTATTTAAAAACTTGAAATAACGAAATTTTAAGTTAAAAAGCTTAGTCAAATTAATAAGTTCATAACGAAAATAGGGCTTGATTTTATGGAACGATGCATTGTCGTTTCGTGTGCCATAATCATGGTGCTAAATGACTGGCAATTAGAGTTCATAAACTAGCCCCTTCAATGCATTTTAATGTAATATTAAAATATTAAACGTTTCTTCTAATAACAAAAAATTCTGACTCATTAAAAGTCGTAGAAAATAAATTCATATTTTCGTAATGAATTCAACGTCCAATGGCTGCCTGTTCTTCCATTGACCCTGTAGTCATCGAATTTAAAACAAATGATTTTTTTTTAATTTGATGTACATGACTGCACATTATATTAAATTTGGTTTTCTATATTATCTCTTTTTTAGTGACTGCAAAAAAGATAAAAACTGTGGTGAGCTTTTATCCTAATCAACAACTTAAGTTGTAACTAAAAACTTTAGCAAAACTGAACAAGACTCACGTATACTGTAATTTTCGAAACACCGAAAGAAAACAGTTATGATTCCACTGATATTACCTTTTCAATTCCATTGAAATTGCAAGAGCAAATCTTTGCAGAGTCAGTTCAATCGTCAAAATAAACTTTGCTCAATAAAATTTTGTACCCACTAACAGAGTTGCCATGGTAACGTCAGCGTCAGTAGTAAGTAATACATTGAAGTTGTATTCTGTACATTTAGTTTTATTTATTTTGAGTCAGCAATTGAACTTTATTTTGTATATTAATTTATTTTGTATTTATTTAGTTTTTTACACTGGTAGGGAGATAAGATTGTAGAAGTGGATTTAATGCCTTGACTCTACCAGTCAGTTGGCTAAATCAGGGAAGTTAAAGCAGGTGTATATTAATTAATAAATCAATAAACACTAATGTAGTAATGAATAAACACTAATTTAATTAATATATGAATAAACACTATATGAATGAAATAATAATATATGGAAAAATATATGAATAATAAGCATGATTAATCTCACTCCATCCCGGTAATAAATAAATGAGAAAGTTTGGATGTTTGTTACTCCTCATTGGATGGAACATTAGAGTCGTTATCGATGGTAGCTGCTCTGACACCATGTCTATTAATGTTGGCGTCGCGCAAGGCTCCGTGCTATCCCAACTATGATCTTTTTGTATATCAACGATCTGTTGCAAAGTGGTGACATCAGTTGCTATGCAGATGACAGCACTGGGGATGCCATGAACAGGGGCCGCGCCAACATCCCTCGGGTCGAAGTGGAAGAGAGTCGCGTCGGACTTGTGGCTGAAATCGAAGACGAAAAAATAAAAATAATTTAGATTTATTTTTATTATTTTATAGAATAGATGACAGACGAGCAGGCGGGTTACATGATGGCAAGTGGCCACCGCCGCTCATGTACACTTCTCGGTCTTAGAATTAGTCACAGTCATATGTTAGAGCACCTTATGCAGTCTGCATTGATGTTAGTTTCCAACGATACGGTCTAAATGTAAGCAATGAAATGAAATGGCCTGAAATCCACCAGTAGAATAGCTTATCTATATAAATACGTACTATGCATACATAGAACAAAATCGTAATAAAACCTTGTCTGTATATTTAATATTACTTGACAAAAATCGTTATAGTGTAAAGTATCAATCATAACAACAACAATGCAGACTGCATAAGGTGCTCTAACATATGATTGTTAGAGCACCTTATGCAGTCTGCATTGATGTTAGTTTCCAACGATACGGTCTAAATGTAAGCAATGAAATGAAATGGCCTGAAATCCACCAGTAGAATAGCTTATCTATATAAATACGTACTATGCATACATAGAACAAAATCGTAATAAAACCTTGTCTGTATATTTAATATTACTTGACAAAAATCGTTATAGTGTAAAGTATCAATCATAACAACAACAATGCAGACTGCATAAGGTGCTCTAACATATGATTGTTAGAGCACCTTATGCAGTCTGCATTGATGTTAGTTTCCAACGATACGGTCTAAATGTAAGCAATGAAATGAAATGGCCTGAAATTCACCAGTAGAATAGCTTATCTATATAAATACGTACTATGCATACATAGAACAAAATCGTAATAAAACCTTGTCTGTATATTTAATATTACTTGACAAAAATCGTTATAGTGTAAAGTATCAATCATAACAACATTTGTTTAGAATTTATGTCGGTCTGTCTGTCTGAACACGAATCGCATACAAACTACTCAACGGATTTTAATAAAACTTGGCATAGATATAACTTATTTCTCCGTTTAACATTTAGAGTACTTTTTATCCAGATCAACTATAAAGTTCTCACAGGAATCAAGCTAACCACGCATAATCTATAGTCTACGCACAGGAAGATTTTGCTAGCCTATCTAATAAACTGTACCAATAGAAAGACATAAGCGAACGACATGCAATGTTAAAGTTACCCCTAACATAACAAGCAACTGTTGGACCCTAAGTAAATGTTTTAATAATTCTGCTGACGGTCCCGTCCCCAGATAACCGTAGTCATAAAGATGTCACTTGTACGCGGATGTGCGACTTGGGTACCGGAACGGTTCAATTCGACGACTAGTGACTCCGCTGCACTGTCGATTGTTTATGATGATTATCCAGTTGGAATCGGTCTGTACTGGTTTTCAATTTGGCTAGATTCAATAGATCGGTGCTCGTCATTATAATTGAATAAAAGAACAATGTATACGTAATAAATAACTAAATATGCATGTATATTTAAATATGGATATATCCATTATTTTATAAAGATATAATAATCATCGTAGATGTGTTAGAACTTGGTTTAAACTTGGTTTAAAAGATGACTAAATGGATATAATTTTTTGATATCGGTCCGTATTTTTAAGTATTTTTATAGAACAATCTGTCTTAAGCGAAAAACGAGATGAGAGTTTAATGAATTTATTATGTTATAGAAAAGAGTAAAATGTAAAAGTCAACATGTGTAAATCATCAACCATTTCCGCGGGGTGTAACATACAAGTAAAATAGCCCATATGTATATTTTTTTATAGAAAGAAGACGGCAAATGGGCATATAGTCGACTTGATGGTAAGTGAATATTATTGCCTTACGACATCGATGGATGGTACATGGATGGATGGATGGATACATGGATGGTAGCGAACCATCGGATTTTCGCAGTGGTTCACCAACCTTCAATAACTTTGCGAGCGACCAGACAGCTCGACTTCCAGAATAGCTTGCTAGTCGATCACTAATTCTACTGATGTGCTCATCCCTTACCTTGGCAGTAATCTTCTTGACAACGAGGCAGCTTTGAATTTCTATCTCAAACCGGTGGCGTTCGGATCTTTAGATTCCTGCACATTCGTCCAGGCCCTGTCACAGAGCAAGGGATGTAACATTCCATTCCTTACAACACCACATTGGCAACGGAGTCGGCAGAGGCATCTGAATCACCTGACAAGAAAGAAACTTGCCCCCAAGGATAGGAAGAGTAAAATTCACACAATCCATTCCAATCTGCTGACCCGTAGTGAACTTTACGCTTTCCTTGTGAACGGAACTGCGTAGATTTCTCAGCTGCCACAGCAGTTTCAAGTAGGTCTTATATATTTTTTCATTATATTATAGTATAATAGAATCACTGGTGTAATTATCCACTGGCTGAACTTAAATAAATAAAATTACTACTGGCAATGTTCTTTTGATATCCGTATAAAACTCAGCGCTAGTTTTATTACAGTTTACCTACCTCAATTATACTTAAAAGAAAATGAACAAATCAATAACTCTTTTCACGTTACGTCTGTGTTTTTCATTACTGGATACGCCTGAACTTCAAGATTGCTACAAAATATGAACTAAATTCACCTTTTACCGTAAGGCTCTCCTATCGCCAATTTGCCGCTCCCCACGTCAAATGCACCGAAACATTTGCAAATCGGGTCAGTGAGTCAGTGTGTTGGCTTAATGCCATAACAATAATTCAGTTTCAACTTTTATAACATCCGGCGCTTGTTGCGGTCGCTTTAAAGATTAGATGTTTTTGCATGCGGTTGCAGACGGCAGTGTACATTGCGGACGTTTTATCTGTCGAAACTTGTAAATAATTTAGCGAAGGCCACTTCTGATTTTCGGAATACTTTCCCAACATACAAACAATACCTACAAGACCTATAAACAATATCTATAAAAGTCTACACATTTTGCTTTGGCTTGTATTTATTTTAGCGAGCAGCAAAAAATACTAAATTGACAGAAAATCGTGATCAGCAAAACAAACTATGTTTGAATAACTGAAATCAACAATTTTTAATTATTAATTTTGTCAACAAAACTCGACGGAATCCCCATGTCCCATGACTTCTATATCTTTATTGTACCTATATGTTCTGTACCACTTCTATACCAGTGAACTTAAATCTAATCAAATTTCCTGCTATTTTCAACATTTCTGCTCCTTAATTATTTCTCTTTTTATTTACAGATTTTTTTTAAAAGATAAAAACGTCGAAATCTTTATTTTCTAATGGCGCGTAATATCAGGTTATTCCTTTGAATAAATGTTCAAGTTCTCTTATTGTATTTCTATTTATACTAATTCATAGTAGGTCCTCCTAACGCAAGATTTTGTATCCTCGGCTATTCAAAATCGCACCAAATCTTTTTTAGTCGTCGAATATATTCCATGTTGCAGTTTGCCATTTCCGGACTGTCTGCTCCATTTATTGTGGTCGTGTTGTGATGTCTAAGTTTTTAGTAGGACATTCCAATGCAGGCATTGCACGCAAGGATAGCTTATCTGCAAGTGAGTCACGGAATCTCAAGGTTAAGAAAGTTTGAAACGCCATCATTGATGCAGGAAGTGCTGTTTTATTAATTGACTAGCGGTGACCGCGACTTGGGTACTGTGGGTTTCGGGCCGTAATCCACATATCTACTCCAGATTTTTTTGATTTATTATATTTCTAGAGCTTGCGGGTTTCCTCACGATGTTTTTGCTCATCGCCGAGCTGGGACAGTTTTTAAATATCCATTTTTAAATTATTAAACACTTAAATTATATTTACATCTTCAAATTGAATGACCAGAGCACGCGTCTACTGATTCTCGTGGAAATTGTTTAATTGATCTGGATAAATAGTACCTTAAATTTTTGAACCAGCTAACAGACGGACGGACAAAATTGTTATTTTCAAGTCTGTATTGTCCGTATTTCACACTGTAACTAACGGCTTTCTTGAAAAATAATATACAATCTATTGACACTGCTTTGTTACTTTTATTATACATTTGTATATATTAGGTATAGAAAATATACACAGATATTATATTAATTAATTAATTTAACAAATTTTATTGCTCGTTATCGTAAATAAGGCGAGCTTAATGCCTTGAAGCATTCTCTACTAATTCAGCTAATCTTTAGGTTACATACATTGTGAGGTGCTATGAGAAGTATTAGAATTATGTAATTTAAACGACCTTAAATATACATAATTAATACATAACATACAAATAAGAATAATATACAAATCTAGATATATAAACATATTCGTATATCAATCATATAATAAAATAATAACCTTTTAAAGTCATATGGCTTGGTAGGTATAAGTTTGGTTGATAATAAAACAGATAACTCACAGAAGACTTCCTGCGTTTCCCACTTTAACCTATTGCCCAATGTACGTACGTGTTTCGGTAGTGAGTGAGATATGCCAGAGCCCATTCCCATTCTTCCTATCCTATCCCTCCCAATTTTCCCAACCTTTTCTCCTAATCCATTCCTACATATCCAAAGGTAGGCAGTGCATCCGGGGGCGTGCCAACGTGTGTCGTTTTCGACTGATGTTGGCATGTCTATGGGCGACAATGTTCACTTACCACCAGGTGGATTGTATGCTCGTCTACCACCTATTTCCTGTAAAAAGAAAAGATAAAAATATTATGTTTCAGACAAAAGAAACTCTTAAATTATTTCGCCTGAACACATTCAACGACTATTAATTTCATTTGAAAAAATTTAACAAATCAACAATAATTTACATAAACGGTGTTTAAAGTAGAATAAATTCCATTATCGTTTACAAAACTTCAAAAGCAACTATTATCTACTCTATTATTATAGTTATAAGTGTTAATTCTTGTCTAGTGTAAGTTTATTAGGAGAAAATGCCTTGGTTATTAGTGTAATTGGTAGTTAGGCAGTAATCGTGTAATAAAGGGTCACGCGATGCTTTCCGATAGTGATTCGTGTATAATAAAACTTCTTCACTTTATTACTGTTTTAGGGTTCAGTTACATTTACACTGTTGATCTCAATTTATAAGTTAACTGCATTTATAAACACACACATCTTTATATTTACTTCCTTTTTACTTTTCCTACGTTGACTTGATAAAAAATATCTTATTTGGATTTTTTTTAATAATATATTCGCTCGTATTATATACATTTTGTATTGTAAATCGGGTCTGAACTCGTATAACAAAGGTATTTGTTTATCTTTTATTTATACTCGACTTCTTTGTATTTATTAGTTTATGTATACTTTGTACTTATACTTATTCTAATGAATGTATGTATGTGTGTAGGTTTGTATGTATATTTATTAATACAGTATATTCGTGTATTTTATATTTATATCATTATAATATCGCATTTGAGTCTTGCACGCATCGCCTAATTGAAGCTTCTTGATCAACCCAAAAGTTGGCTGGTACATTAATGTATAACGAAGTGTATAAATAAATCAATAGATAAAACTCTTTATTGTGTAATTGTTACATTCTGACAAAATTAAGGAACATCGTTCTAAGATGAAAATACAACCGGCCGGTCTTATTGAATTATAGCAATCTCTTCCAGACAACCTCGAGGATGAGAGTTGTGGTCGAGGTAATAACGCAGGTAGCGTACACATTCGTGTTAAGTAAAGGAATTGTGAATATATATTTTAAAAATAAATACTACATATAATTACAGTAAAATATGTACAACACCTGCCATTCTGCCTTGACCTATATTTCACTTACCCGGGTCTGCTGGAAGAGATATCCGCAAGAGATGGACTTTGCCTTTTGTACATCTTTTCCTTTTCTTCCTTTTTATTTATTTCATATTTTTTTTTTATGGCGGAGCGTGCCATTTGTTATTCTGGACTGATGTTGGTATGTATGGCGGATGTCTATTGACGACAGTATCCAATCCACCTATCATCACGTGGACTGTATGCTCGTCAGCCGCGCTCTTTCCTTAAAAAAGTACATGTGGGCTTTACGGGAAATTTAGAAATACGGTCATATTTACAAAGGCCAAAAATCCACCAACCGTTGCGCAACCGCTTATTGGATAAGTTAATGATGAGCTGCAAAGGAGTTTGTATTTGTGCGAACTGTACTGACCGATACTGTTACTTGTGAAAATTTTGGGTTCTAGCAATCCACATTTCAAATAGCAATAAATAAATTCTCAGATACTAGTGTCACAGGCTCAGCCCCTACTAGGCAGAGCGTACAAAGTTTCTACTTGAGGACAATCAGTGACGTGATCAAAACAAAGTTGCAAATTGTACAAAAAAACAAGAGATAAGCCCATTTAATATATTCCGGGGCCGAACTCGGGCAATCGGAAAGTTTTTATAGTGGGGGAAAAACGTCTTATCAGGCTCGCGTGCCCAGGGCCGCCTTCAGTAGTACACTCGAACACAAAACGGCTATTTTATTAACTAACTAGACTTTTGAGTTGTGTGAGATGAGTCTATGTTACTCCTATCCTCTACACTGAACCAATCACATATCATATACTTATACCCATTTGTTGCATGATTATCATTACAAGTCAATTATTTTTGAAATATTAAAATTAAAATTGAGTTGATACACATATCTTTGTGGGGGAGTTTTACTTAAGTTTGTTTGTTTGTTTGTGTGTTTAGTAGGTACCTATCTGTAAACATTTTTAGTTACTCTACTCTACGCTTGAAGTATAACGAATACGGTATACACTTCTGAAGATTGAAGTTTGTTTGGCACGTGTTTTCAAGCACACAACTCGAGCCAATATCGAGCCCTCAAGACGGTTTCAGGCACTCGAGCCTTCGGGCGCGCTCAAGCACTATCCCTGAGTAAACGTTACGCTGACCTAATAACATGGATAAGGCTACGGTGCCATTATAAGGAACGAACGTATAGAAATAAGTATTAAACGTAAGTAAATTTTATTTTATATTTAACGACTTGCTGTTAAAAGCGGCTTTGTTTAGATTTTTTTTGCCTTGATACAATTTAGAAAAACGGTAAAAAATTCTTGTTTATTTATCCACTAGCTTCTACCCGCGGCTTTGCTCGTGTGGGCTAAGCAACTGTAAAAGATTTTTAACACCTGTAAAAGCACCGACATGATGGATTTCACGGATGACAATAGCTATCGAGTAGTTTTCGAGTAATTCTATTAAGTCATTATTTTATTTTCCCCTATAATTCAGCTTCCTTGTGTCATATGAAGATAACATATATACCAGTTTTCTTTCTGGAGATTTAGCTATGCATTAGTGGAGACTCGATCGAAATCCGTTCAGTAGTTTTTACGTGATGTTCAAATAAACAGACAACTGTTGTGGGTTCTGTAGCTTTTAATTTATTTAAATATTTCCACCATTTTTTTTAAATTAAGTCAATGTACAGACTTGGGTCAATGTTAATGTCCATGAGGGGGAGAGTGCACCCTGCAATCCAACAGCCGCTGGGCGCACTCGACTGGCCACGTTACCCCTCTCTCACAGAAGACTACCTTGAAATGTACTGCATTTCCCACTTAATCTTATTTCCCTAATGTACGTACGTGTGTCGGTAGTGAGTGAGATGTGTCAGAGCCCATTCCCATCCTATCCCTCCCCATTTCCCCAACCCTTTCTAAAAATCCAGTCCTATATCCAAAGGTAGGCAGCGCATCCGGGGGCGTGCCAATGTTTGTCATTTTGGACTAATGTTGGCATGTATCACGAATGTCTATGGGCTACAGTATCCACTTACCATCAGGTGGACTGTAGGTATGCTCGTCTGCCACCTTCGTCCATAAAAAAAAAAAAAGACTCAACCATTTTTCTGTTTTATTATATTTTATCTAGAGATATAGTGCAGCATAAAAATACATAGGTTAGGGCGCCTTAAAATATTTAAATTATTCTTCATAAAATTTGATGTAACAGTAAACACGTGTATTTGTAAATTATTTGTACCTATTGTAGAATATTCATACTACGTTCATGTTAATAGGACCGCTAAATATTTTTTTTCATACAAATTTTAACACCCCGCTTAGAGCTTGCATTTTGAGAAGTCTCTATTTCATGATTTATATGTAGATATAGATAAATGTCTTTCCCTATTAGCAAAATGATATTTATAAAAAGCAATTACGTGATTTTATATCACACATACATGGTCATACTGAAAGTTTCCCCAACTGGCCACTTACATAAACAACATTTAAAAAGTAATTACAATATTTCAAAATGGAACACTTTGGCTGTAGAATAAAACAGACATTTGTTTTTTCATTCTGGCGTTATTTTAAAAATTGCGTGTCTGCATTGCGATGGATTTAACACGTGAAAATTTTCTACGATTTTCCGGCTTCAAACTGCTTTTGGTGATGAAGCACTAAGCAAGATGATAATTTATAGCTGGTTTTCAGAATTCAAGCGCGGTCGTGTCAATTTCAGTGACGAATTTCGTGAAGGTCGCCCGTCCACCGCTGTTAACAACAAAAACATCGATGCTGTGCGCCATATGATCGAAACAGCTGTCTGTTTCGATCATATGACAATTTTCGATCATGTGACCTACCATGAGATTCGGGTATCCTTAGGCATAGGCATGAGTCAGATACAATCAATCTTACACAAACATTTGGTTGTGCGAAAGCTGTGCTCGCGGTGGATCTCACACAATTTGACTGAGGCTCAGAAAACGGTCACTTTGTGCAATGCCATGCTTACCAGATTCAACGAAGGGGCGTTGAATTTGGTGTGGAACATAGTAACAGGTCACGAAACATGGATTTACAGCTATCACCCCGAAACAACGCAGTGATCGACCATTTGGGTCTTTCAAGATGAGCTGAATCCGACCAAAGTGGCGCGTGTACAAAGTGCCGTGAAGCAGATGATCGCTTATTTTTTTAGAAAAACTGGTCATGTGGCTACTGTTGCTTTGGAGAATCGTCATACCGTCAATACTTACCATTGTACACGACCATTTGCTTGCCGAAAGTTATTGACTAACTCTGTAAAAACAACCGTAAACGTCGCATAATCTTGCACCATGACAATGCCAGCGATTACCAATTACGCGGTCAACGATTTTCATCGCCAGAAGAGGCTGTCGAAGAGTATGGAAAACATGTTCTCTAGGTCACCACGGAGAAGTCTAATGAATGTTATGGAAATTGGTTTATTCGTATGAAAAAGTGTATTGACGCTCACGGAGAATATTTTGAGAAACAATAAATTGATTTTTGGCCATTCATTGTAATTTTTTCTTATTCATTCCGGAAACTTTCAGTGTGGCCCTCGTATTAAAGATATATTAAAGTATCCGTTGTGATAATTTGTTGTCCGTTGCATTCGTCATTACTTAATTATAAGACGTTTATAACACAATTATACATTGTTACGTGTGGCGCAACATTAATACGACTATATCGGTGATTGCAATATAATTGTTTCAAATTCTGCCTCTATAACGTGTATAAACTTTGAAATTAACAAATTTTACTTACTTCTCCTAGTTGGGTTTATTTCTAGTAATATTATTACTATCTTATATTTACCTATTGTCTTGTGGCGTCGAGAGCCGACCTCTTTGGTCGAGCTCCTAATTTGATTTATTTAATTCTTTGGTTCTTTTTATAAGATTTGCTTTTGTTATTTTTGATATGGGTTGTCAACCAATTTTCATTACATACACATGTCACTAGACTAGAAGATAGTTTTTATTTTATTAATTTATATTATAATAATTTTAATGTATGTTGTTTTATCAAGCTTATTCCCAATGCTACAAACGTTGTACTGTACGTTGGTTCCATTAATATTCTTATTCCGAAGATCCTGGTTTCTTCTCAAGGTAGCTCCAGTAATACACACGCACAAATAATTGGAGAGCATTCCTCCAAAGTCTTATAGTTGACTGTTCCCCAATCTGATATGTTTAATAACATAAGCAACCTGCTCTGGCTTTGCTCAGTTGTTAACTCTACCCGTAACAAAGAGTTTAGCTTCTTAAAAGTTTTCCTATGTTCAACTGCAACTGATTCAGCTTTTTAAAAATTAAAGAAATTTTCAAAATTGGTCCCTTAGTTAAACAAATAGACTCAAAGCTTTTCTTTAGAATGTTAGTAGAAATACAGATTTGACAGATTCCTCCCTTAATCGTATGTTAGTAGTAACAACACCTTCACCCACCAACACAGTTTCGCCGTGATCACGGTACCGAAATCATGGTCACGGAAGTCACGGGTCAACGATTCGGTTTATGGACTGATATAACTGCCATGTAAATAATTAAAAATCATAAGTAATCCGTTTCTTTAACGGTAATAAAGATTTGACTCGCCATTTTAAAAGATATGCTTACTGTGGCCATTAACGATTTATATATTATATCTTAAATCTTTTTTCAGGATATTTATTGTAATGATTCAAAAGCTTTTTTAGGCAATGAATAGAAAAAAAGGTGAACTTTGTCATTGATTTATTTAATACTCTTTCTATACTCTTCATATACTGTCTTACTGTGGCAGTAAACGATATGCCCCGGACGGGGGTCGCGCTGCGGAAATTGGGCTGCGTAGTCTGAGGCTTTTGTGTGCTAGACACTGTATGCGGACGACATTGTTACATTGCTCGTCTCTGGAGGTTGGTTTCTTTATTAACTAACATTCGTGTTAGTTAACTTTATTAACTAACAGCTTCAACTATGTAGAAGTAGTGATTTTGCTTATATAGAAGCAAGGGCTTGATCAAGGGAAGGCCAGTTGCCCCCTTCTAGCGATTCGAAAAAAAATGTATTTGGACCTACAATTCATATTTATCGGATCCTCTCTTTCATCTTGCCAAACCCCCCCCCCCCCCCCCTAGGCCCATTGGCTGGTGACGCCCTTGTTTAGAAGTAGTTATTTGAAAACTAAGACAAGAATCACTATTTAAATGACTTCTATTAAAGGAGTATTTAATCAAAAGGATGATCAAACTGTTCATACAAAAGAACGATTTTCAGTGAAAATTAAATTTTGTACTCTTTGTTAATGTTCTCTGAGTTTTTGTGTAAGGCAACTGCTGTTCATTTGTATTTCTAACTCTTCTAATTATTCGCTGTTCGCCCTCTTCCATTGCACGGTTAGTCAATGGAATAAACATCATTCGAAATGAGCGCGCGTCAATCTAGCTTGTGGATAAAATTAAATGTCTGTAGCGAAAAGTAACTTTCGCGTCAATGTATTTAAGGGTATATTGTGCCCTTTTCTGCGTCTGGGTACTCATCACAAGAAGCAAGGCAGGCACGTGCTATTTACCTCCATAAACTATACGCGAAACATTTGTTTATTTATTGCAGATTGTATATACGGCCCCGGATACGGGAAATTGGCTTGACGCAGTCTAACTTTGATTTTACAAACTGCATACACAGGATATCGATTTAATAGCACAATGTATTTTATGTTCAAAAAGATAAGTTTCACCTAATACGTGTATAAGCGAGTAGAGTATGAAAGTTGTGTTGTCGAATGAATTCTGCACTCATTAGGAAAAGGGGACAAGTGTATGTTGATGGTATTGGAGAAAAAAAAATTAAAATTTCAATTAATTTCAAACTAATCTAGAAATTTGAAACCAATCTAGGAATTTGAAACCAATATAGAAATTTGGAATAAAACATAAACAATAACTATTGTTAATTTTTAATTTCCGATTAATAGTATAATGTTACCTATGTTTTCGTTAAATTAATTTATTATGCCTTTTCGTCTTAGGAGGGCAGAAATGCCATTTTTCCACTGAGCATTCAGTACTCAATTTAGCTCAGCTCTTTAGCTGTGAATGGGATCCTGCGTGATCAGCAAAGCACCCGTATACTACAAGTAGTATTCCAAGGTGTTGCAGGTGTCAATGGCCGACAGCGGTGACCACTTATCAATTTAACAATACTCTTTCAAAGTTTGTTTCTACCGGACTTCTTGCTTCTAAATTGATTTAATTTTAAAAGGTCACCTTTATTGCCTATACAGTATAGTGTATCTACACACTGTACCATGTTACCATGTGGCTTCTACCATGTTACGTCACTCTATTCCTAGTGATCTTAAATAGTGAAATGAACTTCTTCATAGAACGGAAATTAAGATCCATTGACCGTACTAAATGGAAAATTCAATAGGTTAGCAAGATTGCGAGTACCGCATTTTTTCCTTTTGCAGAGAAAAAATTCAATTTTTTCTGTTCCAATTACTTCTTTTTTATGTAACAGAATGGAGGACGCCGTTGCTACTGATGGAGTTTTATAGAAAAGTGGCAGATAAATTGTTCACATCATAGTCAGTGTTTTCTTATAGGTGTTGTTTTAATAAAGATCATTTATCATAATTACTATGTACCTACTAAATCGTTTAGATATTTATTTCAGAAATTTCGTAGCAAGAATTACCTACACATAGTATAAAGTAGAGATAACAAGAAATACACAATAATTTAGCGGGAAATGCATGCTGCATTCCTACAGCCGCTGGGCGAGTGAAATAAAAAACTTTGTTTGATTGAACAAGCTCTATAAACCGATACAAGAGGTATAGGCGACACAAGAGATAGTTTTTAAGCGCATCAGAACTTTTAAGCATTTCATTACGGTCTACGGAAAGTTGATACAAACTGGCAACTGCAGAACTGCAGCAGAGTTTTGAGCGGATTTACGGCCGAGCTTACGGTTCGAGCTATAATCTAAGGGTATGGTGAAAGTGATCTACAAGCGATTGCTTAAGCGGATTTACGGCCGAGCTTACTGTTCGAGCTATAATCTAAGGGTATGGTGAAAGTGATCTACAAGCGATTAAGCGCTTGGGCTAATAATGAATATTAAAATTAGCTTGTATCAAAATTTATAAATGGATTATAAAAAAAACACTTCATTGCGCACCAAAACAAAACAAGACAGTATCAGACATTGTAACACATGAAATGCACAAAAGACGGTGCTCTTATCGCTAATAGTGATCTCTGCCAGACAACCTTTAGAAAAATACTAAATGAGCGGCAAATTATAAGCAACAAAACAAACGATTTTTAAATAACTGAAATAAATAATTTTCATTTACTAAGAATGTAATGACAAAGTCGACGGGAAACTCCTATGTTTTTATTGTTACAAGACAACGTAAACATATCCCACGTTTAATCAAGTTTAATGTTGCTTCCACTTTCATAATTTCTGCTGTACATTCAATCATTTCCCATTAAAATTGCGCGCAGCGTATAGGTAGCGAGAGTGGAGGACAACATAGTATTCACACAAACGATTGTTTTGCTTATAGAATGTTTAAAAGTAAGTAATTCTATAAGTAAGCTATTTTTACATTATATTTTAAATATTTATCTTTTCAATATTTTCTGGAATGTAAGGGTCACAAAATTTCAACATACACACGTATTTGTAATTTCAACATACATTGTATTGTACACGTATTTATACAACGTATTTGTAAAAGTCTCATAGATATCTTATATTTTCGTTCATTGACTCATAAAACGTCTTGTGTGTCTATTTAAAATCCTATGCGATCAATTCCTACAACTCAACAAACTAACCACGATCCTAAAAAGAAAATCGATTAGATTAGCTATTGTCTCGAAGAATTTATAAAAAATGTAGTGATCGGTGTGACCTCTATAAATACTAGATCATAATCGGAGGACTTCGACCATCACCGTCAATCGGCAGGATTGAACGTGAATGGTCCATACATTCCATTTTTGTTGTGCGTTACTCTACATTGTTATACAAATGATGTATGTTACAATAGACGTACCGATCCACGTATACTAACATACTCGTACACACTAAAGTGATTATTATGACGTCACTACAAATTTCTCATATTTAGACAAAAAAAAAATTAAAAAAAAAATATTGCCGTCCTTACATCGTTGTTGATAACTATAAAAATAGTCTAATAATATTTAAACACTAATTATGTAGACCGCCGTCGGAGGAGCGAAAAAAAAACAATTTACTAATACTAAATTTTAATTAAGTAATACAAAGATATTACAACTAATATTAATTCTAACTACAAACTAGCGTGCGACCCTAATCTTAAATTTTGTTTTTTTATACTTTACAACGGAGTTGGATTACCAATAAACATATTAAATCAAATGATAATAAACCCATGATACACTACACTTTTCTGGGGACGGAAATTAATTGCCGACAAAGGAACTCTAACATTTTATTTTACTTTCTACCTGCTTATTCCCCGCGCTGTACTGTGACCATGACTTGCCGTTGCTGAAGCTTTTTTAATCAAGCCTTCTTAGACTTGTTGAAGGTAAGTTCGCTCTACCTGTAGTTTTTAATCAACAATGTTCTGCTCTGTTATCTACCGATATCGTGTTTCGATACCTTTTGTAACGATTTTAAGGGCTGCATCTATTTAATGAAAAATGTAAATTTTTATGCAATTAACTAAGATTAAATTTCTAAATTTTTTTTTGACTGCGTATTTCGGGAAGTGCAATTGTTAGCACCACTGTCATCCCAGTGGTGCTGACATTCCACAAAGGTTTGATTCCACGAATAGATAACCTTAGTTTATCACTGCTTTAGTTATGTCTTACAAAATATTAACCCTTAATAATTAAAGGCACAAATACTATAGGTAATTCTTAAAAAAACAATCGTCATAAATGCAGACTTTTTTGAAAAATAAACGACTAAATACCGACTATATTCTATTTTATAGAGATAGCTGTCACTTTTATCTTCCCTTATTGGATAAGAGTCTCCTCGTGCACATTGTCTCGTGTATAATGGACTTATGGCCTCAAAACGTCAGGCCAAGCGGATTGGCGAGTCCATTCTTTTAGACGTGGTATAATTCCTCAGTAAAAGGCTACTGAGGGGTAACAAAGCGATTACCACAAGTCCACAAGTGTCTCTCCGCTGTCAGCAGTTCCAAATATTCAGATATTTTTTTTTATGGACGAAGGTGGCAGATGAGCATACAGTTCACCTGATGGTAAGTGGATACTGTAGCCCATAGACATCCGTGAAACATGCCAACATTAGTCTAAAATGACAAACGTTGGCACGCCCCCGGATGCGCTGCCCACCTTTGGATATAGGAATGGATTTGGAGAAAGGGTTCGGGAAATGGGGAGGGATAGGATGGGAATGGGCTCTGCCACATCTCACTCACTACCGAAACACGTACGTACAATAGGTAAATAAGATAAAGTGGGAAATGCAGTACATTTCAAGGTAGTGTTCTGTGAGAGAGGGGTAACGTGGCCAGTCGAGCGCGCCCAGCGGCTGTTGGATTTCAGTGTGCACTCTCCCTTAGATATATCCAGATATATTCCTCTCCTAATGAACGCCAGCACACACGGTCTTCCGCACTTCTCATCCAGCCACTACCGACGGGTCTGCCCAGAGGGCGTCCCGCGCAACGTTAAATTAATTAATGCTAAATTATAAATCGATTAAAGCGTAAAGCAGGTATCGGGAGTTTAAAGCCTGACAAACGAGAAAGCTGGGGCTCATCAATTATGTGCCTTCATACGTCAGTCGCGATTGATGGGCGGCTAATGGGTTGCCAGTTAATGTTTATAACATTATCGATTACTATCAAAATAAAGATTTTTTTTTTGAGAATATCTTTAGTTATTTACGTGTAAAGAAGGTATGGCGACCAATCGGTGCAGTTGGTAGTGATTTACTTCCATAGTCCCTGGTGGTGCGTCCCGGGCACCGGGACGGATGGGCAAAAAGTGCCGTCGTCCCGGTACCTTTTTATGGCACAATACAATTCCCATCATCCCCGGTATGAATCTATCTGCTGTGCAAAAGGTCCCGATTTTCGGTCGGACATTGATTTGTTTTGAGACAAATTTTAGTGTTTGCTCGGGTCTGGGTGTGTGGCTCTAGATCCACGATACTGGGAATCCTAGTGTGGCCCATTGAGTGTGGCGTTATTTATTATTATTATTTACTCAGACAATTGACCTCTGCTCTTTTATCAGACAATTGACCTGTATTATTTTATTTAAAATTTCACCGGTGGCTACAAAACAACGGACGGATTAACATGGTAAATGATAGATTTTCTTAACGTGTTTTGATTCAAACTGTGCGATTCATAATGCACCAGGCAAGTGGCATTTCCAACTTTCTATTCCCCAATATACGTCAGTGTTTCGGTAGTGAGTGAGATATGCCAGAGCCCTTTCCCATCCCATCCTATCTTACTCCTTCCCATCTTCCCCACCCTTTTTCCAAATCCATTCCTACATCTCTAACGGCAGACAGCGCATCCGCGGGCGTGCCAAAGTTTGTCGTTTGGGACTAATGTTGACATGTATTGCGGTTGACCACAGGCGACAGTATACATTCACCACTAGCTGGACTGTATAAGATATGTGATTGAGGTCAAAAAGTAAAAGTATTATTTGTTGTAATGAAAGAGTATATCTTGTATATATGCTTGTATGTCCGTGGTTTTCTCACACCGATATGGCTGCTGTGCAGGAAGTGAGAGCATGACAGCTAGCATGTGGGTTAAGGTTTATGAGGTTTTAAGACGTCGCGTTTAATTTTAGACGTAGAATTATTGTATTAATAATAATAATAAAAGTAATAACCCCCAACTCAATGGCCCACACTAGGATTCCCTGTGACGTGGGTCTAGAGACATACACAAACACAAAGACACTCAGAAACGAACAAACATTTCTCTTTAAAACAAATGAATGTACGATCGGGAATCCGTATTTGGTACAGATATAAAAAAGTACTTAATATATTGTAATTATTTGAACGTTTTTTTTATGTATTCAATTTAGTTAAATTATGCATATTTTATGTAATCAATTTTATTAAATTATGCATATTTTTGAATGCCAGGGTTCATTTCCATTCCATCCTATCCCTTTGTATTTTTCCAAGTCTTTCTCCAGATCCATTCCCAAATATCCAAAGTTTGTCATTTTGGACTGATGTTAGTTTGTATTGAGGATATCGCAGGGCCACAGTATCCACCTACCACTAGATGGACTATCTTTGAATAAAAAAAAAACGCTATTCGACTATATTTTAAGCAAATAATTGAATTTGAATTCATTCCCGGACCTCCACAATATTGACTTTTATTATGTCATTTAGATGCTTCCATTTCACACCTAACATGAAAACGAGGCCGTCGACATGTTACAGCAGCGAAACCACAACCTTTACTCATCCCTTTGATAATAAGGGTTATTTGTAGTAACAAAGGGCGTTTGCGTCCTTGATGTCGGTGATGTATGAAAACAGCTGCGTCCTTGACCGGCCCTGCATGAAGGTTCGCGAACTTAGCCGCGGAAATGAGTACCCTCTGTTTACATTTATTATTGTACATTGAGCATAGGGACCTTATGTTGATACATTGGGTAAGCGTGAACTCCGCCTAAAATAACCCGTAAGTGACCATATTCGTTCTAATCTTTAATTTTAGATATTTATCTTACATCTTAGAGGACACTGAATACGAATCTGAAGTAATGTTTTAATAAAAAATGGAGGAATGTTTGAAAATAAAATAGCATCCAAGTGAAAAATATGAATAGAGAAATTTATTATTTTTTCATGTTCAACCTGCTAGTATCTTTGACTTTTATAAATAATTATTATTTTTATAAAAATAATCTGGTAATAATAATACCATTGTTAAAAAAACAAGCACTGCACAGATTTTCTAAACCCTTCTTTGCCTGAGTGGCAAATTTCTAACAATTTCCCTAACGATATCAGGATTTTTTACATACCTTCGCATTTGACTACACTGTTATTTGACCGATTTTGTATTGTATAAATATCTACTTTATACATTGCGAATGTGCAGTGCTAGGAAAAACCCTATATGTATTTGTATATGTATTACCCTGATTTCTGTGTATGTTGTATAAATAGATAGAATAAATAGAAATAACAAATTTCTCTATCCAATTTTCAGTGAAACATGAGTGAAATCGGATACGGCACGCAATAACGGCATCTCTAACAAAGTAATTAACTACGAGTCGAGTACTCTAGTAAAAAAAAACTCAGTCGGAAAACTCGTTTTCGCTCACAAAACTACATATTCAGTTAGTTTCACCGCGGAGGGCTCTCCACGAACGGTTCTCGCACAAATTGCACTCAAGTGGTTTGAAAACGTAGGGGAAATAGTTGGTACGTGATCGCGACGCTCCGCGTATCGACTTATTTATCGGATACACTAACACCAGACACTTTTAGCAATATTTTATGCATTCTTTAACTACCAGGTTTCTACCGCCTGTCCAAAGGGGAATGATCTGATGTTTTTTCATTTTATATATGGCAACAGTGCAATTAGCACATTTTGCCACTGTCAAGTGTTTTTTTTGTAATAAAAGTCAAAACAATTTAAAATACATTTTGTCAATGTCAAATGAGTGCTGATTTAGAATAAAGTCAAGGTATTAAATACGAGAGAGAGTCAAAAATCGTCTACACTTTCATTATAACACACCTTTAAGGTTGTCATACTGCCCTTCTACGCATGCATGCTTAGAGTTGGTACGACTGTAATCATGTGTGCGCTATCTAACTTAGATCGCGTCAGTTGCCTTCTGGCGGTTACAGTTTAAACATTTCCGCTCCGCTAGCAGTTTGCACCAAAGAGGAAGGAACAACGAGCAGGGATCCGATTTTTCTGATCGGAAGGTGTAAAAGGGGCTGAAATTCATCGTAGACTTTTATCGCAGTATGGTGATAGTGCCTTGTCACGTGAAAGTGTTACTTGATGGATCGAAAAGTTTAAAACTGGCCGAACGAGTATGACGCACGAAGACGGAGCAGGACGCCACGGACGACAAGATTCAGCAAGCGCGAGAGATGATTCTGGCGGATAGGCGAGTTACCATCGATGAGGTAGCGTTTTCTTTAAACATCAGTCATGATTCTGCTCATCAAATCATCCACGACGAGCTCGGCTTCCATAAAGTCTCTGCGCAATGAGTTGGTATACTGCAGAATACAAGCACAACATTCATTCAAATCATCAACGAGTTGGGTTTTGAGGTGCTGGAAAATCCTCTCTACAGCCCTGATTTTCTCACTTGTTTGGGCCGCTCAAGGATGCTTTGCGAGTACGTCAATTTTCCACATATTTAGACGCGCAAGAAGTGGTGCAAAAGTGTCTTCGTGACCAACTTCTTGGAAGGAATACGCAAGCTTGTGGACTGCTGGCCCAAGTGTATTGACAAGGGAGGAGACTATGTTATAAAATAATGTACGTATTGAATCCCTATTTTTGTGTGAATAAATTATAGAACGAAAAATGTAGATAATTATTGCCTCACCTTCATAGAATAGTATCTATTAAAGCGTACTTTGATATGCGCTGAATATACACACTTAGACTATTTGAGGTTGATTTAGAAAAGATTGTAAAGTGACAACAGATTTTGTCAGCGGTTTTTGTAACACTGAAAATCCGTCCAATTCAACAGATAAGCCTCTTTTTCCATATTTTTTCCTCTCAATTTCAAATACTGCGCTCATTCTCTATGGGTTTTAGCGTTACATTTTGCGTTTTGTGGAACTTTGTTATGCGAAATTTGAGTTTATTCTGCGTAAATTGATAAGGATGATCTTAATTAACCTATGATTTCGAAATATTATTCGTGTTTCATATTTAAAGATCATGAACAATCAGTCGTGATGATTGTGCATGGGAGGCCTTTATTGTCTTTGTAATCCACTTGGCCTTTGCCTTCGCATCATCAGACCACCTCGATGGGGGTCGACCAACGCCTCTTTTGCCTGTGCGCGGTCTCCACACTAGGACCATATGCTATTGCTATTTTTATTTATTATTTTTTTATATGTAGGCGTACGAGCTACCGGTCCCACGTGATGGTAAGTGTTACCATATACACCATATACACCTACAACACCAGGGGGTATGTGGGTGCACCGCCGCCGATCTTGCAAAATCCTATTTACAGCTTCCTATGGACCCTATGTGATGTATTCGATAACTAATTCAAAAAACAAACTAATTCGTTTTATAAATTTAGTAGGTATGTATTCCTTCACTAAGAACCAATGAAGTTCCGCCTTTTGATAAAATGAGTAAATACGAGTATACCCCCAACTAATGTATGTAGCGTCGGTAACGAATCAAATTATACACGGACTTCTTACAGACCTGGTTATAAGGGTTAAATTCAAGTGGTTTTGGATATATTAGCGTGTCGTCGACTGTACGTACATTATACAAACATTGTTGTTGGCCGGTCGACAACCAATCAGCTAAGTGCGTACTTCCAAGATTGAGGTAGTATGGTAACGAATGCCAGGAGAATTTGTTTCCTTTATACGCTACAATTGCTATACGATTGTTCTACAGCGAATGGGCTGAAATAAAACTGTAGATAGTACCTACTATCTATAGTTATACATGTGAAACGGTAACCAGCCCTTTTGTCGTCCACCGGTGGACACGGGCTTCCTCATACACATTGTCTTGTGTATGAGGGAAGTATGGCCTAAGTCTAGACGCCACGCTGCGGTGGTGTATTTCCTCAAGGCTCGTGACTTGCGTGGTGCTACTCTGAAGCCGGCCGAGACTACACGGCCACTAATTATCCTCTTCATGCTTGTTGCAGGTGGTCCTTGTGTAGGATGTGAAGTAGTGCGCCCACGCACGGGTCACATGCGCCGCGGGCAGCGGTCATGGCGTTCCGGAGATAGTGCCAGGTTTGTACCAAGCAGTTATGTTTCGAATACTCTTCGTATACGTTTCAGCGAATACTCGCCAATTTTCGAAGCATTCGTATTTCATTATTGGAAACTAATAAATATTGGAATGTTGAACCCAACGAGAGTCGTAGGTAAAATAGGTTCTCAATGAAAAGGAAAGTCTTTTAAGAATCAAAATTAATTTGAAAATCAGTTACGAACATAACTTTGAATTAAACTAAAAATATACAAAAACAAATTTAATGATTTTACAAGGGTATGCGAAGTACGTGATTTACTATTAGTAACGTATTCGCGAATTGTGTTTTATGCTATTCCAAACATGCCTATAAGTAGTGTTAAATGTTACCTTATATTTCATTTACTCTGTCTAGGAAAGAATTGTCTAGCAATTAATATAATTAATTATATAGCGTTTAAATACTTTATCCGCTATATTATCTTAACTTATCAAGTGTGGTCATATACTCAGATTCCCAATCATTTAGACCCAAAATGGGATCTTTAGTGTACCCTTAACCATATTATACTGTTGATCTTCGAATATGATCTTCATGTAGTTAGGGCATCCCGCAATCGTAGAAGCTTGTAGTCTTCTGGTTCTGATTTATAATTACTAAGGATATTCTACTGCATCTCAGTCACCAGACAGTCACAGTCGCATAGAAGTTCTCTCTCTCTCTCCTCTCTCCTCGTTGCAGGCTGTGCGATCAACTATATGGTACCATTTTACGCATTGCGCAATGCTTTTACAATTGTAAACTGAAACTCGTTTGAGCGCACGTCGCGATTCAGTAATATTGTGCAATGACATTATTGTGCAATTTTATTGTCGGACTAGGGGCCGCCTTACGTAATAAATTTTAAAATATTTTAGAGTGCACTAGAAAATCCTTTACACTAAAAATATTTCAGTAAATACACAGACCGCAAAAGCCATGCAGCCAGTGGGATGAGTAAAGAGAAAAATATAATTAAGTCGTTTGTATGTGCCGGCACGGCGGACTGCGTGCGAAGACTTTATGGACTCGGGAATAGTGCTGGGCACGTCTGAGAATAAGTATCGATAAATTTATGTGTGGTGCCGAAATATAAAACAGCTAATTGAGTCGATTGTTTTTGAGTTATCAGTAAAAAATAATCGATATTTATGTAGAAGAAGGAATAAGAAGTATTGAACATGAGTTACAAATTAATTTATGCTGAAGACTTTTAAATTTTTAAAGTGAGTTTTAGAGTTGAGTTGAGTATTTGAACCTCGTAAGGCATAATGCACATAATAATGTACTACGTGTAGTGACTAAAGCCTTTCATTTAAAGTTTTTCAAGTCACATTTTTCATGTGAAATTATACTAATATTTACTTGGGCCGCACGCATGTTAGTAGATCACGTACAATCAAATGTAGGTACATTGGGCCTATAATATCAACCTGCGTTATTTGTCGTTGACCCTTACTTTGGATTTGAGTAAAGGTTATAAGTGTCGTGGTTTAAAAAAAATCGCTAGGATTAGTTTTGTAAAGTCCTAAATGTTAAGGTTTTAGTATGTTTATATTTTTTTTCAAACTTAAACGACATAAGTATTGAACTAATCTGTACAATTTTGTTTAAACGATTTTTTTTATTATTTAGGAAGTGGGAAAATAAAACGGATAATATAATATTTTAAACATGTTCTGAAAGTTCAAATTTATAGTTAGAAGTCTAACAGAGATAACTCTTGATTCATTAGAAATAAAAGTTTTATTTTGTTACACAAATACCTATAATGATTTCTTTAAAATTATTTTAAATTTCTATCTCCACATTTTATCGATGTCGATGGTATATAAACTCGCTTGCGAACACTATCCTCATATGTGCCGTTCCGCTGTGTAATATAGTCCGTATAAAAAGAAGTCAAGCTACTAGAGAAGGGAAAAGTCATGCTTTACACGAATATTAACTTCAAAAATTAGTACAAAGGAAAGTTTATATTGGGTTGAGTTGTTTGGCTGGGCATTATTATCAATCTGAAATTGAATCTTTAGTCAATAAAGGTATGACCCTAGTAGTTTCTTTTTCTTCATATATGGCAACGGTGCAATTAGCACATTCTGCCAGTGTCAAGATTTCTTCGTAATAAACAATTTTAAAGTCTAAAATGAATCCTGTCAATGTCCAGTCCCGTCGACGTAAGTCAGGAATCGCTCAGTAAAGCGATAGTAGGTTTAATGCGCACAGAAGAGGACACTTTGGAAGCACACGAAAAACGCAGTTCTACGCTTTTATTTGATTATCACAAACACCACGTACGAAAAACACTTTGAAGTTAATAACTTTAAGCCACAAAACGATTAATACATATTTTTTTTACAATAACTGAACTTCACTGCAAAGTGTTTTGTCGTACACATAATCATAATAGTTTTGCCGTGATAAAATAAGTGATTCACACAGTTTGACACTTAGATTCACGCTGAGGGAATCACGTATGTTGTATAAAATCTTAAGGCGATAAAAACAACTACGGAACACGTTTGAATATGACTTTCAAATCGAAGCCCGCCGTCCATGAGTACACCCAGATAGGCTCAATAGGCTCAATAGGCAATAGGCCACTCAATAGACTCGCCGGAAATTTCAAGATTAGAGACAAAGAAGAAATATCAACAAGTTAATTCTTGGTGCCAAATATCATAAACTGCGACTTAGTAGGGTTAAGAACCAAATAATTCCTCTCTGACCAATTAGTTATTCGGCTAAGAATGATCCTATTGACTGCCGCTTGAGTATCAGATGCAGCGAAGGATAAGTTGAATCATCAGCATATAAATGAAATCTACAGTGTTTGATAGAGGAGATGAGATCTGCACTATATGAAATAAACAAAAGCGGACCAAAGATCGAATAAAATAAATAAATATCGATTTATGTACAACGTAGCACATCCCTAAAATCACATGTTACAATTTATTGAACCGCTCATTGGTTACAGTCAATTGAGATTTTCTACCGAGAAAATATTCAAGCTGGAACTGGTTTCAACGGCTTTTCCAACCAATATATCTTGATCTCCTGAATAGGATTTACTTATAGGATGTATTTAACTTTTCTTTGGAGTTTATTAAAATTTACGAAATATGAATTGCTTGCTGTGTATTTCCTTACATTAAATTGTATAAAACTAAACTGTTTAGAAATTTTTCGGTAGATTTCGAGTTCGATGTATGCTGTAAAGGATTGTATGATTTTGTCTTCAACATTTGTTGGTGCAGTGTATCTGGAATGAGGAAGGCTCTGATAGGAACTGAACAGGTGTGATGTAGGGATGTTCTATAAAATTCTGTCCGAGCCAACATCGAAAGCTGGAAACATTCTGTCTGATTTTGCGAGCCGCTAGGATTATAGAATATATTATATATTATAGGCCGCTAGCAAGGATTTAAGAAAAACATTGTAACCTTTAGGGTACGTTGGGGCTGACATATACAAAAGTGTAAAAGCCCGTGAATAAAATAAAGAGAACAAAAATGATTTTATCATATGCACATATCATCTTAATGAACTCTCGACTGTTATTTGTGAGGTCTTGACATCAAATCCTCAACCCGAACCGCTGGGATTCTACTAAAGTACTATCAGTAGCTCAGTTGTGAAGGCACACATCGTAATGAAACCGTCATACTCGAGTATAAAAAAAATAGAGCCTGTACATCCACCAATACGCACTAGGCCCGGGTGACTGTTATTACCCGAAACCTCCTCATGGTTTAGGGGAGGCCTGTGCTACGCAGTAGGATGTTATAGGCTTATTCGTACATCAATATCAGTCTGTATGACATTTAACACGACATGTTGTATTTGCTGTTGTTACTCTTTATTTGTACTATTGTTATAATAAGACATTACAATATTACCGTAAGTAGGTATAAAAGTGGACTTATTCCTAGAAAGAATTTCTTCCAGTCAATTTTGGAATAACGTCATTAAAAAGCAGTTATGTCATTAAATGTATTTCATATTTATCATTTTTATCTAGATTTACAATATAAATTTTATTATATGAAATTTAAAAGGCTATTTTAAAACAATTCAATGGAATGTAGCACATTCCATTGAAATAAAATTCGAGTGATTTTCACAGAGATTATGTAATTCTATTTTGATATAACCATAAAAATCTGTAGCAACCTCTCTACGTAACAGTTCTTTTTACACTGGTCGAAATATAGTACCAGTAGGTACAGGCTCGCGTAATAGGCTCCCGTGGGACATAAAATCGGTCGTAAATTTCCTTCCGAGCTCCTCGCCGGCGAAGACAGCAATATTGGGAGAGGTATTTAGGTTTTATGTTGGGTGAGATGCTAAGTAGGAAATTAAGAGAGAGAAAATTGTTGTTTTTATTGGCAAACTTTTTTGTAGCGGTACTATGGACGTCCTTCTTGACGAGTGGGTCCGATGAGTTCCTCTGCAAGCGTAGATGTTTAAATTATAAAATACTAATAATTTAGTCACTAACACGTCACTTCGTCCGCCGGTACGTGGTCTCCATTCGAGAACCCCTCTGTCCCTTCGGCCATCGGTTCGTCGAGCTATGTGCCCTGCCCACTGCCACTTCAGCTTGCTAACCCGAGAGGCTATGTCGGTGACTTTAGTTCGTCTACGGATCTCCTCATCTGCTAGATGGACAGACGACCTCATAAAGGTTGCGGGCACCCGCTGGATGCAGGTCGCTGCCGATAGGTCTAAATGGCGGACAATGGGGGAGGCCTATGTCCAGCAGTGGACGTCCAAGGGCTGAGAAGAAGAAGAACACGTCACTAACAGGTCAACTTCGAGGGAGTGTCACTAGTTGTGGACGAATATGTTTATTATGTCCAAGTCAATTCAGTTAGACAAGTCCAAGTTCAGTCGAGAAGCCAACCGAATTTCGTTCAATTCAGTTCGGTTAGGCAGCATTCACCTCTTCTCGTCGTCTGTACCGCATTGTTTTAAGACGAAAGTCTTCAATCAGTGTGTCCTGTCCGTTATGACGTATAGTGCTGAAATTTGGTCTCTTATAGTATTCTCTTATAGCTCGATTCACAAGTTCCGCTGACTATATTCACCATTAAAATACACGATCTACTCGATGCACCGTGACTTGCTATTGGCTAGAAGCGGCCCAGAGAGTATTCATTTTTCAAAAATACCTAATTTTATCTAATCTTTCATGCAAAGTCCAAAAGAATTCATATTTTTACAAAAAAATGCGTTACTTGTACAATGTACATGTCTATTAAATCAGAACCATGAACATGACATTCTCTCCGTTGTAATGGTTCGGGATGAAACTACTTGGGAACATTATGAAATTTAGGAAGGCGACATCATGGAGAATAAGAATAATAAAATGTTAAATAAAATAATAATAATAAAGACCCTTATTCGTAATCAATGGAATCGGATAAGATGGATAGGATATGATGTGATGGCATAAGATGAGATTGAGTGCGATGAAATCAAATGGGAAATGAACTTCTTGAAATATATTGATACGTTTCAAAACGGTTTTCTTTAAGAGTGGAGCGACTCGGCCAGTCAGATGCGACCAGGCCGACCGGCTTGCACAGGTTTATTGTTCAAACTAATTAACTAATCACATGTTAAAGTCCAAAGTCCACGCGAAGTCGCAGGCAACAGCTAGTTTGTAATATGGGGTGTTCCAGCCAAAAACTCGCAGAATAAATGAACTTTCTAGTTCCTCCGCAGAGTAGTCTGCAGAACTTTAACTACTTGCAGATTGTTCGATGTCGTGCGTCGACACAAAGATTGTGCGACACACATAATGAAGAACTTCATTCAATCGATCTCTTTAACAATTCCTTAATCAAGTTTAAAAATGAAGTTATAGATTTACTGTTAAGGAAAACTTCGTTATAGCACATAGAATTATTTATTGTACAAATGTTACATTATAATACAACCAAGGAACAATGTTATTACAAGAGAACTTAACCGTTATAGTACATAATTTCTTCCAAACATCGATTAGAAAGGAAGTTGTGACTGGAGCAATAACGCGGGTAGTGTACATAATCGAATTACTAACAGACAGTAACTACCAGATGAACTGTCTATTCGTCTTTATTCTATAAAAAAAATCTTATTAGGTCCCAATGACTCGGAAATTAATATTAGTTTGCAAGTAATTTACGTCAACACTACAATTAAACATAAATTAGTAGAATGAAAGTAAGATGAAACTAATTGAAAAATCCCAATAAAAAAGAAAAGTCGAAGATATAAAGTTAAAACTTTCAATACAAAGTTAAAAGGTTTTCTAAACAAGAACGTACATTTGAAATATTACCCAATATTTTATCAGGGGCCATGAAATAAATCGGTATATCGTAGCTAACATTTAATTTTTTATATATTTCATTATTCTAATAAAAATAAATTATAACTAGGTAGTATTTTTATGATAAATGAATCGTATTATTAGTTAAGCATTAGAAAATCAAATGATTAAAATCAAATCAAAACCCATAACAGGCTATCAAGAATCACTAGTTTACCTTCGTCAATTAAAGTTACCCTCAAGGCCACAGAGTAAGGAACGTGACAGAGGCGACGCTGCCACTTGGTATATTTTTGAATTGCAAATGGCCGCCGTATCTGCAATAACCTTTGACCTTCGCGCACGCGACCCCGCGATATCGCGACCCTCGTCGCAAAATTCGAATTTAGAATTGAAGTGCTTTTTCTTTTTCTTTAAACGTTGTTAGTGGCCAGTTTCATGAGGTTTTAAAACGGAATCATTTAAATAGTTTATAATGCTCTATTTTATAATTACTCGTGTTATGAAAAAAATGTACATTTTTGTAAATAAATCTACTTCTACTAAAAATAAGAAACATAACAAATGTAAATATATTCTTTGTTATCTATGCAATGCAAATGTTATAGTATAATTTTATGTAATTGAAGGAGTGGATCCCTCCCCTCGTAAATTACTAGGGGATTACGGGTCCTTTTGTTTTGATATGCTTAAAATTGTAGTAACAAGTTATTGTAAGCCCGTAGAAACATTAAACATTAAACGGGGCATGCACGCAGTAATTCTACAACCTAGCTTATTCCCTCTATATGTGATATGTCAGAGCCCATTTGTCATTCCATCCAATTCTATCCTATCCACTCTAATTTTATAGTATTACGGAATAAAAGAAACTTCTGATTATATTATATCCTTGACTCCCCATTCCATTCTATCCCCCGAGGAGGATTGGGTGATGTAATGGGATGAAGGAAACTCGTCGTCCCCTTCGTGTTTCTACTCCACGTTTTTCCAACCTTTTATCCAAATAAATTTTCATATTTCCAAAAATAGCAACGCATCCAAGGGCGTGACAATTTTTGTCATTCCGTACTTACATGTGTCGCGGATGTTCATCTACTTAACCTCGTGTGGAATGTCCGCTCATCTGCTACATGAGAAATATATGTTAACAATACCTAAATACTGTAATTATCATAAATAAAGCAATAAATATCCGCCGTACCACGAAATTTTAATTAATATTCATATGCTGTACGACGGTTTCAATAGTATTATAATTAATTCATCGCGCATGCGCAAGTAAGATAAAAATATGGAATATACAACCCATCCCCTCGAGAAGGAGTAAGATTTTTGCTAAATAAATGTCACTTGTTTTTATTTATTAATTTATTCTAATTTTATAAGGCATTTATTTTTATTTTCTAAAATAAATTTTCCAGAAAGTTTAATAAAATATAAAGTTTTATCATAATAAGGTGTGCATAAAATGTGTTCAATAATATTAAAAAAAAAAACTGAGAAACAGTTTTAAATCGCTGACACAGCAACCACAGCCTAAAAATCGACAAAAACCCGCTAAGTATCCCTTACGGTAAAACGAAACGCTTTCCTCGTGAGGCGGCGGATAAGCGCTTTTTCTGCTGGATTTACATAATTTAATTTGTACTGTACCCACTTTTGTACGTCTGTGCTCAAAGGATTTTCGTATTTCCCAGTGAAAATTTTCGATGGCAAAAAATGTGAACGCAGCTGGGACGCAGCGGAAGCAGAATATGATATGCAACATTATTTCTTTCGTATGTATTCGTGAATAATAAATCAGGCATAAGGTGTCGGATCTTCCTTTCTGTGTGGGAGAGATCTACAAGATATTTTTTTCTGTGTTTACAAGACTTTTTGAATGCTTGAAATAGATTTAAGGCTTCATTGCTTACGAAACAAAAGTATTACATTAATTTTACATCCACATTAAATACAGAGTGGATACATTAAACGCAGCGGAGACCATTAGAGCGGTTTTAATTTTAAACATTTTTTTAAAGATTATAAGTATTTTTTTTAAAGATATAGCAGCTTATAACAAAAGAATCTATGATTAAATTATAATTAATTACATAGAGTTATAATAAGAGAAGCTCATTTAAAAAAAAAATGGAATATGCATGTTGCAGTCCTCGCTATCGCTTTGGTTTCAGTCCATATACCCCCCCCCCCCCCCTCCGCGCCCCCTCCGATTCCAAGATCAAAACCACTCGCAGAATATGCCATTTTACATAAAAAGACAAAATTAAAATTTTTGATAAAAATTAGCGCATCGGGACGGTAAAAAAACTCCAATTATCTTTGAAAAGTTTAAAAAACAAACCAGTCAGCGGCCTTGTTGACAATCTTAGATATCCGTGCTATTATAATTTTTGTGTTTGATGTTGTATTGATACTAGAGTTCGAACGAACTCAATACTCAATATAACTCAAGATTTATATCGTTATCTTTCAGTTCATCTCGTTTGACTCATGATAACCGCTAAGATAACCACTACAATAGAAAATAACGAGCTTTGAATCTAATTTTTTGAAATAACAACCATTCTGAAAACGTTTAACAGTTCAAATATTTATGAGTGAATACGTAAACTGGCATAAATATTGAGATGGGAGGATTTAAAGTTCGACAAATTTACCCATGCTGATGGCGCCACTATTAAGTTCGATTGCAATATAAACACAAATTTCCCTGTTATTGAGGGAATATTTGATACAATTTTTATACATTGGCGGCCGAGAAGGTCCCAATGTTGATTATTCTTGATTGATTTGGCATATATTGAAAATGGACATGGACAGCTTTATTCTCTTACCAGTGGACAGTCTACTAGTCTGTCATTTTCTTTATAGGTGTATTTATACTTTATACTTTATAGGTTCTTTATAGGTGCTCACGCATTTTTTTTTAAATTCTAGTTTGTAGATTTAAGTATTCGTAATCACTACATTTTTATATCCATAATAACGAAATAGTTTGTAATTTTTTGCTGAAAAGGCGGTGTATTTCATATATTTTATTATTTTTCGCATGAAAGAAAAATGCCTGCACATTGTTGATACGAATGTTGTTCTCGGATGTCGGTAGGGATAGGTAATTAACATAAAGTATTTTCGAGGTCCTGTCGTCTATAAATAAATGTCCGATTCCCTTGTGGCATAGTTTTATAACAAATCACGGAATTTAGTTCCGAATTACGCCGCACGAAAATATAAGTTTGTCGGGCCGTACCTATTTGCATAAACGATCCACCCTTGCGTCGGACCGTAATAATAGCTCGGATTAATTTCAATGTTTATACAGATTTGGTAATAAGTTTCGCAAATATGAAGTAATTTATATTGGATTTTAGTGCTTAAGAATTGCACCACAGAATTAAACAAGATTCCTAGTACTAACGTCTATGACATTATGTGAGTACCTATGCCGATTTTAGTTCTTAGATATTTCTATAAGTATTGACTATGAGTTATAAATATGGTAGGTATACTAAAATGAAATAGTGATAATTCAGTCAATGTACACGTGCAATAGGGATATTGCGTTTTCTTTTGACGCGTCTCTGCTTTCTGAAAACGTAATTTTGACTTCTTTTTGGTTATAAATATTGTGTATTGAGGGTTTTTGAGGTTTAACAGTGATACTTTATTAAACTTCAAAGTGGGTCATGTTTGTGCGTAATGTTTGTGATAATCAAATAAAAACATAGTACTGAGTTTTTCGTATGCTTTCAAGGAGTCCAACTCTTGTTCTCAATAAACCTACAATCACTTTACTGAGCGATTCCTAATGTACAAACGCTTGATAGGAAATCATTTTCATTTGACATTGGTAAAATGGTCGTCGCGCCTGAGTCGACAACTGATAATGCCATTAACCCAAAGAAGAAGGCGAAGACCACAGATGTGCATATATTCTGTTAATTTGATATCTGTTATTCTTTATGGTGAATTTGTATGAATATTAGTTCAACCTCCTTGTTAATTCTTACAATTAACGTAAAAAATATAAATCTATGTCTTTGGAATTTTTGCATGTTCGTAACTGTTTTACGCGGCACGAAGATTAAGCAAAGAACAAATTAAAATTAAATGTTTAATTAAGTTAGACAGGTCCCCTCTAATCATTTTCCTTCCTCGTATTCCCGTATTATGTTCTGATTAGGCCCGTTTCAAGCTGAAAGACAATAGATTTCCCCTGGGGCCAGCCTATTTCCGAGCCACTGAATATATTGGCTCGGTGCAATAACTGCAGGATACCGTAGAAAATATTTAGATAGATATGTATGATGTCAGTATGATTATTTGATTAGATATAGAGGGTGATAGCCTTGGGGTATCTATTATATTATCGACTCTTGATTTCAAATCCTTGGACCAATTTTTTATTTAATTACAGATATAAAAAAATCGCTATGTCGCGGTGAAGGAAAACTTCTTGAGGACACCCCGCATGGTCGAGAATTATCTGGAATATCTGTAATTGCGTATACACAAATATTCACAAGTCCCGCGTGTTGAATTATGGCCTGAAATCTTCCAGCGAAACCCGTGCCTCATAGTGGGTAAGTCCCACTACGGGGCTGATATCGATATGTAATTTGGTTTATGATCTGTATGATATTTATACCTGTATGTCTGTACATAGCTCTAAAAAACTCTTTCGAGTATTGTCCTTTACCAAACTTCTTGCTACTGATACCTAAGAACCTATTGCTTCAAACGAGTACATTATTACGAAATGTACTAACGTGATTCGGAAGTGAGATATGTACAACCATCGATTTGAGAATGCATACTAGATATGTTATACAAGCACTCTAGGGCAGCCATGTTACAATCTAATAATGTTCTATGTTCACTAGGCTATCGAGTTCTTTAATTCAATGTGTTTGAAAATGGAAAATTCTTATTACGTAGTACTTAAGTTTCAAATTTGACTTTTAATGAACCCATCCTCATCTGCTTCAGACCTCTAGAAGTTGCCACCTAGGTTTTTGTTTAATAAGAACATATGATGTGTCATCTAGTCATGACCCATCCCATCCTAATCCACCGAGTTGGGAGTATAAAGAAAATCTCATAACACATATTTTTTTGAACGTGAAATAAATCATGCAATTATTGCAACAACTCAATGCCCAGTTACTAAAGGGACGTATGTGGTTTGTAGGATGGATTAACTAACATATAAAGGTAGTTTTTCTATGGCAGACTTTTGGCCAGTGATCCAGCCGATTTAGATATAAGCAGAGGTCTATATCTAAAATATATCTAATATAATATAGGACCTGAGAGAGCATAAGGCCTATATTCACCAGATATCTATTTAATAGATAGATAGATAGATAAAACTCTTTATTGCACAACAAAACAAAATAAGACAGTAACAGACATTGTAACATATGAAATGCACAAAAGGCGGTCTTTTTTTAACCGATAACCTTTTTTATAGAAAAAAAAGGTGGCAGACGAGCATACAGTCCACTTGATGGTAAGTGGATACTGTCGTCCATAGATAGACATCCGCAATATATGCCAACATCAGTCCAGAATGACAAACGTTATCACGCCCCCGAATGCGCTGCCCACCTTTGCAGACTAAGAAATGGATTGGGAGAAAGGGTTGGGAAAATGGGGAGTTATAGGATGGGATGGGAATGGGCTCTGGCATATCTCACTCACTACCGAAACACGTACGTACCTATACCTACCACTACCTATTGGTAAAAACTAATAACTGTAGTTCATATTTTTAAATTCAATATTTATAAATATCTCGCAAAACAAAAACAGTAAATATGCACCATTTCCGTATTATTATTTACACAACGGAGAGGAAATTAAATTCTGTCTGTGATTTTTGGGTTATATCGAATATCCGCGGAGAGCAATAACGGGCCTTGTTTGATTTGCTTCTGCCAATACACAAATGTTTGAACAAATGTATGAGCTTTGACGAAAGAAAGAAGGAAAGAAACATTCTAAAATTTATTTATATTGTAGTATTTAATTATGAACTACAGTTTTAGTTAATCTTACCTATTATTGCACCTGCGCTATCTTTGCATAGCCCAAAAGTTGACAGGAAAATAATGCTTCTAAGCATTAAGTCCGCCTTTTGTGACTTTGTGCCATAAAGAATAAATAAATAAATAAATGAAATATTTTTTATAGAAGAGATGTCAGACGGGCGGGCCGGCCACATGATGGTAAGTGGTCACAGCCATCCATAAATACCTGCAACACCGCGGGGCTACAAGACACATACAGCGCACAAAGACAGAGAAAACTTTGATAAAATGGCAGAAAATAATTACAAAAACAAAGGGCAAATTGTTATTCCGTGCGTGGCATTGTCCTGTCGAAAAGGTCTCCATCTCAGCATAATGCTGAATGTATGGGACTGGTATTTTGCGCTGATTCCCAACTGGAGCCCCGGTGACGCACGGATCTAAGTGGGATGATATATACATTGGAATAAAATATAAAATTAAATTAATATTATTAACACTATAATTGGGCCGTTCTAATAGGTCGGATTTGACATATGACGAACCATATAATCCACCGATGTGAAATATTAACCAAGAAAAATATTAACCAAGAAGTTATATTAGTATTGTGTGGTCGTATAACTTTTATAAAGGTATTTAAGTATTATTTAAGCGTTGTTTTCTTGGAAGCGTTGCGTCTATGACAATTAATATTAGGGGTTAAAGTATGAAATTGCCGATTTGTACTGAAAAATTAAAACTCATTTTTTTTAAATGTAACATATTTATTTAATCAAGATATTTACCCTCATTATCTATACATTGTTGCCATCTAATCGGAAGTTCATTTATGCCTTTGCGATAGAACTCTGGGGATGTAGATTCGACAAACTGTGTGAAAGCATTTTGTACTGCCTCTTGGGAAGAAAATTTTTTACCACGTAGAAAATTGTCCAAATCACGAAAAAAATGGTAGTCCGTTGGAGCAAGGTCTGGCGAGTACGGAGGATGACGTATGGTTTCTAACTGCAGCTCCTATAGAGTTACAACTGTTTCTCGTGCAGTGTGAGGTCTTGCGTTATCATGGAGCAATAATGGTGAAGATCGATTCACGAGTCGGGGCTGTTTCACTGCTAGTTTCGCCATCATTGTTCGAAGTTCGACACAGTAAACATCTGCTGTTATTGCTTGACCAGACCTGAGAAAGCTATAGTGAATAACACCATGAATAGACCACCAAACAGTTACCATTACCTTTTTATTGGTAAGCTTTGCATTAGGACACTGTTGCGGCGTTTGACCTGGGGTCAGCCATTGCATTTTTCGCTTTCGGTTATCGTAAAGAATCCACTTTTCGTCACATGTCACAATTCGATCCAATATTCCTTCATTTCTGTACCGATTCAACAAGGCAACGCAAGTTTCAACACGCGTTTCTTTCTGCAGATCAGTCAAATCATGAGGCACCCATTTTTCATATTTTTTTATCTTATTGATTTGATGCAAATGAGTCAATATTGTAGGTAAGGTAACGTTAAACCATGCTGCTAATTCCTGGGTAGTTTGACTCGGATCGGCTTCCACCATCTCCTTCAATTCAGCGTTATTCACCTGTGTGGGCGGTCTTCCACGTGGTTCGTTCTTTAAGTCGAAGTTTCCATTACGAAAGCGTTTAAACCAAAAACGCACGGTTCGTTCATTAGTAGTCTCCTCTCCAAACGCAGCATTGATATTGATAGCCGTTTCTGCCGCGTTAGTTCCGCGTCGGAACTCGTATTCAAAGATTACTCGGATTTTCGAAGTATCCATCGTTCCCGTCTAAGCTGAATAAAAAAAACAATTGAAAGTCGAAAATCGAATGTTGCACATTTTTTAAAACAAGAACCTCATAGGTATCATGTGAAAAAAGTTTCACTCGAAAATCTCACACCATGAAGGTTTTATGTCAATTCAAAGTATCTATTACTATAAAACGGCAATTTCATACTTTAACCCCTATTATTTCACGTCAGTGGATTATATGGTTCGTCATATGTCAAATCTGATCTATAAGAATGGCCCAATTATAGGCTGTTGTCACTGTTGAATAGGCCTTGAAACACATGTTGTTAAATGCGGCCATAAAACCATAATCTTTTATATCTCAAGGTGAAAGCGCTAATTATTTATATTATTTTTTTAAATTGGGTAAGAATATGAACAATTTATGGGAATTTATAAACATTTAGCAATATAATCCTGAAAGTGCTTAATAACGTAAGTAATAAAAGGTGATTAAATGTAATTATCAATTTGCTCAATATTAAAATATATTTTTGTTTATTTTCTAAAAATAGCGACATAAAGGGATAAAGAGGGTGAAATTTCGTAAAAAAATATTCGACAAACAAAAATCACATAATACATTTCTCAGTGGGAAGCCCATGAAACGAGATATTTCATGTTTCCATACTGGACAAGTCTGCGCATAGTTGATATCTTTGTCACATCTAAAAAAAATGTCTCTATTTTGATTTGTCCACACCATTTGTTTTGTCGACTGGACTATACAAACTGTTAAATTCCATTTCAATCGGTTAATAAATGTGATTTCAAGTTCGTTCACAAAACAGAAACCTTCTAAACACCGCTTAGGTCACGGATTTATGAAATACATTTAAGAATCGTCCAGATACAATTTCATGATTAAATGTTGCAGTGCCAGTTGTTCTATTTCTTCTATTGTTGCCCAACTTGGGTATTTCAAGAAACTATTTATAATTGTTTAAATCGATAGAACCTATTTCGGTTCCCTAAAGGGTAGTTCACAATATTAATAAAAGTCTATTTTTAGCATCCGAGGGGAAATCGAGGAATCTCTTTAATGGTGTTTAAAACAGGCGGAAAGCAGACAAAAGGAATTTTCCATTTTTAGCCAACTTTGATAAAGCTTTAATAGAGGTTGTTCTAAACTTATGAAACGTTTGAAAACTATGTTTGTTCTTTACAACTCTTGTAGTCACAATTGATTTACAGGCCTTTCGTGCATTCCCCCCACTTCGAATGAATGAATGAAAATTCTTCATTGTATTTCTGTTATAACCAATTATCCCTAAAAGCGATTTCTAGCAGGCAACCAACGGGTATACTTAAAGAATTTAAAGGAAGAGTAATACAATAAATGCTATGCAATAAAGTAATACAAAATAATACTAATACAACCAATATAATAATAATGAAATATGAATATATTTGTATTCAAATGATTATACAAAAATACATACGTACATGTATGTATTGTATACACATAGCGAATAAAGTAGAGAGACAAAGCGAAAAAAAAATACACCAAAGAAATGTGCAATGACGAGTTTTTCAAAAATATTCAAATTTATGAGGGGGAGAGTGCACGCTGCAATCCAACAGCCGCTGGGCGCACTCGACTGGCCACGTTACCCCTCGCTCACCAGAAGACTACCTTGAAATGTACTGCATTTCCCACTTAATCTTATTTCCCTAATGTACGTACGTGTTTCGGTAGTGAGTGAGATGTGCCAGAGCTCATTCCCATCCTATCCCTCTCCATTTCCCCAATCCTTTCTCCAAATCCAGTCCTATATCCAAAGGTAGGCAGCGCATCCGGGGACGTGCCAACGTTTGTCATTTTGGATTAATGTTGGCATGTATCCCGGATGTCTATGGGTTACAGTACCCATTTACCATCAGGTGGACTGTATGCTCGTCTGCCACCTTCGTCCATACAAAAAAAAAAAAATAGCAAATGAGTGAGCACATCTCAAAATGACTGTTCTACCGCCTGTACAATGGGGAATGCTCTGAAGACTTGTTCAAAATTAATTCCCACCTTGGGTTTCTACTTCCCGTCTCAGAAGTGCGGTGCATCCCCATTTCCTCGATACGGGGGTGTCGCGTACTGTTCGGTCCAAAAACCATTTTATACCGCGAACCCGTAGGCTGTGGAACCAACTGCCTCAAGAGGTCTCTCCATTACCGTACGATATGGGATTCTTCAAGAAAGCTTACATTCTTACATTAACATCGTATCCGGGGGCGCGTCAAAGTTTGGCGTTCTGGACTAAAGTGTCCATGGACATGGGTGTCCATGGACAACAGTATTCACTTCCAACCGGATGGATCGTATGGTTGTTTGGTTCCTTCTTTCTATAAAAAATGCTGTGAGTACGATTTTGCAAGGTCGGAGGCCTACCCTAATATCTCCCGGTGTTGCAGGTGTCCAGGTGTCCAAATCGCGGCAATAACACGCCATATTTGCGTGGGTTCTTTCTGACCCGCTCTTTCTTACTAAGGTCTAAAGTCATTAGCCTAAGGCCCTGACCACCGAGCTAGTGATAATCGAAAAAGTGGAAACAATGGTATGGGCCGGAATTCGAATTTTGTAACTTAATGAACGATGAATACATACATGCCTCTAGGTGCTCAAGCGGTCGATCGCGATCGATCGGTCGATCATGGAAATAGTCCTACATTAATTACAATGTACCTATATTATATTTACTAAAGAAATAAATTTACCGCCCTTCATCTCCGCCCAGGCACCGCGAACGCCACCGATAATTTACCCACTATTACTGTTTCACATCACCATCATTCTTTTAACTATTTCATCGGACATGCAATTTTGAAACTACTTAACACGTAGTTAGCAATAAATAAAAATCACGACATTCGGAAAACAGTAAAACCTTTGAAACTATTGAAACGGTTTACTACAAATTATTGAATAAATCCTAGAAAACCTACTAACGTACCACTAAATGAATGTAAAGGACTTTTTTAATATCAGAAATGGCTCCTAAACCAGTCGCACACAAATTTATTTGCAACGTGGAATGTAAAGCGTAACACCTATCAGCTTCCATAGCAATTACGTTCGCTAACCGCTATTGTTTCCCACAAATGAACGGCAGGAGTAATTGAAGAGGAAATATGCTTTATTGACATGTGAGAGACCACTCCGCTCTCTGATGGGGGAAGGGATCTTGTGGTCGTGGCTCTGATTGCTTTTAATTTCATAGTGATTGTTAAAAATAGTATTTTTTATAGATAGAACAAAAGAGAGACAAAAGAAAAGAGCAGACAGTCTGGTAGTAAGTGGATACTGTCGCCCATGGTCAATCGCAACACATGCTAACATCAGATTTCTTTATAGAAAGAACGTTCGTCGTTCCCGGATAAGCTGTGATTTAGGAAAGAATTTGGAAAAAGGGAAATAGGAATTATAAAGAGATAGGGAGTTTTCCTTGTATATATTATAACCCTTATACGAGGATTAACTATGTAACCTATTCTGTAAATTATTAAGAGTATATATATATATACATATATTATATACATAGTATACATAGTATGTATATATATACTACATACATACTATATATGTATATATATATATGTAGTATATATCAATTATTTATTTACTTTGCTATAATAGTTTTAGTATACTGATTGGCATAAAGAGCTTATATACGTTAGGCACCCGCCATTGTTTTGGCCGACCACAAACGAGCGTCGTGATTGCTACTCCGCAGTCCCACTGACACATTGGAGGGCTATTTACTATGCCAAGATTGGCTTTTATTAGTCAGTCTATTATCAGGTCTACATACTTATATAATATCATTTCTTTTCAACGGCATTAACGGTTAAAGTTTGTTATCAGCGAATTTTATGATGCATTTATATTGCTCAAAATCAAAACTTTTGGTTTTATTGTCTACACCGACTATTATCGCTTTTAAATTAAATAATATAACGTAATTCGTCACTATATAAAATTACCTTTTCAAGTCTTTTAAAATCCTCAAATCATATTGATCTATTGAAACGGGTCACAACGCGTATGATTGTTTATCTTATTTATTTTACTCGGCGTTTCGGTTGGGTTGCACCAACCATAAAAATCAAGAAACATAAAAATTTCAATTTAGAAATGGAATCCAGTGATTAATACATTTAATAAAATTATACCTCGCGATTTGTCGTCAGATATTGTGAGTGTTGTGTGCCGCAACTTTCTGGACTATGAACACCAAATGCGGGTAGTTGATGAAACTGCCCGCAACTTTCGACGTGGACTACCCGCCTCTTCAGTCAGCTCGTGACCATGGTTGGTGCAACCCAACCGAAACGTCGAGTAAAAGTAAATAAAGTATACATACGCGTTGAGACCCGTTTAAATAGATAAATATGTGGGAATAAAGGCGAAAATCTCAAATGTTATATCCTCAAGTCATATTGTACCATAATTTTAACAAGCTTTCCTAACGCTAGTTAATCATTCTGGCAGCTACACAGAGGTAACCCTGCCAAATGGCAAACCATACCGATGCCAAGTGTACGTCTATATCGCAGCTTCTCATCTTATGTAGCTGGTTAATCCAAAATCTAATTTTTTACATCCTTGACTAAATGGAGTTTGTATTGAAGAAACTCAATTTTAAATTTGACTCTTTCGATTCGGAGCATAACGTAAAAATTGCAAATTGTTAAGAAAGCAAATCGTCACAAATATTTTTATTTATTATAATAATAGTAATATAATGATCTCGTTCCATATACGTTATTGTACTTAGGTATCTCGTATGTGTGCAGGAATTAGAGATCTCTTAAGTGCCCAGGTTTAGTGTTCTTTCTTAAAAGATGCTTAGATTCCATTTCCTTAAACAGTATTGATAATTTTATTTCGCTAAACACGTCCAGGACTTTGCAGTGCTGGAATATATTGGAGTAACCGTTCTTTTTTAATAAGGAGAATTGACAACTTGAAAAAGTTTGTCGGTACCGGTTGAATGAGAAGAGCAGAATGTCGTATGTAGTGGCAAGCCTAAGATCCTTAAATCCCTTAAGATCTCGGAATTGGTCTCCAAAAGCTCGGTATGCTGAACAGAACAAAGTACTTTACCTCGGGGCAACGTTAAATGCTTTAAAAACCACTCTGGGCCGGTGCATCGAAATATCAATTGGACCCATTTGACTTCATCCAACGACGAGCTGTTCGAATTGTCGACGATCCCACTCTCACAGGCGATCTAGAACCCCTCAGAGTTTGGAGAGACGTTGCGTACCTCTGCGTGCTCTACCGCCTGTAACATTCCCATGTTCTGATTTGTTTTTCAATTTGATGCCAACTTCGGGTTTTTACCATCGTCATCGTCATTGTCGTGTGTTAATTCATATTTCATTGACATAGAGTCGCTGCGTGTAGTAAAGTCAAAGAGACACTTTATACCGCGAACCCGAAAGTTGTGAAATAAACTGCCTGCTGAGGTGTTCCCGCTACGCTGTGATATGGGGCTCTTCAAGAAAGCATAAATACGATTTTACAGGGCCGGCGCGCAGCCGCATACCCCCTGGTGTTGCCGGTATCCATGGACGGCGGTATCCTATTATCATCACGTGGACCGCATGTCCGCCTGCCGCCTTCATCATAAAAAAAGCCTTGCAAGTGGCCTGTATCCAGAAGTGAGGTCACATATGCTAATGGTAGGCCATGGAGGTAGTCTACTGTGGAGGACATTTTGAGGGCATAGGAGGCGTTACGCTACTTACCACCGCATGGGCCTATTACTGCCAATCATTTTCTATAAATATTGTTATCAAAATTCTTTGTAACGTACAGCTTGAGTTACCATTGTTGTCTCTCCATTACCAGCGAACACTTTCATAACGCTCCATTGAATCACAGAAAGGAATATTATTTTTTCTTTCGCTTCCTTTGGAGTATTTCTGTGTACAGTCCCCTATTGTGCTCTTCTGATAAATCGTTTGTTTTGAACGTCGGTATTGAGCTAATTTGTCATAGCCTGTGATGGACAGAGATGATTCTTGGGCGTAGACATTTTATGTGTTGCTTCTACTACAAGTTTGTTTCTTCATTGTAATATATTTTTGGAATCTAAACATTTCATCTATTGGGAAAAACTTTTAGTAAACAAATATATCTATTTGCGACATTATCTGAGGGAAGGGACCTTACTTAGCAATTAAACAACTTTGAACGGTTTAAATCGCGTATATTTGACATTATTTATATCCCGACGTTTCGAACACTTTGCAGTGGACGTGGTCACGGGGTGACTAATTGATTTTATTTGTCACTTGAGTTATTAAGAAATTATTTGGACTACCGTCTGAAATTTTTTGAACTACCGTCTGGATTTTTTAATCATAACATTCCCTATGCACGCAGTATTCACTCACTATTAGTTAGTTATTATTCACTCACTTAGTCACTCACTATCACTACACTCAGTAATTTAATTAATTAAATCCCAAGGCCTTGGGATTTAATTAATTAAATTACTGCAACGCAATACTGCAAGACCTCTGGACACCGTGAGTGAATACTGCGTGAATTTCTTAATAACTCAAGTGACAAATAAAATCAATTAGTCACCCCGTGACCACGTCCACTGCAAAGTGTTCGAAACGTCGGGATATAAATAATGTCAAATATACGCGATTTAAACCGTTAAAGTTATTTAATTGCTATGTATAGTAATCGCGAAAACCTAAGGGACCTTACTGTCTGTTTTAGTTCTCCGGATGTTGAGACTTCTTTAATCGTAATCGACGCCTTTATCGTCCACTGGTTAAGACGAGCCTTTTCATGCACATTGTCTTGTGCATTGTACTGATTTAAGGCCATATATCCCCCATGCAATAGACAATGTACACGAAGAGGCTCATGTCCAGCAATGGACGGTAAAAGGTTACGGTTACGGTCTACGGGCCTAAAATTTTTTCAATTTTCAATTATACCGATTTTATTACTACATTTTCCCTCACCGCGGGTTTACTCATAGCTGTAATTGAAAATTCCGTATTTATTGTACAAACGCCGTGGTACTGGCTGGAATTCGCTTTTACGCGAATATAAGTCGAGTATAGATTTTCCAAGGTTACCTTTGGTGATGGCACCGCTCTATATCTCGTACATTTAGAATCACCATTATGTGCCCTATATATAATTCTTTTAGTCCTCATACGATACAGATGCCCGTAACGTTAAATTTTCTTTTACCTGTAGTTTAAAAAGGCAAGTGTAGGTAAATCGATTATTATTGCCTATTATAACCATCGGCCTGTCTCTCTACTGCTTGATATAGGTTTCGCCCAAGACTATAATTATCTTATAGTCATTCGCAATTAAATAAATTCGTCAATATGTTCCAGGTGGTGATTGTGGGAGCGGGCGTAGCGGCGGTATGCGCGTGGTGTTAGCCGCGTTGACGGCGCTGGCTGCGCACGCGCTTGCCGGCCCGCATGAGCACCGCGCGCGTCACCACGCACCCGAGCACTCCCTACACTTCCCCGCGCCTGCACCTGAGCCCTACCGGGGCCATGGCGAGGCCGTCCGCTACAACCCAGAGTTAGACACCATCCTCCCGCGTCTCGAGGAGCACGAAACTTCGTCCAAACGAGCAAAATTCGAAGACGCCGAAACATCTTCCAAACGAGCCTATGATGAGAAATTCTACTCCAACCATGAGCGACCCGAAGAAGTTCTCATGGCTGACGAACCTCAACCTCAATTTGGACCCGATGAAAACGACCCCCTAGTTGTACGCACCAGAAAAGGTAGGGTCAGGGGTATAACGCTCACAGCGGCAACGGGTAAGAAGGTCGACGCATGGTTCGGCATCCCATACGCTCAGAAACCAATAGGAGACCTAAGATTCAGACACCCCAGACCGGTAGAAAGTTGGGATGATGAAATATTGAATACAACGACACTGCCACATACGTGCGTCCAAATTGTAGATACGGTGTTTGGGGACTTCCCTGGTGCAATGATGTGGAATCCCAATACAGATATGCAGGAAGACTGCTTATATATCAACATAGTGTCCCCCAGGCCACGTCCAAAAAATGCAGCTGTTATGCTTTGGGTCTTTGGGGGTGGCTTTTACTCTGGAACTGCTACATTAGACGTTTATGATCCTAAAATTCTTGTGTCAGAAGAGAAGATTGTCTATGTGTCTATGCAATATAGAGTGGCTTCGTTGGGATTTCTATACTTCGATACTCCTGATGTTCCTGGTAATGCAGGATTATTTGACCAGCTCATGGCATTGCAATGGGTAAAAGACAACATAGAATATTTTGGTGGAAACCCTCATAATGTTACCTTATTTGGAGAATCTGCTGGAGCGGTCTCGGTATCTTTACATTTATTGTCACCGTTATCGAGAAATTTGTTTTCTCAAGCCATTATGCAGTCGGGAACTGCAACGGCGCCTTGGGCTATAATATCTAGAGAAGAAAGCATTTTGCGTGGGATTCGATTAGCAGACGCTGTGCACTGTCCACATTCTAGAACAGATATGGGCCCAATGATCGATTGTCTTCGTAAAAAGAGTGCCGATGAATTGGTGAATAATGAATGGGGAACTCTTGGGATTTGTGAATTTCCATTCGTCCCTATTATCGACGGTGCCTTCTTAGATGAAATGCCTAGAAGGTCGTTAGCCCACCAAAATTTCAAAAAGACGAACTTACTGATGGGTTCGAACACTGATGAGGGTTATTATTTCATCCTTTATTATTTGACTGAACTGTTTCCAAAGGAAGAGAATGTTGGTGTCACCAGAGAACAATATCTACAAGCTGTACATGAATTAAATCCATACGTAAATGATATTGCACGACAAGCTATAGTGTTTGAGTACACAGATTGGTTAAACCCAGACGATCCTGTGAAGAATCGGAATGCTCTAGATAAGATGGTTGGTGATTACCACTTTACATGTGGAGTCAATGAAGTTTCTCATCGTTACGCTGAAACTGGGAACAACGTTTACAAATATTATTACAAGCATCGTAGTAAGAACAACCCATGGCCGTCCTGGACGGGGGTAATGCATGCCGATGAAATAAACTATGTGTTCGGTGAACCTTTAAATCCTGGAAAAAACTATTCGCCAGAGGAGGTGGAATTCAGCAAACGCCTGATGCGATATTGGGCCAATTTTGCTAGAACTGGGTATGTATAGTTTTTTTTATAATTTACCTTTTCCTTCTTATGTCTTACATACGCGATAGCGATGCCAATGACTTCGTCATGATTTTAATAAATTGATAGGAAAATAAAGATATGTGGTAGACAGGTGCGGTGCTACTTAAACTAATAGATGTTTCGTTAAATTCTCCAACGACTTTATCATCATTCACTTTATTATTATTGATAATAAACATTTTGTATCTAACCGGATATCAAAAATACAAAAATAAACTGATATATACTTTCTAACGAAGAATGAATCTTTCATCTAACTAGGATATTTAGAGGATATTTAATGCCCGCAATCCCACAGCCGCTGGGTGCATTCGGCTGGTCAAATTACCCCGACCACACAGAAGACTACCGTAACATGTATTGGAATTCTTACCTTATTCTACTCTCCCAATGTACGTACGTATTTCGGAGTGAGATAAATTAGAGATCATTCCCATCCCATCTCATCTTATCGTATCCCATTCTATGTCATCCAAAGACTAATATAATTAAATAAAAGTGGCTTCTTATTACCTTGGTTACCTTCGTAGGCTGTGGAACGAACTGCCTCAAGAGGTCTTTCCATTAAGCTGCGATATGGGGTTCTTCAAGAGAGCTGTGAATAGGATTTTGCAAGATCGGCGGCGCGCCCGTATACCCCCTGGTGTTGCAGGTGTCCATGGGCGGCGGTAACACTTACCATCACGTGGGACCGCTTGCTCGTCCGCTCACTAGTCTATAAAAAAAAAATTCGTCAAACTACGAACTTGATGTTAGAAGTGCGTAGACTGAGAATTGTTGTAAAATGTAGAATAGTGTATCGTGTAATCCAAAATGTGATTGAATTTCTCTTCCAAACTTTGAAGCTGTGGTTTAGACACTTTTAAAGTCGATAAACTAAGTCAATGTACTAGTACATTCGCAGACGGACAGACGATCATTCCAAAAGACTGTTGTGGGCTCTGTATCATTCCTACTTTATTATGACTTTACATATTAAATGTACAGACACCGCTTTGTTGCAATTTTTATTTATTTATTAGATTAACAAAACTTAAAAGGTAACATTTGGAAACATTAGAAAAACTACGAAAGTTTGTCTAGAATGCCCATTCTGCACAAAATCATATAATGTGTAGGTACATTAGTAGGTAGTTATAATATTCCATTGACAAAAATTGAACAGCCATACTGTACAGTCTATGCATTGTTAGCTGAAGTAGGTAATATTTTTTGCTGTTTTACGCTCCGCGTATTTAAAGAGTGTACTATTAAAGTTTGAACATTATTGAAGAATTGTTATTTGAGAAGATTGTAGGTCATTTTTATGTGGATAAGGATATTGCAATATTTGTAGGGCTTTAATTTGTCGTTTGCATACTTTTGTTTGATATTATGGGGGACAATTCCTTTAAGAATTTTTAGCTGAAGGCTCGAGATAAATATGTCTTGTACGGTTTTGTATGGTACTCGATTTTTTATGAGATAGGTAGTAATGCTCTTAGTTATTATATGTATATATAGGTATGTAGATAATATATAGCTGGGAAGGATAAAAAGAGTTTAACGCTATGTATCAAATAGCAGGATGACATCGATAGTGCTCGAAGCACATATCCAGTAGTTACTGTTGATTATATAGTAGTAAGTTATTATGAAAAATGTAACTTGTTTCAATGTTGTTTTCTCCAAATTCCAGGAATCCATCCTTGAATCCCATCGGTGACATGACGAAGGTGCACTGGCCCGTGCATACAGCCTTCGGGAGGGAATATTTGTCATTAGCAGTGAACTCCAGTGCTGTGGGGCACGGCCTTCGAGTAAAGGAGTGCGCCTTTTGGCAGAAATACTTGCCGCAGTTGATGGCTGCTACTTGTAAGTAAAATTTTGTCTAACCACATATATGTATGTGGTTAGTGTATATATATATATATATTACACATATATTATTCGCGAACGTATACTAAATGAACGAAAAATCTTAAAAACCCTATTTTAAATTATTGAATAAATAATTTATGATAACAGCAATAAAGTTCAGAATTGTTCTGTCAGAAAGTTTATAGAACATTATTTGAACCGTTATTTTAAATTCAAACTAAACATGAATTTCCGTTGATTTATATAGAGCAATACAAGTGTGATTTTAATCAACTAAGTGTGACAATTGAATCTAATAAGAGCACTTAATCGGAAATAATTTGTAGCATGAATTTCCATTCTTTGTGTTTGTGAGTTATAGACAAATTTAGTATACGAGTATATTACGCAATGACATCAGGTTCCCAATTACCTTTTTGAAATATGACTATATCACAAATTATATATTTATTTTTAATTTGATGAAAAGATTATCTTCAATTAAATAACCTGCCGAGCTTGTGAATGAACAATTTTCCCTCTTTTAATTTATGTTATAACCTATTAGCGCTCTATATAAATCTTCGTAATTGAACGCTACCTAAGTTCTCGAGTACTGTACATTGCATCGGTTACAAAATAATAAATTAAAATATTACACTCTTATATCAGCATAACATAACTTCCCACTCAGGGTACAGGCCTCTCCTTAGTGAATCATTATGAGGTTCCGGGCCGTCATGCACCACGCGGGCCCAGTGCGGATTGATGGATCACATACTCCAGATGTTTTCATTTCGGGAGTATGCATACGGGTTTTTTCATGACGTTTTGCCTCACCGCTGAGCTATTGACATTTTTTTAAAAATCCGTACTTATATAGAAACTTTGTGGTTAGGGCCGAGAATTTCAACTCACTGTCACACAAATGTGAGTCCAGTATATATACCCCTAGGCTATCACCGCTTATTATATCGCGCCTTGCACCCAAACGAGTTTCAATTTCACTCCCTAAAAATATTGCACAATACGTAAAATTGCACAATATAATTCATAATGTTAAATATAACACTTTTAATATTGTAATAGTTATCGACTTGTATTTAAATGGGCAGAAAAAAATACTAAAAAAGCAGTGCTGCTATATTATTAGTGTATTAGTTTATTTAGTATTTTAAATTATTTAGTATTCTATTATTGGATAATTGAAGTAAATTATTTTTATTTTACTAAGAACGCCAATAATTAAAGGAAAGGTGAAAGGCGTATAATTAAAGGTTTTTGTCTACCTTTTATTTCTATTTCTACGTTTTGGCACGGGTTACACCAGCCGTAGTTACTAGTGAACGAGTTCAGTCGTGACCACGGCTGGTGTAATCCGGTGTAATAATTATAAAATTATTATTAAACATCTTTAATTATACGCGTTCAGAATGGATTTACAATATAAAATAAGTTAAGAATTTGATATAGTAAGTTTGGTAGAGAAAATTAATCTGGGAAAGTAAATCTTAAGTCTAAAGTAAACTAAGTCTTACTGAGAAAAGAATATAAGGATAAGAATGTAAGGACTCCCTCTCCTTCTTATTTCTAGTATTTACCGCAATGTTATTTATGAAGTTATATGAATATATTATTATAACAATATACAACAATAAAAATACAACAATAAAACCATGAAGTATAGAACAATATAAAAATAATGATAATTTTTATTTAAAATTACTTAAAAAATAAGTGATTTTAACGATATTTACCTTTTAACATCTTTATTTCCTTCACATGCTTTGAAACATTTTTTCTGATTTCATTCTTATTCCCCAATGTACCTACGTACGTGTTTCTGTAGTGAGTACGATATGCCAGAGCCCATTCCCATCCCATCCTATCCCTTATCAATTTTCCAACCCTTCCTCCAAATTAATACCTACATCTCAAAAGGTAGGCAGCGCATCCGGGGACTTGCCTTCTTAGCAGCCTTGTAGCGCAGAGGTACTTCTTCTTGTAGTTGTTGTCAGAGTGGTGCCGCTAGCCGGAATGACGGAAGTTTTTTTTTTATGTTAGGAAAGACAATCAAGGAAAACCCTGCATGGTCACCTGGTACCAGGTAGTCTAGCTAGGCTAGTCTAGGTGGTACCAGGTAACGCCGGACTCCTACCGGCTAAAAAACCTTGATTGCCTTAACATCGTGTAGGTCTAAGTTCTTGTGGCCCTAGTGGCCTTTCAAGAGTCACCGGTCGTATGTTGATGTGGAGCGAGCGCAGAAGGCGCTCAGCCAGAAAAAAAGTGAGTGTTGCAACGAGCCTAAGGGCTCCCCCGTCGGTAAACCGGCGGAAGGAACGGACCTCGGCTTAGGGCGTTGCATTGGGGGGATACCGCGGGATCGCGAGTCGGCGAGAAGCGCCCAGGCACGTGCCGATACCTGGTAAAAGTGTTGGCTGAGGGCCGGTGTGTGTTAATGGTGTGACGAAGGGGACGTCCACGTCTCCGCCGGCGGGGTCGGTGTCTGTGTGCTGCGTTTGAGTGCAGTGTGAGAACCGCATTGGCATCGGTGATCGGGTCGTCGGGATCGTCCAGGATGTGCCGCGGGCGACGATGGCGCGGAGGGGCACTCCTGTCCGGTGTGTAGGTGAGGGAGGAGACAATCGGAGGATTGGGATGGTGTGGCATGGCGTCATAGTAGCGTCGGGCGGTGTCTTTTATGTATTTGACGATGGAGGGAAGTTCCAAGTCCTTGTGGAGGTCAACGTTACGCAAGTACCATGGTGCAGCCACGGCTTTGCGCATAAATCTGTTTTGGAGTTTTTGAAGGATTGTAATGATGGAGGGAGTTGCGTGTGCGAACACAACGCTAGCATAGGTCATAATACAACTGCCTCAAGAGGTCTTCCCATTAAACTACGACATGGGGTTCTTCAAGAAAGCTGTGAATAGGATTTTGCAAGGTCGGCGGCGCGCCCGCATACCCCCTGGTGTTCTAGGTGTCCATGGGCGGCGGTAACACTTACCATCACGTGAGACCGCTTGCTCGTCCGCCCTCTTCTCTATAAAAAAAAAAAAAATGGGACGGACGAGAGTTTTGTATAATGTCAACTTATTTCTAAGCGACATTTTACTTCTCCCGCCTATGAGGGGTTGAGGCGACCGAGCACAAAGGCGGCTCGGTTCCGGACTGTTTTGATGTGTTCTCGGAAGGTCAGTCTATGGTCTAGAGTGACTCCGAGATACTTGGTCTTCCTGACGAGAGGAATTGTTTGACCGAAAAGGGTTATCGGAAGAGGGGACAGCTTAGGCCTACGAGAGTTAGCCTGGGAAAAGGGAAGCACATGGCTGCACTTTTCGCCCGGTTATGACGGAAGCCCCAAATGCTCCTACTTTTATTCAGTTTGAGCTTCCCCCACCACTTATGTTACATGTGTACCCCTCCCGCTACCCGCGGGGAATTATTTATTCGTTATACATGTTTTAACAAGAATCTTACATTATAAACTTCTTATATCCTAATTAAAACCATTGTAAACTATTGTCTAGGTGGATCTAATAAGATCCTGACGGTATGACGTTCGGTTGCGAGTGGACGGGGCGCGCGGTTGCGCGACATATTTACGTTACCCCGTCCGCCGTCTCAGGAGTATATATGTAAATATAAATTCGTCCGCCAGGCGGCGGGCCATGGGTTGCTCTCCGGACGCCATAGCGTCCATTTACATTACGCAACTTGTCCCTAGCATGCGTTACCTAAGCTATACACCAACATTTATCCTTATAGAGAAGTAAAAGACACACTAGGGAACATTTTAATATCAAAAGCATATTACATTTTATACATACATATTTTAGACTTAACATTAATGAGAAACTTACACAACTATATAATACAAGTACCCGATTTATATGCCGTCGTTAACAGGTACCTACTTATGTTTTCTCTCATGTTTGTTGTATATTTGAATGGTCAGTAAGATATTTATTTTTCTAATTTCAGCCAAGCCAGAATCCCCAAAGAATTGTACCACAGCTGCGTCAATACAATTGAAGATGTCTATGAAATTCTTAGCTGTGGACGTTTTCACCGTTTTCTTTATTTCAAAATCGACATTCTCTAACTTCTTTATTTGAAGGCAACAGTGGGGTCGATGTTAGTTTTGGTTTAATACTGTTATTGCTAATTTTCATTTTCCGATTTACACAAGTTCTTATTCTCTGTTAATATATCTAAATAAATTATTTAATAGAGTTATACTTTGCGAGTTAACAATTATGATACGTTGCCGTCGCGAATTTACAGGACATTTTATTGTTATTTTTATATTGTAATATATTTTACGATAATTTTAGTTATAAGCCACCTCAAGTGTTAAATTGCTAAGTCAATGAAATATTTTCTCTAGAGATGTCGATATTAAGTTCCATACTTTATAATAAGTGGTGTATAATAACTGTTTATGATAATAATGTTATTATTTAAAAAGGGAGTGATGTCTCCATCAACATATCACTTGTTAATAACTAAATCTAGAAATACGTAGTCTTAATTCGACATAGCTCGTAAGTCTCTACATATCTTTAAATCTAGGTAAAAACATGCGTACGCAACTTGCCAGAAAAGTGTGATGGAGTGTAAATTCGTGTCAACTTTGTCATTAGAATACTAAATGAATGAAATATGTAAGGTTTTTTTATTAAAAATAAGAATCAGCGAAGGGAGTACATGATTAAATAAAATATTAGCTTTAATGCGCCTATAATGCAAAACATATCACGCAAAGGCATAGAGATGTTTAAGTTCATAGACATAGTTTAAGGTAAGTAAGTTAGTTCATTTCACAACTCTGTAGCGGACCAATATTAGAAAGTTGTACGTGTTTTATGGTTCGGTGTATAATACAGTTTCGAAAGAAAAGCTATTCAATAATCTTTAATAAAATTGCTGATGTATGAAGATTATGCAGAAAATGAATCTTTATCGAATTTTGAATAGGAATTCGATGAAAAACAAAAAAAAAATCGAAGATTTGAAGGCTTCAGTTAATGAAACTACTCGTGATTCAAATTTGGTGTAAGACGACAAGGATGTAAAGAAAAAATGTACAGTGCGTAGTTTATTGAATGTATTAGAACATACAAAATTAGTACCTTAAAAATTAGGGTCGGTACATGTAGTTTAGAGAACGTAGTGCCCGGCGGTTCAGCTTTCGAATATTGGTATGAACAATTTAATAGAATCTTTACAATTCGAGATATAAGATAATGATTACTAGTACAATAAGGTAATTAAAATTCTTGCGACGTATATAAAGGTATAGATATATAAATTCATTGATGTAAATAATGTATGAGTGTTAGAATAATGTAGAATCTTGTTGTTGTTCAGTCATTAGTTCTCTGTCTCTTTTAAATTATTTAGGGCAAGACAATCTGTTGCCTATTTGATAATAGTTTTCAAATCTGTTGTGGACGACGATACCTTATGATAATTATATTAGTAAATGCTAAACGTATTTTTACGTAGTTCTCCAGGCGTTTGTTTTCTTTATTTCGAAATTAGGCAACTTGTATACAAATCTGATTTACCCATTTATATGGACTGTGTAACCTTTATTCGCTGATGTTAGTGTATGTAATATAGTGTCCGTATTCATGTCTAGTTCACGTTCGATGTTTCACGGACTACGCTTATTTTAACCTGCGTATATATATACCTAGAGAGTGCCTCTTGTTCACTTTTATATATATTGATACTCTATAGAATACTTTATAGGATACTTGTAGATGTAGATGCGTTACTTTTTAATATACTTGCACTATTTATTTCTTTTATTATGTGATATATAAAAGGCCAACGAATGTCGCGTAGTGCCAAAATAGGAAATGGGATTATGTAATCTAAAGTCGGAATATTATCTTGGAGTTTATTGCACATTTTTCTTCGAGGGATACCTTGCTGTTGATATTCAATCTTTCTTTCATATACAAATATATTTATCAGAAATATCACCGATGTTATGACAATATGGCGAAACTGCACAAATATTACCATATGTGAATTAACCATTCAAGAATAAAACTGTTGTCAAGTTTTAAAGTGATATGAAAGAATGAGTATAACATCTAAGTAAATGAATCCTGAAGAATATAAGATGCAAGGACAATAAAGAGTTTTATTTAACTTATAATGTTTACAAAATGTTAATAATTTTACGAGTTTCTTTAGTTACTCACACCTCCGCTTGTACCTCAGTCTCTATGGATAAGATGTGGATATGAGCCTCTAATAGCGATATCTGTAAAAAACCCAGGGACAAATCATGCAAATCGAAACTGTTGTTCGTATATTAGTTTTATAAAAGAGATGAATTTAATATTCAACATTGTTATAGTTTAATTACGTACATTCGATTTATCCTTGCTAGATTATTATGATAATTATTATTAAGTAATATTTAGTACATGACTGCATTCCTGACGATTAAAAAATGCTAACTATTTTTACGGTTTGTATGATGGCCCGGGGGAAATGTAAGGATAAAATTTTAAATTGATTTATATACACTAATATTTTGCTTTGACTCTGCTTGGCTATAATAAAGATAAATGTACTCGTATAAGATGTCAGTGTTACACCCAAGGCCTAAAACTGTAGAGTTTCGAAGCACGACGTTGTGGCCTACAAGCATTGCCGCTATGTTGTTTTCAAGTTATCTTTTTAAATTCTAATAATAAAGAAATATTTCAAGTAAAATTATTATTATTAATACTATTATAGTGCTATGATTGCATTATTGAATGTTTGCAACATTTGTGTTTAATTATAAAAATAAATGCTTGTATATAAAATTTTAGTTATTTTATTTTAATTATACAGATTTTTATAACAATACTTTGAATATTATTGAACAATACTTCTAGATTAACTTTGATTGGTACGAGGATACATATATTGAATAAAACTTCAAAATATCCGTATACATCGCAAAATAGTATATTATATATTATAAATAGATAACAAATGAAAAGAACAAAACTTAATTACAAATAAAGTCTAACAGAGATCACTGAATACATTCATTGGAACTGTAGCCGTCAAGGGGATTCATCAACCGTTTAAAGTAAAGTAGTGGTGGTCTTGTGGCGTCTTTTATCTTTATTAATTTGTAATTTATTATGCACTTGTGACGTCCTTCTTCCGTCAGAACATATCACTCTATATACCCAGATTTAAATGAGGTCAATGGGTAGTATTAGCGAAAATAATCACAATTTTTTGATAATCCACTTTATTTTCTATGAAATGTGTTTAATTTTGACAGTTATCTTTGTAGAACATCAGCAATATTGATACGATGCAAAAATGCATTGTTCCTCGGCAACAAGTTCAACAGCCTCGTCCTCTGACTGATATGAATGAGTTTGATAAAAGTGTTATCAAACGAATTGTGACATCGTTTTACTCCAGTGGTGAATATCCTTTCGTACCAAAAAATTTGGACGCCGCCAAGGAAATAATAGAAGGATTTAAATGTAATATCACTTCCATGTGATGAATTTTGAAAGTGCTTGGCTACAAATTCAAAACAGCACCAGATTGAAGAAATAAAAATAACTACTTCTTAAACAAAAAGATGGTTGTTTCATTTTTCAATAGAATTACTCGTAATTAGCGTAATCGATAGGAACTCGGCGCATCACTAGGCCTTCCCATAAGGGCCGTAAGTGCGAGCGAGAGCACGTTGTATAACCGCGATTTCCACGAGCGTTGGCGTTGGCGATTACGTGAGCGATTTCGAGAATATTAGTTTAAAGTTAATTAAATTGAAGATTTATTAACAACTGCCTTTTTTAATTAACATAGTTTTCAGAGTTTTATACAGAAATGTCTTGAATTTTAGAAAATGAATTTTGGCCTTCTTTGATAAAGAAGTAATTACGTATCTTGAAATTTACTCTGTCAATATCATTTACAATATACAATTAAGGTTACAGGTATTTGTTTATCTTGAAAAAAGAAATTAGGCACTAAATTCTAGACCAGTAGACATAATCGAATGTTAATTGATTGTTTTTATTAAACACATTGTTATTCCAATTTATTTTAAAGTATTCACGTGTTCGCATTTTTTTATTGGTAGGATCATTATGCAACATGATTTGAGAAAAGGTCTTTTCTGAGAATAAGTATAGTTTCGCAAGTTTAATATGAGTAAAATAACATATCTTAAAAATCAGATGTTAGCACATATTTTTATGTTTATTGTTTATATTTGTTTATTTATTTGCACATGTTTTATTATTTAAATATAATAATAAAACAATGAAATTTTAAGTGATAATATCTTAATAAGTCGTAATGTCATTAAGTCCGCTATGGATATTACTTAAAATTTTTTGTATTTTCTTATATTTAAGTTCACATATTGGATTTGGAGAAAGCGTTGGGAGAAATGGTGAGTGATAGGATAGGATGGGATAGAAATGGGCTCTGGCATATCTCACTCACCACCGCAACACGTACGTACACTGGGGAAACAGGATAAAGTGGGAAGTGCAGTACATTTCAAGGTAGTCTTCTGTACATTCGGTAGTCCCTCAAATGTGTTGCTGCTTGATATCAGAAACGAACACCTCATTAATTGGATATTTTATAACGTTTTTGTACATTTTATAGTTATAAGTATTTTATTAGAGAATTATAAGTAACTATTTGACTAATGTCATTTACATGTCATGTCACATACATACATCCATGTCACATACGTACATGTCACATGGATTTAGGAAAAGGGTTGAGAAAATGGGGAGGGATATGATGGGAATGGGCTCTGGCATATCTCACTCACCACCGAAACACGTAGGTTTTTTTTTTTTAAAATAGAAGAGGGCGGACGAGCAAGCGGTCCCACGTGATGGTAAATGTTACCGCCGCCCATGGACACCTGCAACACCAGGGGGTATGCGGGCGCGCCGCCGACCTTGCAAAATCCTATTCACAGCTTTCTTGAAGAACCCCATGTCGTAGTTTAATGGGGAAACAGGATAAAGTGGGACGTGCAGTACATTTCAAGGTAGACTTCTGTGAGGGGTAACGTGGTCAGTCGAGCGTGCTCAGCGGCTGTTGGATTGCAGTGTGCACTCTCCCCCTCATAATTGGTAAATCATAATTGGAAACTGTCTCATAATTGGTAAATTAACAGAATGTATTAACATATACGTTGTTCATCTAATTAAGATAGATTACTAGATAGATAGAAATTTTTATTTAATACACACAAGTGATCGAATAACGTGACGATTCATTATGTCATTAAACAAAAACTAAAATTTAAACAAGGCGACAAAACTGCGGGCTGCCATGTATGTCGAAAGGGCATCCATCTCAACACAAGCTAACAATGATGTCTTCTGGTTCTGACTAGAAATGATTAAGAATTCATTAACTGACCCGTGACTTAATGAAGAACGCCGATAGTGGTTGGATAACAAGTGCAGAAGATCGTGTGCGCTGGCGTGTCTTAAAAGAGACTATATCCAATGGAGAGACATGAGCAGATGGTATAATATGGTATGGTAAAAGGATATAATCTCTTCTCTTATAACTATATTTCTTAATAGATAGATAGATAAAACTCTTTATTGCACACTGAAACAAAACAAGGCCGTAACAGACATTGTAACATAAGGCGGTCTTATCGCTATTAACGTTCTCTGCCAGACAACCTTTGGATAGAGAGGAAACAAAAATCTTAATCACAGGTAGATGGTGTACAGTATACATAAATTGTAGCAGTACTTAATTCTAATAGTTACAGCACAATGTCAAAAGCATCTTGAAATCTACCGAGTTAAATCCATCTTTAAATCTATCTATCGTTCAACACTTCGACATCTGTTGTCAAGTATATAAAAGATATATACAAAACAGATATTGTCTACGGTTAGAACTTGGGCATCCCTATGGCGCGCATCTCCGTGCAGTACAAAATTTGAGAACAACAACATTTTATGGATATTTCCCGAAATATAATAAATTTTGGGCACATGTTTTGGTCCCCTTTATTTCATGAGTATTTTTACTTTCTATTCCAAATTCATCCTCATATTTTTCACGAATAATTTCAGAAACTAGAAAAGTATTTTCGAAAACAGATGGTTTGTTATTTTTACGTAGAAGTTACATATCAGTACAAGTTAGATTAGATTAGATCGGGCCAGCAGGTTCGCTAGTTTAGTGTAGGTTAGTTTGATTTATCAAAATATAGAAATATATTTAGTAAATCTGTTACGATTTCAGATGATTACTTGTACTTTTTTCGATTTCATAATTAAATATATATCAAAAAGTTCGATTTTAAAGTAGATTGTTAAACTATACATAGGTATAGTTTAACAATTTACTTTAAAATATAATTAAGACTTACTTTAAAATTTTATTTGTTCAAATATAATTAGACTGATTGATTACTGATTATGCCACACTCAGTGACAAACATATTGTGGCAATTATATGTGGCATTATAAATAAAATAACAATAACTAGAAATCATTACTACAAGGTGACGTCACTGTCATTACTTATCTTGTAAATAAATACGTAATAACTTAGATTTATCTTATTAAAATGCTATAATTTTATTATATGTATAAAGTGTTATTAGTTTCATTTCGATGTTAGATGTAGATAGAAACGTTTTAATGCTTACCAAGAAGAAATAATGCAAATAAGAATGACATTGTACGAAATGCATAAAGGCGGTCATATTGCTAAATGCAATCTCCACCAGACAGTCTTTGAATAAATAATTGAATAATATTAATAACTTTAATAATACATATTAAAATACATATAAAGTCGCAAATTATAATTAGATAGAATATAACAATCAAACGTATAAAAATAGCGAAACTTTAACTAAAGCATTGGCAGTAATGAAGAAAGAGAGACGAAACCGATAAAGATATATAGAATAAGTTACAAACAAAGATAATAAAAGAAAAACAAGAAATAAATGAAAGAAAGACGTATAATGTAATTTGAATCATATAAGTCGTTGCAATGCCAACAACAGTATGTTGGCAATTGAGGAAGAAGGTTCAAAAGTATCTGTCAACTTGCAACACAGGCTTGTCTAGTGCGGTGATGGTTGCAACAATGTATCTATTACGTTGCCTAATTTTTGATCTCAATGTTTGTTATTATACTCGTATGTACAGTATGTTGTTATTTATTATATGTACAAGGATCGTGTGGTGTCGGCCGGCTATAAGATATACTTTCCTTGTATAGAAATATTGTATATATGTAGATATACTTTCCTTTCCGTGTATATATACTTCATACTTTCCTGTGGGTGTCGTAAAGTATTGTATAACTGTGTGTATAACGTCGTAAGTGATAACAAAGCGACTCCAAGAACTGAGGAATTAGGTACATCAGCTCTGAAAGAGTGGACTCGCCAACCCGCTTGATCAGCGTGGCGTTTAAACGCCTTACATCCCTTATGCACGAGACAATGTGCATGAGGAGGCTCATATCCAACAATGGATACTGAACGAGTAATTTTTTTTAAAAAGATACCTTCATCAACAGCATTTACAAAAAAAATGTGCGGTCCCCCCGTCAGGAACGAACAGATCCTCACGCATTTTTTTTTAAACTCCGAATGTAATTCGAAATAAAATCTGTATAATGTATTTTTTCTTATTTTGTATCATATTTTCAATGCAAATAATTTAAAATAAGGAATCAAATAAAAAATTTAGGATATACAACCGGTCACGCACTAGTTTGCACGTCTGTTATTCTGCTTGAGTCTCGCTGTCGATACTCGCACGCACACACACACGAGAAAGAGAAAGGCGTATGGAGGGGGTAAAAATCGTACGTGACGTTACATTTTCTCTCGAATCACACCTACCGCAAGCCGCGTAATACAAATGATAAAATCTTATAAATTCAGCAAACTGTATGCAATACTTTTTTAACAGGAGCATACACATGCAACAAAGGCATGCATGCGAGTATGATAAAATACGAAGGTGACTTTGAAAGATAGGTAGGGTAAGTTTTACGTTGGAAAGATAATTCCACGATCAATCCACATACATGCACAGTGAAAGAATGGATTTATTGTAGATGTACCTAGTCTAGCCATAATTATTGTTACAAAGAAAATATTGATATTTTATACATTAATATTTTATTACAAGAATTTGTATTATTTTAGAAATAAATAGGTAAGCACTTTAAAAAAATAACGTTTATTCGAAATGGTCAACATTTGATTTTATACAATCTTTCAAATGTTGTGGCCAGTTTTCGATTGAAACACGCACCTTTTCCATGAGTTCCATGGGAAAATTGGCAACTACCAACCCTATGGAATGTTTTAGGGATTCACTATTTTCATGACGTTTATAGCATGCCATTCTTTCTAAAACAGACTATAAATCATAATTGAGCGGATTAAGATCGGGACTACACGATAGCCAGTCTTCAGCTGTGAAGTCGGGATGTCCTTTCTAGTGACGAATGTGTTGAGCAATGTGTTGACATTAGTGCTGGTGCGAGACATCAAGACTCAAGACTCTGCAAGACTCAGCGAGTCTTACTGAAAGGACCATTCTTGGTTATGGAACAGGGTGTTCTTCACAGGCTTTACGACTTACTCAAGAATAGTATCTTGATACACTTGAGCCGATGTTTTAACACCTTATTCACAAAAATATGGTTCTGTCACTCCTTGATAGCTAACTTCTCACCAAACCACCACTGAAGCCGAACAATGGCCACGTTGCACCGTATTGACCAATTGAGCAGCTTGTCAAGAGTTATGAGCATAACCTCGATCATTCTGCTTGTTAAAATGTTCCTAAATGGTGAACATTTTCTGGTCCGTAAATAAGATTGGTCAATGAGCTCTCTTTGCGTACCACCGAAGAAGTTGTTTTGATTTGTTAACACTATTTTTCTTTAATATTGGTACAATTTTTAATAATTATAATGATTGTCGCCATAATGAGAAAAATCATTATTTGTCACGTGAAAATGACAGATTCCAAATTCAAATATAATTTATTTATTTTTCTTTATAGTGACTTGACGATAAAATATATTTTAATGAAGATTTTGAGATATTAAAAATAAATTTAATACGAACCATTGACATTTAATACACAGTGTTAATATGGAATTTGTAGCCCAGTTGGGTTGCGGAACTATTTTGAGATCTCAATAACATTTTCATTCTCAAATCTGCAACACTTCCTAAGGTTTATCAAGGCTTAATTAGACAAGAGTTGTTTGTCAACAACAACCTAGCTGCAGGACACGGACCTCACGAAATGGGGACATTTACATTGTCCGTGCAGATGTATTGTCTTAAAACCCAAAGTGGCTAAACGAGTCCTATCTTTTAGGAATCGTATAGTTTCTCAGGACTTTGTTATCCCTTAGTCGCTTTTACGAGAATACCATACATACCATCGGCTTGTCTCTCCACTGCTGAACATATGCCTCTCCCGTGGACCGCCACCACACACAGTCTTCAGCTCTTCTCATCCAGCCACTACCGGCGACTTTCTTCAAGTTGTCAGTTCACCAGACCGGAGGGAGTACGTGGTCTCCATTCAAGGGCTCGCCTCGCCATTGGTTATCGGTCCTGCGGCATATATGGCTTGCCCACTGCCACTTCAGCTTGCTGATTCATTGACCTATCTCGGCAACTTTACTTCGTCGTTGAATTTCTTCGTTGCGGATTTTATCCAGCGAAGAAACTCCGAGCAGAGCTCTTTCCATCGCTCGCTGAGCGACTTTGAACTTGTGAACCGGGCCAATAGCCACATTAAATTATAAAAAGTATGGGTTTAGCCGTGATCATTCCAAAAAGATCGTATAATATAAAACTGAATTATTATCAGGTGACGATTATCATTCTATCGATAATTCATATTAATATCAGATATTATCATTCTATCGATTAATTACTTTATTTAGATAAGATTTGTTTTTATACTCTTTCTGTCACCTAATAAGTCATACTACTTACTTATTAGGACTGACATTACCTATCCTATAATGTAAACACAAAGGAATGCTTCCTTTTGTTTGAACAAAAAAATCTTGAACAAAATTTTAATAAATTGCTGGTTTTTCGATCATTATCTGTATCTGCTTAATTAATTGAATAAACACAACATATTAATAATTAAATAATTACTATTAATTAATGTTGGTGGACAAAAACATTACCATTGGTAAAAGATTATCAATATGATAAAACTAATGTAGTATCGATTGATCATAATTAATCGCAAATTAGGATAAAATCAAATATAGATTTCAGTATAAATAGGCTTTCGAAATTATTTATATAATAATTCCTTTGCATGAGGTAAACATGATTTTTGTGTTTCTTTGTTCAATAATAATGTTATTATAATTAAAAACTTAATAAGTATAAATAAAATTATTTCAAAAATTGTCTAATTAAATTTATTTGTGCTTGTTCCGTGATACCTTCGTTAATTTTAAAAATGTGTTTCCAGAATTGATACCTTCAAAATGAAGAGCTTCATCGCATTCGCTTTGCTTGCTGTGAGCATATGCGCTGGTTCTCCGTCTATCATCCCGAATCTTGGTAATTATAACCGCTTGACTATAACCAATATTGATATAGGTTTATTATTTTACTCTGTTTAAACTAACCGTATGGTATACTTACCACAAAGATCTCCCTTTACAGTTGAAATCTTCTTTCTGCTATTCAGAAATAGCTTCAATTAGCTTCAATTTAATAACTTATTAACATGTTATTCTTTCAGCTGATGTCCCAAATGCGGACCAGCGGTTCATAGTTGCCGGCATAGTCGAGCGGCAGATTGAAGAACTTATTCAGCAGTTGCAAGATTCTGGTCTTGACCCATTGAACTTGGAGAGTGCCGGATTAGATTACGCTCTTCCTATACCTTCGTGAGTACAATGATAAAATTAACTACTTAATTTCTCCTGTTCTTCTATCGAAAAACGATCAGATTGACTATAATCTTGTGTGTTTACATTTAAAAATATGCGTTCATCACTTATCATATTCATGTTTTTTTATTATTTCTATGTGAATACGATTTACACATTAATATATTCAGTATTTATTAAAAATCTAAACGAAAGCACATTTATGTCATTCAAGTGAACATTTTTGGTTCTGAATGTACATACTCGGATCTAATTTGGTTATTAAAATGAGGCATATATCAATTAATATACAAAATACATACCATACCCATCTCTTCGCGTGGGTGTCGTAAGGCGACTAAGGCATACCGAAGTGGCTACCACAAGCCCTGAAAAAACCCACACCAAACCCGCTTGGCCAGCGTAGCCTTTTAAGGCCATACATCCCTCATGCACATGGTAATGGATACCAAAGGGGCTGGTTACGTTGTACAAAATTTAAAACTAAATATTCTGTATTTTTTTCTTAGCCTCTTCTCGATCAACGCTAACGCTGAAGAAGTTGAATTCAGGGGTATCAGTAACATCGTCATCAACAGAATTAATTACGGCGCCCTTACCTCGAGGCTGACTTTCGATATCTCTCTGCCTGAGATTGCACTTGCAATTAGTAAGTGTTATTATTAGTTACATTCTACACTGAACCGTGAATATGAAATATTAACTAACGAACATTTAATAATTAAAGCACTGTTGTTTAAAGTAACCTTCATTGTTAACAATATGTTTTTAGGCGATGCTGCTGTAGACATTGGTATTTTAGGAGGCAAAATCTCAGGAGATATTCGCGGAAGGTAATTGTTTGATAAGTAAATTTGAAATAAATATAAGGCAAATTTTAGGTTTATTATTATAATTTTATTAAAAAACAAAAAAAAGTGGATAATTAAATTTTTCAAGTGAAAATAACAGAATTGAAGTATTCAGTTTGTAGAAAAATATTTGTATGACAGAATAGAAAAATTGCTTCTCTCTTTTCAGGGCTGCAGTCGTGGGTGTTAATATCTCTGGAAATGTTCGTATCAACATAGGTATCATCAGCGGCATCTCTATACGAAGCTTGGAGATGGATTTCAGTCTGGGAGGCATTGAGGTAAAAACCTTTCTTAAAAGCAATTAGTTTTGGAAATAGGGACATTAGTTATTTATAGCAGAGACGTGGTAGCGCCCGATAAGTTGCACAACTGAGTCCATATCTTGCTTCTCATACTCTTAGTTAGGTCTTTGATTCCTTCTACTCCTTACCAGTTGGATGGTAATCTTATTTCTATAATGAATCGGATATCCGAAAGAATATTTTGTTCTATTTTATGAACACACGTTCATAAAATAGAACAAAATAGAAAAATAGTCTCAGTTTTACTATTTGTGTGAATAAATTGTGTTTATATTTATCGTTTTCTTATTGTATTTTCCAGTCTGATCTTGAAGTGAGCTGGTTGGGTAAGGACCGCACCGACACAATCAACAACCTCCTCGGCACCCGTATTCCCAATGCTATTGCGTCTCACAAGGTAAGTTTGAAAAATGTATCAAGTTGTCGTTAGTACAATAATATTTAGTCTCTCCAGTAAGCTAAAAGCAGATTTTTGATTAAAAAAGAAATAAACTAACTATCGCAGTCTAAATATCTATATATTTAGTTCGGAGACTTAAAATAGTGCCAGCTTAAAGTACTACTGTTTAGGTAGTGAATTACTGAAAATGTTCAACGCCATTCTTCAAGCTAAGTACACTGAATGGTCTACCACTAAGATTCCATGTGCCTTGGATCTAAAGACACACAAGTTTATTCAGATAAAGTAGACCCTCTTAAGCGATATGTATTTAGTTCTACTGAACGGTCCTAAGGAATCGGTAGTTGATGGACCGGTACCAAAGGTCATTATTTATACAATGTATTTTTTTTAGGCTGACATCAACGAATTTGTGGAACTCATCGCTTGGCAGGTGGTCAACAGCTTGTTCTAATCGGGGACCGATTGTGATAGTGTGATATTTTGAATATTATAATATAAATATGATAAAAATAAAGTATTTTGCGCAGTATTTTTTTATTTCATTTACACTTTTTTTTATTAAATCACCTTTGGTAACTAGTAGCGTTAAGAAGGAGGGTAACCTTCTTTTCAACGCTAGTACTTCTAGTACTCCTCTTCTAGTAATAGAGGAATTTATTTATTTCTTTATTTAAACTTCTTTGTACAAGTATTTGATTTGTAAAAATGGTGGATTTAGTGCCCTACGATATTCTCTACCAGTCAACCACAATAGTAAATAGAAGCGCGAATAAAAAATAAACGCACGTGCAGTTTAGTTTAAATAGTTTAATAGTTCTTCAAGAGAGCTGTGAATAGGATTTTGCAAGGTCGGCGGTGCGCCCGCATACTCCCTGGTGTTGCAGGTGTCTATGGACGGTGGTAACACTTACCATTACGTGGGACCGCTTGCTCGTCCGCCCACTAGTCTCTAAAAAACAATTTCTAAAGGTAGTCAGTGCATCCGGGGCCTGTCAATGATTCTCATTCTGGACTGATGTTGTCATGTATCGCGGATGTCCATGGAGCGACAGTATTCACTAGTTGGACACCAGGTGGACTGTCTGCTTGTCTGCCACCTTCGTTCTATATAAAAAAATACAGTGAACCTATAAGAGTAAGCCAAATCTGAATGTAAATCTGTATAGTTTTAGGTATTATAGTGTTGTCAGTTACGCACATTATAAAAAATCACACATGCTCATGTGGTTCCTGCGCCGAGCTGAATTTGATTTCAACAGTCCAGTCAGTTTATGTAATTGATTCGACCACCGTCCAGTCCAGACAGTGTCTAGCTAAACTACCTTGCTAGTCGTCTAGGAAACGTCTAGATCTGACTTTTGTCTAGATCCTAATGTAGGTCATTGAGTATTGAGTGGTGTTTTAAAAAACATGCTCAACAGGTGTTCACAGAGAACACACAGTCTGGCATCAATAAGTCACAGGAATGGGATGGATATCTTTTTCATTTGACTGTATACCGGCTCTGATAGTACCGTTACCGGCTAGTTACCAACTTCACCTTCAGTGAAGTACGAGTATGAATGAGCAATGAGATTTACCATTCTGCGAGTTATCTGACTGTAACTATATCATACCATCAGCCTGTGTCCCTCAATTGCTGGGTATAGTCCTCTGCAGCACGGTCTGCAGTTCTTCACATCCAGCCACTACCGATGACTTTCTACAAGTTGTAAATCTACCTGGCCTACCTGGGAGGTTGTCCTACGTTACGTTTCCCAGTATATAGTCGCCATTCGAGGACTCGCCTCCTCCATCGCTTATTGGGCCTGTTGCATATATATCCTGTAAGCAATCTGAGTGTAAGCAAATTGTAATCGTGTAATTAATTAGTTCCAATTCATATTGAGCCCACGTGGTGGATTATGGTCCGAAGTTCCCTAGTGACTTACTAGGGAAGGTCTGTGCCATGCAAGGCGAGTTTTGCTTATGGGGTGATATCTACTTGATTAGATTACATAGCTAGAATAGGATTTGAATTAGGATAGTAATTAGAATAGGATTAGAATAAGATAGTTGACGTTAGTGAAATTGGTGTATTTTAGCTAATTTGATAAGTACAAAAGAAAACAAACAAACTACTAAGGGTTTCGAGCCATTATCAAATACGCGAGTCTACAAAACATACAATTAGAGAAGGAAAAACCTTCAGAGCTTTCAGAGCTATTAGGCGTCAGACACGTCAGATGTACCCTGACGTGGGCGCATTAATTTCGTTTTTGAATACTTTTGTTTTGAATTACGAGACAAAATCTCATCATATCAGACAAAATCTGACAAGATAGATATCTTCTTTATTGAGTAATTATTAGTTAATTAATTATGTTTTCACAATTATTACAATATCTAGTTAGGGTAAAATAAATACAAGTGTAAGTAGTCCGGGTGGCGCTAAGTACGCTACAATACAACCTTCAACCTAAACATTAATAATTAAACAAACTAATTTGTGCACTTATTTTTACATTTAAATATCATTCTTTTTACATAAATACATTTAGAGCTGGACAGGACCAGGATGGTATTTTTCATTTACATTTCCACAGAAATCTTATTAGAGTGTAAATCAGCGCCATCTCTGGGATTTTACGATTACCACAATGTGAAATGGTAGAATTGCTGACGTACTGTATTGTCCGTGACGTAGTAACTGTTGTATTTTTTGTAAGACTCGATTCTTATCAACCGCACGTCACGCCAGCGGCACTGTGCGTGATGAGGGTAGGATATTTTAATAGCTAACTATATTTTTGACGACCGATTAGCTCAGTTGGTAGTAACCCCACTTGCTGGTCTCGGGTTCGATTTCCGGTCGGACATTCATTTGAATGCTCGTTGGGGTCTGACTACTATGTTCGTCTTTGTATTACTCTAGACCCACTTCACAGGGAATTTTAATGTGTGCCATTGAGTGTGGTGTTATTTTGTTTTATCTTACATGGTACTTGGCTTAAATAGCAAGCGGCAGACGAGACGTGCGTCATATAAATTTAGACCACGCACTTTGGAGCTAGAGTTCACTATTAAAATACCTTGACACACCACGCGGTGTGTCAAGGTCAAGGATAAGCTGGTGTGACGTGCAGTTGGTAGGGATCGAGGCTTAAGGGTATTTTGAGGAGACGGAAATTTGACTTTATTTTTTAAATTTTTAATGCCCTTTTTCCTGTGATTTATAAATATTCATTATTAATAATTCATAAATAACAAGTCTAATAAGAGGCATTGCACAATTCATTTATATTTTTATAACTATAGATTTCTTTTTATATCAGTGCAGGTGGTTCGAATGGTACAAATTGCGGTTAACTCTTAAACTACTTAACGAATTTTGATAAAGTTTGCAGTAAACATTAAGGCTTCAGCTGGTTTATCTATTGTTTATATTTGGTTACATTATACATCCCTATACTATGCTGCTCTGTGTATTTGAGTTTCTATAGTACATACTTTATTACTAAAAATCGATGTCATATAAGCGCTGCGATGCGATTGTTTAAGTTTGTTTCAAATCAAGATTAACCTTGTTCAATGTGTATAAACCTACCTAACAACTCAATTCCCAACGTAAATTTGTATTTATAATAAATTTCAGAGAAAATTGCTATATATTACGGTAATTTTTTTGTTATCAAAGTTCTTCAATATACTTTAATATTATTATATTCATTCTAATAATTCATACCAGTATTCATAATAATACCAATTCATACTCATATCCATTACAAAAATATGTAATTGTTAACTAAAATTAGATTACCTCGAACATCGTAATTTGAAGAATTCACCAATATTTATTTTTAACAATATCTAACGTCCATGGTGACGCTCTTACAAGATTATCTCATACTAGCTACCCGCCCTCGCTTTGCTTCGGTTTATAAGTTATTTTTTCAAATTCTCTTTTTTCAAAATTTCAAAATAAAATATAGCCTATATTAGACACGGATAATGTAGCTTCTTATTTGTGGGAGAATTTTTGAAATCGGTTCAGTAGTTCCAGAGATTACCCCCAACATACCCACAAACATACAATTTTACCTCTTTATTATATTAGCATAGATATCGCATCCCGCGTTTGTATGTCGCCATTTTATTTAAATACCTACTTTTTCAAATAAACACTACTTACTGATAAAATATTCATAGATTATTCCAATTAATTGATTCACGGCTGATTAATTGCACACACAGATAAAAACACTACATAATACAATAACATGATATATTGTACAAAAGGCGATCTTATCGCTAAAAGCAATGTCTTCCAGGCAACATTTTGGATTAGAGAATTGATGAAAAATAACCGCCTGGTTATTAACTTCTAACTTGGGTACACATAAATAACTATATAATATGAATACTAATGTTTAGTTGGTAGCGTGTTTGCTGTGCTTGTGGTTCCATTTTCCAGTCGAACAAACATTTGTTTTTAAGACGAAAATTTGCTTGCATTTTGGTTATTTGTTTTTGGTCTTTATCCCCGGTACAATGACTTAATCACTGTAGGTTATTGAGTGTGTCGTTATTAAAATATCTTTATATTTTTATATACTTCGTAATTACAAAATTGGGCACGTTTATGTAATGAAATAATAGTCATTTCGGTGCGCTACGTTAGTTGGTTACATTTTAGATGAGCAATCTTTCTATGCTCCGTTATGATCCATTATGTGTATGAGGAAAAATATTTCTTTTCCTTATCCATTACTCATTCTTCTGTCTGTCTTTCTAACACTAATTTCAAATTCCCCTTCTTAAATCTTGAAAAGTAAGCAGCGAAATTGCAGATTTGTTAACGTTCATAATTATTGACTGACGTTGACATATCTGTTTTGACCGTGTAATGTCGGCCCGGCTTTAGAATAAGCGCCACCACATCTCCTGTCGTGGGTGTCGTAAACGGCGACAAAAGCCGACGGCTTTGTTAGATATCCGCTACTACAGCGGAAATCCGCTACTTTAAGCCGCTACTACAAGCCCCGAAGGAGTGGACTCGCCAAGCCGCTTAGCTAGGGTGCCGTTTTAAGGCCATACATCCCTCGTGCACAAGACAAGGTGCATGAAGAGGCCCATGTCCAGCAGTGGACGACAAAAGGGCTTGTTGCGGTTTACGATTCCTGATGGCAATGGCGTGGCGATTCTCGTGACGATTTAGTGTACCCCTATCTATCTATGCCTTAGCAAGAAATCACAAATGTGCAGTCTCTTAAGGCTTAACAGACAACAATACTAAAAAGTATTCTTCTGTGGCTCGTATGTAAGTTCCCGTCGTTTGTTTTAGTTTCTGTTACTGTTGTTAGCTTAAAATTTTCATACAGAAAAAACAGTAACGTTTTTTGCAAACACGAAAGTAACGTTTGCAAACGACAAAAACTCAGACACTGCTTAATACAGAAAAAACACAAACGCAATAGGAGAATTTGCAAACGAAAACCATAGACTTCAGTTCGACAAAGAACGAGAAAAGATGAGCGAATAATCCAACTATAAACGAGTAACAAGAAGCGAATACACAGTTCAGTCAGTAAAGCTAACAGCGCGACGTATTTTCAAGTGGCCAGGTGAGAAAAGAGTGAAGCGAGCTGACGAGTGTTACTGAGCGAGCTCTTTTGGCTCTCTAATTATTCTATCTCCGTTGACCTATTATTTATATCTCTGTCTTTCAATCGTAGTCTTGTCTTGGGCGAGAATATAGTTCATAGCTCAACGTTTTTCGTTCTTGGTCGGACTGCAGCCTAACAGGCCTCTGGGCACATGTACACAGCAATAACACTTTTGAAAAAGTATTTCATGTAAGCTACTACTTCTATTTCACAGATTTAAAGCTATAATCTAATACTGAGATTAGTTTCGCAATAATTACTCCTACTAAAATCTATCACGACTTATCGTTATCAAACAAGTGTTTGGTACCTTCGCGATTGCACGTCTTCTGTTCTATTAATTAATAATTTATTGAGGATAGCCAGGTGAGGTTTATCTTTTTAAATTCTTTGGTGTGTGTTATTTTCAAAACGTAAGTTATTTTTAATATAGATTTATTAATTATCTCCTCTTTACATATAAAGAAGCCGGCAGATAAATCTACTGTCCACGGTGGTAAGTGGATATTGTCGCATCTGGACATCCACGATACATGCCAACATCAATTCAGAATGACAATTGTTTTCATGCCCCCGCTCATCTTTGGAGATTTAGGAACATCATAACCATCTTCTAACTATTCCTTAAGATTTCTGAGCCAAAACGTAATTCAACTACCAGATACCATTAACCAATACCAGAAACTACCAGGCGACCATATACTCTGCCTTTAAATTGCAAGAGATGGTATCCGTCACTGAGCAAGACGTGACCAGAATATATCAATTTTCTTTTTTTGACTGTTTTGTGACTATCAACCGTTTATTCATTCTCTGCGATACCGTATTACTTATGTCCGACCACGATACCCGTAAAATCCTCGATTCACCAACGATACCCGTAAAATCCTTCTGTACCTATATATAATACTGAGGTATGAGTCCAGGTTTCGATGCTGTACGATGGATGGGGAAAACGTAATCCAAATATAGAGGCTATCATAGCGGTTTCGGAAAACTGAGACGTCCATAAAAATGTCGCGCGTTCGATTCCCAAACAACTGTTATTAATTAAATTCTATACTATATTATATATAGAATATATTAGTATATTCAAATTTTATTTTATATAATGTTGTTCATTTGGACTTACTTCGGGCTATACATATAGTGATGATATAATCACTATATAGCCCCACGGTGGCCGAGAGAAAATGCTTTTAGCATTAAGTTCGCCTTAAAAAAAGTACAAATCAATAAATAAGTCTTAGAATGAGCAGCTAGTTGAGAAGCTAGTAGCTATTAAATGTGGTGTTAGTATTATTATTTAATTATTATAATTTTCAGGTTTAATAATGCGTGGGATGTTGCTCTTGGTCGCCATCTTGGGTGTAGCTTTAGCTGGGCCCGTGAATGTCGAGCAGCTCAAAGACACCTTGTTCACCTCTGGTACGTTTTAAAATTAGATGCTTTGGTTGATGGATGAAACATACTTGTTTCATAAATCAAGTCAACCTCGTTTTTAATTTCAAGTAAACGTATTTTAAACTCTATTAATGTGAGTTCGATACACACTTGGCCAAATTTTATTAATCTCTATACACAGTTATATTCGTATATAACTGGTCATTGTTTCTCAACATACATTTGTGATAAATATAGTATTAACAATTGTCTTAACTCTATTACAGTGTATCCGTTATTGGCGGTCCAAAGGTTAATACAGGATCATACCCGACTACTATTATTTCATGGTCATACCATGTCAACCAACGACTTCTTCGTTATCAGAAACATTGAGGCCTCTTAAGTAGCTTAGGCCTCTTAAGTTATCAGATAATAAACGCTTAAAGTATTAATCAAAATTAATGATTAGTAGATAAAACAGATATGTTTTTATCTAAGTTATTTTAGGTCTAACCTATTGCGAAAAACAATAAAAATCTACAGGATTCTTATCCGCTGCTTATCTTTTGGTTTGATAAAATTCTTTAAAAGTAATTAGTTATTATTGTTGTAAATGAAAATGTTTGCTACCTATTTAATCAATGCGAGAACAATCATTTTATATATTTCTTACTCAGTAAAACAATAGACAAACACTCACCATCACACGCATTCAAAAAACAAAGTTCAATGATTTATATAATTGTTTGCAGGATTCAATAGTAACTATGTTCACTCTTTGGTTTTAGATAGATGCCGAATCTCTTCTAACATTTTAATATTTTTAAACAGGACATAACTATTAGTTAACTATGCTTTTGACAGCGTCTTGTGGGCGGAAGTGCGACGGGGTGCACCCGTTAGCTAGTGTCATACCACTACCGCTTATAGGCGGAAGTGCGACGGGGTAAACTCGCTAGATATTGTCACACCACTACCGCTTATAGGCGGAAGTGCGACGGGGTTGCACCTGTTAGATAGTGTCACACCACTACCGCTTATAGGCGGAAGTGCTACGGGGTGCACCTGTTAGATAGTGTCACACCACTACCGCTTATAAGCGGAAGTGCGACGGGGTGCACCTGCTAGATAGTGTCACACCACTATCGCTTATAGGCGGAAGTGTGACGGGGTACACTCGCTAGATATTGTCACACCACTATCGCAGAAGTGCGACGGGGTGCACCTGCTAGATAGTGTCACACCACTACCGCTTATAGGCGGAAGTGCGACGGGGTGCACCCGCTAGATAGTGTCAAACCATTACCGCTTATAGGCGAAAGTGCGACGGGGTCCACCCACTACATAATGTCACACCACTAGCGCTTATAGGCGGAAGTGCGACGGGGTGCACCCGTTAGATAGTATCATACCGCTACCGCTTATAGGCGGAACTGCGACGGGGTGCACCCGCTAGATAGTGTCACACCACTACCGCTTATAGGCGGAAGTGCGACGGGGTGCACCCGCTAGATAGTGTCACACCATTACCGCTTATAGGCGAAAGTGCGACGGGGTCCACCCACTACATAATGTCACACCACTAGCGCTTATAGGCGGAAGTGCGACGGAGTCCACCCGTTAGATAGTGTCACACCACTACCGCTTATAGGCGGAAGTGCGACGGGGTGCACCTGTTAGATAGTGTCACACCACTATCGCTTATAGGCGGAAGTGCGACGGGGTGCACCTGCTAGATAGTGTCACACCACTACCGCGTATTGGCGGAAGTGCGACGGGGTGCACCCGCTAGATAGTGTCACACCATTACCGCTTATAGGCGGAACTGCGACGGAGTCCACCCTTTAGATAGTGTCACATTACTACCGCTTATACGCGGAAGTGATGGGACACTATCACTGATTCCTTATATTACATCTTCTTTACTCTAACTGGGGTGAAATTGTTATCTGAGCTTGATGTCACTACATATTACAAAAATTCAATTGTAAATGTTTTTTTGTGGAATAATTTAATTCACCTATTTATTTTACTGAAGAGCCTATGATTCTAGCAATTTTTGTAAGAATGTGTCCTGTATATATGATACACACAGGTTGTGTCTAAATTTTTCCAACGCCTGAAACCATAAATCCCAAATTCATCAACTCTAAATTCATGAAAGGAAAAATTTGCGAATCTATATTTGCAAAAAAAAAAGGATCGTTTTGAATTTTTACATTTTTTTTTATATAAATTTGTCATATGCAAAGACAACATTATATGTCAATTAACTCAGAATCTTGGGTAGAATTCATCGTTTCAGGCTTCAGGAAAGATCTGGAAACATTCTGTATGTTTAGTTCTTTCATTTCACGAAAGCGGCTTATGCTCAGTAGTGGTGGTTGCTTGTGTATGTTTGTATGGACATTGTTATAGGGAGCGTAAATGTTTGTTTTGTAATGTCACTTTTGGTTTGCCTTTACAGTTCCAAACACTAGAAACAGTGGGTTCGAGGAACTGATCTTAAACATAGCTGAAGATCTAAGGGTACTCATTGTGAACGGATCTGATGATATACCAGTTTTGGATCCTTTCGAGTTGGACCATTTGGAACTGCATGGTGCAGCAGTCGGATTGTCAGGGTGAGTTCGTTAGCATTTTCCTTCTGTTTTAGTTGATACAGTAAAATTGTACACCATATTATACACTTTTGTGGTGTTGTTTACGCCTACAGATTCAGCAAGTTTCTTTCTTTCAACTGCAATCAGCCCTTTTAGCTTCCACTGTAGGATATGGGCCACATCATGCACATTGTATTGTTCATGAGAGATGTATGGCCTTAAAACGTCAAGTTGGCCAAGCGGGTTGGGAAGTGAACTCTTATAGAGGAGGTCCAGTTCCTCATGGCTTATGGCAGCGGCTTTGTTATCCCTTACAAACACAAATTTTAATCTCTGCTTTTACTACAGTTATTTGATGCCCGATATCTGGAAAACATACTATTATTATTATAATCTATATTTTGTTTTCTTCAATTTCTCCTCGCTAATACAGGCTTGTGATCGAACGAGAGCCGGGGAGTGAGTGAGTGTGTAGCCTGAGATGTTACATTTTTTTTTATGGACGAATGCAGCAGATGAGAATACAGTCCACCTAATGGTAAGTGGATACTGTCGCCCATAGACATCCGCGATACTTGCCAACATTAGTCCAAAATGACAAACGTTGGCAAGTCCCCGGATGCGCTGCCTACCTTTGGAGATATAGGAATCGATTTAGAGAAAGGGTTGGGAAAATGGGGAGGGATAGGATGGGAATGGGCTCTGGCACATCTCACTCATTACCGAAACACGTAGGTACATTAAGGAAATAAGACAAAGTGGAAATGGAGTACATTTCAAGGTAGTGTTCTGTGAGAGAGGAGTAACATGGCCAGTCGAGCGCGCCCAGTAGCTGTTGGACTGCAGCGTGCACTGTCCCCCTCAAAAACACAAAATGATGATTTGTGTTTGTGGATCAGGAATGTCTGGACGCGGTGAGTGTGATGCGTTTATGGAGAGGAATTTGGGAAGGTTTCCTAATGTTTTCAGGATTTAACTGTTTTTTGAAGAAAGTGAGTGGATATATGCTTAATAGTTTACGCTTGTAAGTACATAGTTAGAATGACATCTCTATAATATGATAAAATGATAACTATTGTTTTATTGTGGCTCCCTTCCATTGGGCTTTAACTTGTATGGATAGGTCTGTATACTTAGTTATTTTTTCTGTGTGTGTTATTATCATTATAATGCTGAATTAATATTTTTATTCAGTAAAATTACACCACTAAACTAAAAAGAATTTCACTTTAGTTGTTTGGGGGTTCGATGAGGCTGATAGCTTACATGATCTAAATAATTAATTTACATGTTATCTATGTTGTTTCACCCGTGTTCCAGGTCCCACGTTACTCTCAGCGATGCTGTAGTCAATTACCTGAGCACGTTCATAATACACGAGCTGAGTGTGGTGCGGACTTCTTTCTTCCTTCAGCGGTACCGGGTACAAATACTCATCGGAATACCTGTCTTGGAAGCTGATACGAGTAAATATCTGTTTATTTTACTGGTTCTAAAGGAATATCATCCCTGGGCAGCGTCTGACGCTTTACAAAGCTCGGGTTAGGCCTCATATGGACTATTTGATTGAGTTGTCCTTGTGTCTGCACCCGTCTGCCGTGTAGAACGCCTGCAATTTAAGGCGCCCTACGGGCCTCCGGCGCCCTGTGCGGCCGCACGGATCTCATACCCTTAAGCCGGCACTGATTGTACTTATCGTTGAACAGTTTATTTATTTATTTATTCAAGAAAGACATACAATTTTGTACTATCAACAATTATGTTTACAAAAAACTTAATAAATAGAAAAGAAAACCAAAGAACTCTCCACTAATTGAACATATTTTACAATTTAGTTAGGCAAAATTATAAATACAGATTGAGAAGCAACACATCAATTTCCAGATAGGCCAGTTTCACACATTACAAATTTACAATAAATACGCAATAAAATCATTTATTGTTACTTTTACAGACATTTTTAACTTGCTTTCTATATGCATTAAGAGACAAACAAAAAGGGCCTAGATGAGAATATACATCATTGTAAGTCTAACAAGCGCGATTGATGACATTGTTAAAACAAAAAATGGATTTAAATGTACCAATATAGGAAAGCTTTCTATTCCTTGCACCCAATCTCTGACACAGTAAACGGATTTTACTTAAAAGATATGATGATTGGAACCTAACAACAGTGGAATCGTTAGGTTCCATGTTGTACGTGGATGCAACCCGTCTGCAATACAGATACAGTAATTATTTTGTCTATTATTGTTCTTCTATATATTCCTTTATCCTTTTCTTAGTATTTTCGTTATTTTCCAGAATCCTACGATCTTTTCGCTTCAACTGGTGCCATAGAAATCTTCGGAACAGGCAGCGCGAAGTAAGTAAGAATTTGTTAGACATACTATTATACTTCACACTGGAAAAAGGTAGCCACAAAAAACATCAGAAGGTCGGCAGAGCACCAGCACACCCCATAGGGGTATGTTGGACACCTAGGACCCCAAGGATATGCTCTTGGACACCTGGAAAACTAAGGTGTTCCAGGTGTCCAAAAGCGACGGTAGCCAGTTATGGGTACCATCACATGAGACGCATCTCTATCCGCCTCCTTTATATAGAAAATAATAATTATGTACACTGTATGAAGTTTTACTATATTTTTTCATAATTGCGACACCGTATTGTTCGTAAGTTTGTAGGTAAATACCGCAAATTTTTTGTATTTTTCAGAATTATGTGGCCTAAATGCTCAATTGCTTAAGGTCTCATGATTCGGAGAGTAACAATGCAATGCAACCTGGCCTCTCAGCATTCACTGCTGGACATGGGCCTTCTCACGCACATTGTCTCGTGGATGAGGGATGTGAAGCCTTAAAACGCCACGCTGGCCAAGCGGTTTGGCGATCTGAATAGATTAGACATTAATGATCGAACTTATAAATACCGAATTCTGTTTATTTGAGTCGAAATCAGATTCCCTTTGGGAGCGTAGGTTCGAATCCTACCGACTGCGCCGTGTATTGTTTAGTATGTTATGTCTATTGAAAGAATTGATAACAGTAACTAACTAATTTATTAATATTAGACGATAGACGTGAATGTGTGTCTTACAGAGGTCACCTGACAAGAGAGCGTTTATAGTCTATGGACATAGGGTGGTAAGCACTCCAGTTTGACAAAACCACAGACAATACAGTCCACTCTTTTAGAGGTGGTGTAGTTCTTCAAGGCCTGTTGTACCTGATTTGTTATTTATTCCTTTTACGGCACCCACGGGAAAAGAAAAGGTCGTGCTATTATATAGCCGGCACCTGAGAATAACAATAAGACCGAATATTTTTTATTTTCTAACTCAAGATCAAGCTCAATTGAGCTCAAGTAAATACAATAGGTTCTCTTTTAATATTAATAGACATCCTATAATTGAATACTGGAAATAAATAAGGCACTAAGTACCAAAAATGTAGTTTTTAAACTAATAATGATTTCCGGTACTATGTGCCATGCCCAATATCATAAATAAATCACTAAGAGCCTACGAGTATACAGTTTGTTAATATTCCTGTGTGAAGTTTGTGTGAGTGCTATGTGCCACGGTCGATGTATTGAAAATAGGCACTAAGGACCATACTCGCTAACGTCAGTTTGTTCAAAATGGGGGACGGTGAGGCAAGTTCATCTCGTTCTATCAATGTAAATAAAAGAAAAACGCTGTGTTCAAACAAAAATACAGAAAGAAATCGTTTAAAAACTAAAGGACAAGAATATATATCAATGTCTTCAAAAACCATTCCTTCCGTTACTCCTCCTCGAGACGAGGTAACATCTTAAAAATGTTTCTAGGTTATTTTACCGATCTCATTGTTACACTGCGATAGTGATGTGCTTGATCGCAAAATATAAAGTATTAATTATTTTAAAAAGACGTTTAAATCAATATTATTTTATTTTACATATACATACTTAGTGGTGATAGCCTATATTTTTAACCGACTTTAAAAAAGGAAGAGGTTCTCAATACGAATCGACTTGCAAGGAATTGAAGTCGGTTTTTAGTTAAAAAAAAAGAGATTATATCAAAATTTGTTCAAATAAGTACGTGAGAAGCTGCGACGTTTTCGTAAGTTTTAAAATAAACATCTAATTGAAAATCGTATTTTTTTCAGGTTGTATGCAAGTGTAAAAAAAGTTGTTCCGAAATTTTATACCAACAAAAACTCAAATTATTTAACGATTATTATAATCTCGATTCAAGTGAAAAACAGGGATCGTATTCAGTGGGCTTAATAAATATATTAGAAATAAAAAGGAGGAGAAATGGAAAATATAATGATCCAAAAAGCAGTAGACGTCAATGCTCCGTCTCATATGTTTTACCTGATGGCAGAGGAAATCTAAAACCAGTTTGTAGAAAAACATTTTCATCTGTTTTTGGGATAAAACAAAAAAAAGTACACGTTTTAATAATAGACTGAAGAGTGGGAGTTAGTTTATGTAGAAAAGAGGGGGGAAAAATAAAAAATAGAAAATTTCTAGATGAAGATATCGAAAGAATAAAAGAACATGTCAATACATTTCCTCGTGAAGAGTCTCATTATGGTAGAGCACGGTCTAAAAAAGAATATTTAAGTCCAGACTTAAATCTAAATAGACTTTTCAAAGCATTTAGACTATTGCACCCTGATTCTATTGTAACATACAAATTTTACAGTTCTGTGTTTAAAAAGAATTTTATTAATTTAAAATTTGGTAGAAAACGGACAGACACGATAAGTCACAAGTCCCACGACTTGTGACTTATTGGCAGCTCAAGTAAAAGCTAGCGCTAATGACAAGGAGTCTTCTTTGAAATTACAACTACATCAAGCCAAGGCAAACAAAGCAATGGATTGCTTAAAGGCAGATATGGCAAGGTCACAAATGCCAGATAGTTTTTCATGCCCTGCAACAATGGACCTACAACAAGTTTTATCAACACCTACACTAACACATAGTCAGATGTATTATCTTCGTCAACTTTCAAATTTCAATTTTGTTTCCACATCGGTGATACTAACGATGCTTATACTTACGTGTTTATGGCACGAAGGAATCACAGGCAGAGGTGGGAACGAAATCGCATCGCGTATTTTAAATGTCTTTCGTAATAATGCTACCACCAAAAGGAAATTAATCATGTGGAGTGATAAATGTTGCGGGCAGAATAAAAATAGAATGATTATTTTATTATGGATTTACCTCATAAAATTGAATGTATTTGATGAAGTACAACATAAATATTTAATTTCGGGTCACTCTTATTTGAATTGTGACAGAGATTTTGCATTAATTGAAACACGTAAAAAAGTATGTAGTCCAATGGTGCCAGAAGATTTAATTACAATGATTACAGAAGCAAGAGAAAAGTATTTTCAAGTAATTCCAATGAAGGAAAAGGATTTTTTCGACTTTCACCAAGCTGCTGATACCATAATTAACACAGATAAAATGAACATTTCCAAAGCACAGTCGATTAAAATTTCTAAAGAACATTTACATAAAGTTAAGTTAAGAGAAAAGTATTTTCAAGTAATTCCAATGAAGGAAAAGGATTTTTTCGACTTTCACCAAGCTGCTGATACCATAATTAACACAGATAAAATGAACATTTCCAAAGCACAGTCGATTAAAATTTCTAAAGAACATTTACATAAAGTTAAAGTTCATAGCAGACTAAGTGATATTGAACCTTGGAAAGTTATCAACATTTTAAAAAGAAATAAAACTTTACACGATTTAAATTCCATTAACATTCTTCAACTTAATTGTTCTTCTAAAATTAGTGCTGCAAAAAGAAACGATTTATTGACAATGGTACCATATCTCAGAAAAGAAGAACACAAAACATTTTATTTCAATTTGTTAAATAAATAAGCAATTTTACAAAAATAATTAAGTTGCAGAATTGTAGAAATTTCTCTATGTCACATCACTAGTGACGAAAGAACACAATTTGGTGGTTTCAACATGGTGCCTTTTTAGATATAATAAAATACTGACTTAGTGCCTTTTTTTTGCAACGCAATAGAGACTTAAACCTTTCTAAATATTTCATGTTTATAAGTCCTTTTTTATTCCATTAAAACGTAATTATTAGATTTTTGAAATATAAAGGGTCATAAAAATGTTCCTAGTTTGTATTAAAATTCAATGTTAAATGAAAACAAATGATTATAGATACTTATGTGAGTTTTATTGTTTTCCTGAGTTTTTAGAGAATGGCACTTAGTGCTTTGTTTATTTCCAGTATTCAATTTTAAGTTTCAATTTGGGATTTTCAATATATTCTTATTTTCTTCTATTTGGTCCTTACTAGGAACGGTATATATATAGTCTTTTTAGTATAGTTTAAATTCGAGTATAGTTTTTATAGAAAAATAGTGATATGAGCATATAATCCACCTGGAGATACGTGGATACTGTCATCCATGAACATCCGCGATACTTGCCAGCATGAGACCAGAATGATAAACATTGGCGCCCTTCCGTATGCGCTGCCAACCTTTGGAGATTTAGGAATTAATTTGGAGAAAGGGTTGGGAAAATGGGGAATAGAAGGTATTATGGGACAATTTCATACAGTGGCGTGTAGTAGTCTAATTTAGCTGAAGTAGTGGAATTTCGCAGTGCAGGTCGCTGCCGATAGGTCTAAATGGCGGACAATGGGGGAGGCCTATGTCCAGCAGTGGACGTCCAAGGGCTGAGAGGAAGGAGTGGAATTTCGTCTCTCATCAATTAAATACAGCTTGGTTGTTCTTATAGATTGAGAGTTGTTGAGCCAAGAATCAGAGGTAACCTACTTATTGCACCGAGGCTTTCAATTTCGAGTATCGTCTCCTTAAATGTCTTGGAGTGTGAGATCAATTTCTCTTTGGAAGCTTTTGAGGTAATTTACTGGTCTATTTTTTTAAAATAAATAACGCCACATTCAATGGCTCACATTTGGATTGGATGTCGTGGGTCCAGAGATACACACAAAGACAAACATACAACCAGACCCGAACAAACATATTTTATCTTTAAACAAGTAAATATCCGACCGGAAATCGAACCCGGCACCTTTTGCACAGCCCGTTGGGTCTATCGTATGATTCCACTTTAATATAAAATGAAGAAACTTAATCTGAATAGTGATAAGAGTGGTGATAGATAGCATAGGAATTCTTCACTTCTATTCGTGAAGTCGTGAGTTCAAATCTCCACACCGTACAGGTTTTTAAAATTATCACTAGCTCGGCGGTGAAGGAGAACATCGTGAGGACCTCAGGATGTTCGTGAGTTAAAAAAATCCGCACTGAGTCCACTTGATTAGGGCTTGAAATATCCTAGCGAGATTTTGCTGGGAGATTTTGCTACTTTCTGAACGTCTTAGAAAAAAATGTTCAGACAAAGGGGTTGAGGTAGTGGTAGGGGTAGATATAATCGGTGTGACCCTGATATTTATTTTTTGATATGTTTCAGCCCCAAATAACCGGTCTGTTCAACGACAATCTAGCTAGCAATTTCGTGAGTCTATTCCTCAGGAATTTGGTGCCGGAGCTGTTGGAATTCTATGACGTAAGTTGAGCATGGCCACTGACGATAGAAGATAGTGGAAACGATAGAGAAGAGGCGGAGTGTAAATACCTTTGATGTCACTGCGTTGGTTCTTGGGCGTCGGCTGTTATCACGCCCTTTGTCTTTCTCCTTTCCAGTTACTTCCAACCCAGGTTGATTTTCTTTAGTGTGCACGTAGACAGAAGACCGTATCTTGACGGTACGTAGCTGCGATGATGGTTAATGATTCTGAGAATGCGCATGGACCCTAAAATAATACGTCTTGATGGTACGGTGATTTACGGCAGAGAGAGAGAGCGATGACTAAGTCCCGCTCCAAGGAGGTGATTGGGTGTAGGGAAAGAAAATTTTTCCACTTACCCTCAAGCAGCCGTCATCAAAAATATTAATATTACGTACCGTTTCGTGCTTTAATTAATTGTCTAACATGTTTCGTTTCACGCTTGAATTTGATATCTAACAGTAGGCCTAATCCATAAGTTCAAAGTCGCTCAATGAGCTACGGAGAGAGCTATGCACGGAGTTTCTTTAAGGAATGAGATCAGAAATGAAGAGTTTTCTTTATGGAAAAAAGGTGGCAGACGAGCATAGAATCCACCTGATGGTAAATGGACATTGTTGTTCATGGACATCCGCAACATCAGTCCAGAATGACAAATGTTGGTATGACCCCGGATGCGCTATCAACCTTTGGAGATATAGGAGTGGATTTGGAGAATGGGTTGGAAAAGTGGGGAGGGATAGGATAGAATGGGACGGTAATGGGATCTGGCATATTGTTATCTCATTCATTACAGAAACACGTACATATATGGGGAAAATCGGATAAAGTGGGAAATGCAGTAGATTTCAAGGTAGTCAAGATAGATATAATATGGGAGAGGGGTAACGTGGCCAGTCTAGTGTGTGTCCCCAGCGGCTGTGGGAATGCAGCGTGCACTATCTCCCTTCAAAATAGGCGATTTTAGTTCGTTCTACAGTGGTAGGCTGAAGTGGCAATAGGCAGGTCATGCAGAATCGATAACCGATGGGGCAGTAGAATCCTCGAATGGAGGTCACGTACCAGGAAACGCAGTGTGGGAAGCCCTCTGGGCAGGTCGACTGGGTGGAGGTTGAATGAGAAGAACTGTAGATAACGTGTGACGCGAGCTCTGGAAGAGGCTTATATCCAGCAATGGAGAGACATAGGCTGATGGTATGGTATGATATGGTATTGTGAACCGTATGTCAAATTATTACACCTTTACGTTAACAGCGTGGATATTTCAATTAATTAATTCCTTAGTTAATACAATAATTAATTAATAATTAATTAATACAACCAATGTTGTATAGGAGGATATAACCGAGTTCCTGAGCACGACTGTCCACGATGTGGCGAACGATATCCTTGCAGATCTTAACCTTATTGGTATTCTTGGTTAACTTCGATCTTCATACAAAAAATTGAATAAAACTTTTTTTTTTTTAAAGCATATGTTTTATTGTGATTTTAGTGACCACTGAAAACAGCTTTTATTTCTAACATTCTATTTCAGCCCTACTAATAAGAAAAGGTATTAGGTAATATTTATAATAAAAGTATAAGTAATATTATATTTGGAAATTTAAAATAAACAATGGTTATACTTTTTGTGTTATCCAAAACTCCAAGTTTCTTGTTTGAAGTTAATTAAAGAAAATTTTACCATTTTTTTAATTCTTTCTTGACTGTCATCAAAATGCACTCGTGCTTTTTTTAAGGAGGGCAGTATTACACTACCTTCTTGAATCAATAAGGCCTCAATCAATAATAAATAATACTATGATCAATGAATCAAAGGAGGATCCTTTGTGTCTTGAATAATTTCTTTATTGATCAGAATTAACTAAAGATAAACATCTACTTACCCAGATTTTGATCAAACATTTGCTGGTGTACTTGCATATAATAATTATAATTAATTGTATACATATATTGACATTGATTTTAGGGTATTCTTAAAAGTTTATACTTGTTTACACTACTCTTATTATTTTGAAACCACTAAACTCATTTTAGCTTGCAATGGAAAAACTTTCATGATGGAAGAAAGTATAAAAGTATAAAACATTTTTTTTTGCATTTTTTTGAATTGTGTATATTGGATTATCAATGATTTGAAAAATAATAATCTGCAGTACAAGGAGGACTTTCATATTGAAATTACATCTGAAGACAAGCCCTACTAAAGAACTACAAAAGTGGTTAGCTACTGAAAAACTGTTGATACTGACACTAATTCATAGATGGCGTTAGTAAATTTAGTATGGAATAAAGCTGTTTGATATAAGTATGGATTTTTAATTCAGTTTCATGGAGAAATTGTATTTAATAAGTCAAGGTTTAGACCTATAAAATAATACCCACTGTGAAATTGGGACGCCATGTGAATTGGTGAATTGTGAATTGGGACGACGATCATTTCTGTGCGGTGCTGTTTTACCTCACTGGCGAGCTAGTAACAATTTAAAAAAATCCGCACTTAATTAGAAACTTAGTGGTACGAGCCGAGGATTGGAACCCACGATCACACGAATGTAAATCGAGTATACATACCCCTAGGCTATCGTCGCTCTAGCTCCCTAGCTTGTCACTAGCTCGGTGCTGAGGGCAAACATCGTGAAAAAACCCGCATGCTCCACTGAAAAAAAAAACAATCCGCACTGGGCTCTCTTGGTGGATTATGACCCGAAACCTCCTGATAATTTACTAGGGGAGGCCTGTGCTCTGTAGTGGGACATTAAAAGCTACTACAAGTATCTCATAGTATAAACAAACAAAAAAAAACTCACAATAGGTATAGGTAAAATATTAGCACAGATTATTATAAAGTATAATCTTAAATATTAGTATAAAGCTAAAAAAATAAAGAAGGGATTTAAGATGATCACTTCAAAGTGGCGTTACTTAATCAAATTCACGTAGTAAAATGAACCTTAAACGCTGTAATTTTACGTTTACGAGCCGACGTGTCACGTTTTAATGACTTCTGTAATGCCGCGGGCCGTTTCGCGTTCTCGTATTAGATTTTTGGGCAATAATGTTTTTAATTAATATTTAATTAACTTCTTGTGTAATGGTGTAAAGGGCGTTATTCCTCTTGGGAAAATGAATTCGATATTTGTATTTGGAATTTTTAAAAAAAAAGGCAAGATAAGACAATGCATGTCCATTAAATTGTATGAAAACCAAGCGTATCACTTATTTTGTACAATACACGAATAAGTCACAAATTGATTTTAGTGATGAGAAGCTATTCACTGATGAAACGAACAACCCTTGACTCAGTTTACTATATTTGATGCATTTTTACAATTGATTATGCAGAATTAGGCATTTCTGTATTTTCTAACAGCGACTCGCTAGCGACACGGATCGGAACAGCCTGAAAGAGTGACACGAAAAGTAGGAGCTTAACGCCGACATAAGACACGCAGCGACTGACAGCTTTTTTTTCTCTATTTATTGAGGTATTACTTATTATTATTATTAGGTAGTATTTATTAGTATGTAGGTACAGGTTATTTATCTATATATCTCGGCATCACACAAACCTTTAAGATTTAAATGTGATGTGCGAATCGCTCTAATGTTACTCTAATATTACTATAATTATTACATATGATTATACTATTAATTATACTACCAATTTATACTATTACTATGAACGTACTTACATTATCTATCCCTCAATATCTGTGGTGTGGACTTACATTATCTATCCCTCAATATCTGTGGTGTGGACTTACATTATCTATCCCTCAATATCTGTGGTGTGGACTTACATTATCTATCCCTTAATATCTGTGGTGTGGACTTACATTATCTATCCCTTAATATCTATGGTGTGGACTTACATTATCTATCCCTTAATATCTGTGGTGTGGACTTACATTATCTATCCCTTAATATCTGTGGTGTGGACTTACATTATCTATCCTTTAATATCTGTGGTGTGGACTTACATTATCTATCCCTTAATATCTGTGGTGTGGACTTACATTATCTATCCCTTAATATCTGTGGTGTGGACTTACATTATCTATCCCTTAATATCTGTGGTGTGGACTTACATTATCTATCCCTTAATATCTGTGGTGTGGACTTACATTATCTATCCCTCAATATCTGTGGTGTGGACTTACATTATCTATCCCTTAATATCTGTGGTGTGGACTTACATTATCTATCCCTTAATATCTGTGGTGTGGACTTACATTATCTATCCCTTAATATCTGTGGTGTGGACTTACATTATCTATCCCTTAATATCTGTGGTGTGGACTTACATTATCTATCCCTTAATATCTGTGGTGTGGACTTACATTATCTATCCCTTAATATCTGTGGTGTGGACTTACATTATCTATCCTTTAATATCTGTGGTGTGGACTTACATTATCTATCCTTTAATATCTGTGGTGTGGACTTACATTATCTATCCCTTAATATCTGTGGTGTGGACTTACATTATCTATCCCTTAATATCTGTGGTGTGGACTTACATTATCTATCCCTTAATATCTGTGGTGTGGACTTACATTATCTATCCCTTAATATCTGTGGTGTGGACTTACATTATCTATCCCTTAATATCTGTGGTGTGGACTTACATTATCTATCCCTCAATATCTGTGGTGTGGACTTACATTATCTATCCCTTAATATCTGTGGTGTGGACTTACATTATCTATCCCTCAATATCTGTGGTGTGGACTTACATTATCTATCCCTTAATATCTGTGGTGTGGACTTACATTATCTATCCCTTAATATCTGTGGTGTGGACTTACATTATCTATCCCTTAATATCTGTGGTGTGGACTTACATTATCTATCCCTCAATATCTGTGGTGTGGACTTACATTATCTATCCCTCAATATCTGTGGTGTGGACTTACATTATCTATCCCTCAATATCTGTGGTGTGGACTTACATTATCTTTAATATCTGTGGTGTGGACTTACATTATCTATCCCTTAATATCTGTGGTGTGGACTTACATTATCTATCCCTCAATATCTGTGGTGTGGACTTACATTATCTATCCCCTCAACATTTGTGGTGTGGACTTATTTCTCAGCTCTAAGACTCTATGCATTTTTTAAGTTACGATATTGCTCAAGAAAACTGTGAATAAAGAATGATTTGTTGTGCATTATTTTTGTTGGTACGTTTATTTTTGTATATTTTTTGGTGCTGTATATTTATGGACACTCGTCCATAAATGATGGTAACTGGTGATCACTAAATACAACATAGTGAGCTATCTGGTGTCGGCTAGCTTTGGAATATCATCAGCCCATCTCTTCCCGTCGCGTTGGTATCGTAAAAGGCTACTAAAGGATAACAAAGCCGTTACCACGAGGCCTGCGGAACCAAAGCCCCTCTAAATGATGGAACTGGCCAACCCCATGGACTAAAAAGGACTAGTGGACTAAAAAATGCTAGTTACGGTGACCACTCTCCATCAAGCAAGTGACTAGTACATTTGTAATTTCTTAAAAATCTTCCTAAAACTTCATAGAGTTCATAGAGTCTACTATGCGATTCTAAACATAGTAGACATGTGATTCGAAACAAAAGGAATGTTTGAAATTTCAAGCGCTTCTCCGTCAGGAACAAAGATTTCTCGTCGGGTTTGCGGAATCCGAATATATGTAATCCCGACTTAAGAAGCGCGGAGGTAAAGGATTTTCCCTGCATTATTTTTACCAAAAGAAAACTTGTGATAACTTTGAAGTTATAAAATTAAATAGGTCGCTAAAGCAATTCTGAATTTATACTCGTAATACAATTAGAAAATCTATTATTTAAATAAATCAAAATACGTAATAAGTAAAGAAAAAAAAAATTAACGGGAAAGAGCAGCAAATCATAATCAGCAAAATAATCTACTTTTGAATAAGTTGAATTAAGTAAATGAAGTATCGTATCACCAACTCGAGTCCCGCTGTTTTTTATTATCACCAGAGAACCCAAACCTAGCCCTATTTTAAATTTGCTACCATCGATTTGCTGCTCATTCAATATTATTTTATAAATTAAAAGAAAAAAAATTAGTCAATTTAAAAAAAAATCTTAACCAAGAATATTTTAATAAAAATCTTTCGAACATGATTTCACGTTAAGAGCTCCGTCTATATATGATGAAATTGAATTTCCTTCAAAGATATCGAACCAGTTTCAAGTAGTTTACTCGTAGCAGTAGCTAAATTTATTATAACGTAGGTAGTGGAGACGACGCTGCAATGTGATACTGTTGAGATATACTACTGATATAACAGAGCTAGCCTGCCTTTAATTTTGAGGATATAAATATAATTAAATAGGATATAATATCAAATTATTTTGTAGCGCAGATAGTCACAATCTGCAAATAGATCCCCATTGATATTAGAAATGCTCCGAACAAGAATACTTTTAAGCAGATGCTCCGGGCACATTACCGTGCGTCATCATAGATTAAGTGGTTCTGTATATTGATTACACGAGTAGATATGTGTGTACAGTTTATTTGTATATGTGTATATATAAATAAGGAATACATATAATAATTTAAGGAAATTATGAATTCGTATATAGTTGTAATTTCAGTTATATATTTATACTTTCATCGCACTCCCCAATGAAACTTTCTGTTCAACCCAAAGGTTAACTGATACAGAATACGTTATGGCATAAAGCCCGCTTGTTGTACGATTGAGCATTTAGTTCGCCTGTTTGCTAAATAAATAAAAAGAAAATAACATGAAACAAATACGAAAAAAAATATAGAGATCAGCTGACGAGTACGTCGTTGCCAAAAGGGATAATGACGATGGACAAACATACATATCTTTTAGTTTTATATTAGTACTGCAGAGGGCAGTAAGACGGCGGCGTTGCGCGCTGCACCGTTATACCGTTGGGACCGATAAGTTGTCGTCAACGTGGCCCTGAGTTCTAAGATCTCGGAAGCCTCTCTGAAACTTTATACCGTGTAGGTTGGCTAAATAGAAGTTATAGCTGGCTAATAGACTGTGCAATAGCTAAGAATATAGCTAAGGAATTATTAAGTATTATACAGAGTTAAATTAAAAATATCCCTCTTAATAATGAATTTCTTCCGTGAAAACTAACAACTTTTGTACTACGTATTTTTACAATTTGGGACATTCATTTAGACAAACGTCTCAATCACACGCACCGCGTAGGTTTACTCACATAGATTTATATAGATATATAGCGTAGTCCAAAAATAATGTGAAATATTTTAATATATCAACCAGTACACTAAAACTATTATATATAACTTAAAAATAACATCTATTTCGTGATTTTTTTTTATTACAATACATTAAAAATAAATAATTTGTTTTTTTTATTCGTATGTGCATAACACCACTACACACTCGCTCGCTCAGGTCTTTGACCTTTGAACTTCTGGCAGTAAGTACACATAAGTAGGTATGAATACGTAACGTGTTATCTACACACTACTAAATTAATCAATAATTATATATTTTTAATGTGATAAAGAAATCATTAAATACATGTTAAATTTTAGTTAGATATAATAGTTTTAGCGTACCGTTTGAGATATTAAAATATTTCACACTATATTTGTAAGACCTTATATGTATATAGGTAGCGGATTCAATTCCAGTTGTTAATGAATGAAGTGAAGTTCCGTTCGTAAAGTTAGTTTTTTTGAGGTCTATTCATGTATAAGCGTTATTCGCTGCCGCCTGGCGGTAACGATAATGTCTAGGTACTCGTATTTTGGATGAGTTATGTCAAGTCGCGCGAATTCGCCAGGACGAGCGAATATCGCCTAGGTACGCGTTGTACCGCTTGGTTAAGGGATACTGTTAAAATTGTTACTGGGTCTAGGCCGCTATACGCGCTACCCTAAGCGGTTGGCGAATATCGCATATCTCCAAATGCACGCGTTAATCGGATTAACGCGTATCCACGCGAATATCGTTAGTGCTGGCGGTCGCGAATATCGCTTATATCTGAATAGGCCTCAACGTAGTCAGAGGTTCCATTTAAAAATTCAACTTTTTTTGGGGAATATCAGAAAAAAGTAGGACAAAAGTTGTTAGTTTTAACAATGGAAATAGTGTTAACAGGGTACAAGTATTTATTATTTAACAGTGTACAAAGTACAGTTCAAGTATATCTTTTCCTTTGTTAAAATAATAAAACTTAGCAATTAAACAACTTTGAACGGTTTAAATCGCGTATATTTGACATTATTTATATCCCGACGTTTCGAACACTTTGCAGTGGACGTGGTCACGGGGTGACTGAGGAGTCACCCCGTAGTCATCGAAACGTCGGGATATAAATAATGTCAAATATACGCGATTTAAACCGTTCAAAGTTGTTTAATTGCTATGTATAGTAATCGCGAAAACCTAAGAAAATATTATGTTACGGTATACGGGCCGGAAACTGTATAGTCACCCCGTGACCACGTCCACTGCAAAGTGTTCGAAACGTCGGGATATAAATAATGTCAAATATACGCGATTTAAACCGTTCAAAGTTGTTTAATTGCTATGTATAGTAATCGCGAAAACCTAAGAAAATATTATGTTACGGTATACGGGCCGGAAACTGTATAGTCACCCCGTGACCACGTCCACTGCAAAGTGTTCGAAACGTCGGGATATAAATAATGTCAAATATACGCGATTTAAACCGTTCAAAGTTGTTTAATTGCTATGTATAGTAATCGCGAAAACCTAAGAAAATATTATAATAAAACTTGTTTAAAAGTATACCCTAATAGAATCATTCATAAAATTAATAATTTTCATGAATCATTTCGCCGTTTATTGACTAAGTAAGCATGTACAGTCAGCAACACGCTAATATACCAAAAACCGTTCGATTCCAGCCCTTATTACAAGCACAGTAAGGTACGGAGAGGTATACATTATCTTGGTACTGACTGTACAATTATTGTTAAACTAATATTATAAAACGAGACTGTGTTTTTGTTTGTATGTAAGAGGGAACCTAAAACTACTGGATCTATTTTGAAAAAATAAATACTTTTGTTTTAGGAAGCTAAATTAATGCAGGTGGATACAGCCTATGTTGGGGTTTCCTATAAACTTAAGAATCGTTATGTTACGTGAGCGAAGCCAGGACTAGTATTTTTTAAAGCTATTAATGCAATCAGTTTAGATAAAAACCCGATAAACTGGAGGGAATGCTGAGAATGACCATGAAAGTTTTGTAGGTGGATACTAGATTAACGGTATAAAATGTGGGTACCTATATCAAGAGAGATATACCTGCATGACAAAGAGAGAGATTATCATTATCGGCCGCAACACTCGCGCGGCGATATCGCTCCATTCCTTTATAGCACACGTACTACAAACACAGTAGTACACGTAGCGATCGTTGCTGACGTCACTAAGCGTAGCAGTGCTACGCGCAACTCAGCGTTTTAATAATAGATGGTAGTACGTACTACTTTTATGTTCTAATTACGTAACACAGTCACCCTACACTCAGTTACAAAGACCTCAATGTTGCCAAAAATTAGGTAACAAAGGAAAAGTATTCCACCAAAGTCGTTAGTGGCAGACGTCCCTGGGTTATTACTCGGCTTGTTATCATTGAATGTGTTACCGTTTATTGCTTATGAGATCCACGGGAGAAGGAAAGGTATAGTGGCTCAGCTAACGAATTAACAAATATACATAGCTTAATCGAACTCAAACATTCGGAAATCTTTTCAAAAATATTACTATATTTTTATGAACGTTTGTCATTTTAGACTGATGTTGACATGTATCGCGCATGTCCAACGTAAAATGAACTAAACCGAAGCTGTATTTGTAAAACTAGACAAATATTAGGTTGTCCTTTACAGAGGAATCTATCCAATTCAGTACTACAATCCAAGTGTAGGAGAAATATTAGATTGTCTATAGGAATGAGATATAGTCCCCGCAATTTATTCGTATCGCCTTTTAATCTAGACGTATCGCGTCAGTTAGCGCTTCTTTTAAATATTCTATCTAGCGCTTTACACATTATTGTATTATACAGGTTGTCGAAGTTTTTAAATTCTAGAAGTAAGTAATAAATTGTCTAAGTAATTGTAGACATGATAATGACATCCGCTGCTGTTAAAACGATTGTGGACATTAGTTATTTATGGAAAGGAGGCGGCAGACGAGCATACAGTCCGCCTGGTGGTAAGTGGATACTGTTGCCTGTAGACATCCGCGATATATGCCAACATCAGTCCAGAATGACAAAAGTAGGCAAGTCCCCGGATATGGAGGTTTACGAATGGATTTGATAAAAAGGTTGAGAAGACCTGGGAAATACGAATGTCATGTTTTTAAATATTTTTAGCAATTTTTAATTTAATTTTGACCGGAATACGGCTTTGTTTTTTCGTTCATAATTATTGTGGAATATAGTTCATTATAATGGCAACACTAAAAAAATTCACTGACTGAAAACGAAAACAAAATGGAAAGGGATTATTAGAAGCCTGGTCAGACTCATTCGTGGAGGCATTCGATCGTATGTTAGGTTGACGTAGGATTAAGAAGTTGCTAAACTGTAATTTCTGTATAGTAAGACAAATAAAAGTATTGTTATCGAGGAAGATGATTTTTTTTTTATACGAAATAAGAATAGAATAATGGGAAATACTCCGGCTTTAGATTGGTATCACTCCATCTCTTCCGACCGGTGTCGTAAAAGACGGCAAAGCCGCTACCATAAGCCCTGAGGCGCTATAGTCCTCTAAAATAGTGGACTCGCTAGCGTGGTCTTTTAAGGCCATATATGCCATGAGGCATGTATGACCACTTATGTGTGTATGTATGTTGTATGTATATATGTTGTGCATGACACATCACTTTTTCCACGGGAAGGTTCGTGTCTAACAGTAGACTGCGAAAGGGGCTGGTTACGGCTACAGTACATACAAAATTGAATTCTTTATTTCTTGAGCCTGTGGTAATCAAAACTCAGTCATTATGGATTCATTTGAAGAAACATCGAATATTTAGAATATTCCTTTTCTCCCCCGAATATTCACTTTAAAACTGTACCTTTGTACGTGTACCTTTAAAGCGTACTAGAAATCTCGATCTACTTGGTGTACCATTGACCCATAATAGATATCGGTAAAATTCCTTCATTCTACATGCACGTGAGGATTATAATAGAATTAGCTCCTTTGTTAACGACACGGTTTCCCTACGATACGGCGAGTTCGCCGCGCGCGGTGGAGAAACCGTATACGCTTATTCATGACACGGTCTTCTGTCTGTGGCGGCACGGCTAGCGTATTTTAGGTGAGGACTTACCGCGTCCTTTTTATTTATTTATTTAGGGTCGGCAACGCTTTACATACAAAACATGATTAGGAATATACAATTTTAAGACTAAACTCCAGTATGTATCCCAATTAAAGGCGTGCACAATATGAATAGAAACTTATATAAGCTAAATTGCGACTTTATGACACAAAGTTTAATGGAAATTTAAAAACAAATCGAAACTTTACATATTATAAATTTCGAAAGCTAAATAGAAAATTAAAAATTTTAATTGTATATTCTTGAGTGCTAAGCTAAGAAAAAGTAATTAAAATAACACAAAACTCGAATCAGCACAGATAAGCGGTCACGAAACCGTTAAAATTTCCGGCGTTGTCAACATACTCCCAAAGTCGTGATATAAATTTTGATGATTCATTTTGTAATAGTGTAACTACACTTAAAAGAAAATATTGTGATCGCTTCTCCGCTGTTACATGATAGTCCATATTATGATAATTATTGACAACATTTGCTTATTTTAGACAATTTATACAACGTTATATTTTTATACAATACATATACATTATTATTTGTATACATTTTTGTCATTTTTCTTACAGCTACTATATCTGAAAACATATAATGCGGGAGAGTACAATCGATTAAAAATGTAACTAGCCGTAAGTTTTCCTATGAAAATAAAATTAAAATAAAAACAATTCTCACGAAGTTGTCAGACTGTACTGTATGTACTACGTGGCCAAATTTTCAGGGAGAAAGATAAAATAACACTTGGAAGAGTTTAGACGATTACGTCAACGACTACAACGGTTACGCCCAAGGGCCAAGTAAGGGCGCGAAAAAAGTCTTACAGTTGCCAGATGAAACTTGTGAGAATTTGATTTGTAAACAGTTGCACGCTGAAATTCCACAGTTGCTGGGGGCTGTGGCATTTTAGGCCTTCTTGTTCAATAGACAGAGGTATTACCAACTGATCTAAATGCTCGTCAATGATATTATAAGTTAAGTCGACATTTTCGCGAATTTAATATTTTATCAAAATAAAAAATTTAATTTTATCTCTGGCTTTGTTACTCTGTACTACTTAACGATAAGCTGCTACTAATTTTTATCTTAAATTGATTTATTGTCGCATTTTAATTTTGATATAAGTATATTTAACTTGTTATGTATAGTTACATTCATTACATTCGTTCAGTTCAGTTCAGGTACATTCGTTCCTTATTACCCGGTTAGGCAAGGTTTGATGTAAAAATTGCGTGACCTCTGCAGTGGACACTTGACAGTCCATGGTAACCGACGCGCGGCGCTCCCACTGAAAATCAGCGTCGCAGTTCACGGTTGCTACCGATGGGCACAACAATTAATATATATATTTATAATTGCCTTTAATTTCATTTCACATGTTGATAATTTTTTTTTTAACGTTGGGCATCGCCGCGTACTACATTCATATACAATTGTTAATAGAACCGCAGCTATTAGACTCCTACATACTACTATATATACGGTTGTTAGGGATATGATTTTCGGATAAGGGTATGAAATTATTTCGGATATACTTTCGGATACGGTTTATATTACGCATATGTTTTTTTTTAATAAATGTATTACTAACTGAAAACAAAGGAAAATAAAACCAAACCGGGAATAATTGCAACATTAATCTCATAAAAAAACGAACTAAAAATCTATCAAATCCAATCCAAGCAGCAAGAACTTGTTAAAACCCGCCTCGTTCAAATTCACTCAATGTATTAAATTATTTTGCAATAACATCCGAATGTTTTATTTCGGATTTGGTTTCTATTTTGAATATTTTTTTATATTCGGATAACCGATAATTTCGGCCACGATTACGGAGCTTCATATCATCCCTAATAAATATTATAAATCGGTGAGGGTATAAAAACACGGTGAGAGTGAGTGAATGGTTTATTGTAAAAAGCGCCGAATTTTTAAAAGTCGAATAGCAACGGTTGATATTTTAAAAAAAAGAGGATGCAGGTTTATTTTGTTTAACCCTGTATTAATGACTGATTCTTGAAAGGTGATATTTTCAATGAAAGGACAAAAACAAAAAACATTTTCTGTGTTATTTTGTGTAAAAGCCGGGGTATTTTGCTATCAATTACGAGCATAGGCGTGTTTAGGTCCCGGGTTATCGTGTTTCGTTTAAACATAACAAATAAATGTTTATAACAAATAAAAACATAAAAAAGAAAGAAATAATGTCCAAAAGATTGGCAAAGATTCCTTTCAATGCTTTAATAATCTAAAAAGTGGTACTACATGTTACATGTTGCAAACGAAGACAATGAAACATTTGAGATTTTTGCGTTTTTCCCACATATTTATCCATTGAAACTGGTCTCAGCACCGTCTGTTTACTTTATTTATTTTACCTAGTTGCACCAACCATGGTCACAGGATGGCTGAAGAGGCTGATAGTTCACGTCTTGGTCTTCATAAATAAATAACAGATAAATATGACAATGAAAATTATATTTTAAGAAAGTACTTTATATGGTATATTTGTATTTTTTTTATTGTATCATTTATCCTCATTAAGGTTATCAGGTTTTTCCTTACCACCCAAAAGTTGCCGGTAAGGAATCGCTTTAGCAATAAGGCCGCAGGTTGTATTTTTATTTACCAATATTAATGGTTAATTTTTTAATATCTATACATATAATAAAACTGTAGAACCAGCGTGTTTGTACATTAAATATATTTACCAAAAACTGATTGGGGGCGATGAAGGAAGAGTATCAGAATACAAAAAAATGATTTTGAAAATTTTTGTCCGCCTGTTTGTCTGTTCAAACACGCTTGTCTCCAAAACCACGGAACGGATTTTCATGAGGTTTCCACAGGTTAATTGTACTTAGCTTGGCGCTTCGAATAAGCTTTGTTTCATTGAAATCGGAGCAGGGGAAGAGAAGATATCCCAATTTAGAGTTTGAAAGATTAAAATTTCACGCGTAAGAAATTACGGGCACAAGCTAGTTGGATATAAGGATATAACGAAATTTGTAAACAAACTGCAGGGCGTATTACAAACAGTGTAATGATCTAAATCGGTACAGTAGCCCCAAAATTATGATTCTGCAAACTTTTCAGTAAATCCAAAAAAAAAACGATAATTATACATTGGATACGGCTCTGAAATTCTAAAATGTATGGAGAATTATAAAAACTTCCTTTCAACTGGCATAGCCATCGGTCTTTTTAATTTAGCAGTAAGTATAGCGTTAAACGTAATAAGCCCATTCCAGTCCACTTGACCCTTGATTGCGATTTTCTCTCGCTCGGACAAGGGCGCACTATTACTGGAAATTTGTACAAATTTACTTAGGACCGGACCGAAGTCTTTTTATCCCTTCTTATCTTGTTTAGGGTCATCGCCCACTGTAACGTTTAATTTTCACTTAACATCTGTTACATAATGTTTGACACTGGCCGCTAACGAGATTTTTTTCTTTTGTTTTAGAAAGATAGAAACGTTTTTAATTATTTATCTGACTGACCACCTAATTAAACATCCATTATATTTTGTCGTGTAATTTATTATCAAAAAAAAAAATAGAAAAATTTATACATCCATTTTGGAAGGGGGAGAGTGCACGCTGCAATCCAACAGCCGCTGGGCGCGCTCGACTGGCAACGTTAGCCCTCTCTCACAGAAGACTACCTTGAAATGTACTGCATTTCCCACTTTATCTTATTTCCCTAATGTACGTACGTGTTTCGCTAGTGAGTGAGATGTGCCACAGCCCATTACCATCCCATCCTATTCTATCCCTCTCGCATCGGAATAACGCGAAACATGTTAAACATGTTAACTGATTTAAAATATATAAACGGTGCTATTGAAAAAAAAAAATTAAGGCATAAATTAAAGTAACAAACATGTAAGGTTTCGTTGTCGCGTCTACAACGTTCGTAGAGCTCAAAATAATTACTAAGTACGCCCGTACTTAGTAATTATTTTAGTAATTAGTACTAAATAGTAATTAGTACTAGGCGGCGCGGGCGACGCGCGTCGGATAATACATATGAGTATACTAGAATATAAACTACTAGTAATACTAAATTTAGTGTATTTACAATTATTTATTTACAAGAAACGTAAAATACATTATGACCACCTGACATCCTGTCAGCACATTGTCCTCTCTCGCGATTGGCCGAGAGGAGAACCAATGGGTATTCAGTTACGGTGCAGCGGCGAAGCAAAGTGTTGCCACCACACTAAACATCATGAAAAGAAAACCTATTGTAAAAGCTGTTTGTAAAAGATTTATATCTGGCGCTGGTGTTGTGTACGGTGCGCTTCAAGAATTTATTGAAACGAGTGTTCCGAGGTGAAGGGACAGATCCGTAAACACCGTGTCCATTACTGTCCGTTATTTACGTTGATCAGACCTTGTGGATCCTTTCTACAAAACAGTTATACAATATTTTTGGTGATAAATATTAGGAAGGCACTGCTATCTAAAGTGGGATGGTTTTTGTTCAATGGAGTGTGATTGATATAATAGGAGCGGGCATACTAAAATTAGTTATATATTTCAAAAAATAATTTAAAAATCTATATATATTTTACCCACGACGGGACGAAGATGGTACGAGTTGGTACCAGATTTGTTACCTTTTTCTCTGAAATGACTGGATTTTTTAATTTTTAAATGGGTTTTTCTGAACGTTTAATTGTTGTTGTTTTGAGTCTAACTCACCAGCGGCCTTTGTTATACCAAGTTAAAAGTTGTAATGCCTTATAATTACTAATTTCTATGAGTCTTTGTGTAGTGAATAGCTAAGAAGGTACAATATATTTTTATTTATTTATTTATTTTGCATCACAATGCAAGATATCAACAATCAACATATCAAAGTACAATTTAATATAGAGTATACAGTGTTAAATCTAATTCACATCTCAATTATGTGACGACAGCATGATTAACATTTCAGCAGTAAATTTAATTGTAAATAAGCTAGTGGTTAAAAGTAAATAAAAAAAAGAAAGTAAAATGAGTGAGAACAAAACACAGGGAGACCTGATTATGACGCTCTGTAGTCAGAGCGTGTTTGGCTTTGTTCTTGAAAGTCAGCAAAACCGTCTGCGAATAAGTCCAGTTCCGGATATTATATTTATTTTATATATATAGATATATTTTACACATAGCCGTCATTATCCCATTTTGAAGCAGAATGTAGGTAAGAGAACTCCTTGTATTTTAGACGGTATGAAAATGGTGTTTGGAACTATTTATTTGAGTTGTTTGTTTCAATGAACAGTTCTAATTTTATTCATTTGTTTGTCTCAGGCATTTAAGAAATTAAAACCAATCCAAATATATGTAGCCCAAAGTGAATATCCAAAATATTATGAAGTCGCTATCTGAATACTTATTTTCGCATAGTTTGATTATCATAAGAATATACTAGTTAGGTATATCGTTATAGTCAAAACATGACTAAACAAAACGACCTCTCAGTAAAGTTGTCAGACACAGTACAAGCTAGTTTGTATCAATTTTGGATATTTTCGTTATTCCTGGACAACTTATTTGAGAATTTTCACATCACGATATTTTACAAGGGAATATCCTCGGAGTATAGGAAACTGAGTTGCATATTTAAGTAAAATGTTGAATAGTATACTGATGCTCGTTTTAAAATCGATTTTCGAAATGAAAACCCTTTCACGAGATACCTAGTACCTAAAGAAAATTTGAAGTGACAACGGGCAGAATCACATTTTAACAGGACTGACAATCGATGGGTTAGACGAGTCCTAAATGGAGATAACTACCGAGAAACTTGTGATGGGACGTCCACTAACCAGGTGGAACGATGACTCAAAGAAAGTGACTTAACGAAAGAAAGTAGTGGCTGGATGATAAGAGTGTGGTCGTAGGGCTTTAAGAGAGATAGATAGACAAAACTCTTTATTGTATTAATGTTAGGTAATGGCAGATTATCATTACGTAACACGTACCGGGAAGCGCAGTGCGGGACGCCCGACCCCCTGGCCACGTGAACCGATGATTGAAAAAAAATTGCCAGTAGAGGTTGGATGAGAAGAGTCGAATGTCGTGGGTGGTGACGAGCTTTGGGAGAGCCCATATCCAGGACAATGGAGATACATAGGCTGATGGCATGGTATAGCAACATTAAACAACCATTTTATAAGAAGAGAATAAAAACTGACGGTCCCTTATAGCAATTTCTTCCTGACAACGGCTTAAATTCAAGAGTGGAGAACAAACTGAAAGTATATTTTAATATTTTAGAGACTACACTGTCGTCTTTGTGTGAAACACCATAATGTTCAAAACAACTCATATTTCTAAACGATATTTATATCTATCCAAATATTTGTCCGTCCGGAATTCGAAGCCCGCTTCTTTACCACAGCGGGCAGGAGCATTATAAGACTGTGTTTGCACAGATCGTTCATCAAAAACCTTTATAGTTACAAACATTCAATTTTACTCAGAAAATGTCGCACATAAACACCAACCAGTCTTCCGTATTACTTCAAACACGGAATTGTTTCGTATATTGAGCCTTACGCCTTATATTACGAGTATATTCCGCCGTCGTCTTTTCGTCCCACACAAAAGAAATTTGAGATTCAATGCGATATAATTTACATGGCAAGGGTCGAGTTCGCCATGGAAAGTCTTATATCGCTTCTGATATTTGGCGCCTGAAATTAATGGACATGCTTTTTTATTCTAACAATAAAATGAAACAAAAATAATAGTTTGGTTAAATAAAATAATATGCTGAGGTAGGGTCCATTTCATAACGTCCAACTGCAAAGCGTAGGTTTCTTCTAGCGTTTGATTATAATCCATCATGTGGGCTCAATACGGGTTGGTGGATATATGATGGTTTTAGTTACCACTGTATCTCGAACATCTAGAATATGTAGTTTAACTTTCTTGTACAAACGATAGAATAGATAAGTTTTCATGCACTAGATTTTGTTTACAGACTGGATGCTCAATCAATTGAGCTACGGGAGCAATGAGAGGCGTCATTAAAATTTAGATACATATTCAGTGAATCAATGAACGTCGTATGTATCTATGTAAGCATATGTTATTGTACGTAGTGAGCAAGGTCAGTTGCCTGCAAACTGGTCTCTTCTGCCGTCTTTACATTTGTTTGCAGTTATTTAATTACGTGTGTTGTATAGAAATATTTATTATTTGATTAATTCATTCAGTGTTTTTAATCTAAACTTTTTTTACGTGTTGAAGCGTAAAATGTTTTTAAATACAGTATTTAAGTTACTAGCGTTATTGGAATTATTTGTACATTAAATCAATATATTACAATATATACATTAAACAATTATATCAATACAGTATTCAAAGACTAAATGTTATCAGTGAATGTTAATATTGAAAGCAACAATCTTTTCGAAACTTGAAGCATTCTTTTGGGTTATCAATTAATTTCATATTGGATGTCAGTTATTTAGAATTGTCACTGTTATTTGACATAATCGGACGATTCCGGAAACATCTTTGCCAAGAAATGAGTAGGTAAGTAGTAAGTATATTATTTGACACGGTCTGAGTTAGAAAGAGATGGCAAGCGTATCGTGAATATTGTTTCGAGACGTATTGTTCACGTATTAGTTTCACGTGTAACAACTGATAGTGAGTGCTATGACTTTTGGTAGAATTTTTATTATTTTTTGGGACACGTATTAGTTAAAATTAACAAAAAAACTGAAACATCTTCGCTATTTTCTTATTTTCAGTAATACTTTTTCAATGAATTCATTGAAAAAGTATTACTTTGTTGATTATTGCTTATATTGCTTTAGATTTTGACAATATGTATCCGATAGCGACTGGGAATATTTGAGTAACTTTAGGATCAAAAGATAACATTTACACTTTTCCTATTTGCACGACGAAATAAAATCTATTAAAAAGTATTCACACAAACTCGTGATATCGGTCACTCTTTGGTTGTTCGTAATGGGACATGTTTTGATGCAAATAACTTCGGATATGGCTTATATAGAAGGATTGGAGTATGAACGCAGAAAAAAGGGTTTGAACCTAAAATTGCAATTGTCATTGCAATTGTCACCTAGATCCTAATCTCTTCTTATGCGCGCGCGCACTGTTTATGCATAAAATTTTGTGCATTAAGCGTCAAAGTTAAGCATTTTCATTATTGCCGCCGTGTAAACCCCAAAAACATAACTAAATGCTACATAACTCCATACTAACTGTCTAATACTAATACATAACTAATACTACATATCGGAAGATGTCTAGCGGCACATCCTGGAGAGACTACAGGGTCAGACCAGCGACGCGCCGCTGAAGGTGGAACTGCGGCATCTGGAGTGCAAATATAAGTCCAGCTACTTTAAGACCTATTTGCTCCGAGTTGCTGTAGTGTATCTGAAGCTATTTCTGAGTCCAGATTTCTGACCCGAGGAGGTGGTGTTCCGGGATTTAAGGGAAGCGAAACGGAACAATAAAATCCCTAATAGCGATAAATAGTTTCGTTAGTACATATTTGTAGGTTAAGGTATATATTATATGAGCCTTTGATGCTTGATGTAAACGAACTAAAAAAAATAATAATAACTATATAACTAAAACTAAATTTTTCAACTTGCACCGCGACACAAACTATCGTGGAAAAAATCCGTGAAACTTTGACGGTTTCTTTCAGCAAATAGATCACAACTAGTTTACAGAGGTTGGGACTGTTTTCAACTCTGGAAATGAAACTGCTCGAACAATCTCGAGTAACACGGTTTTATATGCGGCGGTATTTATAATTATATGATTTATATATAAGTTACGGTTTTTATACTTGCGCAGGGCCGTCTTTAAGGATTTCTGGGTTCTGACCCAGGCATAAGTTGGGGCGTTAATATAAATAATAAAAGGGGATAAAAATCGGGGCAGAATACAAATTAAAATTCAAACCTTGCTATTTTATATGTATAAGATATTAAGTATCATCACTAAACTCTTAGAATATGTATAAACAATACGTTGATGGTAAGTAATTTTAATTTGTTTGCATTTTGATTTTATTAATCTTCAAAACATATAATTATGCACAATATCAACTTATATGCACAATTTTATACCGCGAACCCGTAGGCTGTGGAACGAACTGCCTCAAGTGGTCTTTCCATTAAGCTACAATATGGGGTTCTTCAAGAGAGCTGTGAATAGGATTTTGCAAGGTCGGCGGCGCGCCCGCATACCCCCTGGTGTTGCAGGTGTCCATGGGCGGCGGTAACACTTGCCATCACGTGAAATCGCTTGCTCGTCCGCCCACTAGTCTATAAAAAAAAAAAATATTAATTTCAAACATTTTGTTCTGTTAGCATTAAATATATCGAACTCGAAAGAGCAGATATATAAATTATTATGCATATATTTATATCCACTATATAAATACCTGCTCTTTGAGTTACATATATATATTTTTTTATCCTAGAGTTATGAGGCTTCTTCAAACTTAGGGCTCTGGGCCCTGGCCCGGCTGCACTCAATGAGGGCCCTGAGCTTGCGTATTGTTTGTAGAGTTCTGAAGGAAGTAGAGAACCCTTTTAAATTCTTCAATTTTATGTTATGGATTTTTACAATTTGCTTCTGATTTAGAAGAGATAAATAAGACATTAAAACTCTATTTGAGTACACCCGGACCTTTCTGGGGCTTGAAATCCACGGGCATGATTCTGAATTCATTGAAATGAAAATTTGACGTAACGCTTTTTTTTGCAAAAATATTATTTTCGAGTTTTTTGAGTTTTACGAGCCCTATTCCAACAACATATAGTTTGTATGTATAACTGTAACTAGCCCTTTTATAATCCCCTGCTGGATATAAGCCTACTTATGCACCTTGTTTTGTGCATGAGAGATGTATGGTTGAAACGCTACGCTGGCCGGGCAGCTTGGCGAATCCACTCTTTTTGAAGTGGTGAGATACTCCACAGCGCTTGTGCTAGCGGATTTATTACCCTATAATCGTATCTTACGACACCCACATGAAGGAATGGGGTAGTACTATTCTGAAATCGACCGACACCGCACGGCTCATAGTAACAATGTATAGACGTCGGATTTTGAAACTACTAAAACCAATTTGTCTCATTTTTGAACTTAACTGACATATAGATCAACTTTATTTTTATTTATTGCACACAATCACTGTACAAAAGACGGACTCAATGCGAAGGAATTCTCTACCAGCCGCCAACCTTTGGGTAAACGGAGAATCACAAACGGCTTACATTAACAATATATACCTAAATAAAACAACAAGTCAATAAATATTAATAATATTTACATAAATATATATATGAATATAACTACATATTAATAATAGAGATATTAAATAATAAATAAAAGCAAGTAATTAGGAAACCCTTAGTCGCCTTGACAAAAAACGGAAATTAGTGTAAAGATGTAAAATAGAAAATATAGCAGAGAAAAAAAGTATTATGCCATTGAGTTGTAATGGTCGCGTAGCAACCTTATGAAAGAATGCTTTATTAAATGCTAATTTATTTTTTTGTCGAATTTCATTTCAATCCCGTTATTAAATACGTCCTATAGTTTGTTAACAAATTTTGTTATAAATAAACCATAATATAACAAAATTTACTGTGGCATCTATGTCCGCAGCAGAGATATCTCTTCGAAATGTTATTCCGAGTCAAGTGTCCTGTTCCGTCAAAGGTTAATGGATGATTAATGGATCCATGTTTCAATGGAGATAAAAACTAATTTTCCACGAACGTTCCAGTGTCCAAAGAACAGGCTCTGTACGGTCGAAATCGACTAAAGTCTTCTGTGAGCTCATTACGGGGAAAGGGCAATTGTGCTGTGTACAGCTCTAGTAGCTGGACAAAGTCGGGTATGGATGCGGTATGGGTATGGTTTCTTAGAGGCATTGGTGTTTACATACTGTTCACCGGTTCTAGTGTTATTGCATTTCTGTCTTCGGGAGTTATCGAGTACAATCCTTTGCCATTTTATTTGAAGTATTCGAAAACTAACTTAAGCCAATACTCCACTTCCAACACTTGATTGAAATACTAGACAGTTGAAAACAGTATTTCAAGAGAAGACGACATTGAAATATTTTCGGATAAGTCAATCAATTTAAAAGCAATAGAACTAGACACCTGAGTTCCAGAGCGAATACTTTGATGTCATTTCAAACCATTCTGGCTGCCTTTTGCTAAATCTAAAATCTGGATTTTACTGTAAAATCTTGCCAATGAGCAACTTTTTGAACAACCAGTTTTTTTTAGATTAAACAACGTATTAAATTTGTTTGCCTTTCTGTCAGTTCATGTTGTGATTGTCAATATGTGCAAGTAGACTTACGTAGAAACTTCCATCATTATAAGTACACATGTGAAATGTACTTATGTTTCGTAGACAATCTCTAAATAAAAAAAGTATTTTTTTTATTAATTGAAGCCCCGGTCCCTATAACCTAGGACAACCTATAGTAGGAGCCAGAAAATAATATATTTATATTGTTTATGAATGTATTTAGGTAGGTTTTTGATTTTCGAACATTAAGCTACCAAAGGCTTATTTCATAACGATAAGAATCCAGTGACTAACAAATTTAAACCTTGCGATTTACCGTCGAATACGTCCGCGGACACCGTTAGTATAATGTATCACAGTCTTTGCGAATGTGAAGATCAAATGTGGGTAGTTGATAAAACTGCTCGTAGATGTCATCCTGGACTACCCGCCTCTTCACTCTTCAGTCAACTGAAGAATGTAACAACTGAAGTCAACTGAAATGTCGAGTAGGAATAAAAGGTATACAAATAGGTATCTTTATTTATCGTATCTTTATTTAGGTATCTTTATTCGGGGTTCAAACCCGATTTAGAATATAAAATGTGTACAAAATGCGTAAGTTTAAAAAGTTATAATGATAAGTCATTATAGATTTAAGTGTCATTATTACAACATATGGGCGACAACACATGGTATCGGCTGATTTTCGAATAGCTCCACTCCATCTCTTTCAGAGGGACTAAGGAATAACAAAGCCGCTATCACCTGAGGAACTTCACCTCTTTAAGAGTGTACCCGCTAACCCGCTTGGTCAGCGTGACGTTTTAAGTCCATCCATCCCTCAGGTAGAAGATGCTGCGTGAGGAGGCCCATTATTAGGATTAAAAAAGCGCACTTCCTGTAGTCTCTCGAATGTTGTTATACTAATGCCTCTGTATGATGACAAACTTTCGCAGCTGGGCGTCATTGGCTTCTGGCTAATTGCAGTTACATCGGAAGCAAAAGCAGTTTACTCGGAGGGAATTGGTTTCCTAAAACTGCTTCCTAAATAAGCAAAAAAATAATTCGGTGAGGATGGTAGGAATTAAGAATCAGAATAGTACATTTGTAGTACGTTCCAATCCAAGTTGTCGAAAACGAATGCAAATCAATGAAATATCTCAACATTCAACTTCGGCAGTAATTCAAATGAAAAATATCAAATATTTTCATTTCACCGAGGAGTTAATCAAATAATTAATTATCGAAATTAATCATCTGTAAAAATTTCAATTTGGACTGTACTTATTTCTTTCAATTATTCTTTCGGTAATTATTTCTTTGACGTCCTCTGATAATTCACCAAACTTTAGTATACAAAATATCGTCTCCACACATTCCTTAGTTCTAGCAGTCACCTGCTATATAAAGTAAAGCACCTTATCTCGCAGAACAAGCTCTGTGAGTCGCTCGTCTTCATTAACTTGCGAGTAAATGAAACTCCTTTAACATTTTCATGTACAAAATTAGTACCAACTGTGACGCTTCACTCTGAAGATAATTAATTTATCGTAGAATATTTGAAGAAAGATATGTTTAATCTTTCATTTATTTTAACTTACATTAGTCTAAAAAAATGTCATGATCACGATTAGATTTGAATACCCAATGGTTGAGTCGTTAATCTTTATTCTATTTATACAATAGAACTGAAAAATTAATAGAACGAATATTAATTGTCACTAAAACGCGCGCCACGAACAGGAAGAATTTCCGTCATTGACATGAGATCAGCCAAGACTGGACGGTAAAGAGATTTGTATGAAATCGTCGATTATCGACCACTTTACTAGGACCCCTCTTATTAAGGTTCAATAATATGAGGGGTCTAGTAATGTATAAATGTCTCTTTTCCGTCTAGTCTTCGCTGACCTCATGTCAATGACCGAAATTCTTTCTTCTCGTAGCGCGCGTTTTAGTTAAAAATTAGTGGACTAATTTTATGATTAATTATCATTTTTCAATTTTATAACTAGGTACGTGTATTATTTCCTTTCAATTTTATTGAGTTAGTCCTGTAATGTTTAACGATTAACGTATGTACAAAGATAAAGGGTATCGAAATCTTTTTTTCATTCGCATATTGTTTTTTATTGAATATGAGGGGTTCTGCGAGTCAACAGCACTTGCTGACTTATTGTGTTTTCCTCCTTTTTATAGTTACTGTTCACTGACAATGTCTTTGACCTGCAGATATCCCAGAATAGTTATAACAGAGAATTAATGGACCTGTTCCGGCTATATTAGATGAGCGACCATATCTTTTGTACGTCAATGGGTCGCGTTATCAAAGCAAGGGCATTAGTGTTCCATATTGCTCGGAATAAAAGGAATCCGATCGGTTTAATCTTTAATTAATTTTCCAGACTACTTAATCGATTGTAAGTTAAATTTGTGTTTTATTATGTGTGTATTTACTATGTGTTTTGTTAATGAATAGATAGTATAAATACATTAATGTGCACAGTAGTATTGTATATGGTGTTTCGTATGTGTTATTTTTTATACTTATATGTTTAGTAGTACATACGAAAATGAAGCGCACAGAAGGTAGCGGCGACTGCGTTTCTTGAACATTTTTATTTCCAAGCATTCGTTTTCGGACGAGTGCATACGAGTATTTATCACAAATGCTAATGAAGTTACCCGGCACAAAGCTAGCAGTATCTCTGGGAATCTCTAAGGCACATTTCCCTTTGTGGGCCTAGAGGCATACACAAACTTGGAAGACGAACTATGCTAATTTGGTAGTGAAAGAATCTTCGTCTATATTATTTTAGTTTCTACGTTTATCCTCTCGAGTACTTTTGCATTCTCTGTTTTATTCCACTTGGATCGATTTCTTGTGGTCAATTGTACTTTATACATAGTTCAATGAAGCATAGTTCTGTATCAAGATACCAACAAAAGAAGCCGTAAACTGAGAGGATAGTGCACCTCGGATAAAGTTCGTTGTTTGCAACAAAATTTATTCGCCTTCTCAGCGAAGTTGATTCGATTTTGTTTTACGATCCACAAGCAACTACCCACAGTACCCGCAGCAATGTTCCACGAATGATAAAACTTGTAATTGGATTGTCTTTTGTTGTAGGAAAAAATATGGCAGCACTGAAAGGGTAAAAATATTGTTAGTTAGTGATTCATTGGCGAGTAAAACCGTCTCTGTACTACTACTACTTTTAAGGCTCATTTACACAATCAGAGTTTCTCGAACGGTTCGGGCGAGAATATTGTATACGATTCTCGTATGCGACCAAACTACATACAATTCTCGCCTACAACTGTTCACATGATGATAGAATCCCGATGGTAACAGGGATAACAGTGATCAGATGATGATGACAGTAGTTTTTGACCGATGTTCGAGAAACTCGCGTTCGAGAAACTCTCCTTATGTTAATGAGCCATTAGATGGTTTACTCGTGGATTCGTGTTGGTGCTTCATAAGTAAGCTAAAGACTAAAAGTTTTAATTACCTACAAATTTAAATTACCTACAAACGAATATAATGCCGTGTTAAACTTTTGTGTATTACAATTATTTTTTTCCTATGTCAGTACATTTTGTTTTTTAGAGAAGAATTATTAAATTTCTATTCTGGGCTCCTTTTGACAGCGTTTTAAACATGGCATTTTTATTGATTTTTGGAGGGTATCAGCTCCTTTTTGAAATAATCAATCAAAAATCAGAACGTCATACGTCATCATGCCAAAGTCTGTTTGTTATACAAGTTTTGGACATTGTTCTAAAAGTGTATTATAGTGTTATGGTAAGAGGGCTCCTTTTCCTCCCTGAACTACCTGAAACCACCTACCTAAGCATGATTTCCAAAGAAACATTCAATAGTTGCTTCAAAAAATTGCTGCCCTGAACCTGAAAGTTGTGTAATGAACTGGATATTTGATGTTTTTCCAGTAAATTATTTTATAAAGATATCCATTATCAAAACTAAACAAAAATCTACGAGACGAAATATTCAAAATTAAACACATAATTTACTTTTATTAAAATCTTTTAAAGTATCTGCCGTTAATAAATTACGTACCTAATATATTATGTGAAGATGCAAATTTCGATGTAAACTGTTAAGGAGCGACGTTTATTAAGTTATGAAATTAAAAATTACTTAAATATGAGAAGAATTCATAACTTTTCTTCTAACTGAAGTTTCGACCTGTCTAGCCAGATTATACAACGAAAGTCCGACACACAGTCGTGTGAAGGCCGTCATTTTCGTTGACTAGGGAAGCCATTATTTTCGTCATATTGTCTAAATTATTTGTGTTCAAGGCGTGATTTTATCACAAAATCATTTATTTTATTGAATTCAATCGGTCTTAAAAAACTTCGTAATTCAGAGTTTTATCTAAGATTTACCATAATAATTCTCCTATTTTTTTATTCGTTCATTTTAATCGACAGAGTCTTTCAAGAGTTAGGGTACGTCATAGTATTTGCTTTATAGCCTAAAAATCTCCAACGACTTAACGTTTTAGTTCCCGGTATCAGGTAGGAAAAACCCCGATAATAGTCTTAAGAAATATCCGAAGGGTCGATAGTTTGAAGTTTGTAAACTGGGTCATTCTCTAAAATGGACTGTTATACTCGTAATAAAATATCTATTTGTAGTGAGTAGTGACAGAAGCGTTAATAATTAGGCAGCACATCCCTTGTAAACATTTGCCTTTTCTTAACTACATTCAACCCTACTTATTATGAGGACTGTGTCAATATTTTGAATGTACAGTCAGCAACGATTTAATGTACGGAAAAATTGTAGTTTTTTTTTTACTATGAATTATTATTAACATTTTTATGTATTATGGAGTATAGATTTTTGGAACGAAGTTCCTTAACGCGGCTTGCGGTAGGTGCGATTCGAGAGAAAATGTAGCGTCACGTAAGATTTTTACCCCCTCCATAGGCCTTTCTCTTTCTCTCTCTGTGTGTGCGTGCGAGTATCGAGAGCGAGATTCAAGCAGAATAACAGACGTGCAGACTAGTGCGTGGCCGGTTGTATAACCTAAATTTTTGATTTTTGATTTGATTCCTTATTTTAAATTATTTGCATTGAAAATATGATACACAATAAAAAAAATACATGAACTATACGGATTTTATTTCGAATTACATTAGAGTTTAAAAAAATGCGTGAGGATCTTCGTTCCTGACGGGGAGGGGATCCCCTGACCGCACAGGTTTTTTTTTATTCAGGGTTAAATTAAAAAATACCTTTCTGACATTAAAATTAATAACTCTTATTATAAGACTTTTTCTAGACTTGTTATTTTCCCAACAAAAAAAGTTTAATTTTTACATAAAATCTCTGACTTTACTACTCTGTTGTATTCTTAGTCTTCGGCTAATGCATTGCTATCGCAATTTCTGTTTCTCAACATAATTCTTCATAAAGTAGATTACATTAATTTTAGGTAATATAAAAATTATTTTGTATTTCCAATAAAAAATGCTTAATTTAAAAAAATCGTAAAACAGAAATCAAATTCACATTGTTTATTTGTATTAAACATACATGATGCAAATTGTAATGAGCCCTGACTCCCAAACTAGACAATTTTGGGAGCCAGTACTTTCCAAAAATAAATATTAAACTTTTGTTTTACTTTTTATAAACATGCAATCCTAACATTAATTTGTGTTTGAGTGAGGCTATGTGTATGAGAGAGAGAAAAAGTTGTTAATTTATACGAAAGAAATTCATGTTGAGAGGGTGCATGAATTTTTTATTCAATCCTGTATACTAACTATTGGCAAGTAGGGTGCCATTTTTTAAATTTGTTGAATTAATTTAATCTAACTTTTTTAATTTAACAGTGATTCAGAAGCAAGAAACGATGAGGTAAAAAAGTCCATCAATGGAGACTATGTAGCGGAAAGCACGATGTGGAAGCTCTCTCCGGCTAAGTTGACCGACAACTTAAAGAAGTTCTCCGATAATGGTTGGATATGAAGAGCACAAGACCGTGTTTGGTGGCGAACCTTGGAAGAGGTGTAAATCCAGATACATAGACAGATGGATGGTATCCGACGAAATACTTATATCCTTTACTTCCTCTACTGAAAACTTGTTAATCTTTCAGCTCCTGAGTATTTAAAAGAGCGTTTACAATTCCTCTGCTCTCACTCACATCACTGGCGTTCGTCTAATAACCTTCTTGTTAGTATTCTTTTTCACCATTATACTTCATATTATTACTTTTTTACTGTGCAAGCGGTTAGTTTGTGGAACTCTCTTCTCCTCCATATAATCTTCCTGCTGTGATTAAAATATTCAGTTCCTTTCTACCCAAAGATTTTCTGACGGAGATCGCGTATAACGATAAGACCGCATTTTGTACATTTCATGTGTTGCAATGTCTGTTACTGTCTGGTTTTGTTTTAGCGTGCAATAAAGAGTTCTATCTATCTATCTATTCATAGTACTTATATACTATAGTTCAATTGTAGATATGATAAATTGAAATACGTAGCTATCCATTATGTGGCGCGTTAACATATTGGTTTACCGTTATGTCATTGGGCACGCATTCCAACCGTTCATACAACAGCTTAATTAATTCTAACCGCAAATACACGGTCGCGATCGCGTACAATGCTCGGCATACTATGTCATACTATGTTTATGTATTTATTTTATACGGGCATGTAATATATAACTTAATATAAGATAAATCTAGGGGAAAATGTCAAAAGTAGAATGATTATTAGTTTTAATGATAGAAATTTTAGAGTACAATTTTTTTTTATTTAAGCCTGTATAATCTTTATTTTCAAGTGAAGTGAAGAGCGAAAAATAAGCCTACTGTGTTTACTGTTTAACAGTTTTGATTTATTAATATGGAAACATTCTTTTAGACTTAGTTAAGTTAACAAAGAAGTTATTTGGTTATTTTAAACATTAATAGAATAAGTTCTTTGTTCATTTCGGTTTTTATTAGCGAACAAATGACAAAGAAAACGCGATAAATATTTTATCGCGTGCAACTAAACAGATCTTTTATACAGACGTAGCGGGAACGGCACTTCGAAGTCTTGTTATGGTAATTTTATTTGCTTCTGCATTTTATCTGTCTTTGGATATGTGGCGGGGTTCCAAGTACAATTCGTTATTTAGGAAAATGTCTAGGCGACAATTACATTCGGAACAAAATCATAATATTTGTGAAGCTTCTCTCGGCCATATTTGCATAAAAATGATGAAACGCTTAACAGGTCATCTTTCACCCCTTTCTAATCTAAAAAATAAAATGAGACTAATCTCATATAAAATTTTTCTGTATAGAAAAAAGGCCATCTGATGATAAGTGGATACTGTCGTCTATAGACATTGTAACATTGTTGCAATAGCTCAATTTTGTACTCTGTATTTTTTACTATGTATTTTTATATCTGTATTCTAATTCAATATTTACAACCTCGAGGTAGAGGTAGTGCAGAGGTACTTTCTTCTTGTTCTTGGTTGTTGTTCTTCAGTTGGCCTCGGAATTAGGAATGCTTTGGAGCCCCAAATGCCTGTTACGTATACCCCCCCCCCCTCCCCCCACCACTACTTGCGGATCGTCATTTATTTGTACACATTTATTTCTTATCCTATACATAATGTTTTATTATTATACTATAGGAATCCAATAGGAATTCCTTCATTTGTGTTGGATCCAATAAGATCTTGACGCCATGACGTTCAGTTATAAATACATGTCTACATTCCGTCGTTAACAGTATCTCTAGAATTGATTCCAACTTTGTAGTGTTCTGACTCTTGATGCAGAATGTCAACAAACGGAGATGAAAGTCAGATGTCAAGTGAGCGACGTATCACAGAGAAGAGGATATCGAACCGACAAAGTATAATGCAAATTGTACAAGCAATTTATGACGACTGCTACGTGTGCAAACGGTTTCCAAACCGTTCCGTATTCCATACAGTATTCTAAACGGTTGGAAGCTGTTGGAAATTCTATAGTGCGGAATATCGAGATCAAAACTAAACTATGTTACAATTATTATCATATTATGTATTTAAAGTGAAATAGAGTGTAGGTTGTTCATCTGGACTGGGTAATAAGGTCTAGGGTAACATAATGGACTCCCGTCACAGTAAAAGTTGTAGAATGTCTTTGTCGATTGTAGGCTCTACAAAACTTCGGCTTCATAATATTTTTGTACACAGCGTGTAAAGATATAAGTAAAGTGATGAACTAACAAAACTCTCATTACAAATACTAGTTTATCAGCGCCATCTATCGAACAGGATTGAAAATAAGTTATACTTTGACTAGAACACGATGAATTTACGACACACGTCAATATCGGCTAATAATGATAAATAGGTAGCGTATTTGCGGATGTAGTCAACATCGGCAAATGCGCTGCCTACGTTTAGGGATTTTACAATCAGGATTTGAAAAACGATAAGGAAAGACAAGGCATAAGAATTTATCCCGTTACATTGCTCATGCAATGGGATATAGAATGGGATTAGAGGAATATAGTGAAAATGTGAAGGCCAAGTGTGGCCATAGGCCTACTGGTAGTCCGACTTAGAAAAGTTACTTGTTCCAGTTGGGGAGAATGCAGGACCATAAGTCCAACACTGGAAAAAAGTATACAGAGAAGTGAAAAAGTAGTTTTTTAGAAACTTCAAACCAAAACCGAGTAAATTAACTCCAACAACACATACATACACTAGATGTAATTTATTATTAACACATTGTGTACTTTATATTCCGTTCGTTTCTCGCGTGAGCATAAATAAAAGGGAACATTGAATTATAATGTTGCTGAAAGAAAATAATTATTGTTTTGTTGGGTACAAACAAACAATAATTATTGTTGGTCGAATGAATACTACGTGTAGTTAGTGAAATGAAAATGTTATGATTTCACGGGGAAATATTCGCAAAGGAAAAGGAGAGAAATTAAGTTTTTGATAAATTAATTTATATGGCGTTTTAAGTACACTTTTTTTTTTATATGGCAATAGTGTAATTAGCACATCGTGCCAGTGTCGACTTTTCTTCATAATTAACTAAGTCCGGCTCAAGTAAATTAGTGAGTCACTCAGTAAAGTGATAGTAGGTTTACTCAGGACATAACGAGTTGGACTCCTTTGAAACACACGAAACACGAACTCCCATGCTTTTCTTTGATTATCGCAAACATTAAACTATCATTGTTAAACCACAAAACCGACAATACACATTTTTAGACAGTTTTTTTAACGTCCACTGCTGCACCATGGGACCATTAAAACGCCACACTGGCAAAGCGAGTCCAGTGGCTTGTGGTAGCGGTCTTGCTACCTCTTAGTCGCCTTTTATGACATCTACGGGAAGAGATTCTAAAGTCAGCCTACGTCCAAACGGGTAACTTCCATGTTACTTCAGAGATTAAATACTGCCGTATTTCTGTACACTGTCGAGTTGGTATCAAGGTAGCTACAAATTCTGTGGGTATATCATTCGTTGCTTTACCGAGTCTGTGTAGGGGCTCGTAACATCACGCTCTGCGGGCAGGTGCTTTTGTTTTGTGGTCCGCTTTGTTCGTTATTAATTAAGCGCTTAGTTCGTATTCGGTCACGGTTCCCACGCAACAGTGATTTTGTACTCGGAATAATTCCTGTTGTTTGTAATTTAGGCCAGTGCGGTTCTGACACTATTTTTTGAAAGGTGTAAGTTTGAACTATAGGTCCTCATGTATAAGGTGTATTAAAATTAACCTGCATTATTTAGAGGGGCTACTGTAAATGTAATTATTTCAAAATAATTATTACTGTCCGCAATGTACGTAAATAAGCTGTGTTGTTATTAACTTCCCTCGATAACTCGTGTCAAATACAATTGATGTCATCTTTTGTTTCAACACGAAATACGACTATAACCTGCAAATTTTCAGAGCAATGCCGCTCTCCGCTTCAAAGAATTAATACTTAAAGAGAATTAATTAAAAATACAGAATGAGCATCAGATCGGTGGCAACAAATTTAAAAGTGGGTCAGGTTTAGGTTCTCTGATAACAATAAAGCAATAGGCGTCCAGTGAAAAGGGAGTAAGTCGATTTTATAGACTTAGTGTTGACATTCTTAGTAATTTAAAATTATTTACTTCAGTTATTAAAAATAGGTTTGTTTAGAGAGAGTGTCAATATCCTATTTTCAGTTTGGACGTCCACATTATTTCCCAACACTGTAGAATTTCCGTACAAAGATAAATCCGCACTCAGCCAAATGCTCTAACGTGTCCGTCAATAATGTTACCTCGATTAATCCTCTGTTACGAGTTCTCTGTGTTTCGATTCAAAGTTTGCTTCCATTTCTGTTTAAAACTAAAATACTATTCATTGTGTATAAAAAACTTGTACTTACTCTCCATTCTATTAAATAGCCATATTGATGGTGGGGTCAATCTTTCATCGTTTTTTTCTACTTCGCCCTATCAGTGTATACTGAGACGACACTGATAGGTGAAGTGGCAAGGATTTAGTGTAGTTCAATGATTTGGGGATAATAATTAGGCCTTATTCCAAACTAAGGACAATTTTAACGCATGTTCACTGAGAGAACTAAATTCCTTGATTTCATCAGTATATTAGTGTAAAAGTAAATAAGTTATTATGGTGAAGCTTCTGGTGAAGATAGTTTACCAAAAAACAAACTGAAATCAATTAGGAATGCAATAGAATATATTATTCAATTTCATTATTAACCGGCGATTAATTAAATCCCAACGTTATTAATTAAAAAAATTAAATTTATTATTAACTTCTGATATGTCCATAATTTTACTACAGGTATCAATGTTTATATCTAACCTGTTTAAAACTGCAGCTCTTATAAACTACATTTTACTTGCCGAGTTGCCGCAGTGAGACAAATATTGACTTTTATTAAAGCAAGTCTGATTTCAGGGGTGATTATTTCTTCTCTATTTACTTTCATGTTATCGTATCGATAATTTCGAAACAAAAGAATTTTTAATAGTTTCGTATGCACTGTCTACTTTGCAGGTATAGGAATGAGGAAAGGATTCAGAAGACTAGGAGGGACAGGATAGGATGACAAGTGAATGGGCTCTGGTATATCTCACTCACTACCCAAGTATATACGTACATTGGGGAAGTAAAAAAAAGTGGGGAATGTAGTGCATTTTGCGGAAGTCTTCTGTGAGAGAGGGGTAACTTTTTGACCAGTGGAGTGTGGCCAGCGCCTTATGAAAAATCAAACAAATTCATGTCATTATCATTGTTTAGTCACGCTAAACGTTTTCGATTACAGATATTGATAACGCAAGTTGTCCGTCACTGCGTGGTCAAAGTTGGTGCTAAGCTCCTACTTGTGCTGCTCGTTCAGTCTGTTCCGATAAGAGTCTTTAGCAAGTCGTAGTTTCAAATACAAAAATGCCTATTTATGCTATAGTAAATTGTAAATATTCGTCAAGTGGTGAATTGAGTAAGTGAAATGAGTGAGAATTGAGATGTTTCGTTTCAACTGTGAGCGGTTACCCATCAACAAAATTTACTCATTAAAGTAAGACGTTGGGTTCGCATACAATTTCACGAACTTACGTTATCGATCTGCATAATATGTTTCGATCGATACCTATTATCGTAGGAACATGTATCCTATTTTCTTTTATTATGTCCCACATTTTTACAGCAGCATCAATTTGTCGCGATGCCACACTGTAGATGATAAATGTTCGTTTTTGCGGACGTATTGGAACTAAGCCAAGTGTAAATTTGTACGTGTAGAGAACTCTTGCAAAACAAGGGTCCCTCAAGCATCCTTTTGCAAATTTTGCTTGTTTAGTAAACAATCAGTCTTACTTGAAGCGTATTTTGCTGTCGCGAGAAACTGTTTCCGTGAAAATGTATATATAGGATATAAACCTGGATATAAAGCCGTGATTTTTTTCATATAGGGCAATGATGTAATTAGAACATTCTGCCAGTGTGAAGTGTTCCTCGTAATAAACAATTTCAAAGTCTAAAACATATCCTGTCAATGTCTAGTCCCGTCGAAGTATGTTAGGAGTCGCTCAGGAAAGTGATACTGATACTTACCGAGGACAGAAGAGGACTCCTTGGCAGCACACGAAAAACGAAGTCACACGCATTTATTTGATTATCACAAACATCACGCACGAAAAACACTGAATTTTAATAAACTATCACTATTAAACTACAAAACGCTCTTATACATAATTTATACAATAATTAAACAAAACTTCAATTTCACTTCTCGAGTTCCCGCCAAAAAGTGAAGAGAAGACTTCGAACTTCCATAAAACCCAAATGCCTGGTTTACTCTAGTGATGGACGATAGCGAATGAAATAATAATGCAATTAATTATACGATGTTATGATCTTTTCAAGTAGCCTTTATCGGCGACTTTCATTAAGTCGTTATTCCACCTGACCAGTGAGCGTCCCACACTTATAATACATACATATATAGGTACGCTACAGTTTTATAAAGAAGGAACTTATACATTTAAATCGGCATGTATAATACAACATGACACGTGTTGACAAAGTTATTGTTAAAGCTCGTTGTCCTTCCAGGATCCCGTACAATTAAATTTCCCTTGGGTGGACTGTACCATAGTACAACAGTAAGTCAACTCATACAAATGTGAAAAAATATAATACTAAGTTTCTGAACGATAAAAATAAGTAAAAATAGATGTTTCTCCTTCCTGCTCTCTCTTCTTTAACTGCGATCGATAATGTGCTCTCATTTGCAATTAACTCATCAAAATTATCTGTATGCTTGACTTACAATTGTTCCCTTTTATATTCGTATATTAGAGGTATTATTGGCTAAAGTCGCATTTGAATGGTAAAATTAAAATTATATTCCAAATCTACAAAAGATTCAAGTTTCCATCCCATCCTATCCTATCCCTCCCCATTTTCGCGACCCTTTCTAAAAATCCATTACTTAATCTACAAAGGTAGGCAGCGCATCCGGAGGCGTGCCAACGTTTGTCATTCTGGACATGTTGGCATGTATCGCGGATGACTATGGACGACAGTATGCACTTATCATCAGGTGGACTGTATGCTCGTCCGCCGCCTTTTTCTATAAAAAAGTGAGGGTTCACTTACCACCAGGTGGACTGCTGGTCTGCCATCTTCATTGTATAAAAAACCTAAAGATTATTTGAATTGGAGCCGGATTTTAGTCTAGATATTCCTATTTAAACACCCTGACAAAATGATTTGGAAATTGGGTTCCAGCGACGGTAGACGAAGCAAATATTAGCAATTAATAAAGATGCAAATGAAAAAAATTGTATTGCAACTGAATTTATGAAAAACAGTAATTTGTACAATAGTGGTTATATTGACTTAATATACAATACGATCAGCCTATGTCACTCCAGTGCTAGATATAGGACTCTTCCAAGGATCGCTACCACACGGTCTTCTGCTCTCCTCATCCGGCTTCTACCAATGACTTTCTTGAAGCCGTCAGTCCACCTAGCCGGAGGGCTGGCTGCCTTACTGTACATTATTTGTACTGTGGTCGTAGTCTGTAACAAACAGGTTTATTAGCATACTCCTCAGTTGAATATGAATTAGGAGTGTTTAGAATCTGTGTTAGTGAGAATGTATGTATGTGAGTGTGTTAGAAAATGTGCTGCCCCCCGACAGAGAACTGCTCGGGACTGACCTCGAGTCACTCCTCGACTTAGGTAACTCAGTCATCCTAGCAGGTGATCTCAATTGCAAACAACCAAGTTTTAATAGACACACGTCCTCTCAAAACGGTATACGCCTGAACAGATTCAAGTAGGTACTTGACTTTGAAGTGATAGCTCTAATGACGCCAACCCATTATCCTTATAATGTTACCCACAGACCTGACGTTCTCGACATTGCTCTTTTCAAAAACATAGCTTTACGTCTAAACTCGCGAGAAACCCTATCTGAGTTCGACTCCGACCATCGTCCCGTAGTCACGAAACTAGGACGGCAGACCGACCCACCTCCCCAAAACAAGACTATTGTTTAGTGGAACAAGCTCAAAGAAGCTCTTAAGGCTTTTAGCTCTCCTCACCTTGACTCTATCCCCAACGACCTGACAAGTGCGGATGACACAAACGGATGTCTCTGGACTCGGTAGCCACCTTAAGGATTTAATCCAAAGCTCCTCCAGGTGGGTCCCAGTAGCGAATGATCGCCGATGGGAGCTACCTGAGGACATAAGGGAGCTGATAAGAGCCAAGAACACAGCCACCTGTGCTTACGACTCCTTCCCCTGTGATAAGAATAGTCGTAGAATGCGAGCTTTACAGAGGGACGTAAAGAATCGCATCGCTGAATTCAGAAACAACAGTTGGGAAACCCTGGTTTCAGAGATCTTGCCTTCACACACAGCCTACTGGCGGATGGCAAGGTCTATGAAAACAGACAATACAGCCTCCATGCCTCCACTGACTGGACTGAACGGTCCTCTCGCATTTGCGATGTCGAGAAAGTCGAATACATGGCTGATAGCCTAGAGGTCCAATGCTCCCTTAGCCACCAGCCGATTGACGAGTCCCATGTCGACTTAGTTGACGGAGAGGTAAGTCGTCGAACCTCCACCCATCCCTAAGACTCCCTTCTACCGGTTACGGTATCTGAAATCCAAGAGATTATCCAAAATCTTAAAATTAAGAAATCTCCTGGAATCGATGGAATACCCAACAAGGTGTTCAAAAGCCTCTCGATCCAATTGATCGCTCTTCTCGTGACCATCTACAATGGCGCCATGAAACATAATCTCTTTCCAGCCGCCTGGAAAGAAGCCGTCCTCATCGGCATCCCCAAATAGGGGAAACACCGCTCGGATCCCTTCAGTTATAAACCTCTTGTGTCACTCTTGTGTCCAACAGGTGCACCGAATAACGGAGCAAATACTCACAGGTCTCAATCAAAAGAGACCCTTCAGAACCCTACCTGTCTTCTTCGACGTAGCGAAGGCCTTTGATAAGGTGTGGCACAACGGTTTAATTTATAAACTGTACCAAATGGAGGTGCTCGAAAGTCTCATTCTCATCATTAGAGACTTCCTTACCAATCGCACTTTTCGCTACAGAGTTGAAGGCACTCTGTCCAGCCTCCGCCCAATCAGAGCTGGAGTTCCCCAGGGCTCCGTTCTAGCACCCACGCTCTATTCGCTCTACACTAACGACATCCCCCTCAGCCCCGGAATAGAGCTTGCCCTCTTCGCGGACGACATCGTCCTTTCGCCTCAGATAGGAACCTACGTATGGTCTCTCTATGCCTCCAACGCGCAGTCACCGCCCTGGGCGAGTGGTTTGTGAGGTGGAGGATAGAGATAAACCCGGCGAAATATGCAGCCATGTGCTTCCCTTTTCCCAGGAATGGCTGTCGTAATCCTAGGCTCTCCCCTCTCCCGATAACCTTTCCTCTGGTTAGAAAGATCAAATATCTCGGAGTCACTCTAGTCCATAGACTGACCTTCCGAGAATACATTACAGCCGTCTCTGACTAAACAGCTGCTAATAAAACAAGAAGGTATTAGTATTCTGGGTAAACTTGGACCAGATTTATTCATTACATTAGATTTACTTACGAGTGTGTTCCTAACTAGCAGTTCAGGACTTCGTTAAAAGTTGCCGACTTCTTCAATTACGAACAAGAGTTAACCACTTCCTTCTGCATTGGCTGGAAATTTTTAATAGGATTTACGTGTCAAGATTTTAATCTGTATTCAGTGAGGATACAGATTAAATAGGCTAATAAGTTCAATAGGTTAATAATAATAATTAAGAATGGGCGAATAAGCCCATGTGGACTGCTACATATAGGCTTCTACCAACGCCCGCTACGAAAGATTTCCGCTTTTTTTAAATAACCACTGAATGAATACAGATATGTATAAATGTATGTGTGTAGGTTTGTATGTATGAATGCATATATAATAAAGTATATTTGTGTGTTTTACATTAATTTTATCAAACCATGCTTTGCTTTGAGAAGAGATGCTTCGCGAAAACATCAAACATTCACTGCGCGCACGCGTGTGTTGTGCGTCTAGCGTTGCGGTGCGTGACGTGCGGCCGACGCTTGTCCTTTTACGGCTTATTTTGCTAAATATTTTCACTGAGTATTAAACGACAAATTCTATGTGTTATTATATCAACATTCGCGTCCACGACTCCCACGTAGGACAACGTGTCCGCGACGCGACGCATCGCGCTGCAATGCTCAGCGCAAGGCAACGCAACGCATCGCAACGCGCTGCCTAGCTAAGACAAAGCCTAGCCTAATGTCTAGCTAAGCTAAGATTGTTAACATGGCCGTCATATTCAAATCTATCTATATTTATCCTCGTTGATCAAATCCGTTTGTTATTATATATCCGTTCAGCGTACGTACCCAATGCCCGGACCCGTTTCAAGCCCGGTTTTAATTAACTCGGTCCCTTAGAATATTTCAATTATAATCGGTAAGTCTAAAGATTAGTGTGTACAGAGTAATGTCAAATGTTTATTAAAGCAGGGATGTTTATCGAAGGGTATTATAAGAATTTGAATAACAAATATATTTATTTAAATACTGTCGGTTGCTTTAAAATAACACTACCTAATTTCTTCCCGGTTGGTTAGGCAACCCTAACCGGTATAATCCGTTGTGCATAAGACAATGCTAATGAAGAGACCCATGTTGAACAGTGGATACTAAAAGGGCTGGTTACATTTATGGTATTCACTTCTTACTCGATGGTGAGGAATGGGAAATGGGTCCTGACAAACCGTACGGACTGTCAAACACGTTAGTATATTTCACGGCAGTCTTTTATAAGAGAGAGGTACAGAGAAATCAATGAGAGATGAGCTCTGCGTATGTGTGTGTGCACACCGATAGTATACAGTGCGAAGCATTTCGACAATCGGATTGAACAATTCGGCACCCACTCACACAGATGGATAACTCATGTCTCGTTGATTTCACTGTGATAGTTCATTTATATAAGGACAGTTTCTCGAACGCGAGTTTCTCGAACATCGGTTAAATGCTAGTATAAACAACTGTTATCATAATTTGACCACTGTTATCTCTGTTATCATCATGTGAAGAGTTGTAGGAGAGAATTGTATGTAGTTTAGTCGGATACGATAGAATATTGTAATCGTATACAATATTCTCGCCCGAACCGTTCGAGAAACTCTCCTCGTGTAAATAAGTCTTAACTGGGCCAGTCGGACTAGACTAATCAGCTGTGGGATCCAGCATTGACTTCCCTCGATCGAACAAATGTGTAATTTCAATTTGATTTATAAAACAAAAGACTCATATCCCTCGTCACTTCACGCTCGATTTCAATTAAGGTATTCTCGATAATGAATTTTTCTGTTCCAAAATAATGCGATCGTCGCGGCGCAACGAGAGAAATGACTATTATAGGCGTCAGGCTCACGGCACATTCGAGCACGCGACCAAGTAGTTCGAAAGGAATTGTATGGGGTCCCTTAGAAGTGTTCACACAGCGGCGTCACGTTACAGCGCTATTTGGCCACTGTTTAGCTTTTCTACCAATGTACTTGCGTATTTCGGTAGTGAGACATGCCAGAGCCAATGAGCTATCCCATCTATCCTATCTCACCCCATTTTTTTAATCCAAATCCATTACTAAATGGAGCCAAATCCTGGGGTGTGCTATCGTTTGTCATTCTGAACTGATGTTTGCATGTATCGCGGATGTCTATGGGTGACAGTATCCAGGGCCGTCTTAAGTCTATTCTGCGCCTGGGTGCGGGAGTGTATCCTAAGACAGTCAAACATCCTATTGTGTATCCTATGACAGTCAAATATCCTATTGTGTATCCTATGACAGTCAAATATCCTATTGTGTATCCTATGACAGTCAAATATCCTATTGTGTAATTGTTTACTATAGCGTTATATTTTTTCATTACCTTTAAAAGGTGAGCGTCCTGGGGTGCACCGCACCCCTTGCACCCCCTGGTAAAGACGGCCCTGACAGTATCCCCTTACCACCAGGCTATAAAAACAATAAAAAAATTGTTATTTTTTATTTTGGACTAAAGTCTCAATATCTGAGAACTTGAAAGATATCTTTTTCTCAAATAAAGTCACATTTTATGTATAAAGTGTCTTTGTAATAGAATCGAGATTAGTACGCTAAGTGGGAATTGACATGCTAAGCAAGTTAGTTGTGTGGCCCCAAGTGTGATCTTACGGGTCATTTAGAACAAACATCTCTACCGTAGGTAGATAGTGCCTTGAAAGTTTAACTGACTACATAAAGGTGAGTTCACATGATATTCAGTTAGTGTCTACATTATAATGTAGACGCTAACTGTTACGAGTATATAACTTGTTACAAACGTAAACCAAATTTAATGTGGTACTCGCATGTTTATATGAACGTCTTCAGCATTACACTAACGTTAGTGCTATTCGGGGTTCATCCTCGTATTTTTGGCAAAATATATTTCTCGTAAATATATTTGTCAGTCACTCGAAAACCATGAATCCTGGCTAGAGTCCACAATCCGTATAAAATTTTATCCAATAAATTTTATTTGCTGTATAGTATGATTAGATACATTTCTATACACTGGTTCTGGTTCTTTCGTTGTACATTCTGCTTCATACGGAACGTTCGTTGTTAAAGTGCAACGAAGCTTTTAACCGTAGATTATTGTGCTTGTTGTGTTTTTCCTAACTCAAAGGAACCAGTCTTCGCATATCTGTTTGCACAATACTGTGCTGTTTTCGAAAAATCTCATTGAATAATTAAAACAAAAATTATGTTGTTCCAATGATTAAATACTACAATAAACTGACTCCGAACGTAATACTATATATAGGCATCTCCATAGCATTATTCAGTCACACTGTATTCGGACCCCGGTGCATATACCTACTCGTAACAAGTATGCTACGTTAAGAAAGGGATGAAAAGCAGAAGTTTGGGAGATTTTCCAGATAAAATATAAAGATCATAGGCAATAAAAAACTTTGGCATTAACTTATTTTTAATGGTATCCAAAGAATTTATTGACAAATAGTGAAACGTATTTAATAGGCATGTGTTGGTGTGGAACAAAACCTCAATTTATTATGCCTTTCGAGCTCTTTCCAACAGTCAAAGGAGTGAACTTTCGTATATTCAATTAATTATATTATGCTGTTTTCGAGTATGGGGGGGGGGGGGGGGGGGTATTCCGACGTGTTTTGAGGGAAATCACTTCACAGAGTTTAAAGTTATGTGTTTAATTATCACGTATACACATTATAAATACAATCCACGAACGGTTTGTTATCTATTTAATATGTGACGACGAGTGATACTTAATTATAATATCAATAATGTCCAGAGCGTAAGTATGCGCAACCGTTAGGTAGGAGACTTGACTGCCGCGGCGGCGCGGCGCATCGAGCCGACCGGCGCACGCGCAGCATGAGCGCAGCATTAACCATGAGCGCCGAGCGATTCTACCTTTCAAGGTAAGTATTTTATATATGACACACCACACGAGTCTCAATTACAAAAATGCACGCAGTGCCATCTATTAGCGAATAGTGTCATGAAATAGTTTTAAGAAAACATTATTTTATTCGAAGAATTAAATATTAAACTGATTTTTCCAATAATATACATAAGTTAAGAGAAACTTTCTCGGCGTTATTCCATCATGGAAAGAAAAAAAATATTGAAATACTTATAATGATACTGATATCTATCTATATAAATAAAAATTAAATGCTGTTCGTTGGTAAGCGCATCACTTGAGAACGGCTGGACAGATTTAGCTATTTTTTTTTTAAAATGTTCGATATAGTCCGAGTAAGGTTTTTAGGGGAAAAAAATTGGAAAAGATGCCCGGAAAATTCGGTAAAAACTGAAAGTACTTTTTTTTATGGAATTTTTGTATGAACTTATTGAAATTATTGTATTATTGAAATTTGGACAGGACAACGTCTGTCGGGTCAGCTAGTTATTTATAATTATGTTTCTTTTTTATACTGCTCACATTCCTAATGTCACAGCGAGATGCCACATATTCCAGATTTCCTTCCGGATAATAAGAAATCGCTTTCAGCTATAAGACCGCCTTTTGTGCAATTTTGCGTCTATTGTTTTAGTTTTGATTTTGGCGTGCAATACAGAGTTTTATGTACCCATCTGTCTATCTATACAATGCCAAAAATCTTAATTCATTACATATAATAGTTTTTGCACAAAAATATAATAAATATTTTTTTCAATCCATTCTTGATTTAACGCATGTAAGAATAAGATATTGGCGTTTTTATTATACTGCATATTGAGCTGCACAACAGTGAAAACCGTGTTAAAATTCATTGAGTAGTTTTAGAGTATGTAATTCTATTAAAAGTATTTTTTTCCAATTTTCCTCTATAACTTCCTTGTGTTATATGAAGATTTGTCATATGAAGTACACCAGTTTTCCTTCTGGACAATTAGCTATACATTAGTGGAAATCCTATCAAAATCCGTTCAGTAGTTTTCGCGTGATACTCAAACAAACAGATAAACAGACATACAGACAAAAAATCATAAAACTTCTGTTTTCGCTTCTGTAACTTCTAAGAAACTACCCCGCCATATTTTTTTTTAAATTTACTCAATGTACAGACAACACTTTTACTGTTTCATTCCGTTTATGAAATTATGACAGTGTTCCTAGAACTTGTTTAAATTAGAATGCCAGTAACGAAATTTTGTAGTAATAAACACATAATAGGATGTTAGGCGGGGGGTGAAATTGAATTACGGGGCGTCTATCCGGGTCAAACGTTCCGTGTATGCTCTGTGTACACAGTAACGATACTGCATCGCGTATGAGCAGGTCAAATACACGGGAAATTGCGAGCTATTTTACAATAGGGCAGGTAACATGAAAATGGCTGTTATGTAGTAGCCACTTATGTTAAATGCTAGGTTGCGTATGTTCCAACCACATTTACTCGTATGTCAAACACTGGGTCTTATGGTGTCTGCCGGCTTTAAAATACATTTTTTTTTAAATACTACATTTATTTTGTAGTATTTAAAATTTGAACATTTTGAATTATTTGCTTCACAGCTCACGTACTGACGTTCTTCTGAAAGTTTACTTCTTAAATTTCCTACCTATTCTTCAAATTTCAAATTTACTAACTCTTTCACTGTGCAGGCTGCTAGGCTTTGGAATTCCTTACCAGTTGTCATTAGACGTGCTCAGTCGCTGTCTAGTTTTAAAAGGCAAGCTATAAACCATTATTCTATTAGTTAATTCCTTTGGTTTTCTATTTTCTTTCTTTACCAAATAATTTTCTCTCGCCACTTTCTATCCTTGTCAACTGCCCTTGTCCTTGTCAAAAAATAAAAAATTCGTACATTTTAAAATCGAATTTTTCTTATTAACTTTTAATGAATCACTGACACTCTATTCGTTATTCACTGGTGTTATCCTGTAACGATAACAGTTGTAGGGTTCTTTAGGAAACTTCGGCTCTCGAAACAGCAATCCAATCTCTTTTCATACAAAAGAATTCGAGAACGACGTGGTAGTTCTTTGTAAGTAAGTAATAAATCGTGAAATACTGGTACCAATTCAGAAAATGTAGATGACGAAACAATTACAACTAAAAGTTAGTCTGCAGATTTCCATGTACAGTCGAAATCTCTTTGAAAAGTCTGCAACGGTCGTTTCAATGTTTGCTATAAGGCATTTCTTTAAAATGTTTCATACTAATTATTTGATCACCATACACTGCATTTTCTACTTTATCGTATTTCCCTAATGTACGTACGTGTTTCGGTAGTGAGTGAGATATGCCAGAGCCCATTCCCATCCTATCCTATCCCCCCCATTTACCCAACCCTTTCTCAGAATCCATTCCTTAATCTGCATAGGTAGGCAGCGTATCCGGAAGCGTGTTAACATTTGTCATTCTGTACTGATGTTGACATGTATCGCGGATGTATATGGGCGACAGTATCCACTTACCATCAGGTAGACTGTATGCTCGTCTGCCGCCTTTTTCTATAAAAAGAATAACACTAAATTAAACAATAAACATTCATTAAACATTAAATTTTTTATAACATAAATAAATTAGTAGAGATGGCAATGTAACTGAATACTATTGAGATCCGATAGGGTAAAATTATTTTATTAAGAACGGCAGCGCATTCGCATCTTTCTGGTGTTGCAGGTATTCCTCTACATTTATATTTCCCGTGATCGGATCAGATCGTGAATTTCTGTTATCGACTAGTGGAAATGCATTGTTAGACAGACATATACATTTTTATTTTGCATTCGATGCACTGTCACAATGTTACATTACTATGGAATGCATTTACTTAAAAGCACGGAGGGAGCCGTTGGATGGATGATTCCGTACGATTTGTTTGAAACTCGCAAATAGAAAAGGATTGTCGAACGCCCCACATTGCAGAAAATTTATTTATTAGAACAAAAATTGTTTAAATTAATTGTATCTTATCTTGAGAATAAATGTTGGACTTTGTCGGTCTGAAAGAAAGAAAAAGATTATTTGTTCATTACCATTACATCATAATTATGTAAATTGAATATTAATCAAATAATTAAATATTGAGTAAATATATTGTGTGCCGCGACATGAAACCTCTTTTGGAAGTATATAGTTATACTTTCTTCTAAAATCCTTATGCGCCCACGATCTACTTCCTCATGCACATACTCTTATTCTTAATAGTAAATCTTTGAAAGTTGTTAATAAACTTAATAATTAATGAAGCTTCGTATTTTCTTTTGGACGAGGGTCTCTTTTTTTTCGGAATGGCTAAGTTCTTGTGGCCTTTCGAGAGTGACCGGTCGTGTTTAATTTAGGGCGAGCGCAGAAGGCGCTCAGCCAGGAACAAAATGTCCAAAGTGGAACAAATTGCAACGAGCCTACGGGCTCCCCCGCCGGTAAACCGGCGCGAGGGTCTCGTACCTCAGTAAATAGACAATTAGTTCTACAACCTTAATTGAGATAGATAACAATATATTTAATTATTATATGCGCAATATAAATATATCTATATATACAAGTATATTTATATATACAAGTATATTTATTAAGTATATTTATATATACAAGTAAATATATTTATATATACAATCATATGATTACCAGCGTCCGAGCGACACTGATTCGCGAAAGCGACCCTTCGGCAGCAATTACAGTTTCAGCCGAAACCGAAAATTATCTCAATCTTTTTCTTAATGCAGTCCGCATTTGCTAATTGTAAACCTAAAATAGTCTATTTTTAAAGATCTCTGATTTGAAAAGCTTTTCTATTCGTTAATTTCTCACAAAGCAAGATGTCAACATATCAAAACACAATTAAATATAGTGTGTACAATGTTAAATCTAATTGACATCTCAATAATGTGACGACAGCATTCGCAATAAATTTCAATTATAAATAAGTTAGTAGTTAAAAAGTAAATAAACATAAAAGGATAGCTTATGAAAGGAAATAATATAGCACAATTAAAAATATAATATTCAGATGTTTTTAAAGAAAAAAATATTTTGTAGAAATAATGAGCATAAAAAGGACTTATGACTTCTGTAATTATATTCGATGTTGCCTTTGACGGTATTACGTCACGCCAACAGCCGGTCTGACCCGCCGCATTAGATGTTTCACATCAAAATTGAAAGTAAAGAAAGTAAAATGAGTGAGAACAAAACAAAGGGAGACCTAATTATGACGCTCTGTAGTCAGAGCGCGTTAGACTTTGTTATTGAAAGCTAGCAAACCGTCTGCGTATAAGTCCAGTTCCGGATGTTCAGAAGTTAATTGGTTATATAATATTTTCTATATATTCTAGAACTGGGTTTGTTTGTCTAGTGCGCTCAATAATAAAACATAGTAATATTGAGTAATAATTAGTAATAACATAGTAATAATTACATATGAAATGACCGATTTTATTACTGGTCACTTTGAATTTCAATTTCAATTTCAATTCTGTGGAACGAATTGCTTCAAGAGGTCTTCCCATTAAACTACGACATGGGGTTCTTCAAGAAAGCTGTGAATAGGATTTTGCAAGGTCGGTGGCGCGCCCGCATACCCCCTGGTGTTGCAGGTGTCCATGGGCGGCGGTAACACTTACCATCACGTGAGACCGCTTGCTTGTCCGCCCTCTTCACTATAAAAAAAAAAAAATTCTGTTCTAATTCGAATTTCAAAATGAAGCAAAATGCATTTAATAGCTACGATGTTCTTATTACAAAATCAGTATTTTGTTTGTTTTTATGTACTTAAATTTTGTACAGGTGATTTTCTTGAAAATCGATAAATTGAAAATCGAAAAGGCATCAACGCAAGTCAGACAGTTCACAATATCCATAGTATATTAGTGTATATGGACAAAACACCATAAACGATCGCACCGTGCGTCGATGGTTGAACTCTTGGTTGTCTTAAGGATGAGCCTACTATTTCTATCGTAGCCTACGACCTACGATCAAGGTTAATAACGATGAATTGAAGGCTATAGTGGAAGCAGATCCATCTCAAAATAAAGCTGAGTTAGTAGCAGGGTTTGATGTTAGTGATAAAACAAAGTTGGTTCATCTGCGTCAAATGAGAAAAATATAGAAGCTCGAATAGTGGGTACCGTATGAACTGAATAAACGTTAGCGACAACAACGCGTCGAAGTGTGCACTGTGTTATTGAACCGTCTCAAAAACGAAGGAATTTTAAATTGCATAGTGACTTGTGATGAGAAATGGATCCTGTACGATAACCACAAATGTTCATATCAGTGGCTAGATCTGAATCTAGCCACTGATATGAACATTTGTGGTTTACTGTGTGGTTTACATTTGTGTGCAATTACTGGAACTGATTCCAGTAATTGCAGCCCAACAATGTCCAAAACACAAGATAACTAAGAAAAAGCTATTGGTATCAGTTTGGTGGTACTGTGCCGCTATTATCCACTACAGTTTCTTGTGAGCCGGTCAAACGATTGTTGCGGACGTGTACTGTAAGGAGCTGCAGACGATGTTGGAAAAGCTAGCAACAAGGCAACCAAGTTTGTTCAATCGCTCATTCTCCATTTCTTCTTCATGACAATGCCCAACCTGACACTTCTCGTACGACACTTTTAAAATTTCAAGAGCTGGACCTGGAGACTTCCCCTCACCCACCATACTCACTGGTACTTGCCCTGATAAGTTTTAATTTCTTTCGAAATTTGGACAACATTTTGCAAGGAAAAAAATTAATTCTGAAGTAGTTGTGATTAGGACTTTTGAAGAATTCATTTTTACCCGTCCACGAGGCTTTTACAAGAGTGGCATCAATCAACTGCCTGTGAGATCGTTGACTTAGTGCTTGAATGGCCAATCAACCTGTGACCAAATTTTACAGGACAGGTTTTTTTCGTTTGATATTGTTAGTAAAAGATATCTATTAAAACTTGTGATGATTTAGAAATTATGTGGTACATAATTCTAAATCATTCTAATGGGTATTCATGGGTCAATCTTTCGACTAACATAATAAATATTTTTATAACGAAAATACAAATCGGAAAATACAATTTTCATACAAACCGGTCATTTCATAAGTAAAGATCTAATAATTACATGCAACTCACCATTGCCTCTTCTACACAAAAATGTAATCAACTAAACCGATCAACTAGTTGTATCAAATGGAACTCGGTTGAGGCATTTATTTCAATTTAACCAACTAATTGTACAAAATTGGACCAATAGTATTAATTAGTACAATAGTTGTACTAATTGTACAACGAACTTCACACATATGACGGCAGACACCCGTGCGCGCGGTGGATCTCAGCCATTCCGAATATTTTCAAGCGTCCTCGAAACGAGCAGAGAAGTCGTATGACTTCAGTTTTGGTTGAACAGGAGATTCGGCCGGTTTTTGAATGAAACCGAAACTTCGGTTGAAACTCGGATTTTTGCGCAGAACTGGTAGAAACTGAACAAACCGAACCTTCGGTCGGGCACCAATGATTACGTTTAAAGCATGCGCCACGAGCAGAATGAATTTCGGTCTTTGACATGAGGTCAGCCAAGACTGGATATTATTGTACCTTAATATGAGGGGTCTCGTAAAGTGGTCTTTGTGCAACGATTTTATATAAAGATCTTTGCTTCTAATCTTGGCTGACCTCATGTCAATGACCGAAATTCATCTTGCTCGTGGCGCACGCTTTAGTACAGTATATCAAGATAGATATATATTTTTAAATCAATGATTATTACCACTGAATCTAAAAATCTAAATAATTTATACGGCTTGTATTCCATCTTTTTCTGTAGAACATACATTAATTATCATTAATACATAATTAAAATACATTAATTAAAAGGTATACAAGTTAATGAAATAGAAATGCGACGGCATGCATTAATTTAACGAGCCGACGGCGTCGGATCAATGGCTCGATGTTCGAAAGGCTTTTGAAGGCTTTAATTTTTACCCCCATCTCTCGCAATCTGCCACAGTATAGACAGCAACGGAACTTCATACGAACGTGAAAGCACCTCATCACTGCTTCGATAAACTTTGGCTATTGCAATTGCAATTGCAGTTGCAATTGCAGGGGAGGAGTTCGAATCTGCCACTAATCTAGGAGTCTGCCAGTGCAGATTTTCGGATATTACACATTCCAGATGTTCCAAGTAAGCATCAATCTAGAAAAGATTCTGACATTTTCCAAATTTTCACAATTTTACAAATTATATATTTTTAGTTATACATAGCGGTCTTCTGTGAGAGTGAAAAAGTTCGGCCAGTCAGTCACGCTCAGTCAGCTGTAACATACAGCAGCGTCAAACCCCCTTTGTACTTAGAACAGTTCAAAAAATTATCCCAAACACGATAGTTCTGCTGTCAAATTTCAACTAGTTTCCTTATTCACCTTCGGCATCAGACGCTGACGGTTATAAATATGAAAAGGATACGTCTTTAACTATTAACAATACAAATACGGACTCGAACAAATGCATTCATTTAGAAATTATGTGCGGGCTTGTATTACCCGCACTTGTGTTGTGCTGGGATTGTGAAGAAAGAAAAAACGCAGTGAACTGCTCTTGCGATTTATATTCAATACAGACGTAACTATCTGTTAGACATGCGTTTAGTGCGGTGACTACGAGTTGACTGCAGTGGGCTAGGATTCGCCCCTATTTATATTGATACAACGAGAGATGCTGGAGTTGGGCGTTTCTATTGTTACAACGACCAATTGTGCGCTGTTTTCGGCCTACGTGCCCGTTACGGTGCACATGTGAAAGCCGTTTGTCTGGGATGCAATTTCTGTTCCTTTGTCTCTTCAATGTCAATAGTGAAGATGTGTAAACCATTAGATCGGAACGCGCTTTCTTGTCCTTTGTCTCATTCAATGTTTATGGCGGAAGCGTAAACCATCAGTTTGTTATGCAATGTCTTTTGTCTTATTCAATCTTTATGGCGGAAGCGTGAACCGTTAGTTTGTGATACAATTTCTCGTCCTTTGTCCAACTCCAACATCCCTTTACAACAAATGAAATAACTGTCTGTATGGAACGAACTAACAGAGGTAATTTAACTTTAGTATCCTACCTTAACCTATTGTTATATTATACATTATACACTTATAAACTTATGTGCTATGTACAAATTATGAGCCGGTCGTCGCGAACAAATTATAATTACGTTTGTTCACATAAATCTTTTGTTGAATTGAGATAATATATTCAGACGCAAGCAGTTGGCTGTGGGATCCTCTATGTATTAGAACAAATTATTGAACCAAACAATTCCAAAAAATGGTTTCCAAACACATTATAATATAATTACCTCCATTGTACTTTCAAATTTCAAGAAGTTCTCTTACAAACCATCGGCTTCAGCATCACACGCTGACGGCTATGTGTATAATATACATCTCTTTAACTATTCACTTCAGAAAGACGCATTTGAATAAGTACATTTGTTTAGACGTTATAATAAACAACTTTCAACTTGGTGCAGTAGCGCCCCCTGCCGAGTTACAACTACAACACCTATCCTCAAACACGTTTCAAGGCATAGTTAAACGTTTACAAAAACCGTTTCAAAATCGGTTTAGCCGTTTCAGAGAAAAGTGGTAACAAAGTGTTACACAGTCATACATACATTCTCTTACCCCAAATGCATATACAATCTCCGTTCCGTGGGTAAAAATATATTTAAATCACGTTCGATTCGCTTGTGAATATTATTCGCTGTGATTTTTCATTTATATTTATCTATTTAAAAGGGTCTTAACGCGTATGTTTACCATATTTATTTTACTGGGTTGCACCAATCGAATCGTCGAATCAAGTAAATAAAGTAAACATACGTGTTAAGACCTGTTTAAATACGATTTTTCCTATCAAGAAAACAGCCTATGGAGGATCATAGAACCTACCTGCAATACGATCCTTTAGACTCTAGAGCATGGTTAAAAATACAGAGTGAACTATACGTGCCCTAGGAGTCCCCGTGAAGCCGGGAAAAACAGTGTGCTATGCTTGTGTGCGAGACATATTTCGTGCTGAATTAAAGATCACTTACTCGTTATACCTGTATACCTGTACCCTGCCCTCTTAATTAAGTTGGATGCAATTGTACGGTTGTTGGTTACAATTAACGGATTTCTGAATTCATTATGAAGAGAGCTTTTTTACAGCAGACAGACTATTTAGTTATAAGTAGGTATAGTTGCTCATTGACTCGTTTCAGGCCTATGTCAATCAACTAACTATAGAACGTTAGAAGAAGCCACGTTTCAGCACCGTATGTTTCCACGCATTAATTGAAGACCTTCAACTTCAAGCAAAATATCTATCAGTAGTGTCGGCAAAATATCAAAATTTATTCTAAAAAAATAATGCACTAAAATTAAAAATACATCTAGATTAACACTGGCGAGCTATTTTAATTCCGAGAAATGCATGCGGAACTATCTTGCGGCCTCGGTATGTGTTCAACGCGCGTTGGTTCAATCATTGTTAAAATTAGTAGGTTATGTTACTAGCTGTCATTGGTTAACTGTTAGCCAATGGTAATATGGTAATATATTGATTTGGCGCCTAATTCACAGCGCACGTCTAGAAAAATATTATTTTATATGAAGTATGTGTAAAATTTTTAATTTTTGTCTTGAAATATCGGATGCATTGCAAAAATCTAATTATCTTTGCAGTGCAGGTAAAAAAAACAGTTGAGAAACACTGGCATAAAATCTAAAATAATACTCGCAAGCTGCAGTAATTTCGAAAAATGCGTGTTCAATTATCCCGCGGCCTCGAAACGAGTTTAGCGCGCATAACATATGTATTTGGAGATTCTACGAGCTATGTCGGTGATTTTAGTTCTTTGGCGAATGTCTTCGTTTCGCTGAGTGACCTTGAACTTATGAACCAGGCCTACCGTTAGGGGCCACGTTTCCGCACCATAAGTCATAACTGGCAGGACGCACTGATTGATGACTTTCATCTTCAAGCATTGTGATATAGGCGACTAGAAGAGCCGACGCATTTTCACAAATGCTGCCCAGCCAAGTTGAATTCGTCTGTAGACGTCCTTGCTGCAGTTGAACTTACCTCTTTGAATGGTACACACAAATGATACAAAATTGTTACAAAGGAAAATACGTACAAAAGGCGTGCTTTTCCTCGTAGGAGATTTCTACCAGCAGACCTGAGAGAGCGATAGGTGAGCAATAAAGATTTGTGAGGTACATCAGCCAATCGGATGCATCCAGGTTATGGGACGTAGCGTCACCCTCCACCATAGCTATGTGCAAACCAGTTAATGGCAAACCAAGTATAGTACTGCAAACCAGATCAAAATTCAATAGGATTTTTTCGAGTGTATCACAGTCATACAGACAGTTGTATTTAGAGAAGGCTATTTAATAATATTGATTTGACTTGTGGATCATACGTATTTTATGTATAAAATAGCAATAACGGCCACTGATTTTGTTCCAAATCGGCTTTGACAGGAATCTGCATAAATATTCAAACGATTCTAAATTTATGTGCATATTCCATTGACTGTTTTTGTCTTTGCTCTTATTTCAGATACTAAGTCTGTGGCTTCGTCTTTTGTTGTATTACTTTCAATTAATTATTCCTGATTAAAATTACATAATTCGTGTAAAAGCCACACTTATATTTAAAAGATGTGCGAAGAATATATTAAATTCATTTAGTATATCCACACTTCGATGGATTATTATCACGTATTATTTAGGGTTAATTTCTGTCAATTTTTTTTATCGATGATTTTTTTTATAAATTTAATATTATCCCAAAAAAGATTATTTTTTTAAATGAAGTCTCTGGCTTTCTTACTCTATACTATTCATTAATTCGCTACGATCGGCAACCTTGACCTGACCTAATACTAGGAATATCGAGCTGCCATTATTTGTAAAGGGAAAATGCATGTAGCATCTGTTTTATGACTGATAGTGGAAAGTTAAATAACTACTTTTTTATAAAACAAAAGGTATATTATTGTTGCCTTGATACTAGAAAATTACTTATATAAATTCTCTCTCTTTTTCACACATTCACCTTCGCACACGCCCACACAAACTACATACACTTATTATTGACGTAGGCCATTTTAATTAGTTTTAGCTGTAGGTTTGTTGTCAACATTATTTATAAGAATTGCAAATGTAATGAAAATCTGTATATGCTCATTATCATGTATCATTACATATAAAAAAAGTGAACTTTGGATGCAAATAAGCTGTAGATTTATGTAAGAAATAAAAGCTGATGCTCATACCAGCTCCATGATGGTTATATTTTTCTCATCTCTTTATATTCTCTATTCTTTTGGAGAATGGGATAGGATGGGATAAAGAAAAAAAAGAGTTTGCCATCTATCTGTAATAAAATTATAACAAACACTGTACATGATTACAAACAAGCGTTTGCCATTTTTAGAATTGTTGCGTCTGTCTATCTGTGTGTCCCTGCTTGAACGTGGATTAAACTTTACAATGGGGAATGCTCTGAAGAACTGTTTAATATAATTCCCACCTCGGGTTTCTACAACCGCACCTCCCGTCACAGAAGTGCGGTCCATCCGCATTTCCTCGATACGGAGGTGTCGCGCACTGTTCGGTCCAAAAATTATTTTATACCGCGAACCCGTAGGTTGTGGAACGAACTGCCTCAAGAGGTCTTTCCATTGAGCTACGATATGGGGTTCTTCAAGAGAGCTGTGAATAGGATTTTGCAAGGTCGGCGGCGCACCCGCGTACCCCCTGGTGTTGCAGGTGCCCATGGGCGGCGGTAACACTTACCACCACGTGGGACCGCTTGCTCGTCCGCCCACTAATCTATAAAAAAAAAAAAAAAACTACGGGAATCACAAACTCACGCGAAAAAAGCCGCGACCACTGCTAGTTAGTCTTATCAACAACATTTATTATCCTTCTCCGACTAATTCGCTATATTGTAATGGTTGACCCAAGTTCAATATAATTGATACCGCGGCGCGCGGCTGGAGAAATTCAATGTCTGCGTTCTATAGTCCATTCCTGTTTTTATATATTAAGACGACTGTAGACAATAGACATAACTTTATTCCGACAAACACTGCATAAATATATTGCACACAGAATGTGCATATGACAATAACTAAAAGAAACAATGCAGACAAGAAAAGAAACAAAAGAAAATTACAAACATTAAAAAATTACAAAAATAATAAAAAATATATTAACAAAAAATGTCACGTCGCCATTCGCGAATGTGTGTATTGTGATGCCTAAAATGGTCTCCGACACAGCATGTGCTGTGACTGACTGTGTATGTTATAGTGGAGCCATTGGAGACGCACGGACAAAAGTATGAATGTATATTTAATAAATAAATAGTCATTATAAGGTATTTTGCTTTGATCGGCATGTTGCAATAAATATGTTACAACTAGGGTCATTTTATAACTTAGGGACGGTTCTAAAATTGCAATGTAGCTCCTGAACTACTTTGACTGATTGAAATGCAAAAAATGTCAGGATAGGTAGCGACCAGTATAACTATACCGTAATCAGCTCTTTTCTCATCCACTCTTGGCCATGAGCCGCCTCATACACATTCTTACATACATACATACATACATACACCTCATACACTCATACACGCCTCATAAAACGCCACGATGGTCAACCGGATGGGCGAGTCCACTCTTATAGGGGCGGTGTAGTTCCTCAGGGTTTCTGGTAGCAGCTTCGTTATACCTCAGTCGCCTTAATACGACACCCAGAGAAGAGATTGGTTTGTGCTATACTAAAGCCGTCCACACCACACGCCCAGTATAGTCGTAACATGTTATTATAATTAACACATAATGCTCCTATTTTTTATAGACATGATAGTCAGCAAGTGACACGAATGATTACGTCTGTACACCATTCTAATCCAATTTGTTCAAAATGTAAACAAATATGGCGGTTAAAGGTAATAGACGGGGCCTTAAATTAAATTGTGAGGTGATAATGTAGCTTGCGCTACATTTAGAGCTAATTCGATTTCATCGATTTCGTTTTGTTTTCGGCAAAATGGATTATTACGGACAATATAATCAGTCATAAGTCGGCGCACTGCATGCAAGAGGTGACTCCAATGCAATAAAATGGAATCGATAAAATTCCTCTAAAAAACACCGTAACGATCTCCAAGAAGAAACCCTTTGAGTTAACACAACGGAATTTCATTATTATACAGTTTACTACCTTCATCGTAAAACGTAACCGTAAAACTACAAACAAAGGGACAGATTTCAGCTTTTTCATATTTAATACTAGAAATTTACGAGCGGGAATTATTTATGGGGTACAGTTGACCGTGGGTTAAAGAGTCATGTTTGCATTTTTACTTGGTATATAGCAGTGTTTTTTCAACCTTCTTGAATACGCGACCCCCTTACAAGTATTAAAATTCTGGCGACCCCCCAGGACCGTAATAAAACTATGTCAGTGATTTCAAAGACAACAATTAAATTACCTATAGTTCACATAACGTTCTCTTTAATGGAGAACATAAAAACTAAGAATAGGCTCCAAATAGAAAATTATTTGGTTATTTGCGTCTCAAAAATAGAACCACGATTCGACAAATTATTAAAAAATAAACAGGCATAGCCTTCTCACTGAAATTGTTGTATTTTTATTGTAGGGTTGTAGCACCTTCAACTCTTGCTTTTTACTTTTATCTGGCTTGCGACCGCGACCCCCCGAGCAAGACTTTGCGACCCCTCTGGGGGTCGCGACCCACAAGTTGAAAAACACTGGTATATAGAAACCAATATGTTCCTGTCAGTAGACTGTAAACTAAAGCCTCGTACACACCAGGACTCAAGTCGTGGGTACATGCGTTGCTCACATATTAATCTATGATATGATATGATATAATATGATATGATATGATATGATATGATATGATACTATGATATTAAATTAATGATTTATCATACGTGATACGAGTTTCTTTGAGCGACCTGTACTTGGCATTTTACATTCAGTTTATCAGTGCGTATTTTAAAAAGACGTGTAGTTTGTCCTGCTTCACGGTAGACTAGCTGAAAGAATATGTCTAGGCACGGAACATATCGGCTCATGAGTATATTTATAACATGTACAGACATTGTAAGTACAAGTATACAAACGTGCTTTGGTTTATGTGAGGTCTAACGCAACTGAATTTTTGAAAACTTCTGATTCAATTATTTTGTACCGCTTTAGAGTCACTATCATTTTTTAATTGTCATACATATATGAATATATATATTTATACATGATATCGCATTTCGCGTGTGTTGGATAGCTAGAAATACTACACTGTCCATCTGATATGTCCTGTATATATCATTATCACGTATAAAATAAGTAAATAATTCTCTAATCCTGGGCAGATAAATAAAAATACATATATGAAAATTTGCTTGACTGTACTAACCGTAACACGTATGTGAATCGTAAATACCAAATGAGGTTCTGCGTTAAAAAATCTCCCTGAGGCCAATTATTCAAGAAAGTGGTTATTTTACGGATATTAAATACGGTTTTATGGGGGTTATGGTGAGGTGTTTCGATTATGAATCACTTTGCCTAGTTTATATTTAATGTTTGTTACTTTCACTTTATACGTTAATACATTTCACGTATTGTAACCACAATATATATCCATATATTTAATATGTAAGGTCGACGGAATTTGTATTGAAGTTTAGATAATGTTCAGAGCGTAACTATGCACAACCGTTAGGTAGGAGACTCTCGTCTGCCGCGGCGGCGCGGCGCATGTGCAGAACTCCTGCGCATCAAAACGGCCGGCGCACGCGCGGCGGTTTAACCATGAGCGCCGAGCGATTCTACTTTGGTAAGTATTTTATATACGACACACCACAGTTTTTACGTAATATACTGGCTCTTATTACTACTGAGGAATTATACCATCTTTAAAAAAAGTGGACTCTCCAAACCGCTGGACCAACGTGGCGTATTAATGACATACATCCCCATGAGCTGGCCCATGTCCAGCAGTGGCCGACAAAAGGGGTGATTATGGTTATTGTTATTAATTACTTGACATGGGTATTAGGTACGCGGAAGAGCGTGTGTAGTGCCAAGCCTAGGAAGAGGTTTGTATCCAACAGTGGAGAGACACTGGTTTGTTGTTACAGTACGGTACGTACAGTGAAATCAACTAGACATGAGCTTTCCATCTGTGAGAATGGATGCCGAATTGTGCAATTCAAATGTCGAAATGGTTCGTACTATACAGTATACACTACTATATACTATAGTACTATACATACAGTGTACACACTCACAAACGCAAAGATCATGACTCGTTGATTTCACTGTACTTGTGTGTACAAATATAGACCAGCAAAGAACTTTACATAATGGAATTGTGATAAACATTAGGTTAAACGCACGCGTCGTGGGTTCAGAGACACACACAAACAGACCCCGGCCCGAATAAATATTTGTCTTTAAACAAATGAATACCCGACCGTCAATCGAACCCGGGAACTTTGTACAACTTTGGGTTACTACCAACTGCGCTAATCGGTAGCCATTGCTCATTTTTTACAAATATTACAAGCTTTTTTGCGTTGGTAACTATCACAGTGACAGGTTTGATTATACAATGTTGTATTTGCGGTTGGTGTCACCCAATCACGTATGGAATATGATAACTGCAAAGTAGCTTGTAGATATTTGTACGAACTCACAGTTTGTCAATACCATACATGTACATCTGGTGTGTGGTGAGCCTAAATTCCGTTAATATTTCGCCTGTTTCGTCAAAATAATGATAGATTGCGTAGACACAGCGTCGTCATTAATGGATGGCTAATGATTAATGATTGCACGGATACGGTTTGTCGTTCGTCGAGGTCGCAGCTTGGCTTCGGCGAGATAAATTTTAGTCCAAATATTAATCTAACTAATCGCATAATGTTTCTGATGAAAATAGTATTGGGAATTCATTCCCTTTCGCCAGCTGTTCCCAAAGTGTCAAAATTGCAATTAATAAAAAATTATGTAATATATTACTTTGTAAATATAAGTTATTGTAATAGCTTTTTAATCTCGGCTCTGTGGTGTCACCACATAGCTCACCACAATCTCACCACATAGCTCGGCTGTGTGGTGTCGGCTGGCTTGAGAATATTACCACCACACCTTTTCCCGTGGGTGTCCTAAAAGGCGACTAAAAATAACAAAGCCGCTATCTTATGATAGCGGCTTTATTATTTTTAGTCGCCTTTTTAGTCAGCATTTTTAGTCAGCGCTTATGCTCTGAGGAACAACACCACATAAATATGCATAAATAGTTGGTAGAATTTTCTTTTATTTATAATCAAGCTAGAAAGAAGCCCGGAGTTTTGGATAAACTATAATAATAATTGTACCATTGTTTATTCTTGGTGATTATATTTAATTTTCGAATATAATGTTATTTATGCTTTCTTTATTATTATTATTTATCTTCTTCGGCCGTATACATCTCTCATGCACAAGACAGTGCGTATGAGGCCCATATCGGACAGTGGACGAAAGAATTATTGGTGACGTATGGGATAAACAAATTATTGAATGGAGACTGTGGAGACAGGGTAGTGCAGTGTGGGACGACCTCCGATCATGTGGACCGACGGCTTAAAGAAAATTCTCGGTGAATGAGAGGAGCAGAAGACCGAGTTTGCGAACGGCCTATATCTTCTCCTCCTCCTCCTTTTTTCTTATTGACGAGCATACAGTCCACAATACATGCCAACGTTTGTCATTTTGGACTAATATTGGCACGTATCGTAGATGTCAATATTGAGTTGTATTGTGTTGTGTTGCGGATGTATTGTGGCCAGTCGAGCGCATCCAGCGGCTGCAGGACTGCAGCGTGCACTCTCCCCCACAACTCACGTCATACTCATTCACTGCTGAGGGTCGTAACCATCTCCATGTAACTTTTCCTCTACTTAACGATATTGCGCCATTTGTTTCTTTCCTTGGCGGTATTCATGGAATAGATTAGAAAATAGAGTAAAAATAGAATAGAATAATGTTTTATTTTGCCACAAATCAATTAGTATCGAGAGTAGAATCTTTATTATCAGTTTTTGTTTCAATTCTAGTATATCTATTAGTCTACGCGCGTAGGACCAGTCGTCGCAGCGCCCTTTCACCATGTAATTTAATTTATTTCTTTATTTTTCAGACACAAGATCCACTAAATGTTGATATAATAAAACGTACAAACTATGTATGTTAGCAAAAATTAAATAAAACATGGAGATTAATTATGAGTGTTGCGATGCACCTACCGCATATTGGACGCCAGCTGCATCCCATATAACGATCGCTACGAATCTCTTAGATAGAACAACAAAACTTTACAATTGCTACATAATGTTTGCTCCAAAAATAATTTTATATTTCTCTAAAACTGTTTTTATGACACTTTGTATAATACCTTCCAATAAGCCTGTATCTAGTAATGGATACGTACAATAAATATAGGTAACATGATGGCTAGTATCTCCAAAGTAACTACAATTTTTTCGTGTGCGCACAAAATTTAATGGAGCACTCTTGCATGCGATATTTCAAGTATAGTGTCCATGCAGAATCTGAGTAATGAAAGCTATCGATGAAAAAGTCCATTCGGAGATTCGACGTTGAATAAATAAATAACGAGTATTTTATTTTAGATAGCGAAGTGTTTTAGCATTTCCTTTGTACCTTTTTTTTATAGAAAAAAGGCGGCAGACGAGCATACAATCCACCTGATGGTAAGTAGATACTGTCGTCCAAAGACATCCGTGATACATGCCAACATCAGTCCAGAATGACAAACGTTGGCACGCAACCGAATGCGCTGCCTACCTTTGTAGGTTTAGTAATGAATTGGGAAAATGGGGAGAGATAGGATGGGATGGGAATGGGCTCTGGCATATCTCACTCATAACCGAAACACGTACGTACATTGAGGAAATACGATACGGTAGGAAATGCAGTATATTTCAAGGTAGTTTTCTGTGAGAGAGGGGTAAAGTGGCCAGTCGAGCGCGCTCAGCGGCTGTGGGAATGCAGCATGAACTCTACTACCCCCACATTGCTTTTGCCGTTTTTGCTTAATCAGATAATGCTCCTAGACCAGGTTTTCAAAACTTTTTTTATGTATATAAAAGGTGGCAGACGAGCATACAGTCCACCTGATGGTAAGTGAAGGGAATACCTACTGTTGTAGCCCATGGACATCCGCGATACATGCTAACTCCAGTCCAGAATAACAGACGTTGGCACGTCCCCGGATGTGCTACCTACCTTTGCGGATTAAGGAATAGATTGGGAGAAAGGTTGGGAAAATGGGGAAGGATGGGATAGAATGCGATGGGAATGGGCTCTGGCATACCTCACTCACTACCGAAACACGTACGTACATTGGGGAAATACGATAAAGTAGGAAATGCAGTACATTTCAAGGTAATCTTCTATGAGAGAGGAGTAACGTGGCCAGTCGAGTACACTAAGCGGCTGTGGCAATACAGCGTGCACCCTCCCCCCACATTACTTTTGCCCTTTTGCTTCCTGTTCTTCTTAACAAAGAAACAAAGCTCTAATTTCATATTATTACCAGCTATACAAAAGCAAGGACTAGAATTACTACCTATCTAACGTATATGATCCAAGTTTATGTGCCTAATAACCAACGAATTTTTATTACGGTGTGCTCTAACATAACCTTTAAACGATTATAAAAGTGAAGCAGGCAGTTTTAAGGTAATTGCCACAAGATGGCGCTGAGCGCTTATTCGTTTATAGCCGCAGTTTTATGTTGGTGGAAACTTTCGTCAAATGACGAGCAAAGTGCTTATATACTCGTACTATGGTTTTGGGTAGTATTTTATGTAATGGTGATGAGTAGCGATGGTTTAGTGTTATCATCAAGAGTTTATTGTTAACACTCAATTGAAAAAAAAACTGTGACATTATTTGCGAAAAGGCAATGGTCGTTTTTAGTTTAAGAACACAAAATTTAAGTTATCTATCTTAACCGAACTCAGTAATCCATAGGAAAATATGGTGACTTTGCTCTGATGACGTCATATTGTATGTTTATAATAATTGTTCTGAGAGTACCTATGCTCGTCAGTATTGTCATAGTATACCAAATTTTTGTAAGTTTGCCCAAGATTTATGTGGCGCTACTGAACGAAAAAGTATTGGATGGACTCTCGAAGCAATATCTAAGAATCTATCCAAATGTTTATGTCAGGAACACCCTTGGATATAAAAAAGGGATTTGACATTCACTCGGTTTGTGAGAGATTCAAGAGCAACTAAATCCTTAAATTCAACCCCAGCTACACCTTGAAGAGTGACATCAACACGATCAGTCAATATATGAAATAGTAAACAGCATTTTTATATTTTCTATAATTAAAATTTAAAGTTTAGAAATATCAACACAGGTGACTGGTAATGCATAATTCTTTATACATCTATATATATTATAATAAAATCGTAACAGGAGTCGTGTCTGTACATGAAATATTTTTCGAGATAAGTGAGTGAAATATAAAATACGAATGATATAGAGTCCAAAATAACAATGTTTGGATTTTTTGTCCGTCTGTTTAAACTTGCGTGACGCAAAAACCACTTGACAGATTTTAATGACACTAGACAGCTATAATAACACTAGACAGCTATAATAACCTATGTGTCAGGTCAACTTTTAGGGTACTTTCCATCCATATCAATTATCAATATATCAATCAATTATGGGAATCAAGCTGAACAACATACGCTGACGTCTACGCGTACGAATTCGCGGACAATTGTAGACATTAAATAGAAATATATTTTTATAAATTCATCTTGGTCGCTTATTCACATAATTCGTGCGAAACCGCGGCTACAGAGATTACCTTTCTGTAAAAAAAGGTGAAGCGATTTCAAACAGACATTGATACATAGCTTCTTTATCTAAGTCTGTATTTTCACTGCTTTCAATATTCGGCTTATCTCGAACGTTGAGTTACGACTTACTGATGTACATTTCCACAACATTAAAATAAGTATAAGTTGAAAGCTTTTTATATCATAAATGTTCGGAGAAAGGGTACAGGGTTATTACGACAAGGGCTAAGCCTAAGTTTCAAAAAGTAGTCTGATGGCGTTATTCAGTCTTTCCAATAGCTGCGTACTCTAGGGCTTTTCTGTATACACTATACAGTCACAATATTTAATTGTTGAGCCACTATCCTTTTTTCATTATTTGAAAGTATTAAACAAGCATCGACCACATTATATATAATTCAATGAAAATAATCATCACAGTCATACGTATCAAATACGACAGTGTTATTACACGGAAAAATTAAGAATGAAGGATAGTATCTCAACAATTATTGTCGTACATTAAACACCATTAGCTTTCATAACCATAATTGTTGGAACTGTATTTCCAAGAGTCATTTGGGATTCTGAAAAAAATTATAGGTGGACGGAAATTAATTGTATTTACTCAAAATTAGCTTCTTCTATATTTTTTTAGTTTTGAGTTTTATTTTGCGTTAAGATACCAGAACTGCAAAAGGCTCCGTGTAGACGAATTGATAAGTGCGCTGTAAAGCCTACTCAGGATATAAATAAATATATAAAATAATTTAATTGATTCACAATTAGCTATTCAATTCTAATTATACATTCTAATCAATCGTATTTAGAAATTCAGTTAATCAACAGTCATAGTCTGTCCTACTTTAATTATATCTCTATTAGTTTTATTGTGATCTATTAGTTAAGGTAATAAAGGTTATACAATACTTCTATGAAGTACTTTCATTTCATGGGCCTTACACTTAAACAAAGGAAATCAACTAATAATGACAAATTTATATATTTCCGCTGCGCTAAGATATGGGGTTGTTCAACAAATCTGCGAATAGGGTTTTTACAAGGCGGACAGGGGTAATGTGACTTACTCATTTCCCGCTCACGTTCAAGCTATATTTTACTGGTATCAACTAGATTTCCGCGCGGCTACGTCTTGGTTATTACCTCGCTCGGCTGCCGCATATCAAAACCCAGTAAGGAACAATAGAAAAAAATGTTGATTCACAACTAAGAATTTTTAAAATTCAAAATGCAATGCATAATGACACCCTTTTTAAACTTAGGTACTTTAGGGAGATAAATAACTCGAAAAGTAGCTGGTGAATCACGTGATGCTCATAAATCATTAAAAAAACTATAAAACATGTAATATATGAAATATTTATAATATTGTAAGCATGATATATATAATATTCTGTATTGTGTGTCATAACGATCAAATTTTTATGTAAACTTGCCCTCTTTTAGCTTGGCTTACCATACCATATAATCTTGAATGTTTTTGGTCTTGTAAAATTTGTTAAAATATATTTACCAGGTTTTGATATAGGACAGCCGCGCTGCTCGTTCTCTGGTGGTCATATTGATTTATACCTAACATTAAGTTCTTCTCTTCGATGACTTAACTAAGTCAACTAGGTCACTACCTCAATTTATTGCCACTATATAACTGTGTAAGATAGACTTCATCTGACAGTGAGTTTGCAACAGGCTACAAAGGTAAGTAGATCTTGGTTGCCAGGTTATTTTTTTCCGAGTGAGGATTATAAAAGAACTAGAAGCTATTATAGCACCATATAATATAATAGTATAATAAACATATATAGTATAGTATAATAAATATTATAGCCACGAGCGTTGAGGAACTACACCACTGAAAGAGTCGAGTTGCCAACCCGCTTGGGCAGCGGCATTTTTAGACCTCTTTATTTTATTTTATCCCTTTTTTATAGAGTTTTTTTTTATCCCTCATGTACAAGACTATGTTCGTGTGGAGACCCATATCCAGCAATGGACGATAAAAGGGCATGTTACGGTTATTGAGATTGGAAGGTTTTATTTTCAAGTAGATATGTATCGATATCAGTCTATAACGTGTAAGAGTACTCCCAGCACATCATTAGCAGGTTTCGGACCATAAAACACCAAGCGAGCCCAGTGCAGATATACCTAAATATTCCAGATTTTTATTTTATTTTCGAGCATGGTTCCTTTCGATGTTTTCCTTCACCGCCGTGTAATGATTATTAATAATAATTGTTTTAGTAATAATTTGAAAATCAGTAGGTATTTAAGTAGAAACTCCACTACTGGTTTTGATCTCTATACTTCATGGATGAGAGTTCAGAATACACAAGTAGATAATAGAGAAAAAATAAATCATTTATTTGACACTTGTTACCCCACTACGGCAAAGCCAAAGGGGGGGTTATGGTTTTAGCAGTCAATGCATATTTTTTTTTTATAGACAAGAGGGCGGACGAGCAAGCGGTCCCACGTGATGGTAAGTGTTACCGCCGCCCATGGACACCTGCAACACCAGGGGGTATGCGGGCGCGCCGCCGACCTTGCGATCACAACTTCATACATACAAAATACGAAAACTTTCTCCCCAACCTATTATTATGAGTTTTATATTCGAATGTAAAATGTAACATCTCTTTTTTATAAAAATATTTACCGTTATGTGTGATACTACAGCCCAAAAACTGACCAGGAATTTAACAGTTTCACAGCCTTCGTTACAATTTAATTTAAATATACTTAAGTGGCTTTATTGTGCTCAATAGCATGGCTATTTTACTAAGTGGGTACCCAGCCTAAGCGTCACCGGGGAACACTAATGCCCTACAAAATGGCTCACTCACGTATTCACAGCACAAATAGGGGCGGTTTAAAAATAAAAAAGGTCCGTCCTCAAGGGTCCAAATCCGACCAACATCTATAATTCGTTCAATCTCGTCTGTCCAGTAAGTTAAGAGCACCACTCTATCACGAAACGATCGAGTCTAATAAGAATAAACATGTGAATGAATGTTTGTATGGCAGTTAATATAAATCGTAAGACAATTGAATGTTCGGTTTTAGTTTTTAAGGTTATAATTCTAGAATATACTGGATTTTTAATTATTTTTAATACCTTTTTAATATATTTTTCTATACAACAATAAATATTTTTATATTTGTACATCTATATACATATATAAAATAGAATGTTGGTATATTTGATGTTAATAGACTTCGACACCGTTTGACCGATCACCATGAAAGTTATCACATTAATGTATTTTTTCATGGAGAAAGTTTTTATGTTATCGCCTTTGTTGTAATTCGCCACTAGATGGCGCTGCAGCACATCAACTTCTATACCGTTCAACCGATCGCAAAAATCATATACACAGGCAGGACAACGTCTGCCGGGTTTTGCTAGTATTATATATAATTTGTATACAAATTACCGTCTTTCGTTTTTAATTATTTATTTATTTATCTCAGCAAGAAAGGCCTATGGAAATAGGTAAACAAAATCTGAAATTAAATACAAATATGAATGCGTTGTGCGGTCTGATGTCTCTCGAAAGTCGCCCTTGAAAAAGTCTTCACTGGTATGTCTCCAAATCGTGCGACGGCATACGTACCACAAACTGTCAATTAATTGTCCGTCAATCTTGCGTCTGTACACAATATCTGCATAATTAAATTTAACAAAAAAACTGTGTATACTCTCTGAAGTCAAGAGTATTCTTGGTAAGAATGTCATTACCCAAGTCGATTCCTTTTTCTTTTATTGTCATCAGACAAGATAAACTCAACGCACTTTTTAATTGCCACCATCAACTTGCCATCAACCATCAACCATTTTAGTATTGTTTTGTTGTTCATTTAATTACTTCTCGTTTTTAAATTATTCCCGCTTGGTCTATATATTTTGATGGGTGAATTTTCCTATGTTCTGTTCATATTTCTTTTGGTAACATAATAGAAACCTTGACTGTCTGAATATTAGTCTCATTTGAGATATGTAATAACATTTATTTTCTTTTCTTATATGGCAATTGTGCAATTAGCACATTCTGCCAGTGTCAAGTTTTCTTCGAAATACACAATTTTAAAGTCTTAGGCTGGTTTTAGTGTCACGCTGATCATCAGAGCTGAGAAGTCGGCGCGTAGCTGGTTAACGCCGACCGTCAGCGCGAGTCGTTTTAGTATCGCGCCGATCGCCGCGAAGTACAGACACAAACAATGAGGACGGCGTTAATAATTATTGCCGCGTACTACACAAGAAAGAAAAAACTGCAAAGGAGAAGACTACATGTTCATCCATTGATTGAGCAGAGATTCGTCGCGAGAGAATTTGTCACGTTATACGGCAAGTTGAGGGATGACGAAATAAATATACATTTTCTTATACGAACTTCCTCGATCACACGCCGGTAGCTAAACTGCCACTCGACATGATTGTACCTCGTCGGCGTGTGCATTCAGCGTGACACTAAAACGCTCACTGAATACAGAGGCGCGTGGGCGACGGTCGGCGCCGACCGCTCAGCGAGGCTGACGTGCGGCGCGTACGGCCGCGCACGGCTCAGCGCTGACGGTCGTCAGCGCTGAGCGGTCGGCGTTACTCTAAAACGCTTCTATAGCAACCATATATATCGGCCTGTCAGCACCGATGATCAGCGTGACACTAAAACCAGCCTTAAAGGTATCCTGTCAATGTCCAGTCTCGTACAATAAGTCAGGAGTCGCTCAATAAATTGACAGTAGGTTTACTGAGGACAGAAGAGGACTCCTTGGAAGTACACGAAAAACGTAGTCCTATGCTTTTATTTGGTTATCACAAACATTACGCACCACACAAAACATACTTTGAAGTTTAATAAACTATCAGTATTATACCATAAAACGGACAGTACACAATTTGAATAATAAATAATCAAACAAAACCTCAACTTCATTTCTTGAGATTCCGCCAAAAAGTCCTCTAATAACATTTGTCCTCTAAAATAAAATAATAAAATAAAATAAATAAATCTAATAAAATAAATAAAATAAAATGAAAATAAACAATAACTGAATATTTTAAGCGTAAATGCCCTAAAAACAGCGAAGTAATAGATTCAGTAGAGTAGACTAGCGGTAGATTAGCAGATTTTAGATTAGTTTAGATTAGAGAAAGAGACACGTCGATTTATCTAGACACAACATAGTTTTACTTTTAACTTGTATTATTTTTGCAGAGACCGCTTTCTGGAACGTAGAGCCTCAAAGTTCCATAACTACCCTTCTAATAGTTATGGCACTTTGACGAATCGAACGAACGATACACGATACATCAATGTCATCGAAACAGTTCCTTTCCTATGTAATTTCTAAATTCTGCAAAATAAGATTGATCTCTCCAAAACATATGAATGTTTACATTAGTGTTGTTGAAACGAGCGCTGTCGCATTAAGTTACCCGTTTTAGACTCTATCTTTTAACCACGAGGGTTAAAGACCATCAAACATTAAAAGTCTTTACCGCTAGTCTAAAAAGATCATTAGCGCTCTCTCAGCGCTCAAGAGTCAAGCCCCGAACGCTCGTTTTTACAACATTTGTTTACACATAAATTGTGATAACTTTCCTTTAATCTAATTTCACATGAGTATTTAAATTAATATTCAAACTTCCCCTCGACTTAAAATGTCTATAATCTTTAGTATGCAGCTTCAAAAATCAACTTATGAAACACTATTTAACTTTGTAATGTTAAAGTTACTGACGTATATTCATGTATATATCATTTTCATTTTCTTATTTAGTTCCAGTTATATTTTTTAATATCTCCTTTATTGATGACTTTATTTAAGAAATATCTCTTCAGACATATTTCTTACAGAAGACTACCTTGGAATGTACCATATTTCTTATCATGTCCTATTCCCCAACGTACGTACATGTTTCGGTAGTGACTGAGATATGTCAGAGCCCATTCTCATCTTATTCTATCTCTCGCCATTTTCCCAACCCGTTCTCCAAATCAATTCTTACATATCAAAAGGTAGGCAGCGCATCCGGGGGCGTGTCAACGTTTTTCACTCTGGACTTATGTTGGCATGTATCGCGGATGTCTATGGACGACAGTATCCACTTGCCATCGGGTTGACTGTATGCTCATCTGCCGCCTTCTTCCTATAAAAAAAACTTATCATCGCTTGTATTAACACTATTCCTCTCATTCTAATCATCTTATTGCTTCTACTAAATATGACAATTTTATGAGTATTGTATACAGATTTATCATATGTATTTGTAACATATTATGTAATTAATTGTATATCATCTACCTGGGAGAAAACTTATTTCCTCTCTACCCAAAGGTTGTCTGGCTGAGATCGCCTTTAAAAATAAGATCGTCTTTTGTCCATTCATTACTGTTTAATTTTTGTTTTGATGTGCAATAAAGAGTTTCATCCATCAATTTTTATAAATTAATTTATAAAAATTGCTTGCTCACACATTCCAGTGATTCTGTAAGTGATCTTCAATTATTCTTTTATGATTTTTCTCTTGGCCAACGGTGTTTGACAGCTCAAACTAGAACCGATAATATGGGTAAATTCATTCATAGAAAACAGACATCGTATTCTTATCAAGATTTAATAAATACGTATTTTGGTTTATGTTTCTGCGATAATTTAAATAAACATGTGAAGCCGCTGACTCTTCACTAACTAAATAATTTGTCCGATTCCAATGATCGGATGAAATCATGCGTAAACGGACCTTTCTCCATTAAGCTTATTTGGGGTTCAATGGTTGATGGTTGGGTTCCGCACACATAAATATTGCATTAAGATTACATTTATTACGACCACGAAGTGAAGTTGTTACTCATGGCATTATTTTGCTAGTGTAAGGGGTGCTACCAGATATACCGAATATACAAATGTATATTCGGTATATCCGAATATACAAATGTATGGTATATATTCGATATATCTGGTTCGGCCGTACGGAACAGAAGTGACTCACTGGATTATGGCTCGTTTACTCAATGAGAGTTTCTCGAACGCTTCCGGCGAAAATTCTCTTGTGCGACCAAACTACATATAGATAAACTACATACTACATACACATTACGAAAACATTGACCATCGGCTAATCCGGAAACTCCCCAACGCGTCATGCACATCTATCCAATGAAGTAATAATGTATGCAACGAAGTAATAAATTATCTCGTAATAAATTAGGAGTGCAGTAGGCACGGCATTAATTAAAACCATATTGGGCCTATTTATATGTCTAAGTCTTAAAATAATGTCTAAGTATAATGTTTTATATGTTATATGCTTTTTTTTAAGTAATTTACGTTTATCTATTCTAAAAAAATGTAGTAAATCCATGTCTGTAATTGTCACTAGTTCGCCGGTAAGCGGAAAACATTGCGAGGAAACCTGCATGCTCTAGAAATAAAAAACAGCTATCTGGAGTATGTGTATCCATCAATCCGCATTGGGTCCGCGTGGCAGATTATGGCCCGAAACCCCCTAGTTATTTGCTAGGGGAGGCATTGGGACATTAAAGACTGAAACAAGTAGGTACAAGTACATTTAATATTAAATAAAAAAGTCGTTGCAAATGTACGATTGACAAAAACTCTAAACAACAATTTTTAGAATTTTTGTCTGTCAGTCTGAAAGCGCATCACGCAGAAACCGCTAGACGGACTTTAATTAAACCTGGCATAGATAGATACATAGGTAACACTATTTATTGCACACCAAAACAAAACAAGACAGTAACAGACATTGTGAGTTGCACAGAAGGCGGTCTTTTGCGCATAGTTATAGGTTAACATTTAGGATAATTTTTGTCCAGATCAATTATAAAGTTCCCACGGGAATCAAACTAACCACACATACACCAACGTTTACTTGCATGAAGTCACTGAATCTGCTTGTCACTAATAAACTTTCTGGAGATAATTTTCTTGCTCGTATTCTAGAGAATCCCTACCACCTGATCTAACGTTGCAGACGGTGACAAACAGGTTAGATGTATTAATCCATATACACGATAGATATATCGATCTATCCATAGGTATATAGAAGAAGTTATCAAACTTTTTTCATCGATATCCGATGAACACAATTTCTGAGATAACAAAGTAAATGACTAATCTTCTGGCAAATTGCCGATCTCTACGTTTCACATTTATTGCTCGGATAATAAGATGGAATTCTCGGAGCAAGGGAGTCTGAAGGAAGAGTAATTTGTGACGGGCATACAGAAAAATGTGACGTCATCAGACAATTGTTTTTGTAACAGACAAAGACTAGACTACAAACAGGTTGAGCCTACTCCAGAATTTAGGTACGAAAAAACGGCTACCATACCATACCATCAGCTTATGTCTTTTCAATGCTGGATATACAGACTGGCATTCGACTGGCCACGTTACCCCTCTCTCACAGAAGACTAACTTGAAATGTACTGCATTTCCTATTTTATCGTATTTCCCCAATGTACGTACGTGTTTCGGTAGTGAGTGAGATATGTCACAGCCTATTCCCTCCCCATCCCGTCCTGTTCTATGCCTACGCATTTTTCCAACCCTTTCTCCCAATCCGTTCCTTAATCCGTAAAGGTAGGCAGCGCATCCCGGGGCGTGTCAACGTTTGTCATTCTCGACTGAAGTTGGCATGTATCGCGGAAAGCAATAGAAATAGGCCTCTCGCAAGGCTCGCTACACACGATACTCGGCGCTTCTCGTCCAACCACTATTGGCCAACTTGTTTATGTCGTCGTTCCTCATATCCGGATAGTACATCATTAATAATTTATGGCAACACCAGCAAGATCGCGAATTGTAATGAAATATACAATATTTTATGTACAGAAATAAAATATACAGAGCCCATTCCCATCCCATCCTCTCCCTCCCCATTTTCCCAATCCATTCCTAAATCTGCAAAGGTGGGCAGCGCATCCGGGGGCGTGCCAGCGTTTATCATTCTGGACCGATGTAGACATGTATCGCGGATGTCTATGGACGACAGTATCCACTTACCATCAGGTGGACTGTATGCTCGTCTGCCGCTTTTTTTTCTATATAAAAAAATACAATATTTTATGTACCGAATTAATATATACAGTATTTTATGTACCAAAATAAAATATACGATCAGTACCTACATGAAATAAAATCTAGAGTATTAAAATCTAATGACTGAAATACCGATATACTTGTACCTACAGAATACAATAATAAAACAGATACAAATACAGACAACGCACCTTATATGGGAAGTCTTATTCAAAGTCCTAGAAACGGGCCATCCCGGTTTTTACGGGACGTTCCGTTTCTTTATGCAGCTGTTTCTTTCTACATGTCATGAAGCAGAGTGCGGAAAGCATTACCAGTTATTGCATTCAATGTTTTTAAGGTTGCATGGATCGAACATCAACATCAAAAATATTATTAACATCAACTATCAAAGATAACATCAAATAAAAGAAATAGGAAAAGATGGCAAATACGAAATAAAATGGGACGAGGAAATGCATTTCGCGAACTACCTACTTAAGGAAGTCACAATTTTTATCTCCGGAACTTAATCTGTGGAATTTTTTTTGCTCTTAGCGTAAATTGCAATTCGCGACCTTTGCTGGTGTCACCATAAACTATGTTCTATATAGGGTTTTCAGTGGAATTTACGGTAGTTATACAATATTGTAAGACTGTGGCTTGTAATCACAAAAGGGATTCGGGTTATAATCCACTAAATGGACATAATGAAATATTTATTTTTACACTTTATTGCACAAGAAGCAAATGCCTTTACAAAAGACGTGCTTAATGCCCTAAGGCATTCTTTACCAGCGAACCATAGGGTTGATCAGGGAAGTTCAATTAGGAGGTGCATGAAACACAATTTAGATGGTGTGCTAAAATAAATATAATACATTATTACATATACAAACATATAAATTTACACACATACATAAGATTAAATATAATACAGACAAGATATACATAATTAATGAATACATTATATAAATAAAATATCTACATAAGTTATATTAAGAGAAACAAATTAAAAAAGCATGTCGCTGACAAAAGTAGAATAAAAGAGAAAGAAAAGATAAAGCAAAAGGAGCTGACTGAATTACTAGCAATAAGAAATGGAGAGGTTTGGAACTTTCCGGATGTCAGTCGGGGTCTAGCTGCCTGCGCAGTGAAAGATTTGGTCATAAAACCAATACGGCAAGAAGAGACTTCGAATAAGAAGTTGGTGGCGGGATTCTGGGCAACTTGGATCGTATAGAATTGAGAAGAGGGTGCAGGGCAATCGCATCTCTGCGCTGTCCGACAGGTAGCTATTTTACGCTGAGAACGGTAATAAGAGATGTGGTCGTATTTATGTAAACTAAAAATAAAACGTAAACAGTTGTTAAGAAGACGATCCAATTTGTTAAAAAGGTCTTGACTAATCATAGAGCACCATAGTACCAGATGGGAGAATTTTTTTGAAGCCTTAAAGGCTATGGAGAGAGTTAGAGACTTTCAGACATATTTCAATTATAAAGGGGGCAGTGTTCCAATCAAGACTGCACAAATGGCTAGAACTGCGCAAGATAATTGATTGACATTTAGATGGATCCACTGCTATACCAAATCTGGCGGATCATTCAAAAATGTGATATATCAAGGTTCAGCTCTTGTATTGCTTTATTTACTATAGATTATTAGCGTCAGCTTTAGCGTAAAGCTGTAAACCATCCGCATATAGATGTAAGAGTAAGAGATTCGGTAAGAGCACTTGAGACCGGAGACAACGAGATTTATGTAAACAGAAAGTAGAAGAGGAGAGAGTATTCCGCCCTGAGGAACACCAGTATGCAGATCGCACCAGTCCTAAATAGACTGATCCAATCGAACAGCTTGCTGGTGACCAAGAAGATACGACGAGAACCAGTCCTGTGTCAATAAAGAGAACCCAAACTGTGCAAAGATGGCTATGAGGATATCACAGTCGGCCGTATTAAATGCATTAAGAGAAATCAATCAAGACCAAAATGGTCAACCATGATTTCTCCATACCCTGTCTAACGTCATCAACTACTCTCAAAAGAGCTGTAGTGGTACTATGTCCAGGCGGGAAACCACACTGGAAAATAGTAAGCAAAGAGTTAGAGAAAATGTAGTTTGAGACTTAGGGACAGCGGCTTCGAGATTTCAAGAACTAGCGGATAGTGCAGTACTTACTTTATTTTCTGTGGGCGCTACAACTCGTTGTGTATCATGGCCTCCTCCTTTTATACGTACTGTAGGTTATACGTACTTTTATACGTACGTACGTACGTTTTATACGTTCTTTTAGGTCAGGCCAGCGAGTTAGCGAGTTCATTTTTTAGAGATGGTATAGTTCCTCGGGGTTTGTAGTAGCGACTTTGTTATCCTTTAGTCGCTATTCTAAAGTTGGCCGACTCCACACGATAAAGACGGTCGACACCACACGGCCAAGCTTAATTACTAAATAAAAAACAAAATAAAGAATAAAGTAAATTCTTTTTAAATAAAAATATATTTAAAATTAATTAGGTTACAATCTTAACAAAATAAACATTTTTGAAAAGGCAACCCCATAAGGTACCCACTGTTAATTAACTTTAGTATACATTGTACGAATAAAACTGCTCTTTCAGTGTAAAATCGAACCTTATATGGAAAAACACAACTTCAAAGGAAAGTTAATTAAATATAAATGTTCATAGCTTCAAAGTATATAGAAGGTAAATTATTGTTAATAGTACCTTCCTGATACAATGTTCTATAATTTTATCTATATTCTATCAATAATTACAGTATAGATGATGAAATGTATTCCCAATTCTCATTCATGAAGTCTTGAATTCAAATTCTCGGTTCATACCACAGTATTACTATTTAAGTATTACTTAAATAATTAATTTAAGTATTATATACAGTATTACTGTACGTAATTTCCATTCGAGGCCTCAGCTACCACAGTTAGTAGTTATAATAATAACTGGCTTTATTCGTAGTAGAGTAGGCCTGATAATACTTTCTTATGACCATAAACAAGGATCTCATAAATCATGGTTACCCTAGTAGCCCTACTGACTTTTTGCCGCCTCGCAGGCTCGTGGTAATTGCCCACTATACCGCGACAAACTTAACATTGCGTGAAGATCAAGGGCATTTTGATTGTACGAAAGAAACATTTTTCCACATTTTAATGACTCAATCAACGCAGGATTCAAAGAAATGTGAACTTTAGATATATTTATTAATTGAAGTAATACGTTATGTATGGCATTGGAGCTAAACACGAAAAAATGTCCGGATAAAATTTTCTCGGACGCAAAGATAAAATTGTCGACACGTAGATTGCTTCTAAATGCAATAACATTAAATTGCTCGGACATTTTTCTATTTGCGCAATATGAGGTATCTAAATGCGATTGCAGGATGCGTTTAAAAAAAATAGGTTTTCACTTGAAAAATATAAATATTTGTATCAAGTGTGTTATTTTATTTCATAAGTGTGTTGTTTCATTAGCGGCCAGTTCTGAACGATTTAGTAGCAAGAAGGTCGGCAAAGGACAATACTCAAAAGACTATTGTTACAGAATATATGTTCGTCAATCACCTTTTTTCTATATAAAAATCATAGCAGAGTATCATCATACGATATTTCCGTAATAGCAGAGAATTTGGTGACTTTTATTCTATCTATTCCCTGATGGGAGACGCGGAGCGACGCGTTGCGTCGCGTGTTGCATCGCGAAAATACCAAACATTCTAGCGACGCGTCTGTTTAGAACTTATTTTACTCTTGCTTTTCTAAATATAAATACTTTAAGTAAATGTTTTCACTGAGTAACAAGTGACAAATTTTATGAGTTTTCATATTAAAATTCGAATGGTATTGACAGCAATCGCGCGTCCACCAGTTCCACTTCCACACGTGGGAGAACGTGACGCGACTCACCGCGCTTTGATGCTCGACACAACTCCCCGTAACGCGCTGCCCAGCAGGCTAATGCCTTTACACATGTCATGAATACAAGTACACAGATTCTGAAATAAATAACAAAGAAACAAAATTTATTTTTGTCTCACAAAACCCAGACTATCAGTTTCCATGCGCACTGAACGCTACGGGCGATAAAAAGGACAAGCCATTTTAAAAAGTTTTATTAATTTCCCGCACACGTCGAGTTGTTTGGACAAGTTTGGATGGGCAGAATGAAGAGCCCTTGGGAATTTCCGCCTCGTGGTAAAAATAATGTGATTAGAAATAGTTATAAAAGTAAGCGCTGAGCACTCGACGTTTGAGCATTGAGTGAGCGTTAATGAATTGATTTAATGAGCTGAGTGATCCTTTGATCGATATTTTCCGTAGATATTTTAGTCTATAAAGCATTGTCCAACTGATCGTTCACATGATTACAAACTTTTTTCATTCGCAAGACGAGTAGTTGCGGTGATTTTAAGGTTCATTTTCGCCGCTGAGTGAATATGTTTATTCTGCAACGTTACATTTGCAGCTGGCACTCTCTAACCGCTTGTTGAGGAAGTTGTTAACGAGCTGCAAAGGTATTTGTTTGTTTTTGTACGAACACTCGATTGGTCGATACTTTATTTAGTATGTGCATAAATCATCGATTTGAGAATACATACTAGATATGTTATACGTATAAGTACTCTAGGACAGACACGTTCGAGTTTAGTTCAGTAGCTCACGAATACTTTAATTAATATGTGTTTTGAAAATAGGACATTTTTATTACGTAGTACTTAAATTTCAAATTTCACTTTTTAATGAACCCCTCCTCAACTGCTTCACCCCCCCCCCCCCCCTCGCCCTTAAGTTTTTTTGATGAGAACGTATGATGAGTCATCTAGTCTATTCCTATATCGGTGGCATAGATACTTTAGTAGATAATGTTACAAAAAATTTTTTTAGACAAAATTAATAGAGCATACGAGCTATATCCAATAACTTATCGATTGTATGTGTGTTGACGTTGAAATTTTTATTTTGAGAATATTTAAAAGTTTAAGTTTAATTCAACGTCGTAATTATAGAATTATCAAAACGATTTGGTCAAACTATAAACGAAATATTGACCCAAATTATTTTTGTATTGAATTTAATTTCAATAGCTTAAGAAATGAAAGTTTGTTCTCAAATTTTGTTGTATCCAATGAAATATACATATGTGTATGTACCAATCTCCATACATACATATATTATGAATTTATAAAGTTTGGGGTTACGGTACTTTCGGGGTACAGTTGGTTACCCTTAGGCCTGATTCACACCAACCACACGTCACCACAGAGTGACACGTTGCAACAAGGAGGTAATGTAATTTATTAGTGAGCTTTATCTCCTATGTAGATGGTTAAAATTTGAAAATGGTGATGAGTATTGTCAACGGGTGTCAACGTTGACAATGCGGCGCCTCAGCGCCATACAAATTTAAAAACATCTACGTTGGAGATAAACATCACTATCAAATCACAGGATTTACTTGCCGCGCCGTGGTGCGCCAGTGGCGTGCCACTGCCGTGAAGCGCGGTCGGTGGGAACATGAGATGTAGTGACATTTTAAAAAAATTCAACTAACTCGTTTAGATTGTATTTGTAGTTGTATGTTAATAAATTAAATAATTAAATATCCACATGAAAACAGATTCACCTTTGTAGTCAACGTTTAGTTTTCTAATTTAAATTTTCATAATATAAAATTAGGTCGTGCGACGGCAGTTTTTTAGAGACAACATCTTTGATGTGCTTTTTATTTAAAAAGCCTTTTAAAAAGTATAATTCTTCACTAAACAAAAAGGTGAAACAGTATACTAAGATAATAGTATACGTTTCAATAATAGTGGCATTTGAAGAAATACATTGTGATAAATGTAGTTTCTTCATAATTATTCATTGACAATAAAGTTTTTAAACAAATATAGATCGAAGAAAATATCTAAGTTAAATATTATCTATTTTTAAAATGGAAATGAGGAGCAGATATCAGTTTACATTATTTCTATTCTCGATCATTGCGAGAATAGATAACTCTTATAAATTCAAATTGGAACCCAATATCAATGTTTACAAACAATATTGCATTGTATTGTAAATCTTCCTAATTAGTAAAATAAGCTATATTTGTATGTTCCGAATAATTAATAATAAATAATTAAGGGCCTCTAACTCTGGATATATAAGGTTTCCTTAAATTAGCGAACGTCCCGTGTCGAGACGGTGTAGAATTGCTAATTAAATATCAATAAAAAAAAAAATTTGAGTCGAAATTCTGGCTGTTCATAAGAATACCGATTTTCTCTGTTTTTTTATTGATAATTAATTAGTAGGAGTAGTTGAATAATGTCGTGTCGTGTGGTATCCGCCTGAACACACTCAGGGCTCCGTTAGGCGAGAAATAATAATGCTTTAGTACAACTTACTAGTACTCTTTAGCGTTTATTCTTTGAAACGATTCACCTCTTAAAAATATGCCTTACACTACTTATACTAGCAGAGATAACGAAACCATTGCGAGATCTAACTCGACGTCAACGCCATCTATCGAGCGCATAGGTCAACTCTGGACATTTAATGAATAAATATTAGAACCCGCCGTGGTTTCGCTACATACTTAAACATATACTTAAACACCGCCCGTTTTAGAATAGCACCACTCTATATCCACCGGTGGATGTCGTAAGCCGTTACAAGCTCCCAGGAACCACCTCTAAACTCGCCAACCCGCTTGGCCAGCGTTTTACGGCCATATATTCAAAACAATGTGTATGAGTAGGCCAATGTCCAGCAGTGGATGATATGTATAGGGGCTTACGATTTTACGATTGAGCTACAGTAGTGGATAGTCATTCAGTCAGGTTTTCTTAAAATAGATCACGAGTAAGTATATCTAAAACTGCTTTCTATAGTGGTTGTCAGACAAAGTGAGTCCTATTCAAAAATAACGTTTAATTAAACGATCCTATTAATAAAACGATACTCGGTCATTCGCTAATTTTCGTTAAGCGTCGTTTAATGAGTCAAAGAGAATTACATAATTTGCAAAAAACACCTGGAATAAACAGAGAAGGTGACACCTCATAGAAGGTTCTATGAGGGGGAGAGTGCACGCTGCAATCCAACAGCCGCTGGGCGCACTCGACTGGCTACATTACCCCTCTCTCACAGAAGACTACCTTGAAATGTACTACATTTCCCACTTTATCTTATTTCCCTAATGTACGTACGTGTTTCGGTAGTGGGTGAGATGGGCCAGAGCCCATTCCCATCCTATCCCTCCCAATTTCCCCAACCCTTTCTCCAAACCCATTCCTATATCCAAAGGTAGGCAGCGCATCCGGAGGCGTGCCAACGTTGTCATTTTGGACTAATGTTGGCATGTATCACGGATGTCTATGGGCTACAGTATCCACTTACCATCTGGTGGACTGTATGCTCGTCTGCCATCTTCGTCCATAAAAAAAAAAAAAAAACCTGCCCGACGCTGTAATTATCCTAATTTTTAAACTGCTCTTTTAAAGAGTACCTACTATAATTTACAACGACCAGATCGATACAAAGGGTGTCGATTATCTGCATGGAGTACATACATTTAACAGACATTTTAACAGCAAATCTCGTGTTTTATAATTATACGGAGACGTACACACAGGTCACTTTCTGGTGCTGTACTATTTTGGTGCATGTGAGAGTTGATATTTATTATAGGCAAATCACTGATCAGTTTCGGAATTGGATGGCCAGTATTACCGCTCTATTGGGTAAAATACTCTATGATTATCTGTTTAGTTCAGTGCTTCGAAACCTTTTTTCATTTGCGTCACATTTATATTCTTTACAAACTTCGGCAGCATACCTGAACTAATACTATTATTAGAAGCACAGTGATTAAAAAACACACTTGCATTCCACTAATTTACTAATTGAAAAGTCAAAAATCATTGAATAAGTGTGTAAAACTGTAGGAAATTTGTCACGCTCGTGCCCTTAGTTATACCTCCCTACTCCGTGATTCAGGTTATACTGCGGCACACCTAGCATTGTCTCAAAGCACACCGGGGTGCCGCAGCACACCGGTTACAGTTAGTTTCGTTGTATGGGCTTTCCCAAGTCTTTATTACACCTCTATATGAAGACCGTACACTGTTGGCTCGACAGGCGTCGGCTCGGGAGGTGGGAGTCTCGAGGGCGTCGGCGTGGGCCAGGTCTGTCCCTAAGATAGAGGTCGCATCCAGGGGCGAGTAGACAGGCTTTGAACGAAATGGCTTTGAGTCGATTGAGGCTGCAGGAAAAATGATTAATAGACTTTGTCTTGCAGACTAGCTTCAGGAGGCAGATAGGTGCGAGGAGTCCCCGATGACACAATCACGTCAGTGGCGGGCGCGGTCGCCTGCTGACTTTATTGTTTGCACATTATTTGAGGTGTACTAGGGTGGCAGACAGGAGCTGTGGGGAGACAGAACATAACAGATCCACGCGTGTAACAAACAGTTTGCGCCCCGAGTCAAAGCAAGTAGGCAGCAGATAGGTAGGTAGGTATAGGTAGGAATTAGGTAGGCAGTAGCCGCACGGTGTATGTCAGGATTAGGTATCCACGTACATTCAATAAGAAAATACCTTAATTTGACAGTTCAAAGCCTGTAAGAGTGTGATTAAAAATTTTAATCAAAATTAAACTGGGAACTGATTAAAAGCCAAGTTGATTAAGGTATGAACTCCCTACGTGAAAAGAAGCGGATGCTTTCAAAGGTCAACAATCAACGCGAGCAAGTGTGGATAGCGTCATGCACTGCATGCACAAAAATTAATCACCAATTATTTATTTTTAAGTAATAAAACTTTTAAGATTTTTTCATACTTTTATGTTTTAGAGGGGGAGTGTGCACGCTGCATTCCAAATGTCGCTGGGCGCGCTCGACTGGCCACGATACCTCTCTCTCACAGAAGACTACCTTGAAATGTACTGCATTTCCCACTTTATCTTATTTCCCTAATGTACGTACGTGTTTCGGTAGTGAGTGAGATATGCCAAAGCCCATTTCCATCTCATCTGCAAAGGTAGGCAGCGTATCCAGGGTCGTGCCAACGTTTGTCATTCGGGACTGATGTTGGCATGTATCGCGGATGTCTATGGGCGACAGTATCCACTTAACCTCTGGTGGACTATACGCTCATCTGCCGCCTTCGTCCATAAAAAATAAATATATATCATATAATATTTTATACCATATCATTAAAATATTTTATACTATATGTAATTTTCATATTACAATTGCACAATATCTGTACCCCACTACACAAGAATAGTGCCGCTTCGGTCCCTCATGAATAGTGCATGATGAAGCCGCGGGATCCGACCACTCCCCGAGGTGTTATTTTGTGCCACTTGGACTCCAGTAAAACAAAGCATGCAATGCTATATCGAAAATATTTTCCGTTTCAAGAGATTTGGTTTCAAGATGTCCATTTGGTTTTGATAATATTGTTGTCCATTTTGTTGTATTACTTGTTTAAACATTTTCAAAATACTGCTATTATTAAAAACTAGTAAATCTTTAAACCTGAGCACTGAGCGCTCAGCGGACATTTTTTCATCACTACCCAGCGGTTGTAATAAGGTTAAAAAGCTTTAATATATACCGATGAAAGTACGACAAGATCGCGTATTAACATTAACCGACCCCAGCTTCTCTGTACTACATAACAATAATTGACTAATCAAAAGTTTTAATAATACTAACATCAGATATTTATTAAAATATTTAATAGGCGTCTAGGTAACGCCAACTGCAAACACAAAGTTCTAGAAAATTAAAATAACCCAATTACGAACCCAAAGAAATTGTAATCGGACGCTTGATTCTTTAATACAATAATTCCCAATTTGGTTTTTTAATCACTATCAAACATTACATTCATTTATTTATTCTTTTTGCACTAGATTGTACAGAGGCGGACTTAATGTCATCAGGCATTCTCTACTAGTCGACCGTTAGTTAAATCTGAAATATTAAAGCGGGTTCAGTAGATATTAAAAGGTGAGCTTAATGGTTAAGGAAGTTGTCAGAATACTATAAAAAAACAATAATGAAAAAGACCATTACAATATATATTTTTAACCAGTTCCCAGGAGGTTCAGCGCACGATGTTCGTGAATCTAAAATTATCCATCACAAATCGGTTCGATCAAAAATATTTCTCTGAAAATAAAATTATTTAAATTATATTTACATCACAAATTAGGGCGCAAAATTTCACGTTTTTTTTTAGATTGACGTCCTCAGAGGCGATAATAAATCAGTGATCGGAATTTCAAATCAATACGTGGTTTAAAATAAAGTTCGGTTATCCGTATGTACTTTCTCTCTGTCAATACATTAGCGAATTCTGCCAGTATCAAGCTTTCTTCGTAATTAAAGTCAAAACAATTCAAAACACATTTTGTCAATGTCCAGTCACGTAGAAGCAAGTCAGAAGTCTCCGAGTAACGTGATAGTAGGTTTTCTGACGGCAGAGTTGAATTCGTTGGAAGAACGTGAAAAATGCAGTTTATTGCTTCTATTTGATTATCATAAACTATTTGAAGTATAATAAACTATAGCTATTAAACCACAAAACCCACAATACATATTTTTTACAATCAAATAAGAACTCAACCACCATTTATCTTGTTCCCGCCAAAAAATCTTTCCATTTGTTAAGGATAAACTTATAAACCAGCTGATTTTGATACTATTTTCATACGACACGCTATTGGGTTCAAAAATAAGATGCAGGCCTTCCTTTGTAATTGCGACGAGGTTTTGCGACATAATTCGCTACGTGCAACATAGTTACTAGTAAGCATTGGTGGATACATTGAAAATTTGAATGTAGAAGGCAATCCCAGTTCTGTGGGTGGATATTATGTATCTATCCATTTTATACATATAATAAAAAGATTATACAAACAAATATTTTAGTACAAGAAAAATATATTGTGAAAAATAAGAGTGCAGTGTAAAATGCGAATGATACAGGGTCAAAGATAACAATTATTAGAATTTTTGTCTGGCTACAAAAACCACTGGACGGTTTTTAATGAATCTTACCATAGTTATAACTTATGTATTGGTTTAACAAAGTTAAATTTTACAGTTCCCATGGGAACCAAAATAACACATATTCTTTAAGGGTGTAGATTGTTGGCCTGAGATCTCGATTTCGAGCGACCGCAGCGCCAAAGTTTAATGTAACATCCGACGGGGCGGATGAATGACCTAGAGAGCGCGATTTTCAAAATGTTTTGCAACAAACGTTCCACGTTGAGAAATTGTTATTGAACTTGAATATTTACAGCATAACAATAACGTTGAATTTTTGGAAACTAGCTGTTGATTCTTTTTAATAGATTAATAAGAGTAGTTGAGACACAATTTTTATGTTTTTCTATCATTTGACATCTGACATTTTTGTATTCTACTTATCTAAAATTCCAACTATTTATTTATTTGTAATTTCACTACCAAAATTTATTCTAATTCGTAAAATATTCATTCAATAAAATAATTGCAAATTCAGTAGGAAGTGTGTTTATCTCTACGCAAGGAAATGTGCCTATTGCGTAAACTCAAATACTTACTTTTTGTTTACGATCACCTCGTCGATATCTAAAAAAAATCCTAGGGTTTTAAAAAAAATGTCAATAAATGAAACACAAGTATAAAAATGATTTATTTACTACACAATAACAAATATGAGTCGCCATTACTCGCTATCTCAAAAGCGTGCTAGGGTTGTACAAAAATTAGTAAATAATTCATTTATTTACTAATTTTAACAGAAGTTTGTAAATTATTAATATACTAATTAAAAGTATGTAATTAAACAATAACGAAATATGAGTTCAAAATTCTAATGGTTTTTCATTCGATTACGGATCAAGTTCTGATTTCTGCTAATTTGATGATAAAATCAATGGCTATCACAAAACCTATCAGAATGAAAACGTTACCAGCTGCCCGATTCACGTAAGTAATAAAAACCGTAGCGCAGTGACGTCACTTCGTTTTTTGCAAATTTAGCCCTTTTAACCGACTTAAAAAAAGGAGAATTCTCAATTCGCTGTATTTTTGAACCAATTTTTATGATTCTTTACACCAGGTAACTCAGAAATTGTATAGTAATTGAGCTATTGGAAGATTTATGACAATCCAAGACTAGATAAGTAAGTGCGTTTAAAACAGAAAACCAAAAGGCGATTTCTAAGTTCCTAAGTTAAAACGACTTTTGGACTGGCGTGTTTACGTGAATCGACTGGCTGGGTAGTTAAGTTACCTGTATCTTTCAAAATCATTAGGCGTTCTTCTCTTTCATAACACGTAAAGCTCTTTCTTTCCTCTCTTTCATAGCCTCTATGATACTGGGCGCGTCACGAATGGGCATGCTTCGTGACTGCCGAGGATCAACTAATTCTGGAAGTAGGCAATCGTAATAAAACCTAACTAATTTCATCTCCATTTTCTCCTCCCAAAATTTGTCGTCCTTTTCTATAATATAAACTTTCATAGGTACAGTAGCACCAAACCAGATGCCAAGCATGCAAACGTTTCTTTTAGTAATATGTACCTGTCCCTGAATTTGGAAATACCAGTTATGATTTTTATTTATGACATAACCCTTGGAAGCCTTGTCCTTAACCCAAAAGGTATGTTTGGCCATTGCTTCATCAAGAGCTCATGCCAGCTAAAGAATGTGGGCACTTAATTTCAATTAAACCGTTTGCATAAATGCCATCTGGTGTAGTACCAAGAAATTCATATTGATCGTCGACGAACAAACCGCAACCTTGTATACTAATATTCTCTTGAATTTCTAACTGTTTAATTGCGGTTTCTTCGTTTTCGATACCGTACCGTACAGCAGGCAAACTGGAGATATTACTACCATAAACGATTTTACGAACAAGAACAGCACAACTTGTGCTCTCTCGTTTTTTACAAACTTCCCCGAACGATGATGAGGTTAGTAATTTTCTCCTTGTACTCATCCACTCAGAACTACTTCTTTGCAAATGGGTCGACCTTTCAAGCTCCTCTCTTTCAGCACAAGACAACTTTAAATCGGCTAAAAAAGATGACTTGGCTTTCTCATATAATTCTGGACTCAGATCAGGTTTTTCGCAGTTTGGTCCATAGTGAGCGTCTTTCGATACAGCGCTGTGGCTCTTTTTCAATCTTAATTTAGGTTTAGCAATTAAACGGATTCTACGATTACAATTTTCCACTTTCGCGATCAAAGGATTAGGACTAGATTTAAATATTACTTCATGAGTTTTACTATGAATCGATCCTGTATTAAAAGACACAACAGCAGCTGCGCATCGGCCCGCATAAGAACCACGGGAAGAATAATTTACACGCTTACCCCCTACTAATTTGGCAATCACTGCGTTAAAACTTTCAACTATATTACTTGTACAATTATGAATTAAACTTCTAGAATGATATGACAGTCTTTTACTTAAAATGTGTACCGCGTCCATTAATCCGCATCCAACAATTGCTGGAAGCAACCCAACAGGTTCTATTCGACGAGTATCAGGTCTACAGAAATACTCCTTGCAATATTGGTGATTACCAAATACGTGTTGTGGACCATTTAGGATATCTTCACTAAGATTTTTTATTTTTTCTTCGAGTGACTGATTTTGATCGCCCCAATATTTAATAGCGCATTTTACACCCGTTCTTAAACGCAAATACCTTTCTTTTAGGAATTTCCGCAATTCGCAAGGATACTTAGTGTCTTTCGACAGTTTCTCCAAGCTATTGCAGTAGTTTCGTAAAAGATGATTTTTGCATTCAATTTTCTCTACTGTTAAATTACCGTACGGTCGCGAATCTAATATTTTTTTATAAGTACTGGAATCGCCGTCTGCTACAAATTTATTATAAATCCAGCTTTATATATATACGGAATTACACCGTGATCAACAATGGAACGTTTAAACCCCTCAACTATTATGGTCGATTCCATACCGGTAGATGATCCCGAATAATTCTTGAAACAACGGTGTTCCGAGGGCTGACTGTCGTTCTTTGCAGCTCGTGCACAAACTACGCAGTATTTATTTTTAACTCCAAAAAACAATACTTTATTAGTTTTAATGCCAATTATCGCAGCTGCGCCGGACAAGGCGGAAAAATTCTTACCATAAGATCTCTTGCTCCAACAACCGTCAACAGCAACAGATATTAATGGTGTACCATTTTTATCAACACTACCTATAGACACTGCGTACTCCGCTTCTTCCTTGACAGCTTCTGCCATGGAATGTGCTGCTGTCTTTTCCCACCAATCGCAAACCGTATTATTAATTTCATTGTATAATGAAGGTGACATGATTGGTAGGGCTACTGCGGCAGTTAATGTTTTTAACTGATAGTAGCTCCCACCAGATGATATGATACCAGATACAATTTGATGATTCACTTCCATTCTATCTTCTTTCTTTTCAATCAAACACACAGTAAATTTCATACTACACATACTACATTTCATGATGAGTTTTGAGTCCAGACCAACTTTTACTTCACCTATTATACTGAGGTAACTTAACTTACAATCCATTGGACCGTGGTCCCCTATGGCCTGAAGAGCTTTAAAAAAAAAAGAAACGTCTACAACTCTACGCCCAACTTCCATTTCATCCACCTTTCCCTCTTGGTCGTTTTCAATAACTAGTTCCTGTAAAGAAAGATAATGGCTTGATTTTTTTTATAAAAAATAATTAAAAATTTAAAAAAATGCAAAAGAATTAATACAATATTAGGTTCCTGATGAATAGAAATTATAATTTCTTTACGCATTAGGTATTGTTTTTTTATGACGTCACCTATTTGAACGTAAATTTTCTTTTGAGAAAGTAATTGAGAAGTATTTCGGTACTAAGGTGTTTGTCTCTCGATGAAAATAATAAATATTGCAAGAAAAATCTATAGGTAGGTATTGAGATTTTGTCTTCGCCCATCACTAACTAAGTAGTTTGTTTATTTATGTAACAAGTCTACAAGAATTACGTATAACAACTTACCTCTATACAGCGCGTAGCATTGTTGCTCAGAGTCTCGGCCCCAAGGTTTTCTTTATTTTCAATACTGGAAATATTATTCATCAATATTATCCACTTTTTATTTATTTTGTACAACCCTAAGCCAGACGCTAGGCGCCTCGCGTCTGTTTGGCGGTATAGGTATGTCGACAAAGTTGCGCTGTCGCCTACCTACTTCCACAATTTGATATTTAGACAATACTAGCCGACCCGGCGAACTCCGTATCGCCTTTTTTTTTTTAAAAATCCTATTATTTTGATATTACATACAGATACTTCAATTTTATTTATCAGTATAGATATAGATAATACAAACCAATATTTACATGTTATTGTAGGTATATGTCTGAATCGGGCGATCTAAATCATATGACATATTGTATTAGCTTTGTAATGTACCCTGTTCAAATGCGATAATAAATAAGTAGGGAGGAACTTACATTTTATTCCGAGATCTTTTGGCTTTCATATTTTTATAATGCGTACAAAACTTTCTTTTCCCTGGCATGCCACTCAAATTCAATCAGTCCTGCGAAAAAAATAGCCTATGTTACTCAGTGATAATGTAGCTTTCGAATGATAAAAGAATTATTAAAATCAGTCCAGTACTTTTTGAGTTTATTCGTTACATACAAAAATCCAAATCTTTCCTCTTTATAATACCTATTAGTGTAGATATTGTATTTTTTACGATTTATATCTAGTTCCATCATGGTTTTCTTTCAGACATTCATTATATCGATACTTTCTACTAACTGAAAATAAATTAATTATAAAAATGTTATACTTACAGTTTTTTACAAAAAACACAAATTCACAATACGTAATTCTGCTGTCTGCAGCCGACAAGCGTGGTGTCACGTTCACTTACAGAAAGGAACTGCCGCTGCAGACCACCGAGATTGCACGAATGAAACGAACGTTTTATCCCATACATTTGTGTATGAAAAATTTACCTTAAAATATATCTAGATTTTAGGGCTTTAAAAGAGGAAGTCTTTGTTTGTAAAGGTATAAAAAGAAGTATACAGCTATACTTATTGGTTTCTTCAGTGTTCAAAAAGTGTTTCTTTTTATCAATTTGTGTTGATTTATGGGGTTAAATCTGAAAAATACGAAGTCATGTTTTTGCATTTTTACTCAATTTTGTGCGTTTGTTGACGTTTATTATATAACAACTATTAGGTTTAAGAGTTTAATATAAGCATGAACATACTTATTGGTCTTTGATTGTAATATATACAAATTATCATTGATATCAATCATATGTAAATAGGTTAAATATGAAAAATCGTAACACTCTTTTCGGTGATTTTCACGATCTACACCCTTAACATCTACACGTACGAAGTTATGGACACCAGTGGTCACATATTTATATACTCGTATTTATGAAGGGAAAGGGATGAAGGGAAACATCGTGAGGATAAGCCCTTGTCCTAAATAAAAACAAGATTCATGTCAGCGCCAATCGGCATTTTTCGTACCTTATTTTTTTTAGAGAACCGCACGGACATTAACGAGATGTGGTGCTGGAGAAGAATGCGTCAGATTCCATGGTCAGCATTTCAGACAAACGCATAAATTATAAAGAAACTTAAGAAACTAGGCTATCCACCGCCTGCCTCCAGAGAATTCTTGAGTACTTTGGTCACATTGCCAGAAACGGAGATAACAATATGGAGAGACTCATAGTAACTGGCAAGGTGAAGGAAAGAGACCCCCAGAATGTAGCGCGATGCGTTGGCCTAACCAGATCCACACCACTCTCAACACATTGTATCCATGATGCAGTGAGTAAGTACCGCCAAGGACCGTAACAGATGGCGCAATATCGTTTGTTAAAAAGTATTCCATTGCCGTGGTCACGACTCCCAGTAATGAGGACAACGATGCAAGAAGGGTAGATTTATGTATCGTTTAAGGTACACCAGTGTTACACATATACTTCGGTTACAAAATAAAAAACCATAATATTTAATATTACATGCGCACAATTTAAGGTGAACACAACATTGACAGAGATAATTTGTTAATTAAGTTAATTAAGCAAACGAATAAATTGTCCCTACTTGTGAAATAGATTTACAGTAGTTACAATACAGGCAGATAATTCTTTAAATCCACTGCTGAATGTGATTACTACAATACGAGCAATAACTTACTCATTCTAACATAGAAATACTCGTATTCTAGTGAACCCAATAATAGATTCCACCTGTCCCTCCAGTAGGCTATAAATCGAAAACGTCTCTATTACCTCGTAAGAGTGCACAATACAAGTAAAATAACAGTATGTAAACACATCCTAGCAGATTTATTAAAATAATAAATTACGTTCGAATAGAGTAGGGTTGTCTCTCATATTTTGTTGTGATAAAAATAATTAATTTTAGAACGTACGTAGATATTTTATAGTTGACTTTAAATTTATAGGGTTTATAAACTCAAGTGCATTTACCATAGAACTTCTGACTTTCCTTTGTTTCTGTTTATTCGTCTGACCGAATATCGGCAACTGTATTTACGCGAAATGCTGAAACTGTTAGTTTTATTTTTTATTTAATACCACCAAAGCATGTAAGATTATCATATTTTAAATTGATGATATTAAAACTTATAGTTCGATGGTCGAGCTCAAATGCTAAGATGCAACGGATATTCTTATTACAACTTGTATCGGTCTAATGTCCTACTGACTGCTGTAGGAAATCACCTTGGGGTTATATTTATATTACACTAGCTGTGCCCGCGACCTCGTACGCGTGAAATTTTAGTTTTAAACTCTAAATTGCGATATCTTTTCTTTCCGTCAGCCGATTTCGATGAAACAAAGCCTATTCGAAGTACTAAGCTAAGCTTAATTAACCCGTGGAAACCCCATGAAAATCCGTTTCGTTAGTTTTGGAGATTAGCGTGTTCAAACAGACTAACAGATTAAAATTTTCAAAATTGTCTTTTTGTATTCTGATCATCGCCTCCAATCAGTTTTTGGTAAATATATTCGATGTACAGACACGCTGGTTCTACAGTTTTATTATATGTTATTTTATATTTATAAATAACACATATATACATATACACGTATACATATATAGCTTGTCTTCAAGTACCTGAATACTGTCATAGTAGACAAACAAACAATATGTTTACTACGATAACTGAAATAATCACAGAACAACAGCAAGATAATAAAACAAGTTTTATACATCGTGCAGTAGTCAAGTACTTTAAGACAAGCTTTACAATACAATCTGTATTTCTTCAGTGCATGTGGATAGAGTTTCCCCTTTTGTATTTTTATACTTTTCTTACTGTTTGTTATACAGTGGACTGTCTGAGTGAGCCATACATATTGGGCTGGTCAATCTTGTGGAATGGTTCAATTTATTACTCTGCAACTTCAAGTCAGTTTAGACAGCGGTCAGTTTAGAGGCGCCTTTTAAGCTAGGTTATACACATAAGATTTTTTATTTGTATTTTTATTTGATTAAACCGCTAACATTTGTATGCGACAAAATACATCATTAGTCATCACCTGTACGTACACTACCTAAGGAAACCATTCACTGCGTTTTCAGTTTTTAGAAAATGAGTGTCTGTTAATCGTAAGTGCCACGCTAATCTGAGCGCCGCACTGGCCATTGCTAGTTGGCGAGACTATTCTTTTTGAGAATTTTTTAGGCCCCACAACTTGTTATAACCTTACCAGGTTATAGGCGATAACCAGTAATGGCGATAACCCGATAACCGATAACCCGACTTCCTGGCTTACCAGCCAGGAAGTCGGGTTATCGCCACCTGATATTCGGCTTTGTATTATTTTCCATTTAACAGTACTTTTTACGGTCTGTGATAATCATGTCTTCAAATACTTAAATCAGCCAACAGACCCACTCAATAAAACTTGCAAAGGAACGTCAAGATTAATTTATGGGAGAACTTTCAACAAAACAATTTCCAACAGGAAGCGTGTGTAAACTCCATTATATTAGAGTCTGTACACATTACACGCAGTGACAAGACGCGAGTAATTAGTTTAGGGGAGAATCTTCAGCGAGCGAATTTTCTGCATTTACTTGATGATTTTACAAAAAGTTGATAAATGATAGACGACACTCTTATTACGTTGACATAGAGATGGAAATGAAACAAAATTAGTATGTTTAACATGTTGATGACCTGTGCGTAAGGCGATAGAAAAGGTACAACAATATCATTGCACATTATTATTGAATCATGCGTTGCACTTAAACGAGGTTCATAGACTTCATAAACGATGAAAAACATTGTGCAATCCGTGAAATTGCACAATATAATTACTCGTCTAGGGGTCCTCTGTACTTAATATAATACATAATTATAAAATAACTCAATGCCAACACTATGATTTCGGATGGTGGTTTCAGATACAAGTCAAAAGGCAAGAACTAATTACGCCATCATTTTATACAAATATTTGTATGATCTGGAGTCAACTCCGGGATCTGTCTTTCAGCAAACAGTGCCAACTGAGCTTGTTTATAAGGCGGCAGACAAGCATACAGTCCACCTGATGGTAAGTGGATACTGTCGTCCACGGACACCCGGGGTACATGCCAACATCAATCCAGAATGATAAACGTTAGGAATGGATTTGAAGAAAAGGTTGAGAGAATGGCCCTCTGGCCAAGTTAGAATGGGATGGGAATGAGATCTGGAATATCTCACTCACTACCGAAGCATGTACGTTTTTTTTTATAGACGAATGGCGGCATATGAGCATACAGTCCACTTGATAGTAAGTGGATGACAAACGTTGGCACGACCCCGGATGCGCTGCCTACCTTTGGAGATATAGGAATGGATTTGAAGAAAGTATTGAGAAAAGGAGGAGGGATAGAATGGGAATGGGGTCTGGCACATCTCACTCACTGCCGAAACACGTACGTACATTAGGGGAGCGATAAAGTAGGAAATGCAGTATATTTCAAGGTAGTCTTCTGTGAGAGAGGGATAACGTAGCCAGTCGAGCGTGCCCAGCGGCTGTTGGATTGCAGCGTGCACTATCCTCCTCAAATATTTCACTATAGCCGCAAATAAATGTATTCTTTCCTTTCTTACAATAACATCACCAATATTTTAAAATTCATGTCAATTATTACAAAGTAATTTGTCAAATCGTTACTATTAGTGAGTTTGTAACATTGTACTAACTACATGTAGGGTTCAGGGCGTTTCCGAACCGCCCTTGACAAACTTTAACTACTTTAGGGGATGTTACACTTAATGTTGTTTGTGTTTGACACTATGTGTTTGACTTTAAAACAAATATTGTTGTTATGCTTGTCTTTACATTAGGCGATTACGCAGCGCATTGTTTAATAGCGCCATTGAAACGCTTACAGGATTACAATCGATGAGTATTTTGCGTTCATAAACTAATTATTGTAATGACTTATGCTATTGTAACAATACTCTTTCATAAACTAACGGTTACGGTGACTTTTGCAGCGGGAGAGTGCACGCTGCAATCCAAGAGCCGCTGGGCGCGTTCGACTGGCCACGTTACCTCTCTTTCACAGAAGATCACCCTGAAATGTACTGCATTTCCCATTTTATCTCATTTCCCTAATGTACGTACGTGCTTCGGTAGTGAGTGAGATGTGCCAGAGCCCATTCCCATCCTATCCCTTCCCCTTTCCCCAATACCATCTTCCAGTCCATTCCTATATCTCCAAAGGTAGGTAGCACATTCGGGGGCGTGCCAACGTTTGTCATTTTGGACTAATGTTGGAATGTATCGCGGATGTCTATGGGCGACCATACCATAAAGTAGACTGTATGCTCGTCTGCCGATTTCATCCATAAAAAAAACTCATGAAGCAAGAAGTACACGTTAGTTTTATTTACATTTATAACAGTGTTTTTAGCAAACTGCCTCAGAAAATACTACAATAGATTCCATACAAATACTACATTTTGCTGTGTGTTGTCGGCCCGCTTTAGAATAGAACAACCCTATCTCTTCCTATAGGTGAGGTAAAAGACAAGTGGCGCTCCAAGGCTGATATATTTATACATCTGAATAATGTACATATGTATATGAAATATTCTATAAAATCCATTCGCTATTTCAGGCCATACCAACACCAATCTTACAAATAAAGGTTATCCAGTATCAATTACACTAGAGATTCAGTTTTTTTTTGCATTCATAAAAAGTGTGTGCCATGCATACAAGCCAAATTGATATTTCTATCGGGATTGTATGTGGTTAGATCAAATAAAAGAAAATATTCCCAGTAGGCTAGTGGTGGTTTTTCTAAAGCCCGTATTGTGTAGGTTTTTAATATAGAGAGCTGGCTGGGTTGGCGATTGGGGGGGGGGGGGGGGGGACGAAGGCGTTGTTTAGCTGATTAGCTGTTTAGGCGTTGTTTAATATCTTACTTAAGTAACCATATTGCTGGGCAACTTATACTTTTTTTACAACATTATACAATTACATAGAAGTAATTATCCATAAAATTTAATAATTAATATTATTATTAAATATTATTTGTGGTTATTAAATTGCACTCGCGTTCCTTCTCTTGTTGATCTGGCGGTTGACTAATAGAAAATGCCATATGGCATTAACTTGCGCCATTTGTACAATTAATTATGCAATTAATTCTAAATAAATAAATAACTTTTTAAACCTTCGCGTTTTGTTCACATTCTATATTATCAATCGGGCCTGAAAGTGTAATGTTAACGGTTTCTCTTCACCTTTTATTTCCACTTGATGTTTCTCCAAAAATTCGAGAATCCAATGATTAACAAATTTAAACCTTGAGATTTACCGTCGAATACGTTTGTTAGTATAGTGGATCGCAGACTTTCCGAATGTGATGATTAAATGTGGATAGATAAAAGTGCTCGCAGCTCCCATCCTGGACTACCCGCGTCTTCAGTTAACTCGTGACCACGGCTGGTGTAACCCGTATCGAAACGTCGAGTAGAAATAAAAGGTAAACAAAAACAAAACTTTTAATTTCACGCGTTCATACGCGATTTATACTATAACACAAATAAATATATTTGGAGCAGCGATAGTCTAGATTTCTATTTTGAAGATTATCACTAGCTGGCCATTGAAAGAAACATCATGAGTAAACCCGCAAGCGATTGAAACTGCGGACAGTACCTTAAACAATAGTGTATTCTTAAACATTTAAACAGTAAGTCTGGTTTACCTTAAACAATAGGGTATTCCCTATTTTAGTACTTAATGTGTATCATTTATATTAGAAATATGCATATCATTTTATTGAGACAAAATTTTTGCGAATTACGTCACTGCAATTCAACGACTTTTCTATACATTCTTCTAGATTTTCTGTTTTTATAAATAAGTAAACCAGAAATAATTGTACACAATTGCATCAGATTGATTAGATCGTATATACTATTATAGGTACAATATATAAGAAGGCTTACATTTGATTTACTCATTAAGAATTTTTTGCCCAAATACGGCCACTGATCGTCAAAGGTCACATGGTTTAAATCTCCGTAAGTTTATTTCTTAAATATTTTACTTTTCAGACGAAGGTATTAAAGGTTGTTGTCCTATGTATGAAATCTGTACAGATGACGCTAAGACTAAGGCGTCGGGCATACAGTGTCGCTGGTCCGAGCGATCTGTGACCAGGCGATCATTAGTTCAAATAGAATTGTATAGAGTTGCAAAGTGTTCATACCCCGTCGTGGCGACGGTCTAGCCGCTCTCGATGATAAAGCCCTTTATTGGGCAAAACAAAATATATAAAATGTACAAAAGGCGGTTGCTAAAACCGCTAAAACCGCTTATTGCTAAAAACGATTATTGCCAGACAAATTTTAAATGTTTTAATCACATGTTGATGGGGTACAGTTTACATAATTACGTAATATATAATTATCCTGTATTTAGGGATACATGAATACCTACACTACAATAATACACACAGATCATAAATCTATGTAGTTAAATTTATAAGTACCATAAGTAGTTAAATTTAATAAAAGCAATAAGATAACTAGAATAAAAAGAAATTAGTAATACAAGTGATAATAAGATTGAAGAATGATATATATAGATATAGTTAAATAAAGAAGATATCAAAAGAAATTACTGGAACTATAAGAAATATAATATAATATATTTAAAAATATATAAGATTAAAACATAAAACGATTCTATCAAGAAAGTAATGAAAGATTACAAAGCTAGAGTACGTTTAGTTTTGTATAATGTATGCATAGGTTTACGTAGTAAAATGTCTACGGATGTTGGTTTTATCGATCGATTGCGGTAGATTGTGTTTTTTTGTTCACACAGTAGATTGTGTCTTAGTTTCAAGCAGCCCGACTAGCTATGTTACTGATCACCGCCGCGACTAATGACTCCGTGTGTTCGACGCCTAATACACATACAGTATTTACCGTTTGTGTTCTGACAATGCAACTGCTTACCGCTGTGGAACAAAAAGGGACGATTTATGGAGGGTAAGGTAAGGCGTATACTCATGACTCATGGCTTCAGACAAGTTGCACATATATCTACTTCATAGCTTGGTGAGGAAAACCCTATTTAGTTATATTAAGTTTAATTATTGGCTGCTAACATAAGTTTATTTAAACTTTACTACACATGCACTACTCAATGCCTAGCATTCTTTGTAAGTCAAACTTTGGTTAAACAGAAATGCATGAACTAGTTCTAGAACTATAGAAATAGTAGAATCAGTTTTGAATAACTCGATCCAAGTCCAAGTACGGTCTTAGTATGGCTAAGTCTTAGAAATATTTATTATGACGCCGTACCGGCCGGACTAAGATTAATTCACAAATTGATTAATTATAAAGCACGTCCTACACGATCTGATTCTATCCGATCCGATCCTAATTATGGGATAAAAATGTATAATGTATCTTCTTAAATTATTATTATTGAAAAATCAGATGATCGGACGCATCCGACCATAAATCAGCCTACAATCGAAATACAACACAACCAACATATACAACCTAAATCGGACCCCGAATCGTATGGTTTATAAAACGGTCGCAGAACTTTATCCTACAGAATGTCATCACTTGCTGTCGCGCATGTGTCAGGTATAAACGTCTTTTGTTTCCGCACGCTTTTTCAAAATGTCGGACGAAGAAATTGATTCGGCGATTGACCGCAAGTACTTTGTATTATTTCTCGAGTAATTATAGCATCTTGCTTTTCAATAAATAGAACATTCATTCATCTTAATATTCTCAAAGATATTGGTAGGAGGAGAGTGCACGCTGCATTCCCACAGCCGCTGGGCGCACTCGACTGGCCACGTTACCTCTCGCTCACAGAAGACTACCTTGAAATGTACTGCATTTCCTACTTTATCGTATTTCCCCAATCTACGTACGTGGTTCGGTAGCGAGTGGGTTAGGGCAGAGCCCATTCCCATCCCATCCTATCCCTACCCATTTTCCCAAACCATTCCTTAATCTGCAAAGGTAAGCAGCGCATCCGGGGACGTGCCAACGTTTCTCACTGATGTAGGTATGTATCGCGGATGTCTATGAACGACAGTATCCACAGGTGGACTGTATGCTCGCCTGCCGCCTTTTTCTATATAAAAAAAGAAAATGAGCAGAGTTCAAAACCTTCATTTGCTTTAGATAGAAACACATTTATTTATCACTAGAAAACAGCTGACGTAGCAGTTTCGCCTACGGTTTTTCGTAGCACATTGTAGCGTGACGTCACAATCGTGTAGCACTGCTACAACTTGTTTATCCTCAAGCATTTTAGACCATAGACCTACAAAATTATCAGATCTGTGTTTTAGACAACCCCTGAATATTGTAATGCCCTATTGTTTACATAACTTATTTATTCATTCATTCATAATAAAAGTGATAATCGCAATATGTTTGTACCTATCCTTATGATAAGTTAACGACAGCTTTCATAAGGGATTTTTTAAGATGCACGGTCCCGTAAGGAGCTCAGAGTAAAATCCCTTTTGTGTACAGACATTTTGCCTTGAGGTTACGTTCTATTAGTAAACACTACTTACTATGTTTTATAAATAGAATATACGGTTTCAATCTCTCTATAGAGTACACAAATTCTATTATTATGAAGGGGTAAGTACTTTACACGTGGACATTTACCCGATTTTGTAATAAAAAATTGTGAAAAATAGTTTAATTACCTATTTTATCTTAAAAAGTAATATTATGTGCTTTAAGTAACCATCACCACTTTATAAGGAGCAATCTTTAATAATGTAGATTTTATAATTTTAGAGATGTTTTTTTAGAATGCCTTATTTTGTGCTCTAATACAATTTATTAATATTTATCTCACTTTTTACGTCGAAAATTTTCAACAGCTGGCAAAAACACAACAATAAAATGACAGTTAGTCAGTCATATACGTCAAAAATAATATGAATAATAGGAACTTGAGAAGTGAAGTTGAGTTCTTAATTGTGTATTGGGCGTTTTGTAGTTTAATAGTGATAGTTTATTAAACTTCAAAGTGATTTTCGTGAGTGGTGTTTGTGATAATGCTTCCAAGGAGTCTTCATCTGTCCTCAGTAAACCTACTATCATTTTACGGAGCGACTGCTGACTTACTTCGACGGGACTGGACATTGGCAGGATACGTATTAGACTTTGAAATTGTTTATTATGAAGAAAACTTGACACTGACATAATTACGTAATGTCGTCCAAAGGTACAGCACTTGCTCTATTCATTATGTATGTTTGATATGCTTAAGTATGGGCTTAAGTATGCTTAAGTATTGTGAATTAATATAAATAAAATTAAATCACGTGTAGTTGTCTCGTATTTCTCTATGAAATTCGTTAGCTTGAGCCATTAAACAGTAGTTTCTCATGACGTCATGTACAGTTAAATAAAAGTTAACAAAAACCCTACTTTGACTGTAATTGAAAAAGGCTACCGTTAAACAACTCTATCGGATTGCATGAACAGAGAACTTTGCCCAATAAAGGAGAAACTTTGTCGATATATTTTCCAGCGACCGGCCCATACTATTTTTCTTTGAGCGAAACTTTTAGATGTGAAAAAGTTATAACGAAAGTGTGGGATGAAGCGGTTGAGTGTTTTAGTTTAGAAGGGATAGGATCTTGTCGTTTTAAGAGACGTCGTAGTCAATGACGCGTTATTGTTATGTCGATCTAAGTGAAGCAATACTACATGTTTAAATTTGACACGATTTCTTCATTTTTTTATAATAAAATCTGTGAGGTATATTGGATCCTTTTTTTCATTTATTATATTTATTTCTATTAGGAATATTTACAGCAAGTTACAGAGGAATCAACGAGACATGAGCTTTGCGTTTGCGTGAGTGCACACCGATAGTGTACAATGAGAACCATTTCGACAATCGTATTAGACAATTCGGCACCCACTCACACACATGTAAAGCTAATGTCTCGTTGATTTCACGGTACATTATGTTAATTATTTATTCATTATAGGGAAAACATCGTGACGAAACCCGTATTCTCGAGAAATAAAAAAAAAGTCCGTGGAATATGCGAATCCACCAATCCATACTGTGTCCGTGTACTATGCATTACTAGGGGAGGGCTGTGCCCTGTAGTGGAACATTAGAGCCTGACACATTTGGTATAGACGTGATGAAAGACCACAACGTTATGAAATACGACTAGTTTAGTGACTGTTTCTCATCTTTTATTTTGAAGAATATGAAATTTGTATAGCGTTCAATTGACTTAATCGACACCAAACCATTACAAATTGTTAGAATATAGTAGATTACAGTTAGAAGAAATCGATAATCATTAATTTTATGTTAATGTAATCAGACTCGTGAACTAACATTTCGGGTAGATTTTATCCTAATCCTACAGATGAAGTTCCTGCCAGAATTATAGTCGCGGGCACAGCTAGTAGTTAATATAAAATCTTTAATCAACCGGAGGCGGACTAATATTAATTTCGGAATTTTTCCGAGAATTGTTTGCTATATAAGTTTTTTATTTCCTTCAATTTGTATCACAAAAATACTTTTAAACGTTAAGAGCGGAATAAAATATCAATTTCCGTAGCCATGGCGGGCTATTCGGCTGTTAACGGACGATTTTCGATGCGACCAATGAAATAGTGAATTAATAGACATGACACTCATACGTCCTTCAACTCATTCGCGTGCGGTTGCCGTACCATCACGCTGATAACATTCCCACGTGACCTCACGGGCCTACTGACTTATAAATCGAATCTAATTTGCATAATGTAAAATATTTCCTTCAGTATTTTACATCATACTGCAACATGCCGCACCACACAATACCGGATAATTCGCATTATAGTAAGTACATTCTAAAAAAGATAGATTCTCATAACTACAGATTCGTATAGGACAATAAAGAAATAGCACTGGTAACATTCTTAGTATTTTTTTAATTATTTATATCAGTTGTTCAAAAATATATTGTTTTGATTAACATGTTTTTTTTTTATATTAATGGAGGCAGACGGCAAGCGGCCCACATGATGCAGACCTCACCAGGCACATCGATCCATAGCCTGCGGGTTCGTGGCAAAAAACGATTTTTGGACCGTACAGTGATTTGTTGCTCGTTTAGTATTTCTTTGTTCTTCGATTAAAATACTAACCAAAAAAAAAATCTTGTCTTTAGTACGGTCAATTCATTTTATATCGCTCAGACGAACGGACGATCGTCTCCAATAAGGCCGGGCGATATTTTTCATTGGTACGTGACGTTACTACTGAGTGGATAACTCGGAATTGTTCCTGTAAGTCTACTTTACGTTAATCTTTGTCGATAACTTACGTTAGGGTTTTGTGTAGCTATTTTTGGGATGACCATTCACTGGTATAAAGGGATAAATGATATAAGTGTATTGGTATAAACTGAACAAAATGTTGACCGAAAAAATCCCTTGTAACTTTGAGTGATCTATAATGACTAGCTGTGAGACTTTGAGTATGTATGTATGTAGATGTATGTATGGGTAGCTTAATTCTCATGGAAGTGCCCCAAATGTTAAGCTTTTTTTTTTATGGACGAAGGTGGTAAACGAGCATACAGTCCACCTGATGGTAAGTGGATACTGTAGCCCATAGACATCCGTGATACATGCCAACATTAGTCCAAAATGACAAAAGTTGGCACGCCCCCGGATGCGCTGCCTACCTTTGGACATAGAAATGCATTTGGAGAAAGGGTTGGGGAAATGGGGAGGGATAGGATGGGAATGGACTCTGGCACATCTCACTCACTACCGAAACACGTACGTACATTAGGTAAATAAGATAAAGTGGGAAATGCAGTACATTTCAAGGTAGTCTTCTGTGAGAGAGGGGTAACGTGGCCAGTCGAGTGCGTCCAGCGGCTGTTGGATTGCAGCGTGCACTCTCCCCCTCATTAAAGCATTAAATTTAATTAAAGCTGGCATTAAAGCTATAACTATGCCAAATTTCATTAAAATCCGTTTAGCTGTTTTTTGCGCGATGCACGTTCAGACAATCAGACATTCCAAAAAATTGTTTTGGGCTGTGTATCACGACTTTTTGGAACGAAGTTCCTTTACGCGGCTTGCGGTAGGTGTGATTCGAGAGAAAATGTAACGTCACGTAAGATTTTTACCCCCTCCATACGCCTTTCTCTTTCTCTGGGTGTGTGTGTGTGTGCGTGCGAGTATCGAGAGCGAGACTCAAGCAGAATAACAGACGTGCAGCTGCAGATTAGTGCGTGGCCGGTTGTATAACCTAAATACTAAACACGAAAAAAATTCATAAAAATGTATTTGTTGTTTTTGTTTGTTTTAAATCATACGTGAGTTATAATATTGTCTCATTATTGTAATAAGGTTTTGAGACATGGAAACCGAATGGAATTAGGAGTTTAAAAAAAAATTCGTGTGGATCTTCGTTCCCCTGACCACACACGTTTTTTTTTTTAAATATATAAAATGTACAGAAACGCCTATTTTATGATATTATTATATTTACGTACGTAATTTTAATATGTATAGATAAATTTTATTAAGATCTTTGCAACTGAAGATGTTTCTATCTATAAATACCATGGTTTAGTCAGCCGGTGTCTGTAACTGTTTCAACTAAGTCCTTGTTAAGAAAATAAAGAATATCTTTGAATAATACTTAAGCCTTCAGTAAATTAAGGTCGTAACATTAAATAGTATTACATCTAAGACGTCCGTCTACAGTCTGTCCTTAGTGACATTGTTGTTTCAGACAATGTCACTGTAAAATTAAAAATATTATTAATTTTAGTGATGCACGAGAGAACCAACTATTCGGAACAAGAAGGAAGGCTTTCTTAAAACCTTATATTGACTTAATGTTGTCACGTACAAACATAGACATGACTATTCATACTTCAATTTGACAACCATCAAATGGAGCGAAAAAACGAATTGGATTAAACAATACACAATTACAAATTGTGCTGCAAATAAATGTAAATAACCACAAAAGAAAACGTACAAAAAAGGATAAAAAGTCAGTTATAATTTTTGTTTGTCAAACAAAGAGACATATAAGAAAAAAATATTAAATTCAATATTCGTCTATAAAAAAATATATTTTAAAAAATATATCCCGCTGTTACAAGGTTACGTAAAGTACGTAAGCTCTAGAATTAAATCGTTGTATCATATTGTATCATCATATTATATCGTTGTACTTGTAAAATTCCACAGATGGCGTTAATTTATTCTCTAAAAAAACATTTCGGTAAAAATGTATGAAACAAGCCACGAGGAGTGATATCTCTAAAAGAGTGGACTCGCCTACTTAAGTCCAACGTTAAGGCCTTACATTTCCCAAGCTCGAGACGATGTGGATACTGAAAGGGCTGGTTGCATTGTTGCATTGCAAAATAATCTTATTGATTTACTTTAGTTTAAAGTATAAAATCATGTGTCATAAAAATGTCCTACGGTAATATTTACCACAACTTTAATAAAAAATCAAAGAGAAATTAAATTTCCAATGCGACATGTTTGCATGGCAACACAAAAACTGAACATGGGGTATGCAATCTGTTCACAAGATATTTCCTGTCATAGACTGCAAAATGCCGCGACCTCTATTTCCGCTAGTGACGAGGCGGATGACGTAGACAATCGTGTAAACGTTCTGTTTTTATTAAACGCAGAGATCAACACAGCGCGAGCGTGGGAGGGATAAGTCAAACTGTAACACGTACGATATAATCTTTTAGGCGATAAATAGTCAAGACCAATTGATTAGTGATAAGTGTTTTCAGAGGATAGGAGTCCTTTTGTACCATATATACATTTATGGACAGACATATGTATCAAAATGACTATGTATTATGAACAGTATTCTAATTCAATTGAGAGAATCTCTAAATGAAAAATATATTAAAAAAAATTAAATCAACATTGTAATAAACTGATTAAATAAGAATAATAATGATAATAAGAATAATGATTAAATAATTGGAATAGATTAAGTAATGAAAAATAAATAATTTTTATTATATATATTATTGTTATTATTTTATAGTATTTTCTATTGTCATATACTTATAATATATACATAATTACAACCATAACACAATATTCATATTTACTTATATCTACACAAAATTAAGAGCTACATACTATTTAAATTACATATTTATAAATGAAACAAACAAATATATAAATATTACAGGAATTTTCATAGAATAATAGAATACATATAGTCTTAATAAATTATGATGTAACGCTGGAGCAGCCTGTATCGCCTATTCATATTTTAGTAATTAAGTTTATATACGAATGTACAGTGCCTGCAAAAACCTTCTAGGTTTCCGGTCACAAAAATGTATTAATTGTATGTATTCATTTAATATCACATTAAATGTATTCATTTCTTATATGTATTTAAATAATAATAAAAAAGAATTATGAATAAGAACATAATTAATAAACAAATACATAACAACTCATGATGGCCATCATATTTTTACCTCTGTGTAGGCAGTGTTCTTTTTACACATTTTGTTTCTCTATTGTTTTGCTATCATCTGTCATTGCTATCATTGCTAGATTTAAAGGTACGGATCTCTTCTCAAAAAAGTGTATTTTCCTGTAAAACGATAAAAAACTAGCATTTTCCTTTACAGTCCACTATAACATTTCTGTATTGAAAAATACCCAAGTTAAAGACAATTTTTTCACTTTAAGGTTAGTTTTACTGTAAATAAGTACATATAATAGTTTAAAATGCAAGTTATCTTGTAAAGACTCAGAAAATACTAAGTCTCGGAAATACCTGAATATCATTTGCCATCTTTTCCTATATAGAAAAATATGCGCTGGTTTTCAATAAGGCTAATTTTATTAATCTAAATGTTTTAGTATAATAGTTCATTTCAGTTAAATCATTCAAAAAATACGCTGCGTACTGGGTATGCGCGACATTCGAAAAAGATTGACATCAATATTTCTCTCTACCGATTAATAATTCAGCTTTTATTAAATTTTCATTTTCATATATTTTTGGTTGATCAATATATTTTTGGAAAGTATTGAAACTTTAGGAAACGTATATCTAAATTGTATTTATTTTTCAACGTAATCACCTTCTAATCGAATACACCTTGAATAACGTTTTGAAAGTTACTCAATGCCCTTGGAAAAAAAGGCTTGATCCTGGGTATCGAAAAAAGACTTTACAGCGCACATGACCTCATCATTTAAGTGAAATTTTATACCACGCAAGTGATTTTCAAATTGGTAATAAGGTGAAAACCACTACGAGCTAGGTCCGGAGAATATGGCGGATACTGCATCAACTGAAACCCAGCCGTTCGGATGGCAGCGCCTGCCACATTAGACCGATGCGCAGGTACATTGTCATGATGAAAAAGCACTCCGGCACGCAATTTTCCACGTCGTTTATTTATTATTTCCTTGCGTAGTTTTTTGATCAATGTTGCAGTTATTGTCCAGTTATACTCTTCAGTTATTGTCTGTCCTTTAGTTAAATAAATAATCGATTATAATGATACCTTCCGCATCCCAGAAGACCAAGGCCATTATCTTGTCAGTGGTCGCAGAGACCTCTTGGCTGGCGAGCAGGACGATCTTTTCCACACCTTACTTTGGTTCTTCGTCTTCGGGTCGAAATGGTGAACTCACGTTTCATCAACGGTCCCGAAATGTAGTCGAAAATATTGTGGGTCTCGATCAATAATTGCCAAAATTTGCTTTGAAATGTCTACTCTTGCTTTCTTTTGTGCGTCTGTAAACATTCGAGGAACCCAACGCGCGGCCACCTTTTTCAATTTTAAGGTACGAGTTAAAATGAACTGAATTGTCCCGAACGAAAGCTTCATAATCTCAACTAAATGACGAATAGTCACACGTCGATATGTCTTAACAATTTCTTCAATTTTTTTAACGTTGTCTTCAGTAGCAGAGATTGTTGGGCGTCCAGAGCGAGTCTCGTCGTTACAGACGCTTCTGTCGTGTTTAAATTTCGCGCACCAGTATGCTACTGTAGAATAAGACAGAGCATTGTCTTCCAAATAAAACTGCAATTTTTCTAAACATATTTCGTAGAAAAAAAATTCAGGCAGAAATATTTAATAACCGCACGAACTTCGATTTTCTCCATTTTGCACACTAATAAAATTCCCATCCCGCCAAATCCCGCCAAACGTATACAACGAAAAAAATATTGGTGACAGTTTTTTTTTAATACTTTTGGCACTGGCGTCTACTGAATTTGAGATTCGAATGAAATAGAATGCATTTCTATAATTTAATGTAAAGTATCCCATTCCAGAAATTTATTCATCAACCTAGTATATAAGAGTATATAAACATGAAAATGCATGAATATATTGTAAATTATACATTCTGTTACTGTCAATGTTTCGCTTTCGTTTTAATACGTAAGACATGAATATAATGACAGGTGTACCGCACAAACAGTCAGCGGGGTGCCGTGTTTCCCAGCATTATTAATCGCTTCTGCTCCGTCCTTGTTATCAGGTCCATTCAAGAATCCCTGTGGAGTTCAGCAAAACATTTTGCCGAAAAATGTTTTAAATTGATCGCGCTTCTCACCCTGCAGGTTAAATTGAAAATGTGGATTTAGGGAATCATGTCGCGCGTGACATACGGGTGTTACGTGTGTCGAATGAAAGGATTAAATATCATACATAGTTTTTGTCAACAGTTTTGTGAAAAAGCATTTGGTTTCGAAATGAAATAACTTGACAACCGATTGGCGCACTTGGTAGACCTTGCGTTCAGTGCAAAAGGTAGCAGATTCGATTCATGGTTGGACATTAATTTGTTTAAACACAAATGTTTTTTTTATGTATCTGGAGCCAGGACATAATGTATCCTAGTTTGGGCCATTGAGTGTGGCGTTATTTATTAAAAATAGAAAAAAAATATATATGTATTTAAAAATTTTAAGCACTCAATTAGATTAAGGGGATTCTCCAAATTCGATAAGAAATTATCTATTCTTTTTTTACGGAATAGATGACACGAGCGGGGGCGAGTCACATGATGTTAAGTGGTCGCCTCCCATCAACACCTGAAACACCAGGGGGCTTGCTGACTTTGCAGAATCCTGTTTCATTATAGTCATTGTTCTTGTAACAATAACATATTATTGAATTTATTATTGTTAACACAATATTTATTATGTTTTTTATTGATGGAGCATGCGGATTTCGTCACGATGTTTTCCCTCACCGCCGAGCTAGTGACAATTTATTAAATATCCGTACTTAAGTGGAAACTCAGTTTTACGGGCCGTGAATTTGCACTGGCGCACTATCACACGAATGTGAATGGAGTATAGATACCCCTAGACCTAAAAAACCAAAATGTGTATCCACCAATCCGCAATGGGCGCGCGTGGTTGATAACGGTCCGAAACCCCTTCGTGATTCACTAGGAGATGTCTGTACTCTGCAATGGGACATTAAATACAATGATATAAGTACAAATACAAGGTCCTTTTTGGATAAATACATTAATCTAACTTTGCAACACCACAAATGCATTTATTATTTATTACTCGCAATTTGGCTCTACCAAGTGTCACTCTGAACGTATTTAAATTGAATTTATTTTGAAACATATTTCGTCGATCCCTTTATATTACGTTGCGGCAAATTGGAATGAGTCGCGACCATCATTACTTTTTCATAATTTTCGTTGAGCCTTTTGATACATTTTAATCGCTGAAGGGCGTATTTTTGAATACGTATTCACATGTCAGAAATTATGAGTCTAGTTTATAGGGTTTTATATGAGGCCGGATAAAACGTAGCGCACACAGTGTTTTTGGTCGTGGCTACACCGGAGCCGTTTAAAAATAGCGACCAGCTGTCTAGTGGTGCGACTGCGCGATGTCGTGTGAACACTTTCAACCGAACCCATACAACGTAACCGAACCCATACGTTTCGAGATTGAGTAAGTATTTTTTTTATTTTATCAATTTGAAATAAATTAATAGTAGTTCTAATTAATCTAGATTAATGGTTAATATTGTTGGTAGCAAACTTATTTTGTTACCTTATGTTAGTCACCAGCACTGTTGGACATGGACCCACTCCATGCTAATTGGCCTGTACATGGGGGATGACACTGACCCACCGGGATGGCAAGTCCACTTGAAACAAAGTAGTTCTTTGTTATCCCTTATCTTAAGTTAGGTTAAATTAATCATGTAGTATTAGACAAAACAAAGTATATTTAACTCTACTAACGACTCTCGAAACATGTTTTCACGGCAGTCTTCTGTGAGAGTCGGACACTCACAGTCAGCTGTGGGATACAATACAACATGCGTCTTCCCCTCAAAATTATTCTACCTAGTTATGGTCTAGGCTGGTAGAGATAATGCAGTTAATACTAACATTGTTAACATGTGTTCTTAGAATAATGATAAGACACCTGAGCGGATGCGCTGGCGCCACGCCTTTTTGCTGGCGCTATGTCGCGATGCTCTACCATACGAAGAGCGTACGGTCACCGGCCATTAAAATATAGTTAGTTCTATAGTAGTCTTCATTGAAGGTCAATAAAGATCCAAATTCAACTTAATTTTATGTGATTATATTTAGCTTTTTAAAAAAGCTCCTAATCTCTACCGAGATTTGATTATCTATATTGCTTTCTGTAATTTTGATTCATGTATTTTGTTAGTTTGTTTTGTTATTCATTGGTAGTTCATGTGTTTTTATTTTTATCACATCATATATTGTGTATGTGTGTGTATATATATATATATATATATATATATATTCATATTTACGTTTATTTGTATATTTCTCTGTACAAATAGATGTCCTATTTCTTAATCTATGTCGTAGACTGCTTTTTATTTACATAACTCCTCTCTCTTGGTTATTCTAAGGTTGACTCGAAGAGGTTCTCTTCTAGGAATCTCTAAACTTTTGTATTTATGGTAAATTGTAATGACTTATTTTAACAATTCACTATTCTAAAGAGCAGTAACAACAACAACAATAACATTTTTATTGTGTACAGACATCACATTAACAGATTATAATACCATTTAACGAAATTTCTCCAAATATTTATACGTTAATATGTTAAATTAAATTGTTAATTGAACATGTTAATGTTTAAGACAAAAGTTAAGATAAAGTTTAAGACTCGAAGTGAAGAATACAAACAAAACAACTAAACTAAACTAACAGAAAAAAGGAAACATTTTCATACTATGAATTCATACATTCATTCATAGCATAGCATAGCATTCATCGTAGCATTGTAAAATCAAAGAGATAAGTAGTCATAAATGAAATAGTATGAATGAATGAATGAAATGTACAATAGTATGAATGAATGAATGAATGAAATGTACAATAGTATGAATGAATGAAATGTACAATAGTATGAATGAAATAGAATGAATGTATAGTAATTGAATAAATATTTTAGGAAAGGGATTTTCCTTTCTTAAAATATTAATTGAACACAATCTACACACATCTAAATCAGTTCCAAGGCACAATTCATTATTAAATTTGAAAATCTATATTTGCAGAATACAAATATTTTTTTTATGAATGACACCTTCTGTTTAAAGTTCCAATTGTTAGAAAAGGACAAAAGACATTTTAAGCAATCGTTATAAAAGTGGGACGGTTTAAATAGGTAAGTCGTGAGCGGATTCATTTTCGCTCGCGTCGTCTTGATTTTTTTTTTATGTTTTGCATATTTTAAGTATAATTTACTCAAATATTTCTTTAATAAAAAGGTAATAAAGCTCATTTAATAAAACATACCTGATTTTAGGTTCAAAATTTCATTATTAAAATCATTTCGATCGTAGGTTAAAGTGTCACGAACTTGTCAAATTATTTGCTACTTTACTGGAATCCCTAGTAAATAAATAACAATATTCAATTTAGCATTCGATGTTGTTCTTAATTTATTTCATATTGGTTCAACTCTCAAAAGAAATTTATTATCAAAGGCGAACCTAATTTGGTCCGATTTAATGTAATTATAAACGACTTATTGTAAAAATTCACAGAAGACTAGCCTAAGAATGGAAGTGTAATGGACATTTGCAGTCTTTGTATCTTGTTAATGAGTAAGGAGTCGAGAAGTTGGTGTCATCTATTCGCGCCAGCTGTCATGCGGACTTGACAATTGGTCGTTTTTTTTCTTCATATATGGCAATTCCGGAAGCGTCAAGATTTTTTCGTAATAAACAATTTCAATCGAAAACGTATCCTATCTACATACGTCCAGTCCCGTCGAAGTATCTTAGGAGTCGTTCAGTAAAGTGATATTAGGTTTACTGAGGACAGAAGAGGACTTTACGCACACGAAAAATGCAGTCTAACGAATTTATTTCATTATCATAAACACCATGCACGAAAATCACTTTGAACTTAATAAACTATTAAGTCACAAAACGCCTAAATACTCATTTTTTACAACAATCAAACAAAAACTAACTTCACTTCTCGAGATCCGCCAAAAAGTCCCAAGTGGACTTGACAGTTGGTCGTACGATGTCCCGTGATTCTTGAAGGACCACAAGAATTTAGGCATTCGGAAAAAAATGAAGGCCAGCTTCGGTTAGTTGCCCGTAATCGCATTTCTATATACACAGAATGATCGAAAGAAAAAAACATGCGTTTTATATTATACTCGTAAACAGACACCTCAACGATTCAACGAAATAACGCTTTTGCGAAATAACACGTCAACTAATTTAAAATATATAAAATGGTTCTAGAGAAAAATAAAATTATTTCAGGGAACGAGTCTAAAGTTACAAACATTAAAGTTTTTGTTGTTCTATTATAAACGTTCGGAGCTCTCCTTGCTCAGTACAGGGTAACGGCCGTGGGATGGCAGTCCGCGCCCGCCGCGTTGATTGTACTGTACGTAGAATAAAAGATATGTTAGAAATGAACAATAAATTATAACCTTGGTTAAATATAGCCTACGCTATTTACTATAATATGTCTACACAATACTAAGTAGGTATGCATGTAGATAAGTACGTATGTGACGCGTTAAAATGAGCAACGTGAGAGAGAAATCCTTAGCGTTCGTAACAAAAGGATCCTTCTTAAGGCGAACAAAGACAAGTATTTGTGAGTGACAGAAGGACGCAAGTGAAAATTTGGTAATTAATAAAATTTAAATTTAGAATGAAATTATATGAATATAAATCCTGTCCGTAAATTGTTTATTCTTATGTCCTAACGATTGGCATTATGTCCCATCAAGGCGGAGGTGGGTTATATTTTTCTAGTAAGAAGGTGACATCTAGTAACTGAAACTATCACCTATTGACGTTGGAGTTCGTTGATATAGAGACACACACAATAACGAACAAAAACCATCCAGATTCAAATAAATATACATCTTTAGACAAATGTATGTCAGACTAGGATTCGAGCCTTTTGCCCTAGCAATGACATCGCTAATTAGACTAATCCGTTATCAATCGCTTGCAAGATGATATATGATTGAAAAACTTTAAAAAGTGATTAGTAAGTATAGTCGACGATCCTACTTAAAAGTGGATTAGAATCATTGAAAGTCTTGTGAGATGTTGCTGCTCTTTGTATCTTCTCCAGCTTCTATAATAGGGAGTGTTCTGAAGAGCTATTCAATCTAATGTCAACTTCGGATTTTTACCATCGGACAACTTGTCATCGAAAAGCGATCTTGTCTTGACAATGAGCTATTGCGCACAATGCGGTCTTTAAGACACCGCAAACCCCAAAAATTGGGGAATGAACTCCCATTGGAGGTTTGTCCACTGAGGTGCGACATGAGGTTCCTCGAGTGAGCTGTAAATAGGATCCTGCAAGGTTGGCGGCGCACTAGCAATGATCCCTGTTGTTGCAGGTGTACATGGTCGACGCTGACCAGTTACCGCCATGTGGCAGGCCGCTCGTCTGCCAACTCTTCTATAAACTAAAATAGTAAACATTTTCAAATTAATACAATACATTAGAAATTAAAAAAATACAAATACATCTTTATACACAGGAACCGTATTACAAGATTTTACAGCAAACAGTATGTGTTTGAGTCGCAGGTGCTGCTTAAGGATTAATGGACTAACGTTTTCAAACAAACAATAAACTAATAATTTATAATTTCAGTAGAAATTTATCATAATAAGTATTTAATCTTACCTAAATTATGGAGACTCAGTTTGAAAATATATTAATTTAATCATAAATCTAATTTATTATCCTTATTCGTAACCAGACCTTTTATCGTTCATTGTTGACACGGGCCTCCTCATTGTATGGTTTAAATTGTACGGGCACATTGTATGGTCGTAAAATGCCACGCTGGTCAATTGGGTTGACGAGTCCACTATTTAAGAGGTGGTGCAGTTCCTCAGGACTTGTGGCAGCAGCTTTGTTAGCCATTAGACGCCTTTACGCCACGAGATGGCGTGGTGTTATTCTACAGCCGGCCACACGGCACTATATACAAATCTATGTACTTACTAACTAAATTAATACTTATATATTCTATATATGTATTATATAGATTAGAACCTCGTGGTAAGGTACCCAGTATGCTGGCAGCATTACGTTGTAACTCTATGCTCATGATTGTGTTCAAAAATGTATGGACTACGAATATCGGGCGTGAAGTTTCAATAGTGAGTGAGATATGCCAGAGCCCATTCCCATCCCATCCTATCCCTCCCCGTTTAGCAAACTTTTCTTCAAATCCATTCCCAAATCTCGAAAGGTGGGTAACGCATTTAGGGGCGTTACAACGTTTGTCATTTTAGACTGATGTCAGCATATCCATGTCCATGGAACAGTCCACATACAATCAGGTGGATTGTCTGCCTGTCTTTTTGTTATCGATAAAAAATTAACTCTAATCGATAAATAAATTTTAAATCGTTTCATTTAAAAGTGGTTTTTATATTGATATTTTTGGTTTGGGAGTAGTTTGTTTCAACAAATACAGCATAAAAATCATCACATATGGAACATTTTATAGAGATGTTCGAAAAGTGAACCATAATATTGCTACAGGACTTAAACCTGTGGAGTTTTATAAGACACTATACAAGACAGATGTTGAGCAGAAGTTATCAAATCGGTATGTTGATGGTATATTGGATTTTTTTTCAATAGTTACTACTCTAGTATTTTCTATCTGTTTTCCTTTGATCACAAAGTGTTCGAGAGAATCTTAGAAAAAAAATACTTTACATATTGCATTTCGATTCACGGTTTTATAAGTTTTGAATTAAGGTGCCTGTAGGTATACAAGTACTCGTGGACAAACACGATAAGCGCGTCCTCGCTTACGCGGTTGAAGGGGTGCCGGGGGATGTCATTGTAAAGCGACGCACATGATGTAAAGAATGCAACTGCCGTCCGCTCTCCTTGCAATCCCTTCGTTGCCCGCGTTGCCTTACCCCCGCACCCCTGCAATCACGCAATCGAGGACTCATTTATCTATTTATCTTGTTTGTGTATGGTTTGACCTATTATCATTATTATTTATCGTAATTCACGGAAGTGCCTTAACTTCTCTAGAGGTCAACACAAAGACTCAGCAACTGTTGACCGTTACATAACTAGGGCGACCTTTTAAAACGTCTCTAATAAAAGCCTGGAAACCTCGAGATGTTGGTGAAAATAAATATTTGTTATCTGGAAATGCGTTCCGCGACACACAATGAGGACGGTTGTGGACTATTGTGTTCAAAATGGAATTTTATATCGCCTCTGATCCCTACTTTGCTTATATGGATTCACGAGGTATAACAAAAGGCTAAAAGGCATTTTATTTCAGCGCATAAATGAATCATTTAAGATAATAAAGTTAGAATAGAATAAATAATACGGAGCGGAACGGAGCGAATTAGAAGAGAAAATAATAATATAATTCATAATTCTTTATTTGAATTAATGTGAATGACACACAAAACAAATGACACTCAGCGGTAAGTAAAATATCGTGAGGAAAATCGCATGCTCCACACACAAGTCGCACTGGGCTCGTGTGGTGGATAACGGCCCCAAACCCACCAGTGATTTACTAGGGGAGCCTGTGTCCTGCAGTGTGACGTTATAGGCACATTGGATGGTAATGAGTTACATCACATCAGCAAAAAATATGATAGCATGCAAATATTGCAAAGTATTCCAGGGTTATGAAAAATTTATAACATATTGTCAAATTAAATTTACTTATAAATGCAGTTATTTAAAAAATAATTAATAAATACATTATTATTAATTCACAATAACCGAACGGAATAGCACAAATTAACAACTAGATGGTCTCACGACTTAAAAACATCGCAGTTTTAATCTGGACCACAGAAGCCATAGATAGTTAGCCATAGAAATCGTGGAGGGGAATACGTCTACTGCCGTGCAGCAGTGGAAAGAAATATATTGAAAAACAGAAGATGAAAAGAGCATAGCACAAAAAGAGAAAGATCTGAACAATACGGAGCAGAACTGAAAAGAAATCATGATTTCCTCCAGCCACCACCGGTGAAGCCACATTGCGAATGTTTACATTTAATTCGTATTAAGTTTAATTTACTTCCAATTAATTAAATTACAATTAATAAATGATGGAATATTATGTTGAATAAATAATATGAATACTTGCAAAATAACAATACCTAATTATTGAAGTAATTAATAAAAAGGTTATCATTAATATGCGAAAGTTATAAGACATTTGCTTGTTCTGAATTTGGATCTTAACAAATCAGTCCATAACGATTCTTTGCTGTGGAGTAGAGCCCAATATGACCTAAATGACCATATAGAGGAACTCCCTTTCAGCTATTATATGCAGGTGGTGTGGAAAGGGCTTTAGGACTTTAGTGAACACAACACTCACACAAACTAAATGTCATAATATTGAAAAATTACTACTAATTTCAAATACCAGATTTGTGTGTGGGTGCGATTTTCAATAACGTTACTTACCATCGCGAGCCATGTATTGTTTATCCATGTACAATTTACCCATGTATTGTTTGACTTAACTCTCTCTCTGTCCTACCAATAATATCTTCTTCCATTTATTCTTATAATCTAGGTAATCTAGGTAACTATTTAGCTTTGTAATATGTTCTAGTCTTGCTTTTATTTTATTACTTAGTTTTAGTCCTCTCTTTGTCTGTTTAAGGTTGTCTGTAAGAGATTGGTATAAAGGAATAAGCCCGCCTGATTGTATTCTCTTCTCATAACATTAACATTCTCATAACATTTCTTTGAGGAGGAGAATGCACGCTGCAATCCAACAACCGCGGGCCGCTCTCAACTGGCCACGTTACCCCTCTCTCACAGAAGACCGACTTGAAATGTACTGCATTTCCCACTTCATCTTATTTCCCTAATGTACGTACGTATTTCGGTAGTGAGTGAGATGTACCAGAGCCCATTCCCATCCTATCCTTCCCCATTTCCCCAACGCTCTCTATAAATCCATTCCTATATCTCCAAAGGTAGGCAGCGCATCCGGGGGCGTGCCAACGTTTGTCATTTTGGACTAATGTTGGCATGTAACGCGGATGTCTATGGGCGACAGTATCGACTTGCCATCAGGTGGACTGTATGCTCGTCTGCCGCCTTCGTCCATAATAAAAGAAAGAAAAATATTGTTCCTTATTTTTGTAATAATGTAACAATAATACAATAAACAGTTGTATCTATCTATCCTTTAATACCTACTTTATTTATGTGTATATTTATATTTTTCTTCAATCTTTTCTTATCAGCACTTGCATTAGATATCTAGTTATTCGATCAGAACGCAGAGTTAGCATAAATGCAGCTGCATCCCAAACCACTTGCATGTCTGTTAGATAAGGCCCTCGGGCATAGTACTAAGAAATTAGAATAAATCAGTCTCATATCGACCACCAAACGAATCGTTCGTTTATTATTTTGCCTTTTTAAAAGGCGTTTGACTATCTACTACTTTTCCTCTTATTCTAATATTTAAAAGGCGGCAGTCGAGCATACAGTCCATCTGATGGTAAATGGATACTGTCGTCCATCGACAATTGCGATACATGCCAACATCAGACATCAGTCCAGAATGACTAATGTTGGCATGTCCCCGGACGCGCTGCCTACCATTGGAGATATAGGAGTGGATTTGGAAAATAAGGAAAGATAGGATGGGATGGAAATGGGCTCTCACTCACATACTACACTCACTACCGAATACGGCATATCTCACTCGCCCCTGAAACACTTACGTAGGAATATAGTACGGTAACATAAACAAAATGTTATATCTATCTCTCTAGCTACCCTCTACCTTTCCTTAGGTCTTCACATCCTAATAAACCCTCCATGAAATGTATACTTAGATAAAATGGAAGTTTGTGAAGTTATGTTAAGTTGCGTCACAAACGCTACCTCTGGGAGTTTAGGTACAGTAAGACAAACTTTGAAGTCCCACTACATTACCCGCGGAGATAAGGAGTCGTGTCCCGGGTGGGCGATGTCTCTGACTCTATTAGGCTATAGTTACAGTTTTTGAAGATAAAAAAGTCTACTTAGGTCGCTGGTGGATTAAAATTCAAACAATTAACCCTAAATACGTAACCAGCCCTTTTATCATCTACTGCTGGCTATTGTCTTCCTCGTGCACATTGCATACGGCCTTACAACGCCACGCTGGCCTAGTGGGTTTAGGAATCTACTCTTTTGCAAGTGGTATAGTTCCTCAGGTAGCAGAAATTATGTTATTATAACAAAATCATTAAACGAATTAAAACGCAAAAACGTTTTTGTTTACAAACTCATTATAAAATTAGCTAGATATGTGCTTGAAAAAGTTTGATGTGGGAAACTCTGTCACTTACGCTTGTATGTCATTACATACACGCGTAAGTGAAGAGTTGCATTTGCAATGCAGCAAATGATGGCATTAACATGGTAACCCAGTCCTTTTAACTTGTGATTTCTAAGCGCTATAACTCACTTATTACTAAACATACTTTGATTTTGATTTACACGGTTCTATTTCTAATAGCTTATTACTCAAAAGACAAATACCTAATTACCGCTCAAATTAAATTAGATGTACCTTATGTGGCGATTACCGGTTACCGATAATTACCGGTTACCGTTACCGGTTTCGTTATCCTTTAGTTTACCCACCCACGGGAAGAGATGTGGCCATTTGTGGCGTTAAATAGGTTTAAATTTTTTGTTTATTTCTTTTTCTTTTGTTCATTCTATTATTTTATCAAGTACAGTAATACCCCGCTTTACGCGAGGGATACGTTCCGCAAAAACTCGCGTTAAGTGAAATTCGCGTATATAGGGGTTTGGGTTTAAACATGGCCAAAAGTCAGTACGTACATACATGTAACCAATCCGCGTAAAGCGAGGCATTTTAGCGCGAAATTTGAAATTCGCGTAAATCCGAAACCGCGCCTAACGGGATCGCGTAAAGCGGGGTATTATTGTAACTTTGTTTCGAATCGGTTATTCGGTCAAATGACGTTTATACATAGGTATATATGGCAATGACGCAATTAGCACATTCTGCCGGTGTTAAGTTTACTTTGTAATTAACAATTGCAAACTCTAAAACGTATCTGCCAACGTTCAATCCCGTTTACTGACGACAGACGAGGACTCCATGGAAGCACACGAAAAACGCAGTCCTATGCATTTATTTGATTATCACAAATATTAATTACAAAAAACACCCTAAAGTTTAATAAACTATCACTATTAAACCACAAAACATATAGTGAACAGTTTTTACAATTAATCAAACAAAAACTCGACTTCACTTCTCGAGTTCCCGCCAAAAAAAAGTCTCAAATGACGTTTTTTATCTTTGTTACAAGTTTCATTTGCGAAGACACCTACTTCCCGACTTCAGAATTAAGTTCATTAATTAGTCTCCCGGAACACGGAAAACTAATTAGATATTAAAATGTACCCTCCTTTATTAAAAATGACTCATTCACCCAAATTCGAATTTTTAAAATATACTTTGTTACACCACGAGCAGGTCGTTTCGAATGCTGAGGGAAACAAAAACATTTTGCGTAAAAAAGCTCGGGCAAGCCTATTCGTACCTCTTTTCGGGTAGCTCAGTGCCCTAGGGACGAATTTTCACAAGGTCTAGGTGCATATGATAAACTTCAAGCGACTGTCTTATGATAAATTTGATTTCGCATGACACTCACTATATTATATCTATGTAAATAAAAATAAATAATGTTCGTTGATAAGCGCATTACTTGAGAAATACATATACGCAATAGTCCGAATAAGGTTTTTAGGGAAAGAAAAATTGGAAAAGATGCCCGGTAAATTGGAAAATTCGATAAAAACTGAGAGTGCTTTTTTTCTATGGTATTTTTCTATGAACTTATTGAAATTATTGTATTATTGAAATTTGGACAGGACAACGTCTGTCGCGTCAGCTAGTAATGAATATATTAGACACTGATATGTCAGTTGACAACGTCGGATAATAAATTAATGGAAAAATATTAAATGTGCGGTCAGGGGACCCCCGTCAGGAACGAAGATCCTCACGCATTTTTTTTAAACTCCTAATGTAATTCGAAATAAAATCTGTATAGTTCATGTATTTTTTTTATTTGTATCATATTTTCAATGCAAATAATTTAAAATAAGGAATCAAATCAAAAATCAAAATTTTAGGTTATACAATCGGCCACGCACTAGTCTGCACGTCTGTTATTCTGCTCGAGTTTCGCTCTCGATACTCGCACGCACACACACGCAGAGAAAGAGTAAGGCGTATGGAGGGGGTAAAAATCTTACGTGACGTTACATTTTTTCTCTAATCACACCTACTGGAAGCCGCGTAAAGGAACTTCGTTCCAAAACGTAAGAAACCTGCTTATATCGGTCCGCGTTAAAAATTCAGTGAGTCATCGCTCAAGCCATTAGACGCCTACTGTCTTGAGCGATGTCTCCTGCATTCTCAACGCGAACCGACTTCAGTCCAGCAGCAAATGTTTCTTTTTTTTATGGATGAAGGCAGCAGGCAAGCATACAGTCCACCTGATGGTAAGTGGATACTGTCGCCACCATGCCAACATCAGTCCAACATGACAAACGTTGGCACACCTCCAGATGCGCTGCCTACCTTTGGAGATATAGGAATGGATTTGGAGAAAGCGTTGGGAGAAATGGTGAGTGATAGCATAGGATGGGATAGAAATGGGCTCTGGCATATCTCACTCACCACCGCAACACGTACGTACACTGGGGAAACAGGATAAAGTGGGAAGTGCACTATATTTCAAGGTAGTCTTCTGTACATTCGGTAGTCCCTCAAATGTGTTGCTGCTTGATATCAGAAACGAACACCTCATTAATTGGATATTTTGTAACGTTTTTGTACATTTTATAGTTATAAGTATTTTATTAGACAATTGTAAGTAACTATTTGAGTAATGTCATTTACATGTCATGTCACTTACATACATACATGTCACATAGCTGCCGATTATTTATCGTTATATTTTTAAATAAATCACTGACAATTTTGCCCATTTATTTGTGTGTTTCTGTTTTAGTTTGGTTTTTAATGTAATGAATATATAAACTCGGATTAACTAAAGATTGTACACTCTTTGGGATAAATAATAGTGGAGCTAATTGTATAATACTTACTTAAGATCTTTGTATTTATGTACCTATGATTACAAATAATAATATTTATTATTATTAAATATGCTTTTCTACATGATTGCGGTCAAGATATCTCATTAAATAAAAAAAGTAATGCAGCTAAGATCCCACTAATAATTGAATAAATTTGAATTTTTACAAGTTTGTACAAAAATTCAGAGCACGTTCTCGCTCTTCGCTTGTGCTTAAGAAGGACACTCGAAAGGGGACTCTCTTGATCCGGCCCTGAAATTTACTTTTCATACATACGTACCTTTTTAGGGTACCAGTGAATGGGACGCGTATTTTTACCCACGCTGCAGGGAAAAGGATACACTTTTGTAATTTATTTACGCACTGGTCAAGGTATAGAAAATTGCCAAGTCAGTCCACTTTGAATTATACCTCTTCTTGCTTACTCGTATATCGTATGTGATAGTAATGCCCATACAATTTGCTTTTATAGATGACCACTCTATATGTCCACGTGGCCTATTCAACTGCTGGCATTAGAATATCACCACGTCATCTCTTTCCGTGAGTGTAGTAAAGGGCGACTAAGGGATAAAAAAACGGCTACCACGAGCCCTGAAGACCTACACCATCTTTCTAAAAGAGTGAACTCCCCAATCCACTTCGCCAGCGTCGCGTTTTAAGGCTATACATCCCTCATGCTAAAAAGAAGCGCATGAGCATGCACAAGGATTCCATCAGATGACAGCGCGGGCTTCCTAGTGGGCTCGAGACAATAACAAAAAGAACACAGGATGTAACAACATGTGACAAGATAATAACATGTAAAGTAGCAATAAGAAAATAAAATGTAATAAAAGAAGTAGCAATAAGAAAACAGTATATACTTAAAAAGTCAATAAAATAACAACGAAAAAAAAAAAAAGAACTAGTAAAAATAGCAAATAGCACAATTAATATAAAAAGCCAATAACATAACGAAAACAAAAAAAAAGTAGTTTTTCTTAAAAAAAAAAAAAAAACAAGCATGCACAAGGCTGATTGCATTAGGACTGATTGACTAGGTATATAGTTATGTGTGATTACTTTATGTGTGTGATGGCCTTTAGATGTGTGATGTTTTTTTTTTATGTGTGACGTCCCCTTGTTCCAATGAACAAGCGGAAATGACAACGAGATAAATTTAAATAAAAAAAAAACAAATATGTGGATTTAGTACGGTGATATCAATAAGAAATGAATGAAATTAATCCGATTAAGTGGCCGATTCGTTGTGTGTTACGGCTTGATACTGAAACAATAAACAAGTTAATTGCTACAGTGTTCCAATTTCGTGTTATTCCAACTGGCCAATCAAATTAATGCGGCTATATCGGCCCATGTACGTGGATTACGTGCGTTATATCAACATTGATTCTAATTTACAACAACTGATTAATAACAGCACAGGATGAGAAAATATATAAAGTTCTCTGCTTTTATGATGGATAATGTAGAAAAGATACAAAGAATGCGTTCATACTCTCTTTTTCGATTATCTGTGTCTTTTTATTGCGTCTTTAAACAAAGACACGGAAAAGAAAGAAGGAAACAAAAAAAGATAGAAAAGTGTGAAAGAATGTTGCCACGTACATACTTAAAAAAATACCATTTGAGTGTTTTATGTGAGTGCATACAAAAGCAAAAACAATTGGATATGCAAAAACTCCCTTTCAGCAAATTATCTTTTAATAACAAAATATTACTTTTCCGGATCACAATTTCTTGAGGCAGGTTGTGTGGAAGACACTGCATGATTGAAATAGGACCGCCCATTGTTTTGTTTTTGCATTTGCATTATTTAACATTTATTTCTCAAGGTCGGTTATTTTGGGTTGGTAAGTCCTTAAATTTAAAGAGTCGACAAAACTCATAGATATTAATTAGATGATAGAAATAGATATACATATGTTACTGAACCGAAAACGAATGTGGTAGACGAGTCTTCTAACCCATTTAGTGTTTGTTGTAGTAAAAATGTCATGAAACCAGGCACTCAAAAGAATTAGGTACTTACATCAAATACTTCTCTTTCATACATTAGAGTACTTTTACAATCGACGAACCGTATCTTTTAACAAAAGGGGATTCTTTAAAAGAGCTTATAAGAGACGGTTCACAATACATTGTAGATAAATTCGAAACTTAGTTGTGTCGTAGATATTGTTTGATATTGTTGTACACGGAAGCTTATTTTCTGATCAGCTCTGTATAGTATGGCCGTGTTTTATTGGCCAGTCTTAAATTAACAAAAACTCCATCTCTTCCCGTGTCGGTGTCGTAAAAGGCAACCGATAACAATGCCTTGGCCAACGTGGCTTGTGGCCCTAATGGCCTTCAAGAGTCACCGGACATGGTATGGTTTAGAGCGAGCGCAGAGGACGCTCAGTCAGGAAATCATACATCACTCCTTCACAAGACAATATACCATGACGAGGCCCATGATGATAAAAGTGCTAGTGACAGAGTGTAATTGAATATTTTTTTTATATATTCTAAATCTGGTCTGAAAGCGTATAATAAAGGTATTTGTTTACCTTTCATTCCTACTCAAGGCTGGAATTAGTCACTGGATAGAATTCTGTACTACCAAAATCCTCTTCACTGAACATCACTATTATACGAGGAGTGTACGATTGAAATTACAAAATACAAAAATTTCAATCGGGAAGTTGAATCCATTGATTAACAAATTTAAACCTTGCGATTTACCATCAAATACGTCCGCAGACATTGTTAGTATAATGTGTCGCAGCTTTTATGAATTTTTAGATCAAATGTGGGTAGTTGATAAAACTGCTCGCAGCTCCCATCCTGAACTACCTGCCTCTTCAGTCAACTCGTGACCACGGCTGGTGTGACCCGCGCCGAAACGTCGAGTAGGAATAAAAGGTAAACAAATAACTTTATTATACGAGTTCAGATACGATTTAGAATATAAAATGTGTACAAAACGCGACTGTTTAAAAAGTTAATTGTATAGAGGTGCTCTTACACCGAGGACCGACAACTAATAGGATAGACGAATCCTTGAACAGAAAATCGTACCCGGAAGCGCAAACTATGGCATATGTTAAAAGTAGATTTAGGTTTCATTGTTCGATACATTGTTCCATTTACGTTCTCGTCATAATGCAATCTTAGCGATACCTTCCCGCCATAGCAATTTTGTTTCGCGTTCCTATTCTCTTCAAACTGTCAAGCTCTGGAATAGCCTCCCAGAAATACGTGCTATTCCATATCGTAATATCTTCAAAAGAACAGTTAGTATTTATTTAGAACTGATGCAATCGTTAAGTTATTCCTGTAAGTTTGTGTACATGTATGTACGTATACTTATATCTATATTAATTTACACATTTTCTTAAATAATACTTCCGTTATTCTTTTTAATTACTTTTTATTTTCCTTTTGCTTTTCTCCCTCCTTGATTGCGCCGCTGTCATCTATATTACTATCTATATCATCTATATTATTATCTTTCCTCTTCTGAAGTTGGCTGGAAGACAAGACCATGTATCATTAAGTCCGCCTATTGTACTTTGTGCAATAAAGTATTAAATACATAAATTAGCTCATTCCAGTCACATGGAATGACAATCAGAATAAGTTCCCTGGTAAGTGGCGATGAGCCTTGGGAAAAGCCTACATACAGGCTGGTGGTATTATGTGTCCTTAACATTAGCGCTTGCAAACATTTGTTCCCTATCATAAAGTATTGGCAGGGTTTTGAAACTTGTAGTTATGATATTACATTTTTAGACGTTTAAAAACATTGAGGAATGTTTCAAAATATCAGTTGCTAACTTTGCGGCAGTGTATAATGTATATGTCGCGGACCGTTTCGTTAACCGATAGGTAATTTACTTGTATTTCAAAGTTACATATTACCTTACCATCACTTTGTGTCTCTTCACTGCTAGATATAGGCGTCTTTCAAGTACCGCACCTACATATATGTTATATATAATTGTGTTCAACCGATTTACATAACAATTATTGTGTTAAGATACGTTAACAAATTTAAATTCTTAAGTATTATAAGTCACGGCTTACGTTTGGAACATTAAAAAAAAACATTGATATGTTTACAAACGTTTATTCACATTGTACGTGTAATAACATTTAGAAACGTTTGGTATAATTTTTAACGATCGGTTAGGAAGTTTCTTAAACATTACATATCAGTTTTCGGTTATTGATATTGATTTGTTAAATACATCACACTCGAATGAAATATGAAAAACACTTAATATTTTCCTAGAATGCTTTTATATTTTTGTACCTTCCATTTAATACATGAAAAATATGTCACATAGATTGTGTCATCAAGGATCTGCTCTTGACAGTTTCTTCACTGCCCATTGGCCCGAGAAATTATTATTAAATTCTCTTTGTGTCCTATACACGTTGTATGAAAATTGTTAGTCCTTACCGAATACAATGATACTTTAATGACTACTACTATTGCTATATTTTTATAGCTAAACTTTGCTGATAATTACGTAATTTCTGTAGGTAGCTATGTATATATGTGTGTATGTATCTGTGTATGTATATATAAAAACATTATATTTTTTTTATTGCATCAACTACCTCTTTTTTGTCTTTAGACTTCTCGTTACCAGTCAAAGGTTTCCCGGAAGAAATCGCTTTAGCGATAAGGCCGCCGGTGGTACTTCCAATTATTTAATTGTATTTAGTGTGTTTCCGTATGTTTTGGTATGAAAAATATATACGAGTGACGTGTATCTATCTTAGTGTCAAGTTGACGAGGAATCAATCATTCAGGAGAGGCTTTGAATGAAAATACTCCTATAACTTACCCACATTTCAATGTCAGATGAAGCTTCAGATACTGACTGACATTTTTAATACGAAAGGTATAAAAATTCAGTATGGAGATTCTAGAAACAGCCCTTGTAAAAATTCCTCGCAAAATGTATGTAGGTAAGGATTATTTTGTCATCGATATTTGCATTGATTAAAAGTCGTTAAATTAGTTAATATAAATGTATACACACTACATACCATGAAATAAATGTACAGATATATAAAGTAGCCATAATAATATTATAGAAAAGTAACATGATCTAAAACCTCTACTTGGGACTAGCATAAAGATACAAATGAAAAATAGATTTCAAACTCAGTCAGATATGGGTCAGTCAGCTCGAAGAATTTTAAGAAATAATGAGGCTTTTTTGCCATTCAAAACGGAGGAAGGCTACCGGTACGCCGCTGACCTTACATTGTGTATGGATTCACAATAAAAATATATGCCATCTGGTGGAATTTTATGACACAGTCTCCGAAATATACAGTCGGTTAACGAACGCACCAAGTGATTATTAGACTGTAATGTCTAGTAATCGAATGCATTGTGTTGGTGTCTCTTCCTAACACATCTTCTCTCTCTCTCGGGCGGGCAGGCATTGCCGGTATACTCAACTTATCTGAGTGTCTAAGAAAATAATTGCCCCTTTCACCACCTTCTAATATCAGGTATCAGGAGGTGATGAGAAAGGCTTTATCAGAAAGTCAGTATCAGTCAGATTTAATTGGCAGATAATTTATCTATCAGATTGTTAACAGTTACTTTATCAGGAGGCGGTGAGAAAGACCCTTAATCTTTTATTAATAAATTAAGAGTTTTAATTACGTTTATAACATGGACAATAAACGTTATTTTTTTTTTATTATTTTTTTATAGTTAGAAGGCGGAAGAAAAGCATACAGTCCACCTAGTGGTGTGGATACTGTCGCCTCTTTAAATCCGCGATACATGCCAACATCAGTCCATAATAAGAAACGCTGGCACGCTATCTTTTATGGCATGTGATGGTCACGAGTCACTACTCGTCACTACTACTTAGAGGAACTATTATTATCTGTGTCCTTAGTCCTAGAACTCAAGCTGTTGTTGGTTTTATGACAGATATTCAATGTTAACAGGGTTAGGGATATTTCGAATAGCAGTAATCACTATTCGCAAATACAAATACGATTACAAATAGTATCTAACCTACTACGCACGTAAAATTAGTAAGTAGGTAATTTGTGGTTCAATTTAAAGTTAGTGCTATCAATCAGTAAGCACCTTTATGGTTTAGTCTAAAGTTAAGAACTAAAATGAATGTTTAAGAACCAAAATGAACTGATTTTAAAATGAATGTTTACTCTATTTCCTTTTGTAGAAAACTTATTTAAAATGCTATTCTCATTGTGGGCCCTTACTATTCAATTCGTTTAGAAAATGGCGAGTATGAGTACGAACGTTGTATACTTGAAAATTGGCGGGAATTCGCCAAAATGAAATCGAATATTCGGAACATTCCTAGTGCCGGTATTGTTTATTTATCCATGTAAGAGTAAAGTTCACGTGTAAGTCTACGTTTTTAATTACTTCAGACGCATCGACTTACTGTCTTCTTACTGTAGACTGTGTGATAGATTCTTTTGCCGAATTTTCTTTTTAGTAGAAGACATGGCAGACAGATTGGTGACCATCTGACGGTAAATGGTTACCGTTTCTTACACACTTGTAATAGCAGAGTTTACGAGTTACGAGTGTACAGTTGACTTCGCAGAATCCACAACGTTCTTGAGGAGCCCCAAATCTCAGTCGGCATTTCACTCCACTTTTCATTATTAGCTTCATTTTCCACTCAAACGATTTGAATGCATTTTTTGTTTTCACTATTAAACGAGTGAAGTTATATAACATTTATACATATACTATTGATTATTCACATTAATCATATTATTAGTATTAATTAATTTAGATTGACATATGTATTGATTGTTATTGACATTATCAGAAATTATGAGAACTGTTTTAGTATTAATTTAGATTGACATATTTATTGATTGTTATTGACATTATAAGAAATTATGAAAACTTAGTTATTATTAATTTAGATTGACATATGTATTGATTGGTATTGACATTATCAGAAATTATGAGAACTGTGTTAGTATTAATTTAATAATAAATTTACAATTAATTGTTGTACGTTTATTATTGTGGCGGGACATAATGGAAGAGATTTGTAATAAATACCATATTTGCTACTTACCCATTTTTCTTTTGCATAACTAGAAATAGTTTTATTTTTGACATTGCTTTTGAGTATATTTATCCGACTGTAGAAACCAATTATTTTAATTAATAATAATATAAATAAACAAATAACATCGTCATGCTATAAATTTTGCATAGCTAATGTAGCTAATGCATTATTACTACTTGTAGCTAATGTTATGAATCAAAACATGCATTATTACCATCCACTGTCATGCTAACATTATGTAATTAATAAAAATCTAACACTGACTGACTGACAGACAACGCACAGCCTAAACCGGTGGATCTAGAAACATGAAATTTTGCTTAGGAATTCTTTATATAACGTAGGTGAGCACCAAGCAACGATTTATGGAAATTCATCCCCTAAGGGTGTACAATAAGGGTGTAAAAGTTCCTGAGATGTGGCCGATGAGATTTCTCATCGGTCACACGGCTAGTAGCAAATAAAGACGATTTAATTTGATTTGAGACGAAACGGCCAACTGGCCTTTTCACCCCACATCGGAATACTGTAAGAGCTTTTTTGAGTTCCAAGGGTCTCTGAGAGTAAGTAATGTGACGTCTAGCTGGGACTAAGCAATATTCCTTGAAACTTATTGGCTTTCATCTAGGTCAAGGCTCAAGAGACTCAAATTAAAAAAATATATTACCGTTGGAGAGCCCACTTAGTCTTTCTCTCTCGTACAGTAAAACAACATGACGAAGAATGTTTTTAGGGAAAATTGAGTCATCGCAATAACAGTGCCGTTAGGTATTTTGGCACTAAAGAATTCTGAGGAATATTATTGCTGCGTTACATAATGAAGTACTTGGATAATAATTATAATCCCTTTCTATTATTAGCGTGTTACTTTTAATTTAATTACTTTTTTTTTGATACGGCAAATAATCCTGAGGAGAAAAGGCATTAGTAACATTTTTAACAAAAGCGACACCGTGTATTTTTGCACTCTCATACAATTTCTAAAAACCGTAAACGTGTTTTAATTATTTATATTATACAACATTTATACTAAGTTTTCAATTAAGAGGACTATCTATTAATCTTTTTCCACACAAACTTTGACACCCCGCCTCACCTCTGTACGGGTTGAATTTAAAGAAGTCCCTTCTCAGTAAGTCATAAAAGGAGATACTCTCTCGATTTCATGTTTCTATCTGCAACCAGGGCCGTCTTTACCAGGGGGTGCAAGGGGTGCGGTGCACCCCGGGCGCTCACCTTTTAAAGGTAATGAAAAAATATAACGCTATAGTAAACAATTACACAATAGGATATTTGACTGTCATAGGATACACAATAGGATATTTGACTGTCATAGGATACACAATAGGATATTTGACTGTCATAGGATACACAATAGGATGTTTGACTGTCTTAGGATACACTCCCGCACCCCGGCGCAGAATAGACTTAAGACGGCCCAGTCTGCAACGGTTTCAGCTCGGCATTTTGACGAGTCAGTCAGTCAGTCAGAACATTTCTCTTTATAAGTATAGATAAACAGTGTCCCCGCGCGCAGCTTCGTTCGCATGGTTTTGAAGGTGATCCTCGTGGGAACGTGGGATAAAAAGTACCCTAAATATGAACCTAGCAATTGAGTTACAACTATGTCAAGTTTTATTAAAAATCCGTTAAGTATCTTCTGCTTGATGAGCGTTCAGAGAGACAGATGAACAAGCCCAAAAACATTGTTTTGGGCTCTATATTATTATTACTTTACACTGTAAAGTAAGGGGTGTAAGGGGTCCCAGGGGTGTAAGGGGTCCCAGGGGTGTAAGGGGTCCCAACCTACATCTCTGGGACCCAAGCCAACCTCACCGGCTCGTGGTGCACCCTGCCGACCAACGAACGAGGCTCTGGCGACCCGCCACCACGCACTGGACCAGCGCGGCGGGTTACGGTCCCCCCCCCCCCCCTATGGCAGAAAAAGTAAAACGGCCCCAAGTTCCCGGCGGCTCCAGTCGCAACACCGGCGTGGACGGGCGCTGGTCGAGCGCTGGAGCCAGGGGTGCTAAGAATCTCCGGGCGGGATTCCACCACCGTCGAACGACCAGGGCTTTCAAAACGGATTACCGACGTGGGTTGTCACTGGTGACTTACAACACGCGCACTTTGAGGACAGACGAGAAGATCGCTGAGCTGGAAGAGGAGATAGGCAAGTTGCACTGGGATATATTGGGGTTATCAGAAATCCGAAGAGAGGGGGAGGACACGATAACCCTGAAGTCCGGCAACTTGTTCTATTACCGGGAGGGCGACCAGCAGTCCCAAGGTGGTGTCGGGTTTATCGTCCACAAGTCCCTCGTAAATAATGTTGTAGCCATCACGAGTGTGTCGAACAGGGTCGCGTACCTTATACTCAGAATATCCAAGAGATATTCGTTGAAGGTCATACAGGTCTACGCACCGACCTCGGCACACCCGGATAACGAAGTGGAAGCAATGTATGAGGACATTAGTAGAGCCATACATGCTTCGAAAACACACTACAATATTGTTATGTGGGATTTCAACGCGAAACTGGGCAAAAGAGGCGACGATGAGTTGAGAGTGGGGCAATTTGGATGTGGGCACCGGAACCAGAGGGGCCAGAGGCTGGCCGACTTTCTTGAGAAAGAGGGACTCTTTATGATGAACTCTTTCTTCAAGAAGCCGCCTCATAGGAAGTGGACCTGGATGAGCCCCGACGGTTCCGTTAAAAATGAGATAGACTTCATTATGGCCACAAAGAGACAAATATTCAATGATGTCTCTGTGATCCACAGCTCATCGGCATATCGGCAGCTCAATAGACGGATTCACCAGTCCTTGCGACACGACATCCGTCTCTTTAATACTAATCGTATTAAGGAGACGATAGAGCGGAATAAAGGCTCCAAAGTGTTCGCAAGAGACTTATCTATTGGGCAGAGCCAGTTGACGAAGCTGAAGAGAGAGGACGGCAGTGTCACTTCCGACAAACAAGAGGTACTGAGGGAGATCGAGAAGTTCTATGGACAGTTGTATACCTCGGTCGCTAAACCTGTTGGCAACTTGGCCAAAGACCCAAGAGCCAAGTTGACCCGACACTATACCGAAGACATCCCGGACATCAGCCTGTACGAGATTAGGATGGCCCTCAAACAGCTTAGAAACAACAAGGCGCCGGGTGAAGACGGAATCACTTCAGAGCTTCTGAAAGCGGGTGGAACACCGGTACTGAAAGTCCTTCAGAAGCTCTTTAATTCCGTCTTGCTCGAAGGTATTACGCCGGAGGCATGGAACAGAAGCGTGGTGGTGCTCTTCTTCAAGAAAGGCGACAAGACCTTGTTGAAGAACTATAGGCCCATCTCGCTTCTGAGCCACGTTTATAAGCTGTTTTCGAGGGTTATCACGAATCGTCTCGAGCGCAGGTTTGATGACTTCCAGCCTCCCGAACAAGCCGGTTTCCGAAAAGGCTATAGTACCATAGACCACATCCATACGCTGCGGCAAGTTATACAGAAGACCGAGGAGTATAACTTGCCATTATGCTTAGCGTTTGTGGACTATGAGAAAGCCTTTGATTCGATCGAGACTTGGGCAGTGCTACAGTCCCTCCAGCGGTGCCATATTGACTATCGGTATATCGAAGTGTTGAAGTGTTTGTATAACAACGCCACCATGTCAGTCCGAGTACAGGAAGGGAGCACGGAGCCGATTCCATTGCAGAGGGGTGTGAGACAAGGAGATGTCATCTCTCCGAAGCTCTTCACCAATGCGATGGAAGACGCTTTCAAGCTCCTGGAATGGAAAGGACTCGGCATCAACGTTGATGGCGAATGCATCACTCACCTTCGATTTGCCGACGATATCGTGGTCATGGCAGAATCGCTGGAGGATCTTAGCACAATGCTCGGAGACCTCAATCGAGTTTCCCAACAGGTGGGCCTTAAAATGAACATGGACAAGACGAAAATCATGTCGAATGTCCATGTCGTGCCCACCCCAGTTTCAGTCGGGAGCTCGATTCTCGAAGTTGTTGACGAGTACGTCTACCTAGGCCAAACGGTCCAACTAGGTAGGTCCAACTTCGAGAAAGAGGTCAATCGACGAATCCAACTCGGCTGGGCAGCGTTCGGGAAGCTACGCAGCGTCTTCTCGTCCAAAATACCTCAGTGCTTGAAGACGAAGGTCTTCGACCAGTGTGTGTTGCCAGTGATGACCTACGGCACCGAGACGTGGTCTCTGACTATGGGCCTCATAAATAAGCTCACTGTCGCACAGCGAGCTATGGAGAGGACTATGCTCGGGGTTTCTCTACGTGATCGAATCAGGAATGAGGAGATCCGTAGACGAACTAAAGTCACCGACATAGCCTCTCGGGTTAGCAAGCTGAAGTGGCAGTGGGCAGGGCACATAGCTCGAAGAACCGATGGCCGATGGGGCAGACGGGTTCTCGAATGGAGACCACGTACCGGCGGACGAAGCCGAGGACGTCCATCTGCTAGATGGACAGACGACCTCATAAAGGTTGCGGGCACCCGCTGGATGCAGGTCGCTGCCGATAGGTCTAAATGGCGAACAATGGGGGAGGCCTATGTCCAGCAGTGGACGTCCAAGGGCTGAGAAGAAGACACTGTAAAGACTTAAAGAAATATTTCATGTACAGAGATGGCTTTATTACCATTTTCTTATATTTGTAAATATTTTTTTTTTATTAAGAAAAACTACTTTCCACAGACTTTTCTGTCTGGAGGGTAGATTTTTAAGTGGACTGTATATTGGGGGTTTTATTTATTATTTTTAATTAATTGCCGTAGCCGTACAATGCTAAAGCTTCACTGACCTGAAAGCTGTCTGGTGCACCGAAGTCTTCTGCCGGCGCCGGCCCTTGGATCTCCTGTGTTGGCACTTAGAGACACTAATGCACGCACAATAAGGAATTTGGCCTAATAAAATGGAAGATTGAATGTAGCGTTGCGGGAAATTATATTTTAATTATATTTGCGGTAATTTATCTAACTTCACGGTAGGAAGTTTTGCGTATGTATTAGACGAACGTGTCCGCGATACCTCCGCGATGCAACTGTCGCGTCGTCGTTCACAACGACATCTGTCTATATTTTTGACACCTCATTGACACTTGCTAATAAATCAATGAAGCTAGTTCTTGACAAGCGGCGGCAATCAATCGCTCGTCCACTGTCCGTGTCCTTTTTTAACTCATTTTTTTTTTATTAATATTGATTCTACTTATTTTCTTACTCCTGCTTAATCACACTATTCAATATATACATATGCATAATACATTGTTTTATGATATTCTTATATATCTATATATAAGGGTTTTTTTTTTTGTTATCGTTATGTTATTGGCTTTTTATTTTAATTGTGCTATTTGCTATTTTTACTAGTTCTTTTTTTTCGTTATTATTTTATTGGCTTATTAAGTATACTGTTTTCTTATTGCTACTACTTCTTTTATTTTCTTATTGCTATTTTATATGTTATTATCTTGTCACATGTTGTCACATCCTGTTTTCTTTTTGTTATTGTCTCGAGCCCACTAGGAAGCCCTATTTGTAGATATTTATACTTATATATATATGTATAGATGTATATATAAAGAGTTCTGTATTCACCAGTCACCTGTGTTGTTATTCCTAAACTGCAGTTTTCGCTCAAATGACAAGATAAGACGCCAACTGTGCTCTCGAACCCTCCACTTATCTCCATACTTGAATCACCTGAATTCACTTCAATACTACTTATTCGGCAAGAAATTTCGACGAAAATCCAGCCTCGTTCACAATTCTATTAAAAGTTCGAATATGTACTTTTCCATTGATCCACCGAAACACTCGTGGAGAATACAGAAAGAAATGTCTCGTTTTCAACTTTGTACTGTCTTTCAGGGATTCGTTACCTTATCGCCGATTCGGAACCACGATAAAAGAACAGCACTACATTTTAATATCGAATATCGAAAATATAACTTTTACATTTGGCGTCATTAATGAAGAACTTTAATAGTCTTGTAATTCTAGCCTTTTGATGAGTGATTTGATGAGTTTATTTACAACAGCTATGGGACAAAATTATGATGACAAGTGATGGACCATATGATGAGAAAGCCGTAGGTACAATCTATTTATATTTTTAACCAACGGCACCTGTTGAACCAAGGTTTGACATCTGATGATATTATGATGTAATTTATCATCACATAATGAAGCACTCGAAAAACGCAGTCCTTTATTAGATTATCACAAAGATTACACGCAAATATCACTTTGAAGTTTAATAAACGATCACTATTAAACCACACAACGTCCAAAACACAATTTTTGTAAGAATTAAATAAAAACTGCAGTTCTCCAGTTCCCGTCAAAAAGCCAGAAAATATCTGTCATGACTCTTGTTAATTGTTAAACTATTACAGAAGTTCGACGCTTTTTTAGCTACATTGCCACAGACTACTTATAGCAGAAGCAGTATCTATGCTCTAGCTCTATAAACACATACTTACTTGTATTTGTATAAGTCACTTTTATAACGTTCCTCAGAATATACGCACCATAATAAGTTTCTCTTTGATGTAAATTTATTACCGGCATTATTTTCAAGGGACGCTTCGAGGACGCTTCGGGAACCCTCTTATAAAGTTCTCGGATTGAAATCAACCACTTAGAATTGGAGGTGACAAATGATATTTTTTCTGACGCTACAGATCCGCCCGTAACGGATTTGCGTTTTGGGGTAATTTTTTACGCACCTCGAAAAGGAAACAACTTTTTGCAATGTATTTTTTTAAGATAATTGTATTCGTTTTTAAAGTATATTGTGTGCTTATTTATTTCACCAGACGTTTTGACTGGGTTACACCAACTGATTACTTTACTTACTTTTTTCCGTAGGCTGTGGAACGAACTGCCTCAAGAGGTCTTTCCATTGAACTACGATATGGGGTTCTTCAAGAGAGCTGTGAATAGGATTTTGCAAGGTCGGCGGCGCGCCCGCATACCCCCTGGTGTTGCAGGTGCCCATGGGCGGCGGTAACACTTACCATCACGTGGGACCGCTTGCTCGTCCGCCCCCTAGTCTATAAAAAAAAAAAAAAAAAAAAATATACTCTATTGTACAGTAAAACATATAGAAAAGTAACACGAAAATACAATTTATTCCTCTAGTTTACTATTAGCCTTATTAATTTTAAATAATAATACACTGATAAATTCTAGAGTAAAATTAGGAATATAAAAGGATTAGGTATAACAAATTTTGTCAAATAATTTCTCTAGGGAGGTTGTTCCTATTATCCATTTGGTTAATTAAGCAAAGCCTTGCGGTATAATATCCGTATCACCGGAGGGCTTTATTTCGAGATTCATTTACAGGCTGTACAAAATATAATCGATTTCTAAGATATCAGCCTATAACTTCCCACTGCAGGGCACACGCCTCCCCTAATGTATATATCAGCGTATAATGTCCTACTACACTGGGCTTCCGGCCCACAATCCACCACGCGAGCCCAGCGTTAATTACCAGCGTACCCAAAGCATCCCAGTTTTTTATTTTTCTAACATACAGGTTTCCTCCGGATGTTTTCCTCACCGTCAAGTTAGTGATAATTGAAAAAAATATTGGTATTTAAACTCAGTAGTATGGGTCGAGGGTTTTAACTCACGATCTCACGAATGTGTGTCGTGAATATATGCAGGAATATATATTCTGTATATATTCAGGGGAATACATACTGTGGTATGGACCACAGAGCAGTGGGACTGACCTTTTAAATAAGTAACCTTTCTTGAATAATATTTTTAACGAAAGAACATTATGTTTAAGTAACATTATATTCGGAAGTTAGAGGTGAACAAAAAGAATAAACAATGGTTTTCTCTTCTTTTGTTGCCTCTAGCTTGATTTAAAAAAAATAATGAAAATTTTATCATTTTTTTAATATTGAATTTTTCTCGAATGTCATCAAAATGCAATTGTACAACTTTTTCAAATGAGGCCGATATAAAAGGCTCATTTTTAAAATTCTCCTTCAAATCTTCTCCTTTTTGTTTTAGGTTCGTCAGGATCTCTTTTTAAAAGCCAACTTTCTTATGATCATAAAAACTAAATAACTTTTATGACAATGAAATAATGGATGTTTTATTTTACAAAAAAAGTGTTTAAAAACGTTAAATACTAACTTTTATTTATAAATTCTTGTTACATACATCTTTTCTATAAGTAAATTTAGATGAAATCATCCCAATGCACAAATAATAAAATCACTAAACTAAGTAAATTGTACCAAATAATATGACTCGAAACTTGTTCAGCCCTATAAACTACAATTAGTACATTAAATTACTACAATTACTAATATAATTTTAATATAAATATAAAGTTAATATTTGTTATTAAAAATCTTTTAGTGTGTACATAAAGTATGTCGTTAACGTCAATGGGCTGAGTGAATTCAAATTGCTTCAGGTGTACACATACACCACAGATTTGTAATGAATACAAGAAAAAAATTGACTTACGTACTCACGTAACCATTAGGTAGAACGTAAACGCCAAACAAATACAATTTATGGGACGTAAAACAGATCCATTTTTATAATAATACACATAATGGCATTTTGTATTTAGATTGTTAAAGCTCACAGAATGATAAGCACTTTTTAATAATTCATCTAATTTTTTAATAGCTATAAAAACAAAAGATTTATATTAAAAATAGTATATTTTTTCCGTTTTTTGCTTCTCCCGAAAAGTAGCTTTTACGCCTATTGAATCGTAAGGTGTCGATATATAAATATACGCATAAGTACGCTCGCTGTACGTATCTAATATGATACATACACCAAAATGGTTTTATGGCACGAGTAGGAAGGAACAAAATAACAACTTTTTAAGCCTAACCCTGAGAGGAAGTAAACAATGAAACAGCTATTAATAACATTTTGTAACAAAAAGATTATACTTCCCGGAAGGAACGTAAAGTGGATTTTGATCCATGAGTCCACAACTTTATAACTGTAAATCATTTTGCCATTAATTCAAGACTTATGTGAGAAAAAGGTCCACGAAATTTTTTACATACGTCGCTAAATCGGATAAAGATGATAGCAATTTCATTGAGTCGCAGTTTCAAATTCCTTTGCTTAACCAAAATTTGAGCTAAGAAGCTTTGAAACATGTCTGATGAAATTACTTTTATTAATATCCTTGTGGCTGCTTAATCAGTAAAAGTACCTCAGACGTCACGATTGAAATTTAGCAGCGCTAAATTTTAATCAAGACTAATCAAAGTTGAAATTTAGCGTTAATTTAAAGATTCATATGAAAGGTTTTAAATAGGATATTTAATAGGATAGGATAGGATCTTCATTAGGATAAACTGTTTTTTAATTACATGTTTTAAAATATTTTTGAATTATTTTTGCACCAATGAGGGCTGGAATATGAAAGAAGAAATGACAATGGAACTTTTTGGCGGGAACTCGAGAAGTGAAGTTGATTATTGCAAACATTGTGTATTTTGATTTAATAGTGATGATAGTTTATTAAACTTCAAAGTGTTTTTCGTGCGTTGCGTTTGTGATAATCAAATAAAAGCGTGGGACTGCGTTTTTCCTGTACTTCCAAGGAGTCCTCTTCTGTCCTCAGTAAACCCACTATCGCTTTACTGAGCGACTCCTCGACGGGACTTCGATGGGACTGCACATTGGTAGGATACGTTTCAGACTTCGAAATTGTTTATTGAAAACTGGACACTAGCAGAATGTGCTAATTGCACCATTGCTATGTATGAAAAGAAAAAAATGACAAAGGGTTTTCCTGAAATTTATAATTTCCTCAAAATGCAAAATGTAGAAGGTCTCTGACTTTCTTACTATGGGCTTCTCACTTTATGCGTAATACGAGGGGCAACGCTGCACACTCCATTCGTAAACAGATTCTTATCGATCCGCTATTGTTAGATACATATATATATATATATATATATATATATATATATATATATATATATATATATATATATATCTATGTAAATGGGTGCAAGTGTACCTAGCCAGCGGTGTAAGTGAGTGGTTAGTTTGTGCGAAAAAAAACGACTGAATTTCAAAAAGTCGCGAACAAAAGTTTATTTGTTCTGACAATAACTTTCAGTGTTTATTTATTTCAATATAATAGGAGTTACCTTACAGTTATAAAAAGTAATGCGTATATTCTTTATACCGTACGTTCTTTATAACGATTTCTCTAGAGTTCCATAGCATACCTGTTTAGAATCCGCTCATATAGCGTGTGTACCACGTGACACTGGTGTATTAGTACGGGGAGGAACCAGTAGGCGATGAGTGTGCGCGCTGATATACCAATCCAGGACAAAAAGCGACTCAATAACAACGGCAATTACAACTTGCCTCGCAAAAGTCTAATTACAAACATTATAATAGACAAGTCACGCCCATGTTTTATTGTATTACATCCAACCATTCCTAAGACAAACAATGATGGATATAAATACGGACAATAGCCGTACATTTTCGTAGACCTGAGAAACAATCTAAGAGAATCTAAATTTAAAAGTATGAAGGATTTTTTTTAATTAAACCTGTGTAAGGATATAACAAATTTTATTTATATTTAAAACTTTTTGTCACCCGATATCATACCCAGCTTATGATATTTTCGTTCGCAAAATAAACCGCGTAGAACCCAACGCTTTTGTTTCTGGCATAAATGGAGAAGCATGTGCCTCATATTTATGTAACATTGTAACCTCACTACATACATAAGATATACGTTACGGGCATCACTCGAATTCCTCAGCGATATTATACGGGTATTAACATTGTTTAAAGCTGGAGAATTATATGTTAATAGACCAAGAGCTAGTGAATGATTTTGATGAGAAATTTGACCATAGTCAAAATGTTTGATGATAGTGAAGTATGAGAAATGAGATAATAATTAATAAGCTTTCAGATTCTCGAAACACCAATCGAAGATGGTTATGTAATAAGTTAGAAGATGAGTCATATTAGTTAGTAGTTAAAAAATTATATAGTGAAAAGTTTACCAAAAATCATAAAAAATACGTCTATACATTTATTATATATATCAATAGATAGGACTCGTAAAACTCTCTTTCTAAACACCTTTTTTCTAAAACATACGCGAAACAGCTGCACTCAGTCTTTTTAAGTTAGTCTATATGGATAACGGTGTCATTAAAAGGATAATAAATTTGATACTACTTTAATCTATTTTATTTTGTATATTCTACGAAACAGATATAAAAAAGCTATTACATATCTCAAATGAGACTGACTGACTAATAACTTTACCATATAAAGGTTTCTATTGTTATTAAAATATTAAATAGAACAGATCATTAAAATTTTCAGACTCATCAAAATATCAAACTATTAAACAATCTATCAAGTTAAATGACCTTCAGTGGTTCTGTTTTGTTCTCGACTGGTCAATTAGGTATTCAGCTTATTTTTTTTTCCATAGCCTAATAATGGCCCACTGCTGGCCAAAGGTCTCCCTCATTCTCTTCCAAGTTATTTGAGTAAATTTTAGCTTTTATAGAATACCATATCAAAAAGTTCATTGGCTCGTAAGCTATGATTCAATATGTTTTTGTAACTATAAGAGGATGAAATGGTGCGCAGCGGCTTGCGTAGCACTGCTACGCATGTAGTGCCTAAGTTATGCCACACACCACGTTTGTTATTAAAGTTATTAAACTTATGTTTTTGTTTTCTTGTTCACTTGAGGAAAATTATACAGCAATTATTATTAATTCGTTTTAGGTTTTAATGATTTCAAGAATTTAAATTAATATTTAACTACTAATGTTGAGAGCGCGTGTGACAACTGTCGACGTCGCACCGAGCACAGAAGGCACAAAAAAAGCTTTGTTTTGAAACAGGTCTTTTAACCGTGTCTTCGTGTGTCGATCAATGTGTCGCTCCAAGTTTGTTGAGTTCTATTTAACGACTTATGATTGGTATACATTGACGTTATTTTTTATGATAATTATTATTAAATTTATACCTTCGTAATTTTAGAACTGTTAAATCGATTTGGCCCATCTAAGAACTTAACCGAGATTATTTTATTACAACTCTTGCAGGATCGATAAATAAATGAATTTATTATCACTAGGATTGTATGGGACCCCTTGCGAATCATAGCCGCGCGGCTATGATGCAGCGAAACAAGTATCGACGCGTAAGCCGCGCGGCTATGATGCAGCGAAACAAGTATCGACGCGTAAGCCGCGCGGCTATGATGCAGCGAAACAAGTATCGACGCGTAAGCCGCGCGGCTATGATGCAGCGAAACAAGTATCGACGCGTAAGCCGCGCGGCTATGATGCAGCAAAACAAGTATCGACGCATAAGCCGCGCGGCTATGATGCAGCGAAACAAGTATCGACGCGTAAGCCGCGCGGCTATGATGCAGCGAAACAAGTATCGACGCATAAGCCGCGCGGCTATGATGCAGCGAAACAAGTATCGACGCGTAAGCCGCGCGGCTATGATGCAGCGAAACAAGTATCGACGCATAAGCCGCGCGGCTATGATGCAGCGAAACAAGTATCGACGCATAAGCCGCGCGGCTATAATGCAGCGAAACAAGTATCGACGCATAAGCCGCGCGGCTATGATGCAATGAAACAAGTATCGACGCATAAGCCGCGCGGCTATAATGCAGCGAAACAAGTATCGACGCATAAGCCGCGCGGCTATGATGCAATGAAACAAGTATCGACGCATAAGCCGCGCGGCTATGATGCAATGAAAGAAGTATCGACGCATAAGCCGCGCGGCTATGATGCAATGAAAGAAGTATCGACGCATAAGCCGCGCGGCTATAATGCAGCGAAACAAGTATCGACGCATAAGCCGCGCGGCTATAATGCAGCGAAACAAGTATCGACGCATAAGCCGCGCGGTTATGATGCAGCGAAACAAGTATCGACGCATAAGCCGCGCGGCTATAATGCAGCGAAACAAGTATCGACGCATAAGCCGCGCGGCTATAATGCAGCGAAACAAGTATCGACGCATAAGCCGCGCGGCTATGATGCAATGAAACAAGTATCGACGCATAAGCCGCGCGGCTATGATGCAGCGAAACAAGTATCGACGCATAAGCCGCGCGGCTATGATGCAATGAAAGAAGTATCGACGCATAAGCCGCGAGGTCATGGCCCGCGAATAGTGTTTTTTGTTGAAAACAGTTAAAATTATGGATTCTTTGTTTTCAAGGTGACAAAATTTAATTAATTTGGTTGTTGAACTTCTCTGTCTACGCGACAGCGCAAATTTATACAATATTACAAAAATTCAAATATAAAATATGACAGAACGCATTTAATATAATAAAAGTAAATTGTCATTTTCCTCCTCCTTATATTATGAATATTTATTGGCATTGAACCATCCCTTGTTATAATACACGAAAAACTGATCAATTCAAACGAGTAATTGTATGACGCGTAACCACTGACGCATTGCTTGAAAGACTACATTCTTGTGACCCTAATGACTTTTCAAGAGTCACCGGACATGTATGGTTTACTGCGAGGGCAGAAGGCGCTCACCCAGGACCAATAAGTGTGTGCAGCGACGAACTTAAGGAAAGGATCTCGGCTTAGGGCGTTGCTTTGGGAGGGTACCGCGGGATCGCGAGTTAGTGAGAAGCGCCGAGGCACGAGCCGATACCTGGTAAAAGTGTTGGCTGAAGGCCGGTGTGTGTTGACGGTGTAGCGAGGGTGACGTCCACGTCTCCGCCGGCGGGGACGGTGTATATGTGTAGCCTGTGAGTGTAGTGCAAGAACCGCATTGGCAGCAATAAGTTGGTCGTCGGGGTGAACTTGAAAGCCACATCTGCGTCGTGAGGCTATCGTAACGCGATCATACTTTGATAGATGCATGACGCTAAAGTGAAGTGAAGTGTAAGTGTACTCGATTCGTAAAAGTGACTCGCTCGTAAAAGGTGACTAAGGGATAAAAAGCCCCCACCACACACAAGCCCTAAGGAACTAACTATACCTACCACCTCTAAAAGAGTAGACTCGTCAACCCACTTGACCAGCACGGCATTTTAAGGCCATACATCCTTCATACACACGATAACGGGCATGAGGAGGTCCATGTCGAGCAAGGTCAAGGGCTGGTTAGGGTTCCGATCTTTACAGTCTCCCTAAAAACAATTTAATTTGTAAAATTAGACAATTAAGTACCAGTGTTATGTGCTATATGTTATATTAATAAAATGTTAGAGGCGTGGTGACATAGAGATTTTCTTCTGAAATGAACAGATTATGAGCAGGTATACTGTGGAATACTTAGAGAAATCTTCTGTTATGTTGAAATAAATAAATAAAATCAGATTATTAGATTGTATAATATTAGAAGATCCTCCTCTGGCATAAGTTTATATACCATGTGAGGGGTGTACATATCTATAATTTAGGTGCATACGAACAAATACGTCACTATAATGTTGTAATACAATGTTTCCGCGTGTACTCTAGTTGCTAAGTTGTAATTTAAATAAATAGTACTTTTAAGAATCTTCTGTCACAGTTCGAAAATTTCCACGGCAAATGTTAAAGTTTATCACAACTTGTTGTAATTTTAATTGAATTCTTGTATATTCTAACTTCTAGGGAATTACGTGCTTGTAATATTAAATTCTTTCAATAAAGTAAACATTGAACAACAGAAAAATTAAACTAAAGGAAAGTTTCAGAGATTGATAAATGGTTACTAATTGAACAAAAGCTTGCTTTCAAAATTGTATAAATATTGTTATTAATTTGGACTAAATTGTAAATTTATCAGAAATATTATGTATGAAAATATGTGCACGTACATACAATGGTGGTCACATAAAGACAGAGGAGATATTAAGTTAATTGAAATTTTTGATTATTTATTTTTTACTTTAATACAATAGGAACTTGCAACAATATTTAAATCATTCGTATAGGCATTGTGAGCTGTTAAAATTAAATATTTTCGATAAAATTGTGACGACCTACATTTTTATTCGACTTAACTATTTATATTTCAAGCTGTATGAATTGAACAAAGGTATGGCCAACTAATTAAAGACACACTAACTAAGTAACCAAGAAAAAAGAAGTATCGTAAATATTAAAATGAAGTTTATTATAATTAATTATAGACATATTTTAAAGACATTATAGTAAAGTTATCAATATTTTGTCGCATGTCCTTTAGCAGCAATAATAGCCCGACATCGCTTTGGCATTGAAGAGACCAATTTGTTGCAAGTTGATATTGGAATTTGCTTCCATGTTTCTTTAAAAGCCATATAAAGTTGATGAAAGTTAGTGGTACGTTTTGTGGCCACCATTTTCTTCACATTCACAAATTTTCAGTAGGGTTGATGTCGGGACTGTACGGGGGCCAATCTAAGACCGTTACTGATTGACTCCGTAGAAAGTCTTTAACCACTGCTGCTGTGTGTTATGGATCGTTATCTTATTGGAAAGTCCAAACGTGAAACATGTACTTACATTAGGGAAATAAGATAAAGTGGGAAATGCAGTAGGTATATTTCAAGATAGTCTTCTGTGAGAGAGGGGTAACGTCCAGGGCCAGTCAAGCACGCCTAACGGCTGTTGGATTGCAGCATGCACTCTCCCCCTCAATGTACAATCTACCTCAATGTAATTCTGCCGTTAAGTCCGCAATTTGTACAATTACTTATGCAATGAAGTCTCTAAAATAAGAGAAAATATCGAATGTTATTGTTTACTTCTAGCACAGTTTGACCAATCAAACACTGCTTGGTCTAATAGGACCACTAATATAAAAGAAAACCATTAAACGTCAAAGGTGTAGTTAGTGAAATTTTCATTAAGCTAATGAATGATTCATTTACCCATCATTCTATCATTTATATTGGTATAGATAATGTAGTTTATGTAGCTACAATACGTCTGTGTCATTTTTGTTCCATACACCACACAACGCAAACCCAGCCGATCCCTCGGCGACGATACATCATCGAAATTGGTAACATGAACCCCACCGAACCAAGACTGAGTGCGCAGAGAGATTTATTACCTAATATAATAATGTAATACATAAGTGATACAAATGTTTGGCGCCTCTGGTACAAATTGAATAAGTAGGTAAGTTAGATACAAGGCTTTGATAAGTTTGTTTGTTGAAGTGGATTTTAACAAAATTTCATCGGCATGTAGGTGTTGGAAGGCCTTAATATGCTCGAGGTTTTTTTGTTGGACAAAATCTGTAACTGAAAAAATCGACGAACAACTAAAGGGCTTGTTTTTTTATAGGAAGAAGTGGATCAGTATCCAGTATCGCCCATGGACATTCAACGGAATATGCCGACTTCAGTCCAAAATGATAACGCGCAAAACAGTGCGCACTCGGATGCGCTGCTTGCCTTTGAAGATGTAGGAATGGATTTAGAGGAAGGGCTGGGAAAATGAGGAGGGATAGGATGGGATGGGAATGGGCTCTGGCATGTCTCAATCACTACTTGTATTTAAACGAGCAGAAGAAAAATACTAAAAGGCAAGGTTTACGATCGCACAGTCTTACACCCTTTTTGATATATTTTTATCTTTTATGTGTCTATGCTTTTAAAGTTTTATTTTAAGAGCTCCGTGCCAGAAGTAAATGTTCTAAAGCATATTCCAGCTTTTCCCTTTCTCCTGTAATCCTCAGTTAGGCATAGGGCAGCAAATCAGGATCCGCAGAACAAATTGTTTTGGAATAACTGAAATAAACTGAAATTTTGAGGGGGAGAGTGCACGTTGCAATCCAACAGCTGCTGGGCGCTCTCGACTGGCCACGTTACCTCTCTCTCACAGAATACTACTTTGTGATGTACTGCATTTCCCAACTTTATCTTATTTCCCTAATGTACGTATGTGTTTCGGTAGTGAGTGACATGTGCCAGAGCCCATTCCCATCCCATCCCTCCCCATTTTTCCAACCCTTTCTCCAAATTCCTTGGGCGTGCCAACGTTTGTCATTTTGGACTAATGTTGGCATGTATCGTGGATGTCTATGGGCGACGTTATCCACTTACCATCAGGTGGACTGTATGCTCGTGTGCCGCCTTCGTCCATAAAAAAAAAAACAATTTTTAATTACTAAGAATGGTCAGCACAAAGTCTATTTCTGTTGTCCCCAGGGAACCAAAATCTAAACTACCTTTAAATTTGTTGTCATCGATTTGCTGCCCATTCAGTATTTCTGCTGCTCATTTAATGGCGTTTATGGCAGTCTTTCGGAAAGTTCTATATTCAGCAGTGGAGAGACAAAGGTTGACGTTCTGCTAGCTGTTGATATACGCTTTGTGTAGGCTGTTGACATACATACTCGTATATACTTGTACATAAATTCATTGTTTTCTATGTATTTTTATAACACAAAAAGGGATTAGAATAGTTTAGCGGTTTTAACACGTTTTGAACCTGAACGGTAGCGGTTTAGTTTTGTAGCGTTTTATAATAATGATCAGTAGAATATGGTTTTAAATCAAAGTTTACTGAAACACAACTGAAAGATAAACGGGACATGTTAGTTGAATTGGTCCCATGTCCCTCTGCTCACATGAAAGTTTACCAAAGTTGTTATAACGTAGATGTTAAAATGTCCCAACACGCCTTACCGAAACCTTGCTAAAATCAAAGATACTCATCGTAAGAAAAAACATGGAAGTTAGTTTTTTAATCATATTTACGCTTCGCTACCTCTTTATACGAAAACAAAATCGGTTCACATAATCAAATATTTTCTTGAAATTAATTTACATACTTCGTGCGTTACAATTGACTGTGTAGAGAGTTTCGCATAACCAACGAAATGACTAATTAAGTCAACATTTCGTAAAATTCACTTCACTGTTCTTGTATAATTAGTAAAGCAAATGTTTCTAGGAAAAACGTGAACAATTTGAGAATTTGTTACGATTCGAGTGATTCAACGAAACCTGTGTCGAGAAAAACACGTTTACTCGTAAATGTTTAAATGTAATTTATTTCACTCGATCGAAGCATAAATAGAAAACCAATTAAAAGACTCCGATGGCACGCGGTAGTCGGAAATGTTGTTAAAGAGATTTTTTTGAGAATTTCTGAAAGTTTACACCAATGCATTTTTGTAATTACTGAACTGAACTGACTTACGTATAAACATAACCTACATATCGCATCCTCAGTTTAACACAGTCGTGAGTCTTCTTATGTCGAAATTTAGACTTTACCATTAATTAAAGAAGCCCTGCCCTTTAAACTGTGTGCGTCTGGTTCGAGGAATTTACATTTATTTGCTAGGTAATTAGTACGTTTTGCAGGACCAATTTCAGAATTTATTGTGAAAGGTTTCAAAAGTTATATATAAAGGATGTCTCAACAAGAACTTGAATTTTGAATAAATGGAAAAACACCATATTTGATTTTTTTTTGTAGAAATTTTTATTTAGATTATGTACTTAGGTGGTGAGTGAGATACGTCACTACTTTACCTATTTTACCAGAGTCCTATTTTACCCCATTTTCCCTAACCCTATCTCCCAATCCATTCCTTAATCGGCAAAGGAAGTCAGAGCCGTCCGGGGGCGTACCAACGTTTCGTCAAGCTGGGCTGACGTTGGCGTGTATCGCGGATGTCTATGGACGACATTATCCATTTACCATTAGGTGCACTGTATGCTCGTCTGCCGCCCTTTTTTATAAAAAAAATCGTAGAATTATACTTAAAATATTTCAAAGAAATTCAACACTTATGTCACATGCTAAGATATATAATTGAACAGGGCTCGAAAAACTATATATTCTTTTAATATTTTTGTTACAACGTGCGGAAAATTACAAAATCCCCTTCGCACTGGCGTCTGCCTTCGGTCTTTTATGTATTGTAGTTTCGTCTAAGCCAAAACATCATTTTTAGGAAATGTCAACTTATTCATAGTTCGTCGCGTGCTAACGTGATAATCCCAAGGACCCAACATTTTCATACGACAAACGACTTCCCGAGGGTGATCACTCAAAGGTGAAATGTTTAGGCGTAAAAAGAAACGTCACTTCACTTTATCGTTTCCTATTTTTAATGTTGAAATTGTATGAGCAATAGAAGGTTAGTTGACTGTACTTGAAATTGAAATGCGTTGATATATACAGCACTACCTTTTTGCCCGCGGCCGTCGCTCGGAAAAACTAATCAAATTCAAAAAAATCCTTTTTATGCCCCCTCCTGAATCAAAAATCAACGCCGATACACGAATTTAATTATGTATTTTAAATTAAAAATCTATACAAAAAATTTCACGTCTTTTACTTAAATAGCTCTTGAGATACAGGCATTGTATAAAAAAATATCTCCTCCTTTTTTTCCCTTTCTCAGTGAAATTTCTAAAACCCTTCCTCAGTATTGCGCAATTTCATGTTATTCGCTTCAGCGGTGTCGGCTCGACGATGATGAATCAGTCAGTCAGTCAATCTGTCAGTTATATGTATGTATTATTTTGTGTTCATTCTTACTAACTTTACTTCGACAAGGAGTTAGTTTACAAGGAATTTACTTGGCACCACCTTATTACATTTCTGTTTAAACAATGGTTGAGTGGCAGAGATTATCATTGGGTATTAAGTCCGCCTCCTGTACAATTTTAACGCAGTAAAGGTTAAATAAAATAAATAAACATTGCCTTAAGTATCTGAATTTGTGTAGTTTTCCAAAAGCAAAAAACCTTTGCCTTAAAAACATACAAAACACAAAAAAAAACAGAAAACCTTTTTTATAATCAATTATTCATAAAATATGCTAATACCTAATTTTATGGGTCAATACAATGGGTCAATTCAGTCTTTAGTAATTAGTATCAATTAGATTATCAGAGCCTAGTGGTATGTATTCTCAACTTTAATTTGTGATTCCGTGGGTTCAAATCCTCGGCCAGTACCACTGAGTTTTCCACTTAAGTAGGTATTTTCAAAAATAGTGATAGTTCGACGGTGCAGAAAATAGAAAACGTGACATCGAAACCCGCATTATCAAAAATAATAAAAAAAAAACAGAACATATGTATTCACCAATCCGTACTGGGCTCGCGTGATGGATTATGGCCGGTACTCTCTTAGGGATTGCTAGGAGAGGCCTGTGCCCCTCGGTGCACGTTGTAGCCTAAAAAAAAAAAAATTAGCCCGACTGGAAATTGAACCTGGAACTCTTCGAATATCACGTAAGAACATCATCGACTGAATTAATCACTTGTCAAATATACACGTACGTCAAGTCGCCTGGATCACGTCTTGGATCAAGTAATGAAAAAGTATTTATATCTCAAATATCGGGGAATGTCTTTCATATGCCTCGAAATAAATGAAATTCTTTTTCGGGTTTTCGGCTGTCCTATATCAAAACCTAGTAAATATTTTTTTAACACATTTAACGGGTGACCTCTACAACATTCAAATAGCCGAGTCAAAAGATAGGAAGTTAAAATGAAAATTTTTGTCGTTATTATACACAATACAAATAATAAATCAAAGTATTTTATTTATTAAAATCCTTATTATACATAGAGTTGCTATTGGACCCTGCACTAGGATATTTTGTATCGTGGGCGCCCAGGTTGCGAGTTACACAAACAATTATAAATATTGATCTGTTGGTTGTTACAATCCTTATTTTATTCACAAATATTGAACAAAGGGATGAAATATGTGAACAAATAATATATTTCACGGAACATGGATTAAGCACGTTACCGCTCTTTATCTATATATATAAAAAAATATTTTGGTATATCTGAGATTAATAGACTTCGACACAGTTGGACTGATCACCATGAAAGTTTATCACATATATGTATTGTTTCATGGAAAAGGTTTCTATGCTATTCACTTTGTTGTAACTCGCCACCAGATGGCGCTGCAGCATATCAACATCTATACCGTTCAATCGATCGCAAAAACCATATCGACGGCAAAACATAATAATTTGTGATTTTATATACAGAGGTAAATAAATATACACAGGCAGGACAACGTCTGCCGGGTACAGCTAGTTAAGTATAAATTTTGTCGCTGTATAGTCTTGTGTTAAAAGCCTCCTTGTAACGGTGTGCTTGACTCCGCGAACTGTCACGTGTTTTATGTCGCAATGTTTGTTAACTTGTTCGTTATATGAAAGGTAGAGAAACAAAGCGGTGAAACGCTCGGCGAAAACAGACTTCACTTTAGGTCTCGACAACTTGAGACGCCTGCTCTGGATAAGTGAGTTGTAATTAGGAGATCTTATGAATAGCTTATGGTAAGCAGGAGTGACCTTCAACAAGTACAATTGCCGGACAGTTAGGAGCTGCGCTTCCTCTAAATATACACCTATAGTGAATTTACTAAATTATGAGGTATTTATATTTCCATTTATATCTTTTTCTTGTGCTTCCATGAGTCCTCTTCTGTCCTCAGTAAACCTACTATCACGCTACAGAGCGACTCCTTATTTACTCCAACGGGACTGGACATTGATAAGGATACGTTTTAGACTTCGAAATTATTTATTACGAAGAAAACCTATCATTGGCAGAATGTGCTAATTGCACCATTGCTACATATAAAAAGAAAACAAAACGCACGGTTTCTCCCGCGTTACTGTTAGGTGGCGTGTTTAGCTGCAAAATTGGGAGAGTTGTATTATTTAGTATCAACATTGAATCAGATATTTCATATTTTTTTGGATTATGTACAAGGTTACAAAATGAAAACAAAATATATTTTAAGAGTATGGAAATAATGATATTATTTACGACACATCCTCGACACAAATTTTATACGTGCACGCGCGTAACAGATGTTGGGAGGCGTGTGTAAGAATAAAATAATTTGTGAAAACGTGATTCAAAGAAAGGACGTAGGTATGGAATGTTACGCAGGTTAAAAGAACACTAGGAAAGCATCAAACAAAATGGCGTTTAAAGTAATAAAGCTGTGGATCACAAGGAGAGTTTCTCGAACGCAAGCTTGTTGAACATCGGTCAAAATTAGAAATCAATTAGCAGACGACGCATTTGCAATAAATTGTTAAAATAATATTCAATAACTCGAGCGATGCTCGAGAGCGTATGTATATCAGGGGGTTTTACTTACCGATGAAGACTATTGCCATCTTTTTGGTAATTGCAATTCATCAACTACCCGTATTTGGTCTTCATAGTCAGGAAAGTTTCGACACACAACACTCACAATATTAGAAGTAGCGTCAGACGAAAAATCGAGAGGTGTAATTTTACTAAATTTATTAATCACTGGATTCCATATCGAGGATAATTTGTTTCCATCTTCTCGATTGAATTCCTATGTTTTGTGTTTTCAATTGTTTCACGCACAATCCTGGTGAAATACGAGTAGTAGCGACCAGTGGAGAGGACTTTTGGACTATGGAGTTCTATTCAGTGCTTGATCGCGGCGTTGAGTAATAGGCAACCGATTGCAACTCTCGATGTGGACGGGGTAGTCCACGTCGCCTCTTCAGTCAGCTCGTGTCCATGGTTTGTGCAACCCATTCGCGTTATGACTAAAGTGACCATACGTCCCGGTTTCAGGGTGCCTGTCCCGGTGTCCCGAGCGAATCCGAAAATGTCCCGGTTTGGGAAAAATGTCCCGAATTGGGAAAATAAAAACAAAATGGGGTTAAATTATTTTAATATTCGCGCGCGCGTGAAATGAAGCGACTTGATCACATGACGCGAGACAGTTTTAAAATAATAGTAGAGTACATTTTATGTTTGCCGGCTAGTAACGCGCCTGTAGAAAGAGTGCTCTCACTGATGAATAAAATATGTACTAGTGAAAAAACACAACTAGGAATTTCGGTACTTAAGGCAATTTTAATTACCAAAGCCAACATTAATAAATCGTGTCTACAACTGCATACTTATCCTATAAGTAGACCCGAAATTTTAATAAAAATTTGCTCTTCTGACAAATATAAGAAACCAGCCGAGACCAGCTGAATATTTAAGTTTTTTTTTTTCTAGTATTTTCTTTGTAAACTTAATTACTCAATAAAAATACTTTGTGTAAAAAAATGTTTTTATTTATTTATGTAGCACACGACATCATCATCTCCTATACATCTATCTGTAGGGCGTCCCGGATTGAGTAAAAAAAAAAATTGTCAGCTAAGTTATGACCCGCTTAAATAGATAAATATGTGTGAAAAACGTGAAAATCTCATATGTTAACAAATGTTTCAATGTATGAAAACTAAACACCCACTAAATGTTAGCTGGGACTGATGTTGGCCGTATGGTGTTAACCGGCTTTAGAAGAGTTTAGTATAAGTTAGTTTAGTTTAGTTTAGAAGTTTAGTTTAATAGAAGAGGCTTTAGAAGGGGTGGTGGCCCCATCTCTTCCCGTGTGTGTCGTCAAAGGCGACTAAGGGATATAACACGCTTGGACGCTTGGAGTGCACGCTTTGAGGGGGAGAGTGCACTCTGCAATCCAACAGCCGCTGGGCGCACTCAACTGACCTCGTTACCCTTCTCTCACAGAATACTACCTTGAAATGTACTGCATTTCCCACTTTATCATATTCCCCAATGTGCGTACGTGTTACGGTAGTGAGTGAGATGTGCCAGAGCCCATTCCCATTCTATCCCTTCCCACGTCCCCAACCCTTTCTCTAAATCCATTGTTTCATCAACAAAGGTAGGCAGTGCATCCGGGGGCGTACCAAAATTTGTCATTTTGGACTAATGTTGGCATGTATCGCGGATGTCTATGAGCGACAGTATCCACTTACCACCAGGTGGACTGTATGCTCGTTTGCCACCTTCTTTCTATAAAAAATAAAATAAAAAAAAGCGGCTACGACAAGCCCTGAGGAACAATACCATCTTTAGAAATGTTATTCGGCAACATGCTTGGCCAGCGTGGCGTTTTAAGGTCATATATCCCTCATGCACAAGACAATATGTACAATAGGAGGCCCATGGTCAACAGTGGCCAATAAAAGGGCCGGTTGCGAAATACTAAATAATTTTAGAAATAACAAGTATTACAAGACGTTAATTAATAAATGTATCTAAAAAAGTATTTAGAATTCTCGTCGTTAAAAGTCGGTCAAGTCGTGGATTTATTAATAGGTATGAAGAATCATTCGCAGTGAGTAATTTCAAAATTATTCATATCTGTGTAAATGAATCTGTGGCTTAGAATTTGACATTGTCAAAAAATATTAATCCTTAAATCCGGTTGTCTCTAAAGACAAAAAGGCTTTGCCCTCACAAATCTTTATTGATCGTTAACGTTGATTGTTTCCACTAATGACGCTTTTTCATGAAAAATTATTATCAAGGACGGCCTAATTGATGGTATCAATTGAAGTTTCAGAAGTTTATTGATGAGGGGAGTTCTTTGTTGTAAACTCTAAGGCCGTGGATTGGTAGGTGCGGAGCAACAAACGGAGCGTCCTTTTAATCGTTTATGCTTCTCATGGTTCCCTAATGCGTCAAATGCTTGACCTTGAATGATAGTCTTAAGGCATCAAGCTTGTGGGATGCCGAACAAACATCGTATGTAGTTGTATGGGGTTGCTTACATTTGATCACAAACGATCAGCTGTCCCGTGATCGCTGCTACCAGAGACCTACCAGTGCCAGACGCCTAAATGGTTGTTGGCGGCAACGAAAATATACAGAAGGACAGAAGTGACAGACGGAAGGACAGACTTCCGTTTACAGAAGTGACAAAGTAGTTTGTATGCGGTAGAACGTTCAGTGTCTCATTGTCCGGCTCGAAGGACCAAAAGCTGTTTTGTGCTTCTACACACAAGTTATGTCAGGAATGTCATTGTCCAAATAAAAACATATGCGACGTGGTTGCCTGCTTTTATTCAACTAACATGCATGTCAGAAAAATGCTTAATGCAGCAAAATGTATAAGTGATTCGTACAGTGGGGTGATAAAGTGCGAGGCAGAAATGGGGCAGGGACGAACTGTCAAATGGACTCCTGATGGAAATCTATTGTACATAGACTGTTTTTTAAAAAAAGACTACGAATCAGGTGTTTACGCTGCTGTCTCTGGCTCTACATGTTATTGAAACAGTGTGTATAATATAACTTTTTAAACTTTCGCGTATTGTACACATTTTATATTCTAAATCGGATCTGAACGCGTATAATAAAGTTATTTGTTTACCTTTTATTCCTACTCCACGTTTCGGTACGGGTTACACCAGCAGTGGTCACGAGTTGAGTCAACTACCGGAGTTTGTTAAAGGTAAACAAATACCCTTATTATATGCGTTCAGACCCGATTTAGAATATAAAGTTTATAGTAATAAATCCTTGGTGTTCGCGAGTTTTGCAAGGTCATATCAAGACATATGATTTTGGACATATTTCTGCTTTCTGCTACTCAACTTCTACCTACTACTTTAAAGTTGTAATGCAATGTTTTATTCAAAAAAAATATTTAGAAACAATACTAACACTGAACAATACACACAAAAATATATGAAATATCGATCGTTTAAGAGATTCAGAAAGACAGACACACAGTCAAACATACACATTAAAGTTATAACCCAAACCGTCCTTCTTTGTCGTTGGTTAAAAAGTTCACTAATTAGTCAAAGATAGAGAAAGCCGGGTGAAACAGTTAGTATATTCTCTCACAGTCAGCCGTCTTATTGTGCTATAGAACAAACGGCTTATTTCTTTGAAGTCGCAGCGAAAACTCGGAGTAACGAGCATTTAAATTCTATTTGAAAATCGTCGACCATTGTCGATTCTAATGGCACTTTTGCGAAATGCTTAAATTGTTTTACTGCTTTTCTTAGTGATTTATTTACTAGTTATCTTGCCTGGCTTCGGCTGGCATGTTTCTTGAGAGGTTGGCCTTCGTGTATTCTTTCCCTGAATACAACTTCCTCAACGAGACATGAGCTTTACGTTTGCGTGAGTGCACACCGATAGTGTACAGTGTGAACCATTTCGTTAATCGGATTGGATAATTCGGCACCCACTCACACAGATGCAAAGCTCATGTCTCGTTGCGAGGATTATTTCGACATTCGGATTGGACAATTCGCACCCACTCATACAGATGCGAAGCTTGTGTTCCGTTGCGAGGACTGTACCTACGTAGCAGAAAAAAATAATTAAATGAACCGAAGAAAATCAATGGGCAGCAAATCGATGGCAGCAAATTTGAAATTTATAAAAGATGGGTTAGCGTATATGTAAGTAGAATTATACATATTTTATATTGTTTTATAAGAAGTATTTTGTATTACTTTATTTGGGAGGGAGAGGGTGCACGCTGCAACCCAACAGCCGCTGGGCGCACTCGACTGGCCTCGTTACCCCTCTTTGACAGAAGACTACCTGGAAATGTATTCCCATTTTATCCTATTCCCCAATGTACGCTCATTCCCATTCAATCCTATCCTGTCCTTCCCCATTTTTCCAATCCTTTCTCCCAATCCATTTCTACATGTCCAAAAGTAGGCAGCGCATCCGGAAGCGTGCCAACGTCTGTCATTTTGGATTAATGTTGGCGTGTATCGCTACAGTCCATGTATGTCCATGGGCTACAGTATCCACTTACCATCGGGTGGACTGTAAGCTCGTACGTCGCCTTCTTTCTATAAAAAAAAACATAGCCTACCTCTTCCTTGATATTTCACTATCCGTTGGAATAGATCTATTTTACTTGGAATAGAGATCCAATAGAATTGGAATAGAGCTTCTGTATATTTTACGTTAAATATAACTAGTTGTTAAAATAAAATGGGAATGCAATAAAGAATTTTATGTATTTATTGTTTATTCGTTACTAGCGGCGACTTCGTTCGCGTAAACTTGTGATTCCCGTGGGAACTTTGTGATTTATCCGGACAAAGAGTACCTTAAACCCAGCATATAACCGCGCTTGTAAGACTTAGATTGATGTATCCTCATTTAAAATGTCTGTAAAGGTATCAATAAATAATTTTATTGCCTATCTATCCTATTTATTGTAAAGATGTTGGGTCGATAAATAAATCGATTGGTGTGGGACTGGCCTATCTGGGATTTGATTCTCTATCTTCTTCTTCTCTATCTGTATTTATAATTTTGCGCGACGAAACTGTATAAGATGTTTAATTAGCGGCGAGTTCTTTGGTTTTCTTTTCGATTTATTAAGTTTTGTGTAAACATAATTGCTGATAATATAAAACTGTATGTTTTCTTTGAATAAATAAAATTACATTAGAACTATGCCAAGTTTCATTAAAACCCGTCCAGCGGTTTTTGCGTGAAGCGCGTTCAGACCCACGGACAGACAGACAAAAATTTCAAAAATTGTAGTTTTGGGCTTTGTATCACATGAATTTTACACTGCAAATTGCAATGACTATTTTAAAAAATCGCGATTTTCATTATTTTTAAATCTAATCTTGGTTTGAAATGAAAAAAATAACCTCTTTTTATGACAAACAAAAGACAAATTACTAAATTTACCCCTACTCCATTCCAATACAAAATTAATAGGAATCGTTCACCCGATATTCCACAATAATATCTGGCAAATTGATTTCCAATTTATACAACTTTGTTCCGAAAATCTCCCGATCTTAAGTTGATTTGAGTTGTTTTGACAAGTTTGTACAGGAGAGAGTGTCAGAGTTGGAATTTTCACAAGAATGGTTTAATTAATTTTGTTATCTGTTAATATTCAGGCCGGAGAAATTGCCGTAAATTCACAAATGCGAACTTTATTTGATAGAACAACTTTTATGCATTCAAAAATTGATTGTTTATAAATAATCTACATCGTAGTTAGACTACAGTCAAAATGTGTTGAAGTACCTCCTTTAAGTAGCAAAATAATATAGGTATTTAACCTGTGAACTACCCACTTCTGTTATAAGTATAGAAGTACGAACTACGTAATGTGTTATGCATATACATACGAGTAAATATACATACATATACATAGTACATAGTATATATACATACATAGTATATACATACATATACATAGTACATAGTATATATACATACATAGTATATACATACATAATCACCAATTATTTATTTTTAAAATAATACAAAATCATGATATTCATGCGAATTTTTAGTTAGATATAATAATTTTAGTGTATAGATTGACATATAAAAGTATTTCACACTATTTATGTTATAATCTAGGCGTTCAACCAGTCCAGTCAAGAGTTCGTCTAGGCGGTGTTGGAGTCAGGGACGGATTTGGAAACTGGAATAGATGTCTGACTAAATAACATAAAGACAACTTGACAAAATTACAAAAAGAAAAAATCGTGACACATCCGTGAAATTTTCATAGAAAATCATCAGTTTTGGCTTTGGGAATAGTCTGGACACATTCTATATACAAGGAAGCTGTATAAGAATTCCTTAAAAATATTCTAAACTTTCTACAAATTCTGAATATCTAGCGTCAAATAAATCTAGAAATCTATATAATACAAAACATGCTAAATATCAATTCTGGCATATTTTCGCGTTTATTCCTGAGTAATAAATGCCAACATAAGGGTTTTCGCGCCAATTTTCATGTTATTTTCCAAATGTTCTGTCAAATTATACGCGCTTCGTAGTAATTATGTAGGTTCATACATTCACAACTTTCCACGTAATGCATACAAAATTTCCACTGGCAGGTAAATGTTTGCGAAATATGTGCATACGTTACGGCGTGTTTCCACTGCCGTGTGTCGATGACGAGTTTCTAGCGGAATTTTTTTTAACCTTCTTAACGTCTCACTACATGGCTAAGGTCTGTACGTGTTAATGGCTAATGGCTAACTAATGGCTCTAGGTGTTAAGGTCTCTAAGTCAATGGGGCTTTTGGACCATAATCCACATGACTAGATATTTTTAATTTTAAAATATATTCAATATATAGGTGTATCATTCGCTACTGTAAGCATTTTGTTAAATAAACTTTATTATATTTTTATTGCGAATTATTTTAAGACTTTGCGATATTAAAGTGTCTTGGATTGTGTTTATTTTAAATACGCCTCAAACGCCACATCATGTAATCAGATTACTAAAGTAACAATGGGCAGATCATATTTGCCGCAGGACCGATAACCGATGGAGTAAGTGGGTCCATGGAATCCGCGTACCGAGAAGCGCAACGTGGGTCAAGTATACCGAAGTTGAAGAAATTCGAAGATCGTGTGTGACAGCGAGCCTTGGGAGAGGCTTATAGATTATAAGATTATAGATTATAATTATTTGTTCTTGATGAAATATTTTATATATTTTATATACATATCGTAAGCGAATGGAAACATGAAACTTTATATGGCGTGGGATTCAAAAAGGGTAAAACTCAAATATTATGTGTATTACGTGTCATTTTTATCTGTTTTACTGTTCTCTGTATATTGGAGATAAAATTGAAAGACTTATGTATATTACATGACTGTTTGATTCTGGTGGTTTCAATATAGACCTAGTTTATATAATACTTTATTTTAATATAGTTTCTAACATTGACTGAAGGTCGCGGTTACTAACCAGTCAGTAAACAAGTGTATGAGCGATACGCCTCAGTTTTATACGATTTATAATACATATAGTTATTGAAATTCACGAGCGCGCGTATGATTCGATTGTAGTGGTAAGTGTCCGTCCGTATGTATAAAAAGAGACCGTATGTCCTTCACAATATATCTTTAAATATATGAAATCTTTAAATGATGAATGAATGGGATGGAAAAGAGGTGGAGTACAGTACCTTCGATAGTTCCGCGCTGGTTCAAGGGCGTCGGTTGTTGTCACGCCCTTTGTCTTTCTCCGTTCCGATTTCTCCTAAATCAGGTTGATTTTCTTTAGTGGTGTCCACGTAGACCGAAGATCGTGTCTTTACAGTAAATAATTAAATAATTACAATAATTACTCAATAATTACAAGAACGCGCGTGCACCGAAGATAAAAAGTACGTATTGTCGGCACTGCGCTTCATGGGAAAGTAACTTTTCACGTACACGGACTTTTATTCACAAGCGAAGTTGACGCGTGCTCATGTGTTACATAGACTATATACAGGAATAAATAAAAAATACCTGGGCTCTCTTTAACACTGATTTTCTTTGATTGAAACTAATAACTTCCGTTCCACCAGTTCTTTCTGAAATTAATATTTTCCCCCAAAAACGTTAAATTTCTTGAATAACTTTGTGGTTTTCTTACTCTGTACTACAACGCTACTACGAACGGCAGCGCCGCATATTCCATTCATATACATATATTGGCTAATTGAACCGCTACTACTAGATAATCAATGATAATGATCTATGGAAATCAGTATGAGCGTACATACACGGTGCAAGTGAGTGAATTGTGTGTTTAAAAAAAAGTGCTGAATTTTGAAAAGTCGTAGAACGATAATTGTATGATTCCACGAAAGAATTTCAATGTTTAAGAGGATGTAGGTACTTTTTGTTTCACCCGGAATAAATAAATTAATGTAACATTATAACGTTTACAATGTTGTATAACTTCTGTAGAGAGAGCTTCATTCAGTTTCCAAGCCTTGATTACAGATATTCCACAAACTGGTTTGTTCCCAAGCGAACCCACTACCCCCGTTTTATCAGCTGATTGCTGATCCGCGGAGGTATTTAATTAAACACAATAGGATTTTGTTCGTCCGACCGAGTTTCGGTTCAATCCCGGTCTGCGGTTACTTTGTTCATAATTTGAAGCGTCTTGGATTGTGTTTATTGGATTAACATTAATCTGTATACCTAGTTGGTTTATTTAATTTATTCTTGTAGAATAGAGGTAAAATACTGTTAATTAAAAATCCACAATATCTATGGTAAAATAGATATTTCATTTTCCCAACTCTTTCTCAAAATCCGTTCTTAAATCTGCAAAGGTGGGCAGCGTATCCGGGGGCGCACCAACGTTTGTCATTCTGGACTGATGTTGGCATGTATCGAGGATGTCTATAATGGACGACAGTAACCACTTACCATCAGGTGGACGGTCTGCTTGTATACCGCCTTTTTTATATAAAACAAAACACAAATGAGCATATATTCAGTTAGACAGTTTTGAAATTAAGGCGGCATTTTTTGTATGTTCAAAATCGCAGACTAAGTAAAACTGGGTACAAACTTACCTGGTCATTTAAGAAAACAACTTTTTATATAAGTAGATCGAAATCTACGACCCACCGTGTTAAGTCACTAATATAAGATTGATTTGCTTACACCTCCATAGAGGGCGTTGTGCCCTCTGTCTAGATCGCGGTGTTAAGATTCTCCGCCAAAACATGACCCGCTGTGAATCTCAAGAAACCGACCCTCCAGTTGTCGAGGGTACTGCACCACTTGGCAACAGCCAGAAACAAGAAGGAATTCACAGTGGCAGAGTATTCCTCGACATGGCGAAGGCGTTCGACCGCGTCTGGCATAGCGGTCTGTTGTACAAACTCTCCAAGTCCACGGCGCCCCGTCGCATCATCCGAGTGGTGGCCTCCTTCTTGGAGAGCCGCCGCTTCCAGGTGGTGGTTGAGGACGCGATCTCAACAGAACATCCTTTGGAGGCCGGTGTTCCCCAGGGCAGCTGCCTCTCGCCAGCCTGCTATTCCTGGTTCACAGACGACATCCCCATGGTGGAGGGGGTGTCACTAGCCCTGTACGCCGATGACGCGGCGTACTATACCAGCTCTTTCAAAGCCGCCCACCCCGCACGAAAAATGCAGCGCGCGCTCGATACCCTCCCGCCATGGTTAGCCAAATGGCGTCTCTCAGTGAACATTGGGAAAACGCAGGCCATCATCACCGGTAAATCGCGTCTTCCGCTACTGCTACGCCTACACGGAGAGGACGTCGGCTGGTCGCCCACAGTGAAATACCTGGGCGTGACCATCGACCGCTCCCTCACTATGAAGCCCCACGTACAGAAGACGATCGCCTCGCAAAGAGTCGCGCGGTACCATCTCCGCCCAGTACTCTCCTTACGACTCCCTCTACATGTAAAGCTCGGGGTCTACAAAACATACCTGAGACCCCGCCTCACGTATGCTGCACCGGCATGGTACGTCCTGGTGCAGAAAACCAACAGACAAGCCCTGCAAGCGCAGCAATCCCTTGCCCTGCGTACCATCGTCGGTGCCCCACGCTGCGTGAGGAACGCCACGATCCAGAGGGACCTACACATGGAGAGCCTGACAGAATTCATTGGCCGCCTTGCCACAACTATGTTCGCCCGCGCTGATGCATCGCGCCTCGCTCACATCAGAGGGCTGGCGCCGCTGCACGCGCGGCCGCCCAATGGCAAGGCCTTCCCACGCGACCTGATCACGCCTGCGGACGAGTCAAACGTCGGGGCCTTTTAAGACACCGCCGCTCAAAAAGGGACGGGAGCTAGCAACAAAGCCTCAAATAATCCCTATCAAGGATAAATGACCAAAGACCCAATAGGGTCACCCCAAGGACCTGTCCGTATTAACGGACAGAGGCGAAAGCACATTAAGGGAGAAATCCCGGAATTGTTTCCTCCGCCTCCCTATAAGGGGGTGCGAGAGACGGCCTCAGGAATTAAATAAATACTTTTGTCCTGAGCTCGGTGTTTTTTTTGGATCATCCATAATTACCTTGCTGACTCCTCGGCACATTTTTGCGAAGTCTATACACACCGCTTACCAACTAAATACATCAACAAACTCGAGACCTCGGCTAGCCCAGTTTATTAAAACCCAGTAAGGAACAATTTTTTTAATAAGTCCAAAAAGTTTTTTATAAAATTTAATTTTCACAGCTAACCTCGAAAATATACATTAATATTAAAATCTTTTGGATTTATGGAGAGATGAATGCCGTGAAACTTAATAAATTAATTATGTAATGCTCATAAATCAGCATAAAATCTATGAAATATGTAATAATATATGATTTACATATTTAAGCATGTTAAATCGTCTATTATCTTATGTGGCGGCTTGTTGGTCACAGTCGCAATTTTCTTGTGATTATGGGATACGGCACGTTGGCCAAGCTGCTTGGAAAGTCCGGTCTTTTGGAGTTGGTGTAGTTCCTCAAAGCTCGTTCGTGCTATTTGTTAGTCATGTGTAACAACGATTATTTTTGTATTTTAACTCCCTATACTTAACTTGGGTGTTTTGATTGTTTTTGCACTCTCCTGTAAAAATTGTAAAAAAATACTTACTGGGTTTTAATATAGGACAGCCGACCTATTTGAATAGACATTATCATTTCACACGCCAAAAGGGTCGAATAACTTGGCTCCGTTTACGCACACATTCATCCATATAAGTCCCCTAGCCCCTTTCTAGACGTTTCTATGCTAAATCGACTCCGAGAAGGGAAGTAGGGAATTATCGGCCTACAGTTTTTTTGTTGGATTCAACCTTTCAATGAAATTTCCGCGTTGAATGGGATTACTGGAGTAAATGTGGATTAACTTGAGCTCCTTGAAATTTTGTGATTATTAAATTTTTTATGCGAGTAGCAATCAATTGCATGGACGACATGCTATTAAGCAGTGCTTCTTAATTGTATGCCGATTTCTGTCGAGTAAGTTGTCTTTAACATTAAAATATTTAATATTCTCGAACTGCAAGGTATTGTTGTGCTTAGATGTATGACATGTATGACATCTTTGAGACACGTGTCTCTCTCGCGGGCCCCGAGTCTGCTCAATGACCTTAGCAGCAATGGCTTACGGGGCGGTGGATATTCATTATTGATTGCATTTGCATTGAAGTAGTTTTTATTGCACTCTCTTAGTATAATTAAAAATTGTAAAGAGCCCCGAGTAGGCGCATTGGTGGGAACAGTGTAAATCTGATTCAGGTAAATAAATGAATAATATATTTTTTCGAATATGCCATTCAAATCTTGAAATCGCCTTGAAATTTGAAATCGCTGTGTACTGTCGGTATGCTTTTGAATAGCAATGCCTTTCTTTGCGTGGGTGTGATAAAAGGCGACTATGCGACAAATCCCGCGAACATAAATAATCTAAGCGAAACTACACCTCCTCTAAAACAGTGGACTCGCCAACCTGCTATCCAAGTATATGCAGTGTTAATACAAGTCAGATCAGCTAAAATCATAATGGTTACTCATTGTCCAAAATTAGAGATGAGAGCCCACAACATCGGAGGAACTCGTACCTAATCTAAGAGATATTTCGTCATGGATTCATGAAAATTATTTTATGTAGACGCGTAATTTCGCTACGGTTAGAAGAAAATACATGGAATAAGTGTATTTATATAAAACATTGATTTCTCCAATTACATTCATTATTTATAATTAATTTATCGCAAAATGTAGGTAAATGAAAATTTAATTTATTTTACTAGTTCACTGGCGAATACCTTTATTGCCATATTGCCCTACCTCTTTGCCACCTAAGCGCTTGCCATATATCGAATCTCTTCATTGAGAAAAAAAGAAGTCATTAAGAAGAAAAGATGTCGCATTCTGCGACCTGCGCCCTCCTAGGTTTTAGGAGAGAACTTTAGCGGATTCCATATGCGCCCGCGCCGCGATTTGTATAGACATTATAAAATGAAGGTGTCCATTTGGAAATGACTTTGGATACAGTGGAAAGTGAGGGTAGTGTGGTACCTCCAGGAGCAGGAAAATTCGAAGAGGTAAGTACTCAGGTATGCGCTTTTCTATTATTCCATTTGTCACATCCTTATACTAGCAATCCTACACAATTACAGTCCATAAACACGCCGGTGGACGCCTTCGTGCCTCATAGACATATTATTCTAAGTTTTTGGCTCACCGCAAATATTTCGTCAGAAATATTTCCATGAAATTATTCCTTTCGCTGCGAGCCCACATGTCGATTAAATATAAAAAAAATAGATGGTATACTGAAAAAAAACGATCGCGACGATCGGTGAAAATTGTTCCTAAAATCAACAATACGATGAATACGTTTGAGATGAACCTTAAATGAAAACTTTAATTTCATAGACATTTTAATGTTAAAACAGTTAATGTCAAAACCGTGCGCAAACCGTGTTATAAACCTTGATCTATCATTTATTAAAATCTTTTTATATTTCTTTCAGTATAAAAAAACCAATCGCTTTAGTAGTTACAATTGTTTATAATCATTAAATTATCTAGATTTGTATTTCTTGTGTTACAAATAAATTAATAAAATAAAGTGGGCAATTATTTAGATATTTATGATTTAAAGAAAAATTGTTGTTCGCTGATGATGGCTCGATAAGAAGAGCCGATGATCATCTGTGGGGGCGAGGTTTAGGACAGGCCTACGTCCTGCAGTGGAGAGACATAGGCTGATGGTAAGGTATGACAGCATCTGACTAACAGCTGTCAGAAGTCATTTTTAACAAGAAAAGATCTTCAGCTGTTGAACTATGCGAAGTTTTAAAATTATTTTAAGAGTAGTAAAAAGTAAATTTGACTTACCGTTAATTGGAGCAACGTGTCATACTCTTTTGTAAAGTAAAATTTTATTATTACCATAATGTAAGTACATTATACATTTACACAAAAAAAATGTTTAAAGTTTAAAGCTTAGATTAGGAGATACGAGATAAAAATATAATTTGACAATTTTCAAGGTAGGTACATCATTTAACGCACAGCAGTTCTTTATTTAACGCAAAGATGTTTCGAACATCCGCGTATAGAACGTGTACTGAATAGTCGCTCAATATCACCGAGGCACGTGGCTGAATATCACCTAGCCCGGATCAACACCTGACGCGTTGTAAGTAATGAACTATTGAAGCCAATCGAGCCGACGACGCTCCTTGAATTCGATTATGAAGGCAATCGATTGTTTATGATCCTTTATTCGGAGAGGTAAAAGTTAGGTATTAATGAAGCGGGGTTACAGTTGAGAGGCGAGCATCGATATGGGAATAGACAAGATGACAAATCATACGTTCTTATCAAAGAAACCCGGTTGGCCACTTCTCGGGGGGGTGGAGGGGTTCATTAAAAACGTCAAATGTGACACTTAAGTAGTACTACGTAAGAAAGTTCCATTTTCAAAACACATATGAATGAAAGAATTGAAGAGCTAGTGAACATACGAGTAGAACACTATTCGACTCTAACGTGGCTGCCTCAGAGTGCTTGAATGACATATCTAGTATGTATTCTTAAATCGATGGAGGGCAGGTATGATTGCAGCTCTCACGTTCGAACGTTCGAATACGATCGCTTTAGTCAATAAATTACTGCATTATTTATTTGCGTGATGTTAAGCATATGATTATGATTTTGTTATGTTAACTTGTCAACCGATTCAATCAATCAGTCAATCGCAACCGATTCATTTATACATTATTATTTTATATATTTATAGTTTTTGCACAGCAAGTAGAGTCACTACCAACCGGTTATTTACAATTAGTAAATCAACTAGTAATACGATTTTTTAACCTAGTAAGCTATATTACTTTTGACATTCATTGCTCTCTTTTGTATTATTAGCCATGTTGGGAAAAGGGTCTTCTTAAAAGCAAATTGTTGAATGACCAGTGAGGAACACCTATAGTTGTGGAATGAACTTCAGTTGAGGTAAAGTTTAAAATATCAATATTAGATATATTTTCATAAAATTGTAATTTATTATTAATATATTATTTGTTCATTACCTAATTATTTTATTATATTTTTGTAGGCTATATATATTCACTTGTATTGTAAAGCAATTTCGTTAATTTTTTTTTTAATTCAATATCTTTTAATAATTTTATTTCATCAGGATGATTATTAAACAACATTATTGCAAGTTGTAGACGTTCCCTACTTACGAGTACATCAGCGCGACATCGAGGATGTTCCTGTATTGCGTTCTTGACTTATTGAATAAATATAAAATTTCCTTTCATAAATAAAATAAAACAAAAAATGCAAAATATGTATTTCTTAGAACTTATCTGAGATTTTAAAAATTCTTTCATTTTTATAGTGGCATTCTAATGAAACAAATCTAACCCAAGAAAGTTTATATACAATTTCATTTTCTTCACCAGTATTCTTTTTTATCTCTCAAAGCACTGCATTGAAAAATTATGTACCTTTGCATTCGCTAGGTTCTTCTCAATAGTTTAGATTTTGTATCTAAAATAATAGAAATAATCGATAAGAATCTTTCGAAATAGCCCATCACTAGTAATTATTAAATAATAATATTTAAAAAAAAATATCACTAGCTCAGCGGTGAAAGAGAACATCGCGAGGAAACCCGCATGCTTGACATATAAATATATATATATATATGTGGAGTATATATATCCACCAATCCACACTGGGTCCGTGTGGTGGATTATGGTCCGAAACTCCCCAATGCTGTAGGTACTAGGGAAGGCCTCTGATCCACAGTGGGATATTATACGCTGATGTCAATTAAAAAAAAACAGAATAATTATTCACTACCGCGGTTTTATGATTATTTTCACAATTCCGTCGGAACGGAGTTTACGATATTGAGTTTGTAAGTTTTATTGGATTCATAACAGAGTTTAGATGGCGATAACTTGCCTTTTGGGGGTAAAAGATATTAAAAGTGAGATTTTTTACACGATTTAAGTGTGGTGCTTAAAAAGTCCTTATTACGTAAGGAACAGTGTCGATTGTGTTAGAGTCACGTGAATTTATCACTGATAAATGGAGCATACACATGTCTGGAGCATCAGTATCCAGCAATCCGCATTGGGCCCGCCTGGTGAATTATGTGGTGAAACTAGATGAGTGATTTACAAAGAGAGCGCTGTGCCTTGTAGGGGCACTTTAAAGGCTGATATCTAATCATAAACAAGTGCCACTTGATAGTGTCACACTGTCATATTACTCTATAAGAAAACAACGTTCTTTATGAACATATTTCATTCCAATACCACCCTAGTAAAGTAGGGGTAGATTGTTATAATAATATTGAATTTGATAGGTATTCTTTCAAACGTCTAGGCTCTTAAGGGAAAAATTAAGTGTGTGTAGAACAAAAATATGCAGATGGGCCTGACCCTTCACAAATACGAGTCACTCGTATACATTATAGTTTCACAACGATGTAGGTATTGTCCTTCACGACGAAAGAGTTTCTAAAATTAAAGGTTTTTAAAAAGAAGCATTTTAATCAGAAAAAACGTACTTCATAATTTACGTTTTCTCTCCTAGAATAAGTATGAAACTGAGATTTATTTTATATAGGAAGAAGGTGACATACGAGCATACAGTCCACTCAGTGGTAAGTGGATACTGTCGTCCATGGACATCCAAGGTGCATGCCAATTTCAGTCCAGAATGAGAGACGTTGAGACACACCCGGATGATTTTTTTTTTCGGAATGGCTAAATTCTTGAGGCCCTAGTGGCCTTTCAAGAGTCACCGGTCGTCACCTCCGGATGTGCGGCCTGCCTACGAAGATGTAGGAATGGATTTAGAGGAGGAGTTGGAAAATTGGGGAGGGATGGGATAGGTTGGGACTCATCCCAAATGGGCTCTGGCATATCTCACTCAATACCGAAACACGTATGTACATTGAGGAATAAGATAAAGTGGGAAATGCAGTACATTTCAAGGTAGTCTTCTGTGAGTGAGGGGTAACGTGGCTAGTCGAGTGCGCCTAGGGGCTATTGGATTGCAGGGTGCACTCTCCCCCTCAAATAAATATAAATAAATCCAGAAAAATATTTAGATAATTATAATTAGATATATTATAACATAGTTATTACAAACTCTTTAGCGCGTCGTTTAAATATTTTTTATATTATTATTCTATAATTTAATTTCTATTTAAATATTTCATGGTTTATTTGTACCCCAATTTCGACAAAAAAAAAAAATTGTTATTATGGGACAAACGTATTTCTAATGTAGTAGTTCCAAAATGGCTTCCAATCGAAAAACTGCAAAGCAATCTAAAATCCAAAATGAAAATACTAAATAATAAGCAAATAATGATTAACAAAACAAATTATTTTTGAATAACTGAAATAAATATTTTTAAATTACTAAAAATGCTATATACAAGTCGATGAATTCCGCTTCACGGGATTTATATTACTTTGTTGTCTTCAGAGAACATAAAGCTAACCGACCTTTAAATTTGCCTTAATTTTTGTTTTTTATTTAATTATTTTGCTTCCGAAATTATCTTACGTGGCGGTGTAAACTATTCACAAAAATTCCGTAATCTTTCGTCATCTATATATACTACCTACTACATATATGTGCGAAAAAGAAAATAAAAAATTCTACGGGGTTCCAATTTTTTATTACATTTTTTCAACAGTTGCCTTAGAAGGGCACTTGTCTGTAAATGCCATATGAAGTCTATTAGAAGAATCTTTAGGTTTTAAATAACATTTAATAATATAAAAATTCATGGCGCGGTAATTCTTCCCTCGAATATCCACATTTTAATGAGACACGATATTTTCATGCAGCTCGTAAAAAAAATATGGAGGGTAATTTTAATTTGGAATGTTGTGTTTTTAAGTTATAGATAATCATAGTTTTAATTGACATCAAAACCAGCCTGTGTTCCATAGATAAAAACTCTTTGTAGCAAAATTTCTGTGTAATCCAGTATGCCATTGGACCCCAGTTCAAAAATGTTTATTTAATAGTTGTAATAATTAATCCATACGGATGAACTAGCGAACTCTCCCGAAGAACGAGAAGAATTGCGAAATCACCCTTATTACTCGCGTTACCATCAGTGATTGTATCTTTTTTTCATGACTGCGAATTTGGTCATAAAATACGTGTACCCAAACAAAATATGTACTTAGTTACTAAATATTTCCTTCTACCGCATAAAATTTTCATTCAAGCTACAAAAGTGTGGAAGCAATTCTGTTCGTATGTATCAGCTGGAACCATCTCTTTATGGGCCATAAACGTAATACATTATACTCTTTGGGGTACCCCTTTAATGGGTAAACAACATTAAAGCAATCACACATTGATCATTAACAAGGGTAAATGAACTGATAATAAAACAAGAAACTTGTAGTCTGGTTTTAAAAATTCCATAAGTAAGAGACATTTTGAATTAGAAAAAAAGTAAATAAATTCAAAATGTATTATTTTATATTTATCAAAATAACATTTTGATTAAATATACAAAATCATAGACATACTATTTAAATATTCTTTTTTATAGACCAGTGGGCGGACGAGCTAGTGGTCCCACGTGATGGTAAGTGTTGGTAACCGCCACCCATGGACACCTGTAACACCAGGGGGCATAGTATATTTTGTGTTATTTGTACATGTCCATACCTTCCATACATATAATAAAACAGTAAAAGGTGTTGAGTCTGTACATTAACTTAATTGAAAAACAAAATAATGACTACGAACAAATTAGAAACTACAGAAACCAAAATAGTAGTTTTAAAAGTTCTGCCTGCATGTCTGTTTTGAACGGATTTTGATCAGGTTTTCACTAATGTATAGCTAAGTATCCAGAAGGAAAACTGGTATACGACTCATCTTTATATGACACAAGAAAGTTGAGTTATGGAGAAAAATAAAAAAAAGACTTTTAATTGGATTACTCAAAGCTACTGGATGGGTTTTCATCCGTGAAATCCATTATGTCGGTGCTTTTACAGGTGTTAATAATATAATCTTCTACAGCTGCTTAGTCCACGCAAACGAAGCCACAGACAGAAAATAATGTATAATAAAATATTATAATAACAAAACTGCGACTGTACATAAAAAATATTTCTGCAAAAATGTAACCAATCCTCGCGATTGTTTGCCTAATAAAATTGGCGAGACCTGAATGTCGCCAATACTTGTTTAATTGAATTTTACTTCTTGTGGCTTGGCAATTTTCATTCATGCATCTCTACCACTAATTACCTAACGGCTCCCTTATCCAAAGAGAGGTCTTTATGTGATAATGGTAGTAATCGTAAATCTAATAATTCCAAAGACTTGTAAATCGCAACGTTACACAAGCTAGATACAAAGTTTTGGTGGGGGTGAGTGCATGCTGCATTCTCACAGCCGCTGAGCGCAGAGTGCGCTGGCCACGTTACCCCTCTCTCACAGAAGACTACCTTGAAATGTACTGCATTTCCCACTTTATCGTATTTCCCCAATGTACGTACGTATTTCGGTAGTGAGTGAGATATGCCAGAGCCCATTCCCATTCTGGACTGATGTTAGCATGTATCGCGGATGTCTATGGACGACAGTATCCACTTACCTTCAGGTGGACTGTATGCTCGTCTGCCGCCTTTTTTCTATATAAAAAAAAAGATACACTTTGATGTATGTATGTTATGCAATTTATATCTGCAACTAAATTCAATATAAATTAATTAATGGATAAATACATGCTACATATTTATTGCTGTAACAAATAATACTCAAATATTAAACACATATAAGCGGTTTCAATATTTTCACAAGAGCATTGGAAGTTCAAAATTATCTTCTAGCGCAAAACCACTATAATTAATAACTCCACTCAGACACAAATTTACACTTATAGTCCATTAATTCAAAGCATATACCGTGTGAAACTTCAATGAGGCGACTATGTAGTTTGAAATTAACACCCTGTAGCGGATATTATAAATTGTTGTCACGCTGTTGGTTATTATTAAAGGGTTATAAGGACCATTAATAACAGCTCATAGAAATAATATACACGTGGCAGGATGATTATAAAATCCACGAGGTTATATTTTTTCTAGTACATTCTAGAACGCTTTATACCGCGAACCCGAAAGTTGTAGAATCAACTGCCAGCTGAGGTTTTTCTGTTACGGTGCGATATGGGGCTCTTCAAGAGGATTGTGAACGGGATTGTACGCGGTCGGCAGCGCATCCGCAACGCCCCTTGCCGTGTGTCCATGGGCAGCTGTGGCCATTTACCATCACGTGGCCCGCCCGCTTGTCTGCCATCTATTCTAAAAAAAAAAGGAAAATTGTAACAGATAATTGTCATTTCTAAGGGTTTGCATGCCGAAATTTCATAGTAACTGGGCGGCCCCGACTTATACTCGTACGTATACAGTCAACAACACGCTAATGTAGCGAAAACCATTCAATTCAATCAGTTTTTATGAGCATACTAAAGCGCTGTGGCGTACGGGTCCATTTCCCGTCCTATTCTATCACATTGCGTGAGGAGTAAGTGGTAACATCTCTTATATCTTTATATTCCACGGATATCTTTCATATCCAATCTTTTTTCCCACGCCTTCCCGCAAGGAGGAATGGGAAGTGTAAAGGGATCAGGAAAACGTCCTCACGTTTTTGTTCCCTACACTTCCCAATCCTGTTTCAAATAAATTCCTAAATATTCAAAGGCAGGCGCCGCATCTGGCGACGTATCGACGTTTGTCATTCCTGGCAGATGTTGGCACGGGCAACAGTATCTACATACCACCGGATAGACTGTCTGTACGTCTTTAAACTTCTTTTTTTAAAAAAATAAAATTTACTACAAGATTTCTAGAACGCAGCAAAGGTGGCTATAAATTTGCTGGACTTTGTCGATAAATGTAATCGATATGGGCTGTAATAGCCTACAGGCACATACTGTCAATTTACATCATGAAATTGCAAGATTAGGGCCGCCATTTGTAAAATCTTATTACGTGGATAAACGGCTCGAAAACTTCGTATTTTTAGGCTTGAAACCCGGACATTTTTCCAAAGACATATGTATATATTATACAACGATGGAAATCGTAGATATATTTGCCGCGTTGCCAGAAGAAATATCTAGATTCTATGACGAGAAATGTTGCCATTATTAAAATAATAGTTCAAATAAAATTAAAATAGTTCAAATGAAAATGCTTGTTACAATGGACTGTCACTACACGATAAGTATGTCCGGTGAAATAGTAAACAATTAGATCGTTGCGTGAAATATCAATAAGTAGGTAAGTAAATTATCGGTTGACGGAAAAATTATTATCTTTTAGCTAATGTGAGTAGTGATAGGCCCTTGGGTTATCTAAACCGACTGACATTCGTGAGATCGTGAATTCAATTCCCCGGCCCGAGTCGGCCTCGGCCTCGGCCTCGGCTGTGAGGGAAAACATTGTGAGGAAACCCGCATGTTACAGAAATTTAAAGAAGTCTGTAGTATGTGTATCCACCAATACGCACTGAACCCAGTGATATATCAGGGGAGGCTTCTGTCCTGCAGTGGGACCGTTATAGACTGATACTTACAAGTGCATGTGAATATAGTTTGGAGGGGGAGAGTGCACTTACATTCTCGCAGCCGCTGGGCGATCTCGACTGGCCACATTACCCTGTCTCTCACAGAAGACTACCTTGAAATGTACTGCATTTCCTGCTTTATCTTACTTCCTAAATATAGGTGTCTTTTTTTTTTTATGGACGAAGGTGGCAGACGAGAATATAGTCCACCTGATGGTAAGTGGATACTGTGGATTTGGAGAAATGGGGAATGGGATAGGGGAAAGGGGGAGGGATAGGATGGGAATGGGCTCTGGCATATCTCACTCACTACCGAAATACGTACGTACATTAGAGAAATTACATTAGTACATTAGCCAGTCGAGCGCGCCCAGCGGCTGTTGGATTGCAGCGTGCACTCTCCCCCTCGTCTTTCGATGTCTTTCGGTAGTGAGCGAGATATACCAGAGCCCATTCCCATCCCATCCAATTCTATTCCTCTAAATTTTCGCAACTCTTTCTCCATTCCTATACCTCCAAAGGTCTTCCTATCTTTGTGGGATATGTCATTCTCTACTGATTTTGACATGTACCGCTGATGTCTATGGGATAACTTACCAGCAGGTGGACCGTATGCTCTTCTGCTGTCTTATTTACATTAAAAAAAAAAACATTTTAGGTAATGTAGAACTATTTCCACGATCGACCGTAAAAGCTTTCTCTATCAACTGTTTCAGCATCCGTTTGCTGTAGAATTACCGATCTTTGCATAAAGAAAGTATTTTTATTCAGCGAAAATCTCGTCAGGGCTGTTTATTCCGTCTACGCCATTTATTTTCTTATTTTGTTCCTTGGAGGTCCCTTAAAAGATCTAATTAGGGACAGCCATGATCTGTGATGACCTCAGTTAAAAAGATTTATGTTCGTTATACTTTTATATTCGCCTGAATTTCTACCCTTTTCACATTGTTTGCTCTTTATTACTTAAATGACTTTCTGGCTTAAAAGTAATAGACAATGTTTTTAAAATGAATTGCTGGAATAAAAATTCTACGGGAATATTAATATTTTATGTCCGATATTTTTGTTGTTATATTAATGTTTTAAAATATTCGACGAAATTATTATTACGAAGTTATATTTTTTTTTATTTTATCAAATAAAACAAATTTGTATTCAACAAAATCTACAAAGATAGACAATGTATTCATAGGAGGGGAAATTTCACTAAAATTGTGTTAAGAACCCTCGGATTCAGTCAATCTACATGAGCCTTCATACATGAGCCCTTGAAAGTAGAATACGTAACCGGAAACATCGTATTGCCTATGAAGTATTACATAGGTAACATCGTCGGCCGTCCTTATTATCTATGTTACATGGACGCCGCGAACAATATACAATACGGGCAGCGGACCAGCGAATGATTTAGATGATGAATGATCAATGAATTAGATCATAAAATAATAACAGATATTATTGAAAAAAATTAAAATATAAATTAAAATGACATTCTTGTCTGAATCATAATTTGTTCACTATTCACAGGTCTACGAATACTGGTACTGCAGAACTTGTATCTTAGACATACCATCATAGTTCATTAGATTCAATTATCGTAATTTTAATAAAACGATATCAAATTTATTGAAAAAAGGCCTCTAATGACAAAAGCTAAGACGTCACACGCACCAAAATGTCACGCCGCTAACGTGATGACAAGAAATCTGTAAAGTATGTCGCCAACTTTTTCCTAACCCTGCGTGACAAAAGGTTATGATTCATTATCCAGTTCCCGAGTTGGGACTTTTTTAACTTGGCCTTTTATCTCGATAATACACTAAAAGAAACAGTAAGGGATGTGCGTGACTAAAGGTGCTCTGAAAAAAAAAGGTGAAGTGAGTTTCTGAAAAAAAGGTGCTATTTTTTTCAGAAAGTGCGATAGTGTTTCGACGCCCACAGCAGATACAATCATTATGAAGCAACAGTGCTCTGATGTACTGTCGACAATACTGTCGACATTGCAGTGCTCTGAGGTAATGGTAAATGACATTAGGTATTGTAAGCTAATCCATGGGAGGTTTTTGCCCTAATAATCACGCTGGGCAGGCGGTACCGAGAAGCACAGTGCGGAACACCCTCCGCCCAGGTGGACTTACCAGTTAACGAAATTCGATGGTGGTGGTTGGATGAGTCGAGCCGAGAATCGTGTGTGGTGGCTAGCCTTGGCAGTATGACTAGCAGTGGAAGCCTAAAACTAGGTCGATATGACAGCGATTTTATTACATGGTGAGGTAACATACTTAGAAGTTGTGGCAATGTAGGGGGAGAGTGCATTGTGCATTCCCAAAGCCGCTGGGCGCACTCGACTAGCCACGTTACCCCCCTCTCACAGAAGACTACCTTGAAATGTACTGCATTTCCCACTTATCGTATTTCCCCAATACGTACGTGTTTCGGTAGTGAGTGAGTTATGCCAGAATTCATTCCCATCCCATCCTATCCCTCCGCATTTTCCCAACCCTTTCTCCCAATCCATTTGGGTTCAATCCATTCCCGTTGGCATGTATCGCAGATGTCTATGGACGACAGTATCTACTTTCCATCAGGTGGATTGTATGCACGTCTGCCGCACTTTTTCCATAAAAAATAAATTAAACGTGCTCCAAGTATCCTACCCTACCATCCCGAGGACATCAGCCGTCTTCAGCTTTAGTAATAAAATATGAGTAATAAAATTCAAGTTAATTTAATTCACGCCTTTTAATGGAGTTAAAAAAGTAAATAAAAATCTATCGTACAAAGTGCATATACATTCTGGAAGTTTATTTTAATTTCGTTATACCTACTCAGTAATATAGGAAGGGCCTCATACAATAATTGGGTACAATTTTTCGACTTGGACCTTTTTTAAATTACAGGTGCCTTTACCAATGTATTTATTTAAAACTAGCCGTATGCCCGATGAGAAATCTCATCGGCAACATCTCAGGAACTTTTACACCCTTAGGGGATGATTTTTCAAAAATACTTTCTCAGTGCTCACCTACGTTATATAAGGAACGCCTGTGCAAAATTTTATGCTCCTAGACCCACCGGTTTAGGCTGTGCGTTGTCTGTCAGTCAGTCAGTGTTCGACAATGTGTACATACATAGGCGGACAAATTCATAAGAATCATGACCCACTTACTTCCACTATTTAGCTTACTCTTAGTCGGATAAAAAGACACTGAGTCAAAGTTTTGAATATTCTATAGAATACAAAATGACTTTAATAGTTCTTTCATCTTGCGAAGGCGGGTTATGTAGTGGGGTTGTGTTCGTACATTTGATTAGTGTGCGTACTAAAACTAAAACAATGTACATATACGAGTACTGCCACTACTAAGCGAAACGCGCCTTCGTAGGTGTTAGAACTATACAACTAGTAATTAGCAATTGGGCGACTAGGGATCTAGTGTAAACAGTCATGAATTTGTTCTCTTTGTGAAGATACCGGGAAAATAGCGCGTTGGTGTGTGCTTAGCGTATTTTGAACGTTTCTAAAGGTCGAATACTGTTTCAATATAGGTGTACTCGTACTATGTAATGGTACTAGCGAGGAAATGAACTCAGCGAAAAAGTACAAAACTGGCGGCCACATCGATTCGTTAGGACGGCTTGATTAATTAATAGAACGCTGAAAGGGTACGGAACCCAGAATGAAGCAATCTCTGTTACCGAAAAGGACTGTGATTTTGATTTTTGTTCGTAATTATTTGTAAGTTTTGTGGTTGGCTATAGGTTAAAACCTTTACTCATTAGCAATTCTCTAGTGGCGAGGGCAAAACTAGTTTAATTTTTGGGCGTATAACATTTTAATGTTTTAATCAATTAAAGATATTGCTCAATTTAATCCAGAATTGGAAGAAAACCTAAATAAGCTAACGAGCCAAATAACCTAACGGACAATGATTTTAAATTTAGAATAATCAAATTCTGAAAGTAGTTTGTTACTATGAATTACATAATTAATTTAAAAATGAGTTATAAAAAAATATAACAAACCAATATTTTTACATTAATTATAAAATAAATTCTCTCACAATATACTTTAGTTAAACAACCTCGTTTCTTGAAGACATCATCCGGCGATATTCTCACGGAAAGGTGCCGAATAAATTGGAAACCATTATCCACACTTCTGCCCGAGATGTTCAGTATTCTCATTTTGCAGTACATTGAACTAATTTCATTTTTCTTTTTACAGGAAGGTTGGTTAGTTACTCGTGTATACAAGGGGTTTGCACTGTACTAATTGTTTGTTTAAAGGGCTTAAGGTTTATTATAGAAGATTAGGGGACTTTTTTATAGAAGAACTAGCGACTTTGTTTGCGTGGACTTTTGACCTTTAATGTGTGATTAGTTAATTAGTTAGATCAATAAATCCGTGTAAGCTCGCTGGTCGCATCTGATTGGCCTAGGTTCTCCCACGCTTAAAGGGAACTACTGTGATACCTATCAATATATTTCGAGAGTGAGCGAGTATTGCCAACGTTCATTTCCCGTTCCATCTTATCATATTCCATCTCGTCTCGTACTATTTAATTCCACCTCACTCAATTTCATCTTATGACATTATATCGCGTCATAAGGCTGTAATACCTGTATTATTACCGTATGGCTGTATTACCCGGCTGTAAGCCCTCGATATTATAGCTCGATAGGTTCTAATATTTTTGATAATGAGTACAATCTGTCGCATTGTTATGTAGTGGATTTTTTTCGTACCTTAGTCACCTGGGCTGTCCCCTCAATAGTTATACTTGAATATTTATGATCCAAAAATAAACGCTTCTAAAACGCCTATACATCAAACAGACAGAGACGAAATTTCCAAATAATGTTATTTTGGCCACTGTCAGTTTTTTTTTAATATTGAATGCTCTGTTACGATTTCATTCGTATAGATAGATTTATTAATCGTATTAGATAGAGAATAACTGACACAAGACTAATCGCTCTTTCTGTTCCTATATTTTCTGTATTTACCGTGATAGTATCGAAACCAGTCTATATTTAATCTCAACGGGCTTTGACGCTTCCACAAAATTGTAGCAATGAATGGGAGAGAAAATCAGGTGACGGTAGGAAACACGATACTCACATCTGATGCACGGATGTTAACAGTCTATGGATTCTCAAGCAATACAATGGCTATTTTCTAAAACACAGGAAAACGTAAAGTACGGCTATTAACCGGTGGCCAAAGATTGATATGTAACTATAATAAGGTACATGTCAGATTGACAGGTCAATGACAGCGATGACACTCACGTATTAATATCGGTAGGGTAGAAATGTTTTTTTTTTTTTTACGGACGAAGGTGGCAGACGAGCATACAGTCCACCTGATGATAAGTGGATACTGTAACCCATAGACATCCGTGATACATGCCAATATTAGTCCAAAATGACAACGTTGGCACGCCCCTGGATGCGTTACCTACCTTTGGATATACGAATGGATTTGGAGAAAGGGTTGGGGAAATGGGGAGGGATAGGATGGGAATGGGCTCTGGCACATCTCACTCACTACCGAAACACGTACGTACATTAGGGAAATAAGATAAAGTGGGAAATGCAGTACATTTCAAGGTAGTCTTCTGTGAGAGAGGGGTAACGGATATGAGCATTACCCTCGTATTGGCATATTTTTGTTGTTACTACATATGATTATTACATTTTATTTTATATTCTTCGATATGGGGTCGTAGCTATCTAGTTGCTTTATACATCGGAACCATCACCCCAGTGTAATGATCCAAATTAAAACCTCAACAACGCCTGTTTTGTTTATCATTTCTCCTTGTACCAACGTATTGCTATTACATTATACCAGGCGCGCATCACTACAATGATTCCCGAAAGAACTTATAATAGATCGAGATAAAAAGTATCCTGTGAGTGGTATCAGGACATAACCTATTATTGTAGTTAGTATCATTAAAATCATTCAGTGTTTTTATGAAACGGTTATGATATTGTACTTGCGTACTAACCAATGATAATTCCCTCAAGAACTTTATAACGGATCGGGATAAAATGTAGCCTATATGTTAACACAGGTCTTAAGCTACAATTATTCCAAGTTTCATAAAATTCTGTTCAGTGGCTTTTGCGTGATGCGACTTCAGACAGACAAACAACAAAAATACATGTACAGACACGGCTTTATTACCTTTGTTAGGATTTTATTACCTATATATGTATAGAAGGTGGCAGACGAGCGTACAGTCCACCTGGTGGTAAGTGAATACCAATAGACATCCTCCAAGAATAACAATTGTTTTAAAACTATTTTTTTTTTTGGAATGTCATTTTCTTTCCGTTACAAATATTGGTAGGTATATCACTAAAATTTAATACTTACTTTCCTGATTTAAAGGTATAAATGGAGAGAATTTAATTTTAATAATGGTATTATGTAAATGAAACGACCCATTAACGACCCCTCAACGAACATAATTACCCATCTCTAGAATTGACATGGACGCAAATTATAATTTTAAATATCCAATTTCTGTTATCCCGTCAATGACAATACAATTATCGAATGGCGGTCAATGAGTTCATTCGTTTGTCTGCCTGTATGTCGGTGTGTTCGTACCGTATTATACCGTACCATCAGCCTACGTCTCCCCACTGCTGGATATAGGCCTCTCTCTAGACTCGCCACCACACACGAACTTCGGCTCTTCTCATCCAACCACAACAGGCGAACTTCTTGAAGTGGCGGACCACTGAACTGAACGGGAGGGCGTATCACTCTGCGCTTCCCGGTACGTCCTCCATTCGAGGACTCGTCCATCCCATTGGTTAACTTATCGGTCCCGGGGCAAACATGACCTGTCCATTACCACTTTAGCATGCTGATTCTATGAGGTAATTGGTTGACTTCTTTGGTGAATGTCTTCTTTTCGGATTCTATCCTGTAATCTATAGACACACTGGTCCCATTTTATTGCGATTTTCATGTATTTTTCACCAAAATCGATTCAGTAGATCTGAAAATATAGAGAAATTGATGATTTATAGAGGCAATTTTGAAACAAGCGGACCAATCTGTGAATAAATGCTACTTATTAATGAAGTCACAAACAAAATTCAAGTCACATTTTTCGCCTTATCATCAACCAGTGTGTTGGAAATGAGTCTTTTATCTTTCTGAAACATGTTGTCAAACACTAAAAGTTAATTAAACATGCAAATAACTTCTGGATTCCGCTCGCAAAACGCCAATTTTGCAATTTTTGGAAGGACGGCAAATTTAATTTGCATAACATTATTTTTTCTCGGAGAACTTAATTTATATTCAGTTATAAGTGTTATAATTAAAACAGCGTTGCTTCTCTTCCATATTTTCTCTATACAAAGTCTCAGAAAAAAATGAGCAACTTCTACGAATTTTAACCACTTTTTTAATATTAGACGCGCGCCATAAATGAATATATCTATCGAAATCTCTGATAAATTGATTGCCCTTTATTAATAAAACTTGTTGGGACGATGAGCATGCGGTAAAAACTGAAATACACATGGAAAACCATGCTTGGTTTGTAAGCGTACCTCAGTGGTAGCTCAGTGGGATTCGTAATAAAGTATACCAGCATGACCAGCTTAGTTTCACTTTGGGTTTTATTAGTAAAGTATTTTTTGTTTAATTTTATTTCGGAGTTTAAAAAAAGACGAGGTAAGTTTTACTCAGTACACCTTCATCAGCATGTAGCTAGTAGGTATGATATATACGAGTATTACATTTATTATATTAGTTATTTATTATAACGTACCATACCGTCATCATGTGATCATCTTACCATCAGTCCATTGTTGGATATAAACTTGCCTACGTAGCTGAAAGAAAAAATAAATAGCACCTCTAAAACCTTTTCAGAAGGCCTCCCTTTTCTGAGGTTATATCAAACAAAAGGAGTGAAATTAATGGACTGAACCTACTTCCTTGACAAGTTTAGAATGCTTATATTTATCAAGGGTGCGCAAAAACCCTATCCTACAGTATTTTGTGTGCTATACTCTCGTTTCAGTTTGTGTATTGTATACAGTATTGTATATTCCAGTTTTTTAAGGGTTTTAAGATTTTCAAGTTCATGTATTTTTGCATCTTTTAGCCAATATTTTTTCAAGTATCTTATTGATATTTGGATCTACATTTTAGTAGAGGTAAATGGATGTCATCTTAATTTCTTACAAATAGTGTTAATTGATAATGTAACAGCATTATCAAAAGCATTAACAGCTGGGTAAGGTTGGCATGATAATAATCAATGATCCACATTGGGATTCTCTGTGTCCAGGTGGAAGTTCTATTAAGTGTATTCGTCTGAGGGATAAGACAAGATAAGATAGATGATGAAGGTATAGTATTCAAGTTATCTAGATAAACCAAATCTTTCTGATTTTGTCATTATTTATTGTGTTCTTTCCATAAGCTTCCCGAATAAATGAAATAAACAATAAACAATTAATTATAACCAAAGTAGTGTGACTAAGAATTTTATATAATTTGTAAGCAATTCAATTACAACAATTGCACTTTTAAAGTCCAAATTTCTGTACTGTACAGATATTGTACTCATATACAGTGTCCGAAACACAATAAATATTTTTTGGTCTATTCGAACATTCAGGCTTAAATACATATTACGTTACGGGAGTACAACCGCAGCCATGTTTTGCGGCCTCCCATAGAATATGTGGATTAGTCTGCGTCATAAAAACATGTTGGCGGAACATGTTTTGAACTGAATTTAGGTAAATTTATTTTACGCTATGTAAAATACACTTAAAATAACTTTGCCATTTTTCTACATATATTTTCTACATATGACTGGTAAGACATGAGCCCAACAGCAGTGTAGCGGGTATATTTCCCGAGCTACTGTCCGTTTGTTGTTGTGCAATGATGTTCGACGACTGAGGTCCTGTTAAGGATGTTCCGAATATTTGTATTCATTTTGGAGTATACTCGCCAATTTTTAAGTATTCGTATTTGCCATTTTGTGAACGGAATACACAAATAGTAATCGACTAATAAAACCCAATGTGAATAGTAGATAAAATAGGTTATCTACGAAAAGTAATACTTTTCAGATGAAATTTTAACTTGAAAATCAGTTGCATTGCTGATCTTTTAATTTAATTAGTGAGTAATTTTTAATTTAATTTAAATTTCGGTTAAACCCAAAAAGTACTTTCTGATTGAACTAAAAAATACTTATATAAATATAATGTCGGGGAAAAAGTTTCTTCGTATTTTATATACAAAATGAAGACATTTTTTTTTAAAGTTTAATTACATTTAATTATTATACATATGTGCTGTTTTGTTCTATAACTTGTTTCCATCTTGTAGGTAGTGATATGATGCCGTTGCTGTAGAGATTTTGGGATTTTTCGTCGGAAAATTGCGACAAGTACTTTTAATAGTCCTCTCTTGATGTTAACCTTACACTACCTAAAGCATTCTGAAGAGCCCGAAACAAGTGGAACTCTAAGGGTCAAGTCAGGGCAAGGTCAGGGCTATATGATGGGTGCATCAACACTTCCCAACCAAGCTCTCTCAATTTTTGCTGAGTGGCTAAATATGTGTGTGGTCTGGCGTTATCATGATGAAAGACTACACCCCTTCTGTTGATCAATTCCGGACGTTTTTTCTCAATTTCTTGCTTTAGTCTCATCCGCTGTTGGCAGTAGAGATCCGAATCGATGGTTTTGCCCGGCGGTAAAAGTTCATAATGAACGATGCTCATCCAATCCCACCATACACACAACATCATCTTATTGCGCGTTAATCCGGGTTTCGCCAGTCTGTGGAGCTTGGCCGCACTTAAACCATAATCTTTTCTGCACGTTCTTGTCGTAAATGATCCATTTCTCATCACCAGTGATCAATCTTTTCAAAAATGGTTAGGTTTCATTGCGTTTTAATAGAGAATCGCAAACAAGTACACGGTTCATTAGGTTTCTTTCAGTGACCTCGTGTGGTACCCATATATCGAGCTTTTTTGTAAATCCAGACTTTTTCAAATGAGTAAAAACTGTTTTGTGGTCAATGCCCAGTTCATCAGCAATGTCGTAACTACTTATATGCCGATCTTGCTGCACTTTTTCACAAATGGCATCAACTTTATAGGTAACAGGGAGACTGGAGCGAACTGTATCTTTAACATTAAGATTTCCTGAGTGAAAACGCTTAAACCAACTTTGTGCTACTATTACTGACACTGCATTAGGACCATAAACGGCACAAATTTTTTTCGCGGCTTGTGTCTCATTTTTCTCTGTTTTCTAATAAAACTTTAAAATGTATCGAATTTCTTCGACATGTATCGACATGTATTTCAATGTATCGAATTTTCTTGGACAGAAAAACAATTGAAAAATGGCGGGAAATAGTTTTTTATTTTTTTATTTCTTTTTTGAAATGTTACCTTTTTAATGGTATCATAACCAGCCAGGTACAAACAGTTCAATCAAAGATATTGGATCACAACTTCATACATACAAAATACGAAAAGACTTTCTCCCCGACCTATTATTTACTCAAATGGAGTAAAAATCACCTACTTAATAATTTTACAAGAGCGTGCGTAGTAATTTAGATACTATTCGTAATTGTATTTGTGAACGCGACAGCTAAGCGATATAGCCGTACGCTAATCCACGTGCGGATCCATAGGTTTTTGCTGATAAAATAGCCAAAATAGAAAGCCTGACCTTATATGCCGAGAATCGCTGTCTTCCGACCAAGCTTACGGTGGCCTTGTGTTGCTCCCAGCCTGGTAGCGCTTCTTCTCGGCTTCTTCTTGACCTTCCACTTGGTTTAAGCGTCCTTCGGCACTAAGCAGCTATACTAGCGGTATAGAAAGGGCACAGCGTGTGCCAATTCTGGGGTCCAGGAGACCACCCAAATACGCGGGTTTCACAATCGACCGGCTACGGGAGGGGTCGATCGCTAGACTGTTAATCAGCGGAATTACAGTCGTGGACAGAGCCCACGACCACGCGGTTTCCTCTCGAGTGGGAACAGACCCAGCTGCGACGAGGTCGAGCCATAGACTATTCTGGTATGCAAAGGTGCAGCGATATAAAAAGGATCGGCGGAGTGATTATTTGAAAATGTGGGTAATAAAATATAATATTACCCTACAAAATAAAAGCACCAATGTTATTGGTGTGAACATTATTCGTATTGGCGAATAGTGAGGCAAATAATTCGTAATCGAATTTGATTCGCGAAAAGTGATTTATTGTTCTTCAAAGCATGCCTAGTTCCTGTATATTCACCACAGCTCAGTATTTTATGTCATGATTTGTCACAACAGGGTTTTTTATGCCACTAAGCATTGTCCGAAAGAATAGATAAACACTGTTTAAAAAACACTCTTCTGCTAATTGCACAAGGTAGATTTACAGGTATGTGTATCTATGGTTTAATATACACAAGAATATTAATTAATTTACTCGTCATTATTTAGTAAGGGTCATCAACATGGTGATAAGATTTCCTTTTCGTTTTTATTCACCAGCGAAAGAACAATAGCCGAACATGTGCTGATACTATGTATAATGTTTCATCTTAGTCAATTAAAATGTCACAAGACATCTAGAACGTTCTCAAATGAATATTCCATTTGTAACTGTGCTGAAATACTAAACTTTAATGAATTTTTAACAAGCAAACGGTGTGAGCGTCATTTAGCACTACGGAGACAAACGAAGCGAGGTTTTAGTTTAGGTTTTAGCGTATTTAGCACTACGGAATTAGGTTTTAGTTGGATTTAGGCAAATGAAAATCAAATCAAATGAAATCATATTATTGTGTATCATGGGTTATAAAGTTGTCGCGATTAAAATCTATAAAAAATGGCTAAATACAAGCCATTTAAAAGACAAAAGGTACTAAATTAAGAGCGAATCATGATCAACAAAACTTTTCATTGCTCACCAATCGCTCTCCCTGGTTTGTTAGTAGAAATCTCTTAGAGGATAAACATGCCTTTTGTTTTTTTTGTAACTATTTGTACCATTTGTGTGTACGATACAGTATATTACTGTACAGATTAGTGGGTCTTCATTACTAGTTAATTTTTATTTAAGTTGTTTTTGCTTTTGAGTTTGTGTAATTTTGATTACGATGGGGCTGACATGCAGTATATCCATCAAAGTCCCTAAATAAAGTAGAAAAGAAAATGTATTAATAAATAAATACTTTTAATAACTGAAACATTTTAAACTACTGAAAATGTCATCAAGTCGACAGTGTCCCGTTTTGGGAGATTCCATTTTTTTATTGTCGAGTTCGGCGAATCGAAACTTAACCCACCATTAAACTACCATCGATTTGCTGCTCATTCAGTATTGTTTTGCTGCTCAGTTATTTATTCATTTACAAAATTCATTGTACATGGTACAAAAGGCGAGCTTAATGCCTTAAGCATTCTCTACCAGCCAACCTTTGCGTCGATCAGACAGGTTCAGTTTGGAGGTGCATGAAAGACTCAATTTAGATGGTTAAAGTATTAAGCTGAAAGAAAGTAACTGGAAACTGTTAGTGATAGGATGTATGTACATTTCTGTGCAATAAAAACAAAATTACAATCATATCTTTTTATTATATTTTAAACGTATTTATACACATTTATGAAAATTACATAATATTTACAACAATTTACATGTTTGTTTTATTGAAACGCTATACATTTATAAATAATAATAGACATGCATTCAATATCCCATATTCACATGAATCGTATTAAAGAATAAAAAATAGGTGTATGAGGTCCCACAAAAATAGTGTAAAAAATATTTTAATCAGTACATTAAAATTATTATATCTAACTAAAAATTAACATGTATTTCATGATTTTTTATTAAATTAAAATAAATAATTGGTCATTAATTCACTCATATGCGCATATAAGTGAATTACTTTACGTAGTTCGTAGGTACTAACGCGTACCTGCTCAGTAAGATCACGCTCAAGCGGACACGTTCAAAGATCTAGCTAGAGGAATCGAGAGAGAATTATTTACTCTTAATGAAATACAACATTATGAAATTCATTTTAATTTTTCTTTAGATATAATAGTTTTTGTGTACTGATTAACATACAAAAATATTTTACACTATTTTTAAAAATTTGTACAACATTACAATCAAACACAATATAATGCCTATGGGACATGCTTATAAGCCCCTATATTATAATATATATATTTAGAGGTCATGTAGGTCAGGTCGCGGATTTGTTATCCCTTTCACCCACGGAAAGAGATGGGGGTGGAGCTATTGTAAAGCCGGTCCACACCACACGGCCAATTGTAAGTACTAATTCATAATTAATTTAATCTAATTAGCCCTGTAAAAAAATAAAACGTATTACACAATGTATTTTATAGATAACGTATTACAAAAATAATGATAGATATAATACAAAATAAATATTTTAAACTTTAATTTAAACGGCACTAGAGAAACGACATTCTGAAAAGTAATTTGTGTTTTTTTTGTGGTCTGAAAGTGTACTTAAAAAGCCATTTAAAACATATTTTTGCAGTTTGCTACATGTTTTCTAAAATGCGGTGGTTTTAATTCGTAAACATATTCTCGTTACATAAATAATTTTGTCACTGAGAATTATTTTTAACTTATGTACACAGTCGGGCCATCTTATTTGTAAAATGTTAATTCGACTGTAGTAAAGTAAAAACGGACATATACAAAAGTGTAATTTTACAGGAATTTACAGTTTGAACATATGAAAAGTACTCGTGTGTTTTGTATATGAAAATATACTCGTATTCCATCGTAAGCCTCCAATTTGACTGTGTTAAAGTATGACAACATTTTAAACAAGTACTTCGTCATAAAAGTTAAAAGCAAAATCTACTTTATTGCCGATATACATTTATTAATGTTGGCATGTATCGCGGATGTATAGACAGTATCCACTTACCGTCAGGTAGACTGTATGTTTGTCTGCCGACTTCGTCCATAAAAAAAAAAGTTGTCGAGAAAACATCTTATCATTCAAATGACAGCTTATAATATTTTATACACCGACTTTCATTATTATTGACTTTTCACCGACGTGATGAATGCCATTAGTTCGTTAAGATCGTTGTATTTCGAAAATGTATAAAAACTCTATTGAAATGTCTAATTGGCATAGAAATTAAAACCGACCTTAAGGTACAATTTTCTTAAGATCAGTTGTTGTTAATTCAATAATATACTTAAGTACCTACGAAAACGTTTTTTTGGTTGGAACTGTGTATTTAGAAACTTATTATCAATTCTATTCGCTATAGGAAACTGTTTACAAACTAAAAGAAAATTTTAAGTTATTATAAGCTATGATTAGCTCAATATAATAAAACATTAGTACAACAGAAATCAGCTTCGGAAGGACCTGCACAAAAACTGTCCAAGTCATCATAAACATAATTTGTTTATATAAAGTTTACTCTCTGGTTCTGCGCTACACTGTGATATTAAGCTTTCTAAGCGGTGTTATAATGATTAAAACAAAGTGCGTAAGAACAGTAAAGAAATGTACGGGAAAAACCATCTCACAATTAAAACATCCCATTGTGTCTTAACTTTGTTTCATTACAAAGTTAGAAAAAACATTTTCAATTTCAGCGCGAAATATTCAATTGTAACTTTGTTACAGCGGGACATTGTTTAAAAATAAAACGTTCAAACTTGTCGCTTTTAAATGTTTCTAGGTGGCTATTTTCAACACAATTACGCTAATGTGGCGTAAAAGTTTATTTATTTGTATATTATCGTTATTATGGGATATTGAAGTTTTCGAAGTGTGTTAATATTTGTCAAATGTATTATTTGTTCTGAAATAAATAGTATCAAAATATCGATCGTCAAATTTCAAATTGGATAACATGAACCCCATCCCGGTGGTCTTTCTAGTGTTAACCAATTGATTTGGGCCATTGAAAAGATTCTAAAACCACATATTTAAAATTTATGTAACAAAATGTAAAAAATGCTGTAAATAGTAAATATACTATATTTATAGCGAACGCTTTCATATCCGCTCTTGAAAGATCTAATTCAGGTTGCCATCTTCTGTGACCGCTTTTCAATGAAGTACCATTGAGAAGTGGTTCAAGCAAGACTGCGTAAAATCTCGTACAATATAAGCAGGAAACTGTAGTCGCGTATTTAAAGGACATGAACTATGAACTATGAACGGTGCAAGAGCTCACTTACTATCGGACTGCATTCGCCAATCACATTAATGCACCAAATTTTGTATTTCTTTCCTCAACAATTTGTTATTCTATATTTAGAGCATCTCGTAACCGAGTAACCATTTCTGTATTTTCTTATTAAACCAGTTTAATAAGGAAATCTAACTAAACCAATTTATAATAACTAATTTAATAAGTCGTGGGGAATAATTTGCAAAAAAGATTCCCGACAATATAGCTAAAGCGCGCGCCACGATCAGGAAGTATTTCGGTCTTCGAAATGAGGACAATGATCTGACTAAATTATTGAATAATATGATGGGTCTAGTAAAGTGGTCGGATGTGCGACGATTTCATACAAATCTCTTTGCGTCCAGTCTAGGCTGACCATTGACATGACCGGAATTCTTCCTGCTCGTGACGTGCGCTTTACTTGTGTTGACCAGTTGGTCGGTGGGTAAAACAAGCTATCGACAACTGACACGTTCGCAGTGATAAAGGTGATCCACATTTGTATATAGTTTACAATATTATCTACATTATTTACAAATCTGAATTTCTTTTTTAAATTCTACTTACATTTATTTAAATCTATTAAATGTAACATTTACATAACGAATTTACAATATTAAAAAAAAAACTATATTAATCTCAGTAATGAATTCATAATCCATCGCGACTCGTCATTTTATATTTTACATTCACAGCGAAAGTAATTCTCTAAATTAGACCATCAATATAAAAGTAGAAATCAATTTTGTAATTTATGTAATTAAATGGCAAAGTTTAAATAGATCGGTCTGTAAATAAGAGGCCATTTAATAACCATGATCCTATTGCAAATTATAGAAAGTACAAGTATAAATAGAAGTATGTCAAAGCCGAGGACAAGAAAGGACAAGAACTCTCTTGATTCAATATAGCGCTGCGTATTTTTAATCATCTGACATCGGCTATAGGACCACGGCAAATTGCAAAGCTGTGAAAGTACTTGTGGCGAAGATACATTAGAGATGTTGGTACATAATTTCCAAGATCAAAGGCAAGTAAGTATTCCTATTTGTGCGCGGCGTTTTTAACGAGTGACACAGTTAAAAAAATAGTATATTTCATGAAGAGGCTTAGATTCAATCTAGTCGCCACTGCATTCTAACTACAAGCGTAATAGTTTAAAGCTCTTTAGTGAGTTCATACGAATTGAGATCGAATGTTTCTGTTGACTGAGAGCGCACTCAGACCTGGGTCTGAGGCAGGACGCACGCGCTCCCAGGGTGCAGGCTACCTCATACTGTTACAGTACTGACACAAGAGAACTTTCTTGAAGGCCTGTCTAAACACTTTGTTGAATATTGTGTAGAAAATTGGATTCACCATAGAACTAGCGTACCCTAACCACAGCACGCAATCGAAGACCCAATGCGCGATTCTTCTCTCGCATTCCGGACAGACGGCAGGCACCATGTTCAGAATGAAGAACGGGGCCCAAAGAACGACGAACGTAAAGAACACTACTCCGAGAACTTTGGTCGCTTTTTGCTCGAGCCTCAATATGCGGCCGTGTCGTGACGAGTTTCTAGAAATGACGCTCGAGTTCCTTGAATGATGGGCTCTCGGCGTTTGACGGTGGGGGCTGGATGTGACAGGTTGCTGTGGCCGAGCAGTTATAGATCTTCGATTACGGGCGTTTCGGATTGGAGTGGACAGCGTCGTTCTAGCCCCTCCGAAGCTAGAACCCCTTCGGAACCTTCTGGCCTCCTCCCAAGTGACCATAGAAGATGCGCCGCGACTGGACCGTCTTGAGAAAGGTGTGCAAGCCTCGTCTGGTCTCAGGTTCCCATTGCGAGGGAATCCGTTGCAGCCATTAATGTCTCCTCCGGGGACTATGATCACGTCGGTGGTACGTCTTGGTGGCGTGGAGTCTGATCCAAAGTAGGGACAAGTACATGGGGGAGGTAAGAGTAAACCGTCCTCTGAGCTCCGTGACTTTGCAGTCAATGTTGCTGGTGCAAGAAGACCGTCATTACCTTCATCGTCAGAAGCGCTTCTAGGCCTGTGTAGGGGAGTATTTGGATCACAAGTAGACGATGGCCTTCGTCTGTCTTGTAGCATAGAAGATGGTGAACTGGATGATACACTTAGCGACCCTGGCGTGAGCATTCCGCCACGTTCTGATACGTTCGTCCTGGAAATGTTAGTTATGTTATATATTGTTTTAATATATACTTTATAATAGTTTAAATGAAGAGAGACATTGAAAAAACGATTATTCGAATGTAGTAGACGAAACCAATTACACTGTCTGTCGTATTATATAGGTAAGTACTCTTTTATTTACGTTTACAATAGTACATTTCAATTGCCTCCACAAACGAGTTTCTATTTATGATAGCTCGTTTTGTTACCAATGTCGATATTAAATGTTTTAGGTAATCTCCATGCTAATGGTTTTAATAGTATTACGAGTCACAAAGCTAAATTCAGAGAACGACGCTCTTGCTTTTGTCTTTGTATCGTAGCTCTCTCAATACATTCAATAATAACATTTCCACGATGCGACACAACAAACACGCGATGACAATGCAATGCTCTTAAGAAACTCTTTCATGGAGTTAATCAAGGTGAAGTTTGTGCGACAGATCGTGTAGGTACATTGAATCAAACCGTAAATTTTGAAGCAAACAAATAATGCCAATTAGTTATACCCTCGGTACTGCGGTTTGGTCGCAGCGGAAGCTTCCAAGCCGCGAGATAGGCGCAACATCTCTGCACCAAACTGATGCAGTGCAGTCATTGCTGACGGGGCAGGCTCGCTGTGCAACACAACACGTAATGTATGAGGACTACACAGTACACGGACGCAAAACATTCATTACAACGCTAAGTACCACGTCACCATTGTAAAACTGCAACAGAGTAAATAGATCGTACAGAATGCGTATCGATTTTGATTGATAAGTACGAGTAGTTGGTATTATCGATTTGACACGACGAAACTCTCTCTGTCTTGCCTCGAGATACTAAATCTTATTTCTTTTGCAGTTTTACGAGAAGAGGCATGCTACTGGCGACAAGTCCATACATATATAAAGCTTTGAGTGTATCGCAAAGTAATGTGATCTGAATTAGATAGTGTAGCATAAAAATCTCTGAATTTATGAAAAGGTAAGGATTTTGAGGTTATTTAGCTGTTCTATAGTTAAAGATATACCATAATAATTTCAAAGGCGTTGGAGATCTTTAAAATGATTAGGTGTCGGAACTGTTCTATTTGAATGGTTTCGAAAAATGAAGAAATAAATGTCTTAAAAATATTAGCTGATAAGCGTTGTTAGCATTACTGCGTTATTTGCGTTCGTAAATAAGTTATTACTGTGGCTTTAAAGTTCATATTTGTTTGCTCTGACTGAATGAACAGGTTTGTTCTACAATTTTGTATTTGCAGTTGGAGCCAACTGGCCACGTATTGTATAAGTTGTCAATAAGCCGCAAAGGAGTTTGTTTTTAATTTAACGCCAAATTGGCCAATAATATAAAAGAGGCGACATAATGTCGCAATCTAATTTATTTTGTGTTATCCAATGTTTACAATATTATTTGGTTTGCAACAAAAAAATGAATTTCTCATGAAAAATTTAGTTTACACTTGATTTCCCAGTTGGTCTAATTAAGCGATGTTTGGATACTGATTCCCAGAATACAAGTCACAAATCTTTGTCCACTAATATTTTCAAGTAAATATAATGTTATTAATATAAATGGATGTCTTCTTATTTTAGAAATCTTTATATAAAAGTGACATTCTGGCATAGAAGTGACGTTTTTATGAAAACCCTAAGGATCGCTTCGGAATGTTTCGGAGAGGATCTTTGAAATATTTCAAGTAGGCTTGAGAATATCTACGTATACGTATATCTACAATATGATGTTGAAAGTGACACTGAAAGTTTGTGGAATCTCAAAAATGAAATCACACATGAAGATGGAAGTTGCTTTATTGCTATTTGAAGTATACTCCGCGACATTCGAAACACTTTTTCATGCGATAAAACTATTGTGTGAAGCACTCAGCCCACCCTTCTATAGGCACCTTTTCAACAGCCTTTTGGAAGGCCGTTACTGCCACTTCTGCATTCATAAAACGTATTCCTCTGAGTTTATTCTTAATTTTAGGGAACGAATAAAAATCACGGTGCGCCAGGTCGGGACTGTATGGCGGATGACCCATTAGCTCCACATTTACAGTACCTACTCAAAAGTTGCTTCGTTTGTCTGAACTCAACTGAGGCATTGTCGTGATTCCTAAATAGAAGGCATGCAGCTCTACACATACCAGTCCGCAGATACTGTTTTTTTTTTATTTTCTAAAGTTTGTAGCAAAGTGGCCCGATCTGCCAAAGAGGCAATCCATTTTCATTCGGCAATCAATTTTATTGTTTTAAGTTCGTCTTTCGTACTTTGCGGCTCTAAGTGAAAATCAGCGTCGCAGCTCACGCTGCGACAAAATGCTAAGATGGCGCCGATTGGCACAACGATCAATATTATTTTTGTATTTTTTAATTGTCGTTTCATTCGATATGCCTTTGTCAATAAAATAATATAATTTTTTCTTCTTTCGTACAATAATTTTCAATAAAGTTTATATTTAAAAAAAATGCAGTCCGTTAATTTTCGTACTTAAATATGACGCTTAAATAGGGCCTGCGAACGTTTATAGGCAACGTAAAAGAAAATTTAGCCAAGTTAATTAGAAGTGGACTATTAAAAACTTATTCTGGCGGAATATGTCCCCCACACACAAATTGAATCTTTGATCAGATAAGAGTTTTGTTTGAGTAACATGTAATGCAGAATGAATACAAAATGTCAAATGCAAAAGCAATGCAAAGGTCAAATGATCCATAGCTTTGGATAATCAAAACATACAGTAAAGCTATTTCTCTTTTCCCGAGTAAGATGGCACACGTGCATGCAAGAAAATTCTTAAAAACTGGAAATGTATGGGTAGCCGCAACACAATGCGACTACCAAAAAATATCTATATTTTATTGTAATATCCAGGATTCGAACATAATTCCACACGTGGTTAGACAAAATTAACAATGATACCAAATTTACTCTTCTCGTACAAAGGGGTTTTGTACAGAGGATATCTTCTCCTTTGAATTTAACGAGTTAAATTAGACTGATAAGAGATGATTTATAAGTCACTACCTATTTGAATACAAATGTGAATTGTGATTGTTAATTACCAACATAACTTTTAGAAATTCAGTTGTTACATGTTCGGAGGTGCTTTGTAGGCAGAAAATAAGTGGTGCAGTCGATGGATGGAATTAAATAGAACACGTGTTCGCCGGGTCTCTCGATGTAGCGCCGCGTCGGTTTGATATCTCTACTGACATCAGGGGTTTTGTTTTTGAATTTCCCTATTTTAGTTGTCCCCATTCCACTGTCCCCACTGTAGTTACTACAAAACACCCTAATAAAAACATAATAATAATCAGCAAAACTGCAAATGAGCGTAAATGATGTCAGATGTCGTTTACGTAAAACAACACTTCTTTTAACTTTGGAAAATGATCGATTCTTGCTTCCACGAGAAGAGAGTATCTTTCGCGATAAAACCGTTACTTAGGTGATTTCTTTATTACTCAAGGTTATTGGTAGCTACCTATCTTAGAAAGTAAAATGAAAATAAGCTTTCGATTAAAACACGAGGTACAAGCCATCATTTGACAAGTACTAGACAGCAAGGACAATTGTTTCTAAAACGTTGATATAATTATTTGGCACATCAGTTATGCAAAACGGCTGAAAATGAAAATGATGATTAAAATTCTTCGAATTTTGATTTCACTTTTACAATTAATCAAGTAATTGACCATATCAAGTAATTTACAATGTTTCAGCTTTATCTGGCAAAGTCTTAGTCGTTGAGATAATCCATAAAGAGGCAGTCACATAAATATTCAATTTCACGTTTCATTTAATTTCCATAATAAATATGAATTGTGCTGAATTGGAGGAAAAGATATGGGAATGGAAACGATTCACGGCTATTTATTTTATGGAATTGAAGGTGGAATGAATAGGTGTGAAGACGCCTTTACAGATGGAGGAAAAATGTAACAAAGTATAAAACTAATAAATCCATCGTTATTTTGGTACATTTTGGTGCTTGAATGGTAGGCAAAGAATCCAAGCCACAGGCAAATATAATTATTATGTGCTATTACGACAGTTACATTCAAAAATAATAGGTAAATTGGTTTGTTGCTGGAAAAGTGTTTTCATTCCACAAAAGAATAATTTAGAACTTAGGCCATGCTATATTATACTATCTCATGCTATATTATACTAGCATGACATTAATTGAGAATTTAATCATAATTTTGTTTTAGTTTTTTTTTATGGCCTTCGATATCCACGATACATGCCAACTTCAGTCCAAAATGACCAACGCTGGCACGCCCCAGGATGCGATACCTACCTATTGAGATGTAGAAATTGATTTTGAGAAAGAGTTGGGAAAATGCGGAGAGATAGGATGGGATGGGAATGAGCTCTGGCATATCTCACTCACTACCGAAACGTACGCGTACATTGCCGAATAGGATATAGTGGGAAGTGCAAGGATTTCAAGGTAGTCTTCTGTGAGAGAGGGGTAACGTGGTCATTTGAGTGCGCCCAGTGCCTGCTGGATTGCAGCGTGCACCTTCTCCCTACAAAAAATATTAACTGTAATTTTTCAGTAGTATATTAAAATTTTACTTGTGACCCTTGATATATATAAAATTAAGATCTTGTAAATAATACATTTTGAAAAAAATGACGTTTATGTGAAACCAGAATCATTGGTTGATCTCGAGACTTTGTTTCGTTGATAGTTTTGGTCATCACGTACGCCACATTTTCAAACATTTTTTGTTTTAAACAAAGAGATGGCAGCCGAACAGACAATCCACCTGGAGGTAAGTGTATACTGCAGTCCTGCGATGTCCGCAGTAGATACAAGACAACATCAGTCCAGAATGACAAAAGTTGGCGCGCCTTCGGATGTGATGCTTACCTTTGGAGATTTGGGAATGGGTTTTGTGAAAGGGTTGGGAAAATGTGGAGAAAAGGATAAGATGGGATGATAATATCTCATTCACGTACGTAATTGGGGAAACAGGATACAGTACATTTTACGGTTGACTTTTGTGAGAGAGGGGCAACTTCACCAGTCTTGCACCTACGATAATCAATATCCCGATAATTGATAATCCCTTCGAGATTACGAAGATAAATTTTGTAGGAGGCAACAACTACCTATTGCCTCCGTTGGAGTTATCTCTCATTACCGTACACGTGTCATCTGGGTGGTACTAAATGGGTAAAACAACAACACAAGTCGTTGACAAATCGACCCCCTAACTTGTCAACACAATGCTTAAAAAAAAACAAAAAATGGACTCATAAACTCGCAATGTTCAAGGCAATATGACTAAAACGGGAATCCCATACCCTAAAGTGCGACTTTTTTATAAGCCGATATTGAAATTTTTTAGGTGACTATTGAAGAGTCGACAAGACCGCGGAGATGCTCGCCAATGTATCATCCGCTTAAAAGAACAACGTGTAAAGCCTGTTTGAACTGACATTTTCTTGTGCCCATCGATCATTTATGTAGTTATTTTGATAAATTACTTCATTGCGAAAATGTCGTTTGCAAAAATGATCTGAAATATTTCAGATCATTTTTGTACTTGAAATGCAAATGTTTTTTTTTAGAAAGCGGTAATCCAATTTGTTTTCACCAATAAGTATGTACATATGTCATACATCGATATGTGTATTCTCATATCGATGATATCACATAAACATCTTGTGCTACTGAAGGTACATATTTTCTCCAATGTTAACATTCAGTAATAAACCTTATTAAGATAACAACATTTGTTCTCTTCAATCTTGAAGTATCTTGGAAATGAGGTATTAATACTTAGAAATCCATTGAAATTCCACTTACAGTACAATACAATATTCATTTAATTGCGGACAACGTTCATTTATAGAAAAAATGTGATATATTTATATTGTGTGCAAATATCGAGCAGTCTGAAAATTTTTGCGTACAATCGAGAATTGTAAATCGCAGTAAATATTTAAGTTATAAATTCCATATATGTAAGTTAAAACATAAAGATTCTTACATTTGTACCATATATTCATACAACGGGTAATAAATCTTAGCAACAAATGCGTGGATCAAAGTGACCCAGAACATTGAAATTTCGTCAAAGAGACACATTTGAACTGGATTTCTCAACTACGAACCTACAGCAAAATATAACTTCGAAATCTAACCGGAGTGAACACAAAATCAAAAGTGAATTCTATAATGTTATTCTAAATATAACCGGCCACCACACGGCACACATAGCTGTATACATACAACGTAACATATATAAATACATACAATTTGATACAAGGTATCAAATTAAATGTATTTATTACTGTAGGTCCATAATTTGAATGTCCGCTATTATCTTTACCTATCAGTTCTAATAAATGGAATCCGACTTCGCACTAAGATGTCCGCATTTTACGCATATTTAACAAATAACAAAATATTATTTAACAAAAAATATATATCCATTTTCTTTTAGTTTAGTCAGTTATTTATTTTTCCTAACCCAAATTGGTTTGGCCTTTTTCTTAATGTGTAGAAAATATACTTCTATTTAGTTTAACTTTCGTATCTTCGTATTTTCGAGACGATCTTCAAAGTTTATCAAATAATGACGTTAAATTAAATAAAACAATAAGATTAGACATTTCTTATGATTTTTTTATAGTAAAGTAGGCGGGCTAGCAAGCGGTCCCACGTGATGGTAAGTGTTACCGTCGCCCATGGACACCTGCAACACCAGGGGTATGAGGGTGTGCCGCCGACCTTGAAAAATCCTATTCACAGCTTTCTTGAAGAACCCCATATCGGGAATTTTGAATAAACCTCAGTAAGAAAGAGCTACGGAGACAGTTCGTTCCACTGTCTACGGGTTCGCGGTATAAAATGGTTTTTGGACCGAACAGAACACGACACCTTTCATATTATTCAATCAATGAAAATCAAAGGTCTAATTTAATATGCTTTAGCTAACTGTGGTTTTGCTCTCGAGTATATCATAAAAGGATTAACAATTACTTCTATCGAAATGCGGTTACTAAAAACTCTACTTTCGTATTTGTATTTTCTAAATTGTTCAACAATGTAGTGTCGGGCAGTAAAATTTCTATCTAAGTGAAGCATCGCACTCAAGTCAACCGCGTAGGTGAAGATTGTGGGCGGCTGAATATCTCACTAAACGACGTTCCTTGCAAACTTGCGGTTACGTACCACCTGAGGGTTCCAATGACAAAGATGGCGGTAAACCACTCACTATTAGGTTGTCACCTAACGCTAATGCCCTGTCGTTTTTCATATACATATACGTGTGTCATATACATTCCTGAAGTACGTTTATACTCAACCATTCAGCGTAATTTTTGACGTTATCTAAGCACAAGGAAGGGACCTTATTGTCGGTATTGACTTATTGACTTCGGATAAGACTCTAACTAAAAATTCTATATAAATTGTGCTTTATATACATTATACCAGTAGATATGTTTATGTTTCTATGTAGCCTAAATCCATTGTAGTTCCTATTGTCGCGGCAGTTGTATTTTATTCTAAACTTGGGAGCGTTCAAGTATTACATAAGAATAATTTCATTGATTTTTAGACTTTTCCCTTTGTAGGAGAAAATAAGAAAATTTCTACCCCCTCGGTCCACCAAAGATATATATTTCTTTTTTGATTTATTTATCTGTATCAGGTTTTTATTGGATTTGAAATGAAACCGAATAAAATTGATAGTAAAAATAATGCAATTTATTGCAAGTTATCTTTTTATTGTTTATTAATTATTGTTATAAAATAAGTACTTTGAAAAACATGTTTATTATTTTAGTTAGTTAGTGCCTATGGTTAAATGCAACCAAAAGTTAGAGCTCCTTCTGAATCGCGTGTTTTAGCATATTTTTGGCGCGAAATCAAGTCGCGCTCAGCGGGTCGGCGACAGGGCATCGGCGGGCTCCCAGTCTGATTTGTACGTCGCGCCCATGCCACGCTCACGCCCTATGCCTCCGGACGCAGGCGTTCGCTGTTTGACGGTGGCTTGTCTACCGATAATCCACTAATTAACCCGACTCAGTGGTCTGTGCGCCACAAAATAGAAATATGCTCTAACATATGATTTTTTTAGATATAACAATAATAAATATGTTTTTTTTTTCAATACATTATATTTTTAAGTCTGGGAAACTAGAACCAAAAATTAGATCTCTTTTCTTAGGTTGCCATTTTTTTTGTGAAAATACGAACCGATTTAACATTCCAGAAATATTTCTCCTTAGTTTTTTGTGGTTTTTTGAATACTAACGGTGCCAACGACTTCGTTCGTGTGTACTTGTGATTTCCATGGGAACTTTATAATTGATTTGGTTAAAAGTACTCTAAATGTTAATCCAGCCTTTATAGGTTATCACTATATCGAGTTTTATTTAAATCCGTCCAGCGATTTTTGCCGTTCAGACAGACATACAGATAAAAAATCTAAAAAAATGTTTTAGGCTCTGTATCACATATACTATACACTGCAATGATTTTTTCAAAAAATATTCCATGTACAGACGCGGCTCTGTTAGGATTTTATTATATGTATAGAGATGTATAGATTAGAGATGGTGGGATTGGAACAGCTTAAGCTCAGGACCTTATTGGGCTTTATATATTTATTGTTGAGTAAAAATCAGAAATTAACAAAGACTTAGATTTGATTTTTTTTGTTGACTGCAAAGTTCAACAAAGCGTGCGAGCAAGAATTCACACCGTAACATGTTCAACATAAGTGATAAGAATCAAAACTGTCAAATGATTCACAACTCACATGTTCAATCAGTTGAAGAGGTTAGAAATCTCATCAAATATGTTTAGAAGGGACTTGATGATATTTTATAGACGTCCTTTCGCATATCACTGCGTTTGACCGACCGATTAGCGCAGTGACTAGTGTCCCCTCTGGCTGTGCAAAAGGTCCCGGGTTCGATCCCCGGTCGGATACACATTAGTTAAATCAAAAAAAAGAAAGACAAATGTATGTTCGGGTCTGGGTGTGTGTTTGTGTTTGTCTTTGTATGTGTCTCTGGACCCACGATACAGGGAATCCTAGTGTGAGCCATTCAGTGTGGCTATATTTATATTATAACAAATCTCGCATAGTCAATATTTAGACTTTGCATTGACTATAGGTAATTGACCACTTTCAGTAATTGTAATTGATAATTGATTCAGAATATCACCACTCCTTTTCTTCCTGTTGGTGTCATAAAAGGTGACTAAGGATTAACGATGCAGTTACCACAAATACTGAGGAACTACGCCACTTCTAAAGACCGAACTCGCCAAACCGATTGGCCAGCGTCACGTTTTAAGACCATATATCTTACCTGCTCAACACAATCAGCATGAAGAGAGTCATGCCGCAACAGTGGATAATAAAATGGCTGTATTGTAGTTAGGTGTCTAAATAGGTAAGTAGATTAATTGTAGATTAATATCCATTTAGGAGACGAACTGGAAAATACTTAAATATATTTACTAAAGCGCGCGCCACGAGTAGAAAGAATTTCGATCATTAACATGAGATCAGTAAAGACTGGACGGTAAAGAGATTTGTACGAAATCGCCGATCACTATCATTCTAGATCCCTCACACTATTGAACGTGGCAGCTTAAGTAGGGTTTAACATTTATTCTATCTAAATCTTAGTCGAGCGGTTTCCCAACAACCTGTATCAATTTAATAGTACTACTAGTTGGAATTCCTTTGAACGTTGCCCGTGTTTATGATTGAAATAAAAGTCTCGAAAAACTGGAACAACTTTTGCATACCTTAAGTGCCTTGTGTTTGAACTCCTTTTGAACTAAGTGTGATTAATAACTTCGACTTGTACCTCTCATCCCTCATCCTTTTCCTTCTCACATAAGGATTTGAAATAATGTTTTATCTGTTTTATAGTCTTACGTTCCCATTAATTTAATTATTATAAATCGACTGACTGAGAGTGACGCTGTTTACAAACACATTTCACTTACATTATGCGACGTCACGGCACGTGTGTAAATTTTTTAAGTAACTGACGTATTTCCATAAAAAATACGAGTATTAAGGAATTTATAAGTTCGAATCATTCTCAAGTAATTATTGTAAGTGTAAGTTATGTAGAGATGTATTACGAAAACATTGGCCACGGGCTAATCAGGAAACACCCGAACGCGTCATTCACGTCTATGAATTATGGTACTGTATTTATTTATTTAAACGGGTCTTATCGCGAATGTTTACCTGTTACGAATGTTTACCCGTCACGAGCTCGTGATCATGATTGGTGCAACCCAACCGAAACGTCGAGTAAAATAAATAAGGTAAAACGTAAAGATAAAAATAAGGTAAAATAAGGTTAAAGATAAAACCTAAAGATGGTTAAGGTTAAGATGTTAAAACATTCGCGTTAAGACCCGTTGAAATAGATAAAACGCGTATAGATAATAGATAAAAATGTGAAAATCTCAAATGTTATATGAATTATTACAGTAATTGCATATATATAAATTCTACAGTAATTTCTAATTGCATACTTTACAAGATTCTAATTACAAGATACTTTATTGCATGGACGCGGATGACGCGTTCGAGTGTTTCCGGATTAACCGATGGTCAATGGTTTCGTAATGTATATATAGGTGTAGTCCGTTTCCTGCTTAATGCCTAATTTGAGGAAAGAGGCGTTACCTTATTAAAGTAACATTTTCTCTAGGTTGTTACGTAGCGAAATATTATATTGTCATTATTTTTGTTATCTTTGAGTATTATTAATCTTCTATATTAATTAAACGCAAAATTCATTCCGCAAGCGGCAACACTGATGGGTGATGACACAAGATGAAGGTTCATTGAAGACAGTTGATAAGCCCAAGATTCTAAAGCTGATACAAATAAAATTATACTAATGAAATTACTGACGTATTTACGAGTTAGTATAAACTCTATACTAAGGAATTAATTTTGCAAATGTTTTCTGAGGACGGGAGGCTTGTCCTGGTATCTCAGTGTTTTTTTTATAGAACAGATATCAGAGTAGTAAGCGGGCCACGTGATGGTCAGTGCTCAGCGTTTCCCATGGACACCTGCAACACCAGGGGGTATGCGGCTATGCTGCAGACCTTGCAGAATCATCTTCACAGCCCCATATGATAGCGTTACGGAAAAATCTCAGCTGACAGTTCATCCCATAAGTTTCGGGTTCGCCGTATGAAGCGTCTTTTTGACCGCATTGTACCTATGTCATTGTCGTCGTATATCGTCATTGTATATCGCATTGTCAGCGACTCTATGTCAAGGAAGTGCGGATTGACTGTACGACGATGATGATGATGATTTCGTTTTGGGTGCTAACCGTTGAGTGTTTTATAGCACTCATGAGTGCAGTTCCGTTGAGTGCACGTCGTCGGGTGGATATGTATGAACCATATAAGCATAGAAAGGAGTTATATCCGACCGACAAAATATTTTGTGAGTTGTTCTGCAGTTCTTCAAAAACTAGCCGACCATTTAAAAATACGACGATATTTTTCTTGTCCGATTAAATGTGAATTAATATAAACTGTTCAGCTACAAAGCCGGGTGACATCTAGTCGACCCGATATCGGAATCTTAATTCTATACTGACTCGTAAATACGTCCGTATTCCCAAACATTGATCAACATTACACATCAATCGATCAGACATCGACTAAAATACTGATAATTGCAATGCATTTGCTGGTGACGACACCATATATACCTAGGTTATATCAGCGCAGCTTGTAAAGACTCGGGTCACTGAATTAGTTGCGAAGGAATGAAAATGTTATATGCCATGCATCGTAAATGCTACGGCATCCTGCGCTCGTACATCTTCGGCCGGGCTCGGCTAAGTTCGGTGGCACATCGGGCGCGGCCGGCGGTCGACCGTATTATTCGATACACAGTATTATTCTATTTTATTACCTTAAATAAGTATCATTAAAGTAACCAGAGCTTTTATTCTCACAATTATACTCGTACATTCATCATTTACCATACAACACATATCCTTCGAGCCGGATGTAGCAGTCGGCGCTGACCGCGTTCCATGTCCACCGAAGGTAGCCGAGCTCGGCTGAAGATGTACGAGCGCAGGATGCCGTAACAGTAACAATTTGTGATATTATCTGAGAAAAGGGACTTCATTATCGTTATGGATTCATTGATATATATTAAAGTTTTCCAAGTTAAAGTTTCGTTATAATTATATTTACAAAGAAACATGCTCTAACATGTTAGAGAACAGAAACGACTTTCAAGATAAAACAATAACAATGTGTTAATATTGTAAAATTTCGCTACAATATTAATATCTAGGAAACTAGTACAGATAATGAGTTTCATTTGCTCAAATAATATCACATTTGCTTGTTCGTCTATAAAGGGGGATTCCACACTACATAACATGTTGTTAAATGAGTATACCCGTTTATATACGATTTATATATACAAGTGTACATGTCTATATCGTGTAATATTGCTATCAAATATTGTTAAATATAACAAGACTTTACAAATTAATTGCCAACGTTTTACAATATGTATGCCATACAGAATGGAACAAATGGTCGGGTTCTGGAGAGAGTATTTTTTATTTTTGGGAAAATTTTTATGTTATAATAATCTAAGATTGTAGATTTTCTGATATTTTCAAATAAAATAAAGTTCCCTGGAGTAAAATTTACTGTCTTCAATATTTAAGGTAGGTATTTATGCTTCCAGAGCCCGTTCGTTTGTTCCGTCCAGTATAACGAACCGATGAATAACAATGTTGAGTGGCTTTGTAAGATGTTATACAACATTATGATATGTTGTGTAACATCTAACGTTCACACTATATAATAATGCAAAAAAACATATAATGATACGAAATGTCACATTGAATTGGACTCACATTAAATTGCATTATCTTGAGAGACTTTAAAAATCATTTGACTTGGATATTCAAATAAACATGTATAATTATTAATCAAGCAAATTTTAGTTAGCGTAGTATTGATAAGAACGCCTAGCTTAACAGGAGTTAGTGGCTTTCCAATATAATGGGCGATTGGGTAAATAAATACATGTGTATGTGAGTAGTACGTTTATCGAAGGGCGATAGGTAAAAAACCAACATGTACCAACATACTTGAGATATATACCTCAATTGAAAGCTATTGTTTCAAAGATATTTTAATGTAAAGGCAGAAGCCGTGTGCGACCCATTATATAAACGGTTCTTCTATTCTAACTTTTCATTTCTTAAAATCTTTTTCATATTATTTTCTAGCGGTGAGAGCCAAGGGATATACTCGACTCACATTCGTTTGTTTGTTTGTTCAAATCCTCGGCCTGTACTGTCACTGGTTCGGCGGCGAGGGAAAATATCGTGAGGAAATCCGCAGGCTCCAGAAAGAAAAATCTGGAGTATGTGATCCACCTACCCGCACTGAGCCTGCATGAATTAAGACCCCCCAATAATTTACTGATGGAGGCCTGTTCCACTGCAGGCAGTGAGACATTATAGGCTGACACATTTTATTTTAGTAAAAAAAAAAACATCGCTTTTGCTGTTGCAGTATATGCTTATAACGATTATGGTAGATCATAAAAAAATACATTGTTCCTAATTTTATATATGTCGGTGGATTGGGACGACCATACATTGCCTTTCTTGCCATAGTCTTTTTACTAAAAATAATCAAGTCAAATTATTTTTATCGATTGTTATTGGAAAATGCCAAGAACCTCTCGATACTAAATTCCTGATATCAAAGCAATTAACTTTTTTTCTACGACGTTTCAACTATGTCTCTTTAAACTGACACGTTTTACCGCAATACTTGCTTGCTTTAGAAATAAATTTCTGCAGAGTAATGGGTGTATCAGTGACTTCGAAAGAAACTTTATATTTTTTTTAGTATAAAGAGTAATAATTCGTAGAACAAATGTTCATTGTTTTCGCACTTATCAAGAATTCAGTGTTCAACACATAAACGGACATGCCAATACAAAAATATAGAAGTAATGAATAGTCTTACCTGGAGTCCTGAAGCCATAGATCCCTGGTGTCTATAGGCGGCAGTTCGGTCTCAGTCGAGGCTGCAGAATGGTGTGGCGTCCCTCTAGTGCCAAGAAATCTCCTCCACGTGCACCTTCGCTCTATAGAGAAAAAAAAAAGATTTAACAAAAAAAAAAAACAATAACAATAAACTTTGTACGTAATGCAATAAGAGTGTTTTTCAATGAAACATTGCAGAAACCAATTCTTCAGACCGATAAAGCTTGTTTGTTACTGTCTAAAATGCGGCACTTTTGGATTTAAAAAATAAATTACAAATCCAATCTGTCATCACTGAATATAAAGAAATACAATAAAAAAAACGTAATTTTATTGGATTTAGACTGTTAGTAAAATATGTAGTATTTGTATGTTAAATATAAATAAATAAAAAATAAATAATAATATCTATTACAAAGAGGGACTTTATTATACTAACTTTAGTATTATATTTAAGTAAGGACTAATTTAAGTAAGTATCTTATATTATTATTATTATAAATGTACGGCAGTGAAGGGACAGGCTTATGGTATGATAATTTCTAAGATAAACTGTAGAGGGAGAGTGCACGCTGCATTCCCACAGCCGGTGGGAGCACTTGACTGGCAATGTTACCCCTCTCTCACACAGAAGACTACCTTGAAATGTACTGCATTTCCTACTTTATCGTATTTCCCCAATGTATGTAAGTGTGTCGATAGTGGGTGAGATATGCCAGAGCCAATTGCCATTCCATCCTATCCCTCCCTATTTTCCCATTACATTCCTTAGTCTGCAAAGGTAGGCAGCGCATCTGGGGGCGTGCCAACGTTTGTCATTCTGGACTGATGTTGGCATATAACGCGGAAGTTTAAGGACGACAGTATCCACTTACCATCAGGTAGGTACCATCATAAAAAAATATCACAGAAGACTACGAGTCTGTTGTTTATTTTTGATTATGAAGTTTATACACAAATCTATTGGAGTTTTCTACATTGATACCCCTGAACCCTCATACCATAGCCAATTGTAAATCATTCACCGTAAGATCTGCAGTCTGTCGTTCATCCACTCAATCTATCGAAGAATTTTATAAGGAAATTGTTTCCCAAAGGCGTAGTAAACGCCTTACATTTTATACCTCACATAATAAGACGTAATACACAGCACGACATTGTCGTTATTGGCTGCTTGTTTGGGCCCGCCGCAGGGTAAATTCTCTTTGTGAGTCACCCTTTGTGTGCCGTGCACTGTCTTTGGCAAAATGAGCCTTACCAATATTTGCTGCTGCTTTCACGTCGCATTTATTAGGATACTTACTACTTTACGTCAGGTCTGCTACATTCCACATTTTGGGTATGAAAATGCGGAAATAAGAAATGGCCTATAGTTTCCCGGGTATTGAAAATTTAATAAAAAAACTTAAAATCATATCTTGATAAAGTCCATTTCATGGATGTTCTCTTTTGATGTATGTAGGTCAATTGAAAAGTTCAAATATTTATACAAGGTGTCACCGAAATAAAGCAAAACTTGAAACATGTCAACCAATCTATACATATACGAGTATAATAAAATCGTAACAACAGCTTTGTTTTTCAAACGGGCTATTATATGTATTATTTTAAATGTATTCCCTCGGGCAGTATTAATTAAACCGCCGAATCTCTTCTTACACTTTATTATTTTTCCACAGGCTTAACCAGTTAACAATCCTTTTGACAGTCCTCGTGGGCGGAAGTGCGACGGTGACCACACGGTGGCCAGGCCAGGGCTTTGTTACTGTGATGGAGTGCCATCATTAACACTATAAGCGGCAGTGGTGCAACATTAATTAGCGTATATGTATAGATTGGTTGATTTCGGTGTCACCTTGTATATTTGCTTTCCGTTCTCATTGTTACGATTTAAGTTAATAAGATACTTAAATTAAAAAAAAATCGGAATTTAATATCATATCGTGTGATAAAAAATTTGAGCCTCACTTTTAGAGCCGTAATGCCCAGCCAAATACCAACCAACCAAATCTAGCTATCTCTGTATTTTGGTTGATAGATGAGACAAATATAACTTATAATTGTTATATGTCTATGTATAAATAATTTAAAAATAAATTAAGTCTATAAATACATACAGGAAACTCTTCAGATGACGTCACATATGAGCTTCTGCCGATATTTCCTACTTAGCTGCCGGCCGCTTAATCCGATAAAAGCTTTCATGTTTGACATGTTTGAGCGGAACTAAAGTTAACTTACATATTTGATGACAGTGTCTTCATAATCATTTCACTATGTGTTTATATAACTTGACAACTAAGTAGACATAATAATTTAAAATATTTGTTTCTACTCCTTCAAATACGATTAAATTTGAGAATAAAGGATTGTTGTTCAACGATTAAATTTTATGATTGTACTTACATATTCATAATTTGATTCTAAATGTAGCAGGCCACACAGAAAGTGCGTTCAAGATTTGATTCTAAATGTAGCAGGCTACTAAAAAAGTTTTGCAATGAAGAGTTTTTACGGAGCACAGGCTGGTTTTGATGTCAATTAAAACTACGACTTTAACATAGAAACAAAACAATTCAAATTAAAATTTCCTTCCATATTTTTGTACGAGCTGAATCAAAATATCTTGTCTCACTAAAAAATGGATATTCGACTGGAACGTTTCCCTGCTATGATTTTGTATGATTATAAATGTTCTTTAAAACCTGAAGATCCTTTTAATAAACTTGAAATGCCGTTTGCAGATACTTATCTGCGAACGGCATAATAGTTGCTTAAATTCATTGTACCACGATATACAGTTACTTCCCTTAGAAGGGCGTGCCGGCGTGTTAAGCGTAGAATGAATTTACAATGAATGAATTGGTCGACTAAGTTTGACTGACGAAGAAAGAAGCGGTCGCCTTTTTAACGGCTGTTACAGTAGAAAGTGGCATGGAAAAAAATAATTTGTGAAAACACGCGAATTACATACGAGGAGATTTCGGAATGATTGCAAATTGGATCGGGAAGTGTGAATGAAATATTGCATGGACATCTACGAGTCAGGAGCATAGTATCATACCGGATGCCGCACATCCTTCGTTGTCGAATTTCGTGTCGAATGGTGCCGTGATATGATAACAAAATTTGAAGCAGGGTTGTCACGGCGTCTGTACTACATTGTCACAGGTGACGAATCTTGAATCTACCAGTATGCTCCAGAAACTAAACTTCAGTCTACTGTTTGGATGATTCAAAGTGAGCCAACGCCCACCAAAGGGAAAAGAGTAAGAGGCGCTGGGAAAGTTTTAATTGCAAGTTTATTTCATTTTAACTGGCTATCTAATATCTGTTACCTTTACGAAACTAAAGCAGCATTAACGGTGGAATGTTAGTTGATAAGGAAATTTTATTTTTATTTATTATAAATATCTTTTTTGTAAACTATTAACAATTGTATGAGCTAAAGGTTTTAAAATAAATGAATTTATTATTATAATTCACGCAGAATCGTACGTAGCCCCGCACTTGCCAAACGTTTTACTGCAGTCAGTAACAGTCGTCCAACACAGGTCTCCGCGGACTGTTGCTGCACCATGACAACTCGGGTGGATTGCTCACTCAGAGCTTAAACCAAGGGACAGTACCTACTCCGGTTAAAGTTTTAGGCCATGCTCCATACAGTCCCGACTTGGCACCTTGTGACTTCTTTTTATTTCTCAAAATTAAATTCCAAATGAAAGGGAAGCAGCTTTAGTCATTGGAAGACGCCCTGGCTACATTCAAAGAGGCTGTAAAGAGGTACCTGAGGAAGTGTGGAATTTTTTTTTCAAAATTGATACTGACCCATAGAATTGTGTATAGATGCAGGTGAAAAATGATGAAAAAATGTGATAAAAAAATTGGATTTGTAAAACATTTTTTTCTTTCTCGCTAAACTTTTAGAGTTACCCTACCCGCGTATTTTGAAAAAAGTAATAAATTCAAACCGAATCTACTACACTTGTTTTCTACGACTGATTTTCCTAATTCCTACACTCTTATTTACAAATTCTCAGAACAATCGTTTTTCTTTAATTTTTCCTCTGTCGAGAAACGACGCTTCGCTCAAATTGTTAGGCCAATAAAAATTCTAAGAGAAAATCGTAAATTAAAAAATTCTTACGATTTCTTTTGTCAAGTGAAGAAATTCACAGTGTTGTTGTCGTTGTCAGTAAATTAAAGAAATCGACTTATTTATATAAATAAGATACAATGTCTGTCAATATATTGTTCTCGCTAATCTTAAGAAATACTGAGGCGATTATGGGTAAATATTCGAAGGTTAAAATCGACTGGGTCTTTTATAAATAGGCAGAATGTGCAGACGAGCCTACGATTCACATATAGTAGTTATAACTAAGGTTTTACTATATAAGCATACCTACATATTTTATACGTTTTTATGTTATCGATGTTGCTTGGTCGTGGACACCTGCGACTAAGAGACCGACCAATAGGAGCTCGAGAACTCGAGCAGAGTTATAAGGGGTCGTTTAAAAGTATTCACATGGGGCCATTATGATAGTTGACCGCGCGATACCATGTACCCAACACCTAATTGTATTTGACGTCGTAGTCTTTGCACGATATTAACCTCTTCATTCCACAGCCAACATTTCCACATTCCTACAGCCAATTTAACCTTTCTCATGGCTCAGAATTCCTGCAATATTCCTAGCAATTTCGTTCGGAAAACAAAAAGTTTTCCTCAAACTTCCAGTGCTTCAATAAGAGTTTCTCGAACGAGGACCGCAAGACCGAATGCAATATTTAGCGAAAAATTGATTTTATTTTACCTTTTCTTCACATATTTTAGGATTACATGTACCTATACTTTTTTTCACGGAGTATTTGAAAGAAAACGGAAATCTGTGATGTGTTTTAACGGTTTATAGTTTCTAATTTGGGATTTGAATTTAAAATGTACCTATATTATTAATCTCCGTGTAAATTCTCAGTGGTATCATATATACCTCGTTCCAATCCAATTTCTCTAAAATATAAACAAACATGGTGACCAGACGTGACTGATACGGCCTTACATAAATAATTGCCTTAAGTAGTGAAGTATTAATTGTTTACATATTCATAATTTGATTCATCGAGACTGCAAGTTTGCCCTAGATTTGTTGAGATAATATTTTATTGATTTGGTTTTGTTTTCGGCAAATTGGATTCGAACGGACCATATATAGATTATTACTATGCAAGTAAATGTCCGGATACACGAAAATCAACTGTCGCGTGCATTTATTTAGAGTTCTATTTTTAATGCACTTACGGTCTCATTTATGGTTTTTTTAGATTATTTTACGAGATTTTTTTTATGTACGAAGGCGGCAGACGAGCATACAGTCTACCTGATGGTAAGTGGATATTGTCGCACATATACATCCGCGATACATGTCAACGTAGGTTCTTAGGTTATCTTTTTACATTTACAAGCAACACAAGCACAACTTTTTTTTACAAGCAAGGTACTAGCGCTCGTTAGTAAAAAATGTCAGTATTTAATAAAAACTCTAATTAGCAAATGTTATTACAATACAAACGAATTATTTTGTCACAAAATCACTTGTAGACTAAGAGAACCTATTATGTGATATTATTATTACCTATTATTAATTTGTATGACAAAAAGGCGGGATAAAGAGGATTTTTTTTGTAATTATCATAACATCTTTGTACCTACAATCCATAAATACATATTTTGATTTGATTTGATTTGACAACCCGGAATAAAATATATGTAAATATATCCGGTTGATGTTTATCGAGAGGTTCGTTGTGGGTGGTCGCTTGCGGAGATGCTTGACCTACTGCGGCGCGTCAACGAGGAATGCAATAAAACATCTATTTTACGACACCCGTACCCTTTCAAGTGCAGTTCAGTTGTGTTCTTTGTATAGTGTTTGAAAGGGGCTTTACGGTTGTATAACAAAACAAGTTTGTAGTGGTACTGTTTTTATTTTAATAAGTCGTAAACATGACACATGGGAATTTTGCTTGCAATTATCAACAAAGTAGTTTTAACCGAAAATTCTCTTTTTATTTTTGTTTGTATTGTATCAGTTAGGATCATCATCATCACTTGTACTTACATTTGTGTTGTTGAATACAGTTAAACTTCTCAATAACACTGTAACTACAAGTTTTGTTAAAAGCGACGGATCAATAAAGTTCCATTCCAAAATGCGCTCTACAGACTGGGTGTGGCAATACCTGCAATGTCCAATTTCGCCTGTCTAGCAATTAGCATGTGCAAGCTACTCGTACGTGCTTTGAATAGCTGATAGAATGTTCGACCTAATTAAACTTGATAACAGGTGCATAGTGAGATTGCAGTTAGGCCCTGTGATGAGTTCAGATTAATTTTTTTTTTTGTTTTTTATAGAGAAGAGGGCGGACGAGCAAGCGGTCTCACGTGATGGTAAGTGTATGATTAATTTCAGAAAGGGTATCGTGGTAATACTGTGTCTGAGAGTAATAGTTTAATAGATGGATTGAATATGTTGAGTTAGGGCGTGTACAAACTTATACTTATCTAATTCTGCTGACCTCTTACTGACAGATAAATAGATAAAACATTTTATTGTACGTACACCAAAACAAAATGTGACATGCATATAAGGCCTTTGGGAAGATAAGAAATAAATGTTTTAATCACAGGTATATGGTGTACTGTATGCATAATTGCATATAATATATACACGTTATACTTATACATATAATACGTGTATAATACATATACACGTTATACATATAATATATATGTCTGTGGGGGATTAGGAAATATCAGGATCAGGAAAAAGAAAATTAGACGTATTATCAATCAATCGCGTACTATCTTACACCATCGCGACATTCGATTAAAGACGATGAGATAGAAAGGGAAGGAAAAGGTTTCTGACTAATTTAACTCATTCCCGAAAGACTTTAAAACTGCCGCGAATTAAACGTGTACGCCATTTTTAAACAGAGCGAATATGTCGAATTCAAAAATCACTTCCAATTATGTGTATATCTCTCCCACGCATTCACATTTCATAAGAATCACCCACCACAAAGAAGATTATGGTCGTATTATCGTCACTGAATCAAATTAAATTTTAATTCGTACACATTGGGTCTAAATTAGTCTGAAGCGTTCATCTCACAGAAAAAGGTTCCTCGAGATCAAAAACCAGCGAGGCTTAATGTTAAAACAGATTAAATGTGGATTACTTTAAATTGTTATTTGATTTGTCATTTGAAGTCAAAACCAAAATTGGATTAGAATTGAGAATTAAATGAAATGTGAATAAAAAAGGCGAAATAAATGTTGCTTGATTACGAAAAACGTTATTGAAATAATTATATCCATTTAAGTAAATGAGTAAGTATTCTTTATAGTACAACACAGATAAAGGCACAACATAGTACAAAAACTTAAGTAGGTACTTATATGCAAAAGGCGGTCGCTTCCAGACAACATTTGGGTTAGAGACGAAAAATCGACGAAAACTAACTAACTGCTAGGTAGGTAAATAGTGTACGTACTTCTATATACATAATTCTATGATATAAATACTAATAAATATATCTACATAATACGTACATACGAGACCATACACTAAGGCCGAAAACCGCGTGTAGTTTCGAGCCTTGGGAGACAGGCTGACGGAATTGTATGGTACAATATAATCCTTATATACATACACAGAAGTAAACAGTTAGATTGATGATTAAAATAAATTTAGTGGGAGTATCTGAATGAGAAGAGTGAAGGTTTTCGTTACAGGCTTTAGGATGGGCCTATAATATCACACAGTAATCGGATAAAAACAAATTACAAAAATATCCAGACAGAAATACTAAAAAAATGTTGTTTTAGGCTCTACATTATTCGACGTTGACAGTGTTATATTGCGATAAAACGAAACCATTTTTATGATTTTTTTTGTGGACACGTAACAGTTTCAACAAAATACCCCAAAAGCTGCGTGAGGAATTTTGAAATGAATGAATGGTTGAGTGATTAATTTAAAGAAAGAAAGAGGTAGAAAATGATCTTAATTGTTATAGAACGGTGTCGTTATAGTGTCGGTCTTAAAGTTTGTGTGTACACAACTATTGGACATTCGGTTTCAGGCAGCAAAATAAATGGCTTTTATTTAAACGGACACTAAAAAAATACTAAATGGGCAGCAAATCATGATTAACAAAACAAACTATTTTTGAATAGCTAAAATAAATAATTTTAAATGACTAAGAATGTCAAAGACAATGTCGACCGTCTAATACGACTCCTATATCTTTATTGTCACCAGAGAACTTCATCCACCATTAAAATTAAAATTTCGCAAAAAAAATACCGCAAGGACCTACAATTTCCAAAAAGTAACAAAAAAATAATAAACATAAGTATGAAATGATTTGAGTCGCAATAACAAAATGGACACCTAGCACAGCATATTGTTGCAACCTGTGAGGCAAACCACAACCATTATATTCTGCTATGGTCATTAGACTCATTAGTGAGAGATTTTAATGAAACTTAGCATTATTTACAGTTTATGTTTTGTACTAATATTTAAGATATCTTTAATTAATTAATTAATTAAGGAATTAATTAGTTACAAAATCACTTAAACTTGCTTTAAATGAAACCAAAGTTTACATTATCTTAGAAATAATTGTTGATTTCAAGATAATTTCTCAGATGTTAAGACTATTGTGAAATCTAAAAAAAAAAACATCATTAATGTTTTAATATAAAAACTAGATATCAGTGCATTTTTTTATTCAAAAACACATTGTTGAATCAATGAATTGTTAAGTTACAATGTCTTCATCAAAATCAATCCACACTATAAAATGAATGTTACTATACACTATACAACGATGTTTTTCAGTTACATATTATTTATTAACGTAAAGTATTTATGTACTCATATGGTGCTAATATTCTCATCTCATTTGAAATTCTTTCGCATGAAAGTAATCACAGAAAGTACTCGTAACAAGTTAAAGCCTTCTTTATGAAGTATTCAGTATACATTGGCTACACAAAGAGAACGCTTCATGTACTGCTGAATATTAGTTTATTTTAAAATTATGTTAACGCTATTGTTAGCTTGATTTATCAATACTGGAGTAGGAAGGCTGGTAACAGAGAGATGGCCGAGGCCACGACCTAGCTGATTATTACAGGTTACCTAATAGACACTTTACTCGAATAACGACTTAGCTATCAATATTGTTCAATAAAAATCTTGATGGTGCGCGTCAGGGAAGGTACTCCTATATTTCGCCATTTAACTATGTCTTAGAAAAAAAAACATTACCTATGAAATTAGGCATCACTTTGCGACTGTCCATTCAATACAACATTCAAAGATGCTTTATTTTGCTCCTATGTTTTGCTAAATACGGTTTTTTGAGTATACATTGGTAATATCTGACGTAAGTCACGTGGAGATAGGTTAAACTAACACTTTTTGTAAATACTTACTTCAAAACAGTTATAACACAACATAATGACTATTCACTTCTGAATAAAAAATCCTAACCGTCCTTGAAGAATTGTACATTGAACACACAACACAACATAACTATTCACTTGTGAATAACCATCCTAACCGCCTTTAAATAATTACACATTCATTAACCTTAACGAACCAGCACATAAAAATCAAAATACTTCTAAAAACCTAAAAATACATAACATACTACATATCTATTCACTTCTGAATAACAATCCTAACCGTCTTTGGAATACACATCCATTAACCAACAGCGAAGAAACAAATAAAAATTATAATACATACATTTCTGTAAATACAGTAATACTATACAACACACATATTCCAACCGTTCTTCAAGAATTACACATCCATTAACCCATACAAAAAAACATACAAAAACAGCATACAAAAACCAACATTTTCCTGTAAATAGTTACTTCAAAATACACAACAGAATTATTCACTTCTGAATAACGATCCTAACCGCCCCTGAAAAAATACATATCTATTAACCAATAGTGAATCGGCACACAAAATATAACACTGAAATTGGTGTTATATTTTCGGTTTCTAATACAACTAATGGTCAAGTTTTAGAGTTCCATGGATGCTATTCAACAACATCTTAAGAGGGGCAGGTTGCATACTGCAGTGGGAAGCGCATTCGGAGGCGTGCCAACGTTTGTCATTGTGGACTGAAGTTGGCATGAACCGCGGATGTCCATGGGTGACAGTATTCACTTACCACCGGGTGGGCTGTATGCTCGTTTGCCACTTACTTCCAATAAAAAACAAATATTTTGACAATGAACAAACAAAAATAAGGAAAACAAAAAAAAACAATGTAGGCAATGAAAAAAAGGAAATCACAAACATTAAAAAATACAAGAATTAACCAAAAAGCTGTTAGTAAAAAATGCGCCGTTGCTATTTCGTGGTGTGTGTCAGCTGTAAATGGTCTACAACTCAGTATATGCCGTAACCTACAACTCAGCATATGCCGTAAGTCAGTAATGTTCACAACGCTGATTTTTAGGAGCCGGAGCTATAGGTAACGCACGGACTAAATAAATTAATAACTAAATAGATATTAAGGATAAATGTAATATGTGTACTCAAATTAAATGTAAAAATAAATCAATAAATGAAAAACAAATACATACATATTAAAATGACAAAGAGGTAATAAAAGTGTCCATAAAGTGTGCAATTATGGCTACTTCAGATAAGACGGTAAAACACGTATTCCAGGTGGTAGTCATTTTTGATAATTTAAAAGAAAATATTTATATTTAATTTTAAACTTATTTAGACCTCTTAACTTCCTGATTGGCGGTGGTATATTATTCCAAATTTTTGATGCAGCATATTTGAAACTACCACGGAATAGTTTCATTGATGTAACGAGGAATTTCTAATAAGTGCCATCCTACTTCAGTCCTAATGTCACTCTCATGAATTCAATTTAGTTTTTTGTATAGGTATGATGGCCGTTGAAACTTTATTACTCAGAAGAGCAATGAAGCCAAGTGAAGCTCCCGACGTGGTGCCATTTTTAAAATATTCGCATCATTAAGGTAAGTAACGTGACTACGTGGAGGAACTTTGAAGCAGTATCGTGCACATGCATTTTGCACTCCCTGGATAATACGTTGCGTTCTGACTAATAGACGTGGTCCGTAAACATATCAGCATAACAATTAAACAACTTTGAACGGTTTAAATCGCGTATATTTGACATTATTTATATCCCTACGTTTCGAACACTTTGCAGTGGACGTGGTCACGGGGTGACTAATTGATTTTATTTGTCACTTGGGTTATTAAGAAATTATTTGGACTACCGTCTGAAATTTTTTGAACTACCGTCTGGATTTTTTAATCATAACATTCCCTATGCACGCAGTATTCACTCACGGTGAATAACTTGCCATAACTTTGCCATAAATATTTACTTGCGAGGTAATGGCCCAAGATGTCATTAACTTAAGGTCTTGTGACCAGTAATATATATTTTGACTTATTTGGATTTAAAACCAATGCCTTCCTCGCTGACCACTTGGCTATATGGCATAGGTCGTCATTCAGTCGTCTGATGGCTGTATCTGGTTCGTCAGATTTTACATAGACTTGAACTATCTTGCACTGACTTGCAGGCACTAATATAGACTTGCAGATCATCAGCGTAAATGTGAAATCTACAATTTGTTATGGCTTTGATTATATATGCAGTGTATAATATAAATAAGATGGACGCTACTATAGAACCATGAGCTACCTCTGTCACTACCGGTGAGGAGCAGGACCTGAAGACAGAAGACCTGCATCTCTTATATCAACTATTATCTGTTTGTCTGTACGCGCATCATACAAAAACTACTGAACCGATATAATGAAACTTGCCATATATATAATTTATGTTAACATTTAAGGTATTTTTTATCCCCGATCAATTTCCCACAGGAATCAAGCTAGTACACATGCTCTAACGTCTACTCGTATTGTTATGAACCTAGAATGTAAGGGATGGCCCTTACGCTTAAATGTCTTTTTTTTTCGGAATGGCTAAATTCTTGTGGCAATAATGGCGACATACTTAAATGTCACTTTGTTAAATCAGCGTTTTCAGACTACTGCCCAAGTAGCCTGACGATAGCCGCAATTCGGAATAGTTGTGTGTCATTTCCCTAATTCCCATTCCATAACAGTACGATATGATATATATGACATAATAATATATGACATGAGCCGGCACAGTGGATCATGACATAAATTTCCTTTGTAAATTGTAATTGAAAAGGGACATATTGCGTCGTTATGTGGGACGTTGTGGATATCTAGTACAACTTCCATTATTTTCTTACGGTTATACAGATTTTTCCTGAATGTGAAGGCAGCAAAATCTCACGAGACGCAGTGTATTTGTGTTTCAACATAATTCAGCATGTTCGATAGTGGCTTTTGTACTCTGGGAACAGTGACATGTTACTTCGTTTATTGTTATTTTGTGGAATGCCAACGTTAATGAAATGCCGAAGAAAATATAACCGTAGAAATATTTATCATTTAACAGTATCAGAACCCTCGACTTGGTTCGCGTGACCTTTAGAGTAATTCCCGTGGCAACTCTATAACGAACCTGGATAAAAAAGTACTCTAACATTTAACCCAGCACATAAGTTATAACTATGCTGTGTTTCATTTATTTAAACATAACAGAAGGTACATTACAGTTATAAAAAACAATGCGTACATTCTTAATACTGTACATTCTTTATAACGATTTCTCTAAGTATTGATACCAGCTCAGAACCCGCTCGTTTGAGAAGAAAACATTTATGTCACTACGCCTCGCTAACGTTTTATTAATATAACGTATAGCATGTGACACTGCTATACGTATTTAAATCTGCATGGTGGTTTTTGCGTGATGCGCATTCAGACAGACAGACAGACAAAAATTAAAAAAAAATCTTGTTTCTGAGCTCTGTATCAGCTCTGAATAACTTTTATGAATGTAGAAGAGGCAGTAACGGCGTCCCAAACGGCTATTGAAGATGTGCCTAAAGAAGTGTGGGCTGAATGCTTCACACAATGGTTTCATCGTATGAAAAGGTGTATCGATTGTCACGGAGAATATGGAGAACAGCAATAAAACAACAACTTTATATCTGATTTCATTTTTGAGATTATAAAAACTTTCAGCGTCACCCACGTAACGTAATGTTCGCGTGTAGATCAATAATATTATACAATATTGGCCGGGATTGTTCATATGTTTTTGTCAATTTTGAAATACAGATATTAAATGCAAAGTACCACATATTTTTGATGTCCATCACATATTATTTGTATGTGACTTGACGAGTTCAGATATTATTGATTGTTAACATGCTTTTTATTTATGATTCTATTCGTTAACGTTCATATAACGAATATCACGTTCATATATATATATGACGAACTGAAAACGTTAATATATTTTTGGACGTGACTGTACAGAAGAGCACACATCCAGTCACAAACATAATATGTACCATACATGTAATATATCCGAACGCTTTTGCGATAGTGAACGAGTTACATCGATGACTTTAAAGTCAAGAGCAATTAAGGTCAAGGTCAAGAGCCCTGCTTATTAGTTAGAGCAAGGAATATGATGTGCTCTAACTAAACGAACAGGTTTATTCTGCAACGTTGTATTTGCGGTTCTCCCTACCTAGCTGATAATGAAGCTGCAAAGAAATTTGTATTTGTGCGACCGCTCGATTGACCGGTACTTTAGATACTCTACGAGTGAATATGTGCATTTCTTGATAGTTATCATACATTGCTATAAACAGTACTATCTAGCAGTTTGTTAATAATTATTTTTGTTAAGTCTAATTATACTAATTATAATTAGACTAATTGTATGATTACAATTATATATGAAAATAAATGATACTAACAAGACTTTTTGGCGGGAACTCGAGGAGTGAAGTCTTGTGTTTGTTCGATTATATTTATTATTAGCTTCTACCCGCGGCTTCGCTCTGGTGGACCCAAAGCAATTGCCCAAGGGCTGACAATATAGTACAGGTGATAAGTGGTACTTTTCACTTTATTATTCGAATGGTAACCATTATAGTACCGTAGAAATATATTAGAAAGATGGGTGAGAATATAGTAACCAAGATGCTATATATAAACGCTATTAGTGGGGTAAAAACTGTTAACAAAAATCCTCTCCGTACGAGGAGGGAAAATCAAATTAACAACTTCTTATTAGACTAGCCGTGTGCCCGATGAGAAATCTCATCGGCAACATCTCAGGAACTTTTACACTCTTAGGGGATGGATTTTCAAAAATCCTTTCTTAGTGCTCACCCACGTTATATAAGGAACTCCTGTGCAAAATTTCATGCTTCTAGACGCACCGGTTTAGGCTGTGCGTTGTCTGTCAGTCAGTCAGTGTTGGATTTTTATTAACTTTTAAGTATCCGCGTTTTATTTGGTAACGTACAATCACGCGTGGGATCCAGAAGTATCCCCATAAATGTTTTATAATATTTTCAACAATTTATGAAAATTACTTAAATATTAATGCACAATGCAAAAAAAGACATTATAGTATTTATTAAAAGTATTTATTATCATTATAACAATCGGTATTTAGGTAAATATTAGTATTTTACAAAAAAAAAAACTTGTTCACAATGATATTTTTAAGGCACTTACCTAATGGCTTAAAATTTAACAAAACAACCAACTTTTAACTAACTTATTATTATTTTCTAATAGAATAGGAACCAAAAAATTGTAATTGGAATCAACATAAACAATAATCAAAAAAATAGGAAAAAATGACAATGCTGCCACCTTACTGTCTCTCACTAAACTAGAAAATTATTCTTCGGGCTCACATTGCAAACAATAAGTAACTGACATTGAGTGTGGTTTGCAAATAGTTTTTTTGCAAGTTTTACAAACGATAGTACTCTTTTTGTCCTTGGATCTGGGGCAAACGCAGCATCTTCGCTTCATTTTAGGAGCACTAGGACCAGCCTCATCTAATCTGGCCAAAGGCTGCTCTTTGTCAACCAATTTGCACATTATTGCTCGTATATCTTAGGTCGTAGGTCAAGTTTGAATTATTTTCCAGTCTTTGGCAAACATATGGCTTTATAAGACACATTGCAATGTGCTTTATATGTTTTCGTCGGCTCATTTTTTTGTTTGGGTTAGATACAACCCAGAGAACATAACCATTTGCAATTGAAATATTCATTATAGCACCGAACTTGTTCACTGTGTATCGATTCTTGTTCACTAATATCACATACTTCCTCAATAATGTTCTTGTGGATTGTCTAACAGACAATCTTTGTTCTCAGAGTCACTAAAATCCTGAAGGAGTTGTACTATGGCATCATCTCGGAGTGGGCCACTCATTTTTAGTTCTATATACTACTAATATTCTGAAAATGAATCAAAAACAATGCAAAAATAAGTAAATATCAAATAGTACTTACGCAACATCACGCGCGGGCTCTCCAGGTATCCCCACGTACGTAAAATAGGTACATACCTCAGCGGGAGCGCAATATAAGTCTAATCGTGTAGAGCCTCTGCAACGCACTGAGATTAGCCAGAAGCGCGAGGATATAGCTTGTCAATTTAAAAAATACAGCTAGAAAATGACGTGTGGGGTCTGCTCAGACCCCGCGCGTGTAGTTAAAAGTTAAGTACTCGTAGAGCAAACGTTCGTGTTACTTTGAACTACAAAATATAACAATGAAATTTATTTATAGTATCTATGTGACGTCACGTTTACTCTACCCCCCGCGCTCTTTCTATTCATACATTCTCTTCACATTCGTTAATTATGTACTTATATATGTGTTTTATGAACTAGCTCCTAAAACCTTTTTACTGGAACTATGTCTACTCATAGATTTTCCAGGAAAAATGTGAGTATTTAAAAAAAATCTATACGAGTTTTGCCGTGCTGCTGCATGGTAATAACAACAAAGTACTTTGTTAAAAGATGACTTTATTTTGCAGGGGGAGAGTGCATGGTGCAATACAACAGCCGCTGAGTGCACACGACTGTCCTCGTTACCCCTCTCAAACAGAAGACTACCTTGAATTGTACGAAATTTTCCACTTTATTCTATTCCCCAATGCTCGTAGCTATTTATATGTTTCGGTAGTCAGTGAGATATGCTAGAGCCCATTTGCATCCCATACTGTCTTATCTTTTCCCATTTTTCCAACTCTTTCTCCAAATACATTCCTACATCTGCAAAGGCACGCAGCGCAGTACTGATGTTGGCATGTACCTCAGATATCCACGGGCGACAGTACCAACTTACCACCACATGGTGGTCCTGTATACTCGTCTGCCCACCTTCTTCTCATAAAAGATGACGGATGCTCTCGCTTTCAGCTTAGATATTTAATTTTATCGTATTTATTAATGATTAAATGATGTCAGTTGTATGTAAAGAATAACTTTAAATTGCAATATGTATATCAAAAGAATTTTAATTATATGTTATTATAAAAATTGTGTATTTTGGTTTTATATGGTTTACTAAACTTCAAATTGTTTTTTGTGCGTAATGTTTGTGATAAACATTTTTTCACAACTGCATTTTTCGTGTGCTATCAAAGAGTACAACTCTTCTGTCCTCAGTAAACCTACTATCACTTTACTGAGCGATTCCCAACTTAGTTCAATGGGACTGGACATTAACGAGATTCGTTTTGAATTATATTCACTTTAAAATTGTTAACTATACAGAAACTCAACACTGGAACAATGTGCTAATTGCGTTATTGCCATATAAGAAAAGAAAAAAATTAAACTATGTAATTTAGAAAGAAACGAAAATAAAAATTTAATAATTGAATTTTTCTTCAATAATTGATTACTCCAGCTGCGCGCGGTAGTTATGTCGTTTGCTGTCAATTTTAAGCCACTATTATATTTACACTAGCAAATAAATCTATAGAATATAGTACAGTATACAGTACACTACATAGTGATAGTAGATAGTAAAACAAAGAAGTTGGAAGCCACACACGTGCATATAAATACCGATTTGAGGCGCACCAAGCCAGCCTGCAGCCCACCCAGCGCCAAGACCCTTCCTCTGTCGAGCCAGCAGTTGAACAGTCAAGGCGTACGTCAGGAGCATTACCACCAACGGGATGTAGAAGGAGATGATGGAGCCAATCGCCTTGTACAGCGGATCTGGTATCTGGCACGAACCACCAATCAGCACTGATTCTTCATTCTGCGAAAGATACGATTGGTTTGAAAGTGAATTTCTGTACAATCTGAGTAAGAAATGACATCATGCTGATGATTTTATTCCTTCATGTTATTCAGTCAAATTCTATCACTTGTCTTTCGGGAAAAATGTTGGGTTTTCAATTTCAGTGATGGGTTAGAGTGTTTGACAACTAAGTTCACATATGTAAAATCAAAGGACGTACAATAAAATATACAGGTTGACTCGCCTTTTCAATGGGTGTCATTATCACTATCGCGAGGAAACCCGCATATACTAGAATTTAATAAAAATGGAGCATGTGTATACCGGTGTGTATACAGTAATACCGTATACCAATTCGTACCGGGTTCTCGTGGTGGAATATGGTCCGAAACTCACTAGTGATTTACCAAGAGGCCTGTGATGTTCCCTACAATGGGACATTTTAACATCATCAATTTATCTGCCGAGACACGTTTGGGCGGTGCGATTAAATATAGAAGTTAAACATGACTATAATTGAAACTTTCAAGTTTATGTATTGCTTGCACTTCTATTTATTTAACGACCCAAATATCAATCATGCTGTTACAACAGTATCTATTTCAGGGTTTAATTGCTATGACAATCGCCCATATGGTAATGTTTCATTTAAAATAAGCTGTCTACATTTACAAAGCCAACAATAGTATGATAGACATTATTAATATCATTCACGTCACTGTTTATATACGCCCTCACTACACTATAATCGCCGTATATGTAATCAACAGAATGTAACCTTTAAATACTTTAAATGTTGTACACACAATCGCACGCACACTCACATGCACGGGCAAGCGCGCATATTCACACATACTGATGTGATGTAAATTCAAGTTGTAAATTCGCGGTGCAAGCGTCGTCGTTACGTACAGCGAGATGTTGTTGACAAAGTTATGAAGAAATTTCATAGGTATATATTTTTTCAAAGTGACAGATAAATATGTCACCTAATGACATGCGACTCAAAACTGATGGTAAATGGGATTGGAAATTTAGTACAAGTGTTGATAAACTTGTGAGACACTGGAAATTAACATACAATAACATGTATTTAAAGACTAAAGAAATGATATAGCAGAATAGGAAGAGTAGTTTAAAAAAATAGCGTTATTAATGTTCTGTATTAGTACATCAGAATGAGATAAAACGTCATTTTACACCAGTGCATTGATAAAAGAATACTAGATTCACAGTGTTTAATAAAAGAGATACCGATTCGTTTGTGTTAAACATGTATCCACATTTTACTTTCGAATGTAACACCAAAACAATAAGATTTATTGTTCTTTGTTATCAGTACCAGACAATTTATATTTCGACTTTATTGGACTGCGTACTGCATTTATTAAGATGCGTTCTTATATCAATGCTCCAACGTAATTTACCAATCACGTCAACATGGATTCCATTCAAACGCTGTAGCAATTATGGTGACCGCTTATTGCTTCTTAACTACTACGTGTACTGTGACATTGTTCTTGTTCTACAATGAATGAGCTATTGATCGGTCACATTGAATATACACGTACAATTAATTAATGAATGGTTTATTTGTTATAAAGAAACATACACAACTTTTAAACATTTGGTTTTATGTAACAAGAAATAAAAAAATAATGCACCCAGAAGTTAAAATTTTCATGTACTTACTAAGAGTCACAAAATGATAAAAATATGACATTATGTGGGTCGCGATAACAAAATGGAGACCTAGCTCAGACACCTAGCGAGCCGTGAGGCAGACCGCAACCTGATATTCTGCTAGGGCCACTAGTATCACTCGTGTTTCTCTCCTTACGGCTGGTGTTCTGAATTATTTAGGTGCGGTACGAGTTACCGAGTAGTTCATACCTATATAATGAGGAGAGAATTCATCGGGGTTTGATTTATGTGGGTGTCTACAATTACACAAATAGCGCAACTGTTCAGAGGTTTATCCCTTCTCTCTCTAAATGAAAATTTTAGATTTTACTTGTGAGCCGGATTTGAATATGCAATGGATCACTGGTGGATGCCATCACTGGTGTTGGGTGTACGGACTGATTTATTGCGTCCATCGCTGTTCTATACGAAATTTTCACTGCATATTACTTTACGTTTTTATAATATTTGTTGTTGTGTATAACTTGCAAAACTTGTTGTTTAAAGAATGGTAATTATTAAAATATTTAAATTCAAAAATAAAATAAAACACTAATAAATCGTACAAAATGATTATTGTGTACGATTTATTATTATTATTTAATTATTTCGAATAAAATATATAAACATACGTATTGAATTAAAAATAAAATGTAAAGATGTACTGTACTTATATAAATAGGTCTATCTGTACGATGCACATCACTCGAGGTTTGTCTATGGAAATTTCGCTCTCTTTTCGCTTCAATACACGTTGCATGTTGATGTTTCAATACTTCAATATTTCAATTCAATACTGCAGTATAATAATATATTTTATAATTTGTTCAGTAAAGATTTAACAGAAGTACGGTCTCTTGATATAAATGTTTATAAAAATCTTTGATTTGTTTAATGATAAATTGTATCTTATTTCATATATAGATTTTCCCATAAATAAAATAATTTAATTATGTTACATTAAGCTGCCCTATTTGGGAATGGGGTAATTTTTCTAAATCTTCTAATTTTCTACCGGGGATATTTGTGTATTTTTATATAGAGAAGACCAATATATTTAAGTAAATTGAAGAACAAAGTGGCAGTGTTAGAAAGATGATAATCGCAGAGTTATAATAATTTAAAGTCTTCAGTTAATAAAAATAGCGTGATGTCACAGTAACGGCTGCATGGATACTTGTCACTGGTCTTCATGTTCTCTACAATCATATATGTATCAATTTTAGGCAAATCAGTGGAATTTGCTCATACAAATGATGGAGAAACATTCATTGTGCAGTTTCGAATGCAATATTGTCGTAAATAATCAGAAATTTATTAAAGAAATTTATTGCCACACATAAAGGTTGTGTTTTTATTTGTTGAGCTCGATGACAGATGACAGTGAAGTTTTTTTTCGTATATGGCAATGGTGCAGTTAGCACATTCTGCCAGTGTCAAGTTTTATTCGCAAAAAAACCTCTAAGTTTAAAACGTGTCCTGTCAATGTCCAGCCCCGTAGGAGCAAGCCAGGAGTCGCTCAGTAAAGTGATAGTAGGTTTACTGAGGACAGAAGGGACTCCTTGGAAGCACACGAAAAACGCAGTTTTATTGATCAAATTACTTTTATTGATTGATTGCTTTTATTTGATTATCACAAACACCAAGCACAAAAAACACTTTGAAGTTTAATAAACTATCACTATTATATTACAAAACGATTAATACACAATTTTTACAATACTCAAAGAAAACGTCACTTCTCGAGATCCCACCAAAAAGTCTTCGACAGTGAAGTTTATTTTGATCTATTGATCTGATTTTGATTTGACAGTGAAGTTTAGCAACCCATACAGCCGTAACTTTGACGCCATTGCCTATATGTCACAATTTTTGCTATAATTTCCGAGCCCCTTTTCCAATAAATAAAACTTTCACGATATGCTGTACTAGTCTAATTTTTTCGAATAATGAATAAATAATGAATCATTAAATCCCCTAACTTAACTAAATTAACCCCATCCCCAAAGAACTAGATAACCTCCAAAAAATATTTCTTCCTTATTCTTTTATTTCTCTTTCCTTATCTAAAATTAGTGATGTATTTTCTCTTACATATTATTATTATTTTATTTCCTGACGTGACGTTAAAACACTTACGTAAAAAGCTTATTGTGTTACAGTTCAATACTTAAAGAAGCCTTGTGGCCACGATGGGTCTTTTATAACGTGAAATCGCATTACGTCAGAAGGTAAGAAGCAGAAAATCGCTCCGACATTCTTTGACGTAAAAATGCTACCCCTACTAATCGTGAAATAAAATATCTCCCTGACGTTACATAAATACAGGGTTATATAAAAAAATACTTGCACGCCCCTAACCATTGAATTTCTATAATTGGAAGCAACTACTTTTGTTATGTGACTATTTTCTGAACTTGATATTTTCTATAAAAATATAAATAAAATTTACATAATTGTACACTTACTTGAAATACGTACAATAGTTAAATCATTGTCAGTTAATGTTTATTTTGTACCTTCAAACCACATTTAACATCAGTTATAATCAAGTAGTTAAGAAATTATATATTACAGATAATTATAATTATTACAGGGAATTATATAATAAACTATATATAGTATAGGAATTTACATGGACAAACATTTATTTTTATGTGTCATTACATTAGTAAAAAGAGGCTAAATTAAATGAAAACCCGTTATTCTTGTTCAATAAGAATGGGTAAGTAGGAAAAAAATCATAAATGCTAAAATTTGTATTTGTTTACAGAGATTAGTTACCTATAATTTTTTATAAAAAAATGTGACGAAGTACCATCTGAAACAAAGGTTTTATTTTTAGAAACTCCTAACACTCTTTTAACATCTGTTAAAAATACAAACTGCTTAAAATATTCAATTGACGCAGTAACAAATTGAAATATATTGACAGTAGGTACCGGTTAAAATAGTATAAACGGATAGTTCCTAATCTAAAAATGTAAAAATTTTGTTACAAATATATATAGAACCAAACGTAATTGGAAACATGACTTAGAAGGTACAAAGATTCACACATACATATATTGTGTACTGATTTTATTTTTTATTTGAGAAAGTTGTCCTAAACTACCTATCCAAGGCCGCATTCTACGTCAGGCGATGTTTGAATAAATAAATAGAATTGATTAGCTGACGATCAAGGTTGATTACCTAACTAAATATAGTATTTAATTGAACGGCGTTGTTATTTTACTCTGAAGGATAATTTTAAATTTTAACGACACGTCAGTACAGCATGTTATGTGATTGTACAAAAAAAAACTATCATACACTATCGGACACCGGAATCGAGCCACCCTGCATTTTTGTATGCCCTGAAATATAAAAATAATGATAAGTCAAAGAAACAGTTTGTATGCAGCTGACATATTCACCATCATTTTGGTGTGCTATTGTTCCAAGTTTGAAGTAACAAATTTGGACCACAGAAGAAAGAAAATGCAGGGTGGCTCGACTCAGGTGTCCGGGAGTTTATACTATGCCATACCATCAATCCATAACCCTCCACAGTTGAATATAGTCCGCACGCCATTGGACGAGTTCCATAGTTTTACGTTCTCTTCATCTTTCTTTAAGTTGTCAGTCACCTGATCAGAGGGTCCCACGCTACGTCTCTCGGTTGTAACAATACCCTTTCAACTATTTTATTATCCTTTACTGAACTTCTTGCTACATTTTTTTAAAGGACGACGACGGCTATCGACATCCTGGCTACACTCGCCTACCTTTGGAGATGCAGGAATGAATTTGGAGCAAGGTTGGGAATAACGGAAGGGATAGTATAGGATGGGATGGTAATCGCCTCCTGCAAACCTCACTACCGAAACATATACGTATATTGGAGAATAAGTTAAAGTGAGAAATGCAGTATATTCAAGGTAGTTTTCTGTGATCTAATGAGGCCAATCGAGTGCGTCCCGCTGGTGTTGGATCGCAGCGTGCACCGGGGAGGGGGGGGGGGGGGGGTTGTCCATCTCTAAGAATTAAATCCCTAAGAATCTTTACTGGCCGCTAATGCAAACCTAAATTCACTAAATACGCCAAAAGCCTGCATTTAGGTTTATTTGCTACCTATCATTTGATCTGTAAAGATGCACTTACTGCATTCCGCTAAACCCATTTATTCTATACATATATCAATACAAAAACACCGCTATAAAATAGCACAACCCCATCTTTTCCGGCGGGTGTCGTAAAAGGCGACTTAGGGATATTAAAGCCCGGAACTATACCACCTCTAAATGAGTGGACTCGCCAATCGGCTTGGACAGCGTGGCGTTTTAAGGCCATACATCTCGCATGCACGAGACAATGTGTATGAGGAAAGGGCTCGTTGCAAAATTAGGGTAAGTGATTTAATAATGAACCGGTTTTACATTCATTTTATTAGTTAGTTTCATAAGTGATCTTTATTGTTTCAGTGAATTACGTATAAATACAAATTTCTATTTTAACCAAAATTGACTTAAGGTACGTAGGCTCACAAACTTTCAATCGGACTCCGCACTAGGCATCGTATCGTATACCTGTATCGTGGGCATCCTAGTCACAAATGATCTAAGTGGAGTTACAATTGAAGATCTACGACGGTTGGTTGTTAATTAAATATTTTTCCTTATTACATTTTTCAGACAAAAAGAAGTAAAAAAGGAAATACGTGTGGAAGCCACAAAGAAACATATTTCTCTTATAATTTAATCATACATTTGTACCAAAGTTCTCATAAAAACAGGCAGCAGTATTTTCTATAAGAATTAGGGAAGAAAGTGTTGATCTATAAATAATAAGTATTAAAGTATACATCTATAAATAAGTGAACACATATTAAATTAATATTTCGTAATAACGCTTACAGAAGATCTACTCGTATTAATATCTGAAAATATAAACCAAATAATTTTCCTGTTCCTGAGAGCGAAGTTATTTCCAAGTTTAATTACAGAGTCGGACTGTTCATTTCCTTGATTTTCTTTTATTATTTGTTTGATTAATTTCGCTGTATTGTTATTTCTTTCTGTCGGAGCAAAGATCATTCGTTTGAAGATCGTCATTAAAATGTAAATTGTAATATTGGAAATATTCTATTTATGGTCCAATTTTTAATACCATTTTATGACACTCCAGCCGTCTTAAACCTTTTTTTGTCTGGTTCTTTTATAATTATATATAGTTTTTATTTTTTTTGTTTAAAAAATATCCCGGCCGAAAGCAGTCTAGTAAATTTAATTTAATTTGAATTTAAGTAGTAAATTTAATGAAACTGGGCATAGGTATACGGGAATCATTATAGTTTACGTAATCGAAGTAGTATTATATAGTAGCGGTGCCAGCGACTTCGTACGCGTGACCTTGTGATACCCGTTAAAACTCTATTAATGGATCTGGATAAAAAGTACCCTAAATGCTAACCTAGCACATAAGCTATAACTATACTTAGTTTTATTAAAATTCGTCCCCTAGTTTTCGCACGGTGCGCGTTCAGACAGACAGACAGATGAAAATTCCAAAAAAATGTTTTGAGTTCTATCTATATCATTCGTTTTTTTATATTACAATTATTTTTTTCTAACAATATTTCATGAACGATTGTATTATGATTATATGTATAGATGATATATAATAAGTATATATGTTTACTAGCAGCACCCGCAATATTATACGAGAATATGTATGGTTAGCTTGATTCCCGCAGGAACTCTGTAATGGATCTAGATAAAAACTATCCTAAATATTATAACCCGGCGTATAAGTGAGAACTATGTTAAATGACATTAAAATTGGTCCAGTGATTTTTGAGTGCCGCACGTTCAGGCGAACAGACCAACACAAAAATTCCAAAAAATGTTGTTTCGTCCTCTGTATCATTCGCACGAATTTTTTTTTTCATTAATTAATAATGTACAGGCACAGCTTGGGTGTGATTTTATTATATGTATAGATATAGATTTTCTCTATTTGTGATACAGCCAATGTGTACCAAAAGTAGAAAAAAAAATTAAAAGCAATATTTATAGTTTTAGTAAAAAAGGTTTCTTATATGTGCCAGAAGTTAGAATGGTACCTGTCGTTCTCCCTAACTAACTGTTTCGTCATTTATATTTATTAATGCGTTTAACTTAGAATTAAAATAACTTTATAATATAATAATAAAAATCAGAGTATAAAGAGAAGACTTGGCCCATTTTATGAAATTGAAATTGCCTTTGTTTCAATTTTTACGTTTCAAATATTAGTGATTATCCCTGAAAAAATATTAAAGTACATGATTTATGACCATGTGGTATCGGTTGGCTTTGAAATAGGACCACACCATTTTCAACCGTGGGTGGGTGTAATAGGCGACTAAGGGAACGATATTGCTACCACAAGGCCTGAGTCACCTTTAAAAGAGTGGGATTGCCAACACACCCCATTAACGCGGTGTTTTAAGGCCATACTTTCCTCATGCACAAGACAATGTACATGAAGAGGTCCATGTCCATCAGTGGAAGAAATGAAGACGCTGATTATGGTTACAGTTACTTTAAACCTAAAGCAACTTACTTTAGAATACATAAGACTCAGTGGAAGACTCATCGCTGTGGACAGAATCCACACGAAGGCAATCTTCACCGTCACCCGCTTCCTTGTTTTGTTCCTTCCAAACCTCATCGGGTACCGGAGTGATAAGTACCTGGGAACAAAAATTGTCATAATTATTATTATCATCCTGAATTTTAATTATAGATCATTTACACAAGGAGAGTTCCTCGAACGCTTGTTTCTCGAATATCGGTCAAACGCTAATGTAAACAAGCGTTCACTGTTATCTCTGATCACTGTTATCGCTGTTTTTCAATTTTACATTTCACTTGCTTCCATTCCTCCACTTCCATATTCTAGACGCTTTGATCATATAATAAAATTGCTTTGTTAATTATTGTCTAAACGTTAAGTAAATTTAAAGCGACTGCGGTGCGTTCTCGCAACTTAACGATAGGAATAGGTACTGCCATTTTACTAGTTATCTTTTGTTCTGTACTCACTTTATTTAAATTATATTTTGTTGTGCTTCCATTTCAAACATTATGCGTCTATGTATATTACGTATTGTATTTATCTCAAGTAAGTGTATATGTATAAAATATCATTATTATTAAGTTAAATTATGTTGATTTGATATTAAGTAAAATTGCTTATCTACCTTTATTTGATATTGTTATTGATTTTCTCTTTACCATCCAAAGGTTGCTTGGAAAAGATCGCTTTGGCGAGAAGGCCACATGTTGTACTTAAATTGTCTGTTTTGCGACATGTAGCTATTGTTAGATAGATAAATAAATAAGCTCCTTATTGTACACTAATACATGTCGGAAAAAAAAACATTTGGTGTACAATAAAGAGTTTCCCTATCTTAATATGGAACTACATTGTCATCAAAAAAGTCTGGTGTACAATAAAGAGTTTCCCTATCTTAATATGGAACTACATTGTCATCAAAAAAATCTCGGATTACCAATTAAGCTGTTAACATGTAAGCTGTTACTGTTTATAGCGTTTACATTGGAGGGGGAGAGTGCACGGTGCATTTCCGCAGCCGTTGGGCGCACTCGACTGGCCGAGTTACCCCTCTCTTACAGAAAACTACCTTGAAATTGATGCATCTATAATGCATTTACCAATTTATGTAGTGAGTAAGATCTTAACCCTTTCTTTAAATCCATTCCGATATCTCCACAGGTAATCAGCGCACCCGGGGGCTGCCAACGTTTGTCATTTTGGACAGATGTTGGCATGTATCGCGGATGTCTATGGACGACAGTATCCTCTTACCATCAGGTGAACTGTATGCTCGTTTGACACTTTTTCTCCATAAAAAAACAGAATAGGTAGGTCTTTTATTTTCAAGATCTGAATATTCTTCGACGTACTGTCCACTACAGTTTTATGAGTACTAATAAATTTTATTGCCCCTAGATGCGAGTGGCAATTTATTGAAGTTCTTCTATTTGTTAATCGGATTCAATTGATGGTATCGCATTGCCGGCAAAATTTAGGTCGACAGGTAAATAAATATTCGTATTTTTCCCGGGGATATATTCTATACGGCTTCGTTACCTGTTGCTGTCTATTGATTCACTCAAATTATTGATGTAGTATTAGAGTGAATATTGGAGTTCTAAACATTTAAGTATCGGAGACACGTTTCACGGGAATGTTTTACTTCAACTCTGCTTGTTTGACTGCTTCGAAATCTACTATGAGAATATTATAATAAATTTAGGTTTAAGAACTTTATTTCCCAACGAATATAACAAGTATTCACTTAACTGAGAAATAGAAACAACAACATAATAAAACACAACAAATAATTAAAAACGATTTTGTTTTTTTGTTTTTCAATAATTACAACTGATCTTTAATGGTCATAATATATATTCTAATGTAGAGCGTCAATATTGATCCAAAACTTAAAAGTAGGTATATAGAATAAATTAAATAAATTATTATAAAAACAAATAACAGATAAATATAGATAATTATCAATATATTAATTATTAAAATCGTTGCCAATTTTTTTGTACCAGATTTATTTTATTTTGCCAATAATTTGTAATAATATTTCGGTACATTCACAAGTATTAAATGTTAAATATTTTTAATTTTCAGATCGTTTGTAAAGCCGGTTTTATCTTTAAATAGTTACTCTATAGATTATTCCATTTCGTACTTTTTAATAGTGGAAGGGCCAAAATTATCGATAGCAAAATCATTCTCTTTCAAGCTGACTACACAATTTTGCCATTCAGCGCAGATGCTAATATTTTTCTCTTCTGTGACTGAAAATGAATAGGTACAAAAGTCGGCGGAATACTAGCAGTTATCTATCGTTTCATATTCTGAGAGCCACGAGGGGCAAACGCCACTTTAAACCACTTACCATTAGATAGACAAGTCAATGACTTATTTTGTCACATATGAACGTAGTGTGCATTATTGATCTGATGACCACGAAAACAAGTTTCATAGACGTCGGGAAATAAAGGATAATTGAAGGAACGTGGAATGAAGGCTATTATAGAGGAATCACAATAGCCATCAATTCAATACAGTAGTCTCCAGTGTAATAACACAGTGAGTTACGGTCAGCCATGTTCTGAGTTTTTTTAAAAGACAAAGGGGATTTCTTTATGGATTCGAAACGAAGAAATTCGATAAAGACATAACTCACGGAATTAACTAGTACCAGCTAACTAATTCCTTGAGTTATGTCAGTAATTTTAGTTCCCTGTCTTTGTTAGTTCTTTAGCTATATCTATATAAATATATATATATAAATAAATCGATATTTGCCGTAGAATCGATAACCGTTGGGATAGAAAAGACCTTGAATGCAGGCCACGTACAGGGAACAGCAGTGTGAGACTCTCTCCTGCCGGGTGGAGCGACTACTTGAAGAAATTTGCCGGTGATGGGTGGATGAGTAAAGCGGAATATCGTGTTTGGTCTCAAGCCTCTTCTTGGGAGAAGTCACTCAGCAATGGAAATACATAGAATGAGGGTGTGGTGTGGTAATGTTTATGTTGACATAAAGTGGGAAAAATGAAGAAACTCAAAAAATAGGCATTGACTTTAGGCGTATTGTTGGCGTGAAGCTCGCAAGGTTTAGGTTCTTAAGTTGGATAGCAGTAACTTAAAGCTCGAGATCTCAGCGCTCATATTTACAAGACTACGACATGACACAAGGATATGATCCAAGTGGCATTTACCTACTTGAATGTGTATTACAAATTCATAGGTGTAAAGATCCTAATAAGTTAAGTAATTGCATAAAAAAATAGATGTTTACCTGTCAACGCTGATAGTACACAAGTGCATAATTGACGCAGTGCAGAGCAGTACGTCAAGGCAGATCCAGGTTAGGCAGTATACAGCTGGTAGTGGGAAGTAGCCTGCAAAAGAAGAATAAGGCTTGTTAAAGCAGGTAAAGTAACAATTAACAATTGTTTTGTTGTATAGATTTGTATAGTATACAATTATATAGATTTTGTTTATAAATGGAAAGTGGCATCGGAAAAGAATTGATTTTTGGGTAATACTCTGTACTATATTTTTTAATTAGCAGACAGTCTTTCTGATGTAAACGGTCACTTCCTTCGAACGACATCTGCCATATCTGCGACATTTGTCGGCATCAGTCAAAACTTGACGTTGGCAGGCCTGGAAATTACGAATCAAAAATTGATATAAATTTAAAAGTTCATTGACTAATCTCGTGCCATCCCATCTGTCTTCCCCATTGCATGACAAAAAGGACGGGATATTATAATATTGGACGTATTTCATCTCATACATGAGGTGTCGTGAACAGTTGTTTTCCTATTTACCTGTTGTGTTGTGGAAAAATCAGTAAGTCAAAAGCAAGTAGTTTGTCAGGCTAAATAAAAGTTAATTCATTAGAAATTCAGTAGGCTATCCGATTTTTTATATAAAAATGTAGCAGACCAGTAAGCGGATCAACCTGGTGGTTAATGAATATGGATATGGATATGGACATTTCCCATAAATTTCAAAATAAATCAAATATCGTGAACGTTTGCTCGTGTACAGTACTTATTTACGTACCTGGAGGTTTGGGAATTAGGATTTAGGAAAGTAATATAAACGAGGTGAGGTAATTGGCTGCTTCGATTAAATTTCCTATTCGAATGGATAGCAGCAAATTATCATCTGATTGCCACCTACTGACATTGTAAAGTTAATAGCTCGAGAAGGTCGTCTAAATTTCAGGATCATTTGACTGAATTTATTCATATTTTACGATGCAAATCACGCGCGACCTAATAAATCAAGGTATCGACGAAAGCAGGGTTGTGATGCAGTACAGGTAATGAACAGTGAGTACATTGTTGCGAATGTCCGATTACCCGTCTACTCACAGTGCAGTGTTAAGAGAAAGTGGAGATTATCTTTGCCTCAAACTCGATCCTGAACGATACAGGAGTAGTTCCTTTGTACTCGAGAAGTAAAATTTCCGCACTGGAAATTTTGCTTCATTCAACGTGAAGTCTGGTGAGCTCTTGCACCTAGATATTCGAAGGTCAAGTTGAATTTTATTCGGACATAAGAAATATTATGTCATTAATGATAGATAAATATCTAACAACGACACAATTAACTTTGTGATATTTGTCAGTCAAAAATTATGATTGTTAATGCACGTGTCAGTCGTCCTTCTCTGTCTATATATTATTACCAGCCTGAAGCATTTTTTTTGCTAAGCACACCGAAAGTTATTTGGACATTTTAAAGGAATGCCAAAATGCAAATGAATGTGAATGAAGCCACCGCCACGGCTCTCCGTGTAAAATTAATAAGAAAAAAGGAAATATGTAAGATGAAGTGCCTATTATTATCGTAACAATTCTTGGGAAAAGGTAACGTACCCGGGTATTGTACATCCAAGTCTTGTGAGTATGTTCTCCTTTTTCGGACCTGTATTTCCGGATTGCACCGAAGCAAGCATACATACAATCCACTCTTCACAACAATGAAAATTGACATAATTTTGTTCAACACCGGAATCCTAAACAATTTATTTATCACAATAAACTGTGTTCCAATCATAAATAAATTATGCTTGATACGTCCACGTTAAAGATACGCTACGCTACCCATTTCTGTTACAGCTTCTGAAGACACGTTAGGTTAAATACTTTGGTTAGGTATGCGATAGGTTCCCTACTGCCTTCATATTATTTGCATTGTGACTATTCCGAGACGCAGCTTAAATTCGATACTCAATATCTGTCAGCTGTCTCGTCTGGCATAATATAAAGGTTTCTGTATTCATTTTTATTAGTTTTTGTCACGCTGAAAGAAGTTAGAAATCCAACGACGACATTTCGTTCTCAGATACGACGCATTTTCTATAAAAATGTGACACACTTTCCATTGATCTAGTTCGCTACTTTATGCTGCTATCCCTTTCTCTTATTTCTAGAATAAAACACACAGCAAACATAGTTTTTACTTATTCGTAGACTATGCTTAAGACCATACCTAAATGTAAAAATGGAAAGCAAAAGGTAAAACACATAAACATTGACATGAACTAAATTAGACAAAATAAGGGAACTAACCTACAATATTATTACGACAATATTACGATATTTTTTATATGTTCAATAAAAATTAATTGAGAGTTTCTGTAAGATCCCGGGCTGATTATCGTCAAACGAAGAATTAAGTGCAGTGTAAATTTTAGGGTATACTATTTTTTCAAATACTTTCGAGAAGAGACACGTGATAAGTAAGAAAAGGTGATAAGTGATTCTGATATTGAAAATTACAGGCCTATTTCTAAATACAACTGCATACACAGAAAAATAATCTTATAAAGCCCTTTGTTACTTCACGCGCCCTTAACTAAAACGAAGTACAGACAAAACTCACTTTTTATGAGGACTATTCACGTTTTCAATAAGTTGCCAAATAGCATAGACTTATTTTGTACCGGCACAGCATTAGTGAGACGAAAACATTTAATCGCACTGTCTAACATGCAATTGTTTAATTTATGTTTATATACGTGTTTTTAATGTTTAAAATTTTATGGTTTATTTAAGTGGTTTTATATTTCATTAGACCTAAATGTTTATTTGATAGTGAAATGTGGACATTTAATTATCAGCATTTGTTACGTATTATATATAACATTTATATTTGTTGTTTGTTTATATTTCAAATGACTGTAAATCTTTCATAAAAATAAATAAATAATAAAATTGCTGGCAAAGTAACACACCGCGCGCGTTCTGCGTGCACTGTGTCAACACAGCGAAGCAATTAAATCATGTTCCATTCTACAAACGCTGTTTTTATTTCACCGACTGACTACATTTTACCGCCTACAGCTTGTATAGATGCACCACTACAAAACAGATGCACGTGGTGTGCAAAACGACTTAGGTTACCGGCTGATATATTCGTATTTGAAGAGAATGTGCGCATGGCTGTACTTGAAAGGGTCAACTGCAACATATTACTGTAGCAGGAATTGTAGGAACTCACTCGCCTGTAATGGGTTTAGTGAGTTACAAGTACAAGAACTTACTATACTCATATGTTTTACTATTACTACTATGTATATTGACTTTACTGTTATGTACCTTGGTGATATTTTCTGAAGAGGAAGACGCATGCTGCATCCTACATGTATGCGTGCATCCTATATACAGTTTACTGCGCGTGCTCGACTGGCCAAGTTATCCTTCTCTCACAGAAGACTGCCACGAAATACACGAACGTATGTCAAGTGTGAATGTGGTGTACGAAAACCCATTTCCCATTCTATATCAACAGGGGCGGAGAATAATGGGTTAAAGTATCCCATTATTCTCTTATCCCATTATATTCCTTAATTTGTATACCGTGCTGTTAATTTGAGTACAGACTATGATATATAAGGAAACTCCTCGTCCAATTATACTTTTTGTTAAATTATGTAGTTTCTTACAGGAAAGGTGAAAGATAGGCAAGCTGCAAATCAAATGGCAAATGGTCACCGCCAACCATTGACACTTGCAGCACCAAGGATGATGCCGGTGCGCTGCCGATCTTATAGAAACCTTTCAAAGCTTTTTTGAGGAATCTCATGTCGTAGCGTAATGGCAGTTCATTCCAAACTTTCGTATTGTGGGCATAAAGTCTCATGGAGAATGTGTTCTGTATGCATTAACTTTCTGTCCAGGAAGTAAGGATGACCCGCCCTTCGGTGACGAATAGTGACGAGGGGAATGAAATCCGAAGTTGTTAATTTACTTACTGTTATTGCACTACATTGTAATAAAGACATTCTCTATCAGTTGACCGTTGGTTAAATGTGAAAAATTAAGGCGGGTGCAGTAGAATTTAAACAGTAAATAATAATAATACAATAACAACATTTATAAATATGCTAAAGATAAACAGACATTAAATATAGTTTCAGACCAGCATATGAATAAATACATACATCTATATATATATATATATATAAAAATGAATGTTTCTTTGTTTGTCCCGTATGCGTCCCTATATCATTCATCCGATTGCGATGAAACTTTGGTGAGTTGTTGTGCGCTCGCCCGCGAAGGTTTCTGAATTAGTACAACCATTTTACAATAGGGTGGATATGGACCCCGTATGCTACGACCCCGAAACTGTTAAGCGAAACGGTTTCAGACAAAATCACATCACGTGAATCAAACGAAATTCGATAATAAATGTTTAGTCAGATCCGTGGAACTTGATAGGCGCTTATTGTATCTGGTCATTGTTTTTATCACGTGCATTTGCATCCCCAAGATAATTTGCCGTATAAGGTGTTGATCCGACGACAACCTACGCAATAAAATGAGCTAAAGGACAAGTGGCGCCACATAGCGACACTAAAGTGTAAGAAAACAAAGTTATTTACGCAAATATACCTACTATTTGCATACAGTCAATATTATAAAATTCTAGACTTTAATACCCTCTTATACATGCGGTATAGAAAACTGTAGTCGTAGTCACATACCTAACAATATTAACACACTAATAGTCACATTAATATTAGCAATATTGAGTTTCACTTGACAATTAATATAGTTAAAATGTTTATTTGTTATTTTCTGACAATTACTGCACCGCTAATGGAACTTGGACTATTAAAACTATTTACTTCGATCATAAATTATGTCATTTCAGTAACTCAACGCCGAAACGTTATTGCTTCACACCCGCTATCACAACATCGCACCCACAAATACACAGTAAGTAATTAGAAGATACGGTAGCTGAACTTAGCGCTGATCCCATGCCCTAGCTGTGCGGGCCGACCCGACGCGTCACGTCGTCGCTCATTGCGTCGCGAAAATATCAAACATTCGCTCCGTATGCATGTGTATCTATGTGAGCTGTCCGTCTAGAGTTGCGGTATCTGACGCCTCCGTTTACGACTTCTTTTGCTCCTTGCCTTTCTATTTATAAATACTTTAAGTAAATGTTTTTAATGCGCAGCTAGGATTGAGGCAAGAGAACTGTTTGACTGAAGTAGGATTAACCAGACTAAGTGAAACTAAAGATATTTTTTTCGCAGACATTGGCCTACACTAGGATTTCCCGTGTGTCCAAAGACACATACAAAGATGAATATACCATCCAGACCAATACAAACTTTTGTCTTTAAACAAATGTCCGACCAGGAAACGAACACAAAAGAAAGAAAGAAAGAAAAACATTTATTTGTACACACATAAAACACCATAATTCAGAAAGTTTAACTTAGAACATGAATAAGATATAGTGTATTGTAGTTGTGTGACGTTAGAAAAGATTTGTAGCTCATCATGTATGCAAAGAGGTCACCAAAGAAGGTCACAGCGCTGGTTTTCAGCTACGGCCATGTGGTTACGGTGACTCACGGACAATCTGATGGGTGTAAAGTAACCGGATAAACAGTACTTGGGTTACCATCAACTGGACTAATCGATCGGCATTTAAAAACTTGCCTTTAAAACTAATATATTTTATTTAGGAGTACTTATATTAAATGACGGAGACCTCAATAATTTTTCACGTCAAAATAATTATCTTTTGTTCTGTGATGTAATTTACAATGGTATTTATTCAATAAACCCATAATGATAATATTGCCATATTGGAAAAATATCGTTAAAAATAAATTAATTTAAAAAAAATTTGGAATTTGCGACGTTAATTTCAATTGTTGAAAGAAGCCGTGTATACGTAAACTTTACGAGCGTTTGTTCGTGGAGATGAACTACTGTTTTTATAACGTACTCTGACCACAACAGAAACTTTTCCCTTTCAACACCCTAAACATCCCTCATTAGTCACAAATTGATGTGTTTACAAACGCCCGGCAAATTGTACAACTATTCAACTTACGAACCAGTAGCTTCTGTATTATATTGCGTAAAGCGCGATTCGATGAACCAAGTGAAGTATCAACTGGAAAGGATTTATTACCATGGAAACACATTGCAATTAGACACACTTTGAAAATACCAATTTTATATACGCGATTGCGAGTTATTCATTGCTATAATATAAAATATACATATATTGTACTACTTTAAAAGAACCTTAAAAGTAGGTAGCTATTCAGATAGCAATAATTACATAATTTTTACTAAGAGACAGAACGATAGACATTTGAAATCTGATAGATCGTTGGAAGTGATTATTATTTTAAAATTGTTTAAATAGTACCTAATAGAAATGATCTTGGGAAGTGGAACGGCGTGTAATCCAAATTTCTCACTTGTTCAAGACCTGTTTTCGCCCACAGTTGGACGCGAGTCAACACATTGTTTTGTGGACGAGGAGTGTATGGTTTCGATACGGTTGGCCAAGCAGTTTGACGAGTCTTCTATTTTAGAAGCGATGCAGTTCCTCAGAGCTTGTGTTATGCGGCACCCGCGGTAAGAGGTGGGGGGTGCTGCATACATATAAAATGGGTACTAAAACCTGCCTATGATTCTTAGTTCATTGACATATGACCGACTTAAATCAGAGTGGATCCAACCCACATTCTTAACATTTTACCTAATCAAGTAGGTACTTTGTGACAAAAAACTAATATATGGTGCATATTTTTTCAATCAGAACGCTTTTAAAACTTAAATTAGAACCTTAGAATTTATATATTGTACTTTATAACATTTTTTGTTTTTATATTTTGCACAATACTCCATGAGGAGGAGAGTGCAATGAGGTGGCGAGTGCACGCTGCTATCCAACAGCCGCTGGCTACGTTACTCCTCTCTCACAGAAGTACCTTGCAGTACCTTGAAATGTACTGCACTTCAAACTTCATCTTATTTCCCTAATGTACCTAATGGGCTCTGGCACATCTCACTCAATATCGAAACACGTACATATTGAGTGAGATGTGCCAGAGCCCATTCCCATCCTATCCCTCCCCATTTCCCCAACCCTTTCTCCAAATCCATTCCTATATCTCCAACTCCAAAGGTAGGCAGCGCATCCGGGGGCGTGCCAACGTTTGTCATTTTGGACTAATGTTGGTATGTACCACGGGTGTCTATGGGCTACAGTATCCACTTACCATCAGGTGGACTGTGTGCTCGTCTGCCACCTTCGTCCATAAAAAGCATCTTACGACTACAAAAATGTGGGTTGGATCCATTCTGATCAAAGCCAGTCATATAATGATAGATATTTTGTATAGAATATCTACATTTTGGGTTTTGTATTTATATGTAGCAAATTTGTTTGAAAAATGGAGCACACGTACTGGGATGCGTGGTGCTATATCCAGCAGTGGATAGACCGGCTGATGGTATATGGTATGTGTGATCAATTGGAAAAACAAAATTTTTTTGCATAAAAATATTATTAAAATTATCGCAATAAACTGAGAATCATGGACGGGTTCCATGGTTTCAAGCTTCCGGTATAGTTTGGTTACATCCTATATAGTCATCGATTTGAGAATACATACTAGATATGTTATACAAGCACTCTAGGGCAGCCACATTCTAGTCGAATAGTGTTCTATTTTCACTAGCTCTATAATTCTTTAATTAAAATGTGTTTTGAAAATGGAACGTTCTTATTATGTAGTACTTAAGTTTCAATTTTGACTTTTCAATGAACCCCTCTTCATTTGCTTCACTTCCAACCAGGTTTCTTGTATAAGAACGTATGATGTGTCATCTAGTCTTTTCCCATATCGATGTATATAGTCTATTTTTCATATGAACACTTTATGAAATTAATGACTGTGCTCGCGGCACATATGGAAGCCTTAAAATGAAAGCCTCGTAATGTTTCGATAGTGGATTTAATGAAATTAGGTAATTGTAGAACAAAATCTGACTGGTCTGTCTACGAGGTCCGCGGGGCACGGCCCTCCGCCGATTAGTGGTGGCCGATGACGTTACATATCATCGGCGCATGCGCATGCATGCCAATTCGATGCATACACAATGACTAAGACCAAAGTTCTATATATTCCACTTCAGTGTATAATTTCTACTGCACCCATTTTGATTTATTCCATATTAACCAATAGTTGACTGCTAGAGAACTTATTAAAGCATTACGTTCGCCTCTGTACACTTCACTTTCAATTCAATTCATTAATTTTTTTTTCACTTTTATCATTTCACTTTCCCTCGCTCTGGTGAAAGAAATCTCCGCAGGAGATAAGCTCTCCTTTTGAACATCTTTTCCTATCCTTCGTTTTTGTCTATTTCATTTTATGTGTGTACAATAAATTATTAAATACGTTAAAAGTGTTGTTACATTACTTTTTTTCAAATATAGACGATATCTTCATTTCAAATCATTACGACTATACGTGTATACGACTATCATTACGACTACAAAAGCTTTGTGTGACTTGATTCAGTGTGAAGCTATTACGATTATTTATAAACATCAATGTGACACCAACAGAAACTCCTAATTGCGTGACGGTTTCATGTGTAGGTATATATGATTTTATTTATATATAATTACCCTTTAGGTTATTAGGAACAATGGTGTTTTATCGTTTGCGTAGCCGTAACCAATAAGCATAGTCAGCCATTTCTGCACCTACATTGTCTCGTGCGTGAGGGATGTATGGTTGGAGATGGTGTAGGTCCTCAGGGCTTATGGCAGCGGCTTTTTTATCCTTTAGCCGCCTTTTACGCTACCCATGTTAAGAGATGGGGTAATGCTATTTCAAAGCCGGCTGGCATCACTTGACACTGTTATGAAATGTTTCATATTTTTTTTCATTGTGATAAGGAATATTGTTCCCTGACCACTAAATAAATAATACACAATAAAGATACGATATTCTATTACGCAAATGATACTCGACACAAGAACTTTTTTCTTATAAAAAGTTTGAATACGCTGCTTTCTGGACTCAACGAACGAAATTTCCTTTCTCTAGGTGTAAGGTTTCCAACGTTGATAATCTAGAGGTATCTATCTACACGCGACTCACATTCGTATGATCGTGTGAGTTCAAATTCTCGGCCTATTCCACTGAGTTACTTCTTACATAAGGATTTATAAAAATTGTCACTAGCTCGGTGGTGAGGCAAAACATCGTGAGGAAATCCGTGTGCTGCACAAATTAAAAGAAAAAACGAGTATAAGGTCCACCAATTCGGGCCCGCGCGGTGGATTACGGCTCAAAAGCCTCCAGTTAACTGGAGGAGGCCTGTGCCCTGCAGTGGGACGCAGGCTGATACAAGTACAAGGTTTCCAACAGTAAAATTAATAAAGACATGTTTCAGATTGCCCACGCATTTGATGAAGAACATGTTTGTGTTTAAATAATCTTAGTTTAAATTTTTCCGTTGACTCATAAGTCTGTTTTTTTTTTAATTAAACATGTTACACGTCAGCATTGAACCAAGGTATTGCAAATAGAACTTTAGAAATGCACAGTTGACATACATTTTGACCTCAAGCATACTCTTACATTCAGTTATCAGTCTTTTCATCCCAGTCATACGGGTTACAAGTCTAACGTTGAAGCTAGTAAGGAGTGCAGTAGTTCAAGTGCTCTCTAGATTGACTGTTCAGGCCAGTTCAATGACTACGACCTCGTGAATAGACTGTGCCTCCGCGTCCGGCTGTAAAAGTAGCAGGCTTGAACAGTTGGACAGTTTTATGTACTAGATCCACACAGTCAATACGGTTCTTAATGATAATAAACTATTACTGAGGATTAGGGGCTTTGCGAGTCGGTATAATCTCGTATCACTGCGACCACTGCTGATCTGTTGTGATCGCCATCTTTCTTATAGTTCGCTCCCAATGTCTATGACCTGCCGATATCGCAGGATAGTTTCTTTAATTAAATACCTAATTTTGATCGGTTCACCTGGCCGGTGGTAGTTCCAAGCTACGTTTTCCAGAAGCAGGACCCTAAAGATCCTAAGATAAGGATCTGCTCAGTTCTACTAAATAATATCCCAAAGTATCATTGAGGAACGCCCGATGCTTACATTAAACAAAATACCCGTACACGTTTGTTTCATATTCGTTAATGCTAAGCGTGTCGACTTTGTGATTTATAATTATACTTGTATATGAGTTTGTGTACAAGTCATTTTCGGCTGTATTATACCAAACGTAATTGTACGAAAATACGTGGGAAAGTACCAAATAATAATATTTGACATTAATATCCTGTGGTAAAACGAAAGAATGACGAGGGGATTACGTCCAATTTACTTGATTTGTACAGCAAGTTATTCTGGCGGAGCAAAATAAATGAGGGGGATATAAGTTGGGAAAACAAAAGAGAAATGTTATTATATTCGTGTGAATTTTGCGAAGGCAATGTACCTACTCAAATATGGTGATATATATTTCTGAGAGAAGGGGTCGTTTTTCTGAATCGGGTTGCGATATTAAAAGGGAATAAAATAATGATGCCGCTTAATGATCGATCGCCATGTGGTCAAAGGACCGTATGTCCTTGAGATTAAGGGTTATAGTAGATTGTCACGTGCTATGTCAGTTGGCGTTGTGTTCTTATGCCGTTTAGACCTCTTCTATTTCTAGGAACCGTTCATAAAATACGTACCCAACGACATGACAATATGTGTGAGATATATTATTTTCTAATTTTTATTCCTACCGACAATTCATAGTTAAAAACTTAATGGTTTAAATAAAATTAAAAATTTAATGAAAACTCAATAGTTTAAAATTTAAACTTACTACGTAATCTTAGTAAAACGAAGAAAATTCCTAAACTACTCGTATACATAGGTTATTTAAACCTAACACATTGAGCCTACGTGTCAATGTATATATGCATACTCATATATATGCATACTCGTACATATATGTATCGACTCGATAGGTTTTAAAACCAAAGAACAGTATTAATCTGTGTACAGTAATGAAGCTTAGTAATTTTTAAAAGTTAAAATTTTATTATTTGGCAAGCAGTGCCCATGACTTCGTTTGCTTGTTCCTTAGTTCGTGTGGTTTGTAATGAATCCGGCGGGAATTTGCCGGGGAACGATTCGAGATAAAAAGTAACCTGCATATTGGCCCAGGACATAATCATTGCACTAAATTTCATTAAAATCCTTCAGTAATATAAATGTAACCGTAACTGGTTGAAATTTTTGTTTTCGTATTAAACATATTAAATAATAGTACCTACTTAAATCTGAAGACTAAATAAATAAATTATTATAAAGTAATTGTTAAATTAATTGAATCTTGAAATATCGATAAGATGGAACTGACATGTGCCAAGGCATAAAAATCGATAAGATGGAACTGACATGTGCCAAGGCATAAAAGTTCCTTAAAAAGAAGAATCGATAAAAAATGTACTAGATTTGAATTGATAATCGACATAATGTAATTTGGGCGTCTCTTCAACGATCTGCATCGATCAATAACAAAATGGAAATATTACACTTTGAATAAAATTGTTTGAATTGAGACATCTGCAGAATCTGCCTCTGTGTGCGTTTGTGCGCTTTGCGCGCTCCGCGAAGTTTACAAGTACCTTACTGTATCTTGTTATACTATGTTGTTTTATCAGACAGCGATAGAGCAACACCTGTTGCGAGCTCAATCTACAAAAGGTAAAGGAAAAGTTTCTTAATAAATTTTCATTTCTAAAAAGACAATAAAATTCTCTTTCAATTATTTTGTCATTTATTAATCTATTTATATTTCGTTGTAGCTCAATTTGCTTCTATGTTGGATGTCAAATTAATTTATTAGTGGCATAAAAAATATAAGGATGTTTACATACCAAATTCTAGGCAGCATAGGGAATTATGGAATATTATTACCCTTGTTTTCGTTAGGGAACAATTATCACAACGAAAGTTCAGTGGATAGGGATTATTGCCAAGCATAAAAACAAATAATAAAGTATTTGTTATTTACTAGCGTTAATATAGCGTACTAATATCACAAGCGTTACATTTCTTTTTTTTTAAACTTATTGAATGCACAATTAAACTCCTTAATGGCCAAAAGCTAGTATAACTTAACTACCTCATCGTCCATAAGAAAAGGTTTTACATAAGAAAATGTGTTGGCAGGGTACCAGGCATCTCCCCACGGATTAAATAAGTGATAGCAAAAGAATCACCGGCGTTCGATGTTTGAGACAAATTGAAATTTAAAAAATCGATGCTAATTGAATGGTAGGAATCGTTTCTCTTTTAATTTTTGGCGGAAATTTAAGAAGTGAAAGTCAAGTTTTTGTTCGTTTGTTATAAAAATTGTGTGTTGTAGGTTTTGTGGTTTAATAGTGATAGTTTATTAAATCAAATAAAGGGTGCAATTTTATATTGTTTTGTTACCATTTTATATTGTGAATCGCGTATGAACGCGTAAAATTAAAAGTTTTTGTTTACTTTTTATTTCTGCTCTACGTTTCGATACGGGTTACATCAGCCGTGGTCACGAGTTAATTTTAACTTTAATTTACGCATTCAGACCCGATTTACAATATAAAAGCTTTCAATGAGTTCAACTCTTATGTTTACAGTAAACCTAATATCTCTTTACTGAGCCACTCTAATACTAATTATTATCATTACTGACAGAATTAGCGTGCACTCGCCCTAAGCGCATAATTTAATTCACTGTTACACCGCCACGGCCACAATTTAGCTTGAAAGAGAATTTGGCATTGATAGATGGTAGCCAGTTTTGTTACGGCGGGTACTATGACGTCACGCGTATACACCAATTTGTGAACAAAACACACCTAATGGACTGGAATGGTTAATAAATGAACACAAAACGGGTATTAGTAAGCAACGGTTGTGTGAAATGCGCAAAATTTTATTACCGCCATACCTTTTTCTTTTCTTACATGGCAATAGCACATTGTGCCAGTATCAGGCGTTCTTCGTAATTAACAATTTCAAAGTCTAAAATGTATCCTGTCAATATCCAGACGCGTCGAAGTAAGCCGGGAGTCGCTCAGTAAAGTGATAGTAGGTTTAGTGAGGAGAGAAGAGCTCTCTTTGAAAGCACATGAAAAACGCAATCCTATCTATGCTTTTCTTTGATTATCACAAATGCACTTCGTAGTTTAAATCATCACTGTAAATCATCCGTCGCCCTGTAGCCTCCAGTGACATTTCAAATAAAAGAAAATAAGGAAACACACATAAAACTAAATTTCAGTTCTCGAGGTCCCCCCAAAATATCAGCCAAATCTTCGAATAAGATATAAAAAAGTAAAACGATAATTAGTATGGGCAACAGGTTTTCAATTTTTGGACTAGATTATTGTTATAGATCATATTTCATAGTCAGCATCTATCATCGATTGGTGAAACAGCCGATAAGAATAAGAAATGATATCTGTAAACGTGCAAACGATGTTCTTCTCAAGAAATTCAAACTGATTTCTACGAGTACATAGTTATTGTGTGCACAATCATCGTTTTACGTATTTTTTGTAATCATTTTTTTTTTATAAACGAAGGCGACAAACGAGCATACAATCCACCTGATGGTAAGTGGATACTGTCGTCCATAAACAACCGCGATACATGCCAACGTTAGTCCAAAATGATAAACGTTGGCACGACCCCGGATACGCTGCCTACCTTTGGAGATATAGGAATGGATTTGGACAGAGGGTTGGGAAAATGGGGGAGAGATAGAATGGGAGTGGGCTCTGGCACATTTCACTCACTACCGAAACACGTACGTACATTAAGGAAATAAGATAAAGTGCGAAACGCAGTACAATTCAAGGTCTTCTGTGAGAGAGGGGTAACGTGGCCAGTCAAGCCCGCCTACCGGTTGTTGGATTGCAGCGTGCACTCTCGCCCTCATATCAAATGTCATTATCATCAGTTCAACATTTATAATTTGGAGAGGGGGAGTTCCACAGCCGCTGGGCGCACTCGACTGACCACATTACCACTCTCATATATTTCATTAACATTCTGTTTACAAAAAAAACGAAAACTCCACGTACGAATGAATGAAACGAAACCCGAATCACAAAGTTATTCGATAGTCCGAACACTTGCGATCACACCTTAATCCAATCGGAAATTTAACTAATATTGGATTTAGTTCCCCATCTGAGAATACACTATTAATTGAGGAATTGATTGATCTGATAAACAAGAGATAAATATAAAAGATTACAAACAAATTTTGATGATTTCCAAGAAATTGTTTTCTCATTTTCGGTAGTATTTCAATCGTAGTTCAGAATTTATTATTTTTGTTATATTACAGTCAGAGATTAATTATAAATAAAAACAATATATTTTAAAAATAATTGATTGAATTATGAATTTGAATTTAAATTTTAAAATACACGAAAAAACCATACTGAATACAAGAAGGTTAAAACATTCTTACAGTTAACACTTCAATGACACCAATAGAGATGGCGCATTATATGTATATCCATAGGAAACTACTAAATGTATCCTATGGACCAGCGGGTGAAGGTCTTGGGGATTGCAAAAATAAGAGGCTCGGTGTGGGCATAACTGATTGGGGGGGAAAATACGAAAGTGATTAATTATAGAAAATGTCAACTTACCCGGGAGATTCCAGGCGCAGCTGATCCTGCAGCCCGCGAAGACGTAGTCACTCACTTCTCTATCCACTTAACTGGGGCGCGACCCTATTAATTGTCTTTATAACGATATGCACTGGGGTTTTGCGTGGGTCCGGGGATGGCAACCAAAACGAATGTGCACGCTCGACAGGTTATAATAAAATGTGAATTTTGTCACAGAGACAGCGTCAGTGGTCATCTGTCATGGGCTAAAAGGCTGCGTTGCAAAACGTATCCAAAACAATGAATCGGCTCGAACAAATAGTTTTATTTGAATTACCCGTTTTTTTATTGTATATATTTTTATGATATCTAAACATGTAATCTACTCTGTGAAGTCAAAAAATACACAACGGTCTCAAACTGTTGAAAAAATATCAAGTTTAGAAAAGTCGTAAAGCAAAAGTTGATTCGTTTTAATGATGGAAATTCAATATTAAGAGGGTGCAGTATTTTTTAATTAACTCTGTATACCTCGATAAGTTTCAGTCCTGATCATTGCAGGTGAAACCATGGGCAACAAATAGTTTAAATTACTTGTAAGATACTACGAATGGATAGTACGAACGCTCCCGTCCCTACCTGAATCTAATTAAAGAAGTTTAACTATTTCACTTGGCTCCTTCTGTTTCATATTCCACGACAGTGAAGGGACTGGCGTGCCCTTATTTGGGTTGATTAGATATAAATTATAAAGATATGTGAAAAGTTCAGCTTATCGCAAAAATAATATACAGCTGTTCCAGTGGATGTCGTGAAAGGTGACTGTAGGATAACAAAGCCACTAACTACCGCTACTGAGAAACTACACCACTAAGACTGGACGATAAAAAGGGTGATTGTGGTTATTTACGGTCATGTAAAGTTTCAAACAAAATTCTTAATAATAAATAAATAGTAGACGAACTCAACAAACTAAAATAACCTTTGAATTTCAATTGTTCTTTTGGGCTAAGCTGCGCTTGACTGGTCAACGTCGAAATCATTTTTCTCCGTTAACACAAAAATCTATTCAGCAGAAATAAGTTATTATTTCTGAGGATATTTGGATATTTTGAGGTCTTACATGATTTGTACTTAGTCTGTATAATTGTATTCTACACTAATATCAAAAATTAGTACACTTGAAAACAAGAATTTGTACCGCATTATCCGCATTATAAGTCTTTGTTATAGCATTATAAGTCTTTGTTATAGCATTATAAGTGTTTGTTATCGCATTATAAGTCTTTGTTATCGCATTATAAGTCCTTCTTAACGCATTATAATTTGTACCGCATTATAAGTCTTCGTTATCGCCAATAAAATAAAATCAAGCGTGGTCCAGCTACGATGTACGACTCGTATATTTCCTAGCGGGACCACATAAGATTATGGTAAATTTTGTAAATTCCCGGACTACAAATTTTAATGAATGTGTTACAGAATTTAACATTTTGCAAGGTCGGCGACGCGCCCGCATACCCCCTGGTGTTGCAGGTGTCCATGGGCGGCGGTAACACTTACTATAAATAAATTCTCTATTCTCTCTTATTCTTAAATCTCTATTATTCTCTATAAAAAAATAAATAAATAAAAACAAGAATTTATACTGCAAATAAAAACCGTTTTGTGACTGTGGTCCTGCAAATAAGTATGACACATATTTCATACCCCAGGTAGTCTTATTATGAGTACAAATAGATACTTTGAAATACATTCTAAAGTAATCTAAAGTCGATTTCGTAGAGGACCAATTAGTAGATGCGGATATTTTTTTAGCAGAGTCGGTAGATGCGCGAGTGGCTCACAGGATGGTAAGTGGTTACCGTCGCCCATGAACCACTGCAACACCATCTAAGATCCTATTCAAATACGTTTATAAATTGTAAATATTTTGACTTTACTCCTTCAGATTTTGGCTAAATAGGTATATTTATGTTTTGTAATTTTCTTACGAGTAATTTACGTTCTTGTAATACTTACGTGAATGTATTTTTCAATTCCTTTAGGAATACGAGTCACGTAGTGTTCATTCATTCGAATTAGTATCAAAAAGAACAGACGAGTAAAAATAAAATTTACATTCACCCTGGGACCGATTTTTCAACTGTTTGGCACTCTAATTGGACAGAGATAAAAAATACACGACGAACAATGATAAAAACAAAAAATAATGGCGTATTTTTGAAATTCATGTTAAACTGTAATTAATCGTGTGATAAGTTGTGTGTGCGTGTGTGTGTGTGTAATGAAAATGTTTATTGTAAAAAATATGATAAAAATAGAACTGGTAACTGGATACTTACGGTTATTTGATAGATCGGTGTCAGAGTTTGTAAACCATAATATTAGATACTTCGTTTTTATAAATTTATTTAAAAAAAATATGAAACTATGAAGGAGTTTACTTATAGAAACCGTCTTACAAAAACAGTGTACAATAATTTATTCGCTGTGTTTTTATTGCTTTTTTTATAAGTTTTTATTAGAAGCTATCCTAGAGATTGTAACATTGTAACAAAGGTGTGATCAATACTAGTAAATCCTTTTAGAATATAAGCCAAATCTGGGCGCTTGACATACAGCATATTTCAGTGCCGAGGCAAAGCAGCAACTTAATGCAAGTATGTGTGTAAAGTCAATAATTTGTAAGGATTTTTAGTATATAAAGAAATTTCCTATGTTCTTAATTACGTATTAAGATACGAGCACATTTTATGCGATTACTTATTTCGATAAACAACACTTTATTAGTCTTTCTTATAGAAGCTGTGTCACTTATCGTGTATACCATATATATTATTTGTGGCTAAGTTTTATATTTAACTAATTTATTAATTTTAGTTATATATTTATAGCTCTCATCGCACCTCCCAATGTGTTTCTCTGATCGATACAAAGGTTAGCTGATAGAGGATGCCTTAAGGCTTTAAGCTCGCCTTCTGTACCACAATGTTTAGTAAAGTTTTTTAAATAAATAAATGAATATTATGGGGAACCCTATAAATAAACCGGTAGAAGTGAATGGCGACAGCTCAGTGCCAGACGCCGCAGACGTAATTCCTCATTAATGTTATACTAATCAGAACGGTATAATATTGTGCTGGTGTAATTCTGGAGACAACCGATTATGGTTTATGTGGGACAGCACCATTTAGTGTTTATTGTTTTTAGTGAATTTTAAGGGCTAAATGGGATTACATTTAAATAAATTGCTAAAGTATGGACTTGCTGGTTTTATTTGCAGAATTTGGTATGTATTTTCGTGTAATGAAACCTGTTTTTTTAATTGAAAGTTACAAATTGTACACATTTAAGGTATTTTGTGATGTTAAACTACTGTTTTCTCTATGTACTAAGTCGCCTACCTACACTTGACAAGTTATAATAATTAATGAAACAGTGTCTTTATCATTCAACTTCAATGATGCTCTGAAAACGACAGCTAACATTTAGATTAATTAGTCGTACTTAAGCGGTTATGTAAATTTATCAAAGATTATTTAGGACGTCTACAAGTCCAAACTTTTAATCTGCCTACATTAATATTATTAGGAGCAAAAGTTTGCTTGTAATCTCTGAAATATGAAATCAGTTTACAGTTCGTCTAGACGGTTTTGAACCCTTTTAGGTTGGTATATATCTAAAACCAAATTAAAACGTCAGAAGTGAAATATGTTATTGAATGGATCACATAAAAACAATAAATACATACTTGAAACCGTTCCTGACTCATGGCACAACTACGAGGCTCGACTAATTGAGCCGTGGGGGACTTTAATTCCCTACTGCACAACTAATTTACCAACGACTTAACCACTTCCCCACGGCTCAGTCACTGATATAATAAACATCTTTTTAATAATGCTGAATTTTTTTTTTCTTTTTTTTATATACAAGTGGTCGGACGAGCAAGCGGTCCCACGTGATGGTAAGTGTTACCGCCGCCCATGGACACCTGCAACACCAGGGGGTATGCGGGTGCGCCGCCGGCCATTTGTCACGTTTTGTGGATTTTCCTCGTTTTCTGTATACGATTATCTCTTTTCAAAATTATAACATTCCGCCACAAACTTATGAGTTTGCTTTTACGTTTGCTATTTCTAAATTATTTTTAAAAACAGTTTTTATGCGTGAAAGTGAATGAAAGCGATATTTGCTATATTGATTATAATGGGCGCAAGGTTGATCTTGCCCCCGCGCTCTGGTTCACGCTTTCTTTCACACTTTCAAGCTCAAGATTCTGGGGTGTTCGTCGTATAGAAAAGCCAAGTGTTCAGGAAAAATAACAATGAGGGTAAGTTCACTTTACCACCGTTATGTTCCTTCTTGCTCCATATACTTATATTAGATAATACACTTAATATCGTTGTCTTATGTTCCTGATGTACCTTATGTACCTAATGTTCCTAACGTCTTTTTTCAGGATAAACGCGTACTTAATACAAAATCGCATAAATGTGAAGTAGACAAGTCTAAAAAATTAGTATTTAAACAAAAAGCAGATTTAAGAAATAAGGTTCAAAGTGAAGATCGCCCTTTGACAAAAATGTATGTAGAGACGATGGACGGGTTGAAAGACAAAGGACTTGATTTTGTAACAGAGCTACCGGAATACAAAAATATTAATCACTTTTTAGACAATGCCCGCAAGAAAGCTGTTGGTGCTAATGAAACCAGTTTTAATGATTTAAAAGAAGTGGAAGTTCCTCAAAATATCCAGAAGTTTTTAACGGCTCACTACAATGATGATGGGGACCAAATTTTAATCCTTTGCTCACCGGAATCAAGATCGCGACTGTGTGTCATAACAGAGTACCTTATTGACGCAACACTCAAAAGTTGCCGTAAGCTATTCTCTATTCACGGTGACTTTGGCAGTACATCTGAGACCGTTATCGTAAAACCACTTGTTTTCGCATTAATGTCCAATGAAAACCAAGCTAGCTACGATAAGGTATTTGATCTTATACAGTCACAAATTGCACAAAATATTCTTGATTCTTAATGGACCATGTTAAAAATGCACTGTGACATTGAAGCTGCTATAAGAAATACTGTTGATAAATATTTTTCCCAAGCCGCGATACGAGAGTGTTACTATCACTGGAACAAGAAAGAAAAGCCAAAATTTTTCATTAAAAATCAAAAGCTGTAAGACGAATCATTGGCCTCACCGCAGTTTTGCCCTTGCTGCCCAAAAAAATAAATTGGAAAGAAGGGTGGCAGTATACCAAAGAGGAATGCAAAGTTCATTTGAAAATGCCCAAATTTATCCGCTACATAGAGAATCTGTTAAAAAAGTGCAATGTCCTGTCCGTTTTATGCGTATTCGGCGAACGTCATAGGACGGGACAAATAACTATTTAAAGGGCTAAACTATTTGCCATGTCATCATGGCAAATTAAATAATGCCGTGAACAAAAATACGGTTACTTTTTTTGCGTGAATTGAACGCTCTTAAACAAACTGTTACCAATTCTCAAGTGCAAATAGCAACGCGGATGTCCTCAAGACATAAAAAAGTCAGATCATCAATGACGATTCAATTAGGTCTATCCAGATGCAATTAGTCAACAGCGACATTTCTCTCGGCCATGCATTAGATAAATGAAGGTGAATTAAATATAATGAATAAGAAAAATGAGGCAGCTTAGGTTAATATATTTTTTTCTTCTTGAAGTACCTACGTCAGATTATAACTTTTAATTTATAAAGAGGCAATAAGTTAAAATGGCGATTTTATTTCAAGAAATTATTTAAGTTAATTATTTTTTTTAAAAAGGATAGAAAGTGAATTAAGTTATTATTAAAGAAAATGTTTTGTTGTACTACACAAGATAAGTGAATATATCTTTATTGTTCGAATATGGTTTGCTATCTTTAGAACGGTTCAACTAGTTGTGCTGTAACGACATGACTCCCTACATAGCTACGGTTAAATTTTTAGTCAGTTGTGGCATAGGTACATTTTCTACCCCGTTGGTTCAACTAGTTGTGCTGTAGGGAATTAAAGTTCCCCACGGCTCAACCGTTGAGCCTCATAGTTGTGCCATGGGTCAGAGACGCTTAAAACAATTTATTTCACACCGACACAAGGTGAAACAGAGATTGTAAACGTATAAAATTCACAAAAAGCGGTCTGTCTATTTATGCCAACATCGGTCAAAAACGAATAACGTTAGCACGCCTCGAATACGTCGCTTACCTTTGGCTATAACGTCGTGAGAAATTTTTTTCATAGCGTAAAGTATTAATCGACGGAATGACATTGGATGAGATGGGATGTGGAAATAGGTTTGGCCAACTGAGCGTTCGCATGTTTACAAACTGTTTGTTGCGTTCGTAAACGTGTTTCTATGGTCACGCTAAAGTTAATTTTCAATGCTCTAACTAAATGTTTCTAAAATTAAATGTTTTAACAATTCACTTATAGTCAGTGTGTGTTCTAAACATAATATTTTAAATAGCAATTTATAGCAAAATTTAATAGTAAAATATTTGGATGTATTCTTTGACTTTTTGCACACATTTACGAAAAAAGTTGGTTAAACATTAATTAATTTCCAGTTTGAAATCATTAATATAACTGAAATATCTTTTGTTAAAGCGACTTTATTATAGATGTTGTGTACACCTGAAATATGTATTCATATAAGCTTCAATAGAGTTAGTCTTATATTACAAAATTGTTATATATATATATATATATATATCTATATATATATATACTGTTGGTGTACCTTATATCAATAAATACTCGTATATAAATAGGTTTGTTCTGCAACGTTATAAATACGCAGTTTGTGGCAACTAATCGCTTATTGAGTAAGATTGTTATGTAACTTTTGTGATTTACGCGCTTTTCACACATATTAATCTATTAAACGGGTCTACATGTGTTTTTAACCAAATAAATATATTACGACGATGAGAATGTCACATTCAAAGAAAATACATAACTTATCTCTTCTCAAGTTTAATTTAAGTACCGACAAGTAAGAGGAACGTAATTAACGTGCAAAATTCATTACTGAATAGAAATTCAGTTACTAATGATAACATAGAAATGTTCTCATTAGTAATCTAGGTAATGAAAGTAACTTTTCTATTGTGGGTATATACAAACATGTACCTTACCATACAATTTAAATCTCCCCACTCCAGCAGTGGTATGTATGTATTGGTATGTAGTGGTATGTATAGGTGGTATGTAACTAGGCTCTACCAAACACGTTCTTCAACTATACCAGAGCGTCGAATATCGAGTGGTGATACCAGACAATCCATTTTATCTTTTACTTACTTTTTATTACTCTCAGAGCTTACTGTCAGAACTTGTTTATATTCGACTATATCGTCTTTTATTATCCATTGCTGGACCATCGACCTCCTTATGCACATTTAAAATGCCACGCTGGCTAAGCTAGTTGACGAGTCCACTCCTTCAGAGAAGTGTTGTAGTTTTCTAGAGCTGTGATAGCCACATTGTCGTCTTTACGACACGCACGGGAAAAGATGGAGTGTTGTTAATCTAACACCGACATCATACGGCCTGACAATCAGAACCAGGAAGATACTTTAAATTCAACAAAATTGTCTGTCTGGTATAGAGATCGAAGCGTGCTGAAATATCGGTTTATAATCGATATTTGCCTATCTCTCTGGATGCTTACGGCACACATATCTCGGCCAAACTACTTGAGTTTTACGTCCTTAACGCCTTCATCAATTATTATTTGAGTTTTGGAGGGCAAGGTAGTGTCTTGAAAATAAGCCGTTCTTTTCACACTTAATATGCTACGCTTTATTGCTCGTTATTAAACTTTGAGCCTGGACTTCTGACTTATAATCAAAGATTAAGTTTGCATCATATGTCAATATATAACAATCATTTATAATACATGTCGATTTCGCCTAATTGACAGTGGCACGTTGCCTGTCATAAACCGACAATATTACATGTACCGTTACTTTATTTATATTATTTTATTCACATGCATGATATGTTAATACCTATTTAATGTCGATTTTATTTAGTATGTATATTTATTATACATAGTTCGTTATATAAGTAGATTATTATTTTATTACTATATAAAACGTGGTTCTAAACCATCACGTCTCTTCTTTGGTTAGGTAAAATGAGGGAGAGAGAGGCCGTTGAAACTGCCGTTATTATTATTATGTCAGATACAGATCAAATCAAGTCACTTGTCGTCTTACCACAAAGAACTAACTAAAGGGTAATCTACTTGGAAGGAAAGAGGTCACTTAATGTAGGTTTCCACTGTTCCAGTAGCTTATATTATTTAAAAAAAGGTCTAATACAACAAATTTACACCTATGTAAATAGAGTCGTAGTATAAGATTTGAATCACGAAAACTCAGGGATGGTCGGCAGGAACGGCTGAGCCCAGCAGGCGCCAGCCCAAGAGCGGCGAAGGAGAATCGCCTGTAGTTGGTAAACACGGTGAAAAGGGGGGGAGGCGCCCCCAATAAGTGTAGTGGCCCCAGACACGTGGTGTGACTCCAGCCCATAGTAGCGGCGTTAACCATCAGCTGCGACGCGCTGATGGTTGAACGCGGCTGGGTGAACTGGGACTCGGGAGTGAGAGAGTAGAGACGGCGGAGCAGATGTTAAGCGTTTAGAATTTTGCAATGACCTTAGATAGTGTCCAGGGGTTACTTGACCCCGGGATAAGGCCTTGTGACACAACTGGGAGTCTTTAGACTCAACCGACGACTGACTTTCCGAATCCCGGAGCCTTCCTCTTATATAGACGGCTGTCAGAATCTTCAAATTTAAAATTTATAACGAGAAGTTGCTTGGCCAGAATTTTTTATCATTGTATAGAGTTCAGAATCTTGAGTTTCAATATAAAAACAGCCATATTAAGAATAATCATATTCATATTTTGAAAATACCCGGCGTTCCCAACAGAAAAATAAAACACGATCAGTACAAATCTAGCTTTGCCGCGTCAACAACTCTGTTATTTCAGTTGTCACTGTGAGATTTTATAAGTTTCTATTATTATTAGTGTGTAAATATTGTGAAGGAAAGCCGGATTTATATGAGAGAATATAAAAATACAATTATTAAGTTTAAATATTAGGATATAAGTGAACTATCGCCCGTAATAGGCGAGATACAAGGATTAGTGAACAAATTTAAATAGTGAAGTGTCTACATAAGTTAATAAGTGAAATATAACGGGAAATAGACAAATTTAAATAGTACTCGTATAGTAAAAATTATCTGATAAGATAAGTTATGTGTACGAGTGAATACAAGTATTATAAAAGGTGAGCTATTGGAACAAATATTACTCTTTAATCCACGGTTAAAAAAACTGGTCGAGAATGCCTAAAGGCATTAAGTCCGCCTCTATACAGTATAGTACAAAAAGAGTAAATAAATATTCATCTTCATTATTTTTTTTAAACTACTATCAAATTTTGCTGCCAAATTCTGCCACGACCCGCGTACATTAGTCAGGTATCACTTTGATAGGACGAAAACTCTTAAAAAGGTTTCCGTAAAGAAAATATCATTATTTTGTGTTATTATTTCGAAAAGCTCACATAATCTGACCTTTACTCTAATCACCCCGCAAGTACCAAAATTGAGTTACCGATTGCGTCTCGCAGAGTTATTAAGGTTTCATTATGAAATTTGATTGTGTTCCCAAGTCTTAACTAAGTTAAGGTAGGGCACGCCTTGGTAGCGATAAAACTCAGTAGGTATTAAGTTTTAAAATTTTTCTTTTAAGTTTTAAGGGACAGTTTTAATTCATATTTTTTGCCAAACATTTTTTTGATAACAAATTTAATCGAATATCTCCGCGGACATTGTTCGAAATAGTGTGTCTTTGGCGGATAGTGCAGCGCATTGCGCAGTACAATTAAACAACAAAAATACACGTAAAATATCGGGCAATCGGATTAGTTCGCGGCCTTTTTATAGTGAAAATAATAAAGACTTTGTCTGTGTTACGGAAATATTTATTGAATGGAATATTGTCCATTTAATTCGATTATCTTTCGACTTTCTGGCAGAGCCATAGCTATAAAATTTTTGAGGTTTCTGAGCGAAAAACTGATTTAAATAAACTATACAGGCTTCTCTTCGATGTAATTTTACTCCATGTAGAGAATTTTGTAAAGAGCGGAATAAATGATAATCCGAAGGTGGTGTGTCTCGACTGTATGGAGGGTGCATTAAAACTTTCCAGTCAAAGTCCATCAATTTTTGTTTAGTCATCAAATATTTATACGGACAATCATTGTCGTGATGGAAAACTACACCTTTTCTATTCATTAATTCTATTTCAAGTGTTTGTTTCAATTTTACTAATTGCTGTCAGTATCATCAGAATTAATCGTTTGGCCACGTGGCAAAAACTCGTAATACACAATATATTTCCAGTCCCACCATACACATAACATGACTTTGTTCGAAATGAGGCCTGACTTTGGGACTATTTTTGATGGCTCACCTCACTTAGACCAAGATGCTATTCGAACATTGTTATCGTAGATGATCCACTTATCAAGGCCTGTTGCCAATCTCTTCAGAAATGGATCGATTTCATTTCGTTTCAGCAACATCTCGCGGAAATTATATTCACCAAGTTTCGGTCATTTAAATCATGCGGCACCCAAACATCCTAGCTTTTTTACAAAATTCAGTTTATGCAGGTGATCCAAAACTGTTTAGTGGTGAATGCTAAGCTCTTCCGCAATTTGATGACTGCTATATGTTGATCTGCTTAATTTTTTTTTCAATGATAACATCGACAGCTACCTTAACAGGACGACCACAGCGAGGAACAGACCTGACAATTACCGGACCTGAATCGACTGAACCATGTTTTGCAGTGGTTTTAGATAAAGCATCTTCTCCGTAAACACCAGAAATCTCTTTCCGAGCACTTTATACTCTTGTCGAAAAAAAATTGAAAAACATCTATTTTTGCTTATATAATTTTTAAAATTGTTGTGAAATAAGAAAGATAAAATTTTTAACTTGTAACTTCAATTTGCCGCTATTACAAAAAAGTCCGCTGTCAAACGATATATCACTTTCCCGCCACATAAAAGTCATACGTTCAAAAGGACTGCGAACTTTTGCGACTACCCATTATATGCACTTTGACGAATTATTAATTACGAAAATCCTTGACACTGGCACAATGCGCTAATTGCACTATTGCCATATAAGAAAACAAAAAAACCTACGTAAAGATATTTCATGTTCAACAAAGCATTTGCATTCTTACAATTTGTTACTCGCTATTAAACAAAACCCATAAAGTTGAGAGTGAACTAGTGCGGATAGTGATTAATTAATACGATTGTCTATGAGGTCATGAGCGTGACCAAAATGTCCAACTAGCCCCGAACTAATGCGGATAAAATCCATTTAACACTTTAAACGATGAATTTATGACAAACTGATATCATTTGTCATTCAACTTTGAAGGTATTTTTGCTCCTTTGCTGAAGAATTTTAGAATTATTTAACTTCGAAGTTTACTCCTAACATAGGTAAACTAATTAAAACAACTCTGAAGTAATTTGTCAAACTAGAAAGTTTCTGTTTTAGCGTCCAATAACAAATTAAGAAGGAAAATTTGGAAGAGTTTTAAACTGAGAACGTTTTAATACATTAAATTTGATTACGCGCAACTCATTTCTTTTAGTGCTGTGAGTTTATATTTAGTTCCTGTAACACACGAGCGCGCGCCTGCGTAGCTTCTAGTGATGCAATGCAACCAGCCATTTCAGTATCCACCGCAGGACATGGGCCTCCTCAAGCAAATTGTCTTGTGCATGAGGGATGTATGGCCTTAAAACGCCACGCTGCCCAAACGGATTGGCGAGTCCACTGTTTCAGAGATGGTGTAGTTCCTCAGCGCTTGTGGTAGCGGCTTTGTTATCCCTTAGTCACCTATTAAAACACCCGTGGGAAGAGATCTGGTGATCTCTAAATCACGACTAAACTGTAGTCGACCGACATCGCACCGCGCGCTGCTTCTAGTGATGAGTGTCCGTAAATGTATAAAGAGACCTTATTTCCTTCACAAATATACCTTTCAATACATTACCGCTAAAAATACTTTTAAATACTTTAAATACTTTTCGTGCATACGAACATTTAAGAGTTAATATGTACAGGCTGAAATAAAAAATATTTGCGCCGTTTGAACACTGGGTTTCTATAATTAAAACCAACAAATTTTGTTCTACGACTTTTTTATGAAGTTTTAATTTCCGAAAAAAAATTACAATGAAGTCTCTGACGTTGTTACACTCTTTGTTACTCACTAAACGCTAATAGGAACGGCAACGCCGCGGATTCCATTTATAAATACATAACTGCTAATCGAACATACCTATTACATACTAATCTCTATATAAATGGATGCGAGTGTACCTGCGTCGTGTGAGTCAATGAGTGGTTGTCTGAATAAGTGCTGAATTTTGACAAGTCTTACAACATAAGATGTTAAATTTCACGAAAGAAATTCAATGTTAAGAGGTTGTTTTTTTTTTTATTTAACCCTCTATACTACAGCCGACATCAAAAGTAGAGTCACAAAATTAAAAGGAGAACAATAAACATAGCCTCCCTCCATTCCTGACCTTGCCGTCAAACAACAAAGCGTTTTATTTATTTATTAATATTTTACTGTGCAAACAAATATTTACAGTAAAGGAATTTAGTGCGACTGTGAAAGTAAATAGTACAAAAGGGAGACTTAATCTCCTTTGGGGATTTCTTCAATTCGACCTAAGAAATTCAACATTTAAAGGTGCAAAATTCAAAGGTATTATGCATACCGTTGCAAATGAGAATACTTAAACAAAATTTATATTGTACACTTACACAATACATATATAAATTTACAATACACATACAGGTAATAATACATACTAACACAAATGTTATAGTTCTATTTGCAGGCAATGCGTTTTTTTTTTAATAAAATTACAATTATTCAAATATATCTATGTGATATTGTTTAATCTTGAAATCATTATTAAAGTATAAAGGTCCCTTCAACGGCAGATATATTACATTACAAAATATATTATACTTGAAAAAGTCTAAAAAGCTTTTTAAAATTATTTAAGTTTGTTAATTTTTATAAAGACACGTTTAAGCTGCTGTTTTTCCATGCATTTATTTATTTATATATTTGGTAAACCAACAAAGGTGATACAATCGCCTAAACAATAATGCCGTACAGTCGGTTATTAGAATTAAATTATATTAGAATTACATTATTATTAGAAAGCTGTTTATAATTACATTATCACAATTAAACTAAATATCAGCCACAAAATGAATGATTACGTATATTTGTAATTAAACTTGTTAGTATAAATTCCCATGAAATATAAAAAAATTCTTTACGTTCTTTTTGAATCTTGTCTCGCGGACTAAATACTAGCTTGTGTATCTTATAGATAGATAGATACACTTTATTGTACTCCAAAAACATACAGAGAAATACAAAGCACAAGTAATTAGAAGTCCAAGTTAGAAATATAAGGCCGCCGCCTTATATTTCTTTCACGCAACCTTTGGGTGGTAATCAGATGTTAGTAGACGAAATCTTATATATCACTGGTCTTATATATCGCAAGGTAACTATTTAGGTTACCTGACTGATTAGGTAGGTAACTTGTTTATGTATTCTATTATTGTATTCTGATATAAATAAAAACATGGCACAAACCGACTTAACTGCATTGCAAAGTCAACTTATGAACTCAATTATAGTACAGGAGGCGCAAGAACTGAACATCCTTCCTTAGCTAGTTCTGAGAAAAATAGAGGAAAATGAGAAACTGAACAAAGGCGACGTAAATTAAAAGTGACTAGAGGCAATAATATACATTTTAAATCGTGACACCATTAATGTTGTTTATTAAACATTCTAACTAATGAATTGAAACACTTTTAAAATTTAGGTATTCGTTCGAATAAAGACATTTTTGAAAACATTAATCTAAATACTGTTGTTTATTAAACGTTTTAAGTTAATTATCGAATCTTGGCGATCGATTGGTGCTGTTGGTAGTGTTGCCTGCTGTGCAAAAAGGTCCCGGTTTTTTTATAGGTAAGAAGGCGGATCAGTAAGCGGTCCCACGTGATGGTAAATGGCCACTGACCTTGCAAAATTTTATTCACAGCTTTCATGAAGAACCCCATATCGTAGCTTATTGGGTTCGATATATTGGAATCGATTCTCGTCAAACATTCATTTGTTTAAAGACAAACGTTTTATTCGGGGCTGGGTGTGTATTTGTCTGTGTCTTTGTGTGTGTCTCTGATATATGACACCGGAAATCCTAGTGAGAGCCGTTAAGTATGGCGTTATTTATTATTATTTAGTCATTATTTTCAGAGTCTATTCACCCTAAAACCATGTATAGACAAAAGTTTTGAAGCTGTGCTGTGTGGTGTGGGGTCATCTTTACAATAACACCATCCCATCTCTTAAAATGGGTGTCATAAGCTGCTAGTATAAGGGATAATAGCGCTGCTACTACAAGCGATGAGGAACTGCCACCACCTCTTAAAGCATGGTCTTGCCATCTCGCTTAGCTTGCGTGCCATTTTAAGGCCAGACATCCCTCATACACAAGACAATGTGCATGACGAGGTCCATGGCCAGCAATGGATGTTAAAAGGGCTGGTTATTAACTAAATGTCAAAAACTGTTATATTTTTTTTTTGTGTTATGGCAGGTTTTAGCGAATGGGCTATTTGTAATACAAGTATTGAAGTTTTAAAAATTATAGCACAGTTTGTGACGCAAGCTGAATTCAAAATAGGTAATAAAATTTCTTTAGACCCTAACATTCTCCCTACTTGATTCCCTAACTTGGTAACAATACCTATGGGAACATTAAACTGCCGTTGCCTACGGCCACGACATTTCTAGAATTCGCAAAAACAATATTGTCAGGTAGGAATTGCTGGATTGCTATCTAGCAATCCTTGGATTTAAACAATAAAGATCTTGAATGTTGAATGTTTTGGGAGGGGGAAAGTGCAAGCTGCAGTCCAACAACCACTGGGCGCGCTCGACTGGCCACGTTACCCCTCTCTCACAGAAGACTATCTTGAAATGCGCTGCATTTCCCACTTTATCTTATTTCCCTAATCTGCGTACTTTTTTCGGTAGTGAGTGAGATGTGCCAGAGCCCATTCCCATCCTATCCCTCCCCATTTTCCCAATCCTTTCTCCAAATCCATTCCTATGTCTCTAAAGGTAGACAACGCATCCGAGGGCGTTCAACGTTTGTCATTTTAGATAATGTTGCCGTGTATCGCGGATGTCTATGGGCGACAGTATCCACTTACCATCAGGTGGACTGTATGTTCGTTTACCGCCTTCGTCCATAAAAAAAAAGTTACTTATCTTTGGACATTTCATATTTCTGCATATAGTATATTGTGGATTGTTTTTACATTTATTTAAAATAATTGACATGTATATGTACCTATGTTATATGAAAATGTAATATATTACTGTTTTGTTTTCCCAAACAAAATAAAATTATAAGCCTGACCATCTGCTCGTTTGTCTCTTCCTGTAAAAAGAAACCTAGATACAATTCTAAGAAATTTTCAATTAAATCCGATGATATATCTGCCTCTGCGATCAAATACATCAATGTCTCTAGATCCCAAGTGGCTGTTCCAGTAGGAAGAAACAAGTAAAGACTCAAACAAACTTAAATTCAAGCCAATTTAAACTTTATTACGTTTAAATATACCCCAAAATTGAGCGAATAAAATGAAATAGATGATATATTTTACAGTGTAACGAACCGTTCACACCTACATATTCCATCTTAGAATTCTAAGAATTTCTTGTTAAGTGCTCGAAAATTTATCGCTGTACAAAGTTTCTGCTCGCCTTTGAATGAAACTAAAAAGAAATAATTTATGAGTAGTAGCAAAGATGTGGGTAGTTAAGAAAAGCTAAGAAATATTTTAAAATTTCTTTTAAATTTAAATTTAGCCATACTATTAAATATAATAGCAAATTATCGTTTATATTGTTTAACTTTGCTTTTAAGAATTCACTTACGTTAAGTATAATTAATCACAAAAACGGCAGTAAAGGAAAACACCCCAAGAATAAAATAAAAAAATATCTGTAGACTAGGGGTGCCACTGACTTCGTTCGCGTGAACTTGTGATTCCCGTGAGAACCCTAGAGTAGATCTGTACAAAAAGTACCATAAATATTAACACGGGTACATGAGCTATAAATATGCGAAGTTTTATTAAAATCCATTTAGTAGTTTTTGCGTGATGCACTACAATAGATCTTTACAAAAAGTACCATAAATATTAACACGGGTACATGAGCTATAAATATGCGATGTTTTATTAAAATCCATTTAGTAGTTTCTGCGTGATGCACTAGAATATTTCTGTACAAAAGGACCATAAATATTAACCCGGGTACATGAGCTATAAATATGCAAAGTTTTATTAAAATCCATTTAGTAGTTTTTGCGTGATGCACTAGAATAGATCTGTACAAAAAGTACCATAAATATTAACACTGGTACATGAGCTACAAATATGCGAAGTTTTATTAAAATCCATTTAGTAGTTTTTGCGTGATGCACTAGAATAGATCTGTACAAAAAGTACGATAAATATTAACACGGGTACATGAGCTACAAATATGCGAAGTTTTATTAAAATCCATTTAGCAGTTTTTGCGCGATGCACTAGAATAGATCTGTACAAAAAATACGATAAATATTAACCCGGGTACATGAGCTATAAATATGCGAAGTTTTATTAAAATCCAGTTAGTAGTTTTTGCGTGATGCACTACAATAGATCTTTACAAAAAGTACCATAAATATTAACACGGGTACATGAGCTATAAATATGCGATGTTTTATTAAAATCCATTTAGTAGTTTCTGCGTGATGCACTAGAATATTTCTGTACAAAAGGACCATAAATATTAACCCGGGTACATGAGCTATAAATATGGAAAGTTTTATTAAAATCCATTTAGTAGTTTTTGCGTGATGCACTAGAATAGATCTGTACAAAAAGTACCATAAATATTAACACTGGTACATGAGCTACAAATATGCGAAGTTTTATTAAAATCCATTTAGTAGTTTTTGCGTGATGCACTAGAATAGATCTGAACAAAAAGTACGATAAATATTAACCCGGGTACATGAGCTACAAATATGCGAAGTTTCATTAAAATCCATTTAGTAGTTTTTGCGTGATGCACTAGAATAGATCTGTACAAAAAGTACCATAAATATTAACCCGGGTACATGAGCTATAAATATGCGAAGTTTTATTAAAATCCATTTAGTAGTTTTTGCGTGATGCACTAGAATAGATCTGTACAAAAAGTACCATAAATATTAACCCGGGTACATGAGCTATAAATATGCGAAGTTTCATTAAAATCCATTTAGTAGTTTTTGCGTGATGCACTAGAATTGATCTGTACAAAAAGTACCATAAATATTAACACGGGTACATGAGCTACAAATATGCGAAGTTTTATTAAAATCCGTTTAGTAGTTTTTGCGCGATGCACTAGAATATATCTGTACAAAATGTACGATAAATATTAACCCGGGTACATGAGCTATAAATATGCGAAGTTTCATTAAAATCCATTTAGTAGTTTTTGCGTGATGCACTAGAATAGATCTGTACAAAAAGTACGATAAATATTAACCCGGGTACATGAGCTACAAATATGCGAAGTTTTATTAAAATCCGTTTAGTAGTTTTTGCGTGATGCACTAGAATAGATCTGTACAAAAAGTACGATAAACATGAGTATATGAGGGTACATGAGCTATAAATATGCAAAGTTTTATTAAAATCCATTTAGTAGTTTTTGCGTGATGTGAGGTCAGAGAGACAGGAATATTGACAGACAAAAACGCCAATTTATTGGTGTTTTGTGCTCTTTATAATTCGTACATTATAATAATAAATACTTTTTATTGCATACGATCATAAATGATAACAATAGGACAATTTCCCCGACCTTATCGCTAACATATAATATGTATTATCGTTGCAGTATTTTTTTTCAAACATATTTCATATTCAATAATGACTTTATTACTAGTTTATAATATAGATATAGATATATTATACATCAATATATATTCAGTAAATGCTATGGGGTTTCTGTGGTAGATTATATTCTGAAACCCAGATTATAAGGGGAGGCTTATATCATGTGAAACGTTATAAATTGATTCTACATAGATCAATCAGTAAGTGAAAGATACCTATTTAATTAATCCACTTACCTCTCACCAACGTTAATATTCCCAACGGCATCACCAACACAGCGACCAGCAGGTCCGTTATCGCTAATGACATCAAAAAATAATTCGTCACGTTCTGCAATCTCCTTTCCAAATATATAGCCAGGCACACTAAGACATTTCCTGCTGCCGTGCAAATTACTAGCATTGAGGCTACCAATGCCCACCAGTTGTTGACAGCGCCTTCTTCAACTGCTGTAACATTCTTTTCTGTTCCATTGAGTATTATGTCACTAAAGTTGAAGTTTATTGATACGTTCCAATCATTTTCAGTATCACTGTATTCTGGTTCATTGATTGTGGAAGTTTGATAGAACTCTAGTTCAAGCATTGTTAGGTACATGCGTTTTCCAATCGGGCAATTTCATTTTCGATCATACCCCATTCATCTTATTTCGTAAATGTGGTAGACAATCCTCGGATCCATCTTATTGACCGTGTGTTTAAAGTTATGTGGTGATTTTATTTAACATCTGTAACAAAAAGAGAATGAGGTTATAATTTTATCATTTAATTTATTTTTACAAAGCTGATTGTACAAAACTTACAATTTAAATTTACTAAATATACATTTAGATGTTTCCAGACATATTTCTTTGGTAGATATGTGGTTTCTAGACGAACGTGTGGGAGTGGGACGAGAGAAGTGTATAAGGGAGAACGAGAGAGATCATGGTGGATGGTGTCAGTAATCGAAAGTGTTTATATATATTAGCGCGTTATTGACTGTACCTACCTATCTCTCTATAGTATTCATGTCTGAAGATCATGATCACAATTTGTCTCCTTAATTGCTGAGACTATTTGATCAGGAATCGATACCTTGCTGGTTTGTCCCTCGCTCCAGATATGAACTTGTCATTTAAATTAATTAGCAGAAGTAGCTGTAATTTTCTAAAAGCATTTCCTAAGAATGCTCTGAATCCTAAGCTCTGCAAAGTTTTAGAATTTTTTATGAGTATTTTTGAACTAATCCGTGAATGGACCGTAGCAAGTTGGAAATTTCAAATGGAGAAGTTATGGAACTCCGCAGTAGATCTTAATGCACATTTTGTGTACGTCATCTATACAATCCAATGCCGTAGCATCGTCTTTATGGAGGTACTTATTTTTCTTCTTTTAGCGACGCAGAACTAATATACTAAGACAAATATACGTACTGTTTGATAATTCCACAATAAGTTCTCACAATAAACAAAAATAAGTATAAATAAATAATACGTGTTATTATGTGTATAGATAATTTTCCGTATATTCATTCGCCCAAGGTTTCGACATTAACTGCTTTAACGTGAAAAGATCTACGAAATGAAAGCTTTCATTGAATGTAGGTATATCTCTTTAAAATGTAGGTTCATTAAAAAGTTAAATTTCAAAGTTAAGTACTACGTAATAATAATGTTCCATTTTCGATAAACATATGAATTAAAAGATTCGGGAGCTACTGAACATAGAACATAGAGCTACTGAACGAAGGGATCAACAAATTTTGACGAGTAAAAAAATGTTTTAGGTGAAAGTGCTCTTTCATATGCCACAGTCAAGAACTGGGTTACCGAATTTAAGCGCGGCCGTACAAGCGTCCAAGATGAATCCCGATCCGGACGTCCAAAAACCGACACCACCCCGGAAATTATCTCCAAAGTCCATGAGATGGTCTTGGACGATCGAAGATTGAAATTATCCGAAATAGCTGACAGTGTAAGCATCTCGAAAGAACGGGTACATCACATCCTGAGTGAAGAATTGCATATGAAAAAGCTATCCGCCTGTTGGGTGCCGCTCTTGCTTAATCTCGATCAAAAACGAATTCATATGCAAGACTCCCAACACTATTTGAATCGTTTTAAGAGTAATAAAGTGGATTTTTTGCGAATATTTGTAACAACAGATGAAACGTGGGTCCACCACTATACACCTGAATCCAAAATTAAATCAAAGCAGTGGACAGAAGCTGGGTGTTCGGCTCCAAAGAAAGCCAAAGCTGTGAAATCGGCAGGGAAAGTGATGGCATCTGTATTTTGGGATGCGAAGGGAATTTTGATGACAGATTACCTTGCGAAGGGTTAAACTATTACCGGTGACTACTACGCTGGTCTGTTATACAAGTTACAGGAATGTATTTAGCAAAAAAGACCAGGTTTGACTCGAAAAAAAAGATTTTTCACCAAGACAACGCAAAGGTTCACACATGCGTTAAGGCAATGGCAAAAATCAACGAATTACACTACGACTTCCACCTTGTCGGACTTCCACCTGCTCCCTAAGCTCAAAACTTGTTTAGGCGGACAGAAATTTGAGACGAATGATGCCGTTATAACTGCTGTAGCGGAGTATTTTGCCGGCCTTGAAGAAACGAATTTTATGCAGGGCATAACTGCTTTGGAGCGAAGATGGACTAAGTGCGTAGAGCTTACAGGAGACTATGTCGAAAAATAAAAACGACTTCGTTACGTTAAACTGAGTATTTCTTTCCTAGGCCAGGTACTTATCATCCCGCCCTCGTATATATTGATTTTTTTGGGTACGCTTTTACCCATCGTCTGTTATATTTCTTTATTTTTAATAAATATTTTATTGAATAGTTGTTAAGAACCGGTTAGCACGATTTAACATAAAAATCTCTGTTCACCTAAATCACCAATTTCAAAAAGTAATTGAGTAAATGAGAGACTAAAGGGATTGATATTTTTACCGCAACATTGACTGAAGATTTATTTGTAATTGAATGCCCAAATTTAAAAGTGTGCCTCGCAGGTAAACCGCTCCTTTTCACCTTCGGTAAACCTCTAAAAGCGTTATTTTTAAAGGTTGTTTTATCTCTCGTGGCACGTTGCGATCGTGGATAACGGAGCCACGGAGCCACGGAGCGCTGCGGAAATCGCCACCATAAATTATTTGAAGCTTCGCTCAATGCGCGAGGAAGGGCGATTTTCAAAGGCATACCTATACAATTTTTTGCGTCTCCCAAAATAAAACTGCGGTCGAATTGCAACCTTAGGTAAAAGACAAAACAGAGAAATAACCTGATGATATTGATTTAAGGACTGTCTGAAAATGTTGGTAAACATACTCGACGGAAGTGTATAATAATTTATGAGGGACGATAACAAAAGAAGTTTGTGGGGACAAGAAATAAATTTACAGGTATGGGGTAAGTTGAAGTCGCTTCATGTCGCTCTTAATATCTTTGACCTAGTTACCTTTTACCTTATGGGATACAGGTCAGTCTATGTCGTCTGTTTCCTACGTAGATGTAGATTTTGCTAACGACAAAAATAATAAATACTCAGTCACACAGAAAGGTAGATTTGTACGTTTTTAAATAAAATATCTACACACTTTTGTCTAATTTTTTTTTTCTCACATTTAATAACAATAAATATCCTGTGTAAAAGTTCTAGGGTTCGACATTCAATTGATTAAAGGCAAAATGTTTGTTCGGGTCTGGGTGGTGTATTCGTTGTTGCATGTGTCTCTGGACCCACGACACGGGGAAATCTAGTGTGGGTCATTGAGCGCAGCACTATTTATTTATTGTAAGTATATATATGTTTTTTTATAATTTTCTTGAATGCCCGATCCATTAAATTATTTTAATTCAAATCAAATTCAAAGTTTATCGATTATCGTTCTTTAAATTTTTATCGATCGTATTTAAACGCCCTTAAAACTTTTTAAAGCAAGACCAATTCTAAAGCTTCGATGTTCTTTTCAAACAGCTTTTAGTTTTAAATCACTTCTCCACTGAAACTTTTACAGGCAATCAGTGAGAAAACTTTAATTGCTTTCAATCAATACAGCGTTGTCAAAATTGCCAAAAATATGGGGGATTCGTAAAATATATGTAATTTCTTTTTTAATTTGAATTTAATTTTTTTAATTTTAATATATTTTATATGGATATATATGTTTATTGATATAAGTACACTAACATTATATATATATATATATATAATGTTAGTGTACTTAGGAATTATATGTATTGTTTGTAGTCATTTTTTATGGATTGCACGATGCACCGACCTACGTATTTTTGTTTAACCAGAGGTTGACTGACAGAGATTCACTGGCAGATTCACTTGTATGAAAGTCTGCCTTTCATACAAGTTTGTGCACTAAATACATAGTTAGTACATACATTACTAAATTAAATACTAAATACATAATTACCAAATACATTACTAAATACATACATACATTCATACATAGTTAGTTAGTGCACTAAAGTTTAAATAATTATATACTTCATCATCATCATCATCATCTCAGCCCTTGGACGTCCACTGCTGGACATAGACCTCCCCCATTGTCCGCCATTTAGACCTATCGGCAGCGACCTGCATCCAGCGGGTGCCCGCAACCTTTATGAGGTCGTCTGTCCATCTAGCAGATGGACGTCCTCGGCTTCGTCCGCCGGTACGTGGTACTATATACTTATATAGTTAATAATTATATACTGAAGTTTATATACTTCAGTCCAGAATGACAAAAGTTGGCATACCCCCGGATGCACTGCCTACCACCTTTGGAGATATAAGAATGGTATTGGATAAATGATTCGGAAAATGCGGATGGATAAAAATTATAAATAATTCAGTGTCGTAACATAATTAATTCAATTTAAAATTTGTTTATCATTTTTTGCAAATTTTCACGCGCTGTTCCTCGTGGAAGATTAATTCTATGATAATAGCCTTAAAAATAAAATACGCCGGTGCCGTAAGCGAGTCGGAAAGGCAGATTTCGTTATTTTTGCTACGTTTAATAAAAATTGTTTAGACTAAAATTGTAGAGCTCAATGAGGCTCTATTCAAGATGTTATCTTTAGTATACAGGATGTTTCTGTATCTTTCCTTAAGCTTGAAACCATGAATTCTACTCATAATTCTGAATTCTTTGACGTTAAAATATTAGGATTTTTTGATTACTAATAAATTTCTTCTTTTTTCTTATATATTTACCAAATTTTTTACACAAATATGATAAATACAAAGCTTGGAAAATCATTAGTTTTACAAAACAAGTAAAATGACATATCAATTCATTTAGAATCATGAGTAGAATTCATGGTATTAGGTTTCCGGAAAGGTTCGTTCACTGCGTGCATTTGCAACACGAAATAACGCAAAACTTGCTACATGTCAACCAATTTAAAATATATAAAACTGTTCCAGCGAAAAATAAAATTATTTTAAAGAGTACATTAACAGTTACAAACATGAAAAGTTTCTTTGTCCTGTCTGAAATGTTCGTAGTGCCCATTACTCAGACCGGACGCATAGACGCCGCTTGCTCGCGACTCGGGCGACGCACGTAGATTAAAAGATAGACTAGAATTGTACTATAAATAATGAAAAAAATGTCTTTGTAATGGTTAAATTAAATAATAAGGTTAAAAGTCGCTTTTCGTTTCGTACGACGTCAATGATATGCTGATTGGTTTATGTTTTTATTTTAACCTTTTCAAAGATAACTAGAGCTTTTTAACCGTAGGGGGTTTTATTAAAATTTACATTTTTTTCTTTTTATTTTCAGCTTCTTAGTTAAGAAACATCCAATTTTATCTTATCCAATCCCATCCCATTTTATCTATCAGGTAGTATAATGTCACGATGACAACACCATATTTCATTAGGTTGAATATTAATGTATATTTCACTATTATCTGCGTTACAGGGTAACATTAGTCAAAAATGACCTTTCTGAATTAAGAATAAGGATTAGGAAAGAGAATTAGGAGGGCCGGGAATGGGATATCTCATATCACCATGTCCATCTTGCTTTTCTCAATCTACCAGATGAGGAAAACGAGTCCGGATGACAAAGAGATGGGAAAGAAAGGAACTCGAGTTTTGACAACATTCACTCACTTTCGAATACCATTGTACATAACAGTTTTCTGTGAGAGTGAGAAAGCTCGGAAAGTCAGGCGCGCCCAGTCTGCTGTAACATACAGCTTTGTCCTCCCCTTTGTACTAGAACTATTCATCGAACTAAACATAGCCAAAAAATTAGTCCGAACACGATAGATCTACTATCAAATTTCAAGGAGTTCCCTTAGACACCTTAGGCTCCAACATCAGACACTGACGTTTATATGTAAAGTATACTAACTCTTAACAACACAAATACGCATTCGCACAAATGCGTTCATTTAAAAACTATAGCCACATTACTTACTACACATGAATCTTGTGTTGGAATGAGATAACACGACCAGTCGGACACACCCAGTTAGCTGTGATACAACATCACTCTCCTCTATTAAATTAGAACTGTTTATTGAACAAAGAAACTCTTAAAATGAGTCCAAACCCCAGCATCGTACCTCCAAATTTCAAGGAGTTCCTTTATCCACTGTCGGCTTCAGCATCAAACGCTGACGGTTATGTGTATAATATACACCTCTATAACTATTCACTTCAGAAAGACGCATTCGAATAAATACATTCGTTTAGAATTTATAAAGCTTTACAACATTTAACTTGGTACAGCAGCGCCCCCTGGTGAATTAGAACCACAAACACGCTCCAAGGTACCCTTAAACGTTTTAAAAAAATCGCTTCGAAATCGGTCTAGTCGTTCCAGAGAAAAGTGGTGACAAAGGGGTACACAAACATACATACATACATTCTCTTAGCCCCAATGCATATACCATCTCCGTTTCGTCGTGGTAAAAAACCTATTATAAAAACTAATGGAATCGATACATGTCAACCAATTTAGAATATATAAAAACGTTCTAGCGATAAATACAATTATTTTAAAGAATAAATTAAAAGTTATACACGAGTAAAATTTTATTGTCCGATCTGAAATGTTCTCAATGCTCATTACTCAGAACGAACGCCTAGATGGCGCGCGCTTGCAACTCGGACGTAGATTGAAAAAAGACTAGAAGTGTACTATGAGAATAAAGCATGAAAAAAAAACCTTAGAATCGTATAAACTGGTAAAAAGAATCCATTGTACTCTCGATACTGAACAATGTATTTTCAGCTTTGTACCGACGTACACCCGGACCGAAGGCGTCCCACACTGCATTACCCAGTGCGTGGTCTGCACTCAAGTTTGGATGAGAAGAGCCGAGGATCGTGTGTGGTGACGAGCCATGGGAGCGGCCTATATCCGGTAGTGGAGAGACATAGGCTGATGGTATGGTATGGTTGTGTTTGTATTTTGTTTAATTTTATATTAATGGAGGCAGATTTATTATTTAAAATACTTATTTTGGGAAGTTCAGAACTACTACGGGTAATTTTGTACCAAATTTCACTTCAATCACTTAAGAAATGCGCTCTCTGTTTGTTTACGAATTTCATTAATATTCCATATATGAACTTATTCTCTATCTATATATTAAAACTTTCATGAAGTTTTTCAACACTTACAGCTCATGAAGTTCTTCAACTTTTTTAAAAATATTTTTAAAACGACCCAGAATAACGAAATTTACTTTTTCGTCTAGCGCGCATGTCATGGTATGACATAAATAAGAATATATCAGATGGAGCAGAACCTGTAATCCAGAAAAAACAATGTAATCACTCGTCGACCAACTACAGGAACCACATAATCCCAAACAATCACTTTTATTTTATGGTTCCTATAGGTCAATATGTGACGTCACCACCTCTGGGTAATAAAACAGTTGCGTCTGTCGTCTCCATTTGGGACCACATCCTAATCTCGGGACCGACAAGCGTTAACGCTTCGTGTAGCAAGCACGCCTCTGGGAATTAGTAACTTTTACAACTTGACGAAATATAATGGAGATCAATTTCACTCGTTGGATGGTTTGGATATACCGCTATTAGATTCGGTTGGATTATCGATCGGGAGTTTGTTTGTGACCTATTTAGATGTTGGTATTGTTGACGAAAACAAAGGAGGTTGTTTTTGCGCATTCAAAGGAAGACGAAGCAACTTTCAATCATCAGCAAAGAGCAACTAGTTGTGGATAAATGATTTTCACATAATTACTAGGAAATCTGTCATCTTACCAACAAACGTAGCAATTAGCCCCCGGATGTGCTTCCTACCTATGGATATTTAGGAAAGGCATTGAAAAAAAAGACGTTAGGAAGAATAACACGACGACGAGTATTCCTCGTCCCATTTTAATCTCCTTTAATGAAATAATGAGTTTGTATCGAGAATCTACCCTTTTTTATAGGGAAGTAGGTGGACAAGCAAGCTGTCCCACGTGACGGTGAGTGTTACCGCCGCCCATGGACCCTGCAACACCAGAAGGTATGCGGGTACGCCGCCGACCTTGTAAAATCCTTTTCACAGCTTTCTTGAAGAATCCCATAGGTTGTTCGTTCCACAGCCTACGGGTTGGCGGTATAAAATGTTTTTTGGACCGAATAGTACGACACACTTCCGTATCTAGGAAATACGAATGCACCACACTTCTGTGGCGGGAGGTGCTGTTGTGGAAAACTTAAATGAATCTCCGTAATATATTCTTAAATGTAACCGCTATACTTTGTTAAATCGGGCCACATTTCCAAATAAGCAGGTTGCTTATACCTACCCCGCCAACTCCATGTTCAACCCTCCAGCTCTATCATTAAATAGCAATAAATCTTTGTAAACGGATGTTTTAGTATGAATCGACGGCATTTCTTCCTTTTCGCCCTTTTCCGTTTCCAATTTTGGTGTTTTTGATGTGATTCTAGGAAATTGCGTAACCTAATAATAACAGCGTGACCGATAGGGATTTACTTTTCATTTTTCTTATTTACTTTTTTTTTTTTTACTTGTTAAAAGTTATTTGCTTTTTTGGTGAATCAGATATTGAGCGACGTGCGACGTAGTATTGATATCGTTTGCTAGCTGTGCCCGCTACTACATTCGCGTCGATTTTAGAGTATGTGTATTTAACTCATTGGTCTTCTGTTCAATTCCATCCATGTATTCTTTGTCATTGTATTCTGTCATTGTATGTCATGTCATTGTATTCTATCCCCTTTCATCCCTTCCCTTCTCCCACATCTCATACAAGTCCTTTAGGTCTTATTCCACGTCATTCTATCATATTTCGTAGTCATATTCATAGTCAAATAATTGAATTCTCACCCATTCTCTCAAATAGGGTATCTTATGGAAAATTTTCTTCGCAATACATCTCCATTCCATAAAATGAAATGAAAATATACTAAATAGGATAAACAATTTCTTTTATTCAATTAATAGCTTTTGCCCGCGGACTAACAGGCTTGTGAGCTATCTGTTCGTCTGTCACTTCTTCTATAAAAAAGGGATCAACGTCAGGGGAGATGCGGGTACGCCGTCTACCTTGCAGAATCCTGTTCACAGCCCTCTTGAAGAGTCCCACGCTGGAAGCTGCAAATCCCACAAACGCTGGGCGCACTTGAGGGGCCAAGTTACTCCTCTCTCACAGAACACTGCCGTAAAATGTACTACACTTACTTTATCATATTTCCCCAATATATACGTGTTTCGGTAGTGAGTGAGATATGCTAGAGCCCATTCCCATCCCATTCTATCCTACTCTGTCCCTCCCATTTTTACAACCCATTCTCTAAATCTATTCCTAAATCTTCAAAGGTACGCAGTGTATGCGGGGGCGTGAAAACGCTTGTTATTTTGGATTGATGGCGGCGTGTATGTTGGTTGTCTACTCATCTTCCACTTATTTATATAAAAAAGGCCTCTTGAAGAGCCTCGTGTTGTAGCTTAGTAGGAAAACCCGGTTTCCACAATTTTGCATGAGTTTGTTAATGTATCGTACAACTTTATAAATCATACAACACAACCACTCTCCATTTACCTATAATGTACTGCCTTTAAAGGCATATTAATATTAATAAACCCACGTACCGTTCGAAGCATAATCAAGCGCAAGTTGAATGAAAATTCTCTTCCATATATTTAATTCTATCAAAATCTTTTGAAGCTGAGTGTGCTCGAACTCCAACGTGCCGTACATTTTTATATTTCTCATAAAATTCACATCCAATGTAAAATCGATTTAGCGTAACACTTGTGAGAATTCGTTTTTCACCTAAGAAATATGAATATATTTTTGTAAAAAAGATGGTAGACGGGAGGCCTACCTGATGATAAGTGGCTACCGTTACTAGTGGTCTCCATTCAAGAACTCGTCTATCTGTCAGTAATCAACGTTAGGCCACAGAATTAGCAAATTGATGGGTAATGGGCAAGCGATATCCGCCGCAGGGCTATACGTATATAGATTTAGGTAGATTGATACAGATAGTTTAATGAAATTGTACCGTAACGAGCACTTTATTTTTCGTTGACTGCTGAACATGGGCTTCCTCATGAACATTGTTGGCCAAGTGGGTTGGCGAGTTCACACTCGGCGAGTTGGTGTACTTTCTCGGAGCTTATGGTAGCGGCTTCACGACACTCACGGGAAGAAATGGGGGGCGGCGATATTGTAATGCCGCCAACAACACAAGGTCCATAACATAGCCAATAGCACAGTGACATTATCTAGGTACGTCTACTAAAATTTGATGGATCAAGTGGCCAAAAATAACGAGAAATAAGCGAAAATAATTAAATTTTCTTTAACAATTCCTGACAAAATATTAACCATAACACTGTTGAAAACTCTGTCACCTCAAGTGGTGGCCCTAATTTCAGCAATAAACCGTTCCAGTAGTTTGTCCCTGGAGTGTTCACACTGTGTGGAATGAGCTCCACGTCGTAAAAGCTAATATGGAGGTGAAGTACTTCAGTTGGCTCTATTAAAATAAACTTTGCTAACTCAGTTAAGACAATGGCTGGTAATGAGACGGAATTATTCGGCAACTTCACTCGAGATCTATATGGTCTGGTGATCAGAGATTTAAATTACAATTTACGTGGTTTGTACCATAAGAATAAAGTGAAATTTGCGAGCCGATTTTTTTTTATAGAAAAAGACGGCAGACGAACATACAGTCCACCTGATTGTAAGTGGTTACTGTCGTCCCATAGACATCCGCGATACATGCCAACATCAGTTCAGAATGACAAATGTTGGCACGCCCCCGGTTGCGCTGCCCACCTTTGCAGATTAGGGAATGGATTGGGAGAAAGGGTTGGGAAAATGGGGAGAGATAGGATAGGATGGGAATGGACTCTGGCATATCTCACCGAAACACGTACGTACATTGGGGAAATACGATAAAGTAGGAAATGCAGTAAGTACATTTCAAGGTAGTTTTTTCTGAGAGAGGGGTAACGTGGCCAGTCGAGTGCGCCCAGCGGCTGTGGAAATGCAGCGTGCACTCTCCCTCTACACGTTCAACGTCAAGGTCAATGCGTTCAAGGTCCCCATAATAGCCTACAGTTTCCCATCGTATCATATAAGCCGTCAGTCGGGGCCGCGCCAAACCGTCTGACGTCATGAGCTCGATTTGATATGTATATTGCCACCTTGCTTTTTTATAAAACTATTTATAAACAAATGATTTTATGTTTTTTTATAATAAATTAAACGTTTTAATAACTATACAATTTAATAAACTAAATACTTAAGTATATTATAACTCAAAACATTAGTGTAATTATACTTGTATACTTATATAAAAAACACATGTTTTAATGCTCTCGAGTCCTTTGACTGAATACAAGAATTCTGAGAGAGCACTTCTAAATAGCGATTTGTAGCAGACCTCTCCTTAATTAAGAGACGTAGTGATGGGACAGTTAGATGTGTACCATGTTCTTTTATGGAAAAAAGTTGCCGACGTAGAGGCTGTCCGCCTAGTGGTATGTGGATACTGCTCAGAATGTCAACTATCTACCTTTGTAGATACACGAATGAATTTAAAGAGTTGCAAAAATAGGAATGGGATGGGAATAGGCTCTGGCATTATCTCACTTATTACCGAAACGTGTACCTTGGGGGAAAAGGATAAAGTGGGAAATGCAGTAGATTTTACGGTGGTGTTATATTTTCTGCCATAAATGTATTAATTTAGTTCACTTTGTCTTGAGACTAAGTCGGTAAATAATACAAGAGTGAAGGACAAGATAAAACCCGTGCGACAAGTTGCCGAGATTGATTAAAGCCATATGACAAGGCAACTACCCCCGAAGGAGAAAAAATACTCGTAATTTGCATTTTACAACAGATTAATTTCTACACAAGCGAAATCGAAAACTGAATTTTCTCTCAATATTCATTCTTATCCTTAGTTACTACATAAGTTTAAGACCTTATGATTAGACCATATGATTCAAAACATACCGGGACTATAAAACTGATAAAAGAGTCGGCACTGATCGCTTTTAAATGCCTAAGTTTAAATGAAACACATACTTTGGGAAGCACTAGGTGCCTAAAGTGTGCATTTCAGCGCCCTATGGAGACGAGAATTCTTTTACAGGGGTACGCAATATTCACATTACAATTTTCATAATTTTATTTCCATTTTAAATCCAACGTCTATTGGAACTGGTGCAAACCACTTAGTTATATTTTGTATTTTACTTATTTATACCCAACTCTCGCAAACACATTTATTAAATATTTCTCAAAGTGTACCTACTTATTACAATTTGACTTAGCGCTTTGGATAATCTGGCTTCAACAAGAGCGCCGAGAATTGAAAAAGTTTTGGGAATCACTAAGTGAAGTTGACGTTTTAATGTAAATATAATTCAGTTAAAATAGTCGTACTGACAATAATTATTCAGGACGTAATTAACTGACTTGTCAATTAGTAAACAAGTTGACAGAATTACGTATCGGGTTTAGTACTAATTGTGTGTCGATTATTATTTTATCAAATCAAATTCAAACAATTGCAATGGTACAGCAATTTGTAAATTTGTAAATGATACAGCACAATACTTCCTAATTGTGAAACGTTCCAGTAAACTATTCTGATTTATACTGATTTTAAAAATTGGTATAGTCAGCGGTGACATCACTAAAATCCTTCATTGTACAGCCAAGTATGCTTCGGTATGGTAATTATAATTCGCCTTTTGCGGCAGCTCGCATAAAGCCACTTTCGCCTTGATAAGTGAATTTGTGGACGTCTTCGCTACAAGTAAATTAGAATACAGTTCTGTTTTGCTTACCGGTTTGATGTTTAAACATTTCATGAGCGAACTGTTTGTTGATTCATTAAAATATTGACGTAAAACAACGCCATTAGGAAAAAATCGCAAGTGCAGAAAAACACAGTACAAAAATTCAAATACAAAAAGCGTCATAAGTACCTTTTTAGAAAAATTATCATCTTTTTGGAATCGTCAATTAAATATCGTTAAAAAATGCTATCATCAACAGGCTATCATTAGATTATCATGTAAGAACTTTCATCTCACTATACCAGTTTTCAAGCTTCATTCGTAAGTCCATTTTAATGTATTCCGTTACTCATAATGTTAGTTTACGCTGTTGTAATAAAAACATTCAAGCGCTTTACTGATCAACCAATAAGGTCAATTATATACCTATATATTGATAGGCTAAAGTTTATTGTAAATTTTATTGATCACATTTTCAATTCTAAGCGTTACAAAAGGACGAGAGATTTTAAGTAATGATTGTAAACGGCATTTATAAATAAGGAATTGTACAACTAATAACTGGCCAACCACCTAAATGATATTTTATTAGAGCTCTAATCAGCTACATATATTCTAGGTAGATCAACATATTAATGGAATTAAAGGTAGGCAAAGTATTTGCAAGTGTGCTTTCTTCTACTATTGTATTTTTGACAGAATTATTGAAGAAATCGTATTGAAGAATGTACGCATTGGTTTTTATAAACTGTAATGTACCTTCTGTTATGTTTAAATGGGTATATAAATTAATGTATTTTAGATTAAGTAGGCATTATTATTGAATATTATTTACTTACGTAGTATTGAAGATTGAGTGGCCCTTTGAGTAGGGACTGCAGCCACCAGCTTTGATTTGTAGCAGGAGATACGAGTAGCTTGGTAACATTCAACCATTTTGGTTATGATAGATGATATGTTAGGTCATGCCAACATTCGTCGCGCAACAATTTAGGGCACCTATACGTAACACAAAACCATCAGAGGCGAAAACAACATTTTTAGAGCCCTGCTCTTTGTTTCAGAGTTTAAAAGAAATCACGTTAATTCCATTCCATTGCTTGTGTTCCCGTCACATCTTTCCAAACCGTTTGATATTACGGAAATAGAACTCAATATCTTTATGGAAATATCGAAATACTAGTGTCTTAATCTAAAACTATTCCGGCGTCCTTCTAAGTGTCTGTACTCTCTGGGCGCTTTACCAACGTATTTTAAATTACTAAACACACTATTCTCTTCCGGTGTCATGTGTTCCTTGTTCTTGAAGGTAGTAAACTGTTCTATTCATCACTTTCTCTCTGATAATAATTCTTCTCCATCTGTTCTTTTGGCGTTTCTCTTTGACGGCATGTGGAGCATCATGAATTACTTTTGTTTTTAGTTTAATGTGAATTTGGTAAGACTAGTCTATCGGAAGGACTACATTCCCTGGTCCTCTTCCTTCCGTTTTGTTCAAGACTTCTACAAATTATGTTTTTGCAATTCAGAACGTCATATCGCAGCCCGTTGTTTGTCTGGAAGAGATTTCGTATACAGTTTAGGCCGCCTACAGTTATTGTATATTATGTTTAATGTAATTAAAATTACAATAGGTATATAATAAAGTAAAGGTATGTAATAAAGTATATAATAAAGGGGTGTAAGGGGTCCCAATCTACATCTCTGGGACCCAAGCCAACCTCACCGGCTCGTGGTGCACCCTGCCGACCAACGAACGAGGCTCTGGCGACCCGCCACCACGCACTGGACTAGCGCGGCGGGTTACGGTACATCCCCCCCCCCCCTATGGCAGAAAAAGTAAAACGGCCCCAAGTTCCCGGCGGCTCCAGTCGCAACACCGGCGTGGACGACGGGCGCTGGTCGAGCGCTGGAGCCAGGGGTGCTAAGAATCTCCGGGCGGGATTCCACCGTCGAACGACCAGGGCTTTTAAAACGGATTACCGACGTAGGTTGTCACTGGTGACTTATAACACGCGCACTTTGAGGACAGACGAGAAGATCGCTGAGCTGGAAGAAGAGATAGGCAAGTTGCACTGGGATATATTGGGATTATCAGAAATCCGAAGAGAGGGGGAGGACACGATAACCCTGAAATCCGACAACTTGTTCTATTACCGGGAGGGCGACCAGCAGTCCCAAGGTGGTGTCGGGTTTATCGTCCACAAGTCCCTCGTAAATAATGTTGTAGCCATGACGAGTGTGTCGAGCAGGGTCGCGTACCTTATACTCAGAATATCCAAGAGATATTCGTTGAAGGTCATACAGGTCTACGCACCGACCTCGGCACACCCGGATAACGAAGTGGAAGCAATGTATGAGGACATTAGTAGAGCCATACATGCTTGGAAAACACACTACAATATTGTTATGGGGGATTTCAACGCGAAACTGGGCAAAAGAGGCGACGATGAGTTGAGAGTGGGGCAATTTGGATGTGGGCACCGGAACCAGAGGGGCCAGAGGCTGGCCGACTTTCTTGAGAAAGAGGGACTCTTTATGATGAACTCTTTCTTCAAGAAGCCGCCTCATAGGAAGTGGACCTGGATGAGCCCCGACCGTTCCGTTAAAAATGAGATAGACTTCATTATGGCCACAAAGAGACAAATATTCAATGATGTCTCCGTGATCCACAGGGTGAAAACCGGTAGTGATCACCGAATGGTTAGAGGCACATTGAATATAAACGTCAAGTTGGAAAGGTCCCGCCTGATGAAGTCTACGCTCCGACCTACTGCTACCCACATACAAAATCCCGAAAGCTTTCAGCTTGAATTGTCAAATCGCTTCGATTGCCTAGAGGATTGCGTTGCAGTGGACGATATCAACAACAGGTTGGTAGAAACTGTCCATACGGTGGGGTCTAAATTCTTCAGACATCGTCGAAGAGATGGACCCCAAAAGCTCACCGACCACACCCTCGACCTCTTGGCGGAACGACGTTCGATGACACTGCAGACTCCTGATGACGCGGAAGCATATCGGCAGCTCAATAGACGGATTCACCAGTCCTTGCGACAAGACATCCGTCTCTTTAATACTAATCGTATTAAGGAGACGATAGAGCGGAATAAAGGCTCCAAAGTGTTCGCAAGAGACTTATCTATTGGGCAGAGCCAGTTGACGAAGCTGAAGAGGGAGGACGGCAGTGTCACTTCCGACAAACAAGAGGTACTGAGGGAGATCGAGAAGTTCTATGGACAGTTGTATACCTCGGTCGCTAAACCTGTTGGCAACTTGGCCAAAGACCCAAGAGCCAAGTTGACCCGACACTATACCGAAGACATCCCGGACATCAGCCTGTACGAGATTAGGATGGCTCTCAAACAGCTTAGAAACAACAAGGCGCCGGGTGAAGACGGAATCACTTCAGAGCTTCTGAAAGCGGGTGGAACACCGGTACTGAAAGTCCTTCAGAAGCTCCTTAATTCCGTCTTGCTCGAAGGTATTACGCCGGAGGCATGGAACAGAAGCGTGGTGGTGCTCTTCTTCAAGAAAGGCGACAAGACCTTGTTGAAGAACTATAGGCCCATCTCGCTTCTGAGCCATGTTTATAAGCTGTTTTCGAGGGTTATCACGAATCGTCTCGAGCGCAGGTTTGATGACTTCCAGCCTCCCGAACAAGCCGGTTTCCGAAAAGGCTATAGTACCATAGACCACATCCATACGCTGCGGCAAGTTATACAGAAGACCGAGGAGTATAACTTGCCATTATGCTTAGCGTTTGTGGACTATGAGAAAGCCTTTGATTCGATCGAGACTTGGGCAGTGCTACAGTCCCTCCAGCGGTGCCATATTGACTATCGGTATATCGAAGTGTTGCAGTGTTTGTATAACAACGCCACCATGTCAGTCCGAGTACAGGAAGGGAGCACGGAGCCGATTCCATTGCAGAGGGGTGTGAGACAAGGAGATGTCATCTCTCCGAAGCTCTTCACCAATGCGATGGAAGACGCTTTCAAGCTCCTGGAATGGAAAGGACTCGGCATCAACGTTGATGGCGAATGCATCACTCACCTTCGATTTGCTGACGATATCGTGGTCATGGCAGAATCGCTGGAGGATCTTAGCATAATGCTCGGAGACCTCAATCGAGTTTCCCAACAGGTGGGCCTTAAAATGAACATGGACAAGACGAAAATCATGTCGAATGTCCATGTCGTGCCCACCCCAGTTTCAGTTGGGAGCTCGATTCTCGAAGTTGTTGACGAGTACGTCTACCTAGGCCAAACGGTCCAACTAGGTAGGTCCAACTTCGAGAAAGAGGTCAATCGACGAATCCAACTCGGCTGGGCAGCGTTCGGGAAGCTACGCAGCGTCTTCTCGTCCAAAATACCTCAGTGCTTGAAGACGAAGGTCTTCGACCAGTGTGTGTTGCCAGTGATGACCTACGGCACCGAGACGTGGTCTCTGACTATGGGCCTCATGAATAAGCTCACTGTCGCACAGCGAGCTATGGAGAGGGCTATGCTCGGGGTTTCCCTACGTGATCGAATCAGGAATGAGGAGATCCGTAGACGAACTGAAGTCACCGACATAGCCTCTCGGGTTAGCAAGCTGAAGTGGCAGTGGGCAGGGCACATAGCTCGAAGAACCGATGGCCGATCTCCGATGGCCAAGAGGGGTTCTCGAATGGAGACCACGTACCGGCGGACGAAGCTGAGGACGTCCATCTGCTAGATGGACAGACGACCTCATAAAGGTTGCGGGCACCCGCTGGATGCAGGTCGCTGCCGATAGGTCTAAATGGCGGACAATAGGGGAGGCCTATGTCCAGCAGTGGACGTCCAAGGGCTGAGAAAGAAGAAAGAAGAAAGATATAATAAAGAATTTTAAAGTAAAAATAAAAAAATAGACGTCAACAAATAATGTGTCGCAGGTATTTGAAAGTCCGTATCAGACAGACGATAGAAAACTTCGTGGATATTAGGTGTTTCAGAAAGGACCGTATATTATAACATATACCCTGTCGTAAAGCTATAGGTATAAATGCTATGTAACGGTATATTAATACTAATTATGACTTACTTATGTATTAGCGATTAGTTTTTGAGTTCACTTCTTACATACAAAAAACACTGGCATTCTCTATTTATAATAATTGTATAGATTACGTATTATTTCTAAATATTTACTTCTCTGCATACTAATAGTAATATTTTGCTTGGAGTATAATATTTATATACATTACGTCGTATTATTTATAAATTACGATATTTGCGTTTCTGCACAATAGTATTTTCATGATCTTGGTATGATAATAAATGATAATTTATCTGGTTTCCAAGCCTTGCTTAGCAAACATTATTTGGGTATAAACCGCCTTGTATGAAGTAAATGTGAAATAACCACTTTCCACCGAAATATCAAAGTGTTGTCGAAATAAACAGGAAACGAACGTGATCCGCATTCACAATGCCATAATGTTCGTATACCGTTATAAATGAGATATTCGGATTTGCTGCCAATTCCATTTTACGCGTGTTGTATTAAGTTCATTGTGTAAAAATGTTTTGTTGTTTCTTAAAGATGTTTACCGAGTACACAAAGGGCATTTATATCTATTATATACAATAAAAATGGATGTTGGTATATCTGATATTAATAGATTTCGACACTGTTTGACCGATCATTATGAAAGTTGGCACATATATGTATTTTTCATGGAGAAGGTTTATATACTATCCACTCTGTTGTAACTCGCCACTAGATGGCGATGCAGCACATCAACTTCTATACCGTTCAACTGATTGCCATTAAAATTGGTATACATAGGTATTTGAGCACGGAGAATATTTTCGAGCTATCGACTTTGTTGTAACTCGCTACTAGATGGCGCTGCAGCACATCCACTTCTGTAGCAGGACAAAGTCTGCCGGGTTTTGTTAGTATCATATAAATGCCATATGATATAAAGCCGATCCGATACTCACAAATCATCTAGAACCCCTTAGCAGGCGTCCATGGGCCACGGTGGCACCGAGTGGGCCGTCTGCCTGTTTTCCACCTTTAATATGAAAATAATAATACTAAATTGATCATAAACGCGTTGTGAAGTTTATGTATTGCTCAGTCTTGTTACAATGTCAAGATCACTATTAATAAGATATTGTTAAATTATTACTGTTGCCTCGATTGCTACAATAAAGAATTCTCAAACATTAAATTTAAAAAAAAAAAATTACTAAAAAGAAATTATAATTATTAATTTTATAACTATTTTGAAATTCGCTCTTTACTCGCTACCAATTATAAGATTATTTAGGTATATGTAAAAATTAGGAAATGTAGGTCTACCAGATTTAAGTACATTCTTTATATTATAATTCTTTCTTGTAATGATTATTATTTTTAAAATAAAGATAAAAAAGTTATGGTAAATATTGTAAAAATGAAACAGAAATAGTGTTGTGTGGCTTGAGCGCTGAGTTAGCGCTAATGAGCCTCAAGAAACTTTCCCTTAACCTTATAATAAGTTTTTCTTTGACATTGACGGGGTCTTTGACGGGGTGATAACCCGCAATACTTTTCTTCTATTCGAACATAAAATTATAAAAATACACTCTTTTTTTATTCTTACTCGATTATATATTTACATTTAGACTATATATTTATCTATACTAATATTATAAATGCGACAAAGTAACTTTTCACGGCTAAACCGCAGAACCGATTTTTATGAAATTTGGTACGAAGATAGATGGAAACCCAGGGACGGACATGGGGTACATTCCAGGGACGGACTTAGGGTATTTATCGCGATATCCGAATTCCACGCGGGCGAACCCGCGGATTGAAGTTAGTATACAATAAGTATACAATTACAATAAGTTTAGTTTTACACATTTAGTTTTGAGTCACTTCTGATTTTTTTTATTAGGACGCGTTACCTATGAAATTGCGGTTTGTTTATACGAGCCACTTTGAACTTAGTTATCTAGCGTTCGGCTTGGAATTCCAAATTCAATTCAATTTCAATTTAAAGCTTCAGCATACATTTTCAAATTCAGTTATTCATTTTTCCGTCAACCGACTTTTTGCTTAATTATCATTGTGTTTGCGATCATGGAAAAGTAAAAAATTCGCGTTTTGTCGAATATGACTTCGTGGCATTAACGCACCACAGACGGCACGCAATATCAACGATGCGAACGGACCAAACAATGTGTGCGTTTTTAATTTGATCGCTCGCCCGCACACTGAATGACAGACAGTCTCAAAATTACAATAGCTTCAACTGGAAACTTTCTGTCACCCACCGTACTCGTTACACTTTGCCCTCTGCTGATTTACATTTTTTTCGGGATTTGGATAATTTTTTACACGGGAAAAAATTCAACTGCGATGAGACAGTGAAAAACGCCTGCAGAGAATTCATCGATTCCCGTTCCCGGGAGTTCTATAGCAGAGACATCAATATACTTCCATTAAAAGAGCAAAAGTGCATACTTCGATCAAATAAATATATAATTTTCATAGAAAATCAAATTTGAATTTTTCCGTATGAAACGACAATTTTGTTGGTAAAGACCTAATTTTGCCTTGAAATTCTGTATGCTCTGTTTCGTTCTATTCTTTTTAGTAACATAATATAATTAAAAAAATATTAATATAGATAGTACATAAAAAATAAATTTTAACCTTAATCGTTTTAGATTTGAGTTATAAACTTTAAGAGTTTAAAATAATCCAACGTTATAAACTTAGACTATAATTACACTCACTAGCGTTTAACGCTCTAGTATTCCTCTACGGCTCACTCAGCGATCGAGTGTCGAACATTCAAGGCACATTTTTACAGCACTAATAGTAAATCCTCACCTATCTATGACGCTATAACCTGTGCCAATTATTGTATGATTAGCGAATGTTACGCTACTTATTCTAAGAATACCTTTTCCCATCACTCATTTCAGTCTTCATGACTCATTTTCCCATCACTCATGACTCATTTCTCGCGTCCTCAAAACTGTTTAACGCATCCGCACTCAGAAACTCGAGGAAGGAAATCATTTCATGTCGCGGCTTACTACATCTATGCCAAGGCATCTGCGCTGTCGACATTCACTTACGATTTGCACTTCCTCTCTGCAATTAAGTTGCAAGTTATGCACACAGTCCATAGAGAAGCTTCGTAAGAAATCTTCGTGGAAGTATCTAAAATATGGCAACTTAATAACCACACATACATGTACATATAACTTGGATGTGAAAGTTAATGATTTCGTTACTATGGAGCGAATTGTGAACAATGCTGTAAATAGTATTTCTCCACGGAATGAAAGTATATGCATTTATATTAAATAAAATAATAAATGTAATTTTTAAAATAATATATAAATTTTTATACTACTCTCATATATTTATACTTTATAATATATTTTTATATTTTATAATTTTTATATTACTATACACATGCAGGATAGTCCAGAAATTTCTTTCAAATTGAACATCATCCCTAAGAGCACGTGGCTTCGGCCCGTGCGCTAACTCTTCGCAGAGAAAACACTTACGATACAAATTTATTAAAATTAAAATTTGTTTAGCTGCTACTTTGATTTTTCATATAAAAAATTGATTTAATAAATAATATAACTGTATATATTTTATTCGCGCCGCTTTACTGTTTTGGCCACGTTTTTGAACGCGGCCTTTTCAACCATAATAACAGATGACAACTGACAATTATCAGGGAGAAAAGTAGCCACTTACCATGGCCCGCCCACTCGTATTCGTATTCTCCGCTATTCCAAATGAAATCTATCGATTTCTGAAGAGATTGGTAACAGACCCATGAGAAGTGAATCACCTACGATAACAATGTTCGAAAACGATCTAGGTCAAAGCGAGTCCATCACAAATAGTCCCAAAGCCAGGCCTCTATCCGAACAAAGTCATGTTATGTGTATGGTGGGACTGGAAAGACATTGTGTATTACGAGCTTTTGCCACATGACCAAACGATTAATTCTGATGTTTATTGTCAGTAACTAGTAAAATTGAAACAAGCACTTGAAGAAAAACGCCCAGAATTAATGAATAGAAAAGGTGTAGCTTTCCATCACGACAACGATCATCCACATACATCTTTCATGACTAAAAAAAATTGATGGACCTTGGCTGGAAAGTTTTAATGCACCCTCCATGCAGTCCAGACATAGCATCTTCCGATTATCGTTTGTTTCGCTCTTTACAAAATTCTATAAATGAAGTAAAATTACATCGAAGAGAAGCTCGTATACACCATTTAATGACCCGAAAAATTGCGAAATATAGTTGAATTAAATGGACAACATTCCGTTCAATAAATATTTATATAATACAAAAAAGTCTTTATAGTTTTCAAAAAAGGCGGCGAACTTATCCGACTGCTTAATAAAAATGGTTTGTCTCAGATGCAAGATCCGTGAAACACTCTGTCACTCAATGAAAACACCGGTAAAAAAGGAATGGAATATTTAATTCTCGGACGACGTTGAGCTGACACGAAACTGTCACGGCCGTGACCCTCGAGGTTTAAGGTTGGCATTCAAAAAACAAAGTCGATGTAAATCCCCATCATACAAACGAGAGAATAATAGCTACCTATTAGAAAATATTCTGTTATAAAAAAATATTTCTGTATCTGAAAATAAGACTATGCAATACGACTTATCAGGTCTGAATTTTTTAGAATGATTTCATACAAACTACATACGTATGGAAAAATTTTAGTACATGTCAACTAAATGTGACTAGCAGACTCCAAAATTACAGTCATCTCGAAAGTTATAATTTCTTATGGGATTGAAATGGCACAAAATTTAATTTGGCAATGTGAACAAAAGCCTTTAGCTGTACCTAATACGGGGTTAACCAGTCAAGCGCCTGACCTTTGACCTTTTATTGTTTATCTATTGTTTGTGGAATGCAAGAATCCCAAAGTCCTATAATAAAACCCAATCGTATCTATATGTATATAATACGGCCAAAAAATTTTATATCTCTACCCAATAAGTGATCACCACATTGCACTCATTAAATATCTTTTGAATAACATTTAAATAATTTATTTGTTTATTGTAAAAATAAAATTAAAACCTGAAAACTTATATATTATATTTTAATTCAAAAAATATTATTTATTGCCAAATAAATATCTACAATAAATTGTTTCATGAACTCTATTAAAATAATAATAACCATACCATACCATCAGCCTATATCGCTCCACTGCTGTATTTAGGCCTCTCCCAAGGCTCGCCATCACACACGGCCCTCGGCTCTTCTCTTCCAACCACCACTGACGAATTTTTTTAAGAGTAGGACCTCCTGCGGCCCGGAGGACCGACGACTTAAAATAATAATTACTAAGGCAAAATAAACAGCATGTTAATTATTTCAAACAAAAGGTTTCTGGGTGGGAAGGATTTCGCGAAGTCTTGAGGTTTTTGCTCCACTATAGCGTGTATTGAAACGGGGTATAAGTAAAGAGCGGCGAATTAAAAAATATATATATATGCCATTGTCACTCATTTTAATCAGAAAAAAAAACGAATTTGACACTTTACATTTTATTTTATTTAAAACTAGCTGTTGCCCGCGACTTCGTTCGCGTGGTCTTCAAGTACTAATTCAGAAACCTTTGCGGGCGAGCGCACAACAACTCACCAAAGTTTCATCGCAATCGGTTGAATGGTATAGGAACACATACAGGACAAACAAAGAAACATTAATTTTTATATATATTGACTAGCTGTGCCCGGCATGCGTTGCGATGCGTTAGATTTTTTTTTGACAGAATCCTTCGCGAGCGCGCACACAACAACTCACCAAAGTTTCATCGAAATCGGACGAATGGTTTAGCAGCGCATAGAAGACGAACAAACAAACATTAATTTTTATATATTAGAAGAAGATTACTATTAGAATGAAACATTAGTGAATTCAGAATTAAATTTATTCAAAAAAACATTATAAATTTGCCGCTTTTTTTCCGTGCCACGTTTCATTCGATCGAATCAGACTTTAACCGAAAGGAGCCGAATCGTTTCTGAGTAGGAAAGATTTCCTCATAATAATCACACTAAATATAATAAATGAATATCAGAACATACATGCTTATGGAAAGCAAAAATCAGAAGTGAAAATTCGATTAGGTGATCATTAAAATTGTTGCTTTTCTATATCGCTTTATTCCCCATCTTTCTATACCACATCTCTTCCCGTGGATCTAGTACAAGGCGACTAAGGGATACCAAAGCGACCATCACAAGCCCCGAGGAACTGCATCACCTCTAAAAGAGTTGACTCGCCAACCCGCTTGGCCAGTGTGGCGTTATGAAGCCACACATGAGGAGGTCAATGTCCAGCGATGGATACTAAGGTTTAGTTGCATTACATCGCATACATATAACGCTTTACTGCAGCTATGTAGAAATATCATTAAGGCGACTATCCATGACATTGGATTGAAACTAAATAAGTACAGAAAGTAGATGAAACATATATACGAGTTTTGTACGAGTATACGTTTAGGGGAAGATTAGCTATCAGACTTCTACCAGTACCAGTTCGAAAGATGACCTTTTTATAAAAATAAGGTAGTAGTAGACCGCAAGCAGATAGTCCGTTTGATGATTCCGCCAAAAATAGGTGTTTATTGTACGAAATGCTCAAAATATTGGATTATATATTGGGATGCTATACAAATTTAGTCCCTGTGGCAAGGTATCCAGCATGGTGGCGGCGTTACCTCGCTAAATGACAAGGCTGATGAATTTACATACGAGTATCGGACTGAATAACATGCCTCACTCAACAATAGGTAGTCTGCATATAATTTGTTATAAATTATTTATCAACTAAAGCTACCGTCGCTAGATCTCTGATCTCAGACTTGCATTTTGATGCTTCGTATTACAAAGACAAGACAACGTTGCTCGAGGCGGATTATAACGTAACTGCGGTGTTATTCAAGTCTTATGAAGCATCTCTACTAGCATTGTTACGAAACTAGGTAAGGGGATGAGTTGCAACGTTTGTTTGTATTGTTCATAGAGAATGAAGATCGCAGGCAAGTAATAGGTTTGCATTGACTAAACTTCCCATATATTGGGATGGGATTCCCACAAAAGGGAATATGACGGGGTGAGAAATTGTCCACATCCATATATTTTCTCCACTGGGTGGGATGGAATGGAATTCTGAAGGTTTTGACCAACCAGCAACCACCACCCCACGGCCCTGCATATGCATATGCAGGGCGTAGATTCTGACATATGCAGATATTGACACCTAAAACGTAAGTACATTTCACTGCAGTCTCCTGTGAGAGATGTGCAACTTGGCCACTGGTATACGCCCAGTCGGGTGTGGGATGCAACATGCAGCCCTCCCCCTCAATCTTCTACTTCTTCTATTTTCGACAACTGATAAATTGACATCATCTATTTTTGCCTCGTAGAGAAAACTTAGAATTGTTAAACATTATTTTCTCGCATAGGAGGATCTTAAGTAATCGCGTTTATTCAGATGAAAACTTATTTGAGCGTAAAAACATCGGTATTTCTGGTTATGAAAGAAAAAGGTAGAGCGGCGCAAACACCTTCACAGGTATTCAACTAAAAGGTTTTGCTTGCGGTCTCACTAAATACGATTAAAAAGACCGATGACTGTGGCAATCGGAAAGGTGATTTCGATTTTTGACTCCTTTTTTTGATCGATTTTTGTCCCACCGATATTGCATTCCTCATACTATGGGCTCGTAACCCCACTGCTTGGTGGGACCATTAGTCATGGTGGTGGGGCCATAGTGGGAAACATAGTGGGACCACGAGTCATGATTATGACTCGTGGTCCCACTATGTTTTCGTTACCACGCGAAATGAGATCATATTATAAAATGTACTATGACAATAACACAAGCCACTTAAAGTAATAATCGATAACAATTAATTTAATAAATATTTATATATTCTTTTTTCGAGAACTTGTAGTTAAAAACTTGATTACAAACACAAATTGCTTTTCTAAAAACTAAAAGTATATTCCCACGTATATTATATATATATATTATATGTAGCGAAATAGTGTAACCACTTGAGATACAATCGTTAGTATAGTAATTGAACAAGAAAAAAAAAAGAAGTTATAATACTAAGTAAATTTCTAATCAAATTGCATTAAGAAATTTTGTCATGAAGAACTTATGTATCAGTGAGGTCCAAAAGTTTCCACCCTGACGTATTTCTAGATGTCTAAAAAAACAAATTAGACGTCATTGCAATTGTCATTTATCCTGCTAATTCGTGTATAATTTTTAGAGTTCAGTGTTTTAATTCCTCGACTCTTAGAACAACAGGAAGTCGCAAAATCTTTAAAATGATTAAACTGGAATATCGTTCCGTGATTAAGTTTCTTACAAAGGACCGATATCAAATAAAGGTCGGATAATGTGTACGGGGATTTTTCTTCATTATTTTCACTCGTCAATTATTGCTTAAGCAATTTCGTTTAGGACGAGAATCCATCGACGACGAACCTCGCTCCGGTCGACCTGTTGAGGCACTCACTCTAAACAACATCAAATTAGTGGAAGAAGAAGTTCTGAGCGACCGACGACTAAAGACTAAGGAAATAGCAGCAAGGACAGGGCTTTCAAAAATTACAGTCCCTATACTCTGTTCGCGTTAAGAATGCAGTGACTCTGATTATTTTACCTCGACTACTATCTGTTCGCGTTAAGAACGCAGTGACTCGTCACTCAGTACAGTGTTAATTTTTTTAGTAGTCGAGGTAAAATAATCAGAGTCACTGCATTCTTAACGCGAACAGAGTATAGGATTCTTCATGAACATCTTCATATGAATAAAGTTAGTGCGAGGTGGGTGCCAAAACTTCTTTCTTGGGTGCAACGAAGTGAACGAGTAGCGTGCTCTATGGAACTTTTGGAGGCCTTTCAGACAAACGGAAATTATTTTTTGGAGTCCTCTTTCCAAAAGGGAGTCGATGGAGAGGCGTCGTTCTGATGAAGCACCGCAAAGAAAACGAGAAGCAATCAAGCAGAAACATCGTGGAAAACTAAGCAATGGAGAAAGCCGCACACGTCATGCCGCCACAGTTGCGAAAGCTGTTGTTTTAAAGTGTGGCTTCACGGAAATTCGCCACGCCACCCTATAGTCCTAACTTGGCTTCCAGTGATTGCTATTTGTTTTCAAAACTCAAGGCGGACTGACTGGGTAGATGAATTTTCACCGATGATGAAGTGAGTGCTGCGGTTTCACCCCATTTTGAAAATAATACTTCTGACTATTTTTATACTGGGATAGAAATGTTTATTAAATAATCCGAAAAGTGTGTTCAAATAGACGGAAACTAGCATTTATGGGATACGTTCTTCCATGAGGTCAAATATCTTTCTGAGGAGCAACAGTTATCACAAACCCATTATCAGCTATTCCCTGTCTAGGAAATATATTGGTTAGTTGAATTTTGCTGTAGATAATGCAACACTAACTCGATTCTATACCATTCATTTTTTACTACCCTTTATTTTAACCATAATAACAATAATTCAATTTCTATTTTTACACTCAATATTGACAAATAAAAATGCTTTCATGAACTTGAGTGTCCTTTTTCTTTGTCAGGTTGGAAACTTTTAGAGCGCCGCCCCTCTTATGATGCTTAAGCTATTGCAAAACAAATCAAGTACATTATCATTGCAAATATTGTTAAATAGTGAACAGGATCGCAATAGACATGAATTCTGTCCGTACTAATTAGTGTTAGTTGATGGTACAAATGAGATTGGCTTATGGCGCAATTGGTTATATAGTAACTATATTGAGATGGATTTTGCTGAGTAATTGAGGACAATCGATGGTACCTGGTGCGAGTTCCGTTAAAGTGAGATAGATATCAGCTATATTTGCGCGTTCATACAATGGAAGTAGATGGAGACGAGCACATGTCGCCTCATAAGAATCAGCGGGGAGTTTAAGCAAGATGTCTGACAAATTTTCATTGCCATTTTTCAAATTGGTTTATATGTATACTATAACGGGCATTCCAAATTTGGAATGTATATTCAAGATTATTCCAGACAAGATTTTAACTATTTTTCATTTTTTTTATAGTGAAGTAGGCGGACGAGTAAGAGGTCCCATGTGATGATAAGTGTTACCGCGGCCCATGGACACCTGCAACACCAGGGGGTTTGCAGGTGCGCCGCCAACCTTACAAAATTCTATTCATAGCTTTCTTGAAGAACCCCATATCGTACTTTAATGGAAAGATTTCTTGATGTAGTTCGTTCCACAGCCTATGGATTCGTGGTATAAAACGATTTTTGGACCGAACAGTATGGGACACATCCGTATCGAGGAAATGCGGATGGACCGCACTTCTGTGATGGAAGGTGTGGTTGTAGAAACCCGAGGTGGGTATTATGTTGAACAGTTCATGTCACAAAGAGAAGATGAAATCAAGAGACCGAAAGGCTATAGAGCAAATTTTGTCTATAGTATATGTGAGTTAAACCGTAATTTGCTGTCATGAAGAACAGCAAAAATAAAATGAATAAAATCAAATAAATAAAGTTATAAAGATTTTATGGATAGAATTTTAGTTCGCCTTTCTTGATTTCTTGTCTTTCACTAGTTGATGGAGACATGAGTCGTAAGGATTACGAATTTATATTTGATGCGGGTAAGTACCACACAGCAGTGGGATCACGAGCCCACCACAGTCACGATACTCTCCCATCTGGCGGGATCATGGGATCACGAGTATTTCCCTACTCTCCCACCTGGCGGGTCAAATTCATGAGATCACGAGTATTTCCCTAATTTCCACTAGTTTCAAAAAATCTTTAGAGTAAAGGTATGTACTTAGACAAATGTTATAAAGTTGTGAAGTGTGGTGTTGGCCGCCTTTAGAATAGCACCAGCCTATTTCCTCCCTTAGTCACAAAAGGCGATTAAGGGATAACAAAGCATCATCAACAGTTGTTGATGATCAAGCACAGAGCATTTACACCACCTCTAAGAGTAGACTCGCCAACTTTGTTCCCATGTTTTTTTTACATAATACAAACCACGTAGAAATACGTAATACGATTACAGTAATACAAAAGTTATAAGCTTTACCAGTTTTATCTAACAACTTATAGAACTGCAATCAACCCCCAAAAAGCCGTCAAAATGTGGCTACGACGAGGTGGATTTTTTTTCGAGATGGATATGGAGATGGATATTCTTTCATTGTCACCAGAGGACTAAAACCTAACCCACCTTTATTTAAACTTGCTGCCTTCGGACTTGCGCCTATTCGGTTTCTCTGTTGTTCGCTTAATTATTTCTTATAATTGTTATTTAGCCAATACTTATATCGATAAAAACGATTTAAAATTATTATTTAACGCTACATATAAACATTAATTGTAATCATGTGTGTGTGTGTGTTGTTCGCAATTTTACAATAAGCGTGTAGACGTTTCTATTGCGTTTTAATAGGTACTTGTAGTATTGTCATGTCTGGAACATAGGAATTGTAAAGCCAAACGACCCAATCGGTGGTTGAAGTTAGACACCTGATCCTTGTCACTGTACTGTGTTATATAATCTATGTTTCACTACAAGATACTTCTTTATCAAAGCACAAATCAACCATTCGCTAAATCAATAGATTTCTTTGTTACTCAGCATTTTTCTTTTCACCTGCGACCCCACTTTACTATCTACGTATAAGTACAATCAACTTGTTTTCCTGAGACAAAGAGGGTAGGAATGGCGCTGGTCTTCAATTAAGTTAGAAGAATGGCTAATTATTTATGTTCCTCCCTCTCTATTGTTTTTGCGTAAATTATTTTTCGAAACTACCCACGCTAGTGGCTCTAGGACTGATGGTATTCCTTAGACATAGGATAGAAGATTTACTGCTAAATTGAAGTAAATGTCCAAGATATTTTTAGGACTTATTGAACTTTGAAGAAATCTTTGGAAAGGGTAAAAAATAAAACAGTGAAGGAATATATTGGATTACAGGTGAACAATAACGAGTATTCCTTTTGGTTTCAGCGACACTGAAAGCGTTTCAGTTCCCTTTCATGGAGTCATTGGCATCAAAAAAGTCATTAAACATAAGATACCATTCTATATTGATAAATGTTTAAGTAATGATATTATCGAGTGTTCTCATAATTTGTATATTTTTAAATTTGTTTTTTTATTATTTAAAAAGAAAATGTGTTGTATTAACTTCTAAGAGATTCTTTTCCGTAATAATTTATGTGATAAAAGGAATATAAAGTATAGTGTTCAGCAAATAAAATAATTATTAAAAATAAAAATAAACGTTGACCAATTTACACTTATATTTCTCTTTTACATGTAATATTTTTATACCCCTTTTCTTTATTATTATTAATATTCTGTCACCCTGGGACATTCAGTAATAATGTTGACTGACTGTTGAAGTCTTGCACGATATGTAACCATAGTTAGATCCAACATTTTTTTAATTTTTATTTCCTCTACTTTATTATAATAATACATTTATTTTATTTCAGACAACATCATATTATTATTATTACCAAAATATGTAGGAGGCATATTACAATAATATATGTACGTCTATATCATGTTCATTTGTATAGGTGACTTTTCCTTAAGAGAAATGTTCAAAACAAGATAATAATGGGATAGGAATTAGAATATTTTTAGAAATTTAATATACGGAGGATGGAGGGGGGTGGGTGAAGAATGAATGCAAATCCGTAAGGATTATTTTTTGAGCACCACAGGTGGAAGCAAGTACACGGTACTTACCCTAATTGTAATTACTTCTTGTTTCCCCTTCATTAAGCTACTGGAATAAAAATAACTCTCGTTTCCGATTTGTATATCGATCGATTTGCTATGTGTTTTGCTTCGGTTTCACTCGAATAAAACCGATATTCAGCAATTTTTATCAAAGTGCAGTTCTCAAACAAATAACATTTATTTACCGATAATTATCGGTAAACATATATCGGTTTAGAATTCCACTCTTAAATGTCTTGCGGGGCGTTATGTAAAAGATACGGACAAGGCAATGCCATTATTGCCGTTCTAAAAAGCCGTTTGTTTGCAAATAAATTTTGGAAATAACTAGTGTTTTTATAACCTGTCCCCCATACAAAAGAACAGTTTTCCTTAAAAAATTAGGTGCAGTTAATGAAAGTGAAGGAAAAATGTATTTCGTATTGAAGTCACTGATTCATAACGAAACGATAGTATTGGATGGACGGATCACAAGAGGATGCGAGACAATAGATAACTAGGACGTGGAGGCAGACTTAGGAAAAGATGGATCGAAGAAAAAGAGCGTGGAAGAGGATCTAAGGCGGATGGGAACGTTTACAAACGTGGAGGAAGGAGGCAAGGAATAGGCCTCTATTCCAACTGCCGAGTTTTTTTTTTATAGACTGGGCGGACGAGCAATCGGTCCCACGTGATGGTAAGTGTTACCGCCGCCCATGGACACCTGCAAGACCAGAGGGTATGCGGGCGCGCCGTCGACTTTGCAAAATCCTATTCACAGCTGTCCTGAAGAACCCCATATCGTAGCATAACGGAAAGATCTCTTGAGTCAGTTGGAAAAGAATATGTTAAGAAACACAAAGGTTGTAAACCCACAGAAAAAAAAAAGAAGTCTTTACACCTTGACTAAAAGTCCCTTTAAAATACACAATCTATATATGAAATAACCTTATAAAAAGGTCGTGTTGGTAAAGAAATATTTTTTGAAAAAATTAAATGCAATATAAAGAACGAATGATATGGAGCCCAAAACTATAATTTCAAGAATGTACGCAATAACTACTCGACGGATTTTAATGAAATTTAGTATAGTTATATGCCTGGTTGTTATCTGTTTAGTCCTTACCATCCAAAGGTTGCTGGAAAAAATCGCTTTAGCGATAAGGCCGCCTGTTGTACTTGTTGTGTTTCTTACTTCATGCAACATGTATTGGTGTACAACAAAGGATTTATCTATCTATCTAACATTTTATCTTACATTATATTTTACTTTTTATCCAGATCGAGAGTTCCCACGGGAATCACCCTAAAGAAGGAACGAAGTCGCAGCCATCGTTAGTTGTAATTGTGATATAATATAAATAACGAAGAAGTATAAATGATATATAGCTCAAAACAATAATTTTAAGATTGTTTGCCTGAAAGTGGATCACGCAAAAAATACTGGACTGATTTTAATGAAACTTAGCATAATTATGACTATGAGTCGGGTTAATATTTAGGATACTTTTTATTCAGATCCCAGATTATTCAGATAGAGTTCCCACGGGAATCACTTTGAATGCGACGCGAAGGAAGTCGCAGACACTCCTATTTATCATACATGAATTTGATACTGACACCTTTTCCTTTTCAATAAAATAACTCTATATTTTGTATAACTTTTTTCAGCCCAGTGACCGTGAACGAATTAAGACCTTTTTATGAGAGTTTTAATTCTCCCCTAAAGGTAATGGCGTAAAGAAAGAGGCTCTAATTGTCTCCGTAGTGGGAGTGAAAGCGGTCACAATGAACGTAGCGGGCGTAATTGCCGGCCTCACACTAAGAAACGTGTGGGGCCAGTACCTTGGCGAAGTGACTAGAAAATGAAATAGATAGAATGAAATAGATAAGGCGATACTGAAAGTTCTTAGAATCTCAAAATTGAAATTGAAATCAAATATAAAGATCGAAGTTGTTTTATTTGTTTTCGAAGTATTCTCCACGACAATCGATAAACTTTTTTGTGTGATCAAACCATAGTATGAAGCATTCAACCCACCCTTCTTTAGGCATCTCTTCAACAGCCATTTGAAAGGCCGTTACTGTCTTCATCATAAAACGTATTCCTCTGTGTTTATCCTTAATTTTAAGGAATAAATAAAAATCACAGGGCGGAATCAATGTGGCGGATGACCCATTGCTCTACATTTACAGTACTCAAGAATTGCTTCTTTTGTCTGGCGGAATGAGTTGGGGCATTGTTGTGATTGAGGACCATTTTGGATCGTGGGTGTCGTATATTGACTTTCCAAAAAACAGTAGGCAAGCAGCTGTTTACATACACTGTGTATTACATGTGTATAGATATATTACAAAGTATTGCAATAAAATTATATTTGGTAACATTGACAACCGATTTTATTTTGTACGTTTTAATAGATATATAAAAAATCAATAAAATAATAAATACAAAGAACAGTACCCGCGCATTCTCAGGATTTTCCATTGCACAAACTCTGAGTATAGACAAATCGTAAAATTTAAGTTTTCTCCTGGCCACACCCCGGTGCCGCAGTAAAAGATAAATCAACCCACATTTAATTTTTATTTTCCTTAAATACGCGGTAAATTATTTTATCACGACTTGGCAGTAAAGCGGTTGAAAGTACTTTGTAATATTTTGTTTCCTTTCGTCACAATTAGCACATTCTGCCAACGTCAAGTTATAAGTGTCGTAATAAACAGATTGTACAACGCAAGTCCAACACAGTTCTAAAATGTATCGTGTCAATGTCCAGTCTGGTCGAAGTAAGTCAGGAGTCACGCAGTTAAGTGATAGTAAGTCCTGTGCTTTTATTTGATTATCACAAACATTACGCACAAAAAACACTTTAAAAAGTTTAATAAACACTGTTAAACTACAAAACGCAAAATACACATTTTTTATAATATACAAACAAAAGCTCAACTTCTTTTCTGGAGTTCTAAAGTCCCCTTGTAATATCATTGGATATAAAATGCATTAATTCAATTATTAAATTAATTAAATTCAATGCACTAAAATGTAAAATTGAATAATTCAAAGATTGATAGATATCCCATCTATCAATCTTTGAATTATTCAATCTTTTACTGCAACTGCAGTATATGGGCATTGTAGGATAACTGTACTAGTTTTGCATTAGTACTAGGATCATTTTGTACTAGTTAAGTCATTTTTATTTTTCTCTGCCCCCAAGGTTTCCTGGAAGAGATTGCCTCAGCGATACGGTCGCAGTATTATATTCTGTCATTTAAAGATAACTAACTCACTAGTTGAAATTAATTATTAAACTTGAATTATTAAACGCTTATCTCAAAAGTTCAATTGAAGCTGTTTTGTTTTACTGTGACTAAAAAGTGTCATTAGTTGAATTTTCTCTTAGATTAACTAAACAGATTTAAATCAACTTTTTCTCATAGGTAATCATATTCTTTTTTCCTTTACGAGAGTTACAGATTCCCAATGTTATTAGGTCGACCCAGTTTTAAAAAAGAACTACATTATTAAAGTATACGAAAGGAAAGGAGCAGTGAAACATATGCATTCAAAGTTTCCATAGTCTCCTTAGGTCATTTCAACAGCCCTAAGGGTGAGACATATATTTATATATAATAATACATTTTATATTGTAAATCGCGTCTGAATGCGCATAATTAAACGTTTTTATTTGGCTTTTATTTCTCCTCGACATTTTGGCCTTTAATTATACGCGGTCGGATCCTATTTACAATACAAAATGTGTATAAAACGCAAAAGTTTAAGAAACAATAATACATTTAAGAAATATTTAGTGATAGACAAGTTATACAGTTATACACAGTTATATATAAGCAATGACGGGGTATAATTTCAGCGGCGAAGGTACCACTTACGTAAGGCTATTACGTACACTATGATTTCAGGCAGTGCTGCAGTGAAATGAAGGGTCAAGTGCAAATTGCATTTTAAAATTTACGGTTACCATGCGATCCCCACAGCTAAAAGCATTTTCAAGTGTGAATTAAAAAGTAGTTTCATTGAAATAGGTCTCGTTGTTCTTGCATATTTCACATATTGACTATCCAACCAGCAAAATGGCATAATTGTTTCAGCTAAAAAAAGTCTTTTTTTTCTAACATCATCTTGAAACAACAAAATTTAAAGTTCGAAAATATTATCCAAATAAGTCCACACAAAAAATATGATCCCTTTGTTCAGACAACGTCGTATATACTCTTACGTGTTACCGAAATAACGCAAATGTTGAAAATGGGTCGTGCAGTATCGAGAGTAGAATCGATTCTACCCGTTTTTTTTTTCCATGATTTATAAGACAATTCAAGTGTATAGTATATGTCATTTAATGTGCATCGCCGCGCAGCGTCGCTCGCACCGCCTAGGCGCCCATTCTGAGCAATACGAACGTTTTAGATAGGACAATTAAACCATATATAGCAATTAAACAACTTTGAACGGTTTAGCAATTAAACAAAATCGCGTATATTTAACATTATTTATATTCCGACGTTTCGAACACTTTGCAGTGGACATGGTCGCGGGGTGACTAATTGATTTTATTTGTCACTTGAGTTATTAAGAAATTATTTGAACTACCGTTTGAAATTTTTTTTTTGAACTATTTGGTTAGGTTTAGACGGCTAAACCTAACCTAAGAAAACCTAAGAAAATATTAAACCATATATGTTTGTAACTTTTGACTTACTCCTTAAAAACATTATATTTGTACCTAGAGCGGTATACATATGATAAAATCGTAACAGAGCCGGGTCGGTAGATGAAATCTTTTTTGAAAAAATCGTTGCAGTGTAGTTACGAACGATACAGAACCCAAAACAGTCATTTTTAGATTGTTTGCCTGTCTGTCTGAATGGGCATCACGATGAAACCACTGTACAGAATTTAATAAAATTTAGCACAGTTTATAGCTTATGGAACTTCATTAATTAATCCGGCTAAAAGGTACCCAGACAGACAGACAGACAGACGAACAGACAAACAAAAAATTCAAAAATTGTTATTCGAACTTTATGCTGTTGTTGTTATTTTATACCGCGAACCCGTAGGCTGTGGAACGAACTGCCTCAAGAGGTCTTTCCATTAAGCTACGATATGGGGTTCTTCAAGAGAGCTGTGAATAGGATTTTGCAAGGTCGGCGGCGCGCCCGCATACCCCCTGGTGTTGCAGGTGTCTATGGGCGGCGGTAACACTTACCATCACGTGGGACCGCTTGCTCGTCCGCCCACTAGTCTATAAAAAAAAATGTACAGACACGGGTCTGTTACGATTTTATTATACGTACAAGTATGTATAGATTGTTATCTGTTCTCCTTACCACCCACAGGTTGCCCGAAAGAGATCGCTTTGGCAATAAGGCCGCCTGTTGTACTTTCCGTGTTACTTACTATATTGTCTTTTTGCAACATATTATGTTGGTGTACAATAAAGGGTTGATGTACTTATCTATTTGTTTAAATAAAGCACAATGAATAGGCTCGACTTAGATAAGAGAAAGTCTGTACCACGCACAAAACGTAATCGACGGCATGAAAATGCTTTGTAACGACACATCGTGTCTTCGTACACGATGTGTCGGTTCTTGTTGGGGTTAAAATATACTTATTAATATTACAAATGCGAAAGTTGGATTGTCTGTTTGTTACTAAATAATTTAACGATTCTTAACCTAAACATTATCGTTACCTAAACATCTAAACAGCCTGAGATTATCCCTAATTTATGAGACGGTTTTACATATAGATATTCTCACAATATAGTGCAAACGTGGGGTTATTCATTAGTGGATAGATATGCTTTAAATTTTCTTAAATTACTTTTCAAATATTTTTCAGATTAGGTACATGATCAGTGGTATGGGTCGGTGATCTCAACTCGCAACTGGTCAAAGATTATTGTGATATTTCCATGGCATTTCCGTCAGTTGGAATATCTAATAAAATTTGTATTTTTGTCCAACTAAATCTTAATTTATTTACATAAAAATTTACATTTAGAATGTTTGGATGCTGTCGAAAATTAACATTTATAACGTTATCTGAACAAAGGGACCTTATTGTTGGTGTGAACTTGTTGTTAACTTTGGTTAAGGTTTTCCAACTTAAATTTCGCTGTTTCAAAATTCATGATAAAAAAGAATGTTAAAATGCTATATTTTTTTTTCAAATAAAGCAATTAAAAATATGCTTATATATTAAGGGTGTCACTTATATCTTAATATGTATTTGAAAAACTAGACTTATCAGATAACGTTTAGGTCATATCAGAGAGAGAGAGAAACAGAGAGTTCTCGGTTCAACAGCAGATGTCGCAGATAACAGGATGCATTTAGAAAACTGGTGAATGAGGTTTATGATTTAAGGGTCTCCTAAAACCGACCGATAGTCAGGGGGAGAGTGCACGCTACAATACAACAGCCGCTGGGCGCGCTCGACTGGCTAGTTACTCACGTTAAACGTTAAACGAGGAGTAACGTGGCAACGTTATCCCTCTCTCACAAAGGGCTAACTTGAAATGTACTGCATTTCCCACGTTATCTTATTTCCCTAATCTACGTACGTATTTCGGTAGTGAGTGAGATGTGCCAGAGACCATTCCCATCCTATCCCACCCCTTTTTTTCCCAACCCTTTCTCCAAATCCATTCCTATACCTCCAAAGGTAGGCAGAGCATCCGTGTTCGTGCCAACGTATGTCATTTTGGACTAATGTTGCCATGTATCGCGGATATCTATGGGCAACAGCATCCACTTACCATCAGGTGGACTGTATGCTCGTCCGCCGCCTTCGTCCATAAAAAAATCTGAGGCTAGCCTTTTTTAATACTTAATGGTTTTCTGTCATAGTACTTCGGTATTTTTCCCATGTGTAATGAGCCGCCTCGTAATTCCTTGTATTTCACCCACGGGTAATTTCTGACGTAGGAGTATGGTCGGGTAAAATGTCGCAATGGTGTAATTACGGACCGGCCTCTCTCAAGGTTTAGCACAATAATGATATGAACAGTAGGAAATGTTAGTATAAGGCGTCGGGCACACAGGGCACAAGGTATTAAATGATAAATATCAAACTTTACTAATGAGTAATATCGCAAAAAAGTATCGTACACACCAGAGTATCGTATGAAAAGTAGTATGTATGTGCACATGGATTTTTGTATGTGTGTTTGTATGTATGTATTGCCGCGTAAGACATAACCGTTTGTTGCGTTAGTTGCACTATACCTAGTTAGAGAGATAAAACATTTATTCAGAAAACAGGTACACGACACTACAGTTACAAAAGAAAATACAAACACGCATATTTACGTACATAATGACATAAATTTTGGGAAAGTGAAAAGGAAAATAATGTAATCTGCAGACCTGTGTGTCCTGTGACTGCCCTGAGTGGGCGTCCAACATCTTCAGCTGAGTACTAAGGATAAGCTAGCAATATTTAATCATATCGTCCAATTTTTGCGCCGAAAACGACATACGAGTATCTCATTTCAGGCGTTAGTTTACGTGACAGTACTTTACAGAACATTCTACCAGGGCTTACCTGTGAATATTTCACTTAGGGAGTGTTTTAATACTTTTAAAAAGATAGAAGTTTAAAGTAGTCAGCCGAACTTCACCAGTATGTCTTTGGCACTTATGTCTAAGTACATTTTTAGGAAAATGCTTTAGAAGTGAAGTGGTTTATCTAATGAAGTCTCTTCTAGTTTTCGGTACCTACTTATACTTATTAACATTTTTGTTAAAAAAAAGAAGAATTGTCTTTGTGAATTATGCCACACACACACAAAAAATAACAACCGTGGGCAGTAACACCGATTAAATGGTCTATGGAATATTTAATGGACTTTATTTTAGGTATTATTGATTAACTAACCTATTGACTAGTGTCAAACAAAGTCACACCATATTTGTATCCGTCAATTCCTATACAATTGGTTGATTGACTTTTAATATAAGAGAATGAATGACAGTTTGACTCATTACTCGTTTGCGTGTCCTCCCCGGGTGCTGCGACAAATGGATTTATACATAGAGATCCGTACCGGCTTTGCCTGGATAACGGCGTGATAAATCGTTGTACGTGTCTTTGTGGAAAACAAAAGGTTTTCAATTTCCTAAAATTTAACTTTCCTAAATGCTATTTAATAGAAGCTAATATCGATTTAGAATAAAGATTAAGTTCAGAAAAAGTTTTTCCATTTGTTTTCTTTTCTTATATGGCAATAACGCAATTAGTACACTGTGCCAGTGTGGACTTTTCTTCGTAATTATCAATTTTAAAATTTACACACTTCAAAATATATCTCATCGTCAATGTTCAGTCCCCGTTGAAGTAAGTTAGGCGTCGCTCAGTAAAGTGATAGTTGGTTTACTGAGCACAAAAGTGTTGCACTCCTTCTAAGCAGGTAAATACACACAAAAGTATAAGAGTGCGTCTTATGCTTTTGTTTAATTATCACAAACATTACGCTCTTTGAAGTTTAATAAATTATCACTATTAAACCACAACACCTTTTAATAATCATACAAAAACTAGACACCACCTTTCAAGTTCTTGCCATAAAGTCTGAACGAAATTCACCGAATTGATTTGTACTGTCTATGAATGAATGTTTAATAAACCTAAGGCGTCGGGAACACGATCCGTGACGACTCGTTCAAAAGCAGTTGTATGGGATCACTTTAAAGTGTTCACACGTGGCGTCGAGCAGTCGAGCGACTTATTAAAATAGTTGTTGTCACGCGGTCGAACGACCAGTCGCAGTCGCAACCAGTCACACTTTTATAGGTACATACGACGCCCATTTTTAAATTATTGATGTATGGTAGGTAGTACGGCTGATTTCTCTATAGTTATATCGATCGGTTGCGGTAGGTCGCGTACACACTGCCCATCCGCGCTGTGTAGCCTTGTACAGAGGCGTATAGTATTTATTTATTATTATTATTAGATTTATAAAATCTAGTTAAGGTACAGTAAACACATAGAGTAGCACAATTATAATTTTGGCAATTTTAAATAAATTAATAGTTGTACCTCTAACGCTCAAACTAGGTATAAATCTCAATTTTGTAGTTCAGCGTTCTCCTTAGATGTTACACATATGGGACTGCTACAATGAAATGTTAAGAAAAATCGACGAAGATGGTGGAATTCATTATTTTTACAAATTGAATGATGTAATAGACGTTCTACGCTAGCGTTGCGCTGCGAGGCGTTCTGCGTGGAAGAACGGCAACAGCGCGCGCTCGTGCTGCTATTCCGACGAAATGCACACAGCTATTATGCAACTAGCGGCACGCTAAGATGGCTGTTTTGACGTTTGTCCGCTCATGAAGTTTCCTATAAATTAATAACTACGTTTGAAGGAGTAAATTGCTGTTCTTTATTGTCAATAGTGACGTGCAGTTAGTCATAAAATTTATCGAATGTATAATTTTAGGACACAAAATTAATTTATTACATTGATTTCTAAACTATATATATTATGGTCCAACTATATAATATGGTTCCGCGAATGGAAATGAAATGAAAATGGAAATCAGTAGAGGGAAGGTCAGGCGAGTACTGTGGGTGTCGGAGAGTTTCCAGTCAAAGCTCCTGTAACTTTGAGACTGTTTGTCTTGCAATGTGTGGGCGAGCGTTATCATGGAGAAACAGTGGACTAGAGCGATTGACAAGACTCGATTGTTCGATAGCGAGCTTGTCCATCATCGTTTGCAGTTCCTCACAGTACACATCTGCATTAATTGTTGTGCCAGATCTCAAGAAGCTGTAGTGGACAATACCGGCACAGGACCACCATTAGACTTCTTTGCCCATTTTTTTCTTCTTCTTTTGACTCAGTTTACGTTTAGGATATTGTTTGGCTGTGTCTCCTCTCTCCTGGGTTCAACCATTGTGACGAACATTTACTATTATCATACAGGATCCACTTCTCATCAGAATTAATACGATTCAGAATCCTGTCATTTTTATGCCGGTTCAGTAAAGTAAGGTTCAGTATTTTATTCGAAGCGTGTTTGCAGCTGACTTTCATTAAGCTCATACGATACCCACTTTTCGAGCTTCTTTACCGATTTGACGCAAATGAATAAATATTCTATTGTCACTTACGCCGAAGGCTGCTGCTAACTCAGACGTGGATTGTGATGAATTCATCATTCTGCTTTCACTGTTGCTTTCAATTAGTCTTTAGACTTTAGACGCAGGAGTATCCTCAATTAAAGTTGATGATCAAAGTTGACAAATAGTTAAATTATTTTATTATTATTATTTATTTTATTATTAAATTATTCCCATCGGCAACCAACAAAACCGCCACCATTGGTGGCAGTTACGATATATTTTTTCACGCGTTCGAATTTTAAACGCGGCATTATCGGACGTCATGCGAGCGATCGGCGAAGATAAAGCGGCCAGTGTGTTTTATATGTTTTAACATGACTATATAAGTTTTCCGTTCACCTTACGACTGCTAAAAGCTGAAAGGATTTCGCGGACGACTCAATTTATCACGCCCTGACATCAGGGCGCTGCCGGCTTTGTATTACGTAACAATAGAACAAAGTCTATGCTAATGAACACCTATACATCGTAATAAACTGCACCCTTAAATTAACGGAAAATAAAAAAATTACGCCTATGTTTCCGAATCGTAAAAGGCAAATTGAATTAATAACAATTCTGATACAAGCAATAAAATTTAGAAGTCAAATTTATCTTATTAATTAAGTAAAATATTCTTAGATAATACACTTATTTATTTACAATAATATATTCAAATGAAAGAATAACTTGTAGTGAATGCAATGTGGTGTCGGCCCGGTTTAGGATAAGCACTAGCCCATCTCATCCCGTGTGTTTTATTTTTTTCGGAATGTCGAAATTCTTGAGGCGCTAATGGCTTTTCAAGAGTCACCGGACATGTATGGTTTAGGGCGAGCGCAGAAGGCGTTCAGCCAGGAGCTAAAAGTGTTTGCAGCAACGAGCCTAAGGGCTCTCCCCCGGTAAACCAGCGGAAGGAACGGACCTCGGTTTAGGGCGTTGCTTTGGGAGGATTCCGCTGAATCGCGACTCGGTTACAAGCGCCCAGGCACGTGCCGATACTTGGTATAAGTGGGGGCCGGTGTGTGTTCAAGGTGTAGCGACGGTGACGTGTTCGTCTCCGCCGGCGGGGACGGTGTATATGTATAGCCTGTGAGTGTAGTGTAAGACTTTTCCCGTGTATGTCGTAAAATAAAGCCGTATAAGCCGGATAAAGTCGCTGCCACAAGCCCTGAGTGTCTACACCATCTCTAAAGGGGTGCACTCGTCAATCCGCATGGCCAGCGTGACGTTTTAAAGCCGTACATCCCACGTGGGCCGTATCATGCACATTGTGTTGTCCATGAGGTGGCTTATAACCAGTGGACAATAAAAGGGCTAGTTACGGTTACGTGATGGTAAATACAATGATCGAAATAAAAAATAAATGGAACAGAATCCATGATTTCAGACTTCTGCATTTTGTAGACTGTAGACTTTCTGCAGACTTCTGTAGTATGTTATGAGTGTTTCTTACAAGTACTGCATATGCATACACACATGTGACGTGGCTTAAGAGAAACCGACAGGCGGTTTTCGAATTATAAAAAAGAAATTATAAGAAATAATAATTTGACTTAGGTACTAATGATATTTAAATAAAAAAATATCATTTAACAACATATTAGCTGTGTAAGCGTTGGTAGTGCCCATAGTGTTAGTACCTGTATCAGCCTTTAATGTCCCACTGCATGACACTGGCCTCCCTAATAAATCACTGGGTGATTTTTGGGCCCTAATCCATCACGCGGTCTCAGTACGAATTGGTGGATATACATATACCAAATTTTTTTTTATTTCTCGGACATGCCAGTTTCCTCGCGATGTTTTTCTCTCACCGGCGAGGTGGTGAATTTAAAGAAAGAAAATTGTACTTAAATAGACACTCAGTGGTACGGGCCGAAGATATGAACTCATGATCACACGAATGTGAGTTGAGTATAGATACCCCTAGGCCAGGGGTTCTCAAACTTGAATTGCTGGCGATCTACCTTAATATTGTTAGACTACGATCGATCGACTCTGAGAGGCTGCAAGTATGTGTGATGCAGGATTGTCGGCTAGGTAGGGTGTATCGTGGCATAGATATTAGTTTTCCGCACAATATGCATTTTTTTAGTCAAGGTAAGTCGGTCGATCGCGATCGACCGTTTGAGCACCCCTGCCCTAGGCTATCACCGGTCTGTGTAAAAGGTAGCGGAGTCAATTCCTGGCTGGATATTCAATCTGTTAAAACACAAATATTTGTTCGAGTCTGAGTGGTGTGTTCGTCTTTATATGTGTCGCTGAACCAATGACACATTATCTGGTAACAGCCTATGCCTTAGAAATAACCTACCCAAACCACCTGTTTGCGAAATGTCAACATATTAAGTACCTACCTCCATCGGTTTCGCATAAAAGCCTCTGTACATTCAGAAGGCTTCTCGCGTTATCACTAGGAACTTCGGCAGACACTTCGGGAAGTTATGGAAAGCACTTAGCGGAGTACGTACAACGTCGCGGCTCCACATCCGCCCCGCTAACAAATTCGTATCCGAATCTTCAGTCAATACAAATTAATGGATAGGCCCGACTGAACTGATTTGAATAATAAAAGCTTTACATAAGACAGTGATTTACATTCGAAGTGGGAAATAAATAGTAAAGAATTTTATAACTAGTTAGAAAATACTGTAATAGTACAGTGCTATGATGGACTTTTGTAATGATGAAATTTTATTTCACTCAATTATTATTTGACGTGATATACGACGATAAGGAAAATATATTCTATAGGTAACATGTTTATTAAATATATTATCGAAATTTTTCAATTTTAAAAATCCTTAATTCTACATTGATATCGATGTGCTGTAAATAAAGAAAAAGAAACAAAAAAATTTATAAACAAATAATTTATTTAATTCGTTTTGACTAATTTTAGTTTGACTATAAATATTTCTAAGAAAATAAAACTAATAAAAGTTTATGTACATGATATATTATATATTGTGCACCTTTAGGGCAGACTTCTCTATAGCAAACTATTTCTATATCAGAACAGTGGACGTGTAGAAATATTTACTAAAATGCATATTGTATACGTCAAATGCGTCAAAAGAATATACACTAAATTTCGATCAAATTTATTGAAAGCGTAACCAAACCTGATCTCTCGAAGTAAATGACCTGACCGTAGACTAAATAGTGATATGGGGAATACTTAAATATCAATAACTTGATTTATTGACATAAGTTAATATACGTATTCTATTATCTAAAATATGTGTAAAATTTGTAATTTAAATTTCTGATATCCCGTTAAAATCTAATTTAAAAATCTGTTGCTGGTAAAGAACACTGCATTAGATTACTACGTAGTATTATGTAGTCATTTTTAGCACTTAATTTAGTTTTTGTTTTTGTAAATTTAATGAAATCTCAGTCTATATATCTGATTGTTACGCTGCGGACTCTGTTTTCTGAATAAATAAATAAAAATCCAAGTATAAGTAGGTCCATTTAGAGAACGGTATCAGTATAAAAATGGATATAATTATTCACTGATGTGAGTCAGCGTCAGGTGAATTTATTCATAAAATCTAAACTACTAAACCAATTTTAAAAAATGAGGTATCAATCAATTCGTTTTAGGTAACGGGATAGTTTTGTTGGAATACATTTTAAAACAGCAGCATACAACAATACACTCAAATAAATAAATGATCACTACAATTTAAACGCCCGCATTTCTATTTTTGATCCTCACATTAAATACCAAGAAAAATAATAAGACATAAAATAAAAACAATAAAATCTTTCGTAGCCGCCCGATATAAAAGAATTAAAACTTTTGGATCGCTCTTAACTGCATCGATATTTAGCATGGTACACGTTTAGCTTAAAAACGCACGTTGGAACGTGACGTCAAAAACGTCACATTCTTCGTCACACGTCACAGACGTGCAGGAATTATTTCAACCATCAAACGAAACATTAAAATTGTTGTACAACAAATGTGTTAAAGTATTTGAAATGTGATATTGAATGTTAAGAAGTAGATGATCAACTACTGAAGCATGAGAATGCAAGTTATCCCTAGATTTAATGGTAAATGTCGAGATGTTTCAGTTTGTTTACATTTCAAACAAATTCCATTAAAATCCAGTACCGGTACGAACCAGTATTAGTTTACGTACTCGATAAATAGAACATTGCGACACCGTTAGCGACCAATAATAATTTAGTATGAAAATTAACCCCAGCGAAGCCTAGCCTCAACGTTATGCTAGTGGACAGTAGATATTTTTATTTGCATCATTTATCGTTATATTTATATTAGATAGTAATCGTCGAATTAACTGGGAAGACTGTCCATTAATTTCATGGTGATGAAATCGCCGAGACAAATTGGGCTGCCGTGTTTATACACCGGATGCATTAGTGTGTATGTATGGATAATAAAAGACCTACATATTTATAAATGTATGTATAGGAAATATATCTTTTACAGGTGTTCTGTTAAATCTGATTTTAATAGGTTTTAAACATGTTGTTTTTAGTTATGTGTTCTTAAATTCCCACAGTAATATAACGACATTCAAGGGTCTACATAGGAATATTCTCTTGTGGTCTTTAAACAAACGTCCGATTGGGAATTGAATCCTTTAAATATAGCATCATTATCTGAGCTTACAAGTCATCATTGCCGAAATCAACAAAATTATTATTATTATTATTAAAACATGAAAAACACACATATGCTACTGATTTTTTTTATTTCCGTAGCATGGGTTTCCTCACGATATTTTCTTCTTATACAATTCGCCGCCGAGCTAGTGACAATATTTTAGAAATCCGTACTTAAGTAGAAACTTAGTGATACGGGCCGAGGATTTGAACTTACGACCACACGTATGAGTCGAGTATAGACAGCCCTAGGCGATCACCGCTCTTATGATATAAACCATATATCCCATTTCTCAGCTTCATTTCCCATTCACTTTATTTTTATAAGAAAGACCAACAAGGGACATTTGCCTATTGATAAAATAATCTTTTGATATTGTCCCTTGGCAAATGTCCCTTGTAATATATATATTGTAATAGATATCAAAAAAAAAATTGTATAATATTAAAATTTACTTGTATCTTTTCTATAAAGAGCGCAGTTATGGTTACATCGTTTTCATCCAAATATTCGGAAATATCAATAAGAGACACCAATTTACTTAAATATGTTAACTACTTTTTTTTATGTACGAAGGCAGCAGACGAGCATACAGTCCACCTGATGGTAAGTGGATACTGTCACCCATAGACATCCTCGATACATGCCAACATTAGGCCAAAATGACAAACGTTGGCACGCCCCCGGATGCGCTGCCAACCTTTGGAGATATAGGAATGGATGTGGAAAAAGGGTTGGGAAAATGGGGAAGGATAGGATGGGAATGGGCTCTGGCACATCTCACTTACTACCGAAACACGTAGGTATAATAGGGAAATAAGATAAAGTGGGAAATGCAGTACATTTCAAGGTAGTCTTCTGTGAGAGAGGGGTAACGTGGCCAGTCGAGCGCGCCCAGCGGCTGTTGGATTGCAGTATGCACTCTCCTCCTCAATGTTACTATACTACTTGCATGCCATTAGCTTATAACGTGCTCTGTCATCAGTAATTAAACCCTAAAGAGCAATTTACACAACGTCAAGCGATGCACCATAAGAGGAACCCTTTGAAGCCCTGTAAAACGAATCTATTACGCTCTTGAAACGTAAGTACCCCCCCTTTCAATGTTGTAAGAGAAAACGCTCGTTGTCTTTGTTGGTGGCGAGCGGTCTAGTGGCTAATCTCCGCGTTTTTAATGAAGCTATAGTTTATCTAGGAAATAACAGACAAAATAGAAACATCTCTGTTGTCATGGTTACAGACATTGCAAAAAAGATGTTACAACCAATGCAACATCCATGATTATAGGTAAGTGTAGCATTTGATGTTTATTTGATATAGTGATTTGTTTTCTCCTTATCACCAAAAAGTTGCTTGGAAGAGATCTCTTTGGCAATAAGGCCGCCTGTTGTACTTTTTCGTGTTACTTATTTTCTTTTTGCAATATGTGTTGGTGTACTATATCTACTATGTATTGTTAAACGTTATATAGTCATATAACATAAGAATTATTCCAAGTTTCACGTTAATAGGACCAATAAATATTCCAAACAACCTTTGACATCCTGTTTCAGCCCTTCGGGGGTTGAATTTCGAAAAATCACTTCTTAACGAGCCTTTACGTGATAAATGCGAGCACACACACTAACACATATATAACACACACGCTCTTTCACGACTTTACAACATTTGTGCACCTAACTTTATATAATAGCAAAATAATTTATTTACTAAATTACAATTTCTTTTATGTCTTCGTATTAAACTTTTTAAATAAATTGGGAAGAAACTAGTCCGCATAATACAGGGAGTCCTAGTGTGGGGATTACAGCCTGGAACCCTTCACTAGAATTACGGAATAATACCGGAAAAACCCGAACGCGTCCTCCACGTCTATGAACTACCGTACCTCCAATTGTATACTTTATAACTTTATTGCATAGTCGTGGATGACACGCTCGGGTGATTCCGGATTAGCTGATGGACAATGTTTTCGTAATGTATCTGTAAGTCCAATTTGTTATCTATATTACATCTATACATATAATCTACACATTGACTTAATTTAAAAAATGGAGGTCTCTTTAGAAGCTACAAAACCCAAAACAGTAGTTTTTAAAATTGTTGTCCGTATGTCTGTTTGAGCATCACGCAAAAACTACTTGATCTGGTTTTCACTAGTGTATAGCTAAGTATCCAGAAGCAAAACTGATATGTGTGTCATCTCCACATATGAGACAAGGAAGTTGAGTCATAGAGGAAACTAAAAAAATGTCTTTTAATAGATTTTTCATCCGTGAATTCGATTAGGTCGGTGCATTTACAGATGTTATAAAATCTTTCACAGCTGCTCAGCCCATACGAGCGAAGCTGCGGGTAGAAACAGTAAGTTGATAAACGGGAGCTACTGGAGCTGTTTCAGCAGTTTCGGCTCGGCGTTGACGGATCAGTCAGTCAAGACATTTCTTTTTATATGTATAGATGGTACAACAGATAAAGTTCCAAAGATTTGTCTACCTTAATACCTAACAATTGCAAAACTCTGGTCGGAGTTTCTTTGCGGAATAAGATCTGAAATGAAGAGATTAGCCAAAGAACTAAAGTCACTGACTAAGCTCATAGAATCGGCATGCTGAAGTGGCAATTGGGAGGTCATATTTACATCAGGATCGATAACCGTTGAGGTAGACGAGACCTCGAATGGAGGTCACGTTCCGGGAAACGCAGTGTGGGATGCCTTCGGGCCAGGTGTATCGATCACTTGAAAAAGTCCGCCGGTGGTGGTAGGATGAGAACAGCCGAAGATCGTTGTGGTGGCGAGCTTTGGGAGACGTTTATATCCAGTAGTGGAGAGACATAGGCTGATGGTAACCATTGCAAAAAGAGATGTTGCAACCATTACATTATTGCAAGAAATACTATCAATAATAAAGATCACAACTTGTTTATTGGAATTGAAATATTGAAAAATACAATTGGAATCCCAATGGAATGTGGCATAAAGGTTTGGCATTATCGTTAAAACTATAAGATTCGAGTATGTTTGATATAAGAATATTGCATGATGGGGAGAGTGCACGTTGCAATCCAACAGCCGCTGGGCGTGCTCGACACCCTCTCTCACAGAAGGCTACCTTGAAATGCATTTCCTACCTACCTGCATGCTCTACCTGCATTTCCCACTTTATCGTATTTCCCAATGTACGTAGGACGTGTTTCAGTAGTGAGTGACGTATGTCAGAGCCCATTCTCATCCTATCCTATCCCTCCCCATTTTCCCAATCCTTGGGCGCGGGCTGTGAAAACGGCCCCGGATGCTTTGCGGATATATATCATTCGGATATATATAAATCCAAAGCATATTCAAAGATATCCAAAGCATCCGGGAGCATACTAACGTTTGTCATTTTGAACTCTTATCATCATGCGGACCTGATGCTAGTCTACCTTCTTCTTCCATACAAAAACATGGTACAATTATATCATAATACTGCGTTACCTCACGAAGTTCACTCATTTGGAAAGATAAGAGGGTATTGACCTTCACTTGACTTATATTGATAGTTTTCACCTTTGCTATACAGTACTAAAGGTGCCTACTTCACGTTAAATACACACAGCACATCGTATTTAAGAAAAACTATCGGTCGTGATAAGTAAATTCAAATCCAATCGGAAAACTTTCATTTTTCTCTTAAATGTACTTAAATAAAAAGAAAGTACTTAAATGTAACTGATAACGTTTCGAAGCCGTATTTCAAAATGTTTACAGATTCATTGTTATTTCATTGTTGATAATTAAATATTGTAACGTTCACTACAAAATTAATTTAATTAAATTATTCGTTAAATTAATTGGCTATAAGTACTTAATGGGAACAAGTCCAATTACCAGTAACTCTGTATAATATACCACCACACCAATAACACATAAATTAGTACATATTGTTATAATAACATAATACTTAACAAACATATAGTACTAGCTGTATCCGACAGACGTTGTCCTGCCTGTGTATATTTATTTACCTCTGTATATAAAATCACAAATTATTCTGTTTTGCCGTCGATATGATTTTTGCGATCGATTGAACGGTATAGAAGTTGATATACTGCAGCGTCTTCTAGTGGCGTGAAACAACAAAGTGGGTAGCATAAAAACCTTTTCCATGCCTACCAACATCCATTTTCATATATATATATATAGTGTATAAACATCGCGAAACACCTAATAGTCGATACTAAAGCATTGATTGATTTATATTGATTTTAAAATGGAAAATATAGACTTAATCTACAACGCGATTGAACACCAAACACGTAATACATCGACCACAAACAACGAATTAACCGTAGCAACGTTAAAGATTTATGATCGTACCTTCGATAGAGTCAAGGTTGGAATCAACTGGCAACAACACGATTAGCTTCTTCACAAAATCAGTTTCAATATTTAAGTGGCTCTCTGGAGATTTTTATTAATTATTCTAGATAATCAATTACTACTCACTATTTTATGGGATATTTACTTGGAAACGAATATTTTTATCCCTCTTTATTAAGTATTAACAGTATTAATACATAAGGTCAAATTGAGAATAAGTATAATAGATAGATAAAACTCTTTATTGCACACCGAAACAAAACAAGACTGTAACATTGTAACATATGAATTGCACAAAAGGCGATCTTATCGCTATTAACGATCTCTGCCAGACAAGCTTTGGGAAAAAGGAAATAAAAATTTTAACCAAAGGTAGATAGATGGTGTACAGTATACATAAATTATATTATAATACGTAAATATCGATACACATATATGTACATGCGGGATACATATATACAATATGTATAATACGAGTGCAGTAGTGAGAACTCGTAGTAACGCGCACATAGCACGTGTCTAGTTTCCGGCGCTAGTGATGCGCTAGTGCTCAAACCACGCGATATGCCTCGTAATCGCCCGCGCTGTCAGACTACCTGTATTGACCTCTGTTAGGATTTTTTCTGTGATCTCGTGCGCTGTGCGGTGCGCAGTGGTAGGTACTACGTGTTTACTAAAAATATTCTTTTTATCCATATTTATTTTTCCTTGTATATCTATCTTTCTTGAGATTACGAGTACGTACGTATTGATAGTACGTCCTTAATAGAGTAATTACGTCACGGCTCTAAAACCATAAAAAAATTAACGTATAGAGCAATTTATGTCATTTATTTTGTTACATTTCGGTGTAACACAGAATATGCTATGTGACGACTTCTATAGCGGCTAATACAGTGTATAAACATAGTATAGCCTGAGTGTATAAATATAGTGTACAGTGTATAGCTTGACCAAGAAAATAAGAAACCTCGCCATGACGCGTAAAACTAATAGAACTAATATCTTCCACTGACAACACTAACTAGTTGTGAAAAAAGCAAATGTGGCGCCCCCACAGCAAGTTTTATATTTTTCTGGTCAGGCTTTAAACGCGTAAACGATGACAAGGGACTCCAACAAAGCTGAACGTGTATCGTTCTTCATCAATCGCTCTCAATACAAAACTTTGATTCGGAGATCGATCATTGTCACATTTTATAGTTATCCTGTGTGTAGAAAGCTACGATTGAAGGCCGGTCGCTCGGTTTGCAACACCGTGTGAACAAATTCAACTAACTGACCCCAAAGCATTATGTACTTTCAAGCTTTTTATCGTCTGTTGCGACTCGAAATTTAATAATGAAGATATTTTGTTCCTATACTACTTATAAGAGGGTATAAAAACACAGATGATTACGCAGATCGGAACAGATTTGACAATATGTATTACAGAATTCTGAATTAATTACCTACCGACACCGCTGAAAATCGACATAACCACGATAACCACGATAACTGTTATTTGTTAAAAACAAATTTGATCTCTAATCTCTTATTACATGAACTGCGACTAACTGTTGCTGTAATTCGGGCCTCTTATTACTTACTACTAGGCCACGAGGCCTAGTGGTATTCTCGATTCTCTTTAGTCGTACTGAACTATTTTAGTAGTAGGGATATTTTTCTAAATTCTTTGAAATCCACCCAGTACTTAAAACAGCCCTCTGCTATTTTCATAGGTACGAAAATGTTTATACAAACCATTTTACATTGTCAATTATTATTATTTCGATAGCAAATATCGTAGTTGTAATTTAAATTTACGAGTCTTTTATAATTAAATAATTCCTCGTAATACTTACTGCTAGAGAATTAAATATTAATTAGGAATGAAATAACCAAATAAATTTCAGCTTTTATTAAACCAGTAAATTAAATGTAGCCAGTTTATCTGACTAATGATAGTAATCACTATATTATCACAATACATATAAAATAAAGTATAGAATCTTTACATCGATGTATAAATGTCACACACCGATATGGCATCAAAGTAAATTTCGATGAACACTTGTAACATGCATACTCGTATACAAAAATTACAGTATATGATCTTTAAATAAACGCTCGAGACGTGTCTCAGCAAATACACGAGGAATACATGGAGTTGAGGAGAAAATGCGCTTGCAATAGGCATAATGACGGATTTTGAAATCCGCTTCTATAATGTAGATTCACGTCTACTGTTTCCGAAAATAACATTATTTCAGCAATAAAATAAGTTTTAACGCAAATTATGCATTTTTTTCTATCTACTTTGAATTATGCGCGAAAACACTCGCAGGTGTCATGGCGTCGCTTGTGACGTTACGCCTAGGTAAACGTAGGTAGGTAAATCAATCGAAGTTCAAGCGACACGGTGATGTTTCCTGAGGTGTGACGTCATTCGCTCTGATTGGCGTTTTAGTTAACATGGCCGAATGCAGTATTTTATACTTTTATTTTATTGAAAATATTATTAATCTCAATGTTTACATTAAAACTGGTTAATTTATTAGAATTCTTTCAACATATTTTTTTCTCTAAAATTATTTATTCTTTAATTCTTTAATACTGTCATCATGCCTATTATACAGAGTGTAACTGAACCTTTTCCGATGTCTGAAACCATGAGTTCTGTTCATTTGCGGGAAAAAAAATATTTTGTATTTTTAGTAAATTTTGGGTACATATTTACTCCAAAATCCAAAAATATTGATATTATTCCAAAGAAAAGTTGTCGAAATTAACACAGATTCATGAGTAGAATCCATAGATCTGTTACACCCATCAAGGATTACTTCATAAACATTTCCTATCAAGCTGTATCATCTTCGACATTCAATCGTTTTCTTTTGTGTTAATAATAATAATAATAATAATAAATGCTCTTTACTGCATACAAATAGTTATTACATGTGCACAAATAATAAATGCAGAATACAATAGGCGACCTTATCGCTAAGGCGATCTCTTCCAGGCGACCTTAGTATTAGACCTTAGTACCTTAGTACTATTCGATCAAAACGAGCTTCACTTGTCAATATAAAGTCCTTAGTCAAAAAATCGTTAACACTTACTCGTACTATACATATGTTTCAATCTCAATTTTTAATGTATAAAAATCCGTCAATTACAATGCCATGGAGTATTTAATGTTTGCGTGAGTCTGCATTTAAATAATGCTACAAATATTAATTACTGTAGCTATACCCTATACAGTGATATATCTAATGAAACGTACCGAATATGTACATGAGCAAATTTTGGTTCTAATGATTATATTTCGCTGTGTATTTGTAATAATAATATCCATGTATCTTTGTCATTACGTGAACTAAACCAATAATGGGCAAATATATGTCACATAATCCGCATACATACATATAAATGATAGATTAATCTGTATAAATGAATAGACCGTTCTCGAAGGCGACAGGGATGTGTCGGCACACGTTTCTAACCACCTTCGTGTTAATAAAACAGCTGTAATTAAAACTTCTGACAATTTTTATAGAGTCAATTGCGAGACTTCACCCACACAAAATTGAAAAAAAAAAGGCTTAGATAGTGTTGGGCATGTACATAGTAGAATCTATGTATTTCAGAATAATAATATTTATTGACCTGTAATTGAAGAATAACATCTACATGTGATCGAAACTTTTACTTTCTCGCTACCCAAAGGTCGTCTGGCAGAGATCGCTTTTAGCGATAGCCTTTTGTGCATTTTGTGTCTACAATAGGTATATGTTATTGTTTTGTTTTGGTGTGCAAAATCCATCTATTATTTTTGAATTTTAAATATACACGATATTTTACTTTGACATTTTTTTATCAATATGTACTCGTAAATTATAGTATTTTTTTTTTCTGAACACATATTATTATACTTCTTGCTTGTATGTGACGTAATTAATTTGTTTGTTCAAGCAAAAAAACTTGTAAGAACAATTTAACAGAATGTTTTTGAAGGTTAATTTTGTAACGCGCAACGTTACAAGACATTTCTTCATATTGCATTTTTATTCTTGAATTCCATCAGATTATAAGTGGACATTTTTTTAAGTGGGACATTTTAATAGGGACTTTGGAAGTGAATGGGTATATTACAAAATTACATAATGTATATTACATAATTACATAATGTATATTACATAATTACATAATGTCTATTACATAATGTATATTACATAATTATATAATGTATATTACATAATTACATAATGTATATTACATAATGGGATGGAATAAACATGTAAGAGATGCGCATCGGAAAGCTCGTCCGAGATTTCAATTATGGGCCCTCCATAACAAACCCACAGCCGCACATACTATATTTATGACAATTTGTGCAAGGCTAGTAAAGAATTTAAATTCAAGCTTAAATACTGTCAAAACAACCACGAACAAATTAAAATGGTCAGGATAGCGTCAATGCAAGCTGTAAAAGATTTTGATATATTTTGGAAATTAACAAATAAATTGAACTCCAAGATGAGCTTGCTGATTAGCGTCGATGGCATTAGTGAACCCAAAGAGATTGCCAATATGTTCAGGAGCACTTTTAAAGTTGCTTCTCCGCTGATCCAGATAGCCGCTTCGGGGGTGCTCTGTGCTGGGAGTCGTACCGCCGTTGAGACGTCTGATAATGTTACTGCTCTGAAGTTACCAACATAATTAAACAGATGACTCGAAGCAAGTCCCTGGGGGACGATGGTCTCAGCATCGAGCACCTCCAGCAAGCGGGGTGTACACTTACCGAGGGTGTTGGCAAATGTTATTTACTTTTTGCATCAGACATTCGTACCTACCTAATGAATTAATGAAAACCATCGTAGTTCCCATCATAATAAACAAGACAGGTGATACGTCAGATAAGGGCAACTACAGACCAATTTCCTTGGCAACAATTATAGCCAAGGTGCTGGATAAACATCTAAGCAAACATCTCTAACCAACTTTCTGACTTACCAACTTACCACCAGGTGGACTGTCTGCTCGTCTGCCGCCTTATTTCTATAAAAAAATAAAATAAATAACTAAAAAAAAAATTAAGAAAATTAAGAAATGCTTTACATGTATTAATTACATGAAGGACTCTTCATTTTTGAACTTCTAGTGAGAGGTTCGATGAGTTTTTAAATCACCCTTCTGCACTAAAGTTATTGATAGGTAATTAAGTACCTAAGTTTATAAATAAACTTAACATAAGTTTGTTTTCCTCGGAAATAGCAAAATAATTGGATGTTGTTTAACAAAAAAATAACATTTTCTAGCATTTAATACTCGCTAGTTATATCAAAGGAAGAATCCCGTTCGCATGTACCAGTCCTACATAAATATTAATAAACACGGTATTCTACTCCTCGAAAATAATAGGAGAGGCAAAGTCTGCCATTATTTCTCAAGTACCTGTCCCTCGCTATTTCTCGCCGTCATAAAAAGATCTTCGAATTGTCGCGTCCACATTGTCCTTGGTAAACGAAAATTATGTTGGCTTTTATTAAGAATATTTGCAGGAATGTACGCCCTAAATGTAGAAAGCTTTGATAGCCTAGGCGTACTATGTTTTCTCGACTAATACTCGAGATGAGTTGAGTTCGAAATTCAACCCGAACTACTGAGTTTTTACTCGATTGCTTTTCAGTAAGATTACTATAAATTATGTATATAATTTAGCAATGGACATTCTTCTTTTCGTTTACTAAAATGAATTCGTGTTTTTTCCGGTTATGATGTGCTGAATAAACCAGTGTCTATTAATAAATACTGAATATTTTTTTTCATAAATTTACATTGATACAATCAAGGGATATACTTTAATTATTTGGATGGGTTCTACTTATAAAGGTCAAAGTGTGAATCTGTTTTTCTAATTTTTGTTTTCTCGCTATATATGAGTATAATAATATTTATGTTTATAATAGTATATGATAAGTTATAAATATATTTTGTAACTATTTCGATATTTTTAAATTAAGTATAAACGTTTATTGGATTTGTTAACAAAATTTTTAAAACTTTCACGAAGTCAATTAGCTGATTTTGCAGTTACGAATTTTATGGGGATGCTTATTTGAGCGTAGGACGCATCGATTTCTAGATCAAATAAGTATCCATAATAATCTCTAAAAAATTGCATTACACATAGGATACCTCCATCCCCATTCACTCAATCATTTTCCTTCAAAGTGCTTGACCCCGGTTTTATCTTTCATCCACCCACGTCTAAAACACGTGTATTGATTTGTATGGACGTACCTACTTACAGTTTACTTTGCATACATTTGGCACTTTAATGCATATTTGAATGTATTTTGTCGGTCGATTCATACTTTGAGTGCCATGTGGTGTATGAAAGTGAAGGATTTACTGTGTTATAATAATGAAATTTTTCATTTAGCATTTATGTTTTAATAATTGGATGACGGATCACGGATCAACATAGCCGCTACTACAAGCCCTGAGGAACTATTGTACCTCCATAAGAGTTAAGTCGGCATCCTGCTTAGCCAGCGAGGCGTTTTAAGGCCATACTTTCCTCATGGACAAAATAATATGCATGAGAGGGCCATGTCCAGTACTGAATATTAATGATCATCAACTATTTCTACATATTAATTTATTGCTGGGATATGTGTAATTTACAATAGCCACTTCAATTCATATAGGGCGAGGAGTCCTATGGGATGCTATAGGCTGAAATCAATCGCAATTTTCCTAGACTATTCACTATTTATGATTAATATTTTTGATAGCGATCGATAAAAAATTGGCTTGAAAAGCGCATTTATAATAGAACCATTTCAGTTGTACGCCAAAACAATTGGCCAACGTAAAAAGTTCTCGAAATTGACGCTGACGAATCGTTGCGATTTATTCCCTAAGCAACTCGTTCTGACGATGAAAAATGGCGTGATGAATAATTATATGGCGTGGATACGAAATGGTTCGACCTTGGCTTATAAATTTTGGTTTGCAAATTTTCGAATGAATAAATAAAATTAATTGCTACATCATTCTTTTAATACCTATACGAAAAAAAAAGAAAATAATAACTAGCTGTTGATCTCGAATTCACGGAGAAGCTTAGGTTGCCACTGTAAACGACGGGCCATAGCTAATTGCTCGTTCGTGTGAACACTTTCAAGTGACTCAATGCAACCCTTTTTATTATTAGTCGCCGAATTGCGGGTCGCTATGACATTGAGTAACTTGATACGATTTAAGGATTAAATACTTTAGTGTTAACTGGAGAACCCCTAACGCACCTTTAAAATTGACAGTGACACAAGATGTTTTTTTTTTCCTTATCCGTGCCACCCCAGTGGCACAAACAGTGGCAAACCACGGAATAAATCGCCCATGTGCCACGTGCCCGAAGGCTTAAGATTATAGAAATCAGGATTTGAAAAAAGGATTAGGAAGTACGGAAAATATAATGTATAAATATCGTCTGTTATATCAGTAACTATAACAAGAGAAATACTATTTAATCTCTTAAAATAAATTCTTCAAAATAAGAAATTCGACGAAGACATAAAATTGCCGATATAGTTTAAAGAATTAGAAAGCTGAAGTGGTATTGGGTAGGCCATATATGCCGCGAGACCGATAACTCTTGGGGAAAACAAGTTCTCGTATGGAGACCATGTACCGGGAAACGAGAAGTGGGAGACCCTTTGGTCAGATCGATTGACGACTCAGACAATCGCCGGTGGTGGCTGGTTGAGAAGAGCATAAAGCCGTGTGTGGTGGCGGTTCTTGGCAGAGTCCTATATCCAGCAGTGGAGAGAATCAGACCGATGCACGATGGTATAGTATGTACTTGTATCAGCCCACAACGTCCCGCTGCAGTGGCCGTAATCCATGACCCGGTCTCAGTGCAGATTGGTGGATCACATGCTCCAGATGTTGGTTTTCTGGAGCATTCGGATTTCCTCACGATGTTTGCACTCACCGCTGAGCAAGTCAACGATCCCACTCTCACGGGCAGTTTAGAACCCCTCAGCGTTCGGAGGGACGTTGCGTCTCTCTGTGTGTTCTATCGCCTGTACAATGGGGAATGCTCTGAAGAATTGTTCAATATAATTCCCACCTCGGGTTTCTACAACCGCACCTCCCGCCACAGAAGTGCGGTCCATCCACATTCCCTAGATACGGAGGTGTCGCGTACTGTTCGGTCCAAAAATTATTTTATATCGCGAACCCGTAGGCTGTGGAACGAACTATCTCAAGAGGTCTTCCCATTAAACTACGACATGGGGTTCTTCAAGAGAGCTGTGAATAGGATTTTGCAAGGTCGGCGGCGCGCCCGCATACCCCCTGGTGTTGCAGGTGTCCATGGGCGGCGGTAACACTTACCATCACGTGAGACCGCTTGCTCGTCCGCCCTCTTCTCTATAAAAAAGAAAAAAAAAGTGGTAATGTTTTAAATACCCTTCAGTTACTTAAGTATTAAGTACTTAAGTAGCTAAAATATACTTAAGTAGAAAGTGGTGCGGGCTGAGGTTTTGAACTCACGATCACACAAATGTGAGTCGAGTATAGGCTATCACCTAGGCTAGGCTATCATTGCTCTTAGTATAGTATGTAAATCCTTCAAAAAGTATGGATACCAACCGCATTTATTTTAACAGAACCGTTGTCGTTCTCGTCGCAGAATGTTCGCGTGACAACATTATACTATGAATGAAATGTTTCCCCTTCACTAATGACAGTTGGCGAAGTTCCGCGAAGCGAAAATATTATAGCATACTAAAAAATAATTCATTCGGAAAACTTACTAAAGTTAAAAATATAAAAAAAAAGTAGTTTAATTCAAATTTCGAATACAAGTTTTGAATGCAACGCAGGTTTCCTCGTACAGTCATAATATTAGGGGTTAAAGTATGAAATTGCCGATTTGTACTGAAAAATTAAAACTCGTTTTTTTCTATAATGTAACATATTTATTTAATCAAAATATTTACCCTCATTATCTATACATTGTTGCCATCTAATCGGAAGTTCATTTATGCCTTTGCGATAGAACTCTGGGGATGTAGATTCGACAAACCGTGTGAAAGCATTTTGTACTGCCTCTTGGGAAGAAAATTTTTTACCACGTACAAAATTATAGAAAATTGTCCAAATCACGAAAAAAATTGTAGTCCGTTGGAGCAAGGTCTGGCGAGTACGGAGGATGACGTATGGTTTCTGACTGCAGCTCCTGTAGAGTTACAACGGTTTCTCGTGCAGTGTGAGGTCTTGCGTTATCATGGAGCAATAATGGTGAAGATCGATTCACGAGTCGGGGCTGTTTCACTGCTAGTTTCGCCATCATTGTTCGAAGTTCGGCACAGTAAACATCTGCTGTTATTGCTTGACCAGACCTGAGAAAGCTATAGTGAATAACACCATGAATAGACCACCAAACAATTACCATTACCTTTTTATTGGTAAGCTTTGCCTTAGGGCACTGTTGCGGCGTTTGACCTGGGGTCAGCCACTGCATTTTTCGCTTTCGGTTATCGTAAAGAATCCACTTTTCGTCACATGTCACAATTCGATCCAATATTCCTTCATTTCTGTACCGATTCAACAAGGCAACGCAAGTTTCAACACGCGTTTCTTTCTGCAGATCAGTCAAATCATGAGGCACCCATTTTTCATATTTTTTTATCTTATTGATTTGATGCAAATGAGTGAATATTGTAGGTAAGGTAACGTTAAACCATGCCGCTAATTCCTGGGTAGTTTCGCTCGGATCGGCTTCCACCATCTCCTCCAATTCAGCGTTATTCACTTGTGTGGGCGGTCTTCCACGTGGTTCGTTCTTCAAGTGGAAGTTTCCATTACGAAAGCGTTTAAACCAAAAACGCTCGGTTCGTTCATTAGCAGTCTCCTCTCCAAACGCAGCATTGATATTGCTAGCCGTTTCTGTCGCGTTAGTTCCGCGTCGGAACTCGTATTCAAAGATTACTCGGATTTTCGAAGTATCCATCTTTCCCGTCTAAGCTGAATAAAAAAAACAATCGAAAGTCGAAAATCGAATGTTGCACATTTTTTAAAACAAGAACATCATAGGTATCATGTGAAAAAAGTTTCACTCGAAAATCTCACACCATGAAGGGTTTATGTCAATTCAAAGTATCTATTACTATAAAACGGCAATTTCATACTTTAACCCCTATTATTTAAGTGTTGAGTCCCTATCCTTTATTCTTAATTTGGTAGTGTTAAACAAACATTGAAAATATATATCTACATAATTGTCCACTAATCCACATTGGGTCCGCGTGGTGGATTACGAGTCGAAATCCCTTTGTGATTGGAAAGGTCAAAGGACGCCTATGCACTGCATAGGACGTTACAAGCTGATGTCAACATAATAATAGGGGTTAAAGTATGAAATTGCCGTTTTATAGTAATAGATACTTTGAATTGACATAAAACCTTCATGGTGTGTAATTTCATACTTTAACCTCTAATATAATAACACATTGTTCGCGTGAATTTCTTTCAAAAACAATCAAAAGTAAAGATTAAAGAGTAATACAGGAAAGTCTAGATTGATTGATTTTAAATTAGGTTTCCCCTATTTGACTAGATATCTACGTTTCATCAACATCAATATACACTACGATAATTGCCATTCATATATTTAAATCAATTTTTATTAGAGAAATTGCTTGTTTATAAAAAAACGTGTTACACGAGCAGATATTTAACTAGATAGTAAGTCATTTCTGTCGTCCAAAGTTAATCGCAATATGCACCGGCTCTCACCAATAATTACCGATGGTGACACGTCTATTAATAATGGGCCATCTATTAATATTGCCACTTACAATAGACTATAAGATCACGTGATGTTTGTTATGTTGTTACTATCATTAAGTACTTTTGTAAACACTTAAAATGTAGAATTGTAATGCTTCGGCGTATTATTCTTTTAAATTTCTGCTACTTGAGACCAAATCTATACTAATATAATAAAGAGGGATTGCGAATTTCGTGAGTTTGTGTGTATGTGGGAGGTAATCTCCGGAACCACTCCACCTATTTGAAAAATTCTTTCACCATTTGAAAGGTACATTATTCCAACTGGACATAGACTATATAGTATGTATATATATTATGTATAGTATGTATATATATTATGTACAAAAAAAATTCCGGGCACAGTTAGTGTTTAATAGTTGTGTGTGTCGTTTTATAACAAACAAACCTGTCATTTATTCATTCATAGTGTTGTGTAAATGAGCGGTGACCGCTGGAGCGTCGAGCGCTCAACGTTTATCTTTCAACACTTGTAGAGATTTAGTGGTACAGACAGGAGTTTGAACTTACGACCTCACGAATGCAAGTTGAGATTACGACCCTCTATACTATTACTGTTCTGATAAGATACAATATTAATTAATCTGTACTATGCTGCAGTTGCTCGTGAGGTGTCTGATAGCTTTAGATTAGCATCTGACAGCTTTAGAATTTAAGACCAGGGATCATAAGGGATAACAAAATCGCTACCATAAGCCCTGAACTACACCACCACTAAAGGAAGAGTGTACACTCCAACCTCACTGACCAGTGTGCAGTTTTATGGACATGCATTAGGATGCTCTTTTCTAGGGTCACGGTACTATATTACTAGTCAGTAGATTACGGTTAAAATTTGAGACCTCCGTGTATACTCGGAGATCTGTTTAAGAGACCTCTTAGACACCTTAGACATCTATGTGTGGGACATATAAAAACTGGGAGGTTCTTATATAATTGAAACTTTCAAGTATTTCCTAAATTTAGAAACGCTACACCTTTATATAAAGAACTTTTCTAAGTAATTGGTGCAATTACTTGGAATTTCATCACTCTATTATATACCATAGAAACTTTACACCTGTTTCTACTTACAAAGTAATTTTCTACTTCGTCTATTTATATTATAGCCACATCGATGCGTATAGATATACATATTCTTCATAAAATTCTACATAATTGAGTTCAATTTTAATATCCATTCTTTTTTTAATTTACACTAGGTTATTTTAATACACGTATTACTAATTACTAAATTGCTTTTACTAAATTTAAGAATAATATACACAAATCATAATTCATATCCATAATCAAGTGAAAATTATTGTTTGGCAAGTTTTACAAAATAATATTGCACGAAACTGATTCCTGAAATACAGGTTGAAATACATACTGAATACACAGTCAAATCATCACTGTATTTATCTATATACAATATATAAAAATGGATGTTGGTATATCTGTCTGAGATTAATAGACTTCGACACCGTTTGACTGATTACCATGAAAGTTGGTATATGTATGTATTTTTTCATGAAAAAGGTTTCTATGCTATCCACTTTGTTGTAACTCGCCAATAGGTGGCGCTGCAGTACATCAACTTCTATATCGTTCAACCGATCGCCATGAAAATTGGTATACATAGGTATTTGAGCACGGAGAATATTTTCCACCTATCTACTTTGTTGTAACTCAGCACTAGATGGCGCTGCACCACATCCATCTCTATACCGTTCAATAAATCGTAAAAATCATATCGACGGCAAAACAGAATAATTTGTGATTTTATATACAGAGGTAAATAAATATACACAGGCAGGACAACGTCTGCCTGGTTTTGCTAGTAATTTATAATCTTTGAGTCAATGTCAATAATTATTAACAACCTTTCACCTAAATTAGCGTTATTATTATTAGCGTTAAATAGTTATTTCCTACATTAATTAAACCATCTAAATTAAGCTATCGAAGATGGAACACAAAGATACAAAGACTTAAGGAAAAAGTAACTGAAAATAAGTAGGAGTAATAAATGTACTTAATAAAAATTGTACGTTATTTAAATATATTTTTAAATAATATTTTGAAAAGAAAATATTTAACGAGAAAGTCTATTAAAAGTTTTTAAATGTACTAATTATCATTAAACATGTAATTAACATGTCTAAGTTGCTGATATAATCTACGAGCATCTTTCAAAAAGTTGATAAAATATACCTTTATTTATATTTTCGTTGTATTAATTTAAATTTTAATAATTAAGTATCAATATAAGTACTGAACTTCATTATGTTTTACTGATCCTGAAACTTCAATAAAAATAATTACCAAGTCTTCTATTAGCACAGCAGGGAGGGTCCATTTTAACGACATGGGGTTCTTCAAGAAAGCTGTGAATAGGATTTTGCAAGGTCGGCGGCGCGCCCGCATACCCCCTGGTGTTGCAGGTGTCCATGGGCCGCGGTAACACTTACCATCACGTGAGACCTCTTCTCTATAAAAAAAAAACTTGGATAATCAGTAGATCAAAAATGTTATATAATTTGAAGCTGTTTTTCATTATCAGAATAATTAATATTGGTGCCAAAGAGATAATCACTCTAAATATAATATCATATCTCAGAACAATTTCGGAGTCACAAGTTAATATCAATCTTTATTAATCATCATTTAGATATATGAACTGTGCACAAAAATGCAACAAAAATGGATATTTACTTATAACGTAGAACACACGTATGTTGATATTTATTTTTGTTCATTTTGCCACACTTGAAAATTGACACTTTATACGTATTATTCGCATATTTATGGGATACAATAGAAATGTCGGAATTTTCTACACACTTCAATTTTTCAAAGCATGCTGTTAAATACCATTTATAAACATACAGATTGAACAAAAGTATGCAATAACACACTTGAATACGTGAACACATTCAATTGTTACTATTAAGAACCAAAATTTTCTTGCATATTTCTAAATGCTATCTTTTCTCAAAGCGAGCTGTTAATGTATTACTTTGTATCCTGGTCTTTTCCCGGATTATGCCCTGTTTCATCATGTGCATAAAATAAATATAATAAATACATTGTGGAAAGTTACAAACATAACATCGTGTCTCAAGTTTACCTGTCGATTTCATTAAATACTTTGCTTTGTTTATTATTACTTTTCATCTTAATAAAAATAAATCTCCTTAAATTAAACAAAATGAAAGCGAAATTTGATATCTTAATTAGGCATATAAGCCGCCTTATTTGTTCAACGGAATTCCCTTGAAATTTAATATCACTTATAAAGAAAAGTACGGTACATTCCTTCGGCCGCTTTGCATACCTTTGGGAAACCCACGAAAAGCTCCATTAGATATATACATATTACTTTAAATATATATACATACGTACCTTGCAATGACTGTCCTTGATGACCCACAGAAAACAGGACCAAAGTACTTGAAACTTGTACTTTTTAACTTTAAAAGCTCACTTAGATAGCAGTTTAAATCCACAATCACATTTCCGAACGTACCACAGATTTTAAAGTTGATATTTTACTGAAAATACCGATAGAAAGTTTCGTATATGTGCAGGGCGACTCGCGTAGTTTAACGCGTGCGGCTGGCTCGGAGCTTACCGCCGAATGGGCTCTAGCTGCACCTGTTGTGATCCTAAACCCCCCTCGCTGACAACCCTATATTCGAACCACCCCCCACGCAATTAATAAAACTCATTATTCGAACTCCTATTAATATCGCTCTTATTACAATTATTGTTGTAGGTTACAGTTATCACACATCTTTGATGTCTTTAGAACACGAGGAGGAAAGAAACGGTCATAATAATTATCGTCACAAATATGAATAGCATAAGAAGCACTACTACCTTTACTTTATCTTTTCCTACAAATTAAGTTATTAATAATGTATTTCGCTGTACGATACCAAGAAATGCAGCCGCCAGTTTGCCTATTTGAGATGATGCAAATGTTAAGCTAAGTTTATGTGTTATGTAGACTGAAACTTCTTTTTGTTTTTTGTAAAATCTGTGTAGTATGATCTTTTTAATCAAGTATAAGTCTATACAAAAATCATTTCCGACTATTTTTTGTAGCCTCCAATATTAATACAACTGCTCTATACTTATGAATGACGCGCGCATTATGCTTGTTCAGACACTGACAGACAAAAATTCTCAAAATGGCTGTTTTGGGTTCTGAATCGTTCGCAAAGTAACACTGCAACGATTTCTTTTATTTTATTAACGCAGGTTTTATTATATGCATAAATTATATTTATTTACATATAGTGTTACATTTATAGTTACAGACGAGCCATGGAACTTTGCCTTTGAATTTTGCGTAGCATAACTGCGTGGTCTACGGGTACTACGAAAATTCGTAGCGCTCCGCCGCCATACGTAGCGTTTATAACAGTGAGCTACGAACTTTTTTACTACATGTTTTAAAATATTTTCGTTGTTCTTATTAAGGCTGTTTTAGAAAATATGCTAAAGGAATATGTTTAGAATGTTTTTGTATTATAATATGTATGAAGTGTCAGGATAATGATATGAGTTTTAATAGTTTATTTAATATTAATGAGTTCAAAATTAATGTAAGTAATCTGACGACTTTTGTATTGTAATAAGAGAAAATGACGTGACTATTACTTTAACATAGGGTCATATTTATAATTTATCTATCAAAAATCTTATCTCTTACTAACGCAGTGAAACAAGTTCTCTCAGTAGTGATTTGAAAGGTAACTGGGTAATTTAATTGAGATAGATATATGTACACGTGTTTGTTTTATATACATTTTGAAGATATATACACTATATATAGCCGAAATCATAAATTTTCGAAATCGAAAAGAAATATTCACTTAATATTTTGGTGAAAGGTGTGGATGTATAAAATTTCAATAGTTTCAAAATTGTTGCGTTGATTTTAAAAAACTTTTAAAAAATACAGAAGAAATATCAGAAATTATTCTCATACAATATGTTGTTATGACGTTCTACGGCTTTTTCATCATTTTTATTATTTAGTATTATTATTATTTTAAAAAGAATTTAACAGTTGCGCAGTCAGTCAGTCTACCGCTAGTGGGAGGTGGATAAGTATCATGAACGTTCAAGATGCAATGGCAAATGTTGACCCCGGATATGCCACACAGCTTTAGAGATTTAGGAGTGGATTTAAAAGAAAAAGCTGGGAATTTGGAATAGGACTTCGTTCTCCCTTGGGGAGGGGAAGTAAAAAGTATAATGAGATAAGGAATTTATTTTTATCCCATTAAGTATATTCTTTAATAGATGGGACGGGATGGACTTTGATAAGATGGGACAGGGAATAGGTAATATGATGGATATCAAACTTCCTTCATACCATTATACTCCCCACTCGATGAGATGGAAGAGGACCAGAAATAGTCTATCTCACTCACACCCGATACATATATGAAAATATGAATAATTAACATCCCGTCGGACATGTGCTATTGCGAGCTTTTGATGTTTTAACATTCCGTTATTTATGTGACTGAAGTAATTTTGTTTCTAAATACATTGACTTATATTTGGAGTATTCTGTATTCAATATTTATAAATGTATAAGACCTTCTACAGAAATGACGCAATGAATTTTTTATTTAGAATGTTATTTTTGATAGGTGTGCTATTAATATTAAATGAATTTATTAATGACACCTTTTCTTAACCCAATATAGGTAAAAATAGGATAGGTTATTTTTAGTTTAATTCGTTTGCCCACGATCTCACATGCCATCGCAATTTTTTGTTATACATATTAAAGATGGCTGACAGGCACGGTCCACCTGATGTTAAGCGGTTACCGTTCCCTATGGACGTCTGCAATACCAGGAGGATTGCAGACGCGCTGTCTACCCTTCAAACATATATTCACAGCTCTCTTGAAAACCCCATATCCTAACGCAGCAGAAAGACCTCAGAAGGTAAGTGGTTCCACAGTTCTCCGGTTCGCAGTATAAAATGTCTGGTAGCCCGAAGGGTACGCGACTGTCCACCACTATGGCGGATGTACAACGTTTCGATGACGGGAGAAGTGGTAAAAAAACTCGAGGTAGGCAGTATAATAGTTCTAATCTCTTATAATTAGCGGTATATGAGATACAAGAAGGCGAAACGTCTCCGTGAATTTGATTAAAGTTTCTTCAGATGTTTTTACTATTTGCAAACCAAGATTCTCTTAATAAGTTGACATCCCGAATTTGGAATGCCCTTTATAATATACCCTCCCGGCGCATAATGTCACGTTCACAATATGTCACAATAAGAATCCAATTTGCATATTTGTCACACTCACACAATGTAACACTCGCAAATTGTCACACTAGCAAAATGCCATTGAAAACAAAAAGAGATGAAAAACAAAGTAATAACAACTCGCGTACGGATTACCGCACATGTTATTAAACATGCGATTTAGCATGCGCGCATCATTCGAGTGCAACTTCTGTACGTAGTACTATTATTTATTCTGTGGCATTACTGGCCACTTCAAATTGTTTTCACCTTTCATCTTGATTATTATTACGATGTGTCATTGTCCGTATTTTTATACTCTGTGAGTATCGATGTCATATTCATTACTATTTTTATTTTATTGAACACGAGTGATAGATAACCCTGACGGTACGAGATCTTTTGCGAACGGGACATTTAGCGACATGGTGACATTTTGCGAACGGGACATTTAGCGACATGGTGACATTTTGCGAACGGGACATTTAGCGACATGGTGACATTTTGCGAACGGGACATTTAGCGACATGGTGACATTTTGCGAACGGGACATTTAGCGACATGGTGACATTTTGCGAACGGGACATTTAGCGACATGGTGACATTTTGCGAACGGGACATTTAGCGACATGGTGACATTTTGCGAACGTGACATCATGGGCCGCGAAGTAATATTAAAGTAAGTAAGTATATTAAAGTAAATATTAAAATTAAAGTAGTAAATATTAAAGTAAATATTTAAGTAATGTAGTAATGTAGCAAATGTAAGTAGTAAATATTAAAGTAAGCGAAGTAAGTAGCCTTGAAGGAAAATGTTATTAGTCAGAAAGTTATTAGTTCTTATTAATTTGAACTCCCCGCTAAGTCTTAGAGGCGATATGTGCTCGTCTCCATCTGTTATAATATAGCTGATATATGACCGGCTTTAATCAGAATGAGTCCAACCCAAACTGATGTAGTTTTAATAAGCTGCTGGAGCATTTCGCAAAATATATATCAAATTTAAAAGCAAAATATGTGATTAGTACAATATATGAATTCCGGGGTCCTAAAAAGCTTTAAAAGCGTTTTGATTGAAAAAATAGATAGATATGTATAACATTGTATTGCACACCAAAAGGAAAGAAGGCAGGGTTTCACCTTGCTTGACTGCACGGGGTCAACCCAATCTGTTGCTAGCAAGTTCCTCCCAATAAATTCTGGCCACAATAAATTTTGCAGGTGGTTAAATGATGCTTCAAAACCTTCTTATAATGCTAATACTGACCTCTATATTTGCGTTTACCATCCGCAAGCTCTGAATAGAAGATGGCTTTAGGCACTCTTTCATCATCCATACGGTAGACATAGCTACACCACCTCACATGACTGCTCACGATAAGGACCTCCATGCCCTGCATGCCAGACCGACTCCTCTATCGAGTCAAGGAGCGACCACTCTCGTGTGGCTGCCTACTTGCAGAGTGACAGCTAGAACCTCGATACATCGTTATCTCAGTCCATTCACCAACACTCCATCGCCGCAGGGCTTGCACACTCAAATTCTGGGAAACGTTGCAGGCTTCATCCGTGCCTGATTATATTATAGTGGATAAATAGATGCACAATTAGAAATCCACTCCCTCGGCCAAAGCCTCCAGTGTCCAATGGCCCAGGTGTTCCGGTACGATCGTTGGAGACAAGGATGCAGTGATTGGCCGCAGGTCATTGAAAAGATCCTGACAGATGCTTTTTGAGGCATATCACGATACCTTGCTACATCGCCACAGTTGCCAAAAGCAAGTGTCTATCGACGGTGCTCACTGTCTGAACTGGTATACTCTTCACGTAGTATTCGGGGGATTACTGATGCACTTGGATTACTGCTAATGGGGATTACTACAGGGGGATGCAGATATTAAAACTGTGTTGATGTAATACACGCAGTCCCCCCCCCCCCCCCCGCTAGGTTTAGACCACGGGTCGGGGTGGTTTAGAGCAGGGTGTGGCCGCTGCTGGAGCCACTAGCTGAGTGACTGTGGAGATAACAACCGAATTGGGAACTGTCACCTGTTAAAAAAACAAAAAGACCGACATTCCTAGTGCCATCCCTACAACCCCTACTACATATAATACACATATACGAGTACATACATACACTCCTCTCTCTCTCTCTCTCTATATATATATATGTGTATACATATGAACACATACGTATGTAAATTTTGAATAAATAAACTATATATTTTCGTTTCTTGTCACAAAATTCTTTAGCTTCAAATTCTCATTAAAGTCGTTCATATTTATCTTAACCAAACTAACACCATTTACCATTGATTGTCCTCAATTACTCAGTAAAATTTATCTTACCATTTAATAAATCCATCCTAATTGTTGCATCGGCAAACATAAAATACAGAGAATATACTCGTATGTCTATTCTTATTAACAATTTTTATGACGATAATAGACTTGATTTATTTTTCAGTAGCCCCGATATCATACATAAGATCTTCGTGAATAAATTTCTAAATACTTATTTATATTTGGATTAAACGCTAACTTTGTAATTTATTTCTTGTTCGATTTCCTCTACTTACTTATTATCTAGGTTGTGTCTCAGCTTAGCTACGTATATCTAGGAACTTACTTAAATTCAACATTTATCTGTTATTATTATTAAGTTTTTAGCTAAAGGTTCTCCAAAAGCGAATAAATAAATGAACAATTCCGCAAATTGAATCGGTCACACATATGTGACATAGCTCTCTTCCTGAACAGTAAATCAGTTGTGTTTGTCGGCACCCTAATGTTCCACGCTCAGAGATAACGTGGGGTATAACAGTAATTATTATTGACATATTCTCAGGGTCTCTGTGCGTAGTTTCAGTAATCTTGATCCATATTTCTGTGTATATTAATTTCAACTAAACAGGAAAGTGAATCTTAAGGTCGCCGGAATTTGAATTTGAATTATGGTATAGCAAATTCATCCCGTGCATTTGAGAATAACTAGTATGAATGAATCCATTCCAATGAGATTAAAAGTCGAAATCGATATGGTAGTTTTTGAGATTACTTGTAACAAAGAAACGAATAAAGTCTATAATACATATACGCCCTTACTCATCATAAACTGTGTTTAAATTTAATCATTGCTTAAATTAATGTATCGTATTATATTTTTATATTACATAAAACTTATGTGTACTTGTACACCATCTAACATAAAATATTTATTTCCTCTCTATACAAAGTTTGTCTGGCAGACATCATTTTTAACTCCTTTGTGCAATTCCAGTATTTACAATGTCTGTTACTGTCTTACTTTGTATTCGTGAGCAATAAAGAGTTTTATCTATTTATCTAATATATTGTTTTTTTTGTTTGAAATTGGGTAGAAAACAAAAAAAAAATGGGGTAGAAAATGGCCAAAAAGCTTATGGTTACGAATATTGTTCTACTATGTTTTTTTTTTTCGGAATGGTTAAATTCAAGAAGGCCCCTAGTGGCCTTTCAAGAGTCACCGGTCGTGGGTTCTACTATGGTAGACCACTCTGTTCTATTATGGATCAGACCATGAGATACATGGGTTGATGGTATGGTATACCATATCACCCTACCGTCAGCCCATGTTTGGAGGGGGAGAGTGCACGCTGCAATCCAACAGCTGCTGGGCGCACTCGACTGGCCTCGTTACCCCTCTCTCATAGAATACTACCTTGAAATGTACTGCATTTCCCACTTTATCATATTCCCCAATGTATCTACGTATTTCGGTAGTGAGTGAGATATGCCAGAGCCCATTCCCATTCTATCCCTTCCCACGTCCCCAACCCTTTCTCCAAATCCATTCTTTCATCAACAAAGGTAGGCAGCGCATTCGGGGGAGTGCCAAAGTTTGTCATTTTGAATTCATGTTGGCATGTATCGCGGATGTCTATGGGTGACAGTATCCACTTACCACCAGGTGGACTGTATGCTCGTTTGCCACCTTCTTTCCATATAAAAAAAAATGTACCTCATTGTTAAATCATATTTGCCGCAGAACCGATAACCGATGAGTGACGACTCATTGGTCACCAGATGGACCACCATTGGAATCCCAGATGTCACGTTGAAGAAGTTCACTGGTGGTGACAGGATAAGAAGAGCGAAAGATCATGAGGACGAATCGTGGTCGAAGTCTATACCCGGTAGAGAAAAATGGACTGAAGATATGGGCAATATTCACATAAACATTAAAAAAAAACCTTTTGAATGAAAAGCAATTTGAACGGAAATGATCCGGTAACCGATTTATCCGTGCCGCGTAAAGGCCTGTTCAGATGTAAGCGTTATTTGCTGCCGCCTGCGTAACGATAATGTCCAGGCGATATCCCGCCGGGTATTTTGTATGAGTATCGCCAAGTCCCGCGAATTCGCCAGGGCGAGCGAATATTGCTTAAGCACGCGTTGTGCCGCTTGGGTAAGCGATACTGTTAAGTCTGGGCCTAGGCCGATATAGCGCGTTATCGCTACCCGAAGCGGTTAGCGATCATCGGCTATGTCTGAACGAAGGAATCATTGCGTACCTACGCGAATAATGTTTTTATCTGAATAAGCCTTAAGGCAACACACGCTCATAAACGATCCTACAGTCTGCTTCAGTTCGTTCTTTGTTGACATACCGTCTATACTTTTATATGTATATCTATTAAAGCTATTCCTGTAAGCATGTATATACGTATATAAGTATATTTATTACTAATATATACCTGTATATATGTATGTACATACTGGATATATGTAGTATATGTATACATTATATAAGTATCTATATGTTTGGCTGGAACTGCTGGAAGAGAATGTCATGTACAATAAGTACAATAAGCCGGCTCAATTAAGTGATAAATAAAGAAATCGACAATAACTATTAAGCGGCAACACAGTTTTAGGGGGAAAATCTTTATACACTTTTAGGCTTTGCCATTTATGGTTATATTATCATTAATTGGCTACGTTCTAATAGTAGATGACCGCCATTTTGATGGCAGGGTTGACGATTTATTGGACCAGTTCTATAAATTTCCGTATCTGAGCGATCGGCAAATCTCAACTGCCCTGGTGACCTGGTTTGGTTACGATTTGGGGGAGTCCAATACACTCATATTGATGGGAAAATCTGTTGATAACTGGCTATTGTGTGATGGCGGAGACACGATTATAGCTCATCTATCTATTATATAAACCTTCCTGTGATGGAATTTACAAAAACTATGTACCTATCTGGCTAGTGGTGATCTGGATTCTGCCATTACATATCAAAGTAATTTACAATTACAAATCAAACTGTTACTTTCACAAAAGTGTGACAATGCGTTAAGTGAATGCGTTAATGCGTTAGTTAAATCGTCTTTGTACCACCCCAACCCTCCACCCACCCTTTCTTGTCTTCGGTGTTTATTATGTATATATATATTTTGTCTTTATATTTTATTTATGCATGTATTTGTATGTAGGTGTGTATATACATAGTTATGTGCTTGTATATGTAATTAGGGTGTGTGTATTAATTTTGTGTACTATTTTATACTAGTGGCGAGTTACAACAAAATGGATAGCTAGAAAATATTCTCCATGCTCAAATACCCTATGCATACCAATTTTCATGGCGATCCGTTGAACGGTATAGAAGTTGATGTGCTGAAGCGCCATCTTGTGGCAAGTTACAACAAAGTGGATAGCATAAAAACTCTCTCCATGAAAGAATACATACATGTGCCAACTTTTGTGGTGATCGGTCAAACGGTGTCGAAGTCTATTAATCTCAGATAGATGTACCAACATCCGTTTTTATATATATAGAAGATGTATTATTTTGTGTTCGGTTAAGCAAGGACTTTGATTTGCACCACCCTCGTGCACTTCTGTTTAACCAAGGGTTGACTGGCAGAGAATTTCGCCCTCTGTACAATTAATGTCCGGTAAAGTTTAAATAAATAAATAAATGCACACTTTCTTTGCACCAAAGGAAATTTACAAATATTTTAGTTGGTAAAAACTACGAAAACAACTACTTGGATGAAATCAAATTCAATAACATTTTTAATTCGACATGTAATAAGTTTTCCAATTATTTATTTAAATATTTTTTAAATTTATTTTTTTGGACAATAGCTATAAACAAACAAAATATTTTAATACGTTACAATTTTTTTTATAGATAAAAGGCAGCAGACGAGCATACAGTCCACCTGATGGTAAGTGGATACTGTAGTCCATGCCAACTTCAGTCCAGAATGACAAACCTTGGCACGCCTCCGGATGCGCTGCCAACCTTTGCGGATTAAGGAATGGATTGGGAGGAAGATAGGATGAAATGGGAGTGGGCTCTGGCATATCTCACTCACTACCGAAACACGTTCGTACATTGGGAAAATACGATATAGCAGGAAATGTAGTACATTTCAAGGTAGTCCTCTGTGAGAGAGGGGTAACGTGGGTTCTCCCCCTACATATGTAGGCACTGATTATCACATATGTGTACATATTATATGCAACCCGCTTAGAGTTACTTAGAGAAATTTTATATATACATTACCACAAAACATTGAATATAGAATACAATCTATTAAAAAATATGTACATGTAAAACTCAAACTGAAATAAGCCTAAATAATAATAATAATTTAATGTAACGTATTTTTTATTATGTATTTATATTTCATTACACACACAGTAGATATTAAAGGAGTGTCATAAAATTATGAATAACAGATGAGCAAAGGATATCTCCTTAGGGCATTTCTTGCAGCCCACCCGGTGAGAGTGATCAGTTATGAATGAGACAGTGTACAGAATACAGAAATACTATATTTATTTATAACTTTTGAAAATAAAAGGAGCTACATAAATATAGACTTTTGACGCAATTAGTTACAAGTTTTTAAATTTATGGCCACGACTTGATAGCTGAGCTGACAGGTGTGCAGGTTCCCAGAAACATACACCGAACGGCTTGGAAACCGGCGCATTTGATCAGCCGAGGTCACGGCGTAGGTCTATATGTGCTTTCGGTTGAGCCGAAAACTCAATATGTACACATATATGAAACATTCATACATAACTATATACATACTATACATATATATTTTATATACCGAAATATTAGGATACATGATTATTTGATTATACTACTTCTTTTCCTTTTTCTGGATTCGGCATATATCTTAGTCATTACTAGGTACCTGTTGGTTGTTTGGAAGAAAACGATTTAGTATTAAGGTCTACGAACAGATATGCGATTTTCTTATCCTCTTGCTTCTGTGCGATTTACGTAAAATGCAATTAGTAGTTAAGTTAAAACAGGAATGGAATAAAGAATTTTAATTTATTTATTCAATTTAATTTCATTTTATTTAAAATCACAAACAATTGTACAATAAAAATTCACTTAATGTGTTAATAGCACGTAATACCGTAAATACTCGTAATAATACTCGTTAATATAATTGTACAACGAGCACCGTTATCCCCGAAACAAGTATTCGGGGAGAAATATATTAATATATTTATTTATTATTATCTATTGATACATAGGTAATAATTACAAAACAATAATTACTGTCAGTTGAAAGTGACAAGTATTAAGATTAAAAGAATTAGTAATTAGCCACTTACACTCAACCCACATACTCATTTTCACTCAAATTATAATCACAATATCTAAATCGTGTATTTATAATTACTACATTAACGAGAAACTATCATTTCCCCGGTAACAATAGCCAGGTTATTAGAAAACCATAGCAACCATATTACTTATTTCATATACAAATAATCAGGCCCTCAAATAAAATATTGTACCAATATTCAATCTAATAACGAAAGAAAATTATACCTAGTCGTACCTAAATGAATTTTCTACTGACCAATAAAAGGTAATGCTGTGTATACTGGTTCGGTTCAATAACTTGCCTCATTTTATTGAATTCCGTTTAAAGTGAGGATTTTAGAAATACACGGATTACCAGGACTTGTTTGTTTGAGACACGTGCAAGGAGTAACGAAATGTATTTATAGCTTTGGATGCGGCACTAAACAAGATTAAATCAGTCCTAACTACTACAAGTTGTAGTGGTTAGTAGCAACTAACATTCAAAAATCAAAAGAAAATTATCCAATATTTATTATCACAGCACCCCTTATTTAACACGTTGACGGACAGTAGGAACAAGCGAAGTTCGAAAATTGACACTATATGTTTTTGTGATTTTTAGAATGTTAGAAGTATAGTTTTACTCTTTCTGCTTAAATAAACTTTTATTTTTGTTTAAAGTATAAAATGAATAATAAACAAATACATACCAGTATAGTTATATAAATAATAATAAATATCGTTAAACGTATCAATAAGAACTATAAATTCAATAGAAAACACGATCGCACTACTCCCTTCACAACCACGTGCATACTGAATCTGCAACTCGTATAACAGGTGAAATATGAACTTCAACCTAAAAAGATGTTTTCAAAACACGACACTATGCTTCTACGTATACGCCAGTAAGTGCACATTTGTGCTGCTATAGCCGTAGTGCCGTATAGCGGGGTGTAAGGGGTCCCAACCTACATCTCTGGGACCCAAGCCAACCTCACCGGCTCGTGGTGCACCCTGCCGACCAACGAACGAGGCTCTGACGACCCGCCACCACGCACTGGACCAGCGCGGCGGGTTACGGTCCACCCCCCCCCCCCCCCCCCCCCCCTATGGCAGAAAAAGTAAAACGGCCCCAAGTTCCCGGCGGCTCCAGTCGCAACACCGGCGTGGACGACGGGCGCTGGTCGAGCGCTGGAACCAGGGGTGCTAAGAATCTCCGGGCGGGATTCCACCGTCGAACGACCAGGGCTTTGAAAATGGATTACCGACGTAGGTTGTCACTGGTGACTTACAATACGCGCACTTTGAGGACAGACGAGAAGATTGCTGAGCTGGAAGAGGAGATAGGCAAGTTGCACTGGGATATATTGGGGTTATCAGAAATCCGAAGAGAGGGGGAGGACACGATAACCCTGAAGTCCGGCAACTTGTTCTATTACCGGGAGGGCGACCAGCAGTCCCAAGGTGGTGTCGGGTTTATCGTCCACAAGTCCCTCGTAAATAATGTTGTAGCCATCACGAGTGTGTCGAGCAGGGTCGCGTACCTTATACTCAGAATATCCAAGAGATATTCGTTGAAGGTCATACAGGTCTACGCACCGACCTCGGCACACCCGGATAACGAAGTGGAAGCAATGTATGAGGACATTAGTAGAGCCATACATGCTTCGAAAACACACTACAATATTGTTATGGGGGATTTCAACGCGAAACTGGGCAAAAGAGGCGACGATGAGTTGAGAGTGGGGCAATTTGGATGTGGGCACCGGAACCAGAGGGGCCAGAGGCTGGCCGACTTTCTTGAGAAAGAGGGACTCTTTATGATGAACTCTTTCTTCAAGAAGCCGCCTCATAGGAAGTGGACCTGGATGAGCCCCGACGGTTCCGTTAAAAATGAGATAGACTTCATTATGGCCACAAAGAGACAAATATTCAATGATGTCTCCGTGATCCACAGGGTGAAAACCGGTAGTGATCACCGAATGGTTAGAGGCACATTGAATATAAACGTCAAGTTGGAAAGGTCCCGCCTGATGAAGTCTACGCTCCGACCTACTGCTGCCCACATACAAAACCCCGAAAGCTTTCAGCTTGAATTGTCAAATCGCTTCGATTGCCTAGAGGATTGCGTTGCAGTGGACGATATCAACAACAGGTTGGTAGAAACTGTCCATACGGTGGGGTCTAAATTCTTCAGACACCGTCGAAGAGATGGACCCCAAAAGCTCACCGACCACACCCTCGACCTCTTGGCGGAACGACGTTCGATGGCACTGCAGACTCCTGATGACGCGGAAGCATATCGGCAGCTCAATAGACGGATTCACCAGTCCTTGCGACACGACATCCGTCTCTTTAATACTAATCGTATTAAGGAGACGATAGAGCGGAATAAAGGCTCCAAAGTGTTCGCAAGAGACTTATCTATTGGGCAGAGCCAGTTGACGAAGCTGAAGAGGGAGGACGGCAATGTCACTTCCGACAAACAAGAGGTACTGAGGGAGATCGAGGAGTTCTATGGACAGCTGTATACCTCGGTCGCTAAACCTGTTGGCAACTTGGCCAAAGACCCAAGAGCCAAGTTGACCCGACACTATACCGAAGATATCCCGGACATCAGCCTGTACGAGATTAGGATGGCCCTCAAACAGTTTAGAAACAACAAGGCGCCGGGCGAAGACGGAATCACTTCAGAGCTTCTGAAAGCGGGTGGAACACCGGTACTGAAAGTCCTTCAGAAGCTCTTTAATTCCGTCTTGCTCGAAGGTATTACGCCGGAGGCATGGAACAGAAGCGTGGTGGTGCTCTTCTTCAAGAAAGGCGACAAGACCTTGTTGAAGAACTATAGGCCCATCTCGCTTCTGAGCCATGTTTATAAGCTGTTTTCGAGGGTTATCACGAATCGTCTCGAGCGCAGGTTTGATGACTTCCAGCCTCCCGAACAAGCCGGTTTCCGAAAAGGCTATAGTACCATAGACCACATCCATACGCTGCGGCAAGTTATACAGAAGACCGAGGAGTATAACTTGCCATTATGCTTAGCGTTTGTGGACTATGAGAAAGCCTTTGATTCGATCGAGACTTGGGCAGTGCTACAGTCCCTCCAGCGGTGCCATATTGACTATCGGTATATCGAAGTGTTGAAGTGTTTGTATAACAACGCCACCATGTCAGTCCGAGTACAGGAAGGGAGCACGGAGCCGATTCCATTGCAGAGGGGTGTGAGACAAGGAGATGTCATCTCTCCGAAGCTCTTCACCAATGCGATGGAAGACGCTTTCAAGCTCCTGGAATGGAAAGGACTCGGCATCAACGTTGATGGCGAATACATCACTCACCTTCGATTTGCCGACGATATCGTGGTCATGGCAGAATCGCTGGAGGATCTTAGCACAATGCTCGGAGACCTCAATCGAGTTTCCCAACAGGTGGGCCTTAAAATGAACATGGACAAGACGAAAATCATGTCGAATGTCCATGTCGTGCCCACCCCAGTTTCAGTTGGGAGCTCGATTCTCGAAGTTGTTGACGAGTACGTCTACCTAGGCCAAACGGTCCAACTAGGTAGGTCCAACTTCGAGAAAGAGGTCAATCGACGAATCCAACTCGGCTGGGCAGCGTTCGGGAAGCTACGCAGCGTCTTCTCGTCCAAAATACCTCAGTGCTTGAAGACGAAGGTCTTCGACCAGTGTGTGTTGCCGGTGATGACCTACGGCACCGAGACGTGGTCTCTGACTATGGGCCTCATAAATAAACTCACTGTCGCACAGCGAGCTATGGAGAGGGCTATGCTCGGGGTTTCCCTACGTGATCGAATCAGGAATGAGGAGATCCGTAGACGAACTAAAGTCACCGACATAGCCTCTCGGGTTAGCAAGCTGAAGTGGCAGTGGGCAGGGCACATAGCTCGAAGAACCGATGGCCGATGGGGCAGAAGGGTTCTCGAATGGAGACCACGTACCGGCGGACGAAGCCGAGGACGTCCATCTGCTAGATGGACAGACGACCTCATAAAGGTTGCGGGCACCCGCTGGATGCAGGTCGCTGCCGATAGGTCTAAATGGCGGACAATGGGGGAGGCCTATGTCCAGCAGTGGACGTCCAAGGGCTGAGAAGAAGAAGAAGAAGAAGCCGTAGTGTCTAAAAACGACCGTTTCGTTTTGGACGGCTATAGCAGTCATGCCACATTGTGAACTTCGCTTTGACGGCTATAGCCGCAATTGTCCGTCAACGTGTTAAATGGTAGAGAATGCCATATGGCATTAAGTCCATCTTTTGAATAAAAAAATAACTGAGATTAGCTTTATCCTATCCCCCAATGTATGTATGTGTTTCGGTAGAAAGCGAGATACGACAGAGCCCATTCTCATCGCATTCTATCCTATCCCTCCCCATTTTCCCAATCCTTTCTCCAAATATATTCTTAAATCTCCAAAGGTAAGCAGCGCAACCGAGAGCGTGCCAAAATTTGTCATGATTGACGTTGACTTATATTGCAGACGTCCATAGATTACAGTATCCACTTATCACTAGGTGAACTGTATGCTCGTCTGCCACATTCTGACTAAAAGAAAAAAGTTTCGGTGAAGTACTCACTTGGAAACTGAGTCTCCATCGATAGTTGGATACAACCTAGTCCTATACAAGTATACATGTTATACAGTCCTATACATCGAGAGACTGAAATAACGCAAAACTTAAAACACGTCAATTAATTTAAAAGATATAAAATCGTTTTGGGGAAAATTACAATTATTTTAGTGAATAAATCAAAAGTTTAGTTTATCAAAAGTACAAAACGTGTAGTTTTGTTGTTCTACCTAAAACGTGCGTAGCGCTCATTACTCAGTAGGTAATTACCGAGCGCCTAAGCGATCGTGGTGCAAACGACATGCATAGGATTCAACTACGCATACAATAAAAGATATATTGGAAAATAAAAAAAAATGAAACAAAAAAATATACTGTGAAACTGTTAGAATCAATTTTACTCTTGATACGGAATAATCTATTTTTAGCTGTTGCGTTATTTTAGTGACGGTTATTTGAGTTATGGCATACGTTAATAGTCATGCCATATACAACGTTATATGGCATGACTATTAACGTATGCCATCGATATGGGAATCATATATCGATATGGGAAGACTACATGACAGATCATACGTTCTTATCAAAGAAACCGGGTAGGCAGCTTCTAGGCCGAAACAGATGAGGAGGGGTTCATTAAAAAGTCAAATTTGAAACTTAAGTACTATGTAATAAGAATGTTTCATTTTCATAACACAGGAATTAAAGAGTTCGAGATCTATTGAACATAGAAAACAATTAGACTGTAACGTGCCTGCCCGAGAGTATAACATATCTAATATGTATTCTCAAATTGATGACGTATGCCATATCTGAAATTTTATGGTTCTTTAAACAATACTATTGCCGGCTGTCCGTCGTTTGTCCATACGAGCTTTGCCAGGGTTATATATCCCCGGACGGATGGATTAAATCCCTCATTCAGATAAAATAACCGTTCAGCGTATATCCAGTATTTAATTATTCAGATAATATGGATTTTATCAAATATACACGTACCTACTGATATTTGTTTCACTTGCATAGAGATATTTAGTAGAAAATCCTACAAAAAATTGGTCTAATTCGTTTTTCAAATAGTTATACAGATATCTAGATTTAGGCGATATAGCAACACACTGATATTTATTTCACTTGCATAGAGATATTTAGTAGAAAATCCTACTAAATATTGATCTAATTCGTTTCTCAACAAGTTATTCAGATATCTATATTTAGACGATATAGCAACTCACTAATTAATATGTAGCAGACTATACCTGAATTTCCCTAAGGAATGCGTGTGTTTAGATTGAATCGTAAAAAAATAAGAATACCTACATGTAAGTAAGCCAGTGTAAAGTAATAATATCTGACACAACTGATGTAGAATACCCACTTGAAGTTATATTAATCATACAGATTGAATCAAACGAAGGGGCTGAATCAACTCATAGATAGTACCCTAAATATTAAAGATAGCAAATTTTATTCAAAGTAAAGTTGATTACATTTTTAATATAAGGCTAAAAAAAATACCCTTTATTTTTGTAACACCTATCGATAGGGTCAATGATAGGGATCAAAACTCTTTAACACTTTTAACATTAACGAAATGTCTATTAAATCTTGGTGAATAGATTTAATTAATGTGTATTTGAAATAACTTCCGAAATCTCAAAATGTTCAAAATGTATATATGAACTGAGGAACCCCATTTCAAGCGGTGTGACTTATTTCTGATTTACCCATAATCTATAATACTTTTTGAACACCTACAAAATAATGACAACATCTTTTGACTAATTCTAGGAGTGATTCTTCAGTGGAGTTACACACGCGGCGGTAGTCACTTACCATCATATGGACCGCTTGCCTGTCTGCCTACTCTCCAATAAAAAGAATCATCACATCTGGATCAAAAGATATGTAGAAAAATATAGATTTAGGAATAATATGTATATTTATGTATAAATAAACAAAATCAAACCAAAGATCGTTACGTTATTTTTCTTTCAAGAATGTTTTCTTAAAAAGTGTCTTGAAAATACTCGAGGAAAATGTTTTTTCTGATATTGATTTCTTACTCATACGATTACCGAGTATGTATACGAGAACTAATTCAGCTAATGAAACTAGCATATTCATTTGCTAAATAGAGAGCGATATACCGTACACGTGCCGATATAACATCGAGATACGTAAAGTTCTAACTAAACGCCAGGCCGTGTAAAGTGATGTGAATGCGTGATAACGCCGTTATACGGGAATTTAATCGTATTAACTTCCCTTTAGGAGTTGAACAAAGTTTATTGGGTTCACAATTGAACTAATATTTAATCCATACCATTAGTTCATGTCTCTCCACTATTGGATATAATATGACTGTCTCAAGGAGTGCTATTTGTCTTTCGCTCTTCTTATGAAGCGACTACTGGCGCAGTGTGGTACTACCACATACGGCGTCGGGACGCAGATCCCGACAGTGGGCTTGATCCACAAGTACAAAGCCGCTCAGCGAGCGATGGAAAGAGTTATGTATATAACTTCTAAATCTTTTCTCTTTATATACGCCTTATATGAAGAGAAAAAAATCCTAATTGCGCCTCTATCTTTTATAACTACCTGAATTTCTAAAATTTGTCTTAACCTGAATATCTAGCTAGTTCATAAAAAGATTACCCACTATCTATCGGGGTCAACGGACCACATTGTGCTGTTATAAAGCACGTTATAAATCACTGTACAGGTAATTTCCGACCGTACAGCTTTCTAACGACCAGTATTGTGTTCCGTACCGTATGCAGAACGAACGGAACGACCTTTTTGCAAAATTGCGCCTAGATCTTGGCGTACAATGGGGCATTTACGTTTGATAAAATCTTGAGAAAAAATTTAGAACCTGAAATGGGGTAATGTAAAAGGATGGAATTTGCTGATAATGCAAAGTACGTTTACAAAGTTGTTGTACTGCTAAAAGTTTTCTTCTTTCTATATTTTAAGGCTGTGGGATAAAATTTCTCATCTCTGCTGCTGTAGCCGCTCAATTTAAAGTGGTGACCGCTAAAGTGGTAATATGCAGGTCATATTTGCCCGAGAATTGATAACCGATGGAGTAGACGAGTCGTTGAATGCAGGCCACGTGCCAGGAAGCGCAGTGTACGACGCCCTGTATGGCGCCCCATCGGCCAGGTGGACATACGATTTGAAGACGTACGCCAGTGGTGACTGGATGAGAGGAGCTAAAATCTTGTAATAGGGGTTAAAGTATGAAATTGCCATTTTATAGTAATAAGATACTTTGAATTGACATAAAACCTTCATGGTGTGAGATTTTCGAGTGAAACTTTTTTCACATGATACCTATGAGGTTCTTGTTTTAAAAAATGTGCAACATTCGATTTTCGACTTTCAATTGTTTTTTTTATTCAGCTTAGACGGGAACGATGGATACTTCGAAAATCCGAGTAATCTTTGAATACGAGTTCCGACGCGGAACTAACGCGGCAGAAACGGCTCGCAATATCAATGCTGCGTTTGGAGAGGAGACTGCTGATGAACGAACCGTGCGTTTTTGGTTTAAACGCTTTCGTAATGGAAACTTCGACTTGAAGAACGAACCACGTGGAAGACCGCCCACACAGGTGAATAACGCTGAATTGAAGGAGATGGTGGAAGCCGATCCGAGTCAAACTACCCGGGAATTAGCGGCATGGTTTAACGTTACCTTACCTACAATATTGACTCATTTGCATCAAATCAATAAGATAAAAAAATATGAAAAATGGGTGCCTCATGATTTGACTGATCTGCAGAAAGAAACGGGTGTTGAAACTTGCGTTGCCTTGTTGAATCGGTGCAGAAATGAGGAATATTGGATCGAATTGTGACATGTGACGAAAAGTGGATTATTTACGATAACCGAAAGCGAAAAATGCAATGGCTGACCCCAGGTCAAGTGCCGCAACAGTGCCCTAAGGCAAAGCTTACCAATAAAAAGGTAATGGTAACTGTTTGGTGGTCTATTCATGGTGTTATTCACTACAGCTCTCTCAGGTCTGGTCAAGCAATAACAGCAGATGTTTACTGTGCCGAACTTCGAACAATGATGGCGAAACTAGCAGTGAAACAGCCCCGACTCGTGAATCGATCTTCACCATTATTGCTCCATGATAACGCAAGACCTCACACTGCACGAGAAACCGTTGTAACTCTACAGGAGCTGCAGTTAGAAACCATACGTCATCCTCCGTACTAGCCAGACCTTGCTCCAACGCACTAGCATTTTTTTCGTGATTTGGACAATTTTCTACATGGTAAAAAATTTTCTTCCCAAAAGGCAGTACAAAATGCTTTCACACAGTTTGTCGAATCTACATCCCCAGAGTTCTATCGCAAAGTCATAAGTGAACTTCCGATTAGATGGCAACAATGTATAGATAATGAGGGTAAATATTTTGATTAAATAAATATGTTACATTTTAGAAAAAAACGAGTTTTTATTTTTCAGTACAAATCGGCAATTTCATACTTTAACCCCTTATATGTTGACGCGCCTTGGGAGAGGCCTATATCCAGCAGTGGATGGACGAAGCTAATGGTATGGTTGGGATCATTGTAAATCAATCTTATCAAAAATGTTTTGTCCGCCTTTTGGCACACTGTGCAATATAGAATGAACAAATAAATACATGCACTATGCTTAATATAATAATTATATGTGTGTTTGTCTATTGTTTAATTTTTAAAACCTAAATATTTTCCTTCAATGTTCTTAAGACAACGTGATATTTAGAGATAAAATTGCAAGCTCTCGGTCCAATAGCTAAATAATTACAATCAATATAACTAAAATAGGGATCTAATTAACTACACATTGTGGTATGGATCGATTTATCGCCAGGAAGATACAGGGAGGCCGTTACAAAGCCTTAATGGAGGGAATTGCTTGCACTGATTTATTTAGGACCCTCCGTTGTGTTGTTAGGGAAGTTATTTTAGTTTGGGAGAAAATTAAAAATCGATATAAACACGAGATTCCAATTGGTTCAGAGTATTGAGCTGAAAACAGATAGCCATTGAAATATAACAAAATAGGAATAAAAAAATTGAGTACAGGATACTTATTATACCTATATGTTTTCTAAATGGATACTTTTTATCTCTTTATTTTGGAAAAAACGGTCAATACGAGATAAAATTATAATAAAAAAAATGTAGGTACTTGAAAAGTAATAGACCTAGCTATATTTCGTATACATAGAAACAAAATATGTATATATTAGCTTGCTACGAAGAAATTCTGCTTGAAAAAAGACGGCACTGTTTATCAGACGAATTCGTTAGATTTTATGAAGCCATCGATATCGAAATAACTTTTTACGTAACTCATTTTTTTTTTTAATATGTATCAAGAAGAAATTATTAATATCTATAAAGTACTGCAATTTTATTAAATATTTTTCTTCTAAATGTGTGTTTTAGTTAGACCTTGGTACCGATTAAACAAAATTTATATGTATTTATATACAAAATTGTACCTCGACTGCCGCGAGCGATTTTCGTCCGACCTACCTTTCGCGTAACTTGTATTTTAAATATAAACAATTATTATCTTGTATCTGATAGCGAGAGAGGAACGATACAATGGCAAGGTAGTAATAGAATTAATAAAGGGAAATAATTAAAACGGAAATCCTGAAAGTGGCAGCAAATCAATGGCAGCACATTTAAAGGTTGTGTTGGTTCAGGTTCTGTAGTGACAGTAAATACTCAGGAGTCCCGCGAAGCGACACTCCGTCGAGTTTGTGTTGACATTCTTAGTAATTACAAATGGTTTATTTCTGTTATTAAAAAGTAGTTTGTTTTGTCGATTATGATTTGCTGCCCATTTAGTGGTTTTTGCTGCTCGTTTAAATACAGGCCATTAATAAATGAAAATGGAATTAATTTATTTTATTTTCGGATAAAAATCGAGACATCTGACGTGTATTCAGTATGCAGTGGATTAAAATGTTTATGTTTCCACGGAACTCTGTCTTCTTTAAGCCAATCTGGGTTCTAATTAATTGTTTCATAAAAAAATGTGTTAGTTTTATTTTTTCAGTGACCAATATACAAGGTGTCACTATACAATATACCAATATACAAGTTATACACCTAATGGTAAGTGGATACTGTCGACCATAGACATCCGCGATACAGGCCAACATCAGTCCAGAATAACAAATGTTGGCACGCCCCCGGATGCGCTGCCTACCTTTGGAAATTAAGGAATGGATTGGAAGAAAGGGTGGGGAAAACCGGGAGGGATAGGACAGGATGGGATGGGAATGGGCTCTGGCATATTTCACTTACTACCGAAACACATAAATCATTGGGGAATTACGATAAAGTACAGTTCTGTGAGAGAGGGATATCGTGGCCAGTCGAGTGCGCCCGGCGGCTGTGGGAATGCGACATGAACTCTTGCCCAATCCTAAGAAATAACGTAAAAGTTGAAACATATCGAATATATAGATGAACCGCAGTTGAAACATACTAATTTGAAATATATAGAACCGCTCCAGCGAAAAATAAAATTATTCAATGAAATAAATTAAAAGTTACAATCATGTAAGGTTCTCTTGTACTGTCTAAAACGTTTGTAGTGCTCATTACTACGCGACGCCCGCGATGGGGCGTGAGCGACTCGCGTAGAACAAAAGGTATACTAGAATTGTGCTGTAAACCATGAAAAAAAAATCACTGTTAAAACTGGTTTTAATCAATTTTACTTTCGATACCGAAAACCCTATTTTCATTTTTTGCATTATTTCAATGACACATTGTATAAATAATGTTTCCGATATATGTATGCATTTGTTCCTAGCTACAACTACTCCTAACTAAACTGAACAACATCAAGGTCTTAGGTACCATTAGTTGGGTACCGATGACCTATATATCATTTGATAATTGTTAGAACTTTCAATTAAACGATATTGCGTTTCATAATGGTCCATTTTACCGCAGGCTCAGTACAATATTACATTTAGTTAGGTTAGATTGTTCATTTTCAGCGTTCCCTATCAAAACAGCGTCTGGCCGACGACCCGTCTCCCGACCTTTGCTTCTACAGGGGGTAATCATGTCAGAACTATAATCCTGGAACAATATAATTTATAAGTTGATGGATAACGGACATTTCATCTTGAAGATATCGTGTCATAACTCTTTGCTACTGAGAGATTTGCCAAAGAACAAAGATAACTCATAGAATTAGCCGGCTGAAGTGTCAATGGGTAGGTCATATTTTCCGCAGCACAGATAACTGTTATGGTAGACAAGGCCTCGAATGGAGGCTAATGCAGTGTGAAAATGTGAAACACTAGGAAATGACTAGGTGGACCGATGACTTGAAGAAGTTGACCGGTGGCGGTTGGATGAGAAGAGCCGAAGATCGTGTGTGATGGCAAGCATTGGAAGAAGTCTATATTCAGCAATAGAGAGACATAGGCTGCTGGTATGGTAAGGCAACTCCGTGAAAAGGCCTCTAGTGATAATTCCCTGCATAACTTTAAAGTGTAAATATGAAAATTGCTTCATGACGTGCCAATATAGAAATCCGAGGCCAATTTTAGGCTTAATCGAATAAGACTAATATTGGTCATTAAAATGGTAAATACTGTAGAACGAGATGTTGTATTCTTTTATAGAAAGGAGGTAGCATACGTGCAGACAGTCTACCACTAGGTTCAAATGACAAGGTTCTAGGTTCAAGACACTAGGTTCTAGGTTTTCAAAATGACAAATGTTGGCACACCCCTTAAGCTTTCTTTCCATTAAGCTACAATATTAGGTTCTCCCAGAAAGCTGTGAATAGGATTTTGCAAGGTCGGCTGCGAACCCGCATACGCCCTTGTATTGCAGATGTCCATGGGCGGCGGTGACACTTACCATCACGTGAGACAGCTTGCTCGTCCGCCTACTTTACTATATAATAAAAAGAAACCTTCGGGTGCTCCAATTACCTTCGCAGATTTGGGAATACCTAGATTTGGAGAAAGGGTTGGGAAAATGAGAAGGGTCAGGATAGAACAAATTCTATAAGTCCATACCAATAAGAAGGGGTAACGCTTTGCTCGAATAATGTCAGTTACATTTGTTAAACTAACATTTTAATTTTCACCTTTTTCTATCTTACCATAAAACGAGATTATAAAAGGAGTTCAAGGTTCCGGGAATTCGTTCAGCGATAAAATAGGTAATAGTAACATAAAGAGGGCCGTTATGGGCCGTTATCGGTAAACCTGAAGGGCTCAGTTACAGCATTCTCAGTAATGAATCCTCATATTGCGGTAATAAATCAGTCGGTAGCTATTATTAACCGGTCGATTTCATTTACATTCCCACGGCTGGGAATAGAAACAATCTTTAATTGTGATCTATCGAATTCGGTTTTCAAGTCGTTTTGTTGTGGGGCCATTAGACAAGACAAATTAACTAAGAATGAATGACAAGACTTAAAAAATCGATTTTATACGATTGAAACCGAATATTTCTAAACATAGAACCTAATATAAAAACGTATATGAAAATATGTTCACACTGCGTACGTGTGTAATAATTTACACATACTTTTTACATAGGAGATTACAGACAGACATACTAAAAATTGTATCAGTATAATTAAAAAGAGTGGATATTTATAATTACAATATGAGATTATAGTCATAAGCGTAGAATTAATTCTATATCGTTCTATACAAAGAGCAATCGATAAGTTCCTGAATCCTGAAACTATAATGTTGCTCATAATTCTGTCAATTAACATAAAACAACTTTTTTATTTTTATTTAGCAAAAATATATAAAAAATATAGCAGAAATATCAAAATCAACATTTTTTACTCTATTTTTTTATATATATATATAATATATATATATATATATATATATTATGAACATTCCAATTTCACTATTATTTCATTCTACAAATTGCAAATTCACAATCTAAAACAAATTTACTTTCGCTTATTTTGTGGCCTAACATTACAGTGGATGTAAAACAGAGATAATGGTCCTTCGATCGATTCTAAGGGATCCTGTGACCTCCAACTGCCATCAAATATGTAGGCGGATTTAAGGGGATTCATTTACATGAAGAGAATCAATATAAAATGAGAGGGACTGTCTTCATTCATAACAACGTATGTACTTTATACATTCATGATTTTATATTTATTGGATATTGGTCAATCACTTGGACGGTAAAGTAAGAATTAGCTTTGAAGTGCAAACCCTATAACCAATTATTTTAATAAAAACAGAATGGATGGTATTTAAACATGTACGTAAACTCACCCGATTGTTTTATTAGGTTTGCTTCATGATATAATTTGCACAGACACGATGTCCACTCACACTCGCTTGATCTGCCATCAACAATCCTCGAATATATTGGGCGATCGGATAAGTTCGCGGCCTTTTTATGGTTATAAAATAATAAAGACTTTTTTTGTATTACATAGATATTTATTGAACGGAATATTGTCCATTTAATTCGACTATAGTTCGCCATTTTTTCTGGAAGAGCCATTATCCCATCGCTATAAAAATTTTGGGATTTCTGAGCGAAAAACTGATTTAAATGGTTTATACAGGCTTTTCTTGAATATAATTTTACTCCATTTGGAAAAATTTATAAAGAACGAAATAAATGATAATCTGAAGGGCTATGTCTGGACTGTATGGAGGATGAAACTTCCCAGTCAAGGTCCATCAACTTTTGTTTAGTTATCAAAGATGTATGCGGTCGAGCATTGTCGTGTTGGAAAACTACACCTTTTCAATTTCTATCTATAGTCCCAACTATTTGTGATGGCTCACCTCTCTTAGACCAAGATCGTTTTCGAACACGGTTATCGTAGGTGATCCACTTCTCATCGCCTGTTACCAATCTATGCATAAATGGATCGATTTCATTTCGTTTTAGCAAAATCTCGCATATGGAAATTCTACTAACCAAGTTTCTGTCATTTAAATCACGCGGCAGCGAAATATCTAGCTTTTTTACAAAATTCAGTTTATGCAGTTTATACCAGTTTATACCGAAATTGTTGGGTGGTGAATGCTAAGCTCTTTCCCAATTTGATGACTGCTTATGTGTCGATCTGCTTCATTTTTTTCAATGATAACATCAACCTTAATAGGACGACCACAGCGAGGAACATTATTCACATCAAAATTACCAGACCTGAATCGACTGAACCATTTTTTTGCAGTAGTTTCAGATAAAGCAAACACTCTGTAAACTGTAAACACTGTATTTCCTCTGTAAACACTACAAATCTCTTTTCGAGCACTAGAAGCATTCGTATCCTTGTCGAAAAAAAAATATAAAACATATATAATTTTCTCCATATTAACTTCCATTTTAAAATTGTGAAAAAATATGATAATATTTAACTTGTAATTTCAATTTGCCGCCGTTACAAAATGTCAGCTGTCAAATGGTATATCACTTTCCCGCCCGTGATCAGTGTTGATAAAAATATAGCACGCAAAAGTCATACGTCCAAAAAGGCCGCGAACTTTTCCGACTACCTATTATTTGTTGTTATATGATCAGTAATTTAAATCAGCGCAGGCACGGCTTCTTCACACTTTGGTTTCTTTCGCCATATTGGACGCTTAACTTTAGAAAATAAAAGAACAGTAACTGCGGACACAGCTGCTTGCCTTCTGTTTTGAACGACTGTTTGAAAATTCAAAGAACGACGCCCACGAAGCCGAATCATCCTCCAACACGACAATGCCCCAGCTCATTCCGCCAGAGAAACTAAGCAATTTTTGAGTACTGTAAATATAGAGTTAATTGGTCATCCGCCATACAGTCCCGACCTTGCGCCCTTTGATTTTTATTTATTTCCTAAAATTACGGATAAACTCAGAGAAATAAGTTTTATGAATGCGGAAGACCTTCCAGAAAAAGAATAACGGCCTTCCAAACGGCTGTCGAAGAGGTGCCTAAATAAGGGTCGGCCGAATGCTTCACACAATGGTTAAATCGCATGAAAAAGTGTATCGATTGTCGCGGAGAATACTTCGAAAAGCAATCAAACAACTTCCATCTTTCAGAAAAACTCTAAAACTAAAAACAAAATTCTAAATTCTATAAACATTGAGTGTCACCCACGTGTAGCAGTTTTCCTTCTAGATACTTTGCTAAATTAGTGAAAACCCGCTCAAAATCCTTTCAGTAGTTTTTATATGATGCTCAAACAAAGAGGCAAACACACAAACATACAGACAATAATTTAAAAACATACTGTTTTGGGTTCTGTAGCTTCTAGAGAGACCACTTTATATTTTACTAGCGACTCGCCCTCGCTTAGCTTCGGTTTATAAATTTTTGTTTTTGCAATAATTTTTTTTCAAAATTAAAAAAATAGGCTAAGTCCATCTGGAATAATGTACCTTTCAAATGGTGAAATATTTTTTCAAATAGGTGCAGTGGTTCCGGAGATTACCTTCCATATACACATAAACTCACAAAATTCGCATTAGTATAGATGTCACTTCGCCAATTTTATTTTATTTTAAATTAAGTCAATGTACAGACTCAATCCTTTCACCTTTAATTATATGTATAGATGTGACTTGTATTATCAACACCGGTTCATATTTTATTATGTACGCTGGACCTATGAAAATGTTGAAAATATTGAAAGCACAGACAGCGATAGAGTTCCAATAAATATAAATTGACAATTATACAACATTACGCCTTTAGGTTTTATAAATGTCGAATTGAAGTGCTCACTCAAGATTATTATTGGTCAACCTGTACGACATGTACCACTGTACACCTGTACCAGGAAACGTAGCTTGGGACGCCCTTCGGTCAGGTGGACTGACGACTTAAAGAAAGTCACCCGTAGTGGGTCGATGAGAAGAGCTGAGGACCGTGTGTGGTGGCAGTCCTTGGGAGAGACAGATCCAGCAGTGGATAGACACGGGCGGATGCTATTGTACGCCATGACTTTATTAAGAATTAATAATCTCCAGATTTAAGCTTTTAATTACTCTATGACAAAAGTTGATACTAAAATAGAAATGAAGTAGCCGTCTTTTGATTTTATATGATACTGATACTTTGATACTTACTGTAAAGCAAAATTCCAGACTTTGGTAACATTTTAGCAAACTTATTAAACTAAATTACGTATGAGATAATTATAATTAAAATTATGTATGAAATAAGTTGCTTGGTATATAAATACTTAATGGTAACATTTAAACTTTAAGATAACATTTTTGAAGGCTATGTTTTAGTGATGGGTAACTCCAGAGTTAATGAATCAAAAGAGTTAAATCCGCGAGCGGAGTGGAATCCCTCAATTGTTCCATCGAATTGTTATTCATTCCGATTCAGATTCCGGCGCCAATCGTGACCGTGCGCATCGGCACTTGTCGGGGGCTCAAAATCGAGATGCAACGATGGCATGACCTTTTTTTATGCTTATGCAATAACCATTAGGGAAAGGGAAAGAAACGCTCTCGGAAGGTCAATAAGTAAGTGAATCAAAAGAGTTAAGAAGTAATTAAGAGGAGTCGGATCCGCAAACGGAGCAGGATTAAGTGAGTTAAAACACTCCGAGAAGTCTTGAGTACCCACCACTACTATGTTTAAATTAATAAAGTTTTGTAAGTCAGTAATACATTAAGAAATTAGTATTCGATATAATCCTACAACTTCCCACTGCGGGGAAAAGGCCTCCCCTAGGAAATCACTAGGGGATTTCAGGCCATGATCCACGATGCGGGATACAGATTTATTTATTTATCACTTTATTGCACAATGTGCAATGGGCGGGTTTAATGCAACATGGTAATTGTCTTTCAGACAAAAGGCCAGCCAAAAGGAAGAAAATTTCAAAATAAGAGAAAAGATAATAATAATAAACAAAAATAAATGAAAGTATTATTAAAATAAATGTGTAGATTAAGTAATATATATAGATATTTTTATATATACATACATAAATTATATACCTACGTATTTTTTATTCTCGATAATGCCGGCTTCTTCACGATGCTCTCCTTCACCGGCGAGTTAGTAATAATTCAATAGGTATTCTGTATGAGAATACACACTAATACCTATGTAACCGTAAATCTGACATAATACGTAATCTGACTGAAATATCAACTTTATAAAATAAATAAAAATTGCAACACTTATACTTAACAACAATTAGGCTGTAGTATATCAAAACCTAGTAAGTATTTAATATATATACAAATATATATACATATATATGTATTTAATACAAAATAATATATATACCGTGCCTAAAATATTAAGTTACCTCGCGTAACCCATATATTTAATAGGATTTTTAACGATTTATGAATATCACCCGATGCACCTACTAATATGCGAGATATTCGTATGTCCATAAATACGAAAGATTTTACTATGTATGTCTTTGCATAGTTTATTACAGACTAACTTTGTTAATCTGTCAACAAAACCTTATTTTCTAAATGTATTCCTCGGTGGATTTAGATATCGGGCAGTCGATTTATGTTCAATAATATTAACTTCAGAATAATAGCAAAATTGTTTTGTTTTAGTAGTTTGTACGTCCGATCCCTCAATAGGATTCATGAATCCTAAAGTAATTAGTTAATCAAACTTCAATCAGTTGCATGCTGGAACACTGGTTTCATGTTAGCATTAGATCGTAGAAGTGTCAGCATGTTTATCTTTGTAAGGACGCCTGTACACTTGAACGAAAATTTCCGTAGTGTTTAATGTATTCATAATCAAACGTAGAAGAAGCATGAAGAATTCAAAAACGGGCATATACTCGTACAAAAATGTCATTTACAGCAGTTTGAAAGAAAAAATTTGTAATTTTTTTTAATATTACGACTGAATCAGACTAAAATATATATAAAACTATTAGAGCATGTTAATTTTGAGATTTATGAGATAATTCATTATGAGATTATTCATAAATTTTCTATTTAAATTTTTCCCATTTTCAAAGTAGAAGTTATAATTTGTTACGCATCACGTTCGTTGTATTTGTTATTTTAACTGTATCCATTAATTATTTTTACTTATTTGTTCACATTAATACAGTTAACACAGTTTCAGTCTTACAGTTATCTTGTAACAGGTTTGATGTGTCAGACTATCATTTTTTTATATTGTCGAGATTGAACAGAGCGGTGAAAGTTAAGATACATACTTAAATTCTAGTTTACAAAACTGCATGAACACATACCGATTCAAGGAAAATTTCTCACTAAGACACATGTGAACAATAAAACAACTAACAGGGCAACATTACATACATATTCTCATTATTCTCAAAGTTTTACAATTATTATAAAAAAGTCTACGACGCTTTGTCGTATCTGTCATAACGGCACACGACAGAGACGACGCTCTACTAAATATAGTCTCATTCTGAAGGCCGATGTGTATTACTTTCGGCCGGGAAGTCTACATAGTTTACCGATAGTCTTCAGTAAGATATCGGTACAATGGAGGTACAAAATATCGGTATAATGAATTAAGTTCTCTCCTTCAATACGTGAAAAGTTTCACTAACTTCTACATCAATAATTACAAAAATTAACTAACATTATTTCTAACAATTATACATACAAGTTAGTCCCTTACACCCTGTTGCTTAATCATGGCTTGATCTGCAAAATGAAACACCCCCAGTCAAACTTTCTAGATGTAATTTTATACGGGGAGAAAATTTACACGCTGAATAAAACTGTTTTTGAAAGGATTTACGTCAGCGATTTTTCGTAACTCCAAACTTTCGAGCAAATAAAAATATTTTGAATGAAACTGCGTCAGCATTTTTTCATAAGTTAAAAGATTAGGGGTGGGCGATTAGTGTAGCGTTGTTTTTTTTTTTTTTTTTTTATAGATTAGTGGGCGGACGAGCAAGCGGTCCCACGTGGTGATAAGTGTTACCGCCGCCCATGGGCACCTGCAACACCAGGGGGTATGCGGGTGCGCCGCCGACCTTGCAAAATCCTATTCACAGCTCTCTTGAAGAACCCCATGTCGTAGCTCAATGGAAAGACCTCTTGAGGCAGTTCGTTCCACAACCTACGGGTTCGCGGTATAAAATAATTTTTGGACCGAACAGTGCGCGACACCTCCGTATCGAGGAAATGCGAATGGACCGCACTTCTGTGACGGGAGGTGCGGTTGTAGAAACCCGAGGTGGGAATTATATTAAACAATTCTTCAGAGCATTCCCCATTATAAAGGCGGTAGAACACACAGAGAGACGCAACGTCTCTCCGAATGCTGAGGGATTCTAAACCGCCCGTGAGAGTGGGATCGTCGACAATACGAACAGCACGTCGTTGGATGGAGTCAAATGGGTCCAATTGGTATTTCGGTGCGCCGGCCCAGAGATGAGAGCAGTACTCCATATGGGGCCTCACCTGAGCTTTGTAAAGCATAAGGAGTTGCCCAGGTTTGAAGTACCGCTTCGCTCTGTTCAGCACACCGAGCTTTTTGGAGGCCATTTTGGCCTTATTTTCCAGATGACCCCTAAATTCGACTTTGCTGGAGATGTCGATACCAAGGATCCCGATACTCTCCAAGATCTTAAGAGGTATGCTCTGAAAGCGAGGTGCTACAACAAAAGGGGTTTTTTTAGCGGTGAATGCACAGACTTGCGTCTTACTGGGGTTGAAATCCACTAGGTTTAGAGAACCCCAAATCGAGACTAGATCTAAAGAGTTTTCGATTTCAGACACAAGCCTGGCGCGACTCTCTTCCACTTCGACCCGAGGGATGTTGGCGCGGCCCCTGTACAAGGCGTCTCCAGTACTGTCATCTGCATAGCAACGTATGTCACCAATTTGCAACAGGTCGTTGATATGCAGAAGGAACAGAGTTGGAGACAGCACGGAGCCTTGCGGGACGCCAGCGTTAATAGACATGGTGTCGGAGCAGCTACCATCGATAACGACTCTGATGCTCCGTCCAGTCAGGAAACTGGCAACCCATTCGCATAATCCCTCGGGTATCCCGAAAGATGGTAACTTGGAAAGCAGCGATTTGTGCCATACCCGGTCGAAAGCTTTCGCAATGTCTAGGCCTACAGCCAGAGCCTCGCCTCTACTCTCAATGGCGTCAGCCCAGCGGTGTGTTAAATACGCTAAAAGATCACCAGCGGAGCGATTATGGCGAAATCCATATTGACGGTCGCTAATCAGCTGGTGATCCTCTAGGTACCCAAGGAGCTGTGTGTTTATGACACGCTCCATCACCTTGGAGAGGAGGGAGGTGATCGCTATTGGCCTGTAGTTGGCCGGGTCTGTGCGGTCACCCTTTTTAGGTAAAGGGTGAACATGAGCTACCTTCCATGTTGACGGGAAGCTTTTTGTAGAGTATGAGAGCCTAAAGAGTCGCGTAAGCACCGGGGACAACTCGGGAGCGCAAAATTTAAGCACCACTGCAGGAATACCATCAGGCCCACTCGATTTTCGGACATCAAGAGATGCTAGAGCTCGCCGGACTTCACGCTGTGTGAAACAGATTTCCGGCATGGAGCTTGTGCACCTTGAGATAGACTGTGGTGAGGCACCTCTATCGTCCAGTGTCGAGTTTGAGGCAAAGAGATAGCCCAAGAGATCGGCTTTCTCCTTCGCCCCATGGGCCAGTGACTCATCGAGTTTCCGCAGTGGAGGGAGTGACGACTGACAGAAGTTACCTTCAGCAGCCTTAGCGAGCGACCAGAAAGCCCGGCTTCCAGAAGGATAGCTAGCTAGTCGGTCGCCAATTCTGCGGATGTGCTCATTCTTTGCTCTGACAATGATCTTCTTACTGCACCTCGAGGTAGCGTTAAATTTCTTCCTCAAGTCGGAGGTATTCGGATCTTCGGACACCTGTGCTCTGGCCCAGGCCCTGTATGCGGCCCGTTTATTACGACGGGCCTCTCTGCAGGACTGATTGAACCATGGTTGGCTCCGTCCGCCTACCGATATCGCGGTGCAAGGAATATAACATTCCATGCCCTGCAACACCACGTCGGTAACGGAGTCTGCACAGGTATCCGGATCTCCCGACGAGAAACAAAGCTGCCCCCAGGGATAAGAGGCGTAAAATTCGCGCAACCCATCCCAATCTGCTGACTTGTAGTGCCAGACTTTGCGCGTTCCCTGTGAATGGGTCCGCACGGATTGCTTGGCTGGCACAGCAGTTCGAATGATACAATGGTCGGATGATCCTAACGGGGCATCAACAACAACATTGTAGTCATTCGGCCGCGTAGTCAGCAGGAGGTCCAGTAAGGAGGGAGTATGGCTCTCGATATCAGGTATCCTCGTAGGTGAGGACACCAACTGCGAGAAACCATAGGCCAGGGCAAAGTTATAGGCTGCTCTCCCTGCGCGGTCGGTAGTTCGGGATCCCAACCACTCTTCGTGGTGAGCGTTGAAATCACCAAGGATCACCACTTCCGCGCAAGGGAACTGCTCGAGCACTCTGTCAGTCGTTTCTTGTAGACGCTCAAAAAAACGAGTCGTCTCCGTATCACCGCTGTGGGACCTGTAAAGGCAAGCGTAGACTTTAGTGGAACGTCCGTAGTCAATACGCGCCCAGAGAATCGACAGGTCCCCGTCTTCAAAATGGCTGAGGCGGCGGCAACAAACATCCTCCCGGACGTACATGCATACCCCGGCACGTCGCACAAAACAGTGCTCCAGTTTGTAACCGGGGTAATGAAGATATGATGTATCGGCCGGGCAGGAAATCTGTGTCTCCGTCAAGAAAAGTAAGGCCGGCTTTGCCGTCTCAAGGTGGTAGTGGACGGCGTCGATGTTACTATGCATCCCCCTAATGTTGCAAAAGTCCACTTTAAATGTGGAACTTACAGGATGGGCCGCTGAGTGCACATTATACATTTTCTTGTTCCTGGCCATTGTGAGTGTGAATAGGAAAAATAAGAAGAGGGGGGACGGAGAGAGAAATGGTCGCATGTGGATCAAAGGACAAAGCACGGGGCGGAGAAAAAATCAGGTCACAAAGGTTGTGTGACTTGCTGGCGCGGGGTACGGAAGGGCCCCCGGTCCCCCCCCGGGGGCAGCAGTCGGGTTCCACTCCGGTCTCCTCCGGCACAACTGCTACCCCAAGGGATTTTTCGCGTGCGGCGGGGCAGCCTCCTGGGGTGGAGATTAAAGTAAGATCCCCGGGTTCGGGCCCCCAACAACCCGCGGGCGGTCAGCGGACAACCGTTTCACCGGGTCTCCCTGATCCCCGCGCCACCATGTCACGCCCATGCGCGTCTGTAATTCCCCGCAACCGCCGGTCCTCATTTCCACACGCAACAATCCCTCTCTCGGGACGGCTTCTTCCGCTCACCGCCGGAACACGATGCGGGCCTCGCGGCTTATAAGGCATCATTATGGCGGCGGACTCCGACGGAAGGGTGGTAGCAATGCCGACGGAGTAACCCTCCCACCGCAAAAAGGGAACGCCATTGCCTCGTCAGTTAACAGCAGGGTGCACCACAAGCAGGTGAGGTTGGCTTAGGCTCAAAAGATGGTAGGTGAGCCTCTTACACCCCAAGAGGGTGCAAGTGTCCCTAGAGGGTGAACTTGGTTACTATTTACCATTGGATAGATCACTGGCAGTAAAATTTTTTTGGTCAAGGGCAATCGGGGATGGCACCCCGGCCGCATATATTCTTACCCTTACAACTTATCTTCTTATAAAAGTGTAATAATGTCGGTTTGTTTGTTTGTTTAAAAGTGTAATCGTGCTAAAATTGTGCACCGGCCTTCCTAGTCTCGAGACTAAGAAGATCCCAAATTTCTGAAATTATGAACACTAAATTTGTACCCGAGAAAATAAACGATATACGAGAAATAAATTAACGAAGGTTCAATACTAGTTATTATTATACTGTGTTGACCCAATTTGAAATAACAAGTTTTATGACATCTGATGAAGTAGTTTAAAATAGGAGTTTATAAGTGCTAAAGTGTATTTTAGAACAAATTAATGTTCTTGAAACTGGTCTATTTTCGTCGTCCTGCGTATCCGCGGACAGCGATCAATCAGCGCAATAATTTACACAGTATTTATGCCAACTTATTATTTTTCTGTGGACGTTTCCTGACTATAGTAGAATCAGCATGGCTGTATCAGTGGGCTTTACAATTGCACCACTTTCCGTGCTATTCCCGTAGGTGGCGTAACAGACGATTAATGAATAACAAAACCTCTAACACACTCTCTGAAAAACTACGCCATCTTTATAGTAAAAGAGTGAAGTCCTTAACCCGCTTGGACAGCGTGGCGTTTTATGGGCGTTCATCTCTCGTGCACATGACCATGTGCCAGGTGCGACCCATGTCCAGTAGTCGACGATAGTTAGTTACGGCCTGGATAATGTTGTACATATATTGTTTGAAATTGGCGCGAGCGTCTTTGCATACCCGCATATATTGAAGATTTCGAGGAAACATTTTTTGTCTGCGAATATTGAAGGCGGTTTGAGAATTTTTAGTATGACACGCGCGTGGCGAGCAGAGTTAAATTCACATCGCGGCCTTGGACAGTTGATTTGGTGATTCGCGCCTATTAATTGGACTTGCACGCGGATATCCTTGAGCCACGCGAGTGTTTTGGTTGGACTTGGTTATTGTGATTGTGCTTGTGGTATTTGGAGTGATATCTCGAGGTGATTTTGCTGCCGTGTGTGAGTTGCGGAGCTATAGCGGCCACCGGCTCACCACGGAACGAGACTTGGATTACTACACAAGTATCTATTGGGAATGTATGTATTTATTCAATCACACTAAGATAGGTCACGTCTAGTAGGGACTAGCGTAGGTACACTTTCCAGATTTGTGCGTGGACAAAACCACCTGTTGTAAGTGAGACCTTTAAATTGTGTAAATTGTTGATTATTGTGCTTACCCACCATTTTGGTGGATATATTGAGTAAGTTTTAATTGGGCCCGAGTGCACATTCCTCGGGCTGCTTTCGCGTAACGCGAGGCAGGTGCGCCTAGTGTGCGCATCGTAAACATATATACATTATTAAATTCAAAAATTGCACATACATCGTTCTTAGATTTACTATCGTATCAGAATTGTTCAATCACGTAATCCTACAGTTTTGTACGACAATGATCGTTTGGCACGCTATGGCAGAGAAGGATAGATGCAAATCAGTTAATGTGTGAAAGAGATAGCATGGCGATATGGTTGTCTTATCATCTGAGTAATCTTTGGCTCATTGGTTTGAAACGCTCTAAATAACTTAATGTGGCCATATGTAGGTATTTTGTGATGGTTTAATGTGGATAGAGAAATCATAGGGCTAGAGCTATTCTACACGCGATGGTTCCTATAAAGGTAGAAGCGCAAGAAGAGTGTGATAGGTTTTATAGTCAGTGGATGCATATTATTTTTCTCTTAATATTTTGTCTTTCTTTTTTAGTTTCAATTATTTCACTTATTATCCTGGAGTAATAAGTGGAGTAACTATCAATGAATACAGTGGATCAATACAATTATAAATTGTATTGAAACCAAATGACGACTATCGACCACTTTTGACGAATTTTTACAATTGATTATAGGGCAACTAGACATATTTGCGTTTTGTAATTGCTAGCAACCCGGCTTGGAACAGACTGAACGAGAGTGGTGCGAGAAGTATGACTGTAGGTATCTATTTATTTCTGTATGTATATATCTATGAATGTATATACAGACATTATTTCCTTATTGCATATTTCCATCTACTGACTTCTCGTCACCACTCAAAGGTTGCCTGGAAGAAATCGCTTTAGCGATAAGGCTGCGAGTTGTATTTTTAATAATTTGTACTTTGCATTACACTGTATGTTTTTGGTGTAAAATAAAATCTATCTATCTATCCATACCTGTGATGGAGTACCCACATGGTCGACCATCGCCTATTTATTTGTCTAGCGCTTCTTCCTTTTACATTACTTTTCGGTTGTCATTTTATTTAACGTTCTAACGAAACGAATACCGTTCAAAAAAAATATTTACAATTTTCGAGCATAATTTCAGCAAGCAGCTATAGCGACTTTAGGGGCCATCCATAAATTACACGAATTTCATGATTTTTGGAGTCCCCCCCCCCGTCCTTATCACGGGGGATCACAAAAATGTGACCGACCCTGGTGTGACGCCACATATTTTGTTTGCGAATCGCCTGTTCAAATGTGATAACTAAAATAGTTTTAATATGTGCCATACGGAAACTCCGATACTCGGCATGCTCTGGATACCGGTGTGCACTAAACCGGATTAGAGATCCGAAACTTTATAGTGTTCTAAATAATTGGAAATTTTGGTAATACGAGTATTGGAATGTTTTCTGACTGTGTGAAGTTTTCTCTTTGACAATTTAATTATGGTGCAATCTTTTTTAGTTCTATGATGTAGAAAAAGATTAATTATATTTTCTTAGGTTTTCGCGATTACTATACATAGCAATTAAACAACTTTAACGGTTTAAATTGCGTATATTTGACATTATTTACTGCAAAGTGTTCGAAACGTCGGGATATAAATAATGTCAAATATACGCGATTTAAACCGTTAAAGTTGTTTAAAGATTAATTAGATTATATCACGGCATTAATTAGTTGCTAATAAAAATTTTCGGACACAGCCCTGATATAGGATACATATGTATGTAATACGTTCTAACATAACATGTTTATGTATGTTCTACATTAAGAGCTCCCGCCGACTTACAATTTCAAGTTGGCCAACTATCAAATAACTAAATTGTGTTATTGTACAATTTAATTGGTCAATTTAATTGTATTGGTTGTCAGCCGCACATCTATCTGATTTAGACGGTGTCAGTGTTGCTAACGAGTTGACGTTTGCGTGAAAATGCGGAAAAGAAACGCTATCATTGCAATATTGATAAAAAAAAGACAAAAACGGAAAAGAAAATTTTGGGTGCATCCTGTAATAAGTGACAGATTAGAACATGGGCAACATCATACCTTACATCCTAAACTGAGATCTTACCCAGATAATTTTTTTTCATTCTACAGAATGAGTATTTCATCGTTTTATGAGCTTGTGCATTTAATCGGGCCAGCAATATTCAAACAGGACACAACTTTGAGACTTGCCATCACAGTTGAAGAGAGGCTTGGCTTAACACTAAGGTAAGTACATAAGTCGGGTAAAAAAAAATATTTACATTTGTTTATTATTATTTTTTAATGTTTTATTATCAAAATTCAGACTGGAAAAAATCTGTTATTTTTACAAGTCAATCAGTTCTGAATCCGACGGCTCTGAAAAATTTGACCAGTATGAAGCAATGGCATCATCATATGAAGATGGTGTTGGACATTGCGGGGATGGCGTTTGACTTTCTGGAGATGGACTTGAAAGTTGCTGCAAAGATGGTATGGTATCCGGTGGCACAGAGACAGATTGCTGTTGAGATTCTGTCAGATGCTGTGATAAAATTGCCTGATTTGTGGAATGGACTTGGCCTCTGTGTTGTGGCTGAATAACTTGATCAGAAATAATCTGAACAGACGTTGCTGGAGCTCGTCTGGAAGATGTGGACTGAATGTGTTTGGCAACAATCTACTTTTCTTCATGTCTTGGAATATTTGTAAAATTCTTATACGGACTTCTAATTTTTCGTCCGAAGTTAGTTCTTTCATGAATGGAACCAATGACAAGCAATAATTAGTATCGTGATCTTCACTAGACTGTAGTGCCTTTAATATTTGTTCATCAAAGTCGCTTTGTTTAGTTTTTCGTTTTCGTTGTGATTGTGACTGTGTTTCTTCAGATATATCGGTGACATCCTGGTTTAATTCAGCATTTTCAATACTATCTTCCGTTGGTCGTGATTCCATGCAGGGTGCCAAAAACAACATGCGCTCATAGTAGACATATGGTCGCCGTTTTGATGCTGCTTGTCCAGATTTTACTGACTTTTGTGCTTTCAGTTCTCTAGCGAAGCAGGTCCGCAAGTTATTCCACTTTCTTTGGATATCATGACCTAAAATAAAAACAATAAACCTAATATTAAAAATAATAATGATATTAAAAATATGTGTTTATTACCTATTTAAATTGTATTCAACACACTTATAATAATAATTATTATAATTGAAATAATTAATACAATGACATAACATGAAATAATATTTATCCCGGGGTGGATAGAGTTCATCGTATGGTTCTTATAGTCTATATATACATAGAATACAACATCCAGACGGTGAACTCTGTCCACCTCGGGAATCGAACCCAAGCCCTCCTGCATAGCAGTTAATTTAGTTTAATTGTGTATTGTCCAATGTCTTAATTTTCTTTTATAATGATGAATGGTTTTGTTTCAGGTATTTGGCAACAGGGGCATACTTCTCTCAACTTTCGTTAGATTACTTAATTGGTGAATCTACAATCAGAGATATAGTGAAATCTACTTGTGAACAAATATGGAATGTACTTCATTCGCTATATATGCCAGAAAAAACAGAAGAAGATTAGATTAGAATTGCTACTGAATTCTTTGAACGTACAAATTTTCCAAATGTAGTAGGGGCTATAGATGGAAAACACATACGAATCGTTCAACCACAAAAGTCAGGATCGGCATTTTTTTACTACAAAAAATATTTTTCTTGCGTTTTGATGGCTTGGACCGATGCAGACTACAAGTTTGTCCATATTGATGTAGGTGCATATGGAAGCAGTAGTGATTCTGAGATATTTAAGTCGTCACAAATGGGCAAACTGTTAACTGAAAATCGACTTAACATTCCTAGTGGACAACACTTGCCTAATGAAAATGATGGGCCTGTGATACCATTTTACGTTGTCGGTGATGAAGCTTTTGGCCTTTCGAGTCACATATTACGTCCTTACTCTAAGAAAAATTTGACCCACGCTAAACGCATATTTAACTATAGACATACTCGAGCACGTCGGCTAGTAGAATGCACGTTTGGCATTTTAGCTAACAAGTGGCGTATATTTCATCGCCCTATCAATGTCAACATAAATTTTGCCGTAAAGATTATTAAAGCAGCATGCATTTTACACAACTATGTTCGCACAAAAGACGGGATACATTTTAAGGATACATTGTACGAATGTCCCTTAGACACATATAGTGACGCAGAAAACAACAGGGGAAGCAATATCACACATGGTATTAATGTACGGCAGTATTTGACATCTTATTTTATTCAACCCCACGGATCTGTTCCATTTCAGTATGATAAAGTATAGAAATGCATAAAAACACAATAATATAAACATAAACTACAACTGAATGACTGTTTGTGGCCAAAATAAAATAAAAATTAAATACTAACCTTGTTGTTTCCTTTCGTTCACATCAAGCGCTCCCCAATTATTTATAAGTACTTCACATACTTCCTCCCATAACTTCTTCTTTAAATTTATATCAGAGTATTGTTTAATATTTTTCTTATAAAGTGCTGGTCTTTTCTCTACTTACTCTATCAATTGTTCGATTTTATCGTTAGCAATTAGTGATCGAGATGGCCCGGGCGCGGGCGCGCGAAAATCATGCGCAGGTGTATGTCCTTCTTGCATCTTGCCAGACGTCTGACCAACTAAGTTGGATAGTTTGCGAGCTTGTATAAGGTGTCCGTACTAATACGCAGTTGGCAGATAGTTGGCCAACTTTTTAATCGGAAACAATCGGAAAGGAATTGGAGTTCTGATCCGATCAGTGTCCAATAATTTAATTGGACAATTTAGTTGGATAAAGTGTGCGGGCTATCATATGTCACCACGCCTATTAGCATACTCTGCGATTTAGTTGGCCAACTTGAAATTGTAAGTCTGCGGGAGCTCTAATTCTACATCTAATGTTCCACACTACACTAATTAGTTCTACATCTAAATGTTCCACACTTAACTTGAACGGTAGAAAATATGTTTTTTATATAAAATCATCTTAAAGCCCTTAAGTACAAAACAATTGTTGGAATACTGATAAAGTTACAAAGAATTATGGGTTAGATAATATAATTAATGAAAAATAACTGGCAGGTAGATGGTGCATTTATACGGGTATAATTTGTGACTGGGATAGCGTAAAAACTTCAAACAGGTTGCCAAGTATAAAGAATAGAATCGATTCTACGAGTTTTACAATATATTTTGTTTTTCCTAATTTGTAGTACATTTCTAGTATCTCTTTTATTTTACGCGCGCCGTGCAGCGCGCTGTGCCTGAGCGCCCGCTCTGAGTAATGAGCGCTACAAACGTTGAGACAGGATGACAAAACCTTTCATGGTTGTAACTTTTTAATTATTCCTTAAAACTATTTTATTTTTCCCAACACCTGTTTTGTCTATTTTAAATTGGTTGACATGTTTCAAGTTTTGCACTATTTCGGTGACAAATGTATATTTATACATATATAAGTAACTATATGATAAATATCAGGTAACCAAAAAAGTTAGTGTGGTTTTCTTATACAGATTGACTTCGCGGTCTTCCAGAGCGTGCTTCATCGATCAAGCTGAAATCTCCCGAGGAAAATTTCTTAAACCACTTCTGTGCTGTCCGATCACTTACAGCGTCTACTTCGAATGCGGTACATATTTTTCGCGCCGCCTCGGCCGCTATGGTGCCAAGTTTGTACTCATAGAGTAAACAACTTCGAATTAACGTTTTGTTCGTGGCCATTTTAAATTATTTCACAATAGGAATTAAACAATTGTCGCAAAATTTGTATGCATCAGATGAAAGAGGAATTCATACGAAAGTAAATGATAATATATAAACAAGTGCTATCAATAAATTACTAAAAAAATATCCATTGCAAATCTGTATAAGAAAAACCGCACGAATTTTTTTGGTTACCTCTTATAAATATGTATATTTGCACAACACACACGAGAATTATATTAAATTAGATATATAAAGTTGCTATTGGTCACCACATTAGAATATCCCTTTATCGTGGACGATTTACAATACTATTATACGCTAAAAATCTTTAAAATGCTATGAATAAATCATCAAGGAAATGTCCTTTAGATTATAATATAGACAATAGCAAAACTAATTTTTGCCTTTAAATTGGTCAAAACACCTGAACAAACAAGATTCTACTCTATGTTAACTGCTGTGCTGTAAATTCATTTATCTCCTATCCTTGCGAAGCATGCAAACATGTTGACCCTCTGGAGGATGTCGCCAAGTTCAAGATACAAGCAGTGGCGAGAACTGAATTATATTGTCGCCAGTTACTGCTCAAGCAGTTAATCTCCGGGAGGAGCGACGACGTTATGTTCGACAGTATCCACATACCACCAGGTAGACTGTATGCCTTTGTACAGTTCCGTTGGCCGAACAAGTGGGAATTTGTTTCTCACTCCCACAAACATAAAAAAAGGTTTGCGCCTTTTGTCTCTTGAAAAAAAAATCTTGCGACCGCTCGGTTAATTAATGTTTCAGATATTAAGCATTGTAAGTACTGTAAAAGTACTTGAAAATCTATTTTTTAAAACTTCGTTCTATACGTATTCTATTCTATAGTACGTGTTTCAATTGTGAGTGAGATATGCCCAAGATCATAAAATAATGATTTTATGATCTGAGGATATGCCAGAGTCCAATACTATATCGTTCTAAGGATGGGTTGATAAAATGGGACGGGATTCCTATCACTTCTTTCCTATTTTTTCGAAATATATTCCTAAATTTGTAAAGGTAGGCAACGGAATGTAGGATCTATCTCGCAGGGACTATCTGTTTGTCCGTCACCTTTTTTGTATATCTATATATATTATATTTTTATATATTATATATAAAAATGGATGTTGGTACATCTGATGTTAATAGACTTCGACACCGCTTGACCGATCACCATGAAAGTTAGCACATATATGTATTTTTTCATGGAGAAAGCTTTTGTTCTATCCACTTTGTTGTAACTTGCCACTAGATGGCTCTGCAGCACATCAACTTCTATACCGTTCAACCGATTGCCATTAAAATTGGTATACATAGGTATTTGAACACGGAGAATATTTTCGAGCTATCGACTTTGTTGTAACTCGCCACTAGATGGAGCTGCAGCACATCAACTTCTATACCGTTCAACCGATCGCAAAAATCATATCGACGGCAAAACAGAATAATTTGTGATTTTATATACAGAGGTAAATAAATATAGACAGGCAGGACAACGTCTGCCAGATTTTGCTAGTTATATATAAAATATGTTTTTCAAACTACATATTTTTTATTTCTAAAGCGTATGAATAATAGCGAAATACAAGTATACCTTTACCAGTAGCGCCTACCATTGGCGTTTTCCATTTTCACTTGGACCACTAACAACTACTTATCTTCAAAATATATCAGTGTTATGAAACTGAGCGTGCAGTGTGAACACACATTTTAATCAAGAAGCCTTATCCTGGTCTTATCGGATATTAAATTTCTTCAACGTGTGATAAATACTATCATCGAGATACTAATTTCATAGGTCATACTTCTTTGATCAAAATAAATATGAAATTTCACTGTATATTCTCCGGATGTCCACTTGTGGTAAGTACATTTTTTTGTGATGAGAAGTAAATAAATTTCGTTCATAAATTAATTAATAAAAGTCGGTAGTGGCTGGACGAGGGTAGGGATGGATGAGATTTAAAAGAAGTACTCGTTTTCAATGAAATTTAAAGAAGATATTTTATTTTAAAAGACACACTGAATATAATGAATTTTCCGATTAGTCGCATGGGACCGCAGAGGCTCCATGCGACTCCGAAGCCTTCAAAACCTACACCTACTCAAAAAGCCGAAAAAAAAAACAGAAATGTCAATTGCTCTTCAATCAATAACACAGAATGTTCCAAATAGTATAACATTAAAAAGAGTCGTAGATTTTCTACATAATATGACATTTTATCGAAATTCGGGTACCGGTGAAAACTTGAAATACGAATTACTATTGCGTAATAAGAAACCGTATTTCAAAGATTTAAGGTGCTAATTCCTTGATTGTACGCTTAATCGTAGCGTATCTAAACGTCTTATCGATTTACGATAAGAAACTGTATCAGTGTCGAACCTGAGTTTGATGTTTCGAATCAAACTTTAAAGATATTTTAATTTAAAAAATGCAATGTAACCAGCCCTTTCAGTACCTATCTACTGCTGGCCATATCTACTGACGCACATTTTCTTTAAACGCCATGCTGGCGAAGCGGGTTGGCGAGTCCACACTGAGGGTTCCTCAGCGCTTTATTATCCCTTAGTCACCTTTTATGAATCCCCCGGGAAGATAGCGGGTGGTGCTATTCTATAACCAGCCTACACCACACGGCATAATGAACAAAAATATTGCAAAAAAAAAAAATACAATGAAACTGTCAACTAGATGATGGCACATGCAACCGACAAATTTTGTCCCGAGGACGATGAAACATGAAACCCACCTACTTTGTGAGCTGGCTTACATGAGCGGTCACTTACTAAAAGCCAGAAGAGGTAAAACAATTCGTTGATCAAACTATCCTGCCATACCCGGAAGACATATGAATTGGCAACGACCTATAAGACAGGAGCCTATCACATAAGCAAGGATCGAAGTGATACAAGATTTTATTAACTCACAGAGCCCCTAATACAATTGTAATAGTTGTATTATACGTACGTACGTACCTAGCACGTACGTGTATATGTGTATTACAACATCTTAATAACCTCATGTGCCAATACATGTGCATATTTTGATATGGACAAACTAAACGCAATGTGCTTGGAGTACAGATCGCGCGGCCCTAATGCCCTGCTGTCTACGGGTTTTACAAATTTTCCTGAGTCATCTTATCGTATTGTATATGACACAAAGGTAATTTCTTGTGTAGAATGACTCAGTTTGACCTGTGGTAGCTACGTGTTCTATCATTTTTCGTGACTTTCCGTGAACTACGTTTTCATTGTTTCTTTTTAGGTGTGTCATATAAATTAAACTCTATAATAATTTTAACGGTATCTGATGACGTGCAAATCACACAACTTCTATCTAACACGTTGGTAGGTCAAGTCCGAGAACACTTCGTCTGTAATTTGGGTATTTCCCGTAATTACCTTTGACCAGTAGTAAATTAGTGGACAAGACTTATATTTTTTTACTCGTGTACAGAAAATTACTTATGTTATTTATACTGAGGACATTGTCAAAGTTCAAGGATGCAAGGGGTCCTAATACTGAACAACGGAAGGAGCTCTGATGACTGATCAATTCGTTAGATCTCAACTAAGTTCAGTAACTAAACTTAACAATTGACTAAACTTAAATTATTAATTGAAACTTAAATAACACCATACAATATTTATATAACGATATAAACATCCTGATCTTTAGTACTACTTCAATTTCATTCGCATAAATATGTGTATATTCTTTGAACGGAAATGCACGATAAGATAAGTTATCATTGGCTGTCTCAGAAATTTACAGTGAAATTTATAATTAATTTAAAAAATAATCAATTACTTGTAATGTTCAATTTATCCCTTTAAGTGGCCTCATTAGGTCAAACCGCGCTTGACTGGTTAATTCATTTTTTCATTTTATTGACGGAATAATTATGTCACACTCAATGCCTTGATTACCAAGGCTTTCCCTGATTACACTTTGTCCAGAAACCGCCGAGATTCGAATAAATATATGTCTTTTCAAGTAACATACACAACAGTAGGGGGCACCACCAACTGGTTACTGGACTATCCGGTCATCATCATCACAAAAAAATAACTGCATCGGTCGCTAATAATAATAATTATAGGAGTGAGAAGCGGTCTTCACGTGCATTATTATTACCTTATTTATTTTACTCAGATGAACGGTCCGATTTTATATTATATATAATTTCTATTCTATATAAATATGCAAATTCGTTATCAAAAATCAAATAAGTTCTGATGACAGTCTTGAAATACCTTGATTTTGAGTTTACGTCATTTATGAACTTCAATTAGCTCATTTTAGCGATTACACTATTTTTACTATACCTATCTACCTACCTAAATATTAAAACTGTTTATTTATTTATTTTATGAGGTTTATATACTAAAAAACTCGTACAAAACATTTCGTAACTAAATTACGATACATAATCTTTGTCTATATGTGCTTAAATGACACATAGGCTGTTGGTCTTACACTAACTTACATTAATAACGAAATTTTACAACATGAAGGAAGAGACGATTAAAAGTTAGGCACCAAACTTAAATGCAGTTACTAAAATTAAAAAAAGAACTATTTATGTATTACAAATCTAACAAGTTACTACAGAAGGTTGGAGTAAATTAGATAACAGACTGTAATTTATTTTTAAAGGAACCCATTTTTTCAGAGTATATATATATATATAATGGATATATATAATATATATATATATAGGTCAAATTTATGGTATATTTTATTATATTTAGATAAAACAGACGAAACTGGAGAAATTTTATATTTAAAACTATAAAAATTGACGCTGAAACTAAAGGTAATAAATAATATACTGATGTATATATTTTTTTAAATGGCATACATGCACACAGACCATAATGACAAACGTTGTCACACCTTCAAATGCGTTGCGAACCGTTTAAGAATTTGGAGACAAGTTTTGGGAAAATGGGGATTGATAGGATGTTACGAGAATGGGCTCTGGAATATCTGACTCAATGCGGAAACTTTTATGTTCGGTGGGGGAATAGGATAAAGTTGGAAATGTACAGGAGAATAGGATGGGAATAGAATAAAGTTTGGAAACATTTTAAGGTAAAAATAATGATATATCTATTCATTTCACATTAGTAGAGGTCATTATGTCTTCACAAAATATGTATCAAATTATTAGGTCGACTGAGCTACCGGTGTCAGTGACCCCGGAAGTTGCAATTTGTATGGATGCACGCACTGCTGAATATGAACAGAGTGCGTGCTGTGGGTTAGTGATTTTTTCTTGCTGTTCGTGTTGGTTGGACCACTGTGCGGTCGATTTTTTCTTTATATTATGTTGGTGCAAATGTGCGTTAAAACTGTAAAATGTGTGAGATAATTTAAATATGAAAATTGAAAAGTATCAGTGAATTTATCATGGTGTTTTCTATAAAGGTATGAATAATTGTTAGGTCCTTACCTATGAAATTGTCGTTTCTCACGCTACTTTGTATTTGATGGCTATCAGCTTTGACTTGACTTGGAAATCCGAATTCAAATAAATTTTAATTTAAAGCAAGATATTATTTTTAACAAAATTAGCTATTCGTTTATTTTTCGGTTAATTGTTATTTATCGATTAATCTATATAGTTTAATCTATATTAATCTATTAATAATCTATATTGTAAAAAAGTTATTGCTAATGTAAATGTGAGACAGAGCCAAAAACAATATTCTTTTGTCTGTCTGTCTGTATGGTTGCGCACAAAAAATCCTCGGGACGGATTTTAATGAAACTTGTCACAGTTATAACTTATATGCTAGGTTAACATTTATTTTTCACCCAGATATATCATGACGATCCCCCGGGAATCTCAAGTTATTATAGATATTTTTATACAATTTGCTTTGTTTTAAATTTTCTATATAGAACGGCAACTTCATAGGTGAGGACCTAATATTATTTCTTCAATTGCTTACAACATTTTTTTACTTTTTTTACTGTTGTAGAGCGGTGACAGCCTCACATTTGTGTGAGTGTGTGCAAATTCTCGGCCCGTGCCACTGAGTTTCTACTTAAATGAAGATTTTTAAATTGTATCTAGTTATTGTTTAAATTTTAAATTTACGGATTAGGATTTTTTCTCTAGCTCGGCGTTGAGAGGAAAACATGGTGAGGAATCCTGCACGCTCGAGAAATATAAAAAATATCTGAAGTATATGTAATCATCAATCCGCACTGGGCAGTCGCACTTCAATCGAGAGGTCGACAAATGAATTCAGGTCTATTGGGCAGAATTCAGTAAAACACACCACCTCTTATCATCTCCTACCACACTGTTTGAAGATGTAAGTATGGTGCCGAAACGTGTGGTCTCTTACGGCCCGATTCACAAATTCAAAGTCACTCAGCGAGAGATGGAAACTCGGGGTCCCCTTGCTTGACTCCATAACGAAGAAATTCGAAGGAGAAATAATGTTTCCGAGATAGCTTAAACAATCAGAAAGCTGAATGTATACTGAAGAATTAGCAAACAATGCTAGTCCTAAATATATTTTTCCTAAAATAGTGATAGCAATCTTTCATCGGCGTTTTTCTCTCAATTCACTATATTAACTCATAATTCACAGAAAAGTAAAACTCATAATTATACCTAGCAACTCACGATAACACTTATCCAACTTCCTATACATCGAGTAGTTAATCTACGTTCTGATAACGGTACTTAATATCGTACTGTGTAGTTGCCAGTTCGCAAGGATACGTTACAAGTTGGACACATAAATTGAACAGGATCAAAGTTGACGCAGCGGGCAGGGGACGTGTAACCAAATATTTTTTACATATTTTTAGCGGGAAACTATGGTAAATATTGAAGTGTTTTATAGTGTAACTTTTACTGTGTTCGTGATTGAGATAAAGAATTCCAGAGTTGTTTTATTCAACGTTTAGTTTTCATTTTCACATTATGTATTACTTACCTAGATTTTTGAAGTTGTGATAATCCTATTTAAATTATAGTAATTTGACTTGGCTATAATAGGAGTAAAAACGTTATTAATAGAAAAGATAAAATCACAGAAAGAAAAGGAAAATGTAAGTTTATTTTTGTGGAAATACTTGAGTGTACATTATTTAATCGGTTTAAATGAAGTTCAACACAAAAATAGTTTGTGTATATATTTCGATTGAATTTGTAGCCAAATATAATTAATATATAGCCGAATTAAATTCACAGATGAGCCAAATAAATTGAATAGTTTCAAAATTGTCGCGGTGTGAGCTTTACAAAAAGCCTGAAAACTTATTCTTAATTAAATGTGCATTTCGTGGATTGTTTTTTGTTATAGAAAAAAAGCGGCAGACTAGCATTCAGTCCACCTGATGGTAAGTGGATACTGTCGTCCATAGACATCCGCGATACATGCCAACATCAGTCCAGAATGAGAAACGTTGGCACGTCCCTGGATGCGCTGCCTACCTTTGCAGATTAAGGAATGGATTGGGAAAATGGGGAGGGATACGATGGGATGGGAATGGGCTCTGGTATATCTCACTCACTACCGAAACACGTACGTGCATTGGGGAAATACGATAAAGTGGGAAATGCAATACATTTTAAGGTATCAAAACGGATCGAAACGGTTTATTAGTACTAAAATTACTTACAACGTATGACTTAAACTATATAGTTTAAGTATATACCAATAGTTTGGTATATACCAACGATAGTAATATATTATTGGATACAGCTAATGAAAATCTACATTTTTTTTAAATCAAAGTTTTTAGAAGTTTTGTCTGTTTAATTGTGTGAATTCGCAACAGGCGAGCGCTAGTGTGCGATTCTAATTAAACTTGGCATAGATATTGCTTATGTGCAGAGTTAATATCTAGGTCACTTTTCATTCGGATCCGTTACAAAGTTCCCACGGTAATAATCATCAAGGCCGCATGAACAATATCAGTGGACATAAAAATGAATGAATTAATGAATTAATGAATTCTTATGTAATTTAGTGCAATGACAGTTTAAGTCTTAAGTTCACTTACAATTACTTTCATCCCGGACCGTTATAAATTCCCACGGGGAATTATTGTAGAACTTAATGTGGAATATGAAATATAAAATGAGGTGTTACTCTCACTGCATATTAGTTAGTATTTGGTAAGATGGGCTGAGATTGGATTATAGAAAAGGATTGAAATGAGATATGGTGGGACAGGATGGGGTAGGATTATAATAGAATAGGATGTGAGTGGATGGCGTGGAACGGGCCAGGGTAGGAGTGCAATAAACTAATCACACATACTCTAAAGTTCGTGCAAACAAAGTAGTGAGCACTGCTTGTAATTTTTATAATTATCTTTAAAATTGAAACATTGATTGGGATAGAGAAGAAGAATCGAGTTAGATTGTTTTAAGTAATCAAGTTAATCATTGTATTGTATCAAATATTAACGGTATTATTGAAGATATTTTCCGGTAAGTATTTCATTGTGAAACAGTGAAATACCAATAGATATCTAATCATTTTCTAAATTCAGTTCTAACTTCTTATCATTGTTGACCAATAAAGCTCTATCCAAAAGTAAAATTATACAGATAAATACTGGAATGGGTTAATTGGAATGTGATTATCAAAGTTACGTGTTAATCCCCGTCGTAAATAATTAGATTAATACCTACTCAATGTTATTTGTCTATACCTACTAATATAATAAAGAGGTAAAATTGTGTGTTTGTATGTATGCTGGGGGTAATCTCTAAAACTACTGAACCGATTTCAAAAATTCTTTCACAAATATGAAGCTACATTATCTGTGTCTAATATAGGCTATATTTTATTTTGAAATTTTGGATATTTTTTTTTAAAAAAACCTTTATAAACCGAAGCGAAGGGAGGGCGGGACGCTAGTATATTATAAAATAGACAGGGCAAAGTGATAGTAAGTATATAAGCTGGTACATAACTTGCTATTTTATTTAGTTAGCTATTTTATTGTTTAGTTATTTTATTGTATTTATATACTTTATTGTGGATAGATAAACCTTTCTTACACACTAAAACAAAACAAGACAGTAACAGACATTGCAACACACAAAATGCACAAAGGGCAATGCACAAGGGTCTTATCGCTATTGGCGATCCCTGCGAGACAACCTTTGGATAAAGAGGAAATATAATTATTGTACTAAACGATAAAAATAGCTACAAAATACTATAAACAAAAATACGGCTGTGTTTATTAAGATATTTCTACCAGCATGTGTGGTGAGCAATGAAATGGGCAGACATAGTGCATTTCTATACGAACTTAGCAAACAGTGTTTCTATATTTGAAATATTACCATACCATACCGTCAGCTTATGTGTCTTCGCTACACATATGCATGTATACTAATAATAATAGTTTACTAGACGGTTACAAAAATAATCCTCATTTAAAAAATCTTGTAACGCTTGATAGAATTACCTAGAGAATTAGCAACATTCAAAGGGGGTACGTACTGGCAATTTATACGAATACAATTAGGATAACATCCTTAGCATAAAGAAAAATTTGCGTATTCACGCATCTTAGCGACCAGCAGTGCGACCACGAGGCTGGTCGCCACGATGCCCGAAGCCAAACAGTTTAAGCTCAACCAACGCTGCATTTGTTATTATTTTTCAACTTTCTGACTTCTATTGTAAAAAAAATTAGGATTATTTTTGACAATCATTGATTTAATGGGAAATAATATTACCCGCATGTTTACGTGACATTCTATAAGTTTCCTACCTTATCACCTACTTATCACTATCACACGCATTAAGGAATTATCAAAAAGACGCAATCTTATCGTATATATGTTTTTTATATGTAAAATGATTCACACAAATCGATTTTTAAGTCGTATGTCAACCGCAATGACGATACAATGTTCTTTCTATATAACGATCAACCAAAATACATAGTTGTGACAAAACTGTGTACATGGGTGATACCAGTGGTTTTTGGAGGGGAAGAGTGCACGCTGCAATCCAACAGCCGCTGGGCTCACTCGGCTGGCCTTGTTACCCCCCCCCCCCCCCCCCTCATAGAATACTACCTTAAAATGTACTGCATTTCCCACTTTATCGTATTCCCCAATCTACGATAGTGATGTTACCCAATGTCTAACCCCAATGTTTCGATAGTGAGTGAGATATGCCAGAGCCCATTCCCATCCTCAAGTCCCCAACTCTTTTTCCAAATCCATTCTTTCGTCAACAAAGGTAGGCAGTGCATCCGGGGGAGTGTCAAAGTTTGTCAATTTGGACTAATGTATCGCGGATGTCTATGGGCGACTGTATTCATTTACCACCAGGTGGACTGTATGCTCGATTGCCGCCTTCTTCCTATAAAAAAAATATGTTACTTTACGATTAACGAGTAATAATAATTATGTTTATAATAGACTTTGCTTTATTAATTTATTTGGAATAAAATATGCAAAAATATTTACTGCGAAATAGATAGAAAACTCGTTATTGTATAATTGTTACATTATTAATACGTTTTCGGTCCGTACAGAAAATGTTCTGGTTTTTTTAGTTACTTCTATATTTCTTATAGTTTTTTACATTTACAACTGCATTACGTTGTATTATAAAAAAAGGAAAATTATCAGTAATAATTTCTTGGTAATTTTCATCGACAGACTGAATTGACAGGAGGTCAATTATACCGTCTTGCCTTTTAGAGCCGTAATGTCGCATGTCTGTATTATTATTGTTTTTATTGTATTTGTCCAAAAGTTCACTATATTTTATAGAGAAGTGTCAGATGACAGACAGTTAACCTGGTGGTAAGTGGATACTGTCGCCCATGGATATCCGGGATATTTGTCAACATCAGTCATGAATAATTGTAAGTATACAGGGACAGTTAAAAGAAAACCTTTACATCGTCTATAGCATCACACTATTTCAACCTACTTAGATACAAACTGACGATTCAAATAGAAACATTGAAAAATGATAAACGAATTTGTAACAAAACGTGAAAATTAGCAGTTATTTTTTTTACCTGAATATATACATTTAAAGAAAAATTAATAGCCAAGAAAGCTGTTTAAAGGTAATCGAATTCATTTACCATATAATTATTTCTAAGTGGATATGAAAAAGAAAGGAAGCGATTTGGATATTTCAAATTCATTCTCCATATTTTTAGCTTACAGTTTTCTATTCTGTTCAATGAGATTATTGAAAATCACACAATTTTCATTTCCTTTTCTTCAGGGAATTTCATTCAGGGAAAACTATAACCATTTACTATGTTATTCGTAACTTTTATAAAACATTTTCATTCGAGTGAATATTGATAAAACAAAACTGCACCCTTTTAACAATTAATTTCATTTGTGAAAACTTAAAATTATTGTGCAACGATTTTTTTTTAAAATTCAGCTCGTTTTTCACACTACGTAGTACTCTTACTGACTCACTCGCACTGATTTACGTGCGACTATCAGAGTAGCGATACGATTAGCAGCTGTCTATGAATGGAGTGTGCAACGTTGCCATGTTAACGTATAGTGACTAGCACAGAATAACAAAATCAGAGACTTCATTTAGAAAATTTTAGCTTTTTTAGGAGAATATGAAGTTCATAGAAAATCTCATAGAATAAAAGTTATTCCAAAAATAATTTATTTATAAAAGATACAGAATTACAAGGTCAAGAGGATGCGGATATTTTTTATTTCATCTTGTACGAGGGGAAGCTCCAAAAGTTTCCGGCCTGACAAAGAAAAAGGACACACAAGTTCATGAAACTATTTTTTTATTCGATATAATCTCCGTCTATATGAATACACTTTTTGGATCGTTTAATTAGCATTCCTATCCCAGTATAAATATAATCTGAAATTTTGTCTTCCAAATGGACGAAAATCGCAGCGGTCACTTCATCACCAGTGGAAAATCATCTACCCCGTAAGTCAAGCCAAGTCAGGACTGTCAGTGAGTGACGAATTTGCGTGAAGCCATACATTGAAACAGCAACTTTCGCATCTGCGACGGCGTGGGCGGATGCATTTTTATGGAGAAGCCGCACCACCTTTGCTTTCCATGACGTTTCTGCTTGATTGCTTCTCGTGATTACTCTATGAGGTTAGGATAATAGCTTCCAGTTACCGTAGCATTGTGTTCTTTTATGTATATAAGCAATATTCCTTGACAATCTCAGAATATCGAAGCCATAATCTTTTTGGTGGACTAAGTTACCTTTGCCTTTCTAGGCGATGCTTCACCAGAACGGCGCCACTTAATCGACTCACTTTTTCAATAGTAAAGAAATGGTTCTTTACTATTATTATTACTTTACTAGTTTCATCCGCAGTAACAATTGACTTAATTGACAATAAAATTGTTTCCGTTTCACTGAAAGACCTCCAGAAGTTCCTTAGAGCACGCTACTCATTCATTTTCTGCACACTTGAAAGAAGTTTTGGCACCCATCTCGCACCCAACTTTATGCATATGAAGATGTTCATGAAGAATCCTAAGGACTGTCGTCTTTGAAAGCCCTATCCTTGCTGCTATTTTTATCATCTTTTTATCATGTCATCGATGGACTCTCGTCCTAAACGAAATTGCTTACACCAATCTTTGACGGGTGAAAATGATGGAGATAAATCCCCGTATATTTGTGTACAAATGTGTACCCGTACAAATCCAACTTTTGTTTGATATTGGTCGGGCTAACACCTTCCTTTGTAAAGAACTTAATCACGTAACGTTAATCCAGTTTAAACATTTTAAAGATTTTGTGACTTCCTGCTGTTCCAAGAGGCGAGGAATAAAAACTAACGAGTGTTGAACTCTAAAGAGTATTCACGAATTAGCAGGATAAATGACAATTACAATGACATATAAGTAGTTTTTTTAGAAATATGTCAGTCCAGAAACTTATGGAGCCTCACTGGTACTTGCACTTGTATCAGCCTTTAATGTCTCACTGCAAGGCACAGGACTCCGCTAGTAAATCACTGGGGAGGTTTCGGACCGTAATCTGCCACGCGGATCCAGCGCGGATTGGTGGATTCGCTACTCCAAATTTTTTTATTTATTACTGGAGGATGCGGATTTCCTCTTAACATTTAACCTCCTCTAACTCGATGTTTTCCTCTCACCGTTAAGCTGGTGTCAATTTTTAAAAATCCGAAAATGCATAAGAAAAAATACATGTGTAGGATTATACGAATGTGAGTCGATATTGATACCTCTAGGCTACCTTATTAATATACCTCTACAAATCTTATTAATATAAAATCATTAGTAACTCTTAATAGGGATAGACTAGTATTGAGTCATATTATTTGATACAATTATTCTATATTATTCTTAGTGTATAGATTATTATTTATGAATATAAATTATTTCATCTAAATTTATTTATAAGAAAGATGAATATAACAATAATGTATAAATAAAAGTCACTATTATACGTTTTTAAACACTTTTTGTGAATTTTTTTTCTATTTTATGGTCGTAAAAGCCATTTGGTTTTAAGGCTACAACAAAGGTGACTTTCAAAACCATTATTCTGTATCATAATTTCTGTCTATAATCATGTCTAGCCTCACAAAAGAAGTGTGTAGTAAAAGCCATTTTCTTTTGCTAATATCGACACTTTTACAAAACAAATAACAAATTTGTATAAATAACAAATTTTAAATGGCTTTTACGCCAATTGAATCGCAAGGTGTCGATGAACATTTGGTGTGGGGGGGGGGGGGGGTGAGAGAGCTATTGCTACTCTGTCAATCCTTCGTGGCTGTAACGGCAGTATTATAGAATTATATCATTAAAAAACGTCATAATGTCATTAAAACATTAAGTGACGTCGTTTTCTTAACTTCTAAGTTCTCTATATCTTAATCATTTTTTAATACTTACTTAGATTTCACCTACTGTATTGATAATTTATCACTATATAACTGATATCACTAGAACTATGTAATCAAGCCGGAAGAAAACAGTGTGTCACAAAGACAATAAATCTTAGGTGTGTGCCATATCCCTTGAAAATACAACAATAAACTTATCGCTGGTTTAGTAATGGCCATAAATTTTGACCGTGAATGTTAAATGAGTCAGTTATCAGGACTTGATGGCGGAACAGGAAAAAATTCCGTTGCGATTATTTAAAAACTGTTATCGATCTAACCTTGGGCGAGGTTCTGCAAAATTTTGTATCTGACTTTACAGTTTAAATATAAAGTTTTTTTTTTTCAGAGTAAATTATTCAGCTCCAAATCCAGCGACTTCGAAAATGAAGCACTTGAAGTCCACAATGAATATCGACGAGATCATGGCGCTCCGCCACTAGTCCTCAGCAAAGACCTGAGCAAAAGAGCTCAAAAGTGGGCTGAAGAATTGGCGAAGAAGGATGCCCTCTCTTACAGTGACCAACAGGACTTCGGCGAGAGTGTTTACTGTGGATGGTCCTCAGATCCAAACACTAAAGTAACTGCAAGAGATTGTGTCGACAAATGGTACAGCGAAATCAACGATTATTCATTCAGCAAAGAGCCCGAATTGTTAAAATGTGGACATTTTACACAAATAGTTTGGAAAGACACTAAGGAGTTAGGAGTTGGTAACGCAAAGAGCAAATCCGGTAAACTTTACGTAGTCGCACACTACAGCCCTCCAGGAAACTACAAGGGCCAGTTTAAAAATAATGTATTTCCTCCAGGAGCAAACCAGTTCCCTTCTACTTACAATCCATCAGATTCAAGGGAGCCTAACAATAATCTGCCACCACCTTCGCCCAACAAGAGGAACAGTAAAATCGGAGATCTAGTTAGCAAGTTTAAATCAACATCTGTTTCTGGCGACAAATTTGAAGATGATTTCTTGAGAGCTCATAACGAATACAGAAGGAAACATAGAGTACCTCCGCTGGAGCTCAACAAAGAGCTGTGTAAGTACGCAGAAGAGTGGGCTAAAACCTTAGTGAAGAAAGGAAGAATGGAACATAGGGACCAAAACGAATATGGAGAGAATATATTCTATGCCTTCTCCTCTGATCCCAATTTCATCGTTAATGGTAACGACCCAGTGGATAAATGGTATAGTGAGATCAAAGATCATACTTTTGGCAGAGAGCCTGCAAGCTTAGGCTCCGGACACTTCACCCAGGTTATTTGGGAAGACAGTAAAGAAGTCGGAGTGGGCATAACGAAGTCGAAAGATGGTCAAGTATATGTTGTTGCCAATTATAACCCACCCGGTAATATTATGGGAAGTTTTGCTAAGAAAGTTCATCCGCCTAACTAAAGTATTTTGTCATTGTTATTTTTATACTATAGATTGATTTTATACTATCTATGCCAAAGACTAAAAGACATTCCAAAATATTGTTACTTTTATGATTTAATATTGATATAAATATTGTTATATATTTTTATGAACATTTTTAAAGTTTAATACCATTTTAACATGTGTAGTGTGTAAGAATATGGAACAAAATCAATTATAATAATTAGTTTCATTCGTTTCATTTTTGTGAGTATCTAAGGATTCCTTCCAAAATTTGAAGAAGGTACAAGTATGTCTCCATTATTATTAGGATTCTCATTCCGACGAGGACCACTGTATTTGTATTTTATACAAATAAAATACTAAAAGACTAAGAAATGACACACGAAACTTGAGGGCTCTTCGAATTGACCGTGACTGGTTCGTTCACTAGAATGATGTAGATAAAGCATGACTGGATTGTAGAAGGGTGTCTGAGGGCGTATTTATTTTTTCTATAAAAATTATTTTGAATCTAGGTATTTTTAAAGTTATTATCGTAACAGCTGTTCAGAATATTCAATGAATAATTTCACTGTAATATGATTTTAGGCAAAAAATGAATAACAATATTAGACATTTTATTTGTCCGCTCGAGTGAATTTCGATAAAACGAGGACTGGACGTTGCTGCTTGTGAACCAACAAAAGATTTCTACAGACATACTGGCTCAGACCAGATCATTACTAACTTACCGATTTATATATCAATCCCGAATACCACATTAAATCAAATTACACCACGAACGCCGTTGTTTTCTCGTAATCCCACTAAGTTGTTTACCGCAAGGGAGACTTATTTTGTGTTTTCAAAATTGCTATTCAAAATCTTCGGTACGATCACATGTTTAATGTGTTGTAAATCAATATGTCTATTATAGCTATATTCAAATGAATAATAATGTATTTTTATCTTGAATAATGGGAATTAGATCCTTTTAGAAACATTGTAATTTGAATCGACAGAGCAGGAAAATTTATAAGTTTATATCCTTCATAAACCGAGGAGAAATAAGCGTCCTTCGTGGCCCTATTAGTATAGGACAGCTTAATAGGACCATGAGAAAACAGCCACTATGCGACTACGAAAACATTTCCCCAGTGTAGTGAAGTTATTGCAAGTTGTGTCCATAATCGATATTCCGTCTGAAACTCGAAGATTTTAAAATGAGGGGAGTGAATCGACGCTTTGTGAGTCGCCGGTGGAGGGTACTCGAAACTTTTTCTAAAATCATCTCTCTCCCCCGAGAATACCTCGTAATGGGGACTTGAAATTGTGGAAGCATACTCAAGACAGCAAACTAGAGTTAGGTATATTACACCAGTGAACACATAGGGCGACTTCTTTTTAAAATATCGACGGAGCGAAAATATACTACTTGATGGATATACTCGTATAGATGAAACAGTAGCGTGGTTTTCAATGTAATTGTGTATATTATATTTACCCCAGACTATATATTTCGATAAAAGTGTTGGTATACGAGTTTGAAGTTAATTATGTTTGAAGTTGGTGCATCTTTATGCACTAACTTAACCTTTAACCTTTGTTATAAAATGTTTTATAAGAAGAGCTGCAGAGATTCAGCGCATCTTTTCAGTAGATGGCTGTTATTTTTAAAACATGAGAGCATTGTCAGAGATTTTTAAGAGATTAATTTGAGCTCAGATTTCCGCTATGACTTATTTGTATTCTCATTCTCAACTAGCAACTAAATCGTAGTACACTTATGAGAGATATCTGTATTGAGAAGTTGAGACATATGAGCTGATGGTATGGTACGGTATATCAATACCGTACTATCAATATCAATACTTCGAAAAAAATTAGAACACACGTAAGAACAGAGAACCTCCTATTTAGAAGTTGGTTAAAATAACGAAACTTTCTCTGAGCTAGGAAATAATGGTCACATATGTACAAATATCTTGCCGTGGATGTTGTAAAAAGCAATTATGGGATAACGAAGCGGTTACCACAAGCCACGAGGGACTACACCAACTCTAAATGTGTGGACTCGCCAAGCCACTTGATCAAGGTGGCGTTATAAAACCAGACTCATGTACAAGACAATGTGGATCGGCAGGCCCGTGTCCAGCAGTGAACTAAGAAAAGAGCTTGCTGTAACCGTGAAAACCGTAAAGTTTTTACGATTATGTAGGTATTCATATATGTACAGTATAAACAAAGTTTCATTGTACGCATACGTGTCTTAAAAGTGCCTCTTTAAGTAAAATGCCGCCGCATATTTTCTATAACGCCTTCAAGTATAATTTATCTTACGAGCTCTAGTATGTATGACGCTATTAGTATTAATGGAGATCGAGTCAGGCACAGTCAGGTGCACAGGGGCAGCGCCTGGCTCGGAAGCAATGTATCTTATGAATTTACTTGACGACTAACAGCAACTAGACACTAGTTCTCGCCTGGTTTCAACTGCGTAGTTGCTACAATTTTTTTTTACTGTTCGCCGCTATAACTTTCTTGTTGTATGTTTTTCATTCTGGAATCTCATCAACATTATTACTACTACGTACTACTACTACTCATTATTACTAAGGCTTGGAACACTACCTACATTACCTTTACATTACCGTCTAATTTCTCCAAATCCATTCCTAAACCTTCAAACGTAGGCAACGCATCCGACCGTTTGTCATCCAATGTTTGTCATTTTGGACTGATACTGGCATGCGTCGCGGATGTCCGTGGGCAACAGAATCTATTTAACATCAGATGGACTATCTACACATCTCCCACCTCTTTTCTGTAAAAAAATATACAGTAATATGTTATATACTTATAAACAGGTAGGTAAGGTATTATCTATGTAGGTACATAGATAAAATACGAGTACATAGGTTAAAATGCAATTGATGTTGGATGCTTTTGATCAGCGGCTGTGAGGTTGCATCATGTGCCCTCCCTCTCGTTATAGAAGTAAGCGGAATAGGGAAGAATGGGTTTTAAGAATGATACACACCATTTCCTATTCTTATCAAAGATTAGGCACATGACAACGATCCTCATTTCTGACTAAGTTACCACTTACTATCGTTTATTAAAAGAACAGAAGCCATCTTTAGGCGAGTAATGGAAGAGGTTGGAGCGGATATTTGTATCAACCTCACAACTGTAGCTGCATTATTACAACCGCATAAAAGTAATTATCTCACTAGAACCCATTTCACGGCTTGCATCCATAATATACGTACGTATTGAGTTGCCATGATGAGGAAAGTTTTATTGCATTCTGGTTGTTGTTAACTCAAACATTATATGCTTTTGTGCTATGTAGCTTCATTGACAATGCAAATTTTGGAGTTAAACGTGTGCTGGGTAACGTTTATTTCCTTGTTCTTAGCGGTGAGTTCTAACAAACTAAATATTAATTATTATGCATTGGTGCCATTTCCAGCGTTTCTTGAATGGAGGAGGAGATTGTGAGATAATATCATTATATGTAGTTAAGAAATTATTTGGACTACCTACTGAATTTTTTTTTTTTTTTTTTTTAGATGATTAAATCCAGATGATTAAAAAATCCAGACGGTAATTATATGTAGTTTTCGATGATATGTCGTTTCAGCTCTATGCCCTCGAGATAAAGGTAATTCGAGGAGATACGAGATAATATCGTACGAACGTATAATGGTCTTGTGGGTGAAGGTTGGCGAGTCTTTTAGAGGTGGTGTCGTCCCTAAAGGTGTGGTAGCAGCTTTGATATCCCTTGGTAGCCTTTCGCGGCATCGAAAGCTCTATTACGTATTGATATAGAAAGATATGAAGTAGTACTAGTCTAAAGCCACATGGGCAATACCTTAATTTTTTTTACGGAAAAAAGTCGGCGGACGAGCATACAGTCCACCTGATGGTAAGTGGATACTGTCGTCCATAGACATCCGCGATACATGCCAACATCAGTCCAGAATGACAAACGTTGGCACGCCCTCGGATGCGCTGCCTACCTTTGCAGATTAAGGAATGGATTGGGAAAATGGAGAGGGATAGAGGGATAGGATGGAATGGGAATGGGCTCTAGCATATCTCACTCACTATCGAAACACGTACGTACATTGGGGAAATACGATAAGGTAGGAAATGCAGTACATTTCAAGATAGTCTTCTGTGAGTGTGGGGTAACGTGGCCAGTCGAGTGCGTCCAGCGGCTGTGGGAATACAGCATACACCTAACAAATACTGTACACTTAAGTCTGTGGGCTTAGCGGCTTTGCACCGCATATGTTTTGCGTTTTATTCAAGCAAATACTAGCAAGGAGTTCCGATATTGCGGCTTATACATTAAAGAATAAAGAAAATAAAACAAAAAAGTTAAAAAATTGAATTTGTGCTAACGTTAGATTTATTTAAACGAACGACGAAGTACGGAATGATAGGTATATACGCGAGTACGTGAATTTAAACATCACGATGGACAGACGTTGGGCACGTATCCAATCCCCTGATCCCGTAATCCCGACAATCCCGGCCCACCTGGATTATGGCACGCGACAGAATAAACGTTTCCGTATGGATTACGATAGAATAAATAAATAAATGAAATCTTTATTGTTAACAGACTTTTGTTGACATACTCGTATAACATGATATGGAACCCCATATCAGCTATGGAGCTAGTGTCCTCCCCAATAATAAGACAATAGTGTGTATATCCAATAATTACAACTTATTTATTAAAAGTACAAAGAATACAAGCTTATAAACAAAGATTAAATTATAAAAAGAAAAAAATTGTATATAATAATTTGTTGTGCATGCGTATGTACGAGTATATAAGAAATTGCGTATATCCATGTCTGTTTATGTGTGTTTATATATATGTTTATTTGGTTTTTGTATTTGAATGGGTAATTGTTAGTTAGTATGTGAGTAAATCTTAAACAATCAAAACTATATTTATGATGTGTGTTAAACGCTATCCACATAGCAAAATCATATGGAATATTGAGTCAGTGTGTGAGAATAGCTATTGCAGTTTGATATCGGTGGAAACATGTCTTGTTTTCTCGCTAATGAAATACCGTAACAAAATATCTGATGGCTGCTATCTTTACTATATTAAAAATAATGAATCAATTATTTAATCAATTACTTAATTGTTAAAGGTGTACGCCGATTTGGCGATCGGGTGTTGGCTCAGCAATCTGGCTCTGAGAACCAGATGTTAAAGTTACACGCCGATGGCTATCGAAGGCCAATGTTGCAGGCCACACGCCTTAGCTTTAACGGGGGGTGTAGGGATTTAGGCTTTGCCGGTCTTGATGTTGGTGCAGGGATCTCGGCAGATCAGGTGTTGGGGTGAATACGGAAATAAAACGCCGCTCTGGTTTACATAAAAACACAGGGGTGCGGAGGGAGCGGCGACGGGCAGCAAGCTCACTTTTCTTCTTAGGTTTCTTACTATACAAGTGCTGAAGACGAACTGGCTTGCTGGCTGTTAGGCCTTTCTCTTTTTATAGAAGTTTGCTGCCCCAGCGATCCCCCCGTTCCCTGAGGAAAATTTAATGCTATTAGCTCTCCACTTTTGTACATAATATCTAGGTTACAAGTCTTATTTATCTGGGCCGGTCCTCTTATTGCACGGAGGATAAAGACTATTTTCGGTGGCGAAGTTTAGGTATTTTCCTTTTAATTTCCCTTTTTCCTTATCGTCCCTCCCCCCCTCTGTGAGTAGCAAGAGGTGTGGGAGGACCGGGGGTGCACGGCTTTTCAGTGGCGCCGATACCGGAACTACGCCACCTAGCCCGCAACTTTTTGTTCTAGATCTTATATCTAAATGAAACACACTGCGGGCGGTAGTCTTTATTTTAAACCTTATTCTAATTCCCTGACTTATAACCTAGGTATCCTAGTACTTTGGAGAGCGAGAATAAGACATACAAAAACATAAGACAACACAATAAACATAAGTAAATGAGATGTTGTAAATACGTAAAAACAATAGTATATCATAATCCTTAACATTTTACATTATATCAATACCTTATCTAATCATTTTATATAATATCGACATCTTATGATAACGTGTTATGTATGTGTTAACATTTTATTATTTCGGAGGAAGGGCACGTGAATTTCATTCTTGACCAAAATTGCGCCGCTTAAATTCTGCTACTTGCGGAACTCTGTTTAGACGGCCCTCTTTTCCTCCGAAATGTGTGATGTTAGCACGTACATATTTCGCGCACTGATTCTATATTGTACACATAGGTATATAGGCACCGCACTTTCACTATTCACTATTCTGTCGTGCACATAATTAAAGTTGGAACATCTGTTAAGTTAGCCACAAAATGAAATCTGTACGATAGGACAATGTTGTCTTTTCAACTGTGATTCACATGTAAATACCAATACCAGCTAATAAATACTAAATACCAGCATCGCATCCTTCTGCTGCGGCATAAATGCTGAGTGAAGTTTTTATAGATAAAGGTTGTAGGTAGACGAATATGTGACCCACAACAGTTTTTATGAAAACTACTTTGCCATATGAATATCTTACGCGCGAAGAAAGGAAGAAGAGCTGTGTGATATGATTATCTTAAGAATAACTCTCTTTTTTTTTTCAGAATATTGTACATGGGTATAGCCGATACGAAAACAATGTCCTTAAAGAACTTTTACGGGTAATTTTTTTTTTATTGTTAATTATATAAACTTATTATAAATTCGCCTTTTGTACATGTCATTTTGTACACGTATAAATTTAAATAAAAACCATTCAATGGTTTACAATCAATGAGGTTCAGAGTGGTCAGAAAGAAAAGAAAGAAGATACTATTATTTAAAAAAAGTATCCCAAAGTATTGATGATAAGAACGACAACTGAGTGTTGAAGTTTCAAACAGAAGTCATTAGTGCATTTGACTTGAATTCGTAAGCAACCATTACCAATCATCACCGACTTTTCTAAATAAGTTCACGATAGTTTTCTCTTCGCCTCAAACTCGACTCTGGACGATAGAGGTGCCTCACCACCGTCCACCTCGAGGTGCACAAGCTCCATGCCGGAAATCTGCTTCACCCAGCGTGAAGTCCGGCGAGCTCTAGCATCTCTTGGTATCCGAAAGTCGAGTGGGCCAGATGGTATTCCTGCGGTGGTGCTCAAATTTTGCGCTCCCGAGTTGTCTCCGGTGCTTACGCGACTCTTTAGGCTCTCATATTCCACAAAAAGCTTCCCGTCAGCATGGAAGGTAGCTTATGTTCACCCTTTGCCTAAAAAGGGTGACCGCACCGACCCGGCCAACTACAGGCCAATAGCGATCACCTCCCTCCTTTCCAAAGTGATGGAACGTGTTATAAAGACACAGCTCCTCGGGTACCTAGAGGATCACCAGCTGATTAGCGACCGTCAATATGGATTTCGCCATAATCGCTCGGCTGGTGATCTTTTAGCGTATTTAACACACCGCTGGGCTGACGCCATTGAGAGTAGAGGCGAGGCTCTGGCTATAGGCCTAGACATTGCGAAAGCTTTTGACCGGGTATGGCACAAATCGCTGCTTTCCAAGCTACCATCTTTCGGGATACCCGAGGGATTATGCGAATGGGTTGCCAGTTTCCTGACTGGACGGAGCATCAGAGTCGTTATCGATGGTAGCTGCTCCGACACCATGTCTATTAACGCTGGCGTCCCGCAAGGCTCCGTGTGGTCCCCAACTCTGTTCCTTCTGCATATCAACGACCTGTTACAAATTGGTGACATACGTTGCTATGCGGATGACAGTACTGGAGACACCTTGTACAGGGGCCGCGCCAACATCCCTCGGGTCGAAGTGGAAGAGAGTCGCGCCAGGCTTGTGTCTGAAATCGAAGACTCTTTAGATCTAGTCTCGATTTGGGGTTCTATGAACCTAGTGGATTTCAACCCCAGTAAGACGCAAGTCTGTGCATTCACCACTAAAAAAACCCCTTTTATTGTAGCACCTCGCTTTCAGAGCATACCTCTTAAGATCTTGGAGAGTATCGGGATCCTTGGTATCAACATCTCCAGCAAAGTCGAATTTAGGGGTCATCTGGACAATAAGGCCAAAATGGCCTCCAAAAAGCTCGGTGTGCTGAACAGAGCGAAGCGGTACTTCAAACCTGGGCAACTCCTTATGCTTTACAAAGCTCAGGTGAGGCCCCATATGGAGTACTGCTCTCATCTCTGGGCCGGCGCACCGAAATACCAATTGGACCCATTTGACTCTATCCAACGACGTGCTGTTCGTATTGTCGACGATCCCACTCTCACGGGCGGTTTAGAATCCCTCAGCATTCGGAGAGACGTTGCGTCTCTCTGTGTGTTCTACCGCCTGTACAATGGGGAATGCTCTTAAGAATTGTTTAATATAATTCCCACCTCGGGTTTCTACAACCGCACCTCCCGTCACAGAAGTGCGGTCCATCCGCATTTCCTCGATACGGAGGTGTCTCGCACTATGCGGTCCAAAAACTATTTTATACCGCGAACCCGTAGGCTGTGGAACGAACTGCCTCAAGAGGTCTTTCCATTGAACTACGATATGGGGTTCTTCAAGAGAGCTGTGAATAGGATTTTGCAAGGTCGGCGGCGCGCCCGCATGCCCCCTGGTGTTGCAGGTGCCCATGGGCGGCGGTAACACTTACCATCACGTGGGACCGCTTGCTCGTCCGCCCCCTAGTCTATAAAAAAAAAAAAAAAAAGCCTATTCTGCTGTTAATCAAAGGTCGATTTAGTGATAACATCCCTACTAATTTAACTCAAGTTAAATTACCTCACAATAATAATGTTAGTTTTTATGTACAAGGCATATTTCAGAATAAAAACAAATCTAAAATAAAGTCAACACCGATACGTGTAGATGTCGATTTTTTTGTTTGAGAATTATTTGAAAAGTTTACACGATACCGATTTGATATAGACCCCATAGATTTTTCTGCCAAATTTCATTTCAATCGTTATGAAATTCACCATGCAGTTTGTCTAGAAATTTCGTCATATGCTCAAGTTATAAACTTCGCAACTGATTGGTCTTTTGGAAACCTTACGATCTCTTCAAAATCGGCCGGCTATAGAATAACACCCGTGGGTATTGTAAATAACACTAAGGGATAACAAAGTCGTTACCGCAAGCCCTTATGAACTACACGACCTTTAAAAGAGTGGACTCTCCAAACCGCGTGCTCATGTGGCGTTTTAAAGCCTTACATCCCTCAAGCACGAAACAGTGTGCATAAGGAGGCCCAAAATCGATCTAGATACCTGCAAATACCTAAAATAAGGCTTATATGTAGGTATAGGTACTTTTTTATACCACAATCAATTTCTTGCAAACTTTTCTATTGTTGATGAATGACTATCAATGTCTACCTACAAATTGCGGCTTATGAAAGGTTCAACAAATAAAGCACCGACACCTAATTAATAGCACGACTCATCAAATTCTTTTGAAACTCCGATGAGCCGGGGAACTAATTAGAAATCCGAGCTCCGACACATAATGTCTAGTTACCGATCGATCTACTTTAAACTTGTTACGTGCAATATAGAACGGGTTAAGGTACATGAAATTGGATTTAGTGCAAAGTGGAAGCGTTGCAAGTTTCTGGCACGCGGTTTTCCTTGATATTAATAGATTCAGGCGTTTGCTATAACGTTTTCAGTAGGCGTCTTACGGAGGGGATAAACATAGTGCCTTTGTTTTTTTTTTATGAAAAGAAAATGACGGACGAGAAGACGGTGCGTCTTCTATTAAATACTGTCGCCCTGTGCCATCCAAGATTCATACTAACCATTATACCCACTTATTTAGTTTTTCCTTCACTCTTAGACATAAATACTCACGCAAACATACATACATGCACACTTACGCATATACACTCTCTCGAGTCTTACGCGGTAGTTCATTGTGTAAGTAAGCCCATCGCCTACAATAAATTACCTATTTTGCATTGTATACTTATTAAAATTCGTAATTAACTTTATGTACATGCATAGTACGTTCACATCCCTGTTTTATTGTAAATAGCGTCTTTCCGTATAAAATGTATTTAAAACCGTTGGGATTGCTCCAGGCTAAGACAACTGCAGGAGGAGAGTGCACGCTGCATTCCCGCAGCCACTTTATCCCTCTCTCACAGAAGACATTCCTTTATTTCCAAAGGTAGCCAGCGCATCCGGGGGTGTGCCGACGTTTGTCATTCTGTACTGATGCTGGCATCTATCGCAGATGTCTATGGACGACAGTATTCACTTACAATCGAAACATCTAATCGTCTACAATCGTCAAATCTAAACTTACCTAGTTCTTATTTTTTATTAAAAAGAAAAGAAAAAATAGTGTCTGTACAATGAAAAGCTAAATATTTTCCTCTAATTCATTCATATTTGATCTCAACTATCAGTAAGTAAATATTGACCTTTGGATGTCCTAAATCTAGAATACAAGAGAAAGTGAAAGTTGCTGGAGACGAATCTCCGTCGTATTCTGTCGAAAATTAAATGTAATAAGAACCCTTTCATAGTATTATACCTACTTCTTAATTTATTCGTACTTATTATACAAAAATATTATATATAATCACATAATTGTATACAAAATATTATACAAAGGAATTGTGATAGTAATACTACCACAAATCTTTGGGAATACTATCGTAATACATAGTAATACATCGAACCCTCACGAAATGGGATAATGCTATAAGAAAAAATGTCTTATCCAACGTGTTAAGACGGGATAAGATAATAACAATAACGATTCTTTCCATGTTTTGAAAAGTTCCAAAAAATTCCCATCATCTTTCAAAAATTCTATGTATAAGATGGCGTATTTTTGGATGCGCTAATGTTTTGACTTATATTGGCACATAATATCTCAAACGGCCACTGGCGGCAGCCATCTTATTATCTTAAAAATAGTGCACATGTTGTGTTATTTCATTTGGTTATTTTAAAGGAAATAGTTGAGTTTCAAATTGTAGTCTGAATGACGGGCAAAGTGAATGTTCGTGTTGAAATGTTCTAAATCCTTTAGTCTGTTGTCCAAATTACCGAGTTCATGCAATGCAGGCCACGTCGAAATGGACAAATAAATACCATAAAAAATATCATTAAAATTATTAATTATATCTATATAGTTTTACAGTATTCCGGACACGAATATACCATTATAAAAATGGAATGCTAGCAAAGCATAAAACATAAAATTTGAGCGCAATACCGTAATTTGCCATGGTTAGGATCTTTGTCCACCTAAGGGGACATGCATGAGTGCTAATGCAGGATAAGGGGAGATGTGTGCGTGCGAGACAAGCGAAACAAACAGAGACATTTTCTCAAATTTCCTCTCTTCTGCGCTGCGATTGCGCCGACACATTTCTTCTTGTGACACATGATATATGACACTTTGTCCACTGAAGCTAAGAGAGGGAATCGGCAAGTGATTAAATCTATATATATAACGGAGAATTATTATCGTGCAAGTTTTTAGAAAGCGTGACGTCAGCATTGCTGACGTCACCATTATTCGCGTCACTCATATTCAACAGATAACGAAATAAAACAACTATACACTTGAAATAAACTCTTTGTTACAATCGTTTTATAATCAATCCTTTTCTTAACTTATAGATTCAACTAAGATCTTAAGTCTCTCCTTATTTTCTATACAACAGTAAAAATAATTCGAATAGCAATATTTCAAAAAGCACTCACCAAACTACCGTTCTCAGCAGCTGCCACTTGAAAAGTGAGCCAACAACATGGTGGCCTCCCACCATGTTGCTTCTTTACAATCATTTTTAAACAATGGTTTTAATACGAATATTTCGTTATAGTTATTCGTGAAATAATTTTAAAACATTATTTAAACACTTATAAACGCAAATAATTTCATAAAATCACACGTGGTTTTAATCACTCATCGTTCAAAACAATCTCCAACGAACATTCAAAAAGCAACTATTAAAAATCAATTTAAAGAATTATTAATGATTAAATTGTGAATGTGTTTTGTAAATTAAAGATTTGATTTATAATTAATTTTGAGCTAAACTTATTAATTTAAAGTTAACTTTTTGAATGTTCGTAACTTCTAAGGAAGTAAATACAAATGTTAACAAACTCATTTTAAAAATTATTTGATTTAGGTTAAAAAATGAAGCTTACCTATTTCATTGGTAATAAAATAGGTTAAAATTAATTATCATTCTTAAATAGACTTTATGTAATCAAACTTAAAATCTAAAATAAAAGATGTTGACTGTTTTGCGTCGACATATATATATATATATATATATATATATATATATATATATATATATATAATTTCTCTTAAGTCGTATTAACTGCTACGTTAAACGATTATTATTAGTCTCCTCTTATGATGGTATATGCTAGTATGTATATTGTGACCTCAGGTTTGTAAGAGATACAAATGTTGTTATATAGTTTCTGTAATTATCTCATGGTTTTTGTTAAAAATATATATTACCTTCAATAATTAAGTAAATTGCTTCTCATTCCATCATCCACATAATGAATTTAAAAATATATTTGGTAAAATAACGTTGCGTGCTCTGTCCTACGGATGTATATTTGAATGTTTGTTACTCAATCGAAATCACTGAACTGATTTTTTTGAATCTTGGCAAATAGGCAGATTGTAATTCGAATTAACACATACATAGGTTATGTAAATCATGTAGACCACGCGAACGTAATCGCGGGCCAAAGCTAATGTATAATAATTATGTAGATAATGTAGATGTAATGCAGATAATGTAGATAATCATTAGGATTGTTTAAATTCTAGGATTGATCCCGTAAATCCTTCCTTTTAATGATTTTCTACCCATAATTAGTTTAAATTTTAATTTAATGTATTGACACCTTATTATGCTCGACACTGTACAGAAACAAAACTACAAAGTTTTGTTTGCTGATGCAAACTTGGAAGAGAACGCGTTTTATTGTGTTAGTAGCTATTCACTAAGGCTACATTAGCGCGTCCATTGTGAACGTGTCCAACCTATGGCGCTTATTCAGATTAAATAATGAAATTTGTATCCAGGAAACGAATATCAATCATAGATTAGCGATTAAATTCGACGTGTCCTTCATGTCTATATAATTATACTTTTATAAGGTCGTACAAAAATAGTGTACAGTATTTTAATGTAACTAAAAATTAACATCTGTTTCATATTTTTTTAATACTTTTAATTATCTCATTACGAATGCAATGGGTCGTCGTCCGACGGTGGTCCGACGATTTGAAGAAATTCATCTGTGGTGGTTGTATAGAAGTGCTGAAGATCGTGTGCGATGGCGAGTATTGAAAGAGACCTCCTACTATAACCAGCAGTGAATAACAACGGCTGATGGTATGGTATGGTATGGGTGGTATGATAAAGTACTTCGAATCAATACGTGTTATGTCATGTAATGTCACAGACGTTGTACACTTTTCAGAGAATACACGCACGCAGATCTCAAGTCTCGGGCGCGCCTATTTACTTCGATGACTGGCCTAAATCAGAGCGAGTTCTAGGCGTACCTATGTATCCAGAAGATTTGCCTAGAGCGGAACCCATTCATCCCGCTCATACTCTCATGAAGCCAGCATTTCAAATGCTCAGATCAGCCATAAAGTTTCCCAAGAAACGTATACAGGGTTTAAAACGTTATGGTTTTCAACAATCTGGTAAATTTCGTTATTCCAAGAAGCTACAAGGCCACGAAATCAATGTCATGCCTCAATACCCCGAGGAGCTACCTTTAGCAGAGCCTATACTTCCTGGTCATACCCTCCTCAAACCGACGTTGGATACACTGCAATCAGCAGCGAAATATCCCCAGAAGGATACTGGTACACTTGTTTATGGAAATTTGAACAACCTTGGACTTACGTAATTTAATTTTTTTTATGATGTTTATATGATATTGATACCAAAATCTCTGCCAGATGTATTGAGGGTATTCCATGAAGTAACCATTAGATAATTCTCAGTACTTATTGCACAGTGCCATTAGTTTTTAACCTCGGAAGTATACTGGATGGATTTCCATTAATTTTTTAATCGTTTCTAAGATGAAGTGCAATTGTTTATTTGTGTTTATAGAAAGAAGGTGGTAAGTAGATACTGTTGTCCATTGGCATCCGCGATTCATTACAACATTAGTTCATAATGGCGAAAGATGGCACGCGATAGGATGCACTGCCTAACCTTTGCAGATTTAGAATTATTTTTGAAAATGGTGAGGGATAGTATAGGATGAGATGGAGCTCTGTCATATCCCACTTACTACTAAAACACGTACGCACATTGGGGGAATAGGATACATTGGGAAATGTAGTGCCTTCTATGGTAGTCTACTGTGAGAGTGGCGTCCAATGCCAATGCGCCCAGCGATTATGGGATTACAGTGTGCACCCTCCACCTTCCCTGTGTATTTTATATTATTTGTTATAAATATTTATACACATTTATATGTACAGGGTGTAATCGATTAATTCCCGAAACCCGAATTTATGGATTCTGTTTATGATTCTAATTTTTACATTCGTTTACATTCATATATTTTCTATCCAAAAACTGGCAAAGATCACTTTGCCTATGCATAACTTTTAAATGTAGGTCTTGTTCATCGATATGAGATTTATTGACTAGATGACACATGATACGTTCTTATCAAAGAAACCTGGTTGGTACCTTCTAGGAGGGGATGAAGAAGATAAGGAGGTGTTCATTAAAAGGTCAAATTTAAAACTAAAGTAATAAACTACGTGATAAGAATGTTCCATTTTCAAAACACAAATTAATTAAAGAATTCGAGAGCTAGTGAATATAGAACACTATTAGACTGTAGCGTGCCTGCTCTATAGTGCTCGCGTAACATACGAGTATCTAGCACGTATTCTCAAATCGATGGAATTGTTGATTTATAATCTCTGTTTGTATGTGCTATAATGATCATTTCGTTCATTCACTGCTTTATAGTCCTTATAATAATGTTAATGAATTTTTCATAATATAATAATCATAATTGGTGTTATTTATCTCACTTCAGGTATGGCAACACACAAGATCGAATATTGTACACCGATTTCAGGAAAAACAACCAAGAAGACAATAACAATGCAGCTACCAAATTTCTCGTATGATTTTTACCTTCTATTTTTAATGAGACGATGCTATGCACATATTAAATTGACTATTAACGAATAAGAAATAATCAAATGAGCAGCAGAAAAATAATAATTAAAACAGCGGTAGAAAATACGGAAGGTTTAGGTTCTCTGGTGCCTATTGCCATTGTTAATTGTAATGCCATTCTTACTAATTTAAAATTATTTACGTGATTCTTTTAATAAAAGGTTGTTTTATAGATGACGGTTTGCTGGTCATTTAGTATTTTTGCTGCTCGTTTCAATACAAACCGTAAAGAATGATTCACCCTACACCGCACCGGGGTTCAGTAATCAACTGGGTCGAGACCCGACCGAGTCATTACGATAAGATCTATTATGATTGCACATAACGAAGTCTCAAAAATTTGACACACTCAAATTCTTCGCAACACCCCTGCGAATTTTTCCTACACAGAAACAATTTGATTGAAATAATTCATAATTTGGACTCCCTTCAAATAATGTTAACTCTATCTCAACACACCTAACATTAACCGTAACATACTCGTATATACATTTATATATAATATAAACGTATATTTTCCAGACGCAACTACTTAAGGTACTTCAAAACAACCGCAGCCCGTGAGTTTTATATTTATCTATTTGACTTAAATACAAAAAAAAACTATAAAACAATAATAAAATATTCATTAGAAAGTTACTAAAACTAAATTAGATGTTTCATAATTGTAAACATTTGCTCCTTTAATACGTAGGCAGTTAGGCTTTAATAGGTAGGCAGTTAGGCTTTAATATGTAGGAAGTTAGGTTTGAATACGTAGGCAGTTAGGCTTATCGACAGTATTTAGAAAATGAAATTCCGTTAGTGAATTTTTGTAACAATGGCCACATTGCGTCATTTTTCATAAAAACATTGTTAATGATTAATATTTACTACTTTAATTCCACCAGCTCAACGAATAATCTTCAAAGTTTACATGATAACTTCTCCATAAGACCTGTGGTAAATATAACTTAGATTATATCTTTAGAGTATAAGATAGGGTCAGAGAAACACAAATGTCCTTATAAAATATAGGTACATGACAGTGTGTCAGGCCAAGTTCACCAGTAACGCGGCCCACGGCTCTGTTGTACACCTATTTAAACGAACCAACTTAAGCCACTTTCACCCATAAAATTCTCTTTAAGTAATGACGGAATGCCACAGTTTAAATACTAAATTTTAAAGCTCTAGCTTTATCGGTTTCGAAGATATAAGAACTCAAACAATAGGTATTTTGGTACAGATTGACTGACAGACATATTGATCAACATAATTCTAGAGTAGTTCCAGAATACGTGCAACGCAGTACTATGCAATCAGCCCTTTCAGGTCTTGTAGTAGCCGCTTTGTACTTATGACGACTTTTTACGGATGTTTCAATTATCACTAGCTCGGCGGTGAAGCAAAACATTGTGAGGAAACTCGCATGACCGAGACATTAAAAATAATTAATCTGAGGGATGTGTAGCCACAAATCCGCACGGGTAGTTATTGTGAATTATGATTCGAAAGCCTATAGCTTACAATGATATATAGCCATAAGTGATATCAAAAGGAAACTTCATTTAACATTTATGCCGCAGCAGAAGACTACGACGCTGGTTTTCAGTGAAACCCCATGTCCACACTTCTTTGACAAGGAGTCGTTGCATACAGTGCGGTCATAAATACACTTTATACTGTGATTAGTGTTAAATTACGGTGCAAACTGCCAGCTGAGGTTTTTCGCTGTGCTACGACATGGGGCTTTTCAAGAGAGCTACAGGATTCTGCAAGGTCGGCAGCGCACCCCCAAGCCTCCTGGTGGTGCAAGTGTCCATGGGCGGCGGTGACCACTTACGATGGATCGCACGCTCGTCTATCATTTTCTTCTTTAAAAAAAATTGAATCTCACGACACAAGGAATCCTAGTGTAGGCAATGGAATGTTGCATTATTATTATTGATATTATGATTATTTGGTGCTAAATTTAAAACTGTACTTTTATCAAGATTAGTCTTTTAATCACCTAATTTTGCAATGTGACTTGTTATGGAAGAGTGGGGTCTCCTGAAAATGTCACGTTTATAAAGCCAAAGAACTATAGTCATCGACATAGCTCACAGAATGGGCATGCTGAAGTGTCAGTGGGCAGGTATTATTTGCCCCAGGATCGATGACCGATTGGGTAGACGAGTTCTCGAGTGGTAGCCATGTACCGCGAAGCACAGTGTGGAACGCCCCGCGGCCAGTTCGCCGGTGGTAGTTGGATGAAAAGGGGTGAGGATCATGTGTAGTGGCTAGCTTTGGGAGAGACCTATATCCAACATTGGAAAGACGATCTGATGGTAGTGTATTAATGCAATGGAATAAGGCATCTTTGATTATATATTTTTCTGAATTTTGTTTCAAGATAATTGTGGTAGGAAAACTTCACCAATCTGCAATTCAAAATGAAGGTCAAACTGGCCTAAATGAGTAAGTACATGGAATTTATTCCTTTAAATAGATTTCACAAATTCAATTAAAAAATATAGAGTATTAAAATTATATAATTAAAATATAGTAAATCAAAATTATAGAGCATCATATAATGAATAGAGGATACAGTCCCTAGAGCCCAAATCTCGGAATTCCGGTAGATTTCTGGTCCCGAAAATCACGGGATTGAAAGTTGATAATACCGAATTTTTTGGGGTTGTTTGATATATTTACAAACACAAATTACTAATCTTCTATACATATAAGGTCTTCCAAAATTAGTTTGAAATATTTTATTAAAACACTCAAACTATTAAATCTAACTAAAAATTAACATTTATTTTTTTAATTAAAATAAAAACGGTGTTTAATTTATTCTTATGCGTATAACACTACGTAGTTGATACCTACTTACGCATACTCATTGACAGAAGCGGGCGCTTTCAAAGGTCAAATAGCTTAGCGAGCGAATGTGGATAGTGATATGCACCTACGAGTAAATTAATCATCAATTATTTATTTTTAATGTAATAAAAATATCATGAATCACATGTCAATTTTCAGTTTTAGTGTACAGATTGAGGTATTAAAGTATTTCACACTATTTTTGTAGGATTTTATATAAAGAGAAATGTCTTGATTGACTGTCTCAACGCTGCTGAAAATAAATATATTTAATTATACAATATATATGATTTGTTTTTATACATAATATGCCAAAAAGTTTCCGAATAATTGACATGCAAATTCTAAGAATAATTTTTTGCAAATAAAAAAATATTTTTGAGGATTTCCTAAATATTTCATACATTGCTCAAAATTCTAATTTCATTGACATACAATTTAACTTTATTTTGTAAAATCATAATTTTATTATAGTTTGTATTTAGCCAATGATTTTTGAATTCGCGAATTCAGAATTAGATGTAAAAGTCAGTCATTTTTCATGATTTCAGAATCCTTGCAGCCTCAAAGCGGAATCTCAGGACAGAATTATCGGTTTGTAACGATACTTAAGTGCGTTAAAGTTATAAGTACGGTCGCAAGAAATAATTGTCCTTTATTCTTAATTTTGCCGTGTTATAAATATTGTCATGTTTCATACGTACGACTGTGATGTGATATCATCGAATAATTATATATTTATTAAGTTGTCGATGTTTATTTAATGCTTTCAAATTAAGAACAAAGGTAATTGGTCCAACCATTAAATATAGTGACAATAGATAAATACATATATACATACACATGCATATATACATGCGGACTATACATACGTCGTGTATTAAAATGACTATTTTGAATTGTTTTAAAAATTACAGGAAGAATCAGCAGAGTCTCCTAGTAATGCTAAAGAAACAAACGGGGAGTACGTATAAACTTATGTTACAAAACTAGACTTGGTCCGCGTGACCTTCAGACAGATACGGAGAGAGAGATTTTTAGGACGGAGAGGATGCATGAAGTAATCCAACAGCCGCTGGGCGCACTCGACTGGCCTAGATACCACTCTCTCACAGAAGACTACCTTGAAATGTAATGCATTTCCTACTTTATCGTATTTTTCTAATGTTTCCCTATTGTGTTCGGTAGTGAGTGAGATATGCCAGGTCCTTCTTATCCTATCCCTCCCATTTTTTCCCAACCCTTTCTCCAAATCCATTCCAACATCTCCAAAGGTAGGCGGCGTATCCGGAGGCGTGTCAGCGTTTGTCATTTTAGACTGATGTTGGCATGTTGGATGTCCATGGGCGACAGTGTTCACTTACCACCAGCAGATGAGCAGATGTGGTGGACTGTCTGCCACCGACTTTCGTTAAAAAAAAGTTCATCATAGGTACTCTATAATGGATCTGGATAAAAAGTTCTCTAAATGTTAACCCGGCCGGTATATGAGCTATATTATTTTATGCCAAGTTTCATTAAAATCCGTTTAGTAGTTATTGCGTGATACGTAAAAATCTTGTTTTGGGCTCTGTATCATTCGTACATAATATTGCAATAGCTTTTTCAAAAAAAAATCTCCTGTATACACACTGTTTTGATTTTAAGTATATGTAAATGTAGGCTTTTTTTACGAGCATACGACTTATAGATATGATACTGACTAGGGACGCCATGCGACAGGGTTTCCTTGTCGAATACAGTGGTCCTAGTTTAGAGGGGTATCTAGAGAACTTTTGGAAACTAATTAGTCAAAAACGTTAATTTTCATCGCTAAGCGTCGAGCACACGTTGTCGCTGGCTACCAGTAATTGAAAGAAATTGTGTAGGGTCGCTTAAAAGTGTTCAGGCGACTTGGCCACTGGTGAAGCGAGCGAACGGTCGCAGATGGTTTCGCTTCTATACACACGAAAGCATTTTTTTAAATGTTGAGGATGATTTTATCGATATTTTGCGGCATTTCGTGTTGTCGCGTGTCTGTCTTAGCGAGCAGTTGAGCGACCAGCGACACCTTGCGTTCGACACCGTATAGTCCTCATTTTATCATTATTATCTATATTTCTTCTTAGTGCTGTATGGGAGAGCCTGACTTTATTCTAGGAGGTTGTCAATACCCACTTGTTTTAATTATTGCATTATATTTTCAGCATTGAAAATGTATGTTGTTTTATGTCATTTTTTCTATCAGACCTTTCATTATTTACGGCCATTCAAATCTGCGTATCGCTTACGTATCTGCATATTTTATCTACAAATTCCCTGTTATATTTAAAAGAAAAGAAAGTCACTGACATAACTCATAGAATCAGCATACTAAAGTGGCAAATGGATACGTCATATTTGCCGCATTACCGAACACCAATGGGGTAGTCAAGGCCTCAAGTAGAGGCCATGTACCGGAAAGCGTAGTATGGGATGCGCGACGTCCAGATAGACCAAAGACCAAGGATTTCGCTGGTGGTAGCTGGATGAGAAACACCGAAGATTCAACCTTGGGAGAGGTAAAAAAGCCTTGACGTGCACTGTTCTTTCCAAAAAATATTTTATACCGCGAACCCATAGGCTGTGGAATGAACTGTCTCAAGAGCTCTTTCCATTAAGCTACGATATGGGGTTCTTCAAGAGAGTTATGAATAGGATTTTGCAAGGTCGGCGGCGCGCCCGCATACCCCCTGGTGTTGCAGGTGTCCATGGGCGGCGGTAACCCTTACCATCACGTGGGACCGCTTGCTTGTCCGCCCACTAGTCTATAAAAAAAAATATCCAGCAGAGCAGAGGTATAGATAGGCTTATGGTAGGGTAGAGTATATCTATTAAAAATCACAGGGAAATCAGTTTTCCAGATTTATGTCCAGATTTATTTTTATACAAAGAAAAAATGCAGCAGACGAGTGGTGGTGATAAGCAGTCCACCTGGTGATAAGTGTATACTGTCGCCCATGGACACCCTCCCCACTTTCCCAATCCTTCCTCTAAATTCATTCTACATCTTCAAAAGTAAGCAGCAGATCCGGGGGCGTGTCATCGTTTGTCACTCTGGAATGATGTTGGCATGTATCGCAAATGTCTATGGACGACAGTATCCACTTATCATCAGGTGGACTGTATGCTCGTCTGCCGCCTTTTTTTTATAAACTAAATACCACCATTTGCCATTTCGCAGGTTTGCTCGATATTCAAGTGATGTATGAAATACACTTTTTAAGGTCTAGTGCCCAATGCTTTTACTCGAGCGGCCTGTGGATAAGACATACGCTTAGTGCCGTCAACGTCCTGCGTGTATAATATAAGAATGTTTTCAGGATGCTGATGGGATTGCCACGGAATACCGTGCTGAAGTATAATTGCAGTGCTTCTGCAATGTTCGTGGAGGCGCTTTAGGCCTTAATCATTAAAAAGGCCGCCTCCTCATTGAACAGAATCCGTGGCAGTGACAATAGTATCCTGAGAACTATAAGTGATAAATTTGACTTTTCTATCTCGAAACACTGCACAGGATAAACAATGTAATTTAATTTCATGATTGTGCATCTAAATAATAAAATACTCTGATGACTATATTTTACTAACATAAATTTAAGTATTTCTACTAACAATTACTATGGATTAACATGTCCGAAATAAATTGGATTGTTATTATTTTTATATGTTTCTTTACCATACAGAAACCTCAGAGTATCATTTAAGTATAATAAATATTTTTTCCTGTTAAGATCACCGACGGTCGACGGCGACGCACTGTCAAAAGGAAGGATGGTAAATCACAGGACTCCTCCGAACTGAGCGCAGAGCATGAAAGCATCGGTGATGACTCCAGGTACAATTCCACGGACACCTCTACGGATTCTTCATCCAGTGAAGATGACTACGATAAGAATCCTGGAAATCAATACACTGTATCTAAAAACAGATACAAACAGAACTGGATGTGGAATTTCGCAGTAAGTTAGAATTTCTATGCAACATGACTTTAGGGTATTTAATATATTTTTTTCTCTGAAAAACTGCACTTTATTAATGGCTTATATTGTAATAAATGATTGTTGTGTGTATTTATATGTGTGTATTGATGTGTGTATTTATGTATGTATTTATGTGTGTATTTAAGTGTGTATTTTTGTGTGTATTTATGTGTGTATTTATGTGTGTATTTATGTGTGTATTTATGTATATATTTATGTATTATGTGTGTATTTATGTGTATATATATGTATATATTTATGTATTATGTGTGTATTTATGTGTATATTTATGTGTGTATTTATGCGTGTTTCTATGTGTGTAATTATTACCAAATTTACAAAGAAAAGGTGTAAATTATCATAATTGTATCTAATAAACCATTAAGTTTCGTCTAAGATACAAGTTGTGCAGTAGCAGTATCCAAGGCATTAAAGCATACCTGTGAACCGTGAACGAATTATCATTTAGAAAGGATTTTTAAAAAAAATATATATATTAAATTATTATAGCTAATATCTGTTTATAATTTATAATATAATTTTTTGACCACATGCATTGTGGTAGACTCGAACGCTAAAACTTTGTAGGTGATGGCAACTATACTAAAAGAAGGTGGTAGGTGAATACTGTCACCCATGGAAATCCGGGATTCATGCCAACATCAGTTCAGAATGACAAACTTTGACACGCCCCCGGCTGCGCTGACCACCTCTGGAGATTTAGGAATGGATTTGGAGAAAGGATTGATTTGTTAAAATGAGAAGAGAATGGGGTGAGAAAGGGCTCCGGCAAATCTTACTCTCTACCCAAACACGTATGCACATTGGAGGATTAGCATAAAGTGTGAATTGTAGTACATTTTACGGTAGTCTAGTCTGAGTGTGGGGTAACTTGGCCAATTATGTGCGCTTAGCGGTTGCAGAATTGCAGCGTACAATCTGCCCCCCCCCCCCCCCCCCAATGGTAGCTTCATAGAAATCATGGGTTTTCTCATATGTAATATAAAAATTCTTATTGACAGATGACAGGCGATCATATGAATGTGAATCCCCACGCGCCGGAGTTCATGAACAAAGGACCGACTGGTGCCGACCTATTTTTTGGACGGAAATGGTGGTATTTTAATCAGGTACTTTGGATACATGTATGTATATACATATAGTGTGTGTGAGTTTTCATCCTTTGTAAATTTTACTATGTTTGTGCTAAATTGTAAAGATATATATATCTGTAAAAACAAAAAAGCTCTAGATTTTTGATCAGACACCACATCTGGGGAGGACCATTTCTGGATTTGACCACTTCCTAATATGTTCACTCCATGTACAGTGTGCAAATAGAAATGAAGTTGTAAGTTTATTTGTTGTTAAAAATGAAAGCTTTAATTAATTTTATTTCATGTAAAAAGAAACATTAAATCTTCTGTTTAAGTTAAAAAAATAAACTACTTTATATATAAAAAACAATCTGAGATGACTATTTTTTAAGGAAGTCAATATTACAAATTATTCATTTTCCAATTTATCTAACAATATCCTCAGTTCTTTGCCGATTTTGATATGTCGCATTTCACTTGTTTGCGCACTGTACAATCAGTGGTCAAATTCAGATATGATCTTCCCCAGAAGTGAACTTTGCATGAAGTGGTCACTGACCGACGAATCGAAAGAATCAATCTGGATTTTTTTAAAAATGCATGACATCAATTTAATTTATTCATTCAATGGTCAACAGAAACGATATTTTGCTATTCCGGAGTTCCTCAACTGCTGATATTAACGCCACTTTCATCTAACGTTAAAATCAATTTTTATTTATTTTTCAGGATGACTACTTACCGTTTCGATGAAGAATACGCAATACAAAATGTCATTACTTGTATATATTTATTAGTTATTAAAAACATGTAATAAAATCAAATTGAAATTCATTTACGCATAATTATTTTAAATGGAGTCGTCTTTGGTATACGATATTAGCGGTTTCACTCTTTTAGTGATGATGTAGTACTTCAAGGCTTGTAGTAGCCGCTTCACTAAGGGATAACAATCCCCCAGCCGCCCTTTACGACACCAAGGAGGCGGTGTCGGATTAAGGTTATTGGAGGTCCGGCACCATCTGAGAGTATTTTATATCGGGTTTTATAACCGCTTAAAGCGAGAAATTTTATAATTTTTAGAATTAGAATTTTTTATGCTGTGGCACTTAAAACTTAAATTGGGGGAATATGCCAACTTCAGACCAACTTGTATGTTAAATTCGCGATGAGGCAATAAATTAAAAGTTTTGACATAATTCCCTTAACAAGTTAGCATGTCAATTTTTTTTCAGTTCGTGTTGCTTAAATTTTCATTTTTGAAACAGCAACATAACATAGGACAGTAACAGTAATATGAGAGAGGGAGAGTGCACGCTACAGTCCCACAGCCTCAGGGCGCATTCGACTGGCCAAGTTACCCATTACAAAAGGCAACCTTGTTTTATTTTTTTTTTTTTTTTTAATGTTAGGAGAGACAATCAGGAAAAATCCTGCATGGGACACCTGGTACCATCTAGTCTGGCTGGGCCAGCCTAGGTGGTACCAGGTAGTGTCGGACTCCTACCGACTAAAAAACCAGATTGTCTCAACATCGTGTTTTTTGACTAATTCTTGTGGCCGTGCGGCCTTTTAAGAGTCACCGGTCGCGTTGATGTAGGGCGAGCGCAGAAGGCGCTCAGCCAGGAGAAAAGTGTGCGTTGCAACAGCCTAAGGGCTCCCCCGCCGGTAAACCGGCGGAAGGAACGAACCTCGGCTTAGGGCGTTGCATTGGGGGATACCGCGGGATCGCGTGTCGGCGGGAAGCGCCCAGGCATGTGTCAATGCCTAGTGAAGGTGTTGGCTGAGGGCCAGTGTGTTTTCGGTGTAACGATGGGGACGTCCACGTCTCCGCCGGCGGAGACGGTGTCTGTGTGCTGTGTTTGAGTTTAGGGGTACGCCTTGAAGAGGCCAAGGGCGCTAAGTACGGACTCGTACTTGATTATAAGGTCCAGACGGGCCAAAGGGTTACCGTCGGTGGTCCTTAGGGCTTGGGCCAGGTCTTTGATTTCCTGGGGGTTTATGACTCCCAGGAAGTTTCTGACTAGGGCCAGATACTCCATTATACCAGGACTAGCCTGGCTTTGGGAGGAGGTGGCCTTAGGAGCGGGATTGGGGGCCGGCGCAGTTGTGGCTGGAGTGGTCCTCCGCCAAAATTGCGGCTCGGGGGCGGCTGGGGTGATCCTGCGCCAAGATGGCGGCGCAGGTTTGGGTGGAAGCGAGGGGAAGCTCGCGGGTGTGAGCACTGCGGCTGGGGTGGGTTGTGCAGAAGGCACGGGTACTGGTGCTTTCACTTGCACCGACATGAGGGGGGCCTAATTCGCAGGATGCCCCAGTTGTCCGCAGAGGATACAGCCAGGGGGGTCCTCGGCGCCCTTGGGACGGGTGCAGCTGCTGGTGCCGTGGTTGCCCAGGCACTTTACGCAGCGGGGTCGCGCGTAACAGTTACGAGCTGCGTGGCCATAATGTTGGCAATTGTGGCATTGCCCGATGCCGCCACGCCTATGGGGGGCCTCAAAGGAGAGGCCGGAGAGCCCGCAGATAGCGCGGGCGTCGAAGATTTTCTTCCCCTCGGAGGTGAGGGGAAGGACAACCAATACTAGGTTGAAAGGGGTTCTATCGCGCCCCTTGTAGAGACGGTGCACTTCCAGCACCGGGAGATCGAGGGATTTGAGATCCTCGAGGATCTCGTCTTCTCCCAATTGGGGAGGGAGGCCACGGACCACAACGCGGAGACGACGCTCCTCTTCCGTGGCGTACGTTTGAAAGTCGATTTTTTCCTTTCGGAGAAATGAGGTGAGGGATCTAAAGTCCCTTGAAGAGGGGACTTGGACTTTGATGGCCACCGGGGAGTTGGTAGCCTTTGTGAAGGAGATCTTTTGTGTCTCCATAGTGGCGCGGATGTGTCCCCAACGGGCCTTGTCTTGAATGAAGACAGGGGGAGGGGGCTTCCCGGTGCGGGGAACCGCGGGCGGGGGGTGCTCTGGCGGGAGCAGGAGGCCGTGCCGGGCTGGGCTACGGGGGTTGGTTTTGCAGCCTTAGGTGGTGCGGAGGGGATAGGGGAGGAGGTCTTAATAGGCCTCTTCCTTCTGCTGACAATGGTGAAGCCATTGTGGTGCTGAGACTCGTTGTCGGGTTCGGACTCGCAGTCGGAGGATTCGGGGGGGCAAAATTCCGCCTCAGGTGCGGAGTCGGAGTCTGAGGAGGGCTGGACTATGTCCATGTCCTCCTGTGAGGTTTCGCAGTTTTCGTACTGCGAGAGGACGGGGGCGGGGGACACAGGGCTCTCAAGCGGAGCCGCGGGTGCGGGTTTAGAGGACGCGAGGGCTAATTCCACGCAGAGAGAGTTAAAGAGTTCCGGACGGGAAGCCTTTAATTTCGCAACTATTGCTGCGTCGCTCAGTAGCGACGCCATAGCTGGCTGGGGTGGGGGAGAGAGAGAGAAAGAGATAGCGTGCTTGTCGCTATCTCTGTCTTCCCGGGTAGGTGCGCCCGGGGTTGTGTAACCCTCCCTGCGGGTGAAGCAGGGAGGTGAGTGCCTAAGGTGAGCCCTAAGCTTGTAATCCGTCGCCAATCTTTTTGTGCGACGGAGCCCCACGGGGTCTAGTGCGAAGGGTGTAGACACACCCGACCGACACTAGGTGCAAGCTGTGGAAGGAAAACAGAGACTAGGCCGACTAGGAGACCCCCCAAGGCCGGTTTGCTAGCTCCCGTCCAACTGACTGCCTCACCCTGAAGGGGCTCGGCGGGTGTGATTGGGTCAACACCCCACTCGGTTCGTCGGCTCCGTTAGGTATCCACCGAGGACCACGAAACTGTGGATTTTCCCAGAAGGGGCAAAACTGCAGTTGCGGAACTGCAGTGTTTTGAGACGGAATCAACCGCCGCCTTGAGAAAGGCAACTTTTGATTACAATCGCGGGCTTCGGCGCTACGGCGCTACGACGGCAGCTACGACGGCAGCTACGACGGGGCGGCTACGGCAAGCGCAGCGGAGCAGGAGACGTCCGATCGCTAGGGCGATCGGGAGCGGAATCGACTGTGTGTACCCTGTCTAAAAGGCAACCGTAAATGTATTCACACTTTATACTATTCCCTCAATGTAGTAAGTGGGATATGCCAGAGCCCCTCCCTATCAGCCCCATTTTCCCCACCCTTTCTCCAAGTCCATAGGTGACACTTATCAACTATGTGGACTATCAGGTCGTGTGCTACTTTCTTTCTGGTAAAAATTAGGTAGATATTTATTTATGTATATATCCTATACACAAATGATAAAAATAGTTACAAACGAAAATACGTACGAAAGATGTACTTAGGAAGTTTTACCAGCAAACCTGCGAAAGTAATAGGTGAGCAATGAAATGGACCGAGATAGGTACACCTACATTAACTATTACACGCACTGCTTTTATATTACAGTTATTACTTAGGTACTAATAATATATTAGTATGTATTATATTATGTAATTGTGTATACTGTACAATATCTGCCTGTGATTAAAATATTACCTCTCTACCTAAAGGTTACCTGGCAGAGATCGCTTAAGCGATAAGACCATCTGTTGTGCATTCATATATTTACAATGTACATTACTGTTTTATTTTGTTTTCTCGTGCATTAAAGAATATATTTAAATATCTATCTATTAGAATGATAATTCTTTTCCGCCTTTTCTACTTTTGTTTTATAAATATACACGTACTTCAATACGGAACCAAAATATATGACAAACGAGTATCTAAAACCTTTAACGTTTATCAATCTATCATGTTCCTGTTCTACTTCCCCGCAAACATGACAACCAGGATTCATTTAATACGTATCAATTACTGTCAAAGGTAATAAATTGCATCGGAGACCTTGGGAGGTTGAAAACATTACAGCTGTGTGAAAAAAATTACAATCTTGCGCCCATAGATTTTCCATAGTAAAATATATGTTTATACTTGCACCTTACAATTTTTATTTTCACAGACAAATATATTTTATAATATAAAAAAAAAACTAGAAATGCCCGCGACTTCGGTCACGTGAACTTCTCTATAGTGGATCTGGATCAAATGTATACTAAATGTTAACCTGGCACATCTAGTGATGTTTGCGTAATGCGCCTTCAGACAGACAAATAGATATTTACTATATCTATTTGTCTGTCTGAAGGCGCATTACAGACAAAAATTCCAAAAATTGTTGTTTTCTGTGTCATTCATGTCACATGAAATGATATTTTTTCAAATAAATATTAAATGTACCGACACGACTTTGTTATGATTTCATTATATATACCTAGTTAGATACTGACATAGGTAGATTTACAATTCTAGAAATTACTAATTCTATAAATGTAATTATAATAAACTAAAACGTACTAAACTAACATCTAGAATTGGTACTCGTATTTAGTAAAATAATATTATGAGTCAATGTAAATTGAGTTGAAAATAAATAAAATAAAAAATACTTTGACGATTTTTCCACTGAACTGAGACATGGAAAAGAAAGATTTTTTTTATAAATTGCATCATGAAATGTTATAAGATGTTTATGAAACTATATTTATGCACAAAATTAAACAAATGAAATGAAGTCTTTAAGTATTCTATGTCGAAGTATTTGTATCTGTACCTATGATTCGACATACAATTGGTAAATACGTATGTAATAGGTAAATACAATAGGTAATGCCACAATAATATAATTCCAGAATAACGTTCTGCTAGAACAGGTGTGAAACTTATTTAGTTTCACACCGTCACTTTTCAGCGGCCATTTCGTGAAAGGCACTATTCACCAACACACCCAGCGGTTGCCAAACTTCCTGCCTTCAGATACTTCCACCGATAGCAGCATAGAGTTGTGAAAGTGAAATATTTAAAATCACGGGGTGTACATCTATATGTATAAAAGAGGATGTTGGTATATGTGCACGACAGAATAGTGAATAGTGAAAGTGCGGTGCCTATATACCTATGTGTACAATATAAAATCAGTGCGCGAAATATGTACGTGCTAACATCACACATTTCGGAGGAAAAGAGGGCCGTCTAAACAGAGTTCCGCAAACAGTAAAGTTTAAGCGGCGGAATTTTGGTCAAGAGTGAAATTCACGTGCCCTTCCTCCGAAATAATAAAATGTTAACACATACATTACCGTTATCATAAGATGTCGATATTATGTATAAAATGAATAGAATATTGATATTATGTAAAATGTTTAGTTAAGGTTAAATATGTGTTATATTATTATTTCTTTACCTTTACATTTTATAATTTTTATGTACGATTTGCTTGTGTTTTATATGTCTTATTCTCGCTCTCCAAAGTTCTAGGATACCTAGGTTATAAGTCAGGGAATTAGAATAAGGTTTAAAATAAAGACTACCGCCCGCAGTGTGTTTTATTTAGGATAAGTTCTAGAACAAAAAGTTGCGGGCTAGGTGGCGTAGTTCCGGTATCGGCGCCACTGAAAAGCCGTACACCCTCTGTCCTCCCACACCTCTTGCTACTCACAGAGGGAGGGAGGGAAGATAAGAAAAAGGAAATTAAAAGGGAAAATACCTAAACTTCGCCACCGAAAATAGTCTTTATCCTCCGTGCAATAAGAGGACCGACCCAGATAAATAAGACTTGTAACCTAGATATTATGTACAAAAGTGGAGAGCGAATAGCAATAAATCTTCCTCAGGGAACGGGGGGATCGCTGGGGCAGCAAACTTCTATAAAAAGGGAAAGGCCTAACAGCCAGCAAGCCAGTCCCCGACTACCTGACCAGTGCGGATGACACAAACATGGCGGTCTCTGGCCTCGGCAGCCACCTTAAGGATTTAATCCAAAGCTCCTCCAGGCGAGTCCCAGCGGCGAACGATCGCCGCTGGGAGTTGCCTGAGGACATAAGGGAGCTGATAAGAGACAAGAACGCAGCCATCCGTGCTTATGACTCTTTCCCCTGTGACGAGAATAGGCGTAGAATGCGAGCCTTACAAAGGGAAGTAAAGCATCGCATCGCTGAATTCAAAAATCACAGTTGGGAATCCCTGTTGTCAGAGATTTCGCCATCACACACTGCCTACTGGCGGATGGCGAAGTCTATGAAAACAGACAATACAGCCTCGTTTCCCCCACTGACAAGACCAAACGGACCTCCTGCATTTGACGATGCAGAGAAGGCCGAATGCCTAGCCGACAGTTTGGAGGCCCAGTGCTCCCTTAGCCGTCAGCCGGTGGACGAATCCCACGTCGACACGGTTGACGGAGAGGTGGGGCGTCGAGCCTCCATTCCCCCCTCTGACTCCCTTCTACCGGTTACGGTAACAGAAATCCAGGAGATTATCCAAAATTTCAAAATCAAAAAATCTCCTGAAATCGACGGAATACCCAACAAGGTGTTCAAAAGCCTCCCGATCCATCTGATCGCTCTCCTCGTGGCCATCCTCAATGCTGCCATGAGAAATCATCTCTTTCCAGTCGCCTGGAAAGAAGCCGTCGTCATCGGCATCCCCAAACCGCGCAAACATCGCTCGGATCCCTCCAGTTACAGACCCATTAGCCTATTGAATACAATGGCTAAAATCTACATTAACTCAAAAAGGCTTCTCATTGACGAGCAGTTCGGCTTTAGAGCCAAGCACTCGTGTGTCCAACAGGTGCACCGAATAACGGAGCACATACTCCCGCGTCTCAATCAAAAGAGACCCTTCCGAACCCTAGCTGTCTTCTTTGACGTAGCGAAGGCCTTCGACAAGGTCTGGCACAACGGTTTAATCTATAAACTGTACCAACTGGAGGTGCCAGAAAGTCTCATTCTCATCATCAGAGACTTCCTTACCGATCGCACTTTTCGCTACAGAGTCGAAGGCACTCTGTCTACCCCCCGCCCAATCAGAGCTGGAGTCCCACAAGGCTCCGTTCTAGCACCCACGCTCTATTCCCTCTACACTAACGACATCCCCCATACCCCAGGAACAGAGCTCGCCCTTTTCGCGGATGACACCACCCTCTACGCCTCAGATAGGAACCTACGTATGGTATCTCTACGCCTCCAGCGCGCAGTCACCGCCCTAGGTGAGTGGTTTGCGAGGTGGAGGATAGAGATAAACCCGACGAAAAGTGCAGCCATGTGCTTCCCTTTTCCCACGGTTAACGCTCGTAGGCCTAAGCTGTCCCCTCTCCCGATAACCCTTTTCGGTCAAACAATTCCTCTCGTCAGGAAGACCAAGTATCTCGGAGTCACTCTAGACCACAGACTGACCTTCCGAGAACACATTAAAACCGTCCGCAACCGAGCCGCCTTTGTACTCGGTCGCCTCAACCCCCTCATAGGCGGGAGAAGTAAAATGTCGCTTAGAAATAAGTTGACATTGTACAAAACTCTCGTCCGTCCCATTATGACATATGCTAGCGTTGTGTTCGCACACGCAGCTCCCTCCATCATTGCAATCCTCCAAAAATTGCAAAATAGATTCATGCGCAAGGCCGTGGCCGCACCATGGTACCTGCAACGTTGACCTCTACAAGGACTTGGAACTTCCCTCCATCGTCAAATACATAACAGACACTGCCCGACGCTACTATGACGCTATCCCAAACCATCCCAACCCCCTGATTGTCTCTTCCCTCACCTACATACCGGACAGGAGTGCCCCTCCGCGCTATCGTCGCCCGCGGCACATCCTGGACGATCCCGACGACCCGATCACCGCTGCCAATGCGGTTCTCACTCAAACCACAGTACACAGACACCGTCCCCGCCGGCCGAGACGTGGACGTCCCCCTCGTTACACCGTTAACACACACCGGCCCTCAGCCAACACTTTCACTAGGCATCGACACATGCCTGGGCGCTTCTCGCCGACACGCGATCCCGCGGTATCCCCCCAATGCAACGCCCTAAGCCGAGGTCCGTTCCTTCCGCCGGTTTACAGGCGAGGGAGCCCTTAGGCTGTTGCAACGCACACTTTTCTCCTGGCTGAGCGCCTTCTGCGCTCGCCCTACATCAACGCGACCGGTGACTCTTGAAAGGCCACTAGGGCCACAAGAACTATACATACACGATGTTGAGGCAATCAGGTTTTTTAGTCGGTAGGAGTCCGACACTACCTGGTACCACCTAGGCTGGCCCAGCCAGACTAGATGGTACCAGGTGTCCCATGCAGGATTTTTCCTGATTGTCTCTCCTAACAAAAAAAAAAAAAAAAAGCCAGCAAGCCAGTTCGTCCTCAGCACTTGTATAGTAAGAAACCTAAGAAGAAAAGTGAGCTTGCTGCCCGTTGCCGCTCCCTCCGCACCCCTGTGGTTTAATGTGAATTAGAGCAGCGTTTTATTTCCGTATTCACCCCAACACCTGATCTGCCGAGATCCCTGCACCGAGCAAGACCGGCGAGCCTGAATCCCTACACCCCCCGTTAGAGCTAAGACGTGTGGCCTGCAACATTGACCTTCGATAGCCATCGGCGTGCAACTTTAACATCTGGTTCTCAGAGCCAGATTGCTGAGCCAACACCCGATCGCCAAATCGGCGTACACCTTTAACAGTATATCTGATGTTAATAGACTTCGACACCGTTTGACCGATCACCATGAAAGTTGGTACCTACATATATGTATTTTTTCATGGAGAAGGTTTTTATGCTATCGACTTTGTTGTAACTCGCCACTAGATGGCGCTGCAGCACATCAAATTCTATATCAACTATATCAACTTCTATATCAACATCGTTTAACCGATCGCAAAAATCATATACACAGGCAGGACAACGTCTGTCGGGTTTTGCTAGTCTTATATATATAGTAAAAATCGTAACAAAGCTGTCTGTGCCTGAATAGTTTTTGAAAAAAAAATACAAACATGATATAGAGCTCAAAACAACAATTTTGGTCTGTCTGTCTGAACATGCATCAAGCAAAAACTGCTGTACGGATTTTAATGAAACTATGCATAGTTAAGAGGTTATTACAAATCACAAGTTCACGCGAACGAAGTTGTAAACAAATAAACAGAGCCCACCATTTAATTAACATTTGTCCCACAACCGATCCCTAGTGTAGGTTTATTAAGACCCTTAATAAAAGGGTTTATTAACCCTTTTTAGTAGGTTTTATTAAGAGAAAAACCATTGACGGTTTTTCTGTTAATAAAATTAAAGTATTAACCGTCAATGATTAACTGGTTGAAAAAGTCGTCAAATTGTCAACTGGCTACAGGCGCCATGTCCATGACGCCTGTAAGCGCCTGTCCGACAAACAAAAAGGGGGATAAAATAAACAAACACGATTTCAGGAATGAGAGTCGAAAATAGTTATACAACAATTAGGGGTTTGACTACAACATAAAAACGGACCAATCAAGAATGCACCAAAGTGTGTATGTAATAAAGTGTAAATATAACATTCGAGATTTTCGCCTTTTTCATACATATTTATCAATTTTAACGGGTCTTAACGCGAATGTTTATCTTAGTTATTTTACTCGACGCTTCGATTGGGTTGCACCAACCAAAGTCACGAACTGACTGAAGAGGCGAGTAGTCCACGTCGAGAGTTGCGAGCAGTTTTATCAACTACCCGCATTTGATCTTCATATTCCGTAAAGTTGCGGCACTCAACACATAAATAAGGTAAACATCCGCGTTAAGACCCGTTTAAATAGATAAATAAAGCGTAAATAAATAAGGTAAAAGGTTTTAACCAGATTTTTCAAAGAAAAACAACCTAACAAAAACAACAAAAACAATAGAGCAGTCGCAATAAAATAAGAGACAAGAAGCAGTACGAGCTAATAAATTCCTTGAAAGTTTTCCTTGTTTACTGAACCGAAGTTTGACAACACCTGCGTTGTCAGTTGTTCATTAAATTAAATTTGCATTAACCAAATGTACGCGAACTTTGAAATGTGTTTTATGATGTTCCAGTCTCTTAAATTCTTTGTCACCAGCTTGTCCTATAAAACCTTTTGAAGTACCACTAAAGTGCTCATAAAAATGCCATCTTTTATAATTAAAAAAGAACGTCTTTTTGTAAAAACATTGTAAAAATACAAAGGAAGATACGAACCAAAAAACAAAAAAATGGTTGCAAATGTATAAATAGCTTTATGAGGGTGAAGAGGGAATATGTTGATTGGTTTAATGAAAGAAAAGTAAAAGACTCAAGCTCCCCTTACTCGCAAATTACTTTATCATTGCTTAAATTCTTTGTCCCTTTCTAAACTGTCTGAAGTTCTGCTTGTTAGAAAAGGGCGAAAGATTTTAATCAATCCTTTAATTAAAATTAATTTAAATAACGTTTATGAGTGTAGCGGTTTATTAAGAATCGACAATAGCTGAAAAAAGAAAAAAACTTAATTACGAAAGTATGTTTGGATCTTAATTATTATTGTTACTTTATTAAGAAACTAAGTAAATGATAAATTATTAATTCTTTATTCAGTTCTTTATTAATTCTTTATAAAGTTTGGTCCACTTACAAACATTTGTTTGCACTTTAGTGCAAAGAGCTGTGTCATTGTCGCTTTATTGCAATTTGCCCTTTCAGTATCCACTGCAGAACATGGGCCACCTCATGCACATTGCATGCACACCCTTATGGCCCTATGTATGGCCCTACATATATCCCTATATATGGCCATAAAACGCCACGCTGGCCAAAAGGGTTGGCAAATCCACTCTTTCAAAAGTGGTGTAGTTCCTCAACGCTTGCGATAGGAACAATGTTATTCCTTATAACTCTTACAACACCCGCGGGAAGAAATGACGTAGTCGGGCCTATAGTCGGCCGATATCACACACAGCATTATAGGTGACACAATATGTATCCATAACTTGTAAGAAATTGACCATGTTGTTATGTTAGTCGACAATATGGACAGGTCGCCGTTGGACGGAGTCAAGTGGCTCTAGCTGGTATTTTGGTAAAGTGGCCCAGAGGTGTGAGCGGAGTAGGTACCTTAGGGGATCTAATTTGAGCTTTGCAAAACAATTACAAATTAGCGTTGCCTAGCTTCGCTCGGTGGGGTACAGCTTCGTGAGATTTTAGAACCAATTTAATTAATTAGAAATATATTCATTTCTGATCACAAATCTCGCGCCCAGCTTTTAATACATATAAAAATATTAACAAATATTTGTAATGACTTCTATGTTTATTTTGTTAATTTAAGTGCAATTTATATTAACAAGATTTTTTCCTAGCCTCAATAAATATAGTTACGTCATCAGCTATAAAAGTATTTTTATGGATTTCTGCTATTTTAATCTTACTATAATGAAAATTAATGGAAAAACATTTATTGCCTTGGCATCTCGGCTTTTTGTGGAGAAAAATGTATTTTGAAAAGAATCAATAGAACGACAAAAAATGAATGTTATAATCGGATTTTTATTTACACTGTTTGTAAGTTTGTATATTTAGAGATATATTGCATTTAAACTAATAGTATAATTTGACAATATTTATAATATAATTACCTACACATACATGTCACATCATACTCAATTTTGATACTCAATACATTTTTGCATACAGTTAATGCTCAATTTTTACTCCCTAATGACTATATAATTTGTTGCATACAAATATGTTTATAATGTACGAGTATTGCAATTGATTATTGTAATTTTATTTTCAGAGTATCGTCAATTGTAATGCCGATAAGTTACAAGATCTGCTTCGTCTTCTTGGAGTTAAGTTTCAATGAATCCTTAGAAATGTAATGTGAGAGATAGAAACTGATTTAGAAATTATAAAAAGCTGAGATTTAGAAAAAGCACTTTAGCACGTGTACCATCTACCAACTACCAAAACAGTGGGATTTTCAGTTAGTAAAACTGTGAGGTTTTCTATATAGAAAACCTCCATGATTGCAAAAGAAGGTTTGTGCCCTGCATTGGGAGGTTATAAAATGATACCCTAAGAATACTTAATTACATTTTCATTAATGTGCGTACCACACTGCGCTTCCCGGTACCCCCGGGGCGTCCGGGTACTGCGACGCCCTCCGACCAGATGTACCGACGAATTGAAGAACTTCACCGGTGGTGGTGGTGGTACCTACCTACCACCGGATATAGACCTTGGAAGAGGTCTATATCCAGTAGTGGGGAGACATATGCTGTTGGTATGGTATAATGTGTGATGTAGTTGTACGACGCAAAGTGCGGTATTAATACGAGTATATTGAGGAGCGGAGAGAAACACATTTCATTATGTCACAACTATATTTACACCTTATTGCATTTTATCGGCGTAGATAGAAATTAAAGGAGACATATCATCATTTAATAGCCGGATGTAGCGAACACATAGAAAAATGTTGTCAACCTAACACCTAAATCTTCATGCTGCAAACAGTAGTAAAAAACTAAAAGTGATATGAGCCGTATTAAAAGTATATTTCTATTAACAGAGACGGTCTTTTTCATTCAACATGGAAGACGGTGGTGCAATACTCGGAATACCAGATAACCCTTCACATCTGCCTGCAGCAGAGCCAATCATGCCCGGTCATACGCTGATCAGACCAACATTTGGCATGCTGAAGTCCGCTCTGAAGTTTCCCCACAAAGACCTGGACAACGGAGCTGGTGTTTATGGAAATGTTGATAAGTTAGGACTAAGGTATGTACTAATGTAAGGTATGTAATCCACTAACAGACAATGTTGCAGATAAAATTTAAGACTCAGACTTGATGTCGTATCCGCCAAGATGGAGATGTCGTACCATAGACATTGTGCATTGGTAGAGAAACAGAAAAGGTCGCAGTGATTCAAGACTTTATTAATTCGCTGAGTTAATTCCCCCTCCCTAATGCTCAATAATAATAAATTAGTTTCATGTGCTTATTTAGCACAACAAAATTTAAAGACAAGTTTCTGAACATATTATTGTGACGGAATTTATTAGTTTTATAAATGAAGATCGATTAGCCCGGTTGGTAGGGTCCCTGCTTACACCATGTAAAAGTCTTCAGATCAATTCTACGGTCGGAAATTCATTTGTATAAAAACGAAAATTTATTTGAATCAAGGTGGTGTGATCGTCTTTGTTTTCTGGGTTCACGACACAAGGAACCCTAGTACCAACACTACCATTTCCTGTGGCCATACTTCAATGACCCACCATTATTTCAAGTTAATTTATTTTGCGGCCTTCTAATTACTCTTTTTTCACTATTTCAGATTTGGTTTACAATCCGACCAATTGTTGTATACATCATTTCGTAGAATGCTATCGGATTACATCAATGAGGTATGTGAAATATATATCTATAGGTATGTCTTTAATTTTTTTGCATTTGTCTTCTATATTTTGAAGGACATTTCAAATAAAATCTTTATGATGTATAAGATCATCGTTTGTTATTGTCAAACATTTTAATACCAATATTTGTGACATGATATAAAACCTACTTACTTCCATCTGTGAGGTCGCTAACTCTGACTCGGGCATTGTAAATATCGTTTTTACAATAATAGGTATGCAATAATAATAAAATTTAACTGCACAAGGGGCTATTGAAACGTAGTAAAATAGGTATTATGTGTGATGCGTATACGCCATTATTAAATGGATTTTAACCTTTGTTTTTAATTCAAAATAATTACATACTGTTTTCTCAATGAAAGTAAAATACGGTCTCATTAGCCTGTGTCGTACTACCACAGCTTATATGCTACTACTATTATTTAATATTTATTACTCATTTCACCGTACAGAAGCTCATACGGCCTCAGAGAGGTTAAAGACTAGTGTTACAGCAAAAAATAATTAATAATAATCAATGTTAATTTTTCAGAAACTTCGTCCTAATTTAAACTGGAATGATACAGATTAATTTTATTACACCTTATTATTATTGTATAAAAAATATTTACAATGCCCAAGAATTCCTTGGTTGACTATGGAATAAACAGAAAGATATAAGGTGGAGGAGATAAAGATCTGTAAAATCTCTAGCTCTTATGTAAAAAAGATGATTCAAAAATTACTATGAACACTTATCACACCGTAGCTACAATACAATGCAATGTAGCTACACACGACGACATGCTGTTTAATTTATGTTAGTTGAGTTCTTTTCTGCGTAGAGTTTTTTGTGTGTCCTGCATCGAATGCCCAGCAGTTGCCAGTCGCCAGTCGTCTCCCAAACTCCACACTAAGCAGTACAGTGTACAAATATTGTGTATCACGTGATTAACAAATATAATAAGTTGGGGGATATTTCATAGTTTAATTAAACAACCTTCACAACACAATGTACAACCAATAACGTCTACACAACATTATCTAAAACACTATACTGGGGCGCCAAAATAGAAATGACGTTTTTCGGCGTTTTGGAATAAATGACCTTTATAAATCATTTTTATAGGACCAAGGGATTTCGGTGAAATATACCGGAGAGGATGTGAAAAACACAACGGATAGAATTATTGAAGTATTAAGAGAACTTGCAGCTAATAGGTAAATATCCATCTTTTTATATTATAAGGTTAGCACCGTTTTAAGAAGGAAAGAAATAATACATTTACTCGTATTGCCATTCTTATAGTAAAAAAATAGTATTTCGTACCTGTATAGTTGGCGAACGTTATTGTTGAGCATAGCAAAGTTGAGTTTTAAGTTGACATTTCTAATACATAAGGGCGATTTTCGCTTGTAACTTGTGTAACGGGTTAGAACTAAGCGGTCCGTTAGTACCTACTTTATTAATCTTCCCTATCGCGCAATGTATCGGTCCGGTAACATCCAGTTAATGGATGCAAACGTACGCAAGCACACTGGCCTATAATGAGACTGAAATTGTAATAGGATCACAAACCAAAATTACCGCATTGACTATACTATAGCCAAACCAATGACCAAACTATAGCGTGTGTAGATTCTGTTGCAGCACCATCTAGTGCTGGCAGTTGGAACTAATGTCGGTGTTACACTTGTAAATTTTTATTTGGAACTGTCTGTTCTTTGAAACGAATCAAACGTGAAATTGCTCAATATACATATTCTGCACATATTGTAAATATAATGTAATTATTTCATTATATATTATATACATTTCAATGTAATTTATATACAATATTTCAATGTAATTTGAATGTAATGTAGTGTATAACAATATTTTTTGTTGTTAGTAAAGGAGAGGCAAAAGAAATTCATCACCATAAGGTATTTTTTAAAATATTTTGTATTTCTATCTTACAAATTATATTTGTGTTTCTCTGTTTACCCTAAACTAAAGGTTTACTCGTAAAGAATGCCATAAGGTATTAAATCCGCCTTTTATACAAAATGTATGTGCTATAAAGTACAAATATATTATACATGACATACAAGCTCATTTATAGTTCTATAAATGCATTTACTAAATGAGTGTAAATCTCAATGACTGAGTTAGTTTCTTGAAACTGACTCAACCGTCGAACGGTTCTTGAACCGTTATTTTTTTAAGTGTTAATTCTACTCATAGTTATCTCTTTTCTTGACAGTTTTAAACGTGTCACGCAATAGTGATCATTCATGTGACTTTCCACATAGATGTAACATAAAAAAATAAGCCTCCTTACACTGAAACGAAAAAAAATATTTTTTTTTATTTTAGATAACAAACTACAACACCAATTCGTTTCTTAAGAAGTTAAGGTCAGCTCCAAGAGAAGGTCCCATAAATTTCTTTAGAACGCCTCAAGATAATAAAGAACAAGAAGAAGAGGTTTACAATTATGAGTTACCCAAAAAACAAGAGCATTTGAAGTAAGTAAAGTTGAACACTTTTGAATAATTGAAATTCGCTAAGTATAGATCGAACGGATTTTTCGTGTTTAAATAAAAATATAAGGTGCATTGGGGCAAGATCGGAAATGGGGAAAGACCGTAAAACTTTCATAACTCTAAAACCGTTAGAACAATTCTAAGCATGGCAACATTGTCGGTACGACAAAGTCGTAACGCTCCCCACCTCAGTAGGCTGCAGACGCTGTTGGCGAGAAGTCTTATGTTATGAGAGTGTTTTTAGGAGTGTGCACTTTTTCGCGAATATTCGAGAAATCCGATCTAACCCCGTGGTCTATAACTTCTTATCCAGGTAAGTTTCTATAGCTTTTTTAAATTCCTGAAATAAGATATCTTATTTGTAAAGGTTTTATTGTATTGGAAAAGACGTATCTGTCACCGTTTACAATTTAGAAAATATTCCGATCTTTTCCCAAGGGTTAAGATCGGAATATGATTTATCCGATTTTGCCCCATTTAGATTTTTCATATAAAATGCCACAGCTTCTCAAAGTTTTGATTTTTTTATAGAAACCACTTTTGATGATAAATGTTAATATTTATGGTCCATTTATTTACGTTTCAATATTTCTTTACTCATAAACGTTTTTGAGGCCTGGCAATGCTCTTCTTTCTGCCAAACCACAACATGGTACTTCAAAAGATAAAGTGAATAATAAACAGTGTAGTGAGCATAAATTGCCTACACATATGATAAAATAGGATCTATAGAGCAATATTATTTCACATGATAAGCTAGTTGGAAGTGACACTGGCTTTTATTTAAAAGGTCGTGGGTTCAATAAAAATATAATAGTATTTTTTAATCCTACTTATAAATTGCACAGGCCTAAGAAAACATGCGAGGGTTATCTAGAGTTTGCTAACCCACACTGGGTTTGTATAGATTTTTGGCATATACGATCTCAGTTTGACGATAGTCTTATGCTTTAATAGTTACGCTGGTGATAACGTAGCTATTTAATGATATTGAAAATAAGGTTTGTTATAGGTTCACCATGCCACGAAATTATTATAGAAAAACGCTTCGCGCTACTTGTTATACTCCAGAAGATTTAAGCTCTGCTCTTAAAGATGTGCAGAGTGGTAAGATGACTTTATGTGCAGCGGGGAAAAAATATAATATACCTACTTCTACTTTGCATGACCGCTTGAAAGAGAAAACCGGTAATTTAAGCCAAACACTAGGCAGACCAACTGCTATTCCTTACGAAGTCGAAGAAAGGTTAGCAACTGCCCTAATTACTTTAGAAAAGTGGGGATTTGGACTATCACGGCATGAAGTAATGCATATTGTCGCAGAATTTATTCGACTTAATAACATTAAAACCCCGTTTAAAAATGACACCCCAGGGCCAGACTGGTTCATCGGTTTTCGGAAACGTCATGGACTTTCTATAAAAAAAGCCCAATGTTTAGAATATGTGAGAAGGCAAATGACAGATCCATTTGTAATTGACGAATATTTCAAGTTATTGAAAGCAACTTTAGAAAGCCTGAATTTGATGAACAGCCCCCTTCAAATCTGGAATTTAGATGAAACTTCCGTGTGCTTGGATCCATCAAAGACTAAGGTAGTGGGTAAAAAAGGAGCGCCCTGTTCTCGTACTACACACGGAACCGGGAAAGAAAACATATCTGTTTTAACGGCTATAAACGCTAATGGTGTAAAGCTTACACCCCTGATCGTGTTCAAGGGCAAGTATGTTTGGGATCAATGGATGGCTGAACGCAACGAGGAATATGAGTTTGAATTATCTTACGCTGCTAGTAAGAAAGGATGGATGGAGACGGACATATTCCATAATTATATGGAAAAACTGTTAATTCCAGGACTTGGAAATGCTAGACCTCAGCTTGTTATTTATGATGGTCATGGCACGCATGTCGATGTCAAGGTGATTGAACTAGCAAAGCGTCATGACATCACCATATTGAAACTTCCACCTCACACATCTCATTTGCTCCAACCTCTGGACGTAGCTGTGTTCAAATCTTTCAAAACGTCTTGGGATGCGAAATTGGTGACATGGCAACGAAAAAATATTGGGATTAAACTGCCAAAGATAGAGTTTGCAGAAATTTTTAGCGAAATTTGGCACAACACAAAACCGGAAATAATATCTAACGGTTTTAAAAAAGCGGGGATATTTCCTTTCAATTCCAATGTGATTCCCAAATATAAATTTGATCCAAATGCTTATCAAAGATGGCAGAAAAGTAAAGAGCAAAAGGAAAGCATGACTATTTCTATCCAAGATTCTTCTCAAGAAAATGCTGCCTCAGGTCTGCAGTCATCACTAATGCCCAAGACTCCAGACAGTCTAAAAACACAGTCTAAATTTGTATCGATATTATTAATTACTTGAATCTATCAATTGTGAATGCATCATCCTTCCAAACACCGGATGTTCATTATCTGGGTAATGCGAAGAGCAATAGCGCTAATTTGCCATTCATTGCTCTTAAAACTGGCGATATACCGGAATGCATACAACAAGATGAACACATTGATCTTTTAATTTCTGGTAACCTTCTAAAAGTTACAGAGACGACATCCCCTAAAGTAGTAATATGTTCTGACATACTTATCGAGCCTGGATCTTCAAATCAGAATTACAACTATACTTTCGAAGAAATACTTCTCCAAAGAGTGCAGCAGACCAAAAGGGAAAATACTACGAAAAAAAAGAAGCGAGTGGCCCATGGAGCTGAAGTCATAACACAAACAGCCTTACAGATGACAATTGTTCCCAACAAAAAAGGAATGGAAGCGAAACCAAAGAAAGTTTTCGGAGAAATTAATATAAATAAAATTAAAATGAACAAGGACAACGATATAACTAAAAAAAGAAAAATGAAAAGCAAAATAGAAACCAAGAAAAGAAAAAGAACTCAAAAGCCCACTTCGGTGAAATGTCGAAAAATTGGTCTTCAATCTGACTCAACATCTGAGGACTCTGATATTGAAATGAGTATAGCTGACACTGACCATTCAGATTATGAAACTATGGAAGACTACATAGAAGCATGCTTAAAAGAGCAAGAGGAAGAAAAAGAAAATATAGAACAATTAGGAATCAGTGAAATAGAATATTTAACCGAAAAAGAGAATCCATTAAAAGAAGATGACTGGATAGTAGCAAAATTTTCTTCAAAAAAAAGTGTGAAGTATTTTGTGGGGAATGTGTTGTCACTTAAAGAGAGAATTCCAACAGTTAAATTTTTAAGAAAAGTTAAAGATTTGACATCTAAAAATGGAACAATTTTCACTTACCCGACAGTAGATGACATTTTTACTATGAAACATTTAGATGACATTATTTCAGTATTGCCCAAACCAAAGATTTCTCGACCGGGCCAAATATTATTTAATGTGGATTTTAATAGATATAACATACAATAAGAGTAGCTGACATTTTAAAAAGTTTAATTTTATTAAAATTTTACCTAATTTGGAGGTATTTATTTTTTTATTTGATTGATACCAAAGTTTTCATTGTTTCTTACTTTCAATTATGTTTTTATTTTGTGTTAGGAATCACAACGTTATCTATAGGTACAATGTAAAAAAATAAACAAATTTGTTACATGCTTTCAGTATTATTTTAATTTTGTGCGTAGTTAATATTTCTATATTTGCTGTTTAGCGATTTTAAAACTTTGAGAATGTCAAGTACTCGATTGACTGAAACGGGGTAAGATCGGATTACAAAAATTAAATATAGTCTTCCTCGCTTACCAGTCCACTTTACTTTATCACATTAAAGCTCATATTTAAACAAATATACCGTCAATTGTGTTGTCAAGTGACAAATAGCTCTAATGTTAATATTTAAAGAAATGGCATAAATGCCGGTCTTACCCCACTACTTTGCGGTGTTACCCCAAGGTTTTTTTTTCTATTAACTTGTTTTGTTTTAAATGTAATCGTAAAATGGTACATCGAACCGCAATGAGCATTATATTTTCTGAAAATTTGTTTAATTTACTTAGGGGGAGTAATTATACATTCACGCTGAATGACAGTGACACTCAATGATAACGGCATGAAATAAACCTTCGTTATCTCGTCAAAAACCTGTCCGCTCTTACCCCAATGCACCTTACTTTTTACATTATTTTTTTCAGAATTAAATCACCTAATGACGGAATCAAAATCACGTGAGTGTTAATTTGTATACAATTAATTTTAAATTGGGTAACACTAATAAAATACGATAGGCAAAAAATAATGGATGTTGTCCCAATTCACCGTTAAACATAAAATTACTGATAATGTATTTATTTGTAATGCTCTACCAAAAGCGATGGGTTTTTTACTAAAAAATATGAAACACGTTTCATCAATGACGGGTTATCAATGATAGCACACCCACGGTTTTGAAATTTTTAACACTAAAGATCTATGAAATAAAGGCTTCAATTTTGTGATACACCTGAAGTGCGTTCGTACTCGTATATGTTGATTTTTGGAACACTTTTATTCACCGTCCTTTATTTAATATAATAATAAATAATCATATTTTTTATTTATTTGTCACAGTCATAATAATATTGACAAAGAAAGTAAAAATACAATTACAATTACATCTAATTACTAGTAATCTAAATACATGGCTTGCAGCAGTGCAAATACAACAGTGAAAGCCGCTGATCCCAAAATTAGGTAAAACCTGTGCTATTAGGATCAGCATTCCTCAAAAACTGCATTGAAGCAGATTAATACACACAACCAATAACATTAAACCTTCATTTGAGTTGTGTGTATTTTCGTGTGTGTGTATATGTACATATTTGAGTTGTGCGTCAATGTGTATTTGTATGTTTATGAGTTTGTATAGATCACGGAAATTGAATTTTTTAATTCTATCTATGAAGGGAAGATTCAAATGAATATGTACGATACATTTCAACATCATGTGTAATATATAACCACTGCTGGATATAAATCACATACGATCTTCGGCTCTTCTCATCTAATTTTTTTTTTTACGTCGACGGTCCACCGGGTCGGAGGCGTCACATTGTGCTTCCCGGTACTTAGCCTCCATTCGAGGACTCGTCTACCCCACCGGTTATCGGTCCTGCGGCAAATATGACCTTTCCATTGCCACTTCAACATGCAGATTCTACGAGTTATGTCAGTACTTAAGCCTCTAACGGTAGGCCTGATCCATAAGTCCAAGGTCACTCAGCGAGCTATAAACAGATATGCTTCAAGTTTCTTTGCGGGATAAGATCCGAAACGAAGACATCAAATATATATATATATATCTATAGAGAGAAAATATTTATTCTCTCATTTATATTCACCTACTTTATTATTCTCTTTTTCGTGCTGAAAGATCGCTCTAAGCGCCAGAAGAGTAAGAATTAAGAACCAAGTACTTTTCAAGATTGCTGTTTGCTGTAGGCGTCTGTAGGCGTCTGTAGGCGTCTACACTTTTGCCTTTTAAGTGATTCCTTTAACTTCCTTTTCAGAATTAACGGCATGTCAATTAATATCCCGGTAACGTCAGATGTAAGTAAAACAATGTAACATATTGTGTAAATATGTAACTATGTATAATTATGGGGCCAATTAAAGCATTTATTTGATTACTTCCTGAAGAAGCATAATCTGTCGAAAATATTTGTGGACTTGAATTGGATTGACACTCCTCCGCCCCGAACTTTCACCCCGGTCTAGCCCTATTAGTACAACAAACCTAAGTGCTAGTGCACTTCATACAAACGGCTCGATTGTAACGCACACACACTAAGCTGTATTATGTATACTTAACGTAATACTTAATATAAGTGTTAGATACTTATGGCAACAAAACTCATAATTATTGGCTATAAGTATTGTTGCCAACGCAACGGTAAATGCGTGACGTCATTAGCGTTGACAGTCCATAGATATTTACGACGAGTCGTAATTAACTTTAAACACTTTACAAAATCTGTTTTCGATATCAGCTTATAACGTCCCACTGAATCACTGTTATAACATCTCTCCTTCCAATCACAAGGGGCTTTTCGGAAAATTGTCACCAACGCAACAGTGAAAATTGTAGCAAAATATAATAGATAGTGCAATAGATTACGTTAAATGCGTTATTTTGATGTACTTAGTACATTGATCAAATTGCTTTTATGTGCATATGAACTTGACTATAGAGTACAATTAGATAAACCGGTAACAATACATGCTGAAAATAACGATATTTACGTTTTCCACTGTCACATTTCTGTAGTAAAGTAAATTTTTTGTAATTCATTTAGTTATTCATGAAAATTTTAAGTAACTAGGTGTAATATAAACATGAACACGAATGTGTAAAATTAATTATATAGTAAATTAATATGCTGGAGCTACATAAAGGGTCATCCATAAATTACGTCACACGTCAGGGGGGGGAGTCAACAAAGTGTGACAGGGGGGGGGGGGACAACGAGACATAACCTTCGTGACGTCACATGTATAAATCTAAAGTATTAAAACTAAACTTCAACTCTAACGAAACACTTTAATATATTACCAACTCTATCAATATTATTATAATAAGGTTGTTTTAATTTAATAATTTCTAAATTTAAAATTGCAAAATATGTGACGTCACACCAGGGGGGGGTCCACACAAATGTGACCACCTGTGACAAGGACGGGGGAGGTCTCCAAAAATCATGAAATTCGTGTGACGTAATTTATGGATGGCCCCTAAGTGACCAAGTGCCGCCATCTTCTTCCTGTGATAATGGCATTTTTGTAAACTTGGATTACCGTAACGTATAGTCCCGGAACGAGTTGAATGCGCGCAGAAGAAATGTGACCGTTTTATGTCACTTGTTTTTAGTGTTGTACTACAACGATCTTAGTGAAAGGTAGATATATCGATATTGATAAAAGTTGATATTTTTAATTTAAATATCGCGGTCAAAAATAAAACACACGACTGTGTAATTATAAAAAAACATCACTTATTTTTTACTATTTTTATTTACTTTCATTATTTATTTATTTATTATTTATCACACATTAGATAATATAGTAAGTAGATATATATAATTTTTAGTTTTAAATAGGTATTTAATATTTACTTTTGAAAAATAAAGTTACTAAAAAAATACAAAAATTACTAATTGAGAGAAATATAAAAAAAAAACAATATTATAACAACAAAAATCTACTACGCATTACATTATCAATAATAATAAAAAATAACTTAAAATTACTAAAAAACACAAAAGACTATCATATTGTTTTGAATGAATATTAGTCACTACAATCATCACTTGTAATACCTGATGCAGACAAGTCAGAATCAGGTTTGGTCGCTCATTTTAACAAGTAAGTATAGTAAAAAACTACCCAACACGTGTTATATCGATGACGCGAGAGAAACAATAGAAAGCGAGCAAGCGCATCACTTAACTAGCCGGCACAAGTGCGGCGAGACGGCTGGGAGTGGGGTGTGCTCATGTCCCCACACCTCACACCGCGCGCGCATTTAGCTCATTCCGGGATAGTAGCTTTATGTAATACCCCAAAGTAACATATTTAATTCTATAACGATACCTAAATAAATTATGAAAAACAGCCCGATGATGCAATCGAAGATAACGACGTATCGGGAATCAACAAAAGAGTATCTGTCTTTAAGAAGAAGAGAAAATCTGCTAAAAAGAGGGTATCTTCTATGAAACCTGGATTTAAGACTCCTACCTTTAAGAGACCTGGCCATAAGAGGCTCGCCTTTAATATACCAAAGTACAAGAGGCCTGCCTTTAACAAACTTGATTATAGAAGGCCTGACATATTAACAAGACCTGACTATATAACACCCAGAATAATTAATAATTACCCACATCTGGAATTCCGAGGGTAAGTAAAACTTAATTCTTGTATTAAATAGTTACACCTTAACCGTAGCCTAGGTCTATAATCATCCACTGCGGGATTCGTGAACATTGTCTCGTACATGAGGCATGACTTTAAAAAGGCACGCTGGCCAAGCCGATTAGCGAGTCCACTGTTTTAGAGGTGGTGTACGAGTTCCTCAAAGCTTGCGACAACAATTGGAAGAGATGGTGTGGTATATCCAACATCCATTCTCAATGGACTTATTATTTATGGACCATTATAATGTATGTATAGTTGAAACTTCGGGATTTTACCATCGCACAGCTTGTCACACTCGTGCGGTTTATTCGCACTTCCTTCACATAGAGTAGCTGCGTATAGTGCGGTCAAAAAGACTCTTTAACCCGTAAACCCGAAAGTTGTAGAATGAACCGCCAGCCAAGGTATTTCCGTTACGCTACGATATGGGGCTGTTTTAGAGAGCTGTGAACAGAATTCTTCAAGGTCGACAGCGCACCCGCAAACCCCCTGGTGTTGCAGGAGGCTATCTGCGGCGGTGACCACTTACTATCATGTGGCCCGTCCATTCGTCTGCCATCGATTCTATAAAAAAAAAACGCAAATATCTATGAATTACATAAATATCGGGTAATACAAAAAAATACTCTACCCTCTTAACACTGATGTTAAGGGTAACTGATGTGAAAACATTTGTAGTACGACTTTTTAAAATTCAGCACATTTTTTACACAAACCACTCAATCACTTGCACCCCAATGTATAGATGTAACTAATACAATACACATGTAGGTAACTACTGATACAATACACATGTACGTAACTATTAATACAATACACATGTAGGTAATTGGGTTTTTGAAAAAAAAAAAAATTTTTAATCATTAATGGAAAAATCATATACACATTTTATAACAAAACTATTTTTAGTTTTTTTTTTCGCGTTAATTAAAAAGTTATATTTAATTACAAATAAATTTTTGAATCCAGTACCGATAACACGCGGACAGTTTCCGAACAAACCCGAGCGCGTGTGACGTCACAATGTTAATTTCTACTCATTGTAGCACACAGCTGATACAGTATTTTGACTATTAATCGATTAAATCTTGTTATTATCGTCAATATATTAATAAATATATCGAAAATGTCTAACCTTAAAAGTTATCGTGCTTGCTTCGTATCATTATGTACGAATACTACAAAAACAACTCCTGAAAAAATGTTTTTAAATGTTCCACAAAATGTTAAACGTCGAAATAAATGGTTCCATGCAGTGCGACGACCTAATTCCAAAACAACATCAAATTATATTTAATGACGAATAAATCATTTAATATTTTAATTTACAATATTATTTTTTTATAAACTTACCTTGATGCTTTAGCACCTCGAACTTCAGCTAAATTAAACCGAATATCATTTTTAAGAAAATCTGTTATCATAAATATATCCACATCTAATTAGCCTTTATCGGAATTAATTAGCCTTTAATAGCCTCATATTATCGGAATTAGCCTTTATAAATCCTTTATCACACATAACTAAATAAAAGTAGTTAATATAAATATTTTTTTAAACTAAATATCGGATATTAGTCGTCAATTTACATGTAGAAGCCTGTGATACTGTACTATCGAGAAATCCTTTTAACATTATGACGTCACAAACATGGCGACCAATCGTAGCGCGTTTGTAGTCACGTGATTCTTTTTAAAATTTTATCAATTTTAAATTGTTTATAATAAATTAAATAAACATTTTTTAAGAGTACTTCGCATCGATTATTAATATAATTTATGATAAAGTTTTACATACATAATACATAAAAAAAAATTGATAATTTTTTTTTTTCAAAAACCCAATTATGAACAGCGGTTCGATAAGCAGCCGTTTATGAAATTGGTGTGCAATGTTGGCGTTCATATAGTGGTAATTTTTTTTAACGTAAGCAGACTTCATTTAAAAAAAAAATGACTTTATTGTGGAAAATATAAAATTCCGAAAAAAAATCGTAGCACAAAAGTTCAATGTTAATTCAAAAGAAATTCAATGTTAAGAGTGTGCCGTTATTTTTATTTCATCCTGTACCTATGTAAACTTTTTTCACAGCAATAAAAACAATAAGTTTCACATCACTGTTAGGTAAGTGATAAATATTTTTTTAATAATCAATTTATTTTCAAGGATGATAAAACAAGTAGGTAGTTTAAGTAAATTAAGCAAATATAATAGAAATTTTACATAAAATACACACTATTGATTGAGAATCCTCACAAATAGAAAAATAAATATAAAAACATATAAGTATATAGGTATTGTATCTTTTAAATCTTTATAAATTGCAATGTATACAAGTACATCATTCAATTATTATTTATTTTTACTTTATATGAGGAAAGAAATAGGTAGTCGCTAATGTAGCAGGTAAAAAAATACAAAAACGGACGGTAGCATGATCGGGTCGTGCCTCAATTTTAATCATGGAACCCTTCTACTTTTTTTATAGAATTTCTTTTTACCCACGGCTGAACGGAAATATTTTGTAAAATAGTTATGTTTCTTATTGCTTATATGATGTTTCTATAATTTCGAATCTACTAACTTTCACTGAATGTGACTGAGGCTTCTTTACAGTCTATCTAGGAGTTCAACGTGCTCATTTCTGAAGGGTACATATACAATAGTAGCACCATCTCCCTTTGGTAATCTGGCCGCAAATTTCGCAGTCTTTTTGGCTGAGTTCTCGTGGCCCGATTGCGATGAATTTTGGCACAATCGATTCTTCATGCCTCGTTTAGTACTCATAATTATTCGAGGCGATGATGACATCACCCCACTTGTATTGGTTTGCTGTTCTAAATTTTCGTCGCAGAAAGCAACTTCGGAGGTCTGGTTGGCTGGTTGGCTGGGTTCTCGTAGGCCGATTGCAATGATTTTTGACTTAATCGATGCCCCTTAGCCTGTTCTCTGTTTTTAGCTTTATTTGCTTCGATTTTTGATGCATCCCTCTCAGTATTCTTCGATTTTGGGCGCGCCATGGCTATTTTCAAAACTTCAACGACTCATATTTTCCAAAGTTCACTAGGCGATTTTTAAATTTATTATATTAATAGATTAACTATTTAATGCACTTTACAACGACATCTCATTTATGACTGTAGCACGACAATTAATAAAGTTAGCCGCGTTTGCAATTTTATTCACAAGGATTTTTTTTCTAAAAAGTCACTTGTATGCGATGACTAATAACTTGTGACGTCACTACCGGATACGGATTCAATTGTTCTTTGTGTGATTGCGCAACTCTTCTCTAGCGATAGACACTTCTTGCGCGGTGCTCGGCCCGCGGGCGCCTGAAGGGGACGCGGCCAAACGTGCTTATTATTTGGTCGGTTTTCGTCAGCGCGACCCGGTCACAGACCGAGCGTGGAAGACAGGGTTCCCTGTCAAAAACGAAAATAAACTATTTTCACTACCTACTTATATATGATTTTTTTTTTATGAACGAAGGCGGCAGTGGAGCATACAGCCCACCTGATGGTAAGTGGATGCTGTCGCCCATAGACATCCGCGATACATGTCAACATTAGTCCAAAATGGCAAACATTTGCACGACTCCGGATGGACTGCCTACCTTTGGAGATATAGGAATGGATTTGGAGAAAGGGTTGAGAAAATGGGGAGGGATAGGATGGGAATGGGCACTGGCACAGCTCACTCACTACTGAAACACGTACGTACATTAGGGAAATAAGATAAAGTGGGAAATTCGGTACATTTCAGTAGAGCGCGCCCAGCGGCTGTTGGACTGCAGCGTGCACTCTCCCCCTCAGAATGATTAAGAAGAGAATGTCCGATTTTGAGGTCTTTTAGCACTACGATTTGGGATTTTTTACAGTTAATTTGTATAGTCATGAAAATTATGTTCTGAACTCCTTAAAATAAATATATTTAGATTGCTGCCAGAATAGTCATTGACTAAGCGTATTAACTAGGTTATTGCCGTAATTTCAACTTACCAGACTTAATCACAATTTAACTTTACTAAGCAAAATTTTCTTTTCTAGAATTAACGGCCAAAACTTTTCAATATATCCAGAGGTACGTATTTTAAATCGATAATTATATTTTTCACTTAATGTGCAATGTAAGTAAATACCTAACTACGGTTTAAGCTCAGAAAGTCAATATTTAAAAATACTTCTTTTACAGGATTTGATGCAAAAAACGATTTCTTCAAAACTTAAATTATCAAGCCAGAGTAGACCAGCGAAAAATATGACTAATGTGATTCCTGTGGAGAAATGTAATTTCCCGAATTGCAGGTACATTTTATGAGATTGATATATTTATATTTATTATTTTCAATATTTATCGGAAATTTATTAGATAATTTCGTATCACAGTAATAAAAAAACAACGGAACGATCATCCATTGAAAGATTAAAACTCGTGCAAGTGTTTTCTGAAGACTTTTTTATAAGTTTTCTTTTTATTTTACACAGAATATTCATTTTACCCGCAATACTCGCTATTTTTTTACCTCACAACATCATAGACGTCACAATTTGAGATTGTTTATTTTTTTCAATACTTATCTTAACTATTACCTACTAGTACTAGTGCCGCTAGTGCTCTGTGGTGTCGGCTCGCTATAGAATAGCACCACCACATCTCATCCCATGGGAATCGTAAAGGGCGACTGAGGGATAACAAAGCGGCTACCACAAGCCCTGAAGAACTACACCACCTCTAAAAGAGTAGACTCGCCAACCCACTTGGCCGCCTGGTTAGGCCTAACCCGCCTAACGTGGCTTTTCAAGGCCATACATACATCCCTCGCGCAGAAGACAATGTGCTTGATTAGGTCCGTATCCAGCAGTACTGAAAAGGCTGGTAGCATACTTTAACAATTATCTCTTGAATTAAAAGTTTGTGGAACACCTCCCTACCAGATGGAACGAATAATTCAATACCATTTGCCAATTATTCGGTCCGATTATGAATTATAATGATATTGTTAATTATTTCGCGACTTCACAATCAATTGTTATTGAACAAGCGAATAGAGCCACTTCTTTACCATTTTTACTCCTTACACATGGAGGTATATAAATCCATGTCCTTGCATACTCCTTAGAAGATGTATTTTTCAGACCATCCGATGACGACGCCATCAGCAAACCACCCGAATTGCTGAAACCTGTAAATATCTAAAACTAGATTTAAATACAATTGCGTTATAAGGAAACCTATCTTTAAATTACTAAATCAAAATTTTATTTTTTTTATATTTTAACTAAGCTCTCGGGATTTCGACGCGTTTGCTTGAATTCCATCTCCGCATTATGGACGTGATCGATCCTAATACAAACAGAGATTAGTTGAGTAAAGGAAACGTTAGATAAATAGGTGAAAGAGATTAGATAAAGGAAGATTAGATTAATAGTAATTAATAATAGTAAATAATAGTAATACAGAAATACATGTTGTGAGTAATAAGTATGAAACTTTGTGAATAAAAGTAGTTGCGACGCCGATTTAGTTAAATATACTGTATACCTAAAGTGATATGTAATAGTCAATACATACTCGATAACAGATAACTTCAGTAATGCTTTGTTTTAAATAATAACCAAATAGGAAATCGGTGTACATGCCCCAGAGGTCAGATTTAAGACGCAAAAAATAGCGCCATCTACCTACGCCATCAAATTACTTTTTATTTGTTTCATCTGTATACGAGGATACTAAAACCGTTTAAATTCGCACTGACATGGCTTCAGATTTTTAGATATATTTCAAAGCAATTAAATGCAACGCGTTTTTCAATAACGGAAATTTATTTATGTCTAGAACAATATTTTTTTTTATTGGTATTCCAACAGCGAATATAAAACATTTGGATAAGTTCTATTTAATTTATTTATTTGTTTGTATTAAACATACATTTATTATTAATTATTTTGAGCCTAAACTAGAGAAAAACCTGAAAGTATTATAAAATAACCTATATCTATATAAAATTTATGTATAAAATCTGTATAGGTTAACATTATAAGTTATCTAAAGTCAATACACGATTACACACAAGTTAATACAAATTTATTAGGAACTGTGATCTGCGTGCAAACAACAATGGAGTCAATCACACATCAGTCAGGAACATCAGTTACTGCAAATCTATTTTAGCCTTATAATTTAGTTTATAGATGTGTATCAGCCTATAACATTTATGTATAAGCCTCCAGCGCACAGGCCTCACCTAGTAAATCAGGGCGTTTCCGGTAGGGCCCAGTGCGGATTGGTGGATCACATACTCCAGATTTTTTATTTTATTTTGGAGCATGCCGATTTCCTCACGGTGTTTTTCCTCACCAACGAACAAGTGTCATTTTTTTGAAAATAATATGTATAAATAGTTAGGTAGATAATAATATATGAAATCATATATAAAAATAGGTAAATAGGTAGTTATACATATTATATAAACTATACGAGTCATCCAGGTGCAAGTAACCAGCCTGCGCGACGTCTCGAGAAAATTATTGAGAAAAAGCCTTAAAAAGGGCTCGAATTCATTTAGTTGTATTATTCGCATTTCTTTTTTATTAAAATTTATCTTTTGTAGTATTTTTTGACATATCTGACCAATTGTTCAATCGTTATTATTACTTTACTGTTATTTAAAATCTCAAGTTCCTTTATCTATCGATTAACAAAAACTATTTTTTTAATATTAATTATAACATTCCCTTAGAAATTATAAAATAGATAATATTAGAAAAATAAACAACATTCTTTTATGTTAAAAAAAATCCATTTCAAATTCAAATACGCCACGTTAATAACACTTTATTGTAAATAAATAAATTCCCCAGATATGTTCAATAAAACCTCAGAACCCTCAAAAGGTCTAACCAAAGTTATATACCTATCGGGTGCTACGTTAGTCTATCGAAAGGTCACAAAAGGAAAAGAAAAACAATTTATTAAATGAATTAACATTATTAAATTTGTCTATTTTAATATAATAAAATTTCATTAAAAGAATTATTCTTATTTTTAAAAATAAATAAAAACTAAATTGAAGGTGCCACGACACAATAACGAAGAAGAAAGCAATGAGAAGAATTATAGCAACGAATTGTGGCACAGTGACGAGCAGTCAGTCACACTGCCAACTCCTTTAAAAATGAAACACAATGTGGGAAATCAAGACATATGGTTTTATAAAACTAAGGTTTGTGAAAAGCACAGTTTCTATTTGAGCCAGTTCTAATTAAAATTTACTTTATGTCTTACAACGCACAAATTAGTCCCATACCAAGTTTAGATATATAGATATAATAAATATATAAATCTTTACTCGCAGACAAAATTCATAGTTAGTAATTGCAATAAAGTTTAATTGTAATTAGTAAGAATTAATGCAGAGTACAATTATTAAAATAAATACAAAATAGAAAGAATAACCAATAACAGGAGTCGTCTGTTAATGTTTGTGGCGCGCCTAAAAATTAGATTTTTTTTAGGGCGATGCCTTGAGGAGGCCGAGGCCGCTAACTACGGGACGACTAGGTCTAGACAATTAGGCTTCGGCCAGGTTTCTAAGTGCCATAAGGCATTAAGTCCGCCTCTGTACAATATAGTGCATAATGAGTAAATAAATAACAAACCTACAATTCCGAGACACCTACTTATGCAAGTTAACCATCATTATAAATGATACATCATTATAATTATTGTTACACCACAATACAGTATTTACTACCAATTAAATAATCCCAGTAAAACAATTAAATATTTCGACCGGCATTATTTAATTAGTAGTACTTTTGGAAGTATCCCGTGCCGTCTCGTGTTGTGTCGGCCGGCTACAGAATAGCACCACCCCATCTCCTCTCATGAGTGCGTAAAAGGCGGCTAAGGGATAACAAAACCTCTAGCACAAGCGTTGAGGAACTACACCACCTCTGAAAGAGTGGACTCGCCAACCCGCTTGGCCAGCGTGACGTTTTAAGGCCATGCAACCCTCATGCACAAAACAAATCACCATGTCCCCAGCGGTTGATACTAAAAGGGCTGGTTGTATACCGAAGTATCCTGAAGAGATCTAGTTATACACGGACTACTACAGTCCGTGTGAAACTAGGTCAGATAATATAATTAAGATATTCAATTTAGGATCTCTTCGACCACGTTAAATTCAGCAAAGGGGCGTTAGAGTATCAACAGATGTTTCCGAAAAGAGAAAAGAAAAACGAGGTAATGAATAATATTTCTTGCACTACACATTCAGAATACACATTCACAAAGGCGAATACAGACTGCCCAGACATGTATCAAACTTTTGCCCCTAAAAATAGCGTCGTAACGCGCCTTCTTATTAGGGGCCTAAATAGTGCTTCTCAATAGTGATTGTGTCACCAGCGGCTACGGCTGTAAATTTATTATTAACACTACAAAATCCGCCACTATAGTACTAAAAGTTTTAGTAGAATTAATATTAGTAATATTAGTAGTAATAGTACTATTTAGAAGTAATCACGAATTCTCAGCATGAGTATATAGCGAGCATCGCGCTACAAATGCTAGACGGCTAAGTTCACTGTTTAGCAGCTTAATGAAAAGCCAGCCTTATAGTATGTATATTTTTTATTGGAACCGGTTTAAAGAAATGTCATTATATCACTTTGGAATGAAGGTTAGTTTCAGAACAAAACCAAACGTTTCACAAATCTTGAATAACCACTTTATGTGACGGTGTTATTGGCGTTAGTTGTCTGCGCTTTCGCCGGTGTCTGCAAGGCATGTCAAAATAAACGTGTAAAATTTTAAAGGAATAATTAGGAAACTGTTAATTGATAGATATCCAATAGATATGATAGATATCAGATAGATAGATATCTACCTTTAGTTAAATTTTTATTTTCTATAAGTGAGACCGAATCGAAACGTTTCTATGCGAAAACTATTTAGAATTCTTAACTGGTATTCAAGTCTTGTCCCAGTCTCTAGCAGTGGCAATACCTACTGCTTAGACACTGGACTCTAAATTTTGGTAAATATTTTTTGATTAAATAATTATTTTTTACAGCATTCTTTCTTCAGACGCATACATTAAATTTGGGCTTCAAGACTTTATTTCGCTTTAAATGACAATATTAAATTGTTTAATTTTATTACTTACTGTATGAATAAATTTGGTTTTACCACATTTACAGGATTTCTTTTATTTATTTCTAAATTCAAATGAGGCTATCAAGGACATCTGTACTACATAATTGACAACATTTTAAACAGATGAGAAAAGTATCGAAAACATCAAGTTAAATTAAACCGATTCTTCATAACCGCACATCACTGAAACGGTGCGATGCGTCAAATAGGTTATTTTAATAGTGAACTTTATCTTCGACGTACATTGCCTAAATTTGTATGACGCTGAGAATGTTGCCCGCATTAAACTAATTTAAACCATGTACGTTACCGTTAAAGTTCACTATGAAAATAAACAACCTATTTGACGCACAGTGCCGCTGTCATGAGGTGCGGTTGGTAGGAATCGGATCTTCTAACAGATTTGTCTAGATGGAGCTGCGCGTGTGTCCGTCCGGCTTCATATCAATTTAATTGGTAATTATTTGCTAAATTACGAAATTGTTCTATTTATGAGATTTTAGCCCAATAGGGTCATTAATACAAAAGACAGGAAATAATTACTCTATTGGTATTAAGATAATGCATATGACTTCTATATATTGACTAGGACACTAAACATCTGAACAAAGGACCCTATTGTACGTATGGATTAATTGACTTAATTTTCTAACTTAAAATTTCTTAGTTTCATGATTCTGTTTACATACTAATATCTGATTTTAATATAAAACCATAAATAGTTTATTTTTTTGAGGCTTTTCTGGTTGCTGGAATTTCTGGTTGCTGCTGGTTGCTTGGTTGCTTAGTATCTGGAAAACTAGAATCGACAATAAGGTCCCTCTTCTCAGATAATATTAAATATAGCTTAAAATATTTAACTTTAAATTTAGGATTGATTACATAAGATCATATTTGTAATTATATATTTAGCTCATAAAATTTGCTGCATCTCCCACTAGGCAGCGCATCCGGGGACGTGATAATGTTTTTCATTCTTCGCTGATGTTGATGTATTATACAACGGATCTGTATATACACATGGGCATATATTTAAGGGCGATAGTGTCCACTTACTACAGGCGAGGACTGTGTGTTCGTCTTTCACTTTCTTTCAATAAAATATATGTGTATATATAGTTAGACAGGAGACTAGACGTAAATTCCTACTGAAAGAATTTTATGTTTTGTCTGATATGCGGGCGAATTAGCAGGCAAATTTTAGTACAATTATTAATGTGAAAAAATAAAATAGTATAGTAATGATTAGTACTATATTTTTGGCAAAGTAAATAGAAAGCGTTTGCAACATCGTTCATGTTTAAATACTGCAATCAACATGTTATAAGTTTTGCTGAGGCACTGTCTAACGAAAAATGTATTTAATAAAGAATTTTCTAAATAAACAGAAAATGAACCCACCTTAATTCTTTCTTAGATACGCTAATAAATATTTATCTTTCTTATTAAACATAATTTTATCTTTCTGTTATCATTATCAGGCTAATCTATAATTATCACCATGTTCAAAATAATGAGACGTAATTTATGTTTGTAATTATTTTGTAATTAATTACTTTTCTCACACATACTTATGTATTTAAACGGGTCTTAATATAGACCGGAAACGTAGAGTAAAACAAATAAGGTAATCATTCGCGTTAAGACCCGTTTAAATAGTTAAATTAATTACTTATTGTACACACTTTTCACTTATTTTGAAAGAGAGTATGCACGTTGCAATCCAACAGCCGCCGGGCGCGCTCGACTGGCCACGTTACCCCTCTCTCACAGAAGACTACCTCGAAATGTACTGCATTTCTCACTCTATCCTATTTCCCCAATGTACACGTGTTTCGGTAGTGAGTGAGATATACCAGAGCTCATTTCCATCCCATCCTATCCCTCCCCATTTTCTCAATCCATTCCTTAATCTGCAAAGATAGGCAGCGCATCCCCGGATGCGTGCCAAATTTTGTCATTTTGGACTAATGTTGGCATGTATCGCGGATGTCTATGGACGACAGTATCCACTTACCATCAGGTGAATTGTATGCTGGTCTGCTGCCTTCGTCTATAAAAAACAAACTTAACGTAATGCCAAACCCCAACAGAAACTATAAGTAATATATTTAACGTATTGAAGAAATTTGTTCGTAAAGTATTGCCCAATCAAGCATTCGAACAAATACAAATTCATTTGCTGTTGTTCATTGTTTATTTATTTCAATAGGCAACAAGGTAGTGCCAACTGCAAATATAACGTTGTAAAACAAACCTGTACTTTTAGTTAAAGCAACGAATAAGAATGACACAGTTATCATAATAACAAATTTAAACCCAAAAAATGTTTGTAAAACTGCCAACGTTCCGTTGGCCAGTACTTTTATCTGGATGGAAGGAGCACAGAATCGTCTCTTATGTGTGACAAATCTTGGACGAGAGGCCTCTATTAATCAGTATTAAGCCTATGTTTGGACATTTAGAAGTAGATTTGGAAAAGGATTGGGAAGGGTAGAAAATAAGGAATACAACGGAAGCACTCCTCATTATTTGGAGATGGAATGGGGAGTAAACAGATTTATAGAATAAAAAGTTTCTTTTTTATCGCATTATACTCACTCCTCGATGCAAGGGCGTAGTCAGCATTTTAACCAGGGTGGGGCGAAAGCAAACAGTTTTCTTATAAATTAAACAGAGGTAGTGTAATGCAGAAAGTCTTTTATTTATTCTTTCCTATGTCGAGCGCCGGTAAATTGAAAGACTATGAAATACGAATAGGTATATTGCATGCTGAAAAACTTTACCATGTCTTACTTAAAAAGTACTTGCTAACTATACCGGTCTCTTTCATGTGCACTTATATATGTATAATGTACGTATATGTATTATTTATACATTTATTTATCAGTATCAATGGCATCAAAGTAGTCGCCTAACGATGGATAAGAAACACCTGTTTTTGTATATTTTCGCATCAGTGTTTGTCGTGATACCGTTACTGATAGTATATTTATATTTTCTTAACAGGTATATATATTTATATGTTTTATTTATAAGTTTTATGTTCCGTTAAAACACTTATTGGACTTTATTTTTTTTGTGGCTAATTATCATTTCTCTTATACTTAATTGTTAATTGATGTGAAATTATTTTAAAACGTTAGTTGGAAGGTTATTTTTAAAAAAATATGTCGGCCTTATTTTGTATGCGAATTATATAATAATGAAAATAATGAATACAATATGTTTTTTTGAAATGGCTTTAATATTTGGAAGCTAATCGCCATTCCTGTCATAATAAATTATTCTTGTGAGATAACTTTGCCGTGTGGTGTCGGACATTAAAATAACATCACCCGATTTCTACCCGTGAGAATAGACTATAAAATCCTGTTGTAAAAGGCGGCTAAGGGATAACAAAGCGCTGAGGAATTACAACACCTCTAGAAGAGTGGACTCGCCAACCTGGTTGGTCATTGTGCCATTTCAAGGCCATACATCTCTCATGCAGAAGATAACGTCCACGAGAAGGCCCATGTCCCAGCAGTGGATACTAAAGGGGGCCAATTGTGGTATGGTATGGATATAAATTTAAAATGTTAGCTGGAAGATAACATCAAAACTATGTCGATATAATTTTGTTTGTGAATTAAACAATAAACCAAACCAATAACGTCGTCGGTCAATGTATCTGTCGATTTTAATTCCGTATATACAGGACACATGCAATAATAACATATTCATTCTATGGATTACATGTGAGCGTACAAACAAAATGTGTCCAAATCTTAGCTTCAAGCTTCCTGAATATTTTCATTTTTCTACACTTTAAGTAGAATAAGGAAATAAAGTAATAGGTACTCATATTATGCGACAGAGGTCGCCACAACAATACTTTAATATAATTCCGGTGCACCTTTCGATAACATTTATTTTTGACATATTTTTTTTGGATGTTAATAGTTATTCTAATCTAATTACTAGTATCTAATTAGTTAACAACTTTTATCATATTATACTAATAATAAATGACTAAGCAAAATACATCCTATAATTCACTGATACTAATAATCAGATTAAAAAATAACATTTTTTTATTAAATTTAAACATATGCTTAATTTCAGCGTTACAGTGTCCTCGCTTGATATAAGACCTAAATTATTAATAGATCAAGATGGAGGTGCAGATGATGCTATGGCGATATTCATGGCGCTACTTTATGAGAAGTACTTCAATGGGTAAGCAGTTGTATTTACCGATCTCTATAAATCTCTGTATCCTCTATCACCTATTCACTACATGATTTTTTGGTATGAACCAGAGAAGATCTAGTCTTCATTTGATTACTATAAAAAATGTGTAATGTGGACTTTGTGGTTTAATAGTGAGAATTTATTAATCTTCGAATTGTGTCATGTTTGTGCGTAATATTTGTGATAATCAAGGAGCCTTAATCTCAGTAAACACACTACACTTTACTGAGCGACCAACTTACTACGATGAAGAAAACGCTTGATAGAAATTCATTATCACTTGACATTGGCTAAATAGACGTCGCACTTGTGTCGCTGATACTGCAATTAATCAAAGTATCAAATCAATCAAAGAAAAAGAAGAAAGCATAATTTATCTCGGGATAGTTTTAAGAGGAGATTGAAAGATCAGCCCCTCCAAACAGACACCGGTTTAGTTCTTCTATAGTTTAGTTTAGTATGTGTATGTATGTATACATATTTTAGATGTTTATTTATTTTATATAATGTTGTTTCACTTACACCTACCATCATACCATCACTATATAGCCTCAAAGTTGACTGGGAGAAAATGCTTCATAGTATTAAGTCCGTCTATTGTTAAAACAATAATGTGAAAAAAAAAGAAGGCAGATTACCGAATGGTAATAGCTACTGGCTACCATGAGGTAGAAACTCCCAGAAAACCACAAATATTGTGCTTATGTGTGATATACGCAACCGTAATTTGTAAATTTTTACATTTATAGTTTTAAATAAAAATGTAACTTATAGAAAATTCGGAACCATGGCCGATGTAACCTGTGCCGTAACGTCAAATAGGAATAAAAGTTTCCCACTCTTCAATTGCATGAAACTCACAATAATATGATGTGTACGCAACAAGAAAGTCTAAAAAGTTAAATGATTTTACTTTCAGACCAGAAGTTGTAGCACTAACAACGTCGTCGGGAAATGTTTATGAAGATCAAGTCTATATTAATGCACAAAGGATTCTTGATATAGCTGATAGAAGAGATGTAAGTACCTACCCGTATACAAAATTTATTAGATTCATCGATCCGTCCGGGTTTCGGTCAGGTGGCATAACAATTTTCTGGAAATCCCAAATATAGCTCAAATATCCATTCAGCATTGATTTAGTTTACAATTATCAAAATCAGTGTAGTAGATTTTCTATTTACCCGTTACTTTAAACGGAAAAAAATAAACAGTTTCTGTACGGGATGCGTACCAAACTGGGTTTCCGGGGTGTGGACTGTATCATAGGATTAAAACAATTACTATTTTCCAATAGAGCCGGGGTAGCACAGGTATTTTCTTCTTGAGGGTATACCGCTTCAGACTGTCGCTTCGGAATGGCTTGGAGCCCAAAATGCTCGGCTGACAATAATGTAAAACGGCTGACAAAATGCTGACAGTAATGACGCTTCACGTCTATCTGACGTTACGCTCCACCACTATGCGTAAGAGACAGTTTTGATTAGATCGATTTACCTACATACACTACAATTATAATATTATTGTACACATTTTCCAAGGTACCGTTGTACACGGGATTCTGTATTCTTATGAAGACTTGAAGACAAATAGCTCACTGTCTAGTAACAGCAGGATGACTGTATAGCATCCATGTTGTACAAAAAATTCTAAAGAACACATTGGTAAACAATGAACAAACATTCATTTATCATTTATTAATCGTATCCGGTGTATTTTGCATAATGATCTGGCGCATTATCAATTGCGTTAATAAATAAGATAATCCTGTGTTGTGAAATCGTCTATGCTTTAGAAAAAATATTTCAACCTGTTTGGTACAAAAATTTTGCACGATTGTGAAAACCTCACAGAAATCAGACTAGTACCTACTTAGATGTAGAAATTAGCGCAAACAAATCGACAGCCATACACGTGTTTTATTTAATACATACTTTCAGGTACCCATCTATAGGGGTTCTAACTCCTCATTAGTTTGGAATGTCGAACTAAACGACAACTATTTCGGTTATGATGGATTAGGTGACAATGATGATGTCCAGTTTCAAGCTATAGCAGCACAGCCAGAACACGCTGTATCGGCTCTCATCGAATTATCGAAGAATTATGGAGGTGATAATGTTTTTCTTTATAGAAGTTTTAAGGTAACAACCTCTAACCTAACGCTATTATGATTTACTCTTTATTAAATACAAACGAACAGCAAAAAATACTAAATGGGCAGCAAATCATGATCAACAAAACAAATCATTTTTGTATAATTGAAATAAATATAATTACAATTTACTAAGAACGTCATCGGTTCTTCGAGCTATGTGCCCTGCCCACTGCCACTTCAGCTTGCTAACCCGAGAGGCGATGTCGGTGACTTTAGTTCGTCTACGGATCTCCTCATTCCTGATTCGATCACGAGGGAAACTCCGAGCATAGCCCTCTCCATAGCTCGCTGTGCGACAGTGAGCTTATTTATGAGGCCCATAGTCACAGACCACGTCTCGGTGCCGTAGGTCATCACCGGCAACACACACTGGTCGAAGACCTTCGTCTTCAAGCACTGAGGTATTTTGGACGAGAAGACGCTGCGTAGCTTCCCGAACGCTGCCCAGCCGAGTTGGATTCGTCGATTGACCTCTTTCTCGAAGTTGGACCTACCTAGTTGAACCGATGGCCGATGGGGCAGAAGGGTTCTCGAATGGAGACCACATACCGGCGGACGAAGCCGAGGACGTCCATCTGCTAGATGGACAGACGACCTCGTAAAGGTTGCGGGCACCCGCTTGATGCAGGTCGCTGCCGATAGGTCTAAATGGCGGACAATGGGGGAGGCCTATGTTCAGCAGTGGACGTCCAAGGGCTGAGAAGAAGAAGAAGAAGAAGAAGAACGTCATCACCAAGTCGGCGGAGACCCGCTTCGTGGGACTAATATTTCCTTATTATCACCAGAGGAAGCTAAACCTGACCCACCTTTAAATATGGTACCATCAATTTGCTGCTCGTTCAGTATTATTTTGCTGCTCAATGAATGAATTATTTCACCAAAATTAAAAACGCAAGAATTTCGAAAGGAAATATTGCAATTTCAGGTCGGTTAACGGTAATAGCATTGGGTCCCCTTACGAATATCGCGTTGGCTATCAGACTTGACCCAGGATTTATTCGGAGACTGTCACACCTTTATGTTGGTGGGGGAAATGTTTATAGTAAGTAATAAATTACTCTTAATGCTGTTAATTGCTTAAGGCTTAACTGGTACCTACAATGATCCACAAGTTCAAAGTCGTTCAGTGAACAATGAAAAGAGCTGTGCTAGGAATATCTTTAATTGATAAGGTTCGGAATGAAACTATTCGTAAATGGATCGAATAGATCTCAGAGAATATAATCAGACAAGACAAGAAGTGTTGTGGTGTGCCTAACCAAAAGTGGACGGACAGGCTTATGGTATCGAATGGATATAATTGGATACAATTGTCCACGGTTAGCGGGTAATTTGAGAAAATATTGTCGACTGTTTTTCTATTTCTACACACATAATAATGCAGTGAAAGAATACGAGTACAGTTGAAGGTATAGCTGAAGTAAACTTCAGTATTTATTAACATAGATTTGATAATAAGTACTATCCTTGTTGTTGGAAACACCTTGTGATTTATTTCAGTTAACGGTAAATTCAAAGCGATGGTAAAACTCACTATTTATTATTATCCAAAAAAACCACCTAAAGATATAAATTTAAAAAAATAACTTTGGAAGCATATGCTTATTTGAAACCACTCTATTTTTTGTAAAGGTGAAGACAATCGAGAAGCTGAATACAACGCTCTTATGGACGTAGAAGCTTACCGCGTAGTAGTGGATAATTCTTTGCCGGAAAAAGTTACAGTTGTTCCTTTTTCACAAGTTGGAACATCTCTAAACATAACCAAGGTACAGTACCTGACATTATTCTGAAGAAGACAATTGTCCGTTTTCGCTTACACAGAGCGTGTTCTCCATTATTCACCGTCGCCATATTCTATCTCATATAAATTATTATGGCATAAGGAAAGTATATCGTACCATTATGCTCCTTCCTTTCCATTCAATTCCATCGAGTAAAAATATATTAGTAAAAACCCTCCCAAGAATGAATAGGAAGTGTAAGAAAACGAGGAGCACATTTGATATCCTATTTTATTAGAAAACATACAGACAGACAGGTATAAAATAAAGAAATAAAAGAACTAAATATAATGAAATAGTTTATTTTTGCAAATACATACATACTAACTTTGAATTGAATTGTATCAATTTGTTCTTGTTTGCTCTGTTCACTGGACTATTATTAACTTTTTATATTCTAAATCGGGTCTGAACTCGTATAATAAAGACATTTGTTTACCTTTTATTCCCTCGACGTTATGGCACGGGTTACACCAGCCGTGGTCACGAGTTGACTGAAGAGGCGGGTAGTCCAGAATGGGAGCTGCGAGCAGGGTCATCAACTACCCACATTTGATCTTCACATTCTGAAACGCTTTAAGTATTATAGCTCTAAGTTCTCGCATAAGTGATAAAAATGTCTTAATGACAATATAGAAAATTTAAACCTAACGCAAAAAGAAAAAAAATTCATCAGATCTACTTGTAGTCTTAAATTTCCAAACTCCTAGGCGTGCCGTGTTTTCGTTGGCACGTTATTCTATTTAGTTATTCTAATTAATTAATTTATATAATTAGATTAATTAATATGATAATTAGATAATTTTAGTTATTCTTAACTAAAATTGACATGTATCGCGAATATTTATGGGTAGGTATCGGTAGCTTTTCCGCCACATTTTTTCCATATAAAACATATTTTCTTGTTTTCTGACAATAAAAAAATATATTTTTTAGGAATGGCGCCTAGAAGTGCTGGGATCTGTACCGACAGATATAATGCGTGCTCAGAACTCTTTTGAACGTATTTCGCTGGCCAGCAGCACAGAATGGACGGAGCTGGATCCCGCAGTCATGGCCATGGTGTTGGATCAGAGCGTGCTTAGTGAAATCAAATATTCCGACAACAGTATCATTTTGTGTGGTAAAAACACTTTATTTTGTTATTGAAGATACCTTAAATGTTTCTAAATGCAGCTTATTTATCTTCTTTTGCAAAAATGTTATTATAAAATTGACGAATTTCTAATGACTAAACATTACAATTGTTTACAATTTATCAATAAATACTTAATATTCAATTAATAATATTGAATTTGACATTTATTTTTTAAAACAATTTCATCTGTTGACATTAATTAGAATCTATTGTATATTATTTGTATATTTTATATTTTTTTATTAATTAGGTATGTTATTTATACTTAATAATATTTGACACGATATATTTCGTGAACCGTATGTGGTTAACAATTTGTGGCGTCGTGGTTGTGTATATAGTGGCAAGTATCTCACTTTTATGGAAATTCAAAGATGGTTTATTGTAAGAATTTGCAAACCGACGACGCAGAGTATGTACGGAGTCAATTAATACGTACAACTTCTATTGTAACCCGTACTCTGGCAAATAAATTATCTGAATCTGAATCAGTGGGAGAAAGAGATTGTACGCGATCCCGCAGCCGCTGGCGCACTCGATTGGTCAAGTAACCCCTCTCTCACAGAAGACTACCGTATAATGTACTACATTTTCCTCTTTATCCTAATCTCCCAATATACGTACTCGTATATGTTTCGATAGTGAATAATATATAAAAGAGCAGAGCCCATTCCAGATGAGATCTTATCTTAATCCTCGCGATTTTCCCAACTCTTTCTCCAACACTTTAGGCAGCGCATCCGAGGGCGAGTCCACATTTGTCGTTCTGGGTGTTGGCATGTATCGCGGATGTCCATGGGCAACATTATCTACTTACCGTCAGGTGGTGCCAGTTACACGAACTATTAACGAGAAATAATTTTCTGTTTCAGGAGAAGACAGAGGACTAAATACCAACAATTTTACAGACTCTACCCCAAATGTAAGATTAATTCATTCTGCAAGAAGAGAGGTGTACAAACAGCTATTATTAAATGTGTTTTCAGCTGAATTAGACAACTCATAAATGTAATGATAATATCTGTACTTATTTGCCCTTATTTTCTCTATACCCAATTAATTTATTAATCTTCACGTTCTACTATCAAACACCATTGATAATCTATAAGTAAATACACGAACTTGCATACATTTCAATGATAATTCTGATACAATTCTGTTTCAATTGTCAATGTATTTGTCAATTGTGTTTCAAAGCATAGACTGTAGCAGAAATATTAGATCTGTGTTTCAAAGGCACTAAAAAACAATGCCATCTAGCGACAGTAGAGTTAAGTCTTTTAAAATTAGTTTATTTCTTCGCAATAAAACAAATATTTTAGTTGTAATTGAATGAAAGTCATATGTTGAAATTAATGAACTGTTGTAATTTTCGTACACTAACACTAATAACGTGATAATACGAGTATTGTTATAATTATTAAGTTACTAGAGCATATAACTTGTTTGTCAGTTAGAATGACAAGAGGGGAGGTGCCCGGGAAGCATTGCGTCCCGAATTACACGTTAACAATTCAATATTACATTATGATTATACATAATTTGAGAAGAGACAAGAATATTTCTTTAATTTACTTCTCCAGCCGCGCAAGTCACTAGTGTCGTTTTAGTAATACGAGGTACTCAATTAGATTGATCTATATGAGACTATAAGGCACAAGTCTCCAATAGACGTAAAAAGAAGCTTGCCCACCGTCTGGTTTTCGACCGGACAGTCTTGACGCGATTTATCCGTGTCCGATTCCCTAAATGCGATTAATTCACAAATTTTAACATCCAGGCAAACATTAGTAACCCACGTATACATACGTACATGTAGGGTAGGTAAACTGAAATCCCGCCTTTAATTTTTCATAATTACCATTATAATTTTGAACTTAATGGAGGATTTTTCTTTACATTTCACTATATAACATAAAGACTACAGCCTCCCCATCCCCTCGCTTCCCAGCATCTATGTGTCCGGTCGTGGGAAACGGAAATGTTGTTTAAACCTGATTTGTCGGCCGATTGTGGATTGATATAATTGTGGTCGGCGTTAATGTGCGTTGAACGAGCGCAGTGAACGGACGTAATCCGAGAGTCATTCCCTGTGCGATGAGGTGAAAAATTGAATGTCAACAGCTGATTTAAATTATGGCGTTGAGCTGCGGCTCGCTGCGTCTGTTATGTGCGTTGTCGTAGTTTTGCAATGCGATGCGTTGCGGCGCAACGCAGCTGTGATGTGCACGAACCTTAAAGGTCCACAATATTTATCTTAAACATTTTTTTTCTAAAACGTACAGCAAATACAGAAATCTTCCTTCCAACTGACGCTGCCATCTGCATCGGTCCTTTTTTAAAATACAGAATTAGCATTGAAATAAATATTAAAACAAAGGGGTTGGGGTTATATGGAACATATACTTTCCGCCATTTTGAAAAAAAAAACGATTACACGGCCGCCAACCAAACTTTTATAAATCAATAGAAGACGTCAAAACAAACAAAAAATGTCCTAAAGTAAAATCTCCTAAAACGCCTCGGAGTTGAGATAGACAAGGTAAAAGTTATAATTTTCAATATTGTTTTGGTCTCTAGACGTAACTAAAAAAACTATTAATGGTTTTTTTTTTCACAACTGTATAGATCTAAATCAGTTTGAGGACAAGTCAGTCTTTGTGCTCCTACCAGTAGGAAAACAGTAGGAGTAGAGGAAACGGTTCTTTATTCTGACATCAGGAATTCACTATATAAAGACCCTCATTATTTTTTCAATAACCTTAAACTTATCTTAAATGTATAGAAGTAAGATAAGTTTAAAAGAAATATCTAACACAACGACTCTGTATCAGATAAGGTTTTATCTTACATACACTTGTATTTTTCATAACAATTTACCTTTCAGATAACTGCTGATATAGTGTTTACAATAACGGAAAAAGTAATGCAACTACCTAATTATATCTTGACAAACAGACAAGCAGATTCTAAGAATCAAAAGCAAATATTTTAATACAACAAAGATCAACGTAAACCTTGACAATGTTGGGAGTCACAAACAGGATGTTAGCTTTGCATCCTTGAAATTATTTGATTGTTAAGCGTAAGGTACAGTCGCCAAATATAGTCCCCTTTTTGTAAAAAAATTGTAGAAAAAAAAATATTACAGGTAAAATAATAAATAAAACGTCAAACATTAGGTACAATACTCCTTTATTCTTAAAAATAATCAAAACCTTGTTAACTTTGTTACAAATTCTATAAAGATAGCTTTAACAAAAAAGTGCAAATTCTAAAAATATATTTTTGGGCACCTAATTCCGTCCCGGGGACGATATTGAAATCGCAATAATCAGTACGTGAACTTAAATTGTATTCATAAAACTATTATATAAAATTGGTACTTAGTAATCATATTATAATATCTAATCAGACCTTTGTCAATCATTGATATGGTTTAAGTAATTCTAATTTTCCAGACAAGTTGTACAGATAAATTTAGGTCCTGGATTTTCAACGCAATCCTCATGCATCCATTGGAAACATTTGATGCATCTTATCCATTTTTCTCCATTTTTGTCTTCGGAAAAGCTTTTATGACAAACTGGGCATTCAGCGTCATCATTATCGCTATCTTCTTTGTTAATAGAGACCAAAATTGGGTCACCATCAGATGTTTCCCCGTCAGAAGACTGTTGCTTTTGTCGCTTGTTGGTTTTATTGTTATTTTTGCTTTTTCCTGCTGTTTTAGTTTTTTCCACACTTCTGTCCCTTTTTTTCCCGCTACTACTTCATCCTTCTCCTTCCTTCTCCTTCCGCTTCTTTTCTGCATACATTATTTCTTGTTTATGCGGTCATAAATGACATATAATGACGAGCCATAAATAACTTCATCTATTTTTTGCCCGCCTTCTTTTTGGTCTGTGAAAATGGATGTGGAATATTATTCCTGATAGCCAATTGAAAAGCCATTCGTTTTAAATCAGAAGCGGTGACACCATAGTAATTTTTCTCCATTTGCAGGCAATAGTTTACCAGCTCCTCTTCTGATTCTAAGGGCAAAACTGGTTTTCTTCCCATTTTCTACAGATTTTTCAGAATTTTTCACGTAATCTTTCGAACTAGCTCTTGGGACGTTAAATAACTTTACTGCCTTTTTATAACCCATTTCTTTCGTTCGTACAGCTTCAACAGCTTTTTTCATTGCTTCAGGATCCCACAGCTTTCTCTTTGGCATCTAAAGTATAAAGAAAAATATTAACTAAATATAGAAAACAGCTATAGAAAATAAACTTAAAAGTAAGGTGAAGTTACCTAAATATCGTCCCGGGGACGATATTAGGTCCACGTAGGGGGACGTTATTAGGAATTTGTTATTTGTTTTAATAAACATCCATTTAACAAAAAACACATGTCATAACCTAAAATTTTTCCGATCGTTTTAAATCATATATAATAATGTTCATTTTGACAAAACTTTCGTTTCAAGAAATCAAACATATTAATATTTAATCAAGGCCGAGAATATTTCAATCAAAAACTCACCTTGAACAGTTTTTTTCTTTTTTAAATATCTTGTTGTAGGAGCGACGTTTTACCACTACTTTTCTACAATGGCCGAATGAAGTAACTAACTTTTGATTCGGGATATCAAAATTAGATGGCGTTTGTTGAAAGAAAAAAAACGGAAGGGGACGAAATTAGGTTCGGGGACGAAATTTGGCGACTGTACCTTACCTATATCGTTCAACGAGTTTCAATAACCGCTGCACCTCTAACAGCTTTATGTTCACTGAGAGGCAGATCAGTGCAGTTCTAGCCGCGACCAATGCTTCACTGTGTAGAAAAGGACTCCACTAAAGCTTGTGTAGCGACAAAGCGTTCGACCCACGACGACGTGCTGTTTAATTTATGCTAGTTTTCATAGTTTTCTGTAAAGAGTTTTTTATGCGTCCTCGGGTGTCGGGTGTCGTACGCTCGGCGATAGCCAGATTCGCTAGTCGTCTCGTACGCTCCCCACTAAGCAGTTTAGTGTAGAGGTTGGTGATTGCTTGCGGTTGGTTGTATATCAGAAGGTTGTCTAATTAGTCGACGAAATATCCTCGTAATGTTTAATTTATATTGGTTTTCATAGTAGCTAGAGCCCTTTTCTGTAATGAGTTTATTATGCGTTCTGTGCCGTGCGCTCGGCGATAGCCAGATTCGCCTGTGGTCTCCTACTCCCCCTACTAAGTAGTTCAGTGTAATCATTAATTTAAACTTAATTGCACACACAAAATGTATAATGGGCGGACTTAATGCCTTATGGCATTCTCTACCGGTCAACTTTTGGGTAAACAGAGAGTTAAGTATACGAGTATGTACATACCTAAATCAACTTCATAACTGATCGATTATAATCTGTGATAATTTATGTATCCATTACGAGTTGAACCCATATTAGGATAAGTTAGAGGATATTTCATCCTTTAATTAAGCAACCTTCTGATACACAAGCATACACTGGTTCGTGGATGCTTGTAATTGGTGATATATCAGAAGGTTTCTACACTTGTTAGGTGGGATTCGTGCGTGAGAGCGCATATTACAATCCCACAACTGAAAAATGCAAAATATGTTCACAAAGGTGGGCAAAGTTAATCCAAAAGTTAACTTCGTTAATCGTTAATTCGCTACTCAAAAAGTTAACTTAGATAATCGTTAAAGCGTTAGCTTTTTGAAATTTAACGCAAGTTAAAGTTATCAGTTAAAAGTTAATCACCCAAAATTTGTACTAAATTACGTATTATATATTTTAAGTAAGATAATAGAATAGAACAGGCTGGGCTGGCTAGGATACACATCACATCATACACAGGTATATTAAGTGATTGATATTTTTAGAATAAAAAAAACACAGAAACATATGCACCTACCTACCTAGTACAATAAAATAACAATACAATAGCAAGCAATAATATGTAGCATGCTAATGTCAATTTCATTTATTTCAACAACACAAACTAAAAAGTAGCACTTTTTTGCTCGTAGTAAGAAGTTAGGTTATAAAAATATCAAAAACATTTTTTTTATTTTAATTCTTTCATTAATGGTAAGGCAAAGGGAACTGAGCCCATACAGCCGTGGTAGCAGACGTGGAGCGCAATTCAAACAAACATAGACAATAACGAACCAATGTAACGGGCTAAAGTTAACGGAAGTTTAATTTAACGTGAGTTAAGAAGACCTTTAACAATTTTTTAATTTAACTTAAAAGTTATATCGTTAAACAATGTGTTAACTTCGTTAATTAACAATTAACGGTTTTCTGCCCAGTTTTGCTCACATATTACATACGACTTACAAATATACATGATATTTATATAAATATAATACGAAAAACAATCACACAACGCAATGCGCTTTCTTGACTCGGCCCCTGTTTCATGGATTGTGTTTAAATACGGGCCATGACTACAGAATAAAGTTCCAAAAAGTAGATAACCGTGTGCGCTGCAAAAGGTCTTCGATACCCATGTCCGAGGACTTCACAAAAGTAGAAAACAAAATCCACAGCTGCTGAGAGTAATAGTTTATAGATAACAGTTTATCGACATTACGCCAATTCAAAAATTAATATGAGAATAATATGCAAACAATCGCTCAAAAAATATACTTAGACAGTCATGCACATGCACAACCGACAGTCAGCGCTTACTCAGCACCGTTAAGGTTTGTTTACACAAGTTTCGAACGGTTCGGCTGAGATTATTCTATTCGATTCTCGTATGCGACCAAACTACATACAATTCTTAGCTACAACTGTTCACATGATGATATAAACTCGATGATAACAGTGATCAGATAATGATAACAGTTGTTTATACTAACCTTTGATCGATTTACGAGAAACTCCCGTTCAAGAGACTATTTTTGTGTAAATGAGCCATTAGCCACACACTCGCAGAACATACTGGCTAATGAGCTAGAAAATTGAGCAATTATTATTACGAATTTTATTTTAATAACTTAAAATTTAATTGTTTCAAGATTATATTTATATGTTGGTATAGAAACATGTCCCAGCGTCTGTTTTTTTTTTAAATAATGCACACGGTAATAACAATAATTTAAGAATTAAGATTTCACAAAACTAGAACCAACAATAAAGTTCTTTTTTTGGGTTAACGTAGCATTTTAATTTAGTACGAACTAAATTCGCTCTCGCTTGCTATTGGCTACAATATTAAGCGCACCAATGAACGGTCTTACGACGCGAATACTATGAATCGCAGCTCCAGTTAAACGGGCACCTTAATTGTATAGCATTAAAGCCTTAAATCGATTAGCTTGTATGGTTTATAGTGTTGATAATTGTATTTACATTTAGCATTCGTTTGCCGACCATCAAGATGTTTACAAACGTCTAGTCACGCTCAGTTTTGTTATCATTACGAACATAAATTTACTTTAATTTACTGAACAAGTGAAGAATTGAGTAATCTTAATCACATTGCAATTAGAAATTCAGCAAACATCTTTCAGCGCTATGACGTCCCAGTAAGTGTAATTTATTTTTGTATTGTGTTGGACAATAAGCGGATAGCAAAAAATATGTATAATTCTGGTGTTTTCTTATGACTTACCATCTGTCATAAAATGTATTTTAGCCAAATAAATGTCCCCCGGGGACGAAAACACGGGGTTCCGTGTTGTCCCGTGAAAAATTGAGATTTCTAACTAAAAACCTTATAAGAAACTATTGCACGATGATCAAATGATCATCAGTGAAATGAATAAATTAAATTAAAATCAGCTATTAATACATATTATACTTGTGCAGTGATTATAAATTCATAAATAAAATGCAAAAAAACCTTCTTAAACTAGGTACCTATAATAATAATAATTAATAATGTCAGTTACTAAATAACTAAAAAATAAGTGTTTAATATTTAAATATTTGTTTGTTTGTTTGTATGAAAAAGAAAATTCCTTTTACGTCATTTTATATTCGGCACGTTTTACAATAAAACAGTACATATAGAAAGCTGGTATGTTCCCATTATTTCAATATTGTTGTCAATATTTAATTTGTATAATCCAAAAAAATGTTGCAGTCTACAAGCTAATATAATAACATGCTAATGTAACATAATGAAATAAATGTCATTGCTCAATATACGCTGGCAGCTCAATATAATTTATAGTCGCATATTACCATATTCACCCATATTCACATTCATAGTACATATATAAAACCCAACAAATTCTATGTATTCTACACATGAAGTCATTGATACAAATACACGTTAATTATTATCTGTCTCGTACGATTAGATAGGAATTCCCGACATCGATTCGCGGATAGACTACACGCTCGCATGCTAAAAATAGTTTACGGTAAAAATACTTAACTATTAAACTAAACTATGGCCTGTTCACCCGGTGTCAAGCTAGTGACGCGACTAAAACTCGTTGAATAATAAATCAAAAAATGTAAAACAATAAATCGATCGAATAGGATTTAAGATAATAATCAAAATCATTTCTATACTACGTTCAGGAGGTCGCGTCTGTATATTGAATAATAATAATCATGTAGAATGTACATTTAATTCAAGTGTTATTTTATGTTGAATAAAATACCATATTTTATAGTTAATTTATTGCTTTTTAATTTAATGGTTGGCAAGCTATATCCATATCTAGCTCACTACTGTATTTAATTAATTAACGAATAGTCAATCGATTACAAATAATTCACGACGAATATCGAAAATCGTGAATCATTGTTCCCACTCAAGTTCCGTACATCACTAGTCACAGACAACTGACAGATGTCAGCCGCACCATGCTACATGAAATCGATTCTAATCATTGAATTGTTTCTTTAACAATGATTCCAATACAATATTTATACCTATCTATATTAGTACTCGTAAATAAACAGTGAATTCACAAAATCAGAACATCACATACTACAGATTAGATCAGATATTTTATTCTGGCAACTACGAGATAACGTAGCCTGTAACGTCTCACTGCAAGGCACAAGCCATGCTAGTAATAACGTGAGAGTTTCGGGCCATAATTAACTATGCGGGCCCAGTGCGTCAGGGACAACCTCACAAATGAGAGTCCAGAATAAGTTCAATCAACCACCGGTAGAGGTACTGATTTTTGAGTATTGACTCGGCGGTGAAGGAAAACATCGAGAGGAATCTCGTGCGGCCGAAAATTGAAATAAATATTCTGAGGCCTGTGTAATACATATATACATATATACACCAATCCTTACTGGACCTCGTGATGGATCCTAATATAGGCCTGTGTCCTACATTGTCGTCAAATGATTTTCTATATATGAGATATGATCTTTTATACGAGGGCGGAGTGATAAGTCTGGTAAAAATGAAACAAGGAGTCAACTTTATTTAAAAATTATGATTTATTTTTCAACATAGTTTCCTTCTAACTCAATGCACTTCATCCAGCGTTTCTCTAGCTTTTTGATCCCTTCCATAAAATACGACTTAGGCAACCCTTCGAAATAGGCATTGGATTCGTGCATGGTCTCCTCGTTGGAGCTAAATCTTCTCCCACCGAGCCATTTTATTAAATTCGGAAACAGAAAATATTCGCAAGGGGCTAAATCTGGCGAATATGGTGGGTGAGATAGAAACTCATATCGCAATTCAAGGATTTTGGCCACGGCAATCGCGCAGGTGTGTACTCGTGCGTTGTCTTGGTGGAAGAGGATTTTCTTCTTAGCCAAATGCGGTCGTTTGTCAGGTAAAATTTTGTTAAATTGGTCCAATAAATTGGCATAATATTCACCATTAATCGTTTTACGCTTCTCTAGGTAGTCAATATGGATTACCCCACGTGCATCCCAAAATACTGTAGGCATCACTTTATTGGCCGATAAAACTGCTTTGGCCTTCTTCGAAGCTGGTTCGCCCGTAGCAATCCACTGTTTCGATTGTTGCTTGGTTTCTGGTGTATGGTGGTGGATCCATGTTACGTCTACCGTTATAAAACGACGCAAAAATTCAGTTTTATCCCGTTGAAACAACGCCAAACCTACCTCCGAAGTGATAACTCGCATGCGTTTTTGATCAACAGTCAGTAAACGCGGCACCCATCGCGCGGAGAGCTTCTTCATATCTAAATGTTGGTGTAAGATATTGTGCACACGTTCGTCTGAGATGCCTACTATCTCGACTATCTCGCTCATATTTACTCTTGGGTCGTTCAACACTATGTCATGGATTTTAGCGATCATCTCTGGAGTAGTGACCTCAACTGGGCGTCCTGGGCGTTCAGCATCACTTGTGCTTGTACGACCACACCGAAAATCCGTAAACCATTTATGAATCATTTTAATCGACAGAGCAGAGTCCCCATAATATTTATCAAGTCTTTGTTTCGGTTCCGTAATAGTTTTTTTGGGCAAAAAATAATGTTTAATCAACACGCGAAATTCACTTTTCTCCATCTTTGCGAAAATGCGTTTAATTGTTTTTATTTAATGGCTGTCAAAAAAAAACTAACCGGCGGTACTGGTTGAAAATTTCAATTTAGTCCTTCAAAAGAGTTGTGAACAAGGAGGTTTCATGCAATTTGCTATAATTTTATTCCAAAATAGATTTTTACCAGACTTATCACTCCGCCCTCGTACATTAAACATGATCTTTTATAATGTACGTACGTGTTTCGGTAGTGAGTGAGATGTGCTAAAGCCCATTCCCATCCTATCCCTCCCCATTTTCCCAACCCTTTCTCCAAATCCATTCCTATATCCCCAAAAGCGGTGCATCCGGAGGCGTGCTAACGTTTGTCATTTTGGACTGTTGGCATGTATCGCGGATGTCTATGGGCAACAGTATCCATTTTCTGTACATTTTCTGTATGCAATTAAGTTTAAATAAATGATTAAAATTTATACACTGCACTAATTAGTAGGGGGCGTAGGAGACCACTGGCTAATCTGGCTATCGCCGAGCGCACAGCACGACACAGAACGTATAATAAACTCAATATAGAAAAAGCTCTATCGAGAAAACCAACATAAATTAAACATCACGTACATAACGTACGTGTTGAACGTACATTTTCTACATTTTGTCTGTGCAATAAAGTTTAAATAAATAAGACACTTACCGCGAACCCGAAAGTTGTGGAATGAACTGCCAGCCGAGGATTCTCCATTACGCTACGATATGGGGCTAAGAGAGCTGTGAATAGGATTCTGCAAAGTCGGCAGCGCACTTGCAAGCCCCCTGGTGTTGCAGGTGTCCATGAACGACAGTAGCCACTTACCATCGTGTGGCCCGCTCGCTCGTCTACCATCTATTCTATAAATACATTATACATTGAATAATTGAATACAGCGAATAATTGAATTAGTGGACAAACTGCAGAGCACAGTTTTTAACGGACTGACATGAAGTTTGACACAAAAATAATTTGGGTCTAAGTATATCTCGGGTGTTTCGTAGATGAGCCAAATCGATTTAATAGTTTCAAAAGGTGTAAAGTTTTCAAAAACTCTCAATAAAGAAAAAGAAAAAATGTCAATACCAATATAAACGACATGTTGGTAGACAGAGCTCATAAAGCTGAAAAATATTGGATATTTTTTTTCCTAAAACGTACAGACAGTATCAAAATCTACCTTTCCGACTGGATGGCGCCTACCATTGGGATATTTTTAATAGAAAAGAGATGGCATACACAGACATGCGATGGGGGTGTTACTTGTGTTAGTCAATATCAGCCGATCAGTTATTCAATTTTATTCATGCATAAATAAAACCATTGTTTGATAACAGTGTACGTTGTTCACTAGATTTATGATATAATAAGTATCTGCTCCGAATAGTATTTATTGATTGTTTGATTGACCAATTACGTTTAGTTCATCCAATACCCAGCCCAGAGACGCTTGTGTTTGTTTAAAATCATGTATAAGGAAATCGTTTGTATAATTATTGTTTCTTTTTCCTCTTACTTTGTGAATGCTGGTGACAGGTGAGTCTATTTTATTTTTTCTCGTGTTCAGCAAAAAATCACAATAAAAACGCATCTTTGTAAAAATATACTAACTACCTACATTTGTCACTAATAAATTATGTAATTAATGTACTCTTTCAATTAATGTACTTGAATACTCAGCAACACGTTAACCCATCCAAGACCGTTAAATTCTTGTCCTTTAAGGCGTTTGGGGCGTTAAAGGCTTAAAGGCGTTTACGAATATATGTCATAAGAGTAATGAATGACGGTCCAAGTCAGATCACAAGTGTTATAAATACGATAAATATATGTTATGGAATATATGTTATGTTATAATATATACCTATATATGTTATAAATACGATAAAAAAACCCTAAATATTCATTTAAACTTTTAGATTTTTAATTAAGTTTTATACTTTAATGTTAAGATTCATCTTATGTTAGTATTGTATTAGGTTCGCCAACGACACCATACATTTTAATTCTATACAAACATGATAAACATTATAATACACACATATGGTAGATTCCAGGAAAACAATCACATCATTCATATTGTAACATGTTAATTGATCTAAATACAACCCGATAACCCGGAGTGCGCGGCTAATCACGAAATGATTAAAATTAGTAACAGTTTTAATGTTTTATGTTTTCATATTTAAGATTTTAACAGTTAAGATATTTAAGTCAAAGAATAAAAACAACGCAAAAGCAAAATAACAGAATTGATCAAGACTTATCCGGAATTCCCTTCTAAAACACCAATTGAACCTTTACACACATCTAACCCGATAATCTAAACTAAACAATCGTTTAGATAAGTATATAACCAATTAGATAAATAAAAAATAAATAAAGATAAATAACCAATAGAACATTATATAACCAATTAGAAAGTATACACTAAATAATAATCAGTTCAGTGACTTATGATTTCTAAGATTCGACCTTTAAGTTTATCAGATACGCATATCTCAACAAAATTAATATTTTACGTAATAAAGTATTCTAAATACAAATGGTCTTATTGTTATCAATTGTTTACTTTTGCGATAACTGTATAAACAATTCTTTCAACAATATCTACATCTTACTCGATCATCAGTTAAGTAGAATGCCTTTGAGCGCGGTAACAAAATTTTAATATTTCATTTTCGTAAATTTAGTTTCGCCATCACGTAAATCTCAACCGTTAATGTTAGTGGTCTACATTCGTGATCATAATTTTAGGAACTTAGAACTAAGAACCAGTAAACCGTGGCAGTGTCATTCGTGGTCGACAGTTATATTTTGTTATTGTCGAGAACAGAACTAATAATTATTCGAGTGTTCGTGGAATCTATTGTAATTGAAATGTACAAGTTGATTAAGTTTTCGTGGTCGACGACATTGATCACCGTTGTTCTGTTCCTTTTCTTTCTGTTTTGTGTGATGACAACGCTCTTGAAAACTGATTACGATACAGTTTCAAATGCGTAAGTAGAACAAGAGTAACTATATTCCTCTCAAGTGTGTCCAATCTAAACATTATAAAGACGATGGGATTAAAATTACAATTAAATTACCGACAAAAATAAAATTAGTGACATCGTATTTATTTATTTATTTAAACTTCATTGCACAAGTATTTGTCATGTACAAAAGGAGGACTAATAAGTCCGCCTTTATGACCTAACGGCATTCTCTAATAGTCAACCATTGGATCAAACAGAAAACAGAATGCGGATGCAGTTTTAGTTTAAATATTAGGGGTTAAAGTATGAAATTGCCGATTTGTAATGAAAAATTAAAACTAGTTTTTTTCTAAAATGTAACATATTTATTTAATCAAAATATTTACCCTCATTATCTATACATTGTTGCCATCTAATCGGAAGTTCATTTATGCCTTTGCGATAGAACTCTGGGGATGTAGATTCGACAAACTGTGTGAAAGCATTTTGTACTGCCTCTTGGTAAAAAAATTTTTTACCACGTAGAAAATTGTCCAAATCACGAAAAAAATGGTAGTCCGTTAGAGCAAGGTCTGGCGAGTACGGACGATGACGTATGGTTTCTAACTGCAGCTCCTGTAGAGTTACAACGGTTTCTCGTGCAGTGTGAGGTATTGCGTTATCATGGAGCAATAATGGTGAAGATCGTTTCACGAGTTGGGGCTGTTTCACTGCTAGTTTCGCCATCATTGTTCGAAGTTCGGCACAGTAAACATCTGCTGTTATTGCTTGACCAGACCTGAGAAAGCTATAGTGAATAACACCATGAATAGACCACCAAACAGATACCATTACCTTTTTGTTGGTAAGCTTTGCCTTAGGGTACTGTTGCGGCGTTTGACCTGGGGTCAGCAATTGCATTTTTCGCTTTCGGTTATCGTAAAGAATCCACTTTTCGTCACATGTCCACAATTCGATCCAATATTCCTTCATTTCTGTACCGATTCAACAAGGCAACGCAAGTTTCAACACGCGTTTCTTTCTGCAGATCAGTCAAATCATGAGGCACCCATTTTTCATATTTTTCATACCCATATTCTTATTGATTTGATGCAAATGAGTCAATATTGTAGGTAACGTAACGTTAAATCATGCCGCTAATTCCTGGGTAGTTTGACTTGGATCGGCTTCCACCATCTCCTTCAATTCAGCGTTATTCACCTGTGTGGGCGGTCTTCCACGTGGTTCGTTCTTCAAGTCGAAGTTTCCATTACGAAAGCGTTTAAACCAAAAACGCACGGTTCGTTCATTAGTAGTCTCCTCTCCAAACGCAGCATTGATATTGCGAGCCGTTTCTGCCGCGTTAGTTCCGCGTCGGAACTCGTATTCAAAGATTACTCGGATTTTCGAAGTATCGATCTTTCCCGTCTAAGCTGAATAAAAAAAACAATTGAAAGTCGAAAATCGAATGTTGCACATTTTTTAAAACAAGAACCTCATAGGTATCATGTGAAAAAATTTTCACTCGTAAATCTTACACCATGAAGGTTTTATGTCAATTCAAAGTATCTATTACTATAAAACGGCAATTTCATACTTTAACCCCTATTACATACATAACTTATTATAAATATACACACTTATTAAACTTAAATAAAAATATAAAAAAGCTATATAAACTAGTAAATACAGACATATACAGAATATATTTCATATGTAGACAAACATACACACTTTTGTAATAAAAAATACATATTTGTTACGCTCTACCATAATCGTTAATTAGCAGGTAAAATTGCTAAAGCGATAAAAAAAAATATATTAGATAAGAAAAGAAAAGCCGTATACGTCATGGTTCGCTGACGGTTTTGCAATTGACTGCATTATTATTAAAACATCTATGAAATTAGGCTAGCTATCCGTCCTCTTTTCTCCGCACACTGTCCTCTTTGGAAGGGCGTCCGGAGACGTCCAGGGGGATTTTTCAAATATGTTCGGAGTTTAAACAATTGCAGATTGTTAACAAGATTGGTTTATCTTTATGTTTTTAACAAGATTTTGCAAGGTCGGTGGCGCACCCGCATACCCCCTGGTGTTGCAGGTGGGACAGGTGGTCCGGGGTTATGGACGCAATATTCGGCGTTTTTAGGTCACGGATTCTAGTTTCTTTAATTTTCTGATGGCAACCCTATCTACATAAATAAAAATTCTGTAAATCTATCTGTAAATTCTGTATATCTATAAAATAAAAATGCTGTTCGTTGGTGCGCGCATCACTTCAGAAAGGCTCCACCGATTTGACTAATTTATTTTTAAAAATGTTCGCAATAGTCCGAATATGGTTTATAGGGAAAGAAAAATTGGAAAAGTTGCCCGGAAAATTGGAAAATTCGGGAGCAACTGAAAGTGCTTTTTTCTATGGGATTTTTGTATGAACTTATTGAAGTTATTTTGTTATTGAAATTTGGACAGGACAACGTCTGTCGGCTCAGCTAGTTACAAATAAAAGCTTTCATTTGAGGTATATTACAAGTGGTACATATAGATATTTTAATTTAAGGTACACATCGGAACACTTTTACCCATCGTTCTTTCTTTTTTAAAGGACTGCAGGCAGACGAACAAGTGAGTGATCGTAAGATGGTAAGTGACACATGATGGTAAGTGCACATGGACACCTACAATACCAAGGGGTTTACGGATGCGGTGCCGACCTTGCAGAATCCTATTATCAGCTGTCTTGAAGACACAAAAGAGTACTGGCTAGTAAAATTAAATTATTATTTTAGATACTATTCATAATTCTCTTATCTACTTACTATTTATATGTTTTATACATTTGAACATAGTGTGTGGGTAAACGTTTGATTAATAAATTAATTCATTTGAATTTTAACATTTGTGCTAAAAATATTCCGTTACGAGAGTATTATAATTCGTATTGTATATTATATTAGATTTTTTTATCTACGGCACTCCTTCCGAATGTAACATTGCTTTAGAATATGACGTTATTGTCGGTTTCAATTTTCTAAATACTGAGATCTTTGTGAAATCGTAAAAAAAATATTTTATTGTTTTTATTTTGAGTAACAGATGTTAGAGTATTTTTCTATTTACACAGAACTGGGAAACAATGAAATTTTTAAGTTTGATAATCTTAATAAAAGTCAATAAATCCATACCGACAATAAGAACTTTTCGCTCGGATAACGTTAGAGTATCGGCCAAATTCTTAGAAATACAGACTCATTTTCATTATCCATTTATTTAATAAGCGGTTAGATAGCGTCAACTGCAAATATAACGTTGTAGAAAAAACCTATTCATTCTATAATATAACAAAAAATATGAACATTAAAATCATCGTAATAACTTGTTTATAAACGCAAAAAATAGTGTGTAATTGTACGAATACTTTTTACAAATATACGTTCAATTTAATTACGAGTATTCTGCAGACCAGCTTTGTCTCTGTTATATTCTCATGCAATTATAATTGGAGTCAGACAGATATTATTATTTGCAATTTTTGATTAAAATATTTATTTCAGTGCAACTAAGAAATCAAAAATCGTCATTGACAATGACGCGGGTGGAGATGACGCGATGGCAATATTCCTTACTTTACTATACGAGAAATATTTCGATGGGTAAGTTAAAATAATATATATATATATATGTACTTGTATATACATATGTAGAACACAAAAGGATATGAGTTTTTTTTTATGGATTAACACATTTCGTGCTCACCACTCGGATCCGAGTGGGGCGGGGCTATAGTAGCGGCGCCTCCCACTCGGATCCGAGCGAGCGTCCCGTTCATTTTGTAGTAGTCAGCAAACCGCAGACGTTTGAGGCGAGTCAACGTTGCTTTGCGCGGCCACTCTGGCAATATAGTCAACTTATGAAAACGAGTATTGGTTTCATTCTTACAGTGTGGTAGTGATTTGTACACACGATCGTACGGAAGGTATTTTCGCGCCAAAATGGACAGTAAGGCTGGGTCGTCCAAAAGTAAAATTAAACCGATTATTTTAACATCTCGTGGTCAAAAAAAGCGTCGACAAAGTGATGATTATGACTCGGAAGGTTCTGGAGAATATAGTGATGAAGAAGTGTATTCGCAAGGAGTTCATGAAGAGGAGTTTTCTTCAAGTTCAGAAGGATCTGGTAGCGACAGTGATTTAAGTATTTTTGATTCAAGATTGAAAACGAAGACGACCAGCCGTAGACCACGTGCTGATGATACACCAGCTCAACCTTCAAGATCATCAGCATCAAAGCGAGGTTTAAGTGAGTCAAACGGTAGCCCTATTATTCAATGTAAGCGATTGAAACCTATGTTTAGACATGGGCCCACGAGAGTGAATACACCAGGTACACGTGATACATCTGCTCAATCTTCAAAGTTACCAGATTCAGATATTGGTTCCTCAGCATCAAAGCCAGCGCCTCGCCAACTAGAATTAGACGGAAATGGTAGTTTTGAGTTCAATTACGAAATTGACTGTCGTGCAACATCGCCATCTATCGTACAAGACTATGCAGATCTTCTTCCTGATATACCAGAGAGTCTATTCACGGATAACCGTTCTACGCCTACCGTATCTCTTCTGAGATCTGATGCGATCACTCCAAACTTGTCGCCAGAGCGTAATGATGCCTCTCCTTCTGCTTTGCCGGATCCGAGGTCTGAATGTAGTTCTACAAACTTACCAAGTGATAACGATGATGTCCCATTACCTGACCATTCACACAATAACTCACCTTCTCGTCAAGGAGCCACTAGCACCTGGAGCAGTAATCCAATTTCAATGAAAATTATTGATTTTACTAAGAAACAGGAACTTTTAGTGCCACCTCCAACAGATCCTTACGAAGCATTCCGTTTATTAATTGACGACGATTTATTGGATCTTATTGTTCGAGAGACGAATGCATACGCATTAAGAGTGGGTACTGCAGAGAATGTGAAGCAAAAATCAAGAATAAAAAATTGGAAAGATTTAACTAGGGAAGAACTGCTGACATTTCTAGGGCTCCTTCTTCACACTGGAACAATTCGACTAAACCGTATAAGCGATTATTGGAAACGACACTATTTATTTAATATTCCATGCTTCGGACAATTCATGTCTCGAAACCGTTTTTTACTGATATTACGATGCCTGCATTTTACGTCTGAAACAAGTGAGGAAGACCGTCTAAAAAAAATTCGTCCATTTATGGATCATTTTAACAATAAAATGAACACTATCTATTGTCCGGGTAAACAGTTGTCGTTGGATGAGTCCATGGTATTGTGGCGTGGTCGATTGCTGTTCAGACAGTACATTAAGAACAAAAGGCATAAATATGGTATTAAGCTTTATGTCCTAGCTGAGCCAGATGGTACCGTTTTAAAATACCAAGTTTACGCAGGTGTAAACGATGAGACATCAGGTCAAGGACATACTAGTAAGATCGTCTTCAAACTCCTAGAAGAGAGATTAGATTCTGGCCACCATGTTTATATGGATAATTACTATAACTCATATGGTTTGGCTGTGAAATTGCTAGATCGACAGACGTACTGCACAGGAACGTTGAGAAAAAACCGCAAAGATAATCCTGTTGATATTGGGACTATCTCATTGAAAAAAGGAGAAAACAAATCCTTATTCTTGAATGGTGTTCATATCGGAAAATGGAGGGATAAACGTTACGTACTGTATATTTCCACAGAACATGATGACGAGATGATGGAAACTACTTCCAAAAGGGGATCTGTAGCACTGAAACCAATGGCAATCGTCCATTATAATAATTTTATGTCGGGCGTAGATCTTCAAGATCAAATGCTGGCTTATTATCCAGTCCAAAGAAAGACGCTGCGCTGGTACAAGAAGCTGTTTGTGCATATGCTGCAAATGAGCCTCAGTAATGCATTTTACTTGTACAACAAATTTTCGGCGAATGATAAAACAAATCTATATGATTTCCGTTTGAAGATACTGGAAACGCTTCTACCTGATCCTAATGAAGTCAATCGACGCAATGTTTTGAAAGTGAAGCACGAACTCACTAAAATAGAAAAGACCCGAGCGAGAATAAAGAAAGTAGGAAGTATCCTGAAAGAAACCACCGAAGTGGCCCGAAAAGAATGCAAAGGCTGCAAAGCACAGAAAAAGAGGGTGCAAACAATATACGAATGTAAGCAATGTGAAGGTTCTCCGGGTTTCTGCACAAAATGTTTCTGCCTAGCACATTCTTAAGTTTTTTGAAATTGCATTTTTTATATTTTATTTTTTTGATGTCAAGAGATCACTCATTTTTGCTAGTGACAATTTTTTTTAGATTCGGATTTTGTTTCAGTTCTTTGTACTTTTCTTTGAGTATCTCACTGTCATTCAGAGTAACAAAATTTTTAATTAAACTTATAATTATGTTTTTTGATACTTTTGACTGTATTGCTTTGATTTGATTTTTGATACTTTTGATTGTATCGCTACTTTGCTCAGATTTGTTAATGTCTTCCTAAATAAATAATTCTCCAAATGCATATATTTTATTTACTATTTTTTTAAAGATAACGAGACACGTTACATGATGATGGTACGTCTGAACTGTATGTTATGTATGTATGTATATGTGTGTATGCCCTGTGTGTGTGTCCTATGTGTGTGTGTGTGTGTGTGTCGGTCATATGTTACAAGATTTTGCTCAAGAACCGAAGTAAAATAAGGTAAAAACTGGTTTTGATTAGTTTCTTTGATGATTTTGATTAAGATTATGGAATTTAATCAAAAAACACGGGTTTGTCAAAATCTTGTGACATATTAGTACGCAAAAATGCAATCGTGGAACAAATATCTATAATATTAGTGAACTAAACCATTGCCATCCCTAGCGCTCGGATCCGAGTGTTCGGCAACCAGCGCGCTGTGTGCCGAACACTCGGATCCGAAAAATGTGTTTTTTTATTGAAATAATAATAATAACAATATACATTTATCCATATTTTCAAACATTCATATGTACTTAATCAAAATTCGCCTTAAAAAGTTTTGGCTCCCAGCTATTATTTTTTATTTATTTTGTAGGCAACGAATGTGTTAAGTCGGCAGACGAGCATACAGTCCACCTGAAGGTAAGTGGATAATGTAACCCATGGACATCCGCGATACATGCCAACTTTAGTCCAAAATGACAAACGTTGGCACACCCCCGGATGCGCTGCCTACATTTGGAGATATAGGAATGGATTTGGAGAAAGGGTTGGTAAAATAGGGAGGGATAGGATGGGATGGGAATGGGCTCTGGCACATCTCACTCACTACCGAAACACGGATTGGGGAAATATAATAACGGGGGAAATGCAGTACATTTCAAGGTAGTCTTCTGTGAGAGAGGGGTAACGTGGCCAGTCGAGTGCGCCTGTACCCATGACATGTAAAATGTGAATGGGTCTTAGGGCCGTTATTAATTATGTGTACTTATTCTTAATTTTTAATTTGTTGAAAAAAATCCCAAATATGAAAGTCTCAATACGACGGATTTTATATCTGATAAAAGTGAAAATAATTTACGTTAATTTTCAGACCGCAATTAATAGGACTGACGACAGCGAATGGCAACACAATAGAAGACAACGTCTGCATTAACGACCAGAAGATATTGAAGAAAGCAAAAAGGCAGGATGTGAGTATACTACCTAATCGTATTTTTACTTGTATTAATTAATTTTACCAGCTGTACCAGAATTGCGACAGCTGTGCGACTTCGTACCTACGCGTGGAATTTTAGTTTGATTTATAAAGCCTCGTATACAGCATCTTTAATACAGCATCTTTTACAGCAAAATACAGCATCTTTTGTTCCCGTCAGCCGATTTCGATGAAACAAAGCCTATCCGAAGCGCCAAGCTAAGCTTAATTAACCTGTGGAAATCCCATGAAAATCCGTTCCGTAGTTTTTGAGTTTAGCATGTTCGAACAGACAAACAGACAGAGAGACAGACGGACAAAAATTTTCTAAAATCGTCTTTTTGTATTCTGATACTCTTCCTTCATCGCCACCAATCAGTTTTTGGTAAATATATTCAATGCACAGACACGCAGGTTCTACAGTTTTATTTTATGTATTGATTGTGTGCTATTGGCCAATCAAACGTTTGAGCGTTGCTGATTCCCTTTCTGTATCTTTTTCATAGGGAATAGAGAGAACAACAGAGTGAGAGTAACTCCTTATTGCACTCTCCATTCATCCTAGGAAGAGAGAGTAAAAAATATTAAAAGTGTGTTTATTCTTAATATTTTCTTAGGTTTTCGCGATTACTACGAGTATACATAGCAATTAAACAACTTTGAACGATTTAAATCGCGTATATTTAACATTATTTATATTTATGACCACGTCCACTGCAAAGTGTTCGAAACGTCGGGATATAAATAATGTTAAATATACTCGATTTAAACCGTTCAAAGTTCTTTAATTGCTATGTATTTATTCTTTATCGCAAAATACTCTTTTATTCAATAAGATAAGATATGATATGAGATAAAAATTTCCTTACACTATAATAGGATAGGATGGTAAAAGGCCTCTGGCATGCGTCAGACTCGATTCCGAAATATGTTAATAAATTGCAATTAAAGAACTTTGAACGGTTTAAATCGCGTATATTTAACATTATTTATATAACATTATTTAACAGCGTATATTTATATGTATAGTAATCGCGAAAACCTAAGAAAATATTATGTTAATAAATTTCACAGGAATTTAGCAGAGAGACTCTCTCCCTGCCAGTCGGGCAAGTTCAACAGCATTGAGCATCTCAAATGATTTTTAGTACTTTGCCCAATCTACTTTCGTCACTAAAGCAGTATGCAAAAAGAAAAGTAATTAATAATCGAATAATCAGCGCTGCGACTTTAATTGTAGCATATGTTAAGGTTGTGGCCATTTGGTATAGTAGCAACTACTTGTAATTCATATTCATATTGATTCTAATTTTAATTAATATTAAGATGATAAATTATTCATTCATTCATTCAAGTTAATTTTTCCAGGTGCCCATATATAGAGGCTCCAAAAATTCTCTATTGACAACACCTCCGAACACAAATTACTTCGGTCACGATGGCCTCGGTGATAACGACGAGCCTACAACTGGACTTGTACCAGCTCAGAGCCAAAACGCGGTGTCAGCTCTTATAGAACTGTCGAAGGTTCATGAAGGTTTGTGTCTGATACCGTCGCATACCATCAGCCTATGTCTCTCCTCTGCTGAATATAGCGTTCCTACACACGAACTTCGGCTCTTCTCATCCTACCGCCACTTTAAAAAGTTCGACTTTCGAACTTCTTAAAGTCATCAGTTCACCTATCTGGAGGACGTCCCACATTGCGTTTCCCGGTACCTGTGTTGTGTCTAATACTTTACTGAAAATAATTTAGGGAATCAGACATTGCAAAAGTCCATTATACAATGCAATACCTAATGAAAGATGTAAGCATTATCCATAGTATGTACTACCCAATAGAGACGAAATGCTACTCATTTTGTTTGAAAATATTTCCGTCAAATCACCGCGGTGACAACTGCGCTCTGATTGGTCGACCCAAGGTCAAACATAAACTCTAGTGTTGGGCACGAAAATATCGATATCGAAAGAAATTGTTTAGTGGGACGGCATGGTAAATAACACTCTCTTGTTTTTTTATAGAGATACAATGTATACGTAAATATTTAAAATTAAATGAATAAAATAATTAAAATAGCATTATTCCAACTATTAAATACTACCCAACAAGAGTGAACAAAATTGATAGTTTACGGAATACAGAGCACATGGAAAATTTAGATGATAGGAAAACTTCCTAAATTTTGAATTTATAAAAACAGTTTTCTGTAAAATGTTGGGAGCATACGACGCTGTTAATTACTTGGGAACCAATTTTCCCTTTTTGTACAATTAATCCATTTTTCTTTAAGGGCCGGTTCCTTAGGAAATCTAAGAAAACAATACGAAATAAGTATTTTTGTTGGTATATAAAAAAAAAATTAACTGATGGTACAAAACACTAATTGCTACGGCTTGCACTTGACTTTTTAATCCGGTACTTAAAATAGGCCAACAGCATAGTTACACCTAATTCGAACTGGCCTTAGATAAGATGCAGTGTCCAAAGAAGAGTATTCCTAAATTTAAACATAAACATAATTTTTGCAGTACTTTCCTATTACTTTTTTATTCTAGAAAGTAAACGATGACCTCAAACGTTCAGGTGTCGATATTGTCAAATAACGTCACCTACTTATTTCTAAAATCATATCTACACTACTGCCTAATAGACCGTATTTTTCGATCAAGGTCTGATATACTTAAAAAAATCGATAAACATAATATGTACAGCACTACGACGTTAGATCGACAATGGACATTAAAAATAAGTACAAAGTTATTTTTTTAAATAAAATATAACAATATACCTACTTTACTCGTAAATATCGAAACATAATTTCATTTTCTTAGTCCAACACTAGTAACAAGTTCGTAGAAATAGAAAGAGATGATGCAACGAGGTTGTAACTAGGTAAAAACAAGACGCATAGATACTTGTCAATTGTTTCATTTTGACGTGACCAGTTTAGCTTGAGCCGTGATAAAATGGATGTGAATTGAAAAATTCTATATTTATTGTTACTTACCGATGAAATGTGATGCCGTCTGTTTTAGAGTTCGATGTTTTACTATTTTTACCACACCAACGAATCGAACAGGAAGACATTTTAACAGCAAATCTCGTGTTTTATAATTATACGGAGACGTACACACAGGTCACTTTCTGGTGCTGTACTATTTTAGTGCATGTGAGAGTTGATATTTATTATAGGCAAATCACTGATCAGTTTCGGAATTGGATGGCCAGTATTACCGCTCTATTGGGTATAATACTCTATGGCATTATCTTACTTCACTGATCACGCGCTCCACATGACCGGGGCACGTGAAATGCGCAGAATCGATGGTAGCAAATTTAATGGTCTGTTAGGTTTAGATTCTCTTACATTTCAATTCCTCGGCCCGAATTACTGAGTTTTTACTTAAGTAAGGATTTAAAATAAATAGTCAGTAGTTCGGCGGTGTTCCCAGGAAACACGCATGCTCGAGAAATAAAAAAATCTGCATTACGTGTATCCAACGATCCGTACTTGGCCCGCGTAGTGCATTATGGCTCGAAACCCCTTAACGAATTACTAGGGGAGGCCTGTGCCCAGCAGGCGGACGTTATATGTTCATACAAGTACAAGTATTCATTTAGTATTTTTTACAAAGTCATCAAAAACTCTAAACCTTACCCATTTTTAAATTTGCTGCCTATTCAGTATTTTCTGGTGCTCATTTAATTATTTCTCAACAAGTAATAATTACTTTCTTCTTCCTTTTTAGGAGAACTTACTGTGGTAACGATCGGCACCCTCACAAATGTCGCCTTAGCGATCAGACTGGATCCAGGTTTCCTAAGCCGTCTAGCACAATTGTACATAGCTGCAGGACATATACATGGTAAGTTATTTATTTACTCATATGTCATAATTCGTCAATTTCATTGGCGGTGCCTACTCATTTTCCGTCAACAAAGTTGATATATTAAAGTAACTTTATTAAACCTGCCCTTCATCGTCATCGTAATTCCCAACTCGTATATACCTGGGCCGCTCTTTGGGCCGTATGGTGTCGCCGACTTTAGAATAACACCATCACATCTCTTCCCGCGGGCGTTGTAAAAGGCCACCGAGTGATAAGAAAGTCGCTATCAGAAGCGCTATAGGTTAGGATGGGATGGGAATGGACTCTGGCATATCTCACTCACTACCGAAACACGTAGGTACATTGGTTAATAGGATAAAGAGGAAAATGCAATACATTTCAAAGTAGTCTTCTTAGAAATCAAAAAGAAATAACTACAAATTTTCAGATGAAGCAAATCCTGACCCAGAGTTCAATGCTAAAATGGATGTGGAAGCATACCACATCGTGGTACAAAACGCGACACCAGATAAAGTCACTATTTTCCCATTTTCTCAGACGATGTCATCATTGAATTTGACAAAGGTAAGTTGCGTATTAATAATAATAAATAACACTATTTATTAATAAAATCACTGGTAAATAAAAACAAATGTTAAGGTATTTCGTCCAAACTGCTTTCCTGTAAAAAGACATTTTTTGTACCTATATATCCGTTTTTACTTTCCTACCATGCTGCCGTCGATTCAAACAAATTTCAATTTCAGTAATCTTATCATCTAAATTGTCGAGTTAGCGTCCGTACGCAGTAGTTTAGTTAATCTTCTGTTTAGTTTAGTTGTGACGAAATAACGCAAAACCTGAAACATGTCAACCAATTTAAAATATATAAAACCCTTCTAGCGAAAAATATAATTACTTTTAGGAATAAATCAAAGGTTACAAAAACATATAAAGTTTTGTTGTCCTGTCTAAAACGTTCGTAATCGTCTAAATCCGGTCGCTCAGGCGATGCGCGCGGTGCGGCACCGGCGACATGCATAGAATAAAATTTATACTAGAATTGTCCTATAAAGCATGAATAGAAATCTATTGTAAAAACTGGTAGAATCGATTCTACCCTCTATACGGACAACCTATTTTCAGTTTTTGCGTTATTCCAGTAACACGCTGTATATTTATTTACAAATAAATGTAAGCATGTTTGCCACCGTATGCCAAAATCCTTGCACCTTATACCTAATTGAAGCCCAGCTTATGTATACATATTTTATATTGGAATAAATTGACTTTTTGGGGAGCAAATTAATAAAAAAAATTGTCCATATGCCTACAAGATTTTTATGTTTCAATTACTTACTGTTTTATCTGTAAATTTTAAACTGTTATATCTATAAAAAATCGTGTTCTATGGGTTTTTGTACAAATTTATTTGTATATTATTTATTTAGTTTTTCTGCTTAAATCACTCCAGTCTTCGTGAAATTAACTTTTGTTTCAGGCCTGGAGAGAAAAAGTATTAGGAGCAATAGATACTGATATTATCAAGGCCCAGAACGTTTACGAAAGGATATCCCTTGACAAGAATGATTTGTGGCATGCCCTGGACCCAGCGGCTTTGGCTGTAGTACTCAATCCAGAGCTAGTTGAAGAGTATACATATTCAAAGAATAATATCATTGTGTGTGGTAAGTTCTTTCACTGCTTTAGTATAATAAAATTCCTTATGTCGTTTACATTAAATCCTAAATGATATATAAAAACTAATATATTATGTTATACAAACTCAAATAGTCCACAAGTAGGACAAACTTAAGGGCCAAATCGGAAATATGTTCAGTAATTTCAAACTTATGAAATTGTACAAAATCTAAAGTCTACGTTAAATAGCAAAAATGTATATTTCGGTTAACGCTTTCAGACATTTTCACTTACCCTATGTCCTAGCTGGGCGCGCGAAGCGATGCGTCGCGTGTCGCGTTGCACGTTGCGCGTGTGTCCCCTACTACGTAAGCTGTGCGTCTAGCGCTGCGGCGCCTGACGAGCGTCCGGTGCGCGTCCATTTACGACTTATTTTGCCCTTTGCATTTCTAAATATAAATACCTACTTTAAGTACCTACTGATTAATAACCGAAAAGAATGTGTTGTCATATTAAAATTCGAATAGTGCTAATGATAATCGCGCGTCCACGATTTCCACGTAAGAAAGCGTGCGAAGCACGACGCCGCAATGCTCGACGCAAAGCAAAGCAACGTATCGCAACGCGTCTCAACACTGCCTCGAATCCATCGAATCCAACTCGAATCCGGTGTCAAAATTGAGCTGGACTCTCTTCATCTCCCGTAAATTGCACTAAACGACCCTTGAATAGGTGGTTATTACGGGGGATGAAGAGAGTGCAGCCTGATTAGAGTCCAGCAACATAAAAAACTACTAGAACTCATTGTCAAGCCGATTTATAACGCACTAGCGATCCGCCCTTGCTTCGGTGATGACTTTCACTTTATTTTTTTTCAGGTGACAAAAGAGGCTCGAACACAAATACATTTGTCGAAAAGGATAAGGCTAATGTACGAGTAATTTATTCTGTAAAGGTAGAAGAATATAAACAATTTTTACTAAACGTATTTTCTGCTGAATTGACTCATAGTTATTCTAAAACGATAAATTAATCTTAGTATTATTAATTATTATTAAAAATATTTTTAACTTAGGTTTTTTATTTCAATACTCCTGACATCTGTTAGATCTTATGTGTATGATTTTCAACTCTGTTAGATTTAAAGCGACATCTGAGAATAAGAAACTAATTTTTTTTTAAATGCTGATGTAGAACGTAATTTTACTACTTTTCAATAGATGTCGTAATCTGTCGCTTATCCATCTAGAAAGAGGTATTTTTGTAATTCATATGTTGTTTCGATAGATGGCGCTGCAAAGATTATGATCCTTATACCAGTTTGTCAGTTAAATTGTTGTCAAATCTCAGAACAATAACTAAAGTATCTGAGGAGCAAATTGGTCACATTTAACTCGGCACAAAACAAAGTCTCTTCTTTGAAAAGCAACGTTCGAAAACATGTAATTTCGCTCCTTAATAATCTAAATAATTATGGTACATCCTTTTTCATATACATAACTCAACAATAGATGCGACAAGAACCGAACGAGGGTGTTTATTCGCTCTCGAAAGGCAACAAGCGGCCAGTTGACCATTACTTTAGATGTTCAATATCTTCGGTTATGAAGACATATCACTACAACAGAGATTAAAATAAACATTTGCCTATATCCTAAATCTGTTGCGAAGCTGGAATAATGTTTTCATACACTATATTCAAAAACAATGAAACGCGTGATATGTCGTATAAAAGAGGGATTAGCGATCAATACTTCCCATAAATACATAGATTACGGGGTTTGGAGGGTTAATAATATACGGTAGGTACCTACCTAGATAACTAGTTGCTTGCTATACTGATCTATCCTTTTTGTTTCCTTCCGTCTACATCAACCAAATAAATACGTACCTACGTCTGAATAGGTGTTACAGACTTAAATCTCCATTTTAGCCCTCATCTCACTGCTCTCACACCCTAACACAGGTTACATTTTTAAGAAGCACTTGAAACTCATGTGATTTATTAAAATCTATATACCTATTCAAATGCATCTCTCTCTTTAACCTGTCTCTGTCATTAATTCATTATTGTCATATTAAATAATCTGTCTTTGGTTATTTAACTCTGTCTCTCTGTTTAAAGGTTAGCTGGTAGAGAATGTCTTAAGTCATTAAGCTCACCTTTTGTACTATAATGTGCAATAAAGTTGATTACATAAATAAATAATACAGTTACCCCAATATTCAACCACTGTGACATCAAAAATGTGGCCAATAACAAAACAACTAGTTTATTACCGTCGTAAAATCAGTGTTCCGTTTCATGATTGAGGATAATACAAGTTTTATGATTTACGATGTATTGAAAAAGGAATAAAGCCTTGAGAAAAAATATAAAATATTTTATTCTCTCACGTGTTGATATGCTTACGCAGAACATTGAAGATATTGACGTCAAATTGATTAGAAATACCGTCTAATTTACTCGTGCGTAAATTTTGTTGCTATCGTCAGCTATTTAGGTAACTTTAGCCAACTATCCGTTCGATAAATAAAATCAATGCGATGTGGTTTCCTCGAAAGGACCACTTATCGGAAGACGTAGCGCGAGGCAGTCTCCAGGCAGGTGAAGTTGCAGAGTGATTGGATGAGAAAAACAGAAATCGTGCATGATCGAGCCTTGGGAGAGGCCTATATCCAGCAGAGAGACAAGCAGATGGTACAGCATGTTACACAATCTGGCGACAAGAGGACGTAAATAAGAAAAGTACGGAACTTAGTGTAGCTACTTGCGTAGCCAGCATTAATTACGCAGTCAATAAGAAACCGAGAATACATAGTGGTGAAAAGAACCGTTGTATAGTTAACAATGTCGTCTGTTCCCATGGAAATTTAGGTAGAAACATGATGAAATGATTTACATCTTGGAGGTTGCAGCAGACAGGAACAGCAAGCAGAGTCTTCGTCACTTACACACGGAGCTCACGTAATTCGAAGATACACTCGGCGTGGCACTGTATTGAATCGTCTACACTCCGGGACGGCCGGTAGCTATTAAGACTAAGAGTAAGTACACATTCGACGCTTGTATTCCAAGTAAGGACACGAGCGCTCCAAGTAAGGACGAGGCTGGTATAAAAGGTTTGGAGACATAAACCATGATCCAGGTTTATTGCTCATAAACTTATGTAGGTATTCGTAGATAATAGCGCATACAATAACCTACACTAAGCCTGTCTTTGTCATGAGTCCAGAATCATAAAACATGAATACAGACGGTATAAAACTTACCCAAACTTTTTTCGGGCTACTGCCCCCTTTTTGGAAAGAAAATAATTCAGCCCCACCTAAGCGTGCACCCAAAACAGCATTCACAACAACACAAATGTAGTCAAGAAAATCCTTAGAAATTATCAGAGCTCTCCAAGTGGAACTTCAACACTTAACTCTCTATTACTAATACTTCCCAGTCATTCCTAATAATTGTATATCTTAACGTGCATATATACATTTTTTGTTCTTTACCTTACATGCTATAAGTTTTCATCTGATTGATTTTAAAGTGCTGATGTCAAAGGTAATCGCCTCACGAAACGGCCCTAATGTATGAATATGCATACTGCCACAATAAAATCTACATTTGATAATAATTGTTAAATTGTAATACTCTGTAACTAAATCTTTTTTAAATGTTCGTTTGTAAATTTGAATAAATTATAATTAGAATTTGACCTTCGTGAATGCATAGCATTAACATTTTTCATGAGTGAGAATTTAAAAAGAAAAGAAATACTGGGCGGCATTTGAAAATATACGTCGGCTCTCCTTTTCGCCTATGCTACGTTTGAAGAAGAAAGTATTTAACGTGCGTCCTGCCAATTATGATATACGATGTTAAAATGTGGCCTCTGACGGTAGGCCTGATCCATAAGTTCGATGAAATCCTCCAAATATCTATAGTCGCCGATATAGCTCATAGAAGCTGCAGCGTGGCAATGAGCCATACCTATTTGTTGCAGGACCGATAGTCGATGGGGTAGAAGAGTCCGGGAATGAAGGCCATGTACCTACCAGGAAGCGCAATGAGGAGCGCCTCCTAATTTGACTTCGCTGGTTGTGGCTGATTGAGAAGAGCCGAAGATCGTGCATGGTGGCGAACCTTGGGAGAGGCCTATATCCAGCAGTGTAGAGACAGACAGATAATGATGATAAAGTAACTGTATGGTTACCAATATAGCGACTTTATTTGGTTGAATATTTCGGTATAAAATCATTCCATACATTTCTATGAAAATTTCTGCCCAATCGATCAAACTGTCGAAATGAAATCAGATCGTAGGCCGTTCATTACGGGAGCCGGAAAGTTTTCATCGTTATTAAACTGAATTACCTAGTTGCTTAGGACTGACATACAGCTAGATACTTTGACGAACCTTTGTAAGTTGAACCAACTTTATTATTTTTATAGAAAGATGACAGACGAGCAAACAGTCCACCTGGTGTGGACACTGTCGCCCGTGAACACCCGCGGTACATGCCAACATCAGAATGACAAATGATAGCACTCCCGGATCTCCCGGATTTGCTTTCTACCTTTGGAAATTTAGCAATGGATTACTAAGTAATAAGTAGTAGGATACTAACTAAGTAGTACTTACTACTTATCCTACTACTTACTAAGTAGTAGGATAAGTATCCCGTTTTAGAAATATTTGAACACGAGATTTATGTATGGCGTATTTATGTACACGTTTAATTGTCGGCTACGGAGTGACAACTTACAAACTACCTACAATACGTTACATATAAAATGCGTGACTGTGTGACACTACATTCCCTCAATCAGTAATATATTAAATAATTACGAACTACGATTACCCTTAACTACGAATAATTTAACTTGTACCTAACTAACCCACCATCTGGTAGCAGCTTTGTTATCCTTTAGGTGACTAAATGGTAACATTTACGACACTTACCGGTTACGGTATACCATATCCGGGTTTAAAATATCACCACCCCATCTGTTCAGATGGGGTGGTGATATTTTAAAGCCCGGTGACACCACACGATATAAGGATTAATTCTCAATGAAATCATTTGCGACCCGCCCTCGCTTCGCTTCGGTTTATAAGTTTTGTTTTTTCAAAATTTTTTTTACAAAATTTCAAAATAAAATATAACCTATATTAGACACGGATAATGTAGCTTCCTATTTGTGAAAGAATTTTTGAAATGCACCCACTAACACAGATGCAAAGCCATGTCTCGTTTATTTCACTGTATGAAAAATACAAAGGCTTCACTCAGAGATTGCTTGTAAATAATAAAGCGACTTTCAGTATCCTAATATAAAAATTCACGTTTCAATGATCCAGTACACTCACGGAAATGCAAGGGGAGGGAGAAATGTTTTAGCAATCTGACAGCTTGGAAATGTATTACATGACAAAAGTACTCATATTTATTATCGCTTACTCGCGTTTTTTTGGCATTCGTTCAAGAAAAATGCTGGTAAGGACATTTTGGGGCCTTAAATTCGTTATTTTACTCACCATCAGACTGAGAACTATACGCACACTCATTATCTTGCGCATGAGGATTGTATGGCCTTGAAACGCGACGATGCTGCCCAAACGGATTGTCGAGTTCGCTCTTTTGGAGATGGTGTAATTTCCTAAGTGATTGTGATAGCTGATATCCCTTAGTCGCCTTTTACGGCACCCCCTGGAATAGTTGGGGCAGTGCTATTCTAAAGTCGACCGACACCACGTGACCGGACGGCCATCAGACTGAGGCTCATTGAGAAACAAAAACTACAAATGTTTCTATGGCTTCTAGAAGATACTCGTATATGAATGGTATGGGTAGACCATGTCTGTAACTCTACATAGCAATAAAAATGTTCATAACCTATCACATCCCATCGACTGTCGAGTATAATGGAATGAACGGAAATGATTATCCAATTACACACTTATTTAAGATTCCTTACGTACATATATTCAGGTGTGACTTCATATTATGAATAAAGCTGATAATACAGAAAGAAAGAAAGAAAAATGCTTTATTTCCTGTCTACAATGACAAGTCCAACCAAAAAATTAAAAAAAAAACATGCAGGAATAATAAAGAAAATTTATCACTGTAACATTAAATGGGTACCTGACTCAGCTTGATGCTGCAGCATAGACTGCAGCGCTGATACTGAAGATCCCTGTCACGGACGGACATCGCTGCAGCGGTTAAAAGGACAGTAATAAATATAATAATAAACATTAATTTATATGTAAAATATACTCATACATGATACCTTAATAAATGATATGTTGTATAACTGACGATAGTAATCATAATATACATTTATATATATACACAGTACCTACATATACATAAAACTATATGCATATCTATCCGCAAACCTATAAAAGAGACCAGTAAGTGTGCTTTGTAATTAGATGCATTATATGCATTGAATTTGTGTTTCTCAATTCGTTGTCTCTGTATGTAGTTCCTTTAAAATGGTATAACTTGTGATTAACACAGGCTGAGCTGTTTGCATAATGGTAGGACCAAGTTCGAAGTTATAATACTTGTAATTCCGCGTTTATTGCTACTGATATACCTTTGAGTGAAAGGTGGAAGGTTTTCTATTAATAACTTGAGTTTAAAGTTCTTAACTTAAGATTTTATTACTATGTAAGTATCAATATCAATCAATTCGAGTATAAAGCTTAGACAGATTATAACTACATATTTGTAACAATTATAACAGAAGACTACCTTAAAATGTATTCCATATACCACTTTATCCTATTGTCCCTATGTACCGCACTATGTAAAGTTATTCTGAATTTATTTCGGCATGTATAGTGGATGTTTGGAAATTTAGGAATGGGTTTCGAAAAAAGCTTAGAAAATGGGGAGGATAGATAGGATATGTTGGGATGGGAATATACTCTGGCATATCTCACTCACTACCGAAACACGTAGGTGCGTACATTGGGGAAAAATATACCATTCCGATTGGTCAGTGGCAGGCTTTTTGCAAAGTTTTTATGAGTATAAAAGTAGTAAAAACACACTAAGGTTAAACACATACCTATGTGATGTAGTCGTAACAAAACGCAGGTGTGGGCAAAACACATACGGGTCGTAGTCATAAACCGGTTCAATTTGGTAAATGTTTCCGCCAACGAGCGTCGGGCTATCAAAGGAACAAAGGTTGAATGCAGACGTGAAGTTTTAGTTTTGAAACAGATATGCATATCTGCATAAGATTCTGGCTTCGGCTTTTAAAATAATGATCATGGTTTTAAATTATACGTCCTTAAAATATGAAGGTTTATTTTTAGCAATATTATAATTTATATGATTGATATTAATAATAATTTTCTGATAGACTTAAGAATTACTAAAATTGACGTGACATTTTTATTTTGTTTGTAATTTTATTACCAATTATTTTGACATTTTATTTAATTGACGTTAATTACTTAATATTTAATTTTATTATTTTATTTATTTAATTTGTTAATATTAAATAAATCATTTCCAATATTGCATAGTCATTTAATTGTAGGAGGAGGACGCTGCATTCCCACAGCCGCTGGGCACACTCGACTGGCCATGTTATCCTCTCTCACAGAAGACTACTTTGAAATGTACCGCATTTCCTACTTTATCGTATTTTGCCAATGTACATACGTCTTTCGGTAGTGAGTGAGATATGCCGGAGCCCATTCTCATCCCATCCTCTCCCTTTCCATTTTCCCAATCCATTCCTTAATCTGCAAAGGTAGGCAACACTCCGGGGGCGTGCCAACGTTTGTCATTCTAGACTGATGTTGGCATTTTTATGACTCACAGGCGTGACTCATTGCGGCCGGTTGGTTATAGTTGGTGTTTATCTTTGCACTACCCTTCGGTAAAATTGGCAGTGGAGGTGGCGCCCAGGTGCATGAAATGGCGACTAGCAGGAGCGCCAACGCCTAGAAGCGGCGGGCCACTAACGACGGCTGCCCAGCAAAGAGGGCGTCGTCGCCAGAGAGAGTGCTAGAGCAGAAGCAGCGTCGGCCCAGTAAAGAGGGGGGATGAAGAGCAGCACTAGATATCTGACCCCGGGGACAGGTCTGTGGCGTTTTACTTCGAGCCTTCCTGGCACGTATAAGATCACCCAAAAACAAACGACATTGTCTTTCACTAATTAGCACAAATACACACGGCACAACCGATTACCTACACGCCCGGACTTTAATTATGAGAACTATGTTAGAATTAATTTATTCGAATTAATAGATGCGAAAAGACATTTATGAATGTGACTGGTAATAGAGCCCGGGATCTTATGCACGGCAGATAGGGGCACTACCAACTAGGTTAATGTGAATGGCTAATTAATAATGTGACTGGTAATAGAGCCCGGGATCTCATGCACGGCAGATAGTGGCACTACCAACTAGGCTAATGTCAATGGCTAATTAATAATGTGACTGGTAATAGAGCCCGGGATCTCATGCACGGCAGATAGTGGCACTACCAACTAGGCTAATGTCAATGGCTAATTAATAATGTGACTGGTAATAGAGCCCGGGATCTCATGCACGACAGATAGTGGCACTACCAACTAGGCTAATGTCATTGGCTAATTAATAATGTGACTGGTAATAGAGCCCGGGATCTCATGCACGGCAGATAGTGGCACTACCAACTAGGCTAATGTCAATGGCTAATTAATAATTTGACTGGTAATAGAGCCCGGGATCTCATGCACGGCAGATAGTGGCACTACCAACTAGGCTAATGTCAATGGCTAATTAATAATGTGACTGGTAATAGAGCCCGGGATCTCATGCACGGCAGATAGTGGCACTACCAACTAGGCTAATGTCAATGGCTAATTATTAATGTGACTGGTAATAGAGCCCGGTATCTTATGCACGACAGATAGTGGCACTTCCAACCAGGCTAATGTCAATGGCTAATTATTAATGTGATTGGTAATAGAGCCCGGGATCTCATGCACGGCAGATAATGGCACTACCAACTAGGCTAATATGAATGGCTAATTATTTATTAATGTGACTGGTAACTAGGCTAATCAATCGTCAAATTAATGAATAAAAGGCCTGTGTTTAAACGAGCAGCAAGAAAATACTAAATAAAAAGCAAATCATATAAACATATAAAACAAACTATCGACTGAGTCCCACTTCGCGGGACTCCTATGTCTTTGCTCCTATTTCTAAATTTGGTGCCATCGATTTGCTGCCCATTTAGTACCTTCCGTTGCTTATTTAATCATATCTCATAAAAAAATGAAGCATAACTATAACGACAGGATAATGAACGAACCCAACTATAAAGAATTTTCCTGCGAAGGAGGTTGTAGAGGGGGAAAAAATTGGTACACATTTTTCCAAGAAATATCTGCCCAAGTCAAGTATATTTTTATTATTATAGGCTACGAAAGGAAATAACATAAATATTGGAATACTATTTCTATTTTTATTTCCGTCTGCCTGTCAACAGCGCTTCACTAGAAGATTATTAAAACTTCTAATAAATATAGAGCCTTGCGCTTGCGTTTGACCTGGGCTTCTGTAGACCATTACAAATTAAACTAAAAATCATATTAAACAATCTAATAATTGTATTTCTTATCCGTGTGGGCTTTAGGTTGAAAATAATTAATCTGGCCACATCCGTTGATTACGGTTGGGCTCCCCCTATACGTCTCAGTCACGTCCCATTATGACGGGCCGTAAACCGGGCCAACCCGGAACTCGGGATGTGACATGAAAAATTATAAGCTTTTCTGTATACAGGAGGACTTTCGTAACAGACCTTGCGATAGCCAGCGTAAAACGAGACGTATTATTAACGTCGTATTTACCGATAGTTTTTTTTTAAGTGTGTACCCAACAGCATACTTTAAAAGTCTCTTAAACGGTAACCAGTTCTTTTCTTTAGCCTATGTTGGACATGCGGAACTTCCTAAAGAACTCAGAGGCGAAATTCAGGAGGCTGCGAGAGTTGGCCCAGCACAGGCGCCGAAAGAAAAGCCTGCGCACATAACTGAACTGCTCGGCACCAGAGATATGTTTATATACAGTCCATGTTATAGAAAACAGATAGAATATAAGGGACACGGGCGTAAAAGAAAATTTCTTGGGAGGCGCCGTATAACCGGATTATGGGTATAACCGTGTGAAGAGGAGGATCACTCTAGACTTGGACCTTCTCATGTCTTGTGCATAAGGAATGTATGTATTTACAGCTCCACGCTTAAGGTTGTCGAGTCCACTCTTTTAGAGGTGATGGAGTTCCTCAGCGCTGATGGTAGCGGCTTTGTTATCCCTCAGTAGCCTTTATCTACGCCCACGGGGACGAGATGACGTGGTGTTATTCTAATGACGGCCAATACCCCACGGCCATTTATACATTATGGATAATTAAGATATTAATTATTCGTCATGCACATGGCACAGGCCCATGTTCCGTAGTGGACACAACAGGTTGGTAACGGTGATGGATAATTATAAAAATATACAAAGTAGCCATTGCGGACGGCAATATCATATCGATATATCTTCTTACGTAAAAATATAAAAACATTTATATAAAATTTACAAGATAATAATGATTACATAAAAACTGGCTTAAATTTAAATTTACATTTATTTATATAATTAGATAAATAAATTAACAGCTCATAATATATTTAATTTCGCTCAAAGCATCTTATTGTTAGATTGTGTTGTACTTTGGGTCCCTTCTCTGGCATATGTTTTATGAAGAATAAGCAATGTAATAATTTGAGTGTATTTGTACAAATATGTCATTATAATGTTGTAATACAATGTTTCTGTGTGTACTCTAGTTGTTAAGCTTAATTTAAATAAATAAATATGAGTTAAAATACGTGTATAAGTAGCTGTTAGCGTGTTGCGTTTAATAATACATTAGAAAACACTAAATCTCAATACGTATGTGAGTAGAATTTGAAATATCTAGACAGTAATAACTTACACATCCTTTGGGAGTCGCATATCTTCGTCCCTTATATTATATTCTATCAAAAATATTGACTCTATGGACGAGTATCATTGGTATTCCCATATGTAACCGCAATGGGATTTATTAGCAGGATTGTCAGTCTTGTTCGAGTGCTATGTTGAACGAACATGACACACGATACATAATAAATATCCCCACGGTATACCATCGTGGTTACTTGAAGTTTACTTGAGATTTAGTTTACACTCAGTGGCCCACAATAGGATTCCCTGTGTCGTGGGTCCAGAGACATATACAAAGACAAACACAAACACACACCCAGACTCGAACGTACATTTGTCTTTTTTTTTATTAAACTAGTGTATGTCCCGACCGGGGATCGAACCCGGGACCTTTAGCACAGCAAGGAGGGTCCAACTGCGCCAATCGGTCGGGCAATGAAAATTCATTATTGCGTTCCTGTTTTAACTGGACCTACTAATTACATAAAACATAAAATATACATAAGGAATATGCAGCCTTATCGCTAAAAGCGATCTCATCGAAGAAACCACAGGGTAGTGAAATTACTTAGAGGAAGAAGTAAGTAGGCTATGCAATAAAGTAATACAAAATAATACTAATAAAACATAATAGTAATAATGCGGAATAGAGTATAGTCATGGTAGGGGGAGTGTGCATGCTGCATTTCCACAGCCGCTGGGCGAACTCGACTAGCCACGTTACCCCTCTCTCACAGAAGACTACCTTGAAATATACTGCATTTCCTACTTTATCGTATTTCCCCAATTTAGATATGCCAGAGTGCATTCCCATCCCATCCCATCCTATCCTGCAAAGGTAGGCAGCGCATCCGGGGGCGTGCCAACGTTTGTCATTCTGGACTGATGTTGGCATGTATCGCGGATGTCTATGGACGACAGTATCCACTTACCATCGGGTGAACTGAATGTTCGTCTGCCGCCACTTTCTATAAAAAGATTCTTCTATAAAACAATACCTCGTCAAATCCGCGCAAGATTTCCTTATAGCGAAGGAAGAACTCTTGAGAAAGTGCCAAGAGTTGACACTCATGTAATGTGGGCATGTATTGGCTGAACCCTTACGCTAGTTGCCAGGTAATAAAGTCGTTTGAAAAATTTTCCTTTGAAAATTACTATAGGTAGGTAGAGATTTGAAAATAAGAAAATATAAAATATATTCAGACAATTTGATTCAATTTTAATTGATGTACTTTTAAATGATTATCAGCAATAAACATTTCAGTCATTGATTCCAATTTCTTGAAAGGCACTTTCAGAGAACTGTAGTAACAGCAGCTCGTATGTTACTAAGGTCGCCGCCATCTAAAAGAAAAAAAATAAACAGTTAACTGTGAGCTGCGTTCGCGTGAAGAGAGTTTTATACTGAGTGAAATTTATTTTATTCAACAAAATCTAGTTTTAACTTTACAAAATATATAAAAAAGTTTTTCATTATGCCAAACATAAGCCTTTACAGATTTACATTACCTACATAATATGTGATATTATACAAAGTTTTTTCTTCAGCAACGAAAAAAATTATGATAAGAAAAAGGGTTTTTTTCTTACTTTAGCTTAATAATTACTTTAGCTTAATATTTAGAGGGGGAGAGTGCACGCTGCAATCCAACAGCCGCTGGGCGCGCTCGACTGGCCATGTTACCCCTTTCTCACAGAAGACTACCTTGAAATGTACTGCACTTCCCACTTTACCGTATTTCCCCAATGTACGTACGTGTTTCGGTAGTGAGTGAGATGTGCCAGAGCCCATTCTCATCCCATCCCTCCCCATTTTACCAACCCTTTCTCCAAATCAATTCCTATATCTCCAAAGGTAGGCAGCGCATCCGGGGGCGTGCCAACGTTTGTCATTTTAGACTAATGTTGACATGTATCGCGGATGTCTATGGGCGACAATATCCACTCACCATCAGGTGGACTCGTCTGTACAAAGACTTTTTATGTCTTCGTACATAAAAAAAAATGTTAAAATTAACAATTAAGCTGCCAATTCATTGCGGCCCGCAGACACGGTACATATATACGTACGTTTTAGCCTCATTTGACTTTGAAGTTCTACATAACTAACACGTGTTTTCGTAAATAATTAATATTTATGAAATGGCACTGGCACTATCTTTATAGACAGTTCTTAGGACGATGAGTCCGAAAGAGAACTAGATGATATAATAAAGAATTAGATGACGCTTTTACCAAATTTTACATACAAATTTGCTAGTCTGTCAAATTAAAGTTGAGACTGGAAACGCGCGGTAAATAAAAAACATCAGAAGAAATAAAATTAGCCTATCATTGAATTCAACTATCAAGATTATTTTTCCAACTATTTTTAAGGATAGTCTTAGTAACATTTCTCAATCTCAAAAACTCAAAGTATTTGAGAATATAAAGAATATATAGTACTTGTGAATACTACATAACAAAGAGACAAACATACCCCGAAAAGAATGAAGAATTATGTGTTAGCTATATGTTACAATTTGCCTTAAAATCGTTTAAGGTTTTGGATTGAAATTCTGTATTTCCTCGGTATTCAGTAATAAAAACTTGTTAAATGCAAGGAAATGCTTATCAATAAATAGAGACAGAATATTAAAGTGGGATACAAAATAAAGCTTGTAAAAATGCGATGTAAAAATTCATAATAATATTTGAATAAAACTCACTGTGAGAATCATTTTCCTCGTAACACAAAAGAAGTTTAGGCCGCTGAGTGCCACTTTGCTCCTGAGTATTTGTTCAGAGAATCTTTGGACCTGAAATCCATAAAGAGATTACAAAGTGTCCCAAATATTGTCACGTACCAGGACATTTGATGAAAAAGTAGAATAAATGCGTAGCGTACAGTCGGCCAATGATAATGTTGAGCACTTCAAAGTTTTTTTTTTTTGCAAATGTGGCAATGGTGGAGTTAGAACATTCTGCTAGTCTCAAGCTGTCTTCATAATTAAACTCAAAATAATTTAAAACACATCTTGTCGATGTCCAGTCACGTCGAAGCAAGTTAGGAGTCGTTTTGTAAAGTGATAGTAGGTTTACTGAGGACATAGTTGGACTCATTGGAAGCACACGAAAAAGTGCAGTCTGATGCCTTTATTTGATTATCACAACCATTATGTTCAAACACTTTTAAGTTAATTAAACTATCGCAATTAAACCACAAAACCCACAATACTTATTTTACGCGTTAATCAAATTTCAAACCAGTCGAACGCGAAAATGCTCAACGTTTTCATAGGCCCACCGTACGTACCTATATATACTTCAACTCAAGTTGAAAAACACTGCTTTGACTGTGATTTGACGTACAAAAATCAAAGGAGAATTATTGTTCTGAATAGATAACTAAAATAATATTTTAATCACAGGCTGATGGGTTACAGTATACATAATTCTATAAGCTTAATGTTTACTTGTGTTTTACGCACTCGTAGCATCAATTGTATAGTAAATAAAAACAATATTTAAGATGCAAAAAAGTGCATAAGATCCACTGCGTGGCTCCTATAGCTCGGATTCTTGTAGACCTCTATTTATAAAATATACCTTAAAGCCTGATCAGAAAAATAAAAAAATTGCTGTGGGGGCGCCACATTTGCTTTTTTCACAGCTTTTTTTCTCCATTTGCTTTTACCAGCGCCACATTTGCTTTTTACACAGCTTTCACACTTTTTTCTTTTTTTTCTTTTAGTGTTGTCAGTAGAAGATATTAGTTCTATTAGTTTTACGCATCGTGGCGAGGTTTTTTATTTTCTTGATCGGGCTATACTTACACTTACTGGTCCGTATACATACTCGTAAAACAGCTTTGCTTGTTTGTTAAACATTTTCCAATGAAACAAGCTATTTCTGTAATAGAGTTCCGCAATAGACCGACCAATAAAGTAGTAGTGCCCACATTTAAACTTACAATAGAATACAGTAGCAGATTGTATGGCAGCTAAAATGCATAACATTTTACCAGACAACTTACGTGCACCATCGTGGGTATTGTTTAAAAGAAAACTACATGAGTGGCTAGTCAAAGAATGTCATAATTTAATTAAGGAATAAGTACCCATTATCACAATAATATTAAATATGTACAGGCAAACATAATTTATGTGACTTTTTTTTTATAATTTTATTTGTAATGAACAAAGTAACATTGTACAAAACGCTTAGTTGACTTAATGCTTAGCAGCATTCTCTTCCGGTCAACCCTATTAATATTGTCAAATTATTAATACTGTCAAATTATTAATACTGTCAAATTATTAATACAGTCAAATTATTAATCTTGTCATAATATTAATATTGTGAAATTATTAATACATCAAATTATTAATATTGTCAAATTATTAATATATCAAATTATTAATAGGTACTGTCCAATTATTAATACTGTTAAATTATTCATATTACCAAATTATTAATACTGTCAAATTATTAATACTGTCAAATTATTAACATTGCCAAATTATTAACATTGTCAAATTATTAATATTGAAGTTCTTAATTAGAATAAGTTAATGGCATTTGAAATGTTTGAATATCTATTATTTGAATATTTATATAATATTCGCACTCTTTAATCAACTTTAATGTAAGCAGGTTTCGAAGGATAATAATAAATGTATTAATATACACCAATAATAATAAATACCAATAATATAATTTAGGTGATTAATATACACCTAATGTATCTATCGAAAATCTCAAGCATAAATAAATAAAATAAATCATTTCATTTAATGTTTTCGCTTTGAATATCAACATGTCACTTCACTGCTGAAATCGTTTTTTCTGAAGCTACCGAGAATATAAATATTTTATCTTTTTTATTGTAAATCCAAAGTATTGTAACGTGTTAGAACTTTCTAATTATTTTCTTTTATCTCTAATTATAAAACTCATTCCGGTAGGAATCGTATACGGATATGCTTATACGGATCGTATACGGATATATACGGATATGCTTTGGAATAAATCTACTATAAAATAGCAACAGTCTGTCATAAAGGACATCGCCCAAAATGGTCACTTGGATTGGCAAGAACATTAGCATGTGTTTCTGCACTATTGGATATAAGTCTCTCCCAAGGCCCAGGCACCGGGTCATTTGCTCTTTTCATCAAACCACAACAGATGAAATATATGTCTTATTTTAACATTATATGATCTAACCTTAATAAATCAGACCTAGTACTGACCTCATCAGTATAATTACTCATCGGTACTTCGTACAACGTTATAACTAGCTCCCGCGCAGTCGAGTGAAGTCGGGCAGCCAGTACTGACGTCATTAGAAAGCGTGTCAATTTAAACAACACTGAGAATGTAAAGAAAGCTATGCGCTCGCTGCTTCCTAGGATTCTGGAAATGAAATTTGTCGTTTTATATATGGCAATGGTGTAATTAGCACATTGTGCCAGTGTCAAGTTTTCTTAGCAGTAATCAATTTAAAAGTCTAAAACATAATCTGTCAATGACCAGTTCCGTCGAAGTAAGTCAGGGGTCGCTCACTAAAGTGATAGTAGGTTTACTGAGGACAGAAGAGGACTCCTTGGAAGCACACGTAATACGCAATCTTATACGAGTATCATAACCGTTGTGCACCACTTTGAAGTTTAATAAACCATCACTATTAAATCGCAAAAAATACAATACACAATTTTTATAGTAATTAAACAAAAACTCAGCTTCACTTTTCGAGTTCCCGTCAAAAAATCCTTTTTTTCCGGTTGTGTCATAGTGAATACTTGATATTGAATGATAGCGATGCAAAAATGAACGCTGAGCGTCCGACGTTCGAGCGCTAAGTTATAAATAGCTACCTACTCGAAATTAACCTTTTTAAGACATGAGCGTTAAACCGAGTTTGACTCTCGCGATTTAACGGTTTAAGTCAACACAGATTCACAACACAATATTTTGACGACCTATCATAGATTTTATTAACTTTTTCTATTCAATAAAATACACCTCGACTGCAACTGAAAATAGACTATAATTATCTGGTATTATGCTTATAACGTCTCACTACAGGGCGCAGGTCTGCCCTAGTAAATTTGTTCTTAGTAAATTTGCCTTAGTAAAGTAAATTAAAAATAAATGTTTTGTTACTGGGGTTTTGGGTCATAATGTATTGGTCACAGTGGGTATTGGTGAATTATAATTCACTGGTTCGCTTGTTAAAAAAATCGCGTATTGAAACGCGCCGGTGGAGACAATCTCTATTGACTTCGACAAGCAGAACGAGGGTTGAAAGCAAGTGTCGATCGCGAGCGGCGTCATAGTGTTACAATTTCAGGACAGACGTCACACACAAATACGGACCTGCTATCAATCCACCGCGGTTTCTGTATCACGTCTTCTATTAATTTCATTCTCTACAACGCCGCCCGCGCTCGAACCGCTTTCGGCCCGCGCTCTGTGACTAAGCTATAGTCTAAAGTCTTGTAGAAGTTAATAATAATTATTTGTTTGCTGGCAGAAAACAGCCCAAACGAGACGTCTCGAATACTATTTATATGTTACAAAAGCCCTTCGTTTTCTTCGTTACCTATCTTAAAATATACAGAAGGGATTTATGAACAATTTCCTTTGTAAACAATGAGCTTATTTGCAATTACTTAAGAGTAATTGAAAATAAGCGATTATAAAAAAAAAAAAATTATAACATAATTTTAACATACTCGTCAATTTTATCGTAAGGGCACTTGCTCAGGTTGTGTGCTAAATTTTTTCTGAAACAAATATAGACAATTTATTATTTAATAAGGTTATAATATTTTGAACGAAACTTCACAAGTCAACTATTGGGACACTCGGGTTTGTGATCATTGCGACAAATATACTACGGAATACACAATGTAATTTGACATGGCACAAAAATTACCTTTTGTATTATACTTGAGTTTTGTAGTTCAGCGTACATATTTGACATTGTTCGTTTGTTTATTTATTAGTTCAAACGTTCGTTTGTTCATCTTCTTAATAGGGGTATGCAAAAATTTTTCGCTTTTGTCGGTATTAAAAAAAAATTATGGAAAGGTGATAAGTATGGGAACACAATTGAAAAACGTAACTTGGGGTTGACGTGCTTTATTCGCGACTGCAGGGCGCGGAGAACCACTGCGCCTCCGTTTGAGGGTAGATGTGTATATATGGTTGACATCTACCCTCTTTGAGATTCATACATATCAAAAGGTTTTTACTTTATTGAGTAATGTCTAGTTTCATCGTGATCTATTGACCACTCTGACATAATAATAAAAATGAAAAACTTTTATGTTTCCGTAACTTTTATAAAAATTAGTAAAATTTAGGCGCCACTCCGTCCGCTTAAAATTTAATTTTATCAGGGAAATTTTATTTTTGAATATCTTTACTCTCAAAAGTTACTATATTTTCAAAACTACTACCTACTATTTTCAAACCTACTATCTACTACTTCAAACTACAATTTCTATAAAAATATACTGAAACCTTTCACAATAAATATTCTACAATGTGATGAAATCTGATCTGTGGATCTCTTGATCAATTATCAAGAGCTGGATGAATAGACAGAACATTGACAGAAAGACAAACATTGACACTGGGAACATTGAAACATTGACAAACATTGGGCTATAATGGCATATCTCACTCACTACCGAAACCCGTACGTACATTATAGAAATAGGATATAGTGGAAAATGCAGTTCATTCGAGTGCGCCCAGCGGATGTGTGATTGCAGCGTGCATAGGGAGGATGTAACCGTAAATTACAGTGTAAAAAAAGAGATTACAGTGTAAAAGAAGAAACAATAGTCAGACACACAGTCAGACGCACAGACAGACAGTCAGAGACGTACCTCAATATTTTAAAAACCTGAGAGATAATCATAGCTAAATTGGAGCTGAAGGAGCACAGAACAAGCGGACTGATGCTGTCATCAACCAATTTTACCAATCGCATAAGTTTCGTGTATTGTAGTCGCAGAACAGCCCACATGTTTGGGTTCTAAAAATGAAATAAGTTATAATAAATAAATGACGTTTATTATATATTTCATTTCTCAACCTCTTGGGTATTACCGCATCTACTTGGGTATTACTCGGTATTTACCGTTCTTCCGCCCTGAGTCCCTCAAGGAAGAAAAGGTTAGGCTCTCCCAATTTCTTCACCTAAAACTTATGAAACTCTTGTCATTGTGTGTAATCGTTCAAATCTGTTTATGCATCCTATTCCTTCTGATTTAGCTTTAAAGTAGCAAAACATAAGTTCGTGTAATTCTTCTTGGGACCACTTTCTTCTTACATCTTCATTATTAATATTTGTGGTCGGTTCCAATGCACCGGCTGAGACTATGGTTACATCCCTGCCCTTCAAGGTGTCATCGGCATGACTGGTAAGATCAGCTGTGGCATTTTCGGGTTCCCCGGCTTCCCAGGGAACCACTGACGGTTTGCATACTGTCACGCCCAGCGTCAGCTCCAGACGAGCCCCCACGATGGCCCCCGGGTAGCGGCCTTATACGTGTACTTCTTAATTGTTTTCTCATGTTTATTCATGGTTGCTATTGCTCCGTTGGTCATTGGTGAGTAATAAAATTGGCAATGTCCGCCCTTCACGTGGCAAAGATGATCATGCACGGATGTAGTATTAGACTTGTGATCATACATTTATTATAATAATATTAAAATAAATTGCTTGTATTTATTACTACAATACAATACTGGACTGATGTTGGCATGCACTGCGGATGTCCATTGAGGGCAGTATCCACTTACCATCAGGTGGACTGTATTTCTCGTCTGTCACTATTATTCTATTAAAAAAAACTGAAGTAAATTATTTTAAATTACTAAGAATCCTACCAGAGAACCCACCTATAAATTTGGTACAATTGATCTGCTTCTCATAATTAATTAAATGTTATGTAAGCTGGTTATTCACAACAAATTATTTATTTCGTATAATTCAGACTCTAAGAAAAAATCTGTGCGTTTCAATCTACTGATCAAGAATGTTGAATTATTTCCTTTAAGTAGAGGCACCATATTGGTATAATCACCTTTTATTAAATACAATTTACCTTGTCTTTATAAATTACAATCATATTATTAAGCTCCTCGAAATACGAAGTCAAATACAGGCTCGTTATCACGATGAACACATCCATGAAACTGGATAAGAATTGAACCTGAAAGTCTAATATCTGTAATGAAAAATCGATAATATATGTATTATTCTGTAAACTGGAATTGCACATAAGGTATTTGTGTATTAAAGTACTTCGCGCTCTGTATGTGAGCAGTTATTGGTAGAGTTTAAATAAATTGACCTGAATGTAAAGGAAGTACAAGACGAAGGGAAAGGTGACTTTCTCAAGGTATGATTCCATAGGCGACGACAACAGCGACACTGACCAATGATCACGACACCTATCGCCGATGTCCGGCGACACTACTGCTCCTACGGATTTTTATGAGCAAATACAGTGACAAGTGTTGCGCGACACTCCATGGAGCTACGTGTTCGAGCGAGGCGACCGACGACTCCTCACTGTAGCCTGTCGCTGTCGGAATCAAACCTCATGAGTAGCGATTTATAGCAACTAAGCATGAAATCTACGGCGTGGCAACAGCTACGCTTGGTGGTGATGATCATAATACCTACATGATCGTAGGACAACACCCGTAGCGAGCTACTATACACGTGTTACTATACACTGGTAATTGGTACACATTTTTTCTATAGAAGGAATGGCAGACGAACGGGCGGGCCACATGATGGTAAATTGTCACGATCCCCCATGGACACTGAACACCTGCAACACCGGAGAGCATGCAGTTGCGCTACCGACGCTGCACATTCCTTTTCACAACTCTTGAACTGGCAATTCATTCCACAATTTTCGGGTTCGCGATATAAAGTGTCTTAATGACAGTGCTGTACGCAGCGATTTTTGTCAAGGAACCGCACGACGATAAAGACCCGAATTGAACATCAAATTGAATAAATAGCCCTTCAAAACATTCCAGTGAACTTAATTAAAATTGAAGTGAAATTAATAATTACCTGAAAAAACATAAATACTGTCAACGACGTAATGTCGTGTGCCCACGGCATCGTGTATTTGAAGTACGAGTCTAAAAGTAAATTCGACTCGTAACAATCCAATGCTATTTTCAAGTAGAATGTATTGGAGAGGACGTAGTCCACTGCAACAGCACAGTAAAGACAAGTAAGCGGTGTGAAATCTTTATTATAAAATTTCTGAAGCAAACAAATGTAACGCACAAACGAGCGAGATATTTGCATTGGCGGATACGGAAAGTAGGCGCTCTAGTATCGTGTTCAGCATTACAGCAGTATTTCTGGAGATTACTCACTGCTTCCTCCTGCACTTTGACAATAAGCTTTTAATTAATGTCAAGCTGTTTGCAACAGCTGTGCTCGCTGTCTTACCAGTACTCGTATTTGAAGTGCTGGTCATAAATAATATTGAAATTTTAACACAAGGAGCTGATAGCGAATTAAATATTAAGAAACAGTAAATCTGTACCATCTTCTTTCTACATTATTATTTTTACCCAACTACGACGAAACTAAAAAAGAAGAGTTATGTCTGAAGCTAGTCTTATGTCTATATGTATGTTAATAACTGCATCAGTACCTGAATGATCCTATTTAAAAAAAATGCTGCGTCAATGAAAAGTCTCGATTAAGCGAGTGTAATGATATACTCGTAGATGTATCATTAAAAAAAATCACGACCGTAATTTAAAATAACTGATTTTTTTTTAAGTTTCGCATTGAGTTTAATCATAACAGAGGTACTCGTAATGATAGTACATATTTTTTATTCATAATTACTTGCTTACATCTTAAAAATAGTTTATTCAATTTGTCAGCAGTAGTGCTCTATCAACCGTGCCCACAAATATTATATTGATATGATTATTGAATCACTTATATTGTCGATAGATGCGTATCCATCCTCTACTATATATATATGTGTACCACAGTATATATATGTAGAAACAATCCATTGGCAAATGCCAATCTAAATCACAGTTATAATTCGTACCCGCAGAAGCCAAAAAAGTAAGCGAAGAAACAACATTGCAAGCTGTAACAAGACTTCGCAGGCCAAATTTTGGCAAACTTCTCTCTATAGCCGCGGCTTCATCCACTACTCGTGGCCAGCGTCGAGCCAGGAGTAAAATGATAATGGTTGATACCACGCCAGTTCCATTGTTTACTACTTTGTCTGAAAATACACACTATCCATTAAAAACCTTTGTTAGTATGATAGACAGTTCCAAGTATAACAATCATAGCGTAAGAAATGAGAAGAAGCAGTAAGAGATTGTCTCTTACCTCATTTGTTTCCTGCTCCTCATAAGGCACCCAATATAAAGTATCGCATACCAGTCACCAACTGGATATAGGCCTCTCCCAAGGACCGTCACCACCCACGGTCTTCTGCTCGTCTCATCCAGCCACTACCGGTGACTTTCTTCAAGTCGTTAGTCTACCTGGCTGGAGAGTATCTCACACTACATCTAGATATAAAAAAAAATATTGTTTTGGCCGTGTGGTGATGGCGGGCATTAGAATATCACCACCTCATCTCTTCCTATGGATGTCGTAACAGGCAATTGAGGGATAACAAAGCCGCTACCACAAACCTTGAAGAACTATACCATCTCTTAAAGAGTGGACTCGCCAACCCGCTTGGCCGGACCTTACATCCGCATAGGACAGTGTACATGCAGAGACGGACCTTACATCTCTCATGCACAGGACAGTGTACATGCGGAGACAAATGCACTGCAGTAGATGTAAAAAGAGCTGTTAAAAGCTCTTAGGTTCGTTACAGCACACTCTTTTCCTGGCTGAGCGCCTTCTGCGCTTGCCCAAATTTATACACGTATGGTGACTCTTGAAGGGTCACCAGGGCTACAAGTATAGTCAGTATTGTATCTGTATATGATTACAGTTTTAGTCATTCCGAGAATACTCGGGAATACTCCGGGATACACAAGGAAACAGACAGTTGTATAAAAAATATTTACTCACAGAAATTTCTCACACTAAGTTCGTGGCATAAGAAGTGAAATAGTGTCATGAACGCAACAATTGCTTGTCCCAACACGGTTGCGATGCAAAATACAGTATACGGAGATTTCAGTATGAATCTGTGAATTAGAATTGTAAAGCATTACCCAATTAGGAATGAACGGGTAAATAGGATTGTAAATTATGTGAAGCGGAATTTATAAGACCAAGATGATTTTCTTGAGGTAGATGGTGGGAGATTGTGTGGGTCCCAATATGTGATAATTAAAGACCGGATTATATGCAACATAAAAAGCTTGAAATATGCATGAAAAATGCTTAAAATATGCATGAAAAGTGTCAAAATATGCAACATTAAACAATAAAAAAATTTTTTTTTTTTTTTATTTCGTAATCTGCATACAATTAGTAAATTGTTGATTAACATATCTGATATCCATAAATTATCGATATCAAATATACTTGTATTACCCAACAGCTTATCGACGATAATTAACAATTATTTAACATTTTGTTACTCTTGTAAACGTAAACAATCAAAATGTTCCAAATGTTTGTATTTGAATTTGGGTGCTATGTTAACACTTATTGTTTCTGGCAAAAGTTCACCCGTCCCATTAATAAAACTATCAATTTGACACAAAGGTTCAAAGCCTGGGTTATTGTTCAAAATGTTTTCAAATTTTTCTTTAAGTTTACGCGGGAATAGGTACCTCTGGCAATGCGGAGTTCATTCTATAACTGAATGGATCAGTCCATGCCAAACCTTGAGTTTCAAGCTTTTTAATACTCGCAGGTATGTGCGAAAAATAAGTGCTAATCACAGCTATGTTTTTTTTATATACTAGAATCGTTCAATGCTTCCTTGGACTGACAATTTTAACTACTAAACTTAACTACCCTACCGAAAAATATTGTAAATATGGCGAAAATATGCATCATCACTAGATTTTAGGTAAAATATGCAATAACCGGTGAGAATGGGCTAAATATGCGAATGCATATGCAAATGCATATAATCTGGCCTCTAGTGATAATAATGTATATATATGTATAAGGTCGAAGGATTTTTATTTTCTATTTATTTATTTTCTCTTCAAAAGGATTGTCAAATGAAACAAACTTATGTGGTGTTGCTTCGATATACAAGGAAACGACATATAAAGTTTATTCTTCAATCCTTTTTAACATCTATTATTTATTCTTACAATACAATCCTTACAATACTCTTATTTATTTTTACCTACAATTTGACAGTCAGAATGATTCTCTTCACTTGACGCCTACACTGTTTTACCGACACTATAATATGTAGTTTTACCTACAGCGCGGAGCACGGCAAAAGTCAGATGAAAGAAATATATTTTCTTTACATATGTATGTATTAATTACCGCCGTAGTAGCTTTTTTCGTAGAAATCACACTTAGAGTCCGTCCGAAAAATACACGTAGGTATATATATGTAAGGTAGATATGTATATGTAAGGCGAAACTGTCGACATTGCTCAGTTGTTTTTACTAAAGTAGTCTAGGGAGGCCCACTATACCCGCATTCCTCAACCTTATCTTATATTCGATTAAACGTAGCGGCCAGCTCAGAATATCATTTGTTGTTGGGGATTAAAATCTCTGATCAAATCACGGGTATAATTATGGTATAGCCATTGACAGCGAACTGTAAGAAAGATGACGATCAATTGTGATCGTCAATCAGATCAATGGAAGATTGGCAATGGTTACAGTTATACGAGACCATAAATCCTATTCGCTGAGCACCTAGTCCTCTATAATGATAATAATAATCTGTAGATGGCTTTACAGTTATGGAAACCCTGGTAGGTACGGAAGTATCAGGGTTTGGACAAAACGATTGTGAAGAATATTCCTATTTTAACATCAATAACTGCGTTCTCAATTGAGACTGTAACCGTTTCATATCAACTGTTTCATAAAGATGATTTTACCTTAACTTCGCATCAGAAGATTCCTTCAACCCACTCACTGGGAAGATCCCTACCCATCTGATGATCTGCAAGATGTATCTGGTTACCATATGTAGAACTTTCATTTTACATTCGGCGTAAAATGGATTTACTTTTGGAGTGATCATTTTTACCTTAAAAATACCAGATAGCGTTAAGTTTTAGTCATTTGCCTAGTTAGAAATAATTAGAAAATAGAATTTTAGACTAATTAATCTAAAGTTCTATTTTTAGAAATGGAATAAATTAAATTTGAATAACGTTTGTGAGTAAGACGATTAATGCATACAATGTGAAAAGTTAAAGTTAAAATATTAAACTTAAATGATGCTTTTAATAACCTTTATATACTTCTATTTTTCAGCAAAACTCAGGCTTTCATATCCAGGATACCAGGTGATATGGTGGCACGCACTACACTGTAAAAATAATTACAAACATTCTAGAATTAAAGAAAACGAAATTCGTCGATACAATCTTATTTAGTTTGAAATTGTAGTGGATGTGTAAATATGTACTTCCTTATCAAGGAAAATAAATGACCTGTAATATTAATGAATGATCTAAAGGTTTGTACTCACTTGCAACTTTTAGCTAGGTACATTTCAAGAAAAAGAACGTTTTTTTTAAGATCTTTACTGCATGCATCCCTATTAACCTTAACCATAAATAACTTTTCTGATTAATTTTGAGACCTGAAAGTTAAAAGTTTGTATATCTATTTGTACCTATGCATATTTTGGATTTAATGTGTGTGGTAAATAAGTCAAATTCGTTCGGTAAGTAGGTTCCAACCTTTCAGAAAATCACAAAAAATATTTTTTTCAAATAGAGTGTATATTTTTAGGTGCCTTGCCTTATTAGAAAATACTAACCTATACCATTTATGAAAAAATGCTCTGAGGAAGCGTGGAATCGATTTTGTAAAGAAAGGCAACTAAATTGCAATTACATTTTAAACATTTATTATAAGAACCACCATCTAAAAATGAATATGACCACACCTAACCGCCAATTAAATTAGTTTATAATGAACTGCACGGGGATTTGTGATCACAAGAGCGTGGTCTTCTAAGTTCTAAATGCGGATACGCGTATAGTGGGCCAAAATGTGTCGCTTATAAAATGGCAAGCGCGAGTTGACCCAATAGGGTCGCGTCGCGCTCGACGAATCTTATTATCTGCGCATTATATTCTACTGTATTAATTTGTAACGGTCTAATAACAATTCTATGTCGTCCCATCATCCATTTAAAGCAAGCCGTGGTTTATTATATCCTGTCTCATGCGGTCTTATCCAGTTTTTCTTATCTAGTGACAGGAAACATAAGGGACTATTAATTATTATAACCACATAAGCAGCAAATCAAAATAGAATGCAAATAAACAATTATTGGCTATTGATATTTCTTTTTCACACTTCCCAATCTTTTCCCCAATTAATCTTTTCACCCTAATTTGTTTTTTATCCTAAATCTGAAAAGCATATACCATTATCTCATGTTGACATGGATCGTAAGTCGATAGATCAGTAGTCTCTTACCACCAGTCGGGAACCGTCTGTTCGATTGCTACCTTTTTTATTTAAAAGAGTTAAAGCTCTCTAAATACTACAATAATCATTTCTATTTGTTAGAATAAAACAAATAATCCATTTTCTTTTCATATTTATTTTAAATGTAAAATCATATAAATGATATTATATCATATTATATAATTTGTAATAACAATCATAATATTTCACCGCTAAAAATAACACTTAAATGTTTGTTATTTATTTTGAAACATGGTGGTATCGCTCGAATGTTTAAATATAATAATAGGCATTGTCATTGATACAGACATCTGTGATTTACATAAGATAGTTGATATTTTATAGTTTCTAAAATTGTTAACTTCTGTACCTAATTCAATTTCTGTTATATTAACCGTGACATTTTCAACAATTACACTATTTATTATGTAATCCATACACGTACAAATCTACAAAATTAATAGACACAAAAGAAACAATAAGCAAATTGAAAATTTCAAGATGAAGTGTACTATAAATTTAACAAATTAAAGATTTAACAAACAAATTTAAGATTTAAATATAACCTTGTGCCACGTTCCTTAATAATTAATTATTTATTAATAATTTATGTTGAGTCGGATCTATTAATGATCCGCGGTCAATAGTCAATGGTTTATAATCAATGGTTACAATTATATTTATCAATCTAATCTATTATTGTAGCTGAAAATAATCTTTCAAGTATAAAAAGTACTATATTCTTTCACGGGTTATAATTAGGTACTCTATATTCTAATGAAAATGTGTAGAATTAAATAACTTTTCAAAGAACAAATTTTTATTGAAGGTATTGCTGGCAAACTGTAGCATCACCAACTCGTATGTGATGATGGTTGCTGACATCTGCAAAAAAAAAGAAAATTATATCATTTATATTTTATGCACATAGGTATTGCATTATTGAATAAAAACCCTCGCGATATATATCCAGCAGTAGAGAGACAATAACCTAATACTATAGGTTTTTACATGTATGTAGGTAAAGTTTTTTATGTAGGTCTAGTACAAAGTAGGAAAAAAAATCTTTTCATACCGATTTCGACCTAGTATAAAACCTTTTATTTCGGTTTCGCTTGTATAAAACGCAAAACTGATTATATGTAATCAGTTTTGCGTTAGCAGTATAAATTGGTTCAAAATTCAATTCTAAAATGTTGAATGTAAAATGTTCATCTAAAATGATGTTACGCAATGTCGATAGCGTGACACCAACAAAGTTTATGAAAGGTTTTTAATACTTTATTAATTGAATCTCCCGGGCTACTTGGCCGAGGTCTTCTGGAATCTCTTCTCTTTTTTCCAAACGTTTTAATATCTGGTATCCAGCACTCCAAAGACATCAAGCTCACGGGGAAGAGAGACAAGAAGGGGGGGACAAAAACAGACTCGATACACACCACACAAACATATAAATACCGGTGCATATAAATACAATACATAAATACATATATAAATACTCGCCCACTATAAATACCGGTGCGCCACAATCGTCGAGTCAGTTCATCAATACACACGATTCCGCTTCCGACCGCGCCAGCGATCGGACGTCTCCGGCTTCGCTGCACTCGCCGCAGCGCAACTTAAAGTCTCCTTGACTTTAAATTAAATCAAAAGCTGCCTTTCTCAAGGCGGCGGCTGATTTCGTCAAAACCACTGCAGGACAACTGCAGTTTGCCTCTTCTGGGAAAAACCACTGTTTCGTGGTCCTCAGTGGAAACCTAACGGTGCCAACGATCCGAGCGGGGTGTTGACCCAATTACACCCGCCGAGCCCCTTCAGGGTGAGGCAGTCAATTGGACTCTTGGATTCAGGCTCTGATTGTCTCCTCCTTCACCTACACACCGGACAGGAGTGCCCCTTCCCGCTATCGTCGCCCGCGGCACATTCTGGACGATCCCGACGACCCGATCACCGCTGCCAATGCGGTTCTCACACTGCACTCAAACACAGCACACAGACACCGTCCCCGCCGGCGGAGACATGGACGTCCCCCTCGTTACACCGTTAACACACACCGGCCCTCAGCCAACACTTTTACTAGGTATCAGCACGTGCCTGGGCACTTCTCGCCGACTCGCGATCCCGCGGTATCCCCCCAACGCAACGCCCTAAGCCGAGGTCCGTTCCTTCCGCCGGTATACTGGCGGGGGAGCCCTTAGGCTCGTTGCAACACACACTTTTTCCTGGCTGAGCTCCTTCTGCGCTCGCCCCACACCAAACACGACCGGTGACTCTTGAAAGGCCACCAGGGCCACAAGAATTTAGACTTACACGATGTTAATACCACTAAAGGTTTTTTAGCCGGTAGGAGTCCGACACTACCTAGGTCCCCTTCCCAGGTGTCCATGGAGGGTTTTCCTTGGTTGTCTTTCAAAAAAAAAAGTCGAGTCAGTTGCGCTCGAGAAGCCGAAGAGATAATAAGAGAAGCAGAAGAGATAACGCAGTCGCCACTGAAGATGTCAACCGCAGTTGTTGACGAAACGTATGGAAAAAAGAGAAGAGATTCCAGAAGACCTCGGCCAAATAGCCCGGAAGATTAAATTAATATGGACACCGGCCGAGAAAGCCTACGCTCCATTTTAATATTTTCTTCATAAAAAAGATTTCTTAATAATCTCAAGGTAACCTTTATTATAAATCGACATTATTTTAATCAATAGCAAGTTCGGTATTCAAGAGTAGACAAAGATCCAGTTTAGAAGTATAAATAATTCTCGAATTCCATGAGCGATGAAATATGCAAAGGGGTTAAAGTAAACACATTTAGAACACATAACGCACCGATAGAGTAACGTTCCAACGTACTTTGAGTAATGATTAATTGTGAACCAAGTCAAGATCATAGCTCAAAACGCGTGAAGGGAATCGGGCTGTTTTAATAGTGCAGCAAAGATAAGCTAAATATGAAAAGAATATGTTTTACTTTTAAAAACGTAGATTTGTTGACATCAAAAAAGTTTAATCCGGTCAATGCAACTTCAGATGTATTGATGTTGAGAAGCAATCGTTCAATCTGAAAAAAAAACGTGAAACATCAAGATATCATACAGTTTATGTTAGTAGTGTAGTTAGTATTTTAGTTATTTCTACTATCTTGTTAGTCCGGTGAGGATATTTATCTTCATTTCAATTATGTCTTTAATGATATATTATCTAATTACCTAGTTGCGTTATTATGGATTATGGCGTTCGTTGCAATAGACGCATTGTTAGCGCCTGTCTGTTATGTGCGTAGCAAATACCAAATGTATGTGATTCAATCAATGCTTCTAACACGATTTCCATCCAAGAATCGTTTGTCAGGATTCTAGGAACTGTTACAGTTGTGTACGCTTTGATCATCGATCAACCAAAATTATGATCAAAAATTTTAATTCAAATATTTATGACGTTATTCGGCTACTTAACGTAAAATATATGCTACTCAACAGTTGGTTCTAAATCTTTCTCACTTTTGATGAAGATGCCTCATTTTGTATTCCTGCGCCTTAGTGGTCTTTGAAATTAGCAAAATTGTCCTAAATCTATAGAGAAAATTTAAATAACGCAACGTAATTATCAAATAACTTTGGTGAACGATTCGATATCAGCCTGCAATGTCCCACTACAGGGTACAAGCCTGTCCTGTGTATACGAATTACGAGGGCTAATTACGATTACTCGTAATTACGAGACAGTTTCACAAGAGAAAAGGTGCATTTTGGTAGTCGCGAGCTGTAGCACTTCACAACTCTTTTCATTACCTCTAGATTCCGCGATGGTTCTGACAGGGTATATTCATAAAGTGGCAATGCTGACTCCTCAGCGGCTGCCTTCAGTTTTGATCCAAATGAAGAACACATATAAATCCTCGTTAATAGAGAAAATGCGAACAAAATTAGAAAGAGAACCCTGGACACATTATATACAGACAGTGTTCTGTAAACATAAAATAAATAATTTAGAAACATGATACAAAGAAATACCTGAAACATTATGATCACGATGTAATCTATAATTACTAACTTTCAAAGGATTAATAAAATCATTTAACCATATAAATATTTTCTCGTACTCACTGGAAAATTTCGTTGACATCACATATTGCAAGATTCACAAACTGACCTCTCCTGGAATGTTAGCAGAAATCAAACAAAGAGAGATAAAATAAGCTTATAGTAAGAACCTACACAATATGATTGTGGTGAGCTATCTTTACAATTCGTCTGACTTATGCCAAATAATAATGATGGTATAACAATATAAATTGCACGAAACAGTACAAAATAACCTTATTGAACAGAACAGACGATACAGAAACTAGAAAGATATATTGGACAGTGGACATACAGAATACATAGAGATAGAGATTATTTTCATGGAGGCATGGAGATGGAGATGGAGGGACTCCAAACCACCTGTGAGTACCATAATCATTAATTCAATTAGTGTAATGTTTTCGTACTTACCTAAGTAACATTAGTATGACACAACACATTAGTACAAGGGCATGTCCAAATGACAGAAATATCATAGGACTTAGTTTATCGTTGACAATGCGCACTAAACGCACTAAGTTCGTATATTCCACTCTCATTTCATCCCAATTTGCGTCTCCGTTAACCTGTAATTCAATTGTGTAATTAATAAAGTAATTTAGAAGAGGACGTGCCATAAAAATTCCAATGAGTGCTATAAAAATAATTATAATAACATTTACTAGGATTATACAGGATACGAGTATGTCCAGACTTGTGATACACGTAAAAAAGTGAGCCAACGCCTACCAAAGTGAAAAGAGCAAGAAGCACGAGTAATTTTATATCGCAAAGTTTTTTCACTTTATCTGGCTACCTGATATCTGTACCTTTACGAAACCAAAGCAGTATTAACACAGAATAGTACGAAGTCACGTGCTTGCCAAATGTTTTTGGCAATTTTACTGCAGTGAGTAACAACCGAAACACAAGTCTCCGCGGACTGCTGATGCACCATGACAACGCCCCCGCTCGCTCAGCGCTTAAAACAAGGGACTTTTTGGACAGTACCCCGGTTAAAGTTTTAGGCCATCCTCCTTACAGTCCCAACTAGGCACCTTGTGACTTTTTTATATCCCAAAATGAAATTCCAACTAAAAGGGAAGCAGTTTTCGTCGCGGGAAGACGCGCTAGCTACGTTCGAAGAGGCTGTAAAAGAGTGTAAATACCTACTTGAGGAAGTGTTGAAAAAATATTTTCAACATTGGTTCAGACGCATGAAACTTTTTATAGATGCACGTGGAGAGTACTTTGAAAAAATGTAAAAAAAAATTGACATCCGTAGAATATATTTTTGGCTTTTTCGTTAAACTTTCCGAGTTCCCCACGTGGTTTTACAGAACCTTACCTGCCATAGCAGTATTTTATATTTCGGGCTTATAAAACCAAATTCGATGTTTCTCTATTTATATGCAAAAATAACTCAATTATGTCAGCTCATTTATATGTATTTCTTTCAATATTTAAGTAATTGGAAGACTTACACGTCTACACATTTCCTTGATTCGTCTATTGAAGTCTTCAAAATAGGATATTAAATATATACAAATTTGTACCACCAACAGTTCAAATTTGTCCGTCAAATGTATATTTTGATAAGTTGATATCTGTAAAATAAAACAAGAATACTATGTTAGTAACTCAAGTAGCTCAAAATGAGCACATTATTGGAATTGAACCCTCCGAAGTGCTCAACTTGAGCTAGGTTTGTTAAAATTAATAAATTAAGGAGAAGCCAAAAAACAATTTATTTAAGAAAATCTGAACAGTTTTAAAAGAAATCTTGAATGTAGTACACAATTATTATTAGTACTAAATACTTTTAACGAAAATTATAATTATAATAGGCATTTTGAAGTTAGAAGTTTGAAGATTTGAAGAAAATAGATTTTTCATTAATCCAACATAATTTTCATTTCAATATATCTGACGTGCATCCTGTATAACGTTAGTTTTAGATTTCTGTTTAACATCTGGAAACGAACTTGATACAAATGGGAAGTGACAATGATTTCCATTTATATCAACAGGAATCGTGAGTTCAATTACGATAAGCAACTTTCTTAGTTATTTCATTATTGCATTTAATTCTTTCTTTACAATCTTTGCTTCTTTACAATTGGATTAATTATTAACCTAAATAAATAATTAATGTTTTGGATGTTAATTTAGAATGTTCATTCTAACATGCTCCTGGGTCAAGGAAATCCCTTTCCAAACAAAACATTACAGATTACCGGAAAGGACAGATCTCTGGGGAGAAACTTAAATTTTGTGTAGGTTTATGATTTAATGAATTTTCACCCTTTTACCATTTCAATAATTATATCGCAGCGAGAACAATTAAACTGTTTTGACGGTATGAACTTAGTTTATTGACATTGGTTAAGATTTTCTAAATATTAGGTGCTTACCTATGAAATGACCGATTTTATTACTGGCCACTTTGAGTTTCGATACCTACTGTTCTATAATAATTCAAATTTCAAAATGAAACAAAATGCATCTAATAGCTACGATGTTCTTATTTCAAAATCAGTATTTCATTTGTTTATCTGTACCCTGTATCTTTGTTGTTCATGTGATTATCTTGAAAATGAAATATATAAATTGAAAATTCGTGCTATTTTTGAATATGAATTTTGTCCCGGAATCAACGCAAGTCAGACAGCTTACAATATCAATAAAGTGTATGGGCCAAACACCATATACCATCGCACCGTGCGTTGATGATTTGTACGCTTCCGTTCTGGAAATTTCGATCTTAGGGCTAAGGTTAATAACGATGAATTAAAGGCTATAGTGGAAGCAAATCCATCGCAAAGTACAGCTGAGTTAGCAGCAGTGTTTGATGTTAGTGATAAAACAATGATGGTTCATCTGCGTCAAATCGAAGCTTGAGGGTATTGATCATATTTTGAGCACTCTCCCGCACGCCAACAATCCAACAGCCGCTGGGCGCGCTCGACTGGCCACGTTTCCCCTCTCTCACAGAATACTACCTTGAAATGTACTGCATTTCCCACTTTATTTTATTTCCCTAATGTACGTACGTGTTTCGGTAGTGAGTGAGATGTGCCAGAGCCCATTCCTATCGTATTCCTCCACATTTTGCCAACCCTTTCTCCAAATCCATTCCTATAGCTCCAAAGGTAGGCAGCGCATTCGGGGGCGTGCCAACGTTTGTCATTTTAGACTGATGTTGGCATGTATCGCGGCTGTCTATGGGCGACAATACTGTCGCTTCCCATCAGGTGATATTTACCATCAGGTGGTTCGAATATAAAAAAAAATCGGCAAAATAAAGCTCGAAAAGTACCTACTGTATACACTTAACGAACGTCAGCGACAACACCGCGTCGCAGTGTGCACTGTGTTATTGAACCGTCACAAAAACGAAGGAATTTTGAATCCTTGAACATTGTGAAAAATGTTTATTAGCAAATTTATAGCTCATATAATTTCCCACAAAAGGTTCTTAATTATTTTTTTCGTAGGAATGACCGCTGGTGAGAGACGGCGATGCCAAGAATAGTAATCCATATATTTTTCAAAAATGCATTATATTTTAATGCATCTATTCTGTTCAAACTACAATTTAACAGATATTCGCAAAAAATAGTTTTTTTAACTTTTTACATTCTGTATAATCTTTAGCAGCATGCAGATCGATGGGGACTTTTGACATTTCTTTGAGAAGGATATCATGAAAATGTGCACGACAGAATAAGTGAATAGTGAAAGTGCGGTGCCTATATACCTATGTGTACAATATAGAATCAGTGCGCGAAATATGTATGTGCTAACATCACACATTTCGGAGGAAAAGAGGGCCGTCTAAACAGAGTTCCGCAAGTAGTAAAATTTAAGCGGCACGATTTTGGTCAAGAATGAAATTCACGTGCCCTTCCTCCGGAATAATAAAATGTTAACACATACATAACACGTTATCATAAGATGTCGATATTATATAAAATGATTAGATAAGGTATTGATATAATGTAAAATGTTAAGGATTATGATATACTATTGTTTTACGTATTTACAACATCTCATTTACTTATTTTTATTGTGTTGTCTTATGTTTTGTATGTCTTATTCTCGCTCTCCAAAGTACTAGGATACCTAGGTTATAAGTCAGGGAATTAGAATAAGGTTTAAAATAAAGACTACCGCTCGCAGTGTGTTTCATTTAGGATAAATTCTAGAACAAAAGTTGCGGGCTAGGTGGCGTAGTTCCGGTATCGGCGCCACTGAAAAGCCGTGCACCCCCGGTCCTCCCACACCTCTTGCTACTCACAGAGGGGGGGAGGGACAATAAGGAAAAAAGGAAATTAAAAGGAAAATACCTAAACTTCGCCACCGAAAATAGTCTTTATCCTCCGTGCAATAAGAGGACCGGCCCAGATAAATAAGACTTGTAACCTAGATATTATGTACAAAAGTGGAGAGCTAATAGCATTAAAATTTCCTCAGGGAACGGGGGGATCGCTAGGGCAGCAAACCCCTATAAAAAGACAAAGGCCTAACAGCCAGCAAGCCAGTTCGTCCTCAGCACTTGTATAGTAAGAAACCTAAGAAGAAAAGTGAGCTTGCTGCCCGTCGCCGCTCCCTCCGCACCCCTGTGTTTATGTAAACCAGAGCGGCGTTTTATTTCCGTATTCACCCCAACACCTGATCTGCCGAGATCCCTGCACCAACATCAAGACCGGCAAAGCCTAAATCCCTACACCCCCCGTTAAAGCTAAGGCGTGTGGCCTGCAACATTGGCCTTCGATAGCCATCGGCGTGTAACTTTAACATCTGGTTCTCAGAGCCAGATTGCTGAGCCAACACCCGATCGCCAAATCGGCGTACACCTTTAACAGAAAGCTTGCACAGAAAATTAGCTCCATCGGTATTATTCCTAATATCTATTTAGATCTGTTATATCTATTTAGACTGGACTAAAAACGCTTTAATTGAGGCGACAAAATTATTGAAATTTTTATTTTATTAAACATCCACACTCAATATTTCCAAACTAGAGTTTCCTATTGTTCCAAGGACAATTAAAAAGTTAAGCAGGTTATTATTGAATGTAACTTTATCGATTTTAACGGCAGGAATGAGTTAATAGCTCGAAATATATAAAACCTTTAAGTAATAAGTACTGTAAATTTACAATAAAAAATACATACTTCAATACTCGATAGCTTTAAAGAAATTTAATTCAGCATCAAAGTGATATCTTGATATTCAAAGAGGAAACACATACATTAAAAAAATAAAAAAAAATAAAACTTTTGAACGGTGCCCTTGAAAAACAGTTGATTTTCACTTATCAACTTACTACCGCTCTCTTTCTTTCTTTTGTAAAAAATACCAAAATTAAAATATCTTAATAATTGTAATTACCAAAAAAATTAATCCAACCCAGTGCGAATATTCGGTATATTGGAACAGCGGTGTCAAAAATCTTAAATAAGCTTCAAAATAAGAAACATATTCCTTTGTACATATAGTTGTTAGACGGAAGTTGTACGTGCTGTTGCATATCATGTAAACTGAAAAATAAAATACAATAGGTAATTACTGAATTGAAACCGTGTGTTGTGATTTAAAGTGCGCTTAACCCAGTATCCCATTGCAGCCTATAACATTCCACACAGCGCCACCAGGCGGGCCCGACTGTTCGAGAAGACTTACAGAAGACTATCGTAAAGTATGCTACCGTTTGCTATATTCCCTTCAATATGTAATACGTACGTGTTCGTTCATATACCAGAACTTATTTCCTATCTGATTCGGGGGCGTGCCAACGTTTGGCATTTTGGACTAATGTTGGCATGTATCACGAATGTCTATGGGCTACAGTATCCACTTACCATCAGGTGGACTGTATGCTCGTCTGCCACCATCGTACATAAAAAAAAAATCGTCATATTACCGTGGTATGCAACAGTATCCACTTAGGAGGCGGTGAACTCGTCTCGTCTGCCACGGTGTTTTATATAAAAAAAAATGTGTTTAGCATTTTTTCTAAGTCGCGTCACATCATAAGAATGTAGAAATTGGTTGTGACAAATTAAAAAAAAAAGTCTAAAAACAAATGAAAATATAAAATGAATCTGCCGTAACGGACGTCTATCCTTAGATGTGCATACAGTGAAATCATCGTGACAGGATTTATGCATTTGTGTGAGTGCAGTATCCATATTAAAATGATAATATTATGTACCTACTTATTCAAATAAATATGTATTTTTAATGTTAAAATTTTGTTGTCCATCTCTACTTTCAGCGTGCACTCACACAAATGCAGAAGTGTCACGACGATTTGACTACAGTATGTTAGTCAAAACAATCCCTTATGTTGAAAATGTTTGTCATAGATAAGTCACAATATAAGCAGTGTATACGTACGCATAGTTATTAACATGAAAAGTAAAAAAATAGTTTTGGACGATTTGTAAATTTTCTTCTTATCTGTCTGTAATTTGCTCTCTAACTGTGACGTCACAGCAATTAATTCCGGCCAGTCGTATGCCAGACGTAGGAGAAGAATATTCCTAAATAAACTTGCGACAGCATTGTTCACAGATTCTGCGAAAAGAAAACAGAGTTGAATAACTACAAAAATGATAGCAGATTTTTTTTTTTTTTGTTAGGAAAGACAATCAAGGAAAATCCTCATGGACACCTGGGAATGGGGCCCAGGTAGTGCCGGACTCGTACCGGCTAAAAAACCTTGATTTGTCTTAACATCGTGAATGTCTAAATTCTTGTCGCCCTAGTGGCCTTTCAAGAGTCACCGGTCGTTTATCATGATAGCAGGTGCCGGTGGATAAAGTATATGAGATATTTTGGGTACCGTACCGTATCTAGTCTCCTTTACCGTTCTCTGCTTGACACGGGCCTCCTCGTGGACTTTGTCTAGTGCTTGAGGGATGTAAGACCTTAAAACTCCACGCTGGTTTAACACACACGGACACAGTATTCAAATTAAAATTGTATTATTTTTACTTACGAATATTTTTGAATGACGAAGGAAACTGGTACAGAGACATCATACTTAAAACCAATTCAATTGTATTTAAAACAAAAAATACAACATACACAACCATGGAAACTGAGTGAAAATTGAACCTGAAACATGTTAAATGAGTTTCAGTAGAAAATAATTGGTTGATAAAAAGTATTATACGAGTATTTGATAATTAAAAATGAACGCCTGCTTAAAATCAGAGTATGTTAAATTAGACTACACTGTTTAAAAACCTGCTACATTTTGTAGATTATATTTCATTATATTATACCCACTATAACTCGCAACATCACTAAAACAAATTATAAGATTCAGAAACAAATCACTTAGATAAAAATCAACCAGATCACAATTTGTTAAGAATGGTTTATCTCAAATACATAGACAAAACATGTAACTCAGGGCTTCATTTTTCACAAACTTCAACCGTTCCTATAATTACTTCTATAGCCTATATGTATGCGTGTATTGATGTATGTATGTACGAGTATATATGTATGTTCGTATTATATGTATATTTGCATGTATATTTGCATATTTGCATTTTGGAATAAAGAAAAGGAACTGACCTTAACCCTTTATTACCCAAAAGTCCACGCACAGGGAACATTCCTACTATTGAGTAAGAAAAAAATAATGTATTCTTTGTAGTCAAGTGGAGGACACTGTTGCTATCACTTAAGGTGGTCATGTTGATAGGAAGAGTTGCTAACTGATCCAGACAGACGTCTTCTGAAACAAGAGAGTATTTTAAAACTTTCTCATAGAGTCATTATACCCATGATCATTTTGTATAAAAATTATTTAAAAAATCAGAAATGTAATATCCAATTATTTTATAAGAAAATACAAGTATATATATATAATTAAATTATTTAATTATAATATGTAAATTAATCAATATGTAAAAACAAAATTGTGAACGGAAGTAATTATAATTACAGTTGTAAAATTATAATAATTGTGGTCACGGTAAAACTGTCACCAGAAAACTATCTCGCTGCCTGCACCCACAGTTCATGTCCAGTTCACATAACAACACTTGTTATTGATATGAATGAGTCACTCATGATTTTTATTCATTAGGGTATAATTCAACCACGATAACAAAAGTATGAAAATTTAAGAACCGATTAAATTTTGTTATACAAATAAAACAATAAAGTATAAAATAATTGTCCAATTGGTTTGGTATTTCTTCGGTAAACCTAGCTTTTTGGGTCAATCGCAAGTGAGAAAGAGATAATCGTCATTTTTCCTTTTTGTATAGCGCCTTCTTCATTATGAAGCGGTATGACGCCTTGCCAATTATGTATACCTATTATATAAAACCAATAAAAGATATTTCGACTGTTTTATTCAACGTAATTAGGCGTACTGGTTTGACAACAAGCGCGTGGTGCGAGCGCTCATCCGCACTCGCCAATGGCTCTGGAATCAATGACGTTCGACGTTTGATGTTGCCATCTACCCACATGCGCAAGAGACCAGTGTATTGATTATATAATAAATTTTTTTCGCTCTACCCACCCACACATTCTAATCCATTCTGAAATTCTAATCCAATTTGCCAAAAAAAAACCAAACCGATGAAATATCTCAACATTTAGCTTTAAACTTGCGGTCTCGATGATCAAATTATGGATACATATGTAAACAATTATCACCTCAGTATTTAATTTAAGGCCATATTTGTTTAAATTTTGGATTAATTGGTTTGGAACCGTGCATATACAAATACAACTACCGATGGGTGCTGTACATCTATTTTTATAGAAATACCTACTTAATTTTCTAGATTAAAATAAATTACAAATTTGACGCACCCCTGATTTGATACTCGTGTAATTTCCATAAAAATATACAGACAAATGCCGAGTTTCATGCTTATTTTCATTTACCTTGGAACACAACAGAGGTGGTTCTAAAAAAATATGCCATTATCAATACTGAATCAGTAAACAAAAATGTTGATTTTACGTTTTCGGAGGTAAATCAAACAACCCATAGATTAATGACATGTACGCAAACAACGTTGTTTGCGTCATTATTTCTCTCTTTTTTTTAATTATGTAAAAAAAATGACTTTGATGTTTCTCGTAGAAGGTGCTTGTCAGCTACGTAAAGCTAATGCGTAATTTATGAAGCTCTAAATAGACCAAGACAAATAAACATGGAAAAAATCCCAGGTTTGAAGCATGCGAGCTTGTAAAAGATTATGCGCAAAAACTTACAACTCAGTTTGGAGTTTGAGTAAAATTCAATGCAGGATTAACACAGGATCCTAAAGGACTTTAGGTAACACCAGACTGAAGATTCTGTCTCAAATAACAATAATACGTGAACAATTTGCGAAAATAGACACTTAGGCGTAATCCTAAATTTGTGATGTTATCTGAGCAGGTCTTATTGACGGTATGGACTTAGTGATTTTGGATAAGATTTTTTATTTTTTCCTTATGGAAAAAAGGCGGCACACTAGCATTTACCTGGTGGTAAATGGATATTTGTCGTCCATAGTCCATGATTAAATCATGATTATGTTAACTTAAATGTAACATCCGATTTTTAAGGTAATACAAAAAATATATATTTCACTAGACTCACTATCGACAATGAGGTTCTATTCCATTCTATTATGTTACATTTTTATCATACTTTAGGAATTAAATTAACATGCCAATCTCGACTCTATTACGTCCGTATTGGATAATTTTGAAAATGATAACTGCGTTTTTATTCTTACATATATTAATACATTTTTTGTAGAAAATGTGTACACATGAGATGACGATGATGCATGCCGCAGTGGACTGGGTGATCTCAGTGCGATACTGGTTGACTTACTTCATACTCATAGAACACTGCCGTGAAACAGACCAAAGCGTTTTGGAAATTAGTGAAATTTGCGAGAATTCATTTCCCTTTCTTTTTTATTGAAAGAAGGCGGCAGACGAGCTGACAGTATATCTGGTGGTAAGTGGACATTTTCGGCCATGGACACCCCGATACATGCCAACATCAGTCCAGAATGGCAAACGTTGGCATGCTCTCTGGTGCACTGCTTACCTTTGGGTTGAGAAAATGGACCTTTGGGTTTTTAATGCTTATTAAAGAGAATTAGCGAAAGTAGGATTTGTCTAGATTTAAGACAAATCTATGCATTGTTTGTATTTATTTTTTATTGATTATACGATGCACCGACCTTCGTATTTCTGTTTAAGCAAAGGTTCACTAGCAGACAATGCCACTAGGCATTAAAGTACAATGTTTGTTTGTGCATTAATATTTTAGTAAAATCTATCGATCTATATTTTAGTTTATCAATTTTGTTCTTATAACGTTCATGATTATTCCAATAATTCAAACATTAGATAAATCTAGATATATTTATGTAACGCTAGAATTACTGAAATAATCTAATATTAATTTAATTTATCTACTGTTATCTTATGTTAGATTACATTACGTAAATTAAATTTAAATGAATTTATACAATTAAATAATAATACAAAAATGTGGAAAAATATTTATCTCTTCTCTATGGTAAAATGTCCACAAACATGTGAGATTACTTGAGATAAACGTAGGCTGTAAATTATATTATGAAATATTGTTATTTTGTTTACACTCCTATGTCTGCTACTTTGCAAACATTTCTAAATGTACTTCCAAACAATGTTCTACTAAGAGCCTGTTTCCCCTAAGTGAATGCTAACTACTCGTATAAAATAATTTGTTTTTGTATCATTTTAGTAAAAAAATGTGTTTTTTGTTTTTAGCAAAATTTTTCATGCAAACTTGATAAATGTTATGTATACTGTTATGAAAAGACACGTAACATTATTTCATATTATTTGGTCAATTAATTCAGAATCATGACCAGAATCCATGGTTTCAGCTTCGGAAAGGATTTGGAAACACCAAATTATTTAACATTTTGAATGACATAAGAGCAGTCGATTAAAACGAACTTTCATATCGTAATCAATATCTCACAATACCTACTCTGGGTATTCTCACACTGTTTTTTTTTTCATATATGGCACTAGTGTAATTGGCGCATTCTGCCAGTGTCAAGTTTTCTTCGTAAAGTCAAAACAATTCCAAACAAATCTTGTCAATGTACAGTCCGGTAGGTAAGTCAGGAGTCGCTCAGTAAAGTGATAGTAGGTTTACTGGGGACAAAAGAGGATACCTTGGAAGCACACGAAAAAGGCAGGCCTTTGCTTTTATTTGATTATCCCAAACATTACGCACAAAAAACACTTAGAAAGTTTAATAAACTCGCACTATTAAACCACAAGACGTATAGTACACAATTTTTACAATTAATCAAACAAAAACTCGACTACACATTTCGAGTTCCCGCCAAAAAGCCCGCCGTCTCACGCTTAAAGACAAACAAAGATATTGATCTTACCGAGATTCGAACTCTTCGACAAATAAATAATAAATTATGAGTTTGTACTGTTCATCGTAACAGTAACCTACCGTTTTATCGTCTAGGCATCTAGGCATGTCTCGAACACATTGTCTCATATACATTGTCTCGAGCATGAGGGAGGTATGGCCTTGAAATTCCACGTTGACGTAATTCGAACGCTTAGTACTTTTACGTCTTTTTACACTCACGGGAAGGATGGATTAGTACTATTCTAACATCGGCCGACACTACACGGCATGTAGCCGTGTACATGTAAAATCGAGCTTGTGGGAAAAGTTATTCCGTCTCAAAGCAAAGTCACAAGAAAACGCTTGTGAAATACAAATTGCCAGCATCAACTTGCCCCTTAACCGAGGGGGGGCGGGGTAATAGATTTATATGTTTCCTCCTCAGATTTATAACCGGCCTTGAATGCCCCCTGCTATTCTCTTAACGGATCCGTAACGGGATATAAGTGTCGTGTTTGGATTAGAAAGCATCTTACTTGTGCATTTTCAACACTCTATCTGCCATTTGGTTTTATTTGACTTAGGGCCTTTCTCACCACTTCCTGATAATTTAACTCGTGATAAAGTAACTGTTAACGATCTGACAGATAAATTAACTGCCAAATAAATCTAGCTAATACTTTCTGATTAACTATAACTGACTTTCTGATATATTTTGATAAAGTATCAGGAGGTGGTAAGAAACACCCCTTATTATTATAGGTAGATTTTTACAACGAAGCAAATCTTAGCTTATTGTAAAAATGTGTGCAGAGCGCTCGACGCGCGAGCGTTTAATGAGTTGTAATGAATTTTTAGAGATACGAACATTAAACGGTAAAGTATACATTTTTAACGATTAATGTTTTTTTGTTTTTTATAGGAAGAAGGCGGCAGACTAGCATACATCCACAGACAATCCATAGACATCCGTAATAGGTACATACCAACATCAGTCCAGAAAGACAAACGCTGGCACGTCCACAGATGCGCTGGCTACCTTTTGAGATGAAGGAATTGATTTAGACAAAAAGTTGGGAAAATGGGGAGAGATAAGATAGGATGGGGTGGGAATGAGCTCTGACATACTCACTCACTACCGAAACACATACGTACTTAAGGGAATAGGATATAGTGGGAAATGCAGTACATTCAAGGTAGTCTCCTGTGAGACAGTGGTAACGTGCGCCCAGCAGCTGTTGGATTGCACCGTGCACCTCCCCAATGGTTTAGTTTAATTTTAACCCTTGAGGTTAAATGTTCGACTCTAAAAAGGTTTATTTATTCTTTATTGCACAGAGTGACAAAAAGACGGACTCAATACTTTAAAGCGTTATCTCCCAGTCAACCTCTGGGCAATGCAGAAATGGTGCGGCATGTGCACAAACAGTCCAAATTATGTAAAATTATAATACTAAAAGTTATGGTTCTTAAAGTTAATTAGCGCTTATCCAGCTCTCATTTTTACAAAACTATTTTAAATCAGAAATAAACATTCTATTGACTTATTGGTGGGAACTCTAGAGGTGATTTAATAGTGATAGTTTATTAAACTTAAAAGTGTTGTACATAATGTTTGCGATACTAAAATAAAAGCATAAGACTGCGTTTTGCGTGTGCTTCCAAGAAGACCTCTTCTGTCCTCGGTAAGCCTACTAACACTTTACTGAGCGACTCCTGACTTACTTCGACGGGACTAGACATTGACAGAATACGTTGTAGACTTTAAAATTGTTTATTGTGAAGAAAACTTTACACTGGCACAATGTGCTCATTCCACCATTGACATGGGTTAAAAATGTAATTTAACTTGTACTTTTATTGTATTTATTTTTGTTTTAGAGTCCCTCATTTATTATTCTTAGTTCTTCTAGATAGTTCTACTTTCGTATCAGTTCACTGCAATACTCAACTAAACTTTAAAACAAAAGTGTCAATAGGAAATCTTTAATTAACAAAATAATTGACTTTTATCAATGGTAGGTAGAATTATTTGAGAAAAATACAAAATCTCAAATATCTCAGAAGCTATCAACTTTTGGTCAGGGTACCTATGGTATAGTGAAAAATAATCGTTACACTTCATGTTACCACTCCCTGGACTGTTCTATTTACCAATAAATTTTTATTATTTATTTTGTAAGAATTAGCTTTAATAAAAGAACAGGATAGAAAAAAGAGAACGGAAGAGAGAGAAAAGAACAGAGGAGAGCGGAACAGAGGAGAACGCAACAGAACAGATCGGAACAGAACAGCTGATAGTGGCTGAATGAGAAGACCGGAGGGTGGTGGGCCTTACCATCTTCACACCTAAACGGTTACATTATGAACATTATGAACTATGAGTCTATGAACATTATGATCGATTGCCAACTCCTTTTTAAAAACATGACGGGCTCGCTTTCACAACTCTCCTGTCGGCTCCAAACGTTGAAGGTAATCCTGACCCTTCTTGAAATAACAGCTATGAGACCTACGAAAAAGTCATACGTGACGAGAAATCGTATGGTTAACAATATGAATTTTATGTTTGATAACTACATTATCTAAAGTATTAACAAAGAGTAGACTGGATGTTAAACTTGCGTAAGGTTACATTTTGGCCCGACACATTGAAAAAACCAATGTTGCTAAATATCAATATCTCACAGATTTATGAAATGGTTTTAGCATTCGCCAACGCATTTTCAAAGTATGACGCTCTTAAACATTGATCTTGAGTTAGGAAAATTAGATTGGCTAATGTTTTCTAACATTGCTACTTCAGTCGTGTCATGGGATGAGGTCAAAGAATTACGAGTACGTTCGGTTCTATTATTTTCATTTTGTAAATCGACAAAAGAGACATTAAACGCGGCTTAACCCAAGAAGACTATTAAGACAAAAGGGCTATTTAAACGAACAGTAGTAAAATACCAAATGTGTAGCAAATCATGACCAATAAAAGAAACTATTTTTGAATAAGTTCTTAGTAATTTAAAATTATTAATGTCACCAGAAAGTCGACGAACTCCCGCGAGACTTCACAAGACTCTCCTTTCTTTATTGTCCATAGAAAATCTAAGGAGAATCCAACTTTAAATTTGCCGTCCATTTACTATTACTGTCAACTATTTTTCACAATTGAAGGTCATATAGTTCGATATGTGCAATTGTTTCAGGAAAACTGCCCAGCCACTTCAGTCGTATTTTCTTCAATCGCAATCTTAATATAGATTAATAATTAAATAATAATTAAATAATATAGTGGCATAGGCCACAATTCTCAAGACGGTACAGGATAGCTCAGGGATTTGCCTTCTAAAATTTGTACTACTCCTCGTACACCTTTAGAATAAAGGTTTTTATTGCCGAGCAAAATTGCCGTTTTCAACGATTGCCGGCTTGTTATTGCTCCGATATTTCAGAATCGCTATGGCTAAACGGCGGAACCCTTGCTCGGATGTTAAAATTTTGTAAATGAATCGCATTAAGAATCTTGTTTGCATAATTTTATAGAATATATCCATGTAATGAAATGTTGGAAGTTTCCAAGGTTATTGTTGGAGAAATTTGTCTGGCATTCAGTTTATTAAGTCTTATTATACTATAAAATAATGAAATGGTTTCAAAGAATTTATTCAACTCATAAGAACACAGTTCACTTACATGAGCTTTATACTAAACTATTCTAAGGAATAAGTTGTTACATACTAATATACGCCAATAGTATTCACTTAAACATATTGAAAGTAGCACAATCTTTAACTTCATTAGGTAATTTGTTAAATAATTGTGCTCCTTCGTACATAATGTTTCTCTTGCCGTAATTAGTTCTAGATAACTGTAGTGTAAGCAGATTTTTATTTCGCAGGTTGTGTTTTATTGCTCTTTTGGTGAAAGACAGATCTGTGTAAATGGTATTTGGAAGTATTTTTCAGACTAGAATACAGGTATGGCATGTGAAAAGTGTTTCAATGTTAAGTAATTTTATTTGAATGTGTACAGTGTGTTCGTTGGTGCTAAGTAGTCATAATGATAAAGTATTGTTTTGGGGCCTTTCAAGTTGAATTATATTTGTCTTCGCCGCACAGCACCATACTTGTATCAAATATACTAGGTGTGACTTGACAAGAGAGTTGTATAACGACGATCGTATCGTTTTCGGAACACAACTTGCCATTTTGTGTGTGTGTGTGTGTGCGTGTGTGTATGCCTGTGTGTGGGTGTGTAAAGCACCGGTCAAAGAGGTTATCTTATTATGTAGGTACTCTTTCAAGATGAGGACTCCATGTTAATTTAATGTCTAGTACTAGTCTAAGATACTTTTCTTCACGTGAGTGGTGAATGGTTAGATATTTCCTTATATTTTTCAGAAAAAAAACATGTATGAAGTGTTCTAAGTACTGATGCTTAGCAGATTATATTGACACCAAACATTGAATACTATAAGATCGTACTTAGCTATAGTGATTAGTTCATCAAGAGCATGTCCGAAGTAGAAAAGGCTAATATCATCCGCATATAAGGTTATGTGTCCTCTCAAACTAATTTTGAAAATGTTGTTGATTTATGTGATTATTATGATTTATATAAGTAACAGTAACGGTACTAAAATTGATCCTTGAGGGACGCCACAGTTTGTTATTATTTTAATATAAGTTAATTTGAATTATTTATATATTTATTGGTAGATCGTTGGATGAAATATTACATATATGACATTGTATATTCTTAAGTACGAATTATGTTGTGGTACAACCACACGAGGGAACTGTAAGTTGGAGGGGTCACAATAGATCTTTCACGTAACAGCGATCTTACTTGTGAACCTTTTGCGCCCAAGAAACCCTTCAATAATAATAGTATAATAGCTTGGTTAGTACTTACTATTTCCCGTAATCAAAGGCAAAGTGGCTGAAACGCGTTCGATTTCAAAGTGTCCATCGAAACGTAAACGTGTCTGACACTCCGTTCTGATATTATTTGAAGTGGAAAATGCTTCCACATGAGCACCAGAACATTAGCCGTCAAAGGAAACTTTCTGGAAGACATGTGACAATACAGAATACAAGAGTACATACATTTAAATAATAAATGTATTAATGACTAAAATTATATTTGAGTTTGTATATAATTAATGTTACGTTACGATGTTACGGATAAGATGGCGCTTTACAATTATAATTAGACTAGCAAAGGTCGCCGTAACATTTACAGCAATTTGGGCTTGATTTTAGTATCAGTCTGTAAGAGTTTTAATGGTAACATTAAACCACTTGTCTCATTGGACATATTGGACATATCCCGACATACCTATCTACAGAGGATTTTTGTTATAAAAATAGCATACCATAGCAACACTTACCATCACGTGGGACAGCTTGCTCGTCCGCCCATAGGTCTATAAAAAAAAGCTGCAACCACTAAGTAATGTTTTTCGCAATCGACTTATCAACGACTACATAATGCTTATTAAAACTGATTTATCATCGTATAACCTACTCTCTCATTAGAGCGTGATCTCATCGCCAAACCGCGATGAGGTATTTCTAATTTCTGCTGAATTTGGCTTATTCCACTCACTATGATATGGTATTCTTCAAGAAAACTGTATACCTGAAGATCGATTTTACAGGCACATGATGTATGTGGCCTACCACCATCTGTAGATATCTGTGGCACTGGGAGAAATTGCAGCAGCTGTCGACCTTGAAGGAACTTATTCTCGGAGGATAGGATATGAAATGAACGGATGATAAAATAGAGTGTCCTGTCGGCTCTTAAACGATGTAGCTGTCGTTTAAAAGCGGCTAGAATAAGCAAATCAGGTTAATATTGACGGTGGAAAGCAGAAATATGATAAGCTACATATGTACATATTTATATACAATAATTTAAATATTAACAGAATTCTTTATCATTTAAATGTCAGAACCTTCACAATTCAAAATACATACTAAAGTTTCTGTTACAATAATTATTCGGTTAACTGCTTCAGCTTACAGGGCCTAAGACAACATTGCATAATTATATACTCCACGAACATCCTGAGAGCGGTTATCACAGGTGTTGTCATTTTCATTGCTCACAATGGATTTGGTACTGTTTTAAAACTTATAGTAGAATAGCAGTGCCCGTGACTTCATAGCGTGGTCTTTAGAGTAAGTGTGGTTACTTTACAATGATTCCCGCGGGAACTTATAACGATTAGATAAGGGAATCAGGACATAAATTATCATTGCACTGAATTTCATAAAAATACATCGAGTGGTTTCTATTTGACGATTGATATTGTACATATAAACTTGATTATAATTCCCTCGATAACTTTATATGAGATCGGAAAAAAAATGTACCCTACATATTAGCAAAAGTCATAAAGTATAATTTTGCTAAGTTTCGTTAAATTCTTTCCGGTGATTATTGCGTGATGCGCGTGACAGACAGACTGACGAAAATTCCAAAAAATCTAGTTTCTGGTTCTCTATCATTCGTACTTTACATTATAATGAGATTTTCAAAAAATATTTCATATGTAAACACGGCTTTTTAGACTTCACGGGGTCGCTGCCACAACGACCCTCGGCAAGGCGACCAACAGCTCGAACGGTATTGTATGTGGTCGTTCGAATAGGTACAGTGGTCTCACACGATGTCACGCAACCGTGGATGCGATCGCACGACCAGCCGGCACGAGTTTGATACTGTTGTCCCCACTGGCGGAGACAACCAGAATCGTAGACATAATTATTACCGTTGTCCCCACTGACATGGGTAGGGACAGCGGTCATGTGTTTTGTATTCGAATTTCCATTGTCCCCACTGTAATTGTTGCGAAATATCCTAAGTACGGTCAGAATAAAAGAAAAATAAATTTAAAAAAAATTACAACTAGTCCAAATTTAATGGTTTTTTTTTTATTGGCCCCAATTATGATATTTCGTAACAAATATAGTGGGGACAACGAAAATTCAAACACAAAACTAATTTTTGCTGTCCCCACTGATGTCAAAGGGGGACAGGGGAAATAATTTTGTTTACAATTACCGTTACCCCCACCAATGGGGATTGCCAGTGGGTACGTCTCCCCACTGACAATCAACGACTCCGCGTGTCCGATGTCTTAATGACCCCACATGTGATTTGCTTAAGCTATAGGTTCAAAAATAATCACATATAAATAAAAACAAACGCATTTAGACCGTGAACTAACCTTTGTCTTACAAACAAAAGTTTTTGGAACCTCATGAGTGAAGTTAGGAGTGTACATTGTTTTGTATATTGTATGCAAGCGAATCACTACTCCACTCATCAAACTCGTTAAGCCAAGTAGGCACCGCATTCATTGTAAAGTTACCACTTAAATTTGCCGACATCCACAATTAGCCTAATTTTTGTTTTGTGTCTTTGTTTGTTTGTTTCAATAAAGCTTAGGGGTGACAGCAACATATTCATGAAGTCTTGAGTTGAACATCAGTGGCTAGTCCACTATATAATACTGAAATAATAAAGTACTTTGGGTACTGTAATACTGTGTTATATTAAATACGATCGAACTATTAACTATCGAATTAAATCAGCGGTGAAGGAAAACATCTAAAGTAAACCCGCGTGCTCGAAAATAAAAAAGTGTGTCTAAGGCATGTGTACTATCTACCTTGGGATTGAGGAGGCCTGGACCCTGCATTGTAACGTTATGGGCTACGATCAACTGTTACAATTCCCTTAGATGACGGAAGCGTGACAGGTCGGTTTTTAACTAGAAGTGTCCCACATCAACCCATACCGCTTTATTCCAGTTTAATCCGGTTAATTCGAAACGCTTTTACCGGTTCAAGGAAACACCACGCGGTGGCAGAGAATGTGATGGTATATAATAGAAGGAATTAGATGGGAACTGAAGATGAACTCGATATCATGTCATCCCGCTTTCACTGGCTGCGGGAAATGGAACGGGATGGTAGTGAAATAGATGGGATATGTTACAAGGAGTATGTTACAGCGTTGGAAGCGACGATAAAAGAACTCTGCAACGCTTCTTCATTTTCGAAACGTATTGATTAACTTCACGGCAATCTTATATGAGACCAATCTCCAATTAAATGGTATAGACATCGAAAACATAAACAAGAACACAACCATTTATAATAGGTGTGTTAATTCTATACGGTACAGTATAATTGCCGCTACGGGGTTGACGCCAACTTGACCTGTAATTTATTACTTTGGGTACTTGGCAGTCTAAAGGCTCTCTCTGGATACGAGCCTATCAACATACGACCCAGTTCGAGTGTATGGGCAAGTCCGGTTTACTTGCGTACTTACGAAAATGTTACAGAAATTGCATATCTCAAATTAGTCAATATAGCTGATTAACTTATAAAACAAAATAAACTAACCATTTGGTGCACGCAGTAAAATTATTGTAAACAGTTTTATGAAAGATAAGATTTTCAAGTCTGTATTATGTATGTATTTTATGAAGTTTGGACTGTAGGCTTCCCTTTAAATATATTTCTTGTTCCAGATATATTTAATTAGATAGATAGATCCATCCTTTGTTGAACACATGTTTCAAAATGCCAACTTAAGTAACACGAAAAGTATAAAAGGCGACCTCATCGCCGAAGCGATCTCTTCCAGGCAACCTTTTGGTTGTAAGGAGATTTACAACATATAAAGGTGCAACATTTACATGGTGTAGATAGTGATTACCTTGTGTTACAAAATCCAATTTCATAAAATATACTTAAAATATGCAGTTTAATCCTAGTTTTTTATTATCTTGCAAATATGCAGATATATACTTTTCGGGTTATTTTATACTATGTAGTACTTAATAGTAGGTTTAAAATAATTATCCCCTTCAGTACTAATCCCGTTAATAACGTCCTAATTCTATTGTTATAAATGCATACGTTGTTTTATTACTTTGTTTGTTACCTAATGTAATAACTGCTATAAATTTACAGTCACAGAATTTGTTACATGTAACTATATACGTGTAACTCGCGGGAAAAATTAACACATATGATTTACGCCGCTCAAACATGTAGTTTCGTCTAGTAAAAGTAAGTAGTTGGGTTTTAAGAATAAAGTCGACATAAGGAACCTATTGACTGTTACGTACTGAGATGTCCAAACTGAAAGTTTGCAGGAGATGAAAAAAACATTTAAAAATCTGTTACAAAGATAAACTTAATATAACTTAAGATAAATATTGTTTAAGAAATACTTACCATAGGTACAAAACTTTTAGGCAAAAACTTGTTAATTAAGTTTTTGCTTAATTAACTTGTTTTTGTAGCATACGATTAATTTTTTTTAATGGATATATAAAAAATTCCACAATTCAGATATTTAGGAGAGCGTCAGTACGTTAACCGGCCATATACTAATACAACGCAAAGTAACAGGTAACAGCTAGTAAGTAGAAAATGAAAGAACTAATGTCCGTTCAGTACAAAATTTGCGTTATTATAACAAAGCGGAAAAGAAAATACATATTCATCGATGTCGGAATCACAATGTTAGTGGAACGGGAAACTCAGTGAACGTCTGACCCGATGCGGCTGACACTGCTCCCTCAGAATCCCTGATGTTGTAATGTTAGGTATTGCTGTATTTTGAAAATACTAGAATATTAAATAAAGGCATATATTCCTTTATTTGTAATGCCTTTATGGCATATGTGCCTTTATTTAATATGCTACAGGACCTAAAAATCAGAGAAATCTTTTATATTTTTTTTTTATAGAAGAATAATTTTAAACTTTTTTCTAATTTACTGCAAAAACAAGACCTTTAACTTATATCTTTTAAGTAGATAGTTTTTAAGTAAACCTATACAATGGCTCCGAAATTTTAAATCTTACTCTCACAAGGAATGCGGTACCTGATCAAGTGATCACTATGGCCACTATGGTGACTCAATGATAATAGGTCGCCTTCAAAGGAGATTAGCTCAAAAAGTAACTGGCATAAAGACTTTTTGGTAGAAACTCGAGAAGTAAAGTTAAGTTTTTGTTTGATTATTGTAAAAAATGTGTATTAGACGTATTGTTATTTAATAGTGATAATTTATTGAACTTCAAAGTGTCCTTCGTGCGTGGTATTTGTGATAATCAAATAAAAGCGTGGGACTTCATTTTTCGTGTACTTCCATGGAGTCGTCTTCTGTCCTCAGTAAACCTACTGTCGTTTTACTGAGCGACTCAGGACAACAACAGAGAAACTAGACAACAGAGCCGATAAATAAGAAAGAAAAGAAATATTGTTGAATAAATATGTAAGAATTTGAGATAACTAATAAGACATTTAAAATTATAAACAATAGTCCGTTACTATTTACTTGTCACTTAAAAGTATTTGAATTGACCGGCGCACACGTGCTATTGTGGGATAGGTCCATCCTTCGCTCGGGGGGTGCGCAATGCGCAGGCGTAAGGGAAGGCATTTTCCCTCTTAAAAAGATGTTATAAAAGTAGTGGTAGCACGTGCGCGCAATAAAGATTTACCTTAGTATTCAATTGAGCAGTACATAACAGTGTAATTATAGTATTTGTTAATAAAGTGAATAATAAATACACTGGTTTTTACTTGAGAAGCCTACAACTGACAGTAAATTCCATTGTTGTAGTTCTATTTTACGTGTTGCTTAAAAAGGCGTTTATCACAAATTCTGGCGAGTGAAGCTGAGAACAACAGCTAGCTGCATATAATGGGCTTTTCCTTTTCATCTCTTTTCCATTCTGCCCCTCTTCTCGCATCTCTAATATAAGATCTTATTTTGCTATTCCCCTATAATCTTATAGTGTCTAACCTAGTTCCATTTCCACTGTAAATGCGGACGTAATTTTGTCTGGAGGGAATTTCATTCACCCATTCACAGAGTAATCCTATTCCTATAGCGGAATAAGTCTTGACGTCGAAGTGCCGAGACACCACAAAGCCAACCAAAATGATCTATAGTGATCGAATTGTGAAGTTTTGTATAATATATGTCATAGTTTAAGGTATGACTATTTTGCTTAGGAAAATTTTAGTTGTTGTTAAAAATATGTGATTGCTTATTTTATCCAATTTGCGATTGAACAGACATTTATTCAAAAAAAGTTTAACTTTCGTATTTGGGTTAGTCTTTGTGTATTTATCCTATGACCTATGACAAACATTTTTAATGTAAGTCATTTATTATCCACTGTTGGACATGGACCTTGTCATACATATGAGAGATGTAAAACCACGCTGGCCATGCGGGTTGGCGAGTCCATTCCTATAGAGGTGATGTAATTACTTAGGGCTCGTAGTAGGCTTTGTTATCTCTCAGTCGCCTTTTACGATACCCATGGGAAGAGATGGGATGGTGTCGGTCTAAAGGTGTGGTGTCGGGCACCACATTGCCAAATGGGGGATGCGGGGGTATTGGAATATTATACTCGTATATAGTAATGCCTTAATTATTACCACTAAAATATTATAAACCACTAAACGTCCGTTCGTTTGTGTCTTCAACTGTTCGCACAACATCCACGTCACAAAATAAAGAGGAATTCAGGAATGAATCTCCAATAGAGGCTCGAAATTAGGAGTACATACATATATATAGTACACAAGTCGTAGATCACCAATAGATTTGTTAAATATTTTTAGTTAAAGTTTATCACTACTTGATATGTAAATATCTCGGCATCTAAACATGTTCATTCTTTACTAGTTTTTAAGCCCGTTTTATTATAGTGAATATAGAGCTATACTCGAAATATCTTTACGAGATAAAATCTAAAATGAAGAGATTCGCCAAAGAACTGAAGTCACGGACATAGCTCGTAAAATCAGTATCCTGAAGTGGCAGTGGGCAGGTCAGCTTTGTCGCAACACCAATGACCGATGGGATAGACGATGGAGCCCACGTACCGGGAAGCGCATTGTGGTACACTCTTCGGCCAGTTTAACCGGCGACGTGTAACTATTATGTATTGCATTTTTTAATTAAGAGCGGTAATAGTGTAATAGCTACTTGAGTCACATTCGTGTGATCGTGAGTTAAATTTCTCAGCCCGTACCACTGAGTTTTTACTTATATACGAATTTTTAAAAAGGCAATGAGAAAAACATCACCATCAATTCAAAAAAAAAAACATCAATACGCAGTGGGTTTACTAGTGATTTACTACAGGAAACATGTGCCTCGCAGTGGTACGTTATAGGATGACTGAAATACAAGTACATTTTTTTCCTTATTGCAAGATTAGGGAAGGTTTGATGTAAAAATGACACGTCCTCTGATGTGGGCAGTCCGTAGTCACAGGTGCAGCTCCAACTGAAAATCAGCGTCAGAGTTCACGCTGCAACATATGCTGAGTTGGTACCGATTGGCACAACAATTAATATTATTTTTGTATTTTCTTCTCTTTCGTCGGCAGGAAAATCTGTGAATCAACCTCATGATTTATCGGCCACCCGTGATTATGGGTTTGTAACCCGATCCGAAATATCGCGTACAAATAAAAGGCAAACAAAAGCCTTTATTTGCACGCGTTTAGACCTAATTCACAATATAAAATGAATATTCACATAACTTACCTAAAACTCACGAAACTTAATTTTACAACTGTGCTCATGTGATTTTCGAGCAGTTTTTACAGATTCTTTACTGATTATTTTCCTTGCTGTGTCTACATAACTATTCAGTTCAACACGCTTCAGCCCACGCTTGTAAAAATATTATTAGAAGGACCATATCCACTTTAAATTCACTGCTTTTCTATGTTTATCGAATAAACAGTCGAGTTCAGTAGTCGTTTGTGAAGTACCTACAGCTAGTTCAGTGAAAAAACTCAGTTCAATTAAGTTCAGTGCAGTTTCAGTGATCAAAGGGAAAATACCTTAAACATGTAAGTAATAAACATAATTAAAATAAAATAACGTTAATCGATATCAGCTTATAACGTCACACTGCAGAGCGCACGCCTCTCCTAATCATTATGAGCATGTTTCGGAAAATAATCCAGCACGCCGCGGTCCAGTGCGGATTGATGGACAGTCCAGATTTTTTTTTAAATTCTGGAACTTGCTTGTTTCCTCACCGGAGATAATAATAATTGAAAAAAAATGTACTTAAATGGAAATTCTATGGTACGAATTAGGGTTTGAACACACGAACTCAACCGAACGGTTAGAACCCCTGGCCTGTTAGCGTCTTCAAAAAAGCTATGAATTATAAAGATGGTCAAATCCCACAATCAGCACTTTTATCGTCCACTGCTGATGGGCCTCCTCAGGCACATTGCCTTGTGCATGGGGGATGTATGACCTTAAAACAGCACGCTGACCAAGCGGGTTGATGAGTCCACTCTTTTAGAGGTGGTGTAGTTCCTCAAGGGCTTGAGATAGCAGCTTAAGAATAAGGGATAATACTTAGTCGCCTTTATACACGGGAAGAGATGAAATGGTGCTATTCTTAAGTTGGGGCACACCGCGTGGTCAATCATTTGGACAGTAAAGTTAGAATTAGCTTTGAACTGAATATTCTGGAACCATTTCCTTTAGTAAAAACAGAATGGATGGTATTTAAGCATGTCGTAAGTAAACTCATCCGATTGTTTTATTAGGTTTGCTCTGTGACATAATTTGCACAGGCACGATGTCGCTTGATCTGCCATCGACAGTCCTCGAATATATTTGTTATTTTATGATCCGTGATTTAAGTTGGCGCGGGCATGGCTTCTTCACACTTGGTTGCTTTCGCCCTACAAGACGCTTGTCACCTCATAGTCCAATCAAATAGGCCTTTAAATCAAAATTTTGGAGGAACTGCAGGAATTTTTGATATAAGTTACTTTGAAGTATATAAAAACGATGAATCAAAGAAATTTTTTTTTCAATCACGAGAAGGGGTGAAAAAAGAAAATAAAGTGTTTTTTTAAAATTATGCAGGCATTTCCTCCAAAATTTTGATTTATAGGCCTATTTCATTGGACTATTCATACTTGCGAGCAGATTTGAATGTTTGGTTCACAGTACTTCCGATAGATGACGCGACATGTATCAGGTCGTATCAAGTCAATTTAGAATTAAGAGTGAGGATATATTAAGGTAGTATTAACCACCGCACCTTAATATACCAAACAACTTTGAAATATTTTTCTATGAAAAAATACCCACAGACATTTCATTTTCCTTTCCCTAATTTTCCTTCAATTAACTTAATTTTCCCTGTCCGAATGCTTTATAATTTGTACCAGTAATAAATAAATAAAATTCTCGCATGAACTCTGATATAATTTGTCACAGTCTAATTAGAGTGACTGTGATAATTTTCTACAAATCTCAAAATTTTCCTTAAAGACAACCTCACGCCAAAAAGTTCATCCCCCTAATTGACCTAATTAGTCAAATTTCCCTATTGTGTGTAGAAAAATGAAAAATAATGATGGAAGACGAAAATAGTGAATACAAATTACCCTACTAAGTCCCTCAATTTTATTTAATCAAAACCTTTCTACAATAAGCTCTCGTCGAAGCACGTATGCTCTGCAAAGTGATGTATGTCAATTATTTACTTAGCCACATTACTTTAAGTTGAAAAAAATAAAGAAAAAGATTTTCATTGGGCACATTTTAAGTTAACTGGAAGAAATAAAATTTAATACCCATGTGTTATTTTATTATTTTTCGTACTTTTAACTTTATTATGAAACCACACAACAAAATACAATACAATTCGATACGACACGCTACGGTACGATGACACCGTGGCATCGTACCGTAGCGTGTCGTATGATGCGATACGATAACGCTGTGATACGATAGGTACGATAAGATACACAGTCAACTGTTACAGACTATAACATTACGATACTATAGTCTGTGACCGCTGTCTGCACAATTTGACTTCTTGTAGCGCTTCGTAACGCCATCCCTCGCTTACATACCTTTTAGGTTTTTCGTTCAATACTAATTTAATTATACAAGAGAGTTTGTCAAATGAAAAATTATGAAAAAAATTATTGTCAAATTATGAAAAATGTTAGTGGTTGAAAACTTTTATAATATTAATTCAATAACACAATTTTATTAGTAGAGTAAACTAATTTTACTGGTAATAATAATAATAAATTAATAGTACTAGTTATAGTGGTAAATTAATAGTAATAATTTAAATAATAATAGCATGGTAATAAACATAGTTTGGTATTATTATTTAAATTCAAGTATCAACATTATTTTTCCAACTAGTTTCTAGTAATCATCTACATTTTTAATTTGCCACCCTTTTCCAATCTAAACTTTCATTAGTCAGAGTCTATGCCCTATTTAAAAAAAAGATAATATACCATCTATCTCTCATACATGGGATCCATAGATACAAATGATAACTAAACAGATAGGTACAGATATTCTATAAAAATACCTCTAAACGATCATTTAATAAACAAAAACAGAAAAACGCATGACCCACATGTTTACATTTAACCTCCACGTTCGTGTTAATTACGTGAAAATACAATTTAAACGACATGCGGTCAATACGGGGCACATGCGGTTTTACACATGTATAGTTTTATCGATTAAAACCGACAGGCGTTAATCGAAGCGCAAAAGGGATGTGAAAGAAGGCGGGCAGACAGTCCACCTGGTGATAAGTGGATACTGTCGTCCATGGATATCCACGATACATGACATCAGTCCAGAATGACAAAAGTTGACACGTCCCCAGATACGCCATAGGAGATCTATATAGATATATATATAGTAAAATCGTAACAGAGCAGTGTCTGTACATGAAATACACACATACTACGAACGATACAGAGCCCAAAACAACAATTTTTGGATTTTTTGTTTGTCTGTCTGTCCGTCTGTCTGTCTGTCTGAACGCGCATCCCACACAAACTACTAGACGGATTTTAATTAAGGCACCGCTAGTTTAGGGATAAATTTGAAAAAAGTTTGGGGAGGACGCCGAATGGTTATTCGGCTAAATCGACTTTTACATAGATATATAGATAAAACTCTCTATTACACACCAAAACAAAACAAGACAGTAACAAGCATTGTTACATGGAACATGGAACTCACAGTAACACATGGAATGTACAAAGGGCGCTCTTATCGTTATTAGCGACCTCTGCCAGACAACCAATATATAATTTAATTTTTAATTTAATCTATTTCCGGATACAGTATTTTAATTAAGTTACCTAACTCGAGTATGTAAACTAACACATCCGTTTTGCCTTAGCCACAACTCTCTTTCTTAAGATTGTCTGTCTGGAAAAAATTGCTATACCTAAAGCAAAAAGATCGCCTGGCTGTATTATTTTTCCATCGTTTCTTAATTACATATATCAACGTAACAAGTATACAATAAAAGCATTTAGATATCTGTCTATTATATGTAAGTATATTATTATACTGTAACGTAAAGCATCACGGTTCTACTCATAAGAAGCGCATTTAACACCCCCGAAAACTTATTAAATCGGCCTCGAATCCCATTGTTTAACTTGTAGAAATTTGGCTCGAAGTTGGCCCGAAGTTTACATTACGCAAACATTCAGAGATGAACTCGAGATTTGACTAACTACCAGTTATGGTAAATTACTTGTTTGGGTTCTATCATGCTTCATCTAATCAGAATGTATGTCTACAGCTTTACTCTCTACACTTTTGGAGCGTGACAACGTTTGTCATTAGAACGTGGATGTTCATGCAATCTACATACCACCAGTTGGACTGTATGCTCGGCTACCTTCTTTAAAAAAGGGACTGGTAAAGCTCGTCGTTAAGCAAAGCTTAGCATTACACAGAGCTCTTGTTCGCCGTTCTATGACCTACTTTTCTCTTTCATTATGCATCCAATTCACTTTTGGAATTCTCTACCTTTGTATACATATTATAAAACTTAATCTAACCATTTAAGGATATATTCAAATAGAGACCAGTTTGAGTCGCTCACTGTGAGCAGGCAAGGAAGCATATCGGAACGATGAGGTTTCCTCATCTCTTTACACATCCCAATCCTCATTGGGATGGGGAATCAAGAATGTAATGGAATAAGGAATTTCTTTATTCCATTTAATTATCTATTCGATGATATTGGACGATAATAGTGGCGGGAAATGTAAAGCATTGGCCAATCGAGTGTTCTGCAAAATTACAAATTTTTATGGGTTCGAAATGCGTTAGAAAATTAGTTATTACGATGATTTTAAGTTCATATTCGTTACTCTAGCAGAATGAATGAGTTTGTTCTACAAGGTTATTATTTGCAGTAGGCGCTTCCTAAATCCTCATTGAATAAATTTATAATGAGATGCCAAAGATTAAGCGAACTCTTGATTGGCCTATTCATTGAAAACCTTTCGTTACTGAAGTTACTGAATTATATTCCTAAGTAGGATTCCAGATCAATTTACAAGTCTTCACCTACAATTAATACAGTAATTTGATTGTGGAGACAAGCAAAGGTTAATAAGTACTTACTTAAAAAAAACATCATTAATGAAAATATTTATTCTTTCAAATTCTAACAAGAGCATTCAATCAAAGAAAAATTGTAGTTTCTTCTGTGTACATTAAATAAAAAATAAAATGTTTGTTAAGTAAAAATAAATAAAACGAATATCTTAAAAAAAATGAATTATGTTGGCGATTGGGTACTTTACGTATAGTATGTTACGGAGATACATAAACTTGTAGAAAACTCATTGTTGGTGTAAGGCGTTTATGAATGCGACACGACCGCCGCCGTCTATCGGATAGAGTAAGTGACAACTCAATATCCGATTTGTATATCCACGTCCTTGTCAGAAGGCATCCAAGTAACTTCCTGCTGAATATCATTCAGTTGATTTATAACATCCCTCATCCTCGTATCTTGTGCCGACGTATAGAAACAAAATCTAATTGAAAATAAAATACTCACATAAACTGAAGTACAAAAATATTTATTTTTAATAAGTTTTGGGTTTCAATACAGTTTAGGTTTAGTCACAATACAAAAAAAAAAAAAACAATTGAAAACATTCCTGCATCATTAATTATATTCTATTAATTGTCTGTTTGTTCGGCTGTCGGTCTCTCTGTCTGCCTGAACGCGTGAATACGCATCACGCATAAACCTCTGTACGTATTTTAATGAAACTTGGCATAGTTATAACTAATGTGACGTATCAACATTCAGAGTACTTTTTATTCAGATCAATTATGAAGTTTCCACGGCAATCAAGCTAACCAAACATACTCCAAAATCTATGTACATGAAGTGGCACTGCTACGAGTAGTACTTGGGACATAACGGAAGACATTGGGTGCGTTTTAAGTTTATGATTTATACCCGCGATTTGAGATCTGCAACACCTTGAATGCTCTTTGTTTTTCTGTATTTCGGTCTTCTTTCGTCGTCGCCAAATCCAGTTCTTCCATTGCTGTACCTACTGCCAGTTCCTTCTGCATTACGGACCTTGTTAATTTTATTTAGACTTAGCAGCGGCCTCGTTCTCAGCCTAATCTGTTCAACATTGAGACGATTATCTCCGTATTCCATATAGTCTAAGCATAGCACACTGACAAAATGTAGAATAATTATTCTGTTCATTTCCTAAAATCGATCTTTGGCTGAAAATAGAATTTAAATTTATGTCACCAATACAATATAGATAGAAAGAGAAGAAATATTTTACTGAGATCAACAATGAAATGACACGAAGAAGTGAGTAAAAAAAAGAACTGTTGTGCCAATCGGAATACTCGTAAATAGGTACCACACATCACGTTTTTTACAATTTACATTTTATTCAAATATAAGTCAGCAATTTGTAATCGTAGTTTGACGATAGCCACCTTACAATTTTCATTTAATTAAAAAGTCTTACCACCAGTCTGTGTCTCTCCACTGATGGATTAAGATCTCTCCCAAGGATCACCACCACACACGGTCTTCTGTGCTTCCCGTCAGCTATTACCGGGGATTATTCAAGTAGTCAGTCGACCTAACCAGAGAGTTTTATTCTGTAATAAAATTACCCTCACTTTTCATGAATACACATATACAGGATTTGATATCAGTGCAAAGATATAAAGCGCATCACTTTGACGAAAAATTAAACTGTCATAGGAAAAGAAATATTAAATTTGACAAAAGAAAAACTACATTAAACTATAGTGTAGTTGAACTCACCTTATTTGTAGAGGGAAATATGAATGTAAATTATTTAATAAAGTTTACTATTATTATCTTGTATTAAATGTGTTATATATCTGTATATTTTTAAATATAAAATAAAACAAAAGTAGCTCTACTAATAAATTCGGAAATGAAAGGAATTTTTATAACATCCACTATCAAATTCGGTGGAAACTACATCGGGCTATATAAATTTTTACGATACCCCCCCTGTACGAGCCTGGCAAAGATTTATGATGATATAAACGCAAAATTGAAATTCGTATAGTAGTATAATATAAATTTTCCACTTATTACAGTTTTTGGGAGTTTAATGTAAACCAACTGAAGTTGTCAGCTACTATTTAATATGTATTTCCAGCTGTACTTTAATATAGATGTATGTACTTATATTTTATATGTAACAATAAATATGAGAAATCATCTTCGTACACATGTGCATGGATGTACAGAGATATAAGTAAGTAGGTACCTACCTACTCAAGATACCTATTGAATATTTTTTTCCGGAAAAAAACACTTCAAAAATAAAAATAATTTTCAATATAAATTTAGAAAGTCGACTTTACGTTACATTTTTTTTGGGGGTTTTGTTTACTTTAGTAAAAACAAAAAAATCTCACTATTTAAGTAGGTACATTTTTATTCTATAGTCACAAAAATCCAGTACCTATACGATCACGATTACGTACATTGCTCTAGTTATATACATATGTGTCTACTATGTCTGTAAATAAATAAAAAAGAAAGAAAGAATTGAAACATTTCATATGTATATATTTGTGTATTTATGTATGTATATGCATATATATGTGTGTATGTGTACAAATATATTGGCTATTTTGTTATTATATGTCGTAGCCCGTTTTTAATTGTCATAACTCCTCTGGGTTGTTCCAAGGTTGAATGTAAGAGATTCCTCCTGGGAATAAGAAATTCCGTCTTTGTAGTTACGGCAATACTGTAATGTCTTAATGTAACAATTCATTATAAGTACAATAAAGAACAACAACAACATTTCATCACTTCTCTCTCTCTCAACTTTAATACAATTCTTTATTGAAATATTCCTTTTCCATCATAGTAGTTTAAAATCTAGATCTTCTCGTATATCAATATAGCGTCGCAGTTCATTTCACAATAAACATTTGTTATAAGCGTAAGCTCCTTTATCGAGGCGACAGCACAGAGGACCTCATGTGATATCGAAAGAAAATGAAGGTTTGAAAATCGTTCATGCGGACAATATGGAAACTTTATCAGCTAACTGAATCAATTTTTCTATGACAAAATAACTATTCAATCTAGTTTCTATCGAGTAAATAGGATTGCATTAAAACATAGTTACACTGTATACTTTTACCAATCTATCTACTCGTATATACTATAGGTATGCACGGCTCTGGAATGATCTGCCAGTAAGTATTAGAAAGGCTCTGTTGCGTGCAACTTTTAAAAACAGACTCAGCGAACATTTACTTAAAGTGGAGAATATTGTTCAGACATAGGTCAATTAGAGAAGGTATTATTAATCGTATATTATATTAGCAAAACCCGGCAGACATTGTCCTGCCTGTGTATATTTATTTACCTCTGTATATAAAACCACAAATTATTCTGTTTTGCCGTCGATATGATTTTTGCGATCGGTTGAACGGTATAGAAGTTGATGTGCTGCAGCGCCATCTATTGACGAATTACCACAAAGTCGATAGCTCGAAAATATTCTTCGTGTTCAAATATCTATGTATACCAATTTTTATGGCGATCGATTGAACGGTATAGGAATAGTTGATGTGCTGCAGTGCCATCTAGTGGCGAGTTATAACAAAGTGGATAGCATAAAAACCTTCTCCATCAAAAAATACATATGTAAATGTGCCAACTTTCATGGTGATCGGTCAAACGGTGTCGAAGTCTATTAATCTCAGATATATCAACATCCATTTATATATATATGGTATACATTTAATTAAGTATGTTTCCATATATTTATGTATATACGGATGCAAGTACGTATGTTTATTTATATTATGGTATTTAATTAATATGCGTCACTATTAACAAGCCATCTCTGCATAGCCCAAAGTTTGACTGGGGGATAATGCTTCTAAGCGTTAATAATGTAAGTATAATTAAATAATCAAACAAACAAACAAAAATTGTAAATTGTAACATCAAACATCAATAATAATTACAAAGAGCGCGATCGTATTTCTTTTTATAGATTTCTATAAACTCCCACACAATTATTTTTGTGTGAATAGAAAGAGATCGGGTGATAAATTGATAATTAAACATGAAGAAGACAATTACAGAGTTGAATTGTTTCGGAAATTTGAGAGCGAGACGTCCAAGCAGATATATTCCATGTGATAATATGGCATTATAATTTAATACTTCAAATACATATATAATATTATAACGCAACGCAGTCTGTTTATATATTTCATTTCATTTATAACACAAGACACTACTATTCAGATTAAGAATTAACCATTTTTATTCTTAGTTTGGATTAGTGTTCTCATTTAATTATCGAATTGGTTTTTGCGTTGTTTGCTGCCACATTAATTATATTAATTAATATGCAGTCATACATTCTTTTCAGATAAATTACACATCCATATTTCCTTTCATTCTATTAGTTTAAATAACTAATTATGATAACGCGTTGAGGTAACGCATACTGCATTCTAATTACATATGTTAAGACCACTTTTAAAAAAAAATTTTTTTTTGCTTTTAACAAAAATTTTAAACCCAAAGCACAACATTATTTATGAATAACTCAGCCGAGGTGACATTAAATATCAATTAACTCAGAATCATAATAATAATCCATTGGTTCCAAGCTTTGGAAACATTAGGCCACATCCAGTATTATAATAATAAATAAATAACGCCACACTTATTGGCCCACACTAGGATTCCCTGTTTCGTGGGTCCAGAAACACACACCCGTACCTGTACAAACAAATTGTCTAAATAAATGCATGACCGACCACGACCAGGAATCCAACCCGGACCTTTTGCACAGCTGGCTTGGTCCCTACCAACTGCGTTAATCGATCGCTTTTATGTACTTTTATTTTTTTTATGAGGAAATACATACAACTGTATTAGAAGCCGCGGTACTCAGTATGCTAATATAAGGTAATTGTGATGTGAATTTTGTAACACGATTTTAGCCGGATATAAAAAATCAAAGAAGGCAATTGATTAGTCGCCCAATGCGCCTTCGTCACAAAACGGAGGACAAAGGCAATTATTACATGCTTTTTTATGTATAGGAAAATTTGAAAGAATTATACATACTCACAAACAAATATATATATAGGTACATTGATTTCAATACATATTAATACAGGTAGGTACATACAAACAAAGCCAAAGTCTAAACTCAAATACATATATATATATACAAAGAGGGACTGGACCCCACGACACAGGGAAGCCTAATGTGGCACTCAGTAAATTACGTCAAATATATTAATAAATTTTTACCTATGTAACATCAATAACATTAATTAATTTTAATAATTAAAAATGTATTAATTAAATTAGTATAGGCGCCTATTGGGGAGATTACGATTTTAGAATTTCGGAAAAATTGTACATGTGGAATAAGAGACAATATAGAATGAAATTTGAGTACATAACGATTGGGTAGACCAATCCGTTAATGGAGACCGTGTACCGGGAAACATAGCGTGGGACGCAATCCGGCCACGTGGACTGACTTTTTGAAGAAAGTCGCCGGTAGTGGCTGGATGAAAAGAGCAGAGGATCATGTATGGTGGGGGTCATAACCCATATTCATCAGTAGAGAGACGCAGGCTGATGGTATGGTATGGTGGACAGACATTAGGTGGCATTAACCTTAACCAACCAACTGAAACAAAATTCAGCACACAACAGTTCGAATCTACTCTTTTATTTGAGTTAAGTTGAGTTAGTTTCAGTTAGTTTAATGAAGTAGATAGAACAAATCGTTTCAATAGTTCCATAATAAATGAATGAATTGATAGATACGGGAACACAAATGATAAACATAACTTAGGGTTGACGTGCTTTATTCGCGACTGAGGGCGCGGAGAACAACTCCGCTTGCGTTTGAGGGTAGATGCGTATAAATGGTTGACATCTACCCTACTTGATATTAATACATATCATCCCTTCCACCCTAGTTTGAAATCCTGGCAACAATAAGAGAGAACAACCAATTATATCTACGCCAGAAACTTTTTGTAATCTACTCTTTTTCGTGCTCTTAGTTGGTGACGGGGTGCGGGAGTACGCGACCCCTCTGCGCCTTGATTGATATCACTCGTCTGATATTGCTCTGATGCATTAGTATTAAAATCAGGCAAATCTTCAGGCCGGACACTCCCGCTTTCCGTTCCACTAACTCCCCCCTCTTCACCATTCTGAGCGTCACCAACCTCGTCTTCATTTATAATCGGGTCATTGTTTATAAGTTCACTATTCGCGGTTATGACCGGTGACGTTGAATCTCTGGTTACTGGTGAGGAGCAAGGTACAGAGGGCGGGAATATGTTTGGAGACCTGGCACAAGACGACGGATCAATGGGCGGTGGCGGCGTTGCGCGTGATGACGTTTTACCACATGTTTTACCAATAAATCTTAACAACTGATCTACATGTCTCCTAACATATTCGTTAGTTTTACAAATCGCAACAGAATACATCCTATTACCTATTTTCCCAGCTACAGTGCCCATTATCCAAACAGGTTTCCGGCCTACAAATTGTTTAAGCCACACTTTATCGCCTACATTGAATAAACGACATTTATTGTTTACATTGCCATCGCTATGATCCAGACATCGACCAGTTCGTTTTGGCGTCGATGGGGGTAATAATAAATCTAATTTGCAACGAAATGCTCGCCCATACATCAACATTGCCGGCGTGGAACCTGTTGTACAATGCGTAGTATTCCTATATTGAAATAGATATTCTAAAAGATTTTCGTTAATGGTTCGTTATTGGTTTTACTTAAGATGCATTTTAACATCTTTTTACACGTACGTACCGAGTTCTCGGCTTGTCCATTACTAGCAGGATGATAAATGGGCGAGGTAATGTGTTCGATGCCATTTATTTTGCAGAACCGGTCGAATTCTGCGGTCTTTATCTTAACATCATTGTCGGACACGATGGTTACAGGTAACCCATGCCTGGAGAATAGGTACTTGAGCTTCGAAATTAATAATCGCGAACTTGTTCCGCCGCTCATGGGAAGACATTCCAGCCATTTACTATATGCGTTAGATAATCTATGTGCAAGCGGTGCCAGGGCGCGGGCGGGCGCGGCCAAGGGGCGGGGGTCGCGCGGGGCGGCGCGGGCCGCAGCGCGCTGCACGTATCGCACGATATCGGTATCAATACCCGGCCACCACATTCTGCTGCGCGCTAAACTTTTCGTTTTCACTATACCGAAGTGTCCTCTATGTAACTCCTGTAGTACCCGTTCTCTAAGTGCTGTAGGTATCACTAATCTATGTCCCCTCAGTAAATTACCGTTACCCGTTTCTAAGTCGGTTTTGCATTTAAAATACGGTTGAATAGACATACATTTAATTTTACGTGGCCAACCACATCGCATATATTTCATGACCGTTTGTAGCGTTCGATCGGCCATCGTTTCGGCAATGACGTCATCAAACGCAATTGGTAACGCTTTGTCATCAAGGAAATGTATGAACGATATATCAGCACTATCATCACTTCCCACCGTGGATGACAGCGGCGCCCTAGAAAAATAGTCTGCTACTAAATTTTTTTCACCCAATGTATACTGGATTACGTAATTATAAGCAGATAGGTATATAGCGTAACGCTGTAGACGCGATGCCGCCATTACCGAAATACCGTTTTTCTTACCAAAAATGGCAAGCAAGGGTTTATGGTCCGTCCTAAGAACGAAAGGTTCGTGTCGGCCATACAAGTATTGGTGGAAATGCTTAACACCAAAAACTATAGCAGTAGCTTCCTTTTGTATTTGACTATAGTTCTTCTCGCTAGCGGTAAGTGACCTAGAAGCGAAAGCTAGTGGCCTCTCTTGTCCATCGGGTCCCTGCGACAATACGGCGCCGAGTCCCGCAGGCCCCGCGTCCACGCTGAGCACCAGCCGCGCAGCGGGGTCGTAGTGGGCCAGCACGCGCTCCGATGACAGCTCGCGCTTGATCTCATCGAAGGCGCGCTGTTGTCGCACGCCCCACAGCCAGGGTCTGCCCTCGTGCAGTAATTCATGGAGGGGATGTAAAATTGATGAAGCGTTCGGTATGAATTTACGGTAATAATTAACCATGCCTACAAACCGTTTCACTTCCCGAGTGTTAGTCGGTCGCGGAGATTTGTTAAATCGCTTCTACCTTGGTTTTATATGTCTTCAACCCTTCTTAACAATAACATAACCGAGGTAGGTCACGCTTTCCCGAAAATATTCACATTTGTTTTTTTGAAGCTTTAACCCCGCTTCCTGTAACCTCTTTAAAACTATTTCTAAACGCTCTAAATGTATCGCTTTTGTAGGTCCTGTTATGCATATATCGCCCAACCAACAGACAACTCCCTCTATACCCATAAGTAACGTCTCCATTGCCCGCTGGAATGTAGCCGGAGCGTTTGCCAACCCGAACACTAGGCGCGTGTATTTGAAAAGGCCTTTACTGGTACTGATGGTATGTCCTGCGAATTATCATCGGTTGATAACATTAATTGATTATATGCCCTTTTTAAATCAATTTTAGTGTAGTGTTGACCGCCCCGAAGCCTAGCAAAGACTTCTTCAATCCGCGGCAGGGGTTATCTATCTATTTCTAGATCTTTATTAACTGTTAATGCGTGATCACCACAGATACGTATGGTGCCATCGGCCTTCAACACAGGTACAATAGGAGTACCGTATTCAGAATAAGAAACCGGTACTAATATTCCTAAATGCACCAAACGCGATAATTCAGTCTCCACCTTGTCTTTAAGGGCAAAGGGTACCGGTCTGGGTTTAAAAAATCTTGGCTTTGCGCCCGCTTTTAATCGTAAGCTAACCTTAAATTTATTAAATTGGCCTAACTCGTCTTTCCATAAGTCGGCGTATCGTTTTAGCAACTGATCAATATCGTGATCATTCATTACATGATACAATGAAGCAAATTGTATATTAAAACTAGACATAAAATCGCGTCCAAGCAAAGGAGGCCCTCCGTTTGGTATTACGTACAACTTTAAATTCTTCGTTACGTTCTTATATTCAATCACAACTTTAAAAAAACCTAGCGGCTCGACTTTATGACCAGTGTAATAACATAGTTTTAAGTTACATTTTTCTAATTTATAGCATGAAAAATTTTGTGACCACAATTTCTCTGAAATCACTGATATCCCGGAACCGGAATCTAATTCCATTACCAATGAACAATTGTTTATCGAAACAGTTATTGTATAAGGAACGTTATGCACATACCTCATGTTAAAAAGTTTGCATTCCTCACATTCACTGCAAGAACCGATTTCGTCTGCCTCAGTGATGTTGTTTACGCGAGTATGTTTACACTTCACATTGCACACCTTTTTTAAATGTCCTTTTGTACCACAAATCTGACATTTGTAGTTTTTATACCGGCAAAACTTGCCCGTGTGACTTTTAAGACCACATACTTCACAACACTGTACACGAGCTCTGTTATCATATGAATATGAGTCACGGCGTACACGGGTTGGCGGCGCCTCTCGCGCCGCTCCCGCACGTTCGCCGCCGCTTGCGCCGCTTACTCGAAACATTGCTTCCTCCTTTAAACGAACTAAGCCTGGAATGCTTTCATCGCCGGCGCCGCTGCTCGCCGACCTTGCCTGCCGTACGCATGCACATTGTTGAGCCAGTTCCAATGCTTTCGTCACTGTCAAAATTGATGCGTCTTGTTCAAACAACTTATTATGATCTAGTCCGTCGGGTAATCCTAAAATGAAGCGATCACGAAGAACCGTGTCCAGTGCCGGTCCAAAGTCGCAGTAGATTGCCAATCCTCTCAATCGCACTAGCCATTCTTCCAGTGTTTCACCCACCGTTTTACTCGCAGCGTAGAATCTCGCTCGATCAGCAAGAGTCGCCCTCTTTGGAGTGAAATGTCCATTTAAAATTTGAACAATTTCTTCATATTGCAAACTGTCGAGGTCGCGGGGATACACTAGATTGCGCGCTAATCTGAACGTATCATCAGATAAATACGTTAACAGCACGCTCCCCATTGTTTTCCGTGATTCCGTTCACTCGAAAAAAGTGCTGAAGACGGTTAAGGAATACATTCCACTCCTGTTCCTTATAATCGAAACACGTAATGTTTCCGAGGTAACTCGACATCGTAGATAAGCCTAATTATCCTCGTCGCCACTGATAGATACGGGAACACAAATGATAAACATAACTTAGGGTTGACGTGCTTTATTCGCGACTGAGGGCGCGGAGAACAACTCCGCTTGCGTTTGAGGGTAGATGTGTATAAATGGTTGACATCTACCCTACTTGATATTAATACATATCAAATAAATTAAAATTCATTTTTATTGGTGTTTTAAATTCAACTGGTGAATTGAAAGATGATTAGTTCAAGTTTTAGTGAAATTTTCCCATACTCTACTAACAGTTAGATTCCATCCAAAATATGATGAAATGTAATTCCATCAAGACATGAGAATATTAATCAATACGTTAAATATTGATTGGCACATCCACATGTGCATTACCTTTGGGAATTCGAAAAAATCTCTCTGACGAAAAACAGTATCAAAAACTTTTTGCTCATATGAAAAGTGATTTTTATTTCGAACTCTACAGCGTGTTTATTGGCATGAACTAAAATTCTAACGAGATAATATAATAAAAGATTACAATCTGTTTTCGATAACAGAAGTGAATTAACGACCACGCACCCACAAATTGTCGTCGGTGTTTATTGCCTACATTCATTTTATTATCGATGTATTTTAAGGACGTATACACATTAGCGATTTCGTCGTGCGATTTAACCGCGGCAATACTATCATTCATTAACAGCTCGTGACAATCCAGTGTTTAACACATGATTCTTTACTAACCTTTATTATCCTAATTCAATAATGAGGGTCGCATTCCTCATTTATAGCCGGACCGATAACCTATGCGGTAGATGAGGCCTCAAATGGAGACCACGTACCAAAAAATATAGCAAGGGGCCCCGTCCGGCTAAATCGACTAACGGCTTGAAGAGTTGACTGGTTAAGAGAACAGAAGATCATGTGTAGTGGCATGCCTTGGGAAAAGCTCATATGCAACCACGGAGTGACTGATGCTGAGGTTTGGTATATTTTATATGTTACATATTTTTGTATATATAAATCTCTGGACCCAGCCTACTCATTAGCTTCCGAATAAAGCAGCTAAAATACAATTATCTGAGATAGTGCTGTAATGACCGCAAAGCGTCGAGCGCCAAGATCTGAGACAAAGCAAATGAACCTTAAAAAACCGGAGTCTTAAGCTCTTGAGCGTTAAAATCTCTAGTCTATAATGTTAATGTCTTAAATATTCATTAATGCTAAAGTATTGCTCGACGTTCGACGTTAAGTGTTCATTTCTACAACCTTAACTCACGTTAAAGTTGTAAAATGAACACTAGTAATAATAAGGTGCTCATGCAAGCACCAAATGAAAACGATACCGTGCGATTTAGTAACATTGCTATTTTATGAAAGAAGGCGGCAGACGAACATACAGTCCATCTGATGATAAGTGTATACCGTAGTCCATGGACATCCGCGATACATACCAACATCAGTCCAAAATGACAAGTATTGGCACGTCCCCGAATGCGTTGCCTAACTTTGGAGAAGGTATTTAGGAATGTAGCAGAAGGGAATATATTTGGAGATAGGGTTGGGAAAATGGGGAGGGATAGGATGGGATGGAAATGAGCTGTGGCATAGTACTAAAACACGTATGTATTTTGGGGAAACAGTATAAATAGGGAATAGTATTTGGGGGTATGTTGACAATAGTTGAGGAAGCTGAAAATGAAGTACATTTAAAGGTAGTCTTCTGTGGGAGAGGGGTAACGTGGTGGCCAGTCAAACGCGCCCAGCGATGATACTATGAATTGCGACTGAATTGTGCTGCTACATCGCACGGTAAAATCGCAAATGTGTAACCGTGCTAAATCAAATGTATATACAGACACATATCATAATAACGATAGTTAGATTCTATATAACGAAGTTTGTTCGACGTGTATCGTGTAAATAAAAATTTATGTCACAAAATAAGCAAAGGGTGTGATAATTTATTATTAATGTGTTATATTTTATATCACGGAAAACGACATATTGTCCATTTATATGTACAGTGAGCAGCAAAAGCAAATATTAAATGAGTTTTAAAATCATTTATAAACAATTTTTATTTCAACACAAGATATACTCGTACATGTCGAAAAACCCACTTTGGACTTTTCTCAATTTTTTATTTGTTAACTACCTATTGCATTCATTATTTTTTGCTTTTGAATATTTAAGTAACCTATAATAAATTTTGTAGATGTAATTGGAAACAGAAACAGAGATAGATGACAATTCGACATCGAACGTTTTGTATGTAATTAGAATATCGAAAGGGTTTCGAATGTTAATCAAGCGCGCGAACTTTGCCCATGGTCTACCTCCGTGCTAAAGGAAAATATCATGAGGAAACCCGAATGTGGTAATACTACAAACAGAAATTGGCAGTTTGCCTGACCATATATTTACAGCTTGAGTATAAAGATTGCCTCTTTAATATTTAAGTAAAACTACTAAACTTGACAAGCGTACGAGTGTAATTACTATTTACAAGTACAAATGGTTGTTGTAAACAAAAGTAGTGTAATAAACATCATAGACACATTGGAAAATCAAGAAATGGGTCAAAGGACTGTTAAGAAAAACACTTGGATACCTAAGAGTAAGTATTTCGAAATTTATTTGTTTGTAAAGTACTTATTGTATAAGATATGGTCTAATCAAATTTACAACTGGATCGACGACTAATGGTCTAGCCGAGACATTGAATGGAGACTATAGACTATAGCAGGTAGATCGGTGACGTAAAGAAATTTCCAGTGGTGGTTCGATGAAAGGAGAGGAAGACCGTATATGGCAGCGGGTCTTAGGAGAGGCCTATATCGAGCGGTGAAGAGAGAGAGACTGATGCCATATTTTGATATCAGATATAAATATAAATGATAGTGGTTAGCCTTTAATTTATAGATAGATACAATCGCTTACAGAAAACTCCATTGAATAAATATATTAAAATATATATATATATATATATATATATATATATATATATATTAAGTCAATATCATGTTGATAATTCAAGCGAAACAGGCTCGAGCAGACCTACTCAAAAATTGTTCTAAATATCCATTTAAAATTGGATAAAGTAAAAAAATGTAATAATACTTTAACCTTCATTTATCTTATAAATTATTCGTTTTGCATTTTGAGATTTTTAGACTATCAATCTTCTTTTTTTTTTGAAATAAAAAGCTCTCGTAACTTAACGATTTCAAATAAAGTAATAAATCTTTATAAATAAATAGTGCTTTTACATTTTACGTATATTGCTTAATACATTAGCAAATATCCATTAATGCAAATAATGCATTATATTATTATTACGAGCTTTTATTTAATTTCACATGTTTGTTAGTTTGTTTAGGTCAAATCTTGCAAGTCGATTTTAATTAACCTACTTTCACTTGTACTACTGCCTTGAAATTTTAACATGTATATAAAACCGATGAGAATATAATAATCAGATGACCTTGACCTGATTCTGCAGCCAGGAAGGCCAGCACACTGTGGAAGTCCTCAACGGCGAACAGTAAATATCGTTTTATACATTTGATTTATTAATAACAATAAGTTACAAGAGATGGCGTTACTATATATCATACGGGTATTCCTAGTGCAGATTGAAGCACACTTGTCCACATTTATATATCTATATATATATACTCGTACTTACTTACCATTATTTACATTATCTGTTAATGTATACCTGTTAATTTGTACCTGTAATAGTATCTTAGATTAATTAGTTAAATAAGGACAAATGTAAACAACATATAAATAATGTCAATAATAATAATTATTATTATTTTGATTACAGAAAACAAAATCCACGTGCCTAGATTGAAACCAAGTCAAAGAGTAGCAACCTTTCAAGAATCGTTGCGGTTTACATTGGTCATTGGTCAGGCATTTGCCCTGTTTCCAGTTGATGGAATTTTTTGCAAGAACGCGTCTAAAGTCAGGTGAATACGATCTTAACCTGTTCTTGTTTATCCTTAATATACAGCTGTGCCGTGTGGTGTGGGCCGACTATAGAATATCATATACCTATCTCTAAATCTCTACCCCTATATCCCTATACCTATCTCTTCCCGTGGACCCCCGTGAACACGATACTCACAAGGGCTGACGAACTACACCACCTCGGAAAGAGTGCACTCGCCAAGCAGTTCGGCCAGCGTGGTGTTTTAAGGCCATATATCTCTTATATACAAGACAATGCGTATGAGTAGGGACAGTTTTTTTTTATGTACGAAATAATGTACGTTCGTGTTTCGGTATTGAGTGAGATGTGCCAGAGCCCATGCCCATCCTATCCCTCCCCATTTTCCCAACCCTTTCTCCAAATCTATTCCTATATCTCCAACGGTAGGCAGCGCATCCAGGGGCGCGCCAACAATTGTCATTCTGGACTGATGTTGGCATGTATCGCGGATATCTATGGACGACAGTATCCACTTACCATCAGGTGGACTGTATGCTTGTCTGCCGCCTTTTTTTCTATATACAAAAATATATATTGCGATAATAAGATAAAGTGGGAAATGCAGTACATGGGTTCTGTGTTATTACGTTCTTGTCAATATTAAAGTTTTAAATTGATCTAAAATTAAATCCTAAACAGTCATATTTAAAATCAGTGTTACTTTTCAGATTCACCTGGTCATCGTGGAAGTGCCTTTATTCATTTTTGTCACTTGTCGGGCAGGTATACATAACAGTGATGTGTATCCACAGGGTTGTTGCCACCAAAACGTCGTTAAATGCTATGAGTAAGGGTTTTTTTAAATAATATGTGACCATATTAGGGAAATAGCTTTTCATATTATTTAAAAATCTGTACAAGACTCACTATTTGAATATGTAGTTTAAATGTAGGTATTCAGAGAAGATAGTTAAACTTTTAGTTATTCTAACATCAATCTTCTATACGTAGAACCAAAGTTCTGACGTCAAAATTTTTCTTTTATTCATTACCTCGCAATCCAGTGGGGTAATATCGCCATTATGTTAGGTACCTTACCACAGGCACCAAATCTATCAATATATCAACATGCTCAATATATAGGTATATATTGAGCACCTTGTAGAATAATGAACCAAACTTATTATCATATTTTGATTACTATTACAATTACAGATGTTTTCTATTTTAAGAGTCTTTAATACTTACGTTTTTAACAATTTCATTATAAATAGATATTTCATAAGTTGATTTTATTGTATTATTAAATACACAGTGGGCAAACTACGGGTGGACAACAGGAATAATCCATCTTTTTGATTTCTGTAATGAATTCAAGATCTATATTCGTATACTGAACTTTCCCTTTAAATTGAGATTCTGTACTACACCCTTGTTAGTTTAAAAGATTAATAATTTTTGACACTAATTAATGAATTTGTCTAGATTTTTTTTTATTTTTTAGAATTGACGTTTGGTATAGATTACTCTATAGGATTCAATATTCCACAAAGCCTTTGTTCATTGAATGAATTCATTCAATGAACAAAGGCTTTGAAAGTCAAAAACAAATTGAAAGTCCTTAAAATAATAATTTTGGTAGTGAAATATTTCTTATAAAATACATGCAGTGATTGACGGTTTAATATTTAATTTAAACCGTAATGAAACAAGGCTTAGGTTACACCAGTAGATATATAATTACTTGATAGACAGAAATACAGGTTACAACTCGCACTGGTCATATAAATGTCTAGTGATTTATTTTTAATAAATAATAATATTGAATGTGCGTGTACTTTTTGGATCGAAGTTCCTTTACGCGGCTTGCGGTAGGTGTGATTCGAGAGAAAATGTAACGTCACGTAATATACTGTATGTTTCAAAATTGTGTTCAAATTCAGATGCGTGTGAAGGTTAATTTAATATTTTTAGAAAATAATTCTGAAAATATTACCTTTTCTCTGTTATTTAACTTTTGTGTTATTTTTATTCTTTGACTTAAATTTAACTGTTAAAATCTTAAATATGTCAACATGAAACATTAAATTGTCAATTTTAATCATATTTAGTGATTTCATGACTCACTCCGGCTTATCGGCTTGTATTTCGATCACTTAACACGTCACAATATGAATGCCGTGTTTTCCTGAAAGAGGCTATCATATGTGTGTATTATAATGTTTATCATGTTTATATATAATGTAAATGTATGGTGTTTACGAATCTAATAAAATAAAAATGGCGCAAACAAGCTATATGCAGTTTCGAGCAACGCAATACAACATTTTGAGTGCTTAAGGCAGCTTGACTGCGGAACAGCACGGCCCGCGAACTCGTGTTTTTCATCTACGAGTAACATACATTTACATGTAGTGGAATTTGCTTAAATACCAGGTTACGATAACAACTCTAAATATTAATCAACTGTGTTTATTAATTTCAGCGCCAGTAATATTCTACGGCTCGACGTGTATTATCACCGCTATGTTTTTCCAAATAGCCAAACATTGGCCCGATCTCGTCCAACATATTGCGCGAGCCGAAGAATTGGATCCTAATTTTGATGGGCGTCTGATGTTTAGATGTAATGTGACGTGCATAGTAGTGCTTCTACTAGCCTTGTGTAAGTACCAAGTACAAAATTCCACTGTGGTAAATTATTCTCTCTCTTTCTATCTCTGTCTCTTTGTATTCTCCATCCCTTACCTCAAATAAAATCTGAAGTGCAATAGAACAAAAACCTCGTCCTCTATTCCTAGTTGCTTTCAATCATTTTCAGAAATCCACTCTTTAGTGTCCATAGGTGTTCTTTGACTGATGTTGACATGTATAGCATATGTCTATGGGACTGTTGCAGATGGACTGTGTTCATTTCTCTTTTTCTATATACTCGTATAAATAGATTTTTTATTATGAGAATCTTGCGAATTTTTCCGAACAATCAAATATTGGAACAAAGTTCAAAAAGTCCATGTTAGTGACTACAAACTGCATTCCAATGACAATTAATTTACTTTCCCTTAGCTTTCGAAGAAGTTCTTAGTGAATTAACAATTCGAATCCACTTCAGTTTTCTTTGAGATGCACCGAACTAATGAATACATTTATAAACGCTTGCTGGCGAAAATTTATAGTTTTTGCAAGAAGTCATAAATCTTCACTTAGTCAGTTCCTTCACTTGACAGTCAGCAAAAGTTCCTTATAGTGGGTAGATGATTAAGTTGCTCGCAAGACTTGCTTCCTTAATTAATTTTTATTAATTAATAGACAATCAGATTTTTTGATGTATCTACTTTATATTCTAGTTTTTGAAAATTGTGTTTATTTTATGTAGTATAACAGTATTATTATGTATGATATTATTATTATTTTGAATTTATTGCTTGGTTTATTGGTATATAGTATATATATTAATTAGATATTTGTTTCTAGTTTTTTTAATAAGAAAAAGGTCATATTGCCACTTGGTGGTAAATGGGTACTATCACCGATGGACATCCGCGGTACATGCCAAATTCAGTCCAGATTGACAAACGTTGGCACGCCCCCGGATGCGCTGCCTACCGTTCGAGACGAAGGAATGGATTTGTAGAAAGGATTGGCAAATTGAGGAGAGATAGGACAGAATGAGATGGGAATGGGCTCTGGCATATCTCACTCGCTACCGAAACACGTACGTACATTAGGGAATAGGGCAAAATGAGAAACGCATTACATTCCAAGGTAGTCTTCTGTGAGGGGTAAGTGCGCCCAGCGGCTGCTGCATTTCTGCGTGCATCCTCTCCGTCCTAAAAATCTCTCTCTCCGTATCTGTCTGAAGGTCACGCGGACCAAGTCTAGTTTTGTAACATAAGTTCATACGTACTCCCCGTTTGTTTCTCTAGCATTACTAGGAGACTCTGCTGATTCTTCCTGTACCTAAATTTTCAAACAATTCAAACCGTCTACTTAATATTCTAGTATTCGCACACATCATCCGCCTAAAGGTTACCTGGAAGAGATCACTTTAGCTATAAGGCCTACCTTCTGTACCTATATTTATTTATTTAAACTTTTGAATTAAGTATTCCGTACTTACTATTCCTATTAAGTACTTACTATTAAGTATTCCGTATATCTATGCCATTTTTATAGCCTCAAGGTGTGTCTCACTAGTTGACAAAGACCTCCCCTATCGTTTTCTAAAACCTTCTACTCAATGCCACACAGTTAAATTAAATCCAGTTAATAGTACAATCCAGATCATCCTGCCGTTTCTTAGTGTGCAAGATGTTCTGCCTTTCATCTTATAAACCCAAGCCCATGCCCGTGCCCGTGGTACATCTTGCCGATCAGCGAACAAGGCAATGGCTACCCACGAACCCGCAATGAACCAACTCGGTGAAGTTAATATCTAAACTATAAAATCTGTTAATTTTTTTGTTATATTTACCATTATGCTACGATATGGGGCTCTTCACGAGAGCTGTAAATAAGATCTTGCAAGGTCGACGGCACACGCAATCTCCCTGATGCTACAGGTGTCCATGAGCGACGGTGACCACTTGGTGCATTTGGCCCGAGCAGCCGACTATAAAAAAACAAACGTGATTATCATGGACAGGTCGACTTAATCTACTGTTCCATCCGTTTGCGGTTATCTTCTCGGTTCTATACGAATAGAAGCTAAAAATATATTTTTCATCAAACTAAAGTATACAATATTGAAGAACGAAGTCTAACCGAGCCCTTTGCATACTTTTATTGAAAGACGTCAATAGAATGAAAATGTCAAAACACTAGTTGAAATGACGTCTCGTGTCAGAGAATGCTTGTCATGGAGCATCCGTCCATCCGGTGATAATTGGATATTGTCGGCCATGGACGTCTTCGATACATGCCAACATCAATCCAGAATGACAAACGTTGGCACGTCCCCGGATACATCGCCTGACTGTTGAGATTCGGATATGTATTTGGAGAAAGGATTGTAGAAATGGGGAACGATAGGACGGGATGAGAATAGGCTCTGGCATATGTCACTCACTACCGAAACAGATACTTACATTGTGGAAATAGGATAAAATGGGAAATGCGATATATTTTATGAAAATTAAACATATTACTATGTTTAATTAAACATATTACTATAATGTATTGAATTAAATTTCCAAAAATTACGATTCTAAAATTATTGCCCAATCAATATTGCAGTTTCGATAACCTACATCAATACGAGATCGTGACCACACAACATTACAGTTTTCCAACAAACCTACCTGCAAACATACCTCAACATTAATAACAATTGTTCAACTACCCACAATCATTTATTTTCAGCGGAGCACGTTTTATCTCTGCTGACAGCGATCGGTGGGGTAATGAGCTGTTACCCCAATAAACAATTTTATGAAGGATTTGTCAAGCACCTTTACCCTTGGGTCTTTGACACTTTGCCTTTTACTTATGTGATGGGATCGGTCACTCAGGTAAGATAGCTATTATTCCATTCTTACTTATGTGATGGGATCGGTCACTCAGGTAAGAGTAAGATAGCTATTATTCCATTCTAATCAATATTATACCAATAAAAGAAATAGAAGGAAATACTTATATATAGTATAGGACCTACCTATATATATATATATATATATGTGTGTGTGTATATTTATGTGTACGGATTGTATGTAATTTATGTATACACCATCTATTTACCTGTGATTAACTCCTCTCTACACAAAGTTGTCTGGCAGAGGTCGCTAATAGCGATAAGACCGCCTTTTATGCATTTCGTATGTTACAATGTCTGTTACTGTCTTGTTTTGTTTAGGTTTCGAATAAAGAGTTTTATCTGTCTAACATCCTCTACCTTTTAAATTTTTAAATATACTACTGAAAGTCAGATGATGCGAAAACTTCGGTTGTGTCTGATGATGTAAAAACAACAGTCAAATTATATCTAACTCAAACTCTTTAAAAATAATTTGAATTATTTTTAATACAGAAGAGATGTGAGACCGACAAACTGTCCACGTATGGTAAGCGATCACGGCCGACGATAGTACCAGGAAAGATGACCATACGACCGCGAATTCTATTTTATTCTATTTATATTGGTGTCATCAACATTTTTTGTATGGTACTTAGTTATGCTGTTATGAAGATAACTTTAGAAATATTTTTTCAGTTCTTTCACATTCAATCGACATTGATTTGGAACTTCTCCGATTTGTTCGTGATCTGCATAAGCTACTATTTGACGTCACGCTTGCAACATGTTAATAAAAAGCTACAAGAAGCACAGGGAAAGGTAGAAACGGCACTTCTTATGTATAAAATGAGATTTTTTTTTTTAATTATTATTTATCTCTAAGATTTTCCATTACTGAAGAAAATACAATTACTGCCATTTCCGTTACTTTCAAATTTGACTAAAAACTAATGTGTAGTAAGTATAGTATTAATGTCCCCCAGTACGTCTCAATTACTAGGAGAGTTATAATCTGTGCTTAAGCTAATTAAGTTAATCAAGTTATTTAAGTTAACCGCGCCAGTCAACAGGTCGCTGTAGCTTGGTGAGAGGAAAAGAGGCTAAATAATTTTAAATTAATTTCGTCAATGTCGAAACTTTAATTTTCAACTATTCTTAAATTAAATTTAACAACAAATGAATGTCAATTTACTTTATTACTTACTATAAAGCCAGCGGGTGCTATAAAGGGTGCCAGCGACTTCGTTCGCGTGAACTTTAGAGCGATTCCCATGGGAACTCTATAATGGACTCGGATAAAAAGTACTCCCCGGTACATAAGCTATAATTGTGTTAAGTTTTCTTAAAATCCGTTCAGCGGTTTCAGCGGTGCAGACCGACAAAAATTCTAAACATTATTATTTTTTCGGGCTCTGAATCACTCGTACTTTATTTACACTGAAATGACTTCTTTCTAAAAAAAAATTCATGTACGAAGACGGCTCTGTTATAGTTCTATTATAAGTAAAGATTAACTGAAGAATATCAGAAGTTTGTACAATATTTAGATGAATTTCATTAGGTTCAAACTATAAGATTTTATCAGAATATTAGCATTTTCCCCACATTTTGCGTCCTCTGGGACAAAGGTTAGTGACGGCGGTGGCCACTTAACATCATTTACCTACCCGACACCTATGTATTTTGAAACGATTCATATTTGTATGGCATATTTTTTTTATGATAGCGGACTGTCGACCTGTTAGTGCAGCTGACAGTCTATGGACGTCCGCGATATACGTCCACATCGGGCAATAATGATGAACGTTGACATGTGAATCACGAACATGGGAATGTGAAAGTAGAAGGAGAATAACGAGTACAACGAGATGATTATTTTTCTTCATCCCACTGTACGAGGAATTCTTTCACATTCTTTCTTTTATATAAACCATTAGATGGAAAGTTTAATAGGATAGGAATTATTTTGTCTTATTATATTCGATAGAAAGTGGGATTGAATTAGATTGGATAGAGTTTAAAGTGTGTAATGCGAAGAGAACTATATTAGAGGTAACCAGAAAACAAATCTATATTCTATACATATAATAAAACTGTATAACCTGCATGTCTGTACATTGAATATATATACCAAAAACTGATTGGGGGCGATGGAGGAAGAGTATCAGAATACAAAAAGACGATTTTGAAAATTTTTGTCTGTCTGTTTGTCTGTTCGAATACGCTAATCTCCAAAACTACGGAACGGATTTTCATGGGGTTTCCACAAGTTAATTAAGATTACAAGTACAAGTTTCTGTACAAGACTAGTACAGATTATATGAAACACGTTACTCTTTCCAGCATCAATCGGAATCATTCTGGCGTTCCACGCGTGAGGAATATGGTCGCGCCACGCAACTCGTTAGGAGTGTCGATGACGTCATCAGCGGTATCGTCTTCATTTCCTTCGCCAACAACCTGTTCTTCATCTGCCTCCAATTATTCAATACCCTGGAGTTAGTCCATTTTATTATAAATGCTAAGTACTTCTTATTCGATACCAGGCTATTAAACCCCATTACCAGACATAGCTCTCCCTGTTACATTACAAGAGGTTTAAAAGCCATAAAATACCACACCGGATATTGCGAGTTGGCGAATCCACTCTGTGTTTTTTTTTTTTATAGGGAAGTAGGCGGACTAGCAAACGGTGCCGCGTGATGATAAGTGTTACCGCCGCCCATGGACAGTTGCAACACCAGGTGGTATGCGGGTGCGCCGTCGATCTTGCAAAATCCTATTCACAGCTTTCTTGAAGAACCCCATATCGTAGCTTAATGGAAAGACCAATTGAGGCAATTCGTTCCACAGCCTGCGGGTTCGCGGTATAAAATTATTTTTGCACTGAACAGTGCGTGACACCTCCGTATCGAGGAAATGCGGATGGACCGCACTTCTGTGACGGGACGTGCGATTGTAAAAACCAGAAGCGGGAATTATATTGAACAATTCTTCAGAGCGTTCCCTATTGTAGAGGCGGTAGAACCCACAGAGAGGTTATTTGGATCCCAAGGTTTATGGTAGTCGCTACCATACGCTACCATTTATGGTAGGATATGGTATGGTTATCCCAAGGTTTTGTTATTTTTTCCTTATTTTTCTATAGACCATAACCATAAATATTTGAGTTTAAGTGTTAATAAATAATCATAACAGAGTAATGGAACAGTAGATATAACAAGAAATTGGTACAAATTAATCTAAAACGTTATCTAAACGTTATCTAAAATGTCTAGAATTCTAGACAGGTTACGACTTAGATAATTATCTAAGTTCTTATCATAACATATCTAAATCTAACGTTCTCAAAAAATTTTCAAAGCTATCAATTTCTCTTCAACTTTCAATTACATTTTTCATATTACAGGGGTGGTATAAAAGGAATGGAAGAATGTGGCGGTCGCGTTAATCGGTAAGTAATTTTTTTTATAACAAGATACATTAAGGTATACTTATTAGGGCCAATTATCCCTAATATTGATAAGTGGCTCTCCTAAACGTCGAGGACCTTAAATAATTCTTGTCTTAAAATTATTGTTGCGATCCATTAAATTATTATGTTCTCATAATCGTCGACGTTTATAATAAACATTTTTGTACATCATAAAATGGATACGAAGAAATTTCCAACAATGATAAAACATCTGGACCGCTTGACGTAATGAATTGTACAAAAAAATATTCAAAACAGTACCGAAATGCAATGTGAAAGATGATTCAATAAGCTTAATCATCAACAAGCTTAAACATATATATAAGCTTAAACATATATCATCATTAATTATTATAATGTTTTAGTAAATTGTTTTGTGAAGTATAGATTTCCATATGAATGTTTCGTATGTTGTCCGCATAGAAGTGCGACTATAAAAACGTTCACTTTTACTTCCTCTTGAAAAAATATCTGACATATGACGAACTGTAAGATACTCTAAGATAATGTAACGTCACCTAAGATTTTTACCCCCTCCATACGCCTTTCTCTTCATGTGTGTGTTTGTGCGTGCGAGTATCGAGAGCGAGACCCAAGCAGAATAACAGACGTGCAGACTAGTGCGTGGCCGGTTGTATAACATAAATGTTTGATTTTTGATTTGATTCCTTATTTTAAATTATTTGCATTGAAAATAAGATATGAAATAAAAAAAAATACATGAACGATACAGATTTTATTTCGAATTACATTCGGAGTTTTAAAAAAAATGCGTTTTAAGTTGTTCTATGAATATCTAAGTGCATTTCAAATGCACAATTTAAATTTCATATCAGTCCAATGGTTTTTATAATTTTGAATACGAACTGACGAAGTACCGTTGTAGTTGGTTAATAGAGATTACGATTTGACAAATTCCTAAAAGTTTCATCTCCGACGTTGTCCAGGTAAAGAACCACACATCGAAATACAATTTAATTTACATGTCGATGCAATTAATACTCGTACTGCATATTGTGTTCAAAAATTAGCTACCAACTCACGAAAAATATTTCAAATAACTAAGTTATTGCCCATTACGCTGTCATTAATCTGCTGCAATTTATTACTGCTGCAACAGGCCAAAACAAATAAACACACGAAGAATTAATTGCCTTTTATGAGCTATAATTCCTCATTTCGCTTCATTTGTTTCATTATTTAGGTGCGTGTAATATATATGTGTATGTATGTATATCTGTGATTACAGATGAACTCTCTTTCCCTAAATATAAACGTATCCACATTCTATCCAGTCTCAAATCAACTTACAAAACACTACTTAGCTCTGTAGTTTTTATAACTTACTATATACGAGTATATGCCAAATTTCCGCTTTTTATTTTGTTCGCTGTATCCTTTTTAATTTCTCTATTATATCGTCGTTTATATTATTACCATTTTTAATGTTTTTCGTTTTATTCTAAATACGTTACTATCTTCTCAAAATATGAATACTTTATATAGAACTATTATATCGACTATTATATATAACTATTATATAACCCTTTATTTAACGCCATTTTTGTCGATTTTACAATTATTACATAATTTCAGTCGTCTTTATAGACTTTCAACAATTCGATTCAATATGTTATTTATGTTATACTGAACACCGTTAATCTGTAATTAAAATATTTATTTTCCTCTTTATCTATAGATTGTCTTCCTGACATCGTCTTTAGTCATAAGGCCTACTTTTGTGCATTCTATGAGTGTATCTGTTACAGTCTCCATTTTTATCTTATGTTCGTTCTGGTTTGCATTAATGTGTTTATCTACATCTTTCTCTTTGATTTCTGAGACCTTAAAACTTCGTTCAAATAGTCGTAAGGAAGTCAATTATGATGTAGACATATAAATATACCTATTTAATGTTTCAGCGCTAGTCCACTTTCCGGCTACGAAGCAGCAATCTACTTCTTATTCTCGCTGGTGTACCTGATCACTCGATCGGTGGCCGTATCGTTGATAGCATCACAAGTAAATACAGCCTCAACTGTACCAGTACCCGTTTTATTTGATGTGCCTTCGCCAGTTTACTGTGTTGAGGTAAGCGATCTAACATTCTTGAAATCAGGATGTGCTGAAGAATGTCTCACCCCAATATTAATGACTACCTACTTCTTATCATCGCCGGTGTATCTGATCAATCTGTTGGTAAGCATTATGTTGATGGCGTCACGAGTTGTTTAAGTATTAGATGTATTATAATATTTGTTGAAAATAGAAAAAAACTCTGAAATTATATTTTAGTAAATTCTAGTCGGTAGCTTGCTATAGTATTGTCTATGTATATATATATATATATATATATACATACATACATATATATATATATACATATATATATATATATTGACGATATATGGGTATACCTATATATCGTCATTGTCGACACTACTAGTTTTATATTAGGGGTTAAAGTATGAAATTGCCGATTTCTACTGAAACATAAAAATTAGTTTTTTTTCTAAAATGTAACATATTTATTTAATCAAAATATTTACCCTCATTATCTATACATTGTTGCCATCTAATCGGAAGTTCATTTATGCCTTTACGATAGAACTCTGGGGATGTAGATTCGACAAACTGTGTGAAAGCATTTTATACTGCCTCTTGGGAAGAAAATTTTTTACCACGTAGAAAATTGTCCAAATCACGAAAAAAACGGTAGTCCGTTGGAGCAAGGTCTGGCGAGTACGGAGGATGACATATGGTTTCTAACTGCAGCCCCTGTAGAGTTACAACGGTTTCTCGTGCAGTGTGAGGTCTTGCGTTATCGTGGAGCAATAATGGTGAAGATCGATTCACGAGTCGGGGCTGTTTCACTGCTAGTTTCGCCATCATTGTTCGAAGTTCGGCACAGTAAACATCTGCTGTTATTGCTTGACCAGACCTGAGAAAGCTATAGTGAATAATACCATGAATAGACCACCAAACAGTTACCATTACCTTTTTATTGCTAAGCTTTGCCTTAGGGCACTGTTGCGGCGTTTGAGCTGGGGTCAGCCATTGCATTTTTCGCTTTCGGTTATCGTAAAGAATCCACTTTTCGTCACATGTCACAATTCGATCCAATATTCCTTCATTTCTGTACCGATTCAACAAGGCAACGCAAGTTTCAACACGCGTTTCTTTCTGCAGATCAGTCAAATCATGAGGCACCCATTTTTCATATTTTTTTATCTCATTAATTTGATGCAAATGAGTCAATATTGTAAGTAAGGTAACGTTAAACCATGCCGCTAATTCCTGGGTAATTTGACTCGGATCGGCTTCCACCATATCCTTCAATTCAGCGTTATTCACCTGTGTAGGCGGTCTTCCACGTGGTTCGTTCTTCAAGTCGAAGTTTCCATTACGAAAGCGTTTAAACCAAAAACGCACGGTTCGTTCATCAGCAGTCTCCTCTCCAAACGCAGCATTGATATTGCGAGCCGTTTCTGCCGCGTTAGTTCCGCGTCGGAACTCGTATTCAAAGATTACTCGGATTTTCGAAGTATCCATCTTTCCCGTCTAAGCTGAATAAAAAAAACAATTGAAAGTCGAAAATCGAATGTTGCACATTTTTTAAAACAAGAACCTCATAGGTATCATGTGAAAAAAGTTTCACTCGAAAATCTCACACCATGAAGGTTTTATGTCAATTCAAAGTATCTATTACTATGAAACGGCAACTTCATACTTTAACCCCTATTACAAGTAACAATTACAAGTAAATTAAATATTACAAGTTTTATATTAAAAAGGTACTACTTTTAAATTAAAAGAATCATAATAATGATATATAATACCTCTCATAATAATTATTATTACGATTTTTGTTAAACTTCAAACTTAACCTAGATTTCAAAATGCAGTATTTTGCATGCCGTCCCTTTGGCTACAACTCTACAATTTTCTGAATATATGGTATATAGATCTTATACAGTTCATCTATCTGAATTAGTATAATTTACGAATAGCCAGCAACTGAATATTTTTTTAATTACTATCTGAATGTTGCCTCTTTAGCAATATCTACTACCGCATGATAATTTATTCTTTACATTCGTTTGCAGGTTCAAAGGTTTTTGGATCAAGTTATAGGAGATAAAGTGGCATTAAGTGGCCTTCAGTTCTTCAGCGTTACTCGTGGCTTATTATTGACGGTAACCACATAATTGTACATCTCAAAATTATTCTAGACGCTGAAAAAATATCGAAATATTGGTTATTCTATGCTTACAAAAAGTGTCACGAAGGGCGATATGCAGGATGATTCTTTTTGGAATTAATTCACCTACACCGGAAGACTTTTATGATTGATAGAATATTAGATGATAATAATAATCATCAATAGATGATGTTATAAATATATTTTATAACGAATGGAAAAATCAGCTTAGATGCACACAAGAGATCTAAGTGAAAGTGGATTTGAAAGGATGACCAGTCTCGATACGCTCGAAAGCTAATGAGCGCTCATCGGCGTTACAATCCAAGTTTTTACGAGCTTTTAGCCTTTGAAATAAAAATCTCGAGTCTAAAACTAAGGTTAAGGTCTAATGATTAAGGTTTATTAGCGCTGATTGAGTGCTCGCGCAGTCAACGGTAATTTTTTGAAACACACATATTGGTGCAATGTTAACAACATCCGTCGTTACATGGAATGTTTCTCATCAGTATCTACTTTAAAATATCCTCAGTAAAAACCTCTTTTAAAACACTTTTTACTCTTTCATTATCAAAATTTACTTTTTTCAGGTGGCGGGCACAATAGTCACTTACGAGCTGGTGATGTTCCAATTCAACTCTCCAACATCGAGTGATTCTACTTCAACAACTGTTTTCTCTAATGTTACTACAACTGTAAAACCCTAGTCTGTACATATTTGCATTTTATTGTGAATTAGTTAGTCAAGTTACGTTTAAATTGTAACAAAATGCGTTGTATCCAATGTTATGTAGGTATTAACATGTAATACTTGGTATTTCGTTTTAATCCAAGGTAATCGTTTAATCCAATTTAATATAAGGAAACAAATAATTGTTTCCTTATATCTATCGTTGTGGGCTTAAGTACCTCCATCATCAACGATATAGTGAAGCGACAACTGCGACCGCGACATTGTAGCTATGACTACCAAAACGGTTGTTTCAAAGAACACATGAGTTATCACCACCCATGAGTTATCCATTATTATCCTAAATGCAGTGAGGTAAAGCAGATATCTTTATAAAAAATACTCAAAATAGGTACGTATTTCGGTAGTGAGTGAGATATGCCAGTGCCCATACTCATTCCATCGTATCCTATTCCTCTTCAATTTCTCAACCCTTTCTACAAACCCTTTCCATAGGTAGGCAGCGCATCTGAGGACTTGGCACCATTTGTCATTTTAGACTGATGCTGACATGTATCTCGGTTGTCCATAGACGATAGTATCCATTTACCACTAGATGGACTGACGCTCGTATGCTGCCTTAGTAAAAAGGACAGTAAGAAAATATTTCTTAAAAATCTTTCAACTTCTTTTCAATTAATGCTTATTTTTATTCAGAGGATTTCCAGTGGTAACAAACGAATAGCTACCATCAACTTCAAAGAGGTTCAGTCCACACGATTCGTTCAATTAACTCTCGAATGCATCAAAGAATAAAAATGAATGGACGGATCTGTAATACAAAAAAAAATAAGTTCACTGTTTCAATTTGGTTCTAGGCTACATTTTTATACGACGAATAACAAAGATACATTTTCGTGGAACAAAATGACACGGGGCTATAATTATACTTCGCTATACTATAGGGGCTATACTTCGCGACAATTTGAAATTTCTTTAGTCATATTGTAGTTCATATTGTGTTTTCGTACTGTAATAAAGGAATTTGAATTAAACAATAATAATTTTCCTTCGTAAATAAAGTAATTTTACTTAGTAAATAAAAGTAGATTTGTAACTGCACTAGATCATGTATTCTGATTGACATTAAAATGTTAATTGTACAAAAAATAATGTATGTTAAATTTAAATTTTGCATGTCACTTTCATGATAAACATATGGAACTATCAGAAATTTCCATCTTATTCTTACTATGTTCTGGCTAATAAATAATTTATAATTATGATTATAACTTCTTTAATTATATTCTGTAGAACTACAATAATCGCTATAAAAGTAATAGAAATAATTGTTAAGATAATGTTAATAATAATAATTGTTAATAATGTTAAAATAGAACGATGAAATAATTGTCAAATCATCAAAAGAATGCTCGGACGTGCCTAATGGCGTCCATTATTATTTTAATTTTTTCGAATGCTCAATTAAAATAAATTCTACTCCATATAAACAATTGACTAATGGGTACTGTAGAACTCCATATAAATAAAATTTACAATGCACCCCGCTTAATTCTCTGTTTACCCAAAGGTCGACTGATAGAGAATACCATAAGGCATTAAGTTCGCCTATTGTACATTTCGTCTGTGCAATTAAGTTTAAATAAATAAACAAAATTTAAATTAATAATAAAAAAGTCATGGAAGGCGTGTCTATTCATTCAATAACGTGAATTCGCAATGCATTCCCAAGTCCCAACTCTTTACTTTGCACTCGGTCCCTTAATACGTTCTCGAGAATCAATGGAATTAGTTTAACATTCTTTCAAAAGAAGAGTAGGTAAAGATTTTTAATTAAATCCAATACGTCTCTCGTAGCTTCATGCGATTCCGTAGTTTGTTTAAGGTCAATTTTTTTAGCTGCAGCAACAATATTCCACTACAAAATAATTTAATGATATATAACTTGTGAAAATGGTTTGTTTACCACTGGGTATAGGTATAATGAAAAGTTCTGATAAACTAATTTTCATTTGATAATTTATAATTCATAATTGGCCGTGTTGTGTCGACTGACTTTAAAATAGGACCACGCCATCTTCCCGTGAGTGTCGTCGTGTTACAAAGCCGCTACCGCAAGTCCTAAGGAATTACAAAACCTTTATAAGAGTGGGGTCGCCAACTCCCCGATTACGATTATTTTTCCAATAATCATCTATTACTCGCATTAAATCAGATTCGTGTTCTTTATATGTATACCATCTTTTTATTCTAAAACTAGATGAGCAATGTCTAATATTTTTTATAAAAGTAATTTATTTATTAATTTACTTTATTGGAAATAAGTTCACAGCTATTAAGTATAAGTAGCATGACTGGATTTCAGTTATCGAGATAGCGCCATCTATCGTACAAGTCTCAAACTAAACTAACTTTATCGTTAACGGGGCGGGGGGGGGGGGGCTTAAAACTAATTTAGAATAATATGAAAAAATGAGTGTGGTTTGTAGCATGTATCAGTTGTGTATACGTGTAGTAAATAGCGTGAGATGAATTGCTCTGTGCGTGTGTGAAAGAAAAGGAATGCTAAGGAAATAATAGATAAAACACTAAAGGTTATTAGGTACATAATTCAATATATTTTTTTGGGTTTATATAAAGCTTATCTCAGATTATTTTCGAAGTTGTTAATTCTTGACTAATCTCTTCCAGATTTAAAGACATTTTATTTATAAAAAAAAGGTGGCAAATGAGCATACAATCCACATGGTGGGAAGTGGATACTGTCGCCCATGAACACCCGCGGTACATGCCAACTTTAGTCCCGGATGCGCTGCCTACCTGTTGATGTAAGAATGGATTTGGAAAAGGGTTGGGGAAATGGGAAGGGATAGGATAGAAGGGGATGGGATGGGCTCTGGCATATCTCACTCACTATAGAAACACGTACGTACATTGGGGAATTTGATAAAATGCAGTACATTTCAAGGTAGTCTTCTGTGAGAGAGGGGTAATGAGGCTAGTCGAGTAGACCCAGCAGCTGTTGGATTGCAGCGTGCACTCTCCCCTCCAAAACTAGAATCAGAAAAATATCGTGTATCAAAAAGATAACTAATCCGATTTCCTAAATTGTCGTAATAAAATGTCTACTATTCTATGCTCCTAAGTCATCCTCAGATTACGTTTAAAGAAAACAACTTTTCTCACATGAAAATGAAAAATGCTCGCCATACGTAAGGCCGTGTTTGTTTTATGTGTCGCCACACGAAACGTTACGCGCGCAGATATCGTTTCCACGATAATATATGTCGGCAACGCTTTTACGATCATGTACGATCATGTATACTTTTACCCTTCTTTGTGTGACACACGTGCGTTTGGAACGACGAATAAAATAAAGAATATATTTTCTTCTTTTCTCAAATGTTTTAAAAATACAATAAATAAACAGTGCTCAGCATTATAGCGCTCTCCGAAATATTTGACGGAGATAGTGGACAAGGGCAGATCTGTCTTATTGCGCACTTTAGGTACGAAAATATGTCTACAGCAGCCGGCCCCGGCGCAGGGGTATATTTCAGTCGGTTGCCGCAAGCTCTTTGTAACACAAGCATAAATAAAAGCGTTTAAAAATTACTACAATATTGTGTAGGTATAATACTTTTTATTTAATTTTATTTTAGAATAAACATATAAAATTGTGTTTATATAAATATAAATAATAATTAATATAAAACTATAATTAGTTATATTATAATTATGGGTGATAACGCTGAATGAAATTTTATTTTGTAGGTGTGTTTTTGTAGGTTTTATGGAGCGTTCTTAGGGAGTCAGTCTTCTGTACTTGGTAATATTAGTTACTATAACAAGTTAAATTGTATTTTTTATTTTTACTGCGATGATTTTCTTTGGTTAATATTATTCCTACATTTCTAGCAAAAATTTTAGAGCGATACCCAATAGTCTCCGGGACAACCTCCGTACCATCAAAAATATAAACTGCGTTAACTTCTAGTTTTATTTCTTAACTGCTACAGTCGGGCACAGTCGCCTATTCACCGCAGACTTCACACCGTTACCTTATCTAATTTACAAATGTACTTTAATATTTTTACTTTACAGATCGAAGAATCTGGGTTTCGATAATGTTGTAGGGTTAATATGCGCGATGTTGTAGGGTTAATATGCGCGATGTTGTAGGGTTTCAATTCTACAACATCGCGAGACAACGCAGTTTTTCTATTTATTTCACTAATACAGGTACATTTTCACGATTTATCCAAGGACCTACACGGTCCACTAAACTATTGTTGGTTTGATTTGAAACTCAGATTACCCAGAGGCAGCGCACAAGGAAGATTCCTCTTCCTTGTAACTACACAAACAGTAACTACAATCGCACACATCTGATTAGATCTTATCTCGATGTGATTCGTTCGTAAAGAGGACGTCCGCTTACTACCATATTCACTGCTATTATTCTGTTCACCTACTGGTTAAGTTGTATTAACAATCGCACCTTGTGTCTTTCACTTTAGGGTGGGAATTCTATGGTTTTTATGACATTCCTGCATTATTCGAGAATTCTTTTAGCACTTCCGTTCTTATTTAGGTGTAAGGGCGTGGGAAACTGGCTTTCTTAAATTAAGGATACGACCTACGGGGTTAAAAGTAGTCGTTTATTATGGCCGTCCCGTATCATGGAAAAGTAGGTATAGGATGTATCCCATTTGGGTTTTATTATACGAGTATTATATGTTGGCCCTGAAGTTTACGTTCTGTTTTTAATTAAATTATCTCTGAACTTTTGTTTCGGACGTACTTTACAAATCGTTGCTATGCACTTTTGTCAATCTTCTCTGACATATATAATAAGTAAACTTGATAAATGTTATTACTATTTAAAATTTATTTATTTAAAAAACTTTATTGCACTTATCGTACAAAAAAGGCGAGCTAAATGCCTAAAGGCATTCTCTGCTTTAGATTGAACAGAAAGGCGCATTGATAAGTGCGATGAAACGTATAAATGTACCTAACATAAACGGGTATTAGTAAGTATTTCATAAAAATAGTTATAACAATATAGCTACCTACTTATAATACGATATTTCAACTTCATAAATACACGATTAAAAACACGGTTCAAATGTGTTCTATACATTCTATACCGCAAACCCGAACGAAAGTTCTGGAATGAACTGCCAGCTGAGGTCTTTCCATTACGCTACGATATGGGGTTCTTCAAGAAAGCTGTGGACAGGATTCTGCAAGGTCGGCAGCGCATCCGCATGTCCCGTAATGTTGTAGGTGTCTATGGGCCGCGGTGACCACTTACCATCATGTGTCCCACCCGTTTGTTTGCTATCTCGTCTATAAAAAAAAACTTAAATGATATCAAAGCGAAACTAGAGCAGATAACTTCTGTTCCCTAAAAAATACCTTTTAAACTTTCGCGTTTTGTTTACCTTTTATATTCTAAATCGGGTGTGAACGCGTATAATAAAGGTATTTGTTTACATTTTATTCCCACTCGACGTTTCGGTACGGGTTACTCCAGCCGTGGTTACGAGCTGACTGAAAAGGCGGGTAGTCCAGGCTGGGAGCTGCGAGCAGTTTTATCAAATAGCCACATTTGATCTTCACTAAAAATTACTTTTACGCCGTGGTTTGGCTACGTTTTATGGTAGAAACTTACGGTAAATAGTGACGAACAGATGGATTTTAAATTATTGTTCCATAAACACGTCTCCAAATTAGCTTACTTGAAAACCTTCAAGAAAGGATTAAGGACAATAAATCGTCGGTAATTGTGCAAGTGAAGGAATGAAGAAGGGTAAAGATGTGTTGTCCGTCCGTCCGTAGGCATTTACCACCTCGATCGCGGTTTCGAACTGTCCATTTAACTTTAAATTAAAATTAACTTAATTTGAATTTAACTTATTATGGGTCGAGGCAGAGACTATCCCTACCTACACAGTCCAACTGGGTGATGCCAAGATTGCACTCCGATAGACAGGATGAATTCCTATCCTTATTCTTCCCATGTCTCTCTCATTCTCTCACCTCCTTCACCAATCCTATTTCCATTACGAGGCACCGCAAACTAAGAAAAAATCATACGACCTTGTGGCTGAAACATCGGACGAGAACGATGGTAAAGGGCAGTCATTGAGGAATAACAGTACCAAATAGACTGCTGGGCCTGCGCCTAGCAGGTCTACTTTGGCTGCCTCTGGCGCCTCGTTACCTGGTACCGCGGGGCAAACCCAGCAAAGAGAAACTCCAAGTACTTACTTCTGGAAAAGCCCTAACGGGAAGAGTGACGCATGCTGGTGGAACATCAGAGGGACGTGTGGCTAGCACGAAATCTATTGCAGCCCAGTACCTTGCGTATAAAGCTGGTGGGAAAAGCTTCCACCTTGTCCGATGGAGGTGCATCAAAACCATTTTGGTATTTTGGTAAGGTTCCTCGCAAACATTTGGCCAAACAATTATTGCAGAGGCAGCATTTATACAGCGGCATGTGTGCAAACGTCGATTTACTCGTACATACGCACTTGCAATATTTAATAACTTTCGACAACATTTTCGTAGTAAGTAATGCCAACAGTGAAATTGTATTATTGAACTAACATTATAACAACGTTATGTTGACAAAACAAATTACTTTGATGTCAAGTTTGGCGGACTTTAAGGGTAGTTTTTAAATAAATAAATAACAAGTAACATTTGACAACTTAACAATATAGTAACACTTCACTTTAACATTTATATCATTATAAGGTCGGGGAAAAAGTTTATTCGTATTTTATATACAAATTCAAGACATTTTTTAAAGTTTAATTACATTTAATTTAAATATATGTATGCCGTTTTGTTCTATAACTTGTTGCCATCTTGTAGGTAGTGACATGATCCCGTTGCTGTGGAAATTTTGGGAATTTTGGTCAAAAAAATGCGACAAGTAATTTTGACAGTCCTCTCTTGATGTTAACTTTACACTACCTAAACAATTCTGAAGAGATCAAAGCAAGTGAAAATCTGAGGGCGCAAGGTCAGGGCTATATGATGGGTGCATCAATACTTCCAATCAAACTATCTCAATTTTTGCTGCGTGGCCAAAGATGTGTGTCGTCTGGCGTTATCATGATGAAAGACTACACCCTTTCTGTTGATCAATTCGGGGCGTTTTTCTCAATTTCTTGCTTTAGTCGCTATTGGCAGTAGAGATCCGAATCGATGGTTTTACCCGGCGGTAAAAGCTCATCATAATAAACGATGCTCTTCCAATCCCACCATACACACAACATCACCTTATTGCACGTTAATCCGGGTTTCGCCACAGTCTGTGGCGCACAGCTTGGCCGCACTTAGACCATCATCTTTTCTGCACGTTCTTGTCGTAAGTGATCCACTTGTCATCACTAGTGATCAATCTTTTCAAAAATGGTTCGGTTTCATTGCGTTTTAATAGAGAATCGCAAACGAGTACACGGTTCATTAGGTTTCTTTCAGTGAGCTCGTGTGGTACCCAAATATCGAGCTTTTTTGTGAATCCAGACTTTTTCAAATGAGTCAAAACTGTTTTGTGGTCAATGCCCAGTTCATCAGCAATGTCGTAACTACTTATATGCCGATCTTGCTGCGCTTTTTCACAAATGGCATTAACTTTATCGGTAACAGGGCGACCGGAGCGAACTGCATCTTTAACATTAAGATTTCCTGACTGAAAACGCTTAAACCAATTTTGTGCTACTCTTACTGACACTGCATTAGGTCCGTAAACGGCACAAATTTTTTTAGCGGCTTGTGTCGCATTTTTCCCTTTTTTTGTAATAAAACCTTAAAATGTATCGAATTTCTTCGTTAGATTCACTCATTTTCTTGGACAGAAACACAATTGAAAAATGACGATAAACAGTTTTTTTATTTTTCCATTTCTTTTTTTTAAATGTTACCTTTTTAATGGTATTATGATACCTTTTTAATGGTATCATAATCAGCAGTTCATACATACAAAATACGAAAAGACTTTCTCCCCGACCTATTATGTACAATATTGCATAGATTCACTTACTCTGCCTCCAATTTCTTTTATTTGTAGTGGATAGTACGTACGGCTAAACCGTACATGTCTTCATAGCATTATCGGGAACACGTACTAAGAGAACACGGTATGATTATGATTTATACAGAATTTACAAATTCAAACTAGTTTTAAAAAATGTTAAATTATTACGCAATTAACTTTAGTCAATGTACTTTAAACAATCATTGTAACTGGAACTAAGTAATTTACCGCTTGAATAAATTGGCCGAAGAGTCACCCAATTGCATTCTAATTGTGTAGCCAATTATCTGGATTGTTTGCTTGTATCGGCTGAGGGTAATACTGCAAATAAATTTAAAGCCCGACAGTTGAACAAAGAGGATTGTTTCAGTTCGCTTTCAATTATACTCTTTCCGATTGATTCGAATGTCCAATGGGAGTATTTTTTGAGGAATATAAAATATTGCAATGCAGAACAACCAGCCCCTTTAATATTCACTGCTGGACATGGGCCTCGTCATCTACATTCTCTCGTGCATGAGGGATGTAAGGCCTGAAAATGCCACTCTGGCCAAGCGGATTGGCGAGTCCACTCTTTTAGAGGTGGTGTAGTTCCTCATGGCTTGTGGTCACTCCGCTTTGTTATCATTTAGTCGCCTTTTACGACACCCACGGTTAAAGATGAGATGGTGCCATTCTGTACCCGATCGACACCACACGGCACATGAAATCTTAGGATTCATTAATCAGATCTAAAGAGTGAATATAGGGGTGGACAGAGTAGGCAAGACAGAGATCGCACGATGGGGTTAAATATGAAATATCTGTACATACACCCTCTTACACTGCATTTCTTTCGCGATGACTAACAACTATATTCTATGTCATACTAAAATTCAACCCTTTTTTAACACAAAACACTCATTTACCCGTACCGCGTAAATGTATACACCGGGATCGATTTAGTTACATAGATACCATACGATCAGCCTATGTTTCTCCACTGCTAAATATAGGCCTCTCCCAAGGCTCTCCACCACACAGGATCCTCGGCTCTTCTCATCCAACCACGATCGGTGAATTTCTATAAGTCGTCTTTTCATCTAGCTGGAGGGTATCCCACACTGCGCTTCTCGGTACGTGGCCTCCATTCGAGGACTCGTCTACCCCAACGGCTATCGCGTCTGCGACAAATATGATCCGCCCATTGCCACTTCAACATATCGACGAACTATGTCGGTGATCTTAGATCGATATAGTTATCTAGCGGTTCTATTAGCAACTGTTATACTGACGTTGCCGTTTGTAGTAGCGTATAGTGAGTATGTACAGAGAAACAAAGTCAGAGATTTATTTAAATTAATTTAACTTTTATGGAGAAAGTATCAAGTTCAGAAAAAAGTCATGGCACAAAAGATGTTAGTTTTAATCAGGTATATAAATTTACTGTTAGGAATTTGCAGATTTTTTTTATTTCACCAGTGTAATTCACCGCTTCGGATGGAGGTTGAACGAATAATTACGTTCACATGTTTTTCACTCCGTCGCGTCCGCACTGTACGATGTGGCCTGATGATCAAGACCATGGCAGCCAAGTACCTCATATCTATTTATGTCTAAAAGTATTTTTATATCTTATACATATAAAGAGAAATGTCATAACCGACTGTCTGATACATCAACGCTTAGCCGAAACTGCTGAAACTAGAAACATTAAATTTTGACAGTGGCTTCCTTTTATGACAGATACATTAAATGTAGAAACATTCCGTCGTAAATTACTCTTATAACGGACTTCCGCCTGTCCACACACATGTTACCCCACATCAGGGGGCTGGCGCCCTTGCACGGCTGCTCGATGGGGAGGCCTTTCCGCGCTATCTGACCATGCCCGAGGGCGACGCTAGTCGCTCACTGAGCTTTCTACAAACGGTCGCACTAGTACCGCGAGGGCGGCGTGAAGAATTCTGAGGCGGTGCCAACAGCCCAAACGGGCCACTATAGGAATGGCGGACAGCGGTGCAAATACAGGAAGGGATCCAATCCTGAAACTGTCTCCAACATTCTGCGTAAAATGATCAGCGATAAACTGATGATCGATAAAATAACATGATCGATGATAAGCGCGAGATGATCCTGATACATTTTATGACGGAAAGTCTCACCAAGAAGGAATATCTCGAAATTCAACCCCTAAAGAGGTGAAAAGTCAAAAGTCACATCAAAATTTATATGAGAAAAAATATATGATATATATTAACTTGAAACTTGGTGTAAATATTTTAGAATGCAAATAATTAAAAACGTATTTTACTATTTTTCAAAATTATGTCATGAAGCTACAATACAGTGTGTTAAATTTTATTTAATTTTATATACTTTATTGTACACACAATTGATAAAAATAGTTACAAAAGAAAATATGCAAAAGGCGTTATTCTCTTAGGAGATTTTTACCAGCAAACCCAGGGAGCGCTAGATGAGCAATTTTGTATGAAATCACTTAAATAATTCTAGACGGCGCGGCGGCGTGATATATTTTTAATTCAAATTCCGTAAATATGCTGTTACTACGTGAAATAAATACACAATTTAATTAAAGTTTTTTTTTTTTAATTCACGCAAGCGAAATCGCGGGCAACAGCTAGGTTCTTGCATAAATCGTTAAATAACGCAGATATATTTATATAATTTTTTCCCTTTTTAGGAAAAAAAGTGTCGAGGTGTCAGATAAATGGAAGTCATGAAAACTACCCGACCATTATATACATACCATACAGTAATTTCTACCTATGTAATTTTACTATTGACGTCAGCAGTTCTTTATATCATTTGCAAAAACTCTGCTTCCTAAATTATATTCAAATTTTCCGTCAAATTCGTCTTCATTTTCTTGATAAGAGTAACCAGGCGAGCGGGAACCCCTCTAAAATGACGTTTGAATGACCACGGTCGTTCTAATCTTTAGTTTCGGTCTTTTCTTATATTTTTGAGGTTCAGATTACGAATCTGAAGTTATTTATTAATAAAAAAATGGAGGAATCAATAACATGGCGTCCAAGTGAAAAATACGAATTGAGAAATTCATTACTTTTTCGTGTTCAACCCGCTATATCTCTGTCAATTATAGATATTTCCTAAAAAAAAATAACTAGATAATCATTAAACTATTAAAGAAAACGAGACCTATCTGGACTTTCTAAACCCTTACTTTCCTGAGTGGCGAATTTATTTTTAAATTTCCCGCACGATATTTACACACCAGTTACATACCATCGTTTTTACATACTATCGCAAAAGTTCATCGACGAAGTTTTGAATTGTGAATTATTTACCTATATAGTACTAAAATATAATACATGAGGAAGTTTTCTGGAAAGTTTCATAACTTAATATGGAGTGGAAAAAAAAGCGATTTAAAAAAATACTATTTACTCCAAGCGCGTGCGCTTGACGTGCGCGGTATACCGTAATAGAACGGCACCAGGGACTGTAACAGAAATAGTGGTCGGGACTCGTCAATGGCAACTTTCGTTTTAATGTCTTTTTTGAGAGACCTGTTGGTTTAAAAAATACTTCCGTAGATGTATGTTAAAACTCACAAATTAACAGCGTAAATATAGTTATGTATAATACTCAAGCTAGGAAATTGTTTAGCTTCGTTGTTGTTAGCTGCACACGCACTAACCGGTTGTGATACGATTTCATCACTTTTATATTGATGATAACACTTTGTGATATTTTATATTGGGAAAAATACTGTTTAGGGATCGCTGAAAGAATTCAAAATGGTGGGTTAAATAGCCTGACTAACTTAAGTGATTTAACAATAGAAAAAATCAAGTAATTGAAAATTATACGGTTATAAGAGAAAGAAGTAGGCGAGGTGATTAAATTTTATTATTCGTAATATTCACTTGAACAATATTTTGTTGAATGTTATTTGTTTTTTTATTAAAAAATATCTTCAGATTCGTTATTCAGCGACCTCAATACAGGAAAAACCTGAATCTAAAGATTATAACGACGTGGTCACATTTTTCTGTTTCTAAGAGACCTTTTGGGGATCTTCCGCTCATCTAAACCGACAATTTAACTGTAAATAGATAAAACTTTTAATGTATAACTTCGTCAAGCCGTCTTGGGATTCTTAGAAATAAATTGAAATGCCTTAAAACTAAATCAAGAACCAAGGTTTGGGAATATCAAAGCACTGCAATTCTGTTGAAATAGAAATGCGTATAATATATTCCAATGGGGATTTCATAAATATTGAAATTTGCAATCGTAACATTATGTAAATGTCTTGGAGTGGAAACACACGGTTAAGTATTTCAAACGCATCAGCTCTGATCCATTAAACACCGACCACCACTGTAGAACGAACAAGTTCTCCTATTATCTACCTATGGAAAAGCCTAGTGTATGACGTCATTGGACCAGTACCATTATTACGTAGGTTATATCATTAATAGAGGCAGCGTAACAAACATTAACTGAATGATAGAACTGAAATAAATTAAAACGTTAAAATGAGCTAAAAAATTTCTAATGCTATACGCCTTGTTGTTGTACTTAAAATGAATTATTACAATAAATCTGTCATTGTTACAATAAACTTATTGCTAGAAGGAATCTGTTCCAGTCAACCTTATAATAACCGAGAGGATGTATCATTAAAAAGCGGGCTGCGACATGTAACAAACAACAGCAGATATATTTGTACATATACACACAAATATAAATCTTCTTTACGTGTAATAAGTAAAAAAATGTAATAAATAGAAGCAGTTTGAAGAATAGAAGGATTGATCTTTACAGGCCAAGAATATGCAAATAAATTATTTTCTTAATTATTGTTACTTCTCTTATTCCATACCACCACAGGATGTTAAAGTTATTTGTTTTATTTACTAATGGATCTACCTAGTTCATTTTGTAAAACGTTTCTAATCAAAACATTCAAGTAACGCTGAATCAGAAAAAGATAGAAATATTTCCGATATCGCTACACTTTTGGACAGCAGATTAGACTTGTGCGGAATCCGATTGCTTTTCAATCAGTTTTTTTTATTACAAAGGATGTCTTAAAAGGATGTTCTGCCAAATGATGCAGACGTGAGATATTAAAAAATATTAATCTATTCTATAAAAAAAATCCATTCTTTCAGGTAAAGCCAAATTATTGACGTAAATTTGCGAAATAAAAGTCAAAAATATATACATATCTAAGTATATCACAACAAGAATACGTAATATTATATGTCAAGTAATTAGTGTTAATATATAAGCAGAATTCATGGTTTCTTTGGGAAAGTTTTATTTTACATCCTATATATAAGTATGTAAAATATACTATTGTATATTTTGGCTTATTATATTATGGCTTATTATATTATGACGTATTATATTATGGCTTATTATGTAATTTATGATGTTATATTTACAGTGATTAGAATATTCATAATTAGATAGTGTAATTTAAACTGTTAATAGCCGAATATGTTTTCATAAAATGAAGGCGTAACATTCCATTCAATTTCCCTTCAACCGCAGCACAATAACCAATCATTACCCCGTATGTACATGTCCATTCAAATATTGCCGTGGGAGGTCGGAAGAATATTTAGATGAAGTAGGCGTAATAACAGGTATTAAAGATCGACGTTAATTGAACAAAGTTGAATATCATGGACTGAATTTTACATTATTGAAGTATGATTTAACGCCCACTTTTCAGGGAATTTCCCCGTATACAGGAAGTGGATATTTATGCGATGCGTGGTCCGCGGGATGAGTTATAACCTGAAACTCCCTTGTGATGGGGAGACTTTTGATATGCAGTGGGACGTTATATACTTATATCGATCGATCGATGATATAACACGGCACAAAGTATAACGTCATAGATTTTTTTAATAGACGAAGGTGGCAGACGAGCATACAGGCCACCTGATGGTAAGTGGATACTGTTGCCCATAGACATCCGCGATACATGCCAACATTAGTCCAAAATGACAAACCTTGGCACGCCCCCGGATGCGCTGCCTACCTGTGGAGATATAGGAATGGATTTGGAGAAAGGGTTGGGAAAATGGGGAGGGATAGGATGGGAATGGGCTCTGGCACATCTCACTCACTACCGAAACTAGCACTAGCAAGTTATAATAAAAAATCGTCAAAAGTGGAGAACCGGCCAAAATAGTCAAGGGAATTCTATTGTTTCATCGGTGAGTCGTTTCGCACCACTAAAACTATCTCGCTTAAGTGAGACGCTTGTTTTCCGTACAATTTCAAGAGCTAATAAGTTAATAAGTTACACATAGGCGTAGATAGACAAAGCATTGTCTACCTACGCCTATGTATAACTTATTAAAATATAATATAAAATTAAATTGAAAAAAAATAAATGACAAAACAAATACAATAAACTTCTAAGCATATATAATGTGCGTGTTATACAAATTTGGTCCCCGTGATTAAGGTACTCTACTGAGTACCTTATCTCGCTATCTACCATTATCTACCATTTTACCATTATCTCGCTGTATAACACATCAAGTGTTGCGCAAGTTAATTGCCAGCCCTAGGATCGCCAGTACTGTCGACCGGGTGCTTTGAAATGTCTTTAAATGAGAAAGCACATAGGATGGCGACACCGAAAGCAATGAAAATATATACTCAATTCACAAGAATTAAGTATATATTTTCATATATCTGATATTTTTGTATTTGAATATCTTGCGCTTCTCTGTTTTTCTGTGCCGTTCCGTGGAGGTGGGATGGAGTCAACGTATCGTAACTACGAGTATGTTGCATCCCACACGAGACAACGGAACAACACACAGCGGGACGACCCATCAGCCCATTTTCTAATTTCTCGCTCCTTGTAATGGAGCATTATTATTATTTCATATGAAAGTCCGTCGCGCCCAAGAAAGTAATCAAAAGGCAATACCCAAAATTGCCTTAACCCTGTACCTTGGGAATAAAAGCAAGTTTCACAAGAAAACTTCTACTCTCGACAGTCTCAAATTACTGCTTAAAAATTAAAAAATAATCAGTTTAATATTTAAGTCTGTGAAATTGAAGAACCTGCAAATACACTTTTTAATTTCTCGATTATATAGTAATAAAGTCTTTAAGCGTCTATTAAATGGGATTTTATTGTTTGCACATTAATAAACTCTGTGAAAGGGACAATGAACTCAAGGTTATGTCTGTTTATCATAATATTTAAGCGCTACAAAAATCGTACAACATTATAGATTTTGTTTTACGATAGTCTTCTTTGTATATAAATCTACTTGAATTTTTCATTCACTATATGATTGTCGACGATAATTGTAAATAAATTGTCGATCATTTGTTTGTTTCAAGGCAATATTCCCTCAAAATATTAAAAGCCTTAAGAGTACATACATTATCGTTCATAAAACTAAGATATTGTTCTCTATAGAGTACATTGACTATTTACATTATGCTTCGTATACATCAGGGCACATGTATTGACATATGACGAGTCTTGTATTCATACTCTGATATTAGAAATTTAGCAAAAAGACCGATTACACCAGTCGGAAGGGGATTATCTACCCTGTTTTCGGTACGATTTCGAAATAAGTGTTTTTAAACAAGTTTTTTATTTAGTTTGTATAGGACGAGGATATTTTTTTTAATTTTTAAAGTTTAACCCATCATAATGTTCAAACTACGGAACCGATTCGGTGCATCTTCTAACTTAACTGATCTATCTAGATATAGGTACGTACCTAGATCCAAAAATTTTTTTGACAAATAAGTGTGTTCGTTGAGCACTAACATAATATATTTGCAAAATAAGATGTATGACAATTATGATTGAAACATTCCAAAAGTCTCCATACTTCTTGCGATGGAATGGCATGGGGAGTTTTTCACTTCTTACTCGATGGAATGGAATAGAATGGGATGGAAAATGGCCTTTGGCAAATCTCACTCTCTTCCGAAACACAAACGATTTACTTTAGTCAAATGGGCACGTCCAGCTCCTGTGGGATTGCAACATGCGCCCTCCGTTATAATATAACATGTATCACGACTTGCACCCTAGTGTATATGAGGTTTTAAACGTGGCGACGTCTGTTACTTTACAGCCACTTATCCTTATAGGCCGTAAATATTTCCAAGATTCCTCTTGTTGTTCGCCAAAAGTAATTAATATACATTTATTTATTCCACAGACATAAAAAGATACTTACTTAATCACGTCAAGTAGCTGTGTTTATTGGCGTAGTATAATTAATTATTTTCGAGTGTGTAGTTGAGAGACTACATTACTGCTGGTGCTCGGTGAGCGTCGTGAACTCCATTTCACCATGGTAATGTTGAATTAAAATTGTTTTATTTTGTTTAAACATTACAATTTTTGAGTATGCCTTACCATTTTTTTGGAAGATTTCCAAAGGAGATTTATTGCAGAGGTCATGACTTGAAAATTTTGCTTACAAATATGTAATGTAAGGTAATTTGGGGAAAAACTTTATTAACAGATTGTAATAAAATTCTGCACAAATATAAGTGCCGAATATATTGTGCCGAAGGACAATAGTATACGAAGCACCTTCTCAATCACTATAGTGAATCGGTTACCATCACATTCTTCGTCCACTGTTGGACAAGGGCCTCCTTCTGGACATTGTTTTGTACATGACGGAAATATGTCCATTAAACGCCACTCTTGCCAAGCGGGTTCGCGAGTCCATTCTTTTAGAGGTGGTGTGGTTCCTCAGAGCTTTTGCTACCAAAAGTTTTGCCTTTGTTATCCTTCAATTCGCATGATTACAAACATTTTTTGCATTCGTAAACGAGTTATTGCAGTGATATTAGAGTTTATATTTGTTGCTCGAACTGCATAAATAGATTTGTTCCACATTGCAATTTTTTTGGTACACAAATTCAAAGTCGCTCAGCGAGCGATGGAGACAGCTATGCTCGGAATTTCTTTGCGGGACTAAATCCGTAACGAAGAAATTCGACGAATAACTAAGGTTGTCGACATAGCTCAAAGGATGAGCAAGCTGAAGTGCAGGCAAGGGCAGGCCATATATGCCATATATGCCACATATTTTCACTATACATATATACACTCTTTTAAAATTCCTTCATCATTTTATCGTTATTATCTCGTTCTTCTTAATATTAACGTCAATTTATTAGCACCATTCATTAAGCATGCACGATTGGGTCAAGTAATGGAGACCAGGTCTTATGAAATAATTGGATATTTAAATTGTGGTAACACCTACACAGCTTGACCATTAATGAAAAGATTTTGGCATCGTGTTTCACATTAATTATTTAAGTACATATAGGCAAAGAATAGCTTATAGTACTAAAATACAGAATAATAAAATTTATAAAACACACACAGCACAATACATGTGAAAAAAGTAATCAATAATAAATCCAGTAACAACTAGCAAAGAAACTAGCGTGTACCAAGGCATTATAAGTTAATTTTAGAAATGTAATGTATACTAAAATCGAGTGAAGTGAAACAAAATAACTATTGAAACACCGCGAAACAAATAAAAAAAAATATTATTAAAACTACAGAATTTTCAGGAGAAAAAATCTTTAGTTCGTACTAAAGATTTTTGATAGTTCAGTGCAAGTGCAACACGAGCAATTAAATACTGGAATTACTGCTATTACATACTTGAATACAGACTGGTTAAAAATGAGGACCTGGTCTTGAAGGAACATAAAAACATTTTTTTTTATAAATATAAGTATGTCTATCAAAACTAACTGCCGCGAGGGTTTTATTGTCAGTAGAGTGCTCAATTTCGACACAGAGCCGTCAGTGTGTAATATATATCGTATAATCCAATTGAGCGAACAAATTCAAACTTATTTACAGCTCATTAACAACTTATTTTATATGCGGTTAAATGACGTCGACCGCAAATACAGTGTTGTTTAACTTTAAATTCACTCAGAGCAACCAGTATGACATATACACCACTCGTTTACGAACACAAAAAAGTTTATAATTGGTGTAAACGTTCAGTTGACAGTTTCGAGCACTAATTCGTGGAATTGACTGTTCTTGATTTATTTAGGCATATTCTCAGATACCTCGAAATGTACCGCATTTCCTACTTTATCGTATTTCCCCCATTGTATGTATGTACCATACGTGTTTCGGTAGTGAGTGAGATATGCCAGAGCCCATTCCCATCCCATCATATTCTATCCCTCCCCATTTTCCTAACCCTTTCTTCCAATCCATTCCTTAATCTGTAAAAGTGGGCAGCGCATCCGAGAGCGTGCCAACATTTGTCATTCTGGACTGATGTTGGCATGTATCGCGGATACGATGAACGACAGTATCCACTTACCATCTATAAAACAAATAATTTCAAATCTACAAGGAGGAGTGGATCAGGTCTAGTATTCCTGTACTCGAAATATGATGCTGAAAATAAAAAGCTTACATGTTATTACATTTTCAGGTTTAGTAACTTTAGTAAGTACCAAAGTACTTACTAGTTTTTTATAGGTATAACAGATTTCTGAAAAAATCGATATCGAATTCTTTTGAAGGTATACTTCAACAACTTGCTTTTTCAAAAGTAAATATTCCTGGGAATGAGCGACCACATTCACAGTTCAAGTAATTCCTACACGAATTCTTACTCGTAAATATATGTGAGAATACGACTCTTGCACCAAGGATTCCGGTTCATCATACGTTTGATGTAATCACCCAATATCTATTTACCATTCACACTATTCCATACAATACGATCAGCCTATGTCTCTCCACTTCTGGATATACGCCTCTTTCATAGCTCGCCACCACACACGATTCTCGGCTCTTCTCATCCAGCGACCACCGTGGAAATACTGCAAGTCTTTGGTCCAGCTAACCGGAGCGTGTCTCACCACATTAACCATTGTTTATCATTAATTTCTTTAATAATAATACTAATAACCGATGATAGGAAATTCGTGTGTATACCTAATCTTTCTACGAGATGTTAATGTGGAATTTTGTCCAGATGAACACTGTGCCCCGGTTACGTCCACGTCAAGATCATCAGACTTAAAAGAATGGGACTCAACATCATCAGCGCCGTCAACACCCAAAGAATTGAAATAAATTATCATATTTTTTTGTGTATTTTCTCAAAACTTAATCCATTTCTTTCTGATAACAAAGCATTATTTTAAATTTCGGAGAATATGATCGGCAATTTGAAAACATTCATTCATTACAATGTTTTCTGATCGCCGGAATATTATTTGATAAAAATAAATAGATGATTTTGTTCAGATGGAATGTACATGACATTTACTACATTCCTTGGGACAAAATTAAATTTAGGTATATAGACATCCAAATTTCCTATCACTACTGAAAAGACTCAAGAAGCTCCACAATGTTCCTCTAAAAAAAATCTAAAAATTCAGGAGATAGTGGAATCTACCGCGTGTCGTCGGTGTATTTCAATATTAAGATTTACTAATTAGAAATATAAAGATTGTAAGTGCTCGCATTTTAGCTACATAAAATCCAGAAAAAATGTTCTAAGATTCTTATATAAAATATGTATAATTAAATTGGACCCTACGTGGATAATTGCAAAAAAAATTGTGCCGGCACAGTGTTGACACAGTGCAAGCAGAGCGCGCACGGTGTTTTACGTTGCCAACAATTTGCGGTATAGCGTCACCGTCTACACTGTTCTCGCCAGTCGTCTCCTGCACGCCTACAAGATCTGTACTTTCAATTAAACCTGGTAATCGTTTAATATAATAGTATGGAGGACAATGAAAGTTATTTATGGTACCTTCTCAAAATTTATCATACACCATACACCTAAAACTAGTAGGTACTTCCACAACGTGTTAAATTGCCTTGGCAACTGTCACCCTTATGGAATGTTTTAGGGATTCAATATTATCATGGCGTTTAGAGCATGACATGCTCTCTAAAACAGACCATAAATCATAATCGAACGGATTAAGATCGGGACTAGATGACGATCAGTCTTCAGCTCTAATGAAGTCGGGAATTTTCCTTTCCTTTTCCGGAACCTTATGACCTGATGCTGAGTCTTGCTGAAAGGAGGATTTTTGGTTATATAACAGGGTGTTGTTAAGAGGCTTTACGACCTTCTCAAGAATCGTTCCTTGATACACTTAAGCTGACGTTTTAATACCTTTTTCACAAAAATATGGTTCAGTCTCTCCTTGGTAACATCCCACAATCCATCACTGAAGCCGGAGAATGGTCACGTTGCACCCTATTGAGCAATTGAGCAGCTTCTCAAGAGTTATGAGCATAAACTCGATCATTCTGCTTGCTAAAATGTTCCTCAATGGTGAATATTTTCTCGTTTGTAAATAATATCCCGACTAGGTATGACTATATTTAGTATAATATATAATTATGGGCGTATTGATTAGCTTTAAACAATTCAATTACTTTCTCAGAAACTGAATTGTGAAATACCGTCAAATAGGCGATGCTGTTTCCGCTTTTCGGTACGGAACCATAAAAAGACGCAAAGAAATCAGTTTAAAGAAAAACGGAACATTTTAATTTTTTTACGAAAGAAGGCGGGAATTCTGCGAAAACTTCTGCGAGAATGAATTTAGATTCGAAATACGGGAACATCAGGAATGGAATTGAGATTGTGTTTGATTTGAATGTGATTTGAATCTTTTTATTCGCAATTGTACTTTGTACTTTGTGAACTGTCAACTTTCTTAATCGCATGAATGAATTTTCGCAATGACTATATTAGCTTAGTAGCTCTCTCGATTCACTCCTCGTATGCGACGGCCTTTTACCCCACTTTGGATCTACCTTACAACATGTTTACAACCTACTTAATAGTAGGTAGTTATTTATTACTCTCTTAACAAGTTTTTATAAGTGAATGAAAAAATATAACTGTGAATTGATTTTGCCTTTTTTAACCAAACCGTTTATTGTCCGATTTATGCCTTGTTGGTTGGTATATTTTCAGTTGTTTCTTATTGACATGTATATAATTCTGCAATTATTTTTTTCTTTGCTTCCTAACATGTTTTTTTATTAATGCCAATAATGTATCTAAAGTATTGGCCAACCGAGCGTTCGCGTGATTATAAACTTTGATTTTTTATCAAAGAGCAGTGGTCAAATTTTTAGCATTCATTTAAGTACCAGTGTACACGAGTATGCCGCGGGATCGATGACGGATGGGATAGATGAGTCCTCGTATGGAGAACACGTACCCGAAACCGTAATGCCTTCCCACATACCACATTGTGCTTCCGGAAATTCGCCGGTGGTGGCGAGATGAGAAAATCTGAAGATCCTTTTGCTGACGAGCGTTGCGGGAGACCTATATCCGGCACTGGAGAAACTGAGGCTGATAGTATGGTATGGAACACCAGTTTAAAATTCAACTCCTAATTTCATGGATTGGGAACGATAAACTCACCGCAAAGTCGATCTTGAAATTACACACTTATCGGGAATAAACCAGTTAATTAAGGTTTATTAACGTTGTCAAATAGGTTTCGTACTGAACATACGATTCATTCTAAATGGTTATTATTATTTACTTTTACTAACAGGTATTATTAAAACGGCGCTAAGTCTTGAGAATACTTTATAACGACGAGTACCTTAGAACAGATGCCTGTATACCGGACAAGGTTAAATTGACAGAGTAGCTTGTAAATATAAAATGTTAACCGTTAACATAACTTTCCCTTAAAAATCTCAAGCTCCCGACTTAATATGAATATCACAAATAATATCACATTATTTATGTATACAGTTCCCAAATCACCCCTCAAAACCATTTACGAGTATAACATTCCCCGTTCATATCCCGTGTGAATTAAACGTATTTACATTCAAAGCTTCATTCACACGGGTATAAAGTAATACATATATAAGAAGAAAGAAAGGTAAAAATATAAGAAAGAGTTAATTTTTTAAATATTTTCAATATTATGACGATGTATATTTTCAAATATACTCAATAAAATCACCTATATATATGTATGCAAACGTTAATATTTATGTTGTTGAATGGAGTTCGTGAAACTACAAGCTTGTCGGTTTTTATTAAACATACGTAAAATTTCGAAAACCAATCCGATTATTGCGAGATCACGACACAATACCCTAGCGGATTGCAATGACATATGGCAAAAAAATAGTTTTTTTCTATACCTCATTTAACGAATGAACGAAAGTACGAAATGTACCAAATTGGTACAGTAGTTCTAAAATTATGTTGGTACACACCATCATAATTTTTAATCATAACTTTTAAATAAAACCGAAAAAACTGCCTACTTCCTAAAAAAACGCCCTAAAGGTTTAATACTTAGAACATTGACTTATTAACTCGAAGGTATAATTAGCACCAATTTTTACGGGTATTTTTTTTTACAGTAAGAATTCGACAAACGAGCACACCGTTCACCTGATGGTGAGTAAATCCCCAGTATTTATAGATATCCGCATAGATATCCGCGATACATGCCAAAATTAGTCCATAATGACAAACTCTGGCACACCCCCGGATGCGCTGCCTACCTTTTTTGATGAAAGAATGGATTTGGAGATGTCCAAAAGGATATAGGAAGGGATAGGATGGAAATGGACACTGGCATATCTCACTCACTACCGAAACACGTACGTACATGGGGGAATATGATAAAGTGGGAAATGGAGTACATTTCAAAGTAGTATTCTGTGAGAGAGGGGTAACGAGGCCAGCCGAGTCCGCCCAGCGGCTGTTGGATTGCAGCGTGCATTCTCTCCCTCCAAATAAAAGTGCACGTTGTATAATATAAACAAATATTTATCATTTGTTGAAACATTAATAGGCATGTGTTTAGTGATTTTTATATTTTGTTTATATTTTTATATTTTGTTTATGCTATTGTTTCACGTAAAATAAAATAAAATGAGGTAAACATTTTTTTTTCCAAAACGTAACGAAAATAGCCACAGAGATTTAGCGAAAGTGAGACCTCATGACTGGCGCTGCCATACATTTTTCACCGATTCTTTCTTTGGCACTCTTGTATTTCGCCGTTTATGTGACACTACCTTTATAAGGCGAATTCCTTGCTAAGATTGCCACGAAACGCTGACGGTAATTCATATTATATGAGCTAAGAATTTTAAATTACCTTCAACTTTATCTCATGAATACAGCGCTGCTGCGTTGACACTCGCTTAACTAATTATATAGATAGGTAGACAGGTATTTAATAACTTTTTTGCAACAAAATTTACAAGGAAGTGTATGGAATTTCCTTGTAAATTCTCATCTAACTATACAGGACATAATCAAGTAAATAAATCGGTTATTTTATTCTAGTTTAGATATTGAGACTTCAGTAAAATTAACTTATTAATTTATTTATTTAGTTACTGATGTAACAATCAAATGTACAAAAAGACTGTGACACTTAAAAAATTGAAATTTAAAAAAGTAAGATTTTAAGCGCTAAGGATAAATAATAAATAATGCTAAGACTACATAATAATAGTACAATGCAGTGTTTCCCAACGTTTCTTTACCAGCTATTGATATATGAAAAAAAAATTTGTTATTACTTTTTGTTAAATAAAAGATGTTAGAGCATATATTTATTTAAATAGAATATTGAAACAACGAAATTTTAAATTACACAACATCACCAAAGTCAGTAATTCGGTACCGACAATAAGATCCCTCTTTACATTTATTAGAATTGAAACATTGAAAAATTGTAGAGAATGTTAGTTATAAGATACGTATTAATATTGTTCAGTTAGGGACTAGATACTATCCTAGTGAGAAGTAATTTATTGTCGCCTAAACAATATGTAATTACGCCAACGGTTTTAAAACTATCAGTTTCTATACTTAAACAAGAAATATACTCCGACAGGTAAACAATAAACAAGAAATATATTTCATAGAATCTCACAGCAGACGTTCTTTATGATCTTGACGTAAGACTAAACGGCGGGTTCAACCTTTGCACAATATGAAAGCAGTGGACAGGCAATGCCCTTAATTTTAGGAGCATTTAATCATTCATTAATTTATTTAGTCGGTGTCTCCTATCGATTTGACAGCTGATCGTGCAACCAGGCGAACACCGTGGGCCCTACGCCTTATTCATTTGGAAAATCAGACAGACAACCGCACAGTAATAAATATTAGCCACTAAGATTTTCATTTTTATAATAAATATACTTATATATTATTTATGATACCTATCACAAAATAGACTGTATTTTGTGACCTATCACTGGATGCCCCCAGTCGCGCTAAAACCAACGTGCCAAAATTATGACGTTCTGGACAACGATACTTATTTATAGGTACAACCATAGGTAGGCTGTTAGGCTGTTACGGCATTGATTACGGGTTCATATTTCTGCCGAACGCTAGAATTGTTTTGCTTACTTAATTACAATTTTTTTTTCACGTTAATTTTTAAATACACTACTTTTTCAATAACTTACATATCCTAACTTCCTTCATAACGAAGTCCGTCTGTTTATTCTATATTACTTTGGAAACAGTGGATGGAAATACATTTCCATCTGAAACAGTCTTCAGCGGTCCCGTCGAGCGGAAGTTGTCATGCCCCACCGGGATGTCTTCCGGCTATGAGTTCTTTGTAATGATGTACTTCAAGACACAATCGACGAATGTACCGTACCTACTGAGACTATCATAGTGTTGAGATTGGCACAAAAGATTTCACTTTTGTGGATCCAGTAATGTAGTGTGAAGACTACCGAACAGTTTCCATCACTTCCAGCATACCATGATAGGTTATTAAAGAAAATACGATTATTTGTTGTTAGTCACTATCTTCATATCGGTATGAAGATGATTAGATAAATGACACAGGCGGCTAAAAACAATCAATTTGAACTAAATATCTTCTAAAAATAATAGATTAGGTTACCATCAAGTAGGTAACTGGAGTTCGCAAAATTGATATGTTTAATAATTTATTCTGCAACTAAGTAAATAAAGAACCTATATTAAAAATGACTTTCTTTCAAATTCCGTATAAAAGATGAGTATGAGAATATTTGAGATTGGGAACTCTATGTAACATTACTGTCAAATAGTGACGTTCACTTGGTGGTAAGTGGACACCGTCGCCCATAGACGTCCGCGATATTTGCCAAAATCAGTGTGATGCGTTTTACATAGACTATTTACATAGTAGGCGCTGCCTTTCTTCTAACTTGGAAGTTCTAAGTTATCATTTCCGGAGATATTAACTTATGTTACCCATTTAATGATTATCATAATATTCCAAACATAGTATACTTACTATTTTCAGAAACAGTAAAATGTATGATTGTCTACTATTTTTAGGGTACACTCTAAACCTAATTAAAGCCGTCTACAGTATAAAACTCTGTCACAAGATTAATTTTAAAATCACACCAACAGAAAAATTTTGACGGGATAGTTCCGTAAAAGAAGAAAATCATCCAATTGTTCAGAACTTGGAATCCATCAAAGAATTCGTCAACCCCTAAATCTCAATTTCTCATCTCAAAGACTTTCATAGTTCGTATACGCATTCCTGTTTAATTAAAACGTAAGGAATTCCTAGCGTCGCGACTCACCTACCTTGAACTGCTCGTTTTGAGTTGATTGCAAACATCTATTCGTAACTTTATGCGTTTACTTACGCTTCTGTACGAGTATGAACTCGTATGTACAAATAGTTTAGTTTAAATAACACACTTGTATGTTGGTATAAATACGAGTATGTTCAAATGGAAGCGAAAGTAATAAATGTGACATTATCTGAGTCGAGGGACATCATTTTCAGTTCTAATTTTCCAGTTAGTGAATCTTCAATTATCTAAGTCTGTTCTAACATTGTTTCTTTTAAATTTTCTTCTATTTAATAGAAACCAACCTCCTGGTACGTACAAGCCTGAGATGTTACAGCCACTTCACACTAAGATATTCTAAATCAGGGATGTCAAACTGAAATTGGACGGCAATCCATCGAGTCGGTTAGGCAGGAAAACAAACAACTTTCATTGAAGGGAATTTATTGCATATACTTCATATGAGTTATACATCTCTTCCCGTGGGTGTTGTAAAAGGCGTTTAAGGGATAGCAAAGCGGCTACCACCAGCCCTCAGGAACTACACCACCTCTAAAAGAGTGGACTCGCCAACCCGCTTGGCCAGCGTGGTGTTTTAAGGCCTTACATCCCTCATCCACAAGACAAACTCCGTGAGGATGTTCATGTCCAGCACTGGATACTGACAGGGCCGGTTGTATCGCATGTGTTATACAAGTATACAAATAGTTTCTTGATACTGTCATTACACGATAAATAGGTTGGAAATCACATGTCCGGTGAAATGGTAAAAAAAAATTGATGGCGGTGTGAAATAGTAACAGACAGGTAAATTATAGGTAATTAGGTATTTATTATAGGTATTAATTATAGGTAAATTATAGGTGCCAACATTTGTCATTCTGGACTGATGTTGGCATGTATCGCGGATACGATGAACGACAGTATCCACTTACCATCTATAAAACAAATAATTTCAAATCTACAAGGAGGAGTGGATCAGGTCTAGTATTCCTGTACTCGAAATATGATGCTGAAAATAAAAAGCTTACATGTTATTACATTTTCAGGTTTAGTAACTTTAGTAAGTACCAAAGTACTTACTAGTTTTTTATAGGTATAACAGATTTCTGAAAAAATCGATATCGAATTCTTTTGAAGGTATACTTCAACAACTTGCTTTTTCAAAAGTAAATATTCCTGGGAATGAGCGACCACATTCACAGTTCAAGTAATTCCTACACGAATTCTTACTCGTAAATATATGTGAGAATACGACTCTTGCACCAAGGATTCCGGTTCATCATACGTTTGATGTAATCACCCAATATCTATTTACCATTCACACTATTCCATACAATACGATCAGCCTATGTCTCTCCACTTCTGGATATACGCCTCTTTCATAGCTCGCCACCACACACGATTCTCGGCTCTTCTCATCCAGCGACCACCGTGGAAATACTGCAAGTCTTTGGTCCAGCTAACCGGAGCGTGTCTCACCACATTAACCATTGTTTATCATTAATTTCTTTAATAATAATACTAATAACCGATGATAGGAAATTCGTGTGTATACCTAATCTTTCTACGAGATGTTAATGTGGAATTTTGTCCAGATGAACACTGTGCCCCGGTTACGTCCACGTCAAGATCATCAGACTTAAAAGAATGGGACTCAACATCATCAGCGCCGTCAACACCCAAAGAATTGAAATAAATTATCATATTTTTTTGTGTATTTTCTCAAAACTTAATCCATTTCTTTCTGATAACAAAGCATTATTTTAAATTTCGGAGAATATGATCGGCAATTTGAAAACATTCATTCATTACAATGTTTTCTGATCGCCGGAATATTATTTGATAAAAATAAATAGATGATTTTGTTCAGATGGAATGTACATGACATTTACTACATTCCTTGGGACAAAATTAAATTTAGGTATATAGACATCCAAATTTCCTATCACTACTGAAAAGACTCAAGAAGCTCCACAATGTTCCTCTAAAAAAAATCTAAAAATTCAGGAGATAGTGGAATCTACCGCGTGTCGTCGGTGTATTTCAATATTAAGATTTACTAATTAGAAATATAAAGATTGTAAGTGCTCGCATTTTAGCTACATAAAATCCAGAAAAAATGTTCTAAGATTCTTATATAAAATATGTATAATTAAATTGGACCCTACGTGGATAATTGCAAAAAAAATTGTGCCGGCACAGTGTTGACACAGTGCAAGCAGAGCGCGCACGGTGTTTTACGTTGCCAACAATTTGCGGTATAGCGTCACCGTCTACACTGTTCTCGCCAGTCGTCTCCTGCACGCCTACAAGATCTGTACTTTCAATTAAACCTGGTAATCGTTTAATATAATAGTATGGAGGACAATGAAAGTTATTTATGGTACCTTCTCAAAATTTATCATACACCATACACCTAAAACTAGTAGGTACTTCCACAACGTGTTAAATTGCCTTGGCAACTGTCACCCTTATGGAATGTTTTAGGGATTCAATATTATCATGGCGTTTAGAGCATGACATGCTCTCTAAAACAGACCATAAATCATAATCGAACGGATTAAGATCGGGACTAGATGACGATCAGTCTTCAGCTCTAATGAAGTCGGGAATTTTCCTTTCCTTTTCCGGAACCTTATGACCTGATGCTGAGTCTTGCTGAAAGGAGGATTTTTGGTTATATAACAGGGTGTTGTTAAGAGGCTTTACGACCTTCTCAAGAATCGTTCCTTGATACACTTAAGCTGACGTTTTAATACCTTTTTCACAAAAATATGGTTCAGTCTCTCCTTGGTAACATCCCACAATCCATCACTGAAGCCGGAGAATGGTCACGTTGCACCCTATTGAGCAATTGAGCAGCTTCTCAAGAGTTATGAGCATAAACTCGATCATTCTGCTTGCTAAAATGTTCCTCAATGGTGAATATTTTCTCGTTTGTAAATAATATCCCGACTAGGTATGACTATATTTAGTATAATATATAATTATGGGCGTATTGATTAGCTTTAAACAATTCAATTACTTTCTCAGAAACTGAATTGTGAAATACCGTCAAATAGGCGATGCTGTTTCCGCTTTTCGGTACGGAACCATAAAAAGACGCAAAGAAATCAGTTTAAAGAAAAACGGAACATTTTAATTTTTTTACGAAAGAAGGCGGGAATTCTGCGAAAACTTCTGCGAGAATGAATTTAGATTCGAAATACGGGAACATCAGGAATGGAATTGAGATTGTGTTTGATTTGAATGTGATTTGAATCTTTTTATTCGCAATTGTACTTTGTACTTTGTGAACTGTCAACTTTCTTAATCGCATGAATGAATTTTCGCAATGACTATATTAGCTTAGTAGCTCTCTCGATTCACTCCTCGTATGCGACGGCCTTTTACCCCACTTTGGATCTACCTTACAACATGTTTACAACCTACTTAATAGTAGGTAGTTATTTATTACTCTCTTAACAAGTTTTTATAAGTGAATGAAAAAATATAACTGTGAATTGATTTTGCCTTTTTTAACCAAACCGTTTATTGTCCGATTTATGCCTTGTTGGTTGGTATATTTTCAGTTGTTTCTTATTGACATGTATATAATTCTGCAATTATTTTTTTCTTTGCTTCCTAACATGTTTTTTTATTAATGCCAATAATGTATCTAAAGTATTGGCCAACCGAGCGTTCGCGTGATTATAAACTTTGATTTTTTATCAAAGAGCAGTGGTCAAATTTTTAGCATTCATTTAAGTACCAGTGTACACGAGTATGCCGCGGGATCGATGACGGATGGGATAGATGAGTCCTCGTATGGAGAACACGTACCCGAAACCGTAATGCCTTCCCACATACCACATTGTGCTTCCGGAAATTCGCCGGTGGTGGCGAGATGAGAAAATCTGAAGATCCTTTTGCTGACGAGCGTTGCGGGAGACCTATATCCGGCACTGGAGAAACTGAGGCTGATAGTATGGTATGGAACACCAGTTTAAAATTCAACTCCTAATTTCATGGATTGGGAACGATAAACTCACCGCAAAGTCGATCTTGAAATTACACACTTATCGGGAATAAACCAGTTAATTAAGGTTTATTAACGTTGTCAAATAGGTTTCGTACTGAACATACGATTCATTCTAAATGGTTATTATTATTTACTTTTACTAACAGGTATTATTAAAACGGCGCTAAGTCTTGAGAATACTTTATAACGACGAGTACCTTAGAACAGATGCCTGTATACCGGACAAGGTTAAATTGACAGAGTAGCTTGTAAATATAAAATGTTAACCGTTAACATAACTTTCCCTTAAAAATCTCAAGCTCCCGACTTAATATGAATATCACAAATAATATCACATTATTTATGTATACAGTTCCCAAATCACCCCTCAAAACCATTTACGAGTATAACATTCCCCGTTCATATCCCGTGTGAATTAAACGTATTTACATTCAAAGCTTCATTCACACGGGTATAAAGTAATACATATATAAGAAGAAAGAAAGGTAAAAATATAAGAAAGAGTTAATTTTTTAAATATTTTCAATATTATGACGATGTATATTTTCAAATATACTCAATAAAATCACCTATATATATGTATGCAAACGTTAATATTTATGTTGTTGAATGGAGTTCGTGAAACTACAAGCTTGTCGGTTTTTATTAAACATACGTAAAATTTCGAAAACCAATCCGATTATTGCGAGATCACGACACAATACCCTAGCGGATTGCAATGACATATGGCAAAAAAATAGTTTTTTTCTATACCTCATTTAACGAATGAACGAAAGTACGAAATGTACCAAATTGGTACAGTAGTTCTAAAATTATGTTGGTACACACCATCATAATTTTTAATCATAACTTTTAAATAAAACCGAAAAAACTGCCTACTTCCTAAAAAAACGCCCTAAAGGTTTAATACTTAGAACATTGACTTATTAACTCGAAGGTATAATTAGCACCAATTTTTACGGGTATTTTTTTTTACAGTAAGAATTCGACAAACGAGCACACCGTTCACCTGATGGTGAGTAAATCCCCAGTATTTATAGATATCCGCATAGATATCCGCGATACATGCCAAAATTAGTCCATAATGACAAACTCTGGCACACCCCCGGATGCGCTGCCTACCTTTTTTGATGAAAGAATGGATTTGGAGATGTCCAAAAGGATATAGGAAGGGATAGGATGGAAATGGACACTGGCATATCTCACTCACTACCGAAACACGTACGTACATGGGGGAATATGATAAAGTGGGAAATGGAGTACATTTCAAAGTAGTATTCTGTGAGAGAGGGGTAACGAGGCCAGCCGAGTCCGCCCAGCGGCTGTTGGATTGCAGCGTGCATTCTCTCCCTCCAAATAAAAGTGCACGTTGTATAATATAAACAAATATTTATCATTTGTTGAAACATTAATAGGCATGTGTTTAGTGATTTTTATATTTTGTTTATATTTTTATATTTTGTTTATGCTATTGTTTCACGTAAAATAAAATAAAATGAGGTAAACATTTTTTTTTCCAAAACGTAACGAAAATAGCCACAGAGATTTAGCGAAAGTGAGACCTCATGACTGGCGCTGCCATACATTTTTCACCGATTCTTTCTTTGGCACTCTTGTATTTCGCCGTTTATGTGACACTACCTTTATAAGGCGAATTCCTTGCTAAGATTGCCACGAAACGCTGACGGTAATTCATATTATATGAGCTAAGAATTTTAAATTACCTTCAACTTTATCTCATGAATACAGCGCTGCTGCGTTGACACTCGCTTAACTAATTATATAGATAGGTAGACAGGTATTTAATAACTTTTTTGCAACAAAATTTACAAGGAAGTGTATGGAATTTCCTTGTAAATTCTCATCTAACTATACAGGACATAATCAAGTAAATAAATCGGTTATTTTATTCTAGTTTAGATATTGAGACTTCAGTAAAATTAACTTATTAATTTATTTATTTAGTTACTGATGTAACAATCAAATGTACAAAAAGACTGTGACACTTAAAAAATTGAAATTTAAAAAAGTAAGATTTTAAGCGCTAAGGATAAATAATAAATAATGCTAAGACTACATAATAATAGTACAATGCAGTGTTTCCCAACGTTTCTTTACCAGCTATTGATATATGAAAAAAAAATTTGTTATTACTTTTTGTTAAATAAAAGATGTTAGAGCATATATTTATTTAAATAGAATATTGAAACAACGAAATTTTAAATTACACAACATCACCAAAGTCAGTAATTCGGTACCGACAATAAGATCCCTCTTTACATTTATTAGAATTGAAACATTGAAAAATTGTAGAGAATGTTAGTTATAAGATACGTATTAATATTGTTCAGTTAGGGACTAGATACTATCCTAGTGAGAAGTAATTTATTGTCGCCTAAACAATATGTAATTACGCCAACGGTTTTAAAACTATCAGTTTCTATACTTAAACAAGAAATATACTCCGACAGGTAAACAATAAACAAGAAATATATTTCATAGAATCTCACAGCAGACGTTCTTTATGATCTTGACGTAAGACTAAACGGCGGGTTCAACCTTTGCACAATATGAAAGCAGTGGACAGGCAATGCCCTTAATTTTAGGAGCATTTAATCATTCATTAATTTATTTAGTCGGTGTCTCCTATCGATTTGACAGCTGATCGTGCAACCAGGCGAACACCGTGGGCCCTACGCCTTATTCATTTGGAAAATCAGACAGACAACCGCACAGTAATAAATATTAGCCACTAAGATTTTCATTTTTATAATAAATATACTTATATATTATTTATGATACCTATCACAAAATAGACTGTATTTTGTGACCTATCACTGGATGCCCCCAGTCGCGCTAAAACCAACGTGCCAAAATTATGACGTTCTGGACAACGATACTTATTTATAGGTACAACCATAGGTAGGCTGTTAGGCTGTTACGGCATTGATTACGGGTTCATATTTCTGCCGAACGCTAGAATTGTTTTGCTTACTTAATTACAATTTTTTTTTCACGTTAATTTTTAAATACACTACTTTTTCAATAACTTACATATCCTAACTTCCTTCATAACGAAGTCCGTCTGTTTATTCTATATTACTTTGGAAACAGTGGATGGAAATACATTTCCATCTGAAACAGTCTTCAGCGGTCCCGTCGAGCGGAAGTTGTCATGCCCCACCGGGATGTCTTCCGGCTATGAGTTCTTTGTAATGATGTACTTCAAGACACAATCGACGAATGTACCGTACCTACTGAGACTATCATAGTGTTGAGATTGGCACAAAAGATTTCACTTTTGTGGATCCAGTAATGTAGTGTGAAGACTACCGAACAGTTTCCATCACTTCCAGCATACCATGATAGGTTATTAAAGAAAATACGATTATTTGTTGTTAGTCACTATCTTCATATCGGTATGAAGATGATTAGATAAATGACACAGGCGGCTAAAAACAATCAATTTGAACTAAATATCTTCTAAAAATAATAGATTAGGTTACCATCAAGTAGGTAACTGGAGTTCGCAAAATTGATATGTTTAATAATTTATTCTGCAACTAAGTAAATAAAGAACCTATATTAAAAATGACTTTCTTTCAAATTCCGTATAAAAGATGAGTATGAGAATATTTGAGATTGGGAACTCTATGTAACATTACTGTCAAATAGTGACGTTCACTTGGTGGTAAGTGGACACCGTCGCCCATAGACGTCCGCGATATTTGCCAAAATCAGTGTGATGCGTTTTACATAGACTATTTACATAGTAGGCGCTGCCTTTCTTCTAACTTGGAAGTTCTAAGTTATCATTTCCGGAGATATTAACTTATGTTACCCATTTAATGATTATCATAATATTCCAAACATAGTATACTTACTATTTTCAGAAACAGTAAAATGTATGATTGTCTACTATTTTTAGGGTACACTCTAAACCTAATTAAAGCCGTCTACAGTATAAAACTCTGTCACAAGATTAATTTTAAAATCACACCAACAGAAAAATTTTGACGGGATAGTTCCGTAAAAGAAGAAAATCATCCAATTGTTCAGAACTTGGAATCCATCAAAGAATTCGTCAACCCCTAAATCTCAATTTCTCATCTCAAAGACTTTCATAGTTCGTATACGCATTCCTGTTTAATTAAAACGTAAGGAATTCCTAGCGTCGCGACTCACCTACCTTGAACTGCTCGTTTTGAGTTGATTGCAAACATCTATTCGTAACTTTATGCGTTTACTTACGCTTCTGTACGAGTATGAACTCGTATGTACAAATAGTTTAGTTTAAATAACACACTTGTATGTTGGTATAAATACGAGTATGTTCAAATGGAAGCGAAAGTAATAAATGTGACATTATCTGAGTCGAGGGACATCATTTTCAGTTCTAATTTTCCAGTTAGTGAATCTTCAATTATCTAAGTCTGTTCTAACATTGTTTCTTTTAAATTTTCTTCTATTTAATAGAAACCAACCTCCTGGTACGTACAAGCCTGAGATGTTACAGCCACTTCACACTAAGATATTCTAAATCAGGGATGTCAAACTGAAATTGGACGGCAATCCATCGAGTCGGTTAGGCAGGAAAACAAACAACTTTCATTGAAGGGAATTTATTGCATATACTTCATATGAGTTATACATCTCTTCCCGTGGGTGTTGTAAAAGGCGTTTAAGGGATAGCAAAGCGGCTACCACCAGCCCTCAGGAACTACACCACCTCTAAAAGAGTGGACTCGCCAACCCGCTTGGCCAGCGTGGTGTTTTAAGGCCTTACATCCCTCATCCACAAGACAAACTCCGTGAGGATGTTCATGTCCAGCACTGGATACTGACAGGGCCGGTTGTATCGCATGTGTTATACAAGTATACAAATAGTTTCTTGATACTGTCATTACACGATAAATAGGTTGGAAATCACATGTCCGGTGAAATGGTAAAAAAAAATTGATGGCGGTGTGAAATAGTAACAGACAGGTAAATTATAGGTAATTAGCATCCCCGTTCTAAATATTAGACGTCATGTTTAAAATATGCTAAACTTGGCAAACTCTGCTCGGCCGGTCGCGCTACCGAGCTACCGGCTCGTGTTCAGTGGCAGATGGGAAATGAAGTTCACTTATCCTCATCCCAATTATGTGGAGCCTGACTTTATTGATAAAAAAATGCATTGTCTCGATTGGTCGCGACCAGCGTTTCTCAGTTCGTTCGTTCCTCAGTGCGACTTTACGACCAGTGGCGCCACCGAACGACCAACTATCACGGAGACCTCGTGAGTCCAACACCTTATTCCTAAATTCACAGAAACGACAACGAAAAAGTAAATAATATTTTTATGAAAATGTTCCCCATTTTCACATTTTTTCATAAACAAAAAATGTAGAAATTAGAATCTGTCGCTTCCATAAAAGATTATGTTTGAAATTAGCTTTTAGCTAAGTAGTCCCGCTTAACACAGATCATAACATTTTATTAATCTATGACGTTATCATTTAGTAATTATTGTGGGATCTGTTTGTTTGCTTATTTTTTACACTTATTAAATTTGTTTATAAAATCTTAATGATCACGGCCTTAATAACGGCTTCATCTGCTTAGTTAAGGTTATTAAAAAGATTGGTCTTAATAAGTTAATTAGCCTCAGCAACTTATATAGTATCGCTTTACTTAGCGGCTCCTGACTTACTTCGACGGGGCTGGACATTGACAGGATACGATTAGACTTTGTAATTGTTTATTACGAAGAAAACTCGACCCCGCAGGTTATAGTTCTGAGGTTGTGTTTAATAAGGCTTGACAGCTATTATACCTATTGTTGTAGCTTAAAGAGTAACGTTATCCTCATTTCCTTGACCATGAGTTGTCATACACAGCCGCCTTATGCAAATACATATTAAATTTCTATCTTCCATCTAGTTCTTTATCAGACTGTTATTTTTTGTACTCCGCCCTATTTGTTGTCAGTAGAAGTATTTAAGATATAAGGTAAGCATTGATGTTGTCTGAAGGTCTCGCCGAAGGTCTCTTTCTAGTTCTGAGTCATCATAGACCCCATCAGTTATCATTTCATTTGTGTCCTGTCTAATCTGACTATGCATGATGTTTATTGTACCGATCGCTCTAACCAGCTTATTTGTGTATTGCAAGATTTATTATTGGCACGAGATAAAAAGTAGTTCCATCAAAAACATTCCTGCAAAAATATTGGCCATTAAAAGTTGTGAGATAAACAAAGCCACCACGTCTGGTACAATTAATTGAATTTCTCTTCATGTGGCTTGACCATTTTCTTTTAAGCATTGATTCTAGCATTTGATAGAGTGCAGACTGTCTTCTGTCAAATCATTTTCAGCAGTCTGTATTTCTCTAGTGTAATAATGTGAGGGGTCAAAGGTACACTGATTTGCTTCGAGAAACGGGTGCTGTGTCCGGTAGCCGCGTCTTGGGTGGAGGCACTACCGTACCATACTAGCATACAGTCCACCTGACTGTAAGTGGATACTGTCGTCCATGGACGGATGTCCATGCCAACCGTCCATTGGCGGCGTCCACAGTGGCCAATGGACAACCGTCCACGAATGTCCATTGGCGATAGCTACATGCCAACATCAGTCCAGAATGACAAACGGTCGTACGCTCCTGGATGCATTGCCAGATTCATGCGCTGCCGCCGTATATCCATGAGCTGCTGGATGATTCTTCTTGCCTTGATATTCTTCCACCTATTTACGAATCTTAAAAACTAAACCAATAAAACCTAAAAAGTACTGCTACTGAATGAGATTGACATATGATCAATGTTTAAGTGTTTATAAATACCATATATTTTAATGAAAATAATATGCGCTCAATGTGGTTAAATAGCTCTAGCTAGATTGATAGCACTACCTACCAATCTGGCAGTATTAGCTTATTGTATATTGTATAAATTAGTCCAACAGTATTTAACCCTAGAACGATGTCTAGTGGTAAAAATTACGATAAGTATTTCCTCAAATTCGAATTTTGATTAGTTTCTCTGGTGACAGCGATCCCGTGATTCATCTACCCTCATTATTTAGCAAAATATTCAGAACGGCTGCTTGAGCATTTTGTTCCCGACATTTAAGAAATATGACACTGTCAATATCGTCGTAAATACAAGAATTGTTTATGTTTGTATTATATTAATTACTTTTTGATATCTTATTGACTTTTAATTACAGTAATAATGTTGTTTACAATTCGTGTTGTCCCCACCAGTGGGGATGTTTGTGGAGACAATGGTACCAAACCGCAAAATCTACCCACGAGTAAGATATTTATTTTCCTTTCTACCTAAAGATTTTCTGACTGAGGGATAGAATAGGATGGAATGGAAATGGGCTCTGGCATATCTCACTCACTACCGAAACACAAACGTACGTTAGAGGAATAGGATAAAGTGGGAAATTTTCATGATAGTCTTATATATTAGTCTTGTATGTCTTATGTGCGCCCAGCTGCTGTGTGATTACCGGGTGCACTCTCTCCCTTCTATTAGTGCAATCAAGCATTTTATTGATCTATTTATTTAAAAAACTCTTCTCAACAAAAAAGTAAGCGGCGACGGCGACACGTCCACTAGTCCTCGTCAAAATATTTACGATATTTAAGTAATAATAATAGGTGGATCTAAATCCTTTTGTACAGGGAGGATTACCCCAGATCCGACAGGGATGAGCGTCCATCACCCTTAATTATTATTTCTTAATAATTACATCAAAAGAGAGGTATTAAGACAATATATTAAAGAGTTGTTTATTGTCATTATTTCTGCGTAATTAATTTTTATCCCTACATTAAAAACATTATATTATTCTTCTTTGAAATTTCATTATGTTGTAATCCAGTAAAAATAATCCAATACGAATGTAATGACAATAAGTTGTAAGTCCCTTTGAATAAATATCTGAATTATTTTCTACGTTACACAATAGGTTCGTGTAAGGACCTATTTGTCGGTACGGACCGATATAAGCAAGTATGGCGAGATACAATTCGTAACTCGACCTATTTTTCGGCCACTTTTTTTTATAGGAAGAAGGCGACAAACGAGCATACGGTCCACCTGGTGGTAAGTGGATACTGTCGCCCATAGACACCCGCTATACATGCCAACATTAGTCAAAAATTACAAACTTTGGCACGCCCCCGGATGCGCTGCCTATCTTGGTTGATGAAAGAATGGATTTAGAAACAGGATTGGGGAAATGGAAAGGGATATGATCGGAATGGACTCTGGCATATCTCACTCACTACTGAAACACGTACGTGCATGCCAGTCGAGTGCGCCCAGCGGCTGTTGGATTGCAGCGTGCACTCACTCCCTTCCCTGCCACTGTCGGATATGGGACTTTTCATACATATAGTCCTAGACCTGAGGATGATATGGCTTTATATACATTTAGAGGTGGTGTAATTCCACAGGGCTTGTGGAAGCGGCTGTTGTGGAAGTGAGGAAACGTGATGCAGTTGTAATGCCGGCCGACACCACACGGCCATTTGTACATATCGATATTTTATTTATTCTAGAAACACATTGGTACATTTCATTGTTCTGTGAAAAAAGGGGTAACTCGATCGGTCGGGCAAGCTCGGTGTACTGTACAGCGCAGTATACGCCCTTGCCCTCGAGGAGGTCACTGTTCACTTAACTTGAACAGAATATAACAATTTCCTAAATGTTTAAATATCCTTCATATAATATTTAAATATTAAAGAGCTCTGTTGATGTTTTTAAACAAATATAAAAAGCAGACAAGTATTTATTACATTAAATTGTTGGCTCCACACCCCCAATTCGACAGGATGTTTACAAAGTTTATTTCACTGTTAAGATATTTACGTAGACACTTTTAAATTAAAAAACAAATTTTAGGTGTATCTTTCGCTTTCGCTACGTATTCCTTGTTAATATTAGCCTGTTGATTTTGTTTATTAATTAAATATGTTTATTATTATATATTGATCATTATTTATTTTTATATAAAAGAGTTGAAAGACCGGAAGGCGGTCTACATGGTGGTAAGTGGTCATTGCCGCGCTGGACACTATTAACGGCTCTGTTGACGAACCCAAGTCCACAACTTTCAGGTTCGCGGTATAAAATGTCTTCAAGACCATACTTTCCGCAGTAGCTTCTCGTCAAGGATGTGTAGCTGAATCGCCTTTTGGTGATGGTACAAACCACAAGTTGGCATTAGATTGAACAGCACTTCAGAACGTTTTCTATTATGCAGACGCAAGAAGACGCAGAGAGAAGTAACATCTTTCCAGACGTACGGCGATTATAAACCGAATATGAAAGTGAGGTTTAGGTCATCGAAGATGTAGAGGAGTTTGTAACATTTGGACAGCAACATTAGTTTTAAACGGCGACTTCACCCACATAGAATAAAATTAAAAGTTCCGAAACGAATCATTAGACACGGCACTAATAATTACGCGTACACCAGGTCACGTTGAGGAGACTGATCCTCATCATCTCGTCTATTGTCGTAGCTATATTGATTTAAGATAATAGTTACTTTCTAATAACCTTAAAACAATAACTTTTTATTTTAGAAGAGGTCACAGATGGGCTGACAATCCATATTATATATAGTAAGTGGCAAAGTGGTCACTGCCACTCAAGGACATTTTTAACACAAGGGGGATCCTAGTCGACCTTGCAGGATTCTACTCACAGCTCTAAAGAACCCCACACAGTAATTTATTAGTAAAACCTCAGATGGCAGTTCTAATCCTTTTTTCGTGATCCTCAACATAAGTATTTTAAGTAGTTATTAGTATTATTATTGCCCTTTAAGATAAGTGTTACTCCAACACTTTGACAACGAAATCCTCCGCGAAGCGCTATTCGACCATATTTACAAATGTAATTAACCTGTACTCGGATAAAATTAAATACGAGAATAATAACAGCCTCCCATGCTGTCATATGTGCCTTATTAATGGCATAATAAAATTCATAATCGGTTGTATGAACTGTCTGAGTTTAGTTTGGCAGAATAATTTCAGTGGCATTTCCCTCGTTTTCCCGTTCTCCCGCCAGTTTCTCTCGAGATACGGAATGTTGCGGATGCGTTCGGCTCGCTTCGGATCTCGTTCGGGACGACATGTAAACTATCGCGAAATAATTTAGTAATATTTAAAGTTTTAAATCAAAGTACTCTAATATTAATTGGACTTTTATGAAAATTGTAAAATTAGACTTCACTTGTGAAACGCGACAAAATTCTCATGAAAACATACAGTTTGATATAAGGTTGTAAAGTAAATAGTTGTAAACTTAACTTTTGTAATTAGTAAACAAAATTAAAACTATTTTAAAATTAAAACTATTGACGAAATGAACGTTTTCCTATTTTATGTGAAGTTAGGAAACTATTTCTTAACTTATTGTGTATAAATGTACCTAACTATCTAACTTTGGAAAATTGTGAGTTTTTATATTTTAACTGTCTATTGGCTAGAATATGAAGACTTTGAATGTGTTGGGATAAATAATACTTTAAAAAAGGTACGTGAAATGATTTTATAATACTTTCGAAGAACTTATGTTTACTGTTAAATGTTTTAGGCAAACTTTTTTGCCTTTTTACTCTCACAGGTCATTACATACCTATTAAATGATTTGATAGATCAAAAGTGATGTCGGCATATACCAAAATATAAGTAGGAACGTAGGTACCTACTCATTTAAATGCATCTAACTATCACTGAAACTATTTTTACAATTTTTTTACTTTCCTACATTTCGAATAAACAGTTTAGAAGGGATAAACAAGAAAAATAATTACAAATTATTCATATCTGATAATTTGTAATTCTTTCAGTCGTAAGGTCTTCAGTTCAAACCCTGGCACATAAGTACCACTGACTTTCTTCTTAAGTATAGATTTTTACATTACTACAAGCTCGGCCATGAAGAAAACCATGAAGAGGAAACCAACGTGTCGGAGAATTCAAAAACATAAAAACGTTAGATGGATTATGGCCTCAAACTCTTAGATTAATATAGGAGTCCTGTGCGTGGTATGGAGATGTTGTGGGCTAATATTGATGGTGTAATTAACGGACTTTTTACAATTTTGCCATGAAACAGCTTACAAATGTATTTCTTCGCCGGAATATTTTTAAATCTACCAAAAATATTTCATTTCTCAAGGATTTTCTTTTTTAAAAGTCTGTGTAAGGTTGTTGTACCTATATTATTTGGCATAGCTTAATTTATTCTAAATTAAATAATATATTAGAAAGGAATCAACTGAATGAAAATTGATTTGTATTTCTGTCAGTGCATATTTTTGAGTGTATATGTTTTCCTTACCATTTGACGGTGTTGCCAGTAACTTACAAAAAAAGAAAAACTCTAATTATTTTGAAAACGTTTTTATTTTAGCCTTTTCAAAGGTAATTAGAATTTTTTAACCGGCGGGGGATTCATCATTTTTTTTTATCTTTATTTTCAGCTTTTTAATTTAGAATATATATATATTAACAATATTTATGTCCTTAAATGCATCAAGTGCAACCATCATCGTCATCATCATCATCATCTTTCTCTAAGAGCATACATTATTATAATACTTTCACCCTTTTCTCGTGTAAAGAATCATTGGTGAATTAATTAAGATTCAATTTTATACCTTACCGGCTGTATCGGTGATTCCTTTTTGCTATTCTATCCTCTTTTCTAGGTGTACTCAACGGGCCAAGTTACACCTCTCCTACAGAAAACTACCGTGAAATCTACTCCATTTCATACATGTTCCCATGTGTTTCGATGGTGAGAGAGATAATACGCCAGAATAACTATTCTCTTGCGCCCAACATATTTGGGCTGTATATTTCCTCTCATATTCCATCTACTATTTCCTAGTCTCCATATTCTAATCTACATATTTCCTCTTACTATTTTTAAAACTGATTAAATGAGCACTATTTGTCAATGGTATTTATTATTGAGATATATGTATTGTATATAAATAATATATATGTATGTGTATTTTGTCAATATTGTTGTAATATTAAATTATTAAAAAAAAATAAGGTACGCACCACGCCTGCCTTTCTGTCATGCATGACCTATATTTCACTTTCGCAGGTCTGCTGGAAGAAATCTCGGCAGGAGATAAGTTTGCCTTTTGTACATCTTTACTTTTTCTTCCTTTTTATTTGTTTCATGTTGTGTGTACAAAATATGGTTAAATAAAATATTAATTTATTTAAACTTGATTGCACACACATAATTTAGGCGGACTTAATTCCTTATGGCATTATCTACCAGTGAACAGAGAATTTAGAGAATAAAGATTTTTTTCTTTTTTTTTGCTACCTATTCTATCCTTAATTCTTTCTATATCCTGTCTACTATTAATTGTATCTATGCACTGTATGTATGTATAAACATATGTATGTATGGATTTAAAAACATTATTTTTAATATCGCACCGTCTACCTCTATTCGTCTGTAGAGGAATACAGGTTGCCTGCAAGATTTTTTTTGAAGATTAATAAAGGTAGCCGTATTTTGTTCATTTAGTTTTTCTTTCTGTATATTTCGGTGTATGTCAATCTGTTATTATTTAAGAAGAGACAAATACCCTATCGTCACATATGTATGCCATAATATCAGTATTCATTAGGTGCTCACTACTCTCGCCAACAATCGAATAAAAACGATTTGCCACATTACCGTCAGTCACGTCACCTGTGTCATCCGCCTGGACTGGGTACTCGGTTATTAATCATGCTGGCCACATGTCTCAACTTGTCTGCAGCTTGATGGATGATCCGCTATTTAGGTTTTTAGATATGTGAGGGTAATGACAGTTTGAATTAGAGAAGGTTCGGGGGATTTAAGACTACGTTTTTATACTACATTAGGCGTCTGCCCGATGAGAAATCTCATCGACAACATCTCAGGAACTTTTACACCCTTGGTTGATGAATTTTCAAAAATCCTTTCTTAGTGCTCACCTACGTTATATAAGGAACTCCTGTGCAAAATTTCATGCTTTCAGACCCACCGGTTTAGGCTATGCGTTGTCTGTCAGTGTTAAATTTTTATTAAGTAGATGTTAGTAATGTTGCTTTTGCTAAAGTTGCTCCTTCCCTGATTGCACCGCCGATATTTCCTCTCCTGAAGGTTGGCTGAAAGACAATGACTTATAACATTAAGCCCGTCCATTATTCTTTACGCAATAAAGTGTTGAATAAATAAATAAAGTTTTTAACTTTCTACTTAATAACCGTAAAACGTAATTTCCTTCGCTGCTGGATATGGACATGCACATGAGGAGTCATGCACGTTGTCGGACCATGCGTCCGACATCATATGTCGTACGAGGCATGCATGGCATTAATATGTCACGCCGGTCAAGCGGGTTGGTGACTCTTTTCCATGTCCAGCAGCCAATGAAACAAAAAGGCTTATTACGGCTACGGTTTTTATATCCGCAGTGGATGCAAAAAGAAAACCAGTTATACGATGACGAATATTAGTATTTGTCACATTCGTAAAAATAATGCTTTCCGTTTTGAAAGCCGCTTAACGTAATCGGGTTTTGAAAAAAGGATAACCGGAGGATGGGGAATTAACCTCCGTAAATTGGGGAATTAATCGTTTAACCGGCTCGCAAGAAACTGTAGTGGACAATACCGGCGCAGGACCACCAACTAAAACTAAATAATAAACGAGATAGAGGAATATATGTTAATAAATAAAATAATGTCTGTTTGTTTGAATAATAATGATGGACGAATCTTGTATAGAATGAAATTTTGAATGGGGCTTTCTTGGGGACGACAAAAAGAACATAGGCTACACAAAACTAAGTTTCCTGAACGATACTGAGCACGTAAGCAAAGCCGCGGACAAAGTCGAGTAGTGTATGAAGTTTACACATAATATATTTTGGTCACTATTTTATCAACGACATTGCATTAACATTTATGACTAGAAACACTCACGCTAACCGCAATCTCTAAGAAAAACGTATGAAAGAATTATAATACTCCATCCAGTTTTACAAACTCAATGAATGGAGTTTCGCATAGTCACTGCATAACATACATATATACTATGTTCTCATACGTCACCAGACTGCACTTTTAGATTCTTTGAGTTGCTTCACGGGGCACGTGATACATTGCATTAAGTTAAAATCATGGAAGAATAGTAATTGAGGGGGAGAGTGCACGCTGCAATCCAACAGCCGCTGGGCGCGCTCGACTGGCCAACGTTGCCCCTCTCTCACAGAAAACTACCTTGAAATGTACTGCATTTCCCACTTTATCTTAATTCCCTAATGTACGTACGTGTTTTGGTAGTGAGCGAGATGTGCCAGAGCCCATTCCCATCCTATCCCTCCCCATTTTCCGAATACTTTCTCCAAATCCATTCCTATAGCTCCAAAGATAGGCAGCGCATCCGGGGGTGTGCCAACGTTTGTCATTTTGGACTGATGTTGGCATGTATCGCGGATGTCCATGGGCGACAGTATCCATTTACCATCAGGTGGACTGTATGCTCGTCTGCCGCCTTCGTACATAACTTGCTACAAGTATTTGTTTCCTTGTTGTTGACTGTACCTACTTACATCAGTCAATTTTAAAGGAAATTGGTCTGTCACGTGGCAAAGCAAAGTGTTGTCGGCCAGTTTTAGAATAACACCACTCCATTCTCGAGTGTGTCGTATAAGACGATTAAGCGATAACAAAGCCACCGTCACAAGTCCTGAGGAACCACAGCCCTCTAAAAGAATGGACTCGCCGCTTGGCCAGTGGGGCGTTTTAAGGCCGTACTTCCCTCATACACAACACAATGTACATGAATGTCCGGCAGTGAACGATAAAAGGGCTGTTTTGGAACGAAGTTCCTTTACGCGGCTTGCGGTAGGTGTGATTCGAGAGAAAATGTAACGTCACGTAAGATTTTTACCCCCTCCATACGCCTTTCTCTTTCTCTCTGTGTGTGTGCGTGCGAGTATCGAGAGCGAGACCCAAGCAGAATAACAGACGTGCAGACTAGTGCGTGGCCGGTTGTATAACATAAATGTTTGATTTTTGATTTGATTCCTTATTTTAAATTATTTGCATTGAAAATATGATATAAAATAAAAAAAAATACATGAACGATACAGATTTTATTGCGAATTACATTCGGAGTTTAAAAAAAATGCGTGAGGATCTTCGTTCCTGACGGGGGTCCCCTGACCGCGCACGTTTTTTTTTGTCATGTATGAGCTTATACATCAATTAGTCATTCAACACTGGAAACGCGAAGTAAATACACTTACAATTACCTATTCTCTCTATATATTCTCTTAGTTTGATGCGGTCCATCAAACTGGCGAAGTCATTAATTTTACCTCTGTTTCGTACCTCCAACTCGAATCAAATTCTCATTTGACTTAGGGCGCATTATTCTTTCGGATACGAAGAGAATAATTCATTTCCGGTTTCCACAGCCATTGGGGTGTAGTAATGCTAGTTAAACACAGTTCCAGTAACGATTATGGATCGATACAGAGGAACTTGGATAGGTTTACTGGATTACTACCTCACTAGTTATGTGTGGAACATCAATGAAATTTGAGTTAAGGCTAGTTATTAAAATGAGAAATAGTCAACAAATCGATGGCAAACTTGAAGCTTTTAATATCTTTATTGTTACCAGAGGTTTACGTTCTCTGGTAATCATAAAAAAATAAAAGTCCCACCAAGCGGGACGCTGTCGTCTTGGTGATGACATTGTTAGTAATTAAAAAATATTCACTTTATTTACTCTAAAATATGTAGAAGAATGAGTAGGATAATAGGCTTCGGGAAAATAGTCCAGATACATCCCATATTTCTCCCAAATTGGACAGACTTAATATTTTCTTAGGTTTTCGCGATTACTATACATAGCTGTGCTATACTACATAGCTATACATACATAGGTGACACAGTCACCCCGTGACCACGTCCACTGCAAAGTGTTCGAAACGTCGGGATATAAATAATGTTAATTATACGCGATTTAAACCGTTCAAAGTTGTTTAATTGCTATAGACAGACTTAATCTCTGTAGTTGTATTCGAATTCTACCTTCAATAAAAAAACACTGTACAAAGCATTCGTTGGGTCTACTTCAAACGCATACTTTCTCGTACACCCGAATATTTAATTTATTCCCCAGTGTTCTTCATATTACAATTCTTTACAAATTCCTATCAACAAAGAACGAGTCGATTAAATTGGATTTATACTTTCACAAACATTCGATTTAACGTTTGCCACTCGATTAAAAAGGTTTTACCGAACCTTATTACAATCTGAAGGAAAGATAAAAAAAAAATCTCAAAGGACAAAAGTATTTCTTTTTCGTCATCCAATTTTCCAAAACATAAGTACGGTTGTAATGTTGTTATCGCGACATCGTTTCTCGAAGTTTCACCAAATATGACGAGGATAATATACGTATTTTTCTATCAAAATAACTTTATAGATAGAGGATATGATTTGCCAAATCGTTGTTTTATGGACTACTTAACATCATTCGTGTTGCTGCGAATAGCTTTGGACGTTTAATATTTTTACCAAAAGTACGATATAACATAAGATATTTATTTAAAATTATTATTACTTCGATGCTGTCAATCAGTTTCAATAGAAAGTTTAATATTTTTTGTACACCGTTCTAAAAATTAAAGAGCAACGTATGAATCAAGGGTAAAAGATTATAAATTATACACAATAGTATTCAAAGCGTAATTTATCTTAATATCTCTATAAATAGCTTTAGCTATATTATATCTTTAGGTATATATTAGTTATAATACATAAAATATTAGTTTATAATAATTGTGGGCGCGATGCGGGATGAAAATGAATTATGGATGCGTCCGTGCATGATACCGGGGAAAGAGTATCCGGTAGGACCCAGAACGAAGGACCTGCGGACGCGGGGGTGCAAATAAAGTGGGATTTCCCCGAAATGAAGACGAAAATGAAATAATTCGTTATGGAAAATGTGACAGTACATACTCGGGAGGTTCCAGGCGTAGCACATCCAAGACAAACGGTGATCTTTGTACACCTACTATCACTACGGTAGCGAACCAATTAATATTGTCCTGATAAGCGAATAGAATTTTGTTTTCGATGGTGCCGACGAGGGCAACGAACACGGCGAAGCGGCGCGAAAAGAGAATCTAATTGCGTAGTTTTCTTCCGATGGTATCTGTCACTTCTATCTCTGTCACTTTCTGTCTTGTCTTTCTGTTTACTGGTATCTGTAATGGACTAAAGAAAGTCGCATTCGAAAACGAGGCCAAACTATAGAGCGATGCGAGCATCATTAGAAAGTGTAAATCCATTAAAAAAGAAATCAGATTTAATATATATCTAAATTACATACCCAACTATTCCCAATCAACCTTATTTATCTCATCTCTTCACACATCCATTACTAGGCAGTAAACCCATATAATTGAACAGCCCAAATCTAATATATCGATGTATCCTCATCAAAGGGATAACATTCGTTCGCAAAAAGCCTACCGTAATATAGTGCACTTGACCGATTTTTCGTTAAGCCTTTAAGCATTCTTATTTATTTAGTAAGCACGGGACATATAGTTAACAGTATCTCATCTTTACGCGAAGCGCTGAAAATGCATATAAACTGACTACTTTATTTGATAAAATATTTAACAGTATTTTCTATTGTTTCTTTTTATAGTGAAGTAGGTGAACGAGCAAGCGGTCCCGCGTGATGGTAAGTGTTACCGCCGCCCATGGACACCTGCAACACCAGAGGATAACCTTGCAAAAAGGTACCGACCTTGCAAAATCCTATTCCTATTGTGCCAGTAGTCAATACTTCTTTATTTTCGTTTCTTTTGTAGCAAAACATTAACCAGTCGAGTAATTTCTGACTTTTTGTAAAATTCTAAAGCACTTGGGTTTTCTCACCACACAGCCATCTTCATTTAAATACTTACAACTCATCGAAAATACTTGTGGACTACGACGGAATGTGTAGTCTCGTCCTGTTAGTATCGTTGCCAACGCAATCACAACGCGCATTTATGTGACTTCATTTGACAAGTCCAAAGAGTCGTGCAGTCGTGGGTTAAAAATTCATAGTCGATACCTCTTACCTATCACGTTATTTTATATACATATATAAATAAATTTGTTTGTGCAGATCTATTCATTCTGAACAAATCTCCGTGATTTTTCTAGTGTCTATTATTGTATTTCTGTATTTGATAACTAATTTGGTAAAATATAAAAAAATAAAAAAACACAAAATTGGAGATAATTCTACTTCAAACACTCAACACGCGATTGAAAATATTTTTGTGCACAGTAGTCACGTTAAGATTAGCAAAAAGTTAAGTTACGCTACCCTCTAGTCATATGTACCGTGGAACGTCTTTGCTACTAGCCGCGTCTTTGTATTTCAGGATTTTCAAAAGAACTCTAGACAAACTAAATTAAAACCGTCGGTTTCATCTGGGCGTCTTCACAACGCGACTGTTTATTTCCTTATAGAACTAATATTTGACACTTTCGTAATTAATATCTGTGTAAATACTAATGAATTTATTAAATTTCTTCTAATCCATTATACTTTTTACTGTCCACATCAACCAGTGGGGGGAGAGAGCATTAGTGGAAAGTCCAATGGAATAAGGAAGTCTCCTCGTCTCGTTATACTTCCTAGTATCAAACTCCTTAATCTCCAAAGGTAGATGGGCGCATCGGGAGACGTGCTGACATTCGTCATTCCGAACTAATGTTGAGATATATCGCTGATATCCAGATGACTGACGGTATCCACTTACCACCAAGTGGACTGTCAGCTCGTCTGTCGCCTGCTTCTCCTAAAAAGAAATCAAAATTCGTTCATGAAACAAAATATTGCCCGCACCTTTGTATTGTTGAGAATTGGCTGAGCTGGGAACCAAAGTTAGACATACTACAGTTAGTGTATACGATAGGTCAAACTAAAAGTTCTTAGAACTGGATAATGTACAATACGATAGAATAAAACAAATAAAACAACTTATTACTTGTCAAACACCATTAAATTCTCAAAGCTGTCATTTGTTTTTATATCTGTGCGCAATTTGAATATTAAATGTTTGCGGAAAAATGAATTTAAACTAGAGGAATGGATTTTATTGCTGAAATGTATTTTATTGCATTTTTTTATTATTATTTTGTATTACATTTCGTTCTATTCAGTCGAAATACATTCCAGTCAATTATTTTTTATACTATGAGTAACCGTTGACCTTCTGCTATCTGTACCAACGACTGGTTATTGTTTACAAATAAAATACTCATATAAACAACATACTCTACTCTTTCCAGTATCCACATTTATAAACTTCGCGTCCATTAACATTCAAATCAAACCTCTCAAGCGATATAATTGGCAAATATTAATTATTCCGAGTACAACTTCGGCTTCTGTTAGTCTCAGGTAATTAAATCCGGGTTATTACCTGGGATGATTTCGTAATGGTTTCAAGTAAATAATATATGTGTTGAGGAAAGCCGAATACAAATATGATTCAATTGATATTATCATTGAATGACTCAATATTAGAATCGTTCGTGCAACTTATATTATTTACGATTATAATGTGATTGGTGTAAAAAATGGTCGCCGGTGGTGGTTCGGGGAGAAGAGTGTCAGATTAGAACGTGTGTGGTAGCAAACCTGGAGGTACTCTGATTTTACGCTTCCGCAGTTTCGGGCCCATCCGAAGTTCGAACGAACGAAGTGCTATATATCGGAGTCCTATATATCGGGTATCTCCGACGCATTCTCCGCATTCCCCTGGTGTTGCAGGTGTCCATGGGCGGCGATAGCCACTTACCATAATGTGGGCCGTTTGCCTTGTTTAATATTTAAAAAAAAAACAGAGAAATTGATTTCAGCGTTTGGATTTTCGCTTGAACATACAGAGCGAAAGCACAAACGTTAATGAAACTTATAATCTGCGTCGTTGAAAAATAGTTGATTTTGACGTACCAACTTACTTCCACCATTCGCGGTGGAAAAATATATATATATATATTCCAGCATCAAGCTATATATTAATAATGAAATGAAAAAAGCTTCAAATCATCGAATATTTAGGACCAGCAAAAATTCATTATGGTTAATAGTTACAACTTAACAGTTAAGCTCGTATACAGTACTTTAATTAAATATTTTTATGTTACGATTTCTCCTGCTCTGTACAATTAATGAATCAATATAATTTATTTGTAATAATTACGAACGGCTAACTGGGAATACAGTACAGATTCTATAGCACTATTTGTGACATTATCTGAGAAAAGGGACCTTGTAGTTTCTAGTATCCCGGATCGCCGGATCCCAGATAAAAAAAATATTGCTTTTTCTTAAAAATCAGATGTCGGTTAAGATGGACTCAGGGCTCGTGTCGGTCATTTTTACAGCACTACATAAATGTTACAATATGTTCAGGATGATATTATGCAACACCATTCAAACAAATATCACACGTACTAAAATAACTTATAAATATAACTTAAGACACAAAAACAATCTCATCGTTCGTCTTCCTAGTACTAATAAATATGGAAAAACCAATGTAATATTAAATATGTAGTATGTGAAATTAAACAATGTAGTATTATAAATATCTATAAAAATAAACTAAAGATATATGTTTATGAAAATGTTGCTAGTAAATAAGTATTATACTATATCTTATACCTAGAATAAATGCTTTTATATAATTATTTTAAAATCTCATGTAATGTTCTTAATGTTCTTATGAGGATATAGTTTCGTTAAGTAGAAACCGAAATAAATTAAAGGGATGACATATAATCACTAAAATTACATAATATGAACAATGTGGCGAGCACGGTTAGCATGCATCAAAATATTTTAAAGACAAATAAACATGTTTTAATTTCTACAAAACAATTGACCTCTCTCCAATTAAAATGGAATTATTTGATTCTGCAAAGTAAAGTAGTTGACAAGTTTTAATTGTAACGCAGCAGCAAGAAACTTTTAATTGCAATTTAAACTTTTTATAAAATAAACCTAATTATCCTTTTTATCCTAAATTTATGTCAATCTAAGAGATTACATTCGTAACGAAAGTAATACAAAAATAATTGTGACCGTATTTTTCTAAAATTGAGGGTGAATAGAGTGAGAGTGAGTTTTCCATGGTCGTGATTTTGATCAAACGTCGTGTTTTGAGGTAACCTCTCAAAAAATAGCTTCTTCTATACCAAAGCTGGTCAGACGCAGAGTACGACAATTTAACTTTCTTGTTCTCTGTGACAGAATTTGCACACCTGGTTGTTTACTAACTCCTCAATAAACATAAGGAAATTAAACATTGGACCACCATTCACCACTGAACAGAATTGTAAGACAGTATAATGTTTTATCTAAATATACTTGTATTAATATTGATTTATTTTCTGTCAGTCTTCCTAAATTCAAAAAGATCCTTTTAAATAGCAAGTAGTTTCTTGTTTTATTTTTTGGATATACATATAGTTATTATACTTCAGATTAAACTGTTTAAATTGACTGTTTTTACTCATATAGATGTCAATAATAACTATTTATTTACTTTCAATAATGGTAAAACACCATATTTCACTCTTTCGACGAAATTTTCCGAATACTTCTTCGAGTAGGGACCGCGTGATTTCGTCAATTTGGCGTTCAATTTTTTCTTTAAGTTCTTCAATCGTCTCAGGTTGGTTTGTATAGACCTTGCTTTGCAAAGAAGCCCACAGAAAGAAATCTAAGCAAGTAATCTAAATCACAACCTCTAGGCGGTCAGTTTTAGTCTCCAAGACCAAAGATGACAGGACGAGGGAACTTGGTTTGCAACAACGTCATTGTTTCCCGCGCAGTGTGACAAGTGGCAACATTCTGCTGCATCCGCATGTCAGTTATGTTCATTTCATTCAATTTTTGCCAAAAAAAGTTTGTCAACATGCCACTATAGCGATCGCCATTGACAGTCACCGAGGCCCCTTCTTCATTTTCAAAAAGGTATGATGATTCAGCGAATTGTTACTGTAAAATTTTTCTCCATTTTTGTAATGGGTTTTTTCTAACCTGTAATGCAGCATTTTCACAAATGTCAATGTCTCAATTAACAAAGTACCAAATATGGCTGACAGATCAATTGACAATTGAAAATGGCGTGCGATTCAAGTTCTCGTTGAGACACCCTTATATGCATACATACATAGGTAATATCAGATTATACACTAAAGATCGTATCCACCATCATTAATGTTAGCAATCAACGTCGTTGCCAGACAGAATGACATGTGGAAACGACACTAATTACCAATCGGGCTTTACGCCTTGATTTGATTTCACTTCTTCAAGTCATGATACTCTGCAAATTCACTTTTCATGGTCTTTTTCTATATAGCTGTTCAAATTAATCCACAGTGCACCGAAATACAAGCTGGATGCATTTTATTCCGCAAGGTTGACAGCACATCCAGATCTTCACTGGTATCAGGTGTCCATGTACCGCTACTGTAGCCACGTGTCCAGTTTTTCTAAAAAAAGAAGCGATCATCTGCTTCGCGGCACTTTGCACACGCGCCACTTTGGTGGAGTTCGGCTCATCTTTGTAAGACCCAAATGGTTGTTTGCTGCTTTGTTTCGGGGTCGTAGCTTTAAATCCATGTTTCATCACCTGTTACTATGTTCCACACCAAATTTGACCCACACCAAAAGTTTTTTGAGCCTCAGTCAAATTGTGTGGGATCCACCGCGAGCATAGCTTTCGCACAGACAAATCTTTGTGTAATATTGATTGTATCTAAACTCATGCCTAAGTCTATGGATGTCCGAATGTCATTTTAGGTCACTAGCCTGTCTGTTTCGATCATATGGCGCACAGCATCGATGTTTTTGTTCTTGACAGCGGTGGACGTGCGACTTTCACGAAATTCGTCACTGAGATTGACACGACCACGCTTGAATTCTGCAAACCAGCTATAAATATCGTCTTGCTTGGTGCTTCATCGTTAAAAGCAGTTTGAAGCCGAGGGAGGCTCTGCTGAGCTGTCAAATTACACTTAAAATCGTAGAAAATCATACAGCGAAAATTTTCACGAGTTGAATCCATCGTAATGCAGATAAGCAATTATTAAAATAACGCCACAGTGAACACATGCGTTGATACGAACATACGAAGAAATATTTGATGGTCCTATTTACTTCAAATTTGGTATTAATAAACAATACAAATAATTAGATACGTGTTTATCCTTGTTTCAAAATTGTGTCAGTGGACTATAAATCCGGGATTTCAAATTTTGTATGGATTCATTTGAATATTCCAAATCCGCGTTATGTTTTTTTTTAATTAAAATTAAGTAAATGCGCTGATAAAACGCGTTTTTAACGTTATTTTAAAACGTGTCCAACAATAAAATCTTTAATAAAAAAATAAGAACCCGCATCGATGTGAACAAACCTTTATAGACCCCAAGCATTCATCTTCATCGATTTCGATGGAATTTAGATAAATGGCTGCTCAGCCATCCAATTGACATCCTCATTAAATATTCTTTTAGAAAAGAATTTCTTAAAATCCTCTTAACTTTACTTACTTTCTTATCCTTACTAATACAATAAATCCGCAAATCAGGTTGTTTATATATTGGTTTGTTAATAAATTTGCTACAAATCAACAAAATGTAGTTTAGTAAACTGTTTTTCAAAATTGTGCATCGAGCGCTCGAGCGCTAAGTTAGCGTAAATTTAATATATTAGGTAGTCGAATAAGTTCGCGGCCTTTTTATAGTGAAAACAATAAAGACTTTTTTTGTATTAAATAAATATTTCTTGAACGGAATATTGTCCATTTAATTCGACTATCTTGCGCCATTTTTAAAATTTTTGGGGTTTTTGAGCGAAAAACTGATTTAAATTGTTTATACAGGCTTCTCTTGGATGTAATTTTACTTCATTTAAAAAAAAATGTATAGAACGTAATAAATGATAATCCGAAGGTGCTGTCTGGACTGTATGAAAGATGCGTTAAAATTTCCTAGCCAAGGTCCATTAATTTTTGTTCAGTCATCAAAGATGTATGCGGTCGAGCATTGATGTGATGGAAAACGACACCTAATCATTAATTCTGGGCATTTTCCTTCAAGTGCTTGTTTCAATTTTACTAATTGCTGACAGTGGACATCAGAATTAATCAGTTTAGACATCAGAATTAAGACATCAGTTCAGCCATGTGGCAAAAGCTCGTAATACACAATCCCTTTCTAGTCCCCTCACACACATAACATAACTTTTTTCAGAGTGAAGCTTGGCCTTGGGACCTCGCTTAATTGTGAAGGCTCACCTCGCTTAGACCAAGATCGTTTCCTAACATTGTTATCGTAGGTGATCCACTTCTTATCGTCTGTTACCAATCTCTTCAGAAATCGATCGATTTCATTTCGTTTTAGCAACATCTCGCATATGGAAATTCTATTCACCAAGTTTCTGTCATTTAAATCATGCTGCACCCAAACATCTAGCTTTTTTACAAAATTCAGTTTATGCAGGTGATCCAAAACTGTTGAATGGTGAATGTTAAGCTCTTCCGCAATTTATTGACTGTTTATGCCTTGATCTGCTTCAATTTTTTCAGTGACAACATCATCATTTACGACCACAGCGATATAGGAAGAATGAAACACTGAACTTCACACAACACTGAAGATGTCAACCACAGTTGACGAACGTTTGGAAGAAAGAGAAGAGATTCCAGAAGACCTGGGCCAAGTAGCCCGGAAGATTCAATTAATATGGACACCGGCCGAGAAAGCCTACACTCCACTATAATAAGAAGACAGTCTAAAAGAAGAAAGTTAGTTAAAAAGTCGCCGCTAGTGGCTGGATGAGAAGACTGTGTAGTGGCAGTATCGGGGGAGAGACACAGACTGATGCTATCGTATGGTAGGACAATACGACACTATAGCTATGTTTTGTATTGTCCAGAGCAATAATAAATAGATAGAACATATAGCTTTAAATATACGAGTATGTCAAGTTAAATACTTCAATTATAATGATTGTTTTCAATTATAATGATAGTTCGCACCAGGTTGCATATTGTCACTTTTATTATTTTTCTAGTTGACATTACTTTAACATTTGTTATCACAAATTAACCGTGTGTTCTCTAGTTAATGTCTATTACTAGTTGTGTCTCTAGTACTACACTTGTCGCTACGTTGTCTCCATTCAAGGACTCATCTACCTCATGGCTTGTCGATCCTGCAACAGACAGATATTGTCAGCGAATTGTCATTTTATAATAAGACGATTCACATAAAATTAAACAAAATTACATCAAGAGTCTAAATTACATCGAGAGTCAAGAGAACATGACACCTCGTTACGCTCTATTAAAATCTACTCAGTGCAAACTGGAAACCGGTTCGTATGCGCAGAAATATATGCTCTAACGCATTCGAGGACCTTGCATATTCATAATGTGTGCATATTTGAACAGCGAAGCAAATACATCATAATAGATGGAGGAAGTAGTAGCTTAACTCGCCGTTGCAACATGTTTTGCAGAATCAAATCAAATAAAGGAAAAAAAGTAAAATGTTCTATTTAAGATTCAACTTAGACACACCACATCGATTATGGGCGGGCACGAATTTGTATAGAAACGGATGATACTTACACTGGACCGTATTTATGCAACCTTTTGACATCCATCGCAACATGCGCTCGTGGCAGTTTGTGTGACGGTGTATCACACAGACGTGTGTGCGCGATACGCATTTCGAATGCTTAATTTTAATCAAGATCAATAATTTTAATCAAGAAAACAGGAGTTCATCTTTAAAGATTAACTCCTGTTTTCTTTAGGTACTGCCCAAATACCATTCAAACTCGGACTCTAGTGCACTTAAACAAATCAGTAGGTCGTGAAAGCATTTTGCGTTCTGCAAACGATGGAAAAGAGTGGCAAAGTCATTATGAATGAGTTCATTTTAGTCTATTAATTGAGCAGTAAAAAGAGAAATTGCGCTCTTTACAACTATAATTTACAACCTGTGCCTGTAAAACCTGGTGTTTGGCGTCTGCAGGGTAGCAAAAACTTGCTGTTTTCGAGATATTTGCTCCTGTAAGGGAAGAAAATAGATTTTACTCATCGCGCACGGGTGACTCACGAAACTGATACTGCTTCCTAAGGAAACGCTGATCTGCTTCTGAAAATCACAACGTCTGAGCTGGACATGTAGTGCGTATGTCACAAGAAGTGACTCACGAAACTGATACTGCTTCCTAAGGAAACGCTGATCTGCTTCTGAAAATCACAACGTCTGAGCTGGACATGTAGAGCGTATGTCACAAGAAAGGGCACTAAAAATAATGACAAGCTGGACCCCGCAACTATTTTTAAATTGTATTGTGCTGTATTGGGCAAAGGCGTCCCCCGTCTCTTATTTCTGACCGTTCTAAAAATTGACATAGTTTTATTCTGGTGAAATCCTTTCCATTTCCACGAGAGCACAAATCTAATAAAAAGCAAGTTTTATTTATATTTCGAGAAACTACTCAATTTAAATGTAGGTAAGAAACACGGTAACATATCGAAACGTATTTGATTGAAACCTTTAGTGACCAGGGGCCTTACCACAATTCCTTATAGCAGTATTATTTTAACCTTATTTCTCAATTTCGTACCACGGCGTCCTTAATGTAAGCTTATATTAGTATGTTTTACTAAGAAGTTTTGGTGACGTCACGTAGCTTACTGTAGTGCAAATTGGAACGTTGTATGAAAGAAATGGCGTTATACAGTTCATATAGCGTTATCTCGTTTTGTTTTTTAGCAGGGAATAGACAAATAATTAAAATCATTCGTTCTTTCGCAGCACTAAGCATTAATATTTTGGTGGAGGTCATGGTACGAATATGAGTAATGTTATTTTAGGCCTGAAATAAAACGTTCCTGCAACAATATTGTTTTGTAAAAGATGGTGGTAAGGCCCCTGTTAAGTGCATCTTGGTCCAATATGGTCATTAATATAAAAGAGAACAATTGAAGGTCAGATGTCATATAGCATGATAGCATAGGTGCTGACAAGTTTCTATAGGTTAAGATGTTGCTCACTGTACTAAGCGAGCGATTGGTAGCACATTTCATTAATTATTCTTGCATGCAATTAATTTGAAACCCAGTGTCACATTACGGCAGCCTCACATCATTAATTGACAAATACTCTCATTAAGGTGTTATTTGGTTTAAAACTAAACATTGTTAATTTATTTAATTAATGTTTTTGTGGTTGCAACAAAATACTGTTGAATTTTAATTTTAATGAAGCAATATCATATGCAATTTACCTAATCTGTGTAAGTGTTGAAATTTAAATTTTAAAGCTAAAGGGTAGGTACTTGTACTTGTATCAGCCTTTTAATCTCCCACTGCAGGGCCAGGCCGCCTTTAAAAAATCACTGGGGGGTTTCGGGCCGTAATCCAACACGCGGGTCCAGTGTGGATTTTTAGGAACACAAACATATGTTTTTTTTTTCTGGAACATGCGGGATTCCTTGCGATGTTTTACTCTCGCCGCTGAGTTAGTGACATTTTTTTAAAATCCCTACTGTAAAAACTCAGTGGTACGGGCCGAGGGCTTGAACACCCGACCACACTCGAATGTGAGCAGAGTATAGATATCTATACTCTGCTCACATTATCACAACTAAATATCCCAACACAACTGCTCACAACACTATCTATCTAGATATCCCTAACTAAGCTATCGCCGATCTTAAAGATGAACAGGGAATATTTGCCAAGTTCACAAGCAACGTTGTATACATATTAGGTCCTTACGTAATATATGTACATTTATATACATATTAGGTCCTTACCTATGAAATTGCCGTTTTACTTGTATATGGAAAAAATCATTTTTTTTATATGACAATTATAAATTTAATAAACGAAGTATTATTATAATCAATGCACTTTTGCAATTTTACAGTTTGACTGTGTATCATACTCGTACAGGATCCACTTCTCGTCACGAGTCACAATACTATTCAGAATCCTTTCATTTTTGTATCGGTTCAGCAGGGTGAGGCAAGCTTCGACGCGTGTTTGCAGCTGACTTTCATTAAGCTCACCGTATGAGCTTAATGTACTTCCCGAGCTTCTTCGCTTCTTCCCAATTTGACGCAAATGGATCAATTTCGTTTTGTCACTTATGCCGAAAACTGCTGCTAACTCAGACGTGCTTTGAGATGAATCCGCTTCCACTATTGCCTCAATTCGTCAATATCGACTTTAGTCTCCGGTCGTCCACGGGGCTTGTTCTTGAGGTCGAAATTTCAAGAATGGAAACAATCAAATCAAAAACGCACCGTGTGTTCGTTTGCGGTTTGAAAACGTTTGCGATGTTCGATTGCGGTCCGTACACATCGTTAATATTGCGTGCCGTCTGTGCTGCGTTGCTGTCACGACGGAACTCATATTCAAAAATAACGCGATTTTTTTTTTTAATTTTTCCATGGTTGCAAACACAACGATATCTAAGCGAAGAGTCGTTTGACGGAAGACAAATGAATAACTGATGTTGAAAAAGAATGTCATAGCTTTAAATTGAATTTAAAATTTCAAGCCGAACGCAAGATAACTAAGCTCAAAGTGGCCACTGTGATCGAACAGCAAATTCATAAGTAAGGCCCTAATATTCCTACATACTGTACCGGTCAAACGAGCGTTCGCATAAATAAAAACTCCTTTGCAGATCATTATCAACGTTTAGGTCAAACAAGCGGTTAGGTAGTGCCAACCGCATATATAATGTTATAGAACTAATCTATTCATTCAGTGCGACCACGGGTCTCCAAGCTACGACCCGCAGGCCACAACCGGCCCGCGAGGACCTGCGATCAGGCCCGCGGCAGCGAGCTGGACATGCCTGGCATCCGTCCCGCCACACTTAACTGCATTTTATAATAAAACAAAATAATAACATTTTTAATCACTAAAGAACACAATGACTATTATACATAATTATGATCAACCTGAAATATAAGCACCCTTCCGTAAGTATTTATAGTTTATAAAAAAGTAGTGGAATTAAATTTATTATGAGAGTGCAGATAATATTTACTTAACCCAGTTTATTACATGTAATTGTTGTTTCGTCTGTTTAATTATGCAACAATATTAATTGGACTCGGCTCTTTCAATTATTATCGTGGACGAGACATTAGTATTTTGTTTTCGTTAGTAGGAAAGAACTTGGCCGTTCTCCAGACTTATGTTTTAATTATATCATTCTTGACAACAGATCAGCCCAATAGGAAGTGTCCCTACCAGCTGTGCACAGGGTCGCGATATCCTTTCCCGTTCTGACATTCATTAATTTATAAACAGGTGTTTATATGTGTGGGTCAAGCTACTGTGTCCGTTTTTGTATGTGTCTGGACTCTGTGTCTCCTTCGGTATGTGTAGTCTCTCCAATTTGTTCTACTGGTCAGTATAACACACAGGAATATTTTCGTCCAAATAGTTATACCTGTAGAACTCTGAGAAAGACTGCTTGGAATAAAAGTCTGGACACACAAGACAGAGAATCCAAGTCTGGAGTTATTTATTTATTTAACGCTATTTCCATTGACTCAATGTAACAAGCCACCAACAAATACGACCAAAATAACAGATAAATACGGTGTGAAAACACCTTAACGTCAACAATATCTGTCTCGAAAAGTGTTAAATAACGCAGAAAAAATCTCTCTGGTAATTTTCGAAAGAATTTAGTTAACATAATTGGATGACGGTGTAGCATGGAGTATGACGTTCCTTAAAATGAATGAATAAGTAAAATTTATTTGCATTTCGTAACCTTTGAAATATAAATATCTGAGAAAAATAAAAAAATGGGGAAGCCCCTGAGATAAACGAGTTAATATACTATAGACTATAGTTTACAGAATCAATAACAACTGCTAAGCACACATTTACACTTTCGACACCGTAACGCAACGATTATAAAGTAGGTACATTCTTTAGAGAAACGCTTTAGAAAAGTATCATCTCTTTCTGCGTCATAAATAATAGTAATAATCATAAAAAGTAAGTAATAATAGTTAAGCAATAATTTGACATCATATTTAAATCTTGAAGGTTTCTGTGATGTCTATATATATGTATATAGATAAATAAACGATACTTATCTATAAATGTAACTGTTTATAAATTAAAAAAAATAAGTTTTTTTTGCCTCTATGGCTGAATGTTAACCTCTTTACATTAACTTTCATTAGAGTTACCTCCCAACATCGACCTCGTTGGGTACTCAGATATAAAATATGATGCTTCAGCGAATCCACGACGAATATCATTAGGTGTCATCAGAATATCATTAACATATTTTTGACTAGGACCTCCGCCTGGATTTCACTCGCTATAATTTTGAGGAGACCGCGAATTACAGATTTGCGAATAAATTTCATTGCATCTCGCTATGTCATGTAATTAAATAACATCAGCTCATAAAAACAGCTGGCAAGCGATCCGCCAGTGCGCTGCGCTGCGGTGCGATGCGTTCCGCGTTAACTGTGCGATAGTTCTTATAAAATGTATGGAAATGATTCAGGGGGATTTTTGCAATATTAGCGCTGCGATGCGGCCCGCCGCAATATGGGCGAGCCTTTAGACTTTAACGTGCCTAGAGTGTTTGTATAACATATCTAGGTGTGTATTCTCAACTCGATGATGTAAATCGACGCGAGTGTACGTACACGATCCGAGTGAATGAGTGGTTATGCGAAGAATAATGCTACTGAATTTAAAAAAGTTTTTCATAAAAGAAGTTAGGTATTTAGATGGTGCAGATATTTTTTATTCAACCCTATATTTGAATATGTGATGATTCCAGCAGCTTTCAATAATGCTTTCAATTTCAATGTTGACATACTGGAGGTTTGCATTAACCAATAGAAATGAATTGTGGCACAAAAATAGCTATTTTTGTGCCAAATTTAGTCTAAACTATAGTTTGTGTCAACGACAACGACTTGTTAGCGACATGAATCGGAACAGAATGAAGGAACAGCGCTAGAAATAGGAGCTTAGCACCAACTTCGGACACGCAGCGACGGACATCTTGCGTTATCTATCCCTCTACTTCTGTGATAGGACTCATGAAGCTATCGTATTTTTAGTGCATTATTTTTATCGTAGTTATCTCAATTCTGGAAAACTTTTCAACTGAGCAACTGATCCAATCAACTGATCACCCACTTTAGAGATGTTTTAGCTGTTTTTTGAGTCTCCAGTTAAAAAAATACTTATCAATATTTATTTTAATTTTACATCAATATAGTACTTTTACAATGAGAATTACTAGCAGAATATCAGCTCCTGAGTGCAAATTCTGCTCCGTAGTATCATGCTCAGCCAGTTAACCTTTTTGTCGCCGGTGACACATAGTCAAGGTGTGACTAAGTAAGGTAAAACAATTTGATCCATTTCTACACAGAGATTCGTCTGGCCCTTCTCAACGAGCCCATTCGAAGTACATTAGTTATATCAAGTTGTATTTCAAGCCGTGTTTCGATAAAAAACTGGCATCTATTCTGTCAATGGAAAGATGCCAATATATAGAGTGTACAAATGAGAGAACGCCTGTTGTCTATTATTTTATGTAGCTATATGGTATCGTAAACAAGCTTCCGGGCAATGACTTTCGTCTTCTCCCAATACATTATTACCTCCATTACCTCTCAAAATAATGATCATTATGATTATTTAGGGAAGTGATCGATATCTTCATTAGAAGGTTTAGGCCCTAATCACCACACAGGCAGGTTGGTGATCGCAGTGCTAAGATTCTAGCACCGGCGATGCTGCTGCCGTCATGTCTCTGGTATTTGAGTATCTGGTATTTGCAAATCGAATGGTTAATAACGCCCTTAGTCGTGTGTCACCGTGACATGGAAGACCGTGTATGGTGGCGGTCCTTAGGAGAGGCCTGTATCCAGCTGTGGAGAGACACGGGCTGATGGTATGGTACGTACGGTAGGGATTTTGATTTAAGATTTTAATTAAAAGGCTCAAAAGCATTTTTTTCTATATGTTTAATCCTAATACTAATAATATTTTAAATACGAAAATTTATTCAGTCGGTTGTTATTTAATTACAGCTTTTATTTAAATGAGCTTCCATTTTTCCACGATCAACAATACAACCCCTCTCCCACAGAAGACTATCTTGAACTGCATGTCCCACTTTATCCTATCTCCTCAATGTACGTACAAGTTTCAGTCGTGAGTGAGATATTTCAGAGCCCGTTCCCATCCCATCCAACCATTTCTCCAAATCCAATCCTATATCTCCAAAGGTAATCATCGCATGCGAGCACTGCACACCCATTTTGTAATTTTGGACTAATTTTAGCATGTATCGCGGACCTCAATGGGTATCCGTTTACCTTTGGTGGGCTGTATGCTCGTCTGCCGCCTTCGTCCATGAAAAAAAAATAACTTTTTTAAATAATTAAAGTAACTAATTTTAAATTACTAAGTCCTATTTTTTATTGTCACCAGAGAAGCTAAACCTAACCCACTAACTTAAATTTGCTGCCATTGAGTCGTTGATCATTCAGTATTTTCTGCTGCTCACTTAAATATTTCTCTTCAATAATTCTACATCAAACCAACTAATCACTAAGTATGTAACTCTTTACTGCCCATCAAAAGGATATAGAGAAAGATTGACAATGCTTTTTGGCGGGAACTCGAGAAGAGAAGTTGAGTTTTAGTTCGATTATATTGTAAAAAATGTGTATTAGGCGTTTTGTGTTTTAATAGTGTCAGTTTATTAAACTTCAAGTGTTTTTCATGCGTGCCATTTGTGATAATCAAATAAAAGCGTGGGACTGCGTTTTTCGTGTGCTGGAAGCCTCTTCTGTCCACAGTAAACCTACTATTTACTGTGCGACTATTGAGTTACTTCGACGGGACTGGACGTTAACAGGATACGTTTTACACTCTGGAATTGTTTATTACAAAGAAAACTTGACACTGGCAGAATGTGCTAATTGCATCATTGCCATATATGAAGAAAAAAAAGATTGACAGTTTGAATAAACTGGTATACAAAAGGCGGTTTTATTCTAAAGGTATCTCTTTCAAACAATCACTTAAAGTTAGTATTTCAAAATATTAGTAGTGCGTGGAACGGATTAAGACGGGTTTAATTCCAATTTCAAATATATAAAGTCGCTGGCCAACATTTAGTTTCTTATACATCATACAATACATTTAAAAATACCACATCTTTATGTCTAAAAACTACAACGGTCTGTTAAACATACTCACGGACACGTTATTCTATTTTTATGAGAAAACACTTCAGACGACAGCGTAAAAAATGTGTCAACATTTTTCAAACACAAGTTCCATAGAGCTGTCGAAACAAACTCATCAATTTCGTATCACAACAATGAACAATAATTCTTACAAAATAAATGTTTTTTCTTCAATAGCCGATATCGGTGCAATCGAAGTTTGATTGATAATAACGGTATTGAGAAAGAAGTATCAGTAAAGCTTTTTATGAAAAATTCATCTTTATGATGCCTCCTAAACGATCAGTTTATATTGTCCAAGTTTACGGATTGCACAATGTTGTTGATAGTTTGGGGAATGTTTTCAAACTCGTGCAATGATTGAACAAAAAGGTGTGAGCTAGTTTATATTAATTAAACATTATATTTCATTTAATTTAATATTTTCATTGGGCTGTGTGGGTTAAATATTGCGATATATTGAAACTTTACAATATCCATTCTCAAATATTGAGAATAATTTGGATGTCACCTTCCTTAGTTCGTAAAGCCAGGTCTTTGAAAAGATTTTATTGAGAACGAGTCACCTTTTTGTATCAATCTTTCAAGCAGCGATGCTTTCGTCTTTTAAGTTTAGACTCAAGAAATAACGCTATAGTAGCAATCAAATGTTTAAATGTAAATGCTCATTAACGATTACGGGCCAGTAATTTTATTGTGTGCAAAAACAATGGACATTTCGGCGCAAGACGCTATTCAATAATATTGTGCAAATACATTATTGTTCAGTTTTATTATAGGTCTTGGGGCCGCCTTATTAAATGTTGATTCAATGTTTGTCTTTTTTTTTATTTATATTAATGGAGGCAGACGGGCAAGCGGCCCACTTGATGGTAAGTGGCTACCGCCGCCCATGGGCACCTGCAACGCCACGGGCTATGCGGGTGCGCTGCCGGCCTTGTCTGAACGTCAATATTCATTAGATTGTTTAATTATTTTTTTCTAGAAATGTTCGCGAATGCAATATTTTAGTATTGTGCTGTCATTTGAGCAGTGTTCTAGAAGACCTTCAAACTATGAAAAAATTTTTGAAGTTCATTACCCGACGGCGATTGCTATTTTTAAATATCAAAGTAATATTTTTGTTTACCAATTCAGTCTAGTTTTCGACTAAAACATTTTTTTTCACAAACCTCGTATGCGCTAAGTAAGGTAAAGGTAAGTAAGGTAAATAGGTCGTATGCACGCCCTCGTATGCGCTGCTTACCTTTGCAAAATAAGGAATAAAGGATAAAAAGAGTTGAGGATGGTGTGTGGTGACGAGCCTTGGGACATGCCTATATCCTGCAGACGAGAGACATAGGCTGATGGTTTGATATGGTACACGGCTATACATGATAACTCGTTTATTTGTAGTGTGACCAAAACTGATTTTGCGGCCGAAACCTAAACTGAAACAGAACCTTCTACCGCAATCGCAGTTTCGGCTAAAACCGTAGTCAAAACCGATTTCTTTTCTTATGGTCTGTATTTGCTTACTGTAAACTTAAAATAGGCTATTTTAAAAGATCTTTAAGCTAAGTATTTTTTCATTAATTTATCTATTAACACGTAAATATTTGAATTGCTTTGGAATGGAAAGTACCAAAATATGGTTTATTACTTATGTCACCGGGAAATATAATATTTTTGAAATAAAATTATTTACTATCCGACCAACCAAATACGAGTAGTTGTACCGTTGCTAATTGATTAGTTTAGTTGGTCGGACTTCAATAAGGGAGGAACTATAGACTTACCAATAGACGTACAATGTCAGCTGTCACCGCGATTCCATAAATCTCATATTGTAGTGTGTGTGTGTGTGTGATTTGTCATAATGTTTGTTTAGGGATGCGAACAAATGAAGAAATGAAATATACCACAAGCTTCGATATCGATAAATAACATTGATTATGAAGTAGGTACAAAAAAATAAAACAAATTATTTATTATTTAAAACTGAATTACTGAATGAACATTATGTGAAAATTAAAAATAGTTTACACAATAATAATTTTCGTGATGTTCACACGGTGAATAAAATGAAATAAAGTTTCACCCATTCAAGGATATTTCAAATTCAAAAAATTCAAATTCAAATTCTTTATTTCATAAAACACACATTGTCTATGATCTAAGTGATGGAGCCACCCGGTAAGCAAAAATGCCTGTGTTGGGTGGCACCGCTCTTCCTTTAGGTTACATGAGTATGTGTTATGCTTAAACTACTACAATATTTAGTTAATCAAATAAGTCTTGTTAACCAAAATTATGGTGTACATGGTAATGATTGCAAAGTTAAAAGGTGTGCTATGTTTAAATAAAATAAAATAAGATAAGATAAGAGGAAACTTGGTGTTCATGAAACCAGGTGTATGTTAATACATTCATGAAAGAAATCAAAACCAGGATGTAAATCTCATCGCTCTCTCTCTCTCTCTCTCTTTGTGTGTATATATATATGTATGTATTTGTGTGTGTGTGTGTGTGTGTGTGTGTGTGTGTGTGCGCGTGTGTGTGTGTGTGTCTGTGTGTGTGTGTGCGTATTGTGTTTGTGTTTGTATTTATAAGATTATTGTAACAAAGACTCTGTCTCATTATAAGTTAAGGTCTTAAGCCAATTTGTGATTACTCTCTTGCAGTCGTGGTAAAGTTTCGGGTAAATGTCTAGTTGTTTATTCAATTTATTGTAAATATGCGAAGATTTGGAGTAAAACTGTCTGCGCGCAAATGAAGTTCTTGTTATTACGTATTCTGCTACAGCAGCTTTATTCCTTCTATTTGTTTTATTTGTCTTATAAGGTAATATTTTATGGTTTTTTAGTGTGATATGCAGGATGTATAATTTTCTGACCGATAGTAGATCACTGAACAGATGGAGTTGCTCAGTGGGGAATCTGGTTTTTTTGAAATACATAACCTTAATTAGAGCACGTTGAGCACGTTCCAGTACAATAAAACGGCTCTTTGCTGACCCACCCCAAACGGAAACACAGTACACTAGGACAGATTGGACTAAGGATATATATATTTCATTTAAGATATTACGGGAGTTTGACTGGTTGTTCTTCCCTGATACAATGTGCCTCAGCGCCCTGAAGATCCACGTTAGTTTCCTGACTCTACCTATGACTTGTTCAAGTTGCGGATACCAGTTAAGATGTTCATCGAGAATAACTCCTAAGTATTTAGTTTGAGCAACCTTATCTATTGCTGGACACCCACAGACTGACGAGGTTGGAGACAAACATGAGTGGATCCTGAGCGACATATCATCTTCGGGCTGTGTACCATCCGAAATGCCGAAACATATGTAGTTTGTCTTTTTCGTGTTCAGAGTTAGTAAGTTCAGTTTAAGCCAGTTGTCTATTTGTGCCAAACCCTTTTCAGCAAAGATCTTAACCTCACTCCAAGATTTGCCAGTAAATATTATTGCAGTATCATCTGCATATGAAAAGAGTTTCGCATTTGGGATGGTCATGTTAACTAGATCGTTTATGTATACCAGAAATAAAGTCGGGCCCAGCACACTTCCCTGTGGGACACCATAAGTGACTTCTTCAAGCCCACTTATGACGTCCCCGAGCTTCACCCTCTGTCTCCTGCCTGAAAGGTAGCTCTCGAGTAGTGACAGCGGTGCCCCCCTAACCCCCACTCTGTCGAGTTTATGCACAAGAGTGGGGACAGAGACGGTGTCGAAGGCTTTTTTCAAGTCTAGATAAACACCCAGGCACTTGTTGCTGCAGTCCATATTTTTAGTCACTAGTGAAGTAAGTGCAATTATGGCATCTTCAGTAGATTTTTGTTGTCGAAAACCAAATTGGGCATCAGAGATAATGTTAAATTTGTTAAAAAAGCTTAAGAGCCTGGCGTTGATTAGCTTTTCGATGATTTTCGATAATGCAGGTAGAACTGAAATTGGCCTATAATTACTGACGTCATCTCTGTCCCCCCCCTTGTACACCGGGGTGATTATTGACTGTTTTAATGAGTTAGGAAAGACACCGCGGTCAAAGCAGAGGTTTACTATATGAGTTATAATAGGCACTACTTCTTTAGATATGTGCTTCAAGAATGTTGTAGGTATGCCATCATAACCCGGCGCACTATTGGATTTCAGGTTATTTATTGTAGTATAAACTTCTTCATTGCTAACAGGTAATAAGACAAAAGATTGAGGTTGAGTAGGGGGGGCACCCAGTGGCGGACACGAATGAGAGTTCGGTGTAATTTTCAGTGCAAGCCCTTTTCCGACATTTGCAAAATATTTATTTATGTAATCTGCTGACTCAGGGGGAGTAGCTTTCATATTTAGTAATTCTGGGTTCAGTTTATTAGGTTTACTAGTATAAGTTAGGGTTTTTATATTTTTCCAAAGTATTTTACTGTTTTTAATTGATTTTGCAATAAGCTCCCTCTCGTATTTTCTTTTTAGTTTTTTAATAAGATTATTACAGTAATTTCTGTATCGTGTGTAGGTTACTTTTAATACATCATTATATGGGTTTTTACGCAGTTCTCTCTGTAATTTGTCACGGTTACGTATACATCGTAATAGCCCAGGAGAGATCCATGGTTTTAATATACGTCTACTACTAGGTATCACAGTAGTTTCCGTATTTTGTTTTACGGATTCGCAATTTCGTTCGTATATATTGTCGGAGAGTAAATTAATATATTATAAGTTATATTTTTAACAATACATTTCAAAAGCAAAATGGATATAATACCTATGTATATACCATAATGTTTTAAGATTGAAAATGGTTTTCATTATAATCAAATAAGTGTTTAAAATTATATTAGGATTCCCTGTAAACTACAAGATCTGTCCTAGATTAAAAGGTCTTCATTACAATTTGTATTATAAAATAAGTATGGATATTTAATGATAATTTAAAACTTAAAATCATTTAACTTATTACAATTATTTTAATTATTTCGGCTTGGCGATGATCAGGATCAGGATAAAAACAGCACGCTACCATTTTTGGAAACCGAAAACAAATAATTACAATTCTAAGTTTACGGTAAAAATGAATGATTATTCGTTACTTAATGTGTGAGTTTCCAGACCAAGGTTATCTGAGTTGAGTTTAAGTGAGTTTAACTGCTCACTCATGCATATTCCTTATTAGTGGAATATGTAGAATTTAAAAAATTGTTTTCGTGTTAATTACTAATAAAAGAGAAAGCTTGCACAAAATGTACTGGCATAAAATGATAAAAAGACGCTAAATCCCGTTCGAAAATCTCTTGAAAGAATAAAGACTAATGAAAATGTAACCCGATTAAATATCAAAAACAGGAATTGACACGCTCTAACATATTCAGAGCGCATTTACACCGAGACATTTTTATCGATAAATTTTATTGACGTAAATTTTTAACGGTTAGCATTTATGTATATAAAGCGTAATTTTAACATATTAATAAAACATTCATTTATGACACAATATTTCAAATTAAAATAAATATAAAAAGAACTATAGATATTCTTTAATAGCAATTGCTTTCATTGGCAAAATGTAACTAAATTTACGGATTGAAAAGCTTAGTGTATTATTTTACGTGTATTATTTGTGTAGTTTAGTGTACCTGTGAAAACTGTATTTATTTCGATTGTTACATCTTGTAACTTTGTAATCGTAAACAGCACACGATGCCATGATTATATAATACATTATTCTTACAAGAAATGAGTACAAAATATTAAAAATAGTTGGACCACTGCGTTTGGCAGACCGTTGACTCTTAAAGTTACCGAAATCGGGGTCATTTGATAGTTTATGCCGACTCTTTCTCACTTATGGTGAACGTACTTTGGTTTCTATTATCTTTCACATGCTGTGTATATCTAGCTGTAGCAGAAATATTAGATCTGTGGGAGAAACGATGTGTACAGATCGGCCTTCTGAAGTGAACTTCAAACATATCGCGATTAACACCCGCCTGCGCGGAGTATCCGAGCCGTTCCGAGTATTCTCGAGCGTTATCGAAGCGAGCCGGGAAGTCACGAACGACTACAGTTTCGGCCGGGCCGAAGTTACGGTCGGTTTTTAGCCGAAACTGAAACTCCGGCCGAAACATCATCACGTGGGACCGCTTGCTCGTCCCGCCCTCTTCTCTATAAAAAAAAAACTCGGAATTTTGACCGAAACAGGCCGGAAACAAAACCGAAACCGAACCTACGGTCGGGCACTATTTATATATATAACGATAACAAAAGATTAAAATCTCTTAGTACGCAGTTATCTGTGGAGGTAGTTATGTTAATGAAAACATACTGTATGAGTTAAACAAAGAAAATGAAGAATTTATACAATATTTTCTATTCATGCAAATGTATGAAAGCCTAAATAAATGTACTCACAAATGGGCAGATAAAAAGTAGTATTTAAAGAGCACACATAATGTTATATCAAACGATGTACTTTAAATAAAAAATAAATAGTTACAGTAGGTTTATTAAAAACCTCGTAACTCGTGCTTTAATAAAAAAAACCTTTTAAAATATTGCATTGACGGATGTAGTAACTGAAAAAATTTACGATGTCAGGAGCGTGTTGGACTGATTTATGATCAATACAACTGGTGTGTGTTGTTTAAGACCACAGTATATAAAAGGAACGGTGTGAACTCCTCTTTCACATACCAACATGTGTTTGATGTAGGTAGATTCAGTGTTAACCCGTTTAAATTTTGTAGGTGCCAATTTACAGTATCATTCTTGTATGTAAGTGTTATAGTCATACAATCACATAATTTCGATTTTTTATCACTGTATACTTAATTTATGTGTTTATTTAAACTTTATTGCACAAGTAATTGTACAAAGGGCGGACTTAATGCCATATGATATTTTCTACCAGTCGACCAGCACATCATACAGAAAAAGGATCGCAGGTGCAGTTTAAAATTAGAAAAATAAATTTAACATAGGTACATATACATATAAATATACATACATACATAAATATACACATTCACATATGATTTACTGTTAATGTTTTTTTAAATTAAATAATCGATTTAACAAAATCGATCAAGCAACACAGGTGATCATTTTAACAATTTGCGAGACGATCTTGAATTCCAAGCGTGAAATGTCGTGGTATTATAAAAATTATTATTGGCATTATAAAACAAATTTATTAATTATTTTTTTAATGAAAATGAAACAAACAATTACATATTTACCACAGACATAACAAGAAGAGAAATTTTAAGAAAGTGATAAAATACCTATAGATCTAATATAACAGTATAGCCTGCTGTCTGTATGTCCTATGACGGTATTGAATAGGCGTCCAGCTCAGTTTTAGCTGTGTGTCTGGGAGGACACTCAGCGCAGATTTTCTCGCGGATGTAATGATTAATATGAAATGAATGAGTCAAAAGTTGCCGTTTGGAGCGAATTTGAAATTTTGGAACAGAATCCCACAACTGTTTTTTGAAGGTTGCATTAATTGAATTTAGAAACAAGAAATTCTGTAAAAGGCACAGGGTACGGAATATTTTAGCGCAGAAGGGAATAAAAAGCAATTAAGCTTGACGACCGATTGACGCTGTTGGTAGACCCTACTTGCTATGGAAAAGGTTCGATTCCGTGTCGGACATTATTTTTTTAAAGACAAATGTTTGTTCGGGTCTGGGTGTATTGTTGTCATTGTGCATGTCTCTATACCCACGTCACAGGGAATTCTAGTGTGGGCCACGGTGTCGTTATTTATTAAAAACAAGCGTTTACCGTCTTTTATCTATACTGTGTTCATTTGCCTGTTTATTTGCACAACGCATTCTACGTTAGGTCCATGGATATTTTTGGCTCTTCAATGATCCATCGCTTGGATGTAAAAGGGTTATGCATTATGTGATTTACTACAAGGTTTATTGGTTACCAGGTGTGCGAAGAGCGCCAGGAATAAAGTAAATAACGAGGTAGGTACATCAATCCAAGTCTATTTTAAATCATTACTAGCATTTTTCCGCGAATCTGTCTGCTTTAAAACCAATTTCGTACCAGGAAACCATACCGTACCATCAGCGTATGTCTCACCACTGCTAGATATAGGCCTCTTCCAAGGCTCGTCACCACACACGATCCTCGCCTCTTCTCATCTAAACCACCATCCGCGAACATCTTTAAGTCGTCGGTTCACTTGGCCAGAAGGCGTACCGCAGTGCCCTCCATTCGAGGACTCGTCTACCCCAACGGTTATCGATCCTGTGGAAAATATGACCTGCTCAATGCACCTTGAGTTATACCAGTGACGTTAGTACTTTAGCGAATCTCTTGGTTTTAGATCTTAACGAGCATAGTTCAAGCATAGATTTCTTGTAATTTTTCAAACCTCTTATTTTTTAATTAATTTTAATAAACAATGAACTTCTCCATTGTTATAGCCTATTCGTTTCAGTCACCTGAGCAAAACCAGGGCAGGGTAGGTATTATCATGTAAAGATATAAATGTACAGAGATATCAACTCGTTACAAATTTCATGTTTGTAATGAGACCGCCACGGGCACTGACCGGTAGATTTATTGCGGTACGCCCCTTTGTAATGTGTCCGTGTTATGTACGATTATTAGATATGATGGTGGGCATATTTGTACGGAATTGTTTTGAGCATGTTAATGCTTGTTCTGATGATGACAGCCTAATGACTTGCAGAGTGTTTTGGAAGATGAATTAAAACTACCTCAATTATTACCAGTTTGTCGATATTGAGGTTTAATAGAACTTTATGTCCAATTGATAGGTTTAAGACAGCAGTGCTAACGACTTCGTTCGCGTGAATCTTACAGTGATTCCCGTGGGAACCCTATAAAAGATCTGCATAAAGAGACAGAGACAAAAATTACAAAAAAAAATGTTTCGGTCTCTACATTCATCATTCGTGCTTTATATTGCATTCACTTTTTAAAAAATATTTCATGAAAAAAATACGGTTCTGTTACGATTTTATTACCTATAGGTATATGTATAAATAATCAAAATATCACAGAACAATTAATTATTGCTGGACGTATAAAGTACAATTTTATCCACTACAGAACGGAGATGGTATATGCGTTTGGGGTAAGAAAATATGTAGTGGAGTGTAGGCTTTCTCGGTCGGTGTCCATATTAATTGAATCTTCCGGGCTACTTGGCCGAGGTCTTCTGGAATCACTTTTCTTTCTTCCAAACGTTTCGTCCAAACGTTCAACAACTGCGGTTGACATCTTCAGTGGCGACTGCGTTCACTTTCGGAAAGATGTTATCTCTTCAGCTTCTCGAGCGCAACTGACTAGACGATTGTGGCGCACCGGTATTTATAGTGGGCGAGGGTAGTTGTGATTGTGTCTGTACCGACGCACCGAAATTTATTGAGGGCGAGGGTAGTTGTGATTGTGTGTGTACCGAGTCTGTTTGTCCCCCCCCCCCCCTCTCGTCTCTCTTCCCAGTGAGCTTGATGTCTTCGGAGTGCTGGATACCAGATATTACGAAGTCTTAGATTCTCTTCTTTTTTGTTAAAATTGTTGGGATGCTTGTAGATTTCAATAGCTTCCCTATTGAGACGGGAATAATAATGATTTCCGGTTGACAAGATCTTTGTGTCCCTGAAGCAGATTTCGTGGTCCCCATCCGACAAGGCATGTTTAGCTACGGCCGACTTCTCAGTCTTTCCTCTTCGACAAGTGCCTTTATGTTCTTTAATGCAGGTATTGACACTCCGTTTTGTAGTGCCAATATACACTGACCCACAGGAGCATGGTATTTTATATACTCCAGTCGAGGACAACGGATCTCTGGGATCTTTGACTGATCTGATGATATTTCTGAGTTGACTCGTAGGCTTGAAAATGGTCTTCACGTTTTTCTTTTGTAAGATCTTGCTGATGCGATCTGTTACGCCTTTTAAGTAAAATAAGAACGCCCTGCTTCTCTCTGGGTTGGTGTCGATATTGTCAGTTTTTTTGGCTCCTCTTTTTGGTTTTTGCACCCTCTTGATTTCGGAGACTGTGTATCCGTTGCTTTGAAGGGCTTGGTTTAAATGTATCACTTCCAATTGTAGATGTATCGGTTCGCAGATTCGTTTCGCCCGGTCCATCAGCGTCTTCATCATTGCTCTCTTTTGTTTAGGATGATTATTGGAATCTTTATGTAGATATCTGTCGGTGTGGGTGGGCTTGCGGTAAACTTGATGTCCCAGACTGCCATCTTCATTTCTGCTTACCAGTATATCCAAAAACGGAAGCTCCCCATTGCTTTCTTTTTCTATCGTGAATTGGATTCTTGGATGGATGTTGTTAAGGTGTTTCAGAAAGAGTTCGAGCTCTTCCTCTCCATGACTCCAGATCACGAAGGTGTCATCCACATATCGGAACCAGCACGATGGTTTTTGTAGTGCTATTTCCAGTGCAGTCTCTTAGAATGACTCCATGTAGTAGTTGGCTACCACAGGACTCCAAAGACATCAAGCTCAAGGGGAAGAGAGACAAGAGGGGGGGGGGACAAAAACAGACTCAGTACACACACAATCACAACTATCCTCGCCCACAATAAATTTCGGTGCGACGGTACACACACAATCACAACTACCCTCGCCCACTATAAATACCGGTGCGCCACAGTCGTCGAGTCAGTTGCGCTCGAGAAACCGAAGAGATAACATCTCTCCGAAAGTGAACGCAGTCGCCACTGAAGATGTCAACCGCAGTTGTTGACGAAACGTTTAGAAGAAAGAAAAGAGATTCCAGAAGATCTCGGCCAAGTAGCACGGAAGATTCAATTAATAAGAAAATATGTATTTGTAAGTTTGTTTGTGTTCTCCATTGTTACAATTTTTCTCCGAAACAGCTGAACCGACATCATCCTTTGGCATCTATTTTGTGATATATTAATTTTGCCATTATCGTAGGTATACTTACATGCATCTTAAAATCCAACTGATTGGGTGTATTGTTATACAATGCCTTTTGCTTTTGGTATCTCGAATAAATTACGGAGTACAAACAAAGCCCATTTAGATGTAGTTTAATCAAAATTTAATTACTTTTTGCTTAGAATTCACTGCGCAAGCAAAGTTTAATTTACACAATGAAAATGACTGAAATACGAGTACCTACGTATGTTTTTAGTTAAATACAAGTGAAAACAAACAGTACTGACATTATAAGTTATTCATAAATGTTGTTTGCAAAATTGTATTTGAATTCCAGATATACTTTTGTAAAAAGTTTTATACAAAAAAAAAGGTGATGCACTAGCACACGGTGTGCGTGACGACATATGAATACTATAAGCCTCTCAATATGAAACGTGCTCAATCTTAATTTCATCCTTAATCTTACTAAACAGTATTTAGCTTTACAATCTTTCATTAGGTTACTGACATACAATACACAACAATACAAATAATATTGTATATAGCGTGTATATGTGTATTGATATGTATGTATTATATGTAATTTATGTATACTGTACACCATCTACCTGTGATTGAAATTTCATTTCATCTCTACCCAAAAGTTGTCAGGCAGACGTCGCTAATAGCGATAAGACCGCCTTTTATATATTTCAGGTATTAATTTATTTTGTATAGAGAAAAGGCGGCAGACGAACATACAGTCCACATGGTAAGTGGATACTCTCGTGCGATACGTCAGCGATGCACGCGGGTGCGCTGCCTACTTTTTCAGATTAAGGGATGGTTGGGAAAAAGGGTTGGGAAAATGGAGAGGGATAGGATGGGATGAGAATTGGCTCTGGCATATCTCACTTACTACGGTATATTGGAGAAATACGATAAAGTGGAGAATGCAGTACATTTCAAGGTAGTCTTCTGTGAGCGAGGGGTAACGTGGGCAGTCGAGTGCGCTCAGCGGCTGTGGGAATGCAGCGTACACTCTCCCCCTACATACTGTTTTGTTTTGTTTTGATGCGCAATAAAAAGTATTATCTATCTATAAGCCTGTTGACGTTTGCACCACCTGGTAATGTTAGTCAAAAATGACTAACTTTGTCACCCTGCCACCGCCTGTCTTTAGAAACTTAGAAATCATGTGCGCCTTCTGCGTGCACGGTGTCAACACTGTGTGTCCCTACACCATATTCCAAACGCCAGTAAATGGCTGAATGCGAAGAGTTACAAGACCTAGCGTGGAGACGAATCTTAAAAAGATCTATATCCAGCAGTGAAGAGACATAATAAGATCGTGTCCCTCCACTACCAGATACACGCCAGCAACCCATTCAACGTTAAGGATACAATGAAGCTAACAACACGTCACATTAAATACACAATAAGGTAATTACAAAGCAAATTTTCCTTGTCATGGTAACTAAATCCATCCATCACAGTATTAGAGTGGGATCTATGTCATGTATCTACCCATACAAGTAGGTATTAGTATATACATCCGTATACAGTACATTCGTGTATATACTATGTTACATGATTTATGAATGTTGGAGAAACAGGTGTGTAGAAATCTTAGCTATTAGAGCAACAGTTTTGGTTGGGATTTATTCATGTGTGAATTTCTGTTATAAATGTTATAGCCGGAGAGCCGATGACGAATTTGGGGAAGGTATTTTAGGCACTCTGAAATTATAAAAAACAGTACTTATCAATGTTAGTGAATCTGGAATCGAGAGTGTGGAAGGGCGTTTGCGGGTTATTCCGCTACTGCTTACAGCTTACAACATTAGCAAAAAAATTGCTAATGTTTCAATATTAATTAATTAATCTGCTATAAAAATTTCAGAGTGCCTAAAGTATATGTGCGTATATTAATAAAACAAATTCGGGGCAGTCTGGTCATACTTCAAAACCGTCGAAATAGTGTGGGATTTTTATTTCTGGATTCTATAAATGCTAAAATAAAAAAATAAAATAATTCCAAGCTGCCTAAAGGATATTTTTTTGGATTAATTTTTTGCTAATATCATAAACTGCGCAGTAGCGAAATAACCGCAAACGCCCTTCCAGACTCTCGATTCCAGATTCACTAACTAACATTGATAAGTACTGTTTTATAATTTCAAAGTGTCTACAATACCTTCCCCAAATTCGTCATCAGCTCTTGGACCATTATTACTATGAATCTCCATTACACTTAATTGTGACATTCATAGAGACCCTTTTTTCATATTGCCATTTGGCAATGGTGCAATCAGCACATTCTGCCAGTGTCAAATTTTCTACGTAAAAGTCCGAACAATTTTGTCATCCAGTCACGTCGAAGCAAGTCAAGGGGTCTCTCAATAGTGGTAGTAGGTTCAATAGTGGACGACAGAGATGAACTCAGAAGTACATGAAAACTGTACTCTCATGTTTTCATTTGATTATCACCAATATTATGCACAAACACTACACAATTTGAAGTTTAATAAACTATCACTAATAAACCACAAAACCCACAATATTGCCAAAAATCCTAGAGCCCCTAGAGCTACTGTAGGTTATACTTTCCCAGGCCATTCTATACGATCCAAGTTGCACAGATTTTTTTTATAGAAAGAAGGCGACAGGCGAGCATAGAGTCCACCTGATGGTAAGTTGGATACTATCGCACATAGAGATCCGCGATACATGTCAACATAAGTCCAGCATGACAAATGTTGCCATGCCCCCCGGATGCACTTCCTACCATTACAGATATTGCAATGGATTTGAAGAGTGGGTTGAGAAAATGGGGAGGAATACCATGGGAAAATGGACTTTGGCATATCTTACTCATTACTGAAACACGTACGGATATTGGGAAAATAGAATAAAGTGGGAAATGTAGTAATTTCAAGGTAGATAGAAGGGTAATGTGGCCATTGGAGTGCACCCAGCGGCTGCAAAAAATTGCGGCTGCTGCATCCCCATGCAAAAATTCCTTTATCTTAAAAATCAGATGTTAAACCACTTCTCATGCTGTAACAAAATCATGAAAAACGAAAATTTAAATTATAAATAGAAACACTTGACGTGTTCCATAGCGACCTAACGTTGCTTCCTTCAAATAACGTCACATTTAATTACCTATTACTAATCGAAATAGACGCCTCTGTCCGGTAAAGTTTACCGGTGTTACAAAAGACGGCGGAAAAATATACCAACATGTTTGAGAGTGAGTAAGAATTATTGCGAAAATATCTTTCTCATCTCATATTTTTTCATTCTAGCCCTCCCAATACAATCTCATCCCTTCCGCTAATACAATAGAGTACTAAGACCAAAGGTTCAGTATTTTGATTGTTGAAAGCCACTCGCCCACACTGGGACCACGCTTCAAACATTCTTACATAACCACTCGGCCTTGTTGGTAAACTAAAGTTAGCCCTTTTGTTACTGAACTACATACTTGGTTAATTTAGAGAGCTCAGTGCCCTAACTTAGAACTTAGAGACGGCTTCTCTTGAGACCGAAAGTCCAACGCCATATGCGACCCCGATAAGTTTAAAGTGTGGCAAATTGTTTTGCTTTTATTGCAGTTGATGTTGACAGTTATAAATAGGCGATATCTCTGTTTCTAAAATTTTGGCGTTCTTTACACATTTTCTTCCATTAAACAGGTCTTATATGAGTTTTTATTTATCTTTCAATTAAAAAGGTGGGCATAAGGGTCTTAAGTGTTGTGTACTACAAAAATGTGGGTATTACAATAACTGTGCAGAAATCTCAACTTGAATTACCCTCCTCTCCAGTCAGCTCGTGGCAATTGTTGGTAGGTATGTGTTTTTATTACGGTACAAACGTCGAGTAAAATGAAAAAGGTAAATGCACTAGTTTAAGGTCCTTTTATTTCATATATTATCTAATGAATTAACAAAGGATTAACATGATGTTATGTATGTAACTCGTAAGTACCAGTTACATATATAACAACAATTTTAAGTATGATAAATGTACAATTGTAAAACTGCATAAGAAATGCTCAATAATTATTTTTTACTAAGAAATTATTTAATTTAGCCCTTTATTTCTCCGACTTCTATTTTATGTTTTTAATTTTATTTGACATCTGCAACCTTGTCAGGCTGTCCGAAGACATAGGTTTCCTCCAGATGCCGCCACCTCTGTCGGTCAAGTGCTAGGCGCCTCCATCTCCTTGGAAGCTCATCCAGATCCCCTTTTGACTGTCTGCCCTTTTTTCTTTTTCCCTCTCTTGGGCACCATTCCCTATTCTCTTTGTCCACTTGTCAGTTACATCATTATGTCCTGCCCAACGCCATTTTAGCTGCCTTATTTATGTTATTATTTTAGTGATTTTTGTTTTATTTTGTATATTTGATATTGTACATTTATGTTTCCGTTTTATATTCCTCATACTTATTTGCATAGATATTTTGGCATACTTTTAATTTTTGTTACAATCTTAAACCATTCACTAAAAAGTAAATAAAGTATATTCTTAAGTCATACGGCTTTCATAGCTAGAACTGCAGTGACATAAAACTTATGCGGTGGCATTTGCGTAATTTCCTACTACGTCTGATATACAAGTATACCAGATATATATATCTCATATATCATCAGTTTATATTGTATATCAGTCTGTTACAACGAGAATTAGAATCGATAACAAGGTCCCTTGTCTTTGATAACGTCACATATAAAGATGGTTTATTCAATACCCTAAAGTAGCCACTTTAGCCTAGCCTAAAGTAGACAGCCGTCTATATTGCCGTCTTTATTGCGGTGCGGTCAAATTAGCTGTCATTTTAGTAACACATTTAAAAAAAAGATATTACAGCAATATTATAACTGACTGCTTTCGTTTTGTTTGCTTAAAATTAGTGAAATTTAAATATAAACTTACACTTTTACTCTTACACTGCATTAATATTTTAAGGAAGGTAACGTGTCGACATTATCTCTTTAGTTTTCTCGGAGATTTATAACACATACGAGTATGTTCACAAATACATAAATATGTATGTATATGTGCATTCCATTGTGTCAAGACATATTGCACTCCCGCCAAGAACGCTATGACAGCTTCATCGTTGAGTGGTTTAGTGATGCGAAGTCACAGAGTATCGACACTTTTTTAAATAACACTTTTAATGTCGTTATATATAAAAAACTTTGTACCTACAGCCTATGTTTGTAAAAACATATGATTTCATTTATGTAATTATCAATAATTAAATTATTAATTGAACCTTCCGGGCTACTTGGCCGAGGTCTTCTGAAATCTCTTCTCTTTTTTTCAAACGTTTCGTCAACAACTGCGGTTGACATCTTCAGTGGCGACTGCGTTCACTTTCGGAGAGAAGTGCAACTGAGTTGCGCTCGAGAAGCCGAAGAGATAACAAATAAATTTAACCAAAGTCAACTAAAAATTTAAACTAGCGGTTGCCCGCGGCCTCATCACCATCTGCGTGAAATAAAGATTAAAAAATGTCCTAAAATATGTTTATGATCTAGGTCTCCCCCAAGGTGATCCTTGGAAGAGGTGTGTATGTGGTGAATCATCACCACACACAATCTTCTGTCCTTCTCATGCAGTCACTACCGACGACATTCTTGAATTCGTCAGTCATCCAAGTGGCCGGAGGGTGCTCCACACTACGTTTCCCCAGTGCATGGTCTCCATTTGTGGACTCGTCTCTCTTATTGGTTATCGATCCTGCGGCATATAATTACAATCTAGCATTCATTTACTTGTTGCAAAGTTATTATTAGGTCCTTACCTATGAAATTGCCATTTTATATAGAAAAAAATCAAAAATATAGAAAAAAGTGTATGATAAAAAAGTATATTACGCTGAAGGCTGCTGCTAACTGAGGTGCGATTTGAAATGAATCCGCTTCCACTATTGCTTTCAATTCGTCATTATCAACTTTAGTCTCCAGTCGTCCACGGAGCTTGTTCTTGAGGTCGAAATTTTCAGAACGGAAACAATCAAACCAAAAACGCACCGTGCGTTCGCAGTCCGCACACATCGTTGTATTGCGTGCCGTCTGCGCTGCGTTGCTGCCACGATGGAATTCATACGCGATTTTTACGCGATCAAATAACGCGATTTTTAAACTTTTCCATGATTACAAACAACGATTTCTCAGCAAAAAGTCGTTTGACGGAAAAATTCATTTGAATAACTGATTTTGAAAAAGAATGTCATAGCTTTTAATTTAAATTAATTTGTATTCGGAGTTCTAACCCAAATTTCCTAGATAACTACGTTCAAAGTCTCCACTATGAACAAAGGATAATTTCATAGGTAAGGACCTAATGTATTACTAAATACAAACAAATTTTTGCATTTTAGTACTAATAAGGATGATCTCTTTCTCTCTTTACAATCTCTTTACCGTCAGTTTTGGCTGACCTCGTGTCAATGACCGAAAGTCGCCTTACTCGTGGTGTCACTAAGAGTATAATACTTTAATAATACTATAATACTATAATAAGGATATAATAAATACTTTTAATGTTATCGATAAACACTCACCAACATTGTTTATTATTTGCTTTTGAAATCAATTCACTCGGACAGCGCAGATCTCGTAACGCCCAATAGAAGCAGTATTGACTTGACAGGTCATTGGCGAGTGATGTGACCCGTCTGCTACTTATCGATATGGAATGAATATTACTGCGCAAACTTGCAGTTTTATTGCCCTGATTTCAAGAAAATAATTATATGCTGACTTCTGCGCCTACTGCATATTTATATATATGTAGTTATGCGAATGTGCAATCCTAAGACAAACCATTTTGTTGTGGCACCTTGCTTTCAGAGCATACCTCTTAAGATCTCGGAGAGTATCGGGATCCTTGGTATCGACATCTCCAGCAAAGTCGAATTTAGGGGTCATCTGGAAAATATGGCCAAAAGTGGCCTCCAAAAAGCTCGGTGTGCTGAACAGAGCGAAGCGGTACTTCACCCCTGGGCAACTCCTAATGCTTTACAAAGCTCAGGTGAGGAGGGTAAGTGAGTGAGTATTGCTCTCATCTCTAGGCCGGCGCACCGAAATACCAATTGGACCCATATGACTCTATCCAACGACGTGCTGTTCGTATTGTCGACGATCCCACTCTCACGGGCGGTTTAGAATCCCTCAGCATTCGAAGAGACGTTGCGTCTCTCTGTATGTTTTACCGCCTGTACAATGGGGAATGCTCTGAAGAATTGTTTAATATAATTCCCACCTCGGGTTTCTACAACCGCACCTCCCGTCACAGAAGTGCGGTCCATCCGCATTTCCTAGATACGGAGGTTTTGCGCACTGTTCGGTCCAAAAAATATTTTATACCGCGAACCCGTAGGCTGTGGAACGAACTGCCTCCAGAGGTCTTTCCATTAAGCTACGATATGGGGTTCTTTAAGAGAGCTGTGAATAAGATCTTGCAAGGTCGGCGGCGCGCCCGCATACCCCCTGGTGTTGTAGGTGTCCATGGGCGGCGGTAACACTTACCATCACGTGGGACCGCTTGCTCGTCCGCCCGCTAATCTATAAAAAAACATCCTTTATTGTTTCTATGGCACCAAATAGCATTTAAGTATTGTTTTTATTTTGTATGTGTCTTTTAAAATAATAAATAAATACAACATTTATGTTCAATAATATATAAATAAATAAACGTATACTATTGTGTTTAATCTACTAAGCACGACCACACGTACGCAATGAATTCCTTCCGGATAAAAGCATCCCGCATACAGTTAGCTCAGAAAGGGTCTCGCATACAGTCTCTCTAGATGTTGATTAAATAAACTTCAAACCTTCAAAATACACTTCCGTTTTGTTGGGACAGATTTAAGCTTGGAAATGAAATTAGTTTATGTTTACAGTTTACATTCAATTACTCGATAACTCTCAAATTACTCAATAGTGCTTATTTTTATAGAGAACTGCACCTTGTGGTCAGTGAACCCATGGACATTCGCGATACATAATAATATCAGTCCACATTGACAAACATCGGCACGTCAATGATTGGAAGGATGGAGATGTAGCCCCATTGGAGATGTAGGAGATTTTGACAAACGGTTGGGAAGGATGGAGACTAGGAAGTATAACGGGACGATGAGTTTATTTGTTCTGATTTCAGTCACCATCCCTATTTGTAGGAATGAGGTGGAATTCGCGATACATAATAATATCAGTCCACATTGACAAACATCGGCACGTCAATGATTGGAAGGATGGAGATGTAGCCCCATTGGAGATGTAGGAGATTTTGACAAACGGTTGGGAAGGATGGAGACTAGGAAGTATAACGGGACGATGAGTTTATTTGTTCTGATTTCAGTCACCATCCCTATTTGTAGGAATGAGGTGGAATTCGCGATACATAATAATATCAGTCCACATTGACAAACATCGGCACGTCAATGATTGGAAGGATGGAGATGTAGCCCCATTGGAGATGTAGGAGATTTTAACAAACGGTTGGGAAGGATGGAGACTAGGAAGTATAACGGGACGATGAGTTTATTTGTTCTGATTTCAGTCACCATCCCTATTTGTAGGAATGAGGTGGATCTATTCCACCTCATTCCTACTTCCTTTCATTATACTCTTTCGAAATACGTTAATAGTACATTTTAGAATAGCCTTCTTTGAGAGAGGGGTAAGTTGGCCAGTCGTAGGCGCACAGTGCCTGCACCCTCGACCTTCAGAAATGCATTCACACATGACACATGCATTCACCAATCCGATATTGGTCTACGGGATTACGAGTATGTCCTTGCTTTTGATACGTTATAAACCAATGTCAATTGATTTATTTTTAAACATTAATTTTTAACTTGTCATTCCTAAGTTCAAATAGAACGTAGTGAACTTATACCAAACGTTTCCTAGACGCAAGTCTGAGACAATGCAAGTTTCTCCTGAGATGCGTCATATAATCCGTACGTGTCACTGTGGTTGAAGTCTTAGTTTAATTAATAGTTAAGATTCAAACTAAGGTTGGTTTAATTTGCTTAGTTGAACGAGTTGGTATAAGTACATAATAGTTTCTGCTGGTTGAAGATTTTGTAAGACGAGCAAGATCTTAAGTACAGTTCACTCGTCAATTTTGCATGTGTGAGGTGTTCATTCAGTTTCATCCCAAATGCCTTAACGCTACACAAACATGAACTGCCTCACGAGGTCTTTTCATTATGCTACGACATGAGGTTCTTCAAGAAAGCTGTTAATAGGATCCCGGAATGTCAGCGGCGCACACGCATACCCTTTGATATTGCAAGTGTCCATGGGCGGTGGAGATCACTTAACATCATATGGGCAGCTTGTCCGTCTGCCTTTTTTCCAATAAAAAAAATACTTCAAAAATCGGCTAGCCTGCCTATGCCTTAATTGTTATTTAGTTGACAATGTCCATTGTATATCAAGTTTATCATAATCTTACTTCTCATTGATTTTATATCATCTCACATTCGCCTCGGTGAACCGAAATGAGAGAGAAACGGCGTAAACACCGGTGGAAGCACAATCGGCCGGGGTTCATTTTGGACCCCAGAAACAAAAATCGGCGGAAGATACTTACGGTGTTGACCAACACCACCTTTTGCATTTTCCTTTAGTTTTCGCGTTTTACTCACATCAGTCTGTGTTCCTCCACTGCTAGATATAAGCTTCTTCCAAGGCTCACCACCACACACGATCTTCTGTAACTTTCTGGATTATGCAGACCAAAGGCGTGTAGTTGAAAAACTGCGAGCCATTTTTGATGTGGACTAACCGCTATTCCAACTAATGATAAGTTTGATCATCTATTATAAATGTTTTTCTATAATAAATGCAGTATTTGCGTGTGAATCATTATCACTCGTTTTTTTTAAATGTTATTAAATTATCAGTTTAGAATTTTGACGTATGATTATAATTTCAGTGATAAATTCGTTAAAAATAGTACAGATCTTTGCCTGGGAAATATTTATACGTCCTCAGTAACCTTGTGAATCCTCATATCCTTGCTCAGTTTACGACCGCACTAAAACTTGAAATTAAACGGTAAATTTCCCGCTTTGAATTTGAAATCTAATGTGTACACAGGAATTTATGTATAAATACTTTTAGAGGTGAAAATAAAAGTTGAACCTTGATAAAATAATTCTGATTTATTCCACGACCAAAGTCGTATTGAACAATAACGAATAAATACCATCTTCACTAAAATCTTTTTAGACGTCCAATAATAGTGTCCAGTAATGTTCGATCTTAAAACCATAAACTGAAAGCAGCGCCATCTATTGGCAAAGGAGCGAACGTGAATATGGTCACCCAGTGACAGCTGACTTCTGTCGTCTGTCAGTTTTCACCAACTATCAAGTGTAAGTGGCAAATATCAAGAGATAAGTAATGAGTCACCTACATGCATAACAAAATAAATTATACTTAAAAAATACTTATGCATTAAATACATTATAATTTAATCCTAACCAGCGGTAAAACAACATATGATATTTAGACATATTATTAATTTCTACCGGATATTATAATATTTGTGTTGTTAATTACCTCAATATTAATATTGTCTTCGGTCTGTTCCACGTCAGCTTTAATAAAAAAATGTAAACAGTCTGTGTTTTTAAAATAAATATTTATTGAAAAATAATTGTTGAATAACTAAAACATACGAAACCGTCCCTCTGTGCGGTTATAAATTTCAGAGTATAACATTCGAAAGGCACCTCACGAGAGACGCACATCGAGACAGTGTTTCGGATCATATCCTACCACACGGGCCCAATGAGAAACATTTGCGACAGATATTCCTTGCACTTCTCGTCACCGATTTATCGGAGAAAAAAATAAAAAAACCGGTGTACGCTTTGTGACTATTTGACATCTATATGAGTAAGTTAATATAGTATAGTCATTTTCGGCATAGTTACAGTAACTCATTTAAATTAGTTAAGCAAACTTGAGATTCAAACAAAATTTTTGGTCATAATTTGAATATGAAATTACGCTCTTGCAAATATGAAAATCACATTAAAAATATAACAGAATCCCAAATCATTGCGCTATTATTGAAAATTAATTGAAGGCGCTAATATTCATGCAAAAAATAATTAGTAAATAATTAGGATTACTTTCAGTTATAATTAATAATATTAAATATCTAGAGATTGTTACTGTATTCGTATCTAGTTATATTACTAAGTACAACAAATCATACTTTAAAAATTGTGCCAATTTGATTTTTCCAGGTCTTTTCCTGTATATATGTCGGCATTGCATAAGTACCATAGGATTGCATAGGAAACGGCTGCCACCTTACGCAAGAATCTCTTTTAAAGAACGGCTCTTACGATTCGTTGTATCTTTATATTTGTATAGTCATAACATATACCTGAAATTAAAATGAGTGCCGTTTTTAAGACCGTCCAATTAGATGATACAATTATTTTTAACAGCTCTTCACGGGTGGCTTTCTGCCAAAAAAATTGTACGTCCATTTCAATCAATCAATCAAAATCCAATTGAAGATTTAACACGTCAATTCTGAAAATATCTACCACTGTTGTAGGAATTTCACAGAATACTGCCTACATGTTTCAGGAGTGCCATTATATGTCGAGAGCCGGAGTTCATTTTCCATTCCATTTCATCCCATCATGTGGGAAGTAATCCGTAATATTCTACGGTGTTGAGTACAATGGCATACAAGTAAAGAAAATTCTCCGACTATATTCATTCATTTTCAATCAAACCAAACATGTTGGTACGTTTCATAACTCGGCCAGTCGGACGCGCCCAGTCATCTGCGGAATGCAGCATTGTCCCCTAGCGTACGTACTATCTATAATTTTATTTATGACCTAAAAACGTAAATTTCTCTTTTTCTCTTCTCGCGCAATGTTGTCTTCGTTGTAACCGAGTCGGTTTGTTAAAACGTTTTTACTTCAAATAAATGTACTACAAGGTATGAGGCAGTGACGTCATATCTTAGAGGGCTGGAAGCTGAAGAGTCTAATAAGCCACGTTTAAGACTCCAGTGCAATCGTTACCAGCCCTTGTATAGTCCACTTCTGTACATGAACCTCATCATGCTTATCGTATTGTCCATGAGGGAAGTACTCGTATGTCCTTAAAACGGCACGCTAGCCAAGCGGGTTGGTCGTGTAGTTCCTTAGGGCTTGTGGCGGCATCTTGTTATTAGCCACCACGGGAAGAGATGAAATGATGCTATACTAAAACCGGCTGGCACCATACGACCAAGGGCTATGCCCAGTGCAATGTCGTTGAGAATCGTAAGAAACTAAATCACAGAATCGTTTTCAGAAGGTCGCATTAACAGGCCAGTAAGAGGCCAGGATAATATACAAGCGAAATGTGTAGGAAAGAATATTGTTACAATACAAGCGATTGTGACTTTCAATATGTCGTCAATAAGATGGCCATATTATTTCGGAGCTAAATAGAATCCAACTAACATAAAAACAGGGGACGAGTCACGGCTCGTATTACGAAAAATCGCTACCGGATGAATATTTCCAGAACATTCTCGAATGAATGCCTTTGAAAGGCCATCATTTCGTAGTGCAAATGCAGTATTCAAGTAGTAACTGTCATTTCCATATCAATTCTCATGCCATCCGCTGCAAAAGGTTCGACAAGAATGGAAAGATGTTTGCCTTTGTGTGAATACGAATGCTTAATGTAAGTGTAGATTATGCAATGCCAGTAACATTTATGTTCATGTATAGTGTTTGTGCATTGCTACACTGAAGTTAATACAATTTAATGTATGGTATTCGTGTAATGTTTTAACATAAATTTATATTTATATACCCCTATTCTATTGAATGTCTGTCAAACTTTGGTAATAAATCATAGAATGGAGCGAGACTTGTAGGGGACGTATAGGTACATACATATACATATATCCAGTCGCGTGGGCATATTATTTATCATAATATATACAAAACATCACTGAAATAACGTAAAACTTTTAAAATATATAAATCTTTCTAGCAAAAAATACAATTACATAGGAAATAAATCAAAACTCATAAACATATAACATGTCATTGTTCTATCTAAAACGTTCATAGCGCTCATTATTCAATACAGGGTAGTAACCGGGTACCGGCAAGGCGAGGCGCATCGCGAGTGACGCGTATATAGAATGCAACATAGAATTAAATATAAACAAGAAATGAACAATAAGTTATGAAAAAAAACTTATTGTAAAAACTGGTAGAATCGATTCTTGTCTCGATACTGGGCAAACTATTTTCAGTCTTTGCCTTGTGTCAGTGACACATGTATATATTTGGTATGTAGATGCTAATATGGACATTGAAGTGCTTTTTCATAGAAACTATTACTACGATAGTATTTTATAACTTGATCACCTCTATCATCGTTTCTAACACAAGCGCTATTTTTAACATTGTCCGGGTTAAGTGGCTCTCAAATCTGAGATCGAAGACGTGTTAGCAAATAACTTCTCGTAAAGGCTTCTTTACACTGTACGAGCATCGCGTTTCGTCTCATTTCGTTTATAAGAAAGCGTATCTCCATGTACTAGATAATCGTCTCATAAAATCGTACGTAGGTATTTATATGGTAACATTTTTACTCGAGATAACTCGTATTAGAGAATAACATACAGTATAATAGGCCGAGAATATTGTATACGATTCTCGGCTATAACTGTTGTCATCATGATAAAAACTCGATGATACCAGTGATAATAGTGATGATAACGTTTTGACTCATTTTTTCGCTTTTCTAATTATACAATACTAATTAAAAATGAGATTAATAATTAAAACATTAGCACATTAATGTGTTACATTAACTGTTACAGTGACTAGAGCTCAAATTAAACTGTGAAAGAGCCATAATTATAATCGACAACTGAACACGATTCGATACCAACCTCCAAAGATTAGACTTGGTCCAAAACGGCCACTAATACAAATATTGTAAAATTGTAGAGAATACATGAAAGTCATATAAATTGATGGGGTAATTACTCACTGATAAATGTACACTAACTGTTTTTGAAAAGGTGACCTCATGGTACAGATAACACAGAGCATTTACTTTCATCAATTTGTAAGGATATATTTATTACAGAAATTACAAGTAAAAATTTCAAAAGTCAAAGCGGCTAAAATACGTTGGACCTAGCAAACCTTTTCATCCGTTGAAACTACGTTGCTGTAGTACTTTTATGATTTTTCAAAGAGAGTTCATCCCGCGTTGTTATTAAAATTCTTTACTAACTAGGCGGATGGCAACAATCATTCATTCCTCGCCCGTGTACTTGCCATTCTCAGCTGCTTCCTTTTAAGTTTTAAAAAATTGTACTTAATAAATTTTCACAAGCTTTCAGTCTTTTCTTTAAAAAGAAAGTATCAAATGTCGTTTTAAACTAATTTAAAATAATTAACAATACATAATCGTATTATAAAGTACGTGGTCCACCTCCTGCACATTATCTCGTGCATGAAGGATGTATGGCTTTAAAACGACACGCTTGCTAAGCGAGTTAGCGCGTCCATTCTTTTACAGATGGTATAGTTCCTTAAGGAGTGCGCGTGCAATCTGCGTCCTCGATAGCGACTGCGGTGGTGATCTGCGCGCGTACAAGACTCATTCAGACCAACGCGTTCAAAACCTAGCGTTCAACTTACATCCTTGTCATTTTTGAAGCGACCGAACAAGTATTAACACTTCCCCCCCCCCTGTTTGTGCTGTGGCTGAGATACTGGAATTTGATGAAGTTGAGGAAGGAATTAAAAAAAATACATTTTTCATTTCACAACTTTCCTTCCATTTCCATAGTCGCTCCAATTTCATCTCATATTTAGTCTTTCTTTCTATTATTTTTGCACTCAGAATGCTATGTATCTTAGATTTTATCGCCAACGAACGCCTGATCGCTTAATGCAGTCGCAGGTCGCCTTTGGTTTGAATACGTCGCTACTGCTACGTAAGTAAATTATAACATCTGATCGTCACCGTGGCCGCCATCATGGACGCAGATTGCACGCGTTGGTTTAGGCACTCCTTGGTTTGTGGTGGCGGCTTTGTCGCTTTTTACTATACCCACGGGAAGATATAAGGTGGTGTTAAGCCGCCCTACACAATACAATAATACAATAAGCATTTATTTTACAAAATGATGGAAGTAACGGAAAATATGTTTTTCTTTTATATTCTTTCATATTTCTCTTTTATATTTCACTCTTTTATATTTTTATTCTTTCTGATATATTTTTACCAAACTGTCCTACAATTACTATAGACATACTATAGAAATAATATTTTCATTAAATTGCACAATAATTTGTGAGAAACTGTTATTCGAATAAAAAATGTCATCGTGATGAGTCTGTGCGATTCGATCTCCGGTTTTGAATATAAACATTTTGAAAACACATAAAATACTGGCTTTTCTCGGCGATTTCGTTTGCGTAATCTTCATAAACAGTAGCACAGTATGTGGTAATCCGGATTACAATCTACCTATTTGCCAAATTTCAACGAAATCGGTTCAGCTGTTCCAACTTAATTGAGTAACAAACATCCATACTTTCCTATTAAAAATAAAAACCAACCAAGCAAGCCTAGCTTCAGAAAATTACCAACAATAAATTTTATAAAAAAAAAAGAAATGCTTCATTACTTTCATTCGGATTAATTTGTTATTAAACATGTATAAATTTGGTCCCTGGAGCGAAATACCTAACATTTTTGATGCATTCTGTCTTTTATTTATCCAAATATTTCTTTGTTACAGATTGACCCATTATGAAGGCACAGTGATGTCCATCAAGCATGTCTCCAGCTATAACCTAGCGCCAGCCCAATGTCATGAACAAGGCTATGACTAATCTCACCTACAACCAAGATCTAAACTGCCAACTGATTTCTGGTTTCGGATGTGGGCGAACCTTCGCGGGCTTAGACTGCCAGAGTGAGAATAGTTACGTAGAATTCAACTGCGAACTGAACCTCGACTTCCAAAATGAGACTTCCTACAGCTGCTACTCCTGTTCCAACCACACCTTGGATCTTAGCGGCAACTATACAGTATGCAATTCTGAGTTCAAGTTGAACATGATGACGGTCTTTTTCGAAAGTGCTTTGAAGAAACTCTGGCTTCGTTTGCCAGATTTGGAATGTAACTGGGACACCCTCTATTGTTTCAACGAGGGTTTAAACCGGACGTTATACGTTGACGTATCTAATAGTACTTTGTCAAGTGAAGTTATAGAAACTTTTCAATGTAGATGGGAGTTTAGTAACGGTACGGAAGAAGTGTTGAACAAAGTGACTTACGACTGGAGTTTCCTGTTTGTGATATTGTTCATAGTGGCTGGCGGTGTCGGCAACATTTTGGTGTGTCTTGCTGTATGTTTAGACAAGAGGCTACAGAATGTGACCAATTATTTTCTACTGTCATTAGCGATAGCGGACCTGCTTGTTAGTTTGTTCGTGATGCCCATGGGAGCGATACCGGGATTCTTAGGTGAGACTTTGATATTGAGAACTCATTATATGAGCAGCAGAAAATACTAAATGGTCAGCAAGTAGATAGCAGCAAGTTTAAAGTTTCGCTCCGTCGATTTTATGATAACATTCTTAAATAATTTAAAATTAGTTATTTCAGTTATTCAAAAATAATTGGTTTTCTTGATCACGATTTGTTCAGTATTTCTTGGTTTCAATGTACTTTTTTAAATACAAGTCTTTTATACAAGTTCATTAAAATAAGATATATATGATATTACATATGTTATATTGAGGTTTTTATTGCAAGAAGGTGATAAACAAACAGACAGTAGACTAAATTAGTAGGATGACTTGTATGTTGACTGAGTGTACTCGCAGTTTACTAGTGTATTTATATTTGTTTTGTACGAAATTACAATTAAATATAATTAAATCTACGCCAGCGAATCCGGTGGCAACAGCTAATTCTATATAAATAGACGCCTATGTCGTCCCGCGACCTAAATACAGTGAAAAATACAATCACCAAACGAAACAATAGAATTCGAGGCTGTTTTATTGTACAGAATTCAAGTCGAAAGATATTGAAAAAAGCAACATTTCTGAACAAGAGAACCTTGGAGTAGTCTGAAGTACAATACACAGTTCACAATATCTGTCTACGTCTTTAATGAAGTGGACTTTCCGGACGTGAAAAGGTTTTCAATTCGTCATGTTTTTGTAAAGTCTGTGGCGAAATTTTACACGTACAAATGGCAAGAGGCTAGTTTACATAATAGTCTTTTCACAGTCTATGATTCACAGTCTCATCCAACTGAGCTACAGAAGCTATGAGAGCCGTCATAATTTTGTTACACATTAAGTGAATCAGTTTAGGCTGTATATCGATACGCAGACATCGATATGTCTGCGTATGTTGTTGTGAGTAGTGAGCAAAGCCAATTAGTTGCCTAAAAACTTTGACATGTGTAGGTACTCCAGGCAGTATAGTTGTCTATACAACAACATTCTGCATACAGGGTATGTTCAAACCGTTCCCGAAGCCTGTATCCATGAATTCTGCTCAAAATTCTGAGTAAATTGACATATGGGGAGGGGAAAGGTGGACTCTGCAATGATTTTGGGTGTTCACTATCAAATCAGTCCTTTATTAATTATTTATTACTGCCCACGATGAAAGTAAAATAAGATTATACTGAGATATGCAGTCACTACTACTATTAATTATAGAAGATAATAATTAATAATAGTAGCAGTTATTTTGAATTATATAAAAATGGTTGAGTAGCAATGAAATAATGACGTATTGTATGTATTATTATATATATATACATACATATAATACAATCGAAACAGAGCCGTGTCTGTGGATGAAATATTGTACTAAAAAAGTTAATGCAATATAAAATATGAATAATATAGAGCTACAAAACAACATTTTTTGGAATTTTGTCTGTCTGTCTATCTGAACGCGCATCGCGCAAAAACCACAGAACAGAATTTAATGGAACTTGATACAGTTAGGGTTTATGATTTGGGTTAATATTTAGGGTGCATTCTATCCCGATCTGTGGCAGTGTACTCTATGAACGATACAGAACACAAAAAAAGGATCTTTTAGAATTTTGGTCTGACTCTCTGAATGAACATCACGCAAAATCTACTAGACGGATTTTAATGAACAATTATAGCTTATGTGTCGGGTTAACATTTAGGGTACTTTTTATCCAGACTGATTATCACAAATTCACCCGAACGAAGGCTCAGGCACCGCCAATAGGTATATGCGTTTACAGTAGCCCCTTGGAATGGTATAGGTTCATTTTATTGTTCATTGTATTCATTTATTTAGACTTGGGGGAGAGTGGGAGAGTGCACGCTGCAATCCAACAGCCGCTGGGCGCACTCAACTGGCCACGTTACCCCTCTCTCACAAAGACTACCTTGAAATGTACTGCATTTCGCACTTTATCTTATTTCCCCAATGTACGTACGTGTTTCGGTAGTGAGTGAGATGTGCCAGAGCCCATTCCCATCCTATCCCTCCCCATTTCCCCAACTCTTTCTCCAAATCCAATTCCTATATCCAAAGGTAGGCAGCGCATCCGGGGGCGTGCCAACGTTTGTCATTTTGGACTAATGTTGGCATGTATCGCGGATGTCTATGGGCTACAGTATCCACTTACCATCAGGTGGACTGTATGCTCGTCTGCCACATTCGTCCATAAAAAAAAAAAAAAACTTAATTGCATAAGTATTACACTGGTGTTTCAGGTTTCCATGGGCGGCGGTAACCACTCACCATCAAGTGATCGCTTGCCCGTCTGCCTCCTTAAATACATAAAAAAACGACGAATACAAGTGGCGGACTTAAGTACACACGGTGTCTACCAGTCAACCTCCAGATCGGACAGAAAATCAAAATAAAACCCGGGTGTAGTTTTAGTTCAAATCGATACCAATGTAGTAATATATACATAGACGCATGCCACATATATGTATATATACATAAACTATATACATACACACACGTTATGTTGTCGGATAGGGTTCATAAAACTTTGTATATTTTTTAACACATGTTTGTAAGTCTTTATAAAATATTCTCAAGACTATTTAAAAGGGTGGGATACCCTTCTAAATAGCATATCTCAGCGGTATTTTTTTTGTATAAAAAGAGTTGCCATGTCCAAAGCCATTACCATCTATTATGTTACTTAAGGGTATAATCTTTATCCTACTTACCAAGTGTGTTTTTCAAGGTTACTGGCCGCTGGGCATCGTGTGGTGCAACGTGTACGTCACGTGCGACGTTCTAGCATGTTCTGCCAGCATCATGCACATGTGCTTCATCAGCATTGGCAGGTATGTTCTCTTACATACCTACATATATAACCCGTTTATGTATTTGTTTACTTACTTTCGAAAACTTCACAGCATGAATTGCATATAGTATGAAATACAAGAAATAAAAGAAAACTTTAAATCCATATACGAAGTTACAACATTTTAAATGATTCAGTATGTATACGGATTACTTTTTTGTCACCAGTCATTCTTTGATTCAGAATCACTTACAAAACACAATTTTGAGTAAAAAACAAACATTTTTTTCAAATGTATTACTGATTTATTTTTATATTTCTACAAGGAATACATAGCTGTCCTAGCAGCGGACACGAATAATTTATTAGCATCTAGATTTTTATTTATTTAATTATAATAACTAAATGTATATTTAACCTAAAGGTAACTAAAATTAACTAAAGTTTAGTGAATGTTAGTAGGTGGGAGTAAGTTGATAATTCAAAATCAACTGGTTTTCAAAAACGCAATTTAAAAATTCAATGTTTGTATTTTCACTTTACATATTGAGATATTACTTTAATACTGAAATCAATTTTTCTGAAGCTATCGAGTGTTAAATGATTGATTTTTTTACTGTAAATCCAAAAACATGCACCATGCAAGAATGTCTTATTTAAAATATTATTGAGTAGGATTTTCTATAAATTTTGGAATTATTGAGTCAAAATTTCAAAAATACTTACTTAAATTTTTTTGAACATTTGGGAACATTATAATGCTTGCTTAATAAGCTTGCTTAATAATTACGCTTTTTCTTCTAGACTGTACTTTACTATTTAACTAAATATCTAAATATAAGTCTGTGCGCCTTTATCTAAATAAACTACGTCGCCAAAATTACAAGAGTCAAAATCTCAAAAATACTTACTTTATTTTTTTTGGACATTGGGGAACATTATAATGTTTGCTTAATAATTACGTTTTTTCTTCTAGATTGTACTTTACTATCTAACTAAATATCTAAATATAAGTCTGTGCGCCTTTATCTAAATAAATTACGTCGCCAAAATTACCAAAATTACAAGAGCCAAAATCTCAAAAATACTTTAATTTTATTGAACATTTGCGCACATTATAATGCTTGCTTAATAAGCTTGCTTAATAATTACGATTTTCTTCTAGATTGTACTTTACTATTTAACTAAATATTTAAATGTAAGTCTGTGCGCCTTTATCTAAATAAACTATATCGCAATGAACCCCCTTAATAACGTTATAAGACGAGCGAGGAATAATAATATGAAATTCATCCTCATCCTACCGTAATACGTGAACGAAGCGGAGTCGGATTTATTGCGTGTAAAGAAACGGTATAAATTATTAAATGTAGCTTGAAAGAAAAGTAAGCTCTCCATTAAGGAGTATTTTCATACCTCCTTCATATAATTTATTTGTAAACATTTGTGTGGTGTGTGACAAAAAAGGGGTAGACGAGTGAATGAAGACCACGGATAGATAGGCTCAGTGTGTCACGGATAGAAGGGCGTCCCTTCAGCTAAACTAATAACGACTTAAAAAACTTCACAATACTCGGGCCGCGATCTTAGACGTTGCATTTGTGACATTAATAGAGATGTGAAGCTAATTATTTCGAAATATGAAATAATCGATTCTTTTCGATTACGTTCATAGAGATCCTACTTATTCGAATATCTTAGATTTTATGGAAATGAGACAATGTTATAACAGTTAATATTCATTTAGATGTTAAAGGTAAAAATCAGTGATACCAACATACACATAAAAACTATTGGGTTGTTTGAAACTTTTTCTTTTACTTGTGTTACAGAGTAAAAAGTATACAGTTATGATATAGATGTATTTTATTAAAAACTTTACAAAATTGAGGCAAATTGTGTTTTTTAACGAATTAGTGGAAATGTTTACGATTATGATTCTTTTGTAGTCCATGGTTCTTATCCTCGCGATTTTTCGTCCGGCCCTACTTCAGATATCGTCGCAATTCTCGACGTGGTCTTTTCAGTCAGCTCTTGGCGATGGTTGATGCAACCCAACCGAGAAGCCGAATAAAATAAATAAAAGTAAACATAGGCGTTGAGACCGTTTATATAGATAAATATGTGTGAAACACGCGAACACGTGAAATGTTATTTTACAAATATTTTACGGTGTAATTTTTTTTTATAGACGCCTGCAACACCGGGGTGCTTGCGGTAGCAGACACATGTCTTGAAAAAATTTAATAATGAGAATTAATTTTAATTAATGAACGTAATCACATTGAACGCTAATATAAAGGCATTTCCATTGAAAAACCATAAACTGTCATAGGATTCACAATACCGCGGCCCGACATAGTAGTGGCTAAATGAGAAGAGCAGTAGAGCCTATATGACGGCGAACCTTAAAAGACTTTTTTTTATAGAATGAAGAAGGCTGCAGACGAGCATACAATCCACCTGATGGTAAGTGGATACTGTCGTCCATAGACATCCGCGATACATGCCAACATCAGTCCAGAATGACGAACGTTGGTGCGCTCCCGAATGCGCTGCCTACCTTTGCAGATTAAAAAATGGATTTGGAAAATGAGGACGGAAAGGATGTGATGGGTATGGGCTCTGGCATATCTCACTCACTACCGAAACACGTACGTACATTGGGGAAATACGATAAAGTGGGAAATGCAATACATTTCAAGGTATGTGGTATATTAGTATATATAAGTATTATATATTACGAGTGCTTATCTATAGATATATCTCAAAAACACCTGCGCTACTTGTCATTTAATCGTAGAGGCGCGGGAATAGGTCGCGCTTTAAGAAAGTCGAAAAATATTTTTATCAGCAGCCACGAGGTTGCCATATGCCATAGATTTCATTATAAGATTTTGTAGCTTTCCATTTCGAACCTAAAAGCTCTGAATAGTATTTACGTTTCGATCTTGTTTATTAAAGGAAATGAGATACAGGCATTAAACTTTCGCGCTAGGTGTACATATTACTGTAATCTTATAGGAACGTAGATATATTTAGATATAAAAAGGACTCGCGTATAAAATTATATTTCATTTATTTATGTTTATTTTAACCTGGAAAATTCGAGTATGTCAAGTGGATTCTTTGATCTAAGATTATATAGTAATTCCAAATAAATAATAAAATAATAAGATTCCATAAAAATAAAAAATAAAGGTAGAAATTAGGTAAGTTAGTTAGAGATTATGAATTTAGTGTTCTTTGATGTACTATTTATTTGAAATTCCAACAATAGTCTTAGTAAGTAAATATAAACAATTATTGTAAAATAGGACTAAAAAATCTTGAGTATTTTACTGAAACTTAAATTACATTGAAACCTAGTTTATTTTTATATCGAGCAAGAAAATAGGTTTTCCAGAGATATATGACTATGACTATTGAGCTCTTGCACTCGGCCGACGTACTCCGTGCGTGGAATACTGTAGCTGAAAATATACGTATTTAAACTGCAACGCGACCGCTCGGCTCGGCTACAGACAGTCTGAATGCAGGATAAATAACAAATTTAAGAACTTTTATTTTGTAGAGTGTATAAATAAATATGTAATAAGATTTACTTATCTATACTAATATATAAAGAGGTATAATTGTGTGTTTGTTTACGGGTATGTTGGGGGTAATCTCTGGAACTACGGAACCGATTTCAAAAATTCTTTCACAAATAGGAAGCTACATTATCCGTGTCAAATATACTCGTAGGCTATATTTTATTTTGAAATTTTGTAATGTAAAAAAAACTGATATAAACCGAAGCGAAGCGAGGGCGAGTCGCTAGTTAGTGACGGGAACTCGAGAAGGGAAGTTGAGTTTTGTTTTATTATTGTAAAAATTGTGTATTAGACGTTTTGTTGTTTCATAGTGATAGTTTTTAGTGTTCGTGATAATCAAATATAAAAGCGTGGTACTGCATTTTTCGTGTGCTGCGAAGGAGTCCTCGTCTGTCGTCTTCTTGAATATATGCTCTACTATTCATGTTATCAGTAAGCATTTTCATGTCACTAATCTAACACCACCGGCTCGTGGTGCACCCTGCCGACCAACGAACGAGGCTCTGGCGACCCGCCACCACGCACTGGACCAGCGCGGCGGGTTACGGTCCACCCCCCCCCCCCCCCCCCGCTTTATGGGGGAGGCCTATGTCCAGCAGTGGACGTCCAAGGGCTGAGATGATGATGATGATGAATCTAATATATAAAAAATAATGTTTGTTTGCTTGTTCGTCTTCTATGCGTTCCTAAACCATTCGTCTGATTTCGATGAAACTTTGGCGAGTTGTTGTGCGCGCGCCCGCAAAAGTTTCTGACAAAAAAAAATGTAACGCATTGCAACGCATGCCGGGCACAGCTAGTGTAAAATAAAAATGTTGATAACCAACCATCTAAGATACTCAAAAGTTTTTTATCAATATATTTTTTTTATTCATTTGTTTTTTTGTTCATCTGATCACTTGAGTGGTATATTCATACAATCACATTACATTCTCTTATGACTTCATCATTAAGCTTTTCAAATTTGTTTTACATCTTTGAGATTTACTAAAAGATAATACACGGTTCCCTTACCATTGTAACTTTTTTTCCTAATTTCATAGTATGGTTGCAAACTTGTAGGTATATTATATGACGCGAAAATCGCACCATATACCTATATGTTGCGATTGTTATAACAAAAAATCATAAATTTCCGTGGATATGTACACAATTTCAAGCCGTGTGTTCCTAGTTCCTGTGAGATTTACACGTGTCCCGCATTAACAAAAATGCAAGCTTGCTAGAAAACTGAAAAGTAATAAAATGTTATATGGAAAATTTTCATTGCTACCATGACAGAAAATGAAAGAAATCGGAAGAAACTTAGGCATTAGGTAACTTTTTTGCAAAGATCTCAATACTGAAGTTGAAGTGAAACAACTTGACAGTTTTATTTTAGGTTTAGTATAGATTATTTTTATAAAAATCTGAATAAAAAAAATTATATTAAGCGGATCGTAAACGCTTTGTGAGCGGTGATTGCCTAGAGATATCTATACTCGACTCACATCCGTGTGATCGCGAGTTCAAATCTTCGGCCCGTACCAAAGAGTTTCTACTTAAGTACGGATTTTTGAAACTTAGAATTATTTAAAAAAATATAACATTAGCTCAGCGATGAGAGGAAACCATCGTGAGGAAACCCGTATGCTTCAGCAATAAAAAAAAAATTGGAGTATTTGATCCGTCAATCCGCACTGGGCCCGTCTGGTGGTTTATGGCCTAAAACCCCCCGTAATTTACTAGGGGATGCCCGTGCCCTGCAGTGGAACGTTATAAGCTAATAAAAAAAACCGCTTTGTTATTTTCTTTGACTTTTCGACTGACTTCGAATTATAATAAATAATCACTTTACAGCATCTGCTTTTGGTTAAATAAGAAGTTTTAAAATAGTCTTCATTAAATAGTTTAAAATTCATTTAAAACTTCATTAACTTCATTAAAACTTAATTTAAACTTCATTTAAAATAGTTTAAAAAAAATCATAATATACTTTTATATTATTTATTTTTATGGCCATTATTTTTTATGGCCTACATAAACCCCCAAGGTTAATATGTTGTAGGTGGCGAGTCGTTCTTGTTACTTACGTTAATTGAGTAATATAAGATTTAACCCTACCATTATTTTTCTAAATTTTGTATTCACTGGTGAATTATTCATTGTATTCTGAATTTCTAAACCGAACCATATTTTAGCTTTCAATTTTTGTTTTCGTTTATTAAGCAACAATAACTCATTGAATCAAATGGAAATTAGATCAAAAAAATCGGTTAGTTTCTCTTATAGACCCAGATTCTCTCGGCTGGTGATCTTCTAGCGTATTTAGCACACCGCTGGGCTGACGCCATTGAGAGTAGAGGCGAGGCTCTGGCTATAAGCCTAGACATTGCGAAAGCTTTTGACCGGGTATGGCACAAATCGCTGCTTTCCAAGTTACCATCTTTCGGGATACCCGAGGGATTATGCGAATGGGTTGCCAGTTTCCTTACTGGACGGAACATCAGAGTCGTTATCGATGGTAGCTGCTCCGACACCATGTCTATTAACGCTGGCGTTCCGCAAGGCTCCGTGCTGTCTCCAACGCTGTTCCTTCTGCATATCAACGACCTGTTTCAAATTGGTGACATACATAGCAATTAAACAACTTTGAACGGTTTAAATCGCGTATATTTGACATTATTTATATCCCGACGTTTCGAACACTTTGCAGTGGACGTGGTCACGGGGTGACATACGTTGCTATGCGGATGACAGTACTGGAGACGCCTTGTACAGGGGCCGCGCCAACATCTCTCGAGTCGGAGTGGAAGAAAGTCGCGCCAGGCTTGTGTCTGAAATCGAAGACTCTCTAGATCTAGTCTCGATTTGGGGTTCCCTGAACCTAGTGGATTTCAACCCCAGTAAGACGCAAGTCTGTACATTCAACGCTAAAAAAAACCTTTTGTCGTAGCACCTCGCTTTCAGAGCATACCTCTTAAGATCTCGAGAGTATTGGGATCCTTGGTGTCGACATTTCCAGCAAAGTCGAATTTAGGGGTCATATGGAAAGTAAGGCCAAAATGGCCTCCAAAAAGCTCGGTGTGCTGAACAGAGCGAAGCGGTACTTCACCCCTGGGCAACTCCTAATGCTTTACAAAGCTCAGGTGAGGCCCAATACCAATTAGACCCATTTGACTCCATCCAACGACGTGCTGTTCGTATTGTCAAGGATCCCACTCTCACGGGCAGTTTAGAACTCCTCAGCGTTCGGAGAGACGTTGCATCTCTCTGTGTGTTCTACCGCCTGTACAATGGGGAATGCTCTGAAGAATTGTTCAATATAATTCCCACCTCTGGTTTCTACAACCGCACCTCCCGTCACAGAAATGCGGTCCATCCGCATTTCCTCGATACGGAGGTGTCGCGCACTGTTCGGTCCAAAAAATACTTTATATCGCGAACCCGTAGGCTGTGGAACGAACTGCCTCAAGAGGTCTTCCCATTAAACTACGACATCGGGTTCTTCAAGAAAGCTGTGAATAGGATTTTGCAAGGTCGGCGGCGCGCCCGCATACCCCCTGGTGTTGCAGGTATCCATGGGCGGCGGTAACATTTACCATCACGTGGGACCGCTGGCTCGTCCGCCCTCTCCTCTATAAAAAAAAAAAAAGATTCAACGGTCTGCACAATATCATTGTCGTATATAATAACTGAAGAACTAGATATATGTTTCCTTTAACATTATTTAACATAAATAACATGCATGCTAACATTTTTTATCGGTTCATTTAAGTGGGTATCTTTCCGTGACTGTGCCTGAGTGCTCATAGGATGCTGCAAATTTTACTAAATTTATATATAGAAAAGATGGCAAGGGTACTTTGTTTTGTATGTACTATATGTACCATATATATGTGTTGGTAACTATATAGTTACCAACACATATATATGGTACATATATATGCTCGTACATATAACAAAAAAAGACAAAAAAAAAAAGTACATATGTACTGTGCTATATACATATATGAATATGTGCTATGTACATATGTGTGTATTATTATATTTCTTTCATTAAAATTTTCTTTACATGTAAGATGTATGTTACTAATGAAGTCGGGTATTAAATATCTCGATTTTCGTTTCCTGTGGAAGTTATTGTACCGTCGTTTTGTGAATATTTCCCTTTTAGCTTGTCTTGTGTTTCTTAGATGTTGTTACATATATTTATCTTTCTGATGTATAGATAAGAGTTCACAGAATTTAAATATCTCATTGTTATCTTGTAAAGATGATTATTTCTTATCGTAATGAATGTATTCTATTCTAGATAAGTTGTAAACGTTCGGCTGTAGCTACGTATACCATAAGAAATTATACTTTCTACTCGAACATATGTTTAGTAGTATGGGGAACGGTATTATATTTTTAATTACATAAAATTAGCCACAATTGCACGTATTCAGTCACGTTATTAATATGGTTAGGCCAATTGAATTTGCTGATTAAAAGACCCAAGTAAGTTGGATGATCGACTTGTTGTAAAGCGTCACATTCGCATTTTCCACTTTCGTAAAATTTGGAATGCAAAGATGTGCCGTGACTATGTGCTTTTACTTGTATCTGTTGCTGGCGTTTATTACGGCTTCGGTGTATATGAATATAGTAAGTTACTCTAACAAAAGCATTCGTACGTATACATAAAAGTATTTAGTTTCGATTAAATAGTTTAAATATACGTAAGAGAAATGTATGATCATTACGACAAAGTTATTCAATGTAAAAGTTGTATGTTGAAACTAACACGTCTGGATGCGGGCTAGCGCTGAAGTTGTCGGCGGTTACGTAAAACATTCCACAAATTGGTGACGCTTTTCCGTAGGAAATTTACATAAGAAGTTGTCTGTACAAGTGTTAATGATTATGTAGGTATACCGCATATGTACACGATGTACATATATCGGAGAAAAACTGTAGATGACGCTAGCTATCGTGTGTTTGATTCATCATAGTCAACTTTCTTGTAAAACCATATAATATTTTTGTAATTTTCGCGTTTTTCACAGATCTATTAAACGGCTCTCAACGAGTATGTTTGCCTTATTTATTTTACTTGATGTTACGGTTGGGTTCCACCAACCGAAACGACGAGATTCTCGACGTAGACTAGCCGCCTCTTCAGTCAGTTCGTGACGATGCCATGTATAACTCTAAAGTGCCAGATAGTGAACTATGCCATTGGGAATTTGTTTAACCGTAGTAGGCGGACCACGTGGCCAATCACGCTGAGCCTATGAGAAAGTTTCTCCTGTACCGTTGTTTTCAACCCTACCCGAATATATCTGCCTTTATTTATTTAACAAACTAAAATTCTAAAATATAAATCATACAAATACAGCAGACAAATACAAACTATAAATCACAAGAAATACTATGGGAAAATTCTAATCGCCAGGAATTCAATTAGAAAGTTGGTAAAGCTTTAGGGAACACTATAAACAAAATATAAGTTAAATGGAAACAAAGAGTGATAAAACTTAAAGTTTTGACTATCGTCGACACTACTGAGAAATACAAGTTATAAAAAATTTATTTAAAATCAGCAATTTTAAGATAATGAATACGTTTAAATAATTTTAAGATAATGAATATGTTTAAACAAGTTTAAGATAGTGAATATGTTTAAACAATTTTAAGATAATGAATATGTTTAAACCATTTTAAGAGAATGAATACGTTTAAACAATTTTAAGATAATGAATATGTTTAAACAAGTTTAAGATAGTGAATATGTTTAAACAATTTTAAGATAATGAATATCTTTAAATCATTTTACGAGAATGAATACGTTTAAACAATTTTAAGATCGAAAAATCTCACTAGTAACAGTCAATATTAAAATTAATTCCTACCCCTTTGTACGCCATAAAATGTGGTTAAATTTAGCGATCGCTTCAACAATCGTGGTTATTTTTTTTAAAACAACGCTAAAATCCTTCCTACCCGGAAATAATTTATTTGAAATAATTCATATTGCTATTTATTATGCTTCGGTAAGCATTATTTTATTGTAATTTAAATCAAACGAATCAAACTAGATTAAAATTTACTTCTGAATGAACTTTACGAACTGTGGCGTATATCATCTGCCTATCATCTGTATATTGCCTCCGTATCCGTATGGGATACGGAGGCATATTTCCGCACCCCTTGATGACCCCTTACACAAAATGCAAATCAGTGAGAAGTACTTAATAATATTTGCATTCATTTACAGGTACCTAGGCATCAGGAACCCTTTGAAGAGCCGCCATCATTCCACGAAAAGAGTGGTGGTCATCAAGATAGCTCTAGTATGGCTGCTCAGCATGGTCGTTTCAAGTTCTATTACAGTGTTAGGTAAGTTTTATCGGTTTTATTATGTTTTTGTATCTTTGCATAAAAAATTCAATTCTATTCTTTTTAATCCATAGTATATACATACATACATATATATATATATATATATATATATGTATATATATAATTAAAACTGCACTTCTCAACAGCTATAAATGGAATTTGCCATAAAAATACTTTAAATCTATTTTGTCTGTATTTTTTTTTTAATTAGGGTGTTTTTTCTTTTACAAAACACAAATAATAAATTAGAATCTTGAATAAGACTCATTATGATCTATAACTTTTGTCCAAATATTTTTATTGATCCTAATGAAAATAGTGAATTTTACTTTACCAACTACTGCAGCGATGTCATCATAGGCCTTTTTTTAAATAGGTGGTATGGATGATTTTATGATGGTATGGCATGATGGTATGGAACATCAATATTCAACGAATACATACAACACGGCGGTGAAAAGAAACATTGTAAGAAAACTCGGGTGCTCGAAGACTGAAAAAAGTGTGGACAAAAAAAAAACAGATTTTACGCTTCCCAAGTTTCGGGCCCGACCGAAGTTCGAAGGAAGAGAGTGCTAAAACCCTACTCTGACTTTATTACTTTACTCTGTGAGATATTGTTATCGTAATATTTTACAGTCGTTCTCCAAGTATCTTCCCAAGTGTCAAAATATATATTTCGATCGTGCGATCGGAGTAGTTTTAAATGTCATCCGAAATAAAAGCCGAAATTTCGTTTTTCGTGTTTTCGAAATGACACTCAGATGCTAACATGCTGTTTACAAGGGGATGCCGTACCTTGTAGTGGGAGATTATAGGTTGATATCTGCTTATCTACCTATATTCCTACAAGCAACAAAGAAAATCAGCTGAACAATGTACGGGTAGATGTCACCCTGCAATGGGCTTGCCCGCGTCGCAATAATATTCTGGCAAGAAACGACATGAACTGAATAAATGAAATAACATGAATAAAATACATTATCCTTTATGAAAGCTACCAGTTCGTTGACATAGTTTCTCTATAAATAACACAATCTATCTAATTAGTCCCTTGTATATGTTACCTACGATCCTAACTTCTATTCACGTATTTATTCATTACGAAACTATTTGAATTGTTTGATTGTTTTGTTTATGTTAAATTTCGAAATTCCTAAATTGTTGAATCATCGTATTGTTCACCTAAATAAATAACCAGTTTATTACCAGATTAATAATTAGACAAAATGATAATACATTTATAAAAGAAACAAAATTGTTGTTAATAACAGCCATTAATTGACGATTAACTTTTATTTTTATGTTCCGTTTGATTTCGCGGTTGACTGGTAGAGAATGCCGTGGGGTGGTTTTTTTTTATAGACTAGTGGGCGGACGAGCAAGCGGTCCCACGTGATGGTTAGTGTTACCGCCGCCCATGGACACCTGCAATACCAGGGGGTATGCGGGTGCGCCGCCGACATTGCAAAATCCTATTCACAGCTCCGCCGTTTGTACACGTCAAATAATAATGCAATGAAATTTAAATAAATAAAATTCTTTGAATAACAAGGTTATAGAATGCCTCAATTACAAACCAATTATTTGACTGTCTTGACAATTAGTATAATTAAGTTTACTCTTATTTTGACATTTAACTTAGAATTTCGACATATTTTTATGTATGTGTTAATTGTATTGTTTGATATTATATTACTGTATGGCGATATATACTCGTTTTTAATACGACGATACTTAATAATTATACACACATTTAGGTTAAGTTACAGTTATTTGGATGTATATTATTCTAATTTCTGTTTAATTTTATCTTTTCTTTATTTATTGTTGTATTTTCATATTTATTTATATTTTTATGTAGATATTTCTGTTTCGCATATCCTTATTACGTGGCAAGGTATGGTGTAAAAATGGCAAGGTTTCTACTGTGGACAGTCCGTTATCAATCTGGTCTAGTTCCAACTGAAAATCAGTGTCACAGTTCACATTGCGACATAATACTGAGTCGGCGCTGGCACAACAAACAATATTTTTTAATTTTCTTTTCATTTGATATGTTTTCGTCATTAGAATAATTTTCTAGCTTCCTTTATTTCTAATTTAGGTTGTATTAAGTGGCTGTACCCTTACAGAGTATCGTGTACCTATTTGTCACATATATTGTAGCCCTCCGGCCAAGGGGACCGACGACTTAAAGAAATTTTGGATGAGAAGAAAGTGGTGGTCGTGTATGGTGGTGAGCATTGGGATAGGCCTATCTATATCCATCAGTGGAGAGACATAGGCTGATGGTATGATACTGGAGTTTATATAGATTAATCTTCTTAACCTCAAACAATATTTACATGGTTTGCTATCTTTTACTTTTCCATATATAAAAATAATATGAAATCTATTTGAAATGCTTTCACGCATCAACAGATGCGATGGTCGACTTGAATTTTTGCATAGACCTCCTAACCACCAGAAAGACATACGAGTAGGTTACCAAACTAAGATTCTCGTGGAATAGCGAGTACGCGGGCTAAGTCGCAGCCAAGAGCTAGATTTAATTATATTTGTTAATGATGATCACTAATTATAGACTATTAATGTACTCATACATTACTGAAATCAAATTTCTTTATTTGCTCAGTGCAATATAAAAATTTTTCTTTCTATTTCTTTTTGGAACTTTTGTCCTAACAAAACATGCCAGTCCCATCGTACCCTATAACATAACCTATGCAAAACATAAACCACAAAACAGCTATCAAAACTATCAAACTGTTGATAGTTGATTGAAACTATCAACACACGTTGTTCTATGTGTAGTTTTTAATTGTTTTGTAATTTTTAATGTGTGAAATAAGGTTATTTAAAATGTCCAACTGAAAACATAAGAACGTCAAATTTATTTTCATTAAATAATTTAAACAAATAATGCTACATTCAATGGCACACGCCAGGATTTCATGTGGCGTGGTCAATCGGAAATCGAAACCAGATCCTTAAAACCGGCTCTAGACTCACGCCGCGCCTTGACGCCTCGCGAACCACCGTAAACGCGAGTGAGCATAGTTTTTGTGGACTTGGCTCGTTTCCGGGCCGGAGTCTATAAGCTGTGTATTTTGATGTATAATTTGCATGATTTATTCTTTCAAAATGAATAAACAGTTGAAGTAAGTAGTGCGTTAGAATTAAAGTTTTTTGGAATATTACCATGCTGAACCAACATTGTGGAACGCAAATATTCGCTACAAAAATCACAATGCGTAGGTTAGAATAAATGTTTTTTTTTTGGTAGAGCCAGAATTGGAATGAAACTCATATAGTTATAGAAAATATATGAAGATGGTAAAGGATTTCATACATTCGAGACTTGGTGCAGCTACTGCTACGTCCATTTAGAACAAGTGCCTGGATACGACTGTGAACAATACTGAGTGTAGAGAGGTGTTGTCTGGGTGTACAAGTCACAGCGTGAATTCTCGCGGCGTAAGTTTAGAGCCGACTTAATGTCTTGCCACACCACACCACACCATGAGCCTGTCTCTCTACTGCTAGATGTAGATTTCTCCCAAGGCACGTCCCTACACACGGTTGCCCATCTGAGCTAAAGGCGTCCCATGATGTATCATGTATATGGATAACCCGGGATGTATATAGGGATATGTATATCCCGGTACGAGGTCACCACTAGAGGACGCATCTACCCTATTTGGTTGTCGGTCCTGCGACAAAATATGACGTGCCCATTTTCAACTAGGTAATTTTTTGAGCTATATCAGTGATTTTGATACTTTCGCGAATTTGGTTGTTTCAAATCCTATCCATCAAACCTACAAATCAACATAATTTATTTCGTAGATATTTCAATAAAACAAAGAAATGAATTACTATTTATTCAGAATCCCAAGCCTATTCTAATAAAATTGGGTATCGTGTGAAACCTAAGCATGTAAAAAGGGATAGAAAGGAAAACTATTTCCAAACGATATTTCTTTGTTTCAATATAGTTTTATAGATATTTTTTGTCAACCTTTTTGGATAATACAGTCTTATTCTAAGTTCTTATTCATTGTAAAGGGTTTTTGGTGCAAATGTAACACATGAGACCGCTGTCAAACGAATGGCTTTTCGACGTCTTAAATCAGGGGCCAATGGCTTTTAGTCATCTTAATTATCCACTTAAAAGAAGGTGTCAGACGAGTGGACAGTTTATCTGATGGTTAGTGGATACCGTCGCCCATGCCAATACATACCGACATCAGTCCAAAATGACAAACGTGGGCTCTAACCCCCCCCCCCCCCCCCGATATTCTGCCCACCTTTGGAGATTTAGAAATCAATTTGGGAAATTCTACATTTAATTTGGATTATCACTTATCCTGACTATATAAAAATGAACTGATGTCAGTTTCTTTGTTTGAAATACATTCACTTATCATCTGATGGACGAATCGACTTGAAATTTTGTATGAAGTTTCTTGAGGATCATGAAATGGACATAAGGCTACAGAACTGAGGTTGCCGTGGATAATGAGCATTAGTGTATGCCCATACACTAATGAGTAATGACGAAAATAATTTGATAAGTCAAAATCAACTGTTTTTCACAAATTCTCAATTAATTTAACTTAATCCTATTTTATTGGCATAATACGACTTACTAATTGGAACGAAATATATTCCTTCATCTGCTACTAAATCTATTAGAAACTTCGTAGACTGAATTGTAAAACAGAGTTTAATTCAAATTTATTTACTAGAATTACTTTTCAGTGTTTACTTATTGTTTCGAAAATCTTTTAAAACGTTTACTTGGTTAGTCAAAAGTTCAGTACCTTATATTTACCTTCAAGCGACCTTTTAAAAGTTTACAATAATTAGGATTGATCAATGTTGAACTAAATCAAAAGTAACTTTTCATTAGTACTTGCTACACTATTGGAGAATAGAAACTTAATACTGGATCCTAGTTTTCAAAAGAAACCATTTTTCAGCTTGTTCTTAGAATTCAAATGTTAATATGTTAATATAGTGGAGTGTAGGCTTTCTCGACCGGTGTCCATATTAATTGAATCTTCCGGGCTACTTGGCCGAGGTCTTCTGGAATCTCTTCTCTTTCTTCCAAACGTTTCGCCAACAACTGCGATTGTCATCTTCGAGATTGCGCAATTGCGCTCGAGCTACCGAAGAGATAACATCTCTCCGAAAGTGAACGCAGTCGCCACTGAAGATGTCAACCGCAGTTGTTGACGAAACGTTTGTAAGAAAGAGAGGAGATTCCAGAAGACCTCGGCCAAGTAGCCCGGAAGATTCAATTAATATGTTAATATGTCAAATGTTCTTAGAATTCTATTTAAAGAAAATTCTGATACAACGAAGTTTTAAGGTAGAATATATTAACTGAAATCAATAAGTTGATATAACATTTCAGATTTTTCAATTTTCCACACATATTTATCTATTTAAACGGGTCTTAACGCGAATGTTTACCTGATTTATTTTACTTGATAAGGTAAACATACGCGTTAAGCCCCGTTTAAATAGATAAAGAAGTTGATACCAAAAATACGGTTTCTTTGCTTAAATACTCATAATTACATTATATTACATAATAATAATTAAATTACTTGTATTTAAAGCAACATAATTTTAGATCTCTTCAAATTGACTACAGATATAAAAAAAACTAAGTTTCTACATAAAAAAAATCTTTAAAAAGCCACATATTGAATGATTTCTCCTAGTTACCGTAATAATTGATCTTGTCAATGTCTCTTCTAGTAACGACTATTCTTTGTAATGTGGTGCTTTCCTGCCAAATTGTTACTTATTTTTTATTTGTATACGAAGGCGGCCGACTTGCATACAGTCCACCTGATGGTAAGTGGATACTGTCGCCCATAGACATCCGCGATACGTGCCAACATTAGTCCAAAATGACAAACGTTGGCACGCTCTCGGATGCGGTGCCTACCTTTGGAGATATAGGAATGGATTTGGAGAAAGGGTTGGGAAAATGGGAAGGGATAGCATGGGAATGGGTTCTGGCACATCTCACTCACTATCGAAACACGTACGTACATTAGGGAAATAAGATAAACTGAGAAATGCAGTACATTTCAAGATAGTCTTCGGTGAGGGAGGGGTAACGTGGCCAGTCGAGTGCGCCCAGCGGCTGTTGGATTGCAGCGTGCACTCTCCCCCTCAAGCTACCAACATACCTACCAAACTATTTAGCTACCAACTTATTTTACAAACTACAAACTTACTTTAATAAAATATAGTACTACTTACTTTAATCCCGACAATCTAATAGGTCCGATTTGATGTTTATCATTTTGCATGCCGCGATAACTTTGTACAAACGTCTACATACGAAATCGAAAATCAACCACATAATGCTAAATAATTATTATGTTATTCGTACACTGCAACAATGAGTATCCTTTTATTTTGAAAAATTACACCCGAAAGCATTAATTAATCTTGCATCTTTAGGTTAAAGATTAATCCTGCAGGTAGGCCAGCATTTTCTCGAGAGCGCAATCAATCATTGACCATTCCCGAATATGTTTAGGTCGTTTCGCCATTAAGGTTTACGGTGGACTTCGTGTCTTTTGATTTTAGTTATTTTGTAATTTTTCTAGTCGTCGTGTGTAGGACTAGATGTGTTTTATATATACTATACCGTATGGTATACTATACCGTACCGTAAGTGTTAACGACGGAATAAATGAAAATGTAAAAAGCTAGGGTACTTGCATATGTATAGATAATAGTTTCGCTTGTATAGTTGTTTCTCTTTAGTGTCTTATAAATGTATGAATATATCTTAATATCGTTAGGTTTACACTATCTGTTTAATGTCCGTTTTATGAGTATGTATTGTGTAACTGATATTAAAATGATCCCTAGTGTGTCTTTTATTACCCTATTAGGATAATTATTGGTGAATAGGGTAAGTAGGGCATGCTAGGGATAAGTTGTGGGCGCTATGGCGTTCGGGAAACAACTGAGCGCTCCGCCACCTGGCGGACGAATATAATATTTATAGTCCTGAAGCGGGGGACGGGGTTACGTAAATATGTCGCGCAAACCGCGCACCCCGTCCACTCGAAACCGAACGTTATAGCGTCATGATCTTATTAGATCCCTCTTAGGCTAGTTTACATCTAAGTTTTATCTAATAAGAATCCTATAAGAATCTTGTAAATGTATGAAAATGTATAACTGTGTCTTGTATGAATAAATGATCCCCCGCGGGGTAGCGGGAGGGGTACACATGGAGAAAAGTAGAAGGGGAAGCCGAAATGGAATAAAAGACGGACCATTTTGGGCTTCCGGCATTCCGATCAGCGGCACCACTCCGAACACTACAAACGGTCAACCAAGTGACTAGGACAAGTAGTAGAACAACAAGTACCTCTGCCCCCTGCCCCCGGCTCTGCTGATATTATCGAAGAAAAGGAAATAAGGCGTTATTATTGTTTAACATCCTATATATACAGTCCACATCCCCCGGCGACCTATAAGGTTGTAGGACAATACTGTCCTCGATCTGTTGAAGAGATCGCAGTAGACAAAAGTGTCCTCAACAGTAAGTTATAATCGTATGATTAAGCTATGCCCTTTCACTCTCTCAGTCCACAACTATAATAATACTTGTTATGTAAACGGTTTACTCACGATTTGTTGCTTATTTATTATAGCCGATATTTCGATTCAGTTACATGAACCGTGGTCGCGGCGAGACTATTGACAGACAAATCTGTCTACCCTCTGTCGTGTTCGTTTTTTGATTCAACTGAACTTAATTCACCTGAATTAAGCCCACACTGAACTTATTTAATTAAAACCGTAAAACGATTTAGATTAAAGATTTCGGTGATTAAAATCTCCTGTGGCGAAGGGTCGGTGTGAACCGTAAATTAAATACAAGTACAACGAGTATATTATTATAAATATTTGCCAACACTCTCATTTCGTTCAATCAGGCCGCAGACCAAAGCAGTAATAATATAAACGGTAGGGTATCTCTGGAACGTAGAGTTTATATCACTGGACGTCCATCATCTACATCTTCATCTAGTTCAGCTTAGTGATCATAGTAAATGCCCACTTCTCTCAGCATAGACGTCCGCTGAATTCAGCCACGGTACCATACCATACCCTATCATCAGCCTATGTCCTCTCTACTGCTGGACATAGACCTTTCCCACGGCTCGCCACCACACACAGTCTTCTGCTCTTCTCATGCAGTTACTACCGACAGACGGCAGTAATGGGTTCATCTGGTCTCCATTCAAGAACTCGTCTATCACATCGGTTGTAGGTTCTGTGAGCTATGTCGGTGACTTTCGTTCTTTGCTGAATCTCTTCATTTCGGTTCTTATCCCGCAAGGAAACTCCAAGCAACTTAAACTTAGATCGGGCCTATCATTGGAGGGTCCAGAAATACAGGACAGAGCTTTTTTTGTCTTTTTTGAGCCAAAGGTTGACTGGGAGGAGCTCTTTGAGAATACATACTAGATATGTTATACAAGCACTCTAGGACAACCACGTTAGAGTCTAACAGTGTTCCATGTTTTTTATTTTATATCACTGGAGGCACACTGGCCCATGGACACCTGCAACACCAGGGGATGTGCGGATGCACTGTTGGCCTTGAAGGATCTTATTCTCGACTTTCTTGAAGAATGCTCAGAAACTATGGAATTTTTAATTCATATTATTACGTGTTTTGAAAATGGAACATTCTTATTGCGTAGTACTTAAGTTTCAAATTTGACTTTTTAATGAACTCTTCCTCATCTGCTGCACAAGAAGTTGTCAGAACGTATGATGTGTCATCTAGTCTGTTCAGTTACTACCACGTCGATGACTGGGAGATAATTCTATAAGGCATTACATCCGCAAATTATAAATATTATAAATTAAAAAATAATATATAATTTAAAAAAAAAATTGTATAAAAAATAATGTCAATATCACCTTTAAAATGGAAAGTAGGTTGAAAAGTTAAATATCCAATTTTTGTAGTTCCTATACCTACTGCTTGTCTATACTATTCGTAGGCAGAATCAATAAGCCAGCTATGTCACTTTACGCTAAATAGACAGCCGCGGGGGTTATTAGATTTCTACAATAAAATAATTTCTGATGCCTTTCAAGGGTACTTACACAGCTCCGCTGCTATGGAAACGGCTTCCTGTTATTGAGATTTTCGTATACATGAAAAGGTTAGGGTAATACAGCCAATTCTTATCATAATAAATTAAACAATTTATTAATAAATTGTTTTTATATAGAGGAAAAGAGACACGCTGCAATCCAACAGCCGCTGTGCGGCCTCGACTGGCCACGTTACCCCTCTCTCATAGAACACCACCTTGAAATGGACAGCATTTCCCACTTTATCTTATTTCCCTAATGTACGTACGTGTTTTAGTAGTGAGTGATATGTGCCAGAGCCCATTCCCATCCTTCCCCATTTTCCCAACCCTTTCTCCAAATCCATTCCTATGTCTCCAAATGTATGCAGCACTTCTGGGGGTGTGCCAACGTTTATCATTTTGGACTAATATTGGCATGTAACACGAATGTCTATGGGCTACAGTATCCATTTACCATCAGGTGGACTATATGCTCGTCCACCGCCTTCGTCCATAAAAAAAATGCTGTTAAGATTTTGAGAAAGTTAAGTAAAATAAACTAAGTGAGTATGCAGCCTTAGGACCTGCTTAATATAATTATAAATATCTATACAAAAAGCGAAAATATTCAAATGGCACCCGCGATATTAAAATGCCTATTATCTTTTTTTGCGTATACCAGGTTTGTCCAAGTTATTCATTTTAAACATAACCATATATTTCTCGTCCCCGTCCATTTGGATCCCTTGACATGGTTCCCCTGGGGGATTCATTTAGATTTTTTTTCTCCAGATGGATCCCTTGGGTAAGAGAAATCACAGACAAATTCTATGCGAGATTTTTTATTTTATATCACTGGAGGCACACTGGCCCATGGAAACCTGCAACACCAGAGGGTATACGGTTGCACTGCTGGCCTTGAAGAATCTTATTCACGACTTTCTTGAAGAATGCTCAACGCGAAACTGGGCAAAAGAGGCGACGATGAGTTGAGAGTGGGGCAATTTGGATGTGGGCACCGGAACCAGAGGGGCCAGAGGCTGGCCGACTTTCTTGAGAAAGAGGGACTCTTTATGATGAACTCTTTCTTCAAGAAGCCGCCTCATAGGAAGTGGACCTGGATGAGCCCCGACGGTTCCGTTAAAAATGAGATAGACTTCATTATGGCCACAAAGAGACAAATATTCAATGATGTCTCCGTGATCCACAGGGTGAAAACCGGTAGTGATCACCGAATGGTTAGAGGCACATTGAATATAAACGTCAAGTTGGAAAGGTCCCACCTGATGAAGTCTACGCTCCGACCTACTGCTGCCCACATACAAGATCCCGAAAGCTTTCAGCTTGAATTGTCAAATCGCTTCGATTGCCTAGAGGATTGCGTTGCAGTGGACGATATCAACAACAGGTTGGTAGAAACTGTCCATACGGTGGGGTCTAAATTCTTCAGACATCGTCGAAGAGATGGACCCCAAAAGCTCACCGACCACACCCTCGACCTCTTGGCGGAACGACGTTCGATGATACTGCAGACTCCTGATGACGCGGAAGCATATCGGCAGCTCAACAGACGGATTCACCAGTCCTTGCGACACGACATCCGTCTCTTTAATACTAATCGTATTAAGGAGACGATAGAGCGGAATAAAGGCTCCAAAGTGTTCGCAAGAGACTTATCTATTGGGCAGAGCCAGTTGACGAAGCTGAAGAGGGAGGACGGCAGTGTCACTTCCGACAAACAAGAGGTACTGAGGGAGATCGAGAAGTTCTATGGACAGTTGTATACCTCGGTCGCTAAACCTGTTGGCAACTTGGCCAAAGACCCAAGAGCCAAGTTGACCCGACACTATACCGAAGACCTCCCGGACATCAGTCTGTACGAGATTAGGATGGCCCTCAAACAGCTTAGAAACAACAAGGCGCCGGGTGAGGACGGCATCACTTCAGAGCTTCTGAAAGCGGGTGGAACACCGGTACTGAAAGTCCTTCAGAAGCTCTTTAATTCCGTCTTGCTCGAAGGTATTACGCCGGAGGCATGGAACAGAAGCGTGGTGGTGCTCTTCTTCAAGAAAGGCGACAAGACCTTGTTGAAGAACAATAGGCCCATCTCGCTTCTGAGCCATGTTTATAAGCTGTTTTCGAGGGTTATCACGAATCGTCTCGAGCGCAGGTTTGATGACTTCCAGCCTCCCGAACAAGCCGGTTTCCGAAAAGGCTATAGTACCATAGACCACATCCGTACGCTGCGGTAAGTTATACAGAAGACCGAGGAGTATAACTTGCCATTATGCTTAGCGTTTGTGGACTATGAGAAAGCCTTTGATTCGATCGAGACTTGGGCAGTGCTACAGTCCCTCCAGCGGTGCCATATTGACTATCGGTGTATCGAAGTGTTGAAGTGTTTGTATAACAACGCCACCATGTCAGTCCGAGTACAGGAAGGGAGCACGGAGCCGATTCCATTGCAGAGGGGTGTGAGACAAGGAGATGTCATCTCTCCGAAGCTCTTCACCAATGCGATGGAAGACGCTTTCAAGCTCCTGGAATGGAAAGGACTCGGCATCAACGTTGATGGCGAATGCATCACTCACCTTCGATTTGCCGACGATATCGTGGTCATGGCAGAATCGCTGGAGGATCTTAGCACAATGCTCGGAGACCTCAATCGAGTTTCCCAACAGGTGGGCCTTAAAATGAACATGGACAAGACGAAAATCATGTCGAATGTCCATGTCGTGCCCACCCCAGTTTCAGTTGGGAGCTCGATTCTCGAAGTTGTTGACGAGTACGTCTACCTAGGCCAAACGGTCCAACTAGGTAGGTCCAACTTCGAGAAAGAGGTCAATCGACGAATCCAACTCGGCTGGGCAGCGTTCGGGAAGCTACGCAGCGTCTTCTCGTCCAAAATACCTCAGTGCTTGAAGACGAAGGTCTTCGACCAGTGTGTGTTGCCAGTGATGACCTACGGCACCGAGACGTGGTCTCTGACTATGGGCCTCATAAATAAGCTCACTGTCGCACAGCGAGCTATGGAGAGGGCTATGCTCGGGGTTTCCCTACGTGATCGAATCAGGAATAAGGAGATCCGTAGACGAACTAAAGTCACCGACATAGCCTCTCGGGTTAACAAGCTGAAGTGGCAGTGGGCAGGGCACATAGCTCGAAGAACCGATGGCCGATGGGGCAGAAGGGTTCTCGAATGGAGACCACGTACCGGCGGACGAAGCCGAGGACGTCCATCTGCTAGATGGACAGACGACCTCATAAAGGTTGCGGGCACCCGCTGGATGCAGGTCGCTGCCGATAGGTCTAAATGGCGGACAATGGGGGAGGCCTATGTCCAGCAGTGGACGTCCAAAGGCTGAGATGATGATGATGACGTGTTTTGAAAATGTAACATTCTTATTGCGTAGTACTTAAGTTTCAAATTTGACTTTTTAATGAACCCTTCCACATCTGCTGCACAAGAATTTGCCAGAACGTATGATGTGTCATCTAGTCTATTCCCAAGTCGATGACTGGGAGATAATTCATAAGGCATTACATCCGCATAATTTGAAAAAAAAATATTATAAGAAAATAATGTCAATATCACCTTTAAAACGAAAAGTAGGTTGAAGAGTTAAATATCCAATTTTTGTAGTTCCTATACCTACTGCTTCTCTATACTATTCGTGGGTAAAATCAATAAGCCAGCTATGTCACTTTACGCTAAATAGACAGTCGCGGGGGTTATTAGATTCCTAAAATAATTTCTGATGCTTTTCAAGGGAGTACGTACACAGCTCCGCTGCTGTGGAAACGGCTTCCTGTTATTGAGATTTTCGTAAACATGATAAAGTTAGGGTAATACAGCCAATTCTTATCATGATAAATTAAACAATTTATTTATAAATTGTTTTTTATACAAAGGAAAAGAGACACGTTGCAATCCAACAGCCGCTGTACGCACTCAATTGGCCACGTTACCCCTCTCTCACAGAAGACTTTATTGAAATGTACTGCATTTCCCACGTTATCTTATTTCCCTAATTTACGTACGTGTTTCGGTAGCGAATGAGATGTGCCAGAGCCCATTCCCATCCTATCCCTCCTCATTTTCCCAATCCTTTCTCCAAATCCATTCCTATATCTCCAAAGGTAGGCAGCGTACCAACATAGTGCCAATATTTGTCATGATGACATGTATCACGGATGTCTATGGGCGTCAGTATCTACTTACCATCAGGTGTCCTGTATACTCCTCCTTCCGCCGCCTTCGTCCAAAAAAAAATAAACTTTATTCTGCAACTACTTTATCCATAAAAATATTGAATGTAAAGTTACGATTTTATTATACGTATAGGTGTATAATAGATGGTTAAACCATTCAACGGACCGATCATTGTCGGTCCGACAAGAGACCATCGTCTCTTCTTTCACAATCACTTACTTTATAAAAAACTTTTCGCACACAAAGAAATAAGTTCAACGGAAAATAACATTATAATGAGAGCGAAATTGACGGGAAACTCGCAAATTGTCGGTAACAACTTGCCAACTGAAGTCAGGCGCAATTCATTGTAACTGATTAATGATTAAACTTCGGATTTATGAACCGAACTGGTTTTATTAGGCATATGCGAAGTGAGTTAATGTTTTATGGGAATTGCTGAATAGTGAGAAAAAATTGCATTAGTATACAGTTAACTATAACCAGCCACTCTATAGTCCACTGCTTTCCATGGACAAGACATTTTAATTGAAATAATTTTACAAATGATTACATTTGAGATTTTCTCGTTTTTGACACATAGGTGAGGAATTCGGAAAGTTTTGCGATAAAGAAAAAAATGTTCTAAGGGTTTCAATTTTTTAATATTTTTTTTTAAAGTACTCTCCACTTGCATCTACTGCAATTTTCATGCGTCTGAAGTAAGGTTGAAAACATTTTTTTCCACTCATACTCAGGTACCTCTTTCACAAACGTATTTTTCGAATGTGAAAGCGCCGAATTTCAGCAACGAAAACGGCTTCCCTTTAAGTTGGGATTTAATTTTGGGAAATAAAAAAGTCACAAGGTGCCAAGTCGGGACTGTAAGGAGGATGGCCTAAAACTTTAACCGGGGTACTGTTTAAAAAGTCTCTTGTTTTAAGCGTTGAGTGAGCGGGTGCGTTGTCGTGATGCAGCAGCAGTCCGCGCAGACCTATGTTTGAACGGCTGTTACTCATTGCAGTAAAACTGCCAAGAACGTTTAGCAAACACGTGGCCTACGTACCTTTCTGCGTTAATACTTCTTTGGTTTCGTATGGGTGCAGATATCAGGTAGCCAGCTGAAGTGAAAAAACTTTTTCCAGCGCTTCTTACTTTTTTCACTTTGGTAGGCGTTGGCTCACTTTGAAACAGCCCCTAGATTGAAGCTTAGTTTCTGGATTATATTGGCAAATCTAAGATACATCACCCCGGCTATATTATATCCCGGCACCATTCGACAGGAACTTGTATTTGATCCTCGGTGAGGTTGTGCAGCACCCAGCGCGATACTATCCTCCTGACTCTTACATGCCCATGTAATATTTCATACATACTCCTCGATCCAATCTGCAATCTCTCCTGATGAATCTCCTCGTATGTAATTCGCCTGTTTTCACAAATAAAAATTTTCAATGCCACCACGTTTTCTACCTTAACAACCGTTAATGGGCGGTCGCCTATTAACGGTTGTTAAGGTAGAAAACACGGTTTGTTTGTAGAAACACGGTTGTTAAGCTTCTTTCTTCGTCAGCAAAATTTAGTCGACCACGCTTAAATTCATTGTATCAATTTGCCTTAGAAGGGTACTTATCTGCAAACACCATTTGAAGTCTAATATAAGAATATTCAGCTTTTAAACAACATTTATACATACAAAATCATAGGCGTGGAAATGTTTCCGTCGAATATTCATTTTTTAATGAGACACGATATTTTAATTCAGATCGTAAAATAATATGGAGGGAAATTTGTTTTTGGAATGTTTTGTTTTTATGTTATAGATAGTCATAGTTTTAATTGACATCAAAACCAGCCAGTGTTCCATAGATAAAAACTCTTTGTCGCAAAACTTTTTGTGTAGCCTGGTTTTTTGTCTATTTAAACTGGTTTTACCGCGTATATTTTTACCTTATTTATTTTACTCGAGGTTTCGGTTGGGTCTTAACATACGCGTTAAAACCTGTTATAATAGATAAATATGATTGATTAAATTGTATTAAAATGACTTATAAACTAAATTAATATCTAGATATTAAAGATATTCGGTAGTGCTTGCGAGAGCACGTACACACCTCTGACATTTGTACAGATTCCCACCCATATCTATAAAAATTCAGTTGAGCATCTTCCCATCATTTATGTACCCAAATTAACAGCCTAAATTCTTCCACAGGTCTCATAAACCAGACGAACATCATGCCAACTCCAGAATTATGCGTTATCAACAATCGCCTCTTTTGGATCTTCGGCTCCCTGGTAGCGTTCTACATTCCTATGCTAACGATGGTGGTGTCCTTCGCTCTCACTGTCCAGCTTCTCAAAAGGCAAGCCAAACTAGCGACAACGCCAGTACCTGGCGGGACTCAGAGAAGGTAAGAAGCATTTTAGACAGTTGTTGTGCTTAAAATTTCTTTAGAAATGTTATTTACGTTTTGCCAAATGAGAAATCTGTAACGAATGTGACGAGATTCGTAGCAGACAGCTTAAATGTAACAGAGTATGAGAGAAAGAAAACTATATCTGAAAGCGATACATGCTTCTTGTTAGGTATATTTTAGAGGTGGTGTAGTCTCTCAGGGTTTGTGGTAGAGTCACCTTCTACGACGCCCACGGGAATAAATGAGGTGGTGCTACTCTATAGCCGGCCGACACCACACGGCACCACACGGCACCACACGGCACTTGATACCTTACTAGTAACATCTTTTAAAAAATTGAAACAAGCGCCAAATATTAGACGTTTTTCGGTCTGTACATGCGTGACATTAACAGGAACTATATAATTTAATTATAAACGTAATTACTTCTTGTAGTTTACCAAGTTATAATAAATATCTTAATATTTGCTAAACATCATTCAGACTTGTGTATTACGCCGAGGGTACAGTCACATTGAGAGCGGACGGGAAATAGCACACATAAAAAACGATTCACATACTACTCCACCAACGTAACTGTGCAACTGACAGTCGTGATGATGTCCTAGATGTGTGATGATGTCATAGAGAGCCAGTACGGTTAACATAGCAAGCAAAGATCAATAAATTGTATTTTTTTTTTACTTCTGAGTACAAATGAATTCTATTAAAGAAATCAAACAGCCTGATGTTTATGCATATCTAAGGAGTAAGGGGGAACGCAATCCACGTGGGTGCAGAGTTATGCTGATAGACTAGTAAGCAAAACAGACAGTAACATATATTTATTTGTTTATGTACTTTATTGTACAAAGAAAGAAAGTATGTACAAAAGGTGTGCCTAACCCCTTAGGAGATTACTACCAGCAAACCTGGGAGAACGATAGGTGGGCAATGATTATGTTTAACAAATAGATATTTATTATAACTTGGTAAATTATATTATTATTCATAGTGCGTTCAAACACTACTTTTATAATACGTTTATTACATATCCTACATAATCTTTAATTTAAAAAATAAATAGACATTTTTTAACTTAATAGATGCTTCACGGAAGAAATATATGACATACGCTTACGAGTACATTACCACTATAACCAATCTGTTTTTACTGTTTTAAATTAGATGATTTCATATTTTATCTTTTAGAGAGCATACAATAGCAAAACATATCAGGACGGTTTTCCGTACCGACGGTCGTTGACGATTTACCTGTTAATGAAATTTAACTGTTAACCATCAATGATTGGTCATCAACCTGAATAAACTGTTAAATCTTCAACTGTTTTTTAATCGTCAACATTAATATACAAGTACTTAGAAGTCATTGCCATATTATATGCACAATATACCTGTGACTGATGGCCACGCCGGCCGGAACACAGAGGCACTATCACTTATGATCACAATTCATACGCTGTGGAATATTAAATTCGGTTAAGTCGCATAGAATCTTGGATTATTAGCGTTTTTCTAGGAGCACAATTTAATATTGATCGTGCGCTCGGTCACCCCCACCGGCATCTACCTCTCTCATCGAGAGCGGTAGATGGCAGTATATTGTGCAGACGCGAATTAAAAAAACCGCGTTTATGCCGCTGGATGAACTTATGGCCATGATCATATGCAAACGAATTAGAAAAAATATTAGGGATAATTTATGATGTCGAAACAAATATATCTATATAAATATATAATAAAGTAGAATTAGATCTTAATCGTTATCAGCTCTCTGCTACCGCTTGTGAAGTTTCAACTCCACTTCACTGAGCCCGTATCTTTAGGTCCACAGCCCATTGGGCGTTTTCATAAACATGTCATTCTTGCGTACTCGTAAATTGGCGTGTGTTGGTCGACCCTTATTAAGAAAATACATACAATAAACTACGCAAGCTCTATGATGACGACTTCTATAGGTACTCGTAGTATACAGGATATGTCCGAACATTTCTCGAAGACTGTAACCAGTGATTCTGGGTTAATTGACATATTATTTTAGGTATTTATTTGTAAAAATATTTGTATTTTTTACGGCTATGTATTTAGTAAATTTGTATTGTACAAACTAAAAAAGCAGGAATTTTGCATTTTTTAGATGCGTAATCTTTTTTATGAATAATCGTAATCTTTGTCTTTTAAAACTTTAATATTTTTTGGAAAAATAGGCCTCCAATATGAATTTTCATTACGAATGATTTTTTAAATTGTACGAGTATAAAAATATTTCTTTTCTTTCACAGGCTTACACCAAAATTCTTAACATCTTTTTCATTTTCTTTAGTTTTTCTAAAAGAGGTTTTTGCTGATCACGACTAGAACAATCTCTGTAAAAAAATGTTTTTTTAATCTCCACACCCACATTTCCCACTTTATCTTACTTCCCTAATGTACGTACGTGTTTCGGTAGTGAGTGAGATGTGCCAGAGCCCATTCCCGTCCTATCTCTCCCCATTTTCCCAACCCTTTCTTCAAATCCATTCCTATAGCTCCAAAGGTAGGCAGCGCATCCGGGGGCGCTTCAACGTTTGTCATTTTGGACTGGTGTTGGCATGTATCGCGGATGTCCATGGGCGACAATATCCACTTACCATCAGGGGGACTGTATGCTCGTCTGCCGCCTTCGTAAATAAAAAAAAACCTAGAGACCTAAAAGAAGTGACTGCCAAGTCACTTCTTTTAGGTGTCTTCGTTAGCCCATAGTTGACATAGCCCAAGGACATAAAATTTAGCAATTCTTCTGTATAAGCCAGTTGCTCAAGTTATTATAATTTATTTTAATTAATTAAGTAACCGTTGAACGGATTTTTCCAGACGACGCAGATGAAACTTTCTCTAGTAAACAGGTTGTTTATTTAGGACGGTTTAAAACTGTTTTATTAAAATCAGTGTCTATAGTAGTTGCATGTTTTTGGAGTAATTAATATATAATTAATTATTGTCTAGAAATTTAAGATGTACATACATATATTGAATATATCACTGAAATACAGCAAACGCTAAAAATAAGTTGCTCGATACTGATTTTGAATCTAACTGAAGAGTTGAATCTATTCTATCAGTTTTTTCAATATGTTTTTTTATCATATTCTTATTACGCGATTCTAGTAGATATGTATGTCGTTTATACTATCCGCGTCGCCCGGCGCCCAGACACTACTCTATACTGAGTAATAATAGCTACGAACGTTTTAGACAGAACAACAAAATATTACATGTTTGTACCTTTTGATTTATTGTCTAAACTAATTTTATTTCCAGCTAGAGCAATTGTCTACGTTTTAAAATAGGTGACATATTTCAACTTTTACGTTATTTCAATGACACTTGTTTAATTTTCGCAAAATAATGTTAACTTAAAACATTTTTTATGGAAGGTTTCTTTAAGTAGTCACCTCCGCCCATGGACACCTGCAACACCAGAGGGCTTGCGGGTGCACTGACGACCTTGCAGAATCCTGTTCATAGCTATTTTGAAGAGCCCCATAGCGTAACAGAAATACCTCAGCTGGCAGTTCAGTCCACAACCTTCGGATGAGAGACGAGCGGACACTACCTGATGGTGAGTGAATAACTGCCTACGGACGTCCGCGATACATGCCAACATCAGTCAAGAATGACAAACGTTGGGTCGCTAATTAGAGATTTGGAAGTGTATTTGGAAAACAAGATTGAGAAGAGTGGGAAATAGGGGGTTAAACGAGATGAGGAATTTATATTATACTTCCCATTATCCCCATTATTTAAGGATCTTATTGTTATGCCAATGTGCAATCGAAGTATTTCAAACTTAATATTCTTCAGGATGGAAAATAATATTGCAAAGCGCCTTTTTGATAGACTTATTATGCAGATATATACAACGTAAGAAATGTTTCTACCTGACAGTAACAAAGGAATGATATAACATTATTTTGTATGTAGTAATTAAAATATATAAAGATGGTATATAGCCAAATATGGTATAGGTATGGTATATTATGGTATAAAACCCATAAAGGTTTAACGTAACATAACCAAAACTTTATCTAACTAGATAACTATTTGAAACATTCAAGTTCGGTAACCTAAATTGAATTCAATACGTGAATTCTGAACCGACCCATAGACAATACAGTCAATACAATACTCTCTGACTCCGTTTGTTTTTCAATTTTATAGACTTCAAATACAGGTGCAATCCGGTGTGTCAGGATCCCCGGAGATCGTTTTCGAATTGGCTCCAAGCAATGGCTTTGGGTGACAGCCGGCTATTTGCTAAAGCTATTTCGTTTATCTACGAGTAAATAAATATGGATAAATACAGGAGAGAAAGTGACAAACTAAATACCGAAAATTAAAATTTCTAGAGGGAGCGCGCACGCTGCATTTCCACAGCCTCTGGGCGCACTCGACTGGCCACGTTACTCATCTCTCAGAGAATACTGATTACTGAGAGAATACCTTGAAATACTGCATTTCCTACTTTATCGTATTTCCTCAATGTATGTACGTGTTTCGGTAGTCAGTGAGATGTGCCAGGGTCCATTCCCATCCCCCTCCTATCTTATCCCTCTCCATTTTCCCAACCGTTTCTCCTAATCCATTCCTTATACTGTATTCCATTCCTTCCAATTCCATCCATTCCATTCCTTGCGCTTCCTACCTGGAAGCACATCCGGGGGCGCGTCAACGTTTGTCAATCTACACTGTTGTTGGCATGTATCGCGGATGTCTGTGGACAACAGTGTCAACTTACAATCAGGTGGACTGTATACTCGTCTGTCTGTCGATTTTTTTCTATAAAAAAAAATATACTCGCTACTTAAATTTGTAATACCAATAATAACGCTACACTCAATGATCAATACTAGGATATTCTGTCTTTTTTTTTTTATAGAAAAAAAGGGACAGACGAGCGTACAGTCCACCTGATGGTAAGTGGATACTGTCGTCCATAGACATCCGCGATACATGCCAACATCACTCCAGAATGACAAACGTTGGCACGCCCCCGGATGCGCTGCCTACCTTTGCAGATTATGGAATGGATTGGGAAAATGGGGAGGGAGAGGATGGGATGCGAATGGGCTCTGGCATATCTCACTCACTACCGAAATACGGTACGTACATTGAGGAAATACGATAAATTAGAAAATGCAGTACATTTCAAGGTAGTCTTCTGTGAGAGAGGGGTAACGTAGCCAGTCGAGTGCGCCCAGCGGCTGTGGGAATGCAGCATGTACTCTTCCCCCTAAAAAATGTCGTAGGTGACACATAAATACACACGTAAACGACAACAAACCAGCCAGACCCGAAAAACCGTATTCGTAACCAGCCATCCATTGTTCCTTATCGTCAACTGCGAGGGAAGTATGGACTTAAAAGCCTCGCTGCCGCTGTCCAAGGGGGTTGGCGAGCCCACTCTTTTATTACCAGTAAGATCCAAAAGTTTCTGGCCGTCAGGTTAAATGTCTAGGCTAGATATTTCTAGATGTCTAAAAAAAACAAGTTATACGTCATTGTAGTTGTCATTTATCCTGCTAATTAGTGTATAATTTTTAGAGTTCAATCCTCGTTAGTTTTGACTGGTCAACTCTTAGAATAACGGGGGGTCTCAAAATCTTTAAAATGTTTAAACTGAAATATCGTTCCGTGATGAAGTTCCTTACAAAGGAAGGTGTTAGCCAGACAGAATCAAATAAAGGTCGGACAATGTGTACGGGGATTTATCTCTATCATTTTCCACCATCATACATGGTCATACATCATACATAGGGGGGAAGTCATACATTGGTGGAAGCAATTTCCTTTCGGACGAGAGTCCATCGACGAAGACCCTCGCTCCGGTCGACTCCAAACACTCCTAACAATATCAAATTAGTGGAAAAAGAAATTTTGAGCGACCGACGGCTAAATACAAAAGAAATAGCAGCAAAGACAGGGCTTTCAAAAACTACACTCCTTAGGATTCGTCATGAACATCTTGATGTGAATAAAGTGAGTGCGAGGTGGGTTCCAAAACTTCATTCAAGTGTGCGCGAAGTGAACGAGTAGCGTGCTCTAAGGAACATATGGAGACCTTTCAGAGAAATAGGAACAATTTTTTGAGTCAATTGTTACGAGGGATGAAACTATGGTTGTTTACTATGATCCCCTTTTCAAAAGAGAGTCGATGGAGTGGCGTCGTTCTAGTGAAGTACCGCCTAGAAAGGCAAAGGTGACTCAGTCCACCAAAACCATTATTGTTTCCATATTCCTGGAAAACTAAGCAAAGTTGTGTGTTCTCCATGACAATGTCCACGCCGCCGCAGTTGCGAAAGCTGCTGTTTCAAAGTGTGGCTTCACGGAAATTCGTCACCCACCCTATAGTCCTGACTTGGCTCCCAGTAATTACTATTCGTTCTCAAAACTTAAGTCAGACTTAAGAGGTAGACGATTTTCCACTCATGTTGTGATCGCTGTGATTTTCACCCATTTTGATGACAAAACTTCTGACTAGTTTTATACTGGGATAGAAATGCTAATTATACGATCCGAAAAGTGTATTCAAACAGACGGAGACTATATTGACAATAAAAATAAATATATGAACTTAAGTGTCTTATTTCTTTGTCAGGCCGGACACTTTTGGACCTCCCCTCGTATATATTAAGTTCACAGTGCCCCTTAATACATACCTTATATATTGGATAATATACATTTCTCAAAATTTCATCAGCATACTCACAATATATCGCATTTTACAGCCACAGCCAATATTGAATTTTGATTAAATTATAAATTCACTTGGTAATTTCATTACAAAATGTTCCAATATTCGTGGCGTTGAAAATCTGAAACTTTTAATTTCGTACAATGAAATCTGAAACACGGTAAATTGGCTCAAGGTAATTGAGGGAATACGTAAAAGCATACATAATTAAACTCATGCTCTCCGAATTGATCGTTTGTATAAACGACAAAATAGATAAGTTTGATGCTAGCCAAAATAGATGCTTAGCCAAGTTACGATATCAATGACACCCGTCAGTAAAATTCTCTTACATATTTAGTGTATAAGTCGTATTGATGTGTGCCTGTGTGTATGGAGTGAGCAAGGCCAGTTGCTTGCCAACTTATCTATTTTACCGTATGTACTTGCCACCCGACAAATACGAATAATACACTCAAATTACATGGTGTAAATATTGACGCTTATCAACATAAAATTACAGCTCTGAACAATTACAGTGTGATATTAATTGAATCTTCCGGGCTACTTGGCCGAGGTCTTCTGGAATCTCTTCTCTTTCTTCCCAACGTTTCGTCAACAACTGCGGTTGACATCTTCAGTGGCGACAGCGTTCACTTTCGGAGAGATGTTATTGTTATGTATTACGTATGTGTGCGTGCACTTGCAGCTGTGCGCCAGTCTCTAATAAACGATTGTACTGGACACACGCCTTTGATTTGCCAGTGGCGACGAGTGATAAAATAATAAGTTTAAAAAGCCGGTTTTACGTAAAACTATACGTTATATTACTTATGCAAGATGTCAATTGGGAAAGTGCGAGAATTTGTAATCAAAACAGGAAATTGGACGGGTTATATCGAAAGATTAGAAATGTACTTTTTGGTGAATAAAGTGTCGGACGATATGAAACTACCTACATTAATTTCCGTAATGGGTGAGGAAGCGTACGAACTGTTATCTACATTGGCGAGTCCTACAAAACCCTCGTTATTAAACTACAAACAAGCCGTGGATCTTCTCACTACCCACCTGCAGCCGAAACCTACAGCATTAGCAGAAAGGTACAAATTTCGCCAGCGTAGGCAGCTTAACAATGAATCTATAAGTGACTACGTTACGGAGTTAAAAAAATTGTCGAAATACTGCGATTTCAAAACAACGCTTGACGAGAATATTCGCGATCAACTGGTCTGTGGTCTAAAAAGCGATATTATCAGACAAAGATTATTTGCGGAAGAAAATTTAGGATATCAACGAGCCATTACATTGGCTTTATCATTAGAGGCCGCAGAGCGGGACGCGAACACCGTGGAGCGCGGCAGTGACAAGTTAACCGAAGATGTTTACAAAATGTATACCGGCGAATGTCCCAGGTGTGGGGACAACAAACATCAAGCGGATGGTTGCTCATATAAAGAGTACGTGTGCAGTGGATGCCATCAAATCGGTCACTTGAGGAGGATGTGTCCAAAACATAGGAGACGGTCTGGACTGGCGGGTTCTGCCAGTAATTATTACGAGCATGATACGGCGCGGGCGCGCGGTAGCCGCGCGTCGACCTGCGTCGCGGGCGGCGCCGGCGGCGGCCGGCGAGGCACGTGGCGCGGAGGCCAGCGCGGGCAGCGCGCTGCGCGGCGCGGCTGGGGCCGGGACCGGGCCCCTGTATACTCGTTGGAGCAGCAAAACGAAGTCGACGAGCGGGGCTCCGCCGCCGATTATTACACGGAGGAATTGGAAGACAGTGAAGTGGAACTTATGTATCAGATGTCTTTGAGAGATTATAAACCGGTGGGTATAGCGCTTAGGATAGAGAATTGTTTACTTACTATGGAAGTGGATACTGGATCCGCCTTATCGTGCATTAGTAAAAAGGTTTATGAGGAACTGTTTAGTAATTTACCCTTGAATAATTGCCATTTGAATTTAAAGTTTTATGACGGCTCCAGTATCCAACCATTAGGTTTTATCGAAACTGTGGTCAATTATAATGGTATTATTAAAACATTAGATCTGTATGTGATAGATAAAGGAACTACCAACTTGTTGGGGCGGCAATGGTTAGCCGAGTTAAATATACCTATTAAAGTAGCGAAAGTTATCTCACATAGTAACCACATGGGAGAAAACAAATCGGTGCAGCGAAAAGATGTGTTAATTAAGAACATTGTTTCTAGGCATGAACCACTGTTTGATGGCACATTGGGTAGATATATGGGAGGCGAAGCCGAGTTGTGTGTACGCGAGGGCGCCGCACCCATATACTGCCGCGCGCGACCGCTATCCTACGCGCTGCGCGAGCGCGTGGACGCCGAGCTGGACGCCATGCTGCGCGCCGGCGTCATCGAGCCGGTGGACCACTCCGACTGGGCCACGCCTCTGGTTGTGGTGCGTAAAGCCGACGGAGGTTTGAGAATATGTGCCGACTATAAGATAACCCTCAATCGAGTATTAGCTATCGATAGATTTCCGGTTCCAAAAATGGAAGATTTGTTTAGTAACCTTAGTGGAAATAATTTTTTTACGAAGCTGGATTTATCCCAGGCGTACAATCAGGTAGTTTTATCAGAACGCTCGCGACAATATACGGTTATTAATACGCACAGGGGGTTATTTAAATATTCACGACTTGTTTACGGTTTGTCGTCGAGCCCGGGAATCTTTCAAAAATTAATGATAAATTTGTTTAAAAATATGCCCGACGTAGTTATTTTCTATGATGACATTTTAATTAAAAATAAAGATTTAGCTAGTCATCTAAAGACAATTAAAGACGTATTGGAAATTTTAGAAAAGAATGGTTTGAAAATTAAAAAGAGCAAGTGTGAATTTTTAGCGAAAGAAGTAAAATATTTAGGATTCATTATTAATGAAAACGGTGTTCGAGTGGATCCCGAAAAAGTACAGGCTATTAGGACTATGACCCACCCGAATAATGTTAGTGAATTAAAGTCATTTTTAGGAATGGTAAATTTCTATGGAAAGTTTATTAAAGATTTGAGTTCCTATTTAGCACCTCTTAATGAACTGTTAAAGAAAGGTAAACATTGGAAATGGGGTGCTGAACAAAACGCCGCCTTTATTAGAGTGAAAGGATTACTATGTAGTACGAAAACACTCGTGCACTTCGATATGGAACAAGAGACGGTGTTGACGGTCGACGCCAGTGCGCGGGGGATAGGCGCGGTGCTGGCGCAGCGCGCGGCCGGCGCCGCCGCCGGAGGCCACGGCGAGCGAGTCGTTGCATACGCGTCGCGATCGCTCACTACGCACGAGTTACACTACAGCCAAATACATAAAGAAGCTTTGGCAATCGTTTTTGCTGTAGGAAAGTTCCACCAGTACTTATACGGTAGAAAGTTCATTCTTCGTACCGACCATAAACCTCTAGTTAGTATATTTGGGCCGAATATGGGTATTCCGAGTGCGACAACAAGTCGTCTGCAACGCTGGGCAATTAAATTATCAGCATATGATTTTACAATCGAGTATGTTAAAACTCACCAGAATACTGCAGATGTCCTTTCACGTTTGATCGAGTTACAAAAAAATGACGTAACATCGGAAGAGGTGGACTTACCTGAACAAACTTATTTACATTTTGCAACAGATGCACTATTGCTTGATTACAATATTCTTAAAAAAGAAACTCGCGCTGACCCAATATTGAGTCGCGTATTAAGTTATATAGTAGACGGTTGGCCGGCCGAGATCGAAATTAAACAGCTAAAACCATATCATAATAGGAAAAATGAATTGTACGATGAGCTAGGTTGTGTTATGTGGGGTCATCGTGTAGTTATACCTTCTTCGTGCAGATCAAAGGTGATCTCCGAACTGCATGACCCACATATGGGAATAGTTAAAACCAAGTCGCTGGCACGTAGCTACGTATGGTGGCCAGGGATCGACGAGGCCGTGGAAGCAGAGTGCCGCGCGTGCCCCATATGCGCCGCCGTGGCCGACGCGCCGCCAGGCCACGCGCCGTGCTCGTGGCACTGGCCCTCTCGACCATGGTCCAGGCTACATTTAGATTTTTTAGGACCTATTCACGGTTTAACATATTTAGTAATTGTAGATTCATGTTCTAAATGGATAGAAGCGATTAAAATGCAACGAACTACGGCACAGGCTGTTATCACGGTACTTAGGGACCTGTGGGCTAAATTTGGCCTTCCCAAGCAAACGGTCAGTGACAATGGCCCACCATTCGCGAGTGGGGAATTTCAAACTTTCCTAAACCGTAATGGCATAGAACATATTTTTACAGCCCCTTATCATCCGGCTTCTAACGGAGCGGCTGAAAATGCTGTCAAAATATGTAAACGTGTTATTAATAAGGCGTTAAAACAGAAATTAGAGGTAGACATAGCATTAAGTCGATTCTTACTAGCCTATAGAAATACCGAACATGCTACTACCGGCGATAGTCCATCTAAAATATTACAGGGTCGCAGCCTGCGTATGAGGTTGGATAATTTAAAACCTGAAAGGGAATCTCGCGTAGTCACTCAACAGGAGCGTAGTGAGGTAGCCGCGGGCGGGGCGCGACGGCGTTTCGAGCCGGGCGCTCTGGTGTGGTATCGCGATTATAGGGGTTCGGATAAGTGGATAGCGGGGACGATCAAGGAACAGCTAGGTAACACTAATTACGTAGTAAAATCTGTTTTTGGAACCGAAAGTCACAGACACGTGGATCAGCTAAAACAGAGGGTTATTAGCAACAAAGAAAATAGTAGCACTACGTTATTAGCACCAAATATTGTCCTCAGTAAACAATCGGTAGAAAAGCGTAAATCTCTGACATCTCCCATAGCTATAGGCGAGAAAACAGAACAGAGTGCGGACAGTTCGGGGGAGAGTAAACCGCAGAGTGGTTCACCGATACGAGAGACGCAACGGTCGCCTGTACCGTCGCCAAGTAATTCTTCACCAGTACCCATATCTATACCCAATGTGTCGGCAAACACAGAGCCCGCTGTAGAGAACTGTGGGCCCACGGTTAGGGACCGTAAACCACCCAGGCGGTATGGTTTCGAAATAGATTAAGTTTTAGTTTAGTAACTTTTCTTTTAATCATATTTTATTGGTAATTTTATTTTATATTATAAGTAAATAAGAGTGGAGGTGTTATGTATTACGTATGTGTGCGTGCACTTGCAGCTGTGCGCCAGTCTCTAATAAACGATTGTACTGGACACACGCCTTTGATTTGCCAGTTATCTCTTCGGCTTCTCGAGCGCAACTGACTCGACGTTTTTTTTTTTTTTTTTTGTTAGGAGACACAATCAGGAAAAATCCTGCATGGGACACCTGGTACCATCTAGTCTGGCTGGGCCAGCCTAGGTGGTACCAGGTAATGTCGGACTCCTACCGACTAAAAAACCTGATTGCCTCAACATCGTGTATGTCTAGTTCTTGTGGCCCTAGTGGCCTTGACTGACTCGACGACTGTGGCGCACCGGTATTTATAGTGGGCGAGGGTAGTGGTGATTGTATGTGTACCGATGCACCGATATTTATAGTGGGCGAGGGTAGTTGTAATTGTGTGCGTACTGAATCTGTTTTTGTCCCCCATATAAAATACCGGTGCATATAAATACAATATATAAATACTCGCCCACTATAAATACCGGTGCGCCACAATCGTCGAGTCAGTTGCGCTCGAGAAGCCGAAGAGATAACATCTCTCCGAAAGTGAACGCAGTCGCCACTGAAGATGTCAACCGCAGTTGTTAACGAAACGTTTGGAAAAAAGAGAAGAAAAAGACCAGAAGCCAAGTAGCCCGGAAGATTCAATTAATATGGACACCGGCCGAGAAAGTCTACACTCCACTATAATTACAGTGTGAACTACATAAATTACAAGTCGTAAATTCACTACATGTAATTAAATCGATGTAGTGACCCTATGCCCTATTGGCATTCTGTACTTAGTCGCCTCAACCCTCTCATAGGCGGGAGAATTATCGAAGTAAGTTGACATTGTACAAAACCTGCGTACCTCCCTGAGTACTACACATGCAGCCCTCTCCAACATTAAAATACTCCAAACCCTACAAAATAGATTCGTGCGTAAGGCCGTGACTACCCTATGGTACTCTCGCAATGTCAACCTCAACAAGGACAATATGATCAAATCAATCAAATCAATCCTCTATCATCAAATACGTGAAAGACTCCACCCGAAGCTACTATGAGAGAGTCCCTCACCATCCCAACTCCCTAGTAGTTGACAGCCTAACCTATGTCCCCGATAGGAATGACCCTCCCCGTTGCCGTCGTCGTCGTCGTCGTCCTCGGCACGTCTTGGACGACCCAATTACTGCTGCCAATGCGGTTCTTACACTACACTTACAGACTTCACATATACACTGTCCCCGCCCGCTGAGACGTGGACGTCACCCTCGCTACATATCGGCACTTGCTTGGGCGCTTTTCACTGACTCGCAATCCCGCGGTACCCTCCCAAAGCAACGCACTAAACTGAAGTCCGTCTCTTCCGCCGGTCTACCGGCCTCTAATGAGCCCTTAGGGTCGTTGCAGCACACACTCTTTGCTCCTAGCTGAGCGCCTTCTGCGCTCGCCCATACATGTTATACGTGTCCTGTGTTATACCTTGTTATACATGTTAACATGTTATACATGTTAACATGTTATACATGTTACATGCTATATATGTTAATGTTAACATGTTATACATGTCATCGTGCTATACATGTCCTGTGACTCTTGAAAGGCTATTAGGGCCACAAGAATTTAGCCATTCGGAAAAAAAAAGTGGCATTGTCTGCCACTCAACCTTGGGTTAAACAGAAATACAGAGGGCTGTGCATCCAAATAAATAAAAAATGACTATAAACAATACAAATAAAACGATACAATTATAATATCTAGGTACACTAACACATACAGATATACTCATATACATATATACCCGCATAAATACATAAAATATATATGTATTAACATGGGTATATTATATGATATATGTGTGTACTTAGATATATGAACAGAAAGACAGTAGAATAGACAGGCGTTTTATTTTATTTTAATAAAAATAAAAAGAAGAATTTATAACAGCCATGTTTATTTACTAATTAGTTATAGGTATTCAATTTCCATTGCAACTCATTTGCTAATCCATTCTGGCAGCCTTCCAGACGATCGGCCTGTTAGTGGCATCCATTACGACGCGGGATTCCGTGCCAAATGTTGTAAAGCCTTGTTTGTTATTCAATTACTTTATAGATGGGAGCATATTTTGTTGAGAGCTACTTAAGGGACTTCGAGACTTAGTTTCCGGTGTACAATTAAGAATAGTACAAAACTTATCATTTTTCATATAATATTCAATTTTACTCGGCTGTAGATCAACACATATTTCATCGTTTAATCCTAATAATTTAAGTTTTGCGGACTCCTTGCCGCGACCTTTATAAACAATCTGCTTTGAAAAAATATGTGTAATAGTTTCTCAAAAATAAGTCATTGGTTTTTGCATTCCATTTTACAATTTTTTCTCATAAACCATTTTTAAAATTTTCTACTTGCTTCCATCTCAATACTAAGTTTAACAGTAATTTTTAATTTTCAGAATTATTTCTAACGAACTTAGAAAACTGTTTTTAAGATTATGTATTTGTTTACTTCTCTAATTGTCGAATTAACGACAAAACGTATTAATTTCAGGTACAGCTAACTATGTACCTACTTTACCGCATGGAAGTCCGTGAATAGTGCGCGCCACGAACACGAAGAATTTCGGTCATTGACAGATTGACAGACTGGACGGAAAAGAGATTTGTATGCAATCGTCGATCACCGACCGCTTTACTAGACCTCTCATATTATTAAACTGTTATATGAGGGGTCTAGTAAATCTCTTCAGCGTCCAGTCTTGGCGGACCTTATATCAATGACCGACATTCTTGCTGCCCGTAGCGCACGCTTTAGGTAAAACAATCCTCAATGGTATTATTTCAATGGTTTTATGTACATCACCATCATCATCATTTTCAAAGTTTTTATTTAGCCCTCTTCGTGGTATGCTTCATATCTTTCACGCTAATTGTCACTGTCCTGTGCTAACGGTACTCAAGTCTTGTTACGACTCTGTTCATGCCATCTAGCCACCTGGCTACTGGATGAGCTATACTTCTTTTTCCAGCTCTGGGCCACCACTAAGTTATGATTTTGCTCTATCTTCCCATAAAGACACATCTCGCTTTATGGACCACGACCCACCTCCACCCATGGTCCTACCAACCTTTTGGTTATACGGACCAAATCGTCGGGAGGTACGCGCCGTTCGCCTGCTAGGGCTATGTTGCGGCGCGTATCTGCTCTGCCTCCCTACAAGTATTATCTTTTTGCCTGTGTCCCATAAGCACTCTCCCCTTTCTGGGGCTGTTCTACTCCACAAAACGATGGACTTCAGTGCCGAACAGCTCTTTCGGGCTCCTTTTCCTGTGCCATCGGTGTGCAAACTCTCTGAGCCCGCGGAAGTTCGCTTCGGAGGAGACGAGGTCGCAGTAGTATGCCGGTCCCTCCTCCCGCCGTACAATCCTCTCTAGCATGCTCCGTCGATATTCCTCGTATAGAGGACAGGACCATAGAACATGGTGCAAGTCCTCCTCTGCCATGCCACACTCACACTGACTACTCTCACACAGCTTCATATCATGCAGTCGCTTTCGAAAGCAGCCATGCCCAGTGAGTATCTGGGAAGTTTCATAGTCCGGTTCGACCCAACGCGACTTGAGTCGAACCGCCACGTCCGGGAAGAATCTGAACAGCTCTCTGCCTTTGCTCTCGCCAACCCACCTTTCCTGCCAGCTAGCCACTGTCTCGTTCCAAATGGCCTGTTTCCCAGCACGCGCCTCCTCCCTGGTCGCAAGTAAACGCGCCAGATCCATCCTGCCAGCGCGGATCACCTCAAGGTCCGCTGGAAGCACGCCCGCCAGTACCGGTAGGGCGAGCGTGCTGACCGATCTATATGCCTTCGTCAATAGGATCAACGAAGGCCGCTGAGTGCGCAGAAGGACGCTTCGAACTACATGCAAGGACGCACGCTCAAACCAGCACGCCGCGGCATAAGTGAGTGTCGCCACATACGTACCACGGTACAAGATCCTGAGGCCCCGGAATCGAATTCCCCACGATGAGGCCGACACCCGGGACATCTTCCCGAATGATTTACTGCTGCTTTCACCTATGTATTTCGCATGCTCCACGAACGATAGGCGTGCGTCTATCACCACCCCCAAAATTTTGGCCGATGAGACAGCCCCCACCGAAGCACCACCGAACCTGATAGTGGGTCGTCTCTGGAATTTCCCCCTAATGGTCATTGTTTGTGACTTTGTAGGGGAAAACTCCAGTCTATTGCGGACCCCCCACTCGCTGATGCGCTGCAATGCACTTACCGCCATTTTCTCGATATTTGCCCTCGATTGTGCCTCGATGAGGACCGTAACATCGTCCGCATAAGCCACGAGCTGAACTCCCGGCGGGAGCGGTAACCGAAGCAGGTCATCCATTAGGAGGTTCCAGAGCGTGGGTCCCAACACCGATCCCTGTGGACATCCCATAGTGGAGACCTTCCATTCCACCCGGTCCCCGACGAAAAGGCCCACCCGACGGTCGGTGAAGTAGTCCGTCAGCATCCTATAAATGTTTGGCGGACAACCTCCCCTTTTGGCTTTGACCATTATCATCGGCCACCAGGCGTTGTCGAAGGCGCCAGAGATGTCCAAGAAAATCGCCTGCACATACTTTGCAGTAGAATACTTAGTCGCGCCTATAATTGTTCTGAGCGCCGTTACCGTAGATTTGCCTGAGGTGAAACCGTGCTGGCATTCCGACATCTGGTTGCCAATCTGTGGAGCACTCAGAAGGAGTACTCCTTCCAAAATTTTGCCCAGTACAGGGAGCAACGTGATCGGGCGGTAGGCCTTCGGATCTGTCAGTGACGCTTTATGGACCATGGAAATCCGCATAGTATTAATTCATTTTGGCGCAATTGATAGACCGTGCAATGCGGATGTTTATGCAAGAGTTGGCAGGTGGGCCAACGATACCGCCTCACCCTGTCCAAATCATTCACGTTCGAAAGGGCTATTCTTTATCGAAAGAAAAGTTATATGTATCTATACCAGTCATTAACAATGCCCGGAATCAATAGGGCCATTTCGTTTAACTGACTGAAATGAGTGCAATATTAGCTCAGATGGTAATGAATAACAGCCAGTCCTTACTTCAGCAATTTATTTAAATGTAAACGTAATAGTAATCAAAAAACACTGAGACAATAAACATCATTTATAAAACTATGTATTAAAAAGTTAAACTGCATATATGTAGAAACCGATCTTTTAATAAACTACTTACTCTAATAAGATGTTTTATATATGTACAAGTATATAATTGTATGGAACTGGTCGAGTTCGATGCGCAAACAAGCGATCTATGAGATATTCACAAACACTTATATTGAAGGTAGAAGGCAATATCGTGGAGTGTTGGCTTTACTGGAGTGCAGAAGGCATAGGGGTCATGTCCTTACGGATCAAAAAATAGATAGCAGAATAAATAGGTCACAGTGCAAGCATTTGGCTTTTGGAGCACATTTGAATTTAGGTTTGCATTAATGGCCAGTTATCATAATTTATGGCCAGTGTTATTAGCCAGTGTTTTAACGTTAAGGATTTCCGCAGAACACCGGAATTTTAAAACGTCGGACACATGCTGTTGCAGTGTTGCAAACTCAGCAAGTAATTCAGTTGCTAAGACTAATTGGAAGATGGAAATGAATCCAAAATTCAGACCTAGAAAAATACTAATATCACATTAAAAATTTTAATTTTATAATTAGTGCTATTATTTTTAATGATAAATCATTGTACGCAGTAAGAGAGACTGAATTATAATTACAGAAGAACATACCATTGTATTTCTAACATTTCTTAACCTGTAATCAGGGCCGTCTTAAGTCTATTCTGCGCCGGGGTGCGGGACTCAGCCTGCGCCCTCGTTTTTTTTTACACTGCAGCGTGGCACGCGACCGACGACACACTACAGTATGAAAGGGGTCCTAGTCAACCAAGAAAACACAATACACGTAATTTTGATAATTTATTTATTTATTACTCTAAAAAACAAAATTAAACTTAAAACTTCGATTACTAAATATCTATTTATTACATGTACATACACATACATCAAACAAACTCAATTTTTCTTGCTTTTGAGTTGGCAAAGATTTTAATTAAATCATTTATTTTTATATCAATTTTGGATTCTATACTTATAATGGCTAAGTTTGTCAGTCTGTCTTGGGTCATCGTTGAACGAAGATAATTTTTTATTAATTTTAATTTTGAAAAGGATCTTTCACCTTCTGCTACTGTAACAGGCAGTGTTAAATATATACGCAGAGCTGTTGAGATATTGGGAAATGAAGAAATTAAATTATTAGAATATATATATAGCTTAAAATATCAGTGGAAGTACTTGTTGATGCATTGGGAAAAAATATTGGCAACAATTCTAATTCATTATATAAATCCTCCCCGTCAATATCAAATCTATTTTTAAATGTTAGTTTTTCTTGGAGCCGATAACACTGAGATTTTTTTTCATGCATCTCTAATTTATTCCAGCATTCAATGTTTTGGAAGAGTGAAAAAACTGAATTGTGTTCCGTCAGCAAATCGAATCACTCATTTAATTTCGAGATAGCAGTGTCCAGTAGAAAAAAATAAAAACATGCTTTAAATTTGTTGGTTGGGTCTAAAATGGGCTCATCTACAGCCTCGTAATCAAAATGTCTTTTTCGGGGACGTGGACGAGCAGTTTCTTTAAATTCTGTTTCGCATTCTAATTCTTCAGCAATTAATTTTGCATCAGATAACAACTGTTCAAACGCGCTATCGGTGCGGTATTTCTCCAAATCTTTTTTAACCAGATTAATCATTTTGGTAGCTTCTGAAATAATTACGTCCGATTTTTGCAAATTTTTGCTTACAATATTAATTTTTAGTAAAATATTGTACCATATAACTACTGAACATATAAATCTATAAGATTTTAATTTGGCTATTAATGAACTCGCTATGTTTTTTGTGTCGCTGTCATACTTGTTATTTGTAAAAATATAGTATAATGCATCGTAAATTTTATCCATGTTAACACGGAGTGCTCTAAGAGCATCAAATTTACTTTCCCAACGCGTATTTGAAAGAGGTTTTAATGTCAAAGTAGGTATCTGTTTCATAATTACATCCCAGCGTGATATGGATGCTGAAAAAAATGCATAGATTTCTTGGACAATACAGAAAAAGTTTGTAATTTCCAATGAGCTTTTAGCGGCGTCATTTACTACTAAATTAAGGGAGTGAGCAGCACACGGTACGTAAAAAGCACGAGGATTCATGTCCAATATTTTTTTTTGGAGGCCTATATTTTTCCCCCTCATATTGGCCCCATTATCATATCCTTGGCCTCGCAAATCATCTAATTCAATATCGCATGATTTTAAGAAATCTAACAAATATGTCGCCAACCCTTGTCCGGTACTATCAGTTACAGGTAAAAAACCTAAAAAATGTTCTCGTACCTCAGCGCGTTTTGTCGATGGATTTAAATAAATAAACCTCACAATAACAGTAAGTTGTTCTTGGTGTGAAATATCAGGTGTGCAATCTAGAATTACAGAGTAGTATTTACATTGCTTCAGAAGACTAATTATAGTCGTTTTAATTTTTTCAGCAATTATACTAATCAGTTCATTTTGAATGTTATGACCAAGATAATGTGGCATGCGATGCTGAGCTCTTTGAATTCGAGCAATGTGTTCTGATAGTGTACTATCAAAATTAGATATACTCTCCACCAACTTTAAAAAATTACCATTATTTGGGTCATACAACTTCTCGGTTGTGCCCTTAAATGCTATATTTTGACCTGCCAAAAATTTTATAATTTCGATTATCCTTTCCAAAACTGCCGTCCACCTCTTTCTTTCGCGGTCTATTTCAGTTTGATTTACCGAGTCTACTGTTTGCCCTTTCAATAAGTCATTTTTTAGATCCAAATATTTTTTTAAAGAACATATATGCCCTGAACTTTTTTCATGTCGTTCTATATTTCTCGACAAATGCCCCCAGTCTTTGTAACCAGTGGGGGCATTAAATGCAGTGACATTATTATTAAAAAGCTTACAGTGAAAACAAAATACAGAATCAGTAGATGTGGAATATACAAGCCAAACTCGATGAATAATTTCGTTGTTTTGTAACTTTTTACTGTAATATGTATCTGAAAACGACCTCATGTTACTATCTGAAGGATAGTTGGTTTTTTTTATCTGAATCGGTCCACGTTCTGTTAAAAATAATCTTAAATTATCGGGTATTACTTGCGGCCAGAGAGCAGGATCATTCTCTTCCAAGTTGACTGTCTCTTCTAACTGTCGGGTGGATGTTGACGAAGATGTACCTAAAAAAACATAAGATAGTCAACAATTTGTGTAACCAAGTGTGGTAATAGGGCCACGCAATAATATTTTAGGACATTAAAAACAGCGCCTTAAAGTTAAGGCGGGCAATCGGGCATAGTCTAATCCGTTAGTCCGGGCGAGCGCGCTCAGTGTGTAATTGCCGAGGCGCTTACGCACGCTCTATGCGCAAACAGTAAGAAATTAAAATACTTTAGTTGCGATTGGCGGATCTCGCCTGCGGCTATCTCATGAAAAAACATAATTCATAATCCCCAAAAACAAATCACAAACACACAAGCCATATAAGTACAGATATAAGTACAGACAGTCCAGTCCACTGTTAGACATGAGCCTCCAAAACTATGGGGTTATTTATTGCCATAATCTCCACGATTGGAACGCGTGTTGGACATATCACACAATACAAAAATTTAACACAAGGTCTGAGAAGGTATGTATTTAAATAAATATTGCACCGGCCGGGATTCGAACCCGAGACCTTTGGCACGAGAGTGAGTGTTAGTTACTAACCATTGCGCCTTCCGGTGCGCAATCCGCAAAAAACAATTAATTAGATATATTGTCATAATCATAAAAACCTACTTTATTTAAGACTCATTAGGTATACAGTTACAGGTAACTTATACAAAAAATAAGAAGTGTAATAATAATAAGTAGGTAGGAACCCAGGCAGGATACACCAGCGACTTCTGTCACTGTTTATGCCACTTCAGATGTTTTATTTATGGTACCAACTGACTGAACTTACCAGATCGAAAGAAAGAGTCAATCGGAGAAGTTAGCTTTTTAATTTTTTCTTCTTTCTCCAGTTTCCTTTTTCTATTTTGAGCACCCGATGGTTTCTTTTTATCCCCTAATTCGGCCATCTACAATAAAATCAAATTTCAATTTAGTATTTAATTTTTCTTTCTTTATTCTAAATAAAGTAAGTAGTTTTTTATCAATCACTAACACTAAGAATTTGTTTTTTTGCAATTATAAACAAATAAACAAAACAGTCATGACTCTCTCTCATAAACAAATGATGTGATGATGATGATGTGATGATAATGATTGTAATGTACCTAACACTAACACTTAAAAAATAAAATTGACTTACCTTTATATTTTTTCTCTAAGAACTTCCGTGCTAATTCGCCGGTTGTCGCAAATGAAATGAGCTAACGAATTCAATTACTTAAAAGAAGAAATCAGATCAATCACTGACCGACACTTACATAGCCGCCGCGCGCCGCGCTGTAAATTCAAATGAACTTACACCTAATTTTAGTGATTTAGAGATCATTTCTCTTTAATTACGAGCGCCCGGACGGCTATGTCAAAGGACGCAACAGGCGTACAGGTGCCGCGCCACGCGCCCATTTCAAATGAATGAACTTACACTTTATTGACTTAGACTTAGAGATCATTTTGCTTCAAGTGCGGGCGACCGGGCGGCAATGTCAAAGGGCGCAATTACTCGCCTATGACAGACGCACAGGTGCCGCGCCGCGCGCCCATTTCAAATGAACTTACACTCTATTGACTTAGAGATCATTTTGCTACCGGGCGGCAACGTGTCAAACGTACATACATACACTGTCTTTGGATTAGAGATTTTGCCGCGCGCGTGTTGTATTAAATAAAATTGTTATTTGTGTAGTGTAGTAATGCGGTATGACAAGCGCCGAAAGCGTAATAAAAGTAAAAAAAATATTATTGTTAATGACTATTTTTTTTTTGCTTGCGCATACATATTTGTCGTAAGTAACAAGTATATAAAACTGTGCAATGGCGTTAAGTTCAATGAAATATCCAAAAATTCAGCGCTCGACAGGCGCCCCCGGGCGCTCCGCGCCCGGGGTGCACCGCACCCCTTGCACCCCCTGGTAAAGACGGCCCTGCCTATAATTATCACAATGACTTAATAAATAATTAGTCCAGCTATTTCGCAAATTCTTCGCAATACGGTTGTATTCTCAAAAAATGGAGTTCATTTCCTTCTTGCAATGGGTGGCACATATCCGCTACCAAACGATTGAATATCATTTGTTAAGTTAATTTTGCATAGATATATTAATGTTTAGTTTAGTGGTTTTCAAATTTTCTCTATAACACTAAAGTTTGCGCCAGTTGGCAATTGGTAGCCAGTTACCAGGAAAAAATCGACTTAATTACATAATTTATCTTTTTGCTATATGTGCTGATGTACAATAAAGCGTCTATTTATCTAATCAAGTATTTTTTTTATAGAATAGCACTTCCTCTAAGTCGTCTCACTGTGCGTTGGTTGCCTGCATGAGATTACTTTTAGCGATAAGGCCGCGTATTCCTTCTGCCATTACATTTATTCAGAATTTTACTCAGATTTTCTCTATGATTAGATTATATGTATTATATTTTTATTATTTTATTCATATGTTTGGTGTTATATGTATTATATATTTTGTTGTATAAATAGATTACTATTTTATAACCATCATTATATATAAGGATGCATTAAGCACGCTGTTTAATATATACTGCACTCGCTTTAATTGCTCACATTTAACAAACGGTCGACTGGTAGAGAATGCTTTAAGACATGAAGTCCGCCTAAATAAACAGGAATGCAATAAAGAATTTTCAATCATTCATGTTATTTAACCATTTCCATTCAGTAAACATATCTGGACATTTTATCTATACGAATAATCTGAAAGTTTACTCAACAAAATTACTCCAACAATCACATTTATCACCGATTAGACCGCTTACACAACTATATTGATCAATAATATTGATGTTCTTATGTATTAAGGCCTTGCGACTCTGATAATAATCTTGTTTACCGATATTACGAGACAATAGAAAAGTTACGATTCCATAAATGGTTATTGGATTTTCTTCGATTTCCTGAATTATACCTACCTACGAGAATTCGAAGATCTAGCAGAATAAAAATGTTATGAATGTTACAGTATTATTTTGAAAATTAAAACACATACCCGTTCATTTAGCCCTTTCGCAGTGTATCGTCCAAAAATTAAAATTATAATATTTCTTTGACAGATTTAGCTTCAACATCGAGGACGAATTTGCCGAATGGCTTTATGAACAGTTTGGCATTTTGAACTATTTGCCTTGCTAGACTATTTACTCTCGGATATAGGCCTGCCCAAAGACCTGTCACCTCGGCCATCCAATCATTCACTACCGGCGACTTTCTATAAATCATCACACCACGTGACTGGAAGGCGTTCGAAATTATATTTCCCGTATTTAATTTCTATTCAATAACTCATCTACTATTCAGGATTTTTTATTAAAAAAATGACAGACGAGTAGGTGGGCTATATGGGGATACCTGCAACACCAGAGGGCCAGGCATGCGGGTAGGCTGCCAACCTTGCAAAATCCCGTTCATAGTTCCATGCCGTAACATAGCGGAAAAACTTCAGCTGACAGTTCATTTCACAACTTTCGGGTTCTCGGTATAAAGTGTCTTGATAACCGCACTGTACATTGGTCGTTTGTCCTGCAACAAACGTGGCCACTACTACCATAATCTCACCAACATCTTTTCCCCAGGTTATGCGGCTTCGACAATGGCCTTCAAGGCATACGTCGCGTGGGTATTAGGAGTTCCCCCGATCTGTCACCCAACCGCGCCGTGTCCAGGCAGCTCACATGGAGAGTTACAAGTGCTTCAAGGTAAAACAGTCTCCGTATAGTATCTTTCTACATTAAACCTATCTTATGACTTGTATTGTACTGGGCGGATTTTGATGCGATTTTCACATTCGTGTAGACTACGTTTTCTGGAAGACTTCATTGTACGAAAACAAGCGGGTAATAGGCTGTTACTTAATAGGTCATAGGTAAATATGTCAAATTTTCATAAGAAATCATCTCTCATGTCCAATGAAATAATTTGTTTTTAGATCGAAAGATGAATTCGGATTTCTTGCTATGTGATTAGACATTTATTCTAGTTTCCAAATCTGCCCATAACTCCAATGTCGCTTATATGTGACTCTCGCTCAATAACTCGATGAAAACTAAACTTTCTGACACCATCGTATCATCAGGCTAATGTAAGGCCCTTGTTCATTATACATTTTCCATTTACTTTCATTAACTTCACAGTCACCTTCATATTTTGGTTACTCTCGACAGAACTCAACGTAACAAGATCGGTATGAGTGTCTCTCATCCGCAACTAAGCTACATGAACGGCTGTGGAACAAATGCAGGAAACCAGAGGAGAGGGAAAGACGTAGCCACACAAACTCCGCTCAGCATAGCAGCAGAGACTAGAAGAGCCAGGCTGCGACCGTTGAAATTGACGTTGGCAGCTCCGAATGCATTAAGTCTTAGGTAAGATGACAAACTCGTTAGAGAAGATGTTAACTGGGGAAATAGGGTAAAGTGGGAAATACATTTCAAGTTAGTCTTCTGTGAGAGAGAAGTAACGTAGTTAGTCGAGAGCGCCCAACGGCTGTTGGATGGAATCCAACACTCTCCCCCTCAAATTTGAAATGCATGAGAGAAAAACACACAATATTTTCAATCAAAATCTTGAAATGCAGAAATTCAGAATCATAAAAAATGGGCCAAAGCCCATTTCCATTCCATCCTATCCCATTCCTCTCCATTTTCTCAACTTTATCTCCAAAATTCATTCCTAAATCTCCAAAGGTAGGCAGCTTATCCGAATACATGCTAACGTTTGTCATTCTGGACTGATGTTGGCATGTATCAGGGGTATCCATGGGCAACAGTATCCACTTACTATCGAGCGAACTATCTGTTGATCTACCACCTTCTTGCTACAGAAAAAGTCCTTGGAGGAACATGTACCAAACGCACAGTGCAGGGCGCACTTCAACTGATGAGATATACGTAACTCCGACTATGCCGTTTGTGGCTGGTGGAAAAGAGCCGAAGAGTTAGGTTATTTAAATAGTAGCCTTAGGAGAGACTTTTATTTAGCAGTGGATAGACACAGGCTCATGAGATAGAATGATATGGTATAACAGAAACTATATAACCAAACAACTAGAATAATAACAAATAAAAAGTAACTAACAAAATCCATTGATAAAAATGAATGTAGGTATAGATGACATGCTAGTGCTATGCTATCCAATATCTGCTTTAATTTTACTCGTTCTCGTAAAGTTGTCTTAATTCGATACAAAACTCGGTGTTGTTCAACAAAAAGGTCTCCATTCGTTAGAGCGTTTGGATACATCACATCTATTGTTCGGTACAATGTAGGGCAAAAACGTGCCTCGAAAACAAAGGCGGTTTTCCAGCTAGAAACATAAAATAACACTGTGTTTTACATTATGTATGATGAATGACAAGTTGCTTTATATTAATAATGAGCAACTGTTTTTTTTATTAATAATATGTTTTTGTGTTATTAGTCATATGTTTAGGTATGTATAGCTCAGTTGTTTAGCTTATTCTTCACCAATTTGGATCAGTACTATAAAAAAGCGTCAATCGAGAATGTATTCAGGGTTAAATATGTAAAAATGCCTGCAACCTCTTAACACTAAATATGTTTCGTGAAAACTGACAATTATTTATTGTTTTACGACTTTATAAATCAGCATTTTCTTTTTCACACAAACCAATCGCTCACTCGCACCTATCTAATAGTAGCGAATCGATTATACTCCGTGCCATTTAGCATGGCAATAGTGATCATTGCCTCGACTCTCATCCTGAACTAATCTACTTGTATATATGATAGCGACACTTGACAATGTTCCCCGTAATGAGCGAATATATAATAGCTATCGTCAGCGTATCGTGGTAGCAGCCAAGTTGACAACGAACGTACATTGGTTAAAAGGTGAGAATGCTCGCTATTGCTATGCTATTGAATATTATTTGTGTGCTATTTATGTTTGCGGCGTTTCTATTTTCTTTTTTCTGTTTATATTTTTCTATTTTCTCAAGTATATTTCACGCCTAAAATATACCTATTGTGCACAATTTTATTTTCACCATAGATTGCATTAATTAAGACACAGTCTTCAATTTCTGAAATACAAACTAGCTTATTGTCTTAATAATCGTTTACAGCGGCAACGTCGTGACGTACACAAAATAGTTAACGTGCCAGTATTGTTGCATTGTGAAGTAATTTGCGGACATTGTTTTGATGGAAATCGACCTTTATAGGGTGTGTATTAATACTCCTTTGAGTAATGTTGCCTTTTCCTATACTGTTTCGTTCTTTGTTCCTCACAACTACGTGGCTATTAATAGTACCATCAGTTTTCAAAACTTCGGATTAATTTTAGAGATCTAACGCCCGGCTCTTTAATTCATTGGCACTCGAACTATTGAATTGTCATAGGCCATGTATGTATAGCTATGCTCGGACTTTCTTTGCGGAAGAAGGTCCGAAACGAATAGATTCGTCAAAGAAGTAAATTCGCCGATATAGCACATAGAATCAGTATGCTGAAGTGGCGATGGGCAGGTCATATTTGGCGCAGGACCGATAACCGCTGGGGTACACGAGTCCTCGAATGGAGGCTACGTACCGGAAAGCACATAGTGGAACGCTCTCTAGCCAGATTGACGACGACTTATAGGAAGGACTTTCCGATACTGGATGAGATGAGCCGAAGATTGTGTGTGGTAGCGAGCTTCGGGAAAGATTCAGCAATAGAGAGACGGGACAATAGTATGACATTTTCTTCTTATTAAAGGCACAGTAACAGCGTACAAACTAAATTAGTAACACATAATTATGCATAATACAATACATGAACAATTGAAAGTTATCGATAATAAATTGATAATAATTGCGCACAGCACAGCATTTGTATACAATAAAACAGTGACTACAAACAATTATAAACAAAACAGTGATTATATAGCTTGGTGACTGCTGTTAATTTAAAAACGGCATGTATTTACATTTAAAAATGTATTTAAAAACAGAATTTAGGCATGTATTTTTTCTAAATACATGCCGTTTTTAAATTAAACCATTTGAGTCACCAAGCTATATAATCACTGTTTTGTTAGATTGACAGCAAATTGTTTTCAGCTTACAATGTTTTTTATTGTCACCGGAATTTTACTATTTTAGGTAAGTATAAAATCATGTAGGAACTTATATTGTGACGTCAGATTAATAGTATCGGTTTTACTAAAAACAGGCATCTATAATGTAAATAGTTAGATCTTTATTTTTTAATTTCTCCAGCAAATAACGTGAAATGGTAAATGCAAACTATGACCTATTCAGCTTAAACCCTCACTTCTTAAAATCAATGAAATGATGTCAAAATACTAAAAGATGCCGAATTACGATCAACAAAACTACTTATTTTTCAATGACTGAAATAAATGACTCCACTCTACTTTAATTTTATTTTATTAGATAATTTATTTTATTATTTGTTCTACATATAATTGGCAAATTTGACGGAGTCCCGGCTCGACCTCCTGGTTCTACTCATATACTGGCACAAGAGAACTTAAACATAAGTCACCTTTCAATTTGCTGATATCGATTTGCTGCTAATTCAGTATTTTCTGTTTCACGTTTAATTTATTTCTCATTGGACCTACGAAAATTATAAAGTTTTCTTAAATATTGTCAGAAATATATCTTTATGCTAAAAGAATTTGGAAGGCATCTTCGATTTATAAATAATGCAGCTAAGTATTGCTACATATAATATTTCCCACCAAGTTGTGATTTCTGTTGGCAAGTCACATTTTTACCTATAAATTATTGTGATACGTATAGTATATAAAATTTGGTATACACTATTGCTTTTCTTTTCGGACTATTCTGCAGCTAGCGGTATGCATACGGGATAAATTATTTTCTGTTATAAAATTTACTTGCTGGCTAGTCATTATAATTGAGTGCAGTATTTTGTTGATAGATCATTTTTCTGCTGCCTTAAAAATTATATCCCAATAAGAAGTTTGCTGAATTGTCGGGAAGGGACCTACCGAACGCAGCAATGACTTACATCAAATAGCATTAATAAGAGACATTTCCAAGAATTTTCTTCTTTAGTTTGCTGATCAAAATACGTTAAAAATGTTGCTAAGATAGAATATAAACAAATCTTGTTTCTCCAATTTCTAGTCAACTTTTTACTTAAAATCCATCATAAACTTCCGGAACATTATTGATTACACGCAATTTGGTACACAACTTGATGTGTACTTTAAAAGATAAATATGGGTAGCGAGGAAGGACCGAAACGTGAGTAAGGATAATGAGGTCCGTGTCTGAAACATCCGGACATATCCGGACGCAAAAAACGGGAATATTTAAACTTTAACAGGTTTTGGACCCGTCTGCCAAATGGGTATATTTGGAAAACTTAGATTTGCTGATGCAATTTACACTTATTTTATCATCAACATGACATTTTTTCACCAGATTACGGGAAAGCCGAATAGAAGGTACTGCTTTAATACGTATCTCAACTATCACTATGACACTATGACATATGGAATGCACTATACCACAAAAAGTAACATACAAAGCTGCATGCCGGATGCCCATTTTTACCGGATTCACGATGTTTCGTCAAAACTTTATTAAGATGTGTATTTCAATGATTAGGTATTTAATTTTGTAAAATATTTAATAATTACATTTGTAATTTGATTATTTTATGTATGTACGTTATAAATAAATTTTATTATTATTATTATTTCCTTGTGAAATGAGAAGATGTTAATAAGCAAATAATTTGAACTTCCTTATCTGAAAAGTATACTCACCAAATTTCATGTAATCAATAATATTTCGAAAGTTTATAATGGGCTTTTAAGTAAGAAGTTGAACAGAAAGTAGGAAATCAAAATTTGTTTACATTTTGACGCTTGTGTTGAATGTGTAAACTCATTTTATGTTGAATTCGCAGTTCAACATAACATAAGTAACCGCAGAACCCTGACCAACCCTTTTTATCCACTGGTATAAGAAGGCCCATGTCCAGCGGTATTCCTATATGCTCAAGATATTGTGTTGTGCTGAGCATGAGGGATGAATGGCCTTTAAACGTTATACTGGCCAGCACATCGTTCCTTATGTATATTGTCTTATCATGCACAAGATAATGTGTACAAGTAAGCCCTTGTCCAGCAGTTGACGATAATAGGGCTTGTTACAGTGTGAAAACATAAGCTTTAAGCTCATTTTCAATCCCCTATACAACTTATACATTTTCCAAAAACCTCACATTACCCTCCTTTCGCAGATTCTTAGCCAACCGCAAGAAAGACCGCTCTCTCTCAGCCAACGCAGTAGCCAATGAGCAGAAGGCGACGAAGGTCCTCGGCTTGGTGTTCTTCACCTTTGTGCTGTGTTGGGCACCTTTCTTCTTGCTGAATATACTGTTCGCTTCGTGTCCAGCTTGTATAGTTCCCGGTAAGTTCAATGAACTCCTCTCAAAGACTGTATTGGATAAGAACAAACTTAGTCGATTGGAGGCTAGGTCGTGCCAACTGCAAATACAACGTGATAGAACAAAGTCGTTCATTCCGTCAGAATATGAACGCAACAACGAATATGACCGTAAGTCATTGTATATAGTAATTCATTTACGAACGTAAAAAAATATTGTTTTGCGAATGCTCCGTTGGCTTATTAATGCTCATCGATTTGAGAATACATACTAGATATGTTATACAAGCACAGTAGGCCAGTCACGCTGCAGTCTAATAGTGTTCTATGTTCACTAGCTCTCGAATTCTTTAATTCACATGTGTTTTGAAAATGGAACATTCTTATAACATAGTACTTAAGTTTCAAATTTGACTTTTAATGAACCCATCCTCATCTGCTTCACCGCCCCCTAGAAGCTGACAACCGAGTTTCTTTGATAAGAATGTATAATGTGTCATCTAGTTTATTACCATATCGATGTTAATGCTACATTGTAATAAATTTTTCTTTCTTTCTTCCCAGTGTTATTGAACACAATACGATAAGATATCAAACATATAAATGTATAACGCCTTAGTATATCATATTTAAATAATAGAATATAATTATACCTAATAGTCATAAATATAGATATTATAATATGTTTATATTTTAATATTTACTTTCACTAGTTTTTTTCTATCTTCCATATGTATTACATTTATTTACTTCCCTGGCATTTCATATCCTATTTGGTCTATCCAAGACCAAAGTTTGAATGGGAGATTAGGGCATTAAATCCACATTTTGTACTCATTTACAAAAAAGAGTCAATAATAAAACAAATATACTACCCCCGGATTTTGAGCCTTAAGCCTTGAAAATACTTTCTGCAGATTTTATTTTGCATTCTCAAGCATGCAGGTTTCCTTACGATGTTATTCATTTACCGCCGGGCTAGTGATAATTTCTAAAAATTTTTATATGTCAAAGATTTGAATCCACGACCTCAAGAATAAGAAGACTATCAGCGCTCTTAAACAATAAGTAAAGAAATATTTTCCAGTTTTGTAAACAAACGATTTCATTGAAAATCAGTTAGAAAATTTAACACAGAAAGTTAACTTCTAATCGGAATAATCAGCTCAAAATATTTTTCGCTTTTCAGTCACTAGAGATGTAATAAATGGCCTTGGAAGGTGTACAACACAAGGAGTTTCAACCACTGAAAGTGCCCTTAGGAGCTGTATTAACGAAAATCTCGAGAATTCTTTGTTCTTTGTTCCCTCATTCTTTGACTCAACGCAATAATTACACCTTTAAGACAAAACAACAGAAAGAAACAATTTTATAAAACCCGCAAAAATTAAACAGGTAATCATCGTAGCTTTATATAAAATCGTTTTGTAGTTTATATTTAAAATTATATATACACCATTTTTTTTAAATTCATGATCAATGGGAACATTTTAGCAGAGTAGAAAGCAAAAGTATATAACTTGGATTTTCACTTTGTATGTTCTTTAACTAGGGACCGGAGTTAATAATGTTTAATTTATACATATAATTAAATCGTAACAAATCCATATTTAAGTATGACCCTAAAATCGTCGTTACGTAAGTAGGTACGTTATGTCAGTAGACATTAGTAAAATATGACGTCAGCAGTTGTAATAAGGAACGGAGATATGATTGTTATGTTAATAGGGTTACTAACGATTTATTATTCTTATTTATTTATTATAGCAGATATTTCGGTTCCAGTTACTCGTACATGAACCGTGGTCGCGGCGAGATTTATCCGTGCACGTTCAAGTTGTCGTATTTATAATAATAATAACATATTCCGCCCCGTAGCGGTCTGTTACATAGGATTTTAAACTTTTATTATTGTGGTTGATCGTCATTAGCTATAATAAATAAATAATAAATCGTGAGTAAGCCGTTTACATAACAATTACTATGTTCAACCGCGATAACAAAAGCTTAAAATCTTAAGGAACGGAGATAGCCTAGGGGTACCAATCTATAGTTGATTCACATTGGTAATGTCGTGAGATCAAATCCTCGGCGCGTACCACCAAGTTCTTATAATTATTTAGTACTGATTTTTTAAATTATTACTAGCTCGGCCAGTGAAAGAAAATATTGTGAGGAAATAATCCGTAATCAGACCTTTTCGCATCTATTGCTGGACATGAGTCTCCTTATGCACATTGCCTTGTGTACATGTTGTATGGCCTGTATCGCCACGCTGGCTAAGCGTGATGGCGAGTCCACTATTTTAGAGGTGACGTCAGGGCTTTTTTTATCCCTAGTGCCTTTTACGACAACAACGGGAAAAGATGGGATGGCGTTATTCTAAAGTCGACCAGCAACACATGGCACCGCCAAAAATCTGGCATTTGTACTCACTAAGCCGCACTAGACACGCATTGTAACACGTAATAAGTACATATTTGTATCAAATATATGATACCCACAATACCTCCATTATGACCGCTGTTCGAGAAACTGGAACAGCGGTCAAAAACTACTATAAACAAATATTATCATCATCTGATCACCGTTATCTCTGTTATCATCGAGATTCTGCCATCATGTGAACAGTTGTAGACGAGAATTGTATGTAGTTTGGTCGCATACGAGAATCGTTTATAATATTCTCGCCCGAACGGTTCGAGGAACTCTCCTTGTGTAAATGAGCCTTAAAGCGAGCAGTCTACACTAAAGCCCGTTTGTTTTATGATGTTGTGGCAGAAATGGATCTCCAAATTCCGAACAACACCGTATCAAGTTCCTACAAACATCTCAATACGATAACAATCTCAATTAAGCAACGAAATAGTAAATCTAAACCTATCCTTGTTACTACATCAAATACACTCAATTATGTATCCAACTTCAATCAATTTCAAAATGCAATGACAGTTCTCGATTACGTTTACCTTAGTTCGAGGAAAACGCTACACAATTAGGAAATAGTAACTATTTTACTAGTATTTCGCCCTGGCTTCGCTTATGTGCTACAATTAGTGTTCTAAAAATGAGCACTAAGCGTTCGAGCGCTAACGTAGCGCTAAGTCAGCGCTAGTAAATATTACGAATTTTAACCGTAACCGTTTTAGACTCAAACTTTCATCCTAGTCAACTTTTAGCCATAATACTATCAAATGTTAGGAAGTTGAACTAGCGCTCACGCAGCGCTCATTTCTATAATTCTAGTCACAATAGGCTCTATAACTTAATAGTTTTTCAAAATATTTTGAATTCATACTGTTATTTTTAATATATTAAGTTACTTCATTATATTATATAATTATAAAAATAGTCGAGTACCTTAAGTCAAGTAGTCGCACTGTCGACTCAGCTAAATGGTCGTAAGGCCGACGCCGCGCTGGTAAGGTTTTAACATACAGTGGTGGCCGCATTGCTTAATCCTCTACCGCGTCCTGTTGCATTACTGCAACATACTGATTAAACTCCTATGAAAATGAATTTTGTTACTTTTGCGTGGTGTTGTTGTTCGACAACAAACCATCTTAATGATTTAGTAACGGCTTACTAAACTAGATGTCGTTACTAGCCTGCTTTGAGCACTACATTGCGCACCTATTGCAACGTACGATGTTTGAGAGAATTTGAAAAGTAACATTTATTAGAAATATTGTGTTTTTTGCCTTGAAACTTGCATCATATAAAGGTAAGACCTTACTTTTTACCGTGAATGTTAAACTTTATTGAAATACTATGAAAAAACAAAGTTGGGTGACTCAATGTTTTTGTTGCAGAAATGTTTTGTTGCATGTGAATTTTTTTCATTTCCGTCGCTCGTAATATTCAAATGTTCTGTAGCAAAGTAACCTGTCCACATTGAATATATTATGGACAAGTGACGACATTTGATTTTAATAAAGCGATGGTGGATCAAGGGCGATTTCAATGCGAACTGTGAATAAATATAATATAACAAAGCGTAATAGCGGGCGCATTGCTACGCAATTCACGCGAAAGAGCGAGATGTACTCAAACTTCGTGTGCTGAGAGGCGCTAGAGATGCTACGCTGTGAAACGGCTTACCTAGCCAATGCGAGCAGCCATTACGCGATGCAGTATCGATTCGCTCGATTATATCGTACAGTGCGAACACACATTTATTGGAGTCGCCGACGCATCTTCATCGCCTTATCAGTGCGACCTCGGCCTCAGGCTCATATCAATTCTTAGTTAAATTTTACCTTTTTCGTCACAGAGCATGTAGTGGACATCTGCCTGTGGCTGGGCTACGTGTCTTCCACCATCAACCCCATCATCTACACGGTGTTCAACAGGACCTTCAGGGCTGCCTTCCTCAGACTATTAAGGTGTCATTGTACAAGGTTCGTATTTGAAACTTCATTATCAATTCACAAATCAGCGGCCCACTAGTCAAGATGTAGTACAAAAAATCCGAACTTCAAAAAATGGGTAGATTTCTTCGGAATCTCCGTAAATTCGGAATATTAATAAAGAATTGGAGAAACAAATATTCAGTAGAATGAAAGCAGCGAAAAGCGCTCGCAAAACTATTTCTCTATTTATCAACTATCGCGTTTGGTCTACAAAGTTTATTAGCAATCTCTTCCCGTGGAAGTCGTCAGAGGCGACTAAGCCGCTACCACAAGCCTCGTAAAACTATACCACCTCTGTAAGAGTGAACTCACCAACCCGCTTGGCCAGCTTAGCGTTTTAAGGCCATTCATCCCTCACGCACAACACAATGTGCATGAAGCGTGTGGTCCAGCAGTGGACGGTATAAGGACTGGTTACCATTTTATTGCGGCCCTAACGTGTTAAAAAAGTCTTAATTCAGACTTTGGTACACATTTAGAAGGCTTGCAGTTTTCAGCATTCTTCTTACCTCCAAGGAAAATTTGTCTGACAAACTCGACAATTTGTGTACAAAGACAGTGCATGACAACGCTCAGGAAACATAACTTATAGAGATAAAACTTTACGCGGAACCTTGGACTCGGAAACTGCAAGATTTTCAAATTTATTATAAAGGTACTTTTTTTTTCTTCGGAATGGCTAGATTCTTTCAGCCTTTCAAGAGTCACTGGACATAATGAAGGTAGTAGCGCTTTACTCGCGCTAAGACAACGTGAGTGGCGTTGATTACGACTACCGGTACTGGTACTACTTAGCTCACAGTCTACCTGGTAGTAAGTGGATACTGTCGCCCATTGACATCCGCGATACATACCAACATCAATCCAGAATGACAAATTATGACACGCTCCCGGATGACCGGTCTCAGTGTGGCGTTTCAATTTAAAGTAATTCACTTGTAATGTTAATTCTTTTTTCCTACCATTTTCTTTACTAACTGCAAAGATCAACACAACGTGCGAGTGAGGGTTCAACGTTCACCACAAGGCAGAAAGAGTTAAAATCAATAACTGTCAAATGAAATACGTTTTCGCGTATTCTCTGGTTTGATTCACCTATAATTCCATAGAATTCTAACGTTTATTAGTGTTACCAAACGACAAAAATCCTACCACAAGAAAATTTAGAAGATGCGATAAAATAAAGAACGGGCTATGGATTATAAAGTTTAAACTTATAAAATAGTAACTTTGTAATTAAATCTTAATTAATATAAAATTGTTTCAAATATCAATGTATAATATAAAACGCTTTAATAAATATCAATGTCGAAATAATTGGGAACAAAAATAAATTAAAACAGTTATCATTCCAACTCCTAGCATGACAAAAACTATAACAAAAACTTTTTAAAACATTTTGTAAAAAAATAATAAACGTATTTGTTTAGGTCGACATTACATTATTCTACAACCTGAATGTCAAATCGCGTCTTCTATATCGCTAGAGTAGGTGAGGGAGATAGTAACCGCGGTCCAAGTTGGATAGGGGCCAAGGCAAACAGTTTGAAAAATCGATGTACAGTACATAGTCACGTTCAACCTTGAAGGTTGATACGGATTTTGGAAAATAGCTAGAAGTAGGAAAAAGAACTCATTAGCTTTTAATATGTCACGAAAATTTCATCAAAGAATATATTAAAAAACGATTTTATCGTAATGTCAACTAATTTATAGTACAGATTTCACTTAGTTAACCTTTATTAGTCCATACGTTGTAACACTAAAACCTTTTTATCGTAGATAGAATATGAGGTTCAGAAATATATAGGTAGGAATGAATAAAAAACAAGGGTAGAGACATGCTCATACAGACATACAAATATTTCCTATTTTTTTTAAGCTTCTTGAGTGCTTGAATTCATTTAACCATTACATGTAAACGTGTTGGAGAGGCAAGACGTATACTGACAGCTATCTCACAGCTGACTGGACGCGCCCGACTGACCGTTTCTCTCGTTACTTACTAAAGGAGTGAATGCCATTGTCAGAGCCCATTCCCATCACAACCTATCAAATGTAGAATTTGATACGATAAGGAAAATCTTTAATCTCATTACCTACAGTCCCTAATCCCATCGCATCCATATAAATTCGTGAAATAAAGGAAATTCGTTATTACACTATATTCATTAATCTCCATCTCAAGAAAAAACAGGGAGTATATGGATGGAAATCTCATAATCTTCGTAACACTTCCAATCCTTTTCCACATCCACTCCTACATCTCCAAACGTAGGCGGCCCATTGAGCGGCGTGCAAACGTTTGTCATTCCCGAGTAGACTATCTGCTCGTACTTTCTTACTACAAAAGAAAATCGTAGAAACATGTTGAAACTCTAATCCAGAAGATTTATACGATAAATATATAGAAATCAAAGACAAATACGTTACATTTTCCTAATTGCATTACAAAGAACATAAACAGTGAACCTAAACAACGAATAACAAAGGAGAACTACACAAAGAACCAGAGAATGTTACTCTCGTACACGCGATGAAATTATTTACAGAACATCTATTGAAACGTTAGGTGAAACGAAACATTTGTAGTTCCACTTTATTAAATTTCTCTCCTATGTTGAACGTGAGTGAATGATTTTAGGGGTTATTTAGACTAGGAGAGTTTATTTCTTCATACAATATTTCAGAGGTTTAACACAGACGTAGAGGCAGGCCGAGGAGGAGATGGCAGGACGACTTAGATGCATACCTCAGGACTTGGCGAAGCGTGGCGTTAAGCAGAGCGGTTTGGCATAACAGAGGGGAGGCCTTTGCTCAAGAGTGGGACATGAGCATAGGCTAATAAAAAAAATGTATATATCTACATATATGATAATTATATATACTTATATATCTATATACAAATAGAATACCCTTCACTTCTATTTTCCATATCTATATCAAGTGATAATCGGTGAAACTGTCTTCCACGTCAAACGGTAACACTCATATACTCTTAATACTCATATTGTACGGCTCAAACATTTAGAGAAAAGATTTCTCTGCTCATGTGTATGATCCTTTATAGAGAGTAGGTTACCTCAAAGCGCTCGCGAATTCCACTTTGTTATTTTCCAACTTGGTATGCTACGACCCAACAAATAATGTTGAAGTGAGCAGTTGTTTGTAGGGAATTCACCTATGAAATTGTAACCACTTATCCGATAAACAGTTCTACTTGGCAAACAGTGTTTTGCGATTGTTTGAAGAGACTGAAAATGATGTAGAGGTAATTAATTCCAGTTACATAATTTTAAAAAATGTTATGGGAGGGGTAATTAATTCTGTTTGCACGCTGAAATCCTACAGCTGCTGGACGCGCTCAACTGCCCCAGTCATCCGTCTATTTTATTCCCTCCAATCTTCATACGTGTTTCGCTAGTGTTCCTATTCTATCCCTCCCCATTTTCTCAATTCTTTCTCCAAATCCACTCCTAAATCTCCAAAGGTAGGCAAGCGCATTCGCGACCGTGCCCACGTTTGTCATTTTGGACTGATATTGACATGCATCTCGGGTATCTATGGGCGACAGTCTTGCTTTTCTATGGCTATGGCGCTTTCTTTCTATAAAAAAAACTTAACAATATATGTAGGCTTTGATATAATATTAATAACGACAACAAACAGGAAACAAATTGACCGACATCTTTCATTTTGGGAGCTTTAGAAGAAATACGAGAAAACGTTGATCATGTTTTTCGTATTTCGGAAAATTTACATTACATCTCGACTAAGGTTTACTGGCTGAGTCCAATACACCAATCAATTTAATTATTTGTAGATAATGAAATGAAATTAGCAAAAATAGTTTGAATTTATATCTCGATTTATTAGTTCCAAAATTATGACGGTGTAACATTTACAAAACATCTCAATTAAAAAAAATAACTTCTATAAATACTAACGATACGTCGTTCGATAGGGCTTATAAAGCTCCACAGCTTTTGTTTAAATATTATTTTTTCAAAATTTTCTTTCTATATATCGAATATCTTTTTTCGAAAATAGGGAAGTGTTCCATCCGATTGTCACACGCCACCGATATTTTTCTATAGGCGAGCGGCACGGTCCTCAAAAAATGCACTATAATTTTGACGTAATTTAATGTTTCCGAGATCGCTCAATACGAGTATGAAGATATTTTTTACTTCAAAGTATGGCAACATTCCGAAAAATATTTTGAACTCGAAAAAGAAATTCGATACTTGCATATGTTCAACCCGTCATACCTCGGACAGTTATCAACCTTTCTTGAAAAAATCAGGATTAGGCCTGTTGGTGACATTTTTTACAATTTTGCAATACTCGAATATAACTTCAGATTCGTATTGTGCGACCTCGAAAACGTTAAAATACGTTAAAATGTGCCACTGTGCCGCTCGCCTAATAAAGAAAGCAGCAAAGATTTAGTAATTTATGGGGCTTTTTGACGGAAAAACCTGAGAAGCGATGTTGAGTTTTTGTTTGACTATTTTGTTTTGTTTGTTGTTTAATAGTGATAGTTTATTAAACTTCAAAGTGTTTTTCGTGCGTGCTGTTTGTGATAATCAAATAAAAGCGTGGGACTGCTTTTTTCGTGTGTTCCAAAGAGTTCTCTTCTTTCCTCAGTAAATCTACTATCATTTTACTGAGCTACCTCAGACTTACTCCGACGAGACTTGACATTAAAAGGATACGTTTTAGACTTTAAAATTGTTTCTTACGAATCAAACTTGACACTGGCAGAGTGTGCTAATCGCACTGTTGCCATATATGAAGAAAAAAAACTAATTTATTGAAATTATTTTTTTATGCCAGACGCGGCCGCTGTACTCGCTACAGATCTGTTGGATCAACACGAGGCGCGTCTCAGCTTTGCGCCAGATCTGCTCTACCTCTGGCCATATCCCTCCGACCATCTGCAATGCCAACCACATCTCCTGCAGGTGTAGAAACCACTGAGACCGTGCTGATGGAACCAGCTTTGGGTGATTACAATGAACGGTATTGAGGTCTATCTTGCAAATAGATACTTTAAGTGTATAATGGAAATGTCTTTATGAAATTTTGTATTTATAAAAATAGAAATATGTATTATTTTATTTAGGAAATTATAGATGAAACGTTTCAGAATCATCATATCAGTATGCAATAAGTTGAAGAATAGATTCATGACTAAGTCAAGGTATGAATATAGACAAGTATGTATATAAACACATAATAAATTTACATAATACCTACCTACTAAACAAAAATAATCATAAAATATACGTTATTTTTTTAAAATCAATCAATAATTTATTTTTGTACTCTCATAGACTGCAAGAGATTTTTTTGTGTTAGGATAAATGTGTTATTCTAAAGTTTTGGTCAACCGAGCATTTGTACGATTACAATTTTATTTGCCTTCAAAAACGACTTATTGTTATGACTTTAAAGTTCATATTCCTTGCTGGAACTGAAAGAATAGGTTTGTCCTTCAACGTTGTATTTGCGTTCGGTGCCACCTTGCCGCCTATTGCATATGTTAATGATGAAATGCAAAAGTGTTTGTATGTGTACAAATGCTCGATTCACCAAAACTATACATATGATAAGGTATTGAAAATTGTATTGGAAATTGCTCAACATAATTTCATTACGCTACAACTGGGGTATTCAATCATTTTTCATTCAACTCATTCTTGGAAGGGCTTGATTGAACACAATAATTGGGTTCAAGATTCAACCGAACAATGCAAATTGGCCATCCTCGATTGACAGGGCAATAAATCAATCATTCCCTGCTCAACCATCTATTGTGCGTATAAAATAATAAGCTCGTTTATAAACTAAACAAAGTTCTATGATTTGGGTCTAAAATGAAACGAAGATGAAATAGAAATCAAAATCAATAACTTATAAATCAAATCGAAGTTCCTTTTAAGTCACATAATGAAGTATAAAACTGTATAATGGGGGCATAAAGTTTGCTAAACTTAAATACGAATTTATTGTATAAGAAAACTTGTCTTTCAAGTTTCGGTTTTGTCTAATAAGTCTAATAGATATTAATTTCTTGTTGTTCCTAATCGAATTTTCAAATCTTATTTCCATTATTCAATGCTTTATGATGACCATACCATCAGCCTATGTCTCATTAGCCTCTCCTAAGGCTCGCCATCACACACGATTCTCGGCTCTTCTTATCCAGCCGAACCGATGAACTTCGTCGAGCCGTCGTTAGTCCACTTTGCTGAAGGGCATCCCGTGCTTCGCTTCCCGGTACGTGCCGCCATTCGAGGGCTCGTCTACCCCATCGGTTGTCGGTCCTGCACAAATTAAAACATGCACCTGCTGTCGGCAGGTGTTGTGCACCCTTTAAAGACCATGCCCGTACGTATATCGTAATATATATTGTACTATAATTGCTCTCCACACCTAGTTATTCCGTTGGTACGGTAGCGAGTTGTGTTTGGAAGGTTGTGAAGGAGATTTAAACGCTAACCACTGTCGGAGACCTTAATTTTTTAGAGAATTTCTACGTACCGGATCTTATCCCGCGAAGAAACTGAGCATAACTGTCCACGTAAATGAGCTGAGCGTAGCTGAGCGACTTTTAAATTTTAGATCAGACCTCCCATCCATGGCCACTGGAGCCCTTAGTTAGTCTATATTTCTCTTCACTCCGCGCTTTTTTGCCCCCTTTTGGATCTAGAGATTGCTAGAGATGCGTTGAGATTATCTCAATAAATTTATAACTTTACATCACTTTAACTCGCTTTTGTGGTAACTAAATAAGTCAAATTGAAACAAATCCTAAAAGGAATAAAGAAAACGAGACGTATTCTGAAATAAGCAAAATGCTGTCATTAGTTTCCGGCGTAATGAAAGAAAGAATATAACAATATTACGCCCATTTATCCGCTTAAATTGCTAAAAACCGAGAAGAAATTTACATACAACGGCAACAATTACATTTAACACCGCTTTCTGTCCAAAAAGAAAAATATAAAAAACGCTAATTGCCATTTACTTGGCTCTTTCAGTCTTTATCCGCGTTAAAGACGCGTAAACTTTAATGCCAGCCAGTGCCAACTATTTGTGCCAACTATTTTTGTGTAAATGGTGTTTAATTTTTTTTTAGAATAGGAAATTAATAAAAAATGATAATAACTATTCCACTCCATTCGAAGAGATGAATTTGACAGAGGTGTCTCGATTTTCCAATATTTGCATATAGGTACGGTAAGTACATAATTATGTCCATATTGATGCTAACTCTATTGAAGTTTAAGAGTATTGGCATCTTATGATTACCAAACCGTAATGTATCGGCTGTGTTTCATTGTATTGTCTATACAAATTGCATAAACTTACGTTGTATTCCATTAGGCTGAAACCATGGATTCCATTCATGACATCGAGTTAATTGACATGACAACATTACATGACTTTTTCCAAAAACATCGAATTTTTAGTTGATTTATAGAACAAAACACAACCACCCAGAATCTATAATCTTACACTTGGTATATCATCTGATCGTTAGTAAATGTATTTTTTTATATTATGAGAACAAAAAACAGTCTTGATTGAACATTAAAATACAAGAAAAATGTAGTTTCATTTCAAAGTTTTTTGTAAGTATAAAAATACAACATGCTTTTGGGATTCAACCTCATATGCTTCAATAATTTGAAATTCTTATGGATATAAACAACACACTACTTGTAAAATCAGTACTATCTTACAAGCTTTTACTCAACTTCACGATTGTTTGTCGATCTTGCAAGTCGATTGTAACTCGCATCCACTTCTACTACTTGCCTTGAAATGTTACACGTGTACCATATATAAAACCGATGACCTTGACCTGATGCTGCAACTAGTAAGGTCAGCACACTTTGGAACTCCTCAACGGTGGACAGGAGACACGTCGTGTTTGCAGCTCGTTTTGATAGGCTCATATAGAAGTTTCTGCAAGTCAGAACACTAAAAAAGAGTAAATAAGTTAAACTTCAAAAATAAGTTTTTATTAAAATGCACTAAAATAAAGAAAATAAATCTACTCCTTTGTAATTTAAAATGACTGTATTTCTAAATAATTAAATTGGTGCGAAAATTTCGCGAGAAGCCTTTAATTCACATAATTACAATATTGTTTTTTTTTTATTTTAGTGCATTTTAATAAAAGCTTTTTTACGCTTCATTTTTTGTTTATAAATAAGAATATGATACATAGAAATCGAATCGCACAAAACTGGTTGCTGGAAATGACCAAACAATGATTGCATTGATAAAATAAAAAAAAACAACTACCTATTTAATATATCGTGTAAAACACTATTGTTGTTAAGTTTGAACACTATTCAAAGTACGAGAGCGATTCTTGTGTTTGTTCATACGTCATTATTTCTTTACAAATAAATAAATAAATAAAATTAAATACTTTTTAAAAGTATTGATCTATGTAAAAAATATTAAAACAGGAATGTATTCGAAAGTAATAAAGGGAAGCAATAAACAATTATGATAGGAAGGAAAGTTTATAAGGATGTTAGACTAATGTTGAACATTTTGTAAAAAGTAGAAATGTTTTAAAACAAATAAATATTAAAGACGTTTAGAATAAATTATTATTTTATTTGTGAAAAGATGTTCTATAATGTATTTTGTTGTAATGTATGTAAAATAAACTATTTTCTAAAATGACGACTTTCATTAACATATCATATACACACATATAGATATTTTCATAGTAATATGGCGGCAGACGAGCATACGGTCCACCTGACAGTAAGTGGAACCACCCGTGGACATCCGTGGTAAATGACAATATCAGTTCAGAATGACAAAGGATGACACGTACCCGGATGCGCTGCCGACATTGAAGATTTATGAATAAATTTGGAGAAATTGTTGGGAAATTGGGGAAGGATAGGATGAGAATGGGCTCTGGTATGCTCACTCATTAACGAAACACGTACGTACTCATACATTGAAGGGAATGGGATAAAGTGAGAAACGTAATATATTTTACGATAGATAAATACATTTTATTGTACACCAAAAACATACAGAGGAATACAAAGTAAAAGTCTTTACTGAGAGAGGTGTAATATTGGGATTGCAGTATGCTCTATCCTCCTTTTGCGAGGCTTTCGAAGCATCGGGTATGAGAGAAAGGACTCTTAAATTAAAACAGCAATGAAAAACCAACTTATTGCATTTCTGAAGTAGCCAACGCTAGATTAAATTCTGTCACAAATTAACTAATCCTTTGGCATAGCTTATGTCTTGAGACACGAGCGTGAGCGCCAGTCGAAATGTAAAAAACGAACAATGAAAAAATTGACTGAAATAAAACACATGATAATTGAAATCTATACATATAATAAAACAGTAAACGGGTTGAGTATGTACATAGACTTAATTTAAAAAAACAATGGGATTCTCTTTAGAAACTACAGAACTCAAAAGAGTAGTTTTTAGTCTTTGTCTGTATGTCTGTTTATTTGAGCATCACGCAAAGACTACTGAACGGATTTTGATCGGGTTTTCACTAATGTATATCTATACTTAGATACTTCAGAAGGAAAACTGGTATATGCGTCATCTTCATATACGACCGGCCAAACTAAAAGTTCTTCGAACTGACTACTGTACAAAACCATAGTAAAAAAACAAATTCGAATTTTGAAAATGGAATTGCCAAACGCCATTAAATTTTCAAAGCTGTCATTTGTTTTTTAATTCTGGCGGCAATTGGAAAATTAAGTTTTAGAGGAAAAAGAAATTTAACGAGGGAACAATGATTCAATGATTCAATTCCGTTCAATTATTTTTCATGACTTTGGTTGCGGTCTAAAAGTTATGAAAAACTTAAGTTGGCATTTAGAGATGAAGCCCCATTCAGTTTATAATTGGTGCAGTGAATTTAAACGTGGTCGTACTCACCTTAGTGACGATGTTAGAGACGGGCCTGTGACCATAGTGACGAAGTGAACATCAAAAGTGTGGGGCTCATGATTGAAGCAGACAAACGAACGACATATCAGCAGATACGAACATAATTAGGTATTGGTATGAGTCAAACTCAAACTATTTTACACGATCACCTACGGGTAAGGAAGCTTTGTGCTAGACGGATTCTTCACAATTTGAGCTAAGCTCAGAAACACTGTCGCGTGGATTGGTGTCTCCAAATGCTTGAAAAATTCGACAATGGTCAATCAAATGCTGTTTTTGATATAGTGACAGATAATGATAGCTGGATGTAAGCCTGAAACTAAGTAACATTGGCAATCTGTGCAATGGGTCTTTCCTTTCGAAGAGTTGCCGATGAAAGTGAAGAAAAGACGGAATGCTGTAAAGAAAATGATGCCTCCTTCTTTGGGAGATCGGCCCACTTTGTTACTATAACTTTAGAAAATAAAAGAACAACTGCGGCCTGGTATGTGAACAGCTGCTTGCCTTCTGTTTTGGAAAAAGTCAATGAACGACGCCCACGAAGCCGAATGATCCTCCTTAACGACAATGCTCCAGGCAAATGAAGCAATTTTTGAGTACTGTAAATGTATATTTAATGTGTCATCCGCCATACAGTTCCGACCTTGCGCCTTTTTATTATTTATTATTTTTATTTATTCCCTAAAATTAAGGATAAACTCAGAGGAATACGTTTTATGAACGCAGAAGTGGCAGTAACCGTTTTCCAAACGTCTGTTGAAGAAGTGCCAAAAAAGGGTGAGCTGAATGTTTTACACAATGCTTTCATCCCATAAAAAAGTATATCGATTGTCGCGGAGCATACTTCGAAAATCAACAAAACAACTTCCATCTTTATATCTGATTTCATTTATGAGATTCTAAAAACTTTTAGTGTCATTCACGCAACACAGGGAATATATGTAATTAATATTTTCTTAGGTTTTCGCGATTACTATACATAGCAATTAAACAACTTTGAACGGTTTAAATCGCCTATATTTAACATTATTTTTATCCCGACGGGGTGACCCCTGACCACGTCCACTGCAAAGTGTTCGAAACGTCGGGATAAAAATAATGTTAAATATACGCGATTTAAACCGTTCAAAGTTGTTTAATCGCTATTTATGTAATTACTTTTATTAGAATTACTCAAAAACCACTGGATGGATTTTCATCCATGAAATCCATCGTGTCGGTGCTTTTAAGAGTATTCTTTTACAGGTGCTTAGTCAACGCGAGCAAAGCCGCGAGTAGAAGCTAGTTATTAATAAGGAGCTATTGCAGAAAAACTGCCAACACATTAATATATACTAAAAATATTTTTTTAAAAAGCTAATTAATGAAATATCGTTGAATAAAAGTTCTTTGTTTTGATGTCAGGAATTCAGTGCCGGATGTATTTTCCAATGACCTCGTAAAGAATCAATGGCACTGAAGATTTTCAATATATCACTAGCTTTAATCAACTAAAAACTTAGAATATTAATTTTAGTTAAGTAAGTAAATTTTTTAGAAGTTTTTTAGATTTTAAAAATCTCAAGTTTTTAAGATGTTTAGTTTCTAGATTTGGATTATTTTTGTTTATAAACCCCATTTTTTATTTATGATCGTTTAGTTAGATTATAATTTTTAGGAGAGTTTAGAAGATAACAACTTTAAAGTTATTAAAAAACACGAGACAGTCTCTGTCCTTGTTTTTGTACTAACTCTTATGCACATGATTGTTTTCTTGTTTGCGCTAATTTTAAGAACTGCTGTTCCAGTTTTATATATTTTATCAGAATCGTTTCAAAATCGTAATAAAGCGTCCTTTTGTGATACAACTGTGATACGGAAGCGAATCAAACTCGGTCTGATTCGCTTCCGTACACATAGATATGTTGATAAAAACGAATGCGAGCATTTAACAGGTACTTATTATCAAATCCTTTCGTTTATAATTTGGACCAATCCTCACAGCCCTCCACATTAAAGAAAGTTGAAGATAACAGGTTTATCTCGAAACTTTACTCGTATCCATTCTAATGAGTTCTTCCAGAACTGAGTAAACAATGTTACCGTGTGTGAATACTGATTGTATTGCAATAAAGCGCTTAAGTTTGTTAAGAAGTTAAGGGATTCCTCAGACCAAATAACTTTTATTCATATTTTGGAAAATTTCATACGTGGGAATTGCAAGAGGGTCGGTCTCCTCAATTTAAATGTTTTTAAAAATCAATGAATATAATTAGATTGAATCAAAATGAAATAGTTAGCCAAGCTAAGTGCCCGAAAAAATACCTTTCATGGTTTCGGAAAAGTTTTAAAGAAGGCCCATACTTTATTTTATTCTCAATTCTCCATCTTATTGATTGTTCTAAATCCCAATTTCCAATCCCCATAGTATCTTTTTTAAATTCAATCTATTGCAAAAAAAATATATAAAAACATGTAGGATGTTTTTATATGTATTATTGATGTCTATGAGCAACAGCAACCGGTCTATCTGTTCTTCTATCTTTTTCTATAAAATTATAGTTCTAGATTAGATTAGGGCCTCTTCACAGGACTGAAATACATTGATAGACAATAACATTTGACATTTTCTACTATTTCACACATATTTATCTATTTAAATGGGTCTTAATGCAAATATTTATCTGATTTATTTTACTCGACGTTTCGGTTGGGTTGCATAAACCGACTCTCGACGTAGACTACCCGCCTCTTCAGCCAGCTCGTGACCATGGTTCATGTAACCCATTCGAATAAAATAAATAAGGTAATTCGCGTTAAGACCTGTATTATTATTGTATTAACATTTGTATTATTAGTGATTTCCGAAAAATAACACCTACACATAATTTCCTGATATAAATAAAAAATCAAGATCGTTTGTACATTTTTTTAGAAAGTCCTATTAAATGTACCTAATTCTGTTACATTTAAAATATAAAACAGTCTCGCACGAACGGAGCAGACACTACCTAAACAATGTCAAGACGAGCGTCTGCTCTGGAGCACCTGCGGATAGGCACCAGACCTGAACAGAGCGCAGAAATCCATTAAAAGGTATAAGTACTATGGTAAGCCAGGAACTCGGACAATATTTGAAACTATTTCACATCAATAAATTATGCATGTACAATGCATATAAAAATGTATTATCTCAAATTAAAAGCGATAATTTGCAGAAAAACTTATTTTATTGTTAGTATAAAAATTGCTTCCCGGTTACTTGACAGAAAATACTAAGTTATACAGTATAGCTCATTTTATCATCTAAGCTGTCATTTGAATAGCCTTAAGTAAGTACCCTATTAATTAACAAAGACGTGTAATCGTTATGTAAAATGATGAGCGCCCCTAAGAGCGCCGAACTGTCATCACGTTCTACTTTGAAAAACCCTAGGCGTTGGCGTTGTGCACAGTCTTAGAAGCTATTAAATTGTCTAGCCTGAATTAAATGGGGTTAATAACTCTTCAGCAGCAAACGAATGGTACGGCAATTAAGGCAGTCGCTTTGTGAGGAATAATGCACTCCAACCACTAGGATGTAAACGGTATTGAATCTGACCGCTACCATGAAGAAGTGTATCTGAGCAGAATAGTTCTTTTAAGAAAGAGATGCCAAAGATCAGAAGACCTCTATAGATAGATACAGTATATTATAGGGTAACTAATAATACAACTGACTACCTTATCGCTAAAACGTTTTCATTCAAGGCAATCCTTGGATGGAAAGGAATAACCTGATGAGAATTAAATTTAGGTGGTGCAACAAAGGCTGTGGAATAGTAAGTACCACATCATTTCTTCCCGTGGATGCCATAAAAAGCGATTAAGAGATAACAAAGCCGCCACCACAAGCCGTCGAGAATTACATCTCCTCTAGAAAAGTGGACTTGTCAACCCCCTCATGCACAATACATTGTGTACGAGGAGGACCATATCCGGCAATGGAAGTAAAAATTGCTAGATACGGTTGCGGTGCAAAAAATGTTTGTTGCTCTCCGCTCGCTTTAGGATAAATTTAATTTGCGTGGAACCACAACTCCGTTTAATAGGTACGCGTACTTCTACAGTAGGTAGCAAATTGGTATATGTTCTGTAAGCAGTTGAAGTGTGGTGTGTAAGCAGTTCCTAGCTCACATGTCAATGCGAGCTAGCTCCTTCCATGCCTCTTACATGGAGTTATCCAACGGTGACATATTATAAGGGGCTGGTCTATGTCCGTGATGCCCATTACGAATATAGAACAGAACATAACATACTGTTTCAATCATACACTGTACTCCACTGCTGCTGCAAATGTTAATACGAGTAGAGGAGCGATATGACCCTAATTAGCCCATTAACAGGCTTTAGAGGCTTAAGTAAGGTTTGAAAGGGAATGTAATAGGATCCTAGAAAGAACGGTAGTGAACAACAAGGTTTTATTTTCAGGTTAGTTTCAGGTTGAAACCCGTCGATAAAGATTGTAGAATTTTCATCGCGAGATCGATCAGATGTGATCAGAAACAAAGATCCCCCCGCTGCCACCTTGCGCCCCAAACCCGAATGTTGTGGAACGAACTGCTTACTGAAGTTTTTCCATTTAATTACGATATAGGGCTCTTCAAAAGGGCTGTGAATAAGATTCTGCAAGGGGCACCTCACCCGCATCTGGTGTTTAGGTTCCATGGGCGGCGGTAAAAACTTGCCATCTCGTGGGCCGCTCACCCGTCTGCCAGCTCCTATATAAATAAAAAAACCTGGGTAGATGAAAGAAATAAAAATAAAATAAAGAAAAAAAGAAAATAAAAAGAGTACATAAAGACTTTATAGAAAAGTATCAAAGGACCTGTTAAGATCACTAGAATCCATCCAGGTAAAAGTGTTATAAGTGTCTTAAATCATAAGGTCAAAAGTGACATTATACGAGTACTTTGAAATGGCAAAGGTCATATTTCCAACACTGAAAAAATATTTGGGTTTTTAGGCGTAAGTGCTTCTCAAAAATTCGAAATAATACCTAATGGAATGTTTGCTGAAATGAAAAATAATCTCACTGTTAAGAGTCCGTAAAATTGTCGCTGTTCGTTTAAAACGTTAAAAATGTATGAGGCTTTTAAGCTCTATGTTATTATGGAATTTATACCGTTAAAGTTATAATCTGGGTTTTGTCGTATTCATATTAACATATAACTATAGCATTACGTCCGTTATTTCTATAATTAATACTTTCTAGTAGTTTTTTTTTATAGAAATAAGATGACAGATAAGCAAACTATCCACCAGATGATAAGTATATACTCTCGCCCATAAAATTCCGCGATACATGCCAACATCAGCTCAAAATGACAAACGTTAACATGCCCCCGGATGCACCGCCTACCTTTGGAGATATAGGAATGGATTTGGAGAAAGGTTGAGAAAATGGGGAGGGATAGGATGGGAATGGGCTCTGGCTCATCTCACTCACAACCGAAACACGTACCTACCTACATTAGGGAAATAAGATAAAGTGGAAAATGCAGTACCCCACTGATTGTGACAGGTCCACAACTGACGGCGACCGCACCAATAATCCCTTTGTGTAGTTCACGCACTATTTAATCATTGCCAGATTTAGGTGAGGCAATTATGGCCAAGCACCAGTTCTAATTATCCGTGAAGGAAACGAGACGTTCAATGCTCTACTACCATATGTATGGAGTGTTAGGGCTGGTTCAATTGAACTGAAATGTTTGAAGGGCCTTAATATTATAAATATCTGCTTTGGAATAGATAAGAAAGAACCTCCACTAACCTGGTGACTCGCACAAACCACTGGTGGGTATGTGTAGATCTTGGCTGTCTCATAGCAAAACTCAGTAAGGAACAACTTATTGACTCAACTCGGTTGACTTTGATAACTTTTTATTAAAGTAGGTACATTCTAGAATAATGAGTGTTCATATGCATATGTCAGGTTTGTAATGTAAGCATGTAATTGTAATTAATCATTTGTTTTCATATTAATCTACAAACACTAGGATGCAAACAAATACGGTAGCAACTGATTGTGACAGGTCCGTAGCTGACGACGACCGCACCGCAAATCACATTGTATGTGATTCACGCATGGTTTAATCTTTACTGGATTTAGATTACGACATAATTGTACGAGTATAAAAGAGTCAATATTGTTCATGGCTGGATGGAAATAGACGACATAACCTGGTACCGAACAAAAAAAGTATACGAGTATAGATAAAGGGATGGAAGCAGGGTTCGCTGATATATATCAGCGGATATACATATATCATGATATATATCAATTGATATTTACATTGATATATATCAATTGGAATTTTGGCAGGTCCCACGCTTGTAAATTGTTATAATGACATAAAAATTAGGATCACTGCCACTGCCAATGTTCCAACACTAAAGATTATAATTATAATTTAGTTGAATGTTGATTAAGTAGACTGATTGTTAATCTCACAGACTAATGTTTTGTTACTCTAATTTTATTTTTATTTTTGCTTTGTTTTATAATAAATAAGTCTATTAATTAAACTCAAAGTTTCATTTAACAATTTTGACACATTAAAACCACTTACAGAATGAAATTCGCGTCTTTTTTATATACGTGATAAATATCCGATATACATCAGATATATCAAATATCCGATATTTTGATATTTATTATCTAGTAAATATCGGATTTTTACGAACCCTGAGCGAATGATGGCGCTAAAAGCGGGTTCACGTTTCCATTATTCTATCATTGTATTTCACCGAATCGTATTCGCAATGTGTTGCATGAACGTAGGAATGGATGTATTTATTTTGATACATACGAGATACGCCGCTTGATACAGATAAGGATACGAGCCGATTCATTGCGAGTTGTTTTTTTTGTCCCCGTTCAAAGGCAATGCGATGGACCGTTGTCAAAAGTCAAAATGCGTTGGCAAAATGCAGTGGGATAACGGAAAATTAATCAAATTTATCGATATTTATCTAAGAAAGGAAGTTCTGTGGACACAAACATTACAATAAAAATTTAATAATGGGATGAACTATCACTGGTAATTGAATGCGAAGTGTCAATGAAATGGCCATGAAATTATACGATAATACGCGGTGCGTCCATAACTTTCATGATACGTCTTTAAGATACACGTCACGGATACGATGCGTTGATACGCTACTCTAAAATGATACAAGACCCACTGAAGTACCTACCTACTTAAGGATCGCTACGAAAGTTCGTTAATAAATAAGTTAATCGTTAATGCTAATCGCAGTACTGAACGCTAATGTTTATCCAAATTAAGACGTCTGTTGACAAGAAAATCTGTTAATGGCATCGTCACACAACATCATGACAAAAGTTGGTTGTGTGACAAAACTTAGTTCTTATTAGTGTATTATTAGCGATTGAAAGGGAAGTTTACAAAATAGCTTTGTCCAAACCAGATCCTCCTTTTGTAAGAAAAAGTGACATGAATATTTGAAATGTTTACTGACAAACTAGTAAAATCGAAAAGACAATAAAATCTTACGAGCTCCATCACCTTTTTCTAAAGTCACTGTGTTATATTACGAGTATTGATTCTCTTTCTAAGGGATTCAATTCAATACTTTTATTTTGCATGAACATAAGCATCAAATTACGAGTATAAACGTTGCCCATTATGATCTGCCTCATAATGAGAGTAGGTACCTAAGCGTGTAAATATATGATAACTAATTAATTTATGAGAGCGTAAAATATTTAAAATTCAATCTAATTAATTAAGCATAATAACTTTAAATTAATTTGCATTAAAAATTCTATATCATCATTATCGATTTTAATGATCGCATTATAATTATATATATGCAGCGACGGAGGGCTTGCTGCTGTTGCTCGCACGACACGGTCGCCCGTGTGCACAACGCCTACAGTTAACCATTTAAAAACATCTCAACCCCTGTCATACCGCAGAAACGCATTTAAAGTACATACAATGAAAGTTTGTTAAACAAAACGCTCATGCGTCCAAACAGACCCAAACAATAGACTGGTGAGAGTTGAACAGAAGTTAACCAACTCGTTTATGGATGGAAGCTGTAAACGGCGGGTATCTCGCCCTTTGGCTTGTCATAATGGTGTGGTACAATTTACAAGTGAATACGGAAGCGAATCATTTAGCATAGATTGCATCTCGAGGTAACTTCCAATGTAATGCAGAATACCATGTGCTATATATTATAAATTGACCATTCAAGTGCGGTTATTCCACCCGTAGACAATACTCGTAATACAAAAGAAATAATAGGAGTTCAAAGTTCATGTCGCTTGAGAGGTTTCAACAAAATGTTATCAAGGCGTATCGTCATCGATGTTTTCTTTTCCAATTAACAAATTTAAAGCAGCTGTGGGATTCTTCGAAAAATGCTTGTAGACAATGGCCTCGTTGGTTTTTATAAACTGTAATGACGTTCTGTACAAATAAATCTAACTACACATATAATAAAATCGTAACACAGCCGTGTCTGTCTATGAAATATTTTTGAAAAATCTCGTTTACTCTATGAACGATACAGAACCATAATAATATTTTTTTGGAATTTTTGTCTCTCTCTCTCTGAACGCGCATCACACAAAATCTACTGAACGGATTTTAATGAAACCTAGTATAAATATAGCTTAAGTGCCAGGTTAACATTTAAAGTACTCTTTATCCAGATCGATTATATAGTTCCCACGGGAATCACAAATACACACGAACGGGAGTCGTAGGCAAGGCACCGCTATTAAATAAATATTTTCTTAGGATGCTATTTCTCCGAATAATTCGCAGAAATACGTCTGATGGATCTACAATTAATAATGTTGGCTTACTTAATGTTACTTAACAACTTAATGTTGGCTCAAAAATCAACTTACAAAGAAAGTCAAAGAAAGAAGCTTAGTGTTTTACGTTTTACTGTTCTTTAGAAAACAGAAGAAAGGGGAATAAAACGCTATTATACATCTGTACAAATATATCGGCTGTTTTTTGTTACAGATTGTAGCCTGTTTTTTAGTAACACAACTCCTCCCGAACATTCTAAGGTTGACTGGAAGAGATTCCTTCTTGGAATAAGTCGGCCTTGTGTCTTTATGATAGTACTACCATAAGACATTATAAATGTCTATTTTAATATTTTATGATAACCTTTCATTTTAAGTACAACAAAGAACAACAACAATAACAATTAAAAAGAAAAAGAATGGAGAGAAGAAAGAAAAGAAAAAGAAGACAAAGATAAAGCATGTAAAATCAATAAGTTACTTTAGAGCTTCGATCAACCATTATACGCGCCGCGTGCTACCTATCCTTGCTTCGATCTCGTATGCTTCAATCTTATGAGAAAATCTCCGCTACCGCTTATGAATTACGCCAGATTCCATCCTGTCCCAAACTTCTGACTTACACTGGGCCAAGTAATTAATACCGACAATGAGCCGAGGATTGCGGTGTACACTGACGTAACGTTGCTGATAACAAACGTCTGCTTCTGGAAAGTTTTCCAATTTGGCGCTATCGAACCATTGTGAAATATTCCTGGCGGTTTTTCATTTCCTATTTCAGTGCTTGTTGTCAACTGTCTACAACAACCTAATTAGATACATCTTGTTGACTGCTGGAAGGGGGCCCTTCATGCACAGTGTCTTGCACAATTAGGAATGTATGGTCTCAAAACGCCACGCTGGCCAAGCGAGTTGGCGGGTCTACTCTTTTAGAGGCGGTGTATTTCCTCAGGGTTTGGGGTAACGACTTCGTTGTCCCTTAGTCGCATTTTACGACACGCACGGGAACTGATAGATAGGGTCTGTGCTATTCTATAGCCGGCACTCATCGCACGGCCATATCCTCCGCTGCCCATATTCGTTAAAAATATACGATCTATGTCGCAGGTTATTAATAACGTTGATCAAATTATGAACCCAGAGTTATGATTAAAAAATTTCAGACGGTAGTTCAAAAAATTTCAGACGGTAGTAATAATTTCTTAATAACTCAAGTGACAAATAAAATCAATTAGTCACCCCGTGACCACGTCCACTGCAAAGTGTTCGAAACGTCGGGATATAAATCATGTCAAATATACGCGATTTAAACCGTTAAAAGTTGTTTAATTGCAATGTATAGTAATCGCGAAAACCTAAGAAAATATTATGAACCCAGAGATTTAACTAAACACCAATAAATAATTAAATTGATAAATATTCTATTATACCTATCCTAAATAATTTCAGATTTCGATTTGAGAAACTGACTTCAACAAGAATATAATTAACAGATATAATCTTTCACATATTATCATTAACTCACTGACCAGTCAGGAGCAGCTTGGCCCTTTAGGGCCACTAATATAAAAGAGAGCGATTGTAGGTTAAAGGTTTTATAGCTTGATACGACTTCATTTATTTCCATTGCGAACCCCATCAACCTAACCACAGTTCTACCCCATACATAATCTCGTTGTTGTTTTATGGAATTGCTGATAAAAAGGGAGACGGGTCTACAGGATGAAAAATGGCTCATGGCTGCTTATGTCATGAACAACGCTACAGGACCGTGAATAGTGTTGTTAAAACGAGCGCTGAACACTTCAATACTTAAGAGCTCTGGCGCGCTATTGCTATTGAACCTTAACCTTGACCGTTGTAGACTCGAACTTTTAACTACAAGGATTTAGACCATCAAACATAAAAAAAATGGATTATAACGTTCACTAGCCTTTAATGCCATAGTTTTGAAAATTCATTAGCACTCATTCAGCGCTCGAGGGTCGAACGCTCTAAGCCGGTTTTTACAACACTAAGCGTGAATTTACCGTTGACCTTTGTTATCAACGTTCAGAGTAATTGGAGTAATGATCGTTAATATAAAAAAATCCTCGGTACACAGCTTCTAGCAAAAAATGTTCAATAGACTTATCTTTTTAAAAAAAAAACATTTATTCAAAAATCACTCATAAAATATATAATATTTATAACATTTCGTTAAACTGCGGAGGAGTTTATTGGCGGATATTATTATCTCACTAAAAATACATTTTTTATAGAAAGAAGATGACAAACGAGCTGTACGACAAATACACCCTTACTAATATTACTAACATTCAGTTATTATTATTGATAGAAATCCACCGATCTGCACTCGGCTCGCGTGGTGGATTATAGCCTGAAACCCTCAGTGATTTATTTACAAAGGGAGAAATGCGTGCTGTAGTGGTGCATTATAGGCTGGCATCGATTTTATTGAACATTTTAAATTATCTTATATAAAGGTAATAAATATTTACACGTGCACATTTATGCAGTTAACTCAACGAGACATGAGCTTTGCGTTTGTGTGAGTGCACACCGATATTGTACAGTGCGAACCATTTCGAAAATCGGATTGGACAATTCGGCACCCACTCACACAGATGCCAAGCTCACGTCTCATTGAGTATAATGTACCGTTTTCCAATAGATTTTTACATCAATGATTTCAAATAAGAAACTTAATGGCAGTTTAGACTGCAAACTGAAGCTCAATAGATAGAGATTTATAATAAAGAGTAGCCAAGTTTCACTCCAGACTTTATTAAATGTAAAAAAATCTAGAACAATGCCAATGAACTGATAATCGATGGATTAGACGAGTAACGGCGTAATGAAAATAAAGACGCGCATTGAAGATCGCGGAACGAGTAAGGCACAGTGGGGCGCCTTCCCACTAGGTGGGCCGACAACTTGAAGACTCGATAGGTAGGACGAAAAGAACGATAGACCGTGTGTTGTGACGATCCTTGGCAGAGGCCTATATCTACCATTGAATATATCTATAAGCTGATGGTATGGTACGGTAATGCACAAATACCACTATACAAACTTTGACTGTACGAGTGTTCGCACACTAGGTACGAACATTCGAACGACGAATGTTGTACGTATGTACGTACGAAACTGTACCTATTAACAAATGTAAATAGATAGATAAAATTTTTTATTCCATACACACAAGTGGCATAAGAATTTCTTATTCTAAAATGTCATTAAACGTAGATCAACAAAAAATACGTCATTAAAGCAACAGCAAACAAAAAATACAAGGCGATAAAAGTGCGCGGTGCCATGTGTGTCGAAAGGGCGTCCATCTCACCACAAGTTCTATACCGTAGAACGGCATACAACGTATAAAACGGAACCAAAAAATTCAAAATTCAAAATAAAGCGACAAATTCAATTAATCTCGGGTTATTCTTGGTTTCTTAATACTAATTATTATAGTCAGGACAAAATAAATTTGATATTTTATTACTATAATCTATACCATTATAATCCAGTTTCTGTTACGAGTAGTTGATGCGTAAAACGCTGAAGTGCTATGAACTCGCAACATCTTTATCCCTCTATTAGTTTTATGTTTTATCCCATTTATTTCTTCAACTACATTAACCATACAACTTATTCCGAGTAATCACTTATTTGATTTCCTCTTTAAACCGAATCACGTATTGCTTGTACGTGTCTCGTTTTGCCAACGAGAACATAAATAAGTCTCCAAAAACGTGCTAAAAAACTTTTCGAAATAAATCTGAAAGCATTATAAAGTTTGTCGTGAAAACCTTTTGTGAGATATTTTTATATTTTTAGTAATTTATAAAATTATGACAGATTATGAAATCGAACGTATTGTTATTCCCTAAGAGGCCCCTAGACGACTAATTATATTGTGCAATTTTACGGGTAGCACAATGTTTTTGATCTGGAGTGGATTGAAATTCGCTTGCGTGCAAGACGCGATTCTTTGTGCAATTAATTTTAAACTAACGCGCAAACTTTCGTTCAATCATTGCGCGATTTTCAATACACTCCCTGAACTTTCAAAAACATTACGCCCACCAACCGTAAAATTACACTAGATAATTGTTCGTCTGGCTTGCCTCCAAGGCTCCAATAATATTGTACCATGACATTATTGAACAATTTTATTGTAGGTCTAGGGGCCACCAAAGACAGACAGTGCTGGCGAGGTTTGTGAGAGATCTATATCCAGCAGTGGATAGGCATGGCCTCATGGTATAAAATTAGAAGAGAAAAAGGTAGGAAGTCACAAGTTAGAAAAAAAAAATACTAAGAATCGTACCTCAGTAGGAACCCTACAACCAAATATTCAGCCTCAAAAATTCTCTGTCAGGCGTACGTAACTTCGTATAAGGAAATAAATTAGGAGTATATGCGTAAGAATGTTTCTTTCTTCCTTTGACCCTATTTATGTATTTTCACAAGTGCCCGAACTCAATTGAATATTGTCAAATTACCATTGTTGATCACACGTAGATGTAACGAGACAGGTAAATATCCGTTATAATGTCCCACCGCAGGGCATAGGCTTTTCCTAGTAAATCACACTGAAATTAAATACACATTGATAGGAGTATACACATTGTATGAGCGTGCGGAAATAGAAACCACTAAATGAGGATACATTTAGTATGCGTCCTAGCAAAATGCCCGAGAAGGTGAATCCGATATGACCCGGGACGATAGACCAGCGAGATGCGGGGTGCGGTGGTGAAAAATAATTTTGGAAAAAAATAGCCGAAATGGAATGATTACAGTAAATGTCAAGTACGTGCCCGAAGGGCTCCAGGCGCAACACAGCCAGGGCAGCCGGCGATCTTGACTCACTATCATTAGGGTCGCGATCCGATTAATATTGGTTGATGAAGAAATTTACACAGGGGTTTGCGAGGTGTCCCCTATGGACAACCGAAAGAATATTCGCGGCGGCGAATACGTGTTTCTTTTCTCTCCCGGAGACAACTGTCGTCCGTCGATTGATTCCGTGACGGTCTGTCTTGGACTAAAAAGCCGCGTTAAAAAACTTGACCGAAACAATAAAGAGCCGCGAACACGTTAGTTTCCGCATGGCCTTTTCTCTCAACGTCGAGCTAGTGATAATTTTAAAAAACTGTACTTAAGTATGGATAACGTACGGTGGAATTCGTAATGGAATAGAATAAAAATATAATAGAAATACAGTGCCACAAATTGTGTGCTACAAACTAAGATAAGTACATAATACAAATTAATTTAAGACTATCAAAGCACGCAGGACAATAAACATACAAGAACTTACAAAAAAAAGCAATATAATAATTTAATACAATGCGATACTGTGACTATCTTTGAATTTAGCGAAATATGTTCTTTTAAATATCCCAAAAAAACCGTATAATATCCCAAATCGTATATAAAGGTCGTAAAATTTTGTTCTATTCACATAATAATCCTGGCAAATTGTCAATTCCTCCTATATGACTTAGTCATATAATAGAGACAAGTTAAAACAAATGTCCAAAAACTTAAGTTTATTGTGGACAATCAACAAACCGCCGTAATCTTGTTACGGTTACCGTTTTATGAACATTTCCAGAGTAACGAAGGTTATAAAGGGAAGTTTCGTTACACAATGTTATACGAGCTTTTAAGCGAACGTAATCTCTATCTGGGATCAGGTGAGTGAAAATGAGTGAAATGAGATCTTTAATAGGTACCTCTTTCAACATCCTAACTAATATACAAAATTAAACCATAAAAATAAATAATAACTTAAGTAGAAGGGACACTAACATGCCACCCGCCCTTTAACTGTTTAGTCTTTTAAATCTAGCTTGATTAGAATGACAGCTGTCAAAGTGCCTCGAATAGTGCTAGGACAATAATGGTCAAATCGAGGTAATGTGTTTATTTATCGACTGAGTGTTATGCATTACAAATAAAAAAATACGTGCGTGTACCTATGGCAAAACCCGCTGCGATTTTCAGGTTTTTATAAATTAATTATTTTTATAGAGCACTATTCGAATCACTTTGACAGCAGTCATTCTAATCAAGCTAGATTTAAAAGACTGTAATAGACAGACAGCTAAGACGCCGCGCGGCTGTAGGTCAAGGTCTCGCGGGAGTGTCCCTTCTACTTAAGTTATTATTTATTTTTAGTTACTAATTACGCTTATGATGAAACTATGTATGTTATCTATTCTATTTTTTCTATAAATAACTCCCCATACAATGGCCCACACTAGAATTTTCTATCCATACACATACAAAGACGAACAACACGCGCAACACCCAGACCCATAGAAACACCTGTCTTTAAATAAATGAATATCCAACCGGGAATTGAACTCGGAACCTATTGCACAGCAGACAGGACACCAACTGGGTTAATTGGTCGGTTTTTATTTTGCTTGTTACTTTGTTTGAAATGTTATCACGCATCAACAGATGCACGAATAAAGCTGAAATTTTAATGGTCCTTGTTGGGAACTACGAAAAGTAATACATACGTTCGTAAATCAAAGTAGCATTTATTCATTCATTCGTTAAAAAAACTTTATTAGCCGAAACGGCATTTGTTCGTGTATAAAATATCTTTCTTTCGTCTTTCTTTCTTTTCTTTCGTCGTACTCGTGCCGTATATAATAAACTAACAAATAAGGAAGTAAAAACGCCAGACAGGCCTCTTTATTCACGTGGCCACGGTTGTTTAATTTTAGACCCCCATAAATTTGTTTAATGAGCCAAGTTTTGGTGTTAAACTTTGACCAAGACGGTAAAATGTCCCAGTTATTCCCTCATAAAGATTGTCGCAGGTTGGCTGATGATAAAAATTGAGATACAATTTTGAAGAAGATTACATGTATTTCAAATCTCAGATATAAACCAAAACAAGTGCAACTCTGGTTTTGAATATGCCGCGACCCACTTATGAGATGTACGAGGATAGAAACTTAAATTAAATAAAATCTTAAATAATTAGACGGGCGTCCTAAGATTTCCTTTCTAAGAAAAAATGACACAGTACATTTTTAACGAACGCATAAGTAAAATTATATTTTGAAATTGAAAATAAACAAAAAAAATTATAATAATTATTCTTTTTGTTTCATTCAAAACTCCAAGTTTTTAGCTTTATTTTAAAGTAAATAACCACATTACCAATATTTGTAACATTTTTATTTATCAGCATTTTTTGCATTCTTCTCGAATGTCATTAAAATGTACTTGTGCCTTTTATCTAAGGAGGCAGACGTAGCGTGGGACGTCCTCCTCCCAGATGGACTGACGACGGACTTTTTGGCTGGAACTCGAAAAGTGAAGTCGAGTTTTGTTGGATTTATTATAAAGTCGTGTATAGTGCGTTTTATGATTAAATGTGCGCATCAAAATGTTATTTGTGTGTAATGTTTGTGATAATCAAATAAAAGCGTGGGACTGCGTTTTTCATGTGCTTCCAAAGAGTCCTCTTCTGTCCTCACTAAACCTACTACCAATTTACTTAGTGCCTCCTGGCTTACTTCGACAGGTCATTGATAGGATACATTTTAGACTGAAATTGTTTACGAAGAAAAATTTGATAATGGCTGAATGTGCTAATTGCACCATTGCCATATATGAAGAGAAAAAAATATACTAACGACTTTCTTCAGAAAGTCGCCGCTAGTGGCTATCTGAGAAAAGTAGAAGACCATATGTTGTGGCGGTCCTTGGGAGAAGCCTATATCCAACAGTGAAGAGACACAAGCTAATTTATAAATTAAATAAAAATAAATTGATTAACACCTTCAGCTGCTAGATATAAAATGCTAGATATTTCTAAAATGTCATTTGAGTTTTTGCCGCCTTCGAAATGTATGTGAATTGTCAAGAACTACTAGTATTTTACTCATAGAGTAAAATTGCTCATAGCTCATTGATTCATAGTAGTATACACTCATGAACAGTAGTAGTATTCATAGTGTACACGGTGGAGTTCAGTCGCACAAATGGGTGGGCAAATCGCAAAAACCTATTGCAGCAATTTATCTTATAAATTAATTTACAATTCTAGCAAATTGATTACTATCGATTAAACTACTAATCGATTATTCGATGAATGATTGTTAAATATAGATTACGATCGGATCGCGTGATGGGCTTCCACGATATCTATCGCTGGTAACGAAACTAAAAAATAATAAACTTTAGCGTTTCTACTATTTTTTGTTCGTAATTTCATATTGAAGAACTTATAAATAAGTAGAGCTGCTGTTCAAAGCTTTGTAAATTATTATTCATCGACTTTAAGATAGTAAAAACGTAACGTTGCCGTTCAATTTTTCTGTCCCACTGGGAGTTTTAATCTCACTGACCTGTACGGCCCAAGTGGAGGACAGGTGGGAATTTTTTGTCCCGTTATCCGACACTTGACCTGTGCTCATAATGTGACATACTGAGAATATACTGAGTGTCAGGACACCCGACACACACACATATGTAGTCATACTATGCCAATCGTTCCTATTCGACAATTATAGAAAAGTAATTAAACTCTGACTATTTGAATACGATTTTCGTATGTGACCAAACCTCATTCGTTTCCCTGACATAAAAAAATGCAAATTTCATTTTACTTATCGTACAACTTTTTGTTTATTGACAATAAATCATTTTAAACCCGCTTTATTCATGTCAGAGTGAGCCGGTGCATTGTAGTGATTGAGGATCATTCTGATTCGTGGGCGTCGTTCAAATTTTACAAAAATACATCGACCTCCTTCTGCACATTGTCTTGTGCATAAGCGAATTATAGCCTTAAAACGCCACGCTGGCCAAACGAATTGGCAAGTTCACACTTTCAAAGGTGGTGTACTCATAGTTCCACAGCGCTTGTGGTAGCAGCTACGCTATCCCTTAGTCGCCTCTTACGACACCCACGAGACCAGATGAGGTGGTGCTATGCTATAATCGGCCGACACCACGCGGCACGGTCAGCCGGCATCACACGGCACAGTCGCCCGACACCATACGGCACAGTCGGCGGACATCACACGGCACAGTCGGCGGACATCACACGGCACAGTCAGCGGACATCACACGGCACAGTCGACCGACACCATACGGCACAGTCGGCGGATATCACACGGCACAGTCAGCGGACATCACACGGCACAGTCGACCGACACCATACGGCACAGTCGGCGGACATCACACGGCACAGTCAGCGGACATCACACGGCACAGTCGACCGACACCATACGGCACAGTCGGCGGACATCACACGGCACAGTCGACCGACACCATACGGCACAGTCGGCGGACATCACACGGCACAGTCAGCGGACATCACACGGCACAGTCGACCGACACCATACGGCACAGTCGGCGGACATCACACGGCACAGTCGGCGGACATCACATGACACACCTACCAAATAGTACATAGTCAACTTTTTTGCCCATGTACACCTACAACATTATGTAACATGGCCTTGCAGAGTCCAACTACGTTATTCTGTAAGCAACTTTTTTAAATTTGACGCTGAATCCGCGGTGCGATTTCGAATTCGTCTAGCGGCAAGTCAACGGGGTTCAGTGAAGAGCTAAGGTTAAGCTACTACATAGGTATCGTAGCTTAGTGAAAAACCTCGGAAGGCAGGTAGTTCTTGAAGTGTTTTGAAGACCGTTTAGTGCACAGTAACCATCTATCAAGGAAGTTGGGACGAAGTGCCCTTCAGTGACCATCACAGGTGCAATAATAGAAAATCGAAATTGACAGCTTATTGAACAGCTATTCAGAACATTCCCCACTACACATCAGTCAACGTAGTCATGCGATGTTCTACCAGTGGAAACATGTAACTTGTAACAAATAAATGTAGTATCGGGGTCGAAAATAAATAATAATAAAGTGCAACTTTTCAAATTAAATCACCTTTATATTTACCGTCTCTAAATTTTAAAACAGAGCGTCGTATATATGAAAAACTGACACGGCCGCCATTCGTCGTCTCACACCTTTCACTCGATCCACTCACAATCACTACATTCATAGTTCATTCAGTCGCAATCGTTCCTCATCCAATCCACAATACCACATAAATTACACACTTAGCACCCACACTACGATTGCTTGTGTCGTGAATCCAGAGAGCCACACAAAACATGGACGAACCTCAAGATAATCCAGATTTCAAAAATAACGTAGACAATTCTACCGCTAATAGAATACAACACGGATGGTTATGCTCAGCAGTAATACTCCTGGCATTATCAATAAATCTCACGGGACAAAATTAGCGCAGTCACATTAGATTCTGTATCTTAGACCTCTACCACCATAAGAATATGATGTAGGTATCAAAATCAGTCATATAGGTATCAAAATCAGTAATATAGGTATCAAAATGAAGCAAATTCATTGTTGAACTCCTCCTTGTAAACAATCCCGGCATACATTCTCTTAATCTTTGAGACGAAGTTGTCAGAAGTTTGGAACGCGCGCTCTTTTCTTTTAAATCCGATATATTAAAAATATCACCCCTCCAACTCGCTGAGAAAGTTTCTGGCATAAATTATTTTCCGCAAAATGAAAATTTTATTCACCAAGGCGACTTTATTGTATGCTACCATGTAGCACGATGTGATTAAACTCATTAGTAATCACATTGTAATCATAGGTATAAACGATTAATTTGGTAAACAGTGCTTCATTTTTATAACATTTGTACGCCTAATGTCTAATTTATATTAATGTGATGGTACTGAAACCATTCCAAATATAGCTAAACATTATTTTTTCAATCTCACATGATTGAAACATTTGTATTATATTCCTTTTTATAAAATTGAGACGTATAAAGCATATGAAGTATATTGAAAAATGTTTTAAATATTGTGGCTCAAATCAAATCAAATCAAAAACGCGACCGTGTTGCAATGAATCGAAAAAAAGAACAAACATTTTGAGAAGCATAACGATGCGAAGACTTTAATACCGAAAGCAAGTATGAGTTCCTTCAACTTATTCTAGATAAAATCCAAAACAGAAGCGGTCTAGTAGATACGAAATATCTGGGCTGACACAAATCACGCTAATTATACAAGAAAAGTACCAGATCGGCGCAGCACTATAGGTGTATCAAAAGGTTGTATAGGACAAAAGGTGTATTATTATTATTTTTATAGAGAAGTGGGCGGACGAGCAAGCGGTCCCACATGATGGTACGTGTTACCGCCGCCCATGGACACCTGCAACACCAGGGGGTTTGCTGGTGCGCCGCCGACCTTGCAAAATCCTATTCACAGCTTTCTTGAAGAACCCCATATCGTAGCTTAATGGAAAGACCTTTTGAGGCAGTTCGTTCCACAGCCTACGGGTTCGCGGTATAAAATGATTTTTGGACCGAACAGTACGCGACACCTCCGTATCGAGGAAATGCGGTTGGACCGCACTTCTATGGCGGGAGGTGCGGTTGTAGGTTGACTGACAATCAGAGACGACACACTAGGAAGAACAAATTTTCAAAAAATTGGTGATAAAAATTGGTGTAAAACCTACAACATTTAACATCTAAAACCTACAAAATACACCTGAAAAGTTTTCATCAATTGTCCAACTGAAATTTCCACGATCGATCTCTTTTCATATTTGATATACGTAATCCTCATAAAACTATTCACAAATTATCGTACCATTCTCTTTTTCACATGGCCGGAGCTATCGTCACATACGAGCTCGTGCTCATTCAGTTCGATTACAGTGGATAGGGTAATAGGACATTTGGAATAATAAGCGACGTGTATAAAATATTGAGATATAGATTTCAACGACCATTTCAATGTAAATATTATAAGATGCTATTAAAGTTTTTTTTTTTCATTGTTGTACATCTCAAATTTGTAGAGGAGATTCGACATATGTGGAAGCAGCAGAAAATTTTGTTTTCTTTAGAAAATACGTGTCAGAGAAGCTGACAATCCACCTGGTGGTACGTGGATATTGTCGCCCCGCATTTCAATAATAACAATTAATCGTTAAGAGTACAATTTCTCAGAATTCTTCAACCTATATTGCCCTTTATGCAACTCTGGACTTTTAGAAATAATTAATTTCAGCTATCTTACCACACATAATATTAAAACTCAATAGTACATTGTTCACCGAGGGGAGAAAGTGGCCGATTACCAATGAGGGTGTAGTTTGAGGCCCGAGGCGCAGCCGAGGGCCTTAATACACACGAGTTGAGAAACACACTTTAAAGGTACCTAATGATACATGGTGCTTTATACCCACACCTACGAGGAAAATAAAAAATAAAATCTTTATTAATTGAAGTTTACTGTTGTATTTATTTCTGGATTTCTCAGATAATAGGTTCTCAATAACTACTTGGGCAGTTTCTTTTAATTCCGGTGGCGTCGTCAAATCATCACTTTCACTATTAGACAACATTTCGAGTAGAATATAGTAAACACAAATTGAAAATTCATAAAGAAAAAGAAAGCAAATCAAAAAAAAGAAAGAAAGAAAGCGCGATTTTCACTTGTTTCTTTATTACTTTCTTTTTTTAAATTAATGTTTAGAAAATGCAAGTGGCCAGTATCATTTTGCGGACTTGGAGATAAAAACTTTTTGTCTTTTGGCATAATAATATTAAAACAGATGACCGACTGATATTACCCAAAATTAAAAAAAAAACAGCACGTTAACAATGGATTTTCATATACTTTTTCTACCCGCATATTTGTACGATAGTAATGACGTAAAGTACTAAGGTACTTTCCGAGCAGGTGTGGTATAATAGTACATTGTTACCCTAGGCAGTATAGGGTGAAAGTGACTTATTTCAGTCCCGAGACTGGGTTTGGTGCCCGAGCGCAGTGAGGGCGCCAATAGGTCGAGGGACTAAATAAGTCCTGAACCCCTAGGTAAACACTGTGCTTTTCATTACGAATACAAGGAAAGTAAAAATAAAACTACTAATTAGCAAAATAAAAATGAATGAATTTTATTTCATAAAATCAACAACTTTGGTGAGATATTTATTTAAAGTTTATGTTTATTATGTTATTAAATGTTTTTTCCGGGTATTTTCATATTTGATATTTTCTGGGATACTTGAGTTTCCACAGTATCCAGGGATTCTTGGGTGAATAACGCTCACCCTAGGGTGTATTGGGCTATTTTCACTTCGCTCCACAGGCAACTTCGGATCTACTTTCAGAATGAGTAGACTTCTATGAGTAATGAGAGACAGTTCTATGAGTAATGAAAAATATATATCTGGTTATTATATGTTTACTTCAATATTACAAGTGTGATTAGGTGCAAACTTTCTCTTTAATGAAAATGGGTCGAATAACCCGAGACCATTAGCTAATATCCGAGATGGGCCCAGCTTGCAACGCAAAATCTCATTGTATCCACTGTACTGTTAATCCCAGTAGCGAATCTTTGTACGAGACTAACATAAAAAATAATCGTACATATGCGTTTTCCGAAGCGAGTGACATTTATCACAGCCTATTTTCTATCCCATATCATCCCAATAAATGGCAAACGTAATGGTATAAGAGATTCTCCCATTACACTCCTTACTTCCCATCTAATCCCATTGGAAAAAATAATGAGATATATGAAAATCCTTAACCCATCAAATTATTGAATATTCAACCCATACTACTCATTGCTCCAAACTACAACACAGTGGTAAAAATACAGGAAAAAAAAATAACCGAAACTATTGTTTCTATCACAGTATGACACTTTTGGTTGCTACATTTATCTCAGTTCATAAGATACATTTTGTGAATTATATAACGACCAGTCAAGTCAAGACCAGACTAGTCGACGTTTGGTTCAACAGGGCCACTAATATAGATAAAATAGAGATCAAATCTGATATAGGTCAAATGAGTTAATGTACTACCAACTAACCACCAGATCGATTCTACTATTGCGCAAAAAATCCTGAGTTCTATTGCCAATCAAGACAAAGATTAAAATAAAAATCCTAACTTCTATTGCCAATCAAGACAATGATAAAATAAAAATCCTGAGTTCTATTGCCAATCAAGACAAAGATAAATTAAAAATCCTGAGTTCTATTGCCAATCAAGACGAAGACAAAATAAAAATCCTCAGTTCTATTGCCAATCAAGCCAAAGATAAAATAAAAATCCTGAGTTCTATTGCCAATCAAGACAAAGATAAACTAAAAATCCTCAGTTCTATTGCCAATCAAGACAAAGATAAAATAAAAATCCTGAGTGGTATTGCCAATCAAGACAATGATAAAATAAAAATCCTGAGTGGTATTGCCAATCAAGACAATGATAAAATAAAAATCCTCAGTTCTATTGCCAATAAAGACAATGATAAAATAAAAATCGTGAGTTCTATTGCCATCAAGGGAAAGATAAAATAGAAATCCTGTGTTCTATTGCCAATCAAGACAAAGATAAAATTTTGTCTGATTATATCTGAATAATATGCTTCTGAACGAACACACGACATAGAGTTTTTTCATCAAGGTCACTGAATACGGCTGAGTATAAAAGGGAAATAATTATTAATGAGAAGCACAAATATTGAAATGGCAGCAAATTTAAAGGTCGGTTAGGATTAGGTTCTCTGGTGACAATAAACTCAGAGTAATTTAAAATTATTAATTAAGTCTTGAGATATAGGTCTACCCTAGTTCAAGAGTCAGAGCTTCATGATATTAGTGTGTAATACTATCTGTCAATCAGTTAGTATGTAATAGCAGTAGTTTGTATTGTGCCATATTAATAAATAAATAATGTAAATAAGAAAGTGAAAAATAAGAGTTTAAAATAATATCAATATTAAATTCGTAATTAGGATTTAGGTGAACTTTAGAGTCAGATCCTACGTTTGTCTGGGAGTTATTGAGTATATAAGTATAAACCGGTTAAAAATAAAACATTTTTGCGACAGAAAGAGATGAAAATGTTTACAGGGGAAATATTATTGTCATTGGATAGTTCTGAAAATACAATAAGAATATGAATTTTGGATCCCAAAAACCAATCATTACAATTTAGCGCATGGCATCACTTTTTCGCAGATCCGTCAATAAACTGACATTTCAAGATGGTCGCCGTTACTTCTTTTCGCCACGTTTTATATAAAGCCTTCCCGAACTATACAAATATTATGATAATTTTTTAAAATGAGGAAAAATTTTTTTTAAATATAATTTATTCTTTTATATCTTTGTGTGAAACTAAAATGTTAGGATAATTAACCTTATTATAAAAGAAATACATGTTATAATATTTCTTATGTATAACATTTAACAGTATCACATTTTACGAAATAAAAGTTCTCGAAATGTTCAAAAAAATAAAGAAATAGGACTCCGTCGTCCGTCCGTTGAAACTCTTAGTAATTAAAAATTATTTATTTCAGTTACTCAAAAACAGTTTGATTTGTTGGTCATGATTTGCTGCCCATAGGTGATTCCATACTGTTCCTAGCTATAGTGTGCTTCATTTGAGTGCGCAAAATTGGCTCATTAGCTCGGCAATTTATTATGCGTTCGTTGTCGGTAAGCGATTACATAGTTTGTGTAAATCGACTATCTGTTACAGTAAATACATTTGATTTAAATTACCTCACACTATTATTAGAATTCTAGTGATTCCCTGTGTTGTGTGACCGGAGGCTCATATAAATGAATATTAACACAAACCACTCAGACGCTATCAAACATTTGTTTTTAAATAATGAGTCCACGGGTAGTATGTCCAAATGTCAATTGGTAGGTTACTTAATTTGAAAGTAAATGTATTTATTTTACGGAATATCTTGGTTTAAATGAGCTATATCCTGCATTGAAGAAACACAGGCTGATAGTAGATAAAGTATTATTTATCGGATTATTCCAAGTCTACGTCTCTCCCCGACGGGGACAGCGTAAACTTTTCGTTCGGTCATTAGGGGACACACTGATTTTTTTAAGCCCTCACTGTCCCCTCAACATATATTTATTGCTGGGTTAAATAAATATACTTATTATGTATAAAAAATTGTGAACTCGTATTTACACACAAGACTCTAATGCATACTTCTCTGACTCATATTGCAAATGTGAAGGTAAATCGAACGCTAAAATCCTTATTTTTTACTTTAAGTAATTGTTTTTCTCTATTGTTTTAAAATGCATCGTGCACTTTTTTTTACATTACAATTTAAAAGAGCATTTATGGCATTTATTACAGTGCAAAACCATTAATGAAAACTGAGCTATGTAGGTTCAATACTTTTTTAAATACCACTTATTTTAAATGTCTGAATATTAATTTAGTTAACGAAAACAAAGAATATCTTATTACAGTTAGTAAATATTATTATTAAGATCTTTGCGTTTGTATTTAAGATATAACAATGGTTAATAAACAGCTTTTAAAAAAGCTCTAAAAGAACAACATTATGTGTTGTCATACTCATTAATTGTAATCTAATCTTCAGATATCTCTAAAAATTCCGCTAAGGTGTTGCTACGCTATACTGTAAGCATTTAGATTCAAAACAGCCTTTTATGTTTTTATCAATCTGTGTAGATTTGAATAAGTAGCGTCTGTACATATTTTAACTCAAGTCATAACACAACTCTTAAAGAACTGTTTGTTCCAATTGCAATTATTTTCTTAAGCGTAAACAATAATTTTCATGAAAACCTTCTTGTAGCCTTTCATTATTTATTAAGTATTATTTACACTGAAACCTTTAAAAGTCTATCAATCAAATTATAGTTGTAACTTCAACTGAAGAAGAACTTCAACTTCAAGTGTTTCAAGTGTTTTTGTTTATTATTGTTCAAAGTGAATAAGGTGCGAAACGTTTGATCTTTCTTACAATATTTTAATTTATTGGCCATCAACAAGAATTTTGTAGAATTTAACGTAAGTTTTTAAATAAGTTAAAATAAATGTACAATTTAAATAAATGAAGAAGAGATTTCGAGAAATGAAGTTAAGTTTATTTTTGAAAACAAATATACAATTAAATAAAGAAGAGATTTTGATTAGATAGAAATTAACAGATGGGCTTGCAGCAGTAAGCGGTTACAGTTGACAGTTGAAGCACAGTGTGTATTGTATTGAGTTCGCGCGGTTTTTACACGATCAGATCCAAATTTACATGAACACAGTAGTGTCACTGGCCTGTTATTAGTCTGAACCATGTAACTTAACCATTTCCGAAGAATAAAATAAAATAACTCTTTCTTGTACACCAACATATCTTGCAAGTAAAAAATTTAAGTAAGTAACACGAATAGTAACAACAGCGGCCTTATCCCCAAAGCGATCTCTTCCAGGCAACCTTTAGATGGTACGGAGAAAACAGATAATAATATCAAATAAAGGCAATTTTACATAATGTCAACATAATATAACTGAAATGAATTCATTTAATTTTTTTTTTACAATATATTTTTAATTAGCTTACTATAAGGAACATATGTTGGACTTTTTGGAATAGAATTATGTATATGGGTAACGACGCCATATATCTAAACGCAGTTTACATGATATATTTGTTCTAAATAAACATCAATTGCGGTATGTAAACTCGATACCGCCGGATTTCGTTGTTGAACGGTGTGTCGCATTTTGTCCCGGTTTGGTAGGTATATCAGCGCGCGTATCCATTACTTCCTGAAGGAGGTTCCATCTCGTACTGACCTCCAACGTAATGCACCGGTGTCACGTGCTATATGTTATATTAATAATAGGTTAGCGAGACGTGTTAATAGATGTTTTCTTCTCAAATGAGCGCGCTCTGAGCAGGTATGCTGTGGAATTCTTAGAGAAATCGTTACAATGAATGTGCGGTGGATTGGTTTTTATAAACTGTAATGTACCCTCTGTTATGTTTAAATAAATAATTTAGGATAATGGACCCAGGATCGGATAGAGAAAACAGGAGTCATTTTGTATGCTTGTACAACAATTACATGAATGTCAACGTTTCAGATAATGGAGAGTGTGGTGCAAGCTGAAATGTGCATGGTATACGAAATGGATAAATCTCTGCCGAAACGCAAACATGACGTAAGTCTTCACTATCATGCTTCTTTATAGATAGCTAAAAATATATTTTTTTTATAGAAAAAAAGGCGGCAGACGAGCATACAGTCCACCCGATGGTAAATGGATACTGTCGTCTATAGACATCCACGATACATGCCAACATCAGTCCAGAATGAGAAACGTTGGCACGCCCCTGGATGCTATGCCTACCTTTGCAGATTAAGAAATGGATTGGGAAAATGGGGAGGGATATGATGGGATGGGAATGGGCTCTGGCATATCTCACTCACTACCGAAACACTTGCGTACATTGGGGAAATACGATAAAGTGGGAAATGCAGTACATTTCAATGTAGTCTTCCGTGAGAGAGGGGTAACGTGGCCAGTCGACTGTGCCCAGAGGCTGTGGGAATGCAGCATGCACTCTCTCCCTACCAAAATGTTACGACTAAACTTTCTCAAATCCCTCCAAACTTACTGTACGAGTAATATTCGAATTGCTATTGAATTCTTTGAGTTCGAGCCCTAACGAACTGTTTCGATTTAAAAAGTATTTGCAAGAAGTAAACTGAGTATTCGTTGAACCTTCTCTGACGTATAACTGTATCAATATAATAAACGATCGCGTGGGCGTAAAATTAATTCCAAGCATCTTTGATCTTATTAGTGCCCGCTCGCAAGTAGGAAATTTTTAAATTCGGAGAATTATTTCTCCATTTTAACTTGTAAATACTATTGTAATCCTAGTCCAAATGTGAAGATTTGTCATCAACTTTATACTTTATTTATTTTTTATTATCTAGGAAGAAGGTGGCAAACGAGCGTACAGTCCACCTGGTGGTAAGTGGATACTGTCGCCCATAGACATCCGCGATACATGCCAACATTAGTAAAACAGGACAAACTTTAGCACGCCCCCGGATGCGCTGCCTACCTTTGTTGATGAAAAAACGGATTTGGAGATAGGATAGGAGATAGGAGGGATAGGATGGGAATGGACTCTGGCATATCTCACTCACTACCAAAACACGTACGTACATTGGGAAATATGATAAAGTGGGAAATGCAGTACATTTCAAGATAGTATTCTGTGAGAGAAGGGGTAACGAGGCCAGTCGAGTGCGCCCAGCGTCTGTTAGATTGCAGCGTACACTCTCCCCTCCAAAAACTAACACAAATCATTAAACTAAACTAAGTAACTACCTAAACTAAACTAAGTAACTACCTAAACTAAACTAAGTAACTAACTAAACTAAACTAAGTAACTAACTAAACTAAACTAAGTAACTAACTAAACTAAACTAACTAAACTAAACTAAACCAAACCAAACTAAACTAACTAAACTGTGCTACACTAAACTAAACTTATGAAAAGTTAGTTTACAATCTTATGTTATGTAAATCTTATGAATATAAAATAAATAAACTAATGATTGGTCTAGAGTCTAGAAACTTGGGTATATTATTTCCAGACCAATAAACTATCTCAAAATATTTTTTTACAGGAATACCTCACTACTTTAAAGTACATTTTCACTGCAGCTCAATGGTTTGGAATACCGACCTTCGGGGGAACCGTCGCATTACTATGGAGTATAATTCTTTTGCTCTTGACGGTTGCTATAGAAGTGGGTGCTATATGGAAGGTCATATTAGCATTGACCGGATGGTTTCCCTCACCTACCGGCGACCGTACGTTAATTTAGAAATATATTTCTTAATTTTGTGCAATATGTATTAGTATGTAAAAACACATATAAGGTTGACTATATTTGTTTACGTTTCAACTGACAGATATGAATAAAATGGCGCTACTGTAATAACTATTAACGTTATTCGATTTATATTATTTTTTATTAAATAAACATTATTCTTACTTCTTTAATAATAGTGTTTATATGTGTATAAACATTTTTTTTAATATATCGGAATATATAGTTGTATAATTATAGAAGATATTATGCAAATTAGTTTTCGATAATAGATACTTTCTTTTCTTAGTAGTAAGTATACTTTCATCGATGACAATATTAATCAGTATAACAATCAGTACCCAAATAAAATCAGCTGTTGACATCAAGAGCATGTTTGTTAATTTTCTCTGTCCTGAGACACATCTCTCACACGAGCAAGTAGCATTTTGTATCACCATTCTGTAGTTCTTATCCACGGTGTGAACGAACGACCATTTCGGTGAACGGTTTTATAAGAGTTTATGGTACAATTTCATATAATTTTGTTATTCAACCTCAACGACTAATAAAGAAATTGTGGATGAACCAACAGATATTATTTTCTAAGGCTATGAATAGTTTTCACTGTGGAGTACATCAAGTTCACTAAAAATTGGACCAAGGAAGACGAAAATTCCCACAAAAAATGTCTATAGATGGAAGGTGACAGAGGAGCAGACAATCCACCTGATAGTAATGGAAATCCGCTGTATATGCTAATATAAATCCAGAACGTGAATCGTTAACACACCCCATGGAAGCGTGGCCTATAATAATAATAATAAATACTCTTTATTGCATAGAAATACTTATTACATGTGCACAAATAATAAATGACAGAATACAATAGGCGACCTTATCGCTAATGCGATCTCTTCCAGGCAACCTTAGGCCTATTTTTAAAGATTTAAGAGTACGGTACGGTACATATATGAAATTTAGGGAGCAGATGAATACAATTTCTCATTAAAACAATTATCATCGAGGTGTAAGAGCACAACCAATAACAATCGGTCTACTTTTTTCAGTTTTAAAATTATATCCCAGTAATGCCTATGATGAATACTTGTTTAAAATAAAACATTAAACTTTTCTTGCAGGTAACGTTACTTCACAACTCTCCGGTGCCTTGTTCTATGGCAACGCATTGTTTTCACTATTACTTACGTGGAGATTCGTGCACTCATGGAAAGATCTATCTTTCTACTGGGCCACAGCTGAGACTACTACAAGACTATACTTCCCACCCGATGCTAACCTTCGGAGGAGGATCATAATCGTTACTTGTTTTGTTGCCATCTGTGCTACCGGTTATTATTTTTGTAGCATTTTTTATAAGGCCGTCCGGTGGTTGCAATGAGTTATTATTTGTTTTGCGTAACTTCATATGGAATAAAAGATATACTTACTAGAAACCACCCCTGGGCATCTCCTAATGCTCTACAAAGCTCAGGTTGGGCCCCATATGGAACACTGCTCACACCTCTTGGCCGGCGCACTGAAATATCAATTTTACCCATTTGACTGCATCCAACGAACGTGCTGTTCGAATTGTCGACGAGCCCACTCTCACGGGCGGTTTAGAACCCCTCAGCATCGCGTCTCAGAGACGTTGCATCTCTCTGTGTGTTCTACCGCCTGTACAATGGGGAATGCTCTGAAGAATTGTTCAATATAATTCCCACCTCGGGTTTCTACAATCGCGCCCCCCGTCACAAAGTGTGGTCCGTCCGCATTTATTCGATACGGAGGCGTCGCGTACTGTTCGGTCCAGAAATCATTTTATACCACTAACCCGTAGGCTGTGAAACAAACTGTCTCAAGAGGTCTTTCCATTAAACTACGATATTGAGTTCTTCAAGAAAGCTGTGAATAGGATTTTGAAAGGTCGGCGACGCACCCGCAAACCCCCTGGTTTACACCAGGGGGTTTGCGGGTGCTCATGGGCGACGGTAACACTTACCATCACGTGGGACCACTTGCTCTTCAGCCTACTTCACTATAAAAAAATGAACAATAAATTAATAAAAATACCCTGTTGTAAAAACTGGTGGAATCGATTCAATTCTCCATACCGAACACCCCTATTTCCAGGTTTTGCGATATTTCAGAGCCAGGTTGTATACAGTTAATGGTCTTAAAAATAGGTTTTTGAGATTGTACGTTGTATACATTTAATGGTCTTAAAAATAGGTTTTTGAGATTGCACGTTGTGTGCACGTCACTTGAACGTGGCCTTTTAACTGTTTGAATACAAACATGCAAAAAGTTTGAAAGCAATATGTACTTATACAACGGCAGTCGATAGTTTAGGAAATAACACAAACGCTACTCCCTGATGAAGTAACAGCATCAGATTAGGCTCAGAAAATATCACTAGCAAACGTGAATTGCAGTTTGCTTGAATTTGGATCTGTCTAATCTTTCTTACAATCAAAAATAGACTGTGTTTCAGTGGAACACATGATGAGCATGATGGCGGCAACAGGCTTCAACTGTCCTGTCGGGGAATATTTTCAACGATATATTCTGAGTTCTCATGGATTTTTGTTACATCCTCGTAAGTAATAAGAATACATACGTCATTCCACTTACACTCTGGCTCGTCCCTGATTTAATTTAGTTATATTTTTTCTATCCGAATGCTTATTATTTTTCAAAATGTGATAATAACAGCTGTAATATTAAGTCATGTGACTAGAATGTGATATATTTTATCTACTGTAAGCACTCATAATGTCCAGTAAATAAATTTCTTACTTTTGTAAGTATCTACACTAAAATCTAGCGTAAAGTACGGCGACAAAGCGATTCATTGGGGGTGACTGACGCGACATAGCGCCAAGTTGAAGATGTTTAAATGACTATCTAACAGTGGATGGCCATACTCTACAGACAGACACTAAAATGTCATGTGTCATCAATAAGAAATTTAGGTGCTAAATTATCCAATAAGTTTATAATCACCCTTTTTGTGCGTAAAAAGTTGTAGGAATCGCCTTGCCCATTGGAGGATAGGGTAGGATGGTTGACTAAGCACCATTGTCCCTGTGCTGAATAAACCTTAACATCACCCTGAAAATGATAACCTTCATAATCAATTCTAAAATTATACCACCCATAGATGTGAGAGCAAATTAATTATTAGCCTTCTGTCACATACAGACAAATGGTTCTGCTTGTCTACTTGTGTTCTACTAATCAACTACTTTTTCAGAAGAATACACCCTATGGCTAGCAATCCCAATCTTCATCATGAGCAAGTTGGCGACAATATTATGGAACTTCCAAGACCTAATGATAATCCTGATTAGCATGGGTCTTACATCTCGATACCACAGGTTGAATTTATATGTGAAACGCGTAGTGAATCTGGAGTTACGTGATAAGGATATCGAAAAGGTATCACGAATATTAAATTTTAAGCTTTCCTCATTCTACACACACATTTAAATACATTAATAGGGTGTTCTTATACGCAAATGCGAGTAATTTACCTTCCACATTTGGCTCCACGTATCGATCGGACAGCATGTCAATTCGTAACTGTAGTCGGTCTTAAATATGAGATTTTAAGACCTGTTTAAAAAAATTTTTAAAAAATATTTTATACAAATATACTCGTACACAATTCACGACGCGGGCCCAGTCCGGATAGGAATACACATACACCAGATGTTTCTTTTCTTATTTCTCGAGTATATCTACGGGTTTCCTCACTTTTTTTATTTGATTAAATTTTAAGTAGAAACTCAGTAGTTGAACTCACAGTCACACGGCTGTGAGTCGAGTTACCCCTAGACTATCAGGCTAACAACCCCCACCCCCAGTGATTTACTAGGGGAGGCCCTGGCATTGGGATATTATAGGCTGATATCATGACACGTAGATCAAACAATAGGTGTTTAAAAATATTTAATATCTCATTTCTAGATTACCTACATATCCTTTTGATTGATATCGTTATTTGTTCGTATGTAAATTGATAAGTAATTTAAAGTAGGATTTGGAGATAATTCCTTGCTTAAAATCCCCTTAACTTCTAGCAACAACAGTTTTAAATTGGTTAAAAACCAACAGAGAATTTTAGGCAATGATTCTCAAATATGAATGAATTATGAATAATTAATAATGCACTATTTCCAGTTTAGCACAGAAACATACATCCAGCTCCATATATGGCGGAAACTCCGGGAAGCGTATGTCAGTCAGGCCGCACTTGTCCGAAGGGTAGCTAAGGAACTCGGTGCTCTTGTACTGCTGTCAAACTTCAATAACTTCTACTTCATATGCTTGCAATTATTCCTTGCAGTCAAGTAAATATGCCAAATTTTAATATTACATTTTATCGTCAATTTTTTGGTAAGAAAACGTGAACGATAATATATTAGGGCCTTACCTATGAAATTACCGTTTGTTCATAGAAACCACTTTGAACTTAGTTATCTTGGAATTCAAATTCAAATTAATTTCAATTTAAAGCTATGACATTATTTTTCAAAATCAGTTATTCATTTGTTTTCCCGTCAAACGACGTTTAGCTTAGATATTGCTGTTTTTGCGACCATGGAAAAGTTAAATTTTTGAATATGAATTCCATCCTACCAGCAACACAGCACAGACGATACGCAATATCAACACTGCAATCGAACGCACGGTGCGTTTTTGATTTCATCATTTCCGTTCTGGATTTTTTCGCACTCCAGAACAAGCCCCGTGGACGATCGGAGTCTAAAGTCAATAATGACGAATTGAAAGCAATAGTGGAAGCGGATTCACGTTTGAGTTATCAGTAGCCTTCGGCGTAAGTGACGATACGATATTGATTAATTTGCGTCAATACGGGAAAATAAAGAAGCTCGGAAAGTGGCGGTATCCACGTTCATATTCTGACGGAATGAGCGACTTTGTTCTATCACGTTGTATTTGCAGTTGGTACGACCTAGCCTTCTATCGACTAAAATGTATTCTCAAATCGATGTCTTTAAGATATCATACGATTAGGTCGCGCTCAATTACGAATAGTAGTATAGAGCAGTTATAACATAAATTACAAAATAATTATGGCACCACTTGATTTTAAAAGACGAAAAATTATTCATTCACAAACTCGGCAAGTTATTTAATTGAAGAAAATCTTCTCTTCAAATTAAAGAAAAAAACACTTTTAAATAAGCATGTTCCAAAAAGGTTATTGTGAACCTGACGTCATTACGTAATAAATACCAAGTATATATCCCTCACGAACACATATAGAAGAGAGACTACAAATGATTTCCGATTAAGTACTCTTATTAGATTTCATTGTCACATTTGGATGATTAATATCACACTTGTAATAAATGCTCTATGTAAATTAACGCAAATTCATGTTTAATTTGAATTTAGAATATCGATTTAAATAATGTTCTATGAAATTTTAAGAACTTTACCTATTAACAGTCAACGGTAACAAGTGACCCATGTGAAATAACAATTCCGAACTTTATTACTGTTATCATAAAGTATTTGTTGAATAATTTAAATAGGATTTTTAAGATTCTTCATCCATTTAGTATTCATTTGTAAATAAATGAAGAGACTGATGTCTCGTCTCATTAGTCATCACTTTTTTATATTCTCGACTATTGTACGTAGTATGTACCAGTTGTATGTCAGTTGTATACATGTATACATACATACAACGACATAGTTTTTTATATTCTCGACTATTGTACGTAGTATGTATCAGTTGTATGTCAGTTGTATACATGTATACATACAACGACATAGTTTCTTATATTCTCTACTGTTGTACGTAGTATGTATCAGTTGTATGTCAGTTGTATACATGTATACATACAACGACATAGTTAGCAGATGTACTCCTAATTGTTCCTACTATAACTAAACGTTTCCACTAACTCATTAGGTTTCTATTGGTCCTACTCCCAATTGAAACTCCCACTTATTAATCACCTTTCAAGCAAACCTTCAGTGATATGTTGACTTTTTTTAGCAAATCCCAAGGTCCACTAGTCAACCAGATCTACTATCTCATCTCCCTCGGCTGGCTGATCTTCAGAGCGTGTAGTGTGGTGCTGGCAGCAGCAGATGTCAATCTATACTCACAACGTGCATTGCCTTCGCTATATGCTTCCCCTGGACTGACTTATAATGTTGAGGTATCGCTGTATTTAAAAATTGACAAGGGCTTATATTGTAACAATACTCTTCCGAGTATAGCCTTTCACCGGGTTTCTTGCTTCTAAATTTCTAAAAACTCCTTTCTTCTAAAACTACTGGCAAATAAAATAAGCTTCAAAAAATGATTCTGTGATTCTGTTCCTTCTAATTCCGGACGATTTTTTTTTGTAAATCTCAACTACCGAGTGCTGAAACTTGCACTCTGGCGGCATGCCTGATTCATAATTTTAAAAGACGCTCAGTGAGTTATGGAGTGATGAGCTGTGGAGGTATGATCGGAGTTGATTTGGGGAATAAGGTCGGAAACGAAGAGATTCGCCAAAGAGCTAAAGTCAGCGACATAACTCATAGTATCAGCATGCTAAAGTAGGACCACAGAATAGGATGGGAAGCGTAGTGTGGGAAGACCTCAACATGAATGGACGACTTGAATGAGTTCGCCAATGGTGGTTAGATGAGAATAGCCAGATCGTGTATGAGCCCAGGGAGGGGGCTTATATCCAGCAGTGAAAAAATATATGCTGGTGTGATAATGACCAAATGATTATCAAGGTTTAATCAATAATGATCTGCTGCTCATTATGTATGCGATGGTCTACCATAAAGTTGAGAATTCTGACTTCAACTTACGAAAGGGCTTGTGTTTTGTCCTTGTAAAAAGGCCAAGTGTGCACTTAATGTTGATTCAATATTGAATGTTTTACCAAAGTAGTGTTAAGTAGTATTAAAGGGTATTTAGGATCCCTTTCAGGATTTAGAAAGGATTTTTTCAATCTTGTGTAGGTAAAAAGAGAAGACAAATAATACGTGTACCTATATTGTGTATATAATGTGGAACGTCCATTACTTATTGCAGCTTAAATATTACGAGCTGTATTTTGTTGTTATGTTTTTCATATTTTAATGTCTGTTGTCTGTTGTTGTTTTCAGATCATGAGACTGGAAAACCAACTTACTTATGATGTCGTTGTCTTGCATGGCATGAAATTCTTCGCTTTAGATAGACAAATGTTATTAGAGGTAGGTTCTAGGTTGGTATTTTATGTAATACAAGAACGAGTATAATTTATTATATAGCGGTCGGACATGATTTTAAAATTAGTATTTGATGAATTCACAATTGTCATAATTTCTACGCTACCATGCATCTGATCAGAATCTAATAAAAATATTATAGATAACAATTCTATATTAACTAGAAACAACATCAAAAACTATTTAGTATTTTTCGTTTTTTATATATATTTTTTGCCGAGCAGATGACTGACGGTCAATGGTTACCGCCGCCGCCCATGGACACCTGCATCACCAGGAGACTTACGGGTGCGAGCCGACCTTGTAGAATCCTGTTCATAGCTCTCTTGAGGAGCTCCATGTCGTAGTATAATGGAAAATCCTCAGCTGGCAGTACATCCCACAACTTACGGCTTCACGGTATAAAGTGCCTTGTTCACCCAGCTGAACCCACGTGTTTCCTCGTGATGTTTTTACGAGGAAACATTGAACAACTTAGTTATTTATTGAAAAATTGATTTAAAGGTTGCGGGCACCCGCTGGATACAGGTCGCTGCCGATAGGTCTAAATGGCGGACAATGGGGGAGGCCTATGTCCAGCAGTGGACGTCCAAGGGCTGAGAAGAAGAAGAAGAAGATATATATTTTATTGTTTATAGGGGGAGTGTACACGCTGTATTCCCACAGCCGCTGAGCGCATTCGACTGGCCACGTTACCCCTCTCTCACAGAAGACTACCTTGAAATTTACTGCATTTCCTACTTTATCGTATTTTTCCAATGTACGACGTATTTCGGTAGTGAGTGAGATATGCCAGATTCCTATCCCATCCTATCCTATCTCTCCATTTTCCCAACCCTTTCTCCCAATCCATTCCTTAATCTGCTAGGGTAGGCAACGCATCCGGGGACGTGCCAACGTTTGTCATTCTGGACTAATGTTGTCATGTATCGCGGATGTCTATAGACGACAGTATCCACTTACCACCAGATGGACTGTACGCTCGTCTGCGATCTTTTATCTATAAAAAAATAAAAGTAAAATCGAAGTAATCAAAATGTTCGTATCTAAGTAGAAACGCGGTGACATGGGTCGAATTCTAAATCGAAGTCATATTACAAAATACTGTTATGACGTATTTCCCTAACTTTCATAGGTTTTAGAAATAAAGTGATTAACCAAAGGTGTAGAGACCTTTATAAGCCCTATCGAACGACATATATGTAGTTTGTATGCTTAGACTTGGAATATATATTAGATTTTTTTTGGAAAGATTACACTATCGTAATTTTGGAGCAACTGAACCGATTTGGCTCATTTTTAAAACTAACAACAATTAAAATTAATTTTCCTCAAAATATTTTCCAATAAAATTTCATTTAAATCCGTTAAGAAATGCTCCTTGCGTTTGTGTACAAATTCCCCTAAGTGGTGATCTACGCTAAATACTATACAATAGACGTTTTGTGTTACAGGTAGCTGCGAACATAATCAAATATGAGCTGGTCTTACTTCAATTTGATAAGTAACAGTTTCAAGGCTTTACAGGAACGAAGATATATATGTAGATAGCTGAATAAGCATTTTATTTTACGCACACAACAGAATATATTATTATACATAAACATTTCTAAATCTAACAAACAATTAAATAATAATTAAGATAGTAGTAAGCAACTAAAAAAATAAATTTATTATTTAATAAAAAGGTAATAATATACAGAGAACCACTTGTTAGTCGATATTTGTAATTATTAAAATGAAATACGTATCGTTGTAATTGTCAACATTTGTAAAACGCTAAAGCGAGTGGAAAGACTAGCGCATTCGCGGCCAATCGTGCATTCGCTGAAATACAAACTCCTTTTCAGCTTAATATCAACTTATTCAATAAACGATGTCGTGTTACCCTAGTAGATCTAATTAAAAGAGGGTAATCAACTTCTACTAGAGTGGAAAGAGGTAAGGTTTGTTTCAATAACTCTTTATAATTTAAAGAAAACTTATTACAAAATTAAAGAGGAAAACTAGTACGATACTTAGAGTCTGTAAATGTCTGTTACCAAAATCACGAGCACTAAAAACTCACGGACTGTGTAGGAGAGGCGGCGCTTAGGAGGGCGCACGCCCAGAGTCATGCAGAGCGGGCACTGCCGCCGACTGGAAACAGCGGTCGGACGGGGCGATGGCGGCCAGGCGCAAGAAGCGGCGCCCAGGTAGAGCACCAGCGCCCAAAGAGCGACGGACCAGAGCTGGGGCGACCGGCGAGAGTAGTGGCCCAGATGTGATGTCCAGGATAGCTCAGTCCCCCGGAACAGGCGTGTGACTTTTTCTAAAACGTCTTCACTGGTCGCTCTCCAAACAAAAACTGTATCCGTGCAGCGCCTTAAATTTTTCACTCTTGTTTTTCTTTGACAGAATTCTTGGATTTATCCATTTTTTGAATTTCAGATTTTTATTATCTCGTAAAGTTTGCAACCAGTGCTATTCTTCGTGTAGATGGGTAATGTGTTACAGATGTTATAAATATTGAATTAGAACACAGATATCAAAATACATAGTAAAAATACAGAGTACGAAATTGAGCTATTGCAACAAATGTTACATTTCCCCCAAGCCCCGAAGAAAATTTTCGATCTTAGCAGAAAATTTTGAGGTTAAAGAAAAATAATAGCTCCTTCATACATCAATCCCATACATTATACCATACACACTGACATCTTTCATTAGTTGGGGTAGGGTTCACTTTCAATGACGCCTACTCCTGAGATATTATCAATAGCGACAGTTGGGCTTATTTTGGGAGTTGTCAACCGCTCCTGCTTAAGTCCCAATTAACAAAGTATTAGTCCTATGACTATAACTAAATGTCTTCGCCATGGGTTTCAAGTAGGCCCAAGAGGAAAATAGTTCCCGGGTCAATGTAGTTGACCCAAGAGGAAAATAGTTCCCGAGTCAATGTAGTTGACCCAAGAGGAAAATATGGGAAAAGAGGATTTTTTTTTTAATTTCAGTGTTTTATCATCTCGTAAAGTTTCCAGCCAGTGCTATTCTTCATGTAGATGGGTAATATGTTACAGACGTTATAAATATTGAATTAGAATACAGATATCAAAATACATAGTCAAAATACAGAGTACGAAATTGAGCTATTGCAACAAATGTTACAACGATTAGGTAGCGCCAACCGCAAACACACTCGTAACGTTGCATACCAAACTTGTTCATTCGGTTATAGCAACGAATATGAACTATAAAATCACAGTAATAACTCGTTTACGAACGCAAAAATATTTGTAATCGTGCGAAAAGCTGGGTTGGTTAATGCTTTACCTTGGTGGTGCGATATGTATGGCATCTTGTTCCCTGATGTATTCGAGTTTCATTTAAAGGTATAGAGAATCATAATCCTGAGGATTGGTTTACTATCATGTGAATTAATTATTGCAAGAGCTGTTAAAAGACTCTCCCCGACCGAATTGCTAAGACTAAAACTTTTAAAGGTCGGAGGGACACTTATCAAGGGACGAAGGTCATGCTCAAAGGGTCAACAGGGCCCTAAGTCCTCACACCCTCACACCTACATACCCTCTCACTGGGGCACACACACAGAAACGGACACACCAATGCAAACACAAATCAACATGTATTATTAATTAAAAATCACCTATTACTTGCCCACGATGTATTAAATACTGTATATAATGTCAGTGTAATCTGTATTTGGCCATTAGCACTAGCAACATATTTGTTAAATAAGTTATATAAAAGGCTGTAGATTACATAAATATATTGTACATGTGGGATCCACGGTGGGCGAAACAAAGCAAGAATTATTATAATTTTTATTTCTTATTTTATTATACTGATTATAATTATCTGACGCAATCATGATTTTAAGAAATCTCGATTTGAAAATTTGGCGAAATGAACAAGTATTTTGTCGTACTGTAATTTTTGCCGGCGCTATCAATGGAACGTTTAATTATTAAATACTCTACAGTTTGATTAGATTTTTTTTTAAAATATAATATTATAAAACCGTGCTAAAATTGAGAAAAACTCGAGAATCGGGAGGAAAAAAGGAAAAATGAACATAATAGGATTTAATTGGTTTTCTCTCAATATTTCTGAAACAGTTCATCGGAGCAGAAAACCGGTTTTACCACTAGAAATAACTCAAAAATTGAATCTTTTGATATAATTAACTCATATTTAGAAAAATTGTCGAGTAATCGGATTTGCTCCTTAGGGTAATAATTTTTCTCCTAATGTATTCTTTTTTTAATTGTATTACTGCGAAAATTATTACTTGCACGTGATAATTTATAATTATAACACTCACGCGATGGTATACCTCTGCACCTCTGACAGATATACCAACCATACCATACGATCGGCCCATGCCACTCCATTGCTGGATATAGGCTTCTCCTAAGAACCGCCACTACACACGATCTTCTGCTTTTCTCATTCAGCCACTACCGGCGACTATCTTCAAGTGGTCAGTCCACATGACGGGAGGACGTGTCACGCTACATTATCCGAAAAGTGGTCTTCAAACTCATCTCCTGCGGCATATACGCCTGCCCGCTATCACTTCAGCTTGCTGATCCATTGAACTATGTCCGCAACTTCCTCATATTTCTTCATTATGGTCCAGATAAATATTTTGAGTCACTAAATTACATAAGTTACACATTCGATTACTTAACCGAAATGAGACTAGGAACTTGATTCAACGTCGAAAAAGTAATCATTTGGCAAATTTCCTCTCATACATCCTATATACCTAAATACAAACTGAAAGGGCTATCTATAATAAAGATGTGTTAGAACACAAATAGTTTCATTTTATTTGAATGAAGTAAAAGCTGGGAATAAATGTTTATTCTTTTTTTTTCCTTTCATACAGTTATCCAACGTTAGCAGGTATACAATTGACATAATATGTATCTTTATAACTTAACTTTAACATAATGACACCACTATTTTTGTTAACAAAATTGGTATATTACACACCTTATTGAAGACTGCCATAAAATGTACCACGAACGTATTTCGGAAGTGAAATATACCAGAACCCATTTCCGATGTCATTCTAGACGTTTGTCATTCTCAACTGATGTTGACAAGTAAGCGGATGTCCATGAGCTACAGTATCTAATTACCACCGAGTGGACTGTCTGCTCGTCTTTCGCCTTCATTTTATAAAAGGTATATAGTCTATACTGTACAATTATATCTGTTCCGATATCAGCTCGTCTTCAAATCCTACCCTTCACTAGGGTTCACTAGGGGGTTTCACATGAAGCCAGTGGCCTCAGTGGCCTATGTCTGTCAGTGTGTTCTTGATGTGCTGTCGTCTGCATCCGAGAGTATTCTAATGGTTACTTAAGTCAGACCAACATTTTAAACGGCTCCCTCGAGAAGTATTATGGAAAAGGTTTTGCATGTTAATATAATGGGCGCAAAAACTTTTATGACAAAAATTAAAACTGCAAAGTGCTTTTTCATTTTTTGTTGCAAGTGTTGCCTGTTTATGAGGGGGGTGAAATTCCATTATAATCTTTACTCCCAAGTCCAACTGGTTCTACGGCAGATCTTATTACTGGAACTTTTCAAATAAATCCCCCCACCCCCTCAGGAGGAATCTAAGAGTCTGTTATCCTAAATCTCCAAGCTCTGCCGGGGTCGTGATAACGTTTATTATTATAGACTTATCTTGGTATGTATCGTGGATGTCCATATGTAACAGTATCCACTCACCATCAAGAGCACTGTCTGCCAGTCTGCCACCTTCTTTCCATAAAAAATACATTTAGTAGTTCCCGTGGGAACTATGTAACGGATCGGGATAAAATATACCCTAAATGTTAACCCAACTTATAAGTTATGCGAGTGACTGTGTCAAGTTTCTAGCGGTTTTTGCGTGATGCGTGTTCAGCCAGACAGACAGATAAATAAATGGACAAACAGACGGACGGACAATAGATAAACAGATGGACAATTCCAAAAAATGTTTTTGGCTATATATCATACATTTGGCATTTGGCATATATTTGGCACTTTATACATTTTATCCTTTTTTTTTTAAAAGAAATATATATTTGTTATGGTATAGATGGTTATATTATGGTATAGATTTAATAAAAATTTCAAATAAAAAAAAATTGTATTCACTATGTGACATATATATTGCTGGGTGCTGCGCACCTATACACCATAACGGTACAAACATTTATTGCAATTTGTATCACTCTAACTGCTATGTTTTCGAGATATTGGTAAACGATGATAAAGATATCGTTGGAGGCGCCGAAGTCGGTGCTGCCCCTGTGAACTGCATCAATACTAACTCGTACGTCACTATCGTTCCAGCTATCTGTAATTTTACAAAGAACCTTACAATTAAATAGATAAATAACTCTTTGTTTTCTTCCCAATCTTATTTCCAGATCCTTTATTGAGTCTTCAAAGGTAGGACTGGCATTCATATACTTCTTTATGGAAAGAAAGTTATAAACGAATAGATTAGACAGTCTATATTGATACTGTCGCCCATGAACATCCGCAATACATTTGTACAGTCCTCGTAAAGAGCTTTGCATCTGCGAGAGTGGGTGCCGAATTGTCCAATCCGATTGTCGAAATAGTCTTCGCAACGAGACATAAGCTTTGCATCTGTGTTAGTGGGTGCCGAATTGTCCGATCAGATTGTTGAAATGCTTCACACAGTACACTATCGGTGTGCACTCACACAAACGCAAAAGTTCATGTCTAGTTGATTTCACTGTATGTATGTTGGGTACATCATTCCAGAATGACAAAACGTGGGCACATCCCCAGATGCGCTGTCTACCTTTTCAGATGCATTATTCCAATTACCCACACTAAAAATTCACATTGGTGTGAATAATTGAATAATTGAAATAATTGAATAATAATTGATTTTAGATTTAGGAATGGATTTTGTTACGGCATCCTGAGGGTTTCATCGGCCGAGCTCGGCTACCTCGGCAACACTCGCTAGCCCTATGGCTATCCATTGTTTGAATTTCGTTATTTTATTTTGTCACCTTGAAATAACAATTCCAGTTACAGAAATCAGCGCCTTTTATTTGTACAATACCTCCTACGACACACAACAGATTTGAAGAAAGGTATTGAAAATTGTGTTTGTAATTTTGTCATTCTCAACTGATATTGTCGTCTATCGCGGATTTCCATGGGCAACTGTATCCACTTACCATCAGATGATGATAAAACAAATTAAATATATCTGCTCGTCTATCACCTTTTTGCTATAAAAACCACATCAGCTTTTATCTCACCCACTATAATACTGTCACTTACCATCTTGTAGAATGCCTGCTTCGCTGCCGCCCGTTTCATAAAAAAACATCTGCTTGTGTTTTTATAACAAAACATAATGAGTTTTAGGAGAGAACAGCCTATAGCTCGTATATACACGTACTTCATAAACAACGACATATTCTTAATGAATTCAAAACTAAACAATCATCTACAATTTAAATTAAGTACTTATTCACGAAGACATCTTCGTTACCAATTTCAAGCCTGTAGCATCAAAGTACAATTCTCAAACAAGGTATTTCAACTAGCTACTTTAACGCTTTTGTTCCGCAGATTCCAAGATAAGACATTCAAAGGCAATCTTGTAAGGTCTCATCGTAACAGCGTCATTTCAAGAGACTTCCTTAAGAGATCTCACTGTTACAAACGTAAGGAGCTGGTTGTTCAAAGGAAGGCTTGATGAGCATTATAATAGACTATTCTCATTTATCATCAAGATTATTGTATTGGAAATAATAATAATAAGCTCTTATGGTACGTAACCCAAACATGGGTTAATCAACTTAATTATTTATATTATTTTTAATAGAAAAAATATTACAAAATTATACATCATAATAATATCATTAAGTTATACGACAACACATTAGTTTCTATAAATGATTCACAACTTTAAGCTTACATACTTAAAGTGAGTAAGCAAAACTCACCACAAAACCCTATCATTGCACTGAGTGAGGTATCAAACATATATTTTGTTACCTACTTATGTCGCACAAACAAAACTATTGTAACTATTGATTCCGACTTTTGGTATACCCGAAGTATACATGAAAATAAACAGTAAATAATTAAAGATTAATGTAAATAAATTTATTAATCCATTAATTGTAATTAATCCATATGTCTTATCCATTAATTGTAATTAATCCATATGTCTTATTCATTAATTGTAATCAATCCATATGTCTTATCTATTAATTGTAATTAATCCATATGTCTTAGCCATTAATTTTAATTAATCCATATGTCTTATCCATTAATTGTAATTAATCCATATGTCTTATTCAGTCTTATTCATTAATTGTAATTAATCCATATGTCTTATCTATTAATTGTAATTAATCCATATGTCTTATCCATTAATTGTAATTAATCCATATGTCTTAGCGATTAATTGTAATTAATCAATATGTCTTATCCATTAATTTTAATTAATGGATTAATGTGTGATTCACGATTATGTTATGGTTAACCGGACCGCACGAGAAATTTTGAGTAGTGGGAAAAATTAATTTTAACTGGTAACTATATTTAATGCCCAAATAATAAAAAGTCGCATGTTCATTATTAGGCTGTGCAACACCAAAAAAATTAAATGTGCATTAGTAAGTACAAAATGCAGTGTTATAAAAATTAGGGCGAGCGCTCGAGCGATACGTCAGCGCTAATGAAACTTAGAAACCTTAGCTTTAACCATTTTAGATTAGAACTTTTAACCTCAATGGTTTAACACCATCAAACGTTATTTATTCGATTTGTTTGTCTTCGATTTCGCTCCAATCTGATGAAGAAATAAATAAAATGAAACAAAATATTTTAGTGTATTACTTGGATAAGTTCTCCAAGTTATACCATATAAATTATCCAAGGATATGATTCCTAGGGAAGATATAAACCCCTTTCTTTCACCCTTATGTTTAAAACACGACTTTTTGATACTTATCTAACGGGTATAAGATCGATATCAGCTCTTACAGTCGATACCAGTCCACGTTTTACGTTGACCAGTACGTTTAGAGTTTACGTTACGTTTAGAGTCCACTCAGTGTCACCGTGTCTCCGTGGATTTGATCTAAAAACCTTTGCACCTATAAAAGGAAAACTGTAAACTTTTAGATAGAATTCAAAGAACGCTAGCTATATCAGAGAACTTCAATTTCAGAAAGAAATCCATATGTCTTATTCGAATTTCAGATCATTCGAGTGGTGACCACCAGCAAGTCTCATAACTTCGGTTCGAAAGTATATATATCTTTATTCTATATATACATACCATATACAACACGTGATATAAAATTGGTGAACAAACGCAGGGTGTATTTCCCAATTTAGGAAAAAAATACCGTGGGTCTATATTCCGATTAAGATTGTAGATAGTCCAAATCTGTCCTGTGGTTTAAAAATTATAACAAAAAAATTCAAAAATCCCGAGAAAATAAATTGAAAGCCTATATACACAAACGATACGATGTTCTTATATTGAGCTCATAAGGCTTTGGATAAACATTATTTTCTAGAACACAATATACGACGGATGGTTGAGCTATTATATTGGCGGGTGCGTAGATGGAGAGAAACACTTTTTATATCTTAAATACGAGTAGATTTCACTTTATTTGCATGCGTACAAATCTTAGTTTAATTTGTGGTGGTTCAAGCCCAGATATGTGATCGTCTATATATTTGAATCTATGTATAAGAGCTTAGTTACTTCATTACAGGATAACTTCAGTGCTTATGAGTATGAGGATAGTCTTTGTGGCAAATGTAATTAATTCAATCGCGTCTGATTATGCAAGTGTGCAATGTAGTGATGGTATTCCCAAAATAACAAGTCATATATTCACTTCGGCTTACTTTAAATGGGCCTTTAGGTATTTACGGAAAGGGGTCGTTAAGACCTCTAGAGTAGCTTGTCTCGAATTAGTAATGTACAGAGGCAAATTAGGCCTAGTAAGCGCGCGTATATGACTGTTAATTGAGTCAATGGCAAAGCCATCTTGCTGCCCAAATCACTCTGGCATTTACGGGGATTTCCTACGGCCTGGCTCAAGGCTTCCACGCATGGAATTATGGGGCTCGAATTCAACTCCTTTTCATCGCTGAGAAGGGGTTAAATCAACACGTCCTAGGACATGGATAATTATACACAAAGCTGCCTTGCCCCGATACCATGGTAAAGTTTTATATTATATGTATATATCAGTTAGGGTTCTATTCGGCCGAATAGAGGTCGGAGTTGATTCGATAAGAGAGGAATGTGTGTTCTGATGCCCAGATTTGCTAGCTAGCCGCCGACAACCTTTGCACAGTTCAATTCTGACCCAGAATTGCGTCTTAAATTCAGGCCGATCTCAAGATCAGCTATGGCGATGGATACACAATGAAGATCCTTTTATCGTGTAGATGTCCATCGGAATCCACGCGAGGGAGCGTCACTCGGTCTGCGCCTTTAGTGGTGTTAAGTTCCCACACTAATGCAAACTTAGTTCATATAAAATGTGCTATCCTTGACTATAAGCATTGAAATAACCACTGTCTTGCAATTTATTAAATATACTAAATGAATTCAGTATCCAGATTTTGAGATAGGTTATGATCTCCAAATCTGTTATAGAGTAAACTAATACTTTCGACAGCTCGGCCTCTCCATCTGTCTCGTGTCTTGTGTTCAATTGAGACCATCGGCTCAAAGTCCAATTATATATGCAATGTATGCTTGATATTAATTTCAAGACTCTATGATTACCAAAAGCTACATAGTGTCCGAGTATAGCTTGAGCTATTACTTGAGTCCTAGACAGAACTGGCTTTGTTCAATTAAGATCGGATAGAAGTTTGGTTTATCCATCTTTCAAGCTCAATTATAGAATTTCTAGCTTCGTGTATAATTCGTAAAAATAGCCTAGGCGTGTACTATGGGGTTTTGTGGATGAAACTTGTACTTATGTACTTTATTTATAATGTAATTCGCGTTCTGCGTGATTTTTATGAACTGAATAATTATCATACTTTAAAACTCCATTTTACCTTAGCCAAATGGGGAAGGGAATTAACTCTAGACCATTGAAATAGCAGAAATATGAAATTAAGAATTATTTATTTCATAACCAAATTATAATCGAATCTGAGTTGATTATTTAGATTAGATGTGACCGATTAAAGTCACATCTAACCGAGTCCTTCTATTCCTAGGCTTTGTATATAGGGAAAAAGAAGACCCAAACAAAAAACCCTATATGCCGTATTACTTAATTCTAACACAATTATTTACACAAGACTTAGATCTATTCGTAATAAAAGAAACATACATAGTAAATTACACGTTTATTGTGTATGCGGTGAGGTGTTATTTAATTGAAGATTGAACTCTAGTTTAATCCAGGATAACCTGCCTGAATTTATGTCTGGCAATTGGCTCAGTACATAATGATATATATATGTATATATATATGTGTGTGTTGGTTTTCATTAATATCATTTTAATAGTGACTCGACATACATGAGAGTGGTTTTGTTTAGAACTAGAATAACATGATTATGTACTCAATTAATCATCATTTGTTACCAAGCACATTATTTTGGAAGACTCTTTATTGAGCTGGATTTTAGTATGACCTTTGGATATTTATACACCTCATCTCACACAGACATGATTTAAAACAGTTTATACACATTTATATACACATCTGCTCATAACTTTGTTCACATGTCCATAATTTAAGGGTGTAGATTGTTGGCCTGAGATCTCGATTTCGAGCGACCGCAGCGCCAAAGTTTAATGTAACATCCGACGGGGCGGATGAATGACCTAGAGAGCGCGATTTTCAAAATGTTTTGCAACAAACGTTCCACGTTGAGAAATTGTTATTGAACTTGAATATTTACAGCATAACAATAACGTTGAATTTTTGGAAACTAGTTGTTGATTCTTTTTAATAGATTAATAAGAGTAGTTGAGACACAATTTTTATGTTTTTCTATCATTTGACATCTGACATTTTTGTATTCTACTTACCTAAAATTCCAACTATTTATTTATTTGTAATTTCACTACCAAAATTTATTCTAATTCGTAAAATATTCATTCAATAAAATAATTGCAAATTCAGTAGGAAGTGTGTTTATCTCTACGCAAGGAAATGTGCCTATTGCGTAAACTCAAATACTTACTTTTTGTTTACGATCACCTCGTCGATATCTAAAAAAAATCCTAGGGTTTTAAAAAAAATGTCAATAAATGAAACACAAGTATAAAAATGATTTATTTACTACACAATAACAAATATGAGTCGCCATTACTCGCTATCTCAAAAGCGTGCTAGGGTTGTACAAAAATTAGTAAATAATTCATTTATTTACTAATTTTAACAGAAGTTTGTAAATTATTAATATACTAATTAAAAGTATGTAATTAAACAATAACGAAATATGAGTTCAAAATTCTAATGGTTTTTCATTCGATTACGGATCAAGTTCTGATTTCTGCTAATTTGATGATAAAATCAATGGCTATCACAAAACCTATCAGAATGAAAACGTTACCAGCTGCCCGATTCACGTAAGTAATAAAAACCGTAGCGCAGTGACGTCACTTCGTTTTTTGCAAATTTAGCCCTTTTAACCGACTTAAAAAAAGGAGAATTCTCAATTCGCTGTATTTTTGAACCAATTTTTATGATTCTTTACACCAGGTAACTCAGAAATTGTATAGTAATTGAGCTATTGGAAGATTTATGACAATCCAAGACTAGATAAGTAAGTGCGTTTAAAACAGAAAACCAAAAGGCGATTTCTAAGTTCCTAAGTTAAAACGACTTTTGGACTGGCGTGTTTACGTGAATCGACTGGCTGGGTAGTTAAGTTACCTGTATCTTTCAAAATCATTAGGCGTTCTTCTCTTTCATAACACGTAAAGCTCTTTCTTTCCTCTCTTTCATAGCCTCTATGATACTGGGCGCGTCACGAATGGGCATGCTTCGTGACTGCCGAGGATCAACTAATTCTGGAAGTAGGCAATCGTAATAAAACCTAACTAATTTCATCTCCATTTTCTCCTCCCAAAATTTGTCGTCCTTTTCTATAATATAAACTTTCATAGGTACAGTAGCACCAAACCAGATGCCAAGCATGCAAACGTTTCTTTTAGTAATATGTACCTGTCCCTGAATTTGGAAATACCAGTTATGATTTTTATTTATGACATAACCCTTGGAAGCCTTGTCCTTAACCCAAAAGGTATGTTTGGCCATTGCTTCATCAAGAGTCATGCCAGCTAAAGAATGTGGGCACTTAATTTCAATTAAACCGTTTGCATAAATGCCATCTGGTGTAGTACCAAGAAATTCATATTGATCGTCGACGAACAAACCGCAACCTTGTATACTAATATTCTCTTGAATTTCTAACTGTTTAATTGCGGTTTCTTCGTTTTCGATACCGTACCGTACAGCAGGCAAACTGGAGATATTACTACCATAAACGATTTTACGAACAAGAACAGCACAACTTGTGCTCTCTCGTTTTTTACAAACTTCCCCGAACGATGATGAGGTTAGTAATTTTCTCCTTGTACTCATCCACTCAGAACTACTTCTTTGCAAATGGGTCGACCTTTCAAGCTCCTCTCTTTCAGCACAAGACAACTTTAAATCGGCTAAAAAAGATGACTTGGCTTTCTCATATAATTCTGGACTCAGATCAGGTTTTTCGCAGTTTGGTCCATAGTGAGCGTCTTTCGATACAGCGCTGTGGCTCTTTTTCAATCTTAATTTAGGTTTAGCAATTAAACGGATTCTACGATTACAATTTTCCACTTTCGCGATCAAAGGATTAGGACTAGATTTAAATATTACTTCATGAGTTTTACTATGAATCGATCCTGTATTAAAAGACACAACAGCAGCTGCGCATCGGCCCGCATAAGAACCACGGGAAGAATAATTTACACGCTTACCCCCTACTAATTTGGCAATCACTGCGTTAAAACTTTCAACTATATTACTTGTACAATTATGAATTAAACTTCTAGAATGATATGACAGTCTTTTACTTAAAATGTGTACCGCGTCCATTAATCCGCATCCAACAATTGCTGGAAGCAACCCAACAGGTTCTATTCGACGAGTATCAGGTCTACAGAAATACTCCTTGCAATATTGGTGATTACCAAATACGTGTTGTGGACCATTTAGGATATCTTCACTAAGATTTTTTATTTTTTCTTCGAGTGACTGATTTTGATCGCCCCAATATTTAATAGCGCATTTTACACCCGTTCTTAAACGCAAATACCTTTCTTTTAGGAATTTCCGCAATTCGCAAGGATACTTAGTGTCTTTCGACAGTTTCTCCAAGCTATTGCAGTAGTTTCGTAAAAGATGATTTTTGCATTCAATTTTCTCTACTGTTAAATTACCGTACGGTCGCGAATCTAATATTTTTTTATAAGTACTGGAATCGCCGTCTGCTACAAATTTATTATAAATTACACCGTGATCAACAATGGAACGTTTAAACCCCTCAACTATTATGGTCGATTCCATACCGGTAGATGATCCCGAATAATTCTTGAAACAACGGTGTTCCGAGGGCTGACTGTCGTTCTTTGCGGCTCGTGCACAAACTACGCAGTATTTATTTTTAACTCCAAAAAACAATACTCTATTAGTTTTAATGCCAATTATCGCAGCTGCGCCGGACAAGGCGGAAAAATTCTTACCATAAGATCTCTTGCTCCAACAACCGTCAACAGCAACAGATATTAATGGTGTACCATTTTTATCAACACTACCTATAGACACTGCGTACTCCGCTTCTTCCTTGACAGCTTCTGCCATGGAATGTGCTGCTGTCTTTTCCCACCAATCGCAAACCGTATTATTAATTTCATTGTATAATGAAGGTGACATGATTGGTAGGGCTACTGCGGCAGTTAATGTTTTTAACTGATAGTAGCTCCCACCAGATGATATGATACCAGATACAATTTGATGATTCACTTCCATTCTATCTTCTTTCTTTTCAATCAAACACACAGTAAATTTCATACTACACATACTACATTTCATGATGAGTTTTGAGTCCAGACCAACTTTTACTTCACGTATTATACTGAGGTAACTTAACTTACAATCCATTGGACCGTGGTCCCCTATGGCCTGAAGAGCTTTAAAAAAAAAAGAAACGTCTACAACTCTACGCCCAACTTCCATTTCATCCACCTTTCCCTCTTGGTCGTTTTCAATAACTAGTTCCTGTAAAGAAAGATAATGGCTTGATTTTTTTTATAAAAAATAATTAAAAATTTAAAAAAATGCAAAAGAATTAATACAATATTAGGTTCCTGATGAATAGAAATTATAATTTCTTTACGCATTAGGTATTGTTTTTTTATGACGTCACCTATTTGAACGTAAATTTTCTTTTGAGAAAGTAATTGAGAAGTATTTCGGTACTAAGGTGTTTGTCTCTCGATGAAAATAATAAATATTGCAAGAAAAATCTATAGGTAGGTATTGAGATTTTGTCTTCGCCCATCACTAACTAAGTAGTTTGTTTATTTATGTAACAAGTCTACAAGAATTACGTATAACAACTTACCTCTATACAGCGCGTAGCATTGTTGCTCAGAGTCTCGGCCCCAAGGTTTTCTTTATTTTCAATACTGGAAATATTATTCATCAATATTATCCACTTGTTATTTATTTTGTACAACCCTAAGCCAGACGCTAGGCGCCTCGCGTCTGTTTGGCGGTATAGGTATGTCGACAAAGTTGCGCTGTCGCCTACCTACTTCCACAATTTGATATTTAGACAATACTAGCCGACCCGGCGAACTCCGTATCGCCTTTTTTTTTTTAAAAATCCTATTATTTTGATATTACATACAGATACTTCAATTTTATTTATCAGTATAGATATAGATAATACAAACCAATATTTACATGTTATTGTAGGTATATGTCTGAATCGGGCGATCTAAATCATATGACATATTGTATTAGCTTTGTAATGTACCCTATTCAAATGCGATAATAAATAAGTAGGGAGGAACTTACATTTTATTCCGAGATCTTTTGGCTTTCATTTTTTATAATGCGTACAAAACTTTCTTTTCCCTGGCATGCCACTCAAATTCAATCAGTCCTGCGAAAAAAATAGCCTATGTTACTCAGTGATAATGTAGCTTTCGAATGATAAAAGAATTATTAAAATCAGTCCAGTACTTTTTGAGTTTATTCGTTACATACAAAAATCCAAATCTTTCCTCTTTATAATACCTATTAGTGTAGATATTGTATTTTTTACGATTTATATCTAGTTCCATCATGGTTTTCTTTCAGACATTCATTATATCGATACTTTCTACTAACTGAAAATAAATTAATTATAAAAATGTTATACTTACAGTTTTTTACAAAAAACACAAATTCACAATACGTAATTCTGCTGTCTGCAGCCGACAAGCGTGGTGTCGCGTTCACTTACAGAAAGGAACTGCCGCTGCAGACCACCGAGATTGCACGAATGAAACGAACGTTTTATCCCATACATTTGTGTATGAAAAATTTACCTTAAAATATATCTAGATTTTAGGGCTTTAAAAGAGGAAGTCTTTGTTTGTAAAGGTATAAAAAGAAGTATACAGCTATACTTATTGGTTTCTTCAGTGTTCAAAAAGTGTTTCTTTTTATCAATTTGTGTTGATTTATGGGGTTAAATCTGAAAAATACGAAGTCATGTTTTTGCATTTTTACTCAATTTTGTGCGTTTGTTGACGTTTATTATATAACAACTATTAGGTTTAAGAGTTTAATATAAGCATGAACATACTTATTGGTCTTTGATTGTAATATATACAAATTATCATTGATATCAATCATATGTAAATAGGTTAAATATGAAAAATCGTAACACTCTTTTCGGTGATTTCCACGATCTACACCCTTAATGTATCTTTCATGAATCGTGAGTGCTGATCATTCATTATATTTAATTAGGTGATTGTATGGGCTCTAATGGTATTTCTTACCATTCTCGTCTTTATTATTCGACGGCATCTGATAAATAGGCATAATTATGGTAATTATTATAATACAAATATAAGAAAATGCCATCTCCCAATACGATCTGTGGTTAGTCAATAATTCATATTCCTTATCAGATATTATATCCATTGTCAAATAGCTTGTTTGTTTATTTTTAGCTACAAATGACAGTTAGTTATATAACACTGTGTACAAAGTTATGAGGCACTAAAATAATTATGATAGTTTGTACTTTACCAGACAACTTTTCTGGTCCAACTTATTTTATTATTCCCGCCTATCTTATACAAATTAAATTGGAAAACTTTTATTACTACTACACACACTATAAAGAACTATTATCTAGATCGGGCTAGCGTGAGCTAGTCAAGACTTCTATCTGGTTCCTTCAGGGAGCAAAAGCGCGCGAGCTCGACCAAGGATGAAACCGTTGTGTCTTCTCTCCTCATGTTCGTCTCAAGCGCAGCCAGCTCTCCAGCCACGCCCTGATGCTGCTCCTTGCCAATGGGAAAAAATCAAAGCCAGTTATTTGCTCCTGATTGGTCCGTATCTTAGCGTCACCGTGCCGCGTCTTGGCGCTGAAAAAATTTGGCGGCAGAATTCTCGCGATAATAATTTTTTTGTGCGTGTCGACCCATGGGCCTCTTACACGTACATGCAATCATTTTTACAAACTGTCTCCCCTTTATAAATTTACGACTTTTGTCAAGCATCAAGCATAGGCGAATTCCATAGAATTCGTGTCACTAATGGCTCTCAACAGTGTAACACTTGCACATTTTAAGATATTAACTCCGAATACAAGTTAATTTATCGTCGTTAACAACAACTCGATGGGTTGTCTAGACATCTTAACATTTATTTTATGCAGATGTTTTTCGGCGTTGAGAGAAAAAAAGATAGGATTTGTTTTTGGCAACACAAAAACCTTCTTATTTTGAATTTTAAATAATGGCTAAATATCTCTCTAGTTGGCCATCTCAAATTATTTACAAAGAGGCCGTAGGTCGTTTTATTATTATACGCCATTACTGGAGGTTGAGGGAGCGGAAACTGTGTAGCCAACACAATGATATTTTTGATGTTGCAAACACACAAGAAAAATAATTAAAACAACTTCTCCGACTGAACATGTAATCGACCATTTTTATTTTACTACAAGGCACAGGCAAATTTTAAATCAAATATAAAGAGTTTAAATTCATTAATTCACTAATAAATAGTGTTCATTATATTATTATTATAAATTATATTTATAAATGTATTATGATTACAAACATAAGGTACATCTAAATACTCAACAGATTTCGATATTTTTTAGAAACAAGGTCGACAACGAGCGCATCGCCACACTACCCTCACTCCGTTGAATGAGGAAACAAGATGTGACGGCATTACTAAATGCAGCCCATCTGCCACTGGATGCTCTTATTTAATTTCTCTAATGCTACGGCCATACTGTCGGGCTTTAGCGAAAGTTCGCGCTGTCGCGATAGGTATGTTTCGTCGCAATATATCCCGAAGAATACTGAATACGAAGTAATGTCGCGACATCACGCCACGAATGTTCGTCCGATAGTGTGGCCGCAGACATCAATCAATACGTGAAAATGGTAAGAGATTGGATGCAATGGGATGATGGGATCCAAAGAGAAGTGAAAAAAAAATTATTTTGGATGCTCTTCTCTAGTCCCGGAAGCTAGAGAAAGTAGCAGTTAAATATTCCTTTAAAAGAACAGTACGAATAGCGTAACACCAGCCCGTGTCTCTCTTTGGTGAACATAGATGTCCTCTAAGACGCGCTACCACTAATTATCTTTAACTTTTCATATCTGCCTGTGAATGAATTTCATTTGATATTCAAGTAGATATGTGAATGCGATTGTATTTTTTCTTTTGTCTGTCACTGGTTGAATATAGTGTATGAATGATTTGCTCCATCCATTATTTGCAATTTTGTTACAGAGCTGCCTACAAGCATTGCCTTTTTTAAACACACACATTTACGTCTACCCTAGACATTGTATAATTTTGAATATGAATAATGAATTTTTATACCTACATCACTGTTTGTTCTTAGGGCATAACTTCGTGTCTAAAATTGTACCAAATTACGTTTTATACTCGTAGAATCGCGTAAATTTTGAAACTTCCTATCGAGAGGTCCATGATTCGGTATGTGATTACAATGATCTACAGATACTTTCGGATCATGATTTAATCCTACTTACTTTAACGCAATAGACCTCAAATGGGACCTCATATAACTCATGTACCGACTCCCGACTGGCCGTATGGACCCTGGATCCGACCAAAGACATTGCCAATGATCGCGCCACCAGGACTGCAAAGGAATACACGAAGTATACTGGTGTCTCGTAACCTTTTATTGGCCTGGAACATGTTGAAAGAGGGTAATGAATGACGTTGACTTTAGCTGAATCGCATTTAACTTAAGACTAGTCAAGGATCGTCTGTATTACATGATTCGTGATAGTACCTTGGATCGAGAATCACGCGTCGATATGAAGGAATACCTTTAACTCCTTCCTTGTGAACAAAAATAGGTGTAAGTATACATAACAAGAATATACAATAAAAGAATACCTATACAAGAAAAAAACTAGTAATAATAAACAACGCTACACTTAACGGTTCCTACTGGGATTTCTTGCGTCGTGACGCTGAACACAAATACGAAGAGAAATTACAACCCAAGAATTGAAAGTCCGGTTGCTTCTCTCTGCGTCTACTACTGCTTGTACCTATAATGGGGAATGTTCTAAACAGGTCATCGAAAATCAATACATCCGCCTTTCCTTCATAAGGAGCTGCTTCGTATATTACGGTCTTCAAGACACTTTCTTTATACTGCCAACCCGAAAGTTCTGAAATTAACTGTCAAACTAAGGTTTTTCCATTGAGCAGCGACATGAGGTTCTTGAAAAGAACTAAGAATAGGATCTGTTGCAATAATTGCATCCAAAAAGAATTATAAGTATTAAGTTTCTATTGAAGTTTCTGATAAATTGATTACTCTGTACCGATAAAACTCATCAAAATGAAAATGAAAACAGAACTAAGTATTCGTTAGATTAGAACACATTACATAAAACAATATAATTAATTTTATTAAGACAAATTTCAAAAACGTACTACACTTGCCTGCTGAAAGTAATACACATCGGGCCTTTAGAAAGAGACTATCGGCTAGCTTTGGTTTTGTAGAGCGTCATCTCTGTCGTGTGCCGTTACGACAGAGACGACGCTCTAGAAAACCGAGCTAACCGATCATAGTCGATGTGTAATACAGAAAGTAAAGTCAAGTAAAGTATAGTACAAGTAAAGCCGGGATGTGGACTGTTGTTTGGTAGTGTCTGGATTAGAAGAGCCAAAAATTGTGTGTGGATTCACATGGTGGATTATGACAAAATTTTATTTATAAATAATTTATATAAATATTTAACAGTTATACTAGTCGTATGGTGTCGGGTGGATTTAGAATAACACCACGACATTTCTAAAATAACACACTGAAATAACGAAATACTAATCTTTTAATTATCTTAGTACAACAAACATGACGTCAACATCACACCAGGATTTCCCTTTGTTTGTTTGTGTATAAGGATTTTGGTCTCTTGCTTAATTATTATTTTGGCGCCAAAACTTGTTTACTCCCAAGGAGTAGATTTCAAAGTGAATTTAGAATAAAGCTTGAAACAATAGACGCCCTTCCCAAAACAAAATCCTTTTTGACATGAACGTTTAATGAAAATACAATTAGGGCACAAAGATAAGACAAATAAATTTAAGATAAGGAAAGATACAATTTCTCGAAATTTAAAACGGAAGGATAAAAGTATTTTTGCTACAGTAAATGGGAAAGCAAACGTATAAAACTGTGGTATTTATGTAAAAAAGATTTTTAGTTTATTTTCGATATAGAAATCGAAATCGATATGTAAAAAACATGTAGTTTTTTATAATTACGTCACCTTCGAAATAAAAATTGTATTTAATTATTAAATATCAATTATCACCATGAGTCACCAATCATTGGTAACCCTGGCATGACTGTTATGCCCTCCCTCAAGTTGCTTTAGAGTTTTCAGAGGTTCTCAACGGTGACCACGGCACGAACGATTCGGGGGGCAGTTAGAGAATGAGTGATTTAATGTTATTAATGACTTATTAACTTCCTCCACTTGAATACAATTATTTTTTTTTTAATAATAAAAATTGTATGTCGTAATGAAGATATCATGATTTTAGAGGTAATTTCTCGGTGAGATAAGACCAAAAAATGTTTTTTTTTATTATTGGAGGATTATAACATATATTTTGTTCAATTAAAATAATATATTTATTTATTTAGGTATTTAGCAGTTTATTGTACACACACAACATGAAATAAATAACAAAAGGGAGAACAAGAAAAGATATAGGTACGAAAGCAAGCTTATCCCCTGTGAAAATCTCTTATACCGAGCCTGTGAAAATGAGATATAGGTCAAGACAGAAAGGCAGGCGTAGTTGATGTTCTCTATGTTTGTTTTAAAGAGATGAACTGCGTTGATAGCCCAGAGGTGGAAATTGAATCGTCAACCCTGCAAATCTCAATCCACAGTCCACACTTCTTAGTTAAAGAAACCAGTATACTTACTCAAAGCTAAAGAAAGTATGACCACACATGACACATCTCCTGACCGAAGCATCCGTTTTGGATATTTACCGACAAAGCCTTGGCCACTTCATGGCTATGCGAAGGAAGAGGATCGTAGATAGGCTATTTGTCGTATGAAATACCAGGGACGCTATAAAATATGTAACATGTTTAAATAAATTTAAATACCTACCATTTTTATTAACTCTATAAGGGAAATTTACAATCCTATTATAATCCCTATTCTACATCCCGTCCCATTAAATTCCATCTTATTTTAAAACGGAATAAGAGAAGCTCTTTATCTGAATTTATTCCCCATTCAATTCCATCTCATAGGATGAGGAGTGTAATTTAAATGGAAAATTTCGTTCTTCTCTCGTTATTCTAATTATTCTATATATTATTACAAGCGTTATTCTAAGTCAATATTGTTAAGAACCTATGTTCTATTCTATATTACATAAAAATGCTTTCAAAACCCTATCTTTCTAATACCATATCAGCGGTATTTTAGTAAGAACTCAATTTAGTATTAAATAATATTTCAAAGTTTTTAAAAGAAGTAAAAAATTAATTCAGTCTTACTATTTGACGATACTGAAGACTCGGTATCTTTAAGTGATTTTACCACGCACAATAAAACTAGTGAGCACTGTGCAGAAATAGACAGCACGGTATACATACACCTCCATGAATAATAAATACCTGAACCTGCAAGAAAAATAAAATTTATCATTTATCATCATCATTTATCATATTATTTATCATTTTATTATCTGTCATTTATTTTTTATATGCAACTGGCGGCAACTTGAAAATTAAGTGTTTGGGGAAAAATGAATTTAACTGGAGAACTTTTTCGTTCAATTATTTTTTATGACTTTCGTTGCGGTCTAAACTAAAAACAAAGTTATGAAAGATTTAAATAAGCATTTAGTGATGAAGCACCATCCAGTGCCATTGTTTATAACCGATTCAGTGAATTTAAACGTGGTCACACCCACCTCAGTGACGATGTTAAAGAAGTTAGAATTGTCCTGCGACGGCGCACGGTGACTAAATAAGTATAAACTCAGAGGAATGTATTTTATGAATGCAGAAGAGGCAGTACCGGCCTACCAAATGGCTGTTGATGAGGTGCCTAAAGAAGGGTGAGCTGAATGCTTCACACAATGGTTCCATCGCATGAAAAAGTGTATCGATTGTAGCGGAGAATATTTCGAAAAGCAATAAAATAACTTCCATCTTTATATTTGATTTCATTTTTGAGATTCTAAAAACTTTCAGTGTCACCCACGTAATTATAGATCTCTATAATAACTTGTTTACGAACGCAAACATTAGTTGTGGCAACACTTGCTTGGCCAATACAATATGGTTTATTTACAAACTAGATTTGTAACTTTTTTTTTGTCCATATTATATAGTTTACAAATGCGATTTTATTATTTATTCAAGAGAATAATCAACAACGAAACGGCAACAAATAGTTGCCCGATGATTATTATGGTTACACCAATCTACGATTATGTTTCTATGATCTGATGATCTTATGATCTGCAGGTCGATTCATATTTGTAGACACGATACATATCAGACACGTACGAGCACAGATAAAAAAATATATATATACATGACCGTATTCACATCTACCGTACATAAGCGGAGCGTGTCCGCGCAGACACGTATATAGACCGTATACGTGCAATGACTACGTTGTAGGCCTGCACCGTAGAGGGCCTACGCCGTAGAGGGCCTACGCCGTAAAGGGTGACGCTGTAAAAAGCCTCTATCGTAGATGACATACACTGTAGAAGGCCTCCGTAGATGGCCAATTCCGTAGAAAGCCATCGCCGTAAAAATCTTATGTCATATAAGAATTAAGAGTTGTATAAATAAACATGTCTAAGATTATTCTTTGCCTAAAATTAAACCGTGCCATTGTGAATTAGCTTCTATGCAGACTGTATAGGGTGCTACAAAACACGACTAATTTCGAGAATAGACTTACCGTAAACAATTATTTTATGAATTTATTTTTACTTTATATTTAGCATAAAATTATTTTAAAAATTTTGTAAGCCAGAAATATTTTCTAAATTAAGTACCTAGCTATAAACAAAATGAATAGGATTAGTAAAAATTATGAAAGGAATTAAGCTTGTTTTAAAATAAACTGAGTATTCGAATAAGTTTTGGGATAAATTTAATATTTGGAATGGTTTATTTTTAGGTATAAAATCAAAACTTGAGACGTCTTAAAATTCAAAGGCCCCAATTAGCTATTGTTAAGACTATGGTAAACATTTATCTTAATTATTTTAGTAGCCAATAATTAATTTTATATTAAAAGATAAAAATTATTCAACGGATTTTAAATAAATTTTTTGAATTAACTTTGAATGAACTTTTGGTCCCGTTAACGATAGCGTTTATAAATTATTTATGTAAATATTGTAATTTGCGCCTACTTTTTTTTAGTGACATAAATTTTAAGTGCTATTGTTACAACATTACAGGATCTTTGATATCTGAAATGTATTACTTATGCTATTATTATATGTAAACTTAAGAGCATCTATTCTCGACTCCCATTAGTGAGGTTGCCTATACTAAGTATAAGTATGTACCACAAAGGAAAGAAAATAAATGAAAAAAAAAATATTTTTACACATACGAACAATACAAAATTAAACATCCAAATATCAACAAAAGATAAGTGTGGAATAGTTGTACGTCGACAAACACGTCTGTAACTCAGTATGCATGCTGCAACACCAAACAAAGTCACAGTACACTCAACTATTTAAAGAGACTCTAATGAAAGGAATTAATCTGTAGATAGGTAGTTTAAAGTTACTCACGGATCGTGAAAGCAATTAATCTGTAGATAGGTAGTTTAAAGCTACTCACGGACCGTGAAAGGAATTAATCTAAAGATAGGTAGTGTAAAGTTACTCACGGACCGTTGAAAGAAATTAATCTCTAGATAGGTAGTTTAAAGTTACTCACGGACCGTGAAAAGAATTTATCTGTAGATAGGAAGTTTAAAGTTACTTACGGACCGTGAAAAGAATTTATCTGTAGATAGGTAGTTTAAAGCTACTCGCGGACCGTGAAAGGAATTAATCTAAAGATAGGTAGTGTAAAGTTACTCACGGACCGTTGAAAGAAATTAATCTCTAGATAGGTAGTTTAAAGTTACTCACGGACCGTGAAAAGAATTTATCTGTAGATAGGAAGTTTAAAGTTACTTACGGACCGTGAAAAGAATTTATCTGTAGATAGGTAGTTTAAAGCTACTCGCGGACCGTGAAAGGAATTAATCTAAAGATAGGTAGTGTAAAGTTACTCACGGACCGTTGAAAGAAATTAATCTCTAGATAGGTAGTTTAAAGTTACTCACGGACCGTGAAAAGAATTTATCTGTAGATAGGAAGTTTAAAGTTACTTACGGACCGTGAAAAGAATTTATCTGTAGATAGGTAGTTTAAAGCTACTCGCGGACCGTGAAAGGAATTAATCTAAAGATAGGTAGTGTAAAGTTACTCACGGACCGTTGAAAGAAATTAATCTCTAGATAGGTAGTTTAAAGTTACTCACGGACCGTGAAAAGAATTTATCTCTAGATAGGAAGTTTAAAGTTACTTACGGACCGTGAAAAGAATTTATCTGTAGATAGGAAGTTTAAAGTTACTTACGGACCGTGAAAAGAATTTATCTGTAGATAGGTAGTTTAAAGCTACTCGCTGACCATGAAAGGAATTAATCTAAAGATAGGTAGTGTAAAGTTACTCACGGACCGTTGAAAGAATTTATCTGTAGATAGGAAGTTTAAAGTTACTTACGGACCGTGAAACGAATTCATCTAAAGAAAAGATAAGAAAAAGATAATACTTTCTGGAAACCCTAACGATCACTAGCTCTTTTTTCATTCACAGATGGACATGGTCTACCTCAATCGCATTATTGTCTTGTGCATGGGGGATGCACCTGAAAACGACACGCTGGCCAAACAGGTTAGCGAGGCCACTCTTCTAGAGGTGGTCTAGTTCAGGACTTGGGATAGCGGCCTTGTTATTTCCTAGTCTCCTATTGCGGACACCCATGGGTTGGGATGGTGCTATTCTACCACACGGCCGAAAATATGCCATACAATACCTCAATTTCGAAGTATCAATTTCAGTCACACCCAGAACTGGGTTCGGTCCAAAACAATGTCCCACTAAAATATTGAATTTCATTGCTTACTGGAAGGTAACACACTTGCATTTATATTTCTCTCCCGATGCTATGTATAATATTTTAATGTGTTTATTAAATCTAAATATGTTCTTCGTTGCTTTTAAAATACTAAGAACTCCTACTGGCCGCTAATGCAAGCTTTCGAAAAAGAAGTCCGCCCTTTGACTGACTTGTTATTCGTTGTTTGAATCGTGAGGTTATGCTCATTGCATTCTGCAAAAGTCTTTAGTGCCAGTGCATTATTTAAATGTATATTCGGCTATCTGGAATATCTGTCAGCAACTAGTGAAACGCTTGTTTGTATGTTGGACGCTGCACTGTCCCTGTGTGGTAATTTATATAAAAAGGTTGTTTTAGTTACGTAAATTTATAAAATCCTGGATTTGCTAGTATTCTTAATGGAGAGTACGTCCCAATTGAGCTGACGTTGCAATAAATATACTTTCTGTATAATAGTACATATATTTTAAGGTATAACGCAAAAGCTGAAAATAGGTCGGTTCTATTGTAGGTTTAGGTGTTATAGGTTTTTTTTTTCATAATTTATTGTTAATTTCTACTACATCCCTTATTCTACGTGTGTCGGCTGAAGCGTGCGCCGGCGCCCGGTTACTACCCTATACTGAGTAATGAGCTCTACGTCCGTTTTAGGTATAATAACAAAACTTAACATGTTTGTAACTTTTGATTAATTCCCGAAAATAATTTTAATTTTCTCTAACTAATATATTTTAATTTTCTCTAGCTAATATATTTTAATTTTCTATAATTAATTAATATATTTTAGTTTTCTCTAACTAATACATTTTTATTTTCTCTAACTAATGTATTTTATTTTTTTCCAACCAATACTTTTTAATTTTCTGTAACTAATATATTTTAATTTTTCCAACTAATACACTTTTATTTTCTGTAACTAATATATTTTAATTTTTTCCAACTAATACATTTTAATTTTCTCTAACTAATATATTTTAATATGCTCTGACTAATATATCTTAATTTTTTCCAACTAATACATTTTTATTTTCTCTAACTAAATATACTTTAATATGCTCTGACTAATATATTTTAATATGCTCTAACTAATATATTCACAATTGGGTGACGTGTTTCGGGTTTTGTATTATGTCAGTCAGTGACACGTTGCACATGTGTACAAATCCGTACCTAGCAACAGATAGAGCAAAGTAACCTTTCAGTATTGCATTATAAAAAATCAAAGACAAAAACAAACTTATACTTACAAGGACAGTGATGAACAAATTGATCTTATTTCTCCTAATCTTCAGTTCTGAGACATCGTAATTTTAAGGAATTTTTAACTAAACTTTTTTATATTTTCCAAACAGACCCAATTTAATTGTTGTTTACCGCTACGTATCAGATCGGATATGACTCGGTATCATTAGGGATCTGCGAGCTTTAATGAAAAACGAAATTAATGACCCTCTTGTTTTTGTTTGTTGAAATTTGTATGTCCGGCGAATCCCTCTCCCTTTTCACATTTATCTTTGAAGTGTAAAAGGGTTTTTGATGGCGGCTTATTGTTTTATTTTGTTTTCAGAATCAGAATATATTTAATGTTAATTGCAACAATTAAATATACAGTCGTTACCCATATCAGACGTACAATATTTAAATAATCATAAGAAAAAAAAATTTTTACAATAGTCTTATTGTATGCAGTAAATAGTTTTATCTGTGTATCTATTTAGGTGTAGTGTTATTGAAATCTATTACTATCTATTCTCGACTATCATTCGTGAAGACGTAAGTTCAAGTCCTCGATCCGTACCACTAAGTTTCTATTTAAGTACACGATTTTTAAAATGATCACTAGCTCGGCGGTGATGAAAACCATATGAAAATCGCGTATTCTAGAAATAAAAAAAAAATGTAGCACCTGTTCGTACTTGGCCTGCGTGATAGATTATGGGCACGAAACCTTCTAGTAATTTACTCAGGGGGGGATCGTGCCTTGTAAGTTATTGATGATATTAAGATTAACTAAGTATTAAAATTAAAAACCGAATAGATGAACATCTTCGCCAATGGATTAAAAAAGTCTTTATTCATTGTTTAGAGCTGCAGTGTCGAAACATCGATCAACCAAATGAACGATGTGTCCAAGGTTCGAATTGCTAAAATGATCACCAACCTTAATAACGAGCTGCAAAAGAATTTATGATCGTTCGATAACTTGTTTGGTCATTAATAATCATCTGATTCCCACACCAAAACGCATTGCTACTCTTGGCGAGGCGGTTTTAAGCTAGGTTATCTAATCTAGACAGAACCCTCGTCTATTTAATCGATTAAAACGAAACTCGTTTATAACAAAACTGTCGGATTGGTTTAGTCAGTTGATAGTTAATTTACTTTTAATGGAAATTGAACATGATCAATTGAAGCAGGAAAAAAATGGTATAATTACGAACATCGTTCATATGTGAATCATCTATTATTACAAACCGACTATAGATGAATGTTGTGATATATGGACACAACAATGGGTTATTGCACGTTCGGCGCAATAAAAATTCGTCACGTATTGAATATATATATATATATATATATATGTTTTATCTTTTTTATGGACGAAGACGGGAGACGAGCATACAGATGGTAAGTGGATACTGTAGTCTTCTGTGAGAGACGGGTAACGTGGCCAGTCGAGCGCGCCCAGTGGCTGTTGGATAGCAGCGTGCACGCTCCCCCTCCAAAAGTTTTCGTTTTATAGAAAGAAAATGACAGACGAAAAGACAGTTCACCTGAAGTTAAGTAGACATCATCGCGTAGTGATCAACATCAAACCAGAAAAAGAAACACCGGCGGTGTACCAAGGCACCTACCTACCTTTGGAGATATATGAATGACATTTCAAGAAAAGGTTGGGAAATTAAGGAGGGAGAGAAGAGGAATCGATTGAGAACGGACTATGACATATCTCACTCACTACTTTGGGATAATAGGAGAATGTGGGAAACGCGGGTTCTGTGAGTGTGGACTAACAAAAGTAGGTACCTGTGGCGGGATTACACATTAAAAAATTGGCGATGGTAATTATACATACATATGGATTTTCAATGACAAATTTTCACTGTAGCGAATATGCCTATACACATCGATATGGGAATACACTAGATGACACATCATACATTCTTATCAAAAAAACCTGGTTGGCAGCTTCTACGGGGGGCGGGGGCGGGAGGGGGGTGGGGGTGAAGCAAATGAGGAGGGATTGAATTCGAGAATTCAAATTCGAGATTTCGAGTATAAATTAATAAATAAAGAATTCGATAGCTACTGAACATAGAACACTATTGGACTGTACCGTGGCTGCCCTAGAGTGCTTGTATAGCATATCTGGTTTGTATTATCAAATCTATGGCACCTCACCCACACCAAATCGCTAACCGTAGCTTAGGTTTGACTCTAATTTTCAGGGGAACGATTTATAGAAATATTTCCAACACGTTTCTTTAGTGTATAGCGATATAAAATTTCTGTTTCATTCATAAAGTACCACTGCAATGATTTTTTTTTTAAATATCTCTTATACCGACACTGCTCTATTACGATTTTCTTATACGTGTATGATGTATAGGTTGTCAAAAAATACATATTTATATGGAATGGTTTGAACATGATAATAAATCAACATTTTAGGAGTTTAATTAAGTACAAAATCTAGTTCCTATTTGGCGAATCATATGCCAAACTTACTTTTGTTACAAATTCTGTAAAATAATGTTCACATACAAATTTTAATACAATCTCTATTTTTGGACTAGAGTAGGTGCTTGGATACCTGATATATTAAGTAACGTAACAGAACAAACTAATAGAAATAATGTTCCTAAATAAAATATAATGTAAGAGAAAACAAAGGAATGCAAACATTTATATATTAAATCAAAGTAAATAAAAAGGAAACGGATAATACTCGTATTATATTGGACTAGCTGTGCCTGAGACTTCGTAAACGTGGATTTTAGAATATGTGTGGATAATTTATGATAGTCCCTAGCTATTTCATCCCATTCCACGCCATCCTATCAAATCATATACCACTGCACCCTATTCTATCCTGTCTCGCTCGGTCTCATCTTATCACATCCCATAATCCAATCCCACCTTATCATATTGAATAGCGTTGTAGGACGAGAGTAACATTTCATCACTCCCCATAACGCTACTAACTTGAACTTACTGATGCCTGTGGGAACTTGTAATAGTTCTCACAGAATGCCTGCACTTTCGACTCATTTATTATCATTTGATCGGTGAGGACGTGCCTACTGCACTCAGCTAAAGCCTTCGCTGTCAATATTTGTGAATATTCGACTATTTATACATATAATAAAATTGTAGAACCAGCGTGTCTGTACATTGAATATATTTACCAAAAACTGAAGGCTGACGGGAAGTAAAGATAAACCAATTAAAAATAGTTTAAAAACTAAAGTTCTACGCGTAAGTCACGGGCACAGCTAGTTTAATGTATATCGCACAGTTGATGAAGCGCTTGTTTATCTCTTGATCGTCCACTATACTGGATATGGGTCTCCGACGTACACCATGTATGGGACATACATCCCTCGTGTACAATACAATGTGCACAGGGTAGCGTGGCTTTAAAACGGCACGCTGACTCGCGGGTTGGCGAGTCCACTCTTTGACTAGTGTTATTCGTCAGGACTGATAGTAGGTAACGGCTTTGTTAGCCTCAGCCATGTTTTACGACGACCAAGGCAGGACATGGCCTGGTGTTATTCTACTATTTTAAAGCCATGTCGGTCGGCTGCAATAGTGCTATAGTATTATAATACATCTATTACATATAATAAACAGTAAAAGGGTTGACTGTACATTGGCTTAATTTTCAAAAAAAAACAATCGTGTGTCTCTTTAGCAGTTACAGAACCCAATACAGTAATTTTATTGTTTGTCTGTAAACTACTGAACGGTTTTCGATCGGGTTTTTTACTAATGTATAGCTAAGTATCCAGAAGGAAAACTGGTATATGTCTTTTAATAGAATCACTCAAAACTACTGGATGGATTTTCATGCGTGAAATCCTGCCATCGTGTCGATGCTTTTACATGTGTTTAAAATCTTTTACAGCTGCTTAGTCCACGAGAGCTAAGCCGCAAACAGACGATAGTTAGTTACTAATAAATTCCTGGTGAGAAAACTTGTTGATGTTCTTTGGAGAATTCCTACCAGCTGAGATAAAGTTGTAATATTCACCTACACAGTACTACGCTCACCATCGCAAACCTTTACAGTAAACTATTTTACAATTTTATCTTATAAAGGTCGAACGCTAATGGCTTTTAAATGTTCGCCATATATTGGCGTGTGGCGTGTTCTCGTATTTTTTGCTGGTCGCTGGTAAATGGTACCTGATTGTGTTGTTGTTGTTTGTTGATAGAGAAAAAAGATAATGATTCAAATTAGTTCTGGCGACAAAGTCTTTTCAACCCGTTTGTGATTTTAGTAGATTTCCTTTTGCGTTCCAAATAAAACATAGTCAGACATTCGACCGATATAGAAAGTAATTTGTTTGTACTACGTATTTTGATATAAAAAAGATTAAGTAACTAAGTGAGTACACTTTATTGCACACCAGACAATACACTGAAAGTGATACAAAAGTTTAAATAACATAGGTATACAAAAGGCTTTAGAGATCTCTTCCAGAGAACCTTTAGACGGGAGGAGATATATGCGAATAATAGGAAGATAGTGCACATATTATAATTAATAGAAACAAATATGTAATAAAGATATTTACCTACATACTATAAAATAATAATCCAAAGAAATAAATTCCAAATAATATAATAATTGGCTTGTATTTGAACGAGCAGCAAAAAAATACAAAATAGGAAAGAAATCGTGGTCTACAAAAGAAACTATTTTTGAATAACTGAAATAACCATTTTTTATTAATAAAATTATCAACACAAAATTGACTATTATTTGTATCCGTCGACTGATTATTTTCAATTTATAATATTGATATTCAATTTTTAATTTTGAGATTAGCGAATTGAAAATTCAAAAGAATAATTTTATTATTATCTATTATCGTAATTAGTATTTTGTATGTGTGTTGTACTATGAGCGTGTATATATATCTAAAATAAATTTGTTATTATTAAATCAGTTTTGTATTTTTAAGTTTAATTTGTATCTATAAATAACAAAAAAAAATCTAAAAATCTTTGGTACGAACCGAACACTTCAGTTATATTTACATATTTCAACAGTGTTTGACGGCAAACCCTCGTTCAAGTTAACTTGTTCAGTAAACGTTCAGTAATGCAGTAATGTTTGGTTTACGTCGGGTAAAAGTGTTTGTTTGTGCAGTTTGTCAGGTGTATTAGGGAGGGGGGGCTCCAGCGGTATAACGAAAACAAGTGAAATAGTTTGTGTTTATGAGGTAGCATTAATTTTTGCTCGTAGCTTAGTTTGCAAGATAAGTTTTCTAAATTATTTCGGGTGCAGTTAATATTATAACCCCATTTGTTACAATCGCTACGGGTGACATTATTTTTGAGATATTTTTTATATATTAATATAGTCATGGACAGGCCAGATTTATTACAGAATCGTACAGAGTAGCTATACTTCTGCCTTGTGATTTAATATTAAATGTTCATTAGACATAAATTTACTTGTATGAAGTAATAAATTAGTCTTAACCAATCTAAAGTATTTAATCCTGAAGCCAGAAGCTTGCATTCATTCCGCGGGAACTTTTCAGATTATGAGTGAAAACATACGGTCGAACATGACACCTAAAATCGCTGAGTTATGAATAAGAAAACCTACTTGTAAAACGAATATATTATGGAAATAATCATGAGATTGTTGCCATATATTATTTTCGATAGAATAACACGCTTAAATATATGCGAACCTACAATTAAACCAATTACGAACAACAGCTTTTTTTTCACCCTCTTAACGTCCCTCTGTAGGGAACAGACCTCCTCTAGTAAATCACTAGGGGATTTACTAGGCCTCCCCTAATAAACACTTTCTTTAGCAACCCAATATCAGTAATAATAAACCTATAAATAACTATAAAGTGTCTATAAATATAAACCTATAAATACTATATTGTCTGAGCAATGGGTTTTTTTACACGGACTAATTGAATGTTTCATTGTTTCAAAAATATGTTTAAATAAAAACACTGTGTAACATCTTATTATTAAGATAAAACAATAACAAGATATATTATTTTTCAAGATTTCAATAAACTGAACGAACAATGTATACAACATATAAACAACGGATACTTCTCAGATAACGTCTTAACTGCTGTTTATACGATCGTGTAGTCAAAGGATATAGGTAAATCGTACATTGCTAAAATATGGCTTAACCCAAAAAATACAATACAAGGTGATGTTAAAAATAAGAACAAATGAATTATCTTTCGGAATATCAATTAATATATTTACCCATATCGCATATTCACTATAAATTTTCATAACAAAAAGAATATTAATATATAATAAAGTTTTTTTAATTAATTGGTAAATTAATATTATAACATCAACAGCAGTTACAACTGCCACTACTAGATGACGCGATTACAGTATGTAATTTCATTGAAAATACGCAAATAAGTAATTACTTATTTGCATATTTTCAATGAAAAACTATATATAAATACAATTGAAGTGATTATTTCAATAAATTGTCACTGACGCTTTAGTAGTTTTAATGATGTTAATATGCGCACACGCATGAAACGCAGCAAACACAATTGCAACACTACACCGTGTGTTTACACGTAGATGCGACAAACTTATCAAAAGTATCACGAGTCCAAATCCCTGAATGTCGGAGTAAGTGCGCAACTTTTAATGGATTTCCTAAAGACTATTTATAAGATACCTCGTACGGTGGAGATTACAAATATTAGAAATAAACACATCACGTGCGAGATATCGAAGAAATTTACCTATTCCAGAGATTACAGCTATCAAATTTCGGAAAAAATAGCACTACGTCATCTCGATTTACGGTAGCCAGACGAATCCGAAATATTAATCAGTTTGAAAATGTATTAAAATAATATAATTACATATGTAGTATGTATATTATTATGTATAATATTTTCTACACAGTACCTATGTCAGGAGATTGGTGAGTGCTAAACACTTAAGGCTCATTTACTCAAGGACAGTTTCTCGAACAGTTTGAGCGAGAATATTGTATACCAGCGGCGCCTGTGACTTCGTTCGCGTGAACTTTACAGTGATTCCCGTGAAAGCTCTATAATCGATCTGGAAAAGTACCCTAAATGGTAACCCGGTACATAAGCTAAAACTATGCCAAATTTCATTAAAATTCGTCCAGTAGTTTCTGAGTGATGCGCGATCAGACAGACAGACAAAATTCCTAAAATTGTTGTTGCTATATTTATTGCGATAAATATTGCGATCGTTTTTCTTTTAAAAAAATATTTTATTACAGACATGGTTCCGTTGCGATTTTATTATATCTACTACAAGTTCCGGTACCCTAAATGTTAACCCAGCATATAAGTTATAATTATGCCAAGTTTCAGTCAAATTCGTCCCGCCGTTTTTGCGTGACGCGCGTTCATATACACAGACGGGCAAGCAGACAGACAAATTACAAAAATGTTGTTTTCGTACCACTCGCTCAAAAAAGTGACATTCTATGCCACAAAAAGCGAACATAACAATAGTCATTTTTAATCTGTTAAAAACAGGGAAAGAAAATTGTACTGAATTTCATTCACCTCTAGGGGGAGGATGTGATTTAAATTTGGAATACTTACCGAAATGTATACTGAACTACATCTGTGTTTACACCATTGAGTTTGTATATAAAGCATTATACATCATTTTGAAAAAGGAATACGCATTTATTATGCAGTTATGATTATTAAATAAAATTGCGAAAACCGACGAGGCCGTATGAGTTTGATGCCTTTGCTTTTCCGACAAAAAAATATTAGTCTAGGAATTTGCCGCGTTTTTGTTTTCTTCAAATACATAAACGTTAAGTTTATTTTAATTTATTTTTATAAATAAGTTAATGTTCTAAAAATACGTTACGATATTAAATCAAAGCGACAGTGACAGTGAATTGTCGGATTCCATCAGTGCAAATGCTGCCGCAATTATAAATAATTTGCTTCCAACAAAATCCAAGGAAAATTATTTAAAAACTTATGAAGAATTTTCAACGTGGAGAAGTGCGAAAGGCCTATCAATTTCAGAATCAGTACTTCTTGTCTATTTTGATTATTTATCCAAGACAAAGAATCCGAATACACTTTGGTGCATATACTCAAAACTGAAAGCTACAATAAGCATCAAACACAGCATTGAAATAAATAGATTCACGAAATTACTGGCTTTTTTAAAAAGAAAATCAGAAGGGCATTGCTCAAAGAAGTCTAAAATTTTTACGACTTCCGGCAACTTCGTCCGTAACTCACGATGCACCACCACCACTATCTCCGACGTATACTATCTACAATGAAACGCAAGTTCCTCAGACGCAAGAACAGAGAAATACTCAAATCAACTCATCAACAATAAATGTACCAAACAAAAATGTAACTCTCTCTATCAATAATTGGACCAATGTTTCGAATGTTAACTTTTACTTTTAATTGTCATTATTTTTAATAAATGCTTATCTCATATTATTATTGTGTTAATTTTTTCGCAAATGGTACGAAAAGTAGAGAATTTTCCTCGGTGATAAAGCTGTCTTAGTCTTGGGTGAACTTAAATCCCTCACTACACTCAGGACTCGTCTTAAATCCCTCGCTTCGCTCGTGATTTAAGTTTTTAACACCCTCGCTACGCTCGGGAGTAAACCTCGAGTCCTTCGTTACGCTCGCGATTTAAATCGTCACCCGCGACAGAAAACACTGCTTTATCCCCTTGGTTAATAATCTACTATTTAAGTTCTGTATCATACCTTACAATGACTTTTTTTAAAAAATATTTCATAAACTACATTGGATGAAATTGCTATTTCAAATCAAAGGTATTTGATTCTTGATAAATTTCTTTTAATAAATTAGTCTTGATAAATTAGTCTTTACCAGGTGATAAGATTTCGACGAAGGCATTTTTTATCCGCATTTCCTCGATACGGGAATCTCGCAGACTGTTTTTTTTTCTGAATGGCTAAATTCTTGTGGCTCTAGTGGCCTTTCAAGAGTCACCGATCGTGTGTCGCAGACTGTTCCATCCAAAATCCATTTTATACCTCGAAGCCGGAGGCTGTAGAACGAACTGCCTCAATACGTCTTTCCATTACGTTATGATATGGGGTTCTTCAAGACAGTTGTGAATAGGATTTTACAAGGACGGCGGCGCACCCGCATACCCCCTAGTGTTGCAGGTGTCCACGGGCGGCGGTAGCACTTACCATCACGTGGGCCGTAGCTTATCTGCCTACATTCCTGTATAAAAAAAACTGTAAGTTAGTGACGCGTTGTTACATCGAATCCGGGCAAAGTGTCAGGAACTCTGAAATGAGGACTATTTATCATCAGCTATGTCAAATGATATGTTATGCACAAAGTTGTAAAAGCAATCCCGTTGTACTCTCGGCGGGATTCCTTTTACACCAGACTTTACAACTATAATCTGCATTAAATGTATCATTTACATTCGTTAAAGCAATATTGAGTGCGATTGCTGTAAAAATGATATTTTTCCTTCTTCATATATGACAATGGTGCAATTAGCACATTCTGCCAGTGTCAAGGTTTCTTCGTAATAAACAATTTCAAGGTCTGAAACGTAATCCTGTCAATGTCAAGTCGCGAGTCGCTCAGTAAACCGATAGTAGGTTTACTGAGGACAGAAGAAGACTCTTTGGAAGCGCACGAAAAACACAGTCCTACGCTTTTATTTGAATAGCACAAACACCACGCACGAAAAACATTTTGAAGTTTAATAAACAGTCACTATTAAACCACAAAACACCTAATACACATTTTTTAAATAATCAAACAAAAACTCAACTTCACTTCTCGACTTCCCATCAAAAAGTCCAATTGATTATAATTGATAATTAATGAAATACTTAACTGTCACAGAAACGATAACCGACGGTGCACTCTGTAATCGCACAGTCGCTGGGTGCACTCCACTGACTAATTTACCCCTCTCACACGGAAGACTATCGTAAAATACTCTTTTACTATTGTAAAAAGCAGGACGCTTTACCTTATTCAACCAATTTCTTTTTTCGGATTGGCTAAATTCTTGTGGCTCTAATGGCCTTTCAAGAATCACATATATGGTTTAGGGCGAGCGCAGAAGGCGCTCGGCCAGGAGCAAAGAGTGTGAGCAGCAACGGGCTCCCCCGACACGATGCGGTAGACCGACGGAAGGAACAGACCTCGGATTAGGGCGTTGCTTTAGGAGGGTACCGCGGAATCGCGAGTCGCTGAGAAACATACGGATTTTCATAGTGACTTAGAAATGCCATATCCCATTCCATCCTACCCTAGCCCTCCCCATTTTCTCAACTCTTTTGTCATATCCATTCCTAAATCTCCGAAGGTAGGCAGAGTATCCGGGGACGTGCTAATTTTTATAACTTTGGACTGATAATGGCTTGTATCGCGAATGTTCGTGGGCGACAATATACTCTTACTATCGAGTGGAACTAATTTTTTTTTATAGATAAGAGGGCAAACGAGCGAGCGGTCCCACGTGATGCCAAGTGTTACTGCCGCCCATGGACACCTGCAACACCAGGGGTATGCGGGCGCGCCGCCAACTCTCTATAAAAAAAATATAACCGTAGGTTTGTGTACCTTGAGCATGTACCTATTTGTGGGTAGAAGCTAGTTTAGGTTATTACGCTTTTAAATAGACATGTAGTTATGATTAATTTAAATTATTTTAATTACCCCATTAAAATTACTGTAGATCAGACAAAAATATTACAACAAATTGCTCGTCAAATTTTTCTAACACAAATAATTCATGCCAAAATTCTACGCCATTGTTCAATGTTCACTAAATCCCTATTGTCAGTAACAATAGTCTAAGATTTCATTAGGCCCACGCCATTCCCCTAAGGGCGGTTCCACACTTGAATACGTAGGAGCCAGACATTACAGAGGTAAAACTAAAATTAGCGTTAGGTCTGGTTTACACAGTGCGAGCTTTAGCTAGTTTAAAGGTTAGTTTCAGCACTACAGTCACTATAATATTAAAAAAAATATATATTGATGAAAATATTAAAAAGACGCGGAAATTAAGATTGCTCAATTTCTTTTAGAAAAGTAAAACTATTGATATTTCACTTATCGAAAAGTAAAACACATAATGAAAAATAAGTATAACATAAGTATAATTAATATTTAATAACAACCATTTTAACATATTGTTTAGAGAACTACACGAACATTATTAAGTGCCCGATATTGACGGGACATTTATCAATACCTCGGAAGGTAATTGATGTGTTCCCACACAAAACATTTTTGTAACAACATGATTATGACAAATTGTTGGAAATACGTTTTGTTTTTGAATTGTTTGTAAATCATTAGAGCTCATAATGTTCTCGTTAGAGCTGGTTGAACGCAGGCCAATTGCGAGGAAAGGAATCAATGTATGAAAGAGTGAGATATACCTAGAAATATATCTAAGTAAATAAAGTCAGTAATGGAATCGCCATTGTTACGATTTCCTTAAGAAAATAGACAATCTATAAATAGTGATTTCATCTCAATGTTAGTCACCGTCTGATATAAGGCTTCAGAAATTTAATAGACGAGGGCTGTGAACTGCCTTTCCCTCATCATTATCTAATGGGAATCTGAAATAAAACTCTTATTCAGTTTTTCATATGGTACCTCCGCTCAAATAAAGTAATAGTTAAAGTTTCAATTCAGTTAATTTAAATTTAAAATTTGTCAAAAATATTTTATTAACGATATGTCAATAAGGAAGTGGTTTCAGTTTGTTCGTTAGATATTAAAACACATCTATTATCTATTACATATAATAAAAATATAACTGATCACTGTCTGTACATGGAAGATATTGAGAAAAACTATTATTGGGGGGGCCTTTATCAACGCAATAGAACCCAAAACAATTATTGTTAGAATTTTTGTCTGTTTGTCTGTGCGTTTGTGCGCGCTAATCTTAGAAACGGCTTAACCGATTTGGGTGCGGTTTTCACTAATGTATTGTGATAAGCTTCACTTAACATTTAGTGTTTGTTTTATTTCAATCAGTTCATAAATAAAAAAGTTATATCAATTTAAAGAATCACGTCGAATAAAGACGGTGTTTATAAACTAAAGTCCACGCGGACGAAGTCGTGGACAACAGCTAGTATAATAATATGTAATAAAACACAAAGATAAAATAAGTCCTAAATTCTAAGGCAGTCTGAAAAGTAAAATGATTTAACAACATATTGAGAAACAGTTAATTATTTATTAATTTATTAATAAGTACTAAAATTGAGAACTTTCTGTATAAAACAGTTACAACGGCCACTTTGTTCCTGATTTTTGACATGTTTTTTTTTTGAGATAATAAAACATTTTTCGAACATTTCTTTCTATATATACCTACACCGTGTAACCGAAACTTTCCAGCAGCCTGAAACCATGAATTCCGTTCGTAATTCTGAATCCACTAACATGAAAATGTTAGGTTTTTTTTTTCAGTTGTCGTCAAATTCTTCATACAAACTTGCTGAATACAAAGCAAACAATTTATTCTTTTACCAATAAAAATACGTAACATTATATGTCAATTGACTCAGATTCGTGAGAAAAATGAAGGGTTTCGGGCTTCAGGAAAAGTTTGGTAACACTTTGTATAAAGGTTCATTTACACAAAGAGAGTTAGTGATACCAAAATAGAACTTTCGGCGCTAGATCTGAAGTTTTTTTAGCTCTGTTAGCGGCCAACCTTGGTTGACGCCTATCGCCCATTCTAGCCCTTTTTAATAATGTTCCTCTTCATTGAAATAAGGGAGTTTTATCAACGTGTAACAAAATGTGATTTTTTAAATTAAATATAGACACGGTCTCTAAAAGATAAGAAATCGGAGCCGATCAAACTAAAAAACTTACCTCTCTGACATTTCTGTCAAATAGTCAAATAGTTAATGGGTCATGTCAGTACCGATAACTTTTGATTAAAATTTGTTAATATGACATGTTCATTTCATTTTATACTGTTGTCTTTGATCTAGCGCGATTTTCCTAAAAACATGCGAATGTAGCGCTTTTTTAACGCCAACTCAGCGCGCTTTCATTAGAGAGCATTGGCAAAGCTGAAGAGAGTTTCTTGAAAGGTTCGGACGAAAATATTGTATACAATTCTCGTATTGGTCACATACTTCGTACGATTCACGCCTGCAACTGTTTACACGATGATAAAAACTCGATGATAATTAGTGATCACATGATGATAACAGCTGTATATAGTAGGCTTATATTTATTCTTGACCGATTTTCTCTCTTCTCTCTTTGTGTAAATGAGCCTTAACTAAAAATTCGACTGTTTCAAGTTTTCGATTGGAAAAGTGCTATATAATATTGAGCAACCATAATATATCAACATTAACTTTTCTTCTGCCGGCTTCCGGCACATCTGCGCTCTCATTTTTGTACCGTTCGTTTGCTGGAGCGCACGCATGAGAAAATGAGAACGCTCCTACATATAAGCGATATAAGTATTAATGTCATAGAAAAAATCTCAGTACCTATGCAATAGGCAAGCAGATTGCTTGCCTCAAACAATCTGCTTGCCTACCACTTGTTCTTACAAACATTCTTCTAGTTCTAACAAAAGTTTTTTGAACGATGAATTTTTAAGGTGCTCCGTTTGGAGAATGAAATGTGTGAGATGCACACGTGTCTTAGATACCCAATGCGGCTCTGCCGCTGGGCTGGGCTCTTTCCCGTTGAAGGTTTGGAACATCGCTTCACAACAAAATTAAGGTACCTATTTATCTATTATAACGATCTTAAACGATCCTTTTAATAGGACTTTTTGGCGGGAACTCGAGAAGTGAAGTTAAGTTTTTATTTGATTAATTGTAAAAATTTTGTATCATATACATTTTGTGATTTAATAGTGATAGATTATTAAACTTCAATGTGTTTTTGTGCGTAATATTTGTGATAATCAAATAAAAGTATAGGACTGTTGTTCCGAATTTACGTCTGCTTCCAAGGAGTCCTCTTCTGTCCTCAGTAAACCTACTGTCGCTTTACTGAGCGACTCCTGGCTTCGAAGGGACGGGACATTGACAGGACTTTGCAATTATTAATTAGTAGGTACCTAATTACAAAATAAACTTGACACTCGTAGAATGAGCTAATTGTACCCTTACTTATATACTCAGTCAAATAAGTTTCGTGATTTTTTTAAACAAAAAATATTACTTCAAGCCCCTAAATTTATTTTATCGCCCACGAAATAGGCTCCATTTGACGCAATACACTTTCGCCAGCGATTAATCCATTTGTTGAAACACTTTCCTGTACTTTTCGGTATGGCCTTTTTGGTTCTTTTAGCGAATTTTGTTTTATTACGTCAGCGGACTCAAAACGTCTGCCACGAAGTGATAATTTGAGACTGGGCAATATAAAAGTCACATGGGGCCATATCTGGTGAATATGGTGCTTGATCGATGACATTCGTTGAATTTTTGGCTAAAAATTCCCGTACGATGATTGAGGTGAGACAGCGCATTGTCGTGGTGCAGTATCCAAGAATTGTTGTTCCACAAATCTGATCTTTTCCGACGAATATTCTCTCATAATCGCCTCATGACGCCCAGATAATAATTTTTATTGACTGTTTGACCCTCCGAAAGGAATTTTGAGTGGACAACCCCATGATAATAATCATAGAAAACAGTCAACATGACTTTGATTTTTTAATGGCTTTGACGTGTTTTTTTTTCGGTTTCGGGTCGCTATAGAAGCGCCATTCCGAAGCTTGTTGTCTGGTTTGCATGTCACTCTCATAAACCTCACTATAATGCGTTTCATGACTGTGGGATCCGCATTGACTCGTTCAAGCATGCCTGTAGCAACCTGTTGGCAGGTATCTTTTTGAAGAAATTCAGTTCCTTCAGAACAAGCCGTGCCGGGATGTGTTTCATACTTAAAACAGCAGGGATTCGTGACACATGTTAACTTTCTGAGCTATCTCTCTTAAGCTAGCACGATGATTTACTATCACCATGTCCTTCAACTTGTTGATATTTTTTTCCGTCGAAGACATTGAACGTCGACCAGAACGAGGCAAGTCTTCAACTACTTCTCGGCCTTCTTTGAATGCTTTGTACTACTCATGTGCTCTTGTTTTTGACAAAGTCGACTCATCGTAGGCCTTCTCTAACATTTTCAATGATTCCGCACAAGAAATATTTCTTTGCCTCAAATTTGAGGCACTCGACTGCCCATGTATATCGATTATCGTATATCGCCAATGTACTTATGTGTTTCGGTAGTGAGTGAGATATGCCAAAGCCCATTCTCATCCCGTCCTATCCTATCCCTCCCCATTTACCCAACCCATTCTCCCAGTCCATTCCTTATTCTGTGAAGGTAAGCAGCTCATCCGGGGGTGTGCCATTGTTTGTCATTCTGAACTGATGTTGGCATCAGTTCAGATATACAGTTTTTACAATAATCAAACAAAAACTCAATTTCACATCGCGAGTTCCCGCCAAAAAGCCCCACTTTAAATATTATATTATTTATTCTTAAGCCTGTACTCTCCAGTGGCACTGTACAGACTAATATGGAAAAAATATTCCATACCGAATATTTCATAACGTCATTTCATAACCTTTTAGGTACAATCTGAAAAGCGTATATTTTTTGTACTACACAATGACAATTCTGGGACAAGCGGTTATCACTGGATTCTGTCTGTACCAGATATGTACCAGTAAGCTGTGTTTGGTTTATATCGGTATGTAAACATATTTAAATACTATTCTGAATTACAGGTTCAGACTTACCTGACTTATTAAATACATTACCGTAACCAGTTCTTTTTTTGTCCACTGCTGACGAGGTCCTCCTCGTGGACTTTGCCTTGTATGGCATTAAAACGGGTTGGCGTTAGAAGTGGTTCTAAAGGAGGCATGTGGCCGTATGGTGTTGACCGGCTTTAAAATAGCACCACATCGCCTTTTACCATGGGAATGTACAGTACAGTAACCGAAAAATATATAGCATTTAGAATAATAAGGAAATGTACCTAGATGTAGATCTTTTATTTATTTATTCATTGTGATAGAATTACTTTTCCATGTAGCTTTATGTAAAATACTTGATATTACTTTACAATATCAAGTATGAAAATAATATACATTTAGTAGACATTATATTACACTTCTAATTATATACTTATATAATATACTTGATGTCAATGTAGTCAATACTCCCATATCATTTATGGAAACAGATTTTTTCGTTGTAGCATTACAAAAATATATACATTTTTTTTCAGCTAACTTCATGTTCTGCGCGGGAGGTCTGAATTCAGCGATACTCTTGTCGCAAATGGCTCGACATTGGCCTGTGATGATGAAGAAGGCTGCCAAACTCGAGCACCGGCTCGCCGAGATACGTATCAAGAAGAATGCTGCACGCAGATCAAATATCATCGCATATCTTATTATGCTACTGGCTTTAGGTAAAGTTATGTTTGGTTAAGTTAGATTAAATAAAAAGTCTATAGCAACCCACTGCACGGCACAGGCCTTACCCAGTAGATCACTGGGCGGTTTCGCGCCATAATTCACAACGCGGGTCCAGTACGGATTTATGGATAGTAAGATAAAGTAATTCGATAAAAAATTAAAATCACCGTCACAAGCTAAAGTGGCAATGGACAGGTCATATCTACTGCAAAGCCAATACCCGACAGGTTAGACCACCTTATTCAGGTATTAAGAGTAGTCCTTGAACACTCGTACCTCGAGTAGACCTTGAATGGAGACCACTTACCGAGAACGTATGAGACGGGACGTCCTTCAGCCACATAGATCGACGACTTCAAGTAGCTCGTAGTGGCTAGATGAGAATAGTGATAGATTAAATCCGCGGTGGGCACGAATTTTTAAAATATACTCTTTTATGCAAAATCCGTTTTTAATTGTATTTCTGTTTTTATAACTGAATTAGTGTTCTTTTTATTCTATCTTTTAAACGATGTAAAAGATATTACTTAATTATGTATTGTTCTGCTAGAAAATTGAGTTATTCAACTACTCGCTTAAAGGCTCATAATTTTTAAAATTCTTCCTTTTAACTTTCAGTGGAACACCTTTTCAGCGTATCATTTAACCTGAACTTAGTCTTAACCTGTACCTCAAAGTCCATATATGACGACGGCAATATACATCATTACTTCTCATCCACGATGTCTTATATTTTTGACTACATTCCCTATAATATTTGGATTGCACTTTTTTTTGAGGTAATTACTATTTTTTCAACAGATATCAGGATCTCTCACCTACCATGGTTGATATTTGGTTATAACATTTATTCACTGAAGGGTAAATTCAATCACACGCAGATTTCGGGATATGACCATGGTGTTATTGCGATGAAATAAATGTTTTTATAATTCTCTGGCAAGCATGTTTCATCACCATGTTTTCATTCACCGCTAAGCTAGTGATAATTGAGTAATCAGTATTTAAGTAGAAACTTAGTGTTTTGAACTCACTAAATTTGAGTCGAGAATATTATACTAGGCTATCATACAGATGACTTTGTATTAGTTTTATTATTAGTACAGATCGTACTAATAATAACAACAACATACTCAATAACAGCACACTAAGATCCCCTGTGTAGTGAATACAGAAGCACGCACAAAACGAACACAGACTATTCAATCGTATGACTGATAATAATTAATCGAATCCGGGGCCTCCTTTTGCACAGAGTGAACTCTTTGGTAGCCTCCGGAAGTTGTGCATTCGGTGATCATTCAATAGCCTTTCTGTAGCCATTCGATAGATGTCAGGTAACCACTCATAGTTCGCCATTCATAGTTCATAGTTCTCATTATTCATAGTTTTTTTTTTTCGGAATGTCTAAATTCTTGTGGCCCTAATGGCCTTTCAAGAGTCACCAATCGTGAATTATTCATAGTTCTCATTGATTGAAATGTTATTTACTTATGTTCTTTATGTGTTCAAAAACAATTTAGTGCTTTGTACATTCCAGATGGCAAGAATTCAAGCTACTTTTCTTTGGAGCTTCACAGATGTACTAATCATCTGTTTTAGTATGTATTTGACTTCGCACTTTCAAGATTTCAACACAATTGCTCATCGAGATAAGGTAAAATAAAATTTACCTGGGCAATAATATAAAACAGAACAATTGAAGATTGATAAGGTTGATAAGTTCATAAAATAATTATTACCTTGCCGTCCGTTTTTACTATTATTTTCTATTAACCGTCAAATATTATTACTGACAGTGTTGTTGATACAGTTTCCATTTATAAATTAACCGACACAATATCTAAGACTTAATCGTGACACAAAGTCTGACTAATTTTTATAGTCTGAGATCTGCGTTCGTAGTTGGTTGATACTGTCAGTAGATAGTGTGTCCAGATCGTAACGTGGCAAACATACCTAAGATACAATTTTTTACATTTACAGTGAACGCTCCCTATTTCCGTTGAGACTTTTGGCCGATGCCTTCCCCTTGTTTATGCGGACTCGCTCCAATGCGTACGTTTTTTAATCTCGAAGACTAAAGTAACATTTCATGTGTTGCTAGTTTTTGGCATTTTTAAAATAATGATGTCCAGCAATCTGAACTAATCGTAAAACCATATTTGATATTGTTTAAAAAAGGTTTTTGTGCAAAATCGTGTGGTGCTGGTACAAATTTGTGGGAATCGATAGAATAATTACCATTGATTAATAATTACAATTAAAATAATCATTTGGCAATAGAGTGAATTTGAAATATTAATATGGTGAAAATATCGTAAGTATGATAAGTAATGACAACAGTTTATCTTCAAATATATTGATTAATTAATTCCCTCAATACACACAATATAAAAAAACACATTTAAAATTTTATGATTCAAATAACCGGCACCATAAAGACTCACACTATGCAAATTAATTAACATTATTTTCAAATTTGACATTTGTACTTGTCAATTTAGTCTCCGGGATCACAGACATAATTTCTAAACCTAACCTGCCTTAAAGACAGCAAAACAACCAAACAAACAGTAAAGTAGTGAAAGTTGTTTGCAGTAAACTGTAAAGACAGAAAAGAAATATTAGATTCGCCAGATGTCACTTTAAATCAATTTCTGTGAAGCTGTCAATTATTGAAAGCTTTGAATATTTTATTGTACTTAAAGTGAGACAACGTGCTAAAACTACTTATATAAAATTTTATAAATTTTAACTTATAACTTATTCCTGACGTTCACAGAATTAAGTAACTGGTCATCGCGATCAGCGTCCTTTTAAATAATACCGACCTCTATCTTCTTTATAATTTCTACATTTCAGAACACAATAGTGTGGAAATATCTACGTATCAAGTACTCTCAGTTGGTGGCGTTGGTGAAGCAAGTTGACTCCAAAATAAAGTTTTTCGTGTTGTTGTCTTTCTTCATCAACTTATTCTTCATCTGTCACCAGCTCTTCAACACTTTGAAGTGAGTTGTTAGTCATGGATATCAATATATGCATCTCATTGCAGGGCACTAGTCTCCTCTTGTTTCTGAACTTGTGACTCTTGTTGAATCACAAAAACGCTTCGGAGTATTAGCGGATATTAGAAACGGACCTCTTTAAATTCTGGATCACTAGGGTTGCCTCACGATGCTTTCCTCCACCGTCAAGCGAGTAATAAATAAAAAAAAATGTAATACTTGAGTAGAAACTCACTGTGCAGAGTTCAAAATCACAACCACATGAATGTACTATCATACTATCCTGGTCATAATAAATGTAAAACGATCGTTCTATAAATCTTGAATAAGTTTCTAGAGTAAGTCAGTAAGGCGGCATCTGTTGATTTTAATTATACCAACGTCGTGAAAACATCGACGCCAGCAAATGACAGTGTGAGATATGGAGATTCTGCGCCACGGGCCGAAATGTTTCCAAAATATACTAAAATTTTCCTGGAATATATTTATGTTTGGATATCATTTCGGAGGCCAACGAGTTGAGCCTTCACATCCTCCTTAGCTATGGGTCTATTAAGGTTGATAAAACACTCTGGAGTTGCACATCTCCATGTTTATATCAGCATCGAAAAATAGTACATACCTGATAAGTAGTTGCCGACTACTTATTCCTGAGATAAGTTGGTGGAATGACTTACTTCCTGAGGTAAGTCGACTTAATCCTCCTGGAATAGCAAAAGTCCATAATAGGCGAGTAATGGTAAGCATGAGATAAGCATGCCTGTCTCTTATCGTTACTAGTGGTAGTCGACAGAAAACTGATAAGTAATTTTATTGCATCATCTCGTCTATTAGTAAAGGTTGCCTGGAAGAAATCGTTTTAGCGCTATGGCCGCCGATTGTACTTCTGATTACTTTCTGAGTTTTTTTTTCTATGTGTTGATGTACAATAACAAATTTCACAGATAAAATAGTCTAAATAAAAATTTCACAGCAGAGGCTACACTGGACATAGTTCGACTTGTAATAAAAATGAGCTTGAAACCTAAGTTTTTCTATGATATCATGTATCTATTACAATTGAACCAAATCCAAAGCCGTTTTTGAATTAAAGGCCTTTTTTATATGTGAAATTGGTGGCACGCGAACAGACATGTCATCTGACAGTGAGTGAACATCGGTCAAAAATAACTTTCGTGATTTAGGAGTGAAGTTAATTTCTATCTATTACGGTAGTCTTCCGTGGAGGAAGGTAAAACGGTCAGTCGAACACCTGTGGAATGCAGCTTGCGCCCTCCTCCACCAAACATACTACAGTCTTTTAAATCTAGCTTGATTAGAATGACAGCTTTGACAGTGCCTCAAATAGTGCTCTATAAAAATAATTAATCTATAAAAATCTAAAAATCGCACGTATTTTTTTATTTGTAGTGCATGACACTCAGTCGATAAATAAACACATTACATCGATTTTATCATAACGGTCCCAGTACTATTCGAGGCACTTTGACAGCTGTTATTCTGATAAAGCAATATTTAAAAGACTGTAACAAAGAGACATTGTGCTTTCTTTACGTACATTTGCGCTGTGTGCTTTAGCGTTAAGGTCGGCGGCTGTACTTCTAATTATTTGTATTTTCTGTTTCTCTGTTTGTATATATGTGTGTCTGTATTTGTATATATAGACAGCTATGTCTAGTTAATGATTTGTACCTAAATTTGTCTAAAAAGTGCCGGAGTTGCTGATACCTAACCCTATCTACCGTCAATTCATTTCCATTCGTCAGTACACTTAATTGGAGGACATCTCACGCTACATTACACATCTTTTAATTTCAGAACATTGCATGGAATCGTACACACAATCTACTACGCGTATTCTTTCCTTTTTTTGGTAATGAGAGTACTGCTAATGTCGTATATGGCGGCTGACGTTTATAGAGTGGCGCAGCAGCCTGTCGCATCGCTGTACGACATATCTACACTTGATTATAATATTGAGGTAAGTAGGTATATTATACCAGTCGAATATACGACACTGTACCTGCATCGTTGGATGCTGCGCGTCAGATATTCACCAGTGCATGTATCGATACCGGTTGTTATGGATTGTTTATAATTAAGTATGCTCAGCTCCCGTTAATACGCTGAAGAACGCGCGCGGGCCACGTATGGCATATGTCATATATATGCCAAACGTTGGCATACGTCACTGAAATAACACAGTAGTTGAAAATAGATAAAAAATAGTAGTAGAAATGATTCTACCAGTTTTTACAATTTTTCATAATTTATAGTACAATTTTAGTATATAATTTATTCTACGCGCGTCACCCGAGCGGGCGTCGCGCGCGCCGCCTTGGCGAGTAATGAGCACTACGAACGTTTTAGACAGCACAACGAAACCTTACATGTTTATAACCTTTGATTTATTCCTTAAAGTTATTTTGTTTTTCGCTAACACGGTTCTATATATTTAAAATTGGTTGAAATGTTTCAAGTTTGACGTTATTTCTATGACATGTTGTACAGGTATAGCGTTTGGTTACATCAAACGCAATGCTTTAACATGTATTAAAATCAGCCTAATAACGTTCCACTGCACGGCGCAGGCCTCCCCTAGTAATAATTGGCGGGTTTCGGGCCTAGTGCGGATTGGTGGATCATATACTCCAGATTTAATTTTATATATAGATAGATAGATAGATACACTTTATTTTACACCAAAAACATACAGAATAATACAAAGTACAAGTTATTAGAAGTACCTACAACCGGCAGCCTTATCGCTAAAACGATTTCTTGCAGGCAACCTTTGGGTGGTGACGAGAAGTCAGTAGACTAAATAGAAGTAGATGGTGCAATAAGGAAATAATGTCTGTATATACATTCATAGATTCATACATACAGAAATATACAGATACCTACAGGCATTAATATATACATGCATTAATACATATACATTCATACATACATATATATATACATAGAGAAAGATAAAGGAAGAGAATATATATTTGACGCATGCGGGTTTCCTCACGATGTTTTCTACCTCACCGCCGAGCTACTGACAACACTATAGAAAAAATATCAAAATTTACAAGAAAATCGTTTCACTCCTAGTAAATATTTCTACCACTTTTATCATGTTTTAATTTCAGGTGCAGCGGTTCCACCGTCAGCTCCGGTACACAACAACGGCTTTGAGTGGACTCATCTTTTATGTGACACCTGAAATGATGCTAAAGGCAAGTGAACTTTCAAGCAATGGCACGAATTGCAAGAGACAGTGGCTCATTTACACAAGGAGATTTTCTCTAATGCCAGTTTATCGAATATCGGTCATAAACAACTGTTATCATCATCTAATCACTGCCATCCCTGTTATCATCATGAGAATTATATGTAGTTTGGTCGCATACGATAACCGTATACAGTATTCTCGCCGGAACAGTTCGAGAAACTCTCCTTGTGAAAATGAGTCCTAAGAATAGGTTAAAGAAAAGTAAAAAGGGGTAAAGAATTATTTTTGAATCAGTCGAAGTAACGGGACGTTCCTTGATTTTCATTCGTCGAGTATTAAAAGTCGAATCAATAGAGTTTCATAGAATGAAATTCATATTTTCAACAAACTTCTATAGAAGAGAATGTTCAAGCTGTAATAGATTAAATTTGTTTATCAATGACCTCATTCAATATTTCAAGTTATTTGCAATTCGTATAACAAAAGGTCTGAAATACACTCCTTATAAATATAATATCTCTATAATACAATATTCACTCACGTCAAGAAATAAACTCCAAAACAAGCGAACCCTCTCAATTTTGATTTTAATTCTCCAAAATTCAATTGACTGCCAAGGTAAGCTAAACAAAGGTTTTCGTAACAAGCAACTTAATTTCAAAGAATACTAAGTTAATATTTCGATTTTACAAAGCGTATTGTCGCAATTGAATTATCGATTTGTTGCGTAGGCGTACCCAAATATGCATGCATGTACAAGAAATACAAACCCTTTATAGGTTCGTATCAAAGAACACAGAATAAGTAGAATGGAAAAGGGCCAAGTTCGCCGCAATGACGCACACCCCAGTGAAATTACTCGTGGTGAAAATACCTATTTTCAAATTTCATTCAATCTTCAATTTTCCTATTTGCTATGAATTATTTTAAAATCAATTTATAAGTATAGGCGACAAGAGAGAATACGTGGCACATTTATGTTATGTATGAAAGTACTTAAGTAAATCGTATGTTGGTGAACATGGCTCATAGAATCATCATGCTGAAAAGGCAATGGGTAGGCATATTTGTCACAAGACCGATAACCGTTGGGGTAGACGAGTCCTCGAATTGAGGCCACTTACTGGGAAACGCAGTAGGGGACGCCATCCGCTCAGGTAACGGATGACTTGAAAAAGTTGGCCGGTGGTGGTTGGATGATAAGAGATATGTGAGAAGAGATATGTGTGAGTCTTAGGAGAGACATAATATTCAGCAGTGGAGAGACATAAGCCTATGGTATAATCGTATGTTACATATAATCGTGATACGTTTAATCATGTATCGAAAATGTTCATGGGCGACAACGCATGTCATCCATTACATGCATGTCATGCATGTAGCCAGTAGCTGATGGTAAGCAAATATTATTGGACATTGTTGACGGTTTATTGATGGCGGATTTACATGTTCAAATTTAAATCAATTTCCACTACTGTGACCACTTTCCCTTAAGATAATTTTAACGTATTTTTAACATAAAAATAAGATGTGGCTTGTTTCAGGTTGTCGGCACAATAATAACTTATGAATTGGTACTGCTGAAGTATGGCAATAGCAATACTACGAAAATGATTGAAGAAACTAAATGAGCCACCATCATACTCAAAAAAACTTGGCCGTGTGCACTACCGATCAGCTATATGTGTGTGAGACATGTACAGTCACAATATTTAATTGGTGACCCACTAACCTTCTTTCTTAATTTGGCAGTATTAATAAACATAAATATTAAATAACCATATCATATTTTTTTTAATTTAATTCGATTTATTTCTTATAGAAAAAAGGCGGCAGACGAGCATACTGTCCACCTGATGCTAAGTGGATACTGTCGTCCATAGACATCCGCGATACATGCCAACATCAGAATGAGAAACTTTGGCACGCTCCCGGATGCGCTGCCTATCTTTGCAGATTTACGAATGGATTGGAAGAAAAGGTTGGGTAAATGGGGAGGGATAGGATAGGATGCGATGGGATGGGCTCTAGCATATCTCACTCACTACCGAAACACGTACGCACATTGGGGAAATGAGATGAAGAGTCTGTGAGAGAGGGGTAACGTGGCCAGTCGAGTGCGCCCAAAGGTTGTAGGAATGTAGCGTGCACTCATCCCCTACACGTCACAGTGGTAGAGCTCACTCAACGAGACATGAGTTTTGCGTTTGTGTCAGTGCACACCGATAGTGTACAATGCGAACCATTTCGATCGGATTGGACAATTCGGCCCCCCCCCCCCCCCCCCACAGATGCAAATCTCATGTCTCGTTGCGAGGACTGTACGTACATATAAATCGTGACAGTATTTATTATAAAACACCGCACAATTATGAATAAAGAATAGTCGCTCAACAATTATTTCTTATTACAAGTAATACGAGTACGAGTATATAATTATTTTTATTAAATTATATTTATAATTACATCATTAGATAATTAATATTCCTTAATTAATCACTTTCAATTAATTATAATTAAATTATAGTTAAAAACTAGTTTTTAATTTTAGACCCACCGAATGAGTTTTATCTTAATTTAAAATGTGTAATAATAAAGTTTAAAATGTGTTTAATCTTTTTGTGTTATTTTATTATAAAACATATAGTTCGAACAAAAGAAATTATTAATGTCCTTAAATGGTCAACCCTTGCAATGGTACCTTTTAGTATTCACTGCTGGATATGAGCCTCTTCTTGTACATTGACTTGTGCATGACGAATATGTGGATTTAAAACAACACGCTGTCCAAGCGTCCACACTTTTAGAAGTCGTGTAGTTCCTGAAGGCAAGTTTACATTATAATTTAAAAATTAGTTTGAAAATAAGGCAGGTCTTCCATTGTTGAACTAATTTGTGCCTTATATTTCAATTACGATTAATACTTTTGAACCACTTAAAGATCACATCAAAACCGGGGCCCTTTCAGTATTTTAATCTGGAATTTATTACATTCAATTCATGGGGACGGCCTCAAGTGTTGGCCAGAGAGAGATTCCTGCGGTTTTGTATAAATTACTGGAAGTGGTACGAAAATGTTGCGTCCACGTTGTACAGTCTGCAGACAGCTTTGCAGAAAAATTCGAAAAATTAAATGACACAATCGTATACAAATCTAACGAATACGACCGGCTAGCGCACTTGGTGACCCTGCTTGCTGTGCAATAAATCCCGGGTTCGATATCCTGTCCAACATTCGTATTTTAAGAAGTTTCCGGGAAGTTAAGTAAGAAAGAAGAAGAAGTAAGAAGTTAAGAAGGGTCCGGTGTTATTGTGTTTGTGTGTGTCTCTGGACCCACGACACGGGGAATCCTAGTGGGCCGTTGAGTGTGACGTTATAAAAAATATTTTTGGCGGAAATATTATCATAACATATTATATAACCTTAACATATATTGTGCTATTCTAAGCCGACACAGTACAGTGTCGGTCGGCTTTGGAACATGTCTTCCCGCAACACCATTTCTTGCCGTACGTGTTGTAAAAGGGGACTAGGAGATAACGAAGCCGCCTTCTTTATATAAAAAATAAATAAAAGGAAATCTGTGACATATGTGTCCATACTCATACTGGGCCCGTGTAGTAGGATATGGCCCGAAATCTAGTGATTTACTAAGGGAAATCTATGTCCCGCTATGGGACATTATAGGCTGATGTAGGTGTCGTCACATCCAGCTACACTATAACATGTTAAGGTTACCCTCGGGTCAGTACTACCTCCTTTGATGATTACATCAAAGGGTTAAGTTTGGACCGACGATACACTCACCCTTCAACAAAATTACTTACAATGTTTTATTATTCGTTAATTTAGTTTCATGTTAGTTCGAATTCAATTTAGAACCCTAATTATTTTCGATGGAACCAATTTTGAACCCTTGAAAATGGTCGTAGGTATATTTAAATGCGTGGTGTTGAGACCGTCTATTTACAGTTCATTCCATTTTGATATAAATAACTTAACAGTCCAATAACTTATTTATTTACACATTCAAGAGATATTGTTAAGTAAATAATTGAATATATATATAAATGGCAACGCATTTGGGGTCTTATTAATAATATCTAGTTTCAAATATTAATAGTATAATGTTAATAATATTATTAATATAATATTAATAATAATATTATTAATAATAGTAATAATATTAATAGTATCTAGACTATAACTGTATTAATAAGAATTCCATAAATAATGTGAAATATATTTTAACATCTGTATGTATTATAGTTTTCATACAGGGTTAAAAAAAACTGCATCCTCTTAACACTGAATGTCTAACATAAAAACACTGAATTTTTTTTCCGAACTTCATAGTTTCCTTTAAATGAAGTTATTTTTAATCAAGTCTCTGACTTTGTTTGCTCTATACAACGGCAATGCTACACACTCCTAATTGAAGAACTTAAAAAATAATTCTATTATTAGTTGGGTGAAAGAAAACATCGTGAGAACACCCTTATACTAGAGAATAAAAAAAAACTGAATCATTTGTACTGCACCCTCGTGGTGAGTTATGGTCCGAAACCCCGTAGTGATTTACTAGTGGACGCCTGTGGAGTGGGAAGTTATAGTCATATCAAAATGAAATTTGTACAAAAGCAACACTAGATAGTTTCAGCGGCTGCGTTTAATAAAATACATTTTCCAGTACATTCATGATAAATACATTTAAACAAACAAAACATCCGTTATTTTGTTCCTACAAATTCGCTCTTTTGGTTTGGAACTGAAACAGCACCAACTCGTATGTTATCAATGTAGCTAACACCTAGAAACAAAAAAAAAGTTTTATAATCTCCATCAATAAGAAGAGAAGAGAGAAGGAACTCCTCATTCCGGCAGCGCATTTGAGGACGTAGGTACCTACGTTGGTCGCTCATAACAAAATTGATATTATTAAATGTCTTAAAAGACGACTAACGGATAACAGAGTCGCTACCACAAGCCCTCAGGAACTACACCATCTCTGAAAGAGTGAACCCAGCTTGGCCAGCGTGCCGTTTTAAGATCATACGTTCCTCATGTACGAGACAGTGTGCTTGACACTCATGCGATCTGGGACACTCATCGATATGGGAATAGACAAGATAACACATCATATACGTTCTTATCAAAGAAACCTCTGGGGGTCTACTCCGAAAACACGAAAAACGAAGTTTCGTCCAATATTTCAGTAGATTCCTACCACGACAATATTCACTAGGATACATCGGCCCGAACGAACTTAATTTGACATTTGAAACTACTCCCATCGCACGAGAGAACAATCGAAATATAGATTTTGGCAGGAGATACTTTTGGAGGTCAAACGTCAAATTTGACGATAACAATATCTCACCTTTTAAATAATTGTTATTACACGATATATAGAGCTACGAACGAAGGTAAGTGAGAGTAGGGTTATAGCACTTCGTTCGTTGGAACTTCGATCGGGCCCGAAACATCTGAATCATAAAATCAGAGTAGACCCCCTGGTTGGCAATTTCGGGGGGAGGGGGGTTAAACTGATGAGGAGGGGTTCATTAAATGTCAAATTTAAAACTTCGTACTAAGTAGTAATAAAAAGTACTTCGTAATAAGAATGTTCAGTATTCAAAATACATATGAATTAAAGAATTGGAGAGCTAGTGAACATAGAGCACATAGACAATAGATATGACATATATATGAACATAGACATGACATATATATGAACATAGACTGTAACGTGGCTGCCCTACAGTGCTTGGTATAACAGACCTTAGTGAGTATTCTCAAATCCATGGGGAATTTATTTTAATTACTTAATAAGTACTAATCATTAGCATATGTTCATATAAGTGAAGGAATTTACGTACACATAGTATAATTTCACGGGTGACATAAAATAACTCGAAGCCACTTAAAGCAATTGTAGAGTGATATACTTGATCCATCAATTGTTGCATCTGAAATTAATAAAATTACTTTAATAATTATTCTATTTTTTATTTTTTTTTTAATAATACTGCTCGTTTTTATATATCTACTTTGAAAAAATAAAAGTTATCAATAATATTATTAACTAATATCCACCAATCCGCACTGGGAACGCGTAGTACATTATAGCCCGAAATCCCCTAGTGATTTAGGAGGTCTAGCACGAGGACCCCCTAGGAGGCCTGTGCCCTGCAGTGGGACGTTAGAACGGCTGACATCATTGTTAAATAATATAATAAAAACAATTCATATATGCATTTTCTTTGACATATATAGTCACTTTTTTATTTTGTGAAATAGCCAACAAGACACACAATGTAACAAGAGTAAATACTGGGCTAGAACAAAGCTATTAACCAATTGTTGCCTTGCCTTACAAAGCTGTCACCGCAAAATGGAAAGTTGATATTGTTGGGTTGATAAATATGGGTTGGGTTGGTTGATATTGATAAACAAGCATCGATATGGGAATCGACTAGATGACACATCATACGATCTTATCAAAGAAGCCTGATTGGCAACTTCTAGGTAGGTGAAGCAGATGAAGAGTTATACGCAATCAGAATGTTCCATTTTCAAAACACATATGAATTTAACAATTCGAGGGCTAATGGACATAGAACACTATTAGAGTGTAACGTACCTGCCATAGAGTGCTTGTATAACATATCTAGTATGCATTCTCAAATCGATGGGAATATAAATACCTAATATATATACCTAATAAAAATACCTAATATAAATACCTAATATAAATACGTAATATAAAAATACTAAAGGAAGACTATACATAGGTCGAAATAATAGTATGCAAAGCGTACTGCAAAGGAATACTCTTTACCATTTCAACCTACAGGAAAATAAATATTTTTTATATGTATATTATTTTCTTTTAATGAAATTAAGACCTACAAAACGGTACCTCTAAATGACGGTCGCGTGGTTTCCATCTCTTCCCACGGATGTCACAAAAGGCGACTGAGGGATAACAAAGCCGCTACCAGAAGCCCTGAGGAACTAAACCACCTTAAAAAGAGTGGACTCACCAATCACTTGGGCCAGTAGCGTGGCGTTTTAAGGCCATACAAGCTGCAGAGGAGTAAGAACTGGTTATAATTACTTCAAAATCATATGCTGAAGCAGGCACGGTATGCAAAACATTGAGGGGCTCACGACTCAGCGCGTGTAGATGCGCAACGACAAAAGCTACTGTCATCATTTTCCCCATAACAAACGTAAGTGACACTCCAAAGTAAAAGTTCTTATCGTAATGGAGACTGTAAACGATTAAAACAAAATTAATGTACAATTGGCTATTTGACAGATATAACAATCAATTATAAAAATTATTGGATAACGTAGCTTATAATAAGCCAACAATAAATAATTATAAAATGCGTTTTCTGCATTACAAATATTTTTATATAAATAAATTAAAGATGTTTATATCCGTGATTTACAATTTTTTTTAACTTTGCGTATTCATTCTACTATGAAAGTTAGAATTGATAATTGATTTTATTAAATGTTCTTGAATGGTTTCATTAAAGCTGAATTTGCAAATTTGCCGGAAGTACAATAGATTATTTTATGATTGCAAATTTCTTCGCTTGCAATCCGGACTTCTGCTCCGCTGAGATCAGAAACGTGAAAACTTATGTGTAAGTATATAAAACAAATAATTTAATGCTATATTATGTTTATATTTATTAAAATTAAATGCAAATATTTCCTTGGGTACTTCAGATAACGAAACGTTTGTTAAGCACAAAAACAAGGTTTGTAGGTTATTTGAATTTCTGTGAAAAGTACAAAGAAATTGGTTAATTGGTCAATCTGTAGCAATTATACAACTTTGAACGGTTTAAATCGCGTATATTTAACATTATTTATATCCCGACGTTTCGAACACTGCAGTGGACGTGGTCACGGAGTGATTCTGGTCAGTCACCCTGTGACCACGTCCACTGCAAAGTGTTCGAAACGTCGGGATATAAATAATGTTAAATATGGTATACGCGATTTAAACCGTTCAAAGTTGTTTAATTGCTACGAGTATGTATAGTAATCGCGAAAATCTAAGAAAATCTGTTAATCTGTCCTAGTATTATTATAAGTTATAAACTTATATAAGTAGTTTATGTTAAAAAAAATTAAAACAAGATATAAAAAACATCTCAAAGTTCATTCCAATAAATAATTAAGCAGTTTAAACTTGGCTTTTTATATATCAGACATACATAATTGTACAACGAGTCACCGAAATACTCTTAACCCAAAGGCAATTGGTTGTACAATTTTATTCCTATTTATTTAACAACTTAACATTAAAATACAGATTACACTAACTATTTACAACGGATGTCGGTTGAGAAGCCACAATCACACATAGGGTACCTTAGGGTCCCTGTGTCTTGTGATTGCGTCACCCGGCCAACACCAGAACAGTTAAGTCTATATTACAGTATCGAGAATAGAATGAATTCTATCAGTTTTTACAATAGTTACTTTTTTCATAACTTATTGTTCACTTCTAATATATCTTTTGTTAGATGCGCAGTTACAATAATTCTACGTAGAATACGTTCTACTCTATATTCTTATATATTCTACATTCTACTTCTACTCTACTTTTCTACTTCTCTATATTCTACTCTACGTAGAATACGGGCGCCTGCGTGCATGTTTGTAACTTTGGCTTTATCACCTAAAATAAGTTTATTTCTTGCTAGAACTGTTTTTTATATTTTAAATAAGTTGTTGTCGTGTTTAAACACAGTATTTCAGTATAACTTTTTAAACGTTTGCGTTTTGTACACATTTGATATCTAATCGGGTCTGAACTAGTACAATAAAGGTATGTATGTATGTTTGTACCTTGTATTCCTAATCGACGTTTCGGCACGGGTTACACCAGCCGTGGTCACGAGTTGATTGAAGAGGCGGGTAGTCCAGAATGGGACCTGCGAGAAGTTTTATCAACTACTCACATCTGATCTTCACATTCGGAAAGGCAGCGACACACTTCACTGACAATGTCCGCGGACGTATTCGACGGTAAATCGACGGTAAGTAGAAATAAAAGGTAAACAAATACCTTTGGGATAAGCGTTCAGACACAATTTACAATATAAAATCGCATTTACTGTATTGAATAGTATGTATTAAAAATATCAACTCACGATATAATGTTAAATAATCTTTCTGCAATAAAGAAGAGGTTTGAAGAAAAGGATGCGAAAACAAAAGGATTTATGTTCTGGTCAATGATCTTTACTAATTGTGACAGACAATTGTATTGGCCTCTTAGCTCGGACCAGGAGATGCGGAGATTTGGTGGTAGCTGAAAAAAAGATAAGTTATCAAATAATAATAACATTGATTTCTATCTTTCTTCAGTGAAGCACTAAAATAATTTGCAATGGATTGAAATGTTATTCGTCTATTAAATAAGCATTATATAGGCATTGTGTAAAGATTAATAATTAATTAATTAATAAACTAATGAAATAAATATTTAATTAATGATTATCTATAATGTTATAGCCATGATAGATAGTAAATAGGTTTAATTTTAGTTACCTTTATTCAATTAGCTGAATATTCAATATTTTTTTATTTATAAATTTATTATTTATTAGCGACCCGCCCTCTCTTCGCTTCGGTCTATTAGTTTTTAGAACGAAGTTCTTTTACGCGGTTTGCGGTAGGTGTGAAACGAGAGAAAATGTAACGTGACGTAAGATTTTTACCCTCTCCATACGCCTTTCTCTTTTTCTGTGTGTGTGTGTGCGTGCGAGTATCGAGAGCGAGACTCAAGCAGAATAACAGACTGAGTGGCCAGTTGTATAACCTAAATTTTAGATTTGATTCCATATTTTAAATTATTTGCATTGAAAATATGATACAAAATAAAAAAACATACATGAACTACATACATGAAATAAAAAAAAAAAAAAATACAGATTTTATTTCGAATTACTACCGGAGTTTAAAAAAAAATGCGTGAGGATCTTCGTTGCTGACGGGGGGACGGGGCTGACCGCACATGTTTTTTTTTCAAAATTTCAAAATAAAATATAGCCTATATTAGACACGGATAATATAGCTTCCTATTTGTGAAAGAATTTTTGAAATCGGTTCTTTCGTTCCAGAGATTACCCCCAACATACCCACAAACACACAATTTTACCTCTTTATAGAGTATAGATAAATAAAATTAATAGCATAGTGAAACAGGTATCATGCTTAATGGCTTGGCTTAATGATTCCTAGCATATATTTGTAAAAAAATTTAGCGTAAGTAAATGTGGCGTGATGAGTTTCACTCGCTCGTTATCACCGATCATGTACCAGTATACTCTAGCACACTCTCAGCTCGCTCAACTAACAGATACAGTTCAGGATCTGGGAATTATGTTCAGTGTTGACTTAAGGTTTCATACGCATGTAAGGGAAAAAAGTAAAATTTAGGTTGGGTACTTGGACAGGCTCGTGATAGAAAATACTACACTTCTACCACGTCCATCCTACGTGGTAGAAGAATAGCCTCGATGAAACGTCGCATGCGAGACTGCGCCAACGGTATTCCTGGCGACATTGGCGGAGAGGGTGGCCTGCCGTATACTGAGACACTGGACAGGGGCACATATCAATGCTGTTATCTAGTGTCTCTTTTCAATATTTCAATTCAATATTTTTACGAATTTCTTTTTAATATTTCTATATTTTTTATTTTTTATTCTTTTTGTGTATTTTTATGTATCCATGTTACATACAATTTATCAATTAGCTGTAATTCGCTATAGCTGTAATAATAATTATTTTGTAGTTTACCCATTTGCAATATCTTATTGGCATGGATCATCGTAACCGCGGCGTAACAAAGGACTTTTACAACCCATCCATTTTCTATTGAATCCACACATAAAAGCAAACAATGTCCCGGTTGTAAACTAGGGGCTCTATTGAAGACGATATTTCTCTGTCGGTTTGTTTTCCTGTCTATCTATTAGTGCTAATTTCGACTACTACTGTCGTCATTTAAAATTAATCCATTAGTTTTGATTGGCATTGTAAAACAAAGTGATCAAATATAAAAGTTTCTCAGACGAAATCGGGTTCTAAGCTGGAGAAGTAGCGGGTAAAAGCTAGCTTGGATAATTCATACAACGACGCACTAAACATTACAATGTTACCGCTGTAAAAAGGAAATCTTTAGTAAAAATGTCGTTAAACAAAAAATAGTAGCAAACTAATCCCTAAGACTTCGCGTGACTTCCCACGTGGACTAAATTCACGTCATGCGCACATTTTTCTATACATATAAATAATACAATAAGGCTATACTCAATGACCCACAATGAGATGCCTGTGTCCTAGGTCCAAGACACAAACACAGACAATCACAAACCGAACAGCATGCGTGCGACTGGGAACACTGCGAACTGCTAACACGAGAACTCTTTTGGACAAATATTCGCTTGCGAGAACTTTTCTAAAATATTGTGCCTTTAGTTATAGAATTTGCTAACATGTGCAGATTTTCTTCAAGAGTTATCTTTGATTAAATAATAGTCTTATACTTACTTTGTGTTGTTTTTTAATAAGATTGTTAAAATTCCGAAACCTGTCATTGAGGTACAGTGTGATGACTATCAACAGTACATCTACGAAAGTCCACATGTAAGTCATTTGAACCATGGAGAACTGTACAAAAGACAAAATCAAAACTATCACAAGGTACTTGAATATTTTTAGAAAACTATATATATATTCTTAAAATAATTTAAGAAATCAATCTGTAACCCTGGAATTTTAAGTTTCATCACAACGAAAAATCACAGTTAGCTGAATTTTGGCATACATGTTTGCAATAGTGTTCTAAACATATCGACATTGATATCGCGTGTGCGTTTTGAAATATTTAAGGTCAAAGGTCACGACGTACGTTTTTTTTGGGAAAATCGCACTTCCTATGGGTCGGAGGTATTTTTTTTTTATATACATAAAGGCGACAGACGAGAATACAGTCCACCTGATGGTAAGTGGATACTGCCGTCCATAGACATCCGCGATACGTATCCACTTATCATCAAGTGGACTGTATTCACGTCTGCCGCCTCAGTTCTATAAAAAAAAATATATCGACGTCTTGAACAATAATAAAATAAAATATGTATACATACATACTCACCATATTTATAATTGCGATCGTATAGTCAAAGGGCACCATTTCAAAGATTCTGTCTAAGACAATCGTGAAATAGGACTTCAAACATAATCCAGAGTCATCGGGCAGCAGATAAAATTGTTTTATAGCGTTGTAAGTGGTTATATGGAATAGTAAATGTTCCACTGCAACAAAAACACAGTTTTTTTTATATATAGATGAAAGATGGGAGACGAGCACATATAATTTACCCAAACTCGATTAAATTGAAACTCACATTGAGCAAGTCTTAAGGCAGGATTGCAAGTGAGCGACTTTTTATACATGTCATATTATTAGGTTAACATTTTTCTAACATAGGTAATACATACGTCTAACATTATATTTCCCCAACATGCAATGGAGACCATGTACCAGGCAACGTCCAGGAAAGGAGGAAGTGCGGTGCATCCACACCTCCTCGATACGGAGGTGTCGCTTACTGTTCGGTCCAAAAATCATTTTATACTGCGTACCCGTAGGCCGTGTAACGAACAGCCTCAAGAGGTCTTTCCATTACGCTACGATATGGGGTTCTTCAAGAAAGCTGTGAACAGAATTTTGCATGGTCGGCGACGCACCCGCATACCCGCTGGTGTTGCAGATGTCCATGCACGGCGTTAAGACTTACCATCACGTGAGTTCGCTTGCTCGTCAGCCTACTTCCCTATAAAAAAAAACACGTGGTGCAGAAGACCCTCCGCCCGGGGCGTCTCGCTGACGACTTACGACTGGAAGAAAGTTACCGATAGTGGCTGGGTGAGGAAAGCTGAAGACCGTGTTTGGCTCTGAGCCTCGGGAGAGATCTACATCCAGCAATGGAAATGTATAGGCGGATGGTATTATATCGTAAGTAATACATCTAAAATATACTTTATATACGTCAATATTACTCACCGAAAGCTATGCTCAAAAGGATACAATTTGTACATCTTATAACACGAACAATTCTTCGGGGGTTTTTAAGTGGTGGTAATTTTTTTTCTATACTTTCTATTTCTTTTAACATGTTCCTCCAATTTATACTCATTTTTAATATAAATAAACATGACATAAAATCCAACGCCGTAAAGAAGAAAAACACTGAAAAATTAAGGTAGAAAATAAAAAAATATATAATTGACATTGTCTGAAAAAAGTGATATCTACTTTCTACTTCTACTTCCCAGTTATTGAGACTAGAGAAAAATATTTAAAAAAATCGATTAATCATTTACCAAATGTTACAGTGTATTAAAGTAGAAGTAATGTTTACTCTTTAATTAAAAATGTTAAGCATTAACAATTTAAAACTATATATATTATGTTGTTAAACCCTCTATGTTAAATTAAGCTGTTTTATTGTAGACTATCATAACAGCGAGGAACGCTAACTTTTCTCAAAAAGTTAAACTGTAATATTAATCGTATCACTGTCTGTGTCGTACCATGACACAGACCATCCTAGTATGAGAACAAATTTGTAAATTCTATTTGTAAATAAATCCAGTTCTCATTTTTATTAATAAGAATCTTAAACAACAACATTAATCGTAACCAATAAAATGCGTTTATTCAGACAACGTTACATTAAAAAAAGTAATAATTGTTCTTGCAATCAGAAAAATAATTTCCTGTTTTATTTGTATTCATGAATCTATCTGATTATTTCTGCTCATTTCTCCTCAATCACTGCTTTTAACGTTAATGTACTATCAGATAAATAGTTATAAAACATTTTTAATAATTCTAAAAGTTGTAAAATAATGCGCACAACGCGACCTTATTTATGTGAGCATATATAAGGCGGATGCCTTATTTCGTACAGACAGACTTACCTATCTTAGTAATAGGAATTTGATGTGTTATATAGTAATACACTCTAATAAACAGCGATATTACTTGTACAGTGATAGATGGAGCGTAGATTAGTGTGTACGGACTCTTCCAGGTGCATCTGAAATGTTGATTAATACGTCACATGAAAGGCGGAAAATCCTTATATATGTTTCCTACAAAATTGACTTTCTTTTCATTACCCACAGATTTCAAAATATGAGTTTAAGATGAAATAACGGATGTAATATATATTCGTTACAGGCCTTGATGGAAGTAGAAGGAAGGATAAAATTTGGGAAGAGAAAAGGAAGGCTTGATAAGTAGAAAGAGAAAGGTAGGAAATTTAAGATAAGAAAGAAACACGGACATTACAGAGGAAGTGGCATACGAGCGGATGGGCCACATGATGGTAAGTGCATCATTTACCTTCATTTGGTATTCTTATCTGTTTTTTTCCTTACCACCCAAAGGAAGCCGGTTGTACTTTTCGTGTTGCTTATTTAAATTGTCCTTTTGCAACATGTGTTGATGTATAATAAAGAGTTTATATATCTATCTAATTCGTCACCGCCACCCGTGGATCCGTGGACACCCGCAATATTAGAGAGCAAGCATTTGCGCGCCCTGTCCTTGCAAAATCCTGTTCACAGCTCTCTTGAAGAGCCCCATGTAGTAGCATAGTAGAAAAGCGTTACTTATATAATAATATAGTCGGTATAACCTTGTCAAATCACTCGACCGATTCCACAGTCCGCTGATCGGCAGCAAACCCATGAATCTGCAGCTTAAAAGCGTCCATCGCACGCAATTGTAGAAATTTCCTTTAGGCTCTTTCACTTCCCGGACGCGAGTCCAGGAAGTGACGACGGGGACGGGGAGATGGGAAGTGATGGGGAGTCCGGCACGAGATCTGAAACGTGTGACCATTTTTGTGATCCGTATTGTAGTGATTTTGTATTGTCGTGATTGTATTGTGCTTGAGCAATCGATTGGAAATCAGCTATGTCATGTTTGATTGATTATCTTGTTTATGTCGAAGGCTCTGGTCATATGGAAGTGACAACACTTGGTTCTGATGTTCATTATCACATTTTATTAAATTGAGGATTGTCTTCGGCCTTGGACTGTCATCAAAATTGATTGAAATACTAGCGCCAGCTTCACCCATTGCTTGGGTTTAACGTAAGTAAAATATAGCCCGTACCTTATAGAGGAGAGTCTAAGGTATAAAATAAAATAAACCTATGTATTAAAATGCAAGTAAGAAAGAATGTTGAATATATATTGAACACATGCTAAGGCAAAATATAATTGGGTGTATTCGAATTATTTCCGAATCTTGTGGACTCCATTTATAATTCTCAGCTCATTGTCGTGAAAAATTTTAAATGTTTTATTTGGCGAAAAATATATATTTTTCGAGTTTTTACCTAATTATTCATACGTATTTACGAAATGTAAAGCCCAAAAGCGGTGACAGCCTAGTGGTATCTATACTGGACTCACATTCGTCTGATGGTGAGTTCAAATCCTCGGTCCGTACCACTGAGTTTCTAATTAAGTACGGATTTTTGAGAATTGACACTGGCTCGCCGGTGAGGGAAAATATCGTCGGGAAACCCGCATGATCCAGAAATAAAAATTAAAACATTGGAGTATGTGATTCACCAATCTGCACTAGGCCCACGTGCTGAATTGCGGTCCGAAAACGCCCAGTGATTTACTATAGGAGGCCTGTGCCCTACAATGGGACGTTATACTCGTAGGTTGATACAAAAAGCCCAAAAAGTAGTTATTGTTAGAAAAAAAAATATAATTATATTTATACCAATGAATGAATACATGGATTCAGCTTGTTGCAGTAGCTGCAAGCAAGCTGAAAAGCTGATGATGTTCATGATGGAGACGAACAGTTTTCAATATAAAATGTGTGTGCATAAATTTTATATCTGAGAAACTATCGATCAAAAATATATCACATAACATATTTTTATCGTAGCATAAAATAAAATACAGCATTTGTATGAGTTTGCGGCTCATTCGACATGAGCGACGGCGGTGTGCCCGAGACTGACCGCCGGCGTCACAGAATCTGCATGCTACGTACAAATATTCGCGAAACTCTGGACTGGACGATTCACGGCATATTAAATCATCGATACGATACATACGATTTAGAGTCTAATAGTGTTCTGTGTTCAGTAGCTCTCGAATTCTTTAATACATATGTTTATTTTAAAAATGGAACATTCCTATTGTACTTAAGTTTCAAATTTGACTTTTTAATGAACCCCTCATCTGTTTCACCCCCCCCCCCCCCCCCCTTGAATTTGCCAATCAGCTTTCTTTCATAAGAACGTACGATGTGTCATCTAGTCTATTTTCATATCTATGATATTTATAATGTGAGACCCTTGAAGGGCTATTACTACATATAAGGAAATCGCAAATATGTAGGTGAAACGTTATAAATTGGTAACACCCATAAGCTCACTGAAACAAGATTTTTTTTAATATAAATTTAAATCCAACATCATAAAAATTAATTGTTCCTGTATGAAAATGAGGCAAGGCGTATTAAATATGTAAACCAATTTGCATATTATGCATACTATTATTTCTGTGCTGCACTGGAAGAATTCCAAGGTCTGTGAAAATAGGGACGTCGAGGTGAAATTGTGTTCAATTTCAGTTGGATATATTTTTTCTAGGTACAATTAGGTAAAACAGTTCTTTCCACAATGTGATGTGTTTTTAATGAAAATAATCAAATACTTAAAAGTCATTCAACAACGTCTTACGCAATGGACCACACCAAGACGAGTATCATGTTTATGACGAACATAAACCACCAAAACTAGAACAAACATTTGTATTTAAACAAATGAATATATCACCTTGAAATACAAATGAAAAACTCTTTATTGTACACTAATATCAAATACATGTTGCAACAAACTTTAAATCAGCTTAAATGAGTAACACGAAAATGTATAACAGGCGGCCTCAACGCCAAAGCGATCACTTCCAGGCGATCACTTTTTGGATGGTAAAGAGAAAACAGATAACGATGTCAAATAAAGATACATGGTGCAATTTTACATAACTTACAAACATATTTTTTATACAATATACATATAGAGATAAATACAATACATAAATACACTGAAACAAATGAAAGGCACTTAAGAAATTTGTTTTATTTTTAAATATATTTTTATACAATGAAATTACAGTAACATGGGCAATTGCAAGCGTTTTATTCACAAACATACAGATTCAGAAGGCTTCACCGAAGTGTCATAGGCACGTCTTTACAGATCGAAAATTAGACAGCGGAATAAATCAAAAAGCAAACGAATCAAAGACTGAAGCAAATTGAATTTAGGTTTTTCATTAGCGGCCAGTTGTTAGGATTTAGTAGCAAGAAGTTTCGGTAAGGGACAATACTCAAAAGAGTATTGTTACAATATACCTACTTGGTCTGGCCATACCATATACTGCTACAATTAAGAGAAATAAATAAATTACATTTGAATTTGGAATCTATCATTCTCACGTGGAAAGCAAATGTTTTTCTCATTTTGGCACCAATCATTATTAAATGTTTTACCAATATTAAAATGGAGTGGGGTAATAACGAAAACTGTATTGCTGTAATTGCATTACACAAAGTGGGCATAGAGCCAAATGCAATTTTTTAAACTCTCCACCCGCTTGTTATTAGCCGAATATTTGTGTACCTGGCTATCCGCTATCCGTGTCGGTGTGTCTTCTGTTTGTGACAGAAAAATATCTGGCCGTCAACGCACTATTCGTACTAAACAGACGATTAAAACTATGAAAGAGATAATCTGAAGAAATCCCGTCCGGAAGCAAAATATTTTGTCCAGAGAGATGAATACAGCATCCAGAACCATGCATACCACTTATTTTAAAAGATGATTTAAGAGTTGCTGTTTCAAAAGACGTACTAGTCATTTCTTAACTGATAAATCAAAGAAAAATAGAGTTGACAAATAAAAACTTCTTCGGCGGTACCCAAAGGGAGCTCATAGTAACCGTAACTCGTAAATACTCATAGTTTATCATAGTACTCATAAATCTTATTTACAAACGAGAAAATGTTTACCATTGAGGAACATTGTAACAATCAGAGAGAAACTTCTCAAATGGGCAATAGGGTGCAACGTGGCCATTGGGGTGATAGCTATCAAGGAGTGACTGAACCATACTTTTGCGAATAAGGTATTAAAATGTCGGTTCAAGTGTACCAAGATACGATTCTTGAGAAGGTCGAAAAGCTTCTTAACAACACCCTGTTCCATAACCCAGAATGGTCCTTTCATCAAGACTCAGCACCAGGTCATAAGGCTCACTCAACACAGGCGTGGCTAGAAAGGTTATTTCCATTAGGCATCTTTAGAGCTGAAGACTGGCCGTCATCTAGTCCCGGTCTTAATCTGCTCGATTATGATTTTTAGTCTGTTCTAGAGAGCATTGCATGCTCTAAACGCCATTATAATATTGAACCCCTAAAACATGCATAAGGGTGACAGTTGCCAATTTTCCCATGGAAAGTGTACGTGTTTTTAATTGAAAACTGACTACAACATTTGAAAGATTATATAAAAGCAAATGGTGACCATTTCGAATAAACGTTATATTTTTAAAATGCTTACCTATTCATTTCTAAAATAACACAAATTCTTCTAACCAAATAATAATGTAAAAGTAAAAATATCAATGTTTTCTTGGTAACAATATTTATGGCTAGTCTAAGTATACCTATATACATACATATAAATATATATACATACATAATATAGGTAATGGAAGGAAGAAAAATAGAATTTAAACGAAGTGAGTAAGTACTACAGAGCAATGTAAGAGAATTACTAAGAGAGTAATATCTTACCTTGTTTTAATTCTAGTTAATAACACTTACTAAGTAATTTTCCGTGCCAGTTCAGTGTGTGCGTCTTGTAATGGGAATTAAAATCGCAGAAAACAAATAGATTTATAATGCAATTAGCAACATTTAATATGCAATTAGCTGCTAAACAAGTTTACTTTAAACTGCTTTACGGCGGTTTTATTAAACGTATTTAACCAGTTAGGTTTAACAGATTCATGGGTCCGCAACACCACAGGTCAGTTCTCAACTCGACCCAATTTGATTACATTGTCGGATCTGAGACCGGGGTCCATTTACATTTCAATATGAGCCCAACACAATTTATGCAAATCCTACTAAACACAGTATAAGAAAGTAGAGTAGTGTAACTGTGTCTGCTGGTTACCTCTCCAAGTTCCTCCTCTTCCGCACTTCACATCGAGCCACTACCGGCAATCTTCTTCAGCCATCGGTCCATTTCGCCGGAAGAGTCCTACGCTGCGCTTCCCAGGACGTGATCTCCATTCAAGAACTTGTCTATCCCATCGGTTGTCGTCCTGATATGGTTTGACCATTGTCCAAACAAATTCTGTAACATTAAAGTAGCTCATACCATACCATACCATCAGCCTGTGTCTCTCCACTGCTGAATATAGACCTCTCCTAAGGAAGGCTACCACACACGATCTTTAGCTCTTCTCATCCAGCCATTACCGGCAACATTCTTCAAGTCGTCAGTCCACCTAAAAGTCGCTCAGGAAGTAAAAATTGTAAGAATTGATATTTATTGAATTTGAATTCAGCAAATTTGTATGACAATTATTTTCATGTGTAACCTTGTGAAAACTAAATAATTTCAACCGCTCATATCACGATCAACTACCAATTTTTCAATGTATCGTGTACCTACCCAATATCACTAACGATAAAAGACGTCACATAACTCTGTGTGATTGAACTACATGTGAGTTTATATGGCACCCGTCAATCAACGGGGTTTCTTTAATAAAAATCCTTCCTACGTTTTTTAATAAATAGGCTTCATATACTATAATATGAGACGTCTGTCAAATCAAATAACAGCCATTCGCACGACCACTCCTTCCGAGTTATTGGTCGCCGGATCACAGGTCACCGCGACCCCATGTGTCCGCGACGCCTGCTAAGATTTTTGAACAATATGCTATTTTATGGAATTTTATCGTTTTTTATTTTAACATTTAGTATTTTCATCAGGTTAAGATGAAGTATCGATCAGGTTAAGAGTTATCCAAGATATTAACCCGACATAATTATGAGTATTACCCTACAAGTATGCTACGCTTACATTATTAATTATTTATATCATAAACCGATATGAATCGAGCTACCTTTTTTATTGTAAAATCGAAATCAAAACTAATTATACACATAGCAATTAAACAACTGTTAACGGTTTAAATCGCATATATTTATGCGTATTGCTATGTATAGTAATCGCGAAAACCTAAGAAAATATTATTATACACAGATGATATGAAAAAAAAAATCCATTTGTTACATTTTCAGTAACTAATCGAAACCTGTAGAAACCTCATACCCACTTGTTACGGATTTTTATTATTCTCACAACGAATGTTCCAGATCTTTTTACCACTCAAACCTTACCTCGTTCGTTGCTTTGAACATAACAAATAAAACTCTAATTTGAGTTTTCGGAAGACACTCCAACGAAATGTCTTTTGTAAGTCAAATTTCTACGAAAATTCATAAACAAATGTTCAAAGTGAAGTTTGAAAGTTACATAAACAAAGTATATAAATAAGCAAATTATATACCTATAATGTAGATATAAAAAATGTGTTTTTAATATTGCAGTTCTGTTTTTAATAATGTAATATTTTTATTTATTTTGAACTACGGTGATCCATATATAAAAAAAAAGAAAAAAAAAGACTAATGTTCATAAATCTATTCTAAAAAAACTCAAAGTTTTTAAAAGTAACATATTTTCAATTGTACCACGGAAGTCCATGGGCGGAAGTCGTACGGGTGGATTTTCCGCCAAAAAAAACTGATATTTTTTTTCAAGATTAAAAGTGTCCTATGTTCTTCTTCGTATTCTTTGTCAAATTTCATTGAAATTTGTTCAATGGTTTATACGTGACGACATAGCAAAGAGACAAACAACACACTTTCGAATTTATGTATTATAATAAAATACATGAATTTCTTTTTTAAGTAAAGAGTAAGCATGAAGAGTTAGCCTATAAGTATGCTATGTACAAATCTAAAGTAGTGTATTTATCAAACGAGTATAGTGTTTTAAATGCATGTATCCAATGTACATATCATGTTGACGTCCTATTTAATTAAATAAAGTAGGTTAAAAAATACATCAATGTGAACTTGGACGCCTAATCTCTATCGAGTCTAATTACGCATGTATTTCCACAAGTTTTTCTATCATGTTGCGCGTGCATTTCCATTAGATTCGTCAATTTGTATTCGTTCGCAACTTCATATTATATCCTATTTATAACGACCTAACTTAATATTCTTACCTTTACAATACAACAGATTGAAAATATGAAATGTTATAAAAACGTATGTCAGATAATCAAATAAACCTTAAATTCTTTAAAAAATATAATGTTTCGTATTTTAAGTAACATTCTACATAGAAAAAATCAGTCAAAAACCAGATTATTATTTTGGCCCTTGTACATAGAACCCATCAATATCGATATCGGTATATATATAAATCGGTACCTAGCGAAGCGGCCTACGTGATGGTAAGTGGTCACCGCCGTCCATGCGTCGCCGAAATTGCAAAATCCTATTCATAGCTTTCTTGAAGAACCCCATATCGTAGCGTAATGTAAAGACCTCTTGGGCCAGTTCGTAGCACTGTCTACGGGTTCGCAGCAATGGAAAGATATAGCAAAGTAACATATCCTTCATTATTACAATTTTTAAGGTAAATATTACCTTTAAACCAACAACCTATTCGACAGTAACGCCAATAAACATGACTAAATTTTCGATATAGAAAAAGTAATACATTTATGGGCCTTATTTCTTTTTCAGCATTCGGCCTTCACAATAACTGTAACAAAGTCGAAATGCTAACAAGTGTGAACTATATTTGTCGGCACTTCGTAAAACGGTGAGTTTACAAAGTCACAGATCGGTACTAAGATTTTTTTATTTCACAATTACTTGCTACTGGCTAATCGGAATTGGTTTATTAAATAATACTACGTTTTAATTCCAAAAACGACAAACTACTTGATTACGATAACGAAAACCCACAAGTATATACTCGTAATTAAGCTAATTCTATGGCATTTTGTGTATTTCTAGCATGGACTAATAAGTACATAAAAACCGCCAGTAAAAATTCACTGATACAGTAACGTAGACAAAAAAGCTGATGTCACATCTCACTCCACTTTATCTTACGAGCTGAACTTACAAGTGTTATCATAGACTAATAGGAAGTCATTTCATATTCTACCAATACTGCGTGAGAATGTGCGATTTAATTCTAAACATTTTTAGTCTGTGACTAAAATGTGAAATGTAAACGTTATATTCGCGGAATAAGGAGAAATAACTCCACATCGAGAACAGTGCCACAGTATTTGAAAAGAATAGTAAGTGATCTACGTAACAAGCTATTGTGATTAAAATATGTTTTATTGAGTAGTTTAGACTATTCTGAATCAGAATCACATGAACTACTGCTATCGTGGTCGCTATCAGTTACTTGAATAATGATTTTATTGTCAATTATGGAATCAATCATAATATCGCGATCATAATGATCCAAAATTATTTTTATTGTTTTTTGTACTACTTTCGCTTAGTCGTCTTTTGTGACCTTCTCACAAGCTTCTTTTAGTAAGCTCAACATTTCATTAGTGCAGAATGGCGCAGCCGTATTGTGGCGAGCTGCCAGGAAATACTGGGTAAAGAAGTCTGTGCGTACGAGTACGAACGACAGGCAACTGATTGACTGACTGTTTTGTAGACACAAAATAGCTGCAGTGGCGCAGATTGGGGTGACAATAGTTAGGCCAGTGATATCGTTTTTGACCGATAATATTAAAAAAAATACAGCCATTTAACGACCGTTATAATTTTTAAAAATCTTAAATTAGGATCTTTATTGTAAATTACCCTACTGGTTCTGTCACAGCTTAATATTAGACTTAATCAAATCACACAAAAATAATCGAATTTGTAAATTCATACACTTCTAACATTTTACTCAGACTACGTTACAAATATCCGGTATCCGGTATTCAGTATGTTGAACTGCATCACTATCTTTAAAAAATAAAAAGTGACACACGACGTAACATTGTAACAGTGTGTCACGGATTGAAAAATAATGTAAAATTACCTAACTCTGTCTATTTGGATTGAAATTTGTTTTGAGGGTGAGTATTAACGATGAAAAAAATTTCAATATTTTTCTCAACCAACTGTTCATAAACTGTCAAAACGGTAATCTTTCGATGGCGTAACTTTGGTGGTTTCTTTTCAATCTAGTGTTGGCTGACCTGATGTCAATGACCGAAATTCTTCCTGCTCGTGGCACGCACTATAGGTGAAAATCAACAATCTGATCAATGCCGACGGCTGCACTTCAAATGACAGTGCTCATTTCTACTATCTAGAAATTATGATAATTGCATTTGAATACAGCATAAAACCAATGAATATTCACAAAGCATTCGGTTTATTACAGCTTAAAAATATATGTATGCATGTATACATGTGATTTATTCCCTTAAAAAAACGTTTAAACTTATAGAGTTAAAATATTTTTGATGACATTTTTAGTTTTTTAGAATGAGTACCTAGATGTAAGCAATTCACTATCAGTCACTATAAGATATAATTCACTATAAGATCTACGGAAAATTGCTTGACACACAGTCCTTTACATTGGGGTCTACGGGACGATCTCCTTATGGTTTATCCAATCTTAACCTCGAGAGTATAAATAAAATTATACCTATTTCAGATTATACTCGTTGCTTGCATTCACTAGAGCAAATATATTTCACAATATGTGACATAATATATCATATATTGTGGAATATTTTTTGTCCGTTGTTATTTACAACTTCTATTTTTGTCCATTACAAATATTATTTGTTTGCCGTCCGACATATTTTTAAGAAAATTGTGGCGCAAAAATCACTTTCGTTATCGCTCAATATCGTTCAACACTTTCAATGATTGTCATAAGAAATATTTCATATTTTTTTGCTAATAATTTGGCGAAATCATTATGATATGGCGTGTCAGTTTCAACAATTTCTAGACATTTTCATCATGCGTATTTAGATAGATGATTTGAATCTTTTGTATTGAGATCGCATACTGTTCTTCAAGGTATGTTATGACAATATGGCGTCAAATTCGTGGGTACACGTTACGATTCACGTTTCGTTCCTAAAAAACGTTTGCGGAATAAGTTTATTTATTCGCTGAATAGTGTGGTTTGAGGTCGCGAGTTGAAGGGTTGCAGGATAGTAGAGTATCACTTTAATGTAACCATTCCATTATAGTAAATATAGGTACGTAGTTAACCTTCTGCTATAGTTACTTTTTTGTGACAGTTAATTGGTGAAACCACGTACATTTGAATTGACTATTGCTTTCCTTCGCAGAATATAGAAATCGCAAATGTCTATTTTCCTTTACCGTATATTATTTGTTTTGTATATCCGATATTTCGATTCAATTACATTGCGAGACTGCGGTGGCGAGTGAAGGTGTTGTAGTTATTAACAGGCGAATCTCTCTACCATCTGCACACAGTGAACTTATTTTTGTTAATTAAGTTTACGGCACACTATACCAATTGGTATGTTGTATGTATGTGTAGATAAGGCCCTAATATGTGTGAACAACGAAAAAATCTTAATAGTCAAGAATCCTATTCTAAAAACCATAATGAATTCCAATAATCCAGTCAAATAGTACAAAAACAACATACATACAACATACCAATAAAATTTAAAACTGCCCGACCTTTTGCATGACACGATGTATAAATTGACTGGGCTACAATAAGTATATAAAAAAATCATATTTTATGACTTTCGGAGTGTCATTAATCAATATTAGATTTAGAACTTCCAAAACATTATTTTCCTAACAATTCTCAATCAAAAAGTCAATGATTAATTGTTTTCGATTACAAAATAAATATAAAGTCATCACATTAAAATACATAACTAAATAAATAACTAAATCTCATTTCGTAAATCTATATAGTAACTATAATAGTTAACTTTATATTTAAAAATTAAAATATAAGTCAATGATGATAGCATCACTTATAGCCGAGTATTCAGAAATCGTAACGGGATAAGAACTCTTAAATTCCGATATTTTAAGTCGAAACTATTACTTACATAAAATTTAAGAAGCTTCAAAAATATTTGTTAATGTTTTTTGTTTCACACTGAATAGTTGAAGAATATATTAATAAAAAAATATTAGAATATTATTATATTTGATAGATTCATTGATTGAATGAATTTATCAATGATTGATTATTGGCAGTAAGATTGAAGACATGACATGAGGGGGAGAGTGCACGCTGCAATCCAACAACCGCTGGGCGCACTCGACTGACCACTTTACCCCTCTCTCACAGAGGACTACCTTGAAATATACTGGCATTTCCCACTTTATCTTATTTCCATAATGTACATACGTGTTTCGGTAGTGAGTGAGATGTGCCAGAGCCCATTCCCATCCTATCTCTCTCCATTTTTCCAATCCTTTCTCCAAAATCATTCCTATATCTCCAAAGGTAGGCAGCGCATCCGGGGGCGTGCCAACGTTTGTCATTTTGGACTAATGTTGGCATGTATCACGGATGTCTATGAGCTACAGTATCTATCCACTTACCATCAGGTGGACTGTATGCTCGTCTGCCACCTTCGTCCATAAAAAAAAATACTGTGTAATTTTGTCTAAATATTTATAAGTGCTGTGTGATTTTGTTTTTATTAAAAATATAAAATGAAATATACACAGTAATACGAGTATAAAAGTTGAACTACATAAATAATTGTGAAAATAATAAATTTATCTAAGTGCCTCGCCTAAAACTCCATTATATTACTGGAACTTTCCGGATTATAAAGACTAAATGCAGGTTGTTTAAAAACTGCTCGCAGCTCTCCAGTCGGACTAGCCGCCTCTCCGGTTAGCTCGTGACTATGATTGGTGTAATCCAGCCGATCAGTCACAAGACCTTTTATCGTCCACTGCTGAACATGAGTCTCCTCGAGCACGCTAACAAAAGCGTTGGCGAGTACACTCATTTAGAATCTCAGGGTTTGTGGTTAGTGGCTTTGTTACTCCTTGTCGCGTGTCATGACACTCACGGGAGCGGATCGGGTGGTGCTATTCTAAAACCTACACCTACACTACACCGCCAATGTGGTGTGGATCGCGTAGTGTCAATTAAATAGTGTCGTGTATATGTCAATTAACACAGAATCACGAGTACGTGTTACGAGATAGGTTCAGAGATACCCTGTATAATAAATACAATTACTATGCGTACATTCTCGCAAGCCTTTATTACCTAAAATAACCGTAATTTATTTAAATCATTTCACTAAACTTGACTAAAAGGTCTAGCTGCGTAATTATTGTGTTGTCTCTACAATGTGACACGATTATCAAATATTCAGGACTAGATATAACTAGAGATTTCCCCTGGCTTTATTTGAGCATATCCAAAATTAAATATTTGTTATCGAGTTTTTATTCTGGAGATAGTTTAAACATTGAAGCGTTTGTTTAACCTTGGATCTAGACAGAAGTTTCTCATTGATTTTCTTTTTGTCTTCCTCATTAGCGAAATTAAATTCGTTTTTCCTATTTCTATTCGTCTATCTTCGTCTTCTTATTCGCCTTTCCTCTTTCGTCTTTATAAGGTCTCTCTTCAAGCTCTTACGAGGAGTAACTTACGAAAATGAAGAATAAAAACTTTTTTTTTATTATTAGCTCATTTTTAAGAACTTTCCAAAAAAATAAGATTTAACTATCTGTCGCATTTTTAATATAACATTAAATATTATTTTTAGAAGTCTAAAGCAGGTTTGTTTTAAAAAATATAATTCTAAGAACAGATTTATAATTAATTTCACAAAATTAGAGGAATTAGCGTCCGTATCTGATTGGGCGCAAGATAACACGAGCCCACTGTCCGGTAGACCTACGTCCACCAGGACATATGATCGGTGGTATTTTCTTCTATTCCTTGTGTTATTTTTTCTGTGTTATCAACTGGATGAATATATGGTACATTCATCCAGTCGATACTAACATAACTAGATATATTCAATGCAAAGTAAATTTGTCCAATCTTCAATGTATCTTTTCTTCTTCCATTTTTATTTATTTCGTGTTATGTGTACCTACAATAAATTATTAAATAAAATATAATATTTTACCTCTCTCTCACAGAAGACTACCTTGAAATCTACTGCATTTCCCAGTTTATCATATTTCCCTAGTGTACGTACGTGTTTCGGTCCTGATTGAGATGTGCCAGAGCCCATTCCCATCTTATCCCTTCTCATGTTCCCAACCCTTTCTCCAAATCCATTCCTATATCTCGAAAGGTAGGCAGCGCATCCGGGGTCATGTCAATGTTTGTTATTCTGGACCAATGTTGGCATGTATCGCGGATGTCTATGGGCGACAGTATCCACTCACCATTAGGTGGACTGTATGATCGTCAATCGCCTTCGTCCATAAAAAAAATATATTAAATAAACGGTACAACCCAACACTCCAATTAATTACATATTAGAAAAGGAACAAGTGAGTTTGTGAATAATGGATAAGTCCACAAAGCGAAGCACACATCGTGATATATTAGACTTAATTTTAGTTGAAAACAGTATCACATCAAGATCGAACATGTCAAATTCAATTAAAAATCAAACTGTAAAGAAAAGAACCAGTACGTAATATTTTTGTTTTTCATTCATATACCTAATAATAAGAAAAGATGTAGATATTTATGTAATATATTCGCGTTTTTCTCAAATATTTATCTTCGAATTAAACTTTAATTGCTTTGAAAGAGGGCCAATTCACACTGGCGATGTGCGAGCGTGTGTCATGCGAAGCGACTCATAACAAGAAAGCAACCGCAAGCAATCACGTGACTGTCACGCCACCGCGGCGTTGTCAGTCCCGGCGTTAGAACATGTTGCTACATGAAACAACAAATTTTTAAAATCGAAAATCTTAACCAAATTCAATAAGTCTCTACTGAGAATAATTCCCTTTGCTCAGAAAACGTTACAAATGTTTGCACCGGCAATTTAATTTTAAATATGACACCTTCACAACTTGTGCTTGTTGCTTGTGAATCACAACATCAAATCGCCACTCGATTCACTCCAATCTACCTCATGAATGAGTCCATCAAGGTTACTTCGTACTAAATTACACCACTTCCCCCAATCTCCAGCATTTTATTACTATTCATTGATTCTCATATCGTCCTAGAACGGTCTAACCGAGATCGAGGTCTCGCTTCACGGACAACTCCGTATTTCAAAGTATCCGCTTCTCACTAAAACTAAAGTTGTGACATCAGTGTAAGCGGGCCAAGAAGCGGAAATAATCGTTGACTATGAATCACTATGAAACATCAGTAATTGAATTGTCTATTTTAACTCAATATTAATTTATTTTCACTCTAACTATGCAGTTATAGGGATTTTTTCTTTAAGCAAATAACATGGCAGTTGTTTAAATAAACTCGATATTTTAAATCTAATGCATGTGACTCCTACGAACGCAGACTTATTTAGGTCAACCAGATCATAATACGGGACACATTAAGCTTTGTAGTAACAATAACTAATCTCGTTCCTTTTATTCAAAAGCCAAAATGACGCATGATAAATGTTTGCGCATCCAACGACTAACAAATTTTAACACGTTCAGACATGTGAATTATACTAGATGAAAAAGACTACTCTTAAATGTTTAAAAGTGTGTATTTATTATATCCCTTTTACTGATGATATCATAATATGTGACTATAAATATTTAAAGAGGTATCCCTGTGCTAAGGAGATCGAAACAGTAGCCGAAATCCATACTAAGTTAACAATGTTATAAATTCAAATATTTTATTTAGCGTGGGTATTAGAATCATTTACTTAGCTAACTGTCTTCTTCACAAACTCAATATAGCGATAATTGTGTAGAGTGATAATTTAATTGTTAAGAATTATTATGTAGGACAATTAAAACATAATTTAGTGACTATATTCACTCCAATATTAAAACTAAAAGATGTTGGGCAATGAAGATTCTCGGCCTCCGCTTCCGACATATATCTCTCCACGCAAAAATTACTTGAAGGCGAAACTTCGAAACATGTCCACAAATATTCTTATGTACTGATCATACTCATGACGTTTATTCAATAGGTTTAAGATTGTGCGTTATCCGCCTCGTTTACTATACCATACCCTTTCTAAATAGTTGTACCTCTCAAGATGTTTTGTGGTTCACTTGAAATGTATATCTTTGCTCAAGTTTTATTATTATCTCATGGGGACATATGCAGGACCTTTAAATATTGACAATATAAGTTGTATATACAAAATAAACAATAAATCGTGAGTAACACGTTTCAATAACAATTATATAACAATTAGTATTTTCAATGACGATAACAAAAGTTTGAAATTTTATGTACTTAATACGAGTATAAGTTGTGTCTAACAAAAGATATAGCAGAATATTGCAAATCATTATAAGTAAAAAGTCGCAATAGTATATATGTACCTAAGTATACATGCTATAATATGTAGTTAGATACGAGTATGTAAATGATATACATATAATGATAGGTATATATTTATATAATGTCACTTCTTTCCTATCTTTTATATTTGTGGCATTTATATATTACCACTACCGCATCAAATCGCATGCAAAGCACAAAAGTTTACTGGGAGATAATGTCGCAAGGCATTCATTTCACCTTATGTAATATTTTATAAAAAAAAGAAAGAAAATAAATTAATAAAAGAATTACAGAATAAACATACTTTTTATATAATCACCTTCAGTTCTAATCGCAAATAAATTAAGGATTTCAATAACTTAAAGGTTGGTTTTAACGATATTAAGCTTAACTTTTAATGAAAGTTAAATGATGTAAATGTAAACCGAAATGATTTGATTTTTGCTTGCAGAACGCTCGACTTCAGAACTTTACAAGGAGTTGGAGGTCACTAACATCAAACATCTTCTGATGAAAACACCTGAAATCAGGTAAATATTTACTGTAACTTGTTAATTCAGCGACTTAATTCAAACAAATCACTGATTTTAAATAAGGTCAGCAAGAGAGGATGACCGTTTCTCAGATCGCAACGGCAATGACAAATGGCCACGCGTTATGGCTTACTCGTAATGACGGTATGTAGCGAATCGTGACCGCTGGAAAGGGTTGAAAGAGGATTAAAATATGTCGATTAATAAAGGTTAATTGCGAATATATGCGGGAAGAGTCTAACGTCCCAAGTATCGCTAGAAAGAAAAAGCCGAGAACGGACAGTTCTAAACAGCTTGGTAGCATTCGAAACTACGTCGAAGCTACTCAGGAGCAAAAACGTTGGTGTCTCTTGGTGTCGGAGGCCAAGATCCACTTCGAGTCGCTGAACCAGCGGAGTACGTTAGTAACAAAGATTAATATCGGTGTAATGGTTAAGTTCGGAACAAAATCAATTTGCGGAAATTACATAAATCTCAATAAACCAGTTTGGAAAGTAGTATCCCAGTCTCCATCCCATTTGAGATGGCAGTATCTTCATCGTCATCAAAGTAACTGAATTTTAAACTAACTGGTTAACTAGAATTTTAAACTATAGTGGTTCTGACTTGGCAATACACGCGTAGTACGAGAAGACATGCGCACTCACCAGTGCAGTGGCTTGCACGACATTGACGAGTGACGCTTGAAATTCATATTAAAATTACTCTTATTAAAATTTCATACATGCGTACGAGACAGAGTGTCGAATATTATAGCGAACGATATTATTTATCTATCTACCTACATACCCTACAGTAACGATTTCTAAATTGAATTCTAAACTACAATTCTAATTGACTTTATTTGAAAATCGCCGTTACTTAAATTGTAATTTGTACTGATTTACTATGTCCTTAAAGCTTTGAAATGATAGTCATATTCATGTACGCTAAGGATGTGACCAACGGACGATTTTTTTTTCTCGAATCGTGAGAATCGATTTTTAAAAAATGTAGCGCGCGGCCCCCGCCTTCTCACCGGTTTACTAGCTATTGCCGGGGGAGAGGCCGGTGCGGTGGTGTAAACAATAGCTTCGTTCGCGGTAAGGATTCCGAACTGATTCGGAACTATACGCATGCGCAGTTCAAATAATGCCGTTCGCGGAACACACAATTCAGAATTTCTAGTTACAGTTCTGTGTTCGCGGAACCGTCGAACTCGATTCAGGATCGGTTCATAATCAGTTCTATCAGTTCTATAACTTTGGCAAGAATCCGTAGTTCCAGACATGCGCAGTTTTTACCTAACGACATTTGACATATATGCTGCGGCTATATTCAGTTGGTTAGAAACTAATAAACTGGTTAAATAGTTAAATAAAATATAAATTTTATTAATTTATTAAGGGTTAAATAAAATATGGTTAGTTTTGTTTGTTGTTTATATAAATAAGTTTATATAATACTCTAATAAGAGTAATGTGTTTAGATGGGTCCACTTAAATACTTGCCAACTTAGGGGTTTTCCCCCCAAATTTAGGGGGTAAATAAGTGGGATGGGTTTTTTTTAGGGGTTTTATATTTTTAGGGATTTTTTGACTCTTCATATATTTAATATTTTCTTAGGTTTTCGCGATTACTATACATTGCAATTAAACAACTTTTAACGGTTTAAATCGCGTATATTTGACATGATTTATATCCCGACGTTTCGAACACTTTGCAGTGGACGTGGTCACGGGGTGACTAATTGATTTTATTTGTCACTTGAGTTATTAAGAAATTATTACTACCGTCTGAAATTTTTTGAACTACCGTCTGAATTTTTTAATCATAACATTCCCTATGCACGCAGTATTCGCTCACGGTGTCCAGAGGTCTTGCAGTATGGCGTTGGCCTTGTGATTTAATTAATTTAATGACTGTAAACGTGGGGATATAAATCATGTCAAATATACGCGATTTAAACCGTTAAAAGTTCTTCATATATTTTTTTGAATATATATTTTTCATATATTATGTGAAAGTATAGGCCCTGGGACAATCCAAACTATAATAGCTAATCATATTTATTTGTTGACCTAGCGACTTAACGACATCTAGTACAAATATATTACAACTACTCTGTGGTGACTGGTGGTTATTGTGCCTATGCTTATTGGAAATACATATCTACGTTGATTATTGTTTACTTGTTTAATTCGATTTTGTTGTTGTACTGCTGTGCCGACAAGCAATTTGTTAATGATGCCTAAAGAAACTAAAAATAATAAAATGTACTGTCAGAAGTACACGAGATTTGGGAAACAGATCCAGATTTAAAAGGTAAAGAAATTTCATTGCATTTTTGTAATTTATATTTTTTCTTTTATTATATATTTTTTTAGAGGGATTTCTAAGTAATTGGGGCGATTTTGGGGGTTTTTGACTTAAGCTTTAGGGATAAATATTTTTGACAGTTGGTAACACTGCCGATGACAGTAGATCGTACGCAGTTTGGTTCCGAAATCGTTCGCGGAAATAAAAATCACGAATCGGTCTATAACCGAGCATGCGCTCTACTACGATTCCAAATTAGTTCAGTACTAGTTCCGAATTAGTTCTGAATCCTTACCGCGAACAAAGCTAATAAGAATTGATCGGCTATAACAATATTCACGCCAAACAATTGAACTACATTTAACAATTGAAGAAATCGATTAATTAATAATCGATTAAAATTAAGATCGATTCTTTTTTCAAATCACTAACCTACGCATCCATTTTTAACTGTACCGAACTTAAAACAGTACTTAATATCCTAGTTAGCATAGTTTAATGTTGATTTTTAAATTTAACTAATATGCCTTTATTATAGTTAACCGAATTTGTCGACAGAGAATATATCTAAAATATAATTATTAAAATTATATGCACACTGATTATTAATTTCCTGTAGACATATTATAAGAATTCACATAATACACTGCACTAGATGTACATACACAAAACCTACGAACACGTAACACAAGAAACCTAAACTTAGGAATCTTGCAACAGAAAGCAGGAAAGATTTTACGTACAGTCAGCAACAGGTCAACGTATACTCTTCGGTACCTTAATTGGCTAGTAATAGGACTAGAATCGAATGGTTTCGGGTACATGAGGGTGTTGCTGAGTGTACATATAGATAACTTCGAAATAAATAATACTATCGTCCAAAAAATTTTTTCTTAGATTTTAATCATTCAAATTCCTAAAAGCAATAAATTATTTCAGACTGTGGATTTTATTATCGAAGGGGTATTATTATAACCTTGTAAATATTAAGTATTGTAAATTATTCGTTGAACTGATACGTCGATACTTGGACGAAGTATTTTGTTCCTGTTATTTAATAATCATGTTAATAAAGAGCCGGGCTTAAATACTTTCATGATCTTACTGTGTGTTGCTCGCGACTTAAGCCACTTTGATATACGAGTACCTACATAATATACTCGTAATATATATATATATATATATATATATATATATACATATAATATACTTGTTTCGAACTACTTGATTGACTGGAATGAAAACTATGCCATGTGTTAATTAAATGTGGTCATAACGGCAACATTTATAACGTAACGGCGTGTTACGTTATAAATGTTACCGTTATGACCACATTAGGTGATATATTTTATAATATTATAACACCTAAACTGTTATAAATATTGTAAAGCCTGACCAGAAAAATAAAAAACTCGCTCTGGGGGCACCACATTTGCTTTTTTCACAGCTAGTTAGTGTTGCCAGTAGAAGATATTAGTTCTATTAGTTTTACGTATCATGGCGAGGTATTTTATTTCCTTGGTCAGGCTATAATATAAAGTATCGAGAACAGTTTATACAACTTATATCTTATAAATTATAATATTTGTAACTTACAAAAAATCATTTATTAGTTAGTATTTTTCGTTTTTTTTAGAAATATTAATGAGTTATTAATATTTCAACCGGTACGTTCAAATTATTATTAATGTCAGTTTTGATAAATGTTAGCGACTTCTTTTCTGGCTAGGGCTCAGGTTGATCGAAAGTTTTACTTTATCATGAAGAAGAAATTGGTAGTGGGCGTTGATTTTATAAAAAATGTTAAGGGTAGGGTCTTCGTATTTATTAGTAACAATAAATAAGAGGAGCAAATTACAATACTCGTCCTAATTCATAATTTATAAGTGTAGCAGCCACCGCGAGTTAAAGAAAACTCCCACGTTGTCTCACTCACATGTTTACACCGCGTAGCTCTCTCATTGGTAGATCTAATAATTCGGTCATAATTAATTTGCTCACTAGTAAGCGGCGTGAGATGTTGTATAGGTATATCCATGCATAGTTTACAAATGTTTAAACAACATATCCAATTGCATAAACTTATAATAATCAGTTTAAAAAAATTATGGTTGTCGCGTCGTGCTGCGACGACAAATATATAAAGTCCAATAAGATTTGAAGGAAGCCGGAGACGAAGGTTTCCTGGTCCTGTTTCTGACAGATTGTTCTAGTTAAATTTGTAAACAACAGAGTCCTCTTCGACTAAGATAGATTACTTTCATAAGACATAGTTGGGAACGTTTTGACTTAATATTTCGTCTGTCGGGAAATTATGTCTGAATTACTTTTAGAAATGTAACAAAAGGTTATTTAAATTATAGAAGGGTAGTTGGCTATAGTTGAAATTGATATGATTTAAAGCTTATATAGGTACGAGCATGTTTCAAATTCATCAAAAAAAATGTTCAGATTTCAATTTGCGGATATTTGAGGGAAGGGAGCTATCGCCCTATCTGCTGCTAACTACAGTGTTTGTGAAGTCATCAACATAGAATACAGTCTTTTTCTTGTAACTTCTAGGCCCCGAAACTCAATGATTTTCAATATTTTTTGTCTTTGTTTTCGTGGATCGATTTAAGTAATAGAATTGGATTTCAGTAAATCCAAAGTGAACCCAGAAATCCCGTGTCTTTTTTGTTCAGCGAAAATTTGTTTACACAAAAAACCAATTTTCGTAATTTTCAAAATGCATTATCTAATACTTTTTTTAATTTCAGTCAAAATGCCATTCCTACAATTACTGATAAAATATATCAGAATTGGATGCCGAGGAACAGTGAGTACATATTATATCTATCTAGACTCTAAACTCTAGACAATGGTTTATTTGCTTGTGGTGAATTTCGAATTCACCAAAGAAATTCTTAAAAATCTCGACTAAGGGCAACCAGATGAAACCATATACACATTTAAATAAAAAATACCTACATTACACTAAAAACTACACTGAATTTCTTATGTGAATACTAATAAGTTTTGTTCTAGGGATTATTAAAGTTCAGTACTTTTTGCTCACACAACCCTGTCTCCAAATCAATTCCTACATCTCAAAAGGCAGGCAGTACATTCGTGAGCGTGTATCGCGGATGTCTATGGACGACAGTATCCATTTACTATCGGGTGGACTGTTAGCTCGTATGCCGCCATCTTTTCCAAAAGAAAAAAGAAATGAAGCGTTAACATTTCAAAAAATAGAAAACAAATATCTATACATACAATGTAACTAGCGCTAAAAAATATTGGATAGGGTTCTACAAGCTCCACAACTTGTAAACAAAACATACGGAAAATAAGTAAATCTCCTTTCCGACTGGCGCTGGTCGTTTTTATAGGAAAAATATGGCAGAGACGAGCAGAGGTTTCGCTTAATAATAAATAGTCACCCATTCATTATATAATAATACCCACAAGTAATGACAATCTTTGTTTCAGATTGATAAAATTACTAGAGACCTCTAGAACTAGAACCTTAGAATAATAAATAATAACTAATGTTTCTAAAACCACACTTTCAGAAGTAGGTCCTGAACAAAAATCTAATAACTACAATGAAGAACTTGGAAACCACTACGTAGCATTTCAAAAGGCAATGAAACTATTGCTTATTATCGGTCAGTTGATTGGTCTTAATCCTGTAATTGGAGTCATGGAAAAGAAAGCTTCTAAGATGAGGTAAGATAAGGAGAAGTTAAATGTGGAGGCGTTTATAGAACGCAAGGACAGCGTATACGCAACACATACGTTGCGCAAAGGCTGCGTTTAACTCGTACACCAGCAAAAATACGTTAGCGGCGCTCATACGCCACACACGCACCGTATTTTTGTCAAGAATCCAATCGTGTACATTCCTTCATTTCCTCAAGAACTACTCAAAAACATCGTTTGTTTATTTCCGTTTCTTAAAATGCTTTCGTATAAGAGCAGAATCTGAATCGACATTTTTCAATGTGCTGGCAGAATATCAGCGCTGTGGTTGCAAATTCTGCTCCGCAGCATCATGCTGAGCCAGTTAACCTTTTTGTTGCCGTGACACAAAGTCAAAGGTTGACAAGGGAAGGTATTATAGCATTTGTGAACTAATTCTTTTGTTTGTTGTTAACTTTATGTCTCTGTGTTGTGTTGCGTCAAATAATACATTTTCTTTCTTTCTAACTGACTATGCTGATAGATTTTTTTACGCTACGCTAACGCAGCGTCATGCCTACATATACGTAGAGTATACACTGTTCATACGTTCGACAAACGCCAACGCTACACCTACCCTGCACCTACGCCAATGTTCCAGAGCAGTTACGTATCATATGGGCTAAATTTTGCGGTTTTTTTCGAGGTGGCAGTACCCGCTATTGTCTGCCGAGGTCGAAAATTTATATTTATAAATAGGCCCCCAGAACGTACAACATACCAAAAATGAAAACTACCCGACCTCTTGCATGATAAAGTATAATTTGACTGGACCCAATGGTTACAACTTTTAATTTACAATAATGGTCTATATTTTGTCCATTTTGTCATGTTTAGGCATACAAATAATATAACTGATTGTCGTTTGTTATTTCTATTTAAAAAAGAAGAGTGTTGTTCTCTTATGACTATCAATTTTACTCTACAAACGATAGTGGCTAAAGGAGAAGATCGAAGGTTTATGCGTTATCGCCTTGGTAAAGGTTTATCTTCAACAGACAGACATCGGAGCTTCACTCTAGGGGGTTTCGGGCATAATCTAGGAATTGAACCCACTATGGATTATTAGAAACACATGCTTCAAGTTATTTTCTCATTCTGGAGCTTGCAGATTTCCTTACGATGTTTTCTTTCACCGCTAAACTAATGATATTTTTTTTAAATCCTTGCTGAATTTAAAACTCATTGGTGCGGGCCGAGGATTTGAACACACAACCTTGCGAATGTTTAACTACTGTTATAAAATTCGAAACTAATGTTACTCTTTCAGATTTAAAACTTTCTCGTGGCGATTTCTATACAGCACAATTATATGTATCGCTCAGGCATCGGCCACGGTTGCTTGCTTTTACGCACTTTTCACCAAGTTCAACATAAAGACATTATGTAAGACAATAACATAATTATAAAATACTTATTCAATAAAATATTTTTGAAACGGTCAGTATTCTAAACAAACCCGTCATACCACGACGACTTAGTTATAGAAATAAACAGAAGGAGTTTTTGGTTGCAATTCGAGAAGTGAAGTTGAGTTTTTTTTTATTATTACAAAAATTGTGTACTGTGTGTCTTTTGTGATTTAATGGTGATAGCTTAATAAACTTCAGTGTTTTTTGTGCATAATATTTGTGATAATCAAATAAAAGCCTATGCTTTGATACTTATAAAACACAGTCCTATGACTGTGCTTTTCGTGTCCTTCCAAAGAGTCTTCTTCTGTCCTCAGTAAACCCTAGTTGGTTTACTGCTATATAGCGTTATATGTTTACTGCGCTACCTACCTATATAGATATGGGAATGGATTTGGGTTGGATTTGGAGGAAAGGTTGGGAAAATAGGGACGGAAAGGATGGAATGGGTCCTAAATGGGCTCTGCTTTCACTACCGAAACACGTACGAACATTGGAAGAATAGTATAAAGTGGGAAATTCATTGCACTTTGCGGTAGTCTGCCGTGTGTTCTTTAAGAGTACACGTCTTTAAGACTAGACTACAATCCTCCCTTCAATCCATCCCTAAATTTCCAAAGGTAGGCAACGCATCCGGGGGCGTACCAACGTTTGTCATTCTGGATTGATGTTGGCATGTATCGCGGGTGTCCATGGGCAACAGTATCCACTTACCACCAGGTGAACTGTATGCTCCTTTACCGCCTTATTCGTATCAAACATTTTTTAATACTTTCTGTAATTACAGTTCTACTCTGTTCTGGATTTTTAGCATCGTTGGCTTTCAACTTGACAACGTTTCTGACTACTGTATTCTTCATGCGCATAGCAACGAAGTGGCCCTGGTTAGCCCTCGAAGTTTCCAAAACAACTTTGAACGAATACACCGACCAGCGCTTGAAGAAGAAATGCGACGTGATTTCCGTCACCTTGATGACAACGGGTTTGTGTACGTACAGGATCCAATGGTATGACAGAATGGTTTTTGAACATTTAATATTGAATGATTTTTAGTCTGCACGTAGATCTACAACAAAACTGTAGGGCATTAAAGTTATTGTACAATATTATCGAATTGGGCCTTGCATCCAAACGCCAATTGTTTTTACACACAATAAAATTTACGACCCATATTCGTCAATGTTTTCGATTGAGCAATATGTAGGACAATGATGTGGCAGCCACATCTGCCACGCAAGAAAAAGATAAATGAACAATATTTTACAATTTATTTGAAACTGGCTCAGTCAGACTTGTGTTCAGTCATTGTGTTAGTTTCAATTGTGTTAGCAATCAGTAAAATTTCATAATATAATTGTTCGTATCGGCGGCCTCTTACTGGCCCACTATACAATGTTTAGGGATCTTCAATCGTTTAAGGAGTGTATTGAGTGACGTTTGGGTACAAGGAGCAATTCAATAATTGTGCAATGACATTATTATACAATTGTATTGTAGTTCTAAGGCCACATTACACACATATTTCTTAAATATATACAAAAGATGTATTTAAGATATATTATATTTAAGTCTCTTCTTACCGTACTGGCCGTATGACCAAATCTTTCACTGCGCCGGCAGCTAGACTCTGGAATACAATCCCCACTATTGTGTACAATATTGTTTCTCTTAATATAACTTATGTACCTAATATAATGTATTCATTGATTATGTATACCTTGTATGTATGATATTATATTTATTCTTATGTATACATGTATGTGTATAAGTTTGTATGTACATATATGTAATAATATATTATATTTATTTTACCACTCCATCTAAATTGTGTCTTTCATGCACCTCCTAATTGAACTTCTCTGATCAACCCAAAGGTTGACTGCTAGAGAATGCCTTACCGCATTAAGCTCACCTTTTGTACGATATTGTGCAGTGAAGTGTAAATAAATAAAAGATAGTAAATGTCAATTAATCCTGAGTCGTAAGCAACATTTATATTATTGGGAATAAATTAGACATATCCTGAATAAGACATTTCGTAATATCAAAGTAAATCCGTCCATACACGACACTATAATAAGGGCTAATCACGCGTTCGAGTAAATACAAACAGCTTTCCAGCTTCATATCGAAATATTCAATAGCCGACTTACAGTAACGGCTTTATACTTTAAAGTCACTTTATCAATTTGTTTGTGAACGCAAAAAAAGCTTGTAATCAATCGTACTAAGTCTTGGTGGCCATGAAAATAATAGCGATTTGTCATATAATAAAAACATTTCGACACCACAATACATATTAACCGGTAAGACACAAACAAATTACACATAACAAGAAAAATAATGAATATAAAATAAAAAAACACAAATATAAAGACTTATTCTATAGGCTGTCCCAGATTCACGTCATTTTTTTTGTTTGGCGGTTGGCAACTCTGGTTTGTTTATAGATGTCACAGATAGTTGCAATTAGTCAAGATGGAACGCTACACGAACGAGCAACGCATTATGAATTTTAGAGCAGTATGAAGTATGGATAAGCAGTATGGACCATCATTTTGGCGAAAAAATCATCTTTAGTGACGAGGTGTCATACGGATACGTCAATAAGCAAAATGATCATATCTGGGGCTTGGAGAATCCTCACGAGATTCGTGAAAAACGGGTGCATCCTCAAAGAGTTACAGTTTGGTGAGGCCTTTGGTTCAGCGGGATCATAGGGCCATTTTTTTTAGGTATCGGTATTTAGGTAAGCATAGAGAGACGTCGGAACATGCTACAGGAGTTCCTTTGGCACCAATTGGAAGACATGGACCTCGATCAACTGTGGTTCTAACAGGACTGTGCCACATGTCACATAGCCGGAGAAACAATGACTTTTTTTTTTAATTAAATCTGGCGCTCAATCTGGGACATCCTTTATAAGATTAAGATGTAGGTTTTGTACATCTCTGGGTAAGTATTTTGATTTTTTTATAGAATGGTGGCCGACAGTAAACAATTCACATGGTGGTTAGTCGATACTGTTGCCCGAATGACGTAAAAATGACGAATGTTTGGAGATTAAGGATTTAGAAAAAGTTTGGGTAACAACGCCTAAGTTTGAAGATGGTCATAAAAGTATCTATAAAAATAATAATATGATCTTTCCCTGCATTAATGCTCTGCGTTGCACTTATTTGTAATGACTAAAGGAAACTATTTCATATTTCAGTGGAACATATCCTATCGTGGATCGCAAGAATAGGAGAAATATTGGACTGCCATCCAGACAAAAAGGAACTATACAGAGCGTATATAGAATTGACATTTCCATGGCTCTTCGACTTGGGCGTGCCTTATTGTCTACCCATGGGGATTATTTTACAGGTATTTTCTCTACGGTCATGCAAGCTAACGATATTAAGCCTGGCTTATGTACTATTTAAAAAGATTTTCCATTTTCAGTTCTTCAACTTTATCTCCACAATGAATTGGAATTACTCCGATCTCTTCATAATGTGTATGAGCTTCTATCTGACCTCCATATTAGACAGAATCAACTCTAAAATTATTTTATGTAGAGGAAAAGTAAGTGTCGTTCTGATTAATTTAACCTATGACCTATGTCTTTTGTTCGTACAAGAACAAAAGACATCGACCAACTCATATAATCAGCGTACTAAGGTGGCAATTGGCAGGACATGTCTTTTTTGCTTGTTTGCCAGTCCATTTGATTGTAATTGGATACTGTCGTCCATTGACATCCTGATCTGACCCACGACATTACCAAGCCGCAATACCGGTAGTGGCGTGGATAATTTCTTTCCCTTCTGCACTACTGACCAGTAGTCTGGTGGGGTAAATTTGTTGAAGGATAATCCTTCCTTCCCCGTGACACTAGCAAGGCAACAATTTTCCAGTAAAATAGCCGTATTCCTCTGAGTTTATATTTAATTTTAGGGAATAAATAAAAATCAGAGGGCGCAAGGTCGGGACTGTATGGCGGATGACCTATTAACTCTACATTTACAGTATTCAAAAATTACCTCGTTCGTTTGGCGGAGTGTGCTGGGGCATTGTCGTGATGAAGGCCCATCCTGCTTCGTGGATTTCGTTCTTTATTTTTTTCCAAAACAGAAGGCAAGCAAGCGACTGTTCATATCAGTCTTTTATTTTCTAAAGTTATAGTAACAAAGTGGCCCGATCTGCTAAACAAGGAAACGATCATCTCTTTTCGGCACTCGGTCCTTGCTTCACTTTCATCGGTAACTCTTCGAAAGGAAAGACCCACTGCGCAGATTGCCTCTTGGTTTCATCTGAAATAGTTTCATCAACTTATAGCAGTAGATCTAGCTTTCACCACCTGTGACTATATCAAAAACAGCATTTCATTGTCGAATTTTTCAAGCATTTGGAGATACCATTCCATGTGGCAGTTTTTTTGAGCTTCGCTTAAATTGTGATGAATCCATCCAGCACAAAGCTTCCCGATCACAAAGTGATCATGTAAAATAGTATGAACTTGACTCATACCAATACCTAATGATGCCTGTATCTACTGGTGTGTCGTTCGTTTGTCTGCTTCAATCTTGAGCCAATTTTGACGTTTTCCTCCGTCACTGCCGTTGCAGGACGCCCTTCCCTAACATCGTCACTGGGGTAGGTGCGACCACATTTAAATTCACTGAAACAGTTATAAGCAGTGCCACTAGATGGGGCTTCATCACTAAATGTATAACTTAAGTCTTTCATAACTTTATTTATGGTTAAGACCGCAACGAAAGTCCTAAAAAATCATTGAACGAAAATGTTCTCTTGTTAAATTCATTTTCGGGCAAAAATTTTACTTTCAAATTAGAGGCAGAAATAAAAACAAATGACAGCTTTGAAAATTTAATGGCATTTGACAAGCAAAGAATTCCATTTTCAAAATTCGAATTTGATTATTTTTTCTATCGTAGCCAGTTCTAAGAAATTTTAGTTTGACCTATATTATCTAAAGATAGTACACAAAATATAATTTTCCAGTACCTACCATCGACATTCTGGTGCTCCCTTCGTGAAGACTACAACCGAGCGACGCGATTGGTCCGCTCCTTCGACATTGTCATTAGCAGCATCATTTTCGCCTCATTCGCAAGCAACCTGTTTTTCATATGTCTACAGCTCTTCAACCTGTTGGCGTAAGTTAAACCTATCAAGCTAATCGATTGACTAGATAACACATCGTACGTTCTTATCAAAGAAACTCGATCGGCAACATCTAGGGGGTGAGGGGTGAAACAGATGAGGAGGGGTTCATTAGAAAGTCAAATTTGAAACTTAAATACTACGAAATAAGAATTTTCCATGTTCAAAACATATGTGAATTAAAGAATTCGAGAGCTAGTGAACATAGAACACTATTAGACTGCAGCGTGGGCTGCCCTAGAGTGCTTGTATAACATATCTAGTATGTATTCTCAAATCGATGATCAAGCTAAACCTTTAAACATAAACATAGACAAACAACGCATGTTCATGAAAATGTATGGAAAACGAACAAGTCACGAGTAAATTACAATGTGGGGAAACCACTCGCCGATGAAAAAACCATCTCCCTTGATTCATTCTTACAATTTATTTTACAGCAATGTTTCTGTTTTGTAACAACGAATTGCTAGCGATACCGGTCGGCACATATGAGCAGACTGAACGAACAGCGCTAGTAGTAAGTACCTAGGAACTTAGCGATTCACGGACGCAGTGACGGACAGCTTGCATTTTATATCTGTACGTTTATTCTTCAATAATTGTTCCATTTTGCTCTATTGGGACAAGCAGGCTTGACTGGTCAGTTTTGGTCAATCTTTTGGTATTTACTCATAATTTTTCTACACCAAAAAAACACAACCTCATTCAATATTAATGTAAGAGTAAACTTTATTCACAACTTTTTTATTTTTTTCAGTAATGGCATTAAACATGACTTAGCTGTGGATTTGTGTCCAAATTTTCCGAGCGGGTAAGAATTTTAATTTAGTGTGTGTGTGGTGAAAAGCTGATGGTATTTCTTACCTTTATTTATAATGAATTTTATTAGCATCTCTTTTCTGACTGAAAATCAAAATTATATCAATAAGCTATAAGTGACAAAGATCCCTATTTTATGAATTTCAGAACAAACATACTTTTTATACAAATGAGGTGGCAGACTAGCAGTTATTGATAAGTGAGTAAGGTCCACTAAAGGAGGTGGCAGGCTAGCAGTGTACCTATTGATAAGTGAGTAAGGTCCACTAACATACGTCATTTTTGACTAACATCAATATCAGTCTAAAATGTTAGCATATCCTAATATCCTTTTTATACATATCCTTTTCATAACAGATTTTTATAGAAAGAAGGTGACAAACGAACGGATAATCCACTTGGTTAATCAAGAATGACAAACGTTGGCACGCTCTCTAATGCATCATCTAATTTTGGAGATTTTGGAGGATGATTAGGTGAATAGGGATTATAACGGGATGACATCTCTAGATACGATAGATACGATCTCTGTCAACTTGAGACTGACCAGTGACCATATATTGTGCATGACTATACGTTCTTCTAAAAATATGTAAAAATGGACTATTCTCTAATTCCAGTCCATTTAACGGCTATGAGCACGCGACATACTTCACATACTCGCTGATATTCATGCTGATTCGCTCTCTGGGCGTCTGCCTCATCGCTGCGAGTGTTCACTCCGCGTCGTTGGTGCCAGCCCCCGCGCTCTACGACGTACCCTCGCCAGCATACTGCTCTGAGGTACTATAACTTAAGCGCATTGAGAATTAGCATAGAGTATACAGCCGTGTGGTGTCGGCTGGTTTTAGAATAGTTCCACCCCATCCCTTTCCATGGGTGTCGTAAAAGGCAATCGAGGGATAATAAAGTCGCTACCATAGGTCTTGAGGTACTACACCACCTCTAGAAGAGTGGACTCGGAAACCCGCCGCCCGGCCCCAGCGTGCCCTTTTAAAGACATTCGTCCCTCATGCACAGGACAATGAACATAAGGAGGCTCGTGTACAGCCGTGAACAATAAAAGGGCTGGTGACAGAAACCATGAGATTAACGCATTACCATAAAGTAAACTCGCTCTGACATTCAATTAAAATCTACACGGGATTTATGCGTAATAGATTACGTGAAACCCCCTCGTAATTGTATAGAAAAGTCTGTTCAATACAATCGAATTTCATTTACTTGTCATCTGACATGTAGTGATCACGTAGCGTCACTGAAGTAAGTCGTTTTTGGCTTAAAGATCCTTATACTCTCCTTTTTGTAAATGTTACAGGTTCAAAGATTCTTGGAGCAGGTACATGGTGATACTGTGGCACTCAGTGGACTACAATTCTTCCACGTTACTAAAGGACTTGTTCTCTCTGTAAGTATGAAACAAACTAAGAAAGCGGTCAAAAGTAACAAAGGATCAACTTACAAGAAATTAACAAATCGGTTGAACCATAGCTACAAGGAAGTTGTATGAGGTCGCTTGAAAGTGGTCACATGAAAGTGCTTTTATCGACTCATATTATTTTAGCAATAACTTATCCTAAGACTTAGTTTAATTTACGATTCACTGGCTTTGTCACCCTTTGCATGGTCTACATGAATAGTGATATGATTGACAATACGGAACCACATTTTTTATGAAAAGAATTAGGCAGACGAGCAGCAGTCCACCTGGTGGTACATCCGCCATACATGCCAACATCAGTCCAGAATGACAAACGTTGGCACGCCCCCGGATACGCTGCCCAACTTTAGAAGTTTAGGGTAGTTTTAGGAAAAGTTTTTCTCATCCAATTTACACTTGCCATTTCTCCTTGGGGAATAAAGAGTATAAGAGAAAAGTATGAGAGAAAAGATATAAGAGAAAATATTACACTTTCCATTTGATGGGACAGGATGGGATAGGATGAGATGAGAGATGAATACTGGCATATCTCACTCACTCCCGAAGCACATTGCATAAAAACATTTGCATACATCCATTTGCATTTGCGTGCATAAAAACATAGTAGTACATTTGACGGCAATCTTGTGTGGGCGAAATGTAGGTTTTATCTTTATCGGACTCGTGATCTTTTGTTAAACGTTTATCGTTTCAGGTTGCCGGAACAATTGTTACATACGAGTTGGTGTTGTTGCAATTCAACGATGATGCCGAAGTGAAAAAGACATAAATTACAATTAACCTTTCACATATAATTATTCATCCATTGTCCATTCCTTACATTTATATGCACAAAATTAAATTAACAATTAAATTATTGTTAATCTGACAAAATTAATTAAATTAAGTAATGGAACAGTGAAATTATTAAATGAGAATTATTATATTTTTAAACAACTTAAGATTGTAGAAATATACTCTGAAATCGCAACATCTTAAGATACATGGTATACATACAACGAATCACTGTATCATAAAGCTGACTATAGGTTATTCAATATTGAAAGTAGAATCGATTCTACAAGGTTTTACAATAGGTTTTTTTCATAACTTATTATTTACTTCTAGTAGGATATATCTTTTATTATACTTCGCGCCTCGTCCGAAATGATTAGTAACCACAAGTAAATCTGTGGGTAATACATAATTTATACATTAATCAAACAAAAATTTATCCGCACTTATCGAGTTTCCGCCAAAAAATCAATTTGGTGTTTTTTTTTTCTCTTCAAATACGGCAACGGTTCAATTGGCACATTCTGCCAGTATCAAGTTTTCTTAGGAGTCGGTTGAGTTAGGAGTCGCTCAGTAAAGAGATAGTAGGTTTACTGAGGACTTCTTGGAAGCAAACACAAAACACAGTCCCACGCTGTTATTTGATTATCACAAACACCACTCGCGAAAATCACTTTCAAGTTTAATAAACTGTAAACCACAAAACGTCTAATACACAATGTTTACATTAATCATACAAAAACTCAACCACACTTCTTGAGTTCCCGTCAAAAGGTCAAAGGTTAAATATGGGGTTAAAAAAAATTGACAGCTGCTTAAAAAATATGATAGTGCGTTTGGCAAAATATGTACCTATATATCTAATCTATATCTGTAAATCGTTATTTAGTGTCGTAGATGAAGGTATGGAGGTTATAGCGCAATAAAAACTGCATAGGTATAACTTCCAACGCACTCCTATCTCCCACTTACTATAGTCGGATTATTTATTCGAGTCAGGGATATGACATGTAAAACTGTCTATAAATTGTCATCTGCGTACAAATTTCGCTCTGTTTGACAGTTCTATATGTCATATCCTCAGGGATCTGACAGGGATATTGAGTCAGCTCAAATAAATAATCCGACTTTACGCACCGTAGAATCTTGTTTGAGCAAAGGGATACTCTTGTGCGAACAATTTTAAGACCAATTGTTTCCATCACGAGAAGTAGATAGAGTTATAGCAATTTCATATACATTTTTCTGACGATGTACTGTTTATTACTTTTTTTACTGCCAGAACGGGTGATTTTATGGTTTTCAAAGTTAGCTAGGCATGTACTACCGTCTTTACTTACTGCAACATTCAGCTCACATTCAGCACTCTGGTGTCTGAAGCACTCAGGATTCATGACAAACTAATTGACCACCAGACCCAAGACTGTTTTATGGTGGATAATGGGTACATAAATTGGCTTCTGTGTTTTATTTTATTATTACCCTTACATTTTTTTATTTCTTTGGGTAAGTAACAAGCAGTCCTTACGGATTGCCACTGCGCCAGCTACAACATACGGAAGCTGAGTCACTGGCGGTCGTAACTCTCGAGTTTTGTGGGTCTGCTTGGTCTGTTATTATTGTTCAGTTATATGAGAAAAATTTATTTCGTAAACTATTTAATTATTTCTTTCAATAAATAAAAAGCAAAATATTTCATTAGTTTTATTCATTCTCCCCGAATCCGTACTTTCTAAATATAGAATATAAGCGAAAGCGAAAGTCGCTGCCGATAGGTCTAAATGGCGGACAATGGGGGAGGCCTATGTCCAGCAGTGGACGTCCAAGGGCTGAAATGATGATGATGATGATGAAGCGAAAGTCAGTTTTTTATACTGCGTATGTAAAGGTAAGTTTCCGCTGGGCCTGCGACGAGCTGATTTCTTTAACTTATTGCATTATTTGAGCAGTCAATAGTAATATTTTGGCAAATATACTACAGCGATCCCTAAGAACCGCCGCGGGCTGCTAGAAACTTCTAGTAACGGTCCCCTAAGAGCGTCATGGTAGCCAACCTATTAGCCAGATCCCTTCAGTAGTTCCAAAATTTTGATTAAATTTAAATTTTTTTCTCCACAAAAAAAAATAAAAAAATGGACATTCATACTTACAAACTGTATTTGGTTAGATAGGGGCGTACAGGTTTACAGGTGTACAATATCCACTTACTACTACTGCCTGATCGTGGGCCACTTTTTTTTCATAAAAAAAATTTAAGTCGATGGAGTCAATCCATAAATGTTGTTAGAGTACTTCACGGACACACAATACACGTACGTACAATTTTTGCTGAGTTTTATTGTGTTAAGCAATATTCCATTCTCAAATGTACAATAGCTAAAGCATCAAACAACTGTATTTTATTGTGAACGTTCAAGAATTCAAGTGAAAATGTTCTCACTGCTCGTTATAAGCATTTTTATTGTACGTTAGTATTATTTATAACTAGCTGTGCCCACGACTTCGTACGCGTGAAATTTTAAACTCTAAATTGGGATATGTTTTCTTTCCGTCGGGCGATTTCGATGAAACCCAAGCTAAGCTTAATTAACCTGCGCAAACCCCATGAAAATCCGTTGAGTAGCTTTGGAGATTAGCGTGTTCGAACAGACAAGCAGACAGTCAAGAAATTTTCAAAATCGTCTTTTTATATTCTGATACTCTTCCTTCATCGCCCCCAATCAGTTTTTGGTAAATATATCCAATCTACAGACACGCTCGTTCTACAGTTTTATTATACCTATATGTATAGAAGATAGTAACAAGTCGCTAACAAGCGATGGAGAGAGCTATGCTTGGAGTTTCTTTTTCTTTGCTGGACAAACGAGGAGATTCGCCGAAGACATAAGGTTGCCGACATGGACCACATGCCCGGAAACGTAGCGTGGGACGCCCTCCGACCATGGACTGACGACTTGAAAAAAGTCGTGGCTGGATTAAAGGAGTGGAAGACCGTGTATGATATCCTTGGGAACGGCCTATATTCAGCAGTGGGGAGAGACAGGCTTTTTGTTTTTTTTTTTATAGACTAGGGGGCGGGGTCCCACGTGATGGTAAGTGTTACCGCCGCCCATGGGCACCTGCAACACCAGGGGGCATGCGGGCGCGCCGCCGACCTTGCAAAATCCTATTCACAGCTCTCTTGAAGAACCCCATATCGTAGCTCAATGGAAAGACCTCTTGAGGCTGATGGTATGTATGTATATAGTATTTATTATACCTACTGACAGTATACATTCGGTCTGTGCCTCTTCACTGTTGAACATATTACGCCTCTTCCACGACACACCATAACACACGGTATACCATGATTCGCACCAAGCAAAATTAATATAAATATATAATTACAGGAATAAATATAGAGGCACTAATGGAACTTCCGTTCACAATACCTAGGACTCCTAACAAAGACGCCTGTGCCTCGGTCTGTCGAGACCTGCCGATCAACGACGTGCAGCCAGTCTGTATGATGCTGAGTCGGTACAAGAGGGATTACCAGTTTTACGCCAACCAGTGCCACGCTAGGCGTGCCATGTGTAGGGATGCTATAAGTATTACATCACAATTTAATTTAATAATGTATTTTAAATATGAAAATTTCGTTTATAAATATTAGTTGCTTAGATTTAAAACAAATATTCATTATAAATTACGTTGATATTAAATTTTAAATTATTTAGGAATAGATTATAAAATCTATCACTAAAGGGGAAGAATTTTTTTTAAGGGTAAGGGGGGGGGGAGGTAGGCAGCGCATCCGGGGGCGTGCCGTTAGTCATTTTGGACTAATGTTGGCATGTATCGCGGATGTCTATTGGCGGCAGTATCCACTTACCATCAGGTGGACTGTATGCTCGTCTGCCGCCTTCGTACATAAAAAAAAGGTTAGCAGTGCATCCGAGCTATTCTAGACTCATGACATGACATATATCGCGGTAAACGACGGTACAGATACATTTCGAAAATTTTGGCCATCGGCTAATCCGGAAACACCCGAACGCGTCACCCACGTCTAAGCAATAAAGTATCTCTTAATAAAGTATGCAATTAGAGGTACGGTAATTCATAGACGTGGATGACTTGAGTGTTTCCGGATTACCCGATGGCCAATGTTTTCGTAACGTATCTGTACCCACTTATTATGGACGCTCGTTTGAAATCAACTTTTGATAAAAATAAAGGTCTGTATGGAGTAAAATTTGAAAATCATTATTTAAGTCTAAATTTTAGTTGTCGATTATAATGCTATAAAACGCAGTCATATTAAACCTCTTTTTAATACTTAACATCAGACCATCGTACATGATCTCGTCATAGGCAAGATCTTATAGATTCTTAAATTAGTATTTATTCCGTCTGGGGTCTCCCTCTTATAATTGTGCAGTTTCCTGAGCAAAATTTCTCAGAAGAGTTAGCTTATTGTATAGTTATTTTTTAATTTAATAAATTAATTTTCAGTATTGCACATGGTTCATCCTAATCGATGTAGAAAGAGCGGGCAACACTTCATGTCAATAGTGTAAGAAAATCGAAAGTATATGTGACATCGACGAAAGGGGACCCTTATTGTAGATAGAACCTATTTATTATTTTACTAAGTTAAATTTTATGTGCCAACGGGCTAGACAACCATAGATAATAACATGTATAAATAAAGAAAGAATTAATAAAGCGTTTTCATTAAAAGTTATCACACATAAGATTTTTCGTTATCCTTGATAACAACGAACAAGTTGTTATAAAACTATTAAAAATTAATATATTGTGCTAATACCTACATAGTAATACAACTGAGATCGAATTTACCCAGTAGATACTGTCTATTACTTTACCTAAAATTACTTTTAAACTTCAGTAAATTGTTGACATTTTTCTACAAACATTTTTTAGAGGGGGGACCTTGTTGTCGGTCATAAAACGTTTAGTGTTTTTACTTTAATTTCCTTTTGTAAAATGGCATTTGAGAATTCGAAATCACCTAGTTATTGCTTCACATGGATACAGATGTATTATTACTACAGAAAATTGTTTTTACTTAAAAAACATTATGATTAAAGTTGATCTCAATGGCCAACATCTGTCCAAAATGACGAATGTTGGCGCAACCAGGGTGCGCGGCCTACTTTTTAAAAATTTAAAATGAATTTGGAGAAAGGATTAAAAAAGGTGCAAGTGCAAGGAAAAGGGAAAGCAAGTGCAGGGCGAGGGGTTTTTCTCATACAATGGAATTGGCATTGAGATGTGTAATGACACGGATTTCTTAGCTGGCACAGCTAAGCTACACAGCTCCGAACGATACAATGGTCGGATGATGATGATACTTTTTACTGCTGCATTAAATGAAAATAATGATTGGAGATTCATAATTTTAATAAATAAAGTAGATTACAAAGTGAAGTAAATGCACATTTTCAGCGAATTCAAATTATATATGATAGTATGCAAACAATAGACGGTCACCCTGAAAAGGTGTAGTGTTTTACCAAATTCAGTAACAATAGATACGATTCGTGATGGTTTCATCTCCGCGGTGGACGAGAGAAACGATCTCATCGCCAATAATTCCGATACTACCGAGCTTCCTATTTCCCTTACCTATACAATCAAAATTGTATTCGAGGAGTTATACGCTCGAATAAAATACAATTGTAAGCAATCAGTTCACGCTATAACATACTCACACCCGTTAGTAACTATATTAAACAAAATCACAAAATTATCTATAAAATTATCGCGTTTGGTGTTGTGTTCCTTTAATGTGGGGAACATGCAAATTGATCCATGTTTTATGAAACATTTAAAAAAGTTATTCACGAAAACCCAGATTTATCTGACGGAGAAAAAATACAGTATTTAGTAGGTAAGCGAACCGGTAGGGCACAATCTATTTATCAGGGCTTCATACCTACCGCATAAAATTAATTAGGTATATTGTATTGTGGAATGCACTGGTCGAAAAATATAATTTAAACGTTTATTAGACGCCTCGTACTTGGATCGCTTATTTAATCTGCCTTCTGTCAATGAATCGTCTTCCGCTAGTTTAGAACAATTTATAGATAACTTATCTTCAATTATTAATGCATTTAAACAACTTAGCATACATGACTTTCAAGATTTCATTTTTATTCATATTGGGTCAAAGAAAATTGGTTTTGAAACAGTTTAACAATTTGAGATGTCTTTATACGACTCTAATAAAATGCTCAGTTGTTTTAATATTGTTCAATTTGTTCGTAATTAATCTCATATAATGCAACGAACGCACAATGTAACAAATACAATTGTGTGTAGGTATGCTTTATCACTTGATCAGCAGTAAACAACATACAGCTCCGTGCTCGGTGCCAGCGTCCGCTAATCGTAAACAATAACTTTAAAACGTTTGTTAATGTTAACCAAATTGATTACCCTTGTGTCGCTTGTGAGTGGAATAATCACTTTCAATTGTTATCGGTGTTGAAAGTTTGTAACGCCATCCCCATATGATAGCTTTAATTTTATTCATAATGAATGTTCTCTTTTATATTTTAGTCTCATTATTTTAGTATTTAAATAAAATAAACAAGCAGCAGAAAATACTGAATAAGCAGCAAATCGATGGCAGCAGAAATAGATAACCGGTGCTGATATTATTAGTCATTTAAATTATGTACTTCTGTTAGTCAAAAATAGTTTGTTTACCTGGGCGCACTCGACTGGTCACGTTACCCCTTTTTCATAGAAAACAACCTTGAAATGTACTGCATTTCCTACTTATCGTATTTCCCCGATGTACGTACGTAACGTACGTGTTTCGGTAGTGAGTGAGATATGCCAGAGCCCATCCCATCCTATCCTCTCCCTCCCCATTTTCCGATTCCATTCCTTAATCTGCAAAGGTGGGCAGCTCATCCGGGGGCGTGGCAACGTTTCTCATTCTGGACTGACGTTGGCATGTATCGCGGATGTCTATGGACGACAGTATCCACTTACCATCAGGTGGACTGTGTGCCTGTCTGCCGCCTTTTTTTCTATAAAAAAGCCACTTATTTAGTATCTTTTTGCAGCTTGTTTAAACACAAGCCTTAAACAACCGTAATGAAAATCGATATACCATACATTATTATCTCTATAAATCCCTATAAAACAAACAAGTCCTTACATTTTATTTTTATTTTACATTTGTTTTTATTATTGAGTAGTTAAAGCGTGATTCTTAAACAAAATATTTTACTTGTCTTGTCAAATATGTGTCAAACATATCTGAGCTAGGTAAACTGACAACAAGCATTGTATTGACACAAGCGTACACAAAACGTAAAGTAAATGTTGAAAGGCCGTGTAACGTACACACTCGCGTACTAAAGCGAAAATATACAACCCTCACCTGCTTACTAAAAAGTACACAAATTTTGAACAATGCTTTAAGAGGTTTAACGGATTTGATTGGTCGGGATGGTGGTAAATAAGCGTTTAACATTGATTTAAACGTATTTTTTTAAGAAAAAAGTTAAACACTTAGAGAACTCATTAATTATTTTCAGTCGTTTATTTCATTAATCAGGCATTACTTTGGTGAAGTGGTAATACCGATGCATAGGTGAGACTTCATTCATTCAAAGTGCAATGATAAGGGCGCGTTGTGACAACCGGCTTTAGAATAGCACTTGCCGTGGATGTCATCAAAGGCAATTAAGAGACAAAGTGCCTACCACAAGCTCTAAAGGTGTGGACTCGTTATCCCACTTGGCCAATGTGACGTTTAAACGCTAAACATCGCTTTTGCAGAAGACAATGTGCATGAGGAAGTCCATGTCCAGCAGTAGACCGTATTATTCCTAGAAACTGCTAATTATAATAGCTCTCTAGACAAATGTTCAAAGCGTTCGTTTTAGAGCCAGTAAGTTTGAAGCCTAAGGACAGTACATAATAACAAGACAATACGGCCACGTTTGGTAGTCGTCTTACGTTTACGCCTCGACACGTCAGCCAAGGGTTTCATTAATGTATATCCAGCCTTATATTCTGTCTGAATTCGATATTATGTAAACTTTCACTGATAAAGATAAACAGCTGTTGGTGACCTTTCGCGTGAAAGGGGTGAACACCATTTATATGAAAGTAATCACTGTAATCCAGATACATCAGGTGAGTCAAATTTTTTTATACCTATGTTTTATGCAAGTTGATAATTTATAATTGCAATTGATAATTCCTAATTTCCCAATCCTTTCTCCAATCGTACATTATAAAGGTAGACAGCGCATCTGGGGGTGTGCCAACGTTTGTCATTCTGGGCTGATGTTGTCATATACTGAGGATGTCCACTGGCGACAGTATCCATTTACCACCCGGTGATGGACTGTATCTCGTCTGCCGCCTTCTTTCTATAAAAAATAAAAATAATTTTAATCACATTAAAAATTAAGAGCAGTGATAGTCGAGGGAATTCCAACCACACTCACTGAGTGATTACGGCGGAAGTAATGAGTTCACAAATAGATGAATTATAAAATGGATTAAACGAAAGCTTTGAATAGATCTAAAAGAGGTCATGAAATAGGTACCTACTTTTTAATACGACCACAAGTGGCCTAAGGGAGGTAGGTGTAAACGTCTGAAGTACGTACTTAAGACGCTTATACTATGTACCTTGGTACTAATAGGAGTAGTTCGGGAGGAGGAGAGTGCACGGTGCAACACAACAGCCGCTGGGTGCGCTCGACTCACCACGTTGCCCCTCTCTCACAGAAGACTACCCTGAAATGTACTGCATTTCCCACTTTATCATATTTCCCTAATGTACGTACGTGTTTCGATAGTGAGTGAGATGTGCCAGAGCCCATTCCCACCCTATCCCTTCCCATTTTCCCAACCCTTTCTCCAAATCCATTCCTATATCTCTAAAAGGTAGGCAACGCATTCGGGGTTGTGCCAACTTTTGTTATTCTGGACTAATGTTGGCATGTATCGCGGATGTCTATGCGCGACAATATTCACTTACCATCAGGTGGACTGTATGCTCGTCTGCTGCCTTCGTACATAAAAAAAAGTTCCCATTATTTTTAAGCACCACTGTTTTCACAAAGTTACTAATTGCGTTCTCAATTGTTAACGTAAACTGATAAGCAATTGGAATTTCAGATGAAGCAATTTAGTTTTGCTGTCGGTAAGGCAAACTTTTAGCTAGTTTTGCTACAACTAGAGAATGAAAATGTTTTAAACTTTGCAAAACAACCCAAAAACTATTTGTTTTAGGTCCCAGTTTAGGATACTTTTATGTAAAGTAAGGTTTCATAACATTTGAAACAAAGGTTATGATCGCTTATGAATTTAATCTTTTATTGTAGTTATTAAACATAACTGTTAAATAAACTGGTTTGGGTAAATGAATTCGGGTCATAATCTACCACGCGAGTCCAATGCTGATTAATCGATAAAAATAAAGATATTTTAAGACATTAATTAAAGGGTCTTTCTCACCACCTCCTGATATAATAACTGTTAACAATCGATTGATAAATTATCTGCCAATTAAATCTAGCTGACACTGACTTTCTGATAAATTATAACTAACTTTCTGATACCTCCTGATAAAGTATCAGAAGGTGGTGAGAAAGGCCCTAAAAACGGAAATGGGCTGATACATATTGAATGAATAGTAACACGAGCCAATTCACTTCTGTACACAGTGAGAAAGTCCCTACAGTACCTATCACCTTAAAATATTGGTTAAAATCCACGAAACATATGTACGTCCGCTACTAGATGCTTTGGAATTCAAACTTTTCCAAAGATTATTGGAGAGTGTGTAAAGGAAGTCGTTCTAAGGAAAAAGACATATAGCATAAGGTTGAAAATTCTTAAGCTGCAGTCCTTAAATCAGCGCCTATTATATCATAAAAATAATTATAAAATTCACAAGAAATCACCAGTGGCGTCGTCAGTCAGCACGCAGTATGGGTGCGTTCCCGTACCCTGGAACCATGGTTTCTGTTCATGATTATATGTATCACGTATAAAATGTTACGTATTTTCATGTATTTCAGGGGAAAAAAATGCCAACATTTCGGATTTTATATTTGGATAATTTGAAAATATGTTAAAAAAAAATTCTTCAAAATTTAATCTCAATTAACTCAGAATCATGAACGGAAATATAATTTCAGGCTTCAGGAATAATGCTGTATGGCAATGCCAGAAATATATGAAGATTTGAGCTCATCAGCAAACAACTGTTTGCACTAAAGCTACATAAAACATTTTATTACCACTTTATTATAAGTTACAAAATATCTATGTATAACCTGGAAGAAGTTGACTAATATTATAATATAATTAAGTATTATAATATAAGTATTATTAAATACACCTGATAGAAAATTTTACACTATTAATAATCTTTAATATTAAACATTCCATAAATGTCATTTTACTAGTCGGGAATGTCTTACGAACTTTAGTCGAATTGTTGTCTGAATGCTCCGTCGGTAAAACTAATCGCAAATGGAAACAAAATTAAGATAAATAGTTATAGCGACAATATTTGTCGGCTAGCACATCATTCCTTCAGTTCAAATAACACGGATAGATTGATTTTATCGCGTGCAGTGCGAAGGAGGGTATCATTTAATTTCACTTGTCGTTTTTAATGAATACCCTGGTAACACTTATACTGATTACGCCTAGGGCTTTAATAGAAAACTATAATGATTCCACTCAAAGGGAAGTTTTTTATATAGTAAGCGGGTCTCAAACACGTATATTTTCGTCAGTATCACGTATGGTCAGGTTAAGCCGACCATGGTCACCAGCTGACTGTGACCACGGATGGTGCAACCGGCCGAGATTTTTAGCTTTATGCAACTGTGACTGCAGACAACAAGTCCGCATCATACTGGTGAGATCACCAATTTCAAAAAACATATTTAGTGGCATCTAATAAGTAAGAAGAAATTTATCCATTAGCATTGTTGTTCTTTTTCTTTTCCTAATTATCACACTTCTTTGTATGTGTGTATTGTGAATGGAATTAAACGAGTCTGAAATAAATATATTATTATTATTATTAAAAGAATGGTCTTAAACATTCTCGCCTCTCCCTCGATAAACCAAAATGACAGAGAGACGGTATAACCCCCGACGGAAGCAGAATCGGCCGCGCTTCAGGACCCTAGACGAGGATACCGGCGGACAATTCGCGAGGTAGCTTCGAGTGCAGCATCTTCTCCATCTTCTGCATCTTCTCCGGATGCGAGCCGCCACGGAAACCCAACCACCTCAGGTTCGTCTCGAGAATAGTCGGGATTAACCCGTTTACGCATAAAACGACTGGGATGATTTCAGTGGACGTCACGCCCTACATGTCTTTGACCTCGTGCGCCAGGTCGAGATATTTCCTTCTCTTCTCGGTTTCGCCCTTCACGAGGCGACCGTCATGCGGGATGGTGATGTCCATGAAAACCACCCCAGATTGCGCCCAGTCCATTAACACGATGTCAGGTTTATTCGCTAGAATAAGTCCTGTTCGTGATGATGAGCGGGTCTTAGTAGAACTTTGGGCGTCCGTTTTCATGCACTTGGTGGAAAATTCTGACCGCTTGGTTATGTCTGTGCAAGTACTCAGTGTTGGGAAGAACCGTACAACCGGAAGTGACATGTCTGAGTGATTCAGCGGGATAGCCATAGGCCCGACATAGGTCTTCGGTGATGGCACCGAACTACCTGACGTACGTGCTGAAGGATGGCCTTCAGTACGTACGTCCGATAGTTCCGCGTCTTGACCACCTCATCCTGTATTGCACAGACAAACCCCTTGGTTTCTCCAAAGATATCACCGAAGCGCAGCCAGTGCACGGAGACTTTTATGTCCACATGGGGTTCAAGTAGAGCCTTGAAAAGCCTTCCGTGCAGCTCTTTCTCCTTCCCTATGACCTCACGATTAGAGGTGCTAGGTACCAACCGGGTCTTGCCATTGCTCGGTGGCTAAGAATAAGGGGGTAAGTTCTTTGTCACTCGCAACGACTTCACTACGAATTCCATCATCCGAAGTCGATAAGAAGTAGTTGCGGAGATTGCATTTCTAGGCGGTTGTGCATGGTCTCAGCGTTTAAGAAGCGTCGACCACCACACTTCCGCGAGATATACAATCTCTCCAAGAAAGACTTTGGGTGATGCATCCTGTGGAGAGTCATGGTTGTGGGAACTTTTTATCCATAGCATCTAATTCGGTCTGAGACCATTTGAGCACACCGAAAATGTACATAAAAGGACGGGCATAAAACAGCTGTTATAAGCTCGGATCTTATTAGCGCCCGACAAACAGCTAATTAAAACTTTATTATTAATAATAATATTGTATTTGTATAGCAGTAAAACAATATATAGCTGTCAATATTAACATTGGCCAATCATGCCAACTCAGGGTTTCAGATATTTTTCTCCAACTAACTTCGTACCTTCTCAAAATAAAATTCAAACATTTAGTACATTTAGGAAAGCGATTTACTCTCTTATGAACCGTGATATTTTTTCCATATCACAGTTCATTACAGTTGTCCTCCTCCTTCACTTCATTAGTTTTCCTATTATTTGAGATCGTGAGTCCTATCCACACACACAGTGTGTGGTCCGTGACACACACTGTCCTAACTTTACTTTACCTACTAATACTATACTTGAAGTGCAAATAGCCATGAACGCGAACCATCCTGGTTTTTGGGACTTCTCAAGTGTTCACGACTCTTGTTTCCCGGTCGGAGTCGGTGAGCTGTGTCCGCATCAAAAGGTTCGCGGGCGCGTAACGCGAACGGTCTTTCAATGCTTGCAAATGACTGTGAACAATTGCGAGTTTAGAGAGGTATTTTCGAAGCACACAGGTTCACGGCGTTAATCCTGGCCATGACTTCACGGCGTGAGTGTAGAGCCGAGCCGACATTACAGTAAAAAATGGATAATTGGCCAAATGGTTGCCCCGAGAGGCTGTGGAATACCGAAGTATCGATTATAGCCGCATTAGATAGATGATTAATAAATATATACACTACACCAAAACACAGAGAAACACAAAATACAAATAATTAGAAGTACAACCGGCGGGCTTATCGCTGAATTGATTTACACCTGCATACCTACCACCCTTCCGTCGGAGTCCGCCGCCATAATTGTGCCCTATTAGCCGCGAGGCCCGCATCGTGTTCCGGCGGTGAGCGGAAGAAGCCGTCCCGAGAGAGAGACTGTTGCGTGTGGAAAGGAGGACCAGCAGTTGCGGGGAATTACAGACGCGCATGGGCGTGACATGGTGGCGCGGGGATCAGGGAGACCCGGTGAAACGGTTGTCCGCTGACCGCCCGCGGGTTGTTGAGGCTCGAACCCGGGGATCTTACTTTAATCTCCACCCCAGGAGGCCACCCCGCCCTTGGGGTAGCAGTTGTGCCGGAGGAGATCGGAGTGGAACCCGACTGCTGCCCCCGGGGGGGGACCGGAGGCCCTTCCGTACCCTGTGCCAGCAAGTCACACAACCTTTGTGACCTGGTCTTTTCTCTGCTCCGTGCTTTGTTCTTTGATCCACATGCAACCATCTCTCTCTCCGTCCCCTCTTTCATTTCCTCCCTATTCACACTTATATTCGATGGCTAAGAAAAAGAAAATGTACAAGGTTCACTCAGCGGCCCATCCCGTAAGTTCCACACTACAAGTGGACTTTTGCAACATCAGAGGGATACATAGTAACATCGACGCCGACCACTACCACCTTGAGACGGCAAAGCCGGCCTTGCTTTTCTTGTCGGAGACACAGATATCCTGCCCGGCCGATACATCATATCTTCATTACGTCAATATGGATTTCGCCATATTCGCTCGGCTGGTGATCTTTTAGCGTATTTAACACATCGCTGGGCTGACGCCATTGAGAGTAGAGGCGAGGCTCTGGCTGTAAGCCTAGACATTGCGAAAGCTTTTGACCGGGTATGGCACAAATCGCTGCTTTCCAAGTTACCATCTTTCGGGATACCCGAGGGACTATGCGAATGGGTTGCCAGTTTCCTGACTGGACGGAGCATCAGAGTCATTATCGATGGTAGCTGCTCCGACACCATGTCTATTAACGCTGGCGTCCCGCAAGGCTCCGTGCTGTCTCCAACTCTGTTCATTCTGCATATCAACGACCTGTTTCAAATTGGTGACATACGTTGCTATGCGGATGACAGCACTGGAGACGCCTTGTACGGGGGCCGCACCAACATCGCTCGAGTCGGAGTGGAAGAGAGTCGCGCCAGGCTTGTGTCTGAAATCGAAGACTCTCTAAATCTAGTCTCGATTTGGGGTTCCCTGAACCTAGTGGATTTCAACCCCAGTAAGACGCAAGTCTATGCATTCACCGCTAAAAAAACCCTTTTGTCGTAACACCTCGCTTTCAGAGCATGCCTCTTAAGATCTCGGAGAGTATTAGGATCCTTGGTGTCGACATTTCCAGCAAAGTTGAATTTAGGGGTCATCTGGAAAGTAAGGCCAAAATGGCCTCCAAAAAGCTCGGTGTGCTCAACAGAGCGAAGCGGTACTTCACCCCTGGACAACTCCTAATGCTTTACAAAGCTCAGGTGAGGCCCCATATGGAGAGGCTCAGATCTCTGGGCCGGCGCACCGAAATACCAATTAGACCCATTTGACTCCATCCAACGACATGCTGTTCGTATTGTCAACGATCCCACTCTCACGGGCAGTTTAGAACCCCTCAGCGTTTGGAGAGACGTTGCATCTCTCTGTGTGTTCTACCGCCTGTACAATGGGGAATGCTCTGAAGAATTGTTCAATATAATTCCCACCTCGGGTTTCTACAACTGTACCTCCCGTCACAGAAGTGCGGTCCATCCGCATTTCCTAGATACGGAGGTGTAGCGTACTGTTCGGTCCAAAAATTATTTTATATCGCGAACCCGTAGGCTGTGGAACGAACTGCCTCAAGAGGTCTTCCCGTTAAACTACGACATGAGGTTCTTCAAGAAAGCTGTGGATAGGATTTTGCAAGGTCGGCGGCGCGCCCGCATACCCCCTGGTGTTGCAGGTGTCCATGGGCGGCGGTATCACTTACCATCACGTGAAACCGCTTGCTCGTCCGCCCTCTTCTCTATAAAAAGAAAAAAAAATACCTTTTGACTTTTAGATGGTAATGAGAAGTCTGTGGCCAAAATAGATAATGTAACGTATCCCTTGATAAATACTGCAATAATAAGTTTTTTTGTACAGAATATTGGCAAATACAATGAAGACCGTATGGGTAAAATCTACTAACCTCGAAAAAAGACTAGAATTGACGAAGAGAGGTACCGGTGGGCTGCATTCAGTGATCCGCTCCACTCTTCTTTGTAGCCGTTTAGCTGGTCTTCTACCATTGAATGGGTTTAGAAATCCGCTGAGCAATGAACTAAGGTAAACCTTTTACGTAATTATATGACTATGACGAAACAGAAAAAAAATTACAGGTTGTAAAATTGTCTAGAAATGGATTTGTAACACGTGGTACGAAAACTTATTTTTTATTGTTTTACCTTAAAAATCTATTAAGCGAATATTACCTCTCGTTAACTTAATATTCAAATTTCTCCCACATCTCCCTCTACTCTCTTTAATTTCGCTCATTACCTAAGTCAAAGGCATTTTTCTCTTTTCTGTTCTATATATATATATATATATATATTTATTTTCTAGTTAAGAGTAGGTACTTATAACACCTACAATCCTATATCCTCAATACAATCCAATAATGCAATACAATCCTGGTAATTCTCTGTTTATCCAAAGGTTGACTGGTAAAGAACGCCGACATTAAGTCCGCCTATTGAATCCATTTTGTCTGTGCAACTAAGTTTAAATAAAATAAAATCAAAGTTTTAGTGTGTTATTAAATAAAATCTTGAAATGAATTTTTAAGTAAGAATATCTTAACCAAAGCCAATAAGGTAATAATGAAAATTCATTCAGATTACTTCATTTTTTTATTATTTTTAATTCGTTATATATACCATATTATATCAATCTTTTTTTTTAGTTTCAATCTCTGTTCACCGTATACCATAATTTACGCAATCAGTTTCTCCGGACAAGTAATGATGTTTGTCACGAACGTCATTTGGTTTCTCATGGCTGGAGTATCTATGAGTAACGTCTGTAAGTAATTTTTCATTACTCATACTCTGAAAGTAGGTCCGAAGTTGCCTGTGGAGCGAAGTGAAAATAGCCCAATACACCCTAGGGTGAGCGTTTTCAACTGACAGACAACTGAAAAATAAAGAAAAGAAAGAGCTATTTTCACATTTCTATGTAACCATGATCTAACTCCCTATACAGCCACACTTCGATTAATACTATATTAATTCTTAACTTTGTAGAATTTTTGTTTGTGATGTTATTTAAGACACCGATTAAACCGCGTCAAAATTAATTTAGATAGATCATTGACATAAATTAGAAATAATCTATAATGATAAGTTCTTTTTATCAAGCTAGCAATAAGTACTACTCAAAAAGACTGGCTGGCATTATGGCGCTTGAAAAATGTTGCGCGTAAAAAAGAAAAAAAAAAGGCGGGTAAGCGACATTAATGCAAATTCTTGGGAAGTTGAAGTAATATTTTTTGCATATATGGCTTGTGTTTACTTTCCTTGTATTCGTAATGAAAAGCACAGTGTTTACCTAGGGGTTCAGGACTTATTTAGTCCCTCGACCTATTGGCGCCCTCGCTGCGCTCGGGCACCAAACCCAGTCTCGGGACTGAAATAAGTCACTTTCACCCCTAGGGTAACAATGTACTATTTCATTCTCATACTCTTTCTCATTCTCATACTCTGAAAGTAGACCATAGATTATCTAAGAAGCGGGCTGAAAGTGATACGTTTAAGCTCTAGGGCCGAAAAGTAGTTTAAAAAAAATTCAGTCAATAAATCGGCTGTGGCTGTGTGCAATCTGTGCAACGGCAGAAACCTATACAGCCACACTTCGATTAATACTATATTAATTCTTAACTTTGTAGAATTTTTGTTCATGATGTTATTTAAGACACCGATTAAACCGCGTCAAAATTAATTTAGATAGATGACATAAATTAGAAATAATCTATAATGATAAGTTCTTTTTATCAAGCTAGCAATAAGTACTACTCAAAAGCTGGCATTATGACGCTTGAAAAATGTTGCGCGTAAAAAAGAAAAAAAAAAAAGGCGGGTAAGCGAGATTAATGCAAATTTTTGGGAAGTTGAAGTAATATTTTTTGCATATATGGCTTGTGTTTACTTTCCTCATATTCGAAATGAAAAGTAGAGTGTTTAATTCGCGTGAAAAGCACCCATTTCAGACTCACTTCGCTCGAGCGCCAAAATATCTCGTCAGAAATGGGTGCCTTTCATCCCTTAGTTAACAATCTACTATTTCTGTGTTCTTATTAAGAATTATCCTACAGCCTTAGTGACATGGTAATAAATGCTCAGACTAATAAGTTCTAACATAATATAGCATTACTTTTATTTGGCCGATTGTTCAACAATGTATGAAAACTGAATTTTGTCCTTTTGTCTAATTATCTACTTCTTCCAGCAAATATCCTATTCTACTCTTCGGGTTTTATATCGACATTGATATTGGCCATAATAGCTCGATCGTGGCCTAAACTGGTCATGGAAGTAGAACAAATAGAACGGAATCTGCCGCCTTTTACGAGAAACGTTGCTATGTATTGTAACATTACTACATTCGTCGTCTTGATCTCGGCTATAGGTGAGTTTACCTTCAACAAGTTGTTATGATCCAGTTCGAAGGACCAAAAAATAAATGTGTATTCCATCTCATAAAGATTTATTATTAACATCTTTATTGTTAATTTATTAACATCTTTATTGTTAAGTTATTGATATCTTTATTTTTAATTTATTAACATCTTTATTGTTAATTTATTATCATTTTTATTAATTTGAAATCATTAATTTCGTTCATGATCCCAAGTTAATTGACATTAAGACTATACTTTTTGAAAAAAAATTAAATGATATATTAATGACCATATCGATATCAATTGATGGTCATGCATCCAAATGAAGGGCAATTTTTATAGTTCATTCTTTTCACACAAACACGATCCCGCGTCTGTATCTTTCAATAAGTTCAGGCGTACTCGACTGGCCACCTTACCCCTCTCTCACAGAAGACTACCTTCAAATGTACTGCATTTTCTACCTTATCGTATTTCCCTAATTTCGGTTTCGATAGTGAGCGAGATATGACAGAGCCCATTCCCAACCTATCCCTCCCCATTTTCCCAACCTTTTCTCCCAATTCATTTCTTAATCTGCAAAGGTAGGCAGCGCATACAAGGGTGTGCCAACGTTTGTGATTCTGGACTGATGTTGGCATGTACCGCGGATGTCTATGGACGAGAGTATCCACTTACCATCAGGTGGACTGTATGCTCGTCCGCCGCCTTTTTTCTATTTAAAAAAAGAAATTATGCATTTTTACAAGACGTTCAAAATGCTTATATTGTGGTCATCGGTCGTTACAAATCTATTATTTGAAAAAAATAAAAACATTCTGTCAACATTTTTTTCAGTGGAACACATGTTATCTCAGCTTTACGGATTCTCCGTTGCATATTACTGTAGCAAAAACGACATCGCACGAACATATTTCGCCCGCAGCATGCCTTGGATCTTCGACTTCACTCCCTATAGTTTATGGAAAGGCATTTTAGGTGAGGTACGTACTTGATACATACTTTAAAATAGAGATAATATCCTATTAAGAAAGAGAGCGCTCTCTTATCCCCTTTTGTGTTTTAATTCATCTTCAATTCTGTATTTAAATTTCTTCAGATAATTAGCATCAAACCATTTCTTATCGTTGCTGTTGTAATAGGCGACTAAGGGATGATAAAGCGACTATCATAAGCGCTGAGAAAATACACCACCTCTAAAAGAGTGGACTCGCCAACAGAGTGGCGTTTTAAGGTCATACACCCCTCATGCACAAGACAATGTGCGTAAGGAAGCCCCATGCCCTCTAATAAACGATATAAGGACTGGTCACTTACTTACTTATGCTAACCTTTGGAGATTTGGGAGAAGATTTGAAATAGGGTTGGGTAGAATGGGGACAATGAGATATCCTCATCCCATTACACCTCCCACTAGGGTGGAATGACAGGATAAGGTGGAATGGGAAATAAAGAGTAAACAGGAAAAGGAGATTTCTTTATCTCTTTATAGTCTCTAGACAACGGGATGGAATGAGATTAGAAATGTGTTACTGGCATATCTCACTTATACATACACGCGTACATAATACATTTTACACAATCGTTCTGTATTGTATTTTTATAATAATAGTATGCGTAATAATTATTGTGTAAATTTTTGTCTCATGGAACGTAGACACGTACGAGTATATGCGTGAGGGCTTGTGTGAATGTGTTATAAATTATGCATGTGTGTATGTACGCATGAAGGAGAGTGTGTTATAACACCAACATTGGAAATTAACATTTCGTGTATGCTATATCGTAGCTTGTAGCTATATATATGTAACGTATGTTGCTCAATATTTTGAGTATGCTCAATTATTTTTGCTGGTGTTCGTTTTAGGTTTTCAACATACAGTCCACATTTATGTGGAGCTACAATGATGTTCTCATCATGGTTATAAGTATCTACTTAACAGAACATTTTATAATACACAGTCAATTGTTGAAAAAATCTTTGAACCTGGTATGTATACATTACATGTACTTACGGGGGGTACTAAAAAATCTGATTACCTTACATAGAAAAAATACTATGTATTGATTTTGTTGTATTGATATTTTATTATTATATATAATATAATTGCAATACATTGCAGACATTGTCTGAGAAAAGAGACCTTATTGTCGGTTCTAATTCACAATTATTGAGACTACTGGTTTTTTTAATAACATATTTTATTGCTATTTTATCTTTAATATCAGATGTTAAACCATATTTCTACTTGTAATCTTTTTATACATTACAACAACACTTAAATATTAAAATTATAAATATTTACAGTAAAGCCTATGTAGTAGATACCACACGTGCGTGCCCTAACTCGGCAACGCACAAGTGGTGCGAGCGTACGTCGGCACGTAACGATAGCTCTGGAGATGATGAGGCTTCACGTCTTTTGACCTGTCCGTCTGATCACATGCACATGAGACAATCTTGATTGGATCAATATTATTTATCCTTCTACCTATATACACTACAGCCTATATGTAAGATAATAAAATAATCTAAAGTTTACCGCTAAAAAGAACAAATTACGACATTTTCAGTATATATTAGGGCAGTATATAATAGGTCGGGGAGAAAGTCTTTTCGTATTTTGTATGTATGAAGTTGTGATCCTATATCTTTGATTGAACTGTTTGTACCTGGCTGGTTATGATACCATTAAAAAGGTAACATTTAAAAAATAGAAATAAAAAAATAAAAAACTGTTTCCCGCCATTTTTCAATTGTTTTTATGTCCAAGAAAATGAGTGAATCTAACGAAGAATTTCGATACATTTTAAAGTTTTATTACAAAAAAGAGAATAATGCGACACAAGCCGCGAAAAAAATTTGTGCCGTTTATGGACCTAATGGATTGTTAGTAAGAGTAGCACAAACTCGGTTGAAGCGTTTTCAGTCAATAAATCTTAATGTTAAAGATGCAGTTCGCTCCGGTCGCCCTGTTACCGATAAAGTTGATACCATTAGTGAAAAAGTGCAGCAAGATCGAAATATAAGTAGTTACGACATTGCTGATGAACTGGGCATTAACCACAAAACAGTTATTACTCATTTGAAAAAGTCTGGATTCACAGAAAAGCTCGATATTTGGGTACCACACGAGCTCACTGAAAGAAACCTAATGAACCATGTTTGCGATTCTCTATTAAAACGCAATGAAACCGAACCATTTTCGAAAAGATTGATCACAGGTGATGAGAAGCGGATCACTTACGACAAGAACGTGAAGAAAAAATCATGGTCTGAGTGCGGCCAAGCTCCACAGACTGTGCCGAAACCCGGATTAACGCGCAGGTGATGTTGTGTGTGTGGTGGGATTGGAAGAACATCGTTCATTATGAGCTGTTACCGCCGGGAAACCATCGATTCGGATCTCTACTGTCAACAGCTGATGAGACTAAAGCAAGAAATTGAGAAAAACGCCCGGAATTGATCAACAGAAAGGGTGTAGTCTTTCATCGTGATAACGCCAGACCACACAGATCTTTGGCCACTCAGCAAAAATTGAGAGAGCTTGGTTGGGAAGTGTTGATGTACTCATCATATAGTCCTGACCTTGCGCTCTCAAATTTCCATTTGTTTCGGTCTCTTCAGAATTCTTTAGGTAGTGTAAGGTCAACATCAAGAGAGGACTGTCAAAACTACTTGTCGCAATTTTTTGACCAAAAATCCCAAAATTTCTACAGCAACGGGATCATGTCACTACCTACAAGATGGCAGCAAGTTATAGAACAAAACGGCACATATATATTATAATTAAATGTAATTAAACTTTTAAAAAAATGTCTTGAATTTGTATATCAAATACAAAGAAACTTTTTCCCCGACCTTATATTATGGATAATATAATCCGATGAGACAGTGAAAAACGCCTTCGGAGAATTCGTCGATTCCCGTCCCCAAGAGTTCTATAGCAGAGACATTAATCAACTTCCATTAAAATGCCAAAAGCGCATTGATTATAATGGGCAATAAATACTTCGATTAATTAAATATATAAATTTCATACAAAAAAAAGTGTATTTTTTCATATAAAATGGCAATTTCATAGGTAAGGACTTAATAGATTAAAGATTCCTACAAATGAAAATGTTACACAAATATGGTTCTTGTGACAAGCGGGCAGCATACTTATCTTAATCGTCAGATGCGAGGTAGATGTTAGTTAGCCCTGAGGTCACTTATGGTGTCATAAAGACGCCTTGATAGGTCCTTAAATAGCCTTGATAGGAGTGAGCACTAATATTCCATGGACCTAGAAATCTGGAAGCCCCGAAACTCGGGAGTTTTGGCACCAAAAGGAACAACGTAACCGGTTGTAATACCTCCATATTTAAACATCTTCAGCCTTGCTTTTGCCCCTGCTTTTAATATTTATTTTTTATATTTAAATAGAACAACATTTAAACAGAAACAGAACAGTTATTTAAACAGAAACATTAGAAAACTCAATAAAAGAACTGGTGGTATAAAGAAAGGTCAAAAGCTGTTAATGGCAGGAACGAAATGGATTTCGCAAGTAAAGAACGAGGAAGGTAATGAAGTGAAAAACAGAAACGACATAATAAATGAGTCAACGCAGAATTATTATACAAAACGAACAAACAATTAAAATTTGACGTGTACGATGAGCCTAGAAATGGGGAAGAAATTCCGATTATTCTTCCTATTGAAGTTAGAATAGCCCAAAAGTATCTGCAAAAAGACAAACGGCCCGGGATAAGACAGAATAACGAACGAAATTATAAACTAAAAGATACAATAGTCCCACAGTTAACAGTAATATTTAATGAAATAATAAAACAAAGAAAAATGCCGAAATAATGCACACGCTCCGATATTTCTATTCTATCTTATAGAAAAAAGGAGATAAAAAGACATAAGTAATTATGGGCCTATTCTAGTATTCTATGTGACATCTACAAACTATTTCCAAAAAATATATTAGACAGGATAACAAAAAAATTAGATGAGAACCAACCTAACGAACAGGCTGGATTTAAGTAGATATGATAGTATGTATGTAGTTAAAATAAAGGCTATTTTTATTTGTATTTTTATATTTTATTTATATGATCCACCAATCCGCACTGAGAGGATTATGGCCCGAAACCCCCCAGTAATTTACTAGGAGAAGCCTTTGCCCTGCAATGGGACGTAATAGGCTGATACAAATCTTAATCAAAGTCAATAAATACATACTGACAATAAGGTTCTCTCAGACGATACATTTGTTGGATAGTTCGACTATCGATTGGTTAACAAAATATATGCATACTCAGCATACCGTGTACGTGTGTAAAAATAAAATTGGAAAATGCATTTTCAGGATTTCTTCTCTTGCATGGAATTCCGTACCCAGTATTTGAAAATAGTTCGACTGGTAAAGTTGATAAATGGTCAAATTGGCATATATATACTGACCTCGTTCGGCAGCAACTTGTACTGGATATGTTTGCAACTGTTCAATAGTCTCAAGTAAGATCATAAAGTTTCATTATAAATTACTCAGATATACCTCAATAGGTTGTTCATATGTGGTGTTGTGGGTTTAGAATAGCACAACCCCGTCCCTTCCTGTAGTAAAAAGCGACTAAGGGATAACAAAATCACCACCACAAGCCTTGACGAACTACCTCACCTCTAAAAGAATAGATTCTCCAACACGCTTTGTCAGCGTAACGGTTTAGGGCTATACATGCACCTCTCATTCATACACAAAACATACAAAACAAACTATTTTTAAATAACTGAAATAAATAATTTTAAATTACTAAGAATGCAATCACCAAGTCGAACGGAACCCCACTTCCTAAATTATTACTAAGAATGTAATCACCGAGTCGAACGTAACCCCGCTTCCTAAATAATTACTAAGAATGTAATCACCAAGTCGAACGGAGTCCCGATTCCTAAATAATTACTAAGAATGTAATCACCGAGTCGAACGGAACCCCACTTCCTAAATAATTACTAAGAATGTAATCACCAAGTCGAACGGAATCCCGCTTCTTAAATAATTACTAAGAATGTAATCACCAAGTCGAACGGAGTCCCGCTTCCGTTGACTATTTCTTAATTGTCACCAGAGAAACTAAACCTTTTATTTTACGTGTGGAAATCCACCATGAGATACTCTCCCGCTGGAGACAGACGGAGGGTTATGCCGGCCTCCTACCCGCTAAAACCCTACGGTGTTCCGTCTGTTCACTTTGCGCCAGGGTCACGGGTGCACTGTTAACATTCGTCCGCGACCCCGGCTGTAACGGCCCGCTAGTGCGGGCCCCGGTCTCTGGTTTGTTTACCGGTCATGGAGGGTGGGCGTCGCTCGGGAACACGCGTACGATGCGCCCATTTCTTCTAATTGAGCCATTGGTTTGATCGACGAACTTCCCCGCGTTCGCCGCCGGGCTCATTTATGGTGGGGGCAGATCACGGGCGAAAGCCCGTCTTCTGCGCCCGGTTCGCCTGCGGCGCAGTGGGTCAGTAGCTTCGCGCTCTCTGGCCCGCTCCGCCGCTCCCTTCTGGAGCATCACATCCTCGCAGAAGGCCGTCACAGCTTTCCACGACCTCTCGTCACCGACCATGGCTTTCACTACAGCCGGCAAGGAGAGAAGAGGCTGCCTATTACGGCGCCGAGAGAGACGCGCTGCTCCGCCCAGGCGGTACACTCTTCCAGCGTGTGCTGGGCCGTCTCCTCCGGGCAGCCGTCACAGTGTACACACACCGCGGTCGGCTCCCTCCCGATCCTGTGCAGGTACTTCTCGAAACAGCCATGTCCCGAGAGCACCTGCGTCGACCGGAAGGTGAAGACGCCGTATCGTCTGTCCAGCTGCGTCCTGTCCACTGCGTTAGGACCGGACGGACCGCCTCCACCGTCCTGGCTCCGGCGCTGGGACTCCCCAGCCTCTGCCGCCACTCTTCAACCATGATCCGACGGAGCTCGGCGCGTTTCTCCTCCACCTCTCTCGGCGTCGGAACTCGACCTCGTCCCGACTCCTCCTCGCGCCAGTGGTGTACCGACGCGAGGACCTCCGCGTTCAGGTCCCGGGGGGGAGACGCCGCCAGCGCGAATGCCGCCGCGAAGGACACCGTGCGGTATCCTAGAGAAACTAAACCTCACCCAACTTTAAATTTGCTACCATCGATTTGCTGCTTATTCACAAAAATAAAGTTACCCACTGCACTTTATTGGGTTGTAAATTAGTTTAAGTTATAAACTATGTATTGTCTTTTGTTTTAAGTTAGGAAACAAAATAAAATATATTCTATTCTATTCAGTATTTTTAATGATTCCTCATATTATACTAATACGCGTATAGCATTAGTATAATATCAGAAGCCTACCTACTATATTTTGATATTTTAAATTCATCTTTGATATACTTTGGCAGGCTTACGGGAGGCAAAGAGTACTAAAACATCGCCTATACAGAATGTCTCCAAACCTTCCCGAATCCTGAAAACAAGTATTCTGTTCATGAATTCGAGTTAGTTAACATATAATGCAACAATATTTTTCTTTTTAAAATATTAATTTTGAGCTTTGTATTTAGAAAATTTGGATTAAAAATTTAGTAAAAACTCAAAAAATATGTTTTTTTTTTGCGAAAAATGATTCGTCAAATTTTCATGTCAATAAACTCAGAATCATGAACGGAATCCTTCAATATATGATACTTATTCAGTCCAGTAGTAAAGTATATGTGGAGGATAAATAAGTATAAGTATAAATCCAGTCTGTCCTCTAATGATAGAAGGGGACCAAATGAAATGTTCGATCTGTCCCCATTGGGGACAGACGTGTGGGGACAGACTGGAATAAACCAGTTTCAGGATTCGGGAAAGGTTTGTACATGTATATCTACAATTATAGACAAACAAGATAGGTGAACAAACAAGTAATTTCTATCTTTTCCTTTAGATCAAGTCAAACCAATCGCGTTCTTGAATGCCGTGAGAAAGATCATGAACCGTACGTATACATCCATTTTATTTTTATTTATTTTCAATTCTAAAATTAAATTATTAACAATAAATACAATCTTAAAACATAAAATACGTACATTTATAGATACACTTTGAACTGCACAAAATACTTTTTAGATTAGATTTTTAACGTAAAAATGTCTGAAAACTTCATTAAGTCACTTTTATATGATTTAAGCAAAGATGAAATAGAAATACAATTGTAATTGAAGACTAGATTTAACCAAATTAGAATAACAAAACAAAACTACCAAAACACCAATGGTTAGTACATTAATTGGCTGCTAACGACCTAAGCTCCACCCAGGTCAACTGAAATTCACTACTATTTTGAATAAATCGACCTATCATGAAATTTTTAACATAGTGGAATTGTTTGAATAACCAGTGAAGCAAAATTACATCTGGTCACTATTTAAATGCGAAGTGCTATTTATAACAGGGATTTATTTGTAACAAAAAAATTCGCAGAGCAAATTATTAGTTCTCTTTTGAAATTGGAACGAGTGTTTCGTCAGTCTTTTGTTATTCACCACGCCTATTGTTTTTAATACCTACTAATTTTAACTTTCATTAAAATTATGTACTTTCAGTTGAGTAAAATTTACTATTTTCAATATTTGTTAATATGATTTGTTCCACCCTTTATTGTCGTGTTTGTGTATTTTCCAGTACAATAAACGAGATCGTGCATAAAATCTACTTTACATACTCCTTCTCGTTCCTGGTGATGCGGACGGTACTGGTGCTGATATTAGCTGCCAGGGTCCATTCCACATCGCTACTGCCGTTACCTATGCTCTATGAAGTATCTGCTGACAAGTTTGATATCGAGGTAAATATTTCCAAAAACTCTCCGTTATTTATGTCTAATAATAAATAATTTATCAATAACAGTCTCTTATAACATCACACTGTATATAGAATGTATCAACAAAAAATTGGCGTTGAGTACGCGCTTTATTTTTAGCACCTGTTGTTATATCACATTTCATATACTGCAATGAGCAAAATAGCCTCAAGGGCTTCGTCAAACCTATATATGTATATATGAAACGAGTACGTATTAAACCAGATAAATCCATACACTGGTTTTCCAATAAGCTCGGAGCGACGCGACGTGTGTAGCCCGAGGAATTTATGACAGCAATCATGAATGGAGAATAGGGAAGATAATGTGATGATATTAGATTGGTTATGGCCCCTCTTACTAAGTAATTATCCAAAAAAATGGTACATTTTAAAGCGATCTTCTTAAAAAGTAGTATCACTGGGGAAATTTGGAGTTACCGAAGCACATGTGAGATAAAACATAGTTGTCCCCTTCATCTGTTTACTCAATAAATGTTCAAGTGGCAAAATATTAGCTACCGAGTCAGAAATAAGCCCAAATTCACGTATACGGCTACGCTGAACATAATTGTAGGTGAACATGTTTCAGGTTCAAAGATATATAGATCAAGTGCATAACCTCAAAGTAGCATTGAGCGGATTGGACTTCTTTCATGTAACAAGAACTATGATTTTGACGGTAAGTTTCTTATAAAATGTTATCTGCACTTAAAAGGAAAGTATCAATATAGCGGAATCTAGGAAGCGTGATATAAATTCACACCGACTTCCAGATTTAATGAAAGATCAAAATGAGTTATTAATCTAAATAACCGATTAGCGATTCATATACCTAGTAATGCCCCTTTCCAACTCCATCGAAAAACTACCAATGGCATCTTATTTATAAAAGCCGCCGCTTCCCTTTAAATCGACCATAATCAACCATAATCTCGGACTTTTGCCTGCGCTAAGCAGACCACATCAAGAAAGCTGTGAATAGGATTTTGCAAAGTCGACGGCGTATCCGCATACTTCCTGGTGTTGCAGGTGTCCATGGGCGGCAGAAACACATACCATCACGTGCCACAGCTTGTTCGACCGCCTACTTCCCTATGAAAAAATCAATGTACAATGTTAACAATATCTTATCTTACAGTATCTTATAAATCTGTTAAGTCACTGAACTTTCTACTATAAATAACTGAGTCTTCAACACTGCTCTTAGAAGCATGTATTTTGAAACGTACACAGTATGTTTGTAAGTATTTGTTGAAATTCCTCTCACAATGGGCAATACTCGATTGGGATGTTTGATTTACCGCTGCTCATCACCACATTAAGTCTTCGACTCTTCTCATCCAACCACAAGCAGCGAACTTCTTCAAGTAGTCAGTTCACCTGGCCCAAGGGCATCCCACACTGCGCTTCCCGAAGCGTAGTCTCCATTCGAAAACTCGTCTACCCCATAATCAGCATGCTGAAATGGTACATTGCTCGGCACGTGCCTGGGCGCTTCTCACCTTCTCGTGATCCCGCGATACCCTCCTGAAGCTACGCCCTAAGCCACGGTCCGTTCCTTCCGCCGGTTTACCGCCGTGGGAACCCTTAAGCTCGTTGCTACACATTTTTTGCTGGCTGACTGAGCGCCTTCTACACTCGCCCTATATTATACATGTACCGTGACTCGTGAAAGGCCATTAGTGCCACAAGAATTTAGCCATTCCGAAAAAAAGTTCCATTGCTACTTCAATATGCTGATCCTATGATTACTGTAGTATAATAATGGTAAAAATAAACATAAACGTGCCCAAGCGTTAATGCCATTTTTGATATTGTAACAAGTGGACTGCACTTATGTACTCGACGGCCCACCTGTGTCCCGCGAGCCACAGATTGAATATAACAACTTTAGACTAAACCTACCTAAGATTTATTTTGAAGTTCTTTGGACTTAGTACCCTTGCTATATCCTTATTATAGAGATTAGTATACTTGGATAAAAGTACAATAAACAACATAAAAATACAACCAGTTGTATAAAAGTACAATCAGATTGTAATTCGTTAGATATTTTTATAACATATTTCTACTAAAAGTGCTATAAACCTATTTTGTGCGAAACATAACCACCTATATTTTTCTATTTTGCAAGCTGCTGGGAACCATTGTGACGTACGAATTGGTGTTACTGCAGTTTAATAAATAACGTGAAAAAACGTTTGCATTCGATATTGAATTTACCTACCTCGACAACCTTTGTACACAAATCGCAAATCGGACGATTTGCGATATGGATTCATTTGTTTTTATTTTGGAATAAAGTTATACCAAATGAAATATATATTTTATTTTTATTGCCTACGAGTAATTCATACGTATTGCATACTGTTACTTCATACACGATAACAAATAAAAATAAGACATTAAATAATAACATGTATAAGTTCAATTAATATATATATTGAGGGGAGAGTGCACGCTGCAATCCAACGCTGGGCGCGCTCGACTGGCCACGTTACCTCTCTCTCACGGAAGACTACCTTGAAATGTACTGCATTTCCCACTTTATCTTATTTCCCTAATGTACGTACGTGTTTCGGTAGTGAGTGAGATGTGCCAGAGCCCATTCCCATCCTATCCCTCCCTATTTTCCCAACCCCTTCTCCCAATCCATTCCTATATCTCCAAAGGTAGGCAGCGCATGCGAGGGCGTGCCAACGTTTGCCATTTTGAACTAATGTTGGCATGTATCGCGATGGCATGGTTGGCGAGAGCAAGGGCAGAGAGCTGTTCAGGTTCTTCCCGGACGTGGCGGTTCGACTCAAGTCGCATTGGGTCGAACCGGACTATGAAACTTCCCAGATACTCACTGCGCATGGCTGCTTTCGAAAGCGATTGCATGATATGAAGCTGGGTGAGAGTAGTCAGTGTGAGTGTGGCATGGCAGAGGAGGACTTGCACCATGTTCTGTGGTCCTGTCCTCTATACGAGGAATATCGACGGAGCATGCTAGAGAGGATTGTGCGGCGGGAGGAGGGACCGGCATACTACTGCGACCTCGTCTCCTCCGAAGCGAACTTCCGCGGGCTCAGAGAGTTTGCACACCGATGGCACAGGTAAAGGACCCCGAAAGAGCTGTTCGGCACTGAAGTACATCGTTTAGTGGAGTAGAACAGCCCCAGAAAGGGGAGAGTGCTTATGGGACACAGGCAAAAGAGAATACTTGTAGGGAGGCAGAGCAGATACGCGCCGCAACATAGCCCTAGCAGGCGAACGGCGCGTACCTCCCGACGATTTGGTCCGTATAACCAAAAGGTTGGTAGGACCATGGGTGGAGGTGGGTTACCATCAGGTGGACTGTATGCTCGTCTGCCGTCTACGACCATAAAAGAAAATATATTTTCCGAATCGATCAGTTCATTTAACAATAAATTTCGACGCCTGTTAATAAAACTAAAAAAACATATAAATGACTGCAATAAGTAGGTGTAATATTACTCTTAAAAACAACAGTTGAATAATAGGTATCGCAGAGAAACACTATACTGTACATTATTTTTAAAAAAAAATATTTTTGCAAAGAGTAAACAAATCCAGGCAATTTATCTCGGTGCGTACTGCGGTAGGTTATCGTTGTTATAAATTACTCAGGCGTCTCGCTCTGCGTAAGTCCCTGGAGCTCCGGCAAGCACGTAATCACGAATACCTAGGCAGTTTGAAAAAATTACATTGGGCGCGTTGTGGTAAGTAATTGTAGAAAGTTTTTTGACGAAATTATAGTTTTATTTTTACTTTTTTACCCTATGTGGTTTTTCTGTAGATATGTTTTGTTAATTTAAGTAGGTATACTGTACTGTATAGGTGTGTGTTAATGTTGATTAATATGTAATGTATCGTCGAATCGAGCATTCGCATAAACACAAACTCTTTTGCAAGGGCTTTTGGTAGCTTTCAAAGGGCTACCAAGGGCAAATCGTCGCTGCGCCTACAAAATCCGACAAAGGCTTCTTATCTAAATCGTGATTCTTAATTTATTTCGAGCCTTCTTATGAGGTCGGATATATCGGCAAAATCCGTTTTACCTCGAATGCAATTAACATTTTTGTAATCATAGGAACGCTTGGTTGGTCAATGCTTTATGCGCTTGCAGCGACGTCATTGCTAAAAATACACAGAATTATTTTTTTAAATTGTGTTTAGTGTTTTTTTTTTCACTAAACATTGTTTATGCGAGAAATACGTATCTTTAAACATTGTGTTCGTCTCATCTCTCGCTGTGCTACCTATAGGTACACCACAAATACATATACGACGTAACACAATAACACAAAAATAGTTATGCAAAAGGCGATCTTATCGTTGATAGCGATCACTTCCAGACAACCTGTGTTAGAAAGATGAAAATAAATAACTGCCAGTTTGACGTATACATTTGGATATATAAACATCCTTATCGTGACGTGGTGAGTCTGATCCCGCAAGTTAATTTTTTTTTAATACGACAAATTAATAACGATATAGTAATCTGTTTTAAAATGTGGTAACATACAATGGTTTCCTTTAAACCAAAATGTGACGTAAAATCGCCTTTGTTAGAGAAAAAGTTTAACATAAAGAATCGCAACGTGGTTACTTCGATTCTTCGGATTTCTGAAAAAATGTCCTAGAAACAGTTTCATGATTGAGAATATTTTAACGATGTGTACATACTTCAGACCGTACGTATAGGAGCCATGTCGCTAACTTAAGTGGACCCAAGGACAAAATGGTCTCGTAGGTTATGCTACTAGCAATAATAATCCCTGTCGCGTTTAGCCACAAATTGAATTAATCGATCTTAACTCAAATCCGAACTTACCTCAACGCACCCTAGATATGTATCTAAATAGTTATAGGTACAGAACATAGATATTCGAGTAAATTGTATTCTAGTACGAGTATATTTGTATTTTATATTCGCTTCGAATCGTACTCACGTCATCACACAATACTATTTTTGTTATAAATAACAAGCTATTACCCGCGATATCGTCTGAATTAGTCGGGATAAAAATTATCCCATGTTCACTCAACCTACGAAATACACGTAGGTATGTCAAAGGTGTAGGGATGTGTTGATTTATATATCTATTTAAACTGGTCTTAACGCCAATGTTTACCTTATTTATTTTACTCGACATTTCGGTTGGGTTGCACCACCCACGGTCACGAGCTGACTGGAAAAGCCGGGTAGTCCACATCGAGAGTTGCGAGCAGTTTCATCAACTACCCGCATTTGATCTTCATAGTCCGGTAAATTCCAGCACACACCACTCACAATATCAGAAGTCGCTTCAGACGAAAAATCGCGAGGTTTAATTTTATTAAATTTATTAATCACTGGATTCCATGTCATGGACAATTTGTATCCATCTTCTCGATTGAAATTACTATGTTTTTGAATTTAATTGTTTCACGCACAATCCTGGAGAAATAGTGGCGAAAGACTATGGGGTTCTATCCCGTGATTGATCTCCGGCATTGAGTACAAGGTCCACTATCGCAAATTTATTTGTCTGGCGATTCTTCACAGCTGCATATATATGTTTCGTTGATTTGCTAAAGAGCTAGCCATATTGTTCAGTTCTAAATCTTCTAAAGAAGGCGGTGCATCCAGAAGCGTGTCCGTGTTTATCGTTCCGAATTGAAGTTGAATAATTATATCCATATAACCATGTGGAATGGTCGGCTGCCACCACCTTTCTGTAAACAAAGAAAAAATCTACAAACAACCATTTATACAAACATGCTACACACGTGTGAGAAAATAATAACGTAATTTTTAAATTATCTTCTATATAATATGTATCCTCTGGGGGGCTTATAGGCTTATTTCCCACAATGGAAGGCGGTTTGGTGCTCGTAATACTAGGTCTCGTAGATAGCGTTGCTGTCCATCATTGATCTCGGATGCTTATCACCGATATAGTTAGAATCAGTAAGTTGAAGTAGCAATGGCCAGGTCCCGTCAAATATAATTTATTATCTTGCCTCATAATAATACCTGTGTGATAGTGATTATTTAGATATACTCTAAATTCCCATGACTTACTTTAGTATTTTTTAAATAGAAAAATGAAACAAACTATTGCCAATGGATATTCGTGATACATTAGTCAAAAATGACAAACGTTGAAACACTCCCAGATGCGCCCCCTTACCATTTAGGAGCGGATTCGGAAAAAAAGATTAGAAAAGATGGAAACAGGGAGTATTATCAAACATGAGGAGTCATTCTTACCCCATTAAACTCCAATGATATGGGAAATAAATGGCATATGAGAATGGGAATGGAACAGGATGTTCTCTATTCCTTTACGTAGTTTGGTTTTGTATAATACATCTGACTAAAGGCTTATATTGGTTAAATAAGTAAGTAGGCAGGTGTACAGGAACTGTAATTTAAGACTGTAAGTACTCTTTACTTGTATCTCTAGAGAAGCCCTAAAACGTAACGAAGCAACATTTTAGCCACTTCAACTAAATAACCTACTTATTTCGGTTGAACGATTAAATTCTGGATACCTTATTGTTACCGAACCCTCAGAGAATATATCCTTCTAGCCGTCTCTGAAGTGAAGTTGATGAGACGCATATTGGAACATTCAAATTACATCTTCGTTTTGTGGCCGTTTTTTCTGTACTATACATATTAACACCGGCCTGCTTTACAATTGCACCAACCCATCACAGCCAGTGTGTCTCATAAAAGTCTACTAAAGTATAACAAAGTCGGTACCACAAACCCTGAGGAACTACACGACTTCTAAATGAATGGAATCGCCAACCCGCTTGGACAGCTTGGCGTTTAAGTGTCAAACATCCCTCATACACAAGATAATGTTCTCCAGGAGCGCCATGACCAGCAGTGAACGATAAAAGGGTTGGTTACGGTTACCAGGTGAACTGTGTGCTCGTCTGGCACCTTCTCTGGCTTCTGATAACGAAGTAATGCGTAATATTTTGAGCGTAGTGCGAGCAATTAACGCGCGAGCGTGGACAGTGTGCAAAACTGATGCAACCAAGTACAATTAGTCGCACAATGGTTCCAGTTAATTGAATCTCTTGGGTGATTAATCAGCAGTGGCATATAGACAGTGACTGGTGAAATCAGATTACCTGCATATCTGCTTTAGTATATATGTGTATGTACAAGTAGTACGGAACGGAGCACATTGACATATACATATATTATTTCGTGGAAATAAAAGTGGAAACTTAACGAAAGTTTATTTGATATTTCATGTATCTAAAGGTGAGGTAGGCGCCATAATGTCTATTTGCCACGAGTAATTAAAAATTTACAAAACCAGTCGTTGCTCTAAAGTTAGCAAGTAAAAGAAATACCAAAATCGAAGGCGTGTAGAAATAAATTGACATTTATTTATTGTCAAAAATATTAGGTCCTTACCTATGAAATTGCCGTTGTAAAATTTTAGTTGATTGATGCGTCTGCTATAGAACTCCTGGGGACAGGAATCGATGAAGTCTCTGAAGGCATTTTTCACTGCCTCATCGAAGTTTTTCCCCTATAAAAAGTTATCCAAATTAAAAAAAAAATATACATCACTAGGGGCAAGGTCTGGCGAGTACGGTGGGTGACGGAGAGATTCCAGTCGAAGCTCATGTAATTTTGAGACTGTCTGTCGTGCAGTGTGTGGGCGAGCGTTACCATGGATACGTTTGGGATATTGTTTCGCTGTGTCTCGTGAGATCAACCGTTGTGCCGAACGTTTACTATCATCAGGATCCACTTCTCATCAAAAGTGACAATACGATTTAAAATCCCTTAATTTTTTTGCCGGTTCAGCAAAGTAAGGCAAGCTTCAACACGTGTTTGACGACTATCCGATCCGTTCTTCTTCACTTTTCCGATTTGACACAAATGAATCAATGTTGTTTTGTCACTTACGCCGAAGGCTGCTGGTAACTCAGACGTGGTTTGAGATTAATCCGCTTCCACTATTGCTTTTTATTTGTCATTATCGACTTTAGTCTGCGGTCGTCCACGGGACTTGTTCTTGAGGTCGAAATTTCAAGAACGGAAACGAACAAACCAAAAACGCACCGCGCGTTCGTTTGCGCTGTTTGGTCCGTACACATCGTTGGTGTTGTGTGCAGTCTGTGCTACGTTGCTGCTACGGCGGAACTCATGTTCGATAATAACGCGAATTTTCAACTTTTCCATGGTCTCAAACACAACGATATCCAAGCAAAAAGTCGTTTGACGCAAAAACAAATGAATAATTTATTTTGAAAAGGAATGCCATACATAGCTTTAAATTGAAATTAAATTGAATTTGAAATTTTAAGCCAAACGCAAGATAACTAAGTTCAAGTGGCTACTATGAACAAATGGCAATTTCAAAGGTGGGTAAGGCCCTAATATAATAATTATTTGCGTTACCGATCTACTTGCCAACAGTACTTTTTGTGCTTAACGATATAAAAAATATCTGTTGCGAGTTTACACATTAAAAAAGACGTTGTGGATAATATAATAATCCTGTTTTTTCAGTGGCAAACATTCACTGCGACAAATATGCAATAATTCTTCAATATTTTTATCAATGCCTTTAGAAAGCCTCTCCTGTAAGTACCTTAGAGGAGAACATAAACCTTTTAACTCTTTGTGCATTAAAATGCCTTTCTTGAAGAATTATTAAAGCTACCCTTCGTGAAATATGAAAAGGAAAATGACAGATATCACATATATATAAAACCTTATCTTGAAATACAAAAGAACCAATATTGTAAAAGAAAACATAACAAAAACTAACTGTCTCTCCAAACATTAAATCCTAGCAAGCACAAACTGCCCCGCCCCTTGTACAAACCTCTTATTAAATTACGTGCTGTGTAAATAAAAACAACACTAAGTATAAGTCGGGCGACATACCAAATATGCAAGCATAATATTTATTTATTTATTTAAATTGGGCTCCCCTAATTCTAGATATGTACGCCCTTCACTTGGTGTTTCACTTGATTTTTTCATATTCATCCATATTCACAGGTAAGGACAATTATAACGAAATGGTTATGGTGTTTTAGTAGGCGCGTCACATTATGACTAAAGTAATAACATAATAGCACATTAGAATTTTTGTTTCATGACAAATTAGACATTCTGCGTCTTATAGTATGTCAATGATCTCTTTTGATTTATTTTTTGGCTATTAAATTTTTTGATGTACTTTATTTAAGTATATCTATTAAGCATCACAAAAACCTTAGGGATTTAGATAACTGCGAATGTCGAATCCGCTTTCAGTTTATTACGGATTATTTACAAAATATACTTTACTATTACTAAATATTGTTTATAACTATTATGTATGATTATAAATGCGTACATCGTCAATCTTATATAGTATGTCCTACGTCAATCATTAAATTCTGGATACATTAATTCTTAATAGAAAATTAACCACGAACTCATTCAAGAATAAATGGAATAGACATCATGTAAATTGACGATAGATTTCATTTAATTTCATACAAGATCCAATCGCATCATTTAACAAACTCTTAACCTAATTTAACCTAATCTACGAAGCTCTATCGGTAAAAAAGAATAAAAATCTCTTAATATGTTCTTAACTTAAATTAATCTAATCTTAACCAACCAAACACTCCCAACTAAAAATCTTGCTATAAATTTGGAGTAAAAGTCTGGTTTAAGGTTACGTTATAATTTACCTATTTGCAGTATGTATTGGTGTACCTACAGTAAAAAGTGTATCTATGTATCTAAGAATGCATATAATAATTAATTGTTAATTCTTAATCACTTGTTTAGGTGTTTACTCATAAAAAGGCTATACGATCGAGTCATTATTCTATAAAAAACATTTGAATTACGTGTTTGTTGATGTTTTAATTAAAAAGGCTTCGCGAAGGAACCGTACAAGATAGAAATGCTATACTCCACCTTACATTATTGCTGCGTCAAAACAAATGACGGACTTCACTTTCCCCTCACGATTTATTTGGAGTGATACTAAACACACATGAGGCTAATACCTCACCTGTCTAAACTTCGAGGCCCTTTCACACGACAGAGTCATACAAGATTCCTTTTTAAAAATATCAAGCTGTTACTTTTCTTTTTCTTAAGATGGCTTCTTTGTCATCGAAAGTTGGTGACCATATAGACGTTTGAACGTAATGAACGAGTGCTTCTTTTAGATCCTTGGCGAAAGTTTTTAAGTCAAGAAGTTCAAGTCTCCCCGATTTCCTTTTTTCTGGATGTTTTCGTGAATGATTTTACGTAGGTGACACTGAATGTTTTTAGAATCTCCAAAATTTTATCAGATATAAAGATGGAAGTTGTTTCATTGCTTTTCGAAATATTCTCCACGACAATCGATACACTTTTCCATACGATGAAACCATTGTGTGAAGCATTCAGCTCACCCTTCTTTAGGCACCTCTTCAACAGCCGTTTGGAAGCAGAGGTTTTCTGCAGAGGTCTTCGTTTCAGCACTCGTTCCTTTCTTCACTTTCGTCGGCAACTCTTCGAAAGGAAAGACCCACTGCGCAGTGGGTTGTTCTTTTGCCTCTTAGTTACAGGCTCATAGCAGTAGATCAAGCTTTCATCACCTGTTACTATTTATAACAAAAACCGCATTTGATTGATCATTGTTGAACTTTTCAAACACGTGGAGACACCATTCCACGGGGCAGTGTTTTTGAGATTCGCTCAAATTGTAAGGAATCGATCTAACACAAAGCTTCTTTACCCGTAGGTCATCGTGTAAAATAGTTTGAACTTGACTCATACCAATACCTAATGATGTCCGTATCTGCTGATATGACGTTCGTTTGTTTGTCTCCTTCAATCATGAGCCGCACAGTTTTGATGTTTTCCTCCATTACTGCCGTGGCAGGACGCCCTTCTCTAACATCGTAACTGAGGTGATTACGACCATATTTAAATCAACTGAACGAGTTATAAAGCGGCACTGGATGGGGCTTCATCACTAAATGATAACTTAAGTCTTCCATTACTTTGTTTCTGGTTTAGACTGCAACGACAGTCATAAAAAATCATTGAACGAAAATGTGATCTTGTTAAATTCATTTTTCCACAAAAATTTTCAAATTGGAGCTAGTAATAAAAACAAATTACAGCTTTGAAAATTTGATGGCGTACGACAAGCAATTTCATTTTCAAAATATGTTTTTTTTTCTGTTGTATTTTACAGTAGGTAGCCCTAAGAACTTAAAGTATTATTTATGTCATATTTCTGGTAACTTAAAATTAAATTATATTGAGAAAAGCTGGAAATGCGGTTCAAGCTATTTCTTTTGAAGTACTTAGCTATTCCGGTAGATCTTATTCCACAGTCATGTCTCATATTCATATAATAATAAATTGTTTTATTTTCTGTTTGATCTGGTGATTAAGTGACAGATAATGGCGTAAGGCATTAAGTCCGCCATTTGTACATGTCAAATACTTGTGCATTGAAGTTTAAATAAATAATAAACAAAACGAAATCAGACAAGAGTTTCACTACTTGGTAATCATTAAATAAAAAAGGTAAATTAAGTGCCTTGGCATCTGTAAGGTTCCTAAAGCCTCACCTTGCTTAGGGTCTGACAAGAGAGGAGAGGGGAGAACAAAGGGCTCTGTTAAAATAAATAATCAAGTCACGAAATCCTCGGCGAAGTGGGGCCAAATTTAGTGTGATTCGAGTAGGTTTACGTGATGGGTTCATCTCAATTCGCCTTACCTTAATTCAAGCGGTTCGAGAAATTTCGACAGCCTCTTGCACAATTTATCATGTCACTGTCATTCAGACATAAATTCGTTACACGTTTTTGAGAAAATTGTCGAGTAAACCAATTCAAGGCGTAACAGTCCGGTAATAGAATAGTGCTACAGAATTCTAAATACGCTACGGGGTACTACGAGCTATGTAGCAGTGCTACAGAAGTGAACCACTACGGGGTGCTACGAGCTATGTAGCAGTGCTGCAGAATTGAACACTACGGGCTGCTACGCGCTATGTAGCAGTGCTACAGAAGTGAACCACTACGTGGTGCTACCCAGGTGGCGATGTATTCAATTGTGTTGAGTATTGCTGTGTTACATGATTATTGTAAACGGGCTGTGGGTTGCTACGTGGCCGGTAGCAGTGCTACAGAAATGTAAAAAAGGCTGACTATGTAAAAAAGTACATTAGGGAAATAGGATAAAGTGAGCAATGCAGTACATTTCAAGGTAGTCTTCTGTGAGAGAGGGGTAACGTGGCCAGTCGAGGGCGTCCAGTAGCTGTTGGATCGCAGCGTGCACTCTCTCCCTTAAAAAATGTATAAAAATTGTTCGACAATATATACCGCGCCATCAATAAGGAGGACCGATGAGATAGGCAAACGACAGGTATTATCAGACAAGACCCCTCGAGTATTCAAATGAGCAATATCTATATACCTGTATAAAAGTAAGCGAAAATTTTACTCTCAGATGAATTGGGAGCCGGGCGTTTCGCTATAAACCCTACGCGGAGGCTAATGAACTGTGGATTTACTACTGTCACCATAGCCTGTAGCGCGCTTTTATACGTAAAATTGTTGCTTTGTATCACTAGGCTTTTAGACGAAACTCCGCTTATTAGGATCATTATCCATGAACATCATAATATGAAATTCAATGAGGTTACATAAGGAAAGATATGAATACTGATATAAAAGGCTCCTAAATGATTAAAAGATGATATAAATGATTGAATGATATAATGATGAAATCCTAAATGATTAAAAGAGAATAAATGATATAAAAGGAATAAGAAGTGAATTTACACAATCAAAACACTCGTGTGATACTATTAAAAACCTCGGCTACGGCTCGGTTTTTAAACACACACTCGTGTTTTAATACCCCTCATTATGCAACAGTTTCATAAACTACTATTAAATAAAAGTAGTATTGGTAAATAACGTGACATATTGATTTGTATTTTTCTTCTCAATTACTTACTTTAATACGTAATCAACTTGATTAATTTTCTTACTGGTATCCTCCCATGCTGCTTTCCATCCCTGGGCGATCTCATAGGAAACATGTTTCGTTGGTATGTTCAGCCGCTTGTGACGTCAGAAACGACTCAAACGTTATATAATTTTTAATTAATGTTATTCCTGCGTACATGTACCGATATCAATATACAAGTTTATTTTAACACGACTACAGGTGAAGAACTAATAAGGATTTTAGAAGGCGGCAGTGAAGACTTATATTTTAGAAACAAATTGATGTTACATGATTTCGTAACTGACTGATTGTTACTGTTAATCTATATAAATAAAAATGTAAATGTTCGATTGTTCAAGATCTTAAATCTCCGAAAGTTCTTCGCCGATTGCTTTGAAATTTTAACACAGCGTTGCATTCGAATACGCGCGTTCTTTTATATACCTATCATAGGGTAAAAACATGTTTTTACCCAAAATAGGTAAAAACAGGGTAACAGGGTAACGCCATCTGTTGGGCAGCCACAGCAACGCGTGACCGGGCACAGCCAGTTGATAATAATAATTTAAATCTCTGTTGAGATTATTGTGCTTTATTAATTAACAATGACGACTGTGTTCAAATATAGTGATAATTGTTATGTAGGGGAGAGTTAGATAATTGGTTAGCGCGGTTGGTAATACCGTGCCCACGCCGTGCCCACTCCACTCCCACTCTGCGTAATATCATAGTCTAATAGGCACTAATAGTCTATTACTAGTCTAGTCTAATACTAATAATCTAATAGGAATCTTCCTGCACCGGCGATCCCTGCGTTGCGAACAACCATGTGAGGTAAGTTAAGTTAAAATGTTTACAACGCTTTCGTTGTAATTCTTTATCTACATATTTCCATTACAAGGTAAGTTCTAATTTATTTATGCAAATCTTTGTTTGAATATCTGTCATTGCTAAAAATATTAAAGAATTAAAGTATTTACTTTCTTAATATTCAGATTTGAAGATTTTTTCTTGATTTCAAAGCAAAGTATCTAACTAACGGAGTTTGAGAACGGAGAGTGGCCGAATAAATTGTCTTTCTAACTATAACTACTGATTTTGTTTTTTTTATGTCCAACATGTATTAAATTATAGGCATATTTCCTAAGGGCTAGCCAATATCCAACTCTTTCCTACTGATTAAAATTAATAAACCACGTACCTAATCAATTTTATTGCTTTTTTCTTATGATATCCTACAATTATGGTTAAACGAAGCCGGGGGCAAATGTTAGCTATACCTATAAATTTACCTATTTATTTATTGACATACCGTTATTTCGTTACACGACCCTACTCATCGCTGTTATTTTGCCGATTTATAAGCCGTGCGCTAGGGGCACGGCAACCAATAAAAAACCAAGCGATGAAAACAATGATCATACTGTCAAATAAGTATCAAAAATTTTGAAAAAAGAATGCCTGCAGAAAATGCGTAAAAGATGTATCTCCAATTTTAAAAACATTTTAGAATAGATAGATGATTGCGCTCTATTGTACATGGTAGCAATTTGTATTTCCTTCATTCTAATGGAACCAATCACTTTCGAAACTCTGCTCCTTCCCTCCTAGATTTAATTATGGTCTCTTCTCTTGAACATGCTGCTAAGCACGGTCAATATGCTGCTGATGCTTTCTCGTAACACTATTTACTTTATCTTATAAAATCCGTCAACCTAAAGCTAGGTCTAGAACACACTTCCAACGTAATTTTGGTGGCAATGATATAGATGAGTTACGTAAGGATGCTCTGAATGTTGACTGGTCGATAGTTATGAACTCGAATACTGTTGATGAGCAACTCGCTCTTTTTAACGGGTTTCTCCATGACCTATACGATAAACATGCACCAGGTAGACCTGTGAATTTGAAATATCTTCCTTTGCCTTGGCTTACATATACGGTGTGGGGATGCACGACGTCTTTTTCATAGTTGTGTCGAAAACGAAGACCCAGGACGTGTCTGGATGTTTTTAAAATCATTAGATATTTCATTAGTCATTAGAAGAGATCGCTTTGGCGATAAGGCCGCCTATTGTACTTTTCGTGTTACTTATTTAAATGCAACATGTATTGTTGAACAAATCTAAAAGCAAAATTTGCATTTTATACAAACCGTCATTGTTCTATGATCACAACGAATTGATTGTTTGTAACTTACTCCGTAATAGGATCATTTTATTCCAAATATTTAACCATATTTTTATTTTCTGTATGATAATTTTATTTATTTTTATTTATTATACCGACCACATTTTCTTAGATAGCAAAATACACAGTTGTAATTAATCTTAGTTGGAAGTATTGACTTTGGACTCGAATAACTATTCAGATCTCTTCATCTAAAGCTAACGCGATTAATTACATCAAACGGTTAAAAAATTATTTGATTGGTCGATTTGGTAGACTACTTTGGTCGATTTTCTTTTAAATTAGGTCATTTAATTGTCACGATGTCGCGTTTCCTCAGTGGGAAAGCTAAATTACGGAGGTACGACTTGTACTACAAAGGAAAGAGGAAAGATTTGTTTCAATAGCTTGTTATATTTAGTCAGTTAACCCTAATACAAAAATTTAAGATCAATTTATAAAAATAGTTCGAAATGTCTGTAAAATAGTGTCTGTTTCCAAATTCACGAAGCACCAAAAACTCACGGTAAAGCTGCAGGAGTGGCGGGGCCTAGCAAGGCGCATGCCCAGTGATGAAAAGCGGCACTACCGCCAGCCGGAATCAGCGGTCAGACGGGCGATGGAGACCAGGCGCAACAGGCGGCGCCCAGCAAGAGCATCAGCGCCCAAAGAGCGTCGGACCAGAGCTCCGGCGGCCGGCGAGAGTAGCGGCCAGATGTGTGTCCAGGACAGTTGAATCCCGGAACAGGCGTGTGACTTTCTCGAAACGTTTTCCCCAGATCGCTCCCAAAACAAAAACTCGTCTGTCGTGCGCCTTAGATTTACCACTTTTTTCATTGTCAGAATTTTAAATTTTGAAATTTTCCTTTACTCGAGCAAGTCTCCTTGCATTACATTCCCATTACATTATATTCCATTACATTACTGCAACAAACATTACATTTCCCCATTAACACGGAAACTGACACGTTTGCAATGTGACAACGATTAACACGATTGTTAAACTGATTATAATATATAAACATAACTTTTGTATGAAGTATTTATGGAAAATTCGTGACGTCATATTCTACCATACCAGGTTGAAAACACCGGTTGGACTTTTTGGCGGGAACTCGAAAAGTGAAGATGAGTTTTTGTTTGATTATTGTAAAAATTGTGTATTGGGCGTTGTGGTTTAATAGTGATAGTTTAATAAACTTCAAAGTGTTTTTCATGCGTGGTGTTTGAGACAATTAAATAAAGCATGGGACTGCGTTTTTTGTTTGCTTCCATGGAATCCTCTTCTGTCCACAGTAAACCTACTATCGTTTTACTGAGCGGCTCCTTACTTACTTCGATGGGACAAGACATTGATAGGATACCTAAAGTTTTGGACTTTACAATTGTTTGTTACGAAAAAACTTGACACTGGCTGAAAGTTCTAATTGCACTTGCCATATCTGAAGAAAAAAAACGCCGGGTCTCGTCCGATCACCGAAGTCAAGCAACGTCGGGCGCGGTCACTACCTACTTGGATAAGGGACTGTCTGGGAACACCGCATGATGTTGGCCTTTTGGGCATTTTTTTCTTCATGTGTTCAATAAGATTTATAATTTACTTGCATAAACGCCCTTCTGATTCCTCCATATTTATTTTTTACTGACTCGAGGATCAAAAATAAAACTAAAAATGTTCATTCACACTTATTGTAATTCACCACAATTGCTTATAATAACTTTCGCTGACACTGTCCCTCCTTTGCTTCCATATCTTTCCACTTTCTTCACTACATCCATTCCTGATATTACGTGTCCGAATACAACGTGTTTTCCATCGAGCCATTCGGTTCTGAAAACAAAAATGTATAATGTAGCTCACAGAAGCAGACAAGCAAAGACCTATTGAACTACTATTTTCCTACGCTATCATGGGCGAATTGGGACAAACCGCTAACGTTATTGCTAATAAGCTAATAATTTAAATGGGGGATGGTCCAAGCTGCAATGCCACAGCCACTGAGCGCCTTCAAATGGCCACGTTACCCCGAAAAATGTACCGTGTTTCCCACTTTATCCAATGCCAATGTGCAGCGTGGTGTCGGCCGACTATAGAATAGCACCACCCCATCTCTTCTCGAGGGTGTCGTAAAAGGCGACTAAGGGATAATAAAGCCGTTACCATCAGCGCTGAGGTACTACACCGCCTCTGAAAGAGTGGACTCGCCAACCCGCTTGGCCGGCGTGGCGTTTTAAGGCCGTCATGCACAGCACAATGTGCATAAGACCCGTGCGCTACAGTGGATACTGAAAGGGGTGATTGATTGCATCCTATTTCAAAAATAAATATAGGGTAAAGATCTTATATCCTATGTACGTACGAGTTTCGATAGCAAGTGACATATGCCAGAGCTCATGGAATGGAACACAATGGAAAGAACGCCCCACCTAAGATCACATACAGCAAATTGACTAAAGACCAAAGGACTGTGGTCAGGAGTTGGTAGTGATTTAAGAGAATTTAAGGTATTATTTTTATCCGTCATCAAATTTGACAGAAGAGCAATGCTGATTAAGCTTGTTGACGTGAATAGAATTATGAGAGGTGAACGGCTTCGATCTGCGTTCTCGACGGAATTATAAATATGACGTCGTCGTGTATCCCTACGCATCTTATTACAGCGATTTCGCAAAAACTTATATTTAATACGGTTAATTGTATCACTGGGATTAAATTTAAATTTAAGGGGTTACTTTCAATTAGTACAACGAATATGAAGTTTTTTAAGTCACAAGTAATTTCTATACAAATACCGAAAAGGTTTGTAATTGTGCAGGCACTTACTTTGCCTTGATTTATATTACTTACTTTGCTGTACAAAGGAAGAACTGTGATCCATTAGTATTAGGCCCTGAATTAGCCATACTCAATATTCCAGGTCCTGTATGACGCAGTGTGAAGTTCTCGTCCTCAAATTTTCTGCCATATATTGATTTACCACCTGTACCATTGTGGTTTGTAAAATCTCCACCTTGACACATCTGATAAGACTTGTTAAGAAAATTGTTTAAAAAATTAAAGGAGAAATGAGTGTTTAAACATCCCTTGGACTAGCAAAATCATTTTACAAAAAGTTATATGTAAATACGAGGGGAGGTCCAAAAGTTTCCGGCCTGACAAAGAAAAAGGACACTAAAGTTCATGAAACTATTTTTATTTTTCAATGTAATCTGTTTATTTGAACACATTTTTCGGATCATTTAATTAGCATTTCTATCTCAGTATAAAAATTGTCAAAAGTTTTGTCAACCAAATAGGCGCAAACCGCGCAGCGTTCACTTCATCAACGGTGGAAAATCTTCTACACCTCAAGTCCGTCTTGAGTTTTGAGAACAAATAGTAATTAATCACTGGGAGCCAAGTCAGGACTACAGGGTGGCTGGCGAATTTCCGTGAAGCAACACTTTGAAACAGCAGCTTTCGCAACAGCGGCGGCATGGGGGGGTACATTGTCATGGAGAAGCCGCACAGCTTTGTTTAGTTTTCCACGTTTCTGCTTGAATGCTTGTCGTTATTGCTCTATAAGGTCAGCAAAATACCTTCCAGTTACCGTAGTATTGCGTTATTTTATGTCTCTAAGCAATATTCCTTGACAATCCCAGAATATCGATGCCATAATCTTTTTGGTGGACTGAGCATCATAATAACGACGGCACTCCATCCACTCCCTTTTGGAAAGGGGATCATAATAAATAACCATAGTTTCATAACAAAGAACCATCCCCAGTAACAATTGACTCCAAAAAATAGTTCTCGTTTCTCTGAAAGGTCACCAAAAGTTGCTTAGAGCACGCTACTCGTTCACTTCCTGGACACTTGAAAGAAGTTTTGGCACCCACCTCGCAACTAACTTTATTCATATGAAGATGTTCTTGAAGAATCCTAAGGACTAGTTTTTGAAAGCCCTGTCCTTGCTGCTATTTCTTTGGTCTTTATGCCACAGGACCAATAACCGATAGGAGAGACGAGTCTTCCAATGGGGTCTCCATTGTATTTCAGGTATTGCAATAGGTATTATATGCTTCTTTAAGGAGTCATCGTCGGTGTTTTTAACAAGTGTGTGTTATGAATGCACATAATTAAGCTTGGGGTGACTCAAGATTTCAAATTCAATTTATTCACTCTTAAACACTTACCACTACAAGCAAGAAATACTCATTTTCCGGAACTTGAATGAACATAGATATTCATTAAAGTTCCGGAAAATGAGTATATCTTATTAAATGTTTATTGTTTTTTCATAAAAAGTAAATAACATATCTCTTATTTATTTTTTATGAAAATACAATAAACAGTGCCCTCTATTCCTATATGCCACCACCGCTATCGCCACCACTGGAGGCGTAAGGAATCTTTTTCCTGACTGCCCCCAATGGTGACAGATTTAGAGAACGGAAGAATAATTTTCTAACAATTTAGGCATTATACAAATATTAAAATAAGAGTAAAGTGAAGCTAAGTTCAATTAATTATTAAATATGCGTCCTCACGGGGAACATTAATTTACAAGGATAGAAAATTATAATAGTTTTCATGGAGCACGGTGCTGCTGACACCTGTCAGTTGACTATGACTAGTGATGTACGGAACTTTAGTCCGAACAATGTTCTACGATTTTAAATTTCCGTTGTGAATTGTTTATAATCGATTGACTATTCGTTAATTAATTAATTAAGAACAGTAGTGACACAATTGTGAATTTAGGTTGCCAACCATTAAATTAAAAAACAATAAATTCTTTATAAATTATTGTGTTTTATTCAACATAAAATAAATAAAACATGAATCAAATCTCCATCTATACGAATGTTATTATTCAATATATAGACCCGACCTCCCGAACGTAGTTGAGCAATGATTTTCATTACTATGTTATATACTATATACTCGTATAAGAAAAAAATAAATCCGATCCCATCGATTTATTGTTTTACATTTGATTATTCAACGATTTTTTTAGTCGCGTCATTAGGTTGACACCGGATAAATGACCGCAGAATAAATAAATATATATAATTTGATTTTCACTAGTAAAAATTAGAAGATAAAACATTATTTTTATTTAGGGAAATAAACATTATTTTTATGCTCTGAGTCATATTATAGCATTTTGTAACTGTTTATATTTTATAAAACATAAACTACAAAAATAATCAGCTTTTTATTTTAAGTGAACATTTTACATTCTGTGTATGGTTATATTCTATGGGACCTGACACGCGCACCATGCTTCGTGAAAAATACTGTAAATCGAAACATCGTTTTTGTATCATAGTTTAAATGTTTGATCAAATGTAACAACCATTAAATAAATTTAAAACTAAATGACACCTAGTATCGTGAGATTTGTAATAAATTTCCTACAGTTATCTGGCCTTCTATGAATTCAAGCAGGCTGTATTGTACCAATTCATTGTATAGCACTTTTTTTTATCGTTTTGTTGAAGGTTTTATTTTATTCCTTCGCTGAATGTCGCGCACTGTATAAAATGCAGCATCTTAACGGAGAACATTCAAGAACTGCATTAGGTTTGAATTTTTCTTCCCCATTGTCCGGTTTAACCTGAAATACCAGCCTTCTAGAAAAATTGTTGTGTGATGGTTGTCTCCGAAAACACTCCAAAATGGTCTATAGATTCTTCATTTAACCATTGCTTTTCTATGTACGTCCTGATTTTTAAGATATTTGGCTCTTCACTGTCGTTCGAGGTATATATGCAAGTACAGCACTTAGTTGTACTTCCCTTATTTGGAGACCAAGACCCATCTTGCCATTTTTTTAAATCTAGTTTATTACCTATTCTCCAAATCGACTTATGACAGTGATAACAACAGCCTTTCACTAATATAGATGGAAATATATTAACAATGGCTTTTATTGCTGCTTTTCCGTAGTCAAGTTTAAAAAATTTCCAATTCCATCGAGGTATCTGTAACTTAATCAAAGTGAATAAAATTTCATAGGACTCCGTTTTTCGACTACTCATAACAACATAATATATAAGTGACTGTATACCACTGTCAAGGAAGTTTAATACAACTGCTGGGGGCAGTCAAAATTTTACTTGTTTTAAGGGCGGCAATCGGGACAAAAATTCCTCATCGCCTCCAGTGGTGGCGATAGCGGCGGTGGTATACAGATGTAGAGGCAATTTTTAATCAATGTTAACCTAGGAAATCTACATTAAAAGGATACAAAATCAGGTATAATTCTGTGAAAGCTGCTGCCTTGATATCCAAAGCCTTTTTCATGTGTACAGAGAGCTCTGAAATTCTCTGCTGTTTTCGGCACGATGTCTGCTCGTAGCATCATGATTACCCGTCCCAGCTGCTGCTTGTCAACACTGATATCAAAATACACCTGAGGATTTCTTTTCTCTATTGGTTTTGAAGGTGCAGCCTGGAAAAAAATATTGCCATTTTTAGTTTTTAATGTCCTTCTTTCACGAGGAAATCAAATAAATAATAATAATAATAAGTCTTTATTTGTATCAAACATGGGTAGTATACAGTTGTCATTTGTTAATGATGGTGTATATATCGTATGTTTCGCCACAGTATACATGTGGCATGCAAATTGCAGACATTACAGAAATAGAAATTAGGTAAATAATGCAAGAATGTAAATAATCCAATGTAAATAATGGTAAATATTCGGAATCGAACATTTATATAAAGCAGTGATAGAATGGGTAAAAACGACGATCGTCATTTCCCTTATTTGTCAAGACTTTTTTTTCTTCAAATACCTCTTTCGTCAAATTCATTAGTTTGTAAAATTCCTTTTTTGTCAGGGTTACAATTGTACAATGAAACAGAAAACTTAATTGTTCATGTAATTTTATTTTAATGAATGAAATATAAATGAAAACGGAATGAATAAAAAAAAATTACAATGAATGGGCAAAAATCAATTTATTGTTTCTCAAAATATTCTCCGTGGGTGTCATACACTTTTTCATATGAATAAACCAATTTCCATAACATTTATTCCACTCCTCCGTGGTAACCTCAAAAACATGTTTTTCATACTCTTCGACAGCCTCTTCTGGCGATGAAAATCGTTGACCGCGTAATTGATTCTTAATTTTTGGAAACAAGAAGCAGTCACAAGGTGCCAAGTCGGGACTGTATGGAGAATGGAATTCTACGTTTTTCGCCTTCAAAAGTAATTTGTCTGTTTGGCCGTGTGAGAACTAGCATTGTCATGGTACTAGATTATGCGGCGTTTACGGTTGTTTTTACGGAGTTCGTCAATAACTTCCGGTAAGCAAATGGTCGTGTGTCAATCAGCATTCACGGTATGACGATTCTCCAAAGCAACAGTGGCCACGTGTCCAGTTTTTCTAAAAAAAGAAGCGATCATCTGCTTCGCGACACTTTGCACACACGCCACTTTCGTGGGGTTCGGCTCATCTTGAAAGACCCAAATGGCTTTGTTCTGGGGGCGTAGCTGTAAATCCATGTTTCGTCACCTGTTACTATGTTCCACACCAAATTTGACGTCCCTTCGTTGAATCTGGTAAGCATGTTATTGCACCAAGTGACGCATTCCGTTTTTTGAGCGTCGGTCAAATTGTGTGGGATCCACCACGAGCACAGCTTTCGCAGAGCCAAATGTTTATGTGAGATTGATTGTATCTGACTCAAGTCTATACCTAAGGATGCCCGAATCTCATGATGTGACTCATGTGACCTATGTATGTCGGTTTCGATCATATGACGCACAGTATCGATGTTTTTGTTGCTGGCAGCGGTGTACGGGCGACCTTCACGAAATTCGTCACTGAGATTGACACGACCGCGCTTCAATTGTGGAAACCAGCTATAAATTGTAGTCTCGCTTGGTGCTTCATCGCTAAAAGCAGTTTGAAGCCGAGCGAGGTCCTGCTGAGCTAAAAATTACACTACACTTAAAATCGTAAAAAATCATAGAGCGAAGATTTTCAGGAGTTAAATCCATTGTAATGCATACACCCAATTATTAAAATGACGCCACAATGAAAAAACAAATGACTGTTAGATGAAACAAACTTTTTTCTACAGCCAAAGAGTTCCATTTTCAAATATTGTAATTACTTTTTGAATATTGTTTATGTAAGTGACCAGTTCCGAAAACTTTCAGTGTGACCTATGTATTTCATAGCTTCAGTTTTCAAAAACTTTACAAAGATAAATAAGATTCCCTTTTTCCAGCTATATTCTGCTTCAGCTTCCTATGCCACCGTTCTAAAGCGTTTGTGGTGCGGTTCTCTGGCATACCACCACATATCTGCAGTGACTTTAGTCATCCACTGATTTGTAAAGTAAGTAATGAATTGCAAAATGTTGTCGCAAACTGGTGTTTCTTCTACTATTAAAAGACACGTCTCGGGAATATATGAACAGGGTAGCAGTACCAGATTTGGTGTTAGGTTCACAAGTTTTGACAGAGCCTTTTTTTAGCGATTACTTGAAGGTTAAGGTGAAGGTAAAGTGAAGGTCTTTTTTGTTAAATTTCTTTATCATTCCTAAATCGGCAGCTTTTTATTATGGCATTCTTTAAATGAAAAAATCTCCCTTTAACTTTCCCAACAGCAAAAACATATTTCAAAGTATTGATAATGCGAAGTTCTTAATCACATTTGAAAAATTAAATGTTGATATTAAACCTTTCTTTTAAAATTTTAAATAATTTCTTGTACAATGTACATAGATTGCGTGTTACTTGACAAAAGGCAAAATATTACAGGTATACTTGTGGTCTTCCTCAAGCTACCCATAATATGGAAAGTATAAAGTTATGGAAAGTACATATAGGAAAGTATCAGATCTTGAATTCAAAGTTACAGACCCTGTAAAAGGCAATAGATAGGTCTACGTAATTGCATACTAGCTGTGCCCGGCCACGCGTTGCTGTGGCTGCCCTACAGATGGTGCTTATCCTCTTTTTACCTGTTTTTGGGTAAAAAGTATGTTTTTACCCTGATAGGTATATAAAAACACGCGCGTTTTCAAATGCAACGTTGTCTGTGTCAAAATTTCAAAGCAATCGGTGAAGAACTTTCGGAGATTTAACAAATATCTACATTTTTATTTATTATTTATTTTATTTACACTACGTAAGGGTCACATATACACATATATATAGCGAAACACAGCCAACACAGTTATGACTATTTGTTTGTCTTACACAGATATAGATGAGTGTGAATGTTTTATCAATCTTTGCATGTCAAATTAGAACTGCACAAGCGGTATATTTGTATTTTTGGTGTTTAATCTATGATACTCACGCTATCTGCTTGTGTTTTCTCAGTGCTCTCATTCTCTTCTCCTTCTTTATTTACTTGCAAGGTCTCCCCAGCATGTTTCTGCAGCCAACTGTCCTCTGACCATACAGGTCTGGTGGAGCCTTCTTTGATGCGTTGAGGAGCTGCTATGTTCACTCTTATTGTTCGTCCGAATAGCTCTGAATCATTCTGCAAGTTTAAAAGATATTACGCTTATATATCATCATCTTAGCTCTAACCGATAAAATAGCTGAAATGGAAATGAGCAAAATCTGTAATGAATGGAAAGAACAAGTGGAGCAGGTACGTTACTGAATGGTATCCAAGAGAAGAGGAGTAAAGAGGAGACAAAACTGGAGGTCAGCGGATGAAATTACGATTATGGCAGACAGTACCTGAATTAGATACCAATACTGATCTGGATTAGGCAGCAGTACTAAGACAGGGGGAAAGGATTGAAGCAGCAAAATTTAAATTATTTTATTAGATTTGAATTTGAACATTTGAATCAAAATAAATATGATATCATACCACTTCACACTTCAAAAGGGACATACTATAATAAAAGTATTTATATTATGGATACAAAACTATACAAATGGCTATCTAACCAGTTTAAAGAACTAAAACTTCCACTGTTAAAAATAAAATTGACAAATCATATTATGACATTAATAAATATTTTTTAGAACATATTAATATCATTAAATTTCATATTATTTTACATATGATGACATATTTGATTGTAAAATTGACATTGTTTAATGTTATATTATTATATGTCATCATAAGCTTCATCATTATTATATGTCATCATAACATACCATAAGTTTTTTTTTTTTATGTTAGGAGAGACAATCAGGAAAACCCTGCATGGTCACCTGGTACCATCTAGTCCAGCCTTTATAAAGGCTAGCCTAGGTGGTACCAGGTAGTGCCGGACTCCTTGGTCATACCATAAGCTAGTCATAATGTGACTATCAACTAATGACCTAAATGTTTACAAGAGATTATAGACCTTTTATAATTATTATAATGTTATTATTTGACAATTGTTCTAATTTGACACTAAAATTATATGACATTAAGCTAGGAATTATGATATAATAATTAAAACTTGTAATCACGAACTATATTATTGGATTATTATGATTTTTTTAAAGTATATTAATATTATTTTGTGTGACACCTAGTAATTGCTGACATTTTGTTGTGTTTAGCATCTATTGTTGAATTTGTTAATTTTCTAGAAATAATTGTGTCCTTTGGTTCTAAGAGGTTATTGTGATAGTCACTTGAAATATTGTACTTAATTTGTTCACCAATATCAATGTAGTATTAAGCTTATGAATATTGCACATTCAGTATGGCTACAACTGCTGAAACTAATTTTAAGTGTCTTACCTATGTTATCCCATGTTATACACAGTTGATTGGAATAAATAAATAAAATAAAAAAGTTTTCAAGGCACAGACGGTTAATACTGCCTGGTATATACTACATTAAATTGCCAGTAAAACATTTATTTGTTTAAAGACGTTTTGTATGTATATCCAGATCTACAACACAAGGAATCCTGGTGTGGGTGGTTGAGTGGTTATTCAAAAAAAAAAAATTCTAAACAGCTGGTTATTAACATAAATACTGTATTGACACTACAACAAAAATTGATAGGCGCTACCCACCATCGACATACATGACCAATTACGAGGACTATCACCAAACACCGGTCATTACGAGTCATCAATTAAGTGGCTATAGAATTTCTGTTATTTACAATTACAATACTGAAGAATTTCACGCACCATATTATCAATAGCCGCAGCCGCGTCTTCTGCATTCTCAAACTCTATGAATGCAAATCCTCTGTGTTTTTCAGTCTCATAGTCTAAAGGTATTTGAACATCAACCAAATCCCCAAAAGGTACAAAAGCCGCATTCAACACTTTTTCGTCTACCTCCTCGGCTAATCCACCAACGTACACTGTACGCTTAGAGTTAGGTTTTGTAGCCATTATATACGAGTAACAATATAATCAGGAAAGTAGTGAATTTTATTTATAAACAAACAGAAAATTATTTTGAATCAAATATAACCTATATAAAAACAAACAATTACATTTTTAGTACTGTCAATAAATGTCACTGTCAAAGTATTTTTTTTCGTATATAGCAATGGTGCAATAAGCACATTCTGCCAGTGTCAAGTTTTCGTCATAAAAACAATTTCAAAGTTTAAAATGTATCCTGTTGATGTCCAGTTCCGTCGAAGTTAGCCAGGAGTCATACTAGTTTGGTAATAGATTTACTTAGGACAGAAGAGAACTCCTTGGAACCACGCACGAAAAACACAATTTTAACAATAATCAAACAAAAACTCAGCTTTACTTCTTGAGTTCCCGCTACGCTACAACACAACAACAATCGCAAAAATAAAGAAACAATGAGCGCATTAAATATTTTTCGAACATCTTACAATAATGTACCAACTTTATTTACATCCATCAATGTATATATAATAGGGCTTCTAATAATACCTATATTTCAGTATTGGGTGATGTAGTTCAATCACAATTATTGTTTGTTTGAACGCCATGATTAGTGAAATTTCGAATGTCTCCGATTACAACTAACCGCAAATAGGTTGGTACGTCACCTGACATCGCAAATCAGCGGGTAGTTGAATTCAATTAAAGCTTTCTTAGCGGTGAATGCGCAGAATTGTGTTGTCTTACTGGTGTTTAATTTGACCAAATTAAGATTACCCCAAGTCGCGACTCGGTTTAAGGAGTTCTCGATTTCGGACACAAGCCTTACGCGACTCTCTTCCACCTCGGTGCGAGGGGTATTTGTAAGGCTTTTGTACACAGCTTCCCCAGTGTTGTCGTCTGCATAGCAACGCATGTTATAGAGTTGTAATAGGTCGTTGATATTTAGAAGAAACTGAGTTAGAGAGAGCGCAGGTCCTTGCAGAACCACTAGAACACTAACATGCTCTCGGAGCAGCTACCGTCGGCAACGATTCGTTGCCGTAGATGTTCCGTCCAGTCGGAAAGCTAATAGTCAATTCGCATAATCCCTCGGCTATCCGAATGATGGAAATTTGGAAAGTGGAGACCCTAGTCTCGCCTCTAACCTCGATGGCGTCAGCCAAACGGTGAGTAAAGTGCACTAAAACATTACCAGCCGGGCGACGATGACGGAAACCGTACTGGCGACCACTTATCAGCTGACTTATCCTTTTGGTACCCAACGATCTGTGTAATAATGACATTCAATTACTTTAGAGAGGAGTTTATCGCTATTGAGCTGTAATTGGTCGCTATTAAGCGGGTCGGTTGGGTCACCTTTTTAGGCAACAGGTGCACGTCAGTAGCGGAGACAACTCAGGAGCACATAATTTGAGTACCACTGTAGGAATACCATCTGGCCCACTCGACCTCCGCACATCAAGGGATAAGTGTTCGCCAGACTTCACGTTAAGTGAAGCAGATGTCCGGTACGGAAGTTACACACTGCGAAATGGTGGGCATCCATTAAGTTGGTGGCAAATGGCAGTAAATCGACCTTGTCCTTAGCACTGTGAATCAGTGAAGCTCACTAGACTATGGTCAAATGTAGGATTTTAGAAATCGATCGCTATTTAAATAAAATTTACATATTCTGAAGTAGATACTTCAGATAGAAATTCAACAGATTTCATTTGATCCAACATACATCTAAGGCGGCCATTATGCAATCAATCCAGATCACGATCCATGGATTAAGATCATTGATCGTACTACGATTGACCACAAATGTGTTAGATCCCAATACATTTAAAATATAACAGTTCGAAATGAGAGACTAAGATTATACTAGATCTTTATTAATGCTCTTAGTTTTTGTTTGCTTGCTCCCCCTCAATAACATCCTGACTACGCCCTTGGACATCTGCGCATTGAGACAGTCAGGTTGCATCCGCCTGGTTATAGCGAACAAAAGGTCAAACTACCAAATTAGTGAATTGTATAATTCAGTTTCAAATTTTATTATGCTATGCGTGCATTTGCAAACCTATACAATTATTATTAGACACAAAAGAAACAGCAAGTAGCAAAATGTATGTGGTACATTATAAATACAATTTCTTATTGAAATAATGGTGCCGTAAAAAAAATTAAAATATACTGTTGTGTCACGACTCATTAGCCTACTCTAGTAAGTTAAAATGAAGATTTTAAAATTAAGTAATTAAGAAGAACACAGAAATTATATTTTGTTATTTTTGCTCAGTCGAATATTAAACAGTATGTTTAATCCCTTTTTTCATTTTCTTTCTACCATCTTCAAAAAGATGATAGTGATCTTCACTCAACCCTTTCACTTCCCTATGATTGAAGGGTCTGTCTTTATACGGCCAATGGACCTGTTTAAAATGCTGTCTCATGAGTCGCACCAAATAGTGCAAGCTGCCACAAATTGGGCATTGGACAGTTTTCTCATTATGCTTCTTTACCTTATGTGTACTTAATGAACTAGCTGATATAAATGTTTCATCGCAAACATCACATCTGTAAGGCTTTTCTCCAGTATGCAGTCGCAAATGCATTCGCAAACATAGACTGTTAACAAATGCCTTATTACAAATCTCACAGTAATATTGCTTCTTCACAGAATGTCTTGTGATATGTTTGTCCAACATGTTTTTTCCGCAAAAGTCTTTTCCGCAAATATGACATATATAAGGTCTTTTCATCAAATGATGCCTATTCACATGGGTCTCTAAACTAAGGGCATCAGACGTTATGTAGTTGCAGGAGTTACATTTATACCGTTTATATTTCATTCTTTTCATTCTTCGCTCATTCAGGTTGAGAAAATACTTAGTAAAAATAGATGGAGGAATTGGTTTCCTACATTTAGGGCAAGGCAATGGCTTCTGATCAATCTGAGTGCTGTTTTTTAGCAATATTTTCGGGGAAACATATTCTCCACAAAATTCACAAACATAAGACGCCTCACATGTTTTAGAAGTATGAAGGAGCATGTGATTTGGAAGGCATACTTCAGTCAACCATTTCATACAAACTGTACATTGCACTTTTCTACGGTAATGCTTTCGTCTATGCAGATTCAATTTTCTCACTGTTACGAATTCCAAATTGCACTGCCTGCATGGATATTTAACATTTTCCCCATGTGTTTTTATATGACGCAGCAAATCTGTTTTTGTGTCAAAATCTACATTACAAATGGCACAAACTGTCGTGTGTCTTCTAATTTTGATCTGCAGGCCATTATGAACTTTTGCTGTATGCTCTTTTAATTTCCCATTTGTTAAAAATGTCTTGTTACACAAGCTACAGGGAAATGTATTTACCGTATGTCTACGTGTTTTGTGATTTGTAAGACTCTTTAAAGAATCAAAAGATGCAGGACACATCCTACATTTAAATGACTTTTTGATCATCTGGCAATTTTCTATATGATTCTCATAAGTAGCTCTTTTTCTAAACTCCTGATCACAGAACTTGCAAACAATATATGCTGTATGGAAACGGTATATGTGAGCTTTGACTGCTGCTTTGGAATAGTAATGTTGACCGCACATATTACACGAGAATGGATGATGATTCAAATGTTCCCTATTTACATGTGCCAGAAAAAAATCCTTTCCATAACATATGTAATCACAGTCTAGACACTTTATTTTACTATCGCCAGACTTAATTTGGTCACGAAAGGAAACCAAATACTTGTAATGAATGCAAGGATTTTCTGAACATTCTAGACATCTGTATTTGCATTTGTGTGTTTCAATATTGCCACATTTGAAATGTTTTAAGCACATTATGCACTGCTGTCCAGTGTCTTTATCTCGAGATCCATGGCTAATTTTTAAATGCATCATTAATGTTTCATTAGTATAATAAGTAAGGTTACAAATAGGACATTGGTGCACATTATCTGTATGAAACAATTTCAAATGCTCAATCAAATCCGTATCAGGTACAAATTCATTGCAGATCAAACATTTTACTTTTGAGTGTTTTTTATTATGTGCAATTAAAGGTTCCAGTGAATCAAAACTTTTTTTACATGCACATTCAAACATAAGCTTTTCGTTAAATTTTTTTTCAGTCCCCTTGTATTCTTCATCTGATGCTCTTAGTTTCTCTACTTTCTTAGATTTCATTTCAAAAGACAGTTCTTTTGAGTCAGTCTTATCATCTTCTTGTCTTCTTTCCACAAGTACAACAGTATCTTCCATTGTGATACTATTGTCATCTATAACTGTCATTTTATATTGATTTTCCTTTTCTAGGACAATAATAACATCAGATTTTTCATAACTGCAGGAGTGAAATTGATTGATTGCTTCAAAAGTTTTAAAATACAAATCTTTCACATAGTTGTCTAGTACTTTCAAAGTTTGTTGTGTATTTATAATGAATTTGGATGTTTCTACTGTTTTCCATAAGCATTCATCACATATATGTCCACCAGTCAGAAAATGATGCACCTGAAATATTATAAAGAAATCTGAATAAAATTAAAAGCTATTTTGTTAAAAAAAAAATAGCCTTTCATTTTTAATCTAATTAAGAATTATCTTTTATTAATATAATCAGTAGTATTGTACAGGCTGTATATTTTTATGTGATAGCCACTAGATATTTAAGTATGTGTAAAAATACTTACTTCATCCCTAAATACATATCTAATTATTTCCATTATTTTAGTTCTGGCATTGCTTGGATTGATGTTGTTTCCAATGACTTCAATTTCATCATCTACTGAAGTAAAGTATTTATTACTCTCCAAACATATACCGCAAAACTGATTTGACTGGATTATGTTTTGTAATTTTGCCTTTAAATTAAATTCAAAATCATTTTCTGTTTTTAGAACTTGACCACTTAATTCATTATAATCTTCTCCCATGATTTCAGCGTTTTTATAATTATAAGTCATCTGATTCTGTAAAAAATGCAATCAATACTGTAATTCAATGCACACAAGAGACATAAGAATGTAGTACTAAGACCAAAATAATGAAGGATATAGTACTAAAAATAAAATACCATAAAATAATGAGTTCAAAGTATGTAGGTTCATGGGCCGTACAATGAATTTGTATTATTTGTGTTATATTATGACTGTTATGAGGGAAACAATTATATTTATTATTTTAAGAAAAGATTAGATAGATAGTCACCATATGCATGAAGAGCAGACTTAATAGTACTAACATACAGAATTCTGGTTATTTATATGGTTTGGATAGTTGGATAGTTTGGCCTAGTGTCTACATTAAACATCAAATTCATATCCGGAAACCGTATGTGGAAGACACATACCAAAACAAACACTAAAAAAATTACAAACATTATCTATAACTGTATTCACATCTAGCATAACAGAGCATGTCTGCAGAAACATAGAATGGCATCAGCCAGCATTCTTGGTGAGAATAGGGTTTACTCACTGTAGATGTGAAAACTTATGTTTGTGATGTGTCTACATGTTACGAGCTGGACATGCTATGTGCTGGCAGATGTAAATCGATCTTCTTAAATTTTCACATTTTGTATACATTTTATATTGTAAATCGGATCTCTAAACAAAAATTTGTCATTTTACACATTCAGACTCAATTTACAATATAAAAAGGTGTGAATCAACCTGGCAGTGTGCTGGTAGATGTGAAACACGACCAATGCCATTAGTATTTGTAGTTATAAACTTGTGTTCTTTATTTTATACAAAGGCCACATTATGACGAAACTAACCCAAACAAACAGATATCTGATCGTTGATGTACAATTCAATGGAGTAAAAACTACAGATAAAAACATTTATCATTTAATTTGCAGCGAAAATAAATAAACAAATGTGGACGCATATTGTTCAATAATATCTAATAAATCCTATCTAAGTAACCTAACTCTTTGAAATCCGTACCAAACTATGCTATGCACAAATCAATTATTAGTTAAGCTCAGTGAACAGGTAAAAGTAACGCTATAATGTAGGTACTATTAGTTATGTGATACACAAGCTACATAACTAATATACTCACAATTCCAGCAGAGTTAAAACATTTTCTTTCTTTCGAGAATTGGTTAAAAATTTCTGTGGGTAACAATACAAAAATGATTTTAATCGGCGAGATCTAATAGGCCCGTTTTGACACCTGTCATTATGACGTATTAGGGATGCAACCAAAGAAATCGTTACCCTGAATATCCGATTATCACGAAAAATCCTTACTAAATGATGAGGCTTTAATCGTTTTTTTTTATTTTTAGTTTTAAGTTCTAGAAAGTTAAGTTCTTTAAGTTCTAGAAGAATGATACAATGGAACACAAGAAAACCTGAGTTCTGTAGCAAAAATAAAACAAATCGCTTCATAATTATTAATTATAATATTTATTCACTTTCGCCAGAAGAAGAGCCAAAATTGCCAGTTGAGCTATCATCGCCTGTATAAATAAATATTTCATTTTCAATTAAATTATCAATATTGACGTCTCTGTCAAAATCTAGACAATAGAATAGAATACAAAATGCCCTGACAGAAGCTAATAGCCTTCCAAAATGTGCCACTATCGCTCTTCATTATTGAACAGAATACTATGAATTTTAGATGTGTTCCCAGATGTAATAAATTCTGAATCTCTGAAACAATTAATCGATGAGGAATACCATCAAATAAAATTTGCCACCAAAGTGCAAAAACTCATGGCAGTTACATTTGCAGGCACAGTAATTGATAGAAAACAATTTTAGCGTTTAATAAGCGATACTGTTGATGGTAAACAAAATATTAAAAATTTATAATTTTTCTAAATGTTTAATGTGCCTTTTTATTTCAAATACACAATGCGAAAGAATATTTTCGCAAGTAACTTTAATAAAATTATAGCAACGTAACAGTTTTATAGGTGAACACGTGTCATGTTTAATAAACGACAAGGTTTTATAGCTGTGCTTGTGTTAATTTCGAACCGACGCAAGACATGTTAATTAAGATGACTTCCAATAATGAAAAAGTAATAAACGAGGACTCTGAATAAACGATATTTTTAATTTAAATATTGTTTATAGTGGAGTATAAGCTTTCTCGGCCGGTGTCCATCTTAAATGAATCTTCCGGGCTACTTGGCCGAGGTCTTCTGGAATCTCTTCTTTCTTCCAAACTCTTCGGCTTCTCGAGCGCAACAGTTGCGCAGAGAGATAACATCTCTCCGAAAGTGAACGCAGTCGCCACTGAAGATGTCAACCGCAGTTGTTGACGAAACGTTTGGAAGAAAGAGAAGAGATTCCAGAAGACCTCGGCCAAGTAGCCCGGAAGATTCAATTAATACAAAATATTGTTTTTTTCATACCATATTTTAGTGAGAATTTTATAAAGCTTTAGCATATTCTAGCACAGGGAACCCCACAGTTCCCAACTTAGAGGTTTTCCCCCCAAATTTAGGAGGTAAATAAATGGGATGGGATTTTTTTAGGGGCTTTATATTTTTGGGGATTTTTTGACTCTTCATATATTTTTTTTTATTGAGAAAAATAAAGATATAGGCCCTGGGACAATCCAAAATAGCCAATCATATTTATTTGTTCACCTAGCGACTTAGCGACATCTACTACAAATATATTACAACTACTCTGTTGTGACTCGTGGTTATTGTGCCTATTCTATGCTTACTGGAAATACATATGTACGTAGTCAAGTTTCGGCGCAAGAAAAATGCTTTTTAAAAACTAAAAATTAATATATTAAACTAATGAGATTGAAGACAAGTGGCAGAGCTTGATGCCAGTATTCAATTGCTTATTTAATTAAATCTAACTTAACAAGTAATCTCTTATGGCTACATCCTAAATGCTAACTAAGCACTAGGTTCCTAGAACTATGGGTTCGGCCGACCATCCGGTTCTGCTGATCCAGCTATCAACAGGAAGGGCTTGGGTGACGTAACTACGTTGATTGTTGTTTACTTGTTTAATTTTATTTTGTTGTTGTACTGCTGTGCCGACAAGCAATTTGTTAATGACGCCTAAAGACACTAAAAATAAAAAAACGTAGGTACAGTCAGAAGTACACGAAAATTTGGGAAACAAATCCAGATTTAAAAGTTAAAGAAATTTCATTGCATTTTTGTAATTTATATTTCTAAGTAATTGAGGCGATTTTAGGGGTTTTTGACTTAAGCTTTAGGGATACATATTTTTGAGAGTTGGTATCACTGGGGAACCCTAACTTTTAGCATTCTTGTCGTGCCTCGAAATGGTCACACTGATATCAAAGTTTAATACAGCTGTTATCTGTAATATAAATTTTGTATCTGGTTTTGCTCAAAATGCATGTAATAATATCATTTATGTTTACAAGCCAGTAAATCGAGTTTAAATATCTACTTCATTTTGTATAATATAATATCTTTGTTTTTTTTTATAATTTAATGGATTTTGTGCTCATAGTTTTATACAATGGATTTGATAAAACTTATAGTTGACCCTAATGTTTCAAAGACCACCTGTTTTCTATGTTTCAAACAGCATTTGAACTTGACCAGTGTGTTTGAAGTTTTAGAAATTCATCATTTACATTGTGGTTTTACTACAACATTATCAGACATGATGAGAAGTTTATTTCCAAATAAAGTAAGTAATATTACTATTACTGCAATTATAGGTTTTTATATAGGCAATTATATTTATTTACCACTGTTTTTATAGACACTCGGAATAATATTATTTTTTCTTGCAATCGATAGTAATGAAGCAATATATTTGGTGAAATACCCAGGGCCAATCAGAGTCGGGCACAGGAGGGCCAGCTGGTCCTAGCAAAAATTAGGGGCCTCAATTTGGCAATTTATGTTAGACAAAAATAGCAATTGTACATTCTCTGTTTGTGGAAAGCATACTTTAAATCTTGTCGGAGTGAATTCAGCAGAATCTTGCTAAGAAGCAATAACTTTTTTAATACTCTCCAGCAATTTTTTTATATCTTTAGTGGATGTCCATAAAGATGGGAAGTTTTAAAAAAACATTTAGCACACTTCCTTACATGATATTTCAAAAACAAGATGGCCAGCAAGGTTAGAAGCTGTGAAATCAGTGACTCTCAATTTAAAATCTGTGATCTGCTTTAAATGAAATTGATTTAGGAAGACTTCCCATTGATGCACAAACACAGATTCCTGCTTTTAAAAGATACATGTCAAAATTTTAATGTGTTCTTTGACTACAGTTTGGCTGAAAATACTAGTGTTATTACATCAAACAAATCTCATTATTGAATCTTGTAAAGCAACATTGGATGTAGAAAAAGATAATATTGAGAACTTAATTAAAGTTAGAGAACAACTTAAGAAAACATGGAAGTCCATTCTTGATGAATGTAAAAAAAATATAACTGAAAATGAAATCATTCCAGAATTTGAAATAAATCGTCCATTAAAAGATCAAAAATCTGCTGAACTATATTTTCATTTAAATGTTTTTAACAATATTATCAATTCAATAATAGATGGACATTTATTTCAAGCAATTTTTTAATTTGCAATTTTTTTGAAGTTTTATACACATTGAATGAAATGGATCAAGAGAACATAGTTTCAACGCAAAATTATTGCTAGAGAAATATGAAAATGAAGTAAGTGACGAAATTGTAGAACTCTAATACTGTCGAAGCGTTTTTACAAATCTGATTTTAAACTAAGCACGAAACTAGTGGAATTACTTAAGGAAATTATCGACATGAGATTTGGAAACATATTTCCAATACATACAGCGATTGTGATTCGAATTTTTGTAACCTTGCCTGGGAGTGTAGCAGAAGGTGTGAGATCATTTTAGTGTTCCGAAAAGAATTAAAAACTGTCTTCGACAATGTGTTAGGAACAAGTAAATGTACTAGTAACACTCAACATTAATTACCAGATAGCACGTATTATGGACTATTCTGAAAATCCAAGGGATGCCAACATTTGTCATTTTGGACTGATGTTGGCATGTATCACGGATGTCATGTCTATCGTCTATCGTCTGCTGCCTTCGTACATGAAAAAAAAGCAGTGAATTTGCTAATGTAAAAAGTACAATGCTAATGTACAAAGCTTCTGTAAAATAATTAAATGTAATAATCCAAAAAATATTAAGTACCATTATAACTTTTTAAACTTTCTTTTTGTATAACTTTTTGTACACATTTTGTATTCTAAATCGGATCTGAAGCGTATAATAAAGGTATTTGTTTACCTTTTTTCCTACTCAACGTTTCGGCACGTGTTACACCAGCCGTGGTCACGAATTGACTAAAGAGGCTAGCAGTCCACTCCAGGATGGGAGCTGTGAGCAGTTTCATTAACTACCAACATTTGATCTTCACATTCTGAAAAGCTGCTACCACTCACTATGAAATTTTGAAATTTCTTAATTTCAATTGCTTCACATACAATCCTGGGATAATAGTGACATTCGGTGGAGAGGATTTTGGGACTGCAGAATTCTATCAAGTGATCAATTCCAGCGTTGAAAATGTGCTCGGCTATTGCTGATTTACTAGTTTGGCAGTTTCTTATAGCTGCAATGTGTTCCTGGACCCTTTCCGCAACTGAACTCTTAGTTTGGCCTGTATAGGAACTACCACAGCTGCAGTCTATCTTATAGACACCTGGCATCTGGTAAGGTAAAACATCCTTAGGTGTGAGTAGATTTTCCGCTAGTTTGGGGGATGGAGTATATACAATTTAATGGAGTATCTTCTCAATACTGTTCCAACTTTGTCTGTCACACCTTTCACGTATGGCATAAATGCTGGCTGTCTGTTAACCCCGGGATGTTTCTCCCTCCCATTGCGCCTTGGTTGCCTTCCACTAGCTTTATACCCATTCTGTTTGAGTACCTCCTGAACGTGTGATAATTCATACTTTATATGTTTAGGGTCACAGAGGTCATGCGCTCTATTGTTTAATGTAGCAATGCCGGATTACAGGTGTCGAGGATGATGATGTGAGGAGGCATGTAGAAATGTGTCAGTGTGTATTGACTTTCTGTAAACAGTGTGGGGTAAGGAACCGCCATCTCTAACCATTATTTTGACATCTAAGAAAGTCAAAGTTCTGTCTTTTTCCATTTCAGTGAACCAAATTTTTGGATAAATGGAATTGAGGTGTTTAATATATTGCTCCACTTCCTGTCTACTTTGATGATGCCGAAGATTCATCAACATACCTTTCCAAAGTCTCACTATGTTTGACTCAAGACTGAGGGTTCTCTTTTTAAAGTGTTCCATCCAGATATTCACAATTATGGGTGCTACAGGATTACCCATAGCGACGCTATCTATCTGGAAATAGTATTGACCTTGACATAGCAAGTAATTGCTTTCCAGACAGTATTCCAGTAGAGCAATATAATCAGTTTACAAGTTAATACCAGCTTATTATCTTTTATGATAATCCAGACACTCCTTAAGAGGAACATTGGTAAACAATGACTGAACGTCAAAACTCACTATGATTTCGTGTGGTTCCAGCGTTATTTCGTCTATATTTTTTTATTAAATGGCGAGAATCTTTCACAAATAACGGTATTTGGCTAGATCATATGTGGATGATCCAATCTGACTTACTATCGGTCGAAAAGCCTTATGAATTTTCGGTAGCCCATACAGTTTTGGCGGTTGTACTGCCCTCGGTTTATAAAGAAAACTGAACACGTCCTCAGTGCAAAGGTCCTGGTGGTCTGTTATGTTATTATTATTACACTCTGTATGCGTCGCGTCACTCTAGACGTTGGGTTACATAAGACACTAGTTTATATACATTCGTGTCTGTCAACAAATTCCGCATCTTATCATCATACTCTCTTGTATTTATTACCACTATAGCACTAAAATTTCTTGTATCTATGGATAAGGTATTCAGTGCCCGACGCGACGAAAAAGAAAGAAGGAAAAAAGGTAAACACATAATTTTATTATACGCGTTCAGACCCGATTTAGAATATAAAATTAAATGACCATTGACTTATTATCTTGTCCACAATTTTATTTTAAATTTTGAAGGGCCTCTAAAATATTACATGGCCCGGGCCTCGGGCCTCTCATTTTCTTTGAAAGGCCCTGCCTATACCAAACGTGACCATTTATTTTTTCCTCAAAACGGGATATTACTATTTTTTAGGTAATAGTATGTGCATTCAAGAAAACACATATTTCTTCATTGTTTTTATTTATTAATGAAAAGAAGGAAACAAGAATGAACATGTGAAAATAAATAATTTATGTGGTCTTATATTTTTCTGAAGAACTAATTTGCTTAAGTATATTTGGTGTTGATTTCAAATAAGAATTGAGATTCTTGGCAGGATTTCTTAATTTTTACATTAGTAAAAATTGCTTTAAGAACTACGACTTGCAACTGTGTTTTTTCACTCGTCCACAACTTATTCATAAGAGAAAAGACCAAAGGGGCTCTTCTCTGTGCTATGCGAAGCTTCCAAAGCTGTGCTTGGGGACAACGGGATAGGCTACCTAAAAACGGGATCGTCCCATTCAAAACGGCACGTATGGTCACGTTACCTATAGATACCAGTTATAACCCTCCAACCTAACCTCTGAAGCACCTATACCACCCGTAAATATGATCCGAGAGAGCTGAACTTATTATAATACTTCAGTCTCAGCTTGAAGAACATGTGGTACTAAATTTTGGTAAAACCATCTTATTTTTAAAACAACATGAAAAAGACATTGTAAAATTGGTATGTCTTCATCTATTATGTGAAAAAGAAGTTTAAAACATAAAACTTAATAAAAAACATTTTTTTTCCAGGACCTAATGTTCAGTCAAGCATGTGAACACTGTTCTAACCTTATCATCAAAATGTACATCCATTTACACAGAAATAATGTTCAAATGATGTTGCTCAAAATAATTATTGAGAATCTTGGTAAGCAAATTTCTGGTAGAAATTTAAAAAGAAATGATTTGAAGAAATTTAAATTAAAGATAAATGTACCAACACATGGTGATAGTTATAAAATTGACAGATTTGAAGTATATTCTAATGTAACTGAAGGTAAAGAAGCTGAAAATACATCACTAAATTGCAATAACTGTAATATGACTTTTGAATCCAAAGAAAAACTGGGGAGTCACAAACAACTTTTACACAAAAATAGAAATGAAGCTATCGTCTGCGAGACTTGTGGTAAAGTATGCAAAACACCTCGATCTTTGAAAGCACATCTTAACTGCCACAGACAAAAACAATGCCCATATTGCTCTAAAGTACTTAAGGCTCATTCCCATTACAAATTGCATTTAAAAAATCATAAAACACCTATCAAAAGGCAACATAAACAAACGTACTACAACTGCCACCATTGCGAATATCGAAGTGTAAATAAGACAAGTTTAGAAGCCCATATAAACAAGACACATTTATTTATAAGGCCTTATATCTGTGACATTTGTTTCAAAGGTTTTTACAAGAAAAGTAATATGACAGAACACATGGCAACACATGAGAAAATTAGAAATGAAACATGTGAATTTTGTGGTGATAATTTTGGGAATAAGAAGACATTGATTGAACATTTGCGTTTGCATTCAAATGAGAAACCGTATCAATGCAATCTATGTGAGAAGACCTTTGTAACTTCAGGTCGCAGATCAGATCATGTTAAAAGAAACCACATGGAGAAAACTCAGTGTTGTAAAGTTTGTGAAAAAAGGTTTAGTTTGAGGAAGGAGTTGAACAGACACATGAAGAAAGTTCATTGGCAGAACACAGTTTCAACTAATGCTCACTCAGCAGAGTATGTGCAAATGGATGCCCTACCTACTTATACTTATGTACAAAATAACTTAGAAACCGTATTGCCGATTAGTTGATTTTTTAAATTGTAGACGAAATATATAAACAATAAGTCTTAAATGATTACAAAAATTATCTAATATTTTATACATTTATTTTATTGTAATAAGTCAAGGCTAAGTTAAAATAATTATATTATGAACATATTTTTCAATCTTCATAGTATAGAAAAGGACAGAAAATGAATTACGGGTACATTGACAAAGAGAAATTTCCTCACGTTTTGGGATGCAGCCCAATTGACAATCTATTTTGTACTACACTCCTATACCAGAATGCACATCTGCACTCTCAGTTTTGCTACCGTTCGTTTGCCGGAGCGCTCTGGCACGATTGGTTTTATTGACCTATTTTACGATTTATGATTCGTATATAAAACGCAGGCAAGTTCTTGGGTGAAATTTTCACATTAGAGATGGTCATCGAGTGTATAGAATGTACTTTAACTGTTGAGTGGCAGCAGGCAAGCCGTCTGGTTTTATTTACGAAAACATCTAATAATAAGATCTTCAAAACCAAATTAAAGTGATGTTAAATACGAAGAAATTATAAAACTAAATATTTCGCCAAAAGAGAAAGGACAAAAATTTCATAATTTTTTGGAGAGACCAAAATGTTTACTTATAGACAAAGTTTCATTTAAGGACATTAAGTTATCATTTATAGACATTTAAGTGTAGACTGCCTACAAGATTCAATCAAATAGTAGACTTGTTTACTTCTAAATTTAAGGTTAAACCCCCCCAACCCCTTAGAGAGTGGTAGACTGTGGGCAAGCTACGTCAGTCCCGTAACTATGAGTCACATACAGTTTGTTCCAGAGGATGTTGCATAAGCAATAGATAAGATGAAGCATGAGAAATCCCCTAACTACGATGGGCTTAGCCTTGAGCATATGCTGTAGGTATGCGGGTAATAGATTGCAAACACAGTTTGGTTTTTGTCCCGGGCTCTACAGATTCGGCCATTTTAAGCCTTAAGCACATACCTAACTATTACATAAGTAGACAGACTTCCGTGTTTTCTGGATCTGAGTCGCACGTTTAATCTAGCGAATTATGAAGTCTTCTGGTATCATGTTAAACCCGTTGGGGCGACGCGACATGTAAACGTTAGAATGCGGCATACGTCAAGGAGGGCTCACTTTGCCGGACTTTTTAAATTTTTATATGAAGAATCTGATCGTGGAACTGGCGAGCACTAGAATGGGATGTCATATTGGCGGGGTATGTGTAGACAACCTACGTTATGCTGGTGCCATGGTGCTCCTTACTCCCTCGATCGATGGCCTTAAAAAGCTGTTATCACTCTGAGCATTGTGTCTGAGCACCCTGAGCTCATGAACTGATATATAATGTAAATAAAACGGATATGTTGGTTTTTACAGCTGGAAGGTTGTACGCCAATTTTATACACTTTATAAAAACACTATACTGCAAACCCGAAAGTTGTGGAATGAACTACCAGGTGATATGATTTCGTTACGCTATTTAAAGAACTCTTTAAGAGAGCTGTGAACAGTATTCTGCAAGTTCGGCAGCACACCCGCAAACCCCCTGGTGTTGCAGATATCCATGGGCGGCCGTGACCACTTACTATCATATGGCCCGCCCGGTCATCATTATATAAAAAAAAATATTTAGGTCAATATCTTTACGGAGGATCTGACTGACGATCTGGATATGGAAAGAGAAAGGAGGGCCCTTTCCGTCAGGTGCAACATGCTCGCGTACAGGTTTCGCAGGTGTAATGGGAAAGTTGAGATCACTTTGTTTAGAGCTTTCTGTCAGTTTCCTATATACCTGCCAACTATGGGTTAACTACCTTCGAAGGTCGCACAGCAGCATGAAGATACAGTATAATAATGCATTCCATGTCCTCGTAAAGCTCGCTGAGTCACAAGTGCTCGACTATTTTTCCACTATTGGGACGCGCCATTCCGAAAAAAAAAAAACGTGACGTCACAGTAGCGGCTGCAGGGATACATACACGACATTCATTGTGCAGTTCCGAATGCAATATTGCGGTAAATAACCAGAAATTTAAGTTCAGAAAGTAAGAAAACAAATCGCAGGTAATTCACAACAAAGAGATTATTGCCCAAATCAGTGGCAGATGACAGCGAAGTTTATTTTGATCTGTGGTGATACTACTTTTTACATTATGACAAAAGTAACAATCCATACGTAACTGTAACTGTGACGTCATCGCCTATATTTCACATTTTTCAGTATAATTTCCTAGTACTTTGTCTAAAAAAAATAAAATTCTTACGAGATGTAGTTTACATGTCTAGTAGGTACTACGAAAAATTAATAAATAATGATTAATTAAAAAATCTAACCCATCCCCATTAAAATGAACAAGTTGTTAGTAACTATGTGGAAATGGTTAAATTAAGTCCGATTTATTTCCTACGAATGTTCATTGCAAAAGGAAGTGATGCATTAGAGGACCATTTCGTCGATGCATCGTGGATTATTATCTGCTTAATTACAACATAATGATTTCCTTAGAAGAAAATAAGTACCTACCTGTGAATAGACTATAGGTAAGGTATCTACTTAAGTAGTTGATTCTAATTTGAGATAGGTATACTCGTATAAGTTAAGTATAATTAATTTATGGCTATGACTGCAGAATATGTAAAGGCCTCCGTTAAATTTAATAACTTATCCTCGCTTGATTAGAATACATTAAAAATAAAGTTTCTTCAAAAAGAGTTCATCGTTGTATTTGGATATCTGAGCATAATAATGATTCTTTTGTTAGCTGAACTTTTGGAAGCTCTTTTGTTCCGATAAAATCCAACTTAATGTACCTAAGACACTTTAATTAAAAAAAAACGTTTATTTTTTAACAACAGGTATGTTCGATAACTTTGAATTACGTTTCGTTCACAGCCGAGTAGAAGAAACATGAAATACGCATGCTCCATTTGAGACAAAATAGTATTACTCGTCTGTGCAAAAAAGGGACAGAAACTAGAAATTTGTCCGACATCAAATCTGACTGACCAATCAAGTTTCAACAGTCTACAAACAATTTGCCAATCAACTTGCAGATCGATTCAGTCAACGAATTCCAATTGGTCGTTTATCTCTGCCTTATTATGTGTTGTGGCTTGGAAACCATTGGAAACCTGTAATCTCAGATGAAGAACACAAACAAAGAAGAAACTAAAATTTCCAGATGTGGCTGGGTGAGCAAAGATCAATTATACATTGACTACCACGATCGAGAATGGGGAGTTCCTCGATATGACAGTTTCGGCTTATTCGAAATGTTATGTCTGGGAGGGCAACAAGCCGGCTTGTCATGGTTTGTAGTCTTAAAGAAGAGGAAATACTATCAAAAACTGTTTCACAAATTCAATCCTTACGAGATGTCTAAGCTTACTGAAGATGATGTTAAGCAATTTATAAATAATCCTAATATTATAAGAAACAAAAGGAAAATTGAATCTTTAATACACAATGCTAAATGTTTTATAAAAATGGAGCAAAACGGAGAGAGTTTTTCTAATTTTATATGGAGTTTTGTTGATAATAATCCTATTGTAAATCACTGGTATAATAAGGAAGAAGTGCCCACGGAAAGTCAAGTATCTGCTGCTTTGTCGAAGGCGCTAAAGAAGAGGGGTTTTAGATTTGTAGGATCGATAATTTGTTATGCTTTCATGCAATCAGTTGGATTAATCAATGATCATCTCGTAGGTTGTATTTGTTATAATAAAACTAAACAATAAGTAAGTTGTCTTTTTCACTTACTCGGTCACGTTATTATGGTAGGTATATTAATTGATATTTAAATATTAATTGTATCTGGAGACATTTCACCGAGAAACACTTTTCTCAAATTCAAAACGCTATTGTTCAATAAGATGTTAAAAACTGAAGAAAATATAATAAGTACCTACTATCTAGTCAATCTAACGGTCCTTTGGCAGATTCCATTCAAGACTAACTCAAGAAATGGTCTTGAGATCTACTCAATCTAACTGGTAGCAACATAGATTACAGCTAGATTAACTATTCAACTTGCTATCAGTGACAGGGAACTCGAATTAACGGAATGCTAGTTGATACTCAGTAGACGATTACTTGTAATTTTGTTATTAGTTCAGTTAGATAGCAGTCAGTAGGTACCCACCTTGCCTAGTCTTAGTTCCATATTATCTGCTATTCAGTATTTTTGTTGCTTAGTGAAATATTAGACCTTCACTAAAACCTTGTATGATTTATATCAAACATGCCTAATGTTCCGACTAGCAAAAAAATACTATTTTAGACAATAATACCGATTGTTTGCCTCACTATTCCCGAATACGAATATTACCAGTACCTAACCTATTGCGCACGCACTTATAAAATTATTAAGTAATTTTTAATTCAATTTAAAATAAAAATAATTAAATCTATTTAAACGGTTCTTAGTCCGATTGTTTACCTTATTTACTTTACTCCACGTTTCGGTTGGGTTGCACCAACCGGTTGCGCTTTAAGACCCGTTTAAATAGATAAATAGGTATGTATGAAAAACGCGAATATCTCAAATGTTATAGTTCCTAAGTATTTTTTTGTTTCAATTTAAAATTAAGTAGGTGCGCAACTGATTTTCAAATAAACTATAATTCTTCAAGTAAAATTTCCTTTTTATGGAACATTTCTTTCACACACCCTACTATTCCCGTTGGAATTTTACTATTCGATTAGTATCCCAGTAGGTAGGTATTCATTTAGAACATTTGGGCTGGTGTTCACCAAATTATTCATTTACCCTGGTCGTTACTGAACAAATTATTGTTTTCTCAAATACGAATACTTGAAAAATGGCGAATATTCGCCAAAACGAATGCGAATATTCAGTACAATCCTAATCAGTTCCAATACCGTTTCCTTGAGATTTGTTACGTAAGCCGGATTTTTGGGGTTCTATGGAGTATGTACCATCACCGGTGTGTACTATATAAAAAAGAACAAGTTTTATGCACGATTAGACATAAAGATGTTCTTTTTATAATGAACATATCTAATGCTAATTGAATATACTCTTATCTAAGTTACCGTTTTTAAGGAGTAACTTCTTGTTTTCTTCAATAAGTATTTATGTACTACCGTCGGCATCAGATCAATCAGTACCCATTCGCAAGAGGGAGAGTGCATGCTGCATTCCCACAGCTGCTGGGCGCACTCAACTGGCCACGTTACCCCTCTCTCACAGAATACTACCTTGAAATGTACTGCATTTCCTACTTTATCGTATTTCCCCAAAGCACGTACTAGTTTCGGTAGTGAGTGAGATATGTCAGAGCCCATTCCCGTCCCCATTTTCGCAATCTATTCCTTAATCTGCAAAGGTAGGCAGCGCATCCGGGTGCGTGCCAACGTTTGTCATTCTAGACTGATGTTGGCATGTATCGCGGATGTCTATGGACACAGTATCCACTTAGCATCAGGTGGACTGTATGATCGTCTGCCGTCTTTTTTCTATAAAAAAAAATCACTAACTATAAAGGTTAGAATAGAATGGTTTTATGACTCGGCACACAGAACTCGTGTCGGAAGCGAGTCGAGCGCGGGGGCGGCGATGTAATGTATGGAATTGTATGAGAGATGTCACAGATACACCCGAGCCGCTTTCAATTCACCACTCGCCGCGATTTCTGTGTGACTTCTCTCATATAATTTAATAGATTGCAACGCCGTCGCATGGTTTTGTATGAATTATCTCATATAATTTCACACATTATAACGCGGCCCGCGCCTTGTTAAAACTGTCTTAGTAAATGTAGGCAGCGCATCCGGGAGTGTGTCAACGTTTGTAATTTTGGACTAATTATATCCATGGGCTACCAGTATCCAGTTATCAGAAAAAAACGCAAAACGTCAATAATGATGTCAATGTAATGATACAGATAGGTATATGGATATATCATCTCTCTCTCTCTCTCTCTCTCTTCTCAGCCATTGTAAAGTTAATTAGATCACATGAAACTAACTAAAATCACGGGTGCACAGTGCTATCGTTTTTTATGTCGCTCATCATTACCTACCCATCAAGTTATGGGCCTAGCAAGCTTGCACTACGTCACTCTGTTAACAGTGAAATATCTTTTATTTCGCTCATCATTATCCATCAAATTATGGGCCTAGCACGCTTCCACTACGCCACTCTGTTAACAGTGCAATATCTTTTATTTCGCTCATCATTACCCATCAAGTTACGAGCCTAGCACGCTTCCAATACACCACTCTGTTAACAGTGTAATATCTTTCATTTCACTCATCATTACCAATCAAGTTATGGGCCTAGCACGCTTCCACTACACCACTCTGTGAACACTTTATACACGTAGTATGACGTAAAAAACACGAAAAATCCCAGTTCTACGGTAAAAACGCATGTTATGCTTCGTATGTTGTCGACTATACAACAAGTACCTACACGTCGATGCCATGGTACGCCTGTATACAGAATTAATGGAATCTAATAAATTGTAATCAACTTGCTGCTGATCTCGTCAGTCCAATCGAACTTCCTAAGATTTTATAGTGCAGGCTGACTGTTCGCCTAAAGGTAGAATCGTAAATTTAAAAATAAAATTGCAGCAAATTTAAAAAAAAGTCGTGCTATTAATCCTAATTATATTTTATATTGTAAATCTGCTCTGAACGCGTATAATAAAGATATTTTTTACCTTTTATTCCTAGTCGATACAAACTCGGTATCTAGTGTACCTACAAAACGCGAAAGTTGAAAAATCCTAATTATGTTCAAGATAAAATATATTTGATATTTTATAAAACTGTTTTCTATAGAAAGGAGACGGCAGGTGGTCCACCTGGTAGTAAATCAATACTGTCCCCGTTGGATAACCACTATACATACCAATATCAGTCCAGAATCACAAACATTGGCATGTCCCCGTATCCGCTGCGTATCTTTGGAGCTTTAAGAATGAATTTGGAGAAAGGTAATAAGGTGGGAATGGGCTCTGGTATATCTCACTCACTACCGAAACACGTACGTACATTGGGGGAATAGGATAAAATAAGAAATGTACTACATTTTAAGTCTTCTGCGAGGTCGGAGTAACGACCACCGTGAAGAGGATTAAGAAAACGCCATAAGAATAAGTGAAAAAAAAAGAATTACAAAGAGGAGACTTGCCTCATCCTAGATATTATTAAATACTCTATTCATCTTCATACAAACTCTCTTTACAGACGCTGCCTTAAACAACGAACATTTAAAACGCAAACGAATCACATATATTAGGTAAACGGAAAAGCCACAATATATACGCTTTAGTAAAAGTATCTACCCACGCGCTAACCATTATGCACTCTTCATACAATGCGCTGTGCATTTTATTTTTCTGCAGTAAGTACGAGTACCTACCTACTAACCGAACGGGGATTAAGTCATCATCTGACATCACCTGGAGAAACAATTGCAATTTATATTTGTTACGTTTTAAATTAAACGTAATTTTATTCAAATAAATTATTTTTATCTTGTCCATAACCTAATAGTCGCTCAGCGAGTTACGGAGAGAGCAATGATCGTAGTTGAGGGATAAAATTCGAAACAAAACAAATGCCAATGGACTAAAGTAACCGACATTGCAGAAAAGACAAGCATGCTGAAGTGACAGTGGACCGGTCAGTAGGTACTACCGATGACCATTGGAGCAGACGACTGCTCGAGTGGAAGCTGCGTGCTTGTAAGCGCAGTGTGGGTCTTCGACCGGCTAGATGAACCAATTATTTGAAGAGGGTAGCAGGTGGTAGCTGGATGGGGAAGGCAAAAGATATAGCAATTTGGCGTACTTTGGCAGCAGCAGCTATATCCAGCATTGGACAGACACAGGAGAAGAAGAAATTGTTATCAGTGTTGGTGTACTGTACCCCACTTTCTCGGCCCCAGAAAGTGGGCCTATGCCACCATTGAAGTTTGTAAGGGAACGTTATCATGTTCATAGCCAGCGCTGCCTAGATTTAAAAATCAGTACCTATTTGAAAAAGTTGGTGGCTAGGTACTTTATGTTGTACTTAGTCATTCTTTTACACTACTTTGTCTTGGAGTCTGAAAAGGCGCTTACCGTATCACTTACATCGTTGCAAATAACTTGCGTGTTTTTAAGATTTACCTATTTTACAAGCTAACTGGAACAATATGTTCGGAACAAGTCTATTCTAACGGAACGCGGCCCCCCTTAATTGCGAGTCATGCAAAGTTTAAAAGGTTCGTAAGTCTGGAAAAAAGTTTTCGGTAAACAAGTTTTTTTATTGCTCCTTAGGAGATGATGAGAGGAAAATCTACTTTAAAGTTTTTATATGCCTAAAAATATAATAAGATACGAATCAAGATCTTTCGTTATCGGCTTGTATCTGTCCACTGTTGGGCATAGACCTCATCCAAATTTCTCTACCTCGTCCAGCCACCATCCGCTACCATCTTTAGATCACCAGTCCCACCTTCCCCCACAAACCTCAACGTTTCCCATACAAAAAGTCTGCTACAATGGTGTGCTTTTGCGGTAAATTAAACTTACTTCTTTAGATCTTTATCATAATGTATCCACTTAATTATCATTTAGTGAATACACATTAGATACTTTATTAATCTATGCATATAACGTATCAATAATTTACGTAGTCACCTGCAAAAAATAGCAAACCTACGAAATTTTAATCGTTAGACTAATCTAATGCTCCATAAATCGAAATTAAGGTCAGAACGATTCCGTTTTGTAAGCGCCAAATAGTCCAACTATTGTTTAATCTAATGATCTTCTAAGAGTGAATCTAGCACAAAAAAGCTATAAGATTCTCAGCATTTCATTGTCTCTAAATTCGTTATGCTAATACTAATAGGATAGATGACGAGCAGTAGAAACGACGCGGTTAGAACGCTCTTCTTTAAAGATACATTTTATTAATTAAGTATCATCTCATATCCAGACACTTTAATTCATGTATTTACTTAAAATAAGAAAACATTATTATTCTTCACCGCAGTCCTGTAAAAACAATGTGTATTTTAACTATTTCAAAGCGTGCTCTAGCTTGGAAACATTGAGAGGACGAGTCGATACACAATTTATACTAAAATGAAACAAAAACTAGCAAGCTGAAACATGTAAAATTTGCAAATAAATATAATTCAAATACTTTATTTCAATATCATCCATATTTGTAATATATGGATCAATGGTTAGTAATTTAAAGAGAGACTAAACACAATACACAAATACATATAAAATACACAGGTACCTACATATAAAAATCCTACAATTAATACAAATTGTATTTTAATGATTGTACTCAAATTTTGTAATATAATAATTATATAGTATTTGTACGCCTCGCGGCAGAAAAATTACGCTCACAAATAAACGGATTTGTATTTGATTTAATTTGACCTATTCTGACTAGTAATTATTTATAGTCAAACGTTCTTTGTTGCTGAGAAATGATACGAGTATAAACTCCTACCATTTCTCAGCCTAACCTAAGCCCAATAAATTGTAGGCTTTATCAACATTATTTATTTATATGTTAATATCACTACAGATGCATCATGTTTATTCAATCCTTCGGGGTTTATTTAGTGTTGATTGTCAACGTCTAACGAGATGTAAATAAGCAGTGAATAAAACCAGGAAATAAACGCCCGTTTGTATCGTTCTGCAGGTTCAACGAGGACAATAGCCCACTAAACCTGTCTACATCTCAATCTGTAAGGACCGTACATAATCATTTTGTCACAGCTAGTGAAAGTGACACACTAGTCCAAACATTCACATATTCACTCTTCAATTGGGAATTTGTTTAAAGCACTGATGACAATATCCTACACATAAAATCCATAAAACTGATTAACTGATGATATCCACGATTTAGAATAAAAATCCTAACATATTTTATTTGTGACAAAGTATTGAAATGGTTTGAGAAATAATTTCGACTTCTCATGCAGTGATAGGTACCTACTCATCGTACCTTTCCCTCTACATACACGGACTCCATATACCTAATTGCGCAATTATCACCACCCTTAGATGATTTCAGTACGAGCCCTCGAGTGGAGACCACGTACCAAAATTAATCTAATGGTGGTACAAAATTACGAATATACCTATACATTACATGGATAATCTTGAAGCTTCCCGCCCTCACACTTCCCGGTTCGTCATTAGATATTTTCTTTAGGAATTCCCACAGTTACCCATCTTCCCAACACTTTAGCAGCTAAAACACTCATTGTAACAAAAACAACAATAGGTTTTGTAATTACTATGTTTTATGTGATATTTTATAACTTTTGAGACAACCCAATCTCCTCGCAACTATAATCTTCATAAGAAGGTTGATAGGGAAATTTCACGATACAACGAGTTACATTTCCATCCACTCCAAATATTTTAGTTATTTTAGTTAGTGCCTAGGTGTCTTGTTCCAATTTCACTGAACATCGTGACACAGAAAGCCATATCCCCTTGGCTGTCGGCAGTCCTCCGGAGAATAGTAATACGTCAGTATCGCTGCGTCCTGATCTTGTAGAAGGCTTTCTCCGTGAATAGATTGTATTTTTTTCTTCATGCATCAAATACTAAATTAGTGGCCGGAAAAAAGATGATCGTTGAAAATAGATTAAATTTTTAATAAGTACACAAATTTTTGTTTGTGATAGGGACTGGGCCGAGCACATGTTGAGATTTCAAAATTAATAACTCCATGACTCCATTCAACGACGTGGTGTTCGAATTGTCGACGATCGCACACTCACGGGCAGTTTAGAACCCCTCAGCTTTGCGTCTCTCTGTGTGTTCTTCAGCCTGTACAATGGGGAATGCTCTGAAGAATTGTTTAATATAATTCCCACCTCTGGTTTCTACAGCCGCACCTCCCGTCACAGAAGTGCGGTCCATCCGCATTTCCTCAATACGAAGGTGTCGCGCACTGTTCGGTCCAGAAATCATTTTATATCGCGAACCCGTAGGCTGTGGAACGAACTGCCTCAAGAGGTCTTTCCATTAAGCTACGATATGGGATTTAAGTATTAAGTACGATAGGTACCTACATAGCTACGGTATGTGAATAGGATTTTGCAAGGTCGGCGGCGTACGCAGATACCTGGTGTTGCAGGTGTCCATGGGCACCGGTTACCATTATGTGGAACCGCTTCCTCGACCGCCTACCTCCCTATAAAAAAAAACATAAGTCATCACTATGTACCTAATCATTATTACTTAGGTATGGAATTAGAATTCATTCAGTTTAACTCGGTTGCATTTACAGAAGCAATTTTACTGTATCACTACTCGTATTGTATGTTATTGTGTGCCTATTATTAATAAATGAACAAAGTCCTATCAGCGGTCAGCTCATTGCAACTAGTCCGCAATGTCAATGCTAATACTGTCTTAATATCTCTAATTGGTTGCCTACCGTCTGGTATGCAAAATTTACAAGACAATCTTGTATAAATGATATAAATAAACCAGCCCTTTGTATAAATAAACCAGCCCTTTTAGCATCCGCTGCTGAATTTGGACCTCCTCATGCACACTGTCTTGTGTATGAGAGATATATGGCCATGTCAAGCGGGTTGGTGAGTCCACTCTTTCAGAAGTGATGTAGTTCCGTAGCGCTTGTGGGAGCGGCTTTGTTATTCCTTAATCGCCTTTTACTACACCCACGCTTGTATAACCCGATATTTCATATTAAATACAGAGGAGTATGACGCTCGTGCGTCATCCCACTTTCGTGCAGAAGTTTACCTCGTCATGTACTAACATGTACAACAGTGAACGAGAGTTGTAAAAGTCCGTCCCTCATCTCATCCGTTTTCCTTGCTAACGGAAGGTGTTTGAAAGAGGGTGCGACGAATCACATTATACTCTTTATTCTCCATCTAGAACGTCGATATTTACTTGTATGCTTTTGTTTGTCCATATGTTTTTTATATTTCGCTAAACATCTTTCGCACATTTTTTGTTATAAAAAAATATAGGAAAATTGTGAATAGACATCAAACCTACTTTTGACAAAATCTTCGAATTTTGAGCGAAAAAATCATTGAAATTTCTTTCTTCCTTTAAAGATTAAAAAAAATTCAAATAACATTGGTTAGACCATACCTATATATCACGGGGCCAATGGGGTAGGTAAGTCCTCGAAATACTCGAATAGAAACCATATACCGGGACGCTCCACGACCAGGTGGACAAGAAAGTCGCGGCTGGTTGAGAAGAACAGAAAGTTTACTGTTATTTTACTCTTCAACTTCTTCAAGTTAATCAGTGACTAATCAGCGTGGGCCTTCATGTTATCTTACAAACATAGTCCAATAACAATTTATACTGAAATCTGTGTATAATATACCAAGAATTTTGTTAGTGACTAAAGTCAGGTAGATAGCCAATTAAGGTTATAATGATAACAATAACAATACGACAGTGTATCGCTACCACTCTCTATTTTTTTACTCCATGGACTCCATTACCATACCATCAGCTTAGCCTGCCTATCCATTGCTGATAGAGTCATTTCTCAAAGTTTGCCATCACTCATCACATACGATTTTTATCTTAATCTTTCATCCAGCACTGCCAGAAAAAATATTTAAGTCATCGGTTCACGTGGTTGACGTCTCACACTGAACTTTACAGTACTTGGTCTCCTATCGGTCTTCCCTATCGGTTATTGGTCCTGTAGCATGTAGCAAACATAATTCTCCCATTGCCACTTCAGCTTGTTAATTCTTATTTTTCTTTTTATTAATTTACAAACTTACAGTACTATTATTTATTTCACATTAAAATAAATTTTATAGTTTCCTTTCTAATATTAAAATGGATTATCTTCATGGTTATTACTTAAGTAAGTATTCACTATCTACTGTTCTATCAACGATAAGATCAGTAAAAACTATATGAAAGTGTCATGGCCCCATGGCATATTGTCCAGTGGTATCTGACACGTATGCGCTTCGCAAGTTTCTCCAGTTAATCTTCCTTAGCGGCGGGATTAGAGAGACCAGCTAAAATTGGTTATCAGAAGAGAACGTTACATTACATACAGTGGATAAGTTTGATGAATAACTTTTTGCATCTGTCTGAAGTCGAATATGTGAACATAATGTTTTATTCCTAATCTGCTCATGTTTAGTGGCTTGTAACCGCTGCCTATTTGATAAACTACAATAGTTAAATATATTATTATATTTCCTAAGCTAAGATTATGTGCACCCAAGAAGAAGTCCACGTTTAAATGACAATGTTCAGGCATCTAATGAAGTCCAAGATCTCCATGTTCAAGTTCCTCGCAAACGTGGTGTGAGTCAAAGAACGTAGAGAATTTCTGTCCATAGAGAATTTATGTTTGTTCTATTCATCAAAGCTTATCATACTGGTTCTGCATCAATGCATTTTCGCAAGTGAGCAAGCCGTGAGTCCATTTAGCTACTCTTTCGCTCATTGATCGTCAATAAATTATATGTACGAGTATACCTCGAGGAAAATTGGTGTATAAAATAAAATGAGTATAACGGCTCATTAGAGTCTGCTCGCCAGACAAATTATTGCTGCCCAAATCTACATAATGTAACGTCGAGCACCGCATTATCCCATAGATACGAATGTATTCTTTCATATCGAAATAATATCTTCACACTCGCTGAATGTTCTAGTCGCGTATATCTTGACTTGTTTAAAAATATAATTACTGCTGCTAATTTCGTCGCTACTCGCGTGGCACAGCAATCGCTCGTGTCGTTGCTTCACGTATACGCCTCTTTAGCATTGATGTGCAAAAGAGGTTGCTGTACAAAAACTGTGAGCACCGTCGCTTCATTTTCGCGCTCGCCAAAGGTTCTTGCTGTATGTGTTGTCAACGGAGCTGGTATAAAACTAGTAAGGCGGCTGATTCGCGTCTACTCGCGCGGCACAAGGTCAAGTGCGAGCGTCCCGAGTCATTGCTCCGCGCGTGCACATCGTACTTGTGTTGCAGTGCTATTAGTGGTTGCTTGTGCTGATACTTGGTGAGTCTTGTTCGACTAGCTTTAAATAGGAATGGTTGTGGACAGAGGAATGTTTGAGAATTAAAGATCCATATGAATAGAAGCCGGTTCATTAATGTGCAAATATTATCTGGGAAGTTGGGCAAAAAGCTCATTAAAAAGTTTAAAGCTTTTGTCTTAGAGATTAATTTCCATAGTTTTTTACACAGCTTTGAAATAATCATTTACAGGGAATAATTATTCCACTTAAAAATACGAAAGTTAATAAGCTACAAACAGCGTAATTACTTTAATTTTTACTGGCATTAAAGTATATGAAAACTAATGTAGGAAATCAATGTAATTTAAAACAAAAGAATTGTTTTATATACTTATTTCTAATTTTAATGTAGTACTACAGTTTAAATATTGTAATTAGATTTTACTACTTGCTTACCTAAGTAATGGCATTGTTTTATACATGTATTTAACGAGCACGATTTGATTACAAGTGAAAGCTCTACGGCGTATATCACTTATTGTTTTATTATATCTGATCTGAAATGAAATCATTATTATTATTATTGATTCAAATTGTATGTATATATTATTATTATTATTTGTATCTCCTTGAAATTCGCTAGTTTTAAAAACCCCGTCCTTCAGCTTTCTGAAGGACGTGGCCTGGCGACATGGTTCTTAGGTATACGTAGAGGCCCTTTAGAAAGACTACTATAATTGTATAATTACACAATATAGTAAAGTCATTACTTTACTATAATAACTGCAGTGCACCTACCGGGACCTATTTCTAGATACAAAATAAATGTATACTCGGAAACAAACTAAGTGCAAAACTTTTGCTATACAAAATATGACAATCTATCGAAATTTATTCTATTGAACATCTTGTCGTTTTAATCCATTTATTTCCGTCTCAAGATATTCGTATCCCTTTGAAGTTTGCAGTGTTTAAACGCCCGGGTCCTTGAGAAGCGTTGTCTGGGAACAAGGTTCCAACACTTAGAGGCCCATCTAGGAACCTTTATATTTATATTATTTATACTTTATAAATACTTTATATTTATTTATATTTGTGGAGGTAATAACTATCGCATGGTAGTGCACCTATCGGAACCTATCTCTGAATGCACAATATGACTATAATCAAAGACAATACCCAATACTTTTGCAATAGATATAAATAGAATATATATGTAGATAGGCGCAATACTTTTGAAATAGAAATATATAACAAATAAAAATCGAGTTACTAATTTACTCTGTTAATAAATTGGTTTGTATTCATAAATACTGTTTCTAATTACTAAGACGTACCTAATTAGTAAAATAATGATAACTTGTTATAATAATTCTTCACTTTCAAAGTCATAAGTGGGTACTTTAGTTAAGTATCTGCCTCTCGCAAACATTGATGGGTTAAATAATGAGTAGCTTCATACTTCTTTCAATCATTAAAAGCTTTATTTTTCAATTGAAAAAGCTTCAAGTAATATGTAACTTGTAAGCTTTGAGTTAATTTAAAACGTGTTCGAATACGACTCGAAAGTGCTTAAGATAATCCTTATTCCTTACTCCTCAGCTTCTAATTTGCCATTGAAAGATTTATTATAAAATCCGAAACTTCATTTCTCCTCTTTAAATAGTGCTTAAGATAATCCTTATTCCTCACTCCTCAGCTTCTAATTTGCCATTGAAAGATTTATTATAAAATCCGAAACTTCATTTCTCCTCTTTAAATATTTATCTAATGTGTGCTAGAAAACATTTCTTTTATTTCTTTCTTATTTAATTTATTTAAAGAATACGCAATGAAAAATACGATGTTTAAATATATGCACTTTGCATTGTGCTGCTCGTTGTCCCTCGGAAGTTGCGCCCTCCCCTCGGAAACGCCAGAAGACTATTGCACCCTTCGGCCAGAAGTCTTGTCTGATCATTCTTTATAAACAAACTAACTGTTGTCTACGGTTATGTCAGCGTGGAATGAGGGTTAAATTCAGAGTTAGTGATGATTAAAGTTGGTAGCAATACGACGATTTTTTGCAGAGGTATTAAACAAACTAGATTCCGTATTTATAATAAATTATTTTTATATATTATATTATTGCACAAACAAAACAATATTATATTTATACATGATTAAATAAGAAAACATGTACTAAAGGCAAACTTATCTCATGTGGAGATCTCTTACAGTAGACACATGAAATTCATGAATTCGTGACCATGAAGTGACTTTGGTCGGAACGGAACAAGAGTACGTTGTGCGTACATAAATAATAATATTAGGTGCTTACCTATGAAATGATCGATTTCTATGAAAAACTGAAATCTTGTTAATTTTTTTTGTTATAAAAATATTTATTAGCCATGTTAGTCGAAATGTTGCCTCATATTGTGTACACATTTCCGCCACCTCACGGGCAGGTGATTGATGCCACTCCTGTAAAAGTCTCGTGTACGGGTATCAATGAATTCTTAAAACGCCCTAATCACAGCTACTTCAGAATCAAATTCTTTTCCTTGCAAACGATGTCCAAATTTCAAAAGAAATGGAAATCTGTCGGGGCAAAGTCCGGTGAGTATGGTGGGTGTGGGAAAGTCTCCAGGTCCAGCTCTTGAAGTTTTAAAACTGTCGTATGAGAAGTGTGAGGGCGGACATTGTCATGAAGAAGAATTGGAGATGAGCGATTGACCAAACTTAGTTGCTTTGTTGCCACCTTTCTATTATCGGCTGCAGTTCCTTACAGTACACAGCTGCATCAATCGTTTAGCAGGCACCCAAGAAACTGTAGTGGACAATACCGGCACAGAACCACCAAACTGATACCAGTAGCTTTTTCTTAGTTATCTTGCGTTTTACGGTTATCGTACAGGATTCATTTATCATCGCAAGTCACGATGCGATTCAAAATTCCTTCGTTTTGTGTCGGTTCAATAACACAGTGCACATTTCGACGCGTTGTTGTCGCTGAAGTTCGTTCAGATCATACGGTACCCACTTTTCGAGCTTCTTTATTTTGCCGATTTGACGCACATTAACCAACATTGTTTTTTCACTAACATTAAACCCTGCTGCTAACTCAGCTGTACTTTGAGATGGATCTGCTTCCACTATAACCTTTAATTCATCGTTATTAACCTTGGTCGGAGGTAGTCCGTGGGGCTCATCCTTAAGATCGAAATTTCCCGAACGGAAGCGTTCAAACCATCGACCTACGGTGCGATCGTTTGTGGTGTTTGGCCCATACACACTATTGATATTGTGAGCTGTCTAACGTGAGTTGGTGCCGCGACGAAACCATGTTCAAAAATAGCACGAATTTTCAGTTTATCCATTTTATTTTCAAGACAATCATATGGACAAAATTTAGGCACAGAAAAACAAATGAAATACTGATTTTGAAATAAGAACATCATAGCTATTAGATGCATTTTGTCTTATTTTGAAATTAGAATTAGAACAGAAGATATCGTAACTCAAATTGGCCAGTAATAAAATCGATCATTCATAGTACCTAATAGTAGATACATGTAGTAAAATACACATACAAAAATAAAATGCATATATATATATATATATATATATATATATATAAGAGCAATACATGCTATAGGTACCTCAATAAATATACATATAAAGGAAAAATATGATGTGTTATATACAATAAATATTTTTAGCAAATAAGAATCAAGAAATCCCTTTAAAAACAAAAACGACCTAACAGGACTTTGATAGTTACCTACTCTTAGTTCTTGTAAGTATAAAATATGCACATAGTCAAACAGTTATCTTAAACATCTAAAAAAACGTTAACCACTTCTGGAGTAAATAAAAACCAATGGAAGATGAGTACATGGCGGTTAACTACATAGTTGCATACCTAAATAACAACTGGTTCGCGGTATGTTTCCGGCGTGACAAGTTTAGATCGTTTAGATAGGTACTTCAGGATGTCAATTGTCACAACTTAAGCTTGGGAACGGCAGCTTAGGCACCTAATACTTCATGGGAAGCATAATATTTTATTCTTTTTAGAATAATGTATAAAATTGTTCTTTCTATAGTAATAATTCATCAAATTATTACTTACATTTAAAGAAATCATTAAATAGCCTAAAACAGCACTTTTTATTTAAATTATTTATTTCGGTGCGAATTTAAATTATTCATTGTGCTCTTTTTTTTCTTTTTATAGAAAAACGGCATCAGACGAGCATACAGTCCACCTGATGGTAAGTGGATACTGTCGCCCATAGACATCCGCGATACAACATCAATTCAGAATGACAAACGTTGGCACGCCCCTGGATGCGCTGCCCACCTTTGCAGATTAAGGAATAGATTGAGAAAATGGGGAAGGATATGATGGGATGGGAATGGGCTCTGGCATATCTCACTCACTACCGAAACACGTACCTATGTACATTGTGGAAATACGATAAAGTGGGAAATGCACTTTATCGTAGTAGTCAAGGTAGTCTTCTGTGAGAGAGGGGTAACGAGGCCAGTCAAGTGCGCCCAGCGGCTGTAGGAATGCAGCGTGCACTCCCCTCCTAAAAATCAGGTGTGACGTAATTCCAATAGTAACAAACGTCAAACCTGCAGATACGTTTTGACTCATCGATTTGAGAATGGTTTGGTCTATAAAACGATTACTATACGTATATCACATCGATGTAGGTATGCTTATGGCGTAATACCAGGACAACGTCAAATAGATTAAAAAATATACCTTTGAAAACTCAAATGTGAAATAAATCGCAAAAATCTTTAGTGTAAATGTTTGTTTGTTAAATATTTAGTGTAAAATTTTATGAATGATCAACAATTTGTTTAGATTTGGCGGTGTGGTGTTGGCCAGCTTTAGAATGGCACCACCCATCTCTTCTCGAAGGGGTTGTAAAAGGCGGATAACAAAGCCGCTGCCACAAGCTCTAAGGAACTACACTACCTCTAACAGAGTGAAGTCGCCAACCCACTTGGCCAGCGCGCAGCGTGGCGTTTTCACGCCCTAAATCTTTTATACACAAGTAGCGAATAATATCGCTAATAATGTCTATATACTAGATATATATTTGCCTAAAGATCGCGCATACACGAACTTGTTCGAAGTAAAGCAATTTTCACAGTCTCAATTTGACAGTTCGGGTTTGCACAGAAGTACTGTTTGTTCGTGGTAATGACGTTTTTTGCGCAGACGCCGATGGCGAGCTGAGTAGGTACGTGATGACACTAATTTCCTGAACATGGCCATCTCTACAAAATAGAAATCTTTTCGATTGAAACACATTATAACCTCTTGCAAATAAACGTAATCTATAATGATCTACGAAAACTTTGTAAGATAGTTTTCATTTCTCTCACAATGAGGAATACAGTTCTCGTTGTGTCGTTTTTTTGGATTATACAAATAATTTTCTGTCTTAATCACTAAAAAATCACGCAAAAGGTGTATGGTTCGATTCCAGAAAACCTCCAGTTTACGGTAATTGATTTGTTGATTGTACGATTGTTTTGTAGATACTTTCATAACTGTTGTAAGGGTCTTCAAAACTAATTAAATATATGCGATTTCTTATTTTAGATACCGTAGGTACGTTGTTTTACATTTTTCGACCTGTTATTATATATTTCGTATATCATTAGTAATTTAGGTATGCATTGATATTTTTTGGTACTGTACTCTAGGCATTGTTATTTTTTGGTACTGTACTCTAGGCATTGTTATTTTTTGGTACTGTACTCTAGGTATTGTTATTTTTTGGTATTGTACTCTAGGCATTGTTATTTCATTCGGTCTCACAGAGACTACCATAAACTGTATCTACTGCATTTCCCATTTTATTCTACTCGTAGTTCTCAATGTACGTGTTTCGGTAGTGAGTGAGATTTTCCTGCCATTTTCTCAACCATTTCTCTAAATCTCCAAAGGTGGGCAACGCATACGGGGTCGTGTCAATGTGTGTCATCTAGACTGATGTTGGCATGTATCGTACTGACTACTCTGTGGTGCTGGCGTCGCCCGTCCAGGGGGTCTACTCTGATTTTACACTTTCTAAGTTTCGGGCCCGACCGAAGTTCGAACAAACGAAGTGTTATAAATAATAACCCTACTCTGAATTTATTTCGTTCGGAACTCTATATAAGGTAATGTCCGATTATTTAAAAGGTGAGATATGGTTATTGTGAAATTTAACGTTTCATTCCGAAGTATCTCTTATCCAAATCTATATTTCGATCACTGTCTCGTGCGATCGGAGGGGTTTCAATTGTCAAACGAACTTCGTTCCAGCTGATATATCGTAGTTTTTGTGAACGTTTTCGTGATAGGAATCCACCGAAATATCGACCAAAACTTTGTTTTACGTGTTTTCGGAGTAGACCCCCTGTTTCGCGCCAGTTTTGTTAATCGTTTTGTCGTTGTACGGACGATATCATGTCGTGTTGATGTTCATGTCGTGAGACATCCTGTTCTCCACTCTATCACTCTCATCGTTTATCTTTTATTTGGCAATCGGCTCAAATTTCCGATTAGCGCTGCAACCCCTTCCGGTTTAACCCGAAAAGGCTTCGGGTTTGATAAACGCTTGTCGGATTAACATCGTAAATCTCCAGGAGACGCTGCTGTGACGTTAAGAAATAAAAAATTCAAAAATGAGAAGTATTGTTTTAAATATCAAGCTGACTCCATTAAACATTAATAGTAATATAGATACTTTTAAAATTTACTGTAGATTCAAAGGCAAAGGTATAATTTAAAGTGTTGCTTTGTCTACCAAAGACAGAATATGTTTACCTTGTGTCATTTATTATTATCTAATAATTTGATATTTTCTTTTTTAGTTATAGATTATACCCTAAAAATACCAGTTTAACTTTAAATTAAAAATTTACTGCTAAATTTCCTGATTCGTTTTTATATCCCTATTTTTCTTATCTCCGGGTTTATAATATCGCGAAGGTGGCAGCCCCATTTTAGACAATCCTCCGTATTAAAATCCATTCTCCAATGTCAAAGACTTTTTTTTATAGGGAAGCAGGCGGACGAGCAATCGGTCGTTATGAATGTTATATTTTTTTTTTCCCAATTGCTCCTCTTATGAACATTGGAGACGTTATCTCTCGTTCATCGTTCATCTCTGAGGGATATATAAAGCATCGCTCACTTCATTACTCGCTAAATGGTAGCTATGTTAGGTACAAGGTACTGTGCACTATAAAATTATTGTTTAATGGCACAGGATAACGGTTTATTGCGCTTAAACAAGCTTAATAAGTAAGTAATAAGCTTAATAACATTTAACAGTACGTTAACTCAAACTAAGCCGCTTTTAATAATAATTTATTATTGAATTATTACCGTACTAAAAATAAAAGTTATTGTAACAAGTCCACTTGGGAAGGGTCAACAAACTAGGGCAGACAAATTGTTTTATTAATAAAAGAACATGACGTTGCAATAAACGCTGCTACGTCCGTTGATAAGATTCAATTTGATTTGTTTATTAGTACTTACAATCACTAGGGAACAATATGCAACTACACTTTTGTGTAATAATAACATAATGAATTAATGATATTTGATTGTAAACAGTCAAATTACTAAGACTTTTTTTGGAATTATATTTTACGGCTCTGGGTGGTCCCTTTGAGTCAATCCAATTTCGATGCATGCAAAATTGGTTAGATGTTTTAAGTACGTAAGTGATTTATCAGTAACCCGAAGGTCAATTTACCGATATATTTTTTTATTTAAAGGTTACCTAGATACCAATATTGAAACGGGCATATAAAATGACATATTTTTATTCTATTAACTTTAAAAAAAACCGATGTGAATTATATCATCTTTTTATTTAAAATGAATTTGAATTTAAGCATTTAATTTAGAAAATCTTCACCAGGTGAAGTTTACATCAGTTAATAGAATAAAAATATGTCATTTTATATGCCCGTTTCAATATCGGTATCTAGGTAACCTTTAAATAAAAAAAATAAATCTTAAAAAATCCATCTTTAAATCCACGTCGACAATGCTGCCGTCACAAGGTTGCTCAAAAAAAAGTAATGATATGTGGTTTAAAAAGTCCTTAAATTGTTTTGGAAAAATTGGATAGGAATTGTTTATAGGTACACACTCAAAGCCTTACGACAACAACTGCCTACGATAACATTATATTGCGATAGGTTACAATATAAAATTACTTATGAGATTTTACAACCTATAAAACATATGCGTATGAATATTTCAAAAGGCCAACAAATGGTCTTCTACCATAACGGCATAAGTAAAAAACTTCTTATACCAACTCGACGTAGACCGCCTCCGGAAGCGCTTCTAAATGATAACAATTTCATTCAGCAACGTATAATTAACTCCAACGTAATCCGTAACACGTTCGCTTGCCGTTACTTCAATTGCTTAACAAAAACGCCAGTAGATGTTATGTGGAGATAGAGCCTTATGTACAGCTAGCTACCTATAGATTAAAAGTGAACATTATGAAGTCTACTTGCAACTGAAATTTCCATAAATTCAGCTATGAAGAAAAACATTGTGAGGAAATTTATTAGCCCGGATATTTTTCGTAATCCAGCTCTTTTTTTATTCACAGTTTTAACAGGGAATTTTGTCCTCATTGAGTAGACATGTCAATCCCTTCTACCATATGCTAATTATATTCCCACACATTATACTAACGCTAAATCATATAGCATCCTTGCTTCACCTGAAGATAGTTAGGCTAAGTTGCTTCGAAAAATGGTAAGCCAGCTCTTGAGAATTGAGATTTCGACAATAATTTTGTGGCGTACGGATAAAATAATCCAGTAATTTTAGAATATGCGTAAGTAAGTAGGTACATAAAATAGGATGGATGCTAGGACATTTTAAATCACAGTTTGAAGTTTTTAAATAACATTTTGAGCTTTAGTTTGATTAAATTATCCACTCGTTTCAAAACCTTAATCGCACGCGCCAGTCGTAAAAACATTTCACCATATTCCGTAAATTTTGGATAAATAATTGACAAATTGATACGTAGTTGTAGAGCTTTACGAACTGTTCAAGAATATTTTGCCTTAGCCTTCGATTAGCTTTGGATTTTTTTTTGTTTTTGATAAGATGTATACCTCAAATGAAAGGTTTTATTTCATAGATTTTTTTAAGGCAGTTAATGTTAAAACGGTGAGCGAACAATCGGTTTTGTAATCCTTATCTTATTTCATAAAATATTTTTCACATACATTTTCATTAACAAACAAACCCTCGCCTTAGTAGTTACAATTGCTCATAGCAATTATGGTAAATCATAACCACAGGATACAGAGGGATAGATAACGCACGCTCCTGCGTGCCCGAAGTTGGAGCTAAACTATTACTTCACGCAATGCGCGTCGTTGTTATAAAAAACTAATATCTATTGGTGGTTGGATGTGACGAGCCGAAAATCGTTTGTGGTGGCGTGCTGTGGGAGAAGTCTATATGCAGCAGTGGAGAAACAGGCTGACGGTATGGTATGGTATGCCTACAAATACAGATATATAAACTTGAGACCGAAGTTACTTTCAGATTCTGCTGACCACCATTAGTCGACATGTACTGAATTTTTCCAAAATTTGAAAGTAGCGATCTCTGTATTAGGCAACTTTATTAGAAATCTACCTAAAATACTTAGACTTAAAATTGTCAATTAAGTGTATGTTATTGAAAATCACCATATCCCGTTACCAGTGCAGTAAGTAGCTCCCTTTCTGGGAATCAAAAACGGTTGATACAATAAACTGGTGGCTGCTTCAAAACTTGTTACGTTATAACGTGTAACGGTTAGTGCAATTTGTGAACCCACTCGGAACCGTTCTCACGTTGCTGTTTATTTAACCATGTTGCCGAAGAAGGTGTTGTTTTGTATGGGATTGTATTCTGTGGTGTTATGCCAGAGCGTGTGATTTAACTCGAAGTTCAATAACACAAGCAGACAATTACGATTAAAAACTACATACCTATTAACAACAGTGCCTTTTTTGCGTGCGTATCTTAATGAATACCTACTCATTTTTGTAGTTTGATAAACTACAAAAATAACTACTGTCGTTTAAGTTAAGTTATATGTATATTTATAACTAGCGTCCCGCCCTCGCTTCGCTTCGGTTTATAAGTTTTTTTTTTTTTTTCAAAATTTCAAAATAAAATATAGCCTATGTGTTATTCTAATGTATGAGCTATATTATTGTAAAGTTTCATTAAAATCCATTGAGTAGTTTTTGCGTGAAAGAGTAACAAACATCCATACATCCATCCTCACAAACTTTCGCGTTAATAATATTAATTAATAGGACACTTCTCATCGCACCTCCCAATGTATCTTTGTCTTTAACCCGAAGCTTATCTGATAAAGAATGCCTTAATGCATTTGGATCGCCTTTTATATGATAAATTAATGTACAATAAAGTTTGTTAAATAAAGTAAAAATATATAAAAATAAATATTCATTAAATTAATGTATATAAATATAAACTCTTAAATGGTCATTAATTCAACAAAAACATATGTATAACTTTAATTTTAAGCGCTCTGGAGTTTTGTATAAATGAAATAAAATAATAAATTATATATGATTATTACTTTTTTCAATAAATCAGTACTGAGCAAAGGCCTCCTACAATTTTCGCCTTTATCTTCGGTTCTTTCCTCACATGACAACTTCCTTCCTCTTCATATCGTCCATTCATTTCCTTTTCGAGGATATACATATATATATATATGATATTGAGGATATACTATATATATATATATAGGTATAATGATGATAAGAGACAACAAATGGATAAAAAAACAACTGAATGGTATCTTAAATAGAATCAAAAGACAGAACAAGAAGGTTAAATTTGCTTGCAAAAAATATTAAATAAAATTAACATTTGGGATTAACATTAAACTTCGAGTTATCGGTTTATTTGGCCGTAGGACGCTCCCTCCTCTCGATCTCTTTTCATGAAGGCCGGTAGTGGATGAGTAGAGGTGAAGACCGTCTGCGGTGGCGTGCCTTGGCAGAGGATTATATCCAGCAGTGGAAAGACATAGGCTAATGGTATGGAATGCTGCAAAATACGATATTTAGCAGTGGGAGGGTTAACGCTGCAATTCAACAGCATTTCCCAATTTAATCCCATGCCTTAATGTTCGTACGCGTTTCGGTAGTGAGTGAGATATGCCAGAGCCCAATCCCGTCCCATCCTATCCCTCACCATTTTCGCAACCTTTTCTCCATATCCATTCCTAGATCTCCAACATTCAAACAAATCTCACTGATTGTATTTACTTGTATGTCCTACATTTGTCCACGTTTGTCATTCTGGACTGATGTTGGCATTACTGATGTCCACGGGCGACACTCACTTACCACCAGGTGGATTGTATGCTCGTCTGCCGCCTTTTTACTATATTAAAAAAATGTTATAATCACCAAAAATACAACCAATACAGGAAAAATATAAACATAAAATTTTGAGTGTGGAAATGATGACAAAATGTATCGAGGAAATAAAAAGGATTCAACACCGATGTGGATTCAATGACCTTTCCAAATAAGTATGTACGAGTATATTTGAATATTGATATAAACGAATATGGGACGTGGTATAAAATAACACTAACAGATGTTGTAAAGCCCTTGTAAGGTTTTTATTACCTGAACCGGCTGTTGCCATAATGTAATGTCCATGTATGTTCCGTATTAAATGCAAAAGCTACTTGTAAACAAAATACATCAATAGCATTCAAATTCATTTTTTTATATAGGTGTACAGAAATAAGGCGCTATACCAGTACTGTATACTGGTTATAAATAAAATAAATGGATAGTTATAAATGGATATTATCGTCAATGGACATCCGCGATACATATCAACATCAGTCCAGAATGACAAACATTGGCACTCCCCCAGGTGTGCTGCCTACCTTTGGAGATGAAGGAATGGATTTGGAGAAAAGATTGGGAAATTGGGAAGGGATAGTACAGAATGGGATGGGAATGCCAATGCTCTCTGGCATATCTCACTGACTACCGAACCACGTACGTAAGGAATAGGGTAAAAGTGGGAAATGCAGTACATTTCGAGGTAGTCTTAGACGACCTCTATCCAATAACATATTGTTTGTATATAAGATATTTTATATATAGTGTTTCGTATATAGTATTCGGCAAGCATGTACCGTTTTTAATTCCATTTGGGCCCGTCTGCAAACTAAAATCCCATAACCCAAATAAACCCAAACTATTTTTCCAATCAATTCAATCCAATCGGTTCCGAATCAATTCAATCCAAATTTTCAAATCAATTCCAATCGCATGGAACTGATTGTAATTTTGAAGTCTGCCAAGATGTTGTGTAATTAATTATATCGAAATTGGAAAGTTCTGATCACTGCAATATGTATACTTCTTCAAAATCTACCTAAAAGAGAAAAAAAAAACATTTATAACGTCCGATTAGCTGTGCTGCTTGCTGCCTGCTATTATATGTAAAAGGATTCCCAGTCGGATATTCATTAATTTCAAGTCAAATGTTTGGTCGGGTCTGGGTGGTGTATTCGCTTTTAGTATGTCTCTGGACCCATGACACAGGGAATCCTAGTGTGGTGTGTGAGCCATAGAGTGTAGAATTATTATATAATTATTATTGTAGGTATATATCTTTAAACTTCCCATCATTTTTTGGACATTTTGTATGTTGAGAGATATTATACAAGGTACCTACAATCTACCTGAGTCTGTGGATCAGTTACTTTCATTACCACGAAACAAATAGTCGACGCAACCCCGTAATTCTCCCGCGGACGTAATAAGTCTTATAAAATTATAGGCCTAAACATACACTACTTTTTAGTCTTCTCCACTGGCGACACAGTGTCGTTCCGTCAATTTGCGCCTATCAACTTTTATGCTACAAGAACATAATTACAAGATCTGATAGAGCCTGCATCCGTTTTTATCTATTTATAAACGAACGCGAACATGCGAACGCTAATTTATACGTCTTTAATCAGATATTCTTTGAAGATAAGGGTTTAACTGGCCTTATTAGGCGAGATATCTATTTACGACAAAGTAACTGTAATTAATTTAGACTGTTTACAGTTCCGTATCTAATATGGACCCTCTTTAACACATTTTAACGATAAGGTTTTTGCTGTCCCTGAAAAATTTATAATAATATTCGCTTATTTAATTTTCATTACCTACTCATTACTGAAGTTTCATTACCATTATCAAATTGTCGGATTTGTTTCACTTGTTGATTATGACGTAATTACGTCAAAGGCATAACGTAGGTACCTATTCGTAATTAGAATTACATTCTGGGGTTCCTGACACCTAGACTGCAAGATTAATGCTGTTGCTCGGTGCGCAGGTACAAAATATGTACCTCTATCTATAGCAACGGTTCAACCTATACCCATCGGTACCTTAAAATGCTAGTGATAAGCGCTAGAATCGAATGGTTTTAGGTACATTAGCGTGTTGCTTACCATACGAGCTAATAATACTACGTGAGTGCAGAATTGGTAACCCGCTCAGACAAGGGCGCAGTCAGGATTTTATCCAGGGTGGGGCAAAAGCAAACGATTTTCTTATAATTTAAATAGAGGTAATTTAATGCAAAAAGTCTGTAACTTATTCTTCCCTATGCCAGGGGGACAAGCGCCCCAACCTGCCCCACCGTGGCTATGCCCATGCGCTCAGCGCACCAATTTGTTCTATTTAATTCGGTGAAGAGTTATATTCAAATCGTTTTCTTTCGCTAAAATCCGTTTTTGAATCTGCATTATTTTGTTTATTATTATTATTTCTTGGCTATGCACCTATATACAAATCTACTACTGAAATATTGCAAAGCAGTGTCATTAACTCATCGGTAGGGTAGACGCCAAAGGTGTCTGAGGAGGACCGAGCCCACACAGACGCCCTTTAATTTCGCTAAATTGAAGTGTACATTGGCAAATGCAGCCCACATAAACATGATGCTCTCCGAACAAGCGTTCCAATTCTCCCTCTAGATCCGGCCCTGACTCTTCATATAAGTTGTTAGAATCACTTTTTCACACATTACGAGCGCGCGTCTGCTTATATGAAATAGTATGTATTTTATAACTTCATACACATTATCTCGTAAATTACTTTTCACGTAAGTATATAAGCATTCATTCACAAACAAGCGTGAGTTGCTAGAACTATACTTATGAATGACTTCCATTTCTAGTAGATAACCACAGTGGTTTCATCCAAGCAACTCGGGTGTTAAATGTAAACGATGCATTTCAAAGAATTATAGCGACAAACTTTTACCCACCCGTAAAGCCAGATATAGACGTTATAGTTCCGAATTATAGATTTTATTTTTATTTATTTATTTAATTTGTTAAGTGGGTAATACATAATTTGTTTTTAACAACACCCTGCAAACAGCAAACTAAAATTACAGCAAAATGTTATTTTAAGTATTTATATTTATTTACAAAAGTTTTACAAATTCATTGGTGTTATTTAATTTATTATATATCTTCTTATACACATCTAAAAATAATACGAAAATGTCATTATCAACTGCAAAATCGGAAATAGTAGTACAGTTTCGTAAGTAAAATTTAATAAGGAATTTGGCGGGGTCAAGTTTTTTTTTATGTACGAAGGCGGCAGACGAGCATACAGTCCACCTGATTGTAAGTGGATACTATCGCCCATAGACATCCACGATACATGCCGACATTAGTCCAAAATGACAAACGTTCGCACGCCCCCGGATGCGCTGCCTACATTTGGAGATATAGGAATGTATTTGGAGAAAGGGTTGGGAAAATGGGGAGGGATAGGATGGGAATGGGCTCTGGCACATCTCACTCACTACCTAAGAATTGAATGTCAAAAGCTAACGAACTTAAACTACTGCGTTGAGGTGCGGCCCGTCGCGTCTATAATGCGTGTTGTAGCAATTTTGCGCTGTGGCGCGACGTGGTTGTAATGTGCGCGAATTTTTAATGTTAACCCGACACATAAACTATGCCAAGTTTCATTAAAATCCGTCTAGTGCTTTTTGTGTGATGTGTCTTCAGACAGACGCCAAATCGGCAAGGCATTCGATTACTTACTGAGAGCCTTCTAATAAAGTTAATGCCTACCTATTATAAGCTGAAGCCTAATAATAACAATAATAAGCAAATAATAGTTTCTTATAAAGCCTCACAGGCCAGTACATGTTTGTTAGATATAACTAAAATAGTAATAAATTAATAAAGAAAAGCTGATTACGCAAGGCAGATGCGCGGAGGTTGAGCGCGCATACCGGGAGCAAGGCCGCGAGGGTACAATGACCTACAGGCCCTACCGCGGTGTCGCCATCTAGCGAGATATTAGAAAATTAAAACTGCCAAAGAATCTCTCAATGTAGTCAATAATAAATACATAGTGAAATGGTTTTGTTAGAAACTACACAGAAAAGATTGTAAAATTATCTTTACTATAATTAGAGATAATTAATAAAAACTAAAGTACGTGCATACTGATTGCTTTTTCTACCCATCGCGCCGGTGATATTTATTTCTCAAACTAACACAATTTTAATATAATTACAACCATAAGCGTAATCCACAGTTTTTTATGGATTTTTAGAGAGAAGGTACGTTAAAGAGAAGGTTAGTTTTTGGAAGGTTTTTGGTGTACGACAATGATCTCATCTGATTTAAGTTACTGACACATAACGACAACAGTTGACACACAAATGACTCACAATGAGGAGTTTAAACTGTAATACTCTATTCATATTCTAGGCTTTCGTAACTGCGCTAAGTGATGCCTGATAATGTGATAATAATATATCAAAACTGCCTAAATTCATGTAGGTTTATCCATATCTATATCTATTCTATACATATAATAAAAATGTAACTGATCGCTGTCTGTACAGAGAAGATATATGAGAAAAACTATTATTGGGGGCCTTTATCAACGCAATAGAACCCAAAACAATTATTGTTAGAATTTTTGTCTGTTTATCTGTGCTTTTGTGCGCGCTAATCTTAGAAACGGCTTAACCGACTTGGGTGCGGTTTTCACTAATGTATTGTGGTAAGCTTCACTTAAAATTTAGTGTTTGTTTTATTTCAATCAGTTCATAAATAAAAAAGTTATATCGATTTAAAGAATCACATCGAATAAAGACGGTGTTTATAAACTAAAGTCCACGCGGACGAAGTCGCGGGCAACAGCTAGTGTTGTAATAATAGTTTTAATTTACCCTTATCTAATATCCGTGTTAGGGCTATAATTGGTGCAACATATTACAGGTCGTCCTAGTTTTGGTGACAGACAACAGATTGCGCCGTGTCACTATGCTTGCACATTTTTGAGACTGTAGTTTTCAAACTTTTGCTATGGTGGTGGAACATAATAAATATTATGTAAACTTGCCACTTACGATTTACTTACGACTTATGGACCGAAATGTCGGTTGTCCAAAATAAATAATAATCAAAAGTAACCCGTTTAGATAACATTTATTACATTAGGATTAAACAATGATTGCAACAAACCCTTTCAATATCCACTGCTGGACACGATCCTTCTCGCGCATGCGCATGAGGGATGTAGAATCTTAAAACACCATGCTGACCAAGCAGGCTGGCGAGTCCACTCTTCTAGAGGTGATGTACCTAGTTTCTCTGGGCATGTGGTATTCCTCAGTTAACATTTAGGACACCCGCGGGAAGATATGGGTTGGTGTTATTCCATTACCGGCCCACACCACACGGTACAAACAATTATTATTAAGTATTAATTGTATCTCTTTAAAGTTCACATGTTTGTACATGTGACAAGGTTTTGAAGGAAGCCAAAATATGTGCTTAAATAAAAACTGCGTGACTGATCGGGATTTGAACTCGCATACCCCTAGGCCATCGCCTTTCTTTTCGCTCTTTTAAAATAGTTACAGTTATGTGTTTCACACTCACTCCTAACTTGCTTTGAAGCTGACCGCTAGTTGGCTACTCTAATTATAGCCTAACATTTAAACTTAATAACCCCATGTGATGTGTCCATCTTGATTGCACTACCTCAGCGGGCGTGGTGTCATAATAAAAATATAACAGTAGGTTATCTTCATATAGTCACGGTTTGCTTGTGTGTGCGCCGTGCGGTGTACATAAATAATACATTGGCCAACATTTTTACGTTCGTAAACAAATTATTATTTTGATTTTAACGTTATTTTTATAGAGAGGAGGTGGCGAACGAGCATACAGTCCACCTGGTGGTAAAAGGATACTGCCGCCCATGGACACTCGCGGTACATGCCAACATCAGTCCAGAATGACAAACGTTGGCACACCCCTGGATACCTACCTTTGCAGATTAAGGAATGGATTGAGAGAAAGGGTTGGGAAAATGGGGATGGGATGGAAATGGACTCAAGCATATCTCACTCACTACCGAAACACTACATACTATTGGGGCATATGATAAAGTGGTAAATGCTGGGAAAGTCGAGTGCGCCCAGCGGCTACTGGATTGCACGACATGGGGTTCTTCAAGAAAGCTGTGAATAGGGTTTTGCAAGGTCGGCGGCGCGCCCGCATACCCTCTGGTGTTGCAGGTGTCCATGGGCGGCGGTAACACTTACCATCACGTGAGACCGCTTGCTCGTCCGCCCTCTTCTCTATAAAAAAAAAAGCACCCTGCCCCTCCAAAATGTTTGTTTTACATTTGTATTTTAAAACTTCTAAAGTACCTGCTTGCATTTTACAAGTTGATGTATAAAAAGATTTAATCCGAATTGTTGAATAAAGAACTATAAAGCATTCGAACGTTCGTACAAACATTTTTGCATTATTAATTGAATCTTCCGGGCTACTTGGCCGAGGTCTTCTGGAATCTCTTCTCTTTCTTCCAAACGTTTCGACAACAACTACGGTTGACATCTTCAGTGGCGTCTGTGTGAAGACGCGTGAACGTTTGGAAGAAAGAGAAGAGATTCCAGAAGACCTCGCCCAAGTAGCCCGGAAGATTCAATTAATATAGACACCGGCTGAGAAAGCCTACACTCCACTGTTTTTGCATTAGTGAACTTGTTATTATCTCAATTAGTATTCATATTCGCTGTTATAATTGAAAGTACAGATTTCGCCTACAACATTGTAATTGCAGTTGGCACCACCTAGCCGCCAATTAAATAAGTTGATAATGAGCTATATTTTTTCTACACATTAATTTATTTTTTTTCTAACTCCCGACATAGAATCCTACTGAACATTCCCAACAAGCGCCATACACTGCCATACAGTCGAATTCGCGCCAGCGAGGCGATTACTGCGAATTTGGAGTGTGTATTTTTGTGGAAGATAGGGTCGAAGTTAAACTACTGTTAGGTTTTTACAATGGCAATGTTATAATAAATCCACATGAGTCCGCGCGGTTCATTAACTTTGAGGCGGGCGAGTGCGAAATATACCGTTAACTTTACAATACTCGTACCCAAAAAAATATACTTTTTTAGTATTTGTCGTCGCTTGTAAAGGAAACAGTTAAAGTATACAGTTGAATTAAAATTATAATTCTAAAATTATTGGACCGATTTATATAAAATACTAGTTATTATTGCTAGACTAATATAAAACACATATCGTGTTTGTACGTTGTACGTGTAGTGGGATCCCACTACACGTAGGTATGCTAAGGTTAGTATAGCGATTCTTTGGTTTGTCACAGATATTACATAACAAGCAAGCAAATCAGATTTCATATTTTTATAGCATTTTCCAGACAGTTTCTAGTCATGCCATCAGCCCGTATCTCTTCTTCTCTCTAGGCCCGTTACTACACACGTTCTTCTCGCACGTTTAATAATAAAATAATAAACCATGATCCATCGCTCAAAATTCTTGGGACGTGAAGTTTAAATTTTTCGTAATTAGCGTGGCTCCATTTTATATTACTATATTTTTTAATTCATTGAATTAAAGCATGATTTAATTATAAATACCCCTATTTACTCGTATATTGAGTTAAAATAACCATAATTTTTATTTAGGTACTCATAAATTTACCTGTTTAAAAACATTGTACACTTCATCACAAAAATATTGTACAATTTTTTGATCTAGTAGAGTTTTTGATCTCTATGTAGGACTTCTAAAAATGTATAATTTGTTGTAGATTAGTATATAATTTGTTATAGATCAGATTATGATTCAAAATTGTGCAATTATGTAATGGGGTATGTTACATTTTATCATTAAAAAATCTACGGTTTACAAAAGCTAATTATTATAATTAGGTATCATTGTCGCAAACCTTACTGAGGTTAGCCATTGTAGTATACGATTGTTGAAACTTGTTGAACTTGTTGAAAGTAAAAAGCATCAACTTTTGCTATCTTTGTCTTTCACGTAATTTTGACCATGGTAAAAAAGAGAGGTCATACAGTAAGATTTATGCCACTTTTTGGTTGAAACTAAGATTCCCCGAATTTTTAGTTGTGCCTGTCTATTATTAAAAGCGTGCGTTATGCTCTTCTTACTTATCTAACCAATACTGGCGACTTTCTTTAATTTGTTCGTTCTGTCCAAAACATATCCAAGGCTACCGTTTCCAACACTGATTTCGAAATATTTGTTCCCAGGTCCATAATGCTGAAACATTGGTTAGCAGTGTGCCTGCTCTGTGCGTCTTCAGTATTCGGTAGCAGCGATGACAGGTTCATAAAGAAGTATGCACTTATGAAAGTAAGTCAGTGGTTTAAGTATAAAATTTCCGTTTCATATTATAACAAGAAAACTCTATGAAAACAAATATTTTATAATGTTACGACCAATACTGTCATGTACTTGTGTTACTTTACCTATTGGAAGGTGATTTATGCCAATTCGGTGGGAGACAACAAAACCATTGAATGCGTTTTCAAATTGGTTAAAATTGAAAAGCGGCAACATCATACTAATCCTTTATTATATATATTTAAAACGGAAATCATACGATATTTTATAGAAATGAGGATAGATGCTGTCCACTTGTTAGTAATTGGCTACCGCCCATGCATTATCAGAGGGTCGCGGATGCACTGAAGACCTTCCCAGCCTCTGTTACAGAACCTCATGTCGTAAATAATTGTCGTCATCGTTGGTGATGTCGTTATAAAAAAATGGTACATTCTTTCTTGGCCCTTCTTCTATATGTCTAAATGTTGCTACAAGTAAAGAATTGCTATTAGATATAAAACATAATGAAAAAAATTGACGATATGTATGAAATGGTTAGTCTTATTTTTTTAATTATAACTAGGAAAATTGCAAAGAAAAATTGTTACAAAAGCAATTTTAAACCGCAGTCGGTAGGATTCGAACCTACGCTCCCAGAGGGAATCTGATTTCTAGTCAGACGCCTTAACCGCTCGGCCACGACTGCTTTTAGAAGTTTTGAAATTTTGTAGTATATAATACTAAAATCTAAATAAAAAAAATATAAAATTTAAAAATTGAAAATACTTTAAATTACGCAAAAACAAACAAGTACTTTTGAAAACTAGTAAAAAAGGTTTTTTTTCTAAAATAAGTCTATAACTTCATAGTTATTATTTTGATAGCTTAACCACTATTATTGTTCATGGCCTTTCATATCTCTAAACATTAAGTTTACAAAAAAATCTCTAGGTACAGTGTCGGAGCTAGGGTCATGTCATGACCGCTCAGGGCAACAATTTTGCGCCCTCAATAAATAATATATAGGTATGTTGTTGGAAAGAAAACAACTGAACTTAGTGATTTATGACACTCATAGTAAAAATTTACTTTTCTAGCTTTTTCTGAGGCCATTTTGTCAATTTAGTCGCCCAGCTTATCGCCCAGCATATCATTAAAATTCGAAAATTAGAAACACCGAATACCCTATAGTTCGAATATTTTTGGCTCAGAATACTTAGCCATATTTGAAAATATTTGATAGATTTGCTACCAAATAGGCTCCAAATTTGCCCTCCTCTGGTGTCTGCGCCCCTGCCAATCGGGTCCAATGCCGCCAGCCCCTATAAGGTAGGTATAATAAAAAATGAAAAAATTTTTTTTACTTGTTATCAAAGTTGTGATTTATTTCTTAGGCCAATCGAAATACCCACTATCATTGTGTATCTTCTTTATTCTTAATTTATTATAATATTGTTACATGTTACAGATTTACGAAAGCTGTTTTGGTCCAGAAGTTGTAAAGCAGATACGACAAGAAATGAAAGATGCTTACGCAAAATGTTCTACCCCGCCATCGTTTGAGGGACTGCAGAACTCCATACCCACAATACCTCCAGTAATGTTAGGAAAACTACGACCCAATTTTGCAATAGACCCGACCACGCAGTCCATAATTAAGCCAACAGATGGCGCGGAAATTAACCAAGAATTTTCCAGTGGGCAAGAACAATCGTTACAAAAATTACCAGCACTCGGGAATTTACTAGCAATTAGACAACAGGTACGTTATTTAGAATAATAAAGAAAAAAAAAACAAATAAATGCTATATTAAAGATGCCTCCTGTGAGGATTGAACTCACGACCCCTGGTTTACGAGACCAGTGCTCTACCACTGAGCTAAAGAGGCGTTATGTTACATTTTAAAATTTTGCTCTACCTTATCCTATTTCATTTAATAGTAAAGTTATGATTAATGTCAAGTATGTATATGTTACTGTAAATGCACGAATTATGGTAAATCCTAAGATCTTTCAGTAAAACCTAAGATTTACTAATTCTTTGCGGTAAAAGTCCGAAATATTTTGCGATCATCGTTAATTTCGAACTTTTACCAACAGTCACTCGGTATATCTTAGGTTTTACCTCAGAGACGTGGTAAATTGGAAAAACAGTCAAGTCTTGACTCATCCTGAGTCATTGCAACTGCTCCGGCGCTACGGGAAGTGCAGCCCCTTCGCCCTTGCGTAGCACAGCACAGAACCCTTCGCGCCTCCGGCTTATAAAAACACTCTAGGGCTAGGACAGACAAGTACCACGTGAATTCGAGGTTGACAAATTGACAAGGTTGACATTCGGGGTCCAAAACCAACGTTTACTAACCGTCTTTAGTAAAACCTAGCATGTACCAAATTCTGATGTTAAAAGCCCGGAAATTCATCTCACTTTATAAAAATCCTTACATTTACCAACTCATGTTGGTAAATCCGAAGATTTACAAGTAAAACCTAGGATTTACCAAAATAAGTGTTTTTACAGTAACATATATAAAACTAGCATTATCTAGATAAAAACTTCGGATGAAGTCCGAAATTTAACAAAAATCTTTCCTACCCAGAAACATTTTTTTGAAATAATTCATATTATGCTGTTTAGACTTTATCAAAAACCGTTAAATAATGTTATTTCAGTGACCCATAATGGGTGCTCCCATAGTGGCTGTGCCGATATTCTTCTTTTCTAAAAACGTCATACTTTATTTCAGCCAACTTTCCAACCTCAACAGCCATCGGTCCCCTCATACATGATGCCAGCGACCCCACAATTCCGGCCGTTCAGCGCTGCGACCCCCTTCTACCAATTCCCATACAATGCACCCGGCCTGTTCTACCCCCCGGGGGTGCAGTACAACCCATACGCCTACCAACAGCAATTGCAGCAGGGATTCTACCAGCAGCCGTATTTTGCCACCTCTAGGATGTCAGTAAGTATAATTTTCATTGTATTACAACATGATGTTTACAACTTGAAATCAATAGTTATGGATTTATGAGCCTGTGTCTCTCCACCACACACACGATTTTCGGCCAGTTTGCCAGTTATACTCCATAATAGTAATGTTATAGTTACCACCAATTTTACATAAGGTGATAAAAATTGGAATATAATTATATCTATGTGACAATTAGTTGAGAGAGGAGTAAAAATACATTTATTTTCAGTAAATTTATATCGTTTTATACAGACGAACTGCGTTTGGATTTGCCAGACGCTAAACTGCAGTTTCAATGCGACCTCTGTGTAGTTAGGTAGCAGTCGATACAACTTCATCAGAACTGCCCGGGAGCCAGTCCGTTTGCAATACTACGACTGCACAAATCATTAACACAATAGCGCGTATCTTCCTAACTTTGACTTCTCTAGGTCTTATAAAATTCAGTAAATTTTCTAAGTATTTTGATTTCACGGATCGATTTTACGATAGCACCTTATTATTATTCCGACAGTATATTTGTCACACTTAATTGTTAAAAGACGTTACAATGTTCACAATTAAAATACTAAAACCAGTTTCAATTAAATTTAGCGATAGGTAGCGGAGATAAATCCTGAGAAGGTCAGATGACGCTTTTAAAATTATCACTTAAAGTAAATTATGAATAAGTGTTTCTAGGGCATGTTCATTAAATAGTTAGATTTTAGTTTCGATATAAAAGATGTCCTGGATTGGCATATACGGATGGGTGGCGGTAAATTATTTCAAATTACCTAAATCTACTTCTGAAAGAGGAAGTTTTGTTTACCTCAGTCACAACTCTCTTTTTCGAGGTTATCTGGAACAAATTGATATAAAGCAATAAGACGCCTGGTTGTATTCTCTTCTTAAAACATTGTTCCTTATTTTAATGTAATAATAATACAAAATAAAGAGTTTTATCTGTCTATCTATTTAAAAAGAGACAAAATACCGTATTGCAGCGTGAAATGGACTTACGCGATCGTCTGGACGTGATCTCCCGCGCGCCGGGGGCGACCCGCATGCGTAACATCACGTGCGTGATGCAGGAGCTCGGCTACATCGACCACAATCTGGAGCCCAACTACGAACAGATCACGCAGCGGATCAGCAACCTGCCCGTCTCCACTGAACTCAAGGGCGATATACAGGACGGGCTACAGTTCTGCCAGAAGTTTTCGGTTGGTATCAATAATAGAAGCTGCTCTATCGACTGTTTTTTAACAGGATATGACTACAAGCCTGTATACCAGCCTATTGTACGACCTCTCCTTATTGGCTCCTTGGAAGTTTTTTGTTTTACTCAGCCTGGAGTTGTGTCCCACTGTTGAGCAAAGACCTTCCCCCTGTTTTATGCCAGACCGTCCTTTTAAATTAAACTTATTACAATTCATTTATTTGTAGATACCATGTACAGCCTTATTCCAGATATACCTAATTGTCTGACAAGTATTACCTACCTATAATTGTATAGTCAGTATCAGAAGTATGTTAAAACTTTCTTACCTTGTCGCATAATTACATAATTGTATGGACTTTAGAAATGAAGTGGCAAATAGTGAATGTGATACTATTTGCGACTTCAGAGTTACTGGGTTATAAGCATTACGACGTTGTAATTCACATGACGTTTCAGCCAGGTTGCACCAACCATTGTTACGAGCTGACTGAGGTAAAACGTCATGGAAGTCTGAATGGGGTGAACACGCGTTTTGTATGGGTGCTATGTGTAAAGGCCAAAGTGACAATTTAGAGAAATTTCTAATTTTTAAAATATATAAATTGATGTTTAATATTTGAGAGTAAAAAAAAACAGTTACTTTAAGCTAGCTCTTGTAGAAACTGTGTATGGAATTAACGATAATAACAGGGCGATACATGACAGTCCCACTTTCAGCAATGCGTGCCAGACGTGAAGCGCGACATGGCGCCGCTCTCGCAGGAACTCATCAAACCCATGTTCTTCTTCCGCTGCTACAAGGTACGCAACACTCATCTACTATTTAACTCGTACTATCCTTTTTAACTCATTTGTGACAAATAATCCTGTAAAAAATAATCCTGGTGTGTTACTTGGGAATGGCGAATGGGCAATATAATGGAAGGAGGGAAAAGCAACGAATAATGGGAATTTGGGGAATGAAGTTTTACAGATTGTTTGACACTTTTATCAACATTCTATATTTGACCCATATGTGACGACTTAAGACGACATATCCAAATGACGGACTTTAGAATGTCTCGATTATTTAAGTCGGTACTGGCGGTGCCGGCGACTTCGTTCGTGTGAACTTTATAACCGACCCGGATAAAATGTAGCCTAAATGTAAAATGTAAATGTAAATGTTGCCAAATTTCATTAAATTCTATCCAGTGGCTTTTGCATGATGCGCATTCAGACAGACAGACAAACATTCTAAACATGGTTGTTTTGGGCTCTGTATCGTTCGTAGAGTACACTGCTACGATTTTTTTTTTAAATATTTTATGTACGGACACGGCTCTGTTACCATTATTACAATATGTATTAAATAATGCTGATCGGCCATCTTAGTATTTCCAACAGCGATAGAACGTTGAGAGGTATAAAGAAGAATGAATGATTACAAAGTACGTGAACTCTGAAAGTGTGTTTGGATATTTGTTTCATTTTCGACTTATCATCTCTTCCTATTTAATCGGATTATAAAGATTGCCGATCTATTTAATTAGTACTATTTACAATTATTGTTAAACAAATATTATAGAAAGAAATCACAAACAAATATTTATCAACTTCTATCTCTTTTTTTATTTTATTGTGAATAACATTTTTTTTGGTGTTTTTTTAATGATAAATCATCAATTTTATTAACCATATCTATAAATACTTATAATGATCACTTCATTAAAGTGTACAGTGATTGACTTTCATTTGTATATGTCCTTATTTCACTTGCAGCACAAGAAGTTGGAAGCCTGCATTATGAAAGACATCCGTGAGCGTTTTACAAGCGAAGATGAGTTGGACGCAGAAACCGATTTCAGGTCAGTTTTCCAAATTGAAAGTTAAAATATGAGCTTAATTCTGTGCTTAAGAAGCAGAAAGCCGTATCTCGTAAATGGGACTTTTCAGTAGGAGCGTTTTAGTGTCAAAAATAGACAGAGTTGGAAGTTTGAACCTTTGTAAAATAAAAATCACAAGATACCAGGTGGAAAAAAATATTATTATCACATCTCAGGTCTACGTAAGATATACTATAGGTACAAAAACGAGATCTTTAAATTATTTATACTTTGAGCAAATAAAAAAGTACCCCACTTACATTGTTATAGCACCAAGTAATTATTGCATGTACGGTATTTTATGGCTTAGTATTTTAATATTTTTGTAATGCACAACTTTTAAATGTTAAAATTCCTCAATAAAATTAACATTATTCATTACTTTGAAACTAAGTTGATAGGTAATAAACACAGAAATAGTCAATTAGGTAACAAAAATACTAGGAAAATCAATATTCGTCTTCTCCAATCATATCTGGTATGTTTCCATGAGGTAAGTCGATATAAACAGCCCATAAAGAGAACGATCGCCGTGCGAAGTTGGCCCGACACTACACCCACGATATCCCGGACTTCAATCTGGGTGAGATTAGTATTGCCCTCGAATAGCTTGAGACGGTAAAGTGATGGTAAAGAAATATAAGTGAATAGCTAGTGATGACGGTATAACATGAGTATTTGAAAGCCGGAGGAGCTCCCGTTTTACAGGAGCTGCCACGCCTTTTCAATGCCCGCTTACACGGCGGCATAACACCGCAGGAGTGAAGTAGAAGCGTGGTAATCCCGTTCTTCATGAAGGAAGAGAAGACCTTATTGAAAAACTATAGACCTATTTCTCTCCTAATTCACATTTATAAGCTGTTCTCGGAGGTAATTACGGAGGTTAGACGAGTTCCAGCCGCTGGAACAAACTGGGTTTCGAAAAGGCTACAACAGTACCATGGACCACATTCACACACTGCGGCAGAGTATAATCAACCGTTGTGTCTTTAATTTGTAGTCTACGTGAAAACCTTCGAGCCTAGCGAGATCTGTTCTGTTCTGAAATCTTTACAGTGTGCAGCGGTGCCAAGTCGATTGACGATCGGAGGTGCTGGAATGTTTGTAATAACACTGCAAGTATACATCCGACTTCAATATCAACAGACCAATTCAACACGGAGAGATGTAATATCTCCGAAATTGTTCGCAAACGCGCTAAAAGATGCATTTAGGATGCTGGACTGGAAAGGACGTGGAATAAATGTAAACGATGAGTACATCTCCCATCTTTGTTTCGCTGATGAGAAAATCTGTGGACGATTTAAACTGGATGCTGAACGAACTCAATGCAACATCACGACGTGTCGGTCTCGGAATATACAAAAATCAAGATAAAAATCATGTTCAATGAGCATGTTCTTCCGGGATCGGTAAATGTCGAAGGTGCGGCACTTGAAGTTGATTACCATTATGTATATCTAGGGCAGATCATCCAACTTGGCAAGTCCAACTTCAGCAAGCAAGGCAACAAATGCATTCAGCGCGGCTCGGCAGCATTTGGGAAACTGCGCCGGCCCTTTTTTTATTTATTTTTTTACACATGTGCATCTACATAATATGAGATATACTCTTCTGCCAAACTGCGTTTGCTGACGGCTTCTTTAATAGTGACGAGTGCGTTCTGCTAGTTATGACATACTGTGCCAAAACGTGGCCTCTGGCAATGTGCCCGATCCACAAATTCAAAGTCGGTCAACGGACTATGCAGAATTTCTTTGCGGGATAAAATCCGAAGTGGCTGAAGTGGCAACCTGCAGGTAATGTTTGCCGCAAGGCCGGTAACCGATGGGGTAGATGTCACTGAAACAACGCAAAAGTTGAAAAAATATTGTTCAGTATCGAGGGTAGAATCAATTCTATGTGTTTTACAATTGGGTTCTGTTTTACAATTGTGTTCTTTTTTATGATTAAGTAGGTACAAATTCTAGTATGACATTTATTCTACGCGCGTCGAGGCTACGAGCGTTTTAGACTGGACAACAAAATCTTAAATGTTTGTAACTGTTGATTTCGCTAGAACGGTTTTATATATTTCAAATTGGTTGACTTGTTTCACTGACAAGTTGTTAATTGATATATATTACATATACGAAAGGCATAATACATTCAACAATAATTTATCACAATATTTTGTTTTACTTAAGACATAAGGGCCCTTTGCCTATTTGGATAGTTATGGTTTGTGCCACCCTTTTTGTTTGTTGACGTGTGCTTGTCTTTAAAAATAAGGTGTAAATGGTCCGTAAGTTGTCGGTGAAATAAACAAATAAAATGAATATAAGTAAAATAACATAAATAACTTTATCTTATTTCCCTAATGCACGTACGTGTTTCGGTAGTGAGTGAGATGTGCCAAAGCCCATTCCCATCCTATCCCTCCCCATTTTCCCAACCCTTTCTCCAAATTCATTCCTATATCTCCAAAGGAAGGCAGCGCATCCGGCGACGTGCCAACGTTTGTCATTTTGGACTAATGTTGGCATGTATCGCGGATGTCTATGGTCACTTACCATCACGTGGAGTGTATGCTCGCCTGCCGCCTTCATCCATAAAAAAAAACAGAATCCTTTGACAATTACTCTCATAATGCTCCATTCCTTCATTCCAGATCGTTCTCCCGGTCAGCGCGCTCCATCCGCGACGATCCCCTCAGCGACCCGAGGTTCGAAGCCCTCGACGAGATGGCCGTGTATTTATATGACTACCTGAGCGGAGGCAACGGATTCGACTTTGATATTTACATGTAGAGACTGACAGATATTGTAAGAAATGACCGGTTTTATATTGACCGATACTGATTGGTAAAAGATAGAAAGAAAAAATATTTATTCGGCATACAACACGCTATTATACTCGTATACAATAAATATAGTCGTGCATCACAGCAATGTCACAGCCATCACAGCATAATACTCAGTGCTGTATAAAGCGCTTTCAGCTGGAACCCTAGGTGAGACACATATGGAAGCGAAAGATGTAATGGAAAATACAATGGAAGTGGTAATTGCAAAATTTCGGCATTAACCAAGCGAACGATCGAACTTTTACAAGCAGCTCATTATGGATTTATTTCATAAGCGGCAAGATAACAAACTCTATCTACAAGAACAATGCTGTAGAACAAATTCGATTATTAAGTAAGAGTAACAAATATACCTACGTAAAATTGTACACGACTTGATAACTTGTACACGAAAGTGAAGTACCTACAAAGTACAAGTAATTAGAATTACAATTGGCGACCATAGTTGTATAGTTTGTAGTTTTTCGATCGTATGATTGGTTCAAACGACTTTTTTTTGCCGGCGTTCTTCAGTAACATTGCGATCGGTGCAATGTAAAAAGGTCTAAATTAGGATAAATCTCAGCTGTACCGGAGATGCAACGTGGCATTGCGGTAATTTAAAAGATAGTAAATCCACCATGTTGGTAGCACAAAGAGTAGAAACAAAACGCAAAGAAATACTTTTTATAATTTCTATTATAAATTCCACTGAACTTCTAAATAGAGTACCCATTTTGATCTCCGTAAATATCTTCAATTTATTTATATTGTGTAAATGATTTGTTTGCTTATAATACTCATAGACTAATACGAATAATTTTACAATTTCTGTGCATCTGTTTTATAAACACACTTTAGAACAAATGTCATTGATTATACTGTAACAGTTCAAGAACAAAACTGAGGAGATTAGAATCAAAAAGTAATATTTGCAGTCTTCCAATAAAGCCATATTCGAAGTTTCGCCATTTGGCAAAGAGTGATCGATATCACGAATTTGTCTCAAAATGTGTCATTTTTAACAGATCGAGTCTATTCCGATAAAAATTGCGACCATATTTTCTGGTAAAAATTAAAAAGTATAAATGTTACTTTCTGATCCTATTCTCTTTAATTCGTGCAGTACAGAAATGCATTTGAATAAAAAATGATTCAATATTAAAATTTCGCCATATTTTTGCATTTATTAATACGTATGTTAAGTGAATAGTTTTTATTCTGAACTACTTTTTAGGTACTTTAATTTTTAAAAAATCTGGTAATATGATAAATTGATACAGGGTTTGCTACATTTACGTCTCCACTGTATTACAATTATAGAACCTTAGTCCCATCCGCGTCAGTAAGATACAATCTCCACTGTATTACAATTATAGAACCTTAGTCCCATCCGCGTCAGTAAGATACAATCTCCACTGTATTACAATTATAGAACCTTCGTCCCATCCGCGTCAGTAAGATACAATGTTATTGTAGCTTCTCCTTGGAAAAAAATTGCACATATAGATTTTGATGACATTCGATAAAAATGCAAAAATAAAATACTTAAATTTTCATTACAATAAAATGAAGTCAAAAACTTGGAATTTCGGATAAAACAAAAAGTATAAGAATTGTTTATTCTCTCTGTTTATTTTTAATTTTCGAATATATCTAATGTTACTTATGCTTTCGTTAAAAATGTTACTGATGTTCTTCTTAGGAACATCTTGTTCTTCTTAGTCTTTAGTCGTGGATCATCCGATCGTTCGCATGACGCTTATTATCAAAATATTCAGTAGGCGACATGTTAACCAGTTTTACGAATTGTTAAATAGTCTTGTATCACAACAATCATTGCTGATGTATTTAATCTAACTGCTAGCCTTGTGTGTTGTTGTTCATGCCTATGTTCTTTTTGTTAGATGATCGCCCACGCGCTACATCATTTTGTACACGAAATGCCAGTCACATTCACATTTATCCTGTTCTGTTGTTACATGGACGTATTGTAGTAAACCCCATGTCTCGTCCACAAAGCTTACACTAGATCTAGCTTTTCGGATGATACCTTTTTGTTATGAATATCTATTTTACTATAAATAGGTAATTGTAATTTACGCTACATAGTAAGTTCTGATTGAATTGCATTTATAGTTGTAAGTCATTTTAAGTTAGATATGCCTTTAAGAGACTACAAATAATTTTACAATTGATTTTTTATAAATAAATGGATAAAATGAATTTTGTAGCGTTTAATTTATTAGTATCCCACAAAGTCCCCGCCAATACGTACACGTGTTTATCTTATAATGTTTATTAATGATATATTTAAAACATTTGTTATCAAATAGAAAATGACTTGTTTTATTTTTTTGTAAACTACAATCAAATAACGATTTGGTAATGTGTGTAGTTTGTGAAACGTTTTTATAGGGGGCGAAACTGTGGACAATATTAAGTAATAATATTATTAAGTATTTTCAAGAAATTAGACGTTACTCTGGAAGTCCATAGACAATACAATAATTAAAGACGATATAAATCAGTGTATAATGTACGTAGCGAAAAATACAGCAAAATAACACTTAAATTACATATTGCATGCTTTATTTTTTTCTGCTATTTTTGACACGCGCAATTCTCGTTATCGACTGACAAACAAATTATTGTATTAATTTTGAATGCAGCGGAAAGGTCGCGCGTGCTATACAGGGAGTCCCTAAAGGTAAATGTCTATCATAGCCGTCAAACACAATCATTTTCTTGTCAGCATTGCATCGGCCATCAATTTTTTATTCAATCGCCTTTGTTGAGATTCTTTGGAATATTTGATTAGTAAGTAGGACCTAAATAATAAGTTGCGGAACATACAAATAATAAGGAATTATAATGTAGTCTAGGATTAAAAAAATAATTCATTTGATGATATTTGCTTTATAAAATGAGATGCAGTGCCTAACAGTGATAGAGTCCCGCAAGAGCCGGTTATACGAGTACGTTCCGTTTCTAGGGCCTTGAACGAGGCGTCCCGCATACAAAGCGTGCGGCTCGTTAAATTTCAAAGATTATAAAGCCAATATAGTACAGATCAATATAAATACCAAGACACCATATAATACCATAACTTTTAAACGGTGAACTGACAAATTCTGCTTTTTTACGACTAATTATCGACTCTTTACCTGTCAAAATTCAAATCTATCCTATGTGCCTGCCAGAAATAGAAACTCGCTTTAGACTGATGTGTGGAACATATAACATATAATAATATGTAACAACTATCTATGGTAAAAAGACAACATTAAAAAAAATATATAAAACGCCCGACGGTAAGAATCTCTAATTATTACCTTTGACAGGGTTAAAATAAATACAAACCAGTCAGCAGTCTTGTTGATAATCTGCAATAGTTTAATACAACCTACCAGCGTCTTCGCGCGTAACGAAGTTTTATCGAATGTAAGAAAAACAAGGTCTAAGACACGTTTAAATGATAAAATCTTAAATGTGTGAAAAATCTTAATGTGAGAAAACACTCATTTAGAATAGGAACGGTCATTGGGCGGTGAATTCGTACAGTCATAGATTTTTAATCTAAAATATATACTCGATATCAAGTAGTAAATAATGTAGTGATATACTGCATCGCGCGTGTGATAGTTACTCATAAAAATACATAGTTCGTTATATAGGTATAAATGGCATTAACATTATAAATACAAATCATTCACATCACATAATTTAACAAAAAGACATCTGTTTGTGAAACTCAAAACCCTTTGTGGTCGAGCGGATATTTCGGAGAAAGGTTCAAATTTTTTTCCCAAAATCTCTTTTTGATATGTAAAAAAATTCGAACATTACGTGTGTTTGTTCGTGGACTCATTTTTGAGAAACAGCTCCAAAACTTTCACCATGGACCCTTTATTGAATTAATTTTTTGCAAAAATTTTTACCTGTTTGTAAGAAAGAGGTACCTCTGCTTACTAGTGGGAAAAAGCAAGCAAGCAAGATGACAATAGGTGTTTTATTTAGGCCTCATTATACCTACAACTAAAATTACTGTAAGTTCTACAGAAAAGTCCCATTATGAATTATGGTGCAACATTATTAGAAAAGAAGCGGTTACTCTAGGGTCATCATTTCATTTCATTAACCCTGAAGAAGAGTTTTTACTGTTGTTTAAATATTATCATAATTTAGTGCTGGTTAAGATATTTAATCCTTACCACCTATTGTACTGAATTTCTTCGTAAAAGCTGAGGGTGTAAACGATTAATTCCTGAAGCCTAAAAGTACGGACTGCATTCATGATTCAAGGATATTATTCAATGATTAATTGATATGAAGATTTTAAGAATATATTTTTTGCAAAAATTTTCTTCCAAATTTGCTAAATTGATATATTAACAAAAAAAATAGTAACATTCTTAGACAAAGACATCAATTATCTACTTAAGTATTTTAACATTCCGCGTGAATATATTCAGTCACGAGCAAAATCCGTGGTTGGTTAATTAAGAAAAAATATTTTCAATTTAATCCGCTTACTTTTTTCTACTTTCTACTTTTCACACATTTGCCAAAAAAATTGTGCAAAAACCGTACCTATCCTTTCAGATTCGTAGAAATGTTGGCAATACAGAGAATTATTGGTGTAATATCGATTTTCGTACAACATACATACTTACCTAATATATTCAGAGGCAGATGCGTTCGCAAATAAACACTTATCCATAACAAAATGCGTTTCAATGTAACTCTCTCAACCCGTCTCGCACACCTTTCGTCGGTTAGGGTAAACAATACCGACTATTGGCACCTTTTCAACAATCATTAATACGTAATAAATAAGGGCATGTATTTAAAATAACAGCTAATTACGTAATAGGAATAATGTGTAAATAATAGAATTTGCTGACCAAATTTAACGATAACAGCTTACAATGTAATTATTGTCAGCATATTTTTACAGTCAGTATGAAACATCAGTCAGTACCGCAATAATATTTTTATATCAGTACCGGGCAGTATGAAAAACAAATTGTTTGTTTACTAACAGATTGAAAGGTAAAATATGAGTAGTAAAAAAATGGAACCGGGGAGTAACATCTCTTGAGAAGAGTAAATATTTTCATGCATGAAAATCCGATTGGGTGATAAAATTAATAATTTAAGTAACGTTCAGGCGATACTGCAAAAATCGGTCCCAAGAAATATTGGGGACCTAAATAGTAATAGAACTAAATAGAAATCGGTCTGCAAGAAATATTGAGATAAGTAATAAATAAATATCAAATAAATTATTTCTAACAAATTGTTTCTGGGTAGAAAGGATTTCGCCGTCGTTTAAAAAAAAATAAGCATAGTGGACCGATCGCCTCAGACTTCAATCTGAACCAGCGAATCGAAATCGGTAGGAAAGACTTTTCCTACCCACAAACCAAAATGAATGTACCAAACAAAATGTGGGTACAAGTGGGTAGGAAACAAAAACTACGTTCTACTTTTACCGAACACCGAGAACTGGCGAGCTATTTATCTAACTGCCCAATCATCATTTCACCGCTTAAATAATATAATTATTTACTGCCGAATGTAACCGCCTAGATGTTTAAAAATCGCTTAAATAATTATTTCCCCCTTTTTATTGCCACAAGAGAACCTTAACGTTACCTACCTTTAAATTTACTTACTATTATTATTGATTCAGTATTTTCTCTTGCTCATTTAAGTATTTCTCGTTTTATAAATAAGAGGCGAGAAATGAGAATGAGGTTTAATAAAGGAAACATATCGTTTAATAAAAATAACAATTCGTTTAATGAAAGTAACAATTCGTTTAATAAAAATAACAATTCGTTTAATGGACGTAACAGTTCATTTAATAAAAATAACAATTCGTTTAATGAAAGTAACAATTTGTTTGATGAATAAAATAATTTGTTTAATAAAACAATCAAGACAGATTTGTTAGCTGAGTTATGTCGCCAACCTCTAATATGTTTACCCTACAACCCTACATCAAGAACACATTTGGCTACAGGTAAGTAAATAACCAGAGATTTTTGTCAAATAATCGCCTACGCAAGTAAGTTACAATAGACGATGGCAAAAACTAGCCGTAAAAGGATTGCAAAAAAGAGACCACTGGTTTATGGAGACTGCGATGATGTATGGAAACCAAGAGAAATCCGCAAGGTGGCCCATTGTACTACACTGAGTTATTAGAAGAAATGCATTATTAGATATCATCAATCAATGAATGCTATTTCTACTCGTATATGAAATTGACTGTGACATAAAAAAAAATATGGGGCCATTATTAAATAAACCTATGTAAAAACATAGATTATTGGGTTATTGTTAGGTTATAGGTCATTTAAAAAATAAGCCATTATTACATAGGATTATAACCTACATATAAACCTAATGTACTTGAAACTTGTCATACAACTACAACAAGACGGTAACTATTGTTTCAATGATATTAATTTTAATTATACCTAAAGGTCAAACTAAAAGTTATTAGAGCTGGCTACTGTACGATAGAAATTCAATAGAGAGAGAAAACAATTCGAATTTTGAAAATGAAACTCTTAGCTTGTCAACTTTCAAAGCTGTCATTTGTTTTTATTTCATTCTACAATTTGGAAATTAAGTGTTTGCGGAAAAATGAACTTAACACAAAACTAAATTTAATGACTTTCGTTGCGGTCTAAATCAGAAACAAAGTTATGATAGACTTAAGTTAGCATTTAGTGATGAAGCCCCAACCAGTGCCCCCTGTTTATAGCTGGTTCAGTGAATTTAAAAGTGATCATACCCACCTTAGTGACGATGTTAAGGGCGTCCTGCGACGGCGGTGACGGAGTAAAACATCGAAACTCATGATTGAAGCAGACAAACGAACGACATTAGCAGATACGGGCATCATTAGGTATTGGTATAAGTCAAGTTCAAACTATTTTACACGATAACATACGGGTAAGGAAGCTTTGTGCTAGTTGGTTACCTCACAATTTGAGCGAAGGTCAAAAACACGGCTGCGTGGAATTATGCTACTTTGCTACTATAACTTTAGAAAATAAAAGAACAGTAACTGCGGTCAGGTATGTGAACAGCTGCTTGCCTTCTGTTTTGGAAAAAGTCAAAGAACGACGCCCACGAAGCAGAATGATTCTCCAACACGACAATGCCCCACCTCACTTCGCCAGACAAACGAAGGAGTTTTTGAGTACTGTAAATGTAGAATTAATGGGTCATCCGCCATACACTGACTTTTATTTATTCCCCAAAATTAAGCATAAACTCAGAGGAATTCGTTTTATGAGTGCAGAAAGGGCAGTAACGGCCTTCCAAACGGCTGTTGAAGAGTAATGTCTAAAGAAGGATGGGCCGAATGCTTCACACAATGGTTCGATCGCATGAAATCCGCCATCCGCCTACTCCTAACAACAAACTAGTTCTGCAATACAGAATGTGTCGGAACTTTACCACCTTTGACTTAAAATGTTGTGTATTTTTTTTAAATAACATTTTTTTTTTGTTTTATACATATCTAGTAAATTCGTAGAAAAAATTTGGTAAAATCTCAAAAAAGGAGTTTTTCATAATAGTTTTATAAAATTTTCAGAATAGTTCGGGAAAAGTTTGGACTCACCCTATTATACCTTATTTATCTCACATCTTAAATTTACACACCTACCTTAGCTATATACCCTGGCTCATTGAGGATTGTGTTGTGTAATGTAACTGCAGCTGAATAGTGGCTTTTCTTCCGAATAACGAACCAGATATACCGGAATTGAATATCTATATGTACCTACCTCGTATAGCACTCCTAACTTCGAAAAGCAACAGCCCTACTTAAGTGAGATCAATCGCATACACAACTCTTGAAAGTGTGAAATCCTGTTTCAGTAAAAAGTTTCGAGTGGCGTGTCCACGTGCGGGCGCAGGTGGTAGGTGGTAACGCGTGAGTACCCAGTGGTTGCGAGCTAACGAGCCGGGTCCCACGGGACGCGAACTATGAACCGCGAGGCATTTCCTGAAGACCACGGTACTAATTAGGACTGACATTTGTTGGAGTTAATAAATTGTTTTAAGATTGTTACATGGGTGTTAGGTAAATAGCAAACGTAAACAAAATGTAACAAAAAATAACACCTACTTTGAACTCGTAATATATTGTAAAACCATACATTGTATATAGACTATACGATTATTAAAGTTGTTCGTATACACTATTCGAATGAATCGAGTCGGGTCGATTAATCTAGGCGCGTAGATTAATCGAAGCGGCTCGCATGAGAAATTAATTTCTACTTTAGATTCTCGTCTGAAATACAGACTATGCCAATCCTGATATATCTCTGAAAATCTCAGACTTTGGTTTATACTTATACTTTATAATATAAGTGGGAGTATAAGTAGATAGGTAAACCGACGACCGTATACTAAAATAAAAAATAACTTACAATATTCCAAGAATGCGCTACATGACAATAAAACCTATTTTTTGATTCCAAGAAACGTTCAATAAAAATAAACCGATATGGTCCTTTATGTAAATAAAATATTATACTACCAGTAGGCCATGGCTACGCTCAAAAGCCATTAAACCCATGAATAATGAAAAACAAAAAATGTAAGTTTCACTAGTTTTGGAGTTTACTTCTTACATAAAAACAAAGAAACGAACTCAGCCTCTGTAATAGTATTTTAGTTGAAGAGATAGTAGAACCCACAGAGCTAGAATTTTTACCAATAAGTTTGTCTATATTAGAACCACAGGATAACATAACGGATTCATGATTATTTTTAAAAAATACGCAACTTTTTCTTTTCCTACCAATATATCACGTCATTTTTAATAGTTTCTGGAAGTTCGCAGTTCCGGAACATAGGTACGATCCCCCGGGTCAAATAAGTCAGAAATCGGTATCCACTTGGCTTATTCCCAAAACAATAATAATACAATCGTGGTTACGTAAAACATAACTTTAGCGATGGAATAATTCTGAGAAAACATTTCGTGGGTAGCTTACTAAACCTTACGTCAGGAAATGCTACTTATAGCATGTTCTGACGAAGTACTTATCTGTAATTAATGTTTACGTCATTATGTTTATATAATAAAGTTATAATATAATAAAGAATATTAAAGTAGGTATTTTAGTTCTAAACAAAGTATTAACCCACTGTACCACTAGAGCGGACGAAGCCTAACCTAACCTACTGTACCACTATAGCGGACTAAGCCTAACAAGCATTATTTTTACTCTATTGGGGAGAATTCGTAGGTATGACCTCACCTACTTATAAATATTGTAATGCAGTGAAATACACCGCACCTCCCGTCAACCGCACAAAAGTACCTACAGTGTAAATAGCTAAATTTACCTGTCCAACTGACTCGTGCAATCGATGTTTTTTTAAATTGATTTTTTTATACAAGAAGCGGGAAACGAGCAGCCGATTGACACGAGGGTAAGGTAGGCGCCTGCAACACCCGGGGGTTAGCGAGTGCACCGCCGACCTTGCAGGACCCTAAAATGAGAGAAATTTGCTTTGCGCCTGTATCTAATAAGCTCGACTTGTTGAATGGTTTTTCGATTAAATTAAAAGTATACAAATAAATACAATTTTGTCAATACACAAGACAACTTGTAATTTTAACCAGGAACTCGGTTGTCCTAAATATATCCGAAATTATATTGCCAGATACAGTAATTTTGGTTAGAATTTCAGCGCATTCACAGTTATTTGGAATTCACAGCTGTTTAGATTTTATTTATATTTTTAATGATTACCTACCTTAATCAAACAAAACGTATCCTTCTAACCTAGTAATTTGAATTATATGAACCAGTTATTTAAATTCATCAATTTAACAATGTTGAGATGTAGGTAGTTGCAAAAAAACAAAATCAGTTTTATCCATTTATTTATGAATGTATTATATGTAGGTATAGCTTAAATCGGTCTTAACGCAATATATATTAAATAGGCAAAGAACCGTTAGATCGAGATATATATGTATAAAGAACGCGAAAATCTCAAAAGTTTTCTCCGCTGTTGTTGATTGAACCATTTCGAAACCATATTTAGGTTTATTTATTGTGGATACCTAATATTGATATTATTTAATATTGATATCATGTCCTACAATTTTCACTTTATCAACCGCAGCGAACACCAAAGATCGGAAAAACTCTGAAACCCGATATCTAGTGATGTCAAAAATGTATCGACAAAAAGCCGCTATCGGCGCCCGGTGACGCGACCCGCCAAAAACGGAACATTTTCGATGATTTATGGCGCAAATTAACGAGAATATATCCTCATTCCTGAACATCATTTCCTGCTAGAGCGAACTCGCAACTCAGCTGAAGGTTGGAAAAAACACAGCAAAAATTTGGAGCGAAAATCGTAAAGCAAAACTTATTTTGGAAAATATTTGCAATGACTTACTTTGATTTTTGATTAAATTAGGCTTAATAAAAGGCTTAATTTCAGTGATAAAATTAATAATTATTTCTCCTCTTTGAAGTACACTTACTTGAGTAGGTACTGTACATCATGAGGAAAGCCGTATTATATGGATGACAAGAAACCGTGATTAGAAGGACTGTCAAAAGAAGCCATCGCGTATGCGGTATACTGCAAATCGATTTATATCACGTAACTAAAGTTTGTGGAAAGAACAACCTGGATATTTCAAGTATTTATAAAATCAGTAACAAGCATGAGCACCTTTTGGAAGATACCTGCTAGGTCTGGGAAAGTATGAGTGTTTAGTGGGAATTTAGTATTTCTGAAAGCAATGATGAGGAGGTACAACATTTGACATATACCATATTCCAGAAGGCCATGAATATATAAGACACTAGCCACCCGCCCTCGCTTCGCTTCGGTTCATAAATTTTTTTTTCCCATTTTTTTTTTAAATTTAAAAATAAAATGTAGCCTATATTAGACACGGATAATGTAGCTTCCTATTTGTGAAAGAATTTTTGAAATCGGTTCAGTAGTTCCAGAGATTAATCCCAACATACAAACACACAATTTTACCTCTTTATTATATTAGTGTAGATAAGCGAGAAGTTGCAATGCAGGCTAAATGCAAACGCATCCCAGATTTACAGATTTTAAAAATCTTTTTCAGGTGTTTAGACTACGCGAGCAACGCCGCGGGTAGAAGCTAGTGCACAATCTGTGTAGTGTTTTTGGTATAACCAGGCGCATGGAAACGGTTCTTCTCATCCGATCTCTAGATATCGTTTGATTTTTAAAAGTTGTCTAAAAAGGCTTAAAGACTACAAAACATTAAGATATTTCACCATTTAATATGTTACAATACTTACTACTCGTATATTCTTCAGCTGATTACTGTCACATACCATCAGCTTCACTTTCCGCGAGTGCTACCCTAAGAATTATTATACAGTATTCAGCTAATTATATTTTACAATAGTTAAGTACGTGAGTGGGATATTCCCATCCCAACCTCTCCCTCCCCATTTTCCCAATCCATTCTTTAATCTGCAAAGGTAAGCAGCGCTTCCGGGGGCATGCCAACGTTCGTCATTCTGGACTGATGTTGGCATGTATCGCGTGTGTCTATGGACGACAGTATCCACTTACCATCAGGTGGACTGTATGCTCGTCTGCCACCTTTTTTCTATAAAAAAACGTATACATCATACCCAGCTGCAACAGACCGACTCATTGCCACTTGTGCACTCATCCCACGTATTCTGATGACTCCATTTTACACCGAATGCCAAAGCAAGTCATTTAAATAATAAACGACAGACAGTATCGTTACCGGCTGACATCCGCATACCGTTCGGCTCGTGTTACACTGATATTTTATGTTTTTGAAAAAAAAAAATGAAAAAATATTGATAAAAAGTTGACTACAGGCGGCTGAACAAGTGCACAGACCGCGCGCCCGCCCCGTCCTAAGAGCAAAGAGTAAACTATTCATATTAGGAGATGCGTCAATTCTCTAATGTTTCTTAATTCTCAACATAGGATTCCATGTGTCGCAAGTCCAAAAACACGTAAATACAAGCACAAATCATCTAGACCCGAACAAACATTTACTACCTAGGTACCTTTACCGATTTAGAAATGGATTTGGCGAAAAGATAATAAGTGTTAAGTATATATTAGCCAACTGTGTGTTTGCGCGATTATAAACTTTTTTGCATTCGTAAACGAGTTATTTGTTGACTTCAACGTTTATATTCGTAGATTTAGATGAGTTAACTCATCAGTATGAGAGAATTCTCTCATATCGATAAGTTAGACAAATCATATGTAAGTACAAAACATTAAGACAACATACAAAATTTATATTTAGAAAAACGGAAAAGAAATGTTAACTTAAAAATGTCTTTAAAAATCTTTTAAGTATTTTCAAACTTAAAAATATAGTCTTGCAGAATCTTTTCAATATCAACTATCATCTTTTAAAGTATTGTTACTTCCTAAATATTATATTTTAGGTACTTGATTCAAGCTATTGAGTTACCTATCTGTGCTACGTTTTACTAATTATTCTTTGTCAATGCTCAAGTCATTCATTAGTCGGGTCGTTCGTCTTCATTGCATGTGACGGAGTTAGTTCAGTATTTAAATAGCTGTTCGGATCGGACTTTAAAAACTTTGGTTTATTTATACATCTGCTACAATGGTACCTATATTTATTTCTGGCTGAAACATCTTTTATTTTATTTCTTTTGTTGTCTTAATCTGAATTTAAATTATTAAGCTACATAATATGAAAATTAAATGAGCTAAGAATTACTGGAAAAACAACTTAATTAATTCCTGTCAGAAAGAGCGAGTATTATGTGCTTTGCTACATAGAAAGAAAGATGGTGGACGGGAATGGAATCCATTTGGTGGTAAATTGCTGCTGTCGCCACTATACACTACACTGTTAATACGTGCCAACACCACTCAAATTTATTGTTAGACCAAAAAAGTATATTTTAGTCTGATCAATCAAAAGTGACAAACTGAAACAATCACGGATACGCCGCCTAGGAGTTGCTTTGGGAAAAGAATTAGGATGGGGAAGCGGAGTATAACGCAATAAAGAGTTATTCTCCTTCCATTTTATTCCCCATTCTTCCTTGGTAGGGAGAGATGGGATGGTATCAAACTACCATACCATACGATCAGCCTATATCTCTGCACTGCTCCACTGCTTCTGCTAAGGCTCACCACCACATGCGTTCTTCGGCTCTTCTCTTCACCGTCGACGAACTTCTTCAAGTCGTTGGTCCACGTGGGCGGCGGGAGTCCTACGCTGCGCTTCCCGATGCATGGCCTCTATTCGAGGATTCGTCTACCCCATTGTTATCAAATATCAAACTATTCTAGCTTATTTATTAACTGAATCACCATTCAAAAAACATGCACATGACATTATCACCGTAAAAGGGAACCTTATTGACTTAGTTAAGTTTGTCTAACCTAAAAATTTTGTTGTTTCAATTTATCATTGTCGTAGAAACATGCTCTATGTAACATATGATTATATAGATAAAGAAATAAAAAAAACATTTTTTTTTAACCTTTCACTATAGACCCAAAGTTCCAATATCTAGGAAATTGGACATTTCAAAGATAATGTCACAATTTACAGTATTGAAAGAATTTCATAAACGATGGAAGATATTCAGAGTGTAAATGAGAACTTTAGCTGTCAATGACGAGGGTGAACTAGGTGAGGGTCACGATGACAGCGCCGCGTCTGCAGCTTTAATACCTTTGCAGATCACACCATGTGGTTCTAAACACCAGAATTCTGACCGTGTGTTTACCAGAGACTAGAATAGTAAAGACGATTTTTCGATAGAGTGACGTGAAATATTTGTACAAATTCAAAGTGAAAAATGTTAGCCCAGTACTACAAATTGTGTTTTGATTTTAATTTGATATTGAGAACAAAACAGTAGTTGAACCTCGGAATTAACAAGCATTTCAAAATTAACCAGTAAGTAGTGTCGGTGGTCTACTAAGGGTGATAAAAAACGCAACGTTACGGCTTCACTGTCACACAAAAAACTATTTTTTACCCTTCATCCCTTTGCAATTGGACACCAAGCAGAGTGGACGGTAACCGTTTACATTCCACCACAATGAGTGCGACTACATAAATCTCTCTAGAAAATTTACAATTATTTTAAATGTTCTTTTTTGTGATTATCGATCGTCCACCCTCGCATCATGATCCCATTGTTCGTAAAAAGAGTGAATTTTTTCGGTCATTTTGAGAGCTATTGTAAAAAGATCTCGAATGGGGGACATTTTGCTTAATAGCGTACAGCTGAACTGAGTTTTTGTTACTTTAAAACTTATGCCGATGTTGTTTGTAGAAAGTGTGCATTACAATTATACGAAATAATATACCTAGATTTGCCGTTTAGATTTTATATATTTTATAGCTAAATATCTAAAATTGGAGAAGGGCCGAAGACCGTGTGTGGATACGAGCATCGAGAGAGGCCTAGATCCAGCAGTGTAGAGACACGGCATGTGGCATGTGTTGTAAGGTAATGTACAAAAAAAAAACCGCGCCAGTTTCGCACGAGTGGGATACGATTTTAAAAATATTATTTATTACAAAAATATAAAATTAACCTTCAGAGATAAATATACCAATACAACAGTGAAGATTGGAACAAAACGTTCTGGTAACTCCCAAGATTAGCACAAACAAATAGACAGATAAACAGGCATCAAACGTTGTCAATGTTATCATTTATAATGTAGATAATTATCACTGGCCTAAAAATTTTAGCCACTTTATGCTTATATGATATTGTTTCGTAACATATAATTAATTAATTACAATATGTATGTAGCTATAATGTAATTAATGTATAAATAATAGGTTGGTATTGTTGTATAAATAGGTATATAGAATAGGTGGTATAATAGATAGGGTATACTTAATCTTTTTAATTTAGATGTAACATTATTTTTTATTTCTAACTTACATTTGTTTTGTGTCGCATTTTAGTAAACAAATAACTCGAGGGTGGTCCACTGGTCATCTACAGCCAGTAATTATGTTGGCTATAAAAGAGGTGGACACAGTTCCCGGAGCACCCAAGGTGGTGAGATGCATCTTAAGATAAGACCGAGTCGTTTTGTCTCTACCGATCGCTTTGCTTTGACAAATTGAGATTAATTGCTTTTTTAAAACGCCTCAAACGAAATGAACATATTCCTAAAATTTATTTTAATTTGTTTAAAGACGAACGTTTGTTCAAGTCTGAATTTGTGTGTGTCTTTGTGTGTGTGTGTGTGTGTGTGTGTGCGTCTCTGGACCGACGACACAGGGAATCCTAGTGTGGGCCATTTAGTTTGACGTTACGAGTATTTATATTAAAAAGTAACTTTAAATATATTAAATAGGTATTTGATTAGCAAACTCTCATCTTCTTCAACAACTGTGAAGAAATCCTATCAAAATTTATGCAAAAATTTATCCTTGTATTATTTTTTGGATTATTATTATGTATTTGGAAAAAGTTTCCTATTAGTTTTCCTATCGTCATATAGGATTAGTCAACTGTATTTTTAATAATTTCACTACTTTAAAAGCTTTTAAATGTTAATTAAGAACAATTTAATCCATACTTAAGTAGAAACTATAAGTGATACAGGCTGAGGTTTGAACTAACGACCTCTTGAATGAAAGTCGAGAATAGATATCGCTAAAATAAAACAGCCCTGTCTACAAACATGTTTACAGTTAGGTAATTTCTAATTGTTTTCTTTTTCTTTTCAAATTATATCTGTCAAATCAAAGATGTTTACTGTTAACTAGAAAAGCACCCCCATAATGTGCACTTCTAAATCCAAATTTGGACTTCTGAGTAAACTAACGTTATCTCGCATCTACTGTTACTGCCCCCGTGAACTTCAATTAAAATTTATTATCGATAACGAACATCGAAATTATTGTGAACAAAGTTGTACATCTGTGATTAATTTAATTAATATGATACCCGCATTGATTGTTCTGTGTATACGTATATTGATTATAGTGTATTTTTTTTTAATTTGTGTTTATTGCACGGAATATATGAATGAGGGTTAATGTATATTAGGTATATATATATTTCTTAATGTAAAAAAGTATAAAAAACGAACAAACGAACTAAACCATACCATAGGATAATAAATAATGATCAAAAAACCTTTAGAGAAAAAGAAAATATATAAATTAAATAAAATATGATAAAGACTTCATCCATTATTTAAAGGAGAAGATTGCTCGATGGTACTGCTTAGTAATGCTTAGTATTTTCAGGAAACGTTATGAATAATATAGGTTTAGTTCAGAGAAAAGGAAGTTCATTTAGGTTCTATGCAGAAAATAGTATGTATTTTGAGAAACAAAATTTTAAAAATTACTATAAATATTATTCTTTAATTCAGACGTCCTCGTTAATACTAGTGGAGGCTTGTGCCCAGCAGTGGGACGTTGCACTAAAAAAACAAGAAATGGGATTGCCAGTGATCGCCCCGTCGTACAACCTTTTTGGAGGTATGACTTTATGATATATTTTAATTAATTTATTCTTTTGTAGTTATTGTTTGTTTATACAGCTCGATGTCAAGAATAAAAGGGTTTCAAGGCTTTTCCAGCGTTCAATTCAATCATCAATCGGGCACAGGGATTTTCCTTTTCATTTGCCTATCAAGCTATATGACATTTGATTTTCAATTGTTCTCTTTTACATTAGTGGCCTTGTTGGGTCAATATCAATTTACGCTGGTAAAATAGATGAATCATAACCGTAACCAGCTTGCACATTGTTTTGTGCGTAAGTGATAACGCCACGCTGACAAATGACAAAGCGAGTTTGCGAATCCACAGAGCTTGTGGTAGCGGCTGTTACTAGCCCTTAGTCGCCTTTTAAGGCACCAACGTGAGGAGATGAAGTGCTATTCAAAAGCCAGCCGACACCACACCACACGGCCGTCGGTAAAATAAGTGATAGATAAATAAAAAATAAAAAAATTCGCACGTGTTGCCTCAACCCCGCCCTGGGTTGCCACCCTAATATATATTCGGTGGCCCTAATGTACGGTTTTGGTAGCCTAATGATAATTGTTTATAACAATACAAGTAGAAAAAAATATTCGGTTGTTTTAAGATACTTAATATTTTTTACCCAAATTCTCGATGCGCTTTAGAGTTCCGTACCTACTGACGTCGATCACAATGGAAAACTTGTAGGATCACTTTGACACGCATCCAATACCTGCAACTGTATTAATTTTTACCTATACTACAACTATAATTAAAAATCAAAATTGGGTGTATAACAGCCAATTTTGATGACCGGGCATAGTATATTTAAGAATCAACTTGCTACTATTATTGTGTGCTACCAGCTTGTGTTTCTCCATTGCCTATATCTATAGGCCTTTGCCAAGGGTCACCACACACGGCCTTCCGCTTTCCTCATCCAGCCACTACAGGCAACTTTTTTTAACTCATCAGTTCATCAGGTCGGAAGGCATCCTACACTAGATTTTTAGAATCAACTTAAGTCAACTTTTCAAAAATTATATTATTGAAATTTCAAAAATGTACTACCTAATTGTAACTACTTAATAATGCAGCAACTTTTAAAAAATTCATATGTTCAAAACAGTTACACTGCAGGTGTTGTGAAATATTATGTATCAATACGAGTACGATACTTTTTGCTCTTTTGTTTTTTCAGCCACCCATATGTCATCCTATATGCTTCCAGTAAGGGCGTAAGGCGTTCGAAATTCAAACAGCAGCTGGGAATAAATAGGCGGCCATGACACGCGCCGCGCGCCCTCCCTTTTATAATGATTTCATTTTATTTTTAAATTGTTTTTTCTGCTCCACAAGGATTCCCCTCTCGTTCGTTTCAAAACAATACTCTTCCCCTCGCACTAATGTCTCCATTCGGTCGTGCGTTGTTTTAAATTGGATACGGGTCCATAATAATAAATTGACGGTTTTAACCGGGCTTACGCTGTGTGAGTAATGGTGGTTAAATTGTTCATTTTTATTATCTTTGACAGAATTTGGTAGAGAAGCGTTAGTTGTATACTTCAAGAACAGTGTTCTTTAACCGCGATGGGACCATCTACGATCTACCATCTACCATCTACCATCGGTGTCGATCTACGAAAATTTACTGTCGGACCGTGTAGAATTTTTTAATCGAAAATTAACAATTTACGTGATGAATGACGAAAAACCAAACAGAAAAATCGAATGGATGTTAATGCAGCACTTCATCTCTCACAAACAAAACTGCGGCCATGTCGTCCCACTAAATAACGTCAATTGCTATAAATTTAAATTGTTTTTTAATTAATTAATAAAAAATACTATCTACATTGATTTTTATTTCAGTGTTAGTAGATTGCCGTTTCGAAAAATAAATCTTGATATCCGCCGGTCCATATGTATAAAAAGGTTGAAGAACACTGGTCTAACTAGAGCGTTAAAGCAAAAAAAATATCTTTCTTACAGAAGCTAAATAATTCTGTTATCGACCTTTTTACTATCAGCAACAGCATTGGAACAACAGCAGTAAAGCTCATATTCATATTCGTTCATATACATATTCGTTGGATTTTACTAAGTGGTTATTTCTAGAAAATGTTACACACATATGAACATTAGACGTATAATTAAACATCTGTCGAGTCGTTAATATTAAAAAAAATGAAAATCGTTTTATTGGTTTTATTGACTTAAAATTGCTTTAGAAACTTTTTTTAATGGCAGGACACGAACTTAAGCATTATAAGAAACCATATTTCCATGAAATAATAAATGATTATTATCTTTAAACCTACACAGGTTTAAATCTTAACTTCTTCCATTAACGAATTTAGGGCTAATTGCTAGATATATAAACTGACGGCTGCTTATAAACTGACGACATCGCAAACAGGTACGTCAAGTAGAATCATCAGAATACAGAAAAACTACACTTATTTTCTGTACCAACGTCAATTTTGATTCCGCGAAAAGGCCGACGACGTTAACTTATATAATAACGTTTTTTCCGCATGTCTCTCCATCCGGAAGTCGGTAACCCGAGCGTAACTCAAGTAAACATAAAACATTACAATAATCTAGAAATTTGATCTTAACAACACGCGACCGACCTTAAATAGCACCCACAGAATGCCATATTGACAAATCTTACGGCCTCAGTGAACCAACACACGCTGTGTATTATTAAAATCCCAAGTAACTCCAGTAATATATCAGAGCAGTCACTCCCCTAATGCGGAAGGGGAGCTCCTTGCTATTTTTAAATGCTTCCCCATACATTTCTTTTATATTTTTTCCTCGCCGTGTATTTTTACGCTCAATACCCACTTTAAGTTGAACCCTCGTGGGGCATAAAACTAACGCCGAAGAAGTTTTTTTTAATTGGTAACTTTATAATAATAAGTAGCAGCCGCGCCACCGTATGTAACATACGAACGCGTGCGTTCTTCATTTGAATTTGAATAGAGAACGCGTGCGCGAAGCACGCGTCTAACTTTACTTTTTTATTGGGGGAAATGCAGCCAATCAGAGGGTGTTTATTATTAAAAAGTCGAGGGGAGTTTTTTATCATATAAAATCGTGTTACATAGATGTTAGCAGAGTTCTTTTTTATAAAAAAAAGCGTTTACCAGGAGCACGTCTTATGTAAAAATATCTGTAGGTTAGATGCATTCTCATACATGATACATCGGTATAATAACTGTGCTCTTACATTAAGGACTTTAGTTAATACCATTATTACAATTGCCCTGCGTATATTTGTCGCCTAACTAGGTTCTTTGAGCACAGCCGTGAACGTGATCGTAAATTCCTACATTTTTATCACATATCCAATTCTTATTTTATCATCAATCTTTATCGGTTTTTTATTTATACCTTATGGTAAAGCCATTTTCGATTATGTAATCAGCAGAGAGCCGTCATACAACAGTGGCTATACCATTGCAAACCCTTTTAGGAACACGCGACAGTAGAGATCTTGCATCCAAACTAAACCGAAAATGAAGGCCCACTTGATGAATTAACCCCTCGCAATCACATTAAGCACAGGTCTTTATCCCCGTAGTATGAAAACAAAACCAAAACTCCAAAAACTATATAAAACCTAAAATACAAACTCACTAAACTTAACGCAAACTCATACATGCTGTCTCAGCCTTGAAATTTAGACAGTAGAACTTATAACCTACAAAAACTGCTGACTAAGATTTCCATAGCTATATTTCCATCCATAGTAAATGCCACGCTGGCTAAGCGGATTGCAGAGTCCACTCTTTTAGAGGTGGTGTGTTTCCTCAACGCGTGTGGTAGACGCTTTGTTATCCCGTAGTCATTAGTTTTAAGGTTATACATCCCTCATTCACAAGGCGATGTTGTTTTTTGTTTTATGTACGAAGGCGGCAGACGAGCATACAGTCCACTTGGTGGTAAGTGGTACTGTCGCCCATGGACATCTGCGATACATGCCAACATCAGTCCAAAATGGCATACGCTGGCATGCCCCCGGATGCGCTGCCTCCTTCCTTTGAAGCTATAGGAATAGATTTGGAGAAAGGTTTGGGAAAATACGGAGGGACAGGATGGGAATGGGCTCTGGCACATCTCACTCACTACCGAAACACGTACGTACATTGGGGAAATAACATAAAGTGGGAAATGCAGTACATTTCGTGGTAGTCTTCTGTGAGAGAGGGGTAACGTGGCCAGTCGAGCGCGCCCAGCGGCTGTTGGATAAAAAAGTGCTGGTGACAGTGACAGATAGTGTTAGTAATGAAAAATCATTTAAATCAGTCGAGGCCTAACTTCCGGGAATCGTTAAAATTTCATGTAATTTCAGAAAGTAGCGTAATTTCGAATTAAAACAGTTTTTCCTAATTAAATATTTTTCAGAGACAAATCTCACCCCCTTTTTAGGTACGTTCTCAGATATTGACCCAAAAGAACTCTATAACAAACCTAATGTGGAAAAGCTAACCCCCAATCACAATCCTCCTATCCTATATATTATTTTCCTAATCCCATTACAGTGGACCAGCAAATACTTCTTATAGATAATTGATTTCCAAATATTAAGTTACCGGAACGTTTGTGTACAACTACTTAGCAGAAAGAACATGATATATTTTGATGTTTGTGAACTATTCCAATGGTATTTTCCGCTGAGTAAGTATTAGGGCGATCGTTCACTAACGAAGGGAAAAATAAATACGGGTTTAATGTACATGTATTCGAAAGTTTGGTTTGAATGTTCTAAACTTAACATTTTTTTTTACTTGGGGAAATCCTCATTGACAACCCGCATTGATGGTATAATCATAATAATTTATTTACTTCAGATCATAGTACCTAATTGTTAGTAGAAACATAAAATGTAAATTAGTAAAATATAATAATCAAAGTAATTCAATAAAATAATCACTTTAATAAATCAAATTAAATTGTATTATACTTAATTATAAATTGATTACATAATTAATGGACAATGGCTCAATGGTAACTCCCATCACCATTCATGTCAGTTGGCTACCGTAGGCAAATCTTTGTTACAGAGAGCACACGGCATCTGTGACACTGACCACCTCGAGGAAGAGCTTCTGCATGTGAAACAAGTACTGCGAAGCAACAATCACAAACTCCCACGAATGCATCACAAAAGCCGCCCCAAGCCTCCTACAGTTGAGCGACAACCTGCCATCTTACCGTATGGTTTGTCATCTTACCGTATGTATGGTTTACCGTATGGTACGTTTGTCAGTGATGCCCTTGATGTATATCAAGGGCATCACTGACAAAATTGGCAATATCTTAAGACGAGCTTCAATTAAAACTTACTTCCAGCCGCACAAGAAGATTAGCCAATTTTTAAGACCTGTCAAGAGCAATATCCCCCTACAAGATGCAGGTGTTTACAAGCTTGATTGTGAATGCAGGTTATCATACATTGGGCAAACAAAGAGGAGCATCGGTATCCGAATAAAAGAACACATAGCTGACATGAAGAACAGGCGCTCGACCAAGTCTGCAGTTTGTGAACATGTTCTGGACAAACCCAACCATTACATTCGATTCGATAATCCACAAATCCTCGCTAGAGAGACCCGGTTCATGCCAAGAATGTTACGCGAGGCTATTGAAATCAAGAAACACCCAAATTTCAATAGAGAAGATGGTTGGCAAGTACCACCGGCTTGGGATCCAGTCATTAAATTAATTAAATCCCAAGGCCAACGCAATACTGCAAGACCTCTGGACACCGTGAGCGAATACTGCGTGCATAGGGAACGTTATGATTAAAAAAAATTCAGACGGTAGTTCAAATAATTTCTTAATAATTCAAGTGACAAATAAAATCAATTAGTCACCCCGTGACCACGTCCACTGCAAAGTATTCGAAACGTCGGGATATAAATAATGTGAAATATGCGCGATTTAAACCGTTCAAAGTTGTTTAATTGCCAAGACCTTCGGTCCCGTCTCCAGACAGGATTACGATGTACGGCGGCGGCAGAGGACAAAAAGTCTTCCTCTTGCCTGCCCAGGAACAAGGTTAATGCTCGACGAACCCGACCGTGCTTCTCCACTGTGCCTTCTCTTCTTCAGAGGAACAAACAGGGAAACACCACCTTCTGATTTTGGTTCGCGCCGGTTTTTTTTTATAGGGATGTAGGTGGACGAGCGAGCGGTCCCACGTGATGGTAAGTGTTACTACCGCCCATGGACACCTGCAACACCAGGAAGTATGCCGGTACGCCGCCGACCTTGCAAAATCCTATTCACAACTTTCTTGACGAACCCCATATCGTAGCGTAATGGAAAGACCTCTTGAGGCAGTTCGTTCCTCAGCCTACGAGTTCGCGGTATAAAATGGTTCTTGGAATGAACAGTACGTGACACCTCCGTATCGAGGAATGCGGATTCTGTGACGGTAGGTGCGGTTGTAAAAACCCGAGGTGGGAACACATATTCAGAGCATTCCCCATTGTACAAGCGGTAGAACATACAGAGAGACGCAACGTCTCTCCGACGCTGAAGGGCTCTAAACCGCTCGTGAGAGTGGGATCGTGGACAATTACTAAACAGCACGTCGTTGGATGGAGTCAAATGTGTCCAATTGATATTTCGGTGCGCCGGCCCATAAATGTAAGCTGTACTCCATAATAGGCCCAATCTAAGCTTTGTAGAGCGTCAGGAGTTGCCCAGGGGTGAAGTATCGCTTCTCTCTGTTCAGCACACCGAGTGTTTTGGAGGCCATTTTGGCTTTATTTTCCAGACAACCCCTGAATTCGATTTTGCTGGAAATGACATTGCTCTTTTCTATACCATATGTAAAAAACCGTTCTTAATTTTTATTTTCAATATTTCTCTCCATTTGTTTCATTTTAACTATTTTAACTATATCCATAAACATAAACATAAACATTTATCCATAAACTATTTTAACTATACATAAACATACTTACCTGTGTATTTTGATATCTGTGGAATTATCGAATTGCAAGCATAGGTTGAAACTGGTCATAATTCTTGCATTAGTGTTGCAAATAGAAACATTCTCTTATTCTGTGGTTTTGTTGAAGTTATATTTTTTATTATTCCGATGATACAAAACAATTTATCATCTCTTAGCAACCTGAACGTTCTGTTCTTTACTGTTTGCATTTATAATGCAATAATTGCCACAGAAGCTCATTCTACGTTTTCCCTAGTTTTCTATTTTTGAATTTTCCTATCGCCTCCAATCATTCTATTGGGGCCCTTAGCTATGAATTTACTCTTTGTTCATAGTGACCATTTTGAACTTAATAATCTTGCGTTTGGCTTGAAATTCCAAATTCAAATTAATTTCAATTTAAAGTTATGACATTCTTTTTTTTTAAAATCAGTTATTCATTTGTTTTTCCGTCAAACGACTCTTTGCTTAGATATCGTTGTTTGCGTCATGGAAAAGTTAAAAATTCGCGTTATTTTCGAATATGAGTTTCGTCGGGGCAGGAACGCAATATCAACGATGTTTACAGACCAAACACCGCAACGAACGCACGGTGCGTTTTTGGTTTGATCGTTTCGGTTCTGGATATTTCGACCTCAAGAACAACCCCCGTGGACGATCGGAAACTAAAGTCGATTATGGCCAATTGAAAGAAATAGTGGAAGCGGATTCATGATCCAAAGCGACAAAATGATTCATTTGCATCAAATCAGGAAAGTGAAGAAGCAAAGAAAGTGGGTAGGTACTGTATGAGCTTAATAAAAGTCAGCTGCAAACACGCATCGAAGCTTGCCTTACTTTTCTGAACCGGCACAAAAATTAAGGGATTCTGAATCATATTGTCACGTGTGACACGTGGATCCTGTATGATAATTGTAAATGTTCCTCACAATGGTTGAATCCAGGAGACACATCCAGACAATGTCCCAAACGTAAACTGACTCAATAGAAGCTCATGGTGACTGTATGGTGGTGCTATGTCAGTGTTATCCACTACAACTTCTAGAGATCTGGCACAACAATTAATGCAGATGTGTACTATAAAGAACTGTAAACGATGATGGACAAGCTCGCTATCAAACAACCGAGTCTGGTCAATCGCTGCTTCTCCATGATAACGCTCGCCCACACACTGCACAACAGACAGTCTCAAAGTTACAGGAGCTTCGACAGGAAACTCTCCGTCACCCATCGTACTCACCAGACCTTGCCCCCACTGATTTTAATTTTTTTCGGAATTTAGTTAACTTTAGACAAGATAAAAAATTCAACTGCGATGAGGCAATGAAGAAACGTCTTCAGAAAATTCATCGATCCCCGTACCCAGGAGCTTTATAGCAGAGGCATCAATCAACTTCCATAAAGAGGACAAAAGTGCACCGGTAATAATGGTCAATACTTCGATTAATTAAATATACAATTTTCATACAAAAACTAAATATTTCACTAAAATAAGAACGACGAAACGAGTATTACATTATCTACGATGCTCGAACTCACACCATGGGCAATCTAAATTTTATGCATTACTCTAGATATTAACAAAAAAATATATTAGTCACATAAGCACACCTATCAATGCCACTTTTCTTCGACAAATAACGCCAGCTTCACGAATAAGTACAAAAGCAAGACGAGCCAAGTAGATAGTACACATAAAAAGAAATAGAAACAAGCAAAAAGAAATCAGGCAAGACGTAGCTTTCACTACCCATAAAAATATTGACGCAGCTTTTAGCTGGTCCGCAAGGGGTGGGGGTACACCCCCGTTGCTATAGCAACGCGCGACCCTCGGAGGGGAAAAAACGGGTAAAAATTACGGGAGCGAATGGACGGTGATTTTTTATGGCATCGTACATTTTTTCCTGTCCGCGGCGCGACGGTGAACGCCAGGGGACTCGCCATAGTGTGCGTGGGACGAACGTAGGGGGTGTTCATAGTTTTATGAATAAAAAGTACCCAAATACTATAAATACTATACGTATATACGTAAATACTATATGTATTTGAGTTTCTATTATTAGAATATGCGGACGGTCGATAAGCAAAATATCGTAACTAATAAATTGGTTCCGTAACCGGTTCTATTGTTATTCACCACTGGACACGGGGCTCCTGATGCAGATGGTCTCGTGCATGAGGGATATATGGCCTTAAACCGCGACGATGGGCAAGCAGGTTGGCTAGTCCACGCTCTTAGAGGTGATGGTATTACGTTAGTCACCTTTTACGTCACACACGGCCCACGAGAAAAGTCGGGGAGGTGCTCTTGTAAAGCCGGCCGACACGCAGCCACACCATATCATCAGCTGGATATAGGTCTCTTTTAAGGACCGCCACCAGACACTGTATTCTGCTCTTCTCATCCAGCCACCACCGGTGACTTTCTTCAAGTCGTCCGTCCACCTGGCCGGAGGACGTCTCACACTATGTTTCCCGGTACGTGGTCTAAATTTTGAGATTTAGGAATCGGTTTGGAGAAAGGACAAGATAGGACTCTGTCATATCTCACTCCCTACCGAAAACACGTACAAACATTAGAATGTTTGTCTTACAGATAGTCTTCTGCTAGAGGGATAACTTGGCAAGTTGGAGTGCGTCCAGCGGCCGTGGGATTGCAGCGTGCACCCTCCCTGTCTCGTATTTGTGATATAACGTGTCCTTATAATATATGATCTGATCTATCAATGGAAAAACAAAAACTGCATTGTTCTCAATGCAGTGAGAACCTTTAAATTTTATTATACTTACTTTAAATTTGGGACGCCCTATACACTGTCCGAAAGGCTCGGAGGAGTGCTAAATCGTGCCCCGCATGTGTGAGTGCCTCCTGCGAAGGCTGCAAATATTATAAGTATGGATTTTATCCGCCTCTCCCTCTAATGCCTTCCGTCCTCTTCTCGCTTGGGAAAAAATAACCTCCTCTAAAATTATGAGCGGGAAGTTTCCTAGTCGTTATATGAAAAGGGAATCTGAAGTCATCTCGGTTCATAAATCTTGTGATATTCTTTGCTGATGGGATTGTTTACGTTGGAAAATTGGCGGCGTTTTCGTTTTCCCTTTTCGGTTTTCCTTTGCTTACTGTGCACATTCTTATGTTATGTGTTGAATACCTACTTATTACTTTAGTAAATAATATTCATATAAACTAACAACAATATCAAATACTTTCTCGTAACTTTATGATTGTGTTGGCAGCCCTTGGAAGAGATATTATCCAGAATAATTTTAAATACATAAAATTAACACAGAATAATTTTAATCGCGGTAAATGAGGGCGCATTTCACTTAGTTTTAAAACATGAGACAGTTTTTCTTTAAAAACCTGGTATTTCAAGTTCATAACAATTGGTGAAGGAGCTTCAAAAGTCATAAGATATATTTTACGACTCCTAAAAGCAGAGGTGCTAAAAACTTATCGAAAATTATTAAAAAACAACTGAAAACTAACACAGCTCGTTCTATTACTGTATAGTAATAAGTATAATATATGTAGTATAGTATAAGTATAGTAATAAGTATGTAATCAAGGGGGAATTTCTGAGTAATCCACCGTTGGGCCTATCGCGAATAGCCTAGATATTAAAAGCCATTTGACTTTTATTTTTGGCATCCATTTATTTATCACGAAAACGTGTTCATTTGATAATCCCATACTGTAGAAAATATTCAAAAGCGTGAGTCCAAGTTTGAACGTATTGAATGCAGTGAGTTCAAGCGCACTAAACGTAATTAATACAGTTGGAATTTGCACGCAAGTGTAAAGTCGATATCGGCCTATAACGTTCCACTGCAGAGACCTCTCTCCTAGAATAGATCACTAGGGGGTTAATGTTAGTGGGCGTAGTAAAAGGCAAGTAAGAGATAAGAAAGCCGCTACCACAAGCCCCGAGGAACTACATCACCTGTAACAGAGTGGACTCGCCAACCCGCTTGGCTAGCGCGGCTTTTTTGAGGAATGTATGCCTCATGCACAGGACATTGTACATGAGAAGGCCCATGTCCAGCATGGTACGTTTACGGTTACGTTAATAAAAAGTAAGTATGAAACGTAAGTAATTCTCCTGTAAAAGTAACTAATTATCAGTTTCCACGTTTTGCTTATCTTTGATTTGTTTGCAGTGATGTGCGAATAGTTGATGTAACACGCATGTCCCAACTCCGAATGTGCGTTACATTCACACGCCACTTGGCACATATTGCTATAACGTGCGATCACGGGTGTCACGATTGTCAACAAAGCAACTCTATCCGAAATGATAATTCTTTTGTTCGTCACCCCTTTCGCTAAACCATTTGAGGGTTAAAATATAACATGGGATGTGATTGAAAGTACACTATTGCCTGATGTCTTATGATTATATATAACATACACTCGTGTAGGCCCAGTAACACTGAAAAAATGTTCTCTATCCTATCTTGTTCCATTTATTCCAATTCGTGCCATAGCATCGCATTTTTTTTTAATTTTATCAGTCTTTGTCTCTCTACTGCTTGATATAGGTCTCTGCCAAGGCTCGTCACCACACATGATATTCCCGCTCTTGTCATCCAACCACTACAGACACCTGGTCAGAGTGCATCCCACACTACGCTTTCCGATACATAGTCTCAATCAAGGACTCTTCTACACTATTGATTGTTGTCCCTGCGGTACATATTGCCACTTCAATTTACTAATTCTGTGAGCTATTACTTTCGTTCTTTGGCTAGTCAATCTAACTAAGCAAGTCAAACTTCAGTACGGGGGCCGATAGGCACATACATCGCAACTCAGCAGCATTTGGGAAAATGCATCAGCATCGCATTGTTTTTACATGTTTCCAGCAAAAACTAAATTGACCAATCCAGTACATATTCGAACAAATACAAACTCCTTTGAAGTTCATTATCATCTTCTTCAATGGACGGCTAGGTGGCACTAACCGCAAATACGACATTGGAGATCAAACCTGATTCATTCAGTTAGCAGTTAGAGGAACCGAAAAAGTTACCAGTTACTAGGAAAGTTACTAGGAACGAAAAAGAAAAAGAAACGTTAAAGTTACTGTAATACGTAATTCTTTACAAAACTAAAAACTTTTACTATTTTTTCTTATATATTTACTAATACAAAGCACAATAAATTGAACGGCCTTAACGCAACATCTTGACGATGACGATTTCGGAATGAACTTAGACTAGACAAGAATCATGTTCAATGAACTATTAAGGAATAACAAGAAGTTGTTTCATTATAAAATGTATATTTGTTCAGTCTATAAAAAGACAGGAAGCCCTGTGTACTGGAAGTGCTTTCCTAACATTCCCTCTTCTTTTTTAATCCGAACTCTTCACCGAGTCTTACCAATCTTGGTTTGTAAACTGGCTTTGTTAAAATGTCAGCAAGTTGATCTGCTGTCGGTACCTGCTCAATGGTTACGTCCTTCTCCGAAACACATTGCCTCACGTAGAAGTGCTTCAATTTTATGTGTTTGGTTTTACGGTGCTGCTCATACAGAGGGTTGTAAGCAAGCTTGATTGCAGATTCATTGTCGATGCGCAAAGTAGGTGTGTCAAGGTTTATTTTAAGATCTTTGAACAATCTCTCTCCAAACTTCTGCCTATGGCTCTTGCCGAAGACGCAGCCTTCACAGATATCAGCAGAACTTGAGTCTATTTTTACTCCAAGCTCTTTTTGTATCAGTTTTGCTACATGTCTTTTGTTCTGATGTCCTAGACGTTCATGGAAGAGTTGAAGATTCTGTGACGTCGTTAGTTGGTTTATCTCATGCTTAGGCATCAATACTTTAACGTTAAGTTTGTATAGACCACCGTACTTGTCGCGATTCCCGACTAAAATGACTTTGCCATCATTCTTCACAATGCATTTTTCAGCAGTTGATTCAAAGATGCTATTCTTTAGCGTATCTTGTGCGGCTAGCACAGAAAATAAATTCCTTTCAATGCTTGGAACGTACCATACGTTTGTTAAGACCAGTAACTCTTTGTGGCCGTTAATATCAGCTTCAATTTGAATAGAGCCTTTTCCGATGGCTTCGATTATCTCTCCATTAGCTGTCATAACTTTATGCGGTTCACCAAAGTTTTCGAAGATGTGGAATATGTCTCTTCTATTGGTGACATGGCGTGTCGCACCATTATCCACATAAAACGAGTCTTTCTCTGCAGTCTTACTCTCGCATGTTAAAGCTAGGCCTGTCAACATCCCAATATTTGATGATTGCTTTGGAGGTTTGGGAGGTTTACCGTCCGCAATCCATTTCTTGCATGATGTGACTTTATGAAAGCCTTCTCCACAATAATTGCATTTCTTCCATTTCTTTTTGCTTTGCCCTTGCTTCTCATACCGTTTCTCATCTCTGAGCATAAGAAGTTCATTGTTACTTCCGCCTTCTTCTAAATTCTTTTGTTGAAAAGATCTTTCGTAAGCACATACTTGTGTGGTCAAGTTTTCTATATTTCGATCACTTTTATTCATCAATAGCCAGCTTGATTTGAAACTGAAATATTGTTCAGGAAGTGTATCCAATATTTTACATATCAATAAAATTTCAGGCAGATCATTTCCTTCAATTTCATTGTTCAAGTCGTACCATACAGTTTTGAGAGTCGAAATATGAGTGGCCATATCATGCTCTTTGCTTTTCTGGTAGCGGAAGAACTTCATACAGAGATCGTAGCTCCTGTCTTCCTTTGCCCCATCATAAAGCCTATGAAGCTCTTTCCACATATCACATGACGTTTGACATCGCATTACCTTTTGTAACGTTTCTTCAATCATATTGGTTGTAAGAATAAGAAGCGCCTGACTGTCACATTTTTGAAACAATTGCATTTCATGATCATACTTTTGTATATCTTCATGTTTTCCCGTTTCTCCTGGATCTTTTGGCTTAGTTAACTTGCCTTCGACTGCTTCTAGCGTACCCTGAGTACTTTTAAGTAAGAGTTTTACCTTGTACCTCCATGTATGCCAGTTAGTGGGGCCGTCGAGCCGACCGATCTCGATTTTTACGCTTGCCGTTTGCATATTCGAGTTCTTCGTCCACTATTGCACCGAATAAACAATCGTTAATCTATTCAACCACTGACTCCACGCTCTGCTACCATATTAAGGAATAACAAGAAGTTGTTTCTTAATAAAATGTATATTTATTCTTTTAGACTGAACAAATATACATTTTATTAAGAAACAACTTCTTGTTATTCCTTAATATGAACATGTTCTTCCTGGATCGGACCGAAGGTGTGACATTCGAATTTATTGACCATTATGTCTCTCTTGTCATCATTAGTTAGAGATACTTATTCATTTATCTATATGAAATGGAATTTTCACATTAAAAGTGAATTGCCCAAAATAATTAATGAAATGCAATGCAGTGAGCCCTGGGCCTAATTAGGTCTCCAAGTGCACATTGTCATGTGCGGGATACTTGACCTTTAAACGTCACGCTGGCCTAACCGAGTTGGCGAGTCCAGAGGTGGTGTAGTTCCTCGGGGCCTGTGGTAGCGCCTCTGTGATCCCTTAGTCGCCACGACACGACATCCACGGGAAGAAATGGGGTGATACTATTATATAGTCGGCAGACACCACACGGCCGTTAAATGATGAATAATTAACGTAAAAATACCTCAGAAATCTGATGAATTTCTCTCTATAGTAGACACTCGTACATAAATTGATTTTTTCACAATAATAACAAACGAATTCACCCTTTCGTTGAATTCATCGGCACCTATATAGCGAAAATCAATACTCCATGTGTTCTACAATCCCTTCGCAAAGTGATGTGTCACAAAAAAACGAGGGGAGGAGTGGGTGAGAATGGAGCACATTTATTAAATCGCCGGGACCGGGGAAAGGGTTGACCCCCGCCGCCCCTCAAACCGCCATGTTTTATTCATGGTGCGTTGAAACCAAATCAGATACGTGTATCGCGGGTTCAGATCAAATCTTTTGTTATTTACTTCTTTATTTACGTGTATTCTATTCAGTTGTTTTCTACTTTGGTGTTTCTACTATTTCAAAAATGAAAAATTGATATTTTTACTCTAATGTGTTATATATCTAAAATACTTCATGAAATTATAATAATTGTGTTTAGGTATGTAGCTATGTATTCTTCTTGCAGTGCCGTCTTCTAACGAAGGCTGGCAATCATCATGGCTATCTGTACTTTTGAAACTGCAACACGGAATAGTGATTGAATGCTCTTGTTCTACCACCGGCGTAAGTTCTTCGCGAGAATATTCTTATCTACATATTTTTATTTCTTTTATCGCATCTTCTACCTGTTATTGTCGTCAGATTCTTTCTTAACACTCAAAGGTTGCCTGGAAGAAATTTCTAGTGATAGATATTTAATTATTGTGTTTCTTGTCTATAATATGTTTTGGTCATCGATATGGGTATCGACTAGATGGCACATCTTACGTTATTATCAAAGAAACCTGGTTGGCAACTTCTAGGGGGCTGAAGCAGAAGAGAAGGGGTTCATTAAAAAGTCAAATTGGAAACTTCGTACTACGTAATAAGAATATGTGGTTTACGAAACGCCTATGAATTAAAGAATTCAAGAGCCACTGACCATAGAACACTATTAGACTCTTAACGAGCCTGCCCTAGAGTGCTTGTATAACATATCCAGTATGTATTCTCAAATCGATAGTATTGCTGTATACAAAAGTATATCTAAGTATCAATTTTTTCAGTCACGTTTATAATATCAAACCAAATGTACTCGCAAATTAATTGAATTTACTTTATTGATTGAAAAATAAAACCTGCAAAATGTAATTTATTAAACACCGCGTCTTGAAATTTTTTCTTTAAAAAGTTTACGCTATTGCATCTTCATAAAAACATCTAAATTCACTAACATTATGGACAACTTTTGTATAGATTTCTGCCAAGTATTACTAAGAAACTGTAAAATGCAGGTGTGAGCACACCTCATCAATCAATTGTGGCATTTACTACCGATATTCCAACACACGATAAAACGCTACAAAATGGACATTCCTAATCGCCTGATACTTTTAAAAAGTATAAAGGATTTGAAAAAAACATTCCTTAAGTCAGTGACATTTATAACGAAAGCTTCCAATTCTTTAATATATAAGGATCTAAATCTAATAGCCGTTGCTTTACTAACCGCATTTGAAAATGGCGTCGCTTAAAAAATGTGTGCCAAACGTAAAAAATCACATCCATCTTGCTGCTTTGTGGCAAAAGGCTTTGTTCGATGCAATTCTAACGCTACTAAGTACCTACTACCTGGACAATTTTGATTTTGTATAGTTCGATTTTATAACTTTTTAACACGAATTTTGCAGACAAATCCACATAAAGGCAGTTAACAAAAAAATTAAAACTTTTTGTAGCTTTTCCTGAATGACTCTTATTCGTTTCATAATTTCCCGATTAAGCACTACAGTAATGCACTAAGTAATGCTTAAGTAACTAAGCACTAAGTAATGCTTAAGTAACTAAGCACTAAGTAATGCTTAAGTAACTAAGCACTAAGTAATGCTTAAGTAACTAAGCACTAAGTAATTATTAAGTAATGCACTACAGACCTATGAGTTTTTGATGAAAATAAATGATGAAAATCATCATCACACTAAGGATAGTCAAGTCATTAAGGAGTTCATCACAACATATAAGAAGCCACTTTAATATCAGCGTATATCGTCCCACTGCATGACATAGGCCAAGGCCAATCACAAGGGAGCTTGGATCGTAATCACCATACAGACCCCGGATGGTGATTATGATTGATGGATTGAAGCAAATTGGTGGATTTTTTTAAAATATTTATTTTTAAATCTTTGGCACGAGGATTTCCTCACGATGTTTTCCTTCGCCGCTAAGCTAGAGCTAATTATGAAAATACTATTTAAGTTCATCATTTATATAACTGAAGGCTGATAGCTTAAATTGAAATACAAATAATTTATTGCACAGTTGTAAGAAAGTAAGTACCTACCTACTTAGTAAGATGTTTCTAGGTAGGTAGGAGGCATACAATATTAAGTAAGTAGTCTTATATCTAAACACAATCTTAACACTGATATCTAAATAATCATTGTATAATATTTTATTTAATACTAATATCCATCTAATTCTGATTTATGTCTTATGTGTAAAAATCCATTAATGTTTATAATAAGATTTATTTACAAGTATGTCAAATATTTCTTGGTCAAATAATATCAATTTTAATTCCTTGAAGTCGTCAGGTAAATTAAAGAATAATAATTTTGCATACTTTTAATTTAATGTTTTCGAAGTGCAGACTGGTAATACATTATATTTAAATGTGTTTTTTTTTTTTGTATATACCTCTTATCTGCAATTTTAAAATATTTTACATTTTGTTTTACAAATTTACAAAGCTTCATAAATGTGCGTACATATGTGTCGGTTTCTCCCACTCCTAACAACCATGAGTGTGAAGTTTCTACGTATTTTATCCCATAGAAAAGTGTTTTATGATACTAACGGTCCATTTTGACATATTATGTAACTAACGGTAGACCACGGTCATATTGGACATTTTCCCCGCCCTTTAAAGCGCCGCGAACGGAAATTCGCACATAAAATGTGTCGAACAATAAATCTCCAGCCGTCAAGGGGTATTTTTGAACCATTTTTAATTTATCTGCCCCCAGCCATTATTTTTGGGGCCGAGGGTCAAGCGCAACAATGTAGCTCTGGCCATTTTAATGCGTTCGTTAAGTGCGTTTTATTGCCGATCTAAATTTTGGGCCTTGCAATCTATGTGCGACGCGAAATGTGTAGGTAAGTACTGCATAGATTCATATAGACAATAAGTATTATTTTTCTTTTTCAGAGTTTACACATTCTTTTTATTAATATCTATAATACCCGTTACAAATAAAACCTTGAATCTAATCGCATATCCTTATACAATACATCCAAACCATCAATGGTAGCAAACAATTGTTAGTCATGTATAATGATTTAATTGAGTCATTTCCATTTTTTCGATTAGATAGATGAGTCCTTAAATCACCAGATGCCTAGAGACGTAGCGTGGAACGCCCTACGACCAGACCTGACCAGACCAGGTGGTGACTATACACCACCAATGAGATGAACGGAAATCTGCGTGTGATGGTGATCCTGATCGCTGACTTATCCATTGTTGGAGAGATGCAAGCTGATGGCATGTGGTTAAATTATTTATTTGTATTCAATTTATTATTGTCATTAGGTATTCTATAATGGAAATATGATATAATTAGTTATTATTGGAATCACCACACAACAATACTATTTAACTTTGACAAGGTATGTACTCGTAGGTATATAGGTATACTTTTATGACCTTGGTGATGTATACCTGGCTCAGAATCGAAAAATACGAGTATATACTCCTGTGTTGTCCGTTAATACAAAAAAATCAGGATATCATTATTTCAATTGATGAAATGACACCGAATACGGTATAAATAGTACGAAATCCTCGATTTTCGAAGGCGATCACGGCTGTGAATCGAACTGATCGCAAATTGGCACTAAGCTGCAGGGGTCACGGACAATAGTCCGGTCACACATATTGACACCCGGACAATGCAGGGGTCACTTTTATTTGTTGCAGAAACTTAATTTATAATCTTTTCACACACCCCATTAAGAAGATTACTAAAATCTACCCTTTTTCCTTGATAACAATTGTACATTGGTACATTTTTGGCGAAAATAAAATAAAATGTAATGGTACGCGGCCGCCATTGTTCACTGACCGTTGCTTTCGATTTTGACACATTTTCGAATTTCGAACGTCTTATGTTCGAACTTTGATTTATGTTGGAAGGGGAAGATTAAAGGTGCAGGGATCCAATCTACAAATAAAGGAAGTATAAAGCTAGGGATGAGAAAAATGTTTAGGTTATGGGTCAACGGCTTCGAGTGCGTTCTGATATTAATTGTGTAACGGTCAGAAGGTCGCACACGTCTCAGGTAAGCAAAGGTTAATAGTAAGGTAGTAAGTCTTGGAAAAAACCTGGTTGCCTCTATTTTGCCTCCTTTATGAAACGTACTCGTAAGTACAAAAATAAGTAACGATGGACATTTATTAGTGTTTCAGACGCTATCGTAAAATTATATTCCTGTGGCTTTTTCTAACGATTTGAAGGAAATGTCCTTAGTTTTTGCTATTTCTCAAAGATGGCGGACTGCAGACTTCACCATCATAAATCATAATCCCTACACACTCATTTCTTAAGTATATTTTCCGCGATCGTATCAAATGTTTGATAGATACATAAGTATAGCCCTACCTACATACTTACCGAAATAAACTATAAATGTATTTCCTTATTTCCCTTACCATACTAAACTTAGAATAAGTAAAGTATCTAGTTTAAATAACTTCCATAATGGTTTAAGCGGACTACCTTGAAATGTACTACATTTCCCACTATTTCCTATTCCACAATGTACGTGTTTCAGTAGTGAGTGAGATATGCCTGAGCCCATTCCCAGCCCATCCTATCCTATCCCTCCCCATTTTCCCAACCCTTTCTCCCAATCCATTCCTTAATCTGCTAAGGTAGGTAGAGCATCCAGGGGTGTGCCAACGTTTGTCATGAGAAAATAAGGAGAGATAGGTTATGATGGGAATGGACTCGGACATATCTCAGTCACTACCGAAACACGTACCTACATTTGGGGAAAAGGATAAAGTGGGAAATGCAGTATACTGTACGGTAGTCTTCTGTGAGACAGAGGTAACTTGGCCAGTTTCTTAAAACTATTAAGTGGACATATATATCTAACGATTTAAATCTTTGCAAGATTAAATATTTTATACTAGTACCTAAATATGTATGAAAATGCTAGTAAGTACCAATATACTGACACTAGTAGGTAAAAAATCTGAAGCACGTGTATCGCTCACTGGACCCGCATGGTGGCTTATTGCCCGGAATCTCCGAAGTGATTTACTAGTGGGAGACCTGCAGTAGGCCGTTAAAAAACGTTGATAAAAACAGAGTATTGGATACCAAAAAAAAACCAGTTCTAATGAGCATTTACAGTAAGTTTTACAAATGTTATAAACGTAAGTATTTGTACTTACGTTTATAACATTTGTACCATAAAATTTACAGTTCGATTTTTTTTATTCATTCTAGAATATTTAAAATCGATCATTTTTTAATACTAATAATATGTACCTAGATATTAATTTTACAATACCAAAAATTAAATTAGGTAACTGTTATATACTTACTAAGGATCTTATTTGCTCAGTCGCAGTTCACAATTTTAACAACAGTGTCACGGGTGAAATTTTTCAGAAAATGCAATAAATCGTTGACCCCCTGACCATTTTGACCCCAAAGGGGGTTGAACAAAGGGCCACGGCGTCTTGGGGCGGCTGACCCGTAATAATAACTCCAATTACAATACTTATTGAGATGACATAAATTATAAATTAACATTTTGAAAAGCATCATAATGGTTTAAATAAATTGTCTATAGGCGACATATTCGACCTTTGTTCCTTCCAAACGGTTTAAAATTGCTTTTTTTCAATGTAACTACTAGATATGATGGCAATGTATAATAAAGTCTTTATGCCAAGTCTCTATTTAAATCAGGGTTCGCTGATATATATCATCATATTATATCACGCTATGTATCATCATATACTATATATCACGATATATATCATCATATATATCACGATATATATGATGATATATGGTATATATACGATGATATATATATATATATATATATATGATTACGCTATTATTGATATTTATATTGATATATTTATTATTATTTATATTTATCGTCAAAAGTAGAATTTCGGCAAATCCCACGCTTTTAAATTGTTATACTGGCATACTGCCAATGATCCAACACTAAAGATTATAATTATAATTTAGTTGAATGTTGATTAAATAGACTGTAGATGATTATTATAACTAAAATTTTTTGTTACTCTAATTTTAATCATATTGTTTGTTTTATTTTATAATAAATAAGTCTATCAAACTCAAAGTTTCATTTAACAATATTGACACATTAAAACCACTTACAGAATGAAATTCGCGTCTTTTTAATATAAATGATATATATGCGATATATTATATCGGATATATTTATCAAATATCGGATATTTTGATTTATTATGAATATCAGATTTTTACGAACCCTGATTTAAATATCATAGCACGCAAAAATAAATATATTATTCCATAAAACTATGTGTCGTATATTCATAATCTGAGAAAAGGCTTCTAGTTCGCCAGATATTTAAACTGTGGAATATTAAAAAAAAAAAACTTAATATAAGTTATTAACAATAAGTTATCTTTTCTCATATCACTGCAATCACATTACAAAGCGTCGCAAATGCCGTATAAAAACGGAATCCCTTTTATAAATAAGTGAATTAAAATCAAAAAATAAAAATAAACAAAAACGCCCATAAAAAGCTAATATACGTGTAAACATACCCAAATCAAGAGGAATTAACACGATACATGAATAAAACGTTTTAAAAAACGTGAGAGAGATCGGTATCTTCACAAAAAGCAACCCCAAAATAACACGCGGATAAAATAGTCCCGGTAACCTCGCGGATCACGAGGCAAATCGTTTTATCGCAACAACAAAAAACCTGTTGCGTTTTTTACAAACCTGATTTCACTTGCGACCCCTGTACAGTGAAACTGATTTTTTCATTCGCTTTTTTTGATATTGTTCGATACGACTGATTGATGATAAAAGTATGTATTACTTTTTACATTTTTAGCGCGTTTTCTTTGAATTGTACGTAACGCTATAGAAAAGATTGAGTCGAAATTTTATTGGTATTGTAAAAGTGACAGTTTAAAAGACTTTCCGTTTCGTTGCCGAAAACAAAGCCAATTGCAAAAAGTTGCATTTACTTTTATTCGGTGCAAAATCCTTCTCAGAATACATGCAAATAAAAACCCGGCTACTACAATTACACAAGTTTTTTCCTTTAGGTAAAAAACATTTTGAATAAGAACAAAAAGAAACTTTCTTTCTTAATCGTAAAACATTATTTCATCTTCACGTTCCGTGGCTATAGTTACGCTTTTAAAAATGATGAATTCTTGGATGGTCCGAATTTCAGGAACTATTGAGTTATTTTTTCTTATATATGCTAATAGCGAAATTAGCACATTGTGTCAGTGTAAAGATTTCTTCGTAATTAACGATTTTAAAGACAAAACAATTCAAAACGCATCTCATCAATATCCAGTCCCTTCGAAGTAAGTCAGGAGTCACTCAGTAAAGTTTACTGAGGACAGAAGAGGACGCCTTGGTAGCACACGGAAAACGCAGTCCCATGGTTTTAAAAAAAATACACTTTATAGTTCAATGAACTATCACTGTTAAACCACAAGACCCACAAATATACAATGTAATAATAACTTTTTAATAATCAAACAAAAACTCAACTTTACTTCCCGAATTCCGGCCAAAAGTCCAATTTTTCAGTTTTCGGGATGATTAGTTAATTTAAAAAACATAAAATCATATCAGTCATACCCAGACATTTATTTAAGACTACACATTTTTAAAAAGAAAAATATTATTCAAAAAATCTTAAGTTACGAAAAAGGACACATCAATGATTTCTTTGGTGACAGCTTCTAAAATCAATACTTTTGCTAGGTTCTTACTTTTTTTTGCGTTTTCGGAAGAGGAAGCACGGCAGCTGCGTCTCGTGCCGAGACTTGCGCCGCTTTTTGCACGCTCAACTAACAGCCATTTTTTTTTCAAAAACGGTTTTGTTTTACGAATGTAACTTTTTTCCTCCCCTACCAACATAGACCTTGTGATATTAGTTATTTCGTGATTACTGATTAGATTGCATATGTTCTATATTATTTTACTTAATATTCATGTGATTCATATTTTAATTAGTTCTTCCAATGAAACACTATTTAAAAACAGTGAACAATAACATTATAATAATCACAATAATAATTAAAAGCTTTTGCGCAAATCTGTTTTGCTTAAATTCGTTCCGCATACGTTTAGAACTCCATTTTTTCAAATGAAACAATAAAACGTGATTTTTCAAAGCGTAAATGATGCCACAATGCACCAACTTCAGCTACTGAATGCGTCGAACTTGATTTATGGTGGTCGGCAGCTGAATTGACCGGTGGCATTTGCGTCATTTTGTCGGACAAAAAAATTAAAACGAGCGATGTTCACTTTCATAGGTCAGTCAGTTTATTGTTCCATGTACAGAGTGTTCCTTTATACACCTCTCGATGCCTACAACTATGACTTCTTCTAAAACCCAAAAAGTAATTTCTTTTCTGTATTTAATAGCAAAATTTTTAATCAACTTAAATCTTAGCATATTTTATAATCATGTCTATTATGTATAATAAATCACTAGATTAATTGTATCTTAAAATACTTTTTTATTATTTTCTTTTTACCTATAGGTCTTTAAATACTAGCAGCCTATTCTTAAAGGTGAAGATTTTTTTTCCTTATTCTAGAAACAAATTATAAGTCAGTTCGAATGACATGTACCTATCTATAGGTATATTTATTTATCTAAAAATATTTTCAACGAATAATTTAGATATAATAAATTGTGAAATACAAAATATAACATTGAACTCACTATGTGAATTATTTAATGTACTACATGTATTGTAAGTGCACATGGAGAGTGCACGCTGCATTCCTACAGCCGCTGGGAGCACTCGACTGACCACGTTACCCCCTCTCTCACACAAGACTACCTTGAAATGTACTGCATTTCCTTATCGTATTTCCCCAAAGTAGGTACGTGTTTCGGTAGTGAGTGAGATATTCCAGAGCCCATTCCCAACCCATCCTATCCTATCCCTCCTCATTTATCCAACCCGTTCAAATCCATTCTTTAATCCGCAAAGGTTCAAATCCGCTTAATATGCATCCGGCGCGTGCCAGTTTGTCATTCTGGGCTGAAGTTGGCATGTATCGCGGATGTCCATGGGTTACAGTATCTACTTACCATCAGGTGGACTGTATGCTCGTCTAACACCTTTTTTCTATAAAAAATATATTTCAAATCTCATCTCACCTCGGAAATCACATCTCTACCGCTGCGAGTGCAACCTGTATCGTCAATAAAACGTAGATACTAACACTCAACAATAGTAGTGGACTTCGCAAAACATTGCGAAATCGGTCAAAAAGACCCGTCTCCCGCGTGGCGGTAAATATGGTCGCCGTCACTGGTGGGGTCGTGCAATAAATTATTTTATTTTAACACAAAACGTTTTAGGCTCACTCTCGGTTTTTGCTACTTTTATTTTCCGGATACTTTTTGGAGTGAATAATCGACACGTGTCTGTTGTTATGTTGTGTTACGATGCAAACTTGTATCAGCCTATGTCCCACTGCAGGACACTGGCTTCCCCTACTAAACCACTAGGTGGTTTCGGGCCATCCACCACGCAGGCCCAGCAACCAGTGCGAATTGGTGATTACACAATGTCCAGATTTTTCTTTTATAGTTAGACGTTATATGCTAATAGATGTTACAAGTATGAATGTATAGAGTTTTAAAACATGGCAAATGTGGTGAAAGTATAATAATCCAATTTAAAGGTTAAAATGTACTTGTTCTTATTGTTACATCATAGCATAAGTGAATTAATTTTGCATGTTTTATTTTCTCTTTATTTTATTTAGGGGCTTTTACACTGTTGTGTATGTCAGCCCCATTGTACCCTAAAAGTTACAATTTCGCTATATATCTATACTATAATTACGTCTATCTGTCTATCTTACTTAATTATCTATCTTAATTTATCTATGACTCTGATAGCGACTTGCAAATTCGCACAGAATGTTTGCAGCTTTCGATGTTGGCTCGGACAGAATTCTATGGAACATCTCTACATCTTGGATATGTTGCTTGAAATTTAGATTAGTACCAATATCGATCAGAGTTGAAGGTATTTACACATTCTAAAGAAGCACTATTAAAGGTCGATTCAATTTTAATCATGTTCTTTGATATGGTCTAAAGTTCATGACCTTTGTTTAACATGCACTAATACAATTAAAAATGATTTTATAATAGAAAAAATCGTTTCCTTACTTGTACTGAAAAATATCGATTTGTCCATTTAGCCAATTGAAATTTCCAAGATCGATATTTTTATCTTTTAAAAATTATAAAATATGGCTACTCATCTATTGATTCAAGTGATATCATTGTAAAAATATATTTTTTTACATACAGCGGACGTACTATTTTTTACGCTCTTGCGTTATGAATCCCCAAAAACATGTTGAAAGTTGATACAGGTGGATCGTAATTATTGTTCTTCATGTGTAAACAGACAGTTTTAATAATAGAATGTTTGATAATTACGTTATGAAATCGTCATAATGTATTTATAGGTACGAAAATGTTATTTTAATCTCTGTAGACACAGTCGTTAAAGAAACGGCTTATTTCCATTCCTATAATTCCATTCCATTTCCTATAAACCTAAATAACAGAGTCGATACTTATTTTTTTGTATATTTAACATTCCAAACAAATGTGTAGATATAGATCAATTACTAGGTGCCGTAAAACTTGTGAGTTTATTCGGACCCTGTAAATTCTCCTGTGGGTAGTTGTTCAAAGAGATATACAATTGGCCGGTTTATAACTGCATATTTTAAGGTTACAGGCAGCTTAAAGTTATAACGCTATGATTTTAAATGTATATACAAATGTGTAATTTTACAAATTTCCTTTATATTTTGTTAATTTTTATATTTTGTTATTTCCTAATTTATATGTTTACTTTTTAAACTTACTATTTGTTTGTTTGATTTATCTGTTTGTATGTCTATTTGTTTATCTATCTGTCTCACTATGTGTGTCTGTTACTGTATTATTTGTAGTTCGTAGAAATATTTAACTTCGATTAGTTAGTGAACTGCAAAATTTGTATCGATGTTAAATGGGTAGTTTATGAATGATTTATACGATATTAGTAGGCCCCAATCTATCTAATACGTTTCTAAGGATTAATGTCCCTATAAAGAATTACATGTGTTTTATATGCATGTGTTTATAGAGTTAATATTCGCGGCGATATTCTCGCCCGTGCCGCTAATTTCAATAGTATATGGCTATCGCCGCGAGAGACTCGCTCGTGTAGTGGGCGCCTACGTCCTTCCATTGCCTCTCTCAAGGCACACCATCAACCACAATTGATCTTCCGCTTTCTTATCCAACTATAACCGGAAAACTTCTAATCGTCAATATAATACAAAAGATATTTAATGAAAACTAATATTGTCGACAAGGCATTTAATTTGTGCATTCTATACAATTCCTGTAACCTTCACGAAGGCATTATATGAAAATGTTTGCCGACACACAAAAAGCTCTTGAAAACCCCAAGTCCAAGTCATTCATATACGCACTCCGGGGGAGGACATTAGGGGGTAAGGGGGCACCGCGGGGGCGGGAAGGCTGACCTGAGGGAGCGGCCCTCCGGATAGATTTGAAGGTACAATCATTTTTTATGCGAGGGGGTATTGTCGGCGGGGTTGGGAGTATACTACGTCTTACACTTTCAGATAAAAGATCGAAATTAAGGTAAATTCAATATTTATGTTTACTTTCTACTTATATAGATAGGTTTATGTAGAAACAGTAACAAGACCTTTTATCGCCCACTGTTGAACTTGGACTCTTTATACAAATTGTCTTGTTCATGAGGAATGTGTGGCCATAAAACGGCACACTGGCAAAGCCAATTGGTCACTCTTTAAGAGGTTCCTCGCGGCTTGTGAAAGCGGCTTTGTTATCCATTTGTCGCCTTAGTTTATATGTAGTCCTTTAGCTTATATACCTATAGGTACCACTTGCCACATACAATTAAATTATCCTGTTTTTAGGAACCAATGACGATAATTTGTTGACAGATAAGCTATCATTTTGACATATGACACTCAGCAATCAATATGTACCTTGACAGAGAGCAGATAAATGAACTTAGACATATACAACGTGTCACCGAAATAACGCGATACCCGAAACATGTAAAACAAAGCGATACCCGAAACATGTCAAATAACGCGATACCCAAACATATCAAACAATTTAAAGTACTTGTATAGAGAACGAATGAATTGTATAGAAACAAATTTCATTGTACTAGCGAAAAATGAAATTATTTTAAGGAAGAAATCAAAAGTTGCATATATGTGGAAGATTTTATTGTCCTGTCTAAAATGTTCGTAGCGCTCGTTACTCATCCCGGGCTTCTGCTTAGGCCATAATATAAATAAATACTACTTTTTAAATTTTGGCTAGGTAGTGCGCGCGATGCGGCTCAGGCGACGCGGGTAGAATAAAAGATATAAGTAGGTACTAGAATTGTACCAGAAATCATAAATAAAAAAACTTTGTGGAAAAACTGGTAAAATTGATTCTACTCACTTCTAGGCATTACAAGGTAGATGAATAAAATAGGCATTACAAGTCAATGGGCACAACTGACCACTTTATCCTGATGTCATATACTCATACGGTCGGCAACAGGTTAATGTACCCAAGGCCACTCAAAACTAGCTCTTATCAGGTACCGCTTTAAGACACCCATGGATACGGCTTGACCTGTTGCTGACCGTACATGATGCACCGTACCTGCAAGAGAAAAGAAAGAATTGTTGTTTTGTTTCTACCTCGTCTAAGTATCTAATATTTACTTAGTCTTTTTTAATTCCCGTTTCTTTCCTTTAATTCAATAAAATACAGCTAAGGTTATAGCTAGTATCCCAATGTTTATCCTTTTTCCTGCTCGGTGTACATCAAGCCTACTGGCCAGCCCTTCGTAATAAAGAGCGTGTCTCGCAACTGCCATAAAGGCCGAGGGCATTACTTTTTACTCGCCACGATAAGGGTATATAAGGGCTTCGGAATCCTAAAACATTTTCTGCGCACGACTGTAGATAGATACCTACTCGCTTGTCCTAAAACCAAACTACTTACTCTATAAAACTATCGCATTTACTTTTAAACGATTAGGCAGCATATTGATACCTAAATAAAATACCTAGAAAATCACACAAAATCTACGCAGTAATATGTTTTCAAGATGCAAATATATACGAATAGACACATAAATCAATCTATACATACGAGTATTAAGAGAAATGTCCTGACTGACTGACTTGATTAGTAAAGACTTGACTTGACTGCGCTGATTGCGCCGAGCAGAAACCGCTGAAGCTAAAGGCATGAAATTTATCTTCCTTTCATGATGCAAATACTCACTAAGAAGGGATTTCTATAAATTCAATCTACAATATTCTCTACATTCTACAAATATTCTAAAATATTCTACAATAAAAATGATTCAATACGTGTTTAACTATTTTTTTTTATATTGTGTCAGGAAGGGTGGCTTTATTTAAAAAGACGTTTGTGGGAACATAAGGGTATATTTAAAAAGAAGAGATGTCAGACGAGCCGGCAGCGTACCACGTACTCGCGGTTAAACAAACGGCTGTAGTTTTAATTCCTATCAATAGGATTTTTCTGGGGTTATAGGGTTATGGGGGGGCTGCCTATCTGTTAGATAGGTTGAACCTAAACAAGAACTAAAGACTCAGTCTAAGCTCTAATTTAAATAAAACAGCTCTAATTTCGTCTCATGCGCATAAAGTTCTGCGCGCGACTGTACCGATACGGTGACCGGAAAATGGCAATTTTGGTCTGGCTTCCGTTGGGAGATTATTGCCAAAATATTGGATTGTACTCTTCGGAATTTCCTCATAGAGAACGAACGACGGACATCGAGACGTAGAAGGGATTTCAAACGATATGGCATATACCTAAACATTTGATTCATATCTCGATTTTTTGATAAGTTTTGAAATAGCGTCGATTGTATTTTACTTTAACTAGAAGTTATTTTATTGATTTAGGCAAGAACTTTTGAGTGGATACTCTTGAATGTACGCGGGACGAGAAGGACAAAGAGAGAAGAAATATTATACGTACATTGGCTTTCTGGAATTCGAGGTCCTGTTACCACAAAATAGTTCAAAAAACCTCTTAGTTCGAAAATACCTGTAATTTATAATGTTACCTCTGCTGTAGGTAAAACTGATACGAAAGGCGTTTAGCTAAAGAATCAGCTATTTAGTTAAAAACCGTTTAAATCTTAGAAGTATTGGAAACAAGACTTAACTGTCTGTATAGTTAATTTTCGTAAGTCATTACGAGTAATTGACAGCATGTGTTCCTAATTGTCTGACCCAGTATACGACTTGAACAAAGTCGTCGATAGCGATTGGAAAAGAAAAAGCAGCGAATAGTGTATGGTGGTAAACCATGGAGACCTGTATCCAGGAGCGGATAGACATAAAATGTTATGGTTTATTTCAATAAAACAACAGCATCGTTTTTATCCGATTATTCAAAAATATCACTGACAGTAAACCCCCGGGACGATTACGTCACTCGCTACTTGCCATTCACGTACGTACTCGTAGCAACAACTTCCGAACCAAATTGTTCAATAACAATTTTTGTTGTAATATTACAACAAACTTGACCTAACCCAATTCAAAGTTTCCACTAATTACTAAATATTTACAAAAACAATAATGATTGATAACATAACAAAGGAGAATTAATAAAAAATAAACAATTGCCGTCAATCAGACGCCATTGTAATCGGAAACAACATTTGTGGAATTAAAAAAGATATTAAACACGTTGGTGATTTATATTGTGATTTTTTACGCGTTAGCACATTCTTTAGCACATGTATTATACAGCTTATTGTCACGTAGTCTCCGATCAACAAACAAATTAATATCTTTAAAACCAACATAATTAGTTGTGTCCTTTAACAAAACATCACATGTTCTACATATCTTATTGTATACAGTTGGTAAATATGACTATGTCACTATGCTTGACAATAGATTTAGGGTGAATAATAATTTGGAGAAAGAAATCAATTATGTACCAGTGTTGCAATAGATTATAAATGATATGTAAAAAGGGAATAATTTTTAACCCAGCAAATAAATGATTGCTCAACAAGATCCTGCAGTCAATTAAAATTACCAGTCGGCAAGTAAGTTTAATAAAAGCATTTGTCGTAATTGATCCCGTATACAACATGTTAGTTACAAATTAATCCTAAAATATCATACAGGTATCATTTTAATTTATACATTCAAAAATGTAACTTGATAATGAATAATCACCGATGAACTTTAGATTTATTTAACCACTCCCGCGACTTCGTGCAAAGATGTTAGAATATGAATGGTTAGCTTGATTACCATGCAAACTTTATAATAGAACTGAATAAAAAGTACTCTAAATATTAACACGGCACATAAGTCGTTAAAAATATGCATAGGCAAAGTTTCTTTAAAATCTTGACTGACTAAAATATAAACAAATCTTGTTTTGGGCGCTGTATACTGCGTATTTCACACTGCAACATTTGTTTTCATTCAAAAAATATTAAATGTACAAACACAGTCTTGTTAGGATTTTATTATATATATAGATTATAACATTATTTTATTAATCAAACCGACCTTCTTATAACTATGTGTATTAGTTGTTTTAGTGGAATATTTCCATAAATAAGGATGTATGTGTATACCAATTCACTGTTGACATTTCGCTCGTTTACATTTAATAAAATAAATATGTATATTAGATAGGTAAATTAACACACGATTAGACACAGCAATAAAATCAGGTTATATCAATAATTAGGAGCTTTTCTATTTACTATGAACTGCAATGCTTCCATGTGAAAGTTTAGTCTAAAAAACTACCTCGTCTTGCAATGAGATAGGCTCATATTGATATCAATATACAATGTGTAATCGAAATAATTCAATACTTGAAATAGATCACTTTAAATATATGAAACCGTTTTGGCGAAGAAAATAATTATTTTATTTCAAATAAATATGTATACCTATAAATGTACCATGAAATGTACTGCATTTCCAACTTTATCGTATTTTCCCAATGTAGGTACGTACGTGTTTCGATAGTGAGTGAGATATGTCATAGCCCATTCCCATCCTATCCCTCCCCATTTTCCCAATCCATTCCTTAATCTGCAAAGGTAGGCAGCGCATCTGAGGTCGTGCCCGTGTCCCAACGTTTGTCATTCTGCACTGAAGTTGGCATGTACCGCGGATTTACAGTATCCACTTTGGACGACAGTATCCACTTACCATCAGATGGACTGTATGCTCGTCTGTCGCCTTTTCTATAAAAAAATATACAAAATCGATCTAACGAAGAACAATATTATTTTAACTAATACCCGCTAGTTGCAATGAGTGTGTTTGTTTTGCGTAACTGCGCGTAGACTGAAACATATACTAGAAATGAACAATACGTTATAAAAACTGATAGAATCTATTCTACAGTCGATGCTGAACAACGTATTTTCAGTTTTTGCGTTATTTCAGTGACACCTTGTATTTGAACGCACGTTGTATTTGAACACACGTTGCACTTTTTAAACTCCAGTCTTGCACGAAGCGCGTCTAGAGAGAAACTGAATTATATTTACATTAATTGTTCCATAAAACAGGTATTTACCTAATTACGTTAGGTACATTAAAACGTAAAACATAACGAGATTAGGGGCCTGTCTCACCACCTTCTGATAACGTATCATAAAGTCAGTTAGGTATACTTTATAAGACAGTCAGTATCAGCTAGATTTATTGTGAAATAATTTATCTATTAGATTGTTAACAGTTACTTTATAAGGAGGCGGTAAGAAAGGCCCTAAAAGTCCCTTTATTGTTATACAGGATTGACATATTGACACATTATTGACATTTGAACTTTTAAAAATCTAAGAACTACAATTATTACTTACTAAAATTTATTTAAATAATGACACACAAATAAAATATTAACAGTAGACGTGGAGTTGCTTATAATACAAATCTCTATTAACCTACTAAATGTTTGTAGGTATATACTTATAACGTAAAAGCATGCAACTAATTTTAATAAGTTTAAACACATTCACGCATTTATTGTGGTATTTGTAAAAGAATGTAAATATGATATTGTGACTAACTTCTGTATTTTTAAGAAATGATCTCGTCGAACAAACAAAAAAATCGTTATAAAGAAAGTTATAATGATTCTCATTTTCAAATGCATGATTACCTACTCTTCTTTTTATAATTGGATTTGGTTGCTAAAATGTGACGTTACAAGTGACCTTATTGTCCTGCCCGTACGGACTTATTGATTTTAGTTATGTAAGATAAAATTTAATTATTTCAAGACTCTGTTTAAATAGAATCATGCTGTGACATCAGATTTATTAGATAAAGCAATAAAAAAAAATGTTATGTGTTTTAATATTTCACTAAAGTCTCAATATCCGGAAAACTAAAACCGAAAATAAAATCCCTTTTCTCAAATAATGTTAGATAATGTTATGAACAGACTCTTTAAGTGATTCTCACTAAAAATTTTGAAAAATCGCTTTCACAGCGAAGACAATTTTGCCTAAGTGTAACAATTCTTAATTCACAGCTTTAAAAAGAAAAAAAATGCATAGGGGGGGGGGGGGGTCAAACAAATGGGGAGGCGTTCATTAAAAGTCAAATTTGAAACTTCAATGCTATGTAAATTGAACATAGAACACAATTAGATTGTAACGTGGCTGCCCTACAATGCTTGTATGTATTATGAAATCGATGATATGTGTATATATAAAGTTAGAAGGGAATGTTACTCTGAAACGGTTACGGAATCCTGACACGCTCTTCACCGGTTAATTTTACCCACGGGCCACGACAGGACAGAAACGGTTTAATATGCGTTTGGGGTAAGACAATGTGTGTTTGTTTCGTATACTCATTTGTATTCACTTTTGTCTGCAACAGCTAGACTGATTTTCATGCATTATTTTGCAAAGGTGTAATTGTATTTTGTGCTGTATAAAAAGTTATAAATAAATATATTTATTTAATAAAACACTTTGAAAGACCCTCGACCTTGAAAAACCTGCCACCGTCGCGCGTCATCATTGTGCGTAAAGAATGACAATAATGGATTATAGAATGTAAAAAATGATCTGTCATTAATCATTCATTACGCACGAAGATGGCCGACTACCATTATTTAATTTAACGTATTCACACATACATACATGCATATACACATATAGGTATCTTTTTATGTAAAATGGCGGCAGACGAACATATTACAGTGAACCCGGTGGTAAGTGGATACTATCGGCCATGGACATCCACCAATCATCAAACAAACTTTGGCAGGCCCCCGGATGTGCTGCCTACCTTTATACGAAAGGATATGAAGAAAACAGGGATGGATAGCATAGAATGGCAATGGGCTCTGGGATATCTCACTGACTACTGAAACACATAGCATAGCAGACTACAACGTGACTACACATAGCAGAGTACATTTTACTTGTAAAAATCTATACAATTAGCATAAAGTAAAAATTGTTCGAAATGGGAATTAAATTTTGTCACGGGTTAATTAAATTACTCCGTTTTTATCAAAAACCACAATTGGATTTCTAAAAATAAAAATATAATATTGTCCTTGTCATTAGGTATGTATATTTCCACAGTTAGTCGATACAATAATATTCAAATAAAACAATAATTAATTAGGATTTTATGTTAAAATTGTGTTTGATTTTAAAAAAAAAACTACGTCATCTAGTTACGAGATAGGTTAATTTCTTTTTTATAAATAACACCACACTGAATGGCCCACACTAGGATTCCCTGTATCGTGGGTCCAGAGACACATACAAAGACGAACACAACACATGCAACACGTCTTACACCTGTCTTTAAACAAATATTTGTCCGACCAGGAATCCAACACGGGACCTATTGCACAGATGACAGGGTCACTACAAGCTGGGCTAATTATTATTCTAATATAATCTTAATAAATACGTATGATAATGTATTTTAATCTTTCATCATTATTTTTAACCGAAATTACTAATTATCTATTACAAATAGGTAATTAGTATCACATTTATTTATTTAGCATTTATTTATAAAGCATCATTAAGATTGTACGCAAAATTTGATTCCTTGTTCGAGTTTCTTAGAATTCAGAAGGGGCAGAGTGCACGTTGCAATCCAACAGCCGCTGGGCGCGCTCGACTGGCCACGTTATCCCTCTCTCACTACCTTGAAATGTACTGCATTTCCCACTTTATCATATTTCCCTAATGTACGTACGTGTTTCGGTAGTGAGTGAGATGTGCCAGAGCCCACTCCCATCCTATCCCTTCCCATTTTCCGAACCCTTTCTCCAAATCCATTCCTATATCTCCAAAGGTAGGTAGAGCATCCGGGGTCGTGCCAACATTTGTCATTTTGGACTGATGTTGGCATGTATCGCGGATGTCTATGGGCGACAATATCCACTTACCATCAGGTGGACTGTATGCTCGTTTGCCGCCATTGTCCATAAAAAAAAATGTTATAAGTACGTTAATTCTGGAACCAGGTATTGCTCATCAAAAGACCGATAAGCAATAGGCTACTTTATAAAATAAACTATGGAATATACATGATTAGTTATACTGCTCTCCTTAGTAAAAGGATTAGAAAGAAGGACTCCTTAGAAACTCCTTGAAAATAAAAAGGAACACAAGTGTAATATGATGATAATGCAAAATGCAAAAAAAAAATTAAAATTTTCATTAATTTAAAAATCAACCCACATATGTACTTGGAGTTTTGAATGAAACAAAAAGGATAATTGTTTATTATCTTTGTTTATTTTTATTTTTACTATACAAATGTTACTAATGCCTTTTTTTCTTAGGACTTATAGCTTCAAAAGCACACACGCCGGGTGTCCGACAGACTATGTCGCTTGAAAGGGCCTGGCCGTACGGCCCGGGGCAACTGTCAGTCGACCGATATCTAGTCGCGTGCCTTCGCGACGCCGTGTGGACACTTTCAACCGATCACGTTCAATTCCTTTCCAGTTATATAATGGTAATGGCCGCGACCAGCGACACCGTATGTTTGGTAACTTCATACATTCCAATCTCATAATTACTTTTTTCATTCCATCAGTGAATGTTTTTATAAAAACTTTATTACATTTAATCTAATATTATAGAACTATCATAGCATTATAGTATACTCTAATATTATAAATTAACCTATTAGAATACTGTTTTATCAAATATTTTAAAATTTTTATTTAACGTTTTTTATTGTTTTCGTTTTAATACGTTTTTAATATTTAAAAAACTTAAATACGAGTAAATATGTGACAGTTGAAATCAGAACACGATTTTATTGGTTCATACACCGACATTAAAAAGGATAAACAGAACGTTCCTTTTTTAAACACAGCTTTGTGATTGGTCTACTTAAAAAGCTCGACGCCCCTTCATGGCGGCGGCCCTCCGCAGCTTTTTGTGGGAGCTTTTTAGAGATCGTAAAAAAACTTGGTATGTGAAACCCTAATATTTCGGGTGTTATACATATGTATGTGAAAGTTAAGTATTATGTTAATAAATAGATGTATCAAATTACACTAGTGCTAGTTAAACTTAATACATTTAATGTTAACAAGACTAGTAGCTTTCTTAACATTATTTAACTAACTTTAGCAAACACGTCTTTAGCAAAATTTTAAATTATGTTAATTTGTGTCAAAACATTTCCCAAAATAACCATTAAATTGATTAATATACGCATAGGAATTGTTTGTTTTTTACATTATTTAACAAGTTTTAGAAAGTATATTTTTATCAAAATTTGATAATGGCACAAAAAATAGGATGTCCCAACACGTCGTCAGAAGTAAATTACTTAATTTGTTTAATAAACGTACAACAATCTATGTATTTATTACAAATTAGTTACTCTTTTAAACATTTATTTAACTAGCCGTAAAAACATAATTTACAAAAATCCAACATAGAGAAATAATTTTATCTGTACACATCGCCCAGAATAACCATTTAAATTGATTAATAACATAATAACAATGATCACTTATAAATGATTTAAGGTTTATTTCGATTGTTTTATTGTAATAACCTCACAAAAAAATACCCCTATTATTCTTTTATCTTCTTATTTCAATTACAATTTGTTTATTTATCAAGGATGTTTTTGACAAATTTTATTACACCTAATGTTACAATAGTTTCATAATTAGTTATTTAAATGGCGACATGTGACGCGGTTAAGTTAATGGCAGAGACTATGCATTTTTTATGCAAAGAAGGTGACAGACAAACTGACAGTCGGCGGTAAGTGGTAAGGTTCGGCTAAATCTTCACGACTACATAAGCTACTGAACCGATTTCCATGATATCGGACAGAGAGGTAGCCTGAAATCCCAAGAATGACATAGGATTTATCCCACGAATTGATATTTATTTCCTGCACGAACTAATTAGGTAGATACTCGTACATGGGGAAACAAAATCCATGAGTACAAAAGCTAGTAATTTCATAGTTTTAAAATAAATTATAGAATTGCATTATTCAACTTATTCTATTCTGTCTACTGCCATTATTATATTTTTCTATTTATTAGTACATAAAAAGTAATTATACTATACAGTCATAAATCGGAATCAATTTATGCAAAACAAAATTAAAAATCACATTACGCCATCATTAACACAAAACCGAAAAACAGTATCATTTCCCTACATATCAAGCTTTATTGTCTAATAGTAGTAAGTAACCCTACAGTGCGTAAGCTTACAATAAAAGCTCCCACTGTTGCCGAGATGGTTGTTTTTTTATTATTAATATCGCATAAACAATAACTTAATAACTTGATCCCCACCCCGGGGTAACTCTCGTCGTATTGGCTCGGGTAAAAATAGGCTGCGGGTGTGCAAATAAGACAGGTGTATTACCAGATATGTCTATCCTTCTCGCACAAGAAAACTCGTCGCCTACAAATGTAGAATACATATCGATGCTTCGAGCATAAAAATTGACAATTTTTTTTCAGTCGCTCGGGAGCAGTGTACTACATCAAACGCCCTTTAACCGACTGAGCGAAGGGTTGTCCCAAAAAATGTTTTATCGTGAATAAAAAGTCAGTAATTTGTGTAAATAAAGGACTGTAGTGAAATTTAAAAGGATTAATGTTAAAAATTAAGTGGTTAACGTGCTAAATTCGTAAAGATATTTTTAAGGTAGGTTAAGTAATTTGTAATTAATGTAGGTAGTTAAATTTATAATTAAATTAGTCGCATATATATAATAAAATAATATCCATTTGATTAGGTATCTTTTTTTGTGGCATGATATTTTGAGATTGAGTTTTGATGAAAAGCTTACAGAGAAATCATTTTATTTAGAATTTATTTGTGAATTGAAAATTAAATTGTAATCAATAATTTGCTAATAAAATTATAATAATTTTAAAAATAAACATCATTATATTTACGTTGTTATTAAATTATTACCTATTATTTAATAATCAATGAATTATATTATTATTAAATTGTTAGTGTTTATTATTAATTATTTATTTTTATTATATAGAACTTTCTTTAACATATTAGCCGGTTACAATAACCTCTAATTTTATTAGGTACAATTCTGTGGTGGCATGGGAAAAGAGGTTACATCATGAGAATTAACTAAATGAATTATTTTTAACACGATTAAAACTCGATATAATGAAACCCGGTAAAATAAGTAAAAAAATGTAAGCATGATTTAAACTCATTTCACAATTGGTTAGACTATGAGATTTAAAAAAAAATTAAAACTCGTTCGCTTTTTCCTTACCTCCAAAAATTTTAAGTAATCAACTAAAAAGCATGAGACGATGCGGACAATTAATTATTCAAGAGAAGTTAGTAACACATTTTTCAATTTGCGTGACTCATCTTATGGAATACCATCACCACAGAATTTTTAACATCACTTTTTAATGTCTAATGTTAAACTATGTTATTACATAGTACCTAATCGCTTGCAAATAACATAATATCTACGTGACCTTAGGTTTCCGCGCGCTTTTCTGCATAGCACGCAAAAAAACATGTTTACTTTGATGCATGTTTCTCTAATCGCATTCCATTGTTTTCCCAAATCTTCAAAAAGGCAGTATAAAATTAGCCATAACCAATATAATTTTTTTAACCACTTCGTCCCTTTCATCTCAAAATAATTCAAGTGTGCCGCTTATAGATCCACGTGTCAGTGGGCATGTTGTTTTCACTAGATTTTCGTTTTTTGTGTTCATGACATTGAAACATCTAATTTCATTATCATAATTTAGATTTGTTAATTGACATCATTATAATTTATTAGCACAAATGCCTCCACCATTATTTCAACATTTGTAAGCCATTTGGCAAAACATAGAGAACTGACTGCATGCTTGCTTGTAACATCATTATACTCGTACCTATGTTTTTACAAATAAATAAAAGCAAGATTTTAAAAAAGATAAAAGATATTTATTTACCTACTAATAAAGTATCAATTAATAATAAAGTAAAGTACCGCTTTTTTTTAAATGCCTGCTTAATTATATTTACTTTCATTTAATACATCATTATGATTAGTTATCATTGATTACTGTATTCACTTAACAGCTTCTTTCATCGGTCTAATAGTAAGTAGTCAAATGAACCGATTTTTAAATAGAGACAGCCGCATGACAGAGTGGCACAGTACTGGCGCTCGAAGCTCTAATAAGTTTTAAGCCTAAATTTATTCCCTGTGACGTTGTTTGGCAGTTCACTAAACGATCGGTTAGGGAGCCCAATTTTGTTGCACACATTGCAATAAGTCTTAAGTTATATTTAAGTCTTTGGGCACCTAGATACGCCACTGAATATAGACTTGTGTCTACAGAGATGTTAACGTGCGCCTCCCCGGCCGGTATGCCGCCCACGCCACATGGAATCCATCCCCAATCTTGGGGGTCTCTGTTACAATCTTCGCCATCAGTTGTAAGTATTTATCAATTAATGTTACGAATATATTTATCGGCATTTATTGTAAACGTTAAATGTAACATAATTTATTGTAAACATGCCATATAAGAGTATTTCTGATATAATTTTGCAATATTTAGCGATGATTAAGTATAGCCAAGCTATACGTGTCAAGGAGATAACGAAACACATGAACTAATTTTAAAATATATAAAACAGTTCTAACGAAAAATTAAATTATTTTAGAAAATAAATCAAAAGTTTCAAACATGTAAAAATTTTGTTGTTCTATCTAAAACGTTCGTAGCACTAAGTACCAGGGTAATGGCCGGGCGCGCCACACCCAGTAATTAAATTTGTACTGTAAATTTGTACTAATTGTATTGTAATTTGTAACCCAGTAATGGGTGTACAATTTGTTTTACGTAACTGCGCGTAGAAGAAAAGATAATGAACTGAAATGAACTGGAAATGAACAATAAGTTATGAAAAAAACTGTTATTCTGTCTAAACTATTTTCACTATTTACTGAATAACCTATGTTCAACTTTCAAACTTTTGGTACTTAACACCAATAATTGGAGTTCATGTTGAACTTACACACCAACGAAACAATGCAATATTAAATATATTAATTTAATTTTTCCTTACTGGTATTATAAATGCGCAAAATTATTTCGATTATTTTTTTTACGTTAACCTTTGACATACGTTAAACAATTTTTTAAATGTTTTTAATCCTAATTATAAGAGAAGTTACGGATAACCGATAGGAACGTATAATTTTAAAATATTAATTACCTATTTGTCACATGGGTATGTCACATCATATCACATTTTTTTGTTATTATTTGAAAAACAATTATTTATATCTTAATATAATAACATGATAATTATTTTTTAAATATAATATTCTACTATCAGTTGCCTGCGGCTTGCGTGCAGTTGGGGTGATTAATAGTATAGTTTTAATCCTAACTTTCGCACTTATTATATTTTCTAATTGTGAATTATTATTATAGCATAATAAATAAATTTGACTTTATATTCAACTCTAGTTTAACAAAAGTAATACAGATAGGCATTTTTAAGATTTTCCTGAATATATTTATTTGTTACAGAAATCTGAACCAATGGAGCCAATTGAAGAAAGAAGTTTCTCGAAGGAACAAACAAGCGGTTTTTATTCGGAGGGCTTCCACAGCGCGTCACCCGCATCTTCAAAGGAGTCCAATGGGCACTCCCCCCGTAGCGTCGGCAGCACCGGTGAGCCCCTGCCCTTTTACGACAACTTGACCCTCAACGCCAAAGCTAACCTTGGAATGCATTTAGAATCGTTCCGGAATGGAGTACCTTATAGTTTACTTACACCTCCCGGTTTTGAATCGCGATTAAATGAAGCTCGGGATCGTTCGCCTAGCTACGAGACTTCATACTCACCTAGGACCCCGGTACGGCCCTCTCACGTATCCACTCCAATCGCCCGTGCGGACGCCACTCCTCCAAAGTCACCGCCCAGAACACCATCATCCCCGGAAAGAGACGAGCGGCGGACCTTCAACCGCTTCCACGACTCGGGATTCGACGGCGCTCATAGCAAACCAGACAGTGAAGAAGGCCGTGACGGATCCGGTCTTGATGATGATTTTGACGAAGAACCGGGCCTCCGTGTTCCCGCCGTCAACTCTCACGGAAAAGTAAAAACATTTAAGTGCAAGCAGTGTAACTACGTCGCTGTAACAAAACTTCTTTTTTGGGAACACAGTAAAGAGCACATTAAGCCTGAAAAAATGTTGGTTTGTAGAAAGTGCCCATTCGTCACCGAATACAAACATCATCTCGAGTACCACATGAGGAACCATATGGGCTCGAAGCCATTCCAATGCACACAGTGCTCATATTCTTGCGTTAACAAATCGATGCTCAATTCGCATCTTAAATCGCACTCGAATGTGTATCAGTATCGATGCGCTGATTGTAATTATGCGACTAAATATTGTCATTCTTTGAAACTACACCTTAGAAAGTATCAGCATAATCCAGATATAGTACTCAATTTAGACGGTACTCCTAATCCATTACCAATAATTGATGTGTATGGAACTCGACGTGGACCCAAACAAAAGTCTATTTCTAACATATTCGATTGTAAAAATACTATTAACAACATAAATAACAACATTCAAGCGCAGCCGGTGCCGTCTAGTCATCCTCTTTTCGGGAGTCACTTCCCAGTTAATCTTCCCTACTTGCCACCGCTTTTACCTCATTCATTCTTATTCCCACCGAACAACAACTATGAACAAAGGACGTCACCTAAGCCATCTGACATTGTAGACAAGCCTCGAGCGATCTCGCCTCCTTCAATTCTCCACCAACGGTTGTCATTTACGGATCGCACTTCGGAAGCGACACCACCTCCCATGCAATCCCCCGCAAGCCTCCCCAAAACACCGACCGCCCCTCGGCCTGTCACACCTGTACAAAACAACGATGCTTTAGATCTCACGAATACAAAAACTAATGAAACTGGTTCTCCAACGCCTGCGAATGCAGAACAGCCCACACCTGTAACTCCTACTACAGCTCTTAAAAACAGGAGAAAAGGCCGTGCATTCAAACTTCAACCAGCTGCGCTACGTCTACAGCACGAGGACGAGAAACATGAAGAGGAAGCGTCAGATTCTGAATCGGATGGTTCCGCCGAGGCTCCTACAACGACAACAAACACTTACACGTGTCAGTACTGTGACATTACATTCGGCGACCTTACCATGCATACTATTCATATGGGTTTCCACGGTTACAACGATCCGTTCATGTGTAACAAATGTGGCGAGCGGAGCGCCGATCGCGTGGCGTTTTTCATTCACCTGGGTCGTGCTCAACATGCCTAACTACGTAATTATTATAAACGAGGTTTGGAAACTGGTTAATTTTTTTAAAGGATTTCGTATCGACTAAGTATTTAGGAACATTTTGATATGATATGCTCATGGACATTTAAGTGGTTCTGTTAATGAAAATTTCTTAGAGTTCGTTTACCGGTTTAGAATTCAACTCTTACTTTCTGGCCCTTCTTAAGGCAACACACATCAAAGACTCGATGATACGGTACGGTTGGATTCAAACTTATTCAAACCTTACGGTTGGAATAAGCCGATTAGATAACTAAGGTTTATGAAACATTCGTAAATCACTTCTGTTCCAAATGTAATCTTTCAGAACCGATATTAATCTTTATTGAGCGATATATTTTAAACCAGTTCCAAGTCTTAATTGTAAAGAACCCTAGTCAGCGAGTGTGTCAAATATTGATAATGTTTGAGTAACTGGTTAATTATAATAGGTTTATAATAAACATATGATAGGTAGTAAAGTAGATTGAAAAAAGATTACATGTAGATAATTATAGCCAAAGACTAATATGTTCGCATGTGAAAAATATAAATAAATTTTCATTAGAATTTCTCACACGTTGTAGGATGTAAGGTTACTCTAGAAAAGATTAAAGTTGTAAATAAAATTGTGCTAACTTTGTAAATGTAGGTTTAGTGACATACCTTAAAACCTGTGTTATATTAGTCATAAACCTAATTGTTATAGTAGTTAGAAACGAGTGACCAATATGTAAACAAGACTGTATACCTACCTTGATTAAGTACAAAAAAGTTCATAATTTTGTTTCCATTTGTTTATATTAAATTCTCGTTACCTATCATTGTAAAACGACGGTGAAGTTACCTATTAGGCGTAGCATTACTTGTAATAAAATAATTGTACTAAATTGCATTTAAGTAGGTGCATAAATGAGTCAGAGTATTTATACGGAAAAAGCTTTTATTTATTTATTTTTACCGTGTTCGTGTATGTAGGTTTCGCGTAGGTATTATGTAAGGTTTATATTTAAACGAGCAGAAAAAGAAATTCTAAATGGGCAGTAAGTCATTATCAACAAAACAACTTGTTTTTGAATAACTGATATAAATAATTTTAAATTATTAAAAATGTCATCGTCTGTCATCGGTCATAGTCATCAGTAACTTTTAACTTTGCTACCATCCATTTGCTGCCCATTCAGTATTATTTTGCTGTTTATTTAAGTAATCATTTCTCATTATGTAATATACTATCGTGATGTATTGACTAACGTCCTGCTAAATGTTTGATAAGGAGTATATCGAACTTTGGATGCAATTTCATTACTGAATAGTTTGTAATCCATTCAACTGTGTGAATGAAAAACATATAATGAAAAACTGCCTTCAAACACAATGATTAGAGTATCAAAAACAAACAAATAAAACAAAACTATGCAAAAACAATAATCAAGACGCTTGAAATCCCAAACAGCTTACTTAGAGTTATTTTTGGCAGTCGCTAAAAGTAACTCATTCAATATTTTTTGTGTTTAAATTATACAGGGTGTATCCAAACCGTTCCCGAAGCCTGAAACCACGGATTCCGTTCATGATTCTGAGTTCATTGACGTGAAATTTTTACAATTTTTTTTATGGAAAAATATTTTTTTTACTTTTCATCAAAATGATCATACAAATTTACCAAAACAAGTTAAGAAAAAAAATGATAGATACCATCTTGGGGTCTACTAGATGCTGAGGAAAGCAGGAGACGGAGACTACGTCATTACCTGCTATATGACACAAGAGTAGCGCTTGCCCAAAGTTTATTTCTACCTATCCTTGACTAAGGTGACCTTTGTTTTACTGATCTGAATGAGGATTAACTAGATAAACCTGAGCATCTTCAAAAGCATGTGCTTCATTTTTGACCTTCAAAAATATGACCATGTCTTGACAATTCGATTGCGGAATGCTCTTCCCGTTAACTTAAAGCATGCTCAACCTTTATCCAGCTTCAAAAGACAACCTATAAAACACTATTTATCTTTGTAAACTCGTAACATTAGTGACAGAGCGGTGACATTGGTCTATAGGTTTATATGGAAGTGACAAGCGTACGCAGCGGCAGCGGAGCAGCGCTATGTAAAACTTATAAAAAATAATTCCATAGACTTATGTCACACTCCATGATTGTCTCTCCTAACATAAAAAAAAAAAAAAAAAACTTATGTCACCGCTCGCCGCTCTCCACGTTAACAAAGGCCCCACTGACATGTGTACCAATCTCAGTTTTCTTTTCTTTTATTTTTAGATCTAGTTGTCTCTGTTAATAGTTTTCTTTATTTACAATATGATTTATATCTTTCTTAATTTCTATCATCACTTGCATTACCACTTTTCCTCTTAGTTATCTTACTGCTTCTACTAAATATAACTGCGTGGAGTATGGAGAGTAGAATCGATTCCACCAGTTTTTAATAGGTTTTTTTCATGATTTATAATACAATTCTAGTATATCTTTTATTCTATGCGCATCGCCCGAACTGAGTCGCTCGCGCCGCCGCCGGCGCCCGGTCTGAGTAATGAGCACTACGAACGTTTCAGACAGGACAACAAAACCTTACATGTTTGTAACTTTTAATGTATTCCTTAAAAGAATTTCATTTCTTGGTGAAATGGTTTAATAAATTGTCAGTTGGTTGACAGTTTCGGGTTTTGCGTTATTTCAATAACACGCTGAATATTGTATAAAGAATTATGATATCTAAATATATCGTATACATTATGTAATTATGTATACGATCTATCTGTGAACAAAATATTTATTTCCCCTCTACCCAAAGGTTGTCTGGAACAACCTTTGGTAAAGACCTTTTTGTGCATTTTGTGTCTACAATGTCTGTTGTTTTGTTTTTCATGTGCAATAAAGAGTTTTATCTATTTATCTAAAAAAAAAAATGTAATCATTATATATCAATGGAGCCTGTGTATCCACTGTCCACCAATTCACACCGACACCGCGTGATGGATTATGTTCCGTGATTTGTGATTTGTTACCACATTTAGTAGATTTCTATTTTTTAATGCCTATCTGGAACTAGATTTAGTGCAAAGAGAAATTGTGTAGATTTTAAAATTGTACATCAAACAGAGTTGAATCTAACAAAAATAACTATGTCAAAATTTGAATAGTAATCCACATCTACTGAGTCTGGTCACCTTTATTTGCTAGGGTAGGCCTGTGTCCCTGTAGAGTATTGTGAGATGTTAAAAAGGCTGGGAAAAAAATAAGAAAAAATAAGGGTAGGTCCAAAAGTTTCCGGCCTGAAAGAAAAAATGACACTCGAGTTCATGAAACTTTTTATTTTTCAATGTAGTCTCCGACTATTTGAACACACTTTTCGGATCGTTTAATTAGCATTTCTATCCCAGTATAAAAATAGTCTTCAGAATGGACGAAAATCGCAAATGTCACTTTATCTTCGTCTTCGTCAAATCTCCGCCGCCTTGAGTTTTGAGAACAAATAGTAATCACTGAAAGCCAAGTCAGGACTATAGGTGGGTGACGAATTTCCGTGAAGCAACACTTTAAAACAGTAGCTTTTCCAACTGCGGCGGCTTGGTCGGCTGCATTGTCATGGAGAAGCCGCATACCTTTGCTTAGTTTTCCACAACGTTTCTGCTTGATCGCTTCTCGTAATTACTCTATAAGGTTAGGATAATAGCTTCCAATCACCGCAGTATTGCTTTCTTTTATGTCTATAAGCAATATTCCTTGACAATCCCAGAATATCGAAGACATAATCTTATTGGTGGACTGAGTCACCCTTGCATTTCTAGGCGGTCCTTCACCAGAACGCCACTCCATCGACTCCCTTTTGTAAAGGAGATCATAGAGAAGAACCATAGTTTCATCCCCAGTAACAATTGATTCCGAAAAATCGTTTCCGTTTCTCTGAATGGCCTCCAAAAGTTCCTCAGAGCACGCTACCCGTTCACTTCGCTACACACTCGAAAGTAATTTTGGCACCCACCTCGCACTAACTTTATTCATATGAAGATGTTCATGACGAATCCTACGGACTGTAGAGTTTTTGAAAGTCCTGTCCTTGTTGCTATTTATTTCGTCTTTAGCCGTCGATCGCTCAGAACTTCTACTTCCACTAATTTGATGTTGTTTGGAGTGAGTGCCTCAACGGCTCGTCCGAAGCGAGGTTCGTCGTCGATGGACTCTCGTCCTCAACAAAATTGCTTACACCAATCTTCGACGGTGGAATATAATAGAGAAAAATCCTCGTATGTACATATTATCCAACCTTTGTTTGATATCGGTCGGGCCAACACCAACTTAATTACGGGACAATATTCCGGTGTAAACATTTTAAAAAATTAAAAATTTTAATTCTCGCCTTTCAGAACAACAGGAAGTCGTAAGACTTCCTGTTGTTCTGAAAGGCGAGAAATCAAAACTAACGAGGGTTGAACTCTAAAAATTATACAAGTATTAACAGAAGAAATGACAATTACAATGACGTAAAATTTGTTTTTTTTTTAGATATCTAGAAATATGTCAGGCCAGAAACTTTTGGATCTCACTGGTATATTAATGAACTTCGACTCATGAGCAGAATCTATGGTTTAAGACGTCGGGGAACAGTCCAGAAACATCCTTTATTCATCTTAACCTAAGAAGTTAGTTTTATCCATAAAAGGGTGGATATAAATTATTATTACTTACATTGATAAATAAAACACTGATTGAAAAAAAAACATCAATATCTACTTCAAGCTTTTGAAGTGATCTTCTTACACTTCGTTATGAAATTATGTTATAATTTGTCATTATTTATTAATAGTCTAACTACTGCCGTTGGATATGAATGTCTTATATAGCCAATTATACAAATTATTCGCCTGGTGCGACATACACTTTTTCAAATATATAGCAGAACTATGTATTTTACGTTGCTATTTTGAAAAGTATATATGTTAGTCATTTGTAAAAAAAATGTTTGTGTGCTGGATACCTAACAAATAAAACTATGATTTAACTAACATTCTGTGTATTAATTATTACATAAAACCCTTATTTAATTCAGGATAGTTCTAACTCTTAACATTATTTCGTTTTTTCTTAATGTTACCTGGAATGAGTCATATATACTACTAGCTTGTGTCACGCGGCTTTGCACGCGTGGATTTTGTTTAAAAAGCTAGGACTCTTCCTGGAAAACTAATCAATTTTACAGGATATAATTATGCTAGTATATAAATAGGATAGTGCTATGTCTTCTCCAGATTTCAGGCTAAAAATCACCCCCTCCCTCTTTCAACCCTTCTAAGTTAAATATCAAAAAACCCTTATATACCTACGTATTCAATTATTTTAAATGAATAGTCTATACACCAAATTTCATGTATCTAACTTATATAGTCCTTGAGATAAAAGATGCATAAAAGATCTTCTCCCCTTTTTTCTCCTCTTCGTAGTAAGATTTCTAAAAATCCTTCCTTGGTGGATACGTATGTCCTAAAATCTATCCACTGTGCAAATTTCTTGTTTCTATCTTCAGCGGTTTCGACCCGCCGATGATGAATCAGTCAGTCAATCGGGACATTCTCTTTGTAGATGTATAGATAAGCAGATTTGTTTGATCTTAGCGCGCAAGACGAATACCACATTTGATATTTCTACTTCATTTGTAGCTACTGCCTGCCTCAAGAGGTCTTTCTATTACGCTACAATATGGGGTTCTTCAAGAAAGCTGTGAATAGGATTTTGCTAAGTCGAGCGCACCCGCATATACCCTGGTGTAGCTTATTTTATGGAGATTTTATTACAATCATAAATTTTTAATGTCATTATTTAGTATAATATATAGAAATTAAAACAACACAATGAATAAAAATTCAAAGTCTTCAACTTTGTAGAGACTTTTGATAGTTACCTACACTTCCCAATGCTCTAATTTTTGGGTGTTAATGTAGCTTAGATGCTCATTAAAAAAAAATTAGGTGCCAAAAGGTGCCTATTCGGAAATTATTCGTATGAATATGAAAAGGACACGGAAAACCGCTATCTGTTGCGGTTTCAACATTTGTTGTTTTCTATCAACAATTTGCGGATTGTTTATCAATTATTCATTAAAATTTAGTTGTATTATCACTTTTTTGCGTGTGAAAATAATAATTTAAAATAATTCGCATGACCCAAATAAACCTATATAAAGAGACGAAATAAATTTATTTTCATAATACAATTTGTCAGCGGTAATTGGACAAACGTGTGTGTAATTGTTACGACAATTTTATAATTTCAAATAATTTAAAAATGTCGACTTTCAACTGCAATAAGCGTGAACTAATAACTTCTTATATTGAAGGGGGTAAAACTGTGAAAGCATTATCAACATTTTTAAAACTTGATCAAGTATCTGAAGACAATTTATGTTTCGTATTAAGCGATATCCAAAGCGATGTCTATTATTACTCCGTTTAATAGACATTGGAAAGAAGCGAGACGCACAAAAGATGTATTTTTAAGTAAGAATAGTAGTTGGCTGGATTCTGAATATTGCGTAACCATACCAACCCCGGAGAACGAAATAACCGACTCTTCACCTTCAACTTCTACTGGGAAACGAGGAAGACCATGTGTAGCGTATGGAGACTCTTCCGAATCCAGCAAAAAAAGAAAAAATTCTGCCTTACTTAATGAATACGGATTCGAGCATATTTACCATGCATATCTCCAGGGATTGCGTTCGATTGGAGAAGGCCCTGAGACAAAACTTGTGGAAGGTATAGTGATTGCTGATGCCTCCAAAAAGACCTTAATCTCAGATCTTTTAAGTGACAAAAATCAGGTAAAAATGTTAACGGCCCAAGAAGCTTTGAGTGTTTTCATCGACTTGGATTTAACAAAAGCACAATATTTGTACTTGAGGAATTTAACGAATGAACGAAATTGTTTTACATTGCCACCGTATTACTAAATACAAGAAATAAAAAAAACCTGCTACCCACCATCTTCAACAATAGAAATCACTAATACATATGCGAAAGTGTTGAATATTCAAGATTTATTGGATCATACTGCATCTAGAATTTTAGCCATAGATGGCGCGTACAAGGCTGAATTTAAACATTTACTTTTATTCAGTAAATGGGGATGTGATGGGTCATCTGGTCAAAGTCAGTATCACCAAAAACTCCCAGAGGGGTCAGAACTCATTTAGGCGCAAACTCAGACGCAAACTTGTTTATAACATCTTTTGTACCTATTGGGTTAGTTGATGAGGTAACAGGCACTGTTCCATCATCTGTCCGTTTCTGCCGGCCTTTCTCAATCGAATTTTGTAAAGAGACTCCAGAGAAATCTAAAACTGTTGTGGATGAAATACAGAGCCAAATAAATTCTTTGAACCCTTCGGTAATCAATGAGAAAGATGAGGGAATCCAAGTAAAGCATGAATTTTTTCTAACAATGACAGATGATAAAGTTGCTCAAGGTTTAACGGATACGCCTTCAAGTTCCACGTGCACAATATGTCGAGCTACTCCAGGGCAAATGAATGATTTGGCCAAAGTGACTGCTAGGCCAGAAAATGAAAATGCTTATCAATACGAACTATCAACATTACATTCGTGGATTCGTTGTATGGAAATGATATTACATATTTCATACAACCTTTCTTTCCGAACATGGTCAGCTACGAGAGACGAAAAGAAAAGATTAAAACAAGAAAATAAAAATCTAGTACACAAACGTTTTCGTGAAGAGCTAGGATTACTCATAGGCAAACCACGACAGAGAACCGGTAATACCAATGGTGGTAATACTGCCAGAAGATTTTTTTATAATGCAAGCTGCTCTGCTGAAATTACAGGAGTGGATGTAGTGCTGATAAAACGACTGTATGTAATTCTGCAAGCCTTATCATCAGGTATTATGATATATGATCAAAAATTTGGGAGGAACAGAAATCAAAAATGCTTTGGAAACTGCAAGAATTTATGTGAGTAACTATGATTGGTACTACATGCCATCTTCAGTTCACAAAATATTAGTACACGGAGAGTGTTATAAAACATTTTGTCGTGCTACCTATCGGGCAGCTTTCGAAAAGATCGAAACAAGGATTATAAAAAAATTAGTTTACATCATGCTCGGAAATACTCACGAGCTGCTACTCATGACTCTAATGAGGATGTGTTTCATACTCTTCTATATACACCTGATCCATACATAACAAGTTTAAGAAAACCTTATGTGAAAAATGTGAAGGAACTTGACGAAGACAGCCTACACTTGTTGAAAGTAAACGAACTTATTTCAGATCTTGAAGTCATAGAAATATAGTAGGTATACTCACTTGTGATTAACATGAATTTGCCTTTGTGTACTAACTAAGACTAACTCACCTATTTAACTTTTTCCCTATAGAAGAATTATATAATTAAAACAATTAAATGTTTGTCCAATTAGCGCTAAGATTTGTTTTTCTTTTAGAATAAATTTATTACCACTCGGATGTAAAATTTATTAAATATACATATACCTAAGTATATATATGTCGAGTGAATTATTGTTCAAGATGCTTATTTTCACACGACAAATATTAAAACCACTGAAATATTTATAAAAAAATGACAAAATACATGTCATCGAAATCTATACCTAGTTAATAGGTACTCACGTTATTTTTTGTGTCTATTCTTCTATTTTAATGTGTTTTTATAGTCTAATGTTTAGTTAAAAATCAAATTATAGTTTGTATTTTGACGTTAAATAAAAAATAAACATATTAAACCCATATTTTTTACGTATTTGAATTTTCATAATTTTACTTATAAAAAATGTTTTGACATAATTAAATTAAAATATATGTATTTAAAGCACAATATATTCATTTATACTTGTGCAAAATTTCAAGAGTTTATCTTTAGAAACAAAAAAGTTATTGATTTTTGATCCGAAACAGACCGAAATTCTTGCGCGTCCGCCTATTTTCCTATAAAAAGCTAGCGTAGCAGATACATAAGTAATAGCCATCAACCTTTGGCGAGCCTTAGGACTGCCTACCTTTGCAGATTAAGGAATAGATTGGGAAAATGGGAAGGGATAGGATGGAATGGGAATGGGCTCTAGCATATCTAACTCACTACCGAAACACGTACCTACATACATTGGCGAAATACGATAAAGTAGGAAATGCAGTACATTTCAAGGTAGTCTTCTGTGAGAGATGGGTAACGTAGCCAGTCGATTGCGCCCAGCGGCTGTGGGAATCCAGCATACACTCTCCCCTACAGAATTATGTGAATAGCAAAAAAAAATTAAAGAAATACCAATTATAACTAAAACAACTTGAACTGCACATGAGCAGTACATGGACTTATATTCAAAATAGTAACAAAACAAAGGAAATCGGCGACACATGAAACAAGTTCGGCAATAGAAAAGAATACCTAAAAATAAGTAGGTACGTATATTCTTTTGTCTCACTTGTTAATTGTTATTTATGAAGCTGCTATTTTTTACCGAACAATGCTATTTTTATGTCACCGTTACGGGTAAAAACTCGATATGAATATTTATTAACCAGCCACCAAATCTCTATTTCAAAGTAGTCTTCGACAAAAAAAAATACCATTCCTAGTAGCAGGAAAATGAGACAAATCTTACACAATCAATGTTTTTTTTTAATTGTTTAGGTATTATACACGAGATAACTGAAATTAAGGAACATTAGGAGTTCATGCAGAATATACAGGTAAAGATATACAAGTAGGCTACTTATCATCAAGTAAGTCGTAAGTCGCGGACATAGTAAACCGATAAGTTTATTGTGTTTATTTTTCTATGACGTGTTTTTAAGACGATTTTAAGCAGAAAAATAATGACGCAAGTATTTGAAAGCGTGTAAGCCCAAGGCTAGACACATATTATTATGTATGTAGGTAAAGCCTTTATTGTTCTCAATATTGTTTTGTTATATTCGGAAAAAACCAAACAGATGTGACCCCGACCGACGTAACACAAATTCCTACTTTAAAAAATAGAATTACGTACGCAATGAATTGTTCTCTAAATAGATTCTATCTTTCTCCATAGATAGACGCTGAAACTGAAAACTATGTGTATTTAAGATGGGATTAATAACATTTTCACCCACAGGTCGGTGAAACTCAGAATAGGCTTTCTTTGTTTGTGCCTCTCTCCTTGATCATGTATTCTTCTCATTGAATTTCTGTCTACAATCCCCTTAATACCACTGACCCACTTTGCTACTACTGGTTTATTTCAATTTTCCAGATAGTACGATATGTAAAAGGATACACAATATTTCTAAAATCATGGCGCTTCTCAAGAACATATAGAAAATCATATAATATAATACTGGATAATCGTAGTACATTATCATTGTACGGAATAATAGCCACAACATAATTATATAGTTGATTGTACAATTAACACTTTCACGTTTATTCGTAGCTATTTAGTAATATTGTATTGTTCAATTGTTTATGGTTTCAAATAAAAAATAAACATCTTAAAGAGCTTCCCCTCACTCTGACGTGTACCGGCGTGTATAGGTGGCAAATACCGATTACCTACCATCAGATGAATAGCCAGCCAGCCCATATGCAATCTCTTCTATAAAACAAACAAAACAAAGTTCAAATCTTCTAAAATTAAGAGGTTTTCTTAGACTGACTGGATCAATTATCGTCAGGTGGAGAGTGAACTTCCATATCAACACATTTATATATATATCAGACATTTAGATATATTTCATTGAATCCGCCGGCCTATTGTAACATTTGTCGCCTGACCCAAATCCAGCGGATGTTGCAGTTTTCTTACGTATTTAAAAAAAGAAACGCATAAAAAGAATTCGGTTTAACTCGGTACCTCGGTAAAAGGCAAAAAATCGAATAAAAAAGCAATAGAGTGGATTAACTATAACATTTTATTATTAGAAAGAAGTCAACAATTAATTGACATAGTACAACACGTTATGATATACAGCAATAAAACAATTACAATAGTAACTTGTTTAAACGTCATGAAACTGGAATAAGAGCTATTCTCAAATTCATTTATAGATATAACTAAGTGAATCAGTTCAGTGATTTGATCCCAGTTGTTGTTTCACTGGTAACTGTTACTCACTGAACTGGGATTTACATTATATGTATATTCCTGGGATTATGTAACCAACTTATTAATAGATACATATCTATAGGTACTTTATAATGTTGCAAATACTAATTGAATTGAGATCTGAATCCGATGATCCATTTCTCACCAGGAATCAAAATGATGGTCGCTGGCTCACTCCCCAAACTCGTTTCTATATTTCACGCCATTCACAATGGGGTTAATCAGCCAAACCAACATGAACACATATATATTTCGTTTCGTTGATCCAATATCTGCAAAAATTAAAAAAATATTATACCAACAAACACGACTCCACACATTTGTTATTCTAGATACATACATTTCAATATCCATGAATCGGTGAGTCAGTAGAGTAACGTGCACTTTTTTGCCAGGTTCGTGCCGATGCAGGTGTCTTTGCAAGCTGTTTTTAAGAAACAGACTAAAACCTGCGCATGCATTTTTGATTCACAATAAATCACTTCATACATTTTCTGTATCAATAGTCGCACTTCTACAAAATGAGAATATAAAGAATACTCTGACTTATGGAAGTATTAGTGACGTCATCAGGTATTTGGCTTAAACATATTATATGTATGTGCATATGTGTACATAAATATCGTAAGAGAAATAACTTCACTAGAGGTGGCAGGATTGGAGGATGTAGCTTCCTCGAGTCTAGTATACTCAACTCAATTTTAATGTCAACGCAAATTAAGGTAAACCAAATATCCAAGCGAAGCTTGAAGTTGTGGAATGAACTGCTAGCTGAGATTTTCCCGTTATGCTACGACATGGAGTTCTTCAAGAGAGCTGTGAACAGGATTCTGCAAGGTTGGCAGCGCATCCGCAAGCCTCGTGGTGTTGCAGATGTCTATGAGCGGCGGTGACCACTTACCACCACGTGGCCCGCCCGCTCGTCTTCCATTTTTTCTATGTTTAAAAAGTTCTTGCCGCAACTCTGGTTATGGACTGCCCACATCTTCAGTTAACTCATAACCATGTCATAATTATCATCGTAATCCGGCTAAAATAAAAGTAAACAAAAGCCTGATGGAGTTCCAGCAAAAATACAATAAGCTAGCGTGATAATCATCCTAATAAACTCAGCTCAATAACAGAAATTGGCAAATCTGCAACATTATCATATCATTTTTGCCAGAAAATCAGCCTGACCTCAACTCACAAGCTCGTTTCACATTACAGATTAAGGTTAAAGATGAAATACAGATTTAAGAATTACCTGTTATCATTCGACTCTTTTACAAGCCCACGTGATCGAAATAAAAAAAATAATAAAAAACTTTCTCTCATAACATCCACCAATACGCACTATAGACATCATAGTTGTTGTATTCCAAAACGTGAAGGTAATGAGTAAACAACAGGTAAAATAATAATTAGCTTATAATTCATATTGGAAGAGTCCTACGAGTATGTGTCAAAGTCATGGTTTCATTACTCATGAAGCCAGTCGCACTTACAGATTACCATGTACATTTATGGTTTCTATAGTAACAATAAGTGATTCCTTTTTCCTTCTGGAAAGTTTTCTAGTTACTCATTATTTCAAATCTAAATTAAAATACATTAAGGGTAAAGTTATGAGTGATATGTATGACTTAGGATCATGAAAAATCACCTAATTATTTGATGGTTATTGATGATACTATTACCTGAAACTTGGTCAAAATGTTCTAAAATACAAATCATTAGACACAATTTGGAGAAATGGTATTTTCCATTTCTCAAAATTGACTAAAATACAGGGTTTTCTACATACTTAAAATACAGTAGGTACGGATGTCAAATTTTGTATGGAATTTGACGGCACTGTGCAACGTGAATATTTATTCACGTTGCACGTTGTATACATTAAAAACACGATTTTTAATGTATACATACCTATTAGATAAACAATGTAACCTTATATTTAATTGAACAATATTTTGGATTAAGCTTTATTTATAATTATAAAAATAAATTTATATTTTATTAGAATTTAAGAGGAAAGATGAGCGTTGGAAACTGTATAACTGACTCATTAATTAATTCAGTAATAGATTTTTAGCTCATATATATATATATATATATATATATATGTACATTTTTGTTTATAACGGAAACAAATTAGCCATATATTTATATATGACGTTATCCGAGCAAAAATATCTTATTAATTTATTGACAGTTTGGAAATCCAAATAAGTATTCGGCTGTAGTGTCGGCCGGTTTTAAAATAGCAACAGCCTTCTCTTCTCGTGGGCATCGTAAAAGGCGACTTAGGGATAAAAAAACGGCTATCACAAGCCGTGAGGAAGCCACCTGTAAGTGTAAGTGTGACCTCGCCACCCTGGCCAAGCCCACGAGACAATGTGACAAGCCCATGTCCAGTAGTGGAGAATAAAAGTGGTGGTGACGGTGACGGTGACGGTGACGGATGGACTTATTGGCTTTGGTTAAGAGTTTCTAACTTAAAATTTCGTTGTTACAAGATTCTGTTCTAATTGCTTTTGATGTCATTTTTTAAGATTTCTTAGAGAAATCTTAATAAATTAAGACTGCGAAACTGTCTGAAGACTGGGAAACTGTCTAAAAACTGTGAAACTGTCTAAAGACTGTGAAACTGTCTGAAGACTGTGAAACTGTCTAAAGACTGTGTATAACTTATCTGTGAAATTTATCGACAATTAAGGTCCCTTTTCTCAGATAATGTCACATGTATTTATAGTGTTTTTTTGTCACATGTGTTTATAGTTAATCTCTTATTTCACCTGAGCTTATTTTCGGACTTCCTTAACTAAAGACAACAGATAGTTGTTAACACTTTACTTAAATATACAGAGATTTAATCCCAAGTTAATAACCGCATATTAAAAAAATCGCATTAACTATCCCGAAATCATTTATCAAAAAGCGGCGCCAAGTTCAGATTAAAGGTGGCATTTAACCACTACAATCGGAAGATAATTTGTGATTTTTCACACACACCCAGCTGTAATCGAAATAAAAATCGTCTAAAAAGATAGGTGAATGATTTATAGACTTTCGAAAAAGTATCTCGTTGGATTCTTTGCCGTTTTTATCGAAAATTTTTAAGATGCTTCAAATTTCAATTTAATATTTTTTGCAAATGGTGCAAACTGCTAATAGTTGTTCTAAAAAGTTCCAATAACTTTGAAAACATTTTAAATGTTTAGAAAAAATATTGTTAATATCTACATCACATTCCACTTAATTAAGGTGCAACTAATCAACTAAATTAATTGTTATTATTATTTCCATCTTTCAGTAAAATTTTAATACTAGGATTTTTGTATTTAGGATTTTCATTTACTTTGCGATATTAATGACATGTGGTATATCAATTGACCACAACGTATAATATTTTGGGCCCAGTATCAACCCATAGCTCCTTCTCGGTATAAATAAAAAGTAAATTCGAAATAAAATTCGCAAAAAGAGGCGGTGCGAGGGCGGCACGCTCCAAAACCTCAAAAACGCGATTATTTTCGCAAGCAGTAGGTACCATTTTTTCAAATTCACATTTTTTCTAAGACAGCTGTTGTTTGACCACTCGAATTGTATGGTTTTTGCGAAAAATGATCGGTCTGTTAAGTGATACTTTGATTGAAGGGACTGGCCAACATAAATGAAATTATACCATATGTCTTAAATGTTTAAAGAAATCAGCTTCAAAAAATTAGCTATACATGTCAACTCCTCAATATTAAAACAATAGAAATTCTAGTATGGAATGTAATTAAATCATCATTATTATCATCATCATTCGCAGCCCTTTCGCATCCACTGCCAGATATAGACCATTAGCCTTCACATCATCATCGGACCACCTTGCGAGGGTCGAGCAACGCCTCTTTTGCCTGTACGCGGTCTCTACACAAAAACCCTATGTGACCAACGGTTTTCATCCATACGAGCCACATGACCTGCATTTAAATCTGCATGTGCATCTCAATGTATGTGACTCGTGAGCATTTGCGTATGCTTTCGGTTCTTTGCCCCATAAAGATATTCATAAATAAATCATACACGGACCAGACAAAAAATGTATGAATTGTCAAGCTAAATTGCTCAATGAGTACCTAAGTAAATTTAGGTACGAGTAAGTACATAATCGTCTTGCAATTTAAGAGCAAAGAAGATTATGTTTCACATCGTCAAATATTTTGCTAAAGAGTTACAACTTTTGGTTATGTGATTGTTATCGTCAAAACCGTTCTATCCCTAAATCACGTTTTTGCAGTAATTTTTTTTTAAAGAAGACAAAAACCGCCTTAATCCTCAAAACAAGCGGGAACGAGGGATGTTATTTGAATAAAAATCGATTTACCGCCTTCTAGGAAGCGAAAACGCGACACTTGCTTAATCTGCCATCACGTCACATGCCACGCTATTATTTAACATCGACACGTGTTGCACGTTATTCCTTTTTTAGTTTTTTTTTAATCGTAGTTTCTACTAAAGTTTCTCGTTTTAAAGTTTTAAATATAGCGAATACTGGTGTCCTACAGGGAGGAATACTCTCTCCTCTTCTATTTTCCGTTTTTATAAATCTCGTTACCTCTCGTCTCAAGTGCTTTTACCATCCATATGCGGATGATTTACAACTTTACGCTCAAACTGACGCTGGTAATCTAAATAAAGCAATACCTTGATTTGTGTTACATTTATGAATGGTCAGCCAGATTTGGTGTAGTAGTAAATCCATCTAAATGCAAATTTGCATGTGCAGTCTTGATTGGAACACTGTTGCACCCATTCTTTACAATGATAAAGACATTCCTTATTCCACACAAGTTAAAGACCTTGGATTGATCATCGATAGCTCACTAACTTGGGTCCCCGTTATAACTGAGGTATGTCGGAAAGTCGCTAACTCTCTCCGTAGCCTGTATCGCTTCCAAAATTTTCTGCCATCTGGTACTAAGGCTTTGTTGGTGCATTCACTTATCTTGCTCATTATTGATTACGCAGATGTTTGTTGCTCTAATATTACTCAACACCTTCTTAAAGAAATGGATGGTCTTGCTAACAACTGGGCTAGCAACTCTTGCTAACATTGAATGTTTTAGATTTGGTTTATGTAAATACGACCACGTCTCATATTACCGTTCTCAGCTTAAATGGCTACCTTTCCGACAGCGGCGAGATGTAAGAATGCTCTGCACCATCTTCTCCATTCTATACGATCCAAGTTGCTCAGAGTATTTGAAATGTAAATTTTAGTTTCTGGGAGACATCCATGACCACCATCTTCGTCCCGCTACAGACTTCTTACTCCAAGTCTCTTCTTGCCGTACTGGCTTTATGACCAAATCTTTCACTGCGCCGGCAGCTAGACTCTGGAACACAATCCTCATTGACATCTGGAAAGCACCTAAGAAAATTTGTTTCAAAAAGATGCTTCGGGAACATTGCCTTTCCAATGCTCATCGCTAGGGGCTCAGCCAGTTCCTTCTGTTTTATCTTTACTTTCATTTTTATTTTACTATTGTCAGCAACCATGTTTTTTTCTCTTAATATGACTTATGTACCTATATATGTATTTAATTATATAATGTATTCATTGATTGTATACCTTGTATGTATTATATTTATTTTATCACATCATCTAAATTGTATCTTTCATTGAACTTCTCTGATCAACCTAAAGGTTGGCTGGTAGGGAATGTTTTAAGGCATTAAGCTCGCCATTTGTACGATATTGTGCAATGAAGTGTAAACAAATAAATAAATAAAATTGACTGCAATTAAATGTCACTGTACTCCACATCTTATAGTGGATGTAACTATAAGGCGACTATAAGGGATAACAAAGCGACTATCACAAAGCTAAAGGCGCATTAGCCTTGAAGAACTAATACCGCCACCTCTAACGGAGTGAAATCGGCGACCCGCTTGGCCAACATGCCGTTTTAAGGCCATACATCCCTTGTCTCATATCCATCTCCATGCCCATGTCCATGCCCATGTCCATGTCCATGTCCATGCCCATGCCCATGCCCATGCCCATGCCCATGCCCATGCCCATGCCCATGCCCATGCCCATGCCCATGCCCATGCCCATGCCCATGCCCATGTCCATGTCCATGCCCATGTCAATATGCCCACGTCCATATCAACATCATCATATCATATCATCAACAGCTTTCTTTTGCATCAAAACGACCATTCTCTTAATAAATTCTTTGAAAATTTTCTTTTAATAAATAATCCTGTAAAACTTGTATTACTTCTGTATGTAACATTTTATATCTTAACAGTGTGATCTAATATATAAGTGAATTCAAGTGAGTTACTATCGAGTAATCATAGTTCCACCAATTTATTTATGCTCATATCAATATTGCAATCGACACCTTTCGAGTATTTTAAACTAAACCACATCATGGATTACTATAATTCGAAGGACCACGGAGGACAACGAACGATTTTTGATCTTGATAATTATATTTATTAAAGCATGTTTTGCAGGTGACAAATTTTATTAGAAAATTGAAAAAGTTTTAGATATTTCATCAAAAATAAATAGAAAGAATTGTAGGTATTGTTACACTGTTACTCATAAACCTTGTTACGTTACATTTAAGCATCTATGGATTGGATAAACAAAGGTGGTTAGTTTTTATTTTGTAAAGCCCCTTTTTTATCATGTCCTTGTACATAAACGGTGATTGATTTTATTACATACATACATATTACATACATACATATTACATACATTACATGTTATCAATTTGAATGAAATGGACATGAAGAATCTGAAAGGATTAAATTGGAAGCATATTTTTATGCTTCATTTCATCATAACTGGACAAAGAAATTGCACTGGATATGACAAAAGATTTTTTTGCACGCTATAGAAGTTTGTGAAAGGTATTTTTTTGATATGGCAATCTGTGTAGTAACATTTGAAATTCAAAAATGGAATGTACATGTGGCTGTGAAGGGACAGTGCAGGTATGAGTTTTTGCATTTCCTCTCCGCGCTTTTTACAATAAAAACTTTCTTTTAAATAAATAATCCCGACATCGCTTGACAGGGATTCATCTTAAAATAATAATTGCTGAATGTTGCTGGTTTCGGACGCTTATTGAATGTTACATTTTAAAGGATTTCCTAATTCGTTGTGAATAAACGCCGAATGATGGATATGTACTGCTGAAATGGGCCAAAATTCTATCAAAATTATTTTTTATTCATGAGCTAACTTTATATAGTTAAAATAGCATCAGCCTGTCTCTCGACTGTTGGCTATTGCCTCTCCCATTGCCCGCCACAAACACGATCATCGACTCTTCTCCTCTAGCCACTACCACCGAACTTCTGCACATCGTTCAATACTTTTTTTTTGCCCGCGACTTCGCCCACGCGTTTTTTTTTCGAAAAGTAATCCCTCTCTAAAACTAATCAATTTTCTGGGATGAAGAGGATCCTATGTCCTTCTCCGAATTTCTCTGCCAAATTTAATGTACCTACAGATATAACAACCGAGGCAATAGTTTAAATTATAACTAATACAGCAATGTACTCGTACAACAACATAAATATTTCTTTCTATCCATTTACTCATTTATTTCAAAGAAATCTAAACAGATCAAATGTGACGCTATCTGTAAAAAGACCCTATGAACTTCTTGACTTATGATTATCAAACTTAAAATTTCCGTTGCTTCAAGATTCTGTTTACCTATATGGAAATATTCTCTAATTTTTAGGACAGAGCAACAAAAATGTGGTATTTTTATGATTTCACTAAGGTCTCAAAATCTGAGAACCGACAATAAGGTCCTTTTTCTTAGATAATGCCACAAATAAAAAATACCTAAACATTTCACGTGTTTGGGTAGGTACATTCGAAATAAAGATGAGGGCATTCGGAGCACGAGGGAGACTGGTCATAAATTTGGCCGGCTTCATTTGAATTTCCAATCAGTACATTTATTATAGCCAAGGAGGGACGCTGAGAGGGGCGGTAGGTAGGTACATACTGAGGGAAAAGATAATGTCGGAAAAAGTGTTTTCGCAATTTGTTGACTTGTGTCTGAAAGTTAAAAAAGAAACTGTAAGAATTTCGAATTTAGGTAAACACCCTGTAAATAATCGATCATAACCTTATGATGAAGGTCGGTGCACTAAACCTGAACCGCCAGAAAAAGCTCTACAAATAAATTAATAATATCTATCATATTATAAAATAATTTAAAACTTATTTAAAATAAATATTCAAAATATAATAAATAGGTGGTTATTGTACAAAATGTTCCAAATATCGAATTGTATATTGAGTATGATTTACAAATTTGGTCCCTGTGGCAAGGTACCCAGCATGCTGACGGCATTACCTCGCTGGATGGCAAGGGTGATGTGTTACGCGAGATAATGACCAGCCCTGGGGTCGCCAGAGCTGTCTGAAGGGGCGCTTTGAAAAACTGAAACGACTTTTAAAAAAATATTGCATGTACAGACACGGCTCTATTACGATTTTATTAGAATATGTATGTATTTAGATTAGTTATTATACATATGTATGGATAACAGTAGGTAAAGCAGATGTTACTGGTAACAATTAAGATCGTTAAAAAAGTTTAAATTTGTGCAAATGAAAACGAATATCAAATGTATCTGTGAGTAGTACCTACCTACATATACATACTCGTACTGTAAGGATACATTTCAGTTTTACCTACTATCCGAGTATACTTATGTGAAACTTTACCAAAACCACAGATATAAAAAATATAAGTATAGATAGACAGATATACTCGTATATGAGATATATTATATTCCACGATCAAAATTTAGATTATCTGCCGAAGATGTGTTTAATTATCTAAGCTCTAATCTTTATATCTTTATGTGACGAAAGACTGCTCAGTCGGTTTTTTAGTTTTCTTGCTATTTGGCAAGTCATTTTTCCGCAAACTTCGTCGGTGCGATGAAAGTACCTATTCCTAGTGAAAACATAAAAAACATGCAAATTGACTTGGACCCAACTAAACAATTTCCTAAAAATTAGTGGCATTGTCCATTAATCAAGTTAAAAGGATTTCGTTCAGCAAAAACTGTCGGTTATTGATGACGAACCCTTTTTAAACAAGCAGGTCGGAAGTACCGTTACTTTTGGTAATATTTAGAACAATTTCTTTGTCTATTTTCTAAGCTTTTTACAACCAAACACTGTCGGATGCCGGCATTCTTTTTGTTGTGAAGTAAACGTAAAGCATTTGCATATTCAAACTAAAGATTTGCATTTTGTTGCTATTGACACAGTAACGAATTTTTATTTGGTCCGTGTTTGTCACGCACAAAGAGTTGAATAAAATTGTGTACCTACCTCAATACATTTTTTATTTTTTACGAATATGTAATTGATTTTTACGCACGATTTGTTTTACATGTTTGTTTTTTTATCATAATCAATATTTTTGTTAAAAGTTTACATATCTAAATATAAATGAAATAATAGTTTTTTCTTGTGAAAATGCTGCAAATTTAGCTATTTTATTCACAAAAATGACTAGATCTAAGTAGGATTTCAGTGCCATCAATTATATTCTTAGTTACGTAATTATTTATTAAAAAGAACTGATTATTTAATTATATTATTTTACACCTATTCTTACACCTAATTTCCTCTCATTTCTTTCGCTGGTCACTTTAATTACTGTACTATCGCTTCTACTTTTGTCGGTAGGTATGTAGATACTATTTTTTTTCCATGAGTTCAATAATAACCAATGAGTTTACTGAAGATATCTTATCCTGAACCATTTGAAACATTTTGACCCATTTAAGAATCAATAGTTAAATGCATTGCATTTATGATATAGACATAATTGTCTATTTAACAAGACCTTGTTAAGACCTTAACGCGAATGTTTGCCTTATTTATTTTAAGACCGTTGAGACCCATTTAAAAATACATGTGAAAAACGCAAAAATCTCGAATGTTATATGATATAGACAGTTGATAATATAGTCAGGGCCATACCTATGTGACATAATATGTGAACATAGTTTTTGAAGCTCTAAAATTCTGCAATTATATATATTTTTCATATAGGTATTAAAACAGTAGTAGAGTCATGTCTGTGCAATAAATTTATTTTGCGGCAATGGTTCGAAATATATATATTTTTTTTAATTTTTGTGTGGCTGAACGCGCGTCGCACAAAAACTACTTGTTGAATTTTAATAAAACTTGAAATTATTATTACTTGTGTCCTGTATTAACATTACGTAAACATACTTTTTTTCTAGATCTGTTACAAAATTCTTGCGGGAGTTATCATCACATAAATAATAAACATCTATATATGTATATACATCTTTACGTACCTCTTTTATTGATATTACACACCGATAAGATAATTTTAAAATAAATTTGAATTAGGTATTTGAACTTCAAAAAGTTTTGCACAGCTAACAAACTCAAACGTTCCAGAACTTAACGGTACTGGAGGCCTGGAGAGACAATTGGAATTGAAGATCTATTTAGCAATTATGTAATATTCTCCTTAATAATAGAACATTTATGCACTAATGTTACCCCACATTAGTCTTAAGAAGGGTCGTACAGGAAGCGTGCTTGCTTGACATTTGCCCGCCCTGTGGTACGGGCACACGCGAGCCGAAAAAAACTCAAATTACGAATTTATACCTTTTTAGGGTGCCCCTCATACGCGGAAGCGCGACGCGTGGCTTTTGTGGTTTTTAGGTATTTTTTTTTAAATAAAAAGTAGCGTATTAAAGTTGCCGAGTGGTAATTTGATGATTTGTGGTTTTTAGGGTGATATTTAGAAAGCGATTTTAATAGCTTTTGAAGTGTAAATGATCTTGAAATTAAATGTAACTTGTTTTTTACAAATTCTGTAGTGAATTTGTTGATAGTAATTTCCCAATAAATGGCTTAATTTCATTTTATATAAAAAGATGGTTTACATCTACAAGTAACCTGCATAATAAGCGTATACATGTCAACATCAATCAAAATAATGAATCTTAGCAAGTATGCAAATGCGCTGTAACCTTTTTGAATTTAGGACTTATAATTTGAGAAAATAGTTCAATGAGTTTCTAAACAGAACTGTTAGAAATAAATCTCAAACACTCCATATAGTCAAACACGTAGGTTCTTGAATGGTATAATATAACGATTACTGAATAGTTTATAGGTACCTACTTATCGCGTTAATTCACGCTTTGAGAGATTAACAGGTCAGAAACTGTGGTCTAGGGTCAAAATCTAACATAACCTAAAAAAACTACCTAAACCATTACCGCTGCAGCTTATAATATCACTTTGCCGAGCTCATACTCATACTCATAGTGAGTAGTTTACTTTACTTTACGTGCATACTTTAAATAATTCTTTATGAAGTTTCTATATAAATATGTGTACTCTATATCTTACCATCGACTGTTAAAGCTAACCATTACTCATTTTATTTAACCCATGAAATTGCGATCTCCCACGTAGACGTCAGGTATCCTTCCTCATAAAATAAAAAAGTGGTTTGTTTTAACATTTAGCGCCTCATACTTCCGTCAACCGCAATCATGTGACACTTGAAAAAACTCCCCTTTTAAAAAAAGATGCAATTACACCGCAGCTAAAAAATTGAAGGGGACTTTTTATCGCCGTTTTTACAAACAAGCGTGTACAACGTGATTATTTGGTAATTACCAGTTTTAATGTCGTTAATATTGAATTGAAGGTACCAGATAAATAACAATAAAAATATGGTAAAAAATTGAACCGTGGAACTAATAGTCTTTTACGAGAAGACAGGTAGATACTATGGTTAATCTTTTCACACTCCTTATAATAATTGGTGAAAAGTTAGTAGTTAATGAAAGGTCTATTAGTTATTGTTTAATAAAACTTACTATGCATAATAAGTTCAATACCTATTCAATTGAATAGGTAAGTATACGTAATTATGTTAGTGCCCGTTAGTGACGATAGATCAACAATTCGGGATAGGGATTATAATAACCTATCGTTTTTTTAGAGAAAGAAGTTGATAGAGAAGACAGTCCACTTGATCGAAAGTGAATATTGACAAACTTTATCACACCTCGGATGCACATATATTTGGAGAACTAAGAGTGAATTTGGAAAAAGGTAGCATGAAACGCCCTCTGGCCAGGTAAACTCACAACTTGAAGAAAGTCGCCGATGGTGGTTGCAGGAATGTCTGTTGGGGGGGTCCCTGGGAGAGTACTGTAAAATAAATTATTAACTAAAAAATGTATTTTGTAACTGCAATCTGGTATATGCATCCATGTATAGAAAACGTTCAGACAAATATTCTCATCTGGTTTTGAAAATGATATAAATAAGACCTTGTAACCTTAGCTACAGTTGTGGCTACCACCTGACTAATGCTATTTCGCTTAAAACAGTTGGATAGCGAGTTCTCTTAGATATACCACTAATTTTATAACTGCCAACGTTTGGATGTTTGTTACTCAATCACGTCGAAATGGCTGCATCGATTTCGTTGAAACTTGGCAAATATTTGTAATCCGGATTCCGGATTAATACAAGCTACTAACCATGCAGATCACGTGAACGTAGCCGCGAGCAAAAGCTAGTATATCGATATATACGAATATACGTTTATGGAATATATGGAAAATGTTAATACACTACCTAAGTCACAGATCATTTAATGTTCTATGACCTAAATGTTGCGGACAAAAATAAATCATCTTTTGTTATCAGTTCACCCATAACACAGCTTATACTCGTAGGTAAGCTGTGCACATCGTGTTCAACAATTTCTTTAAAGACTACGTCATACACTTAATTTATTCAATTATTTAATTATGTCTTAACAAAATTAGTAAATCTTTGCAAATGGACATCTTTTATAGCCCGATGTATATTCCTTTTAAACTTTTGTTACGCAATTGAGTTTTCAAAGCTATTAGACGAAAACCAATTTCACGTGCCATCAACATTTGATATCTTGATTACTTTCCAGATATCTATCGGCTTCACGTAACGAGGTAAAATCAAGATGTGAAACTGATCCCTCATCGACTGCACACATTAATCCCCCGTTACTTAATCCCTTGCACAAAAAGATTAGAAAAAATAAACGGTCAGTCAACAGGGCCTTCAAGCTCTTTGTCCAGCTTTTTCGACTTCGACCCACAATGCGAAATAATCTCCAAAAAGTGACCCCAAAAGAGTACTTGGAATTGTGCACAGTGAATGCGTGCCATCGAATTCGGACAAAACGGCAGCGGTGTCCGACAAAAAATCCTTATAATCGTCTATTTGCGGAGATATTTTTATGTGTGTTTGGTTACAGGATGTTAAAATTTTATTAAATAAAGGTAATTTTAGGTAATCAAGGATAAAATAAAACATATTTATTAGGTACTGCAGAACGGATGTTTTTTGAGAAGTTTACATCTCCAAAACACATTTAAAGTACCTAATTGTTATATAATTCGACATGCTTTTATTTTACCTTCCTTTTGAACGACGAAAACGGTATGAATATTTGTTGAGAGGTTTTCTCGATTATATAAAGACAATGCAACCAGACCTTTGCGTATTCACTGCTGGACCTGGACCTCCTTATGCACATTGACTCCTGCATGGGGGATGTAAGGGTAATGTAATGTAAGGATGTAGAGGTGGTGTAGTTCCTAGGGGTTTGTGGTAGCCAGCCGCTTGGTTATCTCTTAATCGACTCTTACGACACCCGCGAGAAGAGATAAGGTGGTGCTACTGTATAGCCGGCCGACACTACACGGCACAACATAAAGACATGCACATTCCAAATGATTCCTCATATCTATTATTACGTTAATATGAGACACCTGTTAATTTAAGTCCTATAGAAATTATAATTTGCCAATGTTTATTGTGGAGTTATCTAAAAAAATAACACAGGTAATTGAATTTTTGTAGCTTACGTCACGAATGTTAAATGAATCTTGTTAAAAAAATCAAAGATTCAATTTTTGATTTTTAAATAATACATATGCAGAGTTTACTGATTGATTTAAATTGCAAATTATTTTATTATCTAGTTCAAAAAATATTCTCCTACTATCTAATTAATTTGCCCTACAGTGACAGTTGACGTCAAATTTTAGAGAAAGCAAATAGAACAGCGAAATAATACAACTCAGTTAAACATCATTAATTCGTGCTTATCAAGGGACACTTTTATACATTACAAAAATATGTGAAGCATAGTTAAAGGAAATCTAGTTTGGTGTTACTCTTACGCATTGAGATAGATATAGTCGTATGATACCTACAAGTTGTATTGAGGTAGATAGATATATATAAAACAAAAGATGAATTGTTTTAACATTAATTTAGATATAATCCGAAAAGAATAATATGGCGTGCAATGTAACTATTTTTTTTATCTTTAAAAGTGCATTCTACATAATTTTACTAAATTTTTGGCTGTCTGCCTTTGTAAAAGACGTTTCTGTATATTGTTTAATTAGTTAGTTGTACAACGAATAGTTATTCATTACGGTTCGTTCAATGTCGTTCTCAATGTCGGTACAATTTTAAGACATGCCCAGATATATTATCTATTCTTAGAACAATTCCTAAATAAATCCAGCTTACATTACCACTATACGGCCAACTTTAAAATTGCGCCCACCCGTTAGCACAAGCCCTGAGGAATTACACCATCTCTAAAAGAGTGGACTCGCCTGGCTAGCAGCGTGGCGTTTTTAAGATCATACATCCTCCATGCACATGACAATGTACATGATGAGGCCAATGGACGATAAAAGGGCCGATTACAAAATCTGGCCAAAAATTCTCAACTTTTAAACGCTTGAAAAGAAAAAGTGAGAACTGAGAAGTTATTAAATGTAAAACATACTTATTCGTCGTAAAACCTTTTTGAGATCTCTAGTACTCAATTGGCAACATCCTGTATTGACACAATGTGTGCTGTGTGCCCACTCTATGCTGTCTCGCAGCTTGTCCTCCGCACATAAAGTAACATAAGGATTGACGCGCGCTGCGCCACACACCTGCTCGCTCTCGGACGAATTTAATATGGAAAATCGATAAACGGCATGTGATAGATAGATCTATCAGCAGAAACATTCATTCGAACGATCAATTTAGATTTCTTTTTAATTCTTTTTAAGAGTCTGCCAAGCTCATGATATCGATATCAGTCTATAACGTCACAGGTATCTCTTTGAAATCACGAGGGGGTTTCGAATCATCCACCACACGAGCCGAATGTAGATTGGTGGATATTAGGTACAAAGACTACAGATTTTTTTAAATTTTCGGTCACATGAATTTCTTTACGATGTTTTCTTTGCCACCGAGCCAATATTAATTGAAAGATCGCAGTGGTACAGGTCAGAATATGAACTGACCATCTCACAAATGTAAGTCGAAAATAGATAGGTACCCTTAGGCTATCGCATGACATTGATGGTATGGAATATATGAGAAACTGCATGTGATACATCTGTCAATAGAGACATTAACTTCAGTGATCAATTTAGAAATAAAACATCAGGCATTGTTCACATGATCTCAATTAAAACGACCCTAATCAGCTTTAACTGATTCTTAAAACTTATTTATTAAAAATAAAACTGCTTCTAAACGAAAATATTACACTAAACAAGTGAGTCATGAAATGAAAACATAAATAATATGTAAGCTTATAAACTCACTTCTATAACTGCCAGCACTCGCCGGATCAATATCGCTCGCCGCTTCATCACGTCGATGGGAAAAAAGAGGAGAAAAAATACATAACTTTTTAGGGGCCGGCCGTCCCCCTGCGGCTCTCAGACTCCCCTCCTCCAGCCCCCGAGGGGGAGACACACACACGTAAAGAAATATATAAAAAAGGATATAAAAATGCGCGAAGCTCCGGCGCGTGCTTACAATGTTCATAAAATATAGTATCAAATTTATATAATGAGAAGTGCCTTTGTTGGCGCGACGAAGGAGCAAAAAACCTTTTGATTGGAATCGTGAATGGACATTGGGATTATTTTGATAGATTTGGGGAGCCGCGGGAAATGCGAGCTAAGTAGGTATCTTGAATTCTCGCAAGTTGTCGTTCCGATGCTTCGGCCGTTTGGTGCGTATGGTTCCGTATGGTCCATTTTGATGGGAAGATATTTTGTTTTCTACCGTTCAGTTTTCATTATCTAAAACAGTGTTATTTTATTATTTTGACTATTTTATTAACTTATTATATATTAAATCGATATGGCAAGTTTATACATTTATTATATAGGTAAATAGATAAAAAGGCACAAGTGCGTGTTGATTACATTTGTAATTTTGATATAATTTTCATTAAATTAAAATCAAGCTAGAAACTTGGAGTTCCGGATAAAACAAAAATAATAACCATTATTCATTTCTTTGTTTATTTTTAATTTCCGAACATAATGTTACGTATGCTTTCGTTAAAAATGTTACCAATGTCTTCTCTTTCTCGGGGAGCGGGGTTTTTTTACAGTAAGAAGACGACAGACGAGCTACAGTTAACCTGATGATAAGTTGGATACTGTCACCCATTGATATCCGTGGTGCAAGCCATCATTAGTCTAGAATGACTAATGCTGGCACGTCACCCCGGATGCGGCCTACCTTGTGAGATGTAGGAATTGATTTGAGGAACTAACCTCTATGCACATTGCGTAAGGTGCTATTAAACATAAATGTGACTAATTCTAAGACTGAGAATTTATTCGGATCTTAGTCCTTAAACTAAGTCCTTTTCTAAACTAGAAACTGTGGGCCAAAACGTACAAAAATCGCTCTTTGATGATTTAATTATGACACTTTCTATCTTCATAATATGTATGTACAATAAAATACGTCAATGTACGCGGCAGTTGAAAAGAATATTTGAAATATAATAAGTTGAAATTCGATATTTTCTATACATTTTAGAAAGACCTTACCGACCTTATTTAGACGAGTCCTAGGCGTTGAAACTTTGATTACGGAAGGGCTCATCAAACTCTATAATTTTTGTGCATTATTTTTCTGAAACGTATGTAAATATATTTAATATATCTACATTTCCGTATGGGGCATGTCATCAGCTTTTTGTTTTTGATTCAACTGGTCACCCAATTGAATTGTAGTGAATTTATTCCCAAATTTTGAAGTTATCCCAAGTTTTTCAAAGAGTCGATTATATTAAAATGTCGCCCTAAAAGACACGCAACATGCATTAAATTGGCAGAGAGCTATTTCTGTACGTTTTAGAACTACGCTTAGGTGTATTAGTAGACATCTAACGTACCTACTTTTCTTTCGACACCTAAGTCGCGCCACCACCCCCACCCGTTTCCACAAGCGGAATCCACCCGGTGGGCTTGATCGTGCGGGCGACCAGGACCAGAAACCAGGACTCTTCAGCAGCAACCCAATCCACTTGGGAAGCCACCCCAAGGACCTGCCCACAGTAGCGGGCAGCGAAGAAACTTCCGTCAGTGGGCAAATACTCCAGGAGTAGAACTCTACCCCTCGTGAGGGAGATGAGAGATGGCTTTGGATTTTTTCTAACTGTCGCTGTCCATTCAACCTATAACGGATGCATCAGCATCACAAAGGATCGCGGGACTATCGAAACTTAAAATACATTGTAATGTAGAAAAAATATCAACATCTGGCTATTGTCTCGGTCGCGGGGGAGTCGGTACAAAATAAAATAAATAAATAACAAAATGTCGCCACCGCACGCGTCATTATTCAAGTGCGATTGACAGCCACTTCCATAGGCACCCATAGCTCGATTCGCGAGAGTCCGGATTGTGCGGAGTTCAATAATACGCCTACTTATTACTGCTGAGCAATCGTAACTATGTGACCAAATACTTTTGATATTTTTTACTACATCTATTGACTATTTACTAATCAAGAACTATCTATTGACACAATCGTTATAAATAGGTTTTAACAAAAATAAAAATACTCCAATGGGCAGTTCATGTAGGTATGTGCTGAAGATGAATGATGTAAAAAACAATTAAGTATAGGAAGCCAGGAAGATTTGTCACAGCGTGAATGGACGATGTCGAACAAGACAGCAACAATTATTTATTTACTTTTTTGCACTATATTATACAAAAGTGAACTTAATTCGTTAAGTTCAATGCATTATCTACCAGTCGACCGTTGGTTAAATGGGATAAATATGTAGTAGAGGGTTGACAGTTGAAATTAAGCAGTTAATTGATGTAATTATTGGTGCAAATAATTTGAAACTAAATGAGAAATAAAAATTACTAGAGATTTCAACTTAAGCAGGTGGGGACTCAAGTTATGCCCACAGAGAAAATTTAAACACGTAATATATAGGTATAGTTATTACTTAAACCAATTTTTCAATTGGCCTCATGAAATTAACGAAAACGGTCTAAATAAATAACTGAAAGTAAAATCTTTGACGCTGCAGTAAGAAGCATATAATTTAAATTCGGTTCAGATAGTGCTGCTATACGAGTAAATCTCTGTTTATAAATATATTATAGTGATTATAAAGGTTTAAACGGGTTGCTACAGACCTTTAATAGAGAAGACTAAAAGTAAAACGGGTGAAAATAAGGAATAAGTTTAATTAGAGCTTAATCTATATTTTCATATAACATTTTTCACACATATTTATCTGTTTAAACGGGTCTTAACACGACCTTATTTACCTTATTTATTTTACCCGACGTTTCGGTTGGGTTGCACCAACTATGGTCACGAGCCGACTGAAAAGGCGGGCAGTCCACGTCGAGAATTGCAAGCAGTTTCATCAACTACCCGCATTTGGTCTTCATAATCCGGAAAGTTGCGGCACAATCCTTTAACGTACGGCATAAATGCCCGTTGTCTGCGGACCTCGGGAAGTCTTTCCCTGCGATAGCGCCGTCGTTGCCTTCCAGTCACTTTATATCCATTTCGTTTAAGTACCTCCTGAACATGTAACAACTAATCCTTTAAATGTTCAGGGACACAGAGGTCTTGTGCTCTAGTATTCAAAGAAACAGCTACTGATTTTAGTTGTTGAGGGTGGATATGTGAGAAGACGTGTAGGTGTGTGTTTATTTTCTATATGTGGGACAAGAAGATGATTCTTCTGTAACCATTATATTAATATCTAGGAACGCTAAAACTCAGTGTTTCTCCATTTCATATGTGAATCTAATTTTTTTGATGAATGGAATTTAGGTGTTAAATATATTTTTCTACTTCTTGTCTACTTCCTTTGTAAGTACTGGACGTACTACAGTTGTAAGTATTGTACTTTGTAAATACTACTACTGAACTTTCCTTTGTAATAAATGAGGTAAACATTCGCGATAATACTCGTTTAAATAGATAAATATTCATATTCGCTAGCTGCGAAATACTCTGAAAAAGAACCTGTCAATTTTTTAACTTTATTTGACATAAAAACTTATGCAGATTACTCCAGATTGCAGTAAAGAGTTCATGACAGCTTAATTACAGATCCAAGAGGTACCTAAATTTTCAGTAGACAATATTCTTGCAAGTATCAAGATTTACTCATCATACTTTACCCAATGCGACTCGTGCTGTCGCACTGAACAACGGTGGCGAATCGCAAACTTCATGAATATAAATACAATATTCTTTTTGTATAAAACTGTCGAATAAAAAGGCGATTTATCAAAAACGTCTGCTCATTCACCGATACTCTTTTATAACTTTTAAATAAACATCGTTTTTGGGATGACGTACAAAATGGTGCGTGGCGAATTTTCGTTTTTTTTCTTTCATTTTTACTTCAAACTGTATTTTTGTAGGACAAGGGGTACTAATGAGTGGAGGACACCCAAGCTATGATGATGATGCATTTTCCTTTAACTCAATTGTTTGCAATACGAATATTTTTTGTACTCTTTATTTACTAAATAAGTAGCTACTTGCTCTATATCATTGCTTGTGGTTTTTAAATAAGTGCCTACCAAAAAAGAACCTTAATTAAGCTATTAATTAGGACTTTTCTTACTACGAGTATAAAGTCGAGGGCTGGCCAGATATTTATTGACCACTGAAATAAATTATAAGCAAGTGACTAGTCTAGTGATTGTCTAGTAATAAAATGGCTACTTCATAGAACACACAGAATATCAATATAGGTACTAGGTTGATGAATATATTTTTGGAAAAGTATTGAAACTAGGTAACGTATATCTAAATTTTATTTATTTTTCAACATAATCACCTTCTAATCTAATACACCTTGAATAACCTTGGGAAACAAGGCTTGATCCTGGGTATCAAAAAAAATTTTACAGCGCACATGACCTCATCATCCCCGTGAAATTTTATACCACGCAAGTGTTTTTTCAAATTGGTAAAAAGGTGAAAATCACTAGGAGCTAGGTCCGGAGAATATGGCGGATGTTGCATCAACTAAAACCCAGCCGTTCGGATGGCAGCGCCTGCAACATCAGATCGATGCGCGGGTGCATTGTCATTATGAAAAAGCACTCCGGCACGCAATTTTCCACGTAGTTTATTTTTTATTTCCTCGCGTAATTTTTGATCAATGTTGCGTAATACTCTCCAGTTATTGTCTGTCCTTTAGTTAAATAATCGATCATAATGATACCCTCCGCATCCCAGAAGACCCAGGCCATTATCTTGCCAGCGGACGCAGAGACCTTGAATCTCTTGGCTGGCGGGAGGACGATCTTTTCCACACCTTACTTTGGTTCTTCGTCTCCGGGTCACAATGGTGAACCCACGTTTCATCAACGGTTACAAACGTAGTCGAAAAGATTCTGGGTCTCGGTCAATAATTGCCAAATTTTGCTTTGAAATGTCTACTCTTGCTTTCTTTTGTGCGTATGTTAACATTCGTGAAACCCAACGCGCGGCCACCTTTTTGAATTTTAAGGTATAAGTTAAAATGAACTGAATTGTCCCGAACGAAAGCTTAGTAATCTCAGCTAAATGACGAATAGTTACACGTCTATCTGTCTTAACAATTTCTTATGTTTTTTTAATGTTGTCTTCAGTAGCAGCGGTTGTTGGACGCCCAGAGCGAGTCTCGTCGTTACAGACGCTTCTGCCGCGTTTAAATTCCGCACACCAGTATGCTACTGTAGAATTAGACAAAGCATTGTCTCCCAAAGTAGACTTCAATTCTTCAAAAACACATTTCGTAGAAAAAAAAATCAGGCAGAAATATTTATTAACCGCATCAACTTCGATTTTCTCCATTTTGCACACTAATAAAATTCCCACCAAATGAAAACAACGAAAAAAAATATATGTGACAGTTTTTTTTTAATTCTTTTGGCATTGGCTACTACTGAATTTGAGATTCGAATGAAATAGAATGCATTCTTATAATTTAATGTAAAGTATCCGATTCCAGAAACTTATTGATCAACCTAGTATAATGAAATATTACAAAGAAGGAGTTCAGATGCGAACCACCATAATGAAATATGGATTTTTCAAATAAATATCAGCTCGGACGTGAATTTTCGAGCGACATCGTCGCGATATAGCGGCCATGTTCGCCCGCTTATCGCCTACACTCGAAAGTCGCTTGTGAACACGGCTCTAAGAATAAAATATGCGCAAAAATATAGGTATGTGGCTAATTCTGAAACAGTATAGTTGTAGTCCACAAATTCGGTCCTCATAGTTCACGTGCATCGGCACGTGCCTGGGCGCTTTACACCGACTCGCGATCCCGCGGTATCCTCCCAAAGCAACGCCCTAAGCCAAGGTCCGTTCCTTCCGCCGGTCTACCGGCGGGGGAGCCCTTAGGCTCGTTGCTGCAAACACTTTTTGCTCCTGGCTGAGCGCCTTCTGCGCTCGCCCTAGACCATACATGTCCGATGACTCTTGAAAGGCCATTAGGGCCAGAATTTAGCCATTCCGAAATAAAAGATATATATATATGTTATATTTCAAGAGAGCACAGGTATCCTGTGCCCATAGCATTCGTGCTATAAATACAGATACAAATACAGTTATAAATTGATACATTATACAGGTACACTTGAAGACAGTATCTACAAATGGATGGCGAGGAAATTTTAATAACTAGGTCTTTTAATTTTAATGTTATCTTATCCTTTTTACAGAATCAGTCGTTCCTTTGTTTTTCTATCTTTTATTAATGTTTGAATAATTTCCCATTCGTCATCACGAACGAGTAAAAAACTTGCTTTACAAATTTTCTAACTAAAAGATAACTATGAGTTCCGTCAAATCATTACTCAAGTCAGGGATATGACGTATAGAACTGTCAAAAAATAGAGTGAATTATCCATAATTGTTAATAAAATAAAAGGTTGAATATACTCTGCACAACAAAAGTAAACTTTTATTGGACTGATGCACTCTCTACAACCACTTTAGGAACTAAAGCGTTTTACCCTCGACAAGTACAGCAGTCAAGTTCATACTGTCGCGAGTAGCGATGGGTAACTCCGGAGTTAATGAATTAAAAGAGTTGAATCCGAGAGCGGACTAGAAAACTTTAATGACTCCACCGAACTGTTACTCAGTCCGAGGAGTTATTTAACTCCGAGGACTTACTTATTCTTTTGACGTTTTGTTTTTGGTTGGATTGTGGCGCGACCTTTTTTTTTTTTAGGATAGGTGTAAAACGTCGCAACTTTACCACAAGTCTTTAACATTGCCTAAAATAGTAATATGCTGATAACTCGCAAAATATTTATGTTGCATCACTGAAACCAATGGTATATTTTGTAAAGATATTCTGACAACACAAAAAATGGTCGCCATAGTACTAATGTCACCTACCTTCACGTCAGTGCCGTTTTGAACGTCAAGAAGGAGACGGGAATTTATACCGATGCTCAAAACTTTTTCGGTAAGTCGAAATAGAATATTGTTTAAGTTTTGGTAATATAGTTATCTTATCGATTTAGTCTTCTTTAATATAATGCAATTGCTAGATTCGTTTTGTCGTCAAGCGTTCTAAAATAAATTAGACTTAGGCAAAGATGGGATAAGTTTGATAAATAAGTAACCTCAACTTTATCTACGGTAGGGTTGTTGCAGTTATATTTTTGAAATTATATAATTTTATTTTTTTTATCATTTAATTTGCCTTATAATGTAATTTTGTTTAATTGGATATTTTTTTAACAACGAAACGAATACCTAATACATTAGGTAAAGTATTAGGTAAAGTTACTACGTATTACTTTAAAAATTACTTTAATTAAGCAGTTGATATATATTATTTTATTTTTAGGTCCACAATGGAAAAACATAGAAGAAAGCCAGGTGCCAGGCGCTACAAAGATTATGAAGATAGCTTACTAAATTTAGCAGTAGATTTGGTAAAAAACAAAAATTTAAATTCATATGAAGCAGAAAAACAGTTTGGGATACCAAGAAAAACAATTTTAAATAAAGTAAAGCTGAAACATATGCGTAAAGTTGGATGTCCTAATAAATTGTCTGAAGAGGAGGAGTCAAGAATTGTGGAAGCGTTGATTCTTTGCGCCAATTATGGCAGTCCTTTAACACGTTCAGAATTGAGAATAATCGTTTATGACTACCTTAAAAAAATGAAAAATCCGCACTTTTTAATAATAAGATGCCAGGCGAAAAATGGATTAGGATTTTTTTAAATAGGCACAAAAATAAATTAACGACGAGATCGACTCAAAATATTAAGCTTGTACGGGCTACAAAAACTTACAGTGAATATAACGAATATTTTGATAACCTAAAAGTAAGTTTAACTAATGCAAAACCAGAGCACATTCTGAACTACGATGAAACTAATTTATCTGATGATCCCGGTAGCCTGAGATGCATTTTTAAAAGAGGTGTTAAGTATCCTAATAAAATTCTCAACAGTACTAAAACTGCAATATCTCTCATGTTCGCGGCCACTGCGTCCGGAAAATTATTTCCTCCATACGTAGTTTATAAGGCAGAAAATCTGTGGAGTAACTGGTGTGAAAAAGGGCCGCCCGGTACAAGATTTAATAAATCGAAATCCGGTTGGTTTGATAATTAATCAAACCTTTGAAGATTGGTTCAATACTATTATAATACCCTGGGCACAAAGCTCACCAGAACCCAAAGTAATGATAGGGGACAATTTGTCCTCGCATTTAAACATAAGCATTATTGAGAAATGTCGTGATAACAATATTCGCTTTGTTTTTCTACCACCCAATTCAACTCACGATACCCAACCACTTGATGTCTCATTTTTTAGACCCTTAAAAAGAACGTGGCGCAATATTCTACTCGACTGGAAAGTACGACACCCGTCCAGTAATTCCTTAAACAAAAGTATTTTTCCAGAATTACTAAAATCATTAATTGATGCAATAAAAATTAATCAAATAGAAACAATCAAGAATGGATTCAAGGCCACTGGGATACACCCTTTAAACCCTGAAGAAGTTTTAAGAAAACTACCTGATTACAACGTGGAGAATAGGGAACCAGAGGTTACCTTTAATAATGCTCTTCTCAGTTATTAAAAAGAATCAAGATCTCCCAATAGTAACATAAACAGGAAAAGAAATAAAAAAGTCTATATAAAACCAGGGGAATCTGTGTCAACCGAAGACTTTACAACAATACCGAATACTAGTTCTTCTAGTTCTAGAAGCTAGTTCTTCTTATCAAAATATAAACATTCCTCCAGGTGTGGTTGTGAATTGCGAAGCACCACAGAACTTATACATTTCTAATAACCGCACTTTATTTACAAAGGCATGTGAAAATGACCCTCCAACCTCTTGTGTTCCTGTTGAACCCAGAAAAATATTATCAAATATTTCACTCAGATAACTAGACAAAAGCCAAGGGTCAGATTCAGACAGTATAACTTCATCGTTTTCTTTGCATGATTCTTCAGAAGATGGCCCATTTGTAGACTCACAGAGTGATACTGAAAGTTTTTATGAAGATAATTTAAATTTCACTGAAGAAGATTCCACTGATGACGTTACTGTAGGAAAATATGTACTAGTTAAATTCCTTGCAAGGAAAGTCAATATATACTACATTGGTTTGATTATAAGTCATAATGAAAGCAATGGTACATATTTAACGAAATATCTGAGAAAGAACACCAAGGGAACATTTTCTTGGCCATTAGTGGAAGACATATCCGAGATCACACGTCTAGACATTGAAAAGGTTTTACAAAACCTTAAAGTCGGGCGACGAGGCCAATTAATTCCGTATTAATTCCGTATTAATTCCGTATTTAATTCCGTATTTAATTCCGTATTAATTCCGTATATATATAAAGCTCGAATATATATAAAGCTCGAAATAAAGCTCGAAATATATATAAAGCTCGTAATAAAGCTCGATATAAAGCTCGATATTAAAGCTCGATATTAAAGCTCGATATTAAAGCTCGATATTAAAGCTCGATATTAAAGCTCGATATTAAAGCTCGATATTAAAGCTCGATATTAAAGCTCGATATATATATAATCGATATATATAATCGATATCGATATCGATATCGATATCGATATCGATATCGATATCGATATCGATATCGATATATATATAAAGCTCGATTACCACTCACTGACTGACTGACTGACTGACATAATTGTTCTCCCAGTTCCCACCTGGTGGGTGAGAAACTTTAAATGAGAAAGTAAACCCTCAGGGTAGGTGAGCACCAGAAAAATCCGACTTCTTCGAGTTGCCCAAACCTGATGAAAAATTCCAACGGCCAGCACAAACGGTAACAGCTACGCGGGCGGTGCTTGACCGAATGTCATAGGGAACCGCCGGCAGACGCCAGAGCGCGCCGCGAAAATTCCAAATTCGAAAAAAAAAATGGCCGCCATACAAATTTCAATCGCTCGTATTTCCGAAACGGTAAGAGGTAAGCGAGGGGTGCTCGACCAAATGTCATTCAGGAAGATGTAAGCTTTTTCGTGGTTGCAAAATTGTTTCAAAATGGCCGATTCAAGATGGCGGCCGATTTTCAAGTTTGTCCGAGGGGGGTGGAAATCGGCACCCGGGAGGTCGTGGGGGCCCTGATTGAGAATTTCGGGTCGGTTTTTCGATTCCGCCGTTCCCAAGATGGCGGCCGTAAATTGAAATTTCAAATTTCGATCGGCCATAACTCCCGCGAGGCCGGAGGCCGAGCGGCGCGGGCGAGGCCGCAGGCCGAGCTCGCCCGGGACTTGCACCGGGAGCGGGCCCGTCCTCATCCGGTGGACCTTCAGCTCGACGGTCGACGGCCTACCTGAACGGTGAGAGGTAGTCACATGGTGCTCGACCGAATGTCATAGAGAACCGCAGGCAGTCTAACGAGAGCGCGGTGAAAATTCAAAATGGCGGATTCAAGATGGCCGCCATACAAACTTATTTTGACCGTCGCTCCCGAACGGTTGGAGATATCGGATCGGGGCTCAAACTAATGTGGTGGGGCAAGTCGATGTTCTTCCACTGGACCAATTTCTTTTTCCAAGATGGCGAATCCAAGATGGCGGCCATTTTTAAAATTCCTTCGATCGGGATGAAATTTAATACCTGGGGAGATCAGGGGACCCTGATTCAAGATTTTGGAACATTTTTTTTGTTTCGCCATTTTTCAAGATGGCTGCCATACAAAGTGGAAATTTCGATTTTGAGGTCCGAGGGCATTTCCGAGGGAGTAGCTCGAATTGGACAAGGGGTGCGGGGTGGAATTCCCCCTCGTTGGAAACTCTGGTCTAAGGGGAAATTAGACGGAAAAAAAATCCAATATGGCGGACACAAAATGGCGGAAATTTAAAAAAATCTTTGGAAAATTTAAAAATTTCTGAGCGAATGTGTTTCGAGGTGGAAAATCGAGGAAGAAATTGGCTTCAGGAGGGTTCCGATCGAGGATTTAGGGTAGGTGTCGAAATTTTCCAAGATGGCCGCCATACGAAATTCTTTGGGCGACAGCTCCGAAACGGTTAGAGATATCGGATTGGTGCTCAAACTAATATCATTTATAATGACGATTTCTTTCTACTGAGGGGAGAATTTTTTTCAAGATGGCGGCCTTTTTCCAACGTCATCCGATTCGGATAAAAATTGATAACGACGTCTAACGAGGCCGCAGGCCGAGATCCGCGTAGGGCGAAGCCCGGAGCGACCGGACTACGTCACCACCAGCCGCGCACGCTGTGTAACTTACGCGAGGCCGTACGCCGAGCTGCGTCTAACGAGGCCGCAGGCCGAGATCCGCGTAGGGCGAAGCCCGGAGCGACCGGACTACTGCACCACCAACCGCGTACTCTGTGTAACTTACGCGAGGCCGTAGGCCGAGCTGCGTCTAACGAGGCCGCAGGCCAAGATCCGCGTAGGGCGAAGCCCGGAGCGACCGGACTACGGCACCACCAAAGTTTCAAGTTGTCCGATCTGGACGAAAATTGATATCTGGAGGGTTCGGGGGACCCCGATTAAGGATTTATGGTTATTTCCAAGATGGCCGCTACGCAAAATTCTTCGGAAGACATCTCCGAAACGGTTAGACATATCGGATTGGTGCTCAAACTAATGTTGTTTATCATGACGATGTCTTTATATTGAGGTAAACATTTTTTTCAAGATGGCGGCCATTTTTCGAATTCCTCCGATCCGGATGAAAATTGATATCTGGGGGGTTCGGGGGAGGCTGATTAGGGATTTGGAATTCTCATTTCGATTCCGCCATTTTTGAAGATGGCCGCCACGCAGGAGCCGCACAACATCAACTACAGCGATCTCTCTCAGTGTGTAATTTGCGCGAGGCCGCAGGCCGAGCTCCGCGCAGGGCGAAGCCCGGAGCGTCCCCCCCCCCCCCCATCAGGGGGAGGCCGGCGCCCAGGGGGCGCCGTCGAAACCTAGTTTTCAATATAGAGTCTATAATTCCCCTGATAAATATTAAGTAAAATTAGTTAAATTAAATTTTTGCTTACAGCATTTGCCTGTTTATTTGATCATTAAACATTTAAATAAAACCTTTTTCGAACCATTTAGGACAAATTAAGTGGTATTTTTAAAGCCGAGAGCGAAATACTCCGTTTCACCCAAAAATATGGATTGGATGTTTTCTTCATAACTATGTCCATTTCTAAAGAAATGTTACTTATTATAAGTAATAATGTTAATGTTAATAATATTGTTAATGTTAAGTAATAATAATGTATAAGAAATTATTACACTGTGAAAAAAAAAGTCGTTCATTTCTAAATTTGTGACAACCCTATACAAGACTTTGTCAATGTATGAAAATAACCAAAATTTACATCCCAACATTGCCTGGCTTTAATTTAGGCTACTTATGTACATTTTTTCGATTTTTAAATAAACACTAACATGATATAAGAATACAGTTCAATATAGAGTGGAGAGTTTGTGGATTTGTGTCTTGTAATACTTTTTAACAACGTAGGCAAAGTTGCGATTTTTCAGCCCAACTTTGCCTGGTATTAGCTTCGTTCGCGGTAAGGATTCAGAACTGATTCGGAACTATACGCATGCGCAGTTCAAATAATGCCGTTCGCGGAACACACAGTTCAGAATTTCTAGTTACAGTTCTGCGTTCGCGGAACCGTCGAACTGGGTTCAGGATCGGTTCAGAATTAGTTCTATCAGTTCTATAACTTTGGCAAGAATCCGTAGTTCCAGACATGCGCAGTTTTTACCTAACGACATTTGACATACATGCTGCGGCTATATTCAGTTGGTTAGAAACTAATAAACTGGTTAAATAGTTAAATAAAATATAAATTGTATTAATTTATTAAGGGTTAAATAAAATATGGTTAGTTTTGTTTGTTTAAATAAGTTTATATAGTACTCTAATAAGAGTAATGTGTTTTGGTGGGTCCACTTAAATACTTGCCAACTTAGGGGTTTTCCCCCCAAATTTAGGGGGTAAATAAGTGGGATGGTTTTTTTTAGGGGTTTTATATTTTTAGGGATTTTTTGACTCTTCATATATTTTTTTGAATATATATTTTTCATATATTATGTGAAAGTATAGGCCCTGGGACAATCCAAACTATAATAGCTAATCATATTTATTTGTTGACCTAGCGACTTAACGACATCTAGTACAAATATATTACAACTACTCTGTGGTGACTGGTGGATATTGTGCCTATGTATAGGCCTATGTGCCTATACATATGTACGTTGATTATTGTTTACTTGTTTAATTCGATTTTGTTGTTGTACTGCTGTGCCGACAAGCAATTTGTTAATGATGCCTAAAGAAACTAAAAATAAAAAAATGTACAGTCAGAAGTACACGTAGATTTGGGAAACAGATCCAGATTTAAAAGGTAAAGAAATTTCATTGCATTTTTGTAATTTATATTTTTTCTTTTATTATATATTTTTTTAGAGGTATTTCTATGTAATTGGGGCGATTTTGGGGGTTTTTGACTTAAGCTTTAGGGATAAATATTTTTGAGAGTTGGTAACACTGCCGATGACAGTAGATCGTACGCAGTTTGGTTCCGAAATCGTTCGCGGAAATAAAAATCACGAATCGGTCTATAACCGAGCATGCGCTCTACTAGGATTCCAAATTAGTTCAGTACTAGTTCCGAATTAGTTCTGAATCCTTACCGCGAACAAAGCTATTAAATGTCGTTACAGATCTACTCCTTTAGTAATATAATGTAATATCACCATGATATCCCGAAGACAAGATTTTGAACTTTATTTAGTACATTGCAAAGTTGAAAATAGCTTTTAAATTTCGAAGATATCTTTAAAAAAGCGTAAAACTTAGGCAATGTTGCGGCAGTTTACGGTATCAAAAGTGAAATCCCTTAATTGTTTCATTTACTCCTTACTACTCCGATCGTTGGAGATTACTCCTCGATGGCGCGACCTTTTTTTTTTTTTTAGGATAGGTGTATCAAGAGTGAAATCCCTTAATTGTTTCATTTACTCCTTACTACTCCGATCGTCGGAGATTACTCCTCGATGGCGCGAACCTTTTTTATTTTTTTTTAGGGTAGGTGTATCAAGACTTAAATTGTTTAATTGTTCCATAGAGCTTCTTTTTTTCCTTGTGCTTGATTACCCAGCACTAGCATCGATAGTGATTACGTAAAAGAGTTAAGGAGTTACTAAGAGGAGTTGGATCCGCAGGCGAAGTAGGATTAGGTGAGTTAAATTACTCCGAAAAGTCTTGATTATCCACCACTAGTCGCGAGACACTCGTGAAATTTGTACGGAGATGACACTTTATTGACAGTTCAATATGTCATATCCCGTACTCGAATAAAAAATCCGACTAGAGAAATCGCATGGAGTGCCAAGCTTTGTATATTTTGCCCTACTAAAATTTTGTGTATAAAATTAATAATACCAAACAAAAACATAAAAATACCTGTTACTTGACCACGTCTCTAAAAATAAATATTTTTTATTGATTTATGTAGTTCAGTAACATTTATAATACTGCTAATAATTCTGCGTGTATTGGTGTAAAGAATGATTTGACGGTTTGTCAATTTTAATGACAGTTTCCGCTTACACCCAAAGTTACAGTGACTTTCAAAAACTATTTCTGTTTTATTTATTGCAAACTAAGTAAGGATTTTACTTTTATTTATATTAACGACATACTTTAAATGGATATTATAACTGGTCACTAAGACTAGTGACCAATCATCATTTACAATATTATTTATGGTTATAAGATTTTATGTTTTTTTTTATTATGGTTATAAGTTATAGCAAATAATGGTACTTCTCTTTTAACTCTTTGAAAAAGTTTTATGTTTTCAGTACCTACACTATTTAAACTTTCGAATTCTATCATTCCAATCATCTTAAATCATATATAATTGCAGAAAATGGCGGCTTCAGTTGTCGACACATACGCAGACCCCAGTATGGGTTGGATGAATACCCCTGTGAGCACCGGTACCTCAATTATGGCGTGCGAGTTCGACGGCGGCGTCATCATCGGTGCCGATTCTAGGACCACCACGGGAGCTTACATAGCTAACAGAGTGACAGACAAACTAACAAAGATCACTGACCATATTTACTGCTGTAGATCTGGTTCCGCTGCAGATACACAAGCCATCGCTGATATTGTATCGTATCACCTGAGTAAGTAAATTGATTGATATTAACCTATGACATCCCACCACAGGGCACAGGCCTCCCCTAGTAAATCACTAGTGGATTTTATGTCATAATTCCACCATGCTGGCCAATACTTTTTATCCTTGAGTATGAGGATTTGCTCATGATGTTTTCCTTCACTGCTGAGCTAGTGATATATTTTTTTTAATCTGTACTTAATCTGTTCATCATTTTGTAAAAGTGGTACTCAGTGGTACAGACCAAAGATTTAAAGTCATGACCTCGGAAATTAAAGCAGTGATTTGTATCTTAAAATTTAAAAAGAACCTATATTCCTTTTAAGGAATTATTTGAACCTCATATAATAGAGCATATTTGAATTCAAATAATTTTCAATACATACTAATAAGAAAAATTACTAAAAAGTGGTAGATATAGAGTAAATTATATGGACAAACTCAGTTTTTATTACACCAGGATATAAATAATGCAACATTTATTGCCACTAAGTTCAACTGAAATTATAGTTCAGCTTCTGCAAAAGTTGAAGTTCATCTTTGACTTAAATTGACTTTTGACCAGTCATCCATGTCTTAGCTGAACAGGACCACTAATACAAAAGACAACCAATTAAACCAAAGGACTTATAATTTGATAGGTTAATGACTATTAACAAAGTGATTCCACAATTTTGCCATAGAACCCTATTGCTCTGCCTTTGCTAAGAAGTTCATGAGTGTAGCCACAGTGGGATGCTTACACATCCCCTCACATATGGAAGAATAAGTAACAGACTTTCTCTATTACACAATCTATTTAAAATTATAAGAAAATTGTGTCTTTGCCCTGTTGTTGATTGTTTGTTCCCTGGATAAAATCCTGACTATACCCTTGATTAAGAGTTGTTTTTAACATTACTTTTAACTATAGTTGTTTAATTACAGACTTCCACAAGATGGAGTTAGGTGAGGTGCCACTAGTACAGACAGCTGCTTCTTTATTCCGTGAGCTCTGCTACAACTACCGTGACTCCCTCGTTGCTGGCATTCTAGTGGCAGGCTGGGACAAGAGGCATGGAGGTATATACTCATATGATAAAAGAATTTATACTAATCACTGTCACAGAATTTAAAGACCACATTCCCATTACATGGAACCAACTTCCTATCCCTCTTCATCACATCTAGGGGAGGGTACATGCTGCAGTCCCACAGTTACTGGGTGCACTCGACTGACCATGTTACCACAACATGTTACACCATGTCTCACAAATATTACCTTGAAATGTACTATATTTTCTACTTTATCATATTTTCCCAATATATGTATGTATTTTGGTAGTGAATGAGATATGCCAGAGCACATTCCCCTCCTATCCTATAAAACTTATTTCCTGTAAAATGTCATATTTGTCCCTTGGATCACTTATGCAGAATGATATCCAGTTGTCCTCATCCAAGGACATTTCTCATTTGATGGAATAGGATGGAAAGTAGACAGTATAATGGAATGAGACATTACCTTTATCCCATCATACTCCCTATCCAGTGGAATGCGATCTATTAGAATTTTTTATTGAAAATAGATTCCACAAGTCTGGTATCATTGCAACCATTGCATATCTAATCACTTCCTCATAGTTCACGGCCAATACCTATTAGCTTGTAGGTTGTTTTAACAATAGGCTAGTGCCCAAATACTGCTTAAAACAAAATCTGAAGGTATTATTCATTAAAAAAAATACTTTTATCTCATTTACAGGTCAAATCTACTCCGTTCCAATCGGCGGCATGATGCAACGACAGGCTGTGTCTATTGGCGGCTCTGGCTCCACCTATGTGTACGGCTACGTCGACGCTAACTTCAAACCGAACATGAGTAAAGAGGAAGCCGTGAAGTTCGTCACAAATACTCTCACGCTGGCGATGTTGAGAGACGGATCTTCGGGCGGCGTGGTGAGACTTGGAGTGATAACTGAAGCAGGCGTTGAGCGAAGCGTAATTTTGGGTGATCAACTGCCGAAATTCTATGAGGGTTAATTCTTAATTATAATAGGGTACTTATTGTAATAAAATTTTTGAAGTGACATTTTTTGTTTAATTTCTAATCTAATTTATCGTAAATCTGTGCTCTGTTGGCTGCAAGTCTCTGGCGGATGCTCTTATACATTCCACTTTGCGCACATAACTCACGATTCTCAACATCGCAGGCAACTCATGTCTCATTGTATGTATCTCCACTGAGGGATCACTCCTCTGGAATTGAGTGAAGATACCATAGCGAATATACATACTGTCTTATTTCTGTTACGACCGCTCCGAAAGCGACACGCTATCATACTTCACCCGCTGCAAATACGACCACTTATGACAGCTGTTTTCGAAGCGAGTGCGTTTGTAATGCTGTAATGTCTTATTGTAGCAATGCATTATACCTATAAAAGGAGCAATTACTAGCATTTAACGCCTCTCAGCGAGCGAGCTGTACCGCTCTATTGTCAAGTAAGTACTCAACATTAAGTAGGTATTTTTTTTATAGTATAGATGGCAGACGAGCGGGCGGGCCACATGATGGTAAGTAGTCACCGTCGCCCATAGAGGCCTGCTTAATAAACTAAGCTATAATCACATTTAGACCGAAATCCGCCATAACAGTTCTATTTACAGAAATGCAACATCTCAAAAGTGATTTAATAGCTAATTTCAAACCGGACATGAACAGCAGATTCTTTTTTCTTTTTAAGGTCATCCTTTACAACTAACTATACAAGTTCTACATTTTTATAGATAGCATCATCAATCGTACTAAGCATTTATTATAGTTGAATTACTAAAAATTGTGAAACTGTTAATAGAATCCCTCGGCTACTAAACATTATGATCCTTCAGATAAAGATCTCCATTAAATAAGTAGCTTCTCACACGCTTTCATGGAAGGACTTTTCATAAGAAGGGTATTAGATTTGAAGTATTGTTCAATTCCATTATTCTCTTAATATTTTTAATAATATGGTGGAGAGTCCTCCCATTATATTTCCTAATCAACTCCTAAATCTTAAAAGGTAGGTGGCGCATCAGAGCGTGCCTACTTTCCCAATGTTGTCTACATTATCCAGTTATTATTAGTTGGACTGAGTTCGTCGAACTGCATAATATTCACGTTCATTGTGTCGCAGGCGCTACGTGTTCATCCTGCTACTCGAGCAGCAAGATGTAGGTTGACAAAGGCAATATGAAGCAAATCATGATCAATAAAATAAGCCCATTCCAGTATTTTATGCCGCTCATTAAATTAATTATTTCTCGTTGACAAATTACCCAAACAACACTTGGATAATTATTTTGTTTTACTCGCAAGGATTGTTATAAATACAACAAATCGGGATGTAATTTTAATAAAAACGATAGGACTTGATGTTACAAATGTCATTTATTGGTTCATTTATATTTACTTTTTTAATTAAGAAAACAACTTTCAGCAATAAACATATCGCGAATATACTCTTATTAAACTTCTTTCTACTGCAGTATATTATTACTTAATAATACACAAAATTTTATTGGTACGCGCGCACATGAAAAATCAAAATAATTGTGATCTACTGGCGCATTATTAAGACGCATACTTTTGAGTGGCACGCATAGTATGCATTTACGAAGTATTAGTATTATGCATAAATGAGAGTATCACGTGTGTGTAACGCGGCCTTTTTACAGATTGTCTTTACAAAGCTTTTTAAATAAAATAAAGATTGTACATATTGTGACGTCATCATCGCAAGTAGCACGTTTGAAACTGAATAGCTATTCACAATATATTTCACCATATGAAATATTTTAGCATATATTTTTATTTAAATACATAAAATCCGCTATTTCTAAATCAACTTCTCCATTGCAAGTATTCTTTGGATGCCTTAAAATTACATACATTTATTAATCAATATTATACAAATATAATAATAAAAGGCAATTATCGCGTTGATTCCTGCACCATCGCATTTCCCAAAAAGCTTATACATATAGTCCGTCTTAAAAAACCTTACTTGATAATTTTAGTATAATTTGCAACATTTGTTTCGTATACTCCACAGATCCGTTTTTTTTTATTCGCTGTAAAGATCTCGAAACAATTACTAATTTTGTTACTAAGGCAATATTTTGCAACTATTGTTTTATGCGCCAGATTTCAATTCCCCCTATTTATTAGCCAAGAATGATTTTTCAGACTGTTACGTCTTATAATAAGTATTTACTTTTTACACAGTAGTATATAAAGTTTCGAACCAAAACTTGTATCCTTAACAAGAAACTATTGTTCTTCACCACCAAACTGGTAAAAGAAAACTGGTTTCATATCTCTTAATTATAACCTGTTATATATTCATTTGCATAACGAGTATACAATAAACGTTGGATCATATAACACCATAAAAATAAGTTATTACTAAGTGCCAATATTGAATTATAAGTACGACAGATAACAGATAAGGGTCAATCCATTTCAAATCACCCAATATAAATAAAATTTGTTGCTTAACATTTTTTATTTTCCTGATTTTTTTATCATGGGTTCCTTATAGGTAGACAGTCACAAAACACTGTTTGAAAAAAATTTAAATGCCATAGTTTTTTTCTGGCAGCCATTTTTAAAGTAGCGTTTGGGCAAATTTTAATAAAAAACGTGGTTTGCGGAAAGTTTAATTGCCAAGCTATTTTTAAAGATATCAGAATAATTCAAAAACCAGTGTGTTCAGCCTGAAATGAACTTCAGGTATACATTATTTTACTTTTTCTATCATGCAAGAGAGTCAGTCAATCTCTTTGTGTAAAAACTCGGAAAAAACTTATCAATCGGTACTTTTTAAGACCATAAATTTTTATAAAGGAAAAGATACTCACTAATAATATGTTATTTCTGTGTTGAATACTTATATAACTACCTGCATTATAAGTTTTAGTCCTGAGAATGCACTCCTTTTTTTTAGAGCTTTTCAAAAATGGCCGAAAGCCTTTTAACGTCAATTTTCTCAGGTCAATATCTAAAAAGGGACTGAATGAAAACAAGTGAAAAATTTACATAATGTTCTTTATAGAAATAGGAATATCTCACAAAAAAATTATGACTGAGACTCAACTACATTTCGAGTAATAGAGCAGTGAATTTCAGTAAAAACGCTACCCTTCTACACGCTCGTGCAGTGCCAAGTTAGCAAACAAGTGCTTGTTTATATCATTGTAATGATAAAACTGATTGTTAATACAAACATTAACAATTAGTTTTATCTAAAACAATTAACTTATATTTAAAATTTTTATTTTTTTTATTTAGGCCTACCTTATATTTATAATTAAAACTGATTTAAAACTAGAAATAATATATATCAGCAAAAAACAATACTCAACCATAACATAGCAATAAGTTAAAACACTTATGTTAAGAAAAAGTATTTATTATATCTATTACACTTAAAAAAAATATATCTATATAATGTATTTCAAATGGAAAACAGCATATTTTTAACTTACGATTTTTCAGCAATCCTGGCAAGTGCTCGTAACAAATCGTGCTCGTCGTGTTAAAATGATGTTTTTTAAGTTATTATTTATGTAAAAGTGGGCCTCGTTTAGGCTAAAAAAGCACTTTGATAATATATTTGAGTGCTTTGTGCTATTAATGGTGCATAGTTTAGTGTTACGAGCACTTGCCAGGATTGCTGAAAAATCGTAAGTTAAAAATATGCTGTTTTCCATTTGAAATACATTATATAGATATAATTTTTTAAGTGTAATAGATATAATAAATACTTTTTCTTAACATAAGTGTTTTAAGTTATTGCTATGTTATGGTTGAGTATTGTTTTTTGCTGATATATATTATTTCTAGTTTTAAATCAGTTTTAATTATAAATATAAGGTAGGCCTAAATAAAAAAAATAAAAATTTTAAATTTTAAATATAAGTTAATTGTTTTAGATAAAACTAATTATTAATGTTTGTATTAACAATCAGTTTTATCATTACAATGATATAAACAAGCACTTGTTTGCTAACTTGGCATTGCACGAGCCAGTAGAAGGGTAGCGTTTTTACTGAAATTCACTGCTCTATTACTCGAAATGTAGTTGAGTCTTAGTCATAATTTTTTTGTGAGATATTCCTATTTGTATAAAGAACATTCTGTAAAATTTTCACTTGTTTTCATTCAGTCCCTTTTTAGATATTGACCTGAGAAAATTGACGTTAAAAGGCTTTCGGCCATTTTTGAAAAGCTCTAGAAAAAAAAGGAGTGCATTCTCAGGACTAAAACTTATAATGCAGGTAGTTATATAAGTATTCAACACAGAAATAACATATTATTAGTGAGTCTCTTTTGCTTTATAAAAATTTATGGTCTTAAAAAATACCGATTGATAAGTTTTTTCCGAGTTTTTACACAAAGAGATTGACTGACTCTCTTGCATGATAGAAAAAGTAAAATAATGTATACCTGAAGTTCATTTCAGGCTGAACACACTGGTTTTTGAATTATTCTGATATCTTTAAAAATAGCTTGGCAATTAAACTTTCCGCAAATCACGTTTTTTATTAAAATTTGCCCAAACGCCACTTTAAAAATGGCTGCCAGAAAAAAACTATGGCATTTAAATTTTTTTCAAACAGTGTTTTGTGACTGTCTACCTATGGGGAACACATGGAAAAAAATCCAGGAAAATAAAAAATGTTGAGCAACATTGCCTGGGTGATTTCAAATGGATTGACCCATAAGATAATATGACATTTTATGACGCACTTTTTATATCAATACTTTTGAAAGGTGCACTGAGTACAGTGAAATCAACGAGACATGTGCTTTGCGTTTGTGTGAGGGCGCGCGCAATGATAGTGTTACAGTGCGAACCATTTCGACAGTTGGCTTGGACAATTCGGCTCCCACTCATTGATTTCACTGTTTTATGTTTATGTGTTTTAACAAGGTTCTTTGGACATTTTTTTTCTTTTATCAATATTATTCACACAAAAAATTTCTTCTATCAATATTATTCATACAAATTCATACGAGAGACAAATAAGGTGATGATACCATCACCTTATGTCAATGTCCCTCACACAAATCTTTTCTGTTATCAATGTCTTTCCCACAAAACATTTATTACGTAAGAATTCCTAATTCCTCCATAGTATCGAGGTCGCGCATCAGCATTTGTATGGTCTGCTTGGTGCGGGGGAAATAGTCAGCTGTCTCGTCATCTTCGAAGGATGGGTCTTGGGACTCCAGTTCTGAAGACATATTGACAGTTAATTTTATTGTCGTGTTATAAAATGATAATTGATGAATGAGAAGAGCGAAAGACCGAGTGTGGTTGCGAGTTCTGGTACTGGTGTTTATCCAGCAGTGGTATAGTGATAAATTCTTATATCACACTCATTGATATAAGAATTTATCACTATATAAAAATTTGTATTTGAATCAAATTATAAAGAATTTTATTTTGATCGTTGACACGACAGAAAGGTACAGAAATTGCTATATTTCAAACTTATTTATTTATTAAAAAAGACAAACTATAATTACACCTCAAAAATCAATGAGCGGAGCATGCATCTACTGACTGGTAATGGTATTTAGGTTATAGTAGCCCTTATAGACTGGGGTCCATGCAGGGGCTTATTGAACAGGTCCTTTACTTATTTTATTTTACTCGACATCAGCTTATGAGGTTTTGCACAGTCTAGATTCATAATGCAAGAAAATTCGAAAACGTTATTTATTTAAGCAAACTATAAAAATATTTCGGAAACTGGAAGCTAATTACCTGGTATTCTGCAATCCTTAGAAAAAAGGAGTGTGTTTTGATGACATTCGAAATAAATGCAAAAAATGTTGGTACATTTTTTTATTAACCTTTTAGGTTAATAAAAAAAAACAAGCTAAAAACTTGGGAGTTTTTGATAAAACAAAAAGAATAACCATTGTTTTTATATTAATTTCCGAATATAATGTTACTTGTGCTTCCGTCAAAAATGTTACTAATGCCTTTTCTTCTAAGAAGGACAAGTATATTTAATTGAAACATCTAACGTCAAAATGTAAAAATTCCTATGGTTATGGTTATGACAATGGACATTATAACCCAGTGGACATTTTGACGTTACGCTCGCAGACGAATTGTAATACTTATTCTGCAACTTGCGCCACGATGGAGTCAAGCCTGGCGTCGATTAGAGTTTGGCAGCGGTGTACGTAATTTAATAAACTTAATACTTATTACCTGCAACTTGTGCCTCGATGGAGTCAAGCCTGGCGTCGATTAGAGTTTGGCAGCGGTGTACGTAATTTAATAAACTTAATACTTATTACCTGCAACTTGTGCCTCGATGGAGTCAAGCCTGGCGTCGATTAGAGTTTGGCAGCGGTGTACGTAATTTAATAAACTTAATACTTATTACCTGCAACTTGTGCCTCGATGGAGTCAAGCCTGGCGTCGATTAGAGTTTGGCAGCGGTGTACGTAATTTAATAAACTTAATACTTATTACCTGCAACTTGTGCCTCGATGGAGTCAAGCCTGGCGTCGATTAGAGCTTGGCAGCGGTGTACGTAATTTAATAAACTTAATACTTATTACCTGCAACTTGTGCCTCGATGGAGTCAAGCCTGGCGTCGATTAGAGCTTGGCAGCGGTGTACGTAATTTAATAAACTTAATACTTATTACCTGCAACTTGTGCCTCGATGGAGTCAAGCCTGGCGTCGATTAGAGCTTGGCAGCGGTGTACGTAATTTAATAAACTTAATACTTATTACCTGCAACTTGTGCCTCGATGGAGTCAAGCCTGGCGTCGATTAGAGCTTGGCAGCGCTGTACGTGACGTAATAAACGCTCGCGGCACGCGCTGTTCTCTATCGGCGCCTCGGGCTGGGGACCGCTCACTGCGCGCACCTCTTGGTCTGAAACAAGCGAGACAATTTCACACTTATCTTAAGGTATACGATATCAACTTATAACGTCCTACTGTTTCCGTACCGGATGATCTATCTAGAAAAATGTTCAAGCACCTAGACAAAATATTCAAATAGTACAATATCAAACCCCTAAATAGCGAAGTGTCTTGTTAGTAGCAGAATGTTGATAAAGCAAATTGTCTATTTTGTTACTATAGCGTTCCATAGTCAAACGTGCATCTTGTTCGGTATATGACAGATTCTGGAAAAGGCAGATTCGCATTAAGACACAGTCAACTAGATTACATATATAAGATTATGGGTACCAGAAGTGTACCTACGGTTAATACTGCATTTATTTACCGTAGGTATAAATAATGTAAAAGAAATAGGTTTTCGAAATAAGGCAGAGATCATCATATTATTATAAAGCGACTATATATGCAACTGGTTTTGCTCTCTCCAATTTGATCCCCGAGGGTGTTTTAGTCGTCCAAGGATTGGCGAAGGAATTTGAAAAATCTGTTAGATTAATTAATTCTCAACACAATGGACGTGACTAATTAAATTACACAGAATACTTTCAGTTGAAGGGTGGCATGGTCGGCTTAAAAACGGATTTCCAAGATTTAAAGTCAGCAACTTATCTGTTTACCTATATAATTACTAAGAATTGAAGCTAAATATGAAGACAGTAATATAAGAAGAACTGAAACGTATCGCACAATGAAACGGCGGTGGCGTGGTGTAAAATTACTTAAAACTGATATTGAAATTCACAAAATAATTAGAGGTGCAATGAAATACGGAATAAATGTCTTGAACTTTCCATTCGTTAGGGCATGAATAAAACTTACTTTTTTAAGACATGTCTCTTACTGTAGTTCTGTCCTTCAGCGAATCTGCCGTAAAAAGAATCTGTCCTATTAATGGAGTAAAGTTAGATGTTTAATTGACAAAAAATCCGCTGTCTGTAATCTTTTCCCGACCTTTGTGAGCATATTTTACATGTATATGAAACTATTTAATGTCTAAGTATCCAGTCTAAGTCCATTCCAGTGTAATATTTAAAGTCTAAGTTTGTCTATGAACGACAGTATCCACTTACCATCAGGTGGACTGTATGCTCGTCTGCCGGCTTTTTCTATAAAAAAAAGTTAAACCACAAGGCATTTTTTGACAAATTCGGTTAAAGGCCTGTCATTTCTACAATTTCCAAAAATGTAATTTGAAACTATAGCATTTCACTCTTGAAATGATATATGAATGACCTAAAAAAACGACCTAGGCGTGGAAGAAATCGTTGTACTATTTTATTACAAAGGTACGATTTTCTTGTTCACATATATCACCAGTAAAAACTCACCTTGAACGGATTTTGCCAGTTTCTCCAACTCTGAAGTACTAATCTGCAAATCCAGCGACGATTCTCCAGGACTCGACAGTAATCCACTTAGAAGCGTTTGCGAACCCAACTGATCGTCTTTTTGACTCAACCTGCACCGATCACAGAATCACACACAAACATTAATTAAACAAACAAATGAAGACCACTTTAGTTTATTTTTTATTTTTTGATAAAATAGATATAATTTGGCAATAAAAATGTGCCTCAACGAAACAATGAGAATCCTTTAAATGGGAACATTTTTGTCAGTTAATTTGTGCCATAAAAATCATTCACTTACATGTTTCATTTGTATCTATTATTTTTATATATATAGTTATAAATGTAAACTAGGGTATTCCCTAGTTTACATTTATAACTATGTAACAAAAACTAAATTAGAATAAGAAATAAATAACGCCACACTCAATGGACCATACTAGGATTCCCTATGTCGTGGGTCCAGAAACACACACAAAGACGAACACAACGCATGCCACACCCAGTCCCGAACAAACAACCGTCTTTAAACAAATGGTTGTCCGACCGGGAATCGAACCCGGGAACTATTGCACAGCAGGCAGAGGCACTACCAACTGAGCTAATTTGGGCGTCAAATCACCAGTTTTATAAAAGAAAACATATCAAGTTTAGGTCCCTTTTCTTACGCTACATTTGGATAGCCGTAGAAATAAAGTCGTCGAAGTCGTTATAAGAAAGATGGATAATTCAATGTTAAATGTGCTTGAATAATTGCTCGGAAGTGATCATTATACTGGGACTTTTTAAAAGGTTCCTACAATAAACAATGGCAACTATGACTGTCTATGACAAATTTTTGTCATTAAAACATTTATATTAAAATAAATTAATTAAAATGGTAATATTATATAATATAAAATAAATAAATTAAAATAAAATGTAAATTGAATTAAAAGTAAAAATGTAAAGATGTGATGTTCAGAGACCGAACTATGACCTATGGTGCACAGCACTCTATACGTTTGTCAATGTCCTTCCCTTTTGGGTTGACCGAACAAGGAACAGCCTTGCGTCCCGCAAAAAATATAATTTATTGTTGGAATAAATAATAAACAACATTTACATATTGGTGTTTCTTACGCCTACAGTACCTATCATATCATTTATCGATTAGAGTTATTAGTTGATGCATAAATATTAGGGCCTTACCAATGAAATTGCCGTTTACTCATAGAGGCCACTTTGAACTTAGTTATCTTGCGTTTGGGTTGTAATTTCAAATTCAAACTAATTTCAATATAAACCATTACATTCTTTTTCAAAGTCAGTTATTCATTTGTTATTCCGTCAAGTTTTTTTTTTGTTTGCATTTTTGTCAAAAATTCGCGTTATCTTCGAATATGAGTTCCGTCGTGGCAGCAACGCAACGTTATGTACAGACCAAACACCGCAAGCGACCGCAGCTTTTTGGTTTGATAGTTTCCATTCCAGGAAATTTCCACATCAAGAACAAATACCTTGGACGACAGGGGGCTAAAGTCAATAATGACGAATTGAAAGCAATAGTGAAAGCGGATTCATCTCAAACCACGTCTGAGTTAGCAGCAGCCTTCGGCGTAAGTGACAAAATGATATTGATTCATTTGGGTCAAAATCGGGAATGTGAAGATACCATATGAGCTTAATAAAAGTCAGTTGCAAACACGCGTCGAAGCTTGCCTTACCTTGCTGAACCGACACAAAAATGAAGGGATTCTGAATCGTATTGTCACTAGTGATGAGAAGTGGATCCTGTGTGATAATCGTAAACATTCGTCACAATGGTTGAACCCAGGAGACAGCCAAACAATGTGCCAAACGTAAACTGAGTCAAAAGAAGCTTATGGTGACCATTCTTCTTGAGATCTGACACAATTAATGTTGATGTGTACTGTGAAGAACTGCAAACGATGATGGACAAGCTCGCTATCAAACAACCGAGTGATGTGGTCAATCGGTCTAGTCCAATGCTTCTCTATGATTGATGCTCGCAAACACACTGCACGACAAAACGGTCTCAAAGTTACTGGAGCTTCGACTGGAAACTCTCCGTCACCCAACGTACTCGCCAGACCTTGGCGCTACTGATTTCCATTTTATTCGGCATTGGGAGAATGAACAACGCATTCAGAGAATTCCAGTCTCCGGGAGTTCTTTAGCAGAAGCATCAATCAACTTCCATTAAAATGACAAAAGTGCATTGATCATAATGGACAATACTTCAATTAACTAAATATATAATTTTCATACAAAAAAAATATATTTTAATGTTTCCATATAAAACGGCAATTTCATAGGTAAGGTAACCTAATAAACTAATAATACAAACCTTTCATTGTCCTGATCGTCAATCGTCAAAGGCAGGTCTCGCATTTCCTCAGCCCTCATCGGAAGGTTTTCTTTGCCGACGTTGTTGATCATAATGTTGAGGTCTGAATAGTCAGAATTGAGTTTCTCTATAGTCATGTTGATCTCCCCATTCTCCCAGTCTTTGGCCCATAGGTAGAGTTTGGGGTGGCATTTTTTGCTGCAAAATTATTATTATCGTAAATAGGTTAAACTCGATCAAACTAAAACACCCGTGAAGCTTTTGCTAAACTTTTCATACATATTAAACACAAAGCCCAAAAAATATGTACCATTTCATTTTTTTATATCAATGGAGGCAGACGGGCAAACAGTCCACGTAACGGTAAGTGACTACAACCGCCCATAGACACCTGAAACACCAGGGGGTATGCAGGCGCACTGTCGGCCTTGCCATATAACCGAGAATTGTGAGCATAATCGATGATTTCAGGTTCTAATGGCTTCAGGCTTTTATGTTCAGTAGCTCTCGAATTCTTTAATTCATAATATTATGTGTTTTGAAAATGGAACATTCTTATTACGTAGTAATAAGGTTTCAAATTTGACTTTTTAATGAACAGCTCCTCGTCTACTTCAAACCATAGAGTTGCCAACCAGGTTTCTTGTTTCTTTGATAGGAACGTATGATGTCATGACGTGCTTACGCCAACTGAAATTTCCAAGGTCCATTACCAATGGGTACTACGTATAATAGCCTAACTTAACACTCCCTAACTTTTTAGTACAGTGATTTAAGCTGTGAAATGTTATAAAACTATTCTGAAATAGTTAGAAAATATTTTTTTTGAACTTATTACATTAAATACCGTTTCACATACTGCTTGAATTAAACATTAAATAAACTAAATTGACAGTGGCCTTTATAATACAGGACACTTTGATATATCGCGATGTAATGATTTTTTTTGGCCCATGGGTCCGCTATACACAACGTCGTACGATACAGATCCAGTATCATAATGCCTTCGGGGTGCCGTTCGTCATTCGTCAAAAACAGCATGAAAAAGGATTTGAGGCCCTCCTGCGGGATGAGACCGCCTCTCTATTGAGCAGAAAGAAGCTACTCCAATATCAAGATGATTTCAAAAAAGCTACTGACCTGTAGTGGGATAATTGAATTACACATGACATCTACTTTAATTATCATAATTGCCGAATATTGAGGACTGCAGAACAGAGGCAACCTCAGAGTGCAGAGCACTTTAGTACTAACTAATAGTTGTTACTTTATTTACTGTTAAGGGCGTGCACCCTTCAGTGGTAGTACTAAGGCGATTATACGCGGGATACCATAGGGGTCTAAACAAAAGACCAACTATGTCTCTGTTCTAAGGTTTGTAATACATTTGTCATTCATAAAATGTACTAACATTCTGCGAATACAATGATAGCGCAATGTAGAACCCGATCAGCGCCATCTAGTTTACTTTGGTGAATTAAATCTATCATCGTCTTGAACAGTAGTCTCAGTAAATTAATTTTAAGTACTCACGTAGCAACGTAGTTCTCGACTCGTAAAGCATGTAGATCGTCCTGGGCGGGTTGCCGGAGAGCTTGTAGGAGCCGCGTGTATTTCTCTGGTATCTTTATATAATGTAAATATGTGCAAGGTACACTCACGTGGCAACGTAGTACTTGACCCTAAGGGCGTGCAGGGCATCTTCGATCCTGAGCAGGTTGCCGGAGAGCTCGTGGGAGCGGCGCAGGGACTCGCAGGGCTTGGCGCCGGGCAGCAGCCCCTCGTACAGTCGGTCCTGATCGTGTAGGAACCGCTGGGAGCGACGACCGCGTTTCGGGTTCAGGCAGATACTGCATGTGTATTTCTCTGGTACCTATAATATTAATAATAGAGACTTTATTTCAGACACTGGCAAATATATGTACATAAAGAATACACACAAATATTAACCATCAAATAATACACTTCACGAGCAGAAAAAAAATCAACATGAAATCTAATATTAAAAATCAATAATGCTATAAATAAGTTTCCTTTTCCATTAAACAACGTGTTACTGAAATAAAGCGAAACCTAAAATATATCAGCTAAACTAGGGAAAAATAAATTTATTTTAGGAAATAAAAGAAAATATAAATATGTAGTTTTTTGTTCTATCTAAAACGTTCGTAACGCTCATTACTCAATACAGAGTAATGAACGGGCATCTAGGCAGCTACGTACGTAAAATAAACGATATACTAAGAATTAAAAATAAATTATAAAAAAAGATAATGTAAAAACTGGTAAATCGATTCTACTCATAATATTGAATGACCCATTTTTAGCATTTGCGTTAATTCAGTGATATGTTGTGCAGTAGCCTTAACCAGTAGCCAAATTGGTAGAATCAATTCTACTCTCAATAAAAACAAAATTAAAAATTTGTAAAAAACAAATAGGTATGCTATCATAACTTATTGTCCATTTTTAGCATATCTTTTATTCTCCGTGCAGCTACGTAATCAATGTGGCGCGCTGCTGTCGCCCGGTCATTATCCTGTACTGAATTATGAGAGCTACAAACGTTTTAGATAGAACAACAAAACTTTACATATTTGTAACTTTTGATTTATTCCCTAAAATAAATTTATTTTTCACTAGAACGGTTTTATATATTTTAAATTAGTTGACGTTAGCGTTTTTGCGTTATTTCGGTGACACGCTGTATATATCAGGCGAACGAAGGCGCGGGTAAAATCTAGTCTTTCTATTAAAATTACATACGTCAGACTCTTTGTGTATGTTGTGACAGAGTCCGTGCTGCCAGCACAGACAAAGCTCACACTGCACCATAAGGCCATCTTCCTCGCGGAACCCACAGTGACAATTAATGATCTCTTCGCGTTTCATGTGCACTATCTTTATGCGTTCCCCATCTGTAGAGGAAGAAAATATAGCCGTGATTGATGGAAACAATCCTTAAAAATTAAAAAAAATAACCTGGAAATGTTCGAATAAAGCAAATAAGAGTCTGGCACAACCTCATACACCTATCAAGCTAAATTATAGAATTATTGTTCCTTAACCCCGTGTGGTGTCGGCCGACTTTAGAATAGCACTATGCCATCTCTTACCGTAGGTGTCATAAAAGGCGAAAGGACAACAAAGCGGCTACCACAGCGCTGAGGAACTACACCACCTCTAAATGAGTAGACCCGCCAACTCTATAAGTTTTGTCTAAACATTTTCTTCCCAATGCATGAACAATATCGAAATCTACATCGAAATATTTTTTTGATTTTCTGCAAATTTTCCCGGGATCAATGCACGCGCTCATAGGACTCGTGATACCCTACAATTTTGCCTGAATATTAAAAAAAACATACCAAATAAATTACAATCTACCTTTCCGACTAGTGCAAGCTCCTTTTTTTTAATAGATAAAAGGCGACAGAGGAGCATAGAGTCCACCTGATGGTAACCCAACTGACATTTTGGTACTAAGAAGAGAAAAGAGTTCTTTCGTGGAAGTGAAGTCGTATAAAGACGCTAACAATTGGCTATATAGCGCGCTATAACTCGCTTATAACCTCGAAAGAGACCCATGCTTATACAGCTTGAGGTTCCTTAATACAATGGTGATAGTGAGTGGTATAAAGGAAGCATAAGAGCGCTATATAAGCGACACTTAGCACTGGCAGTGATTTACAAACTGTATAGAAGCTACAGTCATTAAGCGCTATATGAGTGCTTTTGTAGTATAACAAACGTCTGAAAGGCATATTAAAGGATCTGTCGTGGCGATTAGTTTCGCCTAAAATGATACTATAGCGCTATTAGATTGACACGGAGCGCCAATGCATTTTAAGGATACCTCTATTACTCTATTTTACGATTCATGATGCTGGTTTGGTGCTTTTTGCTGTTTTACGTGACAAATAGCTATTCAAAGGAAAATACTTAGTGTGGCCATAAATACCGTTACAATAAAAAAAAACATTTGAATGTGGAATCTGTAATTTTCACGTGATAAATTAATGATTTTTTCTCATTTTGGCGCCACTCATTATTAAATATTGTACTAATATTAAAATGAGTTGATAACGAAAACCGTATTGCTGAAATTGCATTACACAAAGTGGGCATGGAGCCAAACGCAATTTTTAAAACTTTCTATCCGCTTCGTATTAGTCGAATGTTTGTGTACCGGGTTATTGGTAGGTACATTGGAACGTCCTGTGTATGACAGAAAAAGGTCTGGCTGTCCACACAATATTCGTACTAAACAGACGATTAAAGCTGTGAAAGATACAATCCGAAGAAGTCTCCTCCGGTATAGTATGGTATGTTTAAGAGAGTATGCCATGAGCATGCCATGATAATATGGAATACTTAAAACATTTCCTAAGGGTGGCAGTGGCCATTTCTCCCATGGAAAGGTTGCGTTTCAATCGAAAACTGGCCACAACGTTTGAAAGATTGTAGAGCAAATGGTGGCTATTTCGAATATATATTATATTTTTAAAATGTTTACCTATTTATTTCTAAAATAACACAAATTCTTCTAATAAAATGATAATGTAAAAATAAAAATATCATTTTTTTCTTTGTAACAATATTTATGCCTAGACTAGGTAATTTATTATTATATCTGTCCAATAGCCAATTGATATGAACGTAGATAAAATTAGGTGTGTGGAAAACTAAACAATACGTATGGCTACATCACGTAATTACACATATCATAGGAATGCCTGTAAAAAATACTGTAAAATGGTTTCATTATTGAAGTTGGTTTCATAAGTTATGGGGTTAAATACTATTGCGGTAGGCAGTTTTCTGTAAATATATATATATATAACTTTTCATCTCAATTTCAAAGCGCCTCGAAAATATCTACTTGTTGTTGAAAACTAATGTAATAAAATAATAGTTTGGTAATTTTTTAGCCATTTCGGCGTGTTACCATCTATAGGTGTTTTAATACATAACTCTTATTAAAAAAAGTAATTTTGGGTGTTAAAAAAGTAAAAAGTTATTATTGGAGCTTTTAATATTTCCTTTATACCACTGTAAATAAATAAAACAGGTTGCCGTTAGCGCCAATTTGTATTTTGGGAAGTGGATACTGTCGTCTAGAGACATCCGCGATACATACCAACATCAGTCCATAATGTAGAAAAAAAAAGATGTAGAATGTAGAACAAATAGAAATATCCAGAATGACAAACAGAATGATGCTATTGGCACTTTTCGATTCCTGACTGTGCCGATTTGCCGAGTTAATGTGTGTACCATCCCTTAGACTACAAAATGTTGCAGCTGAAGGCAGCTACAGCCTTTTTTATAAATATATATATATATCGATGTATCGACTGTTTTGGTTGGTCAGTCCAGTGCGACTTGACTCTACAGGGCTAACCCCGTTGAGTACCTAGGTACTAATACAAAAAGAACAATTGCATACATATCTTGGTTTTCATAGATCAAATCTGATTCCAAGTGGGCAAAGCTGTAAACTAAAGCTAATCATAGCTGTAAATAAAAGCGACTTACTCTCATAAGTATATGTATCTTCCTTCTGCTCTTCAGTGAACTCGATAGCTTTTTCAGACTTACTATCCATCGTCTTAGAATCTGGGGTCCCCGATCTTGGAAAACTTGACATCGTTTCCACATCTGAATTCACATTACACCACTCGTCATCTTCACTCGTTGCTGTCTTCGGTAACACTGCAAATACCCGTTTCTCGCTACGCTTCTTCTTTTCAGGTTTTGTCACAGTGTGCGTAGATATTGCTGTCTCGAAATCTAAAGCCTCTATTTCAGGCACATCGATTATCGGTTTTACTGGAACATTTTCTGGCTCAAAATCTGCATCCTCTTGTAAGAAATCTGGTATGTCTTCTTGTTCTTCCACTCTCCTTACTGGGAGTAACACTTTAGGCCTCTTAAGTTTTAGTGAGAGTGCTTTACGTAGTTTCGGAGAATCTTGAGACCTCGGTATTTTTTCTCCAAATTTATGTTCTGGTTTCATAGGCGGTATAGACGTCTCTTCGATTTCGATTTTCGATGTTTCAGGTTTTATTTCTTCTAAACGTTTCGATTTGGGTAATTTGACTTTGATGATTTGATTCTGATGATTGTCAGTTCTTTGTCTATGGATTTCGGTTTCTTCAGCTTTTGTTCTGGCGTAAGCCAAGTCTAGTACTTTCGGAGTGACTCCCATTAGTTTTCGGAGTTCTCTATGGTAATGTTTTATGTGCATTTGTAATAGAGTATTGTTTCGGAAATTTTTGAAGCAGCCTTCGGCCGGACAGCGCAACAGCGTGTCTATTACTTGAACCTTTAAAGATCCGACGTACACTGGGAATAGACGTTGTGAAAGTTAATGTATGAATGAATGACGATAAGTGAGATCATACTCGAGACAAATATGAATTATTTCGATAGGTCGGCAACATTCTGAGGGTTTTTTTTAATTTGAACATAGACAAAAAAGTGTTTTTTTTAGAATAGGATAAGATAGTAACACCATAGGGTAGGGTAGGGCAGTGTTGAGTAACTTAGAGTACGGTAGGGTGGGATACGATTAGAATAAAATAGGATAGAAAATATCTTAAACTATGAATAGATATTCCTTCATTCCTTAAAATATAAATAGATCTGTATAATCTGAATTAAAAATTAAAAATGTAAACATACCATAACCATCTTCTAAAGTAGAATTATCAAAGGAAGACTCAGCCGATGACAGTGATATATCTAAAGCAGTGTCGTTCAAAGACTGATTTATTCGCGGCATCGAATCAAACGGCATTTTCTTCTGAAATACAAAATTAACTTAGGGTTACTTTAGATAGATCTATAGATACAATATAGATAAAACTCTTTATTGTACACCAAAACAAAACAATAACAGACATTGTAGATACAAAAAGCACTAAAGGCGGTCTTATCGCTAAAGGCGATCCCTTTGGGTAGAGAGGAAATAAGTATTTTGATCTCAGGTATATCAAATATGATACGTATTACGTGTATACTAGGGTGCTTCTTATTTGGGCAAAAAAAATTTTTTTTTATATATATCGCGCGTCACCTTTTTATTTTGATCTAAGATACAAAAAACATTTACATTATTTTTTTTGCATTTTTAAAATAATATTTAGGAGTCGCTACCAACAGATGAAAAAAAAATAATTATATTTTTGAAATATTTTGTATTCATTTACAAAATGGATAATGTTACACAAATCGAACCACTTTTACGAAAAAAGCTAAGTACTTTATGCTAACAATGTAGTTTTCTTAGTATTAGGGTACTTTTGCCTAAAATTTTTCACGACCAAAAGAAGAAATTGCTTTTGCTCTTCGTTTGTAGTAATTAATTTATTGTATTCTTCAATTAATGCTACGCCACGCTCGGCAATGTCATTCACTACTCTCATTGAACGTACAATGTTTCTAGAAACTTTGTAGTCTTCATCTTCGTCCCAAAGATGAGCTTCTTTTTTCAAAAATGCGGACGAAATTCCAAGGATTCTAAAAAATCTTAACGTGTTGCTAGACACAAAATCCTCTAAATTTTTTTCAGCAACGTGACTTACATCCAGGCTAATTCGCTTGGGGCTGTAATCTGAACCTTCCTCATTCAGCGCGGTCACCATTTTTTGTTTGGTTTCAAAAGAAACGTCGTCATCGAAAAAAGCAAGTGCGACAAGTTCTTCGGAAAGATACCACAAATGCCCTAGGAACTTTGTCAGGGCTTTTTTGGACATGGCTTTGTTTATGTTCTCGAAGCTTTTAAGCTTTTTTAAAAGCCATAAGTCGTTTCTTGGAGCTGAACTTGTCGCAGGAGCTTGAAACCAGCATCTAACATAAATGATAACAACGAAAACACAAATTTCGGTAATTGCTTTCAGTTCCCGTTTTGTCAATTTAAACTGGTCCTTAAACATGAAAAGCTTAAAGCAATATATTGCTTTTGCCATCCATCGTGCACGATGAAGGCCTGCTGGAGCTCTGAATGATATCCCTTTGTTCGGCACGCCTCCCAGGAAAATTATTGTAAGCTTCAGCAACTCCTTGTAATCTTCCCGAGGTTGATAATCGTTGAGCTGTTTCTCAGCGAATAAAATTGTGCTCCTTAATTGATTCTTTACGCATTTCAAAGCATCAGGGTTCGAAGAAACTGTGCTGAACTTGTTGTGATCAATATTAGGCCAAGCAGTTTTAAAACGTTTGAAAATCAATATTTCTGGCCCACTTGACGGACCTAGTGCTTCACGTACAACTGCTTCTAGCATTATCTCCATTATGTGGTGACGACAGGCAAACCAAAGCACATCTTTTTCCATCTTCTGCTCTAATAGGATGCAAGCACCACCTCTTAAACCAGTGTTGACCGCAGGGGTGTCGAAGCACAAGCATTTTATGCTGTCGCTCAAGTTCCAGGAAAGAATAGTGTCATAAACAGCTGAAGCACACGCCGCCCCTGTTCCGTGGCTAAGTTTGGGAACTGCCAAAAGTTGTTCCACACCCTGCCCGGATACTAGAATGGGTAGGCGATCTACTGTGACGTGCCCTGTTATATCTTCGATCAATTTGCCATCCCAATGAATAGTAAGAGGAATATCTGCCTTAAAATCATTCTTCAATGATTGGGCTACCTTTTGCCTGTGCTTCATACGCTGGCGACGAATTGACGAATTCATCGTCAATTCGTCGCCAGCGTAACATTGAACTCTGAGGGATCGGTTCCTGCACCTTTGAGCGTTGATGTCAAAACAACAGTTGCTTTCCTGTCGCTCATTTTAGCAAAGTCGAGGCTTGAAGCTAATCGTTCATCCACGAGGTTCTTCGTGCCGCGTTTCCGTTTAGGTGGGGGTAGATCTGATGTCGAAGGTCGTGCCCTCACTGAAATTTCCGACGCCGAACTTTTTTTTTCGTCATCACTGCTGGTGGTGGACGAAGACAGTACACACCTTTCTCTTAGGGATTCAGTATAGCTTTTTTCTTTATCCAAAAGCCGTTGGAGACGAGCTTGTTTTTCCTCTTTCTTTGACATTTTTTTAAAATTAATTTTGTCCACGCCCCCTATTATACCAGGGCGTCCTTTTTTCCTTTGCGCAATTAAAAATTGTCTGTCTTCGTCAATGGAGATCTTGCTTAAAGCATCAGCGTGAGCTATATCAAACAGGTCTTCCAAGTTATCTTGCCATTTCTTTTCTTTGTTCTGTAGGCCTTCAGAGCGTTTGATTTTGTTTTCTTTATTTTTTTTTAATTTTTGCCATTCAATAAACTTGTTTTCTATCTTCTTTATGACGTCCTTTTTTAACTTAGTCGGAATGCTCGCTCGTTCCCAGAATGCCATCACGTCTGAAGCAGTAGAATTCGCCGAACTGCGATTAGTTTGCTTCATTTCGATTTTGAAGTGAAAGAATAAACTCAGCACTTCTTTTGTCGTCGGCAACTTACTTTGAATCAAGCGATCTGATGTTTGTCCTACTAACCAAATATTTCTTTTGTTCCTAGTCGTTAAAAGCGATCTAGAGGAGGATGCCATGTTATCACAAAATGCGATGCGTGGCAAGACGAAAACGCCCATCTACTCCCTATCACAGCGCATCGGTTACTAGCTTGTCAAGACGCGCCAGGCGCGTGCTATAGGTTGAGTGGGAAAAGGAGGAGTGGGGTAAGAGCGTACTGCCTCGGAATCATGCGAGGACGACGGCGACGTGCAGTACCGTTTTTTTACAGTTAAATAATGAATTGACTTGTTTTGCGTACATTAAGTTGTAGATAATTATATTATTATTTTTACAAACTTTGACACGCGGTAGCGACCCCTAAAACGCAATATGAAAAATTAAAAAAAATCACAGGTTCGTTTTTGAGGTGATAGAAGCAAATGGCGGGTTGACACGGTTATATTTCAAAAGTCGAAAAATAAGAAGCACCCTAGTGTATACATTAGGTTAGTTAGGGCTTTACACAGGTCTTGAAAAGGTCCTGGTAAGATAGGAAAAGCCATACCTATTTTCCATTTTATTTAAGCCCTGTTGAGACGATGGCAAGCCTTTTGGTCGTGTTACCGCCGAAAGCTATCTTTTTGTATGTAACATGTGGTATATGCAGTGTATAAAATCCTTTTTTATATACATAAAAAGAAAATGGCAGATGAACAGACAGTTCACCTGACAGAATGACGAACATTGGCACGTTGACAAACTATTTGGAGAAAGGGTTGGAAAAATAGGGAAGGATAAGATGGGATAGGAATGAGTTCAGGCATCTATTACCTTTTAGAAACATTTAAAAAGTATGACTGTCATTGTTACTTCAAGTAATATTACGACTCTTATATGTTTATTATTACTATGTTGTATTTACCTAGAGATTAAATATTATGATGATAATTGATAACTCACCTTAGGTTTTAATCTCTTCTTTAAACTCAAACTCCGTCGCTTTCCTTCGACTCCACTTCTCTTTTTCAAACTTAATTTCCTAGTTTTCAACAACGGTGAGGTGAAACTTAGGACTCCTACCGTCACTGGGTTATCAACCTCCCCCCCGGGGGTTTCTGATACCCATCCCATCCGCCTGGATAGCTTTTGATGAGCGCCAAAATCTAATAGTGCATGTTCGTAAGGTTTTAAAGAGTCATCTGGATAGGTTTCAAGGTAATTCCGCATGTCGGACTTTGTGTGGAATCTTCGGTTGTCCGGGCTGAAATATTTTTCTTTCTTAAAGGAATAAGGCGACAGGCGACGTTATAGTCCCCGATACATGCCAACATCAGTTCAGAATGACAAATATTGGCACGCCCCCAAATGCGCTGCCTACCTTTCTAGATGTAGGAATGGATTTGAAGAAAGAGTTGGGAAAATAGAAAGGGATAGGTCAAGATGGAATAGGAACGGGCTCTGATATATCTCAGTAACTACCGAAACACGTACGTACATACATTGGGACATAGGAAAAAGTGGGAAATGCAGTACATTTCAAGGTAGTCTTCTGTGAGAGAGGTGTAACGAGACCAGTCGAGTGTGCCCAGCAGCTGTTGGATTGCAGCGTGCACCCTGCCCCTCGCAAAATAAATATTTCTTAATACACAATACTTTATTGCATTCCATAATATTATGCAAGTCGGTAAACTTAAAAACTACAATATCATTATGGAGGGCACAGCAATTAGGAAAGAGGGATTATTCCTATTAGTTCCAACCCAAGTTAGTTCCCCTAGGGTGGACAACAGCAATGCGAAAATAAAATGTTCCTCTTGGCCAATCCAAGAGTTGAGTTTATAATTTTTTAAATAAAAACAAACAGATTTCACATAATCACATTTATAATTAAAAAGACGTAATTCAGTTAACACTGAACAGTTTAATTGTGGGTTATGCAATACAATCAAATTATGAGAGGTTCTCACACTATGAAAAGGGGAATCTTTCAAACAAAAATAGGCACTAACCTTACTAAAACTACATCCCATTTGCCTGCAGAATTACCGAAACTCCTACGAACCATGTGCTTCGTCCATTCCGGAGGCAGTCTTTTGTCTTCAACCTGTGAAATTAGTATTTACATCAACACCAATAAACCAAAACGTGTAAAATTCAACATAAATTAGTTTTCACTCAGTGTACCATTTTGAAAATGCGACTGTTTCAGTTTAGAAGTAAATTAGCATTACTAAAATCTAAACATATATCAAAACTCTAGAAAAAAATATTTCAAATATATCGGCGAATAATAAAAAAATCCTACTGAGATTTTTTTATTTTATACAGTATATTCGGTTTTGATCTGTTCAAATTATACGGGTAAATAGAATACTCAAGACATAGTCCTCTCTGAATGACAACCATTTTTATTTTTAATTCGGCGTATTACATATGCGTGTATTCAAACTGCAATACCTTTGGAAGTTGAAGATGACATTTTTTACGTCGATATCACTTCAACTTCCTAAGTTATTGCAGTTTGAACACACACACCTGTAATACGCCGAATGAAAAATAAAAATGGTTATTTATATCCCGACGTTTCGAACACTTTGCAGTAGACGTGGTCACGGGGTGAGTAATTGATTTTATTTCCCACTTGAGTTATTAAGAAATTATTTGAACTACCGTCTGAAAATTTTTTATCATAACATTCCCTATGCACGCAGTATTCGCTCACGGTGTCCAGAGGTCTTGCAGTATTGCGTTGCATTAGTCATTAAATTAATTAAATCCCAAGGCCAACGCAATACTGCAACGCACTGCAAGACCTCTGGACACCGTGAGCGTGTCTAATTTTTAATAACTCAAGTGACAAATAAAATCAATTAGTCACCCCGTGACCACGTCCACTGCAAAGTGTTCGAGACGTCGGGATATAAATAATGTTAAATATACGCGATTTCAACCGTTCAAAGTTGTTTAATTGCTATGTATAGTAATCGCAAAAACCTAAGAAAATATTATAAAAATGGTTGTCATTCAGAGGTTGGAATATGATGACCCCACATGTAGGTATACCCTACAAAATTTAGTGTACCATTTGCCCCTAAAATTTGTACTAACCATAAGCAAACACACTGAATTTTATTTAATATAAGGTACTATTTGAGACAAATCACAGAAATGTTACTTTTTATTAAAAAAAAGTGGTATAAACTAGCAGACACTCCACCAAATAACTGGACAATGTCATGCATGGATATCAGAGACACATGGATGTTGATCAAAAATGACAAATGTTGGCATGTCCCCAAATGCGCCACGTACTTTGGAAAGTGAGTAAATTTACTTTAAAAGTGGAGTGGAATGTTACTTTTTGATGCAAAGACTTGTTTGGATAGGGGTTTCTTAACTCAACTTTTCCAAATAGCAAAGTTTCACTACACTTAAAATACATTTTAAAATCTGAATATTATGGATTATCACCTGTACACTTCGCCTTGGCAGCCCAGGTTTGTTATTCGCGTTCACTTTAATTTCACTCTCTATTTCACTCACTTGCCCCACTGGCTGCCCATTCACCCACTTACAACACCATTCACCAGGCAACAGAAAACTTTCCGGCATTTCTGACGATTGTGGATTTTTCATCAACTGCTCTGTCTTTAAGAAAATTTGCTTTTTCATTTCCTCCATTTGTTTTCTCATCTCTAACAACTCTGATCTCACTTTCTTTACTTCTTTCTTAACTTTCTTTTCTTGTAGCAGCTTCAATTTTTTCCCTTTCTTAACCTTTGACGCGGGTTTCTCAGGCCCTTTAATTTTAATAATCACTTTTTTCTCAATGACGTTAACGGTTTCTGTAGTTAGTGTCTCCTTTGTTTCATTCACTTCCTCTTTGAATTCGGCAGGCGAATTTTCTGTTGCATTACCTTTGGCTTCAATAACTTCAACTGGCGTTGGAATATCTAGAATTTCATCTTTTATAATTTTTTCAACTTCAGTTATTTCTGGTTTTACAAAAGTGTTAAGTTGCGGGGAATCAATCTTTTCGGTCTTTTCTTTGTAACTGCTTTCTTCTAATTTACTGATCTCTTCTTTAATCCGGTCAATAATGTCTATAACTTCCGCATGTTTGACTTCGTCTGGTTCAAATCTCTCTAATTTCACTTCTTCTTTTTCTACCTATATTGGGAAAGAAAAAGTTTTGATAAGAATTACTTCACTATATCTATGTATACCATTAAAAATCGATATCTTTTTAAATACTTCAAAGAATTATGATTTTTATTGCACCAAAAGGAATTATAATTTTAATTGCATCAAGTGGATTGAAACGTCTAATTTATAGTGAATTACAAAACATATAGTATCAAAACTACTATTAATTAAATTAAATGCTAATAATAAAAGCAAATTATATAATTTCAATGAACCACAATTTGTGTTTCACTGAAGGTTTATAATTTTAAAATATCGGAATCTTTAATTAAAAATTAACTCAACTTACCGGATCATAATCTATTTTATCATTTGAAGCATCATCTGAATCACTTGTAAATCCAGTAGAGTCTTTAGCGACTGAGTTTGGGTCGTCCTGTGCATCGTTATCGAATTCCTCTTTAACTTCTTGAAGTATGTCTTTGAGAGTTTCGCTTTTTTCTACATGTTCACTTTTGCTCATCGTGCCGATTATTGAAGCTACAGATTCTAAAAAGTAATGGAAACATTGATAACCCATTTTCTTCCAAAAATATTACATTAACAATCACTGTAATAAACCTTTTCGAGCAATTTTTTTCTGATGCTAAGTGGACTAGTGCCGGTTTTGTCAACAAGATCGCGACAAATATTATGTCAACCTTACATTTTTTCCCATTCAGGATCCAATGCGCACTATGCATAAAACCAATATAACTTCGTCTGTTTTTTGTCTTCACAACTAAATTACTAAATCCATTTCAATGAAATTTGGTAAAACAAAGGATATTAGGATATTTCTCCTGTATATTACCAGCAGCCAAAAGCTAGTAAGGGAATAAAGATAAGCAAAACATACAACTAAGACAGACACTGTTTTCATGAAAAGCTCTGGTTGAATATTCCTTTATAATAAATCCTCTTAAATGAAATATGTATTTTGCTCAAGGAGTGTAATTATTGTGTTAATACAATATAATAGTAGTCAATGGAGGTTTTTACTTCTTAATCTTCAAGAACAGAACCGATTTTGATGCATTTTTTTAAATGTGTGATATTATTCAAAATCAGAAACATTGTAATATAGTTATTTATATTGTTTAAACAATAATAATAAAATTTATACAAGGTGGCCGGTAAATGGTGGCCAAGCTTGTCTGATAGGCGACCACAATATGAAATTGACTTTTTTTTTAAATTGGCACCCTAGGTCAGTAATTTGCAGACTGTAGCTGCAAATGAGAGAAAATTCTCATTCCGTTATGATATTATTCTCGAAGAATTGTTGTGTTAAATATAAATGTATCTTCCAAAAGTTTACGTTTGTCTAAAGTTAAGGTACAACCTTCGTCTATTAATTTGAATTCGACCTTCAGTTACCTAAAAAAATATAGGAAAGCTACTGGCCAACTATTTAAAAAATGCCTAATTAATGTAAACTATAAAATGGTATAGCAAATGATGATATTGCTATTCAAACATCAAAGAAGCTATTTTTACTAAATTAAATTAAATTTTTGATTTTCATTAATAATGTGCAGTAAATTGATCGTAAGTATAGTCATAATTTATTCATCAAAGCATGTGAGGGACTAAAGAAAGACTGAGAAACATAAAAAATATAACACAATATGTTTTATTATTAATTATTTTATTATTTATGAAAATGACAGAAGATGGTCAAATTGTTTGCTGCCTGTCCTAATAAAGGTTCAACTTCTTAAGAACGCCCTCTTGCGCTGGCGAACGTATATTCGCTTACTATCTGTCTAGCAGCTGCAGCGAGACGCGTCGCGTAACCCATTGGCTTTCTTATATTGAAGCTGCCTCAAGGATAAATTATACAACAAGCAGCAAGTATAAACGATTCATAACTTTAGCCTTTAAAAATAAACGTGTACAACTTTGTTCACTACCTCCGACAGAAGTGCGCCTAAAAAACATATGTGTTAAAAAAGAATAATGCTCCAATAATTAACGTTATTATGAGAATAGTTTCTTTAAACCGATGTCTCCCGAACAATTGCCTATTGTCTATTGGGTTGGAAAAAACAAATTTTCTATTGCTAATAAATATGACGCAGCCAACAGCACCGGACAACATCATGATCAGGGACATCATGATCAGCGACCACAAAAATCCCCGACTAATATTTCCTCGTCGAAAATTAGAATTAACGTAGAAATTTTAAAATTTATACATAGTACTTAATTTTTTTTTTTTAAATGTTCAATTTTTTGTCTGACCCCCCCATAATGTTTCTGATTTCAAATAAAAATAATAAACATTTAAAAAACACATTAAATTCACATCTGTTATTGAGGATTAAAAAATTATGGCGATTTTTAAGCTTCATTAACTCGATTATAATATAGTATTATATCTAGGAATAAGTTTACTACATTTTAATAAAGTGTTATACTAAGATATATATGTTTATCAATTGACAGATTAACTCGTCTAGTCAACGAAATATTCGCAATTCTCTGCATGGCAACGTTTTTAATTGTCATTTAAATTTGTAAGTTTGGCTTTTCATGTTTCTTTTGTATCGTATTGACTGTAAAGTTTGTTATTAGTGCATAGCAAACATAATATATATTGAAAATGATTAAATTTAAACTACACAAACTATAAAATAAAACTGCATTAGAGCAGTTAATAGGTCTATAAATGAGATTGTTTAATTGCTATTTTTTTCTTGGATGCTATTTTAGTCTCAAAATGGGTAATTAGTAAATCAACTCACCTTGTACTTTCTTTACCTCAGTCTTTACTCCAGTTTTAATATCAACTTTCTCTTTTGTTTTCCTTCTTCTCAGCTTCTTTTCAACCTTTACAGGTTGGGTGTCTGGCAGCTTCTTACGTTTTTTCATACCAATATTAAATATCTCTTTTATATTTAACTTTCGTTTCATTTCGCGACGCTCGCTTTTTGAACCTAAATGGTCACGAGTGGGATCAAAAAGGTGGGTGTCGAATGCAGGGCCGAGTGGAATGGGGGATGGAAGTGGGGCGTTGGTGGGGCCTTGTGGGATACATGATGAGGTGGTAACCTTAGAAGCCTGGTCTTTTTTCAGTTTATATAGCCGCGATGAAGTGCACTTCCAATTGAAGCCATCGTCAAACATCACCTCGTAACTACCTGACAAAAAAAATATAAAAAAATGCAATACAAATGTTCTCATTGTATGATTTTGGTTAGTTTTTATAAATCTATCTATTCTTTATACGCAAATAAAAATTCTTTGTCACAAAAACACGTTATCGATTCTGAATGACCCCAAGTTATGATAATGAGGTCTATTTTAACAATTTCCAAAGAAAAGGTATATAAATTTATAAACCTTGCTCTCACAATAGCTGTTTATAGTTGTGACGTCATATACCCAAGATGTCACGTGACCGATTACGCGCGAAATTTAAATTAATGAAGTTTTTTTAGTCGTCCTTTTTATAAAAAATCAGTTGAGAGTATAATCAATATATTTCGCATGTTTTAAAGTACTTTCGCGAAAATGTCAAATAGGAAATTGCTGAAGTGAAGACTGGTTCTCTTCACCTAAGCTAACATTGGAATGTCACATATACTTTTCATATTATTCATACTTACATCACACATTTCTTACAAATTAAGCATGTTACTCAAACACTTACCTTTACCCAAAACATTTGTAACGGTTGCTGTAAATCTCCTGTTATCTTTCCACCTAGCCAAACACCTCTCTCCCACCACAAACATTAGCCGAGGTTTCTGCTCTGACTTTGCTTCATCATCTACTTGAATGGTAGGTGGGGCTACACTTGTGGATGGTGTGGGTATGGGTTCAGGTTTGTCTCGTTTTTCTTGAATTTCTTTTTGCTCGGGTGGACTGTTGAGTGGTCGCAGCCTCGGACTACTTACGCTTATCCATTCATCATGTCTAGAAAAAAATGTAGGTAATATATAAAGTGAAATTTTGTAATAGTTCTAATATGAGTAGAGTAGTTCTAATAAACATTTTATAAATATGTGAATATTATACTTTGTTTACACAAATGCTTAAATCCGTTAGAAAATTTTATCGATAAAAATGTCTCAGTCGATAATTAATTGGAGTAAACGCGCTCTGAATGTGTTCGTGCGTACCAGTTCTGTTTTTAATATTTAATCCAGTTACATTTACATTATTACTATTCGTCTTGAACCTTTCGTAGATTAGGAGATTTTTGAACAGGGCTTAGCGCCAGTTTTTCATTTTATACAAGTATATTTTGTGGAACCGGTCTCTTTTATTATTTCTAGGTAACTAGCTGTGTCCGGCCACGCGTTGCGTGGCTGCCCAACAGATGGCGTTTACCCCGTCTTTACCTGTTTTTGGGTAAAAAGCATGTTTTACCCTGTGATAGGTATATAAAAACACGCGCGTATTCGAATGCAACGTTGTGTCAAAATTCAAAGCAATCGGTGAAGAACTTTCGGAGATTTAAGATTTTGAACAACGAACGAACGTTGACATTTTTATTTATATAGAATCTATAGATAAACAGGAAAACAATTTCTTAAATTTCACATATTGACAATCCTAAACTGCGTAATGTACATACGTGAGTAATTGACTTGGTCTGGAAACTTACATGTTAGATAGTCAAGAATCATTCATTTTTACTGTAAATAACAATTGTTATTATTTATTTTAGATTTTAGATAATCCATGCTCGTAAAATAGCAGCATGTTGTTAATAGCCAAAATGACGCCCAAAAAAATCTGTGTAGCGTATTAAACACTTTATTAAAGAAGGAATTTTTCTAAGTTCAATCCCTAAGGAAGTGAAACCGGACAATGTTGTGTTGAAAATTGAATGAATAAATGTTATGAATACCGCATATCTGTGAATAATTAAATTGTAAGTAGATTTATATTAAAAAAAAAAATTGTAATCTCGTAATTCCTTAAAGTACATTAAGTTTTAATGTTAAATCATTTCAAGTTTTAATTTTATCGAAAACTAATGAAATAATATATGCATATGTGATTTATTGTCTTATAGAATTGTTCTCAAAAAGTAACATATTGATTTGTGACATATATTAAGTTTTACAAATGATTACTCAATACTTGTGTGAAAATTTAATTATAGTTTAATAAATACTTGTAGGTACTTAATTTATTAAATGACAGCCAATACAAGGAAGAACTTACTTTACTTTTAATACAAGGACACTGAGGCACGACGAAAACTTAGTGGAGCTGGAAGTTGAGCTGGGTAATATTAAGTGGGATATTCAAGGGTTATCAGAAGTCCGAAGAGAGGGAAAAGATAGGATGGACCCTAGAACATCTCTTGTATTGTAGGCAAAGGGATCAGCCCTCACAGGGTAGGATAGGCTTTCTTGTTAGATGAGTTCTCATTAACAGTGTTGTGGATATCACAGGACATCACTGTGGACAGTTAGTAGTACCTACCGTTACCTGCTGTGTAAAAAGTCCAGGGTTTAGTTGAAATACAAATGCTTGTTCAGTTCAGGGTGATAATATGTTTGTCTTTGTATATGTCTCTGGATCCACAATATAGGGAATTATAGTGTGAGCCACAGAATGTAAAATAACTTTAAAAACTTTCCTATTCCCAAAACTATCATTAAATGCTTCTAAGCATTTCGAAATTATAAAACTCTATTGGGTATTTGTGAAGAGTGCCTTCTCAAGTCTAACTACTAAAACATAATTAAGTGCCATCAATAAATTTGTGGAAAAGAAATTAATGTAACATAAACATTAACTTACTTTTTCGAAAGATCTTGATAATGGACTAACACTTCCATCTCGTCATAATCAACTTCCACAATCTGCGCAGGATGCCAGGATTCTCCAAAATCTTTCGCCTCCACTTTAGAACCCACTGACAGAGACACGCTACTATTTCCTACAATGCAGAAACAAAAGATTTATTACCACATTCCTAACTTAACCTCTCCTTTCTCATTGAAGGAAGAGTATAATAAAAGTAGAGGGAAAAAATAACTCCATATTCCATTATATTGACTGCTTTGTACCTAATGTCACATATTTGCATAAAAGCTCATTGTTTATTAATGCCATATTAGTTGCTAGATTATTATTAATCCAATAATGAAATAAATTACTAGTTGCAAATAAGTATACCAACCTTTATCAACTGGATTAAGATTCTTTTTATTTTGTGATTTTTCATCTTTTTTCTTAGAAATTGTCACTTCAGTCTCGCTCAATATCATATCCAACACACCTGAAGCAACTGACAGTGTCACATTCAGAGACTCATCTGGAATGTCCATTTTGTCCATATCCTCTTTATGTACAGCATTTTCATGTTTTATTGGTGCTTCTGCATAAGCATCTCTGTTTGTTTCGACATTAAAGTCATCTTCATTACTATTTATTAAGTTTGCACCATATTTCAACTCATTTACATCTATAGTAGGATCATTGTCATTTGTTAACACATTTGAACCATCCTCCTGTACATCCATTCTCACAACTACACTATTTACATCTTTGTCAACATCCTCATTTGATTTTATATATTCAGTGTAAGAGCTCTCTTTTGACTTCTGTTCAGAAATTTCTTTCTCTTGATCTTCAATGAATTTTTTGATGGCATCCAGATTTTCTGGCTCTGATTCCTTACTACTATTCAAGGATACATCTTTTGAATCATCATTTGATAGTTCATCTGCATTTTGAACTTCCATTTTAGATCCACTTCTAGTTTGTCTTGTTATGCTCCAGTTAAATATTGATGGGACAGCATCTGAAGTAATAAAATTCTATTAATTAACATTTCATCTAGTCTTTTATAAAATGAATGATTAAAAAATGCCATGCAGTAGTTACATACATATTAAAGTAACTTATTATGCTTCTAAGTGTAAGTGTAGCATACAAGCACAAATAACTAAGGAGTCCAAAGATGGAAAGATATATAAAATAGTGTATAGAAAGAATACCTTGAATATTTAAAATTAAAATTCACAATTAAAGCCAAATCAAACAGCGAGCTGGTTCGGATGGGCATCGGCATGGCGTGAGCGCACTAAAACGCGTTGTAATGTATTGAATTGTATGAGAGAAGTTAAACAACGTGATGATAGCGCAACGCCGAACACTGGGCAGGTCAACAAACATAGAATTATAACGTTGTTATATGAGAGTAGGTGTTACCAGACAAAGAGAGTGAGGCGAGCGCACGTCAGACTTGGAGGGACGGGGCTTGTTGCGGCAGTTGTATTTTATTAAAGTTATTAACAATTTTGTTGATTTTTAGACCCCCTACCCTTTGAAAATTGTTACCCCCTGGGTCCCCCAAACATATTATTATTATTGTGTAATAGGTGAGCAGCATTACTGCTGGTATGCCTATACCTGCTGTTACAAGTTTTGCGATATCTGGTTTTCTGGAAGCCATTTGTCAAGTCTGTTCTTGAAACTATTTACAGTGGGCGATTCGTAGATTTATTGTAATAACTTATTCCATATATCTCTCCGTTACTGTGTATTTTGGCCTGCTTTTGTATTGGCCAGTGTTTGTATAATTTTAGATTATTGCAGCATCTCAGCTGTTCTTTTGTATTTAGTTTGAACATGTCAAGCACGTCTGAACGGTAGTATTTCTGTTAGGAAAGTGTGTCTCTATTAAATTGCCTCACACACGCCAATGATATAATTTTGGGAGATTGAGTATTTGGAGCCTCTCTTCATATATGTTTTTGTGTAGATGGTGCAAGTTTGGTTGCCTTTGTTTGAACACTTTCAAGCAAATCAATGTCCTTAATAAAGTAGTTTTATTAGATTTTAAATTAAAACAAATAAAATTGATAGTTAAAATAAACTTATTTCTATTTACCTTTTTATTGTTCATTCATTTTTGTTATACTTTGAAATACATATTTATTTTAGTTAGTGCTTAGTTAATGCAACCAAAAGTAAAAGCTCCTCCATGTCTGAATCACTTGACATTTTCGGCACAAACATTTTTGGATGCATGTCACACCCAGTATGGACATGCACATTGTGCCCGTGTCATGCCGATGCCCCGTCGTTGTGCCAACCCACCCGCTGTTTCACAATGGCTTTAAATTCACAAGATGGTGACTATTCTAACTCCAGAAGCGCAAAGCACTTAGCTTTCTACCTCTAGCAACTTCACCAATAAGCAAGCTTTGGACTTGGGTTATGCCCTGTATTTTCATAATAATGACAATGGTTTTTGTAAGAGAGAGAGAGAGAGAGACTGAGCATTTACTGTATGTTCTTTAAAATAGTGTATTAACAATTGAGGTTTAGACACCTTAAATGTCCAAAATCACAATGAACTACTCTATATCCATACAAGGCAGGATTAAGTTGATAAGAAAAATGTAACTATTTTTTAAGGACTCAGTTTAAAACTTTAATGTCTGTGCTATTGCTTCAAACATAGAGATACCGCCTTAATAATTAAATCAATTTCTCTGAATCAATCAAGTGATGAAATATTTTTTTTTGGTGTAAATGCAAAGTAATGAAGCATGATAGTTTTTCTTATTCTAAATTTATAAAATTTGGAGGTATCAACTTTCAACTTATTTCTGCCATATACAGATATACCCACACAGTTTCATTCATTTTGGAGAGTTATGGAAAGTTCCATTGTAAGTTTTGTTTCCCCATCTATGGTTAGGTATGATCTAATAAGAAAGTCTACATACATGACATATAAGAAATACAAAAGAAATGGAAGAAGAATATTATATACATCAAGATGCTTACAACTGAATTCATAGTTACTATAAATAAATTAAATAAACAACAAACAACGGCTACAGTACTATGCAACGGATGTACCTGACTTCAACATATATTTAGAATCCTTGAATATTTGAAAATCTGTTTTACAGAAATGCCTTGAACACACATACTGAGGAGTATCAATGTTAGTGTGTTTGTGACGTGTAATTGTTATCCAAGAGTCACGTAAGACAACATCTCTTGGGAATTTGTGGTAAGTTACTCCAACATCCTCTTTTCTCGTGGAACAGGACTTACAATTCTTTATACAACATTTTTTTACTGCCATCCTAATGTTTAAATACAATATTAGCAACAAGGTAACAGCGGGTAAATGAGGATTAATGAGGTATAACTTTCACAGGAAGGTATAATATTATATGGCGTAAGTTGTGAATATAGTTTAATGGTTATATTAAATTATAAATCATACGCTTTAAATGTCTCCGACTCCATTTGGTTTGCGAAAACAGGTGTAACGGTGAATGTTAATGTTAGAAACAATGATTAAAAACTAACAAAATGATAAACAATACCAACCTGAGAGGACGGTTTGCTAGAATTGACTTAAAAGTGAAATTTGTGCAGCAATTAAAATGTAACTGATATACTTGTAGAAAATTTTAGTTTAAAATCTATTATAATCTTAATTAGGACTTTTTAGTAGTATTCACTAAATTTGGCGTAAATAAAGGAGTTGCGCCATATTACGTAGGATTCCATGCGGTGTGCATTCGATTGTTTAAACTGAAGAATGTCAAAAAATAATAAATACGCTTGTAAGCGCAAATTAGCGCTCCAGTATCTAGTGTATTATTTCACATTTTAGATGTACTACTGAGGCGTTAGAAAATATACATGGACGTAGTATATAATATATTTTATTACTAGCTGACCGGCGATTTCGTTCGCATATTTTTTTGGGTATCGAATAATTAATTAATTTAATTTGCTAGCGAGCACTTTACAGCGCTATCTTATTAAGTTCACATTAGGGATGCCAACTGATAAAATTAAACTGTAAAGTACATAAAGCCACCCATCGATATTCTGAGAATTACCTAACAATCCAAAGTTAGACTCCGCCACTATGACTGCGAGAATGCTGAACTTAGTTTGAAACATATGTTTAGTTAAATAATTCTGAATTCATTATTCACTAGCTGAGGAAGGCTATCCTCCTACATAATATGTAAAGATGCAAAATATTAAAACTTGGACTGCGTACTAAAACGCGCAACTGTCATTTTTGGAAATCTAATTGGTGCATCTTTTTCTAGCTTCTTAGTTCATAACGAAATGCAAAGTGAATCAAATTATTAACGACCGAATTATACTTGTTTTTGAACACAGCCTTGAAAAATCTTTAAACGTGACGTAAGACTCTCGACTCTGGTGCTAACTTTGACATTTCATTGTATTGACCTCTATTATAATGAGTTTATTTATTTTGACGTAAATAGGAACAAAAACCAAAGAGGAAGTTTATTATTCTTATAAATATGGTAATGTGCAAATAAGTAGGAAAATGGATTTAGCGAAATCACTTTTTAGTTCGCGAGACCACATCGGATACGTGGGACGTGAAGACCACGAACGTAAAATCAGTGCAGCGTTGGCAGACGATGATCCAGAAGATGTAATTGATGCCATTCGTGGTTTAAATATCGCCGATGAACTCCATCCAGCCCCTGGCGGTCCCTTCTCTGCGCTTACACAGAGTATGGTACCTCAAGACATTATGGCTAAATGGGCACAACCTGAATCTGAGAGTCATAGTGGAGGTCTACCGGACTACAGATTTGATGAATTTGGATTTTGTGTAGAGGAAGAAGATGGACCAGAACCAAGTTCCAATAAACTCCTGGCAAATGCTTTTGTAGAAGATGATCAACATCATCTACAGTGGGAGTTTTACAGCAAAGAGATAAGTTTTTCTGAAGGGAATGGTAAACTACAAAAAACAGATAAATTGCAGAAAATGGTGAAAGATGGTGTTCCACATTCCCTACGCCCTCAAGTTTGGATGAACCTCTGTGGAGCTAATAAAAAAAGAGCATCCACTGAAATTACTTACCATGAGATTGTAAGAGCATCAAGTGATGATGGACTGGTTACAAGTAAACAAATTGAAAAGGACTTGGTGCAAATATTGCCAAATAATATCTGCTTTTCACACCCAACTAGCACTGGAGTACCTCGGTTACGAAGGATCCTAAGATCCTTGGCTTGGCTTTATCCTGACATTGGTTACTGTCAAGGCACAGGAATGATTGCAGCTTCCCTGCTACTTTTAATGGAAGAAGAAGATGCCTTTTGGATCATGTGCACTACAGTAGAGGATCTCTTGCCAGCATCATATTATTCTTCAACCTTAATTGGAATACAAGCTGATCAGAAAGTTTTGAGAAGCCTTATTTCTTCATATCTGCCAGGTATTGATCAAGTTTTAAATGCTCATGACATAGAGCTGTCACTAATTACAATGCATTGGTTTTTAACACTATATGCTAATGTTGTCCATATGAAAATACTATTAAGAATTTGGGATCTTTTCTTTTTAGATGGTTCCATAGTACTTTTTAAAGTTACACTAGCTATGTTGAAAATAAAAGAAAATAGATTTACTGAGATATCCAATTCTGCTCAGATATTTAATGCTCTATCAGACATACCTGGTGAAATTGATGATGTGGACCTTCTTATTAAAACTATAGATGAGGTTTGTGGTGAGACATTAAGTCCTACTTTAATTGAAACACATAGAAGGAGGCACTTAGCATATCTCATGGCTGACCAAGGTGCTTTGGTTGGTAATCCCAGTGCCGTACCTAACCTACCAAAGCAACAACTCCAAAGAAGACAAATAAAGAGAAGCAAATCTATGATTCAAGCCATATTATTTGGTGAAGATTCTAATAATGAAGATGCAGTATCTAAAAATGTTAAACAAACAGAAATCCTTGTTGATCTTAGAGAAGCCATATTGCAAGTTGCTCGTCACTTCTTAGCCCTTGAACCTCAATTAGCTTCTGAAGTCCAGTTAACAGCTGATTACACGATGCAGAGTCATGCAGCAGACAGAGAAAAATATGTTAATGTGTCCAAAAGCAAAAGGCGACGTGCTAAAGCATTGTTAGACTTTGAAAGAAGAGATGGAGATGAACTGGGATTTAGAAAAAATGATGTCATAGAAGTTATAAGTTCTAGAGATGAACATTGTTGGATTGGTGAACTAAACGGATTGAGAGGTTGGTTTCCAGCCAGATTTGTGAAATTGCTAGATGAGAAGGGAGTTAAATACAGTAGAGCAGGTGATGACTCAGTTACAGAAAAAGCAGCTCATTTAGTTAGAGGGGTTTTGGCACCTGCCTTCAAAAGAGTATTGTTACATGGTATAAAAAGACCTAGCTTTTTGGATGGACCTTGCCACCCTTGGTTATTTATCGAAGAAGCATCATCTCGAGAGGTGGAAAAGGATTTCAATTCAGTTTATAGCAGATTGGTTTTATGTAAAACATATAGATTAGATGAAGATGGTAAGGTACTTACACCAGAAGAGCTGTTATATAGATGTGTGCAAGCCATCAATTTGTCACATGATAATGCTCATGCTCAGATGGATGTCAAATTACGTACTTTAATATGTATGGGATTAAATGAAGAAGCTTTGCATTTATGGCTTGAAGTTCTTTGCTCTTGTGTCGATGTTGTTCAGAAATGGTATCACCCATGGTCTTTTATTAATTCTCCAGGATGGGTTCAAATAAAATGTGAACTACGAATTCTTTCACAATTTGGATTTAATTTAAACCCAGATTGGGAGCTTCCATTAAAGAAGGATACACAAAATCAACCACTAAAAGAGGGTGTTAGAGACATGCTTGTGAAACATCACTTATTTTCATGGGACTTGTAATTTTAAAAAAATCTTGTAATGAAATATATTTATATAAATAGAGGTATTATTTCAGTGTCTATTTATCCAGATTTATCTATCTATGCACAGCACAGCTTACCATGTTTTTATGGCATTATTTTATTGTTATAAAATAAATTATCACTTGTGTTTATATTCTTTTCGTTTTATGCGTTCAAAAGCTGAAACTCGCCAATAAACGTAAGTGCCGTGAATACTATCTAGTTAAAACTTATCAAATCTCTAATGATATTTCCAACAAAATCCGTTTTCAACAACGCGGTACAGGTAAGTTATATTGTATGGTAGTAGTTACATCGTAAGTGGAGAAAAAATTTTGTTTCCTAAAATTGTTGCTTTGTATTCCAATATGAAACTGATGCCATATATCCTCGTTTTTACTTCCTCTTGTAATATACGGAGTCACACAGACTTGAGACATTGGTAAGCACTAGGCAGAACCCTGGTTTGGGGTAAAAAATATTTTTTTCCAACTTTTCAGTAACTTATTATTTTTTATTTTTATTATTATTTTTATAATAAATCTTCCCTTTGTGTTGTTTTCGGCACGTGGTCCAGTTGCTACGCAACCAAAGTTTAACAATAATTGTAACTTTTGACGACATTCTTACTGTCAATCAGGCTAATTGGACATAACTGGGCCAGGCTGCGCAAGGCGTTCGTGTCGTATTGTGTTGTTGAGCTGAATGATATTAGGTCTGTAATTTTAACTGGATCTGGGTATGATGTCAAATCTTACCTAAATAAATATTACCTAACGAAAAGTGCTTCATAAAAGGAAGCCTAGATAAGTTCTGTGCAGATTATAAATCAGCGGAGCGCAGAGATTTGAGTCCTATTATGCATGTCAAATCTTACTTCTTAAGTCGCCCCCAGAGCTCACTTCATTGCCGCTCTGCTCTGTTACAAGCGCCGGGCCGCCGCGGTGATCACTTCGGAAGTGCCGACGCGATCCAAAGGTCACTGGCGATTTGGCTTGCTGGCTAAGAGCTCTTGTATCGAACACAGTCACGAACTTGCAACTAGCTATCCATTACCTTACAACCGATGCATCAGGTACCCAACTATAGGATAAATTGCCACTCTAGACTACCTGTCCCCTCAGCGGATATTGGACAGCAGAAAAATGTCTGGCGCAGCAAACTCAAGAGACATGGGCACTTATACAAGCTGTATAAGAAAAAGACAGTCTGCTTCGAAACTCGATAACTCAAGTATTCGATAACAAAAATGTAGTACTGTCCCGGAATGAGCTAAATGCGCACGCGGTGTGAGGTGTGGGAAGACGAACACACCCCTCTCCCAGCCGTCTCGCCGCACTTGTACCGGCTAGTTAAGTGATGCGCTTGCTCGCTTTCTATTGTTTCTCTTGCGTCATCGATATAACACGTGTTGGGTAGTTTTTTACTATACATACTTACTTGTTAAAATGAGGGACCAAACCCGATTCTGACTTGTCTGCATCAGGTGTTACAAGTGATGATTGTAGTGACTAATATTCATTCAAAACAATATGATAGTCTTTTGTGTCAAGTTATTTTTTATTATTATTAACAATGTAATGCGTAGTAGAATTTTGTTGTTATAATATTGTTTTTTTTTATATTTCTCTCGATTAGGTAGTAATTTTTGTATATTTTCTTTTTGTTTTTTAGTAACTTTATCTTTCAAAACTAAATATTAAATACCTATGTAAAACTAAAAATTATGTATATCTACTTACTATATTATCTAATGTGTGATAAATAATAAATAAATAAATAATGAAAGTAAATAAAAATAGTAAAAAATAAGTGATGTTTTTTATAATTACATAGTCGTGTGTTATTTTTGACAGTCATATTTAAATTAAAAATATCGACTTTTACCAATATCGATATACCTATCTTTCACTAAGATCCAATGATCTTAGTATTACAACACTAAAAACAAGTGACATAGAACGGTCCTTCCTTCAACATTCCTTCCGCGCGCATTCAACTCGTTCCGGGACATAGGTTACGTGAGGAACGAGGTTGGTCCGCATTGTCACAAACTGTGTCGATTGAAACGTGGACTTTAGACATAATGCACATTTCTTTTTCTGTTTATTTAGATTTATTCTAGGACCGTTTAACGTCCATGTTGAACAGTCCTGCATTATAATGGAAGAAATCATTCCACGAACTATTAGTGGCCTCTTTTTTTTATGTCCTAAGGCGGCAGATGAGCATACACTACACCGGATGGTAAGTGGATACTGTTATTACTGTCGCCCATAGATAGTCAGCCATAGACAACCGCAATACATTAGTCCAAAATCAGCGTCGGCTCTAGCCCATGTAGCGCTCGGGTGCAATCAATACCCTGGCGCCCTCTAGTAGGCGCGCGATTAAAATTGAATACCTAGTTAAATGGTTTTAATAAAATTATTTCTAGAAAAAATTTAAATCACTATCTATTTGTACCTACAATTCGTATTTCTCCCATTCTCTCTCTCATATTGCGTGTTGTAGTGCTGGCGACGCCCTTGATACAAAGCCATAGCTCCCAATTGTAAACTGGAGCCTAAATCTCCTAATGCGAGTGATATAACTGATAATGTATGTTTGTGATAAATAAACGCGTGAGATTTCATTTTTCACGTTCCTCCTAGGAGTACAACTTTGTCCTCAGTATCAGTACTGAGCGACTCCTACTTCGACGGAACAAGACTGGACAATGACATGATGAAAACCATTCTGTTTTATTTTTTAGTGCTACCAGTGAACCAATAGCTATACCAGTGTCCAAATAAAAATATTAAAAAAAATAAACGGCTACGCTATTGTTCGACAAATATGAAAAGTTGAAAACTAGTAACACTGAAGAGACGTCAAAACTATGTCAAATTGACGCGTTTGTTCCTCCGTTCCTTAAGCTCCTTTTCACTCTGTGAATTGAAACGTGCTTGTCCTCTTGGAGCTAAGGCCTTTTGGCGACTTGCACAAAAATTAATTATAAAATGGCATCCAAGGCTGAATTAGCTTGTGTTTACTCCGCTCTCATCCTTGTTGATGATGATGTAGCCGTAACTGTGAGTATTTCATGTTATCACCATCTCATAAAATTATAGGTTAAGTTTTCAGTTGTTTATCCATTCTCATCCCCCATGATATTTACATGTAACTTGTTGTAATTAAACTATTTAGCTGCCACATTAAGTCAATAAAGCGCACTTGTCTATATTTTTAAAGAAACTTATAATGGTGATCCTGTATTATTGTTTGTTTGTAGGGTGAGAAAATCTCGACCATCCTGAAGGCTGCCGGCGTCGATGTCGAGCCGTATTGGCCTGGTTTGTTCGCCAAAGCGCTGGAAGGCGTGAACGTGCGAGAGCTCATCACTAACATCGGGTCCGGCGTGGGCGCCGCTCCGGTAGCTGGCGCGCCTGCCGCTGCTGGCGGCGCTGCTGCCCCGGCAGAGGAAAAGAAAGAAGAGAAGAAAAAGGAGGAGGAACCCGAAGAGTCTGATGAGGACATGGGCTTCGGTATGTATCCACTTAATTAATACATGTATATTGTGTGTAGGTTATTTAAAATTTACTTGTACATCTGCCAAATGCGAATTATGCTAGCATTAAGTGTTATTAGAATGCTTTACTAGTCTTGGTGTATGTCTACCAATTTTTGCTATGTTATGAAAGATTAAATGTTAATGGTTACACCCCAAGTAATTGCAGGAGAAAATTAGATGTACTTTACAGCATATTTTTTTTACAAATCACTAAAAAAAAAGTACAACACAAAATAGTTATTTGAAAAGATATCAGCTTGTGATGATACAGATTACAGATCGATAGAGCAGAAAAAACTAAACAACATGAAAGTTGAACATTTTTTCATTTGTCCCTTATGCAAATTGAATTTTTAACCATCCACATATTGATTTATATAAATTGGGTTAATGAAAGTACAGAAAGACTACAGAAGTAAAACTTAACGATTTCTCAATGATGTTTGATCATGTATTAGCTTCAGAATCTTATGATTGACAATTGTTTTACTGAGACAGAAAACTTATTTTGAAGTTTATTATTTATTTGTCTTTAGAAAGTTTCAATGTATTTTTTTTGTTACAGGTCTCTTCGACTAAAAAGCTTTATATTAAAGCTTTCATATTCCAACTTAAGCTCTACAAAGCTTATTTATATGTAAGGATATGCCTTCTTAAAAAAATAAAACCTAAAACCTATTGTTTTTTTTTTTACATCTAGTGTATTTTTGTGTTGACTGGATTCCTAAAGTCCCCATTTATATCCAACAGGGTGACAGAGAAATAGATGAGATTAAAATGACATAATTCGTAGGTAAACCTTTTTAATATAATGAATCTATAAAACTTGATAAATTTACTTATGCTGATAATTCTAAAAAATTTTAAAAATTTATATACAATTTGATATAAATTAATTTTAGATTGACCTAAGAATCTAATTGTCTTGCATTTTTGTTATAGGGAGGGAATCCTGTGTTTTAAGTATCCCCTCCATACGTTGGGTTTTTAAATTGGCTAATATCTTTGAATTGCAATTTTGGAGAGTGGAGGATGTATGCTGCAATTCCAGCATCTGCAATGCAGCCGCTGGGGCACTCAACTGGCCTTGTTACCCCTCTCACAGAAGACTAACTTGAAATCTACATTTTCCACTATCATATCCCCAAATTTGCATACTTACGTGTTTCGATAGTGAAATCTGCCAGAACCCATTCCTATAGCATTTTATCCTGTCTACCAATTTTTACAACCCTTTCTCCATTTCCAAAAGTAGGCAAGGCATCTGGGCATGTTTGTCGTCATTCTGCACTGAAGTTTGCATACTCATATCAATGACATCAACAGACTTATTTCTAAAACATACAAGGAATTATTACCCAGGTTTTTGGACATCAAGTATAAAATGTGTCAAAAACAATTTTGAGTGTGGACCTGTTGGTATCGGAAAGTGATTGGTTTTTAATTCCAAATATTAAGTAAATGTCGCTTATACCCCACTGCTCAACTGATATCATTTGAGTAAAAGGACCTTCATTATATGGATTAATTAAGGCTAAGTTAGATGATCATGCGACAACGCGCGTAAAAATACCTACGATGTTCATATACAATTATTTACATAGTCGCGCGTTAGCGTTGAAGTACGCGCGACAGTAGCTGCTCAGCGAGCCCGTAGACAGTTAATCTGGATCGCGATCCAGATTGACTGTATGAAGTAGATTGATACATCGGATCGCAAGATTTCTAGATATTTTGAAATCAAGACTGCGATCCCCTGATCGTGATCATGATTGAACGTGTATGCACAGGATCGCGTCAGTCTACGCTGTGCGCTCGATAAAGATGTTTAGTTATATATGGAGTTATCATTTGTAACAACTCATAAAAACATTTTTCCCCCATCCTGAAGTAATTTTTATAGTCCTCATCTTCAGCAGTTAGTCGTGTTTCTTTAAGTAGATTTAAATGAGTATAGTATTGTCTTTTCCGTAACCACTGTTTAATCCAGCGCCTACTTCTAAGTTAGGCCTAAAACTAAGGCTACAACAGCTTTAACTTCATCTAAATCCATTATAAGAGGTGTTATCGCGGCGGTTTCGATGCGTGGACTGATGAAATCAGGATAGAACGTGTAATGTTGAGACGTGATCGCGATCAGAGGTGAGGGGGGAGGTTTAGTTTGGGATCGCGATCCAGATTGACTGTGTACCGGCTCCCTATCGCTGGTATCTTGATTAGCGCGTCGTTCGTTCAGTTGATACGCGTAACTTGTGGAGTTCAGACGTTCGAATTACGAAAAATGGATGACGAAGGCTTCAACGTTGTTTTGTTTATCAATGAAATTGAAAAGAGACGAACGATATGGGACTTATATTCAAAGGATTACTCAAATAAAATATTGAGGAAACTGGCATGAGTCTTAATTTTTTGTGATGGCGATTTTATTTTCTTCATGTCTTCTGAGGTTTGGATAGAGGGTAACGTATAGACTATAGTTCTGTCTTATAGAATAGGATGTACCCAGTATATTCTTTCTTTTCGTCGACTTTTCAGCCTCCGATATAAAATCCAAAAACAGATTGCCTCCTCCACTTACATTTTCAGTGACTGCTATCGCTAGACTGCCGCGAGTTCTCCCGCAAACATCTGGACAGTACATACGCGCGTAGGCGCGCGACAAAAACCCGACATCGCATCTCAACTTAGCCTAAGAATTTTAACATAGTGACTACCAAAAATTAACATTTTTTTTTCAACATTTCACTTTTCAATATCTGAAAAACTAAAGTAACAAAGAGTAAGATAATTTCACATATAGAAAAATAATGTTTACAGGGGTCAAAAAAGTACTCTCAAATCGGAATTAATTAAATTAATTTATTTGAACATGCTAAATTCCTAAACATTTATAATATTATTTATACATATATTCTAACTGTAGCCCCACATCGCCCTCTGCACGCCAGACAGCTTGTTGTAGTCTGCAAGATGTCTCCATACAATGCGACTCATTCTCCACTCCTTCACAATACCGCGAGGCCTATAAATATATGTGCAATCAAATTATAGCAATTAACTTGTTTATTATATTATACCAATGGAATCACTTAACTCCAATTTTGAATCGATTACAAAGGAATTAATGATCACTTGAATAAAATAAGTATGAACAAATGCCTAAGCAAATAGGATATACTAATTATACTTCGATTAGTATTTTTTTTTAATATGTAACAGGTGCCTTTTTAATTTATTGAAAGGTGGCAGACAGTATAACCTGGTGGTAGGTGCATACTGTTGCCCTACAACAGTGGTTCTCAAACTTTTTAAATGACGGAACCCTTTTGGGAAGCAAAATACTTGATGGAACCCTACAATAAAACAATTATTTTTATAAGTGTATTCTATATTAATCAGCATAATAAAAGTACAATGTATCAGTTACTAATTATTATTTACTTCACCACTTGGTAAGGACAATAATAGAAAACATTAAAAAAGAAAAAATCTAACTAGTGGGAGGTATGAAACTGTTTTTTATTTTTCATCAATTGCTTGATATCAGGTTTGATGGAAGAAAGTTGGAGTCTCATATCAGCTTCGGCGTCCAGTCTATTGCGATATTTTGTTTTCGTGGCTGCGTAGGTAGAGAATCCTGTTTCGCACAAATATGTAGTTGGGAACGGGAGAAGAATATCCAGAGCCATTTGGCCAAGCATTGCATATTCATCTTGGATTCTGCACCAAAAATCATTAAGAGGCGTCGTTTTGAACAATGACTCCATACTTGTGTCTGATGACATTTCTAAAAGAGATTCATATATCTCATTTGACATGTTTTCAGGCTTTTCCAAGTTGGGTAAAAAAGGATTATGAATCCAGGAGTTCACTTTAATTTTTGTATTGTGTTCTTCGGGAAAATACTTTTCAAAAGATGCGCGCATCGAACTGAGATATTGGACCAATTCTTCAAACACATTATCTTCAAACATTTCTGAGTCGTTTTCGCTAACAAACTCACTGAGTAACGTAAAACTTTCTATTTCTTTCTTACCAATGCAAATGATCCAAAAATCTAATTTTCTTTTAAAAGCAGTTATTTTATTATAGGCCTGAAACACTGTTGTCTGTTTACCTTGCAACGATAAATTTAATTCGTTAAGTTTTTGAAAGATATCCGCCATAAAAGACAATCGGAACAACCAAGTTTTATCATACAAACGGTCCTTCAAATTAAAAGAAGTATCTGCTGAAAGAAACATTTGTAACTCGGCTCTAAGTTCAAATAGTTAAAGTTTTTCCCCGAGACAGCCATCGCACTTCTGTATGGAGCAGCAGTGTTTTATGTTTGCTGCCATAATCTTCACACAATAATGAGAACAATCGGGATTGTAGTGGTCGTGATTTGATAAAATTAATTATTTTTACCGCTTCATCCATAACTAATTTTAGATTAGACGGCATTTGCTTCATCGCAAGTGCTTGTCTATGCAGAATACAATGACTGGAACTACAATTAGGCGCTTTATTTTTCATTCGTGACACTGCTCCTGCTGTTTTACCTGTCATCGCCTTGGCCCCATCTGTACAAATGTCAATGCAATTGTTCCAACTGAGATTATGTTCTTCAAAAAATATATTTATTTTATTAAAAATTTCTTCCCCGGTAGTGTTTGTAAGCAGCGATGAACACATAAGCATGTCTTCTTCAAAAGAACTTTTATATGGATATCTCACAATAACCAGCAGGATAGCCAAACCAGCGACATCAGTCGACTCGTCCATTTGCAAAGCGAATCGTGTATTTTGTAGACGTGTAACTAGTTCTTGTTTGACGTAGCTTGCCAGATCATGGATTCGTCGTGAAACAGTATCGTTTGATAGCGGAACAGTAGAAAGATGCTTTGCAGATTTTTCATCAAGCATACATTTTGTTATGTCTAATACACATGGTTTTATTAATTTCTCAGCGATAGTGTGCGCTTCACCTGCTTGTGCAATGCGATAGCTAACTAAGTATGATGCCTCCGTGGCCTTTTCGTTGGTAGTTTGTGTTACATGCATCATATTTTTTTGACTTTCTAATAACTGATCTTTTTTGCGAACAAAAAATTCTTTATTCTTGTCTTTAGTCTCGGGGTGTACGGTTTCTAAATGTCGACGCAATTTGGCAGGTGCCATGGAACTATTAGGAAGCAGTTTACTACAGAGCATGCAGAGAGGTGAGCCGTTGGAATCAACAAATCCGAAACTGATATAAGATTCATCATACTTCCTTTTTTTCGTCTTTGAAACCGTCGAGCTTGACGTCGTGGCACTCGTGGCATCATCTTCTGGATCGGTGATTGCTAAATTCTCCGCGCGCATTGCTTTTGAACATTCAGCGTCATTAGAAGATGTTGTTGGAACACGTTTAACACCTTTAAGCCAACGTTCCATTCTTCTTTATTTATAATGTTACAAGTCAGGATAGTGGGGTTTAAATAATGCACAATCGTTACTGCGTATAAGAGACTAAATTTAGAACCTACAGGGAAGAAATGTATAAAACTGAGACAACAGAATACAGCAGGCAGTAAAACAATGAACACTAGTTTCTCGCTAGCGAGCTTGTAAGTAGGTAGTAACTTATCGCTCCGAACGCTAATCATCAACTGACGACGCCAACGCGCGATCGCCGCTTTTATACTTAGTCCTAGACTCGATCTCAAATATTCTCGAAAATACTCGAGTCGGCACCTTTGATAAACAAAAAGCAAAAATAAAAACAGAAATTTAAAAATAGCGTTGTAAACAATATCGACTTTATCCTTTGAAGTTAGAGACGAAAGTCGCTAGTTGACAACTATAGCGTCTAATTCAGAGGCGGCTTTTATCAAAGAGACTGAGCGCTTACAAGTATACTACCCGCTCGTTTTAAGTTTGCCGCTGGCGATAGGTATGAGTGTATGACGTTCGAAATTTTTTATTTAATTGTAACAATAAAAATTGTGTACGTTAGATATTTGGGTAAAACTATGACACATTATAAGTTTTGTTGTCACGTGGGGGAGGGTACGCGCATTCCACAGACCGGCAAACTTAGAGCGAACGCGTTGTACAAGTATAAAATTGTTGAGACCAAACTTATGAGATATTGTACCAGCTAATGTAACACAAGCTTATACAAATACAAATAAATAAATAAATAACATTCATAGCGTTTTGTCTCCGCGCGGCCGCGGAGTCCGCACAGCCGCGGAGCGACCAGAGAGAGGTGTTTTGATTTTTTTATTTCTAAATTCTTGCGGAACCCCGACAGAGGTATCACGGAACCCTAGGGTTCCGCGGAACACACTTAGAGTATAGCTGCCCTACAACATCTGTGATACATACTAATATCAATCCAGAATGATGAACATTGTCACTTACCTGTATGTGCTGTCTAAATTTAACAACAATTTGGAAAAATGAGGAATAGAAGTATAATGGGAAGAGGAGCTAACCTCATCCATTCCTCCTGCCTGTCGGAATGTGCTCTTTTTATTCCAATATAGACTTCATTCAATGGGAAATGTTCTCTGGCATATCTCATTCACTAACTAAACACATTGGTATATACATCTATAAGAGGGGAAGGATTTATAAAGATGGGGAATGTAGTACATTTTCAAGTTAGTCCTTTGTGAGAATAGGAGGATTTCGAACCTTAAGGGCTTTCATTAATCAATGAAAGTTACCCTAAGCCAATTTATTAACCTAATTTAGAATTACAAGAGAAAAAATATTTGTCGGGTTGAGTATGGGTAGGTATTGCTAGGTATTTTACAATGTCACAAACCTCGATGTGATAACGCATCTGTTATTGATTCTCATAGGAGTTGCATTCAGCTCAAATTTATTAATATCTTTGTCGGCTAATTCTCTAATTTCCACTGGCAGTATATCATTTTTCCTCATAGCATTAATTCTGGTGCGTTCTAGAAAGTGCTCGGCACTCATACGCCGTCGCTTCACATCCCTTATCATCAGCCAATTCGCCCATTTGTTTCTCAATTGCTGGTACTGAAATAGGTTATATTATGATATTAAAACATGAAGATTTAATTCATCAGTGATACATGAAGTAATGATAAACTATAAAAATGTAAATAATCATTGTACGTAATGTTATACAACCACATAAAAAGAAATCGTTTAAATTGCTAAGACATTGGAAGTAAAATGGAAGATAAAAATTATATGTATTATATATAAATATGATGACTCACTCCAAAACCAGCTACCGTTTGAGATTTCCATACAAATTTACTGAGACCTGAAATATTTAAATTCATTACAATAAAAATTTTATTGCGAAAAGAAAAACAATTTGAAGACCCGTTATTTTTTTATTATCAATGGGTTCTTCATTGTATTGTGGTATAGGTTCCACAATAATTCCGCCAATGTCAACGTAGTACAATGGAAATGAGAAGGGTTTATAACGGGAAGTGAAGTTAAGTTTTTGTTTGATTATTGTAAAAAATGTGTATTAGGTGTTTTGTAGTTTAATAATGATTGTAGTTTAATAAGTACATTAAACTTCAAAGTGTTTTCCGTTCCTGTTGTTTGTGCTAATCATAAAATCGTGAGACTACGTTATTCGTTTTTCATGTGTTTCAATGGAGTGCTCAGTAAATTCTATTGAGTGACTCTTGAATTCTCCGACGGGACTGGTCTGGTATCGACAGGATACGTTTTAGACTGTAAATTATAATGTATTGTTTATATTAGGAAGAAAACATGAAACTGGCAGAATGTGCAAATTGCACCATTGCCATAATATAATAAATATGGAAATGGAAAATACATAAAGTCAGTGTGGTTGGTTGGGTCATGGGTCTTAATTTCAACTGATTCAATTTTTATATTGTCTGGATAGCCGCTGCCCGCTAAGCACTGACACCAAAAACAAACAGACAACACAAAACATCATAATTTTATCTTATTCATTTGGATAAATGTATTTAAATAAATTCTTGATAAGGGGAGGATCAATTATTGAACACCATTTATCGCGGGCTGAGTTCTATAGCGCGGAATAATTCTTTGACAACCTAAGAACGGTGCAACCTTTTCTATCTACATAGTACAAAAAGAGGCAGCATGATTTGTATTTTTTTTTATAGTAAGAAAGCGGCAGACGAGCATACTGACCACCCTGATGGTAAGTGGAATGGTGCGTACTGTCGCCTATAGACATGCGCGAAACATGCCAACATCAGTCCAAAATGACAAACGCGGGCACACCTCTGGATGCGGTGCTTACTTTTTGAAATGATTTGAGAAAAGGTTGGGAAAATGGGGAGGGATAGGTTGGGAATGAGCTCTGTCATATCTAATTTACTATCGAAACTCGTATTAAGTACATTGGGGACTAGGATATAGTGATGGGGGCCGTCAATTTAAAATTTAACTTCGTTATTTGGTCTTCCGTTACTCAAAAAGTTAGTCGTTAGTTTAATGGACGTTTTAACAGGCTGACAGTGCTAAAACAAACGATTTTGCATGCAATTACAAGTTGAAGTAACTACTTTCCATAACTATACATTCGTAAAAAAGATACTTATGTGAAAGTATACTCCTGGACCTGGACAGCTTGAAGCTACCCTGCATTCAGTTTTGATGGCCTGAAGCGTAAAAAAAATGTTTGATGAATCAAAAATGTTTTATGCAGTTTTTCAAAGACGATATTATATCTATCGATTTACTTATCGATGAAATTGAAAAAAGAGATGCTATTTGGAATCTTAACTCTAAGGAATATTCAAATAAAATAATAAAAAAGGTCTTGGGAAGAATTAATTTTGATTTTCTGCAATCACAGTGATTCTGAAGAAAAAAAGAAAAACTTGAAAGAAGAAACTCTTTGACTTAAAATAGGATGCACCCAGTATCGTCTTTGCCTTCTTCTGCGACGTCTGTTTTCGGTATAAAATCCACAAGCAAATTGCCTCCTCCACGTCCAGTTAGTGAATGTTGGTTGATGCTAGATTGCCGCGTGCACAACAATAAATGTCATGTGAACGCTTCTACCGCGCGGTCATGAGAACTTTCAATTTGGGCTAAGTGTAACAAGTCGTGTGTCCAGACCTTGTATTGGAATTTTGAAGGAAACAATAGTTTTCCTAAAAAAATCGTTTATTCGATAACTTGCAATGCCTCCAAGAGCGTTTATGACGGCCGTCATGCGGTTTGCCGTGGAATCAATCAATGTCACTTATGACATGTGGGAATGTTCTCCTATTCTTCCTTGATGGCAGTTTTCAGGTCCTGCAAGGTCTGCGGAGCGGGATGCAGCTCATCCCATAAATGCTCTATGGCAGGGGTGCCATAGAGTCGATCGCGATCGACCGACTTACCTTGACTAAAAAAATGCATATTGTGCGGAAAACTAATATCTATGCCACGATACAATACACCCTACCTAGACGACAATCCTGCATCACACATACTTGCAGCCTCTCAGAGTCGATCGATCGTAGTCTAACAATATTGAGGTAGATCGCCAGCAGTTCAAGTTTGAGCACCCCTGCTCTATGGGATATGAATCCCATGTGATAAAAAAATAAAAGAATTTGATTCAGTTGTCAATTTTTATTGAAATCATTTAGTACAATCTCTGGGGTGGTCCCATAGTGGATTTCATGTGAAGGGAGCGCACATTCTGCCAGTGCTTCTTAAGTAGAGACACCAGAAAATTGATCGAGAGATGCACATTTTGGGCGAGCTCATCTGGAGTCATGTCCACGTGGCCGACAGCTACCGACAGGCACAATACCTATAAAAGGAAATTTCGATTTGTAAATAAGGGTGTAAAATTTTATATTAAGGCAAATAATAATCGGGAATGAGGGCAATCCCTAGTTCGAACTTGATTGAAATAAAATAGTAACAAAGGAGTGCAAGGTGTCGAGTATACTAAGATTGTATTGGAGTACAAAACAATAATATTTGGTAGTTTTATGTCGTGAACGCGCCGCATCACACAGAAATAAAAAAAATCACATCTGATATATACTATTCATTTGTGTGGGGTGGGATAGGATGGGATTAAATGAGATGGTTTTCGTTTTGAATTGAATAGAGACATGGGATAGGATAGGAGCACAATGAACTGTGATTATAAACCTTTAAGGTAGAGTTGACAATTTGGTTCGAAAAGTATTGGACTCGATTATCTAGAAATTAACTTATATTCTAGATTTAAAAAAATGCTTCAGTGTTAATTCCTAACATTTAGGCCTTTTTGGAAAATATATGTGAATGAATTATTACTGCGTAAATCTTTTATCTGAGGGAGATAAGACACATCTTAGTCTTTTATATGACACAGTAATGTTATGACAGTAAAGTAATTTATTTTTAGACTAGCACCACTTCATCTTTTCCCGTAGGTTTCACGAAAAGTCTTTGGAATAACAAATTCGCTTCCACAAGCACTGAGAACCTACACACCACCTCTAAAAGAGTGAACTCACCAACCCTCTTGACCAGTTTGGTGTTTTAAGGCCACACATCCCATATACAAGACAATGTCCACAAGGGCCGTGTCTGGCAGTGGATACCAACAGAACTGGTTAGTTATTTTGTCTTACCTTCTTCATCTGGAACTTGATGGTCGCTTTGACCTCATCAATCTTCTGCGTCATGGACTCCTGGTGGGAGAGGAGGCCAGGGAACTTGCCCGCCTTGTTCAGACCAGGACCCAGCAGACGCGGGATCTGTTTAATGAGAGACTCCGATGCAAGGAAAGCATCAAATCTGGAAAGTTACATTTTTACATCACAGTCATATTAGTGTAAAGATTTTATTGGATTCTTTGGATTTCAGTAACTGATATTTTTCTATTGGTCCATACTAATTGATGTTTATTGATTTTGTTATTATGTGTAAATATAGTGTATGGGTACATTATTTTTTTAAATTTCAATGTACAATTTATTATTGGCCGACAATCATAGATTATGGATATTTTTTAAAAAAAAAAACAAGGAAAAATATTCTGAGGTGGTTCCAAAAAATAGTAACTGCTTTATCTTTTTCTTATTGCACTGCTTATTGCAGTATATTCTTACTGCTTATTGCATTATTTTGCTGAACTGGCATAAAAATGAAGGGATTCTAAATCATATTGTCACTTGTGATGAAAAGTGAGTGCTGTACAATAATATCGTAAACATTCATTAGATTACATAGTTGAATAATAGTTTTTGGCTATCTCCCAGGTGACACAAAAATGTCCCAAACGTAAACTAAGTCAAAAGAAGCTAATATTGACTGTATGGTGGTTCTGTGGGGGGTATTATCCACTACAGCATCTTGAGATCTGACGCAACAATTAATGCAGATGTGTACTGTTAAGAACTGCAAATCAAACTCACTATCAAACAACTATTGTTCCATCATCATACTCCTCCATACTCATCATACTCCATAATAAGGTTTGCTCACAAACTGCATGGCAGACAGTCTCAACATTAAAGGAGCTTTGATTGGAAACTCCATTACCCACGGTACTCGCCAGACCTTGCCCCTAGTTTTTTTCAGAATTTGGAAAACTCTGATGACAGTGAAAAACGCCTTCAGAGAATTCTCATCACAAATGACAGTAAGATTCACAATCTCTTCATTTTTGTGCTGGTTCAGAAAAGTGAGGCAAGCTTGGAGGTGTTTGCAGCTGACTTTCATTATGCTCATATGGTACACCACTTTCTGAACTTCTTCACTTTCCCAATTTGATGCAAATGAATCAATATTATTTTGTCACTTATGCCGAAGGCTGCTGTTAACTGGGATGTGGCTTCAGATGAATCCACTTCCACTGTTGCTTTCAATTAGTCATTATCGACATTGCATCCATAGGGCTTGCTCTTGAGGTAGAAATTTCCAGTACAGAAACAGTCAAGTAACAAAAGCATTGTGCATTCATTTAAGGTTAGGGTGTTTGATCCGTACATATTATTGATGTTGCATGCCATGTGTGCTGTGTGCTGGCACGTCAGAACTCATATTCGAAAATAATGCATTAAGTTTATTAATCTTAACCAAAATTAATAAAAGAGTAAGGACAATAAGGTTTATTTGCTAAAATAATATGGAATTTATTGATACTTACTTCTTGGCTAGCTTTTTAACCAGCTTCTTGTTCTTATTCAGCTTTTTAAGTGCTTCTGCATCCATGCACGGCACTGTCAAGGACTTTGCCTCATCACAATGTTGCTGGTCACCAAGAACACACACCTGCATCTTAGGCCTTGGAATATACTTTAGCCTATAAAAGAGATATTTGTTTTAGATATATACTGATTGATTTGTGTAATACAATAAATACTATCAAATGTCTCAGTGAAATTTTTGTCATCAATATCAACAGATAATACATGCAATTTATAGCATCATTGAAAGATTGGATACTCAAATACCTATAAACTTTCATTATTTCCATATATTTTATTAATCTTAATTTAATTATTCAGGTACTAAGGGACATACATACTTTCATATCAATGTATTTAAGGGAATTGTGAAGGATATAAGGTCTCTTTAAGCATATGGTCAGTGACCACTACTGGTGAGGTAGAGAGCTGTCATGGGTTAAAATAAATAATTAAAGCTACAAATGTTCTTAGACAGAGTTCCAAAATGTGTAAATATTACTATTTGTCAATCTAAACCATGCTGCATCACTGTTTGTGTTACCATACCATCAAGCTGTCTTTCCAGCTGCTGGATATAGACTCGAGAGAAAACTTTTTCAAATTGTTGAACAATCAGAGTGGAGCGCGGATGCATTATGTATTCATAACAATTTTAGTGCATATGAAGATAAAGAAAGATGCACATAGGTATTTAAATAACGGAAGAATGAATATAGCTAGTTTTGGAATGGAGCCTTAATTATTATATGAGACGAAAAAGAGGCGTATCTTACCAGGTTGTCTCAAGAATAAAGCTTGGACGGTAAGCCGAAGCAAACCTACCCGTTATTTAAAGACTCTGGGTATAGTCCCGTCAGATTTTTCCGACTCCCTGTCCAGAATCATTTTAGTGGAACTTTAGTGTTGTACTGTTAACGTCATGTTTAACACACGTTAAGAAGTTGGGTTATAGGCACGGTACACGTACTGTGATCATAATAAAACGTAATTCAATTCAAATGTTCCACGAAAATGCTCATCACAGGTAAACATACTTGACGGTGCCCGAGAAACGTTTGTCCTTCTGAGGGTCATAGTTCTTCAAACCAATTTGCAGTTCAACTGTCTCTAAAAAGTGGCGTTTCTTGTCTTTTGACGACTGGAGGACAGCGTTTACACACTCATAGAGCGTATCACGGGATACTTTAGAGCTAGAATAAAAAGGTTACTAGTAAAATCTTAAAAGTCTGAATGAAAAGTAGATACACCATATTCCAGAAGAGGTTATGTTAAGAGAAAAATGGTAAAATCTAAAATAAACTGATCATAATTCGTGGTTTCTATGATAAAACAAGTTATTCGTTTTAATGGTTTAAAAAGAAGAGTGATTAACGTAATAAAAATAGATTACTTACGACATTTTGGTGGAGAAAACCTGTCAATGGAACGTCAATAGAACGAAAGAAAGATAATGACGTACTATATAGCAGAGTAGCAGTGTGACCATTTCGAGGTATGACAAGAATGCTAAAAATTTGGGTGCCTTGTGCTAAAATATGCTAGCTTTAAAAAATTCTGCCATGAAAAAAAAACAATATTTAATTTTATAATATCTTTTACTTTTATTCTGAGTCCTCATCCATTACATACTCATTAATGGAAGTCTTCCTAATTAACATGTCTTGCGTCGGTTCAAAATTAACACAAGAACCGTTTTCTGTAAGACCTGTCGTGTATGATATAATTGATATAGTCTATCTAATGAAACGTGTCAATCGATATTTTTAAAAATATTATATTTTAGTATGGCAACATTAGAACGACCACACCCATTGAATGTGTCAAACTTGGACAGTTTTGATATTATTATGATTCTTATGACTTAGTGTTATAAGAAATAAAATAAACGAATTTTATATAGTAAAAAAAGAAGCTCCTACACTACGGAGTTTACTTAATGAATTAAAGGAAGCCATTGATTTCAAAGGTTGTGTTGAATCTTTAAGACAAATTATACTAATTATTTAAGACAAATTATTATACTTTAATAGACAAATTAAGACAAAAACGGGTTTGAATTTAAAAATAATTAAAATGAAAGGTCTATACTTGTAGAAAATTATGAGATATCCGCTTGGAGACATATTTATCTAGGAACGATTAATGAAAAACGACAAGAAGGAAAACAAATAATATACCTTGATGAAACATATGTGCACCCAAACTACAAGATGAAAAAATCATAGCAAAGACCACCAACTAGCGGTGTCACAACGAAAATATCTACTGGCAAAGGGCATATTATTATAAATGCGGGATCTGATGAAGGTTTTGTGTCTGACGCATTACTGATTTATAGCACTAAATCAAAATCGGCAGATTATCATGATGACATGAACGCAGCTAGTTTCATGAAATGGCTAAAGGAAAAGCTTCTACCAAATATAACTAGACCTAGTGTAATTGTCATGGGTAATGCCAGTTACCATGTGAAACAATTGAACAAACCTCCTACGATGTCTAATACCAAAGCTGATATAAAATGGTTCAGAGAAAATAACATTAACTTTTCCTATCCTATGAAAGCAGAATTAATGTGCTTTGTTAAAGACAACAAAAGTGCACCAGTTTACGAAGCACACGAGATTATTAAAGATCATAATCATGAGATTCTAATGCTCCCCCCCTATCATTGTGATATAAATAAACCCTATTGAGTTAATATGGAGCCAAGCTAAACGGAAGATTGCAAGCAAAAATATTGCAATACCGGGTTCTGAGATGGAAAACTTAATAAAAGAATGTTTTAATTTTGCTACAGAGGCAGCATTAAAATTTCGTGATTGTGGATATGACTGTTTTTTGAGAATTTCTTGCATTGTCCATCACAAGTACACTTCGTTTAGTTAGATTTAACACCCTGAAAGACTCGTACAAATAAAAACCTGCATGTAATACAAAGATATAATACCTACATACAATATGATTTGTTTGATATATATAAAGATATATACAATGTGATTTGTTTGATTTATTTATTTTGTTTCCTCTAAAAATATGAGTTAAACAAACCAATATTCACTAAGCGGACACACAGACAGACAGAAATAGTGGCTTTGTTTTATACTATTTAGAGAAGCAAATTGCTAAAAAAGTATGTTTAAAAAATTAAATAATGAAAGTATCAAATTGATATTTCAGAGTATTTTCAGTGTTTACAGCTATAAGATTTTTAAATTTGGCGCGCTTTTGAATTGACACGTTTCATTAGACAGACTATAGGTATCGTCATGTAAAAAGAGCGCTGGACGTCTGTGGAAGGGAATAGTCCGTGCACCGGTACAGTTACGTACGAAGTTACTGATTGTTTTATATATTTCAATACTTTAGAGTAAAGGTTTGTTTAAAACTGAAAAAATAAGTTTAGTAATATAATATTTTTAATATGATTTATGCCTTTTGTTTTACCAGGAGTTCGAAAAACTGATAAATTCGGAATCTCTTGCATCTTTTACAATTCGTCTCACAGGGACCTCAGAAGTATGCGTTGCCACTGCAGTCCAGTTCATACATTGTTCTAAATTAATTATCTCGCCATTAGCAGCCGCTCTTTCCATAAAACAATATACGTTGTAAACCATTTTTCTTTCTTTTCTATGCAAAACCATCTTGCAATATTCGTAAGCGGGAGCGAATGAAATATCAACTGAACTCAGGAAGCAAAGGTCGACTGACGAACCAATAGCACGACGGCACTTGACATGTGACGCGTAATCTCTCTCTCGGGCCTCACCTCGTACTACAAAATAGATCGATAAATCGCTTACTGACCGTTAGCGCTCCTTTTTACGTGAAACGATGTATAATGGTTTAAATGAAACACTATAGTGATACTACAAACACTACACTACAAATTTGAATTATTTATTTCAGATTTTTTTTAATTAGAGTCATAAACCAGGTAAAGGTCATTATTTAAAAATATTTCGACCAGTTTTGATATATCAGTAACAATATGAAAAAAATCTAGGTGATCAAAAATAAAGTTTCACAATCAAGTACATAAAAAGATTGATCATACCCACCGGCAAGTTTGCTAAAAGTGGCAATCTTTTGGCACTACTTCTTTTTGTTCTTAGAGGTGAGTAAATTTAGTAGAAGCTATAGGAATCGGAGCTGTGCGCAGTGTGTTCGCATGGCGGCATGCGAGGCTGCAGTTACCTATGTCGCCGTTAAGTGCCATCTGTCTGTTTGCTCCCTACGCACGAAACTGAAGATCTTTTCAAATTTATCAAGAGGTTGTTCTTCCATACATACATTTCGCTTTAACTTAACTTTCTTTGCTGTACATCTGGAACTCAAAATTTCCACAGAAAAAAGTATTATTTGACGTCAAATCTCATAAAAAATTTCAACTGCTTTGTTAAAAAAATCGAGTTAGGTATTATAAACAGTTATCGTTAGAAAATTACGCGTCATAAAAATCTACAGGTTTATTTGATTATATCACTAGCTATAGCGATCAAAAAACAGTTATATTTGGATTTAAAGGCTAAGTCAATTGTAGCTAGTTATCTCTTTCTATCACGTTGGTGCGTACATTAGATGAAAGAGTGCGGATGCATATGAAACGTTCTATTAATAGCTACTTCTCAAGGCTTGTTAATTGCTCTGAGCACGATAGCAAACAAGACCTAAGCAAGAGAAATGATCTGATACCGTTGATAGGCAGTTGGCATGTTACTTATGTAGAAGGAGTAACCAATAAGATTGGGAAGCTTTTAAGGAGTAAATATAGTATATAAAAACTGTATTTTCTCCTTGTCAAAAATAGCAAGCTGCCTGCGTTCTCCAAAGGATAACATGCTCTATCAGTGCCCTGGAACTATAGCAAGCCGTGTAAAGGAACACATAACCACCGTGAAAAATGATAACCCACATAAGTCGGAAATAGCAGAGCACCTATTAGAGGCAGGAACAAATATCATTGGATTGAATTACACAAACTAAGTGTAATTTCAACTGAACCCCATTACATAGCGTTTAGTCAGAGGCCATAGAAATTAAAAAATGCCGAAATTTCAATCGTGAAGATGTATTTATGTTGGCACCTATATTGGACCCAGTGATTGAATTTGCAAACCCAGAACAATAGATGCGTTTTCAAACTTACGTATGTGTGGTGATATTGTTAGTATAGTGTGCAAGGAACTTAATCAACAAAAACAAGTCTACTGTGGGTAGGTGAATCAAAAATGAACACGACGGAGGGTAAACATATTTTTCGGACAATAGCAACACCTTCAGCCGCCTCCGCAATCTCGCCGCGACCACGGTTTGTGTAACTGGACCGAAATATCGTAAATAGTGAGTAACCCGTTTACATAATAATTATTATGTTCAACCGCGAAAACAAACGTTTAAACTCCTCGTCATATTGCAGTTTCAATAATTTTGTAACAGAGAAAATCGTAAATACATATTTTATACATATCGATTCTGGGAAAATATATCACGACCTTCGATAAACCAAAGCGCGACGTATAAATAGTGTAGGTAATAAGAAACAATCTACATATGACCCTGCAAATTATTTATCTTCCAATTACAAGGGAATTTTAAGCCTTAATCCTAGCAAGCCTAGCTTCCTATTTCAGAATGATTTTAATATTTAACATACTTACATTGAATCTTTGGACATGCAAAGCAACGTACAATAGTTTAATAAGGAGCTATTGATATACTTTATTGTAGATTGAAAATTATAGAAATGGTAAAATGTTTTGAATTGACCTCAGTATGGTTGATAGTACAATACTGATTAGACATGCCCAGGTATTAAGAGTTAATAGTAATAGTAATAATACCCATGAAATAATATTACGAATAAATAGGAATTATCTAAAATTTATTTCACATATTCCCTAATACATACATCATAATTAATACAAAGTTTCAATCAACACAAAAATCACAAATACTTAGTTCCTTTATTATCTTTATATTAAATAGATTAAGGGTCTTTCTCACCACCTCCCGATAAAGTAACTGTTAACAATCAGATAGATAAATTATCTACCAATTAAATCTAGGTAAAGCTGACTTTCTAATACACTCTGATAAAGTATCACGAGGTGGTGAGGACGGACCTAATTATTTTGTACACGATAATAACAGACATAGACTCTTCATCACTGATTATATCACATTATTAAATTAAATGCAAATTATTATGTAACACAAGTAAATAGTACCGCCAGCAACACTAGTACCCAAAACCGTTCGATTCTAGCGCTTATAGCGAACGTTATAAATAAAGATCGGATATCGGGTGCATATTTACCTAAAGTTGAAGTGTTGGATAAGTATGGAGTGCACTTTTGTATCGGGCGAATGCCGCAATCCCGGCATCGACAAATTTTATGTTCCCACAATAGAATACGATGTATATACCTAAAGTTGTAAACCTAAGACCCTCGAACTGCATTCCTACAAATTGCCATTAGAATTAAGAATTTGAGTCCAAATCCGAAGTTTATATCTTCAATAGTGCCTTAGATCCTATAGACTCTGTCCTGGTCACCATCAGACCTTCAAAACTGTTAAGGAGTTTCATAAATAAGCATCCTATTAGTTGTGAAATCCCGGGATTTCGGTTTTCAAATAAATTATTTTAAAAAGCCGCTCCCATACTTTATACCTTGTATGCACCCGAATATCTGATCTCTACTTATAAAGTACCGATGGGTATAGTTTGACTTGTTGCTATAATATATTAATTAGTAATTAGTAATCATTCTTATCTTGCTTATTTAGCCACTTTGGTTAATTTCTACAGAAACACGTTCTAATTAATATGTAGAGAATGAAAACAGTGTTTTGAACATTACGATCATTAATTAAATATGTAGAGCTCTATAAAAAAAAAGTAATGGTCGTATCTTTAAAAGTAAACAAAAATCAAACATGATATTCCCCTCCATCTAGCTTCTCATCCGACAAAGAAGACAGTATACTTGCCGATGAGCTCTGGGAAAGCCAAATGAGACACATCAGTAGGCCTTCTATAATACCAATGCCCACACCCGCGAAGACATCTAAAATGTAGTGTCTTTCGAGCAAAACCCTGGAAATTGCTACTGACATTATCCACGCAAGAAGAGGAGGATAAAATATTATGGATACAGGACTTAAGTAGATGAGAATGAATGCTACCAAAACAGCTCTGCTCGCATGACCCGATGGAAAAGAGTATTTATCAGGCCCAGCCGCCACAAGCTTGTTCATAGGCACAGGGCGACGTCTTCTCACTATTGCTTTTATTACTGCTATCACTACTATGTCCAATATCAAAGCTGAAATAAAGATTATTGAAAATGTTATGGCGTACTTTATCTCGTATACTTTTGTAGCGTAGAATAAGATATGTACAACATTCTATTTATTATTATGAGAAATAAATAATGTTTATTTATTTATTTCACATTTTATTATTCAATTTTGTATTTATACTTTAATAGATGACTGTCATAAAGTGTACAAATACATGTTTTGAGACTGAGTGCAGAGACAAGAAAAGCCCATTTCCATCCCATCGCCTCATGTCCAATTACGTACAGAGTATAATGGAATAAAGGGTATAATAAAGAGTATAATGAAATCTCGTTATCCCATTACACTAAAGAAAATAACTTTTTAATTTTTGACTAAAGAGTCATACCATCCCACCCTCCTCAAGGAGGAATGAAGTAGGGAAACTCGTGGTATACTTCCTATTATTCATCCATTTAAATCCATTCCCATATCTTCAAAGATATACTTCTTATTATTCATCCATTTAAATCCATTCCCATATCTTCAAAGATATACTTCTTATTATTCATCCATTTAAATCCATTCCTATATCACCAAAGATATACTTTTTATTATCCATCAATTTAAATCCATTCCTATATCTCCAAAGGTAGGACGTACATCCTGGGGCATATGTCATTATGGACTATGTTAGCATGTATCGTCCATGGGCGACAGTATCCACTTACCACAGTGGACTGTACACTCGTATGCCACTTTCTTTCTATAATAAACTCGACTTATATGTATTTAATGAGATAATAAATAATACACAAATACCTACCAATTAATATGTTAACTTGAAGTTGGTAAAGTTCCTTGTTATTGAAAAGCCAGATGAAACTCAGCCAGCCAGCTAGCCAAACTATTCCATGGCAGGACACCTGAAGATAAAAAAATCACTTGAAGATAGCACACTGATTTCCTAGGCAATCCATGAATCCAGACATAGGCGGGATTGATACGTAAGTCCAACCATCATGTGATCAACATTTAAAATATCAACACCATTTAATAATAATAATTATTTAAATAATTTAATAATGAGCGTAGGGAATTGACGTCTCCATCGCCAACCAACATGATGAGACAACCAATGTGATATGACTGCCTCATAACGCAATCAGTCCCCCCTTTCTTCCCATGGGGTCAGGGGAGTATTTACCCTACAGATATGGGGTACCTGTGGGCGACCATCCGACTGGGGGACCCGATGCGGAGCACATTTGTTGGGGGGTGGCGGAGCGTCTTGTGTTCCCTGGCGAGCGTTTTGACTCAATCATATTTAGATTGAGCTGAGGATGCGTTGGCGGAAGATGTGGAACGTTCCTGCTCTCGCGTTGATGCATGTGATCTGCGTGGATATCCAAACCAATGGTCCCCTCGGGGAATGGAGAAATAGTCTTCTTGTTGGAACTCGAGACAACGTTGAACTAACTCTTTCCTCAAATAGGAAACATTTCGATCGCCAGATGCCTTGGACTAATGTTGGCATGTATCACGGATGTCTATGAGCTACAGTATCCACTTACCATCAGGTGGACTGTATGCTCGTCTGCCACCTTCGTTCATAAAAAAAAAAAAACTTGGGTCCAGGCCCTGTATGCGGTCTGCTTCTTACAGCGGGCTTCTTTACAGGACCAGTTAAAACAGGGCTGACTTTACCCACCAAGGCGAACAGAACTGGGTGAGTATTCCTGTGAAGTCGGATTGGAAGCCACTTGAGCTTAACATAAAACTCAGAAATATGGACATATTTACATATGTAATCCAAATATGAATACATATGCAAAGATTTTCAAGATGCTAAGTTTATTAAACTGGTCTTCCATTAAACTGGTCTGGTGCGGTAGCAAATATCTCCATAGTCTATAATGGGCAACAGAAAAGTTTGTGTAAGTGCAATTTCAGTGTCAATTGAAAGCGAGTTTCGTAAGCATTTCAAGGAGGCCGCTGCTGCGAATATTCTCCAACTAACTTCCTTTGGACTCCATGATTAATCAACAGATTAGTTTATCAATAGATTACTGTCAATAAATTGCAGGATAAACAGATTGCTCAAAATCTCAATGATTTAAACATCCACAGATCAACGAGGAAAATCAATCAATATTTATTTCATTCAAAAGATTAAACAAACAAAATAATAAATGTATTTTTCATAAATGTGTATTTATCTCATATTTTAACTGTTTATTGTGTTTTTACTACCTAACCCATTGTTCAACACACCCAAGCTTCACCATTATAATATCAGTCTATAACATACTACTGCAAGATTATAAACAAATGTTATTGCAGACACCTTATCCTTGTGTTTCTACACTGTAGAACAAAAGTTAACACTAAAAGCAACCCTCACCTCCAATAATTTTGCATGGTTACGGAGAGATCTCAACGCTGTAGTCTTGAGTGCTCCTTCCACAAACCTCTTAGTGATTTGAACATCATATTGCAATATTGTTTTCAACATTGGGGGTACTCGTCGTTTTTCTTCTGTATCACCTAACTGTTAAAAAATCATTTTCAATATTATTAACTAATTATAGAAATACAATTAATTATATTATATATAAATATAAAAAAGCGAAAACTAAGAAAGAATTATAAAGTGCATTTGCATGCATTTTTTAATGTCAAGCTGATTTAGTTAACAACTATGTAAGTAGGAGATATAGGAAAAGATATTCTTTAATTTTCAAAAGAGTAATGTGTATACTCTGGTTATTATAGCATTGACACATATTTATATTTACATTATTATCATGCAAATCATTTTACACATTTATATATCCTGGATTCAAACTTTTTAGTTTTAGTTTATATTTGGGCTGTATTATAATAATAAATCGATTAGAAAAGATAGTCGAGGGTAAAAGTTAACTTTCCTATCAAGGATCAATTAGCCTTGTATTTCATAGTTATAATCAATAATAAAAAATCGATTAACTAGGCTATCGATTAATTCAACTTTCACCTAACTGGCCTCTATTGTGACAGGCTCAATAATTCTGCCACGACCACGTGGTTGACAGAAAATGGTGGGTAAGCTAATTTCAGGGTATAGATAATTTTGCATCAGAGTTGTAGGAATGGTCTAAAACAAAGGAGAATACAACATTAAGAGTTAGTAATGTTAGCAGTTTATAATAGTAAATATATATGATTATAAATATAAGTGAACATGTTTAAATATACCTATGTTTATAATTTAATATTGTTAGTGTTTATAAATTTACTTAAAATATTTACAAAAGGTGTATTTACAAGGGATAAGAGACATTTGAGATTAGTAGGGTGCAGGATGTTGGGAGGGAGGACATCATAAAGGGAATAGTGTAGTTTAGGACATACAAAGAAGATATGATCAGGGGTTCCTTAATCTATTCCACACTCACAAAGTAAGTTATCTCTCACTCTTAATTTAGCTAAGTGAACTGGTGTACAAGCATAACCTAATCTGAGATGGCAGATAGTAGAGGTGACCGATTTGCTCGCATTACAACAGCGTAAGAACCATGACTTGCAAAGAATATTTGGTTGGACTTCCCCATAATACCCTTAAACCTTTTTGATAATTGCCACGAACTGTTCCATGAGTCCACAAGCTCAGGCGCCACCAGGGAAGCTAGATCTAATGAGAAGTTTTTGAAATGTGACAATGTACCAGATTGCATCTTTAGCATATGCATTGCCGGATTCATTACTGAGAATACTGGCACACCCGAGGATCCATGCAAGGACAACCTCAATATCTAGATTACTACAGGTGAAAAGAGCCTCTCTAATTTGGAGTATAACAGGAGATATAGATTTAGAATGGAAAGGCATTACATTACACAGTATAGACAGCTAAGGGAGTCTGAAAAAATTATAGTCTTGTTTAAGCTATGAGATCAAGACACAAGGTATATACTCTAAAGATGACATAACCTGAGCATTAAAAGTGTCATAAATAGAAGAGAAGGCAGAGAAATTGTATATATGGATGAAACTTACATACATATGTTATATATCAAAGATGAAAGTTGGACTGATTCTACAGGAAAAGGTATAAAACAAGCCATTTCTACAGGACAATGTCTTATTATAGCACACGCAGGCAGTAAAAATGGGTTTATTCCTGGGAGTTATACATAAATCTACAGATACAACAGAAGATTATCATAATGAGATAGATGAACAGTGAGAATTATAGGATTGGTCCAGATGTTTGTTGCCGCCGCCTCAGCCATTTTGAAGACGGGGACCTGTCGATTATCTGGGCGCGTATTGACTACGGACGTTCCACTAAAGTCTACGCTTGCCTTTACAGGTCCCACAGCGGTGATACGGAGACGACTCGTTTTTTTGAGCGTCTACAAGAAACGACTGACAGAGTGCTCGAGCAGTTCCCTTGCGCGAAAGTGGTGATCCTTGGTGATTTCAACGCTCACCACGAAGAGTGGTTGGGATCCCGAACTACCGACCGCGCAGGGAGAGCAGCCTATAACTTTGCCCTGGCCTATAGTTTCTCGCAGTTGGTGTCCTCACCTACGAGGATACCTGATATCGAGAGCCATACTCCCTCCTTACTGGACCTCCTGCTGACTACGCGGCCGAATGACTACAATGTTGTTGTTGATGCCCCGTTAGGATCATCCGACCATTGTATCATTCGAACTGCTGTGCCAGCCAAGCAATCCGTGCGGACCCATTCACAGGGAACGCGCAAAGTCTGGCACTACAAGTCAGCAGATTGGGATGGGTTGCGCGAATTTTACGCCTCTTATCCCTGGGGGCAGCTTTGTTTCTCGTCGGGAGATCCGGATACCTGTGCAGACTCCGTTACCGACGTGGTGTTGCAGGGCATGGAATGTTATATTCCTTGCACCGCGATACCGGTAGGCGGACGGAGCCAACCATGGTTCAATCAGTCCTGCAGAGAGGCCCGTCGTAATAAACGGGCCGCATACAGGGCCTGGGCCAGAGCACAGGTGTCCGAAGATCCGAATACCTCCGACTTGAGGAAGAAATTTAACGCTACCTCGAGGTGCAGTAAGAAGATCATTGTCAGAGCAAAGAATGAGCACATCCGCAGAATTGGCGACCGACTAGCTAGCTATCCTTCTGGAAGCCGGGCTTTCTGATCGCTCGCTAAGGCTGCTGAAGGTAACTTCTGTCAGTCGTCACTCCCTCCACTGCGGAAACTCGATGAGTCACTGGCCCATGGGGCGAAGGAGAAAGCCGATCTCTTGGGCTATCTCTTTGCCTCAAACTCGACAATGGACGATAGAGGTGCCTCACCACAGTCTATCTCAAGGTGCACAAGCTCCATGCCGGAAATCTGTTTCACACAGCGTGAAGTCCGGCGAGCTCTAGCATCTCTTGATGTCCGAAAATCGAGTGGGCCTGATGGTATTCCTGCAGTGGTACTTAAATTTTGCGCTCCCGAGTTGTCCACGGTGCTTACGCGACTCTTTAGGCTCTCATACTCTACAAAAAGCTTCCCGTCAACATGGAAGGTAGCTCATGTTCACCCTTTACCTAAAAAGGGTGACCCCACAGACCCGGCCAACTACAGGCCAATAGCGATCACCTCCTTCCTCTCCAAGGTGATGGAGCGTGTCATAAACACACAGCTCCTTGGGTACCTAGAGGATCACCAGCTGATTAGCGACCGACAATATGGATTTCGCCATAATCGCTCCGCTGGTGATCTTTTAGCGTATTTAACACACCGCTGGGCTGACGCCATTGAGAGTAGAGGCGAGGCTCTGGCTGTAGGCCTAGACATTGCGAAAGCTTTTGACCGGGTATGGCACAAATCGCTGCTTTCCAAGTTACCATCTTTCGGGATACCCGAGGGATTATGCGAATGGGTTGCCAGTTTCCTGACTGGACGGAGCATCAGAGTCGTTATCGATGGTAGCTGCTCCGACACCATGTCTATTAACGCTGGCGTCCCGCAAGGCTCCGTGCTGTCTCCAACTCTGTTCCTTCTGCATATCAACGACCTGTTGCAAATTGGTGTCATACGTTGCTATGCAGATGACAGCACTGGAGACGCCTTGTACAGGGGCCGCGCCAACATCCCTCGGGTCGAAGTGGAAGAGAGTCGCGCCAGGCTTGTGTCTGAAATCGAAGACTCTTTAGATCTAGTCTCGATTTGGGGTTCTCTGAACCTAGTGGATTTCAACCCCAGTAAGACGCAAGTCTGTGCATTCACCGCTAAAAAAAACCCTTTTGTTGTAACACCTCGCTTTCAGAGCATACCTCTTAAGATCTTGGAGAGTATCGGGATCCTTGGTATCGACATCTCCAGCAAAGTCGAATTTAGGGGTCATCTGGAAAATAAGGCCAAAATGGCCTCCAAAAAGCTCGGTGTGCTGAACAGAGCGAAGCGGTACTTCAAACCTGGGCAACTCCTTATGCTTTACAAAGCTCAGGTGAGGCCCCATATGGAGTATTGCTCTCATCTCTGGGCCGGCGCACCGAAATACCAATTGGACCCATTTGACTCCATCCAACGACGTGCTGTTCGTATTGTCGACGATCCCACTCTCACGGGCGGTCTAGAATCCCTCAGCATTCGGAGAGACGTTGCGTCTCTCTGTGTGTTCTACCGCCTGTACAATGGGGAATGCTCTGAAGAATTGTTTAATATAATTCCCACCTCGGGTTTCTACAACCGCACCTCCCGTCACAGAAGTGCGGTCCATCCGCATTTCCTCGATACGGAGGTGTCGCGCACTGTTCGGTCCAAAAATTATTTTATACCGCGAACCCGTAAGTTGTGGAACGAACTGCCTCAAGAGGTCTTTCCATTGAGCTACAATATGGGGTTCTTCAAGAGAGCTGTGAATAGGATTTTGCAAGGTCGGCGGCGCACCCGCATACCCCCTGGTGTTGCAGGTGCCCATGGGCGGCGGTAACACTTACCACCACGTGGGACCGCTTGCTCGTCCGCCCACTAATCCATAAAAAAAAAAAAAAAAATGTATAGAAAAAAGTTTATGATCATGTAATCAAATGGGAAGATGAATATAGAAAATATGAACATGCCATAGATGATACTAAGGATATAGGATAATAATTAATACTTCTGATACTTCTAATGATTCTGAAAGTGAAGACTATTATTTTGATTATGACATGGAAGATATTGTATACATTTCACCAGAGGGTCAACCAAAATCTCCTAAATGTTTGACTGATTATTGACATATAGGGGATGATATTGATTTCTTAGGATATAATGTGAATAGGGCTAATAAAAGCAATATAAAGTTATATATACATATATATTACACAATATAGATACTAGTTACAATTAATTATCTAGTATGTAAATATACATAAATAAATAAATAAGACCTAAGTAGAAAAAAAATAATATGATTGTCGATTATCCAGCAATATAGTGACTCCTCCATATATTTCCCTGCACTGAGTGGCGACGATGTTTATAAAGTTTTGTATTTATCTCGTAATAAAGTATGCAATTGGAGGTTCGGTAATTCATAGACGTGGATGACGCGTGCGAGTGTTTCCGAATTAGCCGATGGCTAATGTTGTCGTAATGTATCGTAAATAGTATTTTACATCACATGAAAATTCTTTATAGAATGTTAGACAATTCTCACCATATCCATAATATAGGTTAATTCCAAGATATTGCAAAAATTTATACTTGAGCAAACAACGATGACTTGTATCTATTTTTCGTTTATTTACAAGTTTTTGATAATAAAAAACATCAATGATGAACGAAAAATAAAACAAAAATTGTACACTACATGCAAAATTAGAATACAATCAGGATTCAGAAACCTCTTAAAATTGAGATTGAGAAATAGAGACAATTACACAATACTTTTTTTTAGCTCTTTCAAAGTATTACTGTCAAAGTCACTGAAACATCAAAGGAAATGTCATATATTTCTTTTTTTTTTCTTGCGTATATGACAATGGTGCAATTAATACATTCCGCTAGTGTTATTCCCAGTGTTTTCTTTGCCAAGATTTAAAAGTCTAAAATATTGTATTCTGTTTGCACGGTTGTGCTAATTTATTACTGGCTTTAATTTATTATTGATCAAAATCGGACCAATAGTTACGAAAATATAGCGAGTCTTATAAGGCAAACCCAAGATTATTTGACAATAATGATATTTTTTATAACCTGAGCATCGTTATATAGACTGCAAAGAAGCAATAACAGCACCATTAAAATATTTCTTTGGGTAGATAAGACCCACCAACGTCATTTGACTTTTTTAAACAGCAATCTGAAGGTTAAAGCGATTTTCTCTCAAAAGCACATGCCCGCGCCGTCGCGTCGTGACGGCTGTACGTACACAATATCTAGCCGTAGCACATTTGTGTATGGTTCTATGTCGGTGACGCTCGCCAGAACGTGTAAATGAGGCATTAGGATATTTCAGGGTTTACACGAGCCCAGTGACTGGACCCAGTAACTAAATCGGATCCAGTCACTGGGTTCGTGTAAACGGAAGGCTTTCTCGCCAGTCAGTTAACATTATGAGTTAACAATACGAGAAATTCTCAAAAAACAAAGTCGTATCCACAATCACGAATCCACAATAATGCTGCCTCCGTTTTATTGCGACCACAATTGAGCTTGTATGGAGTCAGGCGAAGAGAAAAGTAGCTAGCAAAAATATAGGAAGACCAGGGTCTGAAAGGCAAAATTTAATAAGAAAGTTTTCGATCCGTAACTGCCAATGACTGGAAAAAATACACTCATCACATTCTGAATGTTGAAAATCAGTACAAATTAAGGGACGGTATTGTTGAACAACTCTCTCACATCTATAAAACTTACCGTTTTACTTAAGCGATTTATCGATCTATTTAGTGATAGGAGGTGAGGCCCGACAGAGAGATTACGCGTCATATGTCAAGTGCCGTCGTGCTATTGGTTGGTCAGTCGACCTTTACTTCCCGAGTTCAGTTAATATTACATTCGCTCCCGCTTACTAATATTGCAAGATGGTTTTGCATAGAAAAGAAAGGAAAATGGTTTACAACGTATATTGTTTTATGAAAAGAGCGGCTGATAATGGCGAGATAATTAATTTAGAACAATGTATGAACCGGACCGCAGCGGCAACGCATACTTCTGAGGTCCTTGTGAGACAAATTGTAAAAGATGCAAGAGATTCCGAATTAATCACAGTTTTTCGACCTCTTGGTAAAACAAAAGGCATAAATCATATTGAAAATTATATTACTAAACTGATTTTTTTAGTTTCAAACAAACCTTTACTCTAAAGTATTAAAATACCTATATAAAACAATCAGGACCTTTAAAATAATGGAATGAATTATTTTGAAGACTGCATTCGTTATGGTTTGCTTTGTAGATTAGATTTTACCAATAGGTTTTATGTAGATTTTACCCGTGACAATAAAATTGTAAAATTTTAAATAAATTGTAAAATATAAATGTAAAATATTAAAATGATTTGGTAAAATATTGGAACTACTGAGTTCAGTGGGTAGGTAGTTAAAAAACTGGGTTTAATTAAATCCACTTCAATTGAAGAATTTCAATAAATATTAATTAGTAATAACATACAAGGTGAGTAATTGTGTACATATGTTCTTATATGCTATTAATCTTGAATGGTAGATGTGGCTAATGGGATCACTTTCAAACCAAAAAGACACTTAAGGACTGATTAGAAAATAATTTATTTAAACTTAAACATTTTTGAATTTATTTTTGATGAATGGTATTCATTATAAAATACAAAAGTTATGTCAGATAACTAGACATGTTACTTCTTCACACAATTTACACGGAATAGTCAAATATGACACAATTCAATCTGAACAAATAAAACTGACATTCCAAATATAAAGTAATTCAAACATAATACATAAACCAAACAGAACAGAGTTGACATCAAAAGAGTATGTATAATCTGAGATTACCAATCAACACACTCCCTTAATCTCAGATATACATCATAACACCAGACAAGTTCAGAAAACCCAAAAATTTAGAAATTATCAACAAACAAACCACCAATCATAAAACAACAATAACACACTCTCTCTCAACAAAGACCAAAACTCTTAATAATAACTAAAACCACAAAAATACAAGAAAAACACAATACACTATAAAGGAAGAGGAGATATCAAGAATTCTGTAAAAAGTTTCTCTGAAAAATTCCGTTTTTAATAACACATTTGAATAATTGATTAACACAAAACATTAAATCCTTTCCCCCTTACAACAATCTCCAACGAATACTACCAACCAACACTACCAACCAACACCACCAACGAATACTACCAACCAACACCACCAACGAATACTATCAACCAACACTACCAACGAATACCATCAACCAACACTACCAACGAATGCTATCAACCAACACTACCAACGAATACTATCAACCAACACCACCAACGAATACTATCAACCAACACCACCAACGAATACCATCAACCAACACCACCAACGAATACTACCAACCAACACCATCAACCAACACCACCAACGAATACTATCAACCAACACTACCAATCTACAACAATCTCACACACTCGCTTCCACTGCGCGAATCTCATTAACACTCACACTCGTCTATCACAAGACAATAACACCAATCACTTTAAAAACCTAGTCACTTCCTACTAGGGCTTAAATATCGGACGCATTTTCAATTCCGGAATTGTGTTTCGATATTCAGTATTTCAATTCCGGAATTCCGGAACTCAACAATATCTTTTTGTATCTACAATGATAGTTAAGTTTTATTTACTCTAATCTAAATTTGCAAAATTTTCCCAACATTTTTATTATTTAAATATGGATTTATGGATTTACTTTCTCAGTAAGTATCCGAAATATGAATAAATAAAACAAATAAAAGCATTAAGTTTTTGAACTATAATTAAAAAAAAGAAAGAATAGATCCAGAAATTAAAGAAGTAAAGTGAAGTAATTTAAATCGCATACGAAGATTACAAAGCTCACTAACGGACGACAGCTGCAAAAGTACTATTTTTTTTCGTAATGAAATTTCAAAAATGTAAGCGCATTTAAGCTGTCGTCGTTTAGTGAACTTCGTACGCGATTACAAATGTAACTGACCGCTGAAAAAGCTCTTTCAGCTTCTACGCTCGTTGGCGGTATTGTTTTCAAATATTGAAAACATTTTTCTAAATATTGTCCTCTGACGCCACCGTTTTCAAAAACCGCCATCTCTACTCTTATCAAGCTCTCTAAATCAAAAACGTTAGTTTTCCTTTTATTTTTTGTTGTCAATTTCTTCTGTATTGTTTCTTGTAGCTTTTTTTTCATGTCTTTTTTTACAGTTTCTGTATTTGTATGTATTTCAGCAGAATCGGTATTTTCCTCCTCTTTCTCTGGGATTCTTTCCTGTGGCTCTAAATGCTCTAATCTTTTAATTATTTTAATTATTTCATTAAGCATTTCTTCTCCTGTTGGTTTTTTGAAAGTTTCATGGTCAAAGTTGTCTTCATGGTAGTCTTCAGAATCGTAAAGATACGTCAGCACAGATGCCAACGGAAGACGTCTTTCCTTTATTCTGTTTCTAAGGCTCTGTGCCAACTTGTTGCTGATATTACCATTTTGGCTATCTAATGACTTTAACATAAACTTTAGGGCTATGTCAGCAGTCATCAGATTAGCATCTCTGGTGCACAGTGACTCCACGGTTATTTTAACGATATGGAGAGTCTCGTGTAGCTCTTTGAGTATTGACATGGACTCTTCACTTACGGGAACCACAATATCCAAGTCTAAAAAGCCTTTGGTAATACAGGACTTCAGCTTCAAAAATCTCTCAATCATGTCGCTTAAACTGGACCATCTCGTTTTACAATCCAGTATTAGGTTTAATTCTTTGCCAAACTCTTCTATAACATATTTTTGAATAGCTTCGTTCTTTAAGCTTGACTTTCGTACAGACCTGACCAACTTTCGAATCTTCTCCACTGGTTCTTTAAAGTTAAGTTCTCTTTCTGTTTCAATTGTTGGTATATCAATATCAAAACCACTGTTAAATTCTTCATTTCCATCAGCATAATTTTCCTCTAATGTCTCCTCTTCGTTCTCATATTCAGGTTCAAACATATTTGTATCAATCGTCGGGTCCACAATATCCCCCTGCCTACTGTTCCTTTCTTCGTTTGAGTTTTTCTTGTACAAAACATCAGTCACTCCTAATTGTATGCCATGCGCCAGACATATTTGGTGATAGCCTTCATAATACTGGCCCATTTTGACCATCACTGATGCTCCGTCAGTTGTCAAACAAACTACATCTTTATCTAGATCAACAGCAAACTCTTTGAGATGTGCTTTCAGATAAGTATAGGCGGTCATTGCAGGCATACTGCCTTCAATTCTCACAAGTCCTAGGTTTTTAAAATTATCTTTAAATTTGTCAGAGTGTAAATTTACATTCACGTATCGTCTGTTACGTGTTGACGTATACTCGTCGAGAGTTACAGAATAACGTTTTGTGGTATCCTGTGCGATGTTTTGTCGAAGCTGGTTTTTAATAATTTTAAATTGGTTAAGCACAATTCCTTTTATGGCGGTACCAGATTCCGGTAATTTATATCCACATCTATGAAAAAGATCACGTAGATCTTCTGAAGTGCAAAATTTACTGAATGGTACCCCATCAAGAGCGGCCATTCTCGACACTTTTACGTCCATTTCTTTAGAAGCATTAAAGAAGTCTGTCATTTTGTGTTTTTTTGCCGATGTAGCTGTAGGCATGGACGTACTGGTGCTAGAAGTACTGGATTCTGGTTGTGACTGCAGCAGGTTCTTTTTTTCTTTTAAATCAATAAAATGAGTGGACTTTAAATGAACATGGAAGCCTGTGGTAGCACCACCGTGGCATTTTAAAATTTTAGAACATAATTTACATTTGCCGGATTGTCCGTCTTCCGCTCGAAGAAAATGGTTCCAAACAGATCCCTCAGTGGACTTTCGTTTATCAAATTCCAGATATTTTGTCGGTTTTGATAACGACCTGGAAATTAAAAAACACTTTGAACTATGTTGTAATCATAAAATAATAAAACCTATCATTTTCAATATTTTTTGTTAGCCCTGAACTAAAACTTATATTTTTATGTTAGTATGTAAAAATTTCTTGCACCTTTTTTTTAATTAATATAGGCTGTTATGTTAGGTATTAAAGTTGCATATGCCCAAAGCAGTGGTTTGGTTAGAAAGTTTAAATAAGTTGTTACGTATTAACAGGGCTGGCAACATTGCAGCTGTCACTTCTGGATGTCTCTCTCTTCCTCCCCCGGCTCTGGGTGAATGTGTCGTTTGTAACGTGTGCTCTTTGAAATAAGTCAGTGTTAATTAATCTGGCTGTTTAATTCAAGACACAACATAAGTGTTGCTTATAAAGTGTGTTATTTACCATTGTTACATTTACTTTAATAATAAAGTAACAATATAAAAAAATCAAACAGATATCTTATACATTCTATGACCTTATGAAATATATATGCCAAAAATGCCCCGCGTACGGGCGGTGGGGCGTACGGGGCGTAAGTGTTCGTTCAGAAGAAAAACTTTAGTTTGATATGTGCGTGCTATGCATGAAACATCATAAAAAATTATGAACTGATAATAGTGCACTTATTCTGGCATATATCAACACATTTAGTATGACTTGGTATTTATTGATATTCTATGTAGTTTATAACGTACGTTCTTTGAGTTCCTAGGTCACAATATTATCCAAACCAAGGTATTGTACACGATTACTATACCCACGAAAAAAAATAACAGTTCCGAAATGTTACCAAAAACACCCATGCTTTCGCGCACAATTATTCAATAGAGTAAGCGTAAATAATAAAATTTAATAAAGCAAAAACGAGCAAATGAACCAAAAACCTGAGTAAAACACACGCACGCACACATAGACTTACGATTTTTAAGTAATCTTACGATTTTTGATAATGCTGTCTGTCTGCTTGGCGTAGTAGGTAGTATTAGCTACCCACTTACAGGTATGTACCCTCGAAGGAAACTGTCATGGATTAATGAGATAAAATAAGTACCTAATAACAACAATCACAAGTTATTAAACAATAATAGTGGTGTGGGTTGTTGTGCTTAACGGTCATAATCAGAACTCATAGGTACTTCTTGTATTAATTTCATTGATAGATATAGATACAAAAAAGAATCAATTTAGGTACTTACATTTTATTATTGTCTGTCTTGATATTCTGCAACTCAAACTTCTTGCTTTTATCAAGAGCTGCGTATTAAAATATTTACCGCCAATCCAAATGAACTGCGAGTGTATGTGGCTGTGCTGTGACGTGATGTCCGCCTCACGCGATCTCCGGGAGCAAATGGGTGAACGAATCAACGAACGAACGACTAGCCGCACACGCGTAATGGCGCCGGGCGCGGGGCGAGAGGTGCGGAGTGCGGACACACCGCGCGGATGCGCCGCGCCTCAAGCCGCGTAATAATTATTTTTCAATATCGAAATTCCGATATTGCTCTCGCCAATTCCGGAATTGGAAACGATATTGGATTTCATCGGAATTCCGGAATTGGGCCAGTTCCGGAATTCCGGAGCTCAAGCCCTACTTCCTACCTACACCATCACATCACTAAAAACATCAACAACCTCCTCTATTCTATCCTCACTCGCATCCAAAAATCCAAAATCTACAACAATCTCACACACCTACAATCTCACACACACCCTTCCACTGCGCGAATCTCATTAACACCCCCTCACACTCGTCTATCACAAGACAATAACACCAATCACTTTAAAAACCTAGTCACTTCCTACCTACACCATCACATCACTAAAAACATCAACAACCTCCATCAACAACAACATCAACAAACAACATCAACACATCAACATCAACAAACATCAACAACAACATCAACACATCAACATCAACAAACATCAATAAACATCAACAACATCAACACCTCTCGCCCTAAGCCGAGGTCCGTTCCTTCCGCCGGTTTACCAGCGGGGGAGCCCTTTGGCTGTTGCAACACACACTCTTCTCCTGGCTGAGCGCCTTCTGCGCTCGCCCTACATCAACAAAATTCACATTCCTCACATCTTCAATTGTTCTTCACAAACTACTTCATTTGTTTCTGTACTCTCTTCATTTTCAACACCGTCAATTGTTACTTCTTCTTCAACTGTTTCTTTTTCAATTGTTTCAAACTACTTCATTTGTTTCTGTACTCTCTTCATTTTCAACACCGTCAATTGTTACTTCTTCTTCAACTGTTTCTTTTTTCAATTGTTTCCTTTTGAATTCTTCCTTTTTTCAATTGTTTCTTCTTCATTCATCAATACTCATTTTTTTTTTTGCAAAATATTTTCAAAAACCCGCAGCAGTTATTTTTGCTCAAAAAACTGGAAAAACCATAAGTCCATAACTCGTGCTGGGCCCATAACCTCTTGAATGGTAGATGTGGCTAATGGGATCACTTTCAAACCAAAAAGACACTTAAGGACTGATTAGAAAATAATTTATTTAAACTTAAACATTTTTGAATTTATTTTTGATGAATGGTAATCATTATAAAATACAAAAGTTATGTCAGATAACTAGACATGTTACTTCTTCACACAATTTACACGGAATAGTCAAATATGACACAATTCAATCTGAACAAATAAAACTGACATTCCAAATATAAAGTAATTCAAACATAATACATAAACCAAACAGAACAGAGTTGACATCAAAAGAGTATGTATAATCTGAGATTACCAATCAACAATTAATAGTGTAGTTTGCATTCTAAATATTCGAAAATTGAATACAATCGATATTAATCTATCGATATTACTGCACATCATTCATCGGAAAATAATTGTAAAAGTGACAACATACATTTATTGTAAGCAGTATTTTTTTTTATAACTTTATTGTCTTTCGTCATAATAACTTTGTTTCACAAGAAATTAAACATTTTTGATTAATATAAATATAATATTTGTATCATTTTATTAAAACTTTAAACTTGCGCCAATTATATAGAGGTTTGTCTCGTACATACATTTAGTGTACTTTATTGTTTTAATAATAAACTATCTGAAAAGTGGCCGTTTTTGACGTGGCAGTGTCAATAAATCTTCAATATTGTTTCAGTTGCAATATGAGGAAATTGAAGGGTGCCGTGAAAGAAACTGCGAAGCAAAAGCGGGAAAGAAAACAGGAGTTCGCTAAAATGCGGCAACAAATTCAAACTATTGTTCTGCCGACTGTCGCTGTTATTTTCTTGTTGATTTGCACCTACGTGTATTTTAAAACTAGACCGACGTCAATACAGTACGCGTAATATAATGCAGGATATCCCAGTGTCTCCTGAAGTGTGAAAAAAATATATACAATAGTTAATTGTACATAATACAATATTTAAAACATTGTTGTTATTAAATAAGAAAGTCAATGTTTGTGAATGGAATTTAATTGAGGAAAACATGTGTATTGCATTTTACGGTTGTGAATTTACTGATATATAAAAATAAGTGTATTTAAAATTTATAATATTGTCGAATTTTATAATTATCCTGCATTTAAGGTTAATATTGTAATTACAAATAAAGTTATGTACTCTTATCAACCGTAACATTCCACGGCATTGACAAATTGTTATATACATATCAAATGAAATGTACATAATATATTAAACATAAATTATTATTACCAGGAACATATTTTTTGCTAGTGATCATCCGCATCAGTACTTATCTCCTAACCTCTACAGTCTACATACAAAACTAAAATAAAACTCATATATTTTTTTTAAAAATATAGTATAAAATATGTAAAATGGCATTTATTTTTGAATGTTGTAGAATATATCTATCTATGGTAGAAATAAGTTGGCAACTCGAGATACACATTGATTCATGTTGAGACCTAAAATCTTAATCACTAATTCACAATAATCAAATTAAATGTATCAATAATCGATAGCCCCTGAAAAATGGATTTCAGTATAGTGATATCTCAGTATTCAAAGCGGAAACAAATTTTAAACTGTACTCTTGAAAAATAGTAGGTTTTGACTCATTAACTTATTCCTGCTATGCTATAAGCTAAAATAGCAGAATATAAGATAACGACCTATCCAAATTAAGACACAATTAAAATTAATAGATTTTGATGTTATTTATTGAAGAGACATTTAGAGGAATTATAGTACCAATTGACTAAAAGGTGACCATACCTTCAGCTTGTCTCTCCACTGCTGGATATAGGCCTCTCCCAAGGCTCGCCACCACACTATCCTCTACTTTTCTCCTCTAACCACCACTGGTGAACTTCTTTGTCATCGGAGCAACTGGCTGGAGTGCATCCCAACACTGCACTTCCCAGTACGTGGCCTACATTCGAGGGCTCGTCTACCCCAAAGGGCATAGATCCTGCGGTAAATATGACCTGCTCATCGCCACTCATCGATTCTGAGGTTTGTCGGCGACTTTAGTTCTTTGGCGAATGTCTTTATTTCGCTTCTTATCTCACAAAGAAACTCCAAGCATAGCACACTCCATAGCTTGCCGAGTGACCTTTAACTTATGGATCCGGCCTACTGACTCGTTTTCAAGTATTGTGGTAAAGGCGACGAGAAGAGCCAACGCATTTTCCTAAATGCCGCCCAGCCAATATGAATGCATCTATCGACCTCCTTGCTGAAGTTGTACTTGCCTAGTAAGGCCTGGTTGGATTGTTTGCTCAAGGTAGACGACATAATGGTCAACGACTTCAGTGTCATCAGAAATTACATTGCCAAAGAATTCATTTCGATGGTTTTGGAACGCAGCTCATATTAAATAATAAAACCATTACTTCTTTAATCACTTTATTGTATAAAATGTTATACGTAAAATATATTTACTTACATGTTTTAAGTAGGTACCTAATTAATAATACAATGAAAAACGGCACTTGTTTAAACATTTATATTGAAACAAACATATGTATTGGAATTCAAAATGTAATATCTGAGTTAATAGTGAAGGAGCGTTACACTTTTATCTCGGAACCGGTCAAAACTATTCGATTTGAAGGATTCTTTTTTTTTAAATGTCACAATTAAAATGTATTAAATTCTAGATTAAAAATTGAAGATTTTGATATTTTATTTTAGTAATAAGTTTTATCATAGGGCGCACTAAAATACATACATATTTGTATTCCTGACTACTAATAAATATTTCAATTTCGAATATTATATTTAAAAAAAATATGGGATTTCAGTTATGGAATACAATAGTTTTTGGCGGGAAATTATTTCTCAATTATTTTTTTGACTAATCGAAAATATCATAATACATTATATGGTGAGGGTGCATTATCGACAAAAACGCCTTCCTATCTGCACTTCCGTGAATTAAGATGGCTCTGTGGCAGCCATCTTAATTTTTTATTTTGCCGAATGGTCTTAGCTATTCTTTTTATTAGTACATACTTTTTCCGGGCCCCCTGCGTTCACATGGATCCAAAATCGGGCTCCACCGGTGGATCAATGGATAAGTTTCCTCCTCTTCAATCCACAGGTTGTTTCATGAATAATTCTTTTTCCTCTTCGATCCAAGGGTTGTTAGTAATGAATGAATTACATTTTTATTGTTTTAAATAAAATGTGTAGTTATTGTATTTACCTCTAATCATTACTTTCGCCGCTTTCACAAATGTGTAGATTGAAGTGGCCGAGGAGTATTTATAATTATACTTGGATCCCGAAATTCGTGGATTAAAAAGGAGGAAAAATTATCCATGGATCCACTGGTGGAGCCTGATTGTGGATCCATTTGGAGGTGGCCGGACATGGTATGTACCTACTAATAAAAAGACTATCTAAGAACATAGAGGTTGAAGAAACATGAAAATGTCTCATTCGAGAGGTACAGGCCATCGGTTAATTACACAATTTATTCCAAACATTGACATAATAGACCTAAAAAAAATAGCAACCATATGATTTAATAGAAAAATTACACGTTTTTCCGTTCTAATTTACTGCAAAATCGCGACCCATAACTAACATTTTTTGTAGTAATCTACGATAGCTTTTGAATAAACCTATAAAAGAACAAAATTTTAATTCTTTGCTATATATATTTTATACTTTTTCTCCTTTGAATGTTGTTTAAAGGACTCACAGAAATGGACTTTAACATATTCCCCCAATGTACGTAGATATTTCGGTAGTGAGTGAGATATCCAGAGCCCATTCCATCCTATCCAACCAATCCCTCCTAAGCCTAAATCTATTCCTGGATCTCCATAGGGCAGCATGTCCGGGAGCGTGCCAAAGTTTGTCCATGGTCCAAAGCGTGTCCATGGGACAGTATCTATTGTTATTGTACACACATACATATGAATGATAGAAAATACGTACAAAAGGCGTGTTTATTCTCTTTCGATTTCTACCAGCAAACGTGGGAGCGATAGCTAAACAATGAGACATAGTGCATACCTAAAGAAACTATTTCACTTTTATAATTAATTATTATTATTATAAAACTACTTTTATAATTTAATCTACTTATCACCAGGTCTGCTCGTCTGCTAGGTTTTATTTATTTTTTAGGAAGGCGGCAGACGAGCGTACAGGTACGTACGTATCACCAGGTGGAGATAAGTGGATACTGTCGCTTATGGACATCCGCGGTACATGTGAACTTCAGTCCAGATTAACAAACGTTGGCACGCCCCGGATGCGCTGCCTACCTTTGAAGATGTAGTAATGGATTTAGAAAAAGGGTTGGAGAAACGGGTAGGGATAGGATGATAGGGGTACGTACATTGGGGAAATACGATAAAGTAGGAAATGCAGTACATTTCAAGGTAGTCTTCCGTGAGAGAGGGGTAATGTGGGCAGTCTAGTGCGCCCAGTGGCTGTGGGAATGCAGCATGCACTCTCCTTCCACAATTACATTCATTACTTAGTCACAAATATTTCACGAATAGTTTCAGACATCCATGCAATTTCGGTGTAGTAGGATAAGGGATACATGATGATCAATTTACTAAACCTAGCTCAACTCTAAGGTCAGTAAGGGCATATTTTGTCCTGAATCTACAATATTAATAATTACCCGTGCTGCACACCGTGCACACTGCAAACCACAACACCGTGCTGCATTTCTTGTTCTAAACCGAATTCAATCCGGAAAAACGCGTTAATTAATACTGGTTATTAATTGTAACACTATGTTTCTGTTTACATTTCTGCACCATCCAGCCCAGGAGCCAGGTGGACGCGAATAATAAGTACAGGCCGCTCACAGAGTAGTACTGCGAGTGAATGCTTAGTGTCAGGGTTTGTATGAGGATGAGTGTCAATAAGGACTGTAGTCCGGTGCCAATTAATGTGTTGATACCGAATATGAGCCCGAAACAGCTCTCATCGCATAATTGACTTGCAATTTTGGCACTGAAAATTAAAGAAAAATATTTATTGTATGATTGTAAGCTTAATAAAGTATTTTTATTACTTATTATTTGTGTAAAAATAATACAAAAAAAGATCTTAATTTTAGGTAATTTGTCTTATTATTAAAGTGCAATAAAATTTACATGTTTTCAATTGATTATTTTCTTATAAAATTATTACTTTTCAAGCGCCCATGTTGCACCCGTGGACAATAATAAGATAGAAGAACAATTATACAAATAAGAACAATAGAAGGTCAAAGGTCCATGCCGCTGGATAAACATACCTATTAAACTGCAGGCGAGCAGCGAAAAATAGGGCGGTACCAAAATTTTCAATACCTAGCGATTATAATCGCTTTTGTGTTGTTTACATACAATATAACGATAAAATATTGTCATTACAGATTTCATAGTAGAAGACGCAATGAACCGGTATTCTGTTACAAAAATTGGCAACTCCCTATCGCTTACGTATCGTTTGTTATGCGATGGAGCATTGGAGAGTACAATTACAATTCACGCGGTAGAGGTTGACTTGTTATGTGAGATGTTCGAAACCGACTGGTACAGCAGCCATTTTATTTCATTCTGTTTGAGACGCGATCGTGTTTGCATGTGTTGTTGTTTTGACGTTGAATATAAGTAGTTGTTAAGTTATTTGTTATTATTTACATATTGGTATTGTTTTTATAAATTAAACGCAAGCATGTTGAGACATAGCGGACTGAACTGTCAGGTTTTATTTCTCAAAACGTCACAAGCACATTTACGTCATTAGTACAGAGAGAATCAATAGATGGCGTTACTAGTATCTAATTTTGATATAAAACTAACAGTTTTGTTTCGTTGCCGTTTTAGTTAGGTTTATTGTTGTTATTTTATTTCTCGTTGTGGAACCGCAACCCAGTTATTCGAAAGACATCGTTTCGCCTCGCAAGAAGAGGAAGCAAGCTGTGATTTCTATTGGGGAAAAAAACATGATAACTATTTTTAGCACATTCTCCCAAAGGTTTGACATATGGTCATTTCTACCATGAAACTTTATGTCTAATTTTCTATCGTTACATTGTATGGAAACGATGCAAAAGCGATAATAATCGCTAGATATTGAAAATTTTGGTACCGGTCTATTTTTCGCTGCTCTCCTGACGTTTAGTATACCTACGTACTTTATTTTTTTTTTTAAATAAATGAAATATTGAAACATTTTGTTACTCTATTACTCAAAAATGTATGTTTTTTGGAGTTTATGTTAAATGGACAAAGATATTGTTAATGACCCCCACTATTACCCTTTAAAAGGAATGACTTGAGATATTAAATGCCTGTAAATACAGAACACCTACCTTGCTAAAGTGATGGTGTAGTGAAACAGCATGCCCACCACGATATACCCAGCGTACGATACGAAAACGTTGTTAACAAATGTTGCCAGAAACAACGCGGCGCCCTGTACGGCGGCCGCGAAGGCTGGCAACACCGCGCCATATGCTTGCGTCGCTGCTAAGGCGCCCGCAGCGCCGAGTAATGTCGTCGCCGCTTCTACCGCACCGTTGTATGCCACCTGCGGGAGAATATTGTTTAGTTTAGCATTTTGACAATATAATTTGATGCATCTCTTTCTATCTTCATAATACAGAAAGAGTATGAATTAAGTAGACAAAATTAGTAAATGGATAGATAGATATCTTTAAGATAGAGACCTCTTTGTAATCGTGGGACATATGACTAACAAAAGAAAAAAATAATATTTTCTCATATAGAGGCGAAATCTCATTCATATGGGTGCATAGGTATAATTTGATAGTTTCATGGTAGAGGAAGATTCACCTGTATTTCTGGTGACCGCGTATCAAACACGATAACTATTGTGTTTCAACATTATTTTTTTTATAGAAGAGGGTGCACTGCTGTCAGCCCTGCAGAGTTCAAACTTCACAGCCTTCTTGAAAAGGCCTCCATATTGTAGTTTAGTGGCAAAAACGAGAAATATTGGCATTCTGCCTTTGCGATGCGATTTTTCATTTTAAAGTTGCAAAAATTAGAATTGAATACAATAATTGTCTGTACCTAAGAGTTGTTGACTTGTTCAAATAGAGCCTCATTAAAACGTCCTACCTAGTTTATATCAAGAGGAAAGATATAAATTAACAAAGCAAACAATAAATACCGTTTTTTCGCGACAAAGCGCGAACATACATGCAATTTCTTTGTCTTACTTTCATATGTGCCAAGTGCATGTTACGGAGGATTTACATTCTTTTGTACATAAAGTCCACAATCTTGTAATCTATTATGCAAATAATGTACATATTTATAGCTATACAGTGATGAGATAAAATGGGGTTTAAAGTTTAAATATATTCAAGTTGCGTTGTCATTTTTTTAAATATGTATTGAAATATGGGCCGTGAACGCGGATTCAATATAATTTTTAAACACCTTATTAGTTTTTATGTCATCACACGCATCACTCATCAGCCTTTATTGCTCCACAAAGGACACATGCTTTTTATGTATGCATTTTGAAATCTATTTGTAGTTGACCAATAAAAGGGTATATCGGAATAATGTCGTATCTATCTACCTTCATAATACAGAAAGACAAATACATAACGTGTATTAGATTACCAAAGAGTCAATTTCGTAAGTTTTGCAGTGTAGCTTAAGTTAAACGTTAAACTGGCGTCAAACTATCACCTAATTTTATTTGTTTACTTTTATGAAAATATCAGTAAACGCTGGCAAAAAGCACCTTAGCATTTATTTGTTTTTTCTTTAATTAGATAGTGTAACAACAAACTGCACATTTCTCAAACCATTCTTCAACAAAACAACATAATCCTATTTAAAATATTCATGATATATTTATTTAGTATGCAGAACAAATAAGAATCAGACAAATAACAATCAGAAGTCTTGCAAAAATGGACACTACAGAGCTAATTATACTGTTGAGTATGGAATTGTTTGGAGATGGAAAAGTTAAGTTGTTGGCGCGCGCAGCGACACGGTGTTGATTGTTGGGCTACGTCGCAATTTGTATGATTCACCTATAGATCATAATTAAAAAGTGATGACGTCATACCTTGTAATTTGCTTTATTACTGCATTGTCTAATTATCAAGGTATACTAAAGTATAAGTTTGGCATCTATTTGACCAAAATTTTGTCCATTTATATGCATCGGAAGTGAGCGCCATGAATAGACTTAATTATTTATCAGGGAGTCGGTTCCGTCGCATATTGTTTTTTCTTGTATGTTTATTAAAAATAGTTATTTGTGGGCATATTATTGCAATTGTATTACAAGTTAAGATATTTTTTTTTAATTTTCATAACATTATTGTATTTTTACTTAAAGTATTTGTTTCCGTGAGGTCTTAACTAACTTGCCCCTTGACGCCACCTAAATGACGTATATTATTAGAACCCTCGAACCCTCTATTTTATTAGCTACCAAAGATCACCTGCCTCTATATTAGCTGCGTATGTCTCTTTTATAAGGCTGCTTACGTAAGCTTTGACGTAGCAAGTATCTACAAAATTAAATGGTAAATTTATTCTTGTATCTAATATGAGGGCCAAATTGATTTCATTCTTTCATTCAAGTGTTTTTTAAGAACTTTTGACGATTGTTCATTCTCAAGAACTGAAATTACTAAGCTTTGGATAACTACACGTGTTTTGTGAATGTCGCGGAAAGGACACCACTGTAATATTGAAATCTTTTGCTGACACCGAAAATATTGAATAGGAAGAATGTTGGAAATTGTATGAATAATCTCTGTAAAGGTATTGGGTATTTCTGTATGAATAAGTAAACTTTTCCCGATTAGAATGTTCATATTATTTTCATATGTACTCATTGTCATTATTGATTTATTAATAGTACAAATATTTAATTTCTTATACAAGTCTTATATTAAAAAGATTGACCACTAAATGCCTGTCGCGAAGGTAAAAAATATTAAGTAAAAAACTACCTGCATGTTGTATTAAAATTGTAGTTACTTTTCACTTTAAGATTTGAAACTTTCCAGAAAACTTTTACAAGTATTAAGCTACAATGTACTATTTAAAAATAATAATTCGAAATTTCGTCACACAAGTTCTGCGTTTGAACTTTGAACGTTTGAACAAGTTTTTGAAATGTCCGCCATTTTGTTTTGCATAGGGAAGATTTCGGATCAATTCTACATCTTCATATATAAGTTCGAGAATGTTGTGTAAAAGTTTTACGCAAAAATATTAATAATTGGCTGAGATATGGCGAGTTTAAGTTAAAATTTGACGAAATTCGCGTTCCAAAAAATTTTACGGTTTTGCGTTTTTTTATATGTTCCGCTTAAGTAACTTTCTGTAACTTTTTACTGTAAGTGCTTCTCGGTATATACTTTCAGAAAAATTGAGTTACAAGCGGTTGGCTCGACATGAACGGTTAAGTGCCAAAAACAGGGGTACGCCGCACGCTTAAGGAAGGGTCACTACCAACTGCGCCAATCGGTAGTCATTAAAGCGTGGATGTTGAGTAATTACTTACCGGTGCATTGCTGTCAGCTTGTATCTGTTTCCAGAGCAACTGCATGTAGGTCTGCGCTTGGACGAACAACATAAGAGCGACCGCATACAACACTGACCACGCTTGCACCTTCGGCCGCGAATACGCCGCGTGGGCGTGACGCGCGATTAGTGTGAACGCTTCCGTCACATGTGTGCGGAACGATTGCTGAAACATTATTGTGTTTTATTCAGGAAGCTTATAAACTATTGTGATTACATATATGCATACCCTATTTAAGTGATCGATATAGTCAATAGCAACAAAGCTACCACAATTAGAAAATAAATAATATTTTGTGAGATCACGATTTAGTATTTTTTACGCTAGTCGTATATATAGCAATTGAACATATTTATGTTTATATATCGCGCAGTTATGTTTGAAATTTTTGGCGGGAATTCGAGAAGTGATGTCGAGTTTTTTGTTTGTTTTTGTTTGATTTGTTGTTTGTTTGATTTGTTTAACAGGTGTTAAGACTGCGATTTCCCGAGTGCTTTTAAAGAGATTCTTACTGTCTTCCGTAAACCTACTATCACTTTACTCGGCTACTCCTGATTTATTTCAACGGGACTGGACATTAACAAGATGTAGCAATTAAACAACTTTGAACGGTTTAAATCGCGTATATTTGACATTATTTATATTCCGACGTTTCGCACTTTGCAGTGGACGTGGTCACGGGGTGACTCACCCCGTGACCACGTCCACTGCAAAGTGTCACCCCGTGACCACGTCCACTGCAAAGTGCGAAACGTCGGGATATAAATAATGTCAAATATACGCGATTTAAACCGTTCAAAGTTGTTTAATTGCTATGTATAGTAATCGCGAAAACCTAAGAAAATATTAACAAGATGTGTTTTGAATTATTTTAACTTTAATTACTAAAGAAACCCGACACTGCCACAATGTACTAATTGCACTATTGCCATATAAAAAAGAAAATAATGTTTGCCATTTGAGTGATTCTTGTCCCAAAACGAGGCCATTAAAGGAGTTCGTATCTGATTATGGAGAAGTCAAATAGGAAGGGTTATTCCTATTTTGTGTCATTCAAGCGATTCGTGCAGCGTACCCACATACGCCTGGTGTTGCAGTTGTCTATAAAAAAAACATCATGTAGTGTGCCATTTTTTTCGAGATTTTTCCTATCAAGAATATTTGTCTCTGCATGCGGTTTTGTTCTACATGCTTCACTCGGTAAGCTCTCATCTCACACAATAGATTAAAAAACCTGAAAGAAACTGCAGCAACGGAGACCCTTACTCTATGTGTTGAGGTTCCATTTGTTGAGGTTGAGGTTGAGGTGATGAGTAAAATAATTGTTTTTCTCCTAATACGTTTTCCCGATTTAAGAGATGATTTAGCCAGGTAACACACTTCGTAGGAGAACCCATGTATTCTTTGAACTCGACGCATTCGTTCCATAGATCCCATTCCAAAGAATCAAGGGACATGTTAGAGAGGATGTCAAGCAAAATTAGTAAGCTGATTTCTACTTTCGTGTTCGGCTTCAATATAGCTTATGATAATAAAAACACTAATAAAGTTACAGAGGGTTTAAAAAAATCGTTTTATACTGGTTCTTGAAAAGTATTAATTTGTCCTTGTCGACTGAAATTTCCATAAACGATATTCGAAGCTCCATTACGACAATTGTTTTCTAAAATACTTTAGAAAGGGAACGCCACATACCTGTGGCTGTAATGGTAGTTGTTTGCTGCCCGCGGAGACTTTGCGGTGAAAATATATCCCGTATAATACCGGTGGAAGCCAAAACGCCCAGAACGTCGCTAGGATCTGAGCTGAAAATAACGACCAAATACGATAATGTGGTTGTAGGACGGAGGAACCTTATTGGTTTACTTTGAATGTTTTACCATAAAAGATATACATGTTTAGTGTGATGCAATATACATTGAGAGCGTTCTCAGGGCTATTGAAAAGAATGCCACAGAGTCCAAGCTTCATTTTTGGAAAGAGAAAGTAGTCGCATGGAGCTAAATCATGGGCTATAAGGAGGGTGGCTCAATCCGTGGATCTCTGTGGTCTTCCAAAAACCCTTGGCTAAGTTTTGCTTTGTCAGATCATCATTTGCATCATTGTTATGATGCAAGAAAAGCCTTCTCAAACCTGTTTAGGACGTTTTGTATTTAATACATCGAATACAGTTGGTAAACGCACTTCAGTGTGTCAATGGGCATTAACAATATTTTAAGCGTCTCAAGAAATTGTCGCTAAATGGCTAATGACCTAATGGCTAAATGGTCGTTAAAGGAAAGACAAGCATGTTGCCACCATTTTCTTGCCCACACTGCCGCCACGTTTGACCTTCCTGGAAGGCTCGTCTAGAAACACCCAAACCGTTGATTGCTGCTCAGTTAGTGGGTCGTACTGATAGATCCAACTCTCATCTTTTTTTTTATGAACGAAGGCGGCAGACGAGCATACCGTCCACCTGATGGTAAGTGGATACTGTCGCCCATAGACATCCTCGATACATGCCAACATTAGTCCATAATGACAAACATTGGCAGGACCCCAGATGCAATGCCTACCTTTGGAGATATAGGAATGGATTTGGAGAAAGGGTTGGGAAAATGGATAGGATAGGGATAGGATGGGCTCTGGCACATCTCACTCACTACCGAAACACGTACGTATGGTACATTAGGGAAATAAGATAAAGTGGGAAATGCAGTACATTTCAAGGTAGTCTTCTGTGAGAGGGGTAACGTGGCCAGTCGAGCGCGCCCAGCAGCTGTTGGATTGCAGCGTGCACTATCCCCCTCAATGAATCTCTGGTAATAATATTAAATATATCCCTCTCTATTTTCGAATTTTACAACCACTTTCCTGCCCCATGTCACGCGAACTTGTTTTTGTTCAGCAGTCAGTGAATGAGGAATTCAACATGAACAAAGCGTCTCGACTTGAAGGTGTTGGTGTAAAATTTCATGAATTACCGCCGATGAAATGTTTGTAATTTGTGGGTTTTCGTGCAACATTTTCTTTACCACCTCGGAGTTTTCGTTCGTTACAGAAGTCGAAGGCCATTTCGTTCATCTTTCAAGGAAAATTTTCCTTGTTTAAATTGAGAAAACCATCTAAAAAGTGATGCACGGTACGGTGCAAGGTCCCGAAAAGCTGATACTAATCTATCTTGACACTCACTTTTATTTAAACTAACTTTAAAATCGTATAACATAATTGCACGAAAATGTTCTCGTTCGAATTCCACTGTTGCAAAGAAAAGCGCGCGAAATGCAAGTGAGTACATTTATATTTTTTTTGGTTTTCAAATAAATGGTGTTTTAAAAACGGTACAGTTCAAATGAATCTCTTTCTGAAATTTGAGTACGTATCTCAAAATTTACCTAGTCACCCTAGGTAGTTGAGTTTGAGTTGAGGGTCTCCTACCTGCAAACGTGATATAGTTGAGGTCCCTGTAGTCCATAAGATCGAAGTGTGTGAGTAGTTGCGAGCTCACTCCAGATAGGAATCGCCCTGTGAGCGCGGCGACGCGAGTATATGACGACACTCGCGGGTACTTTGCTGATTCCACCTGTCAATAGCAGTAATTGAAACTTATTAATCAGTTGGCATGACTTTCATCCTTTTTTGTTGTCTTTTGTGTTATCATCTGCCGGCGGATGAATTAAGACATGTTTAGTATAATATAAGATATTTATTAGTAAAGAGGGATACAGCAGGCCACAATGTGGATGCTTTGACGCGCTTTTTACATTGCCCTGTGCGAAACGCTCATAAAGTTTGACATCAGATAGTCGGCGCCGGATATTAAAGCAATGACTTGCTTATTTTTAACTTTTAATCAGAATGGTCCCGGCACCTTATCGGCGCGGGTTCTAGGCGCTGATCTGTTTTAAACAATTCTACGTTTTAATAGTTTTTATAACGTTACAAGTGAAATCAACGAGACATGAGCTTAACACCTGTGTGAGTGGGTGCCGAATTGTTTAATTCCATTATCGAAACAAGAGTAGTTCGCACTGTACACTATCGGTGTGCACTCACACTCACGCAAAGCTTATGTCTCGTTGATTTCTCGGCGCGAAATTGTTTTAGGATAGGTAAAACTAAATGTTCTTAGAACAGGCTACTCTATACGATAGAAAAAATACAATTTGGCATTTTGAAAAAGGAACTATATGCTTGTCAAACGCCATTAAATTCTTTAAATTGTTATTTGTTTCTGGCAGCAATTTAAAAATTGTTTGTAGAAAAATTTATTTAACAAGATAACATTGATAACAAGATAATCATTTCGTTCAATGATTTTCGTTGCAGTCTAAACCAGAAAAAAAAAATATGAATGACTTAAGTTAGCATTTAGTGATGAAGTTTATAGCTGGTTCAGTGAATTTAAACGTGGACATACGAAGTTACAGAAGGGCGTTCTGCGGCGACGGTGATGGAGGAAATCATCAAAACTGTGCGGCTCATGATTGAAGCAGACAAACGAACGACATATCAGCAGATACGGATATCATTAGGTATTGGTATGAGTCAAGTTCAAACTATTTGACATGATCACCTACGGGTAAGGAAGCTTTGGGCTAGATGGATTCCTCACAATTTGAGCGAAGCTCAAAAACACTGCCTCGTAAAATGGTGTCTCCAAATGCTTGAAAAATTGATTGACAATGGTCAATCAATTGCTGTTTTTGATATAGTAACACGTGATGAAAACTGAATCTACTGTTATGAGCCTGGAACTAAAACGCAATCTGCGCCTCTTATGTGGGTCTTTCCTTTCGAAGAATTGCCGACGAAAGTGAAGAAAGGACGGTGTGCTGAAAAGAAGTTGACTGCCTCCTTGTTTGGCAGATCGGCACACTTTGCTACTATAATTTTAGAAAATAAAAGAACAGTAACTGCGGAACAGCTTTGTATGTGAATAGCTGCTTGCCTTCTAGTTTAGAAAAAGTCAAAGAATGACGCCCACGAAGCAGAATGATCCTCCATCACGACAATAGTCCAGCTCACTGCGCCAGACAAACGAAGCAATTGTTAAGTACCTACTGTAAATGTGTAGCTAATGGGTCATCCGCCATACAGTCCCGACCTTGCGCCCTGTGAGTTTTATTTATTCCCTTAAATCAAGGATAATCTGAGGAATATACTTCGAATATTATATCAATATAATACTTCGAAAAGCATAAAATCTTCCATCTTTATATATGATTTCATTATTGAGATTCTAGAAACGTTTAGTGTCACACACGTAGGTTGTGTATTTTTTGTTTTTCCTAATATTAACAGGAATGCTGGTGCTTGGGACAAGGAATGTTTTATGTTTCGATTCGCGGAGGAAGGACATTTAGTTGCATTTTGATGACACTCGAAAAAAAATTCAAGAATATTTGGATTTTTTTATTAATTTAAAATCAAGCTAGAAACTTGGGTTTTGGATAAAACAAAAAAAAAATGTTACTTGCGCTTTCGTTAAAAATTTTACTAACACTTTTTATTCTGTGAGTAGTATTATCAAGTTTTGCTCAGGAAGTAAACTTGAAAAAATAGGAGCTCACCTTTGCATATATATATGTCAGGTACGCGACTTCCGTGGCCATGTACATTCCGTAGAAGAACTGAGATGCTTGTAGCCATTCTAAGCTCGTGGTCCATAATAATACAGCATACACCGCGATTCCACTTAATCCTGTAACAACATAGTTTAAATTTCCCGAGATAGAATATAAACAATAAACAGAGAAATGCACAAAATCTCTAAGGGCGCTTATACACGCTAAGAACAACGCGCACACAATGGACAGCGCAACGCATAGTGCATATACATATTTCGTTTTTTATTTATTTGTATGTTCTATGAACCTTTGTTGCTTGAAATAAATAAATAAGAAAATTAGACGGGTCTACCCGTATTTCTTGACATTTCTATACACGAACGAAACGACATTCGTTCATTACTTTAATTAGATGAACAAATGAATGATAGTACACTACGTCGGTGACAGATAAGACAAAATGTTTCTGTGACCCCGTCTAATTTTCTTGGGGTGTGCAAGCGCCCTTAGTTTAACGGAATTTAAATTTCAGCAATTATAACCATGCACAATGCTCTGTTGTTTAAGATTCCCTATTGTCCTATTGTTTAATAATAGAAATGTGTGAATAGATTCTCTGTAAAAACTTCCCTAACGTTATAAAGTCTGTTTTTCACTGAGCCTAAGATAACAACTTTTAAAACAAAATGTATATACCTATATATGATATACCTCTTTTAATTCTTTTTTGGCTGTGTGTACTTTTTGTGTTTAAGCATTTTGCCTTCGCCTTTACGTAGAGTGACATTTATATAATTAACATTCTTGCATGTAACCCCTTCATTTACATGATGTATTGGTGACCTTTAATAAATAAATACATAAATCTCTCCCCTCAGTGGGTTGGGCAATGTTTCGAGCCGATGAGTATTTGTCTAGGTCAGGTCGGGGTAGTATGTGATGGTCTTTGTGTGGTTCTTGAACCTAGGGAATCCTAGTGTGAGCAATTGCGTGATGTTAATTAATTATCCTTATTGTTTTATTCATGAGTCACCTCATTCTAATGAAAGCACTTTTTATTAATGAAAGGTGAGCTATGACTGGTCTGGTTAAATACTGGTTACTATAATAATGGTTAAATATTCTCCCATTTAACCATTATTAGGTTCAAATTACTAACTTAAATTTTAAGTAGTATGATCATTGATCATACATTATTGAACGGAGTCTTGGCACAGTGAGTAAATTTAAAGTAAGTAATGGAGTTTGGTGAGTAAATAATATGCATGTGGATTCAGTCAGATATATATGCATACAAACAATATTTTTAAACTGAAGTCTTATTTATGTATTCTGCGAAGTCTTACGAAGTCAAGGATGAAAGGGCTCCATATCGTTGATTTTTGCTCTTTTTTATACTCATTTTCGTCCAACTTGAGTTTCGTTTTGAGTTCAATTGAGTCTTGTTTGAGAATATAAGACATTACCTCAGCCTCGAGAGCAGTTGCCAAATTATCACGTGGTACAGTTCTTAAATTAGATATTTATTTTGTTTGTGTATTACGTGAAAAAACTTGCATAATGTATGCGATTTTTTTAATAAAAAAGATGGACTTCTTGTATATGGGGTAGTCACGAAAATAATGAAGTGAGTTATTTTTATCAATGTGTGTATCGCGAGAGTATCTCAAGTGCGTCAGCAAAATATCAAAATGTATAGTTACTAAAAAAATTACACAAGCTTACTAAATTAAAAAAAAATATAAGTCTAAAATATACGCTGATAAGGTACAATAATTTTGAAAATGCGCTTTCAACCATCCTGCCGAGATTAGATTAGAACCATCTTATTAGATTATGTGCATTTAGTTGTACCTTTGATTTCCGATTTTTTTTAAATAGGGTGGTTATTAATAATTTTAAAAAAATCCTTAACATATACATATTATATAAAATATGTTCATTAACTTGCTATTTATTTATCTTTCTGAAAATTTCTGATGTGTCGCAAAAATGTAATTAACTTTGAAGTGTGTCATTGGACAATCGATCGTTGCACGGTAGCACACTTTTTTGCGTTCGTAAACGCAAAAGGTTATTATAGTTAATTTAAGGTTCATAATCCGTTGTTCTATTTGAATAAACGAATTTGTTCTATCAAATTATTTTTACGGTCGGCGCCACCTAGCTGTCTCTTAAATCAGTTAATAACAAACTATGTATTTGTTAGAACTCTCGATTGGTCAAGATATTAATTGATTCTGTTGACCTCTTGACATGAATAAATCGTTAAATGTGCATTATGGCGTATGCGAAATCTCCACATACATACAGTCTTGTTAGTTTGCAGTGAGCTCTTGGTATATTTGTGTGTTGATGTCAAATAAAGATTTTCTATTATATTCCATTCAATATACCAATCATTCGCCTATCGACAGCCTGAGGACGCTCACAATGCTGTTGAGGACCTCACCAATGAGTATCTCCGGTGCTTTAAATCTTGGTTTAGACGAATGAATCCCTGTAAAGACTATTGGAGTGTATTTTGAGAAGTTGTAATAAAAAATTGTGTTGTATCCCAAATATTTTTTGTATCTCAAAATTTTACCTAGTCACCCACATAATGTTTGTCCACTCCTCATAAGTACCTGTTAAAATTTCAATACAATTTCAATTTAACTGCAATGGAAGTTTCATATTTTTCATCAAAGGATAGGAAATATTTAAAGATATTTGGTTTATATTTGTATCAATTTTGCTTCAGGATATATTCTCCAAGCAAATAAAGTTGTAATTAGTTACTGTAGGAAATTATATTTTAGGGTATATTATTACAGGATTATTATATAACTATATTATATAATTTCCCATGAAAAATTTTACTTTTCAAGCCTAAATAAATCCTATTCTTGGTTCCCAAGAAGGTCATGCAAAATTTCAGATTGATTTGTTTATTCCATTGATGCGTGAAAGCAATTGCTGTTTTTGATATAGTTAATATAGCTTAATTTGTATATATTAGTTAAGAGATATTAGCATGAAATATCCACCGTCCATAAGGACGGACAACTTAAAGATGTTTAGCTTAAAGACAACTTAAAGAAATCATGTGTGGAAAAACATAGGCCAATGGTATGCTATAGTATTATTTAAGAAATAAAACACTTATTTGATGCAGAATACTTGACCTTTAATGTAATATATTGATTTTGTTTCTCATTTAATGTCGCACACATTGGCAATTGTTATTAATTGGAATCATTCCATACAATTTTTCTCTGAATGTTTCAAGTTATTGAATACAGTTTCAACAGACCAGTTTTAACTGGATAAAATATGTATAAATGAACTAATAAAAGTAATAAATAAAGAATGATTTAAATTTTTTGTTTGTATTTTTAAACTTTTATTTTGTTTTCTATTGTTGAAAGTAACATTTAGCATTTTGAGCATTTTATTATGTTAAATACCTAAAAAACCTAAGTGAAATATGGGATCTTAGACTAAGCAAAAATGCATCTGAACTGAAATGAAAATTATAAAAGACAGTAGTTGTGAAAAAGGTTTTCCTTTAAAGCCTTGTAGATAGGCATAATTAGCAACAGAATTACATGGGTCAAATAATTATAAAATATTTACTTATAACTCATCAACTTGTGATAGCATGGATTAAGATAAACTCCAAAATATATTGAATTATAGATTGGCATATTACTGTGAAAGGATGTGCATGATTAATAATAAAAACACAGAATTAAATGAAGTTTTTTAGTTAAACCAGTAAAAAATTATATAGGTATCGAAATATTATTTTTGGGATAATTTTAAATTTAGTATGTATTATGAATTATCAAGGAAAAGTTCTTAAAAATATTTTACTATCACTGATATTTTATTACATCAAAATCATAACATTAAACTTTATTACATAGATTACATCCACATTTATAATTTAAAACTATACCAATTTTAGTAAAACTTTTAACCTGGGTGAGTGGAAGTAAGTGTGATGTACTTAGGTAAGTACCCAGATATAATTTTATCTTTTCATTTCATATATGGCAATGGTGAAATTAGCACATTCTGCAAGTTTTTTCTTCATAATTAATAAGATTAGTATCTTATTAATTATGAATTAATGATTAGATTAATAAGATTATCTTCATAAGATTAAGTAAATAAACAATTTCAAAGTCTAAAATGTATCCTGTCAATGTCTAGTCCTGTAGAAATAGGTCAGGAGGGTCACTCAGTAGTGATAGTAGGTTTATTGAGGACAGAAGAGGGCTCCTTGGAAACACGAAAAACGCAGTTGTATGCTTCTATTTGATAATCACAAACACTTTTCTCGAGTTCCCGCCGAAAAGTCCTAATTTTATATTATTAGTGAGATTTAAAATATAAATATGACCTGAGGAAAGGCATTGTTGGTATGAACTTACTGACTTGGGTTAAGACTTTCTAAATTGAAGTCTAACTTGATGTCTGGGACATAGAACAGACATTAAGTTCCCTTTTTCCAGCTAATGACGCAAAAATAACAAAATATGACCTTACCTGAGAGTATGATAACGGGCTTGAACCTCAAGAAATCTGTAACCAAAAATATCACCACCAATTGTGCTAAGTACGAGTATGTTCCCACTGGGTAAACGTCGCGGTTCAACTGTTCTTCAGTTATGTTTCGCCACTCTCCAGACAAGAACTCTGAGACGAACGGTTCCGACGGACGGATTTCACGCAGTGTGCCGAACGCGCACAGAATAAGCGTGACTTTAATCCAATTTTGCATTTTTGATATAACCTCGTGTCACGAAAGTCGAAAGAAAATATCATGAAGTAATTAGGCGTCGGTGCGTGATGTGCGACAAACGTTGCGGCCGTCGACTGACGCCGGAGGCGATATAAATTCCCGTAGAAACGTATAACATTTTTCCGTATACTCGCTGACATAACCATTTTCACGTGCAGCGAACTCGGCGGCGAAATTCATTACACAAAATATCCATAAAATGAGAATTACGCTACTTTATTTAGAGTAAAGGTTTTGTATTATCTACATAGTCCAACTGATGGTTTAAACAAAATAAGGTTTATTTAATCACATCATTATTATAATCGAACAAATTATAAAAATAATGCACTTTTTACAAAGATAAGTACCATAGTCGTCTTGTCTTGTATCTCGAACTTTCGAATAATATATAGTAAGTAATTTAGTTTTATATTTTAACATCTGACTTTGACTCGACTTTGTCAAGACGAGACGTGTTGTATTTAAAAAACATTATAGCGCCAGGTCTTTTGCTAAGATTTTTGTATATTAGCTACCATTAACAGTATAACCATTATTGTAACTATGGGTCACTTTTAAGTGTCTGTCCAAAATACCCGAGCATTTTTGTCATTTTCGATAAATGTCCAGTCACAAAAGACATAAATGGACAATAAAACGACATAAAAGTTTATACGAAGTGTGAAATTAATATATTTTGTTGTTCTTACTAATATAATCTGTTTTCACATCATGATTTCTTTGTCAATAAATTATATTTGTTTACATTTACCACAGTAAAATATATTCTCGATTCTTTTTCAAGTATTATATTGAACAAATTGATGAAGCACAAATTAAGTAGGTAATAAAAATATTGTAAATTTTAATAAAAAAAAGTAGAAAATAGGATCAACAAAACAGAATATTATGTAGGTAATAGTAGAAGAAAGTATCGTATTAAATCATCTTCACAATCTCCTTTGTTGATATAGGGTTGCTTAACATACACATAATTTTAGCAGAGAACCTAGCATGAGCATGACCAATTAATGTTTTTCTTCATATAGAGCAATAGCACAATAAGCACATTGTGCCAGTAGCAAGTTTTGACAACTGAAGTGACAACATATTACCTAAAATCAGCTGATTTTATTCGGCTGTGTTCCAAAACGAGAGATATTCGCGTTTTTAACTTTTCTTGACAAAAATGCACAAAAATTAATAGGTAGGTACTTAATTATGTACCTACTTAAGCATCCTTTTATTTTTTTAAGAGACTATGAGACGATGAATGAGATTCTCAAAGAGTGAGTTTCGCATGTTTTGGAACGTAGTTTAATAAAGATTTTTTTTAAATATTATATTGTTTTTTTATAATTTTGACCGCTTTTTGATATTTCATATTTGTTATATGAGTGGCCTGACTACAGTATAGCTTTAGTATTCTAATTTGGATCAACAATGTTAAAGTGCTCCCATTGTGATAAAGACTTTAGATATGAAAGCGAAAGGAAAAGACACGAACAAAGCCATGCATCGCAGTTTGAGTGCATTATTTGTTCTAAGAAATTTAGTTTCCTGTAAGTATTTACCAAAATGAATGTGATTCTTATAAGGAGCATATGTACAATTGCAGTACTTAGAATACTTGATGAATCACAGAATTTTGCAGATTGTTTCTGTAAATGTTCCCTCAAAAAGCATTTTTTGATTTTTGTGGTTTATCCTTGCAGATCAGCTCTGCGTAGACATGAGAAGCAACACGAGAGAAAAGGAAGTGTAAAATGTGATTTATGTGCTGGGAAATTCCGGGATGAAACACTTCTAAAGCGTCATATTAAATATGCACATAAAGGTAGTTAGTAGTAGTCCACTCCAAAATTTTGGCGCATCTGGGGACTTTCTCATATTTCTCATTATTGCCTGATATGCCCATGTATGGAGGATATCTTTGGATGACAGAATTTACTTGAACGTATGCCTTTAGAACCAACCACTCTCAAATGTCCAGCAAGTGCACCAAGTCCTCACAGATCTCATCCAATGGGGAGCGTTCAAGACTATATGTCTTCTTCGACGTAGCGAAGGCTTTTGATAAGTCTAGCACTACAGTTTAATCTATAAACTGTACCAACTGGAGGTGCCTCAAAGTCTCATTCTCATCATTCAAAAATTCCTTACCAATCGCACCTTTCGCTGCAGAGTTGCAGGCACTCTGTTCAGTTCTCACCCAATCAGAGCTGGACCCAAACAGATCGGTCGATCGCGATCGACCGACTTACCTTGACTAAAAAAATGCATATTGTGTGGAAAACTAATATCTATGCCACGATACACCCTACCTAGACGACAATCCTGCATCACACATACTTGCAACCTCTCAGAGTCGATCGATCGTAGTCTAACAATATTGAGGTAGATCGCCAGCAGTTCAAGTTTGAGTACCCCTGCTCTAGACTAATCTAGACCATCAAATGACCTTCCGAGAACACATACAAACTGCCTGATACCAAGCCACCTTTGTGCAGGTCACCTCAACCCCCTCATAGGCAGGAGAAGTAAAACGTTGCTTAGAAATAAGCTGACATTGTACAAAACCTTCTTACGTCTTATAATGACTTTGCACTATAAGCGTTGTCTATGCACAGGCAACCCCTCCAGCTTTAAAATACTTCAAACCCTCCAAAATACATACGTGCGCTCCAAAATACATTCGAGCGCTCCAAAATACATTCGTGCGCTCCAATGTGCGCTCCAAAATACATTCGTGCGTAAGGCCTTGGCTGCGTGGATAGTACTCTCGCAATGTTGACCTCCATAAGGATTTGGAACTTCCTTCCATCGTCAAAAATGTAAAAGACTCGCCGACCGCTACTACAACAGAGTCCCTCACCATTCCAACCCCCTTAATAGTTACCACCCTAAATATGTCGCCGATAGGAATGCCCCTCACACTACACTTACAATACACTACACTCACAGGCTACACATATACACTATACCCGCTGGCGGAGACGAGGATGTCCCACTCGCTACACTGAACACACACCGGCCTTCAACCAACAGTTTTACCAGGTATTGGCATGTGCCTGGGCGCTTCTAACCGACTCGCGATGCTGCGATACTCTCGTAAAGCAACCCCCTAAGCGGAGGTCTGTTCCTTCCGCCGGTTTACCGGCGGGGAGCCCTTAGGCTGGTTGTTGCTCACTTTTTGTTCCTAACTGAACACCTTCTGCGCTCGCCCTAAATCATACATGTCCGTGACTCTTGAAAGGCGATTAGGGCCACAAGAAATTAGCCATTCCAAAAAAAATACTTCACCAAAGTAACTAACCATTTCAAGATAAATATTTTAATTTATTATAATGATAATGAGGTAGTTCCCTATAATCAAAAATAAATGCTATTTGACGTAATTTTCAATAAAAAAATATATTTAACTAAATAAATATTTTTGTCTGTGACAGGAACATTCACATGTACAAAATGTAATGCAAACTTCAACAGTGAGTTAGCCTTGGGCACTCACACAAAGACACACAAACCTGAGTCGGAGAGAAGGTTTCGTTGCAGTCATAAAGGGTGTGAGAAAAAATTCAACTTCCCTCATCATTTGAAACATCATGAGCTAACACACACCAATGCTAAGCAGCACTTTTGTAATGTTTGTGGGAAAGGTGAGTTCTTATTTCTCCTTCTTTCTTCCCTTTCAGTATAGTATTGCCCACTGCTGGACATATAGTATACCTCTCTACATATTCTCCACTTGGAATGATCTATGGCTTCTATGTAGCCATTGGACCTTATAGTCGGTAACCTGCCCTCACAGAAGACTACCTTGAAATGTCTACATTTCTCACTTTATCCTATTTCTCCAATGTACATACGTTTTTTGGTAGTGAGTTAGATATGTCAGAGCCCACTCCCATCCTATCCTCCCCATTTCTTTCCACAACCTTCTTTCCAAATTGATTCCTAGATCTCCAAAGGTAGACAGCACATCCGAGAGTATGCCAACGTTTGTCATTCTGGACTGATGTTGACAGTATCACAGATGTCTATGGACGACAGTATGTATTTACCATCAGTTGGACTATATGCTCGCCTTGCTGTCTTATTTCCATAAAAAAAGTGTTGGAGACACATGTACCTTGACCATTGCCACTTCGGTTTTGTAACTCTGTTGTTTATTCTTGATTAATTTGGTGCATTGTAAAGTAGTTTAATTTCATATCTTGTTGCATTTATGTTATAATAGTAAAAAGAAGTTGAATCAGGGGAAAGATTAGTGTTGAAGTTATTGCAAAACTTTTTCATGAGTGTAGTGTAAATTTCATACTTTTAGGTGGCAACTATGTTCTCTTATGATGTACAATAGTTGTAATTGTTTTCTGTGTCCAATAAACTGAATCACTTATAACTGGGGCCTCTCAGAAACTAAATTAATTACACAACTTTGTTGATGTGCGATTATAAAGTGTTGCAAGGCTAACATTGATTGTCCAGGAGTTGACATATTGATTATAGGGTAGGGGGATTATATAATCTATTTTATAGAAGGCAGGAGGGGTGGTGGGTAGTTATTGTGTCTGACATTTTATGGGTTATATCCATATTAGTCCAATTTTCCTCATAATTTTTTGATAAATATTCTATGTAAGTTTGATAAACATTAAGTTTTTGGCATTATAGGTTTTATACAGTCACAACACTACAGGAGTCATTTAAAAACACACCAGCCGGATGACTGGCTGCCCTGTGTAGTGTCACATTGTAAAAAGAAGTTCCCTACTGAGTATGCTCTGAGAAGACATATCACTACACATCGTAAGTATTGCATCTATCTTCATTTGAATATATCGTATTAAACCATCATAGGTTTTTGTAGAAATGTTAATTGCAATTTATTGATATATTGATTTATGAAACAGTTTACAATTTAAATTGTAATGTTCTATAATAATTTTATATTTACATATTTTGCACACCAATTTTGACAAATGTGTCGAGCTGTTGTTTGTATTTGATATCCATTTGTTACTATTACTCACATTACAAATAAATGATTTGATTTGATTTAAAGTGTAGTTTAATAATGGCTGATTTTACAGGAACCGGTGCAATAAGTGACTCATCATCAGATTTATGCCCTGTTATCGGTCTTGTTTTGAACAGCTCATTTAAAGGTTTGTTTCGAATTATTCAATAAAATAATTTGTGATAAAGCTTCTATTCCAGTACCAGACTACTGCACGGTGTAAAAACCTTGTTTTATTTGTCTTGTTGTTGTTGTTCTATGACTGTTTCAATTGTCATGGATTGAAGACATCTTTAGTTACATCTCTGAATTATCATTACCGTCCATTTCTGGATAATGTGTAATCATTTGACTCGCATAGACAGGCACTTGAAGACAAGCTGTCAGTACTGTAATGAAACTTCATACGTAATAGCACTGTTTCCACATAGTTTCACCTGTAGTTAGTTGTAGCAGTAGAATAATCCATAGTTTAAGATTGCTTGGTACAAATATTTTTTTCTTTTTATAATATTAGTTTTCATGTTTCAGATAATGTCCCATGTAACAAATGTGGACTGATGATTTCACAACAAAAAATCTTTAGCCATACTTTACATTGCGTTTCAAACATAGACGCGAAGAATGTTGAAGGCTATTGCAAGGTTATTCGAAGTCCAAAAGAAGAAAAGTTAAAGGACATAATTAGTGATAATGTTACAAAAATAAATGGTAACATTAGTGATATACCAAAAAAATCAATAGGTGTAGAAAGTTGTAAATCAGTTTTAGGTAGTTGCATCGTTAGTGGGAATTCAGAAATAAGTAGTGATTGTATATGTGCACAAATTTCTGGACCAGTAGATGAGTGGTATGAGGTACCAGTTTTAAAAAAATGTAATAATTCCTTTAAAACCGATAAAAATAAATGTGATGTAAATCAAAACAACAAATTCTTCAGTCATACCATACAGTGTATTTCTAATAAAGATGCGAAGAATACTCAAGTCATTTGTAAGGATATTAAAAGTTCAAGAAAAGAAAAATTAAACGACGTAATTAGTGGCAATGTTCCAATTATAGATGATAGCATTAGTGATATAGTAAAAAGAACAATACATGGAGATAGCTGTAAAACAGTTTCAGGTAGTCGCACAGTTAGTGCACATGCAGAAATAAGTAGCAATTGTATACATTCCCAAATTTCTAGACCAGTAGATGAGTGGTGTGATGTATCAGTTGTAGATATCAGCAATAATTCCATTAAAGTAGACAAAAATAAATGTGATGTGAATAAAAACAGCAGAATATGCGATGGTTGCGAATGTGCCTATAATTGTACATTAACTACAATAAAAGAATGCCAAGACAAATCACAATCAGACAGCATGCCAAAAATTGTATACAGAAAGAACGGAATTGTGAAAATTTTAGAGACATGTGATATAGATATTGTATCATCTACAGATAAAGGAAAAGTTAATGATAAGATTAAACCGGAAACTAAAGTCAAATATGTGCCTATGAATAGCTGTAAAGATGTACTAGGCAATTGTATAGTTAGCGGGGATGATACAATGGGTGAAGGGTGTCTCTGCGCGAAAATGGCCATATATGACCAACAAATGAGTGCGCAGGAAATGGAAGAAATCACACCACATCCTAAGTGGCTAGATTCTTTATGACGAACTTACTTATTGTACATAAACAATGATTTTTTAATGTTAATTAGATTTATTTTGCTGTTATTTACATTCAAATTCATGCTTATTATATTAAATAGAGTTTATATATATTTTAATTGGTTTTTTATTGAAAACATCAAAATCTCTTAATAAAATTAGATTTATTTACAACATAATTCTTTACAATTTTTAACCATTTTATACAAAATTCTTATCATCTCATACTTAGTTAACAAAAAAACTAATAATAATAATTATTTTACATTCAGACCTTACTTCCGCATATTATCACTAAGTTATAAGTACAAATGGAATGTGCTGTTTACCATCAAGTTATCACATTATCGGCATGGCATAAACGATTTTCTTCATCACAAGAAAAAACTTATGTGTAAACAGAATGTACATACTTTATTTTTACTTTCTAACTTACAGTTTACACGCAACGAAGTGCCAGGAAATAATTTTGATAAAATAATTACATTATACATTTACCTAAATATGGTAACAATTAATAATAGTAAATTTGTAGATACTCCTGCGAAGGATATTTGGACGTTAGGCATACGAGACTACCGAAGTTTACTCGAAGCAATAAATAACTAAAACCCTCTGAATACTCTATCTAGTTTGACTAGTCTAACGAAAAATAAGTGATTATGCGCTATCAATACAATATATATAAAATAATATCTTTACTATTAAAGGTACTCTGCGTTAGTTTTGTGAGGAGTGAACTCCGGGAGAAAAATTAATTCAAATATTGCATTCACATTGGTATATGCTTAATTAAAATGTTAAATATTGTTCACCACCCAGCATCACAGGAAATGTATTGTTAATAATAATATACAAACTTAATAGACTTAAGAAGTAGACTCCAATTTGGTTGCATCTAATGTCCTTCTGTCACTTTTTTTTCGTGAATCACTTATATCATTAAGCTCTTGGATATTTTCACTATTGTTTTTCTTTAGAGCTTCTTTTTCTTCAAGCCTTTCTTGCATGATAGGAACAACTTGGAGATATTCGGTAGTGTCGACCGTTTCCGCTTTTAAACCCACAGTTGTGACTACGGAAGGTGGACTAGTAACATCATTTTCTAGATTATTTTTAGACATAGTGGTTCTGTGTTCAGTTGTATGTTCTTTATCTAAGTCATCGGTATCAATTAAAAAGGTGGATATAGGCAGAATATCTTGAGATTTATCCGTTCGAGTAATGTTATCGATAGTTGGTTTTTCGACATTTTTTTCTTGTAGAGTATCAGTTGCGACCGTATCGTTGACAATGTCTTTATTTTCATCAGATTCTTCCTGATGAGGTTTAACATTCATAAGTAGATCGTTAAACAAAGTATCTTCTGTAGTCGTAGACAACTTATTTTCATGTTCTTTTATTATAGTAGTGGTTCCATTGCTAATAATTGTTCGACCTTCCGATGCATTAAAGTTATGTTCTTCAATGTTTTCATTTTGTGTATCGTTTACATTAGTCGGTTCAATATCGTGACCTTCCTGAAGCTTCTTTACTAGGCTTTTATTTTCTTCTATTTCTGGCAAGAAAGGATTCATTTCTGTTTCATGATCATCATATTCGGCTGAATGTGAATTTTGTTTATGTGCAGCGAATGAATGATTACCGTTATGCCTAGATATTTCATATATTGTAACGTTCAGATTGTTTAACTGTGTCGTATTTTGCGTCTTACTATCAGATGTTTCTGACATATCCGTGTTGTTAAATGATTCTGAATTTTCACTTACTATTTTCTTTTCTATAGTCATTGGTGTAGATAGTGTAGTGGTAGTGCTCATGGGTACAGATATTTCATCGATAGTGTCTGTGTCGTGTGCTGTAATGTTTGTACTCATGATTTTCGGCAACTCCTTAACACTTAAGTCCTGTTCTGATTCCGTTTCTTCTTCCCATACCGGTGCCGGGTGAGAAGACATTGAGGACGTAATTTCAACTGACATAGTTTCGTTTTTACTTTGTGAACTTACGTATGATTCGTTAGACGATTTTTCAGCCGTTTTGTAAATATATTCACTAACAGTAGTAGTTTCAATTGGCAAATTTGAATCGGAATTTATTTCTGTCAGTAATTCATTAGCGTTAGTTTCAGTTACTATATCTTTCATCATTGGTTCAGTTGATGTCTCTTTTGATTCAGAGTTAACTCTCTTTACTCTAGAATCATCACTATCGTAATCATGTACCATGCCATATATAGGTACCTCTAGTTCTTGCATTTTGTTGCTAGTGCCCATATTATTTAAATAATCAGGTTCGAAATCATCTTTAGTAACACCACGACTCATTATTTCGTCTATTTTGTCAATAGTCGATTCTGTAGTTTCGTAGTGTTTTCCCATTTTATTCATAGCTTCTTCATAATTAATTTCAGTAACGGACTCTGACAACCAATCAGATTCAGTAGTTACTTGTGTTGTATCGTTTGGATCTTCATTTTCTTCTGTGGGCATACTATCTTGGACTCCACTTTTTTCATTTTCCATTGATTTAGAAGAACGATTGTAAAGCATATTTATAGCATCGAAAGTTATTTCAGCCCCTTCATCATGTATAGTTTTTTCAATAGATGTTTTATTTTCGGGGTTTTTATTTTTATTAAGTGCTTCTATTATGTCTTTGTCATGTTCGGATTCATTATTTTGTTTGCTTATCGAATATTCTGTAATTATCTCTGGTTCTGTAGTTGTTCTTGTAATTTGTTCCGTTTTGTTAAAGTTAGTAGTTAAAGCATTTCCATCGTTAGCAACAGAGATAATTATTGATTTCTCATCTTTCAAGATCTCTTCTTTCCTAGTGTCATTCGCGCTATTTGTAAAAATTTCTGAGCTTGTTGACTCTTGCCCTTGTTCCTTATTAATCATTGTACTTGTAGTAGCTTCGACAGAAATATCTTTAGTTGGTTGCTCTGCAGATTTTACTTCATTATGCATTTCGAAAACTGGGATTGTGGTTATTTCTCTTTCAGTGGTCACTTCATTTCCTTCTTCCGCGTTTGCAGCGAGCTCCGTTACTAAAATCTCATTACGTTTTGTAGTGAGATCTAATGATTTTTCGTCGTTATTTTTATTTGGTTCTTCAGTCGTAGTGTGGAATATAAATACATCTTCTAGTGTTTTAAATGACCTTTGCTCTATTTCTGTTACATTGTGTACATTTTCTTTATGATTTAATAAATCAGTGTATAATAGTGTGTCGTTAATGTTTCTATTTTCTGTTTCGGTATGATCTCTATTTTTTTCCGAGTCCGAATCATTTTCTAGCCATTCTTTATCAGTCGACGTTTCGATGATTTCAGGTGTGGTAGTCTCAGGAGCCATATCTTCCATGCGCTTTCTAGCATCGCTCAAGATAGAAATAATTTCCGGTTTAGGTTCGTAAGAAGGTTCATTTATAATATTTGGTTCGGATATAGAAATTCTTACAGTTGTGCTTTCTGTATGATTATATTGTTCATCGCTAGATTCAGAGTCATATTTTTGTTCAGCATCGTATATGCCCGGTCTTATCTCCATGCTATCCGTTTGTTGTTTGGTTTCATACTTATCTTCTTTCATAGATTGTTGGGACTCGGTAGTGGGTTCAGGCTCTGGAACGGGTTCTGGTTGTAATTCAGCCCCGGTTTTTGGCTCTGATGTTGGGAGAGGTTCTGGCGGCTGGGGGGCTGTTGTTATCGGTTCGGCAGCGGGGTGCAGTTCGCCTGCAGATTCCATAGAAGAATCAGAATCGGATTCGGGTATAGGATGATGGTCAATTATGATCACGTTTGTGGGTATTGAGGTAGGCGGAAGTTCTGTTGCTGGTTGTGCCTCTGCTGAAGAATCGATTTCACTCGACGTTTTCGGTTCGGGGGATGGTTCGGGTTGCGATGCTGATTCGAGTTCAGGTTTGGATTCAACAACCTGTTCGGGCTCCGCAGTAGGTTCAGGTTTGGGTTCAGTATTACTTTCGGGTATGTGTTCTACCGTAAGTTCGGGCTCATGTTTAGGTTCTGCAACAGGTTCGGGTTCAGCATTAGGTTCAGGTTCCGATGTTGGTTCTGATTCCGGCGATGGATTTATATGTTCTTGGCTTGATTCAATCTTGGGCGTCTCCGAATCGTGATGCTCTCCACTATGACCGAAGATATGCGAAAAGTTTAGATCTGTTTCACTCTCAGTTGTTGTCTCAGGCATAATGTGATGTGTTTCCTTCCAATCATAGTTGTCGTTTCCAACCGCATGTACTGTTTCACTTACCGGTTTTTCTTCTTCAGGAGTAGGTTTCGACGTGCTCGGATTAGATTCTATAGTTAATACTTTGTAATTATTTTCTTTTGTATCTACTGGAGTTTCTAGAAGGGGTATACACTTCTTGGGGTCTTGTGAATCTATAATTAAACCTCTAGGACAAATACAGATAAAATCGAGACTAATTTCATCGAACTCACATCCGTATTCGCAGTCGTTTTTATTTATTTGACACAAATCAAGAACGGGTTTCGTGTCCATTTTATCTTCGGCGACATGATAGACACTAAGTATCCTGTTGTTTCGGTCTAGGTAATTATTTAGTTTTGTCTTCAGCGATTTTGGTGTCAACAGTTGGTCGGTGCTTTCAGTATCCGACTTTGGTTTCCAATGGATTCTGTAGGTTACGATGATCGACCCATTCCTTAAATAAAAGAAAATACAAGTTAATGAGAATGAATTTCATACTAATTTTAGAATTTACTATTTTCTTAAGACAGACTGATAGAAGTTAACTATTAAATTGATAGAATGAAACTACAGCTGGCACTTGGCCTTTTTACACTGCTTGTTGTATATATGTAACGGTGCCTGGGGTAGAAATATTAGAACACTGTACCGCTCATTCGTGTGGATTTCTATACGTGATCCTACTTCTACAGAACATACCATCAGTCTGTCTCTCCACTAATGTATATAGACCTCTCCCCGAGCTCGATCACACGATCTTTGGCTCTTCTTGCGCTACCACCATCGGCGAACTTCTACTGTCCTTCCCCAAGACTAGGTGGACAGACTTACACCGTGCGCCGTAAAATGTACCAAACGTTTTTACTGTGTGAAAGAGTTAATAAATTGGCCGTGTGGTGTCGGCCGGTTTGAGAATGGTACCACTCCATCTCTTCTCGTGGGTGTAGTAAAAGGAGACTAAGGAATTAGAAAGCTGCTGCCGCAAGCCCCGAGGAACATCATTTTTAAAAGAGTGGACTCGCCAACCCGCTTGGGGTGGCGTTATAAGGCCATATATCCCTCATGCATGCAATAGATAATGTGCATGAGGAGGCCCATGTCCGCCAGTGGACGAAAAAATCCACCTACTATCAGTAGTCCTGTAATTAGTCCGATTGAGCGGACTGTTGATACAAGTGCGGCTTAGATGTTCGGTGATACAGTACAACCGGACTATTGAGCCTTTTAGTTCAGTGCTAACACTTCAGTGGCTACTTCGATCAAAAGTAAAAATAGAAAAAAATATTTTATTTTATTATTTTATTTTGAAAGATAATTTCATACTACGTTTTAATATTATATTTAACCTTCTTAAACTTTGTTATGGAACAGAACTGCCAATTACATGAAATCTGTTTTATCAAACCTCTTTAATAACCACTTGTGATATAACTTTGTCATTTATGAAGCCTTCGACAGATTCATATAACAGTAAGTGCACGTTCGTATTTTTATTTTAAAATTAATGAAATAAAGGATTTTAATATTTTCTTAGGTTTTCGCGATTACTATACATTGCAATTAAACAACTTTTAACGGTTTAAATCGCGTATATTTGACATGATTTATATCCCGACGTTTCGAACACTTTGCAGTGGACGTGGTCACGGGGTGACTAATTGATTTTATTTGTCACTTGAGTTATTAAGAAATTATTACTACCGTCTGAAATTTTTTTGAACTACCGTCTGAATTTTTTAATCATAACATTCCCTATGCACACAGTATTCGCTCACGGTGTCCAGAGGTCTTGCAGTATTGCGTTGGCCTTGTGATTTAATTAATTTTATTTGTCGGACGAAAGCACCTACAAACCAGTAAAAAGCGATCCCACGGCCAAAATTGTAACTAAAACTAAAGAAATAATTAGTAAACACTCCGACACACTTGGTTTAGACGTCACGGCACTGGTACCTTCGTGTGTGAAACCACCAAAACTGTATGGATTACCGAAAATACACAAAAATGACGTCCCTTTGCGCCCAATTGTAAGCCAAATTGACTCGCCGACATACAAACTAGCTCAACATCTTGCTAAAATACTGTCTCCACTTCGCGGTCAAACGAGTGCGCATGTCAAGGATTCTTACCATTTTGTCAGCCAAATCAAACATCTACAATTGACTGATGATGAAATAATGGTCAGCTTTGATGTACAATCGCTATTTACATCATTAGATACCTGTACATGATTGCATTGAAATTGTCAAGAAAAAACTAACTGAGCACGACCTACCCATAGAATATGCAGAACTACTAGAACACTGCCTAACATCTGGCTACCTATTCTGGGATAATAAATTCTACATACAGATCGATGGTGTAGCAATGGGCTCTCCAGTCTCCCCCCTTGTCGCCGATATTTTCATGGAAGACTTCGAGGAGAAGGCTTTCACCAGAGCTGTGGCTATGCCGAAGATCTACAAACGGTACGTAGACGATACTTTTGCCATCCTCCCCAAAAATAATGTTTCTGCATTCCCAAATCATTTAAACTCTTTACATGATAAAATCCAATTTACTATGGAGTCTGAGGTCAATAAATCCTTAGCTTTCCTTGACATTTCAGTCATCAGAAATCCTGACAACTCTCTTGGTCATACTGTGTATAGGAACCCACCCATACAGATAAATATCTCAATGGTAACTCCCATCACCATCCATGTCAGTTGACTACCGTAGGCAAATCTTTGTTACAGAGAGTACACGGCATCTGTGACACTGACCACCTCGAGGAAGAGCTTCTGCATGTGAAACAAGTACTGCGAAGCAACAATCACAAACTCCCACGAATGCGTCACAGAAGCCGCCCCAAGCCTCCTACAGTTGAGCGACAACCTGCCATCTTACCATACATCAAGGGCATCACTGACAAAATTGGCAATATCTTAAGACGAGCTTCAATTAAAACTTACTTCAAGCCGCACAAGAAGATTAGCCAATTTTTAAGACCGGTCAAGAACAATATCCCCCTACAAGATGCAGGTGTTTACAAGCTTGATTGTGAATGCGGGTTATCATACATTGGGCAAACAAAGAGGAGCATCGGTATCCGGATAAAAGAACACATAGCTGACATGAAGAACAGACGCTCGACCAAGTCTGCAGTTTGTGAACATGCTCTGGACAAACCCAACCATTACATTCGATTTGATAATCCACAAATCCTCGCTAGAGAGACCCGGTACATGCCAAGAATGTTACGCGAGGCTATTGAAATTAAGAAACACCCAAATTTCAATAGAGAAGATGGTTGGCAAGTACCACCGGCTTGGGATCCAGTCATAAAATTAATTAAATCACAAGGCCAACGCAATACTGCAAGACCTCTGGACACCGTGAGCGAATACTGCGTGCATAGGGAATGTTATGATTAAAAAATTCAGACGGTAGTTCAAAAAAATTTCAGACGGTAGTAATAATTTCTTAATAACTCAAGTGACAAATAAAATCAATTAGTCACCCCGTGACCACGTCCACTGCAAAGTGTTCGAAACGTCGGGATATAAATCATGTCAAATATACGCGATTTAAACCGTTAAAAGTTGTTTAAAGGATTTTAAATTAATAAAACGAAGGCGAGGCAGAATTTGATTTGGGGAGAGGGGATTTATCAGTTTTATAGAAATTCCATTTATAAAGAAGGAAGTTATTGGAGGTGCAAACATTATAAACATGTAAATACGCAATGTAAAGGATACGTAACGTTATCAAAAGTAAGTACGGATGTACGACATCTCGGTATCGGCTGTCAGTGTCCCCACTATTAAATTATATTTAGGTCCACCGCTTGAGGAAGCCATCCTGGCGAGCCAGGGGATCATGTCATCGTCGCACAATGTTCGGCGTTGTGTTGTGTTTTATTTAAGATAATGTCTTCCGGACGCAAATAACAGTTACCCATCATTTTACTACTCGTAAACCTCACCTTAACACTCGTGAAAGAACACTATTTCGCAAATTAAGAGTGCTGTTATGTACAAATTCTTTTCCTTATTTTTAGTTATATATTTAGTTCCTTAAATTTTTCTGTATGTATATATCTATGTATGTACATAAAGACACTATTTCTTTATTGCACCATCTACCACTATTTCGTCTACAGACTTCTTGCCACCCAAAGGTTGCCGGGAAGAAATCGCTTCAGCGATAAGGCCGCCGGTTGTACTTCTAATTAGGGGTACTTGTACTTTGTATTTCTCTGTATGTTTGAGGTGTACAATAAAGAGTGTCTATCTTTTTTGTACAAAATTAGACTTACTTGAGATTAATGATCTCCACCATAATGTCGTTGTCGGCCCTCTCTAAAGTGTTTCGGTCGAACAGGGCCCATTTTAGAGCATAGTTGAAGTTGGCCACAAACTCCTTGTACTCCTTGCTCTCGGGATCCTTGAGCGCTTCCACGAACCTCTCATTGTCGATCTTTAGTTCACCTTCCACTGTTCTTGGCACTGAAAGCAAAAGGAACGCGTTCAAAATTATTGTGGTTGTTCTTATTTGTGCGATCTTGACAATAATGCCGTCGCTCGCGCTAGTTGCAACGTAGATTTTGCTATTTTTCGTACGTTTAGAAAAAAAAGCTTTTACGAGTAGATAAAGGTTGTAGAACTTTACGAGCCCTATACAACGACAAATTCATAATTATATTAAATACATTCATAATTGTATTAATTCATATTCATAATTTATACGTAATAGACATGGATGTTTTAATTTTTTTTTTGAAAGTTTATAGTCATAATTTTGCAACAATTGGAACTACTTTGGGCTGATCTTCGAACTTAACCGATATTAGACCCAAACCATTATTCTGACGAATTTCATTTCAATATGTTAAGAAATACAACCTGCAGTTTACGCAATAGTTGTATTTCTTCAAAAATATCTTCAAAATATACCTACAACTGTAGTTATTAGGAAAAATATCGGTAATTGTTGCATGGGAATCAATCGCAGCTGATCGTGTCAACTAATACTTCATGTTGATGGTTTATCATGGACTATTTGCAACGGTTCAAACGTACGACATAAGCCCCCTCACCACCAAAAGTAAATACCTTTGAAACATTGTACAACGCTGGTCTAATGAGTTCTCCACCAATGATTCGTTAGATGCTCTTTAAAACACTGTTTAAAGCGTGTCTAGCTTTTGTAGTAAAGACGATGTAATATAATTTATTGTCAAAAACATTTATTGTAGAAAGAAGGCGACAGACAAGTATTCAGTCCACCTGTTGGTAAGTGGATACTGTCGCCCATGGACATTCGAGATACATGCCAACATCGGTCCAGTATGACAAACGTTGGCATGCCTCTGATTGCGTAGCTTACTTTTAAGAGGTTTAGGAATGGATCTGGAGAAAGGGTTGGAAAAATGGGGAGATAGGATGGGATAGGAATGGGTTCTGGTATATGTCGCAAGATATTTTTCTTCTCATTTATTTATTTAAACAGAACTGAAGTTACAGTTTATTAAAACCAATACGTAAATTCTATATAACAATTTTTTAAAGAATTCTACAGCATAATCTGTTCAGAAGCCGCTTATTTAAGAAGAAATCATGTATGTCACTACGTCATGAATTACGTCATAATTTGGTTCTTCAATGTTGAATTTCTTGCAGATGCTTTGAATCGAATTAAAGGAAAAGCTAAAATGTAGACAAAGGATGAAGAAATATAATGACAAATTAGATGAATTTGAATATACTTTGCTTAGAGATAGAACAAATTAATAAAAAAGCCTATCTCAAGTATGTTAATGACATTCAACAAAATATTGTGAAGAATTCCAAACATTTCTGGTCTTATCTCAGTAACAAACGTTAAGGCAATTCTTTAAATATCATGTTCCATGAAGTTAGATACTGTAATTGCAAATGATGGTACCGCTATTGCTAATTTTTTACTAATAATTTTGCATCGGTCTACAGGCGGGTATCAGACAAATTTTTAGGTTTTGGCAATGTTAACCAATAACTAATAATGTTAACCAGTTATCTTATATACACATATCTCGGAAGGACATTGAAAAATATCTTAAAAAGCTTGACATAACGAAAAGTACTGGAGCTGATGGAGTACCTCCTATTTTCTTTAAATAATGTACATCTTTGTTGTGTACTCCTTTAGTCATTATTTATAACAGATCACTAAGAGACGGCATATTTTCCAAGGATTGGAAAGAGGCATTAGTCATACCTATACCTAAATCTGGCGATAAGACTAATGTTAAGAACTATATACGTTACAAAATTATGAGGTAGGTACTCGTATGATGAACGACTACAATATTACAATATGAGCGCTTTACATTTACGAAAAGATGAAATCACTTTAGTATTTTTATAGAAAATTATAAATAACCGAATTGATTGTGCATCTCTTTTATCGCTCGTTGACATCAGTGTACCTAGATCTTCAGTAAGACTACTCAATTTTATATTAGATACCGTAAAAATAATTATGGTAAAAATACCCCAAATGATAACTGTTCTGCGTAAATCTAACGAAATACATTATAGATGTGAGGTGGACATTTTTTCTAATAAAATAGGACTATTCAAAAAAATAATCAGGTCCGCTCTTTATACTATCCAAATGTAATAACGAAAGAACATCTTCAATTGATATAATTATATATATTTCCAGAAAGTAGATCTCTTTTGTTTGTAGTTTTTTTTCCTTTTTTTATTAGATTACATAACGCAACCGTAACGTGAATTAATATTTTTTTTTTAAGTCAAGATGTCATGTTTAATTCATAAGATATCTTTTATTTGTGTGTATTTTATTGTCTGTAACTTTTATTTGTCTCATACGTCTGTATGAGAATGTTGCCATATCTGTAATTTAAATGCATGTAAATAATGATGCTGTGAATGTTCTAACAATGTCCTGTGTGCACTCGTATTTAGTAGATAAGCCTTAAATAAGTACATGTTATATAACTTACCATACATCGATGAATCGCCATTTTCCTCAGACTCCATATCGCCAGAATGCGCTTGGTCATTCTGCGTGTCTGGTGCGTGTTGCTCGGTCGGAGGCTCATTGTGGTCGTGGTCGTGGTCGGGGTCATGTCCGTGGATGTGACCGATTCCGCCGAACGCTCGCGCCGAGCTTACGTTGTACTGTTCCACGGGCGTTGGCGAGTTCGTGAAGAGTATACCAGCTGGATCATACAAAGATTAAATGAAACTATTTGAAAATAGTGGAATCTACTTATATAAGGGATGTAATTGATATGTTCCCGAAGATTCAGACACCGTTTAATCCATTTATGGTTAACGACGCTGAATACTGTTTGCACCTATATTAGATCTATCTATATTCCACTTCAATCCAATTGTCCAAAATGTAACCAAACATGGCAGTCTGCGGTAACTGACACTGCCTTAAATGAAATAGTGAGGTGATAATTGTTTACTTGTATCAACCTATAACGTCCCACTGCAGGGCACAGACGTCCCCTAGTAAACCACTTTGGGGTTCGGTCCGTAATCTACCACGCGGGCTAGGTGAATTGGTGAATCACATACTCCAGATATATTATTGTAATTATTTTTATTTCTATGAAACCCGAATAGGCTTCCTCATGCCGTTTTCCCTCGCCGCCGAGAAAGTGACAATTTTTAAAAATCCGTACTTAAGTAAAGTTAGTGGTACAGGCCGAGGATTTGAACTCACGATCAAACGAATACGAGTCGAGTATATTAGATAGGTACCCCTAGGTTATCACCGCTTTTGTTTATAAATTCATAATTTGATTCAATGAGACGGTAAATTTACCACTGATTTAAAGCCAAAATTTGAGATATTTCATTGATTTAGTTTCCTTTTCGGCAAATTGAATTGAAAAGGAATTTACATATAACAAGCATGTACAACTTATTTATCATGATGTACCTATAGGCGGATGTAGCATTGGCGGCGCCTATTTTAATAAATAAATAGGGGTAGTTGACACTGAGTATTAACGAATGGTTTTTGTAAAAAAAAAATTGTAGGTAGGTACTTAAGAAAAGTGAAATATAAATAACGAAATTCTTACATTAAAAGATGATTTTAGTCTCTGAGAATGTATTTATTGGGAATGTATTGACACTTGTATTTGCTATTAGCTGTACAAATTAGCTAAGTTAACTATTGTTCGATAGTGCAATTAATTTGTAAAATTGTAATATGTATTTTGTGAAATGTGTAAGGCAACATTGTCACATTAGTGACTAAGCCTTTCAATAAAGAGAAATAAAAACATAAACTATTCGCCATCAAATAGACCGCCTGTCTATCAGTGTTTTTATTCCAATTAGTTACTGTGATTTTATTTGGCTTGCGTAAGGCGGTGGCCGCACCTTCTTCATTTATGGGGTTTCAAGGCAAGCTAAAAGTTTCAACGTTTATTTAGTCCGCCGAACGTTATTCTACAAGCCATTATAAATAGGTACTTAATCAATGTTTAAACATACTAATACCCCATAGAATAAATAAATAATATTATTGTCATTATAAGAGTACAAAGAAATTGCCTTTCCTTTTACCTCTCAGCGTTGGATGTGATAAAATGTCAATCTTTCATTTTTTAGGCGAAGCCCAGAGAATTCGTCTCTCCCTCCGAAACCCTTTGAACTACACTGGATAGAACGATTTTTCTTGGAAAGCAGTACCTACGTTAAGAAAGAAAACGAAAGGCACAGAATTGAAAACTTAACTTGATAAACTAATGATTCTTCTGTGTTCTTTATTAACTATTAGTCTTATTGAGGTTCAACAACGAATGCTTCAAAAACCCTTCAGAATTCAGAGGCGGGGAGGTTCCCCGCCTCGAAACCAATTACTAGACTTGGACCCCGAAGTCTGCACACCGAAGTCGAAGTGTGGTGATAATCCGTCTTAGCAGTGTTCAGCACAACAGTCGCTCATGTCCGCTTTTCTCTTATATATAGTAGAAACTATATACACTATACAGTAGAAAATAAATAAGCTAGCGAGAACGATGAGCAAGACGGCGACAGCTCGAACTAGACATTAATTACTACGTTGGCTTTTTATATTCTAAATCCAGTCTGAACTCGTATAATAAACGTATTTGTTTACCTTTTATTCCTACTCGACGTTTCGGCACGGGTTATACCAGCGATCACAAAATGACTCAACTCGTGACCACTTGTATAATAAAGGTAAACAAATATCTTTATTATACGCGTTCAGACTCGATTTAGAATATAAAATATGTACAAAACGCGAAAGTTTAACAAGTTATACTACATTCATTGGCTTACAATTATTATAAACGTCTGTTTTTAATCACGCTTCCGCTGATATTACATGAAAGTGAAGTAAATAACTTACTGGCAGCGAGAACGATGAGCGCGACAATGGCTGCTACAACCAGCCCCAGCAGCGTCCAGCACAGCGGTCGCTTACATCCGCCCTTCTCGCCTCGCTTATCCGCCGTTACGTATAGTTTCTCGCCTCTGAAAACAAAAATAATATTTGAAATAATTTATTATCTACTGCCTCTCTCTGTAACAATGTCTATGTTTCTGTTTGTGCTAATCTTGGGATATCTAACTAATCTTTAGGAGGAGGAGGGTGCACGCTGCAACCCAACAACCGCTGGACGCATTCGAGTGGCCTCGTTACCCCCTCTCACAGAAGAATACCTTGAAATGTACTACATTTCCCATTTATCTTATTTCTCAATATATGTACGTGTTTCTATAGTGAGTGAGATATATGTCATCCTATCCTATCTCTCCCCATTTTCCTAACCCTTCCTCCAAATCCATTCCTAGATCTTTAAAGGCGCCTGCCTTTAAAGCGGATCCGGCGACGTACCAATATTTGTCTTTGTGGACTGAAGTTGGCATGTACCGTGGATGTCCACTCCATGAACGACAGTATCTACTTACCACCAGATGGACTGTATGCTCGTCTGCCGCCTTCGTCCTATAAAAATAATTTACATAAACTGGTCCGATTTTGTTTTTGCAGTTTTAATTAATATGTAGTTTGTAGCTTGAAGATCATAGGTTGTACTTTTTATCAAAATAGGTTCACTAGTTTTGTAAATAAAAGTCAGGAGTTATTACAATTTTGGATATCCGAACGATGGTATTATATCATGAGATTGTGGGTATAATGATGACATCTAAATATAGCTGTCTTACACAAAAACTGATTTGAAAATTAGGTCCCTAATAGGCGAAGCCACGGGCAAATAGCCAGTTTAACTATAAACTAGTTATCGACAACATAGATAAAAGTAAAGATGAATAACACTTATCAAGTTATCAAATACGAAAAGAAAGAAGTCGGGTATTTGGAAACTCTTACCTTAGAAAAAAAATTAAAAGTTAATTTAGAAATTAACTTAAGAAATCAACACAGCTCGAGAATGGTCTCGAGAATACCTTTATTGAATTTTAAACAAATGCACTTTGAAGTCTAAAATAATAGTAATAATAAAATAAAACAAAAAATTGTCAAAAATAATTTGTTAATTACTTATTTTGTTGCTATGGCCATATACGACTCTTACAAACTGCATTTTTGTCTAAGCTTATGTAAAATGCAATTAAATATATCTAATTATTTTAACAGGCGATTCAAATAATAAGGCTACTTTAACATTACGTAATGATTTGTAGGTATTTCAACTATTCAATCATTAGCACCTTTAGGAGGAGATATTCCTCTCCAACTACCTACCTAGTAATAATTACAAATGAAGAATAGGTATTCTTATTAAAGTAAATTATAATTGAAGAACACAATTTATTTTTTATAGAAGAGATGGCAAGCGCGGGCCGGCCACGTGATGGTAAGTAGTCGCCGCCGTCCTTGGACATATACAACACCAGGGGGCATGCGAGTACGTTGCCGACCTTGCAGAATCCTTGCAGATTCCCCATAGTTCATTTCGTTTGTTTACGCAACCGACCACGTTGTCAGCAATAACGAAACATACGAAAAAGTTCTAGTTTAGAAGCGACAAATACAAACTAAATAGGTAAGTATGTTAAACGAAAACATCTACATCTACTACACAGTATACAATATAGGTACACTTCTGTCTAGAAAATTTTAAAAACTATAATTATGAGAAATAAATAAAATAAAGAAATAACCCCAGTTATATTATAAAAGAACAAAAATACATACATTTCCACATCTTCATTGTTTTCAGATTCATTTGTTTCAAGGAGCTGCTGATTTTCATTTTCATTTTCATTAATATCCATCTTGAGGTCTCAAAAGCCAACGCAGAAATGAGCGAGGAACAATTAGCGAGCCTATATTTGTTAATATTTTTTCGTAACTACCCTTTTATTCGTACCGTAACATTACCGTAGCTTATGGCTAGTTTACATGTTAGTCGAAACCAGACGAAATCGCCCGACCACGAACGTGTAAAAGAAATGGTAAAAGAATGGTATTTAAATTAAATAGATAACTGTCAGAGCTCTTCCTATGATAACCGGACCATAGTACCTAACTCTTAAATTCACCCATACAAACAAACAATTAAAATTACATATAGTAAACAACATATTATATAGCAGACGACGACGATCTACAAAGTTTTACTAAAATCTTTCTGTTTAAAATCTCTCGATACAAAAGCGTCGATACGCTTTGAGTGCTATTTATTATACGAGTATAAATATGAGTGTTATTAACACATTATTAGCAAAGTTATTTTATTCGTACTTTTGCTGTGGGATATCTTAGAAGCTACTTTGTTGACATTTGGTTAAGGAATGTAATAGAATCTAGGGTCAACCAGGATAATTATAAATAGGACATATTGTTAACATTCTTGCATTTATGAAATATACGATTTATTAATATCCCATCTGTAAAATGTACGATTTTTTTAATATATGTCTATGATTAATTTATGATAAATAATACCCTGGTTGATCGTAGACATATATTTAAAATACTAAAAAAAACACTGCAATTTGATGTACACAACGTAAAGTTACGTTTATAACTTCATGTTGTGTTTGCTCCTATAATGTTAATGTTATTTCATTCCCGCCAGTAATTTTCACTGCTCTATTTGTTATGTTGGTAAACAGTGAAGCATTGTCGTCAATTTGACATTGAATTTATCAATAACCGTGGTCAAACATCCCGCGCATACCACGTGCAGCAACAATACACACATCCAAACGATTGTTCAAATACCCGTTGTCACATGGATGATACTTTTATAATTGCAGGAATTTTTTTATCGTTTGTGAGATTAATACGTCTTTATTTTCAAGGAAGTAAGGTATAGAAAATAAGAAGTCTTCCTCATGCAACTGTACTTTGGTTTATAGTCTCATACCAGATGCAGCTATGCAAATACGCGTTGGCATGCCTTGAAGGTTAGGAGGTGGCATTCTTGGGCCTGGTATATTGTAACCATTAGAACGTAAATATTAAATAACGAGGCGATGATGGCCTTAATGTGATTTAATAGTTTTCATAATAAGTGACCTGCGGATTGTCTCTTTGATGATTTTGATTTCATAGCTCATTTCCTTATAGTCTATGTATGAAAATACTCGTATTTAGTCAATTATTACTACTATTTAAATCACTAGTTATTCATTTTTAATTAATTAAATTACAAATTATAATACCCACTCGTGTTTATTGCTGTATCGTGTTATTTTTTGTGAATCAATTTGCAGATGATTTGTTTAAACCACAATTGTATGCGTGTTGTTTAAAATTCGTAATCTTAAATGTGTTCATATGTCACCTAAGTTACCTAACTTATATGCAATAAGTTCTATCAAATATCCATCAACACAAATGAAAACAAAATGGAACCGAAATAAGTTGGCAAAGTTGGCGAAGATTGGTTACGGACTTTGTTGAGTTCTGTTAACCCATAGTAAGAGGAGTTCCAGATGAGCTGGTGCTCTGGAAGACATAGTGAATAGGAAAATAAATAGGGTAAACGTCAGAAATAGACAATGAGGCATGTTATAGAACAGCGAGACACATAGCGAGATAAAACCGTCTGTATCCCTGGCGAGGCGATATGAGCGCGGTCGGCAGGTCATCGCCCCGCGCTTTGTTCCTGAGCTCTCGCACTCGGGCACACTCGGGCACCCTCCCTCTCCTCTACTCCCCCCGCGGTAAGGTACCACCCGCGAGCGGAACAATCAAGTTCGCTATGGTCCCTAGGCGTCTGACGTGACCCGTCATTTAGAATCGCCTGGTGGCATTTTGCGGCATGCACGCTAACAAGGGATATGGAAAGTAAAACCTGAGACACTTATGGGTAAGAAATGTAGACACTATATACGATAATGTACCTACCCGTACTCATATGTAATAGACAACGATGAAAGTAATTTACTTAGTAAAAACGTATAGATGAAACTCCTTATTGTATAAATACCACATTTAAGGAACAATGATATTTATAAGAGAATACAACCAGGCGATCTTATTGTTTTATAGCAATTTCTTTAAGATGGCCTTGATTTTATAACTTAATAAATCTGATCAGTTTTAATAACTTCAAGTATAGTGTAGTGATCAATGAACATTTACTACATTAAATATTTAAAGACTGTCTGTAATGAAATTTCTGCTTCCTGTTCTGAATGTTAAGGAATGACACGTTAATGGCTAATTATAAATAAAAGTTCATCTTTAGCAATTAATTATGTAGGTAGGTACTATCCAGTCGCTATCCAGTAGGTATTTTATGCATTATTTACTGTAAGGCTTGTTTGTTTCTAATATTTTTGCTTCATTCTCAAACTGTGTCAGTGTTTACAATTACAAAAATAAGGTTTTTATAGCCCAGTGATGTTTAAAATTGAGACATAAAGACGGGTCTTTTAAAAACTAAAACTCGTAAAGCACAAGTCCATGCTAGCTTAGTTTCCCACGCATGGGTAATCGATCTGTGAACGAGTTGAGCAAGCGAGCATCACCGAGTATCAAGCTCACCAAATATCACCGTGTCACTCCATTGTTAGTTATGCAATAGTGACACTATGTAGTTTACCATAACTATTACTGTAACGCACCATAGCGCCCAGATTAGTTTAAGGTACCAACTTAAATTAAAACTATTTAGAAAAGTTACAAATAAATTAATATTCAAGGAATTTTAAGAAATTCAAGGAAGAACTAAACTATATTAGTGCATTTACCTATGAAATTGCTGTTTGTTCGTAGTGGCCAATATAAACTTAGTTATCTCGTGTTTGGGTTGTAATTCCAAATTCAAATTAATTTCAATTTAAAGTTATGACATTATTTTTCAAAATCAGTTATTCATTTGTTTTTCCGTCAAACGACTTTTTGCTTAGATATTGTTGTGTTTGCGACAATGGAAAAATTGGAAATTCGCGATATTTTTGAATATGAATGAGTTCCGTCATAGCAGTAACGCAGCATAGACAGCTCGCAATATGAACGATGTGTACGGACCAAATACCGCATGCGTTTTTGGTTTGATCGTTTCCGTTCTGGAAATTTCGACCTCAAGAAGAAGCCCCATAGACAAGCGGAGACTTTAGCGGATTCACCTCAAACCACGTCTGAGTTAGCAGCAGCCTTCGGCGTAATGATACTACAATATTGATTCATTTGCGTCAAATCAGGAAAGTGAAGAAGCTCGAGAAGTGGGTAACGTATGAGCTTAATGAAAGTCAGCTGCAAACACGCGTCGAAGCTTGCCATACTTTGCTGAACCGGCACAAAAATGAAGGTATTCTGAATCGTATTGTCACTAGTGATGAGAAGTGGATCCTGTATGATAATCGTAAATGTACTTCACAATGGTGGAAATCAGGAGACAGTCAAACAATATCACAAATGTAAACTGAGTCACAAGAAACTCATGGTGACACTATGGTGGTCTTCTGCCGGTATTATCCACTATAGCTTCTGAAGATCTGGTACAACAATAAAATTAATGCAGATATGTACTGTGAAGAACTGCAAACGATGATAGACAAACTCGCTATCAAACAACGGAGTCTAGTCAATCGCTTGAGTCCACTGCTTCACCATGATAATTATACCCAGGAGTTCTATAACAAAAGCATCAATCAACTTCCATTAAAATGGCAAAAGTACATTGATAATAATAGACAATACCTCAATTAATTAAATATATAATTTTCATACAAAAAATATGTTTGCATTTTTTAAATATACGAGTTAAACGGCAATTTGATAGGTAGGGACCATAATTCCCAGAGTTTTTAGTAACTTTTAGCAAACAAATGAGTTTTAGTAAATTCTCCTGTTTTACGTGAAGGAATTTAAGGTTCAATTAAAAGGTTGGATCTTGTTGATTTAGTTCAGGAATAGTTATAGACACAGTTAGTTTTATTTCAAGTTGTTGTAATTGATTCTATTCGTACTGTACTGGATCTTTTCTTTTTAAGATATCTTTTCGCAAACAACTCCATTTTTTTATCCTACAATACTAACTATAGTTTGTCTTTTTAGACTTAAGAACTTTAGACATCTTGTGAAATGCAATTCAAAAAGTTCCCACAATATGTGAGGTCTGTTTGGGGGGCTTTTTAAAATTTTGTCCGCACGCATCACGTAACTTTTACTCCGAAGAAGGACGAGTAATGAATCATTAATCACTATGAAAATAATTTGCATTTGCTTATCGAAGCCCTTGAGAATAAACATGTTCTCAGGAGCATCATTTTGTCCGAATACGCAAATTTACAAAGTAAATTAAGTACGTAAATAAAGTCCTTTCGTAAAAATACGCAAGATACAAAACAATCTTGTGGTTTAGTCTATATAGATTTTTATTTCTTTTAGTGCTATTTTTATTCTAACATTGAAGTTATCTAAATTCCTAAAGCTACCCCTGTCAAAAGTGAAAAAAAATCGAAATGAAAATTGTATTTTACAGACGATAAACCAGTGATACCAAGTAAGATAAATAGTTTTCGAGTATAGAGACAACCGTTTACCATATTTGCGTTAGACCAAAGACAAATTAAGATTTTCGATTTATAATTTAGTTAGCTGATAATAGCCTAATATTTATAAGATGAACTGTGTGTTATGTATTTGCTATTTATATGAAATATCGTTCATGATTTAGTTTTGGATAACAAAATTAAAACAGATATGAGTATACCTACTTGTTGAATGAACAAAATGATTGTTATGATTTATTTGTTTGAACATAACATAAAGTAGGTACAATATACAGTTATAAACTCCATTGTGTACCTACTTAGGGTGGGTAAAAAAAATTTTTTTTCTCTAATACATTTATAATAGTGAAAATATGTTATCTTATTAGGTCAATTACAAACCTGTAAAATATTATTCATTTATTTTCAGTGTAACAGCCCGCGCATCGATACCCAAGTTTGATACAAACGTATAAAATAGTGGTGTTAAGCAACGACATCCTAAACCACTTGAAATGTTATTTTATGAACTAAATGCATATTATTGAGTTGCTATTAAGTGACATAGAGTTATTAAGCCTGTCGTTGCTTACAAATAGTTTTGTTTTTACAACTTTGAGAGGGTAATCGAAAGTGGTCGCGCGCGTATCGCGTCACATAGTAGCGTAATTGTTTTAGTTTGGTTTATAGGGACAAAAATATTGAGTACGATTGTGCGCGCGTTTAACATTCGTTACATTATTTCTCTTTAATAACTAATAGATTATTATGGAAACTAAAAGACAAAGTTATCAGTACATAGCAATTAAACAACTTTGAACGGTTTAAATCGCGTATATTTAACATTATTTATATCCCGACGTTACAAATAAAATACAAGACATAAAATAAAATAAATACAATACATAAATAAAATACAGACAAATAAAATCAATTAGTCACCCCGTGACCACGTCCACTGCAAAGTGTTCGAAACGTCGGGATATAAATAATGTTAAATATACGCGATTTAAACCGTTCAAAGTTGTTTAATTGCTATGTATAGTAATCGCGAAAACCTAAGATAATATTAAAGTTATCAGTGCCCTATATTCGGGAATGTAGAAAATATTAAGGACAATGTATTGCCGACCTACGAAGATGTCATGAAATGTTATGAATAGATTACAACTTAAAATAAGCAGAAATACTATCAAAGAACCATCATTTTTAGATGTTGCCGAGCTTGTGTCTCAAAAAGTAGATGTTTTGAGAAAATCGTCCCTTCCTACGGTTTCACACACAAGAGTCATTCGGCTATTAAAGGCTTATCATTTAAAGTGCAAAAACCTCATCAAATCTTCAAAAAGATTATCTGCTGATGAAAAAAATGATTTTATACAGCACAGCATAGTTCTATTCGACATTTGTTCATGTAAATCTAAACAAATTCAACTCTGTCGCTGTTCAAGAGAAAACAAGGTACCAAAAATTTTTGCTTGACCAAAGACAGGAAAAGAAGATGCGAATTGGTGGAATAGACCGCATTCGTACAACTAAATTGCAAAAAAAGGTAACACGAGCCTCTAAGACAAAATAATCTAGTTTGAACATTAACAAATATTAAGAGAAGTTTACTGAACAGCAGGAGGTAGTGTCATCTTCCAGTAAGTCTGAGTGCAACATTTCTTCGCCTGATAGGCTAAACTTACCCTCCACATCACAAACAAAGAAGAAAACAAAATCAGTAAAAAGTTTGCCTATGTTGTCAAAAACCTGCGACCGTTACGGTATTTCTGACAGAGCAGCCGTTGCGATTGTTTCTTCAGCGTTGCACGATGTATCTTCGGATATTGAAGTGGTTGATAAATGAAAAATACGCCGGGAAAAGAAGAAAGAACGTAATGAATTATATAAACATAAACAACAAACGCACCTTCACTTAGCTGCTTTATACTTTGATGGCCGAAAAGATAAGACGCTAAATATTGTAAAGAAAGGAGCAAAAAGGTACAGACAAACATTTAAATTGAGTAACATATATCTGTTATTAAAGAGCCAGATTCAGTTTATGTTGGTTACGCTACGCCAGTTCAAGGTACTGCCAAAAGTATTGAAGCATCGATTAATGTGCTTCATTTGTCACAAAAAATTAAACTAGATGATTGATGGCTCTTGGTTGCGATGATACGGTAACACAGGAAAATTCAACGGCGCGATTAGACTCTTCGAGAAAAGGCTTCAACGCCCCTTACAGTGGATTATTTGCATGCTACATTTAAATGAATTGCCTTTGAGACATCTATTTAACAAATTAGATGGTGTTACGTGTTAGAAGGTTTAATACAAGTGAAACTTGCATTCAGAAACCTTATGCCTCGATTTGAGAGTAAACGAGATTTTGTGGTTGAGTTTGAGATTTTTTTTACAGTATATTAATGTTTTGTATTACCAAATTTTTGTGCTATGTTGATTCTTCATGCATTTTATGTAATATTTCTTCATTTTCTATTAATAAATATTTTTTTCGAAAATTACCGAAACTTTGAATCACATGCGCGGCTAAATATATTACTTAATTTAACTTTTTATAGCCAATTATTATTTGTTTAGACCCAAGACAACATAATGTCACTGTTAGAATATGATCATATAACTTTTATTTTTTCCATACCTACATTAGCGACCCACCCTAGCTGTAGATACATTCTTTATAACTTTGTTCTTTATTATCTTTATAAAGGTGAGTCTAGGCAGTAGTTATTACTGATTTCAAACTCTACTGTTATTGGTACTCGTAAATTATTGCTTTAAATGTCCTATGCTATTGGATTAAAACATTTAAACTTTAAGTACTAATATCGACTAACTGATCGACATTAGTATGGGTTATTGTGGCAAGAAAAATAGTATTACTGAAGTAATACTATTTTCAAATACTTAACTGTTATTTCATATGTGAAATTAATCTGCAGCTAATGACGGAACAAGACGACATAGATTAGTTAGCCTCTTTATGAAGGTCACAATCATGAACCGTCTTGAAATCGGTCTATTAAGTGCAAGATTGAAATGATAAACGATCGATTAGAAAACGATTTACTAACAAAAATCGATAGATTAATTTTTTTTTTGTTTAAATAATAAGAACATAATAATGAATTTGTTTATAAATAACGAGATGCAATTGTAGTTGGTTGGTCTAACTGTAATTATAATCTTAGTCATCTTTAGAGCGGTGATAGCCTAGGGCAGCGATGGCGAACCAATGGCACGCGACAAAATAATTTGGCCACGACATTAATTAAGGAATTTAGGTACCCAATTGAAACAATTTATTTTTCGTCTACATTTGAGGTTCAAAGTTCATTGTGAACGGGGGCTACCGGTACCGGAACGGCAACAGCAGAAGTCGCACTAATTTTTCCTTTCATTTAAATAAACATAAAATTGTTAATGTTACTATTGCTGTACAACATGTATATTTATGGTTGCAAATAAAGAGTTTTAAGTTGATAGTATTTAGTTTTATTTTTTTTCGCCATCAATCAAGTAACTAAGTCAAGATTGTTTGACGGCATGTAATGCCTCATCAAATATTTCTTTAGAAAAAATGGCACGTAGATCAATGAAGGTTCGCAATCCCTGGCCTAGGGGTATCAATACACGGCTGACATTCACGTGATCGTGAGTTTAAATTCTCGTCCGTACCATTGAGTTTCTACCAAAGTACGGATTTTTAAGAATTTTCACTATCACGGCGGTGAAAGGAAAACCGCATGCTAGAGAAATAAAAAAAATGTGGATTAGAGCCCAAAACTCCTAAGTGATTTACGCAGGGCAGGCGTGTGAAATTAAACCCGTGTGTGGACCTGCGATGGGAAATTAAAGGTCTAAATACAAGCGCCCGTCGTTCACATTGTTTATATCCATCGATAGCCATTGAAAACTACTGATAGAAGTGTATTTAAATTGACTCACGCTGTAAATATAGTGTGTCAGTCACTTTGTCTATTTGTATGATGTTTTAAATTTCTTTCAGCCGACGCGTCCTTTGTTTTGCGGTGTTTGTTGAATATGCAACGACTTTCACGAGACAATGCCAAATAGCTTAGTGTTAACGTTGGTTATTTCAACTAGTTTGGAGTACTGTTGTTTGGTACAATAACTTTCTGCCGGATTTTAACCGAGAAAAGGAGCGGGTAGGTAACCTAAAACTGCCATGTTTACCGTTGGTATGTTATGCAATCTACATGGTTCTGCTGCTAACAAGATTTATGAAGCAAACCTATATTTTAAAGCTACATTTAAAATACAGAGTAAATCGTCCGATTTTGAAGCATTACGTATTATACCTACTGCCGTTCCGATTTCTTGTGTAATATGTATGAATACAACTATTTTGATTTTGCCTTGTTGTAAAATTGTGTATCGAAAAACAAATTGACTTCAAACGAAAAAAACTAAGTATATATCTTACGATAAGTCACAAAAATAATAAACTTTATTTTGATTTTTTCGTAAAGGCCATTTAAATAGATCATTATTATTTAGATAGATCATTTAAAAAATACATTACGTATCAATGTTTCAATATATTGATCCCAGTGCATTTCCCCTTATTATGTATACTTACGCAAGAATAAATTGTAAAATTATGTAAGTGAGGTCGCGAACTACGCGTGGTCATTTCCTATTCTATTTCCGGGATATGGAAACCGATTTCACTCAATGTTTTTCACACAGTTTTCATTAAAATAAACTCTACCATTTTACGAAGTTTTAAAGTAGCTAATGACCAAGTATTTGTATTATCTTGAGCAATTGACACCCTTAAAATAATTATCAGCCCATTAAAATGCAATTTAGACCCAGTTCTTGTCTACTTATGCATAGACACATCCAACCAGTATAGGATTAAGGTTATTGGGGCCCCGGAGATATTTAAGAGCAGAGGCCTTCTTAAGGAGAAATTTTATACATTTTAGGTATGAGTTTTTAAATGGGATTTTTTAAAAGTTTTTGTAGTGGGAGAGTGCACACTGCATTCCTACAACCGTTGGGCGCACTCCACTGGCCACGGTATCCCTCTCTCGCAGAAGACTACCATGAAATGTACTGCATTTCCTACTTTATCGTATTTCCCCAATGTACGTACGTGTTTCGGTAGTGAGTGAGATATGTCAGAGCCCATTCCCATTCCATCCTATCTTATCCCTCCCCATTTTGCCAACCCTTTCTCCTAATATATTCCTTAATACGCAGAGGTAGGCAGCGCATCCGAGGACGTGCCAATGTATGTCATTCTGGATTGAAATTAGCATGTATCGCGGATGTCCATGGACTACAGTATCCACTTACCATCGTGTGGACTGTATGCTCCTCGGCCACCTAATCGCTATAATAAAAAAAATGGTTAGGAATGGAGCCCCCGGATAGCGGGCCCGTTGTTATAGCCCCCTAGCCTCCTTAATCGGGCAATGCATGCAACTGTGCAATGAAAATATAGGTAGATACAGATTATAACAAAAGTTATTGAGTACATACATATGTTTGTATTTGACATGTGTTATGACTTTATGACTAAGTATCCATTGAACATTTCAAAGACTTCCTAAACGAGGATACAATTTAAGAATATCTCACATAATTTGTTGAACTAATATCGATAAATTTATCATACACAAAATAGGTAACAAAGGGCTAAATTATTAATTGAATCTTATTAATTGGAGAAATACCGGCCGAGAAAGCCTACACTCCACTATAAAGGGCTAAAGCACTTGATGGAGTGTGTCCGGAATCAACTGGAAGGTGAGGCCGTAGTGAGGGCTCTTGATCTGAACAGGAATGATGTTTGTATGTTCTATAAGATACTAGGAGGACATAATTCACGAGCAGCATTTAGTTTGTACAGATTCGTGAGCCCTCACCGGGGCTGGTATATTGGTACCTACATTAATGTTCTAGAATGTAAGTTTAGGGTACGATGGAGCTGACATGTGTCAAGGCATAAAAGTTCCATAAAAAGAACATAAAAAAAACTATTTTATGTCAGTATATTTTAAATGTTTCCACTATATTATGTTATTCTGCACCATCTCTCTCTTCATTACACAACGACTTTCCTCTGCCCTAAGCTTCTCTGGAAGAGATTGTTTTTAGCCATAAGATCTAGATGTATTGCTTTGTTATTGTCAACATTTCCGAAACAAAACAAAAGGCTAAAAGTAACAAAAGGCTAAAGTCATGCTAAAGTACAAACCTTAAAAATAAATGAGTGTAATGAACATGAATTAAGTTGTGGCTGAATATTAAGACGACAGAAAGAAGGCTGCAATTACCGTTTTTAAATTACATGCAATTTACCGCATTTTTTGTTAAAATAAAAGGACTCATTACGAAATGGCAACTATTTGAACAGTGAACGCTCTAGTAACAGGTTTTGTTTTATGTAAATATCCATTAATTAACCTTGCGCATTACTGATTTGTCAATGATTTTGGTTAAACTGTAATTTTTAATATTTTAAGTAGTGTTAGTGCGATGAATAACTGTTAAATATCCATTTAATATACTTTCTAGTAATAATATGTCACAAATTTTCATATTAATACGTTATCTATAGTTTTCTTATTAAAGGTTACAACTGTTGATCTGTTTATTTGGATTTATAGAGTTATATCTGTTATATCTGTTTATAGATTATTATCTGTTTATTATCTGTTTATAGGATTTATATCTGTTATTCTGTTTATAGAGAAAAAGGCGGCAGACGAGCATACAGTCCACCTGATGGTAAGAGGATACTGTCGCCCATAGACATCCACGATAAATGCCAACGTCAGCCCAGAATGAGAAACGTTGGCACGCCCCCGGGTGCGCTGCCTACCTTTGCAGATTAAGGAATGGATTTGGAGAAAGGGTTGGGAAAATGGGGAGGCCAGGGTATGATAGGATGGGATGGTTATGGGCTCTGGCATATCTCACTCACTGCCGAAACACGTACGTACATTGGGGAAATACGATAAAGTAGGAAATGCAGTACATTTCAAGGTAATCTTCTGCGATAGAGGGGTAACGTCTGGCCAGTCGAGTGCGCTCAGCGGCTGTGGGTGTGCAGCGTGCATTCTCCCCCTACATATTTTATTTCTGTAGTTCGTTAACTGCTGTTTAATTTAATCTGAATAGAACATAAATTGTGAAATAGTATACCCGCAGAATAAAACAAAACAACCTACAAGTACCTAGAAACTAGTAACATTTTTAATTATGTGATACGTTTCCTTATTCCTCGATATTGGGGCGCTTATATGACAAGGATTTATAGGATTTATAGGAAGCTCGGCGGCGCGCCCGCATACCCCCTGGTGTTGCAGGTGTCCATGGGCGGCGGTAACACTTACGGCACTTACCATCACGTGAGACCGCTTGCTCGTCCGCCCTCTTCTCTATAAAAAAAAAAAAAGTATCTTCAAGAGAAGAGTTTATTTCGCTTTAAGAGACTAAATAAATATTTAAATTATATTACCTACCTTATGCATAAATGATATTGAAAGTTTTTAAGTATTTGATTTCAAAATGAAAGGAGTTTCGCATATTATGTAATCATCGAAATTATTGCAGAATATATCGACGTCTTAATGTAAACACTTTTTCAATTACTGTAATTTAGTCGGGTATAAATTAATGCTATTTTGAATTGATTGATGAAAAAAAAATGTTTTTATTAAAACATCATTATTATCATCAATTAAGCACCCAGATCCACACTTTTGACTTTGTGTTTTATATGATTTATATGATCAAATTCAATAAATACCTACATTATACAAGTGAAATTTATACATGAATAGGAATACATACAAATACATAATTATATTAGTCTCTCGGTGCATGACATTAAAAGCGTATTTATTAAATTTTACTCTGAGTATTATATCAATGGCGCCATCAAAACAGTAGTTACAAGTTCACAATCGTTTTAATTTGCAATTCATATGAGGCGCGTGGGGTGCCAATAAGCGGGCACTTTGCGAACGTACCAAAAGACTAACAAATTTGAATTTATGTTTATTTCAAGGTCGTCGTGTTACGTAACCGATCATAAAGGAGTTTTTGTAGTAATTTCTAACCTATTCAAAATTTATAGACATCGGATACAGACAGAATATTATCAAGTTCAAATGACCATAAATACCTACAGAATAAAATTTGTTTACTGATCATTCAAATCAATGCTATCTAATGTTTCATGTGTTTATTCTACTAATTGTTGCCAATACATTCAAGTTCTTATAAGTATCTAGACATTAAGTTGTTAGAATTCGTCCTTGTCTAATTAGACGACATAATTTTCCATCGTGAGATATAAACTAGAGAAGGCTTATGACAACATTTGAAGCGTGTAGTTCAAATTGTATGACGTCACGGTTCATTGGTCCAGTTGCATAATACTGACCACCATAGAACTGCGTGACAGACCAACCGAGGCTTGTTAGAATAGACAGAGTGATATATTTTCACTAAGCGTTATTGTAGCATAACGTGCAATTCTAAACAAGGGCTATTTTGGCGTCAAATTACACCATTCAATCATTCTTTATATGCTTAGTGTGATTTGGATCGAAACTGTGATATGAGTCGTTATAAATTCAAAAAACATAGTGCGGGAACGGAAAGTTACAGCGTATTTTGTTACAAAGGGTAAAAACTAAACAAAAATGCCGTGTATACCGTTGGAATCCTGTAATAAGATTTTGTCTAAAGCACGTCAATAAATTATACGCGGCTGGCCTTTAAAATTAGGCTCTACACTATTTGTGTAAATACATATGGGAGTATACATTTCTATTTGGAGAACACTATACACGTAAAGGTAATAAAATTAATTGAGTAGCGGCCGTAAACCAAATGTGTTAAGATTCCTTCGACGCCTTGAAGTGTAAACACGGTTGAGTATTTGGCGAATGTTGCGCAAAAGCATGCCACGTTAAACAGCGCTGAAAATCGATAATCATCGAACAATCGATATTAGGTAACAGTGATTAGTTTAATTACGATAATGGTGTACCTACTTACAAACTTCGTTCGCATTTTACTAGATTTGAATTTTAAAACTTATAGGTATATTATATATCAAGATATGTTAAGCGAGACGTTGACCACATATATTATTGTCGTACCTCTTTATTGTCTTACCTCAAATGCTTTTGGTGTAACTTAACGAACCACAAATTTGTATATTGGTATTGGAATAAGCTACAAAAATTTATCGGTCATTATGCAGATAGAAAAAAATTAAGACAATAAGGCTAAATTTAAAATTCTTTAAGGTATATCCGTCATCGAGCTATAACGTCGATCGAATGTCACGGTTCACGTATTGAGTATAAGAACTTTGCTAATTTAAATTACACAGTGAGGGTAAAGGCCCCCAAGGACAATACTCGAATTGGTCTATTTAAAAATAATTAATTTGTCACCGAGGCGGAAACTCCGTGTGGATTATCTGTGACTAATTCGCGAGATACGCTTCACAGATATAAACTTTTTCAAACTATTATTTATCAATGATACCTAACATTTTCATTTTTTTTGTTAATTTTGTCCTTTTTTCTATTTTATCCTTTGATGAATAATCTTCAAAGGTCCTTGGTAGTAATACCGTTATCAAAGAAATCATCCTACGTTTTATCTTAAGTATTAACCGTAACTTGGTGAGTATTAACTTAAGTATTAACCGTCTATACTTATAGCAATATATAATAGTAATTTCATATAGATCTATTTCTCATCTCATTCGCGTTGGTATACAAAGAGATCATTATCACTACTGATAAGTATTGTGTAGTAGCGCGTCGCACTGCTAAACTGCGACAACGCACATTACAGATGCGGTGCGCCGCAGCGCAACGCATTAAGTCAATGCGTCAATGCGCTCAATTTAAGTCAGTTGGCTGTTGACATTCAATTCTTGAAGTCGTAATTCTGTAACTATCGAATTACGTCCGTTAACTGCCCCCGTTCAATGCCTGTTGTGGCGGACCACATCGCACCGCATAACGTCCGCGAATAAATAAGCCTGGCAACTGAGCCGCCACGCGCCAGTACACTGCGTTGCGGCGCGATGCGGCCCGCCTGAAGTGTGCGATAGTTTATACAAAATGTATGAAAATGATTTAGGAGGATTTTTGCAATGTCATGGCGCTGCGGTGCGGCCCGCCGTAATATGCGCTAGCTTTAAAAATACTCGTAGATGGTTGAATCGTGGTTTAATAAATTTTATAGACAATATTGAATCTTCCCTTTTACCGAATTTGAATTCGGCTTTACGTCTGTTATAGATGAATTAACTAGAAGTGTCATTCTCTCATACGAGTATCTTGTATGTTGACGCTCTTGTCTCGTTATATGAATGAATTTGTCAATGATACTAGCAACAAGAATGAACTAAAGGTGAAGGAAGATTGACTTGGAATGTGAACGGCATTCATTGAAGCAATCAATAGAATCACGATATTCTGCAATAGGTGTATTACAAAATGTTAAGTAAATCCACAAACCTCATGTATTTCTTGTGCTCGTTCACCGGCACGAAGTATTCGTCGTAAGGATTCGTCGCGTTCATATCGACCTCCACATCTTTCTTCTTCGTGCTTCCATTTTTGGGAGTCAGATTTATCAGTTCTAAGTTGACAGCTTCTAAGGTTTTGGTGTCTCCATTGGGTTCCTTGCTGTGTCCATTTTGTTGGGGTCCATTAGAATTGAAGGAGTCATTGTGGTTAGGATCTGATTCGTCATGCTGATAGCCCCTGTTGTCAAAGGCTGTGGGCGTGGGGGGTGAGGGGGGCCTGTGTTGCGGTCGCGGGGGGTCGCGCGGCGACGCCGATCTACTGTGGCTATCCATTACTTTTGGGGCGGACTGACATCTGTAAAAAGAGAGTGTTTGTGAGACTCGATTGATAAGGTTTTTGGAGAAATGCCAGTGCATAGGTATTTGATATGTGTAAATAAGATTGAACAATCAATCAATCTGGTAGGTAATTTGTTTCTTGAGTCGTGCCATAATCCGGTTCAATCAGTTTAACACGGTGAAACCGAACCTTTCCCGAAGCCTTAAACCATCGATTTCATGCATGATTCTGAGTTCACTGACATGAAAATTTTACAGATCTACTTTGCATTTTTTTTTAAATCAATGTTTTTGATAAAATTTTTGTACAATTTTAGCAAAATTGTATGAAACTTAAACACAAGCTTAAAAAATATGTTTACAAAAAATACTTAGCGCTCAATTATATACTTAACAGTCAATTAACTCGGGAAAGGTTCGATGATAACCTGTATACATTATTTCAAAAAGTGTAAAAAAATGTGACCCTTTTATTTTTATTTAAATTAAACTATCGTAATATAAATATAAAGAATTGATAATGACCGTAAAGGAGAACAATATTAATCGGCATAAGCCCACTCTGAAATTACTTACGGTTTAAAAGCAAAAAACGCGAGTTCAAAATCCTTTCGAGGCAGTGCAAGAACAGATCAATTGCGAATTGCTCCAGATAACGTGGCACAATGGTCACGCTCCAACACTCTTTCGGTCTGTCTGTTCAACAATAACCTTTAAAATTAGAACCTAAACGCAACAAAAACTATAAACAATTTTCTTTTTTGTTTACAATGCCTTTCAATTAAGTACGTACAATAAATAGATGTTTAATTTGCCTTTTGAATGGAGAATGTTAATGAAAATGCTATTATTATAATAGATCTCGGTAGATTTGATTTAGATCTTGAATTAAGAAGTGATTAAAAGGAGAACGTATTAACATCATTTGATTACATCAATCATAGGACACCTATAGGTATTAAAACTGTATTGACATCTATACAGAGGTTAAGATAAAAGCTTTTAAAAGAATATGTAGGTAATCTATAAATTAGCGCAGTTGCGGTTCTTTAAAAGTTCGTGTCTTAACCAAAGTGGCTGAGACAATTTTATGGACATTTAAAGTATTATCAAATGATTTATCGACTTAAACGTATGTAAGCCAACACAAATTTAACAATAGATGCTATTGTTGACAATAGGTTCATGCTGTGGGGTGCTATTTCACATACCTACTATAATTGAGGATTAGAGGCTCTGCTCGCCAATAAATACTAAAATAGTATATATACAATATATATTTGCCAATGTATATAGATAGACATAGGCAGCGAACTATAAGTAAGTAGCAGTGATACGAGACTTTATTGACCCGCGGATGGCCTTCAGATATCGCAGGATAGTTTTAGCAGCGAGTTGTTTCAGATACCTATATATCGAGATAATTTCCGATTTCAATCAATTTAATGCAATTCATACGCTCTTGGCCCATTTAATTCGGCAAGAACAATTACAGCTCCAATAAAATTAGCTGTAATTAAAGTAAAAACTGTTATTCATAAGGTCATGTATACGCATGCCGAACAACCTACGTAACACACACGTACAAGTACAACGCAAGTACAACAGAGCCAGCTGTCCTTAATCCCATTACGAAGTGGCACTGACGAGGCGAGCTACCTTTTACTGCAAGTCTACGATGTTGACTCGTTGAGTGTTTAAGGGATTTAAAAGACTTCGTTGTGACGAGTTATGTTATTCTATGAAATATATACGGCTAGCTTTGCTACTCGTACAAACCTAAAAACTATTTCTCAGTACGATTTTATATGGATAAGGTTCTTGCATTTAAATATTTATAGACAATTTTAACAGTGTTAAAAAATTCATGCACGTTTAATTCATTTGTTATTAATAAAATAATAATTAGCTATTTCTCATTAGATGCCCATTTATATTTAAATTTAACAACATAATAATGTTTTTAAATCTATGATTATTAATATTATTATTATTCCTTTTTACTTTAATGGTGACTATTTTCTGGTCTTTTTCTTAATTATCGCGTCTAAATCGTTGGCGTGAGTATTCCATCTATTCAAACATACTCGTACATATATTTTTAATGTGTTTGAATAATTTATCATCAATCTAAACTTTTGCAAGGTTAATAGTGGCATTTAACAAATTAGACGAAGAAATAAAGATTTCACTCCATTTATTGGCATAATAACGAGTTTGTACATCGTAAAATTTGACTAAACGTTTAGCTTGACCTTCGCTGTTTAGTGCTATTCCGTGTTATAATGTCGCAAATAATAGGGGTTAAAGTATGAAATTGCCGTTTTATAGTAATAGATACTTTGAATTGACATAAAACCTTCATGGTGTGAGATTTTCGAGTGAAACTTTTTTCACATGATACCTATGAGGTTCTTGTTTTAAAAAATGTGCAACATTCGATTTTCGACTTTCAATTGTTTTTTTTATTCAGCTTAGACGCGAAAGATGGATACCTTGAAAATCCGAGTAATCTTTGAATACGAGAATACGACGCGGAACTAACGCAGCAGAAACGGCTCGCAATATCAATGCTGCGTTTGGAGAGAAGACTGCTAATGAACGAACCGTGCGTTTTTGGTTTAAACGCTTTCGTAATGGAAAGTTCGACTTGAAGAACGAACCACGTGGAAGACCGCCCACAGAGGTGAATAACGCTGAATTGAAGGAGATGGTGGAAGCCGATCCGAGTCAAACTACCTAGGAATTAGCGGCATGGTTTAATGTTACCTTACCTACAATATTGACTCAATTGCATCAAATCAATAACATAAAAAAATATGAAAAATGGGTGCCTCATGATTTGACTGATCTGCAGAAAGAAACGCGTGTTGAAACTTGCGTTGCCTTGTTGAATCGGTACAGAAATGAAGGAATATTGGATCGAATTGTGACATGTGACGAAAAGTGGATTCTTTACGATAACCGAAAGCGAAAAATGCAATGGCTGACCCCAGGTCAAACGCCACAACAGTGCCCTAAGGCAAAGCTTACTAATAAAAAGGTAATGGTAACTGTTTGGTGGTCTATTCATGGTGTTATTCACTATAGCTTTCTCAGGTCTGGTCAAGCAATAACAGCAGATGTTTACTGTGCCGAACTTCGAACAATGATGGCGAAACTAGCAGTGAAACAGCCCCGACTCGTGAATCGATCTTCACCATTATTGCTCCAAGATAACGCAAGACCTCACACTGCACGAGAAACCGTTGTAACTCTACAGGAGCTGCAATTAGAAACCATACATCATCCTCCGTACTCGCCAGACCTTGCTCCAACGGACTACCATTTTTTTCGTGATTTGGACAATTTTCTACGTGGTAAAAAATTTTCTTCCCAAGAGGCAGTACAAAATGCTTTCACACAGTTTGTCGAATCTACATCCCCAGAGTTCTATCGCAAAGGCATAAATGAACTTCCGATTAGATGGCAACAATGTATAGATAATGAGGATAAATATTTTGATTAAATAAATATGTTACATTTTAGAAAAAAACGAGTTTTAATTTTTCAGTACAAATCGGCAATTTCATACTTTAACCCCTAATATTTAAGTAAAGAGTCAAAATGAACAATTTGACAATTGCAAACAGTTTGTTACTGACTTGCATTCTTAAAAATAATAGGTCTTATTAAAAAGTACAGAAAACCATTAATCCACTTATGTAGGAAATTCTGACGTTTGAATTGTATTATTCTAAAAAAGATAGTATTATACGATGTTCAAGACTGTCTTCAAATATCCGGAGTGCTTTGGAAAGAGCCTTTTAAAAGGGCATACAGCAGGTTACAAAAGATTTGTACTTAAAGGATATTGTGAGTAGAATATGTACTAAGGACTTTGCAACTGTTTTACTAACAAACCTAGTAAAGACCTAGTTAGCTCTTGTAACTAGTGAATGAATACTTTCAATAAAATAGAAAGATAAAGTAACGGGTCTATTTTTATCGTCAGTTTGTAAAGAAAATGACAAGAACTCTAAAGATCTAAGTTAAAGACTTTTCCGCTACAAACTTCTTTATGTCCATTCCCTCACCTTGTCCTAGGCGTGTTAGGAGATTTTCTCCTAACAGGAGGCGGATCTAACACCAACGATCTTGTGTAATAGTACCGCGCATGCGCCGTACGAGTTGTGCTCGGCGTCTTCCTATATCGCTCGTATCTTAAATTCCCTCCTGCATGCATCCTTCTCACTCACATCTTATCCTTTTAATGAAGAATATAAATATCTTTTAACATTTTCTTTTTAATCGTAGTAAATGGATCAAACGATACAGCCAATGCTAGTGATGTTCGCGCGCACTGACGCGTTCTACTTTCAAGTGACGATGAAAAGAATCATGTAAACAATTTTATTGTTGTCTGAATCACAGTGTACAGGGGATGTGTTTAATACGAGGCTACTAATTATTATTATTATTAATTATTATTTATAATTATTAAATTAAGTGATTAGAAATATGAGCGATTTAATACAGTCCATTTCTTTTCTGTCTCTAGACGGTTCATAGTGAACAATACTTAAATAATGCCGGTGTACTGAAATAGTAACAAAGCCGTGTCTGTAATTGATACATTTTTGAAAAAAGAAGCCATTGCATTGTGTACTACGCTTGATACAAAGAGTCCAAGACAACAATTTTTGGAATTGTTGTCGATCTGAACGTGAATAACACGAAAAACCAAAAATGAGACAGATTAATGAAACTTGACATAGTTGTGACTTATATCCTGGAATTGGGATTCTCACTACAGTTAGGATACGTGTTATCCAGTTCTATTCCAAAGTTCCCATCAAGTCAGCGTGTGTAACGACAATCGTTATGTACCTAAACAATTAAATGAAGTTTTATGAAATTAAATACTGTGTCAATTTGTGTCTTGGATAAATGTATCCTCTTTATTCCGAACCGTTACAAGTTCTTACCAGAAATATATTAAAATTCATGTGAACGGCGTTACTCGCATCTCATATACTCATACCACAACAAATAATCATGTGGGACTAGAAGCAATGGGATAAGATCGAATGGGTTTGAATGAGATAGGATTGAATGGATTGGAGTAATATGGAATGGGGTAGGAGTACAATGGAACTAACCATAAGCTTCCTTGCACAGCAATCGTTAAACAGTAACAACTTAGTAATCAGCAAAGGAAGACTGTCGTAAATAATTAAAAAACAATATAAGAAATTTTTGGGTCCACGATTATAATACCTTACTTACTTACTCCGTTGGCTTAGCGACCCGAAGTGGATCTCGGCCTTCGACACCAACAGACGCTATCTACTTACGCCATCTAATTTATTACCATTAATACCTAAGTAGGTACAATAAATAGAAAAACGGTTAACGTATCAATCTACATATAGGTAATAATCAAACAAATTAAAGGCTCAATTGTCAAATAGGTTGATATATACCTAAAGCATTTAGGTAAATAGATTACTCGATTTCTTAATCCATTGCCAATTAAAAATATAATTAACAGATACCAAATCAAAATCATCCTGTTAACAAATATTAACAACATGAATGATTTCATGCTAAAGATTACGCACATTGCGCATACGGCCATTCAAAGAATATCGTCTGTTCACAATTTGACGCACATATATTTGTTACGTTTGTTGTATTGTAATAAACTACAGATAAATTATTATTAATTATCGTAAAGACATGGTTTATTGTAGGACAATATAAGTTAACAACTATCTCAACCATATTTATATTTACATAAAGAACATAAATATAGTGTACCTACATTAATTGAAGTAACGAGAACGTAGCTGCATTCGTAGAATTGTAAAGTAATAACTATGTAAATTATTATTAATTAATTATTTGTATGAGCATTCAGATATACGATTGATTTGTATTTTATGGACTGCTTTTAATTATAAATGTATGTTTATGATATTACATTAATATTTAATAAAAAGCTTTGAAGAATATGAAGACGAAAAAGATGTAACATTAAAACTGTAATACCGAGCGATAAGCGGGTGGTGCTCTGGTGCTAAATTACTTGTTAATAGATATATTATGAAAATAAAATAACATGCTTTATAGGCTAAAGATCGAGACTGTGACAATGTGAAATATGTACTGATATTGCCAGTAAATTGAACACGGAAGTTTCTCAGCAGCCAGTTAATGTACGTTACTTATAGCTTCTAGTAAGGGTATGGCTGAAAAAGACGCGAAGCGGGAAGCTGGCGAAAAATATGATACGTTTTAATATGTTATACCTATCTCAGTATGATGTTAACGGTCTTAAGCTGTAAGGGACGTTTGTTAATAATATGTTTGTTTGTTTTGTTAATGTTTATTGAATTATAACATTTCAATTGTTATGAAAATGTCATAAAAAATAAAATAAGAAATGTTAAAAATTTAAATTTTCTGATGTTAATTTTATGAGTGGTATTGAACAACTGATTTGTTCTAATTTGATTTAAAACTTTTGTTATCGTGGTTGAAAATAATAATTGTTATATAAACGGGTTACTCACTATTTATTATAGCCGATATTTTGGTTCAGTTACGTGAACCGTGGTCGCGGCGAGTCTGCGGAGGCGAGTGAAGATGTTGTTGCTATTGACAGACAAATCTGTGTACCCTCCATCGTGTTCGTTTTTGGTTCACTTGCGCACTATACTAACAATATCAAAACACACACGTGAGTTTGTGTTCTAAGTTATTCTAATTTGTCCTTGCGTAAGTGACTCACGCTTACTTGACAGTGGGTTTCATCACTAAGACTTGTCCTACATGCAAGGTTCAATGTACGTTGACCATACATAAGCTATGGATCACTCCTGAAAAAGTACCATTATTTAAATTTGTAGTTACTAAATATTTTGCTTAATAATATTATATATTGATACAAGGGCAAACATCATCGGATGCCCTCAGGAACCCAAGAATAGCCCCGGCATTTGTTGAAGGAACTGAGGTGGTTAGCGTAGCCGATATCAGCGGAAATCCATGCTGTGAGGAGACCAATGGTTGCTGAGATCGATTATGTACGGAAACCAGACCAGAATGAAGATATCAATAAATGATTATTGTTATTGTTAGAAGCCAAAGTAAGTTCTACTTGTGGATCAGCGTTCAGTAGGTATTTTCTTCTTTGCCGTCTGTCGAACTAGATTCAAAATATTCCGACATTCGAAATGAACCTCGGTCGTTAGGAGGAATATCGAGTTCTGAAACCTGTGATCTTTAAATATGATGTTCTCTGAGCAAAGGGTCCATGTGATAGATAATGTGATATTGCGATATTGACGATATTGTGATATTGTGATTATATGTGATATTGACGGTATGAAATGGAATATTGTCTTTGGTTGACAATATGTAGATTAAAATTTTGTTGTTTCAAGATTGTATTTAAATGGAAACATGCTCTTACATCGTTTCTTTATTAAAATAGAGCATTAAAAAAATGCTAAAATAATAAAAGTCTTAAAAGTTCATTAGAGTCTCTATTTTTTTCTTGGTAAACCAAGTAAACTACTGGGGGATTTCTAAATCAATCTACAGTTGACGCCCTCGTTTACTATGGCCCTACCCTCATGCAATAAAACTGATACTGTTGGTAACGTAGCAGCCAATAACCCATATCTGCGTCACGCCTATATTCTCTTCGGTGCTGGAATGCCAGTGGCCAAGTTGTGAAAGGCTCAAGCTGCCTTAAACACATACTTGATGTTGACATGACATCACCAAATACTTGATCGCTTAAGGTGGACGAATTTAAAAATTTAAAACGTTTTTACCAATATTGCTTAATCAATAGATGATCTTTTAAGCAATAGAAGTTATATAAAGTTATTTTAATTATACAGCGTTATTATGTGCAAGAAAAATAAAACTAAGGAATTAGATTCACTTTAGATACTATATTCACATTAAGATAAAAGTAACGTCATCCGTCCAATGCGTGTAAGTAACACAGCGTTAAATATTCAACCAAGGAACGCTCCTTTTTGTAATTGGTCAGTAGGTGAAATCACGTGACTTACAGTGATGACATCACTTTTTTCTTAAGTTGAACAGAGTATAAAACATAGTGAACTAATTATATTATGTTGGTATTTTAAACAATTTACAAACAATTTTTTGGAGCTTAATAATAATGAAATCATAAAACTCTTTTATAATTCTTAAATAAGTTGCAACAAAATATTTCCGAAATAGAATATTTAAGAAAAAATAAAATTAAAGATAAGCTAGTGTTGCAATATAAAGCTTGTTTAGGGGTATTAAAAATTATTTACGCTTGTCTGATATTGAGATATTTTGCACGAAATATCCAAGAATAATCTGAGGAGTCGCATGTTCGTACGTGAAAGTGTAATCTTACGTCATGATTTTCGTGACACGCTAGACTATTTTCCAAAATACGTAGATAAGATTCTAATTAAATACAACAACATAAAAGGAAAAAACTGATTGCAGTTGAATGAAGACTTTTACTTTTAGATGCTCTCACTTTATTTGACCTATGTTTTATTGACTTAGTCAAATATGTATATAAAACTCATAATGTCTGTGGTGTCTCTGGTTCGGGTCAGAGATATACAAAAGATCCCTGAAATTAAACTAATTTGCAAAGGATTTAACAATAGCCTAAAGCTATTTTAGTTTCTCACGAAACCTTTACCTATACATTGAAAATTACCTTCGCAGTCTCAAAATGTTAAAATAAATAATGCGTCTGTTACAGCATCACGAGTTCCATTCATCCATTGATCCTTGTCTGTTTTAGTACGAAGTTACAACGAATGTATGGAAGTACCCTGGAGTCGATGATAATGTATAGTAATTTATTTTTATTGCCATTTCTAAACGGAAAAGCTACAACAGTGCTTCCTTCAATGATAATAATGGCTCATTTACACAAGAAGAGATTCTTGAACACCGGTCAAAAGATAGTATAAACAACTCTTTTCATCATCTTGATCACTGTTATTATCAAGTTTTGATCATCGTGTGAACAGTTGTAGGCGAGAATTGTATGTGCTTCCTTCAATGATAATATAGGCTCATTTACACAAGAAGAGATTCTTGAACACCGGTCAAAAGATAGTATAAACAACTTTTTTCATCATCTTGATCACTGTTATTATCGAGTTTTGATCATCATGTGAACAGTTGTAGGCGAGAATTGTATGTGCTTCCTTCAATGATAATAATGGCTCATTTACACAAGAACAGATTCTTGAACACCGGTCAAAATATAGTATAAACAACTCTTTTCATCATCTTGATCACTGTTATTATCGAGTTTTGATCATCGTGTGAACAGTTGTAGGCGAGAATTGTATGGTTTGGTTGCATACGAAAATCATATGTAATATTCTCGCGCAAACCGTTCGAGAAACTCTCTTTGAGTAAACGAGTCGTAAGGCGTCTGTTATAAATATGAAATAGACTGTGTTGATGGTTTACTCATTTCTCACTGACTCGCGATCCCGCGGTACCCTGCCAAAGCAACGCCCTAAGCCGAGGTCCGTTCCTTCCACCGCTCTACCGGCGGGCGAGCCCTTGGGCTCGTTGCTGCACACGCTCTTTGCACCTGGCTGTGCGCCTTCTGCGCTCGCCCTAAACCATACATGTCCGGTGACCCTTGAGAAGCCATTAGGGCCACAAGAAATTAGCCATTCCGAAAAAAAAAAAGCATTACTCATACACAAATTTTTAGGATACATCTTTTATTTATTGTATCTAGTATGTATATTGTATATAAATATAGTTATTACATATTTTTTCTAGTAATTACATATAATATGTGCACTATCTACCTATTATTCTTGTGTTCTCCAATCCTTATCTCCTCCAAAGGTTGCCCAAAGGTTGCCTGGAAGAGATCACTTCAACAATAAGGCCTACCTTTTCTATACCTATTCATATATTTTTGTGTCAATTTCACTGTAATCTCTGGTGTACAATAAATGTACTTACTTGTTGATTATAAAGCATTTATAGGAAATGTAGTTGTCAGAAAACAAGTGCTGCTAACGTTGTTGTAATACCGACAAGGTCTCATGCAATTTCTTTAGACTTAGCTCTTAGTAATTTAACGAAACACCTAAACTTGCAGAGTCTCAAGGTTATTTAAGATTTCATTGTGCTGTTGCTTAGTGTTAGTTTTCGGCGTAGCAACGCCAGGTTCCGAAAATCCGTAATTAGCATTCCTTCAACTCATTCATTGTGAAATTTACAATCAGAAGTGTTCGTTGTTTCATTAATAATTTACCAATCGCTAAAATTAAGAGGTCTGCTTGTATTGCTAAAGCCTATAGATGCAATGCGAGACGCCTCATTTAACACGTTACTGTAGTCCGTGGTCACTGTACCATACACTCTAAGTGAAAAATCATTATATGCGAAAAATCATTACATCATTAAAATAGCAATCATTATAATTGATATTTTAATTTGTTGCAGGATGTAACAAATGTGTATACAGGTATGCACTAAAACAGCGTTAATGTTTAGTTCCATTACCCTCTGAACTTTAAACAAAGAACTAAGAAATTATTAAATGTATGCAATGGTTTCTTTTTTTTATGGGCGAAGGCGGCAGACGAGCATACAGTCCACCTGATGGTAAGTGGATACTGTAGCCTATAAACATCCGCGACACATGCCAACATCCGTCCAAAATGACAAACGCTGGTATGTCGTTTGTCAACGCGGTATGTACCGCGGATGTCTATGGATGGCAGTATCCATTTACCATCAGATGGATTGTATACTCGTCTCCCGCCTTTTTCTATATAAAAAAAAATGCTGCGAAATAAAGCTTTATATTCTACTCGTATATGTTGTTATAAAGTATGCAATTAATTTGTTGTGAACCGATCGTTGATGGTATTTGCAGGTCATTGACAGAAGACCACAGACGAATTGCGCACATAACTATCTAATTTTAGATTGCTTCCACAAGATGAGACTATCAATGTGGAATGTAACAACGTCAATACATTTAATTCTCACATTAAACATTTATTGTTAGTTTATTTTATTGTTATTTTATGTTGTTCGTAAATTCTCTCCCTCTATTTACTTTATACGCTGCAAATTGTATTAATCTAACTTAACATTAATCTTTCTACGATGTTATTTTCGCACATTTTGAATTCTCATTTATGTTTCTTATTATGTGTTTTAATGTGATACATTAAGACGTCTCGATATAAGAGAACTGTGTAATAATTGAGAGTGTTGCTGAGGCAAAAACGCGAGAAACCTAGCAGAAAGCTGCATAAATATCTGAACACTGATGATTGTACGCGCGTGACGATCCGTGATCGGAGTGGAGACTGCAATTGTTCTAGTGAAAGGCAACACCGGATGAGGATGAACTGCATATCCGTTCTATAGTTCACTTAGGTCCATTAACTTTATATTGGTCTTGGCTTTGCGGCTCTAAATAATCGTGTTGGTTTAACTGAAGCGGGTTTTTTAAAGTAGGCAATTGTAATCATTAAATTTAACATTATTAATAGTCTCTATCTAATTGATACATATAATAAATCGTAAAATTTTTTTTTTTAAATAATGTCCAAGTTGCCCCACTACTAAAAAACTACCATGAAACCTCCATCTGATTCTCCATTTCGTCTCGTACTATTACATCCCATCTCACTCAATTTCATCTTATGACATTATATCACTTTTTAGCTCTAAGTTCTCGGAATAGCTCAGAAGGTTATAATATTCTTGATAATGATTACATTCTGTTGCATTGGGCAGTAGCTATCTTTTTCGTAGCTTAAACATATGGAATGTCCCCTCACTATACTCGAATACTAATGATCCAAAATCAAACGCCTTCATAACGCACAGGTAAAGCTCAAATAGTAAGAGAGGCAAAATTAAAAAAAAATAATTAAATGTTTAATGTTCTGTTCTGATGTAGGTACAGATAGAGTATAACTGACAATCGACTCATCGTTCTTTCTGTTCCATTAGTATTTGTCAGTATCTATTTAAACTCAGCGGGCTTTGACGCTTCCACAAAATTGTGGCAATAAATAGGATAGAAAATCCGGTGATGGTATGAAACAAGATATTCACATCTGATGGACGGATGTCCACAGTCCTTAGATTCTTAAGCAATACAGATGATGACAATTTTCTAAATCACAAAAAACGTAAAGTACGGTTACTAACCGGTGGCCAAAGTTTCTTCTTCAGATTGATGGCATCAGTTGTCGATTTAACCGCGACGACTATTTTGTCAATGTCTCATGAGAAGGCCAAAGCTTCGTATGTAACTCTAATAAGATTCATGTCAGACTGACAGGACAGTAACAGCGACGACACACACGTAATATTGGTAGGGTAGAAATGTTATTTTGGAAGAGCTGGAAGAGCTGGATTTTGGATACCCTCGTAGTTGTATTTTTTGTTGTGATTATTATATTTTATTTTTATATTGTACTGTATAGGGTCGTAGCTATCTAGTTGCTTAATTCACCGGAGTCCTCCCACCACTGTAATGATCCAAAATTAAAACCTCAACGGCGCCTGTTATGATTATAATTCCTCCTTGTGCAAACACCTTGTTCCAAAATATTGCCCTTAGATGTATCAGGAGCCCATCACGACAATGATTCCCGAAAGAAATTAAAACAGATAGGGATAAAAAGTAGTACATGAGTTGAACCCGAATAGTTTACTATCACTCCAGTTACTTTCAATAAAATTCATTCGTGGTATTTGTGTAACGGTGGATATTGTACATGCGTACTTAACGATAATTCTTTCAGGAATTTTATAAGAGATCAGAATAAAATGTACCCTAAATGTTAACCAAGGTCATAACCCATAATTGTGTCAAGTTTCATTAAATTCTATCCAGTGGATTTTGCGTGCTGCGCGATCAGGACAGACAGACATACAAAAATTCTAAAAATAGCTGTTTTGGGTCCTGTCTCATTCGTAGAGTACAACGATTTTTTTATAAATATTTCGTGTACTGACTGACACGGCTCTGTTATGATTTTATTATGTGTGTAGATTTAAAACAATCTGATGAAGTAGAGGCAAGGTTCTTTATTAAAAACGACGTCTTTTTGTTAGGCGTTACAAATTTTGTAATTGGCCACCATCAAATTCAATACAATTTGTTCTTGTTATGCTCAGATGAGTTTATATAACAAAGTGTCGAGCAATTTACTTTCGCTTTAAATTGAATATGACTTAAAGAAAGTTTTTATGGGTGCTTATGTGAAAAATTAAAGGGAACCTGATCCTAGGGACCGATCGAGGAGCAAATTGGAGATGATTACTTAACCAGTTACAAGACCGATCGAGGAGCAAATTCAAGATGATTACTTAACCAGTTACCAGTGCTAATTTATTACTACATGCAATATAATGTATAACCTAGAATGTCGCGAGATATAAAATATTTTTAATAATTGTTAATTATTTCACTGCAACATTTTTTAAGTTTCTTATACATCCATGTTCTGCGGTTTGGCGCTATTGTTATACTTTAATTTAGTTAGTTAATAAATTATAAATTAAATTAAAATGTTAAAATTTAGTTTTTGACTGAATTTGAACTATCCATACAGTTCAACACTCCCAATCATAAGTAATAATAAGTTATACAGCTTATTATTCGAAAATAAAACTGAATAGTTTAGGTGCTAATTTCTTTGAAATGTTAAAAGTTTCCATTATTTGAGTCGTATCCATTGTTTGATGATTATATGCATACTATTAGCACGTGTGTAATGTTTATATTCATGTTAAGAAAAACCACAGGGATAAAACGTAATCTTTAAAAGTGACATCACTTTCCATAACGTCATTAGTATCAGTTTTTTCTGTGTAACATGGAAATTTCCGATAACTACTTATTAACATTCAATAAGCAATTATTCAAGCCCTGGATCAGACTTTTCCTGGTTTTTAGGACCTTAAGACCTTGTGTGTGATGTCCTTGTCCTGTTGTGATATCTTTTCCTCTTGGGTTAATAATTGTGCTTTGTTTATTTATACTTTGACTTTAATTATTGAATTACTAATAAGATCTGGTTTTAATACGCGCTTTATAAAAGAAGGCAAAGTATATTAAAAGCTGATGCAGATATTTAATAAATTAGATATATGTTAATGTACGATACAACATTTTGTTTACGAAAGATCCTTTGACCAATGTACAGAGCATATTGCAAACGCACATTGAATAACAAGTTTCTCTAAATTTTGGACCTCAACGATAAATACGTATTTTAAAACAAGATCGAAGGTCGTCGTTTTTCTGAAAAAGAGGAAATAGTAAAGGATACATTAAATACAATTTACCTTCGAATTTACGTACTAAATCAATTGTAAATCCTAACGCATTCTTTCAAGGCCATAAGGTCTATATTAGCATAAGCCTTGTGTTCTTAAACATACAAATAGCGTCATGAACACAACTCGATCAGAGATTCACCGTGAAGCGCGTTGCAGTCACTGAATATTAGGTAATTCCGATCATGTCGGGTGTTTCGACACACGTTGGCATCTGCATACAATTGCCGTTCGCGGCGAGGTAGCTTGAAGGCAATTCTGCTACGAAATCTAAATAAAATATTCTTGTAGTTATATTGGTACAGAAACCGACAGCGGTAGAAAGAAAAGAAATAATGATTGTGCAGGCATTAGTGATTTAAGGAAGCTAGAGTAGATAGATATCAACCTAGGTTTAGGTCTCTAGGTCTCTACGCTGATGATGATAAAGAAGATGTCCGAAGTGATAACAGTTAAATAGATTGTAAGTGTAGATCGGGCGAAAAGTTAGAAGTACGCGCCTGATTGAAAAGAAATCCAAAATTCGAAAGATATTAAATATAATTTCAAGGAACTGTAAAAATCACAAACGCTTAAATTGGCCTTTGTAAAGGAGAACATGCTAACCATGCCATACCATTTGGGAGGGGGAGAGTGCACGCTGCAATCCAACAGCCGCTGGGCGCGCTCGATTGGCCACGTTACACCTCCCTCACAGAAGACTACCTTGAAATGTACTGCATTTCTCACTTTATCTTATTTCCCTAATGCACGTACGTGTTTCGGTAGTGAATGAGATGTGCCAGAGCCCATTCCCATTCTATCCCTTCCCATTTTCCCAACCCTTTCTCCAAATCCATTCCTATATCTACAAAGGCAGGCAGCGCATCCGGGGTCCTGCCAACGTTTGTCATTTTTGACTAATTTTGTCATGTATCGCGGATGTCTATGGGCGACAGTATCTACTTACCATCAGGTGGACTGTATGCTCGTCTGCCGCTTTCGTCCATAAAAAAAAGACACCAGTTCATATCTCTCCACTGTTAGATATATAGGACTCTTAAAACTAGCCATCACACATGACGTTGGGCTCTTCTTCACCACCAGCCACCACCGGTGAACTTCTTCAAGTGGCTGGAGGGCGTCCCATACTGCGCTTCTCGGTACGTGGCCTCCATTCGAAGACTTGTCTACCCACTGGTTGTCGGTCCTGCGGCAAATATTAGTCATTGCCGTATAGTCATTAGTCGTATAGTCATTTGCATATAGTCATTGACTAGGACTAGTCATTGCCGCTTCAGAAAACTGATTTTATGAATCAAAGAGTATGTTAGTTTATTATGCTAAAGAGAATACAATTATACATATATTTTTTTATTTACATCACATCGTTACAGAATTGTGCCTCATGTTCTACATGAGCGCGCGGCTTAATGACGGTTTCGGTGGATTTGTAGCGAGACGTATCGGCTTGTTAATAGGATCAAAGTTTATTCATTTTAAGCCATTTTGGTAATAAGTGAATCGTAATCCATCCATGTTTAGTGGTTGGATTTACTTCATCGATTTAATTACTCTAAGTATTGCGGTCAATGCCCTGTTTTTTCTATATAGAATTTTTTGTTTTGGATTTTATGACGATTTGTACTTCGTGATCGTCATTTTTTTTATGGACGAAGGTGGCAGTAGAGCATACAGTCCACCCGATGGTAAGTAGATACTGTCGCCCATAGACATCCGTGATACATGCCAACATTAGTCCAAAATGACAAACGTTGGCACGCCCTCGGATGCACTGCCTACCTTTGGATATAGGACTGGATTTGGAGAAAGAATTGGGGAAATGGGGAGGGATAGGATGGGAATGGGCTTTGGCACATCTCACTCACTACCGAAACACGTACGTACATTAGGGAAATAAGATTAAGTGGGAAATGCAGTACATTTCAAGGTAGTCTTCTGTGAGAGAGGGGTAACGTGGCCAGTCGAGTGTGCCCAGCGGCTGTTGGATTGCAGCGTGCACTCTCCCCCTCATCATACTTGCTCATTATACATTATGACATTAATATCTCGCAGAAACAAATGGATTTAGTGTTTACTTTCTTTATTTTTCTCAGATTTTTAAACACCTATATATTTTATGGTTTAGATATCTATTTTTTTCTTATGATGAAAAAAGATTAGAAATCTTTATCAATGTCAAAACTGGCATTAAGGTTGGTCAACTCCGAGGCGATTGACCTTTTTGCCATTAGAGGTTTTTAGAAAATGCGGTTATAATCGTGTTTTTTTTTGTTCTAAAGATCGACTCATTCAACCTTTAGCATGTTTCTCAGGGAGCTTGGCGTGGGATAAGTATTTAATTGTATTCGTTTGAATCACTATGCTTAAGCCACCAAGCCCACAGTTGCCCCCGCGCGGGGAATTCACTGCAAATTATGACGCGTTTATTGTTCTATTATGATTTAATCAAGGATTAAATTGACTTACACGCGGTTGCGTAAAACACCCACCACGCTTTCTGATATTCCGAACCATGATTCTATGCTTCTTGAAATAACTATTATCTGAACGAAAAGTAGGCATTATGTCTCACCGATGATATAGGCATCGTGGCAGAATCGCTGGCCGATTTTAACTGGACACGTAATATCACGACGCATCGGCCTCGGGAGGAACTTAGACAAGACAAGAATCATGCTTAATGTTCTTCTGGGAGCGGTACACCCCAAGTTGTTTGACAATTTATTATCTAAGATGTTTTATTTGCAAGTTACTTATTTTTTTCCATATTTCATTACAATTTATATTTTAATAAAATAATAAGTAAAAATTCATAAAAATTCATATCTTCACAATATGTAATTAGATACATTACGAAAACATTGGCCATCGGCTAATCCGGAAACACCTGAACCCGTTACCCACGTCTATGAATTACCTTTAATTGCATACTTTTCTTACGAGATACTTTATTGCAGAGACGTGGATGAAGCGTTCGAGTATTTCCAGATTAGCCGATGGCCAATGTTTAATTAAAATTATTTCTTAATATTGACTGTTATTGGGTACAATACTGGGTACGGTAGGTATATCGTACCATTTCTACACAGCCCGAAGGTTGACTGGGCGATAATGCTTCAGAGCATTAAGTCTTTTGTTTCTCCGTGCAATAAAGAATAATACATAAAAAAAAATTCAAAAGGTATTCGTAAAATTTTCGTATCAATAAACTCAGAATTTTTTAATAAATTTATGATTTCAAGCTCTAGGAATTGATCTGTGTACAGATAAAGTTTCCTGTCAGTACCTACATGATTTCCGAAAATCTTTCAATAAAAGGAATATTAGCTACCTACATTACTCATTTACACAAAAGTAAATAGCATAATGTATAGAACATGTATAATACAAATCATACATTCCGTCTATATCACAATAGTTGAGGTCGGAAGACGTGACTGACACGGTATGCGCCCGCCGCGCTCTTGAGCAGGGCCTTGAATGGGGCTTTCGATCGATCAGTTAAATTTAAATATCTTTAATACACGACTCACTGGTCATTCAAGGCTTAGCAGTTAAGACTTTATGTGCAACTTTTGTATTACAAAAAATCTCGTAGTGTTTATTAACAGTTTAGTGTTTATTTACTGTTTCATTTCTTCTGCACCCGCTTTAATTTTTCAAATTTAACCTTTTAAACCTATTTAACCTATCAAAGTAGAGAATGCTTTAAGTCCGCCTCTGTATAATATAGTGAAAAATAGTAAATAAATAAAATAAATATATATATTAACGTCCGCTAATATTGTGACAATACTGTTTTGAGTATTGGCCTTTGCCGACCTTCTTGCTGCTAAATCCTAACCACTGACCTCTAATGAAAGACCTAAATTCAAATTTACTTCAAACTCAACTCGATTGTTTTTTTATTTATTCTGCTGTCTAATTTTCGATCTGTAAAGACGTGCCCACTACACTTCGGTAAAGCCTGTATGTTTGTGAATATCTCATAAAACGCTTGTAATTGACCATGTTGCTGAACTTCAGCTGTTAAACAATATATGTGTAAAACAACAGCTTACTAGGATAAGTAGTATTTAATGGTCCGTTTTTACAAACATAGTTTGTTTTTACAAAATCAGTTCCTTAAGTGCCTTTCATTTGCTTCAGTGTTGTTTTTTACTATTTTAATATTTTTACTGATAAATAAATTGCTGGAGTGAAGATAGGGTGTCATTTATTTCTTAAGAACCCCTCCACCGTCTGATCAAACGTCACAGTAAGATTCCATTATTAACGAACCCTCATGGTGGCTACTTTAACTTGTTAAAGTTCAATTTTTAATGTGATTTAAATTAAAAATGTTAAATATTGATTAAAATTATTGTAAACATACTACCTCATAGGGAATCTTTAGATTCGGATACGCTGTTTAGTTCAAAGTCTCTTGTGACCTCACGAAAAAACATAAACCGTTTTAGGATTGCAAAGAGTTTACTTCCAAAGCGTCCAATTTATTATATCTTCAGGTTCCATTACCAACGAACCTATATGTACTGACGATTACAAGTTTGTTAAATAACCATTTTAAAATAAATTTAAATTGAAAATTTTGCATATTAATAAAAATTCTACCACAAGCTACTCTAGCTCAAAGGTTATTTTCGAGGATCAGTAGTTGTCTAGTTCCAATTCCTCTGTGGTTTCATGGAAATAACAAAAGCCGTTTCTGCCAGCAATTACAGTTTACTTTTAAAACTTTATCTACTATGTTCTTTCGATGGTACCTACAATGTATTTGAACGTAGTCTGTTTGCCCTACAACAAAGAGGTCAATACGCGGCAGTTATTACACAATAGAGCAAGGGTTGTGCCCGGCACCCGCGTTATTACCATTATTGGCTGACCTCGACACTTTGAATTAACTCGAACAAGTACGTGTAGGCATTTGGCATGACAGGGCTCAGCATTGTGCAGTCGCTATTCAACTAGACATGACATAACGTAAAGTCCAGTGGACAAACTTCTTAGTTTAGTTTTTTCTTATAGAAAAAAGGCGGCAGACGAGGATAGACATCCGCGATACCCAGTCCTGAATGACAAACGTTGGCACACCCCCGGATGCGCTGCCTACCTTTGTGGATTAAGGAACGGATTGGGGAAATGTGGAGGGATAGGATGGGATGGGAATGGGCACTGGCATATCTCACTCACTACCGAAACACGAACGTACATTGGGGAAATACGATAAGGTAGGAAATTCAAGGTAGTCAGAAGACTACCTCACAGAAGTGAGTGAGGGATAAGGTGAGTAACAGTCGAGTGCGCCCAGCGGCTGTGGGAATGCAGCATACATTCTCCCTCTACAAATTACTGTATTTAGTACAAAAAATACTTAGTTGTTGTTAGTTACCTTATTTAGTACAGAAAATACTAATGTGGGTACAACTGCTAGATTATAAATTAACAACTACAAACTATACAAATTAACAATACAAATACATATATAAATTACAAATTTACAAATATATAAATTAACTATACAACTATATTAGACTATAAATATGTTTTATATAGAGCATAGAGAGATGTTCTGCGGGGTCTCTGATTGCACGCTGTGAGATGACATTATGAAAAAAATCTGACCATAATTAATCGTACTGGTCCAGTGCGGATCGTAAGAAAACCCACCAGCCCGAGAATAAAAAAAACATCTGGAACATGTGTATGTAAGTCTGAAGCATGAATAAATTATCTGGTCTTTATGTATCCACCAATACGCAATGAGCCCGAGTGGTGGATTATGGTCCGAAATCCATTTGTGATTACTAAGCTTGTGCCTTGCAGTGAGACGGACATCGCATGAAAATGTTAATTTTTATTAACATAATGAAACATACTGCTAATATAATGAACAATAAATTAATATGAAACGATAAAAGGGTTCTCATCTTTACTCATTGGAGTAGCCTGAGACATCTAAAATATAGACTAATAAAATAAGATTATTAAAAACAAAATCTGTTGATATCAATGTCATTGCATATGATTTTGTTGTACCGAAATAACTGACTAATAGACATTAGCACGCTATTCAATGATCATTGAACACGTGATCAACTGTAGCGTTTTGGGCGCTATAACTGTAAACCCGATGGTCAGCGGCTCAGCTATGTAAGAGGTAATGAGGATAGTTGCCGAGGTAAATGAACCTCAGTGCGTGGGAGTACTGCAGGGCTGCCGTCTCTGATTGCATTGTCCGTGAGTTTGCGGCATGCTAAGGTTGTCGTCAATATTGTCGCTTTTTTGCAATTTGTACAGCGTTACTGATCACGTAATCAACTATAAGGTTTTGGGTGCTATAACTGTAAACTTAATGATCAGTGGTGCTGCTATGTAAGAGGTAAAGCGGACAGTTGTCGAAGTTACCGAACTTTCGCGCGCTTGAGTATATTATTAACAAAATTGCTGCCGTCTTCTATAATAGCATTGTCCGAAAGTCTTGCTTGAGTGTTGACAATTCGTTTGGGTTTCTTAGGTTATCAATATCATTCTACGTTGATGTTCTTCAGTTTTCCAATGTGTATAAAATTAAAAAGGTCTTTATTATTAGTAAAATCTGTATTAGAAGCAGGCGTTTACGTTTTACAGGTATTTCAAGAGGGGTATAGTAACGAGTGGGTCCTAATTATAAGTTTATATAATAGAAAGGTTTACAAAGTCAGTGCAGAAGGTTATTTAAGAAAATCAATCAAGATATAACTTGTAGAGTGTTGCGGGAAGTGCAGCCTAGTACGTAATCTAAAACACAAGGTTTGTTAATTGCTATAGAAGTTGAATACTAATGGAATTAAATAAGACAATCGACAATCGTACCAATCGCATAATGTTCTGAGATGTTACCCTTACGGCGAGATGTTTATTGTGAGTACTGTTTTACGACAAAAGAAAATTAAATTTCATATTTCAGTTACAGCGTAAAAAAATGTCGATCTAAGAGTAGAGGGGGAGAGTGCACGCTGCAATCCAACAGCCGCTGGGCGCACTCGACTGGCCTCGTTATCCCTCTCTCACAGAATACTACCTTGGAATGTACTGCATTTCCCACTGTAGCATATTCCCCAATGTACGTACGTGTTGCGGTGGTGAGTGTGATATGCCAGAGCCCACTCCCATCCTATCCCTTCCCATGTCCGCAACCCTTTCTCCAAATCCATTCTTTCATCAACAAAGATAGGTAGCGTATCCGGGAGCGTGCCAAAGTATGTCATTTTGGACTGATGTTGTCATGTATACCATCAGGTGGACTGTATGCTCGTTTGCCACCTTCTTTCTATAAAAAAAGATAAATTATTGAATTTAAAACAGAAAACTGGCATAAATAATATGTAGTTTCTTTAGTACATCCTTAAAGTTCTATTACTAACTTTACAGTTTTAATTCTTAAAGCTGCGACGTTTGCTCGGTTTTTTTTTTTTCTTTCGGAATAGCTAAATTCTTGTGGCCCTAATGTGGCCTTTGAAGAGTCACCGGACATGTATAGTTTAGGGCGAGCGCAGAAGACGCTGAGCCAGGAGCAAAGAGTGTGTGCAACAATGAGCCTAAGGAACGGACCTCGGCTTAATGCGTTGCTTTGGGAGGGTACCGCGGGATCGCTAGTCGGCGAGAAGCGCCCAGGCATGTGCCGATACCTGGTAAAATTGTTGACTGAAGCCCGGTGTGTGTTCACGGTATAGCGAGGGTGACGTCCTCATCTCCCTGAGTGTAGTGTAAGAACTGCATTGACAGCAGTAATGGGGTCGTATGGGTCGTCTAAGACGTGTCGAGGACGACGACGATGACGACAGGGGGGGAGGATCATTCCTATCGATGACATAGGTTAGGCTGTCAATTACTAAGGGGTTGGGATGGTGAGAGACTCTGTCGTAGTAGCGTCGGGCGGAGTCTTTCACTTTGACGATGGAGGGAAATTCGAAGCCTTTGTGGAGGTCGACATTGCGAGAGTACCGTGGGGCAGCCACGGGCTTACGCACGAATCTATTTTGGAGGGTTTGGAGTATTTTAATGTTAGAGCGTGTGCAAAGACAACCCTAGCGAAGGTCATTATGGGACGTTCGTATGTTTTGTACAATATCAGCTTATTTCTAAGCGATATTTTACTTCTTACGCCTATGAGAGGGTTGAGACGACCGAGTACAAAGGCGGCTCGGTTTCGGACAGTTTGTATGTGTTCTCGGAAGGTTAGCCGATGGATGTTTGCTCAAACGGTAGAGCAGTTCTTAAGAAAGAAATAACACCCAGTCTTCACTCCATCAATTTATTTATCAGTAAAAGTGTTAAAATAGTAAAAAAAAACACCTAATAAGGTGTTTCTACAAATGTATTGTTATACAGCAAAATTATAGTAACATGTGTAATTACAAGCGTATTATGAGATATTTACGAACATACAGATTCACAAGGCTTTACCGAAGTCTTTAAAGATCGAAAATTAGACACGAGAATGAATCAAAAAACAATCGAGTTAAAGAGTTTGAAGTAAATTTGTTATTTCGATTTTACATTAGGGGCGAGTGGTAAGGATTTAGCAGCAAGAATGATTTTAACTTATCTTATCTTATTGTATCTTATGGTATTCTCCATCAGTGGTCAGCCCACGACTGTGACGAAGTTAAAGAAATTAAACTAAGGGTCATATATAACTAGAATATTCAGTACATAACCAACTTACTTAATAGAATATTCAAGTTTTATTGAAATACCTTTTTCACAAAATTACCTAGCTCTCTGAAATCGAGACTGATTTAATTTTGTCAACGCACGCATTGAAGTTAATGCCAGTTTGCTGTTACTAATCAAAAATATCTTTGTTCACCATAAATAGTAAGGAATGCTGCAGTTATTATTGTTGCTACCGCGTTCATGATAATAAATCTACAATTAGCAAAGTGATTGGAAAGCGTTAGAGACCAACTTCGGAGTAATGCAAGGTCGCGAGTCGCGTACCTATTCTGAGTAACGAGATAAATTTGTAGAGTCGTGATGGCATGCTTGACAATACCACAATTGATCCGAACACAACCGGATTGACTTGGTGTCATTCTAATATTATGAACACGCAGTGTGACGTAAGCGAGATATAAAGGCTTGCGAGTACAATGTTACAATGTCAACTTGTAAGCTACCTATTGTTTAACTAATAAATAAATATTTTTCGAAAAGGCAATTTGATAGAATGAACAGTGAATGAATGTATCCCTGTTTTAATTTAATTAAAAGATACATTTAACACAAAACATACAAAAACTAACAGAAGACATACGAAATAGGTAGCACATCCGTAGTCGTGCCAGTATTTATCGTTCTGGACTGATGTTGGCATGTATTACGCATGTCCATGGACGAGAGTATATACATACCACTAGGTGGACTGTCTGTTCGTCAGCCATCGATTTTATATAAAAAAAGAAGCTACAAGCAATCTCTTCCAGGAAACCAACGATAACAATAGTAAAGAAACGTCTGGCCGGTTGAAGACCACACCAGCTGGAGAAAGGACTATACTAAAAGTTTTGAAAAAAAACAGTAACAATTACTTGGAAGTTTGAAACGATATCGAATAATGACAGCTTGTAGCAGTGTTTGATACGAGTACAAATTTTAAACAACAATTATTCATTACAAGTAATTTGATACAAGTATCACCCCCTCGAGTTCGGAAATTACATAGATTTCTTGAGAGAAAGTCATAAACTAATCTATGAAATGGAACCATTTGTAGAACACTCGTATACAACAACAGCTATTACCTAGTTTTACATAACGCTAATAAGTAGAATTTACGAATGGGGTTATTGTGTGGACCCTTGCATCGACAAGTTGTCAGAGCTAAAGAATTTGGGCGCGGAGCAAGTCACGCCTTGTCGGTACGGTGACACAATACAATCGCGCTGAATTGATTATTTCCAGCAGTATCTTGCAACTGAATTAAATTTAAGATGAAGAAACAAAGTTGTCTAAATAGTTTTTAAACCTATGCACACAATAATGGAATAAATCTAATATATAAATATAAAAAATAATGTTTGTTTGTTCGTCTTCTATGCGTTCTTGAACCATTCATCCGATTTCGATGAAACTTTGGTGAGTTGATGTGCGCGCCCCGGCGAAGGTTCTCACAAAATAAAAATCTAACGCATTGCAATGCATGCCCGGCACAGCTAAATGCAAAGATATGCATTAACTACTCGTACTTCCTCAAGCTTTTAGAGATTTTATCTTTTATCTTTGTTTCCTGTCGTGAGATGGGATTACTATCCCATAAGACTTCTACGAGTATAAGCTCAGAAAATAGTATAATTTCGGAAGCACTTGCAGTTTATTAAAGCAGGTCCGTCTTGTATGAGGAATGCAGGCTAATTGGAGTTATGAATGTTTGTGTGAATGATGAATTATTATGAATGAAGAGAAACAGTTAAAAGAGTATTTGTGATTGTGTATACAGCATTGAGAAAAGTACAAAAACAGTAACTAAGAATTCAACAGAGGCTGAACTTGCAATATAAAAATACTGTTTGTAGCACCTCACTTGCAGGCACGGCAGAAACGACATTGCATAAGGAAATATAACTAGTTGCTCAACTTTTACTTGACAATGAACTGCTACAGTTTCCTGCTAAACGACCTCAAGGCTCCGATCGATCGACCCATGTGATTGGTCGATCGGCCGCCGATCTGCGCACGCGACGCGGACCCGTTACTTCCGGTGCAGCCGGACGTGGCAAATGTTACGGTTTTATGATGTCTCAGATGAATATTAATAGTTATGATATATTTCAGTCTATGTAAAGGTCACTAAAATAAAGGTTTGGCTCTAATGCCACCGCTAAGTGGCTTATTCTATCGAGGAAGTAAATTTAAAAGGATTGCTTTCTTGATAATACAATACAGCATACATTGTCTTCGAAATCCGAGCCTTTAAAATATACCTCAGAAATGATCTGAACCTGTAACAAGAAATTATCTTCAATATTGTATTTTTTTAAAGAAAGAAAGTAATAATGTGGCAGTTGAGGAGGCATATGAACGTAGATGTAGACGATCCCGAGGAATGGCTTAATTGTCTGAGTGCGATCATACGCGATATCTATATCTTTTACTAACCCAAGAACAAGCATTAAAATCTTGGTAATGTATTTAAACGTCTGTGTCAAATAAATGCTGCTGCAGACTTTATGATCGTTTTACAGCTGTCGGAGTTAACTTTTACTATCGTCGTTTTTTCCCTATTAAGGCGTGTTGGGCGTGTTTAACGCATACTGGGTAGAAATCGAGAGTGCGATGCGACGTGGGCGCAGACGACCCTGAGACGTAGCCTGAGGGCGTCAAACCACAGTGAGATGTTTGCGCAAACCACCGAGGAATTTAATTATGATCAATTAAATATTTTGAACTAGTCTTTTTATATAAACGACTATTCGAGCGGAATCTAATCCGGATCTATGACGCAACAGGCCATTGCCTGCAATGTCCTTGTGTTGGTTAATTAATCGCCAAAAAAGATGTAAAAACAAATCAAAATGTTGTAAAAAGTTCTTGCGCAGAACAAAAGTGAAAAACACTAAAAATTGTGAAAATCATTGCAGAATTCTGTTTCACTTTTATAATCAGGTAATGTACATTTTTTCCAAATAATAAAGTTATTCACTTCTAATGTATTATGCGAGAGTTGGTATTTCTGCACATATATATCTCTGTTCGAAGCAAAATTTTTAATGCCAAACAGCAATTGTTGTGGCATTTGTAAAGGGACTACCAATTACATATCTTAAGACTAATGACGCATTACTGTAGCACGAGTCTTTAGATAATCGTATGTTACATTATAGCCCTTGTTTAATTCACTTACCTTTTACTATAATTATAGTTTTTTTGCATAGCTAATGTGTGTTAAGGTAAGATCACATTATTTTAAGTTCTACATTTTGTAGCATTAATTAATACTATGCACCGTGCGGTGTCGACAGACTCTATAGTCTCTACAGTCGGACTATAGACTCTATAGTCTATAATCGACTCTATAGTCTCTACAGTCGGACTATAGACTCTATAGTCTATAATCGACTCCATAGTCTCTACTGTCGGACTATAGACTCTATAGCCCATAATCGACTCTATAGTCTCTACAGTCGGACTATAGTCTCTATAGCCTATAATCCGCTCTATAGTCTCTACAGTCGGACTATAGACTCTATAGTCTATAATCGACTCTATAGTCTCTACAGTCGGACTATAGACTCTATAGTCTATAATCGACTCTATAGTCTCTATTGTCGGACTATAGACTCTATAGCCCATAATCGACTCTATAGTCTCTACAGTCGGACTATAGTCTTTATAGCCTATAATCGGCTCTATAGTCTCTACAGTCGGACTATAGACTCTATAGTCTATAATCGACTCTATAGTCTCTACAGTCGGACTATAGATTCTATAGCCTATAATCGACTCCATAGTCTCTACAGTCGGACTATAGACTCTATAGCCTATAATCGACTCTATAGTCTCTACAGTCGGACTATAGACTCTATAGTCTATAATCGACTCTATAGTCTCTACAGTCGGACTATAGACTCTATAGCCTATAATCGACTCTATAGCCTATAATCGACTCTATAGCCTATAATCGACTCTATAGCCTATAATCGACTCTATAGCCTATAATCGACTCTATAGTATCTACAGTCGGACTATAGACTCTATAGCCTATAATCGACTCTATAGTATCTACAGTCGGACTATAGACTCTATAGCCTATAATGGACTCTATAGTCTCTACAGTCGGACTATAGACTCTATAGTCTATAATCGACTCCATAGTCTCTACAGTCGGACTATAGACTATATAGTCTATAATCGACTCTATAGTCTCTACAGTCGGACTATAGACTCTATAGTCTATAATCGAGTCTATAGTCTCTACAGTCGGACTATAGACTATAGTCTATAATCGATTCTATAGTATTCTATATATTGTATAATAGCACCACCCCATCTCTTGGCGCGGGTGTCGTGTCGCGGCGACTAAGGGATAGCCAAGCAGCGACCATAAGCTCTGAGGAACTACACTACCTTTAAAAAAATGGACTTGTCAACCTGCTTGACCAGCGCCAACCCTTATACACGAGACAATGTGCATGAGGAGGCCCATGTCCGTCCAGCAGTGAGTTCTGAAAGCGCTAAGCGCTGGTGGCATTGCATTGCATCATATTATTAATTATTATAAATTTAATATAGCCTGTTGATAAATAATAATGTTTACAATGTTACGCGATGTGAACGTGTTATTAACAAAATGCTGCAAGTATATCGCATCGTGGGTCCGTCTTTAGAAACTTGAGACCAAATTAACAATTAATACTTGGTTAATTTTTTTTCGATATGCCCATTTGCAATTTCAGTGATTCAATAATATAAATGTTTGGATGTATTGGTTTAATATTTATTATTTTCTATTTATTATTGGTTTATTCAATTTTTTTTCCAAATTCAAATTCTTTATATTGTATTAAACATACTTGATACAATTCGTATTGAGCCTGACTCCCAAACTGGAAACAATCTGTATTTTGGGAGCCAGTACCTTCCCAAAATAAAATGTCCTAATTTAATACAACTTAATTTTTTAATACAAGTATACAAGTTATACGGTAATTGTCACTTATAATGTAGCTTACAAGAGAACATCAAGTTTACAAGAAGATAAGCTTATGATGAATAAGGACAATGTGTGCTGACATCTGTACTAGGATAATCTGTTTTACAACTATCAGCACCCTTCCCTATATCAATTCTTAGTACTAGGTTACCCAAGAAGTACAAAAAGTACAAGTAGATGCCAAAAAGTACAGACTGTCAAAAAACAATTTACCGCATTGGCATAAGTAAGGATTCGGTGTCATTTAATGCCACTCTAAAATACTCTACAATGCCATTCTAAATCGTTTTAGAGGTATTTATGTTCATTTGTGTTATTTAGTTTTTTTTGGTGAATTTAATTTTTGGTAATGTTATTTCTATAAGGTATAGTTATGTTAACGAGTCGCAGGCTTTTTCTTGAAGCACGGGGGGGGGGGGGTCTCGTATCGCAATGCACGACGTGCACCCAATGAAATTTGATGGAGAAGTAGTTAGTTACAGCATATAATTATGAAGATCCAGGGACATTGTCAGACAATAACACTCATAGCATAGCTTAGTGTTTTATTGTTGCTCTCGTCACGACAATCTGCAGTCTCATATCGACAATCCCAATTTACACCAACCTTGCTCTTACGAAACCTGTTCATTGCCAACCGGCGTAATGACACACTTCATCCGCCCAACACGTTAGTATCATACTCTGTAATTGCACGGAACACTGTATTTAAAGTTAATTCTAAGCATTGCGTTGATTTGGAAGGAAATCCCGTAAGGTTATAGCTTCTTCATAAAAAATAACGAAATTGTTTGTGTTTGTTTTTTAATTCTTAACTGAAATATGGTTTTCACTGAAAGTTTTTTTTAGTAGGTATTAATTTAAGAAGTTTGATATTAAAGTTAAGGGACGTAGGTAGAGAATCTATTGAATAGATGAGATCATATAATTTTAGAAATATGCTTTGCAGAAGATAATTTCAGCACATTATATAATCATGTGTCTTAATGCACCCTTTAAATAAAGTATGCGCGTTGAAGTCTTTTCTATGGAAATGCGTTTCCTTACTAGCTTCCTTCTAATTTACGATTAACGTAATATAATAATGCTTTTTTGTAAGTTCATGATTATAGTAAATAATAATTATATAAGCTTTCATTAAAATGACATTCATACACCATTAAATTAAATATGAAAATATATAATAGTCCTTTTATGTAAGGTACTGCATATAATATGACACAATTTACGATGACAAAACCTTGTATCTTGTGAATTACAACAGACTACTTATGACATTTCGACGGATAACAACACAGCTACAAAAAGGTTTTTGAAGTCTTGCGTGAAAACTATTCACCTTTGTGAAGAAGAATAATCGGTCATCGAACCTTCGTCGGACTCATCTTCCCGGAACCATTAGATGCTTATCCCAGCAAATAAAATAGAACACAGATTTAGAGTGCCAACTAAAATACTGAGTAGTACTCAATTTGGTCGAATAATAGGTTACAAGCTTTCGCGTCTGTGGCTAGACCATTTTAATTTTGCAGTTTAGAAACATTATGATGATGTTTTTGTCAGCATTATAAAGAACAAAACAGTTTATTCTATTATTTAGTGGCTGTAAACTTGTGTTGGTTAGTGTAGTCTTCAGTTGATTGGGTAACGCCTCGAACAATGCGGGTTTGTTCACAAAATCATTTGTTTTATTTTATTGCCAACGTCGCGACGGCGAAGTGCTTTTATGTGATTTTTTTCACTTTTACTCTGGCGAGTTGAATTTGAAACATATTTTTAAGTTCCATTGTTGTACAAATACATCGTGTATGAAAATTAAATTTAGCTGAATTATAAATTTTATTATTTTTAACACTTCCTAAGATACACAATTATGTGTCAGAAATTGGAGAAATCCGTAAATTTTATGAAACAAGATTTCCTGATTTGGGTTTTATATTGTTGTTTCCTGTTTTCCCATTTCATTTTCATATGTCATAATTTTGTTTCATTTTTAAACATAATGCTCTGAGCACAGAAGTGTCACGGGGTTGGTTATAGTTACAAAGGACATTTGTTAGAAACTGTCTGGAATAAATAAAATAAATAGATAAAAAAATGGTCGTTGGCAGCACTTACGTGGTTTAAATCATAGCTCTTTGGAAGACAGTAGCAGGTGAAATTGGAAGAGATCTGTTCTGAATGGTGTCGTGTGGGGGGCGGTGTACCACAGAGGTGTACAACAGAGGTGTACCAAAGAGGTGTACCACAGGGAGGATATATATATACTTTCACATATTTTGTTCTATATATTTATTAATGATATCACTTCTTCGCTGTCCTCCAGTTATCACCTTTATGCAAATGATCTGCCATTACCGTGCCTATATATGCAATGCCATGCCTATATATATTCCTGCAATGCCACATAGGCATTGCAGGAATATATATTTATATTTTTACAGTATATGCATATATATAAAATATATATATATGAATATATATATATATATATACATTATATGCAGCTATATCAATCCATGAATTGTCAACTTGCATTTAAGACATCAACTGGTTGCAATAATTAGTGATTGGACTAAAAACTTTGGACTCGAGGTAAATGCCAGTACCTAAGTCTCAAGCCATCCTAACTAGTAGTCCGTATTTTATAAGTCGATTTTAATCAATGGTAGTAAACAAGGTTCTTTTTTATGACTGTGGTATTCCCCTTTTTTCCACGATTATAAACTTGGGCATTATTGCTATGGACCAATGCTCTGCTAATGGACCAAATGCTATCTTGGTCCGCACATATCAAAGAGGTAACTCGTAAGGTGTTTGCTTCTCTTCATCCACTGAAGCGCTTACAGAGCATCCTACCAATTGAAACCAAGGCTAGGATTACCCGTTCTCTTCTACTACCTCTTCTATACTACGGTGACGCAGTATACCCTGAAACTTCTGTTGAGGTCCTCAATAAACTTGATCGTCTTCAGAACTTGTGCATTCGACACGCCTTTGGCCTCCGAAAACACGATCACATTTGTGAATATCGTAATAGCTTAAATTGGCCTTCAATCCGGCTCCATAGGGAATGCCACATCCTGTCACTTGTCTTCAATACCCATTTTACCTAAGAGATCATTTTACAAATCTAGCTAACATGAGTATTTGCTTGCGCTCTGCTAGCAATTTATTAAAACTTAAAATCCTTTGACGCCTTGAAACTGTAGAACAAGTTCAATTACCATAGAAAATCCCCATCTGTGGCTTCTTTCAAGTCTAATCTGTACAAAGCTTTACGCTTCAATCCCGCTACTAGAAGTTAACTATCTATATGTATGTATGTGTTTGTATTCTATACATGTATGTTTGTCTCTGTGTATGTATATATATATATATATATATATATATATATACGTGTTTGTGTATATGTACAAATATATCTGCTGTTTTTGTTATATTATTTTGTAGCCTGGGTTTTAATGACATAAATCCTCTCGGTTATTCTAAGACGGACTGGAAGAGATTCCTTCTAGGAATAAATCCGACTTTGTACTTATGGTTAGGTATAGTCTAATAATACTGTAATATCTTATTATAACAATTAATTTTAGGTACAATAAAGAGCAACAACAAAATCAACAATTCTCGTAATTTACATACTTGATATGTATTTTTTCTAATTCCTCACGTACTAGTCGAGTACGACTTGGCCCATTAGGGCTATTACAATGACAGGGCAAAATTGAAGATCAACGGTTATATACCTGAGTGTAAACCGAAATGTCTTTAAACTATCGAAAAACCCTGTCTGTATTTTTATCAACTATTTTTTGATCTTATGACTTTCTTAGAACGCATCTCATAATAACGTAATCATTAACCCATCTTTATTGGGCGACTCGTCAATTTACACATGGCCTCGTTGGTGACAGCACTATCAGACGGAATAGAAAGTCCGCTCGCACCTATTACATCACTAGTATAGAGAGAACACGACAAACAAGGCGAATATTATACAATAAATTTGTCTGATTGATTATCGTGTGTGGTTTTTTTACAAAATTGATTGCGATAATGCCTACTTGAGATTTTGATTGATGTTTGTTACAGGTGATAGTAAAGAAAATAAAATTGCACTTCGTACGGTCTAACCCGTTTAGAGTGTAAGTTTTATTCACGTTTTCAGTACTGATTTGTTTTTGGAGATGATTGCACACTTTTAAAATAACAATTACATTTAAATTAATAGCTGTTATTTTATTATTGGAATATTCTAATGGGTTATTATAATTTATTAACGAAACACAAAAAGTTCCATTAAAAAAAATGCTTAAACGCTTTTGCTTTTAAATGGACTAACTTCAAGGTCAACGTATAAGTCTTCAATTTAAACTTCAATTTAGTCAACGTGCTCAATGTTCCTTTATATAGTTTATATAGAGCATTTTATACAAATTTGTTCCTTGTGGCAAAGTAGCCAGCATGTTGGCGGCGCTACCTCGATATATTGCTCGACGGAGGCTGGTGCGTTGTGTGAGATAACAGCCAGCGCAGTGAACCAGGTGCTTTGAAAGATCGTTAAAGAATAAATAATATGTATTCGGACCTCATTGGGTGAGAGCTCGACACCTAATGCAATAAAAATGTATTCTTAATTAAGGTGTTAAGCTCGCCTTTTGTACGACAATGTGCAATTAGGTTTGTTGAATGAATAAATAAAATACATCTGTATTTAATACTCTTAACCCTCACTCAAATATTCTAAATTACTCAATAACACTAAGCACAATCTATAACTTTCCTTTGCAGCATTACTGTTTCCAAGTACTAAGATACATTTTATTCCTATCTAGGGTGATATTAATTCTAGGAATTACTAGATAGGGCTAGATATTTATGTCTAAACTAGAAACATTTCTAAATCGGTACTTGTAAATCAGAATAACAACAAAATTGTCGTTATATTACAACAGATAAAGTTATCTCGATTACAATTTAATCTAATTATCTGGACGAAAGATACGGCTTTTTTATGTTAACGAATGTAATAGCGGTTACGATGTCGTTACTAATCGTTACATATTCATACAAAGCGATACTAATAGAAAGCTTTGTATCAGTGAATGGATCTTTTTCATACAAACACTGCCCACTCGTTTCTCGTTCAGAAATTATAAGTGTTACCTACAATTATGCGTAACAGTTCCGTATTGCACACTTAGCTTTCATTCAACAGCTTTATCCATGTTGAACTACATCTAACACGATGCTTTAGTCAACGTATAAATGTAATTGTTAAAAAATGCCCTTGTTAGATTAACGTACGTTAGATTACGTAATTAACCACAGAAAATAATTTTAGGTTATCTATCCCCACAATTTTTATTTTTTGTAAAATATATTAACAGAACTAGCAGTACCTGTCACTTCGCACGAGTTACAGTATGTGTGGTTAACTTAGAAAAAAGTACCCTAAATACACAATAACTCGACACATAACTATGCCAAGTTTCATTAAAATTGCTCCAGTGTTTTTTTGAGTAAACTTTTGAGGAAACTTACATCATAAAGTGCATGTTCTACAGTTTATATGTACAATGTTTATGATTTAAGCTTATATGTAAAAGAGCGGACAAAAGTCGGTAATTTTCACTCTGAAAATATCGAGCAAAAGTGGAAAAACATTGAATTTTTTATAGGCTGGAATTTTTTATAGAATTTTGTATGCCGGCCATTTATTTTTCAATTGGGTTTCTGCCGAAAAGTGGAAAAACACCGACTTTTTTTAGGCTTTCTGTTGGCCATTTATCTTTCAATTGGGTTTCTGCCGTTTTGCGTGTAGTATAAGCACAATATTTAGTAGTTACCTTGACATTTTCAGCCATGCCACGAGTGATTTACAAACCTCCAAAATTGTCCGACTTTCATCGCTTACACAGTTTTCTTTCCGCCATGCGTTATTTACATTCGATATAGGCAATACAACATTTTTCGAAAAAAGTTGTTCATGGACCTGGTAAAAGAGAAAAAAAGACATCTATCTCTTGGTCCATAAGACAGAGAGACACACAGAAAATTCCAAAAAATGTTACTTTAGTCTCTGTATTTAGACAGAAAATTGAATTCGTACTTTTTTATAGGAAGAAGAGACGGCAGACGAGCATACAGTCACCTGGTGGTAAGTGGAGACTGACGTCCATGGACATTAGAGGTACATGCCAACTTCAGTCCACAATGACAAACACTGGCATGTCCCGGTATGCGCTGCCGATCTTTGAAGATGTAGGAATGGTTTTACACTGCAACACACGTTACACTACACTGGAACGACTTTTTTCAGAAAATATAAAATGTACACACACGGCTTCGTTATAATTTTATTATATGTATAGATATACGTCATATGTATAAATATGCGAAATTAATCAAAAACCTCTCAAGTCTTTATGTCGTTTAAAAACAGATATATCTTTCTTGAATATAAAGTACAAGTTAAACAGAGTTGATTAACATAACAATGACTTAATGTAACTTACAATGTTATCGGCTGCAAGTCACGGTGACTTGGTTGCATCAGCTGTCGAACGAAAGTAAAATGTTCATGTTTCAGTAAAAGTACGCTTACAAGTGTTAATGGGATGAGCTTACTTTCGCTCCAAACATGTACGCAAGAGATATTGAACACGTACTTGCAGTACTTAAGCCGTTCAAAATATCACTGGACCTTGTAAACGTTAAGTGTCAAGGAATGACTAATTGTGCAAATGTCCTAAATGTATTATGCTATAATATCGATATCGCCCGGGAGTTTCGTGGTGGATGCCACTCGGGCCCAGTACATAAACACGGTGGATACACACGGTATGGATTTATTTAAATTCTCGAACACGCGGTTCTAGGATTCGTGATGTTTTCCTTCATCACCGAGCTAGTCATAATTGATACCTCTAGGCAGTCATCGTTCTTATGCAGTACCTATACGGTTAATGAATTATACAATACTTTCAATAATAACATTTTTATGTCTACATTTTATCTCATTTCTGTGTTCTAATTTGGGCGAATATTGAATTTATTTAGTTATTTCTAACTCTAAAATAGTTATTTCTAATGCAACTATATGAGACGAAGGACTATATGAGTAGGTGTAGTGACAAAAGGAAGAACACAAATTTAACGCAGGTCTTTACACATTTTGTCCTTATATACAATGTTCAATATCCTTCATTCCTTTTTATCAATTGTTCTATCAATAACTCTTATCAACAATCCTTCCTATTTTATCAACTATGTGATCGACGTGGTTGTACTAGATACATATATGTTGCTTTCATAGAAATTTACGATCTTACCACCGATATATTTTTTTTTTATAGATTAGTGGGCGGACGAGCAAGCGGTCCCACGTGATGGTAAGTGTTACCGCCGCCCATGGACACCTGCAACACCAGGGTTTATGCGGGCGCGCCGCCGACCTTGCAAAATCCTATTCACAGCTCTCTTAAAGAACCCCATATTGTAACTCTACTCCATCTTTTCCTATCATCTGTATTACACGGAGTAGGCTTCTTTGATCTTGAAAAAATATTATTTTCTGTTTCATCAACTTCAGGCGTTATTTTCTAACGATTACGATTATAATATCATTACACATTATTTTTAAATAAAGACAGGTCTTTTCTCAATATGTGGTTAAACTCGTAGCTTTAAACAAGTAATGGAATTTTAGAAATCATAACATACGGGTTAATGTATTTGTGTGTCGTCTTCGGAGGAAAGTAATAATATTCCTCTGTAAGTTTCGATCGCTATATCGCAATGCTGCATGATGAGGTGGTTGGTAAGGACCAATCGTTAAGTAGATACTAGACATTGCCTAACTAGACACTAATTGCCGAACTGACTGGTCACCAGGAAGTATGTTAGTGAGTAAGATATGAAGATAAGGTTTCTGTAAATACATTACTCTACAAAAGTCGATAGCAATATGAGTTGGTTTCTATATTTCGTCTCGGGTCGGTTATGAATGTTTTCTATTGTAACAAAAATATATATAACTAGTGACCCGCTCTCGCTCATGGCTTCGCTTTATAAGAGTTTTTTTTTTCCAAATTTTTTTTCAATATTTCTAAATAAAATATATTAGATACTATATTAGACACGGATAATGTAGCTTCCTATTTGTGAAATAATTTTTGAAATCGGTTCAGTAGTTCCAGAGATTACCCCCAACATACCCACAAACACACAATTTTACCTCTTTGTTATATTAGTATAGATAGATATAGATATCCCTTGGACACCAATGTATGTATATTTGTGTTATTATTTTCTGTTCCTAAAACGATTCGAAATTTTTCTAATCAGTTCCAATCAATTAATACAATCGGGTTTCAATTCGCTGCATCCAATAGAAAAAAAAGTCAGAATGAGACCCTATTAATAAATACGGTCTCTTTCTGACTTTTTTCTACTAATATTTTAAAAATGCATGTAGGTATGATATGATTAATAAATTATATGTATTAATAATTGTAATAATTGTATAGTGTATGATTAATAAATTGAAACAATTTTATTTTTATTGTTTTTTTACAAATAGATGTGTAAATAATACCAACTTCATATAGTGTTCATTTAAATCCTGACTTCAAACACTCGATTTATCTGGATAAAACTCTCTCGTATTATCTGATATTGTACTAATATTTTCAAATACATGCCCATACGCGTACTTCTATTGACATAAAATAAATATAGTCTTTTATTATATTTACACAAGTAGGTACTATTGACATATATTACACGGTAGCACGATGTCGACACAGACGAGCTGATCACGAGTCCGCAGCACGACCCGCAGAGCCAGACGCACTGTTTGCGATTTCACTACAGAGAACGTCTTGCAACAAACCTAGATATTTGATAGTGAAACTCGCTAATGATGAGTACACGATCGCATCGTCATATTCTGAATCTCGTGACGTGTGACGTGAAGGATAGCTCCGCAGTTTGTATGCATAGAATTGGTGATAATTTCATCTTTAACAGTGTATTATCTGAATGTTACATCCAAGAAAATAACTTGACAATTTATGTTGCTTTCCTACATATTGTTAAATTAACAGCCTTCATAGACTAAAGTTCTTCACGAAAAGTCTAAGAATTTTCGCAACATATTGATGATAACAACCATACGAGGTTGCAACTGTCTGTGTGAAAATGTGTGCATGTTTCTGTGTTAAAAGCTTGATATTATTAGCCTATGACCTTCATTCACAGTTTGGCTAACTTTTTGTCACCACACCATACAAGTAGTTACAATAAGTCCACACCATAACAGTCCTTCTTGTTAGTCTGTGACTTTTCACTGTTGGATACAGGCTTCCTCAAGGTTCGTCACCACACTTACGCTCTTTTAATCATAACCTTTCATCTTCGGTCCACCTCACCTAAGTGCATCTCATGCTACGTCACTGTAGGCAAGTCACATCTATCACAGGATCAGAATCGTCAGATCTTACATCATCGGAGTCCACTTTTAAATAAACTTATTAAATATAGACATCTGCCTGCGTACATGCAGTACAAGGGAAGTGAAGTGATAAGATTATCTCAAATGATACCCAAGCAACAACCTACCTGGATACTTCTATCGACCTCTCGACTGACTTGTCTAGTGGGATTGCCTGTCGACTGACATATTCGTAAACAAGTTCTAGTGTTAATTTATGTTGAATATAGTTGAAGAAGTTTCGTTTAATCATAGACAAATATAAATGGCAGCTTAGAAAAGTAAAAATTAAATAAAAACAAGGTGAAGTATCGCATATAGTCGTAATTTATTTTCTATACCAGTAAGGCAGTGACAACAATTATAGTTGTTAAAATCTTCCATGCCTAAATCATACAACTGAATCATTTATACAGCTTCAAGCAGTGCCATTTCGAACTACTTAATTCTTATTACCATATCCCAAATGCTATAAGGAAATGATTGTCTTTCAACGAAAATACGCTTATGCATTATTACTGAATAATAATCGTTAATGCATTTCTCGAGTGCCGTTGACGGTATCCCGTTGAGTCGCATGTGACTGGGGACAGACGCACTGCGAAAGCAGTCCTGCCTTATACGGGTACTAATAACTGCTACGACTTTCTGTTGTCCTGGTATCTCAACCAGTTTGGGGGTGCGGCTGATGGGTTTTACGCACAAAATTTTTGGCGCCGATGAAGGAAGATTTATCGACTTGTTTTTGGACGATAAGAGACCGTATGGGTATTGTTTTGTTTCTTTAAAATAATTTTAATTTCACAAAAAAATTATCATTAATAGCTGTATTTAATTAACATTGAAAAAGTTTCTGACTGAATAAATTTGTATTTAAGTATTAAACAACAAAATTTTTTGAACGGTTCAATTATTTGTAATTTGCTACAGTTAATAATAGGCTTCGCTTTTGTATGCCTATAAGTCAAACCAACATAGTGAATTGACATCCATACATTTATCATTTCACTAGGGTTGACAGTTACATTTATGGGCATTATTAAGCATGAATTCTAATTATTGTCAATAACATATGGTCACTATCGAATTTGTCTGCAGTAAGCTTTATTAGTCATAATACACTTAACGGTTGTGCATAATGTTCTACCAATTGAATCGCAAGTCAGCAAGATGGATGTGGTAGCGAGAGTAGGGGTTATGTAAAGCAAGCAACAGGTTCGGGTGGGAATGAAACTGGGTCGGCGAGCTTTCCACAACGCGTGCGCAGGTCCTTGCCCCCGTGCGGTACGCGAGAACGCACTCGCGCGCTTACTTGCTACAGTGAGAAGGGATTGCTTACTGCATAGGCACAGTACGATTGCAACGGCCAAGGGCCGAGGGTTATGCTATGGTATGGCTGGCGTTAAGGGTTAGTAAATAGCTAAATTTGTTAGGAATAAAAAATTGGTTGATTCTCCATATCAAATTGTTAGTCAAAACAGTTCTTTGTTAAAAGCTTTTATTTAGTTTAAATTTGACAAAGTGATGTAAGCAAAAAGTTGAGTTTATTATATTAACAATAAGGGGCTGTTTTGATATTAACAATTTAATATCAAAATAGCCCCTAATTTTTAATATAATAATCGAGATAAAACTCAGAAAGAAGTATGTAAAATTTCGAATGTGCAAATAAGGCTATAGAGTCTTAACTAATCGAAGACCACCTTTGTTAGGAAATTGTCGTGATTGTACAGAAGAAGCTTTATAACGAAGAGCCACTATCACTCCAGAGCTCCTTCTGGGATATTATCGCACTTGCTTGCGTGAAACTATGGAATCTACTTGTATGCTTAATGTATTTAAAATAAATTTCTATAAAGAATTTACGTCCTGCTTCGAGTCACATTTTGTTGCAATACTTGTAGAATTAACTACAAGTATTTAAGTGCAGCTAGTACGGAACTATGTGACTCTTATTTTAATGTTTCATAGCCAGAAAAAATAAAACGTTTATACTAATAGGCATAATTACTTTGGGTTTGTTGGTAAGAACTGTATAAGATAAATGCTTGCTGTAATCGGAATTGAGATGATAGAACTAGTTATCTTAGCAAATAGAGTATAGTTCTTTACAGAAAGAAACAGTTTTTTAAGGAAATGTCATTTACGATCATTATCTGATGAAAATTAAACCATAACAAGGTCCCGAATCTTCGCATCTTCGATTATATAAACATCAAGGCCCAAGCTAAGCAACAATCAGATAGGCATTGTGTGTTTCCAGTGCCATTAACTTCAAAAGCATAAAAATACAACGACTTGTATATGTTTAGTAGGCGTATCAAGCACCATGTAATATCAAGTGTATGGTGTATCAAGTGTAGGTGTACCATGACAAAATAAACGAAAATTAAACCGTGACACGATTTCCAATCTTTCCAGGTTATATAAACGACAAGGTCTAAAAGCTAAATAGCAATCAGATTAGGCCTATCAGATAGGCAATCACTGTTGTCAGTACAAAATAATTTCAAAAGAATAAAAAATACAAGGACTTGTCTATGATTAGTATGTGTGCCAAACGAGAATGCAATAGCTGCGTCAAAAATTTCAGTTGCATTTGCATAAGCTACAAGAAATTGCTTCGCTGTCACACGCCCCCGACCTTGACTATTGTATCAGTACAAGGCCACTAATCACATTCCATAACGGAAGCTGACTGCCGGAACAGTCCCATCACGATGACACCGCCGCCACGATTGCCGCCAAGCGCGGGAAAACTAGCGATGTCAACAACCAGTTTGTAAACATGCGTTCTCGATTATGATTGCGATCCGTTAATCATGTTGTAATTGACATTTTGATTGGCACAAACGAAATCAAATTAGCGAGAGTATTGTGTCATAAAGCGTATTGTATCGTGCCCAGATACAAGACCAGTCAATTATTTGTCAATTTAGCAATAATTATTTCCATGATAATAGCTTGACATTTTATGACAAATTGTATATTATGTATATATATGTGTAGTTTAGTAATGAGAATAAAATAAGCCTTAATTTCTGAATAAGCTTTTTGTTGAACACTTATCCGTATATCTTCCGTGGTGTAACTTCACTTGAATAACTTGTATATGATTATACATATGTTTTTATACTTTAATAATTTGATGTGTGTACAAAATAAAACTATTTTTTTGTTGTTTTTTAAGTGCCGGTGTTCCGTATATATCGGAGCGTATTTTGTAATGAGTTCGCAATTTGCCTCTGTTATTGCACAATTATTATATGAATGTACTTGACATAATTTGTATCCCTGACCCGATGTCAACGTGCAAGGTCAATGTACTTCACTCATACAATAAACGCATCAATAAAAATATTTTAACTTTATAACATGTTTGTAATTAGTTACATAGTCGATGTGTGTTTTAAATCATTCTTAATAAGTTTTCTACAAAATATGAATATGTATTATATATCCGACCTTGTTTATATATCCTAAGAGGAGAAAATAAGTGTACACGAGGAATGATTTCTCACGACTTGTCAATGTAAATATTTTGCAATTTAAATCTTTCATTTCATATTGAGCAGTTATCTGATTCTCGGAACATTTTTACTTAGTAAAGGTTTAATGAAACTCTGGTTAAACTTGAAAGGTAAGTAAATTTTTTCACAAACAATTCCGGATCTAGAAACTGGTACTAACAATCTCATATCAGCTTTATAAACATACAACAGAAAAAATATTATATAAACACAAATGATTCTTGCTTCTTTCAAAACGTAATACAAGTTAGTTTGGGTGGTTGGTGGTTGTTTATATTGATAAATAAATATTCTATAATAAGTTTTTGCGGAGTACGAGTACGTTGAAAAGAATAACGGATAAAATGTGGTTACGAATATATGATGCTTCTCAATAAAAAGTAAAGAAAGACAAAGAGACTGCTGAAAAATGACACCACTCGTAGTTTCTTATTAATTCTATAATCTATAACTCAAAACAAGCGGCAACGAATAATCATGCGAGTTGTTTAAATTAGTCATCCATTTTTTGGAACTTTTTTTTGGAAATAATATTTTTTTTTACAGAAGAGTTGTAAACCAGCGGGCGGGCCACATGATGGTAAGTGGTCACCGCCGCCTATAGACACCTGTAACACTAGGGGAGGCATGCGAGCGCGCTGCCGACCTTGTAGAATCTCGTAGCAAACGGGAAATACCCCAGCTGGCTGTTCATTCAGCTGGCAGCGACTCTTTGTCAAGGAGGTGCCGGTGAACCGTACGGCGATAATGGGAGGTGCAATGGTAAAAATACGAAGTTAGAGGCATCAAATTGAACAGTTTCAAAAAACATTTAAAAATTGTAGTCGTATGAAATCACGCCGTTCATCTGGGGATTCTTCATTAAGTTGTACAATTTTCTTTACATAAAGAAATGAGATTTTAACAAGTGGATTAGTGATGCAGAAATCCCTGATCGGAAGTTAGTAAATGATTAAATGAAAGTGACATACCAAGGCTTAACTGCAATATAAATGAGCGTGGCCCAATGCTATTCCGGTGCACAAAAACTTAACACTTCACTAAGAGTTAATTTTCAATTATCGTTTATTTCAATTATCGTGTTTCACTAATTTACTGATAGTTAATAATATGTACTCATTATGAAACGTCGGTTCGTTAAATCGAGCGATTTTGATTATGATATCGATTTACATTTTATGCTCCATCCAGCCTTTGCGAACAGCTTCACGATCTGGAACAAAAGAAAAATTGGTAAGAGATATTTCTTATTTTGAAACTATGGTTTAAATTATAATGTATGGAAACAAAGTAGACACGCGCTCACGAATTGCCAGAGCTATACAAACAGAAGTAGATATATTTCGGTCCTTTTGCACTACCTATATACCTTTTATTTTTCTCTATCCTAAGGTTGCCTGGAAGAGATAGCCTTAGCGATAAGGTCGCCTATTGTATTCCGTCATTTATTATTTGTGCACATGTCATAACTATTTGTATGCAATAAAGAGTATTTATTATTATTATTATTATATAGATATGGATAACAGTGGAAGATAATATTATTGTATCAATAATAAATAACTGGTTTATAAATGTAAGTTGGTTTAAGTAAAATGTGAATTGGTTTGAGTGAAACTGACGAAACCTAAGGAATGCCACTAGTCAAGCATAATCGTGATTAGCGATTTAACATTCCATTTAAAAGTGATTGCAAATATGGCGTCGGGTTTTACCGCATCAACATTAGACACTTGCTAACGACAAAACAAACATAACTTATGATTTTATTTGCAAAAAATATGAGTTTGAAGGATAAGAATAGTAAAAAAAGTGGATTATCAATGTTTGTGTTTTTGACATGATTAAACTTAAATAGTGACGCGGTTTTCACTAATATGTAACTGAACCACTTGCATTGGTGTTTTTTAAGTTTTTAAGGCTCTTATGGTGACTAATTATTGACTAGTAAGTGACTTAGGTACTTATGTAAGTGGCCTAGGTATTGGTTCCATATTTTTTTAACTCTTGAGAATATACGAATATATATGCTTATTGTGATTTCCAACTATTGCGTGTTGGAAATCACAATTGTGATGGAAACACAAAAAGCTTTATAGCGGACTTTAAGCTACAGAAGATAATTAAACAAAATTTAAGAAGACTAAGAACTAAGAAAACAAACAAACACCCATATTACGTGAATTCACACTTGTCTATTATAAAATGTAACGTAACGCATTACGTTGCGTTTATAATAAACGTGTCAATTTACGAATTCGCTGATGCATCGCGACTCAAATGTTGCGAAATAAACATAACTAGAGAAACTACTACATGCCTTTTGTGGATTGGAAATTTGACTTTTCAATTTGTGCCAAATCATATCATTTAAATAGAGAAAATATTAAACTTTAGAGTCATAGTAATATGACTCTAAAGTCGATATTTAAATAATAATTTGATTTATATGTTATAAATGTCTACTCTTAAATTATATACCATGACAAACCCGTTTAGGTTCATTGCGAATATAGGGTTGATCTTTACGAACGGTGATTACGAATTTCTGCGTCGGTAAACGAGTTATTATGTTGATTTTAACGTTCATATTCCTTTGCTTTAACTGAATGTATAGTTTTGTTCTGCTACAACGGTATTTGAGGCCGGCGCCATCTACATACCCATTGAATAAGTTGATAGTCAGCTGCAAAGGAATTTGCGTTTGTGTGAATGCATGGTATATTTAGACACATACACAATTCTATTTGTTTCTTTGTTATGTAAGGCTAAGGCGGCCAACTTTTTGAAAAGTCAATGCGGGACATTACACGTACCTAGCACACGGGCACGGGTGTAGAAATCAGAAAAGAACCGAGAGAAATAAACACACTTACATAATTTTTTTTTAATCTTATTTTTTACTTCTGTGGCACTTTATTACTAAGTCAGGATTTTGGTTGACAATGTCATAAAAGCTTTCAGAATTACCTAGAAATTATTAATTTATTGAATAAATGAGTTTTTGCAGAACTATTTTGAACTATATTTGACAACAGCTATTACGGGACAGTCCCGCATCCCGCTCAATGTCTTATGTAAGGCACTTACTTTTTTGTCAGTATTTTTTAACGTCCCACTGCAGGGCACGGCCTCTCCTAGAAATCACTAAGACCTTAATCTACTACGCGGGCCCAGTACGTATTGGTACGTAAGTCGAAACTCAATAGTACGGCTCTGGGCTTTGAACTCACGACCTCACGAATGAGAGTCGAGAATAGATACCTCTAGGCTAGCACTACTTTACATAAATAAATTTACATAAATTAGGATTAAAAAACATTAGGAATTTTAATTTGGCTGCCTGGCTTACTGTACTCTCTAGCGTAGATTATATAAAAAGCTTATCACTATTTGTATAAAATTTAACAAGCTTCACTGTTATTTTATTCAAAGAATTTCACCTGTCCACCATTCCTTATGTTATTTGACCAATAAAATCCGTTGAATTCCGTGTTCAACTTGGAATGTAAATTAGGAATCGAATGGCGAATCATGTCGTCCTCGTTACAAATTATTGACCCACTGTTACCGAAAAACAAGTTTTACGTAATTGTGAAATATACGTAATTTTTGCCACGGTTAAAATAACACGTACGTAATCTCGCCTTACAATTATTCGATTTCTATTTGACATGTGACCGTGTCATATCATAATTTGAAAGGTGTCGTAATGACACAAAAAAATATTGAATATAGTGATAAAGAGAGTCCCAGATAAGACTTTTAATGTGCATAATTATTATAATATTGAAGGTAAATTAAGTAATACAAATATAAAATAACAATGCCGATGGTACGCGCGAGTCTTATTTCTATGTCGAAGTTATCATATCACTAGCTCGGAGGTGAGGGAAAACGTCGTGAGGAAACTCCCATGTTCTAGATATGACAAAAAAAAACTGGAGTACGTGAATCCATCGATCAGCACTGGGCCCTAAAACCCCCCAGTGATTCACTATTATAGGAGAGGTCGGTGCCCTGCAGTGGGACGTTATAGGCCGATATCTCTTGCCAGTCGGAAAGGGAAATTTCATTATTCCCCGTTTGTTTTACAAAAAAAAAAACAACATTGAGACTAAATTTGTAGTTTCGTGATTTCGACTCCAACAACAGATCATTTGTACAAGTATAAGTAGAATCGTTTTGTTTTTTAGATTTTATTAAGTGTTGACCGTTGTAATTTTGGAATTACATAGGTATCTACTGAAAAAAAAAACTGGGCAATTAAAGATGGGCAATAGCCCATCTTTAATAGCAGAGATATTATTCGAAGTACCCCTAAACCGTATTTACTTATTTATTGTTTTACTTCATTTCAATTGCGAAGTTTAATGCGAAAAAGTTTCAGTTTCATAAGTTTTCAAAAGTCACAGCTAAAGTCACAAAAGACATTTAATAACTACTTTCTTATTATTAGATTTTTCTTATAACAATTTAATTATTAAAGTGTTTATTAAATATTAAACTTAGTTAATAGTAATAAAATTATATTTACTTGTTTGTCATTACTTATTAAGTGATATTTATATAAACGATTCATTAATACTCAAGCGGATGTTAAAAAGCAATTTATTGTGATGACTACCTAGTTCACTGAAAGGCTGTAGACATTGACCACACTGTCTTACACTGCGATGTGTGACTGATATACACAGTATATTTACACGGAAATTTGACTTTTGTTACTTGAAGTAGGGTTTACGTTTAACGTTTTAATGAACGTTAAAAACGTTCATTTATAATTCAAAGATTCCTCACTTTATTGACCTTATAGTAGGGAAATGAAAAGAAATATTCCATGTTTATTTGAAAACATTATGCGAAGACATATGTACGTCTTTTAGTGAAATAAATTGGGATGTGTTATTTGAATAATCAATTAAATAAATTGGAACAAAAATAATAGTGTAGGGCTGTAGTGAATTTTTAAACTTATTATTTATATCCGCTGTAAATAATAAGAAGTTTACTAGTATCACCATTACGATATCACTATAACAATATTTTTTCATAATAAACGCCAGCCATTCAATACATTGCATAATTTTCTTATCTTCTTCGTTACATTTTCTTCTTCTTCGTTTTGGGGTGTAAGACGCTCACCTAACATCTTTGGAGCCTAAGCCTGCTAGTGGTGCACCCTGCTCAAGATCAAAGAAGCCTACTCCGTGTAATACAGATGATAGGAAAAGATGGAGTAGAGTTACAATATGGGGTTCTTCAAGAGAGCTGTGAATAGGATTTTGCAAGGTCGGCAGCGCGTCCGCATACCCCCTGGTGTTGCAGGTGCCCATGGGCGGCGGTAACACTTACCATCACGTGGGACCGCTTGCTCGTCCGCCCCCTAGTCTATAAAAAAAAAAAAATTTTTTTTGTAAATCAAAGAAATCACGCTGAAAAGTAATAAAAAGTATTGAATATTCTAAGTGGTTTATATTAACCCAACAAACTGATGCTACATTCCATAGATGCGCGATTTCCTTACTTAATACCCCATATTATATTAAGTGGATACAATTATGCATAGTTAATCGAAGCGCCTAATTTGACATTTTTGTTTTTTTTTGTGTCATTGGTCTCAATTTAGTGTAATCTACAAGTCAGGATGATTTTTCAATGTTTACTTATATTTTACACGATATTTTAATAGTAGTCCAAGCGACTTATAGAATAATCTAGTACAAACACAAATACGAAATCTTTTTTCCTGTAAAATTTCATCTTTGCGACTTGGATCAGTTAATGGAATTCAATTTTAATTTATATTCCACATTTTATGAGTTTCTACCGCACGTGTCGTGAAGCTAAATGTATTATTTTAACTTGAGGAATCGATCATGTTAATTCATGAAAAACGTCGTAACGTTTATGCAATCGGTCAGGTATAATTTATTTTTTAGCATACTTCATGTTTCTACATTAATTGCGTGCATCTTATCTCTTATTAAACTTCATATTTAGTTTTATGACTATGTATGATTGTATATTATATTTCCTGTGTAGTTATAATATGTTTTTATAACTATCGATATATTTAGGACTTGTAATTCTAGTTGATAGTTTCGGAAAAAAGAGTTTTTGATTTTATTGAATCTTGGAATTCTTGTATAAATATTACCCGTATAGAGCAATAAAAACTTTTCTGAAAATCATATTGATAGTACTGTATCAATGAGAATCGTATCGTAGCAACACGACCACATAAATTAGTAGATAACATTAGGGACACCTTTGTTCATGGAGATTTCTTTTATTCAATGAAAGAGTTTTTAAACTTATTTATTGGTTTACTTTCCTTTTTAATTATGAAGATTCCAAAATTCAATAACCTTTTCAATAAAACATTTGGTAAAGAGTAATGGTAACGTGGCTTATCGCTGCTTACGTTATCAGCCTTCTGAAGTACCTACGTAATCCCCGAGACCGCGAATATTCATTAAATCTTAAGTGTCGTAATACTTCTTAAAGTTGGTAACTGTTCTCAGTGTCTTCATGTAGAAAAACAACTTTCAGACGACTGAATCGTGCCGACTCTTTTATTATGAATAAATCATATTTTTTTTACGGACGAAGGCGGCAGACAAGCATACAGTCCACCTGATGGTAAGCGGATACTGTCGCCGATAGACATCCGCGATACATGCCAACATTAGTCCAAAATGACAAACGTTGGCACGCCCCCGGATGCGCTGCCTACCTTTGGAGATATAGGAATGGATTTGGAGAAAGGGTTGGGAAAATGGGGAGGGATAGTTTGGGAATGGGCTCTGGCACATCTCACTCACTACCGAAACACGTACGTACATTAGGGAAATAAGATAAAGTGGGAAATGCAGTACATTTCAAGGTAGTCTTCTGTGAGAGAGGGGTAACGTGGCCAGTCGAGCGCGCCCAGCAGCTGTTGGATTTCAGCGTGCATTCTCCCCCTCAAAAGACATGTGAATACACTGGAAATTTATTTACTATTAGTAAAGCGTACGCTATAAATATTGATACGCGTTTGCGTGACATTGCTTCTCCACCTTTTGAATATCATCGTCCAGTATAGGATGTCTAAATAAAAAGACATTTGTTTTGAGCATAGAAGCTAATCCCGAATATATTCCGTAAATTTTGAGTTTCTTTAAAGTACCAATATCACTACAATGTGTTCACGTGTATAGACTATTCCAATCCAATTTGTTCAAAATGTATACAAACATGGCGGTCTACGGTAACCTTAAATTAAATAGAGAGGCGATAATTATTTACATATCCAAAATTTGATTAATTGAGATTGCAAGTTTGCCCTAGATGTAAAGGTAATTCTAGAAATTTCTTGGATTTGGTTTTGTTCCGGAAATTGGATTGGAATGAACTGGCATCTTATCAAGAACAGGAAGGCTAGCAGTATTTCTTTCAACCTGGAACCCAACTGCAGGATATATTGCCTTCGCTTTCGCAGCGTTGACGTGTAACTTGTGATCGATGTAACAATCAACACAACGGAAACCCACGCAGACAAGAACTGTAAATTTTGTTGTGTGTAAAAAAGTTATTTTACATAAGACTAAAGCTTACAAAATCTTACAATTTCAATATAGACAATCAAACTAAAATATCGTTGAACTTCGATTTGATGTTAATTTTCTTTCGCTGATTCTTCTCACAAATGGAACCACACCTTCGCTACTAAAAGTGAAAGGTCACGCTACGTCTCATACGATTAACTGCTTTAACATAATCATCAAAAATTGTATACCTGACTCTTTCATTCTTCATAAGTTGAAGGGGATAAAATATTATCTCACAAATTTAATTCCGACATTCTATTTGCAGCATTATGCGTCTTATTCTTAACAAAATAGATGTCAAAGTCCATGTATAATGTCTTGAGATGAGTGGGCGTTGAAGAAACGCCGACATTCGTGTTGGATTATGCCGCTTTATTTTTCGAGGCTTTTCGAGACATATGGCACTTCTTTATCTTGTGTTTTGATCTTTATATTGCAGACACCGGCGGAACACGATGCCACAACGAGGTTAAAATGTCGTTCTATGTATGATATCTATGATTCCCACATTGTATTTTAAACTTTAAAATAGTGATTTTTAAAAGAATTTCGTTAAAAGGGCGCAAATGTCATAGCGAAAACAGTTATGAAGAAGATTTCTGTTCAGAGGTCCTGATCGAAGCTCAAACACCGTAAGATTGTATTGTTGATTATAGGGTAGGTACATAAATAAAGATCTTAAAATATGTCTATCAATCTACATAGAGTAATTTATCCCTAAAGATTAATTTACGAAGTCTTATATTCCGTGTATCCAGTGGAAATCTGAACAGGTGTTGTGACAATATTTGAAACATTAATCATGAACGTCCAAAAGCACCAGTATTGGTGCAAGGCGAAAGTAAGCGGTGCCGGCGACCGGTCACACGAAGGCCGACGAGCGAGGCAGTTTTGTCTAATGCCTTTGCACAAGTCAAGAGTGGTAGCGATGATGGTAGCGTTTTGCGAGTTACTTCATTTAATAGCGAAGGATTTAGGTGCCCAGTACGAACTTTAGAATACTATCGCTACACGTGTACGACAAAATTGTACACAGTTTGGTTCACTTCGCCATAAATCTATATAGGTATAGTTCTATATAGGTCCATGGGCGACGGTATCCACTTACCATCAGGTGTACTGTATGCTCGTCTGCCGCCTTTTTCTATAAAAAAATGTTCCTAATGCGCAGTTAAATCATCCAGTTTTAATTGAAACTGTGTAGCCCGTTTTAAGCGTTTAAAATTTCTTATGACGAGCCTAATCAGTGGTACAGAAACATAGGCTCATATAGTTTTGTATATAACTGAGTTAAAACTGAGCCAATAGGCACATTCTTAAATATTTTTTTGTTTGGGCTAGATAAAGCTTCATTACGTCTTATCTTAATGCAAAATTAGGCAGCGCGTATATCTTATATAATTTGAGGCCAATGTAAGTCATTCTGAACTAATGTTGGCTAATTTCATGGATGTCCATGGGAGACAGTATCCACTTATCCACCTATAAATTATACTTGGCTGTCACCTTTGTTCCACAAAAAAGATACAAATTTTGGTCGCAGGTGTGTTCTACTGACGCTAAGCCATTGACAAATTTTATCAGAAGTTTATTTACTAACGACTAAATATTTTCACAACAATTCTTTGAGAGTAGTCCGTGGTTTTGTTCTACAGTTGTTTGTTGTGAAATTGTTCGTCGTTACGTGCAGTAACAATATGCAGTTAACATCTAGATGTTTTTTTGATTATATTCAGAGGACATAACATATTCTTTTAGGTAGATAGATAAAACTTTTTATTGCACATACAAAATGCATAAAAGGCGGTCTAATCGCTAAAAGCGATTTCTGCCAAATAACCTTTGGGTAGAGAGGAAATAGTTATAGAATTGATTCCTTATAATATTACAATTAATTAAAAAAGTGAAGTAAAAAGTTAATAAACAAAAATATTGTCGTAACTAAATATATTTCAATACATTTCGTTATATCATGAACGTATTTTATTATAAAAAATGGCAGTTTTGTATCACGTATACGAATTTAGATCAATATTCAGAACACAAGTCAAGGTTAATTCCATTAATTTATATAATATTATCCTACTAAACATGTAAATAATTATTGCCGCAACGATATCTTCGCTAACATCTATAGTTATCGACTTTACAACGAATCTTGAAAGGAGATACTACTAAATTTTATATATTTACAACTTGATTTAATCAAAACTACGTAACTCAAATCTGCTCGAGTCGATCGGTCAATCATACATTTGCATACATTAGGCGTTTTTTATACAATATATGGAAGGGCTAGACAGATAGGTTAAAAAATTCAGCCGCTGTACGTAGGTACAGCGGCAGCAGCGGCGGTGGAGGCCAGGCGCAACAGGCGAAGCCCAGCAGGAGCACCAGCGCCCAGACAGCGACGGACCAGAACTGCGATGGCCGGCGAGAGTAGTGGCCCAACTGAACGTCGGAGTTTTGTTGCTGTGGTTGCGTTTATGTTTTTAAAAACGCTGGAGGCCGAGATGATGAGCCGAGAGGGCAGCTGGGTCCCGGGACAGGCTTGTGACTTTTTTCAAACCTTCTCCACTGATCGCTCCGAAACAACTCATCCGTTGATTTGCGTTGACATCTTGTCAAAATTTTGACTACTCTTTTTACAAATTTTTGATTTTTCAGACGTAAAGCAGTTTCCAACCAGCATTAATTGTTTTCGGCCAGTGCTATTTATTCATGTCAAGAAGATGAGTAATGCGTTTGAGTAAGTAGATAAGTATATTGAGAGATCTTGTAAGAAACGTCGGTTAGTACAATGAAAATATAATTAAATATTGAAATACAAGTGAAATACAGAATGATATACAGAAGACAGATATTATAATTATAGTATATAATTGTAGTAATTAATAATCACGCTACAGCTTGTCAATTACAGTACCACCCAATGTGCAAATATGCTGGCAAAAACGCATACTGCACCACTCCTGCAAACGATTACGTCTCTCGCTCGCACCATCTTGAGATATACTTTGGTGTCTCCTTCTTGCTACTTGGTGCCATGACGAAAGTTTCGATATTTGAGGAAAAGATGTTGGTAAATGTACTTTGGAGGACGTAATAGCCTTGGAAAGGGTGTTGGAAATTTTATCTTTAATTTATATTTTGAAATTACGTTGTAATTGTGATATAGTTTTGCCAAATCTTGTGCGATTGTGCGATTTTCCATGCATTTTATCGGTAGACATTATGTTGTTTGAAGTCCAGTCACTCCAGTAGACCGAGTTCTCGGATATTGAAATGACATACGGATGATATAAAACCTCATAAAACAGAAAATAAACCTGTTTGTCATCAATTTTAACCACTTTAATGGTTTTAGCTACAAAGTATCGTCTTCCATTGAGCGGCTTCTCTTGCGAGTCCTGTGGCGAAAGTCTCCAGATGGTCTACCATCACTTCTGGATGGGAGCCATCTATGCCCACGCCCATTATTACATTTCGATCGTGCCAGTCCGCCCAGTACATTTTGCCATGTTTAACATCAAGAATGACGAATCTGGCACTTCTCATCTTATTTCTAATTGTTGTACAGAGCGAACCGTCCGCGTCGGTGCGGTAAGCTGATATAATGCTTCTCTCTGCATCCGTAAAGTATATCTGGTCGTCCAAATAGTCTATGGTTATGTCGCCAGGGTCTTCTAGGCCGATGCTTACGTTCGCCAACCGCGCCCTGACAATACTGTTCAGTCAAAACTGAATAGTAAATATTTAACCAATTGAATCAATAACTTTTAAGTTCTTTCTCTTTGATGTTTTATGCATTATGAACTCTTTATTATTTTATTAGTTTTATGCACTCTTACTTAGTAAACACCAATAAATTAGAAAACCAGACCATGAATTACGTGCTTTTGGAATCTGGTTTTTAGTCACGTGTCGTGACTCGTGTCGTGGATTATAATAATTATACAAATAATTATTTGTATCTTAGTCACTTTCCCATTTACTAGCTAAGTTTTATATATGTACCTGAAAACATATTATACTATAGTAAATCGGCCGTCTTGCCACGGACCTGTTTGAGCGCGCCGACAAGTCGTACCTCCCGCACATCAAGGGACTGGCGCCGCTGCACGCGCGCTCACCAGATGGCAGAGCCTTGCTGCGCGACCTGGTCGCACTCAAATAGGGTGCGACTTCATTTGGGACTTCATAGTTCAACACCGAATGTGACACCTAAGTTGCAGACCCCGTCGGATCGCTCACTGGACTTTCCACAAACGGAATCCACGCGGTGGGCGTGATCGCGCGGGCGGCGTGAAGAAAGAGGACGTTACTAACGGCGACCCAACTGGGAAGTCACTGAAGTGACCTGCCCGCAGTAGCTGACAGCGAAGTAATTTCCTTAGGTGCCCACCCACGGACCAACGCACAACCCAGGAGCGGAACATCATCCCTCGTGAGAGGGGTGTGAGATGACTACGAACGATTTTCTATATAGGAAATCAAACTATTCGGTGCATCTGTGATATTTTTTTAGGCGCAACTCGACGAACTCGACATACTTGTTCGGTTTGTTATATTCGGTACTGCAGTGAGCAATCAATTGAAGGATATTTATACAGTTGCTAAACATTGTTTAATCGATGCAGGGATGCATATTCTAGGGGTGAGTCAGTATAATAACACCGTCGAAGTAATTGACATCCATTGTGCATATTGAATAAAGAATACAATTTTGTTAATGAAGCAATTACTATAATGTAAAGACTATAAAAGTAATTAGTAATTATACTATGTAATACAATATTTTTTTCAATAGTGTAACAAGTATATAAAAATATACTATAATATATATATAAAAATATACTTGTTTCACGTAGGTACCGATGCGCGTAGAATTATAAAATTACATCTGTTGTTAGTTTATTATAATTTGAAATTATACGACGATTAAATCCTAAAGATCTTCATATGTTTTGCTGTGAGGTTAAAATTAATTTTCGTTATTTTGTAGGAAGAAGGCAGACGAACAGACTGTTTGATGGCGATTACTGACGCCGATGGGCATCTTCAATATGCAAAATTCACAAATTTTGAAATTATAACCCGAAAAATTTAGACAAAAAGATTGGAAGTGACTGCAAATAGAGGTGATAATGGGATGAAGGAAAGAAAACGGATAAAACTCATCAGTTTTATCCGTTACGGCGAGATGAGGAGAAAGCTCTGGCTACTGTTAATGATTGCTGAAACACTTTGATATATTTTACGGCAGTCTTATGTGAGAGTTATTTATAACACAGCTTCGACTATCCTTATCTATCCGATTCTCACTGTGCGCAGCGCCTGTAAAATGAAGCATTATCCTCCCCGAAAGATGCAATTTGTGTCAAATATATCTAAATAAAATTAAACGGATTAAACCACATAACAGTAAAAGATTTTCGGGAACGAAACAATTTGTGCGGTTCCACTAAAAGCTTACGCAAAAAAATTGAACAATGGCCGCTAATTAGAACCTTTTTAGAACATCCGCCAGTTAATTACTTTCAATGGTTAAGAAGACGTAACAAGCCGCCACGCAGTGTTTGTAGTGTTCTTATACATTGGCGGTTTAGTCGTGCGATTAAGCAGAGCGAATTTGCAGCACATTTACGAGTATGCAAGTTACTAGATCACAGGGGTGTTATTGTCAAATGGGCATTTGTGGGGTAATAATATGTTTTAACTGCGGTTTTAACTGTGGTTGACTTGTTACGAGTATTAGAAGTCGGTTGAAACGATTCACTCCCATCGTCCACGATATCGGGCCGGATGGAGGGTCCTCCCCGTTGGAAACATTCACCGGGGACGATGGCACTTTTTTATGACACAATACACTTCCCATCATCCTTGGTGACGAAAAAAAGATGTAAAGTATACAGTCCATTTAATAGTGTTTCACCGAAGTGATGTAATAATTGCGTGTATATAATTATATATTAGATCACATAAACGAATATATTTTGTCTCCTCCTTTTTTACTTTAGCTATCTTCCCTATTTTATTTTATTTAGGTAACAAATTTAATATATGTATATATAAATAAAAAAAATCCTAATTAGTTTAATACTAAAAAATGTAATAATACAATCGAGTGTGATTTTGTAACAATTTCACCTTTTTTTTTAATCAACTACTGTCTTATCTTATTTACAAGAAAACTAAATGAACTAGAGAGCCAAATTTTCACATATAATATTTTTTTATAGAAAAAATTTGACAGGCGAGCATACAGTCTACCTGGTGGTAAGTGGATACTGGCGCCCGTGGACACCCGCGGTGCATGCCAACATCACTCCAGAACGACATAATTTGACACGCCTCCGGATGCGCCGCCTAACTTTGTTGATGTAAGAATGGATTTGGAGAAAGGGTTGGGGAAATGGGAAGGGCTAGGATGGGATGGGAATGGACTCTGGCTACCGAAACGGAGAATAGGATAAAGTGAGAAATGCAGTAGGTACGTTTCAAGGTAGTCTTCTGTGAGAGAGGGGTAACAGCCGCTGTGGAATATGCCACATGTTCCATAAAAACTTTACAATTCCTTCACATTACTTACCAGTGTTGTTGATTTCGTTATAAGACGATCCAATGTCATGGAAATCGCGCAGGATAAATCGTCAATATATAAACGAAAAAACCTAAATTAATTGAGCACATACATGATGATATTATTATATGTTATATTCAATTATTGTTTATTTATATTCTTCCTGCGTATAAAATTATTCTATAGAAATAATATTTTAAGCGATTAAATTACTTACACCTGAGATTTTTTTTATAGTGAAGTGGGCCGAAAAGCAAGCGGTCCCACGTGATTATAAGTGTTACCGCCGCCCATGGACACCTGCAACACCAGCGGCTGTGCGGGTGCGCCGCTGAACTTGCAAAATCTTATTCACAGCTATGTGTCAGCAGATTTAAACGAGTACATATACACCTACAACGGCTTTATGTTACTGAAGTTACTATTGCTCATATACATACGAGACAGATAAGTTTTTATAAATACGAGTAAATAAGTACATTTTATTGTACACCAAGAAATACAATGAGTGATACAAAATTGTAAATAAATAGGTATACAAATCGCTTATCGCTTAATCGATCGTTTCTAGCCAACCTTTTGGCCCGAGGAGAAATGCTTTAGATCGCAAGAATATTAGATTAGCTAGTATTATAATTACATTAGGTAATGTAATAACATTAACCAGGGTTTGTCATCAATATCATCGTTCAAATTATTAATAAACTTTTTTCAATACAGTCCTTATTAATTAACCTATTAATCTTATAAATTTTTAGTCAACATCGATGACAAAATTAAAAAAAGGTATTCGAATTTTTTATTGTTTAAATAACAAACTTTATTGTACATTATCGCACAAAAGGCGAGCTTAATGTCTTAAAGCATTCTCTATCAGCTAACCAGCTAATTATATAATGCTTTAAGCGAAAAAGTCTTTAAAGAGATGCCATCGACGAAATCGATGATTTGACCAGTGGATTTATCGATGCTACGACCACTTGATGGGAAATGCAAGTTGGATGGTTACCAATTACTGTTAGGTATACCATCTGTCTGTTAACGGCCATAAAAACTGGTTTGCGAACGTTTTATTCCACGCCCGACCTTCGAGCCACTCTCGATATCCTGTTTTTTAACAAGTTTATTTTAAATCAAAAGGATCGTTTTTGTATCGAAGTTTTCCGTCAAAACATTGAACAGGTTTTTAGGGTTGGTCGGTGTTTGATAACCAATATATTATAAATGAACATGAAAACATGAAAATGGCAAGGTTGGGTAGAAAAGATCGCTTTGGCGACGAAGCCGCCTCTTGTACTTTTCGTGTTACCTACCTTTTTAAATTGTATTTATACAAAATGTGTTGTTGTACAATAAAAGGTATACCAAAAATATATTCACGATGCGTTGTAGATAAAATTAATACACACAGCTCAAGCTCATACGAACAGATCACCGATAGGCACCTCATGGTGTTGTGGGAGATGTCAACGGTGCCGACGGGCTCATCTGCTAAAACCGAACGAAGTCCAACATTACTGAAACTACCTGTTATACTTGCAGGCCACACGCATTGGCAGCGAATTATAAGAAAGTAGGAGATCACAATAGATAGGCAAATGGTCTTAGTGATACGAGAATCTTATTTTGAAATTATTTTGATGTTCACAGTTTTAATATATGCTGGCTTTCATCTCAGCGTAGCGAGTAGTTTTGAGCCTCAATCTCAACATAAATCCTATAAATACTACAAGCCTACCATAACTACTTTTACTACTCAGATCAATTATTTTAACTAAGACTGTTATTAATATTACTAACCCAGGTAATATATACGTATTAACTAATCCGCGGTCGGTCAGTGGTATCAACAGCTCCCGGTCAAGGCTTCCAGAACCATATTGTAAATGATAGTGGTATAAATATAGCGTGTCACTCTAAGCGTTTGTTATGATCATGTTGAGGTATAATATTATCTGTATTAAAATGAGTCTTTAAGTCCTTAGGGGCTGATTTTAATTAATATATATTGTTATCTGTAAACTTAACACAATGGCAAATTGCAACATTCGATATCAGTTTTTAATGTCCCATTACAGGAGAAATGGTTTGGTGATTGCAAAGGGGAACGTTACAGCCTGATATTGCATATTGAAGGATCCTCGAAATTGGTTTTAATACGACTTTATCATCTCCAATTTTCTCTCTAATTCTCCTTCCCTATAGAAACTGTCTCTGGTTCCTTTAGATGATTTTTATGATTTTTGTTGCGATACTACAACGTCACAGTTTCCAAAACGTCGAGTGTATAGTGCCTCTTGCTCCTTCGCGAGGCAATGTTATGAAACCTATTTAATTATTATAAAACTTCGTTTGTAATAAAGTAGGTAAAATTTCTTTTATTTACTTAAATAACTAAGGATTCATTACAGCGGCGTAAGCAGAATTTTACGATCCATACGTGGCCGTCTTTGTTACTAGCGGTGTCAGCTTAAAAATACCTTATTAAATTGCAGTGTTTTTTGTGTATCACGCAAAAATTATATGATAAAGTCCCTAAGTTTTAATTATAAACCCTACTGTGAATTGTGTTTACAGACAAATTTTGTGACGATATAGAATCTAGAATTGGACTTGGATTTTACGATTTGTATGGAAGTTATACGATGATCGCGTTGTTTGCATCGCTAGCCGCAGAATCGCTCAACACATAACTATTAAACCTTTGGGAACAAACTTATTGGAGAACCAATAACATCTTTCGGTACGTTTCGTCTTCGCGTAGAACCGCTAGAGATTTCATTTTCATGATTCATGGCTATCTTTCAGAGCAATAGGATATAATGAGAATGGCTTAGTTTTTTCACTGATGACACTATAAAATCACACGTCTTGCACAAAACCGGGATATGTGAAACGTGAAATTTTTATTCAGGGTTTGTTAATGTTTGTTTGTTGACTAATGTTTCTTCATCCTGTTCATGCAGGTATAGTATGTCACGGGTCACACATGAGTACAGATACATTACGAAAACATTGGCCATCGGCTAATCCGGAAACACCCGAACGAGTCATTCACGTCAGTACTATTTCAGTACTTACTACATTCGCATTACCCACGACTTCGATCGCGTGGACTTAGTTGGTTACACAAGTTTAAATAACGGTAAATCCAAGATTATTTATTTATGTAGTGTATATTAAAAATGTATTACGCCGCCTTGGAAAATTTAACTGATTCCATACACGTGTTTAATTATATGTACCTACTGTAAAATATTTATATAAGTTTCAAGTTAATAGAACCATCGCATTTTTTTTCTTTCAAACTTTGACACTCCGTTTCATGTTTTTAGAGGTTGGATTTCAAAAAGTACTTTAAACGCTTTACGCTATAAAAGGAAACAATAGTTCAAATTTCATGTTTCTAGCTGAAGCGGTTTCAGCTCGATGATGAGTCAATAAAGTCAGTCAAACGGAATTTTTTCTTTATATGCATAGATTATTTATTCGGTTTTGTATTGTTTAGTTACTAAGTGTAATAGTATCTACTAAACTTTAGTAGATACTATTACAGACAAACAGTTGTTATTGATGATCCCATCAGCGACGACTTCCGTGTATGGAGTTTAGTTATAGCAATTTATATAATTAACTATACATTTTATGCTCTACAGTACGCTACTAAGTCGTCTAATTTATTACAATTATAGTTAACTGCGCACCAACTGAGCGAACCTGTGTTAAATTTACCCTATAGAAAACCCGTATTGAGCCGGTTCCTATGAATTACTAATGAACAATTTCTACTTAAATCGTACGTAAGCTATTATGTGAGTATGTTTATATATGTCATATCATGTTTACATTTAAAACGTGATGATGGGTCACGTTTGATCATGTAACGACAGATATGAAAATTTCAAACTCGGTGTAAAGAAAAAAAATCATTATAATTTATATGATTAGATGTAATATTACGTAGATAATAATTACGTAATTTAGCAATGATATTACAATTTTATAATACGTTGACTTTATGTATAGGTTTGTTGAAATATTTTAATGCCATCATCGTTAATGATTGTAATTTATAAATAATTGTATAATTGACAATAATATATGTCTCGCGATATCACGCATAGGGTGCGATTAAAAATCTATTACGTGTATCGTAAGATTATTATTTTGATACGATTGAAGCAAATACGGCTGAAGGAAGTTCGCCTTAAATATGCTACTCGTTGAAGTCTTTTGTTAAGACGTTCAGCGTTATCTTTTATTGACTCGTACAAAACTTTTCGACGAAATTCGGTAATTCTGTGTTAAACATGATCCATGATCGTTGTATAAATGTGTTACAATAAATATGAAATATACTTAAAAATAGGATAATTGTCGAAATAAAAAAATCACAAACCTGCAAACCGAGGTAACATAAGAAAACACTGGCACAAAATCCTCAGAGTCTGTTTCACATGCACTTTTTAAATTCAAAATTTAAAAAATAAACGGTTAACGTTCCGGGTTCGAAATTCGAAGCGGCGTCGTCCGCGGTGCGCGCGCGAGTGGCGCCCAGTCACGTGCGTCCGCCCAACGAGCGCGCTGCACCTGTTACCCTACCAAATCGAAAAGACAGGTAAAATACGTCACACAGGATTTTTTTCTTTCATAAACATTATTTTCCTTTCTTTTGTTACAATTAAAATGTGAATCAAACAATGATTTGGTAGAAAATTATTGTCAGGAAAAAATCTCACTTGATGAAAGAAAATAAAAAACAATATATGATTTAAAATAAAAATACTTTGAACTAACAAGGTCACAAAATTGTTAAAAATAAATGCTTAAAATAATTTGTCTCAAGCTTTCAAGGGTTAAAATAGTCGAGCCTTAAGAATAGTTAAAAACGGAAATCATAGAAATCGTCTTTGGAATGTATCTTTGGTAAGAGAAGAGAGAGAAGAGGGAAGTGCTTTTACGAGTATGTTATTTTTTTAATGGAGGGCATTTGCACCCCAAGTTCTTCATATAATTAATCATTCTTATAATTACTCTAATAAGTTTAACTATATCATATTACTATGTTTCGAGCTATGTTTACTACGGTCTTTTGAGTTTAATAGAGCGGGATACTCATGTTAACGTAAATGTAAGTTTATAATAAGGCAAGTTTAATCATAATATATGTCACATCATTAGGGAATCTAGCAACCGAAATACGATTTATAGTACAAGTATCAGTTGTAAATCACTTTCCGAAGTACACAACCTTAATCATTTTAGTTCGTTTATATAAAGTAAATAAAATTTTATTAAAATCTTACTGAATTCCGATTTTATTAAATTTAAGGAAAAAAAAATTGTACCGTACTAATATAAATAAATAAATGAAATCTTCATTCGTGACAGATTTTTGTGGACATATAAGTACTAACATTGGTGTTGAGTCCAACTTCTGCAGTAGGAAAACCTGTATCACAGGACCTAGTATCTAGCCCAATATAAGTACGAGTATTTTGTGCTTAAGCAATAAGTATAGCTTATGTAATAAAAGATATAAAAGAAAACAAGATGAATAATATACAAAGTTAAAATAGGTATATAGACGAAATAACAAGACATTGTAATTGAATCTATAAGTATATGTAATAATATATAAGTATTAACCTGAATACCTGAATATACCTGAATTCTAACAAATAAAATATAATTCTCTTTCTGACCTTCTTGTACCTGCAACGGTTTCTAGCGGTCTCCCCAACTTGTTAGATTAGCACTCCACCGGCGGACAAAGCTTGTTCGCAGGTACCAAGCTGTTATCGCCCGGGGTACGGCTTTGAATCGCTGATTACGCCTTCAAACTGCATTTTGTTATTCGCCTTTCACGGGCACATTCTTGCAATAATATTATAGGCGAGTTAACAATAAAGTTGTTTTCTTTGTTCCGTCTCGTCGGATAAACGGAATAAGGGTATTGACTCTAACAAAATAGGTATTGATTTAATACTCAGCTCACAGTTTAATGTGCAGTTTCACATCTTAAACATTTGATTCCTACTCAGTTATATCTACTGTTACTTACTAAAGGATTCTGTATTGTTTATTGTGGAGAGAGCTTATCTGAGCTAGAGGACCTTATTGTCGGCTTGGACTTACTGACTTTGGTTATGATTTTCTAACTTAAAATTTCGTTGTTTTAAGATTATATTTAAATAAAAACATGCTCTTAAGTGTACATCTGATTTTTATGATAAAGCAATGAAAAATGTGTTATTTTTTAAAGATTTCATCAAAGTCAAGTATCTGGGAAACTAGATATTGAGCATAGATTTGAGAATACATATTGGATATGTTACGAGCACTCTAGGGCAGGCTCGTTAGAGTCTAATAGTGTTCTATTTTCAATAGCTTTAATTAACATGTGTTTTGAAAATGGAACATTCTTATTACATAGTACTCTAGTTTCAAATTTGACTCTTTAATGAACCCCTCCTCATCTGCTTCACCCCCCCCCCCCCCCTGGAAGTTGCCAACCGAGTTTCTTGGATAAGAACGTACGATGTGTCACCTAGTCTATTCCCATATCAATGATATTGCTGCGGCTTTTCTTCGATAATGTCTTGTATTGTTTTATATTTAATATCAGTTTTGCATTTTACGTAAACACCTAAGTCTGATTTAACGTTAGGTTTATTTTTACAAGTAAGATACCTGTGTAAAATATATAATAAATTTGTGCCTGCTTCATCCCAAAAGGTATTTAAACTATTTATTAATACAGCCCTTATTTATTTTAAGATTTTTTTATATATTTCAGATAGGAATTAATCGATATGTTTACCTGTTGAGTATGTTTCTATTGGGGTTAATATACATATTAAATGTTTATATGCATTCAATTACCGAGTTGTGTGAGTGGCAGCAAGTCATGTTGCAAATGATGGGAAGCTTTCAAATATCCGCCGCTCTATCACGAGCGACAGTAATTTGGTGTAATCATGTTCGCGATAAAATCTATTTTAAACTACAATTTAGATACAAGTTTTGACTACAGTTTATTGCACTGAAAAGTAAAAGAAACTTTTGTGAAGGTTACAACAGGTTTTAATTAAGTTAAGGTCAGCTAATTCATAATTGTATCGCTTACTGTCTTTAGGAATTGGTTTGACATATATTTCTATTAAAAAATAGGTACTATAATAATTGGAAGTATGATTTAATGAAGATCAATATTGATAAATATATTCATGAACTTGTTCGTTCACGTGTACTTAAGGGGGGAGAGTGCATGCTGCATTCCCACAGCCGCTAGGGGGGACTCAACTGGCCACGTTACCCCTCTCTCACAGAAGGCTACCTTGAAATGTACTGTATTTCCTACTTTATCGTATTTCCCCAATGTACGTACGTGTTTCGGCAGTGAGTGAGATATGCTAGAGCCCATTTCCATTCCATCCTATCCTATCCCTCCCCATTTTCCCAATCCATTCCTTAATCCCACGTGCCTGCGTTTGTCATTCTGGACCGATGTTGGCATGTATCGCGGATGTTTATGGACGATAGTATCCACTTACCATCAGGTGGACTGCATGCTTGTCTGCCACCTTTTTCTATATATAAAAACTCTTTAATGGCTCTGGATAAAAAGTACCCGCCATATGAGCTACAACTATGCGAAGTTTCATTAAAATTCGTCTAGTTGTTTTTGCGTGATGTCCGCAGATAGACAGATAGACGGACAGACAAACAGATAGTCAGACAAAAAATTCAATCATTGTTGTTTTGGACTCTGTATCATTCGTATTACAGCACAACGATTTTTTTTTAATATTAAATGGTGACACTGCCTTGTTACAAATTTATTATATGTAATTGATATATCAAGATTCTAACCACATGAGTAAATAAGCTCCAACTTTAGTTGACAGTCAACAAATCGCACATAAAATTGAACACAACTAATTGTCCCTTTCTTCTCAAATCTTACCATCTTTTGCACTGCTCCAAATGACCCAATTAACATAAGTGTTGACGACGAGAAATCTGTAATGTAACCTTATAAGAGTGTGTCCATCGCAATGCGGTGCGACAGGAAGTGTCAGTGGTGTGAGCAAGTGGGGCTCCGCTGCCGTCGCTGGAGCGAGACCGAGACGCCGACCCGCGACCCCGCCGGCTTATTAGTTACCACTACTTGTCTTAATAGGAGGATTTTCTTTTATGTTATATTCACGTAATCACTCACAGAAGGCACAGGGGCGTTCTGTTGTATTTTATTTTACAGATGTACCCATATTTATTTGCTAAGATTACGACTTTCTAATTTGGAACAATTCCACTAGGTATCTACAGTCGGCAACAGTTTAATCTATACCTACCCATGGGTACCTTCATGTGCTACAAACAAGGGACAGTTTTGAATACTTTTGGGTACATTAGCGTGTTGCTGACCGTACATCACAACTATGGGCGATGAGTTGAATCCAAAAATATAAAGAATGAAATCAAATTTGGAAGAAAAATGATTTGAGTCTATACTTATAGGCTTGTCCTGTGATGTCGGCCAGCTTTAGATTAACAGCACTCCATCTCTTCTGAGACCTATATGTGGAGCGACCCAGTAATACTAATGTAATAGGAGTTTCCGTTATTGATAATGAGTACTGTCGTTTTCACAAATTAAAATATAATTAATGTACAACATGACGGCAACGAATGCTGACGTCATGCCCAAGTCACAGGGACCAAGTCATTATGAGGGAAAATAAAAGGAATACCTCCATTTTTAAGACTTTGTCTGTATTATGTATAGTCCTGACTCGATGATATCATCACTGTAGCCGGATTCAAATTCTAGTGAAAAGAGTCCTCACTTTGCGGTTTTAAGTACAGTTGGATGATTTTAATGGCAATGCGAATTATTTTTGTAGGATTGTAGAAAACACAAAATATAACACTAATAAAGACTCAGTCACAAAGAAAGTTATTTACATAAATAATTTAAAAAAAGACATAAATCTCTTTAAAATAAGACATATCTGAAATTATAAAAAATACATAGATTCAGTACAAAAATACTTTGTACTGAATAACGTTGACAAAAGTATATTAATTAAGTTTGATTAATAATTACCAGCCAACTATCTAATTATTGAAATTTGGATCACAAAAATCCAAAGGTCTTTATTATTATTATCAATTCACAAAATCGAAACTGATCTTCGAGTAGGTACTATTAATCTTTTTATAACGTTGGTAAACAATGCAATACAATCGGATTCCAACGCTTTCTACCTGGATTTATGAATGACGGCTCACATCCTTCCCTAAAGTACCAAATTTTGACCATCCTTTGCCTGAGGCTTTAAAGTTAAGTATACACGGCGACACTTTACACTCGACACTCAGTGTCGAAACTGAGTGTCGTAGTGTGTACATGCTGTTCGCACACCGAGTTTCGCATAAATGTCAGTATTAAGACGCCAGTGACACTAATGTTGAGACTTGTGTCGAATGTCAGTGTCGCCGTGTATACGTAACCTAAGTGAAGGTAGTAAAAAAATAAAAGTAAATAAACAATTTCTCACGATAAAAAAATGCGTATTATTGTTATTTGTTTTGATAGTTATTTTTTGACTTCCTCCAAAGAAATTAGCATTTAGCATAGACATGACAGTTAGGACTGAGCCCCAAATTATGCAAAAATTGCTCTTTGATGATCTAAATGAGACCAAATAAAAATTCTTAATTCCGTAATACAAAATGTTTATCAGTACTTGAAAGGATTTTTTTATTGTAAATATTTTATTATGAAATCATAACTTGCGCAAGAAACAAGTCATCAAGAAACTATTAATGTAATAATTATTAAGAAATTATTAGTGTGATTTAATGTAAAGAGCTTAGAAAGATAAAGAAGGTAAATATTACTAAGTATTTATTACTAAATGTTACTCTAAGGTGAAGAGTGTGTTACATTGTGCAAACATTGAATGAATAATGTTAGTCATATTGTTTACTTGCAAAGTTCTGGAGAATTATTTGAGCACACTAACAGATGGGTTCGTTTTCGTAGGAAAAAATAGTCATGATTAGTTATAATTATAACTATTGTGTAGTAAGTGTATAACAAAAGAAATAGACTTATCTTGTAGTGAATCCCAACGTATCGTAACGGTCGAGCGGCCGTTGGAGCTTGTGGACGGTGTGACTCATCGTGGCATCCTGTTGTGGTACTGACATACTATTCGCACCGAAACTCAATTGACACGTGACCGTAGTCGTAACCAGTCTTTTTAACATCCACTGTTGGACATGGACCTCCTCATTTATTCTAATGCATATTGTCTTGTGCATGGCTTGTTGAGTCCACTCTTTCAGAGGGGGTTTAGTAGCGACATGGCTTGAGGTAGAGACTACAAAGTCTAGAAGTTTAAAAAGATACATAATTTTTCTATGTTGGTTTTTTACTTATTTTTTTTTATTTAGAATGGGGGCAGACCAGCGGGCGGGCCACATGATGGTAAGTGGTCACCGCCGCCCATGGACACGTGCAACACCAGAGGGCTTGCGGGTGCGCTGTCAACCTAGAAGAATCCTGTTCACATTTCACATACAGTATATAGATAATAATAATAAGTAATATAATAGGAAGAATAATATATTGCATATTATCCTTTATCCTTATTTAGGTAATTCTAGTTTCTAATAAAATAAGGTTCATTTAAAAATTTGAGATTGAAAAATCTCTACTTTTAAATCAACACAATTATAAATAATATGAAATACGTATGCGTTCCCGTAGTAACGCAAGGTGTCGCGGTGTGGGCGCCAATGTTCTTGTCTGTAAATAATCTGCTCCGCTTACTCGTACTTGTAAAAATATGACAAATGATTTGTGCAAATACATCAGTAGGTGTACCCGTTTACTGAGACCAAAATAAGTTGTTTTAACAGTCATTTATGTAAAGAAACTGCTGCTTGAGCTGTAATAACAGTGAGCTATAATAAATAGTGTAGCGAAGAACTAAACAAAACGATCTGACATCACTATATCACTTTTTTAAGAATAAGATCTTATTAGTTATATTTTTAAAGCTTCCTTGTAAACATTATTTAGTTATATTTTTTAATATTTCGTTGTTAATCTAGAGAAATATTGTTAACGTAAAGCTTTAAATTGGTTAGCTGCAGGCGACTGTCTTTCGCTGAGTAAGCTTCTTCACAAAGCACTAACTGTTTTCTTGTTCATTAATATCATCTGACCACCGAATCTGTATTATTGCTGTGAAGATGTAACTCGTCAAGATCTGTGTATTTAACATCTGTGTACCTGTGCACTACAAATAAATTAATTTGAATTTGAATTTAAGACCTGATTTTATAATAATTATAAATAACCTGATTTATGTGCAAAATGCTAATATCTATGGTATAAAGCTTATACCCTCTGTTATTGTTTTTGATCGTACTGTTTTTGTTTTTGCCCTCTAAATTAAGTTGTATCAACATTGAACGACATAAGACTTCGATCGAAAACAGAATTATTATAGAGCAAAACAAAGCGAGAGGAGATCACTTTTTGAGGTTCTGTGAATAACGAATACCTATAAGAGAAAAGTTAATGTATTCACGCCTTTCAGTGTTTGATTTGCGTATTTGTGCGAAATATAACGTCCGATTCCGAAGCCTGCGAAAAGAATAACATCTTGTAAGGTAAACGGTGCAATAATTGACAGTTTGAGTGATGCTTTTCTCACGGGACTTTATAAATTCCCAACTGATTCATATATTGAATAGAAAATGACGATATAATGTTAAATATAATTATTTTCTAATAATTTATTAACTGAAATGAGTAATAAGATGGGAAAGGATGCGTTAATATTCTTTAGAATTTGTACGATAGATTTGTACCAGAAGGCACGTACGTCATCGTGATTATTACTGTAATAACTATATCTCAAAACTGTAATTGAAAGGGTGATGTTTATGATAATATTTGCACATATTAGTATCTCCACTATATTTACGCTAATTAAGCCGTTTTATAAGGACATTTTAGGGGACTATTCCTAAGAAAAATAAAACTAAATCTACGAATTTTATTTATACCAAAGTATGAATGAAATATGAATCTTAGGTGTTTATTTTAATGAGACAGAAATATATTTATATCCCACGAAATATCGCATATGTGTTGTATGCCAGTACTTTTGAAATTACTTTGAGACATGTTTTCTCCATAAAGCGTTAATATTTTAGCAATACTCTTAGGGAATTGATGGGTCATGCAGAAGAAAACATGTTGGATCCTACGTCTATTTTCTTTATCGGTTAGCGCATGAATGTTGAATTTTTATTACGCGTCTCATGATAATCGCATTATCAAGATTTTAGGTCTTATATAGATAAGATAAATATAAAAATTTTGGTACTAAATCTTTCTTAAAATATTAGCACCTTGCGATTCAATTGGCGTAAAAACCAAAGGGCTTCTTCTAACCTCTTTGTTATAGCTATTAAAAAATGGTGTAGTTGAATAATACTGGTCTTTCTGTGAGCATTAACAATCTAACTACCAAATCCCATTATGTGTAGTATTATAAAAAAATTAATGTGTTTTACGCCCCAAAAATTGTCATTTTTTGGCGTTTACGTCCCACCAAATAGCCTTTAAGGAAGCATTTTAAGTAAGTTATTTTTTTCTTGAATTATTTATAAATCTGTGGTGTATACACCAGTTGCATTCTGAATTTACTCAGTCTATTGACGTTAAACCTATGCTTTAAGTACTAATTAAAAGTTTTTTAACATGAAATATCAAAATAAATAACTTTATATTTATAGGAAAATCATTAGTAACAGTTTATAGGGATGGGCAAGTATCGAGTCATATTATTTGGTATAATTTACTTAGTCTATAGATTATTATGTATTTGTGAATTTAAATGATTTCATCTAAACTTACTTATACAAAATATGAATGTATAAAAACACAAACGCCACTATTAGGTAAAGGTTTTTTAAACACTTTTTCATGGTCATGGTAAAAAACATCTATTATTTCATGGTCGTAAAAGCCATCTAATTTTTATGGCCATAAAAAAGGTGGCTTTTAAGACCATTTGGCAACTAGTGATAAAAAAAATTGTCTTTAACGCCATAATTTCTGTGAAAATCTTGACTGGGCTCACAAAAAATATAGTCATTTTAAATATATAGATGGAGCGTAAAATACTGTTACAAAACTGTATAAATAACTCATTTTGCCAAAATGGCTTTTACGCCAATTGCATCGCAAGGTGTATATGTATAGGTGTGTAGGTGTATCCATATGTATCATAGATTATTTATTTCTATCTTGAAATATTAGTAGGTCAATTGTACTCGTAGTTATTATAATAACGGACTTATAAATAAGTTATATTTTTAGGGTAGTTTCTTATTACAATTTCATAAAACTACCACGTGGTCAGAGCCCGAACAACTACAGAACAAGTTTGATAAAATAATACGAGTTGTATCATCATCGTTTCACTCATGAACTATCCACTATCTAGACTTACCGACTGTCAGTCTGCAAAATGTTGAATAAAAAGTGTTGCTAATTTAAAATCGCATTCGAATGAATACGAACCGTTTGTGTCGTTGATATTTGAAAAGGATAGATATTGGTAGTACTCGTTGTGTCCAATTCGGCATTTCATTAAGTGTCAAGGTGAACCGATCGTCTGATTCTGTTGAACCGGTCTGTCTACCTAGTTTGTAATACTCGGATTAGATCGACTTTTGTCAATAATATTAGAATAGTGATAATTATGTATATGCAAAATATAAGGACAGGGTTTGAAATTAATAACAAAAAGTATTTAATAACTTAACTTAACGTATTGAATTAATAACTTGTGCTTTAGAAACTTTATTTTTGAACGGCTTCTTACAGAGAAATGTAGCATTGAAAAAAATTACACTGTACAATATTTGAGATCGTTTTAAAACAAAAGTACTTAAAGCAGAAATGCATACGGTAAATTTTGGTTGTTGCGATTACAAATTTTTTTTTACTACAAGTTTCAGTTTGGTGGCGGCTTAGTTCGGCGGTATCATAGGGCCATTTTTTTAGGTATCGGTATTTAGGTAGGCATAGAGAAGTATCGGTAAATGCTACAGGAGTTTTTTTGGCACTAGTTAGAAGATATGGACCTCGATCAACTGTGTTTGCAACAGGACAGTGCCACATATCATACAGAAGGAGAAATAATTTCTTTATTTAAAAAAAAAAATCCGGCGCTCAATCTGGGACAACGTTTATTACAAATCTAAGATCCCCGTGGCAAGAGCTACATTTAGTTTTTTTATACATTTACTTAGTTAGTTTATTGTATCATTGTGCTCCTTCAAAAATTATGTCTAAATTCCATATAGTATTCAAATTTAATTATAGAGGTAGAATATAAGAAAAGATAGTATCCATGTATGAACTTATATAAAGAAATACATAGATTTAGCCGATCGCTTCTAGATAAGTAAGAGTCACTTCCATTTACCGTAGGAGCATTCTTTATGTATTTGCTTGTTTTGTATTTGGTGTTAGTTAAATTCTTTCAATTTCTTATTATTCTTGGATACCGGTTGACCAAGAATGGATATTATTTGTATACACCCTACACTTGGGCTGTATAATGTCTTTACGACGAAACTTTATGTAGAGAATATATTTTTTGTACTAATGTAAATTCCAGATCTTTGTATTTGTTAAAGACGTATATATATATATATACTCCCGACGTTTTTGATGTTTACACGCCTGTCAAATTTCTTAAATATTGGTAGTGACGTGTAACACAAATTGTTACATACTTCATTGTTAATAATGACGTTGGCGCGGTTGTGTATCTGTTCTATCGATGGAGTTTCGATACCTTTGAAACTAGTACTTAGCTTATTATATTTAAAAAATATATGATGTCTTGATTCATTTAAACCCGAATATTTACTTTTGTAGTGGACTAAAATATGTGCATCTAATGCTATGACTTAAATTTAATGTTGACTTATTATGTATTGTGATATTAGTTTGTGTATCTTTTGGTTGGGTAAATGAAAAGCAAGTTTATTGTTACGATATTTTTTTCTGAGATTGTATTAATATTAATATTGTGATAATTGTACTTTGATTACTGATATTACTAATTACAATTAATTAAATAATAATTAATTGTATTAATAATTTAAATTTCATAATTTATAATATTTTTACATTAATAATTATTTAATTAATTACTTCATATTTATTGGTCATTAGGTACTTGTAATATTCAATTTTTGTTAGATACAATTATTTATTTTTATCTAAAAACTAATCTAAACTTATTTGTAAAATAACTTAAAACTAACATATGGATAAATAATAAAAATATAGTAGGTGTTTATTGTACAAACAGCTCAAAATATAGGATTATATATTGAGCATGTTGTACAAGTTTGGTCCCTGTGGCAAGGTACCCAGTGTGCTGGCGGCATTACCTCTCTGGATGACAAGGCTGATGCGTTGCGTGGGATAATGACCAGCCGTAGAGTCGCCAGTGCTGTCGACCAGGCGCTTAGAAAGATCTTTGAAAAATGAAAGCGCGCTACGACTAGGGTCTCGATACCGAAGGCAACAAAAATGTATTCGGGACCGATATCTCTATATTTGACTGTCTTGCGTTTCTCCGCTTGCTCTACCGTTGCCCCAGCCTTCATATTAGTTCCGTGGAGGTAAGACGGAGCCAGCGTGTTGACGCACATTGCGTCCCAAACAATGGGATGACCCATCTTCCACAGCACCAATGACATCCCGTGGAGTCTCTTACCATCATCACGCACGATACCGCTCGGCTCCAATAAAGCCGATACGTTGATGGTGGCAAGAGAACGACGTATGATGTCATTAAGTATGGCATGGCGTGAAAAGCGGCCAGCACTCGAGAGGCAAGACAGTCCGTAGTGTCCTAACTAGTCGACATCCCTGCCGCAGTAATATTTATGTTGTACACCTACCTTGGCTCCTAGACGGCGCCCCAAGTTTGCTGAAGGAATAATCAGAAACCAATACCCAGACTCCTTTTGCGCTACTGTCCTGTCTGGCCATGGCAGCTACAGAGCTGGTTTTAGTAAAGTGTCGAAAGTTTATTGATATTACATCTGGGATACGTCATCCCAGCTCCTTTAAAATTTAGGATGAATTGCTTCACCCGGAGAAAACATTTTCTAAACATTTCTAGCCTCCATCAGCACGCAACTTAGCAGTTTGTGGCGGGTTTTAATTCTTTTCCTGTGAGGCTGATCGTACTATGGATGGAGGACAGGAATGCCGGTAGGTAGGGCTACACTAGCGATTTTGCATTATTACATATTATATTGAATAGACTAATGTTCTATAATAATGTTATATTTATTTCGCCAATGCTGGCATGTGACGAGCTGTTATATGTAAATGATTTGAATTTGAAAAAAATATATTCATTTGAATTATATAATTCATTTGATATCATATTCAATTTGACGCAGTTTTTTTGCTGATTCAAGTGAACAAACGATATAATATAATTTGCGTAAAAAATAAAATTATTGGTCTCAAAAACAAAATCTTCTACTTTTTAACTTATATTTTAATCAATTTCTAGCTAAGTCATATAAAAACAATTTTTACATTAAGAAAGAAATCGCATCGATGAAGAAATATTTGACTTTAGTCATTTTAACAGTTTCAAATATGAAATACTTCTGAATACAAAAGACAATTATTTACGACAACTTTTTGATAATTTCGGTACTTAATTTCCTCAAGAAATAAAGTAAAAAATTAAAGATCTATTCCAGCAGGTTCTTTTAGAAATCCTACTATACTGTTACATTGTTTATTTTCTACACAAATGATATTATATCGTTTGTTCAATGAACTTTGCCAAAGGTGCACATTACGCGAACGACGTGATGAGCCTAACTCTCTTATAAATCTCTAATTATAATTCATTTTTTTTTAATATTTTGAAATATCCCATAGCATATCAATTATAAATACTTGCGATACCAAATGGTTCAATCAGATTAACTGATAACTAAAGGTATGATTGACGTTTTCAATTAGAACAGCTTTAATGAACATTGTTGTAACAATTAAAACACACAACACTAATAATGAAAGATGGAAATCAATTTCTTTCGTGACATTAATTATTTGAAAGATAATTATTTTGAAATCGGAAAGAGATAATTTAATACCTTGGTATCAATCAATTTACATTTTCATACAATTTAAATACTTCTTTTAACGCAGATTCGTTTTTGGTCTCTTTCTAAGTGTAGTCGCGGACCGCGGTGTAATCGACTGCCGATTTTAGAATCGCAATAGCATTACCCACAAATTCTCCGATGATGCAATGTTATAAGTTTCCCGACCTTTTGATACATTGAACTCATTTGTGTCTTGAAGACTAGCGTCCACATTAGTACATATATACATCCTAATTTAATGGACAGACTTCCAACAGAAATTGTACTCAACACAATAATTGCCACCTTCTTCCTGAGACTTATTTTTTATATGTATGTATATGGGTATTATAATTGTTTGATATATATGAAAGAAATCACAGAAGTGCCGTGCCTCATTTGACTAAACCATCATATCAACTGCGTATTTAACTCCATTTCATTGAAAGTTTAACTTTTCTCCAGAGTTCAAGGGGACCATTCCACGGTTTTTCCATTCTTAACCCGTTTGTGTCGCGGAATAAGCGTTATTAAGTCTCAGGACCCCAGTGACTGGAAACTTGAACCCAGAATCGTGACTCAGGCTCGTCCAACAGGTTATACAAATACACACTCATAGCGCGATGAAGTAAGTTATTGTACACAGAGTGGGGTAATGTGGCCAAGAGTCGTCAGTGACAGTTACTATTATAGGTTATTTTTATATTAATTGAATCTTCCGGGCTACTTGGCCGAGGTCTTCTGGAATCTCTTCTCTTTCTTACAAACGTTTCGTCAACAACCGCGGTTGACATCTTCAGTGGCGACTGCGTTCACTTTCGGAGAACGCGTTCACTTTTTCCCAATCCATTCCTTAATCTGCGAAGTTATGCAGCACATCCGGGGACGTGCCAACGTTTGTCATTCTGGACTGATGTTGGCATGTACCGCGGATGTCTATGGACGACAGTATCCATTTACCATCAAGTGGACTGTATGCCCGTCTGCCGCTTTTTTTCCATAACGAAAAATAAAAAAAATATATTTTTAAATGTATTAGTAATATATGGAAACTAATAGAAAATTTCGTATTTCTATATGGTATGGTTCTGGTATGGTGTTAACATGTATCGTGAATTTTCATATGCACTTACCATCAATATCGGCCACATTATTTCTATTAAAAATATTAAATAATTGAAAGTAAAATCGATAGCGTCAAAAACAGGTGCGTTTGCCCCGCATAGCGGCTTTTTGCTGATGATATCTTAGCTCTTCCTATTGCCCTGGTGCGCGGAGCTTTTGTGAAGCCTATGTTTTTGCTCATTTTCGTGTTACCCAACTGGATTATTTATTGATGATACTCATTTTCAAGTACTTAGAACGCACTCAGTCAAAATACAAGTTGATTTAACCCCTCACACAAAAGAGAGTGGTGTTTAAAACTACAATAGCATGTTTGCCTGTTTATTTGCGAATTCATATCTCTATCGCGATTGGTAGGATGTTCATGTGTGTATTCAATTTAAAAGCTATTTTATTATATCTACTATATTATATATCTACTTAGTTCTTTTTTATTTCTCTTATTGTTTTGTGGATAAGTTGTGTATGGCACCATACATGGTGACTTCAATAATACTACTCTTCTGATGTAAATAAATATATTGTACGCGTAGTTTTACAGATTGAAATAGACAAGTAATGAAGTAAGACTGCACTGGATGTTGATGTCTTGTTGGCCGTGTAAGAGAGAATATGGTGATGCCTTGAGGGTCGTGAGAGAGAGAATATATTGATGCCTTGTTGGCTGTGTGAGAGAGAATATGTTGATGACCTGTTGGCTGTGTGAGAGAGAATATGTTGATGCCTTGTTGGCCGTGTTAGAGAGAATATGGTGATGCCTTGATGGTCGTATGAGAGAGAATATATTGATGCCTTCTTGGCCGTGTGAGAGAGAATATGTTGATGACCTGTTGGCTGTGCGAGAAAGTATATGTTGATGCCTTGTTGGCCGTGTGAGATTGAATATGTTGATGCCTTGTTGGCCGTATGAGAGAGAATATGTTGATGCCTCGTTGGTCGTGTGAGAGAGAATATAGTGATGTCTTGATGGCCGTATGAGAGAGGATATGTTGTGCTTTGTTGGCAGCTCGAGACAGATTGTGTTGCCTTGTCGGCGATTTCTCTAAGTTCCATGTGCCATTTTACTAAGTTACTAGGAACAAAATTTAAGTAAACAAAGAAGAGTAGGGCTGTTTACCGAGGACCGTTTGCAAGACCAATAAAGTCCCTGTCATAAACTGTCGGCACCTCGTTAAACCTAATTTAATTTAACTCCAGCAATTATACTACACTGTTCTCAGAGAGTGAAGGAACAAAAGAAATTGTAAATAAAATTTCAAAGGAAGTAAAATGGTGTTTCTGCACACTTGATAGGACAAAGGTTTTAACTTAAAAATTAAGTAATAAAACGATTCGAAAACTAAAACTATTATCCTACGTGGGTGCGTAGAATTTATAGTGCGTAGAATGCGTAGATTATTTCTTCAGAGCATTTAGCAGATCAAAATGAAATAAGTAAATCTTATTTTATTCCACGAAATCAAAACCTACAAAGTAATAATACTACTTCATATAGTTATGAATAAACTTAGGCCCCAATCTGACACTGGGTTCCAAATCTGACGTGTTAAATGACGTCATATTGTGAATAAAATACTTCTAAAAATTATACAAAACGTGTAACATGATTCATGCACGATTTGTAATACTCCAATACAAAAATATTTAAAAAACGATACATTTTTTAAGGCACCAGAGGCGATTCTCACGTTCTGTGCGTGTGGGCATTGTTTTAAATGGGGCTTAAGTTGGGAGTAGCTTTTAAAATTAAATTATTATTGGAATTCCTATATATTAGAATCATAAAGAAATCAAAACATTTACTTCAGACGCTGTGCCATTTCGTTGGCAGAAAGACTGGGCATTCGATTTAAACGTTTCGGAAATGGTATTTTATATCTATTTAACCATTCAATTAAGATCCTTGTCTTAACGCGAATATTTTCGCGTTGGTGTCGTAAAGGGCGATTAAGGGATAACTGAGAAACTACATTACCTTTAAAAGACAAGACTCTCCAACCCGCTTGGGAAGCGTAGCGTTTTAAGGCCACATATTCCTCATACACGAAGTAATGAATACACGAAGAGGCCCATGGCCCGTAGAGGACGATAAAAGGGTCGGTGACAATTACGATTTAAGGAAGTAAAAAAGAGAGGCAATAAAACATATCAATAACTTTATAAACTTCTCTATCGCTCTCTACGGGCTGTGTCCAAACCTTTCCCGAAGCCGAAACCATGGGTATTGTTCATTATTATACTTGAGGAGTTATGCAAAAAAGAAAAAAATGTTCTGCGGGTTCTATTTTTATATTACATTTTTTCAAAGAACACTTGGATCGATACAAAGTTTCATGACGTCTGAACCAATTTTGAAAACACTATTTCCACTCCTCGTCGGGTACATCTTTCTTCGAATGTTACCAGCGCGTCTTCCGGCGACGAAAACTGCTTCCCTTTTAGTCGGAATTTAAATTTGGGAAATAAAAAAAAACACTAGGAGCCAAGTCGGGACTGTAAGAAGGATGGCCTAAAACTTTAACCTGGGTACTGTCCAAAAAGTCACCTGTTGTTAGCGGTGAGCGAGCGGGCGCGTTGTCTTGGTGCAGCAGCAGTCCGCAGAGACCTATGTTTGGACGATTGTTATATACTCACTGCAGTAAAAACGATTGGCAAGCACGTGACTTCGTACTATTCTGTGTTAATGCTGCTTTGGTTTCGTAAAGGTACAGATATCAGGTAGCCAGTTAAAGTGCCGATTACAATTTTTCCAGCGCTTCTCACTCTTTCCACCTTGGTAGGCGTTGGCTCACTTTGAAACAGCCAAACGCTTAAATTGATGCTTAGTTTCTGGATCATACTGGTAGATTCAAGATTTATTACCTGTGACAATGTCGTAAATGTGCCGGGACGATGCTGCTACAAATTTTGTTATCATATCACGGCACCATTCGACACGAACTTGTTTTTGGGCCTCCTTGAGGACGTGCGGCAACCAGCGCGATACTATCCTCCTGAGTCGTAGATGCCCATATAATACCACTCTCCCCGATCGGCAATCTCTCCTGAATCCTCTCATATGTAACTCGCCGGTTTCCACAAATTAAAGGGCCGTTAAAGGGCGACCGCTTCATTCTTCGTGAGTCAAACTTAGTCTATTACGCTTAAATTTATTGTACCAACGATACACAGTTGCCTTAGAAGGGCACTTGTCTGCAAATGCCTTTTGATGTCTTAAAGATCCTAAAGAACATTTAAAATCATACCAGATCATATCGCGGAAATTATTTCCGTCGAATATCCATTTTTTAATGAGACACGATATTCTGATCTCGGTAAATCCACTATCGCTTTACTGGACTTACTTCGACGGGACTAGACATTGATAGGACACTTTTAAACTTTGAAATTGTTTATTACGAAGAAAATTTGACACTGGCAGAATGTGCTAATTGCATCATTGCCATATATGAAAAAAAAAGGAGTCTGTGTATGTATACTGTATATGTATCGTTGTTGTAAAGGACAACGTCTGCTGTCGATAATTACTGGGTCGTTTTTTTTGCAATTTGCAATATGTCCTATGTAGTGTGTTTATCCAGGAATGTATAGAATACATTTCTATCGAGGTCGATTTAACTTTTGAAAATAATATTTAGGGATCATCACGGCGATAGCATCTACACTATTCAAGATAATGATATGCTATCATAGGAATATTTAGAAAAACAATCTAGATATTCATATAGATCTAGAAAAATATAACCCATTGAAAAATTGACTTGGTATTAACTTGAATTGAATAGGTCTCATGTGACCGATGCAAATGACAGTTTCTAATAAATGTTTTCAAGAATGCGACTTGCCATATTTTTTAATATATTCATCTACATATTATGTGGTTGCCAACGGGGGCGGTACCTAAGGGCGTTGAAATGACCTATACTATGGGCGATGAAGACTTTGGATGCACCTTTTCCTGTGTTCCTTTCCCATCATTTACTTATATATTGCACTCAACGGTGGCACCTAGTTTATTTTTCCTGAAAGTGGGCCCTTGGCCAAATACTGACTGACTGAAAACTGACTAGTTTATATACATATCGAACATTCCATATTAAAGGTAGCTCTTTATGAATGTAACTTTGTAATTAATCTGTATTGAATCGTGGGATTTTTTGCAATTATTCAATGAATGGAAAAAGTAAATTACCTATGTTCGCGGTTTTACCAACAGCAAGTTCAATTTGCATTGATCCTGGGTATTTTCATCTTTGAAGAATTTCCTGCCCGTCGAATGTACCGGATATCGATATGTATGGTACAGATGTACAACATCTACAATCAGCCACACGCTAATGTCGTCAAAACCTTTAGATTCTTTCTACCCCTTATCTATTAATAACTCCGTCTAAGTTGCTGATGAGAAGTAAAGTAAAGTAAAAGTAAATTAAATAGATACCTACATGGGAATTTTCCAATTAATAGATAGAGGAATATCTAGTAATGAAATGGGTGCAGGCAGTCCTATTAATTCCTATTATCTAACACTAGCGACCCGCCCTCGCTTCGCTTCGGTTTATAAGTTTTTATTTTTTCAATTTTTTTAAAAATTTCATAATTAAATATAGCCTATATTAGACACTTCCTATATGTAGCTTCCTATTCGTGAAAGAATTTTTGAAATCGATTCAGTAGCTCCAGAAATTACCCCCAACATACCCACAAACAAACACACAATTTTACCTCTTTATTATATTAGTATAGATAGATATCTATTTAATTTCAAGATAATTATTAATACAATTATTACTAGATATATTTAGTGTATACGTTAGTAATTACACCAATTAACTAATACGTATGGTGGTTGATTGGTTTTTTTATAGAAAGGCGGCGGCAGACGAACCTAAAGTCTATCTGGTGGTGAGTGGATACTGTCGTCCGTCATCTGCGATACATGCCAATATCGGTCCAGAATGACAAACGTGGGCACGTCGGCGGGTGCGCTGACTACCTTTGCGGATTTGGGAATAGATTCAGAAAAAGGGTTTGGAAAATTGGGGATAGGATAGGATGGATTAGGAATGGGCTCTGGCATTCCATCCCGAGGCTCTGGCTCTCGGGAATAAGATGAAATGGAAAATGCAGTACGTTTCATGGTATTCTTCTGTGAGAGACTGCAGCCCGAAACTCTCATGATTACTTATGATTAAGGCCAGTGCCGTGGGACATTATGGGCAGATATCGGCTATGAAAGCACAACAATAATATCTAACAATTTTAGTTGCTATTTTATGATTTGGCTTTCCTAGACTTATTTATTCATTACAACATGTGACGCTCTAATCCAAACAGCATCCTAATGCTTCTTTTTTGTGCGATTTAAGATCCGAGTGACTAAGCAGCTAATTTCAGCTCAATAACTAAACTGGCTTCCATAAGACGAACATCCTACATAAGTACTCCACGGAATTATAACCTCTATTTTATCATAAATAAGGTTCATGATAAAGTGAGCGAATTGTCTGGTAGTATGTTTACTGTAGTGACGTCATCTTGTTAAGGATCAGAGGACCGCTGGAGCCTTTTGTTTTGTGTTCTCGGAACATGTGTTTTAATCAGTGCCGTTTTGCGAGGCTTCTTCGTTCGAAATCTGATTGAGGCTTCTTTGTTTTATCAAGATTGGGTTTGGCCATATTAATGACCCCCCAAAATGTGCTTAATCATATATACAATGCTGATTGATAAGGAAAGGTAGACCTCATGGCAATTCGTTAGCTAGGTTTGTATCGTATGTCTGATTCATACTGACCGCAGGGTATGGAAGAGAGACGCTACACCGTGAACATACACCGGCCTTCAGCCAACACTTTTACCAGGTATCGGCAAGTGCTTGGGCGCTTCTCACCGATTCGTGATCCCGCGATACCCTCCCAAAGCGACGCCCTAAGCCGAGGTCCCTTCCTTTCGCCGGTCTACCGGCGGGGGAACCCTTAGACTCGTTGCTGCACACACTATTTGCCCCTGGCTGAGCGCCTTCTGTGCTTGCCCTAAACTATTGAAAGTCCGGTGATTGTTGAAAGGTCATTAGGGCCACAAGAATTTAGCCCTTCCGAAAAATAACTGCATAGAATAGATTCGTATGGAGGCGTATCTACTGTTAATGTGATGATACTGAATGCTTAAAAACACGAACTATCGCCACTCAAAATTTCTTTTTTTCAGTCATTACACTGTATGTGATTGAACTTAAAATTTAAGTTACAACTGATTTATGCACTCGCGCGAATTGATTATCGGTAGATGAAATCCCGCGGATGGCCCAGAGACTCTAGTAGCACTAACTTGTTGAAGAGCTGTTGGTAAGTAAAATCTGGGTCGATACCTGAACGGCAATTCCGCAAGACAAGACTAGAATAACTATAATTAATAAAATAAATAAATAACGCCACACACAATGGGCCAAACTGATTCTCTGTGTCGTGGGACCCTCTGGTCCCCGATCACCCAGACCCGATCATCTATTTGTCTTTAAACAATTGTGTGTCCGATTGTCGATAAAATAATCGGTAAAATTAGGGGTAATTCCACGTAAAGTGATCCTTTTACCTATAATAAAGTAATACATAAACACACTTAAAAATGAAAAACGCATCAGATTATTGAAACTTTACTGAATAGCTTATTAGTAAAATATGTATATTACTCGTATTAATCCACAAACGATTTGTGTGAAAGAATTAAACAAACACTTCTAAGCTTTGATAAATGTTTGTTCAAACTTATGACTGCCTACGTTATTATGAACTATGATTTTTGTAACTTTTTACATTAAAATGTAGATAGATATGTACTTCAATGAATCTTCTTATCTCATTTGTTAGTTTAATAACTAAGTCCACTTTCTAAAGGCTAAAAATAATAAATGCATATTTATACTTATTTCAGCTTTCTACGGCATCCCAAAATATGTAAATACGGGTTATACGGTTTCTAATCGGGTCGTCATGTTGGGATTGTGACCTTTTGGAAGGCTTTCGGAATGTAACCTTTGGCACGAGATGCGCTGAGGAACGCACTTAACGTCCTTATGAAATAATACGATTGTTTGAATTTGCATAGTGTACATTTCTGGGTTGAGTAAAGAGGTGAAACTTCTTAAGGTTAAAGGTATTTTCACAATCCTTTGAACGTGGCGCTTCAGCAACTTCAAGTAAATGGTATCAAAATATATTCTCATTTACAGTCTTTTCTTAAAAATGCTTTTATGGAAAAGCATTTTTAATAAAATTATATTTATATTGTTTTTTTATTAAAAATAGCTGAAGTTTATTTTTATTGAAGATTATAGGGTTCTGCGCTGATCAATACTCTTATGAAGAAAAGGCATTGTAGCATTTTTAAGGAAAGTATAAGGAACAATTTATTCCGAAATTTAAAATAAACGACGGTTATTCGTTTTGATTTATCCAAAACTCCAAGTTGCTAGCTTCATTTTAAATTAATGAAAAATCTTCCACATTTGTATCAAATGTCATCAAAATGCACTTTTCCTTTATTTTCTAAGGTGAACAGTATAGTGCGTATAGAGAGCAGTATACTTTCCTATAATGCGCTACCAAAGCCTACGGTCAGCAGGTATCGCAGGATCGTTTTAGCAGTGACTTATTGGATTTCTTCTGATTTTAGTAGGTGAGCGGACTGATTCTTCAAAGTGGTCCATAAATGACTTATTCACCACAGGTTTATTGAAGAACACATTAATATTTTTAAGTGGAAAAAATAAAAATACATTTTTTGCATTGAGATATTGAATTTAAAGATTTATAAAAATAATTTTACTGCAAATGAAGTTCTGTAATTATCTGCCCATATCGTAAGCAGCATTGTAAGGAGAATAACATTAAGTATCGTAAACATTTGAATAATTGAATCTGTGAGGCCTATACTGACATTGGATTTTGCGTGATTTGCATTAGTATGGGCAATTTATTATCGAATTACTATGGACAGAACTATCTATGCTCGAGGCTTTTTTGGAAGGATAGGATCCGGAAAAAGGTAATTCGTTTTAAAACCAAGGTAACTAACTGTTACAGCCTGGATAAGGAAATTGCATATCTGTGGCCCGAACAGACTGGCAATGGAACGCATACATCTGTCATGAGCCAACAATTATAGACTAAACGTTTCCTGAAATGTAGAACACGTACAGGGAAGTGCAATATGGAACCTTCCCCAGCCAGTTGGACTGATGGTCTACAGGAAACCACTGTACGATTAAGACGACCGTTACTTGGAAGCTTGCTCTTTGGATGAGACCTATATATCCAACAGTGGCATAACGTGGGTTTAGGCATTAAGGATTATACGAAGGACAACTCTGATAATGACTGGTGTATAAGATATAATTATTATGTAGATTGTATATATTATTTTATACCTCACAATCATTGGTTATTTTACTGTAATTGGACTAAATGTTTCCTGCAATGGAGACCAAGTACAGGGCAGTCCTGTGTGTAACATCCCTAGGCCAGTTGGCAGACTATAAAGTACTACTTACTATCGTTTTTTTCCGCTACTGTTTGGGAATGTCTAGTAGCGGAATAACACGAGTTGATAAGAAAGGAAGAATTAAATTATGTTGTTCTAAATGTTATTGGATATCGTACAATCCCTAGTCCTTTTAGTGAGTCTAAATCTAAACTATGTTACTTATACTTGGCACAAAGAACCGGTTCAAATGATGTAATAGCTGCAAAGTTTTGAAAAATGCTGGTGCCGTTAACGTGGCCTCTACGTTCACTCTATAAAAGGTTACGTGTATCCTTATTTGATCGCTGCCAATATATCTATATTATTATGAATAGTCTAGTTTAAATTGATGGATAACCTTGAAAAGATTATTTTGACTAATACATTTCACATATTTAATATACTCGTATAACGTTTTAGTCTTTTGCTTGTTTTAACATATTGTTTTAAATTGTGAATCGGGTCTACGCGTTCAACTAAAGGCTTTTGTTATTTTCTATCCACTTATGTAAACTTTGAAAAAAAAAACCCATTTCATAACTTTTATTACACCTGTGCTTTACATTAAAGACGTTTGAAAGTCCTTAAATCTCCTTGTGTCTAAAAAGAGAGGTTTGTACCCTGCAGTGGGACTTTCCGTGGGTGTCTTGTACCCTGCAGTGGGACTTTCCGTGGGCGTCGTAAAAGACGACAAAGGATTAACAGAGCCAACTACCACAAGCCCCGAGGAACTGCACCACCTCTAAAAGCGTGGGCTCTCCAGCTGGCTTGACCAGCGTGCCGGTTTAAAGACATACATAGCTTATGCACAAGTCAAATGGTTATGGTTACATTTTTATTGTCAAAGTTCAGGAGTTCATTGAATAACAAGTGATTTATGTGAAATTTACTTAAATGGTATCATTGTTAATAACCATTCCACTTAAACTCGGTTTTCTTAGAGAAACTGGCCTGAATTGTAAATGCGTTTGACCAATACCAACGTCCTTGCTTTCGAAAAATACTGCATTCCACTTACCAACACGCTACTCGATACGTCCCCAATACTTACACTGTCACATACATTGATTCTTCAACTAGATGTATAGATAGAGTGACTTACTTTGAACCAGCGATAGAAGAAATTGTTCATATTTGTTTCGTTTAATGTAGTTATGGATGTAGGGCAATATTGTCATTCGTGGTTTCAGTGTTTATTTTATAGCCTAACTAATTTATCTGTTACAATTTATTTTGCAATGTTAACGATATCACGTCATATAATGCAACATTAAAATCAGCTAGCTATTTGCTAAGAAAGAAATTGTATGCAAAATTATGATAATATTGCATGCATATATTTGGCTGCATTGCTGTATTCTATCGAAACATAGTGATGTTTAGTAACAGTTAATTATCATATTCTGGTTGCTACCATTAGTTCTACTAATCAATCCTACCATAGAACTAGATTTATCATAGGGTTTTGTCCTTCAGTCATAGGACAAAAAGTAGGACAGTGAGAAAAAATACCACTGTGCACTGGGTAGAACTGATTAGGAATAAGACTTAGGCTGTGGTAACCCAAATTCACAGCCATTCGAGTTTATTTCAAGTCCGATATATAGGCTCAATGTCTTTTACTCTTACAATAGCCTAGAATCGACAATTGCCTAGAATTATACGAGCTAATATGGAATTACACAAATTAACAATTACTCCTAAGTGGTTTCAATGAATAGAGATTTTTTACAACCCAATGTAACTAACCGTTATCAGAATGTAATGGGTAGCCGGCTGTGGAATAGCACTATATCATCTCTTCCCGTGAATGTCTTAAAATGTCACAAAGGAATAACAAGCCGCTACCACAAGCCCTCAAAATCTACTCCACTTTTAAAACAGTGGATTTGCCAACCCGCTTGATCAGCATGACGTATTAAGAGCATGCATTCCTTATGCTCAAGACACTGCACATGAAGAGGTCCATGTCCACCAGTGCGTGTTAAAGGCTGAATACGGTTACAAATGATTTTATTCGGTTTGTTGCTACGGAAAAGTTCAATATACTTTCAACATAACTTGTACTCAAGAACGTTCCTAAGTTTACGTAAATTCACCCTCGTACTGGCACATAAAAGGTTTTTTCGCAAGCCGATCTAGTATTGAAGTCGAAAAGACGTTGGCTACGTCGGCTATGTAGGCGTAAAGCAATTGAGCAACTGGCCGCTTTATCGCAGCTTTGTCACCGTTGCTATGATGCAACTTACGTTTCGCTTATCATGACAATGCAATCTTTATGGAATACATTTATTTAAAAGTGCACTACGAAAATGCATTATCGATGCACACAGGACAATGTGCACGAGGAAGCCCATCTCCTGCAGTGGATACTGAAAGGGCTGGTTGCATTGCATGCATATGTTAATTGTAATGTTTTAACCGTGATAACTAGAAACTTATTTAATTTTTTCTATAAATTATATAAGGTACAAGTTTCCAGTTAATTTTTTAGTGGAAAACTGTGCTACTTTGAATTCACATTTATCTGTGAATTATGGGTGCTTGGCGGAAGAGCATTGTGACAAAATTCGCTATATTAGAGACATTTAGGCATAATAATATCGGTATTTTCAGTAAGATGAATAAAATAATGTCAATCTGAATTTAAACAAAGATTTATAAATATATTTTCGAAATATACAGGAATATTAAATGTCAGTTGGTTATGTACATACAATTAGTTTATTTGTTTTAGATTACGCACTTTTCTGCGTCAACTGATGTCAACGTGTTGACGTTTCGCGCATGGAATACAAAATTATTTCGCTCGTCGTGTTACGCAACTGAGATGCTTGAACGCTTTAATTATGAAACTTCACAATCGGTATCGTTTATTTTATTTATTGTTTAGGAATTTTAAAAACTAGGTTATTATCACCATTATTTTTATCCACATACATGGGTAACGCTTCTAGTGTTTTTAAAAACCTCTTTAATTAAAAGCTTGAGTCTAAAATGGTCCATTAGCGCTACTTAGCGCTCAGTGCTCATATTACAACACTACCTGCGCCAGTTTTTTTAGCTCATGTTATCAATCAGGCTATTTATAAAAAAAACTCGGGAAAACTATATTTCATTTATTAAACTATACAAAATAAAATTAATTTTAATTATATATTGGTGCCTCTTTGCTGGATAAAATCCGAAAACGAATAAATTCGTACGAATAACCAAAGTTTACCCACATAGCTCCAGGATCAGCAGGTTAATTCATATCCATCTACTGCGAGTGGTCATATCTATCGGAAAACAGTGGTGCTGTCGTCGGAGGTTATATGTCAAACGTCCTTTTGTCGTCAAGGCCAGTGGTCTCTTGTGCTTGGTGTTGCGTGACCAATAGCCGATGGTATACATGAATCAACACGTCGCTTTCAACCAAGTAGCTGTGGCTGGATGTGATGAGCGGAAGCCCGAGTACGGTGGCGATACTAGGAGAGGGTCGGCCGTGTGGGGCCGTGCCAGGTTTTAGGAATAGCATCACCCCATCTCTTCTCTTAGGTCTCGGAAAGGGCGAATAAGGGATAACAAAGCCGCTACCACAAGCCCTAAAGAACTACCCCACCTTTAAAAGAGTGGACTTTATAACCCGCTTGTTCATCGTGGCATTTTAAGGATAGCAGTGAACGATTAAATGGGTGGTCATGAACGGAATCTATAGTTTCTGACATCGGGAAAGGTTCGGTTATGTCAGTAGAGCGACTTTTATCCATCAGTTGAGAAACGGAGGCTGATGATGGTATTGTATAATCATTTATTATCTAAAACAATAAGAGGTACAGTATATAACAACGGTTATGTGATAGACATGGCGCCGCGGAAGCGGTGATCGAGGCTGCCGTACGTGGGCCGGTAGCGCGGCGTGCGCTGGGTCCACGGACCGCGCCGGTTCTTGTAGCTCGAGCAAGCGATGAGGCTGTTCATTGCGGGAGGCCGAGACTGCTCCACGCTGATACCGTAACGACGGCTGGAGAACAATCTTGTTTCATTATTTTTTTGTGGAAAATAGATGTAGGACGGACAGATAGTCCGCCTGGTTGTCAGTGGATACTGTCGCTCATAGACGTCCGCGATACATACCAACATCAGTCCAGAATAACGTGAATGACGTTGATACGTCTGCATGCGCCACCTACCTTTGGAGTTTTAGTAATATATTTGGGACAATCTTTGAGAAGGATTAATACATAATAGGACACTAATGAAGGATTTATCTCCATATTTTTATTTAGAACATTTCTTTCCGCCTTTGACAATGGTTATAGGAGTAAGTTTTGAGACAATTAAATACAGTCACATATCCGAAAAGAGATCCGATTATTACATACTCACACACCCCGAACGACGGTGCCAGTAAGTACCTAAATACAAACGTGGAAAGGGATAAAATACAGTTTGTAAATTATTGACCATCAAGTTACCTCTTGGTCCGGGGCGTGAGCTGCTGGTACTCGTCCCCGATGAGCACGCTGCTGTCGAGGGTGCCGTCCAGCTGCAGCAGGTCGCCCGCCGACACCGACACGTCCAGCTTAGACGCGCGCTCGCACGTCCATACAAACATCAACATTATCAGCATCTGGGGAGAAGTTGATTTATTGGTGAAAAATTTGCACTCCTTTCATATCCCAATTCAAATTCAAATTCTTTATTTGTATTAAACATACATGATACAATTTGTAATGAGGTCTGACTCCCAAACTAGAAAAAAATGTATATCTTGGGAGCCAGTACTTTCCCAAAACGAATGTCCTATTTTAATACAAGTTAAATTTTTGTTTTACTTTTTTATAATAATAAAGTCTATTTATATAAGACATTCACATATTTTCTATACGGTAATTGTTACTTATAACGTAGTCTACAAAAAAAAAGTATCCGTATTAATTAAAGGATTTTTTATATATTATTAATATTATAACGATTGGGATCTTGCGGCAAGGTGGCAAGGGTCTGGCGACATTACCCCGTTGACTAGCAATGATTTTGCGCTGAATTAAGTATACCCGGCCCTGGGTTCACTTTATAATACAATTATAGCAATAAACGTATGGAATTTAAATAACATGACTATATTGCAAATGGCACATATTTACAAATTGCAATATAACTGCCCCCAATTCTGACTACAATACAAAATCAAACTTTTTATTTACCAGAACACCTAAAACAAGATAACATAAATATTATAGCATCATACTCTAGCAAGATACAATTTTCAATAATCATAACACCTGTAAAATATTTATTCTTTCAAAGTAAATTATTATTATAATTACATAAACGTGTAAATTCCTTTTATACGACTAATTTTTGCTTGCTAATTGTGTCTAATACTTACTACACAAATATGCAGTATGAATATGAAGAGAGTGGAGTTTCTGAAGCCTATCGAGTCAAACAGCAGTCCGGAAACGGTGGGACCGATAAAGGCGCCCAATGCGAAGGTGGAGGTCCACATACCGGACACCAGACCATAGGTCTCTATTGAGTTTGACAGGCCGCTGGCACTAAAGATAGAGGAAATACATGATTAAACAAACACTAAAATGTGACTTTACTTCACTGTAGGTATATATTCCTAAACGTTCTTCCCTTACTGGTAGGAGCTCGTTTCAACAGAATCAGGAACAACGAACCTTTAAGTTAGAAAATCTTAATCAAAGTCAATTTGATACGAGAGTCATAATCAAAATGTGCCTTTTCGTTACCAAAAAGTCTGGGTTATCACATGCATTCGACTGAAATGTTTAATTGATATAAATAAATTGTATAAATTGGCCGCGTGGTGTCGGCCGGCCACCTCGTTTTCTCCCGCGGGTGTTGTAAAAGGCTTTTAAGGGCTACCACTAGGCTACCACCTAGAACTAAACGGCTACCACCTAGAACAAAACGGCTACCACAGACCCTGAGGAACTACACCACCTTTAAAAGAGTAGACACGCCAATCCGCTCGGGCAGCGTGGCGCTTTCAGGGCTTACATCCCCCATGCACGAGACAATGTGCATGTTCTGCGGTGGATACTGAAAGGGCTGGTTGCATTGCATTACAATCAAAGTCAACAAATTTATACCGACATATCGTAAGGTTCCTTTGTGAATAACGTTACAAACGGATTTTAGTTAATAGGGTAGATGACTATAACTGAAGTAATGCCTTAACGCTTCTAAACCCTTTATCTTGTTATTTTTAAGACATTTTGACGTAGCGAATTAATTTCTAGTATCGTCTTCTTAACTTAAACTATACAATTAAATAGTTTTTGAATAAAAGTCAAGTACTCGATTATGTAAGCAATATTTGTAAGCGATTATTTGAACTCACGAGCTCATAAATATGAAACCAGACTACATACTTTTATGCCATCACCGTTCATCTAACGACTTATCATGAAACCATACTGTTCACTGCTTTTTAATGTTCACTGCTTCGTATTGTTCGTATTGTTCACTGCTGGACATGGATCTCCTCATGCACTCTGTCTTGTGCATGAGGGATGTATGACCTTAAAACGCCACACTAGCCATACGAATTGGCGAGTCCACTCTTTTAGAGATGGTGTACTCACTATGGGATTGTAGTAACCACTTTGCTATTCCTTATTCTCTTTTAATGAAAGGTATTATAAAGTAATATATACGATAAGTAATATATAAAGATAAAGTATTATATACAAGTTTTGTGGAATTTGGGTGATTGTGAAGTAAAAACTGCATGTCGTTTTGATGAGACTCATTATAATTCGATTAGAGACCTTTCTTTTTATTGCGAATCGGAGAAGCCATTAAAGTGGCTGCTTAAATTCGTTTCAGTGGCGTAGATATCTGTAATTTGGTCTCTTGTTGATGGTCGCACGTGACGTGGATAAGGTAATAAAATATTAACTCTCGTATTTTTTTTTTTATGGACGAAGGTGGCAGACGAGCATACAGTCCACTTGATGGTAAGTGGATACTGTAGCCCATAGACATCCGTGATACATGCCAACATTAGACCAAAATGACAACGTTGGCACGCCCCCGGATGCGCTGCCTACCTTTGGATATAGGAATGGATTTGGAGAAAGGGTTGGGGAAATGGGGAGGGATAGGATGGGAATGGGCTCTGGCACATCTCACTCACTACCGAAACACGTACGAACATTAGGGAAATAAGATAAAGTGGGAAATGCAGTACATTTCAAGGTAGTCTTCTGTGAGAGAGGGGTAACGTGGCCAGTCGAGTGCGCCCAGCGGCTGTTGGATTGCAGCGTGCACTCTCCCCCTCATATATCCCTATTGTATATATATCCTCATATATCACTCTCACTATTGTAGTATCCTCTGAAGAGGACAAATAATAACGTTTATCATTTTTTTTCTGCTCTCATACATTTAAAACGTTCGCAGCGCTCAAACAAATTCAACGTCTATTATACAAGCTGTATCATATTCGATATATACGAGTACATTCTAGCTATACAACTTACGTACAAATATACTTTTTCTTAAACATACGGATAATCTTCGATCAAAGCAAAGTGGGAAGATACGGTACGTTCTTACATTGCGTCAACTGAAAATGGGCTCGGATGCATAACTACTCGTACATGCAAAGAAACTCGTATAGGTATAGACGTATACTCGTATAGACACTGAACGACAGATAAGCGATGAGCTTAGACAGTAGCACATGCGAGATAAGCACTACTTTCAGGTCGCGCCACATGACCGTGCGGGCGGTTCAGGCACGTCATGTTTCGTATAGAGTTTTATCTCGCTCACTCATTAATGGCCGAATCTAAATTAAAGATTTAGAAAAACATTTTAAACGTATTTTCCACCACAAAACTGTGTTCACCGTGTGAGCGTATCACGTGTGAGCAAGTCGCTGTTCTATCGGTGACTAAACGAAGCAGGTTCATTGGACTTGATTTTGTAGGACCACGCGCGGTAAGTGAGTAACTATCTTCCTCTTTTTGATTTAATCAAAGCGGATAATAGGGGATTATCCCTTTTTACTGACGCTGCCATCGGAGTTCTTTTGAGTTTTTTTCGAAATGTATGAGCTGCACTGTGCACATATTTACCTACTCGTGGGATATGTGTGATTGATTGTTGTACTTACATAGCGGTGCCTAGGGCGTCTGAGAAAGAAGCGACAAGTTGCAGGCCGATGCCTACCCCGTGAAGCACGAGCCCCACTATTGTTACCCACAATATTCTGAAAACCGGAAAAACATTTAATAGAAAAAATAAAGATAAAATTTTCTTAATATACAAAATGTCACTGAAATAGCGCGAAATCGGACATCCATCAACTAACTTAAAATTTATATAAAACCGAAAAATAAAATAGATCAAAAGTTACAAACATGACAATTTTTGTTGTTCATATTAGATAGAACAACAAAAATTGTTGCTCATTAGATGTTGTTGTTAAATTGTTCATATTAGATAGAACAACAATTTTTGTAGTTCTATCTAATATGTTCGTACTCATTATTTTTTTTATTTATTTATTAAAACTTCATTGCACAATGATATGCACAAAAGTCGTACTTAATGCCATAAGGCATTCTCTACCAGTGATAAGTAAGTATTTTTTATAACATTTGAATTGCTATGTCATTGCAGGGTGTTGCATGTCATTAGATATGTAAGTTTAATATACAACATGTAATAAATATATATTATAATAACAATGTTAGAAACATTTTTTTATCCCGGTTCTAAAGTGGGCAATTTTCCTTCTAAATATTGGGCAAACTTACGTGGGCATATCAAAGAAGGGTGCCGGTCCGACCAGCAGGAAGCCGGCCGCGACGAACATGCAACCCGCCGCGGTCACGTACTTGGGCCTGATGGAGGGGCGATCGCAGAGGCAGCCCCACGCCGGCGCCGTCACAGCGTACACGCCCCCGTTGATCACGAACATCAGCCCCAGGACCATGGGGGAGAATTTGAACTGGAAATTTGCACCATAAATATGTTGTTTCCATTTGATAACAGCAGCGTCGGCTTTAGGGGTAAGCGAGCCATGCGGCCGCACAGGGCGCCTGAGGACGCCTTGAATTGGAGGCGCTCTACAGAGTATATGGGTGCAGACACAAGGAGGGGGCGCAATCGAATATTTTACACGGCGGCGAAACCGTTAAGGACGGCGGTGGATAACAGTCTAGAATATCTCACTGCAGCGGCCAGTCCTCTTATAAAGACGAGGAAGACATTTGCTTTGGAAAATAACGAAGATTTTGATAATGAGATTTTTGCTTAACTTTGTATTTTGACTCAAGGGAGGAACGATTGCACAGTCCACCGTAATTTGATGATATTTAACGTAATTGAACGTAATTTGACGTAATTTGTTTGTATTTTTTTATAGAAAGAAAATGGCAGTCGAATAGACTGCCCACCTAGTAATAAATTGATGCTTTCGCTCTGCGATCCCGTGATACATGCCACCAGTTCAGGTCAGTACGATACATCAGTTCCGAATGACAAACGGCGGCCGGGATTTGTCCGGAATATCCTCCAAACGTAGGCAACAGTCGTCTATCTTTGGAGATTTAAAACTAAATTTGGAAAAAAAAGATTGGGAAAGATGAAGAATTATAAAAATACGAGGAATCATAAGGAATTATTTGGAATGTATCTTTATCCCATTACACATATTTATTTTCATCACATACCATTCTTGGGGAGGACGGTGTGGAATGAAGAGTAAAGAGTGTAAATAAGGAATAAGGAGATTCCTTTATCCCATTATACTTACTTCTTATACTCTCATATTCGTATGTAGTTACATAGATACGCGACTATGTATACTTTAGAGTAGACTTTTAGACCAAAATCTTCAATGCTCAAAGAGAATTATTATTAAAGCAAATACATTTTTGAAACAAAGTTATTTCATACCTGTCGCAAATGAGGCTCTAATGTTGCCTGAAGAAATCCGATGCTCATACTAGTGCATATAATACTGATTGCCGCCAACAAAACGCCAGGGATCTTTAGTAATGTGCACATTGTCGCTACAAACAAACGAAAGAACGATAAATAATAATTATTTACAACTTTAAATAATTTCATAACTTTTATTTGTTCGCTTGATAATGTAATTAAGTCCGTTATTGTGAATATTTGTTCCGTACAGAATTTCATAGTTGAAGCTGTTTATTGCCGATTCTTTGATAATATTTTATATGAAGGCGCATTAAGCATTCCATAGTCAAATTGAATTCTCAGTTGAAAATAAAAAAACTGTCTGAAAATAGAAACTGTCTAGTATTTTACATTGCTTACGTCCAGTGGGAGTGATGTCTTCGTCATCGTTGACCTTCGGCAGCGCTAAACAGCTCATGACAGCTGCGCAGAAGAGCGCTGAGCCCAGCACTGCGAATGGAAGCGTATATCCGCCGAGGTCGTATAGTGCTCCGCCTAATGTTGGGCCTACGATCAAGCCTAGACCGAAGAAAGTTTCTAGAGATGCCTGTAAATATAATTTAGACTATTATTTTTTTCTTAGCTGTTGCATAGGCTACGTACATAACTACATATTCTATATTTTATTCTATTTTGTTTCGTTCAAATGCTATCTATCATGTCTATATTACAAGATGAAACATCGAATTTGAAGAATCACAAATAATCTTATACTTCGGTGTAAACTTCTACAATAATCCCTTATTGTGAGGCGGTTCAATCTTTTAGTAGTCTTTTAGTTCATATATTGATCGAGACATATGACCTTTCAGTTTAGTTAAAAACGTGTACTACTTTACATATTCTAACTCTTTCTAGCTTATGGTAAATGTATATGATTTAAATTCTAGTTAACAAGCTGTTTTAATTATCGCGGTCAACAAAAAATCCTTACATCTAGTACCTATGTTTCAAATTATCTACTTAGATAATTTGAAACAAGTGATAATGTCTTGCACTGTTTAAAAAGGTCTTATCCATAATTAACCAATTCAAAAAAAGTAATTTTTAATACAAAATCGTTAAAGTCTCTTCGTTTTGATAGATTACTCCTAAGAGAATAAAACAGTTTTCCTGCTATAAGAAATTATTAGGCGTTCTCTAAGATACGGCTTAGATAAGATAGTATGCGTATGGTGACTTACGAACATAGTGGCGACATTGTTAGGGAACTCCTTGGCAATTATAGCGAAGGAGGCAGTGAGGAATGCGGCATTCCCCATCGCTTCAATTATGCGGATGATGAAGCTCAGCGTGATAAACGGAATGTGACCGTCCACTTTATCTAAAAATCTGGAAATAAACCTGTTTTTGTAGTAAGAAGATGATGCAGAGAAACTGGATTGGAAATGATGGAAATAGAAAGGATAATGAGATGATTTTATGCACTGCAATTTAATAATTGCAGTTACTTTTAGATATAGATAAATGACTGTTTAACTTTTGCATGTGATTTGATATTGTCGCACTAGATACGATTATTTGGGAAATGATTTGGTGGTACCTCAAGAAAATGAATGAATACATTAATGAACTGTTTATTGACTCAATAACAAGTAGGTAACCTACATTTATAGAATGACGAAAACAGCAGGTAATTGTAACTCTGTTTGATGAATTTCTGTAAGATAGTGTTATGGGTTTGAATTGGGCGACAGATAATCGATTGACGTGGCGTACAAGGGTGAAATGATGACGATTTTGATACTGACGATAATTATGAATATACACAAGGACACTCACCCGAATAATATAGCACACGTGCCTGTCGTAAGAATGCCTCCGTTGAACAGTAGTTTAGGGCCCAATCTGTTAAGGTGGGCTCCATACAGTGGGCTCACTAAGAAGACCACCAGTTCGAAAATTCCGAACACAAGGCCGTATTCTGTCGCCATACATCCTTTCTTCTCGGCCTGTTTAAAATGAATTGTGTTTATCATCAATAACACTACATCTGAGTGTGATCAAACCTAATCGTTGTTCTCACTAGACTATCGTGAACCTTTGGGAGTATTCAGGTACAACACTAGAATTACCCACAGGCACAGAATAGTGGTTGAGTAGTGAGTGGTACGTGTGAATTAGGATATCGACGCAACCGCAAAACGGTAGTTCCACTGCAGTTGCGTGTTGTTGCGTTGTGGAAGGAAAGCCACTATAGCGCGCTAAGTCGCCGCCGCAAGCCTTGGGTTGCGTTGTGGTTGCGTATGGTCAATATCGTCCACACGTTGCAACAGCCTTCAACATGGAATACAAAATCTGACGAGTGTGAATAAGTGTTTTGATATAACCCGCCCACATTTTTGTGCCTGTGGTGTGGTTCGAAAGTGGTGTATCTGAACATAGCCTTAGTTCACACTGGGATTCCTTCCGTCGTGGGTTCTTACAGTAACACACAAAGACAAATGTAGGATTTGTCTTTGTGTGTAGGATTGTGTGTAGGATGTAGGATTTCCGGTACCGGTAACCGGGAATTCCCCTGAATCAATTTTATTTTTTTGTTTGTAACTTTCTGCGAAATATTATTTATCACATAAATTTTTATATTCATATAAAGAATTCTTATAATAAACGTCGCACTGAGGAATCAGTTTTCTGTTGTAAATTTTAAATGGTTAACAAATAATCCCTAACTCCTTCGACAAATTCTTTGTTTTTTACAATTCTCCTTCTTATTTGTTTATCATCAAGTAATCATATAATTTTATATCATTTTGTAGGGGTAGAGTGCATGCTACATTCCCACAGCCGTTGGGCGCACGTTACCCCTCTCTCACAGAAGACTACCTTGAAATGTACTGCATTTCCCACTATATCGTATTTTCCCAATGTACGTACGTGTTTCGGTAGTGAGTGAGATATGCCAGAATCCATTCTCATCCCATCCTATCCCTCCCCATTTTCCCAATTCTTTCCTTAATCTGCAAAGGTAGGCAGCGTATCCGGGGGCGTGCCAACGCTTGTCATTCGGGACTGATGACGACAGTATTCACTTACCATCAGATGGACTGTGTGCTCGTCTGTGGCCTTTTTTCTATAAAAAAAATACATAATGCTTAGGGCTACATTTGAACAGACAGTACTAATGCTGGTATGTTTAAGAATACATTATAGGTACTACATTCTCGTACACATTGGACGTACACGTAAGCTTCCACATTGCTGCTACATTGTACGATTCTGTTGTAAACCTAGATTTGAGATTTATATTGTCTGTTATGAAATTGATGTAACATTAATTTTCATTGTATTCGTTAAGTTACAAACAAGTTTAATAGTAGATAATCTTTTGTATTTGATCCGTATATAATGTTAATTGATCTTATTAAATTAATGTCAGGCGCGAATGACCAATACTGAGATAAATTATTTGTTATACGAATACTACTATTAATTAAACACGAGTATAATCTTATGATTGGAGACAAAAGTATTTTATACTGACACAGAACGCAAAAAGATTTTTTTTTTCTTCATACATATATTGGCATTGATGCAATTAGTACATTCTGCCGGTGTCAAGTTTTCGTTGTAATAAACAATTTCAGAGTCTAAAACGTATCCTGTCAATGTCCAGTCCCGTCGAAAGTCAGGAGTCGCTCAGTAAAGCGATAGTAGGTTTACTAAGGACAGAAGAGGAGTCCTCGAAAACAGGAAAAATGCAGTCCCACCCTTTTATTTGATTATCATTTATCACAAATATCACGCACGAAATACACTTTGAAATTTAATAAATTATCACTATTAAACCACGAAACGCCTAATACACAATTTTTACAATAATCAAACAAAAAAATCCTCTTAATTTGTCGAGTCCCCGCCAAAAAGTTTCAAGAACTAATCATAAGATAGTCCTCATTCAGTCCTTAGCCAATAATCTTGCCCTGATGGTAGCGACTAAAGGAATGTACTTCAATATCAACCTTTAAAGTCCTACTACAGGGCATAAGCTACCGAAGCTACAAAACGAAGTTAAGGACACATGATAATAGTTTGAGTTGCAGATAGCCTGCGATAATTCGGGGTTATCGCGATACGAAAAGTCGCACATCGTTTCGCTACAAATCAGATCAGGATACGAGCATATTAGAAATCGTCAAGAATTTTTCCCATCGTTATTATTCTACTTATGTGTTCTTTTCAATTGTAGACTTTGTGAACAATAATATAAATACGTTATTGTCCATCTATGTTTGAAATATTATTGTCGTGCGTTTTTTGTACCTTTTTCCAATTAGGTACATTTTTTTTTATAGAAATGTTGGCAGGCGGGCCACATTACGGTAAGTAGTCACCGCCGCCATGGACACCTGCAAGGGGGGTTGCGAAAGCGCCGCCGACCTTGCAGGATCATATTTATAGCTCTCTTGGAGAATCCCATGTCGTAGCTCAGCGGAAAAACCTCAGCGGAAAATCTTTCGGATTCGCGGTTTAAAATGTTTTGAAGACTGTACTGTACGCAACAGCTCCTTGTCAAGGAGATGAGGTAGAAGAAGCAAAGAGAAGCAACATCTCTCCGGGACTATCATCAGCAAAAAGTAGAAAAAAACATTCATAAAACTTAATTGTATACCTAACGTAAAAGATTTCAAATTTATTTTTCCCTCGTAGTTCCTGTAAATTTCGTAGAATTGTCCATTACTTTTAATAATTTAAATACATAAATATCTGTGACTGAGTATCTGTCACCGCGCTGATTTTCAGTGGACCCATCGGTGACGTACGGACAAAAGTATATCTATTATTTAATAAATTAGTAACTCAATAGTCATATACAGCATATTAAATTACAGATAAATGTATAGTTTATAGTCAAATGAAAAGTAATAGAATAAATAATAGAAATATATACACGAGTACATATTAATGTGTTGACTTATGTAATTGTTATGTAATGTTATTATTGTGATTATTAAGAGATTATTATGTAATATTAACGTCTTTACTTATATTAAATAATTATAATTTTAGTCCAAAGGTTTGTATTTCATTATGTCTGAAAAGAACATGTTTTCAAAAAACACAAAAGGGCATAACATAGTCTGTACTTTAACTTACTCGTAATCTTACGTAACACGTTGCGGGCTCGTATTGAGGACGAGAAATGGTTTCCAGGGCATTAAGATAGTTATAACTGTACTGATGTACTGATTGAGTTCTGATGATAATGATGTAGTTGATATTATAGCATAATCGACAACTAGATAGTTTCATATCTAGATATTTTCTAAATTCATATTAAAAATATTTTTTCAAATCAATTAGAAAATTAAGAGTATGTTAGGGATATACTCTTAATGTTAACTCTTACTTCTTAATATGAAATTGAGAATATTTAAAACAGGGAGCTATCGCTATCTTTGTCACTCATGCGTGAATGTAATGACACTACTGTATTAGTGACATCACTAACACAGTGTCGTGGTCCTTTTCTAACTTTGGTTTTTGATTTGTATTGAGGGGGAGAGTGCACGCTGCAATCCAACAACTGCTGGCCGCGCTCTACTGGCCACGTTACCCTTCTCTCATAGAAGACTACCTTGAAATGTACTGCATTTCCCACTTTATTTTATTTCCACAATGTACATACCTGTTTCGGTAGTGAGTGAGATATACCAAAGCCATGCCATCCTATCCCTCCCCATTTTCAGAACCCTTTCCCCAAATGCATTCCTATATTTCCAAAGATAGGCAGCGCATTCGAGGGCGTGCCAACGTTTGTCATTTACGACTAATGTTGGCATGTGTCGCGGATGTCCATGGGCCACAGTATCCACTTACCATCAGGTGGAGTGTATGCTCGTCTGCCGCCTTCGTCCATTAAAAAAGGAAAAGATAAATCGATTACTCGTACCTACCTTTTCATTATACAATAGGAGTCAAATACCCTATTCTTTAACGATTTTGTTCAGTTTAACCACAAATTGAGCCTGTTCTTACTACATATCTGTATTAATCCCACTGCACCTTAATATTAAAGGAAATACCTATGAGAGATACTAAGTGATAAGTACTATATTTCTTCACAGCAATCGTTGTACTTACCTACTACTTATATTACTGTCATAGACTTTAACCAACGTTAAGTGATAAAACTGATGAAACATGGTCTCGTCCATTAATCAGTTGTTTAAATATAATATTATATATATATATATATATGCTGAAGGAAAACGAAACATTTCATCATTCTACAGATTTGTTAAAAAAGAAAACATTGTCGAAGTTGCCGCCTAAGCAATGTATCAATCAGTATAGCTGGATGAGAAGAACATGTACATGTACATGTACCGAAGAACATGTACAGTGATGACCTTTGAGAGAGGCTTATATTTAGCAGTGGAGAAACGGGCTGATGGTATGAATTGGGTGCTATATAAAATTGAAAGAATATCAAAACAAACTATTCCTACTCGTACGTGCTCGTGAGATTACGTTGTACGTGATAGTTATGTGTGAGTACAGGTCACAAATTAAGCAAAGTTTGTAACGTGACGTATTCATTTATTTATTTTTTGATTATATTTTAAGCAGGGCAAAACAGAAAGACAATAGAACGAAATAATATGCAACAAATTATTTGCCAAAGTTCTGGTTGAGTCCCTTTAAATACGTATCGACATAATGCCCAGATAACAATTTCACCAGTGATAAGACTAAAAAAGATGTCTTGTCGTTTTTATTTTTAGTGTTCGTTTAATAAAGAAATCTTATTTTACACTAGCTGTGCCCGGCCACGCGTTGCTGTAGCTGCCCAACAGATGGCGCTTACCCTATTATTACCTGTTTTTGGGTAAAATGCACGTTTTTAGCCTGTGATAGGTACGTATATAAAAACACGCGCGTATTCGAATGCAATGTTGTGTCAAAATATCAAAGCAATCAGTGGAGAACTTTCGGAGATTTAAGATTTTGAACAAACGTACGTTTACATTTTTATTTATATAGATTGCATCTCTGCCGTACAGTAGACAGGATATCAAAATTGACTCCGATTTTGATTTTAAGACTTAGAAAAATATACTTACTTCGTGCGGATAAAACGGAGCTTGAAGAGCGACACATATTGCATTAAAAAAATCAGCTATTGATATCACAACAATTGTCAGCCACTGTCTTCTAGAAAAGCCGAAGCCCATATTTATTTCTTAAACAATAAATACCACACACTAAGAAAATAAAATATTCTTTAACTGTTTTTAAGTGTTAAAATCACTCTTTATTTTCCTATACTTTATTAATTCGACTTAACAAAAGTAATTTCACTCTAAATTTTCTAACTTTTCTACGAGTTAAAACGTATCTTTAAAACATATTATGTTTCAAAATATGTATCATAATCTACATCTTAAACATTTCTATTGAATTTTTTTGAATATTTTACACATCCACACTTTTATAAATTTTTTTTTACTAAAAACTAAAATAATCACAGTAGTCCATATAATCTGGAGGCGGGTAGTACACTAACTTAGTAAGTAACTAGATTGTTCTGGATAGTGGGTAAACTATTAATAATAAATAAGATAAACTGCTAACCGTGACGACTCCAAGGCTTGCATCCCTTACAAAGCTTCTTACTTAAATAGTTGTGTTTATAAAAGTGATATTGAACGGTTAATGTACTATAATTGCTGAAAGTTCCGGCCCAGATCGAGGTCAGTTATGTTCTAGTGATAGTGTAATGACCGCGAGAAAGATAAACAAGAAAGACGTAAATAGTTGATAGAGTTTAAGTTTGTGTAATTATAAAAAACAAATTCAAATTAAATGTGCTAGTAATTACTAGCACAAATTTAATTTAGAATCAAACATTTGTTTTAACTTCGATAATTTGTCCGGTACTTTGTCATACATCTAAATCTAATATCAGCAATGATTCTTCAAAGTGGTCCATAAATCACTGACTTTTCATTACTACAGGTTTATATTTTTTATTTCACCAACTTTACTGCACATCATCGTACAAAAGTCGAGCTTAATGCATTAAGACATTCTCTACCAGCTAACCTTTAAGTTGACCAGAGAGCTACATTGGGAGGTGCGATGAGAAGTGTTATAAAATGACAACGATGAAATTGCCTTAAATATACCTAATGAATACATCACATACTTATAAGTATAATATACAATTGTACGTGTAATATAAAAATGTATACAAACGCATATAAATAATAAAATACATTCACATAGATACACGTATTCGTATATACATATTATTATACATATACATATTATACATATTACACCAGATGACCAGGTCCGTCTTTAGCATATACGGCGCCGGGGTGTAAAGATCCGCCCAGCGTCCCCAAATGCAAAAGGGTCTACCCAGGCCCATTTCTAATTTAAAGTATTTTGTTATTAGTACCATTATTTTATTACAGCAGGCAGGATGGGATATCACATGAGAAAAATGCATATAAGTAGCGCGGTGCCAACGAAGTTTAGTTATATTTAACTTTTATTATGCAACGCATACGTCTTATCTCTTGTTTACGAAAGAAGGAAGGAAAAGAAACAATCTTTTTTATTTGCTCATTTTCTTACTTATATGTTACTTATACTTTCTTACTTATACTTATATGTATACCTATACAAAAACTTATACTTTAAATACTTATAAGTTACTTATACTGTTAAGATACCTACTTAGGTACCAACTGGTTACTTTCTAATGAACTCTACATCAAAGGTTGCTGCTAACTTAGATGTGTTTCATCGTCGTTCGTATCTATTGCTACTTCCTCTTCAATGCTGATCATGGGCTAGGTTTGTCAATCTTTCTTGGGGTGTCAATCGCAGGCTCCTAGTCTCCGCGTACACTAGGTAAATCGGGTGTGTTACAAAGTATCCGCCGCGCATGCCGGCGCATGCGATCGCGCAGACGCGGCTACCGCGCATAAGCGTTGCGCCTACGTCCGCTTTAACGCGCTCGAGGACTGGTATGTAGGTGAGTTTTTGATCTTATTCCAATGTCGACAAAGTATATTGTTGTTTTGTTAATGAAAACCGCGCTGCGCTGCGCTTCACCAGGTCTGCGCCGGCCCGATAGGAAACCGCTACGGTAAGAAGAAATTTGGAGAGCAGAATGTCGGCAGAGCGAAGAAAACGGTCATGAGTGTCGCCCAGGAAATGGTTAGTGATATTTTACTTGTAGGTTAGTATTAACTTTGTCACACAACCATTTTCCAATGTAATATCGCCAAATTGGAACATGGTTTTCATTTTGTCGATGTTCCGAGACAGTTATTTCTCCATAACTTCATTATACATTACTACGACATTACAATTACGAGTATTATGCACCATCATCTAGATCAGGGTTGTCCAACTGGCGGCCCGCGGGCCGTATGCGGCCCCTGATGCCGTTTTGTGCGGCCCCCGAAAGCTTATTAGACAAAAAAAATCAGAAAATTACTTTAATATGCCTTTCTTTAAAAAAGATTTTATAATTTAATATAAACAAACTTTTACTAAATATGCTGGTTTATAATTTAATTAAAATAAAATATTTAAAACAAATACTTGAGCAATATATAGAAATATTATTACTTTTGGTTTTATTAATAACTTTACCTTACATAGGTTCTTATTGATACTTTAAAATTAAAAGTATATAATGATAATTTAATTTAAAGTTTAAATTAAAGTATTATTATATGGCCCGCAACTTATACAAGTTCAAGTTATACAAGTATACGTTCAAGTATACGTTTGTAAGTTGGACATCCCTGATTTAGATGATCTCGGCGACCCCGGCTTGTTATTTTTAAAACTACTGGACCGATTTTGATAAAATAGTGCCCTATAACCTTCCGGGATAAACACACTACTCAGTAGTGAAAATCACGACAAAATCAGTCATCTAGATTCCGATTTTAGGACGAACAAACAGACAGACAAACATACACGTTGTCCTATATTTATATAAAGACATACTTCATGTTTACCATTAAGTCTTCACTTTAGAATAGCACCACCCCATGTCTGAATGTCATAAAAAGCAACTACTACAAGCCCTGAGGAACTAACTACACAACCTCTAAATGAGTGGCCTCGCCAACCCGCTTAGTCAGGAGTGGCGTTTTAAGGCCATACATCCCTCATGCACAAGTCAATTTACACGAGGAGGCCCATGTCCACCAGCACTGGACGTTAAAAAGACTGGTTACGTTTTACTGGGTAGTGGTAGGTACTTGGATTTACAACGAGGAGATTCTACGACGTACATCGAAGTGAGACGAAACAACAAACTGCGTAAAAAAGAACTATCAAATACTGGATAAAAGGTTAATTGACGAATATTAATTATATGATAAAATCATTGACAAGATAAATATATTATATATAAAGATATTAAATAAAGATATTATATTTAGATATAGATATCATTTATCAAATAAATAATTTAATAAATTAATTTTAATTGAAATTAGTCGTAGGTAAATATGGACGACGATCGTCATGAAGATTGAGGGGGAGAGTGCACGCTGCAATCCAACAGCTGCTGGGCGCGCTCGACTGGCCACGTTACCCCTCTCTCACAGAAGAACTACCTTGAAATGTACTGCATTTACCACTTTATCTTATTTCTCTAATGTACGTACGTGTTTCGGTAGTGAGTGAGATGTGTCAGAGCCACACAACCATTTTCAAAATGTTAGATTAAGTTAGTTTGGAGGAATTTTAGATTTCATTTAGGTTAATTTAAGGTAGGTATATTTTTTTGAAAATATTAGGTTTAAGATCAATACAATTTTAAGAAATAAAAAAAGGTCCAAAACCAATATTAAAACCACAGGTTGTCAGCATTTATTGTTGAAATTATAAGGCCTACATTTTTTTTATGGACGAAGGCGGCATACGAGTATACAGTCCACCTGATGGTAAGTGGATACTGTCGCCCATAGACATCCGCGATACATGCCATGTAAACATCTAATGTAGCGATACATCTAATGTAATGTATTAGTCCAAAATGTAAACGTTGGCAAGCCCCCGGTTGCGCTGCCTACCTTTGGAGATATAGGAATGCATTTGGAGAAAGGGTTGGGAAAATGGGGAGTGATAGGATAGGATGGGGATGAGCTCTTGCATATCTCACTCACTACCGAAACACCTACGTATATTGGGCAAATACGATAAAATAGGAAATGCCGTAAATTTCAAGGTGATCTTCTGTGAGAGAAGGGTAACGTGGCCAGTCGAGTGCTCCCAGCGGCTGTGGGAATGCAGCGTGCACTCCCCCCTGCAAGCGTTTTAGTTTTAACCATTCGTTGCTATGGTAGTTACGTACGTAGCAACAATTATTAACTATCAGTTTCCTAGCATCTTTGCGTCTAATTTGCGTAAAGTTTTGTTCGCTATCGATTATGTAAGTTATGTATTATTAAATTATGTAAGTACTAGTATTATTATACAGTTGATCTAAGTACAAATAAAGTTACAAAGTCAATAATGCAAGATAGGTCAGCGGTCAAAACCACTTCCAGGCTTCTGAAACATTATTTGCATTACAAATAAGTTTATCTTATCAAATGTTGTATTATAATATAACATTGTATAACTAATGTATTTAATTAATACATGACATGTCGAAACGTTATTGAAGTCTGGCCACAAAAGAGAGCGGCGAAAAAATCTTGTGAATTGAGATAAAAAAAAATGTAGGATGCGAAGGAATACTTGAAATTTCTAAAACTAATGTATTAACTTCTTTAATTCGGGTTTTTTGTAATATTATTCCTTAGTTTATGGTGCATTTTCAATAACTTTTGTTCCGTCAATTTATCAATCTGCATAATTAATTAAATATATACAAAATCAACTGTACTACACAGTATAGAAATTCAATTGAATAACATATTAGATTTAGAATTAGATGCCACGATGCTGGGTCACTGGGTCATCATAGAATCAGCGTGCTGAAACGGCAGGGGGAATGGACAAGTCATATTTGCCGCAGGACTAACAATCAATTGAGTAGACGAGTCCTCGAATGGTACCGGGAAGCACAGTATACAACGCACTCTGGCCAGGCGAAGCGATGACTTGAAGAAGTTCGCTGGTGGTGGCTGGATGAGAAGAGCCGAAGATCATGTGTGGTGGCAAGTCTTGAGAGAAGCCTATATCCAACAGTAGAGAAACATAGGCCGATGGTATGGTATGCTATGGTACTCCAATTCAAGTCGTTTAGTTTGAAAATTGAACTGACAATTCAAAAACGTTGCCCTTAAAGAGTCATTTCTATTTTTTTGTTATGACACATTTCAGACTATATTTCCTGCTACGCTACGACATGGGGTTGTTCAAGAAAGCTGTGAATAGGATTTTACAAGGCCAGCGGGGTACCTACATATCCCCTGGTGTTGCAGGTGTCCGTGGGCCACGGTAGCCACTCACCATCACGTGGACCATATGGCCGTCTGCCACCGTCACCCAAAAAAATGATGTGATATGTAATTGTTTTAAATATGTAGATTTTAGCCCCATTGTTAACGATGCGGTTTTCCTAAGACAGAGAAACAGTATATGCTTGTTCACGACTCGAGGAACCGCCGCGCGTCAGTGGAGACAAGGCAAGCGTACTTTAACGTGCGGCCTTGCTGTGTTATATATTGAGTGCTAATCTAAGAAAGAAATAATTAACTTTCCCTGTCGTTAACAAACTCCCATAGACTGTCATATAACACTGGTCGATATCTCACCGTCACTTTTCACGGTTTGTATAGTGACTTATACAACACTGACGACCGTAGGTTTTCACAGCGGAAAACCGTGTCGTTAATAAACGGCATAAACCTTTATTGTTTTAGATATACATAGATAAATTCATTTATGAATATCATAATATTTGTTTTAATATTAATTAAGATTATTACATACTGGTAAACCAGAGATAAGTGATCATTCATATTTGCGTTAGCCATTCTTCTTTATATCTTTATTTTCGCCTGTGTATAAAAATTTACGCAATCAGAGACGGATTTACTCAAAATATAAAGTTTAATTCCAATAACACTTAAAGGAACATTTGTAGTTGTGCAAAGAATGGTTTCGAGGATTTCGGTTTTTGAGGAGCGCCCAATACATTTTTAGCAATATCGCGTAAGAGAATTTTATCCCCGATGCATAGAATACGAACTAGTACCAACAGCCTCCTGAGGGTAATTGCTGATAAAATTGATAACCTTTTCTTTCCTGGGGCAGTGGGTGAAATCACAAGCTGTGGTATCGCCTTTTGGTTCAGGTCTAAAATGACATGTTTAGGCTATTATTTACTGTTTATTTGCATTATATATTTCCATGATACTATGTACATTTCCATGATAGTGTACCTGTGAACTAATTTTTGTTTGAATTAAATAATAAATAAAAAAAATACTATCACTTTAACATTTGTTAAAATGAATAGATACATTAATTAACCCTTTAAACAACGTTCTAAACGTTCATCCAGATTTTTTTATAATTATCAGTTACTTATCATAACGCCAAACGTCACAAAATTAATAAAATAGATAACAACATCTACGTATCTATTATTTTACTCCAGGAATTACGCAAACAAAAGGTCTAATTTGGATAGCCTGATGACAATAACATATAATATGAGTACACAGTAATACTACGATAACACAGTTATTTATTATATTTTTATAGATTTCACTGAAATTTCAATATATAAGAAACTAGGATCAATAAAAAAAATAATGTCACAAGTACATTCACCTCCTAAAATTTACAATTGGAACTATGGGTTAGGGATAATAGGGTGACTATGGCTAACATTACCATAGCAAATGTAATGTCTCAATACTACGGAAGACAATAAACTATTGGATACGTTATGTCCCAATTGTTCCGGTCGCTTACCTGAGTCACTCATGTCCTACATGTAGGGACCTACGTGACATAACTAATCGTTTGAACGCATGCGTAGCGGGACGTGGGCGGACTGCTTGAGATACGCTTCACTGAAGATTTTTGAGTAATATTACATGAAATACACGTGTAACCGGGAAGCGCAGTGTGGGTCCAACTCCGGTCAGGTGGGCAGACGACTTAAAGAAAAACGCCGTACCTAAAAATTAAACCTGAAAAAATTTATTCCCTTTAATATTCTAAATTCACTAACATGAACATATACTTTCTTTAAAAAAATTTTTTTTTAGATGTTACGTTGTTACCAATTTTTTTTGAGTTGTTACGTTGTTGTTACCTGATTTTTCATAAAAAATTAAAGAAATAGAAATTGCTAATTAAAAATGTCATAAATCATTATTTTAGAAAAATATACGTAACATGATAGGTTTACACTCTGTATAGAATTATTTCTCAATGATTTTGTCAAGCATAAATCATTTTATAAGCTTCTCATATATATTTGAAAACGCGTCTACGTTTTCCTTGCGTATGAGGACAAAATCTCAACCCAGGGCTCATATTAGTTAACTGCACGTGGTCGCCATAGTGGGGAGCGACCCCGGGATGACGAAAACCTCGCGCAAATAAAATACATTGCCGCTAGGGCTTTCACTTTAAACAAAATGAGACGCGCGCGAGTCCGGCCCATCGACATCGCGTCTATTGCAAACTGAAGTTGCCGAAACAAAACACGTTTCATTTGAATATAGTAGCAAATTTTAAATCCTCGTTCGAATTTTAAAACCCATATAAAAAACATTGTGCCTGTTTAGTGATTTTGACAGACGATTGTTATTGTCGGCTTTATTTTTATAGACATTTAAAAAATATGACAATGGCGAATCGATGCCTAAAATCCCTATTGATTTTGTGCTTGATGGTGATCTATCACAACGGTGAAGCTGCGGAAAATGACAACACCCTTACAACACGTAAGTCCATATTTTTAAATCGTTATATACCTACTTAAATTTTTCATTATAATACCTACCTATTATTATAAATTATAGATTTAAAGTTGATACGTAATTTTAAGATTTCCATGACCATTGGTTCCTAATGTATCAAGTGTATCATTTCAAGTATTGGGAGTTAGTGTTGCAAATGTGAAACGTAAATAATAAATCCATTGTTTATAATAATTAAGTATAGTTATCGTTTATTTACCAGAATGTGAGTACACAATAGTCGAAATTATTGACAAGCAGATACTACATATTCCACTATTAAAACAGCGTGTAGAAACTATAATATAAACATACATTGTATAATACATCAATCGCTACATATATAGAATATAATTAGAATAGCCAATGTTATTCTTAAACGTCTCTTAAATTAAAACCTAATAATTTGTGTAGATAGATTTATAGATGACTTCGTTATACTTATATAAGTATAACGAAGTCATCAATTATTGATATATATCAAACCATCATACTGATATAATGCTGTGATGACCCCTGTCGGTTATTTTAAAATTACTGAATCTATTTCGTTATATTTATTTTATTTAGTAAATCAAGAGCCATCAGCAGTAGTTAAATTTAAAGACAGAGTAGGGAAGAAAAAGCGTTAGGATCAATAATAGATTTCCTTAAATGAACAATAAAAATTAATATGTATCAAGCGAAATTAAAAAAAAATAAAACGTCATATAGTAAGTGCGTGTGTGAGTATAAAGTACCCTATAACCTTCCGGGCTAAACACGCTTTTCAGTAGTGAAAACCACATCAAAATTAGCCTAGTGCATTTCGTGATAAGCGCAAACTGACAGATAGACAGAAGTGTTCTTTATAAAATAAATGCAATCTTTCAAAATATGGAAGCTTTAAATGCAATGTTGACCTTTAAAATGTTGCAATTTATCAGTTCGATCCTATTATTGTTCATACGAAAATCTGAAGAGTTGCGAAAGTTAACTTACAAAGAAATGTGAAGCTTGTTTGTCCTATTAAGTAACACATTAACAATAGTCATATATTTGTCAATTGACAAATTACGTAATACTTACGTTTATATACATTTTAAATATAATTAACGAATATATTGCTTTGTCATTTTGCAAATTTTATATCAATTATTTCAGAAATTACTAAAAACTTATTTGTATACAAAATCTTTATGAGTATTGTTATCATATGTACAGAATGGTGCATCATCACTTTACACATTATAAATATTAATATCCCTTTGTACTTCTAATGTCAGTTTAAAATTATTTTTTTGACTTCATAGCTAATACATAAGAAAGTATTTAATAATAAGAATAACAAAAACTCATTATTGCTTACAAATGGTTTAATTACATGTGCACATACTCGTATCATTAAATGACAGAATACAACAGGCGACTTTTTCGCTGAGGCGATGTCTTCCAGGCAACCTTAATTAAGTCAGAGAAAAATAAAATGATATTGATAGTGCAAAACTTTTGCACTTTTGGCAGTGGGTTATAATCGACTTGTTGTAAGATTTGACGTAAAGAAACTATATAACAAACTAACAAACATGTGAATTTGAATAAAAGCTTGTAGAAAACAAAAGAAATAAAATAAACGCACGTTGTTTGTATCTTTGAATTTTATAACTACGTGTAGGATAAAGGTATAAGGATATGATCATAAAGCATCATAAAAATAAATTTTATGTAGTATGTAGTTTTTAGGGGTTAATATTATATATTTTTAGAATATAGATATTTTTAAATAAAAACAATTTACAATATATTAATATAAATGTAAAATGTGCCGCAGCTGTACAAAGGCCTCCCCTACACTACCCACTATCCAACATGAACTTCGGTTACTCGGCTAAAATGTACATAGAGACCGTTCCGCTACCATTTCCTTGGCGGTCTGCTTCAGCGTCGACGTCCGTCTTGAGGTGCACAATCGGTGGGGATTTTGCCCACTTTTCCGCGTACATTCGGTAAACGTGTCCAGCTCTGTCCCACTTAAGTATCTGTCCCCCAGAACTTTCTTAGGGTCACACAGAACCCTATAGGGTTCATTCTAATTCAATAGTCAAATTGTATGACATACGACTATCAAAAGTGCTCAGGCGCTTGCTACTTTTAAAAAAAACGTTTATATCATACTTTTTTCCTTCTTCTACTTTCTTCACTTCCTGTGTCTACATATATATATCTATGTGTGTACTATTATATATTTTATACTTATTTATTACTATTACATTATACTATTGTTTTATTAATAATTTCACTACTCGTCAGTTGCATGGATGAGATCGCTTTTTGCGATAAGGCCGTCTATTGCTTCTCTATATCTTATGTTAAATGTAATGAGTATTACGTTGAAACAGGCATCCTATAAAGAATTAGCATTCATCAATTGCCAAGTCAAAATGTTTTATATTAAGTATTCATACGTAAAATGTTATATTTAAAAAATCATAAGTATCAAGGTCAAAGATTAAATGTCTGTTGACGAAACAAAACAAACAGACAATATAAACAATTTGTCTGTATATGTCCGTAATGTATTTGCAGAAACGTCGCTTTGTATGCGTTCCTTGTATTACTTTATGAATATCAACTAATAAGACTTCAACAAAAATATGGAGAGTAAAAAAGAAAATACCAAACTTTATATAATATTAGCTATGCCCGTAGCTTCGTACATGTGGAATTAAGGTTAATATTCGTAATTATCTTATAGTATGTAAGTCGATACAATAGTTGCACTATAGTTATACACAATATAAATATAACTAGAGGACAATGAAAAAATAGTATTAAGCATATAGTGAGGTATTAAGTATTGTAGGAATTCTGTAGGACATACTCTGCTTGTGAATTAGGTTCTTAAAGAAAGGATCTTAAAGAACACTAACATTTAAGGGATATAAAAAGATCTTAAAGAATTATATCACTCATGATTAAATTGAGAACCTTTACTAACGACTCCCGCACTGTTTCTATGTAATAAAATTGTGAACAGTCAAAATCATCGGTCGATAAATTGAAAATTTATTTATAGCTAAATAGTGTTGACCCTGAAAAAGATTGATATCAAATCATGTTTATCATCTTATTTCCGCGATAATATTATTGTTAAGGGTGTGCACCCTTCACTGGTTGTACTAACGCGATTATACGCGGGATACTATAGGGTGATCTAAATAAGACCAACTATGTATCTGTTCTAAAGCTTGTAATACCATCTAGCATTCTCACACCACCCTCGAGGAGGGGTGGAGTTCTGTACCTGGTGTAGCCCACTGCCAGAGGTTGATTCGCTGCCCGCTACTACGGGCAGGTCTCTGGGGTGGCCACCCTTTCGAGTAGCCTTGGTTTGGTCTTCTTTCTTCACGCCGCCCGCGCGATCAAGCCCACCGGGGAGATTCCGTTTGTGGAAAGCCCAGTGAGCGACCTTTCGCGAGCGGCGACTTAGGTGTCATGTCCGGGCGTTGGTGAAGCTCCATGTGAAGCCGCACCGCACCTTGTTTGGGTGCGATCAGGTCACGCGGAAATGCCTTGCCACCTGTAGGGCGCGCGTGTAGTGTCGCCAATTCCTTGATGTGCTGGAGGCGTGACTTGTCAGCGCGCTCGAACAAGTTCGAGGCAAGGCGGCTTATAAACTTATCTAGGCTTTCGGTGCTCAGGTCCCTCGCGATGGTGGCGTTCCTCACATACCGAGGTGCGCCTACTATGGTACGCAGGGTCGCTGACGGCTGTGCGCGTAGCAGCTTCTTATTTGTTTCGCTTGCCAGGGCGTACCAAGCCAGCGCAGCGTATGTGAGGCGGGATCTAACATAGGTCTTGTAGATTCCGAGTTTCGCGCGCAGAGGGAGACGCCATTGGAGCACCGGGCGCAGTAGATTCCGCGCGACTCTGGTTCGCATCACCACGTTCTTCACATGGGGCTTCATGGTGAAATCGCGGAGGAAAGCACGTAGTGTAGCGATCTTCTGGCGGAGACCGCTGGCATTCCAATGTACGATGCTCATAGGGTGACTAGTCATGCAGTTGCATGCGGTTGCAGGAGTTTGCCCATTGCCTTGAGCACCACGAGGGTTGGGTCTTCCTCCGCCTCAATGGCTTCCACCACGGGCTTGTAATACATTTTTCATTCATCATATGTACTAACATTCTGCGAATACAATGATAGCGCGATGTAGAACCCGATCAGCGCTATCTAGTTTACTTTGGTGAACTAAATCTATCATGGTCTTGAACAATTATACTTATAGGTTTACAAGAAGTTTGTAATTGTCGAGTAGTAAAATACATATTCTTACATATTATGAGTGTTAACCAAAAAGTTTCCAGAATTAATACGAAATAAATGAGAATAAATAAAAATTACTATTTATTTTTCTACGTAATCACCTCCTAAATCTTTTATACTTTTCTTTTTTTCTACTTTTTTTACTTTTCTTTTATATGTGACAATGGTGCAATTAACACATTCTGCCAGTGTCAAGTTTTCTTCGTAATAGATAACTTCAAAGTCTAAAACGCATTCCGTCAATGTACAGTATTCTTGAAAACATAATTTTAGTAGTCTTGAAGGCGATTATACAGTCCACCTGATGGTAAATGGATACTGTCGCCCATAGACATCAGCGATACATGCCAACATTAGTCCAAAATGACAAACGACGCCCCCGGATGCGCTGCCTACCTTTGGAGATATAGGAATGGATTTGGAGAAAGGGTTGGGAAAATGGGGAGGGATGGGATGGGAATGAGCTCTGGCACATCTCACTCACTACCGAAACACGTACGCACATTAGGGAAAGAAGATAAAGTGGGAAATGCAGTACATTTCAAGGTAGTCTCCTGTGAGAGAGAGGTAACGTGACCAGTAGAGCGTGCCCAGCAGCTGTTGGATTGCAGCGTGCACTCTCCTCCTCAAAAAATGTACCAATAACATACCAATTACGACAATGAGTTAAATGTAATGACAAAACAATAAAAATGATCAGTAGTGGCGAAACTCATGACATTCCAAAAATCATTTCTAGAAGCCTTGAAAATAAAACAGCCTTTCCTCTTGAATCGCAAACACCTGACCTGAATAATGCAGCTTGTAATATTTCTATTGGGTAAAAGACGGCCAGTTCCAGCCTTGCCTGTCCTTTTATATCGGCCGAATAAAAATTGTATGGTCATTCAGAACGTGTCGCGAATTCATATTGGAGATTGAGACATATCGGACAATGATAACGCTTAACGATTAACGCATTGAACCATTGATCGATGTGCGACTTATACTTTGATTGTTTATTGTTACAGTAGAAAGAACTTTAAAGATTTTCCTCCTTCGATTTCACGCCAAATGCCTCGGAAAAATAACAAATTAATTCGTAGACAATGGATTAATTTACCAAATACATAAATAGATGTTAAGCCACAAATGTAGCATATCAACACAAAACTACCCATCTCCTCGGAATGACCGACAATTTTGCACAAATAAACAAAGACTATATTAAGAAATATATCGAAATTCTGAAAATGTGTGCATCTCAGTATTCAAAACAGACTGTAAATAAGCGCTGGTCGAGGCATTAGGGTACAGTCCGAGTGAACGCGGGACGAGGAAGTGATTTTGCTACTCAATCGCAAGTTTCATAAATCAGATATAATTATGATCATTATGACGGATTAATTTCAAAATTCCATTCCAGTTTCTGGTGGAGAAAGAGGTTTACTGGTAGAGAAAATATTGTTCAGTTTATCAAATAACCTATCTAAATCTTAAATAACCTTTCAATTTATTTTAGAAAATGTCCTATATTTTAACCTACAACCTTCTGTCTTCTTTTAGTATTACTAGGTACTTTAAAAATGTGTTCCTAAAATATTCTACAGTTGCTACTTACTCTTGTCTTGTTGGCTGTTTTACAAAATAAATAAAATATTGGCGATACGAAAATTGTATGTAAATTTAAAATAATTTTGATAGTATTGTAAGTCTAATGAAATTTTTAGCCTGATGTAGGTCTACGCGTATTACGCAAAGCAACAATGTCGTTATCAAGTGGAGTCTCTATTAGAGATCATCTTACTTCCGATAGAGTGGAATACAGTGGTATGTATCGCGTTTATTGCTACCATACCCTCAGAGTACTGTCCATTCTGTCGCCTTGACATCGTCAGTTGCGTCAGCTCCTTGCGACACTTTCTTCTTACTAGTAACCGCACGAACGCATCCTCAGTGAGTGATATATTGCTGTAGACTTATCTAGTGGAATTGACGAATTATGTATGTATAAGTGTATACAAATCATTGATTGATGCGCCATATACGTAACCACTAAGGCCACATACATACATCTTAGTAATTCGATTGCATTTTTGCCATTGATATTACATGAAATTACTTTAGCCTACCGATTGCTTGACACCTCATTCAATTCTTTTCTCCTTGTTTTAAAGCTATAAGTCGATGTTACACATTAAAAGGAAGCACTAAGCACAACTCTTTAGAAATAACCACACAAAGAGACAAAAGTAAAGAAATATATCAACTTACTTTAATCCAATCCTAACTACTTGACAAAAATTCTCTTGTGTCCAGACTACATCATTTATGTGTAGAATTTGCGTTTTGTATTTAGTACTAAAAATTAAAGTGATTTGAAATGGCACGACTTCCCAATATAGGTACATACATATCTCTATCTATTTAATTTATTTTATTATGTGTATTTCTGTATTGAAATAAAATCCAGTAAAAACACGATTTAAATGACATAATAAAAATTTCTGGAGTATTTCTGGAAATGACGCATATGTCGCGACGGTTGACGAGAAAAAAACTCTTAATATCTATAAAAATGTTGTAGGAAAAACACCATGATGTTATTTTTCCTTTAGCGTTCTTATATTGTTAATTAGCATTTGGCAATCTTAACTTCTGCCGTTTGTAATTTAAATTGAAATATGTGTACATCTCTTTTTATTTTTGTGTTTTTATTAATACATAAATTAGGCACGCTTCGGTATTTTATTTCATGTAAATTCTAAAGTCTCTCTAAAAGTCTATTGTTCTATTGGGTAGAATCAGCGACATTCAGAATAACACAAACTGTACCTTTGCAAGGAATTAATGAAGAATCAATTGTTTTTCACGAATTCTTCAAGGATTTTTTACCATGTTGACTTTCCATTATATTTAAACGCAAATTTTATTGATTTTTCAAATATTTGTTCATTTTTCTTGTTCTCTGTAATAACTTCCTTATATTTTTAGTTGTATATATATAAACTTGTATAAAAAAAAACTCGTTTGGTTGTGCTGTCGCACAATGTGAAGTCCTGTAACCAAACTCACACTTATTTATTATCGCACATCCTAAAATTATTATCACATCGAATCGTGATAAACATTTTGACACCCTTTTTAGACATCTACTAAACGGTTATTTAACGCTCAAACACTATACTCGTACATACAATATACGAGTACCTAACAATTTGCAGTAAGTACTTCCCTAGATGATAGATTTGTGTAAACGAATTTTTGATAGTGTAGATGATTGTACCGTAATTCAATCTATAACCATACAATAAGAGTATATAAACCAATATTGAAAGAGGTTATTAAAACCAAATTTAGTTTTTTAACCATTTACAAACATGATTAATTTGACCCGGATACATAATTTTTTTTAATGTGCACATTTAATATTGTACAAGATGTAATCGATCCATTCCTAAGGTCTGAATCATGGAGTCTGCTCAAGATTCTGAGCTAATTAACATAAAATATTTTTGGTAAAATATCAATTGTTTGGACTTTGTATTTAGCAAATATGTATGAACAATTTAGCAAAAATTAAAAAAAACTGATTTTTTTGCCAAAAAGATTTGTAAATATTTATGTCAATTACCTAACTCGGAATCATGAACGGAATCAATAGTTTCAGGCTTCGGGAAACCAATTACATACAGCCTGTATAGAGATAATCACCAATTTGTAGAAACCCAATCGTATCTTTATCTGAACGTGATTAGACAATCATCGTTATTCTGGATAGACGATCTTCAGCTCATTTGTGGTTTTCATGTTTCTGACGCATCCAGGTCAAGTCATTATCTACATAATAACACTAACGTCAGTAATTTACGAAACTGCACTTTGCTGGAAATATTACCACGACTATGTTGGCTAAAATGATTGGTGACTAGATATGACGAAAAATATTTAGTGCAAATTAATTTCACGGAAGTATGCACATGATTTAAGTTTTTGATTTTAAGACTTATTTATAGTTAATTTAATTTAATTTTTATTTATTTACTAGCAGTGTCCACGACTTAGTTCGCGTGAAATTTAGAGTATGTGTGGTTAGCTTATTGTACTCCTCGCACACCGTGTTCTCACTCGCGTGTTTCACACCATCGCATCCTTTACGATATCACCTAATCCCATCCCGCCCATTTCATTCCATTCTGTCCCATCCTTTGCAAGTACAGATTGGAATGACACCTTTGAATAGTGGTATTAAGATTGCGTGTCGAAAGGGTGTCATCGATATGACTCTTTGCAATTGATACTTTCATCTTGCACGCACTGGTCTAGATGCATAACATATCACGCGGGTGGACTAAAATGTACTCATAAAGTGTGGCGTGTTATTTTAACATCTGCAGATATGTGCTGTGTGGGAATACTCTAGGGAAATGTGCTATCTGTACAAAAGTTTAACATAGCATTCGCAGTTGTCTGCCATCGCGGGATATACTTACTCATATATCCCATCTCACCTAGTTCTATCGAGTGGGGAGTGTAACATAATTAGGGAGTGGCGCTAGGCTAGATTTTCTTTAAAAAAGAAAATAACTGACTACCTTGAAAGCAGAGCACCTCGTTTTATATTCGTGTCCATAATTAAGAAGGTAAACAATTTTTGTTATCAATTGCAATGATAATTTTCCTCCATCTCCAAAGATAATTTTTCTTCGCTAATGCAATCTCGTAACAATGATTGCATTATGCTACACTAATATACCGACATAGGTATTTGTTTCAAAATTAAATTACATAAACCGGTCCAGCCCTCGTTACACCACTGATCTTCAATGATGTAACGAGTTACCCCCATTGTTGTATATTAGACATTATAGAGTATGATTAGACGTTACAGTATGACTGTGAAGCAATATTCAAAATCACTCATTGTACATTTCAAAGTGAACTTAACAACCGGTTGGTGCAACAGCTTGTTGTGCAAAAGATTCCGTGTTCGATCCCCGGTAGGACTAAATATTTGTGTAAAGACAGATGTTTGTTCGGGATTTAAGTTACGTTCGTTTTTACAATTGTATCTCATACAAGAAATTCTAGGGTTACCTTTTTTATAAAATGAAGGCGGCAGACGGTCATACAGTCCACAGGGCATTACCATCAGGTTAGTGAATACTGTCGTCCATAGACATCCGCGATAGATGACAACACCAGTCAAGAATGACAGACGTTGTCTCACCCCCTTATGTACCGCCTACCTTTGGAGATATAGGAATGGATTTGGAGAAAGGGTTGGAAAAATGGGGAAGGATAGGATAGAATGGGATAGGAATAGACTCTGGCATATCTCCCTCACAATCGAAATACATACATACATTGGAAAAATAGCATAGCATAGTTATTTATAAAATGAGAACAATTATTGTGTGGAAGAAACCGTAAAACAATAATGGCATCCAATCTGATAGACTTCACCTCAGGAATTTTTCTACATTTTTCTGAAACTCTGAAAGTAACAAAACGGCTCTAACGATTATACTCATTGCCTTACGGTGTCCCTGGGCGCAGTTTGCCTCTTGATTTTACTACCATAGACTTTTGAATTGAAATCTAGTCAAGAAACAATTGTAAATAACATGGGTAAAAATAAATAAGTGGTACAAAGTCTAGGTCTCAAAAAACCAGATCACACAACGACTAAGTCGTAAAACGTCTATGAAGCATAATGGCTATGTTTCAATATCTCTTGTCGTACAATCAAAATTTTAGTGATTCCGAAAAAAAACGGTTAATACATCTAGATTTTTCTGTGTCTACGGTACCTCTTACCATAAGATACCCGATCTTATGGTAAGAGGTACCGCAACCAGCCCTTTTATTCGTCTACTGCTGGTCACGTGCAAGTCACGCACATGTATTATGCATGAGGGACTCTAAAGGACAAGCCTGGGTTGACGAATTCACTCTATTTGCGGTGGTGTAGTTCATCAGGGCTTGTGGTAGCCGCTTTGGTAGGGCTTAATCTCATTTTACGTCCCTCGCGGGAAGAGATGGATGGGTGGATTACTATTTATTATAAAGTCGGCTGACAACACGGCCAATTCCGCTAAATATGTATTAATCTCGTTTATAAGGTGTGCGTGCGTCTTAGCCTCACAACTGGGTTTGTAGGTTACAGCCATTTCGGTTGTATAATAACTGTTATATAATTGTTGACCTTGTGCAAGACGTCGATTATACAAGACCGTTCAAGTTCAGCGGGCAATATATATAGTTTTAAATTGTGGGTTTGTAATATTTCCGTAAATAATAATGGTAAGATCAAAATTAGAAATACTAGTTATAGACCTAAGAGGATGTAAAGAATGTCATAAGAGTTTTATTTTATTTCCTATGACAACTTACAGCTAGTTACAATTTTATTCGACTACATGAAAACTGAGGGCATTACAAGTTTTCACATATAGTGACTGCATGATTACTAGAAGTCATCTATTATCAATTAATACATGAATTATTTTCATTTAATTATATTTATACTATTACAATTATACTAGTTATATGACTATGTGACGTTATATGAGCAAAGCTGAGTCGATGAGGGACTCTTATTGTCGGTATGGAAGTTATTGACTATAGTTAAGTTTAATTATCTTAATGTTCAAGGGCGTAGCCACGGTGGGGCGGGTTGGGACGCTTCCCCGAGGCATAGCGAAGAATAAGTGACTTTCCGCAGTACTCTACCTCTATTTAAATTATAAGAAAATTGTTTGCTTTTGCCCCACCCTCGAAAAAATCCCGACTTACGCTCTTGCAGCTGTTACGCCTGTTCACGCGTCTTGGTTCCGTCTGAAAATCAGCGCTGTATGCGTTTTTTACTATATACGGCTTGTGCTGAGACGGTCGCCCTTTCGACACGCATGGGATCGCGCAGTTTCATCGTCTTGTTTAGTTTCAATTTTTGTTTGCTGTCGCATATGTATGGTAAATAAGAATAAGAAATTGTCATGTATGCGATCACTTGTGTGTACGAAATAAGATTTCTATCAATCAATTGAATATTTTTTTGATAAAATCTAAATACGAGGGAAATTAGAACGTAAGTACCTTCTCTCAGATATGAGTTGACTAATATATACGTAGGTGTAATTCATAATAATAAATGAATTAAATAATGAAGGGAAAAGTTTTTACGAAGGAGATAAGTCTCGAGGCGATGTGAACTGGTTTCAAAACAATAATACCTACCATATAAACTGCATGGGAATGTAAAAACAGGATAATTGCTGAGAATTTTGTAACGAATTTCAAAACAATCTTAATGCTAGAATTTTATCAGTGGAACATGGAATCAATATAAATATTATACAAAGTGCAATCTATATCTATACTAATATATAAAGAGGTAAAATTGTGTGTTTGTTTGTGGGTATGTCGGGGGTAATCTCTTGGACTACTGAACCGATTTCGAAAATTCTTTCACAAATAGGAAACTACATTATCCGTGTCTAATATAGGCTATATTTTATTTTGAAATTAAAAAAAAATCCCTATAAACCAAAGCGAAGCGAGGGCGGGTCGCTGGTGAACAATACAGAGTAATTTCTTTAAGACGTCCATATGAAGAATACCTACTATATAAATGGATATGGATTAAGGTTGCCAGGGCTCCGGAATTTTCGAGATTGCGAAATTTGTTGCTGAGTCCCGAAATTTAAGCTCGAAGTCTCGGAAATGCTCACTATGATAAAGATGATGGTAATCATCAATTTTATATTGAAATTAAACAAAATTATTGCCGGGTCAATGGAGCAGATTGGCTGCTATTTGCTAGCATGATCGTCCGACTCTTACCCTCCAGCCCCAGCACCCGCTTGGTGCCGCTCACTCATCATCAATCTCATCACTCAACGAATTTAGTTCACCGGAAAGATTATTAAAAACATTAGTCTAATATAGTTAGAAGTAGTTTATTTTTAATAAAAAAAAAGCCCCTTTTGTCGTAGCACCCGGCTTTCAGAGCATACCTCTTAAGATCTTGGAGAGTATCGGGATCTTCGGTGTCGACATTTCTAGCAAAGTCAAATTTAGGGGTCATCTGGAAAATAAAGTCAAAATGGCTTTCAAAAAGCTCTGTGTGCTGAACAGAGTGAAGTGGTACTTCACGCCTGGGCAACTTCTGACGCTCTACAAAGCTCAAGTTAGGCCTCATATGGAGTATTGCTCACATATCTGGGCCAGCGCACCGACATATCAATTGGATCCATTTGACTCTATCTAACGACGTGCTGTTCCAATTATAGACAATCCCACTCTCACGGGCGGTCTAGAAACCCTCAGCGTTCTGAGAGACGTTGCGTCTCTCTACCGCCTGTACAATGGAGAATGCTTTGAAGAATTGTTTAATATAATGTCTACCTCGGGTTTCTAAAACAGCATCTTCCGTCACAGAAGTGTTCGGTCCAAAAAACATTTTATACCGCAAACCCGTAGGCGGTGCTACCTGCTTCAAGAGGTCCTTCCATTAAGCTACGATGTGGGGTTCTTCAAAAAAGCTATGAATAGGATTTTGCAAGGTCGGTGGCATACTCACATATCTCGTGGTCTTGCAGGTGTACATGGGCGGGCGGTAACACTTAGCTTCAAGAGGGGAGCGTCCGGGCAAGCGGTCAAAATAAAAATAATGACACTTCAATAAGGTTTTATCGCAAATTCGAAATGGAAAACGTAGTAGTAATGTCCCAGAAAAAGTGATTTTATATCGGGAAACCCTAGTATGGATGTATGATGATTTAAGGAAGGACATAATATTTCAATGACATCATGAAGAGACTAGATCAAATACAAGAAAAAACTAAAAAGGATGTTTATCTATGATACTCGTATATGACAAATCTTCTATTCGGTTGTTAAGTATACAGAAACGGATTATATTCACTTACCTACAAATTAACATAGTGAACATGAATCGCCTCCACGACAATTATTATCTAACCTTATACGATTACAAAGGTATACTCGTAATTGCTACACTAGAGGAAAAATTCAATATTAAATACTACTAAAAAGATAATGCCGGTCGGTCATCGTGCTTCCGACCGTGACCAAACGCTGAGAGATATGTTACGGTCAGAGTAATAAATGCGTTTAATATTAATAATTACCAGTAATTATTAATAATAACTGCAACAATTGGTTAATCTAACGAATACCGAGAGAATAATCATTTTTACCGGTAATTATTAATAATTTGGCAACGTGTTTGGTAAAAGTAATAAAACATCGTAATTTGTATCACAAGATATTTTTTTGCAGGATCGAGTTTTATGACATTTTGAATTGCAAAGAACGTGTATTTTTTTGCATCTGCAGCGGTTTGAATTGCATTCAACAGTACAATTGCAACGTTGAAAACCTTGTCCACCCAAATTTGATTATTTACGAGCACACTCTCTAATATCAGTTTCTGGAACTTCGTTAATTGAAATGAATTCTCAATAGAGAGCGGCGCAGTCACATGCAGTACTCCCCCCTCGCTCCTCACTGACACACCGACTTAAAATTTATTAAATTTACCATGGGTATGTGAAAATTATTAATAATTACCGGTCAGTGTGATAAATTTATCACTTCAACCCTGTGTGTTGGTTGGTATTAATAATTACCGGTAATTATTAGTAGTTTTCAATTAATCATACTAACCGTAACATATATAACATAGAGAGGTTAGAACATTACGTAATGGCTGAAAGTGTATTTGGATGTATGCTTCTTTTTTACTCATCATTTCTTCATGTTTGTTCGGATTACGAAGATGACCGACGGGCATTATTTGTATCGATACTAGATAATACTGGTAGTGCTGTACTTCTATATTGTATCGATAATATGGAACTATTGAGAACATCATGGATTCATGACATACGTCCTAATCACTTTTAGGTTTAAGACTTTAGTTTCTAGTGCAATCTTTCTTTGATGTTGCATAAGTATCAAAGTTGCTATTTATCTTCATCTCAAGTGACACGCCACAAGGCCCTTGTGTCCACAATGGTGCAAGCTGCAATCCCACAACTGACTGGACGCAATCGACTGGCTGAGTTCACACAGTGTAAAATGTATCATTTCCCATCTCATCCCATTCCATACTATGGACTGCAAAGTATATGACAGTTTTCCCATACTTCATTTTACTTCCCATCCTCTCAAAGAAGGAATGGGAGGTATAATGGAATGAAAAAAACTCTTCGTCTATACTTCTTATGCTCCATCCTTCCAACCAAATACTTTTTCCAAATCTATTCCTAAATCTCCAAAAGCAGGCAGTATTTGTAATTGTGTACTAATTTTAGCATGTGTCGCAGATGACCATGGACGACAATATTTATTGACTACGTATCAGCTCGTCTGCCACATTCTTACCAGAAGAAACTGACAATTCAATATTTCTTATGTACATATTATATTTCATGGAATTACACATTGCCATGAATCAAAAATCTAACTACGCCTATATTACAATAATATCTAATTTGTAACATTACTTTATTAGTAAAGATTCTGATCCTCAGAAATATTTTGTATTGTAAAACGTTATAAATTACACGTTGATAATAAATGCCAGATTTGTGAAACCTAAGCATAATAAAGTTAATGAAAATGTGTGTCAAGTACATAGATCCGCTACATCTCGAAGATATAGCGAAGTTGTTCTTCGAACATATTGAAGTTGAACATATTCCTTGTTTCTTAGTAGAGTCAGGTAAGACAGATTCCCTAGTGTCGGTCAACGCTCGTGAAGTCACCTTGCCATCGCTGACCGCAGTTACGTCAATGACATACTTCTCGTACTCCGCTCGAGGTCTTACATAACCACTGGACACACTCAATTGCGCAGCAGATTTTAGGGTTCATTGTTCTTAATGCAGTTTTGCAAATGATATGCACTCGTTTTGGGTGATTACGACCGTTGCGTATTGAGGGCACATTTGTCATCTATCTGAAAGGGAAACGTTAATCTTAGTTGCTCAAGTTCTTGCACTTCTAACTTCACATTCCACTTAAGACATAAGTATCATTGGTATCGGAGTTAAACGTTATTTTTTTCCTTTTACAGCCGAATACATCCTGCCATGTAGTCGAAACGACCCTGAGCTCGACGCCTGCATCAAACGGGGTTTCAATCACATGAGGCCTTACCTGGCACGTGGTCTGCCAGATCTCGGAGTACCACCTGTAGAGCCACTGCACATAGAACGCTTGGTGATGGAGAATCAAGCCGGTCCCGTCAGGGTTACAGCTGTCTTTAGTAACATCACTGTTATTGGACCAAGCAATTATACCATTACTAAAATACGGTAAGGAAACTCGACAGATAATTCTGTTAAATTATATGTTTTTTAAAAAGGAATGTCTTAATTTTCCAGGACACGATATACCTCTGATCAGAGTATTTATTTCCTCTCTACCAAAAGGTTGTCTGGTAGAGATCGCAATTAGCGATAAGACCACATTTTGTGCGTTTCATGTGTAACAATGTCTGTTACTGTCTTGTTTTGTTTTGGTGTGTTTCATTTATCTATTTACCACCATTAGAAGCGCTACATGTGAAACGTATTAACGACAATGATTACACGATGACAATAGTAAAGTATTAATAGATAATGACGTCAAATCATTTAGGGTTTTTGGCGGTCTTTAGTACCCACTACACCTAGTAATTATATGGTCACAAAGACTGGAGTGAGGAAATTTAATTCCCGAAGGAGTATTTGTTACTAAAATGCCTAGTGGTAGACCACTAGTCTTGTAGACAAGACTGTGCTTTCCACTCCCATTGATATATACTGTTGTGAGATTTTTTTTGTTTTGCAACTATTCAAATGTTTATTCGCCACTAAGACTTCTTTACGATTAAACTTAATGTGGAAATCTCTATGATTAATGTTAATGTTGGTGCAACTACGGACATAAGACAACATAGTTACATGATTAAAACCATGACCTCAAGTGTCAATAATGTTAGCAATAATGTTACCCTCATTGCTACTAAACTTATTTAACATCACTTAAACATAGTGTTCCTTGAACTGTTAAACTGTTGATGGGTCAATGACCGGTAATGCAAAACACTCGGAATTTAACAAGGTGACATTCAAACGAAAAATAAACACAATGCAGCACGTAATAATAATAAGCAAAAAGTAAGAAAAACAAAACGAAAGCAATACGATGCAGATGAAAGGGGTCAAGTTCGTGTCGTCTAAGATGCCAACGGTATTGCAGGCGAATACTTACAGAAAATTGCTAACAAATGTTGTAATAATCATCAGCGCGAACAACGCACTAGCAGTCTTGCCCAATCTTTCGTAACGACTGTCATTTACTACTGCTATTAAGCAGATGCGACATTAAATAACTAGATAGTGAGTACTGGCGACGTTGCTGCAAGATTTGATGTTAATGATTAATCTTAGATGGGATGACTCGAATCTTCGTAGCCAGTCGGTTGGTTAATGCTCATTGGCGTGATAGTTGAGTAAACAATGAGATTTTAACACACAAATGACGTTCAGACAAAAGGTAGATGCCAGCCAGTGAACGTAATAATTATAATTTTCTTACCTTCAAGTACCAAAATATACGATGCGATATGAAATAAGGAGAAAAAACAACTGAAAAGCAATAGTAGCGAATTCAGGGCGAAGTGGGTTTCAACGTATAAGTATAAAGTCAAATAATTGCAGGCTTTCCTGTTCAAAAAGCTAAAGGTAAGATACAAACCTCATTTTGCATACGAGTCTGCAGGTAAATAATATGTAAGTAACTAACGGTGCCAAGTAGTATGTAAGATGTGAGCTACATTAACATTCAAATAGTGTCACACGCCTGGACAATAAGGAAAAATTCAAAGAAAACCCTAAACTTTAAGTACCGCCAGTTTTCCTTTTAACATACAACATTTTAACATACTCTGAAAATACAACAAAAATATTCTTTTAGCGACCAACGATATTTGCATTGAATTGAAAAAAATATTTAATACCAGCTTTTGCTCGCAACTTCTTTCGCATGGTCTACATGTACCTATGTGTCAACCTATTTGCAGATTGCCTATTTGTCAAGTTTCAACAAAATCAGTTCAGCCGTTTAGACATGTTTGAGTAACAAACGTTCAAACTTTCGCATTTATAATATTAGTGGAATTACAAATCGAACCAATGTACAAGTCAAGTCATATTCATTGTTTGTAGCAAGACCATGTTGCTTACATCTAATCCTTACATTCCAGATCCGATCTCAAGAAGCTGCGTATCGACATGGGCTTGATCCTGCCCCGTATCGAGATCACAGGGCGATACGAAGTATCCGGACAGGTGTTGCTCTTCCCGGTGCGCTCACAGGGAGACTTCTGGGCTGCATTTAGTTAGTATTTTTTATAATTACCTGTATAGAGTAGATTTGGCATTGGCAACGCTTAGCTGTTATCTCACTACTCATAAACTGGGCCGGAAGGCCTGGACCGAATACGATCGGATAAATACCTACCACACTCTTACAAATGGCCCGTGCAGTGTAAGAATAGTGACACGTGTGCGCTGTATGAATGCCAACCGCTCTATGCCAACAGTAAAATAATTGTAGATAGCTGCAGATGTATAATTCATGGACCTTCCCTCCTTTTTTTCCTTCCCATACATCCTCTCCCTTTCCACCACTTCCTTCACCATTCCGAATCTTTAACCTACTCATCTCTTTTCCCAAATTCTGTATGTAAAGGTCGGCAGAGTCGTATAAGGGAATATATTGTCTATATGATATTTATAGGGGAAAGTATGTCTGCCACCATCTCTCTATAAAAATGATCACATTTGTAATTTAATCTAAATGTGGTGCTGTTGATGGACCGTTTGCTTTTTTACTTCGATCAAGACAATTGACCAGAACTTTTATTGCTTTTTTTTGTTTAAAATTTAACCGGTGGCTACCACAGGGTGGAGGAATTACACAGCAAACGTACGAATAATGAAATTGTTTAAAATTAAATTCCCACACTGATGAAATTATTTATTGACCGGTATGGTGTCGGCCGGCTTCAGATCACCACCACATTTCTTTTCGACTCCACCACAAGTCCTGAGGAATTACACCACCTCTAAAGAGTGGACTCGCCAAATTGCTTGGCCAGTGTGACGTTTTAAAGCCATACATCCCTCATGAACATAACAATGTACCCGAGGAGAATGTCCAACAATAGACGATAAAAGGGCGATAACATTTATGATTTTTTTTAATGTAATCAGGTCTTCAACGTACTAAGCCATGGACGAAAGACTAATGTTTCAGAATACACACAATTCAACAATACGTCAATAAGTCAATCATGCTGTCGTCACATTATTGATATGTCAATTAGATTAAACACTTCTTTCTGTATACATACTAGATTAAATTGTGTACGGTTATGTTGATATCTTGCTTTGTGATGCAAAATAAATACGCAACATTACGTTTACAGACGACGTGACTGCCATCGCCAAGATCTTCGGTAAGGAGTTGCAGCGCGAGAGCGTGCGGTATATGACAGCCGACCGGCTACTCGTTGACTTCAAACTAAAGAGCGCCAGGTTCAAGGTGCGGGATACCGTCAACTACGGCAGCATTATTGGTGAGTAGTAAATTAATAGTGGAATTTAAAAGGATGTAAAAATCAAAAATTATGTAAAGGTCGTAGATTTGTATTTTACTTTTATTTGTTGTATGTACATAGGCAATTATAAACATTGGTAGTTATTTCGGCAAGTATTTAAATGTACTCATGCTCTTTTAAAATTATGTAAGCTACTATAGTAGTGAATAAATCACCAAAAATTTGGTTCTATGAATCGTTTTAAAGGATTACAAAGCCGCTACCACAAGCCCTAAGGTAGCTAAAAGAGTGACTACCACCACTAAAAGAGTGAAGTTGCCACTAGCCGCTTGGTCACCGTGACGTTTTAAGGCCCCTCATACATCTCTCCTGGACATTGACAAGTGCGTGAGAAAGCCCATTGATATTGAGCTTATTATAGCCCCGCTTACTCTTTAAAGGTCTTATTTTGTCTTCCTGCTGTGAGTTGTACAAAGGGTTACAAAGCGATAATTATCTTTTCATTAGATACTTTTAAAGCCGCGGGATCTAAACGATGATCACCCTATTGTATCTGCTCAAACTGTTTAGGTTTTTGGTGCTAACTTTTCATCGATCCTGGTAACACGTATAATTGTCTGAAGAGCGGATTGACTATCATTAAATAATGTAATAATATCTTGAAAAAAAAAAGTTCCTTTGAAATGCCCTTAATAAAGGCGATAAGTTTCTTAAAAACATTTCTTAATTTTCACACTATGACGTCATAATTTAAATAAACGTTACTCTTAATTGCTATTTTGTTATCCGAAACAAACTGTCCAGTCAACCGAAAATTAGAAAATTAGAACTCTATTACGACATAGTTTACTACAATTTCTCAATTCAACATTAACCGTACTCAACATTATTTATAATTGCCCCAATCGTAATTAATAGTAGTTTGTAACTACTTATTATAAGTTTTCTGGAACATATAATGTATACGATAGAATGCAATTCATGTAGTCTCTATCGTCAAAATTAGACCATAAAAACCAACCTTTTCGCGTTTCTCCATTTCATAACAAGCAATGCTTACAGAAGTGTAGCTGAGGATTTTTTTTAAATTTGCGTCACGGTCAACAGACGATTATGTTAAGTATTTTAAAAATAGACTTACTAATGTAGATAAGTAAGTAAGCAAGCGTAAATTAAGAATATCTGATATAACTGATGTAGAATACCCACTTATTTATTTAAATTTCACTGCACAAATATTTGATATGTACAAAAGGTGGTCTTGTGAGTGTGTTTAAATAAAAAAAATAACTTCAATACTTATAAACGCAGGTAATGAGCTTATAGTCAGACATCCACGATAGGTTAATTATGACTTATGTATCAAGTATACCAGGGACGTGTACTTATACTATACAAGCAGATAAGTAGAACACCGTTTATCTAGGCGGGGGTGAATCGCGGATGACGGCTAGATTCGTTATTGCTCCTGACGTTTCCCAGTCAATACAATCTTTATATATACTATATTATAACCTATAGTATGTATGTTTCACTACAGGTACTACATATTGCCACTAGTTTCAAAGTTGTTCGCCACTGAAATATATCTATATAGTAAAAACACATGCTACTCATCACGTGTCACATCACGTCGCTTAAAACTTAGAAAAGCTAATTTAAAGTATCAGAGTTCATGATCTATATTCTCTGTTTGATTTTCGCCGCCCCTTAATTAAATATTTCTGCTCAGTTCCGTATTATGGGTCATTTATTAAAAAAAGTGTGTATGTTTGTTTATCTATATATGAAGTATATTTTTATGTATATGTTTTTATTTACTGTATTATATATGTTACTATTTTATTTAAGTTTATTATGTATCTTGTGCCTGTGTGTATATTTATTATACATATGTTGTTGTGTATTGTGTGCACCCGCGCTCTGTTTTCTGTTTGATCGGCTTGTTGACTGGTAGAGAACGCAAGGGCATTAAGTCCGCCGTTTGCACATGATGCCTTTTGTATTCCTTTGAAGTTTAAATAAGTAAATAAAAAGTTGAATAAGCAATTTTACAAGACAGCTCACCAAATACGAGTAGTTTAATCATCTGAAACTTTGTAACTGGTTAATTTCAGGCGAGGCAATGAACCAGTTTCTAAACAATAACGCGGCGGAAATCATCGACGAGATGCGGCCAGCGGCCTCCGTCGCCATCGCGAAGCACTTCCAGACCTTCCTCAACGCCGCCTTCACCAAAGTACCCGTCGATGTGTGGCTTAAGCCTTAAGTGATTAGTGTTTCCATTTTAAAGGACTGCTCTGAAGAGTGGCAAATGAACTTCCTAGACTTTATTAGATGTTCAAGTAGAAAAGAACTTGGTAGAATTGAGCGATTAGGTTTGGTATCGTTGTCCCCACAAACAATCCCCACTGGCGGGGACAATGGAAATTATTTCCATTGTCTCTACTGACATCAGTGGGGACAATTGAAATTAGTTTTGTGTTTGAATTTTCGTTGTCCTCACTTATACATATTACGAAATACCCGTAAATGAAATGTTACGAAGTACCCTAAGTACAAAACCGTAGATTACATGAAAAGTAAATATTTAAAAAAAAATATATGTATGAGCTTTAACAGAAATTTGAGTAAGTATCCTTTTAAGGTCATTCTTAGCTTAGATTTGTTACCGGTGGTAAATGTGCACACGAATGGTGAAATAATTAAATACAAAATCGATGATTATTTTAAAATTTTGGTAAAGTGACATTAATTTTTATTGTTATTTCTAATCGTCATGTGTCATGAGATGAAATGCATCGGGTCGGACTCAAGTCGCCATTGTAAGGGCATAATTATAATTTTTATTAAGTTTTATTTATATTTATTAGTTAATATCATTCTCTCGCACTTTGTACTTAATTAGTTTTAAGATTAAATAGTTATTTAAGACGATTGTGATGAAATAATAAATTAAATTAAACGATATTTGATAACTTACACATTTTTTAATATCACATGATAAATATTTACTTAGTTTAACTTTTTTTTTATAGAAAAATGCCGGCAGACAGGCATACAGTCTACTCGATGGTAAGTGGATACTGTCGTCCATAGACATCCGCGATACATGCCAACATCAGTTCAGAATGATAAACGTTAGCATGCCCCCGGATGCGTTGCCTACCTTTGCAGATTAAGGAATGGATTAGGAGAAAGGGTTGAGAAAACGGGGAGGGATAGGATAGGATGGGATGGGAATGGGCTCTGGTATATCTCACTCACTACCGAAGCTCGTACGTACATTAGGGCAATACGATAAAGTAGGAAATGCAATACATTTCAAAGTAGTCTTCTGTGAGAGAAGGGTAATGTGGCCAGTAGAGTGCGCTCAGCGGCTGTGGGAATGCAGCGTGCACTCTACCCCTACAACTATATTTCACATTAACATCTTTATACAACTAATATTTGAATAATTGATTTGTATGTAATTTTGTTCCTACCCACTAAAAACGACCCACATCGCCAGATTTGCGTATTTGACCCTATGAAAAATACATTGATTATAATGGGTACAATAAAAAACTCAAATATATTAATTAGATATCCTTTGTTTCCCTTTGTTTACTATAAGAATGACGTAACCGTCAATTGTAGCTCGTCACCACCCGGTTTGTCGTCAGTGAGAACAAACACAACATGGCGGCTAGCTTTTTAAACTTTGGCGTTTTGTACACATTTTATATTCTAAATCGGGTGTGAACGCGTATAATAATAAAAGGAATAAAAGGCAAACAAACACCTTTATTATACACGTTTAAACCCGATTTAGAATATAAAATGGCGGCTGGCGTTTCCGTACGAATATAAAAAAAAAACAACTCAATAAAGTGATTACGTTGTAACCACTCTAAGTTTTAGATTATTTAGTTAAATGTAATAAATGTAAATAAAAATATTAATAGATTATTAACCGGCGTTATTTAATTAGTAGTATTTATTTAAATACTACTAATTAAATAACGCCGGTCGACCATTTTAGTTTTTCCGATCGTGACTGAACCCTGAGATAGATATATGTATATTAATTAGAGTTATATAATAGTATATTATATAGTAGTTATATAATATTAGAGTGGTTATAACTCTGATAGTGTTTGCGTGTTGGTTTCTTTTTCCAATCATACTAAAATGATGACGAAATACGAAGATGGCCGACCGGCATTATTTAATTTTTTAATACAATGTATATAATTTAAATCTTTAAATTAAATCTGTAATATCTTTAAATTTAAAAACGGTCAAATACCCTATTGTAAAAATTATAACCTCATTTTCACGATCGCAATAGCACTATCGAAACTATAACATATGCTACTATATATGTATGTATATTGTATATATTACACATACTACTACTGTGCAGTACTACACAATGATAATAATAGAGCTAATGACATGATTATTCCGTTTTTGAAATGTAAATGGCATAAAAAGTTATAATGTTCAATGATAGGATCTAATTAAAACCAAATGTTACCATGAAAAAAAAAAAGGAATACAATAATCTCATGTACCTCCACTGTACCTCCCCAATCGTCATCATCCGTTTCCAGTAATTAATTACTATATTGCTCGAAATTGATGATGATGATTATTATCATTGTGTATCCCTTCTGTTAAAACAACAGTATATCATCTGCGTTAAGCGTTCCAAACGCGTGGTCAGCCAATGGCTTTAAGAAGTCGCGTAACGCATCCTCCATCGGTTTCTGCAGTTCTTGCGCCAACTTTTCCCAATTCTCGTTCAGGAACTTGTTCATTGCGTTACCTATAAGTGCAACATGTGTATATTTATTTATCCTTCTTGTACTGTTAAATATGTGTTACATTATACGACATTTAAATTTTTATAACGCTTTAATTATATGTAGTCTGAAAATAAGCTGCAATCTATATTTCGACATTATAAGTATTATTCACGGAAATGGTATTAGATCTCTGTGGTATTATTTGATTAAATGGTTGTCATATTTGTCAATAATTAATGGCTACGGCTTAAGACTCTTGATATCTATTTGATAACAACTCAGAACAGACCCCGATATTACTAATTTAAATATTAACAAATTCACTCTCTACATACCAATAAAACTTTTAGACATTTACAAGCAAAGGCGTCCGATGCATTCTAGAACTGATTTGCAAACACACGTCACTTAAAATAAAAAAGTGTGCGGTCAGGGGACCCCCGTCAGGAACGAAGATCCTCACGCATTTTTTTTTAAATTCCGAATGTATTTCGAAATCAAATCTGTATAGTTCATGTATTTTTTTTTTATTTTGTATCATATTTTCAATGCAAATAATTTAAAATAAGGAATCAAATCAAATATTTAGGTTATACAATCGGCCACGCACTAGTCTGCACGTCTGTTATTCTGCTTGAGTCTCGCTCTCGATACTCGCACGCACACACATAGAGAGAAAGAGAAACGCGTATGGAGGGGGTAGAAATCTTACGTGACGTTACATTTTCTCTCGAATCACACCTACCGCAAGCCGCGTAATCAAAATAACATCTTTAATAGAAAATACGACGTCCTCACCCAATTTGTTGTCTCCGCCGAACAGGTTGTCCATGTGAATAGTAGCGTAGCCCACATGGAACTTGACGTCGAGACGCTTACAGGCGAGGGCATCGGGCGCGTTCTCGCGAGGCTGCCTGCCCAACATGATAATCACCACAGCGTCGATGTTACCTGTTAATAAAGAATTGTTAATGTTCATTTATTCCATTATCTACATATTTTATTTCTAAAAAAGGATCGTCAACGGTGTGCCTCTGTACACACGACATGCAATTCACCGAAAGCTAAGAAATACATAAACAACTCTCAATTCGAGGAGATTACAACACTCATAAAAGGAAAATGAACACCACTACATCTACAACAAAAGTGTACAAATTGATTACTAGACTGTTTTACAACAAGAGTACAGGCAAAATTAGTTTATGAATTTGTATAAATTAAATTTGTATGTTTGAAGCGAAGAACTATTATCCAAATCGGAGTCTTTAAATAAAGAACTTCTCTTTATTTATAAATAACAATATAATACTTAGACACTAACATTATGATGACTAATATAGAGCATAAAATTTACAAATATATTTTATATTACTGCTAAATTAAATATATAAATTTCAGTATGGACATGTTAGTAATATCCACTCGTACATATTGAAAACATTATACGAAGATCGTTGTGGCAACATATCCAGTAAGCTGCCGGCATTACCACACCTAATGACCAATATCATAAAGAAGCCGCTATAGAGCTTTATGTTCTATCGGGAGACGAGCATCTGCAACTTACTCCTCTAACGATTTATGACAACTGCAGTTTTTATATCCATTATTTATCCATTTCAGATTCTTTATTTATTTACTAAAGTACGGGTTACAAAATATGTCATATATTAATTAATCGCATCCATGCATACTCTGCCTCATCGGTGTGCAAATTATACTAATACTATCTATATAGATATCACACATTTCTCAGAAAGTGTGAATCTTGCCGTTTCATACACAAATACGTTTCAAATTGTCAACCACATACGATGCATAACATCACAAAGGATTAATTAAATTTACGATGTCAAATACTGTCATAAGTAGCATTATCAATTATCCATTTAATATAATACACATTTCAAATAATATTCAAACAATTTCAATAATGTCCATAGATAAAATTTATGTCAAGTGTAAATGTAAGTAATAGTTATAGGTAAAACTAATAATGTTGTTTTACCAGTTGCTTTATTCCCGAATTTATAAATTAATATCAGAAGATTAAAAATAGCTAGTAAAAAAATTCTTAAATATCAAAATTATTATTATTAATTGAATATTAATTATTAATTTTAAACAACTGTTAACTTGTGGGCCAGTAAAAAAATCGTCAATATCATAATACTCGTAACTTCTTTGCAAAAGAAACTAAGGAAGTAGTCTTTGAAAAATATTTAATTTAGTGTTTTTAAATTGTCAGGAAATTAATTACCTATGTATTCTTATCGCCATACAAAAACGTTTTTCTTGACTATTTGAAGTCTGTCTCGGAAGGTGTAACTTATTTTTAAATCTACTGCTACTATTGTACACTTCGGCGTTTGTTTTAAATGAATGCAAGTGTTTATATACAAAGATACACATTTCTTTTAAATATATATAATCTAATCATGGTAATGGTAAGATATTCGGTTGATAAAAGAACTCATGGTATACGAAACGATGTTCAAAACTGTTGACTTACAAAGTGTGCCACATGGGTATCGTTGTCTGGCGCACTTATCATTCGGTATTAAGGGTGTAGATCGTGAAAATCACCGAAAAGAGTGTTACGATTTTTCATATTTAACCTATTTACATATGATTGATATCAATGATAATTTGTATATATTACAATCAAAGACCAATAAGTATGTTCATGCTTATATTAAACTCTTAAACCTAATAGTTGTTATATAATAAACGTCAACAAACGCACAAAATTGAGTAAAAATGCAAAAACATGACTTCGTATTTTTCAGATTTAACCCCATAAATCAACACAAATTGATAAAAAGAAACACTTTTTGAACACTGAAGAAACCAATAAGTATAGCTGTATACTTCTTTTTATACCTTTACAAACAAAGACTTCCTCTTTTAAAGCCCTAAAATCTAGATATATTTTAAGGTAAATTTTTCATACACAAATGTATGGGATAAAACGTTCGTTTCATTCGTGCAATCTCGGTGGTCTGCAGCGGCAGTTCCTTTCTGTAAGTGAACGCGACACCACGCTTGTCGGCTGCAGACAGCAGAATTACGTATTGTGAATTTGTGTTTTTTGTAAAAAACTGTAAGTATAACATTTTTATAATTAATTTATTTTCAGTTAGTAGAAAGTATCGATATAATGAATGTCTGAAAGAAAACCATGATGGAACTAGATATAAATCGTAAAAAATACAATATCTACACTAATAGGTATTATAAAGAGGAAAGATTTGGATTTTTGTATGTAACGAATAAACTCAAAAAGTACTGGACTGATTTTAATAATTCTTTTATCATTCGAAAGCTACATTATCACTGAGTAACATAGGCTATTTTTTTCGCAGGACTGATTGAATTTGAGTGGCATGCCAGGGAAAAGAAAGTTTTGTACGCATTATAAAAATATGAAAGCCAAAAGATCTCGGAATAAAATGTAAGTTCCTCCCTACTTATTTATTATCGCATTTGAACAGGGTACATTACAAAGCTAATACAATATGTCATATGATTTAGATCGCCCGATTCAGACATATACCTACAATAACATGTAAATATTGGTTTGTATTATCTATATCTATACTGATAAATAAAATTGAAGTATCTGTATGTAATATCAAAATAATAGGATTTTAAAAAAAAAAAAAGGCGATACGGAGTTCGCCGGGTCGGCTAGTATTGTCTAAATATCAAATTGTGGAAGTAGGTAGGCGACAGCGCAACTTTGTCGACATACCTATACCGCCAAACAGACGCGAGGCGCCTAGCGTCTGGCTTAGGGTTGTACAAAATAAATAAAAAGTGGATAATATTGATGAATAATATTTCCAGTATTGAAAATAAAGAAAACCTTGGGGCCGAGACTCTGAGCAACAATGCTACGCGCTGTATAGAGGTAAGTTGTTATACGTAATTCTTGTAGACTTGTTACATAAATAAACAAACTACTTAGTTAGTGATGGGCGAAGACAAAATCTCAATACCTACCTATAGATTTTTCTTGCAATATTTATTATTTTCATCGAGAGACAAACACCTTAGTACCGAAATACTTCTCAATTACTTTCTCAAAAGAAAATTTACGTTCAAATAGGTGACGTCATAAAAAAACAATACCTAATGCGTAAAGAAATTATAATTTCTATTCATCAGGAACCTAATATTGTATTAATTCTTTTGCATTTTTTTAAATTTTTAATTATTTTTTATAAAAAAAATCAAGCCATTATCTTTCTTTACAGGAACTAGTTATTGAAAACGACCAAGAGGGAAAGGTGGATGAAATGGAAGTTGGGCGTAGAGTTGTAGACGTTTCTTTTTTTTTTAAAGCTCTTCAGGCCATAGGGGACCACGGTCCAATGGATTGTAAGTTAAGTTACCTCAGTATAATAGGTGAAGTAAAAGTTGGTCTGGACTCAAAACTCATCATGAAATGTAGTATGTGTAGTATGAAATTTACTGTGTGTTTGATTGAAAAGAAAGAAGATAGAATGGAAGTGAATCATCAAATTGTATCTGGTATCATATCATCTGGTGGGAGCTACTATCAGTTAAAAACATTAACTGCCGCAGTAGCCCTACCAATCATGTCACCTTCATTATACAATGAAATTAATAATACGGTTTGCGATTGGTGGGAAAAGACAGCAGCACATTCCATGGCAGAAGCTGTCAAGGAAGAAGCGGAGTACGCAGTGTCTATAGGTAGTGTTGATAAAAATGGTACACCATTAATATCTGTTGCTGTTGACGGTTGTTGGAGCAAGAGATCTTATGGTAAGAATTTTTCCGCCTTGTCCGGCGCAGCTGCGATAATTGGCATTAAAACTAATAAAGTATTGTTTTTTGGAGTTAAAAATAAATACTGCGTAGTTTGTGCACGAGCCGCAAAGAACGACAGTCAGCCCTCGGAACACCGTTGTTTCAAGAATTATTCGGGATCATCTACCGGTATGGAATCGACCATAATAGTTGAGGGGTTTAAACGTTCCATTGTTGATCACGGTGTAATTTATAATAAATTTGTAGCAGACGGCGATTCCAGTACTTATAAAAAAATATTAGATTCGCGACCGTACGGTAATTTAACAGTAGAGAAAATTGAATGCAAAAATCATCTTTTACGAAACTACTGCAATAGCTTGGAGAAACTGTCGAAAGACACTAAGTATCCTTGCGAATTGCGGAAATTCCTAAAAGAAAGGTATTTGCGTTTAAGAACGGGTGTAAAATGCGCTATTAAATATTGGGGCGATCAAAATCAGTCACTCGAAGAAAAAATAAAAAATCTTAGTGAAGATATCCTAAATGGTCCACAACACGTATTTGGTAATCACCAATATTGCAAGGAGTATTTCTGTAGACCTGATACTCGTCGAATAGAACCTGTTGGGTTGCTTCCAGCAATTGTTGGATGCGGATTAATGGACGCGGTACACATTTTAAGTAAAAGACTGTCATATCATTCTAGAAGTTTAATTCATAATTGTACAAGTAATATAGTTGAAAGTTTTAACGCAGTGATTGCCAAATTAGTAGGGGGTAAGCGTGTAAATTATTCTTCCCGTGGTTCTTATGCGGGCCGATGCGCAGCTGCTGTTGTGTCTTTTAATACAGGATCGATTCATAGTAAAACTCATGAAGTAATATTTAAATCTAGTCCTAATCCTTTGATCGCGAAAGTGGAAAATTGTAATCGTAGAATCCGTTTAATTGCTAAACCTAAATTAAGATTGAAAAAGAGCCACAGCGCTGTATCGAAAGACGCTCACTATGGACCAAACTGCGAAAAACCTGATCTGAGTCCAGAATTATATGAGAAAGCCAAGTCATCTTTTTTAGCCGATTTAAAGTTGTCTTGTGCTGAAAGAGAGGAGCTTGAAAGGTCGACCCATTTGCAAAGAAGTAGTTCTGAGTGGATGAGTACAAGGAGAAAATTACTAACCTCATCATCGTTCGGGGAAGTTTGTAAAAAACGAGAGAGCACAAGTTGTGCTGTTCTTGTTCGTAAAATCGTTTATGGTAGTAATATCTCCAGTTTGCCTGCTGTACGGTACGGTATCGAAAACGAAGAAACCGCAATTAAACAGTTAGAAATTCAAGAGAATATTAGTATACAAGGTTGCGGTTTGTTCGTCGACGATCAATATGAATTTCTTGGTACTACACCAGATGGCATTTATGCAAACGGTTTAATTGAAATTAAGTGCCCACATTCTTTAGCTGGCATGACTCTTGATGAAGCAATGGCCAAACATACCTTTTGGGTTAAGGACAAGGCTTCCAAGGGTTATGTCATAAATAAAAATCATAACTGGTATTTCCAAATTCAGGGACAGGTACATATTACTAAAAGAAACGTTTGCATGCTTGGCATCTGGTTTGGTGCTACTGTACCTATGAAAGTTTATATTATAGAAAAGGACGACAAATTTTGGGAGGAGAAAATGGAGATGAAATTAGTTAGGTTTTATTACGATTGCCTACTTCCAGAATTAGTTGATCCTCGGCAGTCACGAAGCATGCCCATTCGTGACGCGCCCAGTATCATAGAGGCTATGAAAGAGAGGAAAGAAAGAGCTTTACGTGTTATGAAAGAGAAGAACGCCTAATGATTTTGAAAGATACAGGTAACTTAACTACCCAGCCAGTCGATTCACGTAAACACGCCAGTCCAAAAGTCGTTTTAACTTAGGAACTTAGAAATCGCCTTTTGGTTTTCTGTTTTAAACGCACTTACTTATCTAGTCTTGGATTGTCATAAATCTTCCAATAGCTCAATTACTATACAATTTCTGAGTTACCTGGTGTAAAGAATCATAAAAATTGGTTCAAAAATACAGCGAATTGAGAATTCTCCTTTTTTTAAGTCGGTTAAAAGGGCTAAATTTGCAAAAAACGAAGTGACGTCACTGCGCTACGGTTTTTATTACTTACGTGAATCGGGCAGCTGGTAACGTTTTCATTCTGATAGGTTTTGTGATAGCCATTGATTTTATCATCAAATTAGCAGAAATCAGAACTTGATTCGTAATCGAATGAAAAACCATTAGAATTTTGAACTCATATTTCGTTATTGTTTAATTACATACTTTTAATTAGTATATTAATAATTTACAAACTTCTGTTAAAATTAGTAAATAAATGAATTATTTACTAATTTTTGTACAACCCTAGCACGCTTTTGAGATAGCGAGTAATGGCGACTCATATTTGTTATTGTGTAGTAAATAAATCATTTTTATACTTGTGTTTCATTTATTGACATTTTTTTTAAAACCCTAGGATTTTTTTTAGATATCGACGAGGTGATCGTAAACAAAAAGTAAGTATTTGAGTTTACGCAATAGGCACATTTCCTTGCGTAGAGATAAACACACTTCCTACTGAATTTGCAATTATTTTATTGAATGAATATTTTACGAATTAGAATAAATTTTGGTAGTGAAATTACAAATAAATAAATAGTTGGAATTTTAGGTAAGTAGAATACAAAAATGTCAGATGTCAAATGATAGAAAAACATAAAAATTGTGTCTCAACTACTCTTATTAATCTATTAAAAAGAATCAACAGCTAGTTTCCAAAAATTCAACGTTATTGTTATGCTGTAAATATTCAAGTTCAATAACAATTCTCAACGTGGAACGTTTGTTGCAAAACATTTTGAAAATCGCGCTCTCTAGGTCATTCATCCGCCCCGTCGGATGTTACATTAAACTTTGGCGCTGCGGTCGCTCGAAATCGAGATCTCAGGCCAACAATCTACACCCTTAACACTTAGAATGTATTTATTATAGTATTATGGTGGAAATTTTATTAGTTGGTATATGTTTTGTAAACGAACTGCTAACATTTCTTTATTCAGAACTATACTTAAATCCAGCGTTTTATGTGAATGTTTTTGTCTTAATTTTACTAATCAAAAACTAAAATTCTTTATTAAGTTGCTATTGTGAAATTAGTAGATAAGTTTTATAGAACGAACTAAAGTAGGAAGTTAAAGTAGATAATAAATTAGAATCTGAAACTAGGGTACCATATTTCCCCGTGAACTGTCCATCCCCTTCAATAGGCAGCATCAGGATTTGTCCCGTCAATTTATAGTTGCCCTTTACTAGCAACTCTGGGATATGCAGCTGAGCCGTCAATTGCCTCTTCTTGTTGTTAATGCTGGAAATATCGCAGAACATTTTTTATTATCTGTGCTTATTTGAAAAATATAATTGTTTTCAGTACTACGGTACCGACTTTTATAATAAAATACTCTAACCTACCGGAGGGTAGATATATACTTATACCATTAGGGTTAATTACCCCTACACAACCTCGAAAAACCTATTAAGTACCTACTTAGATTTAAGCTTCAATTTACGTAATTCTATAGATGAATTCATTTTTTGGAACTTTATTCTACACTGTGTAGTAGGACATAGATATCGGTGAAAGACAAGATAGAAGGTCATATGACAGTACAGTGCTACAGTGCAGCTTGACTGAATGACCATAAATATACCAAATATTCCCCTTTAAAAGAGCCGCGAAGCTATACTGCGTATTTATTCATTTAGATTTTATTTATTTATTTATTAAGGTAACAAACAGAACATACATCATATAAAAGACAGAGTTACATGCAAGAATGTTAATTATGTAAATGTCACTGTACTTAAAGACGACAACAACATGACTTAAAAGAAACAGCCAAAAAAGAATTATAATTACAATAGCAAAATTAAAATTAAAATTGTGTATACAAATAAAAAGAAGTTATAAAGGTAGGATCAGGGCGCTTGCTAAAATAAATCGTCTAATTTTATTTAGGCTATCAGCAAACAAGTCATCGTTGTCTGTTTAGTTGTTATAATAGACTAACGAGATAAGTAAATCTCGCCTGCGTGGTTGCAAGCGTATCGGACGGGGCAAAGCAGGGATTGCCCCGCATTGTACAGTTGTAGAGTGGCAGGTTGTACCTGCCCCCCGCTCTCCGCGAAAGGGCGGCACAACGTCGCAGTTATCTTGTTTGTCTATAGTTGGATTATAGAGCTGTGAATAGGATTTTGCAAGGTCGGCGGCGCGCCCGCATACCCCCTGGTGTTGCAGGTGTCCATGGGCGGCGTTAACACTTACCATCAGACCGCCTGCTCGTCCGCCCACTAGTCTATAAAAAAAAAATAAAGATTCCTTATATTTATAAGTTTTGTGATTGAATAAAAGGTCGCGGGCATATTATATATAGTTTTCTAGTGTTACAAATAAGCTGTAATTAATGCAGGCCGTGATTAACCAAGACATACCGAATGTCCTTAACCTTCATTGTTGAAGGTCCTCGGACTGTGACGTCATTATACGAAGACGTGATGGTAATAGGTCCGGCCGACTGCTCGATCGTCATTGTAGGTACCACTAGAGGCTCGCACGGCGGCACTCCGTACTCTGGCAATCCTATAATTGTTTGAAAAATAATATAAAGTGAACATAGAACAAAGCACACGTTTAATAGTAAAAACTAGGCTATGATATATCACTGTAGGGCGTTTAGGGCGTTATCAGTCAAGAGCACAGATATAGAGGGATAGATAACGCAAGCTGTCGCTATTTGTATGGGGTTGGTGCATAGCTCCTACTTCTCACGCTGCTCGTTCAATCTGTTTCAACCCGTGTTGCTAGCATGTCTTTGTTACAAAACACAAAAATGCCTAATTGCGCTACAATCAATTGTAAAAATTTGTCATAAAGTGGTGATCAGGGGAGATGTTTCGGTTCATCGGTGAGCAGTTCCCCATTGTGATTTACTCGTGTCATGGCACACTTAATTTCCATACAATTTGAGGAACTGGGTTGTCTATGTCTATGGTACTGGTACTGGTATGTACTGGTAGTCCTTTTATGCAAACATCCTGTGTTTCGCTATAATCAGAGAGGGTTTACAGCGTCTTTAACAACGCTTTCAAAGTGCTGTTGGGGCTGCCCCGCTAGTATCATTAGGGATGTTCGCAGAACCAAGAACTCATGGATTGTATGCGATCAGAAGCAAAAATAAAGTGTCTCTATTGCGCAGTATGCGGTGCAGCACCAATAGTATCCTGGCAGCTTTGTCTGCCATGTATGAATCCACCATCCTGCAACATCGGGTGGGGGTCATATTTAGAAAAACGACCTAGAATTTTGATTTTTGTTATTTGTCATGACATTGTAACACAAAAGAAAGATTTATTTATTTATAAGTCCTTGCAGTCACGACAAGGTTTCGAGCCAGAATCCATTACGCGGACCCAGCAAGCATTGTTCACCACCAAATTCTTCACCCACGAGATAGGTAGCGACATAATTGAAAAATCGGTGCTTAGGTAGACTTTGGTCGACAGTATTCACTTACCAGCAGGAATATTGTCTGTTCATCTGTCTCCTGCTATCTATAAAAAAATTCAGTGTTGAAAATATTAATATGGACCAGGATTAAATCGAACGACCTAAATAAAGAATTGCTATTACCAAATTTCTACACATTTTGTGGTCTATAGCTATCAGGAATTGTAGAAAATGTTAAAATCATGTATATTTTGTTCTAGACATTCCTTAGCGAGATTTATTCCTTGCGACTTTTTGCAATGAAAACGAACGGGTGCGATTCTTGATTGTGTACGAGTTTGTTGAAAATCTTTGAATACAGTTTTTCATAACTCTAAAATCGACGCCATGGGTTCTTTAGAACAAATTTCTAGATTTCTAATGGTTTCAGACTTCTTCATACTGACCCGTCTCAAAACAAGACCCTGTACATGAAAATGAGAAGGCTAACAGCTATTCAGGATAAACATTTCCAAAATTCCATTGATTCTAATTGTCCAGTTCGATAGAATAACTTCTACCTCGAAGTAAGTACGTATTAAGTAATGTTTAACAATTGCAGTTTACCTGTTGCTAATTGAGGGATGTAGGCGTTCAAAGCGTCTCGTAGACATTTGTTCAACGCTTCCTCTTCTTGGGGACAAATAAATCCTCCAACTGTGAATTAATAGATCATTGTACCTTACCTACTAAAAACCCTTTACAAACACACATATATTATCTCACTCAAAAATCAAAGTAATGCACGGTTCAGCCTGCGCACGTCGTATAAATTCTTAAGAGTTTAAGAGTTCTTAAGATTACCTTGGAAGTATTATATTATAATCTGTACTTTGGACTATTTCTAGGCTGATACGAATAATTTCTAATAAAAGTAATAAGACAAGGATTATTTTAAAGATTTTAAAGACCCAAACACCATTAATGCCAGGGCTAATAATAATAAACAAGTTATAAATCACTTACAATTAATGACGTCCCTTTCTGTTGCGGCGTAAACATATATCAATGTAGTAATTAACCATAAAGATTTCCACATTTTACCGGACAACAACTTCAACTAATCGTAATCGAGCAAATAGTAAAAATAGAACGAATCTGTATATAAATATAAAAAGAAACGTGATGATAAAAATTAATCATAGTCTTGTTTTTATCATAGATCTGATGAAGGAGTTCACCGTGTATATCTTGATACACTATTGAGTATTGATTTGACACGTTCTTCAAAATATTTCGAAATATTTTTTTTTATACAGAATCGCTGAATTTGAACAGAAATCTTTCAATAATATAACTTTGCTTACTTTCCATTAAAAATGTCTTTTTCAAAAAAAATAAAAATGAATTTGAACTCTGCCATTCAAGCTCAATTTAATAAAACACATAAAAGTTGAATTATAAAATTTCTAAAATAATTGGTTTCAAGCTATCACATACTATCGTCTTATTCACCGTTTAACTCGTAGTTGGATAATTTTTCATTTATGTCCGCGGTTTGGCATGTTTTTGTGTTAAAACACGCTTTTATTTTATATTTATTCACCTATTTAAAGAAAATTGACAACTAGATACTAAAATATTTCTAAATGAATATCCCGGACAAAATGGACACGTGTATATTATGTATTATACCATATATAAGTATTATATAATTATGCATAGTCTAGGTACATCTATGAGCAATATATTTATTTCCTCTCTAGCCAGATTAGCGATAAGACAATTTGGTTTCTACAGTGAATATTGTTTTGGTGTGCAATAAAGTAAATTGTTGATATCTATCTACCAAAGTGCAAATTGCAGGTATATATAAACTATACTGACTCTACCTGTTATATTATAAAGAAAAAATTGTAAGTTTATTTTTTATTATAAAGAGAAACTAACTTTTTTTTTGCTTGTATTTATGTAAGAAGTAAACTCAAAAACTACACAACAGATTTTGAACCTTCTTTCAATTTTTAGGAGATAAACTAATGCAGTCGGATATAGGTTATGTTTGAGTTTCCTAGAAAATTGTTATGCTACCAGACCGAAGCGAAGGCATGGCGGACCGCCAGTCAAAGGACTATATTTTCTCTATGTTTATACAGTCCGTCTGTCCTGTTGTTCGCTTATAACTAGAGTTCTCTGTGCGAATTTTGATGCGGTTTTCACTGTAGTGTAGTTTATTTTTTCCGAGAGGGCTTAGTATATAAGATAGCAGTGTATGTAGCAAGCTGACGGGGCCGCGGGCAAGAGACTAGTATAAATATATTATGTGTAGAAGTACTAAGATACTCGATTTATAATATACTTGTTAGTGGAATAAAAGAACGGAACCCTGCGCTCTAGATATGTATGTACTTAGTTTAAAGGCACTACCTATCTCATAATAAAGTGATTGTATGAACAAAAATTATGCTCACTCGAGCTCTACTTTCTAATTGCTTTACTAATCCACCGATAGTTGGACCACGGAAACTAATCTTATTGCATCCAACGCCCACATAACTTTGTGTCCGCTACACGCTTCTTGCTCTGATCGCAGCCTTTGTGTTGCAAGTAGATGTGACGTAACGGAATCGCAGGCCTGTGACCGAGTGGTCGATGTGGCCCAGTGACATACTTACCTTCTGTTTCACCATCACGAACAAAACAAAACCAACAAGCAAACATATCGAAATATTTTTTTCATCAAAAACAATTAAAATCGATAAGAGGTCCAACAAGTCGCTACTAAAACTATCCTGCGATATCTGCAGGATATCGTAGGATTTTTTTTTTATGGACGAAGGCGGCAGACGAGCGTACAGTCAACCCGATGGACTGATACTGTCGCTCATAGACATCCGCTATACATGCCAACGTTAGTCCAAAATGACAAACGTTGGCACGACCCCGGATGCGCTGCCTACCTTTGAAGATATAAGAATGGATTTGAAGAAAGGGTTGGGAAAATGGGGAATGATAGGATGGGAATGGGCTCTGGCACATCTCACTACCGAAACACGTTCGTACATTAGGAAAATAAGATAAAGTGGGAAATGCAGTACATTTCAAGTTAGTCCTCTGTGTGAGAGAGAGGGGTAACGTGGCCAGTCGAGCGCGCCCAGCGGCTGTTGAATTGCAGGGTGCACTCTCCCCCTCAACAACTCTATATAATGTCAGTGTAATCTGTATTTGGCCATTAACACTAGCAACATATTTTTTAAATAAGTTACATAAAAGGCTGTAGATTACATAAAAAATAAATACACAAATAATAAACAAAAGCATTGGCAGCGAACTACAATAAAGGTGGTGATCACAATAAATCAGTAATAAAATCGTAGTGATATGAGACTGTATTGACTTACAGTGACCCTAATTCTCAATAATAATAATAAAGCCGATAAACTTCGATCGGGAAACGATCGATCATAATTACATACGATCATAATTGACAATTACAATATCCAGTAATGATTCAAATAAATACAAAGATAATTTTATTTGGTGAGTATATTTACAGGTAGGTAAACAATATAGCGAACAATTGTCCATATTGTAAGAACTTTTCATAAATTAACATCAATTATAATAACAATAAATAAAATGGAAACAAAACAACCAGGTACACATGGATATATGGCTAAGACAAAGTGTCCAGTTACTATGTGAGAGTTCATCGACTACACCTCTTTCTATTCAGGGAAGACCATTTCTGGAGGGATGTTTTTCAGAAATTTGTTAGCGATATCCTCTAGGACCATGGCGAGAGCAGTTTCTATGGCAGGCTGCAGTTCCTTAGTCAGTTCTGTTGCGTGCATGTTTATTAGATGATCCGTTATCCTTTCTGTAAAAAATAATAATAACATTGAAATTGTTAACATTAATGAATCAACGCCTCGTAAGATCGATTTCCTAAGATTTCTCAAGCCATAATCTTGTCAAATATAACACTGAGCGTCTCCAGGTAACTGCGATGCCATACACGTCGATTTATTTTGGTGTAGCGGTTAGTTAGATTTGTTATCAGTCTACAACGTCCCACTACGGAGCATAGGCCTCCCCTAGTAAGTCACTAGAGGGTCTCTAGTGATCTACTAGGTTAATTAGATTATCAGTTGCTAAACATCTAAACTCATCAACACATACTAGTATTGTGTACGCAACTTATTATCTAGAGTTCTATTAGCATCGGCATCAGTAAACCATTTAGCAAAAGGTGGATCGTTTATTTCTCTGTGCAACGTATTTTATACAACAGATGAGCCATACCCATCTCTTCCGTAGTAGAATGTGGCTCCATTAGATTAGCATCCATTGGCCCTGTACAGCGCAAGTGGACAGTCGCGTCTCTGATAATCATTCGTTTGTGAACTCTAGCGCCTAACACTTCTAGTGCTGCTGTGCATGAAGCTGCAAATTAAAATATCATTGTTAATAATGATTTGGAAACTCTACCTTTACCTTGAACTCTACTCTACCTTTTCTCTCAACTTTACCAAGTTTTTCCAGGCATTCGGTTCCCCTATACGTAAAAAGAATACAGTTATAACTTACTGAAATTGGCGGCCATCTTTCCCGTGGATTCCACAGGTAGCATTTGGAACTCGCCCAGTACCACATAATCGCCGGACATGGTCATATGTGGCAAACTAATGTTCGCTGTTACTTTCAACTCTTCTGGGTATACACTGAAAGTCATCAATCACACCAGTATAAATAACATCGTGGATTTTAAAACTCTAGATTAATAGGATCAATATGATGTTTTTTGAATTATTTAGCCGTTTATCCAAGCTTTAAGAAAAACTTATGAATTAATATTAATGAGATACTTGGATACAAGATCTAAATTAACACATTTTCGCCTTCGTGAAAATAACTTGAACCTCACCCTGATCCAAGGACCTTGACAAGTGGTACACAAGATACTGATCTCTTGCTATATAGATAAAATTGTTTACAATGTCTTTTGAAATAGACTGAAAGCTTGTATTATCCTTCGAAAAATATCAACTTTATACCAGTTCCAGAGCTTTGTACTGACGACCCGTGGCAACTGGCGTCTTTAAATATATTGTATGAGAACTAATGCATAACTACAAAATAACATTGCATTCATATTGAAAACTAATTTTAAATGCACAATTTTACGATCCATTCTCCCTCATTATGATATCCTAAGTCACATCTATCAGTATCTAACTATAAGTTAACCAACATTGCAATGTCTGTGTAAAATTGGTAACGGAATCATTCTGCTACGATCCTTCATATCCCCAAATAGGTAATCTTTGATGAAAATAAAATGGTATTTTTAAATTAACTGCATTTCTTAAAGTACTGTCACAAGCTCGACAAATATAATAAAAAAATTAAAAAATCTCTAAGCATATCCACAAAGTATAGTAAGCCAAAAAAGTCTCATAGTAACAAAGATATTTTTTAATATAATTTATTTGAACACTGACATAGCCATTGGTCCACACACAGCACATATTAAAACAGAATTGTTTTTATTACGTCCAGTCGAAGTATGAGTCACTAAAGTTGGCTTACTGAAAACACAGTTGAACTCCTTGGAAGAACACGAAAAATGTAGTCTCACGATTTTATTTAATTATCACAAATATTATGCACTAACACTAAGCACTTTGAAGTTTAATAAACTATCACTATTAAACCACGAGTCACAATTTTTACAATAATCAAACAAAAACTCGACATTACTTCTCGAGCTCCCGCAAAGAAGTCCTGCTACAAGAGTAATTTGTGCCCTGCAGAGGAACACTACAGTCTGATACTAAAATGAGTGATAGAACAAGTAAACCAAATAAAGACTTACTCTAATCTATTGTAAGAAAAATTCGTTAGTCCATTTAGTTGCACGCTGGACAGCCACGCGTCATATTTGAATCCATTTTTGGGCATATTATGTTGCCTTAGCCTTATATTAGGTACCTTCAAGGGCTCTAACGGTTGTATGTCTAAAGACGGAACCCCACGGACCAAGAGGTCCTTCACCTGATCGACCTTGGCCTGGATACATTCGGATACATTGGGGTCTCTATAGTGACATATTGATGATGGACCTTTTGGAGAAAGTAAAATTATTTTACTTATATTGTATTTCTTATACGTTTTATTTGTCTTGAAAAATTAAAAAAATATTCCCGTTTAACCACTTATTATGAAGTCATGGTTTGAAATATTCATATATTACTTTTGTATTTATGAATAAAAATTAATGAGATACATTGTCGGCTATTTTTTTTTTTTATAGAAAAATGTGGCTGATGTGCGGCCAGTCCAGATGGACTTACCATTACCACTTACCACCAGATGTGGTAAGTGGATACTGCCGCCCATGGGCATCCGCGATACATGACAACATCAGTACAGAATGTTAAATGTTGGCACGCGCCCGGATCTACTGTCCACCCTTATAGATTTAGGAATGGGTTTGTAGAAATAGCTGTATAAAGACCACTGAAATAGTTTTCATCATCATAAATATTTCCCTTTTTATCTTAATTTGTTATCTTTCAAACAAGTGTATTCTTCTTTGAGTACGAAATCAATTGTTAGACTTGCATATATTTGCATTAAATACTATGCACAGTAATAATAATTTATACAAACAGAACTTACTTAAACTTCCATTATCAGCGTCCGGTGTATTATTTGTATATCTAGAAACATTCGTATATCTTCCGATCACACTATTCACACAAAATCCAAAAAGTACGAACTTTATCAACATTTCCCTCATATTTCTCACAAACTTCTGTAGTGTTCGGACGAACTTGATCTAAGAAATAAAATAGAGTATCATGTCTTTATAAAAGGCAACCAGTTAGCGCATTATACCATATGTGGTTCTAAAACCTCGCTGTCTATAGGACGAGTAGCTACTTAACATTGAGCGAATAAAAGATATTCCCCGTTGAGACCAATGTGTGTATGTTATTATTTCTCATAACATAACATATATAAATTCGCAAAACAAGTACCTGGAGCACATATAATTTCGAACAATCATTATATTGACAAATATGAAATTGGAATGATTAGCAAAGAACTGATTGTAGTCTTATTTTTTCTAAAGGAATTTACTTGAGTTTATAAGCAAATACCTATAGATTTTAGACAAGAAAGAAATATGATTTGAGATGTTCTATAAATAATTTCGTGTTTAAAATAGTCTATGAATTAAATTCGTGTTAATTGAAACAATATCAATTTAATTGAAAAACTCCCTACTTAATGATTATGGAAATCATAAAAATGCTAGATCTTTTATAGAAACTTAGAATTTAATATACAAGCAATCAATTTGATGTCATATTTATTGTCAAATCATAGGAAGTGCATAAAGGGGCGTGTTAAATATGCAAGGCGATACTCGTACATCACATTGACCGCAATATTTCTAGAGAACATCAAGATCTTGGTCACGATCGCATTACTATATATTGTTGTACATTGTACTCGATATTGTTACATCAAGTACAAATTACCGCACGACTTTAATAAAATCTTTATGACGTCTCTCTTACTAGATCAAAGTAATTAAGTAAAGATCAAATTTTTCAATTATTTTCTAACTAAAATAAAAGGAATAGAAATTAAACCCCCAACACAAATAAAAATATTTTAATCATTAATTAAATTAAACATTACATCTAACATTATTTCTCGGCATTCTAGTTAAACAATGTATTTCATATATTGCACATTCACATACAGAAGCAGGTACGAGCAAAGCTCTTTGGTGTCTAATTATTAAAAAAATGACACAGCACCTCATTTATGTGAAAAATGTAAGATGGTGTAACAGCTAAATTATACGAGTATCACACAAAATACAATTAAGTACTTAGCAACTAAAGAACAATCACAAGTATTTGATATGGAGTCATAGGACGTTAAAGAATACATTTTGAACACTAGAATAGTGAAGCCATAGAGGACTCCGAAAGGCTTAGGTAGAGGTATCGGATGGACCTTTATTTGCCTCTCAGTTGTTAAAATATTTACATATATCCGTACCCAAAAAAAACAAATAGAAACATTAAAATAATTTGTCAAATTTTACGAATTTTATTTTTTGAAAAATTTTGTATTGAAATAATTATCATCATGTAGTGACGTTCTAAAACGTGCATCTCTTTTTGTATTATGAAGGTAGAAAAAGAAGCACCGTAATTAGATTGTCAGAGCGATTTTCACGCGTTTTGGAATATAGTTTTATTTTACAAATTCTCCATAAACAAAGTTAAATATATACATATCTACAGTAATACAAAGTTAGAACAGTAGAACGATGTAATACAAAGATTTTATATAAATAAAAATAAAGATAATATAAAAATGTTAGTCAAACATGCCGTCAATAAAAAAAAAATTCTCATATCTCAAACACGTAGTAATATTTGACTCACACTATCAAATATTTTTGTCAGACACGTAAAATTTAACAAATTATTTTATCGATTTCAGGGCCTTACTACCTCCAATTAATCGTTTAATAAAACAAGTGTTGAACAAGATTTTTGATCCTAATCTTTTTTGCCCGATATTGTGGTTAATTTAGATGTTTATTGTTTTGTTTAAGGTAAGTTGACAAATTTTAGATGTGTAATTTGTAAGTATATACATACTTATACGAATACTAAGAGTGTTAATTACGAGTATTATAAGTATTTAATTAGGCACCAATTAAATTGTATCTAATTACAGATTTGTTTATTTATAATACACTTCATTGCACAATATCATACAAAAGGCGAGCTTAATGCCTTAAGGCATTCTCTAGCAGCCAACCCGTGGGTTGTTCAGAGGTTCAATTTTTTATACCTACTAAACATTTTTTACAGATTCTGTATACACTGAGACCTTAAAATATCACAAACTGTGGAAGTATAGATATCATTAAAGTACATATCCATATAATAAATAAATATTCTATGCCAACTTGTGACAACTTCTTATAAATTAGTAGTGCAGCTCATTCATCTAGAAGGACTTCCTTTAGTGGTATAGCCCCAAGGATCTTATTCACGATGGCCTTTGTAACTGCAGCGCCGGTTTCTTCAATGAGAGGGTTTAGAATATCCAGGACAACTCCTGGACTGCCGTTGAAGAAGCTCTCCGCGGATTTAGCTGGGGATGGAGAAGAGTAATGTCTTGTTAATTTTCATATCAAATAAACTTATATATACATTAAAACAATAATTTATACATTAGTTTATTACATACATTAATTTATTCACGGGACAGAAGTATACATTAAAACAATTATTAAAACAACAAACATTAGAACAATTATTATGTTATATTTAAAATACTATACTAAAAAAATAAATTTAAGAACTAAAACCGGACTAAGAAAAAGTTTTAAATAAATGTTAGTTTCTATAGAAGGAGACCTTTTACATGTGGCGTAGTCGCACCTCAGAAAATACTATAGGTTTGTAAACTTGCGACTACGCCTCCTTACTACAATATGTAAAAGGTCTCCTTTTTTTTTAAAAACATATTTTTTTAAACCATTTTGGTGTAATTACTATGTAATTATTTTCATCCTCGTTTCGCGCGATTTTTTAACTTTCACGGGAAATTGCACATTTTTATGTATTGTATATAAATTATATATTTTGGAATATGCACAATAAAACATTTCATTGGATACTAATGACTATACATTTTTCTGCTTTTATTTCTTTTTGCTACGTGTATCTTCGTGTTTCATATTCGCTATATTGGATTTAAAGCGACGTAGTATAGCCTATGTTACGTGGAACATCAAGACGAATCCAACGACACCCCATTTGTTAACATGTGATTAGTAGTTTAGGAGCTACGGGGGAATATATGAACATACATAGACTGCTAAAATCAATATAGCTTTGCCGTAGTCGGGTAAAAACATTATTTTTAATTATATACGCACTTTATTATTAAATAAACGAATTATTGACCTATATATTGTACTTAGATACGGTAATAAACTGTATATTATACTTCACTTTCGAAGTATATTATTATAAATAAAAACATTCGTTATATTGACAATCAAAATATGTTGATTTCGTTAAGAAAATGGCAAATGCAGCAGCATCATAAAACATGATAAAACAAAGAAACCGAAAAGTATTAGATCGAAACGCGTTCCACATTTAAACCTACGATACATTCTTGACAGCCACTGTTTTTTACTTCGTTTCATTCAGAATTATACTTATCCGTACTACTGAATATTATAAATGCAAAAGTTGATTTTTTTTGTTACCGAATAACGAACATTTCTCATATTTTATAAGCAGACAAGCTTACCAATTAATTACTACTTTTATACCCTAAACCTACAGCTACACTAACGTAGGCAAGTCTAGAACGATCGCTAACGTTGTTATATATTAGCTCCTGACATATTCCAATCTGTTAAAACAATCTTTATCAGTATATACTTAGGTTTTTTTTTCGGAATGACCAAATTCTTGTGGCCCTAATGGCCTTTCAAGAGTCACCGGACGTGTATACTTAGGTACCTTCACACTGTGACTGCTGCTTACTTAGTTTCAAAGAAAAAAGATACAAGATTTATCTTATATGTTATTTAAAAAAATGCACCAATTTTGATGCGGTTCAAGCAATGATAAAAATTAACTTTATAGATATACATAATTACAGTAAGGTACAGTGAGTAAGTAATACTAATGCATGCCTCTTCGTTTCAATAAACATACGCTTTGTTCGTGAGATGGAATAACACAGGATAGTTTTTATTTCACACGAGCAGAGTTATTTATTTATTAATTATTACACAGAGTGACATAAGGCGGACTTAATGGTTTAAAGCATCATTTCACAGTCAACCTTTGAGTTATGCAGAGATAGTGCGGTAGATGCGATAATAGTTAAAAACCGTAACAAAATTGTGCATAATTTTAACCGTGCAATAAAATTATGTTACGAGTACATACAAACAACTTACAAATAAAATACTTACATACAAACATACATAAATTCAATACCTATATAGTCGTATTGTATTTATATAACTACGTAATTAATTTTCAATTTTACAATCAAAAGTGTATGAACACAGGCTGAGAAGAGCAGTATTTATGTAGGACATTTTATTACGAGTTCATTAGCACTCGAGTTACATAATAATTCTGTACGTACTACTATGTTTGTGCATAATATTTGATTACGTACGTTATTAATAATGCAAGAGTTAAATGTTACGATTACAATTGTAGTTTGAACTGGGTCTGATCTATTATGATCTAGTTAAACTTGATATTTTGGCAGCTGAACCTCAACGGATTATGTAATATATAAAGTGCAACTGATGAATTGCATTTTTAGCTATGTAATAAGGTCGAGTTCAAAAACGTGCGTTTATCATTTTTTTAATCTAATATGGTGCATCCTTTTCTGTCTTCATAATAAAAGAAAGAGACGCAGCATCACTTAGATTGTCCAAGAGTAATAATCACACGTTTGGGACCTTGGTTTATAATAAAATTAATGATCAAGGAGATGCAATCACAAACCAAAGCAGATAACTGGTTCTAACAGAATAATTGCACTGAGTTTGTTTTACAGTAATATGGAGGCAGCAGAGCAGTCTATCTCGTGGTAAGTGGATGCTGTCGTCCATGGACTTCATTGACCCACGGAAGATGATATTGTGATATAACGAACGAAACTGTGATTTAGTGAAATGTGTAAAGCGCATTTCTTTACTCATTATAATGAAATTCGGTGCAAAAATTGTTTGTGCCTATATCTAGGACATTGTATATTGACTAGAATTCGAAGACGAACCAACTCGGATTACTAATTCTATTAATGGACGGTCGTTTCGAAATTAACGACCGTCAATTCAACCGTCAACCGTTCGACTATTAAATCGTTTCAAAAAAATCACAAAAAAGGGACAATATTGTACAAGGGCATTACTTTTTAGCGGGAACCCGAGAAGTAAAGTATTGTTTTCAATTGTTTATTATAAAAATTGTTTATTGTAGGATTTGTGGTCTAATATTGATAGTTTATTAAAACTTCAAAGTGCCTAGTGTTAGTCCATAATATTTGTGATAATTAAATAAAAGAATGAAACTGCATTTTTCGTGTTCTTCCAAGGAGTCCAACTCTGTCCTCAGTAAACCTACTATTATTTTAATGAGCGACTCCTACTTCGACGGGACTAGACAATGACGTGATAAAAACAATCCTGTTTTATTTTTGCTGTGTGTGGACCAATGGCTATGCCAGTGTCGAAATAAATTATATATAAACTCCGACTGGCGCCTGTCGCTTTCTCTATCTGTTTTTGGTACTCTCTGTGGCAATAAATAATTTACATCGATTTAATTTTTTTACCTCTCCTGTTCAAGTGCATCAAAAAGATGGCTACTAAATCGCTCGTCATGACGATTATCAGTATCTGCGAAAAATTACGTGCGACAATTTTACACACGTTACTGTGTCGTTATGTTTTGACATAACTATTTATACCTATGCTCGTATCACTGTCGTATTATAGTCGTATCACTTTGATGCACTTCCTTTCTTTTCTATCTGCTGGCCAGATGTACAGCTCGTTCACATTAACTGTGTTTTTTTACTAATTCCTTGTTATTTCCGTGTGTAATTTAAATTAAATATTACAAATATTTGACTCACCAGCAACAGGTCTCTCAGAGTCCTGCAGCTCCACCTGTCCATGGCTGATCTTCACTTTGGTTACTATCTTGTCAGCTTGTATGTAATCCACGCCATCCTTTTGAATCAGTTTTCCAATGCCCTTCACCACGGCTGTAATGCCAGCTGAAAACAACAATGTTCTTGTTTTACTATAGGATAATTGGTTCGTTTTTAGCTATATAATATATGTTTAGAAGGTTATGGTTGTAAATCCCCAGAGATATCACGAAATCTGGGACGATGTCGATTACTGCGACCATTAGCTAACATTGCGACATTTAGCTGGAAATATGTATGTTTTAAGTACTTGTTAAATCGAAGATTTTGGATTGGAATTCTGTCATTAATGGTCTCCGTTATACTGTTACAGCCTGAGAAATGAAATGTGACACAAGGATATGTTCGAAATCTTTTACATTGCAACGGTTTTAGATTGAATTTATAGTATACCATAAACATCTTGATACTTGTTGTTTCACTTGTATCTAACGATTGAATGGAAACCTATTCAATCATTAGATACAAATATACGAATTGTATAATAAAAATTGAATTTGTTGAAATGAAATTAACAAAACAGGTTTACAGAAGCTACTAGTTTTAGAAAATAAAAGACTGTTTAAAAGAAATACTTAAAGACACGTTAAAAAACTTTAAAATGAACATACCAGAAGATCTAGATATAATTATATAATTACTTTCAGCAATCGTTTATATTTCTGTTTCATACTGGTTTTAGAACAGAAAATATAAAGTAACAAGTTATTTTTTTCTGATTCAAATGACAATTATAATTATGCCACTATTTTCATGTACCACTGTCATTTGCCAGACGGAATTCTATATGGATACAAGGTTAAGTGGCATATATTTTAATTCATTACAGAAATACACATATAGGTATGCTAATTTCCAAATTCTTGAGTTTAAAAACATAGTTTAAAGAATAAGCCTTCTCGTGATGGCAACGGGTGGCTGCCCGCGTGGCCTGTGCTCTGCAGTGGAACGTTATAAGGCTGATATCGATCGATACAAATTCTACAACAAATATATAAATACCCTCCAATTTTAATTATAACAGGTAGATTGTTTAGCATTAAAACCCTTTTATATTCAAATAGTTACAGTTCCTTTATTGTTGTACCCGTTTACAGAAGCATGTATGGTCTCCATATTCAATTTAAAGATGACTTGTATTATAATAATATAAGACCTTGAATATTCTTCTATTGTATGCAGGAGTAACGTTATGAATTAAAATTGAGATATTAATTTTGATATTTTTAACACGTAGTAGTAAATGCTAGATATTTTTATACATAAATGTTATTAAGGAATTGTTGACATAATATGTATGTTTTCATACTGATGGCAGATAAAATACGGATAGATCATAATTAAACAATAAACAAACAGAAAGAATAAGAAATAAACAATAATTGTCAACTAACAATAACTACTCATATAAACAACGATGTATTTATTGAATTTATATTTTCACAGATGATGTAAGGTGCATTTCATTAGAACACCATTGACTGACTAAAATCCTACTCAATATGAATCTATAATGTCTTACACACTGCAGCACAAATCACAAGTGTATTTTGTTCATAGTGCATAATGCGGGCCTAGTACAAATTATGTTAGTGGATAATGGGTGAATTGGCCGTGTGGAATCTGTCGGCTTTAGATTATCACTACCCCATCTCTTCGTGTAGATGTCTTAAACGGCGATTAAGGCTGTGGGTAAACGACGCGAAAATTTTCGTGTGGCCGCCGCGCAGTCGCCGCGCTCTCATCTTCGTTAATGGCGGGTGTGAACTCTATTTGTTATGCAACCGCGCAGCCGCCGCCCCACCGCCATGCGCTGTCCACGCAGTAGCCGCGCGGCCGCCACGCCCATATTGGCTCATTTAATTTAAAGTGTTGTTGCAAAATAATTAGAGCCCATATTGCTATAATAGCGCGGTCCGTAAAGGCGCGCGCTACGACCGCGCGGCGGCCGCCGAACAGTGACCGCATTGTGTCGGTGCGCAGATATTCGTGTCAAACACACGCGCTCTAAGGAGATAACAAAACCCTATAACAAGCTCTGAGGAACCATACCACCTCTAAAAGAAGGAACACATAAGGCCCCACATCCATCGTGCACAGGACAATGACCATGAGACCTCCTCATGTTTAACTATGGACTATACAGTTGCGGTTTACATGGGTGAACATTACGCGGGTTTCTTCGCGAAGTACATTTGAGATCTTTAACTCGCGAGTAGGTATCTACTAAGATAATTGAAAAAAGCCATACTTAAGCATTCATTAATGGTACGGACCTAGGTCGTAACTCAACCTTTTTTCATCAATCACTATTCAAATTCTAATATTACAGGCTGTAACGGAGCAATTCCCATCGCTTCATTTTTTTTTGATAAATTTTTCATACATAAGGAAAAAAATACAAAGGTAAAAAAAAATACATTCATGTCATGCTTCATGTCAATTAACTCAAAATCATGACCAGGAATCTTCGGGAATTGATATTTTATACTCTGTACAACAAATAGTTAACAAACTACAAATAATTTGAAACATTATTTAGCAACCACGCATCATGATGACCTATAAAAGTTGTAGGTCACTAATGATTTGATACCCCATCAAACTATTTTTGATTCTTTAGTGTCTTCTTTTGTATTAGTGGGCTTATTGGATAAAGAATGGTCAAATTGGACGCTTTAACTAAACGTTATACTCACTGAAGTTACTGTTCATCTTTCCCTTGCCATCAATGTCCAGCACCAGCAGCCGAGAGCCTCGCACGTCGTAGTCCCCGGTGACGAACAATCTCGGGATGGTCACCTTTATTTCTGCTGCGTATTTGTTGTTTAAGTTTATCCTGGAAATTACAGTTGAGTAGGTTTATTATTATTTCATTTACAGTTATTATTGAAGAAGACTATGATTAATTATAACTCTTTTTTCATTTGTTCTTATGTCAGCTAAACTAATGCAGATAGATAAAGATTATGTTTTGGTCCTAAGGCAGTCAAAATTTTTCGAAAAAAGAGACAGCGACTCGAACCTTTTTAATATATTTCAATATCAATATTTAATATCGTATTTTAATGTTTATATATCGATTATAAGCTTGAAGATTTACATATAACAATAAATCGTTCTTGAGTTTCTGTGAATTTGGTAGCACATCTAGGAGTACACCCCACTGGTTTTGCAAGTGTAGTCAATTACCATTAGATTAAGATAGAGTAAGATGTCTGACATACACGGGTCGCGGTGACCGAATAGGTTGAAAGGTCTTATATTGGTTCGCTTGAAAGTGTTTACGTGGAACTGCTAGTCGCTCGTATGTCCAACGCCCATTTACCATCTGCTTCTTCTTTTAGTGCCATCTCCTAACGGTGGTTTGCTATCAGCATAGCTATCCTCGCGATAGACTGCTGCCCGGAATAAAGACTTCGTGATCATTCCGAAGCTAAGATTTCTGATCCAAGATGATCCTCTTTTGCCAGGTTTACGGCGACCGTGAATCTTACCCTGCATTACAAGTTGCTAAAGATGATATCCATTTTGATTGTTTTGATAACCTTCAATCAAACATTTTTTATTCATTGATTGCAAAACCGTGTTGTTTTTCACTCGATCTAATTACGATATTCGTAACGTCCATCACCTTAAAAATTCTAATAATTAACTTACTTTAATTTTTCAATCCTGAAATCGCTTCCTCCAATCGCTTTCATGTTCTTCACCACTGCTTTCAGTCTAAGGTTTGGTGCAGTTCTGTCGAGCTTCAGGGTTGGTACATGGAAGGGCTCCAATGCTGGTATGTTGACTTCAGGTATTCCGACCTTAAGCTGTGGTCTCATCGCTTCAACCGCATTAAGGACGCATTTGTTGATTTCTGGGTCGCTCCTCTTGCATTGTGGGAAATAATCCGCTGTTAAAATAAATATTCATGTTAAAATCATATTCAGTTTACATAGTATAAAAGCATTGAACATTATTCAGTCAGTTAGCAAAAATGTTATACAATTTTTGAAACTTTCCGATTATAATAACTTTTGATAAATAGGTATAGATAACTTTGATAATATATATAAATACATATGTATAAATACCTATAAAAAGTAATAAATTACTAAATTAATTAAATTTACTATAAAATTAACTAAATTTTAACGAGTGTTAAATATATAAATATTTATTGTTATAATGTTATTGTTATAAGAATATACTTAGTTACAATTATTGACTTTTTAAGTGCATTTATACACTGTCATTGTTTTTTACCTAGTTTGTTATATATGGGTTTTGTGCCTTTAATAAAGAGATTATTATTATTTGGTTAATATGCATCATTATTCATCATTCATGATTTATCACAACGAACATTTAGTTTAGCATATAATTAATTGATTAATATAGTCCTTGCGTAGTATAGTATGCTTAAGTTATTTGAAATTCATGATATTGATTCACATATTAATAATATTCATTATTAAATACCTATAGTTGAGTATTTTTTTTCATGATATTGATTAAGGGAATAGTTGTGTATTTTTTAAGCCGGTCAATACCTCAAGAATGTTTTTTTTTAATTCAAAATATAGTTGCATCGATAGAAGTACATGTAATTTAAAAAAAAATATTTGGCCTTTTTTATAGAATGGATGGCAAACGAACGGTCGAGCCACATGATGGTAAATGGTCAGCGCCGCCAATGGACACCTGCAATATCAGGGAGCTTGCGGGTGAGCTGCCGACCTTGCAGAATCTTGTTCACAGCTCTTTTGAAGAGCCCCATATCGCAGCGTAACGGAAATACCTCAGCCGTTCATTCCACAACTTTCGGGTTCGCGGTATAAAGAGTCTTTTCGATCGCACAGTACGCAGCGACTCTATGTCAAGGAAGTACGGGTGAACCGCACCACGATGCCGAGCGGTGTGATGGTAAAAACCCGAAGTTAGCATCAAATTGAACATTCCCCATTGTAGAGACGGTAGAAAAAGCAGAGACATGCAACGTCTCGTCCGATGCTGAGCGATTCTAAACCACCTGTGAGAGTGGCATCGTCGACAAGTCGGATAGCGCGACGTTGCCGGAGTCATTTTTTCCAATAGCATTAATATTTGCCAATAAAGTATTAACATTTGGAAAATTATAAATATAATGGTCAAGGTCTAAGTGACCAGTTTGTTCGTCAAGGTTTAAAAAGAATACTTCAATTATGCCGAAGACCGACTGATGAGAATTTAGTTAATGTTTAAAGTTAGTATTATTTATTTTTAATCAATAGGGGGACAACATTAGTTTATTTTTAAATTAAACCTATTTATATAACTTGACAAAGCTTCGTAAGGTTTAGGTGCGTTCACTTGATCGGAAACACCTTGTTCCAATTACATTAATACGTGCTTCATTAAGTGTCCACGGTGGACCTCCACCTCAGTGACTTCATAAACACGGTAACCTCCACGTGTTACATAAACATGTGTCTATTTAAGGATATTGTAATATAATATATTTACATAGAACTACACATTGAGAGAAACATAAACATAATTCACGAAGATGATTTTCCCATCTTTTCCTGTCTAACTAATTTTAAATTGGGAAGGATTCTTAGAACAATTGGAAAAGCTTTTTCTAGAAATATATTACAGTTTGATTGGAAGCGTATTTTCTCGCGTTGAGTTCAGATTGTACGAGAAGAGTTCCTCGAATGATTTCAGATAATTTTAAGTATGTTTTAACATGTCATAGCTTCTCTAACCTATTCTGTATTGTCTCATCTATAATGCCCAGCTTCAAGTCTTAAAATTTTTCGCGGTCATAAATGATACATTGTTAGAAAAATATATCTGAACTTTCTGTCAAGATATTTATTCTACGTAGCAAAATATATTCTACATATTAAAGATTATGTTAAAGAATGTGCTTTATATCTCAGCCATACATAACTTGAAAATAAGCCGTTTGTTTATATTTCATGTTATGCTGTGACCTTAACGAAAACCAATTTATATTTAAATCATTGATAAATTAAGATTAATATACCTCCACTCACCAAAAGCTAAAAATAATTTGTATAAACAATCTCTTCCTGATCAATAGTATGAAACTGGTTACTTCTGTATTTCATGTACTCGTATATTATGTTCTCAATTATCGCACGAAACAATTCGGACTGTGGCAAAAGCAATTTCCCGGCATTGCAAGGTAATCTTTACGAGTTTTGCAATCATATGAGTTATATTTTAAACGTAGGTCTCGAAGACGAACGCTATCCTTATTTATTTATTTAGATACTCATTTTGCACTGTATTGCACAGAGGCGGACTTAATTCCTTAAGGCATTATCTACCAGTCAACCATTGGTTAAATGAGATAAATGAAAACGAGAACAGTTAAAATTAAACAGTGAACTTAATTCATCTGTATAATATTATTAAAATAAGAATCTATTTCTCTAATAAAATATATAAATATACAATATCCATACTAAATAAAATCAATTATAATGACCATACATATTAATAAAATAATGTAAATCATCTGATTTTTTTTTTTGAACGATGCTCTTGCAATGCAAAAGAAATCAACTCCATAGAACCCGATGACAAGGTTGTTTTACAGCGGGTAGTTTTACAGCTTAACCATATGGCAAATTCATAAATCGTAGCATCTTTCTTCATGGTTACAATCATAATAAAATATCTCAGTCATGTTTTCTTCTCGACACCGTATAAGAAATAAAGATACATTTGTTAATAATGCCTCTATATTTTTTTTATATTTAACTATCCCAGAAATTATGCAACAACAGAAAACCTTTCACCATTTTGAGTTCTTATTACCCACCATTATGTTGCCAACTAGATTTCCCGCCAGAAAGCAAATGGATTCAATGGAAATCTGAGTATCTTAGCAGATATAATACACAGATTTTAGTAAAGTAAATGTTATTATATAATATAAAATACAAAATATGAATTAACATACTGACAAACCTATAAATGAGAATCGATTTAGTATTTGTGATATGTACTCATAATTAACATAGATATACACACTAACGTAAAGACTTAGACGTATTTTAAAGTCAATTCAATTAGACCGTCCTAGTTTTGAATTCAAGGTCTGTATTTGAGAGGCAATTATTTCGTATACCGTAACACTGTCCAAGAAATCTTGTATCAGATTTTAATGTCCCACTGCAGGTCACAGGCCTCCCTTAGAAAATCACTAGGGGATTTCGGGACATAGTCCACCATGCGGGCCCGGTGTGGATTAGTGGATACACATACTGCAGATTTTTTTATATTTCTGGAGCATGCGTGTTTCTTCAAGATGTTTTCACCGCTAAGCTAGCGACAATTTTTAAAAATCCGTACTTTAGTAGAAATATAAAGATTTTCTTTATTTATATTTTAATCTGTATTGTTCTCTACTCCTGTGAAAATCAAAACTTGTACTGTCTGCGTATAAGTCACGGTTAAGAAATAATTCAAAAATAAACTGAAAATTACGACATGTTCAGTTAAAACAACAAGAGATAAAAATCTCAAACAATATAATTATGTTATTGTCAATCATAAGGAACCATTATTGACCGGTAGCTCTACTTTGCTTAATAAATGCTTCTCCCTGGGTCTGTATCATATACAATATTCCGTTAAATTAAAAATATATATGTCCAATTCACCGTAAAGAACACTCAAATGCACAACTTACGTGTTACTCTTCCGTATGCACTCGACACTACACAAATCGTTAAAACCAGTATCACTTTCATTTTCAATGATGATTATTTGTTTTTGTAAAGTAAAAATATATATATTTAATGTAAAATTAAATTACGTCTGTTGGAAATTTTTATATGTATAAATAAATATGATAATGAATATTTCACCAAGTTTGCAACGTCTGAATGTTAGTTTGTGAATGTGCGCGGGCGCCGAAATTTCTGTTATTTGTAGCGAGGGAGCGGCGCATAGGGACACACCGCGGTTGCGACATTCCGTTGCGACTCAGTGGTCGCCGCCGTCGACACGCGATTATCCTTAAAAACTGCTAGCTTCCAATTCTTGTGAATATTGACAAATTAGATATCATAATAATAACAAACGCTGAAGTGTGAATCTGATTGATCTGACGAGAATAAATAATAGTGAATAGAAATAATAATAATAGGAATAATAATAGTGGATAATAGTAAATACTGGAGGTGTCGCGCACTGTTCGGTCCAAAAACTATTTTATACCGCGAACCCGTAGGCTGTGGAACGAACTGCCTCAAGAGGTCTTTCCATTGAGCTACGATATGGGGTTCTTCAAGAGAGCTGTGAATAGGATTTTGCAAGGTCGGCGGCGCGCCCGCATACGCCCTGGTATTGCAGGTGTACATGGGCGGCGGTAACACTTACCATCACGTGGGACCGCTTGCTTGTCCGCCCACTAGTCTATATAAAAAAAACTTGAACGAGTAATTGATGTTACGGTGAATATCGATTTGACATTTTGTCCATTTTTACTAAATAAAAATCTAATAAAACTTTTCGGTTTATTTTGAAAGATCCATTGATATATGCGCGAGCAGCAAATCTGTTACAATTATTTATATTTACAAAAGAAACTTATGATAACAGCACATCCCTTATAGCAGATAACATAAAACGTGACTATTTGATAAATGGGTGCAAACGTATCAATCAAATCCTTTTCAATTATTCATATAAGCAATGCTGAAGATATTCTAGATAGACGAAATGTTTTAATTAATTAAGTACGCTTAACAAAACAATGTTTGATAAACATTGTTTATACCATATCATTTTATACCGCGATCCCGTAGGCTGTAGAACGAACTGCCTCAAGAGGTCTTTCCATTGAGCTACGATATGGGGTTCTTCAAGAGAGCTGTGAATAGGATTTTGCAGATCGGCGGCGCATGCCCCCTGGTGTTGCAGGTGTCCATGGGCGGCGGTAACACTTACCATCACGTGAGACCGCTTACTCGTCCGCCCACTTATATATAAAAAAAAACATTGTTCATGCAAACAAAATTTACATGTTTGATTAATCGTCTCAGAAGATATTCAGACATTCTAGATTATGTGATCTCTGTCCTATTAAATAAGTAGCATCATAAAAGTGATGAAAAAAGAAGGAAGGGACAAAGGCAAATAGAGGAAAATAGTGGAGGTCAAGACCCACAAAGAGCTGTAGCACTGTAAGAAGAAATTCTAATAAAGCTAAATATTTGTAAAGTCCTGCATCCTCTCTTATTATACTCGACTGGACAGTCTTCGACTGGATTCTTGTCTATGGAATGACTTCATTATACTGTTCGTTCAATATTGAAACAACTCAACAATAAAAGAGAGCTGAATCAACATCCGTAGACACGCCTAACCTTCTTCGATAGACCGGACTCTTGAGACCATAGACTTGTAGATCTGTGCTTGAGACAATTACAATTTCCTTTTATAAGATTTGAATGTAACAAAAGACCGTTCAATATCCTGAATATTGTAAGTTTTTCGGGAGAAATTTCCATATATATAAACTGTTTTCCTTACACACACACACACACACACACACACACACTCGTGTATATATATATATATATATGCACGCCACAACAAACACGATAGTACACGAAAGGGTGTATGTATTATTGTTTCAGCAATTTCTAACAGATAACATTTAGGTAGAAAGAAAATAAGTTGAATAAATCATGTTCATGTTATATATTAGTAATTGGATGGGTATATAATAAATAAAAAATATATAGAAAATACTAGTGTAATCATAAACAATGTCGTTCACTTACCATCTCATGGATGATAAATTCAATCCATTACTAGGTAATTGTATGCATATTGTAATAACTGGATCTTCTTCTTCTTCTTCTTTTCAGCCCTTGGACGTCCACTGCTGGACATAGGCCTCCCCCATTGTCCGCCATTTAGACCTATCGGCAGCGACCTGCATCCAGCGGGTGCCTGCAGCCTTTATGAGGTCGTCTGTCCATCTAGCAGATGGACGTCCTCGGCTTCGTCCGCCGGTACGTGGTCTCCATTCGAGAACCCTTCTACCCCATCGGCCATTGGTTCTTCGAGCTATGTGCCCTGCCCACTGCCACTTCAGCTTGCTAACCCGAGAGGCTATGTCGGTGACTTTAGTTCGTCTACGGATCTCCTCATTCCTGATTCGATCACGTAGGGAAACCCCGAGCATAGCCCTCTCCATAGCTCGCTGTGCGACAGTGAGCTTATTTATGAGGCCCATAGTCAGAGACCACGTCTCGGTGCCGTAGGTCATCACTGGCAACACACACTGGTCGAAGACCTTCGTCTTCAAGCACTGAGGTATTTTGGACGAGAAGACGCTGTCAAGCTCCTGGAATGGAAAGGACTCGGCATCAACGTTGATGGCGAATGCATCACTCACCTTCGATTTGCCGACGATATCGTGGTCATGGCAGAATCGCTGGAGGATCTTAGCACAATGCTCGGAGACCTCAATCGAGTTTCCCAACAGGTGGGCCTTAAAATGAACATGGACAAGACGAAAATAACTGGATAGTTTGTAATAATTTAGTAATAAATGATAATTTTCCTGCACCATGACTACGTAATTACTTATTCAAGTATATAAAAACGTCACCATACAAGAACAATCTTTTATGCAAACACCTTTTAATATGTCAAGGAAAACTAAATAATTTTTCCGTTGTTAAATAATCAGATAGGTAATTCATATGGATGTGTTAGTAAAAACGGTCAGATAATTAGTGGATAGTTATATAATCTCATAAACAGTAATGCAAGAACGTCTAACTAAACCATAATTAAATATCTTGTAGAATAGGTACGCAACAGGTACAATCATGTACGACAATATGTAAAAACCAAAAAAAGAAACAATGAATAACAGATACCAGAGCCACTTGTGGCTAGTAATCTCCATTAAATAAACCGTTTCATATTTATAGGTTGAAATATAACTCAAGCAGCTGGCCACCACACACAATTCTCGACTCTTTTCATCCAACCACCAACTCGAAGTATATTAAAAAAAAAAAATAGCTAGATCCGTGTTATGTGAATGCGTGCTGTAACTTCTGTGTTCATCAAAATGTTAGCGTGCCAGTTCAATTATTATTTTCTTTGATAGATATGTATACATAACTGTACTTGCCAAAGGAATTGTTACCGTTAATGATTGTTATTGATATGATTTTTATGTAGAAGTTAATAAACAAGATAGTCTAATAGCATCATCATTATAATATCTCCTGAAACCCATTTCCTCACAAATATTTTTAAATTCATCTTAAACAAATACACACACACACACATCCACTCCCTCACACTGGCTACACACACACACAAACACACATACACACCCTCACACTGGCTACACACAAACGCACAACACACGCAAAGGGACACACCAATGCAAACATAAATCAGCACGCTTTATTAATAAAGAATCATCCTTTACTTGCCCACAATCTATTAAATATGTACTGTATTTAATGTCAGTGTAATCTGTATTGACCACTGTAGCACTGGAAACATAATTTTTAAACAAGTTACATAAAAGGCTATAGATTACATAAATAAATAATAAATAGTATTTCTACATTTCTACTTTCTTAGAACTAGATATTCTTAACCACATCGAAACCACAGTTCAATCCTCCTTATATTGAGGGCCTACTTGGAGACGAAAATCGAGAAATGTTATTGTAGTTGTAGCCTCAACTCATCAGATATTATACTTAAATCAGCTAATGCTACTATTTGAATCTCTTACACCACACCGAAACAATGCGGAAGAGCTAATCTAACCAATCTGGCTAAGCAATTTGGTCCCAACAGTTCATCCAAATTTTACGCGGCTGTCTGGGTGCACAAGGATCTCAGATTCGCCATTCCTTAACACTATAGTTGCAACACCCTCTCCTAATTATGGAGGAACACAATCAGGTTTAATGACTCTAAACCTCAGTTCTGTGAGTGTCATCGGTGAGCAAAGTGTCAATGAGCTTTAATGACCTGTTAATTCACCTTCCATGAACCTGCCAACCTTGGACTTACTCGAACCTAGGCACCATTTCGACGTGCGCTTTCTTGATTATCTACAAAGTTTTATACTGTAACTTTTATTCAACTCTTCCCCTTCTGGGGCTTGATTACTGCCACCATTCTTGACGAATCATTAATAAGGAGTCAATGTTAGATACTACCAAGTCAACTTATTGCAACCATTGGTTATACTAACCGTTAGTTGGGCACAGGTGTACGCAGAGAGTCAGTTCCGTGAAGTGTTGCATAAAAAACTATGTTGAACCGCAAACCGCTCAGTGATTTCATTGCATAACTCCAACTGTATTATCTCACTGTAGACAGAATTGGGAAGTCGAAGTGCCGCAATATCCGACAATTATTCAACAAGTGCCAATTTGATGCTGTTTTTACCTTGTGCCTTGTGACGTGATTATGAGTGATTATGATTTATGCGTGCGTGATGCGTGCGTGATTATGCGTGATTTATGAGTATCCTCTCAACAATATTCAACAAGAATGATAGACACAAGATTCCTTAGCAAGATTTGTTCCTTACAGCCTACATTACCAATTAACGCACTAAAATAACAATCGATTTTTTTTTCAAGGAAAATGAACGGTTCGATTACGTATTAGTTTTTTGTAAATCTTTTAATGCAGTTTTTCATAATTCTAAAATGGAAGTCATGTTTCTTTAGAACAAATTTCTCTATTTCTAATAACTTTAGAGTTTAGACTCTTCCACACTGACCCGTCTCAAGAAAGACGAAAAATGTCATACATCTGTGATCTTGTGACTTTGAACTTATGAAGTACATTATATTATTTTATTATGGGAATGGGATATGAGTATTATTTCGCATCATTGCCGCCTATCTTACAAAACATTATTCAGCTTCGTAATTCTTCATAACTTACTGATATATCTACATAATTATGTTCTAGTCTTATTTTTCTTTTATTAAGTAGCTCTAATAATTTCTTACAAAATGTTTTCTTTCTTATTTACTTATAACGGTAAGTATATTACGATAACGGTATTACCTTTCTATCATCGCTTATATAACTATTTTCACTTGTTATCTTCGTTAATTTTTACTTAATATCTTCATTATATCGTATATTCTTGAAGGAAGACAGCATGCAAACTTTTCATAAATCCCAAATAAAAACGCATGCGGTCAGGGGACCCCCGTCAGGAACGAAGATCCTCACGCATTTTTTTTTAAACTCCGAATGTAATTCGAAATAAAATCTGTATAGTTCACGTATATTTTTTTTATTTTGTATCATATTTTCAATGCAAATAATTTAAAATAAGGAATCAAATCTAAAATTTAGGTTATACAACCGGCCGTCTGTTATTCTGCTTGAGTCTTGCTCTCGATACTCGCACGCACACACACACAGAGAAAGAGAAAGGCGTATGGAGGGGTAAAAATCTTACGTGACGTTACATTTTCTCTCGAATCACACTTACCGCAAAGGAACTTCGTTCCAGAAAAATCGAATCGTTAGATACGAACTATTGTAATTATATTGTCGTTGGAGAGGCCTCGTAAAGCTCTACAACTTTTGTCAAAACACTTTTTTTCTAAAACGGTATGGTATCTATCACTGGGCCCGCATGGTGGATTACGGCGCGATACCTCCCAAACTAGAAGAGCGAAACCAGGGGAGGCCTGTGCCCTGCAGTGAAACATTAAAGGATACAAACAAATGGTACGAATAAAATCCTACAAGCCCTGCCAATGATCGCCATCGGTCTTTTTGGGTTGTACCGGTCTGATCGCGCGATTAGTTTCTTGTTCTATCTGATCACGGCGTAAGTTTTCTGCCTGAGCGCGGAATTCGATAGAACCACCAAAATAAATAAAATATTTTCCTATCAGATCATTTTTTAGTTTTTTAACATTTTATCTTAGTGTTCTATACATTCTTAATCTTCCCTATGATTTTGAATAATAATATTGTTTTTAAACACTAAATTACTCAAAATTACCTGTCAATTGTAATTAATAAAAACAATATTTAATGGTAGCACTTCACGCTCGTACGAGGCGCTCGGACAAGGCACTCGGCGAGTGATGGCGAGGCGAGCGGACCTCTCCACACGCTCGGCTAGCTCAGTTGCTGACGAAACTTTGTAGATGGAGATTGATTTGCAAGAAATCGCTGCTGCAACAGCTTTGTGTGTGGTCGCTCATTATAATTATGTACGTACTTATTGTACAAAAAAGATTCGTAAACCTTAGTAGAAAAAGAGATTTTTTTTATGTACGAAGGCGGCAGACGAGCATACAGTCCACCTGATGGTAAGTGGATACTGTCGCCCATAGACATCCGCGATACATGCCAACATTAGTCCAAAATGACACACGTTGGCACACCCCCGGATGCGCTCCAAAGGTAACCTACCTTTGGAGATATAGGAATGGATTTGAAAAAAGGGTTGGGAAGATGAGGAAGGATAGGATGGGAATGAGCTCTGCTACATCCCACTCACTACCGAAACTCGTACGTACATTAGGTAAATAAGATAAAGTGGGAAATGCAGTACATTTCAAGGTAGTCTTCTGTGAGAGAGGGTTAACGTGGCCAGTCGTAGATTACAACGTGCACGGATTATTCGGATTTCATACTGTAATCTCACTCTGAACACTAAAGTACGCGAGTGTGTAGAGGACGCGCTCGCGCTCGCCACTCGCCACTTTGATCTTTGCACAAAATAGCGACACGAAAGCGAGCGCAGACGAGGCGAGGCGAACGCACACGAGTCTACCCGAGTGGACCCTCTTCACACTCGCGCTCGCATTCACTCGCCGAGCGTGAAGTGCAACCATAATGCTACACTACACTTAAAAAATTTTTTTGATTACCTCGCAAAGTGTAAAACGATAAAAATTTAAAAGTGATCAGTTGGGAGTTAGGAGCAGAACGTAAAAGAATAATCCCTTTTTACTAATCAGAGCTATAAAGTAAAAACTGTAGTAACCCGAAGTAACCGTAAAAATAAATAAAACTTGCAGAAACGAAACCATAACGCGTTCTAGCCGAGCGGTACAGCGACATCTATTTACGAGGAAACGTAATAATTATGTTTAGTCCCTCCATAGATTATGTCCTTCTGTTACTCTAGAAAACCAGATTACATCCAAAGAACTGTGCAGAAGTTCTGTAGTACAGGCCTACCCTAGTAATTAGGGGTTTCAGGTCCTAGTAGTAGGTTTCTAGTAATGAGGGGTAATCACCCGTCTAGCGTGGATTGATGGATAACATGTCCCATCAAACTTTAATTCTTAAATAAAGACCTGTAATTAAAGACTTTTTCTTTAATTCTCGGGCATGCGGGCTTCCTGACTATTTTTTCTATCACTGCCGAACTAATGATAATTTAAAAAGTCTTGTATTAAAACGAGCAGAATATATACCTATGCTACCAAAAATAATAGGAAGCTCGGAAAGGGGGTGATACCGTATGAGCTCAATGGAAGCCAGCTGCAAACACGCGTCGTAGCTAGCCTTACTTTGCTCAACCAACATAAAATCAAGAGATTCTGAATCATAGTGTCACTTGTGATGAGAAGTGGATCCTGTATGATAATTGTAAACATTCGTCACAATGATTGAATCGAGGTGACACAGCCAATGTCCCAAACGTAAAATGAGTCAAAAGAAGCTCATGGTGAATGTATGGTATTGTGCCGGTATTATCCCTATAGCTTCTTGAGGTCTGGCGCAAAAATTAATGCAGATGTGTACTTTGAAGGACTGCAAACGATGATAAACATGCTCGCTATTAAACAACCGAGTCTGGTTCTAATCCACTGCTTCTCCATGATAACGTTCCCTCACACATTGCACGACAGTCTCAAAGTTACAGGATCTTCGACTGGAAACTCTCCATCACCCATCGTATTCGCCAGACGTTGCCCCTACTGATATCCATTTTTTTCGGAATTTGGATAACTTTGTAAAGGAAACCTTCAACTCCGATGAGGCAGAGAAAAATGCGCTTATAGAATTCATTGATTCTCTCTCCCGGGGAGTTCTATAGAATAGAGGCATCAATCAACTTCCAAAAAAAATGGAAAAGTGCATTGATAATAATGTACAATATAATTAAAAATATAATTTTCAAACAGAAAAAATATATTTTAATGTTTCTTTATAAAAGGGCAGATTCATAGGTAAGGATCTAATATCAATTATGCTGATAAGTAAATGGATATACATTTTTGCTTTTCTTTTTGAAATATTCTACAGCGAACGGGATGCATACGGGATAAATTATTTGTTGTTATTAATGAGGGTGAAACATTTTTTTATGGAGCCTATCAGAGGTTGATAATTATTTACTTTCCGCCATTATTAATAATTCTCCAATTTACGGCCGCCAACTAAACCTCAATAAATCGATAGAAGACGTCAAAACAAACAATAATGTCCTTAGGAGTAAAATCTCCTCAAACGTCTTGGAACTGAGATAATCAAGGTCAATATTATAATTTTCAATATTGTCTCGGATTCTAGACGTTATAGAAAATTTGACTTTACAACATTTTTTGTTTATTTCCATGTCTTCTGTCGATCTATCACATCTGATTTGGACCTCATAAAATATTTTGGAATGAGATGTTTCGAAAAATACCAATCATCTGTAAACCGAGGAAATCAAAGGTGATATTAACGACTGTGTATGTGCCGAAATATTTTTTATGTGTAAGTTAGATGTAAAAACGTTCTAAGGTAAAAACTTCAAATTGAGATAATAAATATTAACAGTAAATTTGCCTTTGATTATTAAGACGTTTAAGGGTGTAGATCGTGAAAATCACCGAAAAGAGTGTTACGATTTTTCATATTTAACCTATTTACATATGATTGATATCAATGATAATTTGTATATATTACAATCAAAGACCAATAAGTATGTTCATGCTTATATTAAACTCTTAAACCTAATAGTTGTTATATAATAAACGTCAACAAACGCACAAAATTGAGTAAAAATGCAAAAACATGACTTCGTATTTTTCAGATTTAACCCCATAAATCAACACAAATTGATAAAAAGAAACACTTTTTGAACACTGAAGAAACCAATAAGTATAGCTGTATACTTCTTTTTATACCTTTACAAACAAAGACTTCCTCTTTTAAAGCCCTAAAATCTAGATATATTTTAAGGTAAATTTTTCATACACAAATGTATGGGATAAAACGTTCGTTTCATTCGTGCAATCTCGGTGGTCTGCAGCGGCAGTTCCTTTCTGTAAGTGAACGCGACACCACGCTTGTCGGCTGCAGACAGCAGAATTACGTATTGTGAATTTGTGTTTTTTGTAAAAAACTGTAAGTATAACATTTTTATAATTAATTTATTTTCAGTTAGTAGAAAGTATCGATATAATGAATGTCTGAAAGAAAACCATGATGGAACTAGATATAAATCGTAAAAAATACAATATCTACACTAATAGGTATTATAAAGAGGAAAGATTTGGATTTTTGTATGTAACGAATAAACTCAAAAAGTACTGGACTGATTTTAATAATTCTTTTATCATTCGAAAGCTACATTATCACTGAGTAACATAGGCTATTTTTTTCGCAGGACTGATTGAATTTGAGTGGCATGCCAGGGAAAAGAAAGTTTTGTACGCATTATAAAAATATGAAAGCCAAAAGATCTCGGAATAAAATGTAAGTTCCTCCCTACTTATTTATTATCGCATTTGAACAGGGTACATTACAAAGCTAATACAATATGTCATATGATTTAGATCGCCCGATTCAGACATATACCTACAATAACATGTAAATATTGGTTTGTATTATCTATATCTATACTGATAAATAAAATTGAAGTATCTGTATGTAATATCAAAATAATAGGATTTTAAAAAAAAAAAAAGGCGATACGGAGTTCGCCGGGTCGGCTAGTATTGTCTAAATATCAAATTGTGGAAGTAGGTAGGCGACAGCGCAACTTTGTCGACATACCTATACCGCCAAACAGACGCGAGGCGCCTAGCGTCTGGCTTAGGGTTGTACAAAATAAATAAAAAGTGGATAATATTGATGAATAATATTTCCAGTATTGAAAATAAAGAAAACCTTGGGGCCGAGACTCTGAGCAACAATGCTACGCGCTGTATAGAGGTAAGTTGTTATACGTAATTCTTGTAGACTTGTTACATAAATAAACAAACTACTTAGTTAGTGATGGGCGAAGACAAAATCTCAATACCTACCTATAGATTTTTCTTGCAATATTTATTATTTTCATCGAGAGACAAACACCTTAGTACCGAAATACTTCTCAATTACTTTCTCAAAAGAAAATTTACGTTCAAATAGGTGACGTCATAAAAAAACAATACCTAATGCGTAAAGAAATTATAATTTCTATTCATCAGGAACCTAATATTGTATTAATTCTTTTGCATTTTTTTAAATTTTTAATTATTTTTTATAAAAAAAATCAAGCCATTATCTTTCTTTACAGGAACTAGTTATTGAAAACGACCAAGAGGGAAAGGTGGATGAAATGGAAGTTGGGCGTAGAGTTGTAGACGTTTCTTTTTTTTTTAAAGCTCTTCAGGCCATAGGGGACCACGGTCCAATGGATTGTAAGTTAAGTTACCTCAGTATAATAGGTGAAGTAAAAGTTGGTCTGGACTCAAAACTCATCATGAAATGTAGTATGTGTAGTATGAAATTTACTGTGTGTTTGATTGAAAAGAAAGAAGATAGAATGGAAGTGAATCATCAAATTGTATCTGGTATCATATCATCTGGTGGGAGCTACTATCAGTTAAAAACATTAACTGCCGCAGTAGCCCTACCAATCATGTCACCTTCATTATACAATGAAATTAATAATACGGTTTGCGATTGGTGGGAAAAGACAGCAGCACATTCCATGGCAGAAGCTGTCAAGGAAGAAGCGGAGTACGCAGTGTCTATAGGTAGTGTTGATAAAAATGGTACACCATTAATATCTGTTGCTGTTGACGGTTGTTGGAGCAAGAGATCTTATGGTAAGAATTTTTCCGCCTTGTCCGGCGCAGCTGCGATAATTGGCATTAAAACTAATAAAGTATTGTTTTTTGGAGTTAAAAATAAATACTGCGTAGTTTGTGCACGAGCCGCAAAGAACGACAGTCAGCCCTCGGAACACCGTTGTTTCAAGAATTATTCGGGATCATCTACCGGTATGGAATCGACCATAATAGTTGAGGGGTTTAAACGTTCCATTGTTGATCACGGTGTAATTTATAATAAATTTGTAGCAGACGGCGATTCCAGTACTTATAAAAAAATATTAGATTCGCGACCGTACGGTAATTTAACAGTAGAGAAAATTGAATGCAAAAATCATCTTTTACGAAACTACTGCAATAGCTTGGAGAAACTGTCGAAAGACACTAAGTATCCTTGCGAATTGCGGAAATTCCTAAAAGAAAGGTATTTGCGTTTAAGAACGGGTGTAAAATGCGCTATTAAATATTGGGGCGATCAAAATCAGTCACTCGAAGAAAAAATAAAAAATCTTAGTGAAGATATCCTAAATGGTCCACAACACGTATTTGGTAATCACCAATATTGCAAGGAGTATTTCTGTAGACCTGATACTCGTCGAATAGAACCTGTTGGGTTGCTTCCAGCAATTGTTGGATGCGGATTAATGGACGCGGTACACATTTTAAGTAAAAGACTGTCATATCATTCTAGAAGTTTAATTCATAATTGTACAAGTAATATAGTTGAAAGTTTTAACGCAGTGATTGCCAAATTAGTAGGGGGTAAGCGTGTAAATTATTCTTCCCGTGGTTCTTATGCGGGCCGATGCGCAGCTGCTGTTGTGTCTTTTAATACAGGATCGATTCATAGTAAAACTCATGAAGTAATATTTAAATCTAGTCCTAATCCTTTGATCGCGAAAGTGGAAAATTGTAATCGTAGAATCCGTTTAATTGCTAAACCTAAATTAAGATTGAAAAAGAGCCACAGCGCTGTATCGAAAGACGCTCACTATGGACCAAACTGCGAAAAACCTGATCTGAGTCCAGAATTATATGAGAAAGCCAAGTCATCTTTTTTAGCCGATTTAAAGTTGTCTTGTGCTGAAAGAGAGGAGCTTGAAAGGTCGACCCATTTGCAAAGAAGTAGTTCTGAGTGGATGAGTACAAGGAGAAAATTACTAACCTCATCATCGTTCGGGGAAGTTTGTAAAAAACGAGAGAGCACAAGTTGTGCTGTTCTTGTTCGTAAAATCGTTTATGGTAGTAATATCTCCAGTTTGCCTGCTGTACGGTACGGTATCGAAAACGAAGAAACCGCAATTAAACAGTTAGAAATTCAAGAGAATATTAGTATACAAGGTTGCGGTTTGTTCGTCGACGATCAATATGAATTTCTTGGTACTACACCAGATGGCATTTATGCAAACGGTTTAATTGAAATTAAGTGCCCACATTCTTTAGCTGGCATGACTCTTGATGAAGCAATGGCCAAACATACCTTTTGGGTTAAGGACAAGGCTTCCAAGGGTTATGTCATAAATAAAAATCATAACTGGTATTTCCAAATTCAGGGACAGGTACATATTACTAAAAGAAACGTTTGCATGCTTGGCATCTGGTTTGGTGCTACTGTACCTATGAAAGTTTATATTATAGAAAAGGACGACAAATTTTGGGAGGAGAAAATGGAGATGAAATTAGTTAGGTTTTATTACGATTGCCTACTTCCAGAATTAGTTGATCCTCGGCAGTCACGAAGCATGCCCATTCGTGACGCGCCCAGTATCATAGAGGCTATGAAAGAGAGGAAAGAAAGAGCTTTACGTGTTATGAAAGAGAAGAACGCCTAATGATTTTGAAAGATACAGGTAACTTAACTACCCAGCCAGTCGATTCACGTAAACACGCCAGTCCAAAAGTCGTTTTAACTTAGGAACTTAGAAATCGCCTTTTGGTTTTCTGTTTTAAACGCACTTACTTATCTAGTCTTGGATTGTCATAAATCTTCCAATAGCTCAATTACTATACAATTTCTGAGTTACCTGGTGTAAAGAATCATAAAAATTGGTTCAAAAATACAGCGAATTGAGAATTCTCCTTTTTTTAAGTCGGTTAAAAGGGCTAAATTTGCAAAAAACGAAGTGACGTCACTGCGCTACGGTTTTTATTACTTACGTGAATCGGGCAGCTGGTAACGTTTTCATTCTGATAGGTTTTGTGATAGCCATTGATTTTATCATCAAATTAGCAGAAATCAGAACTTGATTCGTAATCGAATGAAAAACCATTAGAATTTTGAACTCATATTTCGTTATTGTTTAATTACATACTTTTAATTAGTATATTAATAATTTACAAACTTCTGTTAAAATTAGTAAATAAATGAATTATTTACTAATTTTTGTACAACCCTAGCACGCTTTTGAGATAGCGAGTAATGGCGACTCATATTTGTTATTGTGTAGTAAATAAATCATTTTTATACTTGTGTTTCATTTATTGACATTTTTTTTAAAACCCTAGGATTTTTTTTAGATATCGACGAGGTGATCGTAAACAAAAAGTAAGTATTTGAGTTTACGCAATAGGCACATTTCCTTGCGTAGAGATAAACACACTTCCTACTGAATTTGCAATTATTTTATTGAATGAATATTTTACGAATTAGAATAAATTTTGGTAGTGAAATTACAAATAAATAAATAGTTGGAATTTTAGGTAAGTAGAATACAAAAATGTCAGATGTCAAATGATAGAAAAACATAAAAATTGTGTCTCAACTACTCTTATTAATCTATTAAAAAGAATCAACAGCTAGTTTCCAAAAATTCAACGTTATTGTTATGCTGTAAATATTCAAGTTCAATAACAATTCTCAACGTGGAACGTTTGTTGCAAAACATTTTGAAAATCGCGCTCTCTAGGTCATTCATCCGCCCCGTCGGATGTTACATTAAACTTTGGCGCTGCGGTCGCTCGAAATCGAGATCTCAGGCCAACAATCTACACCCTTAAGGAGTTTTTCCCCGATTTCGTTTGTTTTGATGTCTTCTATCGATTTATTTTGGTTTGGTAGGCGGCTGCAAAATCAAGATTATTTCAAAATGGCGGAAGGTAGGTATGCCAGCAAGAAAAGTCACATGCCTTTTCTTGCTGACTAGTATTTTGTTGATCATTTATCATCGATCACCGCTATCACTGAATGCTATGCTGAAAGGAGGCTATCACCTATATTTTTTGTAGTATTGATACTAAATTAATCCACATACCACCCCGAGGTTGATTTTTGCCTTGATCTTAATATACTTCGTTCTTGTGATTAGTGGAGTAATGTAGGCGGGACACCTATAATAAAGTCGTCGGTGTAGCTGCTGCTCTTTGCTGGTAGTTTAAACACAATCGTTTTAAAAGTGACGCGAACCGAGCAAAAATAACAGGCACAATAAAAACAAAACAATTTTATAAAATAGATTTTAATATTAGATACAAAAATATATTACAGTCCAAACTAAATTTCTAAACTAGGCCAGGACTTTAAAAATAACTATAATTTTAGAATATATAAATAATGCTAATTTAAATACAACTAAACCTTTACAGTACCTATAAAGTCTAATTCTAACCACCAATAAAATATTATTGTACTTAACGTAAATTTGATAATTTTGGTAGGTAACATAGGTAACTGTAGGAATCCTATTCCTTATTCATATAGATAGGTACTTCTTTAGACAACGAAAATCTTTACACTTTCAGTTTCAATGTAGGTATTACAAAAGTAATATGAATTTCATTATGTAAATATGGATTTTTAAACTTAAATTAAATCCAGGACGATATAATGACAATTTTGTAATTACTAGAGGTTTTCTGACGGTCGCTGTAAATTAATGTGGTTTATGTTTGTTATCTAAGAGTATTTATAAGTTTTACACCTAGAAAAATGAAAGACGATATAAAATTTTAATCACTAAATACAGGTCAGGAGAAGTCTTACACTATAATTATTTATTATAGATATTACGTATTTACTAGAGCTCTTGTGACTTTTCTACGTTTTTTTTACAAAATTGTTTGTAATAATTATATTATTAGAAACAATTTTGTTATCACATTAGTGTGAAAATGAAGGAAGCTCAAAATATCTTCAGGACTATGTATTACTACAAGGTACACATATGAAAATTAATTATCTTTTTAGTTAAACTTCTTAATATTTATTTTTTAAATCTTAATCTTCATAATATTATTTACGCAAAAATTGCTATCACATTAACTGTATTTTATGTATGCTACCGATAATTTCTACCATCAAAATTGGGCTAAGGCAAAAGTAAACAAATCACACACGTCACTACCATTATATTAATAACATTATATTAATGATTATTTCAATCGGTTGGGAACAACTCTTTATAAGTAAACTTAGATGTTATCTTATTTGCCATTTCAGTGAAGAGCTCCGCAAGGCTGCGTTCTAGGACCGGTCTTATTTCTTCCAAAAACACTTGCGAATTTTCATTGATGACTCTGTTTGTGGCCGGTCCCAGTACTGGGTCTCCGTCGAAAAGATTGGTCAAGTAGATGGAGGACTGACCAACGCGTAGTTTCACTTTGAATGGGTCAAATTGGAGATATTCATCCTCTCCACGATTTTCCTTGTGTCCCCTCATGGTCACATTGCACGCGTAGTCCTCTGTAATGATAATATTATTATAATTATATGAATTATTTAATATTGACTATTTTTTTATATATTTATATATTGCATGAACTTTTATCTCCACAAGTCGTGGCACTCCCATACCTTAATCTACCTAAAACAATACTACGTAGGTAAATAACATACATATGTCTAGTTTATTAAACCAGTCACTAAGTTTGCAGTACATTAGATGCGTATACAATCTTTCTTCCTTTAGGTACAAAATTAGAAAACTCTACAAAATTCGTTTGAACTTTACTTTGACAGTTACTACATACATTAAAGCAACTCAATCCAACGTGCAAATTGTTATACCAATATTTATACTTAATTTTAATTAATTATGTTATGGAAACCATATTTTCAAACTGCAAATGTTTCCCTATTGTGGATTATAATCGTTCACTGGTAAACGAGAAGCCGCCAACTATTTGGCGGCAATGTCGTCAGCATGACGTCATCGACTAAGGCGCTACTTAGCTGTTTTACATGAAAGTATACGGCGACTACATATCGAGATTCTCTCTTACCAATGTTGTTACATTATTCTTACATTTCAACATTAGATACATACTACGTCTTAACAGTATCTATCTAATCTTGAAATGCATATTAGATTAGATAGTAATTAATTGTAACTTTATATTTCTCTCAAATATGAAGTAACGATAGCAAGTATTTGTTAATAAATAACTGTTAATAAGTAATTGTAAGTAACTAATTAGTACTTACTTTAGAGATTTCTTCAATATAAAGTGACAATTCGAATTATTAAATTAACTATACTTCGATATCCTGGTGCCGTTGAACAGCTTAACCATGAGATTATATTCTTAAAAACCTATGAATATGATAACAAATGTACCTAGTTTTTAATTATAACAGCTTCGCAGTATCAAAAATAATTAAAAAGTAAATCAAAAAATCGCACCCATTTTGAAACTTCTTTATTACATTCTTACTACCTCGATGATACAAGACAAAGTGTCGTGAAGAAACTTACGAAGGAGAATTGATAAGTTACGCCATATTCACCAATATTCCATCAGAGTAGGTATCACAAAATAATCGATTATTTTGGTTTTTCTAGGGTGAATATCAAAAGTGATCCGTGTTAACTTAGTAGTTAACTTAATGCTGGTAACTTAGTAGACTATTTATTCACTTTTATTATCCCTGCTTGTCCACTTCTTATCACTAACTAGCCTTTTTGTGGTTCACTCCTGGACATGGGTCGCCTTAAGCACATTATCTTGTGCATGAGAGATGTATGGCCTGAAAAGTCACGCTGGTCAAGCGGATTGACGGCTCCATTCTTTTAGAAATGGTGTAGTTCCTCAGGGCTCATGGTAGGTAGCGGCTTTGTTATCGTATTTAGTCGCCACCCACAAGAAAAGATGGGGTGGGTGGTAGTGTTCTACTTCCGGCCACCGATACCTTTATCACTTATAAGTATAACACTCGAGATTGTCGCGTATTTCACACATATTGCACCAACCAAATGTCGAGACCAAATGCGAGTAGTTGAGGAAACTTCTCGTAACTCTCGACGAGTCCATCGCCGCTCAGCTTGTGATCATGGTTGGTGCCATATACGCGTTGAGACCCGCTAAATAGATAAATATCATTATCACTTATTACCACTACCACTTAGTATCACATTTTAATATACTTTATACTAACTGAATGTTCCGGTAATATTTCCTCTCCCCTGTAGTCTCAACAGAAGCACCTGGATGTCCATTTTGTACTTGCCGTTGAACTCCAACTTTGGTAACAGCAACTTGAAGTCGAACCGGTTCTTGTCCAGATCAGATCTGAAAAGATAACGATGCCAAATTACGATACATTTTATTTTGGACATTCAAATATTCGAAGTGTATGTTTTCAATTTCCAAAACATAAGTCTTTTTATGTTTTATTTTATATTTGTTTATTTTATTAAATATTTAATTATTTATCAAATACAATAATAATAATTATGAATAATTTATCAATTTAAAATTATTTAATAATTTTGATGTCAGCTTCTAACTGTAACGTGACCACTGTAGGGCGCAGGAGGCATCCTCTTGCAATCACCAGCGACATTCAGATCACAATCCACCATGTGGATCCAATGCGGACTGGTGGATATTACAAATAGACCAATTTTTTTTAAATTCTATCAAAACACAAGTTTCCTGACAATATATATTTTATCTTCGAGCCACAATTATTAAAACTCACGTCAGAATTCGAACTCACCGCTTATTAATTACTAACTGAAAATGTTTTTATTAAATATCTAATTTCATTATAACCTTTTCACTCGTCCAATTACATACAAAAAGGATGTACGAAAAGCTGGTAGCCATTTTTGTGTCAGTTGAAAATAAATAAATTTGATCGTGAAAAACATCATTATTTTCTTATGATTAAATTATTTGCAAGCAGTGATAGCAAGCAACCCCTTCGGTTATCGACGCGTTTTCTTAAGGACGTCACTTCTAAACTTGACTCGAACTTGACCCGTTTTTACTTAATGACAAATTTTTAATTATCATTAGCCTGGTAGTAAAGGAAAACATTGCCACAAAATCCTCGTGCTAGAGCGTGTGTAACGTCCATCAATCCGAATTAGACTCTCGTAATGAATAATGGCCTAAAATCCTAGTGATTAGAGTCCAGGAAGGCCTGTGCCCTGCAATAAGATTTTTACAATACGTCATACAGTCACAGTCAGTTTGAGTGCGTTAGATCTGTTCAGTTTTTTTTATAGAAAAAACGCGGCAGACGAACAGACAGTCCATCTGATGGTAAGTGGATACTGTCACCCGTGGCCATCCACGATACATGGCAACATCGGTCAAAAATGACTAACGTTGGCACACCCTCGGATGCGCAGCCTACCTTTGGAGGTTTAGGAACAGATTTGATAAAACGGGAAGGGATAGGATAGAATGTAATGGGAATGGGCTCTAGCATATCTCACTCACTACCGAAGCACGTAAGTATTATTGGTGGAATATGATAACGTGGGAAATGCGGAACAGTTTACAGCAGTCTGCTGTGAGCGTCAAGTAAGTGTGCCAGTCGATTGCGTCCAGCGGCTGTGGGATTGCAGCGTACACCTTCCCCCTACTAAGATCCCATACTTAATAACTTTATGGGAGAGGTCCGCATTCCAATTAGATCTACCCACTGACTTAGCAGCTTCAACCGGCTTTATACTGAGGACACCCAATTCAAGAATACCTTAACCACGAAGACAATACTTACTTGAGTTCCTGTATGACGAAATTGCTGGGCCCTCGGACCTTCACATCGTTGACCACCGCGGTGAGCTTGGCCCCCTGGGGGCCACGAGCCAGTGCGATCTGCCCCAGACTCAGTGGCTCTATACCGGGCACGTCCAGCTCGGGAATACCCTGGAATAACAGAGAAAAACACTGATATTAATATATTAAATTGATATTGATTTATGACAATTCATAGTAAGCGTATCTGACTAAGTTGTTAGTGTCTTATAAATAAATAATGCGTAAGTTATTGTTTCTTCTTATGGAAGTGCTCCGAACTGCTGTACAAAACGTCCAAATTCTATTCCCGGCTGGACATCCGTTTATTCTTCAGGTTTTGGTGGTGTGCTCGTATTTGTATGTGTCTCTAAATCTACGACACAGGGGATTCTAATGTAGGCCATTAGGTGTGGCCCTATTTACTGAAAATAATAACAGAAATTTTAAAGTAGTACCGTCCCTGCAGTGGTGCGAGATGACAGCCAAGAACAACCTACATATAGGTATATATTGGTACCTTAATACGCTAGTAATTAGAATATATAGGTACACGTTTTATTACCAATTGACTTCGGCTCTTCACTATAATTATTGATTGCTTTTACGTTCGCTAATATTACTCCATTTGCACTTGAATCTTGACACACTCGCTCCATCCATTGCGAAACTGCTGACAATGACATAAATACTGATCTGCTCGAAGCAAATATTATTTTTACGAAGGTCACATCGAATATCATATTATTCTAAAATAATCGCTCGTTCTGAAAGACGAATGTCAAGAATCCAGTTTCAATCAACATACGATAATACGTAGATAGATACGAGACTAAAAGGCAGCAGTGACGAAACGGATTTTACGATTCTCATATACCTATGTGTGATGAGCTCATACCGTCACCTTAACCAGCCCCTTTAACATTTACTTCTGAACATGAGCCTCTGCATACACATGCCCGTCTCTTGCTGTGGATGCCGTAAAGACGACTAAAGGATAAGATAGGTGTTAACATAACTCGACAGTCCGCTTGGACAGCGTGGCGTTTTAAGGTCATACATGCAGAAGATAGGCTCATACTGAACTTCAAAGCGAGTTCACCTGAAATTAGAATATCGTGTAACAACTTTAAAATTTAAAAGAGTTACATAATTGAAATTGTTAAGGCGATTATAATTAAGGTACAAAAAAAGTCAATCAATACTTATTCCTAAAACCAGTCCGTAATTGCTAAACATACTTTCTGTAAGCTAAAAGATACGATGACTTTTTTTTTTTATTTAAATCAAAAGTGGACATCCTATTGCAAATTAAGTCAGTGTGCTGCAAAAACAGCAACAAAAATGTTTGAAGTCCAGATAAATCAATGGTTTTCTCATTAGCATCGAATTGTGAATTTAAATTTCAAACGCTCGAACGTGCCATTAGGTTTTACTGCAAATTTCCTGTCAAATTAACAATTTAATTGGTGTAGCTATGTCCCAATATACCGGTTTTGCCATTCACCCTAAATTCAGGGCCCAAGGATAGTTGATGTCCCACTAAAATTTGCACAACTTTGAACCGCTCGACGTGGCATAGACATGCTTGGTCCCTTCGCAAGAATTGCATCATTTATACCGATTATTATCGTCTAACTGTATGTTATACACATTACAAAGTGGAAACCGCATATTATTATTACTCTATACTGATATTGTATTCGTCGCAAGAGTAACCGCAACATTTTTTTTTGAAATTGAAGTAGCTGACATATACGCTGATAGTGATATTTCGTCGCGTTAATTGCTATTATCAATGAAACAAATTATCTACTATTATTATTAACTTATTATTATTACTATTATTATTAAATTATCTATTAACAAATTATACTCATAAAAACAATTATCATATTACAAAAGAACTTCAAAACTTCAAAATATTTAAAATATATTAGGTGTTTATTATACAAAATGCTTAAAATATAGGATTATATATTGAGCACGTTGTACAAATTTGGCCCCTTTGGCGAGATACCCAGCATGCTGGCGGCACTACCTCGCTGGATGGCAAGGCTGATGCGTTGGGCAAGGTAATGGCCAGCCCTAAGGTCGCCAGACCTTTGAAAAACAAAAGCGCGCTAGGACCTAGGGTTTCGACACTGAAGGCAACAAATATGTATTCTGGGCTGATATCCCTATATTTGACTGCTTCGCACTTCTCTGCTTCCTCTGCCATTGTCCCAACCTTCATACAAGTTCGATGGAGGTGCCACGCAAAAACGACGACGACCCATTCTCCACGGCACCAATGACATCCCGTCGGGTTTCTTACCATCGTCACGCGCGATACTGTTCGACTCCAGTAAAGTCGGTACGTTGACGGTGGCAAGAGAACGACGTACGATAAAATTGCTTGTCTAGCTAGTACTTGTATATTCAGGTTACTTAAAGAGTATTTTTCTGGAATTTAAGTTATATAATTTCAAACAATTATAAAGAAATCATGCTGTCTCTATGGATGCCTTTATCATAATAAATTAAATGAACACTTTAAATTTATGGAAATATTTTGTTACAACGCCAGGTATTAATGATAAACCTACGCTTGTCATTTGTTACGTGTGCGATTAAATTTTCAAAGTTGAATCAGTTTCAAAAACAAAGCACTACATATTATCTGTTTATTTTGAAGTTTATAAGGCGACTAGGATTCCTAGAAATATTTATAGAAGTGGGCAATGCGGTGGTGTCAGCTAGTTTTATTCTTTCTTTGCACGTGCATATTACAAGTAAGTTTTTAAACAGATTTGGTATTGGAAGCAACAACAAATTTGTTATGTTTGATATACTTACTTTATTTAATATATAAATATAATCATCTTTATATAATCAATACACTTTGTGGAGGTATTTTAATTTCATTTGGATAACGATATTAAAAGTCTTTTGAAGAATGAAATACTATTCTACTATTTCTACTTTAGCACGAAAACGGCCAATATACGTGGACCTTGTTAAAAATGAAAAATTAAAGCATACAAATAATCGATAAAAAGCAATCATACAAAATAGATGCATATTTTTAAAATCATGAGATTTGAAAAATTTATTCTCAGTGGTCAATCAGTGTAAAATATCTTTAAATATATTATAAATAAATAAACATGGCTTCTTTATATGATATAGGTACGATCGGACTTTAATTTTCTGATCAACGTATTGTATTCCAGCTATCTACTTCCTACAAGTGCAATGGAAGACACAAGTCGATACCAGCCACCAGCCTATAACATCCCACTGCAGGGCTCATACTTTTCCTAGTAATAACCAGGGGATTTCGTGCCATCCGTATAGTATAATCCACCACGCAGGCCCAGTACGGAGGGGCAGATATAATATGAATCAGATTTTTTAAATTATAAAACTTAAGAAAAACTATGTTATTTTTAAGATTTCACTAAAGTATCTGAGAAAATTAGCCGTATGTCTGCCAGCTTTAAAATAGCACCAGCACATCTCTTCCTGTGGGTGGCATAAACGACGACTATGGATTAACAAAGCCGCTACCACAAGCCCTGATTAACTGCACCACCTCTAAAAAAGTAGACTCGCCAATCTACTTGACTAGCGTGACGTTTTAAGGATATGCATCCCTCATGCACAGGACAATGTGCGTGAAGAGAACAGTATCCAGCAGTAGACGTTAAAAGCGCTGACGGATCTGAGAAAATATGTCGACAATAAAATAATGTCACAAATTCTTTGTAGAAAGTCAAAGTGTATAAAAACGTTTGTACTTGCAGCTATCATACTGACACGCTCGCCAAGTGTTATGAAACTGACAATGACACACATTTTATTCCGCCAACAAGCAGTAAGAGCCATGTGTAACTAACAGAAACAGGATAGTTGCAGACCACACTTTATTAAATTAAAAATATTAAAATTTCCTTCGATATACTTATTATATATCTCATGAAATTGCAGTTTTTGTAAGTTATTTGAAATGAATTAATAATGTTTAAAAGTCAAAAACAGATATTATATATGTGCAATATCTTCCAAAACATGCCTTCTGCAACAAAGCATAGTTGGTATATGTTCAAAAAGTTACAATAAAGTACCAAAATATATAAAAGAAACTTTATATATATTTAAAAGAGAAGTGAAAATCTTTTTGGTGAATAAAGCATTTGCAAAATTAACAAATTTTTGATGGATAAACCTAATGACTTGATGATTTTATTAATATGTAATAATTTATGACTATTGTTATTAATATATGAATAATGTTTAATCTATGGATAATTAATTTTGCATGCCCTAACAGGCTGAATATGACAGATCACATGAATGTATGAATATTTTATACTTGTACCCATACAAGTAAACATATTCTCCAAATAAATTGTATGAGTTTGGATATTTTCATTATTTCTGGGATAGCAATCTGTGAATATCGCGAATTTCGTATTCATTCCTTATATCCACTATGCGTGTCAAGAATCACTATCTCACTCAATACCGAAACACGTACGTATATTGGGGAATAGGGTAAATTGGGAAGCGCAGTACATTTCAAGTGCTGTACATTGCTTACTGACATGTCGAGAAATAAGTGCCGTGATATATTTACAATAAATAAGACGTCGAACACACTGTTATGCACTGTCACTGTGTTTGGAACCGTTGTCACACGGCGCCCCCCCCCCCACCCCCCCCCCCCCCACCCCCGGGTGGAACAACGCGAATTATAGACAAAAATACATAGCGTTTTTCCCACTGAAATGCGCGGGGATCCTCGAAAATTAGTTTTGTGTTGGAATATCCCTTGTCCCCACCGCATTTATTACGAAATACCCCAAATAAAGCCAGAATAAAACAACAATTAACTTTAGACTAGTAGTGAATAAAATTTATTATTCTTTTATGCTGATTTGCTAATTGAGAAAAAGAAACTTAACTAAAGTTACATTCGAAGATATCGTTGAACTTGCTGTAGTAGTAATTAAGTTATTTTTAAGAGACTTATATGCTTTGTAAACAAAAATGATTATGTATACAACTGTAACGAAATCCCAAGGAGGCCTAAGCCTAAGTTCTCTAATTTCTCTAATTCGCGACGTATTATTTTGCTCATCGGATCGTCGTCTCGCCGATCATCTAAATTTTAACATTCAGATGATCGGCGATATCGTATGATGTCTAAAGTAGATATCGCCCTGATATATGTACATTGAGTGAACAAATATAAGGACATTTTAATATATTATGCTAAACTTTTCAACAAAACTATAGCTTGTGTTAGGAGTGTTTCATTTCAAATCCCCATAATTGACGATATCCATGTGGTTGAACATGGTTCTCAATTGGGAGGCTGAGAATAGCCGTGACATTATCACAACTTACCGACGATGCTAATTCCTGTTGTTATTCAGATAGCTACAAACAAAAATCAACATACATACAATATTTTAATCCTATAAATTATGTACCATATACCTTTTAATACTTACTTATAGTTAAGATTTTAACTGGTAATAAATATTTATTGAAATCAATATTCATGATCGATGATGAACACTCATTGAATGTTTTTCCGTGGTGTGCATGCATTTACATATTATATTCACTTTATTCCTTCCAAAGTAAAGAAGTATATGATTTTATTTTCTTAAATGAATTTTATTATTTTTATATTTATTTTTAATATTATAACATCCTTTTACAATATGTACCAATCCCCATCGCCCCCCCCCCCCCCCCCCCCCCCGCCCCGCTCCGCGCACAGATACGTGACTCGTATTTGTTATGAGCAGATATACTCCTATAACCTTTAAGGTCTTACATTAAATTCAGGGAATATTTTAGTGACCGTAAACTAACTAACTATGATATACATAATAAAGAATAACATTAGAAATATATTATTAAAATTAAGTAAACCAATTTTTATACATTTTTATACATACACTCAGAATTCTGTAGACATACACGACATACATGAGTGTCATAGAATACACTCATAGACATAGAAATGTATTCTGAAAAAGTTGGCTAATTTTTTTTTTTCAAAGAATCTTAACGTAATATGTCAAGGCTTCGAGAAAGATTTGGACACACTATTTAAACAAAATTTAAAAGAGTTTAACATTGTTTAAGAAATTAATTTACATAAACGATGCCGCAGGCGAACCTTTGTATGTAATAACAAAGAATAATTTTGTTTTTTAAATATATTAATCAATAAAACAAACACAATACTCGAACACCTGGCATCCAGTTTATCAATGACCCTTGAAATAAATATGTTTTTAACAAAGAATCGATATCTATACTAAAGTATATAAAAATGCTCGGTTGCCATAATTTCATATAATTTTGTTTTCCACCATGGGGTGGTGTGTAATAGGCTTAACTGCCACCTTTGCCGTTTTATTGCAAGTAAGTAAACAAATATTTTAATATCTACATTACTATTGAATATTAATATTATAGAAAGAAAAGTTTGTTACGTAAATACGTACTAATTATCTTGTTGTTGACATTAGTTGTTTTTTCATTCATAAAGGTTGTCTCGGAAATATTTTTGATTTTGAACTGTAAAAATTAAAACTAAATGTTTGCATAATTAAAAGATATTTATTATAATTTTAAAGGGCGATAATTAAATTTTCATTTATGAAAAACAATCACGTTTAAATGAGCACCGTTCACTTCTACCCACTGCAATTCTGCAATTTTTTTATGATGAATAAATGATATCTCCGGAAATTCAATCGAACGAAACCAAATATCTATTTTCCACTGTATTTTTGTTCACATTGTAATATTTTCCAATGATTGTATATTTTGTGAATAAAATAATATCAAAGCAGCGTAAATACAACAAAGTTTTCAGTTCGATGTTTAATGTTAATTATATACACCCATTATCCATTCATATAAAATTATTAAAATAAAATACAACATAGCTAAAAGAAAGAGATGTCTAAAAACGTGTCCTCTTTCTCATTTTTCAGTGCAAGCCATATTATCCCCGAACATACTTACAACAACCGAGAAACTATCATGTGGGTTCGCATTCACAGAATCATTATTCAAGGGCATGTCCACCGCAAAATGTGGCACCCTACCCTTACTATCATAATAGCAGACCTCCAGTTCTAAATTATAGACCACCAAGGACAAGAGGGATTGAAAATTGCGGTGATAAAGGTTATCCTACGATCAAAATCGTAATTGATAATTCCGGTAAAAGCAGCAACGACTGCTGCAAAAACGCTATTGACATTAGAAGTAATGGAGGTGACAACAGAGAAACGAAACATTGCGATAATGGAAGAGTCAACGGCAGAGGTGATATATTACCTACAGGGAACAATAGGAGAAATAACGCCAATGAACCTGGTAATGACGATAATTTTAACGAGGGCAAAAGTAACTCAATTGATAATGACGATGATGATAAGAGCAATGAATGCGATGACAAAGACGATAAATATGAACACAGTGATACAGACGATGACAATGATTTTATTGAGAATGATGTTGAAAGGGATGATGATGATGATAATGGTGACGATGATGTCGATCATGATGACGATGATAACAATAAGACCTGTTATGATCACGATAATGATGTTGAAGATGACGATGATGACGATGATGACGATGATGACGATGATGACGATGACGATGACGATAATAATGACTCTCACGATAATGATGATGAGAATGAAGATGGTGACGATGATAACGATAGTGATGACGACAATAATGACTGTAACGGTCACGATAATGATGATGATGAGGATGACAATGGTGACGATGACAATGAGAATAATCATCACGATCATGATAATGACAACAATGAAGGTGGTGACGACTATGACGACAATACATGTAACGGGTCAAAAGATAAAGATGACAATACAAACAAAGGGCCTCAAAATGATGATAGTGCAAATAAGAACCCTGTAGATATAAATAACAATTCAGTCAGAGAGCCAACTGACGATGACGACTGTACAAACAAAAGGTCTGCAGATAGAAGCGATAATACAAATAAAAAGCCTTCAGACGATAATACAGACAAAGAACCTGGGGATAATGACAACAAAAGAGCTACAGATGATAATGACAAAGGGCCTACAGATGATTATGACCAAGGACCTGGAGATGGTAAAGACAAAGGACCTGGAGATGATGACAAAAAACCTGGAAATGACGACGACAAAGGACCTACAGATAATGACAAAGGATTTGCAGATGATAACGACAAATCACCGAGGGATAATTATAACAAAGTACTTATAGATGATATAGAAGAAGCAATAACAGATAATGACGACAAAACACCTACAGATATTGACGACAAAGCACCTACAGATCGTGAAATCAAAACACCTACAGATGGTGACGACAAAGCACCTTCAGGTGATGAAGACAAAGCACCAACAGATGCTGACGATAAAGCACCTACAGATGATGGCGACAAAGCACCTACAGATGATGAAGACAAATCACCAATAGATGGTGACGACAAAGCACCTTCAGATGATGAAGACAAAGTACCAATAGATGGTGACGACAAAGCACCTACGGATGATGAAGACAAAGCACCTACGGATGACGAAGACAAAGCACCTGCAGATGATGAAGACAAAGCACCTACAGATGATGAAGACAAAGCACCTACAGATGATGACGACAAATCACCGACAGATGATGAAGATAAAGCACCCACAGATGATGAAGACAAAACACCCACAGATAATGAAGACAAATCACCAATAGATGGTGACGACAAAGCACCTTCAGATGATGAAGACAAAGTACCAATAGATGGTGACGACAAAGCACCTACGGATGATGAAGACAAAGCACCTACGGATGATGAAGACAAAGCACCTGCAGATGATGAAGACAAAGCACCTACAGATGATGAAGACAAAGCACCTACAGATGATGACGACAAATCACCGACAGATGATGAAGACAAAGCACCCACAGATGATGAAGACAAAACACCCACAGATAATGAAGACAAAGCACCAATAGAAGGTGACGACGAAGCACCTACAGATGATGAAGACAAAGCACCTGCAGATTATGAAAACAAAGCACCCACAGATGATGAAGACAAAGCACCAATAGAAGGTGACGACGAAGCACCTACAGATGATGAAGACAAATCACCCACAGATGATGAAGACAAAGCACCCACAGATGATGAAGACAAAACACCCACAGATGATGAAGACAAAGCACCAATAGAAGGTGACGACGAAGCACCTACAGATGATGAAGACAAAGCACCTGCAGATGATGAAGACAAAGCACCTACAGATGATGAAGACAAAGCACCTACAGATGATGACGACAAATCACCGACAGATGATGACGACAAATCACCGACAGATGATGAAGACAAATCACCCACAGATGATGAAGACAAAGCACCAATAGAAGGTGACGACGAAGCACCTACAGATGATGAAGACAAAGCACCCACAGATGATGAAGACAAAGCACCAATAGAAGGTGACGACGAAGCACCTACAGATGATGAAGACAAAGCACCTACAGATGATGAAGACAAAGCACCCACAGATGATGAAGACAATGCACCTACAGATGATGAAGACAAAGCACCCACAGATGTTGAAGACAAAGCACTAATAGAAGGTGACGACGAAGCACCTACAGATGATGAAGACAAAGCACCTGCAGATGATGAAGACAAAGCACCTACAGATGATGAAGACAAAGCACCTACAGATGATGAAGACAAAGCACCCACAGATGATGAAGACAAAGCACCCACAGATGATGAAGACAAAGCACCAATAGAAGGTGACGACGAAGCACCTACAGATGATGAAGACAAAGCACCCACAGATGATGAAGACAAAGCACCCACAGATGATGAAGACAAAGCACCAATAGAAGGTGACGACGAAGCACCTACAGATGATGAAGACAAAGCACCCACAGATGATGAAGACAAAGCACCCACAGATGATGAAGACAAAGCACCAATAGAAGGTGACGACGAAGCACCTACAGATGATGAAGACAAAGCACCTGCAGATGATGAAGACAAAGCACCTACAGATGATGAAGACAAATCACCCACAGATGATGACGACAAATCACCGACAGATGATGAAGACAAAGCACCCACAGATGATGAAGACAAAGCACCCACAGATGATGAAGACAAAGCACCAATAGAAGGTGACGACGAAGCACCTACAGATGATGAAGACAGAGCACCCACAGATGATAAAGACAAAGCACCAATAGAAGGTGACGACGAAGCACCTACAGATGATGAAGACAAATCACCCACAGATGATGAAGACAAAGCACCCACAGACGATGAAGACAAAACACCCACAGATGATGAAGACAAAGCACCAATAGAAGGTGACGACGAAGCACCTACAGATGATGAAGACAAAGCACCTGCAGATGATGAAGACAAAGCACCTACAGATGATGAAGACAAAGCACCTACAGATGATGACGACAAATCACCGACAGATGATGAAGACAAAGCACCAATAGAAGGTGACGACGAAGCACCTACAGATGATGAAGACAAATCACCCACAGATGATGAAGACAAAGCACCCACAGATGATGAAGACAAAACACCCACAGATGATGAAGACAAAGCACCAATAGAAGGTGACGACGAAGCACCTACAGATGATGAAGACAAAGCACCTGCAGATGATGAAGACAAAGCACCTACAGATGATGAAGACAAAGCACCTACAGATGATGACGACAAATCACCGACAGATGATGACGACAAGTCACCGACAGATGATGAAGACAAATCACCCACAGATGATGAAGACAAAGCACCAATAGAAGGTGACGACGAAGCACCTACAGATGATGAAGACAAAGCACCTGCAGATGATGAAGACAAAGCACCTACAGATGATGAAGACAAAGCACCTACAGATGATGAAGACAAAGCACCTACAGATGATGAAGACAAAGCACCCACAGATGATGAAGACAAAGCACCCACAGATGATGAAGACAAAACACCCACAGATGATGAAGACAAAGCACCAATAGAAGGTGACGACGAAGCACCTACAGATGATGAAGACAAAGCACCTGCAGATGATGAAGACAAAGCACCTACAGATGATGAAGACAAAGCACCCACGGATGATGAAGACAAAGCACCAATAGACGGTGACGACGAAGCACCCACAGATGATGAAGACAAAGCACCCACAGATGATGAAGACAAAGCACCAATAGATGATGAAGACAAAGCACCCACAGATGATGAAGACAAAGCACCCACAGATGATGAAGACAAAGCACCCACAGATGATGAAGACAAAGCACCAATAGAAGGTGACGACGAAGCACCTACAGATGATGAAGACAAAGCACCCACAGATGATGAAGACAAAGCACCTACAGATGTTGACGTCTAAGACCTTAAAGATGATGGCGACAATACAGAAAGAGGAGTATAGATGATGATGGTTGCAATGACAAAGGCTGTTATAATGGACCTGACAAAGGACCTAGATATTTTTTTTTTTTATAGAGAAGAGGGCGGATGAGCAAGCGGTCTCACGTGATGGTAAGTGTTACCGCCGCCCATGGACACCTGCAACACCAGGGGGTAGGCGGGCGCGCCGCCGACCTTGCAAAATCCTATTCACAGCTTTCAACAGATAACACAGGTAATAACGACAATACAGATAAAGTTCTCTTGAATAATGATTGAAACCGCACCGATGATACTAGCTCAGTACCTGAGCTTATCCTCGGTGTGGTTCAGTCAATCTAATACGAGAAGGAGAAAATAAATCCCATATTACTCTCATATAATAATATTATATAAAGTATAATAATACGAGTAGATCAATCGTCATAAATAACGTCTTAACCGTAATAGCACTAAAGCGCGCGCAGGAAGAATTTCGGTCATTGACTTGAGATCGGTCAAGACATGAAATCGTCGATCAACGACCTCTTTACTAGACATATTAAGGTATATTAAGTTCAATTAAGGTTCAATAATATGAGGAGTGATCGACGATTTCATACCAATCTCCTTTTCGTCCAATTTTCGCTGATCTCATGTCAATGACCGATATAATTCCTACACATGGCGCGCGCTTTATTTATGGTATTATTTGTGTGTTTTTAAGATAATTTTTAAGATATTGTAAGTAAATAAATCTTATTTTGTTGTATTCTGACCTAAGTGTGGCATAAATTTAATTTTGTGCCTTAGGATTTAACGATTAAGGTAACGTGAATAAACATTTATATAATAATTTTCATTAGTTTTAATTCTTTCATTGGTATATTGTGAGTAATATAATATTAGGCATTCCATCTCATCTGGAGTGCAGTGTTTTTATATACTATTCGTATTTGCCCTCCTCGGCTGTGCCCCGGCGCCTATTAATTATGTATCCCGGCCTACGCTCGAACTCGACACGGGTATAGCTTAAGAGTTAAATCGTATGCTAAACTTCTAATGTTACTTAGTCTCTCGTTAAAAATGTTACTAATGCCTTTTCTCCATAGGATTGCAGTATATATAGTATTTGGTAATTCAAGTTAGTCACCTTATTTATTTGTGGCCGCAGTTCTTCCACCGAGTTCATGATACACTTATCCACATTCGGATCATTGCGCTGACAGACCTTGATGTATGACGCTGTAACAATAAATTTTTTCACTTATAAATTGTTTTTTTTATTGAGACATAGGTCCACCTGTTACCCATGGATATCCGCGGTACATGCCAACATCAGTCGAGAATAACAAACGTTGGCACGCCCCCGGATGCGCTGCATAACTTTGGCGATTTAAGATGGATGTGGAGAAACGGTTGGTTATATGGTGAGCGATAGGATGGGAATGGGGTCTGGCATATCTCACTCAGTAGCGAAACACGTACGTACGTTGAGGAAATGGGATAAATGCAGTATATGTCATGGTAGTCTTCTGTGAGAGAGGGGTAACGTGGCCAGTCGGGTGCGCCCAGCGACTGTGGGATTTCAGCGTGCACCCTTCCACTGAAAATGGATTTAGAAAAATCTAATTGTTACACGTAAAAAATTTTACTAAGTGTCGACACAGTCCATACGTTGTCAGCAACATTCTAGCATCACTCACTACCACTACCTAAGTGGACGTGGGCCTATTTTCTACAGCCTATTCTACATTATACAGCTATTCTTAGCACTACACCGTGTGAGCTTATGAAGGCAACTCGGCGATTTAAAGCGGCTACCAACAAGCCCTAAGAAACTAAAAGAGTGGAATATATCTTCGACAATCCGTTTCTATGGCGTGCCATTTAAGATAATACAATCCTCATGCACAGCACAGTGTGCTGGTTTCGACTTATTACGACTGACTGGTCTGTCTGTTCGACTTCCACTTTCTTCCTATGAAAGAAAAAAAACAGTACTTTTAAAAATAATTTGACTTGATTTGATGTACTTTGATATAGACTTTCAGAAACTTACCCAAAAGTATATAATAGCATAATAATAATAATAGCAACAGCATATGGTCCTCTATGCGCACTGCTTTAAAAATTGAATACTAGTCCAGAACTCCCCCCGCTTTCGCGCTGATAAAACAGGTCTCTTTGGACAGATATTATGTCATAAGCTGGTTACCATGCCGCCATGCCATGCCGCGTAGTTCAAAATATCTGACATTAATGAGAACCCAAAAATAATTAACACACGTTGCTTTGTTTGCAAACAGTTTTCTGTGCGATAGTATTAAAGATAGCGTTGCTAAACACACACATTTTTACAACAAAATACCTTCTTAATATGTATATAAGAGTCCGCGTATCAGATGTATACTGCCCCCCTTAGCAAAAAGGCACTAGTACATTTTGATGACATTTGACAAAATGTTGTTAAAATTTTCCTTCATTTAAATTCAAACTAGAAACTTACAATTTTGGATGAAACTAAAAGAATAACCATTGTTATAAATAACTATAAATAAACAAAGAATAACTCTTTGTTTATTTTTAATTTCCAAATATAATGTTATATTTTATGTTTTTGTTAAAGAGTTTACTCGTGTTTATGAGTTATAAAATTGCCATCAAAAGTATTTATTTTTGTAAATGTTTTTGTAAAAAAATCATGTTTTAATGCTTTGCATAAATACGTAGGAAAAAAATAATTAAAATTAAAAAGTATATGTTAAAACAAATGTGATAAATTTCAAATTAACTCAATTAATTAACCAACTGACGCACTCTGTGTAAACAAGAACGGATGACAAGAGTGGAAGACGCAATTTGGTGACGAATCTTGGGACAGGCCTATAAAGTGAAAAGACAGGCGGGTGGTATAATATGGTATATAAAGTAGCGGTAAATCGCCAAATGACCGAAGTGAACGTTGATGCCAAGAATTTGGTAAGCAAATGTGCACTAAGCCGTATACGACTTTACTATAGAGAGAGTTTTCACGGCTGTTAAGCACGTTTTCCACACATATTGTTTTATGAATGAAATGTATGAACGCACTATTTACCTACATAAGTATCGACGGATGTTGCAACTGGGGTTTTATTATGCACTTTGTAGTAATCCACGCGATTTCTACTAAGTAGTTTCATAACAATATTGATCACAGTTTATAAAGACACAACATATAAAACATATGTCATTAAAATTTCAAAATTAATTACAAAATAATACAGGTATGAAGGCAAAAATGTACGGTTTAAGTAATATCATTCGTTTAAGTTTCATAATTTGCAAAACGTGTCTGTTTTGAACTTTAATGCTACCGTAATCATAGTGCATCAATGAAGTATAAATATATAATCTATATTACAGGCATATGTACCGGTGAATGTAAACAAATCATCACATAAATGTTACTTACGTATCTCAGCCGCAACAAAATGCAGCGTGAACAGGAGCGCCGCTGCCGCCAACATGTCGTTATTGCTTGCACAACGCACTTACAAACGTTTCGCAAAACACACAAGTGTGGTAACCGCCTGGTGCCGTGGTCTCGCCCGGCCGGCTTGCGGTATCGGCAGGCACTGCCACCAACTCGCAAACCGAGCAAACTCCCCACGAAACTCTAAGGACATATGTGAACGTCCATCACCACTTCCATTCGGGATCCGTCCGCTCTCAAATTTCGCTGCAATTACTTCTATCTTTCTCACTTCGCTAGCATGTGAGCGAGATAGTTTCAGATTTTCGAGGTACAGGATTTTCAGATGATTGATTCCTTCCTAACATTGCGTAAGGCGAAACTCGCGAAGTTGTGTCCGGTACGTACTTATCCTGGATGTATTGGCAAGCTTTCCGATCGATCCGGTTGCGTAGTTTCCGATATAATCAATTATTTACCTATGTGTTTATGTAACCAAATATTTTTTGTGCATATTAATGCTATTTATAGGTGAACAGCGGTAACACCGAACATTGTGTGCATTATTAGGCAACGCAACGTAACAGAAACAACTGAACCACAATTCGAATTATAATTCTGATCGAATTATGTGCAGCGGTACGTGAAATGAACATGATATTAACTAAATCTTAAAATGATACGTAGACAGTTCTTACAGTTGCATAGAGATTACCCTTCTCCATCTGGTATTATGTATAGCTTCAGCTATTGTTTGGGTATAATAAGGTAAAAAAACCTTTTTATTCTTTTATACATTATACTCACCATCCCATCCCTTCCCTGAGAGGAAGAATGGGAAGTATAATGGGATGAGGAATAGGAAGTGCTCAATCATAAATCAACTCCTAAATACACTACCTAATTCTATGCAATTCCTCTTAATTCAAAGGCAGGCAGTGCATTTGGAGACGTACCAACTTTCGTAATTCTTAGGTCCGAATAAATAGGCGATTCTCGGTGTTAGGATTAGTCACAGTCACATTTTATAGTACCTTATACAATCTGCATTAGGTGCATCAGGGTTCTCAAACGTTTTCCGATCGTAAATCGTTGACCCCTCGTAATTTACTTTACTTGCTCAAATTAACTTAGTACAGTACTCAAGATTAAATGTTTCACTAGTTATGCAAAAGGGTATGAAAAATGGCATTATCATGTGCAATATCGAATCTTGCATTCGCGAAAATTATTATAAAGCAAAGAAAACACGAGCAGGGTTTTTTTAAATGAAATTAATGAAATGTTTGTGCTACGTGTTATTTCATGCATTGTTACACTTTTTGCGGTGTACACTGAGATAAAAATCGTTATCTTCTTAATTAAGTAATTTAAATCATAGATATTTTGAATTAACAAGCGAATAGCAGTGTCAGGAGGTCGACTTTTTGCTGTCGTCGACTCCCAATTTTTCTCTATTGAAACTATTCACCACTAAAAATTTTAAATCGACCTCAGGGGGTCGACATCGACCACTTTGGGGATGACTGGCATAGAGGTTAGTTTTCACCGATACTCTAAATATAAGCAAAAGCACGATCTTAGAATAGTCTATTTATCTGGCCGTTGAATGACATTGATATACCTACTATATTTTCTACTAAAACTTTGAATTCTAACTCAACATATCAAATAGCCCTATTTACAAAAAAGGCAGATAGCCACTGACATTTAATTCTCTACAATCCGTGTTCCGATAAACTATTATATCAATATCGTTTCTGTCTATAAAAATTTTTAATCATGGAAGTCCGAAATTCTTTGGTGATATAAATAAAGACTAGTTTTGATTCACTCCAATCGAAGATGACTTATTTTTCATACAACGCTGTCAAACTACAAAGATGAGACGATGCATATTGTTACATCAATCAAACCTCCAATTGCGAACTAGGCGAGCCGAATATACTCACCAACTACACTTTCGTACTCGCCAGCTTCAGAAAACCTCAACAAGACTACAGAGGGAAGGTTAAAAGGCGACTTTTTAGCGGAAATATTAAAGGGTTAAAACGTTTAAAAGGGCACTGGAGAAATGGAGTGGAATTTTTGTTTGATTATTATAATAATTGTGAATTTTGTGGTTTATAGTTTGTGGTTTTTGGTATATTTGTGATAAATCAAATAGAAGACTGCAATTTTCGTGTGCTCCCAGCAGTCCAACTCTTCTGTCCTCTGTAAACCTACCATCACTTTATTGAGTAACACATCAACTGGACATTGACGTGATGTGTTTTTAATTGTTTTGATTATAAAATTATTACCTGCAAAGAAAACTAGACACTGGCACAATGTGCTAATTGCGCTATTGCCACGATATAAGAAAATTAAAAAATCATTAAGAACAAAATTGAACAAGCAACAACAGAGTTTTGTAGCTAAAAATTATATCTAGCTGCTCGTTGATGTGTATCAGATTACTTCCATTTCCTACGGACATAGGTGGTCGAGCGAGCGGCGCGGAGTGCGGTGCACGGTGAAGCAACGCGCGGTCAAGGCGAGCCGCAAGCCGAGCGATTGCAATACACATTACATATATACACGGAAGCCATGAAAAAACAAATTCCTGAATATTCCTTGCGTTTTTCTTCTATTATTAGGAGGGGAGAAGTGCACGCTGCATTTCCGCATCCGTTGGGCGCACGCAACTGGCCACGTTGCCCCTCTCTCACAGAAGACTTCCTTGAAATGTACTGCAATTCCCCATTTTATTTTATTTCGCCAATGTACGTATGTGTTTCGGTAGTGAGAGAGATATGCCAGAGCTCATTCCCATCCTATGCTATCCCTCCCCATTTTCTCAACCCTTTCTATTACAATATCATCAAAGGTAGGCAGCGCATCCAAGGGCGTGTCAAAGTTTGTCATTCTGGACTGATGTCGGCATGTATCGGTAATGTCTATGGACGACAGTATCCACTTACCATCAGGTGGACTGTATGCTCGTCTGCTGATTTTTTTTCCATAAAAAAATAAAGATCTACCCTGGGCTCACCGAGGTTAGTAGCAACTCTGCCCTGACCTCGCCAAGATTAGTAGCAACCGAAATCCAGGGCGGTCATCACGAGATGTTGGCTAAAGACATAACCCTAATTAAAGCCTAACCTCAAAAAAATAGAGTCGCCAACTCGTCAAGAATGTTCCGAGCTGGACCGGGATCTCCAACCAGTTATTCTATCTGGGCATCAACGTCGGGCAAGAAAGTAAGGTGATTTGTATTCTAATAAACTTTAGTTCATTAGTAATACCTACTTGTTAGACGCATTATAAGCGTACTGTACTGAAATCGTTAATTATTAGGGCCTTACCTATGAAATTGCTGTTTGTTCACAGTGGCCACTTTGTACTTACTGACTTTCTATAGCACTGACATTCTTTTACAAAATCAGTTAGTTATTCGCTTGTATTTCCGTCAAACGACTTGTTGTGCTTGCAACCATCGAAAAGATAAAAAATCGCGTCATTTTGGAATATGAGTTCCGTCGTGGCAGCAACGCAGCACAGACGGCACGCAATATCAACGATGTGTGCGGACCAAACACAGCAAACGAACGCGCCGTGCGTTGTAATATATCAACCAATAAGCTGAGTATTGCACACGCAAACGTATAGGCGTAAACAAATTACATTGTAGTAGTTTGAGTTCAGTTAATTATTGAGTATTTATTCATCCGCCTGTACAGCAGGATGGGCCATGGGATATTAGTAAGTAGATGTCAAAACCATCGGTTGCGTGCAATTAATAACTGCTGCGCGCGTAGAAAACGCCTGATTAGAATTGTCATGTTTATTGTATAGTTGCAGCGAGATAAACGGTATTTTTTATTTAACTTAGAAAAACTTACAATGTAACTAAACAAATGGCTTAATAGACTATAAGTGGGGTTCTTGACTATTTACAAATATTCACTTAATATTATGTAACGATGATTAATAACAAGCTCATAGAATTACATTGTACCTGTGATTTACTTCGGGCAGGCCTGTGCGCTGCGGGGGGATGTTACAGGCTGATACAAGTACACGTATGTGACATTAAATTCATCACGGCTATTAATTATATTTCTAATTCAAACTCGGGCCGTTAACCCAAACTCGATTTTCACTAAGTATACAGACAGGTACATATCTGCACTAGTTATTGGAGGGGAACATAAATAAAACACATTATTATATCATTATTTCCTTTGGGCCATTCAATATTTATAATATAACAAAGAACAGCCCGTCTACCAATATATTCAATGTACATGAAAAATACTTTTAGAAGTCAATAGGTATTTTCATCTTACTCATTCTAAAAACTAACTAAAACTAAAACCAAAACAACAAAACTGACACTTATCTTAACTTACATATCTTTACCATACATAAATCCTAAGCAGATATCTAAAACAATCCTAAGATCAACAAAACAACAATTAGCAATACCATGAATTGTTGAAAGAAATTACGTATTTCTTTAAAATATACCATACCACAAATAAGTACATAATACAATAATACAAATTGTAAAGACAAAACAAAATTTATTAAAACAAAAAATAACAATGCACTTACAAAAATAAACTAGGTTTACCTACTTTACAATTTCAAACACGTAAGCGGGTAGTCGAAGAGTCCTGCTCACATATTTCTATCACATTACTGGCACGAAGATCACCAATACTTAACTAGGTACTCTAGTTAGGTTTGTACAATTCAACCCTGAGAAACTAGAGCAAAACTTTGTAAAACTATTCATATTTATTAACAATTTCACAGTTTAAGGACTGAACTAAATTCTAGGAAGTTCATTTAGATTTTATTTTTCTAGAATATTCCCGAAAGAAACGGAAAATATTGTCAGATTCGGCCTTTAGTATAACTATTCATAGTATAATGGTCTTGTGATAGAATTTTCAGTTGCATGCAATTAAAGCTACAATTACACAGTTTATCCACTGCAAAAATGCAGAAATCTACGGTAGTATTCAAAAAGTCAAAGGTTAATTATTATTCATCTAGGATGTAATTGACGTTTCGTCAAAGATGAAAAATGATTCCCGATAATTCAGGTTTAAGATTTTGGCAGAAGTTCGTCGATTGAATAGTTCACAACGACCTTGTTTGCGATGTCTAACAGAAGTTTGGACACCGTTTTTTCGATATAAGGCTTAGATGCTTTCAGGAACTCGGCGCGATTCTGATTTATAGCTTCGTTCGCGGCTTGTCCTGAAATTATAAGAAGATATTTCAGAAGTAAGTAAATACTTCTTATAAAGCGTGTATCGTGATAGGTAGTAACCTCTTTAGAAACATTTTCAAATTAATCTTGGTATTTTTGAGGTAAATGGAGGTATTTCATAGTTTTTTAAGGAAATCTTAAGACCTTTAATAAAAGTACTAACTGGAACTACACAGTCTCTACGTAGCCAGCTAGAACATCCTTTATTCAGAACATATTCAGAATAGTTCTGAATATGTTCATCCTATATTCATATCCTTTATTTAGAACTTTATTTCCTTCTTCCACAGCATTCTTTATTTTAGAAACACCTTCAAGAGAAAGGTATTATTAGTTATATTATCTGTAGCATAACATATTGTGATCATTCGTCCACATGATGTTATAAAATGTACAAATGAAACTAACTAGCCTCCAATATAAATAAATAGAACGTGACTTCTTGTTCGTTATACTAGATTCGACAGAGGTTTCCCATGTTTCTCTTGAAAGACCAATAGAATAAGAGATAGTCTAGTGTCATACAAGGCAATTGGAAATGGAGCACTCACCGAGGGCCTTGTCTCCGTCGAAGAGCCCCTCAAGCCGCAGCCGGTAATCCTTGATCTTAACGTCGACTCCGAGGCTGGTGAACTTGATATATTCAGCTCCGTCGCGTTCCAAACGCTCTGTCTTCAGGACGATTTCCGCTTCACATTTTACTGTAAATATATGATTTTGTAAAAAGAGATCAACTAATTAATTATCATAACCTATCAAACCAATCCTGTGTTGTCCTAGGGTTTCCACCATTGTACTTAACTCCCTTGACTATAATCTTGAAATTCCTTTACTTCCCCCCTAACTTCGATATTCTCTTGACTTAAAATCTTTAAACCTTTACCAATTAATTTTAAATTTTCAATCCATCGTATCAATGGTACCATCGTAACTCCTTCAAGTTTTAAAAATTGGACTAGTCAAGAAGAGATCATTAGGTGAGAAACGATTTTCGGCTCTTCTCATCCAGCCACCACCGGCGGAAATCTTTAAGTCGCCGACCCACATGACCCACATGAACCCACATGGTCTAAAAGTCTCATAGTCTAAAAGTTAAAAAGAGTTATATAGGGAAAAACGAACTCTTACCAGCGTCAGCATATATAGTGCCCTGTCCGCGGATGGGCACGACTAGTAATCTGCCGTCCAGCTTGTATTTGCCCTCGAAATGCAGTTTGGGGAAGCGCACGCGCCCACGAATAGTAAACGTGTCGAGGTCCACGCTGAAACATAATATATGATTGCTTTTTAATTATGCAGTTGTACGAATATAACTTTTGTGAATTGCATATTTTTAGTCTGACCATCGAATACAATAAAAGACACAGGTTTATTATACCCGTTATTACTAGCTATGTCATCAAGGTGTTCATAGATATCTGTATGTGTGTATATAGCCTTGTTGCCATAGACCTTGTTGCCAACCGTATTTCTTATTAAATTCATGTATCTTACACTTGCAAGATACATTTCTGACTTAAGTAATGACTGCATACCAAAATGTTTTCGATAAATGTTTCAAAGATACCGATGACAACACTAAGATATACGTTGCCAGGTAAAGTCAGGTCATGTCATCAATGACACTGTGCTCTCGAGTGTAATGTGCAAATGTGTTGTCATGGTTTGTACTGATGGAAAGAAATTGCTGAAAATACTTACGAAAGGCTCTTAATACTGACGTTGGATGCTCCCGATACTTTGACATCCTTGCCGACGGCAGAAAACTGCACCAAATTACCCGTATCTACGACTATCTGTAATTTAAAAAAAATGCGTATACTCATTAATGGGATAGTGTTATGGATATAATAACCCGCATTAAAATCATTAGGAATGCCTTCACCAACGTGGGGAAAGTTCTTTGCAACCGAAATCTCAAGACCTTGCACACCCGTCTCCTCCAGTATTATATCTGGCCCGTCCTTCTGTACGGATGCGAGTCCCCCGTCCTTCTGTACGGATGCGAGTCCCCCGTCCTCCTTAAAGGATGTGAGTCCCGGACAATGAAAGTGGTAAACGTATAGAAGTGTTAGAAATGTGGGCGTATAGACGTATGTTGGCCATCAGTTGGACGCAGAAGGCTACCAATGAGGAAGTCCTGCGACGAGTAGATCGGAAACGCTAACTCTTGCAGATCGTCGAGTGTAGAAAAGTTGCGTATCTGGGTCACGTGCTAAGGCATGAAAGATACGAATTCTTGCAACTAATTATCGCCGTAAAGAGGCGTATTGGTCGTAGGGAAAAGTCATGACTGCGTAACATAAGAGAGTGTACTGGCATCGCGGGTAAAGAAGTCTGTCGTTTCCTTGCTTTTTAAAAATATATAAACGTACCTCAGGAATGTAAAAGGGCTCGATGCCCGGCACTCCAAGCTCAGGAATACCTTTAGCAAGCTGCGGCCTCAACTTTTCGATGGAATTCAGGACACAGGAGTCTATGGTGTTTGGATCGCGCTTGCAGACGTCTATGTAGTCCGCTGAAAATTTAAAAAAGCAGGAATATTTTAAGTTAAACGAAGTTTATTTGTTCATTATTTTTTTTCCGAGCAATGATATAGGGGTGTCTATTCTAGATAAAGTTCCATGCCTCGGAGAGACATAGACATAATAGATTGGATTGGGATTAGAAGGCAGGGGTATCCTTGAATCCTAGGCCGTATAAGCCGGCTTTATAATTGCACCACCCCATCTCTTCCCATGAGTACGACACCCTTAAGTACCTTCGATAGTTTCGCGCTGGTTCGAGGGAGTCGGTTGTTGTCACCCCCTTTGTCTTTCTCCCAAACTAGATTTATTTTGTTAGTGTACACTTAGACCGAAGACGTTAGACAGATGACGCTCAAAAATTCCAAGAACGCGCGTAGACCGAAGTTTATACGTCTTGACGGCACACGGCGATTCACGACAGAGAGAGCGACAAAAACGATTATGGGATAACAAATCCGCTACCACAAGCCCGGAGAAATTACATCACCTATAAAAGAGTTAACTCGCCAACGCACATGGCCACCGTGCCATACATAAGGCCATACATCCCTCATTGAGGGATGTATCCCACTCATTGAGGGGGAGAGTGCACGCACCTTAAAATGTACTACATTTCCCACTTTATCTTATTTCCCTAATGTACGTACGTGTTTCGGTAGTGAGATGTGCCAGAGCCCATTCCCATCCCATCCTATCCCTCCCCATTTTCCCAATCCATTCCTTAATCTGCAAAGGTAGGCAGCGTATCCGGGGACGTGCCAACGTTTGTCATTCGGGACTGATGTTGGCATGTATCGCGGATATCTATGGGCGACAGTATCCACTTACCATCAGGTGGACCGTATGCTCGTCTGCCACCTTCGTACATAAAATAAGCTCAGCAGTGAAGTAGCTCACCGTGCTCGTAATGTATGCTGTGTATTTATAATTCTCGCCAAATGTTTCAGATTGTAATTTAAACGAGAGTTGTAAATATCCTGTGTAGAATTCACACAATACTTCATCAAAGATGACCTGTGATCTTTTTTGTATTTTAATTTATATATATAATAATATAACAACAAACGATTGTACAAACGAAGCGAACTCTTATTTTTATGCGCTGAATTTTGAAGCTTTAAGACTGAAGTCGCACAGGAAAGATAGGTATTATAACAATATGTGTCGTATTTCCTCGCGAGGCCACCCTCCGCCGGATTTGTTTCTATTATATATAAACAACCTCCCACATGCGTGAAATTGTATGGAAACCAATCGTGCCACTTATGTTGTCCTGAATAAATTTTAGTAATACGAAACCACTCACCGATGAAACGAAACATCTCACTTGAATCGGTTTACAGTTTTTTACGGATTACCTACGACGGAACGGAGATGGTATGATACCCGTTATGTGTATTTTTACAGTTGATAATAACAACGACGAGCAAAGCGTGAAATAAAAACTTAGCGTCAACTTCGGACGCGCGGCGACGAACAGCTTGCGTTTTCAATCCCTCTATATCTATGATTTCTACCAAATTATGTCTGTTTATACTTAATATAAATAAATGTCTGCCTTGTACAATGAATGTTTGTTAAATTCCATTGTATTCTAGACCCAACACCGCTTGATAGGATAGTAAGAACTAATCAATAATTTTTGAAAACAAATCCCACAACACTTTCATCGGTATATATCAAGGCGTTATTAAAATTAGCAGAACATACGCTCTATTAATGGATTTTTGAAATATTTATAAATTACTGTAATTTACGGGTACATACTCTTCTAGTATAATTACTTAATTACCTAGGTCATATGACAATACGCATGTCGTATGGTAATGTTATGCCGACGACTCTAGTAATTGTCTGAGGTTGAATCACAGGGTTTAACAGTACAGTTGTACCTATTCTTGTTTAACTACAAATAGACCTGTCGCGAGAAGTAGCATTGTTTGTTATTTTAGTATCTCTTGGGCAATGTAATGAATTATTTTACCCTTTATTAACTGTATCCTAACAAAAAGTGCTAGGAAAAATTAAAAATAATAATAAATTAATAAGGCATGGCTGCCGGGAGAGGCTAAGAATATCGTCACTACGTGTATTATACAGATATATTCACAAGTAATAGATAAATAAAGACTGGTTTTAAAATCTTCTAAATGCATTTTTATCCACAGTTTATTCGTAGAGACCAAATGCCCGTTTGTTTCTTTGTATTTTTGGGGATGCTTAAGATAGGTAACCTCTTTTTGTACGTCACCACACGTAATACCATAACATCCGCCTATGACTTTCCAGTGCTGGATATAGGTCTCTCATAAAGCTCGACATCACACACGATATTCGACTCTTCTCATACAACCATTCTTCAAGGCGTACTTCCTCAAGTCGTCAGGTGGAACGGCTCCGGCCTCTCGCCATGACATGTGTCGTAAAAAGGCAAATTAAGTAAGTAACTACAAAAATACAACTGGCGGCCTTATCGCTAAAGCGCTACGATCTCTTTCAATCAATTTGTGGGCGATAAGGAACAAATTTTGAAGAGATTTATTTAAATCTGAGGTTTAATTATAATTTTATGAAAATGAACTATTTACTTTGAAAATATACTTTGCTTTGAATCGAGAATTTGTTACAAGCATGAAAACCGCGAACCAAAACTAATTGATTGTAGTTTATACTTATCTATAATGTTATCTTTCCTTCTTAATTACGTAGAATCATGAATTCATGAGTCATGAATAACAGTACCTATATATTTATTAACATAGTATTATCCAGGAAAAGCAAATATACCTAGAGATAGAAAATTATATGCAAATGTTATGATTATTCAAAATTCGTTTACAACATTGTAGTAGGTAATCTCCGTTAAAACTTCTATCTCTCTATCTGTCTGTCAAACTGCTGTAACAAACTTCGCGAGAACTCGATAACTTCTTCTTCTTCTTCTTCTCAGCCCTTGGACGTCCACTGCTGGACATAGGCCTCCCCCATACTCGATAACTACAGTCTTCTAAATCTAGCTTGATTAAAATGACAGCTGTCAAAGCGCCTCAAATAGTGCTCTATGAAAATAATTAATCTATCGAAATTTGACCTATTTCACCGTCCGCCCCCGCTTTAAGCCACGGGTCTGCGCTGATAGACAACACGATTTGAACTTGGCTACACAAAAGGATACTTTTACAGTAGGAATCAGCCATGTATCGATGACAAGCTTTTTTATGTAGCCAGGCTCTTAGACTATATAAAGACCTGAAATCACGGAAGGTTTTCGCCACGCATGTTTTTTTAATTTGTAATGCAAAACATTCATTCGATAAATAAACATATTACCTCGATTTGATCTTTGTTGTCCCAGTACTATACGAGGCAGTTTGACAGCCGTCATTCTAATCACGCTAGATTTATAAGACTGTACAACCCGATTGTGCTAGGGTAACATTGCAACAGTGAAATTACGTATTTCGAGATGTATTTCGAAATACCCTATACAAGGTATTAGTCCGAAAGTTCCTACCCTACCATACCATCAGTCTATGTTTCTCGGTGCTGGATTTCAAATAAGTATCTAATAATATTTTTTTCGTGTTTCAATTGTCATCGAATTGCATAGTAATTAGCCCTTAAAATGTTGAACCAATAATGTTTTGTAAATTTATAAAGTAAATTAAGGTCATAGTAAACAGAGGTAACTATAAATATACCTTATTTTTTTATATTTTCTAAATATATCCAGCCGTGGCTGGCGGTTTGATATGGTATTGTACTATTAACTAAAGCATATTTGAAATTAACCCTAATTAATATTACACCTACTCTGATTGATCCTTTAGAAATGTATTACTGTAATTATTGTATAGGTATACTCGTATTAGGTATTTTGTAATGGCCATCAAGCCTATACACAATTAAAGGACCTCACTACTTCGACGAAAATATTGAAAAGTTAAACCTAAGCGTGTATAATTACAAGTATATATAAGGAAGATTGATGCTTGATCGATAAAGTACCGACATGCTTAAGTATGCAATAAATAAGCAGGTTTGTCGAGATGTGTGGAAAAACCTGCCTAAAATATAAAAACATAAAGCCAGTCTTAAGAACTACACTCACTTTATAGAGTAACCGGAGTACTCAATAACAGAGAACAAAGTAAGTAGAAAATTAATACTAGACCTACTTGATACCTACTTAAGTATACAATAAAAATGCAGATTTGACAAGATCTGTGGAAAAACTTCACTGAAAGACAAAAGCATGAAGCCTAAGGGCTCCCCCGCCGGTAGACCGGCCGGGCGGAAGGAAGGAACCTCGGCTTAGGACGTTGATTTGGGAGGGTACCGCGGGATCCAAGCCGCCAGTCTGCCACTTTCAATACTCTTATAAAAGAGGTTTGCCTAAATTTATTATAACATTTATAACGCATTAGAAGTAAATAAAATATAAATTCTTCTTAATTACAATGTTTTGGAAATATGCTTTTAATGTCAGTTCTAAGAAGAGAAATATTTTCTGATAAGTTTTTCCAGCAATTAGTTCAATCATATCAAGAGACTGGACACAATGCTGCGTCACACGCATCACACAACGAGTCTGCTACTACACAGTGACAAAGATATTTACTACACAAAGGAGATTTGTTCATTTTACATTTTCGATAATGAACATTGAAGGGAGTCAAAAACCCTTAACCGAATAAGTTTCAATGATTTCTTCTTGACCCTGACCTTCATTTAAATACCTAAATACGAAAATTAACGTCAACAAAATCAACGTCATCAACAAAAACATGAAAATAAAAATAAATTTGCATGAAATCCATTGCACATTACAATATCAATGGGCATGCGATATCTATCGCAGGACCTTACCGCGATATCTATTGCATTTATCTAGAGCCCTTGATTTAAGACCACGTACCGGGAAACGCAGTGTGGTACGCCTACAGGCCATGTAGCCTGACCAATTACAGAAAAGAGAGGAAAATCTTTTACGGTGGCAACTGGCAAGGCTTAGGAGCGCCCTACGAGTATATCCAGCAGTGGATAGGCTTTTGGTATGGTATGGTATTTAATCATTTATTTATTCTAGTTCTATTTATTGTAGTTGTGATAATGTAATTATTTGTCTTCATCTTCTAATCGTATCTAATCGAAAAGCAAAAAAGAGTTCATGAATTTATAGACAGAATTGAAAACTAGAATAGATATCTGACAATAACGTAACGTAAAGAAAACGACAGATTAGATAAAGAACATTCCGAGAGAAAAAATCCGAAGTTCAAAATCAGAAAAGTATATTGCGAGAAAATCAAACATTGTTTGATGTAAACAGCTGCCTTCCACTTGCCAGTTACATACGGGATTTATAATGAATATTTAACATATTTCTCACAAGCCATGACTTAGTAGACGCGGCGCGGTCGACTTACTGATGGTTTTATGTTCAATATGAATTATATATCAAAACCCAAATTTGTCAATAATAAATGAGGCACATACTGATGGCTGGTACATTTTCATTAAACATTTCTGTCTAAAATATGTGAATTATAAACGACATATAAATATGTTTGTGAAATTATAGGTATGTTACCGTGGAACAATATGTATCCAATTTAAATCACGAAATGGTATTTTTCGCCCAACAAATGTGAATACCTTTTTTGCTTGAACCCCTACTAAACTAAACGAAGTAAACAAAAAATATGTTGATTATTACAGAAAATCACAAAATGTATTTCATAATGTAATCAAAACAAATAAATATCAAAATCATTGAGATCGTTTTGTACTTACTCGTTTCTAAGTACATATTCTAAGTATCTAAGTCTACTCAAAATGCGAAATAAGAAGTTTGCTTAAACTGACTGTTAAACTAAGTAAGTTAAACTAAGTTAACTAAGTTAAACTAAACTGCTTAAACTTAAACTAAGTTTAACTGACTTAAAAATGTTCTTACATTCGCTTTGTAACCTTGAACATAATAATAGCTATTGGTGTTATATTGAATAATGAGCTTTGAGTTCCTCTTGCCATGATTTCCTACAAGTTATGAATACAAACGCATTCATTATTAGGGCATAAAACAATTGTGGAAAAACCATTTATGTATTTACTATTCTTATTGTTCCTCGGTTAATTTTAAACAGAACAATAGACGCAACATTTTACTGACAGTCAGAAGAGTAAGTTTCATTTTATCTTTTTATTATGTATACAATGTAGTTTATGCTTTAGCGTAATTAATAAGACATATATGATAGGAAAATCAGTATTGGAAGTGTGGTGTCGGCAGGCTTTCGATTAGCACCACCCCATCTATTCGGACTATGGTCCAGTTATCATAGGAATAGCTTTGACAGTTCTGTATTTAATTCATTTTATGTAAATACCGTTTCTTTCTTTTGTCATAATAGAATAGAATAGAAAAATAGATGTTCTTAAATTCTTAAAATTCGAGTTGTATAATGATTTTTATGACATGTTAAAGATTTATGTTAAGATTAATTAGCTGTCAGAGCTTTTCCTATAATAACTGGACCTAAGTGACAACAAAGTGGCTACGACAAGCCCTGAGGAAGTACGCCGTCTCTAAAAGAGTGGACTCGCCCACCCGCTTGGCGCGACGTTTTAAGGCCACACGTACCTCGTGCACAGGACAATGTATGTGAGGTAGCCTATGTCCAGCAGTGGACGTTATAATGACTAGTGACGAAACACAATGATAGGTACTGTACACGTAAATTTCAATCAGTGTATCTGTAATTTAAGATGAGCTTTGATTTTCTTTTCTTTTTCTTAAGAGGGTTTGATTAAAAAGATCACGCTACCCTCATTATTACAATCCCAATCTAATTTATACAATCCCAAGCTAAGTCTATATATACATAAATAATATATTTGTCCGCGCAGATGCATATATAAATCTATTCCACGAAATATTTTACTAAATTAAAAATATTTAAATTTCGACCTTTGACGACCAATTAGCTCAGTTCGTATCTAGTGTTGTTAAAATTTCCGGGTTCCATTCCCGGTCGGAGTTTCATTTGCTTAAAGACAAATATTTGTTCGGGTCTGGATCACTTGTTCCTCTTTGTATATGTCTTCGTACTCATGATACAGGGAAATCGTAGTGTGGGCAATTGAGTAATTTTATGTGAATATTAAATAAACTGACAAAATTTTCAAATATATATTATTTCTTGCCTTGTATTCGTACGAATCGAATTCCCGAAGTATTTCGAATGCAAGTATATATACTTTAACTTCGCAATGTTTATGTAAAATGGCATTATTAATTGTTTTATGATAATTCCTTAAAACAAAAAATAACAATAACGAGTATTTAAAATCAAACAAGTATGAAGTGATTCGGTGTCGAAAAAATTAAATAATGTATTCTTCACTTCCCTGAAACCGATTCGGTGTCGTAACGAGAGCTCAAATTTTCACATTTCGTTACGCATAAAATCAGTGTAAACCAGAATGACCGTGTCAACCATGAGCCATGACCTACTTAATCATAATTCTAAACCAAAACAAATTGTAACACTTACGTATCGTCTGCTGGCTTCCACTTATGGCACACAATAAAAGAACCGCGTAAACAATCATTTTCGAAAATTATCTACTACAATGAGTCTGCGCACGACTACTGAGACAAAGCAGTTACAAGTCCTCGACAACGTCTCGTGCGCCACTACAAGATTGTGACTAACTCTTGTATTATATACCTCTGATTTATAAAGGATGATCAAGGTAAAGAACAGGCAGAGACGACAGATAAATCGCGAACAAGACAAGAGTAACCTGTTTAGTTAATTACCACAAAAGGTTGCTTTGAATCTAATATGCGCTAGCTCAATCTTTTTGGGATACATTCTTGTAATCACATTTACGATTATATTCTTTCAGGCGTTTCAGGTACAAAAAGACTGTGATCATAATTGAAAAGGAAATGCTTTATATGTTGGTTATATTTTTATCAAAAGTACCTATATGAAAAAATCTTGACCGATATCCCTCAAAAATCATCAAATTGGAACAACTTGTCTAATAAAACTTGCTATATTTGTAAAACTGTTGGACCAGTTGGACTATTTAGCAGTTCAATTCCTATCAATTCCTGTTAATCGTAACGTCTAGCATTATCAGCTCGAATTATCTCGAATTATCAGCATCCTTCGTATCGGCATTTCCAGCAAAGTCGAATTTAGGAGACATCTGGAATAGAAACGACATTGGCCTCCGAAAAGCTCGGTCTATCGAGAAGCGCTTGGCGCTATTTCAGCCCGAAGCAATGGCATTTCGTCCAACGATGCGCTATCTGAATTGACTATCATCCGACTTTCACAGACGATTTAGAACCTTTCAGGATCCTGAGAGACATTGTATAACTCTGCGTGTATTACTATCTGTACATACCAATAGCCTGTGTCTCTCCACTCCACTGGATTTATTGTGAAAGCTCAAGGACTGCTATCACACACGGCCTTCTACTCTTTTCATCGAGCCACTACAGGCAACTTTCTTCAATATGTAACGATTTAAAATTAATCGTCACAAATTTAATAATTCTTTCATTTTTAGGAAGTTAAGCTAATTTAAAAGATTAGACTTTTGTAACTCAGGCAGCAATGATTGACAAAAATACTATTCCAAAAAATTGATTACATTGTAACATTTGTATCCGTATGTATAACTATATTTTTATATAGTTCGAACTATTAGTTTGTTTAAAGTTGACAAAATTATAATTGTGCTACTATATGTGTTTACTGTACCGACTTGATTTTGTAACTGTTGTAATTTTGTAAATGTAATAAGTGTAATAAATATTTTCATATTAAAAATATAACTGTGATTTTTGTGGTTATTTTGGATCTGGTTTAAACACGTCGAAATAGAATTATATGAACACTGCTTGTATTCATTGGTAGGAAAGAAAGATAATGATTAGCATTGACCTAAAGCCTAAAACCTAAAGCATTGGCTGACCGAGAGTTAGCACGGTTACAAACTTTCGGCGTTCGTAAACGAATTGATGGTGATTTTAAAATCTATTTTCGTCGCTCTAGAACTGAATCAGGTTTGTTATATTTAATTTGCGGTTGACGCTGCCTAACCGCTTATTAAATAAATTTATAATGAGCTACAAAGGAGTTTGTATTTGTGCAAATGCTCGATTGGCCGACACTGTAAATATAGCGGTAAGACAGGACGGGTCGCTGATAAACACTAAAATCATAAACCTTTCTTACTTGTGTTCACCGCAAGCGGGTAAGATTCTGGATAACAGGAAATATAACCAATTCTGTTACCAGAGAATTATCCATATAAGTTATTCTAATTATGCGTAACGCTAACAAGTTCCGTAATAAAAAATTACTTCCACATATTATAAAAGGATTAAATTGCCTTTTAGATTTATATAAAGTCAATAAAAACTAAGTTGGAAATTGTCAATTTTATAAAGGAAACTTGTATTTAAATCATTTATCTTTCACTAACATCGAGTGTTCATATAATTTCATAGAGAACTACCATGAAATATACTAGCACTTTTCGGAAGTGAGAGCTGCCAATTCCTATTTCTTTTTCCATTCCATCTAATCGCAACCCACTCCATCCCTCAATACATCTCAGTACATCGAATAGAGAGTATTATATGATATGATATTATGATATGTGTGTATGTGCAAGTATTTATTATGATATATGTATATATTATGTTTGTATGGAATGTATTTATATTTATTTAAGCATATTGTATGTAAATTATGTTACATATAATATTTATAGCTCTCATCGCACCTCCCAATGTATTTCTCTGATCAACCCAAAGGTTAGCTGTTAGAAGAATGCCTTCAGGCATTAAGCTCGCCTTCTGTACCACAATGTGCAATAAAAAATATAATGGGATAAGCCTCCTACAGTCCTAATGCTATTATACTTCCTTTATCCCATCCTTTCTGATCCTTTTTCCAAAATATGATTCCATAATCTCCAAAAATAAACAGCACAATACACAGTGGCGTATTTTAAGATTTCGCGCTCTGGGCCGCCAAGGTTTGCCGCCGCCCCATAAATTAACGAAAAAAAAGCAAAAATCTTTTAATAATGAAACAGGCCATATAAAGAATAAACACCATTTATTAAAAATTTACATTTTTTTGCGATGCACTAATTGGTTTGACAAATTCGTCAATGACATAATTAACGAATATTGTTAAGTCAGCTTCTATATTAAGGATGGCTAAACTGTTCAAACGTTCTTCGCTTATATGGGATTCGGTTAATTATATTCGGTAGGCTTTTTTTAATTTCTTCATGCAAGACAAATCAAAAAGCAATAAAATAAAGATAGGTAACGATTAAGAAAGGCGCCCAAAGCTGACCTGCCGCCTCGGGCCATGGCCCCCATGGCCCTAGGGTAAATACGCCACTGACAATACAGGAGATATTAACGTTCAATCTGTGAAAGACAATATATCCACTTACCGCGTGGGATGTCTGCTTTGTACAAAAAAATCTATTTATACAAATTCATATACAAAATGTACATAATATTCAGTGCATCCAGTGTAAAAGTGTAGTGTAAGGTGTAGTTAAAGCTAATGCTTTAGAAAAATAGCAGAATTTAGCACCTGCAGAAGATTTTATTACAGTGGAAAGTGTACTTAAAACCCCCAGAATAAATATTATACCCGCAAAAAAACGAACCGGCCTTTCCAAGATTATTTCAAACAAACGGACTTTGTGCTTCGTGTATTAGATACCTATACATATTATGTATATCCAAGAATCTCTGTTGCATAAAAGATTATTTCCATCAAGATCATATCATCAGCATATATCCAAGGTTAAATACATATTTCTCATCTTTCGTATAGAGATCTAAGGAGCTTGTAGAACCGTGAAAACTTGTTTTATTAAATGACTTTAAAAATATATTTGAAAAATGTAAATAAATATAACAACAGAATCTTCCTGAATAAATATAACGTTATTTAAACATAACGGTAAATCCATCTCTTCCCGTGAGTGTCGAAAAGCCAACTGAGGGATAACAAAGCAGCTACCACGAGCCCTTGAGGAACTATAGCACCTCTAAAAGAGTGGACTCGTCAACCCGCCGGGCCAGCGCGAGCGCGCAGCGTGGCGTTTTAAGGCCTTAGATCCCTCATGCACGAGACAATGTGTATGAGTGGGCCTATGTCAATACATTGCATTGCATAACAGTAAACCCTGCGTCAAAATACGAATTAGGGGTCATCCATAAATTACGTCACACATTAAGGGGGAGGGAGGGCGTCTACTAAGTGTGACATCGTGTGACGGGGGGGGGATGAATCATGAACTTCGTGACGTCACATGTATAAATCTAAAGTATTAACACTAAACTTCAACTCTAACGAAAAACTTTAAAATATTACCAACTCTATCAATATTATTCTAAGGTTGATTTAATTTAATAATTTCTAAATTTAAATTTGCAAAATATATGACGTCACACCAGGGGGGGGGGGGGTCATACAAATGTGACCACCTGTGACAAGGACGGGGAAGGGGACTCCAAAAATCATGAAATTCGTGTGACGTAATTTATGGATGGCCCCTTAACGTAACCAGCCCTCGTATCAACCACTGCTGAACAAGGCCCTCTTCATGTACATTATCTTGTACGTGAGAGGTGTATGGCCTTGTAAACGCCACGATGGTCAAGCGGGTTGCCGTGTTCAATCTCTTAGAGGTGGTGTAGTTCCTTAAAGCTTATCCCTTAATCGCCGTTTGCGACACACACGGGAAGAGATGGAGTGGTGCTTAGCTAAAGCCGGCCGAAACTACACAGTCAAATCTATTATTTAATCTGTAATAAATAATAATAATTATAAAGAATTTATTTTAGGCATATGCCCATATACAGAAAATACACACAAACAATAAAAAAAATTGTAAATATAAAATTACAAACCATTAAAAAGAAATTCATATAAAGAGACACTAGACAACGGCACTGATATGTGCCCCTGTCCGGCGCCTCAGTATAGGGCAGTCCACCCTCTCCGCCAATGTCGCCAGGATACTGTTGGCTCAGTCTCGCATGCGACGCATCATCGCGGCTATTCTACCACATAGGATGGACTGGAATGCATCCATTATGTAGATATGAGAGTTTCTATAGCACACAAATTACTTTGCCATTTATGTATGTAAATATATTATATGCCATGGTATAAATTTTATATAGGCAAAAAAGCACAGTTTACCATTTAACTATTACCCATCAACTCTAACAGGTTACCGCGTGTGATGGCTTAGTCGAGATCTTGGAGTCTTTCATGACAACAAACTCTCTTTCAATTGTCATAACAGTTAATAACATAGCAGTAAAGTCATCCAAAGTTCGCTTCTCGGTTTTATTATGCGATCCTCATACCCGTTTAAAGAAATGAATACTGTTAAGTTTATTTAATGTGCCAATGTTCGCAGCCACTTAGAGTTTGCTTCACAGATTTGAAACCCTCGTTACCAAACACATATAGACAGGTTGGAAAAAAATCAGAAAAAGTTTACTCGCTTCATATTCTATAAATTCAAATAGTCTTATACCCGTACTCAATTGATCAACACTGTCGTCGGCTTCACTTACACAGCGTGCGCAGAAATATTGTCAACATTACTTTCCTTATGAAGATTGCGAATGGATATATTGACTGTTCTAAACTATTGGGTAAACTTTCGCTGAGGGTCCCAGCGCACTTGTCACGATCCAAAATTATATTCCACATTCCGTGTGTCAACACTAACTACCAAAAAAATACATAGTTTTATTATCAGAGCTAGCGCTGCATTTAATCTCATATGTGATGACGAACGCATTGACTTATTCTTTTGTAGTATAAAGGCAGTTAAATGTTTACTTAATAACAATTATGTATTAATGACTAATGCTGCAGAATTTTAAACTCGAAGTTTTATCTTCTCTTTCTTTTTATCCATTCTATCCTTTCAAATATCTATAACCACTCTAGGCGTGTATATAATAATACAGTTTCTACTTGTGGTAGCTTGCGAATAGCTTTTAAGTATGTATTTAAATATATTATATTTGGATGTTGTTATATTATAAATATGATGTACCGTAGCTATAAGCTCCCCAAATAAATAAATCGTATACACATAGACGGGGCCCATCTGATAGTATAAATTGCTACTAGGGATGTAACTAATATTCGCTATCGCAACATTCGGGAAATTCGCAAAATGGAACCTTTCGTGTTTGGTTTCGACTTCGCGAATTTCATAGCAATATTTTTAGCCAATATTTTTATAAAACGGACGCTATGAGTCTAAGCACTCTTCAATCACTCGTTGTCTAAACAAAATAAACTGATAAAATGTTTTGCCGATCGTTTCGCTGACATGTCTTATTGTTTTAAAAAAGTGTGTTTAATCATTATAGTAAAAAAATATTTTATTTTATTACTAATGTAATAAGCGTATTTAAAATTAAAAAAGGTATCCTTCGCTATCAGTTCTGTTTCCGCAATATGATTATTTATTCTTTCGCTTTCGGTACGTATAACAACTTCTGTTACATACCTAGTTTAGCAACTAGAAATTTAAAAAACACAAATAAATATAAACATAAATACATAGACGATTAGAATTAGTCAGAGTCGTTTTTTTTTATTACCTTGACGTTTTTTTTGTTATTAGATTAGATGCAGTATTTATAGAGGTTCGTTTCAAACCACTCGACGTAATTCTAACACAGAACTGTTATTCTAAATCTTAGAATCACCTATTTATACCGGCGTAAATACGAGTGCCTATTATTATTTAGGTAGGAATTTTAGACAACATCTTATTAGAAAGTGCAATGTATAAGTACCTAATAATCACTTCCAGACAATTATTTACATGGGCATAGTTTACCATCTTCTCTTCCATACATTCCACACACACACACACACACTCCTCGCATACACACTTCCATAGCATGCTCTTGCTCTTACTCACCTGTTTGTGGTATAATAATTTGGCTTTATGACTTTTATTCCAATGGTAAGTACACAAATCATTATTGCAGCTCATTAAAAATAAAACATATACAGCAAACTTTGAAAATAATCTATGGCTGAAGTAGATTTGAAATTTAGATATTTTTTTACAATTTGTTGCTCTTTCGGCAGCAAACGATGCAACTGCTGTGAGAGAAGGGGACATTTACACTTCAAACAGATAGTACTTATAATAACAATAGAAAATCGAGATTTCGTGTTCGCCTGTTTCCATCTCCAATAATGGATAGATTTTTTCTGATTTTTCTTTCTGATTCAATATTTTTTTCTGATTCGCATTTGGGAATAGTTTCTCTATGTCGGAACGTGTTGGTTTATTTAAATTTGTTAAATTTGCGCACTAGACTTCTTTATTGCAGCGTTTTAACGGGGCAATTTGTTTGTTTCCTGTCTCCTATAAGAAACAACTAATCAAAAAAATCAAAACGTATTAAAAAATAATTGCCTTATTGCCAGAATTCAGGGAGAAAACGTGCGTAAGTTATTTAGAATCATATAAAATCATCTCACATGAAAAATTTATAAAACATCTGTTCTTAGATCGACAACACCCCACAAATCACGAGGTGGTTTCGGGCCAGAATTTATCACGCGAGCCCATTGCGCACCGCTGTTCATATTTTGTAAGTACCTACCATAAATCGAAGTTACCAAATTAAATCTCAAATTAAGTACCTATAGGTTCAAATGACGTCTGAACCAAAACGAGCAATAATTTTCATCCACCGTTTCCTTAATGCAAATGAATCCTGCTTGATAGGTTGCTGCTTGTTTTTCAAGATACAGTTCATCATTGGTTCATACTCCGTTTTTTTTGACGTATGAACGAAGGTCAAAATATTATTCGCAAATTACCTACGCAATGTAGTCCATTATTTGACGTCATCAATATAAAAAGCAGTTGTCTTTTTATGCCTGTGTTCATATGCTGACGCGGTAAAAAATCTTCGAACTGTGGTTTTCCACAGGAAAGCCTACACCAGGATGGTTAAGAGTGTTGTTAATAAAAACAAAACGTTATAATTATTATCATGATTTGTTTTTTGTAAATGTTAAATATAAACTTGGTTGTTAAAAATAAAATCGCTGTAGGTACCTTACTTATTGTCGTTTTGCGGTGGCCTGTTAATTGGGAACATTTTTTTTATTTGATATTATTCATTCGCTCTCTATCTAGATCTTCATAAATGATAGGATCTTGATGAATAAGAATTATAAATTGACGCATTAACATTTAAATTAAAATAAATAAAATAAAAATACCCAGACGTTAAAGAAATATAAAAACGGTACTTAAATCTTTTTTCAAGTTATAAAAAACAAATGATTGTACAATAATTACCTTGCACTAATGATAAGTGATGCATAATTAGCTGTGTAGAACTCTAGAAGAACATCTATTAACTAGTAACGAGTTAGATAAAGATATAAAATATAAATCGTACTAGAAATAGAAACCGTGTCTTCTCTTAGGATCACTTCTCATAATATGTCCGTATGTTAATTAATGTTTGTGGTTAACAACTTGAACTAACTAGCATGTGTACCATGTACCATGGATAGATTCTGTTACCATGGATACACACAAATAAAAACTTGTATAAAATCTAAATCTATGCTTGACATATTGACATGACAAACAATAACAACATTTTTTTTATGGAAAAAAGGCGGCAGGCGAGCTTATAATCCACCTGACGGTAAGTGGATACTGTTGTCCATAGACATCCACGATACATGCTAACATCAGTCCAGAATGACAAACGTTTGGCACGCCCCCGGATGCGCTGCCCACCTTTGCAGATTAAGGAATGGATTGGGAGAAAAGGTTAGGAAAATGGAGAGGACATGAGATGGGAATGGGCTCTGGCATATCTTACTCACTAGCGAAACACGTACGTACATTGGGGAAATGGGATAAAGTAGTAAATACAGTGCATTTCAAGGTAGTCTTCTGTGAGAGATGGGTAACGTGGACAGTCGAGTGCGCCCAGGGGCTGTGGGAATGCAGCGTGCACTCTCCCCCTACAATAATCATAAGAAAATGAACAACGCCACACTCAACGGGCCCGTCTGCGTGTTCTACGGTTTATACTACGAGTACAAAGAGTGGTCTGAAGAATTGTATGATACCATGTCAACCTTGATTTTTACAGCCGTATTTACAACGGAAGACCGTCACCGAAGTGCAGTTTATCCATACCTCCTTAATAATTAGGTGGGTCCTTAATAATAGGGGTGGGTGGTTCCCCTTGGGTGGGTGGGAAAAAAAGGAATTGAATGGAGCGAACGAGGAGTCCAGGTTAAAAGAATAAGAAAAATAGTGAAAGAAAGTATGTCGAGAAAAAGGGTATGAAAAGAAAATCGGATATCCGCTGCATCTCTGATTTGAATAAGGCTACGGTTTCCGGTAATTTTAGTAACGCACTTGTATCCTTGTCTACTGATTTTCTTTATTTAGTGTAAATATTATATTTATGTCCGATAAGTGTCCCATAACCAAGCAAATAGTTTTTTTTAAATGTGCTTTATCCATAATTGTTGACGCATGCACTGTTGGTATGTCTGTTTACGCCGCCCCCCCCCCCCCTCCCTTAAAAATCTCGCTTAAGGCCTATTCATATAAATATAAGCGATATTGCTGCCTCCTGCGGAAGCGAGAATATTCAGACTGGGTATTTTTATGTGTACCGCTGCAAGTTGTGTGAATCGGCCACTGATACGCGGTATCACCGAGCTGATATGTGTTCTACGGCTTAGGTAAACGATGCTGTTCCCGCTGGGAGCGAAGCGAACGGGGGCATTGCAGGAAACACGTAGGAAGGCCACCATTATCGACTCGGCGTTTACTGTCATCATTATCATATGCAAGCAATATCATAATGTCGTGTTAGACACAAAGAACTACTAACTAAAACGAAACTTCTTAGAAGGAACGTGGTCAGTTATTGTTCCAATAACTTATGTTAATTTAAAAAATAGACTATTACAAAATTGACTACTATATTATAGAGTCCGTGATTACGTGTAAGTGGCAGAAAAGTGTCCGTAGCACAAGATTGGAATCACGTAACTCACGGATGGACGGTAGGAGAATCGGCGCCCAGCAGGGCGCACGCCCATAGCGACGAAGCTACCGCCAGTCGGTAGCAGCGGCGGTCAGATGGGGTGGTGGAGGCCAGACGCAAAAGGTGGCGCCCAGCAGAAGCACCAGCTCCCAGAGAGCGACAGACCAGAGCTGCGGCAACCGGCGAGAGTAGTGGCGCCAACTGAGGGTCGGAGTTTTGCTGCTATGATTGCGTTTAGACTTTTAGGAACGCTGCAAGCCCAGATGATGTGTCCTAGGGCAGCTGGGCCCCGGGAAAGGCCTGTAACTTTTATTTTGGGCCCTCCTTCTCTGAACGCTCGGAAACAACTCCTCCGGGCAGCCCCTTAGATTTTTCTTGACATCTTATCATAATAAGATCGATTCTTTTTCCAATTTTAGATTTTTCAAACGTAAAGTTGTTTCAACCAGCATCTATTGTTTTCGGACCGTGCTATTTATTCATGTCAAGAAGATAAGTAATGCGTTTGAGTAAGAAGATAAATAGATTGAGAGATCTTTTAAGAAACGCCGGTTAATAGATAGAAAATATAAAAATATTAAATAGTGAAATACAAGGTTTAATATAATAAATGAATTCACACAGTATGATATACAGAGATTATTAAAAAATACAGAGATTATAAAGGATAAGCTATTGGAACAAATGTTACAATAAACAGTACTGCAATTGAAATAGGTAATCCACACAATATCTCTATACGAAGTGATAGGCGAAGTGATAGTGATAGACGTGATATACCCACTTGAATTTCTTTACCCCAGACGAATGATGACTAATATCATAGGCCCTTATTAAGAATCTGAATATTAAGACATCTAACGCCCTCTAACTACTGAGTTGAAAATCAATAGCAAAGCCAGTTTTGCTATTGATGTAATGATTTTTTGTAATGGTGATACTGTAAGCTAGCAAGAATGCCTCGAACTTAGGACGATTAGCACTAGATGGCAGCGCACTGCAAAAAATAAAAGTAAATATATATGTACTAAATTCAAACTTCTAGCTTCACAAATGAATTCTTCAATCTTGTTTAATTGATGTCAGTGTATACTTTATATTTTTGTCAGTAAAAACTTTTGAAATCTTTTTAATAATTCATGTAGATATAACAATTATAAATAATTCTATTGACAGACTGAGCATTTCCACAAGGTAATTGAACCACACCCGCGGTAAATTATGATATTTAAGATACCCGAGTAAATCACAGAAATATGATTAATACATAATTATTGTGAATATTATAATATCATCATATAAATATAACATAGTATCATAGAAAAATATATATAATAATAATGCAAAGGAAAAAATACTATCGTTTGTAAATAAATTCATCAATTTACATTAATGGCCTTCGACCGACTCGACTGCGAAAAATGAAATGTGTAAATGTGATTTTTATTGCCCTGCCGCAGATAACATAATGTTAACAGAACACCAAATGACATTATAGACAATGATAAAATAAAAAAATCGATTGAAGAATCGATTCTACCAGTTTTTATGAAAGGTTTTTTTATAACTTATTGCTGATTTCTAGTATATCTTTTATTCTACGCGCAGCGCAAAACAAATACAGCCACTGCATCAACCGGGCGTGGCGCGCTGCGCCCGTCTGTGACCTGTCACTACCCTGTACTAAATAATAAACGCTATGAACGTTTTAGATGGAACGACAAAAGTTTACATGTTTGTAAGTTTTATTCCCTAAAATAATTTTATTATTCGCTAGAACGATTTTATATATTTTAAATTAGTTAACGTGTTTTAAGTTTTACGTTATTTCGATGCCACTTGTACTCGTATATGGTAAGCGGCGAGACAATAACCGCTTACTATCAGGTAGATCTCCCACATTTTATAAAAAAAAAATTAGTTAAATCTAGTTGCACGAAGTATCTCATAAGTTGTTTGCTGTTTGGGTACAGAATTCGCTAATTATTTTGCAAACTAAGATTTCATATTTGCGGTAACATCGTATATAACCACATTCCTCTAAAATTATTTCCGTGTAAACAATTTATGTGGTTTTTATGAGTTTGCATACGCAAATATACTTAAAAATATACATTATAAGCCTTTATTCTTAAAACAACATAGTAGGTAAATAATTTATAAACCGATATCATTTACCTATGCCATATCATAACAAAATAATATCGTAAGTTTTTACTGATTTTATCATATTTAGAACATAGCGGCGATATCAATTTAAGTACTACTATGTCTCATTTTGATAAATGAGAAAAACATAATAATGTCATTAATTTATTCATTGGATTATTAATATGGCACTTAATTAATTATGTTCACATAATTAACTAAGTGTCAAGCCTTGAAATATGCGCAAACAAATAAATGGGCCCTATATTCGATAACAAAGACGTATTGGCAGATAAGCTCGTGACCTCTCGTGTCGGGAATGCGACTCATTCACAGTAGTTTATCGGGCGAGTGACCGCTATGTCGATCTGTCAATTTGTGCTACTACTTTTTCTGTCAACTGTACATTTTGGACGCGGGCAAGGTGCGTTTTTCATTTTTCTTTGTGTTACAAATGTGTTATTACTAATTATTTGGCACAGTGCAAGGAATGCGTTTGTTAGTGTCTATAAAATGATAGACGATCAACAAAATTTTAATGTTGTCATTGTTTGTAGGTACTCGATGATCAAATGCGTTCTAAACATCGCCTATATTACACATACACGTGTTGCAAAGTACATATTTTAATGAAGTTTAATTAAATTGTATGTATTAGTGATGTAACCTCAGAGGCTATTCACCAATAGGTTAATCCGAGATAGCGGTTATTGCTTATTGAAAATTGTACCAAACTCTAATAGTTGCTGTATGACGATTACCAAATATCACAATCATCAATAATCACCACTGAACCTATTGAAACATGTCTTAATTATCGACTTCATCGTACATTTGTTCGTAAAGTGGAATCCGACACTTTGTGATTGTATATACCTATATATAAGGATAAGTAAGTCATAAACTTAGAATTAGAAGATTGTCAAACTTAAATAAATCTAATAAAAAAAATCTTGTTGTTCTTGCGATTCAGCAAATCGCGAAAGAAAGTGCTTTGTAGTGGTGAGTGTTCGTACGGTGAAAAGAGACTACATCCTTCAAAATATAATATATATATATATATATATATATATATATATATATATGTGTGTGTGTGTTAATGGTCAGCCCTAGGACCGCCGGTGCTGCCGACCATGCGCTTTGAGACGTCCTTAAAGAATAAATGCGCACCGAGGGTCTCGATACCGAATTCAATAAAAATATATTCAGAGTCGATATATTTATATCTTTAAATACATTGACCCTAAGGTTACTTTTCGTGTATACGGATGTTATTTTCACAAATAAGGTTGACGCGCGCTCGTGAGTTGAAGGAACTATTAGGTTCTTTTACCTATACCTATTACTTATGACGTTGTCGTTTTATATGGAAATAATCAATGCACTTTTGGCATTTTAATGGAAGCTGATTGATACCTCTGCTATAGAACTAACTCCTGGGGACGGGAATCGATGAATTCTCTAAAGGCGTTTTTCACTGCGTCATCGGTGAATTGTTTGATTGGTAAAAAATTATTCAAAAAATGGAAATCTGTAGGGGCAAGGTCTGGCGAGTACGATGGGTGATGGACAGTTTCCAGTCGAAGCTCCTGTAACTTTAACACTGTCTGTCGTGTAGTGTGTGGACGAGCGACATGGAGATGCAGTGGACTAGAGCGATTGACCAGACTCGGGGTTGTTAGAAAGCGAGCTTTTCCATCATCGTTTGCAGTTCTTCACAGTAAACCTACATATATCGGCATTAATTTTTGTGTATAGTACCCGCGCAGGACCACACATTCATCATGAGCTTCTTTTGACGCAGTTTACATTTGGGACATAGTTTGGATGTGACGAACGTTTACGATTATCATACAGGATCCACTTCTCATCACAAATGACAATATGAATCAAAATCCCTTCATTTTTGTGCCGGTTCAGCAACGTTCATTAAGTTCATACGGTACCGACTTTCCGAACATTTTCACTTTCCCGATTTGAGGCACTCAATATCGTATCGTGTATCAATATAGTTTTGTCACTGACGCCGAAGGCTGCTGTTAGGGATGGACGATATACATCGATGTATTAAAAACATTTGATGTTATAGTACCAATGTATCGAATTCAACCGATGTATTTTTAACGCTTTGATATATTCGATGTATCGATGTTTTTTATTGGATATATTGAATGGATGAACCTAATTTCACTTTGTTATTTGTTTTGTTTGTTTATTTAAATTTTTAGATATTTTAACGTTTACAGTTTTCTACAGTTCTTTTAAGCTTATATGTAGTTTCTCTCTAGGACTGGGTTCGCAACTCTAGCTGACAGATTGACAACTGAGACATCTGACTGATACCTTTTATTTAGCCTAAAGTTTTATTTTATTACGAGGTTATTGTTTACTTATTACAAAGTTGAAATTTAATCTGATTTTAAAAGTTCATGTGCCAGTACTGATGTTAAGAGAAACGGTGTAGTTAGAACACCAATCGTTTTAGATAATTTAATGGTATGTGCCCGCGAATCTATGCGCGTGAAGTTTTTTTTGTTTAATTCTGAATTTTGATTGATAATAAAGGTTTTGAACTTAATGCATCCGTATAATTTCATTTTCAGGCATGTTATAATCATAATCATATTAAACTCTAAAAGCAATCGATGTATTGCAAATATCGATGTATTTTTCAATATATCATTCTAACATCGATGTCACTATGCGATATATTACATCGAAAAAAACATCGATGTTTTTTTTAATGTCCATCCCTAGCTGCAGTTGACTCAGACGTGATTTGAGAAGAATCCGTTTCCACTATTTCTTTCAAGTCGTCATTGTCGAGACTTTAGTCTTCGGTCTTCCGTGGGACTTGTTCTTGAGGTCGAAATTTCCAGAACGAAAACGATCAAACCAAAAACGCTCGTACACATCGTTAATATTGTGTGAGTGTGTGCTGCATTGCTGCCACGAGTGCCACGACGGGACTCATATTCGAAAATAACGCGAATTTTTACCGTCTCCATGGTCGCAAACACAACGATATCTAAACAAAAAGTCGCTTGACGGAAAAGAAATAAATAACTCATTTTGAAAAAGAATGTCAGAACTTTAAAGTAAATGGAATTCTAAATTCAGATTAATTTAAATTAAGTAATTAGAATTTAGAATTCTAAGCCAAACGCAATATAACTAAGTTCAAAGAGGCCACTATTAACAATCAGCAATTTCATAGGTAACGCCCTAATATATAGGTACAACAGTGGCGTAACTATAGGGTGGCAGGGCTGGCAAAATGCCACGAGCCCCCGACCTGACGGGGGCCCCCGGTCCGAGAGGCCGCGAGCTCAGAAGTAACCTAACATTTTTAACAAAATATAGTAAAAATTAAAAATAAAATTTCAGTGTTTTACAACCTGCCACTTTGCAAAATTTAAATGATACTGAACTATTAAAAAAAGCTCTAGAATTTGTTGATCTTATAAAAGACATATCCACCTTCAGAGACGAAATAGAAAAGTCTTCGTGTATTAGAGAATTTGCTGATTTATTAATATTAAAGAATCATTTTATGTCGTGCAGTTTTCCTGAAGTATGTACTGCATTAATGTTGTTTGTTACAATTCCTGTGACTACAGCTAGTGCTGAAAGATCATTTTTGAAACTAAAATTAATAAAAACCTATTTAAGAAACTCTATGGGACAAGACAGGCTACGTAACTTGGCTATTCTGTCTATTGAAAATTCTATGGCCCGATCTTTAAACTTTGATAATGTTATTGATACTTTTGCGGAACAGAAAGCTCGGAGAAAAGAATTTTATTAATAAATATCTTGTTAATATTAAATTGTTATTTCATTAAAATTATGTAATACCTATGCTTTTAAAAATAAAATTTATTAGATATTTAACTAAAATGCGCACAATATTAGTAATACTGTTGGGTAACTACTTAAGTGATTTATTAAAATTAAATTACAACGTGACGATTTTTACTGGGAGGGCCCCATCCAATGAATTTGCCACGGGCCTCAGATGGTATAGTTACGCCACTGGGTACAACATAACTTATTAATATTGTATAATATCGTCGAGGGTTGTTAGTTTAAAACATTTCGACGGCCGCTAAGTATCAAATTGCAAATACGAGTATGTCATTTTTACATTTTTGCATAAATCGTTAAATGTTGCATAATCGTTAATGTTGAATATTTTTGCTGAAATTAGAATTGAGTTTGATTTTGACTCTTTCGCGCTTACACAATTTAAATTCTCGCTCGCACACCGTGTTGTTTTTGCCGATAGCAAAAATGTATATCTATGGGACACATGCCGTGGTTATCAAGTGATCTCTCATTCCAAGAAACGTTAATCAGCTAAAAGAACCACAGATCAAATAACAACAACAAGAGTCAACAATAGCTCTTTGTATTGTCTGTTTCCAGGATAACATAAACGCAAATTAAATTATTATTAGTAAAACATTCTGCTACAAATATATCGCGCGTAATGAAATGGCAAATCATATAATAGTACATTATGATACAAGTGTGCTAAGTTGGTCATGCATGATACTATAATGACAGTCGAGGCGGGATTGCAGCCCGACCCGACGCACAGTGGGACAGAACCGTGCGTACCGTCTCAAAAATAGCTTTTCGTAATGTTCTATATTGAATATTTTGTTAATGCATATGTCTAACTGAATGTTCAATGCATATTATATAGCAGTTGAAATACACTATTTCTCATTTTTTGTATTAGAATAAGGCTTGCAAGTTGACGCTCAAAATTATGTCAATTATGTAGAACACAATTCCACCAGTTTACATGGTCATATTTGCATTACTTTACCAGCAAATTTGTAAGTGTGATATATGGTTAGAATGGTGATGAAGTACTCTATTTAAAAATAATTTAAGTGAACCATTATGTGAAACCTGGGGAGGTAAAGAATTTTTATTTCAGGACCTAATATTCTATCCTTATTAGAAACTTTGCATAGACTTTTGACAGTTAGCGGTGTCTGCCCATGTCGTAATTTTGATAGCATCGTATAGAGCAGCTAATGTTAAAGGTAGGGCAAAAAAAATTGAGTGCCCGAATCTGCCCCCCTTGAAATGAAACTAAAAATGGCTAATGGGGAGAAAATACAAAATATTCCAAAAATTATTTTAGTTCTGATTAATGAGATTTTTGGATATTTAGATCACTTTTGACCTTTTTTTCTTAAACAATATTATCTATTTACTCAATCTTTAGGTAAAGTGGGAGTTTTGGGTAATGTATTAGTATGTAGTATATTTTTTTTATCGTGCGGTCAGATGTGGTTAATGTTTTGTTATCACTGTGTGAATTACATGTTTCTCATACAGTTTATGTATTTCTCTATCGCGGTGAAGGAAAAGGGAGCAAGTGGTATCTAGTTATAGTTGTTAGTGTACATTATCAGTACCTACCTACTACTAACCACCTTCATAGATAGTGGTTAGGAACTTGATAATGACACTAGATAGTAATATTTTTTCACACGAAATTTCAGTATAAAAGTTATTGATTTACGTTGTCATTTACCAGTACTTTAGTGTGCTTTAACATAATATAGTCTTCACCAACCTCGGTAAAAAAAAAGTAGTTAAAAATAAAAACAAAATGAGTGAATTTGTTGTGCCTCGACGAGTATTATGCGAATTTTTTATTGGCCATGGAACAAAATCAGAAGATATTCAAAAATACTTAGAACAACACCACCATTTGTCGTCTGAAAAATGTGAATTAATTGTGAAACGTATTCAAAAAACGCTTATAACAGCGTTTAACGATCGGTGGACCAAATCTAACCGAACTAAAGAACGTTTCTTTAGTAATAATATATCGTGGTTAGACGGTGAATTTAAGGTACAATTCGAAGAAGCACCGATGGGTATTACACCTACAACATCTGAAAAACGTGGACGTCCACCAAAGTCTTATGAAGATCTATCAGAGAAATCGAAAAAAAGAAAGAATATGGAATTGGTACAAGAATATGGACTCGAGTATATACATAATGCATACGTTCAAGGATTGCGGGCTGAAGGAGAAATCGAAGAAGCTACTGTTGTTTCAATGATGCGGAATTGTGAAAGAAATGAAAAAAGGATCATGAAGGAAAAATTATTGCATGAAAGTCGCAATGGAACAGATTTTACGGTGGATGAAGCTTTAAGTATGTTTGCAGATTTAGATCTTTCGAAATCACAATACGGATTTCTTCGAGCAAGTTTGATTAACAAAAACTTCGACATATTGCCATCATATAATATACTGACGAACGCCAAAAAACTGTGTTATCCTCCACTATCCAGCATTCAAATAACCGATATAAGTGCTAAAGTAAATCTACAAGATTTGCTGGATCACACTTGTGCTCGCATCTTAAAGATTGAAAATGTTTACAACCCAAGAAGAAAATCTCTTAAATTGTTTACCAAGTGGGGATGTGATGGTTCATCGGGGCAAAGCGAATATAAACAAGTTTTAACAGATGAGAGTGACTTAGTCTCAGATACAAACTTATTTATAGCGTCTTTGGTACCAATAAAGCTGACTGACACAGAAACACATGAGATAATTTGGCAAAATCCGGCTTGTTCTTCTATTCGTTATTGCCGACCAATCCTGATGGAACTTGCAAAAGAAACGCCCGAGAAAACCCGATCAGTGGTTGGTGATATTCGGGGTCAAATTAATAATTTGCAAACATCAAAGATACACAAGGAGACGCAGGTAATTGAAATAAGTCACGATCTATTTCTAACTATGGTGGATGGAAAAGTTACACAAGTTCTTACTGACACAAGTTCTGGAGCTGTATGTACAGTGTGTGGGGCTAAGCCAAGTGAAATGAATAATTTGGAGAAGATTGCATCAAAGCCAGATAATATAAATGCTTACGAATACGGTTTGTCTACGTTACACGCGTGGATCAGGTGCATGGAGCTAATTTTACATATTTCATATAACCTTTCATTTCAAAAATGGGCTGCGAGAACTTCGGAAGATAAAAAAAGTAAAGAAGACAAGAAAAAGCTTGTACAAAGTTTGTTTCGAAGCCGGATGGGATTGCACGTTGATAAGCCCCGACAAGGAAGTGGAAACAGTAATGACGGCAATACAGCTCGGCGTTTTTTTGAGAACTACTACTGCGCTTCAGAAATTACAGGGGTTGACGAGGAACTTATTAAAAGGTTCTATGTTATTCTGCAAACCATGGCATCCGGTATTGCTGTAAATCCAGAAAAATTTGGTGAATATACTCGTGCAACCGCACAACTGTACGTAACAAAATATATGTGGTATAATATGCCTTCTTCAGTACATAAAATCTTAATACATGGGGAAAGTATAATAAGACATTTTGCTGTTCTGCCCATTGGTCATTTATCTGAGGATGCCCAAGAATCGCGTAATAAAGATTACAAAAAATTCAGATTGCATCATGCTAGAAAATGCTCTAGGTCCGCAACAAACGAAGACGTATTTCATGGTCTTCTATTTACGTCAGATCCTTATATATCAAGTATCAGAAAACCATCAGTCACTATATCCAAGAAATTGTTAGAGGAAGCTAAGAACCTCTTAGCTATTTAAATCGAAATAATTTCGTACATTATTTGTAAAACATATTTTTGGAGTGGGTTATTATATATTTGTCATTTATTTAAATGTAAGATTCATATGTAATATAAAATAACATAAAATAGGTTTATTAATATCATAAAACTGTAAAATTATAATTCAATAAGTTAACCAAACCATGGTTTAATATTAAAATAATACATTTTTATTTTGTTTTATTTTATTTTATATTATTTATTAAACATTTGACAATGATACATTCATTATTGGATTGTATGTACTCTGGAGACACTACATACCAAATTTCAGCGATTTACTTCAATCAACAAAAAAGTTACAGATTTTTGAGACGGTACGCACGGTTCTGTCCCACTGTGCGACGGCGAGGGCGAATGGAGCCGAGAGTGTAACTAATGACCAATACTCACGCGTTTCATACGACGTTTTTCAATACACTTGCGAGGAAAAATAAATAAAATTTCATTGACTTATTTTGTTAATAAAAAGTTTAATTATTGAAGCAATTACTGAAAGTACAATTATTAAAATGATACGCAACAGTTTTTGGTAGCATTTGCATAAAAGTTTAATTATTGTATATGTGTTAGTGTATGTGTATTGTGTATGGTAGTATGTGTTATGGTATTATTAATAATTTAATGTAAAGTAAAAAGCACGCGTGTTTTATATGCTGCATTATGACCCTAAAAACGCTGCAATAAGGGCCACTTTACGAGCAAGTGTGTTGAAAATATATTCATTTAACATTTATTCGTATATCTTTTTTTAGCAAATTACGCGTACTTTATACATACCTACGTTAAAATTAAACAATTTCAAGGGCACACAATATATCCCAAATAATAGTATATAATTGTAAACAACAAATATGGAAAATATTTCCTCTATTGTTTATCTATGATTTTCAATGGGCGATAAACGTGCAACTACTTATAAAACCTTAAAATGACCATAAACTTCAGCCTACAACGTTCCACTAAAGGGCCTTTGTAATCAAACACGGAGGAGTATCGGCCATAATTCACAACGCAAGCATGGTGATTATTACCATATTGGGTAGGTAATAACCACAAATTTAAACTGAGCTTGCAAAATTAAAAAAAGATTTGGGTATATGCATAGACAAACTAAATCAATGAATATTTGATATAAGTAAACACATTTTTTAAATTCTCAAATTCGTCAGCGTTTTCCTTGACCGCCGATCTAGTGATAAGTTGCGACCTTGATTTTGAACTCGCGATCAAACAAATATGCATCGAGAATTTTTTCTTCAAGCTATCACCGCTCGCATTGGATTTTAAGAAATGGAACATGTTGCTTTTCAAATTTCAGATGTCCATGAAAATACGACGGAATGGCAACTGGCTACAGGAGAGGCGAAGATGAGTGAAACAATCATGGATATCCTGGAACATTACAAGAAAGCAGACCCCGTGGGACTCCCTGATAGTCTGTCAGGCTACGTGCCGGAGCCTTATCCCGTGCCTGATATAAAACAGACGGTGTCTTTTACGACAATCGTTTTGAAAAATACGGCTCTCTATGGAATACGTAACTTTCGTATCATCGGTGTTAATGCCGAAATTGGTGCCATGGAAGTATGTAAAAATTTTAGAAGTAATTCAAATCTACATGTATTCATGGTTGTAAATTCTTGTACTTATTTCAGGTGCACGCCGAGTTAGTAATGGACAAACTGCAAGCTCGTGGTAACTACACTATGTCATCATGGGTCAATAGAGCTCAAGGCCCCTATACCGTCGATGTCACAGGGGTCAATGTGAGAGGAAGAGGAACGCTCGGCGTAGAACGCGACGGAAAATTAAGAGCTCAAGATATTAATATAGATCTCTCATTCAACACCATTGCTATGAACTTCGAAAATCTTGGTTTTCTAGCCAGCATGTTTCAAGGAGTTATTAATTCTTTGGGTCCGGTAATCTTTGACTCTATCAAGCCTTACGTTCTTAAAGAAGCATACACGAAAGTCAGGTCTGAAATTAATGTTAAGTTGGACGAAGTGGCTGGTGACATGCAATTCCCCAATTCGATATCTCCACTAGACATGGTGATTGTGGACGCCAGAATGAAGGTACGAGAAATGAACATGGACCCTTACAAAATTAAAGACTACAATACCTCTATGAGCATATTTTCGATTACTCTCACTCATACATGGATCACAGGTATATCATCTTTCCACCGTGTTGGCAATATAAGTCTCATGATGGAAAATAACACAGTTATCGCAGACTTCGAGATTGGTACTCAGAGACTTCAAGGCACGACTCAATGGGATATCTATGCAGTTGGTGGCTTAATGTCGAGAGCTGGAACTGCTTCGTTTTCAGTTGAATATATAAGTGGGAGATTAATCTTAGCACAACCTCTTGATGTCCGAAAAACACCTGTGTTCAAAAATCTAGAACTGGAAGTAGGCAACATTCAGGTTCGTTGTGACGGGGCGGGAACCCTAGACTACGTCATAGAATTTGTGGTAAATATCCTGCCGAATCTTTTACGGTACCAAATAATGGATGCCTTAGAGAACCCTATAAAGGAGAAAATACAGCTAGAACTAGATAAGGTGAACGTGGAAGAGTACATAAGACAAGAATTGCCCAAAGCCGATGCAATGCAAGAGAGCGGATTTAAATTGTCAGCTCTCGTGGAACCTAAAACTGAAGTAGAACCCTATGATGAGGATGAATTTTTCAATTTTTAATGAATACTTCTCGAAATAAATATATTTTTCCGTCTTACCAGTACTGAATATTTATCTGATAAATAGCGTTTTCGCCTAATTTATTTAGTTCATATCTTTGGCTATTAAAATAAGGAATGACAAAGGTTGATAGTTCGGTCTGTAAATACATTAAGAAATTTTACTATGAGTATTTTACTTGTCAATAAACTATATAAAAACTCAATTCCCAATAAATGTAATTTAATGCCACGCACATAATCTTCAAATATAAAAAAATCAGCGACTTCTAAAACCCATACTAGGTTTTCTGGTGGTAGAATATGGACACCGTTTGGGGGTTGAAAATTGACCTTTGTGTAGGTATTTGGATTTGAATATGAAATAAATTTTCCCAGTTTGTAATTTGTATGCGATCTTGTGCCCAAGGTTTTTCCTACTTCGTAAAATTTTTATGTTTGATTATATTTTAATTCTAGGTTGTAGTCAATAAAGTTAATTAAATCATTTAACTATTATAGGTTTATTACACCAGGAAAACGAAGGATAAATTGAGTAATCTTTCCTTTTCTCGGTGTGAAGCAGAAATAATCAGGATTATGTATGTATACATAGATTTTTTTTGCAAAACCATTAATAAAACTTGAACAAGTTGTTAAATATTTGTTGGGTTTTCTGTGAATCCTAATCCTTCTTCATATTTGTACATTAATATGGCAGCTGTTTATTTAATTATGTCGTAAATGTGTATATGTATTTATGTGAATGTAGGTGTGTGAATGTATTTATAATTATTTTGTATTTATTGTATAATTATTTATTTTGTATTATGTATTTTGTATAATTTATACTGCCTTCCTAAAAAGAAAAGTCATTAGTAACATTTTAACGAAAACATAAGTAACAAATATTACATTCGGAAATTAAAAATAAATAAAAAGAATAATCAATGGTTAGAAAGAAAGAAATAATTTATTATTCATACAATAACAAAGAAAGGTTAATTTTACAATTACTAAGGCAAACACAACAAGTAGACATACTAGGGTAGGTCACGTATGTATGAAGAAAAGAAAATTGTTTGATATAGATATGTAATAATTATAAAAAGATGCTTTAGTACGTCATTATTATACATAAAAAAATAGTAACGATCAGACATCATCTTCAACCTCCGGATTGAGCTTGAAATTTCACCAAATTGAGAAAAAAAAGGCTTGTGAAATCCTGTTTAGGAGTATTAAATGTGGTTTAGAATATTATATTTTTATTAATAAAAAAGAAAGCCACAAAAGGATGTAAAAATCTCTAATTTGTTATTTTTAATTAATAGAAAAATCCCTCTTACTGTCGAATTTCGGCATATCTTTGCGAGACTATCTGTGTCTTAATAAAGTATTCTCTTGCAGATTTATTTCATAAAGTACTTGATGCTTCTGTCTCAGTCTTGATGATTCTTTCGACTGCTTGCGTGTTAAATGGCAGATGTAGCAGAGGCAATTCACCTTCACCTTTTTGTACAACAAATAATTGCAAATCTTCGTCACTTATATCCCCGAGACGCGGGGATTCGGTGACATTTTGCTATGTTTGGTGACAATCTATTAGGTTGATGTAATAAGATGCATTCAGGTTTATGTCGAGAACTTGAAATAGTTTAACTTTAGTTTTGTGTTATGATACGAGCTTTCAGAATACGACGCGCAGGTAACTCACGAATTTGTTTTTGCGGGTCAGTCAGCATTGCCAGTAATAAATTCTCGGGTGAGCGAAATAACCATTTCTTTTGATGAGAGGATCGATTTTGGTTTTGATTCCTCTGATAGGGTAGTTAGATGCAGAGATTAGCTTCCACAAGTGTCGTGCTCCATCCATCCTTGCAAGTAGGATGAGTCTTGATAGCGAACCAAGTCGGAACGTAAACTTTAACAACTTTGCTAAAATTATTAGTTTTCCTTTGAAACATACAGACGAAGAATACGATTAGCTCGAGTGAGCCAATTAAGTAAGGAGGAAATTAGATAAGTTTTACAACATGCTTTATCTAAAAGTACTGCAAGAAAATGGTTCAGTCAATTCAGGGCTGGTAATTTTCATGTGAATGATGTTCCTCGCTGTGGTTGTCCAATTAAGGTAAATATAGATGTTACCATTGAAAAAAATTGAAGCAGATAGACGCAGTCATATATGCGGAAGAGCTTAGCATTCACCACTCAACTGTTTTGGATCAGCTGCATAAAAAGCATTTTGTAAAAAAGCTAGATGTTTAAGTGCCGCATGATTTAAATGACAGAAACTGGGTGAATAAAATTTCAATATGCGAGATGTTGCTAAAACGAAACTAAATCGATCCATTTCTGAAGTTTAATCCCAAAAGCCAGGCCTCACTTCGAACAAACTCATGCTGTGTGTATGGTGGTACTGGAAAGGCATTGTGTATTATGAGCTTTTGCCACATGGCCATACGATTAATTCTGACGTCTATTGTCAGCAATTAGTAAAATTGAAACAAGCAGTTGAAGAAAAACGCCCAAAATTAATGAATAGAAAAGGTGTAGTTTTCCATCACGACAATGCTCGACCGCATACAGCTTTGATGATTAAACAAAAATTGATGGACCTTGGCAGCGAAGTTTTAATGCATCCTCCATACAGTCCAGACATAGCACCATCGGATTATCATTTATTTCGATCTTTACGAAATTCTCTAAATGGAGTAAAATTACATTTAAGAGAAGCCTGTATATCCCATGTAAATCCGTTTTTCGCTCAGAAACCGTAAAAAATTTATAACGATTTTTTTCTGCCAGAAAAATGGCGAAAGATAGTCGAATTAAATGAACAATGTTCCGTTCAATAAATATTTATGTAATACAAAAAGTCTTTATTATTATCACTATAAAAAAGGCCGCGAACTTATCCGACTACCTAATATTATGCTGAGTATTATATTGTATTAATATGAATATACATATATGTTATAGTCAAAAACTGACGCATATTTGCTCCTTTACTGGTCAATCCTGAGGATTAGCAATGTCTCTTGGTCAAAGCCCAAAGCATTTTTGTATTTCGACTGACTTGACTGCTGTATTTTTTGTTAATCCTAGGAGAAACTAAATCACCCAGCACAAGGTAGAAACTGTAACAAATATACTCGTCGTTTGACTAATCAATCTTAACTGGTGTGCATATATTCGTTGATTGACTAATAAATCAATAATTACAGATTTACAGTTTCAGTCAGTTTGAAAAAAGGTACAGCGGTAAAATATGAGCAGTAAAAACATAGAAACGAGGAGTAATATATCTTAAAATAAGTAAACTCAATAAATATTTAATGCGTGAAACTTAGTTTGGGTAGTAAAACGAATGAAGGGGCAGTAATGGGCAGTAACGCTTGAGAAGTTATTAATAGAAATCGGTTCGAAAGAAATATCAGGATAAGTAGTAAATAAACAGCATATGAATTATCTCAAATTGTTTCTGGATAGATTTATGCGGATTTAAGGATTTATGCGTTGTTGTATAAAAAAAAACGAGGTGATCGCGAAGCGTAACGGAACGGTCGCCTCAGACTGCTAATGATTAGGTTACGCCTAAGATTTCGCCACGCATTTATTTACAACATTACAGTCACACCTAGGATTGACTAATCAAAGTCCGAAATAGATTATTTTGGTTTCGGGGTTTGACTGCTCTGTTTAGTCACTCCTAGGATTAACCAAAGCTGCACCAATGAAAGGTCGAAACTAAAATCTATTTCGGGATTTGACCAAAGTCATTGGTCAATCTTAGGATTGATTAGTCCTTTCGCGAAGAAACCGCACTACGAACTTTGATTATAACACATACATAAGACAGTGCCAGTTGTACCATTGGTAGTATAGTACATCCGTCACCGCTATCTCCATTATCGACATTCAAAATTGATGGTTCTGTTCCCAAAACCTAAATAAGTATACAATATCAATCACGAGTAGACACAATATAATTATCTTTTTGCATCTCGCTACCGCCTCTCATGACCGAAATGTCATAAAAAGTTTACTGCATTCAAACCGGTTAGTAACGGTGTTTGCTCGTAGATCCGTTGATACTATTCCGTGTATTGATACGATATACTTATCTTTTGCTAAATAGCAAACATATGTAGATAAATAGCTGCAGCCTTTTTTTTAAATTGTTTAGTCCACTTGCAAAGACCGCTATTTGACTTTTTTATCGGATTAAACTTACACGAGAATTTCAATCATTGATGAAAAGACACTAGAAAAATTCATTTTATTTCATTCCTAAACTCGTAACCATAGACTAAGCTCCCAATTTATTTATTTTTTTAACACTTATAGATCATTCAATACTTACAGTATTTTAAATTTTCCGCAGTGTGGTTTCTACAAAACTAGCGATTTCCGTTAAGGACTACTCAAATGACATACAACGTAGTTTTTAATAATCATCACTGTTTATAAAACCTCTTTACTTGTTAAATTTACTTTTATATAGTCATTTCGTATTAATAAATAGTTATTTCACTCATACCAACAACTCTGTTCTGTAGGTATCTACTTTATTCCTATGTACACTTATCATATTTTGACTCATCAATACACAAAGACGACAAAGAAAATATTGTTGGCATCCACAAAAAGCTCACTGGAACCGGCCTCAGCGGTCATCGAATCTGGTAGAAAGGAGAGGGCTCATCCGCTGTGGCAGCAGACCGCCGCACCATTGCCCCCGCCGAGGCAGCACACACCGCACGTTTGCCTGATAATTTAAAAATATAAGCTTTTGGTTTTGGCAAGATTACGAAAATTTTAATAGCGCGGAACAGCGCGCTTTGATTGTCAGTGGGTTTAATTAAAAATTAAAATGGAGAGATTACAAGTGTTATTCCTCCTCTTCGCTGCTGTTATAACACCATACACTTCCAATGCAAGTAAGTGACTATATTCAGAAGAAAGTAGATGGACTACTTATTTAGTTTTATTCGTATTTTGTTTCCTATACGATACTTATGAATCAAACTTTAACAATAACTTCATAGCCATATCAGTGTTTATTGTTTTCTTAATCAGGATTCCTATTTTAAATATCTTTTATATTATCATACCCGGTATGATATATTTAATACTCATATACATTTTAACATTAACATGTAATAAAATTAAAAAAGGTCTCCGTAACTATGAAACCCTACAAGAGAATTAGTGGATGAACCAGTGTGTGGATGAAGGAAATTCAATTAATTGTATACGAAAATTTATTGGGCTTTATATTGATTAGGCTCTTATATTTGATTGATAATTACCTTGTATTGATTGATTGAAATTAACTCTTATATTTGATTGAAATTTTCGGCACCTACGAATATATTAACTGAAGAATATTGCAAGCACAATAATATTTACATTTTCGTGTTGTATGTAAATATTTTCTCAATCATGAAAGTGTTTCACCTGGTTCTTTCAGGACTTTTATACAAAACTAAATAATAATAAAGTAAATAAGTACGTGAAAGTACTTGTAGCACTTTCACTCATTCGGCAAAAAAAAATGCACTTTCTTTCATATTCGTAACGGTTTTAAGAATTCGCAGTTCGACTCAGACTTCAGAGGTCAACAGCCTCAAAGTATCCTTGACTCGATTGAATTTTAGTTCGTAATAATATCATCGTATGCTGCACCCAAACATACAAATACAACACACAAACATAAAAAGTTGTACACATAGACATTATTATTGTATTGTCTGTGATTTGATTATACAATACAGACTTCATAGAAAATGGTTACTTGGATTATTATTTTTGAATCATCCCTTTCTTGCTGCTCTGTAAATGATGAAACAATAGTGAAATATGTTACTTAGTAACATTATATAATGTGTTTTGTGTTTAAATAATTAATTTTTAAATTAAAAACTATCATCAGCATCACAAAAGTCTCTCAGAGCAAAGCTGGCAGTTAAGTTAGAATGTAATGTGAAGTATCATGTTATTGCTAAATTAAAAGAATGTTTGAACAAAGGTAAGAACATCGACGCTTGTTATTTTAAGTTTATTTGAGCTTGTTAACAAAATTAAACTCTTAAATTTACAAGGTGAAGTCAATAAATAAGTTTATATTATGTACCTAGATTTTATATCTTTGAAATATCCATATTTTAAGGCCTTACCTATGAAATTTAGTTATCTTACGTTTGTCTTGGAATTTCAAATTCAAATTAATTTCAATTTAAAGCTATGACATTGTTTTTCCATGGAAAAATTAAAAAATCGCGTTGTTTTCGAATATGAGTTCCGTCGTGGCAGCAACGCAGCACAGACGCTTATGCTACGGACATAGGGTTCTTCAAGAAAACTGTGAAAGATTCTGCAAGGCCGGCAGCGCTCCCGATTACCTACTGGTGTTGCAGGTGTCCATGGGCGGCGGTAACCATTTGCCATCACGTGGGCCGCTTGCTCGCCTGCCTCAATTAATATAAAAAAGACGGCACGCAATATATGTATCAACACGAACGAACGCGCGGTGCGTTTTTGGTTTGATCGTTTCCGCTCTGGAAATTTCGACGTCAAAAACAAGCTCCAACAAGAACAAGACCAGAGACTAAAGTCGACTAAACCGACCTGTCTGACTAGCCTTTACATTTCACTTGACCTCATAACTGAAAATGCATTCAATTTCTAAGAGAATCTCGCTAATCTCCACGACCGCGACGTGTATCACACTACTTAGTACAATAAAGTCCCCGATGTTGTTGCTCTATACATTATATTTGTTGTTGTACTTATAAAGAATTGTTACAATAAAACATTAAAATATTACCGTAAGTACAAAGTCGGACTTATTCCTAGAAGGAATCTCTTCCAGTCAACCTTAGAATAACCGAGAGGAGTTATGCCATTAAAAAGCAGGCAACAATATACAATACATAGAAGTGAACTGGAAAAATATTGATTTGATTCGCTTCGCGACTTCGCGATTTGATTTCACTGATCCGGTTGTTTGATTTGATGTCGCTGGTATACGGAAATTTTTAATAACTGCGTTCTTTATTTCCTTTGAGGAAACTGTTTCCCGCTGTAAATTACAATGTCATAGATGATTTTCCATTACTGGTACCTAACTATTAATTCATTAAAGGTCTTACTGATATTTTATAAAAGACTTTATTGTACTGCACCCTGCGCTCCTGGTTCTAATTTTGAGGTAAAATCTACTTCACAAGCACTTTGGGAATTACTACATTAAACGCAGAATAAATACCAAATCTCTGTGTACTTATTTGTTTGTTTGCGTTTGTTTGTTATTGTATTTATACGTGCAGCAAAGAAATACTAATTGGGCGGCAAGTTATGATCAACGAAACAAAATATTTTACACAATACCTACAATTTACACAAATTCATACAATTTTATACAAAAAAAAATAACAAAACAAACAAACAAAAGTGCGAGCGACGTATCCATCGACACGCAATTTATTCGTGAGGCGAGTAGTTATTTGCGAATAGTTTATTTGGCAGGAAGAATAGGCGCATGGAATTTATCGTTTAAAGAAAAGAACACAAATTGTTACTTTTGTCTTGTATGTATGCTTTTATTCGGTTGATTGTAGTTCTTGTCTTGGAAACCTTTTTAAAGATTTCTTAAGCTTTGCTTTCTTAAGTTTTTACAAATCATCAAGTCACAACTTGATGATTTGTTATTACACCCATAGCTCAAGATGTCTTTTAGCGCACCTTAAGTTTTTTCGGTGTATATATTCGGTTCTTAGTTTTCATTTGCTTGTATCACACATCACTTGCGATACACACTTGTATCGCACACATTGTGCTTGTGTGCGATAGTCCATATATTCCGGAAGGTTTTGAGGTATTATTCTGAAAATTGTTCCAGTAGTACCCAAAATATAAGGTACTTAAAATAATGATGGAAATAACTTAAAATAACTAACATAAATGAGTAAAAAGAACAATGGAATGAAGAATAAAGTTACGATTAGTGAAATCAAATTCCACATGAATGCAGACAGAAGCAAACGTTAATCGTCAGTATACGGATTCAGTCAGTTTCGTCAGTATAGAAATAAATATATACCTAATCAGAAAATAAAAAAAACTTACTGTGCCTATTCTTAGAATAAAATAAATAAAAACCCTTAATTTTTAAACAAAGCAGATAATTTATATGAATTTCTTCATCCCGTTATGTCTACTAAATCCTCATCCTTCCTAATACTTTTTACCAAATATGTTCCTAAATCTCCAAAGGCAGGCGGAGCATCCAGCATGGCTACGTTTGACATTTATTACTGGTGTTGTATTTTTTTTCTTTATAGAAGAGATAATAGACGAGCAGGCAGGCCACGCGATTGGACACCCGCAACACCAGGGTGCACTGTCGGGTGCGATTTATCGCGGACTTTTCAATGGTTTAACAAAAAACCTTTTAACCTTTTAACAAAAAAATAGTATTGTTTTATTTTGACTCCTCCAATAAATATCAAGCAATTATAGAAATGCAGTACGCAAGTATTCTTGCAAGTATATTTGCCAGTACAGTACCGTATAATTGCGGTGGACAGACTATTATATAAAGCTGACGTGAATTACGGAAGTAACAGGTGAAAATGAGCGTTGGATGACAGGAGATCGCCAACGCGTGTAACTGCGTGCGTTACAAACATTTATTTTATTTCTTTGTTAGTATACTTAAAATCTCTCTTATATAGCTACATATACAAAATGTAATAGTTATTCCCGAAGACTAAAGCCAGGGATATTTTTTTATTAAAAGCAAATATTTTTTTATTGAATTTTGTGCAAAATTATGAAATATGAATCAGAGTATGAACGGAATGATGGATTTTTTTTTCCGAATGGCTAAATTCTTGTGGCCTTAGTGGCCTTTCAAGAGTCACCGGTCGTGACGGAATCATGGTGTTGGGACGTAACAGATATATTCTCGAAGATTTCGTTCAGGTTTCCATGGATTCCGTTGAGAATTATACGCATTCTAAAATGTATTTGTAAATAAATTTTGTAATTCTAGCTGATTATGCCTGTAAGGGGGAAGGTGCACACTGCAATCCCACAGCCGCTGGGAGCACTCACTTTTCAGAGTTATTTCCACTCAGAAAATAACCGTAAATGTTATTTCCAACTCCATATACTCTTGACTGGACATCCCACCCCATCCCTCTTGAAGGGGAATTGGTAATTGTAACGGAATGAGAACAAAATCTCGTCCCGTTCCGTTCTATTCCCCATTTTCCCCATCCTTCTTCCAAAAGTCATTTCTAAATCTCCAAAAATAGGCAGTAGAAAAATCGTACATAAACAGTATATGTAAATTATATCCATAATTATAATATTTATTAATTAGAGTAATTAGTTACATACGTTTAAAATGATGTCATCCTACTGGATAAATATAGACATAAAGTACTTGTATTTACATAAAGTATTTTTGGATCTTGCTTAGAAGTTGTTAAAAATATCATCAAATTTATGAGCCACGAGTAAATACGTCACTTATCTCATAGTTCAAATATGTGTCATTAACAATTTAAATTTACCTGAATTCATTAAACTTAAACAATTCAGAAAGAAAAGTCACTCAACATAATAAAATAATACCACACTAGGATTCCCCGGATCCGGATCCTAGATCCCAAACACACACACAAATACGAACAGGAACCACCCAGAGACAAGAAAAAATCATTTCTTTAAACCAATGAATGTCCGACCGGAAATCAAATTAGGAATCTTTTGGACAACAGATAAGAGCTGTATCAACTGGGCTACTTGTTCATCATTAAGAAATTTATGTTTTCCAAAATTTGAAAATATACCTTAACAATAACTTACTTGTGAAGTAAGTATAATCCACAGTACGAATATGTAGAGACGACAGTAAAATCAAGTAATCGAAACATGGGACCTTATTACTTGCTCGATAAGAATCAACCCGATAAACTCGATAAATATCCGTTGACTCATGTAAACCCACCATAACAACTAAACTATGTGTTTAATTCGTATCACTATATAAAGTTTATATGTAACACAAGGTTTTAGGTAAAGCGTTACACAACTTCATTGAATAACTACTTTAACGAATCAATTATTTCGGGCTTTAACCAACAGATTCGTGTAATCCCAGACTCTCAAGAAACCATTTAATTTCAACTTTTATTAGTAGCGCTTTTAGGTATAGTAGGTATGTATAGAGTTAATATGTTGTTGGGTGTACGAATACAATCCGCTAAGTATATGAAAACTACGGACAAGACTTTGTATAATAAAACTTTGAATTAAAAAACGTTATTGTTCTCTCGCATGAGCATGCGAGCACACAACACTATTTTTATGAAACATTCGTACGTTTTGTGAACGTTATCGAGTAGTTAAGAATTACGCAGACGAACAACAGATGCCTTTCTCGGTCCTAGGGCCGCTTTTTATACGTAATGAATGTTTTATATTATATGTATTTGTAATAATAATCTATACGATGCACTCTTTGATTCTTGATTTCTTGTGTAGTTAGCCGACTACTAACGAAACTGCATTTGTGATGAATGCCTTCTCATAACCATAGTGTACCCATGCTTTTTCGTCATCTTATAAAACTACTAACGTTCACGAAATATTCTCGTTACATCCATTGATTAATATCAAGTGTTACAATACAGTGTTAGAGTACAGTGTCACGAGTTACAATCTTCTCACTGTTCCATAAGACTGTTGACATAAAATGAATATTTTTTCTAGGCGATGTTTATACTGAATCACTCTAAAATATTATTTAGTTTGTTTTTTCAACAAAATATTATTAAGTCACTCAACGGAATGAAGCCCTTTACACAATTCCACCCACTTATGGATGATGAAATACCAATACCTCCTATCTAACATTTTGGCGATTCTTTTTTGTTTTTGTCAATCGACCTAAAGTGCAATTTGGCATATACTGAAAAAGGACATACCATATAACTAAATATCTGATTATTTCGCAAGAAAAACACAAATAGAAATAGCTGCTAAGTCAATGAATGCCCGCTGCGAATATATTGTGCTGCTAATATATTCTATCTTTTAGTGAAAATAGCTCCTAAGTTATTTTACGTAATTTTTGCTGCCAACATCTCTTAACTAGCATTCGTTACCCTACACAACACCAATTAGTTCTGTGATTAGCGCCTAGAAGGAAAACTTGTCATCAACATTTGACTCAATGGAACTGAACAAAATTCAGTTTATCTGAGGATGAGAATAATAAATACTTAAGCCAAGTTAATAATATCTCCTCCCAAAAACGACTTCAGAAAGGGCTGTTTTTCTTTATCAGATTTAACAGTAAATATAGTTTTATTTAACATTTTATATAATTATTTTATGAAGAGCAACACAATAATAATTGTTTGATTATAATTATAATAACAAGACAAAACTTGTAATTTACAAAGGCTTATTTTTGTTTCATTGTTTTTAGATCTTTATGATCGCTATCAAAATTCGTAACAATTTATTTAAGTTTAGAGATGCTTTGTGTCATTAAACTGTTTTCATTATAAAACTTATGACTAAACTTCATTATGGAAGTGTTTTGTATTATAATGAAGCTTTGAAGTGATAACTACGGTTACTTGCAATAATGAAACCACGTTATTGTATATTATTGGTTCCTCATACTATCGCAGGACACCTACTTTCACTTAGCTTGACAATTATCACGTGTACATACTTTCACACCAGGAAACATTAAACGACATTCGAAAATATCTACCGAACCAGATTGGGCCCACTTAATGGGTTATGGCCCGAAATTAATTCACTATTATAAGGGAAAGCTATTATAATGTGTAATAAAACATAACTCTTTGGCTCTATCATATTACTGATTGTCGTGTGCTCTCGGACGACTAGAATAGCACCACCCAATCTTCTTATGAGGGTCGTAAAAGAAGCCCAGAAGAACTATACCACCCATAAAAGAGTGGACTCGTCAAACCACTTTAGCAGCATGTCATTTTAAGAGCATACGTTTCTAATTGTCACCGACTCGCGATCCCGCGGTACCCTCCCAAAGCAACGCCCTAAGCCGAAGTCCTTTCCTTCCGCCGGTCTACCGGCGGGGGAGGCCTTAGGCTCGTTGCTGCACACACTCTGCACCTGGCTGAGCGCCTTCTGCGCTCGCCCTAAACCATACATGTCTGGTGACTCTTGAGAGGCCATTGGGGCCAACAAACATTTAGCCATTCCGAAAAAAAAAAACATTTCTAATGCACAAGATAAGGGCCATGTCGGGTATATGTATATTGCTGATTACCGCACGTTTGTAAATTTTGCAATTCTCTACATGCAACTCAGAAACAGTTATTTCTAAACTTTTCTAAAGTACCTAGGTACTTATAGAATTCTCATTAGTTATTAGCTAGGTATTTTTGTAGGTCACAGGTTCTACTAGGTCACTGCAATTATCTTCAAAGGATTGCAGATAATATCCACCTACATTTTTCGACCTTCGCATGCTCTAATTGCATGAATTAAATTCACACGCAACATCGTTTGTAATATTTTTACATTCCACAAATAACATATAAGTCTCGCGCGGAAGGTTTGCCGATATCCCTTCCCAGTACACTCGCCCGCGTCCCGCAGTCGCCCAATATCCTATACTATAATCTCTTTGTATTTAGTAGACTTTCTTTTCTGTCCACCCTATCGACTGTCAATGCATGACATAATGACGTCATCGGCAAACCTTCCGGCTCATCGGCGGCTTATAATAAAGTGCTAATTTATTTTCACTAATACCTCAAATAAATAGAAATATATAAAATTGATCTACACATTACAAAATATTTCACACAATGATTATAACCGAAAACTAACGCTGCGACCATTTTTAGTGAAATAGACACACAACGTATTGGGCAACGTAATCTTTTGTAATCAGATGAGCTTTATGCTCCTTTGGCCCTTTTCCAATAAAAAATAATATTCCTAGTAGCATGTAAACAAGTAGGTAATATTTCACCACCCTATGTTTTGTTAGTATTTACATCCCAACCTTTTTTTGGCCATGCCGATACCTCACCGAACCATCTCTAAAATCGTAAAGTCACCCATTATTATATATAATTATTATTATTCAAAAAGTTAATTCCTAATAAAAAATGAATCCCTTTAAAATGATATCCCTAGCTGCATATAAATAGATAGGTAATATTTACTGATCATCTTGATCTAATGCAAGTTATGTCAGCGTTCAAATGACCTGTAACGAGAGCTAACAGTAAACGTTTGGGCAGATCGTGTATCGCGTACAAGGTCCACCGGTCACTGATCTCTGCACCTGTATTACGCGACTCCCATTAATTTTTATTAGCAAACCGGTATGTACGTTACTATTTATAGTCAATACATTACTTTAAACCACTTGCAATCCCAGTGACAGCTATAATCGCCTGCTAATGTCCTGCCAGCTATAACCATCTACAATTCTCAAACCTGAACTACAAAATACACCACCTACTTACAAGCGCACCCTGCACAAGATTGGGCAGAAAATCCTAAAATGTAATTTATAATCCTGCCACATTTCAAGTTCAGAGAGATAGAGAGAAGCGCTGACCATCCGTCTGACTTATATAGGCTGAGTCTTATTTAGGTAATTATTGGTCAAATTCAATTAAAATTATTTATTTGCTGAAAGAATGGTTTTTATACAGACGTTAATGTGATCTTGACCTCCAATTCATTGTACCGGCCGGTGTATCGGTGTCCAAAATGATTTATAAAGTTTAAGATTAATTCATCCATATCATACACAAAGGTACTATTCAATTAATCACCGTTCATGTATGTCAGTTAATATACATCCAAGTCAAATAATAATGAATTACATACAGCATACAGGTAGCCGTCACCACATGTAAACAATTAAATACATCAATACGCATCGACACAGAACTATTACGCATCAATCTTTAGATCGAGAAATGTTTCCATTACTTAAGATTTAAAAAAATCATTCATACTGTAAAAAACAATTGATCACGAGCCATTGACATGGATTATTTTTAAATCGTTGGATTGGTAGATCTATATATTCTTTTGGCAGCTTGTTAAAGATTTTTATAGCCATACAATAAACATTACTACTGAATACCATTGATTTGCACCGAGGTAAATATAATTTATTTTTAAAATTCAACTCTAAAAATATAGATGGTTAGCCAAATTGCGTACCTATATTCCAATTCAATCAACCTATGTAGATACATAGATATGTATAGGGCTCTCCCAAGACTCCGCCACTACACACAATTATCGGCTCTTCGCTAGTAGCGGCGAACATCATCAAGTATATTATTTTTTAATCGCCGCAAATTGGCTACCTTGTCACCTTTCAAGACTTGAAGTATAGATACCAAGAAAAAAATGTCATAGCTGAACGTCTTCATTCTTCTAAATTAAATATCCAGTGTTCCATATTGGGCCTTCCGATTAGAACACATAAAATCGTATTCACACCTCGTATTCACATTAGAAATAAGTATGTAGCCTGCACCTGCTGATCACACGGATGCAAATCATTCTGGGAAACCAAACAAGTCTGACAAGTTTCATACTATCCAACCGATATACTAAACCCTATTAGAATTGTTGCGAAAATAAAACCAAGCGTGAACTGAATCGCTGTAAGAGTAGACATTCTTGAGGCATCTGATTGAGAAATATTTTTAAAAATTACCTAGGGTTTAATTAATCGTAGGTACGCTCCGTTATTATTATTTTTTTTTAAAACTTTCGCGTTTAGTACACATTTATATTCTAAATCTAGTCTGAACGCGTATAACAAAGGTATTTGTTATCTTCTATTCCTACTCAACGTTTCGGCACGGGTTAACTCGTGTCAACTCATGACCACGGCCTTAAACAAACACCTTCATTATACGCCTTCGGACCCGATTTAGAATATAAAAATACCAATTTTTTCCATCACTATCTATCAACGTGTTCATATTTTTCCGTTACTCTTCATATAAACAAATATTACGTCTTTATATAGAAGTATCGTCCACATTGACAGGGAAAAAACAACTGAATAAAAAACTGTGGATAATACTTTATTACGAATTGTAGGCATGTATTAATCCGTCCTACGAACTACACATATGTCTTCATTGCGATTCATAAATTTGTTATAAAATTAACTATTACTAACAAACAATAAAAGCAACTTTTGCATTTATAACATTATTAGTAAAATAAAATTGCAATTTTACGCCAGAGACTCGTATCCGTCTAACCTGATAGTCATTTTCCTAACCACACAATCATGATTCAATGTATCGTTTTAAAGTTTTCTTTAGGTATAACAATAGCTGGTGTCAGCTGGCTTTAGAATATCACCACCGCCATCTGTTCCCGTTGGTGGCTAAGTGATAACAAAAACACCACGACAAGCCCCGAGGGAGTGCACCCCGTCTAACTGCACAACAGTGAACCCGCCAACCCCCTTATAATAACATAAAAAGTCAAGACCATATATTCCTCATGCACACGACAATGTATACGAAGAGGCCTCTGTCTAACAGTGAATGAAATAAAGGCTGATTATGATATTATTAACTATTATGGATTGCACAGTTGAATCTTAACAATAATTAAATGTGACATTAAATGAGAAAAGGGACCTTATTTCCTAGAGCACGTTAGAGCATGTTTCTATTTAAACAGAATCTTGAAATAATGAAATTTAAAGTCAGAAAATATTAATTCTAAATTAATAAATCCATACCGTCCCTTTGCTCAAATGACCTCACAAATATTTTCTCACAGGACAAAAGACTTTATCGCCTCATCGACAATCGGAAGGCCTGCTTCTCAATACTATCAGCTATCGGATGCCATTGTCCACATTGCCAATGCCATTATAGTCAGCTACCGTTATACTTGCGTCTTGAATACTAATGCTCTTGCGATAGAAAGCTGTATTAACATCCCAAGTACGTCATCGGGTTCGTACTGTTTACTACGAACAGATGATCATTACTTTAAAATGCCCTCATTAGTTTAATTAATTAGTTTTAAGAGGTAACGGTAGCTATAACCGGATTCACTAACTTAAACGTCATCCTTAAATACGAGTATTAGTTTAGCCACACAGTTTTAAGTTTATTGACTATAAAAAAATACGATTATAATCGTAGATTCACGTGATGTCGAATTCAACCAAAGTCAGTTATGCAAAATTATCGCCTTAAAGCTGGCTCAATACTTTACTTACTTCAACATGCACCCAAGAGCGATTTAACTTTTGATATATAACAGAAAGGAGAATTTAGTTATCTTGTCTTGAGAATTAGTCATCTTAGATTGAAATCAGATGCTTTAGCAAAATGTGTTGATGCATTTAATATGTAATATTGAAATCAGATGCAAATAAATTCCTGCAGGTTTCTTACTTGTGCATTACCTTTTATTATACCTTTATTTCTGTTTAGGCTATATAACCCGATAAACTATATTTATAAAGGAACCTCATTGATCTTCTTCATCTTACATTCCTATTTTATTCTGTCAGCTATTTTATATCATCTATTATTTTTATGTCGTTGTGTTGTTGCCCATTAAACGCCATCTGGAAGACTCGTGTCGTGTACGACACTGAGGCCTAGACATGAGCAACAGTTGCCACCCGTTAGATTTGTTTCCAGATAATATAAAATCCAATCAATGTCATTAAATTAATATTAAAGTTAATATTTTAATCAAGTTATCTCTCTGGTAATATACTGAGGTATTTTGTTTAAAAGCTTCAATACACTGGGAGAATACGCCACATTGCGTTTTTTGGGAGCGATAAGCTCCACCGTCCGTCCGCGACATAATATGTTGCAGGTTAATAACAAAATTCGTTTTTTAATTAAAAACCTAGATATTCAATTAAATGTAATAGCTTGCCTACTTACCAATTTGCAGCGTTTTTAGAGCTGACCTACTCAGCTCCTAGGTATGTCCAGTAAGTATATATCTGACCTAATGGACAGAATGGTGGTATTATTTTTTGCTTCAAATCCTTTAAAGGATAATTTGTTTATTTACAGACATGTTCGGAGGCCGGTGTTCGCGGCGAGACCCCAATGTCGATGCGTGTCTTCTGCGAAGTTTCAACTCACTCGCCGAACATCTCAAAGATGGAGCACCTGAATTAGATATAGAAAAGGTAAGATAATCATTACATTTTTTCGCTGCGATTATCAAGTTTATTTTTTTGTAATTGCACTGTATGTTCCCCAAATAAATAAATAAAACGGCACGCTGTCCAAGCGCCCAATAATCGTGACGTCACGCTGGACTCGGCACTCGTGGTAGAGGTTTTGTTGTCCCTTATTCGCCTTTTAAGACACCCGCGGGCCGAGATGTGTGCGGGTACTCTAAAGCCGGCCGACACCATACGGTCATAATTAAACCAAAATACACATAACGTTTTATGTACAATATTTTCAGTCGGAAGACATTGTGATAGACGAGCTGTCCATCGCGCTGGGCGGCGGCCCTGACGGCTACCGAGCCACCTTCAAGGACATCCACGCGACAGGAGTCTCCAACATGACCATTACAAACGTCAGGTAAATCATAGCCACTTTTCTTTTCTTTCAGTTTTACTTTGCTATAACTGCTTTATATTCTGTTCACTAAATCATAACAGAGTTCAGTGTCCCAAGAGTTTTGTGGTAAAGTAGGTACAGGACAATATAACTTTTTAAACTTTCACGTTTTGTACACATTTTATATTGCACACAATGTACGGCTGGTGTTACCGGTGCCGAAACGGCGAGTAGCAATATAAGGTAAACATATTTGTTTCATATAGTAATGATATACATATGGTAAACATATAGTAAAGATATACATATGGTAAACATATAGTAAAGGTATTCCTTTACTATACGCGTTCAGACCCGATTTAGAATATAAATTAGGTACAGAGGTCATTTTAGATTTCTTTGGATTTTCTTCTGATTTTTGTGTCGCTAAGAGTCCCTATAAGTAATAATTGTTATCTAGAAGTTGCAAATATGAGGTGATTATAGTCTTATAATCACCCTGAATATATAAATACCCTGTGAATACCCTGAATATAAGTGTACAACAAATAAACATTAAAAACACTTATTAAAGTCAGCGCTAATGAGAGCCTTCGAGGGGCTTACTTTAACTGATGTCTTGGGAAATTTATATTTCCTATACAATGTCCTATACAACTCATCGTAAAATTATAATTAATGAGTATTCCTCGAAGAATGTTAGGAAATAATCTTTGTCTCCGAGGAATTGTCTCGGTAATGTATTCGGCTCACGTGCGCGGTGACACATGGGTCCATTGTGCCAGTGTGTCGAACGTTTCCCAGAGCTCGGTGTCAAAGCGACATAACGTAATTACGAGTATGTTTAAAGTCTTCAGTATCTACAAAGTCTCATGTAACTTTTTTTTTTATGTACGTAGGCTGCAGACGAGCATACAGTCCACCTGATGGTAAGTGGATATTGTCGCCCATAGATATTCGCGATACATGCCAACATTAGTCCAAAATGACAAACGGCACGCCCCCGGATATATAGTTACCTTTGGATATATAGGATATATTGGATTGGATATATAGGAATGGATTTTCCAACCACCTCTATTCGTTGTCTCTCTCCTCCATCCCGTAAACTTTCCCATCTACCTGAGATCCTCCTCCAAGCAAACCATCCATCTTTTCCTAGGTTGGCCTTTTGGTCTTTTTTTGGTGCGGAGTCCATCTACTCGTAGTGATCATAAATATCGGTACACCTACCCACTGTAATAAAAAATTGCTACAATTTGCTTTGGAACTGCAAAAGAATTTACAAGAAAATGACATCTATTATATTTCTTTAACAAACTACAAAATATCTGTAGGTATTGAAAGCCAATAGAAAACCACTGTCTCGTTTTGACGAATCGTTGTTCCTAGAAAATGTTGAAAATTTGCGAAGCTCTTTTAAAATTTGCCGAAGCATTTTCTTCCTTATCATTTCCGAGTAGCCAGTTACGTTACAGTTTTATTAAGTTTTGCTTTTGTTTGAAATAAATAAGTTTGAAATAATTATAAAATTATAAAAGACTCGACTACGATTTAGTGAAAACATACTATAGTAACTGTACCGCACCGGCTCTATCAGTGGACTGTATGTAACGATGTGGTTGCCGGTACGGTTGTTGCTTGCTGTATACACTGTTTTTTTCTTCAGGATGCCAATACAAACATTTCTTCTATTTTCTTGTTTATTGTTCAACTGTACAACTCGGAATGAATCTACGGACATTTGTTCCTATATTTATATAATTTTCGCTTAGTATGTCGACCGATCAGAGAGCTTGTTTTAATTCTGTCGTCCAATGACAGCGGCTACATTTCTCTGTTAATTCCGGCTTTCTGATTGGTTGAGCAAAACGACAAAATTTTGATCTTTTATTTACTAAACAATTTGTACTTTACGGCTTATAATTATAATTTTAACTAAAAAAATGTAATCTGCGTAATAACCAATCAAACAATAACAATGTTAACTATTAAATCAATACTACAAGAAAACTTAAATAATAAAATTATGCAATCTATACAAACAAAGACTTAAAACTATTGTCGCATCGGTTGTCCCGAACAGTAACATTTCATAGATCTACTTATATTAACATACATACAAACGCTTTCGTTCGGAGGTTCAAGTTCCTTGGAAATAAACTTTTTGGTCAGTAACTTGACTGTAATAGCCTATAGTGGTGATAGCCTATTCTCAACTCTCATTCGTGAAGTCGTGAGTTCAAATCGTTGACCCGTACCACTAAGTTTAATTAGTAATTAAGTTGAGTTTCTACTGAAGTATTGATTTAAAATTATCACTAACTCGGATAAAGGATAAATCAACTTGACTGTGGATCTTATTACCTTATAAATAACATTACCAGGGTTGTAGCGAACCCAATGATACCCTATTTAATGAAATCGATTGGGTAGCTTAGGCTACAGATGAAAACATATCTACAATAATCCACATACATAAAGCATACATTCATTTTTACAACATTATCCTCCTTTTAACTTCGCCATCGAGTTTTAAAGTTCATAACAATAAATATAATTTGCCCTCCAGGTCCGACCTGGAAACGCATCAGTTCCAACTGACGCTATTCGGGCCGCACATCAGCGCGCGCGCGCGCTACCGTTCCTCGGGAGTATTGCTGCTGATCCGCGCTTCCGGCGGCGGTGACTACTGGGGCGAATACGGTCAGTATCATTCAATTGTAAAATTTGTATTGAAACTAAAGTTTCAGTATACCTCATCAGCCAGGATTGTTGGAGCACCTCACAAACCTAACGCTTGACGACAGTCTCAGCTTTACCAATTGCCAATTTAAATTCAAATTATTTATTTGTCGATGTGGACAATGAACCAACAGTATTTAAATATATTTTCATATTCGGTATACCCGTGGCATATGAAAACATATAAGTCTTATACATCTATCTATATAAATAAAAATGTAAACGTTCGTTTGTTCAAAATCTCCAAAAGTTCTTCGAAAATATGTATGTATTTAATTTCGGTGTATTCTCTCGCATCGATAATCGACGTTCGTCATTTTTGTTCCATTTATGTGTTCAGCATCAGCGTTTTTGTATAAAGTCTTTATACAAAAAGACATACTCACATAATCACTATATAATCATAGTGTTTGATTACTCACATAATCGCAAGGGATTTAAAAACTTTAAAACGTCGCGCTGGCCACTGCTAGTTGACGAGTTCACTCTTTTTAGGGGTTACCTTGGCTCCACGGCACGTGGTGGCGGCCGATAACAAGCAGGCTAACTCGGCCAGTCAGACGCGCCAAGTCGACTGTAGGACACAGCATCGTTCTCCTCAATAGTTTTTTTTTTCTTTCATATTGTAGCAATGGTCCAGTTAGCACATGCTGTCAGTAGCGAGTTTTCTTAGTAATTAAAGTCAAAATAATTTAATAAAATAATAACATAAACTATCAGTGTTCAGTCACGTGGAAGTAAGTCAGGAGTCGCTCAGTAAAGTAATAGTAGGTTTACTGGGGACAGAAATGTACTCTGTAACGTTAGAGATTATCGCGCTTTTCACAGAAATGTATTTATTTAAACGGGTAAAATAAATAATGTAAATATTCGCGTTGAGACCCGTTCAAATAAATAGATGTGGAACTCATTGGTCTTTCCATTAAGCTACTATATGGGGTTCTTCAAGAAAGCTGTGAATTGGATTTTGCAAGGTTGGCGGCGCACACGCATACCCCTTGGTGTTGCAGGTGTCACTGGGTGGCGGTAACACTTACCATCACTTGGGACCGCTTGCTCGTCCGCCCACTTGTCTATAAATAAAAAAAAAACACGAAAAATGCAGTCTCATACTTTTATTTGATTATTTATTCACAAACACTAGTCACTTTGAAATTTAATAAACTATCACTATTAAACCACTAAACACGTTATACAACAATTTTAGATTAATAAAACAAAAATTCAATCATTACTACTCGAGTTCTCGCCAAAAAGTCCTCCTCGATAATCATACATTTTGCGCTTGTTTGCCATCAGACGGCGTGAAAGCGAAGGTGTACTTCCGCGGCAGCCCGTACACGCGCGACGGACGTACGTACCTCGAGCTGCAGCAGCTCAAGCTCGACTTCTCTGTCAAGGACATACAGATGGGCGTCGAGAACTTGCACAATGGAAACGGTGTGCTACGTAAGTGTCACTGGTCTTAAAACAATTGGGGTTTCGAAACGCTCACATTCTCTGGAGTTTCATAAATACATTAGCGGCGATGACCACTTGTCAACATGTAACTGTTTGCCATCTCTTTTATATAAAATATCCCTCGTTATTACAGAAGCAGCTCTGAACCTGTTTATAAACACGAACGCGCAAGAACTCTTGAAGGAGATGAAGCCGGAGCTGAAGCGCGACCTCGCCGACAAGATGTCGCGCTTCCTCAACCGCATCCTACAGCACATACCCTACGATGACTGGATCGTCGACTAAGATTGTCTACACTTACACTTTTAAGATTGTCGAGTTCACGTATACAGTGTGTCCGAACTTTTCACGAAGCCTGAAACCATAGATTCGCTCCTAATTTAACATATGATCTTACATATATTCATTCCTTTTTTTGCAAAAATATTATTTTTGTGAGCTTTGTGAGTTATCTTTGTATAAAAAACTTGATAAATACTAAAAAAACGGTTTTTTTTTTTTCGAAAAATATTTTTTTTAATGTCGATGAACTCAGAATATTGAATAGAATTCAAAGTTTCAGACTTCGACATAAGTTCTGAATCACCCTATATTTGTCTATTACTTACTTATCATTAAACTGATCTTAAATGCTTATATTCAACCTTATATGCTTTTTATGTTTCTCGACGTTTCAGCAGAGTTTACACCGGTCATGATCGCGAGGTGACTGTGACAAAAAGGAAATAAAAAAGGTTAAGATCCGTTTAAGACCGCGTGTAGGACCATTTAAGAACCATTTAAAACATGTGTAACAGACAAATACGTATATGTAAACCGCATTCACATACAAACTTTACATACACAACTCTTAATAATAAATTGTTGGATAAGGATCCACAGAATTATCAGAACCTAATTTCGTAAAAATGAAGTTTTGTTCTAAGATCTTTTTCTATAGTAAAAACGCGCTGTAAAATTATTATTGAAATCTCAAACTTATCGAAGTCTCAATATTATTATAACAGTCTCAGTATTAATGAAGTCTCGATATTAGTAGTCTCGGGATCCAATAAATAAACTTTTCCGGGTCTTAGTCCTTGTCGTGATTTATATGACCTTAGCCAGTCTACAAAGAGATTTATTAGTTTCCAACGTCTCGATAAAAAACATAAGTCGGTCTTAGAATCGTCTATTTATCCCGATTGAAGCTTTATTGAAGTATCAGTTTCATTAAATTCTCAGTATCATTGAAGTCTCAATATCATTGAAGTCTCAATATCATTGAAGTCTCAGTATGATTGAAGTCTCAGTATGATTGAAGTCTCAGTATGATTGAAGTCTCAGTATGATTGAAGTCTCAGTATGATTGAAGTCTCAGTATGACTGAAGTCTCAGTATCATTGATGTCTCAGTATCATTGAAGTCTCAGTATCATTGAAGTCGCAGTATCATTGAAGTCTCATTATCATTGAAGTCTCATGATTATTGATAGATAACTCAATAATACTTTTACAATAAGAATTGTAATAAATATCCATGCTTAATATTAAAAAATCATAGAACAAAAGCTTATAGTGTTCCATACTTCCAATACCTATCCTATATAATACTTGGCTTGGTACCTATCCTATTGGCACAACGAATAGAACTTCCTATTTTTATACTCTAAAGGCTTTAACTACTAATTACATAAATGATACTTTTAACTAATATCATAATAATAAATTCTTAAGTGAAACTGCTTTTCCGATGTGAAATAAAGATAAAATAATCAAGCCAAATGAATGCGTACAAAGAAACGGTACAAACAAGTACAAGTTGCTGAAATATGTAACAATATGAAGAGCATTTGAAAACAAGATTGGTTTGTGACAAGTCCCGAAAAATAATTAATTTATACAACAGAATTGATTCCGTCGATGATTTTCAACATAAATTAGATAAATTGATCGTGATACGAAAAGTACAATGTCTGTCTATTTTTCGCGCCGCACTGACCTTGGGTAATTATTGGGCTTATATAGGCGAGATTTCTACTGGTATGTACTGGTATGTACTATTTATTCTGGAAGGTTATACTTTTTATCAAATTGTTTATTAATTAATGTGTCATTTTGGCCGGTAGATATATTCAATAAAAACCACATGAATACCAAATCAACGCTTTTAACTTTTATTAGCTTTTAGCTTCAATTTTTATTATGGCATCAAGAACTGGGCATCAAAACCGGGGAAATGAGATATCTGCCTTACAAGTATCTCAAAAATGTATAAGGGAGAGACGACATAACTACCGGCGGAAGCATAATCGGCCGAGGTACAGAGCCTTAGGTAGTGGTGCATCTTGGGGTGAGACATGGTTGAGCGGACTTTTCTATCCAGGGTGTCTAATTTGGTTTGAGACCATCCAACCACCAAAGGTGTGCATGAGCCAGCCGTTATAGGTTCGGATCTTACTAGGGCCCGATCTTATTAGGGCCCAATTTTTACTATTGAATTTTTTATTTACCAAACACTATTTTTATAGAAACAAAAAAAATATTTATGGTATGTGTAGACAATAAGTTGACATTAGAATTACATTACATTAACAATACAATACAATTACATTACATTAACGATACAATACAGTACAATTGCATTACATTACAATTGTATTGGTGGTCAGGCCAGGTTTAATACAAGAGTACCCATCATTCGTTGAAAATAACGACAGGGGTCATCAAGGTGTACAATGTACATAATGAATTCATCCACACAGGGTGTAGCCGAACCTTTCCGGAAGCCTGAAGCCACGAATTAAAAAAAACGATTTACAAAAAAGTATGTCAATGAACACAGAATCATGAGCAGAATGATTTTGATTTTAGCATATGGTTTAATCATGGTTTTAGGCTTCGGAAAAGTTTCGAACGCAACCTGTTTCTAATAAAATCATCAATATATACCGATTTAGATACACTGACAAACTGATTTCGAAATGAAACTCCAAGTGAGCGAAGTCGCAGTCACATATTAGTTAAAATATTTTCTTAGCGAGTATCAAAATAACTTGTTAAGTTCTAACTAAACCTGCGCAGTTATCAACTAAAGGCAAAAGACAACTGTAATTAATCCGTGAACAAATTAAGATATTTCACAAAAATAGATGATAAGTTATTTAGAACAAATTAAGTGTTTATACTAATATTTATTTTATGAGTATTTTTTAAATTATGTTTACTGTCAAAGGTCTCAGGGAGATTTTTCTAATGTTAACATAAGTTTAATTATTAAGCTTTACTTGTAAAATGAAAATAAACGTTAAATTTAGAAATTGTTTCATTATTATTATGACTAATCATTCCGCTAACCTTATAAATCCCTTATTTTATGGGATGCTGGGGACAACTCAGTTTCCAATAAAGAAAAGGTGTTCGAAAAATGTAAAGATGTAACTTTTATTTTGTAATTTAAATCCACAACTACATAAAACCTATTTAGAAAAACAGAGGTCATAGCCATTATAACAGTCAAATCTCAATTGATTTCGCAAGTTTTCAAAATTATTTCCAAAAATGTTCACTGAGTACATATATCCTACAAACTAACTTAATTAATTAAAAATAATCCTTGTAGTTCCGTCATGTCACAGATGCTTTAACTTTTCCAAGATTTTGATGCGCATGTCAATATTCTTAAGATTGTTTACTTCTCTTGAATATCTTATATCTTGAAAAAAAATCTTGAATATGGCATTTAATAAGTAGGGGAGACCGAGGTGTGTTGACACAAAGGTAAGTTGACACACTGTCGATATCTCAATAACTATAAGCTATATATGTATGGCAATAACACATTTTAAACTCGTTTGGGAAGCGGATCAAGCTGTCAGTACACGTCGAAGGCGTGCGGCCAGCGGTTGTGTTGATACAACGTCCGTGCTCAAAAATCGGTGAAAAGTAAGTTTTTCATTAATTTTTAAATGTATGTATTACATGTTACGTAAATTATTTAGTAATTGCCTGGTTAGTATTAATGTAGCATATTTATCCAAGTTTCGTAATTGGACTTCGTTTTGGCTCAAATTATGACCTTGTAGCATGTACTCGACATGAAGTTTAAAAAGTCGTTATTTTTATGATCGAGGTACGTTGAAACACCTTGTGTCAACTCACCTCGGTTACGAATATTAAACGTAATTTATTTACATTAAATATTAAAAATTAAAATGATATTAAAAAGTTATGTTTTATTATTTCAGAATGCCAAATAATTACAAACGTAAAACGAATAGAGGCGAAGCTAGTGTCGAAATCTATCAACTAGCAGCGGAAGAGGTAAATTTAAGGGGGAAAAGCCTTCGTAATACTGCAAAATCTTACAATTTAAATTACTCTTCATTATACCGCTTTATTAAGAAGATTAGAACACATAAAGAAGATGAAAACCAGGTTAGAATGGGATATGTGCACAATTTTATATTTACTGCTGAGGAAGAGAATATCTTGTGTGAGTATCTTCTAACTTGTTCAGCAGCTAATTATGGTATGTCTACTAAGGAAGCAAGACGACTTGCTTATCAACTTGCTAAACAATACGACAAAAAGTTTCCTCCTTCATGGGAAAAGAATGAAATGGCTGGAGAAGTATGGTTGAAACTATTTATGGAACGACACGCCACTCTCTCTTTACGGACTCCTCAAGCAACAAGCTTGGCTCGAGCTACTAGCTTTAATGAAACAAATGTTAAATTATTTTATGATAATTACACACAACTATTGGACAAATATAAGTTTGAACCTGCTGACATCTGGAACATGGATGAAACGGGTATAACCACGGTTCAAACACCGAATAGGGTAATTGCTCGAAAGGGTGAAAAACAAGTTAGCTCCATGACATTGACAGAAAGAGGGACTTTGGTTACACTGGCTCTAGCTGTGTCACTGGAAATAATCTTCCTCTTATGTTTGTCTTTCCCCGAAAACGTTTTAAAGATCATTTCATACGCGATGGACCTGTTGGAAGCGTTGGGACGGGAAATAGTTCAGGGTGGATGCAAGAAGATGATTTTCATACGTTTCTACAACACTTCAAAAAATATGTCAGACCTTCTATGATTGAGCATAATGTCCTCTTAATACTTGATAACCACAGTTCCCATATAGCTGTGAAAAACATTCAATTTTGTAAAGAAAATGGTATAATTCTGTTAACATTTCCACCACACTGCACGCACAAGTTGCAACCTTTGGACCGTGCTATATTTGGTCCGTTAAAAAAAGCCATTAATTCTTCTTGTGATAGTTGGATGCGTTCAAATCCAGCAAAAACAATGACTATTTATGATATTCCTGGGATTGTGAAAGTGTCATTTGAAATAGCAGTCACAGGAAGAAATATAACATCTGGGTTTTCTGCAACTGGAATTTGCCCGCTCAATACAGCTATCTTTACAGAGCAAGACTTTTTACCTAGTCAAGTTACAGACCGCCCATTGAATAATTCGCAGCAAAATACAATAAAAAACGGTCAAGAAAACAATGAAATTTCATCAATTTCAGCACAAAGATGTTCTACAAATTGTAACCCCAGAACGACTACTTTTATTGACATTAATGACATTGCATCAAATAAAGATCCCATTGTTTATACGTCAGATTGCGCACCGGAAGATCCCATCGCTTCCACTTCCAGTGCATCTCGAGAACCAATTGCCTGTACTTCAATCGAAACCGTCATCACTAAAGTGTTCTCACCAGAGGTTATTAGACCTTTGCCTAAAGCTCTACCAAGAAAGAGAACTCAGCATAGAAGAAAGGTAAAATCAGCTATATTAACCAATACTCCTGAAAAAGAAGCTTTAGAGGCAATAGAAGCAAACAGAAAACTAAAACATGCTAAAAGACAAGTATTTGTTGAAGGAGAAGAAAAGAAAAAGGGCAGAAAGAAAAAGAAGCCAACTAAATATACCAAATGCAACGACAGCGAACATGATAACGACGATGATTGTATATGTTTGTGCTGTCTCGAACAGTATAAAAATAGCAGACCCAACGAGCAATGGGTCCAATGCCTAGACTGCAAAGGTTGGGCTCACGAAGAATGCACAGGAGGCGAATTAAATTACGTTTGTCAGACTAAATAAGATTTAAATTAGAAGTATGTTTGATTAAATTGTGATTTATTGTATCAAAATAATACCTAAATAGATCTTTTTGGAATTTAAGACTTTGACTTTATAAGACAATAATAATTATTATATACTGATGATTCCTATATTGATCTCTTTAATGTTTAGAATGTCTACTTGCCTAGAATTAAAATAAAAGTGCCTTAATATATATATAAAAAAAAATGGTATAACAACAAAAAAAAGTGCTTTACTTATTTTTAATATAAATAAAATAGATTTAATTAAATAAAGTATTTTATTATGGTTTAAACTAATATTAATTAAGTGTTTCAACCAACCTTTGGGGCTGTGTCAACTTACCTCGGTACAAGGAGGGTTGAAACAGTTGGAATGCATCCCTTAAAATTGATTTCTCACTAATTTGTGATTAGTTTAAACCATTTTGTTTATAACTTTATATAAAACATGAAATAATCTTTCTATAAAGTTTTAGTTTATAATCTTAGCTCTAAAAATGAGGAAGCTATCACCAGAAATGTAAATTTTGTGTCAACCCACCTCGGTCTCCCCTACTTAAAATTTAAGTTATAGCGAGAACTATGGTAGCATAAAAAGTTTTATAGTTCTTAAAATTTTCTTATAGTAACACACCAACCAATGTCTCCCTCAAAGCTCACCACCACATATGATCGTCAGCTCTTCTTGGGACACGCTCCGGTCACGTGGACGCCTAGAAGAAGTTGACAGTAATGGTTACTACTGCTAACCTCTTCAAGGTGTCCAAGGAGCGTGTACCCCACTGTGGTTATCGTTGGAGGATTTGCCCCATCGATCGTCGATCCCGAGACCCGTAAACTCCGAGCTATCCGAAGTCTCTCACTGAGCGACTATTTTTACAGTACCTTGAATACAAAACTTATTCTTCAAAATTAATCGAGAACCCGCAATAACTTGTGTGATGGTAAGACAAGCAAGGGATCTACGTACCTACGTATATCCCACAGGGTAAAGACAGGCTGGTGATGCACATGGTGTGATTGTAGATCAATGATAAAACAACATTATTACTTGTAATTAAAACCTCATAGAGTTCTCCAATTGTAAAAAAAGCAACTTTTCCGTTGCTGGATTCTTCAATATATGTATTGGTAAAGACAGGTAATATAGGTACGTCACGTAAAAAAAGCGTGACGTCTGTGGAAGGGATGAGTCCGCGCATCGGTACAGTTGCGCGAGAAATTACTTGTTGTTTTATGTATTATATTTCAATACTTTAGAGTAAAGGTTTGTTTGAAACTAGAAAAATAGAAGTTTAATATTATAATTTTTAATATGATTTATGCCTTTTGTTTTTACCAAGAGTTCCAAAAACTCTGAGAAATTCGGAATCTCTTGCATCTTTTATAATAATTCATCTCACAGTGGCCTCAGAAGTATGCGTTGTCGCAGCGGTCCGTTTCATACATTGTTTTAAATTAATTACCTCGCCATTATCAGTCAGTCATTATTTTCATAAAACAATATACGTTGTAAACCATTTTTCTTTCTTTTCTATGCAAAACCATCTTGCAATATTCGTAATTAACAAAAACTATTGTGCGCGACTGTACTTTGGGAGAGAACGAAACATGGACTGAACGTGAAAAGCAAAGGTCGACTGACGTGCGGAGCTCTTATGTTTGCGGATTTCACTGCTTTTGTTGCATTTTGTCTCCTGGCAGGACCTTGCCGTACGTGTAGAGGACGGAATCCGAGTGGTCACTGCCTGGCTCAAGCCAGTCAGGTTGTCTTCAAAGACAACCTCTTAACTCTAAATAGATCACAAAATAAAACAAAGGTCTCGAATCCGGGTAAAAATTTTTCGTTAACAGTTCATACTTATCCATGCAATCGTATTCGAACTTTAGGCTCACGATGTGAGTGCTCCACGTTGTCACGGGTTAACGTTACGAGTATAAGATACTTATTACACATTCAAATACAAAAACCTAATAAACATATATACTTACACACACATAAACATACATTAATGCATACATACATGCAATTTCTTATATATATTTTTTTCTTTTTATAATTTAATCTTTGTACACGTACATGTATGTATGTATTAATGTATGTTTATGTGTGTGTAAGTATATATGTTTATTTGGTTTTTGTATTTGAATGTGTAATAAGTATTCTATAACGTTAACCCGTGACAACGTGGAGCACTCACATCGTGAGCCTAAAGTTCGAATACGATTGCATGGATAAGTATGAATTGTTAACGAAAAATTGTTTTCGTTGAACTTTTAATAAATAAGCTGGTAATTATTGGATAAGCACAAAGTGCTCCTATTATCATATTATTGGGGAGGACACTAGCTCCTGTGATACAGGTTTACCTACTTCAGGAATTGGGATTTCATATCATGTTATATGTCAACAAAAGTCTGTTAACAATAAAGATTTTATTATTGTTATTATTTTTATCTATCTATCTTACAGTTATCCATTTATAAGTATTTACAACCCCATTATTTACACGAGTTTCACATCCATTGACTGTTATGTCGGGATGTTCAACCACACGCTTTAGTAAGATCTTCAATAGACACGAAACATAGATTGGTCGAACTACAGCGTGTCAGCCTTTGATCGCAATAGTTGTGATCTGACAAATGGTAGGGGTCTGCACTTTCGCGGACGCCGGCTGGAACTGCACATTGAGACACGAATGCATTCAAACTGAACCACTGAACCTCAACGAACGTCAAGTAAATTTCTAAACACTAACGATATTTTTAATCGATCTATTATAAAATTAGTTTGCCTCTCTGAAGCAATAAAATACATAGAAGTAATTTGTGTGTGTACAGAAATGTTTTCGATGAAGGGTGTAGTCAATATAAGTGCCATGATGCTGTGCTGTTTACACTTAGTCAGGACTGAAAACGAAATGCAGGCAATAGGTAAGTGTGTTTTATTGTTTCGTGAATGAAAAAACGTGCTGTAAACTGTTAAGTTAGGTACATTAAGTGCAACGACAAAGGGTTCTGCAAACGGTTCCAAATTCTATTTCAAATAGAACCAATTAATATAATTTTGTTTAACAAACTTTTTTCTGTATGAGATAATGTATATTTTTCGACACAAACTAACAATACGTTTCTGTAAAAAGAAATAATGACAACAAGCGATAAAATATAACTATATAAGTATATATTTTTATACGCAAATATTGTTCTTAATTCTTCATGTATGATATTTATTAATTTTAACAATAATATAGCAAAATTTTATTTTTATTTTAGATTTTTTAACTACCGTATATAATTATGTGACAAAATCTAAAAAAATGAGACCTTGTTGTTTCTAATTTCCCAGATTTAGTAAGTCACTTTAGTGAAATCTTTTAAAAAATAGCTTCCAATTATTTATAGCCTTATCTTAAAAATCTTACAGTAAGTTTCTATTTAAACACAATCTTGAAACATGGAAATTTTATGTTAGAAATTGTTACCCCAATTCAACAAGTCCACAGCGAAAATGAGGTCCGTTTGCATAGTTAATTTCACATATATAGCTTAAAAATAATTTGCATAGTTAATTTCACATATATAGCTTAAAAATAATTTAAGACTCCTACTTTAATAATTTTACCTTTTATCATGTATTACATACCAAGATCATGAGTATTGTAAATTTTTACACTAGTTTGAAGAGGAAATTTTGCTAGTCCTATGAGAACGTATAAAACATTGCCCTACCGCATGTAAGCACGATTTCAAACTTTTCTTGCGTTCTTGGTCGAATCATTATACACGTAATGACTTTACCTAACGCTTTAAGGTTCATATTCATTGCTCTAAATGAGCGAAAAGGTTTGCTCAACAACGTTATATTTGTAGTCGGCGTCACCTAAAGTATCGACCACGGGCCAATCGATCTTTCACAGAAATGAAAACACTTTTGCAGCTCATATTAACTTATTCCTAGTTAGGTAATAACTTACAAGTTAATTAATACTAAGTTATTCTTTTTTTATAGAATAGATGGCAGACGAGTGGGCGAGCCACGGGATGGTAAGTGGCCACCGTCGCCCATGGACACCTGCAACACCAGGCGGGCATGCGGGTGCGCTGCTGGTCGCATAGAATCCAGTCTTAGTTAGGTAGCACCGTCTGTAAGTATAATATTGTGGGACAAACCTATTCGTTCAGTTAGGGCAGCTATACTCTAAGTGTGTTCCGCGGAACCCTAGGGTTCCGTGATACCTCTGTCGGGGTTCCGCAAGAATTTAGAAATAAAAAAATCAAAACACCTCTCTCTGGTCGCTCCGTGGCTGTGCGGACTCCGCGGCCGCGCGGAGACAAAACGCTATGAATGTTATTTATTTATTTATTTGTATTTGTATAAGCTTGTGTTACATTAGCTGGTACAATATCTCATAAGTTTGGTCTCAACAATTTTATACTTGTACAACGCGTTCGCTCTAAGTTTGCCGGTCTGTGGAATGCGCGTACCCTCCCCCACGTGACAACAAAACTTATAATGTGTCATAGTTTTACCCAAATATCTAACGTACACAATTTTTATTGTTACAATTAAATAAAAAATTTCGAACGTCATACACTCATACCTATCGCCAGCGGCAAACTTAAAACGAGCGGGTAGTATACTTGTAAGCGCTCAGTCTCTTTGATAAAAGCCGCCTCTGAATTAGACGCTATAGTTGTCAACTAGCGACTTTCGTCTCTAACTTCAAAGGATAAAGTCGATATTGTTTACAACGCTATTTTTAAATTTCTGTTTTTATTTTTGCTTTTTGTTTATCAAAGGTGCCGACTCGAGTATTTTCGAGAATATTTGAGATCGAGTCTAGGACTAAGTATAAAAGCGGCGATCGCGCGTTGGCGTCGTCAGTTGATGATTAGCGTTCGGAGCGATAAGTTACTACCTACTTACAAGCTCGCTAGCGAGAAACTAGTGTTCATTGTTTTACTGCCTGCTGTATTCTGTTGTCTCAGTTTTATACATTTCTTCCCTGTAGGTTCTAAATTTAGTCTCTTATACGCAGTAACGATTGTGCATTATTTAAACCCCACTATCCTGACTTGTAACATTATAAATAAAGAAGAATGGAACGTTGGCTTAAAGGTGTTAAACGTGTTCCAACAACATCTTCTAATGACGCTGAATGTTCAAAAGCAATGCGCGCGGAGAATTTAGCAATCACCGATCCAGAAGATGATGCCACGAGTGCCACGACGTCAAGCTCGACGGTTTCAAAGACGAAAAAAAGGAAGTATGATGAATCTTATATCAGTTTCGGATTTGTTGATTCCAACGGCTCACCTCTCTGCATGCTCTGTAGTAAACTGCTTCCTAATAGTTCCATGGCACCTGCCAAATTGCGTCGACATTTAGAAACCGTACACCCCGAGACTAAAGACAAGAATAAAGAATTTTTTGTTCGCAAAAAAGATCAGTTATTAGAAAGTCAAAAAAATATGATGCATGTAACACAAACTACCAACGAAAAGGCCACGGAGGCATCATACTTAGTTAGCTATCGCATTGCACAAGCAGGTGAAGCGCACACTATCGCTGAGAAATTAATAAAACCATGTGTATTAGACATAACAAAATGTATGCTTGATGAAAAATCTGCAAAGCATCTTTCTACTGTTCCGCTATCAAACGATACTGTTTCACGACGAATCCATGATCTGGCAAGCTACGTCAAACAAGAACTAGTTACACGTCTACAAAATACACGATTCGCTTTGCAAATGGACGAGTCGACTGATGTCGCTGGTTTGGCTATCCTGCTGGTTATTGTGAGATATCCATATAAAAGTTCTTTTGAAGAAGACATGCTTATGTGTTCATCGCTGCTTACAAACACTACCGGGGAAGAAATTTTTAATAAAATAAATATATTTTTTGAAGAACATAATCTCAGTTGGAACAATTGCATTGACATTTGTACAGATGGGGCCAAGGCGATGACAGGTAAAACAGCAGGAGCAGTGTCACGAATGAAAAATAAAGCGCCTAATTGTAGTTCCAGTCATTGTATTCTGCATAGACAAGCACTTGCGATGAAGCAAATGCCGTCTAATCTAAAATTAGTTATGGATGAAGCGGTAAAAATAATTAATTTTATCAAATCACGACCACTACAATCCCGATTGTTCTCATTATTGTGTGAAGATTATGGCAGCAAACATAAAACACTGCTGCTCCATACAGAAGTGCGATGGCTGTCTCGGGGAAAAACTTTAACAAGGCTATTTGAACTTAGAGCCGAGTTACAAATGTTTCTTTCAGCAGATACTTCTTTTAATTTGAAGGACCGTTTGTATGATAAAACTTGGTTGTTCCGATTGTCTTTTATGGCGGATATCTTTCAAAAACTTAACGAATTAAATTTATCGTTGCAAGGTAAACAGACAACAGTGTTTCAGGCCTATAATAAAATAACTGCTTTTAAAAGAAAATTAGATTTTTGGATCATTTGCATTGGTAAGAAAGAAATAGAAAGTTTTACGTTACTCAGTGAGTTTGTTAGCGAAAACGACTCAGAAATGTTTGAAGATAATGTGTTTGAAGAATTGGTCCAATATCTCAGTTCGATGCGCGCATCTTTTGAAAAGTATTTTCCCGAAGAACACAATACAAAAATTAAAGTGAACTCCTGGATTCATAATCCTTTTTTACCCAACTTGGAAAAGCCTGAAAACATGTCAAATGAGATATATGAATCTCTTTTAGAAATGTCATCAGACACAAGTATGGAGTCATTGTTCAAAACGACGCCTCTTAATGATTTTTGGTGCAGAATCCAAGATGAATATGCAATGCTTGGCCAAATGGCTCTGGATATTCTTCTCCCGTTCCCAACTACATATTTGTGCGAAACAGGATTCTCTACCTACGCAGCCACGAAAACAAAATATCGCAATAGACTGGACGCCGAAGCTGATATGAGACTCCAACTTTCTTCCATCAAACCTGATATCAAGCAATTGATGAAAAATAAAAAACAGTTTCATACCTCCCACTAGTTAGATTTTTTCTTTTTTAATGTTTTCTATTATTGTCCTTACCAAGTGGTGAAGTAAATAATAATTAGTAACTGATACATTGTACTTTTATTATGCTGATTAATATAGAATACACTTATAAAAATAATTGTTTTATTGTAGGGTTCCATCAAGTATTTTGCTTCCCAAAAGGGTTCCGTCATTTAAAAAGTTTGAGAACCACTGAGTTAGGGTAATGAAATTGAACTATAAAATCACCGAAATAAGTCGGTTAAGAGCGCAAAATAAGTTTGTAATCGTGTGAACGCTCAGTTGGACAATGCTTTAGCTGCTTGTTCAATGTGTTAATAATGAGCTTGGGGAGTCTTTAATTGTTCTATCACTCTATCGGACAATATTAGAGTCATGTTCAAACTGCACATTGATCACATTTTATTAGAGTTATAGTGTACGTACTTGTTAACGGACACCACTTTTCGCAGCTTTTCGCGGATGATGTAAATCTTAATTTTATATTGTATAAAAGGTACTGAGGCAATGGTAGAAACGTCCCGTCCAGTGGAGAGTATACTGGGATAAAAGAAACTATAGTCTACTGTACTTTCATATTACATCAAAGAGGGACGGGGAATCTAATGGGATGAGGAAATTTCCTCATTCCGTTATTCTTCCTATTCTCCATCTTTCCCGTCCACTCCAAATCCAATCATACATCTTCAAAGGTAGACGGCGTATCCGGGAGCGTGCCAACGTTTGTCATTCCGCGCTGATGTTGGCATGTAATACGGATGTCCTTGGGCGACAGTATCCACTAATTACCAGGTGAACTGTTGGCTGGTCGGCCACTTTCTTTATTATTATTCTTTATTGTGGGAAACCACGTTAGGTTATATACAAGACGCGTACAGATGAAACAACTATCGCGAAGATGAGATACGACAGGGTTATACCGACGATGTTACACAACCACTCAAGCCACCTTTGACATAGATCAGTCTTATGTAATACTAGTCATCGCCGACGAGTACGTTCACAGTATTAAACAATGCTTATTTTTGTAAATGAAACACCTGTAGAGTTTTTAAATATCTTCTCCAATTGACCTAACGTAACTCCAATTGGGACACCCTCCGGTCGAATGGACTAACGATTTCAAGAAAGTGGCCTGTAGAAGCTGAATAAGAAGAGCAAAAGAGCGTATGAGGTGGTGGTCCTTAGGAGAGGCCTACACCTAGCGGTGGAGAAACACACGCTGATGGTTTGGAATGGAGACCTACAGTAACAGTAAAATTGTAAAGTGACTATGCATCTGTACCTACTGAAAATCTATGTGGGTGTGTGAGATGTGCTATCGAAGATTGATACCATGAATTCCCCTCATGATTCTGAGTTAATTAACATTCTTCAGCTTTGTATTTAGCAAATAAGTACCTTTGTTTGAAAAATTTTGTCAAACAAAAATTATTTTAAAGAAATTACTTAAAATTATTAAATTATTATTTTACTTAAAGACTACGGGTTAGGGCGAGATGATAATTATCGATGATAAGATAGTTAGATTCCTTACTAACATAATTTTCAAGCCTAACCCCTAAACCTGTGGATATTATATTCCGAAAAAAAAAATATATATTAAAAAATTACCCTAAAACTTTCTCGTAATTCCAGGCTACCTCCCACAAGCCAGGCCAAACTTCATTGAAATCGGTTCAGTAGTTTAGTCGTTTTTGGACAAAAAGATTTTGGCAACTTTTTGGATTTATTAAAATACACATATAACTTATATTAAAAAATAGAATCAGATACAAGGGCGATCTCACAGTTTGCGAACGTTGCGTAAATAAATGCGAGTAATGTGGTTGAGCAAGATTCACGCAAACCATCTCTTACTGGGTCCACAAAAGACAAATGGTGAAGCAAAATCATACTCAAGCCAAGGTTATGCAGGCCAACAAACTCGTTTGACAAAAACATTTGACTTCTTGTATTTGCTCACACAGAATTCTATGTACTTTGGTTTGTGTGTTTTGGGTGTATGTAATAAACTCATGTCAATGCCTACATTTTGTCTGTGTTTTTGACTGTTCAATTTTTCATAAATAATTTCAAATAATAAGCCTCGCTAAAACACTCTTTAGTAAAACATTAAGTAAGTTAGTATCATCGGCTCTCTCGGCTCTCTCATCCTCTCACCGCCGAGCTAGTGACAATATTTCCCATACTTATTAAATGCCATACTTAATAAAGGTCTGTTCAGATATAAGCGATATTCGTCGCCACCTGCTGTATCACTACCCGAAGCGGTTAGCGAATATCGTTTTTATCTGAACAGACCTTAATAGTATTATACTCGGTCCCGAATTCAAGAGCATACAATAATTATGTATCACACAAATTAAATACAAGAATATTAAGAGTTAGTAAACTGGAGTCAAAAGAAGTGGCAGTGGTGAAGGAATGATGAGGAGAGTAAACGGTCCACTAAACTAAAAATAATCTCAACACCGTACTCTAACAAAGTGCAATGCAGGTGTTGAATCAGAGCAACATTTATAAGTACAGTAACTCCGTTATTTGCGTATTAAATTCTAAACGTATTAGGAATCTAGATAATACAAATGTTGTATAATAACATAATGAAATCTAGGTGGTCATTCATCTGTACCTACTAAACCAGACTACAATGACGTAAAGCGCCTACAAAGATGCCACCTTTCAATTTCCTGATAACATTTATATAAAACAATTTGTTTGTTATTTGTAAATATTTTATATTACATTGTAAAATTGTATTGTGTGATTCATCGATATGAGAGAATACACCTCGTGTCGATGAGGTGATTCCATTAAACTTTATTGGTGACTTTATTGAAAGATGTAATTTAATTTGACATGTAAAAGACGCACCAACGACCAACAAACATAAAGTTAAAGACAATATATTTTGTTACGATCTATCATAATCACAAGCAATCGTAACTGCTAAAGCGATAGGGTTTTATGGGGAGTAAAAACATTTTAACAAATAAAAGATTAGAAAAGCGGTTTACATCATGGCTCGCTAGCGATTTTGACTAACCGCCTTAACATTAAAAGATCTATGATATAAAACTTTTTATTTGAAGTTAATATTTATATCTTAAATGTATAATGTTGGTATAATGTTGATTTTTTGGCATCAACCTTTGTAGAAAATCAACAAAAGCTGCGCTAAACTTAGCCAGACACACATTCGTTATATACATTTGTAGAGACTAAGATCAATTTGCTTTGTCTAATTATAACAAACTAAGAATATGAGTGCAAATTGATACAAATGCAAGTGGATAGCGGTCAAGTTCGCCAGTCGACATTCGCTTTGTTCCGCTCCCACTTTCCAACGAGCTCTAAGTAAGATGTTGCTTAATTCGCGTTCATTACAATTAATTACGAGTTTTTCACATAATTAGGGCAGATTTAACTTGAGAATAGGTTAGAATTAGAACGCGTAAAGAGAAACAATTATATAGTAAAGTGATTAACAATTATATAAAAGAAAAGGAGAAGTGATTAACCGAAATCAATTTAGTCTCTTCTTGTCTAATTTAATAAATAGGTACTACTTGTTATGATTAAGTAAGTGAAAAAGGTGACTTTAAAACTGTAATACATCATTTTACAGTATTACTAAACGCAAACGGTATTTCCAAATGTAATATACGAATTTTATACTTGCACTTTAACACAGCAGCCCTTCAACATCATATATACCTGCAGCCAGTGGCGGATTTACACATTTGCCGCCAGTAGGCTATTCAAATTTTGCCGCCCCTACTGACCTCTGCAATTCAATACCCTAGTTCACAATCATATTAATTACACTTTTTTTGTCAATGAAATTGCAATTTTATGATTTGTGCACTATCGTCCTCATTACATCTACTACATTTACTAAATTTAAATTGTAATATTGAAACGCTATTGGAATATATTAAAAACTTATAATTACAAAAGTATATTTTACAAAGCGTTTAGTAATTTTTCATATACAGATGTTGGAGTATTCAATATACTGTATAATACTAAAATATTGTAATTTTTGTTAAATTTTCGAGACTCGTTTTCTCCATGTAATAATGTTTTTTTTTATTCTGTAAGACAAAAAAAAATTTTTGGTATCAAATTTGCCGCCCCCTAAAATCTGCCACCCTAGGCTCCAGCCTACTCAGCCTGCTGGTAAATCCGCCACTGCCTGCAGCATATAGATATTTCACAAATGACGTAATGTTGCAGTTTTCTGTATAAAATTTTGTCTATTTACAGCGCAATTATTTACTTTTCCATAAATCTGATAAGGAAATTTCCATTAAACAACAGTGTGACGTCCGCCACCACACCGTAAACAAACAACATATCGAGCAATGGAAAACAGGCTGATGTTATGACATAATATGCTATTAATAAAACACTTACTTTTTTTTAAATATTTCTAAAGCTATGTGTTTATACATTCGACCGTGTAGTATTGGCTAGCTTTAGAATAGCACCGTCCCTTCTCTTCGTGTGGTGTCGTAAAAGGTGGCTAACAATAAGTGATAACAAAGCCGTTACTACAAGCCCGAAGGAACTACACGCACTGCCTCTAATGGACTATTTATACGAGGCCAATTGTTAGGACAATCGACCAAGCCAATCCAATATTGGCATAATTTGAATAGAGGCAATCCATTTGCATTCAAATTAAGGCATTTTTTAAATTAGCTCTAATAGCCATTTTCCGTCTACCCATTTTGCTAAAAGCGAGTATAACGTCCGTACACAATCCTTTTCGTTGGTCTGCCTCCAATCTATCTCGGCATATCTCAGCTTAGTCGATTGTCTTAACAATTGGCGTCGTGTAAATGGTCCATAAAAGAGTGGACTTGCCAATCCACTCGATCACCGCGGATACATTCCATACACAAGACAATGTGCATGAGGAGACCAAAGTCCCACTAGTGGACGATGAAAGTGCTGGTTATGGATATTTATGATTATCGCATGTGCTGTGAGACTATTTCGACATGTATACCTAAGTCACATTATCCGTAAAATTCAGTAATTTACGTGGAACCCTTACTGTTATGTCTACTATCGAGACCAAGATAAGGCCTATCAAGTATTGCGGTTACAGAAATGGATATACACATATTACACAAGAACTCGCAATACATATACTCAATACGCAAGCACACCGCAACCATTTACCTAAGTGTGACATGATTTTCAAAGGGGATTTCTAAATATTCACCTTCAATACTCCATCCATAATACTTCCACAGGTACTGCTATAAACATTTAACATAAAATTCCATTGTTTCCAATGTTACGACTTGGGAACATAATACTTTAACAGCGACGCGACGCAAATTAAATTTAATGCCAATATTATATGCTTAGGCATTACAAAAAATCCTCTGTGTCGTGTAGTAGAGAAGACCCATCTAATATAGGCCTTTATTGGATAATCCAATGTTTTTGTCTCAGAAATAATTTAAGAAAAAAGAATCTAGTTTACCTACTTTATGTTACTTACTCATAATACGGGATTCTGCAAAGTCGGTAGCGCATCCGCATGTCCCGTGGTAATGCAGGTGTCTATAGGCGGCCATGACCACTTACCATCATGTGGCCCGCCCACTCGTATCTCAACTCTTCTATAAAAAAAATAGAAACAGTACACTTCCCGGCCGAAAGTAATACACATCGGTCTTTAGAGACTTTATTTTGTAGAGCGTCGTCTGTCGTTACGACAGAGACGACGTTCTACAAAACCGCATCTAGGCCATCATACTCGCCGATGTGTATTGCTTTCGGCCGGAATGCGTACTTACAGACCTACACACATAACTTTGCCGATGAAGGATGTCGTTGCTATCGACGACAGTATTACTATTATAAACATTTTACTCAATTTATGGGTAAAGATCATTGATATTTTAAGCAGGATGTTACGTTCAATACTTTATGGATTCCTAAATTTAATTAAATTATTTCCTAAAGTTTAATGTGAAATTTAGTTCCTAAATTGACCACCGGCAAAGTTACGTGTGTAGGTCTATACCTTGTAGTCTGACGTTTATTACGTAGTACAAAATTTTCATTTCTTTTTTCAGAAAAAATATTCTCATCGTGCAAGAAGAGGTCTCCTGAATTCGATGCGTGCATAAAACGATCTTTAAATAAACTTCGACCTTATTTTAAAATAGGCACGTATCCCTTTGAATACAGAAATCCAACTTTTTCGATTTACCTAACTTCGACTACTCTACTAAATGTACTATGGCCCGCTATTATATTCGTCAATTAAAATAAAAAAAAAGAATGAACAATGGTTATTTCTTTTTGTTTCATCCCAAACTCCAAGTTTCTAGCTTGATTTTGAATTAATAAAAACTATTACCCAAATTTTATGCATTTTTCGCGAATGTCCTCAAAATGCACTTGGCCTTTTTCTTCTAAGGACGGCAGTATAATTAGAGTATTAGATCACTATGAGTGTTTTGACTAACTAAGCAGCACATTACGACACCGTAGTTTTGATTTACAATTATGGACTGTAATACGTGCGAATGTACGACTAAAAAAATTAATTAGTTCTAGAGAGGTCATGGGCATAGGCAACGTACGAGTATGTAGCCTATGTAAATGTTATAGCGAAGGATGTAGTACCTACCTACATAATATTTTTTATTGTGATAAATAGTCAAAAGCATTTTTTCAGCAATTATTTTCCTAATGAATAAGAGTTACATTATTATTTAGGTACATCTATTCCAATATGTTCAGGCTATATTCATCAGTGTTCTAGAATGTAATTTAATTTCACAGGCATACCAGAGCTTGGTGTGGCGTCCTTCGACCCACACTTCGCCAAGGAAGTGGTGCAGAAACGCTCGATGCTCGGCATGAAGTACACACTCATACTACGAAATGCGTACGAGAGAGGATGGACGAACTCCATCGTTACTAAATACAAGTATACATATATGTTTTTATTCTTTACATTATTTGGTAACTTTTTAAAAAAAACATGTGTAATATAAAATCAAAGGTATTTTTTTTCAGAACGGACTGGGATAATCAACGCATTATCTACTCCCAATATTTTCCGGAGAAATGGCTCAATGGTGAATACGACTTCAAGGTGAAATATTCTTATTAAATATGATGAATATGGACTTATATAGAACATTACGGTTTCAATCATTAATCATTACAAGTAATGGGAGTTGCGAGAGGTTCTCATCTATTGTTTTGTACCTTCAAATATGTACTTTGAATGTGAAATCTATTTATAAGAACGTTTATGTTACGGCTAGAAGCCGAAGTGGGACTACACATAGGTCTAGCCGGTTAGAACTAGGCACCACAGCCAATTGCAGTCCATCAGAACTTTTTCTTAACGGCTGCACTAGATGTAGCCGGTAGAGTGTAGACAAAAATAGTAGGTATACGAATTAGTTCGAAACAAATTGTCTGTTTAGTGAGAATTATTCCCGTCCTGTAGGGATTTACGGATGTAGGTAAATAGATATATTAGGGGTTAAAGTATGAAATTGCCGATTTGTACTGAAAAATTAAAACTCGTTTTTTTCTAAAATGTAACATATTTATTTAATCAAAATATTTACCCTCATTATCTATACATTGTTGCCATCTAATCGGAAGTTCATTTATGCCTTTGCGATAGAACTCTGGGGATGTAGATTCGACAAACGGTGTAAAAGCATTTTGTACTGCCTCTTGGGAAGAAAATTTTTTACCACGTAGAAAATTGTCCAAATCACGAAAAAAATGGTAGTCCGTTGGAGCAAGGTCTGGCGAATACGGAGGATGACGTATGGTTTCTAACTGCAGTTCCTGTAGAGTTACAACGGTTTCTCGTGCAGTGTGAGGTCTTGCGTTATCATGGAGCAATAATGGTGAAGATCGATTCACGAGTCGGGGCTGTTTTATTGCTAGTTTCGCCATCATTTGCTGTTATTGCTTGACCAGACCTGAGAAAGCTATAGTGAATAACACCATGAATAGACCACCAAACAGTTGCCATTACCTTTTTATTGGTAAGCTTTGCCTTAGGGCACTGTTGCGGCGTTTGACCTGGGGTCAGACATTGCATTTTTCGTTTTCGGTTATCGTAAAGAATCCACTTTTCGTCACATGTCACAATTCGATCCAATATTCCTTCATTTCTGTACCGATTTAACAAGGCAACGCAAGTTTCAACACGCGTTTCTTTCTGCAGATCAGTCAAATCATGAGGCACCCATTTTTCATATTTTTCATAACCATATTCTTATTGATTTGATGCAAATGAGTCAATATTGTAGGTAAGGTAACTTTAAATCATGCCGCTAATTCCTGGGTAGTTTGACTCGGATCGGCTTCCACCATCTCCTTCAATTCAGCGTTATTCACCTGTGTGGGCGGTGTTCCACGTGGTTCGTTCTTCAACTCGAAGTTTCCATTACGAAAGCGTTTAAACCAAAACACACGGTTCGTTCATTAGCAGTCTCCTCTCCAAACGCAGCATTGATATTGCGAGCCGTTTCTGCCGCGTTAGTTCCGCGTCGGAACTCGTATTCAAAGATTACTCGGATTTTCGAAGTATCCATCTTTCCCGTCTAAGCTGAATAAAAAAAAAATTGAAAGTCGAAAATCGAATGTTGCACATTTTTTAAAACAAGAACCTCATAGGTATCATGTGAAAAAAGTTTCACTCGAAAATCTCACACCATGAAGGTTTTATGTTAATTCAAAGTATCTATTACTATAAAACGGCAATTTCATACTTTAACCCCTATTATATAGAGGCACATATACAAGTGTCACTAATATTCTCCTATAGGTATACACACACGTTTTTTTATAGAAAAAGGCGACAGACGAACATACAGTCCACCTGATGGTAATTGGATACTATCGTCCATAGACATCTGCGATACATGCCAACATCAGTCCAGAATGAGAAACGTTGGCACGCCCCCAGATGCGTTACCTACCTTTGCAGATTAAGGAATGGAGTGGGAAAATAGGGAGGGATAGGATGGGATGGGAATGGGCTCTGGCATATCTCACTCACTACAGAAACACGTACGTACGTACATTGAGGAAATACGATAAAGTACGAAATGCAGAATCTACATTTCAAGGTAGTCTTCTGTGAGAGAGGGGGAGAGGGGCAAATTATTTATAGTCACTTGAAAAAATCAGTATGTTAGATATCTAATACAGTGAGATACCTAGATATTCTTAATACCTTTAGATAATACGAAGGAGATTTTGTTACTGTCTGTGAATGTAAATTAATAGTATGTCATTATACCAGGGCGATGTGTTCGGCTTTGGGATGCTTCGTTCGGGAACATGGAACATGACACTCCGAGACTACTCGCAGACAACGAGGATAAAGAGAAATGAGCGAGGCGTAGACGTGCATGTTGAAATCGACCACATTGGTGACATGGACGTACATGTAGGAAATCTGCTTCGGGGCAGGAGTGTATTGGGTATGTATATTAATGGATGACATTGTCAGGCAAGGTAATTGCAGTATACTCGTAGTTTGTGTAACGGTATACCGGCTACATCGGAAAAAAGGCGAGTACGGCACCATCAAAATATAATCGAATGAACGTATGGCACAGACCTGGACTCCCAATGTATTGCTTACCTCAAATGAATACTGCAAATTCAATATAATATTTGAACTGTAATAAAAATAAAATAACGAAACATTGTCCCACATTATGTGTGGCGCCATTTACAGGCGGAATTGTACTAATAGGGTCGGTGTAGTAGCGCAAAATTAGTATGAAGTAGGTACTACATTAAGGTTCAGAATAATACGAATAAAATTCGATGGCACGCGCCAACCGTAACTAGGCGTATCACACAAGCCAGTTTCGAGGGGAGGCGATGAGTAAGCGACATCGCCGCGATATCGTTGCGGCTGATTGCGGCATTAGACGTCGCGACGGCGTGCGGCGCCGGTATCAACGCAACGTCTCTTAGGGCAAATCCCGCGAAAATATCACAAGTAGACGAATGCAAACGACGCAGAAGTCGAACATACATTTGACATTAAATGTTTCCCTGACCGAAAAATAAACAAGCAAAAACTTTTCTACAAACTTAGATAAGCTCCTTTCATACATCAAACGCCAGGGAATTAGGGCGTTCGTGAAAAGTTGCTTAGCGGATTGCGATGTAATGTCAGCCATTTGGTTTAAGGCAAATAATTAATATTATCTATACCACAAATTGTCTTCAAAGTGATTTATGGTTACAGAGGGCATGCTCGACCGCATAATCAACGCGGCGTGGAAACCGGGCTTCGTGGTGATCCGACCACTAATCAACGACCTCGTCAGCACCGCCTTTACCGACATCTGGTCAAACTCCTTCAAGAACTTCACCATCAACCAGATTATTAAAGACTCATAATGCCGCAGTGTTATTTTATAGTGGTGTATTACTTAAATACACACGGCAAAGTAGATGTTTGCAGGCGAATGCCCCTGCTCACTACGTACAACAGACTGACACATAAATACACACAAACACACACACACACACACACACGTTAACCGAATGTGTAATAACATTTTACTGACGGCTCTTATAGCTTCCGTAGCTCAATTGATTGAGCGTCTAGTCTGTGAACAGTTGTTTGCATGCAAACTTATCTATTCTGCTGTTTGTACGTAAATTAACTGCAATGCAAACCTATATGCGTTTTAACCGCACGTTATACGATGTTCACTGTGGCATGGACAGACAGTAACCTCCATCACAATACGGCTGTGATATATTGATGTGCTCTTGATTCCAGTTATTATGTAGGCGGCTAAGGTTTCAACGGTCTTAGAAGTACAAGGTCAAAAAACTTTAATAGTTTTACTAGTATACTGATAATTTAATAAATACGATGTAACCGATCCATTCGCTTAGCCTGAACCCATAGATTCAACTCAGGGGTGCGTGTTGAATAACATAAAAATGTTGCATGTTTTATAGTAAAAAAACACAATTTTTTAGGCAAATTGGAATTTAATTATTTGCAAAAAAGGTTAGTAAAATTTTCATGACGACTCTGGATCATGAACGAAATCAGAGGTTTCATACTTTGGGATCTATTACACGCGGTTTACCGATTTAATAATATAAATTCAATGTGCCAGTTGATACAAAACAATAATTAAGTAAGCGCTAATTAATATATGCAAGATTTAATGAAAGATAAGCACCACATTCTAGAATATTGTAGATTTTAAGATTAGATTTATCATTATATAAAAAAAAAACTAATTGCTAATGGTAATGATGGTTAACCTAAATGATGTGAAAGTATTTTCGGCGTGCAAGTATTTAGCTGCAAGTACATCAGAAATAGTTGCGTTGGGACGTAAAAACGAGGTGTCATTTATAGCAAGTTGGTAAACATTATACACTCCCGGACATCTGAATCGATCCACTCTACATTTTCAGTTTTGTAGGCCTGAAGGTTAAAAAAAAGTTTGATGGGTCAAAGTTTTCATGAAGTTTTGAAGCTGGCATACTTACTAACCATCATTTCAGTAGGTATGTCATTGTTGCAAATTAGAATTGTGTCTTGCCTTTCTCATGGGGAAAGACTTGTATTGGATTTTTGAAGAAAACTATGGTTTACCCAAAAAATCGTTTATTCAGTAACTTGTATTGCCTCCACGAGCGTTTACGACGGCCGTCATGCGGTTTGGCATGGAATCCACCAACGTCACTATGACGTGTTGTGGAATGTTCTCTCATTCTTCCTCGGTGGTAGTTTTCAGCTCCTGCAAGGTCTGCGAAGGTGGGTGGTGAGCTTGAACACGCCTCTTTAGCACATCCCATAAATGCTGTATGGGATTCATATCTAGGCTGCTTGCTGGCCATTCCATGACTGTGATATCGACGACGTTATGAAGTTATTTCCTGTCGATTCCTGCAGGGTGCGCTCTGGTATTATCATGCATAAAAATTAAACCTTTGCCAACAAATCCAGCATGCGGCATCACCTAAGTCTCTAGGCATTGACAAATGTAAAGGTCGCCACTTAGTGATAGCAGGCGTGGTCCCGTCACAACCTGAAGTCCAGTTTTGCCTTCCGCGGCAATTCCTCCCTGTACATTAACCTCGCCATAACTCACTTTTCCTTCAATACAGCACTGCACAAAACGCTCTACCCGCCTTTGGTACACCTTCCTCCTTCCGTCATTAACATACAGCATAATCTTGGATTCATCAGTGAAGTGTACTGAAGTTAAGTCCATTGCAAATGTTCACGCGCAAACTGAAGGTGCGCCAATCGGTGAGCTCGTGTCAGTTTGGGCCCATTGGGTGGCTTGTGGATTTTGAAGTTCTTAGTCTCCTTCTAACAGTCCAAGGCCTAACAGCCACTCCATGAGTCTCGTGAAGATAGACCGATCCTGTCTTTCTATCATCACTCGAAATCGTGGCCTTCCTGGACGGCGAACGAAGACGCCGAACGGCTTAAATGAAGGCTTAATGTACTCACATTTCACTGACTAAGACCAGACTGAATCATTTTTAAGCTCAAAATCGGTTCAAATCTCAGGAAAAACAATTTAACGAAACTTTTATTGAAAAACCACCATTAAATCAAAATAAATACTCGCAATTCAAACTTTCTGCTTCCTTATTTTTTTCAAAGCAATGATCTGACTCCGCGTGTCTTCTGTGCTTCAAATTTGGAACAACGGCACACGAGAATGATGGTGAATATGCCAGCTTCAAAACTGCATAAAACGTTTTCTTTGACCTAACATTATTTTTACGTTTATGGCCTTTATAAAAATGGAGGGTGGCTCGATTCAGGTGTGCGGGATGTATATAATAAAACTAGTTTGAAAATAAAAGTGATTTCAGAAGTAATTCAGCCTAAGTTTTTAATTTGCCGCTCTTATAAGAAATGAATTCTACTGCGTTGCTCTTTCGCACCTAAACACTAGTCTTGGACCACATTAACTTTTCTATCGCAAAGTGTATAAGGATAAGAATCAAAGACATTGTTATTTTACATATTTCAATATTATATTTATTAAAAAATATAACCTAACTATATATGACTTTATATTTAAATTCAATCAACAAATAACACACGTTCTATGAAACTGGAATAATCAACCTCAGTCTTCCAACACAAATGAATACAAATTAAACAGCTGACACCAATAACAAATGGCGCAAACAAGCGTATCGTTCCACTCCCCGCATCTCGCCTTCGCTACTTAAATACTTATGTATATATCTCTATACATTGCACCTTCAATTTATATACTTAAAAAAACAAAGTGTATGCTGTTAAAATCAGGCCATTTTAACAGCATACAAGAAATATGCTGTTAAAATGGTCTGATTCAATTTGTATGCGTTTTAATAATAAAAACATAAAACCTCTGGAGAAGCAGTCGTGTCCTAAAAGCAGTAAATAAGTACATTTACAGACCAATATCTAACAAGTGGTGATGAACCTCAGCAATTTGCATCCCGCGTCAGACAATTTTAAGGAAATTATATTCCGTTCCAATGAAAGTTACCAAAACAGTAATCACCTTAACTATCAAAATCAAATTAGCAAGAATATGAATGGATTTGATACGAGCAAAATTCGCAAGATGTGTACATTGCTTCTGAGCACAGTCCGCAAAGAGCGATAAAATTCATGGGCTTTAACCGGTTTAATCAGTGCAGTATTTTTATATTACAATCACTTTGCAAGCTTTGCCCAATCTCAAGTCTGCCTTGTACATTTCATGGTCAAAATTTTACTAAAGAAACATTCGCATGTAGCGAATGTGATGGATATGCATACATAGATATCTACCTCCATATAGCGTTGTTACAAGTGTTGTTTATGCTATCAGTAACTAGTAATAAACGATTCTCCTGTATAGTTGTTTCAATTGCTTACGAATACCGAAGAATGGCAACCTGGAAATTGGGCAACGTTGGTAAACTATTCCACATTGCCCACCACTGATTAAGTAGTTTCAATATTGCACTGAAACCGAAGAGCGTATGCATATTTTCACTTTTTGCATACTCTGTATAGAAGCGATGTGCAGTATGGGCATTGTCTAAAGTCTAGACAATCCTTGCTATGTACTACCTGCACACTTCTGCCGTAACATATATATTATTGTATATTTACTGAAATTAACAGATATGTCCTATCATTAAATTTACAATTTTGGAAAATGCCATCGGAACGGAATTTACATATTTATTTATGCCAAGGCTCAAAATAGCAAAATAGGATTAATAAATATTGTCAAAATTGAACTTCAATATTACATTAGGACCCTGTGGACCATTCGTAGCGACAGTTATAAGTATGTACGGACTTAACTCGTTGTAACGGTTGTTTATATATTAATTAACACTATTGGTTCATTTCAAATAAGTATAATCCTGGCGTCTCATAAGGGCGCGAGAAAATACGATGGATAAACCTTATTGTCATAAAGATAAGGTTTTTTTTTTTATTTTAAACCCACACTAATGCCTCTTATTCGCAATAAAAGAAACGTGGGCCCGAATGTATTTCAAAGCCGGTGTTTTTTCCATTGTTCTATTTATATATCAACGGTAGTTTTTTTCTCCTGTCATAACGTAGATACTAAAGCTGGAAACAGACTAAACTGACGTGACGCTATGTATATTAAAGTGACGACGATCCAAATGTATGAGTTATTTTATGTGGAAAGACGCTGTTTAGAAACATATTTGCCTTATGTTTCGCGATGTGCATGACTGAAGTAGTGTTTTTAAAAAAGCTTCTATATAAAATTTATGGGAACTGATGCGTTCTGATCGTTGATAGTAATGTACGTAGTATTACATAAGCGTAGTCTATTTCTGGCTTTGTGATTTGACATTAGCACTTATACCACATTTCCACGCGCATAAGTGATTTGTAGGAACAATAATGAATCAAAATTTTTAATTTAAAATTAACGACAATACTGATAGCTATTATATAATCGTAACAGCATGAGATGCCTTACTATTTTAAGAGAGTCCACGTTGTGTAACATTTCATGTTATAAAACAGTTTAGTAGCATTGTTATATAATATGAACGCTGTCATATAATATGTTATAACATCGTATAACTTAGTAACACTAAATCGTAATTTTTCGTTTTAGGAATAAAACTTCTCAAGTTAATATTTTAAAAGGAACTACAACAACGTAGAATCATAACATGCTGTATGACACTGGCAATAAATGTGATCAGTTTTGATTTATTAAATAATGTTCAATGTTACACGATGTGAACACGCTATATAGTGTGGATTCACCTTAAGGAACAAGTCGTCAGCAATAAGAAAGTTTGTGTAAAGGAATGTGCAAAAAATATATAACGCAAATAAATTTACTTGTAATAAAAGAAACATAATATTTCCTTTATAAACCTTTGTTGTGAGAAATTAAGATGATACATTTCTTTACTCAGTAACAATACGGAAAAAATCACATTATGTACTTATTACATGTATTTGTGACCAAAAATACATTTCTTTAATCTTTAAACGGCTAAGACGAAGAATGTAAGAAACATAAAAATGAAACGACACTTAGATGGGGTTCACATTAGAGCCACTTACACAAATAAAACTATTCATAGGTCCGAGCAAGCAAAAACTATTCACGACTCGAAGTAAGGTCGATATGCGGGGAAGTCCGTCCTGGTAGTTGTAAGGTACTTAGTTGCATAGCTGTGCACTCAACAGGTCGATGGATAAAACAGTATTACGATTTTAGTTCCGATCGCGTGGTACAGATGGGACTGTTAACAATTTTATTAAAGCTTTGAGCATTTATATCTGTAGATTGGTCTTTTTCTATTGTGCTCCATACATGTTTTTCCTCATTGCAATATGTACAAGGATCTGACTGTAAATCGAATAAAGGCTGTACGGTCCTAATTCATCTTGATATTTCTCATCAACAAGCTGATGAGTTGTCAAGAAGTCCTTTCGTCTTCTTATCAACATTACGATCTTGCTTTTTTGTTATGTCGTTAAGTTTTTTTTGGTAAATGTAGAATTCTAGGATATTGCCCTACAATTTTTTTCTAAATTTGAGCTCATGTTACAAAACCCTTGTGTTCTTCCATCGACGCGTTTAGCCTCAATGTTTGGTTTCAATTGAAGCTTTAATTTCAAGTGGAGTCAATGTTTCTAGGTTTTTCACCTAGAAACCTAGCCATCTTCATCTAGTCAGTTAATTTTCAATAGATCTTTAAGAGATAACCTTACTTATTCAAACAAAAACCTAAAACTTATATACCTGATTATGTACTGAAAAAAAATCTAGAAAAGTTTTAACATTTCTTGCGCTCAGACTCTTGATTAATTTTACTGTCTGACTTATTACTTTTACGAACTTCGACTCATAAGTATTACTTAGACCCGTGTGTAGTTTTGTGTACTCAGACTCATGAGTAATTTTACTGTCTAACTCATGAGTAGTTTTCCTTATGATCAATAATATTTGCTTACTCATGATCAATAAGCTATGCTTACAAAGTGCTCTGTACTGTTTCAGCCTATAACGTCTCAGGGCACGTGTGCGGGGCACAGGCCTCCCCTAGACATACAAAGTGCTAGTATATGAGTAGTTCACATTTGAACCCGATCTTAATGATGTAAAATCCTATGTAAAATGTAACATGTTAAATGTGATTTCCAAAACGTGTATGTACTGTTTTTGCATCAGATCCATGGCGTCTCGATATTTTATGTACATTATTCGGAATTTTAAATAATAAATATGTATTTTCAAAAGCTAGTCATAAAAATCACACGTCAAAGTCATGATGAGTTTATGATAACGATAAAGCTGGTTATGTAATCACAGTAACAACAAAAAATTTCACAATCAAAAATAGGAAATAGATAGGAAAATAGGAAATTATTAGATGCACAATAGAAACTTGTAAAAATACTAGAATATTTCAAGAAAATTTCTAACAGTTCTAGTAACATTTCGTTAAAAACAATACAAGTTTGATTTTAATTCCATTTTACAAAATTAATCAGAGACCTTACAGTGTAATAATATTCATCAAAGTATCGATCGATGTTAACAATGGAAGTAGTGTAAATCTTAAACTAAATTACGAGAAAGAATCTTGTTTAATTTGTACTCCATTTTCTCGTACTTTTGGCCCCAGAATTTGTGTCACAAACAATTTCATTAAAATTAAAAGGGTCACCTGTACTTAAGGGACCTAAAACCCATGTTCATTTGAATAGCTAATTAATTAGGCGATTTGTAGAATGGACAACGAAGCGTAGCACAACGGTATATTTGCCATTCTTTAAATGGCAGCGTTTATGTCAACATTTAATAGGATCCATGTTGTGATCCACATACCATATATAAAAACCCACACACAATTTACAGATACGAAAGATACAAGAAAATCGAAAGTATCAAGACGTTTATAGTAAATTGTACTTGTATCGGCCTATAACATCCCACTGCAGGGCACAGGCCTCCTCTAGGAAATCACTGGGGCGTTTCGGGCCGTAATCCAGCACGCGGGGTCAGTGTGGATTGGTGAATCACACATACAGAAACTCAATGGTACAGGCCGAGGATTTGTACGCACGATTACACGAATGTGAGTAGACTATAGATATCCCTAGGCCATCGCCGCTCTAGTGCATTACAAATTCAAAATATGTTTGCCGTGTGTGTACGAAAAATGCGACTAAGGGATAACAAAGCGGGTACAAGCCGCGGGGAACTAAACCACGTCTGAGAGTAAACACGGCAATTTGCTTTGCCAGTGAATCGTTTTAAGGTCATACGTCATTAGTGAACAAGACAATTAAATGTGTATGAGGCCAGTGTGCAGCAGTGGAAGATAAAGAGGCCGGTTACGGTATTTAAAAATGATTATATATCTATTAAACGGTATGTATTCATTTTATTCTACTCGTAATTTTAATATTAAGTTGAACTTATAATGTATCATAAGCATCTTTGCACTTTCTATTTACTTGTAATTTCTTTTGTATCTATTGGTTGTGTGGGTTTGTAGATGTGCTGATATAAATATAATAAATGTTGAGGTTATGAAAAATTATTAGACATAAATTATTGAATAATACGACAGAAACAGAATTAGACAAGTAAACCATAATTAATGTATAAAAATGGGACAATTTTTCTGTTTGTATGAAATGGTTTCCATGCATTAACGGATGGGTGATTAGAGCTTCTTGGGGACCACAAAAAGGACATAGCCTACAAAACCGTAAGGTTTTCGTAGAATAATGAGCTCGCGGACGAAGGGCAAATGCTAGTTATATCATAAAGTATCAAGTCTATTTTGTCCCGAATACAACCACGAATGGCGCAGCTGAAAGATTTGTAGAAACTTTCAAATCAAATGTTATAAAAAATAAAAAAAATAAAATTGCGGATAAAACAAGTCTTCTTTTTAAAATTTGCCGTTCTTCTTTTCCACGTTTCGTTGCCCAGACTTTAACAGCCTGCATTTAGACGCCTCCAGATGTATATAGAAAACATCTTTTAAACTTATAATTTAAAACAAATAGATCGCCGCAAAATCAAAACCAATCTCCTTTTCATGTATACAATATACAAATACTGAAATAAAAATTGCTTTTGACAGCACGCAATATAAATATAAGCCAAAACAAATCCTATCAAAAAGAAACTTCGATTAAACGATACTGAAACAAAACTCCGTCTAAAAATTCATTATGGATCTTATTTCATCATTTAAATAAAATTTAACTTACGAATCTCACGAATTCTTTATACCTACCTAGAAAAAATACAAAAATTCCAACTGAATTATATGCTCTTTATGCGAACTTATCCACAATACTTGCCATTGAATAAAGAATTAATATTTGTTTACCTTTAGCGTTGTGTGTGGCGGGCAGGATTATCTCCAATAATATTATTGCAATAAATATATAGCGTCGTAAATTGATAGTAAATAAAAAAAGAAGTAAGTATCGCGCGATGTAATATAAATAAATCTAAAGAACCGACAACAAAATTTTGATAACCAAATAAACATACCCTAATTATTGCAATCAGGTTGCGTCTGCAGCGTCCTCATGCACCCAACCGCACCCACACGCGCCCAAATTAACTCTAACATTAAGATTATTTTGATATGCACTTATCAATACGTTTTTACAATCATTTTTGTGCTGTACACTATTCGTAAACGGCGGCACGGAGTCGCGCGAACGCGAACAATCATAGATACAGATCGTAGTAACCCATTCAATTCAACAAGTTAGATTCTTAAAATTCTCATGTCTATTAACTCAGAATCTTAAAATAAAACATGGTTTCAGGCTTCGAGAATTAATTACACCCTGTATAGTAGTGAAGAATCGAACGTTCGAGCAAATACCAACTTGTTTGTTGCTCATTATCAACATGTTCAATAGACGAGTGACGCAGCCGCAAATATAATATTGCAAAACTAACCTGCATAATTTAGTTTCTCACAAGTTAGAGCAACGAATATAAATTTTAAAGTTAACATAATAAACTCTCGATACTACAATACTCGATTGACCAATATTTAGTTACAATACAGAGACACCGTCACCGATGTCACCCGTCTTCGCGGTTTGTACTTAAATGACAAGGAAACATAACGAGCGCGTTCGCGGCGAGTCCGTCCGCTCCGGACCTATTTACAATGACAACTAAACGAAACCGTAATGAAACTTAAATATGATGACAAATTCAAAAAAGTATAAACTAATTTTTTGGCAAAACGACAATAACTTTAAACGAATTCACAACGGAACAGTGTGCAATGCAAAATATCCCTTGGCGGTGGCACAAATGTACTATTGCAATACTAGAGCTAGCTTTACAGGTTAAATGGAAGGCCGCTAAGATATCACCGTTCATTACGTGTTAATATGTACAGCGGGCGGCGCGTGCGCGGCCGCAGTCCTTGAGCGACACTATGTACAAGCGGGCACAACGCGACCGCCTACACCAACCAATAAACTCCACACTTATTTATCACCTTAACACTGTCTTCCTTTAAGTTTAACAGCAGCAGGGCTTAGGGCGCTTGTACACGCCAAGAAAATTAGACAGGTCCTTACTCAGTACACGATAAGACATTTGTCGGACACAGAAACGACAGCGACAAGCGACATTTTGTCCTGTCGAGTGTCGACGTAGTGTACAAAGGTTCATTTAAAGTAATGGGCGATCATCGATCGTGTAGAAACTATAAGAAATAATCGTATAGACCCGTCTAATTCTTTTAGCGCGTCCAATACAATGTGTATACATTGCGACCGTCTACACAACGACCAATAAACTCCACACTTATGTATCGCTTTAACACTGTCTTCCATCAAGTTTAACGGCAGCAGGGCTTACACTGCCCTGTACGTCCAATACCAATGTTTTCCAATACAATGCGGCCGGCTTCAGACTTATGGCTTTCGGGTTTCTGAAAACTACATCCGGAATGGGGGCAGGACAAAAAGCGGGAGCGGAAATCGCAACGTTGCGATTCGTTGTTTTTATAGATAAAGTCGTACTCAAAATTGGATTTAGAACAGGTTTTACTTGAAGTGCCACTTTTACTTGAGATATCATAACACGTCATAAAATACGTCAAATCTATAAATTACAAACATGCAGGAACACGCAGCGGAAACAGCAAACTGACTTATATTGATCGCTTCCGCTAGAAACACTCGGCAAGCGTTGCCGCGGAACCGAATCCGCGCGCCGCGCCCACTTCGGACGCAGACTAAGAGCCACACCGCACTATCGGTTAACCGTCTATTTTTATGTGAAATTTTTTATGGCCTGCCGCAACAGCCAGCCGCTAACGGTTAACCGGTAGTGCGGTGTGGCCCTAACAGTTTTCCTTCAAACGTAACAGCAGCAAGATTTACAATGGCGTATTTAATACAATGCGGACGTTTACACACCAAACAATAAAATTGACTTTTATCTCCTTCCGTCTTCCTTCGAAGTTTAACAGTAGCAGGACTTAGAATGCCCTGCATGTCCGTTACAGCATTCAATACAATGCATTCAGGATGCTGATAGGGCTGCCCAAGTACTATAGTGCATCTGAGATGTTCGTAGAAGTGTGTACTGATGCTAATAGTGATCAAGCGTAAAAATATCACTACACATGATAGGGCTTTTCATCGGTTTTGAAATCACCGAAAAGGAACTGATAAATATAGCAACCGGAGAATACCAATTGTTATCTTATTACTATTTGTTAGAACCTCCGAATAGAATAAAATGCAGCAAGAGACGACGTTGTAAAAAACGGTTCAGTGTAAAAAAGACATATATCCCATGGTGGGCGCTCGGCAATGTTGTTTTGCTATAAAATACCTGTTAACTCCGGTGAAAAAAAAAAAAACGATTCCCGAAATGTCCTTCGGTACTAAGCCCTTGTAAAAGACGCGGCGCAGTCACCATCATTCAGAGGGTATTTAGTTGCAAATTATTATTTCCCTTTTTGTTGCATTGGGTAGAAATTCTGCTGAGTAGGGCGAAATAATTATATTGTTTGATATGATTTTGTTACACCTTTGCATGTTTCTTTTCTTTTGTGTGTGAGCAATGTTACTCAAAATATATAATTATCAATAACCTTTACTTTATGGAATACTGGACGCATTACGCAAAATAAACAACCCAAACGTTCCGGAAGCGATAGATAAGTGATAACAACCATTCAAAGACACGATTACCCAGCTTCAAAGAAAGCGCTATTTCAAGATAATTAAACAGTTGGACAAAGTTGTTAATCGCTTCGATTCCCACTAGTTTGGGCCCATGAGCAGAATGATTTAATACCAATATTTTTATTGTTTCTACTGTCTGGTGATCGGATTTGCAGCTCCAAATAAGCGAAAAAAAATCTGAATGTACTTGATGTTTAGTTAAAATTTTCATTTGTATAGCTTTCTTTTTCTATTAAAATATTGCAAGATTATTAATAATTTGAATTACTATGAAGGTCGCATACTAAACGAGGTAACTACAAAATCTCCATCAATTTGGACCGGTGAGTACAATCGTTAGACAGAGAAATCATTAATAAATGAAATGGTCTTTCAGAGTCCACGGACTCAAACTTACGGAGCTGAAACAACTAACAATCCGCACACAAAAGCTTGTAATTATTTCACGATGATGATATAGACCTAGAGTATAAAATCTTATACGTTAAACCGCCAACTGCTTCATCACCTTGACGATAGACACCACGAGTGTGTGGTCTCCCTCCAAACATGAACACATAAACGAGCAGACACGATGTCAAGATATACATTCAACTGAGCGGTATTCACACATTATCAAATGCCGAATAAGTCAGAAGTTTACATAACTTTCTGTGAAGCATAGTTACAAATGACTGGATGAAATCCTTAACCAATCTTCACGTCGACGAAATCCTGGTCATAAACAAACATATGAACGTCATATCAACCCGTTTATGTATTTAAAGTTCCAAGTATATGGTTTGAAGAGAGTTCACACGTTCTCGATGTCAACCCGAATGCTTATTACGTTTGTGGCGAATTTACACTGTTTTGTACAACCGGTTATCAACGCGACACCAAATATCCTTTCCACTAAAACGCGACCCGCACTAAAACGTTGATCATGCAAGCCCGCGCCATCTCGCCGGCTAGTGGGAAGTTCTCTGTCGGAACACTGTGACTGAAACAGTTCACTAAAAGATATCGAACAGTTCCAATAGACCCTCGTCGGGGTTGAGACAGAACCCGTAGTCGTTGGCCGACATTGGCGGCTCGAGCGGCAGGAACGGCTCCATTTCCGGCGATTCTGAAATGTAATCATTGTTGTACGGTATTATTTGCCCTATTAAGCTGGTCATAAACGATCGGAATGACATTCTAAAATCAGTGCTACTGAATGTAAGTTTTTTCTTTTGTAAACGCAATTATCATATTTACGTCAAGTGATTTTCTCTATATAATTCTAGCACCACCTCTACTAGCGAAAGTATTGAGAAACTTAAAAAGTTCATACAGAAAAAACATTTCACGCAGCCACGATAGGAACCTTTGCAAACGATCAACACCTATACTCGCGCCTCTGAACCGGGATTCAAAATTTTGAACTCGGAATTAAAACTTATGAAACCTTTCTCTCCTCATTCAATTGCACATTTATTCCTACCCGAGCTCTTATTTCAATTACATACAATAATTTACTTGTCAATAAGTCTTAAAAAAATAGTACATAAAACATTTGCATAAAGATGAAAGACATATTTTACATAATAAACATCTCATGAAGTAACAAACACGAAAAGAAATAGAACAAAGCTACATTATGAATATAAACATATGAATTATAAGTCTACTGTAGTGAATATAAACATCGTGACAGCTGTAATGACGTTGGTTATCCTATTAGGTACAATAAAATTTTACACACTGTCAAAAGAAACAATTTTAGTTACACATCAGCAAAACACATTTTAAGAGTCGAGCGTTTTCTTCTGCGAACGGGAAGCAGTTGAGCTAAGTGATTGGATCAACTTGTTCCCATTCGCAGTAGAAATCGTTCGTAATAGCTTCCTCCGCCTTCACAACCCCTGTAAAATCTGCACTGTACACTCACGAACGAACACAAATGTCAAGCGATTATTGACGCTGGATTTTGACAGGCGAAGCAAAGGCATAAGATCGACGCAAGTTTAATTAATAACGCAAGCGAAATTTGAAATTAAAAGTGTTTATACAATACTAGTAGGTTAAAAAGCCTGAAATTGTTTTTAAAATAAAATTCCGCTAATTAAAGTGCAGCACCTCCATTCTGAAAACGTGATATCTCAGCGCTTTTACATTTTAGTGCAGAATTGTATTATACACAAGACGTGCCCGGCATGCGTTGCATGCCTGTAAATTTTTTTGCATATAATATATAACCTATGTCCATCTGGAATAATGTACCTTTCAAATGGTGAAAGAATTTTTGAAATCGGATTAGTAGTTTCGGAGATTATCTCCTACATCCAAACTTACAAACTTTACCTCTTTATAATATTAGTGTAGATACTGTAGATGGAGATGTAGTACACAAGTCTGAAATCCTCCAAAATAAAACTAGTAAGTTTAGTTCAGAATAGAGGAGCAAGTCAAGCAAAGCACATGGTCTTACGTTAGAAAGGGTTTACCTTTGTTTACCCAAGGCTGATGTTACAAAGGGCGCAGGTAATTTCTACCCTAACAGCGTCGGCCACTTCTCTGATGATAAGAGATGTGCTTTGCCCCTTTGGCGTGATACATACTCAGTTCAGTTCAGTATTCGCATTAACAATGTATTTATTGACAACTTGAAAATGATGAACGAATTTTCGAAGAAACTATGCTGAGCTTGTAGCACACATTACGTCCGGTCCACACGGCACAAAACTTTTGTTTTCATTTAGACATTGTCAAAAAATGTTACGTCGACTAAATGTGCACGAAGAACGTCCAAAGAATGTGCCATGTGCTCAGAATATTGAGCAGTGCGTACATTATATCGCATCCACGTTCAGAATAAAGCGGCTTATCAAATTATCTAATTGTCTTCATTGTTTTCTTCCATTATGAAAAAAAAGAAAGACACTATTTTGTACAAAGGCAATGATGAGCAGAGCAAAGCTTACACAGTCATAATTATTAAATGATTGATCAACTAGTAAAATTGATCAACTACAAAATTGGATTACAAGAGTTAATGTTGACACAAATACGTTACTAAAGAGTAACGTGTCGCTTTGTTCTGGACGCGGTCAAGTTTTAGTTAAGGTAATGGATGCGTTGTTACCGTGATGTGTCACGTGGTATTAGTAGATGAGTAGTTAGTGGGGGGCCGTGAGCTGAATCCCATGGTGCTACACGCGCGCACTGGAGCCACACGGGGTCCAGCTCGCGGCCGCCCCGCCTCTCCGCGTACCCACCCCCGCCCCGCACACCGCTCCGATACACCTCTTAAATTATTTTTACACTGGGGTTGTATATAAACGCATTTTTCAACAAACCAAATTAACATATAAATGATTAGTAAGCTATCCTTTTTATATTCGCGTTTTAATAAAAAAAGCAATTATGATAAAAAATCACTATAAATATTTAAAATTATGTAACTGTAACTGATCATTAGCACTATTAAACAAATGTGTACATTACACTTTTATATTACAGGGTGCCTGTAATACGAAAGCCTTTAGCTTGAAGAACTTTTCTCTAATTAACCAGCAAAGGCAACATACGAACGACTCGCCCTAACTTCTCCCAAGTGGCGTTACAATCTCTCGTAGCTTTTGTCCCGTCTGCATTAGTTTCGAAGTATGTTCAGTTGTTTTTGAGATAAAAAAAACAAACAGTAGTATATAATATTAGTACAAATTATTTGAACAACTGTCTGTATACATCGTTTCATGTAAAAAGAGCACTAACGGTGAACCTGCACAGTAAGCAATTTATTGATATAATATTTTGTGGTACGAGGTGAGGCGCGACGGGGGCATTACGCGTCACATGTCAGTGCCGTCGCGCCATTGGTTCGTCAGTCGATGTTTCGTTCGCTCCCAGAGTACAGTCGCGCACAAAAGTTTTGGTTTTGCATAGAAAAGAAAGAAAAATGGTTTACAACGTATATTGTTTTAAGAAAAGAGGCTGATAATGGTGAGGTAATTAATTTAAAACAATGTATGAAACGGACCGCAGCGGTAACCCATACTTCTGAGGCCACTGTGAGACGAATTGTAAAAGATGCAAAAGATTCTGAATTTCTGACAATTTTTCGAACTCCTGATAAAAACAAAAGGCATAAATCATATTAAAAATTATAATACTAAACTTATTTTTCTAGTTTCAAACAAACCTTTACTCTAAAGTATTGAAATATAATATATAAAACAATAAGTAATTTCGTGCGCAACTGTACCGATGCGCGGACTCATCCCTTCCACAAACGTCCAGCGCTCTTTTTACGTGACGATACCTATACTCCTCTTGCGCAAATAAAATCAAGGCCGTACGTGACGGGCTTAAGTCATCTTAAAATCATGCAATTAGTAGCAATTGTTTGTCAGCTAAACTAATCGGACCACCCTCTGGATATACCGTCTAACCGATTTTGGGGTAACAATTCATATTAAAGAGTAATCTATTAATTATTTTTATTAACAAAGTTAATATTATATAAATTAAAGTGCGTTTATATATCCTCCCATACAGAGAAATTAAAGTAAAACAGGGTATCCAGTAGCACAAACGACATTGCTGTTTGTATTGCTTGATTCTCATTCAAGTGCAACATCACCATGTCGTGCTTGACTGAAAAAATCAGTAATATTTCGTAACACTAATCGTCCTTTTATCATGTTTAAGATAATTTATTTACAAGGGGGACTTTTTCAGTTATTAGGTCTTACAAAAACATAAAAAATCTTTATAAATATATTAATGTTATTTACACTCAAAAACACGTGAGGTTGAACGCGTAAGGGAAAATGTACACATTTTACTGAATTAACTAACAAATTACTGTTGATAACTGTATTTAAGTATAATAACATTTTTCGTTCTATAATTAGTTCTATATGTCTTAACATTAAAAAACCAAAAATATAAATTCCATTAGACATAATTTTTTAAGAAATAAATCAACCAAGAGTGAGTAAACTTGAAAAAAATCACAAACTTCCGGTTTACGAGTATAAAACTGTACGATTGTACAACAAAAGTCTGACACACAGTTGTGCGAAGACTGTTTGATCGACATAAGGTTGGTTCGACACGACGATTATTTGAAATCACGTTGGACCGAAAAATGCTAGATGGACAAAACGTTTGACCGACACGACAGTAAAACATATTATTGGTACGAATAATGATTTTTCAACTGAAGATCAAACGTTGTGTCTACTGTCGCGTTGGTCAAACGTTCTGTCGTTCTACTGTCGTGTCTGTCAAACGCTCCGTCGTTATACTTCGTGTTGGTCAAACATTATATCGTTCTACTGTCGTGTCGGTCAAACGTTCTGTCGTTCTACTGTCGTGTCGGTCAAACGTTCTGTCGTTCTACTGTCGTGTCGGTCAAACGTTCTGTCGTTCTACTGTCGTGTCGGTCAAACGTTCTGTCGTTCTACTGTCGTGTCGGTTAAACGTTCTGTCGTTCTACTGTCGTGTCGGTTAAACGTTCTGTCGTTCTACTGTCGTGTCGGTTAAACGTTCTGTCGCTCTACTGTCGTGTCGGTCAAACGTTCTGTCGTTCTACTGTCGTGTCGGTTAAACGTTCTGTCGTTCTACTGTCGTGTCGATTAAACGTTCTGTCGTTCTACTGTCGTGTCGGTTAAACGTTCTGTCGTTCTACTGTCGTGTCGGTTAAGCGTTCTCTTGTTATACTGTCGTATCGGTCAAACGTTATTTCGTTCTACTATCGTGTAGGTCCAACATTATGTCAATCAAACAGCCTTTGTACATCGATGTGTCGGACTTCGATTGTATAATCATCAAATACAACGACATTTTAAATGTTCCTACATTTTCCCCAAAACATCCCGTTCGCCAGTAAACGTGGTATTAAAATATTAAACGAGTTAGTAAGAAAAGCCATGATGGTAAATAACGAGTGAGAGCTGTGACAGAGTGTAAGCGTGCAAGAATAAACATTGTATGACATTTTTTTGTTTGTATAATGTGAGAAAGTCCACCCATATTAGCAGCTTTAAATTAATAGGGAAGAAAGTTTTGAATGACGAGATGTCTAAAGAAAGTTTTTGATATTCGGATCATACTTACAATACCGATAATTTTATAAACATTACGCTATAGAGCCTGAGCCTCAGCGAGCGTGGAGCTGACTATACTTTTTCGTTTATTTACAAATAGAGAAGACAAACTGCAAATGGACAAGACAAGCAGTCATCAAGAGATTGGTAGAAAAACTGTCAATTTAGTAAAATCATAAATAACAATCATAAAAATGTTTAGATAATCTATCTGCTCACTAGTTGTTCGCTTCACGCTCACTGCGACCGTAAAAAATACACTTCTAGACAAAGCATCCCATTTTTTATGTATATCTGATATTTCAGTCAACACAATGATTACCTAGCTTCATATCGACATTAACTAAATCAAATAGTTCATTTGCGTAAATGTAGGTAAAGATCTTACAATAAGCTATTTGTGCCAACAAAGAATTTTTATAAAATAAAATCATTAAATGAGCGACCTTTCTACTTTAACTACAAAAAAAGATGCTCTTTTTAAAGATATATTGCCTTGTAAATGTACAAAAGTCCAATATTAAGTGTCGCAGATTGTCCATCGGTGGCTGTTTAATCGACGCCGTAAAGCTAGAACTCTGACTGTGATGTGATGGCAACACAAGTCACAGTCCGAGTCCTAGCCGCACGACGCGCATTACGCCTCTTCTTAACACTTCTATATGTCAAATACCTGTTAGAAGGAAAGGTTATCGAAAAACTAGGGTACTAGGTAAAATAACTGTTTTGATAAATTCCCAAAATTTTCACTAAGTTCATTAAAGTTAGCTGTAGTACAGACCAGGTCACAAGCCGCGATAATTGTCATGCGACTTGTACCTGGCAACATGTATCAGCAAGTTAGCCTTTAGACGGAAAGGGCGCGAATCCCAGTACATGTCGTACATTATAGGGGTTACACTCAAGTCTTGAACGTACACTTTCGTATGTAAACGTTCTTTTTAGGTAAACCATAGATCCTGCTCACGATTACAGAATCATATTTATATTGAAACGCGGGTTAATTGACACAAATGGTTATGTATTTTTATGCAAAAATATCAATTTTATGAGTTTCGCATTTAGCTTTGTGTAAAGAAAATAGTAAAAGCACAATATTTGCTTGTATGTTTGTGTATATGGCCAGGAGGCGGGACTTGGAGGAACGGTTCTAATAATATTTCCACCAATGTACCTTTTTCACAAATAAACGTAAGTATTATATTGTAATCGTAAAATTTTCAAATCAATTAACTAGGAAACGAACGGAATTCATGGTTTCATATTTCGTTAAAAGTTCGCGCACACGGTATGTTCTGTATATAATGTGTAATAAAATAAACCTGCATCATTCTAAGGGACTACTGTATACGTAATATATTTATTTTATTTTTTATTTATTTATTAGGTTCAACAAAAAATTTACAAACTCATCTAGTTATAGACACATTTTATAAAACACTAGCGACCCGCCCTCGCTTCGCTTCAGTTTATAAGTTCTTTTTTTCAAAATTTCAAAATAAAATATAGCCTATATTAGCTTCCTATTTGTGAAATATTTTTTTAAATCCAATTAGAATTAGAAATAGAATTAGAAGTGAGGCATTCGAAAATTCTCATTTATCCTCATAAAATTTTAGTGTTTGATTATTCCCAAATTTTAAACAAAAGTAACGGACAAATTTTCTTTGCGTTGTTTCTAATCTATTTATGTGTATTTGATACATGGGTGACCATGTAATGGAACAATATTCGAGAATTGACCGTACTAAAAAAACAAAGAAATTTAGACATATTTCACTGATAGTTATTCATTTATTATAATTCAAAATAATTATTACTGTCAGCGATAAAGTAAGGTCATACTAGTACTAGGCTATACAGTCGCTGCTATCAGTGGTACTAATGCTATTATTTAGCGTTTCGTTGCGCGGCCGATTACATGGCGGTTTATTGGAAATCTCTACTTAGTGTATAGCAAAAAAATAAACATGATTAATATTAGACAAATAAATAAACTCTTTATTGTACACCAACACGTGTTACAAAAAGTGGATTTAAATAAGTACTACCAAAAGTACAATCAACCGTCTCATAGGCGAGAGAAGTAAAATGTAAAATGGCGGGAGAGTATACATACACTTAAACGAGATGAATAAATGTTAGTTTTTCATTAATGTGATTATTGAAATGTCGTACTGATTTAAACCTTGGAATGATGCAAGTTCATTTTATTTCACGATATCAGACGAGTAGGTGTGGTTCGCGATACCGTACCTGACTCCTGGTCCTCGGTCTGCAGCTGGAAGCGGCCACCGCCCATGGTGGGCGCGAAGTCGTCGCTGTCCGCGATGAGCGCGTTGCGCAGCCGCCCGCGCGCGCCGCCGTCTGCGATCACATATTAACATAGTAAATCTGTGCTAGCCCAGGGGTATCTTCTATACTCGACTCACATTCGTGTTATCGTCAGTTCGAATTCTCGGCCCGTAACACTGTTTCTACTTTAGTACGGATTTTTAAAAATTGTCAGAAGGTAACACAAAGAGTTACTGAAGCAACGGGGATTTCAAGAAAAAGTGTAATGAGAATTGTAAAAGTAAATGACGGAAAAGTGCTTTGCCGAGCCGACTAAAACAAGAACCCAAGGAACACCAAGCAAGAAATATCGTATGAAGCTAGATGATATATGATTTCCATTTGAGATTTAAAAAACTCCCCTACTCAGAACTCATTAAGCAAAAAGTTAATAGATGACATCGATTTCAAAGGACCGATTTAGACTCTTCGAAATATCATTCGAGATATGGGGTTCAGATTTAGAAAAACAGAAAATAATAGAAAAATTTTGATGGAAAAACATGACATTCGGTTAAAAAGAATAAAATACCTCAGAGAAATAAGTACATTAAGAGCTGCTGGTAAAAACATTGTTTATACAGATGAGTCATATATTCACACCACACACACTAGAGTTGAACAGATTCAGCCAATAAACGTTGAAACAACCCATTTCCAAAGGTCAAAGATTTATAATTGTTCACGCCGGTAACGAAAGGGGCTTTGTACCTGGTGCTCTTTTATCAGACCAATCGGCAGACCCCGAGGGTGATTACCACAAGGAGATGAACTCGGAGAAATATGAGAAGTGGTTACGAAAGCAATTGATACCTAACTTACCTAACGATAGTGTCGTGATTGATAACGTGTCTTACCATAATAAACTTGTAGAAAAATCACCTAATTCTAATACCATATAAGGCGATATGTTGGCGTGGCTACAAAGGCATCTTATTCCTTTTACTACAGATGTCAAGAAGCCTGAACTTTATGACATAATAAAACGTCACAAAGGAAACTGTTCCGAATCTAATGTTGATAAAGTTTTTCAAGAATATGGACAGCAATTCGTTTGCCACCATATCACCTGAATTTTAATCCGATCGAAAACATCTGGTCGCTATTAAAGGGATAAGTTACCTCTAAAACATAGAAATGAATAAAACCACCGTGAAGCTCTTAAGAGAAATAATAGATATGATGGGATCCGAAGAATGGACGAAAGTCTGTAATCACGCAATTAAATGTGAAGAAGAATTTCTGACACAAGAAGAAAACTCGACATATTTAGTGACAGCTTTATAATCCATGTTTCCGATTCAGACAGCGAAAGTGACTATAGTTGATTCTGAAGATTAATACATAATTTTGTAATCTTTCCAAAGATGACTGGATTCGTAAATGTAAGTAACAACTCTGTATATGCATAAGTATACTGTTAACAAACTATTATCAGGGTGTAGAGGTGTCATCACATTAGATGACTTAGATTACTTCTTCCAAACTATCAGGTGATGCTTGATATTCTATTAAAAGGCAGCAATGTACTTCGCATATTTTTTATAATGACACTATCAAACTGCTCCGATAAAATTCGAGATATGTCGAATGGACTTCTTTAGATAATTATATTGTACGCGTATGTGAATACTCTCATTAAAATATTATTTGTCACTAGAATCAGATCTCGTTTTTTCCAGGATGCGGGATTCAGTTTGCAGTGACAAAACCGAATAGTAAAATTTGACCGGACAGGTTTTACGCAGGATCTCGCAAACAGCATACTCGTGTGAACATTGTCTTATATCGATCGACCGAAATACATATAACCCGACCGGCCTTTTAATTAATGTGAAGGAGGGCGTGACAATCGACTATGGGTTGCCAGGTTAAGTTACTACACTCTCATAGAAGTCTACCATGAAATGTACTGCATTTCACACTTCATTCTATTTCCCCATTGTACATGTGTGTTTCGATAGTGAGATATGCCAGAGCCTATTTCCATCCCATCGTATCTCCCTCCTGTTTCCCAATCCATTCCCTTTAATCTCCAAAGCCAGGCAGCGCATTTGGGGCGTGCTAACGTTTGTCATTCTGGACTGATATTGGAATGTATTATGGATGTCTGTGGGCACATAGACTATGTGGATGTCTGTTTGCTCATCTGGAGCCTTCTTTCCAGGACCGAATCAAGCGTGCCTAGCGCCCTGGGTGGAAAATCTGTATTAACGACAGCGTTTATCGCGCGTATAGAAAGTAAATCGAACATTTCCTATTGATTGCCATTTTAATGTGTATGTTGGAAGCATACTCAGTTTATTTGACAAATCAGATGAATCGTACAAAATCAGAGGGAAAATCATATTTTCCGCTTGGGAGGCGGCGCCCCCGATTATGTGGCGCCCTGGGCGCGCTGGGCAACTTGCCCAGACCCGTTTTCCCTTCTTTCTCTAAAAAAATCTACATACAAGTTTGGTGAGCGCTCGTAAATTGCAAGAATTCTTAACTGATTGTTATGATGAATCGACTTCTACTTTTCATATATGCCAATGGTGTAATTAGCAAATTCTGCCAGTGTCAAATTTTATTAATACAATTAAAAACATAATTTAAGAGTCAAAACAATTTAAAACACATTTTGTCAGTGTCCAGCCAGTCAGGTCGAAAGAAGTCAGTAAAGTGATGGTAGATTTACTGAGGACAGAGTTGAAATCCTTGAAAATCAACGAAAAATGCAGTAATCATGATTTTATTTCATTATCACAAACATTAAGACACTTTGAAGTTTAATAAACTATCAATTAAACCATAAAACCCTAATTATGTAATTTTTACATCAATCAAACAAACATTGAACCACACTTCTCGAATTCATGCCAAAACGTCGATGAGTCGACTTACTGTCTGGTGTGCAAGGCGTGCAGAGAGCGTGGTGTGGCGCAGGGTGTGGCGCGAGTGGCAGCGTGGGGTCCGTGACGCACGGCGACGACACCACCATCGCGTGCGGGTAATCCTCCACGCCCGGTTCGCGCTTCACCGGCGTACTGCACAAAACAAGGATTCATACAGTTTTATTTATTAGGTTTGCCAACATTCTTATACTATTACATATGTATGTTACAATGAATATAAGTGATTAAACCAGGCATAATAAAACCAATAGAGAAACACAGCTTGCACATAAAATATAATGAATATAACAAGTAAAATACATAGTTTCACTAATGGCTGTTAGAAAAGTTAAGAAAAAAAAACAAATTTTGATGTTATATATTTGGAATATATATACTAAGTTACAACATAAGTACTAAGTAAAATTTTAAACTTTAAATGGATTAATCCTACCGATATGATATTACAAAAGCTAAGTAGCTCTATACTCATGAAGAGAAGATAGCAGTGAACCACAACGCTGATTGTAAATGGAGCCATCACGTCGCCCGACGTCGGACAACAAGAAGGGAAGATCATAAACATTGGTTGTTTGTGGTTCGGTCACAGCAAAAAAAAACGCAGTCTGCCGCAATATGGTTTTGCGCACTGAAGGATAGCATCAAGAATTTTCAGGGTATAAAAAATGAGTCGTTTCTCCTCAACCATGTCGGAGTATTGTGGGCGAAACTTATTGTATTAATGTCATAGTGGTAATAATCTCAAACCACCTCTGATACCGGTTTTGAGCAGTGCCGTGTGGTGTCGGCCGGCTAGGGATAACTAAGCCACTACCACATTATCTTGTGCATAAGGCCCATGTCCCGCAGTGGATACTGAAAGGGCTGATTGAAAATATGAGTGCTTCCACAAACTAAAGTCAAAAGTGAAAATTGAGATATAATAAATTTCGTACTTGAAGAATTACGAAGAATAAGGAAATATTGTGTAAATTTTGACCTGTAATAAAGTACAAGAGGAGAAAGGAATATTGTCGTCGGTCCGCCAGAGGGAGTGCCACACCACGCTTACCGGTATAGAATGCCTTCTCATTTTTGGTATACGATTATACAGGTGGCAGACGGACGGACAATAAGGTGGTAAATTGACCACCGTCGCCAACACATGCAAGACTAAGGGGGTTGCTTGAACAGTTATTTTGAAGAACCTCATATCGTAATTCAGTGGAAAACCTAACTAACCTAAGCAGCCTCTCGATAACGTGAGTTACAATAGTAAAAACCCAAAGTTAGCATCAGATTATACAGCTCTTTAGAGTATTATACAGGTGATAAAAGAAGCAGAGAGAGCAAAATCTCTACAAGTTTAAGAATTCTAAACAATTGTAAGAGTAGGATCGTGGGATGGTATCGAAACAGGCTGATGTTACGGTAATTTTTACTCACGTATAGTTCGCGGAGATGGAGCTAGAGGACATGGGTTGCAGTTGCGCGATAAGCGGCGCTAATAACGCCTTATTGTCCTCCAGCAACGGGTCCGCTGGCAGCAAGCCCGATACTGAAACGTCAGTGTCAATATTATGTATTAATTTTAGAAATGTAGTTTTACTGGATGTTAAAAATATTATACTCCGCCCACTATGCTATTTTCTCGGCGACAGATAGGTTTAGTGATGTCCGAATTGCTTCACACCGATTTATAGATACTTCGTCCGAATACTTCGCTTTTATATGTAGATTTGATTTATTAAAAATAATTGTCTTAATTGATTTATTAATCGCAAAAATGTATTTAATATGAAATCCATTTAATAAATCGATTGTATTATATGTACACAATATAATCAAGTCATAAAATCGTAATAAAACGCATTTTTTTTATTCTAGCAACAATGGCTATGGCGAAGCGGCGTCGCCGCCATGTTAATTTTGTATGTCTGTCACTCGCAACGATACGCCATGCACCTGAGTGCATGTCCAAGCATATGCATGTGCACAATCCATCATCAAATCATTATGGCGGGAAAAATTAAATTAGAATTTTAAATGAATGAAACAAAATTACTAAAGTCCATACTCACAAAGAGGTGGTGAAGGCGGCCGTTCTTTTGGACAGAGGTATACTTCAATTTCACCTGACATTGATTTCAGATGGATCATGTAGCCTTTCTCTTCGGGGTGTGGCACCTGCAAGCAACATACAGATATAGACAAGCCTTGACTTTAAGAAAACCCGCAACGAAAGCTGATTTAAAACTGGGAACACTTTTTGATGCAGAGTTAGTGGTTTTTACAGTTCAATTCTATCTTCTCCACTACTTTCAGTAAATATTGTCACCCAGTAAATTTACGAAGGGATGTTCCGAATATTCATACTGGCGAATAGTCGTAAATTTTCAAGTATTCGTACTCAAATTCGCCATTTTCTAAAACTTATGGCACAAACTTTAAATTGGATAAAATATTACCTACTTAGTAATTTTACAAGTGCGTGCGTAGTAAGATACTATTCGTATTTGCGAATAGTGAGGCAAATTATTATTGGTATTTTTATTCACGAATAGTGATGCTTTGAAGATTTAATCAGGATATCAAGAAAAGGCTTGTAACATAAATTTCCCTTATTATCTTTCAATCAGTTGGAATTGTTATGAAATTATGCAACTCATCATCTATTTATCACCTATGGTCATTGTTCGTATGTGTGTCCGCGCTAATCAAAATATTTACTGTATCGCTATGGGAAAATCGCCTTTCGGAAAGACGGCACAGTAGCAGTTCTCATCGAACCAGCCTTGCATTCCCTTGCGCACGTACTTATGTACCAATCAATATGTTCGTAGGCCACAATATCTATTTATCATCAGGTGGACTGTCTGCTCGTCTGTCAACACTTTTACATAAAAAGTTAATAGCACAAATTTTTTGACGGTTGTAACGTTGTTTTTAGTGAACAATGGTCGTTAACATCAAGATGCTAAAAAATTCTGCCGATCTCAAATTTTCTGAGAGGAACTTATCTAATTGTTTAGTGGAATGTCTCAGGGTCTTTCTTACCACCTTCTGATAAGGTATCAGGAGGGATCAGAAAGTCAGTTATACTTTATCAGAAAAAAATATTGGCATAATTTATCTATCAGATTGTTGTTTTATCAGGAGGTGGTGAGAAAGGCCCTTAAAGTTCTGTGGGAAGTTGGTACACGACAAACTACTCCATGGTATCATTTTCTACGTTTGACCACTTACTATTTATATCTCCACACACACATCTTTGGACATACTACAAAACTAGGCGTAGAAGAATATTATTATTATAATAATAAATACTCTTTTATTGCATACAAATAGTTATTACATGAGCACAAATAATAAACGACAGAATACAATTATCCTTACAGAATAACCTTATCGCAAAGGCGATCTCTTCTAAGCAACCTTTGCATAGAGGAAAATAAAAAGGATATAAGTAGTGCAAAATGATCCATATTTACAGAATAAATTATGTTCAATATCTACAGACTATATCGATAATAAATATAATAGATACTAATAATAACAAATAACCGAATAATATATAATAATAATAAATAACTTAATAATAGATAATAATAATAATAAATAACTTAAGTTGACAAGGATACAAAAATTAGAGGTAATTGTAGTCTCTAAGGGATGAAATAGAACAACTTGAAACAAAATGTGAGAGGAAATTATTTGGTAAGAAAGAAAATAGAAAACTAAAGAAATTAATCAATGAAAACTAATTGAATAATGATTTCTAAATTGCCTTTTAAAACTAAACAGCGACTGAGCACGTCTAATGACAACTGGTAAGGAATTCCAAAGCCTAACAGCTTGCACAGTGAAAAAGTTAGTAAAGAAATTTAAAGAATGGGTTGGAAATTTAAGTAGCAAATTTTCAGAAGAATGTAAGTAATTGTATTATGAAGTAAAGAATTCAAAACGCTCCGTCAAATATGGTGAAGTCAAGGGGTTAAAAAGTAGGGTAGAGAAGTGAAAGTATATGCGTATTCCTGCGAAGTCGGATTGGAAGCTACTTGAGCTTATTACGAAACTCGGAAACATGGTCATATTTACGCAGTCCAAATATGAACTGGGTGCAAACATTCTGGAGGCGCTCAAGTTTGTTGAGTTGGTATTCCGTTAGGTCAAGATAACAGGTATCAGCATAGTCAAGAAAAGTGAAAAATAGAGATTGAACTAACGCAATCTTAATGTCTGTTGGAAGGAATTCCCGTAAAAGTTTCAAGGAGCGTGGCGTAGCAAACATACTCCTGGTCACTTCATTGATTTGAGGCCCCCAAGACAGGGTTCGATCTATAAGTTTGCCCAGATCTTTTTATTCTTTCGCAATAAGGAATAAATGGACCGCCAAAATATACGACAGGGAGCCAATTGCCAATCAATTTTACTAATGAACTTAGAACTACCGACAATAATTACTTAACTCTTTGCAGAATTGACCCGTTATCCATGAGATTTGCTCCATTCAAGGATGCGAGTCAAATCTGTGTTAATGACGTGGACTAAATTGGTGAGGTCCAACGTGGCTCGTGTATAAATTTGTAAACCGTCTTCATATAGATGGTAGGAAGAAGCAAGCCGATGGGTAATAAGAGTTTATGAAAAGTGCAAATAGGAGACGGGACAACACGCCGCCTTGCGGTACGCCGGCTCCAGGAAGAGAAGGTATCTTCTATGCGCACACGTTGCAGTCGCCCATACAAGTGACTACGAAACCAATATTATATTATTAGTATTATACTTATAAACTAGCATTATACTTACACTGAGCTTTGTATCCGGGGGCGCTTTGATAGGTATGACTGTTTGATTTCGGAAGTCCCTTATAGACCGCAGGTCCGCATACGTGATGTACGCTAAACCTCCATGCTCCGCCGATAAGCGACTTAAAGCTTGTTCTGCCGCTGCTACCGCCCGCCCCACTTTGGCTTCGTAAGCTCCTAAAGCCGACACTTCTCGCCGTAAACGCCTTACGCGCGTGTCGTCTCCGCCGCCCGCGCCTGCACACACGTACAGTCGGTAACACAAAAATTTATACCCATGGACAACTTAATATGCTATAAGGCATCGTTTCTCAACCTTTTTAGTGTCGCGACCCCCTGAAAAGGCCAAAAATAAAGTAAATAACCCCACGAACCCTTTACAAATATAATGAGGTCCTAATTATACTTTTTGTGTTTTTACATTTGATCATAAATCATTAATTAATGAAAGGTTTTTCGTACAAAAGTGCTTAATTTTTCTTGGGCAGCTGTGACCCCTTGTATATATGACCGCGACCCGCAGTTTGAGAAACGATATAATAAGGGCTTGAATGCAGTGAATTTGGTTACTTTAGCATGTTGCCGACTGTACCAAAACCTTCTAACACTCTACTCGGAAGCAATAATAATAGTTTCGTAATTTGATTCAGGATTCACGCAAAGATCAGATGCCTAAACATATTATCACAGACAGTTTGTCTTGAAGCAAGTGTGAAAATGCTTTAACATTTCGGTAAATTGCATTTCCAACTTTATCTTCTTGACACAGAGTACAGATTTCGTTAATACAAAATGTCAAATATTTTCGTGTTCGCTTTAAAACGTGTGTACCAAAACGTGTATATAACTGACCGTCTGAAAGTCATCAATGAGTCAAAATACATATAATAATACAAAGCACATTTTGCATAATCAAGTATCACAAGTGATTCAGTTTTGCAGTCTTTGCAGTATTGCAATTTAGCAGATGGTATGAAGCTGGCCCATAACTTTTTTTTAATAGAAAAAAGCGGCAGATGAGCATACAATCCAACTGATGGTAAGTGAATACTGTCATCCATAGACATCCGCGATAAATGCCAACATCAGTCCAGAATGACAAACGTTCGTTCGCACGCCCCCGGATGCGCTGCCTACCTTTGCAGATTAAAGAATGAATTGGGACAAAGGGTAGGGAAAATGGGTAGGGATGGAATAGTACGAGATGGGAATGAGCTTTGGCATATCTCATTCGCTACCGAAACACGTACGTACATTGAGGAAATACGATAAAGTAGGAAATGCAGTACATTTCACGGTAGTCTTCTGTGAGAGAAGGGTAACGTGGCCAGTCGAGTACGTCCAGCGGCTGTGGGAATGCAACGTGCACTCTCCCCCTAGAAACTGGCATAATTCTGTTACAAAACAGAAATTATATTAAACGAGTTTTTTAATATGGTTTCTTCCACGAGAACAACAGAGCATAAGGCCCTGGTGAATTTATTCGCTAAACCTATAAATATACATGTACCTATATATAACCTAAGCGTAAGGGACTGAACACATCACGATGTCAAAGCATACAACGCTACGCACATTCGCTAAACCCTCCCCACATGACGCGCAAAATTTTCTCACACATGCGCACTAATGCTCTCTGACCCTTATAAATCCCAGCTTGCGTTTACCTGTGCTCCTTATTTTGGATACTGCGTGCACTAAATTACCTTTGCCCACTGTTACATTCTTTTTGCTACCTACGTACTTAGAAGTTATTTTTAAAAAAAAATAGTGCCCCAAGATACACTGAATATAATATATTTTTCCGATTAGTCGCTGCTCCAAACATCAGTGGCCAAATACGACACCAAATCCTTTATATTTAGAACATACGATTATCGGTTCTTGCATACGACACCGGTTCTCTAAAACTGACGTTGGTTTCCGACCTCAACTCACAAGCAAATTAACAAAAACCTTTGGACGTCTTTACGTGAAGTCTAAATTTGTAAAAAAAAACTGTTGCGTTATTGCGCGTTTCGATATTTCCCCTTGTTAAATTGTAATTTCGCGCTCGCGTTAACGTGTAAACTTTGATCGCTAGTGCTATTATTACTTTATATGCCAAAATTAAAATATGTATATTAATGTGGACAAACTGGGCGGACGCTAGTCGATTAAACAAAATAGCCTGTATAAACAAAATAAACAAAAAACTGTTTAGAGGTAAAAACTTTCAAAACCACAGGCCACTGCATCGTTTTACATTTCGGTCCCCATACACCAAGATATTCGGCAATAGTGTTGGATGAGATCAGAACGTGTGTAGAGAACGCCCTTGGAGGAGGACGTATCATTGATAAAATCAAATAACAATAACTGTTAATGAGACTAATATTATCTTTATCAATAGACAAAGGAGATTGCTAATGATTTCATTGTCATTTATTATCAGAGCGGATAGCGGATACAAACGAGTGTCAGAAGGCGTTGTAAAAGATAGGCAAGCGAAATACAAATTTCTGTGGAGAATAATCAATATAGCTAACTGTTTATCTTTTGATTTACTCATCGGTTTTTTATCAGCCTATAACGTCCCACTACAGAGGTCAGGGCTCCCATAGCAAATAACTAAGAAGTTTCTGGGCATCATCCACAACGCGGACCAATGCGAGTGATAGACAATAACACATACTGCCGATTTTTTTTATTCGAGCACGCGCTTTTTCTCACAATATTTTCCTTCAGTGGCGAGCTAGCGATAATTTTAAAAATTATACAAAAGCAGAAACTCCGTAGTGAAGAGGGTGCTCACGGTTTCGCGCATTTTTGTGTTTTTCACGGACAATTGTGATAAAATAACACCAAACACCTTGATTTATGTGTATTTTTATATAGAGTAGATCAATTTAGATTGAACCACAATTTGTGTATTTTTATATAGAGTAGATCAATATAGATTGAACTACAATTTGTGTATTTTTATATAGAGTAGATCAATATAGATTGAACCACAATTTGTGTATTTTTATATAGAGTAGATCAATATAGATTGAACCACAATTTGTGTATTTTTATATACCATTGAACCACAAAATGGCAGTGTTAGAAAGATGATAATCGCAGTTATATTATAACATTTTCAAGTCTTCATTTATTAAAGGTAATGTGACGACACAGTAACGGCTGCACGGATAGACTCCTTCGCCCCAAAAACGTCTTTTTTTTTTTATAGAATAGATGGCAGACAAGGGGACGAGCCGGCCACATGATGATAAGTGGTCACCGCCACCCACGGTCACCCGCAACACGGGGGGGGGGGGGGGTTTGCGGCTTGCGATTTGCTAATCTTTTTCAATCCACTTTTATTTACTTTTCCATATTAATACGGATAGAAAATACTTACATCAATGCTTTAAACTTCTGATTTCTTCAACATTATGTTTGTCACTGGTCTTCATGTATACATGTATCAATTTTGGGCAAATTAGTGGAATTTGCCAGTACAAATGGAGCAAACAGGAACATTCGTTGTGTAGTTTCGAATGCAATATTGTCGTAAATAACCAGAAATTCAAGCTCAGAAACAACGAAAACAAACCGCAGTCAGTTCACAACAAACAACAAAGATAGAGGTTTATGTTTTTGCTTGTTTAACTCAATGACAGTGAAGTTTATTTTGATCTGTGGTAATTATGACAAAAGTAGAAATCCATACAGCCGCAACTGTGACGTCATCGCCAATATTTCACATTTTTCGCTATAATTTCCTAGTCCTCTGTCCAAAAAATCAATAAAACTCGTATGAGATGTACAATAGTAAACGTCTAATTCTTTCGAAAAAATTATGAATAATTAAAAAGTTTGGCCCATGTCCATTGTGACAATTTGGTTATAAAATATAGAAAGACGTCGTTCCTCTAGCCAGATTGAAGAGAAGTTTCATTTATGTTTAGTAATGTTTAGTAAAACAAGCGTTCACGCTAAATTCAGAATGTGTGGTTGTTCAGAATGGACTATTTGTCATTTATTTTAAACCATAGCGAGAAAAAAATAGCCAGTACGCTTATCTTTCTGAAATTATGAAGACATTCGGTTGTAAACTTCATTAAAAGTTCATCATTCTATAATTTTATCGTTCCAAACGCTTTATCAAGTGTTTATGATTTCTAAATGAATTAATTTATTCGGATGAGTCTCTCTGAAGTGAATAGCTAAAGAGGTGTATATTTCATACATAGCCGTAAGGATCTGAAGCTGAAGTCGGAAGTGGGTAATTCCTTGAAATTTGACGTTCGATGTTTGGACACATTTTTTGAAGTCGTTTTGTCCAATGCACAGTTCTCTTATATAGAAAAGAATGATGCTGTATCTCGCAGGCGACTGTGTCCGTCCGACTGGGTTTTATCTCTCGCTCAAAACAGGTTGACGTGTACCAATGTGATTATAATTTCTAAATGTATGCATTTATTCGAATGTATCTGTCTGTAGTCAATAGCTAAAGAGCTATATTCAAGAAGAAGAATGTTTTCTTTGCATGAATCTTTGCATGCCGGTGGTCAAGCTCAACTGCCTAAGTTACTCCACTTTTGCCATGAAACATACAATATTACTACATAAATGATGATGGACGGGCGTTTTCGTACTTAGCAATATATTTCATATGATTGATAAAAAAAAGATGTAACCAAACATGGAAACATACTTTTAGAGTTAACTGTTAACTACTGAATGTATTAATATTTACAATTTATTCTCTATTTGTTATTAAAATATTATTTTTTATACTTACTAGTATATAAATACGCGATATATTTTTTTAGTATGTCATTTTATTAAATTATATCATTTTTATAAAATGTAAATGAGCAATTTCACTAAAACGTGTGTACCCCTGGATTTCAGCCCGTCCCTGGGAAAAATATTTCTTTTCTGATAACAGACATACTATATTGAAGTTTTTTTTAGTTTAGAATGTAAACACACATCTTAAACTTACATTTTGTGCCAATAACACGTATATAGATTAATTAAAGATTATACCCCCACCTCAGTTTTCTTGGTTTGCGCATTACTAATATTGTGTATATTTCTTTAGGACCACTCATGCATGACATCTTTGTTTTTTAAACTAGTTATAATTTGTTCTTCGTGAATAAACAATTGAAACCCCTTATAGATACCTATAAATTATAACATTACTAATTAAAATTTGTATCTAAATTCGACTATTCTCGGACATGTCCATATTGTAATCGTTTTTCTCTATAATTAATATACCAATTTGTGTTGATTGTTCACAAATCGCAACACTGGGCTGTTATTCGTCATTTTCATGTTTATTCATGTCATCGGATTCGAAAGCGTAAGAGGTTTTGTTCGGCTCAGCACAGAAGTGTTTTATCTTCTTCAGACTTCAGGTAAGTTACCAAGTTTTTTACTTGTTACATACATATTGTACTTTAATAAATTTGTTACCCAATTCGTAAAAGTATTTCGATGTAAATGTCACATAAAACTGTGAAATATTATTATATTTAAAAATATTTCAATCTCAGTTCTTAGGATTCTGACTAATATGCAAGTTATTTTGCACATAATTAGTATGTATTATTTTTTAAATAATTATTATGTTTAATTATTAAATAAGATACCTTCATCCTGCATCGATGACTCACTATTTTCTAAACGCGAACGGACCGTAATCATATTTAAACGCAAAATAAGTTTTATTTGGAGTGCTTTCTTAGCCCTAGGAAAGTATCATAATGGGGCAAAAAATTTAACTTAAGGTAATAGACAAACATAGATAGTACCAAAATTAACATAACAGGGTAATTAGTGTACTCACCACACTTCCATTGTATATTGTTTTTGGATTTCTTCTCTAATATTCCTATACCCTCTAAAACGTTCGTGATATCGTATATCCGCCGTTTTTGGACCGCAAGGTGTTCCGCCGCTATGTTCAAGTCTAAAACACCGTTTTTCGATGACTTGAGCAGAGCAACGAACTTTTTTGTGAGTAAACCTAATGATGTGTCGAACCTGAAAAGAAGGAAGGTACATTTGCTAAAAAGACCAAAGCACAAACAAGGCTATAGTTCGTTCCATTTAACATGGCAATAGCGAGCATTCACCACGCCTTCCTACTAAGATACATATACATGTATAAAATACATATAGATGCAATGTACAGGTACATTACGAAATCATTGGCCATCGGCTAATGTGGAAACACCCGAACGCGTCATCCACTATGAATTACCGTACCTCTAATTACATACTTCATTACAAGATAAATACAAAACTTTATGAACACGTTATTTTCCCTTGAAAAGCTAATGACATATCTTTACTAAACACGTCACTATGTTACTATGATTACTACTTACGTCTTATTTATTTATTTATGTATATTTGCATACTAAACAGTTAATTATAATATATATCTATATTGTGTAATGTATGTAGGTATATATAATTTTATATCGCTTTTATTAGCCTTATTCACATTTTATCTTAAAAAATTAACATCTATATCAACAGCTATATATATATTAATCATCAGTCAAACGTTACTGATCATTTAGGGGATTTTGGTTGACCCTCTGGTGGTTTGCATTCAATATCTTCCATGTCATAAATCAGAATAATAGTAGTCTTCATCGACACTTTCAGAATCATCAGAACTCTCAGAAGTATTAATAGTTATCCATCCTATTCATAAAATCATCAGTGTCATGTTCGTATTTTCTATATTCATTTTCGCATTTGATTGCGTAATCAACTAATCACAAACTTTTTTCCATTCATCTGGACCCAATCATATAATATTTTTCTGTTAACATTTTTTTTACTGTGGTCATATTCATATCAACATTTCTCGAAGCTACATAACCCTTAAGCTGCGACCATGTTTTCATTCGGATTTAAATCCGTATATGGTCCATATTTAGCTAAAATTTTGTCAATAGAATATTTCACAAATCTTTCTTTATGACGAAGAATAACTTGGTAAATTTGTGGTTTTGTCCAAGTTGGATCGACGTTAATGTCATATTTTACCAACCAGTTTATCATATCTTGCTTCAATGTATTTGAATTCGAAAGCTTATCCACATAATTATTATGATATGCAGCATTATCAACGACCAATACAGAATTTTTAGGTAAGTTAGTAATAATTTGATTACGTAGCCATTTTTCATAATTGTCGCTGTTCGTCTCATTATGATAGTCTCCTGTTGTATCCGTAGACTTATACATTAATAAAGCCACGGGAATAAATCCATTTTTAATGCCTGCGTGTACTATAATAAGACGTTGTCCTGTAGAAATGGCTTGTTTTCTACCTTTTCCTGTAAAATCAGTCCAACTTTTACCTATGATATGTGACGTATGTTGTAATATGTTGTAATATGACGTATGTACATAAGTTTCATCTCTATATACAATTTCTCTGCCTTCAGATCGAAATCTTTTAATCTAAGAATTTTATTCATTTCAATTTTACATAAAAACTTTCCTGTTGTTGTTTTAGTGAACCGAAAACCCAACTGACAAAGAATTTTTCGTAGTGTACTCTCACATCCTTTACTTATTTATTTACTAAGTCGCACAAACAGAATGTTACATTGTATAACACTTACTTAATATTTAAACTAAAACATGGTTTGAGTAACATACCAAAATAGGCAACATAAGATAATTATTATATAATATGTAACTAACACTGAATTTTACTATAAACAAAGATAAGTATATAAACTAGGAGTATAAATATAGGAGCTTATGAAGTCTCCTTTAAACATTGATATGCTTGATTACGGAATCGGGATATTGATCCATAGAATATATCTAGATTTTTATTAGTTGCAGCTAGGTCATTATACTCTCTAAACGTACGACGAATAGGCGAATTAAATACAATGTTTGTACGAGCATATGGATTAAAGAAGGTTCTAGCAGATCTACCTCCGCGTTTCTTGCATATAAATTTTATTGAGGATCAGTGTCAAGCAGGCCATGAACTTTTTTAAATAATAGCAAGAGATCACTTATTCTCCCACGACATCGAAGTGACAACACTTTATATGATTAAGTCTATCGTGATAATTATGTAGTACAAACTTGTTTCCATGTGTGTAACGCACTGTCCACGGGAAACGTTTCTATTTTAATTCTATTCTCTTTTTGTGTATCTCATAAAAAGGTGTCTATAACTAGTCTGGCCATAAATACTGTTACATAAAAACTTTTCTTTTTTTTGAACTTTTTAATTATTTTGAATTTGGAACGCGTTTATTATTTTTAAAAGTTCTTTCGATTTCGCGCCATTTTACATATTTTTTCGTGTTCATTATCAAATTACAATATGGAATGGGGTGTTAAAAAAAATAGGATTGCGGTGATCGCCTTGCACAAAGTGGGTATGGAGCCGTCGGTCATATTCCAGACACTTCAAAAGCTTGGTATCAGCCATATGTTCGTATATCGTACTATCAACAGATACAACAACACTTCCTCTGTCGAAGACCATAAAAGATCGGGGCGGCCGCGTGCTGTTAGAACTACAAAGGCTGTTAATGCTGTTAACGCCAGAATTCGTCGAAATCCCATTAGGAAGCAAAAAATCTTATCGCGAGAAATGAAGATTCCCGCTAGGACTCTGTCGCGTATTATAAAACAAGACCTGAAGCTCGGTGCTTATCGTCGATATACAGGACATGCCCTAAATCAATCTTTACAATTAAAGAGAGTGGATCGATCAAAACGCCTTCTGTCGCGATACGCAGGTGAAGGGCACAGAAATATCCTCTTTACCGATGAAAAAATTCTCACGATTGAAGAGCACTACAATAAGCAAAATGATAAAGTGTACGCTCACAGTTCTAAAGAAGCTGCTCAAGTGGTCGGAAAGGTACAACGTGGTCATCATCCTGCGTCAGTGATGGTTTGGTGGGGCGTGTCTTATCAAGGCGTCACAAAGCTACATTTTTGTGAAAAAGGAGTGAAAACTTCAGCCAAAGTGTATCAAGACAGTCTTGGATAGTGTTGTGAAACCCCTCAGCAATACACTTTTTAAAAATGTACCGTGGACTTTCCAGCAGGACTCTGCACCTGGTCACAAGGCACGAACTACCCAAGCCTGGCATGAAACCAACGTTCCGGACTTTATAAGAGCTGAAGACTGGCCCTCATCTAGCCCAGACCTCAACCCTTTAGACTACAAATTGTGGTCAGTTTTAGAGGACATGGCTTGCTCTAAACGACACGGCGTCATTGAGTCTCTTAAAAAATCTCTGGAGCAAGCAGTGGCGAAATTTCCCATGGAAACAGTGCGTAAATTCATAGATTCGTGGCCAGACAGATTAAAGGCCTGTATAAAAGCCAAAGGTGGCCATTTTGAATAGAATATTGTTTTTATTTTTTGCTGAGACTTTAATAAATATGTACATATAAGTTTTAGTAATATTACATTACTTCATTAAAAAAAAATGCATTTTCATTTGTAACAGAACTTATGGCCGGACTAGGTATAGAGGAGCCATACTCAAGTATACTTCTCACTTTAAAGCCTTTGAAATCAATGGATTCTATTCGTTTCAGTTTTAAAAACTTGAGTGTCGGCACTGGCTTAAACCTGTAATGAAAATTATGCACCATTCTTCTTACAACAGAATAGTAAAATCGTCAAGATTCTGATGAATTTGAGCTGTCGTCATGAGCTCTTACAATTTTACATATGTGTACTTGACTTGTACGGGAAAGAACAGTTGCATCACGAACTCTTTGTTGTATCTTGTTTAAAATACATAGTTAAATTATGTTCCTTCAGTTAAAAAATAAAGATAACAACAGGGATACTGGTAAATAGAACAGTTCATTTCAGGGGGTGGTAGTATGGAGTGTAACGATTATTTTTCACTATTACATACTCTGGCCATTACATACAGTATTACATACTCTAAAGTTGATGGTTTCTATCAGCCAAGAAAGACTAAGTGTTAAAGAATCCCCAAAAAGTGTAATTTATCTGTTTATGTTAAAACAATAACAACAGCAAAAATAAAGGAACAATGAGTGCAGTACTCTTTGATGTTTGTATCTCATCGGTTAACCGACAATCTAAGCTTGGTATTTGTTGTTTTTACACTTACGAGAGTAGATTTTTTTTAAATGATAATGACCCCCTGAAAGGAACTATTCTATTTACCAGTAAGCCTGTATATTACAAATAATTTCACCAGTTTGTTTATTTATGGTATTCCTTGTCTTGAATTCTTCGGAATCTTTATGTAAGCGACTCTTATAGTTGCCTGTTGTGGATAATAATGTGGCTTTTTAAGGCGTTAGTGAAGGATTTTGACATTCATCACAACATCATTACAGTGAAAATTAAATATAAAAAGATAATTAAAATGAGGCCGATAACAGTTGAGAAAGCAAATATATACGTATAAAATTTATTATGTAATGAAAAAATATTTTGGGGGTATTCGTAGCTCTATATATTTATGAATTCGATGTTTGCCAAAGATACCCGAAGGCTAATGTTTTTATGCAAGATCTGTACTCATGTTTACGATAGCGACACTTGGCAATGTTCCGGGTAATGAGCGAAAATAGCTATGGCCAGCGTATCGTGGAAGCAGCCACGTTCGATGTCAACGTGGTTGCTACCACGATACGCTGGCGATAGTACGGGGTAAAGTCGAAGCAATGACCGCTAATGCCATGCTAAATAGCACGGAGTATAAATTCGTGTGAGTATGAGTAATGTGAGTAATAGTATATATACTATTGCAATCAATCAATGCAGTTGATTTTGCAATCAATTAATCAATGTAACACCTATAGGCAAGAAATTGAAGGATTGACACAAAATACTGAACTGAATGGAGGGGGTGAGTGCATGCTGCTGGCTGTAGGAACAGACGCTGAGCGCATTCAAGAAGCCAAGTGTCAAAAGATAAAACATCCACTTGTAAATATATAGTGTAAAATGTAACGAGTACTACATTTCCCATCTCTATCCTTTTTTTCCGAATCTAATTTCCCTGTTGCAGTTTGTCTGGAAGAGATTGCATAATTGCAATAAGACCGCCTATCGTTTTCTGTCTACCTAGCTATGTCTGCTAATTACTTTGTTAGTCTATACTATAAAGATAATTATTATTATTATCTTATTCCCGCAAAGTACACACGTATTTTTAGTGGCGAGAGATGTGCCAGAGTCCATTCCTATTCCATCCTATCACATCGGGTGAAGCATGTATCGAGGACGTCTATGGGCGAGCGACAGTATCCACTTACCACCAAGTGGACTTTCTGCTCATCTGTCAACTTCGTTCTATAAAAAAACTTGGAATAAACATCTACGTATAAACAACCACGTCTCCCCTTACAGGTAACGGGTAACCATGGGCAGCGGTAACTAGTTATAATCAGCTGAGCCCTCCGCTCGTATACCATCTCTTCTAATAAAACTCTTGGCTGTATTTTCTAGAGAAAAAAACAAACGCATAATAAAAGAATTTTCCAAATTCATTTACGACATTTGAGGGGACTTTGGTGGAAAGCTATTGCTAAGTCTGTCACATGCCAATCTAAGGAAAGATAGATAGATATTTCATTATAATTTTCCAGAAATAGTCGAAATTCCCAATTCTTGCAATTACTTCCATCATGGTTACGTAATACCATACCATCAGCCTGTCTCTCTCCACTGCTAGATATAGGGCTCTCCAAGGACCGCCACCACACACGGTCTTCAGCTCGTCTCGTCCAACCACTACCGGTAACTTTCTTCTAGTCATCATTACACCTGGCCAGGGTACGTCCCACGCTACGTTTCCCGATACGTGGTCTTCATTCCAGGACTCGTCTCCCCTATCGGTTATCGAACACGTCGTCCCTGAACCGATCAGCGTCGAGGAGCGTCGAGGTCGAGGGCACTATAAATTGTAGACGAATATGTCTATCTTGGACAGTCAATCTACGAGGGCGGGATGATAAGTACCTGGCCTAGGAAAGAAATACTCAGTTTAACGTAACGAAGTGGTTTTTATTTTTCGACAGTCTCCTTTAAGCTCTACGCACTTAGTCCATCTTCGCTCCAAAGCAGTTATGCCCTCCATAAAATGCGTTTCTTCAAGGCCGACAAAATACTCCTCTACAGCAGTTATAACGGCATCATTCGTCTCAAATTTCTGTCCGCCTAAAAAAGTTTTGAGCTTAGGGAACAGGTGGAAGTCCGACGGTGCTAGGTCAGGCGAATAAGGTGGATGGGGCAACAATTCGTAGTGTAATTCGTTGATTTTTGCTATTGCCTTAATGCATGTGTGAACCCTTGCGTTGTCTTGGTGAAAGATTTTTTTTTTTTTCGAGTCAAACCTGGTCTTTTTTGCTGAATACATTCCTGTAACTTGTGTAACAGATCAGCGTAGTAGTCGCCGGTGATAGGTTAACCTTTCGCAAGGTAGTCTGTCATCAAAATTCCCTTCGCATCCCAAAATACAGTTGCCATCACTTTCCCTGTCGATTTCACAGCTTTGGCTTTCTTTGGAGCCGAACACCCAGCTTCTGTCCACTGCTTTGATTGAATTTTGGATTCAGATGTATAGTGGTGGACCCACGTTTCATCTGTTGTTACAAATCTTCGCAAAAATCCACTTTATTACTCTTAAAACGATTCAAACAGTGTTGGGAGTCTTGCATACGAATTCGTTTTTGATCGAGAGTAAGCAAGCGCGGCACCCAACGGGCGGATAGCTTTTTCATATGCAATTCTTCACTCAAGATGTGATGTACCCGTTCTTTCGAGATGCTTACACTGTCAGCTATTTCGGATAATTTCAATCTTCGATCGTCCAAGACCATCTCATGGACTTTGGAGATCATTTCTGGGGTGGTGACGCTTTTTGGACGTCCGGATTGGGATTCATTTCTGGGGTGGTGACGCTTTTTGGACGTCCGAATTGGGATTCATTTTGGACGCTTGGACGGCCGCGCTTAAATTCGGCAACCCAGTTCATGACTGTGGCATATGAAAGAGCACTTTCACCTAAAACATTTTTTAACTCGTCAAAAATTGTTGCTCCCTTTAAACCCTTCATATAAAGAAACTTTATCACTGCTCTTTGTTCAATTTTATCCATTTTGTGAAAAATGCAACACAAGATTTTCTAAAATGTCAAATTATTAAAAAGTATTGGAGCCGTCGATTTCAAATTTAGAATATGGATAGCTAGAAATCTCTTTTGTAAAATGAGATATTTTTTTAAATATATGTTCTTTTTAAATAGTTTAGGCCAGATACTTATCATCCCGCCTACGTATTTAGACAAGTCCAACTTCGGTCGAAAAGGTGACGCATTCCGCTCTGTTAGGTAGCTTTCGGGAAAATGCCTAACCTCTTCTCGTTCCTTATACCACAATGTTTGAAGTGCAATCAATGCGTCCTCCCGTTATGATGTATGGTGCCGAAACGTGATCTCTGGCGGTAGCCCTGATTCACAAGTTCAGTCGTTCAGCGAGTGATGGAAAGAGCTATACTCGGAGTCTTTTTGCTGGACAAGATCCGAAATGAATAAATTAAACGAAGAACTGAAGTTTATAGCTGAAAGAATCAACTAGCTGAAGTGGCAGTAGGCAGACCAAATATACCACAGAACCGATAACAGATGGTTACGTAATACTACTTAAAAATATAATGTGTCTAATTGATGTTACAGTTAAAAGATAGATTGCAATTGAATTGCAGAGAGGTAACTAAATTTAATAATAAACTGCTTAACTGATTTCATCTGCACCATCACATCACCCACACACCTGAATGCATCTTAACTGCACCATGAAGCTGGTTAATGCGTGTCGGGACGAGAATTAAGAGTTTACTACCTTGTAAGCTTCCTCAATTCTGCAAGTCACCATTAGGAATTGAGTAGATCTACATAATATAGTAATTAGTATCCAACGATATATATGGCACGTCGTAAACGAGAAAGGCATGAAAAACAATGTGCAATTTCCTTTCTTAGAGAACACCTGTCATAAATGTCCGAGAAGGCGTTCTTCTTGTGAGGCATCACGAGATGGACAACCCAACTAATGCCTCATCACATCAATCGCCTTCAACAGTACCCGTAACCGAAATCGGTGAGAGTATAAATATATCCGCATCGGGATCCGAAATATCATATCCCTGACAACCCTACTCTGCATTTATATAAAATTTTAAATAAAATATCCTAGGACTCACTTTTTATGTCATTTTCCAATAAGCGATAGCTTCAAAGAAATTGATTTAAAATGATATCTTGATATTCAAAGTAAAAACACAAACATGAAACTTTTAAACTGTGCCCTTGTAAAACAGTTGATTTCGTTTTAATAACCCCGCCGTGGACGAATATATTGCAGAGTACTGTACATATGTATCAGCCACCACTAAGCAGATGACCTGTTTATTTGCCTCTCTAACCTAGGGGTTAGAGAGAAGAAAGGTTCATGCACACACAAGAAGCCACACTAGACAAAAAAGCTACTGAAATATTAAAAAATTACCTCTGATCAAAGTACTATGTACCTGGAGCGTTCGGTGTATTTCTTCATAGAACTGGACGGTCGGCTATAGGGCGCAAGCACCTTGACGCGCTTCTGCTTGGGAGTCTTGAAGTCAGCCTTCATGGGCACCACATGGCCTTGACTCCCTGAACTACTTTCGCTCAAGTTCAATCTTCTTTTCACCGCCTGCGTGCAATATTGACCTAATGCAATTATTTGCTTTAGTTGCCTACCTATTTTTTAATATAAATCAAAATTCGATAAGTTTTTATAAACCATTTGATATCAGCCTATAACGTCACACTGTAGGGCACAGACCTCCCCTAACAAATAACTAGAGGTTTCGGGCCATAATCCACCATAGACGCCCAATGCGGATTATTGGATATATAAATCATTATTTTATAAAATATAAATAATAAGATTGAAGCTTTTATTTTATAAAATAAGATTGAAGCTTATTCTGAATACAAGAGGTTTCACTAAACATGTCTAATGCAGTAAAGAATTTCTCGATGAAATGCAATGCAATGAAACTGCATAGTTTTTTATTTATTTAAACTTGTGACAAGTATTTGACGTGTACCAGTCAACCAAGGTCAAACAGATTTTTAGTACCTATCTGATGTTAACTATTAGGAGCCAATATCTTCTCAAAACTATATTGGGAAGGTTCTAACTCCCGAGATACAAGTTTACCTAGTTCAGAAGTCAGGACTTCATATTATTACTGTGTAATATTGTTAGTCAGTTGATCAGTCAGTATGTAAATTGTAATTATAGTATGTTCATTGTAATAAATAAATAAATATGTATCAAATATGTGTAAATTGCATGTTTAAGGTGTATCAAGTTTATGGATTTACAATTCACAAAAAAATGTAATAGATTGGATAATGATAGAAGTTCCTTGAACAATATGGGTACTGTGTATTATGGTTACTTCTTTTTATCTTTAGTATGTTACTTAGTCAGTAGGTTTCGTTGGTCGCACGCGACGGTAGGGGTGATGAGTTTCAAGAATAAACCTTCAAATTTGAAAAATGAATTTTCAATTTGATATATCTTGCATAAATCATTAACGTTATTAGTTGTTAAACGATATACTTGGTAACAGCACCAAGGAAATTGACGACTATAATTAATTCACATAATATAATATTCACATAATATATATCCATATAGTACTTTCGGAACATATAGTACTAACATATATGTAGTAACTAAGTACATATAGTACTGACAGCTAGCTGCATTATTAAATTAAATTATTATTATTAAATTTACAATTTAAATGGTTACTACTTGAATGAACATCCTGAATTACTTAATTTAAAGCTAAACAAGCTAGACTAATAAAATGTAACATCAATTGCTTGTGCTAATCTCAGGAACTTCTAGTCTGATTACTGTAGCGGTTTTCACTGTAGATTTATTCTGAAGGTGTTTGCGCCAATTATAATAAAAATCGGTGTAGCAGTTATAAAAGTATAGTTATGTAAAGGTGATTTACATTTATTCATCACCTGTGATTAACCAAACGCTTGAAGTGCAAACATGATTTCATCATCATTAGCCATAGGCTCATATCTGCCCAATGCTGAATATAAGCCTCCTATTTTTTATGCCTTAATTTTATTAGTACAAAGAAAGCAAAAACTTCAGGTAAAATTGATAAATTAAATGGATGCTTAAAAATCACAAAGTAAACGAATGATAAAATAAAGTAAAAAGATAAAATAACCAAATAAGAATCAAATGCCAGACCTACTTTATGCGTCTTCTAAGTGACAAAAACTAAAATGAAACATTTTTTTCTGTTAATATGAAATCCTCTTGCAATTTAATCCACTGGAATGTAACGAAACGATCACTCACTCTTAACACAAAGTAAGTCATTATTCACTTCCTCAATGAACTTCACTTGTTGCAAAACCATTTCAACACCAATTCTTAACATCACTAGTACCAAGATAAGTGGCGGCCACTATTCTTAATTCTAAATCAAATACCTACAACTTGTAATTACCATTTTTAAAAAAACTGTTATAATTCAACTAGAAACACGTCACTGAGATAATTTTACATTGTAGCAAATGTATTATTTGTGCTCTATAATAAAATCGAAAGCGCAGTGACAAGGAAGACGCGGCGCATTTTCAATAAGCCGATGCAACAAATTCAATTTCAACATCCAGCGCGGGGCCAAAGCCCCTAAAAGGAAGTGTGTGGGGAGGGTACCCGTAATAACAATACATGACATAAATTAGAATCAACACAAAAGGCACCGTGTACTCAGAAGGGACCTTTAGCAAAAGAATGGCAATTTCTTATCTCGAAATTTGTGCGTTATTATTAACTGTAAACTCGGCACTATTGTTAATTTGCCCGATTGTGGGTCTCGCACATCTTTGTCCGCATATGTGTACCCCTTAACTTCAAGTAAATCAGAGCAGATGTGTCTCTAAGCTTGACAACTACCCAACTAGATAGACGACAACAGAGCATCGACCTGAACTTGTGCTATTAGCATAATTTGCTCAGCCCTTAATGCCATTTTTGAAATAATAATAATTGCAAAGAAACCAGGACTCGGGGGGTATGCATAAAACGATATTTAAAAGCGTATTTTTTTCTACTACATTGTTGCATTAGATTAAATTAACCAAAGGCATAGATAAGTAGAGACATCTAATACTAAAAGGGTGAAACCCATAATCAGTGTTTAGTATTTTTTTAAGTGATCTGCTGTTATAATAAGACCGTAAATATAATGATAACTTATAAAACGCAAAGAAAGTGAGGAGCATGAAATAGGTACCTGGCCATGTGACCTCACTGAAGCCACATGGCGCCGCGCGGGGTGAAAACCACTCAAGCCATGACAAACTGCTAACATGTGTGAACATATCTTAATACACTTGCTACCAACTATTATTAAGTAAAATACAAGCATAAAACAACAAGTTCAAAATTAATCCTCTAGCTGACTTGACCTGTATGTCGCTCTTAACATAAAGCTTGGTCTAAAAAAAATATGCTTAACCATAGAACCATCATACCCTGAGACACAAAGTAGAAAAAATAAAGGAAAATGAGCATATAGTAGCATAGAACATTGGTTTTCTATATGTTGCTAATGTTTCCTGTTATCTGTTCTCATTTATTAGTTTTATTACACTTTATACAGCTAAAACTCATTTCAATTTAAGATGTTTCCAATATAGATATGCCATTTTCTAACTTTAATAACATTCATAACAGATATTGATTGACTAGATTTATATCCAAAGAAATAAATACATGTTATTTATATACCTCAAAAAATAAATATGAAAGATAACCCATAAAAAAAATTCAATCAATTATTTAAAATAGCCTTACATATATTACATATATGAGGTCAAAGCCCTATCACCCTATTAAAAAGGAATTCCCCTATTTAAAAGGATTTCCTTTTTAGTTCACTGACCTCAAAAATAGGGCTTTGAACTCGGCTAGCTCACGATTTGTTCAAAAATTATTTTTATTACACTTGGTTAATAGTAGAGCCCTACACAGAAGCTACATATGTTAAAAATGTACACTAAATAACCAAGATGATATGCCAAAAATAAAACGATAGACAAATTCCAATATTGCATTGACGTCATTTGCATCTGTATAATCTAATTTATAATGCATAATCCACAAAATAAATATAGTTCATAATAAATATATGACATTATCTGAGAAAAGGGAGACATTATCTGAGAAAAGGGACCTTATTGCCAGTTCTAGTTTCCCAAATATTGACACTAGTGAAACCTTTAAAAAAATCTATTACTTTACATAGGACTCCCTGTTGCCAGTTGGAGTGATGACTCTAAGTAAGTCGCCAATAGCAGCTGGATGAGAAGAGCAAAGGACTGTGTGTGGTAGTGGTCCTTGGGAGAAGCCCATATCCAACATATATTAAAAATCATATAAGAACATGCTTCTATAAACAAAATCTTGTAACAATGAAGTTCTAAGTTAACATGTCTTAACTAAAATCAGCAAGTCCTTAGGGACAATAAGTTCCCAGTGCTTAAATAATGTTACTATAATCAACATCAAGAAATAAACTATTTAGAATAACTGAAATAAACAATTTTAATTACTTAATTTTAAATTATTAAGATTTCATTACAAAGCCCATGGAGTCCCGATTCCTCCTATTCCTACCAGAGAACCTAAACGCAACCTACCTTTAAATTTGCTTGCTCATTCAGTATTTTCTACTCCCCGTTTAATTATTTGTCGAATAAAACCAGTATTAAATGAATACTATTGAGTACAAATGAAATTATTTGTTCATGAGATGCAGCAATAAGAAATTTAAAATGTGATTCCATATTCAATTATCATAAAATCAAATTAGATTATTTTCATCATGCATTGGTACACACAAACAACTTGAGTTTATATATCATCTACATTTCTCTTGCATAATATGCTATATTACACTAAATCAAATAGGCACACATAAGTGAAAAACTATAAGACATCTATCTGGCTTTCTACTAACATGTGGTCATTTGTTATATAATAATTTATATATTTATAGGGCAATATTTCAGACTATCATAAAATCAGTCAAAATTAAATTACAGACATTATTATTTCAAACTCTAATTGATGAAAATAGGATAAAAATTTTAACCCTAGTAAAATGACCTTCTTTCTTTAGACAATAAAATTAAATAAATTGCTTACATCTGAACAATGATGCAATATGCATACATGTAGTTACTTGTATAACTATCATGATAATATAATTTCATAGCTTATTTCTTCATTTACAAACTCATGGAAAATACATTTACATCCTCAATGTCCACTCATTAACTCTTTTTAGCATTATTTTAATCAGTCACTTTTTGTAGAAAATCTCTTGTTGTACCAACTGGTCGCTTATAAGAAATGTTTGAGATCAAAATTAATTCAAAGCACATTTTGTTAAATGAAAAACACCAATTACATTCCTATGCAGCTGTAGAACAATAGTCACCTGTAATCATCATGCTATTGGTATCATACAATCATTGGTGCTGGAAATTATTTAAGCAACGGTTACTACTAAGATACATATATTGTCTGCCGTTTGCAATGTTTCTATAAAAAGTATAACTCTTAACTCCTTTAATTGATGTTGCCTGTATTCTGAAAACTGTGAGAAAACTGAAATATCACCAAACTTACTTCTGACGTCTTTGGTGGTGCCGACGGCGCCTCTCTCCTGATCTGATGCTGTGGAGTGGCGCCATAGCCATGGTCGAGTAGGTGGTAGCTGATGGGCTGGCTGGGGCTATCTTCCAGAAGCGTAGTGTGAGACGGAGACACCCCCGCGCGTACCACCACTTCGGCCTCGCCCTCCACCGACCCTCGCTTCACCCCCCTCGGCATCGCTGTTATTTAACATCAAAAGGATAATATTCATAAACTCTGAATAACACGTCCTTTTGACAGATCTTTCATATCTAAAGTCGTAATCATGACAATTGAATTAGTGAAGAGGTTAGGGGCGCCGTGCGCGCGGAAATCTCGGGTGAAAAGGCTCGAAACTGAAGTGGGTCGATATCAAACATTATAATTTTTACTCAATATTTAAGGTACCCCAACTATTTATGCAGCTGTGCAGTTTCGCTTACGTCACATTTTCAACGACTTTTTACATAAAATATCCTCAACGTAGCGGTAATTCGTGCTATAACCGCTTCCGAAACTAAGTGTACACAAGTAAAGATACATTATCAATTTACACATTATAACATTATAATACTTACGAAAGGTGTGAGCGAACGATATCCGAAGTTATAACCACAAAACGACATTAATGTTTTCAACGCAAACGCTACATTATCGAGTACTCAAAATAAAATGTCCGCCGCTTTGTTGGTCTAGAGTGAACTCGTGGACATCGAGACGCCCGATAATTTTTCAGTAAAACACAGAGTTCATACAATGCACATTATTTCTTTATTCACTAATTACTTCACTAATAAAAGAAAACTGCAAAAAGGTCCTAGTCCACATTATAATATAACGTATTATAAAATAAAAATGCAGAGGATTGGAACGACGACAGGAAGCTTTCAGAACATCTGGCTTGCAAGCGACGTAGCAGTGGCGCGAACTACGCGCGCAAGCGCGAAGCGGCCAAACAACCCCTAGCGGACGCCTCTCTCCAAATTCCTCCCCTCGGTGAAGAAGCCATAAAAAATATAACGAATTTTTGAATTTTCGTTGTATGACCGGTTTTGTGTGAAGAAGCTAGCGTGGCTGGTTTGGTTCGAACGAAAAGTAGCGACGCAAGCGGCGCGCGCAATAGAAATAATTAATTTAAGAAAAAATTTCTAGCGTGTTTATTTTAAATATTATAAGGCGCGTAATATTATTCAATTCATATCATTGCACATGAAGAACTTTTACATGATTAGTGATTATTGAAGGTAATGTAATTAATTATTTTCTCTTGTTCCTTCCTATGCATATTGTTTACCAATTTGTTGGAATCGAATAGTAAGGTGCCTAAGTAAATGCAATTAATGTTTGATGGATTCATAAATTAGAAATTTAGTAAAAATCACTGTATAAGACTATTAATCGGTTGACCTTTATATCTCTAATGTACCTATCTAATCTTACCTGTCCATAACCGTTCGTTTATTGTTCTGTTTCTTTTTTAGACCTACATTATTTAGAATAATAACGCTCTACATTACCATTTAAAAAGACGGGAGTATGTCATTATTAGTCATTAATCATTAAATTAACGACATTGCGGTGCTGGACGTGTTTGTATAAAGCCGCAACGCAATGTCCATCGAAACGTGGAACAATCCTCATAGACAGTTAAAAATCACCAACATCAACTATCAGTACAGCAGATCACCAAAACTATCTGCAAGCGAAATGGAGAATGTCTTCAGTACCCGAAGTTAACCCGTGAACTGACCGAAGGTATAGGTAATCTTATTTGATCAAGTTAACGCAGAAAGAACAGCACTGGACAAAAATAAATGGTAGGTATACGGTATACTAGGTACTCTTAGGTATGTCGCGAAATTAAACGACAATTATAATAACACTTAAGTTTCGAAAATGTTCATGCTTTAATCCCTGCGGGAAAATTGAATAACTACGAACACTGCCATGAAAATATAACCGGTATTTCGATAGTGAGTGAGAGGTGCGAGTCATATCTCATCAGTTTCCCTCGCCCAATCTCAGTGTATTTCCTATTCCCCATCCTTCTCAATCTTTTTTTCATATCCTAATTCTTCTAATAGAAGACTTCTATATAAATAAACACACTAGAAATGTATATTTGCATCCTAGACGTTACAACGTTTGACTAATATTGGTAGGCATATATTGCAGATGTGCAGAATACAGTCTTACTGGCAGACGAAAATTTAGGGAGAGGGATTTAAGGGTTGCACGCTAAAATTCAAACGTCGCTGGGCGCACTCGACTGGCCTCGTTACTCCTCTCTCACAGAAGACTACTTTGAAATGTAATTCATTTTGAACTTTATCTTATTCCTCAATGTACGTACGTGTTTCGGTAATGAGTGAGATATGCCAGTGTCCATTCCCATCCCATCCCTCTCCATTTTCCCAACCCTTCCTCTAAATCCATTCCTACATCTTCAAAGGCAGGTAGCGTATCCGGGGCAGTGCCAACGTTTGTCATTGAGGACTGAAGTTGGCATGTACCGTGCATGTCCGTGGGCGACAATATCCTCTTACCACAAGGTGGACTGTATAATCGTCCACCGCCTTCTTCTATGTAAAAAAAAGACTGCTTTTCTGATACCTTTTGACTGCATTTTGAAAGGTTCGCCTGATTTTTTGTTTTAAATGTACCTAAATACTTGTAGATGGTTATTTGATTTATAATATAGGTACTCCGAGTGTTACATATATACACTACATGAAAATTAATAAATAATAACAATTTAAAAATCAATAATTCTAATTGGAATAATCACTAATTAATTAGTTTTCTTTATACGTACCTATGTATATACAATTATATATACCTTTGTAAATAAACAATCGATCAATATGAGTCCACCTATAAACAGGAAACGGAATTATAATAGAGCGCGAACATGACGGAAATGACGAGATCTTCGTAGATGCTTTGTAAATCCATAGACAAATTCGTATCTATTTTTGCTTTGAAGGAAAATAGGTATTTATGTAAAATTAAATTCTAATTTCCAGAGTAGGTACTTTTTTGTAATCTGTGAGTGGATAAAAATTATTTCGTAATCATTATTCATTTTACATGTTTACAAAAAAAAATAAAGATCAACAAGTTGTTTAATTGCAAAGATCAACAATTTAAGGGGCAATGACGATTGATTCTTATAAGATTTATTAGGTGTATAATAAAAGTACATACCTAATTAGATATATTATATCGCTAAAGAACAAACCGGAGAAAGAGTGATTACTTGATTAATCGTTTTGTTAGATAGATAACTTTTGCTCGCAGCTTTGTCCGCAGGAAAATAATAATTTTGAAAGCGACGTTTTTGTCTTTAACATAAAACAAACAGTTAGCTCGAATACCTATTGACCATTGAATTAATATTTAAACTGACTCTTCTTTACGATGCAAATTACCTTAAGGTCAACAGATCCACTAATTATTATTACTATTAGCCTGCACCACAGATTATATAATCTGTATTATTTTTCCCACTGCACAGCAATTTATAGTTATCATAAAAAATATGTCTAAGACAGCTATTCTGAATTAGAGGTGGCGAGGATACTATAATAACTTTTGAACATGGGCGGACGGGGGCGACCGAACAAAGTAGGTACCCGTTTATGATTATGATGCCGCAAAGGACTTGCAGCCGCCTACCCTTGGAAGCTGGACTGGATAATATAACCTCGGAACTATTAAAAAGGGAGGAGAAAAGGCGGCACCATCATATAAAGGGGCTCTGTAACGAAAAAAAACTGCCTCGGGAATGGGAACTAAGTATTAATGCACATTGCACCTATACATATGGGACGTTATAGTTTGTGCACAAATTATAGAGGCATCTCAGTTTTACCTGCGACTTACAAGGATTTCTCTGGAGTTATATACACAAGCAAGACTAAAAGAATATTTATTTAAGATTTATCTAAAAATACATACAGGACATTGTTCGTACATTCAAAGCATCATTTTTTATATGCATTTAAATTACAGATATGCCAACATTCTCATACAGACGTAGATACACAAATAAAGGATATCTTAATAAACACAATATCTTGACTTAAAAAATATATTTATTAGATCACATATAGCTGTCATGTACCTAATGTAATGAAAAAAGAATAAAGTTACAACAAGAGATCGACTTCTGCTAAATATATAATATTCCGCTAATATATCCGGGGGCGGGGGGGGGAGGTAGTACTTCGTTTGACTGCATACGAGTCACCAATTTGCAACAGATCGTTGAGATACAGAAGGAACAGAGTTGGGGATAGCACGGAGCCTTGCGGGAGGCAAGCATTAATAGACATGGTGTTGGAGCAGCTACCATCGATACCGACTCTGATGCTCCGTCCAGTCAGGAAACTGGCAACTCATTCACATAATCCCTCGGGTATTCCGAAAGATGGTAAAAAAGAAAAAGCTTTCGCAATGTGTAGACCTACAGCTGGAGCCTCACCTCTAATTTCAATGGCGTCAGCCTAGCGGTGTGTTAAATACGCTAAAAGATCACAAGCCGAGCGATTATGGGGAAATCAATATTGACGGTCGCTAATCAGCTGATGGTCCTCTAGATACCCAAGGAGCTGTGTGGTTATGATACGCTCCATCAGAGCGAACAGAGCGAAGCGGTACTTCACCCCTGGACAACTCCTAATGCTCTATAAAGCTCAGGTTAGGCCCCATATGTAGTACTGCTCACATCTTTGGGCCGGCGCACCGAAATATTAATTAGGCCCATTAGATTCCATCCAACGACGTGCTGTTCGTATTTTCGCCGATCCCACCCTCACGGGCGGTTTAGAACCCCTCAGCATTCGGAGAGACGTTGTCTCTCTGTGTTCTACCGCCTGTACAATGGGGAATGCTCTGAAGAACTGTTCAATATAATTCCCACCTCGGGATTCTACAATCGCACCTCCCGTCACAAAGTGCGGTCCATCCGCATTTCCTAGAACGGAGGTGTCGCGTACTGTTCGGTCTAAAAATCATTTTATACCGCGGACCCGTAGGCTGTGGAACGAACTACCTCAAGAGGTATTTCCATTAAACTACAATATGGGGTTCTTCAAGAAAGCTGTGAATAAGATTTTGCAAGGCCGGCGGCGCACCCGCATACCCCCTGGTGTTGCAGGTGTCCATGGGCAGCAGTAACACTTACCATCACGTGGGACCGCTTGCTCGTCCGCCTACTTCACTATTAAAACAAAAGAAGCATAAATAAGCAATTCCCTGTATTCGAAGCCATAGTATCATGACAGAATTTGTACTTTATCTTCGAGATTCCAATCTGTGATCTCATTCCAAACAGCCTGCGCCTGCTCTTTATCGGTAGAATTATCCAATAAGTTCGTCCTTTGGCACAGCAATAAGTTGATCCTTGTTGCCAAACGAAATGACTATAGCAAGACGTTCTTCTTTGGATTTTCGGGCATCCAGTGCAGGCACTGTTGCCTGCACTGGATGCCGTCCCAGTGAAGTTACGTCTGGTACCTCATTTTTGAAATCAACTTTTATGGCTTCCGCGCGTTCCTTTCGTTTTTCCGTACGGATTCTTTGGATTGAAAACTTACCATACCGTAAGCCTGTGTCTCTCCACTGCTGGATATAGGCCTCTCCCAAGGATCGCCACCACGCACAGTATTCAGCTCTTCTCATCCAGCCACTACCGGCGACTTTCTTCAAGTCGTCAGTCCACCTGGCCGGAGGGCGTCCGACGTTACGTTTCCCGGTACGTGGTCTGCATTCGAGGACTCGCCTACCCCATCGGATATCGCCGATAACCGGCGATAAACGCCGGCTTATCGGTCCTGCGGCATATATGGCCTGCCAATGGCAGTGCCACTTCAACTTACTGATTCTTTGAGCTATGTCAGTTTAGTTCTTCGTCGAATTTCTTCGTTGCGGATTTTGTGCAGCAAAGAAACTCATCTTTCCATCACTCGCTGAGCGAATGAAAACTTACTTATGGGAAATTCGTCCCTATTATATCCATTTGGAGAGTCGATAGTAGCTTGAAGAATAAACACCGTCTCTCATACTCAACTGACACCTATCTAATGCAGCTCCTAATTTTGGAGTAATTGAATCATTCTTCGTTACCATTACAGTAGTCCCAGTCCCAGGTTGTGTGCTCTTGATCACAGTTGGCAGATCATTTTGTGAATCCATATTTTCACCAGAGCTGGAAGCTAAATCGACTTGTACAAGTCCATACGATTCGGAAGAAATTGACACGGAAAAATATTTCATTCGCAGTTTTTCTTCTTCAATAGCTTTTAGTCGCGCCCTTTTTTCTTCATCAGCCCATTTTTTATCCACTCTAGCCAAGTTACCGGGTCGACCTGGCTCTCTTTAGCGCTGCAAGAAGATCTTATCTTCCTCTATGTTTATTAATTGAAGTGCATCGGCATGTGCAATATCAAACAAATTGTCCATATTGCTTGTAAATTATTGTTTACGCCGCTTGAATAGTCTTGTTTTCTTTATTTTTTTTTTGTACCTATGTTTCGCAAAACATGATATAAGTTCACAAGTTTTCCACACAATTCAGTAACGATTTGGTAGATATTGGTGCCTATTCCCAAAATTTATCACACTCGCTAATAACAAGATTTGTGCTTTCATTAATAGTTAATTTCACTTTACGGGTGTTATAGGCAAAACTGCGAGTATTTATTTGTCCATTGGAGGGAAGTTTTGACCCCGTTATTGATGATTTACGTACCCTACTAAAAAAAAAAAAAACGTGTGCGGTCAGGGGACCCCCGTCAGGAACGAAGATCCTCACGCTTTTTTGTTTAAACTTCGAATGTAAATCGAAATAAAATCTATATAGTTCATGTATTTTTTTTTATTTTGTATCATATTTTCAATGCAAATAATTTAAAATAAGGAATCAAATCAAAAATTTAGGTTATACAACCGGCCACGCATAGTCTGCACGTCTGTTATTCTGCTCGAGTCTCGCTCTCGATGAGTATCGAGAATGCGTGCGAGTGCACGCACACACACAGAGAGAAAGAGAAAGGCGTATGGAGGGGGGTAAAAATCTTACGTGACGTTACATTTTCTCTCGAATCACATCTACCGCAAGCCGCGTAAAGGAACTTCGTTCCAAAAATATTCCCTTTTAGAGCTGCACAAATCCACTGACATATTTATTGAGTGAAAACAATAAGTTTACTGACAATACAACTGAAAATTACATGCACGTCGCCGCGTAAGCGCGCGCTCGCCTAAGTATACAAGCACAGACATGTTTCGATGCAAGTCGGCACTGTTTGCCGTAGTCCAAAGGTCATGAAATTTGATTTACGTGTGTTTTGATATAAGACAAAACAAAATAAGTGTATGCGTTAAAAATAAATAACTGATTTTTTGGGACACCTAGTGGGAGCAGTGTAAACTGTAAGCTATTCAGATATACAGCAGTGGAGTCTAGTAGTGCATGCACCTCTCTCACCTAAGCCCCTACTGAAACTGCAAACTGCTTAATGATATTTATTTAACCATTAACAAAAAATATAGGTACCTAAGATTTTACTAAAAAATAAAAATTTTGTATTCATCACCAGGCACTAAAAAGTATGTATATTTAAAGCCAAGCCACATCTTTCTAAAAAACACTTAATATTTATAGTGTCTTTTTCAAAATGTTATTCTATAAAAGAAAATATGACTACATATTTTCATGTGATCATGACAATCTATTTTATCTACACTTCAAATGCATATAATAATAAATAATTCTATGAAGTAGGTACTGTCATTATAATAACAGTGGGATTTCTAGGTATCAACTATGTTATATATAGTTCCTGTTATAGTTCTTTAGCATTTGAAGGAATTGGGGGGGGGGGGGGGGGGGGGTAATTATAACCAGAGTTGACTTGTGAAATCACTTGAAATAAAAATGATATAAAGCTTGAATAAAGCTTATAATATGTAGATACACATAAGCATTTTTATTTCAAATGATGATTTTTATTTCAATGATGTGTTTATAAGTCTATCTAGTAATCCAGGATTAGCAGAAGTACTAAAGAATTTCCAAATTTTATGTCAATCATATTTATTTAGGGCAATTTACTCTTTGGGAGGTAGTTTATCAATTATGTGAGATATCTAAGAAAGGGGACCTTGATGTCGATTCTAATTTCCCAAATATGCTTTAAAATCAGTTGTTAGAGCATGTTTATACTTTAGAGTAATTCTTCAATTTAGTGTTTACTCCAACTTTTTTTTAAAACTTTTTAAAAATAAAAAGATTTCAGAAGAATTTCAGAACAGTTTCTAGAAGTAACAATCAATAATGCAAAACATTGACTAATCAAATCACTAAGATTTTTTTTTTAATTTTGCCAATTAAAAGATATTTTTCTGTAATTCAAGTCATTGAGTAATGCCCAGTATTGGAAAAATACCCTTAAAAATAGAATCTTGAAACAATGAAATTTTAAGTTAGAAATTCTCAACCACATACCTACTGACAACAAGGTCCCTTTGTTCAGGTAACATATAAGTGTAAATATAAATATTTTAAAGATAGTATACACCGCAATAAAATACTCATACAGTGTTCAACAATAAGTGTTGTGCTTTAATAAATTATGTTAGAAATCAACATTTAAAAATATAATATCACATTATATTGTTTATAAAAAAATTAGGTCATATAAAAAGTTAATGTTAAATATCTATAATAACAAACACTTCAAACTTATTATCTTCAGGGTCATCAATAATTTGCATAGCCGAGTATGTGATAGCCTTTACTTCAGTACCTTGAGGATGTTTCCCTATCTGGAATTCTTCTCCATAGCACTTACAAACTATTCTAAACTCTTCTGTATTAAATTCTGTTATTACTAGCTTTTTACATATTAAAAATGGCTCAACTGAGAACAGGAATAGTAACTCATCCAGAAAATGATACAGCAGGCCCATCATGTCATCAGCATTTGCTTCAATAGTGTGTACTTCTTTGATCTGTACATAGTCGAGTTCTGTCATGTAGCCAAACATTGCCATGCCACATTGCTCAAATGCTTCTTTTAAACTATCACCACATGCATGTAATCTGAAAAAAATAGATTATAGATATTAAATATACTTATATGGCATATATGGAAATTATTATTATACACATTATTGGTAGATAATGTGAAGTCAAATTAGAAGTTATTTATGTCAAACATTAAGACAGGGATAGTAGGTAATACATGATGTTTTATTTGATTTCACACTAATAATGTGATAATTTTTCAGACAACCCATAGCAGAAGATGGGTGGTGGTAAGCTTTAGGAAAAGGCTATCTAGCAGTGGAGAGACTAGGTGTGATATGGTACATAAATTCCATTTCTATATTTCCTGTACACAGACAACATTGGCTAGTAAAAACACATGATATCTAGGTTTTATTTGATTGTCCCATAAATTTAGCCAAATGTATTTACAAGAGCGAATGGGAATGAATGAGCGAATGGGAGTGTTAAATTGTAAATATATTTGATAAGTCACACATGGTTTGAACCATCAGGACCACTATAAAAAGAAAATGATTGAAGGTCAAAGGTCACATAGCTTGATAATTTAAATAACAAGTCTAATGTACAACAAGTCTAATACCCAGCATGACATGTTAGAAATTATGTTTGCGTAACAGTTTTATTCAATGTTTGCACGATTTCATTAATTAAATCTTGAAAATGAATGAAGTTTAATAATATATATTAGAGATGGACCGAAATTCGTTTCACATTCGGTAATCCCGAAATTTACCTTTTACCGAAAATTCGGTATCATGAACTAACATTATTGATTAGACTAGTAGCCAGTCTAGCCTGTATTCTGTCAGCTAATATGACGTATTCTACAACAATTAGATAATACTATGTAGCTTTGTTCGCGTATACTAAGCAGCTGTAGATGATTTTTAACTACTCCTTGTGTCATATGAAAATGACACACACCAGTTTTCCTTCTGAACACATACATTATTGAAAACTCGATCAAAATCCGTTCAGTAGTTTCAGCTTGATGCGGTAGCAAACAGACAAACAAACGAAATATATACAGGTATAAATCATGGATGTTACGAATGTCATATTTTTGACATTCGTGAATGCGAATGTTTGGAATGCGAAAATGCGAATGCGAGTGCGAATATTCAGGAAAGGCATTAGAAATAATTAGTTTAGTTTTAATCAACTTTATTTAGTCATCATCTTTATTACTTAAAATAGAAAAAAAAAATTACGACAAAATATATTATAATTATATACTATATCCTTACATTATATATACATATTAAATATAGACAGCTCTTCTACTAATCAAATTTCAAAGGGGGCAAATTATATTTAAGAAATAACAATTTAGCCGCCCTTGAGGCGATTTCTGAGGGGCTCATATATAAGGCCGGCTGCACTAAACAATTGCTCACTCGGAACGCTGGTCGGTGGAGCGCTGAGATACTTGCGAGCGAGACCTGATAATTTATCGTATTTATCGTAAAAAATCGCCATATCTCACTTTTCCTTCCCGGCGCTATGTGAAAAACCGTTGGAATTACTCAAAAACCATTAAATTGGTTGACTATTGGTTTACTAACGTAATAATTACTGGCAACTGACTGACAACTAAAAACAATGCGAGCCAACCCAAACAAACAATCACAATCAGCGAGTGAAAAACCTATTGGTCGAATGAATCACGCAATGCGTGAGACGTCGTGTCTCTTTTTAAGTTCCAACTTGACGTGACCTGCACAACGCTCGCATTCGCAAAACATTCGCATCCCTGGATGCGAGTGTTAATGCGAATGTTTAAAATGATGCGAATCTAAATCTCTAGTATAAATTCTAAAAACATCTGTTTTGGGTGCTGTAGCTTCTAAAAAAAACCTATTTATTTGTTTAAATTAACTCAATATACAGACTTCACTTTATTACTGTATTATTATATACTTATATACTCCTATGTATAGATTAAGTAAATTTATTGCTCATAATTATTTATTTTGACATCTTTTCTGAAAAAAATACATTATGTGTTAAAAATTACCATTTATTCATATTTAATATTATCTTAAAAACGTGGTAGGTTTTTTTCTATTTATTACATATGGCAATGGTGCAATTAACACATTCTGCCAGTGTCAAATTTTCTTCACAATGAACAATTTTAAAGTCCCATCAAAGTAAGTCAGGCGTTCCTCAATAAAGTGATAGTAGGTTTACTGAGGACTGAAGAGGACCCCGTTAGAGGACTGTCGCTCTCGTAAAGGCGCGCGAAACTGAAACTAAATTCAGCTGAACTTTGGCTTCTGCACATGTTTTAACCAAATATTCACATTTGGTCCATCACTACCATATATACACTCACCGGCACGGAAAGTTGGCCACGTGTGATTTTTGTTGTAGCTTGCATTTAAATAAATTTTCTTCTATAAATTAAGTGTAGGTGGACTCGTGAGACAATATGTGTCGCTTTTATTTTTTTATAACTTTTTTGAAAGATTACCACACAAATTTAAAGTTTATTTAAGACCACGCACTTTACACAAAAAAAGAATTTTAAACACTCAATTTTAAAACACTAGAAAATGAAGAGTTTACTAATTTTTTTTATCGTTTATTCATTTTAGTATCGGGTGTTTCCTCCTCTGGCCCTGATAACCGCCTGATAACTTGGGGTATGTTTTCCCAAGCGTCCATTACTGCATTTCGTAGCTGATTGAGTGTCTGTGGCGGGTTGGAGCTTTATCTTTCTTTTAGGCATGTCCCAGATGTGTTCTATTGGATTTAAGTCCAAGCTACGAGCTGACCACTGCAAGTTCTGAATGCCGACCTCTTGAAGGTACTCATTCACGCAAGGTGCGACGTGTGGGTGTGCATGACGTGTGGGTGTGCATTATCGTGCATTAAAAGGAATTGGTCGTGTCCAGTGATCATGGTATGCCGATAAAGGCATACCATGATCCTGAAGGATCTCCTCGATGTATAGTGTTGCAGTTAGCCGATTATCGACGACAATCAACTCCGTACGAGCGTCGGTATTTATTCCTCCCCAAACCATGTGGTGTGGTGGTGATGGGTAAAAACCATTCTCCTCTTCTTCTCCTGACTCGTTCCCGACCATCTGGAGCACGTAAAACGATTCTGCACTCATCTGTAAACAGAACTTTAGCCCATTGCTTGTGGGTCCAGTGTGCGTTGTCTCATGCGAACCGAAGTCGAGATACTCGGTGCTGTCTGAGAAGTTGTGGACCGCGTGCTGGTCTCCTTGATTTAAAATACACTTCCTCCATGCATCTTCTCACTGTCCGTTCGCTAACATTCACGCATCTCGCGATTTGGAGCCGCTGGTGGATCTCAACAGCGGTAAGATAGCGGTTTCTCAAAATTTCCATGGCAATAAATCGATCGTCCCGGGCTGATGTGTATCTTATGCCTCCACTGCCTGGTCTGTGGATGTAGTGGCCAGTCTCCTGGTATCGTTTCAGGGAGTACTGCATTGATGAATGTGGTAAGCATGATAAGCACGATAGCTACTTCACATTGTGTCAGGCCCTGATCGATTACGACTTTATTGATTACCCTGCTACGGCTTGTGCAACCTGAGCTGGTGTTATGGGCATTTTGTTTGGTTTTAAGGTACCTCTGAATATTGAATTTAAATTACAAAATCACGAAAGTAATCTAATGGTACACTTTTCACAATACCAAATTTAAGACTTCAACTTTGTCCCTCAAATTACCAAATTCAACTAAAAGTTAATAGAAATGTACACTACACTCAAACATAATGAATTACCCTCTTGAACTAAAGGTAAACATTTTTTCAACATAGGTCATACTCATAACAAACATTCATTAGAAATACTTAAAACTTTATTTATCGCGAGATAAGCGCTTGGCCAAGATTCTGTACAGGTGAGTGTATAAATATATATATATATTACTCACTGTACATCTGCAGTGTGATCTAAATCTGAAAGCATAAAAAATGTGTATAAAAGGACAAATGGTACAATCATATTGTCACTAGGATTCTTTTATACAAAAGCAATAAAAATATTAAATCTACTTTTTCACTAAAAAAGTAGCAGATAGTCTAGTAAATGGCAAGTGGTCAGGACTGACAATAACAATCTGCAAATACCAAGAGGATATGCGTGCCTTGTCAACTATGCAGATTTGTATTTACGACTTCTTGAAGAACTACATGTTAATATAAATAGCTTAATATAAAGTATGTAGTTTTAAAATAAATAAAACTTAGAAAAGATTATCGATAGTTTACAATCGGAACAAAACTGTGATTTATTCCGTGGTTTGCCAGTTTGTGCCACTGGTCGTACAAAAAAATTCATCATTTTTAATATGTTTACATTTGCTTAGATTGAATGACTTATATGATGGTATATGACATTGAGTAACCTAATACGATTTGGTGTTAACGGGACCTTTAAAATTGAGAGCGGCACAAGACGGTTTTTTTTCCTAGCTGTGCCACCAGTGGCATAAATAGTGGTAAACCACGGAATAAATAAAAACAATTTGAATCGTTTCGTTCCTTGATATAACAGGCTATTTATAAAATCATGTTAAAATGTACAATAGAAAATTATTATGTTACCTACATTCATATTTAACGGGAGGTATGAAAAAGTCGTCGGCGGTAAGACCACCTAATTCTGCATCCATTCTAGCTATATTAATGACAATTATTAACAGAAAATTTCACTAATATCTTCGATAAACAGGCGATTAATTCCGTCGTTTACTGATATTAACATTTTATGACAGCAATTCAATGCAATGAATGCTGACAGATTTTTTCTTCATATACGGCAATGGTACAATTAGCACACTCTGCCAATGTGAAGTTTTCTTCGTAAATTCAAAACATCTCATAAAATGATAGTATGTTTACTAAGCATAAAAGAGGACGCCTTGAAAGCATATGAAAAACTAAGTCCCACGCTTTTATTTGATTATCATAAGCACCACGCACGAAAAACACTTTGAAGTTCAATAAACTATCACCATACGCTTGGTAGTGCTTTTTTCTGCTAACGATCCCTCCACATTCTGAAGCAACTTACTGCACCCGGTCCTCTCGGTGCTACTGTAATATTACTGTGTTACCTTAATTGTCAAATCATAAATGACTCACTCGAGATTCAAACAAATGTCTATTGTCTAACAAAATTGAAATTTTGTCATACAATTCCATTTTCAATTTATTTTGTTTACATTCTTTATTTAGTTTTAGATATATTTCAGTGTTTTCCAGAGCATTTAAATAAAATTTCCTTATTGGCTTTTTAGCATTCCATTTCTTCCATAAACATGGATCCAATTGCAGTATTACAAAACAGAATTGAACAATTGGAAGCAAAGTTGGGATTAATGCCTAATGTGGAAGGCCAACAAGGAGACTCTGCCGCCGGAAATCTTTTAAATACATCCCAAGCTATTAACAATGCAACTGCAGATCACGAGAAGCTTCCAGAAGCCATACAAAGAGCGAGCGAATTAAACAACTATACAGATCCTAATTTGATCGAAAACGTAAGCCGTATAGATTTGCTCTTGAACTAACAGAAGTTCAATGTTTTCTTAATTGTTATTCTTGTTGCAGTTACAGCAAAACAACATGCATATGCGTGAGATTGCAGCTGCTGAACCTGTCATACGCCACCACTGCCATTGCATGCATCGTTGCAAACAGGTACGGCATAGACATGAATAATGTCATTATTAACCTCAATTTTAATAATTTCACACGTCCTATATGCTTATATAGGTAAAAACATGTCTAAGCAATATATTCATTATAGAAAATAATGAGTTTCATGTCATATATATGTAGTTTAGAAGCAAACATGTAGCCAAGTACATATCAAATGTGAAGGTTGCGCGATGTTTTCATATAAAATCTAAAAGTCTTAAATTTCGTAAAAACCTTGGAGCACTAAATTTATTACACTGACTAGTTTTAAGGCTGACAATGTGAGACCTAGTTTCAAGAATACTTGAAAGTTGTCATGGTGACAAAAAGAACTGTTTGTTTGTTGATTGTCAATTTGTGGTTTATATATAATATTAAATTAGAAATAATTCTTTATTTCAATATATGTTAGTGTTTGTGTGAATATGTGATCTTTCTAAATTAGTGTCTATCTAGACACCACTCTGCTACCTCTCTAAAGGTTTGTATCACTAAATGTTATTGCTATCTAAAAAAGCTATAAACTCCAGCATTAAACAATAAAACTATGCACACTGATAGCTATATAGTCTGTATAATTTTTCTCTGTTTAACTGTTAACTGTTTTGTACAAGATATGGTTTACTTTACAAATTGTAAGACGTTAAGGTTTAAGGGTTATTTGTCAGCATCAATCAGCATTGTGGCAGTTGTATTAACCCATACTTACAAACGCAGCGCTACACCGACGCCGTCAGCACCTGGTAACATGCTACAGCATGTGATCGCATGATGATGAGTACTATCACAGTGGGAATATAATAACCTGTACACAGCAGTTTCTGTTCGGAAGCAATATGTACAGGTTGACAGTTGAGTCCATGATATTTGCTGGCATTTTGTAAGAAATCGCAGATTTGTTCCAATAGCTCATCCTTTATAACCTCTGTATTTTTTATAATCTCTATACTCTGTATATCATTCTGTTTGAATTTGTTTAATATATTAACCCTTTTATTTCACTATTTAATGTATTAACAACGTTTTCTAGAAGATCTCTCAATCTACTTATCTTCTCACCCAAACACATTACTTATCTTCTTGGCATGAATAAATACCATTGGCTGAAAACAATAAATGGTGGTTGGAAACAGCTCTACATCTGAAAATTCTAAAATTTGTAAAAGGAGTCAACCACAATCTGATAAGACTAATCTAAGGGGCCGTCTGGATGAGTTGTTTTGAAGCAATCAGTGAAGAAAGGCTGAAAAGCCACAGGCCTGTCCTGGGGCTCAGCTGCCCTGGGACACATCATCTCGGCCGCCAGCACTCCTAAAAGCTTAAACGCATGCACAGCAGCAAAACTCCGACGTTCAGTTGGCGTCACTACTCTTGCCGGCAGCCGCAGCTCTTGTACGTCGCTCCCTGGGTGCCACTTTTTGCGCCTGGCCTCCACCGCCCCGTCAGACCGCCGCTGCTTCCGCCTGGTGGTAATGCCGCTCTTCGTCGCTCTGGACAGCTCCCTGCTAGGCGCTGCGCGCCGCCTCTCCTACCGTCCTTCTGTGACTTACGTGATTCCAATCTTATGCTACGGACACTTCCGCCACTTACACCTAGTCACAGACTCTATAATATAGTTGCAATTTTTTTAAAAATTAATATAAGCTATTGGAACAATAACTGACCTCTTTTCTTCCTAGTAGTTTCCCTTTAGTAGTTCTTTGTATTTTACACGACAACATGGAACAGGAAAAGGTATGCAGATGTTAAAGAAGACTGTATTCGATCCATCCGTGCGGAAAGGCCCTCTCCAGCTAATTGGTACCAAAGCGAGCGGCCGCGTCCGATAGAGTACGAACGCACCGATTAGGCACCCGTATTTTGTTTCAGTGCACGGCGAGTACGCAATCTCACTGCTAATACGGCTCGGTTCGAACGATATCCCACACAAAACACGCTTTTAGTATGGGAAACGTGCGATTCGGTGCTGTCAAGTATAACTCAACTCTAATCCTGCCATTATATTTCATGACTAATATATTCTCGACATATAGTGCACACAAAAAAGCAGTAGGTATATAATATTTCTAACTTGCTTGTTGTTTTATATTTAGGCGGCTCCAGTATTGGAGTCAGAGTCAATACAACAGGTGCCGATGATGCAGCCTGTAGTAGAAGAGATGCACCAAGCTGCTGTGGAGGTGAAGGCGGAAGCTGATGTGGTAATGCAGTGCTGTGCTATAATTTCTTTCATGGTTATTTAAACCAGTCATTTAGCGTTAAACCAATTTCAAAATACTTTAATCTAACTAATGATATCTGCAAAGTATACTTTTTTAATTTATCTTCACATATTCGGCACATAACGTCAAACAACCAATTTGTCAAACAAATCAAATTGTCAAAAAGCAACTTGTTAAGGATTAAATTTTTCATTGTTTAAATTCTCGTTTTAAGGGTGTAGATTGTTGGCCTGAGATCTCGATTTCGAGCGACCGCAGCGCCAAAGTTTAATGTAACATCCGACGGGGCGGATGAATGACCTAGAGAGCGCGATTTTCAAAATGTTTTGCAACAAACGTTCCACGTTGAGAAATTGTTATTGAACTTGAATATTTACAGCATAACAATAACGTTGAATTTTTGGAAACTAGCTGTTGATTCTTTTTAATAGATTAATAAGAGTAGTTGAGACACAATTTTTATGTTTTTCTATCATTTGACATCTGACATTTTTGTATTCTACTTACCTAAAATTCCAACTATTTATTTATTTGTAATTTCACTACCAAAATTTATTCTAATTCGTAAAATATTCATTCAATAAAATAATTGCAAATTCAGTAGGAAGTGTGTTTATCTCTACGCAAGGAAATGTGCCTATTGCGTAAACTCAAATACTTACTTTTTGTTTACGATCACCTCGTCGATATCTAAAAAAAATCCTAGGGTTTTAAAAAAAATGTCAATAAATGAAACACAAGTATAAAAATGATTTATTTACTACACAATAACAAATATGAGTCGCCATTACTCGCTATCTCAAAAGCGTGCTAGGGTTGTACAAAAATTAGTAAATAATTCATTTATTTACTAATTTTAACAGAAGTTTGTAAATTATTAATATACTAATTAAAAGTATGTAATTAAACAATAACGAAATATGAGTTCAAAATTCTAATGGTTTTTCATTCGATTACGGATCAAGTTCTGATTTCTGCTAATTTGATGATAAAATCAATGGCTATCACAAAACCTATCAGAATGAAAACGTTACCAGCTGCCCGATTCACGTAAGTAATAAAAACCGTAGCGCAGTGACGTCACTTCGTTTTTTGCAAATTTAGCCCTTTTAACCGACTTAAAAAAAGGAGAATTCTCAATTCGCTGTATTTTTGAACCAATTTTTATGATTCTTTACACCAGGTAACTCAGAAATTGTATAGTAATTGAGCTATTGGAAGATTTATGACAATCCAAGACTAGATAAGTAAGTGCGTTTAAAACAGAAAACCAAAAGGCGATTTCTAAGTTCCTAAGTTAAAACGACTTTTGGACTGGCGTGTTTACGTGAATCGACTTGCTTGGTAGTTAAGTTACCTGTATCTTTCAAAATCATTAGGCGTTCTTCTCTTTCATAACACGTAAAGCTCTTTCTTTCCTCTCTTTCATAGCCTCTATGATACTGGGCGCGTCACGAATGGGCATGCTTCGTGACTGCCGAGGATCAACTAATTCTGGAAGTAGGCAATCGTAATAAAACCTAACTAATTTCATCTCCATTTTCTCCTCCCAAAATTTGTCGTCCTTTTCTATAATATAAACTTTCATAGGTACAGTAGCACCAAACCAGATGCCAAGCATGCAAACGTTTCTTTTAGTAATATGTACCTGTCCCTGAATTTGGAAATACCAGTTATGATTTTTATTTATGACATAACCCTTGGAAGCCTTGTCCTTAACCCAAAAGGTATGTTTGGCCATTGCTTCATCAAGAGTCATGCCAGCTAAAGAATGTGGGCACTTAATTTCAATTAAACCGTTTGCATAAATGCCATCTGGTGTAGTACCAAGAAATTCATATTGATCGTCGACGAACAAACCGCAACCTTGTATACTAATATTCTCTTGAATTTCTAACTGTTTAATTGCGGTTTCTTCGTTTTCGATACCGTACCGTACAGCAGGCAAACTGGAGATATTACTACCATAAACGATTTTACGAACAAGAACAGCACAACTTGTGCTCTCTCGTTTTTTACAAACTTCCCCGAACGATGATGAGGTTAGTAATTTTCTCCTTGTACTCATCCACTCAGAACTACTTCTTTGCAAATGGGTCGACCTTTCAAGCTCCTCTCTTTCAGCACAAGACAACTTTAAATCGGCTAAAAAAGATGACTTGGCTTTCTCATATAATTCTGGACTCAGATCAGGTTTTTCGCAGTTTGGTCCATAGTGAGCGTCTTTCGATACAGCGCTGTGGCTCTTTTTCAATCTTAATTTAGGTTTAGCAATTAAACGGATTCTACGATTACAATTTTCCACTTTCGCGATCAAAGGATTAGGACTAGATTTAAATATTACTTCATGAGTTTTACTATGAATCGATCCTGTATTAAAAGACACAACAGCAGCTGCGCATCGGCCCGCATAAGAACCACGGGAAGAATAATTTACACGCTTACCCCCTACTAATTTGGCAATCACTGCGTTAAAACTTTCAACTATATTACTTGTACAATTATGAATTAAACTTCTAGAATGATATGACAGTCTTTTACTTAAAATGTGTACCGCGTCCATTAATCCGCATCCAACAATTGCTGGAAGCAACCCAACAGGTTCTATTCGACGAGTATCAGGTCTACAGAAATACTCCTTGCAATATTGGTGATTACCAAATACGTGTTGTGGACCATTTAGGATATCTTCACTAAGATTTTTTATTTTTTCTTCGAGTGACTGATTTTGATCGCCCCAATATTTAATAGCGCATTTTACACCCGTTCTTAAACGCAAATACCTTTCTTTTAGGAATTTCCGCAATTCGCAAGGATACTTAGTGTCTTTCGACAGTTTCTCCAAGCTATTGCAGTAGTTTCGTAAAAGATGATTTTTGCATTCAATTTTCTCTACTGTTAAATTACCGTACGGTCGCGAATCTAATATTTTTTTATAAGTACTGGAATCGCCGTCTGCTACAAATTTATTATAAATTACACCGTGATCAACAATGGAACGTTTAAACCCCTCAACTATTATGGTCGATTCCATACCGGTAGATGATCCCGAATAATTCTTGAAACAACGGTGTTCCGAGGGCTGACTGTCGTTCTTTGCGGCTCGTGCACAAACTACGCAGTATTTATTTTTAACTCCAAAAAACAATACTTTATTAGTTTTAATGCCAATTATCGCAGCTGCGCCGGACAAGGCGGAAAAATTCTTACCATAAGATCTCTTGCTCCAACAACCGTCAACAGCAACAGATATTAATGGTGTACCATTTTTATCAACACTACCTATAGACACTGCGTACTCCGCTTCTTCCTTGACAGCTTCTGCCATGGAATGTGCTGCTGTCTTTTCCCACCAATCGCAAACCGTATTATTAATTTCATTGTATAATGAAGGTGACATGATTGGTAGGGCTACTGCGGCAGTTAATGTTTTTAACTGATAGTAGCTCCCACCAGATGATATGATACCAGATACAATTTGATGATTCACTTCCATTCTATCTTCTTTCTTTTCAATCAAACACACAGTAAATTTCATACTACACATACTACATTTCATGATGAGTTTTGAGTCCAGACCAACTTTTACTTCACCTATTATACTGAGGTAACTTAACTTACAATCCATTGGACCGTGGTCCCCTATGGCCTGAAGAGCTTTAAAAAAAAAAGAAACGTCTACAACTCTACGCCCAACTTCCATTTCATCCACCTTTCCCTCTTGGTCGTTTTCAATAACTAGTTCCTGTAAAGAAAGATAATGGCTTGATTTTTTTTATAAAAAATAATTAAAAATTTAAAAAAATGCAAAAGAATTAATACAATATTAGGTTCCTGATGAATAGAAATTATAATTTCTTTACGCATTAGGTATTGTTTTTTTATGACGTCACCTATTTGAACGTAAATTTTCTTTTGAGAAAGTAATTGAGAAGTATTTCGGTACTAAGGTGTTTGTCTCTCGATGAAAATAATAAATATTGCAAGAAAAATCTATAGGTAGGTATTGAGATTTTGTCTTCGCCCATCACTAACTAAGTAGTTTGTTTATTTATGTAACAAGTCTACAAGAATTACGTATAACAACTTACCTCTATACAGCGCGTAGCATTGTTGCTCAGAGTCTCGGCCCCAAGGTTTTCTTTATTTTCAATACTGGAAATATTATTCATCAATATTATCCACTTTTTATTTATTTTGTACAACCCTAAGCCAGACGCTAGGCGCCTCGCGTCTGTTTGGCGGTATAGGTATGTCGACAAAGTTGCGCTGTCGCCTACCTACTTCCACAATTTGATATTTAGACAATACTAGCCGACCCGGCGAACTCCGTATCGCCTTTTTTTTTTTTTAAAATCCTATTATTTTGATATTACATACAGATACTTCAATTTTATTTATCAGTATAGATATAGATAATACAAACCAATATTTACATGTTATTGTAGGTATATGTCTGAATCGGGCGATCTAAATCATATGACATATTGTATTAGCTTTGTAATGTACCCTGTTCAAATGCGATAATAAATAAGTAGGGAGGAACTTACATTTTATTCCGAGATCTTTTGGCTTTCATATTTTTATAATGCGTACAAAACTTTCTTTTCCCTGGCATGCCACTCAAATTCAATCAGTCCTGCGAAAAAAATAGCCTATGTTACTCAGTGATAATGTAGCTTTCGAATGATAAAAGAATTATTAAAATCAGTCCAGTACTTTTTGAGTTTATTCGTTACATACAAAAATCCAAATCTTTCCTCTTTATAATACCTATTAGTGTAGATATTGTATTTTTTACGATTTATATCTAGTTCCATCATGGTTTTCTTTCAGACATTCATTATATCGATACTTTCTACTAACTGAAAATAAATTAATTATAAAAATGTTATACTTACAGTTTTTTACAAAAAACACAAATTCACAATACGTAATTCTGCTGTCTGCAGCCGACAAGCGTGGTGTCGCGTTCACTTACAGAAAGGAACTGCCGCTGCAGACCACCGAGATTGCACGAATGAAACGAACGTTTTATCCCATACATTTGTGTATGAAAAATTTACCTTAAAATATATCTAGATTTTAGGGCTTTAAAAGAGGAAGTCTTTGTTTGTAAAGGTATAAAAAGAAGTATACAGCTATACTTATTGGTTTCTTCAGTGTTCAAAAAGTGTTTCTTTTTATCAATTTGTGTTGATTTATGGGGTTAAATCTGAAAAATACGAAGTCATGTTTTTGCATTTTTACTCAATTTTGTGCGTTTGTTGACGTTTATTATATAACAACTATTAGGTTTAAGAGTTTAATATAAGCATGAACATACTTATTGGTCTTTGATTGTAATATATACAAATTATCATTGATATCAATCATATGTAAATAGGTTAAATATGAAAAATCGTAACACTCTTTTCGGTGATTTTCACGATCTACACCCTTAATTACAGTTTTCTTTATAATTTTATAATAAAGTTTCTATGCTATTGCTTCAATTTTTAAACCATTTGCATTTTGGACATAATGTTTCTGTTTCTTGACTATGACAAATGACCTATGACTTGCTTTTTGACAAATTTATATTTTGACGATATGAAGATTGGCATCTTCACATGTAAAAATTGACTGCTGGAATTCGATTTGTTTCTCCAGGTGTCCCAAGGTGTAGCAGAGCTAGCAGAAACCTGTGGCACAGCTGCTTCCAATGCATCGGAACAACTAGCAAATGTCGCCCTGAAGGTGGAACTAGTTGAACAAAAGGTGTTCCCGAAAAGAAGGAATGGACTGGATTAATATTTCCCTACCCAAATATTTTCATGGCGGGGACTTCTACTTGTGCTTTGGGAAAATATATTTTCTGTTGTGATATATTTGTTATCAAATTGATAAATTATTAAATTCTTGTATTTATGGCCAATAAAAAGAACACTTTTCGGTCTTAATTTATATTTCTTTAGTAAAAACATTTACCTTCATAGTTAAGACATTTGGAGCTTATCTTATCATACACCCTAATCATAGCACACTTTCCACTTCGGGCTTGTGGTCACGCCAAATTGCCACGATCTGTTCGTATTTAGTATAAGTTTTCTGGGCGCCAGGTATTCGCTGCGGAAGTCGCGTAAACTATTTACCTACTAACGATGGGTAACTCCGGAGTTAATGAATTAAAAGAGTTGAAACCGCGAGCGGAGTAGAAACCCTTAATAATTGCTCCACCGAACTGTTACTAACTCCGAGGACTTACTTAAACTCTTGACGTTTCGTTTTTGGTTGGATTGCTGTTCGCTCGCCGTGTGACCGCGTATCGACACCTGTCGTGAGTCCAAGCAAAAGCGAGATGCAACAATAGCATGAGCTGTGTGTGAAAGCAAGAGAGTAGTTCTTTCAAATACGTACACGCACCATGCTCCTGCAAGAGCCCCCCTTCGTTTTACGAGCAGTGATAAAAGTTTCTTATGAATTAAGAAAATAAGATTAAAATTTGCTCGATCAAGTTACGTTGTACGCTTTTTTCAAATACTTATCATAGATAGTTTATGTTTACATTTTATTAATTGAATCTTCCGGGCTACTTGGCCGAGGTCTTCTAGAATCTCTTCTCTTTTATCCAAACGTTTCGTCAACAACTGCGGTTGACATCTTCAGTGGCGACTGCGTTCACTTTCGGAGAGATGTTATCTCTTCGGCTTCTCGAGCGCAACTCATTAAAGTGTAATACAAAACGGGGTGTCAATGCCCGCATTAAAGAACATAAAGGCAATTGTCGAAGAGGAGAGACTGAGAGGTAAACATGCCTTGTCGGATGGGGACCACGAAATCTGCTTCAGGGACACAAAGATCTTGTCAACCGGGAATCATTATTATTCCCGTCTCAATAGGGAAGCTATTGAAATCTACAAGCATCCCAATGATTTTAACAAAAAAGAAGAAAATCTAAAGCTCCGTAATATCTGGTATCCAGCACTCCGAATACATCAAGCTCACGGGGAAGAGAGACCAGAAGGGGGGACAAAAACAGACTCGATACACACCACACAAACATATAAATACCGGTGCATATAAATACTCGCCCACTATAAATACCGGTGCGCCACAATCGTCGAGTCAGTTGCGCTTAGTGGTGGGTAATCACGACTTCCCGGAGTGGTTTAACTCACTGAATCCTACTCCGCTTGCGGATCCAACTCCTCTTAGTTACTCCTTAACTCTTTTATGTAATCACTATCGATGCTAGTGCTGGGTAATGAAGCACAAGGAAAAAAAGAAGGTCATGTTCTATGGAACAATTAAAAAATTCAACTCATGATACACCTATCCTAAAAAAAAGGTCACGCCATCGAGGAGTAATCTTGGACGATCGGAGTAAATGGAACAATTTAAGGATTTAACTCTTGATACACCTATCTTAAAAAAAGGTCATGCCTTCGAGGAGTAATCTCCGACGATCGGAGTAAGGAGTAAATGGCACAATTAAAGGATTTAACTCTTGATACACCTATCCTAAAAAAAGGTCGCGCCATCGAGGAGTAATCTCGGACGATCGGAGTAAATGGAACAATTAAGGGATTTAACTCTTTTACTACACCTATCCTAATAAAAAGGTCATGCCATATTTTCATTCATTAATTCCGGAGTTACCCAGCACTACCATCGATGCATCTCGATTTTGGGGCCGCGCCAAGTGTCGATGCGCGATCACAATCGGCGCTGGAGTCGGAATCGGAATAAATAACAATTCGATGGAGCAATTAAGGGATTCAACTCCGCTCGCGGTTTCACCTCTTTTGATTCATTAACTCCGGAGTTACCCATCACTAGTTGCGCTCGAGAAGCCGAAGGGATAATATCTTTCCGAAAGTGAACGCAGTCGCCACTGAAGATGTCAACCGCAGTTGTTAACGAAACGTTTGGAAAAAAGAGAAGAGATTCCAGAAGACTTCGGCCAAGTAGCCCGGAAGATTAAGTTAATATGGACACCGGCCGAGAAAGCCTACACTCCACTGTGTTTACATTTCTTTAGCACATTCCAGTTCACTCCACCACTAATCATACTTTAAGCGATATCCCTGTTATTATTCAAATACATATTTGGGACTTATATAGAGAAAAATAGACAACATTATCAATTATGTGTTGTTATTTTGTGTCTCGACTGTTTCGCCTGATTAGCGATCATTTTCATTTTCTGCGTGCGTTTGTTGTGTTTTCTCTGAAGAAGTAAAACAAATATAACGGTGTAAATATAAAATAAGTGTTAAATTAAAGTGTTTTAGCGAATATATTAATTTTAAGTAGGTAGGTATGTATTGTAATTAGTTTATATACTTAGTAACTTTTATTATATAGTCCAGTTTTTTTGATAATACTGAGACAATGAGTGACCGATTGCAACTCGGAAAGAAGCGAAGTCCCATATGGGACCATTTTAATCAAATAAAAAATAATAAGGCGAAATGTGTTTATTGTTCGCAAACAATGATTATGGCACGGGGGTTAACTAGTAATTTATCTAGGCATATGAACCGCAAACATCCCACTATTCCCATTTTAGTTGAGAGGCAACAAAAATGTTGTTCAAGTTGTTTCTGTTGAGATCCACGAAAAATACACTGCTACTACATTTTCTACTAAAGTATGACTTATTGCAAAAAGTTAGGAATTAATTTTAAACAAACTATTGTTGGTCTAGTGCACTTTGACCTTGAACTTGACTGTTAGAGTAGCATCGTGCGTGACCCGCTAGTCCCGCGACACACTTATTATTTATTATTTTCAGAGTACTTAGTAGTATCGATTCATCCCTAGCCATTAGGTCCATATACTGATATATGGGCCTAGTACGGATAGGCATGCCTCAGTTTTTTTTTATTCTATACGACTTTACCTTTTCATCTTACATTCATAAGATTCACACGATTGTTTGTATACTATGTAATTAAAATATGTACCTAAACAACAAACCAAGAAAAAAAATTGATGATACCAAATAAACATAAATACCTACACAGTACGCACACTAATATATTTTACCTTTACTTTTTGTATCGTTTGCCCGTCGAGAAATGAATAATAATCTACTATTTATATCAGGAACGGAACGTCCATGTATTGTTCATACTTCATATCGAGTCGAATACTTCCTACCTAATCCACATAGAATACGCAAAGGGAATGAAACGCTCTCGGACTCTTATAAAATATAAGAACTACACACCCTCACACTGGGTACAAACTCATACACAACACACACAAACGGACACACCAACGCAAACATTATTAATAATAAATAATCATCCTTTACTTGCCCACAATCTACTAAATACTGTACTTAATGTCAGTGTAATCTGTATTGGCCATTAGCATTGGCAACATAATTGTTAAACAACATAAGTTACATAAAAGGCTGTAGATTACATAAATAAATAAATAAATAAATAAAAATAAAGAAGGTGAATCAAAAGAGTTAAGGAGTTGGATCCGCAAGCAGAGTAGGATTAAGTGAGTTAAACTACTCTGGAGAAGTCTTGATTACCACCACTACTACTACCTACACTTTCCGGCCGAAAGTAATACACAATACACATCGGCCTTTAGAAAGAGATATCAGCTAGCTTCGCTTTTCTAGAGCGTCGTCTCTGTCTTGTGCCGTTACGTCGCTGACTTGTCAGTAGTCGTTCATCAGGTGAAATAAAAATTTCTAACTAGCTAAGTAAACTCCGTAGTGGTAAGAGCTTGTTTTTCTACTATATAAAAATCGTTTATTTTATTTCAGCACTAATATCAAAATGTCCAAGTTTGGCACACTCGATAGGTGTGGTCGTTCTAATGTTGCCATACTAAATTTTTTAAAAATACTGATTGACACGTTTCATCAAGACTAGCTTCATTTTATACTAATTTTTCTCAACAAGTTATCCAGCATCAAGATTACACACATGAACATCTTGAGCCTCAACCACCATTTTGCGATATACCTACACCACCAAAATTATGGAAATTGAATACTAAAATGTGATTTTTAAAATGTAGATAATTAGTAAATAAACGCTTTTCAGCCGAAATGCACTCTCTTTAATTTGTTTTGTTATACATGGTTCAACTAAATCCAATAATAATATATACCTATGTGTTTCGCTACATTCGATGGTATAAATGGAACTTTTCTTTGTCTGATTTTAACACCTTTTGAAATTACCGTAAATTGTGTAATCTTCATTGAACGAATGAACCCAATAATTGCCACATTAAAAAAACGTCATCTGACGATGTGGACATTGTCACTTGAAGTACCAATTTATTAGTGTAGCCCACAAATAAATTGGTCCGGTGTGAGCGTCCGTTTAACCCAGGGGTGCTCAAACTTGAACTGCTGGCGATCTACCTCAATATTGTTAGACTACGATCGATCGACTCTGAGAGGCTGCAAGTATGTGTGATGCAAGATTGTCATCTAGGTAGGGTGTATCGTGGCATAGATATTAGTTTTCCGCACAATATGCATTTTTTTAGTCAAGGTAAGTGTAGGTCTGCTCTAAAATGTCAATGAAAAAACTCATAATTGTTTAAAATTGCGAGTTTATTGGTTCTTACAAAACAAACGAGTTCTAGTGTCTAAACTTAACTAAAGAGTGACTTTGGATGATGAAGCGTGGCACTGCATGTCCTCAGCATACTTTTCATAAGATGATACGTAATTACCGAGTGCTAATCGCAAGCATGATGACATATGTTCGTCAGTTAGTCGATTGCGATATTTTGACTTAATTATCTTCATTTCAGAAAATGTAGACTCGCACAAGTAAGTTGACCCAAACATTGCCGTCAGCTGAAAGGCGATTTGCCTTAGATTCGGATATTTATCTTCAGATATAAAACACCAGAATTTTGTATCAGATGTTGTGACTTTGAGATGTATATCTGATATAATCTGAACTAAGTCATTTTCAACAGAACATGAGTCCATGTTAAACTGACTTGCTATTTCAGTAGCTAATTCCTCAATGTTTTTACACGAAAAAGGATAACTCATAAATGATGCGATATTTGCCAATTTACTGAAATCATAAAAACGTATTTCGAATTGGCCCAAAATATTTGATAATTATCATAATTCAATTGAGGAATTGAATTATGAATTATGAGGAATTGAATTAAAGAATTGAGAGCACGGCAAATGAGACAAATGCACTTATTTTTTACCATACAAAAGAAAAATTCTTCCTCCCAATCGTTATTAAAATGATACGTTTTACTTTTCTTCGCCGCACTCATTTTGTACTATTTATTAATAAACTTTGTATCGACGAATCGCCTTTAAGTTACAACTCAGACTGACTCCTATTCCTGCAGGCGCAACATTTATATCGGCGCGAACGAAGTCTCGAATGTTCCCGCCAAACACGCCGCCCGAAGTTTCTAGAAAAATCGGCGGGAATCAAAAACGCGGCTTCTCTTTGACAAGTTACAACGCGTTCCTTTGGTAAAGCCGCATTTTGCCGCTAGTAGGGGTTATTACGATAAAAGAAAGTGATGAAGGGATTATTCTGGCCTAATTGTGGATCGAATAAATTTTAGTTGTTTATTCATTACATTTTGTTTTAATTACCTACCTACTAAAACAAAATCTGTGAATAGTTCTATATCGGATATTTTTTCTCTAGATCGACTCGAGAAGCACTCGCGATCGATCGTTTGAGCATCCCTGGTTTAATCGTTCGTGCTCGGGCGAACACTTCTGGTTTCGGCGAACATGTAAACTAGCCATGGGACTTTTTGATGGGAACTCGTGAAGTGAAGTTGAGTTTTTCTTTGATTATTTGTAAAAATTGAGTATTTGGCGTTTTGTGGTTTAATAGTAATAGTTTATTAAACTTCTAAGTGTGATGTTTCTAAGTTCTAAGTGTGATTTCGTGCGTGATGTTTGTGATAAACAAATAAAACTGTCGGACTGCGTTTTTCGTGTAATTCCAAGGAGTCCTCCTCTGTCCTCAGTAAATCTACTATCATTTTACTGAGCGACTCTTGACTTACTTGGATGGGAAGGACTGGACAAACTGGACATTGACATAATGTGTTTTATACTTTGAAATTGTATATCACACTGGCAGACTGTGGTAATTTCACCATTGCTATATGTGAATAGAAAAAGAAATTTGCCATGACGTTGTCAAATTGGTTGTCAGTTCATTCATCATTCATTTAATTCCTTTTAGTAGCCAACAAAAATGGCAGACGCTGCTCTTGAAACTGCGCCTACAGATGAAAATGATGATAATTGGCTGTATGGAGACTCAAATACTGAACAAATTGCGGAACAGGCAGCTGATGCACAAGATAAGGATCAACAACAAAGTGACCAGGCGGATGGAACAGCAGTAAGAATCGAAATATTACAGTGGGACATAACCTACATTTTTGTTGCTTCCCATTTGTTTCTTCCTTGTACAAAGCTAAGATTGTACAATATTTTTACCTATTTACTTGTAATTAAAATCAGAACAGGGATCAACACGTAGTATACACCTTTGAGTATTTAAAATCTTAAGGTATTATCATTAATAAAAAACTACAAGAGTACACTGTTTAAAAGTATTTAGGGACACGATATCGAATCCGATACTTTACTCATATCGCTTTGATTTGATACTAGTATTTAAAATATCGATACTTTCATTTGATAGTCTGTACTATTAAGAGTACTTTGCATCAAGTATCGAATCGATTCAAGCAAGCGACTAACACTAGGGATGGACATTAAGAAAACATCGATGTTTTTTTCGATGTAATATATCGCATAGTGACATCAATGTTAGAATGATATATTGAAAAATACATCGATAATTGCAATACATCGGTTCTTTTTAGAGTTTAATATGATTGTGGTTCTAACATGCCTGAAAATGAAAGTATACGGATGCGTTAAGTTCAAAACCTTTATTATTATGGAAATGGAAAGACAGTTTTCATTTGTCTTTCCATTACTGTATAAACAGGCTCAGCAATATCTGCACTCACCTGCAACATCTGTTCCCTCAGAGAGGCTATTCTCGAAGGCAGGAGTGACAATAAGTAGAGTAAGGAACAGACTTAAGGGAAAGAGAGTTAATAAACTCTTGTTCCTCGGTGACTGCACTGAAGAAGAGTGGAACATTTAAGGCGCGGCCCCTTAGGTCCAACGCCAGCACTCAGTCTTTTTTTTTAAATAAAAACTATTTCTATAATGTTATTGATGTTTTCATTCGAGTTTATGACTACAGGTATATTTGACTACCCCTGTGGCCTAGCGGTTAACATGCCGCAACATCCACCTGGTGTCTCGGGTTCGATTCCTGGTCGGGTCAATTTCGAAAACGATCTTTTCTAAATTGACTCAGGTCTGGGTGTTCTGGATAATGCCTCCAGAGATCATTGTCTGGTACTGGTTCCCATACTACAAGGTATCCTAGTTAGGGGCCAGATAATTTGTATGAGTGTCATTATTTATTTATAGATAAACCACATAAGTCAGTCCTCCCCCGCGGCGTTAGAGGGGGGCCGTGCGGCGGCGAGCGGGAGGCAGATCCTGCCCCCTGCCTCATCAGAATGAATCTATCCGATACTTACTCATATCGCTACTTCAGTTTCGATACTTTTACTCATTAGATACTTTTGTTTCGATACTGGTACTAAGAAGATATCGATAGTTTTGGTTTCGATATTGTGTCCCTAAAAGTATTGACATACGAAGGGCACTATGTAAGTCGGCCGCACTTGGTCAGTATTGACCCCTTATCAATTTATATTGTTGTGGTTACTATCTAAACTAATGTATACATTATTTAAGAATATATAACACTTTTATTATGAATATTGTTCACACTTTCTTGTATCAGTGATATACGTAATATTAAATGTAATTTTATAGGACGGTGAGGAAAAAGAACAAGATGAAGGCAACAATGAAGACTCTCACTTTAATGATGAGCACTTCGCCGAAGCCCAGGACGACCAAGAGCAAGCGAATGGTGATGCAGACAGTCAAGACAATGGGGACTCTGACTCTGATGACAGTGACGATGTTAAAGTCACCATTGGAGACATCAAATCAGGACCGCAGGCTTATACAAGTTTGAATATAAAAGTAAGTTTTTTTTAAAAGGATACTTTGAGAACTTTACTCTCAATTTCTCAATGTTTGTAGCTCAGTCAGCCTCTATTGCACGGATTACAATTGCTAGTGTGTTTTGTTATCTGTTCTTTTTGTTAGGTCTCTCCTTGGATGAAGACCTTATCCAAATCTATCAATTCTTTCCTATTTATAGGATTCCTCTTCTTTCCTGTAATCCTACTCCAGTCCTACCACAGACCCTGAGGAACTCCACTACCGCCAAACAAATGGAGTTGCTAACCCACTTGGCCAGTGTGCTGTTTTAAGAAGATATCCATGAAGAGGCCTGTGTCCAGCAGTGGATAATAAAAGGGCTGGTGATGGTGACTCCAATCCTATTTCTTTGATTTGATCACTCCATTTCTTTACATACATTATATGAACATACATATTTAATGACTGAATAAAGATTTAAAAGGTTGTTACATTATGATAAGGTTATTAAAATGATGTGGAGCAATGAGTGTAAAAACTGCTTGCAGCGTGGTGTAGGTCTACTGGCAACAGGTGGTGCTGACAAACCTCGTACAGGTCCTACTGCAGGTAAAGTGACCCTGGATGACCTGGATGGGCCAGGCAGCATCAATGGTGTACCTGCACTGGAATTCAACATTGACACAATTGAAGATAAACCCTGGAACAAGCCTGGTGCTGATATTTCAGGTATTGTGAAAATTTTATTTAAATTTGGATTTAACTTAGCACTCTTATTTGCATTTGCCCAACAGTGGTACACAAATCCAGGCTAAATAAAATAAACTTTCAATAGAAACATTTTTAATATGATAACACAGTATAACACATTAATTTAGTATAACACATTTTTCACACATATTTATCTAGTAGTATCACTATATTTATCTACCTACGCACACCAAAGGATGTAATACCCTATCAAATGCCAGTTGGTCTATAAGATACTGCAGATGTGATAGTTCGTACATAGGCCAAACAACATTCTTTTGTTTTTTAAAATAAGAATAACCACATTCAAACATTTTTTAAAAAGTTTACCTGAGCCGGGAATAAAACCAACTAAGAATGCAAAAATAGACAGTCACTATTTTATTGAACAGATGGATAGGGTCTATGACAAGGATAAAATCTCTCGAACAAACATTGTATCTTACAATTAAAGAAGACCATGAAATCTAACAATTTATTGCCTATACAAGAGGTGTGACAGGACCCCCTATAATCTCATTTTGGACCTCCTTACCCTCACTGCTGCGAGTAAGAATATCTTCAAATATCTTCAATACCCGCATTATCCCCAGGCGCTCAAGCCTTTCTTTGGAGACCCCCACATAGATCCATATAGATACATACATCATGTAGATCCATAGGGTATTACCATAATTGCCAATACTACAGCCACGCTGCGCGTACCTGCTACGCAAAACTCCGCTGCGTAAAGTGCCTATTAGCGACTGCCCCGTCCCAAGGGTGCAGGGTGCTGCTTGGTTGCGTTACATTTCCAACTTGAACACCCTGCGAGCTATTGCGGGTGCCCCAAAGTGCCACACAGAATTCTCAGGAGGTCTCCTATCAGGCTCTGTCCTGCCAAGCGCACTCCTGCGTTGGCGCCCTTGGTACCCGTCATATCCGTACATGTAAAGGCACCCAAACCCGCGCTTTCCGCGCAACCAAAAGAGGCCGCATTTAGCGCTTGTACCTACTTACTTTTTTTTTTATAATCCTGGCCTGTATATTTTATAATCCTATATGAGATCACCTGATCTCAACTCCAAACACCCTAATTTCAATACCCACATCTCCACCCAGAATGATAAACGCCAACTCGACTTTGACGTTATAGCTCCAATGACTCCAATTCATTACCCTCATAATGTTTCACACCACCCCACGTACTAGACATTGCTCTTTTGAAAAATATAGGCTTACGTCTCAACTCGATAGAAACCCTATGCGAGTTAGACTCCGACACCGCCCCGTAGTAATGAAATCAGGTCGTCAGATCGACACACCTCCCCAAAACAAGACTATTATTGACTGAAGCAAGCTTGAGGAATCCCTTAAGGCTTCTAGCTCCTGACACCTAGACTGTGTAGATCTAGACTCCCTAACGACCTGACCACTGCGTATGACACAAACACGGCGGTCTCTGGACTCTGTAACCACCTTAGGGATATAATCCAAAGCTCCTCTAGGCGGGTCTCAGCGGCGAATGATCGCCGATGGGAGTAGCCCAGGGAGTCCCCGGCGGGGACTTAAGGGAACTGATAAGAGCCAAGAACGCAGCCATCCATGCTTATTTCTCCTTCCCTTGTGAAGAGAAAGGCGCAGGATGCGAGCTTTACAAAGGGACGTAAAGAATCGTATCGCTGAATTCAAAAACAAGAGCTGGGACGATCTGTTGTCAGAGATCTTGCCATTAAACACAGCCTATGGGCGCTTAGCGAGATCTATGAAAACAGACAATACTGCCTCCATACCCCACTGACTAGACCGAACGACTCTCCCCCATTTGACGATGAAGAGAAGGTTGAATGCATGGCCGACAGTAGCCTTGAAGCCCAATGCTCCCCTAGCCGACAACCGGTCGACGCGTCATACATCGACTTGGTTGAGGGAGAGTTCGGGCATCAAGTCTCTATCCCCCCATCAAACTCTCTTCTATCAGTTACGGTAACTGAAATTCAGGATACCATCAAAAGTCTCAAAATTAAAAATCACCTGGCATAGATGGAATTCCTAATAAAGAGTTTAAAAGCCTCCCGATCAAGTTGATCGCACTTCTTATGACTTTCTAGCACTTTCTAGCATCCTGGAAAGAAGCCGTCGTTATCGGCATCCCCAAACCGGGTAAACATCGATCGGAACCCTCTAGTTATAGACCCGTTAGCCTATTGAATACAGTGGCAAAAACTATAGAAGAATTCTCCTTCCTCGCCTACTCATCGATGAACCAGTTCGGCTTTAGAGCCACTGAGCATATCCTCACAGGTCTCAATCAAAGGAGACCGTTCAAGACCCTAGCTTCTTCGAAGCTGTTGATAAGGTCTGGCACAACGGTTTAATCCATAAACTGTACCAACTGGAGGTGCCTGAAAGACTCATTATTCAAGACTATCTTACCAATCGCACCATTCGCTACAGAGTTGAAGGCATTCTGTCCAGTTCTCACCTAATCAGACCTGGAGTTTCTCAGGGCTCCGTCCTATTACCTACGCTTTATTCCCTCTACACTTATGACACCCCCACTCCCCTGGAATAGAGCTTGCCCTCTACGCCGCAGATAGGAACCTACGACGTGTCTCTATACGCCTACAACGCGCAGTCACAGCCCTAGGCGAATGGTTTGTGAGGTTGAGGATAGAGGTCAACCCGGAGAAAAATGCACCCATGTGCTTCTCTTTTCTCATGCATGGCACTCGTAGCTCTAGACCCCGCCTGTCCCCACTCCCCATATTCCTTTTCCGTCAAACTATCCCCTGGGTTAGGAAGATCAAATATCTCTGAGTCACACTAGACCATCGTTTCTCAACCGGTGGGTCGCGACCCCTAGGGGGGTCGCGTTTGTTATTAAAGGGGGTTGGGGGTTTGTTATTAAATTATGACCAATATTATGATAAGTCCGGAAGAAGACAAAAAAATATTTTTTTTACAAATGATACAATACCGAGACGCAATAAAATAAAATAATAAAAATTAGTTATTAAACGTATGAATAAACAATTAAAATATTATTATAATTTTATAGTACGGGGTCGGGAGACTTTTTACTTAACTTTTTGGCTTTTTCGTGGGTCGCGACATAAAAAAGGTTGAGAAACGCTGCACTAGACCATCGACTGACCTTCCGAGAACACATACAATCTGCCCGAAACGGAGCCGCCTTTGTACTCAGTCGCCTCAACCCTCTCATAGGCGGGAGAAGTAAAATGTCACTTAGAAATAAACCGACATTGTACAAAACCTTCGTACGTCTTGTTTATAATGACCTTCGCTAGCGTTGTCTTTGTACACGCAGCCCCCTCCAATATTAAAATACGTCAAACCCTCCACAATAGATACGTGCGTAAGGCCGTGTCTGCCCCATGGTACTCTAGCAATGTCGACCTCCACAAGGACTTCGAACTTCCCTCCAACGTCAAACACGTAAAAGACTCCGCCCGACGCTACTACGACAGAGTCCCTCACCATCCCAACACTAATAGTTGCCAGCCTAACCTCCCCGATAGGAATGCCCCTCTCCTTTACCGTCGTCATCGTCTTCCTCGGCAGGCACCTCCTAGACCACCGCGACTACCCAATTACTGCTGCCAATGCGGTTCTTACACTAAACTCACAGACTACACATATACACCGTCCCCGCCGTCGGAGACGAGGACGTCACCCTTGCTACACCGTGAACACACCGGCCTTCAGCCAACACTTTTACCAAATATCGGCACGTACCTGGGCGCTTCTCACCGACTAGCGCCAAAGTAATGCCCTAAACTGAGCTCCGTTCCTGCATGTGCGGTGACTCCTGAAAGGCCATTAGGACCACAAGAATTTAACCATTCCAAGAAAAAAAATACATTGGGGGAATAGGATAAAGTGAGAAATGTAATCTTTTACGGTAGTCTTCTGTGAGAGAGGGTTAATGTAGTCAATCAAGTGCGCCCAGCCGCTGTCTATAAATAATCCATCCATATAACTGGCAGACTACTTCAACTATGGCTTCAACGAGGTGACGTGGAGCGCGTATTGCGACCGGCAGCGGCGCATGCGCGTGAGCGAGGCAGGCGTAGGGATGCACGCAGCGCCGCCACGCGCGCCCGCGCCCGACATGCGCCGCCCCACAGGTCAGTTGTCTCCGATCACTGTTCAAACTTGTTTGACTCATTTGTTGATGTTTTGTAAGTGTCTACTCTGAAAACACGAAAAACAAAGTTTCGGCCGATGTTTCAGTAGATTTCTATCACGAAAACGTACACTACATAAATATTGTCCCGGACAAAGTTCATTTGACATTTGAAACTACTCCTGATCGCACGAGACAACGATCGAAATAAAGATTTGACAAGAGATACTTGGAGATCGAACATATAATTTCACGATTTCCATTTCTCATGTTTTAATAATCGGAGGTACCTGATATACTAGTATAGAGCTCCGTACGAAGGACAGTTATAGTAGGGTTATAGCCAATATCACTTCGTTTCGTTTGAACTTCGGTCGGGCCTGAAACATCGGAAGCGTAAAATCAGACCCCCTGGGTTCGAAACGATAATTATCAACGATAATTACCCTGATAAGTAGCTCGATAATTATTTTGATAATAATGTTTTAATAATTACTAATTAGTCTAAAATATTTCATTTGCCATTCGTCAATATCTCATTTACATTTGTCGCATTTAAACGAATGCATATATTCGATCGCGAATTTTCGAATGTGTATGTTTTTTTATGAATAAACTAAGTGAATTCTTACAACGCTGCCCGCAGTATTCCCGTGATCATGTGGAACCTATTAACTATCCTGGAACATTATAATATAGCCTATGTCAGTAAGTTCATCTAAGGTCATCATCAGTAAGCTGTCCATCGGTTGGATAGTTTCTGGGTTTACCTCCTACAAACAAAGAAACAAATTTTCTTTATAATATTAGTATAGACTACCACTTGCCTACGGTACCATGGTAGTTGATAGAAATACTCACCTGAGTAAAGATCAGTTGGTGGTAACCAACCGATTATTCTTGTTGATAATTATCGGATAAGTAGGAAGTATACTTAGGGTTGAGCTATAATACTTCTCAGCATCGATTCGCACCTTTCCCGTACTAAAGGCGTGTTTTGTATGGGACATCGTTCGCATCGAACTGCACCAGGCGGCGCGATTGTGAACTCGCCGTGCACTAAGACAAAGTTGACGATTGACACGATTGAATCGATCGATCGATTGCTATAGGACTAACTGTATTTTTTCTAAAAATGAATGATTGTTTTCCCCCGTGATCGCACTCATCAGCATGCTACAGGATACGAACATGCTGTAGCAAACTAACGAGCGCTGACTGCCGCGGTGCGGCGATAAGTATGGGTTTAATTCAACCGCCACAATGCTGATCGATGCTGACAAGTATTATAGCTCAACCCTTACCCGATAATTATCAACAAGAATAATTATCTAGATAATTTCGAACCCTGTTTGTAAGTATTAAAAGTTATATTATCTGAATCCTGAATTATTAACTTCAGGTCCAATGAGAAATGAGGAACAAATGCCCCCACCGATGCAAAATAACTATCAGGCACGAGAGAACACTATAACGGTAAGCTATTTAACAACATTTCTAAACTTATCATATTAACTGATTCATTTCTAAACTTATCATATTAACTGATTCATTTCTAAACTTATCATATTAACTGATTCATTTCTAAACTTATCACATTAGGAATGGACAATTATCATTTTTTATTACTTAAAAGAAAGTTTGAAAATGAAAAAACTAATGAAAATTCTTTTGTGATATATTTATTTAGCATACCCAATCCATTTCCTAATCTGCAAAGGTAGACAGCCCATCCGGGGGCGTGCCAACTTTTGTCATTCTGGACTGATGTTGGCATATATCGCGGATGTCTATGGACGACAGTATCCATTTACCATCAAATGGACTGTATGCTCGTTTGTAACATTTGTCTGAACGCTGTAAAAAATTTAATGACCAATATGAGTTGCAAGACTGAAGCAAAAATGATGTAATATTGTTCTTTCGCCCTAGACTTGCCGAAGGTAATCGCAAGAAACTTACTAGCACCCCACCGTGAGATACTACATAGTAGAATAAAAAATATTGAAAATATTCACGTAAGGCAGGTAGGTGAGCGTAACAAACAGTTAAAGATACCACGCGTCCAAACCTAGGGCAGACGAGCGGAGGGAGCATGTGTTCTACAAAGCCAAGCCCCCCTCACTCGCCGATTATATGATTTTATAAGTTTTTCATCATTAAAGGGGCCCCGACGACCCGACGATGAACATAACGTTGACTTCTTAAAACGGTGAATTTCCAGAATATTGATATCCTAAAATGTTGACGTTTTTCCGTTTTGCACAATGTCCAAAATGTTGGGTTCCCGAAATGTTAAATGTTGATTTATGTCAATTTCCTGGACTCCGGCCAGTCAGTTTATATTTAATAATATTAGCCTTTTCGAACATTAAGTCTTCTTTGTTGTATACTGGCCACTTATAATAATTGTACAACTCTTCAGTATTGTAAACACACGTGCACTTGTACATAAACACACATTTAGAATTTATTCTATAAGTTTTCCAAATTGTTATTTCCTTGTATCAAAATTTTCTATTCGCATTTTTACTGATATCATTCTTTTTTCTTATAGTACGAATGTAACAAATGCACGTTTTAGGAATTCAACGTTTTGGGAAATTAACATTTTAAGAAGTCAACGTAATATTCCGAAAGGCCGACGCAAACTATGGTATGGTATTATGGTAACTATGGAGTTGTCGATGTGTGAGGTAGTGTCATTTAGTGGTTTTGCGCAGGTAATGACAGCGGAGCGGCGCGAGTACGGGCGCGGGCACGGGCGCGAGCTGCCGCCGCCAGAGTACTTCGCGGGCCCGCCCGCAGACCACTACTACCCGCCTCCCGCACCCTACGACGAGCCCTGGGGTGAGATACCATAACTTACACACAGAACATTGTTACACTTTACCAAATTAAACGTGTTAACAATTCATATTGTTACACTATCAAGAGCGCGGCACATTTCAAGTGGAAAATACCCCATAGATAGACGATAAAATGATTCAGGACTTGAAGAAAGCTTCAGAAAGTCACATTCCTCACGAACATACGGACTTTTATAATAGTATTGTAAAGTGACAAAATTTTGTAGATATAGAAAGTGATTGTGATACAGCATGATATCTAGTTGATGATATTATAGCATGATTATATGTTGAAACATGTGATTTTATGTAATTTGTGTTTCTATTATCTCATAATTACACTGTTTAGTGTATAAAGGGGCTAATTGTAGGAAGACAACTAACTTCAAAAACTTAAATATATTAAGTAATAACCGACAATGATTATCAAATCATTTAATTGTAATATTTCAATACAATATTTTGGCAGTACACAGTTTTAACCTTCTGAAAAGTTGTAGTCAATGAAAATAGCCCCTTTGAAAAATAAACGATTCAATTAAGTTGCAGTCACTGAATAAACAGACTTGTTACTCTGTTCTAAACTAGTGTGAAACTGAAACAGAAAGAATTAATTACACTTAGTCTCATAGCACGGTTAATTTAAACTGTCTTTGAAGTTATTGTCTGTTAAAATATTTTTTTTTAAATTTGGTGAGTGCACACTGCAATCCCACAGTCGCTGGGTGCACTCGACTGGCCACGTGCCCCTTTCTCACAGAAGACTACCTTGAAATGTACTGCATTTCCCACTTTATCTTATTTCCCTAGTGTACGTACGTGTTTCGGTAGTGAGTGAGATGTGCCAGAGCCCATTCCCATCCTATCCCTCCCCATTTCCCCAACCCTTTCTCCAAATCCATTTGTATATCCAAAGGTAGGCAGCGCATCCGGGGGCGTGCCAACGTTTGTCATTCTAGACTGATGTTGGCACGTATCGCGGATGTCTATCCACGACAGTATCCACAGCTGACTGTCAGTTCGTTTGCCGCCTGCTATCTGTAAAAAAAGATAAAACGTATCAAATTCAGAATATTTATTTCCCAAAGTATGGGTTACAATATATTATGTTGTAAATATTAATTGACTCTATACATACTCTGCCTCATAAGCGTAAGCGGCTGTGGGAATGCAGCGTTCACTCCCACAGTTGTTCCTTTAATTTGACTATATAACAATACATTTGTAAAAAACACCTTATTATGGTAAGTGGTTTTTAAGGGTCAGTTTTTAAATCAGTTTGTTTTTATAAAATCGGTTTCTTAAGTGCCTTTCATTTGTTTCAGTGCTCATTTATTTTTAATAATTTTACTGTTAAATAAATTGTTGGAGAGAAGAGTGGATGTCATCTATTTACTAAGAACCCCTCTACCGTCTTAGCAATCGTCGATGCTAAGTATCTAGTTTGTTCAGGCGGTATGAAGGATTATTTTCGTCCACAAAATCGCTGATTAAATCATTGAAAGTATATCATAATTCAATCAAAACATTTTCAAATCATCTAAAAGTTACATTTTGCTTGAAAATTAACGTTGCTCTTCCGTTTTCCAATTATTTAAAACTCCCCAGTAGATTACCAGAATACTGAATTTCTGAGAAACTATTCAATCAGCTGCCAGCTTCGGGTTTTTATCATCATTGTTTTAGGCTTTAGTGCATACGATATTGACTATTTAACAAATTTAATTCTCCAGGTCACCCAGAACAAGGGTGGGCACCGAGTGAGATCAAGGAGCTGACTCCAGGGCCGATGGGCCCTCCGCCCATGGCGGCGCCCGTAAGTATGCCCCCGGGTGCGCCGCAAATGGGCGCGCCGCACATGCTGCCTGCGCCGCCCTACACGCCGCCCTACCGGCCTCATCAGCCGCCTCACCTTCACGACAGGGACCGCGAGCGCGACATCCCTGTCGACAGAATGCGCGACAGAATACGGGAGAGGGACGAGCGGGACAGGAGGGAGCGTGACCGCCATGATGTGAGTACGACACGCTGGAACAGTACTCTCCTGAGGCATTATCTCTCACCGAACTTATTGTACATCGTCAAACGAGTGGGGAATGAGACGAATTAGTGTAGAAGACGAGTTATGAAATTGAGTAGCTATACGGAATACGACATATTAATTAAAATGATAGTTTATTACATGTACAGATTTTGTATAGTCGACATTTGTCTGCAGTTACAGTCGCCGCGGTCACGGCGTGACTGCGGCGTATGCAGATGTTGTGACTATTCACAGACGAATCTGTGTAACCTCCGTTCGTGTTGGTTTTATGTTCTCTTGCTCTCACGTGACTACGGTTTATTTACAGGGGCGGATTAAAGGGTCATGAAGCCTGGGCTATGATTTACGTCGGGCCCCTTTTTGGGTGATTACGTGGGTTTGTAGAAAACCAGTTCGCTTCGTTTTTAAACCGTTTCGCTCGCCTTCCTTAGCTCAATCGTTTTCTATTTTTTTTTTACTCTACTATGTAGTTTCTCACGATGGGATCTTCTTGGTCGCAGGGCCCTGGGCTTATAGTCCATCAAGCGCCCCCTCCCTTAATCCGACCCTGTTTATGTAACTGAACAGAAATGTCAGCTATACAAAGTAAATGAAGATCTATAAAAAAAAGCTTGGCATGTTACAAATGAAATTTGGTTGTTATTGACAGGAGGAGAGAGAGAGGGATCGGGAGCGAGGAGAACGTTCGCGGTCCATAAAGCCTGACAGAATTAGAGAAAAGTAAGTTTATACCTTCATTGTTACATTTATCCACACTTCCACCGAAACCGCTGAAGGTAAAGTAACCCATAAAATTAAATACAATGCAACATTTAGGGCCTTTCTCACCACCTCCTGATAATTCATCAGAAGGTATTAGAAAGTCGGTATCTGCCAGATTTAATTGGTAGATAATTTATCTATCAGATTGTTAACAGTTGGTGAGAAAAGCCCTTGGAGCCTCTCTCAAGACCTACTGATACCTTATAAGAAAGTGGTCCGAAAGGCCCTTAATATTGTATATGCAAATTCAATAATAAATGTTGAAATGAAGATACAGGCTATGAAATAATTTAACAATAACTGAACTATAGAAGTCATTAGTTTTAGGTATATATATTAATAAAATAATTGAGACGCTAAAAAAGCTTACACCAGCCGTGCTTGTCTATCATACTGCCGCCGTCTATCACTGTCTTACTGGCTTGAGAATAGAAAATATCACGAACCGTTTTTAGTTAAAATGAGTGTCTTAGGCTGTTATTCTATCATTCATTAAATTTTATGTTAATTTTTTGTCACATTTCCTTAGACTACTATTGCTAACGTGGGCGAACCATTCGACCGCTTGTTAATGAATGAAACGGTTTTCTGCCGTGAAAACCTGCGGCGGAAAACTAGTTTTGTGTTATTTTAATTATTTTTTCTTAACTTAGCACTCAAAAATGACAGGAAGTCCGCACTTAAAATACGCTAGCCGTGTCGTTAACAAGCATATACGGTTTCTCTACGGGCGGCGCGGCGAACTCGCCGTATCGTAGGAAGACCATATCGTTAACAAGGGGGTTAAGAGTTGTATCACCATGGACGTCCCATAAGGCGCCACCTACACGCGAAAATCTCGCCGTACCACTAATTTCAATAGTACCTAAATATATGAGCTAATCTACACACTGCGATTTAAACGCGGCAGCCAACGAATAAAACGTCATGTGTCCGCCGCGAGGCCAAACCAAAACCTAGCAAGTGCTTAATTTTATTTCACTCGCCGGCGTATCGTGGCAAGTCACGACGATTTCTCACGGATACGCGGCGAGTCGTGGCGATACACTGACGGAATAATCGCTGTGTCTCTGTAGTTTACTCGGCGTTAGAGTCCGGTTCCCACTAAGTCATGACGACACTTTTATTGTTGGCCGGCTGCCGGGCGGGAAGGGGGTGCGTGGGTGTCTATAGATGCGGGCTGGTAGGTGCTGAAATCGATTCAGTATATAGGTACACATCTCGGGCGAAAGTAATACATATCGGATAGCTCGGTTTTGTAGAGCGTCGTCTCTGTCATGTGCCGTTACGACAGAGTCGACGCTCTACAAAACCAAGGCTAGCCGATAGTCTCTTTCCAAAGGCCCATTGTGTATTACTTTCGGTCGGGAAGTGTATTTGTTCCTACACCATATGTAAATAATACTATCGCTTATCTAATCTCAATTACCAATAAACGTATCTCTACCCTCGTACCCGCATACCTCCTGGTGTTGCTGGTGTCCATGGGCGGCGGTAACACTTACCATCACGTGGGACCGCTTGCTCGTCCGCTTACTTCCCTATAAAAAATTCTTTGCCACAAAATTCTTTATTATAAAAAAAGTATGGTTTGGTTTCATTCTGATTAAAGTTGGTCAATTGCCCCCCCCCCCCCATCCCCTCACTGACCCCTCAACCATAATTACATTTACGTGCATAAATGATTATCCAACTTTTCTACAATGTTTACTCATTTGCGTCTCTTTTAGATCATACCGCCGCGAACGATCGAGGTCTAGATCACATCGCCATAAGTCTCGGTCACGATCGCCGAGGCCCCGCGAACGTTCGCGCGATCGAGACCGTTCACGGGAGCGCGACCGTGATAGGGAGCGCAGTGTCAAACCCAAGAAGGACAAGGACAAGGATGACGAAAAATGACAAAGGATTATATTCTAACCAGTCTATACCGCTGCCTGGTAACATTTCTCTGAGGACTGTGGGGATATGTGTATTTGTTATGACGTAGTCTGCGTAATTAATATTAAGGTAATAATAAAATAAATTGATAAGACATATACATGTATTTTATTTTTTAGCCCACGTATATCTTCTGCTTTCCTTCATCACCCGTATTCAGGCGATTTGAATCACTTAATATCATTGCACTATTTGATATACGAGTATGATATTAGTACTTCACTAGAAGCCTTCAGTGCCAAAAAACTATTAAAAAAACTACGGCTTACCTACCCATTGTCCTAGGCGAGTGACAATGACACAAACACTATCTGTTAACAAAACACTATCTGTTCCTTCTACGTTGCTGCAAAGCAAAAAGGTGATATGACTGATACTGATGGTAGTCTCACGGGCGGTTTCCCAATGTGACTTTAAAAGACATATATTTTCGATCTAGTCTTCTGCTGTTGGTGATGATAACATCAGCACTCGAATGATTCTTCCCATTGTCTCAAATCCTATTCATTATTACTCATTCAATAATATCAATAGAATAACGGTTATTCCACTGGTGGTTATTCGTTATTCCACTTCCAAAATCTTCCAATCCTTCTTTTTCTCACTTTCATTCTATTTTATCTTTTCTTTCAAAAGTTCTCGAGGAAGTCGTTCATAAACGGTTTGATTTTCTTCCTGATCGCAATCTTTTCAATTTGATCTCCAACCTGGCCACAACACAGTAACAACATTCAAAGTCTGACAATATTCACTTTCCCATGGACGGCCGACTTTTCGTTATCCTTTACCCGACCTCAGCAATGCCTTTAACTGAAACTTTGACGTTCTTATCGCTATTCTTTGTTCTCTTAACGTTTCCACTTCCACAATCTGTTGCTTTAATTCCTACCTTCGGGGACGCTCTCAGTGTATACGACACGATGTGATTCGTAACTGGTGAGATCTCGTTGCTGGAGTTCCGCAGTGTGATCCTTTTCTCTGTATTTACCAATTCCATTTCGAAAGTGATTACTTCTAATTATCAGCTTTATGTTGACGATATTTTGATGTTGTAGATATTGCAAGGATCAGCACAGTATTAGTTCGTGGGCAAAGTAACTTTTATTTTTATTTTATATAGCAGACGAGCGGGCAGCCACATGATGGTAAGTGGTTACCGCCGCCCATTGACACCTGCAACACCAGCATGCTTGTGAATGCGCTGCCGATCTTGCAGAATCCTCTTCACAACTCTCTTGAAGAACCCCCTGTCGTATTTTCATTATTGACAGTATACCACCTGCAATATTATAAGGACTAGATATTACGACATAGGTTTTTGTGGAAGCGAGGGGCGCCTGTGGGAATTCAGCCGCTGGGGGCACTCGACTGGCCATGTTCCCTCTCTCATAGAAGTCTACCTTGAAATGTACTGCATTTCCTACTTTATCGTATTTCCCAAAATTTATCCCATCCCTTTCTCCCAATGCGTTCGTTAATCTGCAAAGGTAGGCAGCGCATTCGGGGGCATGGCAAAGTTTGTCATTCTGGACTGATGTTGCCATGTATGGCGGATGTCTATGGACGACAGTATTCACTTACTAACAGGTGGACTGTATGTATCACGGAGGATTTACTAAGAAGAGCTGGCAAAAGCAACTGTACTGTGATTCTAAACTAGGCACTGACGTCATCATTGTGGGCGTGGCTTGGTCAATCTGCTGTGTTCGCTTGTCTGATGCACACGTTTACATTTATAATTTAAACACATTTCTTTTATAATTTAAAAGGAAGTAAAAAAAGATGAGGTGTTGTGTTTTATCTTGTAAAAACTACTCGAATAGACATTTTGATTGCACAACTTAACTGAAAGTCAATCGCTTGAAGAAAGTACTTATAGTTTATTTAGGTTTTACTATAGTAATAAAAGTATTGTCCTGTAATAACTAGATATTTTTGTATTAAATCTCTGGCAGGAGTTAAACTTCAATCTTATGTTCCTTCCAATACAAGTATAATACAAAACCAAGAACCATAGCACACAGGTGCGGTGCGTGCTATGGTTTATCACTGGGATGTAAGTGAATGCGTATCTATTGTGATAGCTTAGTTGGGCTCGGGTGGGACCGGGGGATGCAAGTCTGAGCATAAAATATTGGACTGGGCTGTTATGACTAAGCTATGTTGTTTATTTTACCATCATTTAATAATGCACATTTTTATTTTACTGCACTTAAATGCTCAGTTGGATCTTCAAAATATCATCAAATACGAGACTCGATTGTCAAATATCATCAATTACGAGGCTGCTTTAATTATTAACAACTCAATGTTAACGCCTCGATGGCTGTTGATAAATAAATTTAAAGATTGTAACTTATTAAGCACGTTTTTAGTTTTCAGTCGATTTATGCGTGGCTCCTAATATGTACATATCAGATGTAACTAAAATTCTTATTTACTTTCAGGTTAAAAGTTTAGCAACTTTAATTAAAGAATTAGAAAGCAAAAGCCTTCTATTGGAAGAGGAATCTGAAGTTTTAAATTCAGAAAATGTTAAATTGAAAGTTGGGCGTCAGATATCAAAAATTAAAGTTATTTTGAAGAAAAAATATTCTTCAGCCCCCCGATTATTCGCTTTGATATTTAGTTTTTTTTCGTCAAAAGCGAACTCCGAGTGTTGAGTTAATATCAGTATGTTTTAAAGTAAGGTAGTGTCCAATAGACTGTTGAACAGAACACACGTCTTTCATTGTATAGTAAACCAACCAAGCGAAACTCGACCTTAAGTGAATCAACATATGGTCCAAAATCGAACCGGATACCAGCGACTACATTACCGGCCGCCTGACAAAAAAGAGTGTGATAAGACTGTCGAGTGTTCGATGTGTTGACAAAGTTTTGAGTTTTAATATAAATTCATTTCATTACATTTGCTACAATCGAATTTCGTGCTTATAACGGCTACAGAAGTGGAAAAAGCGTTAAATATACTGGTAAATATTGCGTACACTTTGAAGAAAACACAAGTTAATTTGAGAAAATGCCCAAAAGCAAGATTAACACAAAATTACGTCGAAGCACGCCTGAAATGTGTAGCAGACTATTGGGACGAATATAAACTGGCTTATAGCGAAATAATACGCAACACATCGAGGGAAAAAAGAGATCAAATACCCTACATCGCAAAAGAAGAATTTTATGAGCATGAAGAAACATACATCAGCCTAAAAACTGAACTGAAGGAGTTGTTAGTTCCTCAACAAGTCAGCGTCAGCGCTTCGTTACCAATATCCAGCGATTCTCAACATGCGCGTGTAGTGTTACCCAAAATACAATTACCTACCTACAGTGGACAATATGAAGAGTGGTTGTCGTTCCATGACTTATTTAATACACTTGTGCACACCAACGAGACATTGAATAATGTACAAAAATTGCATTATTTAAAAACAAGCCTTACTGGGGAAGCTGCATCAATATTAAAACACATACAAGTGACGGATTCTAACTATGAACAGGCATGGGACGTATTAAAAACAAGGTATGGAAACAAACGAATACTTATCAACGCCGTCATGAAGAGGTTCTTCTCGCAAAAGAAAATGACAGTTAATAATTCAAGTGTAATTAAGAATTTACTAGACACAACTTTCGAATGCTTACATCACCTAAATAACATGAAAGTACACACTGTAAACTGGGATCTACTGATAATATTCGTCATAGTGCAGAAATTGGACTCTGAAACTCATAAAGACTGGGAAGAACATGTGAGTAGCAATTGCCCAGATTCCGACAGTCTCCCCTCGCTCAATATGTTTCGCAAGTTTCTAGAAAGCCGTTTTCGTACGCTGGAGCTCACAGAACCAACAAAACAAAAGTCAAATCCTGTTTGTCTGCGAGAGAAGTCATTTCACATTTCAACCACCGTCGAAAACAATAAAAGATGTCAAATATGTAGTGAAAATCATACACTTAGCCATTGTAAGGAGTTCGGGAAACGTTCATCAGTCAATCGAAGTGAATTTATCAAAACAAACAATCTGTGCTTCAACTGCCTTGCACCTGGACACTCTGTAAGGCAATGTCGCATTACAACATGCTGTCGAATATGCAGAAGGCGTCATCATTCGCTTCTTCACGTAAACAAGGAAAGCAAGGCAAGTGTGTCGAATACAACGGGCTATACTGAGAACAAACAAACACAACAACCCGAAATGGCACTTCATACAAACGTGGAGAAGATTCAAGAAAAGGAAGATGTAACAATGGTGACGTCACACGTTTCCACTAAACAAAGTACAGCGTTACTAGCAACAGCAATCGTACAAGTGAGAAGTGAAGACAACAATACAATTACACTGCGAGCTTTAATTGACCAAGGTTCACAAGCGAGCTTCATAAGTGAACGAGCTGCACAACAACTCAAGGCCAAGCGGTATCCAATAAGGGGTACAATAGTCGGCGTGGGATCAACGAGAGAAAATATCAAACAAGTAGTTCAGATCAACGTCGAGTCGAGATGTAAAGCTTTCAACTTGAAGGTTAGAACATACGTTATGTCAAAGCAACTGACTACTAAAATACCGTCCCATACAATCAACGCAAACAATTGGCCTCACCTAGATGGACTAGTCCTGGCTGATCCAAACTACCACAAGCCAGGTTCTATAGATTTACTCCTGGGTGTCGACGTGTATGCACTAATAATACAAAACGAGCTAATCAAAGGTCCGCCAGGGTCACCGTGCGCTCATAAAACAAACCTTGGCTGGATTCTGTTCGGAAAGGTAGAAGATAGAACAAAACAACCAGAATCAGTTCTCGTTATGCATCACCAGATCATAGCAGAAGATTTCTTAAAAACATTTTGGGAAATAGAACAAGATTCAAACAGAAAATATACAATAGAAGAAAAGCAATGTGAAGGTTTCTTTGAAGAAAGTTATACAAGAAACAGTGATGGAAAATATGTCGTGAGACTCCCATTTCGTACCAAAAATCCTTTAACACCGGATGGGAATACAAGAGAAATTGCAATGAAGCGCTTGATTCAGCAAGAAGTGAGACTACAAAAAACACCTGAATTGAGAGATGAATACTACAAGGCCATCAATACCATCCACAAATATAGAAAGAAAGAAAAACATACAGTCCTACGTTAATATAACAGAACATGAAGAGAATCTTAAATTTGAAAATTACGATTCACTTACCGAGCTATTGAGAGTTATAGTACATTGTAAAAGGTTTTTGAATATGAAAAGAAATCCAAAGAAGCTAGAATATGAAATGACAACAGAAGAATTACAAAATGCGTTAGATATTTGCATAAGACGAATGCAAGAAGATGAATTTACAGATGAAATGCGAAGACTAAAAGAAAATAAAACTGTGAGAACCACTAGCATTTTGAAGACCCTAAACCCATTCATTGACGAGCAGAGTATCCTCAGGGTGGGCGGTAGATTGAGAAACGCAGACGCCGATGAAAACCTGAAACATCCCGTGATACTGGGCAAGAGAAACAGCTTCGTATCACTCATACTGGCTGACGCACATCTGAGGACATTACACGGTGGAATAAAAATGATGATTACATACCTGATGAGTAAATACTGGATCGTTGGCTGCAAGAGTTTGGTGAAGCAATACATACATAAATGTATTACATGTGCACGGCAGCGAGTTACTAGTAGACAAACGATGATGGGTGACTTACCTGAACCCCGTGTGACTCCTTCGCGCCCATTCTCTAGAAGTGGAGTTGACTTTGCTGGCCCTGTTTATGTATTAAATTCTAAAGGAAGAGGAGCCAAGACTAGTAAGGCATACATTTGCATTTTTATATGCATGGCTGTAAAGGCAATACATTTAGAATTGGTGAGCGATCTGACATCTGATGCATTCATCGCAGCATTCAAACGTTTCGTGGCCAGAAGAGGAAGATGTAAGGAAATCTGGAGCGACAACGGGACTAACTTTGTGGCATCCAACAAGGAATTATTTGCAATGTGGAGAGAAGCAGGACTTGAAATACCCGGCCCTATAGCAGATCAACTGGAAAATGATGGCACGCAGTGGCACTTCACTCCGCCATATAGTCCTAACTTTGGGGGGCTCTGGGAAGCCGGCGTCAAGTCCGTCAAACAGCACTTAAGGATAATATTGACTTCGAATTTAACATTCGAAGAGTTCACGACAGTGCTCACACAAATCGAAGCCTGTCTTAATTCTCGCCCTTTGACACCGGTAACTACAGATGTGGATTTTATCGATGACATACAAGTACTTACCCCGGGACATTTTATCGTTGGAGAAGCATTGATAACTGTACCAGATCGCGACTATACAATTGCTAACATCAATCTGTTATCTAGATGGCAACGTACCCAACGACTGGTTCAAGCATTTTGGAAACGCTGGCAGACTGAATATTTGTCGCGACTTTACCAGCGACCTAAATGGCTGAAAAGAACGCCAGAGTTCGAAGTTGGCGACATTGTGTTGCTAAAAGACGAAAATATGCCCCCTAGCAAGTGGGCACTGGCACGAATAATAGAAAAACATCCCGGACGAGACAGCATAACGCGAGTGTATACCGTGCGTTACAATGGTAAATCAACTCGGAGATCAATCTCAAATTTGTGTGCGTTACCAATCAATACTAAAGATTAACTTAGTATTAACTTAGAAGATTTTCTTTGTAAATTTGTGTTTAATACTTCTATAAATTCACTATGTCATTTGCATAATTAAGTATGAAAGTATATGAAATTTCAAATCAAAAGGTATATCAAGATTTTATGTAACTTTAGGTATAATAATAATTTGCTTCTTTCATGGCCTTATGTTACATTGTAATATTCATTTGTTTAAATTAGAAAAGGCCTTAAAGCCCTTTTGGTGGGCGGTATGTTGAGTTAATATCAGTATGTTTTAAAGTAAGGTAGTGTCCAATAGACTGTTGAACAGAACACACGTCTTTCATTGTATAGTAAACCAACCAAGCGAAACTCGACCTTAAGTGAATCAACACCGAGAATCATTTCTAAATGGTATGAAAGTGTCAATGGTGAATTTACAGTTGAGGCTTTACGATGGATGAAATGGCTATTAAAAAACACGTTGAGTGGGATGGAAATAAATATCACGGGGATGTTGACCTCGGGCTAAATAACGTAGAAAATGATAACTCGGAAAAGGTGTCACAGGCTTTAGTTCTGTTGCTTGTATGTCAAACTGAACGGTGAAAATTACCTGTGGGTTTCATTTTAATTCATTCATGACCGGAGAAAAATAGGCTTCAATAGTTCAACAATGCCTCTTCAAATGCCAAGAAAATGGTGTAGATGTTGTTTTACTTCGATGGATGGCTGCGCTGCAAATATCGCTATACTTAAAAAGATAGGATGTTCCTTGGAACCTAAAGAATTAAAGACTACTTTTAAACATCCTTGTGCTGACTACGAAGTCGCAGTTTTCTTGGACGTGTGTCATATGGTGAAACTTATGTGCAACGCGTTGGAAAATAAAAAGAGGTTTTTTGATTATCAAGGTATTGAATAGTCTTATATTGTCAAGCTCAATAACCTACAAAAATCCGAAAGCCTCCGCATCGCAAACAATTAAAAGATAAACATATCCATTTTCAAAGAAAAAAGAAGAAAGTAAAGTTGGCCAGTCAACTTTTCAGTAACGGCGTAGCAGATGCACTTCAAGTAGGTATGTGAAAAAAATAATATTGAATTCAAAAATGTGGCAGATTCAATTACTTTCATTCGCCTGATCAACAATGTCTTCGACATTCTAAATTCCAGAAACATGTATCAGCATGAATACAAAAAGCCCTTGTTTGAAGGGAATATTTCTAACAAAATAATTTTTAGAATATGCTAAACATAATCTAATTTAGGTATATCACAAGAAGATAAGCCCGTGATCGTTACGAACCGAAAAAGGACTTTGTAGGCTTTTTAACATGTATCAATAGTACACTTTTTTTATACATGATTGAAAAAAAAAATTACTGTTCACAAATTTTCTCAAGATCATTTAGAGCTATTTTTGGGGGTAATAAGGGCACAGTTAATCCTACAGAACGGCAATTGCAATCAGCTTACAAAACAACAAATAAATACAGAACTGAAAGATGGTTTTAGAGGGAATTGTAGACCTTTAGAAATTATTTCTATTTTGACGGCATCTTCTATTAACAAAATTAATTCTTCTTCAGAACGTTATCGAATCTTGCAGATAGACTTGAGCGAGGAAGTCTTAGTGATGACGATCTGTTTGTTGTTAGAATTTGATGAACACTTAAATACAACGCTAAGTGATAATTTACACCGCCAAATAATTTCATATATTGCTGGATTTGTAATCAAATATTTATATTCCAAAATTAAATGTGAAGTTGTCTTTCTGCTTTATACGCTGATGATTACGAAGATCACCATTATATGATAGAAATTAAAGGTGGTCTATTTTCATATCGAAAGATGTCATGAACGTATGAAAGTATACGAAGTGAATGCAGCATCCGATCTGTAGTCACAATCTTTGAATTCCCCCCTATTTTTAGTAAATAAAATTGTATAAAGATTTATGTCACTTGTTGAACAAAATTATTTCAAGGAATCCGACAATCATGTTTGACCAATCACAGTTTTATAATCATATTGTTCTGCTGACAAAATCCGTCGCTGAAAAATATTAGGGGTTAAAGTATGAAATTGCCGATTTGTACTGAAAAATTAAAACTCGTTTTTTTCTAAAATGTAACGTATTTATTTAATCAAAATATTTACCCTCATTATCTAATCGGAAGTTCATTTATGCCTTTGCGATAGAACTCCAGGGATCTAGATTCGACAAACTGTGTGAAAGCATTTTGTACTGCCTCTTGGGAAGAAAATTTTTTACCACGTAGAAAATTGTCCAAATCACGAAAAAAATGGTAGTCCGTTGGAGCAAGGTCTGGCGAGTACGGAGGATGGCGTATGGTTTCTAATTGCAGCTCCTGTAGAGTTACAACGGTTTCTCGTGCAGTGTGAGGTCTTACGTTATCATGGAGCAATAATGGTGAAGATCGATTCACGAGTCGGGGCTGTTTCACTGCTAGTTTCGCCATCATTGTTAGAAGTTCGGCACAGTAAACATCTACTGTTATTGCTTGACCAGACCTGAGAAAGCTATAGTGAATAACACCATGAATAGACCACCAAACAGTTACCATTACCTTTTTATTGGTAAGCTTTGCCTTAGGGCACTGTTGCGGCTGCGGCGTTTGAACGGGGGGTTCAGCCATTGCATTTTTCGCTTTCGGTTATCGTGAAGAATCCACTTTTCGTCACATGTCACAATTCGATCCAAAATTCCTTCATTTCTGTACCGATTCAACAAGGCAACGCAAGTTTCAACACGCGTTTCTTTCTGCAGATCAGTCAAACCATGAGGCACCCATTTTTCATATTTTTTTATCTTATTGATTTAATGCAAATGAGTCAATATTGTAGGTAAGGTAACGTTAAACCATGCCGCTAATTCCTGGGTAGTTTGACTCGGATCGGCTTCCACCATCTCCTTCAATTCAGCGTTATTCACCTGTGTGGGCGGTCTTCCACGTGGTTCGTTCTTCAAGTAGAAGTTTCCATTACGAAAGCGTTTAAACAAAAAACGCACGGTTCGTTCATTAGCAGTCTCCTCTCCAAACGCAGCATTGATATTGCGAGCCGTTTCTGCCGCGTTAGTTCCGCGTCGGAACTCGTATTCAAAGATTACTCGGATTTTCGAAGTATCCATCTTTCCCGCCTAAGCTGAATAAAAAAAACAATTGAAAGTCGAAAATCGAATGTTGCACTATTTTTAAAACAAGAACCTCATAGGTATAATGTGAAAAATGTTTCACTCGAAAATGTCACACCATGAAGGTTTTATGTCAATTCAAAGTATCTATTACTATAATACGGCAATTTCATACTTTAACCCCTATTATATAGATATGCATTTTGCACTTTGATAAATAGTTATACTTTGCGACCATAGAAAACGATGATAGAGCAATCAACCGACAACTAACCAGAATAGTTATTTTTACATGTAATTGAATTTGATAAATAAACTTTTTTAACATTCTTTTCCTAAAACATACGTTTTATTTGTTTCGCTTTTGAAAATCATCAATAAATACTAAGACCCGACTACGACAAAAGGCTTCGAGGTATATCATACTCTACACACGTCTAAATACGTCCCTGTGCTCAACACTAGTGACATCTGGCGAAGTATAGCATGAACAACATAGTAAAGATGAAGCGTTTAGCTTTTACTTTTTACCGCTAGATGGAAAATATAAATGGGCGTAGTGTAATAAGCCCCTCGGCCCGCGCAGTAGTCACGCATTAATCTATAGGAAAATCCAATAACATGTCCTCCGTGGTATGTATGCTGGTCTGTCGCCTTTTTTTCTATAAAAAAAATTCTTTTTCTCCATGAAAGCACACGAAAAACGCAGTCATAATTTTATTTGATTATTACAAACACACTACGCACGAAAAAAACTTTAATAAACTATCATTATTAAACAATCGTTATTTTCGATTTATTTGTACTTCTTGATTGCGTTACTCGCGTAATGACGTTTGGAAAAATGACCAGTACGCAAAACGACGTATACGCATAAATATGTGGTCTGCATCCATATTTTAAGATATATTTTGTCTTGTCGAAAATATAATCGTTTCGTAAACTGTTTATGATGAAAAGCAATCTAAATAGGTAGCCATGTTTACAATTACTTAATATAAAAGTTGGCACAGGTAGAAATTTTTTCCGATATTCTTTCAAACTCCGAAATTTTATTACTCTGATTTTCTAAAGGAATGAAGTTGGAATGTTTTTGGTCGTTTTGCGTATTAGTCGTTCTGCATTTTGGTCGTTTTGCATTAACAGAAATTGGTTATTATGCGAGTAATCGTACTGATTATATATATAAATTTTAGAGTTGCTGATAACTTTGTGCGATCTAGGGGGTGAGGTGCTCACCCAGAAACTACATGTAGGTAACGTTGATTTCCACTCGACTAGGTTGCAATAAAACCACTTTATTCATTGTAATATTATTACAGAAATGCTTTATTATAATTAATGTCTAAATAGATGGATCGTCATATAAACGTACTCCAGGCGCGCGACGGCGCGGCGCGGCGGGCACACCGTGTCGTCGCGCGACTTTCCATCACATACAGGTTTAAAAATCGTTTTGTTTACTTTTTTGTACAGCCATATACAATAATTTTATTTTCAATTACATCTAGACGTAAAAAATCTGAGGTGTCGTAGGAAACTACGCTTCCTATAAAATTTAATTACATGGGAATGAGGAGCAGCTACGCTCGTGACGTGCAACCGGCGGGCAGACCTCGGACTGCGTCGGTGCAGTCTGTACAATCACCACTATGTCGCCGCCCGCGCCGCGACTGACGGACAACTTAAACTACTAACGTTAAAATATACAAAAATATCATTTTCACAAAATTATAATCGACAAACTATACATCCCGGCACTAAACAATATTCGAATATCTATGTACGATTTCAAAGCCGGGTTTAAACTTAAACGAGAGCTTGTGTATCAATAAAGGATAATATAATCACGACTATAGTGCCGATTGTCTAGAACTGGCCGCGGCGTGCGGCCGCCGCTTCAGATTCAAGGTCCCCTGGCCCAGCTAACAGTAAATCTACAACGAGCTACGTTACGGAACGCACGGGTCCTCGCACCGCTGCCTTCCATACATACATAAATTACACGAATGAGACGTTCAAATATTTATACATATAAGATTCATACGAACAACGAATAATACTAGAACACTTATATCTATATCGCGGTGGCCGCTGCTACGGTGCGAGTATGTCTGTACATCAGTCTGCGCTGCGTATGTACAGGGCCGCTAGTTACAAATGTACAATATTCACAATGCGCGGCGCCTAGAGCGCGCCGGCGGGCGGCGGCGGCCCGATGGGGCCGAGCTCGGGCGTCTTCATGAAGAACTTCTCGAGCTTGGCGATGATGTGTTTGCCGTATGTGTACTTGCGCAGCGAGCCGATGTGCGGCCGGATCTTGTGCATGAGCACCTTGCGCTGCGTGGGCTCCGCCACGTCGATCATCTTCTGCACCACGTAGTTCGCGTACTGGTCCTTCATCATAGCGTGCAGCGCGCTACGATACAAACAACAAACTAGTATTATAACGAAACCTGAGAACTTCATACACATTATATACATCATATACGCGCTGAAATTTTAGTTTTAAAGACGTGACGTAATTACTCTATTAAGGGGTAATATATCGTATTGACATTAGGTCAAAAAAGATAAAGTGCAGGGAAGATAGCCGTGGAGATCAATGCACTCGTATGATCAAAGATCATAGCTAGACTGAGGGCGCGGGGGGAAAAGCTACATTCCCCCCTACATTCGGTGTTGCTGCACCGAAACACGAATCAATTCTATCACACACCAGCTTCAATTCTAGCAGTCAGTGCAAACCTGTGCTGGTGAAACCGGTAGGGGCAAAGTTTTAATAGGAAACACACGTTCCGGGATGAGAATGGACGATTGATTAGTGTCAACCGATTGATTATAATCAGCTGGTTATATAGATTTTAGCAAATTTGTATGAAACATTGGGTAAAATCTAAAAAAAAATACGTTTGAAAAAAAAGGAAGATTCGTAAAATTTTCATGTAAAGAACAATGAACATAGTTTCAAGGTTCGGAAAAGATATATGTATAGAGAGAGTCAATCTGTATTAATTTTATTATACAAGATTTTTTATCAAGATCTAGCAAAATTTATTTTATAATTAAATAAAATAAAAATCTTTTTAAACTTTCGCGTTTTGTACACATTCTAATACCTTTATTATACGCGTTCGGGCCCAATTTAGAATATAAAGATATACAATTTTTTATAAAAAAATCAATCTGCCGATAAATAGTAACAACGCGTGGACGTAAAATAGGTTATATACAAGCACATTATGCACTTGGAGAGGTGAGTCCATTGCAATCCAACTTGCTGAAAACAAAAGTAAATCAATGAAATATCTCAACATTTAGCTTTAAGTATAGGGCAAACTGGCAGTGTCGATGGATCAAAGGCGGTAAAGGTAATCGTGAGCAAATCCGCATATACAAGAATAAATAATAACAGTAATAATAATAATGTCTTAGGGTAACTTTCGTCCTATGGCAAGAAGACCGAATATGTTCCACTGTTATATTGTCATAAGGTTAAAATGACACTGTGTCAAAAGAATTAAGTGTTAAAACGTCCAAAATGTATGATGTACTCGTATGATACATGTATGATGTAGGTGGTCAAACAGACCTCTTTATGTATTGATAATGGCATTGGCCACTTATGATTAAATTATGACAACGTCATTTAATATTGTTATACACATTAACTATATTGTGAATACAATAAAATAATATGTAAAATTGCGATATTACATTTAGTTTAAATCAGAAAGGCAATGAAACCGTATTGTTTAGCAAATATAGATGCAATTTAAATATTTAATACGTTTAAATAATAATATATTTATTTCCGAAGAAAATAAAAATAAAAGATAATCTTTGTATTTCGATTTTTATTTTATTATAATATTAGATTCGAAAATCATTTTTGTGACTACATCACAATGACACATTTAAGCAGTAAGCCATTTTATCAATTTAAAAACGTTTTGAAACAATTCAACATTCTAACTCAGGACATGACAGTTTTGACATTTTGATCATTGGTCATTTTGTCACTTGGCCGAAAGTTACCCCTAAGCCATAATAATAATTCTTATTGATAAGAATTAGGAATTAATATTCATAAATAATCGATCAATCATGTACGCTCAGTACGTACCTGTCGTTAAACCCACACAGCTCGTCGATGAGTAGCGCGCGTTCGTTACGCGTTGCGTGCGTGACGCACTTCTCGACCACGTTGCTTGCGAACTTGTGCTGCGAGAGCTGCAGCACCTTGCCGCGCACGGCGCCCACCAGTCGCGCGCGGTCCTCCGCCGCGCCGTGTTCCAGCACGTGCTGCACCACGTAGTTGCCGTACTGGTCCGCGATCAGCTGCTCCGTGTGCGCATGCAGCTCGCCCAGCACTGGCGCCGTCTGCTCCGCGGTGCAGTGCTCCAGAATGCGCTGGATCACACGGCACCCGTACGGGTGCGTCGATAGCGCGTACACTTGGCCAGCGAACGCGTTGATGATAAACTGCAGCGCGACCGGCTCCACGCACTCGATGCACTTCTGCACCACGTGGTTCCCGTTCTGATCTTTCACGCACTTGAGAACGTGCCCGTCGAGTTCGCGCACCACCTCCTGTTGCTGCTCCGTGGGGATCGACTCGAGCGCCTTCTGGATTACGCGACACCCATACATCTGCAGCGCTAGCGCTAGCACGTGCCCCCGCACCTGCACACGAAACACACCAACACACCTCAAACAAACAATCATCAGTACCACTAACCTGTGTCTACAATCCACTCTTTTTATTCAATCACCTCCTACGACTTTCTTTAAGTTGTCTATCCACCTGACCAAAGGGCAGCCCATGCTACGTTCCCAACTCTAATATTAGTCAAAACACATGAAATTTTATAAAACTGTATGAATGTATCATAAGATTTATAAAACTTTTATTATCGTGATTGAACATAATAAATCTTATGTACAGATACATTACGAGAACATTGGCCATCGGCTAATACGGAAACACCTGAACGCGTCATCCACGTCTATGAATTGCATACTTTATTGCATAGGCTAATGGTTTCGTAATGTATCTGTAAACAGATTTTGTCCCTTGTGTTGTGACAGGCTTTAGAATAGCACCCACGCCATCTCTTCTCGAGGGCATCGTAATAGGTGATTAAAGGATAACAAAACCACTACTACAAGAGTTCTGAGCAACTATACCACCCCTTAAAGAGTGAACTCGCCAAATCGCTTGGCCAGTGTCGCGTTCTGAGGCCACATATCCCTACAGGACGGGACAATGTGATGAGGAGGCTCATGTCCAGTAGTGAACGATAAAAGAGCTGATTACGGTAAACTGGTTACTCATTATTTATTAATCATTGGATTGAATTATATAAGTAAAATATGTTTTACCGAACGCCGCCACTACATCTTCCGGGAGGATATAGAAATTTAAAAATGCCAAAACTTCAATAGTGATGATGGTTTCAAAAACAAACACGAACGGAGGGTAGACAGATTTGTCTGTCAATAGCAACGACACCTTCACCCCGCCTCAGTTTTGCGGTGATGGCGATGACTGTACCGAAATATCGGCTATACAAAATAAATACATCGTGTGCAACTCGGTTACATTTCATTTAACATTTGTATAAATGTGTCAACGGTAGAAAGGATCTTATGTATTTTCGGTTTTAGTAAAGGTCCCAGAACATAGTGCCAGAATGTCCATTTCCTAAAATGCCAACTCGCAAAATGTGTACTTCCCAAAACGTCTAATTTAAATTTTATTAAGATTATTATGGCTCAACATGACGTGACAAAAAAATATTATAGCTCAACATAACGTGACAAAAGATTATTATGGCTTAACATGACGAAACAATCTATCTGTCCGTCAAATCTTCTGCCGGGTCATCTGGTAAATTTGTATACCATAATTGGACATTTTAATACCTTGTTCATATTGTACCTTATGGACCTAAAAGGTTTTGGGCAAGTGGATGTGTTAGCGTGTGCTCATAAAAGCTATAAACTCAGATAGGGATAATTTATGAATTAAATTTAACATTATTGTTCATTTTACAACTACACACTGTTTAAATACACGCGCGACACGAGCGGTTTAGGCTAGCAACGCACTAGGTAGCGTGGCCGTGGCAGGCAAGATTTTGAGCAGCCTATTGTAGCAGCCAGTTTCGCCCGCGTTGGGGCACTAAGTGCCCCGGCAGAAGCTTTGATGGACAGATTGTGACGTCATGTTGAGCCATAACAATCTTAAGAAAATTTAAAAGTAACGTTTTAAGAAATTAAAAGTAGACGTTTTGGGAAATCTAAAGTAGACGTTTTGGGAAATCTAAAGTAGACGTTTTGGGAAATCTATAGTGGACGTTTTGGGAAATCAAAAGTAGACGTTTTTGGGAAATTTAAAGTAGACGTTTTGGGAAATCTAAAGTAGACGTTTTTGGAAATGGACATTTTGGTACTAAAGGATCCCAGATACTGGGACTGTTTAATCTTAAAAATCATGTGTTCGAGCATGTTTCTATTGAAAGAGAATCTTGAAAAATTAATTAATTTATAATTGTTGAATTTTCCATTTATTTACCTTTTGTGCCAATGTAGTTTTCTGGTCAGTCGTTCCAAATTCAAAAAACTTCTGTATCACATAATTTCCAAATACATCTGTCATTAGATCATAGGCGGATCCGATAATTTCATTAAATACCATTTGTTTCTCCTGTATTGTAGCTCTTTCTAACTTTTGTTGGATAAATCTGTAATCAAAATGATTTCATTATTAAAAACAAATAATTATTTAGAGTTAATCGCAATAGAATAATTAATAACAAGACTCATATGATGGTGGCAACAACATGCAGCCAGAGCGCCTACTATCAGTAGTTCAGAAATTAGTACGGTTGACCGGACGGTTCCGGTACCGGACGGTTGAGACTTTTCAGTTTCAGTAGTTCGATTGCGTGCATCAACCGAACATCTGAGCCGCTCCTGTATCAGTAGTCCGGTTTTTAGTTCGGTATTAACATGTCCGTGGCTACTTCGATCATAAAAAAAGTAGAAATAGAAAACCTTTATTTTGAAAGATAATTGGATATTACTTTTAAACATATATATATATATATATATATAATATATAGATTTAACCTCCTTAAACTTTTGTTATAGACTGTTCTATAACAAAAGTTTAAGGAGGTTAAATGTAATTAGCATGTAATTAAACATGTAATTAGCACTTCTGTGCCAGAGCCCATTCCCATCCTATCCCTTCCCATTTTCCCAACCCTTTATCCAAATCCATTCCTATATCTCCAAAGGTAGGCAGCGCATCCGGGGGCGTGCCAACGCTTGTCATTTTGGACTAATGTTGGCATGTATCGCGATGTTTATGGGCGACAGTATCCGCTTACCATCAGATGGACTGTATGCTCGTCTGCCGCCTTCGTCCATATTTTTTTTTATCAAACCTATTTAATAGCCACTTGTGATATGACTTTGTCATTTATGAAGCCTTCGACAGATTCAAATAATAGTAAGTGGACGATGGCATTTTTATTTTAAAATTAATGAAATAAAGGATTTTAAATTAATAAAACAAGGGCGAGACAGAGTTTTGATTTTTGGGTTATCAGTTTTATTGAAAATCCCAATTAATAAAGAAGGTAGTATTGGAGGTGCAAACATAAACATGTAAATGCGCAATGTAAAGGACACGTAACGTTATCAAAAGTAAGTACCTACATCTGGTATCTCTATAAAGGGTTTTTGGTAATAACTGCAAAACTCTTGTGGTTACACTTAGCTCGTGTAGTGAATGCCTTTGGTACAGGATTTTTATTTTGATGTTTTTTTATATAGTTTTTATTTTATAAAATTCTAATATATCGTAGCCCGGGGTCATATTATATACACTCCTTTGCAAAAAAAAAAAAAACGGGCACCTATACGAATAAGTTGTACTATAGTTAATATCGATAGTTTTTATATTTCATTGGTCTTTATGACGAGAATATTATTTGTTATCAATGGAGGAGAGAGGTTTTAACATTTATTTCTTGAAGTTTGTTTTTTTATCAATTTAAACATGGTGTATTAAAAATGGCCAGTTCCATACTCATACTGTGAAATAATTCTACGGGTATTTTTAAGGTAATTTAAAGAACAAACTTAAAAAAATAAAAATTGATACTGAGCATGGCCTCCTCTAGCAGAAATTACGGCCTGTATTCTTCTGGGCCTGCTTTCCACAATGCTTTTAATAGTGTCTTGTGGAATAAGTCCCCACTCAGCGGTGATCACACGTTTAAGCTCTCTGATGTCTTGTGGAGCTGGTTGGACCGAATTTACGCGTCGTTTGAGAAGGTCCCAGACATGTTCTATTGGATTTAGGTCTGCACTTCTCGCTGGCCAATCCAAACGACGAATCCTGACCTCCTGCATATACGCGTCTACTTCGCTAGAACGGTAGGCGTGAGAATTATCGTCCATGTATATTGAATCCTCACCGATTGCAGTTAGTGCGGGTTACGTATGTAGAAACAGGACTTTCGTTATGTTCCGTGTGTCAGAAAACTTCCAACAGTAAACGCACAAAAAGTAAGCAAGAAGTAATATTTAGAAAAAAAACAAATTATCTTAATGAAAAAAATGGAACATTTTAACATTTTTCCACACCAGTATTCTTTATTTAATAAATAAAGAATAAAACATCTTTAGTAGTAAATTATTGTCAGTTATACAAAAAAAACAAAACCGCCAGTTTTTTTTGTTTTTTTATCAAGTTTTAGGATGAGGATACAATTACAAGGTTAGTGGTGGCCACACTTGCAAATCGGACATAACGTAAATTGAATTCGACGTCTTGGTTAATGATTGTGTTGATGAAGCTGAACAAGGAACAGAAGCTGCTCCGAGAGTATTCCCAAAAAATGTGTGCTGACAATTAGAAAAAAGGAGTTAGACTTAGCCTAGCTTAATAAGTAGGACAACCTATCCCTTACTTTTACTAAAAAAAATGTTAATATATTTAAAAATGCGTCCAATTGCCGAGGTCCATAAAATACGTGCAACAGACTATAACGAAGTTGAAATGCCACTACAATTTCGTGAGTTTTTATTAGCAGACTACTTTAATAGCAAAATTAAAATTTTAATATTCTGTGGTAAAGATGCACGATCACGTGAAATGCTTGAAACGCGTTTCCATGGATGGTACCTTCATGGCGTCACCAGCCTCTTTCAACAGTTGTACAGCATTCATGGAGACTTGGGGAGCGGCATTGAAAGTACAAATGTTATTTTCATGTCACATAAAAGTGAAAAACACGATTGTATTTGAATTAATAACATCTCAGTTTCCTGAGTGGAGAACCTGAAAACGACGCACATGTTGACTTTGAGAATGCTGCCATACAAGCGTTGTTGAAAATAGCAAAAATGTGTTCCATTCACGGTTGCTAGTTTCACTTTCGACATGATTTTTACCGGAAATTGTAAAAAATTGGCCTAAAATCGAGAAATCATAAACGTATGTATACTGCGTATGTATATAAATTTGTGCTGTATACTGCCATTGCTGCCAATAAACAAAATAAAGTATGGCTGGCACTATATCACATCTAACGAAATAGCAGTACAAGATGAAAATATATCAAATTTAAAAATTACTTCGAAAAATATTGGATGTAGCCGAACTTCATTAATAAATGATGCGTCATCGTACTAACAATGTCGTAGAAACATGGAATTTCACAATAAATAGACTGATTAATAAAAATCCATGTATGGTGCAAATATTGAACGTGCTAAACCACGATGACACTCGCGAATTACAAAGTCGACCAATTAAAAAAAATTGGAAAATCATTGTCTAAACGAAGCAAATCGAACATAGAAAAAGACGATTTTATTAAACTTGTGGCAAAATGGAATGAGTCTACTTTTGTGTATCAAATAGCTTTATACTTGGCGTGTTGGATAAAATAGAAGTTGCTATACCTATGTATATATTTAATGTGTTGGAAAAATAAAATTTAGTTTTTTTGGTGAATGCTTGGTGTATTGGAAGAAATAGATAGCAGACGTTTGCCATTATTTTTGTATTTATCATTAAAAATAAAAGTTTTCAATTTGTATACTTTTACTTTTTTTAACAGTTTCCTATTTGAGTCATTTTACTGAAGTAGCCACTGAAGTGTTAATACCGAACTAAATGCTCAATAGTCCGGTTGTTCTGTATCACCGAACATCTGAGCCGCTCTTGTATCAGCAATCCGCTCAGGCGGACTAATAACCAGACTACTGATACAAGAGCGGCTCAGACGTTCGGTTGATGCACGGAATCGAACTACTGAGACTGAACAGTCTCAACAGTCCGGTCAACCGTACTAATTACCGGACTACTGATAGTAGGCGAGCCAGAGAGCTGCAGTGGACGAAGTATAAATAAACATTGTTTGGGCTTCTAGGGGTAGTGAACGTTACACAGGATAATCAGGTGCCACCGTGCTGGTATTTGTGTTGTAAAAACTCATGTGTAGAGTGAGCGCTAATGAACTTTTAAAGAGTCCAGCGTTAAAGACTAATGAGCGTTATAATCCATTTTTTTAATGTTTGATAGTCTTAATCTCTTATAATTAAAAGCTCGAGTCTAAACGGTCAAGGTTCAAAAGCACGCGCCATAGCGCGCCAGCGCTTGGGCGCTGAAGCGTTTCAGCGCTCATTTTAACAACATTAGCTGATATTGTACTAGCAGCAGTCGTACCTGGATCCGTGTTGATCCTTGGAAAACTCGACAATATGGTTGGCGAGTTCGCGCAACTGCAAGTTGGGGAAACGGTTGTTGCGGAAGTCCTCTAGTAGCCGCGAGCGGCTCGTAGCAGGTTTGTCGCCGACCAGCGCGCCCATGCCGACGCCGCTCACGCCCACGCCACCCACGCTCGCCACCAGCTCTGCAACACGCATCACACGCACTGTACAACATACCATAATGATAACCCTAGCATAGGGACACGGAAAAAGTATCGTTACTTTTCGGTATCTAGCACGTTTTTGTTTGATACCGATACTTTTATTGATGAAGACAGTATCTATGTAATAAATCGGTACAGAAGATTGTATCGAGAACTTTTGGAAAGTATCAATATTTTGGGTTATCGACGTTTTCTTTTTTGCTATCAAATATGTTTATTACTGGGAAAGTGCCTTGTGGAGATGATGGGATGTCGAGGAATTTTTTAGCTATCAAAATTTTATTAGGAAAGTAAGGATTGTGATTTTTAATTTTAAAAATATTGAACTGACATGGCCCATCTACCGAGATAAGCTATATTCTACCCAATTTAACTTCAATCCGTTAAAAAATGCGCCCTGTAATTTGTCTACAAATTTCATTATTAAATTCCAAGTTGTTTTGATTTAACTGGTCACCCTTAGTGAAATACAGTGATGTAGTGAACTTTCCCAAAATTCAAATACCGTAAATTCCTCAATAAGCACTATACATTTCTTAGATGTCTCCCTAAAATGTAGTGTTGATATATTGTACAAATAGATCACTTCACTTATTTGTACTGGATATGTAAAATTTCTTATCACCAGAGAATATAAAAACTAAAGATTTATCAAAGAAAAACTAATCATTTTTCTATGTCCTTACGGTTCATGTGAGCAAAGTCCCTGAAACTCCTAAGGGTCCGGTCTGGCTACAAAGTAGCCTAGACTTTCTGAGCTGAGTGATCCTTTAAATGGAAGAAACTATCGAAATCTGTTAAATCCTTACATAATCTCAAAAGATCCTCCACCTACAATATATACTTCATATGTATAAAGCAAATTCCACGGTTTCAAATCACAAATACGAGTCGACAAAATGGACAAATAAACAAGAAACTTTCAACGTGTGAGTTCCACGCTCACTTGATTAGTTTTACATTAATTCCATTTAGTCTAGATTCCCAAATTTATTTAGACTTTTATGAAGAAACAAGTAATTAAGTGCATTCTTCCTTTCTACTCGGAAATTGTAAATGGACGATACAGTAACAAATGTGATGCTAGTTGATAGAGAGACTAATTGATTGTGACTTGTAATGGCCTGTGTTCATGTAATTGAATAAAATTGTAACCAGCCGTAAGTTTTCCAACGAAAATAAAATAAGTAATAATAATCTCTGAACCGATTAACACTCCATACTTCTGGAAACGATTGCAAATTAAGCAATTAGACACATTAAAAATATATACATTGTATACAGTGTATTAATTACATAGCAAGTATGTATAAATTTACAAGGTTAGTTCTGTTCAAGTTGTGCTTTGTACAATGATATATACAGGGCCATTTCTTTTACCAACCTGACACTGTTCCAACTCCACTGAGTTTGCTGAGTAATGATGACGACGATCCAAACATCCCGTTGGACGTAAGACCCTGTGCTAGACTGCTCACGGCTCTGTAAAGTGAAAAAGCTACTTTCAACAATATGTACCTAGTTTGAATAATAACTAATTATACAACATCTATGGGACCGTTTAGACGCCATATTTTCTAGCTGGCTGTGTCGCTTGTGCTCTGTTAAGTGCAACACAGGCTGTAAACCCGTGTTACATGTGCCATTAGTGTACGCATGCGGAAATAAAAAGTTGAGTCTTGGCACGCAACAGAAAAAAGTTTCAACAAAAGATGTAACTAAAAATCATGCTATAAACGTAATATCAGCATAACTGTACATTTAAAACGACGATAGCATCATTATACAATTTATTTACAATGTACAAAGTGAATAGGACCGTTTTCACCCAGCAACCACTTTACGTGTCATCGATTTACACGTTCTTAAACATTTATATTCAAATTGTAAAAAAATATTAGCAGTCATTATTCTTACTAATTACTATTTTTGAGGGTTAATGGTAGATATGCAAATGGCCCACCGGGCGGTAATTGGTTTACCGTGATCTACGCTATTCGCAATATTAGCGCTGCAGATGTGCTTCGGTATATACTTCGGTATAATCAGTATCATAGATAAGGCATAAAATCAAAATATTGATACCAATTCTCTTTTAAAGACGCCGATACAAACAAGATAACGGCCTACTGCGGTTGGTCCTCCCGTTTCCGCCTATTTTATCTGTTTAATTATTTTTCTTGTTCATTTATTAATTAAGCAGATTGTTAATTTGTTCATACCAATTAAAATTTTCTGTGATGACTGATGTGATGAGGCAAAAAATTCCAAGAAAGTTTTATGATGTATATTTTGCAAGTACAAGAGGAGGACGAGTGAGGTAGAGATAAAAAATTCTAGTCTACATGTTTATACGAGTGCGAACCACAATTTCGTATAGGCACCGTGAGTTTAAACGGAATCGGTGGTGCATCAAAGACGAGCCTAGGTCCGGGCGAACATCAACTGCTAGCGGGGCGGAGTGGTTTATTAAGGAAGAAGAATATTAACCACGGCGAAATCCAACATGAACTAAACTGAATATCATAGAAAGTTTCAACCATCCTAAAGTCGTTTCGCGATGGATACCGCATTTGTTCACCGATGAACAAAATGGGCGACGAGACAATGTTAGATAAATTTGGGAAATACTATAATTAAATGAGCAGCAAAAATACTGAAAGTGGCAGCAAATTTAAAGGTGGGTTAGGCTTAGGTACTCTGATAACTGTGAAGATACAGGAGTGTCGTGAACGTCACATTGTGTTGACATACTTAGTAACTAAAAATTGTTTGAGTTATTCCAAAATAGTATATGTTGTTGGTCATGATTTGCGGCCCATTTACTATATTTTGTTGATCATGATTTGCTGCCCATATAGTATATTTTGTTGATCATTATTTGCTGCCCATTTAATAGTATATTTTGTTGATCATGATTTGCTACCCATTTAGTATATTTTGTTGATCATGATTTGTGGCCCATTTAGTATATTTTGTTAATCATGATTTGCGGCCCATTTAGTATATTTTGAGGATCACGATTTGTTACCCATTTAATAGTATATTTTGTTGATCATGATTTGCTACCCAATTAGTATATTTTGTTGATCATGATTTTCTTCCTATTTAGTATATTTTGTTCATCATGATTTGCTGCCCGTTTAGTATATTTTGTTGATCATGATTTGTTACCCATTTAATAGTATATTTTGTTGATCATGATTTGCTACCCATTTAGTATATTTTGTTGATCATGATTTGCGGCCCATTTAGTATATTTTGTTGATCATGATTTTCTTCCTATTTAGTATATTTTGTTCATCATGATTTGCTGCCCGTTTAGTATATTTTGTTGATCACGATTTGTTACCCATTTAATAGTATATTTTGTTGATCATGATTTGCTACCCATTTAGTATATTTTGTTGATCATGATTTGCGGCCCATTTAGTATATTTTGTTGATCATGATTTGCGGCCCATTTAGTATATTTTGTTGATCATGATTTTCTTCCTATTTAGTATATTTTGTTCATCATGATTTGCTGCCCGTTTAGTATATTTTGTTGATCACGATTTGTTACCCATTTAATAGTATATTTTGTTGATCATGATTTGCTACCCATTTAGTATATTTTGTTGATCATGATTTGCGGCCCATTTAGTATATTTTGTTGATCATGATTTGCTGCCCATGTAATAGTATATTTTGTTGATCATAATTTTCTGCCTATTTGTATATTTTGTTCATCATGATTTCCTGTCCGTTTAGTATATTTTGCTGCTTATTTAAATACGGGTCGAAAAAATTGTAGGACATCGCTGACATTCCTTACATCGTTACTACTAATGAGACGTGGATATATTGTTTACTTGCAATACGAGGTCTGTTAAAAAAAAAAGTGACTATTTTTGTCGAAGAATATTTATTTATTTATCAATATCTATTGTGTTCCCTTCAAAGTAATCCCCCTCAGATATACTACACTTGTGCCAGCGCTTTTTCCAATCCTCGAAGCACTTCTGATAAGCGCTTTTTGGTATGGCCTTGAGCTCTTCCGGTGATGCGGACTTTATCTCCTCAATCGTGGCAAAACGTCGCCCTTTCATGGGTCTTTTCAGTTTTGGGAACAGGAAAAAGTCGCAGGGGGCCATGTCCGGTGAATTCGGTGGCTGAGGCATGATTACGGTGTTGTTTTTGGCCAAAAATCACGAACAAGCAACGAGGTTCTTTTGGTCAAAATTTAGCAATTTCGGAATAAATTTCGCGAAGAGCTTCTGTGAAGGAACCTTCTGTGAAGAGCTTGTACCACTTATAAATACTTTTTTTGCTCAAAGTAGACTCGCCAAATTTGAAGTCACCCTTTTTTTTTTGGACAAAACTCGTATATCCACAACTTGTCACATCAGTCATGGATAAATTGATATATCCTCTTCCGAAGCAACAAGTGATGAAAAGGGTCTTTGTAGAAGGCAACTTGCTCATAAACATTGTGTGCATCTGAAGTGTCAACACTAAAAATGATGTTCTCCCCCATGATTTAGTGGCTGTCATTCATTTAGAATGATCGGAGGACAATAACAAATCAGTGGTGCAAGGAAGTTTGTCTGTTGAGGATTCTTTTCGGATATTTTTTTTACACTTTGGACAAAGCACTTGCTCACACATCGGTGAGAACGATAAGACTGAATAATTTGGGTGTTCAATTGATTATACAAGCTCCTTACAGTTAAGACCTGGGCCTGTGTGTTTTTTTCTTATTTTCAATTGTAACGATACGGAGTCAAACTTTTAAAGATTCGGATAAAGCAGTAGAAGAATAGAATTTCGGATGTACTTTTACCACTTTCCACAGGAAGCATTTGCTTCCTGTATAAAGCTGTTGCTTGATGTATAAAGGCTTGCCGCAAATTACAGCCGCGTTGCGTCGCCTGTATGACTGCGACAACGCACATTATAGACGAGGCGGACCGCACCTCAACGCAATAATTTAAGTCAGTTAGCTATTAACATTCAAATCTTCACGTCGTCGCACAGCGAATAACTTTTGAATTACGTCCATGAACTGCGCCAGTTCAACGCACGTTGAGGCGGGCTACGTCGCAGCGCATAAATACAGCTGGCAAGTGAACTGTTAGTGCGCTGCGCTGCGATCCGCCTCTAGTGTTGCGATGGTTCATACACAATGTATGAAAATGACTAAGGAGGATTTCTGCAATGTTATGTGCCGCGGTGGAGCCCGCCGTAATATGCGGGGAGAGCCTTAAGGATGAAATAATACATTGGGACTATTTTGGAAAATAATGCTTCCATAAAAGGTATTGAGAAGTATTTGTGCAGCTTCAAATAGCCCTCGTAAAACATGCCAAAAACCTGGCCCTATCTACTCAACTGCGTCACCAAACAATTTACCCGTTGTCTGCATGAGAGTAAGAAGCGTTCATTATCTTTTACAGGAGTTTCATTTACTTATTTATTTATTTTTATTTACTCTTTTGTGTAAAGTATTACAAAAGGTGGACTTAATGCCTTACAGCATTATCTCCTAGTTAACTTTTGGGCTATGGAGGATATAAAGTGGTATTTGATTGATTATGATAAAATTAATAGATGGTGATAGGAAGGTTGCCGATGGAACAGGTACAGTCATGTCTCCGGTGGTAGTGCGTGTGGGTATGCACCTGAACTTGGCCGTCTCGGCGCCGGGTGCGGCGGAGACGGGTCGCAGTCCAACGGGCCCGAGCGCGGCGCCGAGCGGCGGCGAGAGCGGCGAGGGCCCCCACTTGCGCGCATACTCGTGCAGCATGCCGCCCGCGCCGAATTCCAGCGAGTCGCGGCGGCCTCCAGACACGCCGCCTGCAACCAACACATACCTCCGCGCTCCACTAACACGCTCCGGCGACGAGCCGACTCACGTCGCGCCGCGACGCGTGCACACAAATACAATACACCCGTCACATCACGCACACTGTTCCAATGTACACTTCGAGACAGCGCGCCGGTGCAGTTTCAAGGACGTTAGATTTATGGATAATTTTAATTAAAATTATTACTGTAAATTGATATACTTATATATAAAATAATATAATTAAAAAATGAAACAAAAGCGATTAATACCCCAATCGCACTCCTGCGCTGTCGCGTACTGTATCGACTATGTACAACAAAACACACGTACGTAACGGTGTATCGTCACTTACACGTAGAAAATTAAAATAAAATTAAGCTGGAACATATGTGAGGTGCGTACATGTATTTGTTTAAAAATACAGTGAGTTTCCTATACAAAAAATTGCACGAGAAAACAGAAACTAAGTTGAACGTCTTAACAATATTGTTAATGATGAAGAAAAATAGGCACATTTACACATTATTTATTGTTATTCAACTGACTGTCCTCACTAATTGTCTATATTATTCTATGTATACGAGAAGCGTAGACACCCCAAACATTACGAATTAATATAAAATATACAAACATACAAACAAAAGTAACCATCGATGCTTTATATTATATACAGAATAGTTAAAGTTTGTAACTATAGACAGCTAGTTTTAATGTGATCTACACGACATGGAGCGGTTTATATCACAGCATTCACAAAAATAAAGCAAAGGTAGAAGATATGTACGTGCCGGAAAAAAAAAAAACACATTTTTACTAAAAACACATCAATAAGGCACATACCTATTTGTAAATATGCATCAACTCTATAAATGAAACAACCTAAAAATTACTGTAATAGGTAAATTTATTAATTTATTAGATTATTAGTAAGTAAATATGTTTTATCATTATACATTTACATACATAAAAATGATGTTTATTAAAAGTGTACAAGTGTAATAATGCGTTTTTAAATGTACGAAGAATTTAAATTTACTCAATCGCCATGCGCTTTACTTTGAATACATATATACAATTCGTAAATATTTTTCGAAATAGCGAACTCACTGGTTCAGACAAACAAAATCGATTCAAGGCAGACACTATGCGAATATAAAATCGTAATTATGACGTATGTTTGGACATATATTAGACATCTATCTATTAGAACATGACGTAAATTCTGATTAGAACAGCATAAAGGTCAGGCAACAATCAGAAGATATGTTACAAAACAACAGCGCTGTGAACGTTTTTATTAATAATAATAATTTAATAATATATTTATTTGCATAACATGGTACAATATGTTCAATAGTATTAAATCAATAAGCTCATCTTATAACCGAAAAACGGTGTGCAAATTTAAATTACAAAATGTCAAAAATTATTAAATTACTAGTTTGTTCTCATTATTTATAATTAACCGGATGTTAATGGAACCACGCGTGTGTTCAATTCAAACAGTGAGCGCGCAGTGGTGTTGTGGTGTGGTGTTGGTATGTATGAGGTGCACTGATCAAGTGTTATCGTTATGTGACTCACCTGGCTGCGGCTGCTGCGGTTGTGGTTGCGCGGTGGGCGGCGCGGCGGTGGCGGTGGGATGCGTGGGCGCCGGTTGGTACTGGCGCGGTGCGGGCGCCAGAACGCCTCCCGGCGACACCAGCCGCAGCGGCGTGCCGTTGCGGCCGCCCATCACCAGCGAACCGGGGTCGTAGTACGGGATCACGTATTGCCCCTGCCCATTCACCTGCTGCTCCGTCTGCTGGGGAGTCAGCGGCCTTCGCGGCTGCTGCGCCTGCTGCTGTGTCGGCTGCGCCACTAGCCCGGGGTACACGCCCCACGGCGCCGCGACGCCATAGTACGGCGGCACGCCCGCTATCAATGCGCTTACATACGGCGCGCCTTCCTGACCCGCGTTAATCACATATGGTGCTTGTGTAAACGCTTGTTGTGCGGCAATCTGTTGTTGAAGTTGGAATTGTTGTTGTTGCTGTTGTTGCAGCAACTGTAACTGTGCAGCCGCCGCCTGACCGCCTGCTGCCGCCGCCTGCTGCGACCGGAACAATTGCTGCAACAAGAGAATGTAGGCAATGTAACAATAAATGCTATAATTCGTGTTATGTTTATACCATAAAATTAAGTTTATGCCATTATAATAAATAAATACAAATAGGTAAATAAAAAGTCGTATGTATATGTTCATAATGTCGTCTATAGCCGAGGCAGATGTGAATCGCCCAGCATTTAATTAATAGCGGAACATATCGTTTGTTTTTCCAACGTTGCGGCGCTAGAGGGTGGCTCCTCATGCGAGCGCGCTAATTAACACAATCGTTTAAAAAGTTAATAGCCAGTAACACTTCATGGCTGTCCAACGCATATGCTGCTTGAAGTTAAGTAAAAAAGTATTCTTTGCTTTCTTTGTAAGAGAAACATGTGTATGTTTTTTGTTTACGAAATACGGTCTGTGCACGGGGCTAAATACGTGTACTTTGTACGCCCTACAAGTCAGTGAGTCTGCAGTTTCTTTTTAAATATATAAATGACAAAATGGTAATATGATAAACACTGATCTAGCGAGTAGCAGGAGTAATTTGAATGGGCTGAGTCATGTGTTGGGAAACAGGGTGTGATGTCATCAACAGCGTGCGGACTCTATCTACCTGTTGAGAACAGAGATTAGTTGGCGAAGGTCCAGGCCCGAGAAGCGAGCGACAACTGTAAACACAGTGAAACATGCCGCATACGCCCACACCCGCGCCGCCGCCGCGTCTATTACTACCACCTGCCGGCCCACCGACCTACTCCTAGGACTGATTCATCTCAAAACGAATCACCTTCTGTGTCAGCTTTGTTTATTTCCAGAAGTTTGCATAATTTAAAAGTAATGTTCTTAATAAAGTACATTCAAATGTAAATGAAACAAATTCTGGTGTGTTTACAAGAGCGTTTCCAAAAATCCCTACTTAGCTACATGACGGTTATTAATAGAAATATATTTTTCAGTTAATGTACTTATCTACTATTCTTCACTCATCTATCTACATCATCTACCTACCACTAACTTAAGAGACTTAAAACAGATGCCAGGCTACCATCATCATAATATTAATTACGGTACTCAGACATTTCGCGGCCTATTTTATATTTCATTAGCTAATTGACATGGAATTATTATGTAACGTTATAACTTTGTGACTGATAAATCTAAAGTATTATTCAGCGAGGAAACGCGTTTGATCTCGTAACTGATTCCGGTGGTTGGGCTCCCGCTTCCATGGCAATTTAATTCATAGAGGCGATGTAATTGAGCGGTGTGCGATGGTGCGCTGTGCACGTGCGCAAAACAGAGCAATGTGACCGCAACAAAATTAAGTCGCCTGTGTCGCTAGGAGGTGGCGGTGAGGAAGCGTCTCGCATTCAATTAGACGTTCAGTAATCCGGCTGCGGCGAGCTCCAATACCAATTACGGGGTTATTAGTGACGGAATGCGCGCTCGTGCTACGCTCAACCCGGTCACCACTACTGCCTTACTTAACTCAAACATTTTCACACTATAACTTCATACAATAAGTAAAGTCAAACTCATATACAGGTGTGTCAGACATATTTCCAAAGAGCATTATCCCACAGTTAATTGAATTGGGATGTAACCATCTTTTTGTAAAAGACAAACGAATCTTGTATTTAAAAAATATTATTATGTATTAAATGAAACATTTAATACAATCAAAACATGGTAAAAATAATACATATGTTACAACACGTTATGTATGCACTTCATAGTAATCGATACATCAAGGTGGTCGAAAGCGTTTTTGAAACTTATTTAAACCGTGACCACAACTAATTCTAGTTAATAAATTCTCGCGACCCCCGCAGCCTCCAATGAATGCGAAATTGATATTTTTTATTTAATAATTAATAAACGAAGGTAATTAATAATGTTTGTCGGCTGGTACGAAGAAAGTGTTTAAACAAATGTCTAACTTATCCATCTAACTTAATGCTGTTTTTTTTAGTGAGAGACTCGCGACCCCTATACAACTGCTTCGCTATCCACACTTTGAAAAATACTGATCTTTAGTAATTACTACAGACTACAGTAATAAATAATTTGTAGGTGTAATACAATAATTCATCAACGACAATAAAAGTGTGTAGATGCCCAGTCACGGTCAGAGCGGGAGAGGTCGCCATGCCCGCGCCGCAGCAGATAGTATTTATTATTTACGAAGACGATGACGAGAGGACGAAGCGACACGGTGCTCCCGCGAGGATCGCACGCTCCGCCCAGTGTCGGCAAACAAATTACGCGACAAAGCAATCAATTACATAGACAAGATCGTAGATGTGCCTCTTGAATCGAACGCTGCGTCAACACGAAGCTTTTAACGGCGAAGACGACCTGCTACGTATTTCTCCAGAACCCGACACTTCTCCATTTAACGCCTTTTCAAGTTGGATGTTTGCTAAACAGAGTGGAGTATCGTAAATTGAGAGAAAAACATTTTAGATGGCAACGAATTAGATTGTCGATCAAGTACAAAAGGTAATTTGGGGAGAATCGGAGTCGACAGGGGCCGCAGCAACGAGATTACAAAGATACCCGCGGCTGGCGTGCGCTCCGCCGCCGTTGCCCGTAGTTGGCGTGGCGTATCTTGCTCTAACGAGTTTATCTGCCCCGCGGGTTGCGACCCTGGCGACGTTCATATTTTTCCCCATCAGCCGCTAAACGTAATAAATTTTGGTATATTTTTATTATTCTACTGCAAAGGAACAATGCTTGCTTGCTTGCTTTATAAATAATTAATTACCTACCTATCCACTAATGTATTAGGCTGTATATTGTTCATGTATGGAATTGCACGAAAATGCTATTACTTTGTATCACCTAAAGGCAATCAGACGAGAGAAAGAGTTTTTGGCCAAGGAACACTGAAAGATTTCATTTTTTTTTATTTCATTGCCAAACGAGCATACAGTCCACCTGATGGTAAGTGTACACTGTCGCCCATACACATCTGCGGTACATGCCAACATCAGTCCAAAATGACAAACTGGCATGCCCCGGAATGCGCTGCCTGCCTTTGGAGATGTAGGAATGAATTTGGAGAAAGGGTTGAGAAAATTGGGAGGGATGAGATAGGAAGGAATAGACTCTGGCATATCTCACTCACTACCAAAACATGTGCATACACTGGGGAATAGGTTGTGGGAAATGCAATAAATACATTTCAAGGTAGTCTTCTGTGAGAGAGGAGTAAAGAGGCCAGTCGAATGTGCCTCGCGGCTGTTGAATCGCAGCGTACACCCTCCCCCTCCTAAATAACAACTCATTAAATATTATATAATTATTAATAATTTATAGGTATAAATAGCAATAAATAATAACCCTTCTGACCCACGATACTACCAAGCCGTATTACCGGTAGTGTCGTGGGGAATTTTCTTTTCCCTTCTTAGCCTGCTAACCCCCGAACGATTACGGCTATTAGTCTAGTCGACAGACAGGCGAGAGATTTTAGAATGGACAAATCGGCATTTCTTTTTTTTATTAAATATGACAATTAAACACATGTTGCTAAACACTGGCATATTTTTATGAAAACCATATTTTTTACAAGCACCACATGAAAGTATCCATAGTCAAATTTTAGGCCCCAAGGCAAAAGTGATAATTAATTATTATTAGGTCCTTACCTATGAAATTGCCGTTTTAAATGGAAATATTCAAATATTTTTTGTATCATAATATATGTAAAGTACAGTCATTGTAATAGGTCACTTTTGACCGGTGTCAAACTGGTTCTCGTAGTGAGGTAATCTAACAGCAATTATCGATTAAACACAAAAAATAATATGTGTAAGTCATATATTAGTGAATCGATTTTAGTGTTCATAAAAGAAATATTCTCCAATGTTTTTAGGACAAACACAGAATTGGAAACCTTCTACATACGGCACATGACCTCAAAATTAAGCGTAATTAAGAGAAATATAATAAAACAAGGTTATTTATTAGTTGGAACTACCAGATTCGTTGGAACTGCTATGGGCGCTGCTGTCTTCGGTCACGAATATAATGATTTCATTTTGAAGAATATTATCAATTCTTAAAGCACGTACAAGCCAACAGCCGCTGGGCGCGCTCGAGCTCGACTGGCCACGTTACCCCTCTCTCACAGAAGATTAACTTGAAATGTACTGCATTTCCCACTTATCTTATTTCCTTAATGTACCTACGTAGATACGTGTTTCGGTAGTGAGTGAGATGTGGCAGAGCCCATTCCCATCATATCCCTTCCCATTTTCCCAACCCTTTCTCCATATCCATTCCTATATCAGCGCATCCGGGGGCATGTCAACGTTTGTCATTTTGGACTAATGTTGGCATGTATCGCGGATATCTATGAGCGACAGTATCCGCTTACCATCAGGTGGACTGTATGCTCGTCTGCCGCCTTCGTCCATAAAAAAAAGTGGTAGAAAAAACGAAACAATATATTTTTCGTTTTTTCTACCACTTTCTTCCAATCATCTTTGGAAACATTTGTACATGGAGTTTTGATGAAAGATGATATTCCACCAGAAAATAAATGCTTCTTTTAATGAAAATAAAAGGTTTTTCTAGATGGATACTCTTTTCTCATATAATAACCATAAATGTGATTGCGAATTGCATCGGCATCAATACTATCGACAACTGGCTTACTTTCTTTTCCATTTCTTCGGCGTATGTAAAATGTTATCTTCCTAGCCAAATGGGGGGGGGGGGGGGGGTCGTATTTTTCTTTTTTAATTTCAGATATAGTTTTCTGGCCGATTCCTAATGCTTCGGCATTTTGAGATTCTCGTTCAAAATAGTCGCAATTTTCCAACACCAGCTCGCGAGATTGACACATTCAATGTTTTACCTCCGTTTGACATAATAAGAACGTATGAACACAAACTACGAATCGTTAAGAGTAGATATAATCAGAGTCCAAATTAATGTCAGGTAAAAGAAGTTAGCTTTTTGTTTTTAATAGTTCGGATACGAGTTATTTAGCTAAAGAAAAAATATAGTTTTAATATTAATTTAAATAGTTATATATTTTTAATGTATAATATATTGAGAATATTTAGTAATAATTGAATTTATTTAAATTATGTCAATTATTTAATAATAATTTAAATAATTGTTTAATAATAATTGTTTTTTTTAATTATGTTCATTTATCGCAACGGTAACTTTCTTGGGTATTCCTTTCTCTCTATTAGTTAATTCGATTATAAAGATCACATCCCTATTATTAAAAAAGAAAAAGTGTGGATTGGCGTAACCTTGTAGACAGGTTCGAATTTATTAAAATATAAATTGATAATGATGTTTAGCAACCAAATTAACCGTCGAATTTATTAAATTTGATATAAAAGACAAGTTTATATTCTTTTTATTAAAAAAGTGACATATTTTAGTGTAGGTACAGTAATGAATTTATATACTAAAATGGAATTATGTGACCGATGCAAAGCGTATATCGTCACAAAGCCAATGAAATGTCAAAGGTGGCCTATTACAATGAATCTACTTTAATTAATCGAAGTAGTATCCATTATTATCAATGCACTTTTGCCATTTTAATAGAAATTGACTAATGCCTTTGCTATAGAACTCCTGGGGACGGGAATCGATGAATTCTCTGAAGGCGTTTTTCACTGCCTCATGGGAGTTGAATTTTTTCCCTGTAAAAAGTAAAGTAAAGTTCCGAAAAATTGGAAATCAGTAGGGGCAAGTTCTAGTGAGTACGGTGGTTGGCGGAGTTTCCACTTGAAGCTCCTGTAACCTTGAGACTGTCTGTTGTGCAGTGTGTGGTCGAGCGTTATTATGGAGACATTTGGAACATTGTTTGGCTGTGTCTCTTGAGTTCAAACATTGTGACGAACGGTTACGATTATTACACAGTTTTCATATTTTCATTTATCACATTTCATTACTTTTCATCACAAGTGACAATATGATTCAGAATCCCTACATTTTTGTGCCGGTTTAGCAAAGTAAGGAAAGTTTCGACGCGTGTTCTCAGCTGACTTTCATTAAGCTTACACGGTACCCACTTTCCTAAATTCTTCACTTTCCCGATTTAACAAATGAATCAATATCGTTTTGTCACATAAGGCGAAGGCTGCTGATAACTCAGACGTGGTTTAAGATGAGTTCACTTCCACTATTGCTTTCATTATCGACTTTAGTCTCCGGTCGTGCACGAGGCTTGTTCTCGGGGTCGAAATTTCCGGAACGGAAACGGTCAAACCAAAAAGGCACCAAGCGTTCGTTTGCGGCATTTGGACCGCACACGCCGTTATGCGTGTCGTCTGAGCTGTGTTGATGCCGCCATGGAACCTCATATTCGAAAATAACCCGAATTTTTAACTCTTCCGTGGTAGCAAACACAATGATATGTAAGTGTTTGACGGAAAAACAAATGAATAACTGATTTTTAAAAGAATGTCATAACTTTAAATTTAACTAATTTGAATATGGAATTCCTAGCCAAACGCAAGATCACAAAGTTCAAAGTGGCCACTATGAACAAACGGAAATTTGATAGATAAGGCCCAAATATTAATTTTCCAAATTTGCCAAGATGATGAACAATTTATGGGAATTTAATAAACAAATAGCAAATAACTTGGGAAAGTTCTTAACGAAAGCGTCGAGTTTTCGCACACACTTTGATGACATACCTTATTTAAATTTTCACACCACTTACCCAATATTAAAATAACTTTTTGTGTATTTATAAAAATAGCGATTTTGAACGTTTTGTTTTGTAATTGTGACCACACTTTCTGCGATAAATGGATAAGGGAGGTGACATTTTGTAGAAAATTTGAAAACAAACCAAAAAGCCCATAAGAAAGTTTTCACTAGGAAGTCTACGAAACGAGATATTTTCAAAAAACTACATGTTTATTGCAATATTAAATAATGTTCTCATAGAAGTATGGCATAAGTAGTGATATCTATAATAGGGATGATGACGGATTTTGAAATCCGCTTCTATAATGTAGATTCACGTCTACTGTTTCCGAAAATAAAATTATTTCAGCAATAAAATAAGTTTTAACGCAAATTATGCATTTTTTTTCTATCTACTTTGAATTATGCGCGAAAACACTCGCAGGTGTCATGGCGTCGCTTGTGACGTTACGCCTAGGTAAACGTAGGTAGGTAAATCAATCGAAGTTCAAGCGACACGGTGATGTTTCCTGAGGTGTGACGTCATTCGCTCTGATTGGCGTTTTAGTTAACATGGCCGAATGCAGTATTTTATACTTTTATTTTATTGAAAATATTATTAATCTCAATGTTTACATTAAAACTGGTTAATTTATTAGAATTCTTTCAACACATTTTTTTCTCTAAAATTATTTATTCTTTAATTCTTTAATACTGTCATCATGCCTATTGGCATATTTATAACCATATTTTCTTTAAAAATAAATTGCCTCTACGTCGGATTTTCCATATCATATGGTTAGTCAACTGGACTATATTACGGAAGAAAATATGCTGGCGACGAAAAATCAATTCAGGAACATAGTCGAATATGTTCATGGAAATGGACATTTAGGATAGTTTCGCGCTGGGTGGCGCGCACAATCTCCCCGAGGCTCAAAAGGCGTCGTCATACTTCCTGGCAGGACCACAGTCACAAAACGATTTTTCTATGCAGTACAAATTCTTGTTTTAAATGTATTAAAATAACTAAAATTTACGAGTTTAGTATTAATTTTGATACCATATCTTAAGTTCTCCTGTTAGCAACTATACTTTCTAGGAAGACCACGTTGTTTGAAAGCCTACAAAAATAATTAAAAAAGGCGTTCTTTTAAACAATAGCAAACAGTTAAAAATTATTTTCTTGGTGATAAAAGATATTGCGATACCTTCATAAATCGCTTCAAACGATTGTACGACGGAAGTCCCACCGACATCGACACTCAGTTGTGCGACGGCTGTTTGATCGACATAACGTTTGACCGATACGACGGTAGAACGACATAAAGTTTGACCATTGTCGAGGTAACATTCTTCGGCCCAACGTGGGTTCGAATAATCGTCGTGTCGGTCACACCGTTATGTCGATCAAATAGCCTTCGCAAAATTGTATTGGACTTTCGTTGTACAATTGTTCAAACTGTGGTACCAGAAATGCGATATAATTTCTTGTTTTTAAGCACATAATTACATTTAACTGTACTATAATAACTAAAATCTGTACTGTAAGGATTTTTTCTTTTTTTTTTATATAGAAGAGGTGGCAGATGAGCGGGCGGCCCACGAGCTGGTAACGGTCACCGCCGCCTATGTACATCTGCAACAGCAGGGGGTGCGTCGACTTTGTGACGACATTCTCAGTGATTTAAAATTTATATATTTCGGTAATTCAAAAATAGTTTGTGATGTTGATCACATGATTTACTGCCATTAATATTATTTATCTGCTCGTTTAGAATCCATTATTATTATCGTTATATTTCATGTTTTCAATTTCTTATATTCGACGGCGCTTTCAAGCGATGACAAATGATTAAATAATATGTAGGTATAAAATTAAATAGACCTTTGCTCAAATTACAATTTATATAATGTGAATCGGCTATACGTACCTATATATAAAAAGTGCGTACTTTTCTAGTAACACTTGGCAAAGGGCGAGGGCGTAACCGGGCGGGCGGAGCTTAGACACGCCCACATCGCCCACGCCCTACTAGAATTTCGTCTAATTTTTTTTCAATATGGATATACTTGTAAGATAGAGAACATAATTATTAAACAGGAAAGTATTGAATAATGAGCGCAAATCATTAAGTGACGAACAGCAAAAGTACTGAAATCAATCACTACCCTAAACCTAACCACATTCATTAACATTTTTGTAATTATGATAATTCTATAAAATTTATTTCAATGTTTACCAGATGAAGGTCTATAAATGTAATAACTAAGACCGTGAACCGGTTCACTGGATGCGTCACATATACATTAAGATTGAACAACAAAAATGAGCGGAGCTGTTCAATGAAATAGATGTAAATTAAACTCTCCACAAAAGAAATGTTTCTCGCGATAAAACCAGACTTAAGTACTTAAGAGTAGGTTTGTAATAATTATTACATCCAATTTTGTTACAATCCACAAACTATCCAATGGGGGGGTTAATGTATACTGCAAGGAAACCTCGGGTGAGATATAAGTCAGTGAGCAGTGTTGTCAGGGTGTATTTCGCTGTGTATTTATTGGTCGCAGTGGTGATGGTAGTCGGCGGGTGCGGCCGGACGATGCTTTTATCAAAATTAGCAGGCGCACCCGCGATGTGGCGGCGCACCCCACTCGTAAAAACACCACATCACCGCACTGGCATCGTCAAAGCCACACCTAGATCCGAACTGTTCACCCTTAGTGTTTTATTTCGGACCATACTAATATAAAAATATTATATACCTAGTTGTTATTATTAATTTAAAAAGATCATTCTTACTTCACTTTCTGATTTAATAATATGTAGAATATGATATGAGACGTGAAAACTTCATACGTGCGAAGTTCATCTATTTTTTTTATAGAAAAGGAGTCAGATGGTCGCCCATGCACACCTACATCATGGGGGTATCCAATAATTATATATATCGTGTATATTGTCCGTGGAATCTATTTTTCAATATTTTTTAAGAGTTTTTAACATTCAAACCTTGAATCTACTGAACAGATTTGACACATTTATTCAACTGAGAATTTTATGTAGAAATTCATTCCGGTTGAATGTTAAAGAATGGCCTTCCGTTTTATCTATAGACATTAGATCTTATATAGGTTATATGGGATTATAGAGTGCGGTATAGGTAATTATATTACTACAAATCAATGAGTTCAATGAAATCTTAGTTTTTAGGGTGCACGTTAACAAACATAGGTAGGTACATTGTTTTGACGTCGGGAGTTTCAATATGCCACAAAAATCCTAGATATGTTGTTTTCTCAATAACCTTGTTGTAATTTTTTTTACCTGGCGGTAGTTGTGGGGCCTGCTAGTCACAATGTGGATATGTAGTGAAAGTTTCTCGAAATTTAAGAATAATATTTGCAACAGATACTATTTCTTTGCAATCTTTCTAAACTCAGTAAATGTAGTTGTTTTTTCCCGTAGTACCTACTCCGCGTTTACACAGGACAATATTCAGGACAATGACAATTCATTCCATTGTATTCTCACACAACTTAAAAAGTTTTATCTACATAGGATAATGTCTTCCACCATCATTGTCTTGTCCTCGTGTGAACGGGCGGCGAATATAGGCAACGACAAAAATCGTCTAGCTAGATGTAGGAACTTCAATTTATTAAAGCGAATGGTTATCACTTCCAACCTTCGTTTCAGCACTGTGTGTCGCACAGTGGACTGTATGTTAACACTCCTTTATACATAGGACAATTAGCGAAGTTACAAACATTAAATTTGTTTTGACGTAATAATTAAAATTGACTATGCTTGACCCTGTTCAAGTATTAATGATCTTTTAGCATGGCACGCCTATATATTTTTTGTTATTATTCAATAAGGGTTATGTTTTTTCGTTTAAGGATGCATTAGTTATGGTGTCAAGTTTAGATTATGTTTCGTTCATTTTCTTTTATTATCATTCAGTTAAAAATAGACTAATGTAAACTGTGGGGCGTGCCCTCTACATACTCGTATATATCATATAAGAGATTTCACATAATACATCAGTTTTACACATTTAGCCTATAAACTGGCAAAAGTGTATATTTTTATCCTACAAAATCCTAAAGGGCTATTAAGAGGCAACCCACTAGAATGCAAGACTAAAGGCGTTGTCAAAATAAGCGTCGCAGAATAATAATGAGGTCGAATTCAGAGCAGCAATGACAACAAGAGGATTTGAAAGGATCAGTTCTCCACTATCGAAATGCCCATTTCTTTTGAATGTCTAAATTTAGTTGTAGTCTAAAATCTGTTTTGTTTAAACGAGATAAGAAATACGGTTTTAATAAATAATATTGTCAATAATAAGACAGCGATTTCATTCCAGCATGATATATCATTTCTAGCATGCTAGAAATGTAAACTGAGAAAGTGGACTAGACAAGGTTTTGCAATATAACGGCACATAGATCTTAATAATTTCGGTGTGTAACTCAGAATCAGACGATCAGAATGATAATGGCCCTAAATCAGCGGTCGAAATGCGTGTGACACAATAAGTTGGTCAAGCGGCCGAGGTAACAGTGCGAGCGCTTCACCACTCCACACGCAGCGATTACCACGTATATGCGTCGAAGTGCGGTACCAAGTTGTACCACACTTCCGATCAATAAAATTGTAAATTGTAATCTCATATCATTTATTACATATAGAAATTAAGAGTGTTAAGGTGTGTATTGTGTAGATTTTACAAATGTCTAACCAATATGGGCAGCAGTCTTTTAGTATGAACTTAATGTTAAAAAGTTAGTAATTTCGCAAGACGCTGGCGCTCAAATTGACTCGTGCATTTATTTCGTTATTTCTTTACTCTGTTTTAGATTAACATTACTGACTATACGCAATAAATTATTAAAAAAAATGGTATTTTGCTAGGTGCTACGGACTTTATCTAGTCGCTATCGAGTATAAATTGATAGAATCTGCTGTAAACTATAGAGCTCAAAACTATACCAGCCTCAAAACCGATTATTTCACAATAAAAGCATTAGTAACAACACTATTCACTTCCGAATGACAATAAAAATTAAAATGATCATCAACTTTCGAATGACAATAAACTTGCAATGAACAATTGACAGTGAATAAGCCCACAAAGTAGAGATACGCAGTCGGACCAGTTTATGTTTCGAACACGATCTATTCTCAAGATAAACATGGACCACCCGGTCACCAGTCAGTCGAGGACTGTCTTAAGACAGAGTAGAGCCGAAGTGCGTAGCATGTTGTGCTATGTCTTTTTGAGCTTCAGCATATCATTTCGGTGCATTTTATATAACGATCAACACTAAATATAAATATGAATTAATATAAACATCCACCACAATCACGAAAAGTCATGTTCAAGCTATGCCCACGACGAACAAGGTATCTTTCTCCAATACTGGCAGAGGTAGCTCACTTTCGTATAGTTATCCTCAAGGTGCAAATTTATCTTTGTCTTTATGAAAGATTTTTCTTTTTTATATAACTAATAAAATAAATACATAGCAAAAGTTGACAGGACACTGTTCATTAAACAAACACCTTTTCGTTCTAGAACTGTCACAGACGGTGTGTATAGAAGGTCTTCTATACACAGGATTCGTGGAAGCTGAAGAAACGCCACCGCATGAACTCTTGCAGTGTCAGGGTGTAGCATCCCTAAGATATTCGAAAATGCTCGGAATTGGACTACCGTAAGCAAGCTCAGAAGATTACTCGACTTAGGAGCTAGAGTGGTTCAAATAGAGTTAGTACTCGAAGACTCATACAAAATAGTCGCCCCGATAGAGTAATTGTACAAGAGTTCGTTTAAGAAGAAACGTCCACGTTACGCTAATGGTTATTCGTTAAGTATTTGAAGGTTCATTTACATAAGGAATTTCTCGAACGTGAGCAGGACAGAAAATTGGTCAAGAATATGCTTGTCTAGCATAAACAACTATCATGATCAACATCGAGTAATCACTATTATCATCGAGTTTTTAGCATCGTGTTAATAGTTGCAGGCGAGAATCGTATAGAATATTCTCGCCCGAACCGTTCGGGGAACTCTCCTTGTGTAAATGAGATTAAGTATTGCAAATGCAAGTGTTCTTCAAAGATTGTTTTGATTGACATTCGTAATTAAATAGATGTTACCTTATTTTAACCATGGAAGAGTCAATTACGGTCAGTACGGTCTCTGGATAGCTTCTTTCACATTATATTCGTATATATCTTTATGATATATCTGAATTAGTCCATAGCCAGCGCAAAGCAAGCAAAGCTCAAAGCAAAATAACGTATTTTTCATTACAGTAGGTATATTTTTTACAAAATATCGTTATGGCATTCAGTATGGGATATATCACATAATATATTCAAAATAACACTCGAATTCAATAAATTAGATTGACGTTTAGCATTTTTACAAACAAACCGTTTTAAAAAATGTTTGGTGTATATGGTTGATATGTGTAACTGTCGCTAAATAATAGATGTTTTTGTATACATTTATTAACGAACAAACCTTTAATTAATAGATACCGCTAATTCATTGATGGTATCGAATTTATATATGTTGCTACTTATATGTATGGAATTAAATACAAAAATTAAATAGTTAAAATGTTATTTTATAGAACTAAATTACTTTTTAATGTGAACAATGTTTAAACGTTGCTAATGGACACTGGATCCAACTATTTGGCTGTCGTTTAGAAAAAACACTTGCCTATATGAGTAGCAGGCACGCGTGAAAACCGGAAACTTATATCTCGCTACGGCACGTGTCACAAGGGCTGTTCTTCTATCAAATGTACAAATGATGTTTGTTAAACCGACGCGACGTTTAAATGCGCTGCTCATGTATTTTTATTTAATAATTCGAAGAGGTCTTTATCCGCGATTAAATTTTAATTATATTAGGTTTGAGATTCAATTCCAATTTCAAATGTTTTATAAAGCGATATTATTTATTTTTCAAAATCAATTATCCATTTGTAATCTCTGGTCTTTTGTTTTTCTTTAGATATTTTAAAATTTGTCCTGAGTAAGTTATTTGAAATGTAAATTTCATGTCCTGGACGATACTCATGACTGTTTTCTTCGCTTTGCCGTCAATTCTGTTCTCCAAGTTAGATAAAAAACCATACTGTTTTTTTCTATCTCTGTTATTTCTCTAACTCTTTCGTCATGCAGGCAATCACACTCAAGAACTCTATCCCCACTGACATTAGAAAGTCTCCGAAGAAGAATTCTTTTAAGGGGAACCTCAGGGTCTATTATTACCTTGCGTGATCAACTCATCACAGGTTTAGTCTTTCTGTGTGTTTATTAAGATGTGTATATATCTTATTATTTATATATGTAGATATATTTGTATATGTACATTTGTATATGTACATTTGTATATTATACTTATATGTACGTTATGTATACATTAGATACATTTGAGGAAATTTTACTGTTGTCGTTAAGTTAGGAATATATTTGTAATAATTCTCATCGCACCTCCCAATGTATCTCTCTGATCGATCGATGTCTGTGGAAGCTGGTAGAGAATGCCGTCTTAAGGCATTAAGCTCGCCTTTTGTACAATAAAGTTTGTTAAATAAATAATTTATTCGCGTTATTTTGGAACATCGTGGCAGTAATGTAGCTCAAAACACGTTCTAAAAAGGATATGTCCCATGGACCTCTGGAGACCGTCTTTAATAACTCGGAATTGAAAAGTGGTTGTGGAATTGGATGTCTCCCAAACACAGCTAACTTAGCAGAAAAGTGTACGTTAATCGGAAGTCGTAATTATGTTTGACGTATATTGACAATGGTGATTGATGATAATGGAGAAGCTCGCTGCTATATACTCCACTGCTTGTACACGACAATGCGTAACCACATATGCAAAAGAGATAACGATTTAAAGTTGGAGTATTTTGATAGTATACTTCAATAATACGTCTACTGTTTTATTATATAATTATCTTTACACGAATTGGTTTACATTTTAATTTAGTTATAAAAAATCAACTTCGAGGCTTGCCGTTTTATTTAAAACTAATAAAACGGCACTATTAAAGGTATTTAGTCCAGCTAAATAAGCGAAACCAGAGCGGATCTCTACATACTCCTCCACGTCATAACACACAATCTAAGTAGGTACAACTGTGTTTTATAAAGAAACAAGGAAACAGAAAATTAAAGATGAAATGGTGAAAATGTGAATATATTACGCGGCATGCGAGCGTCGTAATCATACCCACGCAACAAAACGGCGCCGCTTTAAACCCGTTAGAAATAAATCTCCAAAAACCAATAATTTACTTTTATACCCTTTAATTTTCGGTAAATCCTCAAGGAAAGATATATGGCAGAAGTAATGTATCCATGTGTAAGATCAAAATTATTTCCTTGATTTACAAAAAATGTAATAAACACAGGAGAAAGAAGACTTATGTGTATCGAAACATGATACAGCAAAACTAATCTTGCGATTTCCTCTTCCCCGATAAGCATGTGATAAGGCTCGTGTTGCTCTGCTTTTAAAATTATATAATTAAACAGTGAAGTTTTGTTTCAGCATGACATTAGTATACATTAACTCATTACTAAAGGCATTAGAACACAGCGCCAAAAACTAATGACTAGTTTATGGGTTCGGCACATTCAACTATTTAAGTTTCACATTCACTAAATTTTAGTTGAATAAGTGTAAAGATATGGTATAGGGGCAAGCGGCCCATTTATTGTTTTAATTAAATTCAATGCACATACACAGCCTGTTTACAATTTTATAAGCAATGAAATATAGTATTATTCAAAACTATTTGGTAGCCAACTATACATATATAGTTCCTTCCCTTAGTAATAGTGTAGACATAGGCGTGAGACATGTTATGAGCCCAAGAGGCGCGGGTAACGAGGCCATCTAATGAAGTGGCGCGTTAGGACCTGGATAGCACCTCCGCTCCAATTTCTCACTAACTGGGTCCTTAACGCAATCCCGGACTTTCAAACATTTACCAACTTGCGTGAAAACAATCGATATAACCAAACAAATTTGGTACAATTATATTAGGGTAATTAATTACACGTAAAGGGATCATACTACTAACACACTTCAAAATAACAAAACACATTAGAATACTTTACTGAATAGTGTCCTTACTAATAATATTATAGGTAATAATAACTAGTCCACAAACGATTTTTGAAAAATACTGCTAAAAAATTTAGACACTGCATATTAGTTGATTTACATTCGTTTTACACATTTGTAATTGATCTTTATGTTTTCTATAAGCTCGAATCCTTGACTATCGTCTGATGTTAAGTCATAATATTGTGATGAATTTTTGACGTTGTATATACAACATTGAAATTTTTCTGTCACACCCGTTACAGTAAATACACCTAAAGTTTGTTATAAGACAGCCCGTGTCGATGTTTAGTGTCATATTCAACCCAGATGACATTAAGATGATGTTTTATGATTCCACCTTTAAAAAAGATATATTGTTTTAATAATCTCACAGAAATTTTTGGTGTTAGGTGTATCACACCCGTTACGCAGCAGGTGTGATTTTTTTGAAAATATGATGGGAAATGTCTGTTTCGTACCACATAAACATATAATATGTCAATTTTAATATAAATTGAAAATTTACCCCTAAAAACTAAAAAAATGAGAAAGATACAAAGAAAAATAACAAATAAAAAACAGGTAATAATACTTTCAACTAAAAACAAGAAACAGAGGCGCAAAAGAAAACAGAAAAAAATGGATAATCTAAATAATATGAATCTAATTTTACATTGCTATTCTCTTTTTCTACAAAACGAAGGAAAGCTTCTAAATAAAGTCAAATAAAAATTTACAGACATCTGCCGCAGTCAATTCAAATTCAGTTGGTAACTTGTTTCGCATATTCATAGCAATGTCATTTTTCACAAAATGTCACGGAAAATGTGTTGTAGTAAGTACATGAGGCAGGAGCAGTAAGAAGAGTACCTACACGTAAAAAGGCTTACTACGGCTTGTAAAAATTAATTTTAAACACACCTTTTGATTGCTACGATTTTGAGTTTGAATCCGAAAGAAAAGGAATAAAGTGAGGTGAAATAACCTACAATCAATCGAGAATATCTATAGGTAATATTAATTTGAAAAAAAAAAAAAAAAATGGGTGCAAGGCGTATTCAAAGTTATGATGACAAAGGAGAATGCCCATTTGTAGGCCGCTAATTTCACGATGGAGTAGGTATAGGAGGGAATAAAGTGAATATAATATAAATTAGAAACATATTCGAAGGAAGTCTATACGAAAGATTTACGCAATTTGGTTGTGGCGATAATATTTCATTAGTTTTGTTAGTAATTATATTAACGTGTCCGACAACAGGCAAAAATATTCCACTATCTTGATTTGACTACAGATTCTAAAGACTTTTACGAAGGAGTATTAAGATAACTATAATATAAATATGAATCATATTTTAAGGGAATCTGCAGAGATTTACGCAATTTGGTTATAGGGATAATATTTCATTAATTATGTTAGTTAATTTGATTGACACAGATTATAAAGACTTATAACTTTGACCCTAAAGTAGCAATTATGATGTTGTTTGAGATGATTATACATACATTCGTATTTTGAGAAATATTATATTACAATGTTGAATAAAAACGTTTCTCGTTTTGTAAATATTGAATTATTTCGTAAATGTTTTGGCGTTATCAAAACCAAACTAAAACAAAATAAAAAGCAACAAAATACTAAAAATCGTTAATTCCTATATTAATTTCTGGGCAATCCCACATTGAATTTAAAATATTTATAGACACTCCCGGACACCTAAATCGAGCCACCCTGCATTTTTATGTATAAACACCTGAAAAATAAAAATAATGTTTTTATACAGTTTTGAAGTTAGCATACTATCATTTTGGTGTGCTATTTATTGTTCGAAATTTGAATTCACGAATTTGAACCACAAAAGAAAAGGCGAGTCAGTTCATTATTTTGAAAAAATAGGAAGCAGAAAATTTGAATTGGAGTAGTTATCTTGATTTAATGATGCTGTTTTTCAATAAAAGTTTCATTAGATTGTTATTCCTGAGATTTGAACCGATTTTGACCTTAAAATTATGGATACTGCGGCTGAGGTAGCCGCGCAAGCTGTGGCAATTGTTTAGTCTGGGCTTAGTCAGCGAAATGTGAGTGCACTTCATTTAAGCCGTTCTGCTGTTCAAAGAGTGTACCATCGACTGGTACACTCTTTGAACACACTCTGTACACTCTGGTACACTGGTACCTAGAGACTGGTGGCGTCGTTCGCCGTCCGGAAGGACCACGATTCCTAGTGACGATGGAAAGACAAAATCGGTTTATCTTCACGACCAGCTTACAAAATCGTCACCTGACCTCATTACAGATCCAAGACCAGCTTCGAGACTGTCATGGAGTGGCTGTTAGCGCTCGGACTGTTAGGAGACTCGAAGAACGTGATATAAAACCAAACAAGCCAGCCAATGGGCCCTAACTGACACGAGCTCACCGAATGGCTTCAGTTTGCGCGCCAACATTTGCATAAAGAAAAAAGAAAAAAATGACACGTGACTTGTTCATGCATGTGTGTGTTGCGATGCCGGAAATGGTCTAGAACTCAGCATATGCTGTCAGTGAGGGTCAGTCACCGCACTGATTTTCAGTAGAGCCATCGGTGACGCACGGACAAAAGTTAGTATTTAACTAGTAATAAATTTGTAACTAAATAGTCATATATAGCATATTAAATTAAAGATAAATGTATAATGTTTAGTCAAATTAAAAGTAATAGAATAAATAAATAAAAGAAATATATACACGAGAACATATTAAGATGTTGACAAATACGAAAGGAGAATAAAAGTGTGTATACACTGTAATTATGGGTACTTTAGATAAGACTCAACTCAACTCAGCATTGGACCCAACGTTAATGGAGTCCGGTACTCTTCACTGAATTCAAGATTATGCTGTATGGTAATAATGATGGAAAGGGGAAAGTGTACCGAAGACAGTTTTGTGCAGTGTTGTATTGAAGATAAAGTGAGTTATGGCGGGAGTTGGTGGACACATTGGGTAGGAATTTCCGCGGAAGGCAAAACTGGACTTCAGGTTGTAACGGGACTACGGCTGCCACCACTAAATGGCGACCGTTACTTTCGTCAATGCCTAGAGACTCATATGATGCTATATGCTGGGTTTGTTGGCCAACATTTCATTTTTATGCATGATAATGCAAGAGTGCACTGGAATGGTCAGGGAATACCTTCATCAGGTCGGTATGGCCAGCAAGAAGCCCAGATATGAATACCATAGAGCGTTTATGGGATGAGTTAGTTCGAGCTCACCACCCAGCTCCGCAGACCTTGCAGGAGCTGAAAACTGCCATCGAGGAAGAATGGGAAGAATGCCACAACACGTCATAGTGACGTTGTTTGTTTCCATGTCAAACTGAATGGCTGCTGTCGTAAACGCTCTCGGAGGCAATACAAGTTACTAAATAAACGATTTTTTTAGGTAAACCATTGTTTTCTTCCAAAATCCAATGCAAGTCTTTCCCATGAGAAAGGCGCCCCCGCTTGTTGTTGCACTTAAACTCATTTTTTCAGTAGTCTAAATTCAAATTTGGAACAATGGCATACTGGCATCAGCTTCAAAACTGCATATTTTTTTTTAAATCTTCAGGCTATCAAAACTGAAAATGTAGCGATTCAGGTGTACGGGAGTGTATATTGAAATTACGCAAATAGTGCTACGTTACATATTACGAAAATTTTAACAATACGAAATTTTCGAAAAGGGGACTGAGCTCCATACTGTCATTTTTGACAAAAAAAAATATATTTTACTGATATCTTTACATAGATGCAAAAAGCGAAGATTAGTATCTAATAATTCGAATAATTTAGAATTTATTCTGAGATTTAAACAGATTTGTTAACAATTATAGAAGGAATAAAGAATAGTCCAGGAAAAGTTGTTAAAACTTATTAAATTCAATAATTTCTTAATAGTTATTTTTTAAAGTATCATTTAAATACGAAATTAATATTATCAAATTAACAACCTTATTTAATTTCATTAAAATCCTGACTGTCACACCTGTTACAAATACAATATTTATTTAAAAATTAAATAATAGTTTAAGCTCATTGAATTATGGTATATAATAATGGTCATTTTTTATTGGTTTAGTATAAAAAAATATGAATCAATCACTACATACAAAAAGTTTACAATATACAAACATTAGCAATTTAATTAATAATTATAAATATCTAAAACAAAAAAGTTTAATGAGATAAAATAAACGCATTGAATCATTTTAAAAGCGATTAAAAACAATATTATAAGATACCTACTAAAACAGATTAACTTCATATTTAGAAGATAACTGAAAGCAGAACAAGCAGTCAATCTAATTATACTGCTTGGCGCGGTAAAAGGGGTAAGCGAAATAGCTTCTTTAATTAGTTGGCGTTTTTTAATATAAAAATGTGATAGCAAGGTAATAAATAATTCATTTTTTGTACGTTTAAAAAAATGATTAAACATTAATTGTAGAGCTTAATGAGCACTATCCGACGACATATCGTTTGTGTATATCGTAGCCACTGGATGTACTTTAGATTTTCATGACTGAAGTACATCCAGTCTACACGTTACGAAGTACAGAAAGATAGTGGATTAAGCCTGCAAAGGATTAATTTACACACAAAGTGATCTTCTCATCTGTATTAAAGTTTTTACACCCTTTAGTGCCAAAACTTCCACTTCCCAGAATATCAATTTCCTAAAATACCAACTCCCAAAATGTCTACTTCCCAAAACGACAACTTTATAATTCCTAAAACGTCTACTGATTACGCTGATTTACCAAAACGACTTTTTTTTTAATTTATTAAGATTATGGCTGAACATGACGTCACAATCTGTTCGTCAAATCTTCTTCCGGGGCACTGGCTGCTACAATTGGCTGTTCAAAATCTTGGTTACCGCAGTCTGGTGGTGCGTTGCTAGTCTAAAACGGAGTGGTGGCGTTGCGTGCGGCTACCACCACCCAATCTTTTGCCGTGGGTGTCGTAAAGGCGGCTAAGGGATAATAAAGCAGTTACCACAAGCCTTGACGAACTACACCACATCTAAAGGACTCGCCTATCCACCAATCCGCTAACTCCGCTAACTCTCCAAACCGCTTGGCCAGCGTGGCGTTTTAGGGCCTTACATCCCTCATGCACGAAACAATGTGCATGAGGAGGCCCACGTCCAACAGTAGACACTGGTAGGGCTGGTTGCATTTCATGAGCACACGCTTAATGAGTATATCATAAAATCATAATACAAGGTTGTAACAATACTCTTTTGAGTACTATTATTCTTTACTAAACTTGTTGCTACCAATAGTTTAAAAAATAGTTTTTTCAGACGTGCCACATCAAACATCTATAAAGAATTAAATACTATGGTATATTATTGGGCCACCGTTACCTAAATTTAAAAAAATTGTGGGTGAAACATTATTTTGTTAGGTTTTTATTCTACGTTTTTATTCAACGCTTTGTCTTCAACGGAACATTAGGTCTTGATGTATATCTATTCTACTGAACTTGTTCAAATCACTGTGACTGTTCCGTTCCTGAATAAATAAATCCCTAAGAATATCCGGAATATCAAAACGTCCAAACTATGGAAATGTCCACAGTTAAGAGTTAAGTTTTTCTTTTCAGCCCTTTCAGCTGATATGAAGTAAAACTGCTATGTTTTACTACATATTACTAGATAAAAAATCTTTATAAAAAATTTAGACGTTTTGTAAATGACAAGTAGACGTTTTCTTGGAAATCAAAAGCAGACGTTTTGGGAAATCAAAAACAAACGTTTTGGGAAATCTAAAGTAGACGTTTTGGGAAATGGACATTTCGGGAAGTGGACGTTTTGGCAAGTTTTTTAGACACGACGTGTAGATATTAAATATTAACCGGCTATTACCTTGTGTATGCACTTTCTAAACTTTTCATGTATTTTATTAGAAGGAATGATTACGACAATACAGATGTAACGGTTTAGGAAAAGTAGGTTATTTGCCAATTTATAGACTAAAGTATTTTGGCTCAGATTCATAAGATCCAATGTGTCAGAATATCCACTGTACCATAATGACCAATTCACTAAATCGTCCAGTCCCAAAATGTCTAGTGTCTTAAAATCATTGATTATAAAGACTGATCGATTATAGAATGAATAACTTTTATACTAAAGGTAAATTTGTTCATTTTTAGTGGAGATAAAGACTACCTAATCGATTATACCTAGTCTAGCCATAAATATTATTACAAAGAAAACATCGATATACATTTTTTTCTTTATCTTTTTATTAGAAGAATTTATGTTATTCTGTGTGTTAGAAATAAATAGGTAAGCATTTTAAAAATATAACGTTTATTCGTAATGCTCACCATTTGCTTTCATACAATCTTTCAAAAGTTGTGGCCAGTTTTCAAATGGAACACGCACCATTTTCATGGGAAAATTGGCAATTGTCACCTTTATGGATTGTTTTAAGGGTTCAATATTATTTTAATTATTATTTATTTCAATATCAGTTCAATCATGCGTTTAGAGCATGCCATACTCTCTAAAACAGACCATAAATCATAATCGAGCAGATTAAGATCGAGACTAGATGACGGTCAGTCTTCAGCTCTAAAGAAGTCGGGAATATTCCTTTCCAGCCACGCCTCTATTGTGGGAACCTTATGACCTGGTGCAGAGTCTTGTTGAAAGGACCATTCTTGGTTATGGAACAGGGTGTTGTCACGAGGCTTTATGACCTTCTCAAGAATAGTATCTTGATACACTTTTTTTTTCATGGTTTTATTTTTTCACGCTTCTATATCAGTAGGGATATTTTTCCATCTATTTCCACTGTGTTGTCAATTATAAAAATACGTATGATCACGTTGAAAATGTTTAGTGCTTCCTTGAGTGCCCTAATTATTTTGATAAGGAAATTCTATAAAGGCGAAGGAAGTTGCTGGCTAGTATTAAACTTGTCAGTTTTTTTTGTATATTTTTTTTCTTACTACAATTCCAAAAAAAAATTAAGACACCGTAAATGCCATTGCGGACGACGATTTGGACATGGTAGTTGCAACACAGGATTTTCGAAATGTAAAGTCGGCATTGTATAACTGTAGAAATAAAAAGGCGGGCACGCACAAAATATTTTTAAAAAATATGAACAGTTAGAAGTACCACATAAATATCAAGAATTCCTTATCGCTGATTATAATTATGATGGTAAGTAGTCGCATTTTAATATTTGGCAGTAAGTGGGCCAAGTACCTAATTAGTTAGATTTTTTTTATTGATGGTTTGTTTTAAAATTTGTCCTGATCCCTCCACTCAGTTAGTTACTATACACTATGACATTGGAAGCACCATGGAAAACACCGCTTCCGAATTCTTCCGAAATAAAAAGACAGAAACATATAACAACATTTGAACATATCAAATCGCAAATTAAGCAGTGGAAACCGGTTTATATCATAACTGATTTTGAGGAGCCCATTGGGAAGACTGTGAGGTATATCTCCAATAGGTATATTTCCAGCCATTCAATAAGGGGGATGTTATTATCATTTCCACAAAGCGAAACGGAAAAAAGGTATGCAATTGAAACTATCCAATAACCGAGGCAAGAGAAGAATACTAGCTAGCATTTTGAGCGACATTACCTTTGCTGCCTATTGATAAAATAAAAGAAGGATGGTCATGGTCATATATTGAATGTCAAACTTTTGCATTAATTTAAAATGGAAAAATTTCAAAAATATTTTCAAACCTTTTGGTTTCAAAATATCAATTTTAAGACAGAGTGGTGCATGTTTGGCGAAAACACAGAATACACAACTTTGGGGAAACATGCCCATGGGAACATGGAAACATTCAAGATTAATGAAAAAAATAACAGAAAATAGAATTTATATGAATTGTTGAAACTGTTATATAAGAATTGTGATCCAGAAATCCCGCTACATGTCAATTTCTGAAATAATAATGCCGCCAAAAAAAAGACCAAGAGTACTCCGTGATTACGTCATTCGAAATGCACAAATTCAGTTGCAGGAGAAATCACAATTGGACATTTTTTAGATATGTTAAGATAATTTATTAACATGTTTAAATGTTAATAAATGTTTAAACTATTGTAACAAATAGTCAAATAATGAAAAATAAGTTTAAGTCTCCTACAATTTTTCAATTTTTCCTAAGTTTTCAATCCTACAGTCTCTAAACAGGGGAAACAGAGAACCTATTATTTTTTTGAAGTCGATTTAATAAGTATGTTTTTTTCCATAATTGGCAAATCATTCATAATTTCATCGAGCGAATTAGTTATTAGTGAATCGAGTGACTTACGGAACAGAATTTAGTTTATTCGTATTTCGTATTTTTTTGGAATAAAACATTTTTAAACAACTCTTTTCTTCTCATTAGTACATTTACATACTAGAGATAAGTGGAGATAGAATTTACATATATGTCTCTATACACAAATATCTCTATTGGTATGGAAACGTGGTAAAAAATTCCATTCTTCTTTACCGGTATTGACCGGTAGGGATAGATGGAACAGGCTGATTTTTAATACCTTCTTCACAAAAATATGGTTCAGTCGCTCCTTGATAGCTAACACCCCAACAAACCATCACTGAGGCCGGATAATGGGCACGTTGCACTCTATTGACCAATTGAACAGCTTCTCTAGAGTTATGAGCATAAGCTCGATCATTCTGCTTGTTAAAATGTTCCTCAATGGTGAATATTTTCTCGTCCGTAAATAAGATTTTGTCTGTGAGCTTCCGTTGCGTAGCGCCGAAGAAGTTGTTGTGATTTGTCAACCCTATTTTTCTTTAAATTATCAGTTAAGAAATGACCAGTACGTCTTTTGTAAGCAGCACTCCCCTTATTTTTTTTAAATACGTGACGGCTTTGGGTGCTATATTCATCTCTCTGGATAAAATATTTTGCTTCCGGAGGGGATTTCTTCGGATTCTCTCCTTCAGTTTTAAACGTTTTTTTTTATGGAACCAAAGGCGGCAGACGAGCATACAGTCGACCCAAAGGTAAGTGGATACTGTCGTCTATAGACATCCGCGATACATGCCAACATCAGTCCAGAATGATCAACGTTGGCACGCCCCCGGATGCGCTGCCCACTTTTGTAGATTATGAAATAGATTGGGAGAAGGGGTTGGGAAAATGGGGAGGGATAGGATGGGATGGGATGGGAATGGGCTCTGGCATATCTAAATACGATAAAATAGGAAATGCAGTAAATTTCAAGGTAGTCTTCCGCGAGAGAGCGGTAACGTGGTCAGTCGAGTGCGCTGTGGCTGTGGGAATGAAGCGCGCACTCTCCCCCTACAGAACGTCTGATTAGAACTAATAGTGCGTGGACGGTCAGACCTTTTCTGTCACAAACAGAGGACGTTTCAATGTTCATACTTACCAATAGCCCGGTACACAAATATTCGGCTAATACCGAGCGGATGGAGTTTTAAAATTTGCATTTGGCTCCATGCCATGCCTACTTTGTGTAATGCAATTACAGCAATACGGTTTTCGTTATCACCCCACTTCATTTTAATATTAGTAAAATATTTAATAATGATTGTCGCCAAAATAAGAAAAAACATTTATTGTTCACGTGAGAATGACCAAATTCAAATGTAAGTTATTTATTGTTCTTCGTTGTAACGGTATTTATGGCCAGACTAGGGATAATGCATTTTTAGTGGAGATGTGAAATTCCGAAAGTCGAAAGTTGTAACAATTTGCATACCTATTTATAAATAGGTATGGACAAGGTGGCCTTGTTGCTAAACATCTCTTCCAGGCAATCTTTGAGTAGGAGATGTAAACCTAAATATGAGTATAATAAAGATAGGTACACATAATAAAATCGTAATAGTGCTGTCTGTTCATACATTATTTTTTTGAAAAACAAAGTCTTTGCATTGTACTCTATCAACGACAAAAGCCAAAAACAACCATTTTAGATTTTTTGTCTGTATGATTGCGCATCACGGAAAAATCACTGAACAGAATTTAATGAAACTTGGCATAGTTATAGCTTATCATTTAGGGTACGTTTTATGCCGATCCGTTATAGATCTTCCATGGGAAGTACATTTCCTAAAGTTTCCTCTCTGAAGTTCACATAAAAGAAGTCGCTGGCATCGTTAGTACCTATGTAATAAATTTAAATATAACGTCCCACTCCAGGGTACAGATCTAAGATTTTTAGAAGATTTTGAACTATAATCCACCAGGTGGGTTCAGTGTGATTTGTGGAATGCATTTTTTTTTTATTTTCATTAATCTCGAGCATATACGAGTTTCCTCACGATGTTTTCCTCCATGGTAATAACAGCCGAGTTACTGATGATAGACACATCCGTACTTTATGTAGGAACTCCGTAGTGTGAACCGTGGATTTGAACTCACAAGTTCACGAACGAGAGCCGAGAATTGATATGCTTACGCTATCACCGTTCAAATAAACTTATTTATAATAATATAAATACTATAAACCAATAAACCAAGAAATATGAAAATTCCAAAAAATGGTAATGTTTTACATATTAATAATAATAACTAATATATACTAATAATCTTAATAATCACTTTTTATAGTAAAAGAACACACATACGGTCCATGGTGGTAAGCGGTTAGGCGTCCGTGAAAATCCATAAACCTACATTTGGTTTGCATTACGGTTTCATGATGAAATTGATGAATAATGATGTGTATGTAAAGTATGCACTTTTATTGAAAAGGTTGTATTTAAGTTTTAATGCATACCGACTCATAAATACTGTAATTCTTATTACAGGAATCAAAGAAAAAATCTATAAAATCGTTGATTTTACTTATCTACTTAACTGTGTTAACTGGTGCATCGACCTCTGTCTAACTGTATTTCGCTTGAGTAAGTTGATTCTTCAATGTCTTTGTGGCAGTAATCCGTATAATAGTTAAACGTCAGTTTTAAAAGAACATTTATAGGAGAGAAATAATTTGCCACTTTTTCACTGATTTATAAAAAAAACTTAGTTATTGTGTATTATTGTGTCATGTTAAGCTTTGAGGTGGTACAGTGCCGTTATACAGTGCGGGTACAGTAAGATGGGCGAGGTGAATGTACGCATGAAGTGTGCCACGCGCTGGAGAAATACTTCGGAGTGGATACCGTTAGTGGAACGCGGTCAAGCCAGCAGCGGTATCGGTGTCTGGCTCTACTACATTGCCATCTCATCAACTATTCTTGCACTTACTTTCTACTAACTTCTAAAGTACTTATTAGGTTATTTTGTGTAATTATTTCACTACGATCGTATATTTCGATTTATATTAATAGCAATAACAATACATACGTTACCTACAGTTGACAATAAGTACTCTTACCTTAATATAGTGAAAACGCCATGTAAACGGTGCAGTAAACAGAGGCTGTAGCGGCGGCACCTTGGCGCAAGCGTGGTAATCGGAGCGTTTCTAATACCCACGCTTTGACTCGGTTTCACCGCACGCTTCTTGCCTCTGTTCTTATTTATTTGTTTTGCGCAATCGTTTGAAATATGATAACGTTCAGTTGAATGTCGAGCGACAACCCAGGTTCACACGAAAGTTCACACGAATTTCTTGCAGTCAGTTAGCTATTGAATTCCCCCTAATATAGTTAACGGCTCCAATAAAGCGATGTGTATCGTTTTACATGTAAGGTATATCTGATATGTTCCTAATAAGTAATATGGGAATAATATTAACGATTAAATTTAGGACTATTTTATTTACACCAAAGAACACAAGTCCATCATGATAATGAAGTTCTGAAAGCGACAAATGAATATTTTTCACAATAATTGCAGTGGTTGCAGCAGGTAAGGCGTGAAGCAGAGCGGCGCGCCGCGGCGGGCGCAACAATTTGCATTACAAATGCGGGTGGCGGTCGCGACGCGCCGCTCGCCCTTGCCGGGGTGCGCCGCGCCGCCCGCCCCTCATAGACAATGTCACAATCAACATGGACGCTTTTTGGCGACCATGAGATTGGCGATTGTGGTACGCCATAATCATCAAGACGCAATTTAAAAAGCTTGCAATTCTATCCCTTTTGACATCCTTTTCTTATGAAACGGAAGCCGTCTTACGATTTTCGAAATTCCGGAAATGTAGAAATGGAAATCTAAACTTAGGAAACACGCTAGAAATAGTCAAAACAAGACGTACAAAACAGATACAAAATATACATTCCCATAAAACCTATCGGCTAAAACGGTCTTTCGTGCTTAAACAGCAAAGGTCTTAAGTGAGTAGAAGTGACAGAGTTGCGAAGCGGTGAATTAATAACGAACTCTCCCGCGACGCGTGATGACAGCCGACACGAGTAGCGCATTAGACGCCAGCGGTAAAAATTTACAAAAATCTCATACTAATTATCGTCAGATATTTTTTCTTTGCGGAAACAAATTTCTTTTGAGAAATTTTGGGGGTAGAAATGTATCCAAACTTAACTTCGTACTTAAACGAAAGAAAGCTTATATTTATGTATGAAGAAAAAAGTACATAATTAAAAACACATCGCAAAATTTGTTGAAATAATAAAGGAAGGGAATACCACAGAAAATAACAAGAAAAGAGGGTTAAAGGGACCCGCCCGGTCAGTGTTCTAACAAATAACCCATATTTGTTAAGTTCAAGTCTGAGGTTATACGTTGAAATATGACGACCATCTTCGCCAAACGATGCAATCACAAGCGGATTTAAGAGATTTCACCTCAGTACCATCACTCCTAAGCTTTTATCAAGTTAAAGAAATGCTTGATGTTTGGTAAACGAATTTTCAAACATGGTTCAGCCTTCCGATGGACAAAATTTTGGAAATAATATGAATTATTGTGGTCTCGAAGACGACACCATAGCAATTTTATTAAATAGCAATTCCGCGAGAATTGGTAAAAACTCGAAAACGCGCGGTAAAACTCGGGTTGTAATCATATTTATGCGTGCAGAATGAGCCAATATTTTCGGAGACTGTCAAAATGGTATCGTTGACAATTCGTACAGCAAAATGGGAATGTAGCATACCTAGTCTTTATAAATATGACCGTGTATTCAATTTTGGTTTATAACATGGCCCACTAAAAAGATGGTTAAACATGCGATGTATCCTTATTTCCTGTATAAATTTAAATAAAGTACACCTTCCGCACACAGTTGTAAATGACGATAACTAAGTGTCCCAAAAATCAGTATCTACTAACACACTTGTGATATTAAGCTTTTATTTCATAGACCTTTAAATGTTAAGGTAGGCACTTAATGTCAAAACCGGTAGCCAACCATGATATATTTTCTTTATGTTTACTTTTTTTTTCTTTACGTTAGTAACCGTTCAGAAATCGTAAAATAGGTCAATCAAACCAATCATGTCCCAGAGCGCATATGTGCGATATTTTGATTCAGCTAGTAAAAAATATGGAGGGGAATTTAGAATGTTGTTTTTATGATATAGATAATCATAGTTTTAATTGACATCAAAACCAGCCAGTGTTCCATAGATAAAAACTGCCGTAAAACTATCTGAGTAGCCTGGTATATCATGATATTTATGTATTATGTAATATTTAAGTAACGATTATGAAGATCATAACAAATACATTGTCACTAATTTTATGTTTGTTGTCGGATTGGGTGGGACGAGACATTTTTTAACGCATTTTCATATATAATACGAGTTATGTATTTCCTATAATGTATTGTAGTTGAAAATTATACTTCTTTTTATGACGACTGACGAAAGTGACTTGTAGATGACAAAACATTAAACAGATTGATTTGTGTTATTCATGAACAACGGAGCTTAGGGGCTTAACGGTGTGACAAGGAAGGTGTGACAAGCTACGCGGGACAACAAATGTGTAAGTGTCCACGTTACTATAAATGCACTGATATCCAATAATTTATTTCGCAATCCGCCATGAGTCGTCCGCGTAACAGGACAAGAACCTTTATTATTAGATGTTAAACATAATAGTAATATACAAGGTGGCGCAAAAGTAATGACCCATTTTGATATTGCTATAACTTTTTCTTAATTAAAAAAACAATGATTTCGTTTTTAATATTTTACTATTCAGACCTTTGAATTTTGTTCTATTTAACTAGTGAAGATGATATCGTTCAAATGGTGGCCTCCAGCGTTGATGCAAATTTGAGCCCCTTTGTGGTATTTTCCATCACTTTCCTCAATACTTCCTATTTCTTGTCGAATATTATCTTTCAGAGTTGCTAAAGTCTGTGGCTTGTATACAAAGACCAATAACCCCAGGGAAAAAAGTCCGCAACGGTCAGATCGGGTGATCTTACGGGCCAATGCGAAACGCCAAAATGGGAGATAACCCGGCCTGGGAAAGTGTCCTTCACTAAGTCCATTGTGTCACACGCTGTGTGCGGTGGCACCGTCTTGTTGGAACCACACATGCTGGAAACCAGATTCATCCTATTTGGATATTAAAGTCTTGTAACATGGTTATATAGCGTTCGCCAGTGAGAGTTATTGTTGTTGGCAGCAATCTTCGAAAAAGTAGGAATCTCGAAATGGCCAATTGTGTAGCTCGTCGTCTCGTTGATGTTTCTGGACACTCTTCGAAATCCTCGCTCACAGCATCAATATTATCAGCCGAACGGCCAGTTCTTGGTGTACCAGCCCTTGGCCTATCTCGTCTTGGTCCAGTCTCTCCATCGAGGCGTGCGGTTAGACGTAGAATTGTGTGACCAGTCGGTGGCGAACGGTGGTGAAACTATCGACGAAATTCACGTTGTGTTCTTATCATTGACAAATTATTCCGCAAAAAGATCGACACCATTATTCCCCGTTCTTAGTGTAGTGTTCCATTATTAATCGTCGTATATTTTGAATCTTAAAACTACAAAACTGTTAATATTACGATGACAGGAGACGCCATTTGCAAAAATCATAGACAATTCATATAGGGTCATGTGGGTGTGTATGTGGGTGTAAACTAAAGCAGACGAACAAGGAGGTTCAATATTGAAATAAATCTCAGGTGGAATGACTCTGTTCGAAATTAACCGGGGAACCATACGAGGCGTTACGTTGGAGGAACGGGCGATAAAACGGCTCTTAATTAAATCAAGTAACACGTCTCGTCTGTTAGCTCAATCACACGACCCCAATAAAGCCATACCTAACAGAACTGCTCCCATCAATATCTGACGCGTCTTCGTCCAAAGACATATTAAGATACTCGTATTTAGTCCGTACAAGTTTTCACTTCTGTCTATCTATACAAGTGTAATTAATGCAATAGAGGATGTCAAAAAATACACATTAATTTCTTGATTATATGAAAATTTTGCAGGAAGTATTTAAATCGTAATTAATTACTTATTCTACTGAATGCCAAGTATTTCGATATACTCGTATATATAGAACATCAAGTGCAACTCCGCCGACTTCAAAACACGAAATGGTCTTACGTTCCATGCGCGAAACAATAGCAGACGTCAGTAGACGCAGAAAAGAGTACAATATAAATTACAGCAATTTCGCAGTTACAATTTAAGGGCGGAAATGTGTTAGTGCTAAAAATATTGAAAAAGAAAACTAGAAAACTAATGGAAAGTTGACGTTACTATAGTTTGGATCTGCATAGAGGGGCGGTAGCATTTCTACAAAATGCCAGCAAAACTAACTGTTTCTATTCCTCTTTATTTTCAATAACAGTATATTCCTGAGGTTTTGTTACAAGAAAGGTAGCCCTCATTGTTGTTTATTAATTATAATTGTTTTTTATCGATTTACATACAAAATGTTTATACTACGTTTACAGAAAGAAGATTGTAGACGAGCAGACAGTAGGTACACCTAATGGTAAGCGGTTATTGTCGCAATTTATCGCCCAACGACATCTATAATACATGCAAATATCAGCGAAAACTGGCATGTATTGATAGTATACAGATGCTCTACTTACCTATGAAGAATTTATAAGTCAGGATTTAGAAGGATGGGGAAATAGGGAATATAAAGAATAAGTTTTCCTCACAGTTATATAAGTTTCAATTATACACTGTTTACAACGGAATGAAAAGGGATGGGATAAAGGATACGAAATATAAATGGGATAAAAGTAGGAACATAGGATGGGACACTATGTTCCTTATTCGATGATGACTCTAGTGGCTCGTAAATATTTTACGACGATCTCGTGTGAAACTGGAGTGACTCAGCAAGTCGGCTGTGCGATGTAGCATCACGCTCGTCCAAGTAATTTATATGTAGATTTAAGTCATATTAATTTCGATGTAATGGTTTAGTAATTTATTATTTACTGTAATATTTGATTTAGATTTATGAAAATCAAATGTTGGTCGAGTGGTGTCGATTTTGCCGACGCTGATGACAGCCTTAAAGTTTGAATTGTTGAGCATCTGTGGATAACAATAAAAAATGGCTGTAGGCGCAGCGTTTCCGGATCGACAACTCGAACAACTTGTGCCGTGTAGCGGTCGCAGTCATTATTTCCATAACGAGTTCACGACGACCGCCCGCTCTCGGTTCCCGACTCCCGGTCACGGCAATTAATTAACTGGCTAAACGGTATCGTGTTTTACATTCTGATGTTTACGCAACTCTCCAGCGATAATGTCGCAGGCTATTGGGATGACAGCGGTGCTCATATTAATTAATAAATTATTATTAACACGGCCTACCTAACTAAAAATTAAAAAGCTTTATCATTGAGCTCGTTGTAGTTAAGTACGTCCTTTGCATATAAATTGGTAATTTACATAAAGAAATGTGTTGTAACTAAAATGGAAAACCACAAAACTTTAGTACGTTATAGCAATAGTACCTCTACTTGTGCATGTATGTAACAAAAACATAAGCGACCCCAATAAAAGACAAAATTTACTGTTTCTAAGTCTCGTGAATCAGTCTGCTCGTAATATATGCTCATATCACGTAGCACAGTCCAACGTAAATATTGCGTATTTTTGTTTATATTACTTAAGAAGTGCATTTTTAAGTAATAAACAAAAGTGGTATTAATAAGCAGCATATCAGAGTCCGCTTGCGTACAGATTCTACAAACTACTATGTCGTAACAGCTGGCAGTAGTTGTTACTTAAATTAGTTAACAATGACACATTTCGCTGGCAAACAAACGGAGAGGACTCCTAAATAGACCACAAGCTATTCTTGAACTGCCGCCGTCACACCGGTGAGCGAGTAGTCTGCTGAATCACGCACACCTCAAGGTGATGTCGAATTGGAATAAGCAATTGTGGGAACAAAGGGGTAAATGTAAATATTTTTTAAAATTTTCTTACGAGGTGTTTTTGAATTACTATAGTGTATTGGTTAAATAAAAGAAAATACCGTTCGCCAATAAATTAGTATACGAAACATATTTTAGATCTTGCGCCGATAGTACGATAATGCATAAGAATGAGTTTTATACGTGACATGACATTGCATATTATTTACACGTTCTTTGACCTAAACTGTTCCCTACGCAAATACTCTGGCGCTAGGATGTGTAATATTTACACCACTGAAAAAAAATTGGTTATGGCATGTAAAGCGTCAAGCAGTGTAAGCGTTAAAAGCCTGAATCTGGCTCGTCTTATTGCATAATGGTCAGCCGGCACAGTCAGGACGTTGATCTCGCGCTTGAACTTGCAGCTCAAGGTTGCGTACTCTTTGACTTTTAACGCTATTACAGTTATTCACGACAAAATAAAATAACATGGTTGCACGTCGACAAGCTGTTACAGTATTTAAGATTAATGTGCGATTGATTACGCCATTATGTAAAAAGCTTGGTCGTGAAGAACCTGAACCTGAAGAGTTCGTCGGATTTTAGTTTTCAAACTTAATTTTTATTTAATACTTTTTAGTACAGTTCTGATTGCCCCTCTCATGATACACAAAATAAATTGGAAAAAAAAATCGTTTCACCCCATTGCTCTTCTAATAAGACCGAAAATCATTAATGATAAGGTTTTTATTACTGAAGTAAACTAAGAAAAAAATGTTTTAAATTACACTTATATTGCAACCGTAAAAGCGTAGTAATATCAAATTAACATTGTAATTTCTCAGATATAATAGTGATATAATAAATTTGCATGTGGTGTTTACTCCAAAAATGATGTAGAACAGAAGGTGAATCTAAAGTTTTACAGTGTTACTTATATTCGCGAAAAAGTGAAAAAAATAAAACCAAATAACAGTTAATATCTGTTAGGTATAATGTAATATTTAGGTGACCAAAATAACTTTCATAATACACATACATGTTAAAGTTAGTTTGCTAATAGTGTTATTGACTAGGCTTGCAACCAATAGATTGGGCCATTGGCCGAATACCTAATATTCGGCGGGTTCCTAAACAATTTAATTTATTTAGCAAAATTTGTCTTTTCTTATTTGTCATTATAATCTTATAGAGGTTCAAGGACATGATTTTTAAATAGCCATTCTAGTATAAATGGAAAGAAGTTTATTTTTTAAAGTAATATTTTTTGTACATTTTCTTCTTTTTATAAGATATTATGTAATAATTCTTTAAAATGTAATTAATTTAAATAGAAAGTTAACACAACATTACTGTTTCCCTAAACACTTAACAAACAGTACAAGTGGCCGAGTGCTACATGGATACCGGTTTTGGAACAAATTATGTTTTTAATCGAAAAATATAGAAATTAAATAAAATGATTATATATCTTGGAATTTATACCAAATTGACTACGACCACGAAGTCTACTCATGAATTTATGACAGCGGACTCAATCCTATAATGATATAAAAAATCTATGTCACGTTTTTAGGAAAAAATTGTGTCCTGGCAAAATCCTATTCAGGGTTTTTATGGAACGACCACCATGTCGTAGCTCAGCGAAAATAATATCAAGCGGTATTTCATCTCAACACCGTAATTAACCGCTTTAATGCAAATAGTCATTAAAACTGCATTGTATGTAACATTAATTTGGAGAGTTACCGAATGGAGGCCTATGCGCTACAATCAGACAAAGATCGATCGAAGGAGATGACTGAAGACCCAGCAGTATTGTTCAGATTCGAATATTTGAAGTAACAATGTAGTGACCAATGATAGGACAGGGGCCAGGGAGAAAGACCAGCAAGGGGATGATGGTGTGTTCATTTCATGTGTAAAAGTGAACTTATTACTTAGGTAAGTCAATAAATCTTTTGTTTCCCCACATTCGATCTTTGGTATTTCATAGAGCGTTGGTTACAGATAAATCTGTCGTGTACCAAAATGTTCTGATTATCGCATCAGAGATCGCTCTTAGAGGCATTTATCTTTGACTTTGTTAACGAGTTCTGGCCATCCACGTTATAAGGCAGCAAGCATCACCAATCGAGCATATCAACTTTGATCATTCAGTTGCGCATAGTCCTTACTTCCCTCCTTAAAAAGGCTTCTCTTACCCTAGATCTTGATAGGATTTTGGCATTATTAGTCTTTTAACATTTGGTATGTTTTATTATGTGGATTGTTTCTTAATTAGACCTGGCAGCCTCTTATGACTATTGAGCATTAATAACAAACATGAATTTATTTTCCAAGCTTATAGCTCTGAAGACTTCGTTCGCTCCTGATACTCGAAACGCTTGTCAATAGATAATCAATTTTAGTCCACCGCTTCGACATTACAGCTCGACTCTGTCGATCAAATTCAGACGTTTCAGTAGTGCCATCAGTGTATTTGAGGCTGGTTGCCTATAATGAAACGTATTGTTAAAACTATTTTTAATAGAATGGTTCCTCGTAGAAATACAGCTACATCGAATAAATTGTTATTACTTATGTCTTTCATAGAAATTTTGAAGAAATATTTGAGGTGGATTTCGATGTAATAAGATGACAACTTTCGATTTGCAGACAAACTACACGTTTCTGAGCGGATCTAAATGAAATTTGACAAAAAATAGTTTGTGCTATATGTCGATAAGTTCGAGGACGAGCAAAGCTGGTTCAGTAGGATTCTAAATACACGACGGTGTAATAAATGCAAACTTGGATAGAACTCGTAAAGCTCTAATTTTTTTATTTAAACACTTTTTCTAAAACGTACGGAGAATAACGAAATCTCTCAACTGTCACTGCCGTGCAAATGTTTATGATTAATAAACTATTAATATACCGAAAGCTACATCCAATTTGAAAATATTGTATTTCTTGCAATTGAATACATGTTCACAAACAATTTCAACTGATCCACAATCGTGAAATTTCTTCACCTGTAACGGTCACTGCGATGACGGAAAGTGGACGCTACTGGAATTACATTCCATAATTTGGTTTACATTTCGCTGCTATTTGATGGTTAAAAGTTAAGCACCTGTACGACATGGGCATTATCTACGTGAAATACATTTTCCAGCCGTCGGACTACCAAACGCTGGCCGGAAATTGTAGGAAATTGCGAGAGAAAATGAATCTGACGGTTTGAGAGGTCCGACTAGACAGAAAACATTCATTTATTTACACATATACATATAAAATAATAAAACAAACAAATAACAAAAATAATATAATACAAAAAAGTTGGTGTTAGTTAAAATAATTAAATTAGATGTAATTATGTTATTAGTAGAAGTATAAGTACAAAGTAGTATAAAAATGCCGATCCATGCATGTTACACACGTAAGTATGGTTCAATTTATTTTGCTGTGTATGAATTATTTAAATACCGCAATTGTTTCACGTTTTGTTATAATGGACATCGTACGCGGCTTTGTTAAAATGCGCAGACATTGCATAAACAGAAAATGAACAGTAAAAATAAAGAGCTCTCCATCAATCACACGAACAGAGTCCGCGCTTCCGGACGCGGCCTGGTCTAGCGAAACATTTCTTTGAATAATGAATGTACACAGGTAGGTAAGTATCGTGCACCGTAACTGGACGTGATATACACCGTCGTCGACCGCATGCATAATTTCACTTATTTTATGTGGTTAATTGTCGAAAATGACCGCTAGTGAAATATATTACAGCGTTCCGACGCTAACACTGCTGGTGGCGGTTAATGTATTCCACCGCTCACGTGCTCCGCCCTCGCCTTCGCGTTACCTCCGTCTTTTGTTTAGACACATACGTTGTGTTGGTGCTTACCGCTACACCCGCAATATACCTACATAATAATATGTACATTGCTGACTAGTGTTACCAGATGACCCCTATTCTCGCAGAACATCTCGTATTCTTAGCCATACCTTTAATGTCATGCTACTACAACAACTATTCTGTACTTTGAGATTTCTAACTGAAAGACATTTGATGATTAACTTGGAACACAACTTCTTATTATACATACTTAATTTTACAATTGTACTTCTAGATACAGGTTTTATAAATTCGTAAAAGTTAAGAAAAGATACGTATTAAACAAAACTCAGACGGCACGCGTCAATCGGAAGTAGAGTATAATAGTTAATGCACAAGAGTTATAATAGGATCTTTCAGGAGTTCTTTGACGAAGATATTTTATAATGTATAATTACATATTATATATTCTATAATTGCAATTATGTACTGAATTAATTTAGTCTACCTATTATATAACCTTGAATGTATATATGAGTGTGTAGGGAAGGCGAGCGGGTCGAGGGCGAAATGTATACCAATGCGCCCTCCAGTTAGTCAACAAATAATGGTATAGTTTTGGGGTTTATTCTGAACATCATTAATGCAGATCTAGTGAATTTTCTCAATATCCGTGATTATCTTCCACAGGTTAGTGTCTAACTGATGAAATCTTCGTTAAAATATAAACAGTAAGATCACCAACCAAATGATCCATTAACGAATCCATTGCACTCATTCTGTGATAATAAAATTTCCTTAAATTAGACCGAAGTGAACTTATGCAGGACATAAATTCGAGAGCGCAGCAAGCGGCAGTCTTCTGGTGTGCACAATTGCGGCAAGTCGCGTCTACAATACCGCTGCACTACAATTTTTCAAAGCAGACACAGGCGGCAGGGCATAACAAAAGAGCTAGAAAGGCGCAAATAAACGAGCGCTGCGGCAAGCGGGCCTGGTGCAGGCGACCCCCCCGCGCCGTACACCTAATGCCTAAGCGTCAGTTTTATACGAATATTATGGGATACATGAGAGGCCTACCTCTCATGTATCCCATAATATTCGTATGAAACTGATGCGTTATTATTAGCCTATAACGAGTCACACTGCAGGAAAAAGGACTCCCATAGTAATTCACTAGGGGGTTACGGGTCGATATTCGCAGTTTTTTTTATTTGTCGAGAATGTAGCTTTCCTAACGTTTTCCTTCAGAGTCGAGCTAGTGATAATTTTTAAAATCCTTACTTAGTAGAAATTTAGTACGGGTCGGGTCGGGTCGGAACATACGATATTACGAATCAGTCGAGTATAGATATCCCCGGCTATCAATAAGAAAAAAGACTAATAAGTATACGTCAATAAAAATATATACTAATAAATTTTTTAGATAGATGTGGTACAAAATCCAAATTTAATTTATCTAATGTAACTTTGCAAAGGTAAATATGAGTTCCTGAAAAGGAAGTTGAAGTAAATCTGTAGAAAATATCAGTACATTTAGCGCTTTTCCGGGCGCGGCGCGATGAATACGGCGGAGATGGGGCGGTGCGATACGCGGCATCCGCGATGGACGTTGGGCAGGCGGGGTGCGCCTCAAAGGCGGCTAGAATTGCAATCGCGGTTACATCTACCGTGAGCCAGATGGTTGGTATTTTAGTCTCTAATTAAAAAAAATAGAACAATGTCGATGTAAAAAAAACCTTTCCCTTTGTAAATATTACGACAAGTATTTAATTAATATTGTATTTATTTTCCCCAGCGGAAGGAACAGTATTAAAAAAAGCGTGTAGTACCTATACAATTGTACCCGATTCCATAATACAAACGGAAACATTATCAGAAAACTGTTGTTTCTATAAAGATATCCAGCAGATCTCTAAATATTTCTGGACAAATTGAGATAAACTTTTTAAGAATAAGATAACTTGAGATCTGTATAAAAATCACTATGATTGGAAAATGCGGAAAAACAAGAATTTATTTCACTTTTCATTTAAATTTTCACTACTAAGTATGTAATACAAACGTATGTATGAGAGTAATTAATCATTTTATAGCAGTCATTATTAATACTATCATCTATATTATGCACGGGCATATTATGTTGTTAGACGTTGAATTGGAATGTGCTTCACGTACAGTGTACACTACAAGACATCACTTGATATTCTTATAGTTGTATTACAGCCGGATGATCTTTAATTTTTGCCGTAGTTTCTTATGTCATGTGGTGTTCTAAAGAATACGATTACCTACTGTTAAAAAGTAATCTCTGTATAAAACAGGGATTATGAAAAATCCAGTTCTGTGGTGAAAGGTGACTGTATTCCGATGGCGTCAAAATACGATTGACACAGCAAACTGACACTGGCAGGTGTACCATCTCTTTGTAAAGACAGGTAGGTGGCTGTTCAAATACCAGTATAACTATAGTGCAGTCATATCACTTGAGTAGTGTATACACGTGGGTAAAATTTTTGATTTGGGCAATTTTTCGATTTGATGAGTCTGTATGAATATGTGTGTGTGTGTGTGTGTCTATATAGAGAATTATACACTGATCATTTATAAGGCATTTTCTTGACAATCAGTCACTTGTTTGTAGATTACTGCATTGATTATTGCAATTTGTAGATAAAAAATCGGCATACAACTTTTTAATGTTAACGAAGAAGACGGGTGATTTAATTGTTTAGCTAAACACCAGACGTGACATTCGCGTTAGTTTCGCGGACAGCAATGGGACTCGATCCTTGTCGTTTGTCCTTTACCTGAAGTAGAAGAATATTTATAAACGGGAGTTTGCCGTGAAATCGCTGCAAACGGTTTCTTTCGTCACTTGGACAAAAGAGAATTCTACCATATGTAATATCTGTCATTTTGTTTTGAAAAATATATCAAAACAGTTGATTGAAATAAATTATTTTTTGATTTACATTATAGTGACATGTTTAAGTTTGTCCATTAGTTTGCCTATGGTAATTATCGACCGACTAAATTCAAAGTTGTAGGTGAAGTAGTTTCTATTGACTTCGGTCAATTTCAAGGTATCAGCACTTCATCTCGTAGAAATATTTCTACAGATTGAAAGACGTTTTTCTTTTACTTATTTACTTATATTATAAAGTTCCTTTGTTGGTAGATAATAAGATACAGACATTTAACAAACCCTTACAAATGTGTTCCTATGCTAATTAATTATAATTGTGTGGTAGATGATAAAACAAATGAATTCATTACTAAACGTGGTGACTTTGATATCAAAGGAGGCATGGTAATATTTTTATCTGATTTTTGATACGAAGAAACTAATATTAGATACAGAGAAATGAAAATATTATTCTACTTCCAAATCAAAAAACATTTTATTAGTATTTTATGTAAGTACTACGCATTATTCACATAAAATAGTAAATTAGTACGATTGAAATTATAATCAAGGTGTGTAAAAAAAATTAGATTGAAACCAATCTTCAGCGTTTTCAGCGACACCAGGATTTTCAGCGTTCTTCTAATACAGGGTTACTCAGAAAGTTTTGCGACAGAGTTTTTATTTATGGAACACAGGTTTTGATGTCAATTAAAAGACTATCTATATCATAAAAACAAAACATTCACAAAAAAAATTGATATTCGATGGGAACATTTCCGCGCCAGCTTTTGTATGATTTTAAAATTAAGAGTGCGAAATAAATTTTTGAACTTTTCAGATTTTTTATGTTTCCAGATTTACATTAACTTTAGTAATTATAAAAAGTAACAATTAAGAAATTAGAACTGTCATGATTAAACAACAATTACTTTGCATATATAAAAATTAAATGTTAAAAATACAACACGCAAATGTCTTACAATTTGTAACTTGAGATCCTTTCCGGCAGCGGCAGTAGCAGACGTCGTCACCGGCGACAACCATTGATGCAAATTAATATATCTTTTAGGTAAAAGTTTCAGTGAAACGTCCGCTTGTGCATAAGCGCGTTCAAAACATGCAGCGGTCGCACCGTCCAGCGCCAATGCTGGCTCGAGCAGGGCGCCGCCACCCTCCAACACAACCATATTTTGAACAGTAGCGTCACTATTAGTTTAATTACATACAACACAGCACTTGATAGTCAAGTCACTAAACAGTTCTAAACAGTTGGCGTGCGCGAGTTAGTCCTACATATCTGTCGCACAATACGTAACGTGCAGGCGACGAGAGTCGCGGAACTGGCGCGGCGGGCACCTGACTGCCGCCGCCCGCGCCCCGCGTGCGCCGCCCACCGGCTCGTCAACAAACACCGTTGCTGCAGCGGTCGCCCTGCATCCATAAAACCTTACTTTCGTCCTACTTTCAGATTATCCAGTAGTTATGGGGCTCCGCGTCAAAAAGTATTACTCTTTGAAAAATTTGGGCTTTATTTTATAAACCACAAGCTAATATCTTTTACTAGCTAAATACATGGCTTATAAATCAAGCACTAGATACTGCTTAGTCTACAAGCAGAGTGAATTTAATATCAGAGAGGTGAATATGTTCATGGATTAGTTTTTCACTGCATCATGCCTTATTCACAGATTTAATGTCAGTTTTTCTTTGTGTATAATTACACGTTCCCATCATAAAAATAAAGACGACAAGAAAACTATATTCCAGATTAAATCTATGTGTTAATAATGTCTAGTAATAAGGGGAAGAATCTATCATTTTGGAGTAACAGCTAGTTACAGACTGTTTATTTGTGCCAAAAACACAGAACAATACTTATTCCTTCTTATTATTAATGTGAATTGATTTCAGTTAAATTGGTCCAACGAAGTCCGAAATGGCACGAGGCGCCGCCTTTATCCATGTGATCAATTCTCAATTTCTAAAGCTCCTCCTACTTTAAATAATTCAAATATTCCTTCTTCTCAGTACACAAAACTCTAACTTCCAAACAATTAACTAAGATTTATTAATGAATAACAAAGTAAAGTAGTATATGTTGTGTAGGGTGCGTTCGAACCTTTCCCGAAGCCTGAACAATATTGTATTTTGTTCATAATTCTGTGTTCATTGACAATAATGTTATAGTTCTGACATTTGACGAAGGCAGGTTACGCTTATTAGTGGTTATGCTCGTACATTGTTCTAGTGTGCGTAAACTTGACAACGCACAGTTCGTTTCGAAACGCCGCCGTCTGAAATACAAATGTATTTGGCTTTGTAAGAGTGTGGTTTCAAGTAGCGTCAACATATGTATAATGTACATATATACAAGAAGATAGTTGATAGGTAACAAAAAATCATGAAATACATTTTATTTTTTATTTAGATAATAGTAATTTTAGTGTACAGAATGACATATTAAAATATTTCACACTATTTTTATAGGACCTTATATAAGTATAATATACAAATGTACATATATATACAAACATATATAAATAATAATAAAATATCTAAGCGCGTGCTTACAATCGTCTATATATCACGCCCTTGGTTTGCTAACGCTATTTACTGGCGGGAGTGGGCATTTCACGCACACAAGTGCACGTGTATTTATGTTGCACCATTACAAACAAGGCTAACCCGCTTTCGTGAGATGAAAGAACTATACGTATTTTGTGTAATAATATATATTTTTTTATTATATATTTAGCAACTTTATAGGAAAACATCGACATCCAACTCAATTTTTTTTGCAAAGAAAGATTTAGAAAGTATTTCATGTCAATGAACTCAAAATCAAAGAAATCTCTTAGGAATAGCTTCGCACATCCTAAATACATATATAACTTTGCATATCACTAGCACAGAATAGAACTAATTTCAAAGAATTATAATAAAATAAATAAGCAAACAAAACGTAAAAGTGTTATAGAACGAGTATTGCGTGAATCTAACTTGAATCCAATTTATAAGAACGTTCCCTTGAGGGATATGTCGAAACAATGACAAAAGTTGAAAAAAATTCCATTTCCTTTACAAGTATATATTTTGTGAAGCTTTTTTTTGTATCTAGTGTATTGTTATAGTTTAAGAAGAAAGAATCAAAAGAAACATAATTATGGACAATAAGTAAAATTATAAGCAATCGTAACTTACAATAGGTACTTCCCGAAAAAACTATTTTACGATTTCAGTAAACTGTAACATTAAAGGTTCGATTAATAAAATAGCTTTAATAGTAGAAAAAAAAAAACAGTTATTAAACGAAATAATAAAAATAACAAATGGTTTTTAGTTTTACCTTTTATGGCTACCGATATATTATGAAACGACAATACGTTAGGTAACTACTGAGTGGGAAGCCTGGCAAAGTTAAAAGTCTATGCTGCAGATATTAATTTGCCACAAACACTGGTATTAATAGACGCGAGACAATAAGCTACCCCGCGAACTTCCCGTCAGCAGCCTAATGTTTTGCAGCACGCAACTGACATCGTCACACCCTCTGTTCCGAATCGCGGTTTATATTTTAATAATGGTTCACATTTTGTGTCGGCATAAGCAGTCTACGAATAGCTAGTACTTTAATGATAATAATGTAAGGTATAAAAACGTAATATATGCCTATATATTTAGTAAAATAATTTTGTCTTGTCACATACGTACTCGCACTAAAAATACTTTGGAATAAAAGTACTCTCAAGAAATATTTCAGTTGATTGCTATGTAGGTATATATCTACTTTATGTTCGTCGCTTTTAGAAAACAAAACAAATAATTAATTCAATTCATTAATTATTTTACAATTCAAAGGATTTTAGGAAGTAGTATGTCTTCGTCGGTGTGGCTGTCATTCTTGTGAACGTAATTAACTTTCTTTTTACGGCAATGTCAAGCGAGGCATTTCAAATTAACTTTTCAACTCAGTTTGTAGTTTACGGAAAACAATACTGATGCTTAATGTTAAAATGTTTACCTATAATAATATTATAAGAGCATAAAAAATGCGTCTTGTTTTATTGAGGTATCATAATTTCCACAAAGAATCTTGACTAAGGAATACGTCTTATTGAGGTATTATCATAATTTGGATAAGGAATTTCCACTTATAGCCGATCGTACGATTGCAGGTCGGCAACAGTCAACCTACTCGATATTAATCGTCACCTTAAAAAGCTAACAATAAGGGATGAAACGGAATAGCTTTCGGAAAACTAATGTTTCGCAGAGCATACAAGGAGTGATTTGATTGTTGAGAAGTTTAAAATAATAAAACAGTTACAAAGAGTAAGTACAAACCAAGTAACAGGGTAATGTTGCGTTTTGTATTCACTCGTATGTACCTAGTCTAGCCATAGATATTGTTACAAAAAAACGTTAGATATTTTTATTTTTGCATTATGATTTTATTAGAATTTGTGTTGTTTTAGAAATAAATAGGGGTAAACATTTTAAAAATATTATATTTGTTGGAAGTGGTCACCATGTGCGTTTAATAATTTTTCAAACGTTGTGGCCAGTTTTCGATAGAAACACGCACAATTTCCATGGAAAAATTAGTAACTGCCACCCTTATGCAATGTTTTAGGGATTCAATATTATCATAGCGTTTACAGAATGCCATGCTCTCTAAAATAGATAAATCATAATCATAAATCTCTAAATCATAATCGAGCAGATTAAGATCGAGGACTAGATGATGACCAGTTTTCAGCTCTAATGAAGTCGGGAATATACCTTTCTAGCCACGCCTGTGTTGTAGGAGCCTTATGACCTGGTGCCGATACTTGTTGAAAGGACCATTCTCGGTTATGGAACAGGGTGTTGTTAAGAGGCTTTGTGATCTTCTCAAAAATCGTATCTTGATACAATTGAGCCGTTTTAATACCTTTTTCACAAAAATATGGTTCAGTCACTCCTTGATAGCTAACACACCACTGAATCCGGATAATGGCCACGTTGCACCCTATTGACCAGTTTCTCTAGAATTATGAGCATAAACTCAATCATTCTGCTTGTTAAAATGTTCCTCAAACGCAATGGTGAACATTTTCTCGTCCGTAAATAAGATTTGTCTGTGAGCTTCCGTTGCGTACCGCCGAAGAAGTTGTTTTGATTTGTCAACCCTATTTGTCTTTAAATTATCACTATTATTAGTTAAGAAATGACCAAGTATGTCTTTTGTAAACAGCGCTCCTAAATCATCTTTTAAAATACATGACATAGTTCTGGTGATATATATATCTTTCTGGATAAAATCTTTAGCTTCTGGGCGGGATTTCTCTCCTTCAGAGCTTTAATCGTGATTGGTACGAATAGTACGTGGCCGACTAGACCTTTTTCTGACAGAGGCCGTTTCAATGTACCTACCAATAGGCCGGTACACAAACATCGGGTTAATACCAAGCGGATGGAGTTTCAAAAATTGCATTTCGGTCCATGTCTACTTTGTGTAATGCATATACAGCAATATGGTTTTATTATCAGTACAATATTTAATAATGATTGGTGCGAAAATAATAAAACAAGAGAGAAAATAAGAAAAATTCAAATACAATTTGTTTTTTTCCTTTATTGCAACGGTATTTTTAGCCAGACAGGTATATTTATATTTGATGTAGAGATGACATCAATAAGTGCGACGGCACTGTGGTCGAGTAGTCCGCGACACGGGCCTACTCGGTGGTATATCGGTTTAATTATTCACACGACACACCCCCCACCCGGCGCGCATCATCCGCTTGCTGCCAAATTAAAAGTAAATAACGAAATGAAAACAAGCGGCCGTACACCGCGAGGGACTCGCAAACCTTTTACCGCTGTTGTGTAAACAACTACAGCTAAACACACTTTATCATTTTATCGGCTATCTAGTTTGCTGATGCAGATAAAAGTGCTAAAAACGATCTAAAAGGTTTTAACGAACTAAATAGTAACGATGGCGAAATACTATTTTACTTCTAAAAGGAAATGAAATAATCGCTGTTTTTTGAAAAAAAAGAAAATTATGTGTAACGTTTTTAAATAAAAATAGGTCCTTTACATTTTTCTGTCAAACTGGTGGATAAATGCCGCAAAACAGCTAGAACCAACAGCGCCACTCTCAGCGGAGAGCAATTTCGAAGAACAATGAACTGGGATGAATAGTGGTGCAAAAGTGCAAGAGTAAAAAGTATATTTACATCATGTGCATATTTTCCCACCACAGTGTAAAATCGGATAGGAATACGCAAGTGTTGCATGGAAACAGACAGCAAAGTGATTATTTAATATCAGGCAAAAGTTAGAATGACGTAAAGGGGAATTTAAGTCAGTCGTTTGGAACATATTTTAAGGTTAAAGTTGTGTTGTGAGAGGTGCGAGATCATTAGTGACAACATCAGGTGTTGTAGTGTCGGGTAAGACAGGTGAGACAGTAACGAGCGGCTGCCGAGTCATTGTGGTATACGAGTAGCCCCTCATAGGGAAAATTGTCACAAAGTAAAGAATGTCACGAGCTATATCGTTATTTCGACACATGGATTAACAGTTACAGAATCTACTTTTATTAAATAGTCATTTATTTTTTTGTTACATGAATTTTATTATGCTTATAATAAATACGAGCAAACATGAGTTTTATTTTAGTATATACTTACATGTGGATATTTATCGTCATACATATAGACTTTCCGTAATGGGAACAATGTAGCTTTTCTTATTATGCTATGGATTATTGCAACATAAATTTGATGTATGGTGGAATGTAGGAAGTGATGGTTCTCAAGCAGCACACAGCAAGCGGAGCACGACAGCAGGTTGAACGGCCGGGGAGGTACCGGAGCGTGGCACATACGGCTTCGCACATACGACGCGACGCTGGGATTACTTACAACTAGTCATTCGTACACTGTTTTATGTGCAAGCGCACTAATTAATTCGAAAAGTTTGTGAAATATAGCGAATTGCGTGAATTGTATATAATGGTTTTCAGACACAAATCTCTCTAAGGTCTTGTTAATGAATTCTGATTTATTAACAAACAAAGCTCGAGTCTATAACGGCATTGAAGAAGGGCGACTTAACAGATTATGTGACAAAGCATTTTATGCGTAACAAAACCACCGAATTGAAAGAACAATTACCCCAGTCAAAGCAGGTTTCCCGAAAAGCGCGCAGAGATAATATAACAAATCGCTAGCGTAACAAAAGAGGCTTTCTCGCGGCCATTACGAGACGGGATGCAAGGAGTGTGAAGCGGGCGGGCGGCGGTGTACGATTAGCGTATGCGGCGGTGCCGGCGTGCCCAGGGGACGAGCCCAATTTACGATTGCTGCAAAGAATATCTTCAATGTGGTAAATTTCAAGCCGCTAGTGACCAACGGGAATTACTGTTACCTTAGTATCTGCTACTTGTCGCAATTGAATCTTCTTTTTTTACAAAGCGTAGAATTTATATAGACTGAATAAATAAAAAATTTCACGAAAAGTACGAATGCAAGGTAGACGATAGGTCGGTGAGGGAACCGTAATAAGGGCCACCATAAAACGTTACATTAGGTAATAGCGGCTTCTGGGGTGGCTATAAATATCACCGTTCGGAAGTACGGCCAGTGTCCCGCGGGAGGACAAAACGTCGCCGACCGACGTGGTGTACTGTGGACGTGTCGCGCTAATAAAAACATCTATCTCACCTTGCGTGTTCCGAGGAGCAAACGCTGGGCATATTCCGCCGATCAATATCACTTAGCAATAACATGGAGCTTTCATATACGACCATTAACTCAACTTGATATACTACTTTACAAAATTACGACCACTGCGCTCTAGTCAGCAATGTATCTCGTGCAAGCTAGACTGATTGCTGTCCATGTGGTTTAAATACTAAGGTCATGAAAAATGTTACAATAAGTCCATAGTGTTTGGAATTGGCGCGAGCATCTTTGCATACCCGCATACATTGATTACTTGAAGCAACATTTTTTTTGTCCCCGCCATATTGAAGGCGGTTTGAGAATTTCATTTTTTGGAGTAGTAACACGCGCTCGGCGGCGAGCAGGAGTTAAATTGAGTTAAATTCACACCGCGGTCTCGGACAGTTGATTATTGATATTCGCGCCTATTAATAGGTCTTGTTCGCGATATCCTTGTGCCACGCGAGTGTTTTGGTTGGAATTGTTTGGGTGTGATTGTGCTTGTGGTTTGGAGTGATTTCTCGAGGTGATTTGCTGCCGGGTGTGAGTTGCCGAACGATAGCGGCCACCGGCTCACCACAGGACGAGACTTGGATTACTACACAAGTATTTATTGGGAATTTATGTATTTATTTATTCAATCACACTAAGATAGGTCACGTCTAGTAGGGACTAGCGTAGGAACACTTTCCAGATTTGTGCGTGGGCAAAACCACCTGGGGTAAGTGAGGCCTGTATATCCTATTATTGTGCTTACCCACCATTGTGGTGGTTATTGAGTAAGTTTACTACATTTGGGCCCGAGTGCACATTCCTCGGGCTGCTTTCGCGTAACGCGAGGCAGGTGCGCGCCTAGTGTGCGCATCGTAAACACATAGTCCTAAAAACTTTAAAGGAGACGGAAGTCGAAGTTAACGACAATCAAAATTAGTATAATAATATTCCGTATAATATTCCGTATATATATAAAGCTCGATTACCACTCACTCACTGACTGACTGACTGACATAATTGTTCTCCCAGTTCCCCCCCGGTGGGTGAGAAACTTTGAATGAGAAAGTAAACTTTCGGGGTCGGTGAGCACCAGAAAAATCCGACTTCTTCGAGTTGACCATACCTGATGAAAAATTTAAACGGCCAGACCAAACAGTAACAGCTGCGCGGGGGGTGCTCGACCAAATGTCATAGGGAACTGCCGGCAGATGCCAGCGGACGTCGCGAAAATTTGAATTTCGAACGTCCAGCGTCGCCTCCATACAAAATGAAATCGCTCGTAGCTCGGAAACGGTAAGAGGTAAGTGAGGAGTGCTCGACCAAATGTCATTCGGGAAGGTGTAAGCTTTCTCGTGGTCAAAAAATTTTTTCAAAATGGCCGATTCAAGATGGCGGCCGATTTTCAAGTTTGTCCGAGGGGGGTGGAAATCGGCACCCGGGGGGTCGCGGGGGCCCCGATTGAGAATTTCGGGTCGGTTTTTCGATTCCGCCGTTACCAAGATGGCGGCCGTCAATTGAAATTTCAAATTTCGATCGCTCATAAATCCCGCGAGGCCGGAGGCCGAGCGGCGCGGGCGAGGCCGCAGGCCGAGCTCGCCCGGGACTTGCACCGGGAGCGGGCCCGTCCTCATCCGGTGGACCTTCAGCTCGACGGTCGACGGCCTGCCTGAACGGTGAGAGATAGTCACGTGGTGCTCGACCGAATGTCATAGAGAACCGCCGGCACTTTGACGAGAGCGCGATGAAAATTCAAAATGGCCGATTCAAGATGGCCGCCATACAAATTTATTTCGACCGTCTCTCCCGAACGGTCGGAGATATCGAATCGGGGCTCGAACTAATGTGGTGGGGCAAGTCGATGTCCTTCCACTGGACCAATTTTTTTTTCCAAGATGGCGAATCCAAGATGGCGGCCATTTTTAAAATTCCTCCGATCGGGATGAAATTTAATACCCGGGGAGTTCAGGGGACCCTGATTCGGGATTTTGGAACATTTTTTAAATTCCGCCATTTTTCAAGATGGCTGCCATACAAAGTGGAAATTTCGATTTTGGGGTCTGAGTTCATTTCCGAGGCGGTAGCTCGAATTGGGCAAGGGGCGCGGGGTGGAATTCCCTTTCGTTGGAAACTCTGGTCTATGGGGAAATTAGGTGGAGAAAAAAAATTCAAGATGGCGGACACAAAATGACGGAAATTTAAAAAAAACTTTGGGAAATTTAAAAATTTCTGAGCGAATGTGTTTCCAGGTGGAAAATCGAGAAGGAAATTTGAGGATTTAGGGTAGGTGCCGAAACTTTCCAAGATGGCCGCCATACGAAATTCTTTGGGCGACAGCTCCGAAACGGTTAGAGATATCGGGTTGGTGCTCAAACTAATATCATTTATCATGACGATTTCATTCTACTGAGGGGAAAAAAATTTTTAAGATGGCAAATCCAAGATGGCGGTCTTTTTCCAAAATCATCCGATTTGGATAAAAATCGATATCTGGGGGGTTTAGGAGATCCTGAGTAAGAATTTGGAATTATTATTTATTTTCCATCATTTTTGAAGATGGCGGCCATACAGCGAGGCCGCAGGCCGAGCTCCGCGTAGGGCGAAGCCCGGAGCGTCCGAATTCGATCACTGTGTTACGCGAGGCCGAAGGCCGAGCTGCGTCTGACGAGGCCGCAGGCCGAGATCCGCGTAGGGCGAAGCCCGGAGCGACCGGACTACGGCACCACCAGCCGCCGCGCACGATGTGTAACTTACGCGAGGCCGTAGGCCGAGCTGCGTCTAACGAGGCCTCAGGCCGAGATCCGCGTAGAGCGAAGCTCGGAGCGACCGGACTACCGCACCACCAGCCGCGTACTCTGTGTAACTTACGCGAGGCCGTAGGCCGAGCTGCGTCTAACGAGGCCGCAGGCCGAGATCCGCGTAGAGCGAAGCTCGGAGCGACCGGACTACCGCACCACCAGCCGCGTACTCTGTGTAACTTACGCGAGGCCGAAGGCCGAGCTGCGTCTAACGAGGCCGCAGGCCGAGATCCGCGTAGGGCGAAGCCCGGAGCGACCGGACTACCGCACCACCAAAATTTCAAGTTGTCCGATCTGGATGAAAATTGATATCGGGGGGGTTCAGGGGAGCCTGATTAAGGATTTATGGTTATTTCCAAGATGGCCGCCACACAAAATTCTTCGGAAGACATCTCCGAAACGGGTAGACATATCGGATTGGTGCTCAAAGTAATATTGTTTATCATGACGATGTCTTTATATTGAGGTAAAATTTTTTTTCAAGATGGCGATTCCAAGATGGCGGCCATTTTTCGAATTCATCCGATCCGGATGAAAATTGATATCTGGGGGGTTCGGGGGAGGCTGATTAGGGATTTGGAATTCTTATGCAGGTCCCTCACAACATCAACTACAGCGATCTCTCTCAGTGTGTAACTTAAGCGAGGCCGCAGGCCGAGCTCCGCGCAGGGCGAAGCCCGGAGCGTCCTCCCCATTAGGGGGAGGCCGGCGCCCGGGGGGCGCCGCCGAAACCTAGTTTTAAATATTAGTGGAATGGTGCTTGTACTAACTAAGAATGTACAAGGTTGAAAATTTTAAGGAGCATCGTTTCTTTGCGTCGCCCTCTAGTATAATGCGAGTATAAACAGCAAACAGCATATGAGTATCTACATTAGTAGACTGGTTGTGTGGCTTTCGCGGGAGAAACGTTTGTAGTTTCACTCGTTCGTCGTTAGTGAAACCGAGCTTTAATATAGCCACGAGCCTGGGAGTTTGCTTTCTTTCATTTGTTTGTACGCTAATGTATGAAAATTCCTACAAAAGAAATGTTACTCTTTTTAAAAGGCCTTCTTGTACATAAAGGATTTAAAAAGCAGTTACATTTGTATCTATTTAGTTAAAAATAAAACATTAGTGGTGTTTTTCGAATTTATATATCAGTAGTTTCAATATACAGTATTAGATTGTAGAATAAAGTATTGTTACAAGACATGACGTATTACTACTAAAGATAATAAAAACATTACTACTAATTGTAGTTTTAATCTTACCAACACAACGAATAATAATAATTAACACTTTTGAAGGATACACATACATAGCTAATTAGTGTTCCAGTCTAAATAAAATAATAAGTCCAGGTTACGAATCCTGGTCAAAAAACTTGTTTTATGAAAATTTTTCGTTCTGTGGATGTGGGTATCGCTTGTACAGTATCCGTCGATATTGGTACATTGTGAATGTAAAAAAAATTGGTCATTCCATGACATGAAGCGACCGATAATGTCTTAATGTGGCGGTTAATGGGCTCAAAAACAAGAAAATCAGATGATCTCTTCGTGAATTAGGTATATCAATTATGTGCCATATATATAACGGGGGTAACGTACTTAATCTGATAACAAATATTAGTATGGTCACAAATGCATTTTAAAATTAATGTAATTCGTTTGAACCAATAGCAACATAGTCTATATTATATTCCTAAATAACAATATTTTCATATAGGAATGCACTATAAATAATGCAGTATTTCTTTGTCAATTTATTAAATATACATATTAAATATTGTATATACATGTCCATATGTATAGTCTGTGCGGAAAAAGAAACGTAAGATTTGAGGGCGCGGCAGCGCGACATTACCATTTTTGTTTTGTTGACAACAACACTCTTGTCATTATAGGTCGACTGTAGTAAGATCTTGATATGTGAGTCATAAAACGGTTCAAAAAAATTTAATAATAATCTTTATGTAATAATATTTTATTCTAATATTTATTGCTACAAAAATATAATTAATTAAATTTAAATTTTATTCTATAAAAATTAAGTATAGAGCATAACACAGTAATACTATTTAATAGGACGTTGTCAGGCCGCTTGAAAGCTTTAAATCAGAACCATAATCAAAGTTAGTCCGATTCTAAATATTCCATGCCGGATATGGTTGAGCTAGCTTTCGAAATGCTAGCTGCTCCAAAAAAGTATCATCTTCTGAACTTGACATGTTTGAATCTGTTACATTTATTACGAATTCTTGCATATTTTCAATTAAATGGCCTTGTTCCCAATATGTCTGTTCCAAATGTATCAGTGTGATCACACTCTTTTTGTCACTGTTCTGCAGTAATATTATTAAAGCATTCATTTATTATTGGCAATAGTTCTTTGGCTGATACATTAAGATTCTTTGCTGCCAATTGTCCTTTAAGTAAACTCCATATTACTCGTAATTCTATAGCATTACGGTCACAGTGTGACAATTAAGGATGACAGTGAGTTTTTTCAGTTTCATCTCTTTTAGACATATTTTTAAGTAAAAAAAAAAAACAAATTATATGTCACTGTAATATTCATTTATCCTGCTAATCGGTGTATATTTTTTAGAGTTCAACCCTCGTTAGTTTTGATTCCTCGGCTCTTAGAACAACACGAAGTTGCGAAATGTTTAAACTGGACAAGCTGGTGATTAAGTTCCTTACAAAGGTGTTAGCGCGACCTATATCAAACCGAGGTTTGATAATGTGTAAGGAAATTCTTCTCCATCATTTTCCACCGTCCAAGATTGGTGTAAGTAATTTCGTTTAGGACGAAAGTGCATCGACGAAGAACCTCGCTCCGGTCGATTCGTTGAGGCACTCGCACCAAACAACATCAAATCAGTGGAGAAATTCTGGGCGCACGACAGCTAAAGACGAAAGAAATAGCAGCAAGGACAGGGCTTTCAAAAACTATAGTCCTTAGGATTCTTCATGAATACTTTCATATGAATAAAGTTAGTACTAGGTGGGTGCCAAAACTTCTTTCAAGTGTGCAGCGAAGTCAACGAGTACCGTGCTCTAAGGAACTTTTGGAGGTTTTTCAGAGAAACAGAAACGATTTTTGGAGTGAATTATTACTGGGGATGAAACTATGGTTCTTTACTATGAACCCCTTCCAAAAGGGAGTGGATGGAGTGGCGTCGTTCTGGTGAAGGACCGCCTAGAAAGGCAAAGGTGACTCAGTCCACCAAAAAGATTATGGCTTCGATATTCTGGGATTGTAAAGGAATATTGCTTATAGACATAAAAGAACAATACTACGGTGACTCGAAGCTATTATGCTAACCTTATAGAGCAATTACGAGAATCAATTAAGGCGAAACGTCGTGGAAAACGAAGCAAACGTGTGCGTGGGACTTCTTCTTGACAACACCCGTCCACTCACTCCGTCGCAGTAGCGAAACCTGCTTTTTTCAGTGTGGCTTCACGAATTTCGCCACCCACCCTATAGTCCTGACTTGGCTCCCAGTGATTACTATTTGTTCTCAAGAAGATTTTCCACTGACGGTGAAGGGACCATTGCGATTTTCACCTATTTTGAAGACAAAACTGCTGACTATTTTTATATTGAGATAGAAATGCTAATTAAACGATCCGAAAAGTGTGATCAAATATCAACTTTTGGATACATATATTATATAAGTATAGACGTATATATTTCAGTATTTTGACACCATTATTATATACATATAATACGTATTTTCCGGACGCACTACGTTTGCCTTTTGTCTTCACCTACGTTTTACCTTCCCAGGTTTGCTGGAAGGGAAGTAATCTCTGCAGAAAATATGCTTCTTATCTCTTGTACATCTTTTCTTCTTCGTTTTTCATTTATTTCGTGATATATGTGTGTACAATAAATAGTTAAATAAATAAACGTTTAATTACAATTAAAAACTAGAATTGAATTCTCGGTAGGATAAGCATTCATTAATATAATATTAGAGGCGTTGATTCGGATCTTGGTGGTCTGTGTATCGTCTTGGAGTGTATATTTGGACCAACGACACAAGGAATCCTAGTGTGGAAGTTGAATGTGTAAATAATGTGAATAATTCAAAGTTTCAACGGTCCAACAGCGGACAAGTCTCAACACAGGTTGAATAAGTCAAAATCATCAAATCGCCTTAGTTGAGCAAGAAAGCAAATAAGAGGGGTCCCTCAAATTGCTTGCTTTATTAAGCGAACCTTAAAAGTTTAGGGCGAGCGTAGTTTACAAAGGTAAGCAAGGTGAGTTTGTTTTAAAGGCAATGTCAACATAGAACATGACCGAGTAGGGAAAACGGGAATGAATAAAGTAATTGTATGTAGATAAAACAGGTCTTTTTGTATTATGAGTCTTGCGAGTTACCGAATTAAAAGAATTTATCAAAATTACGTTATTTACTCTTCACATTCTAATTTATGAAAGCTGATATATAAATCCCTAATTAGCTAATTCTATCAATGGGCGCGACTTCGTACGCGTGGACTTACACGTAAATATGGTAATTTTACTGTACTGCTACACCATCCTATTATATCCCACTTACCATATAGCATTCCATTCCGACCAAAAGTTAATCCCAGCCGCCCCATCTAATAGTATGCATGACGAGAGTAACTCATCTCATATCTCCCATGATACTGCACGCATTTGTATAACGAGTTTAACGATTTGAAATACAAGTGTCCTATACGTTATCAAACTGAAGTTAAGATATACCTATGGCCATCTGTAATTAAAATATATTCAGCTACTTTTAGATGATCCGCGTGCAGACAAAAAAACATGTTGTTTTTGGCTTTGTATCGTACATAACAGTGCAATGAGATTTTTTTTTTTCATAAACACTTACTGTACTGTACAAACATGGTTTTGATGATTTCATTGTATATATAGATTTTCATAATGTTGATTTAATTTCTAAGTGGATAGTTGGTGTAAAAGACCGGTGCACACTGTCTAGTTGCAGCTAACTGGATGCACGCAGGTGGGGCGGTTCGGTAGCACTCGTGTCGTGTACAAGTATGTATGTAGTCCCAAGCGGTGCACTACAATATGCTTGCTGTACGTCCATCACACGTCACTATCAATTACCGCGAGGGTGCCGCCTCTCGCCCGGCACGTCGCTTGCAAGGTAATTAAACTGTCAAACGTTACTGGTGTATGGTTCCTTATTTATTAAAAATAGACCTTAAGTTTACTACTACAATATATCTGATCTGTTACTTGATTTAGACCTTCTGAAAGCAGTAGAGGTAAACATTTATGCAGAATTTTCCTATTGTTCAGTATAGTATAGAATACAAGGAAACACTAACAGAGCTGACTCCCTACATTATCTTCATTATCTACGCTAATGAAGGCGCACTTCTTCAGGTCGCGTGGTCCGATCGCGTAGTTCGATCGGATCAATCGAACGACTATGACTTCTGAATCCTTTTGGTGCGATTCCATATTCGAATCAAGAGGAAAATAAAAGTATTCGTTTCGCAAAAGATTCTTCTTGATCAGTCAAATGCATCATACGTATAACATACCCAATAAAATGACAATAAATTAATTTATTTTGTTACTAGCTGACCCGACAGACGTTGTCCTGTACAAATTTCAAATAAATTCCATAATTTCAATAAAAAATTTTTTTCATTCCTGAAAGCTTTTCCAGGACCATAACGAACAAAACAAAAAAAGAATTACGCATATCCATCGTTCGAATCGTGAGTTCATACAAAAAAAAAACATAGAGAAAAGCACTTTCAGTTTTCCCCGAATTTTCTAATTTTCCGGGCAACTTTTCCAATTTTTCTTTCCCTAAAAACCTTATTCGGACTATTTCGAACATTTATAAAAAATAATAGCCAAATCGGTCCATCCGTTCTCAAGTGATGCGCTTACCAACGAACAGCATTTAATTTTTATTTATATAGATATATTTAACACAAGCAGTTACAATAAATTCCATAATATAAATAGCGCAAGGATAGAATAGTGTTCACAAATTATTTGTCAGAAATGTCAAACAATAAAAATTCAAATTGGTCAAATTCAACACCACATCTGAACCTTATTATTTACTATACTTGCAAGTCCATAAAAAATAACATTTTTATCAATTATATTGATATCGAGGACTTTTAAATTCTTGTAGGTCGATCTATCCGTTGAGGTACACAATGACCAAAGTATTAAAATGACCACGAACTACGCGAACTGGAAAAATTATAGTTCTCGTGGTTAGACTATGAAATCGCACCAAAAAAGAAGAAAAGATTTAGAAGTCATCGTAGTTCGATCGATCGTACTACAGGGTAGTCGAGGGCATTGGTAGTGGGTATTGGTTGGTTTAGTGGTAGTGGGTCGTGGATGACGACTCCCGCGGATCCGACTCCTTGACTCCTTTGATTCACCGACTTATATTTTATAAGAGCCTGAGAGCGTCTTATTCGCTTTGCATCATGTTCGTTCATGTAACTCAGGAATCAAAAAATGAAAGGTATAAATAACTCCTCGGAGTCGATAACAGTTAGCCGGAATCATTAAGTTTCGGCTCGGCTCGCGATTTCGGATCTTTTGATTCATTGAATCCGGAGTTACCCATCGCTACTACAGGGACCTAAAAATCCTCGTCCTTTGATTGATGAAATTAAGCGATCGGACCACGCAGCCGGAAGGAAGCGCACCGCGGGCGATCACTAGTGTTGTTATTACTCCTAACATTTTCCAGTCGATACTGTCACTATGGTTTACACGAGTTACAAAAAGACTGCACGTGACGAATGTTCTGAAATTTAATTATTTTAATGACGACTGTTTAGCTCAATTGGTAATGCCTTTGGGTAATGTGTAAAAGGTTCCGGGTTCGTTTCCCGGTTTGACTTAAAGATATGATGATTGAATTTTACGTTATATCTTATATCTAAAGAGAAAATAAACAATTAACGATATAAAATATCTAATTAGACTAAAAGTGAAAAAGGTGTCTTTGAGTTTAAATAGAAATATAATTAAGTTTATTTCTTGCTTTCATAATATCCGACGTAACTTGTCTGAATAACAATCTGCAAGCTGGGTAAGTGAATTTTAAATAAAAGAGCGAGAAGTCGAGGGCCGACAGCGGCCGAGACGGTCCGAAGTTTTGTCATTGTTTCTATATTGCGCGGGGCAATTAGAGCAAACCCGGGGAGTGGAGATGGCGGGAATCGTCGTTCGGCCCACCCGCGTGCTTAGCTCTCGCCAATCAAATTACGGGAGCATCGCTACTTGTCCTCCCCAAACATTAAGGCAATACCTTTCAATTCATGTAGCAACATCAACACTTCAACTAATGATCGTCGTCTATTTGATACAGTTTTGACACGAAATGATATCTGTCAATATTCATTTCAGTTTTTAGAGCAGGTACATTACCAAATAATGAGACACTACAGTCAATATAATTGTAGTAAATGGTATATAGAGTAACACTGTCACACGATCATTTCTTCTGTTATCCACTTCACATGTAAACGATTCGTTGAACGTTATACGCTCTTTTCACTGCAATCGAGTTTTAAAGTATCAGACTTAATTCTATCGACCAGGTGCATGTGCATCTCTTTTGTTGATTGATTCATTTGTTATTATTTCATCTATTACGACGATAAATAAAATTTTCTATTTACTTAAGCTCCGTATACACACACACACCGTGTATGGAGTTTATGCGAATAAGTAAGTAAGTAAAAGCTCGGTGTGCTGAACAGAGCGAAGTGGTACTTCACCCCTGGGCAACTCCTTAAGCTTTACAAAGCTGAGGTGAGGCCCCATATGGAGTATTGCTCTCATCTCTGGGCTGGCGCACCGAAATACCAATTGGACCCATTTGACTCCATCCAAAGACGTGGTGTTCGTATTATCGACGATCCTACTCTCACGGGCGGTTTAAAACCCCTCAGCATTCGGAGAGACGTTGCGTCTCTCTGTGTTCTACCGCCTGTACAATGGGGAATGCTCTGAAGAATTGTTTAATATAATGCCCACCCGGGTTTCTACAACCGCACCCCCCGTCACAGAAGTGCGGTTAATCCGCATTTCCTCGATACGGAGGTGTCGCGCACTGTTCGGTCCAAAAAATATTTTATACCGCAAATCCGTAGGCTGTGGAACGAACTGCCTCAAGAGGCCTTTCCATTAAACTACGACATGGGGTTCTTCAAGACTGCTGTGAATAGGATTTTGCAAGGTCGGCCTCGCCCCCGCATACCCTCTGGTGTTGCGGGTGTCCATGGCCGGCGGTAACACTTGCCATCACGTGGGACCGCTTGCTCATCCGCCCACTTTTTTATATATATATATATATATAAAAAAATAGAGATTCAAAAGATCGGCGACCAGTCTATAAAAGGATGACAACAACATAATTTCAGACAGTGTTATCCGTTAAACGTGCAGATTATAGCCTATTTAAAAGCATAATTTCCTTTGAAACATATTGTTGGCTGTTTGTAGAAATGTATACGCCGCACATAGTAAGCTTTCGGAGGTGTACCACTAGCGGTTTACCCGCGGTAATTACTATGCTGTGTACCGAAAAGCCGGCGACGTCGCCGCTGCACACGGCCTGTACGGTAATTACCACCGGTCGATAGGGGTGCCGGCGATCTCTTGTCAAAAGGATCGCGTGCTGTGTGGCGGACGCCCATATTAAACGCTAGCGAAGAACCCGTGCCGCATCAGATAACATGCAATCAATTTCGCGATCTACATGCCTCTGCGTCGGCACCGCCCCTGGACTGACGTCACGCCGATAAGGTTATAGTGCCAGCTAACCACTGGTACCACTTTGTCTAGCATACTCAAAATTCACGAAGTCGAATGCATTTTGAGGATTGTTTATATTTTACTGCAAAAATAACAATATCCCGAATGTCACGAGCATGGCGGCAAACTATGTGATAACTACATAATATAGATATTTTCTTGTTTTCAGTTCGGCGTAAGGATGAATCGTCTAATCAAAGCATTCAACGTACGTTACTATGCTATGCAAAGTCACGCGATCGTTTTATCGCACACCTTTTTGTGTTTTATAGACAGATAAAGTTTGTTTAAAAAGCTCGCATGCTTTTAGTACATCAAAGTCTAAGTAGTGCAAGTAGAGTAATTCAGAAAATCCCAACACGGAACAATGAATATTGAATCTATTAAATTTATGATTATTGTGATCAAAACCTTCTGATTACATAATTATCATTCGATGTTATCGAAATATTATTCGATAACATGTTTTAAAGGAATCAAATGGAAAATAAACAAAGTTTTCCTCCTATATCGCGAAAAGCTACGCCAGTCAATTTGATATTACGAGGTAATGGAGAGTAAGTGGCATGATTTACGCGGCTCCATGGATGGGCTTTCGCGGGGCAGTACAATTATCGGCCCGCGGGCGCTCTCAATTACAAAGAGGCGCGCCCTAGGGACTGTAAGATCCGACCCGGCTGGTCCGACCACAAATCTTTTAGGCTTACTATATTATGGCCAGAAAGTTGCAAACAAGTAAAGTAAACTCAATTTTTTTTTTTCATTTTAAATGTTCAAACGATCGTTCGATGAACGAATTGCAGTTTGAGGACGTGATCCGGTCGAGTGTCGCGTTTTAATTTGCGAGGCGACACACGAGTGGATTCCGCGCCATGGTTTGCGGGGAGGAGCGGCGCGTCGAGTGCCTTGCTAATTGCAGCGCCCCGCTATCGTCGACGAACACCAACCATGCAGCCTCCGCCGATCATCAAATATGTACATTTATACATTCGCTCCCATCATGGGGTATTAAATGTGCCAGTTTTCACTTATACAATTTTATAGCCGCAAAACTACTAACGAGGCTAAATGTAATGAAATAAACATGCAGTTTCATTAACCGTATTCTGCTCCACCAATATTTACTCCCAACGGACCTACCTGATAAGCTCTGACCAAGCGTTATCGTATCAGTAAGAACATTAATTACGAGATTTGACACACCACCAACGGGTGTGACAACACAATCTAAGGTAATTATTCTGGTAATTGTGTTTGGTGGAAATAAGGTGTCTCTCTTGCTGAAAAGGAGAAGCTCGGAGAGCTCGCCTGAAGTAATTTCTGAAGAAACAAATGAAACTGCTCCCCTCGCACCGGAGAACGCTTTGCAAACGGCGCGGCCCATGTAATCGGATAATAAAAAGGGCAAACGCGGTAAATATAAGATGAGGAAGACAGTTTTACGACCAGTACCTAATTAAGTGGTGAACCAAATAGAATGAAGAAAACGGTTACAGTACAATAATAAGTAGAAACATTAGAAATGTAAGATTTAAAAGATAATTGTTACTCGTGCTTATATGAAAAAAAAAACAAAGATAAGATTGAATTGTAAATACCGCGATTAAATATTACACTGCAAACGTGTAACAGAGCATCAGCTCGTAAGAGATCATTAAAAAAAAGAATTATTAAATCTTGAATGTTTGTGCAAAGAGAGAATGTCCGCCAAAAATAAAATCAGTGGCAGTGTAAGCAAGCGAGCGTTGCGCGTGAGATGAGTATTTTGGGCGCGCAGGTAGGGCGGCGCGCAAAGGAATGCGACCTCACCTGAGCGCGTCTGATTCACGCGCGCTAAATCAGTGAGTGCTCTACATTTAATAGACATCGCCTCGTTCGATGTTTCACCACTGCACCAACAATGTACACGTAATGTATACCTTCTTAAACTAGAGGATTGCTGGAAAATATTAGTAATTGCTGCGTGTAGACGAAGCAATTTCGAAAGTTATCGTGTATAACAGATAGTTACGATTAGTATATTTTCCGGAATAGAGATAAAATTATTTTCGGAACACCTGATTAGAACTATTGTTGAAGTCTGACTATGGTTTTGATTTGTCAACACTAAATTTTACAATTTGCGATAGATCGGAAAGAATGCACCCGAACGATAAGTATGTTTACCATTAATAAATAAATAAGTAAATAACAATGCCACATGCATAAATAATCGGATTTTTACTCATGTGACAATACAATGCAATAACAATAGATTTAGGAAACTTAGATATTTTGAAGATAAGTACAAATAGTTAAAACCTACTATGAAATTAATTGCTACAAATTAGGATATTTTTTTATTTATAGAAAAAGATGGCAGAGCGGCGGCCGACCCATGTGGTCACAGGTGGGATGCGCTGCCGATCTTGGATAAATTGGGATAGATGTATTTGGATAAATTAACAAATAATTAAAGCGCATGTTCACATTAACACAAATGTTCAGAACTACAGTGATTGTGAGATACATTTTAATGTGTCAGTTTCATCTATGTTGCCCATATCATCGGTTTAAATCAAGTATCGTGATTAACGATCTATTTAGATAGCTGTAACAATTTAAGGTCACCAACATTTAATTCTGTGCGGGTCGCGGACACGGGTTTAGGCCTGGGGCGATTCATTAGCTGGGCCGCGTTAGAACAAACAAATTAACGCGACGGGCGTGTTTTATTCGGTGATAAAAGGGCGCGAGGGCGATGGGCTATGGGCGGTGCGCCAGCTGCGTGTGTCCGCGCGATAAATCTTTCAAGCAACGGCAATCGGGCGGCAGCGGCCCGCCGCTGCTGGTATGGCGCGCATGGCTTTTGATCGCCAGTCTCTCAGAGCCGGCACCTCTTTTGATTCACCAGTGTGGCTCAATGTTATGGTAACTATTACATACATCGTTAACAATCTGTGCAATTGTTACCAACACAATATTCAGTGACAAACATTTAACTATATCAAGTTCGAGATTAACATTTATTGATTTTAGCAATAGACGAATTTAAGACCGTCAGTTTTAAATTTGGAAAAATATAGTAAAACTAACTCAATTTTAATAAGTTTTAACGAGGATAGGGAAAAAGGAGAGGAAAAAATGAGAAATAGATTTCTCCTCCAAAACTGATTCAAAGACTTATAAAATACATAAAAATTATAAAATCAGTAAAAAATAAACTGTATTAAACCAGATACAGCGGGTAACTAAACAAGTAATAAATAGGCTTAAAAGGCGTCATGTCGGTGACCGATGCCTTATGACTTTAGGTTGTAGACATCCAGTGCGGCGGGCCAGGAGGGCACGCAACGCGGACGGGTCTGCTCGGCGCGTGTAAATGGCTTCAGTTAATTAAGTTTAATCAAAATTGTGACGCGCTATGCAACCATCGACCATCTGCCGACGATTCACGCCCACATATAATGTTACAAGGGCTCAATATGATAATACCCATTAAAAACGTTTATCAGCGAAACTGGTCGAGATCTGGCGTTATTGTTAAGAGCATTTGTGGAATAATAATTAAAAACAAACATGCAGTAAAGAAATTATATTGCCTCCGTTCACGTGGATAGGCTCCACTGGTGGATCCATGGATATTTTTTCCTCCTCTTCAATCCACGGGTTGATTCATGGATAATTCTTTATCCTCTTCAATCCACGGGTTTTGTTAGTAATGAATTACATTTTGTTGTTTTAAATAAAATATGTAGTTATTGTGTTTACTTGTAGTTATTGTAATCATTACTTTCGCCGCCTTGAGAAATGTGTACATCGAAGCGACACACAAAAATATTATTATTATATAATATTATATTTGTTCCTAAATTGGTGGATCGAAGAGGAGGACGATTATCCATGGATCTACCGGCGGAGCCTGTTAGTGGATCCGTGTGAACGGAGGGATGATTTTTATAATTCGTACGACAAGAGGATTTTTATCCCGTTTCTATTTCGATTCAATCGTGAAAAGTAAGTTTTATCTGCATTTCGATTGAGGGCCATACTTGCGGATCGATAAACGAATGATGTCAGGATTTAGTAAAATATTAAAACAAATTGTAAAAGCAATCCCGAAAATTTGTTAACGAAATTATAACGATTTGAAAGGTGGGCCCATAATCATAATGGAGGTTTACTGACATCTCAGCAACCACATTAAATCGAAGTCTGGAACCGGTACTGATTTTGTAGTACAAATTTGTTCGAAACTTTTTACCTACAGTCTCTAAGTAAACACAAATAAATATAAAAGTATTTTACATTGTTTTTTGGTTATATTAAGATCATTCCGAATTAAAAAAGACGCTACTTTGTAAAAATCACTAAAATCTTCACTAAATTTAATAAACAAAAATATGTATGATAAAGTATCTACTCGAAGTCATAAAATGGGTTGATCCCATACAAATACGAACATGTGAATAATTTATGGGCACCCTACTCAGTACAAATTTTCGCAAGTTATAGGACTAATTTCTTGTTAATTAGTGGTTCGATAAACAAAATTACCTTATACAATTTTAGTAAAAGTTGTAGTTGTAATTGTAAGTAAAATATTATATGTAGTTACTCAGCTATAGGTATATACTTTTAGAAAAACCAGTCACTTATACAATGGTCATTACCCGAAGTCATGGAATGACCAGCAAGAAGCCCAGTTATGAATCCCATAGAGCATTTATGGGATGAGCTAAAGACGCATGTTCGAGCTCACCCCACCTAGCTACACAGACCTTGCAGGAGCTGAAGACTGCCATCGAGGAAGAATGGGACAACATTCCACAACACGTCATAGTGACGTAGATTGATTCCATGGCAAACCGCATGACGACCGTTGTAAATGTTCTCGGAGGCAATACAAGTTAAGCTAAATAAACGATTTTTTAGGTAAACTATCGTTTTCTTCCAAAATCCAATGCAAGTCTTCCCCATGAAAAAGGCGGACACACGACTTGTTACACTTAAACTCATTTTTTTCAGTACTCTGAATTCAAATTTGGATCAATGACATACTGAAATGATGGTTAAGTAAGCTTCAAAACTGCACAAAAACTTTTTGATAGATCAAACATATTTGTTAAGTTATAAGACAAGTTATAACTTTATAACACATTAACAACGATGTAATGAAATGAGTCGGTGATAATGATAGAGCTCTAGTTTACATTTTATACTGTAACTCTGGTCTGAACGGGTAAAATTAATGGCTTTTGTTTACCTCTTATTTCTACTCGACGATTCGTCACGGGTTACACCAACTACAGACCGATTACAATATAAAATGTGTACAAAAACGCGAAAGTTTAAAAGGTCTAGTTTAGTTGTTAGAAATCATAACGGATGTGTAGAACGTCAGTTATAAATGATAGAACATTCGTGTGGTGTGGGGGCGGCTTCAGAATAGCACCACCCCAACTCTTCGTCATAGGTGTCGTAAAAAGCGACTAAGGGATAACAAAGCCGCTAGCTACCACAAGACTTAACGAACTCTAAAACACAATCTCTAAAAAAGTGGCTTTGCTAGCGTAGCGTTTTAAGGCCATACATCCCTCGTGAACAAGACAATGTGCATGAAGAAGTCCGTGTCCACCAGTGAATGTTAAAAGGGCTGGTTACAGTCACGGTACCGAACAAAAATCGAAATCAACTGTAACTACGAAAGTAAACAGAAATGTTTTATCAGCATGACGCATACTTTAATTAATTGTCATAGTATTTATTATATCGATGAGTAGAGGGATAGCAGTGGAGCAGATAGTCAAGTGTGGCGTGCTGTGCGACCATTAACGCAGCGTGACGAATAGTCCGGTGGAGTTCACTGGTATGGGGCTGCGCGGCGGAGCGTGCCCGCGCGCCCGCCTCTCACGCGATCTTATCGCGCCTTCCGCGAACATAGCATCGCACTGGCCGTTCGTGTCTGTTCCGTGACTGTCTTTACCCAATCTTCGCCGTTTCTTCGGTCATAAATTACAATTTGAAACATTTCACAAAAGTTGAATTCGTTAGTTAGATATATACATAGCGTAGTTAGTTAAAGCTGAGCGACAGTGGCAGTTGACCCAGCGAGGTTGGTAACAAGCGTAATGAGCAGCAAATCCTTTGACCGGCTATACCACTGCCGACGTAAACGCTCAGCTAATTAGGCGGCGCAGATCTGAAGCCACGAGTGCCGCGGCCGAATTACTGTGATTGTATCCGTGGCTTAACTGACTACCAACCCTTTAACAAATCCTAGCAGATATATTCATTTAGTTTACACGTGCGATTAATTTGTCTATACAGTCATAATACCAAAATTTAAGGAGAGTACGGAGAGTACCCCCTACGTTATGGATCGACGAGGATAATTTCCATGCAAATATCATCGTGAACTTTAAATGTCACAATCGGCGATTCGTGACGATATTGTCCAGGCAAGTATGCCACCTAACTTGGACATTCTGAATAACGAAATAACATTAAAAAAATACTTCGGCATTAGTTTGTTTTATTAAAATATTTACCTAGACCAATAAATGGTTTCAATCATGGTTATATAAGTTTTGTATGTATTGTATAAATGTGCAAGTGTGAATGTTGATGATATTTAAAATTAAAATAAAGAATGTATTTTTTTTGTAGTTTCATAAGGCTTGAGGGTAGTTTTGGGATCTGCTTGTCACTATTAGGGTAGATGTATTTTTTTGGAAATTTAATGTCTACAATAAGTATAGAGCACTTTTTAATTCCATAGAATTCTGACATTCCAGGTGTTATAAAACTTTTTTGTCTGATTCATTTTTAATTAAGTATACATAGTTTTGACTATTTTATTTAAAAAATCTTTTATCTACCTAATAAGCAAATTTCAGATAATTTACCTACTTGCATTGTACTTTTGCTAAATATATATCTATACATAAATAAAATCGTAACAGTCGTGTCTGTCTGTATATTTAATATATTTTTGAAAAAGCTATTGCAGTGTACTTTATAAATGATAGAGTCGAACGAACTTTATGGAGTTTTAGTGTGTTCGTTTGTCTGAACGCACATGATGCAATAATTAATGGACTGAATTTAATGAAACTTGGCATGTGGCGGGATAAAATTTAACGTCCTTTTTATCCAAATCGATTATTGAGTTCCCACGCGAATCAGCAGTACAGGCCAGGCGAAAGAAGTCGCGGGCACTGCTGGTATTACATATAATACAAGAAAATAAGTTTATATGTTTATTAGCAGTACCGGCAACATTATAATACGTATGGTTAGCTTGATTCCCGTGGGAACTCTAATGCATCTAGATAAAAAAATACCCTAAATATAAGTTAAGTCGTAACTTATATTTAGGGTATTTTTTAAATTCAATTAAAATTAGCATGATTTTTTTTTAAATTTTTATTGTACATACACGGCCTTTGGTACGATTTAATTATATGTATAAATATAGATTTTCTCTATTTGCGATACAGCCCGTGTGTACCAAAAAAAAATCATTAATATTTTTACGCCAGATATTATTACATGTGCCAGAAGTTAGAACGATACCTGTGACAATTTATTTTTCTCCCTAACTAAATTGTTTCGACATTAATATTTATTACAGTGTTAAATTAAAAAAAACTTTATAATATAACTTGTTACTTTCGCGTAAAGTTTACTTCCGCGTTTTGTACACATTTTATATTCTAAATCGGGTCTGAACGCGTATAATAAAGGTATGTTTACCTTTTATTCCTACTCGACGTTTCACGGTTTGACTTTGACTGGTCAACTTGTGACTACGGCTGTTGTAACCGATGGCGAAACGTCGAGTAAGAATAAAAGGTAAACAAATACCTTTATTATACGCGTTCAGAACGGATTTAGAATATAAAACTTTATAATAATTAATATTTAATTACAAAATTAAGATTTTACATATTTAATCCGTGGAAACTATAGCCAACAATATTTTTTATTTTATTAGAACTGCTTACCTTTCATATGGGAACAATTTTGTCGTCTGGTAATACTAAGAAATGTTAGAATTCCATCGAATTAAAAATCAAAGTGTTCTCTTCAAAATCTACCATTAAAAGATGATTTCATATGTATGTCATGTCCTCACTGATTGATTGATTGATTATATTTTTCTAGAGTTCCGTTCAATATTCGTGATTGTAATGTTATGTAGTACGTGTACATACGTATCTATCTCAGAATTTGGGTAAATCTTTTTCTAAACTTTCGACCCTCAAATACAAGTCAATTCGACACATAAAATCGAAACCTGTTACGTTAGTACGTGGCTCTATTGTAACTTTCCGTCCTCAATTCTATTAACAATCAACAATTTACCTCTTCACAATAGCCATGGAAAAGGGGTTCTGTAAATTTCATTAGGTAACGAAAATTGTTTTAAAGGGTACACAAGTAAACAACGTACAAGCTTTGGGTTATTTTCTTATGTAATTAATCAATACATATATATTTATTTGTTATAATGACCAACAATTTGTAGTTTATATGCTATAAACTAAAAACTGTTGGTCATTCATAAAATGAAAATAAGTTAAACCACGTTGGGGAACAAAGCTCATCTCATTAATCTGGGCTTCCACATTAAGCCGGCCTGTGCCAATGGTGACATAGGAAATCCTCGCAGAGGTCACAGGTCGAAGCTGGCAAATCCTTTTGTTACGTCTGCGACAAATATAAAGAGGCTCGTGGCTTCAACGATATTTGTTCGCATCGAGGGTCTGCGGCGTGTAGGATCATTGCGTCAAATGTCATTTATCGACCGAGGTAAAGATGTTTGTGGTATGGTATTATTATAACAGTTTTAGCACAAAGCTAGTATTGTCATGTTAAAATATTTAGAAGTTAAAGTTAGACCTAGTTAAACGATAAAATCGTTCTAGATATCTTCGTATAAGTAGTTTTTGTATAGGGTTGCTAGATTTGGTTTAGCTTACAAGGGACAGAATGGACAAAAAATACAGAATTTCTAAAATTTTATTGGTGAAGAAAAGGGACCAAAGAGAAAATATTAATATATTGTTATTATTATAAATATTAGTTAAAAAGATATTTTTTTAAAAAAGAAGATTAAAAAATAGGAATGACCGCAAGGGTGAATGGCGGCAAAGACAAATAAATAATTAATAGGGTAAAGATCATAAACGTGTTTGTTTGTCGATTGTACAAATTTAAAGTAAAAAATAACCAGGGCCACGAAAGGAAATCAAATATATATTTTTTGAATACCTTTACCGTCAATTTGGGACACGTTGAAACTAAAAATAAAAAATATGGGGCGACATTTCTACAGGGACAAGAATTCGTTCCAGGGTGGGAATTAGGGATTGTTCCCAGGAATTCCCACTACTGATTTTTTCGGGAATTTCCGATATCATATTGTTTTTTCTAGTACCGGTACTATAGAATAATAGAACTCTCGGGACTTTCGGAGATTCATAATTTGCTAATATCAAATATAACTAATATCAGAGAGACGCAGCGTCTCTCCGAATGATGAGGGGTTCTAAACCGCTCGTAAGGGTGGGATCGTTGACAATTTGAGCAAGCACGTTGTTGGATGGAGTCAAATGGGTTCAGAAAACTTTAGATGCAGCTAGTACATGATTATCATAATTTGGGTCTAGAAAAAGGGCTTCTAGCACGTAACAATACATTAGATGATAGTGGCGGCTATGGCGAGTAGATAGTTCGCGTGACTGCTCGCGGTCGTATCACATCAACAGCAATGCGGTACTTCTGCGAGTCTTAAATAACGTGCACACTTCCTCTATACTCCTCACAAGTTTAATATAATGTAAATGAGGATGTTCCTAAAAAGACTTGCTTTGTTCTAGTGGTTGCTATTATATCGTCTATAAAAAGTAATTTTACAAGTGTCGGAACACTTGTTTTAACTTAGAATTACAACTTTAATTCTAATAATATTTACATCATTTTAATCCTCCTAAAGCGAAAATCAACGTCGCGCGTCGCTCAAAGAAAGACGCCAATACAAACATTTGTCGTAGGTACTTCTTGCTGAAACGCAATACGACAACTGTCGTGTTTGACACGGGATCGCGGGATAGCACAAGCAAAGCATTTTCTACCAAGGAACTGGAACTATCAAATTGTATGCGTTACTTTCTTATTTACAATAATACATAAACTATTTTTTTTTTGTTTGCAATATGGGCATGTATTGAAATGTGTTTATTACATATAGCTGTTGCCCGCGACTTCGTGCGCGTGGACTTTAGTTTATAAACACCGTCTTTATTCGATGTAATTCTTTAAATTGATATAACTTTTTTATTTATGAACTGATTGAAATAAAACAAACACTAGATTTTAAGTGAAGCTTACCACAATACATTAGTGAAAACCGCACCCAAATCCGTTAAGTCCTTTACAAACAAACAGACAAAAATTCTAACAATCACTGTTTTGGGTTCTATTGCGTTGATAAAGGCCCCCGATAATAGTTTTTCTCATATATCTTCCATGTACAGACAGCGATCAGTTACATTTTTATTATATGTATAGAATAAAATCCAAAATCGGTATGTCAATAAAAGTTAGATGTTACGAGGAAAGGCTTTCTTTCTTACATTATTTATGTGAATGCAATAGTACTTACTACTTTAAAAATATGTATGTGAAGCAAAATTTAATCAAAAGTTAAAAATATGTATGTGAAGCAAAATTTAATCAAAAGTTGATTTGTGCAAGTATTTGTGATCTAAAATGTTTCTGTGAGCTATTGTAGCCGAACGTAGAATGTTTTTATTTGTGAAGATAAATAGTAGTTGCACAGCGGGGCCGAACCAACCGATTAATCTAAGTTTAGAGAGCAAACAAGGAGGTGAAGTGATCAGCGAGAACGTTGTTGAAGTTTAATAAGCGTTAGTTAGCGAGCGGAGGCGCGCCACTAGTAATAAGGCGACTGACTGTTATCTCCGGTGGCGGTGGCGAACGAATTACTGCTCTCGTGTCGCCCACCCTACCATCACCGCTACATTATTACTCATCCAACAGATTCACTGAGGCCATCATTTCATCAATTAAGCCTTGAAACATCGACTTCGGCAGGCATCTTACCTATGTATCCACACCCACGTCAGTACTCTAAAATGTGTACAGATCTTGCACGAAAATATTGGTCATCGGGAATATTCGGGTATCGTCGGGAAACGTCGAATTCATAAATATATAGAGCTACTAATACTCCCACAATATTTTTTTTAATAGATATTAAATTTCATACATATATTTGCTTTCGTCAACTGTTACCGACCTCATTTTAATTACCTTTTTATATTTAATTTACAACAAGGTATCCTGTCAATGTAATGATGTTGTGATGGATGTCAAAATCCTTCACTAACGCCTTAAAAAGTCACATTATTATCCACTACAGTCAACAATAAGAGTCACTTTCATAAAGATGCCGAAGAATTCAAGATACGGAAAACCCATAAATAAACATGGCCGTAAATTATTTTTAATATATACGAGTATCTTTATTTTTTTAACTGAACGAAGAAAATGACGACAGCTGGAATTGATCGAAAACAAGGTAGACCGAAAAAAAAATATTTTTAACGCTTGATTTTTAATTTATTCTGTTGTAAGAGTGGTGCACAATTTTTATTTGAGGTTTAAGCAAGTGCCGACACTTAAGTCTTTAAAACTGAAACTAATAGAAGCCATTGATTTCTAAGGATGCGAGAGTACATTACGAAAATTTCTTCGTCAGTTGGGTTTCCGATTCACTAAAACTAACAACAACAGGAAAGTTTTAATGGAAAAGAATGATGTAAGATTGAAACGGATAAAATTCTTAGATTTTATTAAAATATTTCGATCTGAAGACAGAGAAATTGTATATATGGATGAAACTTATGTACATACGTCACATATTTCTACAAGTAGCACACATATAAAACAGGCCATTTCTACAGGACAACGTCTTAGAAGACAAGACAGCGCAGGCAGTAATAAACATAATATAAACAAAATGTTTTTTAAAAACAAGCTTTTATTCAAGCCATGTACTAAAACGAATAAAATAAGTTTATATTGAATTATTTGTTCTCAAAAAGCTTGTCGCGAAATATTCATAAAAGTACCATTTACATTTTTTTATATTATTTTATTTTATTCGAATTAGTACATGGCTTGAATAAAAGCTTGTTTTTAAAAAACATTGTTTATATTATTTTATTCAAATTAGAATGACTCACGTATTCTGCTTGACAAACCCTTTAATTAGAATGAATTATTAATTAAATTATTTAATCATCTTAATAATGAATTATTATAGGTAATCCGCCACCTTGAAGCGGCGGTCATTTTGAAAACATTACATAACTGAGTATACTAGATTGTATTGTCACCAGCCCCAAAAGTGTGTGGAAAATTTCAGTTAGGTGGAACTGGTTTAAAATTCAGTTGTAAAATTTTACCCACACATACTAACTAACAAGTCGAGTTGAATAAAAGCTTGTAAAAATGGATTTATTCCCGAGGCTTAATTCATGTTTAAATCTACGGATACAACAGGAGTCTCCTGTTGTATTATAGATGAAGAACAGCGACAATTTTGAAAAATGGCTACGTAATCAATTGATTACTAACTTACCTAAAAAATCGGTAGGTATTGGGCGTTGATAATGCTGCCTCTTAATAAATATGTGGAAAAGTCTACCAATTCAAATACATTGAAGCTAGATATGATAAAAACTGGTTGATAAAACATGACATTAACGCTTGATAGTATCTGTGATAACCTTTTAAATGACATTATAAAACCCCAATATTCACAAAATTGACATTCTTCCTTGTTTCCCCGTGGTCTTCAATTGTTTGTCATCCTAAATAAAATAAAAATAAATATAGTACTACGACAATCGTACTGAAGCATTGCTATAAATAACACATGTGACACTATGTTACTTGCACTTGTGGACTGTAGTAAATTCACCACTTAATTATGTTTATAATGTAATAGCAGATTCACTATTTTTGTTTATAGCAAACACATCCCTAACTACCTACCTAGTAGGTGGTAATAAAGCAATAAATAGCGTTAAGGCTTAAATAGTCAATTAACATTTTAAATGTGTGCTGGGGAAGGGGCATACATTTAAAAGCGCAACGTGGTACACGTGGTAACGGGCGAACCAGGCTGTCAAAGCGAGATAATCTCATAACCGCGGCCTGGCGACATGGCAAACTTAAGCGTCCTTCATTCAGACGGGGCGAAAAGCGTTCTTTGAGTAAACACCATCCTTGCTCTCGCGCCCCTCAAAGCGCACTTCCTCATTAATGTTAAAAATTACAACTATATTATTCCGGTGGGTGTTCATGCGCGTCCAAGTTGACTTCACGATAAATTCCCGCAATTTTGGATTACCGAGTGCGGAACAATTAAGCGGCGAGAAGTTTCGCAAGTGGTTACCGGTCGGGGCGGTATTCTAGCGGTTCGTACACTTCAATTTCTCCGCGGTCGGTGATGCGTGGAAGTGCAATCGGGCGCGGCGGACCGATTCCGATCAGATTCGCGGCGGCCATTCGAGTCGTTGTTGCAACAGACGTCGACTTTGCCCCTTCCGACGCAGCGAAAGCGTCGACGAACTACAAAATTCTGTATTGTAATAAAATGTAATAAAACTTCAATTCTTCTATTACTGAACACCTGAAAATTCAATTGTTAAGAATCTCATACCTAACACTAGGGGGAACTAACGATTGAAAAGATATGACAAAAAATATAAGATTGTTTTAACTCCCATAGAATACATAGGCGATAGAAGTACACGTCGTGTATAACTTGTCGTCGGTGGAAAGATAAGTATTAATGCGCCACTTGTGTGGAAATCACTGGATTATTTTTTTCCAAGTCTGGTCTGTCTAGATTTCGCGACGATCTAAGAGTACTTTTTAAGAGTACCGAAAAATATTAAGTTGATCAATAAGTTTCTGGAATCGGATACTTTACATTAAATTATAGGAATGCATTCTATTTCAATCGAATCTCAAATTCAGTAGTAGCCAGTGCTAAAAGAATTAAAAAAAAAACGTCCCCAATATTTTTTTTTCGTTGTTTACATTTGGCGGGAATTTTATTAGTGTGCAAAATGGATAAAATCGAAGTTCGTGCGGTTATTAAATATTTCTGCTTGAAATTTTTTTTCTAGGAAATGTGTTTTTGAAGAATTGCAGTCTACTTTGGGAGACAATGCTCCGACTTATTCTACAGTACCATACTGGTGCGCGGAATTTAAACGCGGCAGAACCGTCTGTAACGAAGAGACTCGCTCTGGGCGCCCAACAACCGCTGCTACTGAAGACAACGTTAAAAAAAATTGAAAAAATTGTTAAGATAGATCGACGTGTGACTATACGTCATTTAGCTGAGATTATGTAGCTTACGTTCGGGACAATTCAGTTCATTTTAACTTATTTTAATTAGCGCGTTGGGTTACTCAAATGGTAACAGACGCACAAAAGAAAGCAAGAGGAGACATTTCAAAGCAAAATTTGACAATTATTGACCGAGACCCAGAATCTTTTCGACTACTTTTCGTGACCGTTGATAAAACGTGGGTTCACCCCATTTTTACCCGGAGACGAAGAACCAAAGTAAGGTGTGGAAAAGATCGTCCTCCCCGCCAGCCAAGAGATTCAAGGTCTCTGCGTCCACTAACAAGATAATGGGCTCGGTCTTCTGCGATGCGGGAGGTATCATTATGATTGATTATATTATTTAACTAAAGACAGACAATAACTGGAGAGTATTATGCAACATTGATCAAAAAACTACGCGAGGAAATAAAAAATAAACGACGTGGAAAATTGCGTGCCGGAGTGCTTTTTTATCATGACAATGCACCTGCGCATCGGTCTGATGTTGCAGGCGCTGCAACCGGATCTAGCTCCTAGTGATTTTCATCTTTTTATCAATTTGAAAAAACACTTGCGTAGTATAAAACTTTCACGAAGATGATGAGGTCATGTGTGCTGTAGTCTTTTTTCGATACCCAGGAACAAGGCTTTTTTCCAAGGGAATTGAGCAACTTTCAAAACGTTATTCAAGATGTATTAGATTAGAAGGTGATTTGATTACGCTGAAAAATAAATACAATTTAGATATACGTTTCCTAAAGTTTAAAAATACTTTTCCAAAAATATATTGATCAACCTAGTAGGTCCCGTCTATTTTTATTAATCGCAGCTAAAGCGACAAATTATGCAACATTTTGAAGTTTACATCGCATAAGACTTTACCGATGCAATAATATTATTACTAGTATATACATACTTATAAGTATATATACGAGTACTTGGCGTTCTGCAATATATATAAAACAGTGAATTTTAACTAAAGCGCCACTTATATCGTAAACCACCATAATACTTCTTATCAACATTAAATTATGAGACAATAAATAATTTAAGCTTTTCGGGTATCTTTATTTCATGAGAATTTAACAAGAACAAAGTTATGGAGCTTTTTTCTTTAAAAGTCTTTATCCTTCGTTTATATAAAGTTAGTAATATAGGGGCGCTTTAGCATCTTTACCTGTCCACTGACAATGATGAACAATCCCCGAATCAGTCGAAATATATGGACCTCGGACAGCTATTTTAGTAACATTTAATCAATAACAACCGTTACAGTTATCAGTAAATCCCATACTTTAAAAATTAATGGCTAAATTAAATGGTTACCCGCAGTTAGCTGGCAGCTCTTGCCATATCTCATAACAAAGAGTTCCGTAAAATTATAATGTGAACATTGTAATTTAACTATTTTCTCCTCTACAGACGCATTGAGTTACTTAGTTTCTTTAAAAAATACATGAAATATTGAAATTGTTTGTTAATTCTGTTGCTTCATTCTGCCGACGGAAGGAAATAACGCATTAGTAATAGTTTCTAATGGTCCCGAAAACCATAAAATGTTTATAAACCATTATATTTTAGTTTCAGTAAATACAAACAAAGCGTAGAACAATAATGGTGTGGTTGTTAAGAGAGATAGAGGGGACTCTGCGAGCGGCCCGCTCTGATTACGATTCCATATTTAATGAGCCACTCACGTGGGCTCGCGCAGCAAGCCCGCAAACTAATTTCAATACCCTCTTAATTATTGAATAAGACGCGTCTCATGTGACTATGTCTTAAAAAGAATGCGACGGTTGCAAAATCAGGTACATAAGCATTAGGAACCAATTTTCTTTCATAACTAATAAATGCGCTAACATTCATTCGTGTAGGTACACAGATTACTTATTGCAAAGTACATGTAGAAAAATCAGGAAATGTGCAAGAGAAAGTGTTCACATGTAAAGGAGGGGCGGCGGCGGACGGCGCGCGGTGGTGGGCGGCAGAAGACGGCCCGCGCAGTTTAATTTCCCACGAGGTCGATCTCAGCGCCGCGAAGCGCAACCCGCGGGAATTAATTGCTAGTAATGAATAGTCAAGTGAACACCCGTTAATTATGTATATGTTGGGTACAATTTTTAATAATGCTACCTACTTCTAGGCCGTATGGTAAACGACCGGAATATCCTAAATTTCAGTGAGCATTAAGAGTTTCGAGAATGTTTACCACCGATATTTTTTCTAAGATTAAGATCTATTTAAACGGGTCTCAACGCGTATGATTACTTTATTTATCTTACTTGACGTTTCGGTTGGATTGCACCAAACATGGTCACGAGCTGACTGAGTTTAAATTCGTAAACGTTTGAGTTTGAACAATTTCAAAGTCTAAAATGTATTCTACTAATGTACAATCCCGTTGAAGTCGGGTGTCGCTCTATAAAAATATAGTAGGTTTACTGGGGACAGGAAAGGACTCCTTAGAAGCACACGAAAAACGCAGTCTCACGTTTTTATTTCATTATCACAAACAGCACGCACGAAAAACACTTTGAAGTTTAATAAACTATCACTATTAAATCTTGTGGTATTGTTACAAAATACACAATTTTTACAATAATCAATCAAAAACTCAAATTCACTTCTCAAGTTCCCACCAAAAAGTTCATAATCACGTTTTCAATGATGTTTCTCGCCGATTAGCATGTGCAATTTAGTAAAGCTTACTAAATTGCACTGTCTGACTATTTGACGTGATGTCATAATTTTGACAAATTTCTGACTATAGAATATCGTAACCACGTGCGATGTGATTTTTTGTTCATATTATTCCCAAATGTCAACATTCTTTGTTTCGGGACATATATAATACAAGATAGAGGTATAAACGATGGCGATTTACTCTGTTAAACAAGTATGCTATGGGGTAAGTACTTCCTTGGAGTCTCTGTACTATACCTATAAATATACCCTATATGTTTTTATGACTGTTATCATAAAAACGAAGGCCGCTATTAAATTATGCATTTTAAATAGATAAGTATTTGTAAAAGAACGCAAAAATCCTTTGCGTATTTATCTATGATAAATTATAAACAAATTTAATTCGCGACGAGAACCTAACAAGAAACGTAAAATGTTACACATCATGCTGTCATGCGGTACCCTAACCTAGATAGCGGTTTTCACACGGATTGCAGACTTCAAACAATGCAGGTAGTAACTGAATTGTTGTTGCTAAGTTCAATGAACTGGTAGCAATCTTGTCAGAGGCTACGCCTCAGGCAACTTCAATAGCGGAAACTTCGCGATCATTATTTTAAATCACGGTATAAATTTAAGTTTCGTTAAATAATAACAAGACTAAATGTATTTTAAACATTAACAGCTAAGTCTGTAAGACATTTTTATATTACTGTTGTCTAAAATAAGCAATATGATACTTCTTTTTTTATAAATCTTCAGCGATTTTAAGAGGTAAAATATACGGCATAAAACAAGCAACTATTAATATGACAAAGGCGTCTATTTAATTGAAAACTGCTTAAACTTATGATCACTATTGATACACTAGCGGTGCCAGCAACTTCGAGCGCGTGAATTTAGTGATTCCCGTAACAACTCTTTCACAAATCGGGATAAAATGGACCTTAAATGTTAACCCAGGTCATAAGTTATAACTGTGCCATGTTTCATTAAATTCTGTCTAGTAGTTTTTGCGTAATGAGCGTTTAGACAGACCGACAATAATTCTAAAAGTATCTGTTTTAGTTTTTGTGTCGTTCATAAAAATATTTCATGTATAGACACAGCTTTTTTACGATTTTATTACATGGATAGATTTAGTTACAAGTTTCAATATACATGGTAAGTTACGCGGATATATCTGATGTGTCTTATTCTTTATTTACTCTTTCCATATATGTAATTCAATTTACTGATACTCTTGATTTTTGGACAATTCAAGGTGCTAATAGCACCTAAAGTAATTGAGAGGCTCTTCGTGTACCTAAGTTTTTTCATTATAAAGGCTACTTACTATAGTGTCCGTGTCAAGTGTTTTTTACCGGAATAACGATTTAAAACTACATAATATATATATGTATATACCGTTGGAGACGGTGCTTGACTCACATTAAAAAAGCAATTGTAGCGGGTGGGTAGCGTTAGCAATGGAAAAAAAATTTACACAAGGAACGCAGATTGTTATTGCATAATTTACGGCAGATCTACTACTGAATACAACTGAAATTCTGGATGACCCATATGCGGGAGTGGACATCTAAATGTAACAGGGTGATAAATAAAGAAGAATATAGGTAATTCGTCAAAATTATTTTATCCTCACAATCATTGAAAACGTTGCTGTATTTCTTATTGAAATCGGAGGCGTCGCCAATTAAAAAGGGTGATGTGATGTGATAAAGTCGATATTTTATAAGAACGACTGAATAAACATTGATAAAAATGTTTCACGGAGAACAATATTCAGGTATGGAAAATATTTTACAAATTTTCAAATGCAATTTTTTTTTTTAATAAACCTATTATCAGTAACAAAAACAAAATAGTTAATTTCAAGAACGCATCGTATAAAAGTTGATACAACAAATCATTACCAAAGCAGTGAAAAGAGCTCTCCCTCAGTTGCAAACCGTCGACACGCCAATTCGATAAGGCGTTATTGACATGTCGCCGTCGTTCGATGGCATCGCGCGATCAACATCGATTCTATCACATACATGTAGGCCGTTACAATCGGTAATGGTGTATGCAGTTAAGGTGTAGGTTTATTGCTTCCTTGTCGAGGGCGTCGTCTTGGGAACGCAGCCGGAGATAGTCGCTCGTTAGTGAGGCACGCGTCAACCCACTGTGAGAACTATAACGCTATCTACTCGTACCTACGTAGCATGTCAACACAAGGCGCCAATACACCAATTGCTACACAATTTTTTATTGGGTTATGACCGTCTTACGGGGGAATAACGAGTTTAGTTTCAGATAACCGACAAAGCAATTTCAAAAAACCGATAAGAAGAAAATTAGATGTGTTTATCAATATTTTTTCGACAAGGGTATGAATGCTTCTAGTGCTCGAAAAGAGATTTGTGGTGCAAAACATGGTTCAGTCGATTCAGGACTGGTAATTTTGATGTGAATGGTGTTCCTCACTGTGGTCGTCCTATTAAGGTAAATGTTGATGTTATCATTGACAAAATTGAAGCAGATCGACACAAACAGTCATCAAATTGCGGAGGAACTTAGCATTCATCACTCAACAGTTTTGGATCACCTGCATAAACTGAATTTTGTATAAAAAAGCTACATGTTTGGGTGCCGCATGATTTAAATGACAAAAAACTTGGTGAATAGAATTTTCATATGGCAGATGTTGCTATTATAAAACGAAATGAAATCGATCCATTTCTGAAGAGATTGGTAACAGACGATGAGAAGTGGATCACCTAAAGAAACAATTTTCGAAAACGATCTTAATCTAAGCGAGGTGAGCCATCACAAATAGTCCCAAAGCCAGGCCTCATTCCGAACAAAGTCATGTTATGTGTATGGTGGGACTGGAAAGGCATTGTGTATTACGAACTTTTGCCACATGTCCAAACGATTAATTGTGACGTCTATTGTCAGCACTCAGAAAAATTAAAACAAGCGCTTGAAGAAAAATGGCCAGAATTAATGAATAGAAAAGGTGTAGTTTTCCATCACGACAATGCTCGACCGCATACATCTTTGATGACTAAACAAAAATTGATGAACCTTGGCTGGTAAGTTTTAATACATCCTCCATACATACAGTCCAGACAAAGCGCCTTCAAATTATCATTTATTCAGCTCTACAAAATTCTCTAAATGGAGTAAAATTACATTTAAGAGAATGTATAAAACAATTTTATATCAGTTTTTCGCTCAGCAACCCCAAAAATTTTATAGCGATGGGATAATGGCTCTGCCAGAAAAATGGCGAAAGATACATTTAATTCGACTCAAATTAAATGGAGAATATCCCGTTAAATAAATATTTATGTAATAGAAAAAAAAACTTTATTATTTTCACAAAAAAAGGCCGCGAACTTATCCGACTACCTAATATAACGGCGACTGCTTATATTATGTTATTATATTATATATAGCACCCGGGATTTCGAAATGCTTCATAGCCAATCCCGGGATAATCCCTGGTTTTGCTACACCTAAAAAAAAATAAACAATAACAAAATGCATTCATTTTTTTTCATATGTGCAAAAAAATGAAATAAAGAGAATTTCACAAAAATCAGGTCAGATCAAGTCAGTGAAAGGTCAAATTGAATGTGTATGCTCGAAACACACGAACGATTGGTGAATGATGTAGCAAAACCCTGTAAGAAAGCTGGAACAAATCGTCCACACTTTAATATTCAGTATGGGGAACAGGTTTTTAATAGATTTTCTAAATTTACTGTTTATTGTATATACAATTGCTGTTTTTTATAGATGAGATAGCCGTCGGTAGGGCTAGTCACATGATGGTAAGTAGTCACCGCCCAGACACCTGCCACATCAGGGGGCATGCAGGTGCGGTGCCGACCGTACAGCATCCACAGCTCTTCTAAGAACCCCACGTATAGCATAGCCGCAAAGGGTTAGGCGCAGAATGTGCATTTCGCAAAAGTTTACCTGACGCACATTATGCAAAGTGCATTGTGTCAGAATTAAACATAAATTAATACATCACTTTGGGCAAATATGGGTATAGAAATATCTTTCAAGCGGAATGGAAAGGCATTTCTCAAGCAGCAATAAATATTAAAAATAAAGGTGTCACTAGACTGCTCGAACAAATTACATTTATTGGATGGCGCGGCGGCTCTAGGCCTGTATATTAAGAGTGACATGTAGCGTGATAATGAAATGTCACCAATATCTGAAACAGATTAGTAATGGTGATACCACTGTGGATGCCTAAGCAATTATGCAGCAGATAAATTCACTAGAATAAAAGTCCTTCAGGTGCAGAGGTTCGGATTCCTAATTTTTTCCGATTACATGGACTCAAATTAACCCAAAATAACTACTAGGTCATCGCTTCTCAAACTGGGAGTCGCAATCAATCAACCAATCGGTCAATAAAATAAAGCACGTATACGAAAAATCTTTTGATTAAATAATGAATTTTAAGATATAATCAAGTGTGACATATTATTATACTACCTAATAAATTAATAGGTAAAGATATGTTAGTTAATCAATTAATGCGACGGATGAGTTTGTTTATCACTTAAAAGTTTTTCTATACGTGGATCAACATTAGAAACGCACGTAAGTAAATTATTTTCAAGTGATAATAGACGATTTCTGTATTTAGTTTTTAAAGCCACCATAGTCGAGAAGCCTTTTTCGTACAAGTAAGAAGTGGCAAATGGGACCAATGTTTTCAAAGCATCCGTTACTCTAAGCTTCCGTATTCATATCATCGTGCAAGCCAAAACTTATCTAAATCTTGTAACAAAAAATCTAGTTGTAGAATTTTGTCAGCCGTTATTTTAACTAGTTGGTTGTGAGTCTCAACAGGTAATTTGGCAGTTGTTACAACATTCTCATCAAACGAATTGAGAACCCATCTTTTCGAGAAATGATCGTTATCACCTGGAAAATATTCCAGTAACTGATTTTCAATTTGCGTAAATGTGTTTTCATGGTCTCCAATACGCGATCAACAACAGGATTTTCGGAGTTCATATTTTTGTCAATATAATTAGAAGAGGAAATGCGTCAAAATCACGTTTTTCAAATCAATGTTCTTGATGAAAGCATTGGCTTTGTGTCATTAGTAAAATGTTTTTGTTACGGCCTTGTAAACTCATATTCCAGTTATTCAAATATAATATATCGCTCAAATAAGTCAACAGTACTAAAGATTCTTTTATCTCGTAAAAATTCTGAAAATGAGTAATTTTTATCTATGAAAAAGATTTTCAATTCATCTTGCAATTCAAAAAGCCTTGTTAGAACTTTTCTTCGTGACAAACATCTGACTTCAGTATGGAAAAGCAGTGACTTGTTCTTGGCGCCCATTTCTTCGCACAGTGCAGAAAGGAATCTGGTCTACAACGATGGACTTTTAATAAAATAACTGCACTGCTTTTACAGTTCAGGATTTTTTTATTATTTCAGCATTTTTCAAATTATCTGGCATCTTTTTTGTGGTAGGCGTATGTCTGTGAAGAAAGCAGTGCGTCCATTCCATCTGTGGCATAATGTCTTAATTTTACTATCACACCACTGTTTTTTCCCCGTTATCGCTCACGCGCCATCAGTACGCGCCGCAATACATTTATTCCAGTCCAAATTTTCGTTTTTTGTTGCATCAGTAAGTAAAAGTCCTTCGTCAGTTGCATGACCAGGTATTGATTTGCAAAATAGCATATTTTCTTTAATTGACCCATTGCGTTCGCATCGGACGAAACAAAAATTATTGAGCCCAACTTTAGAACTCTCGACTCGTCGAACTGAATGGCAAAAAAAACACACTTTATTTTACCTTTTCAATTATTTAATTGCAGACATCGATGGCCATTTCATTAATATGTCTCGATAGTGTCATTTGAAAGTAGTAGTTTTCAATTTTTTTGCTTCTTTGGGGCCTATCATCCCATTGAAATTTTCTGCAATTGGTGATTTAAGACACCCTGGCCACTCATGCTACTATATTGAATGCTTGAAGTTTTGCGGTCTCGCTACGGGGGATGATTAGTTAATAGAACTTTGTTGATTTTTCAAGATAAATGATTTACGCTCGACGAATTGTAATGGTTTGCGTTGAAAAGACAGGTGTTTTGTTTTCCAGATGCCGGAGTAATTGCAAAGGATGGAACAAGCCGTGGATAGAACTTGAAACAACACATTGCGGCTTGTCATGGAGTGAAATAAATATATATTTTAAATATGTACCGTTGTATAAACCTGGCCTTTTTCACCGTTTCACCAGGTGTAGCCACCGCATTCCGTTTAGCCACAAAATTGACCATTTATTTAAAATTTTATTGCGCAATTTGCTCTTACACCACACTCTTATTTAATATTTAACACAGTATGAAATAAGAAATCGTTCTACTTGTTTCCGAAAACACGTAATTAACAATGAAACTCTTCTTTTCGTCCCTATGCTTTTATAACTAGGGCGACATAACTTGTATGTAATTTATTCTTCATATATATATATATATATATATGTATGTAAAGAAAATATATTTCTTTCATCTGAATTTTGCGGCGTCGGTATAGCTATTATAGTGTCGGTAAAACAGTGCAGGCGTCAAGCGAAGAGAATCGTTCTGTCAAATTGTAGGTAGACATAAATAACAGTATTGTAAGGATAAATAATAGATTTTAAAAAGGATTGAAGATTAAACTTTATATGTCGTTTCTTTGTATATCGAAGCAACACCAAATAAGTTTGTTTCATTTGACAATCCTTTTGAAGAGAAAGTAATCGACCTTATATATATATATGTATATATAGAAAAAGGCGACAGTCGAGCATACATTCACGCAGGAAGGCACGCCCCCGGATGCGCTGCCTACATTTGCAGATTAAGGAATGGATTGGGAAAATGGAACTGGATAGGATGGGATGGGAATGGGCTCTGGCATATCTGACTCACTACGGAATTGATTACATTCTAATTGGTAGTGGGAAGGTGTACGCTATAATGCTAGTTGGGCGCACTCGGCTGATCAAGTTACCCCTTATTCACAGTAGTCTACCATAAAATGTACTAAATACAGTTCTCATCTCTATCCTATTCCCCAACGTACATAGGTGTTTCAGGGGTGAGTGAGATATGCCATAGTCCATTTACATCCTATGCTATTGAATGAAGATTATAATGAAAAATAAAGTCTTCGTATTTTGTAAGTATGAAACGTATTTTGTTTTGGAATAAAATCTCTTTGGTTGTACTATTTGTACCTGGGTGGTTGTAATACAATTAAAAGTTGACATTTTAAACAAAAATATTATAAAGAAAACTATTTTGCGCCATTTTTCCATTATTTTCCTGTCTGTCAAAATGAATGAGAGTAACGAAGATTTTCCCTACATTTTGAAATTGTATTAGAAAAAAGGCAAAATTGCGACAAACTGCAATTTTTTTTCGTGGCGTTTATGGATCTAATGCGGTAAGGATAGCACAAAGTTGGTTCAAGATTTTCAGTCTGGAAATTTTAACGTGAAAGATGCAGCTCGCCAGTTACAGATAAAGTCAATGCCATCTGTGAAAAAGTGGAGCAATATCGACACATCAGTAGTTATGACATTGTTGAGAAACTGGGTATTGATGACAAAACGGTTATAAGTCTTTTATAAGTTTGGGTACCAGAAAAAGCTCGATATTTTGGTGCCACATGATCATCTTACGGAAAGAAACCTCATAAACCGTGTTTCCATTTGCGATTCTCTGTTAAAACGAAACGAAACCGAACCATTTTTGACATGATTGATCACGGGTGACGAGAAGCGGATAACTTACTCGACGAGAATGTGAGAAAAAGATTGTGGTCAAAGCACGGACAGGCTCCACAAACAGTGGCAAAACCCGGTTTAATGCGAAACAAGGTGATGTGTGTATGGTGGGATTGGAAAGGTATTGTTCATTATGAGCTATTACAGCCGAGAGAAACTATTGATTGTGATCTCTACTGCCAGCAACTGATGAGATTAAAGCAAGCAATTGATACAAAACGGCCTGAGGTGATAAACAGAAAGGGTGTGATCTTTCGCCATGATAACGCCAGACCACACACATCTTTAGCAACTCAGCAAAATTTAGAGAGCTTGGCTAAGAAGTGTTGATGCATCCACCGTATAGCCCTGACCTTGCCCCCTCAGATTTCCACCTGTTTCGGTTACTTCAGAACTCTTTTAAGTAGCGTAAGGTTGACATCAAGAGATAAACTACTTGTCGCAATTTTTCGGCCAAAAATACCAGAAGTTCTATAGCAATGGCATCATGACACTATCTACAAGATGGCAATAAGTTACCGATCAAAACGGCACATATTTATCACAAAATGTAATTAAACTTAAAAAATTGTGTCTTGAATTTCTATAGAAAATACGAAGAAACTTTCTACCCTACCTAATAAAAGTAATTCCTTATTCTATTATACTCTTTCGACTATTTTAAACAATTTTGGGGGATGGGGATCCCTCAAAATTATTTCGTGCCTTTACATTACAATGCCTAATTGTAAAAAATGCTCCGCCCGAGATGTGACATGCAAGGTAAACGACAGGGCCGTCTTAAGGGTGTAGATCGTGAAAATCACCGAAAAGAGTGTTACGATTTTTCATATTTAACCTATTTACATATGATTGATATCAATGATAATTTGTATATATTACAATCAAAGACCAATAAGTATGTTCATGCTTATATTAAACTCTTAAACCTAATAGTTGTTATATAATAAACGTCAACAAACGCACAAAATTGAGTAAAAATGCAAAAACATGACTTCGTATTTTTCAGATTTAACCCCATAAATCAACACAAATTGATAAAAAGAAACACTTTTTGAACACTGAAGAAACCAATAAGTATAGCTGTATACTTCTTTTTATACCTTTACAAACAAAGACTTCCTCTTTTAAAGCCCTAAAATCTAGATATATTTTAAGGTAAATTTTTCATACACAAATGTATGGGATAAAACGTTCGTTTCATTCGTGCAATCTCGGTGGTCTGCAGCGGCAGTTCCTTTCTGTAAGTGAACGCGACACCACGCTTGTCGGCTGCAGACAGCAGAATTACGTATTGTGAATTTGTGTTTTTTGTAAAAAACTGTAAGTATAACATTTTTATAATTAATTTATTTTCAGTTAGTAGAAAGTATCGATATAATGAATGTCTGAAAGAAAACCATGATGGAACTAGATATAAATCGTAAAAAATACAATATCTACACTAATAGGTATTATAAAGAGGAAAGATTTGGATTTTTGTATGTAACGAATAAACTCAAAAAGTACTGGACTGATTTTAATAATTCTTTTATCATTCGAAAGCTACATTATCACTGAGTAACATAGGCTATTTTTTTCGCAGGACTGATTGAATTTGAGTGGCATGCCAGGGAAAAGAAAGTTTTGTACGCATTATAAAAATATGAAAGCCAAAAGATCTCGGAATAAAATGTAAGTTCCTCCCTACTTATTTATTATCGCATTTGAACAGGGTACATTACAAAGCTAATACAATATGTCATATGATTTAGATCGCCCGATTCAGACATATACCTACAATAACATGTAAATATTGGTTTGTATTATCTATATCTATACTGATAAATAAAATTGAAGTATCTGTATGTAATATCAAAATAATAGGATTTTTAAAAAAAAAAAAAAGGCGATACGGAGTTCGCCGGGTCGGCTAGTATTGTCTAAATATCAAATTGTGGAAGTAGGTAGGCGACAGCGCAACTTTGTCGACATACCTATACCGCCAAACAGACGCGAGGCGCCTAGCGTCTGGCTTAGGGTTGTACAAAATAAATAAAAAGTGGATAATATTGATGAATAATATTTCCAGTATTGAAAATAAAGAAAACCTTGGGGCCGAGACTCTGAGCAACAATGCTACGCGCTGTATAGAGGTAAGTTGTTATACGTAATTCTTGTAGACTTGTTACATAAATAAACAAACTACTTAGTTAGTGATGGGCGAAGACAAAATCTCAATACCTACCTATAGATTTTTCTTGCAATATTTATTATTTTCATCGAGAGACAAACACCTTAGTACCGAAATACTTCTCAATTACTTTCTCAAAAGAAAATTTACGTTCAAATAGGTGACGTCATAAAAAAACAATACCTAATGCGTAAAGAAATTATAATTTCTATTCATCAGGAACCTAATATTGTATTAATTCTTTTGCATTTTTTTAAATTTTTAATTATTTTTTATAAAAAAAATCAAGCCATTATCTTTCTTTACAGGAACTAGTTATTGAAAACGACCAAGAGGGAAAGGTGGATGAAATGGAAGTTGGGCGTAGAGTTGTAGACGTTTCTTTTTTTTTTAAAGCTCTTCAGGCCATAGGGGACCACGGTCCAATGGATTGTAAGTTAAGTTACCTCAGTATAATAGGTGAAGTAAAAGTTGGTCTGGACTCAAAACTCATCATGAAATGTAGTATGTGTAGTATGAAATTTACTGTGTGTTTGATTGAAAAGAAAGAAGATAGAATGGAAGTGAATCATCAAATTGTATCTGGTATCATATCATCTGGTGGGAGCTACTATCAGTTAAAAACATTAACTGCTGCAGTAGCCCTACCAATCATGTCACCTTCATTATACAATGAAATTAATAATACGGTTTGCGATTGGTGGGAAAAGACAGCAGCACATTCCATGGCAGAAGCTGTCAAGGAAGAAGCGGAGTACGCAGTGTCTATAGGTAGTGTTGATAAAAATGGTACACCATTAATATCTGTTGCTGTTGACGGTTGTTGGAGCAAGAGATCTTATGGTAAGAATTTTTCCGCCTTGTCCGGCGCAGCTGCGATAATTGGCATTAAAACTAATAAAGTATTGTTTTTTGGAGTTAAAAATAAATACTGCGTAGTTTGTGCACGAGCCGCAAAGAACGACAGTCAGCCCTCGGAACACCGTTGTTTCAAGAATTATTCGGGATCATCTACCGGTATGGAATCGACCATAATAGTTGAGGGGTTTAAACGTTCCATTGTTGATCACGGTGTAATTATACTATATAAATTTATAATAAATTTGTAGCAGACGGCGATTCCAGTACTTATAAAAAAATATTAGATTCGCGACCGTACGGTAATTTAACAGTAGAGAAAATTGAATGCAAAAATCATCTTTTACGAAACTACTGCAATAGCTTGGAGAAACTGTCGAAAGACACTAAGTATCCTTGCGAATTGCGGAAATTCCTAAAAGAAAGGTATTTGCGTTTAAGAACGGGTGTAAAATGCGCTATTAAATATTGGGGCGATCAAAATCAGTCACTCGAAGAAAAAATAAAAAATCTTAGTGAAGATATCCTAAATGGTCCACAACACGTATTTGGTAATCACCAATATTGCAAGGAGTATTTCTGTAGACCTGATACTCGTCGAATAGAACCTGTTGGGTTGCTTCCAGCAATTGTTGGATGCGGATTAATGGACGCGGTACACATTTTAAGTAAAAGACTGTCATATCATTCTAGAAGTTTAATTCATAATTGTACAAGTAATATAGTTGAAAGTTTTAACGCAGTGATTGCCAAATTAGTAGGGGGTAAGCGTGTAAATTATTCTTCCCGTGGTTCTTATGCGGGCCGATGCGCAGCTGCTGTTGTGTCTTTTAATACAGGATCGATTCATAGTAAAACTCATGAAGTAATATTTAAATCTAGTCCTAATCCTTTGATCGCGAAAGTGGAAAATTGTAATCGTAGAATCCGTTTAATTGCTAAACCTAAATTAAGATTGAAAAAGAGCCACAGCGCTGTATCGAAAGACGCTCACTATGGACCAAACTGCGAAAAACCTGATCTGAGTCCAGAATTATATGAGAAAGCCAAGTCATCTTTTTTAGCCGATTTAAAGTTGTCTTGTGCTGAAAGAGAGGAGCTTGAAAGGTCGACCCATTTGCAAAGAAGTAGTTCTGAGTGGATGAGTACAAGGAGAAAATTACTAACCTCATCATCGTTCGGGGAAGTTTGTAAAAAACGAGAGAGCACAAGTTGTGCTGTTCTTGTTCGTAAAATCGTTTATGGTAGTAATATCTCCAGTTTGCCTGCTGTACGGTACGGTATCGAAAACGAAGAAACCGCAATTAAACAGTTAGAAATTCAAGAGAATATTAGTATACAAGGTTGCGGTTTGTTCGTCGACGATCAATATGAATTTCTTGGTACTACACCAGATGGCATTTATGCAAACGGTTTAATTGAAATTAAGTGCCCACATTCTTTAGCTGGCATGACTCTTGATGAAGCAATGGCCAAACATACCTTTTGGGTTAAGGACAAGGCTTCCAAGGGTTATGTCATAAATAAAAATCATAACTGGTATTTCCAAATTCAGGGACAGGTACATATTACTAAAAGAAACGTTTGCATGCTTGGCATCTGGTTTGGTGCTACTGTACCTATGAAAGTTTATATTATAGAAAAGGACGACAAATTTTGGGAGGAGAAAATGGAGATGAAATTAGTTAGGTTTTATTACGATTGCCTACTTCCAGAATTAGTTGATCCTCGGCAGTCACGAAGCATGCCCATTCGTGACGCGCCCAGTATCATAGAGGCTATGAAAGAGAGGAAAGAAAGAGCTTTACGTGTTATGAAAGAGAAGAACGCCTAATGATTTTGAAAGATACAGGTAACTTAACTACCCAGCCAGTCGATTCACGTAAACACGCCAGTCCAAAAGTCGTTTTAACTTAGGAACTTAGAAATCGCCTTTTGGTTTTCTGTTTTAAACGCACTTACTTATCTAGTCTTGGATTGTCATAAATCTTCCAATAGCTCAATTACTATACAATTTCTGAGTTACCTGGTGTAAAGAATCATAAAAATTGGTTCAAAAATACAGCGAATTGAGAATTCTCCTTTTTTTAAGTCGGTTAAAAGGGCTAAATTTGCAAAAAACGAAGTGACGTCACTGCGCTACGGTTTTTATTACTTACGTGAATCGGGCAGCTGGTAACGTTTTCATTCTGATAGGTTTTGTGATAGCCATTGATTTTATCATCAAATTAGCAGAAATCAGAACTTGATCCGTAATCGAATGAAAAACCATTAGAATTTTGAACTCATATTTCGTTATTGTTTAATTACATACTTTTAATTAGTATATTAATAATTTACAAACTTCTGTTAAAATTAGTAAATAAATGAATTATTTACTAATTTTTGTACAACCCTAGCACGCTTTTGAGATAGCGAGTAATGGCGACTCATATTTGTTATTGTGTAGTAAATAAATCATTTTTATACTTGTGTTTCATTTATTGACATTTTTTTTAAAACCCTAGGATTTTTTTTAGATATCGACGAGGTGATCGTAAACAAAAAGTAAGTATTTGAGTTTACGCAATAGGCACATTTCCTTGCGTAGAGATAAACACACTTCCTACTGAATTTGCAATTATTTTATTGAATGAATATTTTACGAATTAGAATAAATTTTGGTAGTGAAATTACAAATAAATAAATAGTTGGAATTTTAGGTAAGTAGAATACAAAAATGTCAGATGTCAAATGATAGAAAAACATAAAAATTGTGTCTCAACTACTCTTATTAATCTATTAAAAAGAATCAACAGCTAGTTTCCAAAAATTCAACGTTATTGTTATGCTGTAAATATTCAAGTTCAATAACAATTTCTCAACGTGGAACGTTTGTTGCAAAACATTTTGAAAATCGCGCTCTCTAGGTCATTCATCCGCCCCGTCGGATGTTACATTAAACTTTGGCGCTGCGGTCGCTCGAAATCGAGATCTCAGGCCAACAATCTACACCCTTAAGTCTATTCTGCGCCGGGGTGCGGGAGTGTATCCTAAGACAGTCAAACATCCTATTGTGTATCCTATGACAGTCAAATATCCTATTGTGTATCCTATGACAGTCAAATATCCTATTGTGTATCCTATGACAGTCAAATATCCTATTGTGTAATTGTTTACTATAGCGTTATATTTTTTCATTACCTTTAAAAGGTGAGCGCCCGGGGTGCACCGCACCCCTTGCACCCCCTGGTAAAGACGGCCCTGGTAAACGAATTGTGTAAATCACAAATAAATAATAATAATAACAGTAATAATAATAAAATTATTCGAACTAATATTGGACGCGTGGTTTAACAAACGAAACAGCAATTGTCGACGATTTAAAAATATTTTAATAATATAAAAAACGAACTATTTCATACTTTCTGTTCTAATAAAACTAGCATGACACCGAAACAATGAACATAGTGTACGTACCATGCAAGTAGAACCACTGGCAAAAGACGAGTGTAATATGCAATAAGGTATGTATTCTTGACTCACATTCGTCAGGTCGAAGTTCAAACCCCAGTTTATACAACTGTATGAATCAACAAAAGTACTGTATGTACAAAAGTATGAATTTTTCTATTATCACAGACCGTATTTATTTATTGTAAATTATTCTCATTATGTTGTAACATTTGTTCCAATAGCTCATCCTTTATAACCTCTGTATTTTTATATCTGTATATCATTCTGCATTAATATATAGTACTGGCTGGAAACAGTCCTACATGTTAAAAATATTAAATTCTGAGAGTACGCCAGGAGAAATCGAGTAGGCTACGTCAAGCGAAAGTCCATGGTTATCTCCTGCACTCATCACCCGTAAGAAAAATGGGGAATGGCGTTTTTGCATTGATAGCAGAAAACTCAACTCAGTTACTCGTCGGGACGCTTATAGCCTTCCTTTCGTAAATGAGATCATAGATCACTTGAAAAATGCCAATTTCCTTTCCAGCATTGAGATTCCCCTTAATCCACCTGACAGAGACAAGGCTGCTTTTTACGTACCGGGTAAAGGAATGTACAGATTCTCCGTAATGCCTTTTGGACTTACCAACCAATGTACCTGCTACACAACAAAGACTTATGGACATAAAAACAAAAAATTGTGATAAAATTCAATAAAGAATACGATAAATTGTGAGGTTTTAATAGCGTTTTAATTGAAAAAACGTGCAGTATAATTCAGTTTTCCGTCACAAAATTCTTTAGTATGATTGTGGTTTGGATCCAAGTCGGTCATATAATGTATGTACGTACCTGCACGTCGAATGGCTGGTGGTGCTGTTGGTTGTCGGGCGCGGCGTGTGGCGGGTGCGCGGGCGGCACCACCGCGGCGCCGTTCACAATGCTCGGCGCTGGTGCGGCCGCCAAGCCGCCCACGCCGCCGCTGCCGCCGGACACGCCGCCGCCGTACTGATACACAATAAGACACTTGTAGGGGGAGTGCACGCTGCATTCCCACAACCGCTGGGCGCACTCGACTGGCCACGTTATCCCTCTCTCTCTCTCTCACACTACCTTGAAATGTACTGCATTTCCCCAATGTGCGTGTGTTTCGGTAGTAAGTGAGATATGCCAGAGGTCATCCCCATTCCATCCTATCCCTTCCCATTTTCCCAATCCATTCCTTAATCTGCAATCTGCTGGACTGATGTTGGCATGTATCGTGGATGTCTATGGATGACAGTATCCATTTACCATCAAATGGACTGTATGCTCGTTTGCCGCCTTTTTTCTATAAAAAAAACAGCGCTGCGTACAAGTCGATACCATTAACACAGGATGGAATTAAGGGATTAGATGGCAACTGGCTCGCTTAAAAACCGGGTCGGGGGCGAGTTTACCACTTTTTGAAATTGCTGTTGGTCAACTGGCCCGGAAGCAATTTAAAAAGTGGGCCAGATGATTAATACGATTAGTCCTCATTATCGCTACTGTGATAATTACGACGACGTTACTAACACAGTACATAATAAAATTAGAACCACGTATGATTGATAATTAGCTATGTATAGCTTATTCTTTAAAATTTTTTACGTTTAGCTATTTTTGTAAAGATTTTGGAAACGTTTTATAAGCTTTTTGTTGTTCACTTTTTAAGTCAGAAACGACCGATTAACCCTAGTGCTCCTACCTGCTGTGTAAAAGGTTGGTTCAGGTGTGCTCGTCTTTGTATTTCTCTGGACCCACGACAGAGGGAATCCTAGTATGGGCCGTTGAGTATGGCGATATTTATAGGAAACGTTACTACTTTACTCACCGTTGGGCTGACGCTATCGAGAGTAGAGGTGAGACTCTAGTTGTAAGCCTAGATATGTCAAAGACAAATGATCCGATGGAGGTCCGGCACAAAGCACTACTGTCGAAGTTAACATCATTCGGGATACCCGAGGGATTATTATGCGAATGGATTGCGAGCTTTCTGATTGGATGAAGCAACGAAGTCGTTACTGACGGTAGCTGCTTCGATAGCATGTTAGTTAATGCTGGTGACCCGCAGGGTTCTGTATTCGCTCCAACTCTCATTTCATCTGCATATCAACGACCTGTTACAAATCGGTAACATGCGTTGCAATGCGGACGACGGCACTGGGTAAGTTTTGTACAAAGTCCGTGGGGTAGAAGTGGGAGAGATTCGCGTAAGACGTGTCCGAAATCGAGAACTCCTTCGACAAAATCTCGAGTTAGGGTAATCTTAGTTTGGTATAATTTAACCCCAGTAAGAAACAAGTCTAAGAAAACCGCTAAGAAAGCTCCATATGTCGTGGCACATCGATTTCAAAACATTTAAAAAGTCGAATTTCGGAGTCATCTGGAGAGCAAGATAATACATGCCAGTAAAAAGCTCGGTGTAGTGAACAGGGTGAAGCAGTACTTCACTCCAGGGCAATGCTTGTCGTTTTATAAAGCTCAATTTAGACCCTATATGGAGTACTGCTCACATTTCTGGGCCGGTGCCCCGAAATACCAGTTGGCCCCTTTTGACTTCATCCAACGATGTGCTGTCCGAATTGTTGACGATTCCATTTTCACAGGTGGTCTAGAAGCGCTCAGCATCCGAAGAGATGTTTTTCTGCCGCCTATACAATGGGGAATGTTCTGAAGAACTGTTCAAATTGATTGCCAACTTCGGGTTTACCATCGTACTGCTCATCATCGTCGTGCGGTTCATGCGCACTTTCTTGACATACGAGTCGGTGGGTACAGTGCGGTCAAAGAGACACTTTATACTGCGAATCCGAAAGTTGTAGATTGAAGTGCCAGCAGAGGTTTTCTATTATGCTACGATATGGGGCCCTTCAAGAGAGCTATTATATAAACAGGATTCTGCAAGGTCCGCAGAGTAATTGCGAAAAGGGGACTAAGAAACGAAAGTAGACGAAGGTGTGCGATTGCTTTTTCATGTTCTCGAGTACTGTAAACTCTTAGGTCCGCATACCATTAACACAAAAAACATGGGTTGATCATTTCGTTGCACAAAATATCAAGGTCTCCACAAATTAAACTGTGTTTTGCATATCCAATCAGTTAAAAAAAAAAAAACATTTTTTTTTATTGTAATTGAAAGTTTGCCATGTTCACTACCGGCTGAGTTCATTTAAGACAATGTTTTCTAATAAATACAGGCAGAATAAATTGTGACCACTTTAATGACTATAAAAAAAATCATAAAAACATGTTTTGCAAAAAAATGTGATGTGATATGAAAAATTGGGAGTTTCGTGTTCAGAAGCCTAACATTTATAAAAAATAATATAAAGGAAAATAGAGTATTGTGCTTAGTTAGGGCCCTTTACAAATATTTCGTAGTGTTAAAAAATTTATATGTAGCGCTATTTGTGTTATATAAATAAATATTTTTTTAATCCAATATGGGATTACACAGAAAATTCTATAGGAATTAACGATTTTCAGGTTAGTTTTTGTTGTTTTGACTATGTCAAAACCCTTACTAAATATACTATTTAGTATATGTATTTGTGTATTAAAAATAAATTGTATAAATATTATCATATAAGCAAGATGTAATGCAATACCTACAAAACGAGTAACGTTTTTAGTCAACATTTTAAACTATTATTTGTCAAAATACGAGTACAATGATCTCAAACAAGATTCGTAAATGCTACTTAGATTCGTACTTAGATAATTCGTAGATGCTCACGCTCTTGGTGATTCAATTAGTGTATTTAGTTATGGGTAAATTGTTTGTGTGCTTACTGATTTCAACATAGATATATTGAAACCCAATACTAAACCCACCGAAGAATTTAACACGTTTCTTGCACAGTCACAGATAAAGGAAGCGACTAGTCACAGATGCAACAGCTATACTCTTTCATCTCGACATCACAGATAATCCTTTTCGTTGGCGAAATGTAGAAGTATATCATAATCCACTTTTGAGTAACCATGCTATGGTTGTGATGGATTTCGACGTTAAAAAATCAAAGCCAATACCCCGATTCACTATGACAAGGTCTCTCGAGAGATATAAATATGGCAGTGTTTGAAAAAGGCTCATGTGAAATACGAGAGGAAACTATTCTCCATCAAGCAGATTTTTAACATTCATGCATCATTAAAGCGAAGAAAAGTGCTCGACAATGCGAGTCCATCGATTACTGATAATATAAAATTAATGATGTCTCTACAACATGAAGCTCTAAAGCGAGCCCATAAAACCAAGTTTGATTCTCATAAAAATATAAAAAGATAGTAGTATACCGCTAGTATAAAAAGAGAAAATAAACTGAATTACCACCCACTACGTTAATAAAAATACCGACAATCCAAAAATAATGTAGTGTCCACCTTAGAAAAACATCACTATTGAACAATAAGTGCAACACTATTATTCCCGAACATTGGTGATTTTTTTTTATGGGTGAAGGCGGCAGACGAGCGTACAGCCCACCTGATGGTAAGTGGTCATCCATAGACATCCGTGATACGTGTCAACATTAATCCACAATAACAACCGTTGGCACGCCCCCAGGTGCGCTGCCTACCTTTGGAGATATAGGCTATGGGTTTAGAGAAAGGGTTGGGAAAATGGGGAGGGATGGGATGGGAATGGGCTCTGGCACATCTCACTCACTACCGAAACACGTACGTACATTAGAGAAATAAGATAAAGTGGTCAATGCAGTACATTTCAAGGTAGTCTTCTGTGAGAGGGGTAACGTTGCCAGTGGAGCGCGCCCAGTGGCTGTTGGATTGCAGCGTGCACTCTCCCCCTCGAAAATTTACAAATGCGGCGTTCTGAACATCTCCAAACATTAATGCCTGATCACGATGGTGAGTATATATACAGTGGTGGTCACATAATTATAGGCACTCAGGAGATATTAAGTTAACTAAGATTTTTGATTATTTATTTTTTACTTTAATACAATAGGAACTTTCAACAATATTTAAATCATTCGTATAGGCATTGTGAGATGTTAAAATTAAATATTTTCGATATAGTTGAGACGACCTACATTTTTATTCGGTTTAACTATATTTCAAGCTGTATGAATTGAAGAAAGGTATGGCCAACTAATTAAAGACACACTAAGTAACTAAGAAAAAAGAAATATCGTAAATATTAAAATGAAGTTTATTATAATTAATTATAGACATATTTTAAAGACATTATAGTAAAGTTATCAATATTTTGTCGCATGTCCTTTAGCAGCAATAATAGCCCGAAATCGCTTTGGCATTGAAGAGATCAATTTGTTGCAAGTTGATATTGGAATTTGCTCCCATGTTTCTTTAAAAGCCATATAAAGTTCATGAACGTTAGTGGTACATTTTGTGGCCAACATTTTCTTCACATGGTACCACAAATTTTCAATAGGGTTGATGTCGGGACTGTACGGGGGCCAATCTAAGACCGTTACTGATTGGCTCCGTAGAAAGTCTTTAATCACTGCTGCTGTGTGTTTTGGATCATTATCTTGTTGGAAAGTCCAAACCACCGTCAAACTTTCCTCGGCATAGGGTAACATAGTTTCCTCTAAAATATTCTTGTACTGGAATTTATCCATATTGCCTACAATTTTCCTGACAGGTCCAACACTATGTCCGGAAAAACAGCCCCAAACTGATATTTCCTCCCCCATGTTTGACCGTTTTCTTCGTATACTTTGGATCCATTTCTTTATTCGGAGGACGTCTCACATATTGTTTTCCGTCAGACTTAAATCATATTAATTTTTGTTTCATCCTATAATAGTACATTTTTCCACTCACGTTCAGTCCAGTGTTCATATTTTTTAGCAAACTCTAATCTAGCTTTGATATTTGCTTTCTTTAAAAGTAGCACCTCACTAGAAATTCTTCCAAATAATTTTGCCTCACATAATGGCCTTCTAATTGTTCTTGCCGACACACCTCTCCACCCTTCTGTACCAAATACTTCCAAACGAATAAGCTCTGATCCTTTGAACGGTTCTTTTTTTGTTAACAATATCATTCTAGAGTCTTCACGTGGGGTTGTTTTTCTAGGTCTAGGTTTCCTAGGTACGTTTTCTGTTGTATTAAACTTCTTGAAATGTTTGATAGCATTCATGACCATATCTTTAGAGCATCGTAAGTGATTCGCAATTTTCCTGTATGACCAACCTTTGTCATAAAAATTCAGAATGATCTTCCTTGTAGAGGAATCGCAACTTTTATTTTTTCCCATAGTAGCTCGTTGAATATGATGAAAATGATATTAATTTTGAGATAAAGTTAAGCTAGTTTTTGCTTTAAGCGCGTTTCTTGAAAATTTCCGGCAAAATGGAAAATATAAGATGGTTGTTTCTTTTTTAATTTTAAATTAAGAACATGAAACATAAACTGTCTTTAATTAGGTGGCCAGCAGCAAGCATATTAAAAAAGTTTGTGATTAAGTTAAAAAAAGATTAAGATCTCAACTATTGTTAAATACAAGTCTTTATTGTCTTCATTTTAAGAATATGGTGTTAGCGTAATGGATTAATAGTAATTAAAGTAGAATTAATACTTATCTTCACTATTGATAATACTATCAATAAAGTTGTATGTAGCTAAATAGAAGGTGTCTTTAATTATGTGACCACCACTGTATGAGCATGAGGAAGCAGTTGCCGTTGGCCTCTTGACTATGATGTAAAACATATCTTTAAAAGTGAAATTAGTACAATTAATATACGAGTATATACACTTTTAGGAATGTCTTTCATTTTATTATAAATATCTAATTGTAAGAAAAATTTATAGCAAAAAAGTTTTATTTAATGATGTATTATATGATTCTTTTGGTGAATTTCACAGAAATAAATCTATTGAGAAAATATCGACTTTATAATTTCAAGTTAATGTTAGTATATTATATTATGTATACCGATCATTGATCTCTAGATACCAAATCCGTTAATTTAAGTATCTATCCGTGTATACGGATACGCTAGAAGCCACATTTCTTGATCGACTGAACGAAAACTTAGTACAAAAACTTCATTTCCAACGACGACATTTTGACACTTTGCCCGTTTAAGTTTATCTTCGAATTATTAAAATATAATTTTGTTTCAAGTTTCGCTTTGTAAAATATAGGTACTTAAATATAAATAAATATATGGGACAATTATATATCTTGCTACTTACATGTAATTAAGTGTATACAGATACAGACACATACAGACTCCAATATTACCTTTATAATATTGAATTTGTCAGGTGACAATTTGGTGCAATATTATAGGTACAATTATACAAAGAAGACTCATCGGCATATCTCGAATTTTATCAGAGCAGTTCGGAAGTGCCACTATAATAAATTCTGCGAAGTACATTGTCGCCTTTTAATATTAGGGGTTAAAGTATGAAATTGCCGATTTGTACTAAAAAATTAAAACTCGTTTTTTTTTCTAAAATGTAACATATTTATTTAATCAAAGTATTTACCCTCATTATCTATACATTGTTGCCATCTAATCGGAAGTTCATTTATGCCTTTGCGATAGAACTCCGGGGATGTAGATTCGACAAACTGTGTGAAAGCATTTTGTACTGCCTCTTGGGAAGAAAATTTTTTACCACGTAGAAAATTGTCCAAATCACGAAAAAAATGGTAGTCCGTTGGAGCAAGGTCTGGCGAGTACGGAGGATGACGTATGGTTTCTAACTTGTAGCTCCTGTAGAGTTACAACGGTTTCTCGTGCAGTGTGAGGTCTTGCGTTATCATGGAGCAATAATGGTGAAGATCGATTCACGAGTCGGGGCTGTTTCACTGCTAGTTTCGCCATCATTGTTCGAAGTTCGGCACAGTAAACATCTGCTGTTATTGCTTGACCAGACCTGAGAAAGCTATAGTGAATAACACCATGAATAGACCACCACCAAACAGTTACCATTACCTTTTTATTGGTAAGCTTTGCCTTAGGGTACTGTTGCGGCGTTTGACCTGGGGTCAGCCATTGCATTTTTCGCTTTCGGTTATCGTAAAGAATCCACTTTTCGTCACATGTCACAATTCGATCCAATATTCCTTCATTTCTGTACCGATTCAACAAGGCAACTAAAGTTTCAACACGCGTTTCTTTCTGCAGATCAGTCTAATCATGAGGCACCCATTTTTCATATTTTTTTATCTTATTGATTTGATGCAAATGAGTCAATATTGTAGGTAAGGTAACGTTAAACCATGCCGCTAATTCCTGGGTAGTTTGACTCGGATCGGCTTCCACCATCTCCTTCAATTCAGCGTTATTCACCTGTGTGGGCGGTCTTCCACGTGGTTCGTTCTTCAAGGCGAAGTTCCCATTACGAAAGCGTTTAAACCAAAAACGCACGGTTCGTTCATTAGCAGTCTCCTCTCCAAACGCAGCATTGATATTGCGAGCCGTTTCTGCCACGTTAGTTCCGCGTCGGAACTTGTATTCAAAGATTACTCGGATTTTCGAAGTATCCATCTTTCCCGTCTTAAGCTGAATAAAAAAAACAATTGAAAGTCGAAAATCGAATGTTGCACATTTTTTAAAACAAGAACCTCATAGGTATCATGTGAAAAAAGTTTCACTCGAAAATCTCACACCATGAAGGTTTTATGTCCATTCAAAGTATCTATTACTATAAAACGGCAATTTTATACTTTAACCCCTATTAGAATATCAAGCATCACCTGATAGTTTGGAAGAAGTAATGTAAGTCATCTATTGTGATGACACCTCTACACCCTGATAGTAGTTTGTTAACAGTAGAGTTATAAATATAGTTGTTACTTACATACCTTTGAAAAAATTATAAAATTAAGTATTAATCTTCAGAATCAACTATAGTCACTTTCGCTGTCTGAATCGGAAATGTGAATTATATAGATGTCACTAAATATGTTTAGATTTTCTTAGTTTCAGAAATTCTTCTTCGCATTTAATTGATTGCCATTTAATTAATGGCGTGATTACACTTTCGTCCATTCCCATTCTTCGGATCGCATCATTACTATTGTTTCTACTCCTATGGAAGGTCCAAAAGTCTGCGGAACGGAGGGGACAGGGTGGAGGTAGGGATACTCGCTTAGTACCATACTAAGTGGGGACTCATTATAAGTATATAGTATATTACATTTCAACTCTTTATCGTCATTCGTTTACGAGTAATCACCAGATAAACAAGTAAATTCGGAAAATAATTGCAATTATGAAGCAAATTGAGCTTCGCGCTGTGATAAAATTCCTGACCAAGCAAGGACAATCTGCTCAAATTATAATGAGTGAAATGGAAGCTGTTTATGAAGATCAGTGCTTTGGTGAAACAATGTTTTACAAGTGGCATGTGCTATTTAAACATGGCCGATTGAGGCCACCACGTCAGACATCATCGAAAAAATAGAAAAAATTGTACTGGAAGAATCTGAAAAATAAACAGCTATCTGCATAGTTGGATCAGATACTACGATTTTGAGGATCATATACAATCATCTTGGCATCACAAAAGTTAATGCAATATGGGTACCAGAATGCTCACGCCACTTCAAAACCAACAGCGAATCGACGCGTCTAAGCACTTTTTGAAGCTGTGTGGCGACGAACCTACCCCGATTTTGTAGCGGATTGTGACTAGAGATGAAACATGGGTTCATCACTTCGAGTCTGAGTCTAAACAAGACTCGATGCAATGGCACAAAAAAGGTAGACCATCCCCTAAGAACTTGACGGCAATTAAGCCAGCTGATGCACAGTCCCATTGGCAGTAAATTAGATATAAGCCATTATATGTAAATGTTTAATGTAATTGACAATAAAGAGCGTGTTTATTTATTTACTTCACGAGTCGAAGTCATGTCTTTATAATCTATCCTCCTTCGTTAAAAAAGCTTTTTCAGCGATAGACGCGTGTTATTAGTATTTTTTATTATTTATTTTACTATATTTAGATTTATTTAATTAATGACGTAAGTATATGTATATAAAAAGAGATAAATACCCTACAGATATTGGTAAACTTACCTGTTGTGAACTCGCAAAACTGTTGTTGTCAAATTGGGGATGCTGTTCCATTTGTAAAACAAGTTCAATGTGCTGATTCATGGAGTCGTTCAGGGTCATGCCTAAAATAAGCAATACGTGTTATTAATTTCACATTGTGTCAATAATAAGTAAACAATGGACTTTGGATCCAGTCCAGCAATATTTTTAGTAATTTAGAAATTTAAATGAAGCAGATATTTTCCATTGTAGATAGAAATTGCTACACAGTTTAAACAAATTAAAGTTCCTCCCAGATATACATAGAAAAGTTATATTCCTACTAGCACGTGGCTATTTTTTCGAGAGGGGAGGGGTACGCGAGGCAATCCCACGGCCGCTGGGCCCGCGCCTGTCGATCATCTCTCACAGAAGACTGCCGTAAATTGTACTGTGCATGTGTTTCGGCAGTGAGATATGCTGGAGTCTATTCCCATCCCATCCAATCCAATAGAGTGAGGAATGTAAAGGTATAAAAGTGGTATATCATATTATTATATTCCCCACTCCCTATCCCATCCTTCCCTGTCCGTACGTCACGTATTGGTAGTAAGTGAGATTTGCCAGAAACCATTCCCATACTACCCTATCCCCTCTTATCTCATCAAATAAAGAGCATAATGGAATAAAAGTAATTTCTTATTATATTATACTGTTTCCATCCCACCTCACCCCCCACGAGGATTGGGATGAAGAAGACTTGTCCCATTATACTTTATATTCCCCCCCTTTCCCAAGCCTTTTTGTAATCCATCCCTAGATCTCAAATAGGCAGTGTATTCGGCAACATACCAACATTTGTCATTTTGGACTTATGTTGGCATGTACCGCGGATATGCACGACAGTATTCACTTACCATCAGGCGCGCTGTCTGCTCGTTTGCTGCCTTTTTACTATAAACATAAATTGGTATGCACTATGCCCATTTCAATGTTCACCTATCTATCTCGCAGGTTTGCTGGTAGAAATCTCCTATGGGTAGATTTCTCCTATTTTTGTACCAATAAAGTATATATATATATATATATATAAATCCACGGAAGTCTGTGCCCTGTGCAGTGAGTAGTACTGACACTCAGTACAGTATACTGATTTGAGAGGAAGGATTCGACGGACTATGCTGTATGTTTGGAGTCGTTATCGTGTTGAAGCGTCCATATGACAGAGACAGTTTCTTAGGCATACGGCAGCACATGGTTTCCTCTAATATTTGTTTGTATTGTTGTTGATCAAGAATACCTTAAATTTTTCTTACAGGCCCTTGAATTTTCTATTGTCATTTGTTTTTGTTTTCAAATGTTCAAATTTCTATTGTTCAAATTGGCAATTTGAAAATTAAGTGTTTACGGAAAAAATAATTTAACCAGAGAACATTTTCGTTGAATGATTTTTTATGACTTTCGTTGTGATCTAAACCAGAAACAAAGTTATGAAAGACTTCAAGTTAGCATTTAGTGATGAAGCCCCAAGCAGTGGCCACAGTTAATAACTGGTTCAGTGAATGTAAACGTGGTCGTACCCACCACAGGAACGATGTTAGGGAAGGGCGTTTTGCGACGACGGTGACAGAGGAAAACATCCAAACTGTGCGGCGGCTCATGATTGAAGTAGACAAACGAACGACATATCAACAGATACGGACATCATTACGTATTGGTATGAGTTTTATTATTCAAATTATTTTAAACGATCACCTGCGGGTAAGGTAGCTTTACGATAGATTGATTCCTCACAAATTGAGCGAACCTCAATAACACTGCCGCGAGGAATGGTGACTCCAAATGTTTGAAAAATTCGACAATGGATTGACCATTTGATATAGTAACAGGTGATGAAAGCTGGATCTACTGCTATGAGCTTGAAACTATGAGGCAATCTGCACAGTGGGTCTTTCCTTCCGAAGAGTTGCCGACGAAAGTGAAGAAAGGATGGAGTGGTGAACAGAAGATGATTGCCTCCTTCTTTGGCAGATCGGGCCACTTTGCTACTATAACTTTAAAAAATAAAAGAACAGTAACTGTGGACTGGTATGTGAACACCTGCTTGACTTCTGTTTTGGAAAAAGTCAAATAACGAGGCTAATGAAGCAGCTCACTTCGCCAAACAACCAAAACAACTTGTGAGTGCTGTAAATGTAGTTTAAGGGTCATCCGCAATACAGTCCCGCGACCATACAGCCTGTGATTTTTATTTATTGTCTAAAATTAAGGATAAACTCACAGAATACGTTTTATAAATGCAGAAGAGGCAGTAACGGTTTTCAAAACGGCTGTTAAAGGGGGTGCCTAAAGAAGAGTGGGCTGAATGCTTTACACAATCCTTTCATAGCATTAAAAAGTGTATCGATTGTCGCGGAGAATACTTCCAAAAGCAATAAAACAACTTGCATCTTCGTATTTGATTTCATTTCTGAGATTCTAAAAAAATCAGTGTCCCCCACGTACAAGGACCCGAACAATAAATTTTTCCCCAGAGTTCTGTCTGGCCCTAACTACATAGTTGACCACGAATGTGTTATTTTTACGACTAAGTGTTAGTTTTGTTGTCACTCACCCGGGTGTATTTGTGGGTGTTGCGGGTGAGGCAAGCCCTGCAGTGGTGCCACACCCAGCATGCCGGGGTGGTGCTGAAACAGAACGTAAACATTTATTATCAACCGCATACGTACTTATGCAGTGTGGTGTCGGCTGGCTATAGAATAGCACCACCCCATCTCTTACCGTGGGTGTCGTAAAGGGCGAATAACAAAGCCTCTACCATAAATAAGCCCCGAGGAAAAGAGTGTACTCGCCATAAATTAAAGCCATACGTCCCTCAAGCACAAGACGTGCATGAGCACGGCCATGTCGAGCAGTGGATCACTCAATCAGATTCACTCAGTGTGTAACAAAATTTTACTGACGGCTCTTATAGCTTCCGTAAGCGGGTTGAGTCTAGTCTGTGAACGTCTATTCTGCCTCATCTTGATGACATTAGAGACAAATAATGCATTAATTAAAAATCAAGCTAGAAATAACTTGGAATTTTAGATAAAATTAAAAGAATGATAATTGTTTATTTTTAATTAACGAATACAATGTTACTTATGCTTTCATTAAAAATGTTACTATGCATTTTCTTCTTACCATAGGAGCAAACTTATCTATTTAGCCGTTTGTACCATATTTATTTACCTGTGGGTGTGAGAGATGTGGCAGGTGGTGAAGCGGCGCAGGCGCGGGTGCGGGCAGCGCGTGTGGTGGCAACAGCGGGAACGCCGCCGAGTCGCCGTTGCGCACCGCGCCGCCAGCCGCGGCCTCCTCCTCCGCGGGGGACGGTTGGCGCGAGCCCGGCGTACGGCTGCAAATAAAACGCATTATTATATAATGAATGGAAGTTCTAATATATATACATATCGTCGGTGATACTGCAATACCGCCTAATTAAGTGTCAATGAGACTTCGCGGTTATAGGTAAGTGATAGTGATTGGTTTCGACCCGTATCATCAGTAGTATGTATTCGCTAATCAAAGCGCATAAAATCAAAGTTTAGTCGAAACCGCGAGAGTAGTATCTAGCGAAAACCGACGTAAATACGTCATAATGGTCAAGAACTTCGATTGTCACGTCTTCGACGTTTATCGGTTCCGAAAGACATTGAACATGATTTAGTCTAAGTTCATTCCGAAAACGACGCTTTTTGATGTTCCGTTAAAGCTGTTTAGCATGTCCTGCTCAGATTTTCCAGCGATTCCGACATAATGACATGTCATCGGGATAGGGTTTCCATTGCGTAATTACGGATAGATCATGAACTTTTTACAAATTCGTACTTGAAGGGTTGGATTTCGTAATTACGGAATTATGTTTCTTGAACAATAAAATATGTGTACCGATTTTCATTACATGCTATTACATACTGGGGGACAGCGCTGGACTGGCACGGAAGTGTTTGCATGGGGCTACTACCATGCCACCGCTGACATACCAGTGAGACTGGCGCCAGCGACTGGATACGTATAAACCTGCCTATATGTAAAGAAAGAATAGAGTTCAATATTGTAACGGAAAGATGACTAGGTTTATTCCCGTGGTGTCTTAAGTTTAGAAAATTACGTGATAATTAGCTCTCGCATGTGGAGAATAGAATTCAATATTGTCAAACGAGTGACCTAAGGAAAGTCCCACATATTGTGTTTCGAGTTTCTGTGCGTGGGATATGGCTAAGTTTTTCCACAATTGAAAGAAAGTTTCATTTCATTAGTCGATAGTCAGTCTTGCAGTTCACATCGACTCGACTCGACCCGTTTAAAGATTTTGATCATTATACAAGTTCCATTTCTTTAATTTCTCGATGACAGCTGACAGTGGTCGATATAACTTTGTTCTAGCGTCAACGCCTAAAACTCCGAACAAAAATTAGGCACCAAGACGTCATATTTCATTAACAAGGTCACGTCAGACAGAAAGCAATTTTAGGGATGTAGTTATCGATAAACGTAACACGATAACAGATCCGATATTTTTTTACAAAATGTAAGAAACTAAACTACTGCCGGATACTTTTGTACAAATTTATTAACTAATATTATATTTCATTACAAGATGTTACACGTGTTAATTCTTGATTGATAATGCCAACTTCTTTAAAATTTTCGAAGCTATTGTAAAATAAGTAGGTATAGGTAGGTACTCGACAATGAAACGAAATAATTATAATGACAGGTAATCTTTATTTATTTATTTTAATCAAAATCTGATGAATCGTCACTGTCACTCGATGAGTTCTCCCCAACATTTATTATAAGTTCCTGTACTTCTATATTATCGAATGCCACATGAATTTCCCAATCCGACGCTATAATGTTTTGGGTTCTTCTCAAAATTTTTTCCCAGTTTTCGGCAGTTACTTCCGCATATGCATTTTTTAATAAATCTAACATCTTGTTTGCCGTAAAAGGGGGATGGGTATTGTTTCGAGCGGCGTGTCCTTTGATTTGTGCCCATATTAGTTCTATAGCATTGTACTGGCAATGATACGGCGGAAGTCGAAGAACCCACCATTTTGATACTCTGCTTCAAAGTAATTACGAACCTTGATCACCAGTTCTCTCGCCTGCCTTTTCAGAACAGATCCTTTCGGCATTTTGATATTTGACAGCTGGGCAGCAATCAACACGGAGGAACACAAAATACACAAAATATACAAAAGGTGCATGGATTTACCCCTTACGCCTCTATTGGTGTATGTCCGAGAATTCCGCCGTTCGAGCTTTACTAGTTGCGCAACCCTTTCCAGACAACACTTTTTCCTCCGAGATGTGCGATGTCAGCACGTACATACTGCTTCTATTTACACGTGTTTATGGGCATTGCATTTTTACTACGCACTCATTATTCTGTGGTGCACACTTTGGATGCCCTCTGCTTTTTTGCCATCATTGTTTCAACAAGCTCGACCTGGTCATTTACCATCGTAATCTTCATCAACGTCAAAGTTGTAAGGAGAAGTGATGAACGAACGAGGCCTGATTACTTTTTTTAAAGATTTTCTAATTTTTTTTAATTTGTTCCTATGCTGTTTGATTATAATAAGATTTGTAGATTTAGTTTAAAATATACTTTTATTTCTAAAACATTCATCTTTCTCAAAATAATATCGATAATCTCAAAATAACAAGAATATCGAAAAAATATCGAAATACCGGTAAACCGGTATTTGAAGTTTTGATATCGAAATAATACCGGTATTATAAAATCCGCCGACAGTCCATGCTCTAGATATATCTCAAGTTACCTTTGCATATAAGGCGTTTCTAAACTAAACTCTATGTGTAGCAATAACAAAGTGCTCTTTTAATAGTAGGTAACATTTTAAATAATCATTTTAATTATAATTTTGCAAAATATGCGCTGTTATATTCTAATTAACAATGTCATAGAAATTGCAAGCGTTAAATATAATATGTAGTAAAATCAAAGCTATCATTAGTCATACTCATAACACAAAGTCATAAAAGCACAAACATCAATATTTGGTATCGCTTAACCTAACTACAACAATAAAACATTTAAAAAAGACTGTCATCATATGAAAAATTCTAGAAACATTACTCAGTATATATCACCACTCCACAGATGATACAACTTTTAGGAGTATAAAAGTGAGAAATAAAATTATAATTATTTATTCTTACAAGTGAGGCTCTTGTTACATTTTGAGTTACACAAGAGATTTGACTTTTCACATTTGCATCTATTAGAAACGCATTCCTCACCGCATTCAGTTGCAATGCTGAAATCCTTGGCCGCCAAGATGTGATTCTTGTTTTGCACATTCTCGGATGGTAACTTCGTGTTCGGGAACAGTATCGACTGAAATGAACGTTTCTTTGCAGACAGTGAACTGGTTCCTTGCTTAGAGTTGGTTTAGAATCCCATGCTTAGTATCTAAATTATATAAGGTCGGGGAAAAAGTTTGTTTGTATTTTATATACAAATTCAAGAAATTTTTTTTAAAAGTTTAATTACATTTAATTATAATATATATGTGTCGTTTTGTTCTATAACTTGTTGCCATCTTGTAGGTAGTGACATGATCCCGTTGCTGTAGAAATTTTGGGATTTTTGGTCAAAAAATTGTGACAAGTAGTTTTGACAGTCCTCTCTTGATGTTAACCTTACACTACCTAAAGAATTCTGAAGAGACCGAAACAATTGGAAATCTGAGGGCGCAAGGTCAGGGCTATATGGTGGGTGCATCAACACTTCCCAACCAAGCTCTCTCAATTTTTGCTGAGTGGCCAAAGATGTGTGTGGTCTGGCGTTATCATGATAACACCCTTTCTGTTGATCAATTCCGGGCATTTTTTCCCAATTTCTTGCTTTAGTCTCATCAGCTGTTGGCAGTAGAGATCCGAATCGATGGTTTTCCCGGCGGTAAAAGCTCATAATAAACGATGCTCTTCCAATTCCACCATACACACAACATCACCTTATTACGCGTTAATCCGGGTTTCGGCACAGTCTGTGGAGCTTGGCCGCACTTAGCCATGATCTTTTCCACACGTTCTTGTCGTAAGTGATCCACTTCTCATCACCAGTAATTAATCTTTTCAAAAATGGTTCGGTTTCATTGCGTTTTAATAGAGAATCGCAAACGAGTACACGGTTCAATAGATTTCTTTCAGTCAGCTCGGTTGGTACCCAAATATCGAGCTTTTTTGTGAATCCAGACTTTTTCAAATGAGTCTAAACTGTTTTGTAGTCAATGCCCAGTTCATCAGCAATGTCGTAACTACTTATATGCCTATTTTGCTGCACTTTTTCACAAATGGCATCAAGTTTATCAGTAACAAGGCGACCGGAGCGAACTGCATCTTTAACATTAAGATTTCCTGACTGAAAACGCTTAAACCAACTTTGTGCTACTCTTACTGACACTGCATTAGGTCCATAAACGGCACAATTTTTTTTCACGGCTTGTGTCGCATTTTTCCCTTTTTTGTAATAAAACTTTAAAATGTATCGAGTTTCTTCGTTAGATTCACTCATTTTCTTGGACAGAAAAACAATTGAAAAATGGCTAAACACAGTTTTTTATTTTTTTATCTTTTTTTAAATATTACCTTTTTAATGGTATCATAACCAGCCAGGTACAAACAGTTCAATAAAAGATATTGGATCACAACTTCATACATACAAAATACGAAAAGACTTTCTCACCGACCTATTACATTCCTTCTGTCTCCTGCGACATTATAACAGCTATAATGTTTCTATGATCTGCTTTGGCGCGGTCCACATCTGGTATTTTTACCACTTAATTATCACCTGTATTAGCAGCGGGATATTTTACCGAAGATAGAGCTAACATTTTATCGGCTTTTTTCTCAGAGATCGTCCAACTGACTTTTTGGCATCTTCAATGTCTTGTTTCTTTTTATTGAGAGCAATAACTATTTCTTCATCACTTTGGTTAATATCTGACGGATCTGTAGTATCTATGTGTTTATGGTTTTGGGTCTCGGTGTTAGGAAATCTCCATTTCGTTTTTTCTCAGCTTCTATAACATTTTCGTTGCGCAAATCAGTGTTTAAGATCGTGGTTTCGATTTGCTTCTCCTTATCAACCTCATATTCGATTCCCTGCTCCTCATTAACCTCGGTGTCGGTTATCTTCTTTCATCTCATTAACATCGGTTTCGGTTTCCCTCTCCTCACTTCGTCGTCTTCATTAACTAAGGTTTCATCTCTTCTTTTGTTGAAAGTTCGATCAGCGTGTTTTCAGGGAGAAAACTATTCATATGATTTTCAAAACGTTTTTTCATATGATCTGCCATCATTAGACACCATAAATAGATCAACACAAACGTATGCAGTAATGCTATATTATAGTACAGTTAACAAAAAAGCTTGTCTTAAAAATAACACTAAAACTTGTTACTACAGCGGTAAGCTGTAAGGTTAAATTAAAGTGGTGAGAACTTTTAAAGTAGGATGATGTTCGATACTTATGCAATTGCTATGTTCATTAAGTTATTTTTACTAATTTTTGTTTAATCAAAGTGATGCATCATTATCATCAATTACCATTCACCTGGCCTTTTATCAATTTACTTAGGGTCACCAGCGCACTAATGTATGTGTAAATATTATTTCAGGTTGTTAACAAAGAAAATAGTATACAAGTTTTTAAACAAACGCACACAATCTTCTATCTGGGAGCATTTCTTAAGAGCTGATGATGGACAATGTGTCGAATGTAAGCAATGTAAAAAATTTTTAAAAACTACTGGTGGCGCAACTGGAGCTTTACCTACTCATATGCGTGTAAGACATATTGGTAAAATGACGCAAACACAAGACTCGTCAAGAGCCAGTACTTCAACGTCTGATAATAATGCTAAAGTTCAAGCAAACAGAAGAAATGAACCTCAAAGTCCCCCAACAAAGAAATCTAAACTTGCAGATTTCTATTCTGGTGTCATGTATATATGGAGGTTCGAGTGACCAGAATGGCAGCATTGGATGGAATCCCGTTATGCAAATTTTGTACTTCTGAAGACCTAAGACATATTTTTAAACAGTCTGGCTATGATATAACCAAAATAGTTCTAGAACGAAGTGATATAACAAAAACAAATTAATTAAACAATTAATGGAGATGAAATCCCAAAATAAAAGATTTACTTCTACGTTAGATGGGTGGACCTTTATCAGAAAAAGAAGGTATATGAATACATATTAATATCCATAATAAAGATCTAAATCAGGGGAAATATACAAATTTGGAGCTCTTAAGGATAAGGGGTTCAATGACAGCTGCTGTAGGTACTCAATTATTTATTACAGTAGCATTTTGAGTGACTTTGGTCTCAGTCTAAAAGACATAATTGCTTTCACTACAGACGAGGCCAGTGTAATGGCTAAAATGAGCAAGAATCGTGTCGGTCTCCACCAACTGTGTTACGCCCATGAAATTCAACTTGTGGTGATCGATGTACCATATATAAAACACAGAAAACTGTAGCTTTAGATCCCGAACCAGAATCTCAGTACGAGATATTAGATACTGATGCTAAAGAAGCCAATGAAGAAATCGGAAAAGACGAGGATGCATATTTTATAGAGGTACCTAGAGTTCAAGAGTCAGAGTTTTCATACAAAGATACTATAAAAAAAGTTAAAGATTTCGTAAAATCCTTTCAAAAATCGCCCTTGAAGAACGATATGGTGTAATAATATACTTTAGAAGAGCACGGTAAAAACCTTGGTCTAATATTGGACTGATTGTCAGATGTGGAGGGTCGATTTCTGAAATTAAAAACACGTGTTATGAAAAGCCTGTATTGGATTTGAAATTAAACGTGAAATTCACAGATAAAGAGAATGAAAACCTGCATAACATCCACACTAGCTTAGATGTAATAAAAACAACAGTGATGTCATCGTGTCGCCGTGATGCAAATCTATTAACAGCGGACACTACGCTACAGTTTATGCTGAATAAATTAGATCTCCACTCGAATGAATTCAGTGAAAAACTTGCCACTTCTCTTAGACAGAGAATAAATAAAGACGAATAAATGCATCTGGTGTTTTGCAGTACCTGAATAACAACGAAGTTTTTTAAAAATGCACCTACGAAAACTTGAATAGGGACATTTATGAAGGAATTGTTAGAAAGACTGAAATTTACTCATACTCAAGAAAGTCCAAAGCGGCAACAACAATGGTCACGGAACTCAGGGACAACAGACGTTGTTACTGTTGCTACTAATGACGACGATGACGAGGAGTTCACAATCGCACAACAGTTGGATAGAGAGATCAAAGTTACGACAGGAAATAAACTCTTCTGAAGTCAACACAGATCTCGAATCCATTTTTTTTTATACACTAGTGGGCGGACGAGCAAGCGGTCCCACGTGATGGTACGAGTCGAGATGTACATTTACGACATCGCTGGCGGCAGACGCGAAGTTTTCCTGACAGCTGCGTACAACTATTTACTGTTGATACCACCTACAAGTGTTGAAACGGAATGAGTCTTTTCTTCCGCTTTTTTAATAAGTAATAATTAATAAGTCCGTAATAAACTGATAAGTTTTTAAGTGATAATTTTTGGTGATAAAACACTAAAAGCCTCGTCATTTATGAGATCACATTTCCAAGAACAGAAAATAATTGACATTCACTAATTACTAAAGGCACGATTTTACGATAAGTATCTTAATTCGTTGATACGTAATACTTAATACGTTGATACTTAATCTTAATACGTCCGTTAAAACTTAATACGATATTTCAAGAATTATATATATTTATTAAACTAATTTTTATTCCATTGCCTCTCAAAACTACCCATAAATACATGTAACTTAAAGTTTAAAAAATAATACTAAGACAGTCACGTAATTACGTAACTGTAGAATAAAAATCCGTAACCCTAATCGGGAATACGAAGACGCGAGATGTACTGACCGCTCACATTGATTCCATGTGCTTTCCTGAATCCTAAACGAATCTTCCAACGCGTTTGTGAACAATTTCGGAGATATTACATCTTTCTGTCTCACGTAGCTGTTATTGGCCTGGTCTGCTGGTCTTAGGCTTGAACTGTCATGTTCTCTACACTTTACTGAGAGTAATTTAACAACACAGCAGTGTGTAACTTCCATGCCCGATATCTGCTTCACTCAACGTTCTGCACGTCGTTAGCGTCGAATGGGGCCGATTGTATTCTGGCAGTGCTACTCAAATTATGCGCTTCTGAGTTGTTTCCGGTGCTCACAGGACTCTTCAATCTCTCCTACTCCACGAGACGATTTCCGAAAGCTTTGAAAGTAGCTCACATCCAACCGTTGCCTAAAAAAGGTGACCGAACCTACCCGGCCATATACAGGTCAATAGCGATAACCCCCTTCTCCCTAAGGTAATAGAATGTGTCACAAACACACAGCTCCTTGGGTATCTAGAGGATCATCAGCTAATAAGCGATCGCCACTACGGTATCCGTCATAGTCGTTCGGCTGGTGATCTTTTAGGGTACTTTACTCAGCGTTGGGCTGACGCCATCGAGAGTAGAGGTGAGACTCTAGCTGTCAGCAAAGACAAATGATCCGGTGGAGGTCGGGCACAAAGCACTACTTTCGACGTTAACGTCATTCGGGATACCCGAGAGACTATTTATTATGCGAATGGATTGCGAGCTTTCTGATTGGACGAAGCTACAAAGTCGTTACCGACGGTAGCTGCTTCGATACCATATCAGTTAATGCTGGTGATCCCGCAATGTTCTGTGCTCGTTACAACTCTCATTTCATCTGCATATCAACGGCCTGTTACAAATCGGTAACATGCGTTGCTATGCGGACGACGCCACGGGCAGTGTTGTACAAAGGCCGTGCAAATATCCGTGGGGTTGAGGTGGAAGTCGCGTGAGGCGTGTCCGAAATCGAGAACTCCTTCGACAGAGTCTCGACTTGGGGTAATCTTAGTTTGGTGCAATTTAACCCCCCCGTGAGACAAGTCTAAGAAAACGGCTAAGAAAGCTCCATTTGTCGTGGCACCTCGATTTCAGAACATTCCGCTTAAGATCGCCGAGAGTTTAGATCCTTGGCGTCGATATTTGGAACAAAGTCGAATTTCGGAATTATTTGGAGAGCAAGATAATACTTGCCAGTAAAAAGCTCCGTGTGCTGAACAGGTGAAGCAGTACTTCACTCCGAGGCAACGCTTGTCGTTTTATAAAGCTCAAATTAGACCTTACATAGAGTACTGCTCACACCTCGGGGTCGGTACACCGAAATACCCGTTGACTCTTTTGACTCCATCCAACGATGAGCTGTCCGAATTGTCCACGATTCCACTCTCACAGGTGGTCTAGAAACGCTCAGCATCCAAAGGATGCGACATACGAGTCGCTGGGTACAGTGCGGTCAGGGACACAATACCGCGAACCCGAAAGTTGTGGAATGAAGTGCCAGCCGAGATTTTTCCATTATGTTACGATATGGGGCCCTTCAAGAGAGCTATGAATAGAATTCTGCAAGGTGCGCCTGCAAGGCACCTGTTGTTGCAGGTGTCCATGGGAGGCGATGAGCACTTACCATTATGTGGCCCGGCCACTCGTTTACCTATTCTATAAAAAAAAATTAACAACTAACAACATTTGTTTGTCCTTATCCCACACGCACTTAAAAGATTACTCATAATTAGTCAGAAAGAGACCGACGCATTTGTTTTCATTGACTCAAGAGTAATCTTGCGTAACAATATTTCTCAAAGAAATGGGAGTCGTATCGAATTTAGTTATTTTTTTTAATACCTTATTAGAATAAAATAAAGTGTTTGATATTACTATCCTTATTAATTATTATGTAATAAGTATGTAATAAAAATATGGCACATTTATTTTAGTATGCAAAAAAATGTCATCATATCACTTCTATTCATTATGTATCATTTGGTCATTGATTTCATTACTAAAGTTTCTGAATCTTTAGTCTTCAAATTTTATTTTGTTTATGGCTAGGCTTTGTATAGAATGGCTAGGACAAAGTATGTTACAGTTTTAGAAATAAGTAAGACATGATATAATATTTTATCTTAATAGAGTAAATATTAAATACTTTTACGAATGAAGCAGCTCCGTGATTTTGATGTTCCCGCAATCCTATCTATTATCGCTAAGTACGATTGTATGTGTCAAATCCGGACGAATTATTCGTGAATGTTGTACTAGGCCCGTCCGTCGTACATATGGTACTAGGTCATTGAGTTAAACCTAAAACAATGCTTGTGATTTAAACAAAACTTAAGATACTGAGTGAATGTATGCATCATTGATTAAAGTAGCCAGGAAGAAACAGTTTTCATACAAAGTCATACAAACGAATCATACATACTCCGAAGATTTATCTTTTATCAATTTAGTTTATGACCAATAAACTAAACTGTAAATTGATAAAAGATAATCATTAGATCAGCTCTATGGTACTGTAATTTTCTATTGCATCCAAACCAGTTCTGAAACGTGAACTGAATCGTTTTTACAACACTACTATAACTCGGCTCTAGTAAATCTGTCCAGCAGTGAAAGTTCGCGACACTAGATAGACTACGGCATGTTCTATCAACACCCTGCCACTCATCCCTCGGCACGTTTCTCACCATTATATTATGCTGAGTGGATACAAAGATCGATCTGGTCCTCGACATATATGTATTTTATATTAAAAAGTGACCCAGGGCTGACATTTTTTTGTTTCAACAGTACCTATTCATCTTCATAGTTTAGCTGGTTATCTAGGCTTCCACATCAGGTTTTATGGATTTAAACTTCAACACCATAATATTGTATCGTCACCAGACTTACAGCTTGGCAAAAAAGAGTAGAGAAAAATGATGGCGCCACTATCACACATATGTGACCACCCCATATACTACAACTCGAGCTGTTGTGATACTCTATTAGTTTTTGACAAACTATTGAATTATCTCCCCCTAATTTACATTTTCTTTTATGACCTGGGCATTTTCTAGGATTTCGGAAATAATAAATTAAAGTACGCAGTTGTTCTAAGTGGGTTTTATTTTACTTTACATTTTATTAAACGTCGCTAACTCTGTACATACTGGGATAGGTATGCAGTTAAAAAAAATGTAACGAACTTTACTCAGATTCTAAAAAATCTTCATCGAGATATTCCACTCCAGAAAAGACTATGTCTTCGCCTGAGTTTACTGCAGCATCATACCGACCATCTTCAGATTCTGACGATTCATCGCTGCTGTCATCTCTGAGATTGATAACTAATCGCTCTATTTCTTTGTACATTGTTTTACCTCTCTCGTAGTATTCTTTCTCAATTTTCCTCAATCACTATAAACGAAGCAGGTGGTAAACTGCAAGAAAATATAAAATAATACATAATATGTACCTGCATTTTCACACTATTGAAGAAATGTACCTTTTGTATAATGGCATATAAATCAAAATCATCCAAATCTTTTCTAGGGCGATCTTTCCTGTTTTCGTGGCGTGAAAAATATGCCATTGTTTTTCTCTCCCTTTGATAATTCTCCTACTTGTATTGACACATTTAACTAAAAACAAATATTTAAAATAAAATTTACTAAAAAGTATCAATATGAAGTCGATGTATACGGCGTTCTATCTAACGCATTTGACAATTAAAGTAGTATTGCCACTTAAATATTTTTTAATTCCGCTTGTCACCGCATCAAACTCTACTTTGCCAGGCTGTACGTAAGTGTGCAAAAAATTCTAGTGAATACATACTATATGTGGAAGTGGGTGCAAATCGAATTACAAGATTTTTTTATTTTTTTCCTCGGATCAAATAAACTAGAAAAATGTCCGCCATCTTGAAAAAAAAAACGCTCCTTAGGACATTGTCATGTAGGTCATGTTTCGGAGATATTGGCAATTCAATTTTGTATGTCGGCCATCTTAAATCCGCGCTTAAATTTTGAATTTTTTCCACGTTTTCTTGTCAAACTTTTCGAAGTTCTTTATGACATTTGGTCGAGCACCTGCTAAGGTGTCGCGGTCGCAAGGCTGCTGACCACGGAACTTATGGGCTAACGAATTCGATTTTCAAATATCGATTTTTTCCGCGACTTAGTGAAATTGTTTTTTCTTTATTTTGTTTATCATCTTCTCTTACTGCTGTCCGACGTCCGTGGCGACGTGATGGCTCCACTGAAAACCAGCGCTGTGGTTCACTACAGCTTATGCCGAGTTGAAGTCTATTTCCGGCCTCGCAATACACATCAGCACGATTATACTTCCTATTGTACTGCGGCACTTATTCTGTGTATATTTCCATCTTGTTTCTCTGTATTTTTGATGTTATAAATTATTGTGTTGTGTTGTCCGGAATAGTGTTATCTATTGTCTAAATTGTGTAGTATTCTCTATATTTGTTCGAGCACCATTCGGCTAGGTGTGTTACCGTTGAGGTGGGTCGTTGAATTTTTATGTAGTGGACAATAATGGCACCGGACCACCAAACTGATACCAGTAGCTTTTCCTTACTTATGTTGCGTTTTAGATATTGTTATAAAGTGATGCACCACCTATTTGTTTCAGTCATAAAACAACAAATATTTATTTTGTATTAATCAAATTTGACAAACAAATCACTGGAACCACAACAAATCTATAAAGACATCTCAAGAAATATGAGTCATCATAGTAATCAAATTATTACATTATAGTGATAAAAGGTATCGTCTAGCAGGCGTCTATGTGCGGGCGCGGCGAGGCGCGGCCGGGGGGAGAGGAGCCTGTGGCATTGACAGAGGCCTCGATCGCTTGGCGTGGTTATTGCCCGCGCGACCCGCCCGCGCTATACACGTCGTCGTTTCTATAAAGTTCGGTTAACACTTCTCTTTCCGCGACCTTCGGCGCAATCTATTGCTTATGTACGGCATTTAACGATAACCGTTGTTCATCACTTTATGCTGATTAGTATTATGTTGTTATTCTTAGGATTGTGTTGAAATTTTGTACCGAGAATCTCGTCAAATAAAGAGCATTCAATTGTTTCAATACAATTCATAATTCGGATTTCCCAATACAACACGTTTCATAAATATCCACATGTAAAAGTCATAATTTTATATACATTATTCACAGCGTTTATTATAATACATTTTGTCCAGGTTTATCTACATTTCCGTGTATATAATAAAGATTTTTTACGGATGAGAAAAGGTTATGTTACACAAAATTAATTCGTCATGTGCTGAGTATACAGATATAAATAAAAAATGATTATCTAAATCTACTTAGTTAGGAGAAACAAGAAAAGATTACATATACTCATAATATAATATGTATTTTAGTTCTCCACATACACTGTACATTAAAAAATTTTTTTAGACTCATGTCTAGAAAGAGCATTATAGTAATTACGTAAAGCAAAAACAAGTTTATTAAAATCGGATCAGTCATCATTTTGGAGAACATATTCTCGTGCTCTCAATCTGCAACATTTTTTTTTATATAACAGATGGCAGACGGGCCGGGCCACATGATGCTAAATGGTCTACGCCGCCGATGGACACCTGCAACACTAGGGGGCTTGCGGGTAGGGTTACCCGAAGCTGAAATGGAAAACCCGGCATCAAAAAATTAACAATCCTGATTTTTTAAAAAATGTCCGGTCTTCGGTTTAAAATAAAACTCAATAGACTATAATTATAATTTATATAAAGGTTTTTATTAGCATAACTTTGGTTATTTACTTATATTTTTGGCCACTCGTAATAGCTTTAAAAATGTTTGATTTTACTGATAATTGTTCATAAAAGTAAAATTGTTTACAGTTGTACTAGGTTGATCAATAAGTTTCTGAAATCTGATACTTTACATTAAATAATAGGAATGCATTCTATTTCATTCGAATCTCAAATTCAGTAGTAGCCAGTGCCAAAAGAATTAAAAAAAAATCGTCAATATTTTTTTGCTTTGTTTACATTTGGCGGGAATTTTATTAGTGTGCAAAATGGAGAAAATCGTTTCTGCCTGATTTTTTTTTCTATGAAATGTGTTTTTAAGAATTGCAGTCTACTTTGGGAGACAATGCTGTTTTATTTTACAGTAGCATACAGGTGCACGGATTTTAAACGCAGTAGAGCCGAGCCGTCTATAACGACGAGACTCACTCTGGGCGCCCAACAACCGCTATTGAAGGCAACGTTAAAAAAATTGAAGAAATTGTTAAGACAGATCGACGTGTGACGACTATTCGTCATTTAGCTGAGATTATGAAGCTTTCGTTCGGGACAATTCTGTTCATTTTAAATGAACTTCATTTTAAATTAACACCTTAAAATTCAAAAAGGGGCGCGATGGGTTCCTCGAATGTTAACAGACGCACAATAGCAAGAGTAGTAGAGCAAAGCATTTCAAAGCAAAATTTGGAAATTATTGACCGAGATCCAAAATCTTTTCGACTACGTTTCGTGACCGTTGATGAAACGTGGATTCACCATTTTGACCCGGAGACGAAGAACCAAAGTAAGGTGTGGAAAAGATCGTCCTCCCCGCCAGCCAAGAGATTCAAGGTCTCCGCGTCCGCTGGCAAGATAATGGCCTCGGTCTTCTGGGATGCGGAAGGTATCATTATAATCGATTATTTAACTAAAGGGCAGACAATAACTGGAGAGTGATACGCAACATTGACAAAAAAACTACGCGAGGAAATAAAAAATAAACGACGTGGAAAATTGCGTGCCGTAGTGCTTTTTCATCATGATAATGCACCTGCGCATCGGTCTGACGTTGCAGGCGCTGCCATCTGAACGGCTGGGTTTCAGTTGATGCAGCATCTGCCATATTCACCGGACCTAGCTCCTAGTGATTTTCACCTTTTTACCAATTTAAAAAAACGTTTGAGTGGTATAAAATTACATGGAGATGATGAGGTCATATGCGCTGTAAAGTCTTCTTTCGATATCCAGGATCAAGGCTTTTTTTCCAAGGGAATTCAGCAACTTTCAAAACGTTATTCAATGTGTACCATATTAGATTAGAAGGTGATTACATTGAAAAATAAATACAATTTAGATATACGTTTCCTAAAGTTACAAGTGTGGCAAAATACAAAAATGTACTGACAAATTTTCAGTAAATCGAATTTCAGTTCTCTGAAAATCGAGCCGCCCCCGCCACTCTGTCGTCATCTACATTTACGCCGTGCCATGCGTGCGTGCGTGCTGCTTGTTATGCATTGTATTTTAATGTTTGATAAAAATCCGATCTCGTGTGAAATGTAACCGGTCTAACTTCTTAAAATCCGGTCAGATGGTAAACCTACCTACTGCAGAATCCTATATATTGAGGCCTAACCTATGCCATTGGCATTTGTCCGTAGTGGCCACTTTCAGTTAGTTATCTAGTATTTGGGTTGGAATTCCAAATTCAAATTAATTTAAATTTAAAGCAATGACATTCTTATTCAAAATCAGTCATTCAATTGTTTTTCCGTCAAAACGACTTTATGCTTAGATATCGTTGTTTGTGACCATGGAAAAATTACCTTATTTTCCAATATCAGTACCGTCGTGGCAGCAACGCGATATAGACAGTACGCAATATCAACGATATGTACGGACCGAACACTGCAATTGAACGCACGGTTCGTTTTTTGTTTTGATTCCGCTCTGGAAATTTCGACCTCAAGAACAAGTCCCATGGACGACCGGAGAGTCGATAATGACGAATTGAAAGCAATAGTGGAAGCGGATTCATCTCAAACCACTTCCGAGTTAGCAGCAGCCATCGCCGTAAGCGACAAAACGATATTGATTCATTTGTGTCGAATCGGGAAAGTGAAGAAGCTCTAAAAATAGATACCGTATGAGCTTAATGAAAGTTCTGTATGATAATCGTAAACATTAATCAGAATGGTTGAATTCAAGAGACACAGCCAGTGTACTAAACGTCTCCGTGATAACGTTCGTTCACACAGTGCACGACAGACAGTCTCAAAGTTACAGGAGCTTCGACTGGAAACTCTCCGTCACCCACCGTACTCGCCAGACCTTTCCCCTATTGATTGCCAATGTTTTTTTAATTTGCGTAACGTTTTACGGGGGAAGAAATACAATTCCGAGGAGGCAGTGAGAATTAAATATATAATTCTCATCCAAAAAACAATATTAGAAATTTTCAATATAAAACGGCAATTTCATAAGTAAAGACCAAGTAGAATAATATAGAGCACATTACTCACTTGAAGGCTTTGTCGTCTTCTTGTCCGTTGTGGAGGCCGTTAGGCAAGGAGGCGTGCTCGTGCAGCTCATGCAGATCTTTCTCGAAGGGCGAAGCGGACTTATCGTCGGGGCGCTCCTCGAGCACCATGCCGCGAAGGCCCGCTACGACCGCGGACACCTTCTCGCCGGCGCCGCCCACTGCCACGCCGCCTGCTTCTATTACAAAATTATGTATAGATATTATGTACATAAAAATTACGTTTTAGCAAATCTAGCATTTATTTCAGCAGTATAGCAGTCTAGCTTTCAGCTACACCTACCCTCGGAACTTGTCATCGGGCTATTTATCGGCATTTCGGCATTCGTGTATGTCTTCCCCATCTCTTTTCGTGGGTGTCGTAAAAGGCGACTAATGGGTAATAAAGCGGCTATCATAAGCCCTGAAGAAACACCAGCTCTAAAAGAGTGGACTCGCAAAACCGCTTGACCAGAGTGATGTTTTAAGGCCATACATGCCTCATGCAAAATACAATGTGCACGAGGAGCAGTGTTACAATGTGACAGCAGTGGATACTGAAAGGGATGGTTGTTTCCCAGCCACAGCCTCGAAAATCCTTACTTTGCCTCCTTGGTGTGGCCGGAGGCTTGAATGACTACAAACTCGCTGAGGCAATCATCAAATAAAACGAGAGGGTTCTTTCGGATATTGAGGGGTGGATCACCATGCTAGGGTTCTAAGCAGAGTTAAGGAGCGAACAGATGCTGTAACCAATGTTATATTGGAGGCAGGTTAGTCCTCCTTTTTGGAGCTGCGTAATAAACCGGAGAATCCAGGTAAGAGAATCCGGTAAGGGATTCTTAATCCCCAATACTATACTTCAGTGTTATAAATTTATTGGCTGCGGGCACTGTGCTAGAGATTGCAAGGAGAGGTTCTGCTGCAGATACTGTGGTGACACATGATATAAGAGAGTGTAGGAACAGAAGGCAAACACCAACTTGTGCTAATTGTACAAAGCACGGGAGCACCACGGAGCTCATCCAGCCTACTGTACAAGCTTTTCGGAATGCCAAAAATGGAACAGGATAGCCAAAGGCACGGTATCCAAACATTAAAAGAGGACCTCCGGGAGAGCCTACATAGAACACAAATAAAGTTTATTCAAGCTAACCTTAGTAGAGGCTTAGCCACTATCAGGGAATGCATACAAGAAAGCTTCAAACGGGGCATTGTGATCTTACTGCTGCTCCAGGAACCTTACGTGGCAACTTCGGGTTGCGTGGTTTTCTAGGCTAACCAGCGGTTGATTCAAACCACAAACTATAGTAAGGATAAACCAATTAAAGCTGCGATCAGCATTTGTGTAATCATTTTGTGACATTCTGTGACTAACATTCTGCATGAGACCTAAAAATTTTAATAAAGTGCCGGATTATAGAAAATGTAAGAATAAGAACGTTTAAATGGTCGCCAAAAATTGGTATTATTCTTTAATGAATATTTAACAGACAAATTCTAATGTTTCTTTTGTTTACAAAAGCCTAAAGTTCGACATGTTTTGCGATCACCAACGCTTTTAATTTTATCATTAGAGTTTGATGGTTTTTATTTCAATGTTGTGGATAATCAGATTTCAATGAATAATATATAATATGAGTGTATGTTGGGTATTTATGTTGTTTATATATTTATTATATACACAATAATGATGTTATAATTTAAAATAATTTTATGATATTGTATATTGACCATGTGATTTATATGCTAATTTGGCAGTATATATATATATATATATTTGGATATATATATATATATTTATCATACCAAAACCAAATTTAATACTACCAAAAACAGGGAAGAACTGTAATTTACTGAATTGTAAATGGCTATGATAACATGTTATTCAAAGTTAGAAAGCTCTAGACTTACGACATCTAATTGAAACAGATCGACATGCTTATCAGCATGATACATTGGGATGAGTAATAAAATATTACCTGTAGGAGAACCTCCAAGTACGTATTCAACCATCTTGACGCCAAGCCCAGCGGTGTCGCGAGGTGATAGGATGCTGCCGGCATCTCCGCCAGGAAATGCGACGCCTCGCCGTGTGCCCATCATCGGTACGCCTACATTGTGTTCCACTGCTAAAATAAACTCTACTTATACATTAACTAATCCCTAATAGGATTGAAGTTACTCATTAAAATGATAAATTGCAGTTAATTCTGGTCCTAATCTGGGATTGCAACAATAATAATATAGTGTTCAGAGATGGGCTGAGTGTTTTATGTGCCTCCCCACCCCCTCACCCCAACAAAGGCAACCATTTTTAAATTGGCGTATTATGGGTGTGTGTTATGGGACATCTTTGGAAGTTGACGTCTTATCAGTTAAAAAAATGCAATTTAATAAATAAAAGTATAAACTATTGACTATATAACTTGAACGCACATATTTGCTGATTTAAAAAAATAAAATAAGTTGATTTTTAATACTAAAATTATCACATTTTTACGTTTCTATAGCTTACTGCAAATTATAGAAGTTTTTGAGCTATTTTAAAAATCTACACCAAAATTTAGAACTTTGTGAATAACTTTTTCTAAAATAAAAAACAGTACAAATAAATTCAAGAAACTAACCTTGCGCTGACCATGTTGGGTCACGCCACATTTGTTCAGGGTTCAATTGCAATGGTGGTAAATGAGGTGGCCCCTTGCTGTCTCCTGCAGCACCAGGGCCTTTATCCCATAGTTTCTTCGCAGCAGGTGCAATCTAAAACAAATTCTATTTTTAGAATTTACAACATTTAATTTTGTCTTATAATTATTTTTATTGTACAAAGGTCAATTTAATATGTAATTTAAGTACATGTAATTTTCCAATAATTATTGCTGTGATGCACCCCTTTTATGTTTCTCTGTTTATCTAAAGGTCGACTGGTAAAGAATGCCAATAAGTCATCAAGTCCGCCTTTTGTACAATATTTCTGTGCAATAAAGCATAAATAAATGTATGCATCTCCCATGTATGCAACATGTATTGAAGCAAAATTCATCATTTATATTTGTTTCATTTAGTCACGAGGGATTTATTATTATGTGACATTATGTGAGTAAAGGTATACTGCAGGTAGGAGTTTTCCAGGTACTATATCCAGTTATTTTAGAGAAGTTAAAAATAAATGCTTTATCTTTAAAAAACAGTTAGAAGGGTCCTTTCAATTCGTTCTTCACAATTCGTTCAAAATCTACATCAATGTTTTTTTTGACAAAATTTAAAATTTCACTGGTTGCTAAATATTCACATAAACCCTTAACTCTTCTTAAACTTATGATTAAACATCATTACCGACCGGTGATGTGCTATAGTGACCAAGGTTGTCACTATATTAAAAAAATATAATGTAATATTGATGTTACATTATATTTTTGTATGTATCATTCATTCCTGTATCATTTGTGTATCATTCCTAGTATTGTTAAGATACGAAAGGATAATATTTTAACGATGTATAACACTTTCACATTGATATGTCTTAGGATTCTAATAAAAACAAACTACCTTTTCATATCAATCTAATTGTCGTCTGGATTTATATAATTATACACTTCTTCATAAAATAAAACATATTAAGTATTTTAATGATTAGTAATGCTAATGAATGACAATGTATTATTATTCCATATATATCGAGAGATTTTTCATTTACACATATATATATATATACGTTTCAATTTTACATATGTTAAACAACACAAACTAAACAACTAAAACAACACAATTTAAAAATATAGGATTTTTTTTGTTTTAATACAATCATTATATTTTCATAAAACTATGGCATATACAACACTGCTCAAAGAATAGAAATCCTTTGGTGAATTTTAGCCATGGTGAATAACGTAGGTTTTACACATTATCTAATTAGACGAAAAATAGAACCCTGATTAAGGAATTTAATAATGAAAGACAGTTATAATGAAGTAGAAAATGGGCGCAAAGTAGAAACTGGCATGTGCAAAATACACATAACTGTACTATATATTGAATTGCATTCATAATTGCATTTTATGGATTGAGCATACATATATTGTTTACTAGCAGTTCTCGTGATCTTCAATTAAATGCGGTTGTACTAATTCAGGAACCTTCGTGGGTGTGAGCACATCAACTCACCAAAGTTTCATCATAATCGGATGAATGGTATGGGAACGCATATGGGACAAACATTCATTTTTATATACAATATATATAGATAATAAATAATATTATTTGTTAAAATATATCAAGGCATAAAGAGTTTCCTACATGTATTCTTACATACTAATGGTGTAGATAGTACATCCAGCTTCCTTACTCAACTTTCCTTAAGCTTACTCAACTTCCTTGTGTCAAATGAAGATGACAAATATACGTTTTGCTTCTGGATACTTAGCTGCAGAGTAGTGGAAACGCGATAAAAATCTGTTCTAAGTTTTTGGGTTCTGTAGCTTCTAAAGAGACCCCTAATTTCATTTTTTTTTAAATTAAGTAAATGTACAGACAACCCTTTTAGTGTTTTAGTATATGTATCGAAAATACATAAATCATAACATTAAGAACCTTTGACAACAATTTTGGTCTGATTCAATGGTTTTCATTTAAATATCAAAGTTTTTCATTTAAATTGTTTTCCTGTAAAAAGACAATTTTGTATATTATTTTGTCAGTTTTTACTTTGCTGCCATCAATATTATCATAAATAAAGTTTGTAACAACCCTATTATATTTTTGTACGACCTTGACACCACTTGCAATCCCACATTTGATAACAATGTTTACTTTTGACACAAATAGAAAATGCACATTAAAAAATTTACACTCCTTACCACACAACCCATTTTATTAATGAATTGATATATGACCATTTGTACTAGTAAATTTTTAAGAAATTATAGTATACATTCGACTTTTGAACCAGTGCAACTTGGTGCAACAATTCATGTATGTATGAATTGTTGTCTGATATGTATTTTTTTGTTTTCTGGCATATATTTCTCCTTGTATTCATTTTTTCAGATTTGAATACACTGGTTTTGAAGTTTTGACACTTTCTCAAATTTACACAAATTTCTACACTAAATATTTTTTTTAGTTTCTTTCATATATAACTTTTTTATATGTATAAAAAAAGTAGTATTAATAAAAAAATGTTAGAAGCCCATATAAGAAAGTAACATTTATGGCTCATCAGTGGTTCTGATTAGGGTCGGGCTAGGCCGGAAGGGCCCGGATGGCTCCGCCCGGGGACTGGATACTATCGGAAAATATCTATTTCATTTCTCTCTAATTGTATGAACGAACTATCTGATCTAGTTTACATTTAGGTTGCAAGAGCTGGGAGCTAGCCTGCGCGGGTCTTCTATCCTACCTACCGCCTGGCTTGCAGCAAGCCCCGCAAGCCAGGTTCAAGGGGGTCCCCGTGCAGGCTGAGGCCCGGCTGGCAAACACCACCTTGACTATATGGCCAGTCCGATGCTGGTTCTGATCGTCTTAGTTAACACAATACACAGTTTGGAATGAAAGGCAAAGCAATAGAACTTGACAGTAGTTCAGTCAAGCCAGCACTTTCCAATCTCTCAATCTCTCACCACTGAAAATTATGGGCTTTCAAAAACAGAAGCACTCATATAGACATATACATTTTATCATAGGACAATAACAACTATCGATAACAAGAATCAACTATAGTCATCCCTGTCTGAATAGGAAACATTAATTATAAAGCTGTCATTAGAGTTTTTCTTCTTGCGTCAGAAATTCTTCTTCACATTTAATGGTGTGATTCTAATTACAGACTTTCGTCCATTCTTCAGATAACGTAATATCTATTTTTTCTGATAAGAGCTTCTTCACGGTAGTTTTATTCATTTCTATGTTACCGCGCAACAAGCGGTTTACGGCTTTTTATATTGGTATACCTACTATAAAGGAAACTGTAATTAACAAACTACAAGCTCCAATACAAGAAACAAATTATATGGCAATGCAGAACAATTATGAGTAAGCTAAAGTATTATCTTCACCTTTATTTGAGTTCCTTGGGAACTAGTAACATGCTGTGCATGCAAGTGAACACAAAAGTCTTATAAATTGGTGAAGCATGATATTAACATTTAAGATTTTTTGGCTAACAAAGAAGAAGTGATATGACAATAATTCCAAGTTCAATAAGGTGTAACATAGTAGTTTTTATAAAACTTAGCAAATCTGAATGTCTATTCCGGAGTGGTAATTTCCAAGTATTAAGTATCAAGCACAATAAGTATCAAACCTTTCAAATTAAATTTAAAACAAATTAACAAACCAACAAATTTAAAAATTTCAAAAGGTTACCTAATTCTATAAGAATCACTTCAATTTGCCCGAAGTATCCACTTCGTTGTTGGATGGTAAATACTGATCTTAACATTCGTGACAAAGGAGATTATTTTAGCTCCCATGTATGATTGACATGATATGAAGCTATAACTCAGCTACAATGGAATAGAAGCAAATAGTCGTTTATTTTACACACCTTACAATTCTAGAATTACATTTAATAAAAATGTGTAAGAATCTTAATAAAGGATAAAAAGTTTATTTCATAATTATTATGAAAACAGTAAAGTTCATTGATCACAACATGACGGACATGATGGCGACGAACAAAATTATCTTATGATTCAATTAAGACTACTTTTCAATAAATTTCTGTATGAAACCTATGATTTTTCTCACATATCACAATAAATGACACAAAGATAAATAGTTAATGTTATTTTTTTTCAAATGATTTTACACCGGCGGCTAAATTCCCAACATAGAAATGGCGGACGCCGGTGACAAGTAAACAAAACAAAAACGGACCTGTTGCACTAAAAAAAACATTAATTTCATCATTTCATGACATAAAACAATGTCTTTATAAGATAATGCACCACACAAACAGCAAAAACTTACCATGTCGGGGCCCATATCCTTAACATCAGTTTCGAAAAAAAAGTCACTCAAGGGTTTCATGCGTACAATCCGCCTAAAGCTCTGTCATGTACAATAGGTACTACAGCGAAAGCTTATCGTGACTAAATATCAAACTGCACATTTAACACTTATTCTAGGTATTATTTGCACTAAGAACGACATAAATAAAGCACATTTCTTACACTAAATCGTTTATTAGCAGTAAATTAGACGAGAATGATCCAAACTCAAAAAATACAATGTTGACTTGTTTCGAACAAAGGACGTACGCCGACTACAGCGCCTGCGTAAAACCCACCCATGCACGGGAGCGTCAACCAAAACGAAGTTTCATAAAACCGATAATAGATGGCGCGCTGTGTAGTAAACCAAAATGCTATTGTAGTAATCTAAAACTAAACGGTAGAGCGTACCGATAAGTTTGACATGTTAAAATTATTGGTTTTACTGGCTAACGATTAACAATTGTTATCGTCCAGCCAGAAAAATGTTATATTGTTATACTACAGTATTGAACAGTATTTTATACTGCAACTCTTTAATTTTATATTGTTACAGCTATGTAACAATAATGTTACTATTACGCAAAAGTGTAAAAAATGTGCAAGATACGTTTCTGTTCCTAGAACTCCCTAGAACACCAGGGAGATTTTTTGTGGTTTAGTCAAGAGTGTTTAATCTGTAACATTTTAATGTATTGTTTGTGCAAATAGGTTAAGTTATTTAGATAATACTTGCGCATCCGGCATCTACCCGCGGCCTGATCCGTTTGAATGCTAACTTTCGCCAAGTAAATTATAAATTTGGTTAGGTAATTACTCTTATTTTGTAAATTGGTTACATTGTAAATTTGTATAAAACTTATTATAGACATAAATATTCTTACAAAGAAATAATTGATATTTTTTTTACATTATTTTAAGCATTTTAAAATTATAACAGTTATTTGAAATGGTCACTATTTGCAATACAATCTTTCAAACGTGGCCAGTTTTCGATTGAAAAGGGCACCCTTCCCATGAGAAAATTGGCAACTTATGAATGAAATGCATGCCACCCTTATGAAATATTTTAGGGATTCAATATCATCATGGTGTTAGAGCATGCCATGCTCTCTAAAACACCATAAATCATAATCGAGCGGATTAAGATCGGGACTAGATGACGGCGTCTTCAGCTCTCATGTAGTCGGGAATATTCCTTTCTAGGCACGCCTGTGTTGAGCGAGCCCTATGATCTGGTGGTGCTGACTCTTGCTGAAAGAACCATTCTTGATTATAGAACAGGATGTTGTTAAGAGGCCTCACGATCTTCTTAAGAATCGTATCTTGATACACTCGAGCTGACGTTTTAAGAGGCCTCCGGAGGATGAGTTGCCCATACAAACGCAATACCAAAATAATTTATAATTAGTACATATTTCCACCATATTATGATATTATTCCGATTCGGATAGCATTTATCTAGGTTCCTGCTTCTTTTTTGATTCAAAATACATACCTAAAACGAAATGAAAGCGAATTTCATTTTGCATGTTTTTACGGCGTAAATGACATGTTTTCTTCTTATTTGTTTCGTATTAAAAACATTAATATTTATAAAATGGTTCAAGCTATAACATAGCATATATTGTCAAATTACGGATTACCAAATAAAAATTTAAATAACATTAAATTTTCATTCATCATTCTTGGTATTACGGAACACGTCCAAATTTATAACAAATTCTGAACGACTGTAGTGCTATCGCGTCAAGCACGGGGCCTGAGCGGTCAGTCAAACAGAGATAACAATTCTATGCCGATTTTTGCACTCGCTTCGAATTGTAGTTGTGGGCTTCGTACGCCGGCCTCTTAATACCTTTTTCATAAAAATATGGTTCACTTCTTGATAGCCAACACCCCACCCAACCATCACTGAAGCCGGATAAAGGCCACCTTGCACCCTATTGACCAATTGACCAGCTTCTCGAGTTATGAGCACAAACTCGATCATTCTGCTTGTTAAAATGTTCCTCAATGGTGAACATTTTTTCGTCCGTAAGTAATATTTCTCTGTGAGCTCCCTTCGCGTACCGTCGTCTATTTTTCATTAAATTATCAGTTAAAAAATGACCAGTACGTCGTTGTTAGCAGCAAGTAAATCATCTTTTTTCGTCCGTAAGTAATATTTCTCTGTGAGCTCCCTTCGCGTACCGTCGTCTATTTTTCATTAAATTATCAGTTAAGAAATGACCAGTACGTCGTTGTTAGCAGCAAGTAAATCATCTTTTTTCGTCCGTAAGTAATATTTCTCTGTGAGCTCCCTTCGCGTACCGTCGTCTATTTTTCATTAAATTATCAGTTAAGAAATGACCAGTACGTCGTTGTTAGCAGCAAGTAAATCATCTTTTTTCGTCCGTAAGTAATATTTCTCTGTGAGCTCCCTTCGCGTACCGTCGTCTATTTTTCATTAAATTATCAGTTAAGAAATGACCAGTACGTCGTTGTTAGCAGCAAGTAAATCATCTTTTTTCGTCCGTAAGTAATATTTCTCTGTGAGCTCCCTTCGCGTACCGTCGTCTATTTTTCATTAAATTATCAGTTAAGAAATGACCAGTACGTCGTTGTTAGCAGCAAGTAAATCATCTTTTTTCGTCCGTAAGTAATATTTCTCTGTGAGCTCCCTTCGCGTACCGTCGTCTATTTTTCATTAAATTATCAGTTAAGAAATGACCAGTACGTCGTTGTTAGCAGCAAGTAAATCATCTTTTTTCGTCCGTAAGTAATATTTCTCTGTGAGCTCCCTTCGCGTACCGTCGTCTATTTTTCATTAAATTATCAGTTAAGAAATGACCAGTACGTCGTTGTTAGCAGCAAGTAAATCATCTTTTTTCGTCCGTAAGTAATATTTCTCTGTGAGCTCCCTTCGCGTACCGTCGTCTATTTTTCATTAAATTATCAGTTAAGAAATGACCAGTACGTCGTTGTTAGCAGCAAGTAAATCATCTTTTTTCGTCCGTAAGTAATATTTCTCTGTGAGCTCCCTTCGCGTACCGTCGTCTATTTTTCATTAAATTATCAGTTAAGAAATGACCAGTACGTCGTTGTTAGCAGCAAGTAAATCATCTTTTAAAATACGTGACATGGTTCTGGGTGCTATATTGATGTCTCTGGATAAAATATTTTGCTTCTGGGTGGGATTTTTCTCTGCTTCAGAGCTTTAGAATTTAGAATCTTCAGAATCGTGTTTGGTATGAAATAGTGCATGGACCTTTTTCTGTCGCAAACAGAGGACGTTTCAATGTACCTACCAATAGCCCGGTACACAAATATTTCGCTAATACCTAGCGGATGTCGAGTTTTAAAAATTGCATTTAGCTTCAGGCTTATTTTGTGTAATGCAATTACAGCAATGCGGTTTTCGTTATCACCCCATTTTAATATTAGTACAATATTTAATTATGATTGGCGCCAAAATGAGAAAAAACCATTTATTTTTTGCGTGAGAATGACAGATTCCAAATTCAAATATATATTTTTTTCTTTGTTGTAAAGGTATTTATGGCCGTACTAGGTAAATATATATACATACTTATTTAAAGAAATATTTCATATGGATTACGAACAAAAAGCGCATACCTATCTAGGGATGTCTCAGTGATCAATGGGGTCAAATGATCACTGATTTATATGTGGCATTCTAAATATCGATTACAAGCTACAAAGGTCTGTTCTGATGAAGGAAACACCGGCTCAGACCGTGTTAGGCACGAATTTTTGCAGAACTGCAAAATCGATTTGCCACATTGGAGATGACTCAATGAGATGAAAATAGTACCAGTGGAAATATGTGTAAGTACTTTTGAAAACCACAATAGCAGTGTTGCCAATCCTGTCGCAGAGTAAAACTATATATGACCGTAAGAAAAGCTGTAGAAAACTGTAAATGTTAAAAAAGAAAACCTTAAATCTTCAGTTTTCCTTTATTTTATTTTATAAGTTATAAACCCATGAAAATAATTTGAAATGAAAAAACAAACAAAAAATATAGTATTAATTGAATCTTCCGGGCTATTTGGCCGAGGTCTTCTGGAATCTCTTCTCTTTCTTCCAAACGTTTCGTCAACAACTGCGGTTGACATCTTCAGTGGCGACTGCGTTCACTTTCGGAGATGTTATCTCTTCGGCTTCTCGAGCGCAACTGACTCGACGATTGTGGCGCACCGGTATTTATAGTGGGCGAGTATTTATATATTGTGCATATGCATGACCGGGCATATAAATATTCTAGAATCTTATCTTAACAACATCTATAGAAAAGTAGAAATAATTTATACAAAACAAATTCATATTAGGTCCATCATAGCTATGAATTTGCCGTTTTATATAGACAAATTCAAATATTTCTTTTTGTATGAAAACTATATATTTAATTAATCGAAGTATTGTCCATTATTAATTTATTATCAATGCATTTTTGCCATATTGATGGATGTTGATTGATGCCTCTACTATAGAACTCCTAGAGACGGGAATCGATGAATTCTCGTGAAGGTGTTTTTCACTGCCTGTTTCAGGAATTTTATTTCTTCCCCTGTAAAAAGTTAACCAATTTCCGAAAAAAATGGAAATCAGTAGAGGCAAGGTCTGACGAGTATGTTGAGTGACGGAGTTTCTAGTCGAAGCTCCTGTAACTATGAGACTGTCTGTCGTACAGTGTGTGGGCGAACGTTATCACGGAGACGTTTAGTACACTGGCTGTGTCTCTTGAATTCAACCATTCTGATTAATGTTTACGATTATCATACAGAATCCACTTTTCATCACAAGTGACAATACGATTCAGAATCCCTTCATTTTTGTGCCAGTTCAGCAAAGTAAGGCAAGCTTTGCAGCTAACTTTCATTAGGCTCATACGGTACCCACTCAGGGCTTCTTCACTTTCCCGATTTGACACAAATAGATGAATATCGATTTGTGGCTTCCGCCGAAGGCTGCTGCTACCTCAGACGTGGTTTGAGATGAATCCACTTCAACTATTGCTTTCAATTCGTCATTATCGACTCTCCGGTCGTCCACGGGACTAGTTCTTGAGGTCGAAATTTTCAGAACGGAAATGATTAAACTAAAAACGCACCGTGCGTTCGATTACTGTGTTTGGTCCGTACATATCATTGATATTGCGTGTCGTCTGTGTTGTGTTGCTGCCACGACGGAACTCATATTGGAAAATAAGGCGAATTTTTAACTTTTCCATTGTCGCAAACACAACGACTTTTTGCTTAGATATCTAAGCAAAAAGTCGTTTAACGGAAATACAATTGAATAACTGATTTTGAATAAGAGTGTCATAGCTTTAAATTGAAATTAATTTGAATTTGAAATTTTAAGTCGAATGCAAGATAACTAAGTTCAAAATGGCCGTTATGAACAAACAGCAATTTCATAGGTAAGGCCCTAATACACTTGAATCGAGCCACCCTGCATTTTCTGTTTTGATAGCCTGAAGTTTAAAAAATATGTTAGATCGATCAAACAGCTTTTATGCAGTTTTGAAGCTGGCATACTAACCATCATTTCTGTATGCCATTGTTCCATGTTTGAATTCAGAGTACTGAAGAAATTGAGTTTACGTGTAACAAGTCGTGCGTACGCCTTTGTCATGGGAAGACATGTAATGAATTTTTGAAGAAAACAATGATTTACCTAAAAAAAGTCGTTTATTCAGTAACTTATATTGCCTCCAAGAGCGTTTACAATGGCCGTCATGCAGTTTGGCATGGAATCAATTAATGTCACTATGATGTGTTGTGGAATGTTCTCCCATTCTTCCTCGGTGGCAGTTTTCAGCTCCTGCAAGGTCTGCGGAGCAGATAATCATCCCATAAATGATTTATGGGATTTATATCTGGGTTTCTTTCTGACCATTCCATGACTGCGATACTGATATTATGGACGTATTCCCTGATCGTTCCTGCAATGTGCACTCTTGCATTATCATGCATATAAATGAAATCTAAGCTAACAAACCCAGCATATGGCATCACTTGATTCTAGGTATTGACGAATGTAACGGTCGCTATTTAGTGGTGGCAATCGTGGGCCTGTGCCAACCTGAAATCTAGTTTTGCCTTCCGCGGAAATTCTTCCCTAGACTGTCTTTGATTCCCCTCCATAACTCACTTTCTCTTCAATACAGCACTGCACAAAACGCTCTCGTTGTGTTCGGTACACCTTCCTTCTTACATCATTATTACCATGCAGCATAATCTTGAATTCATCACTGAAGGGTACCTGGCTCCATTGACGTTGAGTCCAATGCAAATATTAGCGCGCAAACTGAAGGCACGTCATTCGGTGAGCTCGTGTCAGTTTTGCGCCCATTGGCTGACTTATGTGGTTTTATATCACGTTCTTCGAGTCGCCATCTAACAGTCCGAGTGCTAACAATCACCCCATGAAAGTCTCGAAGCTGTTCTTCAATCTGTACTGAGGTCAAGTAACGATTTCGTAAGGTGGTGGTGAAGATAAACCGATCTTGTCTTTGCGTCGTCACTCGGAATAGTGATCCTCCTGGGCGGCGAAGCTGAGGCTCTAGGTATCGATGGTACACTCTTTGAACAGCAGAAAGGCTTAAATAGTGCACATTTCGCTAAGTCCAAACTGAAACGCACAGGTTGCGCGATTACTTCAGGCGGCGTATCCATACTTTTAAGGTCAAAATCGGTTCAAATATCACGAAAAACAATTTAACGAAACTTTTATTGAAACACAACACCATTAAATAAAAAAAAAACTGCTCCAATTCAAAGTTACTGTTTCCTTATTTTTTTCAAAACAATGAACTGTATCCGCTTTTCTTCTGTGGTGTTTTTGATTCGAGAAATAAGAAACTTCTTTAAACTGAATAAATCAGGGGTGATATGTGTGATATACAGGGGTGATATACACATGTGTGTATATATGCGTGTGTAAATATTTTCTTGTCTAAATTAGATTTAACAAATAGATAGAAGACATCAAAATAAACAAAAAATGTTCCTAGGTAAAACTTCTAAAACGATTAGAAATCGACATAATTAATGTCAAAGTTATAACTTTGACTAAGTGAGTTCAGAGACATTGTAGGAGTTTTTACCTAAAGGTATTTTTGTTTGATTTGAAGTCTTCTATCGATTTATTTAGGTTTGGTTGGCGGCTGCAAAAACGAGAATTTTTCAAAATGGCGGAAAGTAGGTATTCCACTTATGGTATGGTAAAGTAGGTATGGTCATATGCTCTTTGAGAAGGTTAAGAAGGTTAAGGTTAGAAGGTTGAGAAGTTATATTATTAGGGTGATCTAGGAACATCTAACGACCGCATCAGACAATTCCTTAACAACATTATTCACTTTTACAAAATTTACAAAAACCCAAATTTATAAAACAAAATGTCTGTCTCTATATTTTGTCTTTAAATTGATAAAATTATTTGTTTATCTAATTGTCGATAAATTGAGAACTGCCAGGTAGATTTTGATGCGATTTTCAATATTACCTCAAGATTTTTGTGTATGAATTAATTAGGATTTTTTTTCGAAGTTCTTGTGGACCTAAGGTGCAAAGTGTGTGTAGCAATGAGCCTAAGGGCTCACTGGCCGGTAGACCGGCGGTAGGATCGAACCTCGGCTTAGGGTGGGTACCGCGGGATCGCGAGTCCATGAGAAGCGTCCAGGTAAGTGACTATACCTTGGTAAAAGTGTTGGCTGGAGGCCGGTGTGTGTGTCATGGTGTAGCGAGGGGACGTTCTCGTCTCCGCCGGCGCGGATGGTGTATATGTGTAGTCTGTGAGTGTAGTGTAAGAACCGCATTGGCTTGTAATTTGGTAATTGTCATTGTAATTGTAATTTGTAATTTGGGCTAGTAATTTGGTTGTCAGGGTCGTCTAGGGCGTGCCGAGGAAGACGACGACGGTAACGGGGAGTCATTCCTTTTGGGGGACATGGGTTAGGCTGGCAACTACTAGGGGGTTGGCATGGTGAGGGACTCTGTCAAAATATGAAAAGATTCGTCAATAATAAAGGTCGTAATAAAACGAGGAAAGAAACATTAGCCAGTTAGGGAGAGGTAGGGAAAAGGTTGATGGACATAAAACAAAGTTCATCAATAGAGACATCAACCCTATAAACAAGTTATAAGGAGATTGTTTTATAAAAAAAAACTAATTTGTGCCAGCGGTTTCACTCATATTGTTTAGTGAACACAATACAAAATTCATTGTATTCAGTTCCGTTTCATTATATGTATTTATTTCTTTTCATGGTAGATATGTATATAACACTGAAATGGGCATTTTTGGAGCTCAGGATCAGCATGTGAAGGTTTAACCCTACATTGTATCCAGTGCCATATATGGAACAACCATTACTATTGACCACAACGTCGATATGTGAACAGGTAGCGACATCTAGTTTGTATCGTAGAAAAGAGAAATAATATGAGACTTTGCTGCACTTAACGAGCAATCCATTCAAAATTCAATAGGATTTCAAAAATCAATAAATACTTTTTCTAGTGTCCGGGATCCAAAAAACTGTTATATGTTGGAAAAACTGTGTACTAAAGATATGTAAGTATGATTTTAGTATTTTCTTGTATTTAGGTATTGAATAGTCGTTAGTTTTGAACGTTCCAGATATGTCACATTATGCAGTGCCCTACCCATCTTTTTTTGTTTCTATTCCAGATGCCGAAGAAAACTTTAAGTGCCAGTGATATTGAAAAAATTCTGAGCATACCTTCGGATAGTGAAGATGACCAAGATTTTTCAGACACCAATAGTGATAATGATGACATCTCAAGAATATGGACTACCGTCAACCAAATAAATGAAACATTTAGCGATCCTGAGAAAAGTCCTTCACCTAGGAGGTATAAATCATTCTCTTCCGTCAAGGTCAATATAGATTGTATAAGTAGTAACACTGAAGATGAGCAGCAAGAAATATCACGTCCTCGGCCTAGTATTTCGGGGTCCTGCAAAGGGGCACGAAATAAGAGTGTTACGTCTGCAACTATTACTCCAGCAAAGAGGGTTTCGACTAAAAGTAAAATCTCTGTGATCAAAAGGAAAAATAGGAAGTTTATTTGGAAAAAGAAACCTTTTCAAGAACCACATTTTCAGTTCACTGGGAACTCGAATTTAGAGCCACCGATAACAGAATTTGATACTCCTCTGCAATATTTTTTTAACAATGATATACCATATTGTGGAATTCAGCATCCAAAAAAAACAATCCATCGAAGCCCTTTTCAATAACGATGTTAGAATTAAAAAAGTATTTAGAAATATGTCTGCATATGGGTCTCGCTCTATTGCCTAACATTCGTATGTATTGGGATTCTGAGTTAGGTTTACCTTTAGTTATGCAGACTATGTCCATAAATCAGTTTGAAAAGATCCGTCAATTCTTGCATTTCAATGACAATTTTACACAACCGCCTACAGGAACTCCAGGTCATGATCGCCTGCATAAAATTAGACCTGTATTGGAAACCCCCAAACAAAATGTCAAAGTATACCCAAAAGGGAGGCACTGTCAGTGGACGAACAGATGTGTGCCACCAAGGCTTCCAACATTCTAAGACAATAAACAGAAGAAAATGCTCAATTAGAAGACAATAAACAGTCTAAGAAAATAAATAGCATAACTGGGGTTATAAGCTGCTGGTACTATGTCATGATCGAGGATTTGCCTACGATTCTGAAATTTACTCGGGAATGAAGAATAAACCCAGATTTGAGACCATCTAATGAGCCCGGCTTGGAGGTGAGTGCAAATAATTTAGTTCGTCTTGCAAGATGCATACCTAAAGACCAAAATTATAGATTATTTTTTGATAATTACCACACATCTGCTGAATTGATTTCTTATCTGGCAAAGGAAGGGATACAATCACTAGGAACTTTAAACAAAAGCCATTTGGGCAGATATTTCCGACAACTTCCGACACTAAAGCATTTGAAAACTGAAAAAAGGAAAGGGGCTATGCAAAGGCATGGGTGACTGATATAGATGGAGTAGAAATAGTGACAGTAATGTGGTATGATAATAAACCAATAGTTTTGACATCGTCTTTTGTAGGTCAACAAGCGGTTCAAAAAGTCCGGAGGTACTGTAAGAAACAGAGAGGTTTATAGAAGTTGATTATCGCCAGATAGTGCAGAACTACAATCACCATATGTGTGGTGTTGACTTGTTAGATTCGTTTTTGGGAAATTACAAAATAAAAAAAAATGGTACTTGAGGATATATTACCATCTCCTTGACGTTGTTATTATAAACTCTTGGCTGTTGTACAGAAGAGTCGGAGAGCAAAAGGAGATGCCTTCTCTTTTGCTCCGAGACTTTAAATTGGAGGTGGTTAAAAGTCTTTGTATGTGTGGACCATCACCACAAAAAAAAAGGGTCGACCATCCTATGGATCCGATGACCAGATAGAAGTGAAAAAAAAAGGCTTACTCAGCAATTATTTCGCCACGTGGATTTGAGCATTTCCCTGTGTGGAATTTGAAACGCCAATGATGTAAGGTGCCTAACTGCAAAGGGAAAACCTTCATGTCATGCGAAAAGTGCAATGTCGAACTTTGCCTCAACAAAGATAATAATTGTTTTCCAAAATTTAACATGTGAAGGCTACTGCATAGTGTGCCATATGTGGAACACAATAAAAAAAATTTTTTTCTATCTAATTTTTTTTGTGTTTAATTATTTTTCCCACAATTAAGACCATACATGGAACAATATATTTTTTTTCAGAAAAATAAAAATCATCCGTTGTAGGGTTAAATACCGATTTTCAGTAGTTTAAATATCCTATCACTTCAGGTTATGGAGATATCCATATAGACCATTATTATATATCACTTCATTATTATAGACCCTATAATAATTCCCGAATCTGATGCAGATTCCTCTGAAGAAGACAACGAAATCATAAATCCATAAAGCCATCTACGTCTAAAGAGAAAAAGTCAGAAAAGGTAATCTGGGCAGACGGAATAATGTCACCATATGATGAAAAAACAATCGAGTTCACGGGGAGCACCGATTTTCCGGATTTCTTGGAAACATTGGAGACACCAGCCGACTTTTTTAATTTTTTCACAGATGAATTGATAGAGTTTATTGTAGGACACTCGAATTTGAAAGTGATATTTATATGCCTTTGTATGATTTTAAACTTGCTGTTTCCGAATATTACAGTAACACGGGAAAATGTGTATCTAGGAAACGTGGTCGTCCTAGTATCAGTACAGCTGGCACTCCAACTCAAGACACCCCTACATCGAGTTGGGGGGGAACTCCAACAAGCCACACAGCCTCGTCCAGGTACACTTTACAAAAAAAAATAGGAAAACACCAGTGAGACATCAAGAACTTCCCTTGGATTCTGTGCGTTCGGACAACATTGGCCACTTTCCTATCCATGAGACAAACCGCCTATTGTGTCAAAATAACTGTTTATCGCTCTTACATAAAATGTGAGAAATGTAATATCTACTCTTGCCTTAATGAAAAAAAGAAATTGTTTTAAAGAATTTCTTCTCATTTTATTTTATTAAATATATAATTAAAACCAGCTTTATATATATACGGAATTTTTTTTGTCACTGACTTCTTTAATTAGACCAAATAAAACGTACTTTTGCAATCAAAAATTTTTTTTCATTCACTATTAATAATTCATTCAGTAGAGGGTTAAAATCTAATTACAATTGGATTAAAAGTGATTTTATGGTATTGTAATTAATCATAAACCTCAATGTTATAGCCTGGAAAGCAGGGTTGATAAAAATCATTATTTTTTTATTATTTGTATAAGAAACATTTTTGGTTTAAAAGGGGTAAATTAAGCTGGACGGCTAGTAACACTGAGTTGAGTCATGCCAAATGTCACTGTCACCGAGTAAAATGTGTGAATTTTATTGTCATTTTGTTTTTTTTTTGGTAGTTCATAAATACAATATAATTAAAACATAGTTTTGGATGTGATAGTGTCTGCAGGACGAAAGAAAGACCAGATTTGGATGTACACACGTTGATTGACGTAAAATAAAGAATTATTTTATTTTTATTCATATTTGTATCATTTTCTACTGTAATCCAGTGAATTTTGCACGCTCCTTAATTTAAATGAAAAAATAACTTTATTTTTATTGTGATTTAATCAAATTAATTTAAATCACTCATTCCTGCTTGAAAGACTTAAGCAGACGGATTTGGTCAGGATTTAGTGTGCATAAAATCAGAACAACAGATCAGATATACATAACAGCAGCTCTCTCGGGTTGCAGAAGATGATCATAAACCATGGACTATTTACCTAGATCTCAAATAAGACTATAAGACTGCCAACAATTATGGTTCATGAATAACAGAAATCATTTAAGGAATCCTAAGAAGGCAAAAAATAATATCCTAAAATATCCAGTATAAAAACAAACTAAACAGGAATAATAAAAATTTACCTGATTTCTGATGGTAGCAACTGGTGTAAGTCCCAATTGGCTTTGTCCTTGCTGTAAGAATTGATTAGTCCCTGGTGGCAACATTCCAGCCTGGCTCAAGTACATGAGGTGTTCAGCATTTTTGCCAATTCCATTCATGGCTTGTATCGGGGTTCCATGATGCTGATGGATATCATATAAACCTTGTTGTCCCATTTGGGGAGCATTTTGCATGCCTTGGAGAGGTGGCATCATCATTGTGCTGTTTTGGATAGTCATATTGTTACCAAGAGCATGATTTTGCAGTGGAGCTAGCTGGGTATGAACCATATTTGTTGTCAAGTGGGCCGGATGACTTCCAATCACTGAAGGATTTATAGCTAATGTGCCAACAGAAGAAGCAATGGCTTGATTAATGTACTGCTGATTTGTCTGAGAATTCTTTAGCTGTATGGGTGGAGCTTGTTGGTGCATGTTATTCATAGCCATTTGTGGGGGATTCTTCCATTTATCTTGATACTGGAAAGAAAATTATTTTATATTAGTTATAAGCAGTTGGGGTTAGGTAGTGTGATTTTGGTACTTGTGACAATATGTATTATTTGAACACGGATACACCCTGGAATTCCCGGGATTCTGAATCTGGGTGTTAATGGTATTGTACAACTATGTCTATACTATTGTGTGTTTATCGGATTTTCGAAAATAGATACATTTTATATACCCACATTATTACGAGGCTGAGGCTTATAATTCGTAGTGAGGATATCAAGAAAAGTGAAATATGTTTAATAAAAAAAATATTACAGTAAACTCAGTTAAACAGTGAAATAAACTAGGGTACATAGCAAAAATAGATTTTTAATTTGTGCTACTCTAACAAATGTGAAAATATAAAATAAATATCATAAAAGTGTTGTACTCAGTAGCAACATTTTCTGTATTGTTTTAAGCATTCTATTTTCAATTATTATTTTTCTATATCTGAAATATTAATGTCACCAGCGGTGTCAGTCACAATTCCTGAAACACCTGGAATATTAGATTCAATGACATGAGTTGCACAGTTATTACTTATTACAGTTGAATTAAATAATCATGATTTTTTCAACATTTCCTGGTTTCAATAAATTTCGTTTATCTAATATTCATTTAAATAAAGAAAAATAATGTCTGCTGAAATGAGGAGAGAAAACTTGTAACATTCCTGTACAGCATTTGCTGTATCCTAGCCTATATTTTCAGATATTTGTCTATGTATCAAAGTTGAGATTTCTGTTCATAACATTTTCTAATTTTATTTGTGGACTTTTTCAACTAGCCAGACGTTGCCAACTTGCCTGAGCCCTAAATAATAACTCTTGAAATTGAGATGCTTATATTATTTTCCGACAGAGAAGACTTACGTGTTTCTTAGAAATCTGACGCTTGCGATGGAATAGAACTTTAAGGTTGGGTGAGGTAGGAAATGTAACTAAGAGACCAATAAATGTTATTATTACTATTCTTATCCCAAAGACCATGAGTATAAAATTAGAAAATACTAATATCAGTTCTTCATATCTCTTTCGTTTAATTTCCATGTAAATAGATAGATAGATTTCCATTTGCTGTAGATAGAATAGAGTAAAACTGTTTTATATGTTAAGAAAGAAAAACGTTTGTAAATTGTAAGTAGGCAGGTAGGACTGTAGATTATTTTAGAAAATTGGAAGGACTTGTAATACTTTTCTTAACTCTTCCATGCCAAGAAAATTTGAATGATTAAAAAGAAAAACTGTTTTGAAACTAATTGGGACTAATCTTAGCTTAAAATCCTAGATTTGTTAAAATGATGCCCAAGAATATGATTCCCGGAAAAAGGGAATGTCCATATTAATTTTTCTTACTACAAATCCCAAAATCACACTACTTACCTACATAAGTTATAATATAACAAATATTTTTAATTTTAGAGCACAATATTTTCACTACAAAAGTTTACAGTAAAGTTTGTTAAGCTGCTCTTTCACAAAAACAAAGAGAAAAAGTTATGAATTTGGTTGGCTATTTATATGTTTAAGAGATGTTAACTTAGCATCTCTGCTATCTGATGATGTGATGTGAGCCCAGAGAATTACAGCTCACCTCCGAGATGTACATATTCTATTAACAGTATGGTCCATGGTGGTACTTTGCTCTAATCTGAGATGAAGAGGTGACCAGTCAGAAAAGATTTTTATGCCAAATTTGGACAGTCAATTTGGATTTGAGTTTCTGGTTCTCCATAATAGAATCTGTATACTGATGTTTTCTTAGTCATTCTCAGTCTGCAGTGGTCTCTTGGTGTCCTTTGTGGGAATTCTGAAATGACTTCTACTGAAAAACTGTCAAAAACTGTGCTCTGTCCATGCCTTAAATCTGAGATATCTTTTCATGTGTGTTTACTATGATTCAATGTCCAGGTTTTAAGTGTGGTTATACTTCAGTGTTGCCAAGCATCACACATATATCTTATGTATATTCCTTGGACCAATGAGAAGTTTATAAAACCCATACCTTGACAGCTCATGAGCAGTTTTATTGCCCTTAATGTCAGTGTCAAGTTTTCTAAGCACAACAGCATTGGTTGTGCCTGTTTTAAAAGTTGTACACCCTGGAGTCCATCAGTCCACCTTTGGGTCATTATGTGCTGCACTTCTTTACTTCTTAACGGGTTCATTGCCACAATTAGTCTAATGTAGTAACCATTTTGTGTGAGAGCCCTTCCTCAGACATGAACAGTCAAAGACTAAGGACATTTAATGCTGTCTGGATTTCATTTTAAATTCAATTGTGGCGAAAATGTTAACATGAAATACAGTATCAAATCCTCCAAGTTATATGGACCCACAACTTTGTAGTTCACTATGTATTTTAGGCCATAAACAGCATTTTTTGAAGGATTCATCATTATCCCACACAATATTACTACACCCAGGTTCTTTTCCTGTCTTGTTAACCTATTTGTCTCTTTCAGGCAGCTGAATCATGAACAGTTTCTTAAAATTAAGAAGCATTAGAAGTCTTTGCTATAACTGTTACTGTGCCATTTGTATTAGCACACAGCATTAATTTATTTTCTATCTGCACATGAATGTACAGGGGACTCGTCCTTATGGACAGCATTGCTGCCGTTGGTGTTGAAGATAAGGATCCTGTAACAATCAAGCAGACAAACATGCAAAGGCTTGCCTGCTTATTACAGGTACAGTAATGAATGTCTTCTGTGGGGTATGTGGTGTCATGCCACACAATCATAGGTGATTATAGGTTAGACTACTATTTATATATTTATTTAAGTGCATGTTTCAATTTCTAGCCATATCCTTTCCTCACAAGACGAGAACTAGTAGTATTCAAAGCCATGTCAGTTTTGTGGGTTATATATAGGTATTTATGTACTGAGTCCAATTAAGTTTACTATCTGTGATCATACTTAGGTATTAAATTTCCTTAGACTTAACATGTGGCTAATTTGACAAGCTATATATACAACATGATAGATGTTTCATCAAATCATCAGTGACTAAATTACTAAGTAGATTTCAATAAAAGAGGTGTCAATGTATGTATCTTAATTGTGCATACACTGACATTTCATTACAGGTAATGAAAACTAGAATTTAAATATAAAAAGATTTCTTACATTTATATAACATACACTAAGTGCACAATTGTGATCTTAGGGATGAATATCATTTTTTTTTTTCATATTTTCACATTTGTTTTGGTTGCATGGTCATTTCATTATAATATTACTCAAACTAATATTGATATCATTATCATTAAATAAATACTTTGCATTATTAATATTTTGTAATGTCAAAATGTATTGGGATCAGTTATTAATAACAACTTGGCACCATGGAAATCAAAGGCATCCTGAAAACTATACCTACTTAGTATTTAAAATTTGTAAACAATAAGAGTAAACAAACCTCAACAACAGTGTCGTCGCCGACAGCCCAACGTTGCTTCGGAGCTAGAGAGGGCAGTTCAGCTTCCTGGGGTTCCCGCTGGAACGCGTAATGAACAGCGGCATCGTCCTGAGAACGAGCCTGCGCGATGTGTATTCCAGCTTCGCCCACCTCTTCTTCTGTTCCCGCACCTGGCCACTTCATTGGGCTACCGTGCGGTTGGAGCATTCAGTTTCACTACGCTTCGATCCTTCGCAACCGTAAACACAAAAGCTCTCACGATCTTGTTGCTTTATATGGATACAAACTACTTCCAACTCTAGGAGACACTTATAATGTAGTCGAATCGTTTTACATGATCCGTACACACTAAATACAGTAAGCTAATTTCAATATTGAACGATCTACAAGTCTTTTTGTCTTTCTAAAAATGACAGCTAGTTTTACGAAAAGCACGATGACAGCCGCTAAGGGAAACCAAAATATTATAAACACTGCAACGGTGTTCTAGGCGGATCGAAACACAAAGGCGAGTTGATAAATCGATGTTATTTTGGACAAAATTTACAGGAATTTTAAATTTAGAAGATACATGTATTCTGCCAATGTACTAACTTCTGGGTTTAGTAATTTGTCGGCGTCGAAAACTAAACCGAATAAACACATAAAATAATACACTATTCACACAATTTCTAAACAAAACGAGCACAAATATAATTACTATATGTACACGGAACTATTTACAATGTACAATTTTTACAAAAAACCCGGTTTATGCCATTGGATACTGCCGATACTTTCTGATTTAGAAAAGACGACAAACATCCTTCAATGACCGTCCGCCATATCGGTCGGGTAGATGCGATGCGCGCGCAACGCGCAAAGCTATAATATAAACATAAATACCACCACCGATATGATTTTTGTGGTCGGTCGGTCATCGGTTACTATCGATTAGCTGAATGATACTCCGCTAACTATCGATTGAAATCACTAAAATAGTTGAATATGTCTTGAATTTGAATGGTAAATGCTATATAAATACGTATATCTTATCTTGGGATCATTTCTGAACCTAAAATTTCTTTCTTTATCAAATTCGTTTTTTTTAATATTCCATAAACATTTATAAAAATGTTATCATCTATTTTGTACATAGATTTTTTTTAATTATTAATGAAATAATACAGACTTAAAAGTTAGTGAGTAAGAGTTAAATAAAATAAAAAACGCTGTTTCATTGCTCGGCAGCAACACGTATAAATGAAACTATAACAGGTTTCCGTCACAGAACCACGGTAGTTCCACATTTTACTTCGCCGCCATCAAATGATGAAATAAATAACTGTGACGAATTGTCCCAAATGTTAGATAGACCCACTGTACTGTCATACTGTCAACTTCTATAGAGAAAATTATAGGATAGGTATGTATCTGGTTTTGTAGCAAAAAAGTTAAATTCTAAAATTCAATGCGGAGTATGTACGACTCTTCTGTTTGCCCCAGAAAAACTTTATTTCCATAAATTAATTTCGATAAAAGGTTTTGGTGCCCTGTGTTTCCCATCCACAGTATTGTTCAAGATTTGCTATCGTGCCGAATGTGTCATAAGAAGTATCATCAAAATTGGATAACGAAACTCGTTGTCTTCGTTGTTGTTGTCTTGTCGTCAAACACAATCTTTGTTTTATTACAAATAAGTGCTCACTGCATCCAACAACGTTTAATGATGTTTTTTGTACAACCGATTGTAACCATGGTCTTTTATTGATAAAAAGCATTATAGAAGAATTTGTACATGTTAGACTGCATTATATTGTTAAGAATGATTCGTTACTTAAGGCAGAAGTTAAATAAACTAACTCTTTTCAGAGGGACGTAACTGACTGAGTATTTATTTAATGAACAAGTGTTTAAAAATATGTAAATGTTCGCAAATATATAAAATGTTTGTATAAAATAAATTGACTTTAAAAAAAAGATTTTTATTACTGCCTAAATATCAGATATTGTAATTTTTCCAGTGTTCATTATTGTATAAACCATCCTTATGACGCGACCAGCAGATGACAAAACTTGACAGTGATAACCCGTCATACGAGTAGTAGACATCGAAATGTCTTATGTAGAATTCAATGCAAGCAAATGTGTACTTTGTAGCTTAATTAATTTGGTCTATAATGATCTAAACGTTTTGTTACTTCAAACATTTCAGACTAGCATTTCATTTGTGCATTTGTTTCTGTGTTCGATTCTTAATATTCAAAATAGATTTGTATGAAGTAGTACTTCTATGTATATTATTTCGCTGAATAAAATATATTAAATCCCAGTTAAAATATTTTGTGGGGAATGCTACAAACTAAATATGGCAACCCAGTGTTCAAACTTCAAGAAAAATTTTACAATAAAGTCGTCGCCACCACTGAAGTCCGATAGACGCGGCGCTCAAATCGCGTAATGAAATGTTGCCAGCAAGACGGGCAATAATTTACCCCTTCTAAAAGGCAACCTATTCTAATAAATTAATTAATAAATCAATGCATATGATAAAATTAAAGCAATCAATAAATTGCTAATTCATTCACATTATAAAACTAGTTTCACGTTTCACATTGTTAATTTAGGATAACCAGCAAAGATAGATAATAGGGTTTTTAATAGGCATAAAAATAAAATAATTATCATATTTCACTAATTTAATTTTTATTAGATACAGGGTTTTTCATTAAGAGCGCTCGAACTTTGAAATGAAATAAAACAAGCTGTCTAAGTGATATTGCCACAATTGTTTTTTTTTATTTAAAGTACATTCGATGACATTATGTGTGGAAAATAATTTCGACCAAATGGCCGCCGCGGCTCCGCTGTAAGTGGCGTTTCCTGGTGGACCACTTTTGTACGACATCTTCGCATAAATGGGTCCCAATTTCATGAAGAACGCTAGTTATGTTGACCTTCAGGGCGGCAATCGTCTGTGGTTTGTCTGCATAGACCAGAGATTTTACGTAGCCCCACAGAAAATAGTCGAGCGGCGTTAAGTCACACGATCTCGGTGGCTAGTTGATGTCGCCACCACGCGAGATGACGAAGCCCTCGAACTTCTCATTAAATAAATTCAATGTTTCACGTGCAGTATGGCATGTGGCGCCGTCCTGTTGGAACCACAAGTTTGTGAGATCCATACCATCCAACCTAGGCCACAAAGACTGACACTAGGTTTAGACTGACAGCGTTTGATCGGAAGCCTAACTTTTTTAATATTTTTCGTAGCGTTGTATTACTGCCTTGAAAATTGATATCTTGTTTTAGTTCCAAACGCAGTTTGCTTACCGTTGGTTCTTTCTTCACCACATAGAAAAAGTGGATTTTTTGACGTATAGCACATAAATCCAAATCATCCAAATCAATCCTTTTTGGTTGCGGACGACTTTATCCACGGGTGACAATTTCCTTTGACGTGCTTGCCGCTACTTTTCCTTCTTTAGTAATTCGTGAAACCGTTTTCACGGAAACACCTGAAATAAACAAATATATTATTTTCTGGATCCATTATGATATTTCTATGTTCAATCATAATTTTGCATAAAATACAATGAACTATATCGTCCATTAGACAAAGTTAGGCCTTTTTTTGAGTAATAGTTTTTATCCGACTAATAATATTTTACCCATTTATTAGGCAAACACTTAAATTCTGGCATCCCTAAAATTTACCTGTCATGGCAGCGACTCGCATTTGTACATTATTTAACGGGATCAATACTCCTTTATTCTTCTGCTCCAATTCACAAAATTCCTTCACTTTAAGGATCATTTTCCGGGCTGCACTTTTTACAACTTTACGCGACATGATCAATTTAATTTCAATGTAATTTCCAGAAAATCCACGAACGATACTCTTCACGCACACTCCTGACAAACTACAAGATGGCGGAGTTGTCAAATTTAGTTCCAATTTTTGTCGCAAGACTTCAGTGGTGGTGAGGACTCTAAGGGCCTGCGCAGACGAGGGACTTTTGTCCGCTGAGGGAAAAAATCCCCGAAGCGTGGAAAAAACGTGGAGAACTTGCCACAGACTCAACGCACACGGTGTGCGATGATATGTTCGCCGGAAGTTTAGTGAAGCGCACGCTATGGAAGCAAATATTCTGAGATTACGTTGTGTTGTAATTTACTTGAAGTTTAAGAAAAAGAGAAGACGTTACCAAAGAGACTACTGGGTCCATCCCTTTATTTCGGATCGATTAACGAATGGATATTTTCATGCAAAGCATATTAAGTTAAAACAATGTCCAAAAAGATTCTTCAAATATTATAAAATGTCGGTTGGAACTTTCGATGAGTTGCTGTCAATTGTAGAACCTGTTATAAGACATTCTGACACAGTGATGAGGCTGTGCATTAGTCCAGAAGAAAGACTGTCAGTAACTTTAAAGTAAGTAAATATAATGCGTTATTAATTTGTAAATAATTGTTTTTAATCTCCCAACTGGTTATTAAAATTGGTTATAATCACATAATTAACTTTTATTAAGGTTTTAACCTGTCATCAATTAGACTTATAATATTTTTAAAGCATGCATAATCAGTCTTCATATTTGCCATACCATAATTAAGGAAATTTTGAGATACTTGCAAACTTAATCATTTTATTCATTATTGCCAAAGTTAATACTTAACAAAGTGTCGCAGGTATCATTTTCTGGGGATGTGATTGATACGTATTCCCGATGAACAGGTGTTGTTATTATAGTACATAAAATGCATTATTTGAGTACTGCGACGTCGAAGGTTGAGGAATGTATTCAAGATTTTCAGACAAATCACTATCGCTGTAGATTGAAGACTGTATTGGACCATTAATACGATTTTGGGCAAGGGCTATCGATGACATCGGCTGTCTCATTGGTGTTTCATTTCTAACATTAGGTGTTACATTCATTTGAGAACATCTCGAGCTGTCGTTTAATGATTGCTTAAAATTTAAAATTGACTTGATAATTTCCATCCTCAATAATAATTTTTGGTCTCCTGAAATTTTTTTCATATATGGGATAAGCGAACGTAAAAATAATTCGTCTTCATCTTGTCCGTTGTCATACATTTTTGAATTACAAAGCATTTGATTTCCCTCTGGAAGTAAAGTTATTATTTCTTCATCACTGTTTTTTTTGTATTTTTCTTGGCTTTGAGAACCTTGGTTCAGCCTGAGAAGTTATATCTCTTCTGTTTAAATTATTCACTTCATTTTCATCATTTTCAATGGATCCTTCTGTATTTACAATTTCTGTAAAAGGCAACAAAAATAAAAGAGAATCAAAGTAGATGTATTTTCTGTTCTTTTTTGCTGCACTTCCAGATGGCACGTTTTTCTGCGCGACGAGTTCTCTTCTAAAACAATGTCTGAGAGAGGTCCACCTCTTCTGTACCTCTTTTCCTGTAAAATAAATATCATAATTTTATAATGGTTATAATCACTAGTTATCTAAGCCTATGTAATTAATTAATTAATATTAAGCTTATTAACATGTGTTATTTTATTAAAGGTTGCAGGATTTTTATTTCACCGATTTATTTTTCAGGTATTTAGCACGAGGTTCATCGTTGGAGATCTCGAAGAAGAATATTTAATTGGAGCATCTACTATACGTTCTATCGTCAATGAAACTTGTATAACAATTTGGGAACTATGTAAAAACGCATGCTTTCTTACCTTTACTGAAGAAAGATGGCGAGAGATTGCGAGTGAATTCTACAGAAAAACCCAATTTCCTAATTGTTTGGGGGTTGTAGACGGTAAACATATTCGCTTAAAGATGCCACCAAACTCAGGTTCAAATTATTTCAATTACAAATCATATTTTTCTACAGTCTCAATAGCAGTTGTTGATGCTGATTACTGTTTCACATTTATCGATGTCGGAGCTTATGGGAAACATAGTGATTCAAACATATTCAAAAATTCAAAGTTGGAAAAGGGTATTTCAAGTGGTTCAATACCTATTCCCAGAAATCATAATCTTCCCATTGATGAAAACGGAAGCCCCATGCCTTTCTGTTTTGTAGGAGACTAAGCTAATGTTTCAAGGCATGTGATGAGACCCTACCCAGATCGCAATCTGAGTCCAAAACAGCGCATTTTTAATTATCGTTTGTCAAGAGCACGAAGAATAGTTGAAAATGCATTCGGTATTTTGAGTAATAAATTGGGAATATTTCAAAGAAGTTTGGACGTCGATATGACATTTGCAATAAAAATAATAAAGGCAGCGTGTACTCTTCATAATTTTGTCCGTAAAAGAGATGGCGTGAGTTTTGAGGATACGGTGTATTCTTGTACTTTCAAAGACTTATCTGCAGTTGGTGTAAGAGGTACGGACACTGGCATTGAAACACGAAATTACATTGCCAATTATTTATCTCTCCTCAAGGATCTATACCTTGGCAGTATAACAAAATTTAATTTTATGTATAATAATAATAAACCAGTTCGGAGAATAAATTGGTTAGAAAAAAAAATTAAATGCAACTCTATGCCACTCATGTTAAGGACAAAGTGTCTACGTCTGATGTGCTCTTAGTGCACAATTTTGAACTGTTCGCCGGATTGATCTCCTTAAAAAAAACATCAGAACAATGCACAATCAATTATTTTAATGTTTCATATTAATATTATCTTAATTATTATTAATTTTAATTATTTAAATAATCATTATTATATCCGAATATTATAACGATGATCGACTATTGTGCGGCAACACTACTTTGTATGAATGTGCATGTCTATTGAATTGAGATCATTGGTTAATAATAATAAATAAATAAAACTTACCATATTTAATTTTGTCCTGACTCGATATTGAATCCCAAACAGAAGAAGAATAAACCTCCTGGCATACTTCGTTCCACAATTTTTTCTTCAAATTTCGGTCGTGATACTCTTTTCTTGACGTATCATATAAAGGAGTTCTCATTTGAACTTCCTTTATTAAAATTTTACAATCGATTTCTAGCGCCATCGTGCATAGGTATGTCACTCTCGAGCGCTCAACGCGGACTAAAATCCGCTGTGTGCGTTAATGCGCCTTGGTACATTAGTTCTATTTTTTTCGGAGACTCCCACAAAGTACCCACTTTGTGCAGTCCGGTCTGTCGATGTCCTCGGTTATTCGGGGGACTTTTCGTACGCGGTACTTTTAGTCCCTCGTGTGCGTTATTCGATGCAGTTGTAAGTGATCTATTTTGACGAAAAAAAAAGTACCCCGAGGACTGTCCCTCGTCTGCGCAGGCCCTAACTGTGAACGTACAGTATTTACATTTTACCCTAGTTCGATGCGACTTTTAACTGCCAACATTATTCAAGCTTGGATCAGAGTTCCCAACTCTACGTATTTTTGCGTATATTAGGTACGCACTTTACGTACTTTAGGCCTTTCTCGCAAACCTACGAACTTCAGTCCCAGAATCTACGTACTTTCTATCAAATATTCAAATTAGCAAAATAACATTAAGCTGATTAGGCTGAATGGGATCATTTCCTTTTCCTTAGAGAAAAAAGTTTATAATCCTGAATGGATTGTAGAGTCCTTTTCATGAAAGAAGTCCCGCGGTGATTTTTGGAACTAAATTTGACAGGTCGGCCATGTTGTCGTTCGTCGATGTTATCAAGTTCGTTTGTTGTGGTAGATTTTTGTGAGTTTGTAACTAGCTTAGTGCATTTTAAAGATTGTTTACAATGCCAAAAGTTGTAAAAAGTTCGGCTCGAGAAATGATATTGAAGGTGAAAGAGTTCTGTGAAGCGGAACAAAAGAATCAAGGTGTTTTAATACCACTAAACAATGTTCGGAAGAGAGTCGCCGCCATAACAGGTACTTTTTAGAGTTGCCATATAATAATTTTTTGCTGTATTGATGGGACTTTTAGGATATAAATTCATTTTTGCGATAAAATTGAACAAATACCAAACGTGATGAAACTAGGTAACTGAAATTAAAACATATATTACATAGTACATAAGCATTATAAACTTAAAGTTACTATTATTTTTAATTGTTCATTATTTAATTGCAGGTGTGTCAGAGAAAACTGTAACAAGAATTACAAAAGAAGGTATAACAGCGGCGAGTACTTCGAAAAAAATTGTCACCCCGGGGAAGAGTCGCCCGCATCCGAAAAAGGTCGACTTAGACGGGTTCGATTTGTGCGCTATCCGGCAAAAAATTCACAGTTTTTACGTTGTGCATAAAGAATTACCAACATTGGCTAAATTACGGGCAGCTCTGAGAGAAGACATCAATTTTCAGGGAAGCATCACAACATTGCACAGGATATTAAATAGGATTGGTTTCAAGTACAAGCGATGTCAATCCAGACGCAAACTACTTATGGAACGTCACGACATTACCGCATGGCGTGCAAAATATTTGGATAAAATACGAATAAATCGCACTGTGGAAAAACGACCCGTTGTATACTTAGATGAGACCTATATACACAATACTTATCATACAAAAAGTTGTTGGCAGAGTGAGGAGGAACCAGGAATGTTCGTCTCAGAGTCATCGGGGAGTCGCTGGATAATCGCTCATGCGGGAACAAAAGATGGATTCATAAATGGTGCATTATTAATGTTCAAATCCCAATCAAAGTCCTCAGATTACCACGATGACATGAACTCTGCAAATTTCTTAAAATGGGTGACGGAAAAACTAATACCTAATCTATCTGAAAGGTCGCTTGTGGTAATGGACAACGCTCCTTACCATTGCACTCAATTAAACAAAGCCCCTACAATGTCAAATATAAAAAGTAGTATGCAGGAATGGCTCCGGCAAAAGGGTATATATTTTGAAGACACCTGGAGAAAAGCTGTGCTGTTTGAGCTAATCAAACAAAATAAAGGTCCACCGACATTTGCATTGAATGAATTATTAACAGCTCACGGACACGAAGTATTAAGGTTGCCGCCTTACCATTGCGACCTCAACCCGATTGAGAAAATCTGGAGCCTTGTAAAAAGAAAGGTGGCGGATAAGAACGTGGCACAAGATCCAAAAGAAATTGTAAAATTAACTGAAGAGGCCTTTGAGTCTATTACGGCGGAAGATTGGACAGCTCAGTGCACGCATGTCGAACATTTAGAGGAGGAATATTTAAAAAATGACGGCCTTATGGATGAAGAGATGGACCGAATAATTATATCTACGGCTAGTGATACTGAAACAGAATTTGATTCTGATTCCATCCACTCTTCAGACAGTGATGTTCCTATGGCCGCTGATCACAATTATTCAATAAAACTCTGAATAAAAAATTGTAATGCTTTTCTTTACCCTATTTTCTCATCTTTTACATGTAAGTAGGTAGAACACCGCTTATATAAGTAAATAAAAATATACTTTTTACATAACAGAAATATAGGTAAATGGGCATTTTTATCAAAATGTCTACCAACCCACTCATGGGATGACCCATGCAATAAGTCCAAATAACTAACGTTATTATGACTTATTATTGTTTTAAGTTTCGCACCTAACAACATAGTAAAAAACGAAACTTTAGTCATTTGAAACTATTTAATAATAACACGACACTTACAGTCATAATAACGTTAGTTATTTGGACTTATTACATGGGTCATCCCATGAGTGGGTTGGTAGACATTTTGATAAAAATGCCCAAATATACTTTTGACTTATCAGAAATATACATGATTCACTAATCTGAACTATTGTTATAGTATGGGCTTGAGTAATGAAATTACAGCCCATCTAAAATGTATTTATTTCTTAATACAATTTAAGAGCTTATATTGTTTCATCGAAGTATGCAGGAAATAGTATTATTTGATAAATTACATATGCTAAATGTAAAATAGGTAAATTTTTTACTCATAAATGGCAACATTATGTCACGCGAGTACAGCGCTGCGTCTGGGGGACTTCTTTCATGAAAAGGACTCTAGACTTTTTTCTCTAATGCAATGAGGCAATGCTGCTGATTTTTTTTTTTTTTTTTTTGGACGAAGGTGGCAGACGAGCATACAGTCCACCTGATGGTAAGTGGATACTGTAGCCGATAGACATCCGCGATACATGCCAACATTAGTCCAAAATGACAAAAGTTGGCACGCCCCCGGATGCGCTGCCTACCTTTGGATAGGAATGGATTTGGAGAAAGGGTTGGGGAAATGGGGGGGACAGGATGGGAATGGGCTCTGGTACATCTCACTTACTACCGAAACACGTACGTACATTAGGGAAATAAGATAAAGTGGGAAATGCAGTACATTTCAAGGTAGTCCTCTGTGAGAGAGGGGTAAGGTGGCCAGTCGAGTGCGCCCAGCAGCTGTTGGATTGCAGCGTGCACTCTCTCCCTCATAAATTGTAACAAAATAATATAAGATCCTTCAGGATCATGTTATGCCTTATTCGGAGATCACTGGACACGACCAATTCCTTTTAATGCACGCCCACAGTTGCACGTTGCGTGAATTAGTACCTTCAAGAGGTCGGCATTCAGAATTTGCAGTGGCCAGCTCGTAGCCTGGACTTAATCCAGTAGAACACATCTGGGACATGCTTAAAAGAAAGATAAAGTCTTGATGTCAGAAACATCATCCACAGCATGCCAGATTGAATGCAGGCGGTTAGTAAGGCTAGAGGAGGAAACACCCAATACTAAAACGTATAGATGATAAAACGTATGGAAACATCCAATACTAAACGCACTTCACCCAATGAAGTGCGTGGTCTTAAATGAACTTTATGGTTTGTGTGGTAATCTTTCAAAAATGTTATAAAAACATAAAAGCGACACATATCCAGCCCATCTACACTTAATTTATTGAAGAAAATTTATTTAAATGCAAGCTACAGCAAAAATCACAAGGATTAGTTAGTATTTTAGTTTGCAGTATTTTATAATGTAGGCACTTCGTTTTAGACCTAGCATCGGCCAAGACGCATATTTTTAGAATAGTATTTTAGTTCGTAATACATATTATAAATTGTACTCTTAGATAATAAATAAAATCTAAAATTGATTTTTATTAAATCCTCTGCTGTAGCCGCACATAACTTATGTTTCTAACATTAGTTTTATTCAGTTTTATCCTCTTCATCTTGCTTAATAAAAAATACGTAGATCTACGAACTTTTCATATGCAATTTATACTAATTCTACGTAATTTTCTAGTCTGGTCTACGTCTTTTCCAAAATCCGAGTTGGGAACACTGGCTTGGATGTTGTTTCACAGAGTTCACACGCTGCTTACGCACACATCTGTATCGCTTTTACTTCAATGTTTCGGCCGCGGCGTCGCTTGTTATTAAACATTCCTTCTACGCGTTATTATTATTATTCTAAGGTCTCCTGTAAAAATGGTCGGGAGTTAGAAGTTTTGCTAATTGAGATAAGTATCGAAATGAACTATGAAAGTGAACTCTGCCCTCCTATGAAAAGGCATAAAATAGTAGGTAACATTTTTAACAAAATCTGTAACATTCTATTTTGAAGTGAATGATTTTTGTTGTTTCTAGCACGATTTTTTAAAAGAATGCAAAATTTACAAATTCTTTTTTGCATTTTTCTCCGTTGACATCTAAATGCACTTGTGCTTTTTTTCAAAGGAAATCAGAAATGGGGTGCAAACACAAACTAGAAATATAAAAAAAATGGAGAATAAGTTAGCGTCTCAAAATAGATTCAAATCACCTTTTAAAGGGCAACTGTCTACCAGTAACATTGGGAGAAAACTACTTTATCACAACTGCAATGTACCTAAGCATTGGATGTAGACTCAGGTGGAAAAATTATATTCAACCCAATGATATTATATAAAAAAGAGGTAGATATGTTACAAGTGCGCGCTTCGTGAAGACTCGAAAACGACCCAATTGGAACATCTTGTGTTTAGTCTGCATCCCGCGTCAAGCTGATCAGGCGTGGCGGCGACGAGTGTCAGACGTATTAAAAAAATATAAAAACAGCAAAAATGCCATCGTGTGTATTTAGAAACTGTACCAATTATTATTCTAAAGTCAATAAATCTCAAGGAATCTCATATCACATGTGAGGAGTGATCCTGCAAAACCAGACAAGTCCGGTTAATAAAAAAGTTTGAAAAATAACAAAATATTTTTATAAGTTTGATTTTGCATGATTCATTAATTTTCTAGTAGTCGCAGCATGAGGACTTGTATGAATTTGCACGTTCTATGACTGTTACACGACGTAGCGATAGCTATGCATTAGAATATAGGCTTAAAGCTGAAATTTTCAAATGTGACTTGTCTGGTTTTGCAGGATCACTCCTCATGTAAGTATGCACTATATTTCCATATTTCATTAATATTCTAATTTAAAATGCCGGTACGAAAATAAAAAGAGATAGTAAAACATTTTGCTATTTGAGCGATAAGGACGCGTGCGCTACGAACATAGATTAAAGTACAGATGCCAACATCGTAGGCATTAAAGTCATCATTAGGTACTCCACTGTTCTGATTTTTTTTCATACTCTTTTAGTTATATTTCTATCAATCAGCCCGTCATAATCCATTCGTGTACTTAGTATTATAAATGTTTGAAAGTAAAATATTAGTTATGAGGTAATGATTTATGCCAGTAATAAAATAAGTAGGTACCTACTACCTACTCAATTTATTTATGTATAATATTTCATTATTTTATTTTCTCATTTATTCTTAAACTCATTTTGTATATTTTTACATATTAATATAAAAAAACATTTGGAAATAGAAAAAAATAGGTACCCACCGACATCGGATACAGGGTCCACGGTGTCGCCGGTTAGGGCTTCAGAGTGAGGAACTTTCTCACTATGCGTGCCGGTGCCGTGCGTTATTATAATTGTTCTTTTTTATTTTATTAAGCATATGAAAACAAAATATGAGTAAAGAGATATCGTAAATATCGACGATAGTGCCGCGCCGTGGCAATAGGGAAGTTACTTATTTATTAACTGTTTTTTTAAGGTTTCCTACTAATGAAGTCCGACTTCAAGAATGGATCGCAATTGTGCGTGACCAGAGACAGGAACCATACTGGATGCCTTCAAAAAGTAGTAGAATTTGTAGCAATCATTTTAAATCTAATGAAAAATATACTTCGAACAAAGGTCGAATGTTACTTAAAAAAAATGCTCTTCCTGTTACAAAGGTATACTTAGTTAAACTTCTTTTTTTTATTACTTGGCCTACGGATTCTCCTAAACTTTTCTCGCACGTTCGATGTCACACCAGTAGTAATACTACCAGTTTAGACCAATTTTGCTTTGTACGACACTGACCTACTAAGAGCGTAAACTGTATAAAGTCATCCCTAATGTACCTATCTCATTTCACTGCTATTGAGTTTGTTCAGCACTAGATGGTATGACGTACCTACAGCTAGATTTTATTTTATTTTTTACTTTCCAGGAATGCCTAAATCGGAATATTCAAATCTCCCCGTCAAGTCTAGACAACGTCAGCATACCGGACATGGAAGAAATCTTAGAATCACCGCGAAAAGCGGCTCTTAAAAAACGCGTGTGTAAATTAATATTGAAACAAAAACTTTTACAGAAAAGAAATAAAATACTTACTCAACAAAATAAAAGACTCAAGAAAAAAGTTGCCCGAACAACAGCGATATTAAAAGATTTGAAAAAAAAGGATTACATTTCAAGCAATTAAAGTATACGTATATTATACGCATTCTTCAATTGCTGTTTTTTATTTTATTTTTGTTGGAATCCAGTTACATAAATAAGATTGAAACATTAGTTGCCATCAAAAGAATAATAGGCACTAAACTCATTTTAATGAGCTTTGTCCCTTCTTTCTCATAATTTTGTTACTCTATAGTGATTTTGACTTGACCAATGACGATTGGCCGTGTAGTTACATTTCGCGCGAAGGTACAATACTAGCTGTCTCCTTTTTTTGTTTAAGTTTTAATTATGCTATCTTTTTCAAATCACTTGACGATGTATTGGAGTGTAAGATAAATAAAAAATGCGTGTGCGTGTGTTACCGCTGTGCACGGAACACTTCTTTCGGTTGATTTGTGAGGCTATAACATATCTATTGTTTATAATATCATTGATTCAACCCAAAAGAACAGAACTTAATGTAAGATACAAGGGATTATACTGGCTTCTCGGTAAAGACTCGCAAACTGTCCATAAACAATAAGCTTCTTATACAAAATATTAATACTTATATCCTGTATCCAACATAAACACGATACAAATGTTTCAGATTTCCACATTGAAAAGTATAATGAATGCATGGTTAATTACTTCCTCAATGTGGCCACTGTAAGGAAAGAAATTATGTCGTTTGCAACTTCTTACAAAAAATATGCTTAACACTCATCCAAACCTACTTGCATTTAAACTTACATCCGATTGTCCAAGATGGCTAAAGAGGCGTCACATAATGTAGCCAAGCAGACAGGATTAAGCTTGCTGTGAAAGAAGAGAAACACTTGAAGTGTTTGCTCTGCACCACACATACCTTCCAAAAAATCCGCTTAAAGTAGGCTGATCACAAATTTCAGGCATACAAAAAATGTTTAAACAACTTCATGTAATAATCAATAGTTTAGCTTCAGAGTATGGTAATTGATTTTAGTATTAGTGATATCTCGATATTCAAAGCGAAAACTAATTTGTGCTCGTGAAAACCATTGATTTTGACTTATCAACATATTCCCGCCACCCACAGATATATGATTCAAATTTATTTAGGAGTTATCTCTTTACATAAGAACTAAACAAAAAATGAATATTTCTCATCAAATATAAGGTATTAAAAAAAGTGAGACAATATTATTTTATTTTCAAATATTACAGAAATTCACGTATTATCTTATATAGGCTTAATTTTAAAGTGAAGACCGATGAGGGAGAACACAAGGCACTTCAGATCTTGAACCAAGTAGTAGAAAATGCGTAGGCCCTCTGGATCACGCGATTGGTTCACATCCACGAGAGAACCAGTTTTCGAGGTAGTAAATGAAATATGTTCTTCACCTATCACTATCTCCAATTCCTGTAATAGTTATAATAATAGACGATTAGTAGATATCTGCAGTAATAGGGTAATTAATGTATGTATAAATTTTAATGCCTTTCCTTCTTTTCAATTTTTTTTATTGAAAAGTTGGTGGTCACCAGGGGGCATGTGGGTGCACTACCGACTGCAAAATCCTGTTCACGGATATCTTAAAAAGCACCATGTCTTACTTAGCATGAAAAACCTCAGCTGGTAGTTCATTCCACAACTTTCCAGTTTGTAGTATAAAATGTCTTGATGGTCATGGAAGTGTGTATGATTCGCACAAAAATGATGGTAGTTGCAATAGCAGACGAATATACAGTCCACCTGATGGTAAGTGGATACTGTCGTCCATAAACATCCGCGGTACATGCCAACATCATTCCAGAATGACAAATTTTGGCACACCCCCAGATGTGCTGCCTACCTTTGCAGACTATGAAATAGATTGGGAAAATAGGGAGGGATAAGATGGGATGGAAATGGGCTCTAGCATATCTCACTCACTATCGAAACACGTACGTTATTAAATACGATAAAGTATGAAATGGAGTACATTTCAAGGTAGTCTTCTGTGAGAGGGGTGACGTGGCCACTCAAATGCGCCCAGCGGCTCTGGGAATGCAGCGTGCACTCTCCTAATCTTACTTAAGAACATGTTACAAACAACGTTGCACCATATTACTTTAAACTAGTTAGTTATAAAAGCAGTATTAAGACTAAATTGACTTATTTGGAAACTGAATATGTTTAAAAGTTAATAATATGCCTCCAGTCAGTTTTCACATACACATTGTTACTTTGGAATAAACAGTTAGATTGCTTAGATACTTGTATTAATTTTAGTCAGTGCACATATTGAGAAATGTGGTCAGAATGCTATTCCGATCAAACCTAATATAGTAATAAAAATTACAAAATTTAAATAAATTTCACAAAATTCTTTTCATGATGTTACATATCAACCATCACACTGACTGTATAAATATAGGGCCCTCCTGTAACGGCCCCGCACTCCACCAAGGGCACTCCTGCGTTGGCGCGCCCGGTACATCTCATGTCCGTACATATAAACCCGCGCCTTCCATGCAACCCAAGTCAGCCGCAGTGCCTCCCAAAGCTAGCCAAACCTGTGCAAGCCTGGAGGAACACTCCAGTCGCCCCGGTGCCTGTCCCCAAACCCCGACCTTCTAATGCAACTTCCTCCCTAGTTCAGGCTAGTCCTGGTCCTGGAAGTGACCCTAGTCAGTAATTTACTCGGAGCCATCAATCTCCAGGAAATTAGAAACCTAGTCCAAGCCCTCAGGTCCACTGACGGAAATTCTAAGGCCCGTTTAGACCTGGTTGTCCGTACTTAGCGGCCTCGGCCTCTTCAAGGCATTGCCCCAAAAGATTTTTTTTATAATTTTTAGGGGCGCCACGTATATGAACAATAAACATACATGAAAAAAAAAAAATATCAATAAACATCTCCTACCCTCTTCCTTGTATGTGGTGTTTTTCAACGCTAACGACATACAGTCCCTACGCACGATTTCCTCAGAAACCACCAAATTGACATAATGCACTAGCAATAGCAGACCTTGAAACCTAGCCAACGCAATCCCAAAATGGCTCAGTACGACTTAGAACGAAATGACAGATGGACTAGCCGTGGAGGTGGCAACCTCATTTACTACAAAAGGTCTTTGCACTACACTGACTAATCCACGCCTCCACCGACTAATATGAAGACCACGGTCTGCTTCTTAGCTATGACGGATCATCCACCTGTCTACTTGGCCCCCGATAGAGAACTGCTCAGGACTGACCTCGAGTCACTCTTCGATCAGGGGTAACTCAGTCATTCTGGTGGGTGATCTCAACTCCAAGCACCCTAGTTTCAACAGGCACAGGTCCACCCAGAATGGAAAGTGCCTTGACAGATTTATTAACCAACTCGACATCGATGTTATAGCTCCAATGACGCCAACTCATTACCTTGCCAGACATTGCCCTTTTCAAAAATATAGCCTTACATCTAAACTCGATAGTTTGACTATGCAAGTTAGACTCCGACCATTATCCCATAGTAATGAAACTAGGGCGGCAGAGCGACCCACTTCCCCAAGAAAAGACTATTATTGACTGGAGCAAGCTTGAGGAAGCCCTTGAGGCTTCTAACTCCCCCCACCTAGACTCTATCCCAAACGACCTGACCAGTGCAGATGACACAAACACTGCGGTCTCTGGACTCGCTAGTCACCTTAAGGATATAATCCAAAGGTCCTCTAGGCGGGTCGCAGCGGCGAATGGTCACCGATGGGCGTTGCCCGTGGACATAAGGAAACTGATAAGAGCCAAGGATGCAGCCATCCGTACTTATGACTCCTTCCCTTGTGAAGAGAATAGGCACAGGATGCGAGCTTTACAGAGGGACGTAAAGAATCGCACAGCTGAATTCAACACAAGAGTTGGAACGATCTGTTGTCAGAGTTGTCGATCTCGCCATCACACAGAGCCTACTGGCGGTTGGCGCGATCTGACTGGACTGACTGGACCGAACGACCCTACCGCATTTGACGATGTTGAGAAGGCTGAATGTGTGGCCGAGAGTCTGGAAGCCTAATGCTCCCGTAGCCGACAACCAGTCGATGCCTCATATGTCGACTTGGTTAAAGGAAATGGGGCGTCCAGCCTCTATGCCCCTATTGACTCCCTTCAACGGGCGACGGTGACTGAATTTCAGGACATCATTAAAAATCTCAAAATTAAAAATCATCTGGCATCAATGGAATCTCTAATAAGGTGTTTAAAAGTATCCCCATCAACTTGATTACAGTTCTTGTGGCTATTACAATGCCGCAATGAAACATCATCTTTTTCCAGCAACTTTCCTCCAGGTAAACTTCTTTCCAGGTAAACACAGCTCGGAACCCTCTTGTTATAGAGCCATTGGTCTATTGAATACTATGGCTAAAATCTACGAAATAATTTTCCTTTCTCGACTACTAAGTCAACTCAAAAGGCCTACTCATTGATGAATAGTCGTTAGAGCCAATCACTCTAGTGTCCAACAGGTGCACCGAATAACGCCCCTGCCCCTGGAATAGATTTGCCCTCTTTGCGAATGACACCACCCTCTATGCCTCAGATAGGAACCTACAGTGTCTCTCTACGCCTCCAATGCACAGTCACGGTGTCCTAGGCGAGTGGTTTACGATATGGAGGATTGAGGCCTTTTCCTATGGGCGGCACTCTTAGCTCTAGGCCTCGTCTTTTCCCACGATATCCCAATATTCGGTGAAACTATCCCTTGGGCTAGAAAGACCAAATATCTTAGAGTCACCCTAGACCATCAGCTGATCTTCGGAGAACACATAAAAACTGTCCGAAACTGAGCCACCTTTGTACTCGGTCATCTCAACCCTCTCATAGAAGTAAAATGTTGTTTAGAAATAAACTGACATTGTAAAAAACCTGCATACATACCATAATGACTTTCGCTGGGGTTGTCTTTGCACACACAGCCCCCTCCAACATTAAAATACTCCAAACCCTCGAAAATAGATATGTGCGTGGCTGCCCCATGGTACTCTAGCAATATCAATTTCCACAAGGACTTGGAACTTCCCTTCATCATCAAATACATGAAAGACTTTGCCCAACGCTACTACGACAGAGTTCCTCACCATCCCAACCACCTAGTAGTTGAGAGCCTAACCTATGTCCCCGATGGGAATGATCCTCCAGTATCCACTTACCATCATTGCTGTCGTCGTTCTCAACACATCTTAGACTCCGACGACCAAATTACTGTTGCTAATGTGGTTCTTACACTACACTTACAGACTACAAATATACACCATCCCGCCGGCGGAGACGAGGACGTCACTCTCGCTACACAGTGAACAGACACCAGGCTTCAGCTAACACTTTTAGGTATCAGCACGTGCCTGGGCGCTTCTCACCAACTAGCGGTCCCGCGGTACCCTTGCAAAGCAACGCCCTAAGCGGAGGTACGTTCCTTCCGCCGGTCTACCGGTGGGGGAGCCCTTAGACTTGTTGCTGCACACACTTATTGCTCTTGGTTAAGCGCCTTCTGCGCTCACCCTGAATTATACATGTCCGGTGACTCTTGAAAGGCCATTAGGTCCACAAGAATTTAGCCATTTCAAAAAAAAGTATTACCTGTCTTCCAACTCGATCCGGTTGTGGCCATAAACGATCGTCTTCATGCATGATTTCAGAGTCTACAATAACTCTTTTTAATTCCTCCATAACACAAGGATGTACATAAGCTTCTTTCCTAATCATCGTATCGTTCTTGTAATTGGAGTTGTTAGCATAGCGTAGTTTACCATCGGGCCGGAACTCGAACTCCAAAAATTCATGACCAAATTTTCCTTTATGCCCAACATAGTACCGAATATAAAAATCAGTCGACATTATTGACAAAACAATATTGTATTTGAGAATACTGTTTTCGAAAAAATAGGTCGTCTTTCACAAATGGAAACGAGACCAAGACATTTCACTAAATCCAATAAAGTTAAATCAAGCAAGGTGCATTTAAAAGAAACTAAAAAAATACAAACTGTCAAATAACATTTATTTGTCAAACGACAAAACCCTGACATAGATAAGAGAATTTATTTTTTATTACGGTTTATGCTTTTGGAAACTTCGTATTTCAGTTTGTAATAGGCCACAAACGATGTTTAAAAAACAGAAATCAGCGCTAAATCTTCAAGCTAATTGAATAGTCTGAACTCTGACGGTTATCTAGAAATAAGTAAAGGTAAATTTCTGAGCAGTACGCCGTATGGCTCGTGGTTTTTCATTCTAAATCCGTCGTAGCTGACGAGGCTGATATTTTGCACATGGGTATATATGTATAATCCTCATTACACGTCTTGTTAGGCGGTGCAACTGCGAAACACGCGTCATGTCGTGAAACAAACATAGATCGTAGTGAACATAGTGAACGTCATAAATTGGTAATTTTTTTCGAAACAATTTTTATTCGCAGTGCCAGTTAGCCTTGTGTGTTTAAAAACAAAATTCAAACCAAGGAGGTACAACTATTTTAGTTCATGATTTAGAATTGTCATTCAAAATTGAACTATTTTAATTTTAAATTGCTGTCATTGTTTCTCATTTTCAATTCTTTTGTTTTATGGCTAAGGTTTTATTTATTACAGAAAGTTTATGAAATAAAATAGTTGATTTTCTAAATATAAGTGAAGGTGCTGTAGTTCTTGTGTATTATAAGTGATTCTATTATGGTTTACTTTCTTTGCGAAATTGTAGCATAAGTGAAGTTTTATATTTGAAAGGGCGCCCTTTGAACGCAGTCCTTTACATTTCGATTCATAAGAACAAATTAATGTATTCGAAACTTTATTTGTTGATAACAATATATTATAAAAACTTTCGAAGAAAATACGGGTTGTTTTGTCTGTGTATTAAAATATCGGAATTTACGAAGAAGCCTGTTTGAACGCGATCTTCGGATTTAACATAGACTGCTTCCATAGACTACATAGTAGTAGACTACAGAGTCCATAGTAGAGTTACTTCTGTCAAATATATTCTTTCTTTCCCGACCAAACTAACATGGGTGAGTGCTTATCGAGAACGTGAAATAAAATCGACTTTTATCTAAGTTGCCATATTTTCTTTTTCGTAATCAATTTGCTTAGTAATTTGTATTTTACCAATTCAGTCATTTTGAGTAGTATTTTCAATATCTTTTTAGAAATAAGTGTCGTTATTACTGTCTTGAGGTTTCCTGATGTATTTTGAGATTAGTTGTTAACATGCTTATTAGACGGAATGTTATGCAGGTATCAGTCGTGATCACTGGCACAAGCGAAGGGCCACGGGCGGCAAACGTGCTCCCATCCGCAAGAAGAGGAAATATGAGTTGGGCCGCCCGGCTGCCAACACCAAGGTGAATAAAATACACATAACCTATACTGTATTAAAGTTGTGGTAATAAAAGCAGAACTCTTAATATTTGTGCTTTGTTTACTTGTATTGGGAATGCCTCTCCATATGGTTTGTTAAAATGCATAATATAACGTTAAATTTACATAAACAATATAATGTGACATTTACGAAACTTGATGTAATGATACTAATATACTATTGTTTGAAATCTAAGTAATAATTGATTTAATTATGAATTGATTGGTCTTTACGAACATTAATTTATTTACTGATGTTTACAGCTTGGACAGCAGCGTATTCACTTGGTGCGCTCTCGTGGTGGTAATGTGAAATACCGTGCACTGCGTCTCGACACGGGCAATTTCTCGTGGGGTTCAGAATGTAAGTGCATACCTCTCTTAATATCTACATATTGACAGATAAGCTCACACTTCTTGTTTAATAAATCAGCTGATTGACTGTTTATTGGAATACTCGACTAATATCTTAATTGAAAATCTAATTAATTTAATCTTATTTGATATTTAATTTTAATATCTCAACTCTGTCCAATGATGTGCTCTCTGAATTCTTGATGATCCCACTCTCATAGGTGGTTTAGACTCTTAGCATCCATAGAGATGTTGCATCTCTGCGTGTGCTACCACCCTTATAATGGGGAATGTTAGTAGGAGTTCTGTCATCCTTACATATTAAATATATATATATATATATACCCCCATACACTTGTCTCCCAAATATTCTACAAAACAAAAAATACTGCAATAACATTGAAGAAGTTAAAGCCTGTTAGGTTTTTTTAGAAGGATAATATAATGATTCTAATGAATAGTTCTTATGTTTACAGTGCTGATAATTAACAATGCCAGCCCACCCTCTTTATATTCCAAACAAACAAAGAGATGATGAGTAAAATCAAAACATCCAAACACATGAATTATTATGTGATTTCATATACAATCTCTCAATCAGTTGCAGTCAGAAATATGAAGATTATTGTACATTTATAGTACAGCACGTATGTGCTTTGTATTATTGCAGGCTCTACCCGCAAGACCCGTATCATTGATGTTGTTTACAATGCATCCAACAATGAGTTGGTCCGTACCAAGACACTTGTGAAGAATGCTATTGTTGTGGTTGACGCCACACCATTCAGACAGTGGTACGAATCCCACTACCTGCTGCCTCTGGGAAGAAAAAAGGGTGCTAAGTTGGTGAGTACATAAATCTTTACAGTCTGTATTTATATTCTTAATATTGTAATAATATTCACATTTGCATTAGTGAGTAGATCAAAATCAATACATATAAAATATCCTGAGTGAGTACATATCTTTACTATTTAACTTTATTTATATTATTAATGTTAAAATAATATTTCCATTTGCATTACTGAGTAATATCAATACATATAAATGATCCTGACTGGCTGACTCAACATAGTCAAAACAGCTGAAGCTAGAAACATGAAAGGAGAATGCATACGAAAGTATGGAACTCGGGCTCCGTTTCGAAAATTTTGTAGTGTTTTAAAATTATCATATGTAGCACTATTTGTGTAATTTTAATATATGAGAGAGTCAAAAATTATCTACACTTTCATCATACACCTTGAAGGTTGTCATACTGCCTTCTACACATGCATGCTTAGAGTTGGTATGACTAGTCATCTGTGCACCATTTGACCCCGATCGTGATTGTGTCAATTGCCAGTGGTTACAGTGTAAACATGTCTGCTCAGCTAGCAGTTTGCAGCAAGGAGGAGTAACAAGCAATAATCCGATTTCTCTGGTCTGAGGTGTGAAAGGGGCAGAAATTCATCATAATCTTTTATCACAATACAGGGACAATGTCTTGTGACATAAGTGTTTTTTTTGTGGATCTAGAAGTTTAAAAGTGTCCAGAGGAGTGTGACGCACCAAGAGGGACCAGCATGCCTGTCAACCTCCACTATGGACAAGAAGATTTGACAAGCTTGAGAGATAGTTCTGGTGGACAGGAGGGTTGCCATCAATGAGGTAGTGTCTTCTTTGAACATCAATCACGGATGCTTTAAGAGGTCGTCGATTTTCCACTAAAACATGGACGTGCAGAAAGCGGTGCAAAAGTTGCTTGATGACCAACCGATAACCTTTTTCTTGGAAGGAATATGCAGTCTTGTGGACTACTAGACCAAGTGGTATTGACAAGGGAGAAGGGAGGATGCTTTAAAATATTGAAGCCCACCTTGTGCAAGGCAGTCGTGTCGTTGTCGTGCACCTTGTCGTGCAGGAGCAGGACACCTTTCGTCAATTTTACCCGTCTCTTTATATTTTTATAGATTGTTTCTAGTTATTGAAACACCATTTTCCTTATAATCTATGAGCAGGATTCCCTCTGTGTCCTACAACAAGGTCACCATGAGTTTCCCGGCTGACTGTGACACCTTAAACTTCTTTGGCCATGGAGTTTTGCTTGGACTCATGTTCATAGTGGTGAACCCAAGTTTCATCCCCAATGACTATTCGACTCAACACTAACCTGGTCTTCTTCACAGACCTTGTAATTATTTATGAACTCGTCAAGTATGTCTCGCAACTTATAAAGCCTGTCGTTAGGATCAGCTAATGTATGTATCAGCTATCCGAAAAATGTATGAACTTGAGTAACAACTCAAACCTATTTCTAGCCATCACAGTTCGGGCTAAAGGGATACTGTAAAGTTTATGAACTCGCCAATATGGAAGGCAATTTTACTAATCCCATCCAACCAATCAATGCTAAAAAATTTGTCATTTCGTTTACTGACACGGGGACCCAGGAATGAGTCCTAGATCCGGATGATACATCATTGGCCAGCAGATATTGAGAAGCGTATAAGTTGGTTTGATCCACTATATGCTTAATAATATTGTGAGTCATGAACAAATCAGAGTAATCTATTGGATCTGCTTGGGCTAAAATCCCAGAGTATCTGTCTTTCATACCCGAAAACGGGACTGTATATTCAATATGCGGTGGAGCTTCTTGACTTGGCATCTCCCATTCAATGGACTCAAGTTTTTGCTTTAGCCACTCGGATTCAGAAATGTCAGAAGATGTTGTACCAGATGTACTTGGAGAGTTATCAACGGCAGATGTACTTGCCCGGCTGTTGGCATCTAACTGTATACTGCTATCTATCCGTCGTGCTGATATACTGTTACGCCCGCCTAACGGCGGGTACAAATAAAAAAACACAACTATAATTGTTATAAAGGTATATTGTAAAATAAAAACAATTAATAAAAGAAATAAAAAAAAACTAAATAGATTTAGATAATTTATAATTAGATGATTTAGATTTAGATAAATATTGTTTATCTAAGATCACGCCCTAAACTATTGTTTAATTTCTTGTGGAACTGAGATAGCAATAATCGAACCGAGCGAAATGGAGGCATTCGCTATTGTATTTTTTCTCGATATTTCTATTTTTGGGCGTTTGTTATCAGATGTTCTAGACGGAATTTGACTTCCGGCACCAAACGAATACCTTATATGGTCGTATTGACGCTAACACTAGTCAAAGCGCGCGGTTTCCGTTCTAATATAAAAATTAGTTATTTTGTTTGTTTGTGTGTAATGATTTTTTATTTTATATTTTTAGAACCTTGTTACAACGTAACAATACGCCTGTGTATCTCGGGTAATATAGGCATTTCACTCTCGGAAAAGGTCGATACTCGTCTAGAACTGTCTAGAATTAGTACTGTCACTTTCAGAACTATTCATTCCATCGCCATCTTCGTTATCTGGATAATAGTCAGGATCTTATTGAGAATCATCACTATCAAAGTCCATTTTTATTATTTTACTTGCACACTGTTTTAGTATTTTTATTCTTATTGAATATTATTATTTATATTCTGAAACAAATGAAACGGAATTTAGGAAAAACAATTACAATGTTGTTATTGTTTTTCCTAAATTCCTTTGTGGCTTCTTTGCTGGATGTGTAGGTATCTGAAAATAAAGAAAAATACAAGTTACTGCTAAAAAGTTATGTGTATCATAAAGGATACACATGGCCTAAGAGATTTGACAACTAACAAAAGTGTTTGGTAGGCCAGTGTATCATTTAGGATACACACTCTGAAAAACGTGAAAAAGAGCACAAGAAGGGAGAGGGTAGATTATAACACGTATAGATCATAAATATAGCAATATAAACAAAAAAAAAAATAAAGCAAAAAAATGTGTGACTAGGTCGACTACGCTTGGCGGTGAACGTGTTAAGTATGTGGATACAATTACTAACAAAATTAATGATAATTATATTGTCCCCCACAACCAAATGGCGTAAATCTTTCTATTATCTTAAAATATTTTATATAGTCTAAATCTGGTCTGAACGCGTATAATAAAGGTATTTGTTTACCTTTTAATGCAACTCGACCTTTCGGCACGGGTTACACCAGCCGTGGTCACGAGTCCCTTAATATATGTTTCGAATTTATATTATAGTTACCCTTCATCGTAAATTAGTGGCCTACAAATGGGCATTCTCCTTTGAGCAGTAACTTTATTTTATGATGTAAGACTTGACTAAGATGGATTTTCTGAAATTATTGGGTCAAATGACAGTTTGTATTGAAAAAATTGAAAAATACCATGTGACAAACTCAATTAAATCCATGTGACCAAAGCTGCAGCCAACAATTAGCGAAGTATGAATAAAAAGATTATAATGATCATAAACCATAAAAGAAACCTTTAGCCCTTCGACTAGATTAAAATGTAATGCTTACTAAGACTGCTGATATACACTACAACTACTGTGATTTATGGTTGTGTTACATATCTCTTATGTATTTATATGTACACTGTAACCAACTCTTTTGTCATCCACTGCTGGACATAGACCCACCCGAGTTCACTGAGGACATAAACTGAAGCACAAGACAATGTGCACGAGAGGGAGTATGGCCTTAAAACACCACGCTATCCTGGATTTTTACTCTAGGCAAGAACAGCTATGCCATAAACAAAAGTGGCAATGGTGATCCTGAAATTAGCTATTCAAAATCATAAAATACATAAATAATAAAAATCACTACGCCAGGCCTCCCTTTGTAATCACAAGGTGGTTTTGGCTTATAATTCTCCAGGCAGCCTTAATTTTTTTTTTTATAATTTCCTAGCGTGCGGATTTCACACAACACAATGTTTCCAATATAACGAGATTTTCGCGTTTTTCTCACATATTTAAAGGGGTCTTGACGCGAATGTTCACCTTATTTATTTTACTCCATGTTTCCGTTTACTTGCACCAACTATGGTCACAAGCTGACTGAAGAGGCGGGGTAGTCCACGTCGAGTAAAATAAATAAGGTAAACATTCGCGTTAAGACCCCTTTAAATAGATAAATACAATGTTTTCATTTACTACCAACCTAGTAATAATTGAAAAAATCCATACTTAGTAAAGCTCTGTGGTACCGTTTGAATGATATCGCCGGCCCCGGAGAATAAAATGGTAATCGACATTACCATAGTTTTAGTGTTATGCGATATTTGAAGTGTGCAGAGCACAATACATCTACTCAATTTTTTTCGTAATTTTTCTATCGTTATTGACAAAGTTATAAGATAATACAATATTACTCATCGTTTTTTCTAAGACGCACATTAATGCCAATTAATTAAATGCCAATTAATTAATGTCAGAACATTTTTAGGGCTCAGAAAAATAGCTTTTATTTGAGTCTTTATTAGATTGTCTACGTCTATTACCAGTTAAGTTATAAGCAAATATCGGTTTATTATTTTTCCTGAAAAGTTAAGTTTTTGCGATTACCATTTTATTCTCCGGGGCCGGCGATATTATGGATATGAGTTAAGAATGGACGCAACTGGAATGTATTTACTTAGTTTTATTCACATCTATTGAGCGATCTGTATTCCATTATCAAAACTAGTACTTTGTAATATTCACGTATTTGCTAATTATAGGTATATTATGATGACAAATTTGCGTGTCACATGAATGCAGCATGATTATTACTTCAAGACCGACTGAACAGTGTAATAGATTTTTACATAAATTGAAGTTGCATACTCATTTAAATGATTTTATTTATTCTCTACAGACCGAGGCGGAGGACGCCATCATTAATAAGAAGCGAAGCAAAAAGACCGCTAAGAAGTACTTGGCAAGGCAGCGCCTTTCCAAGGTTGAAGGTGCGCTTGAAGAGCAATTCCACACTGGACGTTTATTGGGTAAGCTATTTGTCGTGTTGATTTTAGTTTAGGTTTTTCTCTGTCACTCATTTAAAGATGTGCAGGTAGTACTGTGTGTAGATTAGATGAGTATTAGCATAAAACTACAGTATGCATATTCCTGACGCATATTGGACACCATACGCTACAGACATTTGCAGTCTCTTACAGTTGAGTTGATTATCTACAAGAGAAATATTTACATGTCTGTACTCTTAACCAAAACTGATTTCATGAAGGAGAATAAATTGGCCTAACAATATAGACCTGGAAATAGTGTTTACATAAAAGTACACCCAGGATATTACACAAAACTTGTAAATATGAATGTCGGGAAACCTCACATTTAATTTATAATTAATATTATTAATGTGAATGTTTGTTAACTGTAATGAGTCTCTGGATTGCTACAAATTTAGCAGGATTATGTTTAGTTTTTTCTGAAGATTATTAACACATGGGGTAGGTCTTGTGCGACGAAGCCGCCCGCGGCAACAACTAGCTATAAATGCAAAGGTGAACTCACGATCTTATCAACCCTCTTTTAAAATGATATTATTGCAAAAATCTAAAGGAGCACCCTTAACGTATTACGTATTAACGGTTACAAGTTTTATAATAATAGTTTATTTGCAAAAATACGAATACAAAACAGTGAGACTTTTAAATCCATTGAATTAGCATTTCTAGTAAGTGGTACTTGTCACAATACACTTTTGCCCAGATTCTTCTCTAATGATGAAATCGAGAAGTTTTGACGCTGCATCATGGACTGGCACCGTTTTGGGAACAGTCTAGCAGCTGTATGATCTACTTGTCATAGTTACTCTGATCACGTAATGAAATATGTTCGATTTTGTTTCTTGTTATACTGCTGTCACTATATGTCGGTGCGTGTTTGCAGCGTGCGTGGCCAGCCGGCCGGGCCAGTGCGGCCGCGCCGACGGCTACGTACTCGAGGGCAAGGAGCTCGAGTTCTATCTCAGGAAAATCAAATCCAAGAGGGCTAAGTGAGAAGTGTTATGTATAAATAAACCTAAAAAACCATAAAAAGTCTTTTATTTAGATTACACACTTATTTATGGCGCAATCACATGGGTATTACACTTACATAATTACAATTATGGCTGTAATAGGCTAGGTAGCGTATGCTGATTTTTTTTATGTTTATAGGAAAGTGGGCGGACGAGCAAGTGGTCCCAAGTGATGATAAGTGTTACTGCCGCCCATGGACACCTGCAACACTAGGGGGTATGCCATACACTCTCAGATTCACTCTCTTCAAGGTTTTGCCTTTCCCGATTTCACTCGTTAATTTTTGCCAGCGTTGTGTCGAGCTTACAAAAAAAACGTAAAGTTCCTGTAACATCATGAAAAAGCGACAAGCTTCTGTACACGATTCAGCAGCCGCAGTTGCCACTAAATTCAAAGAATGGGCAGAACAAGGCATGTAAAAAGCTAAAGGTGCTTGATTTCGAATTTTTGTCTGCAAGCCATTGTACATGCCAGACGACATGTTCGCGGCATTATCATATGACTGTCCACAACAGTTCAATATGTATGCCCAGTGTTTTGAGTTCCGAAATAATGGCAGAAAACATTTTTTCACCTTTATGTCCCACTGACGGCAAAAACTTTCGAAATTTTTCACACGGTTCACCTGATTCCAAAACTTATCTAATGACAAGGGTAAGTTGATCCACATGTGCTATATCTGGAGTTGAATCGATGATTAGGGAAAAATATTTCGCCCTTCTTATCTCGTCTCCAATCTGTTTTAAGACTATGACCCATCAAGAGAAAAAAAACTCATCGCAAACGGTCTTTGATAACTGGTACTACCTGATCCTCGATTCCCAAATGGTTCAATATGAGTGGCTAAAAAAGGATCGAATTTCGCTAACAGTTCCAAAATCATACAATAATTTCCGTTATGCGGATCACCGAACTTTTCATTTTTTCCTCTGAAAGCGAATACAGGCCTCTTGAATACAGTCTTCACTTTCGGCAACAACTCTTCAGAACATTTCTCCAATAAGTAATTTCTTCACGAATCTGGACTTGCAGTAAATTGTCGAGTCGGCCATCAATCTCACTTCTAGCTTTCAAACTAAGGATACTAGATTTATGACGCGCAGATTTCATGCTGAGCTCCTTGGTGTTCTGCATTTTTCCAGTCATTAAATCCTTCGTTCTCGAACTGAGTCCTATACTCCAATGGACCGAATGCGAAACAGGGTCCGCAATATACAGATCTTTTACTTTCAGAATAAACTAGCCAATTTCGGTCTTTCACTTCATTATTTTCATTTTTCTTTGGAAGATACTCACTGGTAAAAAACGACACTGATCAACATATATTTTCTCACTTGTAGAGAAGTCACAAGACTTGTTTTGATCGAAGCCGTACCATGCGATAATCTCCCTTAAGATATCGTTAATTTCCCATAAAGCTGGATCTTTATTTACATGTACTGTTGATTGCACTTGGTCATTACTTGTACTTGACGTCTGATTCTGAGACGCATCTTCAATTGTTATACTTATTGATGATTCCTCTACCGCCTCTTTGTCAAAAACATAAATATCCGTTTTTTCAAAAGCAGATTGTTCAACAGGCGATAGTTGTTGGGCTGCAGAGTTCAAATCCGTTTCATCTTTTTCAGATTGTATTGTATCAGTGTATGTGGTTGAAGTTCCTGGTCTTACAACACTGCTTCCACTTCCACTTTTAAAAAAACCTGTTAATTTTTATTGTTGTACGGATAATCTGTTCTTGTTCTTCTTTTTTCATTTTGGCCTTTTTTATACTCAGCTTTTTTTTATACTATTGTAATATTGAAACGCTATTGGAATATTTTAAAAACTCATAATTACAAAAGTATATTTTACAAAGCGTTTAGTAATTTTTCATATACAGACGTTGGAGTGTTCAGTATACTGTATAATACTAAAATATAGTAATTTTTGTTAAATTTTCGAGACTCGTTTTCTCCATGTATATAATAATGTTTTTTTTTTATTTCTGTAAGACAGAAACAATTTTTTGGGCCAAATTTGCAATTTGCCGCCCTAGGCTGCAGCCTACTCAGCCTGCTGGTAAATCCGCCACTGGGGTATGGGGGTGTGCCGCTGACCTTGCAAAATCCTATTCACAGCTTTCTTGAAGGACCCCATATCGTAGTGTAGCTTAATGGAAATATCTCTTGACGCAGTTCGTTCCACAGCCTACGGGTTCACGGAATAAAATGATTTTTCGACCGAACAGTACGCGACACCTCCGTATCGAGGCAATACGAATGGACCGCACTTCTGTGACGGTAGTTGCGGTTGTAGAAACCCATATTGAACAATTCTTCAGAGCATTCCTCATTGTACAGGCGGTAGAACACAGAGGCGCAACGTCTCCGAATGCCGAGGGGTTCTAAACCGCCCGTGAGAGTGGTATCTTCGATAATTCGAACAACATGTCATTGGATGTAGTCAAATGGGTCGAATTGATAACTCCATATGGGGCCTAACTTGAGCTTTGTAAAGCGTTAGGAGTTGCCCAGGGTTTAAGTACCGCTTCGCTCTGCTCAGCACACCGAGCTTTTGGAGGTTATTTTGGCATTATTTTCCAGAGGACCCCTAAATTCGACTTTGCTGGAAATGTCGACACCAAGGATCCAGATACTCTCAGACATCTTAAAATGTATGCTCTGAAAGCAAGGTGCTACGACAAAAGACGTTTTTTAGCGGTGAATACACAGACTTGTGTCTCACTGGAGTTGAAATCCACTAGGTTTAGAGAACTCCAAATCGAGACTAGATCTAAAGCGTCTTCCATTTCAGATACAAGTCTGACGCGACTCTTTTCCACTTCGACCCGAAAAATGTTGGCGCGGCCCCTCGACCCTGGTGCTGTCATCCGCATAGCCAACGTATGTCACCAATTTGCAACAGATCGTTGATATACAGAAGGAATAGAATTGGGGATAGCACGGAGCCTTGGGACGCTAGCATTAATGGACATGGTGTCGGAGCAGCTACCATCGATAACGACTCTGATGCTCCGTCCAGTCAGGAACTGGCAACCAATTCGCATAATCCCTCTGGTATCCCGAAAGATGGTATCTTGGAAAGCAGCGATTTGTGCCATACCCGGTCAAAAGCTTTTACAATGTCTAGGCCAACACCTAGAACCTCGCTTCTACTCTCAATGGCGTCAGCCCAGCGCTGTGTTAAATACGCTAAAAGATCACCAACCGAGCGATTATTGCGCAATCCATATTGACTGTCACTAATCAGCTGGTGATCCTCTAGGTACGTACCCAAGGAGCTGTGTGTTTATGACACACTCCATCGCCTTGGAGAGTAGGGAGGTGATCGCTATTGGCCGCGGTCTAAAAAGGCTGCGGTCACCCTTTTTAGGCAAAGGGTGAACATGAGTTACCTTCCGTGCTTACGGGAAGTTTTTTGTGGAGTACGAGAGTCTAATGAGTCGCGTAAGCACCGGAGATAACTCAGGAGCGCATAATTTGAGCAACACTGTAGGAATACCATCTGGCCCACTCTACTTTCGGATATCAAGAGATGCTAGAGCTCGCGTACTTCACGCTGGGTGAAACAGATTTCCGCCATGGAGCTTGTGCACCGCGTGATAGACGGCGGTGAGGCTCTTCTATCGTTGAGATAGTCCAGGAGAGGCAAAGAGATAGCCCAGGAGATCGGCTTTCTCCTTCGCCCCATGAGCCAGTGAGTCATCGGGTTTCCGCAATGTGAAAGTGACGACCGACAGAAGTTACCCTCAGCGGCCTTGGCGAGTGACCAGAAAGCACCGCTTCCAAAAGGATAGCTTGCTAGTCGATCGCCAATTCTGCGGATGTGCTCATCCTTGCCCTGGCAGTGATTCTCTCAAGTCGGTGGTATTCGAATCTTCAGATACCTCTGCTTTGGCCCAGGCTCTATATGTAGCCCGTTTGTTATAGTTTATATCTGCAGGATTGATTAAACCAAGATTGGCTCCGTTCACCTACTGGTATCACGGAACAAGGAATATAGTATTCCATGCCCTGTAACCCCACGTCGGCAACGAAATCTGCACAGGTATTCGGATCTATCTCCCGACGAGAAACAGCTGCCCCCACGGATAAGCAGCGTAAAATTCACGCAATCCATCCCAAACTGCAGACTTATAGTGTCAGACGTTGCGCGTTCCCTGTGAATCGGTCAGCACGGATTTGTTAGCTGGCACAGCAGTTCGAACGATACAATGGTAAGATGATCCCAACGGGGCATTGACAACAACATTGTAATCATTCGGGTGCTGATGCTCCCAATATTGTTTTTATCCGAATGCGGAACCCAAGGAAGAGGCTTTATGCGTTTATTCCCAATAGTTCAGTTGACTGAATTAATGCGATTTTTCTTATTAGTTCAGTTCGCAAACAATATTTACTAATATTGTTGTTTCTCTTTTCAGAGCAACGCAATTTCGTTTTGATTTCGAGATTTGTCTCTAGTGTTTGATAAAGCACATTATTATATATATAATGCACGGGCATTTTTTCTTGCCCTTACTCCACACCTTATGTATTTGATCTCTTTATTGCACTCTACTTGTTTATCAATTGACATTGACAATATAATGATGGTTGATATAATTGACATTGGATTTGTTATTGGAAAATTTATTTTATGTATTTATTTATATATTAATGGTCCTTAGGTTAATGTCAACAAATATATTTTATATATTTTTGTGCCATGTCTCAAAATTCGCAAGTGGAATTAGTGCAAATTTGACGTTATATGCATTATATTTTAAGAAGATTATACTTTTAAGAACATGTCAGGTGGACCATTGACAATACATGTTTTCAAAATTTCTGTACATTATCGCAAAGGTGGACTACAGGCAAGAAAAAATGCCCGTGATCCACCCACATGTACTAAGCAGCTGAACCACGACCACTACCCGGAAAAGTCCTAGTAGTCCCGTCACGGGCCTACAGGACACCGAGCGGCCGCAATGTTTCACCGCCGGCCGGAGGGCCGTGTAGCAATGAAAATAGTCAACTGTATAACCATTTTCTTATGAATTTTGTCACCATACTTTTTTTATAGCACAACAATTCCCATCATCCCCGGCAACGAAACAAAAAGGTGTAATGTACAGTAGAGATTGTCTAAACTAAAATGACGCGCCCCACTACTTAATTACTTGATTTCGATGTGTGAGAGCAAATACCAAAAATTCCGTCACTCCATTTCTGTGTGTGCAGCGACTATCCTATGAACATAATGACTTGTGTTTCAAGAAGAACCAAGTAGAAAAGAGTTCCCGGATCGACCTAGGCGACCCAAGAGAGAGGAATAGTAAGTTATGCCCAAAGAATCTTTCTAGTGCTGAAAGATGGTGGGCTAATGGCCAAGACTTTAGTAATCTTCAAATTATACCAAAAGCTTGAAGTTTGTAGAGATGATAAAGAAAAAAATATTAGGTTTGTATAAGAAATTAAATTGTGTATAATTAAATATAAGTATGTATAAATGTGTATGAAGATAATGAAATTTATTATGAATATATTTTTTGTTACTACTAGTACTAAGACTTATTTAACGAGTAACCAACCGCTGGTATAAATTCAGTTATAGAAGTTTAGGATTAGGCGTTTAACAAGCAGTTCCATTTTCAAAATACTAATTTGTTTTTTTTCTGTCGTATTTTTAAGATGTTGGACGCAGGTGGGTTTTTGTTTTTTAAATAAATGTCACTTGTACGTCTGTTTAGCATAGTATCTTTCCAGTCAAGTTCTTGAAGTGGATCACCGAATCTGCGTCTATAACACTTTTTGGACAACTGCTCCACTCAAAAACAATACGATTACTTACTTCTGCAATATTTCTTCTTTACCTTCTTACAATACTTCATTAGCAAAACAATTTACTTCTGCGATTTTGTTTCTCTTTTCTCTGATCTTTTATGCTTTGATGTTGCCGTATCGTCTCGTTGTTCCATTAATATTTACTCCCCTATATCTGAAGTATGTTAAAAAAATAGAAATAAATATTGTTCACAATAAAATTATATGTAGGTATAGCCACATTCAACTAAAATCAAACAAGTAGGAAGTAGGTAGCTTTTGTATGACCTTTTTATGACAATAACAACATTGCATATTTTTATAGTCTATAACATTTTGTATCGTCTATTGTGTATAATCGCAATTTGCAAGGTTACACCTCTATTGTAGTACTACATAACAAATGACGCTACGCTATGGGCCTCAGTAAGCTTCCTTGTGTCTTGGATCTGGAGCCGTAGTCAAACAGCTACTCGAATCAATGATACGTGCGGCCCCCAATCCTCGGTCGTATTTTATAAGACCTACCTAGTCAGCGTAACCACAGAAATTAATTTGAATACTATTTAGTTACAGCCAACAAAATAAATATATTCAGTGAATTTTCGTTTATGCTGCAGCAATCGTTTACTTTTCCCGGAAGAAATGTAGCCTATGTTCTTTTCGTAGTCCCCAGGAAGGTCGTGCAAAATTGCAGCACGATTCAAAGTCAAATTCAACACCCGTTGATGCATGAAATAGGGATGTGAAAAAATAATCGATTTTTAATGTCAATCGATTATTTTTTTCAAATCGATATTTAAAAAACTATAAATTAATCGATTATGTAAAATACACATTTTAATCGATTTTTGTATACAGCGCCATCTATGCGCCGGATGAAAGAAATTGTTCCCGTTCACTTAACGGGAACAAATTGATCGAACGGCGCCATCTGTATGTATATGTTTGAAATAGGTAGGGCTAGGGGTAGGTACCATCGGTAAAGCGGTACAGACTAGCCAATTACTAAAGTAATTATTTGCGAACATTTTCATGTATAGATCATTACGAAATATCATGTTTCGAGTTCATAAATCATAATTTTTCAAAAGTTATCTAATTTCACTACCCGTCGACGCCATTGTGACGTCATCTTTAGGGCTCATACAGACAGGGTAACAAAAGGTACTCCGTTTTCGCTATACATGAAAATGTTCGCAAATAATTACTTTACTCACTTTTCTACATTCACGGGTACACAGCACTCGGAATAAATTAAAAATACAACATATTTTACTACGTGTTAGTATCAAAGTTAGAGTATGTCTTATTTTGTTACAAAAATATTAAAATCTACGTAACTGATTCTTTTCGTACTTCGTACTAGTGTATAAACACTTTTTAAAATAAGTATTTTCACTTGTAGTTATCTTTTTGTTGTCCAAGCTAGGGACAAAAATAAAGCGACAAAAATAAACACTGAGCTCGAAAACACAATAACTTTCATTAATATAAATAATTCACACAATTAATATCAAACAGCTGGTGTTTGAACGGTGTTTTTAGTTTTGAGAAGAGCAGTTTTTTTTTGTTTATTTTGTTTTCGTTTATTTTTATTTTAATAAAGTATTAATATAATTTCTAAGTCGTCTATTCCTTAAAACTAACGTTTATAAAACATGACGGCTGAGGCCGATGGTGGTTATTTCCCAGTAACCCGTGAGTACTTCTTTATCCTGGGAAAAAGCTATCATAGATAGATACCCTACCCAACCCAACCCAATTATTGATACCCATATTCCTTCGCCTTAAGACCTTAAGCTTGGTTTTATTATTATATAGTATTTAAAAAAAAAAAACGATTTTCCGAAAAATGATTATTTTGTCTAAAAAAATCTATTTTTAAAAATCGATTTATAAGTAGCGAAGCAAAATCGATTATTAATTAATCGATTTTTTTCATTCAATGTCACATCCCTAGCATGAAAGCGTTTCAAACACAGGGATCGTTTCATTTTTACATATAAGGTAGGATAAAGGATATTTTTTTATAGAATCAGCATGGCAAACCAGCAAACAGTCCACCTGGTAGTAAGTGGTTACTGTCGCCCCCATGGACACCCGCGGTACATGCCAACATCAGTCCAGAATGATACCTATGCGTGCCGAGATGCCTTCCCCCATTGTCTCTAAGACCATTGACGAAAACAGTTTGACGACTACTGCTTTGGAGACAGACAACAGAAACTTCCCAGATCTCTAACAAACATTTGACTTTAATAGCGCGGAATTTGATCCTGCGACCTATCGCGTTGTAGCCACGGTAATTACCAGCTGGGATAATTACTAATTTTTCGCGCCGTACCTACCTAGTTACAGAAGGTAAATATTAAACGCCTGATTAAACTAATAATGTCGCAGACATCCAAAAATGACGAACGTTAGGAAGGATATTTAATAGAGAATATAATAGCCCAGTCATTTTAAACCTAAAATGCAACCGCAACGTCCCAAAAAATCCTAGTTAGCTAAATTTTGCCATACACCTTTGTAATACCATAGTGTTCTAAACAATATATCAAAAATCGACATCAATATCGCGTGCGCGTTTGAGATGTTCAAAGTTTTTTTTTTGGGAAAATCTTGCTTTTTATAGCTCAGAGGTCAATGGTGGTTATCATAAAAATTATAGATCAGAGAATTTTCGACAATAAAGATTCTATATTTTTTTTTGTAAAATCAACCGTTTTGTGGTAGAGTGCAGAGAAAGCAGATGTTCAATGACTATGCATTCATTTCTGCACCACCTATGCTATGAGGTGGAAAGTATGGTGTTTTTTATATGGTTTCCCAGTATGCCTAATCCGTGGTGTTCAAAATATTATATGTTACTATTATAATATTATTTAATTGATTTAATAAAAAGGGCTGTTGTTGATAATTGAAATCTATTTTGTTATTAATCACTTGTGGTGAATTGCTGAATATCTGTTATGTCGGATAATACCTCGAGTGGACTTATATCGATATCTTCTGTTATGTCACTTAATTAATAATTTAAACTTTATTGCATAAGTATTTGTGCAAATGGCGGACTTAACGCCATATGGCATTTTATACCAGTGAACCACCAGATCAAACAGAAATAAGAACGCGGGTGCAATGTAGTTATTTAAATTATATACACATAATATTTTATTATACATGCACATATACCTACCTACATAGTTACTCATATATGCATACCTACATAATATTATAATACATATATAATACATAAGAGAGCAGAAAACAATGGAACTATGAAAAGTAGGGCAAAAAATATAGACCACTGATTTTGAAGCCATCTTTTAAAACATCTTCTATTCGGTGCTTACCTAGTGTCAGTGGGAAGCGCATTCCAGAGAGTTACCTACTCCTTGAACAGCGACGGAATTTTACCTATATGAAGCCAGTACGTCGAGAAGGTGTGCTGAACAGAGCGAAGCGGTACTTCACCCCTGGGCAACTCCTAATGCTTTACAAAGCTCACGTGAGGCCCCATATGGAGTATTGCTCACATCTCTGGGCCGGCGCACCGAAATACCAATTGGACCCATTTGACTCCATCCAACGACGTGCTATTCGTATTGTCAACGATCCCACTCTCACGGGCAGTTTAGAACCCCTCAGCGTTCGGGAGACGTTGCATCTCTCTGTGTGTTCTACCGCCTGTACAATGGGGAATGCTCTGAAGAATTGTTCAATATAATTCCCACCTCGGGTTTCTACAACCGCACCTCCCGTCACAGAAGTGCGGTCCATCCGCATTTCCTAGATACGGAGGTGTCGCGTACTGTTCGATCCAAAAACTATTTTATATCGCGAACCCGTAGGCTGTGGTACGAACTGCCTCAAGAGGTCTTCCCATTAAACTACGACATGGGGTTCTTCAAGAAAGCTGTGAATAGGATTTTGCAAGGTCGGCGGCGCGCCCGCATACCCCCTGGTGTTGCAGGTGTCCATGGGCGGCGGTAACACTTACCATCACGTGAGACCGCTTGCTCGTCCGCCTACTTCTCTATAAATAAAAAAAAAAAAAAGAAGGGGCGTACAGAGAGGCATTGTCGGCAGAGCGAAGATGACGATTATGAGTGTTGATAGGTAGCCACTTAAAATTAAGCTGAGAGTGTTAGGACGAGATATGATCATACTTACGAGTGCCAAATATACAATGAATACAGTTTTGAAGAGTTCTTGACTGACGTCGGAATAACACATTCGCGTAATCAATAACGGACAATATTAGCGTTTGCACGAGTACAGCTTTGGTCTTCGTCGATAGGAATTTTCTGAGCCGATAAAAATACCGTGAAGTATTAGTAATCTTCCGACACACTTCCACTATTTGGGGACGCCAGCTGAGTGACTTGTCTATAGTTAGCCCAAGATCCTTGACAGATGTGCAGTAAGGAATGACAATATTATTGTATAGTGTGGATGCAACAGAGTCTATAGCGCTCCTGGCCAAGCGACGACGGCTTCTGATAATAATATCCTGACATTTACGTGGGTTGACAATGACACCAAATTTAGTTGACCAGTCAAAAATCTAATTTAAATCAGTATTAAAATCAGAAATAGCCACACATTTAGGTATATCACTAATTTGAGCTTGGGCGTATAGCTGTAGGTCATCTGCATAAAGATGGAAAGAGCAATAAAGGCAGGTAGTTATAGGATTGATAAAGACAAAAAACAGTAAGGAAGAAGTATACCACCCTGTGGAACACCAGTAGATAAATCACACCAGTCAGAGATCGATTGTTCAAGGCGAACCGCCTGCTGGCGACCACGAAAACAGGACGAGAACGATCCTGAGACGTCGAAGAGAATCCCAAGTGATTTAAGTGTGAATGACCATATCAATCAATTACTACCATATCAGTTACTACCGCCTACCTACAAGATGCAGAACATTTTAAACTGATTTTTCTGCATCCACAGTTTCCACCACATTTTGTGCAATTATAAAATTTTGTATTTAATAAATCGTCGGATGTTGGTAGTAACCATGTTATAACTGGCTCCGATGTATAAGTTTTTATTTTCCAACCCCACGGTTCGGGATCAATATCCGGGACAACTTGGCCGGGAAGAGCCCAGCCAAGTTTGTATTTGATAAAACCCTCGATAAAGAAGCTGAAATAAACTGCAAAGATAAAGGTGGTAAAGATAAAAAGCACAACATCGATATGAGACTGTCGCAGGTATAACTCCTATAACAATGGAGCATATCTGCCACTCAAGGTTTTACCTATGTATGGTAGAGGGGATCTCTTCGGGGAATTCCAACCATCTATATAATTACAATGTACTGTAATAAAGTTAAATTTATTACACAGAGTATTAGTAAAGTATACGCCTTACCATAGAGAATGTTATGGAGTATGAAAATGAATAGCTGTATATTCCTTGAGCTCTCCGCCGAAAACGGTTGGTTCTATAAAAAAATGAATATAATCTTTTTTATAAGAAATTTTCCGATCTATAATTTTTGTAATGTTAGCCATTGACCTCTGAGCTATAGAAAGCGAGATTTCACGAAAAACTATTTCGTAACTAATTTTTGACAAAACCGTAGATGCGATATCAATGTCGATTTTTGATATATTGTTTAGAACACTTACAAAGATGTATGTCAAAATTCAGATAACTGTGATTTTTTGAGAAGATTGCACGATTTTGTGTCCAAAATGACTGGAATATAATGGAACGAAGACTCCATTATACTACTGTATTATTTCCCAATATACTACTCCCCCGTTATACTGAATGACGGCTGTTAATTCCGATTTCCGATGCAGGAGACAAAGAGCGAAACTTATCCATGCATTCAGAGAAAGTAAAACTCAGTGACCAAGTTTCCGCTAAGCTGGTAGATATTGATAGATAGCAGTTTGTAATGTACGGAATGTACATTTTGTTTTGCCATTGCACTTTTTGGGTAGATGATGAATGACATCGCTGCTGTGATTGGATTCAATGTTGTATCTGTAAGTAATAAATTAGTATATTCCCTGCTCCCCTTAGTTACTTAGTTCCTGTCGGTAAGTTTCCGCGAGACCTGATCCCACCGAAACAGAGTGCGACTTCACAACACACAGGACTTGATACGCAAGTCGCCACCCGCGCCGGGTCGCTCACTGGGCTTTCCACAAGCGCGATCCACCCGGTGGGCTTGATCACGGGGGTGGCGTGAAGAACCGAAGACCAACGGCAACCTTATAGGGAAGCCACCCCAATGACCTGCCCGCAGTAGTGGGCGGCGCGGCAACTTCCGCAGAGGCACCTGCGGAAGTTGCACAGCCCAGATACGAAACTCCGCTCCTCGTGAGGGAGGTGTGAGTCGACTACGGGGTTTTGTTAAGTGAGATACTACACTTTATTGCACACCAAAGAATACAGTGAGTGAATTAAAAAAATATATAAATAGGTACCTACATAAATCTTATCGCTAAAACGACCTTTGGGCGGGAGAAATAGGTATGCGAACACAAGAATGTTAGGTAGAATTTTAGGTAACAAAACTGATACAGCTTCAAGGTGTCGGTATGGAAAAATACGGGTAGGTATTGGAAGACCACAGCTAACAAATAAAACTACAAATAATTGTAAACCACTATAATATCCTCGTATTGAGTGGGTCAACCATCTTGCCAGCCATTAGCGCCACGTGTATGCTGGCGTCCATCACGAAGTACAAGAAAGGATACGTCGCTGAGAAATGCACGCGCTGTTGATTCGTCACGTATCCTGAAAGGTAAATGATTCATTCATTAAGAAAAGAACATAGACATCAAATATAGACACCGAATACAACGACGAGCCTTTCTTATACATATAAAGAAAAGGCGGGAGACGAGCATACAATCCACCCGATGGTAAGTGGATACTGTCGTCCATAGACATCTGCGATACATGCCAACATCACTCCAGAATGACACGTTAGCATGCCGCTGTATGCGCTGCCTACCTTTGCAGATTAAGAAATGGATTGGGAAAATGAGGGGAGATAGGATGGGAATGGGCTCTGGCACATCTCACTCACTACCGAAACACGTACGTACATTGGGGAAATAGGATAAAGTAAGAAATGCAGTACATTTCAAGGTTCAAGTTGCCTGAATTTAACTTCAGTAAGAAAGACTAAAATGGACGAGAATACAACTGCTAACATGATACTGTTGTTTCCAGATGTCTACATGATACCTAGACAACAATTGATAAAATAGCTGTAAAGGCTCGCCCAACATTATTTTGCATCATCAAAAACGACCTTGCAATGCAAATGCCATCGATGTTATCACGTTGAAACAAAAATAAACCAACTGTAGCGACAGGAAACAATCATCTAGCAATTTTTCCAGTTATACTACTCATTTTACGTAATTGAAAAGGAGAATTCATTTTCATCTCGCGATTAGGCATTCAGGTCGCAGTAATGTCGATGCAGCGAACGATTTCCCTAATTGTCGATAGTTGGATATGTATACGCGTAGAGCGGCGCGCGCATCAATGGACGTAAATGCGCGTGTCGCCGCGTTGCGCCACCGCCGCACAGAAACAATGGATGCAGCGAGCTTGCTCTCGCTACTTGACACCCGCTTTTAAACTGTTTTGGCAACATTTATCTCAGTCTTTGTGCTAGAAAACGAGGGCACCACTCCTTTGTCTGAATAACTCGCACCTAATCGTCATATCAACAAGAGCATCTTCATTGTGCGGAGTTTTCGTAATTGCTCTATCATATGATATGTAGATCTACAGCTCGCGTGTCCATATTTGACCGCGACCTTCATGGTTGTCAATTTAATTAATTGTGAAAATCAATTTGGTAAATTTTCGGAGCGCATCAATGTTAACCAAGGATTTTCCGGCGGCGCGACGCGTCGGTGCGTGACGACGATGAGCGCCCCCGAGTCTTGGCCTGACCCGGCTCCGCCCGTTGTCCGTCACACACAGCACCACCCACGTAGGCAATTAAGTGTAGCACACCGGAACCAGTGTCCGAGCACCATCACCTTACATACCTACTAGAGAACAATGAATTTGATAAATTAGGATTTGTAAATAGTTTTGTACTGTTGAAGTACTCACTGTTCTTCTTTTGATCATCCGGCCGGTACTTGCGGATGGCCACGGAGACGGCTTGCTCGATACTTCTTACATACACTCCAGATTGCGGCGTCATTGGCGAGAAATCTCGCTGCCGCGGTTCGAACACGTCATGGATACCCAACTGGAAATTTATGAGATCTGTCTGACTAAAATTATCTAAACCATTATGGTGCATGCTGCGATTTCATAGCATAATCTGTGCCATAGCCACTGGGCGCACTCGATTGGCTAAGTTACCTCGACCTCACAGAGGACTACCATAAAATGTACACATTGCCCACCCACCAACGTTCCCCATATACGAACGTGTTTCGATAGTGAGAGATATACCAAAGCCCATTCCCATCCCTCCTAGAAGCTATCCCATCGGATGGAGAGTATAATGGAATAAAAGTATACCATTATAGGCTTTACTTCCCATCCTACACCTACTTTTTGGGGAACGCCCTCAAACGTCGTCCCGTTATACTTTCTATTCCCCATTTTCCTAACCCATTCTCCAAATGAATTCCTAATATCTCCAAAGGTAGGCAGTGCATTCGGGGATGTGCTAATGTTTGTTAATTTAGATTGGTGTTGGATGTCCGTATGCGCAGTACCCGCTTACCACCAGGTGGGACTGTCACGTTGTCATCTTTCTATTAAAAGAATGCTGGAATTTATCCTTTACCATTGCAAATTGCCTATGCAACGACCTTTCTAATTGATCTAGTTATCTATAAGTAGTCTATTTCACAGTGCTTCTGTTACTGGGTAAAGTCGGCTAGTGGCGCTAATTTATTACACAACCAAAGGAAATGAAAAGTCAAATTCTATTGACCGCTCTTAGCGGATAGATTATTCATAGTAATGGCTTTTGACAGAATTTGCCATCCTTATTTGCATAACAATCTGTTATGTTAATTACCTACATTCTGCTATCGTCCGTATAACAACATTTTATATTCAGTTAATACTATCTAAATAGAACGAAGATAAATCATAACGCACCTATTGTACTGTACCTTTCTCACAGATTTACATAATACCTGGGTACATGATACTCATTTCCACTGCTAACTACTCCAGTATTAGTTGTATTTTTACATAACGTTCATTCTACTCACTTTCTGCAAATCTGTAGTAAGCGTAACATGCCCCTTGACCGTGAAGCTGGGTACGACAGCTCTCACTCGGCGCGGCCGCAGAGCGGCGTACACGTCCCTCAAATCAGACTCCCGCGCCATACGAGCCAACAACCGCCCCAGCTCGCCTGAACCTCTTCGCGATGGCAACACCACCAAAAGATAGTAACGCTCACTGTCCAATGGCAATCGAAGTGCCGAAGCTTCCAAATGTGGGAGATAAGCGTGCTCCAATATAGTATCGTAGTGCATGTATGTCACCTGTTCAAATGAATACATATTATTTGTTATGGGAATTTTACCTTTCAGTTGGTTCTTATAAAAAGTTAATAAACGTGAGGAAGAATGCTTACCTGAACACTTCTTAACCCGTTCGCCAAGAACATCTTATCATCTAAATTAGGGATTGGTGGGTCAGCGCCTAAGTCGTAGGACCTGAACAATAAATAGTCATCCGTGTATGGCGGACTTGTGAATACAAAATCAACTATCGACTTCTTCCGACGTTCCAACGTTTCTAAAGTAGATCCATTTGCCATTGTCGTCATCGAGTCTGATAATGTACTAGACATATCCGATAGAGTTGTAATCATCTCTTCTGTTGATTGAGTTTCCATGACAGTGGTCGTGCTTTCAGGTTCTGTGCTTCCGCTTGTAGTTAGAATGGATGATATCATGTCGGCCGCAGTCGTTTCTGCTACAGTATTCGTTTCTATATCGGGTGTAGTCAAAACTTCCACCTCATTATTAACTATCAGTTCGTCTGCTGCAGGTGTATTTGTCACTGAAGTTGCAACAGTCGTTATTTCGGTTTGTGTAGTCATTGTTGATAACGGAGAAGACTGAGGTGCGTTTGCAGCTGTTGTACTTGTAGACGAGGTGTCTGGTAATGGCGATAATGTAGAACTTTGTGACATAGTCGTTACCTGCATATCTGTCTCCGTAACTGGTTCAGTAGTAATAATTTGTTCTGCAGTGCTCGGTACTGTAGAAGTTATCGGCGCGCTTTCAGTATTGGACACAGAAGGCACAGGACTAACGGTCGTTGTAGGGGTTGGACCTCGAATGTCAATGTCATTAATTGTTTCTATACTTTGATTCGCCGTAGTTTCATCCTTTGATGGTAATGTAGACATCTCTTCGCGACCAGTAATGCCCGTGGGCATAGTGACAGTTGTCGACGTACTGTCCCCAGAAGCTACTGTTGTAGGTGGGTTTTCGTTAGTTGTATCGTTTGTGCCATTATTTCCTTGCGAGGCAAAGGTAGGTAACTTTTCGTTCTCCAAATCAAAACCGTAAAACCTTAATACTTTTTTGTAATTTTCGTTGAAAGTAACATTCTCATTGTTTAGAGCTAAACCTGCGAGGAATCCTTCCTCGGGGACGAAGTATGTCTGTAATAAAATATAGAGTGAGACAAATGCGTGTACAATTATATGAGTATATTACGTCTGTTTATAGTTTACTTAATAATTTTGTGTTTAAAATCCACAAATTATTTATAGGTATCGTGTACCCACATCTTGTCATGTCGACGGTTAAAAGGCTATTCGACTTAAACTCCACCTGGTTGATTTTACTATAGACTTACTTATAAATGATATAAATGTTATAAATAACGGGTCTTTCAAAAAGGATGCTCCATTGTTAAAAGCCTATTGCGACCCTCTATAAAAAGATATAAGTACCTATCTGTCATATTTGACCAACAAACATTACTGTCAAATGAATTAAGTACAATAAACATTACTAACTTCACCATTTAATCATGGAAAATTACATGATCCAACAACGCGTGGAAATCATGAAACTTTAGTATCAGAATGACTGTTCTGTTCGTGGAACGTTCCGTGGTTACATGGATTAAATGGTCAGAAAAATCGGCCAGTTGAGTATTCAATTCGACGTCTAATCAACAAATTCGAAGAAACCGGGTCAGTTGCCGATCGAACACCTGCACGTCACCGAAACGCAAGGTGTATCGAAAACGTTATTGTTGTTCGGGACAGTGTGCGTGAGAATCCGAGACAGTCAATTTATCGTCATGCGCAAGAACTGGTCTTTCTGTGACTTAAACTTGGCGAATTATGCGTCGGGCCGAATTTACTAACTATAGATCATAGATAGCGCCGCTGACTGGGCTTTGGGGCAATTTTTTGGCTCTAAAATAATACGAAGCCCATTTTTGGATAAATGGCTTCGTTAACAAGCAAAATTGACGTAATTGGAGCGATGAGAATCCACAGGATATTCAAAAGTCTCAAATTTATCCTGAAAAAGTCACTGTTTGGTGTGGATTTTGGTTCGGAGACATCATCGGCCTTTACTTCTTCCAAAATGAGCAAGCAGCTGCACTCACTGTCAGTGGCGACAACTATCAGGTGATGATAACCGATTATTTGTGGCCCCGGTTAGATGATATGGACATTAGCCATATGTGGTTAGCCATACATTAGCCCACATGGAGCCACGTGCCACACAGCGCATGCAACAATGGACATTCTGCAGGAGAAGTTCGCAGGCTCCATTATCTCGCGACGTGGCGACATCAACTGGCCACCGAGGAGTTACGGTAACTCCCAGGTGTCTGCAAATCAACCACAAACAATTGATACCTTAAAGGTCATCACCCGCCTCATTAATGAAATTGAGCCCGATTTATGCGACAGAGTCATCGAAAATTAGACCTTCAGAATGCGCGCCATTCAACGTAGCCGCGGCAGCCATTTGCCCGATATCATATTCCATAGGTAATTAATGTTATCGATTGACCTTCCAAATAAAATAGAAATTATGTATCGATTATACAACTTGTTTTATTTATATTTAAAACTAGAGCGCACTTATTGAAAGACCTTTATATATATAATGTAAAATAAACCCAAAACTACGATAGATCAAACTAAAAGTTTTTAGAACTGGCTACTGTACAATACGATAGAGAAAATTGAACTTTTGCTGGTCAAACGCCATTAAATTTTAAAAGCTGTCATTTGTTTTTTATTTTTGACGGCAATTTGAAAATTAAATGTTTGCGGAAAAATGAATTTAACAAGAGAACATTTTCGTTCAATGATTTTTTATGACCTTCGTTGCGGTCTAAACCAGAAACAAAGGTATGAAAGATTTCAGCTAGTATTTGGTGATAAAACCTTTATTTTTTTTTTTTGTATAGATTAGTGGGCGGACGAGCAAGCGGTCCCACGTGATGGTAAGTGTTACCGCCGCCCATGGGCACCTGCAACACCAGGGGGTATGCGGGCGCGCCGCCGACCTTGCAAAATCCTATTCACAGCTCTCTTGAAGAACCCCATATCGTAGCTCATCCAGTGCCACTGTTTATAACTGATTCGCTATATTTAAACGTCGGTCGTACCCACCTCAGTGACGATGTTAGAGAAGGGCGTCGTGCGACAGGGGTGACGGAGGAAACATTGAAAATGTGCAGCTCATGATTGAAGCATTCAAACGAACGACATATCAGCAGATACGGGCATTATTGCGTATTGGTATGAGTCAACTTCAAACTATTTTACACCATCACCTACGGGTAAGGAAGCTTTGTGTTAGATGGATTCCTCACAATTTGAGCAAAGCTCAAAAACACTGTCGCGTGGAATGGTGTCTCCAAATGCTTGAAAAATTCGATCTAATGGTCTTTTTTGATATAGTAACAGGTGATGAAAGTTGGATCTATTGCTATGGGCCTGATACTAAGAGGCAATCTGCACAGTGGGTCTTTCTTTTCGGAGAGTTGCCGACGAAAGTGAAGAAACGACGCGAGTGCTGAAAAGAAGATGATTGCCTCCTACTTTGGCAGATCAGGCCACTTTGCTACTATAACTTTAGAAAATAAAAGAACAGTAACTGCGGACTAGTATGTGAACAGCTGCTTGCTTTCTATTTTGGGAAAAGTCAAAGAATGACGTCCACGAAGCAGAATTATCTTCCGTCACGAAGATCATAAATGCCCCAGCTCACTCGACTAGACAAACGAAGCAGTTTTTGAGTAGGTAGGTACTGTAAATGTAGAGTTACTGTAAATGGTGGAGTTTCGACCTTGCGCCCTGTGATTTACATTTATTCCCTAAAATTAACGATAAATTCACAGGAATACGTTTTATAAATGTAGACAAGGCAGTAACGGCTTTCTATAGGACTGTTAAAGAGGTGCCTAAAGAAGGGTGGGGTGAATGCTTAACTCAATATTTTCATCGCGTGAAAAAGTGTATCGATTGTCGCGGAGAATACTTCGAAAAACGATAAAACAACTTCCATCTTTATATCTGATATCCTTTTTGAGATTCTAAAAACTTTCAGTGTTGCCCACGTAGCGTAGAGTTAATTAGCCTTTTAACCGTAAATGTATTAGGTATTTAAAATATTTTTAACCGTTACGAGAGATCATAAATAAATTTACTGAATACAATGATTAATGTTATATGACGATATATGAGCAAATGAACTTTATTGCTGTTAATTTTGTTGTATCAAGATTATGCTTTTATACAAACATGCTGTAACATCTAGTTTTTTAAGACAAAGCAATAAAAACATGTTTTTTTAAAGTTTTAAATCTGAGAAAATAGAACCGACAATAGATCCCTTTTCTTAGATAATGACACATAAATGTTATATTACACCTACGTATCTAATAATTATGGGGACTATTATTGCTTGAAATAAATTGTAAAATGCGTAGTTCCTGACACCACTTTGTTCACGAGTGTCAATGTTTTGTCACAGATCAACTAATCGAAACAATTGAATACTGTTCATTGGCCCCATAGAAAGTAAAAGAAGTGACTTTTCTTTTATTTTTTTTAATACTTTTCCGCCAGCTAGTTTTTACATAATAAATTCCTTTGTAGTTGTTGATTGTTCTCGTGTATTTATGGAAGATTTAAAATATAATTCTAAGGTCAAACTAATTTAAGTAATAAAGTTAACAGCTAACAACTATGTTATATTTTTTGTTTATATAGGTATTACGTATGACTGACTCACTTTTAATGTCCGATGTATATCTCTAAAGCCTATCCTCATTACATTCCTGTTCCACGGCAGTTGCATACCAAGCTGAATCTGATACGAGGACTCTCCATCCACGCCTTCGTGTAACGCCACCAAGATACCCATTAATCCATAGGGAGAGAAAGCTATGTTGTTATCGTTTAAAAAGTTATGTTCAGCGAGAACTTTTAGGCCAAATCCATTAGTTACGTCTACCATATGAGCTAGGGGTGTCCTTCCACTGTCCCATAGTTTGATTTCGATGGGGATACCGTAATCGTTGTTTCCCGCCACAAAAACGCACGCGTAGACGTAAAGTAAGCGCGAGAGTAGGGCGGAGGGCAGCGCACGTCCGCTCAAGTACATCGTGTCGACGGTTATGACTACGCTACGCTGACCACGGGTCTGCTCTGGGCTCGATTTGGGCTAATCTTCATGTCTAATTAGCATTAAAACCCCGGGCTTGCCGGTGAACGTCCTCCACGAATTTATGTGAGATTCGCTTATTATTATTAGCACCACAGTTGAAATACCGCTTGCCATATTAATCAAATCTTTGTTATGAAGACAGGCAGTTTGCCGTTTATGGGATTTAATGTTTTTTGATCAGCTATAAAAGTAAATATTATTAACTCTGTTAAATATTTATTAAGCTGATTTATAAGTTTATAACACGTATCAAAGAAATTAATTTACACGTTAAATAATGTGTCCCCGTTTTAAATAGGTAGGTACTGAAACAGATTTATTATGTAATACTTCAACCATAAGTAAGACTCAGAAATAGTGACCTATTACGGTTTTCATGCAAAAGGAGCGATACAGTAGGTACTTTTTAATGTGGTTGTATGAAGATTAACGTATTACAATATTAACACGTTCGTGTCCTTGTTAATACATCCCCCGTAAGGGAAAATAAACCGAACTATTGTATGTTAGCTTGATATTCAACACTAACCAAGGAACGAGCGTTGTTACGCGGTGCAATTTTTTTTTTTAATAGAAACCTGTATTCGACTTCTGTTAGAGTACCTAATTTATAAGACTAATTTAAAATGATCCCCATATAGCATTTCAACGGCCAATCAGAATAATGAATAATAGGTTATCGGGAAAAATCGTTGTACTTTTTAAATCATGGAGTACAAATAGACGAGTTATCTCTTTTCTGTATACCTTCACTCTTGTTTGATTCTATATACCTAAACCGATTCCTTCACATCTGATATATCTATCAACAATATTAACTTTCCTATGTTCTGAGGTTTTATATTTATTTTTCTTTCTTTACATGTGTAAAGTTTATTTAGGTAAATAATTCCACTTTGTTTTTCCCTGAAGACTGCAAGTAGCCAGCTAGACGAATTTGTGGCGGTTCATATAGGGCTGTGACGAAATAAGTTCTCAAGAGATGCTAAACATGCATAAATGTGTATAATAATATATATGTGGGCAGTTAAAAAGGATGACCGTAAAAAATATTCAAATTATTCCCATTATTATATTATATATAGTTTTATAACTTATCTAATTATATTATAACAGCTTTTTATTTATTTTTAATTTTTATTATTATATAAGGTCGGGGAAAAAGTTTCTTCGTATTTTATATACAAATTTAAGACGATTTTTTTAAAAGTTTTATTTAATTAGTTTAAGTTTTAGTTTACATTTAATTATAATATGTATGTGCCATTTTGTTCTATAACTTGTTGCCATCTTGTAAGTAGTGACATGATCCCGTTGCTGTAGAAATTGTGGGATTTTTGGTCAAAAAATTGCGACAAGTAGTTTTGACAGTCCTCTCTTGATGTTAACCTTACACTACCTAAAGAATTCTGAAGAGACCGAAACAAGTGGAAATCTGAGGGCGCAAGGTCAGGGCTATATGGTGGGTGCATCAACACTTCCCAACCAAGCTCTCTTAATTTTTGCTGAGTGGCCAAAGATGCGTATAGTCTGGTGTTATCATAATGAAAGATTACACCCTTTCTGTTGATCAATTCTGGGCGTTTTTTCTAAATTTTTTGCTTTAGTCTCATCAGCTGTTGGCAGGAGAGATCCGAATCGATGGTTTTGCCCGGCGGTAAAAGCTCATAATGAACGATGCTCTTCCAATCTCACCATACACACAACATCACCTTATTGCGTGTTAATCCGGGTTTCGCCACAGTCTGTGGAGCTTGGCCGCACTTAGACCATGATCTTTTCCGCACGTTCTCGTCGTAAGTGATCCATTTCTTATCACCCGTGATCAATCTTTTCAAAAATGGGTCGGTTTCATTGCGTTTTAATAGAGAATCGCAAACGAGTACACGATTCATTAGGTTTCTTTCAGTGAGCTCGTGTGGTACCCAAATATCGAGCTTTTTTGTGAATCCACTTTTTCAAATGAGTCAAAACTGTTTTATAGTCAATGCCCAGTTCATCAGCAATGTCGTAACTGCTTATATGCTGATTTTGCTGCACTTTATCACAAATGGCATCAATTTTATTGGTAACAGGGCGACCGGAGCGAACTGCATCTTTAACATTAAAATTTCCTGACTAAAAACGCTTAAACCAACTTTGTGCTACTCTTACTGACACTGCATTAGGTCTATAAACGGCACAAATTGTTTTCGCGGCTTGCGTCGCATTTTTCCCTTTTTTGTAATAAAACTTTAAAATGTATCGAATTTCTTCGTTAGATTCACTCATTTTCTTGGACAGAAAAACAATTGAAAAATGGAGGGAAACAGTTTTTTACTTTTTTATTTCTTTTTTTTAAATGTTACCTTTTTAATGGTATCATAACATAACCATCCAGGTACAAACAGTTCAATCAAAGATATTGGATCACAACTTCATACATACAAAATACGAAAAGACTTTCTCCCTGACCTATTATTATTTATTTATGTTATTAGTTTTTATCCTATTGTACCCAATTTTATGATTGTCCGCGGCATATGCGAAGTTGGAGCATTATTCGCAATACACATCTTAATCGTATAAAATAAGTCTTTCTATTTGTGTTTTTTGTTTTATGTTTCATTCTTTTTTCTTCTCATGTGTAATTTGTTTGTTTCTTATCTTTTATTGTGTATTGTCGTGTCGAAACAATGTCTATGTACAAACGTTATGTCTATGTCTAATTAGGTATCACTTTATATAAGTATATAAGTATATTACAGACTGTGTTTATCATGTTTGTACAACCTTTTTTATACTTGTTTTCTATTAAACTGATTTGTTAAAAAACAAAGTTCCCTATACACGTAGAGAAATTGAAAAAAAAATTGAGGCGTAAAAATATTTGATCGAGTTTTACCGATCATGTTGAAAAACAATTAGGGTAAAAGCAGGTAATGCCGGTCGGGTAGCAATACCGGTCATTACACTAATAACTAAACTACAAGTAAAACAAGAACGCACACGTGCAAAACAGGTAGCCTAACGACTCTCCGGGTTATAATAGCTTTGTTTGCGGTAAGGATTCAGAACTGATTCTGGACTAGTACTGAACTAATTTGGAATCGTAGTAGAGCGCATGCTCGGTTATAAACCGATTCGTGATTTTTATTTCCGCGAACGATTTCGGAACCAAACTGCGTACGATCTACTGTCATCAGCAGTGTTACCAACTCTCAAAAATATTTATCCCTAAAGCTTAAGTCAAAAACCCCCAAAATCGCCCCAATTACTTAGAAATCCCCCTAAAAAAATATATATAATAAAAGAAAAAATGTAAATTTCTTTACCTTTTAAATCTGGATCTGTTTCCCAAATCTACGTGTACTTCTGACTGTACATTTTTTTATTTTTAGTTTCTTTAGGCATCATTAACAAATTGCTTGTCGGCACAGCAGTACAACAACAAAATCGAATTAAACAAGTAAACAATAATCAACGTATATATGTATTTCCAGTAAGCATAGGCACAATAACCACCAGTCACCACAGAGTAGTAGTAATATATTTGTACTAGATGTCGTTAAGTCGCTAGGTCAACAAATAAATATGATTAGCTATTATAGTTTGGATTGTCCCAGGGCCTATACTTTCACATAATATATAAAAATATATATTCAAAAATATATATGAAGAGTCAAAAAATCCCTAAAAATACCCCTAAAAAAACCCATCCCACTTATTTACCCCCTAAATTTGGGGGGAAAACCCCTAAGTTGGCAAGTATTTAAGTGGACCCACCAAAACACATTACTCTTATTAGAGTATTATATAAACTTATTTATATAAACTAATCATATTTTATTTAACCCTTAATAAATTAATAAAATTTATATTTTATTTAACTATTTAACCAGTTTATTAGTTTCTAACCAACTGAATATAGCCGCAGCATGTATGTCAAATGTCGTTAGGTAAAAACTGCGCATGTCTGGAACTACGATTCTTGCCAAAGTTATAGAACTGATAGAACTGATTCTGAACCGATCCTGAATCGAGTTCGATGGTTCCGCGAACACAGAACTGTAACTAGAAATTCTGAATTGTGTGTTCCGCGAACGGCATTATTTGAACTGCGCATGCATATAGTCCCGAATCAGTTCTGAATCCTTACCGCGAACGAAGCTAATAATGCCCCCTGCTTAATTCCGATCGCGCATTCGATAGAGGTGTGCGTTGATTGTTTTTGCGCAAAGTATTTATTCGATCTGCTTAAATAAAAAGTAAGTATTTATTTACTCCCATATCTGAATTTGATGATTTTGATTTCCGTTCCTATATTACATCCCTACAAATCTGTGTATCCTGTTTTCATGTTTTTTTATGCGTATGTAAACAGCTATGTTATTTTTATAATGTCAGGTGGTCGGGTAATGCCGGTCACGCTGACCGGCATTACCCGCTGCTTTTCTACTCATCTAACATAAATTTGTACATTTGTTTTTCTTTTCTATTTTACCTTTTTATTAAATATTTTTGTTGTAGGATGTCAACGAGAACTAGATCGAAAGAAAAAGAGTGTAGTACAGTCAGAGTGCTTTAAATGGGCCCTTTGAGCTTATTCAAAATGGCAAGTCTATAAGAAAAGCAGCACCTGCGATTGTTATCCCATTTTCAACTCTTAAGGGAGAATAAAAAATAAAAATTGCGAAACACCACAATTAGGAAGGAATACAGTCTTAACCAGGGAACAAGAGGAGGATATGGCCTCACAAATAAAATACTTAGGAAAAATATTGTTATGGATGTACTTCTTTACAAATTGAAAAGGTGGCATATTAATTTGCACAAAAAAATAACATAAAGCACAATTTCAACACAAACTTTGTATGTGGTAGGCACATTCAAGGCTTTTAGGTAAAAGGCTTTTAAAATAAATAATCTGTCTGTTACTCGGTTAGAAAGTAAACAGAGCTATAGCTTTTAATAAAAAAGAAGTAGGTGTATTTTTTAAGTTGCTAGAAGAAGTTATGGTCAAATAAAAATTTCTGCCCAGAAACATACAATGCCGATGAAACTGAAGTCTCATCAGTTTAAAATCCACTGAATAACCCAAACGTAATTCACTGCACAAATTTTTTTGGTGGCAGAAATTCTTCATAACAATAAATTAATGATATACGATGAAGAAGCTCAGGAACAAAATAATATAACACCTGTTTTTCAAGTTATAGAAACAACTGTAGATTTTACAACAATACAGTTCCATCGACCTCAGCTCCTATCGCATTAATTACTGATCAAGGAAACACATCTGCAAAAGATCTTCCCGTTCCGAATAAAGTAATATGCAAAAGAAATAGCCCGAGAGTCTAAAAGACAGCACGCTAAACAGGGTCCCAATAAGGAATCCTTAGTTGAAAAAGAAAACAACATTAGCCAAATCTCAGAAAAAAAGAACGACAGCAAAATTAAAACAAAACTCAGAAAACAAAGATAACAATGAACGGACCAATGAGAGAGAAGAATAGGAAAGTGAAGAAAACTAAGACGAAAGTACTCTAAAAATAATAGTAGCAAATCAAAATCGGCAAATAAAGGTAGTTTGGAAAATGATGATAATTTCGAATAAATGTCTTATTTGCAATGATTTTGGTAGAGAAAATGAACTTTGATTAAGATGTGTGTTGTGTGATCTATGGGCTCACTCAGAATGCTCCGGCTATGACACTGCAGAAGGCTATATTTGGGACATAATGTTTAAACTATACGTGACCGGTTTTACCCGCACGCTGACCGGTATTACCTCCCGCTGCAGTCAATTCCGGTCAACTCAACTTTTTTTTTAAATATATCCTACACCAAAGATTAATTTACTATTGATCTCAATTACTGCAATACTTGTAGAGGTATAGTATAAGTTACTTAAAAGCTTATTTTAATAAAGAATTGTTGTATAACTTTTAAGATATTTCAGTTTTTCCTTAAGTGACCAGTATTACCCACTTTTACCCTACACATTTATATTTTCCAATATTTTCTCCACATACATTACAATAACACATACATTACAATAATTATATTAATAAATAATTAATAAAATCAATGTTAAAATAATAAGTATTATTCAATTATTCTTATATGTTTTGTAATAATTTTGATTTGATTCTAAACCTAAGTTCTTAAATTGCGAAAGCTTTTGACCGGGCATGGCACAAAACGTGTCTGAAATCGAAGACGCTTTAGATCAAGTCTCGATTTGGGGTTCTCTGAACTTAGTGGATTTCAACTCCAGTAAGACGCAAATCTGGGCATTCACCACAAAAGCCCTTTTGTAGTAGCATCTCGCTGTGAGAACATACTCTTAAGATCTCGGAGAGTATAAGGATCCTTGGTGTCGACAGTTCCAGCAAAATCGAATTTAGGGGTCATCTGGAAAATAATGCCAAAATGGCCTCTAAAATATCGGTGTGCTGAATAGCACAAAGCGCTACTTCAGCCTAGGGCAACTTCTGACATTCTACAAAGCTCAGGTTAGGTCCCATATGGAGTATTGTTCACATCTCTGGGTCGGCGCACCGAAATATCAATTGGATCCATTTGACTCCATCCAACGACGTGCTGTTCGAATTGTCCACGATCCCACTCTTACGGGCGGTCTAGAACCTCTCAGCGTTCGGAGAGACGTTACGTCTCTCTGCGTGTTCTAACGCCTGTTCAATGAGGAATGCTCTGAGTAATTGTTCAATATAATTCCCTACTGGAGGTATATAACTGCACTTCCCGTCACAGAAGTGCCGTGTATCCGCATTTTCTCGATACGGAGGTGTCGCGTACTGTTCGGTCCAAAATCCATTTTATACTACAAAAACCTGTAGGTTGTGGAACGAGCTGCCTCAAGAGGTCTTTCTATTACGCTGCCATATGGTGTTGCAGGTGTGCATAGGCGGCGGTAACACTTACCATCACGTGGGATCGCTGCTTGTCCGCCTACTTCTCTATCAAAAAAATATATATTTTCTCAGTAATATTCGAGGCACTTTTAAAGCTATCATTCTAATAAAGCTATATTTTAAAGACTGTAGTGCTTAGCCGTAAGAATAATAAGTAATACAGGTATAGAAATGAAACTCGCGTGCCGACCGTTCAAGTTGCATACGTAAGTGACACTGAATGTTTCTAGTCTCAAAATGAAATCAGATATAAAGAAGGAAGTTGTTTTAATGCTTTTCTAAGTATTCTCCGCGATAATCGATAGACTTTTTCATGCGTTGAAACCACTGTGTGAAGCATTCGGCCCACCCTTCTTTAGGCACCTCTTTAACAGTCCTATAGAAAGCCGTTACTGCCTTGTCTACATTTATAAAACGTATTCCTGTGAGTTTATCCTTAATTTTAGGGAATAAATGAAAATCACAGCGCGAAAGGTCGGGACTGTATGGTGGATGACACATTAACTCTACATTTACAGTACCTACTGTGAAACTGCTTCGTTTGTCTGGTCGAGTGAGCTGGGCATTGTCGTGACGGAGGATCATTCTGCTTCGTGGGCGTCGTTCTTTGACTTTTTCCGAAACAGAAGGCAAGCAGCTGTTCACATACTAGTCCGCAGTTACTGTTCTTTTATTTGCTAAAGTTATAGCAGCAAAGTGGCCCGATCTGACAAAGAAGGAAGCAATCATCTTCTTTTCAGCACTCGCGTCGTTTCTTCACTTTCGTCGGCAACTCTCCGAAAGGAAAGACCCACTTAGTATCAGTATTATTACCAGTAAGATTACCACTTAGTATCATGCTCATAGCAGTAGATCCAGCTTTCATCACCTATTACTATATCAAAAAAGACCATTAGATCGAATTTTTCAAGCATTTGGAGACACCATTCCACTGGGCAGTGTTTTTGTGCTTCGCTCAAATTGTGAGGAATCCATCTAACACAAAGGTTGTAGTTTGAACCGCCATCGCACGCCGCTCCTTTAACATTCTCACGGAGGTGAGCCGCCAGAAATAAAAAACAAATGACAGCTTTTAAAATTTAATGGCGTTTGACAAGCAAAGAGTTCCATTTTCTCTATCGTATTGTTTATTAGCCAGTTCTAAAATCTTTTAGTTTGACGTATCCTACATACATACATAGCCGCTCCTTTGGTTACAGCAGTTTCGCGTCGTATCATACAAGCCGTTATCGGTCATTGCCGCGTCGCGCCGCCTGGGCCTCAGTATTTCGTTCTATGGAAATTAAATACTTTGATAGGCATAGGATTAATATCTCAAAAAAAGTATAAATTATATAACCTCCAATATATTTTTTAATTTATCACCTTTTTGAGTCTCAATTTTTATTTACCAAACTCTACTCTTAGTTATTGAATCATGATTCAATAATTCAATTGAATCATGATTTAGTCCCTCGACCTATTGGCGCCCTCGCTGCACTCGGGCACCAAACCCAGTCTCGGGACTGAAATAAGTCACTTTCAACCCTAGGGTAACAATGTACTATTTTTTGCATTTAGTCATTTCCTCGCTGAGGTGGGATGAAAAGTTACGTGTTGCACTCGAGTGCAAAGATTTTTCACCTCGTGCTCTTTTGATTCCCTCGCTAACGCTCAGGATTCTAATTTTTGAATCACTCGCTGCGCTCGTGATTCAATTTTAGAATCCTTCGCTTGCTCGGTCATCATAATTGAGCACGCGGTTAAAAAGCAACTTTGCACTCTTGTATAACAAATAACTATTACTTCTTAACTTGTATTCAGTATGGGTAGATAAGTAGAAATTAGTGAAAATTATTTCGAATACTTTTCCATTGTAGACCAGTGTAATTCTTTCGTCACTTTTAGGTAAACTAAGCGCTTTTTAGCAGGTTTATTGAAACTAATTAAATATTTAGAACGCATCCATATAGTTCGCGCCCATTTAAAAGTCAAAATGTCAAAACTTAAAAGGCATTCTTCAATCTAAAACAAACTCAACCATTGTTGATATATTATGAAATTTAAGTAAAGTAAATTTTTGGTTACAAGCTTTAGTAAAAATGGCAGAATCAATAGGTAAGCAGATCTCATTAAATATATAAAAACGTAATAAAAGTAATCATAACGAGTGCTATATAACTTTTCAGCTGGACAGAGAGCAAAGCGTCAAAAACTCGATAAACACGGTCGTCTATCGGCCTTAGAGAAACTAAAACAGCTAAAGGGGAAAGGATCTAAAAATAAGTACAATGTGGATGATTTGGAAAATGTTTATGATACGGTTGATGAGAAGGAGTACACGGAGCATGTTTTACAGCGACAGGAGGACGATTGGATCGAAGATGATGGTAAGTTCTCATAAACATTAAAATATTAGAACTTTATACTAAAACGAATATTGTTTTTATATTTGACATACTATAAAATTATATGTGCTGTAATAGCATACCACTTGGTATAATAGTATACCTACTATTATTGCATATAGCATGTTATAATGGTTCTGATTTATATACAGGCTTTTTGAAGGAATCACTAACATACATATTTTTCTACTCTTTCTATACTTAACATAAAGTATGTCAATAATTTTTCAGATGGAATGGGCTATGTGGAGGATGGCAGAGAAATATTTGACGATGATGAAATTGATGACTCATATACTGCACCTAATACCAAAAACACTGGCCGCGGTCAAAAGAGGAAGGCTCGAGTGGCTGCACAGCCCTCACCTAAAGGGAACATAAGAAATCTTATAGGTGCAATGCCTTCTAAGAAAAAGGAGGTTGGTTTTGTATGCACACATTTTTAAAAGACCATCACATGTGATATCCATTGGTAGATAAATATATAAAAAAATATTATAAGGATGTTTATAAAAATTATAAATGACCTTTATAAACTTATTATAAAAAAAATATTATAGTTTTAGATTTGCTGTTATTCAATAACTTAAAAATATTGTTTCTTAATTTAATATTTCCTATAAACAGTAACATATTTGTAATAAATTGCTTGTTGTACAATATTATAGTTGAATAAATAAATAAAATCCTTATTAGTTGCTACTACTTTGTTAAAATAAATAAAACTTTTGTTGACAACATTGTTACAAATCGCATTACTTATGAAGTAGAATAACCTGTATTACAGGAACTAGTGTCATCACCAATAATATGACAATAGTTTGTGCTTAACCAATATGCAGTACAAACATTAACCCAGGGCCGTCTTAAGTCTATTCTGCGCCGGGGTGCGGGAGTGTATCCTAAGACAGTCAAACATCCTATTGTGTATCCTATGACAGTCAAATATCCTATTGTGTATCCTATGACAGTCAAATATCCTATTGTGTATCCTATGACAGTCAAATATCCTATTGTGTAATTGTTTACTATAGCGTTATATTTTTTCATTACCTTTAAAAGGTGAGCGCCCGGGGTGCACCGCACCCCTTGCACCCCCTGGTAAAGACGGCCCTGCATTAACCTGTCTGGAATATACTGCTTCTCTTACTGTTTAGTTTTTCTTTTCAAATGTTATCTCTAAGGGATGACAGGCAATTCTTGTCCACCCTAAAAAATTCAGTTTTCAGGGTTGCTTATCCTAGTTAAACCTTGCCGTAGCGGTACATGTTACATAATAAAATCTTATTTTCAGGATGTAAAAATATCAGAAGATAACATACTATCAGACATCATGTCTGATTTGGATAGCAGTGGTCCATTACTAGTAAAGCCTAAGCCTCTGGCATCGACCAAGCCAAACACAGTGGACTCTACTAAAAGAGATGCTGAGAACTACTTCAAGAGCCTATCGTCAGCTGTTAAGAAACCTATTGCCATCACTTTCGGTAAAGATTTGAATGTGAAGCAAGAGAATAAAATCGTGAGTTATTTTAATATCTTAAATCACTTTTATAATTTCTTCCTTAAAATTCCTGAAAGTTATTTTACTTTTTATTCATATTCCTTTACTATCAAAGCCCTTTACTAATGGAATGCATTACCTTTAATTATAAAATGCACTTAACTTCTGGCAAGTTCCAAAACCCTCTTGGAAGAACAATATCTCATAGGTTATTTTTCTCTAACTTTTCTCTATCCTTAGTTCTTTCTGTATGTTTGTAGGCATACATATATATTGATACATATTGATAATACATACATATTGATGTATGTATGTATTTATATTGAAACATTATTTCTTTATTGCACCATTTACATCACACTTCATCTACAGTGCCGGATTAAGCCAGTGTGGGGGCCCATAGCAAATTCTATCAAGAGGCCCTTGGTTTGCTTTAGGTTCTTAAGTTCATTCTTAAATTTTTTTTTACGCTCTGGCGTAAACTTTACGACTGGCGTGGGTGCACGGGGCCCGTAGCATCTGCTACTCTTGCTACGTGGCTAATCCGGCACTGTTCATCTACAGACTTCTCCTTACCATCTAAAGATCTTTTGAAAGTAATTGCTTTATTAGCGATAAGGCTGCCTATTGTACTTTTAATTATGTACTTGTATCTACTTAGATCTTGCAGGGCCGGGACTAACAACTGAAGGGGAAAGAAATTAAGAAATCGAAACTATAGTTCAAAATTAAAACTATTGTTCAAAATGAAATCATTTTGTATATAAAATAATAAGTGACACACTTGGTTTCCATACAATTTCAGGAATTCGCGTTGTCTGTGTATGATACCGACAATAAGTTACTCAGATAATGTCACATATCTTTTTTTAAATATTACAGGCTGATGAAATTGATGGTCCCAAGAAACAAGCTGACACTAAAGAAAAACCACTATCAAAGAAACCAAAATGGAAAATTGACAAAGACATAAAGCAGGAATTAGAAGATTCAGCTACACAAAACATAGAAGAGTTCCAAACACAGGACATTGACTTTGAGGATGACTTTAGCAATGATGCTAAATTGAATGCCTTCAATGGTATTAATCCAAATGAAATTAAAAAACAAGAAATTCCAAGCACAGCAAATACAATTACCGATATAGCAGAAGAGTTCCTCAATGATGACTTTGAGATATTCCCTACAAAAAAAGACTCACCTATAGAATTGAAACCTCTTTCAAGCACTTGGAGTGAACAAATGGGAGATAACCAAGTAGCAGCTACTGTACAATCAGATGGACAATTGCCACTTCAAACCAATGAAAAAGGGGAGAAAGTACTGAAATTCTATTGGTTAGATGCATGGGAAGATAGGTTTGTGAAACCAGGAGTGGTGTATTTGTTTGGAAAGGTGTATGCCAATCCATCCAATAGGAATGCTGGCTGTCTCTCCTGTTGTTTGGTTGTGAGGAATGTCAACAGACAGCTATTTTTGTTGCCGAGGGAATATGTAAGTGAAATTTAATGTAATTAATATTCACTTGTCAAGCTTTATAATCTTTGACTTTAAGTTATTGTCTTGTAGCCAGTGGCTCTGATGGACTATCCAATATTTAATTGCATGGAATTCTGACATTTGTCCTTTTATGACATCCCAGTTGTCTTAAACCTTTTCTGTCTAGTTCTTTTTCAATTATAAATGTTTTAATCATTTTGTTTAAAAATTCTTTTATCAAGTCACTAAGCAAAATGCAAATAATAAATGTACCACTATCGTTTTTGCAGTGTTTGACAGGGAATCCCAGTGTGTGGACCATTGAGTGTGGCATTATTTATATTCCCTAAGCTATATTTGGCTGAGAAAAATCAAATTTTATTTACAGAAACTAGATCCAGTTAGCTTAGAGCCGACTGATGAGGAAGTTAGCATGATGGACCTCTATGAGGAGTTCAACAAGTCAGTAGCCAGTGAGCTCGGCCTCAAGGAGTTCAAGTCTCGCAAGGTGACAAAGAACTACTGCTTCAATCTGCCAGACATACCCGCACAGTCTGACTACTTGGAGGTCAGATACTCTGTGAGTATAATAGATTTTTTTTATATACAAAAAGGTGGCAGACGAGCATATAATCCACCTGATGGTAAGGGAATATTGTCATCCGCAGTACATGCCAATGTCACTCCAGAATGACAAAAGTTGGCATGTCCCTGAATTGCAGATACCTACCTACCTTTGCAGATTAAGGAATGGATTGGGAGAAAGGGTTGGGAAAATTGGGAGGGATGGGATAGATAGATAAAGGTCTTTATTGCACACGAAAATCAAATAAGACGGTAACAGACTGCACAAAAGGCGGTCTTATCGTTAATAATGATCTCTGCCAGACAACCTTAGGTAGAGAGGAAATAAATATTTTAATCACAGATACAGCATGGGGTACAGCATGCATAGTTAATTAATTACATACAATACATATACATTAATATACTATAATAATTAATATAAGTACTAAAATTAAATATAAGTACTTAATCAGATAATTAGAATAAGAGGAAAAGTAGTAAGTAATAACTGCTAATAAGCGATTGGAGAAAAATGTAGATACATAATAATTCATAATAAAAAAATATACCTATATATATTTGAGGATTTATCAGTTAAGGTTAAGTTTATTTATTAATTCTTTGAGTAAACAATTTTCCTGATGATATCTGCCGCTGCCTTATGGTGAACAGTTTTTATTACTTCTTTGACTGCCGGCAAGATTAATTCCTCACCAATTGTGTGTGGTTTTCCCGCTGAACAATGAAATATTATGCGAAGCTCATAGTCCATCATCTTAGGGCCAGTTGAACCACCAGCAATTTCAAAAAGTGGTAAACTCACTCGCAGCCTAGTTTTTAAGCAAGCCAGTTGCCACCTATGTCAAAGATATATTTATTACATATTTTTTTATCTTTAGGCAATATACCCACCTCCACATTCCGGCAAGAAATACCTGACATTTTCTCATATATTCGGCTCCAACACGTCATCGCTGGAGAGTTTCCTGCTTGAGCGGAAGATCAAAGGGCCGTGTTGGCTGGAGGTGAAGCAAGTGGACACCGTCCAGGCCAAGGTCTCCTGGTGCAAATTGGAGGCTGCCTGCCAGAGGATGGACCACATCACTGTCATCAGGAATGACGCTGATTTGGATCCACCACCTGTCGTTGTTGCTACTGTAAGTATTACTCTAGACTTTTTGGCAGGAACTCTAAAAGTGAAGTTGAATTTTTGTTTAATTATTTTTATTATAATAGGCAAGGAGCTAGCAGCTGATGTGCCTATCTCTTATGCTGGTGTATGCATTTATCTTGCTCCGACATTCATTTACCCAGTCTCCATTTGAAAATCCACACCATTGAAGAATTGTGGCAATTGATTTCAAAGTTAAATGATATTCAAAGTTTATTTATTTCATCTCAAATGTTAACAACAAGTATTAATATCAAAAATATGTATTGTACGTTTTGTGGTTTAACAGTGATATTTTAAACTTCTAAGTGTTTATTTTGTACGTAATTTTTGTGATAATTAAATAATTATCACAAAAAATTTTGTGACTGCCGTTTTCGTGTGCTTCCAAGGAGTCCATTTCTGTCCTCGGTAAACCTACTTACTATCACTCCACTGAGCGACTCTTGTCTTACTTCGACGGGGCTGGACATTGACAGGATATCTTTCAGACATCAAAATTACGAAGAAAACTTGACACCAATAGAATATGTTAATTGCACTACGAGTATATGAAACGAAAAAAAATACTCTAGCTCAGTGCCATACTAGGTAATACAGTAAAACTAAAATTTGTTGTTTTTGCTACTGTAAGTAATATTGGAACTTGGTGTCATCTTATGAAATATAGGAATTATGCCAGTTGAAAACCAGAACCTGTAGTTTACTTATGAAAAGAAGACAGCAGACGAGCATACAATCCGCCTGGTGGTGTCACCTACTGTCATCCTGCACAGTTCAGAATGACATATGTTGGCACATGTGTCAGTAAGGACAACCTCTTTTATTGTATATAGATTAACTCAGAATCATGAGCAGAATCTATGATTACAGACTTTAGGAAAGGATTGGTTACAACCTGTATACTAGTCAATACTATGTTATTACGAGTATATTTCATGTGAGAGTCAGTCAGAAGGCTTTGATTGGCATCATACCTTCATTTTATGTAACAAACATTCCCACAGAAACTGGAACATTTGCAGTTTTGACGTTAAATATCAATTGATATATATATCATCACTGCTGACATATAGTATATCAGCGAACCCTGGTCGGAACACGCGTCACGCAATAACCACTGGACGGATTTTAATGAAACTTTGTTTAATTATAGCTTATATAACATTTAGGTTAACATTTACGGTACTTTTCATCCAGATTCACAATAGAGTTCCCACAGGAATCATAAGTACACGCCAACGAAGTCGCAGGCACCAGCTAGTATTTTAATGTTTTCAGATATCTATGAGAACAGCAATGGACCAAAAGACAAGGAAGACAAAAATATTGATGTTGAGTTGTTTAGCGCACAATAGATTTCCCATACACAAGCCGCCGCCAAATCCACCTTTCCAACAACACTTCTGCGGTAAGTAACTGCACGTTCTACCGGATTTCAATTGTAATAGGATCTCTAGAAATTAATGGACATTAATTATTTTAATGGATTCTTTTAGTAACCCAAATTAATATTATTAAGGGAGAAGTTTGTTTATTTATTAACATATTAAAGAATTGCTATCAACATTAATTTATGTGTAGTTTGTGGAACGGATAAACATTTAATGTATTTGTTATACCTGTCAATGCAGGCAACAGGAGCAATATTTTAAATAATGATTAAACATACAGTGGTGGTCACATAATTAAAACACTCAGGAGATATTTATTAAGTTAACTGAAATTTTTGATTATTTATTTTTTACTTTAATAGAATAGGAACTTGCAACAATATTTAAATCATTCGTATAGGCATTGTGAGATGTTAAAATTAAATATTTTCGATAAAGTTGAGACGACCTACATTTTTATTCGGTTTAACTATATTTTAAGCTGTATGAATTGAACAAAGGTTTGGCCAACTAATTAAAGACACTAACTAAGTAACTAAGAAAAAAGAAATATCGTAAATATTAAAATGAAGTTTATTATAATTAATTATATACATATTTTTAAAGACATTATAGTAAAGTTATCAATATTATGTCGCATGTCCTTTAGCAGTAATAATAGCCCGACATCGCTTTCGCATTGAAGAGATCAATTTGTTGCAAGTTAATATTGGAATTTGCTCCCATGTTTCTTTAAAAGCCATATAAAGTTGATTAACGTTAGTGGTACATTTTGTGGCCACCATTTTCTTCACATGGTACGACAAATTTTCAATAGGGTTGATGTCGGGACTGTACGGGGGCCAATCTAAGATCGTTACTGATTGGCTCCGTAGAAAGTCTTTAATCACTGCTGCTGTGTGTTTTGGATCATTATCTTGTTGGAAAGTCCAAACCACCGTCAAACTTTCCTCGGCATAGGGGTTACCCTATAATGTTATAGTTACTATGTTAATAGTTTCCTCTAAAATTTTTGTACTACTGGAATTTATCCATATTGCCTACAATTTTCCTGACAGGTCCAACACTATGTCCGGAAAAACAGTCCCAAATTTTGATATTTCCTCCCCCATCTTTGACTGTTTTCTTCGTATACTTTGGATCCATTTCTTTATTCGGAGGACGTCTCACATATTGTTTTCCGTCAGAATTAATCATATTAATTTTTGTTTCATCCTATAATGGTACATTTTTCCACTCACCTTCAGTGCAGTGTTCATATTTTTTAGCAAACTCTAATCTAGCTTTGATATTTGCTTTCTTTAAAAGTGGCACCTTACGAGATATTCTTCCAAATAAATTTGCCTCACATAATCGCCTTCTAATTGTTCTGGCCGACACACCTCTGGACCCTCCTGCACCAAATACTTCCACACGAATAAGCTCTGATCCTTTGAACGGTTCTTTTTTGGCTAACAATATCATTCTGGAATCTTCACGTGGGGTTGTTTATCTAGGTCTAGGTTTCCTAGGTACGCTTTCAGTTGTATTAAACTTCTTGAAATGATTGATAGCATTCATGACCATATCTTTAGAGCATCGCAAGTGATTCGCAATTTTCCTGTATGACCAACCTTTGTCATAAAAAATCAGAATAAACTTCCTTGTAGAGGATCCGCAACTTTTATTTATTCCCATAGTAGCTCGTTGAATATGATGAAAATGATATTAATTTTGAGATAAAGTTAAGCTAGTTTTTGCTATAAGCGCGTTTCTTGAAAATTCCCGGCAAAATGGAAAATATGTGTTTTTTTTTTAAATTTTAAATTAAGAACGTGAAACAAACTGTCTTTAATTAGGTGGCCAGCAGAAAGCATATTAAAAAAGTTTGTGATTTAGTTAAAAAAAGAAGAATTGTCTTCATTTTAAGAATATGGTGTTAGCGTAATGATTAATAGTAATTAAAGTAGAATTAATACTTATCTTCACTATTGATAATACTATCAATAAAGTTGTATATAGCTGAATAGGTGTCTTTAATTATGTGACCACCAGTGTATATGCGAGTAGAGAAAGATTTTAGGGCGAGTAGAGAAAAAGTAGATTGGAAATTTCGTTTCCACGCATCTAAGAAATTTCTTACTGACTTTTTTTTCGCAATTTTCAAATTCTTTAAAATTCTTAAAATTCAATTCTTTCAAATTTTCAGATCTGATACGTATACATTCGATTTTTTTTAATACATTATGTAATTTTTCAGTGATGACAAAGTGTAATGAAATCTGGCCTTTGGACCTGAAACAAACTTTGCCTCAATACAAAGCGACGAGACTAACTAAATGTGACACGGAAAGAGAACTTCTTAACTACTTTATGGTACAGTTCTGGAAACTTGACCCTGACTTAGTTGTGGGCCACGACATGCTGGGCTTTCAACAGGACTTGCTCATTGGGAATATTCTAGACCTTAATATACCAAACTGGTCTCGTTTAGGGCGGTTAAAAAGGTCGACTGCTCCACAAAAAAAGTTTGCCGCAAAAGATGCTTTCCTCGGACGTTTGGTTTGCGACATCAAACTGTCCGCTATGGAGCTCATTAGAGCAAGAAGTTTTGATCTAGATACTCTCTGTGTTAGTGTTTTGAAGATGAAGGAAGCAGAGCGAGTTGAAGTTGCTACTGAAGATTTACAGCGCTACTACGAAAGTAGTCGCGACTTGTTAGAACTTGTGTCCCTGAGCGTGCAGGACGCCTCCTATGTGCTCAAGATTATGTGCGAACTGAACGTCATACCGCTTGCGCTGCAAATAACGCAAATAGCGGGCAACATCATGTCGCGGACCTTAATGGGAGGCAGATCCGAGAGAAATGAGTTCCTTTTACTCCATGCCTTCACAGAAAAAGACTACATTGTACCAGATAAAATTTACGGAAAGAAAATTTCTGACGGTGATAATGAACAACCCGACGAAAAAGTAGCGAATGTGTCCAAAAAGCAAGGGAAAAAGAAAGCTGCTTATTCCGGCGGCCTTGTGCTAGATCCTAAAAAAGGTTTCTATGATAAGCTAATTCTCCTCATGGACTTCAACTCTTTATACCCAAGTGTTATTCAAGAGTACAATATCTGTTTCACAACTATCAAAAGAAGTACAGCTGCTTCTGATGACGACATAGCCAACCTGGCCCTGCCAAGCTCTAGCTTGGAAATTGGAGTCCTTCCTACGCAGATTCGGAAATTAGTAGAGAGTAGGAGGGAAGTGAAAAAGTTGATGAAGTCTCCCGATTTGCCAACAGAGCAATACATGCAGTATAACATAAGACAGACGGCTCTCAAGCTTACCGCCAATTCAATGTACGGATGTCTCGGATTCTCTCACTCGAGGTTCTATGCGAAGCCTTTAGCGGCACTGGTCACAATGAAAGGAAGAGAGATTCTCATGGACACCAAAGAAATCGTTCAAAAGTTAAACTATGAGGTTGTGTATGGTGACACCGATAGTTTGATGATCAACACCAACTGCTTAGACTACGATTACGTCTTCAAAATCGGTAACGACTTGAAGAGGGAGATCAATAAAAAGTACAGACAAATTGAACTCGATATAGATGGAGTATTCAGATACCTGCTACTTCTGAAGAAAAAGAAATATGCTGCTGTACTTATCAGCAAAAACAAGAACGGTGAGTTTGTGCTCACACAGGAGCACAAAGGCTTGGACATTGTGCGCCGTGACTGGTCACGGTTAGCCGCTGAGGCCGGGAAATTCATACTGAGTCAAATACTCTCCGAGCTTAGCGCGGACGAACGAATTGAAAGCATACAGACGCATCTGAATAAACTGAAGGAAGATTTAGTCAACAACAAAATGCCTCTATCACTATTGACTATCACAAAGCAACTCACAAAAAATCCTACCGAGTACGCTGACAAAAACACTCAGCCTCACGTTCAAGTAGCACTAAGATTGAACAGTAAGAACAGCAGGAGATTCAAGAAAGGAGACATTGTTCCATACATAATTTGTGAAGATGGCACAACGAACTCGGCAACTCAGAGAGCCTATCATATTGCGGAATTGAAGAATTCTGAACATCTGAAAGTGGACTACAAATACTATCTAGCGCATCAACTTCACCCTGTTATATCGAGAATTTGTGAGCCGATCGAAGGCATGGACCCGGCTCGAGTAGCCGACTGCCTCGGGTTGGACCCGTCCAGCTACAGGCAAATAATAAGGAAGGAAACCATGAATACGGATACATATGAAGTAGAAAATAACCAGGAGAAGTACAGACACTGTAAGGAGTTTACGTTTGTGTGCGTAAATGAGAATTGCAGGATGGAGAATAAGATAAGGGAGATAAAGGAAAAGGACATGACGTTTCTGGAGCGATGTCAAAATGAGAAGTGTGGTGTACGGCCTGTGGAGTACCTGGCTTGTATACAGAATCAGCTGAGTTTGCAAATTCGTGAATGGCACTCTAAGTACTACGCAGGGTGGGTATCGTGCGAAGACCCCGCATGCGGGTATCGAACCGCGCGGGTACCACACACGCTCGTGGCTGGATACCCGCTGTGTCGTCAGTGTGAGAAGGGCCTTATGTTCAGAGAATACACGGAGAAGGACTTGTACCTCCAATTAAACTTCTACCTGTTCCTCTTTGACATCAACAAGCATGATGTTCAAAGTAAGTTTCACTGATGCAGTATTCTATAGACTCACCCATAGTTTATACCTAATCCTTATTTTACTTAAATTGACTGGGATCAGGAATTTTGGCTTTTAATTCCCCAGTTACATTCCGCATGTTTCTCTTGGTAGGTATTTCTAATTTTGTATCTTTTATTTACCGACTAGGGTTTCTGATTTCTCGGGACTCGAGAATTGTCAAAAGTCTGTTCCCGGGAATTCTTGGGCAATGGAGAAATATGGACAATCGTATAAAAAACTTAGTTTAATTTAAAATAATCAATTTAAACACAGTTATCTTTTAAATCAAGTTTAATATTTACTATTATTTAAAATTCGGTCTCATATTTAACTAGAGTAAGAGTCAACGACAAAAGCAAATATCCTTCTACTCTTATCTACTCGTATGTACAATTATTTTAAAAAATCAAAATATAAAAATAGGTATTCTTTTCATCTTAATAGTTAGCATGTACATAATAAAATTATTTATTTTTAAAATGATAGTTTAAAAACACGAGGGCGTTGATCGCTTTATCAATCAATTTCTGATTTTGGCAATAATATTGCCTGACATTGAAAAAGCCTCTTCGAGCTAGAATCACTAGTTTGTCGTTTATACCTGCGTATACTATAGTGTTTTATAAATATCTTGATTTCTCGACTATTTTGTTCTCGGAACCAAAATTAGCAAATTTACCGGGAAATCGAGAATTCCCGGGTCAGAAACCCTATTACCGACTTTAATATGTATTTTTAATTTGTATTGTATCTTCTTTGTAACACTTGTTATCGTGTTGTCATGTAGGTATAGTATTTAAGTATGTACATATTATTTGAAATTTATTTCTTGGTTTATCGGCGTATGTGCGGTGCGGTGTTGGCCGGCTATATGGTAGAATACCACCACTCCGTCTCTCCCTGTGGGTGTGTGGGTGTCGTAAAAGGTGACTAAGGGATAAACAATGCGGTTACAAGGCCCGAGGTACACCACCTTTAAAAGAGTGGACTTGCCAATCCGCTTGGCCAGCGTTTTCGGGCCATGCATCCCTCATGAACGAGTCAATGTACATATATATTTTAAAACACATTTTATTCTATTAACGCGTATACCTAAGTTATATTGTTGTAGTCCAATCATAAATTTAACCAGGTTATATATTGAATTTTGTTTTTCAGAAACACGCATACCGACGCAGGTAGCGTCTGCATTCCAAGTTCTGAAAGAAATGGTGGAAGACTGGCTCTCGCACTCCGCTTACTCTGTAATAGACCTCTCTAAACTGTTCAGATTCTTCGCACTGGACCCTAAGGGTGGGGACAAAGTAAACGAGGAATCGGTTGAAATAGATATTCCGCCGGAAACTGAACACATTGATGCTCTTATGGAAATGGGCACTTACTAGTATTGTTATTTATTAGTAATTTAATTATGCAATTATATTTACGATTGATAAATATTGTAAGTAGTAAATAATACATTTTATATAGTAACGTATGTTTTATTATTTCCTTACAATAAGATAATAAAATACATGTCGTTTCCAAGATACAAATTACGTTACAAATTTAGTGAATCTTCTAGTAAGTGTATTTTTTCGATTATTCCACATTATTATAATTTACAGCTAGAATTATATGACGTTCTGATAATAATAATATTTGTTATTTTCGACGGGACAAACGTGACCATTTAGGTGCTGGACAAACAGCTGGCCTCTGACAGTGTGCCCGAACCTAAAGTTGCACAGCGAGCTATGTACAAAACTAAACTGGTTTTTAATTCGTGATAATTTTGACAGTTTCAGGCGTAACAAACGTTTTCTGTGTAGACTCATTTTATAATAATATATTATAGGTCCGTATTAAAAATATCTTCGGGGATAAGCGAGGGATTATGCGAATGAGTTGCCAGCTTTCTGACTGGACGGAGCATCAGAGTCGTTACAGATGATAGACGTCTATTAATGCTGGCGTCCCACAAGGCTGCGTGCTATTCCCAACTCTGTTTCTTCTGTATATCAATTATCTGTTGCAAATTGGTGATATACGTTGCTATGCTCGATATTCTATGTGATTCGAATTGTCGATGATCGCACTCTCACGGGCAGTTTAAAAACCCTCAGCGTTCGGAGAGACGTTGCATCTGTGACGGTAGGTGCGGTTGTAGAGACCCGAGGAATTATATTGAACAATTCTTCAGAGCATTCCCTATTGTACAGGCGATAGAACACAGAGATGCAACGTCTCAGAGCCCTGAGGGGTTCTAGACTCCCCGTGAGACTGGAATCGCCGACAATTCGAACAGCACGTCGTAGAATGGAGTCAAATTGGTTCAATTGATATTTCGGTGCGCCGACCCAGAGATGCGAGCAGTACTCCACATGGGGCCTAACCTGAGCTTTGTAGAGCGTCAGAAGTTACCCAGGCGTGAAGTACCGCTTCGCTCTGTTCAGCACACCGAGCTTTTTGGAGGCTATTTTAGCTTTATTTTCTAGATGACCCCTAAATTCGACTTTGCTGGAAAAGTCAACAACAATGATTCCGATCTCTGCGAGATATTGAGAGTATGCTCTAAAAGCGAGGTGCTATGTTAAAAGGGGCTTTTTTAATCACTTATATTGTAAGTTTCTTTGACTGTTACAGAATCGAGTGTGGTGTTAGACAGGGCAGGCTCACGTTGCCGGTCCTGTTGAACATTTATGCCAATGAATTGGTCGAGGAGCTCGGTAACATTAGAGTAGGATTGCTACGTTAATGACGTTTTGATATACAACCTTAGTTACGATGACGTTAAGGCGCTGCTGAGCCCCTCGGTCACAGGGCTACGATAATTAATCGTGATTTGTGAAAGATATGCTGAGGTACAATGGCCTAAAATATAATATTAGGAAGTGTGAAGTAATGATTTTTAAAAACAAAAAAAAGTCCGAACTCCCAAGTATTACTAGACCAAGCCAACTAGACGGGCGGGTGGAATGCGGTTTCCCCGCCCGCATACCGCCTCAGGCTCCGCGTTCGTCTTAGTACCGTTCGCAACATCGATACGTTCGCACGCCTTACGCTAATCTTTTCTGAATTGTTATTGTGTTGTTAGAAGTTAAGTTTGTTTTTTGGTTATCGTGTTAAGTTTTAACTGTGTTGTTGTGCACAGACTACAATCAAAATGGGGAAAACTATTCATAGTGGAGAGCGAACAATGATATTGCGAGTTCTACATTTTTAAAAACGCTTTATAGAATACACTTTTAAAAAATGTTTGAAGAAAAGAGATCTTTTAATAGAAAGACCGGAGATAGCAGCATGACGAGCTCGCTACTTGCGGCGTTTAAAAGAAAATGACGAACTTGGTGCAGATAAAAAACCGGCTACATATATGGATGAAACTTGGATACACAGCCACTACACTGTACATAAATGCTGGCAAAATTCTCTAGATTTGCCACATAAAGGAGTGATTAAAAATGATAGTCCCGGCCAGCGTTGGATTATTGTACACGCAGGTGGAGAAAACGGGTTCATCGAAGATGCAGAGCTGATATATAAATGCAAAAGCAAACAAGGCGATTACCATTATGAGATGGATACCGATAACTTTACAAAATGGCTAACTGAAAAACTTTTACCAAACCTGCCGCCAAATGGTATTGTTGTAATGGACAATGCCCCATACCACAGCAAGCAAATTAATAAACCCCCTACAATGGCCTCACGTAAAGAAGTAATGAAAAACTGGCTGGACCAAAAAAATATTGAATACGACTCCAGAATGACTAAAAAGGAATTATATTATTTGATTGTGCAAAATCGTCCACCAAAACAGTATCATGTGGATCAATTGTTTCAGGCAAATGGCCACGAAGTATTACGACTTCCTCCTTATCAGTGTGAACCGATCCCGATTAAATACGTGTGGAATCTAATGAAGCAGAAAGTCGCGACAAAAAATGTAAACCAATCTGAAAAGGATTGAGAGACTAACCCGCGAAGCAATTCAGTCAATAACTGCGGCCGACTGGAGAAAGGAAGTGAATCGCGTTGACAGATTGGCACAGCAGTATTGGGAAAAAGAAAAACTCGATGAATTAGAAGAAAGATAAATGTTTGTGATGACAGCGATTCCGATTCAGAAGATATTAATATGTTTTCGGACGCCGAAATATCAGGTATCGAAGAAATGGATGTTGATGACGAAGATTTAATATAAATAAAGAATTTATTGATTTTGGTATTATATTTTTATTAATTGCTCTCGTTAACTCCAGAATATTATTATTAACTTTTTATTTTCTTTTTTGGTTTTATAACAATAATAATAACCATATTATTGCCGAATCTTAAATTAGTGTTGTCAGAAATTTATTTCCACGAAAATTGCATTATAGGTAATTTGTGATGACATACACATTCAGTTTTTTGCTATCGGTCCCTGCATAGCGTGCGGATGACGTCACGCTTGACATTAGTTGGCTTGGTCGTTTAATAGTGTCAAAATTTAAATACTTAGACCATGTTGTCATGGACACTAAGGGATGATGAAGATCTCGATAGGCAGAGACGGGTCCTCGCTGCATGGAGCAATATGCTGGCTAGGCGATTCGCTCACTGCTCAAAGGAGCTCACCTTAGACCTTAGCTCACGCTGAGGTTGCGCTGTTCAAAACATAGTGTCAGGCGTTCTACACCAGTCACCTATGGTACTCATTCAAGCAACTCTTCTATAATACAACAACGCCTTTAGGGGCATACTAGGGTTGCCGTGGGGTTGTGAAGCGTCTGACATGTTTGCAGAAGACAAAGTTAATGAATTTTTTAATGTCCTAAAGAGGCTAAGGATCACTTTCGAGCGGAGAGCTAGTGCATCTCTGAATATAATCATGAATACTAAAGTAGAGTCAATGTAATAGGCCACTTTTGACAAGTGTCAAAGTGGATGTCATAGTGTGGTAATCTAACAGAAATTATCGATTAAAAACAATAATCGATATATAAGTCATATATATTAGTGAATCAATTGTAGTGTTCATAAAAAAATAATTCTGCAATAATATTTTTAGAGCATATACCGTATTGGAAACCTTCTACGTATGCCACATAACCTCAAAGTTAAGCGTAATTAAGGGAATTATAATGAAACCAGTTTATATACATATTAAATTATTATTTATTAGTTGGAACTATCAGATTCGTTGAAACTGCTATCGTTGCTATTATTATCAATTCTTAAATCACGTTAAAAATCTTCCATTATATTTTTTTGTTTTTTATACCTCTTTCTTCCAATCATCTCTGGAAACATTTGTACACGCAGTTTTTATTAAAGATGATAATCCATCAGAAAATAAGCCTGCTTCTTTTAATGAACATAAATGTTTATTTCTGGATATATACTCTTTTCTCAGGTAATAAATAATCATAAATGTGATTGCGAATTGCATCAGTATTAAAACTATCGACATCGACAACTAACTGGCTTACTTCGTTTCCTTTTCTTCGCAGTATGTGAAATAGGCCAGATAGGTCGTACTTTTTCTTTTTTAATTTCAAGTATAGTTTTAATATATTAAATGAGGTTTAATTTAATTTAATATTAAATTAAGTTTAATTAAAATAATATATTAAATATTTATTTAATTACATATTTTTTAATGTATTTACTAATTAATAATTGTATTTATTTAAATTATGATATGTCAATTATTTAATAATTTTATTGTTCTCTTAATTTGTTTATTTATCGTAACGGTAACTTTTTCGATATTCCTTTCTCTCTACAAGTTACTTCGATTATAAAGATCACATCCCTATTATTAAAAATGAAAAAATGTGGACAGGCGTAACCTTGTAGTGGGGTTTAAATTTCTTGAAATATAAATTGATAATGATGTTTAGCAACTAAATTAACCGTAGAACTTATTAAAATTTATATAAAAAGACAAGTTTATATTTTTTTTATTGAAATGTTAGATATTTTTAGTGTTCAGTAATGAATTTATAAACTTAAATGGATTTATGGGACCGATGCAAAGTTTATCGTCACAAAGTCAATGAAATGTCAAAAGTGGCCTATTACATTGATTCTACTGTATATAGGTACAAGGGATGTTATATTTATTTTTAATTGATAATGATAAGGGATGTTTCTACAAACATTCATATATTTAAATATTGATTATAATTTTAAAAATATGTACCTAGATTTTTATACGTGTATTCAAAGTTGTAATTTTATACTAATATGTGTCTCGTACCTGACGCAAAAAATAATAATAATAAGTACTTCACTTATACTGTTTTATATTATAATTTTACATACTCTGATGAAAATATTCTCCGACATAGATATTTTAAAACATGTTTTATGTTGGTCTTTTAGGGAAATTTCATTTGTCTGAAAACCACCTACTATTGGGACGTTCTAATAGGTTGGATTTGACATAATATGACGAACCATATAATCCACCGATATTAGTATCGTATGGTGGTATAACTCGATAAATTTTAAGCGTAGTTTTGTCGGAAGCGTTGCGTCTATGACAATTAATATTTCACATCGGTGGATTATATGGATCATTATATGTCAAATCCGACCTATTAGAACGGCCCAATTATGACAGAATTCACTCGAATTAAAAATCAGTTATGTTCGGAGTTCCTTTGCGAAATAATATCCGAAACGAAGAGATTCGCCAAAAAAACTAAAATCACTGACATAGCTCATACAATCAGCAAGCTGAAGTGGCAATGGTCAGGTCATATTTGCAGCAGGACCGATAACCGATGGCGTAGGAGTCCTCGAATGGAGACCACGTACCGGGAAGCGCAGTGTGGGATCCTCTTCGGTCACGTGGACCGACGACAGAAGTCCGTCGGTGGTGGGTGGATGAGAAGTGTTACGTTAGACATTTTGATAATTAGACCTCTAGCTTTTAGTACATTCTGCATACTTGGATTTTCAGCAACATGGTCGTCGTGCGAGTTAATCGACTTTTGCGACATAGGCATTCTGATCGTAACAGGATGAGAAGAGCCGAAAATAGGGTGTGGTGGAGAGACATATCCAGAAGTAGAGACAGGCTGATGGAATAGTATGAACAACCTAACGCAGACTCCCAGCGTTGTAATGAACCTAATGATGACACGCCATTTTCTTAAAATGCTTAGTTTGGGCTGTAACCATAGACAAATTTATTTTACTACGTAGTCTATGGATGTAAGTGAGAGTATATCTACAGTCTGTCCATGAAGAGTTGATAAAAAAAGGTAAAAGACCGACCATCTCAATTCATTTATTACCGGGTTCCCTGCTATATATTTTTTATTTTATTCTGATTTTGTGTCACTTTTTTAACATAATCTGATTAATTCCAACTTCCAAATATGTACTTAAGCAACGTGTCACTGACAACGCAAAAGCTGAAAGCTGTTCAATATCGAGAGTAGAATCGATTCTACCAGTTTTTACAATAGGTTGTTTCATGATTTACAGTACAATTCTAGTATATTTTTTATTCTATACGCGCTTCACGGGCGCTTCCGCCGCCCGGGTCAATAAAACCTGTTTATAACTTTTCGTTGTTTATTTATCACAAATTTCACACAATCAGTGCACGAAAGGCGGACTTAGCCAGGCCATTGACGAGCAACTTGGAGCAGTCGTGACCAGCTGCGCGAGAGCAGTCTGGTTGCAGTTGGAGTCGACCGCAAATTGACTGCTTCAAGCAGTCTTTTTTTTTTATATCGACTAGTGGGCGGACGAGCAAGCGGTCTCACGTGATGGTAAGTGTTACCGCCGCCCATGGGCACCTGCAACACCAGGGGGCATATGGGTTACAGTTAGGTTCAATCGCACGACTGCTCCAAGCTGCAGCTGCTCATTCAGTTGCAACATGGAGTTCGACGAGGAAACACAGCTTCTTTTATTATTGCGCAAACAATGGCCGAGCGGGAATACAATACGCGGGGCGCGGAGAGAGGAAGCGGTGAGCAGTCGGAGTGGACTGCTTGGAGCGGTCTGTCTACGGCGAACCGGGCAGCTCTCTGCTGCCGGCAGCAGGGCGAAACTCGTCTGCACGCCGACTACATTTTATGGCTGCGACCGCAAGCGAACTGCTTTCTCAAGCAGACCTTTCGGTCCGTATATTGCGAACGAGAATTTTGTATTGAAACTGCAGATCGCCCAACAGCTACAGCTTGAAGCTGTCGGCCCTGGCTGCTACAAGCTTCTGGTCTATGGAAGCCCCTAATTACTTATGGCATTCTCTATCAGTCAACCATTGGTTACACGGACAATCACAAACGGGGTGCATTATACTAAGAAAAATTAATGATATACCTATAAAAAATATATACCTACAGACTAAATAAAATAACAAGTCTGTTATTCCTTAAAATAACTGTAATTGTCGGTTGACGTGTTTCAGGTTTACCGTTATTTCGGTGACACGTTGTATAAACTACATATAATAATAATAGGTCGGGGAGTCTTTTCGTATTTTGTATGTATGAAGTTGTGATTCAATATCTTTGATTGAACTGTTTGTACCTGGCTGGTTATGATACTATTCAAACGGTAACATTTAAAGAAAAGAAATAAAAAAATAAAAAACTATTTCCCGCCATTTTACAATTGTTTTCTTGTCCGAGAAAATAAGTGAATCTAACGAAGAAATTCGATACATTTTAAAATTTTATTACAAAAAAGGGAAAAATGCAACACAAGCCGCGAAAACAATTTGTGCCGTTTATGGACCTAATGTGCAGTGTCAGTAAGAGTAGCACAAAATTGGTTTAAGCGTTTTCAGTAAGGAAATTTTAATGTTAAAGATACAGTTCGCTCCGGTCGCCCCGTTACCGATAAAGTTGATGCCATTTCTGAAAAAGTGCAGCAAGTCCGGCCATATAAGTAGTTACAACATTGCTGATGAACTGGGCATTGACTATAAAACAATCTTCACTCATTTGAAAAAGTCTGGATTCACAAAAAGGCTCGAGTACCACACGAGCTCACTGGAAGAAACCTAATGAACCGTGTACTCGTTTGAGATTCTCTATTAAATCGCAATGAAATCGAACTATTTTTGAAAAGACTGATATCTGGTGATAAGAAGTGGATCACTTATGACGAGAACGAGCGGAAAAGATCATGGTCTAAGTGCGGCCAAGCTCCACAGACTGTGCCGAAACCCGGATTAACGCGCAATAAGGTGATGTTGTGTGTATGGTGGGATTGGAAGAGCATCGTTCATTATGAGCTTTTACCGACGGGCAAAACCATCGATTCGGATCTGTACTGCCAACAGCTGATGAGACTAAAGCAAGAAATTGAGAAAAAGCGCCCGGAATTGATCAACAGAAAGGGTGTAGTCTTTCATCATGATAATGCCAGACTACACACATCTTTGCCCACTCAGCAAAAATTAAAAGCTTGGTTGGGAAGTGTTGATGCACCCACCATATAGCCCTGACCTTGCGCCCCCTCAGATTTCCACAACGGTACATATATATTATAATTAAATGTAATTAAACTTTTAAAAAAATTGTCTTGAATTTGTATATACGAAGAAACTTTTTCCCCGACCTTATATATTAACTTATCATAACTTAAAATTTTAGTTTAAAAATGGATGCGACGAATGCGTTGTATACATCGTTTCATGTAAAAAGAGCGCTAACGGTGAACCTACCTGCGCAGTAAGCGATTTATCGATCTATTTTGTGACACGAGGTAAGGCGCGACGGGGAGATTACGCGTCTCACATGTCAGTGCCGTCGCGCTATTGGTTCGTCAGCCGACCTTTGCTTCCCGCGTTGAGTCGACGTTTCGTTCGCTGGCAAAGTACAGTCGTGCACAAAAGGTTTGTTAATTACGAATATTGCAAACTGGTTTTGCATAGAAAAGAAAAAAATGGTTTACAACGTATATTGTTTTATGAAAAGAATGACTGATAATAGTGAGGTAATTAATTTAAAACAATGTATGAAACAGACCGCAGCGGTAACGCATACCTACTTCTGAGGCCACTGTGAGACGAATTGTAAAAGATGCAAAAGATTCCGAATTTCTCACAGTTTTCGAACTCCTCGTAAAAACAAAAGGCATAACATATTAAAATTTATATTACTAAACTTATTTTTTTAGTTTCAAACAAACCTTTACTCTAAAAGTATTGAAATATAATATATAAAATAATAAGTAATTTCGTGAGAAATTGTTTTTACGTTTTAGAAAGCACTCTTTTTACGTGACGATACTTATAACATCTGTTGACCTTTCTACATCTGTACCGCAAAATGCGTACGCGTAGCTATTACGATCACAGGGTCCTATGAATATAACTATAATAAGTAGCGATAGTCACTATCTTGGCGTTTTCATAATATTTATCAACTTTCGTTGGACGGGCCGGAGGTACATAGATATATTACAAACGCTTATTCCATCCACTATTCACGTAGGTGATAGTGCACTGAATAGTGAAACACCTTAGGTATTACATGAAAATCATATTTAATTATCTCATCACATTATAGAGTCGTGAAGACTGAATTCAATTAATGGCTTTTTCAATATTATTATTTTACTGTATACACTAACACATAATTTTCTATATAACGTGCTTAACGCTACCGCTTAAATTATGCTTGTGCATATACTACCCTGTCAAATAAGTATCGGTATTTTTTTTAATAAAACAAATAATATTGCTTCAATCGTCTAAATTTATTTTATCGCCCTCGAAATAGGCTGTATTTGACGCAATACACTTTCGCCAGCGAATAATCCATTCGTCGAAACACTTCTTATAGGCACTTTCCGGTGTGGCCTTTAGCTCTTTTAGCGGATTTTGTTTTATTACGTCAATAGACGTAAAACGTCTGCCACGAAGTGATAATTTGAGTCTGGGGAATAAGAAAAAGTCACACGTGGCCATATCTGGTGAACATGGTGCTTGGTCGATGACATTTGTTAAATTTTTGGCTAAAATTCCCGTACGATGATTGAGGTGTGAGACGACGTATTGTAGTGGTGCAGTATCTAAATGTTGTTCTACAAATCTGGTATATACCGACGAATATTCTCTCGTAATTGCCTCATGACGCCCAGATAATAATGTTTATTGACTGTTTGACCCTCCAGAAGGAATTATGAGTGGACAACACCATGATAATCAAAGAAAACAACATGACTTTGATTTTTGAGTGGCTTTCACGTGGTCTTCGGTTTCGGTTCGCTATCGAAGCGCCATTTCGAAGCTTGTTGGCTGGTTTGCATGTCAAACTCATAAAACCACGTTTCGTCACCCGTTGTGATGTGTTTCATGAATGTTTATCTCTCTTAAGCTAGCGCGACGATTTACCATCACCATGTCCTTCACCTTGTTGATATTTTTTCCAGTCGCAGACGTTAAAGGTCGTTTGTTCGATATTTTTATCCATTGTAAAATTCGCAAAGTACACTAGAGGTCGTTTAGCTAATATGAAAATTTTCAAACAACTATTTGACAGATGGCGCCAAAACTTTACATGGAAATTAGCTACAATAGTGCCAACCCAACAGTAATATATATTTACGCAGGCATTATTTTTTCAAAATTCCCGATATTTATTTGACAGTAGTATAATAAACACGTAAAATTTGTAATTTTAAATTGATATTTTCGTTTTGTCATCACTCCCAAAAATTATATACCGTACGATGTAGTATTACCGCTAAAAAGGCTTTCAAAGGGGGAACTTTGAAACTGTACAGCCGACTTGAATCATTGAACGGGTAATATATGGTTACAAGATCAGGAATTAAATAAAAGATATTAATTTTTCTCGGGTCTTATCAATAATTGAAATTCCCCCATCAGCTTAATCCAGTCAAATAACGGAGTTGTCCAGGGAACTACAGGGATCATACATTTATACACTGTAATGTTATACAATTGAAGTTTTACAGACCCTGAATACACTGTTATATATTATACACTGTTTTACATGAAATACAAAGGAGATAAGCAACAATGAACTTCTCATTGTTGCTTATCTCCTTGTATTGTATTTCATGTACACATAAAAATGGACTTCTTTATAATATTTTAACTAGGAACATAAAATAAATTTTGACGAAACTCGCTAATACTTCATAATCTTACAAATAGAATTTATTAGTGACATTATCTGAGCAAACGGAGCCCTATTGTCGATATGTACATACTGACTTAGTTAATATTTTCTAACTTAAACTTTCGTGGTTTCAAGATTCTGTTTAAATAGAAACGTATTTGTTTTAATATCTTATTTTCAAGATAAAGGAATGAAATGCTTTCAATTAAGTCACTAGTTTCAATATCTGAAAAATTAGAACCAACAATAAGGTCTCTTTTCTCAGATAACATCACATTATGGTTATTCGGTATTCAAAGAGCTTAAAAGTAAAGACTTGCGGTGATGTGCGAAGATTCACTTATAGCCAGAGGCTCATATAATGGGATATGGGATTTTTGAATGAGTTTCAGTAAGGGCCCCCTCGACCGCGGCCTCTGAAGTTCCCCCTGCCGCCGCCGCGACGAACGAAATTTTGATTTTGATTTCCAAACTGGTTCATATGTGGCCGGATATCTGGTTTACCATTCATGAAATTACCCCTGGGCCCTTGATTGTACGGTATTCCCGGGCTAAAGCTAGCCGGTCCTCTATTGCCCACCGTATTTCCTCTGTTGTCGAACGTATTTCCTCTATTATCAGACATATTTCCCCTGTTTTCGAACGTATTTCCTCTATTATCGGGCGTATTTCCCCTGTTGTCGAACGTGTTTCCTCTATTATCAGGCGTATTTCCCCAATTATTTTGCATATTTCCACGATTATCTGACGCGTTTCCCCAACTGTCTTGGATCTGTCCCGGATTAACAGGCGCGTTTCCCCAATTGTCCTGCACATTTCCTCGATTGTTTGGCGCATTTCCCCAATTGTCCTGCACATTTCCTCGATTGCGTGGCGCATTTTCCCACTTGTCTTGTATATTGTCCCGATTATCTGGCGCGTTTCCCCAACTTACTTGCTCGTTTCCGCGATTATCGGGTGTTTTTCCCCAGTTTTCAGATATATTACTTCGATTATCAGGTGCATTATTCCAATTGTTCATATTCCCCTTATTATCGGGCATTTTCCCCCAGTTATCAGAAGTATTTTTTCCCCATTTATCAGTGGAATTTTCCCAATTTTCAGTGATGTTTCCTCGGTTGTCGGGTACGTTGTGAGGTCTAGAATTCCATGAGCCTCGATTGTAAGAATCATTCGTGCTGCTTCTATTGAAATTCATTTGATTCATCAGAGGTCTCTGGAAGCCGCCCTGCTGGTCTAAGGGTGGTGGCTGGTTTGGGGGTACGTTCTGTATATTTGGTTTCGTTTTATCCACGTTGGGTGGTTCCGGTAAGTCTCCGAACGATCTCGGCTGGAGATTGGTGGTGGTGACGTTAGTAGAGGGCGGCGCGGTGTCTATGGGCGGCGGCGCGGCGGCACCCGTTGACTGCAGCGAGGCCTGGACCATAGCTAAAAGACCAGTGGCTGTCGAGAAACCTTTAGTAATATCTATAGTGGGCACAGTGTTGGTGATGGCAGGAGCCGGCTCCGGCTTGGACGTCACAACCTTCGATTCCTCTAGAGATTTCTTCACGATTTCCATTTCTTGACGAATTTGATCTTCCTTTACTTTCTGTTGAGCTGTATTGAACACCTGTAAAAGAAACATTTATGTGAGAAAAAGTGGTAATTTCAAACTTTCTTTATTTTATGGTAGTTCGGACAGTGCAACATCCCACAAATCAGGCGCGGTACATTAAAAAAAAAATGAACTATTATTCGTGAATAATGCTGAATAGCCTTGATTACAAATAAAGTCAAGACAAAATGAGCTTTGTATTTTATAATTTTTAAACGACTGACTTCTTTATTTCGATTTCTGTTATATTAATCGGTAGTTTATACCTAATCATTCATCACAGGATCCGCCCATTTACAAAATCTTTTTGTTTTTCGGTATAGGTAAATTCTTTTGGTCCTAATGGCCTTTCAAGAGTCACCGGACATGTATGATTTAGAGCGAGCGTAGAAGGTGCTCAGCCAGGAGCAAAAAGTGTGAGCAGCAACGAGCCTAAGGGCTCCCCCGCCGGACCGGACCTCGACGTAGGGCGCTGCTTTGGGAGGGTACCACGGGATCGCGACAATCGTTTACAAATCCAACAATCAGTAGTTATAAAAGAAATCATAACAAAAGTAAAATATCAGAATGTGTTATGGAGTATATTGCAAATTCAAATGGCAATCAAAAACTGTTTCTATATACTTAATCTAAAATATTTCATTGTGCCCCACGTTTCGTTGGTCATGCTAATAGATTTAAAACACTGATTTAAACAGATTATGTGATAAAATAAAGTAGTGCACAATGTGGCGGAACCGTCAGCGGTAAACTATTTCAGACAATGGGAACTACCGCGCTACTGTAAGGTTGCCAGTTATAAAATTACTTTTTCTCATTAAGTAACATTGTGTTTTTACTTGTAATTCAAAATCAACTACAAGGGTCAAAGTATTAACAAAATTAAATACACAACTTGTGATTTAGAAGCTATTCTGCGGATCCCTGGTGTGTTTCCGTGTGTCCATGGAATTGCTGCATATGACTTTGACATTTAATCCCTAACACATCACATTATTTTTTAAGTTAAAAAGTTTTATTTATAGAAAGAAATCGGCAGACGAGCAGAGACAGTCCACTTATCACCTATGGATATCCGCGATATATGTCAACATCAGTTCAAAATCACAAACGTTGGCACGCTCCCGGATCCGCTGCCTACCTTTGGAGAGTTAGAAATGGATTTGTAGAAAGTGGAGAGGAATAGGATGGGAAGGGAATGGGTTCTAGAATCATACCTCTTCAACGGTGTAGTCGTCGTCGTCGCTCTCGAGGGCGACGGGCAACGGGTCGTTTTGTTCGGGCGCGGACGGTTCGGCGGCAGCGACGTTCACGTACTGGCGCAGGCGCTCGACGCGCGCCGGCTCGCGCGCTTCCAGCTTCTTCAGGTACGCAATCAGGCTGTGCTGCTCTTCCGCCGACAGTTCGCTGAAGTTCTTCAGCAGGGTCTCCAGATCGGAGTCCGAGAGCCCGTCCATCGCGTCCGGCGCCTCCTCCTTGGCTTCCACCCTACGCCGTCAATGATGCACTCACTCATCGCTCAAAACAATACGCTTTTTAAAATTCTTATCTCTGTTTCACAAGAACGGCCGGCCACACACGATTAGTTAAAACTGTCAGTTTTTCATAGTAGGAACGTCTGTTTAGTCGCAGTTGGTCCAATTCGTAAAACGTCCAATGGCTCAAAAACGCCTAACTCGCGGTTAGTCCCAATTCGCAGATGGTTCAATTTATGTTAAACATAACGCTATAAATAATAGATTTTAGATTTACTCATTTTGGATCTAAGGGATACTTTTTAAAATAACTCTTAACATAACTCTAACGAAATAACTCTTAAGTGAGTCCAATGAATTTAATGAAATGAAAAGTTAAAAATTTAAAAAAATATACATATATAAATAATAATAAATTGAATCAATAAATCTAAAATAATCATTCATAAAATAATTCATAAAGCGTTCCGTTTAACGTAAATTGGATCATCTGCGACTAAACGGGAACGTCAGTTTTAACTGTCAGTTTAAACTATTCAGTGAAAACTGTCAGTTTAAACTATTCAGTGAAAACTGTCAGTTTTAATGTGTGTAGGTCGAACGTGTCTATTATTTTATAAAGTGCCACTAGATGGGCTTCATATTTCGAAGTATATTCGCTTTCGTGGACAACTTACTTCCTTTTTTCTTATAATCCTGAAGGACCCCATGAATTGGAATTTGACGGTATATTAAGTACTCCTTTCACGAGGACTTAATATATATTGTCATATTGTATGTAATACTGTCAACATTTTATGGTGGTGGCATAGATAGGAGATGCTGGCAGTACATCGGCGATACGCAGGTTTTTTCTATAGCCGGAATGCTACAGCTTAAATATCACAATCAAATCTTAAACTACGCAAATTCTGTATTATAAGATCCGGATGCCACCGCTTTGACATAATGTATGTACCTTAATAATAATGTACATAATGTACCTTAATTCACAAAGTGTCTAACTCCATAAAGACACATTTTACAGGAGACACTAAAAACGTTATGTATAATTTTTTTAAAACAGATAAAGTAAATTTGAAAACCCCATTGGTGCAAATGGACACAACTATTGGTCTTTATGTACGAGGGTGAACCAAAAATTATCCACACTTTTAGTTACAATTTATTTACACAAAAATAATGTTCATCATTTTTCAATATAGACTCCTCCCTTGTCAATACACTTGGTCCAGCGTTTCACAGGCTTGCGTATTCCTTCTAAGGTTTTCGGTTGGTCGCCAAGCCACTATTGCACCGCTTCCTGCACGTCTATGTCTGTTGAAAATCAACGACCTCGCAAAGCATTCTTGAGCGGCCCAAACAGATGAATGTCGGAGGGAGCAAGCTCTGGGCTGTAGGGAAGTTGTTCCAGCACCTCAAAAACCAACTTGTTGATGGTTTGATTGAATGTCAACACGTCTGAGCTTGTGTACTGCAGTAATCTGTCTTAGCACCTATGGCGCAGAGACTTTGTGGAACCGAGCTCATCGTGGATGATTTGATGGGCAGAACCATAACTGATGTTCAAAGGAAACGCTACCCCCATGGTAACTCGTCTATCCGCCAGAACGATATCTCAAGCTTGCTGAATCTTGTCGTCAGTTTTCGTCGTGGTTGTTGTCGTCCTGCTCCCTCTTCGTGCGTTATACTCGTCCGGCCACTTTTAAACTTCTCAATCCACGAAAAAACACTTTTACGTGACAAGGCACTGTCCCCGTATTGTGATAAAAAAACTACAAGGAATTTCAGCCCCTTTCACACCTTCCAACCGGAGAAATGGGATGACTGCTCGTTGTTCCTCTTTGGTGTAAACTACCAGCGGAGCGGACATGTTTACACTAACCGCCGGAAGGCAAATGATGCTATCGAGGTCAGACGGCGCACACATGACTATCGTTGTACTATTTCTAAGCATGCATGCGTAGAAGGCAGTGTGACAACCTTAAAGGTGTGTTATGATGAAAGTGTAAATAATTTTTGACTCTCCCTCAAATAAAATACTCTTAAACAACTACCTATAAACATATTGTGGTATTTTTGGAGTTAGGCGTTTTACTATTCCTGGAACCGTAAGCAGTACAAGAGTTAAACCGTTTTATTGATAGAATATGTAAGAGAAATACGAGGGTTACACTAAAAGTTTTCATATTCTCGAAAATGAAATATTTTATGTTTTTCAAAATAGTTTCCTTCTTGGTCAATATATTTTGGACATAACTAACCACTGAAAAAAGCAGTTTATAACGCAGTCACCGCATCATCAGAACCCATAAAAAGCACACCTCGAAGATTTTCTTTGATTCTTAGGAATAAATAGAAATCTCAGGGTGCAAAGTCGGGGCTGTATGGCGGATGACTCAATAATTCCGCATTTACAGTGTTCAAAAACTCACTTGTTTGTCTGACGGTATGCCGTCAACAAGTGAGTTTTTGAACACTGTTCATCATAATGTTTGGTATGGTATGGTTGTGATGAAGGATGATTCTGCTTCTTGGCAATTTTTCTCGAATATTCTCCAAGAGTAATTAAACAACTGTTCATATACCAGTCGGCAGTTACAGTTCTTTTATCATCCAGAACAATAGTTGTATAATACCCAGTTTTTCCAATAAAACGGACTTTATTTATCATCTTTTTTCTGGAACTTGATTCTTTTATCACTTTTGTTGGAACTTTTCCACAAGAGAACACCCTCTGAGCAGACAGCCTCTTCGTTTCTGGCTCGTAACAGTAAATCCAGTTTTCATCTCCTCCATCGAATTTCTGAATAATTTGAAGACCACGCGACGGCATTTTTGAACTTCGTCTGAATAGTGGGGTGTCCACGTGGTATATAGGCTAACACGTTAATGGTCATGTAGGATCTTTTGAACTCGATTCATTTCAATGTCTAATATAGCCGTTAATTGCTGTTAGATCGTTTGTACTACTTCCTCAATCATTAGCTGTACAGCATTAATGTTATCTTTTGTTACAGTCGTGGACACCCTTCACGCAAATGAATTATTTAGTTGTGTGTGTATAAACACAAGTCTTTTCATATTTTTTTCTTTTAACACAGTATTATTTTCCCAATTACACCTTATTAACCTGGCGACATATTTTTCTTTTGACTTGGGATCAAACTCATTGTAATCAACTAACCTCGATCTATTTTTTTAGTAGTGGGTTTTTATGTTTGTCTCAATTCTAAACAGCCTTTGTTGATCATTAAATAAAACAGATGATGATTAGATGATAAAGGGCATGTGACCAAGTGGCATACCTACTTTCCGCCATTTTGAACAATTCTCAATTTTGCAGCCGCCAACCAAACCTAAGTAAATCGATAGAAGACATCAAATTGAACAAAACATGTTCTTAGGTAAAACATCCTTAGGTAAAATGTCTTTCGACTTTCGATAATCAAAGTCAGTTATAACTTTCAATATCTCGGTTTCTAGTCGTTTTAGAAGTTTCTACCTGAGAATAAGTATTGTCTATTATCAATAAATTCAAATCGTATGCATTGATGTTTATACAAATTAATATTTACACTTATTAAAATGACTCTGAACAAGAGTGAAAATACAAAATGACATGTCCGCATCGTTTATAACGCACGCACAATGGTCTTCGCCAAGGAGATGGCATTTCCTGCATGTTATTTAACATTACTTTGGAGAAATGCATCCATGATTCCAAATTTGAAACTACAGGCAAAATATACAATAAATCGATCCAGATGTTTGGATACGCAGATGACATCAATTTTGTAGGAAGGACTCTCTGGGCCATGAAGGAAGCGTACATGGATATAGAACGAAGCTCACGACATGCAGGACTAACAGTAAATCAGCAAAAATCATAGACATGGTTCATGGACATGTACAGTTTCAAAAAGCGTGCAAAAGCAACAAGAGCAAGTCGCAATAGTTTTCCTAAGGCCAATGAGTTTGTGTACCTCTGGGCACGTTAGTCTAACTAATGGCAATAATCTAAGTGCAGAAATACAGCGACAAATAATTGCCGGTAGTGAGTGCTATTTCGGACTTCTTAAATATTTAAAACGTTGTCCAGGAACCTAAAGCTAATGCTGTAAAAACTTTATTAAGGCCTGTGCTGACATATGGTTCGGAATGCTGGGTCCTGACTAAAAAAGATGAAAACAGCCTCCGGGTCTTTGAACGGAAGATTCTCTGAAAAATATATGAAGCCATGAAATGTGGGACCAACAACGGCGCATCTGTTACAACCATGAGCTCTATGACATGTATCCAGAACCGGACATATTAAAGTTGGTCGGATGCAATGGGCTAAACACGTGAAGTATATGGATGAAAAAAACCACCAAAAAAATTCCCAAAGAGCAGACCGGAGAGACATCTCAACCGTGGCCTGCCGGATAGCTGGATGGAGTCGACGGAGATTTTAAAGCGGTTACAATTGCAGATTGGGTTTTTGAAAAAAAATATTTTTTATCATTAATGGAAAGATCATATACACATTTTATAACAAAACTATTTTCAGTTTTTTTTTTCGCTTTATTTAAAAAGTTATATTTAATTACAAATAAATTTTTGAATCCAGTACCGAAAACACGCGGACAGTTCCCGAACAAACCCGAGCGTGTGTGACGTCACAATGTTAATTTCTACTCATTGTAGCACACAGCTGATACAGTATTTTGAGTATTAATCGAATAAATCTTGTTATTATCGTCAATATATTAATAAATATATCGAAAATGTCTAACCTTAAAAGTTATCGTGCTTGCTTCGTACCATTATGTACGAATACTACAAAAACAACTCCTGAAAAAATGTTTTTAAATGTTCCACAAAATGTTAAACGTTGAAATAAATGGTTCCAAGCAGTGCGACGACCTAATTCCAAAACAACATCAATTTTTTTTTGTTGTGAAGATCATTTTGATGTAAGTATTTTATAATAATATAGTAATTAAAAAATATTTATGTAAACGTATAAATGAAATAAATAGCATTCGATAAATAAAAATTAATTATATTTAATGACGAATAAATCATTTAATATTTTAATTTACAATATTATTTTTTTATAAACTTACCTTGATGCTTTAGCACCTCGAACTTCAGCTGAATTAAACCGAATATTATTTTTAAGAAAATCTGTTATCATAAATATATCCACATCAGGTATATTATCGGAATTAGCATTTATAAATCCTTTATCACACATAACTAAATAAAAGTAGTTAATATAAATAATTTTTTAAACTAAATGTCGGATATTTGTCGTCAATTTACATGTAGAAGCCTGTGATACTGTACTATCGAGAAATCCTTTTAACATTATGACGTCACAAACATGGCGACCAATCGTAGCGCGTTTGTAGTCACGTGATTCTTTTTAAAATTTTATCAATTTTAAATTGTTTATAATAAATTAAATAAACATTTTTTAAGAGTATTTCGCATCGATTATTAATATAATTTATGATAAAGTTTTAAAATACATAAAAAAAATGATATTTTTTTTTTTTTCAAAAACCCAATTGGAGGACGAAGGCCATGAACAGAACTATCTGGAAAAACTTGTTGGATCAGGCAAAGGCCCACCCTGGGTTGTACAGCCAAAAGAGAGAGAAATTGATTTGAAAATAGTGTCTTTGATGTGTTTTCATCAAAAGCAAAAATTTTCTATGGTAATTGGTGGTTCAATTCAAGATCAAATGTACGTGGAGAAAATACGTTGCAATATTATGGGCACGCGTCTGTGACGCCATGCAAAACGGTCGGCTCCGTGGAGTTAACCATCCAAATTCCAGACATTTCGGTGGACCTGGAGTTATTCGTTTTTGTATAACGATTTATAGGAAAAATAATAACTTTTTGGAGTTGTGTTTTTCACAAAACATGCGAAATTTTAGTTTGAACCATAAATGATTTTGAGTGAAAATGGAGTTGGACACTGCGAATTAAGGTATCGATATATACTTCATGTTCAACTGGCAGGTTGCCGCAATGAGTCGAGCTCGACTATTGTGTGTTCGTTTACTCCCGATTACTATCACATTTGTACTATTCGATATGTGCGATATGATATATATCCATTCCAATCCAATTTGTTCATGATGTAAACAATGGCTTAAATTAAAGAAATATCTCAATATTTAGCTACAAATTTAGGGAACACTTGCCGTCTCGATGAATAAAATTATAAATATGTAAACAATTATCACCTCACTAATTAATGCCGTGTCAGTGTCAGTCACGTCAGGCCACCATGTTACATTTTGGACAAATTAGATTGGAACAGATAATAGACCATAACATAGTTAACGTTGTTGTCATAACGCAACATAAAAAATTACGCAACACGAACTTGCTTAAAAAATTATTATATAACAAAATCTACGTCTGAACCTAAACTTGACCCGGGGTCCGCTGGGACCTCCTTGTAGACCTCTATTCTTTCATTCATCTGTATATGGTATGCTATGGTTGCTTGGAAGAGATCGCTTAAGCGATAAGGTCGTAAATATTGTATTTATATTTATTTTATGGATGATATCATTCCATTGAGGTCGGAAGTTCTCACGAATCAGTATTTGTAAAGTGATCTTTCAATATGGAAACACTTTCCGGTACACAATTACCTCTTCTGAAGTTCCAAGGAAAAATAATCGAAATATTGATTTGAAGAACATTTTCACGACGTAAAATCTGTAAATTGATACTAAATTGATTATAACTACATACGAGTATAGTTATCCATCATAAAACAATTTAGTGTTTTACAATTATTTTAAGTTATTTATAACAATTATTGTTTAGAAAGGAGTAAAAAGAAACAAGTATGTGAATGTATGTGCGTGTGTGTGTGAGCATTAGTTACTTCTTATCGGTCTCGTCGTAGGCGGACTGCAGCATTTGCAGTGCGGAGGCGGCGCCGGTGGCGGCCGGCGGCACTCGCTCCGACTCCTTGCGCGCCTCCGTCTTCTTCTTCACTTCCGCTTCCCGCTTCTTCGCCTCAGCCATGCCAACCTGCGCGAAACACATTGTTTTGTATTCTTAAAATCTGAGGTTAAATCCAGGCCTGATCGGTATACATAGGTCACACTGAAAATTTCCGGAACTGATCACTTACATAAACAATAGTTAAAAAGTAAATAGAATATTTGAAAATAGAACTCTTTGTCTGTAGAGTAAAGTTTGTTTTATCTAACAGTCATTTGTTTTTTCATTATGACGTCATTTTAAAAATTGCGTGTGTGCATTATGATGGATTTAACTTGTAAAAATTTTCGCTGTATGATTTTCTGCGATTTTAAGTGTAATTCGACAGTTCAACAGAGCCTCGCTTGGCCTCAAACTGCTTTTCGCGATGAAGCACCAAGCAAGACGACAATTTATAGTTGGTTTGCAGAATTCAAGCGCGGTCGTGTCAATCTTAGTGACGAATTTCGTGAAGGTCGCCCGTTCACCGCTGTCAACAACAAAAACATCGATGCTGTGCGCCATATGATCAAAACAGACAGGCATGTGACCTACCATGAGATTCGGGCATCGTTAGGCATAGGCATGAGTCAGATACAATCTTACACAAAGATTTGGCTGTGCGAAACCTATGCTCGCGGTAGATCCCACACAATTTGACTGAATAAATAAAATTGTGTGATGTTGAATCTGCCATGCTTACCAGATTCAACGAAGGGGCGTCCAATTTGGTGTGGAACATAGTAACAGATGACGAAACATAGATTTAAGCTACAACCCCGATACAAAGCAGCAATCGATCATCTGGGTCTTTCAAGATGAGCCGAACCCCAACAAAGTGGCGCAGCGTGTAGAAAGTGCCGCGAAGCAGATGATCGCGTCTTTTTGTAGAAAAACTGGACACGTGGCTACTGTTGCTTTGGAGAATCGTCGTACCGTGAATGTTGATTGGTATACGACAATTTGCTTGCCGGAAGTTATTGACGAACTCCGTAAAAACAATCGTAAACGCCGAATAATCTTGCACCATGACAATGCCAGCTCTCACACGGCCAAACAGACAAACGACCTTTTGAGGGCGAAAAAACGTACAAATCATGAGCCATCCTTCATACAGTTCCGTCTTGGCACCTTGTGACTTCTTGTTTCCAAAAATTAAGAACCAATTACGCCGTCAACGATTTTCATCGCCACAAGAAGCTGTCGAAGAGTATGAAAAATATGTTTCCGAGGTCACCACGGAGGAGTGGAATAAATGTTATGGAAATTGGTTTATTCGTATGAAAAAGTGTATTATCACTCACAGAGAATATTTTGAGAAACAATAAATTGATTTTTGGCCATCCTTTATAATTTTTTCTTATTCATGTGGGAAACTTTCAGTGTGGCTCTCGTATTATATGACAGATTCTGGAAAAGGCAGATACTTGTTATGGCAGATCCGCTAATAAAAGGAAATGTACAGTCAACTAGTATGTGTTAACACAATATTTACGTAGGTAGAAAAAATGTAAAGAAGTAGGTTTCAACAAGATAGAAGGCGGGGACCATATAACGATAAGTATATGTCACTGACTTTACTCCCTCCAACTTTGAAACCCGAAGGTGTCTTAGCCATCCAAGGATTGGCAAATGATTCTGAAGAGTCTACTACATTTAATAATTATTTATCAACACAATGGATCAGTTGTTAAAAGTTAAATAACTCTCTACCGGTAATCAGGCGGAAGGAAGAGACCTTGGCTTAGAGCGTTGCTTTGGGAGGGTACCGCAGGATCGCGAGTCGGTGAGAAGCGCCCAGGCACGTGTCGATACCTGGTAAGTGCTGAACCAGAGTGTGTTGACAGTGTAGTGAGGGGGACGTCCTCGTCTCCGCCGGTGGAGAGGATGTACATGTGTAGTGTGTGAATGTAGTATAAGAACCTCATTGATAGCAGTAATCAGGTCATCGGGGTCATCTAGGACGTGCCGAGGAAGACGACGGTATCGGGGAGGGGCATTCTTGTCAGGGACATATGTTAGGCTAGCAACTACTAGGGGATTGGGATAGTGAGGGACTCCATCTTAGTAGCGGTGGGTGTCTTTCACGTATTTGACGATGTATGGGAAGTTCCAAGTCCTTGTAAATAGCCACAAGAAGTGCGATCAGGTTGATCGGGAGGCTTTTAAACACCTTATTAGGAATTCCATCGATGCCAGGTGATATTTTAATTTTGAGACGGAATGCTATCCTGGATTTCAGTTACCGTAATTGGTAGAAGGGAGTCTGAGGAGGGATAGAGGGTCGGTGCCCCACCTCTTCGTCAACCAAATCGACGTGTGGCGCATCGAGCGGTCAGCCGGTGCCTAGCCGTCAGCGGCTAGGGGAGCATTGGGCGCTTCTAGGCTGTCGGTCAGGCATTCGGCCTTTTAAACATCGTCAAATACGGGAGGGCCGTTCGGTCTAGTCAGTGGGGCACGGAGGCAGTATTGTCTGTTTTCATAGATCTGGCCAGCTGCCAGTAGGCTGTGTATGATGGCGAGATCTCTAACAACAGGTCTTCCAAGTTGTTGTTTCTGAATTCAGAGATGCGATTCTTTATCTCAGAACCAATTTACTGTTTTAATAATTTTGTCGCGTCAATTAGGACTAAATACATTGCTTCTTATTGTATTAAACTTCATTTCACGTATATGACCTTTATAGTGACAGGCACGATAAGTTGTAAAGCCGGCAGAACAGACAGTAGCGATAGTAAAAGTGGCTCACCACTGCGTCGACGAGGCTCGCGAGCTCCTCGGAGGTGACGTCGGTCTTGCCCTGCGCCACGAGCGCGGCGGCCATCTGCTGCGCTATCTGTGCGCGGTCCACGGCGCCCACGCCCGCCACCGGTAGCGCCGCCGATGTCGACATAGCATGCTTCACGGTCTCCGTGCTCTAAATAACAACAGCTCTGCATTAGCAAACATTCGTTTACTTATCAACGTCTATATATACATATATGCCCAAAAGTAAAGCAGTTAGTCCGATTCCCAACAACTGCACGTCACGGCAAAGATGCGGTGCGCCAAGTAGATTGTTTATTTTAATAGTGAACTTTATCTCCAACAGCCGTGACGTGGTGTTGGTGGGAATGGAACGTTAATATGCATGAAATATCATAATTATACTGTTGTGTAAGTTGCGTATTAATAGCCAATTTATTTACTTAATAATAACTTTAAACTTATATATATACCTTTAACTTTAGATATCGAGATATCAAGATACCCAGATCTTGTAAGGACTATGTTCTACGATCCGGGTAATTAGTTTTGCCTTAACTCGCGACGCATAAAGGTATTTTTACTAGAAACCAGGTTATAATGAAGTGAAATAAATATTTTTTCATGCGAGTAGATACTTTCTTTTTATTCTACAAGATTCTCCCGTCTAAAACTGCGTTCGAAGTGGGCGTTGGGTGATGCAGCGGAATCCGCTGTTTTACAACAAATATCACAGCTGAGGTGTGGACGGTATGATTGCGGGGTGGGGAGCGGATTCCGCGGCGGCATTTGTAAAGGTGCGGGAGCGGACAGTGTTATATAAAACAAAGACTGTTCCATAACGAGAATTGCTTTATCTGCAAACACGTTATAATAACAGCGGATCGCGACGGCGCTCCCGCTGCCTGTTCCGCGCCCACTCCTGTCGCAGCCTAGTGTGTGTGTGTGTATGCGCGTGTCGTCACCTGTTTCCTCCTGGCCCTGGTATCGGCCTCGTGCAGCGTGGCGGCGACGCGCACGACGGCGGCGCGTACGGCGGCGGTCGCGCCGCCCGCCACCAGCCCCGCCTGCGCTGCGCCCTTTAACTTCTCCTTCGCGGTCTCCATCAGCACCACGGCCGACTCGCGCTCCAACAGCTCCTCCGATGAGTTCGCCTTCTCCTGATAATGTGTTTTACATGCCATAACCAGCCCTTGTAACGTCCACTGTTGGATATGGGCCGCTGAATGTATGGTTTTAAACCTACCTAGATTAGCACAAGATATAGGCATTAGTATTGCTAGTAACAGTAGTATTGCTCGAATATTAAGTAATTTTAGCTCACTTTAAAGTCAAATACTCCGATAGAATAATTTTATTAATTAATCGCCTCACCTACATATATATTGTGCTTACATAACTAGTGGTTACTATGGCGAGCCGAGCAGAAGATCTCGCTCTTCTGCTCTCTTCAGGACGAAAACCTCTCGCTTGCAAACTTATAAATATTGCCCGCTGTAGAAAGCGGCAGGCAGTGCTCGATGATCCGGTGACATACGCACACCTATGACGTCAGCCACATAATAATAGAAACTTTTACAGGACATATTTTATTTTATATGATAGATGAAATTAATTTTTTTGGAACTTTTCACGAACGACATTTTGTTCGAAAAGGCTCGGCGAATGATATATGATTTCCATTTGAGATTTAAAGGACTCCCTACTCTGAACTCACTAAGTAAAAAGGTAACAGATGACATCCATTTCAAAGGATTGATTTCGACTCTTCGAAATATCATTCGAGATATGGGGTTCAGATTTAGAAAAATAGAAAATAATACAAAAGTTTTAATGGAAAAACATGACATTCGGTTAAAAAGAATAAAATACCTCAGAGAAATAAGTACATTAAGAGCTGCTGGTAAAAACATTGTTTATGAGTCGTATATTCACACCACACATACTAAAGGAAAGAGTTGGACAGATTCAGCGAATAAACGTTTGAAACAACCCATTTCCAAAGGTCAAAGATTTATAATTGTTCACGCCGGTAACGAAAGGGGCTTTGCTCTGGTGCTCTTTTATTAGACCAATCGGCAGACCCTGAGGGTGATATTACCACAAGGAGATGAATTCGGGGAAATATAAGAAGTGATTACGAAAGCAATTGATACCTAAGTTACCGCAAGAAAGTGTCGTTGTGATTGATAACGCACGCGTCTTACCATAATAAACTTATAGAGAAACCACCTAATTCTAATACCATAAAAGGAGATATGGTGGCGTCGTAGCATCATATTACTTTAGTATAGATGCTAAGAAGCCTAAACTTTATGACATAATAAAACATCAGAAAGGAAACTGTTCCGAATTTAATGTTGATAAAGTTCTTCAAGAATATGGACACCGCAATTCGTTTGCCATCATTTCATCCGGATTTTAATCCGATAGATAACATCTGGGCCCAATTAAAGGGATATGTTACCTTTAAAAACATAGAAATGAATAAAACCACTGTGAAGAAGCTCATAATATAAATAATACATAGGTGTACAACTTTGCTTGCGCCGCTTTTTTCTGAAATTCGAGGCTTTATTGTAAAAAACTGGTTATATGATATATGATTCAAAGTATTGTCCATCGCTGGCCACTACTTTCTCCTATCTTTCGGGCAGCGTATGAATCCCGCGTTGAAAAAACTGGTCATTTTTTGAAGCGATCCCATTTCTTACTTCTTCATAAGACCGGAAGTGCTGGTCAGCCAGGCTGTGTGCCATTGACCGAAATAAGTGATAGTCAGAGGGTGCAACCTCTGGAGAATACGGCGGGTGGGGTAAGACTTCCCATTTCAACGTTTCCAAGTATGTCTTGACCACTTTCGCAGCATGGGGTCGAGCATTGTCATGCTGCAAAATCACTTTATCGTGTGTCTCGTTGTATTGCGGCCATTTGTCTTTCAATGCTCGGCTCAAACGCATTAATTGCGTTCGATAACGATCGCCTGTGATTGTTTCAGTCGGTTTTAACAGCTCATAATACACTACGCTGAGCTGGTCCCACCAAATACAGAGCATGAATTGGTCGTCGACGTGGAAGCATGGCCGGGATGTCCCCGTGATTTTCTGCGCTTGGTGTTATTGTAATGAACCCATTTTTTGTCCCGTCACAATGCGATGCAGAAATGCCTTCCTTTCAAGCAACTGTTCACAAGCAAACAAACGCCGTTCAACATCTCTCGGTTTCAACTCGTACGGTACCCAATTTCCTTGCTTTTGAATCATTCCCATGTCTTTGAGGCGTTTTGAAATTGCTTGTTGAGTCACTCCCAATAATCGTGCCAATTCTTCTTGACTTTGACATGATTCTTCATCAAGTAATGCCTCCAATTCTGTATCTTCGAAAACCTTTTTTCTTCCACCGCTATGCCGGTCTTCGACGTGAAAATCACCGTTCTTGAAGCGTTGAAACTACTCACACGTTCTTGAAGCGTTGAAACTACTCACGACACGTTCTTTCACTAATAGCGGTCTCACCATAAGTATTTGAGAGTATTCGATGAGCCTCAGCCGCAGATTTGTCGCGACAAATGACGAGAATTTAGCTCGTAAACTGACATTTTCAATCGAGAATAACTTATGATGCAGACACAAATCTAATGTTTCTATGGGGTTATGTTGACAGATGGCCAAGTTTATTCCATGGCGTCTATGAGCTATTTATTTCGACCACTACTTACCGCTAAAGCCATCTATAGGAAAACGGCGGAAGCAAAGTTGTACACCTAATAGATATGATGGTATCCGAAGAATGGACGAAAGTCTGTAATCACGCCATTAAATGTGAAGAAGAATTTGACACAAGAAGAAAACTCGACATATTTAGTGACAGCTTTATAATTCATGTTTCCGATTTAGACAGCGAAAGTGACGTGGCTATCTTGATTCTGAATATTAATATACGAGGGCGGGATGATAAGTACCTGGCCTAGGAAAGAAATACTCAGTTTAACGTAACGAAGTGGTTTTTATTTTTCGACATAGTCTCCTTTAAGCTCTACGCACTTAGTCCATCTTCGCTCCAAAGCAGTTATGCACTCCATAAAATGCGTTTCTTCAAGGCCAGCAAAATACTCCTCTACAGCAGTTATAACGGCATCATTCGTCTCAAATTTTTGTCCGACTAAAAAAGTTTTGAGCTTAGGGAACAGGTGGAAGTCCGACGGTGCTAGGTCAGGCGAATAAGGTGGATGGGGCAACAATTCCTAGTGTAATTCGTTGATTTTTGCCATTGCCTTAACGCATGTGTGATTTGTCTTGCGTTGTCTTGGTAAAAGATTTTTTTTTTTCGAGTCAAACCTGGTCTTTTTTGCTGAATACATTCCTGTAACTTGTGTAACAGATCAGCGTAGTAGTCGCCGGTAATAGTTTGACTCTTCGCAAGGTAATCTGTCATCAAAATTCCCTTCGCATCCCAAAATACAGATGCCATCACTTTCCCTGCCGATTTCACGGCTTTGGCTTTCTTTGGAGCCGAACACCCAGCTTCGGTCCACTGCTTTGATTGAATTTTGGATTCAGGTGTATAGTGGTGGACCCACGTTTCATCTGTTGTTACAAATCTTCGCAAAAAATCCACTTTATTACTCTTAAAACGATTCAAACAGTGTTGGGTCTTGCATACGAATTAATTTTTGATCGAGATTAAGCAAGCGCGGCACCCAACGGGCGGATAGCTTTTTCATATGCAATTCTTCACTCAGGATGTGATGTACCCGTTCTTTCGAGATGCTTACACTGTCAGCTATTTCGGATAATTTCAATCTTCGATCGTCCAAGACCATCTCATGGACTTTGGAGATCATTTCTGGGGTGGTGTCGCTTTTTGGACGTCCGGATCGGGTACCATCTTGGACGCTTGTACGGCCGCGCTTAAATTCGGCAACCCAGTTTTTGACTGTGGCATATGAAAGAGCACTTTCACCTAAAACATTTTTTTAACTCGTCAAAAATTGTTGATCCCTTTAAACCCTTCATATGACGAAACTTTATCACTGCTCTTTGTTCAATTTTATCCATTTTGTGAAAAATTCAACACAAGATTTTCTAAAATGTCAGATTATTAAAAAGTATTAGAGCCGTCGATTTCAAATTTAGAATATGGATAGCTAGAAATCTCTTTTGTAAAATGAGATATTTTTTTAAATATGAGGACCAGAGAGGTAAAGGGGTCTAAGTGACAAAATTTATGTTTTGAGATAATTGAACCAAAAGTCAACAAAATTTTGTAAGAGGGAAAGTTATTTTTTTTTTTGTTTTGACCATTTTAGGCCAATACTTTGGCCATTTGCTTCTAATTAGTACTAACAATAGATTATTAAAATCACCTGTGTTACATTTATAGGTAATAAAAGGTAGATAATGTGTACTTAGACCAAGCAGCGTAGCTTAGCGCTCTAAGCAGTGTTAGCATGCACTACTAGTGGTGAAGGGGCAACACACTAGGTAGCAGCACCTGTCAGGGAAATCACTTGGATCTCCTCACCACTATAAAGAATAGTATTTTAACAGTCTGTTACTGCATCTAACTCAATTCTTTCGAAAATGTCACTTAGACCCCTTGACCTCTGGGGTCCTCATATATGTTCTTTTTAAATAGTTTAGGCCAGATACTTATCATCCCGCCTACGTATAATTTGATAATATTTCCAAAGGTGACTGCTATCAGGTGTCATTACATTACTTCATTACTTCTTTCAAACTATCAGGTGATATTTGATATTCTATTAAAAGGCAGCAATGTACTTCGCCTAATTTGTTAGTGGCGGAAGTGCCACTATAACAGCGGAACTGCTCCGATAAAATTAGACATGTCAATGGGACTTCCATAGATAATTGTATTGTAAGCGCCGTGAAAATGTCCGATGTCGTTAACAAACTCTCATAGACCTCCATAGAACACAGTTCGATATTTTCCCGTGCGTTTTCACGGTGCACTCGGCGAGCGTGCCGCGCCGTGGCATCGCCGTGTGTGGTAACAAACTTCCATAGTAGTCCATACCACACTGGCGACGCGTGGTCGACCTAAGTTTACAGATAATTTGTACGTACCTTTTCCATTTTCAACGCATCAGTAAGCAGATCCACAATCTTGGGTCCGAGACTGCCTAAGTAGTCCTCGAGCGCTACGAGCATCCTGAGTGTCGCGACGACATTCTCTGCAGGGCCGAGGTCGCGCGGCTGGGGCGCGCGCATGAAAGGCTCGCGGCGTACGCGCGAATCACGCGAGGACACTACGCTGCCAGCGTACGAGCGGGCGGGCACCGGTGAACGCGCTTCGGGCAGCGACCCGAGCGACTCCAAGTCGTTGTCAGAGTTCCAGGGCGAGAGATCGTCATCGCTGTTTAGAAATGTTATGATTTTTACCTTATAGCCGTTTTTAATAATGTACCCTTTATTTGGTTTTACTAGAGATAGATATTCTATCACAGCAGGTTAAAGATATTTTTATAGTAAGAAATACGCTGTCGGTGCAACAGCGCGCGCGCGCCGGCTACCCTATAGACTCCAAGTCGTTGTCGGAGTTTCACGGGGAGAGGGCGTAGTCGCTATTTATAAACATATGCAATTCTTTCTTATAGTTGTTTTCAATAAGGGGCCTCGTACACCATACATTAAATCGTCTCTCATAGTACAATCTACCACATACACACAGGAGTGCGTTTATTCTAGCTAGGGTGTATAGACTGTAGATATACTCTAGCTAGAGTAGTCTCACTGCTATATACAGGTGATAGATTGGTGCTATGAGAGATTCCCTACGACATTTTAGTCTATCGTGGAGGAGGCCTCTAAGATATAATTTATTTGGTTTTACTAGAGATAGACAGATATTCTATCAGTGCAGGTTAAAGATGTTTTTATAGAAAGAAGGTGGCAGATGAGCAGACAGTGCACCTATCGAGTAGTAGATATTGTATTGAGATAGTGTTGTAGTGAAATAGATAATAGATGTAGTGAATAGATAGTGAAATATTGAGATCGATAGTGGCTGTATAAAGCTATACCTAATCTTTACATAAATAAATACTTTAAAAAATAAATAATACGCAAAGTAAGAAGTTGTTCTATTTCTATTGATAACACAATAGAACCTCGGGATGAAATATTAATGGTAATTTAAGTTCATGTATTTTTTTGTTTCATTTCTCATAATAAATACAATAAAAGTAGCATGGTTGTGTGACGAGTGTAGAGGTAATGATACAATTATGCTTACGGCTTCAGTGCGTCGACGAATATGAGCACGGTCCGCGACGAGGGCGCGGCGTCGCGCGTGGGTTATGAGCGCCACAAACGGTCAGTTAAAACCACAGACCACTTAGCCCATAGACATAAAACACGCAGTAAAAACTGTTCGCCAAAACATTGAGCTCACTTTAGTTCGAGATTGAACCGTGTCTCATTAGTCGCAACCAGAATAGACAGACACGTGAATAAATTTCGAAAATATAGTTTGCGTTCATTTCGATGCCTTCCTGTGCTGTAAAGTGGTGTGGAAAACATAATCGGAATAGTAGTTTTAAAAAAATATATATATATATTTTTCATCCGTAAGTGAATTAATATTATATTAACTATCTTATTATCAAAAGAGGAGCTCAACTTGTATTGGTTCCTAACCATTTGAATTTTGCTGTTGAAGCGTATGCGCAATGTCTTTTTAGAAAAGTCCCTTTCTTACGCCATTGTATTTTATGTAACATTTCAATGTCGCATGCACTCGCGAATTTCGCCACGCGTTAAGTAGTGATGTGGTACATAAACATACAATACTTATCGATATTTTATTGAATTGTAATTAATCTAAAATAAGTAAGAACACAATTTGAAATTGATATACCCACATTGAATCTACAGGGTAAAGGGAGTTCGGCCTTGGTATGTTCTAATCGTTAGTGGATACAGTAATACTTCGTTATAACCATCTTCAGCGGGTCAGTTCATAGACGCGTTATAAACGGGATGGCGTAATAAGATTATTCAAATGTGAATGTATGTTTGTTCTTTAATTTTTATTAATACATATTATAGTAACAGTACAATTTATGTCTTGAAAAAGTCTTTTCTTAGCGTTTGTCGAAGACGTTGATAAGCACTTTGTGATTTTTAATGTAAGGAAGATTAACTGTTTGTACTCGTAGTGTCCATACAGTACGATTGAGCAATAACGATCAAAATTTAGCAATGAGTGAGGGCAATAAAACGAAAGGAGCCTGTGTTGGTTGTTATTATTTGTGTTTTGTTTACTTGTTTGTCAATGGGCGGGCGGTCCCGGCATTGAGAGATAAGTCAATGATCAACACGTGGCGCACCAAATGTAGTGAAGCTATAAGATAAATGTTATTGTTAACATATGTCTTCTATATATAGAAGGTCCGTTGTGATAACAGGACTTAATTATCGATAAAAAGATCGACATGGTCACTTTCCTAATGTACCTATAATTTCGGTGACGTCACCACTGCCGCCCGTTCTTTAGGTGAATGTCAGACTGATTTATTTAGAAATTTAGACTATTGCACGCCTATTGGGGTGGGTGGTATGTGGTTAAAACTGTCAGTTATCATGACTGAACAGTTTAAACTGACAATTATAACTGGCCGTGTGTAGTATGAAAACTGTCAGTTATTCATACTACGAACGTCAGTTTAACTGTCAGATTAGACTGTACAATAAAAGTTGTCAATTTTAAGTGATCGTGTGTGGCGACTATTAAGTAAGCGTAGCTGTGTGACGAGTGTAGAGGCAATGATATAGTTAAATCATGTATAAAACCTTAGCTGTTTATTGTATACTTGTGTATACAATTACACAAGGAGGATTTCTCCAACGTGTGCAGGAGGTTGGCCAAAAACTAGTATAAAGAAATGTTATCATGTGATAACTGTTATCATGCAAGTTTTTATCATCATGCGTACAATTGCAGGCGAGAATCGTATGAAGTTTGGTCGTATAAGAGAATCGTATTCAATATTATCGCCCGAACTGTTCGAGAAACTCTCCGTGTGTAAATGAGCCTTTATACTAACGGCTTGAGTTCGTCGTCGGATATGAGCACGGTCTGCAGCGAGGGCGCGGTGTCGAGCGCGGGGCTGCGATTGCGCAGTGCGGACTCGCGCCGCGACAGGGGGCTGCGGCTGCGACGCGCGCCGTCCAGCGGTAGGTGCAATCGGATCGGACTGCGTCTGCAGCACACAATACTACACCTCAAACATTGATAAAACTGTGATACCAAATAAATGATACTAATGCTATAAATAAAATATCACTTATTCAATTATTTCTTATATTTTTTACATTGACAACACCGTTACGTCATAAATACTGCAGTTATTGTAAAAAAGGTAAAACTATCAATAATACACTCTCGGTATTTTTCAGCCATATGACATACTGAACTGGCAGTAGGTAAATTTGACCACCTTGCAAATGCTTCACTTTTAGGGACGTAATGCTAATCTCTGTAGTTTGGTTGATCTCAAATCACAACCAAAAACTTTAATTTCTGTTAATAAGCGCTAATAATGATGAAAAGTAGGTACCCACTAATAGTGAAGACTATTTATATAATTTTCAGCAATACTGTTCAATAGTTATAAGCACACATACATGTTACGATTTCTATAACAAATACATGTTATAGAAACATGGAAGAGGTAAAAGAAAGAGATAACCAAATTACACAGATACAGTACGTCAGCGAGTTCATGACCACTATAAGGAATGCGGTAGTGCTGCGACCTTATTTCTAATGGTGATACCGAAAATTTCTAATTATCGATAATTTGTATGAATGATGATTATATAGAAAATGCGATTTTGACTTTATGAATTACTTTTTTTTTTAATACTTTTTTATAAAAGTCATGTTATAAAATTATCAAATATTTATTAGATAATTTAAAAAAAAAAACAACAAAATTTAGTCACTATTTAATTCAAAAACAAATGACATTGCTGTGTCAGTCACTATTTTCGATAAACACTACACGAGTAATTTGAGTTATCGGTGTACGAGCGAGGCGGGGGGGGAGGGGGGGGGGGGGGAGTATGGTAAGTGTTTCCGCTCTTCGCCTCAGACTTCGATGGTCATGAATTTGCGCGCCTACTGTATGTATACACGTACCTTTGAACGGGGCTGCGGGAGCGCGATCGGGGCGCGTGCGGCGGTGTGTGACGGCGCTTGGGGGAGCGCACCGACCGGTAATCGGGCGAGCTGACAGACAATGTGACATGACAACAGTATAATTTATTTATTTAAACTTGAATACACAAAGAACCATTGTACAAAAGGTCGACTTAATGCTTAGTAGCATTCTCTGCCAGTGAACCTTTGGTTGAATAGAATACAATAATGTCATTCACGAGCAGCATTTAGTTTATACAGATTCGTGAGCCCTCACTAGGGCTGATATATTGGTACCTACATTAATGTTTTAGAAATATTTTATCGTGATTCTTCTGTTTTCTAAAACCAATTTCTCCACTTTTCTGACGGTCTCTTTCGTGACGAAGGCGGAAGCCCGACCAGAACGGGAATCATCTTCATAACTCGATCTGCCCCTTTTAAATTCAGCAACCGAGTAAGGGACCGTGGAGTAGGATAAAGCATCGGTCCCTAATGTCTGCTAGATGTCCAAAAAATATCCTTCATGAACATTTTTTTCAGACAGGTACTTTATTACTGCACTTAACTCTCTTTTTTTAAATTGGATGTTTTTAACAATTCGTTACACAAAATAATTAATTGCTAAAGTGTGGTACGATCGAATCAAGTGACACTTGACATAAATGTTGTGTGATAGTGACTCTTTAAAATAAAGAATAAACTACCTTCAAAATGGTTTTATTAACATGCTTTCTCAAAGAAGTTTTTGATTCACCCTCGTATATAGAAATCTTCTAAAATAAAAACCTATTCAACAATGAAAATCAATATTAACACTTGCCGTTTATTTTTGCATAACGATTTATTGGTCTTTAATATTTTATTAGTAAAATGAGCAAATTCTATAAATATTAGGAACGTTTAAAAAAATAGTTACAACAAAATTCGTTTTATTTTACTCACCGATGGGTTCGATACTCAGGTGTTCTCCGCCTCAAGGCCGACAATCTATGAATCAGTTCTGTTGAACGACGTCTATTTGGAGACCTCCGTCTTTCCGGCGTATGATATCTCGAGTCATGTCGTAATTCCGGGGACTTGCGTCTAATGGGCGGCGACTGCCGTCTCAAGTCCAGCGAATTCCTGCGTAAACCTGGCGACTTCCGCCGAGGCTCCGACGACTTCCGCTTCGGTTCTGGTGACCGGTGAGTCAAGTCCGGTGGAGTGAGGCATAACTTGCGATATATCTCGTTGACAACGACTTGCAATTCCTCTTGGTGCAATTCCTTCATGCGTGCAGTCCAGTACACTATCCACTCGGGTTTGAAATCGTGCTTAGCAGTATCTTTGCCTTCTGTGAAACATATAAGCATAAAATAAAATAGAAATATAATAATATTACGACTCTAAGCTCTCTTACGAGATGCTTCCCGAAAGCTTGGAAAGTAGCTCACGTCTACCCATTGCCTAAGAAAAGCGATGGAACCGACCCGGCCAATTACAGGCTAATAATAATAACTTCCCTCCTCTTCATTACATTATAATCAATCCAACCGCAACACCACGATGGCAGTTATATTGCATCAAAAGAATGTCTGTGTTCAGAGTTTCAACAGAAGTGATGACGTTCAACCAGTCAGCAAATAAAATCATAATTACTTATTTATTGGACGTATCTATCTCTAAGGTTGAAAGGGTGGCTGAGGGTTGGCAGTGTGATGTAAAATTTAGACATTAAAACCTGACAATAAAATTTAAAGCACCACGTCCAGTCTTTATCGCTTATGTCGACAAACAGAGGGCAATGTACTTTTCTACTACCTAAGGACCGTCACCACACATGATCTTCCGCTCTTCTCATCCAACCACCATCGGCGACTTTCTTCAAGTCGTCAGGCCACCTGTCCGGAGAGCGTCCCAAGCTAGGTTTCCCGGTACGCGGTCTTCATATGAGGACTCGTCTTCCCCATCGGTTATAGATCCTGCGGCATATAAGGCCCGCCCGCTACCACTTCAGCTTGTTAATCCTTTGAGCTCTGTCGGTATGAGGTTCGTAGAATTTCTTCGTTACGGATTTTGTCGAATTTTGAAAATAGTTGAAAACGGGTGCATCGCCACAGATATACTGGTTGTTTGTATTTTCTAAAGACTCGCGCACATTAGCCGCGTCGCGGCACACTGCAAAACTGCGACAACACACATTACAGACGCGGCGAGCCGCAGTTCAAAGCAATATTTAAGTTAGTTAGCTGTTGACATTCAAATCTTCACGTCGTCGCACAGCGAATAACTCTCGAATCACGTTCGTAACCCATTCAACGCACATTGAGGCGGGCCGCGTCGCAGCGTATACATTGGCGCATGAATACGGCTGACGAGCGATCCGTTAGTGCGCTTTGCTACGGTCCGCCTCTAGTGTCCGATAGTTTTACAAAATGTATGAAAATGATTCAGGAGAAGTTTTGCAATGTTATGCGTTGCGGTGCGGCCCGCCGTAATATGCGCGAACCTTTAGAATTCGTTTTAGTGTGTTCACGGCCCTTGTGGTGAGAGGTATTGCGCGAGAACTGCACTGCGAGCACAATGAACGATAACGCAGTTGTGAGCGAAAGCAATTTTGATGAAAATAACCTAATAATAAGCACGGCGCTATTTTATTGGCTAAAAACGAAAAAGAAAATACTGGGTACATCCACTGAATTTGACAAGATTAACAGACAGTACTATACGTAGTTAAGCAGTTATCAATAATTCAGTCTTGGATATTTTACTAATGCTAGAATGCTACGACATAATGCTAGAAATAGACTATTTCATCGGGTCGGACTGGCGCTCAAACGGTCTATGTGTGACGATATACGACATAACTATGTAAGTCACGCCTATTTCTTACTGGGGGTTTCCTCCCCGCTATCGTTGTCCTCGGCACGTCCTAGACGACTCCCGTTTTATTGCTACCAATGCGGTTCTTAAACTACACGCTCACACTACACATGTATACCGTCGCCGCCGGTGGAGTAGAGGAAGTCCGCCTCGCTACACTGTCAACACACACCGGTGTGTGTCAACACTTTTAACAGGTATTCGGACCGGTGGCTGAGCGCTTCTCACCGACTTGTGATCCCGCGGTATCCTCCCAAAGCAACGGCCTAAGTCGAGGTACGTTCCTTCCGCCGCGCTGGTTTATCGGCGTTCGGCCCTTAGGCTCGTTGCTCCATACATTTTACTCCTGGCTGAGCGCCTTTTGGGCTCGCCTTAAACTGTAGATGTCCGGTGACTCTTGAAAGGCCAATAGGGCCACAAGAATTTAGGCATGCAGAAAAAGAAACATTAACGGGGGCGACCGGACTCACCGGCAAATTACACCGGTGCTTGCTGATCGGAATTGCTTCCAGGACCGGACCGGGCCTGTGTGTGACGATCCATATACGCGTTTTGTATTCGATTCTGACCTCCATGTTCCATTCTATTCTTACCGGATCGGAGCAAAACGGCTCGGGTGTGCCCAGGATTAAGTGCGGAAATCGCCGCATACGAGGCGTCTTGTGTATGAGCTCAAATCGCGAATATCTAAAAATGAGTAATCACTGACCAGTTTGCAACTCCTTATAGCGCCTGTTCCAGAACTTCTTCCACTCGTCGGGGTAGAGCGGGTGCTTCTCCGGGTTCTTCTCGTGGTAGGAGAGAGTCTTCAGCGCCATAGCCTCGGCCGCCGCGCGCTTCTCGTGCGCCAGCTTTACCTTGTAGTGGTGGTTCGGCTTCTGCAAATTATACAACATTGAGAGGCCTACTGCGTTTGAGGTTCGATTAACCTTTTTAGTTGGGCTTCTGTATTCTTTGCAAAAGTTACTGGATTCAATTGAAAATATTTCGAGACTTCTTACGTAAAATACAGGACAGTCGAATAATGAACTGTGCTCTTTATAGGTTACTGTAAACTTAAATAACAACATAGAATAACAAAAACCATCAAATGGATATTGAAACAGGATGGTGTTTGGGTGTTTAAACACAAATGTATGTTGTATTCGTGCCCACCTTCTCCTTGTCGTCCTTCTTGTCGGCGTCGCCTAGCGCGTTGCGCAGCGCATACCGCGAACGGAACGGACTCGTGCGCCGCTGGTCACGGCGCTCCGGGTACGGCTCGTACCGGTCCCTGAACACACGATCTCATTATTACACCTATATTAATTACTAGCCATTGCCCGTGTGTATTTTTTGTAAAAGTTGTTGTTTTTTGCTCTTTATTGTATTTACTCATAATGATTTTTTTATATAATTATTTATAGAGAAATTACAAAGACACGCAGTAAATCTTGTAATAGTTAAATAAAAATAAATAGTCTTTGCCTTTCACATTTCTCACTAAGAACATAAAATTTAATTTCCTTTTAGGCGTCAAATAATAGTGAATAATTTCAACATGTCAGAAAAAATAATTATATAAGCAAAAAATGAAAATAATTAAGAAATAAACAGCATTTTTTTTTTCATATTAAAACATCAGTTAATGTAGATAATTTTCGTATATACCAGACATGGTTAATGAATTTTAATAATGAGTTATGAAGTAAGTCAATTGACGTAATTTATCATTATATGTGTAACATAGTCTGCGAATTGGAACGCAAACTAGCATTGATTCTACTTATTTTTACAATAAGACATTAAAGTACAAGAGAATATGAAAAAGCCATGGTGCATCATCGTCTACTTTCGTTTCGTAATACCTTTTTCGGACTTACACGAATAATACACATACACTTACACGAGTAGCTCGCGTTCAATTCGAATATTTATATAGAGCAGTTTTAACATAAATTACAAACATGTAAATTATGGCATCAGATTTTAAAAGAGGGAAAATTATTTATTAACAAGCTCGGCAAGTTACTTATAAAGTATACTTATATTTTTGTCTTGAGACTAATAAGTTCAAAACTAATCTATTTTAATAACGTTCAAAAACGTGTAATTGAAACTAATTTTATGTATTTCTAGATGCACTTTGAAGAAGATAATAAAAGAAGCTGACAATAAAGAAAATTCACAAATTTCTCACAAACTCACTACATTTAGTACATGGCAGGCCGAAAATCATTTTTTTGTTTAGTTCTGGATGACTTTGATTGTGGGCTAATAAGAAAAATGATTTACGACTTTCATTTAATATTCAAAGAACTACCGACCATCAAATTTTTGAAAAAGAAAGTTAATTGACGCTATTAATTTTAAAGGTTCTGGTATTTACATTATGAAAAATTCTTCGGCAAATGGGGTTTAAGTTCACCAAAGTTGAAGATAATCGAAGCATTTTAATGGAGAAAAGAGAAGCGCGTTCAAAAAGAATTGAATATTTAAATCAAATAAAGAAGTATAAAGCGGAGAGAAAAACATTGTATATATGGATGAATTCTATTGTATACCTTAGTCACACACAAAAAAGAGAAAATCATTGTATATTGTATATATGGATGAATCCTATTGTATATAGTTACACTAGTCACACACAAAAAAGAGAAAAATCATTGTATATATGGATGAATCCTATTGTTTATAGTTACACTAGTCACACACAAAAAAGAGAAAATCATTGTATATATGGATGAATCCTATTGTATATAGTTACACTAGTCACACACAAAAAAGAGAAAATCATTGTATATATGGATGAATTCTATATAGTCACACAAAAAAAGAGAAAAACATTGTATATATGGATGAATCCTATATAGTCACACAAAATAAAAAGTTTGACAGGTGTTTTGAAAAAAGGAGTACGAATACAAATATCAAAGCGTCAGCGTTTAATTATAGTACATGCCGGTCATGAGAAAGGATTTGTCCCCGGAGCTTTTATTTATAATGTATAAATCTTCTGATAACATGAATGAGTAGCATGCTGAGATGAATGGCGACAATTATGAAAAGTTGCTTCACAATTAGCCAAAAATCAGTTAAAGTAATCATCGCTCCATATCACAAGAAATTTGTTGAAAGACCTTCTAATTCCAATAACACCAAACAATGATACTCGTAAATTGGCTGAACAAACACTTGAACTCAGTGAAACTCACTTGAATTTCACTTGAAGTCAGTTGGAAAAAGCTTCAGTTATATGAATTTATTATTCAGCATAAAGGAACTCATACCGAATATTTCGTAGACAAAGTTCTTGCAGAACATAGCCACTTCGTATTGAGATTACCACCTTACCACTCTAGATTTGAATTCGATAGAAAATATAAGGTCGGGGAAAGTTTCTTCGTATTTTATATACAAATTCAAGATTTTTTCTTTAAAAGTTTAATTACATTTAATTATAATACATATATATGTGCCGTTTTGTTCTATAACTTGTTGTCATCTTGTAGGCAGGGACATGATCCCGTTGCTGTAGAAATTTTGGGATGTTTGGTCAAATAATTGCGACAAGTAGTTTTGATAGTCCTCTCTTGATGTTACTACCTAAAGAATTCTGAAGAGACCGAAATAAGTGGAAATCTGAGGGCGCAAGGTCAGGACTATATAGTGGGTGTATCAACACTTCCCAACCAAGCTCTCTCAATTTTTGCTGAGTGGCCAAAGATGTGTGTGGTCTGGCGTTATCATGATGAAAAACTACACCCTTTCTATTGATCAATTCCGGGCGTTTGTTCTCAATTTATTTCTTTAGTCTCATCAGCTGTTAGCAGTAGAGATCCGAATCGATGGTTTTGCCCGGCGGTAAAAGCTCATAATAAACGATGCTCTTCCAATCCCACCACACGCACAACATCACCTTATTACGCGTTAATCCGGGTTTCGGCACAGTCTGTGGAGCTTAGCCGCACTTAGACCATGATCTTTTCCGCACGTTCTTGTTGTAAGTGATCCACTTCTCATCAACAGTGATCAATCTTTTCAAAAATAGTTCGGTTTCATTGCGTTTTAATAGAGAATCGCAAACGAGTACACGGTTCATTAGGTTTCTTTCAGTGAGCTCGTGTGGTAACCCAAATATCGAGCTTTTTTGTGAATCCAGACTTTTTCAAATGAGTCAAAACTGTTTTGTGGTCAATGCCCAGTTTATCAGCAATGTCGTAACTACTTATATGCCGATCTTGCTGCACTTTTTCAGAAATGGCATCAACTTTATCGGTAACAAGGCGACCGCAGCGAACTGCATCTTTAACATTAAGATTTCCTGACTGAAAACGCTTTAACCAAATTTGTGCTACTCTTACTGACACTGCATTAGGTCCATAAACGGCACAAATTGTTTCCGCGGCTTGTGTCGCCTTTTTCCCTTTTTTGTAATAAAACTTTAAAATTATCGAATTTCTTCGTTAGATTCACTCATTTTCTTGGCCAGAAAAACAATTGAAAAATGGCGGGAGACAGTTTTTTATCTTTTTTTAAATTTTTACCTTTTTAATGATATCATAACCAGCCAGGTAGGTACAAACAGTTCAATCAAAGATATTGGATCACAACTTTATACATACAAAATACGAAAAGACTTTCTCCCCGACCTATTATATGGTCACAACTTAAAGGTTACGTTGCTAAAAAGAACGTTGCCATGAAAAAAAAGACATCATTATTTCTGGCATCATTTTTTTTTGGATGCGGCTAAAATTTGAACGATCGAAAGACTATGTGAAACCTATTCTAATGGTATACAAATGATTTTTTTCATTTTACATAACACGAGTGTTACATCCATTTCTTTAGGCATACGTATATGACTTCATTGTTTAGATAACACAAGAGTTATATCAATTCTTATAAACAAGTAAAGGACTAGATTGGAATATGATTTTGGAATAATTAAACCGGCCAAGAGTGTTTTTAAGATTCTTCATTTGTTAGTATACGTTCATGAATAAACGACGAGATTGATGTCTCGTCTTATTACACGATGGCTTTCTTATATTCTCGAGTATTGTACAATATTACTCGAGTATTGTTAATATTCTCAAAATAATACGGCGTGTTCTTGTGCATGTGTTCTTTTGTTTGTCTTGTCATTGTCTTAATAGGTAAATAGTTTTTAAAGTTAAGTTTGTTCTGTTCGTTGTTGTTATCTTGTTTCGTTACTCATTGTTAAGTTTTTTTTGCTGTTTTGTTACTTTGTAATTACTGTTATAAAATGGAAACAACTCCGTCTACCTCACGTCCATTCAAGGAGTTTGTGTCTCCACGGAAGACACGAAAGTGTCTCACTTTAGTGAATGTGAGAAGCTAATGATATTAACGTATTTAAAAATACATAAACTGGCCTGGTGATAAATATCCTTCAAAACAAGATATGAAGGACAAAACATTGGGCATATGGAGATCGGCCGTATACAGTTTCAAAAGAATACGTCGATATGTACGTACATACCCGTTACCTACACAATATTATGTATATTTCGATTTTTATTATAATACAGGACATCAAATTTATTCAAACTCTATAATAAAAATAAAACTATCGAAATAAATTGTAAAATATAGCGAATTTTTGCAGAAGTTTCACTCATCAAAGCGCTCTAAATTGTGTTTGAATAAACGAATTCCAACACTTTTAGCACGTCTACTACTGTAAACTATTAGCTTCCATTTGAGGTTAAGTATGAACCGATGTGACTTATATTACCCGAGATATATGACTATACTGCCATCTAGCGAGAAAAGGGTTCAATACTTCTTGACTACGTATTACATTCATTATAATAGGGGTTAAAGTATAAAATTGCCGTTTTATAGTAATAGATACTTTGAATTGACATAAAACCTTAATGGTGTGAGATTTTCGAGTGAAACTTTTTTCACATGATACCTATGAGGTTCTTGTTTTAAAAAATGTGCAACATTCGATTTTCGACTTTCAATTGTATTTTTTGTTCAGCTTAGACGGGAAAGATGGATACTTCGAAAATCCGAGTAATCTTTGAATACGAGTTCCGACGCGGAACTAACGCGGCAGAAACGGCTCGCAATATCAATGCTGCGTTTGGAGACGAGACTGCTAATGAACGAACCGTGCGTTTTTGGTTTAAACGCTTTCGTAATGGAAACTTCGACTTGAAGAACGAACCACGTGGAAGACCGCCCACACAGGTGAATAACGCTGAATTGAAGGAGATGGTGGAAGCCGATCCGAGTCAAACTACCCAGGAATTAGCGGCATGGTTTAACGTTACCTTACCTACAATATTGACTCATTTGCATCAAATCAATAAGATAAAAAAAATATGAAAAATGGGTGCCTCATGATTTGACTGATCTGCAGAAAGAAATGCGTGTTGAAACTTGCGTTGCCTTGTTGAATCGGTACAGAAATGAAGGAATATTGGATCGAATTGTGACATGTCACGAAAAGTGGATTCTTTACGATAACCGAAAGCGAAAAATGCAATGGTTGACCCCAGGTCAAACGCCGCAACAGTGCCCTAAGGCAAAGCTTACCAATAAAAAGGTAATGGTAACTGTTTGGTGGTCTATTCATGGTGTTATTCACTATAGCTTTCTCAGGTCTGGTCAAGCAATAACAGCAGATGTTTACTGTGCCGAACTTCGAACAATGATGGCGAAACTAGCAGTGAAACAGCCCCGACTCGTGAATCGATCTTCACCATTATTGCTCCATGATAACGCAAGACCTCACACTGCACGAGAAACCGTTGTAATTCTACAGGAGCTGCAGTTAGAAACCATACGTCATCCTCCGTACTCGCCAGACCTTGCTCCAACGGACTACCATTTTTTTCGTGATTTGGATAATTTTCTATGTGGTAAAAAATTTTCTTCCCAAGAGGCAGTACAAAATGCTTTCACACAGTTTGTCGAATCTACATCCACAGAGTTCTATCGCACAGGCATAAATGAACTTCCGATTAGATGGCAACAATGTATAGATAATGAGGGTAAACATTTTGATTAAATAAATATGTTACATTTTAGAAAAAAACTAGTTTTAATTTTTCAGTACAAATCGGCAATTTCGTACTTTATAACCCCTAATATAAAACTACGGCGAGTCGACTCTTTTAGAGGTGGGTAGATCCTCGGGGCTTGTGGTACCCGCTTGGTCAGCGTGGCGTTTTAAGGCCTTACATCCCTCATGGACGAGTCAATATGCATGAGGAGGCCCTGTCCAACAGTGAATACTGAAAGGGCTGGTTGCATTGCATATGAAACTATGATAAGTTTATATTTATATACTATGTTTTGTATTACCTATCTACAATTCGTGTAAAATATTTTATTGATACCGTGTCCGTATATTTGAAGGATGTTCACTAACTTGTAGTAGTTCCGGTCGCGGTCGTGCTCGCGGCGGTGGTCCTCCGGCTCGTCGCTCACGTCCGAGAGCGAGCCTACCGATACCCTCCGCCCGCGCGCCGCGCCGCGCTATAGCGTAATGACGAACGTTATATTAAGGCCAATCAGTGACAACCGCTATGACGTTTGAATGCTCATGAAGTTTCGTAATTACCATAAAATACCAATTTCTTTAAACTTAATTGTACAGAAATATTGTACAAAGGGCGGACTTAATACCTTATGGCATTCTCTACCAGTCAACCTTTGAGTACACAGAGAATTAAAAGGGTGCATTGTAAATTATAAAGTACTCTTAATTAGAAAATAAATAAACGTAAAGCATACATAAACATATACATAACAATGCAGGTACAATAATACATATAAATATGTATTTATCTACATATATGATAACAATATACCTACTAGTCTAGCCATAAATATTGTTACAAAGAAACCATTTTTATTTTTACATTATCATTTTATTAGAAGAATTTGTTATTTTAAAAATAAATACAGTGTAAACTCCATTTAACGGCACTCGATTTAGCGACAAATTCCCTAAAACGTTGAAATAACTTGACTATGGTTGGTTTACCTTGTTTTCCATACAATGATACACTCTATGTAGCATCACACCCACTCTAAATAACGACAACAATACGTCATTATTAAACAATAAACAGTACTTTCTAAGTTGCCGAAATAAAAACTGCAGCTGTGTACGTTCTTTTGTTTGTTTTTTGTTACTTTATTGTCTAGCCCGTATGTATTTACCTCGACTGTCGGCATCATACGTATCGAAGATTCTAAGAAATCCGTTCTTTTGTTTGTTGTGATTACCTTGCACGTGTTTACCTCGGCTACTAGACTGTCGTTAGGTTGTTATGCATTATCTGTACATTACCATATTCTTAGTTGCTCACAAACTGCTTTCAAACTGTGAACATGGCGAGTAAGAGAAAATCTTTGTGTGTTAACGAAAAGGTTTTATTAATACGCGCAATAGAGGCGGGAGAAAAGATAAGTGATGTTGGAACACGCTTTGGATTCAGTCGCTCTAAAAACGCAAAAAAACTCGCACTCGCACAAAAAACGACAGACGAAGATAACAGACTATACGCAAGCATTGTTATTTGTATCACTATTAATGTTTGTTGTTTGTAAATGTTATATATACTTTATTAGTAAATACATAATATTATAATAGTAAAATAATATTGATTTTTCTTCTCTTCATTTAACGACAACTCTCAATAACGCCATAAAATGCGCAGTCCCTTCAGTGTCGCTATATAGAGTTTACACTGTATAAGCATTTTAAAAATATAACGTTTTTTTAAATGGTCACCATTTGCTTTTTTAGACATTCTTTCAAACGTTGTAGCCAGATTTTGATTGGAACACGCACCCTTCTCACGGGAAAATTGGCAACTGTATGGAATGTTTTAGGAATTCAATATCATCATGGCGTTTAGAGAATGATATACTCTCTAAAACAGACCATAAATCATAAACGAGCGAATTAAGATCGGGGACTAGATGACGGCCACTCTTCGGCTCTAATGAAGTCTGGAATATTCCTTTCTAGCCACGCCTGTGTTGTGCGAGCCTTATGACCTGGTGCTGAGTCTTGGTGAAAGGATCATTCTTGATTATGGAACAAGGTGTTGTTAAGAGGCTTTGCGACCTTCTCAAGAATCGTATCTTGATACACTTGAGCAAACGTTTTAATACATTTTTCACAAAAATATGGTTCAGTCATTCCTTGATAGCAAACCCTCCACCAAACCATCATTGAAGCCGGTTAGTGGCCACGTTGCAACCAATTGATCAAAGTTAAGAAATGACCAGTAGGTCTTTTGTAAGCAGCACTCCTAAATCATCTTTTAAAATACGTGACATGGTTCTGGGTGCTATATTCATCTCTCTGGATAAAATATTTGCTTCCGGACAGGATTTCTTCGGATTCTCTCGTTCAAACCTTTAATAGTCTGTTTAGTACGAATAGTGCGGGACCGGGGACACCTTTTTCTGATACAAATAGAGGACGTTGCAATGTACCTATCAATAGGCCGGCACACAAACATTTGGTTAATACTAAGCGGATGAAGAGTTTTAAAAATTGCAATTAGCTACATGGCAACTTTGTGTTATCACCCCACTCCATTTTAATATTAGTACAATATTTAATAATGATTGGCGCTAGAATGGGAAAAAACATTTATTTTTCACGTGAGAATGATAGATTCCAAATTCAAATATATATTTTTTTACTTTATTATAACGGTATTTATGGCCCGACTAAGTATATATATTAATATTATTATAGTGGAGACACTGCTGGATATGGGCCTCTCCAAGACTGCACCACACACGATCCTAGGCTCTTCTCTTTCAACTATCACCGGCGAATTTCTTTAAGTCATTGGCCCACCTGGCTGGAAGGCGTCCCACACTGCGTAATTAATGTGGCCATATTTCTTAATGCTTAAATACTGTACTTTAAGGTTGGGAGCGGCTTACTCGGAATGGGCATTGTTTGTAGACGATTTCGAGAGTGGTAAACTGTTTTGATAGAAAGTCATGCAATATCACTATCGGTTGCTGTCCTAGCAGTCGGCATTGATCGGCTCCAGTGTAGTTAATCACACATTCGAACGACTTCAAGGGATTGTAGCGGACGTGGGCATGTCCAGCGTCGGACTGGCCATATAGTCGAGGTGGCGTTTGCCAGCCGGGCCTGGCTTGCGGGACTTAGGCGGTAGGTAGGATAGGAGGCCCGCGCAGGCTAGGTTCCAGCTCTTGCAATCTAAATGTAAACTAGATCAGATAGTTCGTTCATATAATTAGAGAGAAATGAAATAGATGTTTTCCGATAGTATCCCATCTACCACTATCCAGTTTCGGGCCCCGGGCGGAGCCACCCGGGCCCTTCCGGGCCAGTCCGACCCTGGGCATGTCTCTTATAAATGTTTCACAGAAGACTACCGCAAAATGTAGGGAGTAGGTATATAATAATATGTGAAGTAATATTGTAACGAAGTCACTAGTTACAGTAAAAACATAAGTTAGTTCAAAGTACGAATATTAATAGTTTACTTACCGGTAAGTTGGTGGTGCGCGGCTTCGACGGAGCGGCGACCACCGGCGGCGAGGGCTCCTTCGTGGTGTTAGCCCTAAAATATCCATAAGTTTCATTCAATTTTGTGTTTTTTTAAACGTACCTAAAACATTTTATACTATTAGCCAACAGACTACAAACTTTTTTGAGTTATTAACACTACTTTAGCGTTAATATTCGTTGCACCAAATGATTGAACAGGTTTGTTATACAACATTGTATCTGCGGTTGGTATCAGCTGACTAGCTGATACTAACCGCAGCTAGAATGTCTATTGGATATATTGATAATAATCAGCTGCAAAGGAATGTGAATTTGTTTGAACACTCAATCGGTCAATACTGTAAGTCCATTGTCAGAAATTTATAAAACTGGGGTATCTCAAAATATTTGAGTGATTTAAATGAAAGGATCAAAACTAGAGCATACATACCTAAAGGAGAAATAAATATTTTATCGCAAAATAACAACATTTACAAGTTACATAAGATTTTAAATTTTTGTTATCGTGGTTGATATAATAATTGTTATGTAAACAAGTTACTCACGATTTATTATTTATCGTTTGCAAACTAGTTACTTCCGATTTAACGGATAGTATTAACTAAAAGTTGATGGCGTAGCAATGTAAAAACATTAAAAAGACCAAATGTATGCATATACGCTCGCCTTATAATGAGATTCATGCGAGAAGCATTCGTATAACTGGGCACGATTACGAGTGCTTGCACGTTTCTGGTTGTAACATTGCATGCAGTAACCTAGATATAGTAAACAAATATAGGTATCTTGGACTGACAGTAGACTGCAGTATGTCGTGGAAGTCGCATGTGAGTGAAGTCTGCACAAGATTGAGATCTTTGAAAAAGCAGTAAGCACTTTGTATGCACTACACCACGCGCTAGGTTTAAGCAGCTATGGTCTCACCTGCAAGACGTACTTGGATCAAATTGAGCAATTACAAATTAGATTTATGATATATTTATTAGCTGATAAAATTTAAAAAAAATGTAAAGAAAACTATAAATTACTTTACCACTACTGTAAAATTATGGAATATCTGTGCATTTGAAGGTGGAATATCTGTTGGCTGTGGAGCAGTTCAGCAGCGAGGAGTTTAAGGCCTTAGGCCACCCTAGAATTTTCGAAAAATCGATTTTTTTTTTTAATTCCAAGTGGTCCCCTAGGACCTCAAAAATGATGTCCCAAAAGATTATGGCCGGGAAAAACCTTTAGGTACTCGGTTTTCGAATTTTAGTACAAGGCCGTCTGGTCCGCAGCGAGTTCCTTTTGTGAGCGCTAGGGAGAAGGTACGTTAGGGGACTAGAGCAGGTATACGGCAGATGTTATTGAAAGTATTTATTTCCTGACTAGTCTAGACAAGTTTAGACTTGTCGAACGTCTCTTTCAGTTAGTTAGGCACAGCCAAGCATTTGAGAAGGACGCTAGTCGACAAACACTTGTTTTCCTCGATACTTCTGTGAATTTTCACTTCTTTTTCCCTGTATAATTATTAAATTGTTTCTACAATGAGTGATAAAGTGGTGTACAGTGAGAAGAAAGGAATAAAAACGACGTTTTGCACCAGAAAGAGACCAAAAATATCTCGAAGAAGACCATTGAATCGCCATGAGTTAGAAGCACCAGACGACTTGAATGCCAGTACATCGGCAAAAAAACTGAAGCAATCGGAAGATTTGTATGATATTGAAGTGAATCCAGCGTTTGGGTATCGTATCATTAACTTTATCGCAGTATTTTCGGCTATTTCGAACGCTGTCGTTTGTAAGATATGCCAATCGGAAGTGAAATTTACTGAAAGCAGTAAGCGTGGTTTGGGATTCAAACTAGTAGTGTCCTGTCAGAATTGTGAAAAGACTGAGATACCGAGTTGTCCACTTGTTGAGAAAGGCTATGAAATCAACCGTAGAATCATAATTGCCATGCGATTGCTTGGAGTTGGTTGGCACGGAATAAGAAAATTCTGTGCATTCATGGAATTACCTCGGTCTACCTTTCACTCATTCTACGATAAGGTTGTCAAAAAAATGAGCACTGCAACCAATCTAGTTTGCAAGAACAGTATGATGAGAGCTGCGAAAGAAGAGAAAACCGTATCTATTGAAAATGGAGAAAATGGAATTGTAGTATCAGGCGATGGCTCGTGGAGAAAACGTGGATTTACGTCTTTATATGGGATAACGACTCTTATTGGCTATAACTCTGGAAAAATCGTTGATTGTGTAGTAAAATCAAAATACTGTAAGGCGTGTGAATATTGGGCTAAAAAAAAAGATACCGAAGAATATGCGGAGTGGGCAGAAAATCATGCAGAAGAATGCGCTGTGAATCACGATGGATCGGCAGGAAAAATGGAAGTCGATGCAGTTGTTGAGATGTTTCGCCGCTCTGAAACTTTGCACCAGCTCAAATATACTCACTATATTGGTGACGGTGATTCTAAGACTTTCAAAGGCATTACAGATGCTAAGCCGTATGAGGATTTCACAGTACTCAAGAAAGAGTGCATAGATCACGTGCAAAAGCGAATGGGCACCCGACTATGTAAGTTGAAAAAGAAGACAAAAGGTCTCGGTGGAAGGGGCAAATTGACTGGGAAACTTATAGACGAGCTATCTATTTATTATGGATTAGCGATTCGTAGAAACAGTGATTCAGTTAAGAACATGAGAAGCAGTATATGGGCTACACTGGATCACAAATTATCTACTGATGATAAACCGCAGCACGACAAATGTCCTATTGGAGAGGATTCATGGTGCTCATGGCAACGCGCTAAAGCTACAAATACTTTGGCTGACTACAAACATAAGTCAGCTCTTCCAATTCAAGTCTATGAAGCTATCAAACCAATCTATGAAGAACTGACCAGTGAAGATCTTCTAACTCGGTGCATCGGTGGTTACACACAAAACAATAATGAAAGCTTCAATTCCACTGTGTGGGCATTGGCCCCGAAATCCATTTCGAGTGGTAAAACAATCTTGGATGTAGCCACGGATATTGCAGTTTGTGTGTTCAATGACGGGTTTGCTTCAATTTTGCACGTAATGGAGGCAATGAACTTGGAAATCGGCCCGAACAGCTACGAAATGTGCCTGGAGATCGACAAACAGCGCATAAAGCTTGCAGAAAGATCGCTGTCCGACCGGGTAAAAGAGGCAAGAATCGCTTCAAGATCAAGCAGAAAAGAAATGCAAGAGCAGGAAGATAATCTGGAAGGCCAATTGTATGGTGCAGGCATCGCAGATTAAAGGTATTGTAAAATTATTCATGATTTTATACTACTCAAAACTTCAAACGCGTTTATCTCAATACTGCATTTTTCAAGTTGGCCGGACTCATAACTCAGGCAATTTTCAACCGATTAACTTGAAATTTTGAAAATATCTTGAAAAATACATTGTCTATGGAAGTACGTAGGATTTTTTTTTTTATATTGCGTAGTTCATTCGTTATTAACAATTATCTGACAATTTTTTAGGCAAGTTCTTCACTTTCCACTTTAGAAGGGCGCCATTTGGCCAAAAATCAATATATCGCAAAAATCCTACGTACTTCTATAGCAGTTATTATATATAATAAAAAAAATTCATTGGCTCATTATGATTTAAAAAGTTACAGGAGCTGTTAGTCCGGCCGTGGACCCCGAAAAAAAAGAGACGTCATCGCAAAAACGCTGCGCAGCCGCCATTTTGCACTAAATCGTTTCAAAAAAATTATTGTAAGCAGTCACTGATATGAATAATAAAATCACGTTTCTGTTATCTCGATTTATTTTGTAGTATTTCTGAAAAAAAATTCCCAAAAAGCCTATTTTTTTCGGCCTCTAGAGTGGCCTAAGGCCTTAAAGAAGTTGTCTCTCACTGGCATGCGACAAGGCAAAGAGAAAATATGGCCCTGGTCGTTCAAAAATCGGGCAATTATTTTGGAATAAGAACCAGAAAGTATCGAGTGCCCCGAGTTTTGACTGAATTTCCTAAGTGGGTAAGATTACCACACTGAAAGTTATAGTTATATTAAAAAACATATTTTTAATAGATTAGATAAGCTGTAGATTGCTGAGGGTGCTCCCACGAGACGTACTGGTGAGGAGACACCCAGAAATCAATGCACAATACATATTGGTCACAGTTATAACATAGTATGTAATGAGGGGCATGTTTACTGCCGACAGACTGTACTGCAGTTTGCCAGTTACAATTTGTAATAGTTCGGTGTCTGTTTAAATTTAATAAATAAAAATCGTAAGTATCTAACCCGTAACATATTAACACATAACATTAACACATAACATATTAACCCGTAACACATAACCCGAAACATTAATCATATAATCCTAGTAGCTGTTCACAAAACATGTCTGTCTATGTCATGTTTCCTGCCGTAACAGGTATTTTTTGAATACATACTTTATTTAATAGAAGGAAATCAAAGGAAATTACTCACTTTTTTTCTGTGTTTTTCTCGACACCTGGAATATATTAAGATTATTTTTAAATTCAATACAAGTGTTCAATACAATGTAAGGGTTCTAGTTTCATATCCCTGGTGGTTTCAGAAGATTCCTCTCAAGATCTTTGCGAGTTTTGGGATCCTTGGCGTAGATATTTCGAGCAAAGTAGAGTTTCGGTGTCATCTCTTTATACCGCGATCGCGAAAGTTGTAGAATGAACTGCCAGCTGACGTATTACCGTTACGTCACGACATCGGGCTTCAAGAGCTGTGGACAGGATTCTGCAAGGTCGGCAGCGCCCTGGTATGGCAGATGTACATGGGCGGCGGTGATCACTTACCATCATGTGGGCCATCCGCTCGTCTGCTATCTATTCTTTATAAAAGGGATATTTTCTATGCAAATTTTTTTTATTCCCGTGGTGCCTCCGCAATTAATGAAGATTGGCGATTACTTCCGAATATTTTGAGCTATTTCTCGCGAGAGAAACAATTCGGCGGTACTCGCGTTGCCAGTCCACTCCAGCCACGACTTTTTAATACCATAAAAACGTTATATATGAGGTATTGGCACTTCATCAATGATATATCATTTAATATTCACTATGTCAATAGAGGATTGAACAGTGTGCACTTGGAAATTATATCAAATTTGAACTTACTTCGTGTAAAGGCGCGGGCAAGAGACTCGTGAAAAAATAATAATATTGGCTTCTGTAAACTTACGTAAAGATTCTATCAAGTTGACATCAACCACCTCTTCAAATGTATGACCACTGTTCTCAGATATATGATACGAATTGGCCAGCCAGCGGTGTATGTTCTCCCTGTAAAACGTTAGTGGTAAGCGGTTACATAGTACAATGATATTCATAGAACCAAAATTTACTGTGATGAATCTTTGCTGTCTACAATTACTTATATGTGCAGAACTACTGGAGTCTTAAATTTTCCTCAAGTGATTGTACATTCTTGTATTTGTGATTGTAGTGAAATAAGCCTCTTAAACCAAAAAAAGACATTATCTATACTGTACTACAGTATACAGTGAACCGTACTACAGTGCAGGACACAATGGTAGAGGACTAACTTGTTCTTCTCGTACTCCTCCTTGTCGATGTTGACGGGTCGCAGCCGACCGAACTTGTCCTCGATGCGCTGCGCGAGCCGGTTGATCACGATCATGACAGCCTCGCGGCACTGAGGGTTGCCGCGGAAAGGGTACAGTCGGTTGTGCGCCTTCTGGAAGTGACGCGCCTGCCACACACACATACAAATTAATAGAAGGGGACACATGAGCAGACACTCCACTGGGCGGTAAGTGGATGCTGTCCAGAACGACAACCGATAGCATGTCCTGGATGCGCCGCCTATGTTTGAAGATTTAGGAATATAAAGTAATAAAAGAGAAATTATTAGGAGTCCCGCGTCAATTTAGTGATGTCATTCTTAGTAATTTAAATTTATTTACTTCAGTTATTAAAAAATAGGTTTTGCTGATCATATTTCTTTGCTAATTTTAATAATTTAGTATTTTTCTACTGCTTGTTTAGTTAAATACAAGCCATTAGAAAATGAGGCAATTGTAAGTTTGCGATGGGGGCCTAACGCTATATTTGTCACAACTATTGTACTATTGTACAACTGTCATTGTGACGTTGTTAAGACCGTTAGTACCGTTTTACGGAAGCGGTTGTGTATTAATCAATTTAATTGACTGTTAAAGTTTGTTTTTACAAATAGAATTAAAAAAAAACTGTCAGATAAAGAAAATCTCCATGAAAAAAAAAGAAGATAATTTGCTACTGAGTACACGACTCTACGATAAAATGCTAAGAAATTAATGACGCTCTTGGGATCAAACAAGTGTGCACACTATACTCTGTCCACTACGTTTTTTTCTATTTGACGTTTGCACGCCTTTGACAGTTCCGTATTTCTTGAGTCAAGTGTACTCGAAATAATGTCATACTTTATTGTTGAGGGGGAAGAAATAGTGACGATCTCTGACATACCACAGACTATAAGCTATCACACGTAAAATAAATCGAAAATGATAGTTTTAAATAAAAGGAAAAAATATCTACCTAAGGTATTTATTTGTAAATAACATGTGAACAATTTTTGTTCACGCAGGTTATCGAAGTTGACGTCACGGTCCCAATCAGACATTATTAATCTTTTCGTCCTCTCGACCAGTTGCCCAGTTTTCAGTAGTCATATATCCTTTAATAATTCTAGCAAGTTTTTTGCCGTAATTGGAGGAGTCGGTGTTATTTCTGGCGGCGTATCCTTTAATTTGTGCCCATATCAGTTCTATTGCGTTATATTGGCAGTGGTGTGGGGGAATCCTAAGGACATTGTGGCCATATTCTGCTGCCATATCGTCAACCTGGTCCCGTCCCAAGCTGAAATCCAGTTTTGCCTTCTGCGGAAATTCCTCCCCAGACTGTCCATGATCTCCCGCCATAACTCACTTTCTCTTCAATACAGCACTGCACAAAACGCTTTCTTCAGTACACCTTCCTCCTTCCATCGTTACCATACAGCATAATCTTGGATTCATCAGTGAAGAGTACCTGGCTCCATGGACGTTGAGTTCAACGCAAATGTTCGCGAGCAAACTGAAGGCGCGCCATTCGGTGAGCTCGTGTCAGTTTGTTTCCATGGGTTGGCTTATATGGTTTTATATCACGTTCTTAGAGTCTCCTTCTAACAGTCCGAGCGCTAACAGGCACTCCATGAAAGTCTCGAAGCTGTTCTTGGATCTGTACTGAGGTCAGGAGATGATTTCCTATGCTAATCGTGAAGATAAACCGATCTTGTCTTTCCGTCGTCACTCGGAATCGTGGTCCTCCTGGACGACGAACGAAGCCGTCAGTCAGGCTCTAGGTATCGATGGTACACTCTTTAAACAGAAGAACGGCTTAAATGAAGTTGTGTACTCACATTTCGCTGACTAAGCTCAGACCGAAGAAGTACCACAGCTTGCGCGGCTAGTTCAGGCACAGTATTCATAATTTTATGGTCAAAATCTGTTCAAATCTCAGGAAAAGCAATATAACAAAACTATTATTGCAGAGAAAACAACGCCATTAAATAAAAAAAAACTGCTCCAATTCAAACCTTATGCTTCCTTATTTTTTCAAAACTATGAACTGACTCGAATTTTCTTCTGTGGTTCAAATTCGTGAATTAAAATTTGGAACAATAGCACACCCAAATGATGGCAAATGTGCCAACTTCCAAACTGCATAAAAAGTTTCTCTTTATGTATATTATTTATTATTAATATTATTTTTATGTCAGGTCTTTACACATAAAAGTGCAGGGTCGCTCGATACAGGTACACAAAAAGTATTTTTTTGTCGGGTCTTTGTCATATAATATCATTAACAACATTGAATTACTGTCCTAAATAATTCAATATTCGCAAACTCATTGCGCTGAGCAACCATGCACAACCGTAATTACAAATCCGACAAGTACGTGTCGGAAATATGTTAGGAGGGCTACTAACATATTGAAACATTTACAATTAATCGAGTAATTAAAAAAAAAAATTAATTTCATGAATGTTAAGTTAAATGGTATTCATCTGTTAATGGTAACAAGGTATAGCCGGTCAATTACCAAGGCCGAATCAATGGATTCTGCTCATTATTCTTGAGTTAATTGACATAAAATGTGGCGTACTTTATTATAAAAATATCTTTTTTTTTGTGCTGTGTATTTAAAAAAATATTAGCAAAAACTCGAAAAAGATTTGTAATTTGTATAATTTTAAAATTTGTTGGTTACGCCGTTTTATGCTATTAATCTTAATTACATATCTACATTCAGATTTAATATAGTGGGCCAGCTGTCCTATGTGCGTACTGACCAAATAGTTGAATCTGTGCCAGAAGCAGGTCATGTGGTTGACGATGGTGCGCGGGTAGCCCTGCTTGAAGCACAGCGTGCACATGTACTGCGGCTCGTGGTGCGGCTCATCCGGCGGGTACTCCACCAGATACTCCACGCCCAGCAGCGGAGCACTATCGATGTCGAGAAAAATCGGAAAAAGTTAAAAAACTGACTTCAATTAGGTTCTCTGTTTGATGTATATGTATGTATGTTCAGTTTTCTGCGATGACAAAATAAAAAATCATTTGTTAAAAACCTTTGGGCCTTTTTGATCGAGTTGCCTAAAATACAGGATGACTATGAAGACGCATGCCTAAAAGGCAAGATGCCAATGAAGCAGTATGCCTAAACCGCACAATGACTAAGAAGCAGTATATCTGAAATGTATATCACTAAAATAAAAAAACTGGGTAACTTAAAAAAAAGTCAAGTATTTTATTACGGGTGTAGGTCATTAAAAGTGTTAATGTCATAAAATAATACAATATTAATTAGATCAGAAAATTGAAATTTATTTATTTTAAAAATATCTTAAATTAAATTATTATTAAAACGACTAAAATATGAAATCTACGGCTTATCAATATAAAATATGGCTTGAAATCAAAAAATCGTATCTCTTGAATATATCAGAAATGATCTTAGGCTTTCTGATCTGAAGTTTTAATACGAAAATTTAATTTGCTTTTTAATCTTGCGTATACGATCCAGAAATTCGAAGTGTGCTATGCATTTTTCATTTAACTTTTTAAGTTCTTGCTTGTACTTGGTACTAAATAGTATATCAACATTTTTGCGGTTATTGTAATTAAACACGGAACATTTTATTTTCTGGTCATGCCACTTTGCCTCTTTTAATATTTTTTTCTCCTACTTGCTCGGAAATGGCTTCATTAATTCGTCGTCATTAATTAATTCGGAAATGGCCGTCAATTACTTTATTTCGGGCCTAGACAGTAATGTACTATTGTAGGAAATTAATAAACGTCGAATTAAAGCATTTTGCTTTGTAGCCATTGACTTTAGGCACAGCTTCTTAGTCATGGTGCATTTCAGGCAATTCGATGAAAACGGACTGAGCTTTTTAGCGTTTTCTTTGTCGTCTTCTGGCAGCTTCAAACATGTCGTAATCTCTGCGATTTCTTTCTGATACAATATCAGAAGTCGGTAATTTGCCGTGTATTTTGAGTGGCAAAATGCATCTCTACCAAAAACCAAAACCAAATACCACTACCAAAAAAGTCTTTCACACACATCACAAGAGCGGATGCGGTCTCACAGACCTTGACATTTACCTGTTAAGATCACATTATGTAGTCGGAAACGACGATTCAGTACATTTAAAACAAAACGTTCCTGGTTCCACCCTATATATACATCTGACGTTGCCAATGACTTTGGCCACTGCGTAGTTCTAAATCGCACGCAGTGTTCCAGGTCACGTTTTACGTGTGCGTCGATTGCGTTCGAACGTCCAAATTTAGTCATTGTTATCTACTATGCCTAATTATTACGTTTTTTAATTTTTCCGTGAGATTGGTTTTTATTTTTGTTAATTTTAAATACTTTATTTTTAAGTACTTACGTGATTTGATCAATGGTGTCCTGTATGTGGCACTTGGCAGTTCGGTACCTCTCATATTTCTCTTCGAGGTCCATATTTCCACTCGTTTTGTTATGACCATGACTGCTTGCGACTGGCGCTGTAAATTCATCACAAAGAAGTTAAAATTATTCACACATCCTTCCATCTCTTGGTCCGCATACTCACAAACATTTAATATCGAACAGTTGATGGTAGTTTATATAGTTAAAACTTGACACGAGTTGTAGCGTATAGTATTGTACAGATCAAAAATGTTTTTATCAAGTTTGTTTTCTTAGTGTCTTTCCTTCGACAAATACGTAAAGTTAATCGGCCACATTGATGAGATATTCTCTTATTTATCTACAAAATATGCATATGCAGTACCCAGCGATATAAATATGTATATAAATTTAATTAAAACTAAGTTAATTAAAGTACATATAAAAATGCTTTCAGTCTATTTACTTGTACATGGTTTTACATTGTGTAATGCACGCTATCTATATACTATAAAGTCAAGGTTACCTTGAAGGTAGGCTTTATAGTATATTATGTATGCAAAATTTATGGTCAGAAATATTTCCATACTTATGAGAATAATGTCGATTTGTTATTGGCGATGTGTCATATCTGGCTACCGTACAATGGTTGGATATTCACTTGAGAATTCATAACACTAGCAAGACGGGAAAAACCGCTAACGTACGAGGAAGGCCAGGGGCCATTCGACCCTATACAATAGTCTAGTTTCCAATTGCATTTGTGTGTAACTAATCATATGTATTTATAGAAATAAAAGGGGAAGAAATAATTTTAAGTTTCCAGTGTAATAAATTTGCGTTTATTTTAGAAAAAAAAACCTAGCTACAGTCACGACATACATATTACAGACACGACATATACAGTCGTATAAAGATTTTTGATTAATTAAATTAATTAATTAATTATGGACGAGGGCGACAGACGAGCATATAGTCCACCTAAAGATAAGTGGATACTGTCGCCCATAGACATCAGCGATACATGCCAACATTAGTACAAAATGATAAACGTTGGCACGACCCCGGATGCGCTGATCTTTGGAGATATAGGAATGGATTTGTAGAAAGGGTTGGGAAAATGGCGAGGGGTAGGATGGGAATGGGCTCTGAGAAATCTCACTCACTACCGAAACACGTCCGTACATTAGGGAAATAAGATAAAGCGGGAAATGCGGTACATTTCAAGGTAGTCTTCTGTGAGAGAGGGGTAACGTGGCCATTCAAGCGCGCCCAGCGGCTGTTGGATTGCAGCGTGAACCCTCCCCTTCCTTGATTGATTGATTGCAACTTCCACATGTTTTTTTTACAAAAGTCACATTTGTTTTATTTTTACAACCAGTTTGACAGCAATGACGCCTTTTTCTTGAGTCTGCAGTCGGCTGAAGTTTCTAACAAGATAGGACGTTGCAACGATGCCTCAGGAGTAGGTTCTTCTGAAATGTTACTAAGTTCGAGCGCCAGTTGCAGAATAAAGTCCCTTCTACGCACTTTTTGTTGTTTCATTTTTTATTTTATTTTTTTTTATATATAAAAAAGTGGGCGGACGAGCAAGCGGTCCCACGTGATGGTAAGTGTTACCGCCGCCCATGGACACCTGCAACACCAGGGGGTATTCGGGCGCGCCGCCGACCTTGCAAAATTCTATTCACAGCTTTCTTGAAGAACCCCATGTCGTAGCTTAATGAAAAGACCTTGGTACCCAGGCATTTATCGCAGCTAAATCTAAAATATAGAAAACTTGCACTGGCCATCTTCTAGAAGCTGTTTTGACGCTGTATCTTCTCGTCATTTATTCAACCACATCAACACCATATTTAGTGGAGTTGTAAAACATTACAGTTAGTGGTTTTTTCTTGACATTACCAGATTCTATCTGAACAGTATCATGTAAAGCACTAAGTAACAAAACGTTCTTACTTCTCTATGTTTGGTAAACTGTCAATGAGCATGGATCATTTTCTGTTTTCAGAACTTTGGTGTCATGTAAATCCAGTGTTCGATTTTTTACGCACGGTGGAATATCACGCCTCCCTTTGTTCATAGTACCAACAAGAGTTTAGACAGCAATTTTTGTGCGAGAGATACAGTTGTGAAAAAGTTGTCTCTGGTCACATTTCTACCTTTATTCAGAAATGGCTCCATGAGTCGCATGACGACGTGTTGTCCAACTTTAGGAAACGTATATTGTAAATTGTATTTATTTTTCAACGTAATCACCTTCTAATCTAAATACCTTGAATAACGTTTTAAAAGTTGCTCAATTCCCTTGGAAAAAAAGGCTAGATCCTGGGTATCGAAAAAAGACTTTATAAATGACCTCATCATCTCCGTGAAATATTATACCACGCAAGTGTTTTTTCAAATTGGTAAAAGGGTGAAAATCACTAGGAGCTAGGTCCTGAGAATATAGCGGATGCTGCATCAACTGAAACCCAGCCGTTCGGATGGCAGCGCCTGCAACATCAGACGGATGCGCAGGTGCAATGTCATGATGAAAAAGCACTCCGGCACGGAATTTTCAAGTCGTTTATTTTTTTATTTCCTCGAGTAGTTTTTTAATCAATGTTGCCTAATACTCTCCAGTTATTGTCTGTCCTTTAGTTAAATAACCGATCATAATGATACCTTCCGCTTCCCAGAAGACCGAGGCCATTATCTTGCCAGTGGATGCAGAGACCTTGAATCTCTTGGCCGGCGGGGAGGACTATTTTTTCCACACCTTACTTTGGTTCTTCGTCTCCGGGTCAAAATGGTGAACCCACGTTTCATCAACGGCCACAAAACGTAGTCGAAAAGATTCTGGATCTCGGTCAATAATTGCCAAAGTTTGCTTTGAAATGTCTACTCTTGCTTTCTTTTGTGCGTCTGTTAACATTCGAGGAACCCAACGCGCTCCCACTTTTTTAATTTTAAGGTATGAGTTAAAATAAACTGAATTGTCCCGAACGAAAGCTTCATAATCTCAGCTAAATGACGAATATGACTATTCGATCGTCGATCTGTCTTAACAATTTCTTCATTTTTTTTAACATTGTATTCAGTAGCAGCGGTTGTTGGGCGCCCAGAGCGAGTCTCGTCGTTACAGACGCTTCTGCCGCGTTTAAATTCCGCGCACCAGTATGCTAATGTAGAATAAAAGAGAGCATTGTCTCCCAAAGTAGACTGCAATTCTTCAAAAACACATTTCGTAGATAAAATTTCAGGCAGAAATATTTAATAGCGCACGAACTTCGATTTTCTCCATTTTGTACACTAATAAAATTACCGCCAAATGTAAACAACGAAAAAAATATTGGTGACAGTTTATTTTTTTAATTCTTTTAGCACTGGCTACTACTGAATTTGAGATTCGAATTAAATAGAATGCATTCCTATAATTTAATGTAAAGTATCCGATTCCAGAAACTTATTGATCAATCAACCTAGTACATTTTTATCTTCACTATCCAATTGATCATCTGGTAATGATTGCAAATATGCTAATAATTCTTCGTCGCAGAGAAATAGAGACATTTCTTTATGGAATACAAAAACAAAAATAATAAAGTTTACTTAACGAAATCGCTTAGAGTAATGCAACAAAGACACTATCGTATGTAGGTACGTGTAAAAGGATCGATCAATAATTTTAAAATAAATATTTATAATTACCCATAATAACAATTCATACATCTATTGAACAGGTCAAATGACCCTAGTCGTCTTTATCGGTAAAAGCTATTTTTTTACGCGTTTGGATGTTCATATGTGAATTATGTGAACACTTTTGTTTTGAAATTAATGCTATTTTATTAAAAGTCACGAGGCATAAAGTTATACAAACAAATAGTAATAAAATAATCAATGATGCAAGTTCAAATTCGGTCAAATGACCCCCAGCCGTCTTTCTAGTGTTAAAGGTGTATACTTCAATCAAATTTTTATGTTGTTTCCTAATTATGAAAATCAGGTATGATATGGTAAAGCTTTACTGTAACAAATAGAAGGGGCTTACCAGGGGCGCGTGCCACTGCTAACTGTTCATCAGGGACGTTAGGCCATGGTAACTGTTTACCAGAGGCTTGATAATCAGGCAAGGCAGGTTTGCTCGATTTTCCTTTTATTTGGAGAATATAAGGATGTTCTTCAAACAAACTTAACGGCCACATAGACTTATATCCTATCTTGGATTTGTGTTTCTTGCCCGATATATGAGTCTGTAAATGAAAAATTCCATTACTGCTACCTATATTTCTTAATATTACTATAAAACAAAATATTATAAGGCCTAGGACCAAATTTTTTGCTAACACTGTTATACTTTTTCGTCCATAGTGTTTCTAACTAAAAATTAAGCACTTATTGTTACTGTAAATTGTTTTTGGATAAAACCTGACAAATACCCGTTATTATGCCCAGTTATTGATACGTTAATTGATTTTCTCTATTAATTTGTCCATAATATTTTTTTATATTTTTAATTACCCCATAGAAATGATAGAAAATTAACATGTCTCTACTAAGACTACTGTGAAATATTTTAGTTTTGTTTAAAACCATGAACGCCATATCTTATAATTTATTTGTAAATATAGTGTCATAGATTTTACTAACATGGATTTATACTTAAAATATGCAATAAGTATCATAATTTCAAATTTAGCGGGTATTTTCAGTATGTCCCAAATACTGTTCCGTTGTGCAACTTCAGATGTGCGACGACATAATTCGGAAATTACAACGGCATTTCGGTAGGTTCTTTAATATTTAAATGGCAACAGTGACTCTGACAACTGTCTGACAACGCCGGTATTGTGTGTCGTTAAAATTTTGTGACTTCTTTTATAGATTTTATTGTTTTCTGTGCTTATTTTTCTGCATAAACGCAAAAAAAACGATAACCTTATACTGTGTATTGTTGAAATATCCCAAGTTTACTAGTTTTTATGTTTAATTTATATGCAATGTGAATCGTTTTAGGGTAGGTCGTGAAGTATTTTGATTCCATTGTGCGACAAGTGACACGAAATTGTGCGACGTGTCACAACGGATTTTTGCAAAGGTAAGTACACATCAACTAATCACACGTTCTCGATTTATAATATATAATATAAAAAGGTATAAAGAAATAAAATAATAAAAATAAATATTATATAATATAATTATAAATAATAAAATTACTGTTATTCAGAATGTAAACAAAAGATCTACCAAACTGAATTAGCATATTAAATTTTCTTTCAAATATTTATCATATAGTATCTTATTACATACATATATACATACACACAACACACACATATATACACACATATACTCGTTGTATTTATATATATATTGATTATTAAAAGTATAGTAAAATCAATTATATATTAATGAATAATATCACAATATAGCTGATATATGTATATCATTCATCAAATTGTGAATACGCCTTTATGATTCCAGTGTACTACATCATTTTCCATTGTGATACTTTCTATTGTGATTTCCGTTGTGCATCGATGCAAAAAAATTGGTCCTGACCCATAAGTGTTATATTCTAAAACGCCTTTTATTCAAATATAAACATCTCTCATTATCAGTTTATTTGAACGCCCGCATTTTACGAAAATTTTCAACAGATTTTTGCAGTGGTTCCATTTTTAAGAAGACAAGATACGATCGGATGACAATCAAATTGGAATTAAAATATGTGTAGCAAAGTAACAAATCAATTTTCTAGCGGGAGAAATATGAACCCGATTGATCCCGAAAGGATAGCTGACCTGCAAGACGGGCTCCCCAGCGCAAATGGCCGCACAGGGATAGCACAAGTATATCCATTTGCCGGCAATGTCGCGGCCGCGCCGCTCAACCATGCACCGTGTCGACCCATCCTCGAGCCTGATCTTCAAGCTGTCCAGGTGATTCTGAAACTCTTGTTCCGCCTGGAAAATGTTCAAACAAAAACCTCATTTTCCTTAAACAATATCATCGTAAAAAAACAGTATGCGCGTGTGTCCCGTAGTACACCCGTACAACCTAGTAACGTTTTGGGATTGATAAATGAAATAAAACAGACAAAAATAGATTTATTTATTTATTTAAAATTATACCTTCAATGTTGATTTCTTCCAACATACTCACCAACTCCATACGATGCGCATTAATTAATAAGTTATATATATTCACAAAAATCACTTTGTATTGTAAAAAACCCAAAAATATTAACCTGACGACGATTGGTTAATGCTTCATGTTTTATTAAAAGAATTAAACCAATGAATTAGCGATTTGAATTCCGCAAAAAGATCCGAATAATAACCGACCTTGACTTTTCGTTTAATATGGCTATAGATAAAGCTTTACTCTAATGTTGAACCGTTTGTCATAGCTACAAAACTAATAATATCCTTCTATAGTATTATCTTTTATTATCTTAGGGATTTTTTTTTATTAAAAATACGGTAAATAATCCTCACGCCACTAAGATGAATCCGATTTAGACCTTATTTAATGTGTTAATCAGATTAATAGTTTAGGTTCTATATGGTTAGAAATTATCTCACATATTGTATTGCATTACTAGACTACTAAAATCATAATCCTTACTTTTTAGCTTCTACGTAGTCATATACCAAAATGATATCACTGAAATGGTTCATATTCTTAAATCAAATAATTGTTACTCCTAAGAGAGACTGCAAGTTTTTTTTAAAGGATTTTTTTTTATAGAAGTGATGGCTGATGGGCGGGTGGCCCACCAGATGGTAAGTGGTTACAACCGGCCATGGACACCTGCAAAACCAGAGGAGATGCGGATGTGCTATCGACCTTGTAGAATCCTATTAACAGCCTTCTTGAAGAGTCCTTGTTGTAGCTTAGTGGAAAAACCTTAGAAGGCAGTTCATTTCACAACTATCGAGTTTGTGATAGTGTTTTGAAGACCGCGCAGTATACAGCAGTTCTCCGTCAAGGAAGTGCATATGAATGAACCCCCCCTGGTGATGTGAGATGCGATAATAAAAACCCAAACTTTGCATTATGTAGAGAGATGCTACATCTCTTCGGACCGTGAGTGAGCGATTCTAATTACAGTGCACCTAGTTAGGGGTGTGAAAAGTACTCGTTAAAGGGCTTAATTTGTACTTTGTAAAGCAACAAATGTTGCCCAGAGCAAAGTAGTGCATCAATCTATCTAGTAGAATTAGCTATTTTAAAGCTAGTTGGGCCTTGTTTTCCAGACTCTAGAACTGGTCTTTGTTGGAAATATCGACATCAAGTACCCCAATACTATCAGAGATCTTGAGAGAGGTGTTCTGAAATTGAGGTGCTATGAAGAATGGGCCTTCTTATGGGCAAATGCCTGTGCATCTACTCTTATTTTACTATTTACTTATTTTACTACTCTTATTTTACTAGGGATAAATTGGACAGACTATTTGGTCTTCGATTTTAAATACAAGCCTGACACGATTCTCTATCCACGAAGAATATTAATGTGCTGTCAACTGCACTAAAAATGTCGTCTACAAAAATATTGTAGTCTGCATAACAGCGAATGTTACTCACTTTTAACAGATTGTTAATAAGCAGAAGGGGGAAGTCTTGCGGAATACCAACATTAATCAACATGATGTCGGAACAGCTACTGTCGGCTAAACTTTAATGCTCCTTCCAGTCAGACAATCCGAAAGAAGGTAGCATGAAAAACAGTGCAGTGTAATAAAACCGATCAAAAGCCTTTGCAATATCGACTGTCAGCCAGAGCCTCACCTGTACTCTACTACGGTATTAGTCTAATGGCGTGTAAACTACACTACAAGATCATCAGTCAATTTTGTATTTAAGTAATAGGTAAATTCAAAAACTACTGGACCAATTTAGAAAATTTAATTTGGCTATACTAGGAAATTGCTCACATAGTAATAGCAATTATGCGTAAAAAAGGTGAGAGACTATTGTTCCACCTGAGCTAAGCTATGGCATGTAGCGATATATTTAATGAAGTATTTAATCGTAATAAAATTAATACCCTTTCATGTCTAATAAACATATATTCTGTACATATAATAAAATCGTAACAAAGCCGTACATGAAATATTTTAAATACATAGAAAATATAAAGTACGAAAGATATAGAGCGCAAACTAATTTTTTTGAATTATTGTCTTTCTGTCTGAATGCGCATCACGCAAAAATCCCAACTATGGGACGGATTTTAATTAAACTTGGCGTAGATATAGCTTTGTGCCGGGTTAACTTTTAGGGTACCTTATATGCAGATCCATTACATAGTTCCCACAGGAATGTACAGTATAGGGTAAGAGTACAACAAACTAAACATACATACGAACATTCATGCGAACAAAGTCACGGACACAAGCCAGGAAAAAATAAAGCGTTAGCAGCAAAACGCCAGTAAGTAATAATTGTAATGTTGGCAGCAACATTTGTTCAAAGGCAGATCAGATTTTTGTCACCACAATGTAAAAAATATAACATAAGATTATGACAAAATAAAATAAAAACTGGCATCTGTATTATCAGTAATGTAAAATTGGTATATACTCGTATGTCCGAAAACGCTCAGCGGGCGAAAAACTTTTATAACGCATCTTAGCAAACCTAAAAAGATCACAATGCATTGCCTATTGCCTATTGCCTATCATGACAAATCTATTATTAAATTTATTATGACAAATGAAAATAACCAAAACTTATAGCTTATTGGATTCTGCACCTTATTCAATTCTAGCGGCACAAGCGTTTACCTATCTATTACCTTGTTAAGAGTCATATACGAATATCATTTTTTATTTAGTTGTCCGATTTCCGAAGTGATCGAAACATTTGTTTGAAATATGGTGCAAGAAAGGCATTTTTTGTGTGGTCATTATTTTTCATGATACCTTTTGTTCATGTTGAACGAACAACATACATATTACTTGTTGCGTATATTTGCTAGGTACTGTTTTAGGATTGCTCTGTAAATGAAATATTAAATGAAGAAGTTACTTTATTTAAAGTAAATAAATTATCATTATGTATTTTGCTGGTATCATTATGTATTTCCACTAATTCGAGGGAGAAATGCCATAACAGAACTGGTGGGATTTTTTTCTGATTCTGCATGTTATTTTCTGTAAAAGAATGACACATCCTCATCTACTTATTATAAAAAAATCAAGATATTATTTTAACATAGACAAACAAAAGTACATCTATGCACACCACACTTGTAAATCATAGATTGGCAAATATAAAATTATTTGGAAGCAGAACGTAAAGTATAACAATGAGAAAAATTTCCTCATTTGATCATCAAATTTCTCAATCCAGAAAGTGTCACGAGTTCTATTATTTAGAAGTAGGTAGAACACAAGATAGAACTAGTGAGGAAAATCCCACTAGTTTGATGATTACACATCTCAATCAAATTATTTCTCTAATGCAACAAGGGAAAATATGCTGTTGAACTTCATATTATTATTATTATTTAAATAAACTTGCTTTTAAACTGAATGTACAGTATAAACATTTACACAAACATGATTTAAGAGTTATGTTATGACCCTTAATTATTGTTCCACATAGTTTATGAAGATGAATATGGATTGTCTTAAGGAATCATTGTGTTAGCTCCAGGACAGTTCAGATATTCTCAGATATGGCAAATAGCTTTAACTTTAAATTTTATAGCTTATAATAACTTTTTAAAATTTTTTCGCGTTTTGTACATATTTTATATTCTATCTTATTTGAACGTGTAAACAAATACCTTTATTATACGCGTTCAGACCCGATTTAGAATATAAAATGGCAGATAGTATGTTCATACCAGGTTCAGAGTTCGGCTAAAAGCTAGCTAGAAAGTAAGTGGCTAGTAGACAGTCTAGGGTTATTAAATCTCGGCTTTCATTCGTGTGATTGCGAATTTATATTCTCAGCCCATACCACTAAGTCTCTACTCAAAGTATGAATTTTTAAAATAGTCAGTATCTTGGCAGTAAAGAAAAACATCGTGAGGAAAGCAACACGCTCAAGAATTTAAACAATGTATATCCATCAATCAACACTAGATGACATAAAATAGTACACAGTCTGCAAAAATAATATAAGATGCACAGAAAGAAACTCTGTTCTAAAGTCTATACTATAAGCTAAATCTCAGTTGTTTTCAATACTCTGAAGAAATGTAAAGAAACAAGAAGTAAAGGAAAGTCACAAATCCACTCTGCCTAATGGAGTGATCTAAAGAACGATACCATAAATCAATATGTGTAGTTTCATTTCTGCTCTTCCATATATTCACTTATTATACAGAACCACTAATTAAATAATGTTGTCGCTGTCTTTATATTCTGCAATCATTTTAGCGTGATTAAATAAAAAAAGAAATTAATTTTCAAACACTTTTAGGGTTCAATATATTGCATTGTAACCACTCTATTTTATAAACAATTTCTAATTGTTCACAATCTCTGTTGGAAGTATGAAAGATGCTTGACTGACATTAATTAATTACTAGTACTGTAATTATTCTTATTTAAGACGGTATATAGTCTGTTTTTTTAATGCATACCCACTTATTTTTTTTTGTCTTATATCAAAATACACATAAATCAAATTTCATGACCTTTGGAATACGGAGCAAACCGTGCCGGATCTAAAGGAGATTGCAGCAAATAAATCTTAATTTTGCTCTGGCGAGTCATCAGCAGTTTTTTCTAATTTATCAGCACAGTATTTCATACTTTTTAAATAACTGACTTGCATAGAAACGTGTCAGTACTTGCATACTTAGGCGAGGGCGCGCTTACGCGTCGACGTGCGTTCGATTTCCAGTTGTATTGTCGGTAAACATATTGCTTTTAGTCAATAAACATGTCCGTGGAATTGTGCAGTTCTAAAATGGGTATATTTTGATGGGTCTTTTTTTTAGGGGACGTAAAACATCAAATAACAGGGTCAAAACTTCCCTCCAATGGACAAGTAAGTCCTAGTTGTTTTATTTTTTTGTTTTTATAAGTGAAATTAACTATTAATGAAAGCGCAATGTGTTATATTTTGGGAAAAGGCACGAATATCTACCAAATTGTGTGAAAAATCTTGTGAACTTATATCAAGTTTGGTAAGACTTATTCAAAACACAAGACTTATTAAAGCGGCGTAAACAAGAATATACAAGCAATTTGGACAATTTGTTTAATATCGTGCACGCCGATGCACTTCAATTAATAAAAATAGAGGAACATACGCCTTTGCAGCACCAGAGAGAGCCAGGTCAACTCGTAACTTGGCTGGAGGGGATAAAAAATGGCTCACCAAGAACTACTACTGGGACTACTGTAATGGTAATGAAGAAAGATTTAATTACTTCAAAATTAGTAGCTGCTATTAGTGAATTAGTAAAAGTATTAGAGACTATGTTTATTTTTCAAGCTACTATCAAAGCACTTGGACATAATATGGTGGAGTTTCCGATAAGTATGTCCGTATAGATCCAACGAATCTATACAGAAAAACGAAAGGAACGCGCGGAGAACATAAAAATTTATTTCAAAAATGAGGTACCAAACGTAGTAACTAGGGTGGCAAACTGTTGCCTGCACTGGATGCCCGAAAATTCAATCACTTCCTATAGTCATTTCGTATGAAATAAGGATCAACTTATCACTGTGCCAAAATTGGATACTTCTTGTGGCAAAAGGCAAAAAACAGGCGCAGGCTGTTTGGAATGCAATTACAAATTGAAATCTCGAAGATAAAGTAAAAATTCTCCATTGTGACTTTGAATACCTACAGGTCGTATCAATAGTGCCTGTGTGCTCCTAGAGCAAAAACTTAACAGGGAATTGCTTATTTTTGCTCGTCGTCATCACTTTTACGAACTGGTATTTGATGTTGAAGCATCTAAAAAGCGTATTTGAAGTAAAAATCAGCCCCAAGCCCACAAGCACCAATATTCCGCTTTTCAGAAAAGTTTCAAAAGTTCAAATAAAACTGGAAAAGTATCTATTTCGATAAGATACAGTGCAATAGGGAAAACATGGAAATATACTTTACCACTTCGGAAACTGACGCTCTGCTTGAATTCTAACATCCTGATTTGACAAAAAAAATAGTAAGAGATGACTATTGAGTCAAGAGTTGATAGAGCTGTCAGTTATATTATAAGATGTAGACACAGAGCGAAAATTCAAAATGGTGCCATGCAGTAAGAAGCTAGATAGATGGTGAGAGCGATCTATTCCCTGCAAATATTGTTACTTAGTTCTCAGTTCAAAATAACTAGTAAGGACAAGGCAGCTCTGCTAAACATCTGCTTGTTTATTGTGACATTCTATGTCAAGCCATGGCTTCAATCAAATTGGCAGTAAAATCACCTTCTGGAGATTTGTGCTTTCTAAAGTCATTAAAGGTTTACGAAAATGTTGACAAAAGTATCTGTAAAGCAGCTCTAGAAAAGTTTAGCCAACACTTATGGTATTTAACCTATTTAAGAAAGCAGCTATCCTGTTGCTATTTGACCGATGAGATGGACCAAGCAACAAAAGTAAAGGTGGTGGCAAATTTCACTAAAGAAAATATATCAAGCACTGAGAAATGATATATCCCATGGAAGGAAGAACTTTGTGGTTCATTGTACGGTTAGTTTGACAGATAAATGGTGTAGTTGTTTTTTTAATTTGAGTCAAGAGGTATTTGTTCTCTAGTCTCAGAATTGATGACTGGTTTATCCACAAATGTCCTTCTTTATGCTAGACTAATGCTTCATTGCTAGAAGCCAAAAATACTGTGTCAACCCTTAGAGCAGTAAACGATACAATTGAAAAGGCTGTAAAGTTTATGCAAGACTTTCATGGTTTGAAGGCAGTTGAGGAGCAATAAAAACAATTTTAGTTACATTGTGTGACAAGAGCACAGAAAGATCAATCCTGAGTGTAAAAAAGAAACTGAAAAGAAAATAATTATGTTCAATAATTGAACTTTATAAATGTAAGGTAGTAGTAAATGTAGGATTAGAACCAACTGATGTTTTATTTTCGATAACTACACGAATGTTTAAGTCAATCCATAGTACCTCAGTACAAATTCTCAAGTTGTAAGTTGAACATCAAGTCACCACAGGTTCTCATCCTAAGGCAATAATATGTCGTAATGAAGTAATTAGGACCAAATGGAAAAAAATAGAGGGTATCTGATTTCACAAAAAAAAAAAACCCTTGTGCATTAGGACACCCTAATGCACATACATGAATAGCTATACTAAGGTATTTCCATTTCTTTTTTTTCTCGATGACAGTTCTAATTTGATAGTTGTAGTGTTGTGACCAAATAAGTAATGATATCGATCGCATATATTTATTATATTTTGAACAAAGACAAATACAACAAAAACATTCAAATATATTTTTTCAAGGTGGGAACACTCAATGGCCCACCGCCATTTAGTGTTTGTTTTAATCTGTCACTCGCAACAAGACGGTCGTGCTAGTCACTACATTTCTGTTCGCTGAGTTTTTTCACATTATCCATACGTTACGTTATGTATTTTGTGTTCCTCCGTGTTGATTGCTGCCCAGCTGTCAAATATCAAAAAGCTGAAAGGATCTGTTCTGAAAAGGCAGGCGAGAGAACTGGTGATCAAGGTTCGTAATTACTTTGAAGCAGAGTATCAAAATGGTGGCCCGCTATTACCACTGTCGCAAGTGCGAGAGCGTGTTGCGGCCGCATTAGGAATTAGTGGACCTACTGTTTCAAAAATTACTATCGAAGCTTACTGTACAAGCGGCATGCAGGAAAATAAGCTTCGTACGCCGAAGAAAAAACGCCAACCACGTCGTGTGACATCGGTTGACAACTTCGACGCTGACGCTATTCGCCGTCATATATATGACTATTACTTGCGCAAAGAAATTCCAACACTTAAAAAACTTGTTGTTTCTTTACGTGAATGTGGTTTGTTCCATGGCCAAAAATCGTCATTAAGCTTGGTTTTGAAAGAAATTGGATATTGTTATAAAAAATCGGACAAACGTAAAATATTGATGGAGCGTCACGACGTTGCTATGGCTCGCTGCGAATTTTTGAGCGAAGCCAAAAAGATATCAGATTGGTCAAATGTTATTTTCACTGACGAGACTTGGTTAAATGCAAACCACACAATATCTAAGAACTGGACTGACGACACCGTCGCTTCCACTAGTTCAGTGCCAAGGTGAACGCCTCATCATATGCCATGCAGGGTCTACGAAAGGATTCATGTCAGATGCTTTACAGGCCTTTAAATCCAAGAAAACAGTTGACTACCATGAAGAAATGAACGCGGAGATTTACGAAGGATGGTTTAAAGAAATGGTGCAATCTCTGGAAGAACCGTCGATAATTATTATGGACAACGCTACATATTACTCCAGACAAATTGATAAAATGCCGACGCAGGCCAATAAAAAACAAGAGATAATTGACTGGCTCCAAGGTCATGGCGAAAATGTGGATAATACTTTATTAAAAGTACAATTAGTGAATATTTTAAAATCGAAAAAAAGCCTCCCTAAAAGATATGTTATCGACGAAATAGCTGCCGAATGTGGTCATTGGGTTCTTCGACTTCCGCCGTATCATTGCCAGTACAATGCTATAGAACTAATATGGGCACAAATCAAAGGACACGCCGCTCGAAACAATACCCATCCCCCTTTTACGGCAAACAAGATGTTAGATTTATTAAAAAATGCATGTGCGGAAGTAACTGCCGAAAACTGGGAAAAAAATTGTGAGAAGAACCCAAAACATTATAGCGTCGGATTGGGAAATTCATGTGGCATTCGATAATATAGAAGTACAGGAACTTATAATAAATGTTGGGGAGAGCTCATCGAGTGACAGTGACGATTCATCAGATTTTGATTAAAATAAATAAATAAAGATTACCTGTCATTATAATTATTTCCTTTCATTGTCGAGTACCTACCTATACCTACTTATTTTACAACAGCTTCGAAAATTTTAAAGAAGTTGGCATCAATCAAGAATTAACACGTGTAACATCTTGTAATGAAATATAATATTAGTTAATAAATTTGTACAAGAGTATCCGGCAGTAGTTTAGTTTCTTACATTTTGTAAAAAAATATCGGATCTGTTATCGTGTTACGTTTATCGATAACTACATCCCTAAAATTGCTTTCTGGCTGACGTGACCTTGTTAATGAAATGTGACGTCTTGGTGCCTAATTTTTGTTCAGAGTTTTAGGCGTTGACGCTAGAACAAAGTTATATCGACCACTGTGTGTCAGCTGTCATCGAGAAAATAAAGCAATGGAACTTGTATAAATATCATAATAGTTAACAATATTAAAAAATAATAATATGCCTAATGATACTACACTCCTGCAGTACATTCACAGTAAAAATTGTGATTTGCATGAAGATTCAATAAGAGGATGAAAATAAAATGTTTATCTGAAAAAGATTTTAACTTTGTTCACAGCTGTTTTTATGATTCAGATTGTAGCAGAATAAGGATGGTAGAATATCCATGGTGTCAAAATCTGCATTTAAAAATATTAAATGCAAATTTTAAATTAAAACAACATTCTACAATTTATTTCTGGTGTTTTCCTGACAAATATTTTGGTAATACATATATAATAAATATGTTTATTTAAATTTCAATATTTTCCTTCACTTTATAATTACTATGGTCAAAACTGAATGATCTTCAATCAATATTTATTTATTTTAATATTCAAGTACCTATCCAAAATAAGATTCTGTTTGTATGTAACTTACCTAGGTGAGTTTACTTAACCTAAATGAGTTACCTCATTGTTTATTCTATCAATTAAATAAATATATGTTTGCAATGTTTGAAAGCAGATACTAAAATTATATCCTTGTGTGGATTCAAAATGTTAAATTAAAAGGTATTGTAATCTCAATGGCAATCCTTTCTTTTATTTTAATGTTTAATATTTTATTATTTTCAATGAATAATGGCTAGTTTATTAAAACTACATTTATTTTTAATATTAAATTAATATTAAATATTTATTGTAACAATTAAAATTACATATTTACCTTTGTACAAGAGCCCTCATCCTTCATGGGGTTCTTGCTTGGCACTACTATGACTGAGTCTTCATAGCCCTCTGCCCCTGGGGGGCAGTCTGGGAGATCCATCTTAATGCACTACACTTCACAGTTTATGACCATTAAATGGTCACCAACTTTCAAACATTCAAAACTTTTAAGTATTCTCTTCTTTTTTCTCTTCCAAGTTTCACACAACTGTAAGGCAAATCACTATGCATCAAAAATTTGCTTTAATAAATGCCTTATTAATAAATATTTAAATAAGTAAACAGATACTTACACAAACAGCACCTCCGCATAAGATTAATGTATATTTCGCCTATTCATAGTACACAAATGTGAGCTTTGTGTGGTTGCTTCAATTAAAATAAATTAAATCTGATTTCATTGGTTGAATATCAGTTATTTAAAATATCCTTTTGGCGATAATAGTTGATTACTCAGGGTTTAAATACAAAAGATATACTTACCAACAAAACACAGCTTATGTATTAAAGCACCTCATATACACACTAATTCATACATAACAGAATTGTAACCTAAGATTTACAAACTATATTAAATTTGAACTACTGATCAAGTACTTTAGTACATCAAGTTGATCAAGTACGCAATAAACATTTCAGGCTATCTGAAATGTTTTCTTTTTTTGGCAATTTCGTCTAGTGGCATTGTATGTACATCGGCACGGTATCTACGATACATTATTCAATATAATAAAGTGACATTCAAATCTGTTATTACATTTCAGGTCGATATATATATGAAATAAAGGCTAAATCGATCTGCAAATCAGTGTTTTTTTTTTGTAACAATCTCAATTTTATCGTACTAACCTTAACGTGGAGATGGGTATAAACTAGTGTATTATTAGCGGCAGTTGCTGTCAAGGTTTATAATTCCCAATAAACACCCTTGATTGTCAATAATAAACGATGACAATAATAAGAACTAAAATAAAATGACAATAGTTTAGTAAGATAAATGAAACCCTGGAAAATGCCACCAAGCTGCACTTAATTTCCTTTATTGCCAGTGTTACTAACAATTTTACTACCAGATTGGATAATTAGGTACTTAACAAAACAAAAATGTCATTTGTGTAGAAAAAAATGACATTGAGGTGAAAAATACATGGAAATCATAAGGTCAAAAAAGAATATCAAATATGTAGTACACGTTGGACAATTTTTAAATTAGTTTTATAACAATATTTAAGATATCTAAGAGCTACGACTCACAAGCGTTCTATGTTGTGTTATAGTTTATGGTATTTATTTTAAAGATTACCCTGTTAGGGCCACACAGCATTATCGGTTAACTGTCAGCGGCTAGCCGTTGCGGCAGGCCGCAATACTTCCGGCTAACCACTAGACAGCTGGCCGTTGTGGCAGGCCGCTGCTGTTTTTGCCATTGAGGCCCACCGCACCTCAACATGTTCTTTACTTTATATATTCAGTATATGTATTCATTATTTGGTGATTGCCCATAATCCCAATGAGCCAAATGATGATGATATTGATGGTTATTGTAATATGAACTCTGTTGAGCATTTCGAATAACCCCTAACATATCATATCTTGCATCTAATCGATTCTGTCTATCGGTATAATCTGTTGATTTGGTATTCCAAATAGCCGAACGTTCTCTAGTTTTCTAAAATATTTTTTTACGTATCAAAATCTAAATCCATTGTGATAACAACTTTGTGTAGATAGAGAATACGTGTGCAAACAGGCACCGCTAGCCGTCGACTGACGGACGGCTGGCCGCAACAGTGCGTAGAGGCATGCGGTGGCGGCAAGCGGACGGTCAGCCGCGTCCTCTGTCCAACCACAGCGGTTGACGGCTAACCGTCGCGTGAGTATGAATCTTCCGGTTTCATATAAAAATAGATTTGCGGCCTGCCGCAACGGCCAGCCGCTGACGGTTAACCGCTAGTGCAGTGTGGCTCTTAATGTGAAAAATTTATTAAATGGGCAATCATGAAACGCCAGTAGCGACGCCCATCAGTTCACAGATAAGTTGGTGAGTCTGTACTATCCCTTGAGTGACCCTTAATTCGATGGGACTGGTCAATGACGTGACAAAAACAATTCTATATTATTATTTGTTGTGTGTAAACCAATAGCTATTCCAGTGTCCAAATAAATTATATTAAAAAAATTGCTTACTTGTTCAAATGTCACTCTTACTAGCATTTTCCCGCGAAATTCTCTCTTATGTTCTATCAACTAAAGTAAATATCCCAAGGTGTTTTATTGTTTTGTAATTTCTTCAGTCGTTAACTATTGCATTTTCTGTTTCTCACTTTTCCATATAAATTATAATGACTATGCGGGACTGCGCAAAAGACAAAGGTATATATAGCTATTTAGCATTTGACTCTTTTCCCTTTTGTCCAAATATAAACCTAGGGGATTGTTTTGATTTCAGAGTTATTTATAAACTTCTTTGTGGATTTTTGTCAAACTGACGACCAAGGGCGCAAGATATTTAAGTATGCTGAACAACTTACAAGAATTGCACATAGAGAACAGGTAATGATGATTAAAAAAAATATTATAGGTTATAAAAAGTTGAAAACTTTCAACGGTCTCGCTGAAGTACAGAATGCACTGCACCTACCCATTGGGCAAAGGATTTCAAGTTCCATTCTTTGTTAAACTAATATTTTAAATGTTTATTTGGGATCTTTGTTTTTCCGAGCCCAAGGTATAGGAGATCCTAATGGCCAAATTTGGTATGTAATAAAAAATACTGAGAAGAGTATCTACGTCATACTGTATACTGAACGTACATTACGATATGTTTCTATTAATAAATAAATGTGTAATACATATACATTAATACTAACACAGTCACAAATAGACATATTAACACAGTCATATGAAACTTAGAACCATTTTCCATTGCAATAATGACATAATAATAAATCACATGCAGCATTAAATTAGAAACATATCTTAACAGCTTGTACACAGTTTTAGAAATACTAAGAATTTCTTGAAAATAACTTCATTTGTGCTAATTTTTCCCTACAAGTATTATTATGATTATAAAAGTGACTATAAAAAGAATTCTATGTAAGGTGCCAACTAATCTGTTTATATACAGGTTGCATTTGTTGTGGAGTTAGATGACCTACATGATACAAATGAAGAGCTGACCGAAGCAGTCAAAGAGAACACCAGAAGATACACCAACATGGTGTCCGATGTTGTGTATGAGATACTGCCAGATTACAAACACAAAGAGGTAATTATTTGAAAGACTTTTAATTTTTTTATAGACAGATGGCAGGTGAATAAGCAGTCCACCTAGTGATAAGTGAATTCCATGGACATGTATGTTAAAAACATGTCAGATGTCCATCTATTTTTGGAGATTTACAAGTGGAATTGAAAAATTTAGTTTTCTTACATTTCTGTAATTCTTAACTTTCTTAGTTCTTAGTTGGAATGTTCCTTTGCTTGAGAGTGTACAATGTACAAATCGTAAGATTTAATTTTATTAAATTTATTGATCACTGGATTCCATGAAGAAGACTTATTTGTATCTATCTTCTCAATTGAAATTTCTGTTTCTTTATTTCAATTACTTTATGCACAATTCTGGAGAAATAGTGGCAATCAGTGGAGAGGATTTTGACATATGGAGTTCTATCCAGTGATTGATCCTGGCATTGAGTACATGGTCCACTATCCATGGTACATGGTCCATGGTACTATAGTGCCGATTTTTTGCAGTCTTCTCTTATAGACACTTGGCATCTATTAGGAGTATTACATTCTTTAATGTGTAGGTTTCCCACTACTTTGGAGGATGGTGTATATATAGTCTTAATGGAGTATTTTCTTAATACTGTTCCTATTTTGTCCATTACTTCTTTAACATATGGCATAAATGCTTGTTGTCTGTTGACCTCACATTCTCTACAATAGTGCTCTTGTCTTCCACTCACTTTATATCCATTTCTTATAAGTACCTTCTGAACATGTAACAACTCACCCTTTAAATGTTCAGGGTCACATAGGTCTTGTGCTCTAGTATTCAAAGAAACAGCTACTGATTGTGGTTGTCGGGGTCAGTGATGTGAGGAGGCATGTAGGTATCTCAGTGTGCTGATTTTATGAATGGGACAAGGAACCATCTTCTCGAACCATTATTTTAACATCTAGGAATGCTAAAACTGTCTTTCTCCATTTCATATGTAAAACTAATTTTTTGATGAATGAAATTCAGGTGTTGAATATATTTTTCTACTTCCTTTGATAATACTGAAGATGTTGTCAACATATCCTTTCCAAAGTCGTACAGTGTTTGGTCCAAGACTTTAGAGCCTTTAGAGACCAGCTTATCTTTTATGACGTCACCCAAACTGGCTTGCCAAAAATTCGTAAGCCCAATGTTCCCCTTGCGCCATGTTCCTCTTTAGGAATGTCTAGTAGATGTCATAAAGGATAAGCTGGTCTCTAGTAACTTATCAACAGATTAATTACATTACTCTGCTTGAACATTATATTTATTATTATTATATTAAGCGAATAGCAATAAAATTCCCCAGGAAACGGGGGGATCGCAAAGGCAGCAAGCTCCTATAAATGAGTGAAGCTCTGGCTTCTCTATGCCAGTTCGACTCCTAGAATCGAGCCAGTTTGACTCCTACAATTGTTCAATTCAACTCGTACAATCGCCAGTTCTACTTGTACAATCGTCCAGATGTCATGTAACAAGTTTAAGCAAAAATAAGCTCTCTGCCGACTGCCGCTTCCGCCCGCACCCCTGCAGTTCTTGTGAATCAGAGAGGCGGCGTTTTATTTTCCGAAATTCCACCCCCGTTGGCCTTACCACCAACAAATAGTTTTTGGGAAAGTGGTCTGCAACCAGGAGGATTTACTAAGTCTGCAATTAAAAAGAGTTCGGGTACCCCTGATTTAAATCAAAGTCAAGGAGGAGGCAAAATTTATTGGATTATAGTAATAAACAATGATACAGATATGAATTATAAATAAAATATGATCCAAATCTCCTCTTCTGTTCGTCCTGTAGACACCCAAAACTAATTTTTGTGTTGTATTTTTAAAGAATCAAAAAAGGACAACAAAATACACAGATTTTATTTAAAGCAGAAATGTTGCCCTTGTAAAAAAATAAAAAATGTTTTTATTAAAGTTAAAAAGTCGTGATTTTTATCAACTCTGTGGATTTGTAATGTAACATTAATAAACATATATCTTTATTGTAAATCGGGTTTGAACGCGTATAATTAAAGGTTTTTGTTTGTTTACCTTTTATTTCTACTCACTACTAAGGCAGACAGCACTACTTCGGGCAGGTATGAACAGCCCCCTCTAGTCCCCACCACTGCTTCCTCCACGACTGTTCCGTGGTGGGGGAAGCGCAGCGTGCTCCGAGGCTCGTTGTGACGTCACATTACATCTCACTTGTAGATGGCCATTTAATGTAGCCATCGGGCAGAAATAATAATATAGGTCGCCCTAGCCACTGCGCCAGCACCGGTCCCGGCTTTGAAATCCCGGCCCAAATCTGTGGAAAGGACCAAGATAACCTTCCCCGCAACGGTCACCGCCCTGGCCGCACCCTCATCTAACACGCAGATGGAGATGAAGAAAGTAAGGTCCACACAGACAGAGGAAGCGAAGGAAGCTCGACAAGCCTCAAACCTATTGGCCGTCGAGATTCTCCAAGAAATCTTTACAGCAATTCAGTTGGGCGCCGACCCCCTGCCAATCCTCCTGGCAGGGCTCATGATATTAATTCAGCGGGATGGTTTGCACGCCTCCTCTAAAGATTCTTTATTGGAATGCCAACGGCCTTTGCGAGAAGGTCGTTCCCCTACGTGCCATCATCGCCGAGTACAACATCGACGTGGTACTTGTCTCGGAAACGCATCTCGCGGCCCGAGACAAGCCCCAGTTCCCCGTATTCCACATCTACCGCCAGGACGAAATGTCCGACCTCGGCCGAGTATACCGCGGCCTAGTGGTGCTCGTCAAGCGAAGAGTCGTCCACCAGCGGTGCCCCACCCTGCAACTCCAATCACTCTACGCTCTGGGCGTGGAGTTGTGCATCGCCGGCAACCCGCTGCGCCTTTACGCAGCATACAAGCCGCCGCAGCAACGAATTCACACACCCGACATCCGTGGCGTACTGGATTCCACAATACCCACACTGATTGCTGGCGACCTCAACTGTAGGAACAGAGCGTGGAACTCGACCACCAGCTGCCCAAACGGTAGCCAACTCTTCGATGACGCCGAGGCACACGAATACTGTGTCACTGGCCCAGAGGCGCCGACGCACTATCCATACAATGCGTCACGTGGCGACGTGTTGGACGTTGTGGTGCACCACGGCCTCACATGTCATCCCACACTAGAAGTGCTGCTGGATGTCATGAAATCGGACCACCTGCCGGTCATAGCCGCCCTGGCGACACATCCGGCGAGAGCAGCGCCGCCTCCACCGCGCCGATTGATCCGGTGGAAGACCTTCTCGGAGATGATGGCGCGTCAGACACCGAGCGGGCTTGTTGCCTCCTCGGGGAACGTGGAGACTCTAACCCGTGAGATCACCGCTGCCATTAACAACGCAGCTGAGGCATCTTCCACGACGACCAGCGCTCGAGAGAGAATGCTAACTCTCCCGCCCCACATTATCCGCAAGATCGCTGAAAAACGGCGAACCCGCAAACAATGGCAGCGAACGAGATGCCCGCGAGTGAAGACGAGGAGGTGAAGGGCGATCTGACATCCTACCGAGCCAAGTGCTGTGAGAGACACATAGACGCGACTGGCGACGACTGGAACAGTATCCACCGGTTGTGCCGCTAGTTCAGCAACTCCTCAGCCCCGATCCGGTCCCTACTGCCCAGCAACGGGACACCAAGATACCACGCAGCAGACCGCGCGGAGATATTCGCCGGATGCCACGAACCCAGTGCAAGCTGAACCCGACAGGCGGCGTAGTCTACGTCGCAGCAGTCGAGCAACATCTTCACGATTACTTCGTCGAGCCGATAGCCACAGAAGACACCCACTGTCCTCACCCCGGGCCAGGTCAGCCGGATGATCCTAAAAACAAAACCAAGGAAAGCCCCAGGCGCAGACTGCATCACGAATGCAGTGCTGCGTCACCTACCGCCACGCACCATCGCGGCGCTGACACGTCTCTTCAACAGTATTCTGCGCACGGGCCACTACCCGGCTCCCTGGAAACTAGGACACGTCATCATGTTGCCTAAACCCGGGAAGAACTCTATGAGACCCGAAAGCTATCGACCAATTACCTTGTTATCAACGATTTCGAAGGTGTTCCAAAAACACCTGCTGCGATACCTCGCTCCGCACCTCAACCCACGCGCGGAGCAGTTCGGGTTCTGCTCGGAACACAGCACTACCCTCCAGCTGTCGAGGGTACTGCACCACTTGGCAACAGCCAGAAACAAGAAGGAATTGACAGTGGCAGTATTCTTCGAGATGGAGAAGGCGTTCGACCGCGTCTGGCATAGCGGTTTGTTGTGCAAACTCACCAAGTCCACGGCGCACCGTCGCATCATTCGAGTGGTGGCCTCCTTCTTGAAGAGCCGCCGCTTCCAGGTGTTGGTTGAGGACGCGATCTCAACAGAACATCCTTTGGAGGCCGGTGTGTCCCAGGGCAGCTGCCTCTCGCCAGCCTGCTATTCCTGGTTCATAGACGACATCCCCACGGTGGAGGGGGTGTCACTAGCCCTGTACGCCGACGACGCGGCGTACTATACCAGCTCTTTCAAAGCCGCCCACGCCACACGAAAAATGCAGCGCGCGCTCGATACCCTCCCGCCATGGTTAGCCAAATGGCGACTCTCAGTGAACATTGGGAAAACGCAGGCCATCATCACCGGTAAATCGCGTGTTCCGCCACTGCTACGCGACCACAGAGAGGACGTCGACTGGTTGCCCACAGTGAAATACCTGGGGGTGACTATCGACCGCTCCCTCACTATGAAGCCCCATGTACAGAAGACGATCGCCTCGCAAAGAGTCGCGCGGTACCTTCTCCGCCCAGTGCTCTCCTCCCGACTTCCTCTACATGTGAAGCTCGGGGTCTACAAAACCTACCTGAGACCCCGCCTCACGTATGTTGCACCGGCATGGTACGCCCTGGTGCAGAAAACGAATAGACGAGCCCTGCAAGCGCAGCAATTCCTTGCCCTGCGTACCATCATCGGTGCCCCACGCTGCGTGAGGAACGCCACGATCCAGAGGGACCTACACATGGAGAGCCTAACAGAATTCATCGGCCACCTTGCTACAACTATGTTCGCCCGCGCTGATGCATCGCGCCTCATTCACATCAGAGGGCTGACGCCGCTGCAAGCGCGGCCGCTTGATGGCAAGGCCTTCCCACGCGAACTGATCGCGCCGCGGACGAATCAATCGTCGGGGCCTCTTAAGACACCGCCGCCCAAAAAGGGGCTGGAGCTAGCAACGAAACCGCAAATCATCAAGGCTAAACAACCAATGTCCCAATAGGGTCACCCCAAGAACCTGTCCGTATGAACGGACAGAGGCGAAACCTCATTAAAGGAAATATCCTGGAACTGTTTCCTCCGCCTCCCTATAAGGGGGTGAGAGAGACGGCCTCAGGATAATATAGGTCTCAAATAATTTTTCTGCATGTACTCGTTATAACGGTTTTATTTTCAAGTACAACATTTTATTATATGCGCTGAACTGGCAATGGTGCAATTAGCACATTCTTCCAGTGTTAAGTTTACCTCAGTGCGTGTCATGTTGCCAGTGTCCTGTCCAGTGTGCGTCGAAGTAAGTCAGGAGTCGCTCAGTAAAGTGATAGTAGGTTTACTGAGGACAGAATAGGACTCCTTAGAAGCATACGAAAAACGCAGTCCTATGCTTTTATTTCAATACTACAATTTTTATAATAAACAAAAACTTAACTTCATTCCTCGAGTTCCCGCCAAAAAGTCTAAATTAGCACTCAAATGTTCTCGCTAGACGCTCAATATTGTGGCATGATATTTGGCCAGATTCATCCGTACCTTCCACTACAACCCCATGTCCAGCATGATAATTATGTTGTCTTTTACAATACATTTTCAATTAAACCGTGTGATGTCGGCCGGCATTAGAATAGCACCACCCTATCTCTTCCCGTGGGTGTCGTAAAAGGTGATAAAGCGGCTACCACAAACCCTGAGAACCACAAAATCTTTACTCAATTTACTTGCCAACCCACTTGGACAACATGCCGTTTTGAGACCATACATACCGCATACGTCAAGACATTGTGCATGAGGAGGCCCATGTTGATAAAATGGTCGGTTAAGGTTATATATACATTTTGGTATCTTTCCTGTGAGATGCGTATCTCCGCTTTAAATGATAGATAAGATTCTGTACATAAATCTTGTTTCAATTTATTTACAGGTGGCCGCTAAAGATGCCCTTGATGTGTATATTCAGCATAGAGTTATGTTGGAGGCGAGGAATCATAGGATCCCTGGAGAAATGAGAGACCCTAGGAACAGATACCCTCCCGACCTCATCAGACGATTGTAAGATTAAAGTTCATACTTTCCTATCAATGGTTTATGCATAATTTTATTATACATGCTGAAATTGTAATGGTTTTAGAACTGCGATTCTTTTATTAATTAACATTAATAGTAAGGTATATAAGGTAAAATTAAAAATAAATTAAAAAAAAGTCTACCAAAATTAAAGTGAGAACTGGTACGAGTAGAAACGTACACGTAGTAGTGTCGTCGGATCTTCGCCGCGATCGGTGCGACGACGAGGCGGCGGCAGTGTAACTCCCCCCGCAACCCGCGCGAACGCCCGCTCTTTGTGTCTAGCTAAGTCTAGCTCGTGAGCTCGTGAGTGAACAGAATATCTTTTACTAAAAATAATTTATTTTAATCTAAATTTATTTTTAACTAGTACTATATTTTTCTTTACTTCCAGTCCGACAATTAACCTTTGACCCTTCATTGTTTTCTTTTGTTAAAATTTCACGGTGCTTGCAAAACGACGGCAGGATTAATACTCAATATTTATTCGTATTACTCAATTATTCAGACGTAATTACTCAATTGCGTCACGGCTCTAAAACCATAAAAAAATACGATGTTTAACCGAACCTTTCCCGAAGCCTTGGCTCCTATTCATGAATGCAAATTCATTGATATGAAAATTCTAGGAACATGGGTGTATTTTATCCAACATCCATGCTGCTCGGTCAATAACCAACATTGAAAAGCTATAAATAACTTTGTCATGGTAAATGTTGTTGTGAAAAAACGTTTCACGAGATTTTTGTAATTGTAATTGTTCAAACCTTTTATTAGGTAAGCAATAAAAAAATGAACTTCTTCACTGATCTCTAAATGGGATTTCTGAACTGCATTTTTATTTTAGCGAAGTGCACTTCAAGGATCTGTCAACTTCCAAGTCAGTGCCTATTAGAGAAGTGAAAGCTAAACACATTGGGAAACTTGTTACTGTTAGAGGTGAGTAAATCATTTCTAATGTATTTTTTAAACTATATGATTGATTACATACTAATATTAACTTCTCAATTCCAGTTATAATTTGAGAGAAAGGGGAAAATGTAATTAAATTTAATTTTAAATATATTTGAAAAAATATTTAGTACAAAGAGATCTAAAAAGAATAATGACCTAAGATAAGATAATTTCATCACTCATGCATGCGCGATTCCATTCCATTAGACATGTGTCACTATCCTGGTCAGTTAAGCTACTTATTTGCCCGCTTTCTTCCACCTGTTTAAAAAAAATTGTAAATATAATTATGAATAATCTTACCAACAAAGTCTTTCGTTGGCTGACCGCTATCATTTGTGAGGAGGAGTGTACAGCTGAATCCTACAGCCGAAATCCTACACGACTGGCCGCGTTACCACACTCGCATGGGAATTCGGCGTGAAGTGCCTTGTGCGCGTTTCGTCGTTGAGTGAGAGTTTCCAGTCCAGAGACCCATACCTTTCCTAATCCTTATTCCTTCCCCCTTTATCCTTACTGTTCCGTATCCCAGTTTTAAATCCTAATTCTCTTAAAGGTGGGCAGCACATCTGCAAACAAGCTAGAGGTTTACCGGAATCTCATGGCAAATGGGGAAATAAAAATTTGTTGTGTGCAATACTGGGGAAATTGGGTTAAACGATCTTGATACTGTTTAATTTTTATTTATGTCTTTAGCATTAATGAACATGAAGTATATTAGGTATGTGTATGAAGAATGTTGTTATACATTGGGTTCTTAACATAGGAAAATATGTCATGAAAAATAAATCAATCGTATATTACTTTATGTACTAATTTATTATATATCATTTAAATCATACTAATAACTTAACACCTCATTCAGAACTAGAAAACGATTCCAAGAACTTGCATTTCTTGTTCTTCGTCAGATGATGAAGATAAAGAGGTATTTATTATAAATCGCTCTTCCAGCATTTCAATTATTCTATCTTGCTCGATGAAATCGTTTTCAACATGTACATTTTCTTTACATGTTCATTTTCGTTCGCCATTCCTCTGCACCAATTTGTGAGAAAGCTTCTTCTGTTAATAATTTAATGTCACTTGCAGGCCTATTTACATTTTTATCAGCAACTTTTTGCTTCATTATACCCCAAATCAATTTCTATGGGATTCAATGTGCAATGATAAGGCTCCCACCTTAAAACTTCGTGACCGTGCGATTTTAATACTTCATCTAAGTCATATAAGGGCGCAGACATGTTTTGTTTCACTACTTCAAGTAGTTGACATTTACGCCAAAAATCTTCATAATGTACATCATTTGCACGAAGCCATTCTTTTATATCAGCGATATGATTGGCTTGTGTGGGCGGTTTGTTCATCCGTACGGAATCATAACTAGCATTATCCATAACAATTAGTGAAGGTCTTGTCAGATTTGGAATTAGCTTCTCTGTCACCCATTTTGTAAAATTGTCCTTATTCATATCGTGGTGATAGTCAGCAGATACACTTGTTGACCTGTACACTAGACAACAATTTGGTACAAAGCCATTTTCTCCACCAGCGTTTACAATGATCCACCTCGCTCCAAGTGAAATACTTTTAGATGGACCTGCAATATCTTTGCTTTGCCAGCACTTGTTCACAGAACATGAACCGTGAATGTAAGTCTCATCTAAATAAATCACATCCAATTTATTATGCTCTTCAGCTTCGCGGTTTTCCTTTATACGCTTCAAAAACTTGTATCTTTGTAGTTTTATGTCTTTTTGATTGGCATTTAACATATTCAAAACCAATCTCCTTAAGTATAAGTCTGTAAAAAATAATAAAATTTATCATGTTACTCAAACGATAGCATTGTCATTCATCATCATCACCATCATCAGTCTATATACGTCCCACTGCAGGGCACAGGCCTCCTCTGACGAGTGAGAGTGAGAGGGATTATTACTTAATATTTTTCTTACCTCAAAGATTCTCTTCCTCCGTTGAAATCAATATCTTGTCGAAGAATTTGTAACAGTTTCATTACTGTTGGAATTTCCTTCCGAACTGTATAGAATTCATTTACTTTATTCCTAATCAACTCTAAATCGAAACTGTCCAAGTTGATTTTCTTCTTCCCCCCCTCTCCTCTTTTTACCAGGCGTGGAAAATACACCATCATTCGATGTGCCCCCACCTACGATTCGCCGTATAGTAGTTCTGGAAACCCCTATAAAGAAGCTACAATTAAGTAAGAAAAATATAAAATAAATTAAAAGTATCAAAACAACTCAGTCCAACTTACCGGTCAACTCTACGACGCGCTTTAAAATCAAAGATTGAGTTTGATTTACGCCTTCTTCTTCCCTTATTTTACGATACACATTGAAAATAATATTTCTCGCTTGAGATCGAAGTGGCTTTTTCGACATTTTCACAAAAAACAACAAATTGTCGAGAAGATATCACAAAATCTCAGCAGCGGTTGACAAATCTCGTACTTTGATTTGACAGGTGACAATTGACATTGCCATATGAAAATCACAATTTTTTTTTTTTTATGCCGTGAGATTTCGGTAGACCTATAGTGTCTATCATTTTTGATTGGCACTGGCAGGTCTGGCAGGTCATGGGTGGCACTAGCCAGTTACCACCAGGTGGATCTGTCAACTCTTACATAAAAAAATAAAAAAAATACGCTAACAATACATTGTGGGGTACTTTACCCAGGACCGTTAGCAACAGTTTAACTAAGATGGTACCTAGTAGAAAATAAACAAAATGATAATACTACCGGCGCTAGTGTTGAAGTTAAGGTTATGAGTATGATACATAATATACAATACACAAATACAATATATTGGAGGTCTACATAAATATATGACATTCAGTCTCGACCCTTAGAATTTAGAATCTTAGTCAGAATCATGTCTTATAGTCATATAAAACTTAGTCAGCATCATGTCTTATAGCATTTGTATTGGAGTTTTCCAATGACTGTGGAAGTCAAGTAAAAAATGAGTCAAGTCTCTATTTATAAGAATGTCAAGAATGAACTGTTATTTGTTACTCTACTTTCCCGTATTTTTTTCCATAATAAAAGTACATACTCGTACCAACCATCGGTCGTAAGTAATTTTCCATATCTGCCCGCTCGGCAGAGACGAGGAAGTTCCCCCCCGACACCGTTAATGATAACACACACCGTCTTTAGCCAACACTTATCAGGCATCGTCATATACCTCACCGTGTCGCACTGACACGCGATCCCGCGTTGCCTTCTCGAGGCAACGCCTTAGCCGAGGTCGCTTTCTTCCGTCGTTAATCTGCGCTCGCCCTAAAATATACATGTCCGACGATCCTTGAAAGCCCCCCTAGAGACACAAGAATTAAAATGTTCGCTCCTGGATATAATATGAATCATTTCGTCGGATACACATCTCCCATAGGCATTGTGACTCGGTGCACCGACGTGAAGCCCCTACTAGTGGTGGCAACATACTCGTGTAGCGCTTGCGGCGCCGAAACGTACCAGCCGGTGCGTGCGCTACAGTTCACACCGCCGCCCGCCTGCACTGCCCACGAGTGCCAGCACAACAAGACCGCGGGACAGCTACATCTGCAGACCAGGGGCTCCAGGTTCCAGAAGTTCCAGGAGTTGAAGATACAGGAGCATGTGAGTTTATCTTAACTAATGGTTACTGATATGTGGTTAAATATCAAATATGTATTTACTTAAGTTTGTTCCCATTGATGTTGGATTAAACAAGAATTCGCATAAATTTGGTCACCATATATCAGCAAATATCCAAGTGTTCGTTAAAATTAGTGTAACTGAATATATTTCAGACCAAAAAAAGGAAATTGCAAAAAAATCGACTTCTCATACAAAGATTCCAATATAGCAGGACGTCAAACTGGCAAATACTACGTTATTGAAAAATCAGTTCATTTAGTTAGAGCAACTTATGTGCATGTTCAGGCACAATAACATCTCACCTGTAAATGAAATGAAGTTTGTTATTGTGTGTCTCAAGAGGAATATACCTATTAGAGAGTATATTTTTATTTAAATACAAAAATTCCGCTACAATAATAATACAATTATATAGCAATGTAATATCTGCTTACAATCCTGTCTAAATAAATGTGTACATTTTTTCTAATATATAATATATATATCTAATATATTCTTTCTAATATATATATATATATATATATATATATATATATATATATATATATATATATATATATATATATATATATTAAACAGGTCTTAACGAGCATGTCTACCTTCTTTATTTTAGTCGACGTTTCGGCTGAGTTACACCAGCCGAACAACACGAGCCGACATCAGCCGGCATTAAAAACTGACAGTTTACGTACTACACACGGTCAGTTTTTACTGTCAGTTTAAACAACTGACTGTTTTATATGACCGTATGTGGCGGTCATAACTCAGCTGGAACATTAAGTAAATAAATATGTAAATACGCGTTAAGACGCATTTAACAGATAAATCATTTTCGTTAGTTGTATATGTAAGGCTAGCGCATATTACGGCGGGCCGTACCGCACCGCCATAACATTACAAAAATACTCCTGAATCTTTTTCATACATTTTGTATAAACCATCGCACACTTGAGGCGGGCTGCATTGCAGTGCAGCGCACTGGTGGGTCGCTTGCCAGTCGTATTTATGCTCCGATGCTATGCTCTACGACGCGGCCCGCCTCAATGCGTGTTGAACTGGCACAGTTAACGAACATAATTCGAGTTATTTGCTGTGCGTCGACGTGAAGAATTGAATGTCAACAGCTAACTGGCTTTAATTATTGCTTTGAGCTGCGGCTTGCTGCGTCTGTAATGTGCATTATCGCAGTTTTGTAGTACGACGCGCTGCGACGCGATGCAGCTGTAATATGCGCGAGCCTTTATAAAACAATGTTCTCCAGTCGGATCAAGTACCAGTCGGACACATCCCGCGTCAGTTGTCCGTGTACTGCCGCGGCGAGACGACGCGTCGCGCGCAGCCCGGCGACCACGTGGCCGTCACTGGCATATTCCTACCGCTGCTCAACGTCGGCTTTCGCCAGATCGTACAGGGGCTGGCATCTGACACATACCTCGAGGCACACGTATGTATTACTAGCGGTGCCAGCGACTTCATTCGCGTGAACTTATTGTTCCTGTGGGAACTCTAACGGATTGGGATAAAATGTACCCTAAATGTTAACCTGGCTGTACAGTGCAAAGCAGAGCTTTGGAAGCATTTTGCATTACCGTGGTGCATTTGAGTCAGTACGCAAACAACCATGCCCACATCAAGCCCAGTCCGCGTTATTCTTAAGTGACGTAATTAATAAACTCTATCATGCTTGTCTTACGTCTTTATTTTCTATTCTTATCAAGATTAGGATACTGTGTACTGTCCCGGACTGGACACTGGCACATAAGCCAGCTATAACTATACGAAGTTTCATTAAAATCCGTCGAGTATTTTACGTGATGCGCGTTCAGATAGATAGACGGACAAAAAATCCAAAAATGTGATTTTGGGCTCCATATCATTCGTACTTTAAATTGCAATCACTTTTATCGAAAAATATTTCATGTACAGACAGGCACGGCTCAGTACGATTTCTATACATGTATAAATGAATGAATGAAAATTTCTTATGTATTGTACAACAATACAGTCTCTAGAAAATACATAACTAAGCTTATGGCACTATATTGGAATTCATTCTATTGACCAACAACTTGTATGTATGTTAGGTATTGACCAACAACTATTGACCAACTCGCATGTTTAGGTATGTTGTGGTAAACGCTTATATAAAAAATCAGCATATATTTTTTGGAAATTAAAAAATATATATATAAGTAATTTATTTCATGGATTTAGAAAAAAAGATCAGGAATTGCCTAATGTCTAACGGGCTCAATATACTTCTTATAAACGCACCCAGTTTATGACCGAAAATATCTATATTTGGCTGAGAACGCGCGAGATCGTTATATGAATCACACATTCTGACTACAGGATTGTGAGAATCTACATTGATAGTGTGAGCAGGAGTTTTTAACAAATTTGGCTTTCGTAACATATTATTAGTATTTAATGATATCCTAGATAGCAATATCGTGTGACTGATTGAATTAATAATTTTATAAAGAAAGACTAGGCTGCTCTCCGGTCTCAAGTTTCCAATTTGAAGTACTGTGATTGATCAGCATAATCCATAAGCTCCCCTTTCAAACCGATACGAGACACGTTCATACCATTCATAGAAACTTACTTTGGACTCTGAATTCGAGTGGTATGTGTGATATGGAGACACCATACAACTGAGCCGTACTCAAGGATACATCTGACTATTGATTAGAATACGCAAACAAGAGCTAATGGAGACTCGAAACCCTTTGTGATGCAAAATATAAATCCAATCATCCCGTTACATCTGTTTACTACAAACTCGTAGTGTTCCCTAAATGTTAGTTTTTCATCCCCAAGACACAAGCTTCAAGCTGAGCTCAAGCTGAGTTTTTTCTAACATGATTTTCCTGGTTTATACTGTTATTGTACTTTATTACGTTGTAACACCATGTATAAGACACTATGAAACTTTCTTTCTATTCAGTAGCATAAGGTTGTTACTGCACCATTGAAGGAGAGTGTCTACGTCATCCTGTTGGAATCTACAGTCTGCCTCTGTATTCACCACGCGTAAGATCTTTAAATCATCAGCGTAAAGTAGGCACTCACATCTGAGTTTATTTATTAGATCATTAACAAATATAATAAAAAATAAAGGACCCAAATGCAAGCTCTGTGGCACACCAGAGGTTATTTCAATAGGTGAAGACCTATGGAACAACCTTAGATAGAGACACTTTAAATAAAGTTATCTAAAGTGTCTGTAGTTTTAACACGAATAGCGGCAGATTTTTATTTTTTCTCATGTAAATCCTTTCGTATTTCACCCATACGAATTTGTATGATCTTTTCTTGGCGAATTTTCTCTGAGCAGCGTGCAAGGCTTTGCATTCGGGAGGAAAATGTAGATCGTTATGTAGATGCGTTCACGGGTATTTGGTATACCAATATGTGATGAATTTAGACCATCAACTCGAAGAGATTTGTTGAAACGCCGAACAGCCGAAAGGAGGATATCTTTGTGACGTGGACACAAACAATCACTTTGTGACCGGTAAATCTTGGCTACTCGACAACAGCTGACAATGTTAAGGTCACTTAAAGGGCTTGATACAACATCATATAATTTTTAACTGGATCAACAACGTTTTCATAAGCCCTCTCTGGAACAGCTTGTATCTCAACATCTTGACTGCCCGTCAGCCTGTCTGCTATTGCTAGTTTTTGATTCAGGTTGGCAACTTTTTTCTGCAATTTAGTAAGATTGTGGTGCAACTCCTCAATTATTTTGTCTGTCGTGTTCAGTTTCGAATTTATTTATTGCATCTCTGTATTAACTTAAACTACAGTAACAGTAACCATCCCCCTTTTTCGTCCTCCTCGTGCACATAGTCATGTGCATACATTGTATGACTTTAAAACGGCACGCTGACCAAGCGAGTTACCGAGTCCACTCTTTTAGAGGTGGTGTAGTTCCTCAGCGCTTCTGGTACGGATTTGTTACTACGAAATATATAATGCCGGTCGGCCATCTTCATACTTCCATTAGTACTCGTACTGTACAGTAGTAGCTTGTTAGTTTTTACCCAGTTAAAATTAATTTAATAGTTATATGCGAATGTGCAGTGCCACAAACAAACTTCTGTGGATTTGGCCCCAAGTAACATTATTTATGTATGATTCTTTTTTTGTATGTGTTTAAATAAAAATAAAATATCTGTTAAAAAAAATTAATAGTTGGACATTAAGCAACCGCAATTTGGGGGAAAATAAATACGTGATTTCTGTGTAGACGGTGACTTGCTTGAATCAAAGCGACGAGAACGAATTGGCGGAAGCTCTAACAGAAGAAGAACTGTCAGAGTTGGCTGATGAAGACCTGTATTCGCGCATGGCTCGCAGCCTCGCGCCAGAGATATATGGACATGAAGACGTCAAGAAAGCCCTCTTATTGTTGCTGGTGGGCGGAGTAGACAAGTAAATTAATACTTAAATTATACACAAAATATTAATAATAACTATATCTGAGGGATATGACTCCGATGTAGTTATTGTTATATGCAATGCAACCACTGCTGCACACGGGTCTTCTCATGCACATTGTCTTGTGCATGTCCTTAAAACGCCTCGCTGGCCAAGCGAGTTGCCGAGTCCACACTTTTAGAGGTTCACTTTTAGCCTTGTTGTAGCCGCTTTGTTATACTTTAGTCGCCTTTTACGACATCCACGGGAACAGATAGTGGTGGTATTCTAATATTTACCCGCCCCACAACACACAGTATTATTATATACTTAGGACAACTATTTTGATAATTTTTAAGTACTCCTCTCCTAGTTGCTTTGCCCTACAGGATCCATAATCACTACCGGATTAAGGGGGGGTGGGGGGTTGTTAGGGAAACCTTATTGCCCTGGCCATTCGCTTACCCGGGCCCCAAGCTCTACAGTTTAAAAACTCTTATATCTATTTGTTTATAAAATTTCTCGCGTTAAGTGGGCCTCTGCTCTCAATAATCTTAATTCAACACTGTCCATAAAGATCTCATAGTTTTTTAGTTCACCAATTTGTAAAACATTAAGGAATGCAATAAAGTATTGAGTAAGCCACCATCTATATGGCAAGGCTGCGCCAAATTTAATGACAGTTCATCAAGGTTTCAATGTTTATACATTCTACGAGGTATGCGGCTTGATTAATTGGGACAGTAATTCGCAATATGTAGCCGATGATTCAGTAATTATATATAGTTTAGCGATGATAGCCTAGGGGTTTCTATTTTCCACTTAATCATGAAGTCATAAGTCCCTTACTACTTACTGGGTAACACACGTTACTCTACTTACATACGATTTTTTAAATAAAACAAAAATGCAGCAATTCACGCTAGCTCTCACGAACTCCCTAGTGATTCACAAAGGGTGGTCTGTGACTTGCAGTCAGACATTATAGGCTAATATTGCTATTGTTTTTTTTTTTTTAAATGTCGGCAGACGAACATACAGTCCACCTGATGATAAGTGGGTACTGGCGTCCAGTCCTGAATGACAAAAGTTTGGCACACCCCCGTATGCGGGCTTTAGAATAGTACCACCCCATCTCTTCCCTTGGGTGTCGTAGAAGGCTACTTAGGTATAACAATGGTGCTACCACGAGCACTGAGGAGCTACACCACCCCTGAAAGAATGAACTCGTCAAAAAAATGTGGGATTTGTGGTTTAATAGTGATAGTTTATTAAACTGCAAAGTGCCTAGTGTTAGTGCATAATGTTTGTAAATATAAAAGCGTGAGACAACATTTTCCATGTTCTTACAAGGATGGATTCCTCAATGACTCGCACATATTACGGCGGGCCGCATCGTAGTACATAAAATTGCAAATATCCTCCTGAATCACCTTCATACATTTTGTATAAACCATCGCACACTTCAGATGGGCCGCATCGCTGCACACTGGCGGGTCGCTCGTCAAAACTATTTATGCGCCGATGTTATTTATGCGCTGCGATGTGGCCCGCCTCAATGTACATTAAACGAACGCAGTTAACAGACGTAATTCGAGAATTATTTGCTGTGCGACGACGTGAAGAATTTAATGTCAACAGCTAACTTAAATTATTGCGCAGAGGTGCGCCCCGCCGCTTCTCTAATGTGCGTTGTCGCGGTTTTGCAGTGCGTCGCGACGCGGCTGTAATGTGCGTGTCCCTTTAGGGTTACAGTTCGATGTTGTGTGTTGTAGGCAACCGAATGGCATGAAAATCCGCGGCAACATCAACGTGTGCCTGATGGGCGATCCGGGCGTGGCCAAGTCGCAGCTGCTTAACTATGTGACCCGCCTTGCGACGCGCAGCCAGTACACCACTGGCCGCGGCTCCTCTGGCGTGGGACTCACCGCCGCCGTCATGAAGGTACACAACTTCTTTAGCTTTCTTACCACCATCTACCTGGCAGTTGTACTTGTAACATCCTATCCCACCGTCCCACTGCATGGCACAGGCCTCCCCTAATAAATAACTGGGGAGTTTCGGACCGTAATCCACCACGCCGGTCCAATGTCGATTGGTGAATCACAAGAGAAGTGATAGTCTGAGGGTCTCTATACTCCACTCACATTCGTGTGGACGTAAGTTCAAATCCTCGGCTTGTACCACTAAGTTTCAACTTAAGTACGGATATTAAAAAAATGTCACTAGCTCGGCGGCGAGGGAAAACATCGTGAGGAAATCCGCATGCTTCAGAAACCTGGCAGTTATTTTTCGTTAATTCTCTGACCCAAAGGTTGTTGTTTGGAACAGATCGCTAACGACACACCATACATTTTCATTGTATGCAAACACGATAAACATACACACATGGTAACCTGTTACAGGAGACCACAGCGTTCATATTATAACATGTTAAGTGATCAAATACAATCCGATAAGCCGGAATGCCTCACAAACTCACTCCAAATATTTAAAATTGGCAATTTAATGACTATTGGCATTAACATATTTAGATTTAAAAAGTTGAGATATTCAAATCAAAAGAAATAAAGTAATATAAAAAAAACGTTTTTTTTTTAAAAACAAACTTTTATGCAAACCGTGTACTAAAACGAATAAAATAAGTTTATATTGAATTATTTTATTTACACCTTTTTAGTTAGAAATATTTCTCAATCTATCCATTTCAAGTAACGCATCATTGTTGCAAAGTCTCTTGCCGGTTAATTTTGTGCAATCCAGTTCTTCAATATAAAATAATATAGTATAATATTAATAATATTAATTATTACGGTAGAAAGTCATGTTTTAATATTAATAATATTTATTCTTAGGGTAGAAAGTCATGTTTTCTTTTGCAAAGTTTCATGTGCATGCTACTAACTGTTCAGGAGTGCCCTCATGAGGTGACAATCCTGGCTACAGCATCAGTTCATGGTGTAAATCATTCTTAGCTATCAAAATTAAACGTACATGCAAAGTTACGTATCTCTGCTACTAATCGTTGAGAGGTACCCTCATGAAGAGACAATCCTGGCTGCAGTATCAGTTCATGGTGAAGATCCTATTTAGCTATCAAAATTAAACATATATACAAAATTTCGTGTCCGTGCTACTAACCGTTGAGAAGTGCCCTCGTGAGGAGACAATCCTGGCTGCAGCATCAGGTTAATTCTATCATTTTAGTGTATTGTCATCAGAACTGAACAAGCATGCAAAAATTCAAAGTCTAGTCTAAGTTTAGAGGAAGTGGTTCAAATTTGGCTTGCAAGATTTGACCTAAATACACAAGCTTTTATTTAACTTCACATGTATGTGAAGTTAAATAAAAGCTTGTAAAAACAACAACAGAAGAAAAATAACATAAAAACAGCAAATATTTTTAGAATTTCTATGAATAGGATTTATCAAGACTTTATTTATTGCTATTCCTTTCTAAAAAATATTAAATGAACTTCTACACACGTCTCTAGGTTTAGCTTCAAACCACAATTCATTATTACGTTTGAAAATCTGTGATAATATTTTCTTGCATTGGTTCTTTGAAAAAGATTTTGTTTTTGGCGATAAGATCGCCTTTTGTATACTATTTTGTATTGTGTTGTTATCTGTCGTGTGTTTTTTAAATACTTGTTTACTTTCTTCGACCAGTTGCGTGGTGCGCTGCCGACCTTACGGAATCCTTTTCACAGCTTTCCTGAAGAGCCTCATGTTGTAGCGGAAAAACCTCAGCTGGCAGTTCATTCTTATATTTATGTGCTTAACTTGTTGTATATTTATATATATGCTGTAAATACACATATCCCTTGGAGACTAAAAATTCCCTCTATTTTTCGATCCTTGGCAACCTTGATTCTTATTTACAAATTAATATTGAATGCAGATATATATATATATATATATGATATTCTTAAGTTGTTTATTATTATAAGTATTTATTATATTACTCCTCTCTCACAGAAGACTACCTTAAAATGTACTGCATTTCCTACTTTATTGTATTTCCCCAATGTGTTTCGGTAGTGAGTGAGATATGCCAGAGCCCATTCCCATTCCATCGTATCCCCACCCCTTCTCGCAATCCATTCCTTAATCTGCAAAGGTAGGCACCGCATCGGGGGGCGTGCCCAACATATGTCATTCTCGACTGACGATGGCATGTATCGCGGATGTCTATGGACCACTTACAGTATCCATTTATCATCAGGTGGACTGTATGCTCGTCTGCCGCCTTTTTCTATAAAAAAAAAACATTTTCACTACCTATATCACTTTTATTTTTCTCTATCGCAATGTTGCCTGGAAGCGATAAGACCTTATCGCGAAGGCGATCCGCCTTTGCGAATATAATAGGCGACCGCCTATTATATTCTGTCATATATTATTTATGTACGTGTAATAACTATTTGTATGCAATCAAGAGTATTTATTATTTATATTATTATTATATTTATGTGATTTAAGCTATATACGACGTATTTGTATTGCCAGGACACATCCACTGGCGATATGATGTTGGAGGGCGGCGCGTTGGTACTGGCGGACCAGGGCGTGTGCTGCATCGACGAGTTCGACAAGATGGCCGAGACCGATCGCACTGCCATCCACGAAGTCATGGAGCAACAGACCATTAGCATTGCCAAGGTACGATTTACACCATGTGTTGGTACCGGGTGTACCCCGTTCGGTACCAGTACCCGTTCAGGGGCGAGATGGTGGAAGATGGCCGAGACCGACCGCACTGCCTTCCTTACACGAGGTCTTGGAGCAACAGACCATTAGCATTGCCAAGGTAAGATTTACACCATGTGTTGGTACCGGGGGTACCCTGTTCAGTACCAGTACCCGCTCAGGGGCGAGATGATGCAAGATGGCCGAGACCGACCGCACTGCCTTACGAGGTCATGGAACAACAGACCATTAGCATTGCCAAAGTAAGTCCGTCCTCCTTTATTAATCAATTCGTCGTTTTATAACCACAGGTGAAACTTTAAACAAAAGAAAACAATACAAAAGCAGGCAAAATATACTCAGTAACAGAGTTGTGGAGATATGGAATAAGTTACCAAAAGAAATCATTGAATTGCCAATTATAAACAGTTTCAAGAACAGACTTGACAAATGGCATCCAGGAGAGATATGGCAAAGCATGTAACACCAGCTAACACAGTATATATGTATACCAGCAGTAATGCTGCTCGCTTTCATAAATAAATCTTTCTTTCTATGATAATAATATGTACGGTCTCATGAAATAATTGTTGAACCACTATCCTTTATTCTTAATTTTGCAGTGTTGTAATTCTGACGTGTTTTATACGTACAACTGTGACGTAATATCATTCAATTATGTAATGTCGACATATGTTCAATACTGCCGAATTAAAAATAAATGGTAGTGGTTCAACAATTAAAATATATTGTGACTGTACAGAATGTTATTATGTTAGTTTGTTTCGCCACAGTACGACGCTGAAATGTCAGCAGCCATATCCGCAACGGGTGTTATCAATCTGCCTGTCTGCACTGTAAGCCCGGGCGCATACTAAAGACCTTTCCCCCAGACAATTTAGTCTCAATAAACAATAGAACTATATGGACCGGCGCACATTATAGGGCACGATATCAGTCCGACACTTCTATCCTTTACTCATTTCGGAGCTAGCGACCAAAGCGCGATTTATGCGCCACATTGCCACTACCCACCGACTGTCGGGTTTCTTTTGAAATGTATGCGACCGCTCACACTGTCTGCGGACACTTCAGTGTAAGCATTTTATGCAAAAGTTGACTGTGAAGGACGTTATAACAACAGATCCATCAAAACTTGAAACTGATATTCTGAAATATGAAAAAAGAATGGGAATGTTCTCTTATATCTTGAAAAATGTATGAAACGTTCCTTGCATTTAGTTTCGCCTATAAAAAGGGCGAATCCAATATCATATTCTCCTTTTTCTTTTAAAACTACTTATAATAAAGAATAACATTACTATCTTGACAATGTTACATCATCAGATTGAAAGAGCTACCCGAGGCCTGTTTTTGTAATGTGCACGGATAACAGAGACAAAATGTCTTGGCCTTGTGCTCTCATTCACATCAGACAGCCCACTGGCAAGATTAAAACGTCTGACCCATGCTCTGTCTGCTAATAAACGTCCACCCTATAGCCGGGCGCACATTAGCAGACGCGACAATCTTTAGACTTTTTGTCGTGTTTAGGACAAGACAGTTTTGTCTTACTATCCATGCACATTATAAGACCAATCTGTCCGCAGATAGTGATCAGATCAATCAGTATCAAAATAGCATTCTTAAAAATGAAGCGCGTACAACGTCTGTGTCTATATCGATTGAGCCTCTACGCAACTGAAGCTGCTCGCGGGCAGCCCGCAGACATTTGACCGATGTATCCACCGCATTTAATTTGTATAGGAACGCAGTCGGCGGAAAAAATCATCCGCGGTTGTCAGCCTGGCCCGAGGGCATTCTATCGGTCAATTGTCGTGCCCTGTTATGTGCGCGGCTTCATACATTTTCATACCACGGTATAACAAGACAAAACTGCCCCGGGCAAAAAGATTCTTGTGTGCGCCTGCCCATGTGTATCTGTTGCCGCAGGCGGGAAAGGGGGTTGAATTTTTGTTTAATTATTATAGAAATTGTGTTTGTGGTTTAATGATAATTTATTAAATTTCTTCAATTTCAAAGTGCCTAGCGTTTGTGCATAATGTTTGTAATAATCAAATAAAAGCATAAGATTCCATTTTTCGTGTGCTTCCGAGGAGTCCAACTCTGTCTGTCCTCAGTGAACCTACTATCACTTTACTGGGCGACTCCTAATTTCCTTCGACGTGACTGGACATTGACAAGATTTTATTTGGTTAATTACGAAGAAAAATTTGACATCGGTGGAATGTGCTAATTGCATCATTACCATATGACCATACCATATGTGACCGCAGGCGGGTATCATGACGTGCCTGAACGCGCGCGTGTCGATCTTGGCGGCGGCCAACCCGGCGTACGGCCGCTACAACCCCAAGCGCACCATCGAACAGAACATACAGCTGCCTGCGGCGCTGCTTTCGCGATTCGACCTGCTCTGGCTCATACAGGACAAGTCCAATCGGTGACTACTAAATTATTTATATATCAATTTTAGGTACAGTTAAGCACCCTACATTAGATTTTAAACTTTTGTTAACAAATCTTTTAAAAAAATAACAAATTATATTGTTTTATCTTAAAATCATATGTTAGAACTCGTTTTAATTTAAATACATATTGAAATTTTATATTAGAAACTTTCTCATAGGCCATGCGGACAATTAGGTTCCTTTGCTCACAAAACGTTACATAATGTGCTAATACGACACAAAAGTTCAGACATTGTATTGTTTTTGGAATAAACCATAATCCTACCAAAAGCTTTTTCTGGCTTCTTTTGAAACTCCTGGTTTTCTAACGGTTTTCAAAAAGAGCTGGTTTTCTAACGAAGATCATATATATGGTCGTCGTTAGAAAACCAGCTCTGATTCGTTGAGTTCTACTATTAATTCTATTGGTAGAACTTAATGTGGGGAAAATCCGTTTAGTTCTATAAATAGAATTGGAATTCCGAATAGTTCTACAGCCACTAATAACTATGAAAGTGGGATTCAAGAGGAACGACCCATAATAGTTGGCAGGCTTATTCTGAAGATTATAATCGATTCTAAAAACAAAATAAAAGTGAACAAAATAGGTGAACTATAGTTTTTATTTATATGTGACTAAAACTTTATTCTTATAATGCAAAGTGCCATTATAAGAATAAAGTTTTAACATGTTAAACTTTCCGGAAGAAAGAGGAACCGACAATTCACCATTTAATAATTTCATTTGATTGTATAGTAGTACTCAACGGAAAACAAATTCCGTTGATTTCTTTTATTTATTTATGTAAACGGCAACATTATACAAAACATGATTTGAGTATATACCTAATTAAGATAAGACAAAAGTCCAGTATGTATCCCAATTATTGACGTGCACAACGTGGATAAAAATTTATTTAGGCTAGATTGTGACACAACAGAATCGAAATTTAAAAATAATAAAAAATAAATTTTAATAGTCGTTTAGATAAATAAAAAAGTTAAGTGAAAATACTATGGCCATAGAACTAAACGGATTTTGTATCCGTTGAGTTCTACTAATAGAACTCAATGGATTAGAGGGAAAACCAAACCATTACCTGATTGCATTGTGCAGTGAGAAGGACCTGCAGCTAGGGAGGCACGTAGCGCACGTGCACCAGTACTTGTCGCAGCCGCCGACGGAGACGCGCGTGCTGGCCATGCGGCTCGTGCGCCGGTACATCGCGCTCACCAAGCGCAAGCAGCCCACCGTACCGCGCGATCTCGCCGACTACATCGTGTGTGAGTGTACTTACTCCGTTGTCTAAGCGTCCCGAACTGGATCTTGGTCTCCGGTACCAATAGACGCCATCTTTCTCGGTTCTGCGCAGGGTCGTGCCAACAGGCTATTTGGAGCTCCCGCAGGTTCCTCTCCGCGTCGTCTTTTCAGCGGCGGTACTTGGGATGTCCGACCGGTCATCGACCACTTGGTTGTCCCGCATAGACTTGCTTTACGGCGCGATCCTCCCCCATCCTCTCCACGCCACCGAGCAAACGGGGTGTGGCCGCTTCAATTTTGCCGATGACATTTGGCTCGGACTGCAGCTTTTCCAACTCTTGGTTGCTCCTTACCCTCCAGGTATCATCTATTCTCTTTATCGGTCCCAAAATTCTTCCCAGATTTTTCTTTCTGTTTCTGTGAGTATACACTGTATTGTTTTTTTAAATATTTAGTTAGAAATCATACTAAACTAATTAAAATTTTTATAAGTTTTTATAAATTTTGATATTTTGCCGACACATCTGAGATAACACTAATATTTTGTAATAATAATTTTCATATCAAAATCGTCAGATAAAAAGCAATCGATTTGATAACATTTCACCTTGTCGAGTTGTTAATTGTGTTTGTTCGTTTCGTTTACAGCGTCGTACGTGGAGTTGCGGCGCGAGGCCCGCAACGCGCATGACGTCACGTTCACGTCCGCCAGGAATCTTCTCGCTATACTGCGGCTGTCGAGTGCCCTCGCGAGGCTCAGGTATGTATAGTTTTTTCATCTCACAAAGACGGGTTACGCTTTGAGTAGTATTTTTCATTTTACGTAAAATTTGGTTTTGAGAAACTACTTTTGTAAGTGAACTACTCAAATAATATGATCGTATTACCTACCCACAGTCAGCAATAGGTCAACGTATAGGTACCTGTTGTAACCACTTACTGGAACTTTACAGTTCACGAAGCGCAACCAAATGGCATAATAATAATTTTATTGTTGTTATTTATATCGATTTTAACGGTAATTGTTACACTTCATTTAAGCACACGCAGTAAACACGTTTTCTATTCTTACTTTCGTATTTCATTATCATTACTATCAAACATACATATACATCGTTTTGATGCACGGACAATTTAAATCGATTTGTGAAACAAAACAGATGTCTAATTTTTCTAGATTTGGAGCTTGTACTCATTTGGTTCCTAAATGATGATACATCTCCGAATATTGTACATTATATTACGTAAAAATACACGTAATTGTTACAAATGTTATAACGGGAGTTATTTTTGTAGGTTATCAGATGTGGTGGAAAAGGAAGATGTGTCGGAAGCGATCCGTCTCGTGGAAATGTCCAAACAATCGCTGCAACATGTGGACGAAAATGTTCAGAGGTTTGTTATACATCTATACATACATATTCATATAATGAAATCGTAACAGAGCCGTGTCCGTTAAGTTGAACCATGACATAAGGGGCAATTTTTTTTGCGAAATCAGATACGCATAATCTCTATTTTTTCCATTTGGTCCTAATTTTTTTTTTTTTTTTTTTTTTTTTTTTTTTTATAGATTAGTGGGCGGACGAGCAAGCGGTCCCACGTGGTGATAAGTGTTACCGCCGCCCATGGGCACCTGCAACACCAGGGGGTATGCGGGTGCGCCGCCGACCTTGCAAAATCCTATTCACAGCTCTCTTGAAGAACCCCATGTCGTAGCTCAATGGAAAGACCTCTTGAGGCAGTTCGTTCCACAACCTACGGGTTCGCGGTATAAAATAATTTTTGGACCGAACAGTGCGCGACACCTCCGTATCGAGGAAATGCGAATGGACCGCACTTCTGTGACGGGAGGTGCGGTTGTAGAAACCCGAGGTGGGAATTATATTAAACAATTCTTCAGAGCATTCCCCATTATAAAGGCGGTAGAACACACAGAGAGACGCAACGTCTCTCCGAATGCTGAGGGATTCTAAACCGCCCGTGAGAGTGGGATCGTCGACAATACGAACAGCACGTCGTTGGATGGAGTCAAATGGGTCCAATTGGTATTTCGGTGCGCCGGCCCAGAGATGAGAGCAGTACTCCATATGGGGCCTCACCTGAGCTTTGTAAAGCATAAGGAGTTGCCCAGGTTTGAAGTACCGCTTCGCTCTGTTCAGCACACCGAGCTTTTTGGAGGCCATTTTGGCCTTATTTTCCAGATGACCCCTAAATTCGACTTTGCTGGAGATGTCGATACCAAGGATCCCGATACTCTCCAAGATCTTAAGAGGTATGCTCTGAAAGCGAGGTGCTACAACAAAAGGGGTTTTTTTAGCGGTGAATGCACAGACTTGCGTCTTACTGGGGTTGAAATCCACTAGGTTTAGAGAACCCCAAATCGAGACTAGATCTAAAGAGTTTTCGATTTCAGACACAAGCCTGGCGCGACTCTCTTCCACTTCGACCCGAGGGATGTTGGCGCGGCCCCTGTACAAGGCGTCTCCAGTACTGTCATCTGCATAGCAACGTATGTCACCAATTTGCAACAGGTCGTTGATATGCAGAAGGAACAGAGTTGGAGACAGCACGGAGCCTTGCGGGACGCCAGCGTTAATAGACATGGTGTCGGAGCAGCTACCATCGATAACGACTCTGATGCTCCGTCCAGTCAGGAAACTGGCAACCCATTCGCATAATCCCTCGGGTATCCCGAAAGATGGTAACTTGGAAAGCAGCGATTTGTGCCATACCCGGTCGAAAGCTTTCGCAATGTCTAGGCCTACAGCCAGAGCCTCGCCTCTACTCTCAATGGCGTCAGCCCAGCGGTGTGTTAAATACGCTAAAAGATCACCAGCGGAGCGATTATGGCGAAATCCATATTGACGGTCGCTAATCAGCTGGTGATCCTCTAGGTACCCAAGGAGCTGTGTGTTTATGACACGCTCCATCACCTTGGAGAGGAGGGAGGTGATCGCTATTGGCCTGTAGTTGGCCGGGTCTGTGCGGTCACCCTTTTTAGGTAAAGGGTGAACATGAGCTACCTTCCATGTTGACGGGAAGCTTTTTGTAGAGTATGAGAGCCTAAAGAGTCGCGTAAGCACCGGGGACAACTCGGGAGCGCAAAATTTAAGCACCACTGCAGGAATACCATCAGGCCCACTCGATTTTCGGACATCAAGAGATGCTAGAGCTCGCCGGACTTCACGCTGTGTGAAACAGATTTCCGGCATGGAGCTTGTGCACCTTGAGATAGACTGTGGTGAGGCACCTCTATCGTCCAGTGTCGAGTTTGAGGCAAAGAGATAGCCCAAGAGATCGGCTTTCTCCTTCGCCCCATGGGCCAGTGACTCATCGAGTTTCCGCAGTGGAGGGAGTGACGACTGACAGAAGTTACCTTCAGCAGCCTTAGCGAGCGACCAGAAAGCCCGGCTTCCAGAAGGATAGCTAGCTAGTCGGTCGCCAATTCTGCGGATGTGCTCATTCTTTGCTCTGACAATGATCTTCTTACTGCACCTCGAGGTAGCGTTAAATTTCTTCCTCAAGTCGGAGGTATTCGGATCTTCGGACACCTGTGCTCTGGCCCAGGCCCTGTATGCGGCCCGTTTATTACGACGGGCCTCTCTGCAGGACTGATTGAACCATGGTTGGCTCCGTCCGCCTACCGGTATCGCGGTGCAAGGAATATAACATTCCATGCCCTGCAACACCACGTCGGTAACGGAGTCTGCACAGGTATCCGGATCTCCCGACGAGAAACAAAGCTGCCCCCAGGGATAAGAGGCGTAAAATTCGCGCAACCCATCCCAATCTGCTGACTTGTAGTGCCAGACTTTGCGCGTTCCCTGTGAATGGGTCCGCACGGATTACGAAACATTATTGCCTTAGCATAACGAGAACCCATGCCGACTCGATGTCAAACTTACAACTTGAGAATTTGTACTGAGGTCCTGTAGATTGAGTTAAGAATTCATGTAGTTTTGGAAAATAAAATACCAATTGGTCCAAATCGTACATTTTAAAAAAACAATTATTGAGCATATTTTCTTTTGCAAGCTTCTTTTTTAGTCAGGATAGATCTTGTTGTGCTCTTGTTTCACAATACGAGGACCATACTGAAAGCTTCTGGAATGAATAAGAAAAAATTACAATGAAGGGCTAAAAATCAATTTATTGTTTCTCAAAATACAAATCTGAAACAAGAAGAAGTCACAAAGTGCCAAGTCGGGACTGTATGGAGGATTTTTACGTTTTTCGCTTTCATAAAGTCGTGTCTGTTTGGCCGTGTGAGAGCTGGCATTGTCATGGTGCAAGACTATGCGGCGTTTACGGTTGTTTTTATGGAGTTCGTCAATAACTTCCGGCAAGCAAATAGTCGTGTTTAATGCAGACACGCAATTTTTAAAATGACGTCACAATGAAAAAACAAAAGACTGTTATATGAAACACTATTCTACAGCCAAAGAGTTCCATTTTCAAATATTGTAATTATTTTTAAATATTGTTTATGTAAGTGACCAGTTCGGGAAATTTTCAGTGTGACCTATGTATAACAAAAATTGATTTTGTTCCTCCTCAACCGTAATCAAACCATGAAAGTCTTGCATCAATTTTGCAGCCCTTTCGGCTGTATCGTTTACTGCTCTAAAAGTTGACAAAGTATTTTTGGCTTCTAGAAACGACGCATTAGTCTCCCATAAAGGACATTCGTGGAGAAAACTGTCATCAATTCTGAGACTAGAGAACAAATACTTGCTCTTGACTGATATAAAATCATAGATGTTTATCTCTGAAATAAAAAACTAATAGTTACCGTGAAATTAAATGGATAGACAGAAAACTAAAGAAACAACTAGACCATTTATCTGTCTAACTAACCGTACAATAAACCACAAAATTCTTCTTTCGATGGGATGTATCGTTTCCCAGTGGTCGATATATTTTCTTATTAAATTTGCCACCACCTTTACTTTTATTACTTGGTCCACCTCATCGTCAAATAGTTACAGAATAGCTGCTTCATCAATACATCTCTCACAATTTCTCATTTCACCGTTCGCTGGATTGTCTGCTCGTCTCGTCTTTCTATAAAAAAACCTCAGTAATATATGATTAAGTACGAGAAATGTGTTTTCGTTGCAGGGGAATAAGTGCAACGGACCGCATATTCGCGATAGTGCGCGAACTCGCCGGCTCCAGCGGCACTGTGAAGATGGCCGACGTCATCGAGCGCTGCGTCGACAAGGGCTTCAAGCCGGACCAGGTCAGTACACACACACTGACACGTACGGTACAATACACGCGCACATACATTCTCACGGACATATTCGGTATAACACACACGCACGCAAGCACGCCCGCCTTTTACATACGCGTACTACACGCATGTATGCATTTCCACGCACATGACAAATGAATTGAAGACACTGCCGTGAGAACGGTCTCGGTGTATTAAACTGCACTGGATAGTAAAGAGTGTAATGGAATAAGAGCTTTCTTTTATGCCATTGTTTATGAACCGTCTTATTCGTATTATTATGAAATGGGGATGAATAAGAAAATGGGCAGCAAATCGATGCCAGCAAATTTAAAGTCCCGCATCGACTTAGTGATGGATCACATTCTAAGTCCTCTTCTTCAGTTTGAAGACAGTATCAGTCGTCGACTCAAACGCGACGACTATTTTGCCAATGTCACGTGTAAATGAATTTCAAGTAACTATGGTGTCGCTCACTAAAGCGATAGTAGGTTTACTGAAGACAGTTGAATTCCTTGGAAGGACACAAAAAACGCAGTCTCATGCTGTTATTTGATTATCACAAACATTACGCATAACCATGACACTTTGAACTTTAATAAACTTTCACTATTAAACCACAAAGACCATAATACATAATTTGTATAGTAACGAAACAAAAACTCAACCGAGCTGACATTCTTAGTCATTTTAATTTTATTTACTTCAGATTTTCAAAAATAGCTTGTCTTGATCATGATTCGCTGCCCATTGTTGCTACTCGTTTAAATACAAGCTTTTACACAATAGCATCGATAGATAGACGAGACGTATTTTATTGTACACCAAACATACCGAAGAAAAACATAAAAATACAAGAGTAATTAGAATTACAATCGGCAGCGTTTTGCCGTTTAGTATATTGTTCATGTTATTTTCGCCCCATACGTGCCAATTTAGTACTATAATTGTGTTATAGTATCGTTGTAACGCACAACAACTTATTGCAACGGTTATTTTAATATCGATATAACTTTTAGACTTTTGCGTTTTGATACACATTTCACATTGTTAATCCGGTGTAAACACGTACATTTAAAGAGTAGAAATAAAAGGTAAACATAAAACTTTTCATTGTATGCGTTTAGAACCGATTTACAACATAAAACATTTTCATGATCACTTTTTGTGATATAGAATATTTCATAAATGTTTTTTATGGACGCGTTATTCAGGTCTGAACGCGTTTTTTTTACCTTTTATTTCTCTCGCACGTTTCGGTCCGGATTACGCCAGCCGTGGTCACAAGTTGACTGAAGAGGCGGGTAGTTCATGATGGGAGCTGCAAGCACTTTTATGAGCCACCCACATTTGATCTTCACATACAGTAAGGCTGCGACACACTACACAATAAATAAATATAAAATGTGTATAAAAGTTATATTTCTAACTGTTATTTCGCTAGTTGGGTGACAAACGATCGTTTTTCTCCTCAGGTGGACGCGTGTATCGATGAGTACGAGAATTTGAACGTGTGGCAGCTGAACCAAGTGCGGACCAAGATTAGTTTCATGTGAAATATCGCATACCTTTTGTACCTCTACTACATACTTTCATATCTTTATAATATACTGTAGACGTAAGCTCAAGAATCTGACGTGCCTTTATAAGTGATTGTGTTTTGTGTGAAAATATTAGTGTATGAATTGTTGTAAAATGAATGTCATATATAAATATTTTTAATAAAATAATTTATTGGTTTTATTTCTTTTTAGTTTATATATAATACAGTAATGGCTATTTCATTGCTATATCAAAGATATGTGCATATGTAATAACTTTGTATGCAATAAAGAGTATTTACTATTATTATTAAAATAGTATGTATGCCATAAAAATTCCGTATTGAAGACTTGGAAGGTTCCTTATTGTAGGTTATTAACAAATCATGTCTCGACAAATATTTTCAGTTACCATACCATACCATCAGCCTAGGTCTCTCCACTGCTGGCTATAGGACTCTATACCTAGAACTCCATCAAACACGGTCGTCTGCTCTTCCCATCCAGTCACTACCGGTGACTTTCATTAAGTCGTCAATTCCACCTGGTCGAAGGGCGTCTCACTCCAATTCTCAATGAAAACGTTAAACTCATACAGTTATCAAAACTGAGCTCTAAACCACCGTGCTTATTCGTTTAGCAAACAAGCAACATACACATATCCTATAATATTGTCACTTTCATAAGAGACACGATTATTATACACTAGCGACCCGCCCTCCCTTCGCTTCGGTTTATAAGTTATAGTTTTTTCAATCATATTTTTTCAAAATTTCAAAATAAAATATAGCCTATATTAGACACGGATAATGTAGCTTCCTATTTGTGAAAGAATTTTTGAAATTGGTTCAGTAGTTCCAGAGATTACCCCCAACATACAAACACAATTTTACATCTTTATTATATTAGTATAGATATACACGAGATATACATAGTTACGAACGAAGGCACTCATAACATAGTTGTTTTTCCTCCAAGTTCCGACTTATGAAAGTAATAACTTAACGGCAGATGTAAGCGATCCCAACTAAATGAGATTTGTGATGGAATTGTTCATGGACGCTTACGTATTAGATATTGTCTACTTACTAATATCAAAGGCGACCTATAACGTACATATAATTGTATTTGTAATTGCATTTGTAAGATATTTGTAGATATTGTACCTTTGCTAATATCTTACTTTTCTACCTTTTTCCCATCTTGAGAGACTAATAGCGTACTCCCGTACGCTATTAGTGTGGAGAATATATTAATCCATTTGATTTGAATGAAGCTGAAAATATAATTCCGTCCTTCGATGGCTCCACTTTTCAATGAACTTCTTAGACTATCTTACTTTAATATTAATCATGCAGCCAATAATAATATCCGTTGGCATTGTGCGCCCATCAGACATTTTGACTGCAGATGTTATAAAGTTTCAAATATTAATTTATTTAAATTATTATTAAAATATTATTTCGTTTTACTCTCTGTGAAGACTACGCCGAGCATTCTTTATTATGATATAGGTTACGATTGTGTAGGAGTTCATATTATCTGGACTAGTTTTACAATTACGAAACTACGGTTGAAAGGTTAGTAGTTAATTGCGATCTTCTATTTAGGTAGGTAGGTTCTTACTTAATTCTTAATCTATCTGAGGAAATATGACTGGGGAATTTATTGCAAATCGTATTACCTGTTTTAAACAAAAAAACTAATTGCATTGCAGTAGGACGGAAATATAAGAAGATCTCATGCGTATTTTATTGTAAAGCAGATAAGTTTTTAGGTAATACAAAAAATATTAGATTACCGCGCTAATCTACATATTAGGCCACGGAAAAAACTTCTAAGAAGTCATTTTATTTGCCACTGAATGAAAAGCAACGTGGTCACTACACCTAAATGGAATTAACATTCGTCTAGTTTGTATAAAGAAAAACCTTTGGTGGTTGAGAGGCAGGGGTCGAGATTGTGAAAGTTCAAAGGTGAGACCCGCGCGCGGCCGTGTGAAACTAGGGTGAAAAGTGGTGAAAAGAGCCCGTCACATCCCGCCGGCTTTTTGGGGCGAATTTGTATAAAGTGATAAAAAGGTTTAGTATTGCTTTAATATGTTTAAGTGGTTCACTAGTATTATTATAAAACGAGGAAAATCCTACTCAGTACCATTACTTACTTTCTAAGATTCTGTTCAAGTGAACACGTGAGCCGGGTCGCGTGGTGTCGGCCTTTTTTAGAAAACACCACTCCCCTCTATTATGATATCTCTTCCCGTGGGTGTCATAAAAGGCGACTGACGGATGCCACGAGCCTTGAGGAAATGCACCATCTCTAAAGGAGTGGACTCGCCAATCCGCTCGGCCAGTGTGACGTTTTAAGGCTATACATCCCTCATGCGCAAATACACAAGACAATGTGTATAAGGACATTATCTTGTCTTGTTTGGACATTGGAGTTTGGGTTTTGTACGAGTGATTGTCGCGTCGTTACATGCACAAGTTTAATTACGCTAAATTACTCAACCTGCTCCTGTTAATCTTTAGTTTCTTTTAGCCTTCCTACTGCCTACTGTTGCAATAGAAAGACTAAAAGTACAAAAGAAACAACCAAGTTTCTATTGCGAAGAATAAGATACCATAATTTGTATGAAAAACAATTGTAAGCGCATAATTTGTATGCGCTTTTACACAAAGGTTCCGCATTAACCAAGTTGTAAAGTTGGCATCGCTTCATCATCATGTTAATAAACATCCAGTTACGAGTGTAATGCATGATCGAACACTTAATAATTCACTATCGTTTTACAAATACCTTTTCCTTAACTCGAAAATAAGCATTAGGGGTATTTAATATAACCTGGTAAAGTAGCTTGTGTCTAGTAATGATGAATATGATAAAACATTCTCCTCGGTGTGTCACAAACTGTTACAAATAATATAAGCATCTATTGTCAGCACTCTGGTGGAAAACACATCGACTTCTACCTTTTATGACGACTTTAACGTTTTAATGTAATTTTTTGTTAACATTTTACCAACATTTAGGGCTTGTTTTCAATACTTGTCACAGATAAAGATGTGCAAATTCGGAAGAGACATTATTATACAACTTATAGTTTTGTGACTTTAACGACAGCCTTTATTAATTTTAATTTGATTATTTTATGTAATATTTTTATGCATTATCAGTCTCGCTTCGGAAATTGTGACGAGTACTTAGTAGGTACAAGTATTTTAGTCGTCATTTGCTCATCGCTCTCGAGCTCAATTCAAATGGATGCGAAAACAATGCAATGTGTGTACATACACATCTCTGAATGTTCCAACTTCATATTTTATTCAAACATACGAGTATGAGTTCATATGTGAATATGCAGGTTTATTAGAGAGGCCGTCACAACAGCTGCGAAATGTTATAGTTCCATTGTTCACCGAGCTCCCTGACATATTTTACGGAGAGGTATGAGTATGTATGTGGAACTTATTATGCGCTTTGTTATGTCTGGAGTTAGTCGGTCGCGGCGGATGCTCTTTGTGGCAAAATACGAAATTCTCGAAGCATAGCATTGTGAATAGAGGATACAGTAGGACAGCTTGTAGAGAGGTACTGCAAGTCTCTGAATGCTGTACACGAGGGAAAAATAATGATTTACTTACTTTCAACAATTTCAGAGTACCTACATATTTATATCCATAAGAATAAATATTACCTAACTCCGTATTTACTCTTAAATATTCCAAAAAATGTGATAAAAATTTCATTATTTCCTAGCATAGGAACTTGAAATTTTGGATAAACAAATATAAGCGTTGGTTATTCCCTGAATCTATATTTCATTTCCGAATGAAATGTACCTACCAAAAGTTTTCGTTGAAAATGTTCGTTTGTGAGGGCAGTAGTATTTCAGGAAAACCTGAAATATGCTAACTATTTAATTTAAAATATATAAAACCGTTTTAGAGAAAAATGAAATAATTTAATGAAATTTATCATAATCGTTAATCTACAATCTTTACAAAAATGTAAAGTATTGTTGTGTTATATAAAACGTTCGTCTATTGCGCTGACTGTTTTGTAATGGTGGCAAATTGGAATTAAATGTTTTTTTTTTTTAATAATTTTAAAATGGAAGTTAATAAGGAGAAAATTAGATATGTTTTACAATTTTTTTTCGACAAATGTATGAATGTTTCTAGTGCTCAAAAAGAGATTTGTGGTGTTTACCGAGAAGATGCTTTATCTAAAACTACTAGTTCAGTAAAAAGCGTAAAAAATAATTCAGTCGATTCAGATCTGATAATTTTGATGTGAATGATGTTCCTCGTTGTGGTCGTCCTGTTAAGGTATATGTTGATACTACCATTGGAAAAATTCAAGCGGATCGACACACAAACAGTCATCAAATTGCGAAAGAGCTTAGCATTCACCACTCAATATTTTTGGATCACCCGCATAAACTAAATTTTGTAAAAAGCTAGATGTTTGGGTGCCGCATGATTTAAATGACAGAAACTTAATGAATAAAATTTCCGGCGAGATGTTGCTAAAACGAAATGAAATCGATACATTTCTGAAGAGATTTCTGTTAAAACAATGTTGAAAGAACGATCTTGAGGTGAGCCATCATAAATAGTTCCAAAGCCAGGCCTCACTTCGAACAAAGTCATGTTATGTGTATAGTCTGATTCTGATCTAGTAGAATTACATTCAAGAGAAGCCTATATAAATCATTTAAATCAGTTTTTCACTCAGAGACCCCAAAAAAATTATAGTGATGGGATAATTAATGGCTTTGCCAGAAAAATGGCTAAAGGTAGTCGAATTAAATGGAATACAATATTTATGTAATACAAAAATAGTCTTTATTATTTTCACTATAAAAAGGCCGCGAACTTATCCGACTACCTAATATTTATTGGACGTGGCTAAATCCGTAGTGGCTACACTAGATGTCCCACTGTACATACTGTTTAGTGTTTCGTATTTGTTGTAACGAAGTATGTGCTGACATAAAACATTTTCACTAAAATTGTATTTGTAGGGTTCTATTGGCATACCATCGCTTCCTACATGCTTTGTTTTACATTTGTCTGTCACTTGTCGATTGCATACAACACATTCATTTGTTCTCAAGCTATTTTCTTTAGTCGTGAGGCAGGAGAGACGGAGAGACCAATTTAAGTGATATATATTTAATGTTAGAGTTCCTTAAGCGCTTCCTATAGTGTGAATTTCGTATATTCGCATATCCTGGAGGGGGAGAGGAATTTGTGTATTTTTATGCACGCTGTAATCCCACAGCCACTGGGCACACTCGACTGGCTACGTTACCCCTATCTCACAAAAGACTACGATAAAATGTACTGCTTTTCCAATATTTTCATTCTTTTTTTTTTATTATAGATAAAAGGGCGGACGAGCAAGCGGTCCCACGTGATGGTAAGTGTTACCGCCGCCCATGGACACCTGCAACACCAGGGGGTATGCGGGCGCGTCGCCGACCTTGCAAAATCCTATTCACAGCTTTCTTGAAGAACCCCATGTCGTAGCTTAATGGGAAGACCTCTTGAGGCAGTTCGTTCCACAGCCTACGGGTTCGAGATATAAAATAATTTTTGGACCGAACAGTAATCAACACCTCCATATCGAGGAAATGCGAATGGACCGCACTACTGTGACGGGAGGTGCGGTTATAGAAACCAGAGGTGGGAATTATATTGAACAATTCTTCAGAGCATTCCCCATTGTACAGGCGGTAGAACACACAGAGAGATGCAACGTCTCTCCGAATGCTGAGGGGTTCTAAACCGCCCGTGAGAGTGGGATCGTTGACAATACGAACAGCACGTCGCGCGTCGTTGGATGGAGTCAAATGAGTCTAATTGGTATTTCGGTGCGCCGGCCCAGAGATGTGAGCAATACTCCGTATGGGGCCTCACCTGACCACTGTAAAGCATTAGGAGTTGCCCAGGGGTGAAGTACCGCTTCGCTCTGTTCAGCATACCGAGCTTTTTGGAGGACATTTTGGCCTTATTTTCTAGATGACCCCTAAATTCGACTTTGCTGGAAATGTCGACACCGAGGATCCCAATACTCTCCGAGATCTTAAGAGATATGCTCTGAAAGCGAGGTGCTATGACAAAAGGGTTTTTTCTAGCGGTGAATGCACAAACTTGCGTCTTACTGGGGTTGAAATCTATTTTTGACTTTTGATTTTGACGCGGCCCCTGTATAAGGCGTCTCCAGTGCTGTCATCTGCATAGCAAAGTATGTCGTCAATTTGCAACAGGTCGTTAATATACAGAAGGAACAGGGTTGGGGACAGCACGGAGCCTTGCGGGACGCCAGCGTTAATAGACATGGTGTCGGAGCAGCTACCATCGATAACGTATATAATTCGTATAATCCCTCGGGTATCCCGAAAGATGGTGACTTGGAAAGCAGCGATTTGTGCCATACCCCTGTCAAAAGCTTTCGCAATGTCTAGGCCTACAGCCAGAGCTTCGCCTCTACTCTCAATGGCGTAAGCCCAGCGGTGTGTTAAATACGCTAAAAGATCACCAGCCGAGCGATTATGGTGAAATCCATATTGACGATCGTTAATCTGCTGGTGATCCTCTAGGTACCCAAGGCGCTGTGTGTTTATTACACTTTCCATCACCTTGGAGAGGAGAGAGGTGATCGCTATTGGCCCGTAGTTGAAAGAATGAACATTAGCTACCTTCCATGCTGACGGGAAGCTTTTTGTGGAATATGAGAGCCTAAGGAGTCGCGTAAGCACCGGAGATAACTCGGGAGCTCAAAATTTGAGCACCACTGCAGGAATACCATCTGGCCCACTCGACTTTCGGATATCAAGAGATGCTAGAGCTCGCCGGATTTCACGCTGGGTGAAACAGAGGCACCTCTATCGTCCAGAGTCGAGTTTGAGGCGAAGAGACAGCCCAGAAAATCGGCTTTCTCCTTCGCCCCATGGGCCAGTGAGCCATCGAGTTTCCGCAGTGGTAGGAGTGACGACTGACAGAAGTTACCCTCAGCAGCCTTAGCGAGCGACCAGAAAGCCCGGCTTCCAGAAGGATAGCTTGCTAGTCGTTTGCCAATTCTGAGGATGTGCTCATTCCTTGCTCTGGCAGTGATCCTTTTACTACATCTCGAGACAGCGTTAAATTTCTTCCTCAAGTCGGTGGTATTCAGATCTTCAGACACCTGTGCTTTGGCCCAGGCCCTGTATGCAGCCCGCTTATTACAGCGGGCCTCTTTGCAGGACTGATTAAACCAAGGTTGACTCCGTCCGCCGACGAGTATCACGGAACAAGGAATATAACATTCCATGCCCTGCCACACCACGTCAGCAACGGAGTCTGCACAGGTATCCGGATCTCCCGACGAGAAACAGAGCTTTTTTTTTTTTTTTTCGGAGAGAGAGATGGTTGTGGATCAAAGGACAAAGCACGGAGCGGAGAAAAAAACCAGGTCACAAAATTTTCATTCTATTCTCGTAATGTAAGAGTTTCGGAAGAGAGTGAGATATGCCAAAGCCCACTCCCATCCTTCTTCAAGTGCCTTGTTAGTAACTAGGCGTTGGTGATTAGTGGCCTTGAAACGAAATATTGTTGATCTGTATTTGCTGATCATAGTTTGTAAGTTCGTTGTACATCGAGATAATTTAAAAATAATTCCACGTATTAAAATTTAAATAAATAAACACGGCCGATAAAATTCAATTGATTACCAAAATGAGATTTATAACCCGTAGTTTGAATACCTGTGTGGATAAGTCTCTATGGCGTTTCAATATTTTTTCGATTATATTAAACATTCGTGGTGGTAACAAGCATCACCTTACTCGCGTGGTACTTATTAGAATTAAAAACTGTTTTGTATGCGATAATATGTTCCATGAACTAGGTACCCATTTGGAAGTAATCCGTTGTTGCTGAGTTATTTATTGCTTAACAAACAAACCAATGGTCACATTTATATAAGTATGACTTATCCACAAGGCATTCCTTATCTTAATACCATTGAAATACCGTTCAGTATTATAACACGTTTCTAGTGAACCTGTAAGTCTCAGGCTGGAGTCAGGCTGCGTTCCCGCGGGATACCTCGCGCCCCGGCTCGTGCGCCTGCGCATTCCACTCGCGTTACTCATAAGCTGGATTAGTGCGAGAATCGAGATCGTATCCCACTCGTTCGAGCCGAGATAATTAGGAGAGCATGACATTACAATGATTTGTGTAGAGCCTTCTCTGAAGGAGGCCCATTCATCGTTCGGACTGTTGTATTCGCAACAAACATATTTCATTTATTGATCCTTGCATTTAACCTATTGTAAATAGCTAACTTTACGGATATTAAACTAGAATGCTTTTTGTCGTAAATACTTGTTTATGGCCAAGTCCTACTTAGATATTGTTTATTGGCTAGTGAAATCTTTACTAAGTTGTGAAATTGATTTTAACATCCCATAAAAAATTTAATGTTTGTTTTCTATTTGCGATATCACTATATCTGTATATGCGATTGAATACAGGTGACATTTACGTTACGATCGCTGAATATTCATAAAGCAAAATGGAAATTAAATTGCGTACTAATTTTCATTCCATTCGACCGGCACACTTGTATTCAAGGGCTTAATGAATACCTAGGTGTCGGAGCAGAGTCTCAAAACCTTACCTACAGGCGTTTTTCGCGCTTCGGCCGCAAATATGCGAGCTTTCTAAAGATTACTTCAATGCCTCTAATACGGGTTTTATACATTGTTATTTTAGATTCGAAGAGCGAGGAAAACATTCGGCTCAGGCAATAGGTCCTGTATTGTGTCAGACATTTAATTTTTATACGATAACAAATTAAGCTCCACAGATATGAGTATGCCCTCAGTTTCGCTTTTGACTGACTTACTATGTGTTACTTCTTGCTTTCTTTGAAACTTGGTGATTTTTATTCCAGCCATTTCAGATTGCATTAGCACGATGCTCAGAGTCAGTGTGAAAATGCGATCTATAAAAAAATTAAAACAAGATAGTATAACTAATCACAGAATTTATAATGAAGTATAAACAGATGTTTCCGCTGAACTATCTACAGGGTTCAAGAGTAAATACCAACTTTTTCAAAAACAAATTCACAACGAAGTCACATTCTCTTTGATGTAACAGGTAGCCATCAATTGCGGTGATTATTTGCCATCGGGTGGACGGCTTGTCCGTTTACCACTTCTATACAAAAGTGACAAATATTAGTCTGATATACATAATACTGTAATTTTCACTACCGCACCTCCCGTGACTGAAGTGCAGAAGCACTTCTCTGATAAGGAAATGTCGTGCACTGTGCGATTTATAAACCGTTTTATACGCAAACTAGTGGGTGGAACTAAATGCTGTCTAAGGTATATTATCTAACGCGGAACAATCTCTTTTTTAGGATATGTAGTTTCATAAAACAGTGAATAGGGTTTTTCCAAGATCAACGGGGCCACCCCTCAACGGGCATCCTCACGTTTTTGCCCTCTGTCCATCTGCCCTAATTTTATAAAATAAACAACATAAATGAATTGGATAAAACTCAGCTTCATTATTTGGACCACAACCAGGTAACTAATCAGATTACTATGTTCGTGCATATCAGCGAAGTGATTTGATAAATTACCATCATAAATTGCCTCTACCGAAAGATGATAAGATTTCAAAGGTTGGGAAAGCGAGGAGTGATAACATTGCTTAATTTTGGTCTATAAATATTCCTGTGGTCTGCGGCAGCCATTTTTAATCAATGCTTAGGAGCCCTTGAACTCTTGAAGTTATAGATGCCTTAGATGTAGGTATTGGTGTCCGTTTGATACTTGATACTTTACGGTCCACTTGCTACAATGGAAAGAAAGAGGTTTCATTATGGAACAATGAATAATAGGGGAATAATGAATAATGGGAATAAGTTTAAATTTTATGTACATATATCCTTATTTTGTGCACGGTTAATTTGTCACTGTGATAAGAAACGTTATTTCCGTAGGAAGTTCAAATATAATATGGTATTGTTAGTAAGTATTAAAATTTAAGCGTTCTTTTCGTGAAATTCTAACCCTCATATCTATTTTGATATCTACAGTTATTAATTAATATCCAATTATGAGTCGAATTTTGTACTTTTTTCTGTATGTACAATTTCCTTCATTATTGATATATATTTTTTCTTTTAAGTAAACTTTTTCTTTTTAAGAATTTCATCTTTCGGATCAAGCTCATTATAAATAAATATTGCTTACATTATAATGAGTGCAATGCAAGCGCCTGAGAGATGAACTATTGGTTTATTCAACATTTTGGTTGTATGTTAATTAATTTAATATTTAAAGTATCTTCCATTCAGAAGCGCTTTACAATTATAATTCTCTTTGACCCGTTCTTTGAGGAACACAACATATTTGAGAAGGGTGCAAAATAACAACAATACGTTGGAAGATTCACAAATTAGCAATTATAATTGTGTTTCTGACGTCTTTTGTAACAATTTCAAGTTAACATGATTAATAGTGATTATACAAGTACATTTTTATGTTCTTGCGAGGATGCAATAAGGTTGACAATTAGTTTATGAATCAAAGGCGCAAGCCTCTTGAATTCAAACATCTAAAAACATCAGATCATTTTTTAATTATATTAAAGAAAGTGTAAAAACACATTTAATAAATGAAATAATAATCTTTTTACGTAATTCCCTAAATAAAATCATAATAAAATCTCTGATAGTGATTATTTTAGTATATATTTGTAGGTTAAGGTGCACATATATTATATGGGCCTTGATGCCTGATGTGAACTGAAAAGTGAAAAAATAGTAAAGATTTTAAAAATAGATTAATACTATAAAAACTAATTTAAATATCTGCGTTAACGGAAACTTTTATCATTTACAAAAAATTGTTACCTAGGATTATTATCTGAGACAGTTATGAGTTGGGGCCTATTTACGATTTAGCAAGTCTGCCAGTGTTGTTAGAATCGATAACGTAGTTACCAGTTGAGCTAACAGCATACGTAATTAATTGCAGCTACATTCGCCATATTTGTGGGATTAAGAACTGATATCAAAATGATTAATGGAATACAAGTCCATTTCAATAACAAAAGCTTAGCGGAGAAATATTAAACTATCATCGGTGGGGTGAGTTCTGAGCATCTCATTAACGTTATAAGGTCAATTGTACTCGAACCCCTAGACCTGTGCTATGATGACTCATCATAATTCTCAGATGATATATTTGTGTGATACAAGCGAATAAAGGTTCGGATCAGTCGGCGACACAAAGCTTGTTTTATTTGTCGAGATTTTTCACGGTATCACGTCGCATTGTGCACGGTTGTTTTTGTTTGTGTTTTTGTGTGAGTCAACCCGCCGCGCTAATCGTTACGACTTGTGTCGACATGATACGACACGCCGTGCGATGCCTTTTACAGCAATGACGCTTTGTCTAACACTATTTATTAAATCACACGAATTTAGTAGCTATATTTATCTATAAAGGAAACGATTGAATCCGGTTGATGTTTCTTGCATCCAATCATTACTGGTTATAACTGCTATAGTCATCAAGGAACGAACTGCCTCAAGAGGTCTTCCCATTAAACTACGACATGGGGTTCTTCAAGAGAGCTGTGAATAGGATTTTGCAAGGTCGGCGGCGCGCCCGCATACCCCCTGGTGTTGCAGGTGTCCATGGGCGGCGGTAACTCTTACCATCACGTGAGACCGCTTGCTTGTCCGCCCTCTTCTCTATAAAAAAAATAATAATAGAGAATTAATTAAATGAACAGCAAAAACTACTGAAGGAGCAGCAAATCGATGGCAGCAAATTTAAAGGTGGGTTAGGTTTAGGTTTTCTGGTAATAAAAGAATATGGAGTCCCGCCAAGTGGGATTAGACTTGACATCGACTCCATCCACTTGGAGATTACATTTTTAGTAACTTAAAAAAAAACAAGTTATTAAAAAACATGTTGCTTTATTCGTCACGGTTGCTGTTAATTTCATATTATTGCCGTTCGTTTAAACACAAGTTCATAAATACGTAATATAACAGTAAATATTTTTAATCTTATTGCTGTAAAAAAATAAAGTCAAAATAATTAATATAGTCAAAATAGTTGAAAATAAATTAACCACAATAATCATATTATTAATAATTCCCTCAAAAGTTTTACGTGAAATGTAAGTTGAATCCTTGCGCTGTTACAGCTGCATATAATAGACAAACGCGCACACTATTGCCTCCTGCTTATATGCGAAAACTCCCTGCAACTGCAAGAATTAATGCAACATCCTGTCCTTTGATTGCGTTTAACAAAAAAATATCACTCACCGCCTTCATTTCATGCCATATTCGTTTTATGTAGTAACTAAATACAATAAAATACATGGCGCCTTCCGTTAGGCACTTTAAATTTTTTTAGCGCGAAATATTTGTCAATAATAAATGAGACGTCCCTTTTATGAGCAGTAACGTTCATACGAGTTAGTGTAGGTTAGACGAGGGCTCCAGACTATAAGCTACGAGCGGAAGGGGTACGGGCGGCGGACTACTGCTGCTACTACGATCCATTATAGTGTCTACAGGTTGGTGCGGACGACAATATAATAACTTATAATAATTTATTTATTTCCTATAATTCATGCATACAGCGTTTAACATAGTAAATGTACGGAAATTCTGTAACTAAGGCAACATAGTGAAGTCCATTGGCACCCACAGTGGGAGCAATCCTGTATTATGGTGTACCAATGGTCTTCCTTGGATCTGCATAATCTGCAGTATACACAGTTTCATTACTTAAACATTATGTAAACTCTAAGGCGTATTAACTATTGCAACATAATTTAATATGTGTGAATGTGTGTGCGTGTGACTATGTGAGCGTGCGTGTGTGTGTAAGATAGGGTGTATGGGAGTATGTAGGTATATGTGCGTGTAATAATAGAATATAATTTCAAATAAAATCTTTGTAATTTTTATTTAACTATGTAATTATGTTAAGCAGTTTCAGTTTTTGTTTAATTAATTCGTTGTGATTAGACTATCAACAAAGACTATAAAGATTAATAATATCAATAAAGACCACATTTAGGAAAAAAATAATAAACATTGATTAATTTTCATGTGGAAATTTTTATCCTAATAGTCAAATCATAAATATAACTACGAGTAAAATATCCAAGCTTCATTATAAATTGTTACTTCATTATAAATGTATACACATGTAATAGGTATTCATATAAGCTCTACAATATTGTTATATGTATACTGTTGGTGTACCTTATAGAAATAAATAAATAAGACTAAATATAGCTGTAGCGATTATCAATCGAAATTAAATTATACTGACCGAATGTCAAATGAAGGATAATATCAACTGGTTTATTTTTTGTATCCAACTTCGCTTTGAATTACTTTTTGTATCAAATCCCTTCACTTCTAATCACTTTACTTGTTTGTATAAAACTCCTGTCATAATTAGAATACAGTACATTGCGTATATTTCCTAATGATGACATTAAGTATTTATAATTACAGTATTGAAACACGTGGTTAATTCAATTATTAATGTAGTTCTAGAGTATTTTAAATTCCGCTGTCGCTTGTCGTTAAAAATATCTAAGGCGTTAAAAGCCGCCGCCCGAGTGAGCCAACAATGCGCTGCGGGCGGCGACGCGCGGGCCCAAAAGAGGCTCAATGAAGCCTCTACCTGGATTATCTATCGGGTGATAAATTAAAATTATGGCATTTGAACGGCATTCATCATACGAATGGGTCATTTTGAGCTTCACACTGGAATTCTTGGTCGATAAAAAGCTAACTCAGCGTTTTGTATTCAGTTTAAAAACGATTGTTTTTGTATTGAAAGAAATAATAAAATATTTCTTTAATAGAATATGTTTTTTTTCTTCTAAATCGGTGCTTACGGCTGTATGTATTAAACAGATGATGTGAAAGGGACTTTTCTACTTGTTCCTTAGTTCATTTAGCCTTCTCATCGCTTGGAATACATGAGTATTTTCGAAAAAAGTTAGCCGGCTGGTTTTAGTAGGCCTAACTAGGGAATATTAAAAACTGTAACTATGAAACATGTTTCGAATAAAGTTGCTTTACAAGTAATTTTGTACCTATTTGGTACTTGAATCGATTAATAAACAATCAAGAAATATTGGCTGAAATTAGGTAGACTGGTATGCTCGTCTGCCGCCGTATTCATAAAAAAGTTTGGGCTTAGAATTCATTACCGTATTGCCGACTGTATTTAATAGACTGCGGAGAGACAATGGTTGTTTGTTGCACTTGCATTCCTTTAAAGTATTCCAAGGGTTTACTGTATTTGCCTTTGAATAATTTTTAATTTCTTCTGATCATAACAACAAAGTTAACTCTACCACGTCAGGTATTAATTAGTAGATTTCATGTGCGAATTCCTCGCGAATACGGCGCTAAGGCACAAAATTACAACTTAATTCGATTGAAAGCTAATTAAGTTGCAAAATAACGGCTTGTAATTAATTAGTTTAGCAGCAAAAAATATTAAATGGGTAGAAGATCATGGTCAACAAAACAACTTATGTTTGAATAACTGAAATAAATAATTTTAAATTATTTATTAACTAATAACACTAACGTGATATAATTATGCCGCCAACAAATTATGTGATAGTAGGTGAGATACTTGTCTTTCCTATTACATAAATCAATTGTGCGTATATTGTATAACTATAAACACTATAGATTTATTTCTTGTTGTCAATTGTAATTTTAAATCTTATGATTCACCATATTAATTACTATACATTACTTTGTTTTGGAGATAACGTAATAACTATCTATAAAAACGTTTTTTTTGGTTTTATACTGGGGTTACTCACGGCACGCGGCACCTCAATGATTAACATTGAAAGTATTGATAAAAATTCGTCCTTGAAATATCAACATATACATTTGATACCCCGGCTTATAAAGTCACTATGTACCTACTGTGTAGCAGCCTCCTCTAGTAAATCACTAGGAGGGTTCGGGCCATAACCCACCACGCGGGGCCAGTGCGCATTGGTGGATACTAACGCTCCTTAGATAATACTTATTTAAAGTAAATTTCGTCGAGCATTTTTAAACGATCCTATAACTGTCAACGGCAGTATTGATTGAAGGATGGGACAGCAACGTGTTTTAAAGCTATAATGTTACATAGTTCGTCCGGTTGAATGTAGCCACAAAGAAAATGAAGTCTTTCTAAAGTAACGCTACTGTCTACCGACTGACTGGAGGTAGTGGTGCGGAGCGATGGGGGTTCGATATGAGTGCGCGCGCATCGCTGCGACATAGACTAGACTGCCTGCACCTGTCAATTTATACCGAAGTGAGTGAAATGACAATAAAATTGTAACTAGGTAGTTCAAGACTTGGTAAGCATTTAATAAGTGAAGATTTTGTTTGTGTTTATTCGTGTAAGGAGGAATATAAAAATCAGTAATAAAAATCAGTAAAAGCTGCCGAGAAGCTCTAATTGAAAAGAAAATCTTTTCAAAACAAAGCAAATCTGCTGGAAAGTGTTCCAGTCAGATCTGTTGTTTTAAATGTCCAAAAAAAATTATAATTCTAAAGTTTCCATAAAGCTTTAATGCCGACGACGTCAGCGACATTAAAACTGCATAAAATTCGCAAAATTCGAATTACAATTTAGGTTGACAAGCTGGTTGTGTTATTTTATTTTAGTTCCAAATTTAAAACGTATGCGACCTGTGGCGACTTCGCGAGAATTAGCCGGTTGTTCTCTACTCTATGACCAGTCCGGGAAAGCGCACCGATGAAGTTGCACGCGTGTTGCTCGCTGGTATCGCAACAGACGCGCGCTCGCGAGTGAATTTAAAAACAAACTTCAAATATTTTTTTGTGTGTCGATTGTGAACATGAAGTGTTTATTAGTGGTTCTTGCTATAGCGGCGTGTGCGGCTGCTGCTACCGCCGCTGCCGCTTCTTGCACGCTCGCTGAGGAGTTCTTCTCTAGACACAACATATCAGCTGATGATAGCGACGGACCAGGTGCGGATCTTGATGTAAACATTACCGATACATGGTTACGTTACGGATATGTGGTTATGGCTGATAAAACAATTTTTATAAAAATACATCTATTTCTCCTAGAAGTATTGCGAACTTGGCATTAAATTTGCCGACATTTATATGTTTTATAACAAAGTCGTCACATTTACAAAAAGTATGCCCTAGTTAACTGGTAACATAAGACATATCTCCAAAACTAATTCGACATGTAAAAATCTCTATTAATTAAAAATCTACTATAAAACGACTTGGAAGTAGAATGTAAGTTATTGTGTCTCTACTATAAGGATACTTTATGACACAGAGGATATTGAAGGTTGTCAAATAATTGGTATGAATCATCCTATGATTTTTCAGACTCATTCAGACTAAATTCAATGCAGACAAATTAAAAAGTACAATAATAACACGGGTGCTCTGTAGATGGTAGTGCTATCACAGGTGTTTGAGTGGAGGCAGACAGACGGATGGTGTCGAGTTACCATCGCACGCGCTCTAATCAGCTGGCATTTCCGATGGCTTGCCTCGGATTACTCGCACCTACCAACCAGCTGTGTATAAGGATAAGCCAGATCATATTTGTTCGATAACAACAAATAAGTTTCGCTCTAGAAATTGTTCTTGAAGTCGTATATAGCTTTAGTACATAACTACTTTTATTAAAAGAGATTGGCGCACAGCTTTCAAGGAAAATGTAAGTTTACTTTTTATTAATCACTAGTAAAAAGTCTGTTGCAAGAATTTACTATTAACTGGTCAGTTTGTCTAGCTCGGCCCATTTCATTCTCTGTTATTATTTGCGCTAACATACAATCCTAAAAGTTCTCCTAACATAAAATTGGCAGATACCTAGTGTGTCTACATGCAAAGCTCTAATTAATCTTTCACAAATTAATTAAACTATGAAATAATTTACATATATAGCTCACAATCGTTATACCTATTAGGTCTGTATTCAGTAAGATCGCAAATTGTTAAAACGAGGTTTTATAAATAAAATAATTCGTTTATGATAGTGCCTTAAGAAGTGGTTCAGGTAGAAGTGGATATTTTTTATTTTCTTCAGCCATTGACGTCTGTTACCGTGATTATAAAAAAAAAACCTCCTAAACACAAGTATTATTATTCAGTTAAAAAGTTACACTCTCTATTGTAATCCTTCTCTATCTTCTATGCTGTATACGGTAGATAAAAAGTAATAAAAAAAAAAACGAAAGCTTAAACTAAAACAGTGAATTTAGTAAAATCCACTGAATTCCCTTCTCAGCTTTTGTTGTAGATTAGGATTTTGGAGCAGATGTAATTGAGTTAATAGACCCAATGGTTAGCGATTTACCTGAAACTTTTCTTTTAATTGTATTCATTAGATACGGAGAATGAGGACATAATTACCTGTCTACTAAACTTTTCTATCTAAACTTTTGTTACAATTTATTTCAAAGGTTTTGTTTTAGAAGTTTAAACAATGTAAATGAAATGTTACAGAGAATTTATAGTGAATTTACCTTTTTATTTAATTTCTTCTACAATTATTGTATGGACTTAGAGGGTAAATTACATTTAGAACGAATGTAATATGTAAAGTCAGCTGTTCGCTTGCGACACATGCCGCCCGGCCCTCAACCCTGAACTCTGAACCAGCTTGTATGAATGGAACAATAATACTTATTGTCCTCATGTGTCACTTAGGTATATTATTTTTACAACACATTGTGTCTACTTACATGCATGACCTAGCTCTTGAGATTTGCACGGAATTTCGATGTTCTACCATACATAGATGAAATGAAACGAATTACCCATTCATACCTTATAATGGGAGCTTACTATGCTTGAATATTGGAACTCTGTTTGGGGTTCCGATCGACGTAATCGTAAAAGCTACTTAAGGGAAAGTCACGAAAAATTACGTGTCTGAGACGGAACCGCTAGCGGGGCGGGGAGGAGCGAGCGGGGTGAATGACGGCGGGTAGGCTTTGTTGCTCGTGCTGGCATTCCTCGCCTGGGAACCGGGAACGGGCTGCCCCCGCGCCGCACACCCCGGCCCGCATTCCTGCCCTCTCTCACTTTCATTGTTCCCGTCGGTGCGGGAGGTCGCCGCTCCACGTACAAATGGGACCAGTCATTTAAGTGGGGAGGACTTGTAGGCGCACTCCAATAAACACGTTCAACCTGTCCCTTTAATGACATTTACAGATACACTTATTAATTTTTGTGGGCCCTGCCCTCCTAGGATCGCTCTGTTCGAACGATTAACATGAATTTGGATGAATTTGTAACGTTTTTTTCTAATAAAGGTAAAGCATTTAATCTTATTTGACGGTTAACGGTATCATACGCAGCGACATTCCGGGCGCACCTGCGCGGGCGCATATCCTAATGAAATCATCCCTTAATAACAACAATAGAAGTGGCCATTATTATTGTAATTTATCAGGAGGGTCCGGGGCTTAGTCATCGTGGCTGGGTGCTGCGCCGAATTTTGATTCATTTCGGATGCCTGGAATGCCATTGTGACCGCCGACTCTACCTGCGCGCTGCACCCACCGCGTGCCGTACAGCGCTAACAATACTTTTGTTTACCTTCTAACAATCGTTCGTGAGTTGCAAACTTGTTATTATCGACAAGGGTGGCACATAATTGACACTTTTCGTAGTCTTTATGTCAAACTTCTGTATTGTATTTTACTTTATTAGGAACCAAACATGTTTATTTAAGTAATGGTTTAAAGAAATTACACCAATACACGTAATATAAAATGTATAGTCGCCGTACATTAAATATAGCGGAAGTTGTCTCTAATAGCCGCTTACACTAAACGTTTCCTGCAAAGGGGGCGCTCTCATTGTTATTCATAGGGCTGATATTTTGATTGCGTATTTTTTCTCCGGCTATCGCGTTAACGTACTTAAACGTCGGCAGCTCTAATTTAAAGGGTCTTAGTGGCTAATTAAGTGTTGAAGAGCAATAACGACTGAATGAATGGCTAATTTCTGCGGGAACTTTTTAGCGACGCCCGAGGAAAGCAATTGGATTTTAATTAAATGGTCATCCGGGTTTCAAGAATGGTTTTCTACAGGGGGGCTAGTGGTTATAACAGTGTTTTAAACATTTCACTTATACCTGAATTATATCCATTAATATAATACAAAATTGGGAGGGAGAAGCTGCACGCTACTGTCCCACAGCCGCTGGGTGCTCTCGACTGCCCATATTCATAGAACACAATCATAAAATGTACTGCACTTCCCACATTATCCTATTTCCCCAATGTATGTATGTGTTTCTATAGTAAGTGAGATATGCTACTGCACATTCCCATCCGATCCTATCCGTCCACATTTTCCCAATCGCTTGCCAATGTTGTCATTGTGGACTGATGTTGGCATGCAGCACAAACTAAGTGGACTATCGTCTTTCTCCTTTTTACCACTGCTGGACATTTGCCTCCTCGTGCACATTGACTTGTGAATGACGGATGTATGGCCTGGAAACACCACGCTGGCCAAGCGGGTTGGCGAGTCCACTCTTTTAGAGGCGGTGTAGTTCCTCAGGGCTTGTGGCAGCCGCTTTGTGGCCGCCCTTAACCCTTGTTAGACATTTTAACCTATAACTGAGCTGATGTAAAAATCTTAAATCATTTGTGGTATTAATATTAATTATTAATAATAATTATCTACATTATTGCTACTTTAATCGACTAATAATAAAATTATTCCCCAATTAAATTTAATTAAATAACATCGTTAGAGATATCAAATTAGAATTTGACCGGCCCTCGCCCGGTGAGGATGCTCCGGAGTGCAGAATTAATTAACTGGCGATAAGACGGCCGTGCTTATTATTCTACTAACTCCCCGTTCCCCTCGGACCATTTGTACAGCCCATTCCCCTCCCCACGGTCCAAGTATCAGAGGGTTATCGGGCAGTTCACTCCGCGGCTCTACTGCTCGGACATAGTTGTTTGTTTATTTCTAAAGGTTAATTTGTTAACGCATGTTGCAGTCGAATTATCTAGTTGGTAGTTGCAATTATACTCTGGAATTTCCTTCTCGAAATCTTACACGTTTACACAGAAATGGCAGCAGCCTAATACTCGTAGAAAGACTCATACCACACATTAACATCAGTTATTAATATTCAATCTTTGTGAATCAGATATTCATGTATATGTATTACATAATGTCATTATAACACAATTTTCCACAATGTCTCTATCAGAACTTCATTTTTTCACAGAAAGACTGATAGCTAATAGAATACCAAGGAATAAAATGGCCTTGTGGTTTGATTGACTGATAACTCCCGGAAGAGATTTCGCAACAGCTCTCGCCCCTAAAGGTTATTCCGATGTATTACGAGAAAAAAATATTTCAAGAATCGTGAAGAGTTGTTCATAGCTTTAGCTGGAGAATCTTATTAATGTTGTAAAATATTTATCTGACAATGTTTTTCTGGAAGTAGCAGTGATTAACCTATTGTTCTTATTGTAATCTTTTCTTTTTTATGGTTTATAATTATAGTTTTATAGCTTTTTTTTATATCTGACTAGGTTGTAATTCGTAGTCGCTAAGCTGTTGTTGATAAATCGAAAAAGTTTGTACCTACGTGGTTGGTAAATTTGGGTCACGGTTCAATCTTATGATCTTACGCATGTTCTAATCTAATTACTGGACTATTTATTCGGACCAGTTCGAATACAAATTCATTGAAAAAAAAACAACAATTGTTATCGCAAAATTTGGACTGAATTCTTTATTAAACTCCCATCAAGTAATCATTAACCCAGCCTTTTCAGCCATTGATTGTTAATATGCAAGGGCTATCAAGGTGTTAACTATCATCAGTTAAACAGGTGGTTGTGGGAGTACCGTAGGTGACCCGTGCCCTATCGGTTTCACATCCGACCTCACAGGGGCTTCGGGATCCAGTTACGGTGGATGATGTGACTCATCGGGATTAGGTAAATACGTCCACACTCTATGTCGATAATGCTTAAGTAAGTTACTATTTATTAATAAGTGAGATTTATGACTAGATTCTAGATTTAGCCGTGGTTTAGTCATTTTCGGTAAAATGGAGTTTCGAGAAAATAATGCAGAAAGTAAGAAGTAAGTATTCTTTATTCACCACAAATAAAAACACAATATAATAACATAATACAAAAAACATAAAATAGTATACAAAAGGCGGCCCGGTCCTATCGCTAATAGCGGTCTCTTCCAGACAACCTTTGGGCTAGAGAGTTGGAAAAATAGCTACCAGGAGCGGTGATAGCCTAGGGGTATCTATACTCTACTCACATTCGTGTGATCGTGATTAGTTATTTGTAATCGTTAAACGTGATTCGCGATTTCGATTCCTCAGCCCGTATCACTGAGTATCTACGAATACATAAGTACCTACGTTGTTTTTTAAAAAATGTCACTTGCTCGGCGGTGAGGGAAAACATCGTGAGAAACACCCCACATACTCCAGAAATTAAAAAAAAACTGGAATATGTGATCCACCAATCCGAACTGGGCCCGCGTGGTAAATTACGGCCCGAAACTCCCCAGTGATTTACTAGGGGAGGTTTGTCGTTATGGGTCGCTATAGGCTGATACAAAAAGTACAAGATGGTGCACTTATATATTTATACATACCTAACTATCTAACCAGGGTACTTACCAGGGTTGGCATGTTTAAAACAAAGTGTTTTAAACACTGTTTAAAATACAATCTAAACAAAACATGTTTGAAACTAAAGTGTTTTCATTCAGATATACCTATGTGTTTAATACTCGGTTAAATTTATTAATAGAAGGCTTACGACACGTCATACCGATACGACATACCGATTAAGTAATAAAGGATATAATATCAGACTACGGGCATGTGTATTCTCTACCTTGCATTGCACTGAATTGATGGAATCACCGGAATCAATTGGGCAGTTCATTTTGTTATAAGGTTATTCCCCTAATTTACAAACAGTTGAGTTTTTGTAATCAATTCGGAAAATCCCCAATAAAGGAAAAACTCTTATATTAAGATATCCTGAGTTGTATTTTGAACATGTTTAAAACCTATGTTCAACAACGACAACGAAAAATCAACGCATAAAGACTTAATTTAAAACATAGGAACACATTTTGATAAATTTTAAAAAGTACTGTTTTTTTCCTTCCCTGGTATTTACTAATTAATAATTAAAAAGCTATAAACATTATAGATACAATTAACTTCAACGTCATATGAAATACTTCGGTTTACAAAGTAAATATTAGGGACAATATTTTTAAAACTTAGTTTATTATTGGCCTACTAAGTTATGTTAACGTTTCTACCTGCTAATTGTTATTCCGAACGAACAAAGGTTCTGCAAAATACATTTCCTTTTACTTTTCTTAAGCTTTACTTTGTTTTACGGATTATTATTTCAGACAAAATGCAAATTTTTTTCTCATTGTTAAAAACACGTCTCGTTCTAAATTCTTCTCTTTACTATTAGTCCAATACAAAATTGACTTTTAATTTTGTTCAAACGTATAGTTTCACATTGTAACGATATTCAATTCATTGAATAACTAAGAGCGATTAATTACAAGTACACGGTAGCACGTTGACTGTAGCCTATACAATCGAGTTATGTTTCGGGAAGTTTCATCAGAATACTAATTAGTAATATCTTAATTGGTTCTTGGGATATAAACGGTCTGAAAGTCGTACAAACTTTGTACACAGTCTCAGTTGAATGCTATTAGAAAATATATAATTTATATCATATGTAACATATGTCGCTTTTGTAACTAGTAAGGTAATATGTTTATTTGTTGGTGTATGTATATATAGTTTCTATGTATTATTGGTATGCGGTATTTTGTATTTTAGTGTTTATACTTTTTGTATTACTATTAAAACTATTCACTGTTTAATTGCTTGCACTATCTTTTTCCCTTCGATTTTTTCTCTCTATCTTATGGTTGCCTGGAAGAGATTACTTAAGCGATATGACCGTCAATTGTATATCTCCAATTATATTGCGCTGATTATATAATATTATTGTGTAAGTTTGTCCTATGTGCAATAAAGAGTATTATTACAGTAATAACAATCTGGTGGTAGTACTATGTAAGTAATAAATGATTAACGGGCAACCACGGATGTTCTGTTAGCTGCCGTCTGCATCCTTTGAGTTTTGATAGAGAGCCTCATTTGATAGACTAACCACCGGAACTGCAGTTCGTTTAGTAACACAGTTAAGATAAGCTGGTAATAAATACGAGGGAGAGTCAAAAATTATATACACTTTTAGTTCTACAATTTATTTATACAAAAATAAGGGTACATTATGTAAATCATTTTTCAACATAGTCTCCTCCCTTGTCAATACACTTCGTACAGCCACACAAGTTGTCCACAAGTTCGTTCGTCCACAAGCTTACGTATTCCTTCCAAGAAGAAGGTTTTTAGTTGATCGCGAAGTCACTTTTGCACCGCTTCTTTGTCTTGGCACTTATCGCGCAGAGACTTTATGGAAGCCAAGCTCCTCGTGGATGATTAGATGGGCAGAACCATGACTGATGTTCAAAGAAGGCTACCTCATCGATGGTAACTCGCCTATCCGTCAGAACCATCTCTCGAGCTTGCTGAATCTTGTCCTCCGTGGTGGAGGTTGACGGGCGTCCTGCTCCCTCTTCATGCATCACACTCGTCCGCCCACTTTTCAACTTCTCGATCCACGAAAAAACACTTTTACGTGACAAGGCACTGTCCCGGTATTGTAATAAAATTCTACCATGAATTTCAGTCCCTTTCACACCTCCGATCCGAGAAAACGGATCACTGCTCGTTGTTGTTCATTGGTGCCATCTGCTAGCTGAGCGGAGATGTTTACACTGTAGCTGCCGGAAGGCAACTGACGCGATCGGGGTGATTACAGTTGACGACACATGACTACAGTCGTAGAATACCAACTCTAAGCATGCATGCGTAGAAGGCAGTATGACAACCTTAAAGGTGTGTTCACAGACACATCTATATAATCAACTCACACGTAATTACAAAGATTATTTATAATACTATATGCTAAATTTTCTAAAATCGGATATCTTTTTAGATATCCGATATCCACCCACACTCCTATACATTCACATACAGAACACACGCAACGTACATATTATAACAAGAATTACCACCTAATTAACTGTTTCTTAAATAGTTGTAACTTAGTACTAAGAATAGATCTAAGGGAAGGAGCCGACAGCTGTAAAACAGATTATTCTAGTACATATATGTCAGCACACATTGTCCTTATCTACCTATACTTACTTGTGAATTTGAGGTTTTGAAAACTACTTTATAACTACATACCGTTTAGAAAACATGTAAATGTCATAAATAAGTAAATACATTTGCCATTTTATACCAATGTTGATGTATATTGCGAACATATATAGGAATAGTATCGGCATATCATCAGATGGACCTGCCTGTATGTCCGTCACCTCTTCTATAAACAAGAAAAACTAGTAAGGAAGAATAGCAATCAATGTAATGTCTTCGCGGTCTAGCGACTGTGAGTGCTATTCCGATGTCACTTTAATGTATCGTTTTCGGTCGAATTCTTATCGCTAACGAGCTGTAATGGAATGTTCCGGCAGGAAGAGGGCCATTTCACTGTCACGGATAAATTGATTTAATCTAATCAACCGACAAATGGCCTCTTAGCTGAGAACACGTCACATGTCGCTGACGAATCGTGTCTCAATCATATTTGCAGTTGATACTGTTATTCGATAAGTAGAGGAATAACTTAAGCTTTCCGTTCAGCCACCCTTGTAGCTAATGGGAAGTAAAATAAGTGCATGGATTATGAACATGAAGCATAAAGATCGTTTCTCTTATTCCAACTTCATTGTCCTATAATCCCTTTTCTATATTATCATCGTTTTATTTATTTTTATAAACCTTACTTTCATATAAACAGATCTTTTTCACATTGAAGCTTTTAATAAAAAGAGAAAATAAATAATAAAACTTGATTTATTTTCTGTTTATCGAAGCGTCAATAATTATTAGAAATTGCCGTGTGCCCTAAGTCTGCCTGTATATAATTTAGTGCAGTAAGCTTATGTAAATAAAATTTCCATAGATGTTTTATACAAATGTGCCGTAATTTCATAATACACTGTATAAGTAAGTCAACTTTACACTGTGTCCTCTCTGTCTTCCGTGTAGTGCGGAACCATAAAATATATTTAGCAGACACGGTGTCGTCACCTCGCTAAAATAACCACATGTCCATACCGCTGCCTCGTCGCTACCAGCAGTTGTATTTATAAGGGCCGTGATGCACATACGTGTTAGTCGCACAAAAGCAGCATATTAGTACCTTGCAATTGCGTGCTACTGGCATTGTGTATTTAGATTTTATCACTCAGAAGCATGGATTTTATTAGTACCTATGCTAGTAGATCGCAAACCGTCTGATTTTTCGCACGCGCGTGTCCCCCGCGCGGAAGCGGGGGGAGGAACTACGAACTTACGAGCCTCCATTTTGTGGTTTTCAACTGGCACTCACTAAACGTTTGTAAGCTTCTTACTAGCATGTGTATTGAGTCGTCATCACTTGCTAGTTACTAATATGGTAGGTACCAGTAAAATTCGATCAAGTAGGTGTTAGACCACGCAATAAAACAGCTTCTTTCTTTAAATTACATGAGCACGTTCAATTACATATTTTTTCTGGAGATTCTTGGGAAAAAACTGCACAAATTATAGAAAGTGCCCTATGTACAGTATATTTAATTACATTATTTAATTATATTATATATATTAATATATAATCTGAAAATTAACGGTGTACCTGATAGTAAATCTGAAAATCTTGTGTCCGTTGTGAAACAATTGGGCGCAGTTGTCAACCTTCAGATACAGGATAGCGACATAATATTAGGGGTTAAAGTATGAAATTGCCGATTTGTACTGAAAAATTAAAACTCGTTTTTTTTCTAAAATGAAAATATTTATTTAATCAAAATATTTACCCTCATTATCTATACATTGTTGCCATCTAATCGGAAGTTCATTTATGTCTTTGCGATAGAACTCTGGGGATGTAGATTCGACAAACTGTGTGAAAGCATTTTGTACTGCCTCTTGGGAAGACAATTTTTTACCACGTAGAAAATTGTCCAAATCACGAAAAAAATGGTAGTCCGTTGGAGCAAGGTCTGGCGAGTACGGAGGATGACGTATGGTTTCTAACTGCAGCTCCTGTAGAGTTACAACGGTTTTTCGTGCAGTGTGAGGTCTTGCGTTATCATGGAGCAATAATGGTGAAGATCGATTCACGAGTCGGGGCTATTTGACTGCTAGTTTCGCCATCATTGTTCGAAGTTCGGCACAGTAAACATCTGCTGTTATTGCTTGACCAGACCTGAGAAAGCTATAGTGAATAACACCATGAATAGACCACCAAACAGTTACCATTACCTTTTTATTGGTAAGCTTTGCCTTAGGGCAGTGTTGCGGCGTTTGACCTGGGGTCAGCCATTGCATTTTTCGCTTTCGGTTATCGTAAAGAATCCACTTTTCGTCACATGTCACAATTCGATCCAATATTCCTTCATTTCTGTACCGATTCAACAAGGCAACGCAAGTTTCAATACGCGTTTCTTTCTGCAGATCAGTTAAATCATGAGGCATCCATTTTTCATATTTTTTTATCTTATTGATTTGATGCAAATGAGTCAATATCTTAGGTAAGGTAACATTAAACCATGCCGCTAATTCCTGGGTAGTTTGACTCAGATCGGCTTCCACCATCTCCTTCAATTCAGTGTTATTCACCTGTGTAGGCGGTCTTCCAGGTGGTTCGTTTTTCAAGTCGAAGTTTCCATTACGAAAGCGTTTAAACCAAAAACGCACGGTTTGTTCATTAGCAGTCTCCTCTCCAAACGCAGCATTGATATGGCGAGCCGTTTCTGCCGCGTTAGTTTCGCGTCGGAACTCGTATTCAAAGATTACTCGGATTTTCGAAGTATCCATCTTTTCCGTCTTAGCTGAATAAAAAAAACAATTGAAAGTCGAAAATCGAATGTTGCACATTTTTAAAACAAGAACCTCATAGGTATCATGTGAAAAAAGTTTCACTCGAAAATGTCACGCCATGAAGGGTTTATGTCAATTCAAAGTATCTATTACTATAAAACGGCAATTTCATACTTTAACCCCTATTATTTAGGTTCCAATCTGCACAGTTTTAACTTAATTTGCACAAAAACTTCACTAAAAACTACTTTACACAATTTAAATTACGGATCAAAGATAGATGCTAGTGGTAGGTAGTTTTATTTGATGGTTTTATTTGTTTTATTGGTAGGTATATGATGGCTTTATACTATATAGGTACCGTTATCTTTGAATTTTCTAATACGAAGTTTTGTGTTAAATCTTAAAAGTCGTACCTACGAGTACTTACTCAAGAAACATGTTATATTGTAATATTTTGTCAGAATTGTAGAGTTATTTCTAAGAAAATCCTCAATAGAGTAAAAGCTCTCTAGAATTAGCCATTTACAAAGGGCACAATAAAACTTAGTACACGGCACATCTGTTATTTTTTTTTGGAATACAATTAATATATTTAATGACGCCATATAAACGCAATTTTTCCTATATAATTCTCCACAGGCTTACCTAGTACAGGGGATGGCTGCAACAGTGAATGTTACTTAGCCTACTTACTTATATTTGGAACTACTTTAAACTACTTTAAACAGGTCTGAATTTTTTTACTATTTACAATTTATCAAAAACGTGTAAATGTTATCTATCATTCTATTTCTAAGGACTGATCTGTAAACCCAATTCCTAGATATTTGTTCATACACGTTCTTCCTCATAAATTATCAAATTGCTTGCACCATTATCTGTTTCATCCTTCTCTCTATCCTGTAGTTGCCTGGAAGAGATCGATTAAGTGATAATGCCGCCAGTTGTATCTTTCCAATTGCATTGTGCTAATTACGTTCTGTTCAAGATTGTCATATATGCCATAAATAGTATTATCTCATATTTCATTCAAATTGTATCACAATCGCCATCAATTTCCTTTACATTATTTTGTCTGAATTGTTTAACGATTTTGCTTCAATCTATATACTAGAAAATCTTTTTAAGTTAGAAATTCAGTGCCCAAGCTAATCGACTGTGCCTAATGTGCTGAAATGAACAAGATAGGTACCTGGGAAGGTATTTCTGACACAGTGGTGTGAAATAGCTGTATCCCACACCGTCCTAACCCTACTTCGGTTTACGATTTAGTGGAACGAACGGCTATATGTCTTCCGCAAACTGCCACGTCATTGTTTAATACGCTTAACTGTTGGTTTTGGCAATACTATTATTATGTTATTCGCGGTTTCGTTCAAATGCCGGTCTGTCTCAAATTCTCAAATTCTTTATTTCATAAAACACACATTGTCTATGATCTAAGTGATGGAGCCACCCGGTAAGCAAAAATGCCTGTGTTGGGTGGCACCGCTCTTCCTTTAGGTTACATGAGTATGTGTTATGCTTAAACTACTACAATATTTAGATAATCAAATAAGTCTTGTTAACCAAAATTATGGTGTACATGGTAATGATTGCAAAGTTAAAAGGTGTGCTATGTTTAAATAAAATAAAATAAGATAAGATAAGAGGAAACTTGGTGTTCATGAAACCAGGTGTATGTTAATACATTCATGAAAGAAATCAAAACCAGGATGTAAATCTCATCGCTCTCTCTCTCTCTCTCTCTCTCTCTCTCTCTCTTTGTGTATATATATATATGTATGTATTTGTGTGTGTGTGTGTGTGTGTGTGTGCGTGTGTGTGTGTGCGTGTGTGTGTGTGCGTGTGTGTGTGTGTGTCTGTGTGTGTGTGTCTGTGTGTGTGTGTGCGTATTGTGTTTGTATTTATAAGATTATTGTAACAAAAACTCTGTCTCATTATAAGTTAAGGTCTTAAGCCAATTTGTGATTACTCTCTTGCAGTCGTGGTAAAGTTTCGGGTAAATGTCTAGTTGTTTATTCAATTTATTGTAAATATGCGAAGATTTGGAGTAAAACTGTCTGCGCGCAAATGAAGTTCTTGTTATTACGTATTCTGCTACAGCAGCTTTTTTCCTTCTATTTGTTTTATTTGTCTTATAAGGTAATATTTTATGGTTTTTTAGTGTGATATGCAGGATGTATAATTTTCTGACCGATAGTAGATCACTGAACAGATGGAGTTGCTCAGTGGGGAATCTGGTTTTTTTGAAATACATAACCTTAATTAGAGCACGTTGAGCACGTTCCAGTTCAATAAAACGGCTCTTTGCTGACCCACCCCAAACGGAAACACAGTACACTAGGACAGATTGGACCAAGGATATATATATTTCATTTAAGATATTACGGGAGTTTGACTGGTTGTTCTTCCCTGGTACAATGTGCCTCAGCGCCCTGAAGCTGAAGCTGAAGCCCTGAAGGTCTGTGTTGCATGATGTTTTCTTTGTAGAAGACGAAGTGGACTTTATCGGTTGGAAATGTTTTAGACCGTATCTATTACACGTATCTATCCATTTTAGACCAACTTCATCCACGAAAAATCTAAACATTATTTCCTATCTATATACGTAATAAAATTATAACAAAACACATGATTTTTTTTTAAAAGAGTCGGTCTGTCTTGTTACGATGTATACAGTTCCTAGAACACATCTTTTGAATATATTGTCTGTCTGAACGCTGACTGCGCTAAAATCACTTAATATAATTGTAGCATTGCTTATGTCCTGGGTTAACGTTGAGCATACACTCTATCCAGATCTGTTACGACGTTCCCTCCGAAATTCACGTGCAAATTGTATCCAGCGATTTCTATGTGACATTTGCATCACAACAAAATTACTGAATGGAATTTAATGAAACTGAATGCAGTAATAAATTTATATGATAGATCAACGTATGCGACACTTTATCGTTTCAATCGTTTCTAATTCCCGTGGGCATTATTACAAAGTTCATTTGGGCATGCCGCCCTAATAAACTTTATACCCTAAAAAATCAAGTTCAATTTCGAGAAAAGCGAAAATTATGGCTATTCTGACCATTTTATTTCTATGACCTTTTTTATAGTGAAGTGGGCGTGGGCCGACGAGCAAGCGGTCCCACGTGATGGTAAGTGTTACCGCCGCCCATGGACACCGGCAACACTAGGGGCTATGCAGTATTTATATTCAGCATTGATAAATGTTAGTATTACAATCATACATATATTATTTAATTACAAGGGATGGTAATCTATTTAATTTAAAACTGAATCTTTAAACAACGAAATAATTATGTGAGTATTACTATGGATGGTAATTAATTACATAATGAGTACAATATACATTCTAGGTAAATGCATTAATTATTTCATTAAACGTTCGTACTTGGTCTTGCGTAAACGGGAATATCCAAATTCATTTAAGTGGTCACCACCCAAGTTCAGCCATCTTGAAGTAAGTGAGGGTAGTAAGGAGTTCGGTGTGGCGAGTGCGGCCAACCTTATTCTGGCCTTGGCCCGACCTCCGGGGCCTCACCTTACTTATACTTACCCTTCGATTACGGTTAACCGGGGGCCTTAGAGCCCTATACTTGTTACTTGATATATATTTTCTTAACATGAAATGCAAATATGAATCTTGTATTATAGATAAGATCAAATTTGTTATGCGTTGAACTTAAAATGCAATGAATACAAGATACTAGTTATTATTCGCGGTTTCACCTGCATGGAATTGGAATTTAAAATATTCTGTGTATTCAGTTAAACGATTTTAAAATATTCAGTTGCACGAACTACACGTATGCCTTTGGTAGTCTTTCGTAGAATTATTACACGGTGACTAGGTAACAAATAGAAAAAAAAATCATTTATAATATTAATTAATTATTAATATTAAAAATAGTAATATGTATTACCATAATAAGGGTTTTAGTCTTTTAGATAATAATGTTCAATGCTACTTTAATATAGTTACGGCTGTGTATGCGATGCGGGGTGTGGAGTACGAGGGCATAAATGATTGGGGGCAAAATACCAAACTGATTAATTATAGAAAATAAACCCGGGGGATTCCAGGTGCAGCTCATCCAGCAGCCGGCGGAAACGTGGTCACTCACTTCTGCAACCACTTCACAGGGGTCGCGACCCTATTATCTTTATAATGATATATGCACTGGGGTTTTGCGTGGTGCCGAGGATGGCAACCAAAATGAACGCGTGCGGGCGATGAAGAGAGGTTACAATCATATGCGGATTTTCTCCCGGTGACGTCGTCAATCCTCATCTGTCATGGGCCGCGTTCAAAAAAGGCCGCGTCCAAAAACGTGGCCAAAACAATAAAGCGGCGCGAACAACCGCGTAATTGTGGTAAATAAAACCGTTGTCTCTAATTTCTCGTGGTTTTAATATTTTTTTTATTTTCATTTATATATTTTATTGTACACACAAAACAATATAGCTACGTGACATGATAAAATTTCAAAGATACTCGTAACATGATAAAATGTGGAATGTTCAAAAGGTAAGCTTATCTCCTTTGGAGATCTTTTCCAGCAGACCCGTGAAATAGAGACATTGGTAAAATTTTGTTATCTATCTATCTATATCTATACATATAATAAAAATGTAACTGATCGCTGTCTGTACATGGAAGATATATGAGAAAAACTATTATTGGGGGCCTTTATCAACGAAATAGAACCCAAAACAATTATTGTTAGAATTTTTGTCTGTTTCTCTGTGCGTTTGTGCGCGCTAATCTTAGAAACTACTTAACCGATTTGGGTGCGGTTTTCACTAATGTATTGTGGTAAGCTTCACTTAAAATTTTGTGTTTGATTTATTTCAATCAGTTCATAAATAAAAAAGTTATATCAATTTAAAGAATCACGTCGAATAAAGACGGTGTTTATAAACTAAAGTCCCCGCGGACGAAGTCGCGGGCAACAGCTAGTAGTTAATATACTCAAGACCACAGTACAAACACAACACAGAACAACAACACTTAAAAGTGCAATCAACATAAGTCTGCGTTTCTTCTTTGCCATTTTCTCCATCATACAAACCTCATTAGACTTGCTAAAGCCCCTCTATGATTACTCTATGATTATGATTACCTTACGAAAGGCTGATATAGTATATAATGCATGTGATGCATCTTCCAAACTTTAAATCATTATTGTTTTATTGCAATTAAAAAATATCATAGCTTGGAAACTATGTAATATTTTTCGGGTGAACATGTAGTTAACTTGTGTGTGGTCTGCCGAGAAAGACGACGTTTCATTTATTTATAAGAATATCTTCGTTGTGCCAATAAAAATATGGAGATAAGCAAGAAATAATATCGACTGTCACACTTGTATCTCAACCTACATACAGTAACTTTGTACATACATAATCAAGAAGATACTGTTTTTTGTAACCATTCCTTTTTATGTTCATTTTTGTTTTAAAATAATGTAGGCCGACAGGCAAACGACCCACGTGATGGTCAATGGCTACCGCCGCTCGTGGACGCATGCAATGCCAGGTGGTTTGGTTATGCAGTTAATATTTTATATATCAATTAAAGTATATAATTTCAAAGCATTTTCCGTAGTTTTGATTAATTTTTCTGTACCAATGGTTAAGGATAGTTCTTTTTTATAGAAAAAAGGTAGCAGACGAGCGTACTGTCCACCTGAAGGGGTGGTGTGGGGGGAGGGGCACATATAAATAATACATTTTAAATAATTAGACAATAGACAACACTATTCCGACATACACTAACACACATACAATATAAATATAACAACAAACAAAAGAAAAAAACAATGTAGGCAGTAAGAAAAACATAAGAAAATCACAATAATTAAAAAAAAACACAAGAAATAACGAGAATAAGTTAGTAAAAAAAAGAAAATTTGACATTTAATTATTGTCAAAAATATAATAATAATTTACTTGTGGTATCGGTTTACTTGCACCAACAGTAAGTTTTGGGCATATCGATATAAAAAACAAGCAGGCAACTAAAACCCACTAAAAACCCTATGACGAATATGCTACAATCTATTGTAATTTAGACCAATAATTAACTACCACTATATATATATTTAATATTTATAAGTTATGTATTTTTATTTCCAAATAAGTTTAGATTAGTTTTTAGATTTAAGTATTTTCTTTTCTTTGTATCATTTGTCATTTCTTTATATAAATATGTAATATAAATGCATTAAATTGGGAGAATAGCTTCGACTTATTAACACTATTTATTATAAGATATTAGTTATAGGTAGGTTATAGCCTATAGGTAACTTGTCACTTGGCATGCCTCGTGTAAATCAGAGCGTGTCAGTGTTTGAACTATATATGGTATGTATTGTCATTGGATACAGTTCGGTAGGTTGAGTACAAGGCGAAATTTTGTCATGCACTGTTTTATTTTGGAATCGACTTCGGTGTTTATCAGTATTTTGTACAATTTTTCAGACTTACCACATTTTGATGGCAAGGTGGTCTCGCTTACTTCTCTACATATTTAAAACATTATATCTCTGTGTTTCTTCCTAGCTATCTGTTTACTGACGTTATATAATCTCGGTATTTATCTGTTTGCACGCATATCATTCGAGAATTTCGATGCGGATTTTAATGAAAGTTATCTAGTGGATAGGTTATCAGGAAATGGTTTAAGTAATAAGGTATGTATGTATAATCATTCATATATATATATATATCTATATAGATAATGACGTGATATATAGGAAATTTTTAAATCATTTGTAGTTGTACATAGAACGTACATTTGTTGTACATACAATAAAATCGTAACAAAACCGTGTCTGTACTGGAAATATTCTTTGTAAAAAGTGATTGCAATATAACGTACGAATGATATAGAGCCCAACACAACATTTTTTGGAATTTTTATCTGTCTGTCTGAACGCAAACATCACACAAAAACTACAGGAAGGATTTGATAGAAGCTTGGCATAGTTATAGCTCATGTGTCAGGTTATCCATCACTTGTTGGTGGAATGTGCCCGGAACCAAGAGGACAGAGAGGTGTTAATGAGGACTCTCACACTAAATAGAATGGATGTAGGTGAATTTAACAGAACCAAACTCAAAAGTTAGCTCAATTACTGTACAGGCTTGTGAGTCTTCATTAGTAGCTAATTTTTCTTTAAGTTATTCTCCTTTTTCTTGTGAGCTTGTGTAGTTTAGGTTACGATGGAGCTGACATGAGACCTATGTATCAAAACCCCTAAATAAAGCAGAAAAAAAGTGTCTGGTTGATATTTAGGGCACTCTTTATCCAGATCCAATACAGAGTTCCTACAAGATTCACTGTAAAGTTCAAGCGAACGAAGTCGCAGACCATAATTTTTCAATATAGAGTTATGTTTCAAGTTTTATAATTCTTTTACATTTATTCGTCCTTTTAATTGCACATTCTAATATACATATTTCTTTGCTTAACTCAAAGGCTGTGCTCATCATAGGTTAGTCAGTAGGGAATCTCTGCCACGGGTATTAACTTTTACGCCTTTTTACGATAATATGCAAGTTTCTAAAATAAAAATAAATGTTTTAATTTATTTTGTACCTGGAACGGAAACCATTAATTGCCACTACGTAATAGTATTCACATTACCTAACTTTCAGCTATTTCAAACAGTTTTAGACCTTCTGTTTGCGCTAATACTTAGTAAATTATTCAAAGGCCAAATTGCTAGTAATCGAGGTTAAAGGTGTTCGTTTCAACGTGACTGGAATCGAAGTGACACCACTTCAAGTGCTAATGACGATTCATTTGCTAATTAAACCCAAGAGCCGTAATTAACCAAGACGGCTGTTGCAATCCACACCATTTATGTGGGATGTACCGCCTGCGACAGCTTGATATTGATATTAAAATTGACGAGGACTAATGCTTTTAATTAATGACCGATTAACCCAGTTGATGGTGTCTCTGCTTGCTGTGCAAAAGGTCTCGGGTTCAATTCCTGGTTTAAAGACACATGTTTATTAGGATCTGGGCGGTGTATTCATCATTGTCTGTGTCTCCGGACCCACGACACAGGGAATCCTAGTGTGGGCCATTGAGTGTGGTGTTATTTATTTATTTAAATATTTCAATATAGTAACATTTATCAGTAACATTGAAGACTACAAGAGAAACAAAGAAAAAATAGATTTAATAATAATAATAATAAATAATAATAATTTAATATTACGATTATAATATACATACATGTAATATATTATGTAGACGGAAGTTTTATGTTGCTATTTTTGGATGGAAGCCGGGTGTCGCCACACTCACACATTGAAATAACGACAATACATCAATCAATAAAAGCATTCTCATTGGATATTTCTGTTTTACAAAAAATACAGTTATAACTTAAACCATAAGTTAGAATGAAGTACCGCTTCACTCCATTCAGCACACCGAGCTTTTTCGAGGCCCTTTTGATTTTATTTTCCAGATGATCCCTAATAAACTTTGCTTACTTTGCTGGAAATGTCAACACCAAGGATCCCGATACTCTCCGAGATCTTAAGAAGTATGCTCTGAAAGCGAGGTGCTACGACAATAGGGACTGTATCGAATAGTCTTTTCTCCAGTGCAAGTTTTGTGTAAATCAACGTACCTACAACTTTAATATAAATTAAGACCAATTTCGCGAGATAAATAGGTCTAAATATTAGTATTATATATATTCACAGAATCACCATTTTAAGACCTTTAATTTGATGCCATAAGTAATAAATATCGTAAATTTTAATTGTTTTGAAACAAGTAATATGGCCGTCTAAAATCTAACATTTTGAATAATAAATACTCCAATAGCACCCACGACGCCAAGACGAATCTAACGACACCTCGCTCATAAAAATCGGTCACTCCGTTTAAGTTCTGTGAGGAAACGGACTTAAACACATACACAATGATGAAAAACATATTCCTCCTCGCGTACCGCAGTTGGATAACAAAGAAACGGACATTGTCAGAGTTCATTACATTACTAAAACTCTATTTCACATACAGTCGGTCTCTCAGCATTCGGTTAGGGCCGACCCGGCCGACATTATTTAATTAACAGTACTGCACAAGGTCTGCGACACATCCGGAGCCCACGTCTCTCCCGATGTTGCAAGCGGTCATGGACAGCGGCAGCCATTTGCTTCAAGCCGTCAAGTGCCGGCCGGTTTTAGAATAGCACAACCCCGGTTCTTCCCATGGCTGTTGGTAAAAGGCGACTTAAGGGTTAATTAAACCGCTACCACAAGCCCTGAGGAACTACACCACCTCTAAAAGAGTGGACTGTCCAATCCGCTTGGTCAGCGTGGCGTTTTAAGGCTTTACATCCCTCGTGCGTAATCATTGTGCATGAGGAGGCGCATGTGTCCAGCAGTCGGTTGTTTTTTTTTATATTGAAGTAGGTGGACGAGTAAGCGGTCGCACGTGATGGTAAGTGTTACCGCCGTCCATGGTCACCTGTAATACTAGGTTACGGTTATGTGGTCCGCATATCCGTCTGTCCTCACACCTTTACAAGAAATGGTATGATATGGTTTCTGTAGAAAGGTGGTCGACAAACAAACAGCCTGAAGTTCCCATGATTAACACCCTTAGGTACTCCAAATCGCTGTTAAGGCTTAATCATTGCCTAAAATCTCGTGTCATTTCCTAGAAATTAGAATTGCAAATAGGCAAAGGCAAATAGGAAAGTAACAAAGAATTTTTAGCTTTGATTAAATTTGAGTAAGGGCGTTACTGTTTTACAATAGTCTACTTAAGACAATAACAAGAATCAATTTTATATTTCTTGTATGAGTAGATGTCTGAAAATATTTTAATAAAGAGGTTAAAATTATATAACAATAATAACTGTAGTTATTTCTTTGTAAGTTGTTAATAATACGAGTAATACATATATTTTTTTAATTTCGAGTAGGCATGACTCCAAACAAATCTCTTTATAGGCAATCGACAAAACTTTCTACTTGTTAGCTCAGCGATGTGGTAATGTCTTTCGTTAGCTATCTCCTTTACGACAATTTAAAAACGATTGGCCTCAAAACGGTCAGATGGAAATCAAAGGTAATTGTCATTTTAGGTTTGAGTCAGTCAAAAATGCACTTGTGATTTATAATTATTATCTACCTACATAATTGAAACACTATTAAATTTAAGTGCTTTTAAGTGGTACGCCTTTTAACTAATATTTATTTTTTAACCATTCTTGGTCTTTAATTATGTCTCCACTAAAGTTTTATAAATTTGTTTCAGGTATGCCTACGTTTTTTATTCTTCGACATACTCGTAGCAGGTAAATTAATTTTAATTCAATTGAGAAAGCAATTTGCAGTTTCAATTACAAGTACTTAATTACTAAATAGTTTAGTTACTTTTAAAGATTAAATTTAATCAAAATACCTTTAAAAACGTTAACATTGCAACGATAAATTTTACTAAAAAAATAGCAATTCATAAAAGTATTTGTATAACACGACAATATCCAAACAAATGCATAGCTGGTGCGATGTAGAATGAAGTTTCGGCTGCAATACAGTTTCGATTTAAAAGTTTTCGATAGCATTTTTGTCAGCGGCCGGTAATGCCATTTTTGTGAGGAATTCGTGTAAAACGGAACGTGTCGTCCACTTTTTGCTCGTATACGGCGGCCTATATACGTACTCGTAAATGTCCTGCTCTACCGCAGAGAACGTAATGTAGACTGTGCCTAAAGCGCAGTTAACATTTACAACCGACTAATAATACTACAGTTTATATTTAATTTTATTTTACTATGCTAATAACAGAGTGGTTCTCGATGCTGCCCATATTCACAAAACGTTACTTAAGAGTCAATTTAATAGTCAAATGACAGTTTACTTTCTATGTAATGTATTACAGTTATAGTTGTCAAATCCAAAGTATAAATTATGTTCTTGTTTTTATAAACAACATATTATAATTGTTCTTATTATAATTATTATAAAATTCTTATTATATATAAAGTTATATAATATATAAAGTTATATCTTATATGTAAAGTTCTTATTATAAAATTCTTGATGTTTTCTTTATAAATGATTTATAACTTTATTTCTTTATAATCTTTATAAACGAGGAGACAGCATGGTGGGTTGATTTAAAGAATCAAAATTATTTGAACTCAAAAATATAATTTAGCATTAATATTTAATGTGTCTTTGACATGACTATTTAATTTAAAATTTAAAATTTTAAATTTTTAGCACCCGCTGGATGCAGGTCGCTGCCGATAGGTCTAAATGGCGGACAATGGGGGAGGCCTATGTCCAGCAGTGGACGTCCAAGGGCTGAGAAGAAGAAGAAGAAGATACATATTTGTTGATGATAGTGATGATTAGTAGATATACGTAAAATTCTATATTTATTTTTGATTAAGTTTTCTTTTATAATCCTTTAGCAAATGAATGACACTAGGTTGGTAGACTGGCTATTTCTTGGCTCAAATCCAAAAGAACTTAACGGAATCTTATGATAATTGCGTATCTATAAATTATTCAATAAACATAATCGTTAGGGTAACTGGCACAATGTGGCTTTAGTATTCAAGATTACCTAAGTACTCGTACTTACAGTTGTCCTTAACAAACTACGAGTACTATTTTTTAATGTATTTTTTTAAATATGTGGGTGCCTATTTATTGTTTAAAGTTATCATCTTAGTGACGCGTTATAAGATTTCCTACTCAGAAAGAAATAGTTCGCATATTAAAAAAAACATTAGTATACAATATTTTATCACAAAATCTACAAATCCAATTATTCTGAAATCGTGTTAAGAGGCAAATTTCCTTTTAGAATTTGGTAACCTATTTAAGCTGTAATTGTAATGCAATGCAACCGGCCCTTTCAATATCCACCGCTGGACATGGGCACGGTATACGACACCCGCGGTAAGAGGTGGGGTGGCGTTATTCTTTAACTAGCCGCCACTACACGGCACAATTATTAAGATAATTTTCGCAGGTGAAGGTCATGAGTTTTGTCGCATTAATGGTTTATTTTGTAACAAACTTTTTGCATCTCTGTAAGCAAATAATTATTGTGGGATTGTATGTTGTTTCGAATTCAAAGACAGATCTAAACTGTATAAAGCAAGAGTTAGAAACTGCAGGCCCGACCAACATTGTTAATGAGGCGTCGGGTTTCCAACAGATGTCGCCGCTACAAACAAACGAAATGTATGCTCTGATTGTGTTTCTTGTACATTTTATTTTTCTTCTCCACATGTTTTCATTTCTAGAATACATAGTTGAATAATGCCGTTTAATATTTCACAATTGTGGTTTTCATCTATTCAGGTTGTATCTTATATAGATAGTTAGTTCTACATGACTGTCCAATTAGAGTAGTTAGACTAGTTAGTTAGTGGTAGTTGCTGCTATAGCATTAAAATAGAAATTTCATAGCACGGGTGTTCTAGCAGCGCCCAATTTATTTATCTTTTACCATAAACCTAGTTCTGATTACCCTGATGTCATCAGTATTGTACAAATGGTACAGTCCTGTCTTGTTGACAAAATCTTGTCTTGTTTAGGAGGGAGAGAGTGCACGCTGCAATCCAAAATTCGCTGGACGCGCTCGACTGGCCACGCTACCCCTCTCTCACAGAAGACTACCTTGAAATGTACTGCATTTCTCACTTTATCTTCTTTCCTTAATGCATGTACGTGTTTCGGTAGTGACTAGTGAGTGAGGTGTGCTATAGCCCATTCCCATACTATCCTTTCCCATTTTCCCAACCCTTTCTCCAAATCCATTCCTATATCTCCAAAGGTAGGCAGCGCATCCGGGGTCGTGCCAACGTTTGTCATTTTGGACTAATGTTGGCATGTATTGCGTATGTCTATGGACGACAGTATCCACTTACCATCAGGTGGACTGTATGCTCGTCTGCCACCTTCGTCCATAATAATATTAATAAAATCGGGCGAATCTTGACTATTCTTGACCCAGCCGCGAATCGTCGTGAAACAAGTGTCATGAGTCAAGCTCTGCATGACAGTAAGAAGTTGTGCCACACAAGATGACAACCAAAAGGAGAGTTTTTGTCATTTTGACAAATATTCCTATTGTCCTAATTGTAGTGTCGTAATTTGTAAAAGTGGAGAATCTTTTTAGTATTATTTATATAGAGAGCGTACGGCTGAATGGAACCAAGAATCTAATATCTAGTGATCTTATAACCCTTTTTACTGAGTTAGATTGTTAGGAGGATAAACCAGACATTTTCGTTGTGTGATTGCTATATTCGTATAGTCAAGAATTAGGAAAAAATTAAAAGCTTACGGCCTTAAAAGCTTGTCGAATTGCCGATATAGCCATTAAATAAAATCATTTCAATGAGTCAGGGTTTAGCCCGTAACCTTTGATCTTTCTAATCAACAAACAATGTTTAAAACGGGAAATATCCAGCGCTGAACGGCTACAAATTACATATACTAGAAAATCGAACACACAGTTGGTTCTTAATTTCTCTACATCAATCCAAGACAGGAGACGTAAAAACAATTACTTTGGAATGTGTATCTTTATTGTTAACACGCCGGGCGCTCCAAATATTTTCGTTTTCCCAGCGTTCAAGAAAACGAATGTCATCGTTTCAATCTCGGACACATCGTCGCGAGCCCGCATTGAGTCCAACTAGTCTGAGGTGTTGGACGTTTTCCCTCTATCAATATCAATCAATGTCGGTGTTCATTTGACGGTCCGCGGTCTGTGTTTGGCTTTTAGGTGACTTCCACACGGTATTATTTGTAGTGATGTAAAAAGGTTATCGGTATCGGTAAGTTAAAAATCGCCATGTTAAGAATTTATATTTATTATTATGGTTAAGCTAGGCTGCATTAAAATATGGATTATTTAGGAATTCCTTTGAATTATTTTTTATAAAAACTGTCAATGATTGGTGCCTTCGTACCTTCTGAGAGTTATAAAAATTGTAAAACAACTCCACGCACAACTCTAACTGCAATACTTGCAGTGGCGAACTAAAACTACGAGTCCATTCGCCACCTTCAACACTTCTTTTTGTGTAGATATAGAGATCACTCGTCTGTAAGGGCCGGCGAGAGCCTGCTCCCACGGTCCGGGCACGATCAAAGGCGCGTACCTCGTTTATAAAAATGACACGTGTTGATTTGGGCGTATTCTGTCCGATAGAACCTTGTAAGGTCGTCGTATGTCGCATATTATAATGCAAAGTTAACTCATAGGTTATTGTATCCTTTCAATTCAATTGAAATAAGAGTATGAAAGATTTGTGGTTTATTGTTGTTATGCATCGTATTCTTAATGTAATAATATATATATTATATAGTTTATATGACGCAATCATCAAAAATAAACTGATTCCAATGAGCCCCACAGATGTGTTTCAAGATTGATTTGATGGTGTCATTAATTTATAACGCAATAGAAACATCGTATAGCGTGTGTATGTTAGAGTGACATATTATTATTCTTTTGAACAATCGCTACTGATGAGCCGTTTGATAGCCATTTTTTTCGTCGGAAATCTCCTCTGTCCAAATAAAGAAATTATTATGCATAGTGTCAAAATAGTCAAAAGTATAAAAGTAATCACTTTTATTGTTATTTTAATAGTCTTCAAAGTTTAATTGATAGCTTCAAGATTCGAAGTCCGGTATATTGTACTGTGTAATGTTGTAAATATTGTAATTGTATATTATATGAGCAATAATATGTAAATGTGTGTAATACTTTTGGGCATAATTCGGGAAGTCAGCAGAACCTTCGGGACGTATGTGGGCGAACTGGTGTCCGGGAGTCGGTTACGACATTCCTTTTGCCATATAACATTCGAGACACGTTCAAAGTTGGTGACGGTCCGTCTGAATGAAGAGGAGAGAACGTATTCATCTGTACAATTTACACTTTTATGACATGACATAGATAGGCCACAGTCATGTGTGGCGTGACACAGCGAGCCGGAAATCGCTTGTCAAAAAATTAAACATCAAATCTTAAATTAAGCGATCCGTAGTTCCGTCCTCTTTTGACAACATTGAGCAACATACTATCTAACATATTATTTATCCTCTATTGACCATAAAGTGCTTAACACTAAGTAATAAGTCGAGGTTATTTCATTTGTATTTGTCCAAGCTACGAAAATATTCAAAGTATCACCCATATTGAGACAATTAAAAACGTGGGTGGGAGTTATTAAATAAGATAATTAGCAATAGTACTAGCAGTACTATTAGTAGACCTTACGTAATGTTCATTAATACTAAACTTGTGTTTAACAAAAAAGATATTCATTACGGATGAGTGACGAAGAGATGAATGAATGGGCTTCCCAGATTAATATTTGAAGATAAATTAATTAAACTTTTTGTAAATGATTTTATCTTACTGACAAAGTCATATGTTATGAAATTGTATAGTGATTTGCATTGAATATATTATTTCTAGATTGTTATTAACGTAAATACAGTAGTACAACGACTTCACAGCTTATTGTAGCTCACAGTTATTATAATTACACACAGGAGAACACAGTAAAGGGTCGAGTAGGTATAAATCTAATGTGATAATTTTTTTCCGGGCAAATGACACAGACAATTTAGAAATTGCATTTTAATGGAATAGATAGCAGGGACTTGACAGCTCACCTATTACTGACTTACTACTGTTATTACTCAGTTTTCTGAGATTAAGATACGCAATGCCAGTGAGCTGTGGAATTTCCTAGGATCTTTCAGTAGGTACCAGTTACAATAGCCTGTAGCTTAGTATAAAATTTTTTAGAACAAATAGATAACATAAAAGTTTTGTGAGCCAATGAAAATATTAATTGATTGTTGTGGAGATTTTAGTACATAAACTACAACAACACTTGAATAAATTGGATGAATCTTGAAGAGATTGTTCAGTAAATCTAAAAGGCGGTACTAATTGCTCCGTTCAACAACAAAAGTTCTTCAAAACGAACATCAAGGATAGTATAGCATTAAAAACTTTTCCAGCGGATAAAGAAATTTAATTTGTTAAATTGACAAATTAGTAATTACGTGAAGCATAATTATATTAAGTATAATTATATGAAGTATAATTATGTTCAGTATAATTGATAGAAATGAGGTATCCAATATTGTGTATACGAGTATAATCAAATCAGGTATAGAAACTGGCTAATCCAGATTAAAAGTTATAATAACATTCTTAGTTATGATTCTTGTTGGTAAGGTTGTGTATTAAGAATTAATCCATTGGCTCTTCAGTCGAGTGTAGATACGTGGGAACAGTTTAGTTAAAGCTTATCTCTGTAGGTACAAATAAACGGATTGTCAAACCACTTACGACCACAATTTCAAGTCCAATTCAGATGGATTATTTGTTTGTATCGATATCCGACAGTCGATCTGTTGATAGATACTTATCTTTCTTGTAATATTGACGTTGCTATTCCGCCCACTAAAGCTCCAGTCGTGGTAGAACGCAGAACGTCCTACCCTCTTAGTACAACTATTAGTTCCTACTGCGCCGTAATAACGCTTAGAATCCTATGCGGCTAATTTAGTAACAAGAAACCGCAAGTTGTTACTTTTTCATGTAACTTGTTTATTACACAGTAATCTGGCGTGTCTCGTGGTATTGGGATTAGTACAAATCGCGCATGTATGTCGTGCGCCTACACTGCGATTTCCTTATATGGTCGGATTAATACTATGACACGGTTTTAGTGGAAATTGGTCAGTAAGATACGGGAAAAATAGATTGATGGCTGAGGTCACCTCGGGCTATAGGGCTCGGTTTTGTAGCCATTTACATACATGATTTGATTAGTGATTATATTATTTATATAGGTATATTCATTGCTCCTACAAAACATTCGTTGGTCTTATAAGGTTATTCATCAGTTCATTCATTATAATTATTATTTATTCATTTTGATAAAATTCACTATCATAGCAATACTGAATTAAATATTTCTACAGCTTTATAAAGTAAAAAAAATATTTCAACTTCATGATTTTCAACTGAGAGAATTTATAGGTCACGCGTCATTTCCTCTTGTGAGATTATCCGTAGATATATTAGATGTCTAATTATATTTTATTTAGAATTATAAATAGCAATGTAAAAGTTGAAAGCAAAAAAGCTTCCAGCATAATGCGTCAAATACTTTGTGCGCAGTATTATATTGAACTTATATATTATGTTTTTTTTTCTTTAAACGAAGGCTTCGATCTTGCGCTGCCATAGAGCATAATTTACTGGAAATGTAGACTGAAATTTTTAGTTTTCATGAAATAGATTTCGTTTTTAATTTATAATGTGTAACGTTATTGCGACGTAGGTATAACATCTCTATATATTTCTGAAGTTTATTGACATGTCGACCTTACGAGAATAGGCGTAACCGCAGCGATGGAGCCAAGCCAACCAATACACAGCTACCGGGGACTGAATATAATAAATCTAAAACTAGACGGTAACTAAACGGATATCAGAACATTCATTATTTTCATAAAGTAAATCATCGTTGTATACACAAGCGTTGGAGAAAAACATCACACTTGCGATATATTGTTCACTAACTAACCCGGGCCCGAAACTTTGCTTGACTGAATGTAAAAACATTTATCCAAGAAAAAATGTTCTAGTTGATCATACAAATTATTTGCGCGACCTCTCAGTGAAAATCACGTTCAAATCCATTCTTAAAAACAACCAATGGACAATTAGACAAACACAAAAACTTTATTTTTATGAAGTACTCGTACTTAAGCGAAATACATATTTGCACATACGAGTACATGGATCATGTCATGATAGTCAAGAAGCAATACACTCGAGGTAAAACTTTACTGCTTTACCGTTTATCTGTATGCAAAATGCAAATGCACATGAACACGAGTGAGTTACGAAATTGCTGAGCCCTAGGCCCTAAGCTACTTAAAGAAAGACTTAAAACATTAGCATTCCTGCGAAAACATAATATACGAGTATATAGCTGATAGAACATAATATATAGCTGAATAGAAACAATATTATAGAGATACAGTTTTTACGTATATTCAGCATGTTATTATAACAGACCTCAATAATTTCGTGTTGTATTTTTTAAATCAATTATCGTAGCTACCGGAGGTTTGTTTGGAGAGAGAGAGTTTGTTTTCTGTTTATTTTATGTACTTAGATCGATTTTGAAGATTCGATCACAGTTTTAAAGTTAAATTAATAGAAGTTGTGATGTCACTTGAATTAAGTGAGTGTGGCTAAGTAGTTGTTTATAAAACATTACTATTGTCCCATCGTAGCTATAACTATTGTAGCCCCATGAAGTCATGTATTTTATTTATTTTAATAATTATTTTATTTATATGTGTATTTCTCTTTCAAAAGCATACGGATTAAAAGCTTTGTGTTATTTCAGCAGTGAAATTACATATTTGCTTCAAAGCGTCTGCTCTCGGCGCTTGTTTATAAAAGAGATTGTGGGCTGGGGCTGTAATATTTTCACAGATCTGAATAAGAATATAAAGGTTAATGTCGCTCTGTTCGATCTGATCTCACGAGCTGTTGGTGGTTTTCATTCCTGTGAAGGTTATTTATTCCTAAACCTTAACTTTGAGTCCAGTAAAATAGGTATTTAACTGCAGGTGCAGTAGCTATAATAATTGATTGAAATATAAATTAAAAATACCCAACACGAAAGCGCAATGCAATGCAACCAACCCTTTCGGTAACTACTGCTGAACACGGCCCTTTTAAGGCCTTACATCCCTCGTGTACAAGAATCCACAATCCACTGTTTAAGAGGTAGTGTAGTTCGTCAGGGCTTGCGGTAGCCACTTATACCTTAGTCGCCTTTCACGAACGACACTCACGGGAAGGATCGTGTTTAAGAGGTGGTGTAGTTCGTCAGGGCTTGCAGTAGCCACTTATACCTTAGTCGCCTTTCACGAACGACACTCACGGGAAGGATCGTGTTTAAGAGGTGGTGTAGTTCGTCAGGGCTTGCGGTAGCCACTTATACCTTAGTCGCCTTTCACGAACGACACTCACGGGAAGGATCGTGTTTAAGAGGTGGTGTAGTTCGTCAGGGCTTGCAGTAGCCACTTATACCTTAGTCGCCTTTCACGAACGACACTCACGGGAAGGATCGTGTTTAAGAGGTGGTGTAGTTCGTCAGGGCTTGCGGTAGCCACTTATACCTTAGTCGCCTTTCACGAACGACACTCACGGGAAGGATCGTGTTTAAGAGGTGGTGTAGTTCGTCAGGGCTTGTGGTAGCCACTTATACCTTAGTCGCCTTTCACGAACGACACTTACGGGAAGGATCGTGTTTAAGAGGTGGTGTAGTTCGTCAGGGCTTGTGGTAGCCACTTATACCTTAGTCGCCTTTCACGAACGACACTCACGGGAAGGATCGTGTTTAAGAGGTGGTGTAGTTCGTCAGGGCTTGCGGTAGCCACTTATACCTTAGTCGCCTTTCACGAACGACACTTACGGGAAGGATCGTGTTTAAGAGGTGGTGTAGTTCGTCAGGGCTTGCGGTAGCCACTTATACCTTAGTCGCCTTTCACGAACGACACTCACGGGAAGGATCGTGTTTAAGAGGTGGTGTAGTTCGTCAGGGCTTGCGGTAGCCACTTATACCTTAGTCGCCTTTCACGAACGACACTCACGGGAAGGATCGTGTTTAAGAGGTGGTGTAGTTCGTCAGGGCTTGCGGTAGCCACTTATACCTTAGTCGCCTTTCACGAACGACACTCACGGGAAGGATCGTGTTTAAGAGGTGGTGTAGTTCGTCAGGGCTTGTGGTAGCCACTTATACCTTAGTCGCCTTTCACGAACGACACTCACGGGAAGGATCGTGTTTAAGAGGTGGTGTAGTTCGTCAGGGCTTGTGGTAGCCACTTATACCTTACTCGCCTTTCACGAACGACACTCACGGGAAGGATCGTGTTTAAGAGGTGGTGTAGTTCGTCAGGGCTTGTGGTAGCCACTTATACCTTAGTCGCCTTTCACGAACGACACTCACGGGAAGGATCGTGTTTAAGAGGTGGTGTAGTTCGTCAGGGCTTGTGGTAGCCACTTATACCTTAGTCGCCTTTCACGAACGACACTCACGGGAAGGATCGTGTTTAAGAGGTGGTGTAGTTCGTCAGAGCTTGTGGTAGCCACTTATACCTTAGTCGCCTTTCACGAACGACACTCACGGGAAGGATCGTGTTTAAGAGGTGGTGTAGTTCGTCAGGGCTTGTGGTAGCCACTTATACCTTAGTCGCCTTTCACGAACGACACTCACGGGAAGGATCGTGTTTAAGAGGCGGTGTAGTTCGTCAGGGCTTGTGGTAGCCACTTATACCTTAGTCGCCTTTCACGACACCCACGTTCCACGTATAGCCGGTTCACACCGAAGGCTAGGACACGAAAATACTGAAGTTTATTATACCATGCTGAATATACGTAACAAGAAGAAACAGAAAATCGTTACAGCCTTTCACGTTCTGTAGGTTTCCTGTGCCCTGCAGTTCTAAAGCATGAATCCCTAGAAGACAAATCTCTAAAGGTAAAGGTAATCACTAAAAGGCTATGTTAAAGTTTTGAATATATTTTGACACAATTATTACTTTAGAACTTTGAAGAGCACGTACCGTTATATAAAACGTACCGTGGGACGCCCTACGGTCAGGTGAACTAACGACTTGAAGAAAGTCGCCGCTAGTGGGTGGATGGGAAGAGCTGAACACCGTGTGTGGTGGCGGTCCTTGGGAGAGGCTGATAACGGCTGATTATGATAAGAGGCTGATGGAGACCAGTGGAGAGATAACGGCTGATGCTACTTTAGAAACACTAATAGTTTAACTTCTATAACTTGTAAAGCAAAACTTGTGCCCTAAATATGTAACCCAACGTTTTATATACACTTGAACATTTTCTACTCTCACTAGAAGAAAAACACACCAATAAAAAAATGCATAAAAACACCAAGCCACGAAACGTTAAAGAGACATGAAGTTACAGACACAGACAAACAAACATACCTACGGGTCAAACTCATAACATTCCTCCTCCTTCGTATTGGAAGTTAAAAATTCAGTAGCGTTTATGAGTTATTTAATTCTAAGTAACATATTCAAAATTAACGATACTTCATACTATAAACTGGTTTGTATCAACAGTTCATCAACATTAATAGTAAATGAATTTTGTCGTTTGTGTTAATATTTAGTAATAATTCATATTTTATCGCGGCAACTAAAGTAATGTTTGTCTCCCTGAAAATTATCGTGAAAACGGCCGTTTGGCGAAGAATTTAGGTTAGTGTCGACCCAGTTACTCGTGTTACCAGTTACTACACAGTGTGTTGCTGACACGCAATCATATTTATGTTTCATTTTGTTTTATTTATGTTAAGTGGCCGCACTTTTAGTATACTGTTTTGTCACACAGGCCTTAGTTACCCCGAGGATCACTACAGATTACTCACTGAAAGTTATGTGGAGATAAATAAATGTTTCTTAGATTATAATTTGGCCATGTGATGTTGTCTGGCTTCAAAATAATACCACCCCATTTCTTCCCGTAGATGTTGTAAAACGCGTCTAAAGGTCTAAGGGGCTACTAAGGGCCGCTTCCACAAGTCTTGAGAAACTACACCACTTCTAAAAGAGTGGAATTCGCTAATCCGTTTGGTCAGCGTGCCGTTTATAACCGTTTATACGTTTAGGCCCGTCCAGCAGTGGACGGAAAAAAAGATGGTTATGGTAGATCAGACAAGGTTGGCTGGGAGAAAATGCTTTTAGCATCAAGTTCACCTTTTGTTAAAACAATAAAGTGTAAATAAATAAAAATAAATAAGTAATACTATGTCTTAGACTCAGGTCTAGTGAATGGAAACTTAGGGTCGGATAATAATATGCCTAAACCGGCAAACGTCAATTTATCCAGGACTCAGACCGAGTGTACGGAAACTAATCTGTACGCAGAATGGATAATTTCCCTAAAAACGTAACTCGTTTTAATTCTTGACAGATCATTGCCTATTTATCGACCCTTAGTGTAGGGAGGCATTTATCTGCGAGGAAAAAAGACGTAAAAAATGTATTATTTAACGAAGCATAATTTTGCTACAGACGTGAGAATAGAGAATAGAATAACAGTTAAACATTTGTGAGGCTTGATAAAAATACGATTTCTCATTGCGATGAGTTTATTGATAAAACGAAATATTGCATCGTGTTGTGGAGTTTGAATAGTTTGCAGGCAATTATCAACTAATCCGTCTTACGATAGCCACTTAACATCAAATGAACCATCTGCCTGTCTGTCTCATTCTATAAAAGGCTTTATTGCAAAAAATCTTGTTTTAATGCATTGCGAATTAAACGATAGGAACGAGAATCTAAGTTTTACGTCTCATGTGGTCAGAACACAGTTCTACTTTTAAAGGTTATGTTGCAACCACGGTACTTGCAGATCTTGAGTAAGAACTTTAGCCGTGTATAGTGTAGGTAGTACATGGCACATATTTAAGTGGGTGGGTACACACATAGAACTCTTGATTACATTTACACATAAGTGCTCCGATATTTCGGACACGTGCTGTCACATGCTTCGGGTTTTTACAATCGCACCTCTCGTCATTAAAGCGTGTTTCATCCACACTTCTTTATCAAGAAGCTGCTGCATACAGTGCTGTATTCAAGACTACTTTTTACTACGAATCCGAAAGTTGTGAAGCGAACTGATCGCTGTAGATCGACATGGGGTTCTCCAAGAGAGCTGTGAATAGGATCCCGCAAGGCTGTGGGCGCATCCGCAATTTCCTGATGTTGCAGGTGACCATGGATGGTGGTGATCACTTAGGTACAACCATGTTAAACAAATAAATAATAATAATTTTATAAATAAAGTGACACGGCTAGGAGATCCATGGAACAGCTTGTGATTCAAGAATAGTGAATGATAAGTACTAGATCGCGGGAACACAGTCCTATGGTTGAATAGACCACATACAATCTCTGATAAACTAATGTTTGAATAGAAGTAAAAACAAATAGCGCGGGGCATTGACTTATTAACTCCGCAGGGCTGTGAGTCCGCAGGCTAGCCAACCTTAGAAACGACAGCGAAGAACAAAAACTATGAAGAAGAAAAAATATAACTGCTTGCACACCCTATGGAAGTCATAGTCTACTGTCTGTTCTGTAGTGAAAAATAATTAGAATTTTGTGGACTTTTGAGCTAGATAATTCATTATATTTAGTAGCTTTACGGGTAAAATTTTAGGACAAGCCAGCTGTCAATGCCTCGCAAATTTAGACAAATGGCAATGATTAAAGTTTTCATCAGCGGTCAGTGAACTTGGTCACAAATTGAATGATTTTAAGAATATTGGTGTGAGTCACAGGTCACGGTGAGTCATTGCGAATCACTCAAGCAACATTCACATATCTTTGGCACTCCCCGTAATTCGCTTAATTACTGACATTATGTGTGAATTGTATAAACATACGCTAACGTCTATATTCACACCCACTGTTTGTCTGTTAAGGTTTATTATGGAATAAAAAATGAATAGCACTGTTATTAGTGTGTAGAGCAGTTTTTTTTGTAGTCGGTTTCCTTTTCTTTCCAACTTCTACTGCCTTAGAAGTTTCTTTCGTATAATTCAGAATAAATGTAAGTTACCTACCTATGTATTAATTTAGCATTTTAGCAGCATATAATCAATCAGTGAACTACTCAAATATTAATTGGTATTCATCTTGCAAAATATACGTTATACTATTGCAAAATACCATATGTAGGTATACGTTATAAGTCAAATCGTTTCCTTCACGTAAATATACATGAAAGAAACAATACAACAATAAATTTAAGTTATTTTTTTATTTCATTTATGGACGAAGGCGACAAACAAGCATACAGTCCATCTGATGAAAAGTGGATACTGTCGCCCATAGACATCCGCGATACATGCCAACATTAGACCAGAATGACAAACATTGGCACGCCCCCGGAAGCGCTGCCTACCTTTGGAGATATATGAATGGATTTGGAGAAAGACTTGGGAAAACGGAGAGGAATAGGATGGGAATGGGCTCTGGCACATCTCACTCACTACCGAAACACGTAAGTACATTAGGGAAATAAGATAAAGTGGCATATGCGGTAGATTTCAAGTTCAAATCAAGTCAATTTCAAGTCTTCTGTGAGAGAGGGGTAACGTGGCCAGTTGAGCGCGCCTAGCGGCTGTTGGATTGGAGCGTGCACTCTCCCCCTCAATTTTATGTAAGTTATTTTATGTAATGTAATACGTAAGTTTAAAATTCTGAAAATAATATATACATATATATAATTGCAAATTATGGTCGATTTATACACAGTAATAAAGACGACTTATATAAAATGTAAGATATAAAATTTCTATATAATGCTGATACTAATTCTTTGTAATCAATGCGAAAATATGTTTATATTAGGCTTTAAAAATGTGCAAAGTTGTAACCTAGTTGCATTGTGCAAATGCACTATAATGCAAGCCGGTATTATAATACAATAGTATGACGTCAATAAATTTCGCTTTAATTTATATTATTATAATTTCGTTTAAATACATACGAGGAAATATGTGCCCACTATAAGAAACAATATATTTATCAGCAATCAGCACGTATATTCAGCGATAATCACGACATTGATTGCTGGATCTAGATACGGAGTATCGGAAAACAAGGACTCTCAACTATGTAGTAAAATACTTAGTTAACTTTTATGACAAATATTATGATACTCATTTGAGTATTTGTCATAAAAGTTATTTCTTGCTAAAAATAGTTCAAGTTTTCAGAGGAATTATGGAATTATTTTAAGATTTAAGATTATTATTTTAAGACATGAATTAAATCAATCAAGTAATAAAAATAATAAAGTATCATTAGTAACTGCACATTTTATTATAAAAAGTGGCATGTGGTATAATACTTATAATGCTATAAGTACAGACTTTGTCCGCAAAGATGTAATTTGCTTTATTCTAATGCGTTATTTATAAGAAATTACCTATTTAATGTTTGATATTAGCTAAAGGTCAATAAATACGGTCTCTTATCGTTAGTGGGTCTACGTACCTACCTACTCGGTTTTTGTTTGTTTAGGGCGTTCGGTGAAGGGCACTTTTACGCGCTCAGGACGGAAGGGTGTTGACCCTGTCTCAGTATCATTTTTGATCTCATTACGTACTTTAGATGCAAAGTAATGGCAGAAAAAATACTTTTTCAAGGTTTCGAGGGTTTAAGGCTTTAATTTTTAATATTATTCAATGTCCGTTTGTTTGATGTATTCCACACGTTTCTTCAAATTCAATCGGAATCTTCGGAGAATACGGTTTGGTATTCAGCGTATATTTACTTGCTTTCAGATGAAGAAAAAAATTGGTGCAAGTACTCGTATCGTTAGTTTACATTAAAATTCCGGAAAGTTCTATCTTCTGAGAGAAATCGATGCCGTTTGATAGCTAATCATTATCTTCATAGAAATATTATTTATGTCGATAACTTGTCGCTGTTACCAAGTCAAGGCGGCTTGCGGTGTTACAGCAATTATGCCTTAGAAGGTATCCAAGTAGCTGCCACTCGGCACCAGTCGTCGAGGCGTGAATTATCACTCGTCATTATCTGCGAACGATTTATTTTCCACCGGCTTATCTCGCCTTTGACTTAAATTAAAACAACCCTTGTCAGAGAGCCGCCGCGCCGCATATTTCATACCACACACCATTATAACCAGGCCCCTTCAACTTCTCGTAGCCTGCCGAACCGCATACAGGACGCGTACCGTAATGTTGTTAAAGGGTTTTTATGTAAATTGGACGTCTTTTTAAAGTTTATTCTTCTTTCATTTGGTTTATTTGGCATTCCTTTCGACCACCGTGCGAACATAATAATTAATGAACTTTATTTGGGTTCAGTTCTAATAAAAGAGATGAGGCGCCTACAGTTTCGAATAGACATTTTAATTAAAATTGTTGTTTATTGTGTTCGTGTTTAATGTTGTTCGGTTTCCTGTGAGGTGTAGTGTTATTATGAGATATGTTTAATATTTATAAAGGTGAACAAATCAATGTAACAAAGAGAATTAGCCTCGGTCGTTAGTTGGACAATTAGATTCGAGCGTGACAGGAAAAGCGGTGCGATTACATCGCGATCGTCACCACACGCGCTTTCGTGGAAATCGTAATTATTTTACCGGCGGACATAATAGAATAGCACCCGGTATTAGGTTGTGTTTACATTAGTTTAACTCCTCGTAATACTCTGTTTATTTGTTCAGAGCTATGGTTATTTGACGCTTATTAAATTAACTTTTTACTAATTATTATTTATTATGTTTTACACTTTCTTATTAGGTGCTTACCTTTGAAATGACCTCACCATCCCAACCCGCTAGTAGTTAAGAGCCTAACCTATGTCTCCGATAGGAATGACCCTCCCCATTGCCGTAGTCATTGTCCTCGGCACGTCTTAGACGACCCCTACGACCCAATTACTGTTGTCAATGCGGTTCTTACACTACACTCACAGACTTCACATATACACCGTCCCCGCCGGCGGAGACGAGGACGTGACCCTCGCTACACCGTGAACACACATCGGCCTTCAGCCAACACTTTTACCAGGTATCGGCACATGCCTGGGCGCTTCTCACCAACTCGTGATCCCGCGGTACCCTCCCAAAGCAACGCCCTAAAAGGAGGTCCGTTCCTTCCGCCGGTCTACCAGCGGGGGAGCCCTTAGGCTTGTTGCTGCACACACTCTGCTCCTGGCTGAGCGCCCTCTGCGCTCGCCCTAAACCATACATGTCCGGTGTCTCTTGAAAGGCCATTAAGAACACAAGAATTTAGCGAATCCGAAAAAGAGAAAAATATATAATGTATTTTTTCCACAGAATAGGAATACCTTAGAAAAATCCATTTTTACTGCACCAGACAGCTCAAAGTGGGGGGGAGTGCACGCTGCAATCCAACAGCTGCTGGGCGCACTCGACTGGCCACATTACCCCTCTCTCACAGAAGACTACCTTGAAATGTACTGCATTTCCCACTTAATCTTATTTCCCTAATGTACGTACGTGTTTCGGTAGTGAGTAAGATGGGCCAGAGCCCATTCCCATCCTATCCCTCCCCATTTCCCCAACCCTTTCTCTAAATCCAGTCCTATATCCAAAGGTAGGCAGCGCATCCGGGGGCGTGCCAACGTTTGTCATTTTGGACTAATGTTGGCATGTATCACGGATGTCTATGGGCTACAGTAGCCATTTACCATCAGGTGGACTGTATGCTCGTCTGCCACCTTTGTCCATAAAAAAAAAGTGACCAGTAATAAAACCGATTTTATTACTGGTCACTTTGACCGATCATTTCATGGGTAATATGTATTTGGTTTTACGATTTCTTCTTTGTATCTACTGTTTTCTAAAACATTGTAAATGAAGTTTGACTTGAGAATAACTTGAGACAACTGAATAATTGAGCTTATAGATAAATAACAATTTAATCATTTTTGCGACTTTCTCGTTTTTCACATATATATTTATCTATTAATCGGGTCTCAACACGTATGTTTACCTTTTTTCTATTTTAACGTCGAGTTAAAATACAAAATAGGTAAACAGAGGCGTTAAAATCCAGATGGAAAATAATTTAATAATTATTACATGGTAATAATACATGTTTTGTTTCATAACTTTAGCTGCAAGTATAGCATACAAAATTTACAGCATTTCGGTGTAATTTGTCTATTGAAATTATGATTAATCAAAATATGTGGTTGATTGAAACGGTTAGATAAATAATTCGAAGATGACAACGCCGTTTTTATCAGAATATTCAAAAATGTCAATGAATGTACGAGTAGATAGACCCCCTGAAATGATTGTTGCGATTACCACTTTCCACCTTGTGAGCCGCATGCCCGTCTGCCTCCGTTCTTATAAAAATATATAAAAAGTCCGAAGTCCAAAGTCATACCTTCGGAATTACTTCATAATACTTTTTTTGGAAGTTTATCATACTTTTATTCATTTTCTCATATCTTATACATCCATGATCCGCGTAAGATGCGCTGGCTATGTCAAACACTAATCGCCAGACTTTTTCGAGAATGATGATGATGTTATTTGTTGATGATGATGACCTATTTCCATACGCCACCGCCTATGCCGTTTGAAAACATAGAGATTGAAACAGTCTATCTGCATTGTGGTTAAAATTTGTAAAACAAATACAATCGGTAACACGTTAATGTATCCAAAACTATTCTATTCTAACCCTTATAAGATAGCTAACTGGGTATTAAAGTAATCGATACCTTCCTTATTTGATAAAAAATACCGATGGGTATTCGGCATCTCGATTTCTGATCTAATTCGCCAGGGCTATAGGGTACGTCCATAGGGTATATATACATGCTATTACACCTGTAACGTCTGTACGTTACAGTCCGTACATCTGTATGTTGTACCGTATCTGTGTCGCTGACTGTACCTGAGACGACCATCAATGTCGTCATCGAATGTTATTTTTATACATATCAAATGCCTGTAAAAAGGACTTTCGGATGTATTCACTGCGAGATGGATATGTAATGTTCGGCAACGCTCGTCGTTTCAAACAATTGTAATTATCAACACGCGTGTGCGAATTTGTCACGCGTTTTGATAATTGGAGCCTGAACGCTGGCTCTACGTGATCAGAATCAGCTAATGTTCAAAACTTTTGAACATTCATACACAACCCGTTGGTTTCGCCTGCAATACGAATATGTTAATTGTCTTGTACTCGTGTAATATGTTTTGATGTATTGGCCGATTAAATTTTTGGAATTAGGCGCTTATAGCAAAATTAAGGATGCTAGAAAGTGGATTTTACAAGTTTTTACAATAGTATTGCAACTTAAGCACAATTAAATGTAAACGAAATAGAAAAAATAACACTAAAATAATAAATCTCACTTCTGAAATTAAATATCGGGAAATAAATTGTTGTAAAAACGGTCTTTTAATAAATAATCTACTTACACGAATAAGGTGGTTTTTATATACTTATGATTGTATGGAACTAATTGTGTTCTATGCACAAACAAGCGATCTATGAGATATTTACAAACATAAGTAGTATCTACTGAATATACTTGAAGGATTTACTGAGTGCAGATCAAAAATAGATAGCAGAATAAGTTTGAGTTTAATCATTTGATGTTCGAAACTATTTTGAGTTTAGAGTTACATTACTGGCCAGTTCTTAGGGATTTAGTGTCAATATGTTTGGTAAACGACAATACTCAAAAGAGTATTACTAATTACATACAGTATTAACAAAAATCGAAAATAGATCCTTTATTGCAATCCTGTTTTGACTTAATACAAAACCATTTACTTACATGAAACATACGGAAGGGAGAATATGAGTTTTATTCCAAGTCTATATTTTACACTTAAATGATGTTATTTGCATGTTTACATGTAGGTAATAATTAAATACATATATTTAGAATAAAATCGCTGTATGTTTAAGTCGTAGGTACCTACAACAGACAGACATCAGTAATAACCATGTGATAGGTACAATTAGCATATTTATGCTAAGGTCGTGTTGATGGTCGAGGGCTGCGCTCGCACTAGACTGAAGCGCTCTGTGAACACATGCGAGCAGCAATTACGGTAGCCACAGATGTAAAGCGAAGGCAAATAGGCCTAGAAAGTTTATTCAATCGGAAACGGCCGAATTTTCCTATGATTTTTATCACATCGTTCAACGCAAATGCAGAATGACGCCTTACAAATGCAATGAGGTGTGCAATCATGAGGCATACCTGCTGAGATTTTCCCATTAAGCTACGACTTACGACATAGGGTCTTCAAGCTGTGAATAGGATTCTGCCCAATTGCCTCCTCCCTGATACTGTAGGTGTTCATGGGAGATTGTGACAACTATAATAAATAAATAAATAACACTACACTCAATGGCCCACACTAGGATTCCCTGTGTCGTGGGTCCAGAGATAGAAACAAAGACGTCCGGACCTCCCAGACCTGAACAAACATTCGTCTTTAAACAAAGGAATATCTGACCTGGGTCTGTTAACATTAAATGACAATGACCCATTAAAGGGTTCTTAGTTAGAAGAAACCTATTAATTTTCTAGATATTTTTTTTTTTACGGTATCGAAAAACTTAAAAATAGAATATATAGAATTAGGGAGTCGTATTTAGAATTAGTCGTATATCTTTTGCCTAGATCTATTAAATGTCTTGTTTAGAAATTTATGTAGTAGTCACATCTAGTGCTTCTCATTCCACGTACCTACTCCGTTAGCTCCTGCGTAGTTGATTGAAAATTTGATAAAATAAAATAAAAAGTATTATTAACTAAATTTCTAAACAATACTTTTTGCCGTCAGCTCCTAGGTGACTTAGAGAAATGATTCTTCCCATAAAAATATATTGATAGCGTAAAAGTGGATATAAATTGTGTAAAAATATTTTTGATATACCAATTCACGTAACTCCGAAAATCGCGTAATAAATCGCATGAAAAGAGGTTTATTTAGGTGTACATTAATTAAAATATATCAATGGGATATTGACTCTAAGATTATTACTTAATTAAAGATACTGAAAATCAAGCTGCAAAATCAAAATATCTTGAAAAATGCCTGACTCATTGAACGTACCTACTTATTACAAGATAGGAAAGCATCTTTCACTACTGCTTTATCGACGTAATTTGCACAATAGGCGCAACAGGCAGCGCCCAGCAAGAGAACCAACGCCCAAAGAGCGTCTGACCAGAGCTCCGGCGGCCGGCGAGAGTAGCGGGCCAGGTGTCGTCTCCAGGACAATGCAGACCCGGAACAGCGTGTCACTTTTCTACGTCTGTACCAGCTCGCTCCCAAAACAAAACTCGTCTGTGGTGCGCCTTAGACTTTTCCTCTTTTTCGTTCCTCAGAATTTCAATTTTCAATCAAAGTTTCTCCAGCCAGTGCTATTATTTTATCAAGATGTGTCACAGATTATATAAAAAATATACAGAGTATTTTTAAAAAAGGTGAGCTATTGTAACAAATCTTGCATTTCTCCATTAATAAGGAAACTGACAAGTTTGCAATGTGACAATTCTTAACCAATATCTACGTGAATTTAATGAAATTGAAAAATTATTGTGTTTAATTTCTTCTCAGAATCAGTCAGTAACTCGGGAACTAGCGTATTACTTTTTTAATTAACAATGTGTACGTACAATCTCTGTACGATTTTATTGTTAGAGACATCCGATAACAGGGAAACCATATTCCCGTCTACAAAGATCGATAGCTTTATATCCTGCAATATCGTAAAAACGTAATATTCCTGAAAATGTACATAAAAATTCTTTTATTACACGCAGGTTTCAAAGGGATTTGAGAGTTGACATATTACTTTTTGTAAAGGTCGGAACAAAATATATATCTGCACGGACTTATTCTACACTCAGTACTTATTCTACGGACTTAGTACTCGTACTCGTATAATATGAAAAATGACAAATTCATTCTTACAGATCAACTACTTATTTGTCGGAGCGTAGGGTTAGCGTAGATAGCTCAATAATAATTGATCGACTTTAATCAGAATGGATCCAACCCACATTCATATAATTTTAAGATGCTGGAGTATTTTGCAAGATATTTTACAAAAAATCGTGATAAAGTACAATATTTCCAAGGTCTTAATTTATAAAAACGTTTTGATTGCAAAAAATATGCACTATATCCTAGTTTTTGTCACAAAATTCTTTATTATGAAAAAGTATGATTGTTAGTTGGATCCATTTGTATTAAAGTCAATCAATGGTTCTAAATAGGAGAATCTAAGAAATATACCTACATGAAGATTTCATTAAATTCTGGCTAATATCTTCTGAATTTACATCGAACGAACAATTTAACAAAACATAGATTGGCATTTATGTACCAATGTATTAATAATAATAATTATGTAAATAGAATCAATTATTTGCGTTGTATAAATAAATACAGGATATCGATCAACCTGTAGACAACGTTTTTATATTGTTTGAATATTTATAAGTTTAATTATTATGGTAATGATTACATTACTTAAGTAATATACTTTGTTGTGCGATTAAATTTACAAATAATTGTTCATGTGATAGCGTTTTAATTGTAATAAATTATACATTTATGCTCTATTGACAATTATCGTTGGTCACTTGTGTGTTGAGAAGTGTTGTGTAGTGTAGGTATATGTAATTATATGAAGAGTAAATGTTAAAACGTATAAGATTGCTAAAGTAATAAATAACAAACATTGTACATTAAATATTAACTAAATTAATATGTACATAATATAATGATATTATGTACATATTAATTTAGTTAATATTTTTTTCTCCTACGTTTTCTCCTAAGAATACGTCAATCGGCTCTTTTCTGTACGCACACCAGCAATTTCCAACACGACAATAATAGAGATTGCTGGACAGTAGCGAGGTTATTTTTAGTGCACACTAACATAAATTAGGTTTTTTTAGGTACACGATATTTATTATTATAAAGGCTGAATGTGCATTTCTTTTCAAAAGTTTAAAAAAAGAACAAAGACCGCGCGCAGTCGAATTGGCGGGAATGAAAATCAGATACCTACTCTGTATTGTGGATGTTATGTTCTCATAAGTTTATCACAATTTTAAGTTGTCTAATAAACAATGAGTACTAGTTCGTTGGAAGGTAAATTAGATTTAACGCCACCAGACATAGCTGAAGAACTAAACTTCTTAAATTAATTTGTTTATTGTTTCCTCGCAAATTAGAGAAAAATACTATACAAGTCTCAACCGAAATAGCAATTAACGGTCTCGTTTATTTAAAAAGTTTTAAAATCACTTCGTAAGGACTCGGCTTCACCTCGTCCTTCCAATATTACTCGGCCGTCAATTGCTTTATTTCGGCCCTGGACAGTAATGTACTATTAGCTTCGTTCGCGGTAAGGATTCAGAACTGATTCGGAACTATACGCATGCGCAGTTCAAATAATGCCGTTCGCGGAACACACAATTCAGAATTTCTAGTTACAGTTCTGTGTTCGCGGAACCGTCGAACTCGGTTCAGGATCGGTTCAGAATCAGTTCTATCAGTTCTATAACTTTGGTAAGAATCGTAGTTCCAGACATGCGCAGTTTTTACCTAACGACATTTGACATACATGTTGCGGCTATATTCAGTTGGTTAGAAACTAATAAACTGGTTAAATAGTTAAATAAAATATAAATTTTATTAATTTATTAAGGGTTAAATAAAATATGGTTAGTTTTGTTTGTTGTTTATATAATACTCTAATAAGAGTAATGTGTTTTGGTGGGTCCACTTAAATACTTGCCAACTTAGGGGTTTTCCCCCCAAATTTAGGGGGTAAATAAGTGGGATGGGTTTTTTTTAGGGGTTTTATATTTTTAGGGGTATTTTTAGGGATTTTTTGACTCTTCATATATTTTTTTGAATATATATTTTTCATATATTATGTGAAAGTATAGGCCCTGGAACAATCCAAACTATAATAGCTAATCATATTTATTTGTTGACCTAGCGACTTAACGACATCTAGTACAAATATATTACAACTACTCTGTGGTGACTGGTGGTTATTGTGCCTATGCTTACTGGAAATACATATGTACGTTGATTATTGTTTACTTGTTTAATTCGATTTTGTTGTTGTACTGCTGTGCCGACAAGCAATTTATTAATGATGCCTAAAAAAACTAAAAATAAAACAATGTACAGTCAGAAGTACACGTAGATTTGGGAAACAGATCCAGATTTAAAAGGTAAAGAAATTTCATTGCATTTTTGTAATTTATATTTTTTCTTTTATTATATATTTTTTTAGGGGGATTTCTAAGTAATTGGGGCGACTTTGGGGGTTTTTGACTTAAGCTTTAGGGATAAATATTTTTGAGAGTTGGTAACACTGCCGATGACAGTAGATCGTACGCAGTTTGGTTCCGAAATCGTTCGCGGAAATAAAAATCACGAATCGGTTTATAACCGCGCTTGCGCTCTACTACGATTCCAAATTAGTTCAGTACTAGTTCCGAATTAGTTCTGAATCCTTACCGCGAACAAAGCTATTATACAACTGTTTATAACGCTTAACTGATTTTCTTTCTTGAAGCATGAATGTTGAAGAAATAAGTTGACTTGTTCTGTGCTTGTGTCTGACGGCGTATTTGATTGGAATTCACTTCTCGTATATAAATGTAGGTACCTAAGTTGTTAGCTGGAAGTTTCCACTGCATTCGTTCCTAGTGTTCATTGTAACATCTATCAGAATTTATATTGCCTCAATGTATCATGTAGGTGTTTGTTAGAGATGGGCTGAATACGATTCGACTGAATAACAAACGTTATATTAATTTACATTTTTAAATTAACCGAACCTAAAGTAATATTAGTCTAATATTCCGCACTTCAAGCAAAGTTCGGCCGATTGTGAGATTAATACACCTACGTATAATTTAAAATGTTTTTCACATATATTTATCTATTGTATTTGGACACGTCTGCTTGACTGAAAAATACTAATATTGAATTAGTGTTGGCTCTATTTACTCTGTATAACGTGATTAATTCAGGTAACTTGACCTATTAGCATGAATATGATTTGCTTTAAACTAAACCCATAGTGTGCGAATAACGTTGCAAAGATGGGCTATGAGCCAATTGGACACCGAGAACGCAGCCTGTGATGTGGTCTACTAAGCAGAAATAAAGCAACAGATGCGTTTCCAAAACTACTGGAATATGGAACTATTTCGAAGCGAGCCGACTGAATGTTTATTCACAAAAGAGGGCACGTTACAGCCGCTACGTTTCTAAAGTGTTCTTTTGCAAATTCGAAATCGTGTTTCTGATTAATGCGAGTAATAGCTATGAAAATATTTAAATTTTCGTCGAAGAACGCTCCAATCTAATTACGTTCATTTCAATAAGCAATTTTCGCTATTGCCTAAGTCTTTTTTGCTCTATTTATTCATAATTCACTAGGGGTGTTACAAAGGCGTAATTTATGCGATGTGCACATCTGGTACTGTTTCCACGAGGATCCTGCCGTTCACGCGATTCCGCAAGTTATTGGCGTATATATCGTGAACTCCTTGAAGCGTTGCCAGCCACACGCTGCCCGCTATGAATGATTAATATATACCTACGTACATAATATTTGTCGCTACTTTCACGTGTCACGTGCATCTGTCTCATATAAACATACATATAAGCAGAGCTTGGCATTTAACTCCTAGTTATCCCACTAAAAATGCATAAATGCGAAAAATTTTGATGTTTAGATATTTGATGTATAGAACTCAATCACGTCGAAACGTCTAAACCGATTTCATTGAAACTTGACAAGTAGGTAGATTATGATCTGTATTAACACAAAAGTTATATAAATCTGGACCACACGAACGAAGTCGCAGGTAAAAGCTAGTCTAAGATAAATTTACGTTAACGTGGATGAAGTCGCGGGAAGTCGCACATGTTGTCATTGCTCCTGACATTTTTCAGTCGATTAAGAACATTATTAACAACCTACTGCTACTACTGCTCATCTAGTCTCAAACCGCCCCTGAAGAAATAGCTATTTAATAAACATAAGGGCAATAGAAATTAAAAGTTTGTTAGACCGTTCTTTGCTAAAGATTTGAATATTGGTCTCTTTGTAAACTGCATGAGATGACTTGAAACCTGATCCAGACGAATTCTCCGTCAGAGAATCGTCTATTTATGCAGACTTTAAATTTTAGTTCGTAGTCCCTTTCTGTCGTATCAACTATTAATTAATTGTCAATTTGTCACGTCTATAAATTCTAGAGATATGCCCAATTATTAATTATTGTTGTTAATCAGCTTATATATGACAACATACTTGGCGAACATGCTGAATTATAATAAATATTTATCTATTAAACGGATTTTAAAGGCGTATATTTACCTTGTTATTTTCTTCGGCTGGATTACATGGTTACGAAGTGACTAGATTAGAGAGTAAAATAGAAAACGTTAACGTAGAAGGAAATCTCATATCTTACCCCGTTTAATACAAATTTAGGAAATCAGTTCATAAAATGTTATGTTGAGTAAAAAAACATATTAGTATTATTCAAAAATATAATATTCAAAACAATTACCATTTATTAAGATATGTGGAGTAAACGATTTTAAATGAGACTTTGTGTTGAACGTAATGAGTCTACGAGTGGCTTATCATGTTATAAATACACTTAAATGGTGTCCAAATAGAAAAATAATAACTCAACTTCACATTTTTTACGGTGTTTAGAATGAGGGGTCGTTAACATTATGTGATTAGTGATTAGACTGAATAGTAATTACAAACTATTGTCGTGTGCAAGGTTGTAATACAATTGTCGGGAATAACATAAGTATATAGCAATTAAACAACTTTGAACGGTTTAAATCGCGTATATTTGCAGTGGACGTGGTCACGTGGTCACGGGGTCACCCCGTGACCACGTGACCACGTCCACTGCAAAGTGTTCGAACCGTCGGGATAAAAATAATGTTAAATAATGTTAATAATAACATAGGTATGCTAATTAACGTTTATTAGATAGGTATCTAATAGACATTAGGCAATTTCTATAATATTCTATAATATGATAATTTCTATTCATGTAACTTATCGGCAATACTCTACAAGTAAACGCAACTTTCACCAATGTATGTAGGTAGGAACTATAGATAATAATCTGTGGTCTTTCCAATTGTTTTTTCTTAAAGTTGTCTTTTTACATCAACACTAATGGTAATGAATGATATGAACGAACAAAAATCTCTTTTTTATACATATGATAGGTCAAACTAAAAGGTCTTAGAACCCTGGCTACTGTACAATACGATAGAAAAAAAAAACAAATTCGAATTTTGAAAATGGAACTCTGCTTGTTAAACGCCATTAAATTTTCAAATCTGTCATTTGTTTTTTATTTCTGGCGGCAATGGGCTTTTTGGCGGGAGCCCGAGAAGTGAAGTTGAGTTTTTGTTGAATACTATAAAAATTGTGTGTTGTGGGATTTGTGATTTAATAGTGATAGTTTATTAAACTTTAAAGTGCCTAGTGTTAGTGCATAATGTTTGTAATAATTAAATAAAAGAGTGAGACTGCTTGTTTCGTGTTCTGCCAAGGAGTCCAACTCTGTAAACTGACTAAACCTACTATCACTTTACTGAGCGACTCCGTACTTCGACGGGACTGGACAAAGACGTGATAATAACAATTTGTTTTATTATTTGCTTTGTGTGTGGACCAATGGCTGTGTCAGTGTCCAAATAAATTATATAAAACGAAGTCTGGCCGAAATTTGAAAACTAAGTGTTTGCGAAAAAATGAATTTACCAAGAGAACATTTTCGTTCAATGATTTTTTATGACATTCATTGCGGTCTAAACCAGAAACAAAGTTATAAAGACTTAAGTTAGCATTTAGTGATGAAGCCCCATCCAGTGCTATTGTTTAGTGAATTTAAACGTGGTCGTACCCACCTCAGTGACGATGTTAGGGAAGCGCTGAGAGATGTCCTGCGACGGCGATGACAGAGGAAAACATCAAAACTGTGCGGCTCATGATTGAAACAGACAAACGAACGACGTATCAGCAGATACAAGCATCATTTGGTATTGGTATGAGTCAAGTTCAAACTATTTTACACTATGTGCTTGCAATGGTGTCTCCAAATTTCGCATTTTCGACTCTTCGACTCTTAGCTGTACTTAGACTGCATAAATGTCAAATAGCCAGTATAAAGAATATCGTTTGGAATATCATATCAACATCAACAAAAAATATCTGTAAAATATGATCTTTGTAACCTACCTATATAAATATTTTTTGTGAATTCTCTAAAAATTCGACAATGGTCAATCAAATGCTGTATTTGGAATAGTAACAGGTGATGAAAGCAGGATCTACTGCTATGATCCTGAAACTATGAGGCAATGTGCGCAGTGAGTCTTTCCTTTCGAAGAGTTGCTGACGAAAGTGAAGAAAGGACGGAGTGCTTGCCTCCTTCTTTGGCATATCGGGCCACTTCGGACCGATATCGTAGTGAACGTTATCGTGATAGGAATCGACCGAAATATCGACCGAAACTTCGTTTTTCGTGTTATCGGAGTAGACCCCTCCTGGTTCTAAAAATTAGGTACCTATTACAAGATTCATGTATTCATTCATTCATGTAATTCTGAATTATATGAACTCATGTAATTGCTTAGGCAATTACTTTAAACTAGTCATGATGAGAAGAGCGAGGGATTGTGAGTGGTGTTGGGGCTTGAGAGAGGCTTATGTTTATGAGGTCTAAATAGGAAAACGAACCGAATGTAGGAAATTTATAATACGATGTTAAGTATGATATGCCGATTTCGGACCGGATCACTTTTCAAAGGATCATAATATATTATAAGCAGGTAGTCTAACGTCATGTTCAAATCCATAAATACATAGTAGGAGGTTCAGTCCAATCATTTTGTTTAGTCAATGCGGTGACACTAATGTGAACTTGTTTCGATAATTGACGTGGGATTTCCATTTCTGATTCCAATTTCACATTGCTGATTTTACAAACCCGTTCTGGTTTACTCGGAGTGATATCGACTGCACCGGTTTCATAAACTTCGATATGTTAGTTGCCTAGAATACACGTTTGTCTTCAATAATCCTCATTGGGCCCGAGGGGTGAATTATGACCCGAAACCTTGTCTGAAGACAGATTAACATTCGTCGACTGCCTATTCTTGGCGTAAACGATTTTTCAATGGATTCCGTAGTGTGTTTCGTAATTTGCTAGAAGAATATAGAAAGAAGGAATCTTGCTATGAAAATATGAAAATTCCTATGATCACAAGAGGAAGCCGCCTGCCCCGCAGTCTGTGCTCACTTTAAAGGCTGATATGTATCTTGCAACTTATGTAAAATGTTCTTAATTTTTGGTTTTTTGTTCTAAAACAAGGATCCTATTTTTCACATTTTCTTTCCTTTTTAATTGCACAGTATATAAAAACAACCACAGACTGACATACGAAAAAGTTTGTAGGGCAACTTTTTAGGTATATGAAATTTTCGTTGGCAAGATTCAGAATAATATTAAAAAAGAACAATGTAAGTATAATTCAGTAGTTATAAATTAGTAAGTAATTGTAACTAAATAATACAGTAATATATACTATAAACATTGCATAGAGTTTTGAAGAAAATATCCAAAGTAAAATTAAATCTATAGCTTCTTGCACGATAAGTCTACCATTTGTTTAGGCTGTCGTATTGATGTTCAAAACAGTAACCGATGATGTAATGAAGATTTGCCTCATTAAAGCGGTCGTGATCGTTCCAAATACATCGCAGCTCTGTTCCCTTGGCACGTCGAGTTAATACCGGTGGTGATTGCATCGCTGCGTCTCCTGCACCGTCCTTCGCATACCAATGCAGCTCGAGACTGACAAGAGGAACCTTAATTGCGTCATAAATCATAATGATATAATTTAATGACGCACAAAAAATCTGTACATTTGTCCTATCGCGATATCGCAGCATGTCATCAGCCTGTGTCTCCACTCCACATTGTTTAGGTTCTCTTATAGATATAAAGCCTATCTTATCTCATACATGTATAAAATGGTTGCGAACGGGTTTTTTTTTAAAAGAAAGATTAAATAATTTGTGTGGTTATAAAATAAGAACAAACATTTTCTAAACTAGAACCTTATTTGCGTTTCTGATATGCAACGAAATACTTAAGCGGTTTACGTTTTTTTAATCATGGTAACAATTATAAAATTGTATTTGAATATCACCATAGTTTAAAAATAAAAAAATATAATTTATTGTTTAAAAAAGTAAAGTTTTTAAGTTGATCCATTTAAGTTGAAACATTCAGATTAAGATAATAGTGAAGATCTTTCAGTTTTCCTATTAATTAGACGTTATTTCCTTAAGTAAATTATACCACAGTGATTCAACCCAGGGTCATTGGATTTTGAGTTTTCTAGTTAAAAAGCGTTGCGATCTTGGCTGTTATACTGTCATGAACCTAGACTATTGAAAGTAATAACAGTAGATTCGGTAGATCCGGTTCGGTTGTGAATACACCTCTAGTCTACATAGAAAAGATAATGAATAGCACGTATATTTGAGAACAAATTAAGGTAAATACATGCGCGGACATGAATGGAGATGATTATACTAGAGTCATAAGCAATAACCAATGACCGCGTCAAACAACACTCAGAGTGGATTCTGCAAACAAAGTGCTGTGAACAGTTCCAAAAAGTCGTACTTCCTATCATTAACCTTACAAACTTGTAACGTTATACTTCTGTACTAGCGATACGCGTGACGGATGACTCTAGCACTTAAGACTAGGTAATAAAGAGTTTGATTTTATATCAATGTAACGGACGAGTAATGATAGATGTATCGATTTGTATAACGGTGAACTTGGAGTCGTCAATTCATCACGTACACGCGATCCGATCAAATAGCTGTACTTAGACTGCATAAATGTCAAAGAGTCAGTATAAAAAATATCGTTCGGATCTTTAGAAAGGTTACGAAGATCGTTTTTGTCGATAATTTTTGTGTTATTTCGCGAGGATGTTGCTTTAGATATAAACCTTGCTAGAATTGCAATAATGCTTTCAGCGGCAAAGCATTTTTGATCTTATTCAGATGCTTTTGCCAGCAAAAAATGAAATTGAAGAAAACTCTGTTTTCTTTTAGGCTATGTGCGCTGTTATGAAATTAAATTCATGACATAAATGCAACGCCTCCAAGGCATCATCACTGAGCTGTAAAACAGACTCGCATAGAGTAATGTAATTAAAAGGATCTTGTAAGAACGAACTAAGAGAGCAAGTGTAGCGTGTACGGGTGGCTTGTACTGTACATACTTGTGACCTAGACGTTATTTTACTAACGAATAATTTAACTAGCTGATGCCCTCGACTTTGTGCGCGTAGATGTTAAAGTATATTTGGTTCCCGATTCTGTAATTGATCTGGATAAAAAACACCTATCTTAAATGTTGACCCGACCGACCATAAGTTATAAGTATGTATAACTATACCGTTTCATTTAAAATACACTAAAATTATCTGGAATAAATATTGTATACAATGATGAGAGCCACAACAAAATCCTGTTAGTATCACGGAATCAGTTGAGCAAACAGACGGACAATGCACTTTATATATACATATATATTTATTACTAAAATTTTTATTGTACAGACTAAATATATGAAAAGCGGACTTAATGCCATATAACTCCCAATCTACCAGTCAACCTTTGGGCATACAGAGAATCAAGAGCGGTGCATTATAAAATTGGTATTTTATTTAGAGATTGTTGTAGGTATATCTAGAGATTCTTGTCTAATATATTCAAATTACTGGGTAAAGCCACGTTATAAATTGTAAAACTAAGATAAGAGTATGATAAAGAGACGATAGTAAATGTCTATGATTTTCTTAAATCCGACCGAACTGTGAAGTTCCAGGCTATGGATTCTTTTTATGACACTTTATGTAACTTAACTTTTACGTCTCTGTACAGGAAATATTTTTTGAAAAGTGATTGCAATATAAAGTAGCTACGAACGATACAGACCAAACAATTTTGGGAATTTTAGTATGACTGTCTTTCTGTGCTGCTCTGGACTGTCTATATGCAGATCACTAAAAAACCACGGGACGGATTTTAATGAAACTTGGCGCAGTTAACTTGTGAGCCGTGTAAACATTTTTAGGGAACTTTTTATCCATATCAATTATAAACTATAAAGTTCTCATGGGTATCAAGCTATTCTCATACTCGTACATTTTAACGTCTACGCGGACAATGTCGCGGCCACTACTGTTAGCCAATAATTGTACTCACATAACGAAGTTGTCTTTGTACTAAGATAGAACACGCTCATAGATGGGATTTGAACTGTAGCACTGTAAGAGGCGACTCTTACAGTGCTATACCTTAAAAGAAAAAAATCATGTAACTTTTGCTACTTACTATGTTGTTAGGTCGTAATTGAGTCATTCGTTGTTAGCTCGTCATTCGTTTGTTACGATGCACATGTCAGTTATTAAAGCGAGGTACCTGAGATCGAAGAGTGGCGTGAAGAGATACTCACACACCTCTTTACAGCTTCCGGGTAAACGTTCGGTTGTATTTATAACAATACTAACGTAATGTTAAAATAGATACATATTAATTATTTATTATTATTATTAATTAATTAATATTAATTAATTAATATTAATCATTATTATTACATTTAAATGTGTATTTTATATCTTTTAATATCTGCTTTTAATAATTTTGATTTTAATATTATAATATCAACGGTTCACTAGAAATCTAGAAGACATCGAATTTTTGTTTTTTATTTATATCATCTAAATGTGACTAGCATAATTCTAGTATAAAGATTTTACGGCAGGTTTTCTAGAATTATCTAACATTAGTTTCCAGGGTTGTCTAATATTAGTTTGTTATTTAGTTCTTAACATTTTTTCTTAATTAAATGAAATTCTCGTTTGGCTTTTTATTTATTATCAAATCTATGATTTTAAGTTTGCTTATTTTTATTAACAATTAGGTAGATAATATATAATATAATTAATATATTATATAATAGGTAATAACAATTATTGTTGACGTGATAGGCTCTGCCTAGTGTGGGGATCACAGGCAAATTAGATAACGAGGTTAATTCCACATTGCATACACATTGGATATTATCATTTTTAATGTTGCTGTCTCTATTTATGTTCTTAAAATATTGTAAAATAACTAGATTCATTACATACAAATAATTACTAAAACATTACAGTAAATATTTGTAATAATGTATTACGTAGTTGTATACGACAAATATTATCATTGGAAAATGAACCCCTACCTATCTACTTATCCTACCTAAAACGATGCGCGCGTGTATATCAAATGTTGAAGAGTTATGTAACGGACACTGTCGCAGCGCGCCAGGTTATTTCTAAAGTACCGCACCAAAAGTATTTCCAATAAAATATAGGTACCGGAAGTACTTCACATCCGTCATTAGTTGTGGAGCAATATCCCAACAATCAACACTCCACCCAGAGTTGGAAATATCACATTGATTCCGATGTAACTGTAAAGATATTTCCTCAAATATTAGCTTGTTACCAAAAATATATAATATCACTATTTTCCTCATTTCCTCTTTCCTCCATTTATATTACTGTGAAAAATCATTTGTTAAAAAGCTTTCGTATTTCTTATACAATGTATCATCGAAATAACGCATAACTCGAAACACGTCAGTTATTCCAAAATATAGAACGTTTTGTTGTTCTATCTGAAACGTTCGAAGTGCTCAGTAAAATCATTAATATGATTAATTAAGATAATGAGTTATTAATGACCGTTCAGTGAGTGTTTTTATTTTGGGTAACTATGCGTAGAATAAAATATTATTAGAATTGAACAATAAGTTATGAAAAAAGAAATCTATTGTAAAAATTGATAGAATCGATTCCATTCTCGATACTGAACATTCTATTTTCAGATTTTGCTTGTCTATTCCTTTTTTGTATTTGTTAAAAAATAATTTTAAATATTTTACAGGATATGATGCATTAAGCCAAGTGCACGCGTGAAGCGGCCAATATAAACCATACCATACCATCAACCTATGTCCTCTCCCAAGGCTCGCCACTACACCATTTTCGTCTCGCCGATGACATAGTCATCATGGCAGAATCGCTGGAAGATTTAAGGTCGATGCTAAACGACCTTAACGCAACATCACGACGCGTCGGTCTAAACTTAGACAAAACAAAAATCATGTCTTCAGGGACTGATAGACGTCGAAGGCATGCCACTCGAAGAAGTTGGGCAAACAATCCAACTAGGCAAGTCCAACCTCAGCAAGGGGGTCGATAGACGTATTCATCTTGGCTGGGCGCATTTGGGAAAATGCGTCGGCTCTTTTCGTCGCCTATACCACAATGCTTGAAGACAAAGGTCTTCAATCAATGCGTCCTGCCAGTTATGACGTATGGCCGATAAATACCTATAATTATTTTTTAAATTCGGGCCAACGAACGAAAATTTAGTTCCTAGAGTCACTACGGAAGTCACTACTGGTTAATAGCACGTAACTCAGATAACAATAAAATGAAGTAATAATCCATAAAATCCAATCATTCTACGAAGTTAAAGATTTATGCAAGAGAGTCGGTAAGCGGAGTAGCGGTAACATTCACTACTGATCATAAATATTTAATAACGTTTACTGCGTTAACCATCAATTACTTTTATTACTGTCGTCTATTTACTACTGCTTTTATACTGTAAAGTTAGCAGTTACGAGTAGGCTGAGTGAGTGAAGAGGACCGTGTGGTGTCGACCGGCTTTCAATAGGCTTTGAATATTTGAATTGAATATCCCATTTCTTCTGGTGGCTGTCGTAATAAGGAACAACAAAGGGACTAAGGGATAATAAATTCTCTACTACAAGCCTGAGGAACTACCATACACCACTCCTTTAAAGGTGGTGTAGTTCCAGGCCTTCGCTGGCCACGTGGATTGGCGAGGCCGTTTTAAGTATCCAGCAAAGGACGGTAAAACGGTTTTTAAAGAAGAGGACGGTTACGAATACTTAATATGGTTAACAACCGTGGTTGTTGTTAGCCTTACTATTAAAAATGCTAGGACTTAAAAATGCAATATGTGAATTAATCAAACATTTAATAACCTGTTTTTCTTCGATATATAGTAGAATCCGACAAACCAATCATGACGAAGTCTGCTTCGTCATGAAGCTGTTAACAATTCGGAAAGTTCTGGAAAATTCGATAATCTGACATTGTCCTGAAAAACGTTCGTCGGATTAGACAAACTATGTTATCTACTGTATTGTGTATTTAGTTTTGGACACATTTAGTTTTGGCGTAAGGGGTGACCCTTGACAATTTCTTGACGCCGCGGCTCCGCACTGCTATGTACGTGACCTATCCCATGTTTGGTATAAGATCGTGACGCGGTGTGTATCTTAGTAATATCGGTAGCCTTTGCACCTTATAATTTCATACAAATTTTGTACGCAATATGTTGAGTCTCAAAATTATATCACGCACGGGTATATTTTTGCACAAATTTGCCCAATGGCTAACGGATGTTCTCTGAACCATGAAATATTAAAAAGAAATCAATAAAGTGACTTGGTTGTCAATTATAGGTAGTTTCACTTCAGAACATTTAGCTTTGACTGGCGACGTTGAACGACAGCACGTGCTTGCTTTTTATCTCCGCTACCTTTATTGGAGCCTTGAAGGCATTTTACAATCTTTGCTCTTCTATCAAAGTTGCGAAATGCACAGAATTGCGGCGTAGAGCTACTAGATGTTACTATGTCCTTTGAAGGAAATGTATTGCGGTAGGTGTGATTCGAGAGAAAATGTAACGTCACGTAAGATTTTTACCCCCTGCATACGCCTTTCTCTGTCTCTCTGTGTGTGTGCGTGCGAGTCTCGAGAGCGAGACTCAAGTAGAATAACAGACGTGCAGACTAGTGCGTCGCCGGTTGTATAACCTAAATTTTTGATTTTTGATTTGATTCCTTATTTTAAATTATTTGCATTGAAAATATGATACAAAATAAAAAAAAACACATGAACTATACAGATTTGATTTCGAATTACATTCGGAGTTTTAAAAAAAATGCGTGAGGAACTTCGTTCCTGACGGGGGTCCCCTGACCGCACACGTTTTTAATTATTTATTCGGTACTATATACGAGTACAATAATACACATTAATTTTGATTGGTATTATAAAATACTAGCTGTGCCCGGCATGCGTTGCATGCCCGTCATTTTTTTTGCAATTAATATATATACACAATATATAGCTAATGTCCATCTGGAATAATGTACCTTTCAAATGGTAAAAGAATTTTTTAAATCGGATTAGTAGTTTCGGAGATTACCTCCTACATCCAAACTCGCAAACTTTACCTCTTTATAATATTATTAGTGTAGGTATTATTATATGAGAGCCTGTTTTATATTGATGTATAACGATTTTCATCGTACCCACTTGCACGAATGATTAAATAATTTAATGCATGTGCATTAATGACACATTAATGGTTGCAGTGATAAAATGAAAAAGCGTTTCAATCGGTTTTTACAACATACGATTAACCGCAAACTCAGCCGAATTTTACATCCAAAACGAATTTTCGATTTAACCATACCGAATGCGACTCGTTTTTGTGTATTCAGCCTTACCATTTTATTAAAATCAGCTTTTTGTGCGACTGTAAGAAATGTCTGTTCATTTTAAAGACTATTAAAGCTTCAGACATGTTTGTTGTTACGAAAATCTCTTTACTATTGCAATAATACAACGTAAATTGCAATAACTTCCGTTATTGTTGGTCTCTACAACAATATCATATCTTATCCCTATTTAACTAGACAGAGGTAAATGCTAAGTACTAATTGAATCTACCATAAATACTGATCTTAATGTTGTTTAAGGCGGAGGCATTTGCGTCAATGGAATTATTGTAGTCGTAATTTAAATGCTGTGAATAGGATTTTGCAAGGTCGGCGGCGCGCCCGCATACCCTCTGGTGTTGCAGGTGCCCATGGGCGGCGGTAACACTTACCATCACGTGGGACCGCTTGCTCGTCCGCCCACTAATCTATAAAAAAAAAAAAAATTTGTGCAACAATTAGAGAAAAAGACATCATAACAATTTAGAAAAAAAAACAAGTGCATTTTGATGACATCCGAGAAACATGCAAAAAATTTTAAATATTGTTATTGATTTAAAATAAAGTTACAAACGTGGAGTTTACCGCTGAAGAAGAACCATTGTTTGTTTTCATTAAAAATGTTATGAATGCCTTCTCTTTTGTAGTGTTCTAATAGATGTTTCTAAGAATAACACTCAGTTTTCTTTGCGATTATTGTTCAGTATTCTTTTACACTATTGTAAGTACTTCTTTATAACAGTACTAATATTAAAACCATATTAAACGCTTTGCGAAATTTAATATAGAACACTTTTACTGAAGGAAGAGGGCTGCATATTTTCATTAAACTTGTGTGCTTGAACTTAATTAGAAATCGATTCCAGCCAGCTGCCTCTCCATTGGAACCATAAAACAACTTCAGTATACTTCGAATTTGTGAGCATATATAACGTGCATTTTTTTTGTAATTGGACGATTCTGCTATAATTTTATTGTTTTTGTTCTAACTATTATATTTTATAAACTATTATTCATATTCTATTATACTATATGAATATGAATAATGGACTATTTGCGGACTTTTAATTTAATTTTACACTTAGCAACCGTTTTAGACTTTGTACGTAATTTTAGTACAATGAACAGCCATAGAGTCATAGTAATTCGGGGAACTAGAACACCATCGTGTGATTGTAAATATAAAAAGGCCGATGGCATGCGCCAGTTGGGAGGTAAATTTCGATAACTTTCGTATGTTTAAAAAAAAATAGATATTTTCTTTGATGTTACTGGTTTATTTTCTAATGTAGCTAATAACTTCTATACATAGAAGTCATTGGATGTAGCGTACTGTTTCTCATACGAAAGAAAATCTTCCTCAACACCCAAAGCGTTGTAATTGTATCAATGTGCTTAACGATTTTCTAGTCAGAAACGTACAGACACAGATATCCAAACTAATTAACCGACAGGCATATATCGACTTTACAAATCTATATAATACATATCTATATAAATAAAAACGTAAACGTTCGTTTGTTCAAAATCTTAAATCTCCGAAAGTTCTTCACCGATTGCTTTGAAATTTGAAATACAAAAACGTGTCTGCATAGTAAAAATTGTTTTTGAAAAAATCGTAGTATACGTGTGATATTGAGACTAAAACGTAATTTTTTGGAATTTTTGTCTGTCTGTCTGAACGAGAAACTCACAAAAACTACTCAACAGATGTTAATGGTACATGGCATAGTTATAGCTCACGTGTCGGGTTAACATTTAGAGTACTATTTATCCAGGCCAATTATAGAAATCACACGGAAATCGCTCTAAAGTTCACACGAACAAAGTCGCGGACACCGCTAGTACAGAATTATATGCCAATTATATGCAGGCATTTATAACATGCCTTTTACAACGTACTCCAGTTACGAACGAAAATCGAAGTTGATGGCTGATTAGTTCAGCTCTTTCAAGAGTTGAATAGAGCCTGCCTGTCATCACAAGCCGCACTCGGACTAGATTCTACGTAAATAGGGAATATTTTCGCTTTATTGCAGCTTGAGTGAGATATAAATAGTATTCGCAGTGGAAATAGTCGGTTCTATCCATGGTTCGTTAACTTTCTTGGTTCATTTTTACATTACGTGTATTCAGTTTTAGATAGCTCTACGTTTGATAGAAGCTCTCAGCCACAGATATAGAGGGATAGATTTAACGTAAGTTGTCCGGCGCTGAATTGCCGAAGTTGACGTTGAACTCCTACTCTCCACGCTGCTCGTCGTTGTTACAAAACACAAAAATGCCTAATTGCGCTACAATCATTGGTAAAAAATTGTCAAAAGTGTTGTACCGAGCCAAGGGATATATTTCGGTTCAATTTTTTAATAGGCTTCGTTTTGCTAGTTTTGCAGTTACGTTAGCAGTAATAGTATGTACTATATCCATTGATCGAGACATATCCTAAAAAGATCACTTCGTTAGGGTAACTATATTGGAAAATCAATAGAAAATTTTATTTTTATAATAAATAGTTATTTTTGTAACAACAAAAATAGTGGCAAAATTGTCTACGAGTGACAAAGTTGTTTTATCTATTTTATCTTTATTTCGGATCATCATAAATCCTTAAGCGGAGAAATATTAACTGATGGTATGATGGTAAATAAGTAGTTTCATAAACAATTAAAAATTCTTCGTTTTCTTCGCGATAATTAAAATCGTAAAAATAGAAAACTTAAGCTTAAAATCTACAGTACATATCTCGAAAAGCCGCCATCTTGTCTGGAAGGGAGGCAAAGGCATTAAAGTGGAAAATCGCGATGACTCGGCCAATGTAACCCGATCGTACAATCACAACTAATTTCACTCAATCAGTGACCGGCCGTCTGAAACCCGATCACCAATCAGTCTGGACTGGGCTTTATCACTCGATATTCAATAACGAAGAGTATTTTATCAAAGACTTTAATATACAGTTACTGGGTATATGTAGATTGTAAGTAAACGTAGATGATTAAATCAAAGTAGGCGATTAAACGATGGTAATATTATTAATAACTCTGTAAACTGAATACTAACATGTGTTGTCCTCTATTCACGTCATGTTTAAACGCTTTATTAATAAAAGCGATTGGTGAGACTGGTCCGTATGAATTTTGTACCTAAATTGAATATTAAATTGTATAGCATTGCATGAAGGTTTGATCAACACGATCAAAGCACAGTTAAGTCTGTTTTAAATCCTATGTTTAAGCAGTTTAATATAAAATAAAAATAGATTGTTTGCCGCCAATAAATGTTATCAATGGGTATATTTGTTAACTTATAACGTATATTTATTACTGACTTAGCATTGCCAGTGACTTAGTTCGCGTTTGACGGATCTAGATAAAAAGTTCTTTCGCCTAATATCCCTAAGCAAAATTTCATTGCTATTAATTGTTTCGTTTATTTACTTATTTATTCAAATAAAACATATTTATACATTATAATATAAATTTTTTGGCCGTATAAGGCAAATTTAACTATAACTATAAAAGTCTTACAATCTACCACTTACAATTCAAGTGGTCGTTGGAGGTGTAACTGAGTACTAATCTAATCTAACTAAGAAACAAATAGATGTTTAGATTATGTGTTACTAGCCTATAAGCATTTAATTTTTATTTTGAAATTGTAAAATTTGATTGCTTTGTGTTACAAAACACTCTCTATTATCTAAATTACTTGCGTGATTTGAATTAAATACACTACAATGCACAATAAAAAATACCAAGAAAAAACAAGATTCACTACTCTTACTTAGCGCGAACAAACTCCAAAATAGATAAAAAAAAACCGTGATTGTACATATAATTTCCAAATATAATAATGAACCGTTCGGCTGCCAAGCGGCGAAGTCGTGGGCACATATTAATTTGCTATGTATCTCAAAACTGTCTAAATCTATGCTTATTTTTTTATTATTTCTGGGAACTGAGCTGTACACTCATTCTGTTTCTTAAAAATATATGTTATGCCTTTAAATTTCGGGAATAAATTGAATTTTCCCCGTCCGTATACCTCGTGTTACAAAATCCGATATATTTCCATAGAGCTACTTACGGAATTTATTTTGATAAAAAATATCCTTCCGGAATTAAATACCCCGTATACCAAAATATATATAGGTGTGACAAAGCTGTGTACATAAGTGATGCCAGTGGCATAAATGAAATGTTACTGGCACGATAAACAAGTTACGTTTTTAATAATTACGTTTTAAAGAGCCTTTGCTTTAGTTATTTACTTAAAATCAATTACGCAAACACATTTACTTACCGCATAATATTTCATCATCATTATTTTCGGTTTACGTATATAGAAAATGTTTTCTTTTTAATTATTTCTATATTTATCTTTTTATATTTTCACCTTGCCGACACCGTTACCCCATAAAATATTTCAGTTATTGTAGAAAAGTAAACTATGACGGACTAAATTTACGAAAGTGTCAAGAGGTCAATTTGACCGCCTCGCAAATGCCTTACTTTAGGGCCGCAGTGCTACCTACATCTCTGTATTTTGGTTGATCAATGTAAACACCGTATAACAACATTAAAAAGGAAATACTTCAGTAGATCTAGTAATTAACGTTAACAAACAGATAGACAGACTCGGCCCTTTTATAGTCCTTTTTTATTTTAGGTGTTTGTATAAATAGGATGATATCCATCATACAGGATGTAGGTAACTATGTAATATCCTGTAAATGGGTTAAATATACTCCTGTATTTATTTTTGGCCCACATACTAATTTATTTATGGGATGCCTACGTGCAATTCATTCAACACAATAGTCATTAATGAGAAGCACTCTTGATTTGATTGAGTGAAAATTGTTCACGATTGCTCTCTGGAAATAGGGCAATCCACCCGCAGAGACAATTGAAAATAAACGGCAGTGCAGTCGCGAGCACTAGTTACGCGAATAATCTGCAAGATGACTTTTTAAGTTAATCCAAATTAATTCTTACTACGTGCTAATAGGAGTGAATTTAGCGAGATCGTGTGCGGCGATAACGTCGTTGCTTTTCATAGGTCAAGCGCCCACTCCATACCGCAGAAGGGGTTTTCTTTTTGTACCAGCTGTGAGTATTTTTTTAAAATCTGTGTCTTTAACGCACCGACGAACTCGTGTCTCTTGTATCATGGTTCATGTGTGTAGACAGTGCGGTCGTCCCATGTCATAACCTAATAAGTATTTTTAACAAATTTTACAGTAGAGTTCAAAAACAATCAGACAGGACGCCATTTAACAAAGAAAGTTACAGTACAAACTAACGATCATCTATTACACACAATACAAGATGATAGATATATCACGTTTTAAATATTATAGTTAACTCATATATTACATATTTTATAGGATTTTAGCGATTTATGAGCATTCGTGATGCATTTATTAAGTTTCACATTAAGTAAGGCATTCTTATCTCCAAAATATTTACAAACGATTTTAATTACAAACGTCTTTCCATTACTTCGAGGTTAGCTTTGCAAATAAAATTTTGTCAAGAATCATTTTATTCTAAATGTGATCCTTACTGGGTTTTGATATGGGGCGGGGCAGCCGAGTGCAGTCGACACATTTGTATCTGTTTAAATTTCGTATAGATAATATAATTTTTTCGAACATACATAAAACTGCCTTGATAATAAAGATTTCATTTTGATAACATCAGTGATTGCAAAATTAAGTTTGCGTCGTTTGTGGCTCCATTTATTTATAGGTGTATTATATTAAGTGACATGTATAAAAGCAGATAAGTCACTGGAGGCGTCCGTGTGGTGGGTGCGGCGGCGGCACACGGCATTGTGTTCTTTACCGCATACATTAATGTGCATTCTCACGAACGAAACCCGTTCCTTGGCCGCTCGCCCGCGTTCGCCCTCTTGTTGCTCCTTTGCAAATCGACGTGCCTTCGTATCGCTTCGTTTACTGTTTGCAAATTCGATCTTCAAATAAAGCGCCGACGACGTCTTGTGCCAAACGATTCGGCGCGATGTCCGCTCGTCGCTCGCAAATATGTAAAAAGACGATAACATCTCTGGCGCGCCTTTATATGTATGTAGGTTGCGACAGTTGTAAAATGTTATTAGTTATTAAAGACACTCGAATAAATAAGTATAATGTGTTTAAAGAATGGTTTTACAGCGCTTTGAATCGAAAGTTTGGTACTGTATAAAATTTTTTGTTACATTGTAAAGTCTCCATGTTGAAATAATTCGCTCGCACTAACAATGTGTCTCTGGCAGCTCCCGCGCTAATCGCGCCGCAATCACACCGAGTAAACGCATAAAGTTTATAACGTGCAAAGTTTTGTAGTGGGCATGTGCGAACTCTCTCGAAATAATTTTATAGTCGGTGTTAGGGTAATGACACGGCAGTGCTAATTTTGCGTGCAGCTGCGTCGGCGTCGTACACATCGCAACCGATTTAGATTTTAGGCGGAACGAGCGGCGCGGATCGCCAAACAGTCTACCACTGTTGCTAGTTGCACGTGCTAAACATAACACTCCATACTTACTGATTTTTGACGGTCTCTTGGTTTCACTTAATACTGAGTCTGTTTTCGATTTTGGCTACAATTTCTATACGCTAGCAACGGGTTTGCTACTGTAGTTTATTGTTTGTTGAAAAGTAACATACGAAACATGAGCGCACATGTTTAAAAACAACGTACTTTATTTTACATTTACTTGCGCTTTCAATTTTTATTCCATAACATTAGACTGTTACTTCTAAGTAAATGTTACACATTTCCTTCATTTAGAACTAAATATGAAATAGCTTTCATTTTATTAACCCATATTTTTTCTTTCGTTTCAGGTAATTTCCACATGGCCGTAGATGCGGGACCCACTTGAAAAGTCGTAAAGCGGGCCAATCAGCCCGCTCGTAAAAACTTGCGCGACCATTAATAGAAGTTGGTAAACACGGTATAAGGTTTCGTACATATTCCCACAAAAGTGAATGCGCTATAAACGTGAAACTATTAGAATTGATATTGTCGTTTTAAGCGGATTTTACATGTAGGTAACATTTAACTACATGAAAATATGATTTCTTTTACTAGCCATTCTCTTCTGAAATCCCCCTGAAAGCTAAAATAGTTGAGCTAGCTTTAGCTAAAAGTCACAGAATAAAGAGAATTCTGTAAAATGTAGACTTTGATTTGACTTTAGTTTCGGCGCAGTAACTAGAGAACGTTAAAAGCGTGTACGATTTGATGAAATAACAAACTCAAGGTTTTTGAGTTGTATTGTGTGTACAGTGCCTAAGTCAAACTCGCACACATGTTCCCGTCATATACTTAATTAAGAGGTATTAACTGGTATAATTAAAGGTTGTGAAGGAAGGAAGGCTTCGCAGTGGGTCCTCGCCGACGCGCCAGCTATTGCGGCGTTCGTATATGGAGACACATTCGTTTATTTTCGCCGTCTACCTCTAACGTAAACAACTTTCGCAATGGACCCTGTAGTGTGTTATTACTGTTCTTTGGCCATACGTGGAAATCCAGTAAGAAGGAATGTTGCCGAGGAAATAAATAATTATTTTACCTTATAAAATTTATGGAATTACCGTAATTTCAATCTGAGGACTGTGCCCTATACATTTATAGGCTGATATTATTATTGAATCTAAACACTAATTGTGGTAAGATTTCGCTCAGCTCCACTATCATTCGCTCGTGAGAAAAATACGAGTATCTGTAAGTCATTTTATCGGGCTTTCGTAAGAATGTTTTATCGGCATACGCGTCAAGGCACTTTACGCCTACGCGTCAAAATTAGAATAAGTCAATACACTATCTTGAATAATTGAAACTTCTCTTCACCGGGGCTGGATAAGCACTAATGCAAGCGCAAACTATTAAACACGTAATGTTTCCTAATACAGTTTACTCCTTTACTCGTTAACAGTATAACATTGAGTTATTTATTACTCTTATTGTGTATTGCATAAAATATTTCTTTCAAAAGAGACAGATACACTTTATTGTACACAGAGAATACAGAGTAATACAAAGTACAAGTAATTATAAGAACAACCGGCGGCCTTAGCGCTAAAGCGATTTATTCCAGGCAACCTTTGGGTGGTGAAGAGAAGAGTAGTAGACGAAATAGAATAAATATCCGAGAATAATGTATAAGACTGAATTGAAAGAGAAAACGTAGGAACAATACAACAACAATAAAAGATATGTGCGTTGCATATTTTATTCGATATATTTTCTTCACAATTTTGTTCGATCATATTCTTAACAACCTATCTTATCGTCCTAGTTGCTTCATAGTATGCCGAAAATATTTTTACCGCTGTCAAAAAAACTATAACTTTTTCAGATACTATCTTTTGCGCATGGTTGCGACCTATCCGTGCTAACTGCGAGCTAACTATCCGTGGCGAAACGCGTAGTTTAGAAACCTGTTCCCGAGAAGGTTCCCAAGCAGTGGTTCCCAAGGCGGTCTATTCAAAATTTTAGCTAGATTCGTGTATCAGTTGATGCGTGAAATCATTTCAAACAAAGAGACATCGTTTCATTTTATATATTAGTTAGGAATAATCTCTAATAACAAAAAGTTAAACATTTCCTATATTCGCAAGTTTATTCTTACAAAATCTACCGTAAATGTTGAACAAACCGATTAACCTATCACTAATTTAGTCGCTTCTCTTACCTATATCTTGTTCAAGTTATTCACATTTCACATGGTGGCAGACAGGGTGACGTCACCGCACTTCACCACCTGCAGCCGCGCCGATTGCTTCGCGACGAGACCCGCGTTACATAAATAATGCCGGAGCGCCCCGTAGAACTCTACGTCCGTAGCACTTTGTAGCCTCGTAGCGGTCGTGAACGATCGATGAAGGGAAGCAATTTTTCACCACTTTGAAGAACTGATTTTAAAGCGAGGGTAGAAATTTCAAGTTAGCGCTTTGTGGATAAGTAATTTCATGAGTGCAATATGAAAGTTTGCGTGTTAAGTAGGAAGTTTACGTTTACAGCGTTCGTAGTTGCCGAGTGGAAACCGTTAAGAGTGGATTCTCACCGTAGAACTTGATTTTATAGCGTTCATTTATGATACATGCGCCTTAAGATATATAGCTATATATTTTCTACATTGTTGAGGTTTTACGATAAGTTTATATTGCCCGTGCTATTTACATTAGACCATTAAACAATTGAGTTATGTATTGTGATATTGGCGACTAATGAAATATGATCGTATATTATACGGTGGCTCAATGCCTATCTTTTTGTACACGTAGATTGTGTGATAATTATAAATAATCCACTAATTATGCAATAATCTTCATTTTGTATAGGTATACAAAATAAATATAATGATACAAATACAAATAGATAAATACAAAATAATACAAAATAAATAGGTATAATGTAATTTTAAGTAAAATGTAACATTTGCTGTCCCCTAGCAGGGTGTTGTTAGACTATAATTATGTACTACAACTTGAAAATTAAATAAATAAATATACCTGGGCCTAATTAAACTATGATCCAAAAGTCTGTACAATTAGCCTGTACAGATAATTAACATATCAAGAGTAGAGATAGTAAACTATAACAATCGTTACCGACGCTACTTCCTAACACTCTCTACTCGGAACTCTACTTCTAGCTGCTGTTGTTGCAATAAATAGGAAAAAAAAATGCAAATAGTTTTATAACAGTTTTATAATAGTTTATATAATATATAGTTTTATATAGGTTTTATAACATTGCACTTTTAATGTAGTGTACTTGTATACTTTTATAATATAGTAGCTACTAGTGTATATTTAGGTTTATTTGAAAAGGTAGTTAATTGTATTCAACAAAACTTTTGAAATTTTATGCTCTTTATAATGGCATGATTAATGTAAGATTTACAATAATTACGCTAAATTAGATACAGCATACAATATAAGCAATTAGTCATATTAATAGCATTTTTCAATTGTGAATAGTAATTGTGAGCAGTAACATCGAAAATGTTTTTATTGTTGTTTGCTTTTTCTGCATAAATTGTACGAATCCTGCTGAATATGCACACATATTAATAACGACAATTAAGAAAAAATATATAATTATATGCCGATAGTTCCGTAGCGCCTCTATTCCCAGCCAAAATTAATATCAGGTTACTTACATTAGACATCATAGTATTTAAAACCTTATCTCCAGGCACTAGTATCATGTGGGATCACATTATCAAAATTCATAATAAATTGTTACTTGACATTTTAGGTGACGGGCGTGGGCGATCTAGCTACCGAGACAAATTTATCGTTATTATTTCCCGATAATTGGTATAATAAAATAATTTTTATTTACAGCGTCGTTTTGTCCGGTTCCACTCCGTTAGGTTTTATGTCTAAACACGTTTGCGGTGAATCGTTACATTTATAAACAAATGATTTCCATTTAAATAGGATCGTTTGCCCGACATGCATTAAGCTATTTAGATATCATTAATGTTGCCATCGTTTTATTGGACGTTCGCGAGCAGCGGGGCGCAAAATATCTGCTTAAATTAATGTTGATTAAAAAAAACTTTCATTTGCGTCGTTGTTTAACGTTGATTATTGGTGGTTTATGCTGGAATAGGAATTTAATTTTGACTGGCTTATTTCACGGAATACACGAATGAGAATCTGTCGTTTATTTAGTGATTTATAAGAGATAATTTGATTGTGTTACTAAATAGAAAACTACATGGAATGATTTTACTGTTAGCAAACTCAAGTGTACGTAGAACATAAACATATGTGAGTACCTAACAATTGAAAAGCCAACAAAGTGGAACAGCTGTTTACCAAGTAATAACAAAATTAGACATGTGACAAGTCATGTTGAGTAATGGTCTGTAAAGACGATGATGACTTTTCTTTTCATCCATTACGTCACATTATATCGATGTAGCGACCCCACACTTACGTCATAATGCCTCGGTCCGCGCGCGGCTCCGGAAAATCCCGAAAAGAATTTAAGGTTTATCGCTTGCTGTAATTTCCTAAAAGCGTCGTTAGGTTTAGGAGCATGCACAAAAAGTTGTATAACCGTCGGATGAGGCTGTAAAATCCGAAGGGAAACATTGGATTTAACATTTTTCGGACTTGTTAAGAAAAATTTACTAAGAGCCCTAATGTAACATGTATTTATCGTAGAGTATCTCCAAATGTAATCATGTAGAAAATGACTTCAGAAATTCATAAATATTCTTAAAATATGTATATTCTTTGTCTTGACAGCATTTATCATGACAAAAGGCTGGCCCTACACTAAAGTACACCCGCATATAATAAACACGCATGCTCAATCCTTGCGCTCGTTTTTGCAAACTGGTTTACAAAAACACGGCTGTGTGCGTTTGTTTGCGTGCATTGACACGCGATGCCTTTGCATGAGCGGCTCTGGTTACGATGCAAGGAAAACATAATCGCTGTTATTTGTCAAACGGTAATTTAATACTCCATATCGCTTCTACATGCGTATACCTTTATTGTAAAACCTTTGAAGGGAGCTTATTATAGGGGCCCACGGGCCACTAAGCATTCTTTGTTTTAAATTCGAAGTTCGAATTTTAAAATGCAAAGGTTATACTTTATTAATACCTGAAGTTGTTACGTCACACTGCGCATCGACCGTCACCCCGCTATGTAACTTTAGCACAGTTTTAATAACGTCCGAACGTTTCCATTAGTATGTACGAGTAGTATGAACTATGTAGTTATTCAGCAAATACTATGTTCCGTTCATAATTTAGTATATGTCGACGGAATTTCCAAACATGTAAATGTAAATTTTTGTTACTTTCCTAACAATTTTAAGTCAACATTGATATTTTAAAGATTGATATTTTATTGATATTTAAAGTATCAAATAATTTAAATCTTAAACAGCGTGAAAGCCAAATAACTGTTATTCGAAACAAATTTAAATGGCAGAGATTCAGATACTGGTACGCATGCAATTGAAGTTTGAATCGATGCAAGCTCTTTCTTTGCATCCGTCGTACAGTTAAGAGCAAGTTTATAATAGTTAAGATGGCGGATGGTATTGCCATATTGCTTGCTGTATTTGCATTCAGACAGAACTCGATCGTTCGCCGTATCGTGAAATGAGCAAAACGGGATTACTTACGTATCGAAAAGGCTTTCAGTATCCTTATTTGTGATCATCACAGTAAATTCTAATTATATTTGAACTTTTTGGCGGCAATGACTAGCATACTCCATCGGCCATCGGCCCCGCGGCAAATATGACCTGCCCATTGCCACTTCAACATGCCGATTCTACGAGCTATGTCGGTAACTTTAATTCTTTGGCGAAAGTCTTCGTTTGGGATCCTATCCCTCAAAGAAACTTCAAGCATAACTCTCTCCATAGCTCGTTGAGTGACCTTGAACTATCGTTAGAGGCTACGTTCGGCATCTTACGTCATAACTGACAGGGCGCACTAGGCGACAAGTAGAGCCGACGCATTCCCCCAAATGCTTCTTTGGTGGGCCAAAGAAGTGTTCAATCAGAATTGTTACCCATAGAAAGAAGTATTTTGGATGTCAAATATTATTATAATTATATTTAAATTACTGTAGCAAACCTACAATTACAAATTTTAATAAGAATTTCGCATCCATTCTTAAATCTAACGAATCTTTCATCTTAACTATATCTTTCATAATAGCCAGCCATATTGGATTATCTATTTTTAATTTAAAATTGTTGATATTATATTCGTTTCCAGCGAGCCCCAAAACCTATGGACGGGGGAATTATTCCGAAACAATGCCTATTTCCGTGTTAACTTTTCTCCACTTATTCTGGGTTTTGTGGTTCAACAGTGATAGTTTATTAAACTTTCTTGTGCTTTTCACATTAATCATAACACTTCTTTTTTCATATTTAAGATTTCTCATATTGCTCAGCGAGAGATGATAATAGCTTCTTTGCTGGACAAAATCAGTAACGAAGAAATTCGACGAAGAACTAAAGTTGTCGACATAAGTCAAAGAATCAGTAAGCTGAAGTGGCAGCGGCCAGGTCATTACTGTCTCAGGACCGAAAACTGATTGGATAGACGAGTCGTCGAATGGAAACCACGTATCGGGAAATGTAACGTGGGACGCCCTCAGTACACGTGGACTGGCGACTCGAAGAACGCTGCCGGTAGTGTCTGCATGAGAAGAACAGAAGAACATTTATGGAGAGGCGTACATCCAGGTCGCTGCCGACAGGTCTAAATGGCGGACAATGGGGGAGGCCTATGTCCAGCAGTGGACGTCCAAGGGCTGAAAAGAGAAGAGAAGTACATCCAGCAGTGGAAAGATACAGGCTATCAATTCAACCCAATCAACCTCAGCATCTTACGCATGTTCTTTGTTTATTATCTTTCCATGGTATTTATCACACAGCAATTATGATTGCATTTTGTAATGTTAGATTTATCTCCTGTAGTACCTGTAGTACCTGTAGGATTAGTTTATTGGCGTGTAACCTTTCTCATGAAAGCTACCTGCCAACCTTCATAATTTATCATATTTGCACAGAATGTAGTATTAATTTGCGACGAGGCTTCCCGTCCCATCCGAAGCCGACCAAATGCTAATCTCGCTTTCAAAATGAATCAAACATACTTCCAAATATGAGTACCTATATAGCTCCTTTCAATTTAGGTGGGCACACAACAATCCCTACATGTGGATACATAGTATATCATAGTATACATATACCTGTATGACTTTATGTTACAGAACGCAAACGAAAAGAGTGTACGACTGCAATATTCTGTGAAGTGAACCGAAAGAAAGATACAAAATTTAGTTAGTACAGCAAACGCATACAGTAGCAAAATAACAGTTTTCTCAATATTAAATAAATTAATAGTTGGACCTCTGACCTTCATACTGGGTATAAACCTATATCTTGAGGGTCAGCGTTCTTCATTATGTTACACAATTGACACAATTATTTTTGGAACGAAGTTCCATTACGCGGCTTGCGGTAGGTGTAATTCGAGAGAAAATGTAACGTCACGTCAGATTTTTACCCCCTCCATACGCCTTTCTCTTTCTGTGCGTGTGTGCGTGCGAGTAGCGAGAGCGAGACTCAAGCAGAATAACAGACGTGCAGACTAGTGCGTGGCCGGTTGTATAACCTAAATTTTTGATTTGATTACTTTGATCCTAGGATCTTCGTCCCTGACCGCTCACGTTTTTTTTTGTTTTGCATTTATTCTAGTATGTGCATGTGTGTAATATACCTGTATATTATGTTGTCACTTATTTTTAAAAGTAGAAATTTTTAAACGCATGGTGGGACCCATTATATTCGTTTTATTATAAAACACCAGTAAATAAAATTTCATGACATTAGTAGTATGTTAACATTGTCATCTCAATTGTCATTTAATTTATCAGTATTTAATAAAACTATTCCGTTTAGTCATCAAATATGTCTGTGGAATTACGCAGTTCTACTAAAAGTATATTCTAGTGGGAAACGTAAGCTATCCATCATATAATATGGGAAAACTTCCATCAAGTCGGCAAATTCTCCCAGTTTTATTTTTTAATATTCGTTAAATTAATCGTTATCAGTGAAAGTGCTAATCTTGTTATTCATGAGTGTGTTATTTACCGAATTACCGACTTATCAATTTACCAAATCTTTACCTAATTTATCCAATGCCAGAAATTTCAAAGAAGAACGTTTACCTATAGTTATCACATTTTCCAATATAGAACAGCTTATAACTGTACCAAATACTCGATAATTCTCCCGTAAAAAAACAAGTACCTACACGCTGGTCAGTCTTCTGAAGTCTACCACCTTAGACGGCTGCGACTGCGGATGGTGGTGGCAACTCATTTTAGGTAAACCATCAAACTGTCTCCTACTTTCACAGAAATAATTTTCCTAAATTATACGTACCCTATTCATCCTATCATGTAACATGTAATCATTATCCAATCGCTTCTTATGCCCATTACTTAGTTGTAAGGCTTCTTTGACCTAATGTTATTTTGAGTGCATTAGGAATGCAATATAATGGATAAGGCCGGGCGAGTGCCGCATTGCAATTTCGCAATAGCCACATAAAAGTGCAAGAGGTGCAGCCGGCATGCAACCGACAGAGAATGTATGCTACATTTTATTTATGTTAATTCTACCAGTATTGACTTTTATTTCTACATTTTTTTTTGTGGGCCTTTTCTGCTTTTTATAGACTACCACTGCTGAATAATATTGATAGAATTTACATACTGTACCATCAGCCTTTGTCTCTCCACTTCTGGATATATGTATCTCCCAAAGACCGCTACCACACACGATCTTCTGCTCTTCTCACCCAGTCACTTTCTTCAAGTCGTCAGTCCACCTGGGCGGATGGCGTTCCATGTTCCATTTCCCGGTACGTCTCGATTCAAGGACTCGTTTACCCCAGAAGCCGTATATCTTTCTAATCTGTATATACTTATGTAAGTTTATTTTTTGATTACAAATGCTTTAAATGAATAGGGATTATAATTATAAGACATTTTCGATTTACTATCCCCTGCAATATAGTAAACCAAACCGTTCGCGCGTTCACGTGGCTACAAGGGAAGTCCCACGACAATCTTAAGAACGTATGTATTTAAACGATACATAATTTATTCGGGTATCCGTCTAAAATTTCCTTGAACACTACATTTTTAACCTTTCATAGACAGACAAAAGGTCGTTTGGTCTAGACAGGTATTTTATTTTCCTTTATCTCGTCCTGTGATCGCGACGCGGATCGAGGGCTCATACGCGACTTTAATCGATCGCTCTTTATGAAAATACAGTTAAGCAGCCCCTAGGCCAGGGCCGTCTTTACCAGGGGGTGCAAGGGGTGCGGTGCACCCCGGGCGCTCACCTTTTAAAGGTAATGAAAAAATATAACGCTATAGTAAACAATTACACAATAGGATATTTGACTGTCATAGGATACACAATAGGATATTTGACTGTCATAGGATACACAATAGGATATTTGACTGTCATAGGATACACAATAGGATGTTTGACTGTCTTAGGATACACTCCCGCACCCCGGCGCAGAATAGACTTAAGACGGCCCTGCCCTAGGCCTTCAATAAAATTGTACATAACGTCACTGTACAATATTATTAAATCGCGGCCCATGTAAGACATTTAATCGGTAAAATTGCACAATATAATTGATTGTTTAGGGGGCCACAACGAGCGTCTGAATATAACTAACTTATATCAAAATGTTACCATACTTTATTTATTGTAAAGTTCCGTATGAAGCAGAGACGTGGTGTTAAAATCCACCGTAGCGCTCAATAAATAAATTAACACCCGCACTAATGGCGCTGCAGCGTCTACTGCAATCCCCATCTCGTATTTACTCACTATATACACTTTTAAAGCTTTCAATATATCGGCATCGTGGCATATATTTTTGGCTATTCGTAGACCAGACACGATTATATTTGCTTGTAATCGTATTGCAATTATGTTGTAATAATATTGACGACTGTGACATATGTATATTTTTTAAATTATTAATTAATCAATAATTTTATCAATTACTGTTTTTATTAATAATTTCTCCTGAACTAATGTTTTCTTCATGGACATAGAGAAGTGTAATAATTCTTTTAATGATAAGAAAAATATACTGAAATAAGAACTGCATATGCAATCCTAGTTATTATTCTGGTTACAATCATTCATTACATTACATCATTACATACATGGTTCATTACATAAAAAAGTTGTATTTTTTATATACAGTAGAATCCGTTTACTATGACCACGCCTATATTGACCAACCGCTTAATATGACATATTGCAGTGCGAAGTTTTGGTTTTCATATAAACTTCTATGAAACAAAGTTCGGATATAATGACTTCGCTTATGGTGACATATCGCTTATTATGACCTATTTATAAGAAATTATGTCCGGTTATAGTGACCAATGAAAAGGGCAATATCTTCTTTGCAAAAATAGTGTTAGAGACTGTTATTACAATCGAAAGAAAAAACCGAAGCAGACAATATTATTGATTTCTTATGTACATAAAAAGTAAAGAAATATGTAATGTGCATTAATTGCAATACATAATTTTATGTTTAGCCAGTTCATATGTTTCTATTTTTGATTAAGTTAAAAAAATGTTACATGTTCTATACATACATACATTTTGTAGTAATTTTTCTCTCTATTAAATACCTAACAATACTAGGAAGTTTTTTATTTTCTAAGATTATGCTTTGTATGACGTTCGCTTAGTATGACGTACTTGTCATTTCCCTTCAATGTCCTTCAATAAGCGGATTCTACTGTACATAGTTAGTTATAGTCAACCATGATATATTAGACTAGACAGCCGACAAAAATTATACTCCATTACTATCTTTACGCGGGAAACTCATATTACATAAATAAAGGAAGAACGGATTAATAAGAAACTGATTTTGTTTATGGTTTTCAGTTAGGTAATTGATAAATTGAGAACAGTTCAATGATTCATAGGATTAATTTTAATTTACTCTATTAATTTTAATATTAATTCTAGATACATAAATATACTCGAATGACTATGACAATATAGCAGCTATAATCAAATACTAAAATTTCTGAAAAATAAGCTACTGCACAAGTTTGTCACGTGATATCGCCAGAGTCCAATAAGTTTTGCGTTATTAACAATTTTATCAACAAATATAGGTAATTTCATATTTGGGTGGTATAAATTATCGACGGTAATAATGCCATTTAATAGACAAAAGTGTAATAGCGCTGAAGTTAAGGACTATGTAACTCAAATGTATATATTATTTAGTATAGTAACATTTCGAAAAAATAATAATAATCATGTCTAATTATAATACTAAACTTAACACTTTTTTATTAATTTCTAACTTATTATAGGTACTACAAAAACAAGATCGTTAAGGAACTTATTTTATCCACTCATTCAACTGTTTTTGAGCCATTCCAAAAAACGACATCAAAGTTCAGACCTTATGTCTATTTACTTTATGAGTTATTATCGGTTGAACGTAGCCCCTGCGCGAGTGCAAAGATCGTTTTTATTAACATTTTTTTTATTATTAATGGAAACGGTAAAAAAGAGAAAATACAACCATTTTCTTTAAAAAAGCTTTGGCGCTATGAATGATACAAAGCGCATAACAATATTTTTTGTCTATCTGTCTGTCTCTATGTCTATCCGTCCGTCTGTTTCTCTGTTTCGAACATACTCTCATTTGTAAATATGTAAATTTTAGTATTAAAATATGCCTTTATAATTTTTTTCATAATTTTTGATGTACGTAGTTAATAGATTACACTTATGTTTATTACATGGATTTTTATACGTTGATAACGCTTTAACTTCTAAAGATAATGCAGTTTTAATTTACCACCTACAGGTGTTTAAATACGCCTAATTAAAATTAAAAATTGTTTTATTTTCTTTAGGGGTCGATTTATGACTTAAAATTGAGTGTACTACTTATCTTTACAATTTGTACAGAACATAATTATATGTGTATAATATACATTGAATGGTTCTTTTAAGTTTTATTATAATAGAAATTAATACGATCATAAGGTAACTGTAATCGTAACTAGCCTTTTTATCGCCCACTGCACTGCTGGACTTGGGCCCCTTCGTGCATATTGTCTCGTGTAGGAGAAATGTATGGCTTTAAAACTCCACCCTGGCCAAGCGGGTCAGCGAGTCCACGCTTTGAGAGGCGATGTAGTTCCTCAGGACTTGTGGTAGCGGCTTTCGCCTTTTACCCACGGGAAGAAATGGGAAGAAGAAAGGTGGTATTCTAAAGCCGGCTGAAACCACACGGCCACGTATAAGGTACACAGATTTTTTGAGTAAGACGCCTTTCATATCCCGAATAAAAATCACGTTAGACATTGCACCTACCTCTAAAGGAAATTTTCCTCTCCGTTTTCATTACAACCGTACATTGTAGGTACATAGTTTATCTTTCCATACTACTTCGGCTAGAGCTGTTGCCGAGAGACTAAACACATGCCTCCCTAAAGTAATAATTTAATGTTGCTGTTAACATTGAGACGAACTAACTACAAACACGATATTGTACAATAAAAGCTATATACTACACGCATTTTTTTTAAATTTCGATTCTATGAAAAAGATCGTTTCCGCATATTCAATATTCCAGTTCCGATTCCTGCATTTATAAGCAGCGGTTTTTAAAACCTATTGTGGCCCTTGAAACACAAAATTATTAGATCTGTATTTATTAGAATTATTAGAATAAATTATTAGAAACTTTAATAAACTTTAAATTGTACTTTAATCGCAACTTCCGGCTATTGGTGTTTGAAGGTCCATTGACCTGTAAAAATAATTATGCTGATACTATGTTGTAATTATATTAACGTTGGAAGTGTAAAATATTTGTTCTCGAATGAAGCTATTCTTGGACACCGTCTAAATCAATCACTACTATCTGTTTAGTTTAGTTTTCATTTATAGATTCTACTAAGAAATGCCTATTGCCTCAAAGCAGCCGTTTATATTAAACACCTGACTTTAATTTTTTTATTGCTACAAACTTTAGTTACAATCTACTAAATGCCAGCACGCGATGCACGACATCATTTAATAGTCGTAAAATAGTTAATAGCGGATGTCGCGATGTTCTGTTTTAATTTTATTGCAGTTGGGAGACAATCGTGCCGAATATTCATGAGGTTTCGATGGACCCTACAGCTGGGCCTACGCATCGGTATTTCGTCACTATTCCGTCCCAACCTACATGATTCGTACACCTACAAATTGTTTGAGTAATTCAATTAACATGCTTGTATTTACGTAATCAATTAAAATACATATAAGATGAATATCAAAATAACAATATCAAGACATTATATGTTCAGCATTTATTTTTTAAGGTGGATTAAGAGTTTTGTGAGTTAATGGTCTCCTGTGACTTCAAGTATTGCCGACTTTTTGTGACCGCCTTCTCTCTTATAGTTCTTCTTAAAGAATTAAGCTCGCCTTTAGTACGAGACTAATTGCAATAAAGTTTTTTAAATAATAGTTCTGCTAAAAATATATTATTGAAATAATGTGCAAAAAAGTTCCTAGTACAAAGAAACCTAATATTTTTGCTCTTATTTCAACAACAGGTGGAGACAACATACACGATAGAATTGAGACTCGAACCTACTCGTAGGTATATAATAAAATATATTAGGTACGCAACAAAACGTGCAAGTGTCCTTCTAAAACCAGACATCGTTCAACCAAATCATTACACGTCTGTCAACATTAATTCGGTTACCCATAATTGATTGGCTATACTAAACTGACCATTTAATGAGACAACTTTACGAGTGATCCAGTTTCCATAAAAGATAGATTTATGAGTCAGTCGTGTTACATAGTACAGCAGGTTGTATAGGCACCACACTGTCTGAGGCCGTGGCCTTGTGACGGCTTAGGTTAACCGATGGTTAACCGCAGTAGGCTACTTAATACAGTCAACGCCGTATTTCAGAACGTAAGACTGATCGCCAATCTATAGCTGGATTATATATTACACTCATAGACATAGACAACGCAAGTTCGTGAAATTGTAGAGAAATCAAGCGTGTCACTATAGTGAGCAAATTTTAGTGATGGGAAACTCTCACCGATTAAACGAAACATCTCCCTTGACTCAAATCCATTATTCAAATTGTTTATTTGTATTAAACATTCATTAAACATTGTAATGAGCCCTAGCTCAAACTAACCAAAAATCTGTATCTGTGCAGCCAGTACCAAAACAAAAATCCAATACTATTTTTACCATTACTTCTGCCAATTTTTGCAATTGATTATACCGCAATTGGGCAATTTTGTGTATTGTAACAACGGAACAAACTGAACGAACAGCACTATAAATAGGAGCTTAGCGCCAACTTGCACTCAGCGTCAGACAGCTTGCCTTATCTATCCCTCCATATCTGTGGTCACACTACTGCCCTTATAAAAACCACCACTCAAAGTGTATTTATGGTAAATCTTTCTAGGTCGACAAAGGTGGAAACGGAATAGAAACGTTACGCATGATGTGCTCTGTGTTCTGCACTTTCACCGTTTATAAAATAAAATAAATCCCCAGGGGATCCATGCCAGGGATCTTAGTGGCCGGAGGGAATTAATTAATTATTATGAAACACCTTAGAACTGTCACAGGCTGTTTGTATTTAATGACATTGGTTTGTTTTGTTGGTTTTCGAAATCTCTAACCAATAAATCATTTTCTATGAATAAATAATTTGTTTCAACAAGTTACAAAATAATAGGTATATTTATCGTAGATTGAAATTGGTTGAAATGGAGTCCTAAAAATCGTATTTTATCGTATAGGTACTTTATTGTGTTAGTTATCCTGGCTTGCCTAATTCTCATATGTTAGTCTCTAATTATAGACTAACCCCAGTTACATATTTTTTACATATTTTGCTTTTCATGTTTGTATTTTCTTTCATGCATGAATTCGGTCGCCCAGCCTGTTCGTAGCCTGTTAAAAACCCTGTCAAAGTGTCGGGAAACATCACGTCATTCCTCATTGTTGCGTTTTCTAAGTACTCGTATACGAGTATTACCGCCAACAGTCACGTCACGTATCTGTTCTAGTTTATTTTAACATTGGCACGAATCATACGAATTATTAGCGTTGGTATTTTTTATATAAAGTTAGTTAAACACCTTATTGATATTTATGATTTACGTACGCCCCTCACGTTATTATAAGACTAATCAGTGGAGTAAAGTTCGCATGAAAATACTCATTGCTTCGGAATAATTTCCCTATCCGTGAATTGACTTGAAAGTTGAAACCTTTTGATTTCACTTATAGGAGTAAATAGCTAAAAATGAAAGTTTACTTTTTATAATTGTACGATCATTTTTTTTTAATAATTCAAACAATACATACGGTTTTTTTACATGGAAGAATTGTTTTTTTTGTATAAAAATGATACCGTTTTTACCGATAATATTAAAAAACATGCAATGATTTAATGATCGCTATACAATTTTAAAAAATCTGAATTATGGATATTAAATCCATACTGGTTCTGTCACAGCTTAATATTAGACGTAATCAAATCACACAAAAACAATCGAATTAGTAAATTCATACACTTCTAACTTTTTACTCTGACTGCCTTAAAAATATCCAGTATCGGTATTCAGTATCTTGAACTACATCACTATCTTTAAAAAACAAAAAGTGACACACGACGTAATACTGTAACAGCGCGTCTCAGATTGAAAAAAAAAATAGTTTTCTTTGTTATTAAATAATATTTAGTGCTCCAAACAATTACGTTTAGTGTAAAATTGCCTAACTCTGACTTTTCACGTGAAATTCGTTTTGAGAGTGCGTATTAACAATGAAAATATTTTTGTATTAATTTATACGCCACTTCAAAGTTATCTCAACCAACTGTTCATGAACTGTCAAATCGATAATCTGTCAACGGCGTAACTATAATTAATTGAAGTATTGTCCATTATTATCAATGCTCTTTTGCCATTTTAATGGAAGTTCATTGATGCCTCTGCTATAAAACTCCTGGAACGAGAATCGATGAAATAAAACGGAAATCGATGAATTTTCTGAGGTGAATATCTAATTTTACTCCACTCACTATAAGGAGGATTGTGGATCGGCGTTTTAACAGTAGTGGACACTGATACTCGAAGATATGAACACAAGCCATTATAAACAACAACACTTCACTTATTTATATAATGAGAAGTTTCCTATCCATCCATGAACCGTAACCACTCCCATTAACATCCACTGCTGGACATGGATCTCCACGTGCACATTGTTTTGTGTTTGAGGGATGTATGGCCTTAAAACGGCACACTGGCCAAGCCGATTGGCGAGTCCATTCTTTTAGAGATGGTGTAGTTCCTCAGCGCTTGTGGCAGCGGATTTGTTCTCCCTTAGTCGCCAACGGTAAGAGATTCATCGATCTATGTCAATTGGTATTGGTTAATATAAACCCGTCCAATACATATACTGAATCTCGTGCCATTTTGTACTGAATCGGATTTGACTGATCCTAACATTTTCTCGTAGTAAATAAAGACACCCTTACAGTAAATAATGATTAGACTCGTGAGTCATAAATGCTGTTTAAATTAGATCATTACATAAAATTCTTTGCCACTTTCTGACCGGTTTAAAGTTCTATTTTTTAGAAAAGGGCAACAGAATTTAAGTCATTGAATTTTAATAGTGTTTATGAGTACGGCAGTAGGTGTTGCATTTGAATGTATCTTTTTTGCTAATTACGTATATTCAAAAAACTAGTGGAGTAAAGTAAAACGTCCCGGATGTTGACTCCGCTTCGTCTGCGCGCGCGCAGCCTTGAACCCGCGCGGCCGTCGCACCGCCCGACATACTGCCAAATATTCTCATTACGTCCTTATTGCATGTTGCCAATTGTTGAGACATTTGTTTGAAAATATTAGGAATATTTATAGTATAATTTAAATAAATCTAAAGCGCCTACACAAACCTTTTAGTTGTGATTACAAACGGTTTTGATATTTATTTTGATACTGTGTGTGTGTGTAAGAGTGTGTACTCTTGAAGAATCACGAAATGAGCACGATGTGGCTAAAATAATTGTTAAAAACCACAAGACGTAACCTGATGCGTTGGTCTGATCAGGAGTGTACTTCGAAAACACGAAAAACTAAGTTCCGGCCAATATTTCGATAGGTACTTACCACGAAAATGTTCGCTACGATATACTCGTATCGGCCCGAACGAAGTTCATTTGAAATTTGGATCTACTTCAATCGCACTGGACACCGGTTTTACGACGGAATACAGATTTTGACAAGAGATACTTGGTGATCAAACGTCAAATTTCACGATAACAATATCTCATTTTTTAAATAATCGGAGATACCAGATAAATAAAGCTCCGAACGAAGGAAAGTCAGAGTAGCCGTTATAGCACTTCATTCGTTCGAACTTTGGTCGCGCCCGAAATTTCGGAAGCGTAAATCAGAGAAGAAAAGTATGTATCGTTCGCGAATGATTGATTCTAGAGACCCGGGTCTGCGGTTACTTGACAATGACGCGGTCACCGTCACAGAAATGATTCGATCATGCTTTAGAACGGGTCGTTGACAAACTGAAAAACAATATTAGGTATATCTATGTCTGCATAATAACGTTTATTTTTGTGGCACGTACTAAGATGATAAAGATCTTTTAGGCAGATACAGATAAAATATTTTTAACTCATAGGTATTTTAGTGTAATATGTAAAAAAACTGTAAAGGACTTTTGCGTTTTATTTATCAGCATAATTTAATTTTTTGATTCAAAATTTTACTTAATTTACAAATTATACGTAGTACGACTCAAACTGTAGTGTGTTTATACAAAGACCTGGTGAACTGCGGGTGGGTGGAATGATTGTACTGATAAAATTTACAAACTTTGTGTGCAAAGGTAAAAGAACGAAGGTACGCCGAAGTCAGTTCGGACTGATCCAATCGATCTATCGAACGGGCCGAAAGACCCGGTTCGTTTCATTAACAGGTCAGTATTGTACCGACTCTCATATATTGAACGAATGACACATACCTAACCCCCAGATCCGCACCACTCTCAACGCCAACAGCTACTGTGCCATGAATACCGCTAAGGATAGAAACAGATGGCGCAATATCGTCCGAAAAAAGTAATTTACGTGGTCATGACCCCCAGCAATGAGGACGTCACAAGGAGGAGGATAGATAAATCTATGTTCTTTTAAAAAGTATTTACCTAATATTTTCTTAGGTTTTCGCGATTAGTAACGATTATTTATCACATTTACCTGCAAACTATTTTATTTTTTTTCAAATCAACACGTTCTGGCATCATATTTATTTAAATTGAGACCATAATTATGTATTAATTAAAATTGCCATCACAGCATTATAATTGTTGACCACACCTGCACTTAGTGTTAATTTATATTTATTTACAGTAAACTATACGTTGTAAATCTCAGTTTCAGGGACTTTGTTTTATACTAACTGCTGGCCGGCGTTGGCCTGAAGCCAAACGAAGTCTGAAATTAATATCCCGTCGCTACCGCCACCTCGTGACATTTACTAAGCACTAAGTATCTTTTATTCTCTCCTGTTAATTTTGTTAAGCCGGATGAGTACCAGTACTACACTACTTTTAGTACCTGTGAACTGTGTTTTTTGTGTTAGTACTGTGTTTTGTTGGGCCTATTCCCATCCCATCCTCCCAATTTTCCTAACCCTTTCTCCAAATCCATTCCTTTAAATTTCCAAAGGTAGGCAGCGCATCGGGGAGCGTGCCAACGTTTGTCATTTTCGACTAATGTTGACATGTATCGGGGATGTCTATGGGCGACAGTATTCACTTACCATCAGGTGGACTGTCTGTTCGTCTGCCACCTTCTTTCTATAAACATTAAAAACCTTAGGTACACGATTTTTGACACAAAATCAGTCAACTTCTGACTGACTGTAATACTTATATTGGTATTTGGTATATTGGTATTATATTGGTATATAAAATATGAAAACATATTATGACTATACTGTAACATATATAAGGTCTTAAAATAAATCATACTCGCGTAATCTTTGACAAGATTTTTGTTCAATCGCGTAGTGTGTCTCCCAATGAAATATATCCTAACTAATCCTAATGTATAAAAATAAAATGATATCTGTTATCGAGCTGAAATTTTGTATGAATCTTCTAGGGGATTACGAAAAATCTACTAAACTAAAGTCCCCCTATTTCCTACAAACTAAGTTCCTAAAGTGAGGGCAATTATCCCAAATAGTTCCCGTGGCATAATGAATACGCGAGCAACGCCACGGGCTAAACTTACTACTTACTATTTATTTTTCTTCTAAGCGTCAATCCTATAGGCGGAGTCCGCATTCGCTGAGTATACCGTACTATACCATACCATGTCACCAGCTTATGGCGAGACATAGGCTGGATATATGCCTCTCCCAAGCCTTGCCACCACATATGATCTTCCTTCGGCATTTTTACTATTTTCCACTCGGCCCTGTCTTGAATATTGTCTACAGAAAACTCACAGATGTATGGGTATTTTTTAGTAACAATCAAGCGATTTTTTTTTCTTATCATACATATACGTATAGCACTAGAGCAATTAGCACATTGTGCAACTGTCAAGTTTTCGTTTTTTATAAATATGGCAATTATACTAGTATTGACTTTCCTGGTAATTAACAATTTCGAAATCAAAATTCAAATCACATCTCGTCAATGTCTACTCCAGTCGAAGTAAATTAGGAGTCACTCAGTAATGTGATAGCAGGTTTACTGAAGATAGCAGAGTTGCGACTCTTTAGACGCCCATAAAAAAAACAGTCTTATGCTTTTATTTGATTGTCACAAACATTATGCACAAATACTACACTACGCACTTTAGAGTTTAATGAACCATCTGTATTAAACGACAAAACCCGAAATGCACATTTTTTTAAAATAACTTTCAAGCAAAAACTCAACCTTCACTTCTCGAGTTCCCACCAAAAAGTCATCAAACCATTTCAAGTATGGCCTTACAATTTACATTGTACGGACAAATACCTACTTAACAATTTTGAATTTTCTATTAATTTATTTAATTAAGCATGTATGCTCGCCTCAAAATTTTGCTGTCATATATAAACACCGGTATGCGGAATTAAGAACACAGTTTCAGTTTACTGGGACGCTGTTAACTGTACCCTCGTCACATGTCACGTGTCTCTGTGACCCAGCCTCGTTCACGGATCGTTTTCATCAATTTTATATCCCCATATTATTTAAGCGAATATCACTGCGGACGCAACGCTTAAATAAAAGGACGGGATTTTTAAGTAATGAATTCTCTGTCATGTGATATAGGTAGGTACTCGTATATCACAGTGCTTGACGCAAAAAAATATTCAGTTATTGAAAGGGAATTGTTTCCCCGCAATTCGGTTCAACAGGGGTATTTGAAAGCACTTGTAACCATGTAACGTGACGTGTAAACGTGTCTATATTTATTATAAATTATATGATTTTATAAGTCATTTTCATTATTATTTTGTTTATAACTATTCCCCTTGTTTCTGAATAAAGTTTATCTCCCTTAACTCATATACGTTATTTATTAATTTTCTATTTTTTAAATGACAATAGCGTAATTAGCACATTGTGCCAGTGTCCTCTGCGCAATTAAATATTTTAAAATCAAAACAATTCAAATCGCATTTCGTCAATGTCCAGTTCCGTCGCAGAAAGTTAGAAGTCGCTCAGTGAAGTAATAGTAGGTTTACTGAGGACAGAAGAGGACTCTTTGGAAATAATCGACAAAACGCAGTGCCATGCTTTTATTTGATTTTATCAAAAACATTATGCACAAAAAACAGATTTTTTTCTTTTTGTATATGGCAATGGTGCAATTAGCACACTCTGCCAATGTCGAGTTTTCTGCGCAATAAACAATTTTAAAGTTTCAAACGTATTCTGTCAATGTTCAATCTCGTCGGAGTAAGTCAGGAGTCGCTCGGTAAAGTGATAGTAGGATTACTGAGGACAAAAGAGAACTACATCGAGAGTTACATTATAATTGTTCCCCTACTTACAGCTTATCACTACAATCGATTTCAGTTACATTCATAATAGACCAAAACAAAACGAGTACATATACTTAAAAATAATGACTTAATTTACAAATAATAATAATAAGCATGTCCGAATCGATAGGTGTCAAATAGAAAGAGGCGTACGTGAGACAGTCAGTTTGCTGTATTTTATGAGCGTCTGACAAAAGTTTAAAACAGCTATTTGTCGAGCCCTAATAAGTTCCGAGTCTATAACGGCTGGGTTATGCCCGCTCTCATGTATACCTTTGGAGTACACAGATGGTCTCAGACCGAACTAGACACCTTGGATAGAAAAGTCCGCGCAACCATGATTCTCCACAGAATGTATCACCCTAGGTTTTCGGTACCGAGATTGTACATCCCACGGAAATGCAGTGGTTGAGGCCTCTTAAACGCCAAGACCATGCATACCGCGAGATATGCAATATTCGAAGCAACTTTCTATCGACTTCGGATGATGAAATGTGTAACGAAGATGTGGCGAGTGACAAAGGACTCACCCCCTTATCCTTAACTGTTGAGCAATGGCAAGGACATTCTTCAAGACTCTCCACGAGCCCCACGAGGCTTTTTTAATGGACATTACCGTCTCGCATGACGAAGGCCTCCTCAAAGCCGGAACCGAGAAAAACGATAGTATCTCGACCTGGCGCACGAGGTCAAAGACGTGTGGAGCGTGACGTAGACTGAAATCATCCCAATGTCTTGTCCGTAAACGGGCTAATCCCCACCAGCCTCGAAACCAACCTGAAACGGTTAGTCTTCCGTGATGGCTGGCTCTCAGCGAAAATGCAGAGGATGGTGCTGCTCGATACTGCGCATTCTCTCCCTGCGGTCCTGAACCCTGGCCGACTGAGCTTCCGCCGGGGGTTATTCCGTCTCTCCCTCCTTTTGGCTTGCCAAGGGAGAGACGAGATGGTTTAGAACCATGTATTAAAATAATAATCTTAATATGGTTCAGAACCATATTTTAAATAATTAAAAAAAAAACAAATAAGTTATAAAAGAAAGAAAAGTTATTAGAGTTGCGTCAGCAATTGGATTTCAAGTTTGTTTACGTATAATGTGAATTATATAAGTATATAAAATACGTTAGAATATAATTATAAAAAAAATGTATAAAATATAATTATAAAATATTGTGTGTCCATGGGAATAAAATTATGATTCCGTACTAATGACTACCAGTAGTACAGGTTTTGGTGGTGGTCGTTGGGAATAATCCCAGCTTAGTCAAGTTATCACACTAAAACAATGTACATGTTCGAGCACAATCACTACTAAGCGTAACCCGCCTTCGTGAGATGAAACAACTATACCATATTTGTAAAAGACTTCGTCTATTCTTTAGTGACATTCATTAGTACACGTGTAACCCGCGGAAACCAAGAGTGTTCATTAGTACACTTGTAGCCCGCGGAAACCAAACGTGTTCATTAGTACACGTGTAGCCCGCGGAAACCAAACGTATTCATTTTTTAATAATATTTATGAAAATGTTGCTTTTTTAATAAAGTTTATATCAACTGAAATAATAATCTAATATCATCATTTTAATCTTTGAACGTATTAGTATATGTGTATCTTAACGTAAAGTTAGTAGACACCATATGAAATCCTAGCAGAGATTGTGGATTCATTCATATTTCGAAATTGCAGTCGCCTTCCCACGTCCTCGATGCACTTCACACAAAAGGCCGCCATCAAAGAGAATTCAATCTGAACTTTGTCTGCGAAAACATAATCCTGAGCCTTGCGCTTGTGACTATCTCAACTGCATAGGTAAAAACAGATAGAGCTCGTAACCCTGCAAATTACTTTATGTAGGTACCTACATTTACTACAGACATAAACAAATCCTAATTTGTTTCATTTAATACTAATATACATATTGCACTTTTTATTCTATGATGAAATACTTAAAATAATATTAATACTTAAATAAAATTGAGTAAAATATTTACTTTATTATGATAAATAGATAGATAGATAGGTTGATGGATTTATAGATAGATTAATTGAAACATCGATCAATGTATCGATCGAGGGATCGATTAATGGATCGGCGGATCGATGTATGAATCGATGGATGGATGGATTGATGGTTTGATAGATGTATTGCTATATAGATTGATAGATAGATAAAATATTTATTCAGAAAACGGTTTCAAGACACTACAGTTACAAAAGAAAATGCAAACTCATATATTTACGCACATAACAACAGAGAAATTTTCGGAAAATGTACAGAAATTGCGTTTATCACAACATGATATACACAGACACAATCTACTCGTAACAATAACACCAACGAAGCCTATAAATTCCGTATATATATAAAGCTCGTCTTCTATACATATTAAAGGAGATGTCCTGACTGACTGATTCATTATCGGCGAACTGAAACCACTGAAGTTAGAAATATAATAGATAGATTTTTTGAGATATGTATTTACTAAGGATTTTTAGAAGTTTTACTGGGAAGAGGGGGAAAAGGGGTGGAGAATATTCTTTATTCAATGCGTGTATCACACGTTACTACTACTTGAGATACTTACGATACTTGAGATACTCTAACTTAAATAAGTTAGAGACATGAAATTTAGCTTATAGACTTCTCATTTAAAATGATTAAAAATATATTAACGTCATTTTTGATATTTTACTTAGAAGGGGGCATAAAGGGGTTTCGACGCAAAATCTATAGGTACGAGTATCTGAAACACTATTTAAGTTGAAATATAGACCCAATTTATCTCGAAATTCAACCACCAAGAGTTGAAACGGGGTGTATTATATTATAAATCCGAGAGTGTTTGTTTATTATGTCTTCATGACTAAACTACTGCACCAATTTCAATGAAATTTTGGCAAAGAGGTAGTCCGAAATCCGGACAAGGACATGCCCATTTTTTTCCTGGGGAGTCCATTACTTTTAAAACATAAGCTAGAATGCTATAAACAAATACCAAATAAACAAAAATAAATATCAGTTATTCTTTTCCGTATTAACAATAAATTATATCTCGTGTCCTTAACACGAGAATGCTCTAATATTCATCTTGTCTTTGTCCACAGGTGCAGAGTGCATGGGCCACTGTTGCGGTCGAGGGCGGGAAGCTCAACTACGAAGTGCACTGCATAGGGTAGCGGTGAGGCCCGCGTCCATGGCCACCAGGCCCATTGCTGAGCTATTGCTGTCCACTAGAAGGACGTTACAAGGTACCATACAAAAATTATATATGTACTAAGTATGTGTGTGAATATATTTAAGTATGTGTGTGACCTTGTGATGTCGGCCGGCTTATGAATACCACCACCCCCATTTGTTCCTGTGGATATCGTAAAAGACAAACAAAACCGCTACCATAAGCCCTTAGGTAATACACCACTTCTAAAAGAGTGGACTCGCCAGCCCACTTGGCCAGCGTGACGTTTTAAGCCCATCCATCCCTCATGCCCAAGACACGATAAGGCCCATGTCCAGCAGTGAGGATATACACTAAATAAATGTTCACGCCGCTTACGTCCCTAATTAATTATTCAGGATATGATTTAGGTTATTAGTTTACTACTTATTCGTATATAATAATATGTAACGGGATTCTGCAAGGTCGGCAGCGCACCCGCAAGCCCCCTGCTGTTGTAGGTGTCCATGGGCGGCAGTGACCACTTACCAACATGTGGCCCGCACGCTCGTCTGTCATTCATTCTGTAAAAAAAATGTAATGTTTTATACACTCCTATACTGTGACGTGTCCTGTGCCGTGAAGGAAGCCGCGTGAACAAAAAAATAAAAAAACAGTGCAATGTGTGTTATCCACCAATTTGCAATAAAGGCCGCATGGTGGTAGATGACCCAAAACTCGCTCGTGATTGTAACTTAACTTAAATATTTAGGTATACTCGTAGAAGTCAACGCGCTGTATCGGAACCATCGCGTTTGCATGAGTATGATTTGTATATTTTCCGTAACACAGATGTTTGTTTTCCTAGTACCCAAACTAACCGATCCATCAATGAACACAAAAACCATGTACGGTAACTAATCCCAAATTGGTAACAAAGGCGAGCCTACCGCAACAGCATGCCGCCTGATTTGTAGTTACGAGTAGAACAATAAATAGTGAAGGCTAGAAATAGATTTGAGCTTATTTTGTGCGTCATCTCACATTTTTAATATTGTATCTTGAAAGACACTATATTTAGTTTTTTCACCATTCCATAATCAGGAGATCATTTCATAGCATTGCTTCATAGCATAAAGGCTTGCGCCTTTAATTTGAAATTTAAAAAGTATTTATTTTACTGTTCAGAATTACAAGTTATAACAATTCAATATAATTTGTGTGTTACAAGTTATATTTAGTTATATTTAACAAAAACCTTTAATTATAGCGTTTAGACCTTACAATTAAGGGCAATATAAAATTCACAACATAAAACCAGGTTAATAAAACGTTGATGCGAAAAAACATTTTGATCCGGGTATTTTATCGCTCCCTTCATCCTTTAGTATCAACACTAATAGTTTGTTTCATCCGTGACAATACTTACTTGTTCCACAAACACTGACCGACGTTTTTTTTTTATGGACGAAGGTGGTAGACGAGCATACAGTCCACCTGATGGTAAGTGGATACTGTAGCCCATAGACATCCGTGATATATGCCAACATTAGTCCAAAATGACAAACGTTGGCACGCCCGCGGATGCGCTGCCTACCTTTGGATATACGAATGGATTTGGAGAAAGGGTTGGGGAAATGGGGAGGGATAGGATGGGAATGGGCTCTGGCACATCTTACTCACTACCGAAACACGTACGTACATTAGGGAAATAAGATAAAGTGGGAAATGCAGTACATTTCAAGGTAGTCTTCTGTGAGAGAGGGGTAACGTGGCCAGTCGAGTGCGCCCAGCGGCTGTTGGATTGCAGCGTGCACTCTCCCCCTCAAAAGAAACAAATTAGGCACCCTCTGTTAGTGCGGAGCCTCGCAAGGCAAACAAAGTTGTAGTAATCTTTGTTGAGGGTTCGAGAGGTATTTATGAAAAATATAAATTCACATCAGACAAATTCATCGATTTTTGACCCACTTGACATCAACATTGTAATTTAGGTGTAACTCTTACGTAGAACACTTAAATTCTTTTTAAGAAGAAATGTACATTTTTATATAGAATATGTTTTTTAAAATTGAAATGTAATTCAATACAAAAACAGTTTGGGCTCAGATTAGAAGAAACATCTAATCTAAGAGTTTTAGTCTATTAAGTACTCGGTAAAGTTCGTAGATGGGTGTAATCGTTTGAGTAGTTCCATAATTACGACGGTACAAAATTGACAAAAATGCTCAGTAAAAAACTGTTCCTTACTCGACAGGATAAGGCTTATCGGTCTCTACAACTTTAATATAAAAACATTTTTTAAGGTTCTTAAGGTAATAGCGTTGACTTTGCATTCGAATGCCCAGCGCTCATTTTTACTACACTATGGTAGATAGTCTCTAGATAGATAGTCTCTCCTCCGGGAGTTCTGCAACTCAAATCAGCTCCTTATATAAGGTGTAAGTACGTTTACTATAATGACTGGTAATAAAGTTACTACGTGGTTACCACAGTAACGATCGTGCGGGAGTCGTAGCGTGAATATATACTATAATAAATTCAAATCCAAGCTCAACGTCAAGTGGTTTTAAACACTGGCGAATTTATTACATCACGGGGCATTGAATAATAATGAAAAAAAAATCAGCATGTATAATTGTAGCTTATGTTTTTTCAATTTGCAAATGAAAGTAGGTGTAGTACCTACCTACATGAGAATATTAAATACCCATAAAAGAGTAAGATATAAACATATAATAAGACGTAATCAGGAAGAATATTTATTGCAATAAAATGGTTACAAATTATTCACGTTTATAATGAACAATAACCATGTAGTTTTTATTGTAACAACCTAATTAAGTACAAGAACGCGATCTCTGTAAGTGTGTACCAATAGCTTCATACTGCATACAACTTATAATAGTTATATATCTGTTTTTGTGTATCATTCACAATAGCGAAATTCTATAATCAAAAACACCATATTTTATAATTATGACTATAGGATAGGTATGATTTTTACATAATTAATCTAATGTCCGTGAAACTAAATAAACTTAACCAGTAATTGGGTAATTGGAATATCCCACAGGAATGATCAGAAATTCAACGTCACTATTCTAATCAATGTGGATTACAAATCTATATTGATTACAAATCCACATTGATTATAAATCCACATTGATGACAAATCCACATTAATTACAGATACTTTTTAAACCTACAATAACACAGTGGCGTTTGTGTACAAATTAGTAATACGAGAAGTTGAAACTATTGGCGAGTAGCGACACGATCCACACAGTAAACATCGCTGTATACCCGTTAAATATTAGCTTATTTATTGCTTTCATTAACTACACGTACAGAGTTCGTACTGCAAGCTCATCTTAATATATATTCCAACTGTTTACGCTTGCGCCAAGTTTGAGCAAATATTTGGAAACAAGGCGCTAAGTAAATCCAATGGTAATTTTCTCTATGTTTAGCATCACTCATTACTTCTAATTGTTTACTAAGTAATAACTAATAACTAACATTACGAAATCGTAATAGATGGATTTGACCATAAACTTAAAATGACAAGATGCACAATGTTAAATTTGATGTGGCACAGAAAATCACTTATTTCCTCAAGTGATTTATTTTTTATTCCCCTTTTTTTAAATCCGTTCCCGAATTTCCAAAACTAGGCCACTTACCTAAGTAAATGACAGTATTCACTTACCACCAGATATATTTAATGCGGTCAGCCACCTTCTTCCTTAAAAAAATCAGGGTGTTGCCGACCGTACTTCTACATATTGAAGAAGCTTCAGATACATATTGAACAGGTATTTCTTTAAATTAATTAATTATTAAAATTATTAATGTAATTTTAGATTCATACCATACATTACCATTAGTCTTAAGTATCGATATATGTAGGCCTCTTGAATATTTAGAATAATAATGAAAGTAGAATGAAATATTTACAATAATAATAATGAAAATAATGAATTCAATAATGAAAGTGACACTGAAACTAAAATATAATATTTCCTATTCTAATTGAATCGTAGATATGATTTTGAATATTATTTATTCAAGTAGTTAAATGGAATTATTGTCATGAATTAAATTTCTGACCTTCATCTTGGACCCCTTTCTACCTGATGCAATTAACGAGTAGGTTCTTCCTTTCCATATGTCATATTAGCTGAATAGTCTATAGACCTTACTATGACACATCGAAAGTCCCGCCCCACGCGTCATTATCCCAAAGTATAATATTACAGGGTACAACGACCTCGCTACTAACAACTATAAAACAATGAGCACCACCCCGCCCCCTCTCAACCCCCTGTCGTATGTATACTGAAGAGGAAATAATCAGAGTATGCTAGACGTGAAGAGCTCTCCTTTATACTATTGTCCCATGAGTGCCCCGGGGCCCTATAGACCACACGCCTGGACCCTCATTACAGCACTAAAATAATTTACCTTTGAACACACCGCTTTATGATAAGGGTTCGGTTTTAATAGTTTCTGCCTTTGTTCAGTGCTCAAATAAGTTAGTTTACGCTTTTATTCGGAGGTAAATGTTAGTTTTTAATATGTAGAACATTTGTCATCTTATACACTAATAGAATAGAAATCATCCTACAACATCAATTTCATCCGTAGCATTCGAATGGCTTTTACCGGAGCATCAAACACATTCGTTTATTGTAATTTTGTCTTCCAAATAATATAGCAACTGATTACCCCAGTTGATTGTCTTTTACAATCTACAAAGTATTTTTATGCGTATTTCTGGGCCAGAATCTAATTCTGGTCCAGAATCTCTTCAGAACCTAGAATGGCCATTGAACGAAACGTTACTCATTTATGTAAACATAATTTCGGTTTATATAAACATAAACATATGTTTATGTAAACATAATCATAAGAATTATTTATATTATATTAGTTACAATCAATAATAATGTTTTATGTAAAATATTCCTAGGTATACCATTTCTATAAAGGTAAAATAAATATATTGTATTCGTACTACTCACTACGAATTTATTTTGCATCTAAAATTGTTTTTTACTATCTGTAACTCTCGATGCCACTTAATGAATTAGCGGAGCTTTTAATAAAATCGATATCGTTCAATGACATTGTATTGTAGTAGAGATTTTATTGTACCTCCAATAAGTGGCTATTCAAATGGTATCGCCAATTAGTGTAAAACGTTTAATTTTCATAATAAGATATTCTACATAAAATAATAAAAATATGAATTCTACAACGGTTTCATTGTTTGAAATTGCTGTAGAGTTTTACACAAGTAACTAGTAGCCATTAGTGTCGTCGAATCTATCTAAAGTTCATACATTTGAATAAATGTACTCGTAATTCATTCTAACTACGATTACCTCTATTAATTTCATCGGCATCATTTGAATAAGTCTGCAGCAGCGGAAATGATGTAAAAATTTAATTGGCGTTGACAGGGAGGGGAGGGGAGGGGCGGCTTGATGAAAACTCTAATAAAAAGAGTTCCGTTTGAGTCGACTTAGCGAACCTTTTCTAACAAAACTTTTACGAACTTGACAAAAATTACCCGTAGAATGACTATGGAACTGGAAATTTACTGGAACAGAAAAGGAACAAAGTTACTTTGAACCCATAGTCAGAGTAGCATCTTAATTATTTAAAAACAAAAAACCCGCCTGCGTCCAACTCCTATATATTGATATTTAAATAATCTAAAATTAACTAAACCAGTTTGCGTAACTGCTGCAAACGCTAACTGGTTTTGTTTGTTTTGTTTTATTACTCTACTACATATTTTGACAATTTAGTATCAGACTCAAAAGCAATCGGGACCAGATTTATTGGTTTTGTACTGATCCTTTCGCCTTTGAATAATTAATTTATTATTAGCTTTTTAATTATTGCAAAGAATCATATTTTTGCTAATTGATGTACAACTTCTTCGCGCGACATTTTTTACAAGCATTTGACCATAATGTTGAAACGTAAATACCATGTCATACCATCAGTCTGTTTTTCTTCTACTGGACTCACGCATTGCTCTCCGCCACACACGACCCTCTACTTCTCATCCAGTTACCGTTACCGTAACCAGTATCCACTGCTGGACATGGGCCTCTTCATGCAAATTGTCTTAGGTGTGAGAGATGTATAGCCTTAAAACGCAACGCTGACCAAACGGGATTAGCAACATATCGGTTAAATTTTGCACGACGGCCATCTTAAAATTTTATAATTCTATTTATTTCGCACTTTCGTCAGATTGTTGGAGGTTTTCTATTTCTATTTATATCATTTGTTCGTATTAACCCGGCTAAATGAAACCGTTGAAGCGAACTTTCGAAATTTCGTACACGAACTGATGATATTCGAAATGTCGGATTTTTATAGTATTCGTCGGAAGTCTCTCTGTACGACCTAATATATAAATATCAGTACCATCTGAATCAAATAGTCTGTTTTCCAGTGCAATTTTAATATCAATCACCGACCTACAACATTAATATAAGTTATGTTCAATTTTTTGGGAGAAGTCGGTCTAAATACTAGCATTATATATATTTTCGGAATGGCCTTTAATTTGATACCCCGCTCAATGAGTTTCATAAACTTATTTTTTTAAAGTAAATAATAGGACGCCTAGAATTCGCCTAAAGTTTTTAAGGAATCGAATACGCCAGTAGCACTCGCGACAGCAAGGCCAATCTAACAACAGCTTGTTTATTAAAATCGGTCACACCGTTTAAGCTCTGCGAGAGAATAAACAATCGAAGGTACATACTTGTACATAACGGTGAAAAACATATCCCACAACAATAAAAAGAACAAAGTCAGGAAGTGTGGAAAATTCAATGCAAATTATGTCATCTTCTTTCATTCGTTAGACAAGAAATACGTAGCTGTCAATCGTCAATCACGAGATCTTTGACCATATTCTCTCGTCTAATACAGTGCCAGTTTACCTACAAATTTCAAATCAATAGTTTTATAGTTTTGAAAACACGCATTGGATAGTTATAATATACTATCGGTTTGTTTTATATCAATACTTAGTATTATTGGTTTGAGGTTTGTTAGGTAACGGAATTAAAACTAACAGTATCTGGTAACAACTTACAGTTATGGTAGTGGCAGTACTTCTATAAAAGCCCTAAGGTTTCTATGGAAGTACCATACTCTACCATACCATACCATAAGCCTATGTCTCTTTACTACTGAATAGCCTCTCCCAAACCTCGCTACCACACACGACCTTCGGCTCTTATCATGCAGCTACCACCGTCGATCTTTTACCGTTACTACAAGATATTAATATTTACGGAGCTTACAAACAAACTTCAAGATCCAAATTAAAAAGAAGCATTTGCTAGGAGATGACATTATTTGTTACCAGGTACAAGTTCTTTACGTAGGTAAATATTCAATATACACAGTATAGCTAGTACGCCGCAGGCGCGTGGCGAAGGGCGTCTGGAGGTCCCACGTCGAACTGAAAAGACGAATGAGAATTATTATTTATTGAACCACCCGCCGGTGCCGGTCCGCAGTGAAACAGTGAATGCAGGGGATTTATCATTGAAATATGGCGAAAAAGTGTTAGGGGAAAACACGACGAGCGGTCATTAGTCTCTGTCCTTTTAGAATACTTAAGGAACCGGGCTTCGGTCTACTGAATTGATTTTGGCAGGTTGTTTACTCGGTGATTATTGATGTGCCTGCTACGTATAATACTAGTCACCTGATTGTTTTGATTCACGTGACACGGGTTATTAAGTTATAGAATAATATCATTATAGAAATATTGTCTTTATACATGATTATAATATAGTCTATAAGCTTATGCTTAAGCGGGCATTACATTATCCAATTTGCAGAGCGCTAGGTGAGCTAGCGTGCTAATTTTGTATAGTGTAAAGACAGTTAGTGATCCAATCTAGTGCGATCGTATGGGCTCTGCCACGCTCGCTCATCTAGTGCACTAGCTAACGCACTAATCTAGCGCTCTGCAAATTGGATAATGTAATGCCCGCTTTAGTTATGCGACTAGCATTTTACATATACGAGTATACAATTTGTTCTGACAGAAAAATTCTGTTAACTTGCGTCAAGGCTTGCGTCACGCTGAAAACCACCTTGACAAAGACACGAAGATCAGTTCACTCTTTCGTTTGCTACCTACGAATGCACCTACGCTTATTCTGAAGATTCTTCAGATCCTTTCATTTTGATGGAATTACACCTAATTAAAACATACTTTTTTCCTAAAGCTAGCTTAAAATCCTCCATAAATAAAATTTATATCTTTTGACTTAGAAATGCCGTCAGGCGTTGATCCCGTTCCTCCACGGCTCAGTCCCTGCATTCCAACAAGATAACACAGGAAATTGTTGTACAGGTGTTATAAACTGCGATATCAAATGCCGAGGGATGTTTGTCCACAAACTACACGTATTTACACAGGCTTCGCTTAATTTACAATTAAACAGACTTAGTATTGAGATAGGGGCGGATTGTAATGACATAGTTTGTATTACGTAACACAACGTCTGTCTCATTGGTAAACCAACTCATCACGAGGCGTCGTATATAATTTCCACAAGAACACTATCTCGTATGAAGTTAAATGGCATACCTACATATTCAATTGCGACAGTATTGATCGACCTTTTGGCAACTATAAACACAATGGGGATTAATAAGCAGAAGCGCGCGTGGCACTATCACCTCTGTATTACAATGTTTAGTAGTAATAGTTAATACCCTAGTAAGGAGAAGAATATAATCAAACACATTTTACACATTTACCCACATATAATTATCATATAATATTACATATAATTAATTATCATGTGTAACAAGTCAGCGACTTGCTAATGTACCCAAAACTTTCAATTTAGAGCATTAACAGGGCTACAGGTTAGGCTCTTGCTAACTGCACCATAATAACATTTATTAATTAACGCTATCTTATTATTCCGAACAGAGCACCTAATGGCGTTGTCACACCAGTCACAAAATAAGACAGCGTTACTCTTCGCACAAGTATACCGAGGACACGCCACGCGAGTCCACTCGCCCCTCGCGGCGCTCTACGACGACATCCGAATACTGCTCCGACCGACACCTGACCGTGACATCAATGGAGAAGACCTCGACTTCACTCCATCAAAGAATCTGGAGGAAAGTGCGAGGAAATTCTTCAGGGATATATTCCCAGTGGCCTATCATAATGTGTTAAGACTGGACGCTAAGCAGTTCACGCCTGAGTACGAGATTTGCTTGAAAGATGCATATGAAAATGTACAGCCTTTTGGCGACATACCCCATAAGGTAAAACGCTAATGTTATAATTCCTTCTAAATAAGAACGCTTGGTTTTTGTTTACCCTCTCTCTGTAATATTTATTTCACCATCTTGTACTGTCCAAAAGAATGCAGATTTAGGGTAAAGATCTGTAAAGATCAGTACCTCACTACATTGCAATAGTACTGAATCTGAAGTTTTGTTTAATTTCTATCTAAACAATCGGTTTATCCAACGACTCTAAAATCAGTAAATTTTAAGTTGACGTTGACCCAATTAATCAAGACTGGCTAACTCTTTTTGGATTTATGTACATTCCAAATAATTTGTCAACAGCTGGGCATGTCTCTCTCACTGTCCTTGGAGTCAGCACGGGCGCTGCTCCAAGTGCTGGCGGTGGGCGCGGGCGCACTCACTGCGACCGAACAAATACTATCGAATACTAACGAAGAGTGCTCCAAGAAACTTCTGCGAGCGGGAGGGTGCGCACATTGTAGAGGACACGAGGCCAGGCCTTGTCGGAACTACTGCTTAAATATAGCTAGAGGGTAAGTTCAATCCACAATATGCTCTTAAATAGCAACAGGCTTTCATAGGTTTGAAGAAGTTGGAAAACGCATTATTGTAGACTCAAAGCGAAACTTGTAAAAAGTAGTGCCTTAATATCGCTAGATGTCATTATTTCCCACCTGAGACAATCTACGAGCTAAAGCCAAAGTTGATAAAGTAAAAAAAAGAGAGTAATTCTGGTTACAAAAAGCCCTTACTAAAAATTCACCAGAAGATCGATCGTGTAGTATATTCGGGCGATCCTCTAGGCTCCACAGTGAAGTCTTACGGTGCCTTAAGTTCGTTAAGTTACAGAGTGTTCGTGTTACGTTTTGAAGCTGAATAATACAGGAAATTAGTGCTTCATTCAAATGACTTCCAACTTTGTAATGTAAAGTAGTTTTTGATAGGTTGATTTTATTGCCGCTGTCTATCGAGCGCAATGCAGTGTTACTGCAGTAACTTTTTTTTTTTACTCGCTCTAATTGCGATTCAGATTTCATCCATTTCGTTACTAGAGGGAGAAAACCAGTGTTTCGACGTGCAGTAACACCTTCACAGTAGATGAAGTTTCAAAGTTTAAGGTTTAAGATTTTCATTTCAACTTGGCAGGCAAGCAGCGTCATAATTACGTTGCCACATTCAGTCTAAAGTTTCAGAAGCAATTTACTGAATACCTAGAGGCTTCAAGTAGGTACTTAGGTATTTACGGGAGTCCTGCACAAGTTGTCGTGTAATAAATTTGCGAACAAAAGTTACCTTGGTCGATAATATCTAGCGTTAGTTACTGTCGAATTAATTCTACCGATATATATAGCTGGCGCAATATTTTAGGTCCAAGACTTCGGTTGTTCTTTGTCTCGTGAATAAATAGGCTTTTTAGGTCGATTCTAATTTATTTTGTTAAGAATACCTAGACTATAAATATAAAAAAGAGGGGATAAGGGAAGAGAACCGTCTCTAACACTAGTATTAAAGATGGGAGTTATTATAGCTCAGAAACAATATTTCTTTAAAACTAATAACAGTCGTGTACAGCATTCGCCATTATGGAAATGAAGAGCCGTTTAAAAGTAATTGTATTGCAGTAAAATATTTTACAGAATGCTAGTTCCTCTTGGAAATATGTCTTTTCCTTAAAGTATTTTTATTCATTAGATATGAACTACTAAGTAACCACAAGGTTGTTTACCTCAGCAATAAAAAAGGTTTAACTTGTTGTAAGTTGTATAATAAATATCAAATATTCGATGCCCCGAGTGATCTTATTTACGACTTCTTGTCTTTTCCTTACTACTAAATGCTTTTAAACGATGGAACCATCTTATCAAGTGAGACTCTTTGCCTTGCGTCAGAATCTTGTTTGCGAAGATCCCATTGACGGCGTTGCGAGCGGCATAAATGCCGGAAGCCATCTGCCTGTCACCTATTCCGTAAGGAAATTTGCCTAATCGCCAATTCCATTATACTTTATATTTCCCATCTTTCCGAATCCTTTTACCAAATCCCCGAAGATAGTCAGCGCATTTACGGACGTACAAACGTTATTTTTGACGGACGTTTTTAAGATTACGTTCATCAGATATATTGTTTTCCTGTCTGCAACCTTCTTTCTATATAAAGTAATAGGCAACTTATTATTATTAGACATACTTTAATAGTATAATGTCATTAAACAGGTGCATAGGACCCCTGGTAGCTGAACTAGACGCTCCGTGGGCGGAGTATGTGGAGGGTGTGGAAAGACTGGCGAAGTTGGACGCGGACGCGACGCTGCGGGCACTCGACACCAAGGTCTCCGAGGCCATCATGCATGCGCTAGAGACGCAGGTGCTGCTGGAGAGGAATGTGAGTTATACTTCACTTTATTAGCTTTTTGTACATATTTCAGTTGACGACTTCAAACTAGTTACTTATTTCGAATTAAATTCTTAGTTTAGTTATTGTTCATGTACCTACCCAACCTCACCTATGTTCGACATTTTTGGCATGAATTTATTTCTGTCTCACAAGAATCTGAAGGATTATAATCCTTCAGATTTCAAAATCACGCAACACATTTCATTTCTAATCTGAACTCGGTCTGTACGTTAGTAATTATTACATTGTGTTAATTATTTCTTAACAGTTCCATACCTATGCTACGAACATGTACTCAAAAGTTATTAAAGATGAATTTATAAATGCTCGTTTGTAAATAAGTACATTTCTACCACAAGGCAAGTCTAAATTTACAACAACGTAACAGAAAAAAATCTAACGGACCTAGTACAATGGAAATATAGTATTTATTCTAAGTATGGTGTAAAGTGCATTGCAGCATATGTCTGGTATTCATATATTATTATTATGCACTCATAATTTCTTTTCTATGTCTCATTTCTCCTATAAAATAATTAAATATAATATCTCCCTGAGCACGCATGGTAAGCATTTATTCCATTTAACGCCTGCTCTAATTTGCTTCCTTATTCGAACTACGTCCAATTTGTTCGCGTTGAATAAGATAATATTCTGCGCGATAAAATATGATTCTGAATTTACAACGAGTCGCTATAATTCCGTTTGATTTACCGGTGCACTAGTAACTAGTTACCTAGTTGAAGTTCCACATTTTGCACGCCATTTTAGCATGAAATTACAGCCACCAAGCCATAAATTCAGCCAATGTTGGTATACGCTCATATAACTATCAAATTGGAGAAACGTTGAAAGAGAAAATATACGCGATTTAGTTATCAAACGTTTCACCGCACACTTGAGTTTGGCACTACGCCACACGTGCTCCGAAATTCGCTTAGCGAGACATTTCAATTATTTCTTTCTTATCGCGTGAAACTTGAAGGAACTTGTGAAGGAAAAATAGGGAATTGTTTCACGAATAAGATTTTATATTAGATACACGTTTAATTTACAGTTACATTCAACAATGCAGATGTTAACAGAATTCAATCACCATTACAATCCAATTCAATAGTCGTAAAGTTACAAACCTCTTCCTAGATTACGTGAACATCGTATTATGAGACCATAAAGAGTTGGTAACGAACGTAGGCTGAACCAAGCTCAGGGGTCAGCCGTGGGCGCGGGTCGAACGCTGCGCCCACACGGATGAGCACTACACACAAAAGAAAATTACTTTCAAACAACCAATAAGAGCTTTATCGTTGCATCTAATGTTTCGAGTTAATTTTCTTAACTATGATTCAATTCCAATAAAACGACGTCAAAATATTTGTGCTCAGCAAAATAGCGCCAACGATTTCAAAGGATAGCTAAACTCGTTATTAATCCCGTCTTTATTGACCGTAGCAAAAACGTAAATCTCTCGCAATTTTCCAATCGATGTTTTTCATAATCTGCAAAAAAATGTGGTTTTAACTTATTCTGGGCGCTGTGCGAGCAGTTTACGTAGCTGATGTCATTCAAGGATATTGTTTCCTGCGGATTGGTTTACCAACACGACCGTTTGACAACAACTTGGTAACTCAAACTCAACATTCCTTTGCGACTTGTATGTAAATTGCCCACTCTCTTGTTTTATGTGAAAGGAAAACGGTCATAAACCCTTCACATATTCATGTAGATATGCTTTTTGAATGATGTACCATAAATGACAAAGGGCCGATATATTGTAAATTGAATTTACCTACCGGATGATCAAGGAAATACAGCAAAGCATAAGTAATTACTACTACATATTCGCAAGAATTATTAGGGAGATTATCAACAAATGTACGTATTTTGTTTTATTAAATACGTATATGCACTCAATTGACATAAGACAAATCATGGCATGCCATTAACCATATTAAAAAAGTCAATATTAGTTAAATTCGAATTTACGGGTAGGTTTATGCTATCTATTCTTGTCTATAATCTGTACAAGTAGATTCTTGTCTATCAATATCACTGAAGAAATGCCAATTCGGAGTCAATGTAGTCATGATCTTCTAAAATCAATTTGAAAATTGGTTTAATATTGGGATTTGAGTATGGTTAATAGAGAATTTTGACTTACGTACGAGTACATTTCGACGCATTAAAAATATGTATTTGTAGAGAGATAGAAATTTGTTATAAATAACAAAATAAATACAATATAACAAAAATAATTTTCATTCTGTTACATTTTAGAGCCACGGAACAATTAATAATCACGATAACAATAAAGCAATAAAGATATAGCAGACATTATAATGTGTCTGTCTGTCTATACATCCGTTGAGTCACACCACTGTTGTCGCGAAGTAGGATTATGTCATTGCTGCTCAAGGACAGCGTTTCCGTCTTTTGGCGCCATTTAATAGCTCTATTATTTTAAAGGTTACTAATTAGCAGGGATGAGTGATATAAAACAATTTGATTAAATCATTGAGTTAAATCATGATAAAAATCAAGTGATTTTTAATATTAATCAGTATTTTCAAGGAGGCAAAGTCAAGGAAAAAGTTCAAAACAAGGAGGAGGCAATATTCACTCGATTACAATAGAAAATGATACAAATATGAATTAGCTATAAAATAATTCTTTATTTTACTTTAATTAACATATGTAGGTATGTACTCGTATATCCAAATATGATGCAAAATCTCGCCTTTCTTTCGTCCTGCAGACTGTCACAATTGAAACTAGTTTTTATTTGTGTTGTATTTGTAAATAACCAAACAAACAAAATGATAACAAAATATACAGATTTTAGTCGGTGACAGTGACATTGACGCGACACAACTCAGTGTTACCAGCCGCCCATCTTAATTTACGTGTTTTAAAACAGAAATGTTGTCTATTTAAAAAATAAAAAGATTGTGATTTTTGTAATTCCTATTAACATTCTATCGCCACGTTAGTTTAATAGTCTGTACCACATTGTCTCGTGCGCGAGGAATGTACCTATGGCCTTAAAACGGCACGCTGACTGAGCGAGTTGACGAGTCTACTGTTATAGAGGTGATGTACATAGTTCCTCGGGGTTGTTGGTGGCGGCTTTGTTATTCCTTAGTCGCATTTTGCTACAGCCACGGGAAGAGATGGGCTGCTGTTATTCTATAGAGGACTGACACCACACGGCCGCTGTAAGAATAAGATATACTATACTTATATTTACTATATCTCATTATAATCTATGTTCGATGAGATTGAATGGGATGGTGAGAGTATTGTACAAATGAGTTGACTGACATCCCTCATCCTTTTTTATTCGATATAATAATATGTATAGACATGGCTTTGTTACGATTTTATTACATCTATAGATAAATTTATACTAACCTTGAGATTTGGAGTATTCAAATTCAATCTTCATACTAATGACGTTGGTACGAGTTCCACCGTCTATCCATTGAGATTGAATTCTATTCATATTCCATCATAATAGAAAATTTGATAACGTTCGCATTATGATCTTGAATAGTAAGGTAATACAGCGAATACTTGGAATCTCGCACGACATTGATTATGTAATTTTATGGATAAAAATAACGGACATATATTTTTATAGAACGTTATTGGACCTAATCTGCAGCATTTCCGTTAATGTAATATTTTTAGTTGTTTCTCATAAATGTTTATAGAATCATAAACTAATCTAACAGCAACTTGTTGATGGATCACGAATTTCAGATTTATTTTAATAATAACAACGCCACCCTCAATGACCTACACTAGAATTTCCCGTTCATTCCTCGCGGTCAGGTCAGTTGGACAGTCGCATCTGACCACGAGGAATGAATGAATTGTGTTACACACAGTCAAGGGTAACTAGATAAGGTATTATAGCATTTATAAACTAATTCCTTTGTTTGTTGTTAACGTTGTTATGTCTGTGTGCTGTGTTGCGTCAAATAAAACTTTTTCTTTCTTTCTTTCTTTCTGTAATCCCTTTGGTTCGATTGCGCATCTGTACAGTTCGGAACATAAATGAACATTATAGCAAACTATATTTAATGAAATAAAGATCTGTATAATCATTTTATTCTCAACTGTTAATTTTATATTATATAGGTACATTCTTCTTTAACAATAACAAATAGTTTTCTTCTTTAACGAGACTTTTTTTTATAAAATCTTCAAAATTAATCTCTTTTCATATTATTTCACTAATTTGAGGCCGCTTAATAATATGAATATGTAAACATTATCAAACAGAAGCTAAAGACCTTTATTAGATGAAGAAAGATAATAATTTATATAGTGACACGTCATGTTGTGTGACAAAATCGCGTTAACCGCCTCCGCGTCCGGTCGCTCTTCTTCCTGCGCTGTAATTCTCGCAGATGTTCGCCCTACATCGCAAATTAAGGTAATGATTTTATGTTGCAATCCTTCATTAGCGTTCATTGACACTTTTAACTCGAGAACTTTTTATCAGTCCACTTGACGTATTAATCTAACATCGTGTTTTACTTTTAGACTTGTTTGTCTTCAATTTCATTATTATTGTTACAATGCCGACAAGAAATTTGCAAGCATTTCCACATTTTATCAAATCAAATAAGCTAAATCAATTTTGTAAAAGCAAAAGCATTATCAATAGCAAATAAGTTTACCGACAAGAAATAAGTAGTTCAGGGTGATCGAAGCGAACTATTTTGAGAATCATAAAGTCTGTAACAATTCATAAATAAATAGCTTATGCAATAAGTAGATATTTATCGCTTAAAATATTGAGTAAGTTTGATGAAATTTAAAAAAAAAACATATCAAATACGTACCACTTCAACGGAGTGTTGGTGTTTGGAGTTGCGACTATTTTTAGATAACTACGAGTCTATTGAGATTTTAGAGGTGACGATAACATTTAACATACCTAACTAGTCTTTTATTCGCATGTGTGCGTGTGAAAGGATCGGTCGATGTAAATCACAACATTCAGCGCAAGTTAGAGCGCGTCTGCAGTGAATACAAACCGCATCTCTCATATTCCATCAAGTTTATACGCGACGCGCGTGGGCGGGCGCCGTACTTTCACCTCGCGAAAGACTTGAAAGTTTACTTTGAGCATGGGATAAGCGGCGAGCGGCAACAGGTGACAATTTTAAACTTAAGAAATAATATTTATTCCCTTTAAAAATTTGAGCTGGCTTCGCCTAAATAGGGAGCTATGGTTCGCATAATATGTATGACTAGCCAATATGTCTTCAATTTCCTTGTTCATCCGTTGAATTTCAGAATAATTTATTTTCTTAGTTTCTTAAGTGCATTCATATTTGTATAGTAGACAGTATATACATAAGAATTATCTATGAAAATTTAAACATCAAGAAGCTTTAATCCATAAGACATTATACCATCCAAACTGAGTACAGCGACTTATATTTATAAGCGCCTACGTCGGGTACAGTGCGTTATCTAGTCTAAGCACGACCATAGTTTACGTAAAGATAAACATTATACATGTTCTACCACGTGGGTAGAAAGCCGTAGATCACAATCTATGGCAGATAATTACTACATGGTGAAGTGACCGCTCGTGTCTTGGGTCATGACATGCGTGGGCGCACCACGAATTGTAGATACACACGAATTGGACGCAATTTATTGATATACAGCCGCATCACACTTATTTATTGAACTTACCTGGCATCTTTATGGCGTTGATAAAACCATCCTACGACTACTGGTTTCGTGGCTTTTGACATTGAAGGGTTTTGTTTTCCTGGTAGTAAAAGCTTAAAATGTTGTACTACTGTTAACTTGCTATCGCTACTGTATTGTCGTAAGAGTAATTTTATGTCAGTTAAATTAGGTTAAGTTAAGAAAAGGTTAAGAAAATTACAGGATCCCTCCTTCCTCTATCACTTTTCTTTGAAATCTTTCGTTAGAGAATATACGTATATTTACACGTATATTTTAATAGTATTGCCTTATCAGCTTATCACACCTTAGTTCCATCACGTAGATGTAAAGAAAAGTTGAATTTCAAAAGCCTTTCCAAAAGTTAAATCATGATAAAAATCAAGTGATTTTTAATATTAATCAGTATTTTCAAGGAGGCAAAGTCAAGGAAAAAGTTCAAAACAAGGAGGAGGCAATATTCACTCGATTACAATAGAAAATGATACAAATATGAATTAGCTATAAAATAATTCTTTATTTTACTTTAATTAACATATGTAGGTATGTACTCGTATATCCAAATATGATGCAAAATCTCGCCTTTCTTTCGTCCTGCAGACTGTCACAATTGAAACTAGTTTTTATTTGTGTTGTATTTGTAAATAACCAAACAAACAAAATGATAACAAAATATACAGATTTTAGTCGGTGACAGTGACATTGACGCGACACAACTCAGTGTTACCAGCCGCCCATCTTAATTTACGTGTTTTAAAACAGAAATGTTGTCTATTTAAAAAATAAAAAGATTGTGATTTTTGTAATTCCTATTAACATTCTATCGCCACGTTAGTTTAATAGTCTGTACCACATTGTCTCGTGCGCGAGGAATGTACCTATGGCCTTAAAACGGCACGCTGACTGAGCGAGTTGACGAGTCTACTGTTATAGAGGTGATGTACATAGTTCCTCGGGGTTGTTGGTGGCGGCTTTGTTATTCCTTAGTCGCATTTTGCTACAGCCACGGGAAGAGATGGGCTGCTGTTATTCTATAGAGGACTGACACCACACGGCCGCTGTAAGAATAAGATATACTATACTTATATTTACTATATCTCATTATAATCTATGTTCGATGAGATTGAATGGGATGGTGAGAGTATTGTACAAATGAGTTGACTGACATCCCTCATCCTTTTTTATTCGATATAATAATATGTATAGACATGGCTTTGTTACGATTTTATTACATCTATAGATAAATTTATACTAACCTTGAGATTTGGAGTATTCAAATTCAATCTTCATACTAATGACGTTGGTACGAGTTCCACCGTCTATCCATTGAGATTGAATTCTATTCATATTCCATCATAATAGAAAATTTGATAACGTTCGCATTATGATCTTGAATAGTAAGGTAATACAGCGAATACTTGGAATCTCGCACGACATTGATTATGTAATTTTATGGATAAAAATAACGGACATATATTTTTATAGAACGTTATTGGACCTAATCTGCAGCATTTCCGTTAATGTAATATTTTTAGTTGTTTCTCATAAATGTTTATAGAATCATAAACTAATCTAACAGCAACTTGTTGATGGATCACGAATTTCAGATTTATTTTAATAATAACAACGCCACCCTCAATGACCTACACTAGAATTTCCCGTTCATTCCTCGCGGTCAGGTCAGTTGGACAGTCGCATCTGACCACGAGGAATGAATGAATTGTGTTACACACAGTCAAGGGTAACTAGATAAGGTATTATAGCATTTATAAACTAATTCCTTTGTTTGTTGTTAACGTTGTTATGTCTGTGTGCTGTGTTGCGTCAAATAAAACTTTTTCTTTCTTTCTTTCTTTCTGTAATCCCTTTGGTTCGATTGCGCATCTGTACAGTTCGGAACATAAATGAACATTATAGCAAACTATATTTAATGAAATAAAGATCTGTATAATCATTTTATTCTCAACTGTTAATTTTATATTATATAGGTACATTCTTCTTTAACAATAACAAATAGTTTTCTTCTTTAACGAGACTTTTTTTTATAAAATCTTCAAAATTAATCTCTTTTCATATTATTTCACTAATTTGAGGCCGCTTAATAATATGAATATGTAAACATTATCAAACAGAAGCTAAAGACCTTTATTAGATGAAGAAAGATAATAATTTATATAGTGACACGTCATGTTGTGTGACAAAATCGCGTTAACCGCCTCCGCGTCCGGTCGCTCTTCTTCCTGCGCTGTAATTCTCGCAGATGTTCGCCCTACATCGCAAATTAAGGTAATGATTTTATGTTGCAATCCTTCATTAGCGTTCATTGACACTTTTAACTCGAGAACTTTTTATCAGTCCACTTGACGTATTAATCTAACATCGTGTTTTACTTTTAGACTTGTTTGTCTTCAATTTCATTATTATTGTTACAATGCCGACAAGAAATTTGCAAGCATTTCCACATTTTATCAAATCAAATAAGCTAAATCAATTTTGTAAAAGCAAAAGCATTATCAATAGCAAATAAGTTTACCGACAAGAAATAAGTAGTTCAGGGTGATCGAAGCGAACTATTTTGAGAATCATAAAGTCTGTAACAATTCATAAATAAATAGCTTATGCAATAAGTAGATATTTATCGCTTAAAATATTGAGTAAGTTTGATGAAATTTAAAAAAAAAACATATCAAATACGTACCACTTCAACGGAGTGTTGGTGTTTGGAGTTGCGACTATTTTTAGATAACTACGAGTCTATTGAGATTTTAGAGGTGACGATAACATTTAACATACCTAACTAGTCTTTTATTCGCATGTGTGCGTGTGAAAGGATCGGTCGATGTAAATCACAACATTCAGCGCAAGTTAGAGCGCGTCTGCAGTGAATACAAACCGCATCTCTCATATTCCATCAAGTTTATACGCGACGCGCGTGGGCGGGCGCCGTACTTTCACCTCGCGAAAGACTTGAAAGTTTACTTTGAGCATGGGATAAGCGGCGAGCGGCAACAGGTGACAATTTTAAACTTAAGAAATAATATTTATTCCCTTTAAAAATTTGAGCTGGCTTCGCCTAAATAGGGAGCTATGGTTCGCATAATATGTATGACTAGCCAATATGTCTTCAATTTCCTTGTTCATCCGTTGAATTTCAGAATAATTTATTTTCTTAGTTTCTTAAGTGCATTCATATTTGTATAGTAGACAGTATATACATAAGAATTATCTATGAAAATTTAAACATCAAGAAGCTTTAATCCATAAGACATTATACCATCCAAACTGAGTACAGCGACTTATATTTATAAGCGCCTACGTCGGGTACAGTGCGTTATCTAGTCTAAGCACGACCATAGTTTACGTAAAGATAAACATTATACATGTTCTACCACGTGGGTAGAAAGCCGTAGATCACAATCTATGGCAGATAATTACTACATGGTGAAGTGACCGCTCGTGTCTTGGGTCATGACATGCGTGGGCGCACCACGAATTGTAGATACACACGAATTGGACGCAATTTATTGATATACAGCCGCATCACACTTATTTATTGAACTTACCTGGCATCTTTATGGCGTTGATAAAACCATCCTACGACTACTGGTTTCGTGGCTTTTGACATTGAAGGGTTTTGTTTTCCTGGTAGTAAAAGCTTAAAATGTTGTACTACTGTTAACTTGCTATCGCTACTGTATTGTCGTAAGAGTAATTTTATGTCAGTTAAATTAGGTTAAGTTAAGAAAAGGTTAAGAAAATTACAGGATCCCTCCTTCCTCTATCACTTTTCTTTGAAATCTTTCGTTAGAGAATATACGTATATTTACACGTATATTTTAATAGTATTGCCTTATCAGCTTATCACACCTTAGTTCCATCACGTAGATGTAAAGAAAAGTTGAATTTCAAAAGCCTTCTCTAAACATTAGGTAAATTTGATCGTTAATATCAATTTAATGAACATAACTCGTTTAACCTTGATTAAATTTTTTTTTCTTATCAAAATTGTCAATTAAAACTGATTAAATAGATGCATTTGTATTAAAAAATAAAAAATATTTGATATATATGTAGGTAGGTATGATTAGATTGTTATTTTCAATATCATATATCCCTAAATTGTGTTTTTTGTATTAATTAACAATTCTGATAAATATTTTAATCAAATTACTGAAGTAATCAATATTTTAATCAATGTTGTACTTTTACTGTTTAATAAATAATTATATATTATTTACTGTATTAATTAAATTATATTAAGCCTACATAAATAAGATAATTATAACAGTTATGAAAACTTGTATTGAATAAGGTGTAGGTATTTCCTGTTTTTTAATTTACTTTAATTAAGTAGAAACGAAGTAGGGAAGATTACAAACTTTAATAGCAAAGCAAATTCTTAGAATGACAAAACATTTTATATTGCTTTTATTATAAAATTATAATAATACAGAAATAATATTTTCGGAACAATTTAATTGCTCGGAGATCATTTCAGTGAGTTATTGTTTCACAACACAGTGCGTAGGCTTCCGAATCAACGGATTTAAAGAACATTTTCTTGTTATTCCGTTATTAATTGTTTTTTCATGGCTCTCTGTTGCCCAACCAGTTATTTTAAAAGTGTTCCTTTAGTTTACGAATATCTTTAGTTCTATTCATATTACTACTTTTTTTCAAACTAACGTCAAATATTTATTAATTTAGCAATCTTTTTTACTAAAACACACAAAGTTGCCTACGTTTAAGAACCTTATTTTTAAGTATGTATCGACCTTATTTTTCTCGAAAATATCAGTTTTCAATTACTCGACAGTTTAGCTAAACAGGAAAACAACTATAATAAAATTCCTAAAGGTTTTTTATTTGCGTTGTCGCGTTTCCCCAGTGGGAGAGCTAAAAATTACGGGGGTACGACTTGTACTACAAAGGAAAGAGGCAAGATTTGTTTCAATAGCTTGTTAAATTTAAGATCAATATATAAAAATAGTTCGGAAAATAAAGTCTGTTAAATAGTGTCTGTTTCCAAATTGACGAACTTACGTTCAAGCTGCAGGAGAGGCGGCGCCTAGCAGGGCGCACGCCCAGAGTGATGAAGAGCGGCACCACCGCCAGCCGGAAACAGCGGTCAGACGGGCGATGGAGACCAGGCGCAACAGGCGGCGCACAGCAAAAGCACCAGCGCCCAAAGACCGTCGAACTAGAGCTCCGGCGGCCGGCGAGAGTAGCGGGCCAGATGTTGTGTCCCGGAACAGGCGTGTGACTTCCTCGAAATGTCTTCCCCAGATCGCTCCCAAAACAAAAACTCGTCTGTAGTGCGCCTTAGATTTTCCTCTTTTGTTTGTTGTCAGAATTTTAAATTTTGAAATTTTGCTTTACTCGAGCAGTCTCCAGCCAGTGCTATTTATTTCATGAAGATGGGTAATGTGTCACATAATATAGAGATATAAAAAGATACAGAGTTTTATTAAAAAAAGTGAGCTATTGCAACAAATATTACATTTCCCCACTAACACGGAAACTGACACGTTTGCAATGTGACAACGTATTATTGAAGTGCATTGAAAATTATAAATTTTCAGTTGTATTACATAGTTTGGCATTAAAGCTATGTAGAATTAATCAACATCAAGAAGTTTTAAATATTTTTAACATTTGAGATTTTCGCGTTATTCACACATATTTATATTTAAAACATTTTTAACATATTTCAAGTGAAAATGACTGTAGTTTCCTGTAATAGTCCTTTAGCTTTGTATTTATAAATTCAATATACGTCGATGTGTTATTTTATAAATCTCATTTCCATATCTTTGTATTCTCGAATGCGCAGAAAACGCATAGCAATGTGGGGAACGTGTGATGATACGAGTGTGAGTGACAATTCCACAAGCGTCGCGTCGCCTACGTCGAAATGCACAAAAGGGACGTTTACATCAACTGTTCATATGACTTGTACAATAAATTTGATATATCCGTTATTTGCCTGCATTGCGTCGCATATTCGTTTAGTTAAGGGTGAATAACTATTATAGATATTATCGTAGTAAGGAATAGGTATATCTTTTTTGACCTATTCACTGATATGCGATTTCCTTATGAGATATTCCATGGACCTATCTACACCTATCTGAAGTATCTACAACACAAGGTACATGATAGGTACATGATGTACAACGGTTTAAGATCAGTTTCTATGTAATTATATATTATTTAAAAATCTCCCTTAAGATGACCGCTCTATACATACTCAGAGAATTGTAAACATCATCAAAATTAGGTAATTATGACCTCGTACTAAGATCAAGTGCAGAGATCAAGATCAATACATAGACATATAATCTAATACATACTTAATTGTTATATATCTTCATTAAATAATAACGCATGTCAGCGTCTGTGTCCCCTACACAGACGCTGACGTGCGTATGTGACGTGACATGACATTAACGGATCAGATTTTGTTGCAGTTCGGCCAGCCAATGCGAATGGTATTTATGACGAAAGACTCGAAAATATAATGTAAATTAATCTTTGATGATTTTCTAGACGAAATTGGATTGTATGCACCTATTTATGCACCTTACCTGGTGGTATTATTAAACAGGATCGGAGGTATGACAAATGAGAATTATGTTGAATAGGAAGTGCCACGTTGGGAGCGTCCTGTATAGATCATCATTAATTAATTGCACGCATGTAGTGAAATACGTGCGCCCCGCGGTGACGGCCAGCTGCCGGCTGCCGGCTATACAATAGCATCCCCCCTATCTCTTCCCGTGGGTTTTATATAAGACGATCAGGGATAAAGTGGCTTCCACAAGCCCTGAGGAACTACACCAACTCTAAAAGAGTGGACTCGCCAACCCGATTGGCCAGCGTGGCGCGCACATTGTCGTGTCCAGCCCATGACCAGCAATGGATACTGTAAGGGCTGGTTGCAATAAAATGCGTCGTACCGTATGAGTGCATGAAAGTAATATGAGTCTGTTATTAAATAAAAGGCCTTTTTAACTATTGAAACAATACAGACTGACATAAACCACATTAGGTTCAACCATAATATATATCTTCGTCTATTTTCGAATATTTTAAAATATATACGCACCTTTAGTTAGATTTAATTCTAACTCTCCTGTATTGATTTTAATAAAACCTTCACATTTGCATTGTTATCCCGGGATTAACTTGTGACGCAGTTGGAGCTACTTTATTACATCTCCGTAACAACATAAACATTTGTGCTCCATATTAAGCTCCGTGACCTCGACTTATAAACGTGTGGAAATCCCTGCCTGGTTGTTGGCTTCTGTAGGCCCCCGGGAATTTAGTTGAAGGTGGTTAAAAATATTATTGAACCCATTTAATTCACAAATTTTATCACTACTTCCTTAAGTACCTTTAATTTAGGTGAAAACAAAAATAAAAATTGTTATAGTCGCCGCAACATGTAACTTCATCACTAACCACCATCTTTGATTGCGATCTAGCTTAAATAAGGCTACTATTGGACGTAGGCGTTTCAAAGTATACTTGAGCTTAGTCGTAACTTACCGCTAGATTACTCATAAAATATTGTACAGTTCTTAACCTGAATTGAAAATACCCATTAGCGAACTAATTATTTTTATACGTGGCCATTGCTTTTTGTCGAGTATAATCAAATTGATAGGGTTGCATAACCGGACGCTGTCACGCGCGTCTGCTGTATTGATATTAATTATGGTCACTTCTTTCGCCCACGCACTTCGCTGTTTGTTTTACGAATCGTTCGATGACATTAGAACGCGTACGTTTTAAAAGAAAAGATTTAATTGGAATTAACTACCAGAATAACTCGTATCGTATTTCTCAATCACGTTAATATGAAATGGTGACGGTCCTCTCGCTTGATAAACCTGATACTGTCCACCTATGGACATATGCAAAGACCGACGTAACTTGAAAAGCTAGAAAAGTTATGAATACGTAGTATATTCAACGTTAATTACGAGTAAATACCTACTGACTATATACTCGTATTAGTTACGAAGCTAGTGTATTGAATAACGAGTGTCTTGTATACATTGAATGACGTTCTGTTTTTATTTGTTTACTGTATCTGGACGATCATTGACACACATACAATAGCACTCGAGCAACTGACCTGTGACCTTTGATTGTTATTAATGTTATTATATATTGTTTGATTTTCCACCAATAGGTCTAATGCACCTAAGAGGTAAAATCCAACAAAGGTTCCGGAATGCGAAAATTATTACACGTGTACCATACGATACCATCAGCCTGTCTCTCCACCGCTGGATCGCCAAGCCTCACGTACTCACAAGCCTCGCCTCAATATAAGAGTATTTTGTTAAATTATGATTTTAAAATATATTTCAACAAAACGTTAAGGATTTCATTACTACAAGATCTATTGATATAAGTTATCGACGATATCCTTCACTTGGGTGCTATATTTCTCAAACTTTCCGGCCAGACTTTTTTGACAAATAGTAACAAGTGCTTTACTATAAATTATAACTCGTGAACAGACTATTGTAGGTACCAAATAATGTGTTCACGAACACTATTTGTGTTTAATAAGCGGTCCTAATAATAAATATTCATTTATAAAGAAACCGTACATATGTATGTCTACCGTCTGGTTGTGACGTGGAACGAGCGTCCAACAGCGTTCAATACCCAGTTTTCGTGTTCAGTTTTCCGTTAGTGACATGACATTATTTATTCAATGGCAGAAACAGCGCTCGGAAATCCCACTACACCATACTTACATACGAACACATCCTAAATCCTAATACCGTGATCATGGTGTATTCATACGTTGCTCCTCGGCTTCCTCGGCGGATGTCTTTTTGTCCTTCGTTTTCAATTTATTGCGTAAAATACGTTACGCGTACACGTGCTCCGTAAGGTCGCCGTGCGCTTGTTACACGTGTTCTAGTGTTTTGACTTTTGACGACAATGACTATAGGTACTTATAGATTTTATTATTATAAATATTTTTTACATAGTTGAGTAGTAGTTTTAGTAGCGGAGTAAGTTACCTGTATTTTACCCTGAGTCAAAAAGTATGTGTATGCATTCTGCAGGGTTCGAGGTAATGGCTCTGTTAGTCGCCTTTTGCGACATCTACGGGAGTGATTGGGTGGTGGTATTCTTAAGCCGACCGACACCAGACGACTGTCTGAGGAAGCCCTGAGGAACTACACCAAGACTCGACAACCCGCTTGGCTAGCGTGGCGTTTTAAGGCCATACACACCTTATACACAAGACAATGTGCACGAGGAAGCCCATATCCAGGAGTAGCCGATAAAAGGACTGGTTACGGTTTTAAATGTATGAATGCCAATCGCTTGCGGGTTGCATCGCATATTAATGCATAAGTGTAAGAAATGAAGTGTATGTTAAACTGAAAGTCTCCTGATCGGTTTACATGGGTGTACCGTGTACCTATTATGTATCATCACAAAATTTGCTCAGGCCAGATGAAAAGACAAATTGTCGTACTTATGTTAATTAAGCGTTCTGTTTAGTTCTAGTCCCCAATGTACGTACGTGTTTCGATAGTGAGTGAGATATGCCAGAGCCCATTCCCATCCCACCCTATCATATCCCTCCCTGTTTTCCCAACCCTTTCTCCAAATCAATTTCAACATCTAAATCTTAAATCCGGGGCCAGCGTTTGTCATTCTAGAATGATGTTGGCATGTACCGCGGGTCTCCATGGGCGACAGTATCCACTCACCACCAGGTGGACTGTATGCTCGTTTGCCGCCATCTTACTATAAAAAAAAAATTGAATTTACAAATATCAATAAATTTGCATTGTGTTTCCGATATTAATCTAGGAAATGTGATTAGTATATAAATGAGAAAATGAAATAAACGTTGTTAATAAATGCAGCTAGCGAGAGGACAAGTACAGTTACGGGGAGAACAATCTAGACTGCAGTCATGAGTATTTAGAGCCTGGATAATTCAATTCACGTAAGGGATTTTTCAGTAGGGTCATAAAACAATTTTTATATATATAAAATTCTCTATACTTAAATTTATTTATTTATTTAAATTTCATTGCACAAGTAATTGTACAAATGGCGGAATTAATGCCATATGTCATTGTCTAAGAGTGAACCACCAGATCAAATAGAAATAGGGGCCGCAATTACTTTATACCGCAAACCCGTAGGCTGTAGAATGAACTGCCTCAAGAGGTCTTTCCATTATGCTACGAAATGGGTTCTTCAAGAGATCTGTGAATATGATTTTGCAAGGTCGGCGGCGCGCCCGCTTACCCCCTGGTGTTGCAGGTGTCCATGGGCGGCGGTAACACTCACCATCACGTGGGACCGCTTGCTCGTCCGCCCACTACACTATAAAAAATGGTTTAAACATAACCACACAAATAAAATAATGTTTCATTATACATATGTATAATGAAATATTATTAGATTTATTTACACACATATGCTTTATTGGGCTTGGGCAGTGCTACAGTCCCTCCAGCGGTGCCATATTGACTATCGGTATATCGAAGTGTTGAAGTGTTTGTATAACAACGCCACCATGTCAGTCCGAGTACAGGAAGGGAGCACGGAGCCGATTCCATTGCAGAGGGGTGTGAGACAAGGAGATGTCATCTCTCCGAAGCTCTTCACCAATGCGATGGAAGACGCTTTCAAGCTCCTGGAATGGAAAGGACTCGGCATCAACGTTGATGGCGAATGCATCACTCACCTTCGATTTGCCGACGATATCGTGGTCATGGCAGAATCGCTGGAGGATCTTAGCACAATGCTCGGAGACCTCAATCGAGTTTCCCAACAGGTGGGCCTTAAAATGAACATGGACAAGACGAAAATCATGTCGAATGTCCATGTCGTGCCCACCCCAGTTTCAGTCGGGAGCTCGATTCTCGAAGTTGTTGACGAGTACGTCTACCTAGGCCAAACGGTCCAACTAGGTAGGTCCAACTTCGAGAAAGAGGTCAATCGACGAATCCAACTCGGCTGGGCAGCGTTCGGGAAGCTACGCAGCGTCTTCTCGTCCAAAATACCTCAGTGCTTGAAGACGAAGGTCTTCGACCAGTGTGTGTTGCCGGTGATGACCTACGGCACCGAGACGTGGTCTCTGACTATGGGCCTCATAAATAAGCTCACTGTCGCACAGCGAGCTATGGAGAGGGCTATGCTCGGGGTTTCCCTACGTGATCGAATCAGGAATGAGGAGATCCGTAGACGAACTAAAGTCACCGACATAGCCTCTCGGGTTAGCAAGCTGAAGTGGCAGTGGGCAGGGCACATAGCTCGAAGAACCGATGGCCGATGGGGCAGGAGGGTTCTCGAATGGAGACCACGTACCGGCGGACGAAGCCGAGGACGTCCATCTGCTAGATGGACAGACGACCTCATAAAGGTTGCGGGCACCCGCTGGGTGCAGGTCGCTGCCGATAGGTCTAAATGGCGGACAATGGGGGAGGCCTATGTCCAGCAGTGGACGTCCAAGGGCTGAGAAGAAGAAGAAGATGCTTTATTATTACATATATATCAGTATCAGTATTATAGCTATTGTTCTGACCTTAAGATCGAACAATAGCTGTAACCAACACTATAACTGTAAAGTGCAGGAGATTTTTTTCTAAAATGCGATTTGTTCCTTCCGTTGAAATTTACAAGGTCGACTTGCATATACATATTATGTGGCATTTGACATGATGTCCAAGTCTTTTGCGCGAGCGCATGTGAATCATAGCAAAGTTGAACAAGGACCGAGTGATGTTACCATTATTGTAATTAATCAATGACATAAGAGTTAGTCATCGATTAACATTGATTACTGTATAAGGATATCTAGTTGTTTATTCGCTCTGTAATACTTACATGAATATAGGTAACCATTTTACTCAATCCCGAACGAGATAAACTTTTCGTGCAATAATTTAAAGTTTCATTTATATAATAATATCTGCTTGTAATACCATTTGCTGTAATGTTGTTTTCTTTTAGTATAATTACAAATGCCCACCCGCGGCAAGCGAGTGCTCACCAATATCCAGTCAGACGTTTTTATATGTACAAACTTTTTGTGACCGAAGGCACAACAATCCGGTTGCGAAACTTTAATGAATATTTACTATATTTAGTGGTCGGCCCCTTTTTATGCTTATCTTAAAAGCATAAGCGAGAGAAGAAAAATATGTAATAATTAACACGCCTTATTAAGACTTTATAGTGTATGTAATCTCGAAGGGTTTTTTTTCCGAATAACCAGCATGTTTTCACCTTTTATTTGATGTCTCCACTATGATCTTTAATTTTACTTGTAAACATTACTTTTACTTGTAAAAGTAAACACACACGTACTTTTATCTGATATGTATAAAATAAAATTGAATTCAACTTTTGCTTTGTCACGCTGCGACAGATGTCAGCGTCCTAATAAAAGTTTTACTTTGACTCTACACGGAACAAATTCCAATTCTTTCATGCTCTTGTATAACTATGCCAGACTTTTCATCCACAAACTTTACCGTATTAAAATAATGCCGAGTTTTACAACTGGCGAGCATTTTACGTCGTTGTAGCTGTATATGTACGTAATTAGTGTAAAGAGCGTCTGAAGAATGTTTAAAGTTTTGCAGCGCTGTAGTCGCAAAGTTATGTCGTATTTTTTTAAATAATAGGATTGGATTGTCGTACCGTATCGCAGAAACTATGCGCCTATTTGTGTCGACTGCAATTCTGGTCGGGCAGTGAGCTTGTCGTGGTTTATTTGCGTGTGTCGCGCGTCGCTGCGGGCGTTCACACTGCGCGCGACCACTCGCCTGCGCCTGCGCCCGCGCCGCCACCGTCGTCGTGCGCTGGCTATTTCCGCACGAATACCGATCTCTCTGATGAATTTTGCAGCAAGCATTGTTGCTCTATCGGTGATATTGGGACTGTGAATGCTTTCATCTTCGAGGATTCGCTTGATTGTGTTAAACATTTACCCGTTATTATTATCATCGCTGTTTTCATTATAACTCGTTGCCCGAATTGATCGGGTTAAAACTGTCCCCATACTAATCTGTCCCACGAATTACATGTAAGCCAAATTGAGGAAGGATTCGTCCATCTATTGCACAGTTATTAGATAGAAAATAAACAAATGAACCCACTTTCACATGTATAATATTATTTAGTGGTGCTCGTGACTTTGTAGAATAACTTTAGAGTAATTCCCGTGGGATCTCTAAAATGGATCTGGATAAAATTACCCTAAATGTTAACCCGGCACATGACCTATAACTATGCAAAGTTTCATTAAATCCGTCCAGCAGTTTTTTGCGTAATGCGCGTTCAGATGGATTAAAATTCCAAATAAATGTTATTTTGGGTTCTATTTCATTTGTAATTTAATATTGCAATAACTTTTTCAAAAAATATCTCATACACGGCTTTGTTACGACTTTATTAGCTATATGTTATGGATATGTCTGTATACCGACTTCTATGTTAATTTTACTGATAAAGTATCAATTTTGTTTTAGATGCGTCAGCAATGCGGCGCTCCATCCACGATGGATACCCCCGAAGTGACCTCCCCCCGGCCCGCGCCTACCACCCGCCGCGACGCCCTCCGAGCGCCGCCACCCGACGCCGAGCTCCTGCAATTCGCGGCCACTCTCTCGGAAAGCAAGGACCTATTTGCAAGACTAGCAGACCGTGTCTGTGATGAGCCGGAATTCACTCATGAAAGCAATGACCACTGCTGGAACGGAGAGGCGATTGGAGAGTGAGTGTCACATCATATAAATTAGTCATTCGGGCGCTCCGTTTGTATATCATTATAAAACAATTGAAATTATTATTTTTAATTATTATTATTACGTGGGCCAATCGTCATTGCCTTGGTAAATGTAAAAACGGAGATGACGATCACAATTCTCTCTTATGCAGCTGTTCCTCGTGATCGGGAAGTGCATGATAGTGTTGATTTCACCAATTGTTTGAACAAAATACATAACTGACCTAGTTCTGAATTTTCCTTCACATGCGTAAAAATTATCATTTGCGCTGTCTGCTTTAGATACAAAGTTTATCGAAATGTAGGTTGACCATACAATGAAAAATATAACCTAATTCGAAATTAGTACATTTTTCCTTTTTATATATCGCGTGGAACCCATTATTAACCTAATAGGGTATTTATCACTTAACCACTCCTGCCTTAATAATCATATAAGTACTGTTTATGGGTTGCATCGATGTAATATTGCTACATAACAGTTTTGAGGTAAGAACACAATAAACGATCCCGTCGCTAGAGGTTCTTTTCTAGGTTACCTTTTCACACAGAGAACCAAGTGATTCTGATAATGAAAGACGATTAGAATACTTAAATTTATTTATACGACGATTTATTAAGCGTTATATATTTGTTTGTTCAGGTACACAAAACCGCTGACAGCGTCGACATCTCCGAGCGATCAGAAGTACAACCCAGAGGTGGCGAGCGCGGCGCAGGACTCTCGCGTCACGGCGCTGGCCGACAAGCTGCGGCAGACCAGACAGGTACGACCATCGGTATCAGCCTATAGTATCCCATAGGCATCGATATACGTGCCTATTCTTATGTATATATATGTATAGTAATTCAGTGTGTGTATAATATATTTATTTTACCCTACTATCTCATTTGAATCTTTCTCGCACCTCCCAATTGAACCTCTCTGTTCAACCCAAAGGTTGGCTCGTAGAGAATGTCTTAAGGCATTAAGTTCGCCTTTTGTACGATAATGTGCAATGAAGTATATAAATAAATATAGCCAAGCACAAAGGGGACTACTTTTATATAGAAAATAGACGGTAGACAGGCATACAGTCCACCTGGTGGTAAGTGGATACTGTCGCCCAGCGGATATCCACGATTCATGCCAAAATTAGTCCAGAACGACAAACATTTACACGCCCCCGGATGCGCTGCTTACCTTTGGAGATTTAGAGTAACTAATTTGGAGAAATGGTTGAGAAAGTGAAGAAGTATAGGGACAGGGTGGGATCTGTGGCATTACTCACACACAACCGAAACACGTACGTACATTGGGGGAATAGGATACAGTGGTGAATACAGTACAGTATTCTGTGAGAGAGAGGTAACTTGACCAGTTAAGTGCGCTCTGCGTCTGTGGAATTGCAGCGTGTACCCACCTCCTCCTAATGCGCAGCGTCCTAAAATAATTTGTGCGCTCTATTCATTCTGTTCTTAATACGCAAAATGTATATTCAAGGAAGAATAAATTCACACTAATGTTATAATCAGAAAGTCTGTTTGGTCATATCTTCAAGACAACTACTGAACAGATTTCAATGAACTTTTGCAGATAGATAGCCTGAAATTAGGAAAATGACATAAAATACTTTTTATTTCGCATTATTTTTTCCAGGGGGAGTCATTTAGGCAAAACCGCAATTGAAGTTAATCCCAAATATAATTAAGTATATACCTATTTATGAAGTTTTAGTTTTTATTACTCGTATATATTTAAGACACGACATTTATTGATACAATTAATGCCATATTGCAAATACTTAGCCCTGAGGTAAAGGAATAAAAAATAATATGTACTCCGCCAGCCACCAAACGAACTTCATTTATCATCATTTGATTTAAGACCATTCTCACCCCTTTCTTTTAATTTACATGTAAAATCAATAAATTGGAACAAACAAATAAAATAATAGGTTCCGTTATTAATTATTTATCTACCGCAACTGTTTTGTCACTACACAACAAGCACACTTTGTTATTTATCATTCAATTCACCTTAGTAACAACACCTTTAAGGAAACGAATTTTCCAAAACTCTTTCTTGTCCCTAAAAGGGACTCTTGAAAATAGCTGCTCTCTAGAGTCCATACCTTTTAGGTGATATTAAAAGATTATCCTTTTTGTAAATGTTGGGAGATAAATCTACTTGCCTTAATACATTTTTCCATTACAATAATCAAAAGTTTCATTTTTACTGCGTAAAATTATAAGTAGGTATGTAGTAAAAAGTAAGAATTTACCTTTGATAATATCACGTGTTTCCGCAGTGTTAAAGGGTTGTCATAACGCGTTTCCCATCTTACCTCATCCCAATTAATTGCATACTGTTTCCTAAATCTCCAAAGGTAAGACAGCGCATTTGCGGACAATATAACGTTCGTCATTGTAAATCCATGTTCAACGGCATTCGTTTATAATCAGGCGACCTATCTGGCCCCCATTGCCATTACTTCTATGAAAACAATATAAAGCTTAAGAAATATTTTTACTTAGAAGCATACATAGAAATGCAACAATAAAGAAAATTACGATGTAGTTGTACAGTCAGTAACACGCTAATGTACTTAAAACGTTTGGGTACACATTGACCTGTTGCTCACTGTACGTTATTTCAAAGCCATTAGAGCAGAAGCAGCACCTTCTGCAAGTAAAACTATACAACGAAACAGATCATAACAGTTGGTTATTACGAATATAAAATCTTGAGATTTCTTTCAATAATATATGTCTAGGTAGTTTGTTATAAAATTGTTTCCTTAAAAACCGTGTTTCTCTTTCTATATAATGTTCCTGTTTGCGGGAAACTTAAATTATCACCGCTTCTTGTGTTATTTTTGTTTATTTCGATAAAATGTGAATTAATGAATATAATCGCGTAAATTTTTCTTAGTAAAAATAGTGAAGAATATGATAAGAAATATAAAATTTAATTACGCATAAACATAAAATATGTCTGGTTGAAATTAATACTTATTAAGCATTTCCTTACTTCTACAAATGTAATCATAGTTCTTACTGATGATTGCATATAATATAATATCGCAATACACGTAAACCAGTTTGCAAATGACGATTTTATTAATGATGTACGAGTGTATGCTACCATATACGATGATTGATAGCTACTTGTACCTCCTAATGCGTGTAACTTGAACAACGTGTAACCGATTTGCGTAAGTTGGACCTCGAGTAGCGTCTTGTTCAGTTCGCAACACATTAATTAATTTCAGAACTAATTTTGGAGAGGGAGGGTGCACACTGCAACCCAACAGTCACTGGGCGCACTCGACGGGACTCGTTACCCCTCTCTCACAGAAGACTATCTTGAAATGTATTGCATTTCCCACTTTATCCTATTCCCCAATGTACATACGTGTTTCGATAGTGAGTGATATATGCCAGAGCCCATTCCCATCCCATCCCTTTCCCATTTTCCCAACCCTTAATCCAAATACCTTCCTAGATCTCTAAAGATAGGCAGCGCATCCGGGGGCATGCCAATGTTTGTCATTCTGAACTGATGTTGGCATGTACCGCGGATATCCACGGCCGACAATATCCGCTTACCACCAGGTAGACTGTATGCTCGTCTGCTACCTTCTTTCAATTAAAAAAAAAATCAAGCACTTAGTTATCACCAAATTTGTTGGTATAAGTTGATCCATTGTATCCATTGTTGATCCAGGGGTGTAAGGGGTCCCAACCTACATCTCTGGGACCCAAGCCAACCTCACCGGCTCGTGGTGCACCCTGCCGACCAACGAACGAGGCTCTGGCGACCCGCCACCACGCACTGTACCAGCGCGGCGGGTTACGGTCCACCCCATATGGCAGAAAAAGTAAAACGGCCCCAAGTTCCCGGCGGCTCCAGTCGCAACACCGGCGTGGCCGACGGGCGCTGGTCGAGCGCTGGAGCCAGGGGTGCTAAGAATCTCCGGGCGGGATTCCACCGTCGAACGACCAGGGCTTTCAAAACGGATTACCGACGTAGGTTGTCACTGGTGACTTTCAACACGCGCACTTTGAGGACAGACGAGAAGATCGCTGAGCTGGAAGAGGAGATAGGCAAGTTGCACTGGGATATATTGGGGTTATCAGAAATCCGAAGAGAGGGGGAGGACACGATAACCCTGAAGTCCGGCAACTTGTTCTATTACCGGGAGGGCGACCAGCAGTCCCAACGTGGTGTCGGGTTTATCGTCCACAAGTCCCTCGTAAATAATGTTGTAGCCATCACGAGTGTGTCGAACAGGGTCGCGTACCTTATACTCAGAATATCCAAGAGATATTCGTTGAAGGTCATACAGGTCTACGCACCGACCTCGGCACACCCGGATAACGAAGTGGAAGCAATGTATGAGGACATTAGTAGAGCCATACATGCTTCGAAAACACACTACAATATTGTTATGGGGGATTTCAACGCGAAACTGGGCAAAAGAGGCGACGATGAGTTGAGAGTGGGGCAATTTGGATGTGGGCACCGGAACCAGAGGGGGCCAGAGGCTGGCCGACTTTCTTGAGAAAGAGGGACTCTTTATAATGAACTCTTTCTTCAAGAAGCCGCCTCATAGGAAGTGGACCTGGATGAGCCCCGACGGTTCCGTTAAAAATGAGATAGACTTCATTATGGCCACAAAGAGACAAATATTCAATGATGTCTCCGTGATCCACAGGGTGAAAACCGGTAGTGATCACCGAATGGTTAGAGGCACATTGAATATAAACGTCAAGTTGGAAAGGTCCCGCCTGATGAAGTCTACGCTCCGACCTACTGCTGCCCACATACAAAACCCCGAAAGCTTTCAGCTTGAATTGTCAAATCGCTTCGATTGCCTAGAGGATTGCGTTGCAGTGGACGATATCAACAACAGGTTGGTAGAAACTGTCCATACGGTGGGGTCTAAATTCTTCAGACATCGTCGAAGAGATGGACCCCAAAAGCTCACCGACCACACCCTCGACCTCTTGGCGGAACGACGTTCGATGGCACTGCAGACTCCTGATGACGCGGAAGCATATCGGCAGCTCAATAGACGGATTCACCAGTCCTTGCGACACGACATCCGTCTCTTTAATACTAATCGTATTAAGGAGACGATAGAGCGGAATAAAGGCTCCAAAGTGTTCGCAAGAGACTTATCTATTGGGCAGAGCCAGTTGACGAAGCTGAAGAGGGAGGACGGCAGTGTCACTTCCGACAAACAAGAGGTACTGAGGGAGATCGAGAAGTTCTATGGACAGTTGTATACCTCGGTCGCTAAACCTGTTGGCAACTTGGCCAAAGACCCAAGAGCCAAGTTAACCCGACACTATACCGAAGACATCCCGGACATCAGCCTGTACGAGATTAGGATGGCCCTCAAACAGCTTAGAAACAACAAGGCGCCGGGTGAAGACGGAATCACTTCAGAGCTTCTGAAAGCGGGTGGAACACCGGTACTGAAAGTCCTTCAGAAGCTCTTTAATTCCGTCTTGCTCGAAGGTATTACGCCGGAGGCATGGAACGGAAGCATGGTGGTGCTCTTCTTCAAGAAAGGTGACAAGACCTTGTTGAAGAACTATAGGCCCATCTCGCTTCTGAGCCATGTTTATAAGCTGTTTTCGAGGGTTGTCACGAATCGTCTCGAGCGCAGGTTTGATGACTTCCAGCCTCCCGAACAAGCCGGTTTCCGAAAAGGCTATAGTACCATAGACCACATCCATACGCTGCGGCAAGTTATACAGAAGACCGAGGAGTATAACTTGCCATTATGCTTAGCGTTTGTGGACTATGAGAAAGCCTTTGATTCGATCGAGACTTGGGCAGTGCTACAGTCCCTCCAGCGGTGCCATATTGACTATCGGTATATCGAAGTGTTGAAGTGTTTGTATAACAACGCCACCATGTCAGTCCGAGTACAGGAAGGGAGCACGGAGCCGATTCCATTGCAGAGGGGTGTGAGACAAGGAGATGTCATCTCTCCGAAGCTCTTCACCAATGCGATGGAAGACGCTTTCAAGCTCCTGGAATGGAAAGGACTCGGCATCAACGTTGATGGCGAATGCATCACTCACCTTCGATTTGCCGACGATATCGTGGTCATGGCAGAATCGCTGGAGGATCTTAGCACAATGCTCGGAGACCTCAATCGAGTTTCCCAACAGGTGGGCCTTAAAATGAACATGGACAAGACGAAAATCATGTCGAATGTCCATGTCGTGCCCACCCCAGTTTCAGTCGGGAGCTCGATTCTCGAAGTTGTTGACGAGTACGTCTACCTAGGCCAAACGGTCCAACTAGGTAGGTCCAACTTCGAGAAAGAGGTCAATCGACGAATCCAACTCGGCTAGGCAGCGTTCGGGAAGCTACGCAGCGTCTTCTCGTCCAAAATATCTCAGTGCTTGAAGACGAAGGTCTTCGACCAGTGTGTGTTGCCAGTGATGACCTACGGCACCGAGACGTGGTCTCTGACTATGGGCCTCATAAATAAGCTCACTGTCGCACAGCGAGCTATGGAGAGGGCTATGCTCGGGGTTTCTCTACGTGATCGAATCAGGAATGAGGAGATCCGTAGACGAACTAAAGTCACCGACATAGCCTCTCGGGTTAGCAAGCTGAAGTGGCAGTGGGCAGGGCACATAGCTCGAAGAACCGATGGCCGATGGGGCAGACGGGTTCTCGAATGGAGACCACGTACCGGCGGACGAAGCCGAGGACGTCCATCTGCTAGATGGACAGACGACCTCATAAAGGTTGCGGGCACCCGCTGGATGCAGGTCGCTGCCGATAGGTCTAAATGGCGGACAATGGGGGAGGCCTATGTCCAGCAGTGGACGTCCAAGGGCTGAGAAGAAGAAGTTGATCCATTACCGGCTATACATTGATTGACCTGAAGCATAACTTCAAGAACACTATTTTTAGCGAAAGAAGGTGGACAACAAGCGGATTGTCCATCTGATGGTAGCTGGATACTGTCACCCATAGACATCATTCCAAGACCAGACCAGACTAGTTAGAATCACAAACAGTGTCACGTCCCCAGATGCACTGTCTACCTTTGGCGATTTAGGAATAGATTTGTAAAAAGGGTTGAATACGAAGTACAAAACATTTTGTTGCCTTTTTGATTTTTTGTGTAATTAAACATAGGAATAATATTCTTACTAATTCTGCTTATTTTGTTCCTTTAATATCTCTATAGTGAGTTTTCACTTCTCATTTTCATTATTTCATCATAATTTTAAAATCAGAGAATTGTGACGGAGGCCTTCAATGTAATACCTATCGTTTCACGTCAAGCCAAATAACAATTTATTAATTACGCTGTATAATAAATTGATTCTTCAATCAATTCCGCATTTTGTTCACAGTGTAGAAAATTTTTCCAATCTAGAACTTCCCTGCTAAGACGCAATTAATTTCCGTTCGTTTATCTTCAGGCCTTTAAATTTGATCGACGTCTTATCTCAAAATCTCACAGATCTCTACCGTAAAATGTACTGCATTTCCGCTTTATCCTATTCCCCCAATGTACGTACGTGTTTCGGTAATGAGTGACAAATGCCAGAGCCTATTCCCATCCCAATCTGTTTTATTCCACCCCATTTTTTTAACCCTTTCCCCAAATCCATTTCTAAATCTGTAAAGTTAGACAGCGCTTTCGAGGGTGTGCTAACGTTTGTCATTCTGTACTTATGTTGGTATGTATCGTGGATGTAGCGGGTCGACAGTATCCATTCAGTACCAGGCGGACTGTCTGTTCATCTACCGCTATATATAAAAACAAAACTCAAACTATTGTCAGTATCACAAGCTAAATCATTGTTTTTTCATCAGTTGCTGCTATCCCATGGGTGGAGCGGGGAGGCTCCCGCGGCGGAGGCTTTCATGCAGGGAGACGAAGCCGGTGTAGAGGGCTCTGGATCAGGTCGGAGCTACCCAGACGATAGCGACGATGCGACGTACGATGCTGAAGGATCCGGCGAAGAGGGCTCCGGATGGACACCTAATATTGGTAAGTTGACATCCCTTTGCCCATTTATTATGTGGCAAAATTTCGACAAATTGACATTTAAAAATGACCGCCGTCACGTCCTTTTTTCGCAATGTTTATTTAAAGCTTTATCAAGCTATGTTATTTGGAATATACTTATATATTATGGGATTATATTTAAGCTAATTTACCTTCGTTGTGTAATAGAGTCGTTGGCAAAACTATTCTATCTTTTTTTTCATTATGTCAAGGATGTTGTCCTGATTACATACTGGAGTAAGGTGCCAGTGGAGACCCCCTTCGAATATCGTTTAAACAAAAAAAAGTTTATTTCTTAATAAAATATTTATTTGTCATGTTTAGCATGTTTTACGTAAAAAAAATCCTTAAGAGTCATTACTACCTTAGACGAGCTCCAAATTATATTACTCGTATCATCTATGAATAAATAAGTACATGTTGAAAGCAATGTTATCTTGTTTTGTGATTATTTATTTATAATATTTGAACAATTGTTAATAATATTGTCTTCTTCAAGTTCAACATTTGTAATGTAACTTTTTTTTTTATTACTTGGAATAGTTTTCCAATCGCCACTATGTATGCCCTGTTCTATAATCGATAACGATTCAAATAAATAAAATGTTTGTCACAGGAGGTAAACAATACTCGGGCGAGGAGACGACTTATTCCGCACCGGCGAAACCAACTTCCGCGGCGACCTTCGTGAGGCCTCTCGCCCTCACACTCACTGTAACCAGCCTGGCAGTGATATTTCGTACACTCGCCTAGACAATATCAATATCGATTCGACAATGCGATAATGGAAGTTTTGAAGAAGAAAGTTTCGACTTTCGACCGTGAATGTTCAATGAATGTTCTATGACGTTCAAAAGTTGACTCTTCGTTGTCACGAAGATATACCTCACGTGAATTTGCAAGGGTTTTATAACATTACTATGCGGAATCAATTGGAATTGGTGGATATTGAACAAAGTGAAACTCCATATGAAGTGAATAACTTTATTTATAGTGACTTAATTATAGTGACAGTGTGGCGACATTATTTGACAATCATTCTCGAATTGTGGAATCTCAGTTGATTAAAATGTATTTTAACTAAATTATCTAACAAATAAAAGTAGCAAAAATACAATGATTTAGACGCAATGATTCAATTGCTAAGACTACTGTTACACCGATCCCTCACATATGTAGAGATGCACAGTCACAAGTGTGGGAGTGCATTTACATATTTCTGCGGCATTATTCCATACAATTATGCCCATATAAAATTGTCTTCATTGAGTGTATATAAAAATTATCGTACACAATATATGGGACCGGTGTTACGATAAATCATAGTAAATTACATATAAAATGTCTTGAATACATATCTAGGATAAAAGATATACTTATGTTTAGTTGAAATGTGTCGAGTTATGTATGTGGAAAATGCAGTCCAACAGCAGCTAGTCCTAAACTAGTAAGAAAGGCGGCTTTTAATTTCATATGTAAGGTCAATCAGTAATAGTAAACAAGCGTTGAAAAATTTTAATATCAATGAATAACTTTTATGACATCGTATCTCGAAACAGATAAATTTTATTTTAAAAGGAATTCCAGAAGCAATTGTTAATTTATATTTTTCATTTATTTCTAATTAATTCCATTTATTAATTATAAATATGATTTTATTTATTTAACATTTTATATCCGGATGAATACATTACAAAACCGAATTTCAATTCGTCTGCAATTTAATAATTTAAATATATAGGGAATCATTCTACATATTTGATACAATAACAAAATTTCCACAAACTAAAATAAATCCAGTTTCCCAAAATTCGTCTATTTTAAGATACGGTCTCGTCGAAGTTATCAGTCAATATTTTAGTATAAATTAAGGCTTGTTTACAATTACGCCTGTTTAGAAATATTCTGATTGACCCTAACTATATCTCTATTATAGAGTTTATATGTAATGCAGACAAATTGATGCATTTAAAAAGCGATGTTAGAATTGTACAGAGCATATCATTATGTATTCAGCAACTTTTGTAAATATTTTTCCGATATTGTTTAGGGTTAGAAAAAAAACTGGTAATGACTCTCCTGCATTTAAACGTTTTAAACTATGAATATATTGTCATCTATACTAATATAATAAAGAGAGAGTGCGAATTTTGTGAGTTTGTGTGTATGTGGAAGGTAATCTCCGGAACCACTGCACTTATTTCAAAAATTCTTTCACCATTTGAAAGGTACATTATTCCAGATGGACATAGGCTATATATTATGTGTAAAACAATTGGCGGGCATGCGGCGCGCGCCGGCCACACCTAGTAATATTATAAAGAAGAATCTTATATCAATGTTATACAATAAATATATGATTGGCAATAAATGTATTAAAAGTATAAGGATTAGACGTGGATATAAGTTGTGTGCGGACTGTACAAAGGTGTAAATACGGAAAGTCCTACTGGTTTAGGTGCTTAGATAGTAAATATTATTTTGTTGCCATATTAATATTACGAATATTATTATTTATAATATTAAGTCATAATTTAATCTAATAATATGTTATGTGATACAGATTAGTGGTTAAGTATATGCAGTGGGTTCCGCTTTACGTATGTTATTTAACATTTCAATTATACAGCAACGTGTAATGGCATGAAACAAATGCAATAAGGGCCTATCTCAGCAGGTGTGATGTCATAAACAATTACACACACTTAATTACAAAAATACATTAATTTTGCACTTGTATTTTATGTCGTTTCATTTCAACTACTTAATAATATTTGTTGTAAAGGGTCATTCACACTGGCAAGTTACGGCGGTATAGCGGTAGTGGGTACTATTCAAATATGCCTGTGTCTACGGAGGCATATATTATACAGTGAAGATCCTTACAACTTCACTGTATAATATAAATCAATTAATATGTATATACGACGGTACGAAACTCCAATGAAGGAAACACTTGTGACGGTTATGGTGTTTGTAATATGTTTGTACATTTAACGCGACTTTTCTTGAACTTTGCAATTACAACTTTTTAATCCCATTAACATCACTATGTTTTCCAAAATAACTGCAAAACATAAATAATTAACAAAGAAATTTAAAACACAGATCAAACCCCCGTGACAATAGATTAGATTAATAGTGACAATAATTGTGATTAGTCCATGGTGCAAGACGGTAATCAAAATTTTATGTTTAATTATTATTTTAATTTCAATTAAGGGTTTCGTAAAAGTCGCCCTGAAACTACGAGTATACTCCAGTATACTCGTAACAGCCGCTTTGCTCGTCGTACTGCTTCAGTCTGAAGACGCCCTAAACTCGTGTTTCTATTTGATTGAATAATGATATTATGATGTGAATTTGATTGTAAATTGAACGTAATTAGTAAAAATGAATTATATACAGCGGCCATGTAATGGCGCGCTTGGAGGTTTTGTAAATGTATTGTAGATTATATGGAGTTGTTGATGGTGTGTGATACGAATTGACGATTGATTGTGGATTATTTCATGTCGGCCATACAATAAGTAAATTGGTAAACATGAAATTAATCCTTCTACGTCGCTCCAGTAACATCAGTGCGCAACTTAAAATCCAACCAATTACCTCGATTGTATGATTTCTATGCCCAGTTTCTTTTATTAATTTCCATAATAGCATTTACAATCTCACTGCTGTTCTTCCGACGATATGGGTCTCTATAAGTTTCCTCTGTTCGTTTTCGTTCATCCTTTCAGTCGTTCATTTCCTTATTTTTCTTTTATTTTTTTCGATTCTCTCGTTAGCTTTGCTTTTGTCACAATCGTAATAAATCAAATAAGACGCGTACGGAAAGATATATTCTCCACCATTTCGAGTTACGTACAGATGTTCAACGAGCGACGAAAATCCATCTGTAAATATTGTTGAAAGGATGAGAGCGTATTTGAAAAGGGGACAATTGCTGTTATAACTGAGTACTATATACGAAAATAAAATATGTACCATATATTGCGTTGTTTTACTTTGTAAACATACCTTATATCTAAAATGAAACAAATCTTCCCTCTTTCAAGTAATAAGTAATTTTAATCGACATCAACATATTCATTGATACCTAATTGCCGTAGAAACACATAATAAGTATTTTGATTTAAAGGGGAAATTATTTATATTGGGCTAATCGACCGTCTCAAATCTATATTTTTAGGTAGATGTAGTCTTGTATATATATCTTGTCTATGAATAAATAAAAACGATTTTGGCAAAACTAGGTACAGTCACAAGTAAAATGGTAAACTGTCAATTATTATGAAATACGTTCAGAAGTTATGCTCTAACTAAGTGAACACCCAGACCGTTTATAAATATTTGGTGTGGTTGACAGCTTACAAACATATCTTGTGACTGTACATTACAATTGCAGATTATGGAATAGTTAACGTGACAATTTTAAGTTTAGATGGCTGCTGCTAATATCAGCGTTGTAGATATAGCTATTGTATTATATTGAAGTAGCTACACTACGGGTGTAATATAAGAAACCTTTGAAATAATAGATATTTGGAAAAGTTCGCTGTCTTTTAGAACGTATGACTTTAGCGTGCTATTTCTGGCAACACTGTTCACTGGCGGGAAAGAGATATACCGTTTGACAACTGACTTTTTGGTAATGGCGGTAATTGATTAAAAATTAGATTTTTTTCATATTTAAGAAGGAGAAAATTAGATATGTTTTACAATCCTTTTTTGACAAGGGTATAGTATAGTACAAGGCTTCTATTACTCGAAAAGAGATTTGTGGTGTTTACGGCGAAGATGCATTATGTAAAACTACTGCAAAAAAATGGTTCAGTCGATTAATGTCTGGTAATTTTGATGTGAATAATGATCCTAACTGTGGTCGTCCTATTAAGGTAATGTTAATGTTATCATTGAAAAATTGAAGCAGATCGACACATAAGCAGCGATCAAATTGCGGAAGAGCTTAGCATTCACCACTCAAGAGTTTTGAATCACCTGTATAAACTGAATTTTGTGAAAAAGCTAGATGTCTGGGTGCCGCATGATTTAAATGTCAGAAACTTAGTGAATACAATTTCAATATGCGAGATGTTGCTATTTTAAAACAAAATGAAATCGATCCATTTCTGAAGAGATTGGTAACAGGCGATGAGAAGCGGATCACCTACGATAACAATGTTCGAAAACAATCTTGGCCTAAGCAAGGTGAGCCATCACAAATAGTCGCCAAGCTAGGCTTCACTCCGAACAAAATCATGTTATGTATATGGTGGGACTGGAAAGGCATTGTGTATTACGAGATTTTGTCACATGTCCAAACGATTAATTCTGATGTCTACCGGTAAAATTGAAAACAAGCACTTGAAAAAACGCCCGTAATTAATAAATAGAAAAGGTGTAGTTTTCCATCGCGACAATGCTCGACCGCATACATCTTCGATGACTAAACAAAAATTGATGGACCTTGGCTGGGAAGTTTTAATACATCCTCCATAGAGTCCAGTCAAAGCACCTTCGGATTGTCATTATTTCCGCTCTTTATAAAATTCTTTAAATGGAGTAAAATTACATTCAAGAAAAACCTGGATAAACTAAGAAACCCCATAAATTTTATAGCTATGGGATAATGGCTCTACCAGAAAAATGGCGAAAGATAGTCAAATTAAATAGACAGTATTCCGTTCAATAAATATTTATGTAATATAAAAAGTCTTAATTATTTTCACTATAAAAAGGCCGCGAACTTATTATAACCTAATATAATGTCACAGAACATAATGTTCTGCAACATAAGTAGTACTCGTACCACAATACTAATATTGTATCTCTTGTATGTGTTATATTCAGCAACACACACATGCGTAAATAACACAAGCCTATTGAGCAACCTCCTACATACATTCAAATTCTACTTACTTCTAAATACCAGATAAAATACAGCACTGTAAATTGCGATCGAAAGTAACAAATTTGAGGTAAAAGGGTTCTTAAAGGGTTAACGCAAATAAAAATAAATAACCTTCACGAAAGTAGGTACCTGGTTTTGGAATAAACTTACGATTACGATTTCCCTAAGTGATCGTCGGGAATTCTATGGAGATTCAAGCAATCGAATCAAATAACCGATAGAATAACTCAAGAGCTCCATATCAGGCTGCCATTTCACGGAACATTTACTCTCGAGGTCGGTTCGTTCCACTCAATTCGTACAAATGCTAACATCATTCAGTGGAGCATTGTTTCAGTGTCTAACATCTATCGACTCAGCCAATAATAAACTGAGCGAAAATAGAATCGAACAAGACAAATTGAAGAAGCTTACAAGACACGCTAAAAGTAGCTGCCCTCGCAGAAGCAATGTTGTAAAATATTTAATATCTATATATACTACTAACACCGTACTGTTCTCATACTTGTTTTTTTTTTATATATAGAAGATATAGCAAACAACGGACGGATCACATATATAATAATTAGTGGTCACCGCCAACCATGGACACTTGCAACACCGGAGGGTATGCCAACCTTGCAGAATCCTGTTTACAGCTCTCTTGAAGATCCCTATATCGTAGCACAGCGAAAGAACTCCAGTGGGCATTTCATTCCACAACTTTCGGATTCGCGGTATAAGTCTTGATAACCGCACTGTACGGAATTTAAAAACTTCTTCAAAGATAGGTAATAAGTTTGAGGACTATTTCCTAAATGACTGCCTTGACATTTATGATATTTTAATTGCTTTTAGTTCATTACTTGCCTCCTGGGCATAGTTTATTCCCTCTGTCTCTTTCCAGCTGAATATGTGATAACTAACGGGCCGAAGTTCCCAGACAACTTCACAACTTGAGCTCGATTAAGATCGATACATGCTGAATCGGTAACAAAGGCTTTAACTTAATGAGTTTTGTTTTTCCACAATGTAGTTCGAGAACGACTGAAATTAATGGAAGCCGTGAAGTTGAGAAACCTGATAAATGAAACAGAGCTATAATTATGCAAAAACTTGAAAAGGTTGACACAATGAATCTTATAAATTCACTGTAAAAATTCTAGGAAAAAACCTGCAAATAATTAGTGCATAAAATAAATTATTACTATATGAATAAGAATATATCAATCATGGTATGAATTATTGCAGTGGTTGCAGAATTATTGACAACTATTTAGTCAATAAGTGTATTGGGTAAGTCAATTTAGTTTATTACCCAAAAAAACATTACTGCATAAAATTGCGATACATTAGGTACAATAAAAATTGGAATTCTTGAAAGCTACTCGAAAAATCTAGACCTAAATTAAGTAGATACTGGGTTTATACTAGTACAAAGACGTAGATCCAAATAGAACACACGCCATATGTAGAAACACTGAGATACAACTCGTAAATATACATGTGACAAAAATACAAAAACAGAAACAAAATCCCCGCTGTTTGGTTTAACCGTAGTCCAGCGCAAATATGTCAAGATAATGTTCTAAGCTCACATTTCAACCGTGTTGTCGCTGTGTAGTTAGGTAACAAGGTATGCACTGCAGTGGGTCGACGGTAGTCTCGGGAGGTCGGTGTTGGGTCGTGTCACCTTCGTGACTCGCGCCGTTTCCGCGAATTGCATGCTGGTTTAGACAGTGCATTGTACCTGTGTATAGTATCTTCGTTTAGTGACACCGACAACAGGCGCGCGGGCTACTAAATGATTGACTATACAACGTGGCACTGAAATAATCCAAAATCTGAAACTTGTAAACTAATTTAAAATATATGAAACGGTTATAGCGAGAAACAAATTATTTTAGATAATAAATTCAAAGTTACAAACATGTAGTTTTGTTGTTCTATCTAAAACATTTGTAGCATGATTACTCTGTACAGGATGGCAGGACTCTGTACTCTGCATGGCGACGTAGCCGACGCACGAATAGTTTTCTTTTTTCGGTATGGCTAAATTCTTGTGGACCTAATGGCCTTTCAAGAGTCACCGGACATGTATGGTTTAGGGCGAGCGCAGAAGGCGTTCAGCCCCGAACAAAAAATGTGTGCAGCAACGAGCCTTCCGCTTCCGCGCCGATAGACCGGCGGAAGGAACGGACCTCGGCTTAGGACGTTGCTTTGGGAGGGTACCGCGTGATCATGAATCGGTGAGAAGCGCCCAGGCACGTGCCGATACCTGGTAAAAGTGTTGCTGAATGCCAGTGTGTATTCACGGTGTAAGGAGGGAGACGTCCTCGTCTCCGCCGGCGGGGACGGTGGGGGGTCGTCTAGGACGTGCCGAGGACGACGACGGTAACGGGAAGGGTCATTCCTATCCGAGACATAGGTTAGGCTGGCAACTATTCGGGGGTTGGGATGGTGAGGGACTCTGTCGTAATAGGGTCGGTACGTATTGTACGTAGAATGCAACTGAGCCTATATTAAAAGTATACTAGAAATGAACAATAACTTATAAAAAAGACCTATTGTAAAAACTGTTAGAATCGATTCTACTCTCGATACCCACTGAAGAAGCTATTTTCAGGTTTTGCGTTTTTCATTGACACGTGAAAATTAGAAGTTAGAACCGTTCAAAATCATTAAGAATTTGAATAACTATCAAATCAATTAATTTCAAGTTATTCATCAATAATAGATATACACTCTTTATCAGTTTTATCTAGTAATCATAATTGAGAATCAGAATTTTTATATTTCACTTTAAAAAGTTTATTTCTTTTTAATGAAACAGACAATTAATTTCGAACACCGCGGCGAGTTAAGCGTTTACCTATAAAATAAGTTAATTATCATTATCGGATATCTTATTATACAGTATAATAAAATAAACTATAAAATCTATTGATGTATAGAAAAAATAAATAGAGGTATATGTTATTTAATCTGGGTACATATAAGGTATAATACATTTTCAATTGATATACGAGATATATATATATTTCCCGGAAGTTGATCTCTTTTGTTGTAACTTTATTCTTTTTTCATTAGATTACATGACGGCCGTATGTGATCTAATATTTATTTCTTTTCAAGTCAAGAATATCATGTTTAATTCATAAGATATCCTTTATTTGCTGTATGAGTCTGTTGTATGAGAATGTCGGCATGCATAATGCATATAAAAAATGAAGCTTTGAATGTACTAACAATGTCCTGTATGCATTTAGTAGATAAGCCTCAAATAAATAAAATTAACCTGCATCCTCAGGGGCTACTGTTGATGTACTGTAATTATTACTTTCTTTAATGAAAATAAAATAGGGTCATACTAGCCTACGCAGTCGCTACCACAATAGTACAAATAAAAACTTAGGCTTTTGAACTGTGCTTTTACTATCATTATACTAAATAGGTAACAAATAATAATAATAGTGACTATAGATTAGTATGAACATATTTTACTTTCATTGCGGACAGTAATAATAATAAAGAATTTATTTCAGGCATATGCCCATATACACAAAAACAATAAAAAAATAATTAAGGAAACAATAAAAAGAAATTCGTATAAAGAGACACTACACAAGGGCACTGACATGTGCCCCTGTCCAGTGCCTCAGAATAGGGCTCCACCCTCTCTGGCACTTTTGTCAGGATACCGTTAGTATAATGGTTGAATTATAAATGAAATAACGGCGTTTACAGTAGCCACTTTGAAATAATTTATAGTTTGTAACATGTTCTCAAGTAAATTTTTTTTATAAAGTGCTAATTATTAACCTTTAATTGACATTTATATCAAATTAAAGTCTTTGTCCCATGACCCATGTAAACCTTTTATAGAAAATTTATTTGTATTTTTATAGAAGGAAGGTGACAGACAAGCAAACAGTCCACTTGGTGGTGCGTGGATACTGTCGCCCATGGACAACCGCGATACATGCCAACTTTATCGAACGCGCTGCTTCCTTTGGAGGTTTAGGAATGGATTTGGAGATAGGGTTGTGAAAAAGAGGGGTAGGAAGTATAACGGGACGAGTGGTTTTCCTCATTCCATTGCACTTCCCAATTGTGCGGATGGGTGGGATGGCAGTCAAGAGTATAATGGTATAGATAAGGAGTCGCTTTTATTATAATTATACTCTTCATTCGATGGGATGGGAATGGGCTCTTACATACCATATATCACTTACTACCTAAACTCGTACATACATTGGGGGAATAGGACAGGGTGGGAATTGTACATTTTGTGATAGTCCTGTGTGAGAGAGGGGTAACTTGGCTAATCGAGTGCAGTGTTCACCCTCCACCACCAAATCCTCTTACATTCCCTATTCACCTTATTCAATATAACCATTTGATATCATGTCATCACTTTTAAAAAGAAAATCATTAAACTTTAACGTAGTACAAGTTTTAATTTACTTTAAATTTGTCATAAGTAAGGAAATTACCTAACTATAGGCAACTTAAATTACAATACTGGAGTAGGTAGTATTTCCAGCTACAACTTCGTTCGTAGTTTTGTTATAATGGAAGGTCGCGCTGTGAAATATCAAATATGCTAAATCAAACAAAACAACAAAAATTATATAGATCAAAATCAAGCTCATTATTGTAAATTTGAGTCTCCGTGACAGTGACATTTTATCATAAATCCACAAATACCATAAACCAAGTATAGAGAGTAACTATTCCAAATAAAAAAATCAATATGTTTTATATCATTAGGTTATACCTCAATCATACAATTATAATATAAGGTTTTATTAGGTATTCAAAGTTTAAGAAAAAATGAAATGCCAAGTTACTTACACGAAAAACTAACTCAGTCTCCTAACCACCGCAGCAGTAGGCATTCTGAGTATCTTTTACTCCCTCGTTGCAGAACGCCCGCCATTCGAGGTAGCTTCAAGCATGCAGCCACGAAATGCTGGAACGATATACCTCCGCCGTTACGTTAAATTGGGACAGTTGGCTCCTTCCGTTCTAATTATTTTGTTTTATTTGGAGTGAGAGAAGTGAAGTTGGAGTGGAGGAAGAGAGAGTCAACTTGAGTGGCAGCATAATGCGTGCTAATCGTATTCCCATATTTTTATTAAATAAGACTGATTACTTCTGCATTTTCAATTTTATTTTATTTTTTAACCTTTAGGCGTACCGTGAGGTACGCTCATCAGATGGTCGGTGAGTGACCCTAAATCCCAGAATGTAGATGAAAACCAGCACTGTAACCGTCTTTGGTGTTGTATGCTGAGATGCAGAACTTTTTGCAGACACACAATTACACCGGACTGCCTCTTATCCGTGATGTATTTTAAGTTTTATGTATTATGGTGATTTATGTGTACAAATAAATGATTTTCTTTTTTCTTTCAAGATCGACTGATTAAAAATTGATTTGAGAGTTCCCATATCGATGAAGGTTTGTAATTAAACGAGCAGTAAAAATGCTAAATAAGCAGCAAATCATAATCAACAAAACAACCTATTTTTAATAACTGAAGTTATTTTAAATTACTAAGAATGTCATCATCAAGTTGCCGCAAGTTGCCATTACTTTATTATCTCCAGAGAATTTTAATTTGCTACCATCGATTTGTTCCTTATTCAGTATTTCCCGCAGCCCATTTAATTACTAAGGAGACTCCACTCTTCCATAACAAATTACAATGATAAGATATATGATTAAGTTTATCTTGAAAAAAAAAAGTGTGCGGTCAGGGGACCCCGTCAGGAACGAAGATCCTCACGCATTTTTTTTAAACTCCGAATGTAATTCGAAATAAAATCTCTATAGTTCATGTATTTTTTTTTTATTTTGTATCATATTTTCAATGCAAATAATTAAAAATAAGGAATCAAATCAAAAATCAAAAAGTTTCATTAAATACATTAGGAAAAATATTCATTTTCTTTATTGAAAAATAGGTACAATACTTTAAGTCTTATCATTATATTCTAGCATGGTAATTATCGGCTTATGGTAACTATAATAAGATACATATATTTGAGATTCAATTTTATCCAAATATATTTTTTCGTGTTTAGTATTTAGGTTATACAACCGGCCACGCACTAGTCTGCACGTCTGGTATTCTGCTTGACTCTCGCTCTCGATACTCGCACGCACACACACACACAGAGAGAGAAAGAGAAAGGCCTATGGAGGGGGTAAACATCTTACGTGACGTTACATTTTCTCTCGAATCACACCTACTGTAAGTCGCGTAAAAGAAATTCGTTCCAAAAATACAATTTACAATCTAGAGATAGTACCGAGGTTGTATTTGCTATAGATTACTCACTAGGCTATGCCTGTATTATATTATATAGATATGCGAAATCAGAAATAATGAAATATCGATTCGGTTCCGTCCCGCCTTTATAATATCAAAATCACCTGTTAATCCTGGAGCTTCTAGCATCATGTTAATCATGTATTGTCATTCATCTAATTGGGAAGAAGACATTTTATTGTTATGGAGTCTTTTTAAAATTGTTATTACTTATAGTCATTATGACCCATATTGTAGGAGAATAATCGTTCTCAATCGCTAGATTTAATTAAACTAACAGTAACAGAATAGAATATAACCTCCTATAAATTAGATTTTTACATTTGAAAATAGGCGCAAATCACCAAAAACCGTGTGATAGACGATTTACGAACTGATTTTGAAATGTCTCGCTCACAAACGTACAAGACACAGACAAAATAGAAAAGAGTTGGGAAGGTTGTTAATAGGAAGTATAATGGAACGAGGAGTTTTCCTCGCCCCCTTACACTTCTCATTCCGCCTTGGGGGAATGCGCTGGGATGGGAAGCCAAGAGTATAAATTAGGAGATTCCTTTATCCCATCACACTCGTACCAGCTTCTCAACGTGACAGGGAATAGGGAACATAATGATATGAGAAATAATAAAATATTGAAAATACATGCACAAGAGTAACGTGCATAAAAGTGAGACAACCCTCAGCTCCTCTTAATTTTATTATTAATCTAACTACAGTTTTTTTACTTGTATATGAGACTTGTTTTTATGTATAACTATGAAAAACAGTTAAACATATCATATCATAATGGGCATTAATGACATTGCATCATCTAATGTTACGAAGGAGTCAATGAACTACTAGACGCAGTTGCTTGATGAAGTCATAGACAAAAAATACACTATACACATTTTTTGTGGCAATTTGTTTGTTCGATATCAATGTTTAATACAGGAAGGAGGCCGGCGTAGAAAATGTTATCCACAAGTAGTTAACTATAGTAAAGACGTTTGCTGTGTTCGTTCAAATAGAAGGAAAATACCAAGCAACTAGCACCACACAGTAACCAAGCATTACTATCTTATTATTTTATTTCAACCACATAACAAAAATAATTATACACATAGTAATATCTGCCAAACTGCAGAACAGTTTGTCGGCTGAACTGATCTCTGCTTAGGAAATTAATTTTAGTGCGGTCTATTGTACAATTATATGTATTTATGTATATTTACACAAATGCTGTAATAATTATGTTACAAACTATGTTAATACTTTTGTTTAGGTACTAATGTTATATAAACATTGATTTATATTTTAACTGTATATGAAATATTTCTAATAAACATGCATGTGCATGTATAGGAGTTATATGTAAAGGAAAAGTTAATATGAAACTGAGTAGCTATAACTGCAATACTAAGTTTTATTTTATATTTTTCTGTAAGCTTTACTAGAAAAAGAATAATTATGAATGATTATTTATGAATTAAATAAACAAAAAATAGTTTTAACAGTGTCGTTGTGTTACGATAATCAATTACATTTATAGTCCTTCGCAATCGGATTAAAAGGTACCACAAATAGTAGAAATCTGATAATTTTAACAAGTAGGCAAATTCAATTAACTGAAGCTTATAATTAATACCCTAGCTCGTGTCTTACTTTAGTTAAATAAAAAAATAAATACGTTACTTCCTACTCAATAATTTTCACGTGTTTACTGAAATACGCTCGAAATATACTCGTAATTTGTAAGCCCTTTCCTTGATGTTTTCATATTTTGCAAGTAAAATAAGCTCTTGAGGGCGGGCTACAATTAGTTTAGCTTCTTGTTGGCGTTGGCGCGCTGCGAAAGGCTATTTTCAGCTAAGCCCTTTCGTGAGGACTGCACAAGAAGTTAACAACTTAAGTAGTCACTGCTACATAAACTAATATCAAGATTTTGAAGATCTTAGTCTTATAAATAACTATAGGAACCGTAACCGGCCCTTTTAACACCCAAGCAGCACACCAGCGTTTCAAGTGATTTTTAAAGGTATAGAAAACATCTATATATAGCATAGCAGCATCCAACACTCTTATAAGTCAATAATCTGTACAATGGCTTAAACCGGTTCTTAATTCTTAATTCATCTGTCAGCTGCTTAAAAGTAGCTGCAGCTATACAATGATCTTAAACTAACCTTCTGAAGTTCTTCTGGCTTATTAAGTATTAAGGCATACCATAATTGATGCCATATTATGAAACTCTGCTACGTATAGGTATAACGCTAATTGTGATCTGATTCTTTATTAACGATTCTTTATCAAAATATCTATTGTTATTTATAAATATTTATTATCCTTTATCGCACATATCGCAAATGGCGAGTTTAATGGCGTGCATCTACCAACCAACCTTCACGTAGAGCTGAAAGTGTGAATTGGAAGATGCGAAATAGCGATTAAGTGAAATCGTAAATTAAATAACATTCACGATAAGAGTCCAATATAAAAGAATTTTTTTCTCAACACATATTCGTAAGATCGTGAATTTGAATTTAGGCACGTACAGTACCGGCTAATTGAGCGATGGCACATAGTTCGCCCAAATACAAACTACTTTGCAGATCATTATTAGCTTATTCAATAAGCGGTTAGGTAGCGCCAACTGCAAATATCACTTTGTAGAACAAATCTGTTTATTCAGTTAGAGCAACGAATGTGAACTTTGTAATCACCCTAATAACGTATGAACGAAAAAATAAATTGTATGAAGTCGCTGCGCACAGTGCAGTCATGCGAGTACACTTTATACCGCGAACCCGAAAATTGTAAAATGAACTGCCAGCTGAGGTTTTCCCGCTACGCTTCAACATAGAGTTCTTCAAGTAAGCTGTGATTTTACAAGGGTGGCGTGCACCCGCGTACCCCCTGGGTTGCAGGTACCATGGGTGGCGGTAGCCACTTACCACCACGTGGGCCGCATGACGGCCTGTCACTAAAAAAAGAGATAAAAACAGAAAAAGTACGAATTTTCAATTGTTTCTATTTGGTCGATGAAGCAATGCATTTTGAGGAAACTCACGTGCCCGAGGATTAAAAAAAGCTTCTCGCATGACTACCATACCATAGTATCAGCCTGTGTCACTCCACTGGTGGATGTAGCCCTTTCCTAAGGACCGTCACCACACACAGTCTTTAGCTCTTCTCATCCAGCCACTACCGGCGACTTTCTTCAAGTCGTCAGTCCACGTGGCCGGAGGGCGTCCCACGGTACGTTTCCCGATACGTGGTCTCCATTCGAGGACTCGCCTCTCCCATCGGTTATCGGTCCTGCGGCATATATATGGCTTGCCCACTGCCACTTTAGCTTGCCGATTCTTTCAGCCATGTGGGCAATTTTAGAAATCTCTTCATTGCGGGTTTTGTCCAGCAAAGAAACTTCGAGCATAACTCTTTCCATCGCTCGCTGAGTGACTTTGAACTTATGAACCAGGCCTACCGTCAGAGACCACGTCTTGGCACCATACGTCATTACGGGCAGGATGAATTGATTGAAGACTTTCGTCTTCATACATTGTGATATAGGCAACGAGAACAGGTGACGCATTTGTGCTGAATCATGATAAAAACTCGCATAATGTATGATGGTCGGAAACCCACCCGTGATTAGGTACTAGATGAGGCCTGTGCCTTGCAGCGAGACGCTAACATCTAAGAAAATAACTTACTCAATTAACCAATCAAAATCTTTGAGTAAACTCCGACATGAGGCTCAAATAGGATCTTGGTATAGCAGCTGCAGCCCTGTAGGTGTCTGTGGGCGGTGGACTATCATTATGTGGATAGGCAGCCCATTAACCACGTCGTCTTAAAAAAACCTCTTCGTAACATTCAGTATGGTCGGAAATATTTTCGCAGGCCTTTTAAGTTAGCGTAGGTATCTCAGAATCCCATAAAACCTAGCTTGAACGGAGATAATCTTATAACTTGCATAGAATCAATATGAACAAGGCCAAAAGCATTTCACATTTCATTTTTCTTTTTTTGATATTTTGTTTAAGACATTTACATATTTTCTATATGTTTTACGTTCCTATGGTCTATATTTCTCATGTTCACATGTTCTATATTTCTATGTATTTTATGTATGTCTGTATGTGAATGTGTGGGAGTGTGGTTTTAGATATACAGTTTTAAAAAAATTAGCATAAACTCAATAATGTTTGTAATTGAGTGTGAGTTGATGTATGGATGTGTGTGTGAATGAGAGTTATAGATGCTAAAAATAAAGGATGAACTAAGAGATGAACTAACGATCTTTAATTCATAATCTTTGTTATCACAATTTTCTTGTAACCATTTCTATTTTATTATTCAACACGACTGAAGGCGCCCTCTTAACAAAATTCGTGGCACTCAAATATTCTCGACGAGGTTCTTTGCTAAATTAATGATAGCATGGACTTATTTGCATAATCAAGTTTAAAATCAATATTTATATCTTTCGATGTGCCTCTTTCATAAATTAACTATAATTTTAATACAACAGGAAATACTTTCAATTCTAAACAAAGTACGAGTACGTTGGCGCTATCCGCCATGATATTCACTCTATTTTCACTTCCTATTAATATCTAAGCTGTTCCAGTTATGGACTGGCCAACACATACTCTGAACATGAAGCCAATACAGCATCTATAGGTTAACGGACCATCTATAGGACGAAATGAAAAGAAAGACTTTTGAGCGAAAACTCGAGTAGCGAGTGAGTTGTTGGATTATTGTATTTCTTTGTGTTTTGTGGTTTAATGGTGATAGTTTATTAACAAAGTGTTTTTGTTAGTAAATTTTGTGATACTGAAATCATGAAACTTCATATATTTATACTGTTATTGGCGCATATTTATACCTGTGGATATCTTCAATTATCACTAACTCGGCGAAATAGAGAAACAAGAGGAAACCAGAGTGATAGTTAGTAGTTGCTCCAATATAGTTATGAGAAACAAGCACATTCCCAATAGATCTCATCCAAGCGTAAGATTGATGAAGACATGTCACATTTCACAATTCAAACTTCGTTTGTTTTAGACGTACATTATCATAAATGGAAGCCCAATTATATTTGACACATGGAGCGTATGACCCTTCTGATTGTCACTTGTCAGAGAAGGACGAACCCATTACACGGGCGATCAGTTTAAATTATTTTATTATATACCTACAGTATATCATAAAAGTACTCGAACATTATTCCTACAGTTACTCGCAGCAAAGTTATGTCATCTGTCTCCGCTTTATGCTAGCTACTAGTAGCCAAAGCTCTGTATTTCACGTTATTCTAATATTCACCAATTATCTCCACTATTACTCTATCATAATAGATATAGCTGTCTTATTAAGTTGTGAAAGGCTGACTACTGCTATTCCTAATGCGTATACTACATAATTAATCAGGCGTTAATTTGTGAACGTTCATTATACCATAATAACTAGCTCTTTTAGCATCTACTGCTGGTCAAGGGCCATATGCCCTCCATATGCACTCCGTCTTATGCATAAGGGATGGTTTGCCTGAAAACGCCACGCTGGTTAAACAGGTTAGCGAATCGATTCTTTTAGATGAGGTATAATTAATTTAATCAGGGCTTTATGGTAGCGACTTTGTTATCTCGTAGTCACCTTTTGGGACACTCATGGGAAGAGATGAACTAGTGCTATTCCAAAGCCGTTCGACACCACACCACCGTAACCAATCATTAGAACTATATATTTATAGCACTTTACTATATATTTCGCTACGTACGCTAGGCACACGTATGCCTAGTTGCTAAAGAGTACAAATTAGAAAAACCTGCAGCACTACATATAAACCGGCTTGACGAACACTTTTCCGTAAATAATTATTTCACAATAGTTAACCTATATTACAACACAACAATAACTATATATTTCTAAGTGACAACCAAAGAAGTATTATAGTTCTTTGAGGATGCGATTAACCAATAGTTATTGGTTACCAAAAAACCACAGAACTATACTGTTTCAGGTTTTATCAATCTGTATTCGATAGCGAATGGGCATATATCTATATACGTATGTGCATCAACCCGTATCTAGTTAAATATAAAGCAATGGACACATATTTTATTATTGCGACACTTATACTACTATTTACGAGATAACTATATAGGTGACCATAAAGTGTTGGTCAATAGGGCGTCCGATACAAACAGTCAGACCAAATACGCGACTCATTAACAACATATTCTACAGGCGAATCGATGTCGTCAACAACAAAAATAACGTTGTAGAACAAACCTGTACATTCAGTTATAGTCAGGTTAATTTACGTTCACAACGTAAATTAACCTTAAGAATCACTATATTCCCTCGTTTACCTATATTTTATAAGTAGCACTGGGTTTAATTGCTATAACTATAGGCTGTTCCAGATTGAGCGCCGGATTTAAATATCGCGTCATTTTTTTGTTTGGCAGTTGGCAACTCTGGTTTGTTTATAGATGTCACATATGACGTTGCAGTTAGTCAATATGGAACGCTACACGAAAAAGAAACGTATTGTTATTGTTAAAACTTATTACAAAATAATAAGAGTTTTGCTGAGACAGCTCGCAAACTAGGTTCAATTTTTGGTCGGCAAAGTGTACCAACTGAATCGTCTGTTCGGCATTTAATCCTGAAATCCTGAATAATGAATGCATCAACGGTTTATCAACGGAGTGTAAGGTCAGCCGATAATATCGCCAGGGTGAAGGCAAGCGTCATCGAAAACAGGAAAACATCAATTCGGCATCGTTTTTAACAATTGGACATTTCCAGAAGCTTTCTGAAACGAATAATGGAAAAGGGTTTACATTTTCACCCGTACAAGATTCAATTAACCCAAGAGTTAAAACCTCAACGTTAAAACCAAGAGTTAAACCTCATCATTAGCAACGTCTGATGTTTTTTTTTCTAAATTAAATCCGGCGCTCAATCTGGGACATCCTTTATTATTCTATGTGTGTTGATATGAGTAACTATTTATTTCTCATTCTTTGCTTTTTCAAACGGTAAGCTCTATTAGGTATTATTAAAAGCCAACGACCATAATATTATCTATTTTAACAGCACGTATCATAAATAAAAATAAAATAATTTCCACTTCATTATCAGTATATTCCTTAATGCGATGATGTATTTATAATTAAAAAGAGAAAGCTCATGTATTTCATAATACCAAAACAAAGCAACAAACGCACTTTGTTTATCAATCAAATCGATGAGTATTTTTCCATTTCACCTTAAAGTCAGTTGATGTGCACCCACGGCTTGCACCTATAGCACCGGCTTATCATGAACCGCCCTCTCGGATTTTAATGTATTAACAATTGTTAAAAAGAGAAAGAAGTGATGACCGGTCGTGGTTCTTGTTGGACTGGTCGTCGTGCACCACCCACTGTCGATGCGATCTATTGTCTTGCCAGCTTATCTGTCCATTATTTATAATGACTAGAATAGTGCATTCACGTCAGTTTAACACCTACGCTCAGAACGCACATAGAAGAACCGCGCCTTTTTGTTTAAGAATTTTTATTATCCCACATTAAATTTGAATACATAAGTATTATTATTTAATATATCATAAATTATATCAAAACAATACCTTTAAGCTTTCCTTTTAAACACAACACCAACATTAAATTACTAGAAACCATAAAATGCAGACCTATAAAATAAAGCTTAAAAATATTATACATAAACGTTGTGTTGTACGAGTATAAAATTGGATACGTTTCACTTCTCTAACTAACTGAAACTTCTGTAATGTATTTTAATTTCACACATACCAATCCAGATACAAAGATACAAAGAAAAAGTACTCATATTTATCTATTAAATCTGTCTTAAACGCGAAAAATCTTAAAAGTTATAAAGACCAAGTATTTTTGTAATTGATTCTGGGAGTATTGTAAAAAATCTGTACTGGACTCTCTCATCTCACTTGTATACAAGTTAATCGTCCGCAAGAACCATCGAAAGACAGCTTTATGTACGCTGATAAGACAAGCCAGGCTCTGAATTAAGGGCGGTCACGTGCCCCGGGAAAATAAGATGGAGTACGAGGAATATTAAACGCCTGCTCTCTGCACGTTTTCTACTTTAATTTATATTTTTAAAGGCTTTGTTTGTTGTTGTAAGTAATTAAAGTAATTTGTTGTATTACAGAAAGCAGGACATTCAATAATATTTCAGGAAACAAATATTACATACCAAAGTATTAAGCATTCGAAGAGCCGCGAGAATTTACTCCTATTTGTCAACGGGTTTGGTACAGTAATACCCTACTCAATGAGGTAATGGAATTGGTTCAAAAATTGTATTATGAAGGTAAGCTATTACAGCAGAGATAACAGTAAGAGAGTGACCACTGCTTGGTATCTATTCTGGATACATATTTATGAGTTTGTAAATTGAAACCCCATTGTGAACTTTAAAAGCATACATTTTTCAATTATTCCTAGTTCGGTAAACATAGTGGGAAGTCCACGTGGCTGTGTGATACCTATCAATCCATTCTGTGCCCGTGTTGTGGGTTAACGAGGATGTAATTGCAAAGGGAGGCCTATTAGAGCTTTATAGTTAGTGGGATTTTATAGGCTGATATTGATTCCTCCTGCAGTCATGAATAAAAATATTAACTTTATACTTAGTTTATTACTATGTTATTCTATTATTCTATGTTTATTCTATTTATGTGTTCGGTCTATATTTAATATTGATTCTATGTAGTATGTATGTACATTTTGTAATATAAATAGGTTATTATTACATACGTAGGTATATAGATGAATTAAGTTCATTGTTTAATGTCTACTACACCCGCTTTAATTTAATCAACGCGACGGTAGGCTGGTGGAGAATGCTTAAGGCATTAAGTCCGCCTCTGTACAATATAGTGGAAAAAGAGTAAATAAATAAATATATTTAGTTCTCACAACAACTTATTTATTTATATACTTTATTGTACACATAAATGATATAGAGAAGGTTACAAAAGAAAAATACGTACAAAAGGCGTGCTTATCCCCGAAGGAAATTTCTACCAGCAAACCTCGGAGAGCGATAGGTGACCAATTAAATGGGCAGACATAGTGCGTACCTACATGAACTATTGCAACTGTTTAAACAAAGATGGTTATGAATCTGAGATAAATCAATGAATGAAGAGCCGTGTGGTGACGTCACGCGCCGTGGGCTGACAACCGCGTGCTGATGATATACGCCTCCGAGGCGACGGTGTTAATTGACATCCACTACTTTAAAACTATTCACGTTCCGTTTCAAAACTGTAAACATGTCCAATAGTAGACCGCCCACGGCATAGACGCATCAATTTGTTATACGTTAATCTCTCGTGAAAGCACTGATTAATGCCTTTGTTAAGCTAATGAGACCCTCTTGATGATACGTAATCAATAATTATACGCTCGTGGCTTATGAGTTTTTCTCAACTGGACCCATATGGTTTAACCGCCTACTGGATAATTTAGAGAGATAAGCGTTCAACATGTTTGACACGCTACTTAAAGATTTTAAACGTAAAAATGTTTCCCAATTTTAGAATAGCTCCGGCCTTAAGTTGGATTTTGGTTGGACCTAAAATTTAGTAAGTGTTGTGATTAGAGAGAAAAATGGAGAAAATAATGAAGCGCATTAGGCAATGCCGACGATTGTTATCATCGGTATACTTATCATAATATGCTGCAATACCTTCACTGTATCTTGTTCCAACTCCTCTGAATCGAAATACATTAAGTTTATTGTGCAATCGACTCGCAACGTAATCGCATCCTCTCTCTGACAGACAAGACACCTCCGAAGTACGACCTTACATTGTACCCATTCTGCTTCCAGTCGCGAACACATAAATATTCAACCAATTAAACATAAATAGGATAGAGTTGTGATCGCAGCCGTCAACGTGAACAATTGGTGTCGTTTGCAGCGACAAACACGTTTTAATATGAGTGACATATCATAAGTATAATATCTGACACGAAGGCCTCAAACAGTCCTCTCACGTACCACGCACCTTGGCGTTGATATTTATATGAATTCAGACGCATGTTGTGCCACAGCCGTGTGATATATCATGTGAAGTTAAACATTCCATTTGAGATGACTAACAACGATGTGATAAAATATTCGTAATTTCCCTTCTGAATTTTATATGACAGGAATGGGCGAATATTCGAGGGAAAATCTTTTTTGCTATAAACATCTTTCAGTAATATCATAGCGGGTTTTCTGCGAACAGAAATATTATATATTAACATTGATCTATCATAAGATTATTAGATATCAGGAAATCTCCAAATAAAATCTGTTTTAATAATATTCTTCTGGAACCTTCTCTTGACGTTTCAGACCTAGTGGTACAGTTATCTTGCATTATCATCCCTTCTATTCTCACCTAGATTAACAACATAATCATTCTCCCACCTCCCAATGTGCCTCTCTATCAAAAGATTGCTGATAGAGAATGCCTTAAACCATTAAGCTTGCTTTTTGTAGATTAATATGCAATGCGGTGAATAATAAATAATTAGATAAATAACGACAAAGTAATAACGATCTAATAAAGTAATAACGATGAATGATACACGCGGAAAGTTTTTCACTTCACATGAAGTGCAAAAACGGCAACAAGAACTATAAATGCATTTAAAACTAGCGTACAGCTAATTTTGCACTCTCAACATGCAACCCTTCAAATAGATTTTACTCGTAAGTAGTTTCGAATTGTAGTTAACAAGCGGAATAATTGTTTGTTTCCATAAAGCCCTCATTCGACTGCAGTACCTATTGAATACTTATCGACTGTTGACGGGATCATTCAACAAGTTTACATATTTACGAGTATATACTGTTATAATATCTCTGGCTTATTACATTCCCTCCCGAAATACGATAGAACATATCGCGGCAGTCTTTTGTGAGAGACCCCTCTCTCACAAAAGACTGCCAGTCGTAACTCGGCCAGTCGGGCCCGTCCAGTGGACTGTGCGTGCTGCATGCACAGTCGTAACTAATCGTGACCATATACAAATACGAATAAAGCTATTAATAATTCTTATTACCATAATAGGACATTCATATCATGTACAATATACGTTTTATCATGCAGTAAATGGGTATTGGCCAGATTGTACCAATTTACAATCGTGCAGTATCATTGGATATTCAAATCCCGTACCCAACCTTCTGTAAATCAATTCCAGGAATTGATATACGGGTACTTGAGAGATAGAGTTAAAGTTACATCTGATTACTATTGTAATAATATGTATATTAATATTACATTTTATATAATTTATACATATTCTCAACTAAGATATAAATAAATAATTTGATTACAATTTACAATATTGACATTAAGTATACCTTAACAATAAAAAAATGTTGACGGTTATTGATGAACGAATTAAGAAATTATCGTTATATTTATTTTATTAATGAATTAATTAATGAAAAAGTATCCGAAAAAGTTCTCGCAAAAACGTATCAATATGAACTTATTTTCGAAATGATTAATGACGCTGTGTTGTGCACGCTTCATGATAGAACGAAATCAAATTGAATTAGTGAGAAATAGAGATTCATTGTTGTCAGCATATTTAACGTCCCACTGCAGAGCACAGACCTCCCATATCACTAGGGAGTTTCGGACCATAATTCACCACGATGACTCTATGCGAATTGGTGGATACCTACATATACAGATTTTTTAAATTCCGAAACATGCTGGTTTCCTTACGAGATTTTCCTCGCTGTCAGCGCAGTGCTTAAAGAATCGTTTTTTTTTACTTTAAAATCCATACTTAAGTTGAAACTCTACGGATCGAAGATTTGAACTCGTGACCACGTGAATGGGAGTCGAGAAGTGACTTTTAGAGATATAGAAAAGAGTGTTTTTTTATAGAAAGAAGACGGCATACGAGCATACAATCCACCTGGTGGTAAGTGGATACAGTCATCCGTACATCCGCGGTACATGCCACCTTCAGTAGGTACACAATGACAAACATTGGTACACTCCCGGATGCGCTGCCTGCCTTTGAAGATGTAGGAATGGATTTAGAGGAAGGGTTGGGAAAATGGGGAGGGATATGATGGAATGGGAATGGGTTCTAGCATATCTCACTCAGTACCGAAACACGTACATATATTAAGGAATAAGATAAAGTAGGAAATGCGGTACATTTCAAGTCTACTGTGAGAGTTCGGGCCTTTCTCACCACATCCTGATAAAGTAACGGTTAAAAATCTGATTGATAAATTATTTATGTGTCAATTATCTGCCAATTAAATCTAGCTGATACTGACTTTGTGATAAAGTATAACTGACTTTCTGAGACCTTCTCTTAAAGTATCAGGAGGTGGTGAGAATAGCCTTTAAGCCTTGTTGTATTATTTTAACAATTCCGCTTCGATAAACATTGTAACTATTAAAATTAACCACACCCGCCAGCTGTTAAACAGTGTCATCGCTGAAATTCTAAACTTATGAACATAGAATGAGGAAGGGAAACACGATATCTCTGATGGTAGTTACGTACTTTGTGCAGTTGCGTATCCATAAAAACAATTAGTGGAAGTTGACATGGCAACGCATGGTATGCCTTGCGATTCTTTTTGTTGACGAACTTTATATTCAACACTTTATAAATTTATAATTATTTAGTGTTTATTTTAATTATTATTACAATTACAATTGGTTATACTGATGACATGGTCATAACCAACTTACCAATTATATCAACTTTGTGAAGACAAACGTAAACCAATTATTTCAGACGACCGATAACCCAGTTTGTAGTGCCTCTAACTATCCTGGGTCCCGGGTTCGATTCTCGGTCGGACATTCATTTCTTTAAATGTGTGATCAAGTCTGGTTGGTATGTTCCTTTCTGTATTTATTTATTTACCATATAGCCTGGATTTTAAAAAAATGAATACTAGTTTATGTGATCGGTCTACTTTGATCATGTATTATATTACAGACTTTGTAAAGGTTTACTCTGTAGCGACTAGACATATATATACTCGTACAATATATGCATAAATCCGTAACTAACGAAAGATCAGAATAGAGCAATCTACCTAACACATTTTTCATTATTGCATTGCTTGATGGACTTTTGCAAAGTAACTCCTGATTCCATGAATATATACATATATTTTGAAGACCGACGTTTAAAACATCAGTATGAGTAATATATTATGTATGAAAATGTATCGTCAAACAAAATTTCATTATTTTGGCGTTTAGAATTTCAATGTCGAGAGGTTGATACACATTTCTCCAATAACCTTGTGTTATTATTATTATTGTTTCATTTAATGCTACTTTCTCGTAGTAGCTTATCAGTAGTTGAAATACATCACTTTATCATGAAGGAATCTGTCATTGTTTGAATCTACTGAACAACTCACTCAATATCAATATCAGCCTAAAATGTCCCACTACTGGACATATGTATCCCAAGATAATCGCGGAGGGCCCACTGGTCACTTTTTTTAGAAAAACTTTTTTGAGTGAGTATTCCATTTATTAATTGCTCCTTAATTATTCACTTTACAATTCTTTTTTTTACAATTTTAGTCGTTCAGGTCTCCGTGATAATCCCATGGGAATAATCAAGCTTCGTTGTACACACTAACGCATTCTCTTTACAAAGCAGCATTATCTCTCGAATCCCCCGCAGGATCTTGGATGATTCAATTTGTCACAAGTACGAGTAGGTAGGCACGATTAGATTATTAAGGGCATTAAGTCCGTAACCTCAAGGGTGAGGCCATTAGCCGAGCACAATTTCAGCACTTTAGATCTTATCTACGTATCAAAAGACACGAGATAATGTCTCGCACAATCCGGAATTGAAAAGACAGGTCAATGATCGACAGAGGCGGAGGAAACTTCCCCTTGCAGCAACATGTATTGCACCTATGCTAATAACTGAATCACTTGCACGTGTGACAGGTACATTCATTATAACCAGACATTAGGCTGATAAAAGACATACCATACCATCAACCTGTGTCTCTCCACTGCTGGATATAGGCCTCTACCAAAGACCGCCACCACAGACAGTCTTCAACTCTTCTCCTGCAGCCACTAGCGGCGACTTTCTTCAAGTCGTCAGTCCACTTGGCCGGATGGCGTCGCACGCTAGGTTTCCCGGTACGTGGTCTCCTTTTGTGGACTCGTCTCCATCATCCGTTATCCTGCGGTTATCCGGTCCTGCGACATATATGGCCTGCCCACTGCCACTTCAGCTTGCTGATTCTTTGAACTTTGAGCTAAGACAATTAACGGCAAATGCAAGATGCCTCATATCTACAATATGTGTGGCTTTTCATGACTTAAAACCGCTAGACGTTTTGTAATATTGGTATAATTAATCATTCTGACAAGCAATCTCTCCAATAACTATGAACGTTACGCCCTGTTAGTAACATTATGAAATCATTAACTTCATAACGTTGTTGAAGATATGACGAATAGGAACTTTGTGATAGGCAACTTAATTTTTTTTATAATACCAATTACATTTGTGTTAACAAAAACAACCTCCCATGCAACACGCCTTTCCCAAGTGAATATTAAATATGTTTTTCTAAATGAAAAACGTTTTTTTCCCTTCTTTCACCTGTAACTACCTATTGTTGCATACAGGTTTCATAAAAACTAATAATTTTCGTTCTACGACTTTTTTAAATTCAGCAGTTTTTTATATTACCTACTTAAAAATGTAGTCACTCTGTGAAGTGAAAACAAGCAACGTCGTCAATTTGTGTTGAGAAACAGAAATTGCAAGCGGACGGTGTAGCGGACAGACAAGGACAAAGAATACACAAGGGTGAGAAAGTCATTATAAAAATAACATTCTTCTTTAGGGAAAATATCAAGTTCAGAAAAAAAAAACGTCGAACAAAAGTTGATACTTTTAATGATATATGGTATATAAAGGTGCAGTTATTTTTTATTTAACCCTGGATATACCTCCAAATCAAAAATCTAGAACGTTCGTCGTGAAATATTTTCATTTAAAAAAAATTAAACCCAGTTAAAGAAAATAATACAATCAGATTCAAGTGGAACCACCTCAGGCGGCAACTGGCCAATTCTCGAGGGACGCGCAAAAAACATCGGGCAGGCGCGCAAGCAATATAAATAAATTGCACACCGTATCTCGTCCAGTTAACTCTTTTGTAATAGTTGGTCACGCGCGACAATCACTTTATTGGTCAGTTCCTCAGTCGTGATGAATTGTCAACATAACCTTGATGGATAACAAGCGTATGATCATAGAGCACTCTTACAGTAACTAAATAAGTGGATTGCGAGTAGGGGGGCAGTGCAGTAAAATCATTCAAACACGAAAAATCTTTTAAATCATGTAACATACTTCGTCAAATAGAATACATTTCATATAATAAAGTGGGTTAGAAAATATTGCTTACATTATTACATAATAATTTTGTAACCGGATAAATATTGCACCAATTGCTTCAATCATCAAAGAATGATTTTTATTATTTTGTAACATAATATATTATTAAACAAAGTTATTGCAATATAGGCACAGTTCATTGCATTTGAAGTAGGCTAGTTGAACAATAAAATTAATATACCTACAGCTTCCATAGTGTTTATTCAAATTCTATTATTATTTGTTGCTGTTAAAAATTGTCACAAATTGTTCACAGAAGAAATCGTATGGCACGTAGTAGAAACAAGGGGTTATTGTAAACAATAATGTAGTAATTGTAAACAACAATTTTACAATAAATGTGGGCATAAATATACCTACATTTATCCTATTCCCAATTATTTTCCAACAACAACAGAATAAAAACATCCCATTACTTTCCGTAGGTGTCGTAAAAGGCTCAAAACCGCTACCGCAAGCCCTGGGAACTACACTACCTCTGTAACAATGGACTCGCCAACGCTTGGCCAGCGTGGCCTTCTTTAGACCATACATCCCTCATGCACATGACAATGTGCAATAGGACGCCCATGTCCATAGACATAGACATAAGGGCTGGTTACGTTATACGGTACTAATAGTAAAACAGATCTTTTATTAACATTATTATCTTTGCTAAGGCAGTGCGCCAGGAAAAGATTGTACTGAAAGGTCATTTGCCTCGGAAGAAGTACCTAAACAAATGAGGTCCAAGCAAGTTATTTGCACAAGTTCTCAGTCCAACCAATAGAAACGGTTTACACGTGACATTGAGACACTAAAGTCAACGAACCGATGTTTTAAATTTTAATCGCCGAGACGAATCTTCATCAATATTTCGCGTCTGGCGTTTCATCATGACCGCCTTTTGTTCTAATTATATAGCACTATCGTTATTTCAAGACTTTTTGTAATAATGAGAACTAGACCTTTACCTACCAGGCTACCACCCTGCACATTAATTAGACAATATTTTTGATCACGCGTGCTCTTCAGCAAGAAATCTTCAGTGTTCTTTAGACTTTATTCGAGTTTTCAAGAACAACAAAATCTTAGTTGTAAAACTGCAATAGGGGGATAGTGCACGCTGCATTCCCACAGCCGCTGGGCACACTCGACTGGCCACGTTACCCCTCCCTCTCAGAGGACAATCTTGAAATGTACTGCATTTACAACTTTATCGTATTTCCTCAATGTACATACGTGTTTCGGTAATGAGTGAGATATACCAGAGCCCACTCCCATCCCATTCTATCCCTCCTCATTTTCCCAATCCTTTCTCACAATCCATACCTTAATCTGCTAAGGTGGGCAGCGCATTGGGGGACGTGCCAACGTGTGCCATTCTGGACTGATGTTGTCATGTATCGCGGATGGCTATGGACCACAGTGTCCACTTACCATCAGGTGGACTGTCTGCTCGTTTGTCGCCTATTTCTATAAAAAAAAACTTTGTTCAGCCACGAAACGCTGAGGTTCTGCGTGTTTAACTGCATATATTAAGTAGTTATGCTTATATCAAGGAATATACGTATAAATATATTTGTTTAACTTTGTTAAACCTGCTTTTATAAAAACGTAAACTTTATCAGCAGTCTTAATGTAAACTGTAGACAAAATAGACACATTAAGATAAATCTAAAACATTTTTCTATTCCTTTTTACTTTGAATAGTTATAATTTCCGTTGACATCGTTTCATGTCCATTATCATATAAAAGATTGAATGATTAAAGCTATGTAACGGTGGCCCGTGGGTCAATATAATTTTTGTATAAATTTACTATATTTATTGCAGCCAAAGCCTTTGTAGTCGCAAAGTTTGATTCTATAAAAACATCAATAAATTACTATAAAGTCGTTCACCAGTTAACGTATAGGTTCGGGTACCTACGCCCACCAAAGAATCAGACGAAATTGTTTTACACAGCATTTTTGTCTTTCTGGTAGAAAAAAATATTCTTCATATAATAAATCTATGTTTAGGTATAAAAAGACATATCCCGACTGACTGACTGATTCATCATTGCCGCGGCGAAACCGCTGAAGGTAGAAACAGGTAGAAATTTGCCCAATAATTTGGTACTCAATATCGACTGGCCAATTATAAATCCGAAAGTTTTTTGTGTTTGTTTAATTGTTTGATGTTTTCGCAATTAAATTACCATACCGGTTTCAAAGCAAGTTTGACAGAGAGGTAGTCTGAAATCCATGCACACTTTCTATCCAGTCATTTTTTTCAGGGGGATTACTTTACTTTATCCATTACTTACTTTTAAAACAAAAAATGCACGCGGACGAAGCCCCGGGCAAAAACTAGTTATCCTACACGTACATTACACATGAATTTGTCATTTAAAGGAGTCCCTTTTTAACTAGTTCTTAAATAGTCAAGAATAAAAAAATAAAAGAAGATTATTTTTCACCAAAACCATTAAATATTGGGAAGATATATGTTTGAATAAGATAGCTTATTTAAAAAGTAGACTATTTGTGTTGCGAATATTGCGCTTCTAGCAAACTGGTCCCATATAAGTAACGTGACCATTTCTATTTTTACTCAAAACGGGACATTGTCAAAATTACCGCGACAGTGATAGTGTCACGATAAAAAAAAACTAATTTTATATGTTGAGAACATTTATTGAAGAAAACAATAATTACAATCAAATGATACCTAGGTAATGAATCAAAAAGTAGGAAAAACTGATTATTTTTATATTTGTCTGATAAACAAATTTGTTTTAATATGATGATGATGATGATCAGCTGGTGATGATTTTAAATAAGAATAAAATTCTTGGCAGGTTTTTTTAATATTCACCATCGTTATCAATAGGCTATCAGTTATCATTCGTTATCAGTTAATAGGCTGGTTGACATCTTCCAAATTGTGTTTATCGTGATTTTGAAAATTAAAATATGAGCGAGGGCTCATTCGATTCGGAATGGACTCTAGAAAATTGTGCGAAATAATTCAACATGCACAGAAACAATTGCATAAGTTCTAAGCAAATAAAGATTTAAACGAGGGGTCTAGTTTTTTGCAAATAACTCAAAAACTATAAGCGTTAGAATATATTATAAAATAAATGAAATAAAAATTTTTTCAACATTTTTTTTTTGTTGAAGTATCTAGATAAATACATTAATAGATCATTTCTTCAAATTTTTTAAATTACTATTAAGTAAAATTAAAAACAACCGCTGCGTCACCGCGCGGAGTGCTATTTTCATTATTATTAATAATTATGATAGAGTTCCGGGAGATGACTTTTTTTATTGGAAATTTCTTCCCCTTTCATAATCTTTTTGAAAATCACTCTAACGCTTATAGTTTTTGAGTTATTTGCAAAAAAAACTAGACCCCCCTTTTTAAATCTTTGTTTCTAACTTTTGCAATTGTAACATCCCGAATCGAATGAGCCCTCGTTCATATTTTAATTCGCAGAATCATGATTAAACACGTTTTTAAAGATGTCAACCAGCCTATTAACTGAAAACGGGACAATTCTGCGTCCCGAAGCCTTCCTCGGGGACACCGGGACGAAGTACCGTAAAACGGGACAGTCCCGTTCAAAACGGGACGAATGGTCACGTTACATATAAGTAGGTATTAATTAAAATCTCAAGTTCGAGCCTTGAGCGGCTTTCATTACCAGTAGCGATCGTTATCCGATCAAACAATAATCCTACCAAATTGTAATGGGCCTGCTCTATTATTACTACATTTATTCAAGTAGGTAAGGCAATTGAAAATGGAAGGGTGAGGATCGCGTGAGTCTCCTTCGGACTGAACTTGCGGCGGAGTGTGGGCGATTCCCAATTAAACAGTAATTTCCGCAAAGCGTTCGATCAATGTTTTATTCCAACCTATAACCAATTGAGCATGAACTTCTACAAACAGGTTTTTGATTTAATGTTAAAGCTCATTACATTCTGGAGACAGTGTCTTAAGTAAGCGAATGAATCGAATAAATAACTGTCCTCGAAGATATTATCGTAGGTACATGCTAAGGCGAGCACTTTCTAGGGATAAATTAATGTTGGCCTTAATGGAACGTGTCGCCGTGACGTAATTAGACATGAAGATGCATGTACTTCAAAGTTTCGCCTGAGTGATGGAGAAATCTAGTTTGCTATTTTGAAAATATTGCTATTATGAAATAAACATTACATTTACTATCGGCAAGTACTCGTAAGAGAAATTACGATAAACGTAGAAATACGTATAGTAGGAGTAACTTCATTTATTATTTCAATTGATTCCTTTTGACTTCTTTATGAATGGCTATTAATATTTTCCTGGTTGTTGCTATTGGTCGCCACGCTGTTCAATAATGTTCAATACGCAAAATGTTAAATACACACAATGTTTCAAGTTGAAACATTATGATTGAAACTTTCAACGCATCATGTTTAATACGCGTAGGTAATAATTTTCGTATTGAACATTTAGCGTAATTGAACAATATGCGTATTGAGCATTTTTCGTGTTAAACTAATGCGTGGCGACGGTCTATTCAGCTTTCTATCACACAAGTGATATACATTAACGTCTATGTAAATAGGAAATAGTGGTAGGAAAAATATTAGATCTGTGGGAAAACATGTGCCACAACCACGAGTGAATTTCCATTATCGAAATGTAATATTCTAAAACGATCGCACCGTCTCCATATTGGCCTCCTCTTCATCTCCTTTAGCCCATCACTAGAACCACCAACTAAAATTTAATTTACCTGGACAGTCACTTTTATCAAGTTATAGCAATGTAATACAAAAGTTATACTTATAAAGTTATAGCCAAAGACTTCTAGATACTAAATACTTTAACATCAAACTCTACTTAAGACAACAAAGATGAACTGCCTCGACATTGCTAACATTGCCTTTCCCCCTCCATTCACCTACTATTTTGGTGAGGGTAAGAAAGTATTCTGTATTGCCTCCTCAAATAAATTCTTTTAGTCAATGATTATCTTACACAAAAAAATAAATCCTCTGTAGTTTGATAAAACCAATAAGACCATAACTTATGTTTTAAATGTTGATGATAAAATATGCAAACAACAGTAGTCACAGACCACCGCGTTAACAATATGGTCACCATTTTATTTATGGAAGTACCTACGCTTTATTTGAAATAACAATGTATAATTAAAACCATTGATTGAAATGATAACAAAGTGATTTGTGACCTTGAACTTAAAATGGTCGATGTTTAAAGATATGAATGAATTTAATATTTCAAGGACAAGGGACACAATTGATATAGGTACTCATCAATGACTAATAGGTGATGAGTAATGCGAATGAAAATTATGCAAGTCGACATGACCACATTCCTGATTGGTTATCATTCGACGTCGATGAGAAATTTCATTTCTTCCGTCCTTGTAGAATTCAAAATTACAGACCCTTCAAATTTCCAAACTAGTAAACTTTGTGAACGTACTAGCACGAGTACTCGCGTTTAAACGAGTTTAAATGCAGCAGAACCGTAGGTAGTAACAGGAGCAGGCGCGTGCGCAACATCGATGATAAGTATGCACATTATCCATTTTACACTATATTTTACGGCACCACTTTGCAGTAATGATGTTATGACGTGTCTTTTAAATTATTAATTTGGTAGCGAATAATTTAATGACAATACAAACTCTATAATGATAATGGCATTACAATGCATTAAAATTTTCTTTACGGTAAAAAACAATGCTTGTAAAACATGCAATAGTATATTTTACTGAAGCAAAATGCAGATCAATTACTGTTCAATTTATAACAGAGAGAATGCTGGCGTTAAATAATGCTCAGGTGCGGCTAAATAAATCAAACATATATATCTGCTCTTTTTTGTTTTAAGTAGACTGCTCTTTAATGACCTAAATCCTCTGAATTATTCTAAGGTTGACTGAAAGAGATTCGTTCTATAATACTTAGGAATAAGTCTGCCTCTTTATATTTATCGTAATACAGTAGTGTCTTATTGTAACATTTCATTACAAGTACAATAGACAGAACAACAACAACGAATATGTGTTGAATTACACTATCGCCTTAATCATTGGGCCTTCAGGGAGGTCTGACTATGGCTCGCGGCAATCATCCCGAACAAACACATCTAATAACACACACTATGGTATATTTGCACAGATATAATTTTCCAATATATTTCTCCACGCATGAACTATTACATGTTACAGTGCAAACGAACCCACACACGGTGAAGTATAACAACATTGCAAATAAGAATCGAGCTTCCATCATTATTTAAGAACTTGTAAAAGGATGATTTGGATTTTTTTCAGAAGCTTAGGTATATAAAATGCATAGGACGTAAAGTAACATGTAAAAATTTTGAACTCGAATATGTTACATCGTGGTTACACCCACAGATCTACGATTTTTGCAACAGGTCTATGAAACAAGTATCGATACTTTTCGGTATCTAGTACTTTCTTGTTTCATAACAATACTTTCGTATACTTTACTTTTTAGTCCTACTTTACTCATACAGCGGGTATCGTATCAAAATTAATATAAATATTAATTTCTTTACCGGGATACCTTTTTGTAATACTATTCTTGAGTAAAGTATCGATACGTTTGATTCGATACCGTGTTCCTAAACCTATGATTACACCCATCAATATATTCGCAACATTACATATATACTCGTAAATAAGAGTATGATAGCAATTCAATTAAGCCAGTGGTCTACATATACAGCTATGTGTAGCTACACATGCTTAACTTTTAACAAATGGCCGTTTACGTGAGAACACGTTGCACCTTCATAACCGCTACATAAATTGTTTTCGAAGCGCCAATAGCGACATTCCCGCATTTCATTGCAAGTAGACTGCATGTATGATATAGCTGGGTAATAAATCACGTCACGATGATAAAATCACAGCGATTTGCAACACTATCAAGTCACTGTCATTTTTCTGTACAAAATCACGTCGGTATTTACAGTGGCGACCATTGATTTAATTTAATATCGAATATCCCGGATGTGAGTATTATTGGAATTTTGAATCTTACAAAGAAATAAAAATGTTTTAAACAGTAGGTACGATATGTTTAAATGGTAGTAATAAGGGTTCAATTTGTTCATGATTATTATTAATTTATAGGATTTACGTAAATATAATTATGAATATATTAGAACTAATCGATTACTGAATCTCGAAAAACAGAAGGGTAACAATTGTGCCCTGATCTCTTGCTAGACGAAGTGTGGCTACTGATAAAGTCACAGTGGCTTTTTGTAAGTGGAACTACAGTCGCAGTGACTGAACATCGACGGCAGATTCTTATTGCATGAGAACCGCGCACGAGTGCAAGCATCGATTATGCGGGCCGCAATCATTGTTCGTAGGCCTGGCTCTGGTTACATGAACTTTTTTTAATTTAACGATTTAACATTTAATGAAAACTTTAAGGTACATACTTGCTCTAGCAAGGAAATTAAATTATTCACTCCCAATATATGTAAATTATAAGTTTCAAGTATTCGATCTATATTAAATAACAATGTAAAATGTAATTAACATTAAAGTTTATCGAAAAAACAGAAATAATTAATACAACCCTAGAAAACAGTGTTCAAAAATAAAAACCTATAAGAAACCTAAATACGCGCCTGAATACAGTACGAGTAAAAACGAATGGGTCGACAATAAATCGAAAATCAAATTACAACATAAATTACGTATTTTTTAAGATTCAGTCTTTTAAAAAATATTTAATTTATGAGAGCATTTCGAAAGCGTGCAGATTGAATCGAAAACAATCCCCCATAGCCACAAGAACTGCGAGACGGAATATTTAACTTAAACCTAAATTTCTCGTCTAAATAGGCTGAACTACATATTTGACGTCTCCTTTAAAATAATCATAGTTTATTTTTATTTGACTTTGATTACAAGGCGAATGGCCTGCCTGCCCAGCGCCTACGTATTCGTTGCATAGTTTATAGTGGATTTGTCGCCAGGGGAAGTCTCGTGCATGATATATGAGCGTCTCTACGATCGCTGCAACACGGTTCAATCACAGTACTGTGGTATAATATTACTTGTGATGGTGCCTACTTTGTAAGCTGTCTTCACACAACGCGATAGGTACGCCTCGAGAACGATGATCTCAGGGGTGCAATTTGTGGCCTATTCGGAGCAATAACATACCTCCAGAAATTCACTGCCGTCAGTACCTAACGACGCACGAAAAATATGTGATTTAGTTTTCCTGCATTTAAAGCAGTTGAGCCACTGTTATATCTCTGTATACTAGTTCAATATGCATCACGTTGTAGGCACCTTGCAAGAATGTTGAGCGAGTATAAATATGCCGCGTGGATTTATTTATATCTACTAATTACAGGCGAGGAGCAGTAAATATACGAATAGAGGAGCTACTAAGGTACTAGGTTGATCAATTAGTTTCTGGAATCGGATACTTTACATTAAATTACAGGAATGCATTCTATTTCATTCAAATCTCAAATTCAGTAGTAGCCAGTGCCAAAAGTATTAAAAAAAACCGTCCCCAATATTTTTTTCGTTGTTTACATTTGACGGAAATTTAAATAGTGTGCAAAATGGAGTAAAATCGAAGTTCGTGCGCTTATTAAATATTTCTGCCTGAATTTTTTTTCTACGAAATGTGTTTTTGAAAAATTTCAGTCTACTTTGGGAGACAATGCTCTGTCTTCTTTTACAGTAGCATACTGGTGCGCTAAATTTAAACGCGGCAGAACCGTCTGTAACGACGAGACTCGCTCTGGGCGCCCAACAACCGCTGCTACTGAAGACAATGTTAAAGAATTGAAGAAATTGTTAAGACAGATCGACATGTGACTATTCGTCATTTAGCTGAGATTATGAAGCTTTCGTTCGGGACAATTCAGTTCATTTTAACTCATACCTTAAAATTGAAAAAAATAGGCGCGCGTTGAGTTCCTCGAATGTAAACAGACGCACAAAAGAAAGCAAGAGTAGACATTTTAGAGTAGACAGAGTAGTATTTCAATTCGACTACGTTTCGTGACCGTTGATGAAACGTGGGTTCACCCCATTTTTACCTGGAGACGAAGAATCAAAGTAAGATGTGGACAAGATCGTCCTCCCCGCCAGCCAAGAGATTCAAGGTCTCTGCGTGCGCTGGCAAGATAATGACTTCGGTCTTCTGGGATACGGAACGTATTATTATGATCGATTATTTAACTAAAGGACAGACAATAACTCGAGAGTATTACGCAACATTGATCAAAAAACTACGCGAGGAAATAAAAAATACACGACGTGGAAAATTGCGTGCCGGAGTGCTTTTTCATCATGACAATGCACCTGCGCATCGGTCTGATATTGCAGGCGCTGCCATCCGAGCGGCTGGATTTCATTTGATGCAGCATCCGTCATATTCTCCAGACCCAGCTCCTAGTGATTTTCACCTTTTTACCAATTTGAAAAAACACTTGCGTGGTATAAAATTTCACGGAGATGATGAGCTCATGTGCGCTGTAAAGTCTTTTTTCGATACCCAGGATCAAGAATTTTTTTCCAAGGGAATTGAGCAACTTTCAAAACGTTATTCAAGGTGTATTAGATTAGAAGGTGATTACGTTAAAAAATAAATACAATTTAGATATACGTTTCCTAAAGTTTCAATACTTTTCCTAAAATATATTGATCAGCCTAGTAATTCAATTACAAATACAAAGAATGGTGATTCAGATGTTTAATAATTTTATTTGATTGTCTGAATTTCAGATGAATACAATTGGACTTAATAAATTTATTTTAATGAAACATAATCTCTAGACAAAGGAAATCTAGATGAAACATAGTATATACCTATAATTTGTACGTTCCTCTATTATATCGGATTTAGGGATTGCAGTCCCGCAGTAAATTGATGGGATTGGAGTCAATCCCGCAAGAACCCGCATAGGTTTTTGAAATTTTATGATTGAATGACTGAAACTGCACTGGAGCCTATTAAAACTGAAGGTAATACATTCACCGTAGAAGATAACCAAGTTTTTTTCAAATAAAGTAAACATTACGAACAGATGGATTTTTGTATGGGGGAGAGTGCATGCTGCATTCCCTATGCTGCTGGGCGCATTCGACTGGCCACGTTACCCCTCCTTTAGGGAAGACTACCTTGAAATGTACTGCATTTCGTGCTCTATCGTATTTCCCCAATGTACATACGTGTTTCGGTAGTGATTGAATTATGCCAGAGCCCATTCCCATCCCATCCCATCCCTCCCCATTTTCTAATCCATTCCCTAATCTGCAAAGGTAGGCAGCGCATTCTGGGGTGTGCGAACGTTTGTCATTTTGGACTAATATTGGTATGTGTCGCGGATGTCCATGGGCTACAGTATTCACTTACCACCGAGTGGATTGTACGCTCGTCTGCCGCCTTCGTACATAACAAAGAAAAAAAAACTACATAAGCAACTGAGATACGTTTTATAATTTAAGGGACAAAAGAAAAAAATAGGTTAACAACAGTAAACAAAATGCGCAACATTGATGTAGTTTCTAAGCAAATTAAAATATTAAGCAGGCAAATCCTAAACCATTGTAAAATGCCACTATTTCATACATTACCAATTTAGACAAGGGACACCATTCAACCAACTCTTATGACGATGACTGAGATGGAGTTTAAGCTTTCTAATGATGAGTTTCACATAATATTGAGTATATTGTCGGAACTCTCTCAGTGGGCTTCAGTTTATTCCCATCAGCAGTCACTCATACTACCTACATAATATTATACACCTACACACGTACACGCAAATAGGCAGACGCCCACTGATCCGATCTGATGTAACCATTGTTTCAATTCATTAGGATTGAGCGTAAAATTGGACCCTCACAGTTTATAAAATTATAATTTCAAATACCAACAAAAAGGAGAACAAATTTAATAATTATGTACTTATAACAATGTGAATAATACTTGTGTCAAAAATGTAACTTCTAACTTTATATCAATTATATTATAGATAAAATAGATAGACAGATAGAATAGATAGATAGATAGACAGATTGACAGATACATATATACATACACACATTCACACATCCACACATACATACTGAAATATAAATACGTACAGGCATTAATATATACATGCATTAATACATATACATACGTACATATTATACGAGGGCGGGATGATAAGTACCTGGCCTAGGAAAGAAATACTCAGTTTAACGTAACGAAGTGGTTTTTATTTTTCGACATAGTCTCCTTTAAGCTCTACGCACTTAGTCCATCTTCGCTCCAAAGCAGTTATGCCCTCCATAAAATGCGTTTCTTCAAGGCCGGCAAAATACTCCTCTACAGCAGTTATAACGGCATCATTCGTCTCAAATTTCTGTCCGCCTAAAAAAGTTTTGAGCTTAGGGAACAGGTGGAAGTCCGACGGTGCTAGGTCAGGCGAATAAGGTGAATGAGGTAACAATTCGTAGTGTAATTCGTTGATTTTTGCCATTGCCTTAATGCATGTGTGAATGCTTAATGCTTGCGTTGTCTTGGTGAAAGATTTTTTTTTTCGAGTCAAACATGGTGTTTTTTGCTGAATACATTCCTGTAACTTGTGTAACAGATCAGCGTAGTAGTCGCCGGTAAAAATTTGACCCTTCGCAAGGTTATCTGTCATCAAAATTCCTTTCGCATCCCAAAATACAGATGCCATCACTTTCCCTGCCGATTTCACAGCTTTGGCTTTCTTTGGAGCCGAACACCCAGGTTCTGTCCACTGCATTGATCGAATTTTGGATTCAGGTGTATAGTGGTTGACCCACGTTTCATCTGTTGTTACAAATTTTCGCAAAAAATCCACTTTATTACTCTTAAAACGATTCAAACAGTGTTGGGAGTCTTGCATACGAATTCGTTTTTGATCGAGAGTAAGCAAGCGCGGCACCCAACGGGCGGATAGCTTATCATATGCAATTCTTCACTCAGGATGTGATGTACCCGTTCTTTCGTGATGCTTACACTGTCAGCTATTTCGGATAATTTCAATCTTCGATCGTCCAAGACCATCTCATGGACTTTGGAGATCATTTCTGGGGTGGTGACGCTTTTTGGACGTCCGGATCGGGATTCATCTTGGACGCTTGTACGGCCGCGCTTAAATTCGGCAACCCAGTTCTTGACTGTGGCATAAGAAAGAGCACTTTTACCTAAAACATTTTTTAACTTATCAAAAATTGTTGATCCCTTTAAACCCTTCATATAAAGAAACTTTATCACTGCTCTTTGTTCAATTTTATTCATTTTGTGAAAAATTCAACACAATATTTTCTAAAATGTCAGATTATTAAAAAGTATTGGAGCCGTCGATTTCAAATTTAGAATATGGATAGCTAGAAATTTCTTTTGTAAAATGAGATATTTTTTTAAATATATGTTCTTTTTAAATAGTTTAGGCCAGATACTTATCATCCCGCCTACGTACATATAGACAGATAATGGAAAAGAATTTGGGCGAAAGAGAACTCTTAATCTGCGAGGTAGTGTTGTTTCATGAGTCTCTTAAAATTATACCCTACCATCAGCCTGTCTCTCCACCTGGTGGATATAGGTCTCTACCGAAGACCGCCACAACATGCGGTCTTCTACTCTTTTCTTCCAGCCACTACCGGCAATTTTCTTCAAGATGTCAGTACCACTTAGTCCCACTTAGCGTAGCGTCCCACGCTACGCTTTCCCCATCGGTTATATCGATCCCGCGGCATATTATATGTCCTGCCCACTGCCACTTCAACTATTATTGCCCAGCACCAATTATATTACAACCTAACAATTATATTAGAAGTTAAAATATTCAAGAAAGGTATATGATAAAAGACTAACTGATATACCAAGTGTATAAATTTGCCTAGCATATTTTCATAACTATAGAGATAGCCCGATAACAAAGCGAAAGGTCGAAATAATAAAATTTGAAACCAGAAGCGATTAACCCCCATCCATATTAACCTTGTAAGGCTTTACTGTATTTTATAGATGATATGTTCGAAAAATCTGTGCGTAGGCGGCTCATGGCACGTGCCTAAGCATAAGAGTTGAAATTATTACTATTGATAAAGTTTATAAAAATTGTGTTAATGGGCTCTCAACGTTGAGAAAGGCGCCAGTTAATTCTATTATTTATACATGTATGGCCTCTTGAACGCCTCTTACAGAGTAAGACGCTTTTAAATATTTACGGGAAAGTAGCAACCTTCGTTCAATTGGCTTCTACTAGAAATGTTACGAAGTACTTTCAATAAATACATATGCACAAACTGCTACTTAATAAGTATAAAGAACTGTTTTGGTTTGTAGAAAAAAAGATAGTAATATAAAAATAATAGTTACTTCAACTTAATTTCTCAAAACTTTTTGCTGTTCGTTGGTAAGCTGGTTCGTTCTCATCACTTGAGAACGGCGGAATCGATTTGGCTATTTTTTTTTTAAATGTTCGTAATAGTCCGAATAAAGTTTTCATGGAAAGAAAAATTGGAAGTTGCCCGGAAAATTCGGGAAAAACTGAAAATGCTTTTTTCTATAGGATTTTTGTATGAACTTATTGAAATTATTGTATTATTGAAATTTGGACAGGACAACGTCTGTCGGGTCAGCTAGTGTACAAATAAATAGTTAACATTTAATTATATATTTACTTGTTGACAAATATATACGGTTGCGTTGCGTATCTGTCATCGTCTAGAGAAAACTTGGTATACGAATCTTGTCTTTAAGCGGCACCAGTTACTGCCATCGATGTGTGTTCCCACACACAAAAGCTAGCTCAAACTTTAGATATAATGACAGATGTGGTACAAGACAAATTATGTACATTAGACTTAATTGCATACAAATTAATATTGATCCTAACTCGTAAACAGTTCTCATATTAAACTAATTGATATTCAAAACTAGGAACAACTCGGTCGTGTTGTAGCTAAGTTCCGTAAACCCAATTCAATTAGTAGTTCGGTGAGTATGACTACCAAATGTTCTAATATCAATTCGTCTAAGAACTTAGAACAACCGTCATCTGTACTAATTGTAAAGTTTTAGACTTATATAGCAACTATGCCATTTGCCATTGCCGATTGATAGATTAAATCTATCAAAACGAAATATATATCTAAGTATAAATACTTATATATTTCTTTTTTTTGTAATGTAATTTGATATAATAAGAACATATTCTGTAATTAACACTAACTCGGCAGCAAAGGAATAATATCGAGAGGAAACCCACATGTCCGAGTATTAAAAAGAAATTGTATGTGTATTCCAATTTACACGCGCGTGGTGTATTTTATTCCTAAATAGGGATTGCAATCCTTGAAATTTGAATCCTTGCAATCCTTGGGATTGAAATTTAACGCGGGATTGAAAACACTTTTTTTTTCAATTTGATTGAAGAGATTTTCAATCCCGCAGGAAATTTACGGGATTGGAGGGATCCAAATTTCCTATAACGCATAGGTTTTTTAACAAAAAATATAATTTAAAAATAAAATACCTATAACGCGGCAATATGAAGTATGAACCACATACGATCACATGCTCCTCCTAGCGCCTCGGCACCCAAGACAACGCTACTGATTGCCAACAATGCTACGCAGTTCGATAAATGGGCGATACGTCTGTCTGCACGTTTTTATAAAGTGCAACAGTTTATTATAAGATGTTGGCAGGACTTTTTTCACAGTGTCATGGAGAATAATAATATGAGCGTTCCTAACTTGTAGCGACTTGTACCTATATTTTTTGTAATCTTGTTAAAAGTGTATTAATTTTCAATAGAGAGCATCCGACTTGTTATTTGTTGTCTAATTTAACAATTCCTACAAAATGTCATCTGAGCTAGCCTGACGCGCTACATACCTTGTTTAGTAAATTGTTTAACCAACTTAAATTTCTTTGAATAAATATCGATAACAGTATTTCTGTTAACAAAATATCTTATAAAAAATATTCCAAAACCACATCGTGAATACTAAGACAGGTCTAATCCCTGCATTGACAGGCTGGTAGCACATAAATCAAGTGCCTTTATTATTAAATTTAAAACCTTTTTTATTTGATTAAACCATATTGATTTAAATTTAAAATCGCATTTTATTAGTAATTCCAAATGTCACAGATATGCGAGAAAAATATTGCAATGTCGCCAGCCCTTTCAGTATCCACCGCAGGACATGGACCTCCTCGTGTACATTGTATTGTACATGAGGGATGTAAACGCCACGCTGGTCAAGCGAATTGGCGAGCCCACTCTTTTAATGATGGTGTAGTTCCTCAGGGCTTGTGGAAGCGCGTTGTTATCTCATGGACTCCTTTTACGACAGCCACGAGAAGAGATAGGGTGCGGCTATATTCTATAGTCTGCCGACACCACGCGGTATGGTTTTGCGCCGTACGTATTCTCTACTGGCAAGCCTAGCACACGGCACCTGCATGGTGACGGCATTTTTTGTCAGATTACCATAGTGAAAGGCGGAAAATCGAAAAGGAAACATGTCTAGTGACTCTAGTTATGAAAATGTTATTGTAATTTACACTTATTTGAAACATCAAAGAAAAAGATTTTGGGAACATCATATATCCAACGCAACTATGGTAGCAGACTATGGTATGGTAGCAAGATAAGATGATGCGAAGTTCAAGTCGATGTATAGGATGTCAAAGAATACTTTTATGGAACTAACCAGGCTTGTTAGGCCATTGATAACCAGACAAAATACGCCAAGTTATAAAATTACTGCCTGCAAATGTCGCGGCACGTTGAGGGTTGATGTTGTTGATGCGGGCGCATGCCGAGTGCAAGCTGCACTGCGCCGCTGTCGCACCGACCCAAATGCAAGAGTAAAAGAAAATAATATAGACAGTAGCACGCTGCATACATACCGAGCGCGTTTTTTTCTCAAAGTATAACGACCCGTGAGAGAGTGCTCTTATAAAACGTGTGAATAAATTGTCGCCCTTTGACAATTTAAATCATACTGCGTCTCTCTCTCTGTGTTGTTATGAAGATAGAAAAGAATAAACCGGATATAAATATCAAAGAAAAGAAAAGGATATTTAGATTGTCAAAGAAAGATTTTCGCATGTTTTATAAGGCAGAGTAAAAAGTTAAAAATTTTAAGAATTACTCCGTCATGTTAATGTCCTGTCATGTCTTGTCTTTTTAAGTGAGTAGATAAATCAATGAGCGGTGATGGCCTAGAGGGGTATCTATACTCGATTAACATTCATATGATCGTGAATTGAATTTGGAATCTGCCATTCTCACATAAACAATAATTAGTTTTTCTCATTTTGGGGCCAATAATTCTGAAATATTGAACTAATATTAAAATGGAGTAGGGTGATAACGAAAACCGTATTGTTGTAATTGCATTACACAAAGTAGACATGGAGTTAAATGCAATTTTTAAAACTCTCCATCCGCTTGGTTTTAGCCGAGTGTTTGTGTACTAGACCACTAGTCGGTACATTGAAACGTCCTCTGTTCGTGACAGAAAAAGGTCTGGCCGTCCACGCACTATTCGTATTAAACAGACGATTACAGCAACGAAGAAGAGAATCCGAAGAAATCCCGCCCGGAAGTAAAAGATTTTAGACGTACTGGTCATTTCTTAACTGATAATTTAAAGAAAAATAGAGTTAACAAATCAAAACAACTTCTTCGGCGGTACGCAAAGGGAGCTCACGAACAAAAAAATGTTCACCTTTGAGGAATATATTAGGGGTTAAAGTATGAAATTGCCGATTTGTACTAAAAATTAAAACTCGTTTTTTTCTAAAATGTAACATATTTATTTAATCAAAATATTTTATCTATTTTGTTAATGTTTTATCTATTATCTATCAAAATATATATCTCATTATCTATACATTGTTGCCATCTAATCGGAAGTTCATTTACGCCTTTGCGATAGAACTCTGGGGATGTAGATTCGACAAACTGTGTGAAAGCATTTTGTACTGCCTCTTGGGAAGAAAATTTTTTACCACGTAGAAAATTGTCCAAATCACGAAAAAAATGGTAGTCCGTTGCAGCAAGGTCTGGCGAGTACGGAGGATGACGTATGGTTTCTAACTGCAGCTCCTGTAGAGTTACAACGGTTTCTCGTGCAGTGTGAGGTCTTGCGTTATCATGGAGCAATAATGGTGAAGATCGATTCACGAGTCGGGGCTGTTTCACTGCTAGTTTCGCCATCATTGTTCGAAGTTCGGCACAGTAAACATCTGCTGTTATTGCTTGACCAGACCTGAGAAAGCTATAGTGAATAACACCATGAATAGACCACCAAACAGTTACCATTACCTTTTTATTGGTAATCTTTGCCTTAGGGCACTGTTGCGGCGTTTGACCTGGGGTCAGCCATTGAATTTTTCGCTTTCGGTTATCGTAAAGAATCCACTTTTCGTCACATGTCACAATTCGATCCAATATTCCTTCATTTCTGTACCGATTCAACAAGGCAACGCAAGTTTCAACACGCGTTTCTTTCTGCAGATCAGTCAAATCATGAGGCACCCATTTTTCATATTTTTCATACCCATATTCTTATTTATTTGATGCAAATGAGTCAATATTGTAGGTAAGGTAACGTTAAACCATGCCGTTAATTCCTGGGTAGTTTGACTCGGATCGGCTTCCACCATTTCCTTCAATTCAGCGTTATTCACCTGTGTGGGCGGTCTTCCACGTGGTTCGTTCTTCAAGTCGAAGTTTCCATTACGAAAGCGTTTAAACCAAAAACGCACGATTCGTTCATTAGCAGTCTCCTCTCCAAACGCAGCATTGATATTGCGAGCCGTTTCTGCCGCGTTAGTTCCGCGTCGGAACTCGTATTCAAAGATTACTCGGATTTTTGAAGTATCCATCTTTCCCGTCTAAGCTGAATAAAAAAAACAATTGAAAGTCGAAAATCGAATGTTGCACATTTTTTAAAACAAGAAATCTCGAGAAATCATGAGATCTCGAAAATCTCACACAATGAAGGTTTTATGTCAATTCAAAGTATCTATTACTATAAAACGGCAATTTCATACTTTAACCCCTATTATTTACTATTCTTTGTTGTCGCTAAGTTTCCACTCCTTTCTGTATTTCCTGTTAACATGGCCACTCCTGAAGAACAGATACGACTTCTACAAGCACAACTTAGGGTTCTAGAAATTAACCAAGATATAAGAGCAATGTGAGTAACCGTCAAACTACCTGTGTTTTGGGCCGACAAGCCCACCGTGTGGTTCGGTCAAGTAGAAGCACAGTTCGAGATCGTAGGCATTAAACAGGACAGGACTAAATACAGCCATGTGATAGCCATGCTAGATTCCAAAATAGCAGGCGAAGTAGCGGATATAATTGAAAATCCACCCGAGTCAGATAGCTATCCATTTCTAAAAAGTGAGCTAATCAAATGTCTCTCGGCATCAAAAGAGGACAGGATGCGACGCCTCTTAGGCGAAGAAGATATCGGAGACCGAAAACCATCACAGTTCCTCAGACACATTAAAAGCTTAGCTGGTTCTTTACTCAATAATGAAGACGTCATAGGACAACTGTGGATTCGCCGCTTACCTAATAACGTGCAAGCTATATTGGCCGCCCATGAGGAGATGCCAATAGACAAAGCCGCTGACATAGCTGACAAGGTCGTGGAAGTTGTGGTAGCAGTGGTTAACGCCGTCAAGTACCCTTCGTCTGAATTGACCCAACTGACACTACGCGTCGAGCAGCTAACTAAAATGGTCGAGGCCCTAAACTCAGACGCGAGGGTATCCAGGTCGAGATCACGAGATAGCGACAGAGCTCGCTCCCTAACACGTTCACCTTTAACCCAACGGATATGTTGGTACCATCGCAGGTACAAAGGAAAAGATAACCGGTGTGTCAGTCCTTGCAGCTGGAAGTCGGGAAATGCAAAGAGCTGTCAGTGGACGCGGCGACTGACTGCGACACATCTTGCCGCCGATTATTTATCACGGACAAGACCACATCACGCAGATTCCTCATTGACACTGGGAGCGATCTTTGTTGCTTTCCACAACGGTTAGCCAAAAGTGGAGCCCCACCTGCAGATTATCAACTGTCCGCAGCAAACGGCAGCACCATCAAAACATATGGCAGCATCATCCTACGCCTTAACCTGGGCCTGCGCAGAGACTTTGCCTGGAATTTTACCATCGCTGACGTAGAAACGCCAATAATAGGCTCCGATTTTCTCAGTCATTACAATCTTTTACCTGACCTGCGTAACAAACGCCTCATCGACGGTAACACAAATTTGACTACCTCAGCATCAATTGCCCAAGTAGGCCAGACTAGCATCAAAGCTGTATCGTTGGACAACAACTCATCTTACACAAAGTTGCTTCTGAAGTTTCCCGATTTAACGCGTCCGCCAGGTCTTCCGCGAAAAATCAAGCATACCACAGTACATCACATCGTGATCACTGATGGCCCGCCGATTTCCTGCCGCCCACGGCGCCTCGCCCCTCAAAAATTAATTGCAGCGCAAAAGGAGTTTGAGGACATGGTCAAATGCGGTACCGCCCGACCGTCAGTTAGCCCCTGGGCCTCTCCTCTGCACATGGCGCGAAAAGGTCAAAGTGGATGGCGGCCGTGCGGTGATTACCGTGCATTAAACTCAAGAACCATTCCAGATCACTACCCCGTTCGACACATCGCAGATTTCTCCCACAATATGGCAGGATCGTCTGTATTCAGTACTATTGACCTGGTCAAATCGTACCAACAGATCCCAGTCCAGGATGCAGACATCTGCAAAACTGCTATCACGACACCTTTTGGCCTGTATGAGTTTCCTTGTATGACCTTCGGCCTCCGCAACGCTGGGCAAACCTTCCAGCGATTTATAGACGAAGTCGTAAGGGGACTCGACTTCTGCCACCCTTATGTTGACGATGTGCTGGTCTTTTCACGCACTCCCGAAGAACGCCTAGAACACCTGCAAGCCTTGTTCCAACGGATAGCTTCATACGGCGTTGTAGTAAACGCGTCTAAGTGCGTTTTGGGCGCCGAAGAAGTAACTTTCTTAGGCTACCGGATCACCAAGGATGGCACACGCTCTCTGCCAGAAACGATTGAAGTTTTACAGAAGTTTCCCTTACCGAAAACCGTGGAAGGTCTCCGTAGATTCCTAGGCATGATCAATTTTTATCGCTAGTTCCTTCCAAACGCTGCACAACTCCAAGCTCCACTCATCAATGTTTTAGCTTCTTCGAAACTTAAAGGTACGAAACCAGTGCCCTGGACGCCCGAGTTGGAACTCGCGTTCCAGAAATGCAACGATAGCCTTGCTGACGCTACCCTCTTTTCTCATCCAGCCCGTGATGCCACCTTGGGTCTCTTCACTGATGCTTCTTCCCTCCAAGTCGGTGCTTGCCTTCAGCAGAAGATCAATGGTCAATGGCAGCCACTAGCCTTCTTCAGTAAGAAGCTTACCGACAAGCAAACGCAACTACCTGCATACTATCAGGAACTTTTGGCAGTGTATGAGAGTGTACAGCGATTTCGACACGTTCTTGGGGCCCAACATGTCACAATATATACAGACCATAAACCACTCATCTATGCATTTACCCAGCGCCGGGAAAAGCTGCCTCCTGTTCAACAGAACCAGCTTTCCTTTATTTCTCAATTCACAACCGACATATTACACATTAAGGGTCAGGACAACATCGTTGCAGACACCATGTCCAGAATTGAAGCCATTTCATTAGACGACAGCTACACTGCACTAGCTAATGTACAGGCTGTCGATAAAGAACTCCAAGATGCCAAGACAAACTCATCTCTCAAATTAAAAAAAATCCGTATCTCCGGCACAGACTCACACATTGTGTGCGACACATCCACCGGAAAACCACGACCGTTCGTCACGCCTTCTCTTCGCCGTAGTTTTTTCAATAAATTACATAACCTAAGCCACCCTGGCGTGCAGGCATCTGCACGCTTGGTGACCGAGCGCTTTGTATGGCCATCAATAAACAAAGACTGTCGACAATGGGCTCGGGAATGTCTAGCATGTCAACGGAGTAAAGTAACAAGACACATCTCTACGCCCCTCGGGAAGTTTACTGCTCCATCTCATCGGTTTCGCCACGTCCACATAGATATCATTGGACCCATGCCACACAGCAAAGGATATCAATACTGCTTGACAGCGGTCGACCGCTATAGGTACTCGATGGCCCGAAGTCTGGCCCATGATTGGAATTACAGCCGAAGAAGTAGCCGAAACGTTCACTACCGGTTGGATAGCTCGATTTGGTGTTCCTTCAATTGTGACCACAGACCAGGGCCGGTAATTTGAGTCGTCTCTATTCAATGCCTTACTGAAGAACCTTTCGATCCAGCGTACTCGAATCACTAGCTATCACCCATGTGCCAACGGCATGGTGGAAAGGCTTCACCGGCAATTAAAGGCTGCTCTTATGTGCCATGGCGGTTCGTGGCATGCGGCTCTCCCTCTTATGCTGCTGGGCATGCGCTCAACAGTAAAAGAAGATCTCCAGGTGTCGTGCGCAGACCTAGTGTACGGGGAGCCTCTGCGGCTGCCTGGAGAGTTTGTGACTCCTTTAACCACAACAGACATCTTCGACGTCACAAACTTCGCTTCGGTTTTACAACACCAGATGGCCAGGCTAAAACCGGTGACAGCCTCACGACATGGCGAGCATCGCGCCTTCGTATATAAAGAAATGCCCAATGCCAGTCATGTCTTCCTTAGAGATGACACGTGCAGGGCTTCCTTAAAGCCACCTTACACTGGGCCTCATAAGGTTATCTCCAGAAGAGATAAAACCATCACAATTACAGTAGGGAACCGGAACGTCCAAGTTAGTCTCGACCGGGTCAAACCCGCATTCACGGTGACGTCGCCATTCAACACTACTCCGTTAACGACACCAGCGGAAAATACAACGAAGACATCTACGAAACCGACGCAACATCAACCTACCGAGGCGAAGTGTCGAACGCCGCTTTGCCGATTCCGCTCAGCCCAAGAAGTACGTTACTCGACGTCGAGTTCGATTTAGAATTCCAACAGACGCCTGACCTTCCTCTGTCTCCATTTACGAAAAATAGAAATCTCCACCACCTTATTTCCCTGCGTTTCTTCCCTAAACATTTTATGGGTTCAATTTACACCGTGGGGGGATGGTGTGGTGGCAACACTTTGCTTCGCCGCTGCACCGTAACTGAATACCCATTGGTTCTCCTCTCGGCCAATCGCGAGAGGGTGTCAATGTGCTGACAGGATGTCAGGGGGTGATAAAAGAAACGACGGAGAAGGCTCTGGACCTAATATTGTATGTAGAATATATAAATACGCCGAAAGGGTATAGAGGTGCATTATTAAACAGTCAAGTGTTAACCATGCAATAAACGATTGTAAATACACTAAAAAATTTTGAAAAGGTCTTAACAACACCCTGTTCCATAACCAAAAATGGTCCTTTCAGCAAGACTCAGCACCAGGTCATAAGGTTCGCTCAACTCAGGCGTGAATAGAAAGGAATATTCCAGGCTTCATTAGAACTAACGCCTGGCCGTCATATAGTTCCGATTTTTGTAAAAAAAAATATCAATATTTTCTTTGTCACAATATTTATGGCTAGACTAGGTAAATGATTAAAAAAAACATAAGAATCAAGAGCATTAAATACCATCCACTTACATTCTACATTCATATATGGTCGGAGGAAATTTACGTCTCTTTTAATCTAGACTGTCCGCTTCGATAATACGGTCGCGGTCGTCTTGAAAGCCCGCTCCCACGATGATTAGCCGTCATATCCCGCCCAACAGTTGATACGGTACGTACCTACCTATGTATTATATGGGAAATAATTAAATAAGCAGAAGAAAATACTGAATTTATATTTAAAAGTAAATTAGGTTTAGGCCTTCTGATGATAATAAACAATCGGGGCTCAGTCAACTTTATAATGAGTGTGGGTAATTTAATAGTACATTACTGTCCAGGACAGTAATGTACTATAAAGTAATAAAGCAATTGACGGCCGAGTAATATTGGAAGGACGAGGCGAAGCCGAGTCCTTTTTAAATAAACGAGGCCGTTAATTGCTATTTCGGCCGAGACTTGTATAGTATTTTTCTCTAATTTGCGTGGAAACAATAAACAAATTAATTCAAGAAACAGAAGTTTTCCGAGAAAGAATTCGCTTTTATTCAGTTTTCCACTTGATGAAATCTTCATATGCCTTTTCATATTTTTCTCTCGATTTCGGTGGTAACAGGTTTTCAGAAAGTATCTTTGCTTCTTCAGCTATTAAGGTGGCGTTAAATCTAATTCACCTTCCAACGAACTAGTACTCATTGTTTATTAGACAACTTAAAATTGTGATAAACTTATGAGAACAGGTCATAAGTTTATCTTATGAGAATATATCCACAATACAGAGTAGGTATCTGATTTTCATTCCCGCCAATTCAACTGCGCGCGGTCTTTGTTCTTTTTTTAAACTTTTGAAAAGAAATGCACATTCAGCTTTTATAATAATAAATATCGTGTACCTAAAAAAACCGAATTTATGTTAGTGTGCACTAAAAATAACCTCGCTACTGTCCAGCAATCTCTATTATTGTCGTGTTTGAAATTGCTGGCGTGCGTACAGAAAAAAGCCGATTGACGTATACCTTTTTTAAAATAATGAAGCCATTTCCGAGCAAGTAGGAGAAAAAATATTTGCTTTAGTTATTAAAAAATCGGTTGTTTGTTGATCATGATCTGCTGCTCATTTAGTATTTGTTCGAATATACAAAAAAAGGCGGCAGACGAGCATACAGTCTACCTAATGGTAAGTGGATACTATCGTCCATAGACATCCACGATACATACCAACATCAATCCAGAATGACAAACGGTGGCACGCCCCCGGATGCGCTGCCCACCTTTGGAGATTAAGGAATGGATTGGGAAAATGTGGAGGGATAGGATGAGATGGGAATGGGCTCTGGTACAACTCACTCACTACCGAAACACGTACATTGGGGATATACGATAAAGTAGGAAATGCAGTACGTTTCAAGGTAGTCTTCTGTGAGAGAGGGCTAACGTGGCCAGTCGAGTGCGTCCAGCGGCTGTAGGAACGCAGCGTGCACTTTCCTATTTTATTAGGAAAAAGAACAAGTTTACCGACCGTCAGTATTGTTAACGATCTTTGAGTAGTTGTATACCACCTTCTCAATGTTATTGAAACTCCTCAACATGAATGACAACTATAACTCTATTCGCACAAAACAACACGAATAAGAAGCGTAGATATCATCGTATATTATATTTATGAGAAAGACCAAAATGTTTTCGGAAACTTACATATGACAAAATGTGGCGCCGGCTTTATTGAAAGTATATCTAAAAATAAAAGTGAGACACATTTTGGACTTGTGCTAAAGTTTAGTGTGAACCCAAATTCCCTGAGGCTTCATAAAAAAATAATGAGATGGGTCGTCGCAGGCCTTTAGCATCGTGACTCACAGGTGACTATACAAAGTCTTTGTACATACCTATATATAGGTATATGACAATGCAGAAATTTATGCGGGTTTTATATCGATGTAGAGATTCCGCGACAGATAACATCTTTTGGTTGCGAATTCCAAACAGGTTCGCGTACCAAAAAGTGGTCACCAGCCGTCATTATCCCCATTCATTCGACCCGACGGTTTCCATATACCTATATGTGAATATATGTTCGTGAATTTGAACGTTTGTTACAAAAAATAAACGAGTTAAATTGTTTGGAAAAAGTATAATTTTTTTTTTGTGTCAATTTAATGACAGTTACTAAGCCGGCGCCAACTTTGACACATAAATGTCGCATTCATTAAAGAGAATATAGGTCCTGTGAATTTATTTGGGTTATGTTTAACTTTAGAGTATTCTATTTCTTTTTCAACAAATGTTTACTGCACAAAAAAAGAAATAACAATATGAAAATAAGATGACTTAAGCATAAGAATAAATAATAATTTGTGTATTATTTGTTCCTATGACTTAGTAACTGTTCGTTAATTCTTAAGAGTGTTGATATATGTATAAAATTATGAAGATGATGTTTGTAAAAAATTGTATGCCCTTAAGGCGGGACATAACTGTACTATCTGAATTTTAATCATGACAACAGCGTTATAATATATATACATATATATATAGTCTACAATTTGATATTTATATGTAAATTCAAAGATATATAAAAGAAACTCTATCCAATCCATACTTATTGTAAATTCGATTTCTTTTATCTACATATCGCGTACGACATTTCATCTCAATAAGCGCAAAGTTCGCGTGTAAAACAGAAGTGGGAAGCCCGCGATTACCTATTTCCCGGGTTAATTTGAAGACGTGGCGGCTGAAAGGCTCATTTCCGACCCTTTATCAGGGGTACTCTTTCAATCCTGACGTCTGATGAATTGTATATCCACACATGGCGTTATACATCAAATACATATACATATGTTACATATACATATACATTATTTAGCTGAAACCAAAGACTTTTATTGGAATCTATTCAGGTATACATCAAACAAAATACGAAGGCACTTAAAAATATTTGTATCTTTGTGTTTTTACGTATCGTCAAAAGGCAGTAAAAGATATATTTCTAATTTTAGTTAAAATTCAACACGTGGGTGAAACTGAAAGTTTCTAGAATTTCAAATGAAATCAGATATAAAGATGGAAATTGTTTTATTGCTTTTAGAAGTATTCTCCGCGATAATCGATACACTTTTTGATGCAATGAAACCATGGTACGAGTATGAAACCCACCCTTCTTTAGGCACCTCTTCAACAGCCATTTGGAAGGCCGTTACTGCCTCTTCTGCATTCATAAAACGTATTCCTCTGAGATTATCCCTAATTATAGGGAGTAAATAAAAATCACAGGGTGCCAGGTAGGTACTGTATGACGGATGACCCATTAATTCTACATTTACAGTATCTACTCAAAAACTGCTTCGTTTGTCTGGTCGAGTGAGCTGGAGCATTGTCGAGACGGAGGATCATTCTACTTCGTGGGCGACGTTCTTTGACTTTTCCCAAAACAGAAGGCAAGCAGCTGTTCACATATCAGCCCGCAGTTACTGTTCTTCTATATTCTAAAGTTATATTAACAAAGTGGTCCGATCTGCGAAAGAAGGGGGGAATCATCTTCTTTTCAGCACTACTTTTCTTCCTTTCTTCACTTTCGTCGGCAACTCTTCTAAAGGAAAGACCCACTGCTCCCATTGCCTCTTAGTTTAAGGCTCATAGCAGTAGATCCATGTTTTATCATCTGTTACTATATCAAAAACAGCATTTGATTGACCATTGTCGAATTTTTGAAGCATTTGAAGACACCTTGGAGAAATTGTGAGGAATTGTGAGGAAATTGTGTAACATAGTTTGAACTTGACTCATACCAATACCTAATGATGCCCGTATCTGTTGATATCTCGTTCATCTGCTTCAATTATGAGCCGCACAGTTTTGATGGTTTCCGTCATCACTGCCGTCGCAGGACGCCCTTCTGTAACATCGTCACTGAGGTTTAAATTCCCACGATTAAAGTCACTGAACCAGTTATAAACAGTGGCACTGGATAGGGCTTCACCACTAAATGCTATCTTAAGTCTTTCATAACTTCGTTTCAGGCTTAAACCTCGTTTCTGGCAACGAAAGTCATAAAAAATCATTACACGAAAATGTTTTTTTGTTAAATTGATTTTTTCGCAAACACTTAACTTTCAAATTGCCGCCAGACATAAAAACCAAATGACAGCTTTGAAAATTCAATGGCGTTTGACACGCAGAGTTCCATTTTCAAAATTCGATGTTTTTCCAATTGTATTGTATATGTAGTAGCCAGTTCTAAGAACTTTTAGATTGACCTATCGTACATGTATTTCATTTATTGTCCAGATATACACATTATACCTACCTATGATTCAACCGCAGAATAAGGGTAGAAACTTAGAAATTTTAATTTTAATTTTGTCGTAGCAACCATATGACATAACCATTTCATGTCGTTTCAGAATTATTCAATCCTATTTGATATGGAAATAAAAAAATGATGTACGTATTTATTGATATTAACGTAACTTTTTAAACTTTCGCATTAATTTTAAAGCATTTAATATTATCCGTTTAGACCCAGTTCACAATATAAAATTATTTAAATTAAAGTCTGTACATAACCTTGATTCTTTATTCATAACCGTTATGTAGTGAGTTTGAACCCCGCCCCACTGAGTTTATAATTACTTAACTACGGATTTTTTTATATTATCACTAGCTCGACGGTGAAGGAAAAACATCATAAGGAAATCCACATACTCGATAATTAAAAAAAATGGGGCATGAATAGTATTCACCAATCTGTACTGGGTGGGACAGGCGGCCCGAATCCGCCTCGTAACTGCAAGAGAAGGCCCGTGCCATGCTCAGCTGTGGGACGTTATAAACTGATATACTGAAATGTAGTTCATGTAAGTACAGTTACGCAAATCATTAGATCTAGTTCTCATTGTTCGCGTATTAAAGTCTCTATGGAATATGAATATAAGTTGACGTGTTGCTAACCGTACGAGTAATGGAAAATACACGGAATTATAAAGATGAACACGTAGCGTCGCAAAAAATATTTATGGTGGCTTCTGCATAAACGTACGTTAGGTAGGGGTTTAATTACTTCCATTTCTTATTAAATATTCTTTATTTTAGAAACTATCAACAGCGCCCACTTAATAATAGGGCTGGTGCAGACCAGTCTCCGAGCGCATTAAAGCGGACATAGGCGGCAGGTGCGTTGGTGAATTTTTAATCTTATTCCAATGTCGACAAAGTTGAGTGTTGTTTGTTAATCATAACCGCGCTGCGTTGCTCTTCGCGTGGTCTGCGCCAGCCGTTATATACATATTTACCTTTTACTAATAGGTACATATTTGCCTCTATTTTTATAAATTTTCCTTTGTATTACAATACGAAACAATCCTAATACTGTTTTCAATTTTAAAGTTTATTTAGGAAATTATTCGATCCTTAACTTTCAATTAAACAACTTTTCAATTAAATGTAAGTAATAAAAATCACCAGCGCTGTCACTGCAAAGCTCAGAAAAAGTGGACGTGTGAATGCATTTCAACATTCTGCTCATGTTCGTCAAATAGCAATCCAGTCACGATTAGATTTTTTCCATTAAATGAGCAAAAACTTACAATTGGTAATCGCACGAGGAATGAAGAGGCACGACGCATCAATGTAAGACGTGTGTCGAGAATATAAATGTGCTGTAATGAACATAGAAATGCTCTAATTTAAAAGGAAAAAAGTTTGCATTGAACGTATACATGAATGTCACAGAGTTTATTTCGTTTTATATTTGCTTCACCCTCTCTTGTTTCCTTCAACGCTTGACAATTGAAACATTAACAAATCCCTACGAGACTTCATTCAAAGAGTAACACAAATAGAGTTGGAAAACACCTACCTGGTAATTGCTAGAGTTCAACGTCACCCTCACCAGCCTTTTTATCGTCCACTGCTGGACATGGGCCTCCTCGAACGTGGGCCACCCTCCTCGCGCACTTTGCCCTGTGCGCGAGGGATTTGCATGGGCGTGTGGTGTTAGCCGTTTTAGAGTTCGGGACTGTTTTGGTTATGTGTCTATTGAGTGGTCTATTTGGTTATGGTTACACAGATCGATGAGCAAGAGACAACTGAAAGTAGTAGGGGCGTACAGTGACGCTTGCTCTCTACTGCTTAGTTAACAAAACATAGTGTCTTGCATTCGACACCGTGTCGACACTGTGTCCCTTACACCGGCTTTAGAATACCATCTGTTCCTGTGGGCGTCGTAAAACGCGACTAATAGATAATAAAGCCGCTACCAAAAGCCCTGACGAACTACACCATCTCTAAAAGAGTGGACTCGGCAACCCGTTTGGCCAGGCCTCACGTTTTAAGGCAAATACAGCCCCCATGCACAGAAAATAGTTACTTATACTTACTTAATTTATAAGTAAATCATTTACTTGTCCGTAGTAACGTTATTTATAAATGTAATAAATTTGTCATGTGTAGTAATAAAAGCAGTCGAACAAAATGCGAACAAATAATGAAAATCTCAATTGTCCAACAACGATGATGATCTTTCCAATTATGATAAGCTTAGCAGTACTCCATTACACCTCTAGCAATCAACTATTGACAACTGTAAAGATGTAAAGGATTTCTACATCCACCTATCCACTCACTGAAACGACAGCCTATTAGATGCTCATACAAATAGAATTGTAATTCAGCATAAACTATACTTCTACTTGTATTAATTTGATATTCTAAAGTACCTAGGACATTATTCTTATTATTCTAATTATTATTGCTGTTTTTTTTTCCCTAATAATTATTGTCTTTTTTGTTTACAAATATTTTGCACGCCAGAAATGACAAATGTGTTGCCACATTCGTAAGATCTTCTCACCCACATTTATGCATATAAATTAATTTGATTTGTATTATTAGTACTTATGCAAGTATTTTAAGTTGCTGTTTTTTATGGCTTAGGTGACAAACAGACTGACAAACCACCTGAGGTAGATAAGTAGCCATGCCCCGCGGCTCCCACCACTTGTAGCTTTCTAAAGCGCACCGAAAAAGCACCCATAAATATTCCAAATGTTTAGTTTTTGTCCAATTTCGACACATTTGTTATTAGCACAATTCTTTAATTTCGTACGACTCGGGACGAATGCTGTTTCCACCAGTAAAAATGTCGGTTAAAATAAAATAAAAAGATAAAAAGAAATTTTATTACAGTTACCTATTAGATATGTATTAACATAATTGTTATTATCTATATTTATAATATACTCAATTTATTCCCATGCAGTAGTACGATTGTGAGTGATTATTATACTTAATATACTTAAAGCTGGAAATTATAGTTTCCATTCTGATACTTATCAAATAAATAAAATTGGGGTCTGTAATCAATTGGTAAATAGTAATAGTAAATAGTAATAGTAAATAGTAATAGTAAATAGTAATAGTAAATAGTAATAGTAAATAGTAATAGTAAATAGTAATAGTAAATAGTAATAGTAAATAGTAATAGTAAATAGTAATAGTAAATAGTAATAGTAAATAGTAATAGTAAATAGTAATAGTAAATAGTAATAGTAAATAGTAATAGTAAATAGTAATAGTAAATAGTAATAGTAAATAGTAATAGTAAATAGTAATAGTAAATAGTAATAGTAAATAGTAATAGTAAATAGTAATAGTAAATAGTAATAGTAAATAGTAATAGTAAATAGTAATAGTAAATAGTAATAGTAAATAGTAATAGTAAATAGAAATAGTAAATAGTAATAGTAAATAATAACAGTAAATAGTAATAGTAAATAGTAATAGTAAATAGTAATAGTAAATAGTAATAGTAAATAGTAATAGTAAATAGTAATAGTAAATAGTAATAGTAAATAGAAATAGTAAATAGTAATAGAAAATAGTAATAGTAAATAGTAATAGTAAATAGTAATAGTAAATAGGGATTATATTTGAACTGAAAATACAATCGCTACAATACCTAAATGTTTTATATTTGTTTATTACAAATGTGTTAGTAATAATATTGACATATATAAACCTACTTTTTAATTGATCTAAAACTAACCAGCAGTGGGTGGGTGGTACGGAGGTGTCACAAAAACAAATGATCGTTAAATAACAAATACTAGAATAATATGATTCCGCGGACAACTTGCCTTGTCTGATAGCCAATTAGCTCACGAGGTGTGTACGACATTTTTCATACTAAATGTATAGTTTCCGGTGCCCACGCATGGTAAATATGTTTGGCCATACAGTTAATACACGATTATGATTATACGCTATGTATTATAGTTAAGTAAATTAATATTCAAAATATTCTAACACATAAATGCGAGGGCATGCGCAATAACTGAATGAATCTAGCATTATAACAGACCTACAATAGGAAACATTACAGGGATCGCATTATGCAGTTGGTACAGAGTTATTACTTACCCGTCCGAAGGAGGAAGTAGCTGTGACAGTATATTAATGTCCGACGAGCATCCTCGGACCTCGGCGAGTATTATATCGCTGTCAAGCCAGGACTCGGCTAGACGGCTAATGATTAATTAATATCACGTATCCACACATCACGCTGACGTTGGGGTGCCAGCTTTAGACGACATAGAACCGATAAAAAAGGCCAATCACGGCGAGTAAAGCCGCCCTTAATCGTTAATTAAGACCAGACTGAGTTTTCTGCGCGGCAAGAATTTTGATGAGAGCAACTTTCTATGGGTAAATACCTATAGAAAGTACTTAGATTTTAAATTAAATTGTTTTTCTGGGTATTAATTCAAATTATCCTTCTAAGTGTTGTTAATTCAGTTGCTCTTAACGCAGATCGACAAATAACCAAGAATTATAAAACGTTTTGACACCAACTGAACACTTCTAAAATTTAGTACTAACTAAACTAAACTTAAACAAACACAACAACTTTGTATTTAATGAAGCTGATTATAAACTATGGTACATAAACTTTATTACATAAATATTACGGATGGCCTAGATTGTCAGTAAAGAGAGAACGCCAAGAAAAAGAAAATTCAAAAATAATGCCCACGTTAGACATGGATGAGCTATAAACAGCTAACTGATAATAAGTGATAACCTGCCCGATTTCAAATTCTGCAAGCAGTTACCAAAAATATTGCTGCATGCTAGTGTACCCAAAACTATTTGATTAGGCCATTTCTTTCTAGAGTTCTTTCCAATGAGCTAAGTACACAATGTGATTCTTCAAGAAAACTGATTAAATAGAATTATGTAAAGCGGGCATTACATTATCCAATTTGCAGAGCGCTAGATTAGTGCGTTAGCTAGTGCACTAGATGAGCGAGCGTGGCAGAGCCCATACGATCGCACTAGATTGGATCACTAACTGTCTTTACACTATACAAAATTAGCACGCTAGCTCACCTAGCGCTCTGCAAATTGGATAATGTAATGCCCGCTTAAGGCCGATAGCGCTCGTGTCCCCAATGTTTCAATCATCAGTGGACGGAGGTCACCATCCATTTGCCGTGAGTTAGGGTACGTCTACTCTTTGGTCAACTTTCCACTATAAAAAAAAAACTTTGTCATATCCATCCTATTAGGGATCTCGCATCATTTGAAGATCTGCGGGATCCCGCAACAACGATGCGGATCCCGCAAACTCGTAAAAAAAATAATGAAAATGTGTATCTGCGTAAAAGACAGTTGTTAAAATGACCACAAAAATGTTGTAACTGCACTGGAGCTATTAAAACTGAAGCTAATACATCCACCGTAGAAGATAACTAAGATTTTTTGCAAATCAATTTAACATTAAGTAAAGGAAACGAAAGGAGAACTAGGAACAGACAGACCAGAAAAGAAAAAGATTTTTGATGTAATATTGAAACAGGAAACAACTGCCTATGAATGTGGAGGAGTGAGAGGAGGATACTTATTTTGATTTATAAGTACTTGATGTCCACGGAATGACAAGGAAATCTCAGTTCTGTGTTGATGACAATTAAACCAACAAGCGTAGAGGCAAATGTGTCCTTCTCGGCCGCTGGATACACATACTCGTATATGCAACAATCAATACTATTTGTTTCTTATGATCTTTATTTCAAAAGCAGTAGTGATAATTGATTTCATATACAATCCGTTATTTTAAATAAGCGTGTTCATTATATTACAACTTAATGTGATTTACAATTATTGTATGAAAATTAATAAGACTGCTAAGACATCTTTCATACAAACATACATACATAACATTACATATATAAATTTCTTTAAACAGAAACATCACTCAACGAAAATTTGGTTGATCGATGCAAACAAACTAATCTGATTTATTATTGTATCAAAATTAATAATACTGCTTAGATATCGCATCCAAACTAATAAAAACTGAGTACTTAGGTACCATTACTTGATTAGGTTTAATTTAGATTTAGGTACAGAACTAAATAATTGACATTTAAAAGTTCATTTACTCAAAGTTATTTTAATGTATAAGAAATGTTGATTAACTAGTATAGTTATGGCGTTTTAAGATTTGATTCAAAGTTTAAAAACATTAGTTTAAAAGAAATAATAATTAATTGTGTAAAAATCTAATAAAAAGAGGTACCTAATCCTCCTAAAGATAATTAATTAATTAAAAAAATAATTATAATTAATGTATTTTGTTAACAGAAATAAATACCTACCTATTGTTGTCGATTTCTATTACAAAAAAATGAAGTTGGTCAAATAATTTACAAAATAAAGTTATTTTTTATTATAAATAATATAATTTTAAAAACCTATACGGGATCCCACGGTATTGACTCCAATCTTGCAAATTTAATCCCTAGTAATATTATGTAATTTATAAGTTAATTAAGTAAATAACAATCTTAAAATCAATATTTCAATATTAGTACTTAAAATAAACATTTCGATTATTACGATAGTCTTATTGCTATATAAATGTATCAGGCGCATATTTTCTTCTTTTCACTAATAAAAAGAAAACCCCAGCTTCCTATGTAATAAAATATGTACTATTATACTGTATTAAATACGACCTTTAATTTGACATATAACTTATTGTCAAAGCTTAGCAGCCTTCGAAGGGTGGTCGAAGTGGAAGGGCTAGTTGTGTAAAGCTCTGTGTCATATAAATAGTCGAGTGATCAACAGACGTTTGCCGGCGGAGGGCGTATCGTTCACTCCGAATCTCCGAATACAACACACCTATGCCTGTGACAAGGCTATCTGAAACCGGCCTAACAAGCAATCAGAACTGTGTCTACGTATCCCAACATAATCCGAGTTAATTATTTATACCATAAATCTTCTTTTCTTAATAGTTTGGCAATTAAAAACTGCCAGAACGATGTTGCATTTTATGAGTGAGACACATTTTCCCCGATAAAGAGCAATCAAATCTCTTGAAATTGTAAAATATTGCGTCCGCTGTATAATTTATAGCAATTTGAACATTAAACTACAATAAAATGCAATTAGACTCATTTATATTCCTGTTAAACAGGTCAACTTATACGGGAAAAGTGATATCATTAAGATAACCATAAACGCAATAAGGTGACACCGACACTGGCTTCACCTCGCCGCATGCCACTGATTTTTACGATGGGATCCTATAATTGGCTAAAACGTTTTTCTAATAGATAATTTATTCAGTAAGCATGGTCAGTATGGGTTATTTATTTCTTATACAAATTGCGACTTTACGGGCATTGAAAACAGCAAATAACTAATAACTAGTAATAACAAATCTAGTAGTACCTAGGTACTATAAATTATGAGTTAGCATCTACTTAAATATTTGTTTTATTTTTATCAATGGGTATAAAAGTAAGTGAGAATATGTAGTTATTTGATAACAATTTATGTAGGAGAAGGCGTGATTATGTACATTTTGAGGTAAGAATTGCTTCATACGGTGATCTTTCAATTGTATTATCTCGATAACGTGCATAGAAATTTCTTATTATCCAGATTTCTATGGTACCGTGACACTTTAGGATACAATATCACATAACATATTTTGTTTGTCTATGCTCCGCTACCGATATATTATATCAAAGATCTAATATTTCTGCGATATGTAGGCCCCATAGTGCGCCGCAGGTATGAATAAAAAAAATATGGCGGCTCCGGACTATGGTAACCTCTAAAGTAAAATGTTCGCTCCCCTTTCCTGGTTACTGGTCACACGACTGGTTAGTTGGTGTTAATCTACCTACACTATTGATGCACTTTGCCAATTGACCAGTGGCACTGTCTGTTTCTGGGCGGGAAAACTTCTATCCACAACAATTCCTTTTCCAAAATCAGTCATTCAGTACCTTTCTGTCTTTTGTTTCTGTTTGCATATTTTTGCGCATTTTTGAATATTTTTACTGTTGCACATATTGTTGCATATTTCACATTATATTTTGACGGTAATTTTCATATCTTTGAATCTTCTTATTCGCGTTATTTTTTAATATGAGTATCGTTAGGCCGTGACCGCACTGGTAGGGTGACGGCGACGCGACGGCGATTTCGTTAAAACAAACTCCTATAAACTTATGGCCGTGGCCGCATCACCAAAGCGACGGGTGAAATTTATTTGTTAATGTCGCTCGTAATTTTCAATTCTACTAAAACTAACGAAAGTGTCCGAATTCGACGAACAAATGCGGCCAGCCATTACGCTATGTAATCGCGATTCGCTGGTTTGTCGCCAACGCAATGCGTACACATGTTTTATCGCGTCGCCGTCGCCCTACCAGTGCGGCCACGGCCTTAGGACAATAATACGCCCATATGACACGCAATATCAAATATTTGAAATATCAAATAACAATATCAAACTGCGTGTGATAATATGCAATATATGTAGGTATCATCAAACACGTTCCGCATTCGGACATGTCGGTTGATCGCTTCAGTTCTGAATATTCAAGAAAGAGTCACATAAATATCCGGAGATTTATGGAAAAATTATATACTGTAAATCTAATTAAATAAAAAATGAACAAGTATTTTAGTCTATCTCCTTATACATTTCGCACTAAGAACAAGGTCAATCAGATTAAGATTAATAACGAGATATTCATCCACAACAACAACTTACAACTGAATCGACGAAATTGAGATACATGGTCACATTTGCGCAATCCAAATATGAACCATAAACAGAAGTTTTGAAGGCGCTCAAGTTTATTAATTTGTTCTTCTGTCAAATCCAGATAAGTCTGCATAGTCAAGTACAGGTTCGAGAAAACTTTGAGCCAATGTTAATCTGATGACCTGAGGAAGAAAGTTAGGAAACAGTTTTAAAGAACCTGTAACCACATACATCCTCCTGGTATCTAAAAGTAAACCCAAACTCCTTGTCATTACTGTGTGGAACCTGCACACCACTGAAAACAACATGCGGAAGATTCTCCCAGTCAATCTTGGAAATCATCCTCTGACTACCGATAATAATAACTTGGGTTTTAGTAGGATTAACTTCTAAGCCAATGGAGTTACTCCATTCCGCAATGATTGCTAGATCCACATTTGTAATGAACACAGACTGGGAAATACTTTCAATTGGGTTTGATTATAAATATATTTGTAGGTAGCAGTTCAATGTAGCAGAGTAAGTGAATTAATGAAAAAAACAAATAAGAGGGGAGACAACACGCCACTTTGCAGGATACCTGCGTTGGTGTAACACCAATTGGAAAATGTATAATCAATTTGTCGTCATCAATCAAAATGAGAAATTTCCAAATGGGGTCGTCGTTACCTATAATCTATAACATGCCCCCTGATTTTGCTGGTGTCCATGGGCGGCGGTGACCACTTAGTTATTATTATTATTGTATTGTATTATTGTAGATTATTGTATTGACATCGGTTTTATATACATGTGATAAATGTCAAGGCGTACAAGCGGAAGTGAGTTAAAATTGACTTTCAAAATTTGACCTAAACAAACATGTGACGATAAATAAAAGCTTTTAAAAAGGTCTCTGTCTCTTAATCCAAAACACTGAAGTTGCATTTGTATGCTAAATAATAAAAGCTAAAATTGAGTTCCGGATGTAGTTCAAAGAGAGTGTTAATTGTCGTTCGAAAAAATATTGATTACATAAATTATATGAAAATAATTTTCCAAAGAAAGTATAATTTAATAATCGCGAGAGAACCTCAAACTTGCTTACTTCAAGTATACGTTAATGTGACGATTTTCTCTATCATCTCAAATCTGTGGAATTGTATGCGTTAAATGCAGTCTGCGAATGGACTAGTATCGGTTTCAATCAATCTGTACCGGGGTTGATTAAACGCGGCTGCTACTGCAGGCCAATTTCACGCAACAACCGAGCTGATTGGAAACAAATCGACCACCGAACACAGTTATTACAGCAATGATTAAAAAAAGTTGTTTTAACATAATGTGGTAAAGAAACAAATAAAAAACAACAACACGGATCGGGAACTTCGATAAGAATGGCTCTATACCGTGATAAGGTTAGAACGACACACATAAATAACTAAAGCAAAGCTTGTTGTTGATTAAATCTTTACTCTTTATACTTTAATTAATTAATTTAATTAAACTCACGGCGCTGTAAAGGTACCCGGGGGCGTGCCAACGTTTGTCATTATGGACTGATGTTGGCATGTATGGCGGATGTCTATGGGCGACAGTATCCACCTACCTTGAGGTGGACTGTATGCTCGTCTGCCGCCTTGGTACATAAAATAGAAAAAAAACTGTATCATGGCGATTTTGACGTTTAAACATCTATCAAGTTTCGTAAATATTGGTAGTGACGTGAAAACAAATATTATGTTTCGGTTACTTGAGACAATTTTGTTTTCTTACGTCTGTGTATATTATTATAATATAATGTATGGGATCAATGAGTGATTAATGTTTTATTTGCGTTTTATTTTAGTCTATGGTATGATATATTAAAATGGAAATAATGTTGCTAAATAATTCGTTTGACAATTTATTATTCGTGTATTATCTTAAGATTTTTTTTTGGTGTTAATTTTTACTTAATAGGTAAGGCCTAATATTTAATTAAAGAAAACTAGGAAACTGCGCAAATGGCCGACAGTTTCCACTTCACAGCATATGTAAACAATCCTCACAATCGTAATGGTCTCAGATGGCGGAGGGTACCCATAAAAAGTAAATAACGCCCGCCCAGAGCGCCTCGCAACGGCCGGTGCCGTCAATACGATTTTACGACACAGCAAAATTATGTTCGCACTTTTGTATTATGATGCCAGAATCAATTTTTACATTTGCAAAGCTTGAGTGCCTTATAAATGAAATACTTCTTACTTGAATTTAAAGCAACCACACAAATGGATCTTAAACGAAACTTTAATTATGTACAACAAATCACAACATAATTAGATTTCAAACTTACTATTTTGGAAATTAAAGTCTTATTTTTTTTATGTACGAATGCGGCAGATATCCGTGATACATTAGTCCAAAATTACAAACGTTGGCACACCCCCGGATGCGCTGCCTTCCTTTGGAGATATAGGAATGGATATGGAGAAAGAGTTGGGGAAATGGGGAGGGATTGGATGGGAATGGGCTCTGGCACATCTCACTCACTACAGAAACACTTACGTATATTAGGGAAATAAGATAAAGTGGGAAATGCAGTACATTTCAAGGTAGTCTTCTGTGAGAGAGGGGTAACGTGGCCAGTCGAGCGCGCCCAGAGGCTGCTGGATTGCAGCGTGCACTCTCCCCCTCAAAAATGCACACACAAGTTTACAAAGCGTACCTAGAACATCGACCAGTCACGTGCAGCTTGGCCCAATAGTTATCCAATAGTAATAACTTATGTGAGATATGCCAAAGCCCATTTTCATCCCATCCTATCCTGTCCTATTCTTTCCATGTTCCCAACACTTTTTCTAAATCTATTCCTAAATCTCCAAAGCATTTCCAAACCATTCTGGACTGATGTTGTCATGTAAGTACCGCGGATGTCATGTATTGACAACAGTATCCACTTACCACCAGGTGGACAGTCTGCTCGTCTGTCACTTACTTTAAATAAAAGAAAAAAATTTCAAGCTCAAGGGTTCAAATGTTCATTCTCTAAATAGGTGTATCCGTTGCTACTTTCTGATAAGTATAATTAATAGGTCGTAAGACAAAACACGCAGAAAAGAAGACCACAGTAAAATGTAATAAAGAGGGATTTTTAAACAACTCGCTCAACATTTTAATCCTACCGTCATGAAATTAATAACTTGTTTAGTCGCCATAAAGATACCGTAATGCTGTGAAATTGCGTGCTCTCCCGCGGGAGCACCGCCGATATCACAATGTGACGGAGCGTTGCAGCTTCATTACCGGAAGTTACCTAAGGAGAGAGCGGAATAAAGCGACTAGATTGAACAGAACGGTTACTAAACTGTATACATATTTATTATAAATTATATTTTTTAATAATATTTTTCTCCCTCAGACTAATTTCGGGTAACTATTCACCTAACTAACTACGAGTATTTCACCACACCGCGTGCCGTTCGCAAATAGTCACCATCGTACTATTTATTTCGTTACGCACTCTTTAATTATTGTAAAAATTAGCTTATCGCTAATTTCCTAAAGTTAAACCAAGAGATCATTGCATAATATGACGTACGTTATATACTTTTGGACTTTATACTTTATACTAGCTGTACCCGGCTACGCGTTGCTGTGACTGCTCAACAGATGGCACTTACCCTGTTTTTGGGTAAGAAGCATGTTTTTACCCTGTGATAGGTATATAAACGTACACGCGCGTATTCGAATGCGGACGCGTATGCGTATGCGTTCGAATGCGTATTTCGAACGTTGTGTCAAAATTTCAAGGTGAAGAACTTTCGAAGATTTAAGATTTTGAACAAATGAACATTTAGATTTTTATTTATATAGATGGAGTTTTAAAATTCCAAAAGGTCATCATAATTTCACATAAAAAAGATGTTACGAAATAAGAAAGTTTTGCAAACATTTCCCAGTTACTATTCTGACTTAGCATTTTAAAAATCTACCTAGATGACAATCTGTAGAAATTGAAACAATAAAAATACGTAATATAATGTACTAATGATCATGTTACTGAAAGACTAATTCTACGAGCAGTGTTCATTCACAAATTAACACGGTTATAAAACGTAGCAACTTCGAAGAAGTCCTTGCGGGCCCATATTCGCTTGTCAGCTATTAAGAGGCTGCCTCAAGAGGCAAACTTCAGGCCGCTAGCAATTAAGACTTTGCCGCGGACAGCACTTTAACTGCTTTGGAACATTAGATACGTACAGGGCCGTCTTAAGTCTATTCTGCGCCGGGGTGCGGGAGTGTATCCTAAGACAGTCAAACATCCTATTGTGTATCCTATGACAGTCAAATATCCTATTGTGTATCCTATGACAGTCAAATATCCTATTGTGTATCCTATGACAGTCAAATATCCTATTGTGTAATTGTTTACTATAGCGTTATATTTTTTCATTACCTTTAAAAGGTGAGCGCCCGGGGTGCACCGCACCCCTTGCACCCCCTGGTAAAGACGGCCCTGGATACGTACGTAGAATAACTTGGGAAGTAGATAGTGAGTTACAGCAGAGCTAATGGGCACTCCAATTTCAAGAAACTCGTTACTCCCTACTCTTTATCCCATCCCATGCAATCTCATCTAATAAAGAATATCCGACTAATATTATACATGTGAAAGTTTGGATATTTATAACTCAATCACGTCGAAATGATTGAAACGATTTCGTTGAAACTTGGCATATAAGTAGATTGTAATCCGGATTAACTCATAGCCTAACAAAGCTGCAGGCAAAAGCTAGTGACGTAATAAAGGAAACTCCTTTTCCCATTAGTCTTTCTTAGACGCTGTTCAAACCAATGTAGTACTGCACTAATGGGTCCCTACTTCTTGCTGTGAGTTGCTACACAGATCTTATTGTATGTATCCCACCATTACCCCAATAAATCTCAAAATTTAGCAGAGTATATTAAGATCAAGGCGAAGATCAACTTCAAGGTGGAACTGCTGGTGTCGAGTCACGACGTCAATTTTAAGTTGCGAGTCCCGTCGCACGACCTGGAGTCGTACACCAAGGAGGACTTCTGACCAACGGTGTAGAATGTAGTGTTCCGAGAGCGACTTCCGAGGGATAACGAACAGCACTTGCCTGAGATAAATAAATAAATAAAAAAAGTCGTTCACATAGCGGGATGATTATATCCCAAGGGTAACTTTTCTCGACTAACGAGTCACATCAAATCATTCAGTTGGTTTATATTCTGAAAATTTTAATAAAACAAGTATTTTAACCAGACCGCCTCACGGAGGCACGTATTGTTCTGTATCTTAATGGACGGGAGGGCATTGTCCTGAAAACCAAAAACAAGTAGGACAATTACTCGGGCGGAGTGCAGGCAGCAGGACTGGCTACAATTACTTTTGTTTCAGCCAGACCGGCTGAAGTACTCTCTTCCGTTGGCACGAGGTTTTATAATTGTAATCTTCCTTAGATATATGATTACCAAGTATGTACTTATAATATATACCTAGACATTATTTCAAACCCTTACAATTTTGCGGTATTAATTGTTAGGCTGACAGTATATAAGCCTATATATTCATATCATTGTTATATACACGTATTCAAGGTATCTTCGGACAGCGTAATCTGTTTGCACCGCGAGGCACGTGTAATAGTCGCTGCTTACGCTGGTCGCTCATTGGGCTTTTCACAATACGAGCGGAATCACCCGGTGGTCTAGTACCGCGAAGGCGGCAGGACCACGGCGTCTTTAGGGGTCACCGCTGTGACCTGTTCGTGTTGGCGGACAAAGGAGATATTACTGAAGGAGGTATATGTCCCGAACAGTGTCCTCCGGCTCCGTGACAGCCCGCAAGATGTCTCCCAGCTTAATTCTAGGATTATGTAACCTGTGATAAAGTACTTATTAACTTTTTTTTATATACAAAAGCGGGCAGACGAGCAAGCAGTCCCACGTGATATTATGCGGGCGCGCCGCCGACCTTGCAAAATCCTATTCACAGCTTTCTTGAAGAACCCCATGTCGTAACTTAATGGCTTTGTCGTAACTTAAAGTCGTAACTCTTGAGGCAGTTTGTTCCACAATCTACGGGTTTACGGTATAAAATAATTTTTGGACCGAACAGTGCGCTACACCTCCGTATCGAAAAGTAGAAACGTAGATTTATAGTAGAAAGGTGTAGAAATCCGAGGTGGGTATTATATTAAACAATTCTTCAGAGCATTCCCCACTGTACAGGCGGTAGAACACACAGAGAGACGCAACGTCTCTCCGAATGCTGAGGGGTTCTAAACCGCCCGTGAGAGTGGGATCGTCGACAATACAAACAGCACGTCGATGGATGGTGTCAAATGGGTCCAATTGGTATTTCAGGCCGGCTCAGAGATGAGAGCAATACTTCATATGGGGCCTCACCTGAGCTTTGTAAAGTATAAGGAGTTGCCCAGGGGTGAAGTACCGCTTCGCTCTGTTCAGCACACGAGCTTTTTGGAGGCCATTTTGGCCTTATTTTCCAGATGACCCCTAAATTCGACTTTGCTGGAGTTGTCGAAACCAAGGATCCCGATACTCTCCGAGATCTTAGAAACTATTTAGAATCCTTTAACGGCTCCTGAAGAACTGAGATAATCGAATAAATCAAATGTTTGATACTTAGGCACTGAATCTCTGAGAGATACATGAATCTTAATCTACTGAAACACACAAACCACCTAAAAAATTAATAAGGTTCCTTCACCTAAATGCGTCTGAACTAGTGAACTGAAACACAATGAGAATCGTTCTTACGTGCAAGGACTAAACAAAACGACCAAATTGAACTTGTACCCTTTTTAAGCAAATATAGTTTAGTTAGGGACACGGTGTTTGACACAGGACGACACTATCTTTTAAACTTTCGCGTTTTGTACACATCGTGTTTCTATCTATTGTAGACACTATCTTTTGCTTATATTTGATAAACTCTTTATATACCTACTACAACTTTCAGGTGCGTCCTCTTCTCAGCAGGCGTCAGTCGTCCCTCGCGCTTCTAACTAAGTTGTTTTCATGTGTACAACCAATATAATAATTTACAGGATATTTCCGAGCATAAGGTGCAAGGCATAAGTTAATAAGTCAAAATCAACTGCTTTTCAGGGGCACAGTTTAAAAATTAATGTTTATATTTTCGCTTTGAATATCGAGATATTTAATGTAGAAATACTGCGAAGCTGTCGAGTATTGAGAAATTTATTTTTTTATTATAAATTCAAAGTGATACAACGTGTAAGAATTTATTTAAAATGATATTTATCTGGAGTTTCTACACCTTATTCCTACCGTGCACAGATTTGTCGTTTAATTAATCAACCTTCTGATATCGCACCAATACTCTCTATCTCTACAGTTGTGACCCCGACGTAACGTGATGATTCACACATTCAACAGAAGTCCACGCAATATTTAACAGTCTCTAAGCTAGCATTGAGTACTTAAAATAGAACTACCATCAAGAAACATGAAAGGCCATTACTGAACAAACGGGAAGTGAACATGCTTCACGCTCAAGGGAACATTTTCCGCAATTTCAACAACACACGCTAGATTTATAATATCGATAAAACCGTGCATTTAGATGTATAGGGTGTAACCGATTAATTCCTGAAGTCCGAAAGCATTCCATTCCGAGTTGATAGACATGATTTTTTTTTATCTTTTGATTTTTAAAGCTTTTGCTAAATTTTTCATATTAAATACAACTATATATTTTGTATATTTTTTAGTTTTTGCTAATTTTTTTATATATTTTAGCTAAATACAAGAAATTGAATTAATATTTCGGCCAAAGCGACCAATAAAACATACCTAATGGTCACCACACAGTTCAAAGTAGGTACTGTTTACCGTGTGTAGAATGAAAACTGTCAATGTTTCGTACTAGGAAGGTCAGTTATACAGTTTTAACTGATCGTGGCCATAAAGTTTGTCAATTAGCTCAGAATCATGAGCATAATCCATGGTTTCATGGCTTCGGCAATCGATCGATTAAACCCGGTACTTACGAAGTCATTTGCAAATTCATTGGCAATTTTAAAATACTGTGTTCTGGGAAAAATCCGATATAATTAGGTATATCAGCGTTATTGAAATATTCAACGATTTTCCATCTTCAATTTCATATTTTCCGTTTGCTCTACTTATTGCTAGAGCAGAGCGGGGCCATTTGCACATTTTCCGATAAAACCTTCGATATTGGCTATCTACTTTCTAACGCTGAGAATTTCCTCCTGAAATTAAATACACAAATACACAAGTTTTTCAAGACCTGATAACGAGAAGATATAGCGTTGCCTACGCTTTGTGCACCAAGCTCCCAAACAAATTAAGTAGGATATTGTCCGCAAGTCTTATCATTATCATAGACGAGTCGGCCGCACCGTATCACTAATCAAGTAAGTACCTACTAATAAACAGAATTGCTATTTACTAGAACCTAACCTAACGGTCTAACCTTATTTACGGACTTGGTTCTCCGAATGAGAGCAAATCGGCTTAGACACTCTAATCAGATTTAGGCGGTCAAGCGGAGCACCGACCTGTGAGCTCTGTACTCTATGCCCTTTGTTAATGAACGCCAAGCCGCTTTGTCGCGTTAATTAATCGATGTTATTGTGCAAGACAGATCTTGGGCTTGCGCAAATGTGTACCCACTTGAGTAACTAATCTATTCATAAAGGAACCCAACTTACCTACATATAATAAAAGAGGAATAAATAGATAGTGTACATAACATCAAATAAATGACGCACACAAAGGAACATACAAAGCATACATTTATTTATTTACTTTTATTGCACAGAGACGGACTGAATGCCTTAAGGCATTCTTGCCATTTACCTACTGGTAGTGAACTACCAGTCGACTACACCCCTCAATTTTAATATTAATACAATATTTAACAATGATTGGCGCCAATATAAAAAAATACATTTATTTTTCACGTGAGAATGACAGATTCCAAATTTAAATGTAATTTACAGATACCTGTATTTGTTTTCTTTATTGTAACGCTATTTATGGCCAGAACGGGTTCATCATACGCAACATCTTCATTGCTGTTATCATAAAGTATTTATTCAATATTTTTAAGGATAATAGGATTTTTAAGATTTTTCATCCATTTAGTATTCATTCGTTCGTGAAGAAACGAAGAGACTGATGTCTCGTCCTATTACACGATGGCTTTTTCATATTCCCGAGTATTGTACTTATACCTACAAACCGTCGCCAACCGGGATTCCGAATCTCGAAAATTCTGGGATACCAGGCCAAAAACCTCACAAAATAAAATACCGTAAAAAATAAAAATAACTAAAATTTAAAAAATCGGTATTTTTGATGTTTTCGGTATTTACGTCATAGCATATCTACTGTTTTTAAGTTTTAAAATAATTATAGCTGCGTTTTCGTTAGTAAGTTACTTTTGTAACCATTTGAGCGATAAAACATTAGATACAAGGTCCAAGACAAAATTAAAACATTAAATTTTTCATGTTTAAAGATGTGATTTTTAAAAGTTTATTTATTTTTAAAAGATTTTGAAAGCCTACGAAACTACTTATTCGCTAATATTATGAAACAAGTCGAGAAATAATAAAACTTTTATGTTGTTATCTATTCCATTAAAATTAAGATTATAATAATTAAGATTATAATAATACTGATGGAGGCTGATACGCTGTGGCCTTCGTCGCTACAATACAAAATGGATTGAGGCGCGACGATAGAGAGCAATAAAAGCTCTAGAATCTTTGCTCAGCCTCTTGGACACAGTCATCTGGCGATGCTTAATAGCGATAGTGGCCAAACTCTCTCTTCGAGACCAGAGATCTTCGCAGAAGTTGAGAGAACAGAAGACCGAAGAGTAAATCAGCCGTTGTGTCTTGCCTTTGAACTACGAGAAAGCCTTCGACTACCGAGACCTGGGCTGTTCTGGAATCTTTACAGCGGTGCCAAGTCAAATGACGATATATCGAGATGCCGAGATGTCTGGTACAACACTGCAAGCATGACGGTCCAAATCCAAGACCAGCAGACCAGGCCGATCCAGCTGCGTCGAGGGGTGAGACAGAGAAATCTTATATCTCCGAAACTGTTCATAAGTGCGCTGGAAGATGCATTTAGAATGCCGGACTGGAAAAGAGGTGAAATCTATGTGAATGGTGAGTACATTTTGCATCTTCGTTTCGCCGATGACACAGTCATCATGGCAGAATCGCTGGATGTTAAACGACCTTAACGCAACATGACGAAGCGTCGATCACGGAATGAACGTAGACAAAACAAAAATCGTGTTCAATTAACGTGTTCTTCCGGAACTGGTATACGAGTATGTCGAAAGCGTGGCACTCGAAGTTTTGACCTTGGGCTAACTATCCAACTAGGCAAGTCCAACTTCACCAAGGAGGTCGATAGACGTAGGTATTCAACTTCGCTGAACACCATTTGAGAAAATGCGTACGCTCTTTTCGTCGTTTATATCACAACGCTTGCAGGCGAGTCTTAAACGTTATGACGTATGGTACCGAAACGTGGCCTCTAACGGTAGGCCCGATCCATAAGTTAAACGTCACTCCGCGTGCTATGGAGAGAGCTATGCTCGGAGTTTCTTTGCGAGATAGGATCCGAAACGAAGCCATTTGCCAAAGAACTAAAGTCACTCGTAGAATCAGCATGTTGAAGTGGCAATGGGCGGTCATATTTGCCTCAGGACCGATCGCCAATGGGGTAGACGAGTCCTCGAATTGAGGCCACGCACCGGAAAGCGCAGTGCAGGACGCCCTACGGTCAGGAGGACTTCTGTTTCTGTTTTAATCAAATTACAACACTATTTTAAAACTCGAAACCACAGATGTCAATTGTTTTAAACTTACAATACAATATCCTTTTTTTATAAAAATATCGAAAATACTTAACATCTCGGAATTGCGATATTCGTAATATTTTAATATCATGAATACCGATTTTATAACATTTGAGATTTTCGCGTTTTTCACACATATTTATCTATTTAAACGGATTATTTATCTATTTAAACGAATCATTTGTAATACTCGTGTGGTGATTGGGCCTTTACTTAATTTTTAGTTAAATATAGGTACAGCTGTGTATATTAAAAAATAAACAGTATAACTGCAGCACTTGTTGCAGGAGGTTTTATTTAGTATCCCCGCAGATATCATAACCAACTATACAAAGTAATGTTAACACCAATACAAACAAAACAGCGACCTTGCCCTTGAGGACGTTCCCCCGGGTTTTCCTAGGAACCTTTATACCAAACACTATCGTTTCTCTACCAGTTAATACGTACAGATCTAACATAAAGTTGGCAGCAAACGACGGCTGGAGTTATAAATAAATTAAAGAAAATCTACATCTAAATAGAAATGTCCCAACTGACCGAGTCATCAACGATGAGCTGAAATAATTGAATAGCTTCATACGACTTCCTACTTCAAATTTCTCGAAATTCAACACCTAAAGCGGCCTAACGACTCGTTTCGCGTTGTCAGTTTGTATAGAAATAAATATTTGATGGTTTAATTAACTTGAAACTTAATATAAATATTCCACAATATAAATAAATAAACACATGTTTTTCAACATTGTGTCAGGGAGTTCAAATACAGGGATACCTTAGAATAATATTTAATTACTTAACTACTCAAATATAATTTTAGTGTCGTAATTTATTTTTTTAATTGAATTCGCTTAATCATACCAAAGGTCACCAGAGCATCTCTGAGAGTTATGTATCTAGCATTCATCTAGAAAATAGCGAACATACGTACATACAAACCAAATAAATATCATCCTTCTTTATTGCAATCTATTAAAAACAAATATTGATATAAAATAATTTGTTCAATAAAATTATTGAAATTGCAGGGTGTTGGTAGGGCTGTTTAAGGTAGCTAGCCCAGCCGTACGCTGCTCTCCGATATTGATTTATTAATGCCCTAAATTCTTAATAATAGTCAATATTATCCGTAACATTTTAATCTTTATTGAATAGAGTAAAATGATGCAAATGCCCTCTCTTTATATTTAAATTTATCAAAAGTTACCCGCCACATACGATGAAATTATTCATTAATAACAATTAAAGAGAAATCGTTTAGATTTTTCTAAAAATAAGTAAGGTACCTATTCGTAGAGACCTTGCAGACGGCGCGGCGCAACTGATGGTACCTATATTAAGAAAGTTACTGTCACACTATATTGTATTATTTTAGATAGGTACTATTTTATTTCGATAACGATGGTCGACCAAAATACAATTGACAGAAATATAAAACCTCATTTAATGCGAAATGGTACGTGAGCGACAGCTTTCCTAGTTTTCTCCCTTTGATCTCACTACTTCCATAGTAGGTACTACTCGTCTTCATAATGGGCCAAAAAATTCCACTTGTTCTGCAGTGAGCGACAAGCAGCCAAACATGGGGCTCCGCGGATTGCTGCTACACCATTACAGACGTGATCGCGCAAACTGCGCTTAAGATAAAATATTTTTTGTACAGCAACCCGGTTAAAGTTTTAGGCCATCCACCCTCTACCTACTAGTGGCGACTTCTTAAAATTAAAAATAAACTAAATAATCGTCGCTGAAAGGCGCGGTAATTTTGTTAGAAGTAGCAGTAAAACCTAAGGACTGGAAAAACTGAGTCTTTCCATAAGTCAAAAAATCAAAAAGACATTTTATACTGCGAACCCGAAAGTTGTGGAATGAACTGCCAGCCGAGGTTTTTCCATTATACTACGATATGGGGCTCTTCAAGAGAGCTGTGAACAGGAGTCTGCAAGGTCTGCATAGGAATCTGCACCCGCAAGCCCCCTGGTGTTACAGGTGACCATGGACGGCGGTGATCACTTACCATCACGTGGGCCGCCCGCTCATCTGCCTTCTATTCTATGAAAAAAACTGCTTAGAACTAGTTTAGACGGAATGAAACTTTACATAGATGTTGGGGGAATACTTTGAAAAGTTGTAATAATAAAGGTTTAGAAACATTTTAATTTGAGTCGCTGGAGTTCGCGAAACAACAAGAAGCAAGATAGGTACCTATTTCCGCACAAATAAGGCAGGTCACTAAATCTCCAGGTTTCGAAGTATTAACTTAGATTTATAAAATATTGTAGAAATATGTAAAATATTGTAGAAGGGAGATGTTTTACCCATACGCCTTGAAAATAAAACATAACATACTGCGCATCACGAAACTATTAAAAGCAAATTAAGCTATGAAACATATAACTTGCAGCTGTTAAGTTATAAATAAATTTTATAGGCTTTAAAGACTTAAGTTTCAATTAATAGAATCTCTGTAATTCACAAAAACCATTAGAGTAATAAATTACTTAACTCTTCTCTCCTCTAGAGCAGAGATTTAGGCCACAAAATTTTAAATAAGACTTGAAATAAAAATACAACTATGGTAAGAGCTAATCAATAAAAATTAATTGAAAAAGAGCGTAGGAATTTAGAGATTTCATTGCGCGAACAGTAGTCGCTCTGATGGGAGAATTGAGTGGGAAATTGAATTTTCCCTAATCGCTGACACTGGCATGTTTCACTAATGTGCACCGTAATATGTACATAGTTTTATCAAGAAGGAAAGAAGACAGAGTAAATAGTACTTTACATTACTGGGGGTTCCAGAACTGATACTAAACTAATATACCATAAATGGTTCTCCGGTTACTTCATAGTGTGACTGTCGATATTGATTTATTGAATTGTGAATGGCGTTGATTGCAGTAAACGTACGAGTAACAGGCTGTAGTCAACGAACTACCTACATATCTAAATTGAATCTAGTGGTCCTAGTGCGGGAAACTGCTGCCCTAATTTATTTTTCACTTTGGCCAGACGAAACATTGGCGAGTTTAAGATAATAAAAATTTTGAACAAAAATCTAATACACATAAGGAAATAAATGAACATTGTTGATAACTAATGCAATACATTTTTATTAGCATAATATAAAACTAAATATAAACATTATTTATCATAGAATAACCATAATTCTGCATAATCATAATCATAGTATAATCATATATAGCACAATACATTATTGTATAATACAATTAACTTTAGCCCTAGTGCAGTTAGAATGTTAAAACACAGAATTTATATACATAAACAAATATCCCTTCTAATTTAAATTAACTGCAAAACAATTCTACTTGTTATTATACATACTCATACATCAGATGCCATAACATATTATTCCTTTTTGTGTCAGGTGTGTCAGATCAAGTGTTGAAAATTTTGGTGACAAGTCCAGCTGCTATAGTGATCCCCGCTACACGCAACATTACGCGACCAAGCTCCTTGACATCCTTATAACACTCAATACAGATAGGCCTACATACTTCTATCTCTACAATAGCAACAGAGTTCTTCCCCAAACATCGAGGCTTCTTCTTTGCAACCTCTCCAGTACTTTTATTCAATAAAGCCTTTAATTTCACAATATTTGCAGACTCCACTAATGATTGTTGATGTAACAGTACAGCAAAGCCTTTTGTGATTGGAACTTTCACATTAAACACCACCAGTCTTGCCTCAAATCGTGTAGTAACTGGTACCTGTTGTATGGGATCACTCAGTATGAATCCAATCGAGACATTTTGAATATCTACTCCTGGTAGGTTAACACTGACTTGATCACCTGCAAAGGCAACATTGTTTGGCATGTCATTTATGCTCAAACTACGGACTTCTGCCAATTCTTTGGTTGGACAAATAAGCACTTTATCACCTTTATTAAGTATACCATTTTCAATGCGTCCTGCCACACAAAATCCAGAGCCAGTGCCTTTAAAAATGTCATTGATTGACAAACGCAAAGGCTTAGAAACAGGTCTGTCTGGGACATTAAATTTATCAATAACATCAAGAAGGCATGGTCCATTATACCATTTTTGTAACTCTGGCTCACTTGGGGTTTTGACAAGATTTTCGCCTGTAAGACCTGAGCAAGGCACAAAGGTGACATCAGAATCCTTAAAGCCAGCTTGTTTCAGGAACAGTTTCAACTTCTTTGTAATTTCACTGAACCTCTCATGAGACCAGTTACTTGTGTCTAATTTGTTTACAGCTACTGCCAACTGATTGACACCAAGAGATCTAACAAGGAGAGCATGTTCTCGTGTTTGTCCACCAAGATCAAAGCCAGATTCAAATTCCCCCCTAGTTGCATCCACTACCAACAGTGCAACGTCAGCTTGTCCTGCACCAGTTATCATATTTGGTATAAAATCTGCATGTCCTGGAGCATCTAGGATAATAACTTTCTTTGTCTTTGTTTCAAATTGGGCACGACCCACATCCATAGTTATACCTCGAACTCTCTCCTCTCCAGTTTCATCTAACACCCACGCATACATGAAACTCTGCTTACCAATCTTTTTACTCTCCTGTTCATATTTGTGCAATGTCTTCTGGTTGACTTCACCCAATTCACAGAGTAAGCGACCCATCAAAGTAGACTTTCCAGCATCCACATGGCCTATAACAACAATATACAAATGATCTTTCTCTGAGCCCCTTTCATTGCTGTATTGTAAATTAGGGTCTAACTTATTTTCTTTGACTTTAATAGTTACTCTGTTTTCATCAGACTGGTCAGTTTTAGATATCCTCTCAGTACTTGGTGACTGCTCTCTAGGAGTTTGTGGACGACTTCCTGAACTCCCATCCAGCCCAATTTTGAATCCTTTAATAACACCCACACTTTTAGGCTCCGCATTAATTGCTATAACTTTTGGAGTGTTTTCATTTTTCATGATAACAGGAGATTTAGGAGGTTCAATTAGAACCACTGGAGTGGGTTTTAGTGGCTCTACCTTGACCCTTGTAACTTCTTTATTTTGATTGCTATTTAATATTTCATCTAAAGCCTTATTGAAATCAAATTTATGGGTTAAAACTGCCTGTATCAGAATATTATCAGATACATTGTCACCTAACACATTCCGCAATTCGTCCAAACAAGACATAAGCCTGGCCTCGTCCTCTGCATTCAAATTTAGACTGCGTAAGTCAAAAGAATCCCGGCGCTCTAGAGGTGGGTGTGACGTGTTTTCGATCTCATCCTCCGCTTCTTCTTGGATATTGCTATGACCCTCTAGAAAATGCGATATGGCCTGCTGGTTACGAGAACGGTCATACATCCATTGTGCAGTGTCACTTGGCGACAAACAGCTGTCGTCTTCTACGGAATGACCGTAAACATCTTCGTAATCATAATCATCAGAATAGCTTCTATTTCTTACGTTACGGTGTCGAGCCATTTTATGGAAAGAAAACAGTTGCTATTTAGACAAACATCTTTTCTCACGTTTCTACAGATATCAATGGAAATAAAACAATTTCTGACATTTATGACATTATATGTCAAGATGACATAAATCAATAGGAAACCGTGTTCGGAATTTATTTTTTTTACGGCCGAAGGTGGCAAACGAGCATACATTCCACCTGACGGTAAGTGAATACTGTCGCCCATAGACATTCGCGGTACATGCCAACATTAGTCTTTTCGAGATATAGGGATGAATTTGGAGAAAAGGTTGGGAAAATGGGGAAGAATAGGATGGGAATGGGCTCTGGCACATCTTACTCACTATCAAAACGTATATTAGGGAAATAAGATAAAGTGGGAAATGCAGTATATTTTAAGATAGTGTTCTGTGAGAGAGGGGTAACGTGGCCTCTCGACTCACCCCCTCAAAAATTTGGGAATTTATTACTTACATTTGACTTTCGAAATTAATTGTCGATACTTTATTATTTTATGAATTTAACATGACAATGGCAGAATATGCTAATTACACCATTGCTATATATGGAGGAAAAAATCGAATCTGTCAATGTCATCTATTTGTAAATGTGAATTTACGCATTCATTATAATTTGTTTTATTTTAAAATTGCGATTTATACGTAAGTAACTAAACACTACAAAACAAGTGACAACATTGTGTACCTATCTTATGTATTTATGGTGTATGTAATAATTGAAATATAACTGGACTTTAATCTAACAAAGAAAACTAGTAGTTTGTGTCGTACAGACCCTTGACCCACACAACTTTGTCAACATGAAGAAAAAGGTACGCCCTAGAAATGATAAATAATTTTATAGCAAATGTACTGTTGCTATCACTATGCTCGTACTTTTTTTAATAATTAATACAATATTTTAAAAGAAACTTGTGATGTGGTGGTAGAGATTTAAAATGTTTTACTGTTACAGGTGCTGTTAATGGGCAAGAGTGGCTCAGGGAAAACCAGCATGAGGTCTATTATCTTTGCCAATTATATAGCAAGAGACACAAGACGGCTGGGAGCTACAAGCAAGTTGATTTTATTTTATATAATTAATACCCTCCAACACATGATTCATAAGTTATACCTAGTTTATATTGTTATGTTTACTTGTCACCACTAATTCAGCCTTATAATGGAAACTGTCAACTATTGTTTAAATTACCCTGTGAGAAAAAATATCACCATATAACTAATAGCATAATAAAAGAGATAATTCAAAGAAATTATATCCTTGAATTATTTTAACCAATTTTAAAAAACATAGCCATCTTAAAATATACATTTTAATCTCAATAACATCAAATCAATCAGATTTAAAACAGATTTAAAATGACTATGTATATGATCTAAATCATGCATATAATCTTTGAAAAATTAGCTCTTCAGATAAAAGTATGTTAGTACATGATTAAGTAGGTATATGATCAAATGCTATCACAGCTGATAGTATGCAATGCATATAAGTATGCTTGAATCTACACCAAATTGCAAATAGATGTTTAAAGGTGTCATTAATCCTTAATTAGATCAGATTCCTTATTCCTTATGGGGTGGATAGTAATAAGGAATAATCCTTATTGAGTTAGACTTTTTTTGTCAAGTTTTCCTGTTTCACAAAATATAAAAACTGAGAAGGAAAGCACAACATTTTTTTTTTTATAAATAACCACCCATTAACATATCAATATTTATTTTTCAGTTGATGTGGAGCATTCACATGTCCGTTTTCTCGGAAACCTGGTACTAAACCTATGGGATTGTGGGGGACAAGAGGCTTTCATGGAGAATTACTTTGCGTCACAAAGGGACAACATCTTCCGAAATGTAGAAGTATTGATATATGTATTCGATGTTGAAAGCAGGGAAATGGAGAAGGATATGCACTATTATCAGTCTTGTTTGGAAGCCATTTTACAGGTAAAGTTAAATTTGACCTTCTTTCAATAATGATAAGTATAATTAACCAGTTAGGTAACTGGGTTCCTCTTTGAAAAGTGTGTAGACAAATTCTGTTGTAAAAATGAAGGGTAATGTTTATTCTCCTCCAATTAATAATGTCCAATGTCCAACACATAATTATTTATATTTTTTATTTGTTCCTTTTATTTCAGCTTGGTCTCTAAATACTTTAAACATCTTGAATTATATAAATATGTTTTAGTTTTCACTAAAATTGCAATTTAGCAATGGTGACTCCTTTTTCTGCATGATGAGAATACTCATCATAACTCATAATGTTGCTATTTCTTCTTGATACTAGGAATCAGTCGTGAAATCAAAATATCTATACTAATATCATAAAGAGAAAGTGTGAATTTAGTGAGTTTGTGTGTGTGTGGAAGGTAATCTCCGGAACCACTACACCTATTTGAAAAATTCTTTCACCATTTGTTTTTGTTTATTTTTTTTGTTTAATTATTCCGATAAGGACTATAAAAACATTGAAATTACCATATATGTCTTTTAATTTAGTTTTTACTATCTTTGTAATTTATGTAAATTTTTCATAATAATAACGATACTCTTTATTACGTACACAACAGACAAAAACAAAATATACACATATTTAAGATACAATTGGCGGCCTTATCGCTTAACCGATCTCTTCCAGACAACCATAGGACAGAGAGATGATTGAAGAAATAAAGGTAGTTCAAGCAGTTTGAATAGATATAGCAATAAAATAAATAATATATAAACATTAATATACACACTAATAATACACAGATACTATAACATAACACAATAACAAGTAGGAACAAACTACATAAACATATCATTACTAAAATTTACATCTACACTTAGTTGCCAGAGCATATTATTAAGCTTAAAAAATAGTACAGGAAAAAAAATATATTTTAGAATTCACCAGAAGCCAGAATATTCTGTTTGGTGCACAAGATGGACCTTGTGGCAGAAGACCAGCGGGAGGATATATTCAAAGCAAGAGAAGAGGATCTCAAAAGACTGTCCAAACCTCTTGAGTGCACATGCTTTAGAACTAGTATATGGGATGAAACATTATACAAGTAAGTTCATATTTTAATCATTAACCTGTTAACCGGGGAACTCCCTTTTCAATTACGCAACATATAACGTAATTTACGTAATTCGAGAACGTAATTTCATATTATTATTTTTTTTTATTTATGCTTAAAATAAATGAAAAGACTATGAAATATATATGTTTATATGGTTATATGGTATCCTTCCATTTTCGAATTCTCGAACGTGGTTTCAACTCAGGATCATTATCAAAAAATTGGGCGGCGTACAAATTTGTTTGCTCTGTAAATAATTTGATAAGTTCCTCATCTAAAAATTTCTCAAGATAAAAGAAAGGAACTTTGTTTGGAGGAGTATCGAAAGTTTTTCCAGGATGTGCAGTAAAGAGAAATGGTGGTCTTTCTGCATTTTGAGGTAGCCATTCTTCAGAAACAATGCTGTTGCTAGGACCAACTTGATCAACTTCTTTACCATCTTCATTCTCAGTATCGCTCAATTCCGTGTCGTAGTCAAAATTACCGTCAGATGACTCCGATGACGAACTCATAATACGTCTCCTTTTTATACCTGCCGGTACATTGATTTCGTCATCGCTGATATCGCTTTCATTCATTTTGATGGATACAAAATGTATTCTAAAATAAAAAGGTTGGAAATATAAAAAATATAAACAATAATGTAAAAATAAAAAATATAAGTAAATAAAATATAATACGAAAATAGGTAGGTAAGTGTAAGTACGTACTGGTCACTGCTCACCCAGAACACGTCCACCACTCTCAATAACGAAATGATACTGATTTTCTCCGCGTCTTAAATTCACGTCGAAACATGTATCGATGACTAATACCTCTGTTGTACGAAACTATACATCCCACCCGTTCCAGGGCGCAACATATATTTCAAGGACGTATTCATATGTCCTACCCGTACACGCTACGTTTGACGTATCTATACGTCCCGCTCTGTTAACAGGTTAAATATATTAGTTGGTATTGATCTGAACTTTGCTGATGAGAGAACAAAATAAGTGAAGCAGGGAATTCACAGTCTGGCTCTGGTAGAGGAAGACCAAACAGGAGGTGAGATGATGAAACTAAGAAGGAGGGCAATACTGGGAATAGATTAGTGAAGAACATGTATGTTAAAAACAGTGGAATTAGGAATTTGTTGGAAGGCGGAGAGACTCTCATAATGTCGCGAGCTTAACGGCCCACTGCAGAGTACAGCCCTTCGCTAGTTAATCACCAAGGGGTTTCTGGCGGTAGTAATTCACTACGCAGCATCCAATGGTGGATAGTTTTTTTTATTTCTGGAGCATACACGATAGCAATAGTTTTAAAGAAAATCCATACTTAATTAGAAACTCAGTGGTACAGGCCAATTCTGTTTAAACATTTGTACTTAAACAAATTTCTTGAGACAGCCAAGTGCTCTAGGGTGTGGATTTAAATTTTAAAAAATATATACGTTATTATTTAAGATTTCACTAAAGCAAATGCTTTTTTCTCAATATTTATTTTTTTATTCGCTTAATTGCACATTATCGTACAAAAGGCGAACATAATTGTCTTACGGCATTCTCTACCAGCCAACATTTGGGTTGATCAGAGAGCTTCAATTGGGAATGTTCAAATACATATATATGAAATACACAAATATACTGTATTATTATAGCATACAAACAAACCTATACATATACTCAAGAATAAGTACGAAATATACAAAATATAGATAAACTAATAACTGCATTATGTCCTTTTTCTCAGATAGTGTCACAATAATGTCTAGACCTAACTGACTCTTTTGTTGTCTTGTCACTTATATTATTTTGTAAGATTCTATGACGTTGTTTCTAATACTCATTTATTAATTTTTGCAGAGCGTGGTCGAGCATAGTATACAAGTTAATACCTAATGTTAAGGCACTAGAATCATCTCTGAAGCAGTTTGCAGCTATTGTCGACGCAGATGAGGTAAGTATGATTTATGCATTTCATACTTGCTTAATTTCTTAAATAAGTATGTATGATCTGACCTATTCTATATATACCTATTAGTACATTTATATCAATAATGGAACATTACTATTATCAATAATTCCGACTCAATTCAGCATTGACTTTGATAATTACCATGGATATTGAAATCTGGTATAAGGTGATAATTAATAGTCAAGAACTTGACCGTTCGTCAACAGCGCTTTCCTTCTGCTGGACATGAGTCTCCTCATGCATATTGTCTTGTATGCACAAGACAATGTGAGTCTTTGCATGAAGGATGTATGGCCTCAAAACGCCACGCTGACCATGCGGGTCGGCAAGTTCACTGTTATAGAGGTGATGTAGTTTCTCAGTGCTTGTAGTGGCTGTGTTATCACTTAGTCGCCTTTTACGACACCCACGTGAAGAGAAAAGGTGGTGGGTATTATAAAGGCAGACAACACCTTGCGGCCAATATGCAATATTTAGTATAAGGGGTTATCCATAAATTACGTCACAGGTTAGGGGGGAGGGAGGGGGTCAACAAAGTGTGACAAGGGGGGGGGGGGGACAAGTCATAAGCTTCGTGACGTCACACGTATAAATCTAAAGTATTAAAACTAAATTTCAACTCCAACGAAAACCTTTATAATATTACCAACTCTATCAATATTATTATAAGGTTCTTTTAATTTAATGATTTCTAAATTTAAAATTGCAAAATATGTGACGTCACACCAGGGTAGGGGAGGGGTCACACAAGTGTGACCACCTGTGACAAGGACAGAAGGGGGGGACTCCAAAAATCATGAAAGTCGTGTGATTTATTTATTAAAATGACGTGGCCCTTCAATTAACGCTGTATCAAGAGCGGAATTTATAGTTAGACCCTGTATATGATGAATGAGCTTGTGGTCGTCAGGTACTGTTGTTCGAGCGCGCGACGTTCTTGGTGGTGTCGCACTGCCAGCGACGGGCGCACCGCGACGCGCACCGCTTCGAGAAGGTCTCCAACATCGTCAAGCAGTTTAAGCTCTCCTGCTCCAAGCTCGCCGCGCAGTTCCAAAGCATGGAGGTATTATTATTATTTTTTTAATCTTGCTAATTAATTTATCTTTATATAAGACTAATAATATTGTACTCCTGCACAGCAAGTTATAGCGATGTATCTATACTTTCTCAACGTCTTTTCAAACCAGTAACTATGCAATAAATCATTTGACGTTGCTAAACATTATTGTATCTAGAGTGTGGGTGATCAAACTATCGACTGGTCGACCGCGAGAACTTTTACAGTATATAGCTGAAATATTTCTATATTACCTACAATGTTGACTTAAGGAATGTAGTTTGTAGACTTTTTACCGTAACCAAACCTTTTAGTATTCACTGCTAGACTTGGGCCCCCACATACGCATCGTCTTGTGCATGAGGGATGTATAACCTCGAAACGTCACATTGGCCAAGCGAGTTGGTGAGTTCACTCTTTTAAAGGTGGCGTAGCTCCTCGGGGCTTGTGGTATCTCGTAGTCGCCTTCTACAACACTCCAACACTCACGGGAAGCGATGGGCGTGTTACTATTTATTCTACAGTCTGCCAATATCACACGGCAACTACATTTACTAAATAATTAAATTTATCGCCTTCCATTTCCATCGGACACGGCACCGCGAACGCCACCAATAATTTACTTACCTATTTTCACATCACTCCCTAATTTTGTATACTATTTTAACAAACCTGCGATGTCGAACTTATCGCGTAGCGGCAGTTGTTGGCTCCCTGGCAGAACACTGGCTACTACGATACAGGCAAGATTAGTGCAGGTGCTGTGGGGACATCTAAATCGTTCGGCCTGTTTCCTTTTAAAGAGAAAAAAGTAACACTATATATAAAAGTATCAATGTCGGCACTTGTATATATATAGTTGTACGTTTTGCTTGTTAGTGTGAAACACGGCACAATGGTAGAGTTGAAACTTTTTAAGTAGTAACTTGAATTCATAGTGTACCAAAGACACAGTGATACTTGCCATTTATTTTGTATGTAATGATTGTACAAAACTGATAACGTTTGAAAATACATGTTTCACAAATTTATGAACCTGCCTGACCTAGTCGATCGCTCGCCAGTCCAATTTTTTGTTATAGATCGCCGATAGCTATAAGTGAGCATTGTTGTATTCAGAGCACAAAGTTCCAAAGCATGGAATGATGCAGGTACACTGCAAATGGGATACAGTGCCATTAGGCGTGTAGCACACACGCATATTCACACATTTTCGGTTTGGCACCAACCGGTCTTTCAAACCGTTTTTGGGCTAACGACATATGAACGTTGTGTCTAGGTTTCATTCATATAAAACCAATATTTTACCAATTTTGTTAAAGTACATTTCTCAGATTTTTAACGCATATATCCGATAAACATCAAATTAATAATCAACTGCAATCACAAGTGTGTTTCGGGCCATAAACAATCCGCGGGCCCAGTGTAAATTGGTGGATATTACAAATCCCTCAGATTGTTTTTTTTTAATATCAAACACTGCTTGTTTTACGTCCTGCCAGTTATAACGAAAGGTGGCGAAACATGGCCTCTGACTGTAGATTTGATCTATAAATTCTAAATAGCTCGATGAGCCACAGAGAGAGAGTCTTCAGTTTGGGCTTGATCATCGAAATGTGAGTGCACAACTTCATGTAAGCCATTCTGCCGTTCAAAGAGTGCACCATCGATACCTGGCGATCGATCGATAGAGACTGGCGGCTTTGTTCACCGTCCAGGAGGACCACGATTCCGAGTGACGACGGAAACACAAGTTCGGTTTATCTTCACGACTAGCTTACGAAATCGTCACCTGACCTCGCTACAAATCCAAGAACAGCTTCGAGTCTTTCATGGGGTGGCTGTAAGTGCTCGAACTGGTAGAAGGAGACTCGAAGAACGTGATATAAAACGAGCTCACCGAATGGCGCGCCTTCAGTTTGCGCGCGAACATTTGCATTGGACTCGACGTCGATGGAGCCAGGCACTCTTCACTAATGAATCCAAGGTTATGCGAGAATATGATTCCCGGAAAAGTGAATGTCCATATTAATTTTTGTTACTGCAAATCCCAAAATCACACTACCTAACCCCAACCTCTGGTAATCAGTCTTCGACATCATAACCTAATTCGACGATACAAATTAACAGATTTTTATTCACCATAGGTACGTAACAGCGTGTTCGCAGCATTCATAGATGGTTTCACGAGCAACACTTACGTAATGGTTGAGATGTCCGACCCCAAGATACCCTCCGAGGCGACGCTCATCAACATACGGAATGCGCGCAAACATTTCGAAAAATTGGAGAAGGTCTCCTCGACTGCCCCCAGCCAATATCAATGAAAATAAAAATAGTCTTGAATAGTGGAAATTATTATAATGTACGACAGCTCATCAAGCCATACATAATGACATCTCGAATATAAAAACAGCTTATTGTTTTACTGTATAGTAGCAGAATAAAAATTGCATTTAAAAACAAAATAGGAATTGTATTAGAAACAATTAAATGTTTCTCCTACCAGTCTTCAAAAAAGTGTGTGTTCGTTTTGACGATAATGGCTGGCAAAAATTGCTTCTGTTATTATATAAAGTATGGAATACAACATTTTTGAATGTAATCATTGGTGCAATCTTTGTGTCTACTATAAGAACAATTTTGCAATTATACTGTATTCACTATACGACGGTGTGGTTGACACATCTATATAAGGTAACTTGTATCGTTATCGTAAATTTTACGTATGAAATAAAGATGAATTCTGATTAACGGTTATCATATAAAAATAAATGAATACTACTAAAGGATATAAAAGGACATACAATAAAATAATGTAATGATCCCTTTAGTTATATAATTATTATAAACAATTATCAAAATAAATTGTTATTTTACTTTACCTGCAAGATCACATACTAGCGTCGTGCAAACTAAAGATGTGCCCGTGCAAAAAGAAAATAATCGATTAAAACTCGTAGTGAAAACATAAATCGAAATTAAACCAGTTATAAAACAATTGTCTTATTAGTTTGATAAACATTTTGACTTTATTTACAACAGTAAAGGTGATGATAGCTTGTTTGTACGTATCCAAAGCCATAAGCACGCTGTCTGAGGATATAGATAGTCCCATGTCAAGGCACCGAGTGGGTGTACACCTGAATAATAAAAATAAGTTACCTTACTTTAGGACTACTAATATAGATTTATATATAAACCGTATGTATATAAGATATATTTATAAGTATATATAATATATTTATAAGTATATATAATATATTATATATAAGATATGTAATTGTTATATATTTTGAATTCATTCAAAACATTTTTATTAATCGATTAAGCATAATTATTTCTATAAAAGAATCAATAATAATCTAATAACGAAATTTCGATTAACGTTGTGCTACATATCTAAATCAAACGTTTCGACATAATCGTAAAGTGAATACAGTATGGTCGCGATTTTCGTCGAATGCTATCGTCAAAACGAATGTACAGGTTTCCATGGTAACACGGTACTTGTAGTGATTTTGTATAGCTTGAAATGCAGTCTAGTGTACGAGCGCCGAGTAATAAGCGCTTGAGCCTCTTGCCAAAGCGAGGTAATCAATAATTAGTTATTTATTGTTGCCACTTTAACATATAATTTTGTGCCACCGATTGCGCAAATAAATATTGCATACATTAAGGTGCATTCCCAGTAGTTCAATTGATCAGTTCAATCATTGAACTAGTGGAAATATTTTTTCCCAGTAGTTCAATTTCATCTGTTTTATATCTTAACGATTGAAATACTGGGAATAAATGGGTAGTCTCACTAATTCAATGAAACAAATTGTAACATAGCGGGTAAAAGTAAAACGACTTTTTCTTATACTTACCTATGAGCGACTATTAAAAAATAAATAAAAAAGCAATATATGCCAATAATGATTTCATTATCCAGGTAAGTATAAGAAAAAGACATTTTACTTTAACCCACTATTTTAAATTTTGTTTAATTGAACCAGCGAGACTACCTGTTCTGGCTCTTCCCAGTACTTCGATGATTAACATAAAACAGCTTAATGGGACTAGTAGGAATGTAGGTACATTAGGACCATTAGGACTTTAATTAAAATTTCCAATTTCCAATTTTAATTTCAAATACAAAATTTTGCTCAAAATTTATAGCTACATACACTTCCCGGCCGAAAGTAATACACATCGACTGTGATCGGGTGGCTTCAGTTTTGTAGGGCGTCGTAACGGCACACGACAGAGACGACGCTCTACAAAACTGAAGCCACCCGATCACAGTCGATGTGTTAATACACAGTACACACGCATCCCGGCCGAAAAATTACTTTTTTAACTTGACTTTTTTTTGCTTTTAAAACCTAACGTATGGACATCAACTCTTTTAGGTACTTATCATTTAATTTAAAATTATTTGCAATCGGTGTAATATATGGTAAAACATATTTTGACTTCCATTAGCAATAGTGGAATTTTATGCATGACAATATAATTATATTACAACGTCAGCAAAATAATTCAACCATACTAAACCACACATCAAAGTGAAATTGGCGGCTGTTTGAAATGTATTTTCTTTTGACATATTTCATCCAATTCCCGTCGCCTAAAACCACGGATTCTGCTCAAATTCAATTATTGCAAGTCTACATACTTAGTAAAACAAGGTCTTAATATAAAATTGTGACAATCAATGTATTTGACTGTGGAAGGGGAATCTGTAAGTGAGGTTAAAAACGTTTACATTTGATGATTTAATTAAAAAAAAAGTATTTAAGTAAAAAAGTAACAACATTGTACACAACTTACACGAAAAATAACTTTCATATCAATACATTAAAAGTTATTTTATTAGTATAAATGTCGAATGTGTGTCGCAGCGACAAAAAGGAACGTGGCTCAGCATAGGGGCGCTTGTACAAGCTAAGAAAATTAGACGGCTCTACATCCGTATTTCGTGTTGTTTGTACACTACACCGGCGCCTGTGTCCGACAAATATCGTGTACACGGTAAGTCCAGTCTAATTTTCTTAGCTTATACAAGCGCCCTAACGCTGTAGAACAAATGGAAATGTACCACAACGCTGATATTCAGCTAGGACCTTATAGTGAAGAATATAAAGTCTCTTTTTACGCGTACGGACAATCTCTAATACAAGCAAGGTAGACCCGCGCTCCTCAGTTGCATGAACTATACGACAATATTGTTTTTACGGTTGGCGTTATGTAGCCGGCTGAAAAAGTTGACAACGAGCTGCTAAGTTATTTAAAGTCGTTCTGACGTCTTGTTGCATCAATATGAGATAATTTTCCACATGGTAATTATTTTCCCGCTGGAAAGTGTAAGACGAACTTTAGAAATATGTGTGTATTGAACAGGGTCCAGCAAATGTTGTAGCTTCCCCCTTACCTTGATTATAATAATTGTTAATTGTAATTATATTATGGTTATGTAATAATATGTAATTGTAATTTTTGGATTGTAGTTAAGTTAATAATGAAACAGTTTTTTTTTCGATAATTCGGAAATTTCCATTTGGTTCTAATTTGTTCGATTTATTCTTAGAAATGAATTAAAATATTTTTTTATTTACTTGACTACATTCCAAAGTATCTTACATTTATACTGTAGATCCTAGAGCGTTAGTTTATTTATGTCAATATAATAATATTTATACAATTATTTTTTTGTTATAAAGATGCATCCCATTATTTGTTAAGAGTTAAAATGCCTCAACCATATTAATCACTGACCCTCATAAACTCATAAACGAAGTTCAAATTTAATCATTGCTTAAATTCTTCGTCATTTTGTGACCTGTTTGAAGTTCTAATTTTTAGGAGACAAGATATTTTAAGCTATTGTTAAATTTAAATAACGTTTATGACTAAGACTGTAAATAATTTGTCACTCTTTAAAATTCTAAAATATCAATAGTATAAAAGCTAACAAGTTTTTTATATTTAATTTACATATGTATAAAATATTGTAGTTACCATACAACATAAATAATAATCAGACAAAATAAATAATAATCAGACAAAATAATAAATTTGCTATGATGATTCATTCTTTGAAGAAGCAGATTTTTGGAAGCTTTTATCTAACATAAAAAATACTTTGAAACAAAATTCAACCACATTTGATACTTGACAGTGACCATCGAAAAGTCATCGAAGCATTCATTTGACTGATATCAGATATTTGGTGATCCCCAATACTTTATATTCACAGATAAGATATCGCATATATTAATATATCACCCTAAGCTTCCGTTATATATGACGACACACACAATATATTGCAACGATATGTGACAAAAAGATACAGCCTCGCTGTGATGAATTTCAAAATTGCTCTAAAATAACAAAGTTCCTTAACTCTGTAAGCAACAATATCAAAACAAAACCTATTGAGAGTTCTGCTCTAACACGTGCGCCTCTGTCTCTATTATAATGATAGAAAAAGATGTATTATTTGTATATTAGATAAGTATAACATAGAAGGATCGTAGATTGTCAGAGGAAATTTCGCATGTTTTGAAACTGAGCCTAGGGACGTAATAATTTCTGTGACATCCTGTCGAAATGGATTGTTGTCTAAACGTGAGAAGCTCTGTACGTTGATTATAGTTTCACTAAAGCAAATATATATGTATAGTAAGCTTAAATAAACCAAAGAACATAAGCTTTCCGTCGCTCTACAGCTCTACCGACAATACAAAGATTTTTAAAACTATAAAATCTTGTTCTAAAGACGTGGTATTAATATTGCATTACTATAGGGTTTATACGTTTCAAATCCTTTGTACTATCGCTAAAACTATATAATACCAATGGAACTTCTGCATAGTGGGACACTATAATTTTGAACATAACTAAAATTGTTTAACATTAACTTTCATAACTTATGGTCTTATGGGTCATGTCTGTGACCATTTATTTGTCATCACAAAACGGGACATCTGACAATTCTTAGGTAAATAAAAATAGCTATATTAAAACACATTGTGATCGCCACAGTATTTATATTAAAAATATCAAGAAATTCCGAAATTATAAATAATGTAGTATTTATAATCATTATTATTCACACACGCAACCGTTCGATGCCACAGCGCTACCGCCATCGAAAACTTCGAACATGCTATCGCCCATCGTGCCGTTATCATCGTATTTTCTGCCTTTTCTTTTAAATAATTATAACAAGTTGCTTCCTTGTGAAAACGGGACATTTTGACATCCCAAAGCTTAAGTTAGGGACAAAGGCACAGATCACCTGAAAACGGGACGTATGGTCGCTCGCCATCACATTAATCATGTCGCTCGCCACTTGATTTTATGATGTCTAAATTATGATAGCATAAATATTATGTGAGTGTTAATGTGTAATCAATTACATAAATTCGCCCCTTAGAAATTAGCATGGAGGTATGGGATTTTCATTCCAACTTCTGATTCACATGCCATCACATGTCAACATCTCGCATGCCGTAGCATGTGAGTAGTGAGAGGGCCAATTTATATGATTTTATCCAAAAAACAACTAAACAATATTTAATATTTATAAATATAATACATGTCGCTTCTATTAACGCAAGTTTCCTCTTTCCGCATTCAATTGTCTGAAATGATGCTGTTTTAACATTTTGAATCTTTAAGATATAATTGGTATCATAGACACAACGATGTCTGTACTCAACTTTCAATATCACAAAGACAGTAGGTATGATATTTTTATTACTGAAATATATAATTTATGTTTCATATTTTTGTGATTTTATTCTTGCCCTCATCATATCTTTCGCTATTTTTTCACAAACAATGTAAAACTTCTATGGAAAAAACAAAGATTCCTAGATTTCGATTTCTGAGCACAGTTTTATCGCATCGACTTTTGCCAATAGATATAATATTAGTTTGCTTTATCTTATCTAGGGCCTATCGTATTTGTGGACTTCGGGCTTTTTATTGATCATTTGCAACAAAATGTTTAATGTATATGAACCTTCGAGTGGCGAAGTCGTCATTAGAGAACTAAAATACAATATTAGGTATATTTCACACCAAGTATAATAACTGCAACGGTTGATATATCTAGTAGGGGGTACTTTGGTAACTTGTCAGAGTCTGGATAAACCTATATCTAACAGTGGAAAGACACGCTGACCGTATTAAATTTCCCAATTTCAATGAACAGGTTGTAAGAAGACACGACTCTGTCTAACCTTGAAGTATTTTTAGTAATGATTATTCAAAGTTATAACCGAAGCGTTATAAGCTCAACATATGTCCACAACTTTTGAACTCCTGAAAAATATACTAGTTATTATACCTGGCTTGTCACCTGCGTTTGAACGTAATGTACATACGTCCTTTAAAAATATCTACAATGATTCTTTGTTGCAAATATACACGTGCAAGTATTTTAGCAAGTCTTTCTTACACTGTGAAAACATGCGATGCACTTTCATTCTTTATTAGCATAGCTCTACGTGTATAGTCGTACATAGGCTGGTATATGTACACTTATAATTCAACGTGCGTAATCGCAGCAGACTGATATGATATGACGTAGGAACGATAAACTGTCTTGAAGAATATAACCAGTGTCACTACGTCGCGACTACACGAACAGTGTTTCTGTGCAGAATAGATTAGCATTAGGAAATATCTCCAAAAGGTAAATAACTCCCAATTATTTTCGCGCGCATTATGTGTACAGAATACCCAAATGCAAATTGACTATTCAAGTAATGACCGTCATATATACAGCATACTATACATAGCAATTTATATCAAACGCTATTCATCATGCACCAATATCGTGCTAATAATTCAGAAATCGACGTTTCGTATTCCTCCTGTTTCCTCCAAAAATGGATCATTTTTTTTCCCACTGATTTGTATTAAAGAATAGTTTCTCCATGTCGGTACGTTTTGCTTTTTTAAATAAGACTTATTAGATTAATCTGTTCGGTGTTTGCGGACTTTCGTATTTAGTATAAAAGATTATACCTACCTACCGTGAAAACATCCAACTTTGCCCGCTTTTCCCATAAAATTGAGTGCCCTGGCAAAAAACAATGTACGAAAGGGCAAAATGTTGTGGTTATATAAGTATCAAATATAATCATTCTTTATACATTAAGCATAAGATACGTGCGGGTACTAATGGTGGTTCCCATGTACCCGCATACCTCCTGGTATTGCAGGTGTTCATGGGCTGCGGTAACACTTACCGTCACGTGGGACGCCTTGCTCGTCCGCCTACTTCCCTATAAAAAAATGTACAATATTGTGGCATGTAAAGGATTTCAAATATACCGTCAATAGTGTTAAAGTAATCTAATCACTCATAGGGTAGGTACCTACTCTAAATTCCACGCGAATTCGCGGACACAGCTAAAGGGCGCGCCAGGAGCAGGAAGAATTGACCCGAGTTCAGCCAAGACTGAACGTTAAAGGGATTTGCATGAAATCGTCTTTACTATACCCCTCATATTATTGAATCCTAATTGACTTGACCGACCTCATGTCTTCCTGATCTTAATTCTTCCTGCTCGTGGTACGCGCTTTAGTAAATTAATAAACGACTTATTTCCGTCTATTTATATTTTATCGCAGTGTCCACAATGGCACAGGACAAGCCAACGTTTGATTACCACGAAGAAACTCAATCTGAAAAATTGGCGCGCAAATCGAAGGAATCTCCATTTATGGTTGTTGGTGAGTATACCTACTTACATTAGCGAATAAGTTTGAAACGGCGAACTAATTCTGCTTTTTGTTTATTATCGACTGTAGTATTTAAATGTTTTCCCGGCCAGGAATCTACAGCAAGTAAGAACACTACTAACTGGGCTAATCGTTTGTGGAATGACCTTGACTAATCTCGTATATTTAACAGGTACACCACACTCAGTCGACCACAGTAAAATTCTCTGTCGCAAGTCCAGAGACATAGAAACAAACAGACTATTGATACGCAAACGAACATTTATCTTTGATGAAATGTTTTCCGACCGGGAATCGAACCCGGAACCTATTGCACAGGAAGCATCTCTGCTTGCTGTGCAAAAAGTTAGGAACTATTCGGGCTAATTGATCGTGGACTAATCTGTTATTATTTATTACGTTATGTGATCAGTTGACATAAAACCTAGCATAATAAACGTGGGTGACACTAAAAGTTTTTAGAATCTCAAAAATGAAATGAAAGATGAAAGTTGTTTTATTGTTTTGGAAGTATTCTCCACGACAATCTATCGCTTTTTCATGCGATGATTTTCATTGTGTGAAGCATTCAACCCATCTTTCTTTAGGCACCACATCAACAGTCGTTTGGAATGCCGTTACTACCTCTTCTGCATTCATAAAACGTATCCCTCTGAGTTTATCCTTAAGTTTATAAGATAAATAAAAATCACTGCCCGGAAGATCGGGACTGTATGGCGGATGACCCATTAACTCTACATTTACAGTACTCAAAAATTGCTTCGTTTCTCTGTCGGAGTGAGCTGGGGCAATGTCATTATGGAGGACCATTCTGCTTCGTGGGCGTCGTTCTTTGACTTTTCCTAAACAGAAGCCAAGCAGCTGTTCACACACCAGTCCGCCCGGCAAAGTGGTCCGGTCTGCCAAAGAAGGAGGTAATCATCTTCTTTTCAGCATTCCGTCCTTTCTTCACTTTCGTCACCAACACTTCGAAAGGAAAGACCCACTGCGCAGATTGCCTCTTAATTTCAGGCTCATAACAGTAGATCCAGCTTTCATCACCTGTTACTATATTAGAAACAGCATTTAATTGACTATTGTCGAATTTTTCAAGCATTTGGAGACATCATTCCACGCGGTAGTGTGTTTGAACTTTGCTCAAGTCGTGAGGTATCCATCTAGCACAAAGCTTCTTTACCCGTAGGTGATCATATAAAATAGTTTGAACTTGACTCATACCAGTACCTATTGATGCCCGTATCTGCTGATATGTCGTTCGTTTGTCTGCTTCAGTCATGAGCCGCACAGTTTTGATGTTTTCCTCCGTCACTGCCGTCGTAGGCCGCCCCTCTCTAACATCGTTACTGAGGTGGGTGCGGCTGACGTTTAAATTCACTGAACCAGTTATAAAAAGTGGCACCGGATGGGGCTTCATCACTAAATGCTAACTTAAGTCATTCATAACTTTGTTTCTGGTTTAGACCGTAACGAAAGTCAAAACAAATCATTGAACGAAAATGTTCTCTTGTTAAATTCATTTTTCCGCACTTAATTTCAATTATGAATTATGAACACTTAATTTTCAATTTGCCGCCAAAAATAAAAAATAAAACAAATGACAGCTTTGAAAACGTAATGGCGCTTGACAAGCAGAGTTCCATTTTCATAATTCGAATTTGCCTTTTTCTATCGTATTGTACAGTAGCCAGTTCTAAGAACTTTTAGTCTGACCTATCGTACATGTCGCAACAGTGAATGAATGGAGTGAATGTCAATAATTAATTAACAAACCGGTCAGAACAGGAATCGAAACCGGGACCTATTAACAGAAGGCAGGGCCACTACCAGCTGGGCTAGTCGGTCGTCAAATAGTATAAGGACTTATTTATTGAAGTCTAAATTCATGGTTCCAGGTTTGGCCGGCTTAGCAGGTGCCGTAGGCTTCGGCGTGTACAGTTTTAGGAGGCGTGGTGTGATGAGCACGAGCGTATTCCTCATGCAGTTCAGAGTGATCTCACAGGGCATCGCCGTCGGCGCGCTCACCGCTGGCATGGCCTATACGCTATACAATAATCACTTCAATAAGCCCAAACCAATGCATTAATTTACCTCTCTGTGTTGTATACATTTTAAGACATATTTTATGGTTATAAAACTTTTGTAAACAATTGTAAATATACAAAATTTTGATTCCTCACTAATTTTCATCGATAGTTTGACTGCACTAGAGAAATAAATTGCCTTTTCAATTTTAACTGCTGACATTTATCATGTAGGTATAGCGCTGATAAATCTAATCGAATCAAACACCGCCTAGGCTTAATTCTCAAATGGCTTGGAAACTAACTAATCTCTATTAATATTTGTTAAACAAATAAGAATACGATCGAATACTTACGATTACAAGTGATACATATTCGAGGCTATTAGGAAAGAACGTCGTAAGCGACATAATACTGCGACTTTTGCTCAGACGGTAGAGGGTTTTTTAGGAAATAAATGACACCCAGTCCACACTGCAGCAATTCATTTTTCAGTAATTTGGTAAGGCCTTTTGTTTTATAAAAAAAAACACTAACAAATGAATAGTAATATAAGACACTAATTTTTAACTTTGTAAAAACTGAAACGACTACTTACCCTAATAAGGTGTTTTATATACCTACATAGATTGTTATGTATATAGCAGAACCATCAGTTACAATGCGGAATCAAGCGTTTCATGAGACATTCATTAAAATAAGCGGCACTACACTGGAACCTTCAGTCTTATGGTTTCACGTCTATATGGATCGAAAATTAGACATCAGAATGAATCAAAAAGTAATCGAATCAAAGAGTGGAGCAAATTTGTATTTAAGTTTTTCATTAGCGTCCAGTTGTTATGATTTTGTTGTGTTGTTATAACTGCAAGAAGTTCGGAAAGGGGCAATACTCGAAAGAGTATTGTTACCAGGGCCGTCTTAAGTCTATTCTGCGCCGGGGTGCGGGAGTGTATCCTAAGACAGTCAAACATCCTATTGTGTATCCTATGACAGTCAAATATCCTATTGTGTATCCTATGACAGTCAAATATCCTATTGTGTATCCTATGACAGTCAAATATCCTATTGTGTAATTGTTTACTATAGCGTTACATTTTTTCATTACCTTTAAAAGGTGAGCGCCCGGGGTGCACCGCACCCCTTGCACCCCCTGGTAAAGACGGCCCTGATTGTTACTATACCTACCACATGAGTAAATATCCGTAGAGAGCGCAAACTTCATACAAAGTCGGCACCATATGTGCGAGAACCTGTTGTACCTAGGTAAAGTTTTTAATTATTATTTTTATAAAAATAGTGGTACCTCAGCAGTCGGCCAGTATCCTGTCGTACCTTGGCCATGTTTATGTAAATGAAGTAAAATACGTTAACATTCAGAATTATTTACTTTGATATTTGTAAAATACTTAGATACATTATTACTAAGTTTAATAACAATTTTAGTAAAAAAATTAAGAAAAATAGTGTTTATAAAGAAAACAATTTCTTTGTCTTTGTTTGAGACCATTCAAACAACGATATCTAGTTATAACTTAAAACATGACTTGAATACCATAAGTGGACATGTGTTAAACTAGTTTGGGTATAGCGACTTAAACACTTCCATGTTCACTAATGTAATTATTAGTAATATCTATATAATCAATGAAACATTACAGCAAAAACTTAATAGTAACATAAGCAGTCGACTTCTGTTAAATAAGTTGTAAATAAATACGAGTAGGTATGTATTACGTTTCAACGAACATATAAATCTCACTTCTTTGGGATTAAAATCTGTAAAGTTTAGAGGTGGCTAAGCATTTCCTAATGCTTTCTTTAATAAAAGAACAAGACACAAATCTTTCTTATTTGTCCGTAAACTGTAAATATTAATAGTGACGTTTCCTTCAATAAAATTCCCAATATTTAGTCATGTCTGGAACATAATAAAATTCTATTTATCTTTGGACCACACTATTAACTTTTTTTGGAAGTTTATTTTCTTTAACATCTGATAATTTCTAATCTTCTTGTTCAGACCACTTTCAGTTTTTCAATGACTTTTGCATGGACTTTATTAACATCCCTTCTTCATTCACCCACTCAATCTTTCCCACGAAATATTCTGCTTCATAAGCAAAAATTGCGAAATCGCCAGCCTCATAGTTCACTCCTAGATCATCTTGTCTCTGTGGATCTTTATATCAACGTCCTCCTTACCATCGTTAGAATCTTCAGAAAGCAGTTCTGAAGTAGGTATGAGAATCGCGTAAGGAGTTTTTTTCACAATTATCATGGATAGGACTACGGGTAATGGACGGTCTGAAAAATCTGATGCCAAGAAATCACTTTAAATACTCAAAAATACTCATGCGATAATACTAAATCTCCGTCCGCTACAAGTTACAATTACAATATACATCGGTCTATGTAAACTTGCAGTTGTCGCTTACGATGTTATACCTGAACAGGCTCAATACGATTGTTGTTAGTGGAAAACAATGTAAGAAAAAGAGACCTTCTTGTCGATTCTAATTTCCCAGATATTACTCTAGTGAAATTTTTAAATAACAAGGTATATATTGCTCAATTAAAATCAGATGCTAGATGTTTTTAATAGAACCTTTCATCATTCTGTTCAAATAAACAAAATAAACAGTATCTCAAAAGAATGAAACATGATATTAGATAATCTTAAGAGAAATCAACATGTTCATACAGACTATAATAAAGTCATGTTTATTGTGAATTGCAACCCCTTACAATTCAGTTTTATAAGGCTACTGTAATTAACTGTAATAGAGCTTATTAACAAGTACAAATGTGTATTATGAATTTACAGTACCTATGGTATCACTTAGTTTCAGAAATTATTCTTGTTCTTTATATTATGTGTAATGAAAGTCAAGTACCTACCAAAACAGAAAAACATATATAAATATGTATAAACTGGTAGGGTTTATGTAACCTACTTTTTTATACTACCATATATAAAAAAATGAGTTTTATAAAAACATATATTAAATACTGATTAATACATGTATTTGTTAGGTACCTTGCAAAATAAATAAAATTATTTTCTGGTAATAAGTATTTTATTATCACATTTTTACGTTCCACAAAAATTATTAAAATTCAACATTGACTATGCAAGTCTGCTGCACAATGTTTAATACTGTCAAACAGAGTTAAATGATTAAAATATCTATATTTATATAAACTGTACTATGGATTACATTAGTAACTGACTATAATAACATAAGCGTTAAGGCAACACAAACATTGAGACAAAATGCATCAGTGTTTGATTGGAAATCTACGTATAGGAAGAAGTGAACCAAACAAAACATGTTGAATTACTGGAAACTTGCCCAAAACTTCTTTTTTATACATTTTAATAAAACCCTGATTAATTTTTGTCCAAGAACTGACTGCACTTATACTCCACAACTGATTGGAATGCTCTGCAAAAGAACCTGTCTTCACTTCCTTTATATATTTTATACATGAAAGAAACATGTATTCATCTGAGTATTTTTCAATGATGTCATCTTCCAAAAACTTTGCTGGTGGATATATTTTAGGCTGGTCAATGAGCTGTGAACTTCCCCAAATAAAAGGTATGAACTGATAATCATCTAAACTCCAGACACCATGGCTGCCAGCTGGCTCCATCCTGTAAGTCTTCTGCAGTTTTCTTGCCATATTCAAGTATTTGTTAAATAACAAAAAAACTGTTGCAACATTATCTTCAGATTGGAGACAGCCTATTTTATACAGACAACAAAGGAACATAACAAAAGCCATCTCATGCCCAGTGCCATAGTCAATCCTTGTTGCGTTCCCCCAGCTCTCCTCTAAGTATATCTTAATTTCTGCGATGGCCAAATGCAACTTAGGGTCCAAAGCTTCTTGTAGGTCTTGTGTTGAATTAGATTTGATTGTGTGCAACCAGTCTTTAAATGCAATGTTGCCAAACCTCTGTGGCTGTTCTACTGGAGGGAATTCATCTATCAGTTTCTCCATTTTGTCCAGAAGGTTAAGTATCTTTTTTACATTATTTGACACTTTGCAGTCAACTGACAGTGGTTTCCCCTTGATAGCTTCATTGAGTGTGGCTACAAAGCCTGTATACTCCATGTATGCTTCAGATTTCTCCCAGACTGCCATGTCAGTGATGTTTTTAACTGCTCTTTCTGGTTCTAAAAAACGATGATTAACTGGAATGGGATAAGATTCCTCCTCCTTCTTGGTTCCATCGCCAATCACACTTTCTGCATTCATCTGAAATTGTGTATAGGTATTTATTTCATGAACTTTTCTTACAGACATAAGATGTTCAAATATTTTCAATAGCATAATAATTATGTTAGCTAATCTATATATAAAACACAACTAGTACATGCGTTATCATTTGAAATCTCTGCTAGTGGCCCTTTTTATCTACATATTTGGATAAAATGATCAAAAACACACTTTACGTTACTCGCGTCAGTTACGCACTTGTGTACATTGACCTACAATAACAAGCTATACCTCGGTAACCTCGGTGAATTCTACGCTGTCGCGAGCGATAAGCATAACTAATGAAGGTCAGAGATGTCAACAGCCAATTAAACACATGCTTGCTCTCTTGTATACTTTATTGTATTATCGTTTAACATGAGTAAAGGCTAATGTAAATCTGTGAAAATAGAAATATGGAAAGAATCTTAAGGGGTATTATGCGTTATCGTGTTTTAGACCGTGCGAGTATGGTAAAGCAGTTCCAGCAAGTTAAAGACAATCCAGTGGTAAGTGAAATTTTAACTATTTTTTTTACCTTGTATTATTTGTCAATATGATCACTTCGCAAAAAAATAACAAAACCGATATTTATAAGGTAGTTTCTTCAAAAAGAATAGGTAATAATTTAGAAATACATGAAACTTGTTGACAAGATAAGAATAATGACAATACCTTTTTTCTCATATATGGCAATGGTGCAATTAGCACATTCTGCCAATGTAAAGTCAAAACAATTTAAAACACATCTTGTCAATGTCCCGTCCCGTCGAAGTAGGCAAAACAGCAGTCGCTCAGTAAAGTGATAGTAGATTTACAGATGACAAAAGAGGACTCCTTGGAAGCACACGAAACACAAATTCCTATGCTTTTATTTCATTATTTATCATTATCACAAACATTACGCACATAAAAAAATGAAGTTTAATAAACTATCACTATTATACCACAAAACGTACAGTACACAATTTTTATAATCATTAATCAAAACAAAAACTCAACTACCCTACACTTCTCCGAGTTCCTGACGGAAAAGCGCCCACTAGTGCTTTGAATTTATTATTATCGCAGTAGTTTATAAACACACAACATACAATTTCTTGTATTTTTAAGACAACATAATGCAATGCTGAAGTACACTTTTTATTAATGTCTAGATAACAACTGACTTTTTAAATATTTTATTCTTATAAAATTAGTTTCTAATTTATGCCTGTATTTTGATTACAAACTGTATAGAAAAAGAAGTTATATCTCAACATGCTTCACATGCCTCCGTTATTAAAATCGGACGCGATCACGTGATTTAATCACTGTTACGGCTAAGCACTCAATGTTGGTAATTGGTAAGGGGAGTAATTGACAATGTGCTTTAAAAACCATAATTTAAATCTAAAAAAAAAGATAAAAAACTAAACTAAACTATAAAACCATGTTTTTTCCGATATTACCATAGTAAAAACTCAAGCTGATCATCTTCGGCGGTACACGTATTTACCTACTATAGCGAAATTATAGTCACGAGTGCACAGAATCTCACAATTTCACAGTATAAAATTCGAAGCATAACTCGCTTGATGTTATCTAATGAAGATCACTTCTTATATTTTACTATGTTATTACCGACTCACATTCTCTAGAAATTGATAACTAAAATTCATTGGGGTAAATATTATTAGTGATAAATTAATACTGTCCCATGAATTACATAATATGATTAAATAATAATAATATGATTCTTATTATTATTTTATCTCGGTGGTGGACAGTGAAATATTTAATTTAATTTTTACAGCTTATTAATTTTTTATAGCCTAAAGCAGTCTTCTATACCTGTATGGACAGCAGAATGATTCCAACTCGGTTTACAGAGACTAGTGTTGGTGATATGTTCGTTGGTTTGTATTAAATATTAATTAATTGTTTTTGATTAAAATTAAACAAAACTTTAAGATGAAACACTTTATTTTATTTTGCAGTAAGGAACGCTGGAAATGTAATACCTCATTCACAACATTTTATAGATGAAATGACAAGTTGTGAACCAGCGGCACTAGAACTTGGATGTATTATAAACAACATAAGGCATATAATTGTGTGCGGACACAGCGATTGTAAAGCTATGAATCTTTTATACAAATTAAAAAGCAAAGAGGAATCTAGTATAGTTAGTACCTACATAGTTTATTAAAATTTCGAAAGTATTTAATTACAGTTAGCCTATAAAGTAAATTTATTAACCTACAGGACACAGGTTTCACAGTCTAAGTTTATGTTGTAGTTACCAAGTTGTAAGGGGTTTAAAAAACTCGAAACGTCGCTTTTGGCTCTTTTAGGGTCATTTAAGTCCCAAAGCTTGCTGTAGCCATCTTGGCAAACCAGGGGTTAGATTATCGCCACTCTATAAACGGCATTATGTTGTTACACATTTAGCAGAGCACCACGCAAGGGGCACATATTGAATGTTGAAAGGTAACTTCTACAAACGCGAACAAAATATCTTATTCTAATAATATGCTCGTACTTCCAGGAACAAAGAAGAATATCTCCCTTGAAGTCTTGGCTGTGCACACATGGTCAAACAAGTTTGACGAAGTTTCTTAATATGGACGGTGACTTCAGTAAACCTATGTTATTTACTGCAGAAACTCCTCAAAGGAAATTTGTTGCATACATTGATCCAGATAATAAATTTTGTATAGAAGACAAATTATCTCAGGTTGGTAAAACTTTACAAGTTACTGACAAACTTTTAATAATGCTATGAAAATTTGCATTTTATTTCTATATTTTAGGTCAATACTCTTCAACAACTACAAAATGTCGCATCCTATGGAATGCTGAAGAAACGCCTAGAAAAGCATGATTTACATATTCACGCATTATGGTTCGATATTTACACTGGAGATATTTACTACTTTAGTAGAGGTGCTAAACGATTTGTTATTATAGACGAATCAACCTATGAATCTATTTTAGCAGAAATCAGAAGATATTATTCTTGAAACCGAATTTAATCAATTTAAATCTAACAGTGGTCTATGATACAGAGTCAGTGCAGAATAGGCACATAATATGTATTTACTATTACTCATTTAATAAGTTCTCCTTTTTATCAAGTTCGGTAGTTATGAAAATACATCGGTTTTGTAAGACAAAATGTACAAAAGAAACGATTCTTAGAACTTGCTCGATATTTGCAGATGCATACATTACGTTTCAAATATTAGCTTCGTTCGCGGTAAGGATTCAGAACTGATTCGGAACTATACGCATGCGCAGTTCAAATAATGCCGTTCGCGGAACACACAATTCAGAATTTCTAGTTACAGTTCTGTGTTCGCGGAACCGTCGAACTCAATTCAGGATCGGTTCAGAATCAGTTCTATCAGTTCTATAACTTTGGCAAGAATCCGTAGTTCCAGACATGCGCAGTTTTTATCTAACGACATTTGACATACATGCTGCGGCTATATTCAGTTGGTTAGAAACTAATAAACTGGTTAAATAGTTAAATAAAATATAAATTTTATTAATTTATTAAGGGTTAAATAAAATATGGTTAGTTTTGTTTGTTGTTTATATAAATAAGTTTATATAATACTCTAATAAGAGTAATGTGTTTTGGTGGGTCCACTTAAATACTTGCCAACTTAGGGGTTTTCCCCCCAAATTTAGGGGGTAAATAAGTGGAATGGGTTTTTTTTAGGGGTTTTATATTTTTAGGGATTTTTTGACTCTTCATATATTTTTTTGAATATATATTTTTCATATATTATGTGAAAGTATAGGCCCTGGGACAATCCAAACTATAATAGCTAATCATATTTATTTGTTGACCTAGCGACTTAACGACATCTAGTACAAATATATTACAACTACTCTGTGGTGACTGGTGGTTATTGTGCCTATGTGCCTATACATATGTACGTTGTTTATTGTTTTCTTGTTTAATTCGATTTGTTGTTGTACTGCTGTGCCGACAAGCAATTTGTTAATGATGCCTAAAGAAACTAAAAATAAAAAAATGTACAGTCAGAAGTACACGTAGATTTGGGAAACAGATCCAGATTTAAAAGGTAAAGAAATTTCATTGCATTTTTGTAATATATATTTTTTTAGGGGGATTTCTAAGTAATTGGGGCGATTTTGGGGGTTTTTGACTTAAGCTTTAGGGATAAATATTTTTGAGAGTTGGTAACACTGCCGATGACAGTAGATCGTACGCAGTTTGGTTCCGAAATCGTTCGCGGAAATAAAAATCACGAATCGGTCTATAACCGAGCATGCGCTCTACTACGATTCCAAATTAGTTCAGTATTAGTTCCGAATTAGTTCTGAATCCTTACCGCGAACAAAGCTATTATAACCAAGATTTTTTTTTAAATATATAAATACAAAATCTATACCTAATACTGTAGTATTTAAGTTTCAAATTTAACATTTGAATTAACTCCTCATCTGCTTCATCTCCCTTACGAGTAGCTACCAACCAGGTTTCTTTGATGAGAACAAATGTGTCATATAATCTATTCCCATATCGATGATTTTAGTATATTTGTTCACGCCAATCTCGAAGTTATCCAATTTTCTTGTCATATCCATTATTGTGTACTTTATCCTGATTGTGTGACAAAATTACTGAATTAGTCAATCAAATGGTTATGAATTTAACTCTTGAAATTCGGTTCATCCGTGACATCTCGTTAGTAAAAGGTGGTGCTAACTGCGGTGTTGTACAATCGGTTTTAGTACCTATAGTCGGAATTATAATTCGATTCCACATTTGACATTAGCTACTGTCATTTTGTAAAATAATGATACCACATATAATAGTGTAGTGATGAACACAAAAATCGATAAACAATCGCGATTTATGTTTATGTAATCATAATATTGGTGTGCCAATTAAAGACTAAATTATTGATTTTTATTTAAATAAATACATAATTATTCATAACAATTATTTATTAATTAGTAACCGCTGCTTTATTTTATAAAAAGTTAATATTTTTGTTTTTTTTTATATTAAAAACAAAACTTATAATAAAAGAGCCTAGATAGTTTTCTGTATTGGCAACCCGTGCGCGCTCGTGCAGCTATCGCCATTTTGTTTATCTTGTCATTCGGCTTCATTCTCCTAGTCTGACTGCACGAATATCTCGTTTCATTGCGAATCGATATTTTGTTATTTTGTTGGGTTTTTGTTAAAGTTTTGTTACGTTGTGTTTGTTGTTACGTTTATAGTTTTTTGTGAACTTTGAGTGAATCTATTTGTTTTGGTTTTCCATCAAAATGGATCCTCCGCCAAGTACATCACAAAAAGACGTGGATGTTTTCTTGTCTCCAAGAAAAAAACGTCCACGAAAAGCTTTCACTGTTACTGAAAAAGTAATGATCCGCAACGCATATAAGTACGTGAAAAATGAAACTTCTGCGCAATTGGAGGCCTTTGAAGTTGTGGAAGAAAATGAATGTATGAACAAAGTTGCTCACATATTGGGAATAACCTCACGCTCTGTTTGTAACGTTTTGAAGGAAGTAAATAAAGGTGCGCCGCCAACTCCCCCTAAAAAAACTGGACCAAAGCGAAGTTTCAAAGATAAAATTGATGAATTTACATTCTCCGCAATACGACGAATAGTTCATCAGTTCTTTTACCGAAATGAACCTCCAACCATTGCAAAGGTTAGTCAATCAGTCAGACAGTATTATTTTATACCTACATCTTTTATATATAAGTAATGATTCCAAACTATTATAAAATTTACTATTTCAGATTTTACAAGTGATGAACGATGATCCAGAAATGCCCAAGGTTTCCAAAGACACCCTCAGAAAAATTTTGAAGCATCTTAATTTTAAATTTGTTGCACGGTCACGCAAGAGCACACTTATTGATCGAAATGATATAATAACATGGCGCCAGCGTTACTTGCGATCTATATGTCAGTTTCGACGAGAAGGGAGACATATATATTATCAAGATGAAACTTGGGTTAACGCAGGTAAGGCTAACATTTTGAATTAATATACATTTACATTAAATTTAATAGTAATATTGAATGTTCATGTACTATATGTGATTTAAGGTCATACTGTAAAAAAAACTTGGGTGGACAAGCAAGTCACATCATCTCGGCAAGCGTTTTTGGAGGGACTGACCACTGGATTAAAAAACCCATCTGGAAAAGGCAAACGTCTCATAATTAGCCATATAGGTAGTGAAGAAGGCTTCCTGGAAGAGGGGCTCATGATTTTTGAAGCAAAGAAAAATTGTGAAGATTACCATGATGAGATGAATGCAGTTTGTTTTGAGGAGTGGTTCGCTGGAGTCTTACCAAAATTAAGACCAAACTCAATTGTGGTGATGGATAATGCACCTTACCACTCCCGAAAATTGGAAACGGCACCAAAAATGAGCTGGAAAAAAGCTGCCATTCAAGACTGGCTTTTAAATAAAAATATTCATTACGAACCAGATATGGTTAAAGCTATGCTTTTAGAACTGATTCCACATAACGAGTCTTTTAATAAGTACGCTGTAGACGAAATGGCAGCACAACATGGGATCACGGTTTTAAGACTGCCCCCTTACCATTGCGAGCTGAACCCTATCGAATTGATATGGGCTCAGGTAAAGGGGCATGTAGCTCAAAATAATAAAACCTTCAAATTGACAGACGTGAGAAATTTATTTGAGGAACGCATTCAAAAAATTACGGCCACCGAATGGTCTAAATGCGTATCCCATGTTGTCAAAGAAGAGGAAAAAATGAGTAGGCTAGATATGTTAATTGACAATATCACAGACACATTTATAATAAATGTTACAGAAAGTGACAGCCATAGCGATAGCGATGACGGCGACGATTTATAAAATAAAATATTACCATAATACATCTATTTGTTTTATTTCTCATGTTCCTTCATGATCACATTTATTTATTTATTTCACACACAATTATTAAAGAAAACTCTCAGATCCGTAATAAAATTAATCGTCATAACTAAATTATCCGTTCACAAATATTTAATTTCCTGATATACTTAGTTTACGAGAATAAAATTATAAACGAGAAGAATCGATCCGGAAATATTCCATTTCCGTATCGAATAATTTCGCAACGTTACTATTTAGTACTTGTCATAACGTTGCAACACTGAAATTGTCAAATCTGGAATCGAATTAAAATTCCGACTTTAGTATTTATTAAACATCGATCAACCAAAATACGTATTAGGATCTGATACTGTATTCTGAATGGGGGCCAAAATATTTAGCTGCTGAAAATAAGCGATTTTTTTTATTTTTATAAATCTATTAAAGTAAATGAGTAACATTCACTTTAGATCTTGTGACATTATCATTATTGTAATTTTATATTGTGTTTTAAGTAATATTTTTTATTAATATAATGCAATTTTGTAACTTATTTACTATTTATAATAAAAAAATAATTGAATTTTAAATGTTATTTTATCGATTTATATTTACCTATTCCTCAAAATCCCTCATAATTGGAAGGAAACACCACTGAATTATATTAGTGGGTAAATCCTAGTATCATTTTAACTACCATAGAGTGAGACTTATAGCGAGACGTTATAGGCAAATAATATTTCGTCCATCATAATAAGACAACTAAAATTCTGATTCTCTGTTCAACACATTTTGCCGAGCTACAAGATAAAAGCTTTCAATATTTACAAACCGGCTTTCATTGAGTAACACAATATAAAACTTAAAAGATTTTGTCAACTAAAATTCTCAAGATAATTTTAACGCTCATTATATTATTGGTTTCAAAATTCAACTCATCGCTATCCCCACTAATGTATGAGTAGCTTACGGTTGACTATACGCGTGCCGCCGCAACTAAAAATTCGTTTGAATCTCAAACGAAATGTTGTCTTTAGTTGTGTCTAACACATGGTACACATGCCACCGATGAAGCTATTGTGTTGAATGACTGGAATCGCGTGGCAGCCGTGCCCCGTAATCTGAAAATGGTATGTATATCAGGTTAGTGAATACTGTCGTCCATAGACATCCGCGATACATGACAATACCAGTCAAGAATGACAGACGTTGTCTCGCCCCCTTATTATATACATACCTCCATACATTCTTTTTCTTCTTCGGGTTCTTTTTCACAATTAGGGGAACATATCTACCATATTGTGTGAGAGCCTTTCCTCGAATATGACCTCTACTTAAGCCACCCCAATTCCTACCAAAAGTCGAGTAATCTTCTGGGTTTGCTACATGCTTCCGGTAGCGACCTCAGGTTTCCAAGGTTTTTCAATCGATGGGACACCATCACACCACACCTATGCACTGTAAAAGTACCTGTGTCGTCACAAATTTTAAAGTGCGTGAGCACTAATTGGACTACGTATTATATGCTGGTATGCATATTATATGCTACATATTATATGCAGTGTGCAAATACTGTCATACCAGGTATACCAGTATGTCTAATGCCGAAATCACTTACTTTGGTGTGCCGTTGTAAGACTACCTCGGGGCGACTCATCAAACGTTCACCAGCGTTCCCACAGATCTAAGACTTTTATAATATGTATCTTTCTTTCTTCTTCTTTCTCAGCCCTTGGACGTCCACTGCTGGACATAGGCCTCCCCCATTGTCCGCCATTTAGACCTATCGGCAGCGACGTGCATCCAGCGGGTGCCCGCAACCTTTATGAGGTCGTCTGTCCATCTAGCAGATGGACGTCCTCGGCTTCGTCCGCCGGTACGTGGTCTCCATTCGAGAACCCTTCTGCCCCATCGGCCATCGGTTCTTCGAGCTATGTGCCCTGCCCACTGCCACTTCAGCTTGCTAACCCGAGAGGCTATGTCGGTGACTTTAGTTCGTCTACGGATCTCCTCATTCCTGATTCGATCACGTAGGGAAACCCCGAGCATAGCCCTCTCCATAGCTCGCTGTGCGACAGTGAGCTTATTTATGAGGCCCATAGTCAGAGACCACGTCTCGGTGCCGTAGGTCATCACTGGCAACACACACTGGTCGAAGACCTTCGTCTTCAAGCACTGAGGTATTTTGGACGAGAAGACGCTGCGTAGCTTCCCGAACGCTGCCCAGCCGAGTTGGATTCGTCGATTGACCTCTTTCTCGAAGTTGGACCTACCTAGTTGGACCGTTTGGCCTAGGTAGACGTACTCGTCAACAACTTCGAGAATCGAGCTCCCAACTGAAACTGGGGTGGGCACGACATGGACATTCGACATGATTTTCGTCTTGTCCATGTTCATTTTAAGGCCCACGTGTTGGGAAACTCGATTGAGGTCTCCGAGCATTGTGCTAAGATCCTCCAGCGATTCTGCCATGACCACGATATCGTCGGCAAATCGAAGGTGAGTGATGCATTCGCCATCAACGTTGATGCCGAATCCTTTCCATTCCAGGAGCTTGAAAGCGTCTTCCATCGCATTGGTGAAGAGCTTCGGAGAGATATGTATATGATCATTCTAATGTCACCAACAAGACTGAAATAAATCGGTTAATTGAAGTTTATCATCCTAAAAATCTTTTTACCCGACTGCGGAGCGTGAGGATAGATATGTATTTTTCACCGTTAAGTATGTATGTCCTATATCCCACGCAGAGTTTAAACAGAGTGACCGATTTTAATGAACGAGGTGTCGTAAAATTTTAAGATGGCCGCCGTACAATATTTAACTGGTAACTTACTAACCCGCTTAGGCAAATGCCCATAGCGGCAAAATTGAGGGGTCGCTGGCGGCTAAAAATATTGGGTCCAGTTCTGGAATTCTTTAAAAAAAAACAATATTGTGTCATTTTCTTTCATTCATTTAAACTGCAGGGAAAAGGTCTTTATAAATTGCACCATCTACGGAATGACATGGTCATGACTTTTATGGTGTCATTGTAAAGGGCGGCAAATATTATTTTTGCCCGGAACGGCTAAATAGCTAGATCGGGCCCTGGGTCATGGTGGTCTTTCAAGAGTCACCGGATATGTTTAGTTTAGGGCGATCCCAAAAGGCAAGAGGGCAGCGTAGGATAAAAATCCAAGTTTGGAACACAGCCCAAGCCCAATATTAAGGTTGCATTCCAAAACATGCGATGCACGCTCTTGACAAGTCAGTGTGGCGTGGCAAAAGAAAACAGCAGAAAATTAGAAAATCTTAGTCTGTTACCATTCATTTTAACAAGAAACGAAACGAATTTGATGCTTTATATTTTCTGTGCATACTAAAACTCATAGACAGAAAAACCTATAGACACAGTGATATCTTCATTCACGGTATAAAAGAAAAGAGAAAAGCTTATGTATCAATGACTTAAAAAAGAGACACAGTATTTCTATCGTGCATCCCACTGTGCATGCGAGTTTTATTCAAGGTCGGCACATTATTGTGCCCAAACTTTAAAGGCACTATGTAAAAGTGTATAGCTCATTTTCTATCGCATGTGGCCACGCCGTGACCGGGTCTATAATATTATATGTCTATGTTCTATACAATTTTTCACGAAGCATGGGGTGTGTTTGACAGGTCCCATAGAATATAACCAAACACAGAATGTAAATTGTTCAAATACAAATCTGAAATATTTTATAATTTACGTTTTATTAAATATAAACAGTTACAAAACGCTATAATATGACTCAGGGCATAAAATTAATGTGTCTACTTCCCTATCTTCTAATTTTTACCAATGAAAATCAAATTTTGATAAAGTTCCGACAATCTAATTCTAATAGGTAGGGATCCGAAAAAGTATCGATACCTGAGTATACTCGATACTTTTGTTACGATACTGAATAAGAATCGATATCGATTCGATATTGTTTATAGAATCTCATAAGTTAAATAAGTCCATCGTCTTTTCTGACTCATTAAGTTGTCTGCAGGATATTAACAAGTCTCCTTTCCATGCTAGAGCCAACTTTTATATCACCTTAAAGATTAAAGAGGTCCTTTATAAATGCCACGTATCAGGCATAGAAGTCGTTCTTGCGTGGATCCCTAGCCATTCTGGCATCTTTGGTAATGAGACAGCGGACCTTTTGGCAAAGGACGCTATGCGTGTGGGATGCGACTCGTATCAAAATATTTTTCTCGTGATCAACGGGCTCTGGCTAAACCTTATTTGGATAAATCCTGGAATTATCCTGTTAATTTGGTTATTTAACGATGCATCGATGTATTTTATTCGATGCATCGAATGACGCACGCATTATAATCCTCTAATAAAAGTACATGAGAAATTTATGGGGGCACAGTAACGCGGCATTTCATTGGTTGAGATAAACATATAATATAGAAAAACAACACAAAAATATATACAAAATAAAAATGTATGAAGCCACAATAATTCGGGGTCTCATTGGTTGTGTATATTGGTTGTGTTTATAGAAAACGACACAAATATAAAGAACGTTCTTAAAAAAAACGCGCGCTAGCGCGCGTTAACATGCCTACTGCTACTAAATTTTCCGTTTACTTTTTGCGTGAGCTATCTCTTGTCACCTTTTTCGAATTTCAATGAATGGGGGTTGCCCACGCAGTGGTGGGAAATTTAAAATAAAAATTAATAATCGTTAACACAATTATTGATTACTGGCCGGAACCCATATTTAATAACTTTTTACATTTTTTAATTATTTCTTTTATTATTTGTTATAATATTTACTCAATTCGATTCGTTATAGAAAACAATAGAAAGTGCTAACTTCGGCAGTAGTGCTGCTTCTATATTTCGCGCACGATCCTTATACCATTAGTGTAATATTCAATTCAGACTAGGCTGTATGTCTCTTTTCCTTTGTCAGTATCTGATAAGTCAGTTTCAGTTTTTAGTTAGTACCTTAGCGGCAGTCCGCCTGCGCGATTTGAAAAATAACTGTTGGTTCATTGCAGTTTAGTTTGTATTATTTTGTATTTATTGTTAATATATAAAAGTAATAACGACGATTCTTAGTGTGATACTATTTATTATAGGTACGAGTAGTTAAGCTAACGTGTAATACAGGTAAGTTTATATTGATTGATAATATTAACAGTTTTCTATTGCGTAGGTTAGGTTATGTTATGTTTTGGTTTCGATTTCAACTAAATTTGACACGAATGATGTGAATTATAAGTATGGTCAGATTATAAACAACAGTTTCCGAAATTGTTCAAAATAGCCTATAAATATTTAACTTTGGTAGCCAGCTCAGTACCATCAGAAAGACTTTTTTCAAAAGCTTCACAAGTTTTGAATTAACAACGTAACAGAATACAAGGAAAACGGGTTAATAAAATCTTATTTATGCAAAGCTTAGAGAAGAAGTATTGGGATCTGTAATTTCCAAAATTTTCATTCATTCTTCTAATAAAACTCAATTAAATTGAAAACCTTGGATTATGTCTTATTTTCCTATCCTATATTTCTAAATGATGTCAGAAAGCATACAAATCATCGATGTTTTTTAATTGATGCATCGAAAACATCGATGTTTTTAACTGATGCATCGAAAACATCGATGCAACGTTTCGATATATCACATCGAAAAAAACATCGATGTATTTTTTGCATGAACATCCCTATATTGTACTGCCAGTCGTCCGCCACCAGAGAGGGATGGCTTGATGAGAAGAAACGAGAACGAATCAATATCGACTCTTAGTCGTTCTCGCTGTTACTCATCAATCCATCCCTCTCTGGCGGAAACCGCGCATCGGTATTATTTCTGAGCGAAGCATCAATCCTCAATACAAGAAAATAATGTTGCCTGTAAAAACAATTTATCTGACTTATTAGTTTTCGCTAACTCCTTTTGTTTAATATTAGTATTTATGTGGAATTTTACTTAAGAAATGATAGTCTATTTAACTTACAGCATTACAAAATTATGAAGTGATGAGTCATCACTTCAATAGCGGTAGTGGCTATATTTTATGCGATACTTCTTACGAAAAGAAATAATGTAATAAAATATTACAGGTATTTGAATGTTGTAAATCATATTATTATAAAATGATAAATACGTCTAGAGGTACAGCCAGATTTGCTCTATTTTTTTATAAATAACGACCAAAGCTGGAGCCCTGATATTTCAAAACCATTTAATTTGTGGAACACACACATCTATAATTTTTGTGGACAATTACCTTTAAGACCATGGCCTTAAACACTTCTGTTACGTAAGCGTGTCTAATGACGTTTGACATGCATGACAGAAAGAAATCCCATCTCATGACGTAACAAATGACAAGGTAACCTTGAACGGCGAATCGAATTTTGTGATGCAATGTCACGGGAACTTTTAAAAATTTAATTCATAAAACCCGAAGGATATAAAAAAGGCAAGTAACTATATTTAATTATAGTTCGTGTTATCAATAATCTGCTATACCATCCATCCATTTACTTACGACTTATATTAGACCATCATAAAAAAAATCATTCATTCCTACCGAGTGTTTAGGGATTTTCCACAAAATTTTGTTAGGAAAATAGTTTAGTTGCTACTGCAGGATAAGAATAATCTTAATACAGGATAGGTCTATTCTTGATATTAATTTTCATCAAATGTATAAATAAGTACATATGTTGTACAGGATAAAATCACGTGAGAGTTCTTAAATCTTTTTTTAGTTACACAAAAAAATTAGTTAAGTGCCAAATTAATATTCTTTTCAGACGCTTCGTGCATCACCATGTCAAAATCACAACAAATATTTGATTATAATGATGAATCTCAGGCTGACAGGTTGGCCAGGAAATCTAAAGATTCTCCCTTTATGATATTAGGTAAGACCCACATAGATGATCGCCTATAACATTATAATTTAGATCCTGTATGAACATTTGATGCGGGCAAAATGTAGCCATCTGCTGAGACTCAACACACACATTGTTAAAACTTGCTTTGTTGGCGGGTATTGCATTATCAAAGGTGTTTGATCATATTTCATGTACATTACTTGTTTTGCAATATACCAATTGAGTAATTTTATTATAGATTTTTTTATGCGGTGATAGATTGAGGACTAATAATGCTTGTGAAATATTATCAAACATTTTTCATAGTGGTAGTGGCATTTTGCTGCAAGTCCAATGGGTACCTTGGACTTGACGTCAAAGGCCAATAACAGGTAGGTATGAAGGATTTTCAAAATTGATATGTAATTCCTTATCTATACTTCTATACTAATATAATATAATAAAGAGGTAAAATTGTGTGTTTGTGGGTATGTTGGGGGTAATGTCCGGAATATGTGCTATATTTTATTTTGAAAAAAAGAAAAGGCAAACTGAAGCGAAGCGAGGATAGGTCACTAGTATAGAATAAAATAGACAATGTGATTATAAAACTATATTCATCTGAAATTTTGACATTCTTTTATTTTTATGTTTTGTTTCAGGTATTCTGGGTTTAGTAGGAGTGTGCGGCATAGGTGCTTATAAATTCAAGAATAGGGGTAAAATGAGTACAAGTGTGTTCCTAATGCAGCTTCGTGTGGCTGCCCAGGGTACTGTAGTTACTGCACTGACTGTGGGACTGGCATACACATTGGCCAAGGAACATTTATTCAAAGATAAAAAGGAATGAATATTCTCTGTTCATTATTAACATTTAGCCAATTTATTGAACCAACTGGGAAACTATATCCGACATTAAAATACAGTATTTTCCTACTATTTCACTACAAATATGTTTCGAAATCTCAGTTTAAATAATCTCAATTAAGTGTTAATGTAATTAACTGTAGTTATGTTTCCCAATAATTTAGTATTTTTAAGGATAGTTACTTTTCTGTGATTTAGCAGGTGATTATGCACACAATTTGTTTTATGTACTTTTACATTGTTATTATATGTAATTGAGTTAAATATTTCTTCAAGCTTATATGTACTTTATGTTGTGATAAATAAATGTGGTGCGATTTACCTGCAGTTAATTTTAAGGGAATGATATTTATTGGAAATTGTTGGTTCATGTGTAAAGAAAATTTAATTTTAATAAATAATTTGAGTCCGCTAATTTTTTTTAAATTTTTTGTTGAAAAAGAACAAAAGTTAAATGATTACCAATTTGTTATGGAATTCACACAATAAATTTATACAAAAAACCAGTCTGTACGCAGTTTATAAGTTACTAGCGACCCGCCCTCGCATCTGTTTTTTTTTTCCAGAATAAAATATAGCCTATATTAGACACGGATAATTTAGCTTCCTATTTGTGAAAGAATTTTTGAAATCGGTTCAGTAGTTCCAGAGATTACCCCCAACATACCTACAAATACAATTTTACCTCTTTATTAATATAGATAGATAAGCGTGTGTTATACGCAGTTCATTCTGGCTGAGCCACCGCTATATCTCTAGTTTTCGTAGCCAAGACCTATCTAGATTGCTGCCAGAATGAATCAATATTTAGTCTCCAAAAACGATTCTCAGGTTCGATTCACTCATTTATTTGGAGTAATTGTGTCACGGTTCTATAAGCATAATTGTATGAGGAATAGATTAATTTGTTGAAGACTGTAAGAAGTGGTCATTGACCGCTCACTGCCATTATTGACATGCAGCTAATGAAATTAAAAATTATAACGGATACCAAATATAGGTGGTTTCCTAGGTATAGGAATACAGTAACAGTTCATTTATTTAATATTTTTTTTCTGCATTTATTTATGTTTGTTTTACACTAATTTTAGAACAGAAATAGTTCCATTTTGTCCTAACTATAATGAGGCATTTTTTTAATTTGCCGCTCTTGCTACGTTTACATGCCAGTGTAATAATAATCTGTGGTATAGTGTAGGTGGCGAAAAGAGTTCTTTCTTTAGTGTGACTTGTAACTTGAAAGATATAGTCGCATTGAAAATAAATAAAAAGTAATAAAAGTCACTTAAAATTTATTTTAATAAAACATTATAATATAATAAGTCCAACAATATTATTTTGTATAGTTCAAGGAATCAGGCGTTAGCAATGAAAATTTCCCTATCGCTACATACGAATTATGCACATTTGACCAGTCACTGTGTTATACAAATTGACTGAATTTGAAGCAACACATGCAGAGACCGCCTTGAAGGCCTGCAAATAATTATTTCAAACACAATAAACTTCCATCAAAGTAATAAACACACTTTAATACTGATATTATGTCGAATTCGATCGACTGCCTGTTAGAATCCGTTGGTTCAAGCTAATCTTAAGAATGAGTTATGCAACACCATGTAATTTAAGAAACCGTAGAATATGTTTCTATTCAACAAAAAAAATTTTGATTAGTAATAGATAGAATAGAAAATAGTAATAGAATTAGTAACAGAAAATTAATGAAAAGAACAAGAGTGCATAAATCCGTATCTAAATAGAAAAAGAGAACACGTCGTTTCTTATTAAATTCTATTACATATACCTATAATTTTTTAATATTCATCAACGTCTAAGCTTTTGTATAAATATAAAAAACTTCTAAATAAATACGGAATGTACATAATATAAACGTAGTATGGTTATACAATTTCTCAACAATTAAGTAGACATGTAAAACGCAATCATTGTGGTCTCCACAGTACATCGAACAAAGCTGGCAGAACAAACAATTATCTTACAGGTCCACGAGTTGACCTCATTATCGACGTTTTGTAAATCCACACACTCAGTATATCAATCGCTTTTACTACTATCTGTCAACCCTTTCCTCATTTTTAAGCTACAATTAGGAATGGTCAAATCATCCTTATCGGATGTGGAATGATTTCTCAAGGAATTTGATGTCCCCTTAACTGAGGATAAGTCGGCGTTACTGAACAAACCATTCGACAAGTTGGAGCTCGAACTCGTCTGATAAGTCGCCGACTTGTATATTTGTACTGGAGTCGAAGTCCGCGGTCTGGTTCCGCTCTCAATAGAATGTTCGTCACGCCCTGGCAGTACGTGTAACGAATGTTTCATTTCCTCAGGAATTTTAGTCTCAAACAACGAAACAAATTCCTCTTCAGTATCATTTCGGTTTGATTTATTCGTGAATGTAATTTTGTTGGCGAGTTCATTGGTTAAGAATTCTTTCACCGTCATTGATTTAGTCAATGTTTGTTGTTCCGCGTTCTTATAACCGTCGTTTCCGTTCTTTGCCGGATGTGTCTTTTTTGATACATTAATAATTGAGGACACTGTGTCAGATACTAGAGTCGAAATATCCTGTTTATTAAAACACCTTATTTTAAACTGTGATGTGCTGGAACTAGAAGTATTTGACGAAGATGACAGAGCCAAACGTTCCTTCGTCTTTTTCAATGTAGAGGAAGCCCAGCCCATTCCTAATTTTTTAAACGCGTTCTCCAAATCTGGATTTGAAGAAATACTTAAAGTGTCCGACGTTTCGACAATATTTTTTTTACGTTGAAACGCCACACTCGATTTCTTTTTCTCCTTTCGCGCTTTGGATAATGCTAACATAGATAAAGTAGATTCAGAGGACATACTAGTTGAATTCACATTAGATACTGTGTCGAACTTGAAAGGTTCACTGATAATGTTCCTTTTCAACAGTTCAGCGATAACATCGGGCAGGCTGCTGTCTGAGTGCAGAGAACTTAAATCATCAATAACCTCTTCTTTTGGAATATCATCAAGATTGGAACCCTCGTCGATTGCTTCCACATTACATTGTTTGGCATACTCTTTAAGACTTATAAATGGTTTCAACATTATTTCATTAAACTGTTTTAAATCCATCATTTGTAATTTAGATTCGTCAAATGAATCAATAGATGATTTTTTTAATTGAGGTCTAGACCTATCGATGTTTGTTTGAAGTAAATCAGGATTAACACACTGATCGTTAGAAATGGGTGCTTTCTGTTCTTCATGATCCATTAGATCCTTATTTGTTTGATTAAAACTCTCAGGTATGGATTTTTGTAAAGAATGTTTTAATTTTACACTCAAAGGAGAGTCTACTTCCAGAACTGTCGATAATTCATGGGGAATTACATTTTCTTGGCTGCGTTTTAAATTAATCCGTGATAACGCAGGCGGCGGTTTACTCCTACATTTTGTATTGGGGTGTTCTAAATTTACATGTTCTGTGGAATGTGTTTTAGACTTTTCAGTTGTCACTGCACCTGATGATAAAGGGGATGCAGATATATTTGGTTTAGGAATACCAGTTAATAGGGGTACATATTGTGAGGTGTCTTCCTTTACCTCTTCTTTGGCTGGTGGTGGTGATGGGGATTTTCTTTTAGGAACTATTGGTATTTCAAAAGCTTCATGGACAGAATGTGATGCTCCAGTTGTTATATTTTCATCTGACCTACGATCCGTATCTGATGAATCAGACACTATGTGACTGTAAGCTGATGACTTATTCTTTCTGACTTCTTCTAATACTTTAGCAAGATTAGACAACCGTTTTGTACACTTTTCCGTCAAATCTGCAATTTTCTCCATGTTTTGTAATTTATCCTCTGCCAATTTCATAAAATGTATTTCGTTGTCAAAAACGTCACCAGTTTGAGTCGATGTTTGCGTCACATTCGTTAAGTCCTGGGGTTGTTTATTTATATGTAAAATACGTCTATTTACTTCTGGCATATCTTCCGAGTCGGCAGAAGCGCTTAAAGTCGATGTAGCTATACGAGATGGAAAAACAGAAAATTTACCATGGCTATGAGAATCAAGTTTGTTTTCGTTATTTGATGAAGAAGTCGTATTTTTAGTATTTCCTTTCGAATCGGTATTATCCGAGACGCTTTCTCTGCGTCTCATTGCACAGTCGGTTCTTCTTGGAGAAGGTGAACTTTTACTACGTGGAGGATGTCGGGAAGGTGAACTTTTTATCTTAGTGGGAATAGTTTTTACTGGTTTTCTTCCGTCATTCTGATTTTCATTTGACGTATTGGATGAAGATGAAAAAGCTGATTTGGATAATATTAAATGATGCAAACGTTGTTTATCAGTGTTAATATTTTTCCTTTTTAAAAGATTTCTAGAAATATTAAAGGATTTTATTTTGTGCACTGTTTTTCTTTTATGAGAATGCACTCTACAAGTTCTAATATATTCCGAATGATCATCATCTTGCTTTTTACAGTCCACTAAAATTTTTTGCTTTAGTATGTCTTTAATTTGCTCTAATGATATTTTATTGTTAACACTAGCCTTACTGTTATTATCAATATTGTATGGCATTTCGATAATGGAACTTCCGGGTGTAGCAACTGTACTACATTCTTGGTTGATTACATCGACTGCCTTAAGTCCTACTCTGTTAAGAGCTAGTAACTTATTCACATAATCTTTAATAACAGGATTTAAACTCGATTTACGGCCTTTTTTATTGACAGACAATTTAGATTTTTTCTTATTATAAGATGATGTAGTGCTTGTACACAAACGTATCACGTGATTGCTAGAGGGTCGTTTATTTGATATATAATTTTTTTTGCTTCTTTGGGATTTTGTACACTTTTTAGAAGTTGTACGGTTTCCATGCCTGCATTTGCATCTATGTTTAGTTGGAATGGGACTCGAGTGCGCTGATGCGGTCTTACTGGCATTTTGTCCCCGGAGACTACTATAGCCTGTGCACGCATTGGGAGGGGTTGCTTGCTTTATACTTCCACATCTACTTTTTTTGTCTTCCGTTAAAGACATTTGAACTTTATTTGAATTTACTTTTCTGGCATAAGTACATTGTTTACATCTACACTCACTAAGGTCTTCACAAAACAGCCCTTTTTTCAAAATATCAGCTCGTGGATCCTGTTGACTTGAAATCTGTGATGGATCATAGTTGTCATCAACAGATAGCGTATAGTTTTGCATCAAAAATTTTGGTAAGATCATTTCTGGCGGGCTCATATACGCTGTAGATGTTGAGGAACTCATATGAATAAGCACTGGCCTGTGATTGGAAGAATTCAGAGATGTCTGCGTACAGACGGAAGTACCCCCCTTCGGAGCAGAGTTTGGTCCTGCAGCATGATTAAGTATAACAAAGGAATTCTGAAAAGATGTGGCCATGCCTTTGTCAGATAATTTTTTCCTCTCAGAAGATTCAATTTCATGTTGAGTATCAGTAAAGCTAGTAGCTTGTATAACTCTTTCATTGTCAATTACATTGTGTTTTAGGTCGTCTGTATCTGCAACATTTATAGATTTGTTAGTAGCGGGCGCTTGTGGCGGAATGACTTTTGTTTCAGTTTTAGGGGAACTACTTTTATCGGCTCTGACCTCTTCCTCTGAAATTCCAATAGATTCATGTTGTGAATCTACTTCTCTCACTTGAACTGTTTCATTAGTCAGCGGCTCGCTCTCCGCTGATTGTTTGTTGTCCATTTCTTTACCAATGTCCTTTTTTCTCAGTTGTATAACCATTTCAAATGCGTCATCTTTGAGTATTCCTGTGGCGCCGATATAAAACTTTCCTGCTTCCTGACCACTGTCATCTACCAATTTGATGTAACCCCCGTCTGCAATAGGATGATTAGCTTTGTCATTAGTGGCAGTCTTGAATGAGGTAGTGGAGGTTACAGCTGAAGTATGCACCCCAGGTGAAAGACTTCTTGACTCTTTTACTTGAGTGAAAGATTTACATCTGTGTGGTGTGGTCCTGTAATTAATATAGTAATATTTATTATTAATCTATACATATAAAAAGAGGCCTTCTAACCGACTAATTCATCATCGCCGAGGAACCGCTGAAACTAGAAACATGAAATTTGCACAGTAGATAAATAGATTATAGTGGGAATGGAGAAGATTTTTTTCATGCAATGCGTGTATCTCAAGAATTATTTAAGTTAAGAGATGAAATTTAACATACAGACTTCTCATTTAAAATAATTAAACAAGTGTAGTGGCGTTTTTAGATATTTGACTTAGAAGGAGGCATAAAAGGGAGGGGTGGCTTGCGACGCAAATATTTCTTTTTTTTTATATAGAAAGAAGGCGGCAGACGAGCACACAGTCTACCTGATGGTAAGTGGATACTGTATTCCATAGACATCCGCAATGCATGCCAAAATCAGTCCAAAATGACGAAATTTACCACGCCCCCAGATGCGCTGCCTACCGTTGCAGATTAAGGAATGGACTGGGAAACTGGGGAGGGATAGGATGGGACGGGAATGGGCTCTGGCATATCTCACTCACTACTGAAACACATACGTATATTGGGGAAATACGATAAGGTAAGAAATGCAGTATATTTCAAGGTAGTCTTCTGTGAGAGAGGGGTAACGTGGCCAATCAAGTGCGCCCAGCGGCTGTGGGAATACAGCATACACTCTCCCCCTACAAAAACTATTTAAGTAGGGAACTTGATATTTGGTATATAGACTTCTCATTTATTTCGAAATTCAACCCCCCAAGGGTGAAACGGAGTGTATTTATATTACAAACCCGAGAGTGTGTTTGCTTGTCTGTTTGTTTGTTATACCTTCATGACTAAATTACCGATTTTAATGAAATTCTTGCAGAGGCCGGTTGAAATACGAAAAGGACATGCGAACTTTTTTAGGGGAGTCTATTACTTTTAAAACAAAATCCACGCGGCGATGCCGCAGGCAAAAGGCTACTTCAAATAAAAAGAATAACAATCAGTATTTTTTCAAAGCTTCATTTACCTTGTTAAATTTGACGTCTCCCCTGTCTCCTTTGTATGAGGGGCATCTACAAATAATAAGACAATAATTTACAAACGCAAATATTAGATAAATTAACTATTTTATTGGAACGAGTATATTTATAAACGAAACGTGTCTTGAACAAGTATTTTTTTATTATATGTTACTCAGAACAAAATACGAGGGTCACATACCGCTCCCTCCCTGTGGAGTCATTTGCATCATACATACAGCTTTGGTTTGTAAGTAAAAAGACATGCTAGGGAATTTGTTATCAAAAAGGAGAGACCCCATACCTGATTTACATTTAAAAATTAAGATTTATATTAAGTTTAGTGGGAGACCATACCCGATCTACACTTAAAAAATGAAATTCAAATTAAGTTTGATTGAAGAGTAAAATTAATTTGAATTTCACTTTATGATCCGTTTAGTACATAACGTGTGCAAAATGTACGAATCTATAGCATTATTATATACCTATTATTAAATACATTTTATTAATACAAAATTGATAACCGATAAGACAGTCAACAAGACAAGACATGTCAACAAACATTGTTCTATTTTAAAGTAATTATCTCTTTATTACTGCCCATGCTTTGATTTAATGCAAAGAGATTTAATATTATTTTTCTGCCACATTCAACACGCGAAATTTGACCACTTACGTCACACAATATATAAAATTACATCTTCATACCTTCAGCTGACATTGTCATGGTGCAAGATTATACGGCATTTACGGTTGTATTTACGTAGTTCGTCAATAACTTCTTGTAAGCAAATGGTCATGTACCAATCAGAATCCACGGTACGACGATTCGACGATTCTCCAAAGCAACAGTCGCCACGTGTCCAGTTTTTCTAAAAAAAAGAAGTGATCATCTGCTTCGTGGCACTTTGCACACGCGCCACTGGTAGGGTTAATCTTGAATAACCCAAATGGTCGATTGCTACTTTGTTTGGGGTCGTAACTGTAAATGCATGTTTCGTCACCTGCTACTATGTTCCACGCCAAATTTAACGCCCCTTCGTTGAATCTGGTAAGCATGGCATTGCACCAAGTGACGCTTTCCGTTTTTTAAGCCTCAGTCAAATTGTGTGGGACCACCGCGAGCACAGCTTTCGCACAGCCAAATGTGATGTGATTGATAAGATTGATTGTATCTGACTCATGCCTATGCCTAAGGATGCCCGAATCTCATGGTAGGTCACATGCCTGTCTGTTTCGATCATATGGCGCACAGCATCGATGTTTTTGTTGTTGACAGCGGTGGACGGACAACCTTCACGAAATTCGTCTGAGATTGACACGCCCGTGCTTGAATTCTGCAAACCAGCAATAAATTGTCATCCTGCTTGGTGCTTCATTGCCAAAAGCAGTTTGAGCAAGGCTCTGCTGAGCTGTCAAATTACACTTACTATCGTAGAAAATCATACTGCGAAAATTTTCATGAGTTAAATTCAGATTCTTCTGGGAGAACTTGTGTGTATTCACTTTGCGCAGATGAGTCATCGCAACCCCATTTGCTGAATAACTTTAGGTTTCATGCTGATGCGGTATAAACAGAATCGATCATCAAAATTCTGGACATTGTATGATCTAGCAAATCCTGCAATTTCACTTTGGCGCCAACGTTGGTAATCTCCAAACTAGTTTCCGGTGGATAGCAGCTGCGCTTAGCCTCTTGAATCTTATAATATGGTGGAAACAAAGGGTGATCCTTATCCGTCACACAATTTCTTGTGCCTTTGTTGCCAAAACTACCGCCACCTAGCAGTAAGTAACTTTATAGTTAGCAACACAAGTAAGTAAAACACATAATTAAATTTTGACCAAAAACTGAAAGTACCCGTCAAACAAAAGTAATGTTACATTATGTTAAAGCGTGCGCCACGACTTATAGACCCCTTATTAAAGTTCAACAGTATGAGGGGTTTAGATACAAATATTGCTCCTTTGTCAAATCTAAGTCAATGTAAATGCTTCCATCTCTGTAAGAGATGGAAGCGGCTAGTTATCTTCCACAATTTTACGTAAAAGATTTCTTTTAGTTTCTTTCGATTTAGATCTTAATAAGTCAATAATAGATGCCTCATCTCCTTCCCAATTGATCGTAACCCTTAGTTATATCAAATACATTTTTGCGCCTCTTACTTGAATCAGACAAATCTTCACACTTAACACATGGTCTACCACATCTTCCTGTCGAAGTAGACGGTCTTTCCGTAGATAAAAACTTCACAGTAAATTCTCCATCTAACCATAATACTCGTATATTCGAGCTCAGATATTTTTCCTTATTTCTACCGGCCTTTTGCCATCGAGTATTGAATTGCAGTATGATTTTTTTTGTATTTGATTTATAATGCAATCTACATACATTGCAATCTACATAATGCATCTACATGCAATCTACATGTAATCTACATATAATGCATCTACATACATTTACACTACATACATCTACTTACATTACGTATGTAGATCAACATACAGTGTTGATCTACATACATCAACACTGATAAATAATTGTCTTTAATAAACAGATATAATACTTTTCCCGCTATCGATGTACACGATGCTCAACGCACGCCTGCCACAATTAAATTCGCCAATTTTCAAAACTAATTCGGCACTTAATTCAATAGAACCGAACTGATATTTATACTATAATTTTCTAGGTGGCCAATGTCCAACGTACTACTTTATATAATATTACCTTATCAACATTTAACGTGTGAAAATGGGACCGTGGAAACTGCGATTCTTATTTCCAGTTACCTAATCGTGCAATTAAATAGCCTACTTATCATTCACGGAAACCACAATTATTGTATAAATGAATAAATAGTGTTATCAACGAATACAATTCTCACGCAAAACCGCCAGGACGTTTGTTTATAGAACAATTTAAATATTTCTACCACCACCTCCCTAATGATTATCTTTGCGGTAAGCGAATGCGTGGGTCTTTTATATCTGGCAACCAGAGTTGCACCTCATTTTTACATATGTATTGTTTGAATATATGAAAACAATAAATTAACGTCATTTCCAGAACTTCGACAAGCTTCGATAACACCTAAAAGCTTAGTCAAAGTTAATGGGTGTGTGCAAAAATTGTAGTTTAAAAAATATGTTGTATTTATGTGCATATAAGTAAGTAACATGAAAAAATACATTAGAGTTGTGAAATAACACAAATTTCAAAAAGGTATAGCACTCGGCCATTATAATTTTATATAGCGAGGAAAATATTCTTGAGCATGACTTTCATTTTATTCAAATACTGTTATTTGACGGAACGGCACGTTTAGACACCTTATCAGTTTACTAAATGACCTTCAATGTACAAAATTCTCCCTGATTGGAATGATTCAGTTTTTATACTATACAAAAAAATAGTATTATGTTACAAATCAAATATTTTTTAAATGCATTTTTAATCAGCCTCTGTAGCCGTAAATTGCATAGTGCGACAACGCCATTGGGAATGTTATATATTAGAAATGTAGACTAAGTTTGGGAACCATTGACGGAATATGACTCGAGAAGATACACGTAAATACTCGACGGGGACCGATAAGCCCATAAATGTGTGCGCTCGCATGCAGGTCTACATAAAGACTCGATGTCTAATATGATAAATCCAATACGTAATTTCGTCCAAGCAACGACAAACGACCAAAATTAACTTTGTCCAAAATGAAATACGTCAAATATGAAAATCGTCCAAAAAAAAATTACGAAATTTGTCCAATGTGGTAATATTATGTTTTAAAAATTTGGGTTACCTGCCTTTTATTACGGTCTGAGCACTTGTGAATTAAAAATACGGCTAATTAAAAACGATTAATACGACTGGAATGTAGATCATTAATTATTAAATTTTTGTTCCATTTAATTTTAATTCTATATGTTAATAACACATCTTGATTGCGTTTAATTAAAAATAAATAAGATTCACTCATTAATATTTACCATTATTGAGTGATTTGTTGATATTTACCCAATTAGATTTATTTCTTAGTCAATATTCAGTTTGGACAGTATTCAGTTTGTACAAAAATCAATTGACGTTTTGGACGTCACTACGTATTGGACATAAGACGTCCAACCCGGACAGATGTCCTGTGGAAGTTACGCTTTGTAGATACAACTCCCTGTCATGTTCCAAAGATATTACAATCATACAAGTTCTATTGCACGTTAAAAATATGTATAGCTAAACAACTTGAGATATGATTGTTCATATTGTCAATCAGATCCTCTTTCAAATGTACATGTACATATGTTACCTTTATGATGTTGAGATTCATATCTATTACTGCAGTTGCATTGCGTTTGACGACACACTTCGTTTTGTTGTAAAACAGCGCTGCCGCCCTCTTGCGGTTTGTCCGAGTATATGTTCGCAATATTATCCCTGAAACGGTGAAAATCTATATTAACTAAACATTTGTCTATATTAACTAACTTTTTATTGTGTCACTTTATGTTACTCTTACTACATATCGTGTGTTCTAGTATACCAACAAATTACTGATGACACATGAGGGCAAACTAGACTAAATGGATTGTGTACGACCTATGTACCATGGAATCAAATCAATGAACAAAAGGGACACGGCATTTTGAGTTTTACAGAAGCAGTCGGTTCTTCAAATGTATACACGGGCTGAGTGCGGAGCGGCAGCGAGCTGTTGAGTGGACTTCTTGAATCAAACGTCAGTAGAGCTCATTTTTTATATCACAGAAGGCTTGAAGCAATATGTGTTTGAAGGCCAGGCATCGCGTTCGCACGCTTTGTGACCAAAACTCACATGGACACAGTGATGTAACCGGCCAGATCCAATCATTATAAGCTATTTTACTTACTCTGGGACGTAGTTATTTTGTAGTGAAGGTGGCAGACAGGCAATCAGCCAACCTGTTAATGTTGACTATAGGACACTTACATGTCTGCCAGTCTGCTATTTTACAGATACCTGTTCACAGCCTTTTTAAGAGCCTGGTGTTGTAATGCAGCTGAAAGGCCTTAGGAGGTAAATCATTACAGAACCCTCGGATTCGCAGTATGCAATAGTAGTCAGCATAGTACGCGACAGCCACTTATTATGAAGAAAGTATCCAGAATTTGATTTGGTCGAGAGCGAGGGTCAATATCTTTTTCTGACTCTCTGAACCGCAGGAAGAACCAAAATGTTATTATAACTTATATTATAACCGATAAGGTACGAGTCGTTGAAGGTATATATGTACCCGGAAGACGTAACGTTACACGTCCTCTGGCCGAATGATTTAATCAATATTATCATAAACATTTCTAAAACTTATTCAACGACCTTTTTCTATTCAGCATAACGCTGAAGATTTGACATTTATGTCCCAGTAAATGTAAAATATGGCTAAAGAGGAAATGGTGAAGTTAGTTCACCTAAACAGAAAATATTAATGTTTAGGGGGATAAAATAGGGGAGAAAGTTTTTTGATCTGCTAAAATCCAGGGTTCGGCAATTGGCGGACTGCAGTCCGGAACCGGACCGCGGATGGTATAAAACTGGACCTTCTATCTTTCTATTGTACAATCTATCTGTTCTATTCTAATGTAATGCATTTTCAATAGTAGATAAATAAATAAATTAATATGAGCAATATTTAATTATGTTCTATTATTGCTTCTTTAATAAACATGAAAATAATTATTTATAGATAAACCTGTGCTAAACCATCTTAAATAAGTACCTCCTTCCACTCATTTATAGGTTGGCTTAGTAAAAGGATGATTGGATGGTTAAGCAAATTATGTTCAGGGCCATTTGTTGTTTTTGACAGATTATGTAGGTTTGCATATACACACGCATATATACATATGCGCGGGCGTGTCTTTTGTTATAAATATACTGAAACGTAGCTCTCATGCACACAATGAAGTATTGCCGGGTGTTTACTGTAATTAACGCCTAAGAGGGTAGCTTTCGTCGATCTTCCTATAATGCCCAAGTACTGGCTCCTGTCTGTCTCGTTTCTTCCACTTTAAATGATCCCACACGTGACAAGTAAAAACATATTAATGAAAATTGTCTGTGATTATAATGAAATAATTAATGTGTGATTAACTGATTACAAACATAATTATTATTACCACCAGGGTTTGAAGTCAGTAGTCGTTTGCCACAGTTCTACATTGGTGGTGTAACAACTTGTTATGTTGTAGGCAAGTCTGAGAGGCATAGGATAGGCATAGAATTAGTGTCAGGAAGGAGGGAAAGCAAAAGAAACTTTTGTACATCAAATTACGAACAACCTTACAAACCCTTACACTTACCCTTTCTCATTTACGGCCTTGTATACACCTGAAAATAATACAGAACGTATTACAAAAATGCAGATTAAAAATTTCTAATTTAAATATAAATTTTAAACAAAATGTAACCACTACGTAATTCGTCACGTTTTCAATTTCTAACCTACATCTGAATAGGCAATGAGTACAACCTACAAATTACAGATAATACTGATATTTTATTCCATACCTTCTTGCAACTGTTCAACTGATACTCGGTTCAAATTCCCTTCATTTGTGGCGTTAATATTGTTTATTTCATGAGTTGATAGTTGAATATGCCCATTCTTTTCATTAAAATACTTTTGATCTTTTTCTTTGTCAACTGAATTTAATGATTTAGCAATATGATGTATTAATTTAATTGTTTTCTTATCCTTCTTGTCTTTTTTGGATTCCAATATTTTGTAAATTATAATTCTCTCCGCATCTGATAGCTCTTGACTAGATTTATTTTTGTTTCGCGATGAATCAGTGTGAGGACTTTCCACCGAACTGGCGTCAGTTGCTATACATGAGGTATCTGTGGACTCATTGCCATTTTTATCAATTATCACAGTTTCTACAATTCTTTTCTTAGGTTTATCATGGTCGGTGATATCCTTTGTGGGAGGGGTATGCTTGTGACGCGACCTATATTCATGGTAGCTGTCAACCTTGCTGAATTTCACAGTGTTGCCAGTCCTACTCTCCTTCATAGTTGTTGGTATAGTGTGAATAGCAAAATTGCCATCACTTTCTGGCACTGGCATCCAAGAGTATTGGAAGTCTTTGCGGTCAAAATTATTATCAAAATCTGCTTTGTATGGCGACTTAGATTTACTTCGTCTTTCGTGTGTTATTTTGTGTCGTGCATTCTGAAATTACATCTTGTAAAGTAATCCACATTTCACAACAAAGTATTAAAAGTTCGTAAAATGAAATTATTAATTTAAAACTTACCTTACAGTTGTGATTTCTACACTCTCTTTCTACCTTCTTAAATTCTTGCTGCAATTTTAGTTGACGACTTTCCCTTTGCATTTGCTGACGACCTTCATCCATGTAGGCACTCTTCTGCAAAATATAACTATATTATAATCTATTTTAATACATTGTTGAACTTTATTATCAACATTACAAAATTTTATCACATACAATTGGTTTGCCCTTGTCCTTCGGAATAGAATTCAAAAACGTCATTGTATCCTTGTATTCCTTTTCAACATTTTGTTTGGTCATTGCAATTTTGTTTCTCATCTCCTGAATTTTCTTTTGTTCTTTATCAAGAGGATCGTCATTAGCGAATTGCCTCGTGGCTTGTGAATAGGCATCTTCCTCGGGAGCCAAATCTCTGACCACAAGCCTTTCATTGCGAGGTATATCTCTCGTGTCTCTGGTGTTGTGGTTGTACATAGTAACTGAACTCTTCTTGGAGGCTATGTCTGGTGCAGTAGAAATGGATTTTTCTAAGGTATTCCTCTTCCGTGGTACTTTATGTAAAAAAAAATACATTATAAAAATTATATTGTATGAAGTTTGTATACTAAATCAATTGTATTAAGTGCTTACCTATGAAATGACCGATTTTATTACGGTCCACTTCGAGTTTCGATATCTTCTGTTCTAATTCTGATTTCAAAATAAAACAAACAACAAAAATAAAACAAGCAGATCCATCTCAAAGTACAGCTGAGTTAGCAGAGCAGTTAGTTTGATGTTAGTGATAAAACAATGTTGGTTCATCTGCGTCAAATCGGCAAAATAAAGAAGCTCGAAAAGTATGTACCGTATGAATTGAACGAACGTCAGCGACTAAATGGGTGTCGAAGTGTGCACTGTGTTATTGAACCGTCACTAAAACGAAGGAATTTTGAATCGCATCGTGACTTGTGATGAGAAATGGATCCTGTACGATAACCGCAAACGTTCGTATCAGTAGCTGGGTGTAGGTAGGAGTTGTAGCTCAACAATGTCCAAAACGCAAGAAACTAAAGAAAGCTACTGGTATCAGTTTGGTGGCTCTGTGCCAGTATTGTCTACTACAATTAATTGCGAGAGGGTCAAACTATTGATGCAGATAGATGTGTACTATAAGGAGCAGCCGACGATGATGGAAAAACTGGCAACAAACAACCCCGTTTGGTTAATAGCTCATCTCCACTTCTTCATGATAATGCCCACCCTCACAGTTCTCATACGACAGTTTTAAAACTTCAAGAGCTGGACCTGGAGACTCTCCCTCACCCATCATACTGACCAGATCTTGCCCCACCATTTCTTTCGAAATTTGGACAACTTTTTGCAAGAAAAAAATTTATTCTGAAGTAGCTATGATTAGGGCTTTTAAAGAATTCATTGATACACGTCCACGAGACTTACAAGAGTGACATCAATCAACTGCCCGTGAGGTGGCGAAAGTGTGTAGATTATATGGGTCAATATTTCAACTAACATCTATACTTATAATAAAACTGTAGAACCAGTGTGTATGTACATTGAATATATTTACCAAAAAAATATTGGGGGCGATGAAGGAAGAGTATCACAATACAAAAAGACGATTTTGAAAATTTTTGCCTGTCTGTCTGTTCCAACACGCTAATCTCTAAAACTACTGAACGAATTTTCATGGGATTTCCACGGATTAATTAAGCTTAGCTTGGCGCTTCGAATAGGTTTTGTTTCATCGAAATCGGCTGACAGGATCAAAAGATATTCCAATTTAGTTTAAAAACCTAAATTCCACACGTACGAAGTCACGGGCACAGCTAATAATAAATACTTTTATAACAACAAAAAATGTTTTTCAGTTGTTCAGATAAATCGGTCATTTCATAGGTAAGCACTTAATATAAAAATGTTTTTACAATGAATAACTTGGCACATCAAACTCTCGTTTTATTCATAGCTAGTCATTCTAGTCATATTCCACCACAATCTATCCATGAAAAATTAAAGATTAAAATGTTTAATGAGTCTAAATTGCCACTTTTGCGTTATCACATAACTAACCAACAATGTTACTATACAAAATGTATTAGCAAAAAAAATTGCACATACATTTGTTTTTTATAAATGGAATATAAGCAAAACGGTCTATGTTGGAAATAAAATACTGGTATACCGATGACATTATTTAGTGTTTACTATGAAACTACTATAAAACAGTGTAAGTTATATTGCTTACAAGCCGTGTAGCATAGTTTATTCCTTCTGAAAGGACTTGCACCTCTTAAAACAGGCATAGGCAGCAAGTTCTGATTATCAGGTCTTATGGATCTAAAAATCTTATTTATTTCAGAGTTAGTCACAGACCTAAATTCCTTTCCTTGTGGAGGATACTTATGCAAGGAAGTATGTGGACAAAATTCACATTCAACTTCAGCATGCCAGGATGGTACTGGTATAACTTGCTCGTCAAGCACGTGACAAATCCTACCTTCAGTTTTAGATGCCCTTGTACGTAATATTGTCTGTTTTATACTCTTCAAGTCTTCCTGCTGTTTACTTGAACCTGATACATCAGGTTCTCTTAGACGAAGTGCTCTATTTTGTAAATACTCAGACACAATTGTCAGAGATGGCTTAAAAGTATTAGTATCTTCGGGAACATTGGTTTGTCCTCCTCTGAGGCTTGATGGCATTTCATCACTCAATGCAAATAGATCGAGTCTTTTACTCTTGTCTGATTTATTATTATTATTAGCGGAATCTTCTACACTGTCTGCAGTTGGCAATGCTAATTTGGGGATGTTAGGTTCCCACTCATTAGGCATTGTTGAGAGATCCCATTGATCGGCAATTTCATTCTTTGTCACTTGAGGCCTAGTTTTATCATTGTCAATAGTGTCTTTCTTGTCAACATCTTTATTATTAGGGTCATTGGGCACATCAACAGTCTCACTAAACTTATTGCTGGAGGGTCTTGAGGTCAGTTTAATGGAAGTAATACTTGATTTTTCACGGCTTTTTCCATTTGCAGCTTCCCTATAAAATACATAAAGATGTTATAGTATACTAAGGCAAACTGTACTAAATTAGAAATATTGTAATAATATTCTCATATAGTCAGAAATAGTGGACAGAAAACACAGTAAAGACACATGCATGCTTGTAAATTTTACAAAATTTTTAGGTGTTTGTATCCACCAATCAGCATGGGGCCCAATGTGATTTATCACTTGAAATCCCTCAGTGATTTACTAAGGGAGTAGCTGTAATAGCATGTTATAGACTCACATTGTATTAGATGTCTAATTTAAATGCTTAACTAACCAGATCAATATGACCAAATTTTTTAACAAACTAAGCTTTAATTATGCTATTATATTAGATTGAGCATATTAATACCATTGCTACTATTGCTTTGCTTCTACATGTTTATAATCTGCCTGAAAATTCATAGAATTTATATGAAGGTTTACCTTGCTTGCAGTTTTCTATCCAATAGTTTCTTTTGTTCATCTAATTTCTCTTGTTTCTTTTTCCTTAAAGCAGCTATTGCCTCTTTTCCTCTAGCCTTTGACAAGTCAATCTTTTCTGGAACATCTTCAAAAAATGCTTTGTTAAATTTTAAAAACATTATTCTGTGTGTGAGCAGTATGATTAAAAAACAAAAAAAGTATAGTAAAAAAGAGGGTAAGTCAAATATAATTTTGTTGAACTTTCATCTTAGTAAAATTGATTTCTCAAGAAAGATTTTTCTAGCTAGATGCTAGATTTTTCTAGCAGTGTTATCTACATAACACTGCTAGAAAAATCTAACATAACTTTATGAAATTATCTGAATCAACTAAATTGGTCATTAAACTTAATATAATACTTGCCTTTTTTAATAATATTAAATTATATAGAAATTGAAAGCTTTTAAAGTAAAAATGAGTAAATCTTAAGTATCAATCAACCAGTTTGATTGTAAATATATTCAAAATACCATTAAGCAAACATATACTTGATCTTACTTTGTAGGCTTACTTGAGCAGCATTCAGATGACCAGCGCCAATATTTTGTAATTGCTTTGCATACAGTTGTTCCAAACGTTTCACTAATTTTTCTTGATGTTGGAAATACTCCTTTTCCTTCTTGCTGTCAATATCTATTATGTGTTTCAACTTCTCAACTTTTGCACGTTGCCTTATTTTCTTTGCTATTTCTTTTGACTGTTCTCTAACCTAAAATAATATCACATTTAATTCATAATTTTATTGTTCTTTGTATGTAAAGTTTTATAGATAAAGTGTATATTTATTGCAATGCATTGAAGTTAAACCTGCTGAAGTCTTAGCTTTCGTCGACGTAGAAATTCATTTGTTTTCATTGTTTCAGTTTCAGAAGTCATATTGACATATAGTGTATATACATTTTTCCAACTGACACCTTTATAAAATTTCGCCTCATGGATTGTGAAAGCGTAAAATCAAATTGAAAACATTGCCAACTAGCTGTAAACAATTTCAATTCCCCAAATTCAAAGAAATAAAGTATTGTTTGTAACGTTTTTCAATGCTTGACAGATGAGTTTGAATTTTTTTATATGTATTTATATCTATATAATTTATTTGGACACTGGCATAGCTATTAGTCCACACATAGCAAATAGGAAACAATTATTTTTAGAAAAAACAAATAACCGAGGTTTAATGAAACTATGCATGCATGCATGATGATCGATTTCGTTCGCGTCGCGTGGTCACCGAGTAATATCGCTTTTTAAATTTTTGTAATTTTTATCTATGAAAACTTTCGATGTTTTCGCGGAACCCTGTAGTTCTTCGCGCAGTCCCAAAATAATTTTTACTTAACACGGATCCCTTGGATCATCCCATAGACCCCCAAGGGTACATATGGACCACTTTGGGAATGACTGATGTACGTAAATGGACCGAAATATCGGCTATAGTATATAAATGAAAAACGTCAAGGGCTGCCACACAGTTTTATTATTTATTAGTTTTATTTAATTTATTTGTAAGTAATATGGATATGATATTTTCTTAGGTTTTCGCGATTACTATACATAGCAATTAAACAACTTTGAACGGTTTAAATCGCGTATATTTGACATTATTTATATCCCGAAGTTTCGAACACTTTGCAGTGGACGTGGTCACGGGGTGACTAATTGATTTTATTTGTCACTTGAGTTATTAAGAAATTATTTGGACTACCGTCTGAAATTTTTTTGAACTACCGTCTGGATTTTTTAAACATAACATTCCCTATGCACGCAGTATTCACTCACGGTGTCCAGGTCTTGCAGTATTGCGTTGGCCTTGAGATTTAATTAATTTAATGACTGGATCCCAAGCCGGTGGTACTTGCCAACCATCTTCTCTATTGAAATTTGGGTGTTTCTTGATTTCAATAGTCTCGCGTAACATTCTTGGCATGAATCGGGTCTCTCTAGCGAGGATTTGTGGATTATCAAATCGAATGTAATGATTGGGTTTGTCCAGAGCATGTTCACAAACTAATATCTCTCAATGGTAACTCCCATCACCATTCATGTCAGTTGGCTACCGTAGGCAAATCTTTGTTACAGAGAGCACACGGCATCTGTGACACTGACCACCTCGAGGAAGAGCTTCTGCATGTGAAACAAGTACTGCGAAGCAACAATCACAAACTCCCACGAATGCGTCACAGAAGCCGCCCCAAGCCTCCTACAGTTGAGCGACAACCTGCCATCTTACCATACATCAAGGGCATCACTGACAAAATTGGCAATATCTTAAGACGAGCTTCAATTAAAACTTACTTCAAGCCGCACAAGAAGATTAGCCAATTTTTAGATTTTTAAGAGCAATATCCCCCTACAAGATGCAGGTGTTTACAAGCTTGATTGTGAATGCGGGTTATCATACATTGGGCAAACAAAGAGGAGCATCGGTATCCGGATAAAAGAACACATAGCTGACATGAAGAACAGACGCTCGACCAAGTCTGCAGTTTGTGAACATGCTCTGGACAAACCCAACCATTACATTCGATTTGATAATCCACAAATCCTCGCTAGAGAGACCCGATTCATGCCAAGAATGTTACGCGAGGCTATTGAAATCAAGAAACACCCAAATTTCAATAGAGAAGATGGTTGGCAAGTACCACCGGCTTGGGATCCAGTCATTAAATTAATTAAATTTCAAGGCCAACGCAATACTGCAAGACCTCTGGACACCGTGAGTGAATACTGCGTGCATAGGGAATGTTATGTTTAAAAAATCCAGACGGTAGTTCAAAAAAATTTCAGACGGTAGTCCAAATAATTTCTTAATAACTCAAGTGACAAATAAAATCAATTAGTCACCCCGTGACCACGTCCACTGCAAAGCGTTCGAAACGTCGGGATATAAATAATGTCAAATATACGCGATTTAAACCGTTCAAAGTTGTTTAATTGCTAATATGGATATGTGTAAAATATATACGAAAACGAGAATAGTACCTAACTAATAATAAGAGATAGTAATACCTATATTTAAAATATCTGAAAAATACAAGGAAAAAAATAAATAAAATTAATCTAGAAATATATTGAAATAAATAGAAAATACTCGAATCGAAATTTAAACAAAAATATAGAGACCAAATGACAACAACTGTCAAATCTATTGGTCTCATACGGTACGAAGTCCGCCGGGCCAGCTAGTCTTTAAAAAATAAACCAATCAGAAACTGAACAAAATTCCAGAAATAAAATAAATAATGGTTTCAGGCTGCTATTGAGGTTGCCGCGTTTCTATAGCGGTTCACGTATGTTTATTGAGGTCCGACTTCCATGCAATTGTGCGCAAAAAAATCGTCTCCCTAATGCGCCGCGTGCGGGGAAAGCTCCAACGGCACCTTAGCAGATAAGTTGCACTGTTCTCTTACGGAGGCATTGGGTTGGGGTACATGTAACTCAGTGTCTCAGTATGGGACTATGATATTATTGAAAAATTGTTTTTATTTATAAAAAATGTTCCATGTACATTAATTTGAAATAAATTATTATTTTTATTATTACTCTTATAGAGAAAAAAACAGCTATACTTTAAACAATATCAAGCCTTTTAATATTAAGGAAATAATTATTTTTTAGAAGTAAGTGAACTTTAAACCAAATTGTAAAAAAGATAAACAATCTACTTAATCAGAACTCGTTTGCTAGAACTTCAAGTACTTATTCACTATTGTTATATATTGTAAGAGCTTTAAAGTGCCGTAAAACGTGGTTACTTTGCTCCTAATTTCGACGTGTGTCTAGTAAAAATCAAATAAAAAAAAACTGTTTCAATTAAGGAAACTAGGTTTTGGACATCGAAAAAGTATACGTTAAAGACTATTTTTAGTCATTTATTAGGAACAGCACATAATCAGGTACATCTCTTTTTGAAATTATAAATTGGCGCAAAGTATTCCTTCAGGTGGGGTTATTTTGCACCACATAATAAAATCAATATTTATATATGGAAAATATGGACAACGCAAAGATAAACTCGCACAGACCGTAGGGTAAAGTCTTAATCAAAGTTGTTGAGTTCTTTTACGCTAAAAAAAACCACGTTTAGAAATTCTTCTCGGAGGATCGATGCTCCCAAGAATATCGTCCCACTCATAGTAGTTGATGTCTTTGGGTTGAGGCCATTTCCAAGACTGTATGGACTTAGACATGGCGTCGATAGTTGCACCTTTGTCCTCGAAATCAATTATCATCCCTGGGTATAGTTTGGTGTCGTATTTTACGACAACAAAAGTATTCTTCTCCCCTCTCAACTCCTTGAAAGATACCAGTGGTTGAGTCTCGCATTCATCGGGGCTATCTGGTTCTAAAAAACATTCGTCATCATCAGATTCATCATGTACAGAGTACTGATCTGGTTCACGATTAGTATGAAGTCTGGACGATGTGAGAGTTTCATCATCCGAGTCTAAATTTATTTCATGGCAGATGATTTTCCCGGCAAGGATTTCAGATTTCTTTTTTTTTACTCTTTGGTGTCCAGTCTGTAATCGTCTTCCGCTTATTTTCCAAGTGTTCAATGAAAGAAGCAGACACTACATCTTTATTTACGGCCTGACCTTCCCCTGGTAATCTCGCCAGCAACTCTGTCACATCACAAGGGCAGATGCCACATTTACGAAATCCATTCTTCAAATTTTCCGACGTCTTTTCATTTATATTTTACAGTAACAGTTTAAGTAAACAAGGAAAAGTTTGTTTTGGCACTGTAGCATTTCTTGATCCTTCAGGAGACTCTTTCCATGTGGTGACAATTTTCCTCCACTCTGTTTTAAGAGGGCGAAAAAACGCCACATCAAACGGCTGTGTGATGTGACTACTATTAGCGGGCAAACAAACAAATGAGATATCATTATCTCGGCAAAGTTTCAATGTGTTTACGGACAAGTGGGAGGCCAGATTGTCCCCTATCAATACTTTATTGCCTTCTAATTTCGTAAGTTTTGGTATCATAAGAGTCTCAAGCCAATCAGAAAATAATTGGTGATCAAACCAGCCCGATGGAGAGTTACCATAGTGGCAGCCTTTTGGACCATTTTCAGTCCATGTATTCCATAGCTTTATCGATTTGTATACGACGTAGGGAGGCATCAATTCACCGGACGCGCTTCCGCAAAACATTATTGATGTACTGGCCTTTGAAAAATTGCAGATTTTTTTCGGGGTATTTGCAACCACAACGAACGATAACCTTCTTCTGTCCGGGATCGTCAGTCAGATTTGTCTCGTCGTAGTTAAAAATATTAGTGGGGGGTACATTTTCTACCACCGTCTTTAAATTTTCAATGTATTCTTGCAAAATCTATTTACTTAGGGCTGCCCGGCTTCTCTTTATATTTGTTGCTAAACGTACCGAGAGATGGTGATGATGCTTTAAAAACTGCTTAACCCAGTCCTTTCCAGGCATATTACCTTTGAATTTTTTGACAATACGGCCACATTTGTCGAGATAAATTTTAACGACAATCTTGAGGTCGAACTCTGTCAATGGGAACCCAAAAGTACCGATCGACTCCACATGCGCTGCAATAGCTTCCTCTTCTTCATTTGTGAATATCAAAGGCGGCCCTGGTGGAAACATATGAGCCTTTTTGAGCTTATAGACCAGAGTCCGACGTGGAATGTCGAAGTGTTTGCTTGCTTGTCTCTGAGTCATTTGTCCAGACCTTATAGCTTCTAAACATAGCTCCAGCTTTTCTTTAGAATAATCAGCGTATCGACGAGAACCAAGCTTTCTTTTATACACCCTAGACATATTGGCATTACCTGTAAAAATAAAGAAAAAAACCAGATACACTATAGCGTTAGAACGGAACTTAAAAATGGAGATACTTTGCACCAGCGCAAAGTATCCCCATTTTGAATTGAAAAATAACTGACATGAAAAGAAAATAACTCAAAATTTATTGTTCACAATTAGACCATAAATATTATTACCATCGACAATTTGGATCAATAACTGATATTAAAATTATACAGTTACCTCTATATTCTTATTGATTGAAGATGTACTATAGGATTTATACAACTATTATTTTTTGGAAAAAAGAACACTTTCAATAATATGTATTCGTTAATTTCGTTTTGAACTTGTAACAGATTTGGTGCAAAGTATTCCTCATAGGAGCAAACTAACCCCGGTATCGGTCTTACGGTATTGTACTCAAAAAGTTTACCAGAAATATAGTGATTAAATAAGTGAAATAATAATCAAAATCGGTACAGCAGCTTTTTAAAAAACGGCAAACATACCTACATACAAACAAGTAAACATAAAAATGAAATAACATAGGTATACAAGGGAGAAACGCAGAACCTCCCTTATTTGAAAACCCCTTTCTATTTACCCCTTTCCTGTATCTGTTGAGGACACTTTTGTCGACTGCGATCTCTTCAACAGATCGAGGACAGTATTGTCACCTTCAACCTTATAGATCGCCGGGGGATGTGGACTGTATATATAGGATGGTTTTCTACGGTTCGGTAGAAACAATAATAACGCCTTATTTCCTTCTTGATAATCAGCAGAGCCGGGGCAGGGGGCAGAGGTACTAGCTTGTTGTAGTAGTCACTTGCTTGACTATTAGTAGTGTTCGGAGTGGTGCCGCTGATCGGAATGCCGGGAAGCCCAAAATGGTCCGTCTTTTATTCCAAATGGGCTTCCCCCACTACTTGTCTACATGTGTACCCCTCCCGCCACCCGCGGGGGATCATTTATTCATATTATACACATTTTACATACATTTATACATTTACAATATTCTTACAAGATACTTATTAGATAAAACTTAACGTAAGATGGATCTAATAAGATCATGACGCTATAACGTTCGGTTTCGAGTGGACGGGGTGCGCGGTTTGCGCGACATATTTACGTAACCCCGTCCCTCGCTTCAGGACTATAAATATTATATTCGCCCGCCAGGTGGCGGAGCGCTTAGTTGTTCCCCGAACGCCATAGCGCCCACAACTTATCCCTAGCATGCCCTACTTACCCTATTCACCAACAATTATCCTAATAGGGTAATAAAAGACACACTAGGGATCATTTTAATATCAATTACACAACAAATAGGCATAAAACGGACATATAGGTCATTAAACAGACATTGTGTAAACATAACGATATTAAAGAGACATTATACATTCATAAGACATTAAAGAGAAAACAACTACATAAGCGAAACTATTATCTATACATATACAAGTACCCTAGCCTTTTACATTGTCATTTATTCCGTCGTTAACAGTATCTATTCAGCAATTATGCGTTTTTATTTCACCCCTTCTAATTTTCGCGTACTATGATTATATTGACCCCTCTTTCAATTTTGTTCGACCGATTTTTTAATCAAATTTACACGATTCAAGTTTCTGGCAAATTTACGAAGTAAAATGATTTATAGACACTCACCTTTATAAAATTCCGTCAATTTAATGAACAGTGAACCTAAGAAACACAATTTTACTTAAAATGAAAACACGAATTTTTCACACGCCGAAGTTAAACCCGACGAAATAGTCGCGCTTCAGTCTACATTCTGGCGTATTTAGAGTGTTGCCAACTAGAAGAAAATATGTTGCCCATAATGTCACATATTTGCTAGATATGTGCAGGGCTGCTGGGTTAATTGTTTAAATAAAACTCGGTGTTACATTGCACGTGAGACGACTTTTATTAGGAGAACCCATAGACTACTGAATCACAAACATAGACAATCATTCTAGAGCACAGATTATAATTTATGCAACACATAATCTATCTCCTTAAGGAGTAGAATTAAACGCAAGAAAACTTTCCGTTCTTTTTTCCTATTCACTCCGCGTTTTCTTTACACCCCGTTTTAGGGTAACATTTATAGTATAATTATGCCTTTATAAACTTTACTCCTCTAACTGGTGGTAGAAGTTAATGGCGGCGAGTGGCCAATACGCGGAAAGCTTTTATTGTTAGTTAGCATAAAAAGGGATAAACATGCCATAATTCATGATAAAATACAAATGTAATGTCCATAGAAAAAAGGCACGCGTGCATTTTGATGACGAGAAAAATGCAAAAAAAATGTAAAATTTTCATTAATTAAAATCAATTTAGTAAACTTAAAGTTTTGGATATTACAAAAAGTAGATAGGTATTAGGTAAAAAAGTAGATAAGTAGATAGGTATCATTGTCCTCTTTGGTTATTTTTAAATTCCAAATATTATTTTAATGCCCTTTCTTCAGTACCTACCTACCGATAGCTAGAGTTTGGCAAATGAGACTATAGAGCGCAGCAAATTAAAAAAAATGGTCCAGTGACCCATTTTTCTTTTATTTACTGCCCTAAAATAGTTTAAAAATTTTGATATTTGGATTCAATAGGTAATAAAATTAGCCTAGCAATTGCTAGGCTAACTGCTGCTAGGTTATTACAAATACAAATACACGGACCACTATTAAAGCATGTTTATAATTGACTCTTATTGAACCTATAGTTATTTAATTAAGCAAAAAGTTAATACAATGGGAAAAAATGTGATAAAATTCCCCTGTACGAGTAGTTTCGAAAATCGCAACACCATTATCGTGAGAGCAAGCTCTCTACAATTTTCTATAAGTATTGGTGGTGATGAGAGAGCATCGATTATAAAAACTTCACTGGACACTTTCACTCTTAAAACCGCAAACAGTGCTCCATCTACTATTGCCTACGACCATAGACGATATAATTTTCAATTGCCACCAGATGATACTCCAAATACTCCCGGAGTAAGTAGGTAACGTGTCAATTTTTCAGAAATCGCCTAAATGATCGCATCTTTTACAACATAGAAATAATACAACAAATAATTTTATTGTTTAGTTATTATTAAAATATATGTAGTACCTACAATCTGAACTCATATACACAAATCTATAAACATAACTAATTGATCGTAGGTTTGCCTTGGCTTAAAACAAAGTATTATAATATTGTTTACTATTTAAGACAAATATTATAACACGCATTTCCAGTACGATTCATAAATCTTTTCGAAACATCTTGTGTTTGATATTATTTAAAGATTAACAATATCCCGGCCAGCACCTTCCAGGCCGACGAGTTCGTTCGAGGTAAGTAATCGCAATATAAGGCCGCCGGTGCTATTGTTACCACCACCACATACATCATAGCCACCGGGTCCCCCTGGTCCTCCCATGCCACCACGACCGCCTCGTACAACAGTATAAATTAAAGCATTCACTAATTTTGTGATTATTTGCTCAACGTTAATTCCGTCGCAACCGCTGCCACCGCTGCCGCCACTGCCGCCACTGCCACCACTGCCGCCACTGCCACCACTGCCGCCACTTCCACCATTATCTTGTATAGCCTTCAGGAGTTTCAACAGTGAGAGAAGGTCTTCGATTTGAGAGCTGCGTGACTGTTGTCGACACGCATCCGGCGACAGCAAAGGAATGATAGGGGGCACACCGGACCCCACCGGGCCCATGCATTGCGTTTGTGACACCTGGCGATAAATTTCACGTTAGTTTTTTATTGCACGTTAATGTCTTGCATGTGGCAGAATCAGTGTGATGATACTTACATAACAGTATCCATAATTTTATCGTCTCTGCGCCTGCAAAATCCGACAATCTTTTTGTGTCGAAATCGGGATTTTTCATTTATTTTTAGCCTTCATTTGTGATCGGATACATATCTGCAATTTTTTATATTTTATTAGAAAAATATTTTTTCTATTATAAATATCAAAAAAAGGAACTTTGCAGATATATCCGAAATCAAAAAAGGCTCGAAATAAATGGAAAATAAAAGATTTCAACAAAACGTTTGTCGAATTTTGCAGGAGCAGCGACGTTATAACAAATAATACACAGGAATTAGAAAAGTATGCATCGCAAGCATTTCCCTTTTAACAGGGGTAATATTTTAACTATGGAAACTAGATTGCCAACTCTATGTCAGAACATCCCTATTAGTCCCTCTTAGTCAACGTCGATGTGCTGGCGCTATTGTATCCAATTTAAGTCTATCTATCAAAATTACAAAATCACTAAAATATTTAATAACTAAATATTCATCTGTTGCTTTCACAATTAGCACTTACCACAAATAAGGCGGCTATTAGAGCCAAACAAGCTAGCCATTTGAAACTCATAATGACGAATGGATACAAACCGAATGAATTATTTAGCCTTTATATACCCCATATTTCTTATATATAGGGTAATATGTCGTAATAGTATGCGTAACACTGCGTAGTCGCTTTGTTACCTACTTTACACAACCATATAGCTATCTAACGATATATTGCTATGTTAAAGTCACGTAATGTCATATGGAGGGCGAGGATGCACGCTGTAATTCAACAGTTGCTGGCCGTACTCGACTGGCCACGTTACCGCTCTCTCACAGAAGACTAGTTTGAAATGGTACTGCATTTCCCACTATATCCTATTCCCCAATGTACGTATGTGTTTCGGTAAGCGTGAGATATGTACGTGCCCATTCCCATCCTATCCCTCCCCATTTTCTCAACCCTTTATCCAAATCAATTCCTATATCTCATAAGGGTAGGCAGTGAATCGGGGGGCGTGCCAGGGTTTGTCATTCTGGACTGATGTTGGCATGTACCGTGGATGTCCATGGGTGACAGTATCCACTTACCACCATGTGGACTGTATGCTCGCCTCCTTTCTTGCTGTAAAAAAAGTAGTACTGAAAATTAGTTTATTTTGTTATGTATACACTTTTATCTGTATTTTATGTTGTGTTATGTAGCGAAGAATATTATTATTTATTATTATTTACCTCACAAACATTCATTTATTAAAGTTGATTTTAGGAGATCATAGTTTTTGAATATCCGGTGTCCGGCCGGATATTGAGTTACTATCCGGCCGGATAGTAAATTTGGACGGATACCGAATATCCGTTTTATCTCTAATGTAAATAATAAACCATATGTTTGTTATTATGTAGAAATCCAGTTTGTACGTTTGTAATTATTTTCGAAACGACTGAGCAGCAGACCTCAGGTACCTACTTTCGTCTTTAAAGTAAGTGGGTTAAATAAAATGCTAAAATACAATAGATAAAGTGTAATGACATACATTCGCCTTTGTCTCTTTCTGATCAATTGTTTCGGATTTTTTCCAGATCCATCCCAAAACTCTTTGGAAGTTCGTTCTTAGTTTATCTTGGTAACTTTGAGGCAACCTTGACTTATTTTATTTTCACTTTACTATATTAAAATAATGTAAGTAAAATAAAAATATCATATAAGAAAAAATAGTATTTTATTAAATATCACAATCACTATTGGTACTTTGCCTACATTACTGTTAATAATACAAATAAAGTTAAATAAAACTAAATGAATAAAATCGCTTATAAAAAAATGTTACGTACTTACATGTGTCTAAAACATGATGTAAGTCATAAATACAAATAAAATATTAGTAACAATATGCAGTTATGCGATATCCTCTAACAGTGCTGCATTTGGTACATCCGAATGTCCTACATCATCAGAGCCTGAACATTTGCCACCTGATCGTACACTATTTTTAGCAGTAAATATAAGGGCATCTATCAGCTTATTGATTATGCATTCGGCGTTTAGTTTAGAGTTATCTTGCTTGTTACAGCAATTGTCTTGTCCTATTGTCTGAAGTTTGCTCATCAAGCTAACGAGCTGAAGTAGCGAAGAGAAGTCGTCAGCGGTGGATACGGATGGTCCGCATGGAGACTGCAACTGGAGAGGTCCTGGTGCTATAGGAGACGGCTGTACGGGACCTTGTGGTATTTGTAGCCTATTGTAGCATTGCCCTTGACATACCTGTTTAAAAATTTCAGTTGTTATTGTATATTAACGTCAGCTTCTACCCTCCGTTCAGCTCGCTTAAATATGGATTTGTTACAAAGATTAGAAATACACTAAATTTTTTCGAAGCAATTACCCTACACATCAGTAAAAATCGCAACAAAATCTGAGTAGTATTTTCCGAACAAACGGACAAACGTCAGTTTGTTCGCATTAATCTCGGAAATTATTCATATTAGGTATATAGATGACTCTATATAATATGCAGAGATATTATGTTGTTATATTTCACTGTACCTACTTAAAGTTCACCGAACTATTTTTTTAACAGAACTATCATACATACGTTTGCCCGGGAAATTCACTTTGAGCCAAAGCCAAATTAGAAAATATATTTTTCCTTTTTGCATAAAAATACGTAACGTTATGGGTTAATTTACTCAGAATTTAATTAATCTTATGAGTTTAATCGACCGGCTAGCGGGACACCTACTTTCGTATTTCACCAACCGAAGAATAAGAAGAAAAAGTGTTTGAATCCTTTTTTTGCTACTTTTCATTTATAACTTATTTTCATGCTAAGATAAGTTTAATTATTTTTGTTATATAAGTACTAATTATTTATTATTCAAAAGAAAGTGTATAATTTTTTTCTTTTTCTATTGCTTGCTAAAAAAACATTTAATCACTATCTTTCGTTACTTTCCATTTTCCATAAATATTATCTAAATTGAAAATAATGAAATATTTCAATGAAATGAATTAATCAACAATAAATAATTTAATATTTGTGGTATGCCATAGTAGGTGAAATACGGAACTAGACGAATCGGTTCATTTGGCAGGTAGGGGATAGTGCATGCTGCATTCCCACAGCCGCTGGGCGCATTTGACTAGCCACGTTACCTCTCTCTCTCTCTCAGAACACTACGTTGAAATGTACTGCATTTCCTACTTTATCGTATTACCCCAATGTACGTACGTATTTCGGTAGTGAGGGAGATATTCTAGAGCCCGTTCCCTCCTCATCCTATCCCTCCCCATTTTCCCAATCCTTTCTCACAATCCATTCCTTAATCTGCAAAGGTAGGCAGCGCATCCGAGCGCGTGCCAACGTTTGTCATTATGGACTGATGTCGGCATATAACGCGGATGTCTATGGACGACAGTATACACTTACCATCAAGTGGACTGTATGTTAATCTGCTGCCTTTTTCTATAAAAAAAAACACAAATTGGCTAATCGAGTAAGTAGGTGTCCGCTCGCCAGTCACTTAATACATGATTTCAAGCTTTGGGAAAAGTTCGATAACACTGTATATATAGTAATAACCAGTGGCGTAACTATAGGGTGGCAGGGCTGGCAAAATGCCACGGGCCCCCGACCCGACGGGGGCCCCCGGTCCGAGAGGCCGCGAGCCCAGAAGTAACCTAACATTTTTAACAAAATTTAGTAAAAATTAAAAATAAAATTTCAGTGTTTTGCAACCTGCCACTTTGCAAAATTTAAATGATACTGAACTATTAAAAAAAGCTCTAGAATTTGTTGATCTTATAAAAGACATATCTGAATCATTTGCCAGGGAAATTCTCAGTTTTCGGTCCACCTTCAGAGACGAAATAGAAAAGTCTTCGTGTATTAGAGAATTTGCTGATTTAATAATATTAAAGAATCATTTTATGTCGTGCAATTTTCCAGAAGTATGTACTGCATTAATGTTGTTTGTTACAATTCCTGTGACTACAGCTAGTGCTGAAAGATCATTTGAAACTAATTTATTAATTAGTAATTAATTAACTAATTAATTACTGCTTAATAAAAACCTATTTAAGAAACTCTATGGGACAAGACAGGCTACGTAACTTGACTATTCTGTCTATTGAAAATTGTATGGCCCGATCTTTAAACTTTGATAATGTTATTGATACTTTTGCGGAACAGAAAGCTCGGAGAAAAGAATTTTATTAATAAATATCTTGTTAATATCTTGTTATTTCATTAAAATTATGTAATACCTATGCTTTTGAAAATAAAATTTATTAGGTATTTAACTAAAATGCACACAATATTAGTAATACTGTTGGGTAACTACTTAAGTGATTTATTAAAATTAAATTACAACGTGACGAGTTTTACTGGGAGGGCCCCATCCAATGAATTTGCCACGTGCCTCAGATGGTATAGTTACGCCACTGGTAATAACATAATATATTGGAAAGCAGTAATAAAAACACTGATCTAATTTGAATAAAACTTTTACTGTTCTATAGATTGTGTTGTGAATTACCAGCAAATATGTATTAACAAAGTGAAAACAGTACAGTTAATATGACTTCAGTAAAATACATCGAGAAACTTGTAAAAGCAAAATCTATGGACCAGTCCTAGGAGTGACTTATAGGAGTGAAGTATAAATAATAGATGTATGTAGTTATGTAAGTATATGGTACTTACGGCACAAACTACAGCTGCAACTAAAAAGGATAACACCAATGCACCCATTGTCTGATATCTACTTATGATCATCGATAAATATAGTATGCCTTTTATATAGACAATCATTATGTAATTATTGGTGAACTAAATCAATGTTATAACGAAAGTGTTAGATAGATTGTATCGTGCATACGTGATAGTCACGTAGTTATCTCTTCAAGTATGTTTCATTATTAACAGGTGTTTAGAGGGACGGGTAATGGACACCTTAACTTAGGGCACACAAAGACTGATAACAGCTGATACTCAATAAATTAAGTAATTTTTTAATACAGGATTGATTGAGTAATTTATTAAGTAGCTATTGAGCTACAATTTGTGTTAATGTAATCATAATGCACTCCTGGACACCTGAATCGAACCACCCTGCATTTTCACTTTTAATGGCCCTGAAGTGTAAAACAAATGTTTGATCGATCAAAACGATTTTATGCAGTTTTGAAGCTGGCATACTAACCATCATTTCAGTGTGCCATTGTTCCTAAATTGAATTCAGAGTAATGAAAAAATTGAGTTTAAGTGTAAGAAGTCGTGTGTCCGCCCTTCTCACGTGAAAGACTTATTGGATTTTTGAAGAAAACACTGATTTACCGAAAAAAACGTTTATTTAAATAACTGGTATTGCCTCCAAGAGCGTTTATGACGGCCGTCATGCGGTTTGGCATGGAATTAATCAATGTCACTATGGCATGTTGTGGAATGTTCTCCTATTCTTCTTCGATGACAGTTATCAGCTCTTGCAAGGTCTGTGGAGCTGGGTGGTGAGCTCGAACAGGCCTCTTTAGCTCATCCCATAAATGCTTTATGGGATTCATATCTGGACTTCTTGCTGGCCATTCCATAACTGTGATTCCGACGTTATGAAGGTATTCCCTGACGATTCCTGCAGTGTGCGCTCTTGCATTATCATGCATTTTTCTTCAATAGGTACAGAACTGCATAAAACGCTCTTCCTGTCTTCGGGTACGCCTTCTTTCTTCCATCATTACCATAGAGTATAATTTTGGATTCATCGGTGAAGAGCACCTACCTAGCTCCATTGACATTCCAATGCAAATGTTCACGCGCAAATTGAAGGCGCGCCATTCGGTGAGCTCGTGTCAGTTTGGGCCTATTGGCTGGCTTATGTGGTTTTATATTACGTTCTTCGAGTCTCCTTCTAACAGTCTGTACGCTAACTGCCACTCCATGAAAGTCTCGAAGCTGTTCTTGGATCTGTACTGAGGTCAGGTGACAATTTCGTAAGCTTGTCGTGAAGATAAACCGATCTTATCTTTCCGTCGTCACTCGGAATCGTGGTCCTCCTGGACGGCGAACGAAGCGGCCAGTCTCCAGGTATCGATGATACACCCTTTGAACAGCAGAACGGTTTAAATGAAGTTGTGCACTCACATTTCGTTGACTAAGACATTAAAAGGCAGAGTGGCTCGATTCAGGTGTACGGGAGTATATGTTACCTACAAAAGTTGTTTAAAACGCTCTATAGAATTCAATTATGAAACTAACGTTTAATGTGTTTTTCAACCTACGATAACGCATAATCCAACCTTTTGGGCATTTCAATCAATTTTAAGTCTATACTTGTTTTTATGTGTGGATGTTTGTGAAAGTTGATTGATTAAGACAATTGATTTCTTCATAAATTTAATAAATCGGCCCTTTCGCTTTATATCGCAATCGAATTTAATTTTCTTTTTCACTTTTAAGATCCTAGTAAGTAGTTCACTTTAGCTTATGGCTAGTAGTAAATACGATAAAAAATATGCAAGATAAGTACCTAAATGTGTCTATACCTAGCTTTAAATTTTTTAACGAACTTCGCTTATACTAATGGAATGTCTATGATAAAATATGTTCAGCATGGCCAACAAGACTGTTCACTCAAAATATAATCCATGAGTAATTAAGTCCAACTGTAATTTAAGTGTTTTCGTAAAGCGTTTTATTATAATGGATACAGGTCCAAAACAGTTGAGACAAATAAATCCGCGCTACAACGCGAATATCTTTTCTATTCTCACATTTGGGTATGTATCCTCATGCAAACTCAGATAAGGTTAAATTATGTTACTTATGATTACAATAAACGTTGATCAATATGATCAGATGGAGATCTAAACGGTTGATGGTGTGATTAAAAAGGACAAAATAAAACTCAATGACCCACACCAAGGGCGTAGTCAGGATTTTAGGGGTGGGGCTAACGCAAAAAAATATTATAATTTAAATAGAGGTAGTGTAATGCAGAAAGTCTGTTACTTATTCTTCCTTATTCCAGAGATAGTGTAGTATCTACATCGTGGCTACACCCATGGCCCACACTAGAATACCCTGTGTCGTGCGTCCAGACACATACAAAGACAAACACAACAACACATTCAACATCCAGAACTGAAACAAATAAATCTTTAAACTACCCCGAAATCTTTTAACAAATGATTGTCCGGCCAGGAATCGAACCCGGGACCTATTGCACTGCAGGCAGGTTCCACTTCCAACTAGGCTAATTGGTTGACAAAAGAAATAGAATATGAATGACACCAATCAAATTACCTAATACCATAGTAGGTAACCTAGCAGATGAGTAAGATAATGGCCTTGTCACACAACACTAAAATAATGTGAATAAAAACTATGTTAACATATCCAAAACAGCACTTGACACATTTCCAACGAGTAAATTATCTAACAGTAGGTACACGATATCGCGTATTTGCAGATGAACACAATTAGTCATCTAGACACGTGACGCATTTACTAAAATAGGTAGTCTGAAAAAGTTATCTAAAAACTATCTGTTAACTACTTTTGCAGTTGGACGTTAGAAACGTTTAAACTTGGATATACTAGAGATATTCAAGACACGGATCTGTATGCACCTTTGCCGGAACATCGTTCTGATGTTTTAGGTACAATTTTCAGTTTAATTTCAAATATTTCTTTTCATATATATATTATACATATTTATTTATGTATTAAAACGGGTCTTAACGCGAATGTTTACCTTATTTGAAACTGCTCGCAACTCTCAATGTGGACTACCCGCCTCTTCAGTCAGCTGGTGACCATGGTTGGTGCAACCCAACCGAAACGTCGAGTGAAATAAATAAGGTAAACATTTGCGTTAAGACCCGTTTAAATGGATAAATATGTGTGAAAAACGCGAAAATCTCAAATGTTACAAATACATATTCTTTTTATCACTAGAAGGATAATCCTATGCTCGTATTCTTTTTCCTTAGATTTTTTAACACAGCGTGTAATTTTTCTCGGTTACATAATTATGTATTACATCAACTCCTTAAAAATATAGAATGTTTAACACCAGGTGACGTAATCCAAAGAGCTTGGGAGCGCGAAGTGGAACTCAACAGACAACGAAGTTCCAAGCCTAGCTTATGGAAAGTACTGATCAAAGTTTTTGGGTGTGAATACATGCTTTACGGACTCATACTCGCTGCTATGGAGTTCGTAATCAGGTAATAAATAACATAATACTGACCAGGTGCGAGGTTTTGTCCACACATATGGAAATCGTGCAGAGGTCAGGGAAGAAAAAAAAGAAATTCCTAAAGGTCTATTAATCAATCCTACATAAAATTGTCGTCACTTCTTAGGTGTGGGCAACCAATTCTTGATTATAAATATACTGTACAAAAATTAAGCTGCCTACCTGAAATATGTATCAAATAAGTTTATTTGAGATATTTTTTAAAATAGGTTGCAGCAACCACTATTCCTCGGACTGCTGTTGCGCTATTACAGTCCCGCACAGGACTTGCATAACAGCACGTGAGTAAGCATTGTTTATTATCAACAAATCATTACCAAGAATCAATAAATTAAAACGACACATAAAATTCTTCGTATATATGTATTATTAAACTACAAGAAGGTGACAAAGGAGCAGGTAGTTCACCTGGTGGTAGGTGGATACTGTCGCCTTGCGACATCCACATATCTACGCCTACGAAATACATTCCAATATCCCATATCTAGGATAAAATGGGAAATTTAGTACATTGTACGTTAGTGTCCTGCGAGAGAAGAATAACTTGGTCAATCAAGTGCGCTGAGCGGCCACAACCCCTCCCGAAATTATATATGCCTAATATCCATCACGCGTCCTATCCTATACCTAATATGGTTTGCCACGGGGTCTCTATTATTATCCTTTCTCTATTATTAACATTGATCAATCAAGCATATTTCTACAAATTTCATCATAATGTTGTTCTAAGAAATGTTTACAAATGACTCGTTACAATTTAATTTATACCTAAGATTAACATTGCTGACAAAGTGAAATAACTTCCTTCTGCCTATACCTTATTTGTAGAGCTAACAGCACCTACTTCAATCGCTTATTCTCATATTACGACACGGAGGGCTACGTTTCGTGGGGGGAAGCGGTGTTCTTCTCGTTCGGCGTGGTGTTCTGCAGCGCTCTCAACATCATGGTCCAGCACCCCTTCATGATGGGCGTCATGCATATTGGTATGAAGATGCGAGTGGGCATCTGCAGCCTTATCTACAGAAAGGTTTCTAATTGTTTGTTCTTTTAAGCACTAGTTATTTAGTACACTTACTTCAAATAATATAGAAATTAATTGCTCTGCAAAATGAGGCTTGGTTTAGAATCTGTGCTCATGATTTTTGAATATATTATTGTACTTTGCAGGCCTTAAAAATTAATATCCAATCTATGTCCGAGAACAGCGCTGGACTAGTCGTCAACCTAATGGCAAACGATGTGAATCGATTCGACAGTGGCCCACTTTTCGCCCATTACTTATGGATTGGCCCTCTTGAGACATTGGTTAATCAATTTTCTGTATAATTTCAATTGTTTTTAAAAGCTTTAAATAATGTTTCTAAATTTCCATTTATGACATTTCCTAAACCTACAATTACAGTTGATGACCGTTTATCTATATCGGGAAATGGGATGGGCTGCAGCTTATGGTGCACTGATCATCATCGCTGTTGTACCTTTTCAAAGTCAGTATAAAGATATTATTGATCAATCATTATACGTATTTAATAATAACATATCCTATCGAGAACTAGTAATTTTGATTTATTTATTTATTATATGCTAGTATTCTTGGGGACACGCACCGCATATTACAGAAGAGGAACTGCGATCAAGTCAGACGAAAGGGTGAAGCTGATGAAAGAAATCATAATGGGTATAGAAGTTATAAAAATGTACACCTGGGAGAAACCATTTCGAAAGATTATAGATATCGTGAGACGGTAATACACATGCGTGATTCAGTAATGATTGATGTTATAAACGCAATAATTCATAAGATATTTTTGTTGCAGGCAAGAAATATATTTCATAAAGAGGACGTCTTACATCCGCGGCGTTATTATGTCCTTCATTATGTTTACTTCTCGTTTCGGTATCTTCATAACGATACTTTTTTTCGTGATCCACGTAAACAGAATAACTGTTGAGAGCGTTTTCTTTCTAACGTGTTACTACAACATCATGAAGCAAACCATGACATTGTACTTCCCGCAGGCTGTTGCTCAGGTATTTTGGAATTGAGTACGAATAATATTTAGTCGCCTTACGAACGCCTTTTTCCCTGCTATGCCTTTGCACAACTGATAAAAATATTAGGTAGTGCAAATTTGTATCTGAATACTGAAATTTCCGTGACGGAAACGATAGGACTGTCCATTGTCTTTTAGTAGAGGAATCATCGACAAAAACGTGAAGATTGCCTCAATAATATATTAACATTTATTTATTTCTATAATAAAATTCGTTTTGTATCTAGTTGGCCGAAATGAAAGTAGCTGTTCAAAGAATCCGTGAGTATTTGTTAACAAAAGAATGTCAACTTCCACCTAGAGAATTTACAGAACCAAATGCGAGTAAAAATAACAATAATGGAAAACGCGACATGATTGTCAGTAAGTGATACCTACATAAATTTACAAACATTATATTTAACAATATAATTTGCTCGTATACATAACACAATCTTACCTACTTATACAAATTCATTGTTTTACAGTTGAACTTTTAGAACGTCCAGTTCCTCCCAATCACGTGCCTAGTACCTCACAAAATCAACTAGAAAGTATAGAGGAAGGTAGGTATTCAGATTTATGTATAATATATACCCAATTATTATAGTTGAATATATTATAATTATGCTAAAACTATTCGATATTGAAACAGCTATAGTGTTTGAAGGAGCTTACAGTCGTTGGATTAAGTCGTCTGTAAAAGAAGACGTTGAAGATATCAACTTAACTGTAAGCAAATTTAAACTTTAATAGGATACCTCTGACATACTTAAGAATATCTTACTGACTATACTTTTTGCATAGATATTTTCTGGTTCTTTGACTACAATTATTGGCGCGGTAGGATCAGGAAAGTCGACCCTACTTCATATGGTGCTTGGTGAACTACCTTGCTCTCGTGGTTCTTTGAAAACTATTGGAACAGTCAGCTACGCGAGTCAAGAGCCTTGGCTATTTGTTGGTATAATATTTCTATTTGTTTAAATTTTAATGCTTCCAACTTTAGGCTAGTGTGGAGAGATAATTTTTCAGGACTCGTGAAGATAGTTATGCTGTATAAGCCGGATAAATAGACGATAGTTGGACAAGTCTTAGTTTGAGTCAGGACCTTATTCAACATACGGAGAGGTTAGTTTTCATCCAATCAAAGTAAATCTCAACAAAGAATCTTCAAAGTAACCGTATATTTATCCAGGCTTAAGAGATAAATTTAGCGGATTTATGTTAACACTCAAAGTGATTCCAACCGCGAGTACATGCTAATGGCGCACTATCTTCTGCGGTTGTATATGTAGATGCAAAATCTTCGAAAGAGATACCCACCGAATATGTTTATTTACTTATTCTCCCTTTGTCAGGATCTATCCGCCAAAACATTCTCTTCGGTCAGCCTTTCGTAAAGGCTCGTTATATGAACGTGTGCAAAATATGTGCCCTTGAACGAGATATATCTTTATTTCCTCATGGAGATAAAACTGTGGTGGGCGAACGAGGAGTGTCATTGAGTGGAGGACAACGCGCCAGGATCAACTTGGCTAGAGCAGTGTATAAAGAAGTATATAATATCCTATGCAACCCCATTAACATATTTTAATTTTCAATATTTGTTGTTATTGAAACATGTTTTTTAATATTCATATTACAGTTAAATTTAATTTTAGGCCGATATCTATTTGCTCGATGATCCACTCTCCGCGGTAGACACACAAGTTGCTAAGCATATATTTGATAGGTGCATCAAAAGGTAAATCTTGAATCTTAGATAATTAATGTGTTTAATAACCTTATAACAAAATTTTATTAATTGATGCGATGTGTCAATGTTTAAATTATTTTCTTGTAGGTACTTACAGGAGAAGACAGTTGTGTTAGTTACACATCAGCTTCAGTTCATTAAATCTGTTGACAAGATTGTTATTATGGATAAGGGTAAAATACAAGCTGAAGGAGACTTTGAAAATTTAAACGTTTGTAACCCCAATCAAGAGACTCAGTACTATTACTACAAAATATTATACATACCTACTCATAACAAAACAGCTGCCAGAGGCCCTGAAGAGTTATACCAACTCTGAAGCAGTGTCTTGCCACACTGCTTGGCGAGTGTGACGTTTTAACGCCATAGATCCCTAAGGCGCCGCCTACACGAGCAAGTTTCTCGCGGTGATAAAATATGCTCGCCCGAGCCATTAAATTCAACAGTAACTAGATGAACTATCGCTGAGCGGTTTACACGAGCGATGTAGTTGACGCCTTATGCGCAAGACGATGGGCATGAAGAGGTCCATGTACAGCGGTGGCCGATAAATGGGCTGCTTACGGTATTATACTTAAATCTTGGACAATCTAAAATACAGGTTTCCCTACTTTGGGAGTCAGAGCATCAATATACATAGATACATTTATTTATTTTTGACAACGAATGTAATTTTCAGGAACAGGGTCTGTCTATAATTCAACTTATGGAGAATAAAACTCGTGAAGTTCACGAAGATAACGGAACTGGATCATCACAAACCCTGTCGATGAATCAATTTCAAGGACTGAGTACACTGAGTTTGCATAAACGTCGTTTGTCGCTACTGCTAGACGAAAGCAGCACAGTAAGCGATTATATTAATTTAGTTTTTGGTTTATAATTTAAGTACACTATGCTATGCAGTTGAGAAAAATATTTATAAAATGTACCTACACACTGTACACATAAATACATATAATACATTTGAAAAAAATATACCGCATAGCGCGATTAGTGAGATCTCTAAATGTTAATGACGGCTTTGCAGCAAGACACTACCGTAATGTCTCGTTTTTAATCGATTTATCTGCTAGATACTCGGTAAGTATAGCATGTATTTAAATGATCAGTAAATATATAGCAATTAGGTCAGCTATAAAATATACTTATGATAACAAAAATAATGTTGGCGGCAAATCGTTATCACTGTGTATCAGCTTACAATGTTTTTATTGTCAGCAGAATTTTACTATTTTAAGCAGCCATTAATTGGGGATGTCAGCTAAAAAACAGAATCATGTAGGAATTTATAACGTGCCGTCAGATTAAGAGGACCAATTTTACTAAAAATAGACATCTATAATGTTAATAGATCCTTATAATAGGGGTTAAAGTATGAAATTGCCGTTTTATAGTAATAGATACTTTGAATTGACATAAAACCTTCATGGTGTGAGATTTTCGAGTGAAACTTTTTTCACATGATACCTATGAGGTTCTTGTTTTAAAAAATGTGCAACATTCGATTTTCGACTTTAAATTGTTTTTTTTTTATTCAGCTTAGACGGGAAAGATGGATACTTCGAAAATCCGAGTAATCTTTGAATACGAGTTCCGACGCGGAACTAACGCGGCAGAAACGGCTCGCAATATCAATGCTGCGTTTGGAGAGGAGACTGCTAATGAACGAACCGTGCGTTTTTGGTTTAAACGCTTTCGTAATGGAAACTTCGACTTGAAGAACGAACCACGTGGAAGACCGCCCACACAGGTGAATAACGCTGAATTCAAGGAGATGGTGGAAGCCGATCCGATCAAACTACCCAGGAATTAGCGGCATGGATTAACGTTACCTTACCTACAATATTGACTCATTTGCATCAAATCAATAAGAGAAAAAAATATGAAAAATGGGTGCCTCATGATTTGACTGATCTGCAGAAAGAAACGCGTGTTGAAACTTGTGTTGCTTTGTTGAATCGGTACAGAAATGAAGGAATATTGGATCGAATTGTGACATGTGACGAAAATTGGATTCTTTACGATAACCGAAAGCGAAAAATGCAATGGCTGACCCCAGGTCAAACGCCGCAACAGTGCCCTAAGGCAAACCTTACCAATAGAAAGGTAATGGTAACTGTTTGGTGGTCTATTCATGGTGTTATTCACTATAGCTTTCTCAGGTCTGATCAAGCAATAACAGCAGATGTTTACTGTGCCGAACTTCGAACAATGATGGCGAAACTAGCAGTGAAACAGCCCCGACTCGTGAATCGATCTTCACCATTATTGCTCCATGATAACGCAAGACCTCGCACTGCACGAGAAACCGTTGTAACTCTACAGGAGCTGCAGTTAGAAACCATACGTCATCCTCCGTACTCGCCAGACCTTGCTCCAACGGACTACCATTTTTTTCGTGATTTGGACAATTTTCTACGTGGTAAAAAAATTTCTTCCCAAGAGGCAGTACAAAATGCTTTCACACAGTTTGTCGAATCTACATCCCCAGAGTTCTATCGCAAAGGCATAAATGAACTTCCGATTAGATGGCAACAATGTATAGATAATGAGGGTAAATATTTTGATTAAATAAATATGTTACATTTTAGAAAAAAACGAGTTTTAATTTTTCAGTACAAATCGGCAATTTCATACTTTAACCCCTAATATTTTTAATTTGTCCAGCAAATAACGTAAATTAGTAAATGTAAATTATGACCTATTCAACTTCAATCACACCTCTTAAAATCAATGAAACGATGTCAACAAATATGATGAATGAAACTACTGAATGGACAAATGAATTATACTAAATGAGCAGCAAATTATGATCAATAATACAACCTATTGTTGAATAACTGAAATAAATTACACATTCCGGCCGAAAGTAATACACATCGACTATGATCGGCTAGCTTCGGTTTTGTAGATCGTCGTCTCTGTCGTAACGGAACACAACAATAAAGACGCTCTACAAAATATAGTCGGCCGGGAAGTGTACTCTACTTGGCCCGACTCGATTCAACTCTACTCTCCTAGACTCTACTAAGTTCTACTCTACTCTATTTTAATCGACTTTACTAAATTCTAAGAATGACACCACAAAATTGACGTTCCGATTCGCGGGACTCCTATTTCTGCATTGTTACAGATAACCTACACCTAAAACCCACCCGTTTTTGCTATTATAGATTTGCTGCTGATTCAGTATTTTCTGTTGCTCATTTAATTATAATTTATCATTGATGGCTCATTGGTGGCATTATCCGCCGCCGTACTCTTTTTCACGAAATCAGATGTCCAAAAATAAAAATAATACTTTAAAGATTTTTTGTTAAAGTTTCCTTATATTTTGACAGAAATATACTTTTGTGTTGAAAGCAAATAAATAGAAGGCATAAGTAGGATTAACGCTGTTAAGTAGTTTAGCCATAAATATTGTAAAAAGAAAAGATTTTTATTTTTACATTATCATTTTATTAGAATTTTATCATTTTGTAGAAGTTATTAGAATATTGAAATAAATAGGTAAGAATTTTAAAAAATATAACGTTTATTCGAAATTTACGTGTGACCACCATTTACGTTTATACAATCTTTAAACGTTGTGGCCAGGTTTCGATTGAAACACGCACGCTTTCCATGGAAAAATTGGCAAGTGTCACCCTTATGGAATGGAATGTATGAGCTGGTGCTGAGTCTGCTGAAAGGACCATTCTTAGTTCTGGAACAGGGTGTTGTTGAGGTTATATTACCTTTTCAAGAATCGTATCTTGATACTTGTATCTTGGTAGGGGGGGGGGGAGTGCATGCTGCATTCCCATAGCCGCTGGGCGCACTCGACTGGCCACGTTATCTCTCTCTCACAGAAGACTACCTTGAAATGTACTGCTTATCCTGCTTTATCGTGAGCTTTCTTATGAAAATTAATAAAAGACTATTGTGTGACTGTTTGTTATCCGTTTGTTTATTCACGCAGATCTTAGGAACTGCTGGTTCTATTTCTACTGTTTTTTTTTGGTATCAGCTTATAATTGTGACGACAAACGACAGCTTCGGTTACATCCACCATGCACTCTTCGCAGATTGGAGGACATACTTACATGGCCTGGATTTTCTTTTACTTGACGGTCATGCCGGTTTTCTTACATTAAATGAAAAATTCGTATTTAAGTAGAAACTCAATTATATGGGTCGAGATGCGAACTGAGAATCTCACGAATGAAAATCCAGAATATATGCCCCTAGGCTATCACCGCCATGCCGTCGTGTATTTATTACGGAACATTTCAATATCTTATTTTTTCAAAATTGTTTCAGTAGTTTTAATAATATATCGAGTTTTGTAAAACAAGTTTTTACAATTTTCGGGTAAGCGAGGTTAGAGGGCTACTTTTTTATAATGCAGTATATTAACCCACCAGGACCAAAGGCCAGAAGCGGAGCTGCAGACGACGGGGCGCGTGCAAGGATCGATTTACAGGGAATATTTCTTGGCAGGTGGTATTGCGCCCTACGTAGTGGTCGTTCTGTTGATGTTCATAATAGCACAAGCGTGCGCTAGCGCCTGCGATTATTGGCTTAGTCGATGGTATAATCTACTCACCTTAAACTATATTAATTTCACACACAGGGATACAAAAACCCTCTTTTCAACGTAAATATTTTTTTTTGAGACAACAAACGTAACTTCTTATGATTATACCTACTAGTATATCCTATATTAAAGGAGGCAGACGGGCAAGCGGCCCACAAGGTGGTAAGTAGCTACCGCCGCCCATGGACACCTGCAACACTAGGGGATATGCGGGTGCGCTGCCAGCCTTGCAGAATCATATTCTCAGCTTTCTTGAAGAACCTCGAGGCAGTTCGTTCCAAAGACTAACGGCTCGCGGCAAAAAACGTTTTTTAGACCGTACAGTGCGCGACACCTCCGTATCGAGGAAATGTGGATGCATCGCAATTGTGACAGGCAGTGCAGTTGTAGAAACCCGAGATGAATTATATCGGACAGCTCTTCGGAGCATTCCCTGTTATACAGACGGTAGAACACGCAGCGACACAACGTCTCTGCGGACGTTGAGCGGTTGCAAACCGACCGCCTGTGAGAGTGGGATCGTCGACAATTCGTACAGCGCGACGTTGGATGGAATCAAATGGATCCAACTGATACTTCGGTGCACTCAGAGACGTGAGCAGAATTGCATATGGAACTGAGTTTTGTAGAGCGTCAGCGTCAGGTACCCTGCGTGAAATGGCATTTTGCTCTACACACCGAACTTGGCCATTTTGATCTGGTTTTCTAGATGACTCTTAAATTCAACTGTTGGAAATCTCGACACCAAGAAGCCCGATACTCTCCAAGATGTTAAGGGACATGCTCTGAAAGCGAGGCGCTACGTCAAAGGGGGCTTTTTCAGGAGCAGTGAAGGAGCAAATTTGCGTCTTACTGGGGTTGAAAACAACCAGATTCAGAGAACTCCAAATCGAAACTTAGTCTAAGGTTTTTTTTTTTAAATACTTGTAGCCTATGATAAAATGTATTATTATGTATAGGAACATATGGGTTTTATTACCTGTTCATGCTTCCTGTTGTAATAATAATGTGGCTGTATGTTTCCATAATAAAGATAATTAATTAATTAATAGACATTGTGTCGGAGCAGCTACTGTCGATAACGAATTTGATACTCCGTCCAGTCAGGAAGCTGGCAACCCATTCGCATAACCCCTCAGATAACGATTTGGGCCATACCCGGTCGAAGGCTTTGGCGATGTCTACACTGACAGTCACAGCCTCGCCTCTACTAAAAGTACGCTAAAAGATCATCTGCTGAACGATCATGACGAAATCCATATTGGTGGTCGCTAATCAGCTGGTGATCCTCTAGGTACCCAAGCAGCTGTGTGTTTATGACACGCTCCATCATCTTGGAGGAAGGAGGTAATGGCTGTTGGCCGGGTTGGTACGGTCATCCTTTTTAGGTAAAGGATAGACGTGAGTTATTTTCCATGCTGACGGGAAGCGTTTCGTGGAGTATGGGAGTAAAGAGTCGCATAAGAACTGGAGATAACTCAGGAGCACAATATTTAAGCACCACTGCGGAAATACCACCTGGCCCAATCGACTTTCACACATCGAGAGATGTAAGAGCTCGCCGGATTTCCGTGTGAAACAAATTTGTGGCATAGTTTTCACACCGCGTGATCGATGGCGCTGCAGCACCTCCATCGTCTAGGATCACGTTAGAGGCAAAGAGATAGTCTAGGGGGTCGGCCTTCTCTTTCGCCTTGTGGGCCAGCGAACCATCGGGTTTCCGCAACGATGGAAGGGACGACTGACATTAGTACCTTCAGAAGTCTTGGCGAGCGACTAGAAAGCTCGACATCCAGAAGGATAGCTTGCTAAACGATCGCCCATTCTACTGAGTCACCAGGATTCGAGTAAACTTTCAATTCTTTTACCAAACTTTAAGTGCTTATGTATTTTCGTAACTGTAGTTATGTGAAAGACCTTTATATGTGTACGAAATTGTGTATTACATTTTACATATAAAAAATAATTTGTTTAGGAGTAGCGTTGAAGATCAATTGACTGGAGACCCCACTGTGGACAATATCATGTGGTCAGAACTAGGACTGCAAAGAAACAGTTATGTAATAATATTCGGAATGATCACAATAGTAACAGTTGGCGCAGCTTTAATCAGAGCCTTTATGTTCTTTTCTTTGTGCATGAAGACTTCTGTAAAGTAAGTTTAACATTAACTATATATGAGACAATGTATGACGTGCAATTCGACCCAATTGGTAATTGGTAATTCGGTAGTAAACAGAGCAGGACGGCCAGTAACAAACTAGTAAATGCATGTAAGCACTGCAACAAAATGGTAAAAATAACTTTCTGAATCAATTATAAAATTATTAGATAAAACAGATGAGCTTGCGTATCTGTGTCACTTATTCGTGATCATAATGGACCTTCTGGACTTAATCGTTCAATATTGTCGTAGGTTTCTTAACTTGTACGTTCTAAGTCACTTATCTCAATCATTTGTAAGAAATTTTAATTGCACGGACCAATTTTAATACTCGTAGTATAATTTATAGTATAATTTTCAAAAATTAGTGATGTGAACCCAGTTATTCTGTACAATAACACGCGTAGTTGCAGTACTAATGGCGATGGCACTGCTCGTTACTAAAAAATTAAGCGCAACTACTTGCAGCGGACGTATAGTGTCGGCTGGCTTTGTAATAGCATCACTTCATCTCGTCCCACGGGTGTCGTAAGTGGTAACTATGGGATAACAAAACGGCAACCACAAGCTCTGAGGAATTATACCACCTCTATTTAGAATGGACACGCCAACCCACTTGGCCAGCATGGGGTTTTATGGCCATACACATCCCTCATGCAGTGTCTTCTGCATGAGGGATGTGTATGGCCATAAAACCCCATGCTGGCATGTGCATGAGGAGGCCCATCAGCGGACGATAAGAGATCTGATTACGATTTACGACGGTGAGTGATAACAACGTTTGAAATCGTGACGAAATATACAAACGATATGGAATTAATCACATTATTTTGCCAGGTTACACGACAAAATGTTCGACTGCATATCCAGATCTCCTATGAGTTTCTTTCACAAAAATCCGTCTGGCAGAATCCTTAATCGATTTAGTAAAGACATGGGCGCCATAGATGAGTTACTGCCTCAGGCTATGATTGACTGTTTCCAGGTCTGTTTCACTTTTCTATGTCTAGTGTCAATGATTAATTAGTTATCCCTTTTTACGGAACAGGTGGCAGTGATGTAGATGGTTAATATGATGGCGGGCTTATGACGCAGCACATTGGAGTTACCACTGACAATAATGGTGTTCTGGAGTTTATCAGTAGGTGCAAGGGTGCGGAGGCACATCAAGTAATCATCATCGGCACTTCACATATACTCCCAGACGTATTCAGGAAGCCAAAAAAGCTCCTGCATTTCTGGTGGAAACTGCGGTGGTTAGTGTAGCCGAAATCACCCATCCTGAAAGGAGTGGGCACGCACAATGGTCGCTAAGTTCGATTAGGTACCGAAACCCAATCGGGTTTCCTAGTCAGGATGAAGATGAACCGTTACCGATCAGAAACGCAGCGATATTTCGGATAAACCGAAAACTTTAATCAATATTAATTATACTTTAATTATAGTGATAATTTTTTGATTTCAGATAATATTAAATTTAGTGGGAGTGCTACTTGTTATTCTTGTGATAGACATTACTCTCCTGATACCGATAGCTGCTGCACTCATAATATTCTACATCTTTCGTGTCATATTTATTCGCACTTCTGGGGCTGTGAAGCGTCTAGAAGGCATTAGTAAGTTTCGTAGAAACATTTATAAACAATAAAAACCGATAGCATAATGGACATTTATATACGGGTGATTTAAAAGAATCAACAATTCAAGCAATTCTTGGAATGATTTTTGGCCAAATCCGAGGTCAAATTGAATGATAGTTCAATATTTGGGAACTGAATGGATCTTCATAGAACTTTCTATATATTTTAGGTAACAAAGGCCCATTGAATATACAAATGTACTAATATTATTTTATTAATTTAGTTTAGGCAATAGAGGCCCATACTTTTACTTGGGTAGGTGTTGAAGATGAATACGAATTGCTACCTAGATTCCGAACAAATATTTGTTTTTAAGCAAATGTTTGTCCAACTGGGAATCAAACCGGCCCAATTGGGCTAATAGAACGTCCTTGAATATAATCGGTTGAGAAATGATTTGAAACTTGTATCGGAATGAAACAGAGGAATTTCATTTTTCATTCAGTTTCCCTATACAGAAATTCTTGATTCCACCAGCCCGCAGCCCAGTATTCGGTCACCTCAACGCGACAATGTTAGGATTAGCCACCATTCGTTCCTTCGGCGCCGAAGCGCTCTTAGCGGAGGAGTTCGACCGCCATCAGGACCTGCACAGTGCCGCGTGGTATCTCTTCATCACGTGTAGCCGCGCCTTCGGTTACTTCCTCGACATTATATGTCTACTGTTCATTATTTGCGTTACTTTTGGCTGTTTGATGAAAACTGGTAAGTATTCTAATTAATACTTCTATATATTAATTATTAATTGGCATTGAGGTCGCATTGTGTTCCGTATAAAAATGTTATAAATGATAGTATTGAAATGTACAAATTTGGCTCAAAAGAGCATTAAGATAATACTGATAAATATTTTAAACTTAAAAAGATCACGAGGCAAGCTACGTGGGTCTCGCCATAACTCAGTCAATATCCCTGACCGGAATCTTCCAGTGGGGCATGCGGCAGTCCGCCGAAATGGAGAATCAAATGACTAGTGTTGAAAGAGTTCTCGAATACATACGACTACCGAAGGAAACTACTTTTGCGAATGTAAGAATTAAGTATTTTTAACATACACAAGGGCACGGATAGAATCGATCTGTAATAAATTGCAAACATTACTTTAATTTTGAACTAGATCTCCGTCAATGAGCGGAAGTTACTTTTAATTTTATAATGGAAGTTGTTTCCACTCCTTAATATTTTCGTTGTCATGTATCATAACGGGCATAGATATATATAGAATTAGTAGAAATATGAAATTAATTGTATATGAAATTAACCTGAACTGATCAAGAATATTCGAGCATTCCGCGACTAGCAAAATAACGTAAGTTATTTTGCAGATTCAGAAGCCACCTCAGAACTGGCCTACAGAAGGAGCTATACATTTCAATAACGTTAGTATGAAATACGCTCCAAATGGAAACCACATATTGCAGAACCTGGTGTTCACTGTTCAACCTCAAGAAAAGGTAAAGAATTTATTTTAAATTCATGTCGGACAATACTAACTACATTTTTTTTCTAACACATGAAGAAGTTTTAAATAATATGTATATTATGTTTATGATTTTTTTCTTCTGGTGACGTATTAACATTTAACGTGGTCAGCTCATGACCATGGTGGGTGCAACCCAACCGAAACGTCGAGTAAAATTAATAAGGTAAACATACGTGTTGAGACTCGTTTTAATAGATAAATGTGTATTAAATGACAAACCTCTGAAAAGAGTGACCAGCTTCAATACTTACTTTAATACTTGGCTGATGACCTCAGGGACGACCTTGAACTTGAAAGGGAGCGAAGGGCGTTGTCGAGATGGAGTAATATGTTGACTCGTGGGTTTGCTCGATATTACAAAGCGGTAAAAATAACACTATTTAAAGCCTATTGCCAATCATTTTATTCGAGCAGTCTATGGGTCAGGTATACTCAACGGTCCTGCAGCACCCTTCGCATTCAACATTACAACGCCTTCGGGAAGTTGCTGCTAGTCCCCCGCTTTTGTAGCGCATCAATTATGTTTGCGGAGGCGCGCACAGATATGGCTTTCAAGCCGAGAAAAAAGGCAGCCTCGGCAGCATAGTGAGGGGAAGCAGCAATAGCATCCTGAGGACGATTGTGGCCAAGGCCGACTGTCCCTTCCAGACGCAGTGGATGAAGCTGGTTTTAGGTTCAATTTAATATTAAGTACTAACTAACTTAAGTTGTAACTTACTAACAATATATCTATGGACATTGTCCGAAATAATGAAATTATTATTATTATTAACATTTGTTCAACAGATAGGAATAGTAGGTAGAACTGGTGCAGGCAAGTCTTCTATAATACAAGCACTATTCAGGCTCGCGTATTTAGATGGCACCATCACTATTGACAACATCGATATATCCACTCTTGAAGTCTGTGATTTAAGGGAAAAGATATCTATTATTCCACAGGTAATCATTCATAGCTTAGTAGCTGTTTAGTGAGATCAATATACCAACTACACAAGAGATGTTCTATTTTTGCGGCCCTAGTCTAACGCATCAATAACGGCGCTCTCGTGAGCTTGGCGTCCTATTACTACGATCCTAGTTATCCTAGCTATTTATATCTAGCTGCCCTAGCCAAATGATCAAATAAACAGCAACTTCAAGTTTATGGATTTTTTTAGGAACCAGTTCTATTCAGTGGCTCTATGAGAAAGAACCTGGATCCATTCAATGAGTATCCGGACGAAGTCCTATTAGAGGCCCTGAAGAGTGTTGAACTTATTACTGGAGATGGTACGTAAATAATTATCATAACAGATTTTTGGATTTCTTAACAAAATCGGCCCGAAAGTTATAGCAGGGGAGTATAGGGGTTATAGTTCACCTATTTAAATGACTGCCGGGCAAGAATGTAGCGGAACTAGAAGGGACAGTGTCAAGCCGAATACACTGTTAAGGATATCGATTTCTAAACGGGAAAAACAAGTTGATTGTAAGTGACAAAATACACTAACAATTATATGGTTTCAGGAGAAATCCTAGTTTCGAGGTTGTAGGACTACTTGTAGGACGAGGTTGTAGTTGTAGGTATGCTCAAGGATCTAGTTAGATGTAGGTAATAGTAGAGAAATACGGACTATTAATAATTAATAATAACTGAGAATTACAACTAAATGTACAAAGTTAGACTATGAATCCACGGTGTTTAATTCTGGAGTGATATTGGCTTGTGTCACGGATGTTCATAGGCGACAGTATGTATTTACCACCAAGTGGACTGTCTCTTCATCTGCTACCTTCTTTCCATAAAAAACAATCGTTACTTTAACTCTCCCTTTGATTTCAGATGCTTTAAACAAGGAAGTTCAAGAAGGTGGTTCAAACTTCAGCGTGGGAGAACGTCAACTGGTCTGTTTAGCTCGGGCTATCGTGCGCAAGAACAAGATTCTGTTGTTGGACGAGGCGACAGCTAACGTGGACGCGCAGACCGATGCATTGATACAGACAGCTATTAGAAAACATTTCACGACGTGCACCGTGTTCACTATAGCTCATAGGTTGAACACAGTCATAGACTCTGATAAGGTAATTTAGAATTGATTTATAATATCAGCAATGATTTGACTGTATTGAATCTCGATCGCACTAGTAGTACTTGCAGGGTCCACTGCAAGAAACACTGAAATATAAACACCTACATAATTTTCTTATATTGGTAAGAGATTTTCTTTTACACGGCTCGTTGCGAGTTCTAATTCTAAAAACAAAATATGGCGTACTTAATATGGCGTCTGGGATGAAAACAGTATTAACGTGGGTACATACAGACAAACTGTATAGTAAGATAAATTATTAAAAAGAAAACATCAAGTATTATATTATATACTACACTACATCAAGTATAGGCAGCAGTTGATATTATTAAGTAAGTAATTTGCGGGTAATGTTTATCTCTGTTTTGTAATATTGGAAGTCGTGTGAAATTATTGTGACATGACACCTGTTAATTGATACATAGTTTATTAAATGAAACTAATTAGTATTGCGTCATAAAATATTGATATGTAACAACTCTGTGAAGAAAAAAATATTTCAACAATTTTCAACTGTCCGAACTCCATTGGTTTCGTCGAAATAATGATTTCCGTTATCGTGCTTACAAAAATTCTATAAAAATACCAGTAAATCTACGGGTACTCGATTTATAACGAATAATAAGCAGATAGTCCGGTAGAGGTTACCGTAAAGGTCCGGTCAGGCATTACATACATTAAATAGGCTACACTTGTAAGACCACTCCCACAATAAAAACGCGTCACGTCACGCGGCCAGATATTCACAATCGTAGCGCGAGAAATGTACCAGTAGGATACAATCTCGTGCCTAACCAGGCATTGGTAATCACAAATGCGTTTGCAGTTGTTATTAAGTTTGTTAATTATTTAATAGGGAACCTCAAAAACAAATCTCTACCTACAATCCTACTTTTTAGTTTACGAGCGTCGAATATATACGTTAAGTCATCATAAAGTAATTTATTCACGCACCGCAAATATCTAATTATCAGACAGTTGTTTGGCGCGGTGTTTACATACGCTGATGGTTTGGTGTTACAGATATTGGTCCTGGACGCGGGCCGGATGCAGGAGTTCGACCATCCCTACACATTGCTGAAAAATAAGAAAGGAGAATTTCGTAAGATGGTGGTGCAGACCGGACCCACGATAGCGCCTATGCTGTTCAAGTTGGCCGCTCGGGTATAAACTGTCATCTAATAGAAATATCTAAATTTATGTACTACTAACTGATATTTTGAAATTGTTTTTTTTATTTAATTACTTTTTAATCCACTTTAATTGTGGTAATAGACCCAGCATACTAGCAGCATTATTAAGTAGTTTAAAAGCTCTGTTTGGGAAATCGTCAGTTCTGGGATCATCAGTGGGGTCCACAAGACTAGCGTTTCCACACTAATATTATCGTTCAAAGGCTAGTAAGTTCATATTGTTTTGGATACATTAGCGTGTTGGTGACTGTACCTAAATACAATTTCTTTCTCTATATTAATAATTTCTCTAATAATTTTCTAATTACGATAATTTCTCTTTCTTCTAATTACGGCTGTTTTATCTTTTAGAGCTATAAGAAAATGACAGAACAATAAAACGAAGAAGAAAAAAAACACGTCTTATAAATATATTTTATAATAATATTACTTGTATTATTGATATTATAATAAAAAAATAATTTACTGAATGCACTTTCATTTGCAATGACGATGATTACATTTGCATGAATTTATATTATATACCTATACATTACATAATTTTAGTTATTTAATAACCACATACTATAAAAATAACATCAATTATGTTACATACATCTACAGCTTATTTGATTACAAACTTCCCATATTAATTTTATTATTTTCGGCTCTACAATGTCATACTAAAATATCGTTACTATATAAAGAGAATTCAAGGCTTTGCAAGAGTTGGAAATATTAAAAAAAAAAGATTGTATAACAACACTAGACGATTTCAACGGTGTCAATGTTTAAAAAGGGAAATATAGGTCCAACAATTGCAAGGATGTCTCGAAACAAATTTACTCATGACATTATTATACTTCTTTCACATACATCCAGTATACAGAACTATTTATATTCGGTCACATTTAGTATTTTCATAGAAGGTAAGACTAATATGAGATTAAAATCTTATAATCATATTTAACATAATTATTTTTGATTAATCTCAACTTATATATTGAAAGCAAATAAGTTTATTAACGGATAAACTTATTTTCTTTAAACATACTAAATAATTTTAAATATGTTTTAAATAAGGCCCAATTATTTTTTACACTCGGGCGAGTTTACTTACCCGGTCCATCATACAGTCTCCATGTTGCAATTAAGGCTCATCAGCTGAAGCGACATCCGTTTCTTGAAATCTTCCACGATACTGTCCATACGTCTTAACAAAAATATAAATAATTATGATACATCATTCATTATATTTTAGCGTCATATGCTGATTTTGAACAAAAAAAAACTTACTTTTTATCTTCTTCACTTTCTAATGGCGGGATTCCTGCTAACGCCTCCATGAGATAATTTCTGCAATGTAGACAGATGTTTTTATTTACGTATATTTTCTAATTACATTTTCATGTTTTTATTTTGTATTTTAAGATGCATATTGTAAAGACCACAAGCTTTATTTCCCACTAAAAAGGCCGACTAACGTAGGTAATCAGTAAGAACATTACATAGTAGAAATGTGTATGTATAGAATAAAACTATTTCTACCCAAACACGCCTGTAGATACACGTCCGCGTCACCGGTGAGCGGCGGCCCGTGTCGACAACTAGTTCACGCTTGATTCAGTTCTAATTGTATACTCAGATCTGTGCATTCTCATAAATATATTCATGACAGTTATCGGCGAAATCATAACTACGGAAAAGCTGGGAACTTCGAACGTGAGTTCTTTAGGTTCGCATCCATACACTTCAAAAACAGCACTGCTGTAGTCAATTGCACTATTCGCAGTGATCAGCATTAATCATGACAAACAGGTTCGAATCCTCGTTCGTTCGTTCTTCTCATACAGTAGTACACACTAAGCAGTTTATAGTAACACACAGCACTCACTCGGCCTTCCTGGTGAGGTGCTCAGCACACGCGCGGTGTAACAGAGTGTATTCTAATCGCGCCCGGAACGCGGCCGCCCTGCTCTGCGGCGGCGCGCACGCGGCCAGCCGGGCCAGCTCCTCGCACACCGTCTCGCAAATGTCGCGCACGTAGCGGGAGGACGCCGGACCGCAGACGCTGTCCACCTACGAATCATTGTTTTATTGAAACAAGGTGGCAGACGAATATTCTCCCATAGGTAGGCAACGCATCTGGGGACATATTAACGTTCGTCATTCTGAACTGATGTTGGTATGTATTGCACATGTCGCAGGGCGATAGTATCCACTTACCAGCAGGTAAACTGCCTAATGGCATGTTTCAAATGTGATACCGAACCAAAACACCAGCAGTTAGTAAGACCAATTTCGCAATAGGGCCCTAAAAATTTACTAAGTACAGTGGGAATGTAGAATATTTTACGATGGTCTTCTGTGCGAGAACTTTACCAGTATGCCCAGCGAAATCCCTAGAATCTTTCACTTCATTTATCTTGTCTTATAAAATCATATGTGCCTATTATCATAACTACTGAATCGATGACTTACAATACCTACGACTTACAACATTCAGATACCTGTAATGAAATCATTGTTTTTTTTTTTTTATACAGTCCAGACTATTATAAAACAAGACTCAAGAGCTACACACTAAAGAGTATAATTTATAATAATTAATTAGGTAAAAAGTATTGTATATTGTATTTTGGCCTGAATGGCCATTCAAAAATTGCCATAGCGGACGGTATTTCACGTCCACACGGCGGGGTATTGGTAAAGTTTTCAACTAGCAATAATCGCACCTCGGATTAACCTCATTGGTTACGATATTGCCTCTGCGCAAAGTTAAGTGTAATAAACATACGCGCTTGAATCATGATTTAAGGACAACCAAACCATAACGCGTTCTAGGCTACCCTTATTAGCGACATCTATTGACATTTTTCTAGAATAGTAGTAAAAATATGTTTTATGTATAAAATAACTTTTTTTTATTAAATTATGGTTACATTTAATTTACAAAAAGAAATTAGGCTTTCTTTGAAGGATTTTTAACAACTAAAGGTGTAAAGGCGCCATCTATCGCCATTTTATGAAACTATTTTTGTTGTTGTTTTATTTCAGCAAGTGGTAAGAAATATTTTATTAAATAAAAATAATTAAATGAACAGCAGAAAATACTGAATGATCAACAAATCGATGGCGGTAAAATTAAAGGTGTGTTATTAAAGAAATAGGAGTAACTCATTTCAGTTATTTAAATATTGTTTTGATCATGATCATTAAATATTATATTAAAATTAAAATATTAAAATGATCATTTGATCATTTAATATTTTTGCTGCTCGTTGAAATACAAGCCTTTAAGAAGTACTTACCTCAGCATGAACAGCGATAAGATTGTTAATAATCTCATACACGTATGGCCTGGCATCATCCACTATAGCGTCCGGGTCAATTTTATGTCTTCCCATATACATACTGGGCTCGATGGTCCCTACAAGCGGGTCGCCCTTGTGTTCCAGATACGTTTCCGCTATGTTTGCTTCGAGGTTACTCAAAGCCTCTTTCGTAGCTTGTAACGCTGCCGTTGGTTTGGGGAATTCGTATCTGTGAAGGATTTTCAAACTGAGGGCTTTTGTTTTGTCAAAGCCCATAATAAAAGAATTACACAACTTTTATTCAAAATGTTTAAGTATTACTATTTTTTTGTTTAAGAAGTATATTTGGAATTAAACTAAATGACAATTAAGCTCCACTGGCAATCGATATAAAAATACATAAGCTACACGACAGCTAAAATTTTCTTTATACCAAATGTATTTTGAAGAACTGGACCTGAATACTCTCGATACGGAACCTATTTTCAGCTTTTGCGTCGTATCAGTGACACGTTGTTGTTGTTGCTCTTTATTATACTTAAAATGAGTTGTTACAATAGGACATTAGCATATTACTACAAGTACAAAGGTACGTTGTTAATAGATATAGATATCATTACTCAGTACAGGGTAATGACCGGGCGCGACGAGTGCATGCAATAAAATATATACTAGAAATGAACAATAAGTTGTGGAAAAATAACTTATTGTAAAAACTGGTAGAACCGATTCTAGTCTCAAGATTAAACAATCAATTTTCAGCTTTTGCGTTATTTCAATGACACTGTATAATTGTGTGAGCACTTGATTGGTGGCGTGTGGTATGGGCTGGCTTCAAAATAACACCACCCCATCTATAGCCGTGGGTGTCGTAAAAGGCGATTACGGGATAACAAAGCGGCTACCACAAGACCTGAGCAACTACACCACCTCTAAAAGTGTGAACACCTCTAAACCGCTTAGACAGCGTGGCGTTTTAAGGTCATACACCCATCATGCACGAGACAAAGTGCATAAGGAGGCGCGTGTCCAGCAGTGGAAAGGGCTGGTTGTTGCTGCATTTTTTATTTATTTAGGCACGGCAACGTTATACACACAAAACACGATTTGAGTATACATGGATAAAAAATTATTTAGGTAGGCTAGATTGTGACAAAAAAAAATAGAGAATATAATAATTTAGATAAATTGAAAATATCTAAAGAAAATACAAAAGTGAGATGAATTTACAGATTTTTAAACTGATGTTGGTTGATTAACGGTAGCCAAGGGATTAGATCCCGGCTGTTGATTGGTTTCATACTTGTCGAAAGCGAGCGCGATGTCGTTGAGCGTGACGCGGCGCGTGTACTGCGCATCCGCGGCCGCCACCAGAAGCCGCTGCTGCCACGTGGGTCCGCGCGACGACGAACCCAAAGTCTCCTCTAACCGCTGGTCCAAGGCTACAGACAGACTTGTGTTGTTGAAATCCTGGTACAGAACAAGATAGGTAGAGACAGGCCAGCGTACCCTGTTCAATATTTGACACTATTAAAAATAAATCATGAATTAAATCGACTGTGCGGTGTGGTAAAAGGCGGCTAAAGGATAACAAAGCCGCTACCACAAGCACTGGAGAACTATACCAGTGGTGTAGCGGGTGTAACACCACCCATAAAAGAGACGACTCTTCGACCCACATGGTGAGCATGTGTCTGCTAGTATGCTAGTATTATTGAGTGTAATTAAAAAAAAATCTATGTAATGTACAACGAATTGCACTGAATGAATTTCATTGCAATGAATTGGGCTGTCCGCCGGCTTTAAAATAGCACAAACCCCCCCATATCTTTTCCCGTCGTAGTTGTAAAAGATGACTACAAAGCCGCTACTACAAGCCTCTTGAACTACACCACCTCTAAAAGAGTAGATTCGCCAGCACAACCGCAGGGTGCCGTTTTAAGGTCATACTACACCCCACATTTTTTAAGGCACAAGACAACTTCTATGAAGAGGCCCGTGTCCAGTAGTAGACGAAGAAAGGGCTGGTTACTTTACATTATTATTACAATATAAACAATCTAAGAGAATTTTCTAAAAATAAGACCGCTGAAAGTCAAATACTTTACTGCAATTTAGCTGAAACATAAAATTGTGGATACAGAGGCTTGTGCCCTGCAGTAGAATGTTAGTCTTATATCGAACGACTGAGAAAACCGTGAACATATTCCAAGTATCCACACGTATCTGGTCAGTGTGGTTTAAGTGCGCACTCTCGGAGCACCGCCGCGAATGCGAACAGTATCTGTTGTGTGTGGTTGTGTGGCGCGAACCCGCCGCCCGCCGCCGACAACAGAGCGCATTCGCGTCGCCCGCTCCACGCCACACATTTTTAGATCACAGACAAAATATTTCTAAGAATATATTCCAAGTGAACCGCACGTACCTGGTCGGTGTGGTTGAGCGCTCGATCACGCAGTACCGCCGCGAATGCGAGCAGTATCTGCTGCGTGTGTTTGTGTAGCGCGAGCGCGGGGTCGCCGCTTGCCGCCGCGAGCAGCGCGGCCTCGCGCCGCCCGCTCCACGCGACGCACTTGTGGATCGCGGACAGTGCGTCGTTCATGTACGTCTCTAATAGATTCGGCTTAAATAAGAAAGAGAGGTAATTTATTTAATTTAAAAAAATCAACGTCCACTAGGTTAATTAAAGACAGAATAGTAAAGATAATATAAATAGAGCCAATAAAGGATTTCCTTAACTAAACAATGAGAATGAATTTATAATAATGGTAACCATAGCATACCCTCAATTTATGTCACTCCATTGCTGGATATAGGCCTCTCCCGCAGCTCGCCACCACACACGATCTTCAACTCTTCTCTTCCAACCACCACCGGTACTTCTTACAGCCGTCGGTCAACCTGATCGGAGGACGTGCCACACTTAGCTTGCGGGTACGTGGTCTCCATTCGAAGAGTCGTCTACCCCACCAACTTCAAATATGTTCTTTAACTATTAATTAATGATACTATAATTCTTCACTCCATCAACAATTTAAACAAAAATAATAGGAAAAACAGAAGAAATAGATATAGGAGGCTAAAGGAATTTGAAGCTAGACACTACTCACATACTCACCCTCATTTATAAAATAATTCACATTATTGGTACATGTCAATTAAATCGTTAATTATTGAAATTAAACACAATAGTTATAGTTAGTATAAATACACATGTACTTAATCACTCTTATATTAAAAGTTCGAAAGTTTGGATATTTGTTACTCAATCACGTCGAGATATCTGAACTGATTTGCCTGAAACTTGGCAAATAGGTAGATTGTAATTCGGATTAACACATAGGCTGCTTGTTATTCATGTAGACCACAAGAGCGAAGTCGCGAGCTTTTGCCCGCTGTCTAGACCAGCGAGCTGTCTAGACCGTCAATGAATTTATAGTTTACAACAAGCTTTTGCTTGTTGTAATCTATAAATTTATGAAATAAGTCATATTTTAGTTGTACATTTTTGAACTCAATAACAGAATCAACCTGTTCGATTTAGTTAGTTAGGAAGTCACTTACGAGATTAGTGATAGCCCCATAATCGGAGAATTGCTCGATCTTCCACGTTTCCTTCTCAGCGAGACCCTTGACCCGTTTGAGGGCGCGTTGTAGGAACACCGTCATGCCGTACACGCGGTAGTCGAATATCACTTTCTCGACTATTATTAGAGGCTGTAAATTTAAATTACATTACAATGTACAGGACATATTCAATATATTCTGGAAGACTGAAATTATAGTTCTTTTTATGATTCTAAGTTAACACGTTGAGAGCCATCACGGATACATATGTTTCCCGACAGTGTGAGTACTTTCCATTTGGCTCATATCAAAAATTGCAAAACTGCCAATTTTCACCATTGTGTTCTAATCTTTATTGTACTTCTGTATAAGATAAATCATACATATTAATGACATTAGGACAAAACCTAAGAAAGTTTTTTAATGTCATCAAGAATAAAATTGTAATGTGGAATGTTTGTGGGCGACAGTAGCCATTTACCACCAGATAAATCTGCTCGCGTTCCGCCTTCTCCGCCTTAAAAATTAAACGTAAAAAAGCTTTTTATAAATAAACTTTTTTTTAAAATGCACTAAAATAAATAAAATAAACATATAAGTAATTACTATTATTTGATGTAATTAAATTCTTTTGATTATCGATTTGATTTTGGAGTTTTCCTTCTCCTAGACAGGTTACAGACCAATGCAAACGACGCCCATCTCGCCGAACCATAGACAGTCAAGCTCATGTCAATAACTTTTTATTAAAACTATGAGGCAAACGAGCCCAAACACGACATGTCTACCGTTCGCCGTTGAGGAGTTCCAGTGTTTTGGCCTTCCTGGGTGCAGTATCAGCTCAAGATCATCAGATTGTTGTCATCAGTTTTATATACATGTGTAAAATTTCAAGCCTCTAGTACAGCTATACTCTAAGTGTGTTCCGCGGAACCCTAGGGTTCCGTGATACCTCTGTCGGGGTTCCGCAAGAATTTAGAAATAAAAAAATCAAAACACCTCTCTCTGGTCGCTCCGCGGCTGTGCGGACTCCGCGGCCGCGCGGAGACAAAACGCTATGAATGTTATTTATTTATTTATTTGTATTTGTATAAGCTTGTGTTACATTAGCTGGTACAATATCTCATAAGTTTGGTCTCAACAATTTTATACTTGTACAACGCGTTCGCTCTAAGTTTGCCGGTCTGTGGAATGCGCGTACCCTCCCCCACGTGACAACAAAACTTATAATGTGTCATAGTTTTACCCAAATATCTAACGTACACAATTTTTATTGTTACAATTAAATAAAAAATTTCGAACGTCATACACTCATACCTATCGCCAGCGGCAAACTTAAAACGAGCGGGTAGTATACTTGTAAGCGCTCAGTCTCTTTGATAAAAGCCGCCTCTGAATTAGACGCTATAGTTGTCAACTAGCGACTTTCGTCTCTAACTTCAAAGGATAAAGTCGATATTGTTTACAACGCTATTTTTAAATTTCTGTTTTTATTTTTGCTTTTTGTTTATCAAAGGTGCCGACTCGAGTATTTTCGAGAATATTTGAGATCGAGTCTAGGACTAAGTATAAAAGCGGCGATCGCGCGTTGGCGTCGTCAGTTGATGATTAGCGTTCGGAGCGATAAGTTACTACCTACTTACAAGCTCGCTAGCGAGAAACTAGTGTTCATTGTTTTACTGCCTGCTGTATTCTGTTGTCTCAGTTTTATACATTTCTTCCCTGTAGGTTCTAAATTTAGTCTCTTATACGCAGTAACGATTGTGCATTATTTAAACCCCACTATCCTGACTTGTAACATTATAAATAAAGAAGAATGGAACGTTGGCTTAAAGGTGTTAAACGTGTTCCAACAACATCTTCTAATGACGCTGAATGTTCAAAAGCAATGCGCGCGGAGAATTTAGCAATCACCGATCCAGAAGATGATGCCACGAGTGCCACGACGTCAAGCTCGACGGTTTCAAAGACGAAAAAAAGGAAGTATGATGAATCTTATATCAGTTTCGGATTTGTTGATTCCAACGGCTCACCTCTCTGCATGCTCTGTAGTAAACTGCTTCCTAATAGTTCCATGGCACCTGCCAAATTGCGTCGACATTTAGAAACCGTACACCCCGAGACTAAAGACAAGAATAAAGAATTTTTTGTTCGCAAAAAAGATCAGTTATTAGAAAGTCAAAAAAATATGATGCATGTAACACAAACTACCAACGAAAAGGCCACGGAGGCATCATACTTAGTTAGCTATCGCATTGCACAAGCAGGTGAAGCGCACACTATCGCTGAGAAATTAATAAAACCATGTGTATTAGACATAACAAAATGTATGCTTGATGAAAAATCTGCAAAGCATCTTTCTACTGTTCCGCTATCAAACGATACTGTTTCACGACGAATCCATGATCTGGCAAGCTACGTCAAACAAGAACTAGTTACACGTCTACAAAATACACGATTCGCTTTGCAAATGGACGAGTCGACTGATGTCGCTGGTTTGGCTATCCTGCTGGTTATTGTGAGATATCCATATAAAAGTTCTTTTGAAGAAGACATGCTTATGTGTTCATCGCTGCTTACAAACACTACCGGGGAAGAAATTTTTAATAAAATAAATATATTTTTTGAAGAACATAATCTCAGTTTGGAACAATTGCATTGACATTTGTACAGATGGGGCCAAGGCGATGACAGGTAAAACAGCAGGAGCAGTGTCACGAATGAAAAATAAAGCGCCTAATTGTAGTTCCAGTCATTGTATTCTGCATAGACAAGCACTTGCGATGAAGCAAATGCCGTCTAATCTAAAATTAGTTATGGATGAAGCGGTAAAAATAATTAATTTTATCAAATCACGACCACTACAATCCCGATTGTTCTCATTATTGTGTGAAGATTATGGCAGCAAACATAAAACACTGCTGCTCCATACAGAAGTGCGATGGCTGTCTCGGGGAAAAACTTTAACAAGGCTATTTGAACTTAGAGCCGAGTTACAAATGTTTCTTTCAGCAGATACTTCTTTTAATTTGAAGGACCGTTTGTATGATAAAACTTGGTTGTTCCGATTGTCTTTTATGGCGGATATCTTTCAAAAACTTAACGAATTAAATTTATCGTTGCAAGGTAAACAGACAACAGTGTTTCAGGCCTATAATAAAATAACTGCTTTTAAAAGAAAATTAGATTTTTGGATCATTTGCATTGGTAAGAAAGAAATAGAAAGTTTTACGTTACTCAGTGAGTTTGTTAGCGAAAACGACTCAGAAATGTTTGAAGATAATGTGTTTGAAGAATTGGTCCAATATCTCAGTTCGATGCGCGCATCTTTTGAAAAGTATTTTCCCGAAGAACACAATACAAAAATTAAAGTGAACTCCTGGATTCATAATCCTTTTTTACCCAACTTGGAAAAGCCTGAAAACATGTCAAATGAGATATATGAATCTCTTTTAGAAATGTCATCAGACACAAGTATGGAGTCATTGTTCAAAACGACGCCTCTTAATGATTTTTGGTGCAGAATCCAAGATGAATATGCAATGCTTGGCCAAATGGCTCTGGATATTCTTCTCCCGTTCCCAACTACATATTTGTGCGAAACAGGATTCTCTACCTACGCAGCCACGAAAACAAAATATCGCAATAGACTGGACGCCGAAGCTGATATGAGACTCCAACTTTCTTCCATCAAACCTGATATCAAGCAATTGATGAAAAATAAAAAACAGTTTCATACCTCCCACTAGTTAGATTTTTTCTTTTTTAATGTTTTCTATTATTGTCCTTACCAAGTGGTGAAGTAAATAATAATTAGTAACTGATACATTGTACTTTTATTATGCTGATTAATATAGAATACACTTATAAAAATAATTGTTTTATTGTAGGGTTCCATCAAGTATTTTGCTTCCCAAAAGGGTTCCGTCATTTAAAAAGTTTGAGAACCACTGCTCTAGTATATACAACTGGAAGTGGGTTAAGATTTACTTGAAAAATTTGACCTAACCAAACTAACAATGTGAAGTTGAATTTTGAATGTTGAGTGCTTATAAAAAAATCTCACCGACGAGGGTAGGTCTAGTTTGAGCAGTGAGTCGTAGGATTCGCGCAGGTGCCGCAAGTTGGCGACGAGACGCGCGCGCGCCGCCTCAGGAGCCGGCCCGCCGCCCGACATCAGGCACTGGCGCATGTGCTCAGAGAACACTTCCACCGCTGCTATTATCATTTCCTGGAAATTAACAACACGTTTTAACTCAACCTGCGACCCGCGGACCGCGAGTGGCCAGCCGAATACAAGTTGTTAGCAAGGTGTAGTGAAAATTTTTTTTTTGAAGAATGAGTGCGTTCTAAACAGCTGTTCTCTCGGGAAGCACCATATCACCAACTTTATGGATAATGCCCCAAGCGCCACCAGAACACATTCCTTGTACATCTCTCCAGAGACCGAAGTTTTCTGACTATAAACAACTTGGACCTAAATACAATCAAGCTATATGTGCATATTGTATCAGTGCAATGAGCATTCTAGCAAATTCGCCTGCGAAATACCGCTTCGCCAAGGGATCGTATAATGCACGTATAATAACTTGATTAATGTCCGAAATGATTTCAGACCATGTTCCTAGTACACCTCACCAGACACCGAAATTTTTGACCATAAACAGTTCCGCACTAGATACGCAAGCTGTAACCAGAGAGGGAAACTGAACTGAGGGTTCCAGAGAGGGCCATAATGCAGTGGGCGTTCCAGGGAATTCTCAAGCGAAGTACCACCTTGCCAGCCGCCATAATGCACGTAACTTTATGGAAATACCCCGAACGTCACCAGAACACATTCTATGTACACCTCTCCAGAAACTGTACAACTCTGAAACTAAAACACATAGCAAGCTTTAAATACGTATTTGCACCTTGAGTTGAATCTGCCTCGCCAGTGCAGTGGACGTCCAGCGAGTTCTCCCGCAAAGCAACATCCTGCCAGCAGTCACTATGCACGTAACTTGATTGATAATGTCCCAAATGCTATTAGACTATGTTTCTTTTACACTTCTCCAGAGACCAAAGTGTTATGACTGTAAACAGCTCTGAACTACATACAAGGCAAGCAGTATGTTTCGTATACTGCTTTGTATGTTTGAATTCAGTCTATCTCTCCGGTCAGTGGGTGTGTCAGTGAATTCCGCCGCGAAGTACCGCCTGTCCAGCAACCATAGTGCCACATAACTTGACGGATGATGTTCCAAATGTCAACGTTCTTTGTACATATAACGAAATGTTCGAAATGTAAACAGCTCTGAACGTATGTTTTCTACCTTGAGTTCAGTGTGCCTTTCTGGTGCGGTGGGCGTACCGGCAAGCTCCCCCGCGAAGTACCGGCGAGCTAGCGGCCACAGAGCGTGCAGCTCCGTGGAGAGCGCCCCGCACGCGGCACCGCACCACGCCGCGCGGACGCCGCTCCAGGGACCAGTGTTCTCAGAGTCCTTTGCTTTACGCTTGCCTGTACATTAGTTAACTATGTATTAATTAACTCGGTCAAAAGGGTCAATGGACAAGTTCACCACTTTTTTTGTTTCTTGCCTAATAAAAAAAAGTCAATGGATAGTTATATATAGTCTTATAAAGTTAGATGTTGTCATGGTACAATTACATATATACGATATACCGTTGAATAATATTCATGAAACTCCTGTTAGTATATATTTTTTATATCACCAAAATAGGTAAATCTCCTTTATAAAGATTGTAAAGACTTTTAAGGATTGTATATATTGTGACGTTATGATCGCGAGTAGCACGTACAAAACTGTGAATAGCTGTATTTCGGTCATTTTACTATGAATTTCATTTTTTTTATCACTAATCGACTAATATCATAAACGTGAAAGTTTGAATATTTAGTTGTTTGTTACTCAATCACATCGAAACGATGAACCGATTTTATTAAAACTTGACAAATAAGTAGATTGTAATCCGGATCACATATGCTACTATTCATGTAGACCACGCAAACGAAGTCACGGGCCGAAGCTAGTACTATTTTATATTTGTTTGACACACACACAGTGTTGACACAGTGCACGCAGAACGCACACGGTGTTTTACGTAGTCAACAATTTGTGGCAATTTGTGGTTGCCAGTCGTCTTCCGAGCGCTTCACGATATATGGTAGGTATGTAATTATTTAATCTATATCTATACATATAATAAAAATGTAACTGATCGCTGTCTGTACATGGAAAATATATGAGAAAAACTATTATTGGGGGTCTTTATCAACGCAATAGAACCCAAAAGAATGATTGTTAGAATTTTTGTCTGTTTGTTTGTGAGTTTGTGCGCGCTAATCTTAGAAACGGCTTAACCGTTTTCACTAATGTATTGTGGTAAGCTTCACTTAAAATTTAGTGTTTGTTTTATTTCAATCAGTTCATAAATAAAAAAGTTATATCAACTTAAAGACGGTGTTTATAAACTAAAGTCCACGCGGACGAAGTCGCGGGCAACAGCTAGTACAATGGAAGTTATTTTACGCAACCTTCTACACCTTACACTTATCTTACACCTTCCTATATTTTAGGTGTATCTTACACCTAAAATATGAAATTCCACATATTTTTATTTAAATACAAAATATCCGCTAGTTCTAAACCTTGTTAACTTCTCCATTGGTGTCAAAAATTTCCTATATTTTATCGTCAATATAATGTTTACTATATAAAAAAAAAGCATAATTCATTTGTAAATTTCAAAGTAAAATTGACCTTTGTCACTAGACTCCTGTTCCTCCTTCTGTTTGAAGTGATCCTTCACTTTATTCATGAGGCTCATCAGATACTCCTTGCGACTGATGATCGCCGTCCACGCTGCATCACCCTCCCAATTTAGACTTATCAACAACCTGATGATCAAAAATCATTCAAACTCAGAGTATGTGTAGCTCACCTCCTTCTGTCGGGGTTTATTTTATAATTAACAAAGTAAATGCACTTTACAAATGGTTATTGCGTCGAAAAGGTTTGTCTTGAAAACATAGATTCCACAGTCTACACAGTTCTTTTACGGTTTTATAAAACATAAGGTAAATTATATAACATTATGATAATATAATAACTTTTAAAAGATATTAACTTCAACATTATTCGTATAACATGCATGCTAACATTTTTACAATAGATACGAGGGTTTTATTACAGATTCGAAAAGGTTTCTGGCCTGACAAAGAAAAAGGACTCTAAAATTCATGAAACTATTTTTATATTTTTCAATATAGTCTCCGTCTATTTGAACACACTTTTCGAATCGTTTAATTTAATTAGCATTTCTATCCCAGTATAAAATAGTCAGGTTTTGTCTTCAAAATGGGCGAAAATCTTCACTCAGCGGTCACTTCATCATCAGTGGAAAATCTTCTACCCTTTGAGTTTTGAGAACAAATAGTCACTGGGAGACAAGTCAGGACTATAGGGTGGGTAGCGAATTTCCGTGAAGCTACACTTTGAAACAGCAGCTTTCGCAACTGCGGCGGCGTGGACGAGTGCATTGTCATGTGGAAGGCGCATACCTTTGCTTAGTTTTCCACGACGTTTCTGCTTGATTGCTGCTCGTAATTGCTCTATAACGTTAGCATAATAGCTTCCAGTCACCGTAGTATTGGGTTCTTTTATGTCTATAAGCAATATTCCTTGACAATCCCAGAATATCGAAGCTATAATCTTTTTGAGGGACTGAGTCACCTTTGCCTTTCGAAGCGGTGCTTCACCAGAACGACGCCAGTCCCTCCCCTCCCTTTTAGAAAGGGCATCATAGTAAAGAACCATAGTTTCATCCCCAGTAACAATTGACTCCAAAAAATTGTTTCCGTTTCTCTAAAAGGCTTCGAAAAGCTCCTTAAAGCACGCTACTCGTTCACTTCGCTGCACACTTGAAAGAAGTTTTGGCACCCACCTCGCATTAACTTTATTCATATGAAGATATTCATGACAAATCCTAAGGAGTGTAGTTTTTGAAAGCCCTGTCTTTGCTGCTATTTCTTTTGTCTGTAGCCGTCGGTCGGTAATTTAAGCGATATTCCAGTTTAAAAGATTTTGGGACTTCCTGTTGTTCTAAGAGTTGAGGAATCAAAACTAATGAGGGTTAAATTCTAAAAATTATACAAGAATTAGCAGGATAAATGACAGTTAGAATGACGTATAATTTGTTTTTTTAGACATCTAGAAATATGTTAAACCAGAAAGTTTTGGACCTCACTGGTGCATATAAGTGAGTTGAAAATGATAAGTAGATTTTACCTTATATATTTAGTTTGCTCCTGAACATTGATTGGCATAGTTTTCATTTTGGTGTACAACTTTTCCTTCAAATCTTCAATTTTCTTATCTATTTCTGATAAAATTTTCTGAAACAACTGAAAAATACAAATATTTTTAAAAAATCGTATAAACGCCATAATAATGCTAAAAATATAACAGTAAAATAGTCATCTTAATTAGGTCATTGAGCACATGAATTCTTATATGAATTAAATTGATTTATACAAAAGGAATACGCTTGTTAATTCCATTCTCTGTACAACCTACTATCTGCAATTAGTATGTAAATTAAAACATTGATGTCATATTTTATGTACAAATCTTCTAGGTTTAAAAAATGAGCATCTCAGACATTTCAAATACAAATTATTTATTTTTTACTTGCAGAATGAATGGAAAAGGTGTAGAGGGTTGCGATCACCATCACACGGGATCCAAGCCATCTCCCCTTGCAAGCGGCACACTCTGCAGAATAACGGACGGAGTTCTGACGATCGATCAATGACGGTTTAACCATTCAATTTGCTAGATTTTAAATACCGGAGACCTAGCACTGTGATCACCAATCCGCTTGCCCAGTGTGATGATTAGAGCATAAATCTTCCAATGAAAAACACGAAACACAGGATGGCCCCTAGTCCCCGGCGGCCCTATTATTCCTAGCTACGGCAGCGGCTACGGTACTTTTAGTGTGACATGACAGATGGAGGTAGAATGTGAAGTACAAGAGTGTGCAGTGAAATCAGTTGTGAACCTGCTACGTGAATGTGAATGTGTGCATGAAATTAATGAATATAGTGTGTATATAGTAGAGGCGACGAGAAAAATAGTAGATTTATGTACAAATAAAGTGTAAGAACAGAGTTGTGGTTACAGACGAAGAGGTTCACTCAATTTTTCGTCAATTAAATCTAAAATGGTATGATAATGTGAGTAGACCGACGACTCAAAGAAATTCGCCAGTGGTGGTTGGATGAGAAAAGCGAAGGATCGAGTCGGGTGGCGAGAATTGGGAGAGGCCTATATTCAGCAGTGGAGAGACATAGGCGTATGGTATGGAACGAATGGTTGTGAACAGGTTTACCACCTTTCATTAATTTAAGTGAGCTTGACCTCTGAATCTTTCTACCAGTGTATAGGTAGGAAAAATCATTAATAAACTTTCCGATCATTGTATCCATGTCATACACTACAAAAATAACTATTCAAGGCTATTTATATTTTCAATCACATTCAGTTTCCTGGTTGTAATTCATTACCTACATAATAATTAATCTATTAGAAACTACAAAAATTCCATATACAAACCTTCACATCCGTATTTCCAAATAGATTCTTCACCCTGGTATAGTCATTGACAACCAGATCATATTCTTTTTTCCTGATATTCTTGTCAATGGATGCAGGCAGTTGGAACAGAAACTTGTGTCGCATGAGCAGAGACAACGCATCTCGCGTCTTATCCGCATTCTCTTTGCGGGTCAATATCTCAGAGAATAATGAGTCTGCTAGTGTTATTGAATCTGTAATTTTTTTAATTATAATGTAATATACAATGAATTGCATTGAATTAAATTGCACTAAAATGTCCGTGTGGTGTCGGCCCGTTTTAAAATAGCACCACCTATCTCTTCCTGTGGGTGTCGTGAGAGGCGGCCAGGAGATAACAAAGTCGCTACTACAAGCCTCGAGGGCTACACCACGTCTAAAACAGTGAATTCGCCAAGCCGCCGCCAGCGTGCCGTGCATGGGCTCCATGTCCAGCAGTGGATGAAAAAAGGGGCTGATTATGGTTTTTAAGCCATGAATTACAAACTTCATTTTGAAATAATATTGTCAATATTTTTCATATATTTGTTTATAATAAGACCTGCTAATGATGAATACTCACAGTAAATGAAAGCTCATGAACGCTACCCATCACAAGATCGGTTCTTTAGATGAGTTGTCAGATGTACTTGGCTCCTCTTATCTCTTGTTCCTATCCTATTGATTCACATTCGTGGTTCATACGCTCGTGAGCAACCAAATCGACTCACCCCCAAACGCGTGCGTAAACCGAGTCTCTTTTAAAAAAAAAAGCAAAACTGATATATGAAATACATACATACATTGTTTAAAAACCTAAGACTTCAGCTTTAATATTATCATGAAAAATCGGTACAGTACTTTGCGATCTGAATGATAATACGATGAAAAATGGAAAGAACCCCCCTAACCGCCGTGCCTAGCCCTGATTACAGCTTGTAATCGGTTCCTCATCAATCTGATATTTTTTTTTACATCATCTTGAGGTATCCCTTCCAACTCCTCTAACAGCGCCGTCTTGAGCTCGTCAATGTTCGAAGGAACGGGATTTCTGGCCCGGACCCTTTGTTTCAGCTCGTCCCACAAATGCTCGATGAGATTCACGTTTGAGCTGATCGCTGGTCAGTCTATGGTCCATATACCAACTTCTTCGAGGAATTGCCTAATGACACTCGAAGTGTGACACCGCGCATTATTTTGCATCAACACGAAGTTATCCCCGACAAATCCTGCATAGGGAATAACATGTTCTAGAAGAATATCGGTAATGTACCGATCAGCAGTCAGACCTCCTCGGCCTCTCCCAGGGACAAAAACGAGATCGGTTTTTCCCTTTACGGAAATTCCAGCCCACATCATGTAGGAGCCGCCGCCGTAAGTAACGGTTTCAGTGAAACAGCATTGTGCAAATCGTTGGCCTGGCACCACCAAACACCTGTAGACACGGTCTCTCCTGTCACTGCCATGCAAACACATTCTGCACTCGTCAGCGATCGGAACCGATCGCCATTGCTCAGATTTTCCAAATCGTTTCTTTTTCCGCTGCGAACATTGGTTGGTGGATACACGTGTTAGTGGGATAGTCGCGGATTTTAGTTTTCTTTAAATTTTTGATCTAAAATAAGTAGATTATATTGTTTTTAGTTATATCTAGCGGTGGTGGGTATTAAATTTGTATAATATTTATTGAATAGTAAGTTTTTACTGTACTAAATATGCCTCCGCATCCGAAACCTCCCGATCCTTCCGAACCCCCAATGAACCGACAGTGGTAGACAATTTCAACATGGATTTTTTGTGTCTGTGGGAGTGGTCTCACAGGAAGTCAATATATCAAATAGTACCCGTGAAAATTGTATTTCTGGGAGAAAACGCCCGTTAGACCAATCCAAGTTTGCAATAAGCTGTAAAAGATCAGTCCCTGAAGCTTCAATTCCGCCGATGGACATGCATGCCAGTTTGAACTATGATCACAGAATTTACGATAACAATGACAACGGACCTTCGGCTTGAGCGGCTTCTTCTAGCGTAGTATCCATAGTTTAATCAAAACGATCAATGCAATTTGCGGAGATGTGTACAGGTTAACGTCTGATAAGCGACTGATAAGAATATTTCGGTTGCAGGGGTTTTTGAAGGGGTTTCAACGCGCAACTCGTGGATATCGCAAAGAGCACATTTTCCTGCACTTCCATTCAGATCGCAATATTTTAAAAAGTACTGGACGGATTTTCATGGTAACGGTACCATGTTAAAGCTGAAGTCTTGGGCTTTTAAAAGCTACAAGTTTTTCATATATCAGTTTTTTTTTATCGAGAAAAGCAACTCTGTATGCGCGCTTGAGGGGTGAGTCGATTTGGTTGCTCGCGAGTGTATAGTAAGACAATCATCAAGTTGAAATAAGTTTTACCTTCAATAGCAGCCTGTAAACTAGGCAGTGGTTCTTTGCCATTCTTCCTTTGATCTTCCTCATACATGTTCTTGAGAAGGACCAGACGATCTAATTGATCCATCACAGCTCCTGTGTTGGCCTTTAGGAAAGTCAATTGACCCTCCTTCTGGCCTTCAACCTGTTAAGAATTATTCAACCTGTTGTTAAATTCTGTTGAGAATTATTTTGATGCATCGAGAATTATTCAGAAGAATATTGACCACTAGAGAAAAACCTCGTCGATGTCGTTCCAAACTTTTGCTTTTGTCTCGACACATTATAGGCTATTAAAAATATTTATACAGATATTAATTCAATTCATAAAACTTGAAAAGTTAAATATGTTTTGATCTCTTTTCTGGACCAGAAGAGGGTTTCCCTATGAGTACTGTCCTCCTAAGAAGAAATGGCATTAGTAACATTTTACACAAAAGCATGTGTAACATTATTAAGGAAATTAAAAATAGACAAACAATAAAGAATTGGTAGGTATTAATATTGTTTTTTTCCAAAACTCCGTTTGAGTTTTGTCATACATCAAAATTTTGAATGCTGTACTAAATAATTCTAAATGTTTAGAGGCAATATATATAAGTATCAAATCACACCTTTCTTTGTAAGAACACCATGCCTGCCTTCAAGTCTTCAAAAGAAGTATTGCTGTGATGCTCCAGTAAATACCAGCCCGGTTGGAAGTTCTCATCTGACAGCTTTCCAGACCTTGCGCATAAAGATGTATGTATGTATAAGTGAGATAATAATAAGAAATAAATATGAAAATATTCAGTATATTTAATTTTATGACATTCTCTGATAGTGATAAATGAACATTATTGTTTGTATGGACTTTCATATTCAATTTTGTTATCTTATAATTTTGTTGTTTAAAGATTCTGCTTAAATAAAAACAGTATATTTTCTGTTTAAAGAAAAACATACTGTTACATCTTTATCTTTAAGATAAAGCAATAATGCAAATTGGTTATTTTTTAAAATTGTTTTTATTTAGTCTCGGTATCTAGGAAACTACCACAAAAAATAAGGTCCTTTTTCTGAAATAATGACCTTATTTAATATACAAGTTCTTAAAGTTATTGCAAAATTTTTATAGCTAATTTTTTTAACTTGGCACAAACTGTGTACATAACTAAAGCATAGTTATAAAGACTCACGAAATATTAAAAAAACATCACTTATCTATGGAAACTATGTGATCTATTCCTCAATAAGCCTTACCCCTCAGGATAGAATTCATGCAGCTCCTCCTCAGGAAATTTGCAATCATCTCCTTCAGTAGAAAGCCCTAGAGGATCCGGTGGTGTATAGGTTGCAGGAGACATAGGTCGACGACCCCATGGAAGAGAGGGTGGGGCCGCCTCCTCTACCCACACTGCACTCTCTTTCACAGGTCCTATTGACTCATGGTAACCTGGAGATGGGAGATAAAGTTATAAAAACTGAATTAAATCTATACTAAACCTAATAAGATTCTAATAAGACCAATAAAACTCTTTATTATATAACTGTTACATTATGACCAAAATAAGGAATATTGTTCCTTCCTGTAAGTACTCATACACTTCCATAAGTACGTACATAAAATCCTTCACAGTTCATGCCATAAAACTGTGGAACAAAGTCCCTGTACAAATTACAAAATTCACATCTGTGGCTTCTTTCAAGTCTAATCTGTATAAAGGTTTATGCGCCAATCCCGCTACTCCATGCTATCTATATGTATGTGAATGTATTATATATGTGTGAATGTAACCATGTATGTATATATATACCTTTATGTTTATATTTTTGTGTATATTATTATTCTATTTTTGCTTTTCGGAACAAGCTATCAGTTTCCCAAAAGGTCCATTCCAAAATAATAGTTTACCAAAACATCCATATCCCATAGCATCCATATCCCAAAAGACCCGTATCCTAAATCAAAAAGTTTTCGAAAATATCTGAAAGTTGAATACAAAATATTTGAATATTCCTGTGAAATGTATATTAGTCTATTTTTCTCAGAGACTAATTTGGAGCTATAATACTGAAATTTGGGACAGTCATAGATATTGGTAACACCACAAAGTTATGAAAAGGCAGTTTTCAGCATGCGGGACATTTCGCGAAAGAGACTTTACCGTACGAATCGACGATTATCGATTACCTTAGTACTGCATGTCGGCCGGATTTATCATGGCAAAGCATAGCCGAGGACAAAAGACTAATTGGAAATATATTAAGAAATATCAGTAATGTAACCAATAACTTTCATGTATATGTCGTACTGTACTATTATACTTAAACATAAATCCTCTTATAACAATAAACAAAAAGAAAGTCTCTAGTCTTTGATATTAAAAAATTATAAAAAAAAGACTTAAATTCTAGTAAATGTTTATTTCAAATAGAAATAACATCCTTCAATTTCACCATACTGTAAGTTGCTGTACTCTATGTCAAACAATATATCAATCTTTCTCCTATTTTTTTTAAAGACATGAAGAGACTATTTTTTAATTTAGTATCAATACATTTCGCCTCTTTTCTCAACCTGTTTATAAGCAAGAAAAAAAAATTGTATTGTGAAGAATCCTGCTATTTAAGCGTTTATGCCATCCTTCAATGCAATTTGTAGTCTGCGAGATGATGTATCGTCAAGTTTTATTTTCTTGGCATGTTTTCAAACCGCATTATTATAACAATGCTACAACAACAGCCCGTTGTTGTAGCATTCGGGAAAAAAACTCTCACTGCATTCATCAGGTTCTTTTCATAATTGGTTTTGAAGTTTACCATATTTAGTTTTTACTTCAATATGGAAAAGGAATGTGTATAGGTTTGCTCTATTTTATTTGGTAGAAGTCTGTAGACATTTGACTGGTTGGACAATTGTTGTTTTTTCATTTGAATTAACATCTATATGAAGGGTATATAATTGATAGAATGGTTTTGGTACAGATTTGAAAGTTCCCTTCACCCATATAAGTATTTGTTTTATTTCTGATAATTTTTCTTTCATATTTCCTTGCAAAAATTAAAATTATTTACGTTTCGTCATTTTCGCATAGTAGAAAATTATTGCCCAAAGCTCTGGCACATAAGTATGTTCAACAGTATTAAATTGCAACATTCTAAAAATCTCTTTGTGGCTCCATAAAGGGAGCTTTTGTGTGAATCAAAGGTACTGGACCTTTCATATCTTCAAAATTTTTGACAAAAATCTGTTCTATTGGCATATTTTGCACACATCAATCATGCATTTATCAATTATCTGACTAACCTTGTTTTCTTCAGCATTCGGGTTACATGCATGTAGTTTAGGTTCTCGTAAGATTTTGGTTTTGTCCATAACTAAAGTAACGGATATAGCAAAATCTTCCTCTACACAAGGCCAGCAAGTAGCACCACTCTTGTATATTGTATAAAGATTGCAATGGTAGATACCATTCAGCAAAGAATCTTTTCCTTTAATTGGGATTTCATAAATTTGATATCCATTTTGAATTGAGAATAATTCACAACAATAGATAGGAAACAAAGTATTTATTAGAAGTCAGTGAAAATGTATTTGACAATAGAAACTAATAGACTAGTAATCAAGTGACCAGTATAATAAGTTTCAGAACATTATATTATGTTATATTTTCTTAGGTTTTCGCGATTACTATACAGCGAGATTACTATACTCGATTATATTATGTTTATCTTTAGAAGTGATATGACAATGAGGTTTCATGCATAATTACTTGAATACATTAAATAATTAGCGAATCACATCATGTTCCGAAACTACTATACTGAATTTTGATTTTCAGTTATTTTCAGGTTCAGTGGAAGAGATTCCTTCTGGGAATAAGTCTGCTTTTGTACTTATAATAATAATGTGTCTTATTGTAATAACTCATTTTAAGTACAATAAAGTGCAACAAGAACAGCAATGTTATAAGAAGAGAATACAATCCGGTGGTCTCATTGCTTTAAAGGAATTTCTTCCAGACAACCTTGAGAAAGAGATGTGACTGAGGTAGTAACACAGGTAGTGTACATATTCATGTTAAATATATAATAACAATAATGAATTATAGATATATATTCCAATAATAAATACTATATGTAGCTAGGTTTATGCTTGTTTATGTGCTTTAAAAATTCTCAGATTGCCACTAAATCTCATAAGTTTATTACCAATTTACATTATTCTGAAAATATATGTAATACACACTAAAATATAAGTAGTCACTAATAGTAAACAGGACTTCTCAACATACTTAATCATGTTAACATACCTCTAAATTGCACTGTGGATGTGCCTTCCCCTCCTGATTTAGTTGTAACTATAATATCGCTGCGACCCTTGCAAGGGCCAGAACGAGCCACTATCTTGTTCTTGCTCTTCCATTCTGCAGAGAGTAAGCAATCGCAACCACATATCTTTAAACCTGAAAAATTATTTGCGAATAGTACCTATATATCAAAATGCCCAAATACTCCCCTTTAATTGTGCTATTATTTGACAATTATAAGTTGTTGAGTTTTCAATAAAAGTGATCAATGGCTTTAAATTTCATATATCGTATCTTACCTATTAAATCAATAGCACTAGTGCCCAAAAATTCGCCACGGATAGTCACTCTAGTTCCTGGGGGTCCTTCTTTGGGAGAAATACCAGTAACTACTGGCGGTGGTCCCATTTTCGTTGACTCAGATGTTACACTGCGATATACAATAAAGCTACAGGTGGAGAGTACTTTTATACTTATAATTGAATAGATATTTAATATAAAGTACCTACTTATAAAATTGTCCTATAAGATTAATTTAAGTTGATTGAGCTCTGACTAGTGATGGGTAACTCCGGAGTTAATGAATTAAAAGAGTTGAATCCGCGAGCGGACTATAAACCTTTCGTTACTCCACCGAACTATTACTAAGTCCGAGGAGTTATTTAACTCCGAGGACTTACTTATTCTTTTGACGTTTTGTTTTCGGTTGGATTGCGGCGCGGCCTTTTTTTTTTTGGATAGGTGTATCAAGAGTGAAATCTCTTAGTTGTTTCATTTACTCCTTACTACTCCGATCGTTGTAGATTACTCCTAGATGGCGCGACCTTTTTTTTTTTTTTTTAGGATAGATGTTTCAAGAGTTAAATTGTTTAATTGTGCCATAGAGCTTCTTTTTCTCCTTGTGCTTGATTACTCAGCACTAGCATCGATAGTGATTACGTAAAAGAGTTAAGGAGTTACTAAGACTAGTTGGATCCGCAGGCGGGGTAGGATTAGGTGAGTTAAACTACTCCGAAAAGTCTTGATTACCCACCACTAACTCTGACAGATTGGCACGTCTGTTTCACGCTAAACATTTTTATTCCGTAACGCATAAATCAAAACTTAAAACAATATTTTTATAACCTAAACGAGTGGCAAAATTACATTAATCAAATTTTAAATATTAATTGTTCTTTAAATGTATATTTTAACTTAACTTTGTTCGAAACGACGGAAAAAAAATATTTGTAATTGTAAATTCACATTGACGGAACATAAATTGTGATATGCTTACGACCGATTTCAGGTTTTTCACTCATATTTATCTATTTGAAGTTTAAAATATGTACAATATTATATTTTTTATTTCAATTGTTGCTGATCGACTATTTGAAGTGATATAATTGATATTGTAGTGTTATTATTTAATATTATTTAATTTAAATATTGTATTTAAATTAAAAAGTCTGGTTTCAATTTTGATGCCTTGATCCTGTTTATATTTTATTTTTTTTTATATATAGAAGTGGGCGGACGAGCAAGCGGTCCCACGTGATGATAAGAGTTAAACTGTTACCGCCGCCCATCCCATGGACAGCGGACACATTGGACACCTGCAACACCAAGGGGCATGCGGGTGCGCCGCGCCGCCGACCTTGCAAAATCCCATTCACAGCTTTTTTGAAGAACCCCATAATGATTGAAGCATAATTTATGGAATGGATTGGGAAAATGGGGAGGGATAAGATAGGATGGGAATGGGCTCTGAGATATCTCACACATTATCGAAATACGTACGTACATTTGGGGAAATACGATAAAGTAGAAAATACAGTACATTTCAAGGTAGTCTTCTGTGAGAGAGCGGTAACGTAGCCAGTGAAGCGGGCCCAGCGACTATGGAAATGCAGATGCACTCTCCCCCTACAAATTTTATTGTTATATTGATATTTTTTAATTAATTTGTATTTTATTGCAGTAGGTATATTAATAGGGGTTAAAGTATGAAATTGCCGTTTTATGGTAATAGATACTTTGAATTGACATAAAACCTTCATGGTGTGAGATTTTCGAGTGAAACTTTTTTCACATGATACCTATGAGGTTCTTGTTTTAAAAAATGTGCAACATTCGATTTTCGACTTTCAATTGTTTTTTTTATTCAGCTTAGACGGGAAAGACGGATACTTCGAAAATCCGAGTAATCTTTGAATACGAGTTCCGACGCGGAACTAACGCGGCAGAAACGGCTCGCAATATCAATGCTGCGTTTGGAGAGGAGACTGCTAATGAACGAACCGTGCGTTTTTGGTTTAAACGCTTTCGTAATGGAAACTTCGACTTGAAGAACGAACCACGTGGAAGACCGCCCACACAGGTGAATAACGCTGAATTCAAGGAGATGGTGGAAGCCGATCCGAGTCAAACTACCCAGGAATTAGCGGCATGGTTTAACGTTACCTTACCTACAATATTGACTCATATGCATCAAATCAATAAGATAAAAAAATATGAAAAATGGGTGCCTCATGATTTGACTGATCTGCAGAAAGAAACGCGTGTTGAAACTTGCGTTGCCTTGTTGAATCGGTACAGAAATGAAGGAATATTGGATCGAATTGTGACATGTGACGAAAAGTGGGTTCTTTACGATAACCGAAACCGAAAAATGCAATGGCTGACCCCAGGTCAAACGCCGCAACAGTGCCCTAAGGCAAAGCTTACCAATAAAAAGGTAATGGTAACTGTTTGGTGGTCTATTCATGGTGTTATTCACTATAGCTTTCTCAGGTCTGGTCAAGCAATAACAGCAGATGTTTACTGTGCCGAACTTCGAACAATGATGGCGAAACTAGCAGTGAAACAGCCCCAACTCGTGAATCGATCTTCACCATTATTGCTCCATGATAACGCAAGACCTCACACTGCACGAGAAACCGTTGTAACTCTACAGGAGCTGTAGTTAGAAACCATACGTCATCCTCCGTACTCGCCAGACCTTGCTCCAACGGACTACCATTTTTTTCGTGATTTGGACAATTTTCTACGTGGTAAAAAATTTTCTTCCCAAGAGGCAGTACAAAATGCTTTCACACAGTTTGTCAAATTTGCATCCCCAGAGTTCTATCGCAAAGGCATAAATGAACTTCCGATGAGATGGCAACAATGTATAGATAATGAGGGTAAAAATTTTGATTAAATAAATATGTTACATTTTAGAAAAAAAACTAGTTTTAATTTTTCAGTACAAATCGGCAATTTCATACTTTATCCCCTAATATATTAAAAACTAAGATTTGTATTTTAGACATGTTTTATGATTATGATTTTGTCTCTCAACTTTATGCTTTATGTCTCTTACTGTTCAACTTCACCAAGCATTAAAAATAAAAAAGTGACATTCTGGACAATTCTGTTTGACATTTTATTATCTGTCATGTGGGTTATCCCACTTTTACATTTCGGGGCGGAACTCGAATTAATTTATCCTGTTTACCTTTATTAGAGAGCATGGCGTTTAAAACACTATAATTTTATAGAATATACTCAAAATGGCCAAATCCAATTTCAGGTAATTTTGGAACAGTAAATTTATTTACCAACAATTAGCCTGAGATGGCCCGCATTTATAACATAACACAATGTATTTTAATTGTCATGGTTTTATTTCTTTAGCACTGTTGACGAGTATGGTTTTGAGAGGCATGAGGACTTTGATTTTGAGAGTTACGAAGATTTTATGTCTGTGTATCTGAAAGTTCTCGCTACGAGAGCCCAAAAATGGGCCGTTCTATTGGGGGAAGGAAAGTCGGTCAAACGCACTAACACCGTTAAAAGATATGTACGCAAAGGAATACCAAGTAAGTAACTATTGTTTATTTACTATCCATTTACATTGAACACTGATTACTTTATATAACAATCTGAAGGCTGTTTATCTAAATACTTAATTGCCATGCTTGTTATCTTTAGGTAAAATAAGCATTGATTACAATTTGCTAATGTGACTACTGATTGTGTGTTTACTGTCGAATTATGTCAACATCTTATTGTAAAATGTAAACTTATTGTAAAACCATCATCAGAGTAATAAAAATCAGCTCAAAGCTTTGAATCATACTTGTGATCCTCGATGGTCCCTACATCTGTTTTCAGGCGAACATCGTTCCTCAGTATGGATGGCAATATCAGAAGCAGAAAAAATGAGAGAACAGAACCCAGATCTGTATCAAAAGATATTAGACAGTCCGTTTGACAAGGAACTTGTAGATTTGGTGAAAACAGACTTGCCCCGAACTTTCCCTGATAATATCTACTTCACAAAAGAAGCAAACCACCAGACACACTTGTTCAATATACTCATAGCATATGCACACAATAACAGGGTAGTTGGATACTGTCAAGGACTTAACTATATAGCAGGTATGCCATTATTGTGTGTACAAAAGTTTACAGAAAGCAGAAATTTTATTTTTCACTGTGCCACACTATCAGGATTCCAGAGATACATACAAGTTGTGGGTTAAGAGCTACATATACAAGACCTAATCAACTTACTCTCTGACTTGGAACTGCTACACGGGAGCCAAGGGGTGCTACCAACTGGGCTAATGAGTTGTCTAAATATAATTGTTCAATGAGAATATTTTAGGTGGAAATGTAAGGACAAAATGAAATTGTTATTAAGATTTATTTTGCTTACTTGGAATTACATTTCATCTGTGTAATCCACTATGTGTAATCATTAATCAATATATGTATGCAATATATATGCAACTGATATCTTAATATTTTCTTAGGTTTTTGCGATTACTATACATAACGATATATACTATACTGATATCTTACATAACGATGAAAGAAAACCTATTAATTTTCGAGTTAATAGTTTTCAAGTTAACCTATTAGTTTTAAGCTATTAACATACAAACTGTATGTTATATTCAGGGACTATATTTTATATTCACACTTGACACCAAAAACTGTATTATATAATATATATAACACAATTATATAATATAATTATTATATATGATTCAAGAATGATCTTTACATAAATATAGTTTGTCTTCAAGTACCTGACTAGTGCTTGGCATTAAAAACTTATTTTGTCTTATTGTTGCTCAACTGTTTCAATTGTTAAGGTAGATAATTATTGAACAGTCACAGAACAACAAGACAAATAAAACAAGTTTAACAACACTGTGCACCAGTTAGGAACTTGAAGACAAACTATAAAAATTTAGTTGATATGATTCCCTCTAATGTCCCACTGCAGGGCACAGGCCTCTTCTTGTAAATCACTGGGGGGTTTCGGGCTATAATCTACCAAGCAGAATCTGTTTGTATTGGGGTAGATACATGATACTGTATAAAATACAGTATTTGTTAATAATTACAGTAATTTAAAGAAAACACATTTTACATGATCATTAATCATAGCTCATCTTCATGAATAAAGAGGAGGTAATTTTGTATTATTTTATCCAGGACTACTGCTCTTAGCAACAAAAAGTGAGGAGACATCATTCTGGCTTCTAAAAGTTTTAGTAGAGAAAATTCTACCAGATTACTACACTAAGACAATGGATGGCTTAATAGTGGATATTGAGGTGTTATCAGAACTTGTTAAAACAAAAGTGCCCGATGTACACCAGCATGTGATAAACTTGGGTATGTGTGCACTTAATAACATTTGTATGATGATGTGTACATATCCATTACATAATCCATTTATGTGTGAAGTGTTGTCACCTTGTGTGTTATTAACTTATTACTAAAGCAGGTCCCTTAATGTGTCAGATTACCAAAGAGGCTAATGAAACACTTTAAACAATTGATTTGCTGCTCTAAATAAAGTGTGTATTTTCTGTTGCTCATGTAATTATTTCTCTTTTTTTATTATTTTAGACCATGTTTATATTTAACCAATCTTAATAAAACTAAATTTTATATTAAAAAATCTTATACAAAGTTAATAACTTCATACAATAAATAATCCCTTTGCTCATAAAATGTCATAATAATATACATAATTAATATATAATTGCAGGTCTACCATGGGCCGTAATAACAACCAAGTGGTTTGTATGCCTGTTTGCGGAGGTCTTGCCTGTAGAAACCGTGCTACGAATATGGGATTGCCTCTTCTACGAAGGCTCCAAGATTCTCTTCAGAGTGTGTGTAACACTGATCAAGTCTAACCGAGCAACAATAATGGCTTGTAATGATTTCACAACCTTAGCAGAATGTTTCAAAGCTATTGTAAAAAATGCAAGTGCATTACATTGCCACGAATTTATGCAGGTATGTATTCTTCAAGTAATTTTGTTACATTTTGTATCATTTAACATAAAAACTCATAGATGGGGTAACGTGTTACGAATTTGGATAATAAGATTATTTCACTCTTTACACAATTAAGTTTGAGTTACAGTACTACTAAATAAATAATACCAGTTGGCTATTGTTGCATTTTTGATCATGATTGAGCCGTTACAACATAATGTAATGAACTCTGAAAATGTATTTGGATATTTGATCCTTTTTTCCTCAATCATGTTGTATTGATGATGTTATATGAAGATGGCCGATCAGTATTATCTAATGTCGATCCACAAAGTGGTACTCTGACCATTTAGAAAAGTGAGGCAAAGTACTGTCCAAAGTGAAAGAGACCTGGCCTCCACAAAGGGTGTAGACTCTACACCCTTTGTACACCCTCTACACTGGAGAGTCATAGGAAGAAGTACATCAATGTTGAGAGGATATCTCTGTAGTTTAGTAAATTTCACTTTTCTTCCAGTCAATTTTCAAAGTACCTGGAACTTTGTCCAACGCAACAATCGCCAAGTTAAGAGCGCGTTTCGCAAAGCAACGCAGAGATCAACAACGAAAGGAGCTGCCCCGGTGAATGACCACCACAGTGGAAGGATTACTCTGATCTCTTTTTGAAAGACTACCAAAATAATACATATTGCAATTTACAAAAATTGTCACAACACCCTTCTTTTGATCTCTTTGTGAATACAATTTTATACAGCAATTTAGTACTAGACCTTCCTTGCTTCATCTCGAGGCATTGAGTGTTAAGATGTTTGTTAAAATTTCTCCAGTTATTTGTACTACATATACTGTTGATTCAATGTAGTACATTCATAAAACAGATTTTATTACTAATTTAAAAAAAAATTAACGTATTTTTATCGCCTTATATTATGTTTAAGAAGCATAAAATTAGACAGAGGTTCCCTGATATAAGATTGGGGAAAAAGTTTGTTCGTATTTTATATACAAATTCAAGACAATTTTTTTAAAAGTTTAATTTCATTTAATTACAATATGTGTGCCGTTTTGTTCTATAACTTGTTGCCATCTTGTAGGTAGTGACATGATCCCGTTGCTGTAGAAATTTTGGGATTTTAGGTCAAAAAATTGCGACAAATAGTTTTCACAGTCCTCTCTTTAACCTTACACTACCTAAAGAATTCTGAAGAGACCGAAACAAGTGGAAATCTGAGGGCGCAAGGTCAGGGCTATATGGTGGGTGCATCAACACTTAGCAACCAAGCTCTCTCAATTTTTGCTGAGTGGCCAAAAATGTGTGGCCTGGCGTTATCATGATGAAAGATTACACTCTTTCTGTTGATCAATTTCGGGCGCTTTTTCTCAATTTCTTGCTTTACTCTCATCAGTTACTCTTCCAATCCCACCATACACACAACATCACCTTATTGCGCGTTAATCTGGGTTTCGGTCTGTCTGTCTGTCGAGCTTGGCCGCACTTAGACCATGATCTTTTCTACACGTTCTTGTCGTAAGTGATCCACTTCTCATCACCAGTGATCAAAAAATGGTTCGGTTTCATTGCGTTTTAATAGAAAATCGCAAACAAATACACGGTTCATTAGGTTTCTTTAAGTGAGCTCGTGTGGTACCCAAATATCGAGCTTTTTTTGTGAATCCAGACTTTTTCAAATGAGTCAAAACCAGTGAACGTAAAAAATATGGAAGCAGTCCTCTATACTAGCCACGGTTGATTATCGACCCTACAACTCACACAAATACAAAGTACACACACAGAACCAAACTAATACTACACTGAATTATCGTCCGCATAAAAATCAACCTTACCCGCAACAATTCGAGGTTGTTACTAGTTTGTACGCTACAATAGTTACGTCCTTTTGTTAATAAGTAGCGAACACCTCTGTCATTGGGCGCCGCGTGTTTGGATGTACTTACATGTGAAAAGTGATCCCACTATCCTCGGGATGATCATCTGGAAGACTCCTACATCACTTTACCACACAAGAAGGCAATTTAATCGAAAAACAGTATAGGTAAATCGTCCTTACTCACTTGCCGTCGCGTTTTAAGCTTGATTTAAGCCCCGTCCACCTCGGAACAGTTTTTAAGCCCCGCCCACCGCGAACACTTCGTTGCGCCATAATCGAGCTGTAGGAATGTTTCCATGCTTTTTACGTTCACCGGTCATAACTATTTTGTGGTCAATGCCCAGTTCATCAGCAATGTCGTAACTACTTATATGCCGATATTGCTGCACTTTTTCACAAATGGCATCAACTTTATCGGTAACAGGGAGACGGGAACGAACTGAATCTTTAACATTAAGATTTCGTTATTGAAAACGCTTAAACTAAATTTGTGCTACTCTTACTGACACTGCATTAGGTCCATAAACCGCACAAATTTTTTTCGCGTCTTGTGTCGCATTTTTCTCTTTTTTGTAATAAATTCACTCATTTTCTTGGACAGAAAAACAATTGAAAAATGGCGGGAAACAGTTTTTTGGAAGTTCCTTTATGCGGTAGGTGTGATTCAAGAGAAAATGTAACGTGACGTAAGATTTTTACCCCCTCCATACGCCTTTCTCTTTCTGTGTGTGTGTGTGCGTGCAAGTATCGAGAGCGAGACTCAAACAGAATAACAGACGTGCAGATTAGTGCGTGGTCGGTTGTATAACCTAAATACTACACACGAAAAAATTTCGTTAAAATGTATTTGTTGTTTTTGTTTGTTTTAAATCATACGTGAGTTATAATATTGTCTCATTATTGTAATAAGGTTTTGAGAAATGGAAACTCAAGAAAGTATGCAAAATATAGATTTAGAATAAATATAGAAAAGTAAGTTAATAAAATTGTATAACTTGAAGCAATTGCTTACTGTTTACATACGTTTATCGCACATGCGATTCGAGTGTTTGCTATTTACTATATTTATATACATTATAGCGAGACAATAGTGCAATCACGAATCCAAAGTTTCACTGAACTATACAGATTTTATTTTGAATTACATTCGGAGTTAAAAAAAATGCGTGAGAATTTTCATTACTGACCGCACACGTTTTTTTTTTTATTTTTTTATTTCTTTTTTAAATGTTACCTTTTTAATGGTATCATAACCAGCCAGGTACAAATAGTTCAATCAAAGATATTGGATCACAACTTCACACATACAAAATACGAAAAGACTTTATCCCCGACCTATTATTATTCGATTATAAATTATTTTTAAATATGAGAAGCCACTCTTTTATATTTACTTTTGTTTAGTTTCCCACAAATGATTATTGCTCTTAAAATGAAATGGCAAAATATATAATTTAACAGCAGTTTTGTTACACCATTTGTGGTGTAATTTGGCAGTATTCATATATTTATGTAAAATTTCAAGAACAAATATTCTAGAGACTAGCGATAATTAACATGACAGAAGTTTTAATGTTGTGCATTATATTTCGTTTCATGTTACTAACATTACTACTAACATCAACATCAATATTTTAATTTGTAATAAATCTTTTTCTGTAACTCAAAGTTTTTGTACCTGTATTAGTATTTTTTAGTTATTATTTTCTTCTCATATTATGGTTTAAATCATATTATTTAAATTGGTACATAATTTATTTTATTATTGTTTATAAAATTGCATGACAATACTTATAGCCATTGAATATACTGTTATATTCAATGGTTTGAATATTTATTGTGTTGTATGAGAAATCAATGAATATAATTTTATTCCTTAGCCATTTCCACAAAAAATGTGTACTACTTATTTTTTCTTATTCTTTAACATTAAAAATTACCAAAGTTTTAAAATTATGAGTTGATGAAGCAGTAAAGATTTATATTAGGGGTTAAAGTATGAAATTGCCGATTTGTATTGAAAAATTAAAACTAGCTTTTTCTAAAATGTAACATATTTATTTAATCAAAATATTTACCCTCATTATCTATACATTGTTGCCATCTAATCGGAAGTTCATTTATGCCTTTGCGATAAAACTCTGGGGATGTAGATTCGACAAACTGTGAAAGCATTTTGTACTGCCTCTTGGGAAGAAAATTTTTTACCACGTAGAAAATTGTCCAAATCACGAAAAAAATGGTAGTGCATTGGAGCAAGGTCTGGCGAGTACGGAGGATGACGTATGGTTTCTAACTGCAGCTCCTGTAGAGTTACAACGGTTTCTCGTGCAGTGTGAGGTCTTGCGTTATCTTTGAGCAATAATGGTGAAGATCGATTCACGAGTTGAGGCTGTTTCACTGCTAGTTTCGCCATCATTGTTCGAAGTTCGTCACAGTAAACATCTGCTGTTATTGCTTGACCAGACCTGAGAAAGCTATAGTGAATAACACCACGAATAGACCACCAAACAGTTACCATTACCTTTTTATTGGTAAGCTTTGCCTTAGGGCACTGTTGCGGCGTTTGACCTGGGGTCAGCCATTGCATTTTTCGCTTTCGGTTATCATAAAGAATCCACTTTTCGTTGCATGTCACAATTCGATCCAATATTCCTTCATTTCTGTACCGATTCAACAAGGCAACGCAAGTTTCAACACGCGTTTCTTTCTACAGATCAGTCAAATCATGAGGCACCCATTTTTCATATTTTTTTATCTTATTGATTTGATGCAAATGAGTCAATATTGTAGGTAAGGTAACGTTAAACCATGCCGCCAATTCCTGGGTAGTTTGACTCGGATCGGCTTCCACCATCTCCTTCAATTCAACGTTATTCACCTGTGTGGACAGGCGGTCTTCCACGTGGTTCGTTCTTCAAGTCGAAGTTTCCATTACGAAAGCGTTTAAAACAAAAACGCACGGTTCGTTCATTAGCAGTCTCCTCTCCAAACGCAGCATTGATTTTCGAAGTATCCATCTTTCCCGTTTAAGCTGAATAAAAAAACAATTGAAAGTCGAAAATCAAATGTAGCACATTTTTTAAAACAAGAACCTCATAGGTATCATGTGAAAAAAGTTTCACTCGGAAATCTCACACCATGAAGATTTTATGTTAATTCAAAGTATCTATTACTATAAAACGGCAATTTCATACTTTAACCCCTATTATTTGGATGTTGTCTGTCAGGTTTGCATTTAGTTTTTTAAGTTTAGTATCCATTGTAGTAGAGTGAGAGATATTTAAGTAATGATCTTTAGCATGGACTAAAGTGTTTGAACAAATACAAACTTCTTTGCAGCTCATTATTAACGTATACAATAAGCGGCTAGCTGGCGCCAACCGCAAATACAATGTTGTAGAATAAAATTATTCATTCAGGTAAAAACATCATACATATAATAAAATCGTAACAGAACCATGACTGTACATAAAATAATTTTAGAAAAAAATCATTGTAGTGTTACTCTACAAACGACAAATCCACCATTTTAGAATTTTTGGCTGGCTGTCGAACACACATCATACAAAAACCGCTGGATGAATTTTATTAAAACTTGGTACAGGTATAATGAAGTAACTGACACTGCTAGTTGAAAAGTATGTTAATGTCATTATAACAACTTGTTTACTAATGCAAAATAAGTTTGTAATTATACAAACACTGGATTACCCACTGCTTTACATCACCCTCGTTTCCTCTGTAATACCCACCCTTTACAATAAATTGTAACATATCCATAACTTGCAGGAAATTGTACCTAGTTTTATTTATAAGATTAGTTGTATATGTAATGCTCAATGTGATTATTTGCAATGAACTTATATTTGTTATTACTTTAAATATGTTTGATTCCTAACTGGCAAAGACAATGTAATGCATCCGATAAAATTGTCAAAATGTACAATTTTTTATTATAGTTAGTGCAACTACCTAGGCTGTTCCATAAAATAATAAGAAACCAAAAAAAATTACAGTTTTTCAAAATACTCCCTTCCAGCCTCTATGCTCCAGTCTCTCCAGCACTTGTTCATTCGACTGAACCAGCTTTTGAAACATTTTGAAAAAAAATCCTGCAGAAGGTGGAAAAGAGTCGTATAAATTCATCAATAGCCTCACCTGAAGTCTTAAATTTTCGTCCACATAGCATGTAGCATTGTTGTCAAGTCGCACAGGGCCAAATCTGAGCCGTAGGGTGAATGAGGTAACAACTGAACACCTGCCTGTAGTGGCTAAAAGTCCATGGTTCTAGGGGTCATGTGAGCAAGACTATTCTTGGTGAAAAAGAATGCCACAAGTTCCGCTCCTTGGGCAGTCGTCATTCAACTCCTTTAAGGCTTGGTTCAGGCAAACTTCGCAATACCATTCACTAGTAACTGTTTTACGAACTTTTAGTGGAATTATCATTACTGGACCACTAGTCGGAAAAACAGCATTCATTTTTTTTACACTTCAGCGGCAACAACTTTGGTGGGTAAGTCACCCTCTTCGAACACCCATTATATAGATTGTTGCTTCTAAACAGGTCATAGCTGTAGATCCAAGATTCATCAGTAGTTAATATGTAGGATACTTGTTGCAAATTCCCTCCATCAAACCTTTCCAGCATAAAGTTGCACCAATCTACACATTGGGATTTTTGCTCTTCTGTGAGAGATTGTGGTATCCATCGCGAGGCAATCTTCCTGACTTTAAGATGTTCATGCAGAATAGTGGAAACTGCCCATGATCCAATCTTCAGTCCTCTCAATGTGTAATGTTCCGATGATCCTTTATTAACCACTTCTCGTGAGATTCCTCTATTGTTAAACCTAGTTTATAGAAAATCATTGCACGAAATACTTCATGTGACACATTCATTGTTGCAATCAATTAGACACATTCATTCTTGCAATCAATTATTGACTGACATATGGTCATAAAAAAATGAAGATTACCAGTGATTTTTACCATAGAGGTTTACATTAAAATTACCCTCCAATCTGTTATAAATATAGGACAAATTGATTGATAGTAACAAATTAGCTAAATACTTTTGGAACAGCCCACATACAAGTTGCTGTTAGTGATTAAGTTTGGTAAGAATATTATTTAAAAGTAGTTTCTCAGACTATTTTTGTATAATTCACTTTTGAGCAATGGTTTCACTACAAGTTCTCATTGTAATGTGCCGTGATGATGTTCATTGCTGTTTGCTGAATTTCAATAGCTGTGTTAGGAGTAAATGCCATAATATAAATACTGTATGTTCATTGTAATAGAATAGAATTATTGAGATGTTTGAAATTGGATTTTATTTATTCTACATTTTCTTTTACAGTAAATAAATCTCTATCCTACATACAAATCATTCTGATATTCTTCAATCTGATTAATTAGTTTTATGGAACTAACAATTATTTTCCACCCTCCAGGACATCTTTCGCTTCATTGATTTTAGCAGCAATGAGTGGTGATCCTCCTCTATCTGGGTGGTTCAGCAACATAATTTTCCGATGGGCATCTCTTATCTGCTTCAAAGTGAAAAAGGAAAACTAAAAATCAGTATTTCATACAATTAAGACTATTAAAATCCCACTAAAAATAACCAAACTACTCACTTTTACCTTGCTAGCTGTAGGACTTATACCTAAAATAAGAGCTGCTTCTCGTTTAGTCATTTTAGGTTCAAAACCACCTTTATAATATTTCGAATTTGCTAAACTTTCTGAATCAAATTTTGGTAAATTTCTCATTGCTTCGGCAAATTTAGTGGATGCATTTGGAATCTGTCTGAGAACGTAGCGGCCTGCAAATCCGACAGCTGCCATTCCCAGGCCAGCTAGAATTATTGAACTTGCCTGTAAATAGTAGTAATATTGTGTTGAACAATTATTTTAAAAAAACATGTATCTGAACAAGTTGATAAAGTTATTTTACAAACTTACCATGCTATACGATAAACATTAATTATTTGTCAATATAAACTTAATTTGATTTGAACATTTTCTAATTTACAGCGTGAATTCTAATTCGATATTTTTTAACAATAAAAATAGTGAAATAAAGATATTAAATCGTTCTACAAATGTGACACTATAAACTTCAAATTTCAATTTCGTTTTAATACATAATTATATATATATATCATTTGGACACTGGTGTAACCGTTGGGTCACAGACAACAAATAATTAGATGAAACTTATATTCATACTAAACATGAAGTTGACAAGGTCCTGATGAACCTGGTGTATTTAAATCTTCTTTTTTATGAAAAATATATCATAGTGCATGCTGGCAACAACAATGGAGTTAATGAAAATTGTTTACTTGCAGAAAATCTCTTAGTACTATAGCATAATTCGCAAGTCCAATGATCATAGAAATGTGCAAAAGGTGTGCGCAAAATACAAAGTCCTGTCACACCATACCACATGATCATACTTCCAATGTAAAATGTCCAATGTAAAATTAGTATCCAATGCTAGTGACATCTGCTTCTACGGGTCATTCCTCTAACACAAACGCTAACGACATCTGCATCGCTGCGTTATTTCTCTAATGTTGTTCTATTCCAATTTTCATACTCCACGTGTTCAACGATTATAGTCTGTGCGAAGAGAACTCGTAGGATTTGAGAACGCGGCAGGGTGGGTGTAATTACAGTTTTTGTTTTGTTGACAACACTGTCGTATCATTATAGCTCGACTGTAAGATCTTGATACTTGAGTAATAAAATGGTTTCAAAGTAATAATCTTTGATTGTATGACCTTTTTTGCTTGTAAACCAGTAGGTCTCCTACCAGCAATAATGATATTTTGTTCTAATATTTATTTATTTAAACTTACGGCACAAAAATTGCACAGAGGGCAGTCTTTGCCAGTCAATATAAATATGTTATTCTACAAAAAAACAAATATTTTATTCTATAAAAATTAAGTATAAGGCATAACACAGTATACTATTTAAATAAACAGTTGTCAGGCCGCTTGGAGGCCTTAATCATAACCATAATCAAAGTCAGATTCTAAATATTCAATGCCGGATATGATTTGAGTAGCTTTGAAGCTGCCACTCTCCCAAAATATATCTTCTGTACTTGGCGTGTTTGGATATGTTACATTTATTACAAATTTTTGCATATTTTCAATGAAATGATCTTGTTTCCAATATTTTTGGTCCAATGTATCACGTGATTACACTCTTTTTGCCACTGTTCTACAGTAATATCACTAAATCATTCATTTATTATTGGCAATCGATCTTTAGCAGATACACTAACATTGTTTGCTAACACTTTTCTGTTGATTAAACTCTTTTGCATTAAGGTTAGGTACTATGATATGGCGATAACCAGACGTTATCGTGCCTTGAGTAATTGATTTATTTCATACATGGGTTCTCTTTTGTTCTTTTTTATTAAACTTTATATTTCAGCCTTAAGTGCATTATCTAAATATGATATTCCGTTATCCTTCAACCATTTTTTCAGTGTCTTTCTAGTCATTAAAATTTTTATTCGGAGGCTTAAATGTACACTGTGACAGGATGCGTTATCTAGCAAAATCACAGACAGTTGAGGTAGATTTAATAAAGAATACAATATCTCTATCTATCTAATCACTAATTTATACCTAGGAAATTGTTTATTACGGCTCTATAATGATAATTACAACATAAGAAATACCGTAAAACTTTACCCGCTTTTAGTGGGTTAAGCGAATTATCTTAAAAAATATGAATATATTAAATATTGTGTTTGGACTACACAATCATAAATATACTCTTCTGTGCATTCATTATCAAACGATTACAGAAACATGTAAATATATTTGTCAAAAAATTCACTTAGTGTTGGTCAAAAATAGTAAACTTTTGGCAAGTTTGCCCACTTGCCATTATATTTCTGTAAGTTCGATATTATCAACCATATTTCTATTAAAAATGTTTTGTACTTAATTATAAATTCAGATTGAAAAAAAAAACATACACAGTTATAAAGTTAAAGTTAATTATACATATCACTATTATACTGGAAATCCCACAATACACAATTTTTCTAAACAGTTTTTTTTTTAAATATTTACTTTCATTCAATCACTCAATCATCTTTGTTGTCTATAATTCATTCATTCAAATCTTTTCAAAAAGTATTTCTCTAGTTTGGAATACTGAATTTTATTCTTTTCTTCTCAATTTTTGAAATCTTATACCGATAGTAAGGCATTTGGAGTATAAAAAAAGAACAGATAAGACGAAACAAATATATAACTTATACGACAAAAATCGTAAAGATCGCTGCATGAATATAATACTGGCAACACGATAGAACCCGAGCAGCCACATACATTTTGAAGAAAAAAAACTACCTAGACCTTTGCCTTTTTGGAAGAGGTTCAACATGGCAGGAGATCAAGCGCAATTTTTCCAGTTACTAAATACTTTATTGTCCTCCGACAATGACATTCGTTCCCAGGCAGAAGTAAGTACCTTAGAAATAATTAATTCTAAACGTTTATTTGCCAGAATCATTATCGGAAACAAGGTATTTCATGTAAAAAACTATATTTGTAGCCTCGTGTCAAAACGTGCTTAGGGAGTTTCTCCCATGTAATTTATGATTACTATAGATGATTCCATGATTCACATCTAGTTTAAGAAGAAACACATTGCTAAATCAACTTATAATTTTTACTTCACATCTTTTTATTTTCATTAAAATTTATTTATCAGTTCATCAATTTAAAATTTGATTAGCATAGACTAGTTTCACGCGTGTGGTTTTGGCGGATATTGACATTTTTTAACCAACATTTTTCACAAAAGCACACGTTTATTTCTATACACTATACATCAAACTTTCTGGACAAATATAAAATTCGCAATGCCCTTCTTACTATTTATAACTTCAGTCTATAAAAAAAATTGCTATAGCCAGTTGTCTTACAAGGTCAAGTTCAAGTTGTAATTTTGAATCTTAATAACTAGCATGCATTTTAATTTTGAATAGTGTAAGTAAAAGTAATTTAGTCAGCACTAATTGCACAATAAAATTAAATTGCACTAATTTGCATTATAATTTGCACATACAGTTTTAAAAATCAGAATTTTAAAATTCCCTGTAAACTATAGTATTTGTGGTACCTAGCATGGTAATTTCAATTGGCAAAAAATCAATAGTGCAATAAAGTTTAGCTCTCTGTAAAAAGAATACCTACATATTTGCAGTACATCCATATTGCATAAAACAGATTAAATGTATGGCAGAAAATATGTGAATTAATATTAAATATTCTCTTGATATCAACTTAATTTTATCTCAATTAACATTTATTTAAAAATTTCAAAATTTTAAGGCTTGTACTATATTAAGATAACACTTTTGAGTTTGTTGATCTAAAATAGCAATGGCTATTCTGATTATTATTGATCATAATGTGATACAAACAGGCTCATCAAAATTAAATTAAATTTTCATTTTTGTTTGGCACAGGAAGCATACACAAATATCCCAACAGAGGCAAAAGTAGTTCACCTAGTGGGTGCAATACAAAATGTGGAACTCGGAGAGGAAGGGCGGCAAACTGCTGCTGTGTTGCTTCGACGTATCCTTAGTGCAGAGTTCTTTGAGTTCTTCCCAAAGTTACCAGCTGAACAACAGACCCTATTTAGAGAACAACTCCTTCTCACACTACAGATGGAAGTCAGTCAGCAATTGCGCCGCAAGGTATGGTATTACATGAAACTAGTCTTTTTTAAGCTAGTGCTTCAGAATAGATAATGATTTTTATTGCTAATTTGTGACATTAAACCACATTGATATCTACAGGTGCAAAAATAGAGAGCATTAGGTAATTATTAATAGGTACAGATTTGACAAAACTATAAAAAATCCTAAATGGCTTTGGAACCCTCCAGCCTTTTAACATGAGTATTCACTCTCAGTCATTAACTATAGTGAAAAAGGTTCTAAAGCAGGGTGTGAAATTCAGTTCATTTAACAAAACTGTTTTTCATTCCTCCAGTGCAGAATGCAAATAACATTACATTAGGGTTTGTTCCCGGGAATTCTCGTCCCGGGAATTCCCGGGAAATCGGTTGGTCTCGTTCCCGGGAAATTCAGCTCGAGAAAAGTCGAGACATCGAGAAATTTAAATAAACATTTTTACGCTTAGCATTTCTTTGTAAATGCGAGGTGGCGGCGGCAATCGGCGGCATCCTTTGACAGCGCGGCTCGTGTCTGTCGGTATCCTTTGTTTTCGCCGACAAACGCAAGCGCCCGCGCGGCCCCAGTTGTGTTTCGTTCATTCGTGTTTCAACTCCCGCCGTGTTCGGATTACTTCGGATTGAAAATCGGATCATAAAGCCAGCATAGTGTACTTATTTAGTAACGTACGAGTAATAGAATTGCAGAACAAACAGGTAAGTTTTGTTATTATTTATTTAAAACTAGCTTTCCGTCCACGGCTTCGCCCGTCATCAGCCTAACCTAACCACATCAACCCACTGCTGGGCATAGGCCTCCCCACTGTTGCGTCAGTTATTTTGTAGGTACTAAAATACTTACTAATCCTTGAACTGTTTGTTATAGATTTTACAACTGATGGACCAAAATGGAAACTTCCAAAGTTTGGAAATATTTCAAAAAAAATAAGGACGCCTCAAATTCGCAATGTCTAAAATGTCCTAAAACCATATCCTGTAAAGGATCAAACACAAGTGGACTAGTGAGGCATTTAGCTCATGTACACAAAATTGATGTAAGATCCACCGAGGCTCAAATGAACACAGAAGACGGATCTACCAGCTCGTCCAGTTCCGGGGTGACGGCACCAAAAAAATCTAGAAGTGCTTTTGAAACTATGCACGTACAGCAGACACTGAAATTTGACGTTCAACCCAGAAAATCGTTAGGTGAAATTTTAGCTAAACTTTCTGCCCAAGACGGTTTTACTATAAGAGGCATTACTAAAAGTGAATTTATCCGTGAATCACTTGTTGCCAAGGGGTATAAACTCCCAAAGACCCAAACCGAAGTAATGAACCTAATATTGAAGTTTTATGATGAAAAGGAGAAAGAGATGATAAAAGAGCTTTCTCAGATTTGCACATCAGGAAACCGGCTAAGTGTGACAATTGACGAGTGGACAAGCATACGAAACAGACGATATTTTAGCGTCTGTGTCCATACAGCAGAGGCAAAAGTTTACAATTTGGGGCTAGTTTACATACCCGGAAAATGCGGTGCCGCAGAGGTTAGAGAAATAGTAGAGGAGCGTTTGAAATACTTTGGGGTAAACTTCGAGCATTACGTCTTGGCCGTAACCAGCGACGGGCCAAATGTTATGAAAAAATTTGGCAGAGAGAGCCCCTGTGAGATGGTCCTCTGTGTAAACCATGCCATCCATTTGGCTATTCTTGATACCTTTTGTAAAAAAAAACCAGAAACTACAGTTGCTAGAAGAAACACACCTGTTAGCGACGATGAACACAGCAGCTCTGATGAAGCCAGCACTGATATCGACGACGAATCTGATGAAGAATCTATATTGCAACCTGATGACGACATAAATAAAGTCCTGAATGAGACCCGTTCGATCATAAGATTTTTCAGAAAGAGTCCTCTCAGAAATATCACACTACAAAAACATGTGAAGACTGAATTCGGGGCAGAACTAGCCTTATTACAGGATGTCAGAACTAGGTGGAATTCAAAGCTAACAATGATTGAGCGTTTCTTGAAGTTAAAAAATTCCATTAAAAAAGCCTTGATTGATTTAGATAGCTCATTTAAATGGAAGGAGGAAAATATTTGTGTACTACAAAAATTGCTGTTGATATTGACGCCAACGAAACTTGCAGTAGAAGCATTGAGCAGACAAGGTGCCAATTTACTAACTGCAGAGGCTATAATAGACGTGTTGCTAAAACAATTACAAAATATCGACCACCCTTTGGCTCTTCAATTAGTAGAATCTCTTAAAATGAAAATATCAGATCGTCGGAATACACCTCTAATATCGCTGCTACGCTACCTAAACAGCCCCGATAATTTTATGCACAAAAAGAGTGATTATTTTATCGATAATAGCAAGACATTTTTAATTGGATATGCTGAAGACTTATTCAATCGCCTATACCCCACTGTTCCCACTACTACAGAACCTTTGACAGAAAATAATTCAGAAGTTGTTGAAGCAGGCGTAAGCGAATCAGAACCTGAACAAGACAGCTTTGCAGCTCAATTAGAGAGAGCAATAAAAGGTGTTTCGAAAAATGATGAATCAACTAATGCTGTGGTGCTTTCAAAATCAATAATAAAAAAAGAGTTTTTGCTATTTGAAAAAACAGGCAAGAGGACTCCTAATCTGGAAACACTATACAAGGCATTAATTTCAGTCAAGCCGACTTCAACAGAAAATGAAAGGGTATTTTCCATATCGGGAAATGTGGTCAGTAAGATTAGAAGCCGCCTGTCTGATAAATCTATTAATGCTTTAGTTTATCTTAAGGCATATTTTATAAGAATTAATAAGTAGGCTTAAAGACAGTTATTTTTTTCGTATTAATAGCAGATACCTATTATTTAATTACATTAAAACTGCCAAAAATTGTGATGCATACCATATCACCCACATAGTGAGATTAGTGAGTGACTTTTAGTTATGATGAGAAAATTTATGATTGTTTTTAGTTAAAAATGTTTGTTTTAAGCTGATTGTTAACAGAGATTTTGTTTTTTATTAAAAATTAGTGAGATTAGTTATGGTGAGAAGAAAAAATATGATTGTTTTTAGTTAGTATATTTGTTTTGAGCTGATTTTTTATTAAGAATTAGTTTTTTGTTTCAAATTATGTTGATTTTATCATTTAAAATAAACACAATTAAATTAAAGACTCTTTTTATTATTTAAATAAAAAATCTAGACAAAAATTTACTTTTTTCTCGACAACCCGAGAAGACCCGAGAAATCAGGCTCGAGAACTCTCGACACCCGAGAACTAAAAAACCTCGAGAAATCGGAAACCCTACATTACATATACTTATTTAAAAATTTTCCAATATTGGTAAATACTCTGGAACATCAATGAAGGCATGAAGTCTAAATATAAGTGATGATGGAATGTGGATTCTGCCAAATGTCGAGTTTGGATGAATATTCGGTTAAAACATGTGCGGAAACCAAACTTTACTTAATTTCGCATGCTTTACTTTAAATTGGTTAAGAAGTGTCTTAGCTGCCCAACCAACATAGTGTACATACAGTGAGCCACTACTCAGAGGCAGGAAATATATGAAGAGATAAGAAATTGCATTCTGCCAGATCTTGCTGAAAAGTTGATGTTTTTGATTGTTAACCTAACTTGTTAACAGAAGCATCACGTAAAAACTACTCAACAAATTTTGATTTGGTTTTCACTAATGTTTCACTTAGGTAAGTGTCCAGAAGGAAAACTAGTGTATGTGTCATCTTCATATGGCACAGGGAGTAATTAAAAAATATTTTACAGCTGTTTAGTATACGTGTGAGCAAAGCCTTGGTTTGTAGGTAGTATTATGTAATCATTGTAAAATACAACAAATTTCTGTCCATCTATTACAGATCAGATCAGTTTTCTAGTATGTATGAGCAGTGACTGTGATATTTGAAATTCATCTATCTGCTTTTCAGTGGCCTCTCACTAAACTGCCCTTGCCACAAAAAAAATAATTCTGTCAAATTCAGTATTCAGTCAATCACTTTGGTATCCTTCATGTGATTCATGTGTGTGTGACAATTCATGTGACATAAGATGGTATTTGCCAGTTAGGGGGTGGTTTGAAATTTTGTTATCCAAAATAAACACTAACCTAAGAAGTATTAGTAAATAAATATGAAACTGATTACAAGTCCAGTCCTGAGGTATCTTTTTCCAGTGAAAATACACATATTTTTGTATCTAAAATATGGAGTGAACCAGACTTGCTATTATCAAACTTATACTACTACAAGAATTGTAATTTTAAAAACACCATTCTATGGATCAATGTGAGTTCAGGGTGTGATTTTTTAATGAGCCTTGTTCCTTATTTTGTACAGTATTAAATGTAAAGCATTGAATATAGATACTATGTATATGTATTACATAGTGATGGAATTGGTAATTACTGACCACATAGAAATATGTTTTAATTCTAATAAAGTTAAAAAAGGTGGTAGTTATTGTTAGTAGTTACTCTGTACATAGTAGTACACATATAATAGTTATATATTATTTATCTTTTGGAACTAAATAAGAGAAGAAATTGATGGGGTAGTTGTTCTAAATGTATTTTGGGTATAAAATTGGTTGACTTAGTAAGCACTGAGCAATTCAGTGGGTTGTTAGCAATAAAGATTGGGTCAATTACCTGTGCGCCAGCGAACAATGGATGCCTACAGCCTGTACGAACAATGACCTTGTCTATCATTTGATTTATATGATAAGTCGCTTATACTACCTGTATATATGTATAGAATCATGCTTTTTTAAAAAAATGAACGTCATTGCCACTGTCAAACAGGTGTATGTGCATTATATTACTATGCCCTCCACATACAAATATTTTCCCCTTCAGAATACAATGTCAATGTTCATATTTGTCTTCTTACATTCTATTTACAATGTGAAACATATTACGAACTTATTAATGTAATATGTATGGTTAAAGATTGATTTTTTGCTGATTGTACATTCCATATTTGTTCATATATACCTACCTAGCTATTTCTTTTTATTGACACTTCATTTAAATACTCTGTAATTGCATTAGTCTTTCCGTAATTAGATACACTGATTCATAGTACTATCTAATAATACACCAGACAATGACTCATTGGCTTGCCCAAGTGTGATAAGAATAATGACTAAATTTTTTGTTACAGATCTGTGACGTAGTGTCGGAGTTAGCCAGAAATCACATTGATGATGATGGTATCAACCAGTGGCCAGAGTTTCTGCAGTTCATGTTCAATTGTGCAAATGCACAGGATCCCAACATGAAAGAAGCGGGAATAAGAATGTTTACGTAAGTTGAGCTAGAAATTTGATAACTAATTGTAGTTTTGTTATAAATGCATGATATTACCGGATAGTGTCCTTGGATTTTGTCATCCTGCTGACACTCTCGATTTCATGCTATATCATAATGTGGTTCCCTCAATATCAGCTTTATTGACTGATGTTTGAAATTAAGGCCATAGACAATGAATGACTTTAATTTGAAAAAAGTCTTAGAGTAGGGAACAGATAATAATTTTTTTTTTCTAACAGGTCAGTACCAGGTGTATTTGGGAACATACAGAATCAAAACTTAGACGTGATCAAAAGGATGCTCTTCTCAGCCTTGCAACCTACAGAATCTGAGGTTCTCCGCATACAGGCTGTGAAAGCTGTTGGTGCTTTCATTTTACTTCATGACAAAGAATCTACTATTCTGAAGCACTTTGCTGACTTGCTGCCACCTCTTATGCAGGTTTGTTTTATAAATATTTATTCTTAGTTTTGAACAACATAGTTTTAAACATCTTTATTTCTGAAGAATTTGTATGGAAAGCATTGCAACAGAGATATTTAAACATTAATCCCAAAGACGGAAAATTTTCAATGAGCAGAAAAAAATGCTACACAATGGTTTCTGACAAATTGAAAATGACCATAAACAACCATAAAGTGAAATTTGTCTGGGCTTATTGAAGTATGTCAATTTATCGGGAAAAGAAATGACATTAACAGAGTAAAAATTCGTAAAAGAAAGATTCTCCAGATATGTTGATTTATATATTGATTCTTTTTCTTTCAATTTTTGTTTCTTGTTCTTTTTTAATCATTGATTACACTAGTCAACAAAAAAAAATTTTTTTTTTATATCGTACACAATTTCATGTGATTCGTTTTCTATGTGCTAGAAATAATGTAGAAAGCCAAATATAACATTTCTATCACGTCACAATTTTATGATATAGCAACATTTATATTATTACTTTTTTAACAATTTTTAAATTTAATTTCATTCATTTTGGACTGAAAAGAACTTCCTTTTTAATTTTTTTCGTTTCTCGATGGTACTTTGTGGTTGGGGTTTCCCTAATTAACAACCAGCAGTAGTCTGCTAGCATCGCAGGGTTCCATTTCCCTAGATATCGTTTTTCAATAACAGCTATATCTTATTGGAATCGCTCTCCGTGTTCATCACTCATAGCTCCCATATTTTCGGGGATAACTCTTTGTAGATGAACTAAACAGTCAAATTTAACATTCTTTTGTCCTGGAATTTAGTATTTCTTAAAGGTCATATTTTCTGAATGTAATGTTGATTTCTAGCGTAGCTGTCCCATTCACTTAAAAAACAGCAATACTTTGTGTAGCCAGTCTGCAACCCCAAAAGCAAAGCGACAAATTTAAGTCAGCACAAATGAACCATTTATGTGTATTGTACTTGATTTTTTCCAGGATATGTTTCAGTACATCATAAGTTTCTTTAAAATGGGCACCATAAGCTACTGGCAATGAAGGAAATTTATTTCCATTGTGGAGTAAAACAGCTTTTAAACTTGTCTTAGACGTGTCAATAAAGAGTCGCCAATCATTTGGTATGTGCTCATGACCCATCTTACCCATCAGACCGTCGACATCAGAATAATAGACTAAGTCTCCATCCATTGAATAAAAATCTATAAAGAAATTGTGACGCTTGCGGTATGCAGTAACATTAACATCCAACTGAAGGAGATTCCATTGCTTCAATCTTGAACTTAATACTTCAGATTTCTCTTTAGATAAATCTAAATCTCTAATTAGATCGTTAAGCTCTAATTGACTAATCAGATGTGGCATTTTTGAGGTGCTTGGAACTGGAAACTCCTCCTCTCCGCCATAATTCTCTTCATAGTTTTCTTCGGAGTCACTTGAAATCGGTTCAGTATTGGGTGGCTTCTTAGGTATTGGAAGGTCATCCGAATGTGGCACTGTTTTCGTAACAGACGATACATCTGGGTATTTTATTGTGGACTTGGATTTTCTTGAAAATCTTTTTAATTAGTGAGAGAAAAGTAGCAGTCACTCACATGATCTTTAGGTTCGCGCCATATTGCAGATTGACCAAAAGGCATTCCATTACATTTTCCTCTAAACCAACACGTCAATTTTGTATGGCAGGTAAGACAACAGATATGTGGCAACCAGTATTTATCTTGATTACGAACATTCAAGTTAAAATATGCACTATAACACTCCTTAATCAATGATGTGATTGCCTTTTTTTGACTTTTTGGTGTGTATAAACCACAAATATAGCAAAAAGTATCAGGAGAATTTGTACAAATGTGAGACATGTTGATAGATATATCACCAACTAATTTCTTTACAACATTAGTGCAACTTTACAGTATTGCTTAAAATTTACATCTACCCTCAAAATAAGTTTAAAAATATGCTTTTTTCGGAATTCAAATATTCTGCCAGTTTTAGACGTAATGTAAGGAAACTATTATTTTTGGGGTAATAGGAGTGAGTATGTCTACGAAATGTACTACATACTTTTTACGATATTTTTTCAGTGTTGACTAGTGTTATTTAATGATATTTATCATGATATAGAAATGAGAAATTTTATCACTACTATTTAAACAAATTAAGACAATTTTCTACCAAGGAATCACTACTAAGATAAGGGGGAGAGTGCATGCTACATTTCCACAGCCGCTGGGCGCACTTTACTGGCCACGTTACCCCTCTCACAGAAGACTACCTTGAAATGTACTGCATTTCCTACTTTATCGTATTTCCCCAATGTACGTACGTGTTTCGTGAGTAAGATATTCCAGAGCTCATTCCCATCCCATCCCTCCCGAGTTTCCTAATCCATTTCTTAATCTGCAAAGGTAGGCAGCGCATCCGGGGACGTGCCACCGTTTGTCATTCTGGACTGATATTGTCATGTATCGCGGTCATGTCATGGTCAGTCATGTCTATGGACAACAGTATCCACTTACCATCAGGTGGACTGTATGCTCGTCTGCCGCCTTTTTTCTATATAAAAAAAAGTTCTATATTGATATTTTGCACACAAACTCCTATGTGCACATTGTCATATAAAATGTGTTACTGTCGAGTGTGCAACATTAACTTGAGGATTTCGCTAACAGCATCCTTTTTTAGGATGTAGTTTGATAGTAGCCCTCAATACAAAAATATCCAACCAGATTTTACACATACAATGTGCACTGCAATTCAATAGCTATGAATTTTTTTAATTTAAGTTTAAATTTTTTGTTTAGTGTGTAAAATCTGCCTTTTTGGCTTTTAGACTGAAATAACGTCAGTAGTGAATCCAATAATTATTTTTATAATCACAGGTCGTGGTCCAATCTATCGAAAAAGCGGAAGACGATGCGGCTCTGAAAGTGCTTATTGAATTGGCAGAATCTGCACCCAAATTCTTAAGAGCGCAGCTAGAACCTATCTTCCAAGTTTGCATAAAGGTAAGCTCAATATTCATCACTACTTTATTATCTTCCGAAATGTTAAACAGTTACTCCGGCTCTATATATAGGACTCAGCATAAAAAGGTATGTTCATTAGATTTTACATCTTTTATGTAAATATAGAGCAACTAATCTCGCTATTAAGTATATGAAGGCGATACTCAATCTTATGACCTGAATCTGCTCGCTCGGAACGAATATAATGCACTAATGTAATGTTATCATGTTTACTGGATTTAGATCAAGATGTGTTTTTACTCCACTGCTTTTTGCACTGCTATTCTGTTACAGTTATCTAGGCCACCAATATTTTGTAGCTGTTTTACTGTTACTGATTGGAAATTACTAATACACAGTGCTTTACCATTTTGCATCACATTTTTATAGTGACGAGTGTGATAATGATCAAGCCAGGGATTTTAACCTCTGAACATAAAAATATGCAGTACCACACATTTTAGTTATTGTGAATTGATTAAAACTTCTTATGAATTGATTAGCTGTTTGTTTCCAAAATAATTACTATGAGTATTTTTGTATTTTTTTTTTTTGTGTTTTTGAGTTTACTATTTCTGATTATTTTCCTTCTGTTATGCTGTTTGTCAGGAATCAAGAGCGTTTTTCTATGGATCTTTCCAATTCCAATTCATATATCTGTCTTCTTCATTATAAGAACTATTGACACTTACCATTACGTGGGACCGCTTGCTCTTCCCCAAACTAGTCTATAAAAAAAAAAAAAAATATGTGTTTAATTAAGGCTACCAAAAACTTTAATGTTATCGAAAAGTACTACTATATTAGAATGTGATTTATACTAATTTGTTAGAATACAATACTCAATTTCTGATGTTACCGGTGTTAAGAAAAATCAAAATCAAAACAGTTTTACAAATATTTTTTGTATTGTGCTTATCTCAATATTTGGAAAATTTTAACCAGTTATAAGACATCGGATAATAACGCCTTGTTTCAGATAACGATGATTTTAGTTAAAGTCACATACCTATTATGTAAGCTCACAATCATAAAACTGTCTGGAGTTAAACAATTAAACTCCTGTCATTTGCAGGTGATAGGCGACAAAGAAGCGGAGGACACATGGCGGCAGCTAGCCCTGGAAGTCCTGGTGACACTTTGCGAGACCGCTCCCGCGATGGTCCGCAAGCAGGTCCCGAACGCGGTGCGCACGCTTACGCCTCTCGTGCTTGAGATGATGTGCGAGGTCGAGGACGAGCCCGAATGGACGCTGCAGGACGACGCGGCTGACGACGACAATGACAAGTGAGTTACTGGCTTTATATACAGGGTTCCTCAAGGCAGTGCCTCGTGGCACTACATTGTATGGCTTGCACCTCCAAGATGTCTTATAGAAAGACAGAAAATACATTTATTTGTTACCACAGCACACACGTACATAAATTACTCTAAGCAGTAATTATATCACAATATAATGCAAAGAGTGTACATGTTGCTGCAACAAATGTGTAGGTCTCCAACTAAGCATGTTGCTTCACCAACCTACATATAGTGCTGATATCATAGAAAAGATACATAACAAAAGTTTGTGACATTGAATGGAATCCAGCATGTCGCGTCACGAGTACATATTAGGGATAGGAATCTTCTCCCTTAGCTCCGTTAACCACTTTTACAGTAGATTATAGCTCAATTTAGTATTTCAAAACAACGACTAGCTAGTGACATGGCTCGGTACAGATTGAATGAGCACCGTGAGAAGTAGGAGCTTCCCCCTGGCACACAGCAACCAATAGCTTGCGTTATCTATTTCTATGCATGCCTGACATTCTGTTGAGGGCCTGATACCTGTTGAGTTAGCTGCGTTTATTTGTATTATGTATTGTATTCCTGTAACACTTTTAAATCATCTATTGAATGTTTATTTACTTAATTTATATTTCTCATCTTACCCTGCCATATGCTAGACCTATATATCTATCTGTCTTAATTTACCACAAAGAGTGTCTTAAAACTAATACTTCGTGTTGTAAGACTTCATTATATAGGCTTCAAGTTCTATACTGAAGCCTCAACGAATCTTACGAGACTAAATAACGAGATAATTAGCGTCCTGTGTTCCCTATACATTTGGATGTCAGTCCCTCGATAACACCGTTTAGATTACACTCTGAAAGACTTTTAAATAGATTTATTTAATATAGATATTTCTAAATCTAAATATGTCATTTTTATTGTAATACATCCAGATAAAAACCATGACAAGACATTTGAAATATTATTTTGAATTCCATCTAACATTATTGAAGTTTATTAAAGTTATTTGTTTTAATTTTTAAATTGTATTGGTTATATAATAGGTCGGGGAAAAAGTCTTTTCGTATTTTGTACGTATGAAGTTGTAATCAAATCTCTTTGGTTATACTATTTGTACCTGGCTGGTTGTAATACCATTAAAAGTTGACATTCTAACAAATATTAGAGAAACACTATTTTCCGCGATTTTCCCATTGTTTTTCAGTCTGTGAAAATGAGTGAAAGTAATGAAGAAATTCCCTACATTTTGAAATTTTATTACAAAAAACGCAAAAATGCGACACAAGCCGCAAAAAATCTAATGCGGTATCGGTAAAGGTAGCACAAAGTTGGTTCAAACATTTTCAGTCTGGAAATTTTAACGTGATAGATGCAGCTCGCTCTGCTTGCTCAGTTACAGATAAAGTCAATGCCATCTGAAAACGTGGAGCAAGATTCACACATCAGTAGTTATGACATTGCTGAGGAACTGGTATTGGTCATACAAAATCTGGGTACCAGAACAAGCTCGATATTTGGGTGCCACATGATCTTACTGAAAGAAAGCTCATAAACCGTGTTTCCATTTGCCATTCTTTGTTAAAACGAAACGAAACCATTTTTGAAACGATTGATCACAGGTGACGAGATTACGACTTATGACAAGAACGTGCGAAAAAGATCGTGGTCAAAGCACAGACAGGCTCCACAAACAGTGGCAAAACCCGGCTTAACGCGAAACAAGCTGATGGTGGGATTGGAAAAGTATCGTTCATTATGAGCTTTTACCGTCGGGGAAACTATTGATTCTGACCTATACTGCCAGCAACTGATGAGATTAAAGCAAGCAATTGAGACAAAACGGCCTGAGCTGATAAACAGAAAGGGTGTAATTTTTCACCATGATAATGCCAGACCACACATGTCATTAGCCACTCAGCAAAAAGTAGTGTAAGGTTGACATCAAGAGAGGGCTGTCAAAATTACTCATCCTAATTTTTTGGCCAAAAATCCCAGAATTTCTACAACAATGGGATCATGACACTATCTACAGGTGGCGGCAACAAGTTATCGACCAAAACGGCACGTATTTATGACCAATATGACTTGATTTTCTATTGTCTGGTATTAGTAGAGAGTTGTGTGTAGAGGTGTGCATCTCATAGAAGCGAACAAGCAGAGCCTACCATTTAATTGCTGTTTATCTACACTAAACCAACACTTACGTGGGCGAGCCGTGGCCGGTTGTTTACGTGGTATTCCTTGCGATAGTTTACAGTTTATTAAAAATAGTCTTTATATGAAGCATTTCCCAGCTAAGTGTTTATATGATTACAAACTTTTTTCTGTGTTCCTAAACGAGTCTAAAAGTGATTTTAATTCTTAACTAATAAATAGGTTTGTTCTACAATGCTATATTTGCGGTTAACGTGTGTGTATGCTCGATTGGCCGAGACTTAAGAGGTCATTATTTCGCAACCTTTGTCACAGTTGGTCAGGAAAAATTAATTAATGATTTACAATGAAATATTAAACGGTAAAAATCATAATTTAATTTTATTAGTAAAGGGTTCCTGAGGCACTAAAATGGTTGTGCTTTACTGTCCGGCCGCTGAGAGAATGCGTTCCTGACAGGTCGTGAAAGAATGGACGATGTAACTTTGAAGTGGCGAAGAATTTACGATACAAATATTATCGTTTATTTGCTCATTATTTGCTATTTACAATATCATTATGTTAACTTACAATAAATGTTATAATTTTGCGCTAAATGTAATGTTAAATAAATAAGAAAACAATATTTTTTAAATCCATACTGCGCTGTTACAAGGCTATGTCAACTGTTTATTTTTGTAGTGATGTACCAAAAATACTAGGCAATTGTAACGTTATCTGTCGTTATACTATAAAATAATACGATTTTCTTTCTAATAATTTAATAATAATAGAATAAAGTTAATAATAATAATAATATTATAAAGCTGCGCCCAAATCGAACGCGCGAAGGCAAGTAGCACAATATGAGTAGCTTATTTTATATTTCTGGTAAAAAATAGCAACCCCAAATGGCGTAGTGGGCCGCCATTTTGTTACGCTAAAACGTCTGTTGTGATTGTAGTTTCATGCGCATCGACTACGTTCTCCAGTGTTTCTCGTTCTGTTTTTTCTTGTGACCCGGCTTTCGTTTAATTGACTGTTCCTGCTTCTTATACTGATCTCGGCGCTAAATTGGACTTCGATTGTGTTTCGCATTGTTTTGTGTTGTACTTTTGGTGCATAATAATGCCGAAACGTGGACAAACATTGAAAAGTGAAACCCGTGAGCTAATCATCAAGCTGCAAGATCACGTTGAGCGTGAAAGACAAAAGGATGAAAGCAGAACAGATGCTAAAGCAGATGCTAAAAGCAGAACTGATCAAATTAGTTAACACGTTCAATGCCACTGACACGCCCTGCGTGTTCTTGTAAATTTTATAGCAGTGCCGGCAACCCGCACTTGTGTTCAGAGTGTTTCAGTAATATTTCAAAAACGAATCCGTTTGGTCTGCTCAAAATCACATTGTTGACTAAATATGCGATTAATTCAAAATTTATAAGGTGGCCTGGGTGTAAAGATCATTTATTTATCTTTAGAAAAAAAAATCCTGCAATGCCTTGAACGCGCTAGGTGTGTTCACCTATCAAACGCTGACACATGTTTTCAACCTTTGATTCAAGCATTTCAGTATAAATAAAAAAATATACGTAATCAATTTAAAAATGTTTGTTTATATGTGTATTATGTGTAAAATAGGTGTGTTATTGCTGTTTTGCTTAAAAAATAAAATAAGTACATACATAATATAATCTTACAGTAATTAAATTGTTTATGATTTTAAATGTATCGTACGTTCCTAATCGTGTTTCCTAGTTGTCTAGTTAACTATAATAAAACAAGTGACCTTGAAAAGGATGCGCCGGCGGCGATGCAGCTGCGAAACAAAAGCGCTGATAACATTGTTTTTTGCGAAGCTCTCATTGGCTTATTCTAAATCCCACTCCAAGGATGCGCTTGCAACTAAACTTTTTTTTCCTATATCAGTGCCTTGTACGACCTTTTCGTCATCGCATGTGTTTCGTCTATTCCGTGCTCAGTAGTCATTTAATGTTTGTTGTCCTGGCTTCTGGTTCCTTACGATAATCCAACACCTTCACACTCTTGGGACGATCCCGATTGGGGCTTTCTCGGAATAGAGGAGACACTTGAAGCTATGGAATCTCCTATTGAAAAAACAAAAGAAAGAAGAAACCAATTTACCTGTCATCTCACCTCGATATCCAATCACGGATTCTGAACGTGGTGGCATTGAACATGTCAAAGACAATAAATAAGCCGGCAAATGTGTGATATGAAATAGATAACTGGCACTGGAATACAGTCATCGCGTTCTCAGAATTCCTCCATATCATTGCCAGTATAATGCGATTGAGCTAATCTGGGTTTAAATCAAAGGTTACGCAGCCCACCACAATACTTCTCCGCCATTCGGCACAAAAAAGATGATGACCCTATTAAAAGAAGCCTGCGGAAAAGTCACAAGAGATGACTGGGCGAAGGTCGTCGAAAATACGAAAAATAGTGTTTTCGAAAACTTTGACCGAGATATCAGAATTTATACTATGATTAATAATAATATAATTATACATATAGGCGAAGATGATCACGAAGACAACACCTACTCAAGCGAATCGGAGTCTGATTAAATTTGTTTGAACCCAGTCGCAACTATTTTAAAAAATACTTTTATTGTTGTATTTTATATTAAATATTTCCGAATATTACTATCGCATTTTTATTTTCTTTGCGCTAGTTACATTCAGAAATTAGACGCCAGACAAGTATTGAAACTTACGTTACTCTTTTCTTGGGTTGGTTGAAAAAAAGTAAATAATAGTGTTACTTATTGCCCATCCTAGTCATGACCAACTGACAGACGTCAGGAACGCATTCTCTCAGCGGCCAGAGTTTAGATATACTGCCGCTCAGGGTCATAATGTCCTCTTCCTGAACTATGTTTTCCTAAATGTTAATGTCTAAAATTATCCTTACCCTAAAATATCTATTTTCCAAAATATTTAGGATATTATAGGAAAAAGACAATTCAGGAAAACACAATTTAGGATGACGACATTATGACCCGAAGCGTATACTGTTCTCGTGACCTATGACCATGTTGAACATGTGACGTTCTAGCAACAACGTGGTGGCGGAGTCGGCGCTGGACCGCATGTGCTGTGGCCTCGGCGGCAAGATAATGCTGGCGCTGATTGTCGGCCAAGTGCCGGCGATGCTCAGCTCGGAGGACTGGCGGCGGCGGCACGCGGCGCTCATGGCCGTCTCCTCCGCCGGCGAGGGCTGTCACAAGCAAATGGAGCAGATGCTCGACCAGGTCGTCTCCGCAGTGCTCAACTACCTCGCGGACCCGGTCAGTTAGTGTCATTATGATGGTTTGGTACCATTGTACCCAATGACAATCTCCATTGGTGGGGACATCAGGAATTGTAGACGAAATTATTAAGTAATAAGTTTCGTGTTCGAATCTCTGTTGTTCCCACTATAGTTGTTATGGAATATCCTATGTAAGGTCAGATCCTATGGAATATATAATTTAGACTAGTTGCAATGTGTAATTATTTATAAATACTACTAGTCCAATTTTTATTGTGGCCTTATTCAGGCTATTCCGTAACAACTACTTATAATGGGAACAACGAAAATTCAAACACTACATTAATTTCCGTTGTGGTGGGGCCAATTGGGGAATGTCAGTGGGGACAATGGTATCAAACCAATTATGTTAGATATTTATATATCTGATGAAATGTTTCACCAAGTCTGGTTGAGGGTTCAGGAACATAACACTCAGCAAATCCTTGTATCGAAGCTGAGAATATTGTTTCTAAAAACTCAAGAAATAGTCAATAACGCACTATGATCTTTTTCTAAAGGGTATACACCTTTGAACAAGAACTTGAAATTCGAATCGCGCACCATTTTCGATTGTCAATTGTTCCGTCAGTCATATTTGATACTTTATTAATTCAATAATTGACATTTTTGAAAATGTCGCATTACAGTTCGGAAGAACATTTATTAATTGTGAAAACTCATTACCAAAACGAAGAAAATTTTACAATAACAATTCACAAGTTATGTGATCATTTTGGTGTACATCATCGACTGTGCCCACTATTGGAAATTTAGTCCGGAAATTCGAGCGGACGTTTTCTTTAAAAGATGAAAGAACGCTTACCCGTCATCGCCCTAAAAGAACACCTGAATACTGTCAGTGTCACAAAATAATCAAACACTTTCATCTGGCATCGGTGCCATGAATTGGACCACCGTTGCAGCACTGTCTAACGAATTTCTACTAATGATTTGCACCTTCGTTCTTACAAGATCCAGTTACTCAAGAACTGAACCCTACAGACATAGGCAGTGTAAGAACTTTACCAACTGGACCTTGGAACAACTGCACGTTGATGATGCATTTCAGAACAAAATCATCTTTAGTGACAAGGCTAACTTCCACATCAACAGCTTCGTTAACAAACAGAATTCTCAGATCTGGGGATCAGAAAATGCACATGCTTTCTTAGCACGAGCTTCCAATGAATCTCCAAAAAGTAACAGTTTGGTATGCCATGTGGGCAGGGGGGAACATTGGACCATACTTTTTTGAAAATAAGGAAGGTGCCTCGGTGACTGTCAATGGCATAGAGTACATACCCAATAGAGACGAAATGCTACTCATTTTGTTTGAAAATATTTCCGTCAAATCACCGCGGTGACAACTGCGCTCTGATTGGTCGACCCAAGGTCAAACATAAACTCTAGTGTTGGGCACGCAAATATCGATATCGAAAGAAATTGTTTAGTGGGACGGCATGGTAAATAACACTCTCTTGTTTTTTTATAGAGATACAATGTATACGTAAATATTTAAAATTAAATGATTAAAATAATTAAAATAGCATTATTCCAACTATTAAATACTACCCAACAAGAGTGAACAAAATTGATAGTTTACGGAATACAGAGCACATGGAAAATTTAGATGATAGGAAAACTTCCTAAATAGTTGTATTTAATTAAATAACGTTGTGAAGATAAAACAACATTTTAATAGGTACTTATCATTTAATAAAACAATTTAAATCGATATAATGGTAATTATTATACATTGCGTTACTGGTTTTTAAAATGAATTAATTTCGTGTAAATTCTTCTTACAGCTTGTTTCTCATTATATTGCCTCCTTTTGCTAAGGAATGCTAGCCTTGTATCTATATATTTTTTCATTACGCTTTTAGCCAAATCAATTAAATGGTCTGTCTCTTCTGCGTAGTATTGGTGGTACTGATATTCGGGAAAAAATAATTCTCCTACAAAGCTACTGACAGTCTTGTGGACTAAGAAGTCGCTTGTATATTTTCTTTTGTCCACGCTATTAATGAATTTTTTTTTATAAATTGCTCAGAACGACGGCAGATTTTTTGCACACTAACCGAGGAGTATAACTTGCCCCGAGGAGTATAACTTGCCATTATGCTTAGCGTTTGTGGACTATGAGAAAGCCTTTGATTCGATCGAGACTTGGGCAGTGCTACAGTCCCTCCAGCGGTGCCATATTGACTATCGGTATATCGAAGTGTTGAAGTGTTTGTATAACAACGCCACCATGTCAGTCCGAGTACAGGAAGGGAGCACGGAGCCGATTCCATTGCAGAGGGGTGTGAGACAAGGAGATGTCATCTCTCCGAAGCTCTTCACCAATGCGATGGAAGACGCTTTCAAGCTCCTGGAATGGAAAGGACTCGGCATCAACGTTGATGGCGAATACATCACTCACCTTCGATTTGCCGACGATATCGTGGTCATGGCAGAATCGCTGGAGGATCTTAGCACAATGCTCGGAGACCTCAATCGAGTTTCCCAACAGGTGGGCCTTAAAATGAACATGGACAAGACGAAAATCATGTCGAATGTCCATGTCGTGCCCACCCCAGTTTCAGTTGGGAGCTCGATTCTCGAAGTTGTTGACGAGTACGTCTACCTAGGCCAAACGGTCCAACTAGGTAGGTCCAACTTCGAGAAAGAGGTCAATCGACGAATCCAACTCGGCTGGGCAGCGTTCGGGAAGCTACGCAGCGTCTTCTCGTCCAAAATACCTCAGTGCTTGAAGACGAAGGTCTTCGACCAGTGTGTGTTGCCGGTGATGACCTACGGCACCGAGACGTGGTCTCTGACTATGGGCCTCATAAATAAGCTCACTGTCGCACAGCGAGCTATGGAGAGGGCTATGCTCGGGGTTTCCCTACGTGATCGAATCAGGAATGAGGAGATCCGTAGACGAACTAAAGTCACCGACATAGCCTCTCGGGTTAGCAAGCTGAAGTGGCAGTGGGCAGGGCACATAGCTCGAAGAACCGATGGCCGATGGGGCAGAAGGGTTCTCGAATGGAGACCACGTACCGGCGGACGAAGCCGAGGACGTCCATCTGCTAGATGGACAGACGACCTCATAAAGGTTGCGGGCACCCGCTGGATGCAGGTCGCTGCCGATAGGTCTAAATGGCGGACAATGGGGGAGGCCTATGTCCAGCAGTGGACGTCCAAGGGCTGAGAGGAAGGAAGGAAGGAACCGAAGGATATATTAAGCCACCCTTATCTCTGTAATAAATTAGACTTCTCTTGTTTTCTGTCAAACATACCAACGCTTCTATACAAGTGCCACATTTAATGCGTTTAACTAGTTCGCTAGATCCTGAAATGTATCCTGTATGTAGTATCCTGTATCCTGTAAAATGTATAAATGTAGTATCCTGCTATGTATTCTATTACATTTTCTGAAAACTGCGAAAGCTCGACAGTTTCCATCAAAATATTAAGATCGTTTTGGTTTTCCTATTACTTTTTTATTCTAGAAAGTAAACGATGATCTCAAACGTTCAGGTGTCGATATTGTCAAATAACGTCACCTACTTATTTCTAAAATCATATCTACACTACTGCCTAATAGACCGTATTTTTCGATCAAGATCTGATATACTTAAAAAAATCGATAAACATAATATGTCCAGCACTACGACGTTAGATCGACAATGGACATTAAAAATAAGTGCAAAGTTATTTTTTTAAATAAAATGTAATAAATATACCTACTTTACTCATAAATATCGAAACATAATTTCATTTTCTTAGTCCAACACTAGTAACAAGTTCGTAGAAATAGAAAGAGATGATGCAACGAGGTTGTAACTAGGTAAAAACAAGACGCATAGATACTTGTCAATTGTTTCATTTTGACTTGACCAGTTTAGCTTGAGCCGTGATAAAATGGATGTGAATTGAAAAATTCTATATTTATTGTTACTTACCGATGAAATGTGATGCCGTCTGTTTTAGAGTTCGATGTTTTACTATTTTTACCACACCAACGAATCGAACAGGAAGACATTTTAACAGCAAATCTCGTGTTTTATAATTATACAGAGACGTACACACAGGTCACTTTCTGGTGCCATACTATTTTGGTGCATGTGAGAGTTGATATTTATTATAGCCAAATCACTGATCAGTTTCGGAATTGGATGGCCAGTATTACCGCTCTATAGGGTATAATACTCTATGGTCAATGGTGATTGCTATCGTGCCATGTTAACAATTTTTTTTTGGCAAAATTTGTAGAAATGGACATAACTACTCAATCTTTCAATGGAATCCGGCAATCACGTAAACAAACCAATTAAACACGATTACTCCGTAGTTACTTACATTTGAATATCAATCCTGATCATATTCACATTTCAATGAACCATACATTGTTCTTACAATAATTGCGACACCAAATAACTTCTTTAGGATAGTTATTTTAATAAAAATACTTGGACGACGAAAATTTCAATAATTTGAAAAACTGTCATAATTTTTTTTTACTCATCAAAGTCTTTGTCTTTGGAAAGTTAGCGTTGTTAATCGTTTTTACTCACTAATTGATTTTAAAATTATTTAATAATTTGAATCACTGAGTCAGTTCTAAATAAAATAAACTTTAATAGGTTTTTAACTTTAATAATGATGGCTAAATTCGAAGTTGCAGATTGCGTGATTTTTTAAAGTTTTTAAAGTCTTGTATCCAGTGCCATAAACGGTAAATGTAAAAAAAATGTTTGTTCACTGCCCTGAACGTGAGTGGGTATTGTTCCGAGTTCTGTACGTTTTTTCTGTTTCCTTTAATTATCGACGACTGCTTTTTGTTTTTTGGACATTTGCTTTGCGATTTGGTTGGACTTATTCTTGGAACGACGACTTCTGCGTGAAATCACGGACTTTGTTTTTGCTTACGATTGGATTTCTTTCTCAAGGAACAATCAGAAGGTAACAATGTTTTTAATCTATTATTTCTTTAAAACGTTATAAACAGATACACAGAATCACTTAGAGATGCTATGGATAAATCTGAGAATAATATACAGAAAGTGTAAAATTATTACGTGGCATTTTTAGGTATTATGAGTGAGCCGCAACCCAGTACATCGGGGTCGGGGATTCCTCCGCCCGCCAAAAAAGCTGCCACAAGACCGCGTAGGTGCCACGGCCCTGAAGCTTATTTAATAATTAATTGAATTGATTAAATTTTCTAAAAGAATTTAATTAAGTACGTTTTTTAAAGAGCCTTGCCCTAAGTTTTGAAATATTGTACAAGCCCTTTTATTAATTTCATTTCTGTATTAAAAGCCTAAAATATTACAACGTATGTTAATGCATATTAGGCAGTAATAATTCTTTGTATAATAATGTATCGTGATGGTTATTTTAGACATTCCCATTAAACATATGGACAAAAGTGAAACCTGATTTCATAGAAAAAAATCGATACGTACACAAAAAGTCTAGAATAATAGGTTCTACCTTGATTTGATTTGCTTAATAATTATTTTAGACTAATTAAAATACTTAGGGTGAATCAGTGAACTATATCTCAATGATCAACTCTCGATCACTCACTTTGACATCAGTATAGGTACATCACTATGAACATAGACAACCAGGTGTCAATGTAGAAAAAAAAATGTTTACATGATTGCTGGATTCCATTGAAAGATTGCTTACGTATGGTTTAAGCAGGATGGTGCCACTTGTCACACTGCGCGCTAAACAATGACGTTGTTGCAAACCAAATTCCCAGATCGTGTCATATTTCGTTTTGGAGACCAAAACTCGCCACTAAGAAGTTGTGATTTAACTTGCTTAGATTTCTTTACAAACCACCCTTAGAAGATTGAAGAACTCAAAGACGAAATTGAACGCCAAATTAACGAAATCCCGCGGTCCGTATTCGAAAAAGTTTTCCGAAATTCCGTCGAAAGAGAGCGCATGCCTGCCAACGAAGTCGCGGTGGTGATTTGACCCATATTTTATTTCACGTGTTATGTCAATAATTGATTTATTTATGTAAATAAAAATTTGTACGAAATTCATTCAAATAGTGTTTTTCCATTTATTCTAAATTCAAGTTCTTGTTCAGATATCCTTTTTATAAACATTTAATTTAATCAAATAAAAATTTAAACCGTATAAAATATTTCAGGAAAACTTTTTCTTTCAATATCTCAAAAGTATACTTTTTGCACATAGCAGATATCGGTTTAACAACGACGATATACGAGGCGTGTTTTTTAAGTAAGTACCGTTTTGAAATTAAAAAAAGACTTGCTAAGATATCTCAATAATTTTATTTTTACATGAAAGCCTGTACTTTAATCTACTTTTCTACATAATTTCCGTCAATTTTGAGGCACTTGTCATAACGTTGTACCAGTTTTTGAATACCCTCCTCATAGAAGTCTGCCGCCTGACTTGTTAACCACTGCATCACAACTGTTTTGACTTCGTCATCGTCTTGAAGACGCTGACCGCCCTGGTGTTTCTTCAAGTGCAGGAACAGATGGTAGTCACTGGGCGCCGGATCAGGGCTGTACGTAAGATGATCTAGAGTTTCCCATCGAAAAGATGTGATGAGATCTTTGGTCTGATTAGCCACATGCGGACGGGCATTGTCTTGCAGCAAAACGATGCCCTTGCTCAACTTGCCACTTCTTTTGTTCTGAATTGAACGGCGCAGATTGTGCAATGTCTTACAGTAAGCTGCTGCATTGATTGTCTCATCTTATTGTCCACTTCCTGCACCAAACTTTCATTAACGACCGAAGGACGACCACTCCGTTGTTCATCATGTACATTTGTGCGGCCATCTTTAAATTCTCTCACCCACTTTCTTACCATTCCATCACTCATAATGTTTTCTCCGTAAACTGCACAGATCTCACGATGAATATCGATCGCTTTTAGGCCTTTAGCACTAAGAAATCTTATAACAGCCCGTATTTCACAGTCGGCGGGACTCACGATTATCGGAGGCATCTTAAACACTCAGTACACAACGTAAACAAGGAAGAATCAGATTGTAATGGCGTCAGTGCGTAGACAACAGATGTAGGTACCCAGTGCGCATGCGCAGAACGCCGACCGCAGCGCTGCCGCCGCGGTGTGGCAAAACGGTACTTACTTAAAAAACACGCATCGTATTAATTTATCCGGTGTCAAGCTAGTGACGCGACTAAAAAATCGTTGAATAATCAAATGTTAAAGAATAAATAGATGGAATCGGATTTATTTTTTTCTTATAGGAATATATAGTGTTAATATAATAATCAAAATCATTTCTAAACTACGTCGGGAGGTCGCGAATATTGAATAATAATATTCATGTGGATGTAGATTTAATTCACGTTTTATTTATTTTATATGTTGAATAAGACACAACATTTTATAAAGAATTTATTGCCTTTTAATTTAATGCTCAGCAATCTAAATTCACATCTGTGTCACTGTCTTTAATTAATTAATTATCTAATAGTCAGTGAATTACAAACAATTCACAACGAAAATCGTAAATAGTAAAACATTTTTTGGACTGAAGTTCCGTCAACTGACACTTTAATGTGTCAGCCGCACCATGCTACATGAAAACGATTATATTTAGTATGAATTTGGTTTTCTTGATATCGATATTTGATTTAGGCCATATTACGCACTGATGCAATTCTATATGTTTTACACACTAATGGTTGAGAAGGATAGTGTTAGATATATAGATACCGCCGCCCGTGGACACCTGCAACACCAGGGGGTATGCGGGCGCGCCGCCGACCTTGCAAAATCCTATTCACAGCTCTCTTGAAGAACCCCATATAGTTGCTTAATGGAAATACCTCTTCAGGCAGTTCGTTCCACAGCCTACGGGTTCCCGGTATAAAATATTTTTTGGGGCGAGGAAATGCGGATGGACCGCACTTCTGTGACGGGAGGTGCGGTTGTAGAAACCCGAGGTGGGAATTATATTAAACAGTTCTTCAGAGCATTCCCCATTGTACAGGCGGTAGAACACACAGAGAGACGCAACGTCTCCGAATGTTGAGGGATTCTAAACCGCCCGTGAGAGTGGGATCGTCGACAATACGAACAGCACGTCGTTGGATGGAGTCAAATGGGTCCAATTGGTATTTCGGTGCGCCGGCCCAGAGATGAGAGCAATACTCCATATGGGGCCTCACCTGAGCTTTGTAAAGCATTAGGAGTTGCCCAGGGGTGAAGTACCGCTTCGCTCTGTTCAGCACACCGAGCTTTTTGGAGGCCATTTTGGCCTCCAGTTGGTGAAGAGAAGTCAGTAGACGAAATAGAGGTAGTAGGTCATTTTGTCTGTGTATTTTTAAATAGTTCTCTGTTTAAAATGACACCCTCATCCAAATCTTCAAATGCTTCAGATATTCCCATATAAATGGGACTGCAAATGTGATCTGAATGCCAATCTTCAAATTTAGTTCAGATTATTTTTACCAATATGTCATACTCATAACTGAAGGATATTATTAGACCGTAAATTTGTGTTTTTTTTATACTTTATACATATGCAAATGATGTAGATTCCCGGTGATGGTATATCGGCTTACCATATACCATAATTACCAATAATGAAACTACAATTTATCACAACCACTTGCAACACTTAGGAGACTTGTGCAAACCTTATATACTGCAAACCTTAGATATTGGTGCAAGAAGAAACTTCTTAAATCATATTTTTAACAGAAAATGTTTTTTATGTTATATGCACAGCACCCGCGCGTGCGTTACGCGGCGTGTAACGCTGTCGGACAAATGTCGACAGACTTCGCGCCAGTGTTCGAGAAGAAGTTCCACAGTAAAGTGGTCCCGGGACTGCTGATGGTGCTTGATGACAATGCCAACCCTAGAGTACAGGTAATTGCATAGTAACATACATCAGCTACACATTAATTAAGTACATAACGTCTCAACGAAATAACCCAAAACCCACACACGTCACTATTTATTGGGAATAAATCAAAAGTTGCCAACATGTAAAGTTTTCTTGTCCTATCTAAAACGTTCATAGCGCTTATTATTCGGTATAGCATAGTGACTAATGACCGGCCGTAGACGCACTTAGAACAAAAGGAAAATAAATAGATGGCAGACGAGCATATAGACAGTTCATCTGATGGTAAGTGGATACTGTCTTCCATAGACATCTGCAATACAACATCAGTCCAGAATGACAAACGTTGGCACTCCACCGGATGCGCTAGGCAGCATATTAAGGAAAGCAGAGAACCGGATGTGGGAAGGGATAGGATAGGAATAAGGCTCTGGCATATCTCACTCACTACCGAAATATGTACGTACATAGGGAAATACGATAAAGTAGGAAATGCAGTACATTCCAAGGTAGTCTTCTGTGAGAGAGGGCTAACGTGGCTAGTCGAGTGCGCCCAGCGGCTGTGGTAATGCAGCGTACACTATTGCCCTACATAGTGAAAATATAGTAAAAAGGAACAAGAAATCATGATAAAGAAAAAAAACAATCAATTCTGTTGATCAATTCCGTTCTTGATACTGAACAATCTATTTTCAGCTTTTGCGTTATTGCACTGACACCTTGCACAGATACTTATATTAATTTTTGAATATTGACGTTAAGGATTATTTTTAAACGACCTTTGACCTCATCCCCAGACTGCTTCCAGATGTTCTCATATTGAGTAAGAACATAAAAATAAATATCTAATACAATTTCAAAGTAATGTTTCTCCTCAATCTGGATAAATAGTAAAGTTTTAATTGACTATAATATTATCGTAATGTACCCTTTATCCTTCAGGCACACGCGGCTGCTGCTTTGGTTAACTTCAGTGAAGACTGTCCAAAGCCAATTTTGACTATATATTTGGACCCCCTCATGAGCAAGCTCGAGGCTATACTTACTGCTAAATTCAAAGAGGTAAGAACTCAAGAAACTCCATGGATCATCATACTCCAATGTTCGTTAGTGGTGTATTCATAACGTAGAATACATCACTTCCATAGCATTGGAAGATTAAATGTGACATTTGCTCCCTTTCTCTCCTGTCTATGGAAAGTCAGGGATCTCAGTTCACATACAAGCAATATATAGATTTTTCTCATATTAATATTGCCTTTAAACCAAGAACAACTCTTTTTGTATCCACTGCTGGACATGAATATCACAAGACAATATGCATGAGGGGTGTATGGCCTTAAAACGCCATAAAAAATATACTAATGGTAGTTAAATGTAATTAGATACCATCTGCTCAAATTATGTTACAAAAACATGACTACTGGAGCGGGCACTACATTCTCACCGAGAACATCTATGAACGAGAATCAGCACTCCGGTTTTCTCACTTTGTTTTCCGTTCGGTTTCGGTATTTTGTGACCGAAACAATGGATTCTCGGCACAGAATCGAGAAGGTGTCTGCATTCAGATGGGTTCTCAGTGTATACCAAAAAGTTGTAGCCTAACAAGGCAATAGGTTGTGGTGTGCTGTTAGAATCCACTATCTTCTCTTCTCCACTTTTGTTTCACTTTTTTTACCATGATATGTGTGAGCAAAGTTATAGTAACTTAAGGTACAGAAGCAGTGGCAACTGCTACTTCAACATTACATTTCTTCATTTCGAGCTACTGCAAGAACGATACTGAGTCACCGTGTATAGTGTAGCACTATATTACGAGAATTCTCGTATTGAGTGTAGTGCTCGCTTTACATACAGGATTACGAATATATCATAGACAATGTTGTTTTCCAGCTAGTAGAGCGCGGCACAAAGCTCGTCCTTGAACAAATAGTGACCACGATCGCGTCGGTCGCGGACACGGTCGAAAAAGACTTCGTTATTTACTATGACCGGCTGATGCCCTGCCTCAAGTACATCATCGCCAACGCGACCACTGACGAACTGAAATTGTTGCGCGGGAAGACCATAGAGTGTGTCAGTCTTATTGGTGAGTTCATGATGTAAACCTAGAGATTTTGTTGTGTTATTTTTTATGGCATGTATTTAAGTGAGCAGCAAATCCTTATCGGCTTACAATGTTTTTATTGTCAGCACAATTTTACAATTTTGGGCAGTTATGAGGGACATCAGCTTAAAAATAATATTATGTAGGAATATATAGTGAGATTTTACTAAAATAGGCATTTGTAATGTTAATGTTCACATACATGATTAGATGTAAATGCAAATTATGATCAACAAAACTACCTATTGTTAAATAACTGAAATTAATTACCCTACTCTACTTTAAGAATGACATCACAAGGTCGAAGTTCGCGGCCCTCCTATTTCTACATTGTTACAAGAGAACTTAAATCACATTTTTTGCTATTATACCAAAGAAATCTAGAGGCACAGAAATCGCGCTAAAATAACAACAGGAAACATTAAAGTACAGTCAATTTAATAGGCCACTTTTGACAAGTGTCAAACTGGTTGTCATAGTGAGGTAATCTAACAGAAATTATCGATTAAAGACAAAAACCGATATATAAGTCGTAATATTAGTGAATCGATTTTAGTGTTCATAAAAAATAATTCTCCAGTAATATTTTTAGAGTATACACAGCATTAGAAACCTTCTACACATTCCACATGACCTCAAAGTTAAGTGTAATTATGGGAAATATAATGAAACCAGTTTATATATGTAAGCAATTATTATTTATTAGTTGGAACTATCAGATTCGTTGAAACTGCTATCGTTGCTACGAGTATTATTATCAATTCTTAAATCACATTAAAAATCTTCCGCTATATTTCTTTTGTTTTTTGTACTACTTTCTTCCAATCATCTTTGGAAACATTTGTACACGTAGTTTTTATTAAAAATGATGTTCCACCAGAAAATAAGCCTGCTTTTTTTTAATGAACATAAATGTTTTTTTCTAGATGGATACTCTTTTCACAATAATAGATAACCGAGATGTGATTCGAATTGCATCGGCATTAGAACTATCGACATAGACAACTGGCATAATTCTTTTCCTTTTCTTCCTTTTTCTTTTTAATTTCAGATATAGTTTTAATATATTAAATGAGGTATAGATATATTAATTTAATTACACATATCTTTTTAATGTATTTACTAATTAATAATTGTATTTATTTAAATTATGTCAATTATTTAATAATTTCATTGTTCTCTTAATTTGTTTATTTATCGTAACGGTAATTTTCTTCGATATTCCTTTCTCTCTACAAGTTACTTCGATTATAAAGATCACATCCCTATTATTAAAAAAGAAAAAATGCATACAGGCGTAACCTTGTAGTGGGGTTCGAATTTCTTGAAATATAAATTGATAATGATGTTTAGCAACCAAATTAACGTTTGAACTTATTAAATTTGATATAAAAAGACAAGTTTATATTTTTTTATTAAATTGTTACATATTTTTAGTGTTCAGTAATGCATTTATAAACTTAAATTGATTTATGGGACCGATGCAAAAGTTATATCGTCACAAAGTCAATGAAATGTCAAAAGTGGCCTATTAAATTGACTCCACTTTAGTTTATACTATTCTCTCTTACGTACTGTCTTTGCAACAAAAAGAGACTCGTATAGAATTGTCCATATCGAAAATGTGTAGATTGAGGTTTCTTCATGACCATAGACAAAAGACCCTTTTCTAGAGATGCTACTGTGTCGATAAAAAAATTGCCAAATATCGACTAATTAGTCTATGGTCCGAATTCTACATTTAATTGAGTATATATATCTATTAAAGAACAAATAACTGCCGCGGTTCTGCAGCGCGTCAACCATATCCGCTGAGGCTGAGGCACATGTGTCCGACTATTTTCTTATTATTAAGACGACAAATAGAGACAAATGCAGTTGCAAGCAAGATACGATGAAATGAGAAAGAAAATTTTTTGTAACATTGACGTCCACTAAGAACGGCTGCAATTAATCTATGCATATATTAAAATCGTAAGAAGACCATTTCTGTACATGCAATATTTTTTTAAAAAAGTGAATGTAATATAAAGTACAAATGATATACAGCTCAAGACAATTTTTTTTGGAATTCATCTCTGTCTGTAATTCATCTTTGGAAATCACTATTTTTATTTAAACTTTGCATAGTTATAGTACAAGTGTGGGGTTAACATTTACGGTACTTTTTATAGATCCGTTATAAAGTTGCTACGGGAATCAAGCTACTCGTACCGTACAAAGCCGTGATCACTGCTTAAGTATAAATAGAGACAAGAAAGATATGGTAAAATACAAATTTCTTAACAATAACGTTCGTATACCCCCTGATGTTGCAGGTGTCCATGGGCGGTGGTGACCACTTACCATCATGTGCCAAAGCTCGTCTGCCATCTATTCTGTAAAAAAAAGTCCAAGAAAACCTGCAACAAATAAATAAATATATGTGTGAACAGGTCTGGCTGTGGGCGAGGTCAAGTTCATGCCAGACGCGTCGGAGATAATGGACCTGCTGCTGAAGACGCACACCGAGGGTGACCAGCTGCCTGCCGACGACCCACAGACGTCATACCTCATCTCCGCCTGGTCGCGCATCTGCAGGATTATGGGTACATTCAATTATTATATTTTTTTATTTATTTATTATCATAAAGCAAATGTTACATAGTTAAACATTATAATAACCTTTCGGAGCATATCGTCCACAAAGCAAATAGTCTAACAAGGCAAATCGTCCACTAAGACCATCGACAATTGTCGAATTTACCTATTACTACCCTACTTACTTAAAATTATAATAACTATGACTTGACAGATTTAGCTTTTAACATTTAATACAAACTGCTTTTTGAATGATTTGCCTTGCTATAGATTATTTGATATTTGGACTGCTTCCAAAGGCAATATAATATCATTAAACCCTTTCCAGGTTTGTATTTACATTATTTGCTATCACATAAATACTTAATGTGTGAATATTCCATGTAACCTAACTTTTTGAGATGTTTCTACTGCTAAAATCGGTTTCCTGCTACCATGAAACATTTTAGAGATATTGAGAGAGAAATACATTTAAATTCTCTCGTTATTTTTTTTTCTTTTACACTGAATCTTAAATTTTTGTTTAATTTTTAGCATGATAACAATTTATTAAGTTTTCTATTAAAACTTATTGAACATTCAAGATGTAGTTGTGAGGCATTTGAAATCTTTTCAATCTAGTTTTCTTGATGTCGTCAGATAATCGATTTTATTTATTAGTTTGTAGGAGAACTTGTAGCTTTAAAACTCGATAACAAACAACATTTCATTTACATAAAGCTAAATGTAAGTTTCCATATACCAGGCTAATCAGAAAGTTTTGCGATAAAGAGTTTTTATCTATAGAACACTGGCTGGTTTTGATGTCAATTAAAACTTTTATCTATAACATAAATAAAATAATATAAAAAAACGTTTTTTAAAAACAAGCTTTTATTGAAGCCATGTACTAAAATGAATAAAATAAGTTTATATTGAATTATTTGTTCTCAAAAAGCTTGTCGCGCGAATTTTAAATGCTACCTACTTTTATGAATATTTCGGTCGGCATTTAGTGGTGGCAGCCGTGGTCTCGTCACAAAATGAAGTCCAGTTTTGCCTTTCTCTTTCTTACTTACTTTCTCTTCAATACAACACTGCACAAAACACTCTCCCTGTATTTGGTACACCTTTCCTTCCATCATTACCATACAGCATAATTTTGCATTCATCAGAGAAGAGTATATCTGGCTAGATTATCGTTGAGTCCAATGCAAATGTTCGCGCCCAAACTGAAGGCGCGCCATTCGATGAACACGTGTGTATATTACCGCCCCTTTAAATCATAACCTTTACTTCTAGTATTAATAATTTCTAATAAAATAATTCTATTTCTAATAGGTATTAATAAATCTTGTAATATTCTAATATCTTGTAATAATTTTATTGGTAGGCAAGAACTTCGCGCAGTACCTGCCCATGGTAATGGAGCCGGTGATGCGTACTGCCGCGATGAAGCCCGAGGTGGCGCTGCTGGACAACGACGACCTAGAGACCATCGAGAGCGACCTCGACTGGCACTTCGTCACGCTCGGCGAGCAGCAGAATTTCGGCATCAAGACTGCCGGTATGTACACTACTGCACTCTTATACTTCTTGATATTGGTTTCATTATAATAGTGTGCATGGCCGCGTGTGTGATGTCGGCCGGCTTTACAATAACACCACCCCATCTCTTCCCGTGGGTGTCTAGGTGCGACTAGGATTCCGGTCAGCGATCTGGTTAGGTGATGGCGAGACCCCATAGCTTGCCTCATGATCAGTTTATAATGTAATAAAGTGTATATGGCCGCGTGGAGTCTTTGTGTGTTTAGAAAAGCACCATCCAATCTCTTGCAGTGTGTTTCGTTAAAAGTGACTAAGGGATAACAAAGCCGCTATCACAAGCCCTGGGAAACTACACCACCTCTAAAAGAATGGACTCATTAATCGCTTGGTGAGCGCGGCATTTTAACGACATACATCCCTCATACACAAGACAATGCATATGAGGAGGCTCATCTCCAGAAGTGAACGGTAAAAGCCTGGTGATAGTGACGGTGCACATATAGTTCTAATGCTCACCCCTAGAATTTTACTGTTGAATAGAATACATAGGTCACACTGAAAATTTCCGGAACTGGCCACTTACATAAACAATATTTAAAAAGTAATTACAATATTTGAAAATGGAATTCTTGGGCTGTAGAATAAAGTTTGTTTCATCTAACAGTCACTTGTTTTTTCATTGAGGCGTCATTTTAAAAATTGCGTGTCTGCAATACGATGGATTTAACTCGTGAAAATTTTCGCTGTATGACTTTCTACGATTTTAAGTGTAATTTGACAGCTCAGCAGAGCCTCGCTCGACTTCAAACTGCTTTTGGCGATGAAGCACCAAGCAAGACGACAATTTACAGAATGGGTTTGCAGAATAGTAGCGCGGTCGCACCAATCTCATTGACGAAGTCACATGCCTGTCTGTTTCGATCATATGGCGCACAGCATCGATGTTTTTCTTTGACGGTGGTGGACGGTTTCATGAAAGTCGCCCGACTTTCACGAAACCGTCCACCACCGTCAAAGAAAAACATCGATGCTGTGCGCCATATGATCGAAACAGACAGGCATGTGACTTACCGTGAGATTCGTGCATCCTTAGGCATAGGCATGAGTCAGATACAATCAGTCTTACACAAACATTTGGCTGTGCGAAAGCTGTGCTCGCTGTGGATCCCACACAATTTGACTAAGGCTCAATAAACGGAACGCGTCACTTGGTGCAATGCCATGCTTACCAGATTCAACGAAGGGGCGTCAAATTTGGTGTGGAACATAGTAACAGGTGACGAAACATGAATTTACAGCTACGACCCCGAAACAAAGCAGCAATCGACCATTTGAATCTTTCAAGATGAGCCGAACCCCACCAAAGTGGCGCGGCGTGTGCAAAGTGCCGCGAAGCAGATGATCGTTTCTTTTTTTAGAAAAACTGGACATGTAGCTACTGTTGCTTTGGAGAATCGTCGTACCGTGAATGCTGTAGGTACACGACCATTTGCTTACCGGAAGTTATTGACGAACTCCGTAAAAACAACCGTAAACGCCGCATAATGTTGCACCATGACAATGCCAGCTCTCACACGGCCAAACAGACAAACAACTTTTTGTAGGCGAAAAACGTATAACTCATGAGCCATCCTCCATACAGGCCCGGCTTGGCACCTTGTGACTCTTCTTGTTTCCAAAAATTAAGAAACAATTACGCGGTCAACGATTTTAATCGCCAGTAAAGGCTGTCGAAGAGTTCCGACATGTTACATGAAGAGGGTACATGTTGCCGAGGTCACCACGGAGTGAAATACATGTTATGGAAATTGGTTTATTCATATGACAAAGTCTATTGGCGCTCACGGAGAATATTTTGAGAAACAATAAATTGATTTTTGGCCATTCATTGTATTTTCTTCTTATTCATTCCGGAAACATTCAGTGTGGCCTTCATATAGGCCTCTTCTAAATCACACCACCATACTTGATATTTTTATTATTGTCTCCTTTGTCAATGTATGTATCAATATCAGTCTATAACGTCCCCGGGTTATAGGCCTCTGCTAGTAAATCATTAGGGATATAATGTGACTGTTTGTCCACTTGTGACTTTAGATATGTTGAAAATAGTGCAGTGTGTTGCCTCCAGAAGCAACAATACTCGACGAGGTATCGGGTAGGCATTTCCATAGTTCCATTTGTCACACCCTTATACCAGAAATCCTATACAATTGCAGTCCCACCGCCGGTGGACGCCTTCGTGCCTCATAGGCGGCATACTATTATAGTCTTTGGCACACTACGAAATATTTCTATAAAATTATTCCGCACGCGGCCGCGCCGCGAGCACTCTGACTACAATACGACTGACTTTTCTTTCCCATTCCAGGCCTAGAAGACAAAGCGTCCGCCTGCGATATGCTGGTTTGCTATGCTCGCGAACTAAAAGAAGCTTTCGCTGAATACGCCGAAGACGTCGTAAAACTAATGGTGCCCATGCTGAAGTTCTACTTCCACGACGGCGTGCGCACCGCCGCGGCCGAGTCGCTTCCTTACTTGCTGGAGTGCGCCCGTATCCGCGGCCCGCAATACATACAGGGCATGTGGGCGTACATACTGCCGGAGTTGCTGAAGGCAGTCGATTCCGAGCCGGAGCAAGATGTACAAGTTGAACTGTTGAATAGTCTCGCTAAGGTCAGTTCTATTTATACCGTCATTATATTTACAGCACAGTTGAGTACAAGCATTCTTTCGTTTAAGGCTCCTTCTCGGTATTGCCCTTTAATTAGAATATTTTTATAATTTTAACTTAGTTAATTTTTTAAGACCAAATTTAAAGTGAACCTGTTTGCGAATCACTTTCAAATAGAGCCCCTTCAAGTTTCCGCCCAACAGGTGCCCACCACTGGGAATTGTACCGGGTTTGATTTATTGCTAAAGAGATTGCTATGGTTATTAAGAATATGTCACGCGGTAAGTCCCCGGTGCATGATGGCCTGAGTATTGAACACTTGAAGTATGCTGGGGCTCATCTGCCTAGAGTGCTCTCCATACTTTTTACTTTCTGTTTTAGGCACTTGTATCTGGAGACGATTTAATGAAGACCATTGTGGTCCTTATTGCTAAAAATAACACAGCTGATGTTTCTAATAAACATAATTACAGACCTATCTCACAGACTACTGTAATCGCCAAAGTACTGCACAGCATGCTTGATAAGGAGCTGAGAAGCCACATTAAATTGCATGCTCAGCTTGGCTTTAAATAAGGTCTTTCAACTGAAACTGCTAGCTACTACCTCAAACATGCTGTTCGGTATTATACAGACAGAAAGACGCCAGTATATACATGCTTCTTGGATTTATCCAAAGCATTTGACCTGGTGTCTTATGATATTCTGAGGTCTGAAATGAAACTAAGTGTCCCACAGGAAATACCTAATCGCAATATTCAAATATTGGTATCAACGGCAATCTAATTATGTTAGATGGGAGAGCTGTCTGTGGGACAAATACAGGTTTAAATTTGGAGTGAGGCAAGGTTAGCTCATATCGCCAAAGCTGTTCAACCTGTATATGAACCGACTGATTGCAGAGCTCAGCAACGCATTTGTAGGCTGCTTTATTGGTGGCAGATCCATTAATAATATCTGCTATGCTGATTATATGGTGTTGCTGAGCCCTTCGGTTAGTGCCCTCAGGAAATTATTGAGTATTTGTATATGCCGGGGCCTATGGCCTCAGGTACAATACGAATAAGAGTGAGTGGCTAATGTTTAAGGCTGGCAGTAAAAGTTATAACAATGTTCCGCCAGTCATATTATGTGGCACCCCTTTCAAAAGAGTATCGGAGTTTAACTATCAGGGCCATTGGGTCACGGAAACGCTTAGTGATGACCTAGGCATAGATAGGGAACACAGGGCGCTGACGCTCAGGTGTAATATGTTAGCCCATAGGTTTGCATGTTGTACTAGGAGTATCAAAGTGACACTATTCAGGACTTATTGTCAGTCATTTTACACGTCTAGCCTATGGGTATCACAGAAGGCTCTCAGTGCTCTGCATGCCCAATACAATAATGCGTTCAGAATGCTGTTGGGGCCGCCGCGCTTCGGCAGCGCAGCCTAGATGTTTGCTGAGGCACACGTAGATGGATGCCAGTCCATCCTACGTGGTAGAATAGCTTCAATGATGCGTTGCGTATCCTGACAGCGCCAACGGTATCCCGACGACATTGGCGGAGAGGGTGGACTGCCGAGGCACTGGACAGGGGCACATATCAGTCCCGTTGTGTAGTGTCTTTTACGAATTTCTTTTTAATTTTTCTATTATTTATTTTATTTATTGTTTTTGTATATTTTATGTATATGAGCATATACCTGAAATAAATTCTTTATTATTATTAGTAAACCTATTGCAATAAAGCATATAATAAAGTAGTGCTTTGGAAATTCATAACCGTAAAACTATTAATTTAACGAAAATTGGATTTATTTAAGTTTATACCTTTCAGTTATAGAATTGCAACAATAATTCAGCTTGAACTTCTCAAAAATCGTACTGAGTTATTATTTATATATAAGATAGACTAATTTAGTTACTAATACATAATGTTTAATTTCAAAAAGTGACGGATTTTGAATCAGAATGAATTTGGATTTTGGTAAAACAAATTTCATTCATAAAACATTTTTGTTTCATTGATGATCTACACTAGAATTTTCTTTGTTGTGGGTCCACACAAAGATCTACAAACCATCCAGATTCTAAACAGTCATGTTATATGATCTGTGTCCAATTCACTTGAGGGTTAACAAAACACTTGATTCATAAAAAAATGTATTCGTCGACCCTTAACATTAACTAATAGAAACATGGAAAGCAAAACTCTTTTTCATTACTCATACTCTGAAAGTAGGTCCGAAGTTGCCTGTGGAGCGAAGTGAAAATAGCCCAATACACCCTAGGGTGAGCGTTTTCAACTGACAGACAACTGAAAAATTAAGAAAAAAAAAGAGCTATTTTCACATTTCTATGTAACCATGATCTAACTTCCTATACAGCCACACTTCGATTAATACTATATTAATTCTTAACTTTGTAGAATTTTTGTTTGTGATGTTATTTAAGACACCGATTAAACCGCGTCAAAATTAATTTAGATAGATCATTGACATAAATTAGAAATAATCTATAATGATAAGTTCTTTTTATCAAGCTAGCAATAAGTACTACTCAAAAAGACTGGCTGGCATTATGGCGCTTGAAAAATGTTGCGCGTAAAAAAGAAAAAAAAAGGCGGGTAAGCGACATTCATGCAAATTCTTGGGAAGTTGAAGTAATATTTTTTGCATATATGGCTTGTGTTTACTTTCCTTGTATTCGTAATGAAAAGCACAGTGTTTACCTAGGGGTTCAGGACTTATTTAGTCCCTCGACCTATTGGCGCCCTCGCTGCGCTCGGGCACCAAACCTAGTCTCGGGACTGAAATAAGTCACTTTCACCCCTAGGGTAACAATGTACTATTACACCTTTCACCTAGTACAGCGCTATGCGGTCCCAAGACACTGGAATTTATTTTCGTATTAATTTTTAATAGAGCGGCGATAGGCTAGGGGTAATATTCAACTCACATTCATGTGAACGTGAGTTCAAATCTTCGGCCCCATACCACGGAGTTACTAATTAAATACGGATTTTTAAAAATTGTCACTAGCTCGGCGTTGAGAAGGAAACATCGTGAGGAAACCCACATGCTCAAGAAATAACAAAAAAAAATATCTAGAGTATGTGTATCCATCAATCCCCACTGGGCCCACGTGATGGATTACAGCCCAAAATTCCCCTATGATTTACTAGGGGAAGCCTGTGCCCTGCAGTGGGACATTAAAGGCTGATACAAGTACAATAGTTTTAATAAACTAAAATCATACTGTCTGTATATTGTTATCATAAACCGTTTGTACACGTGCAGTGCATCGAACTGCTGGGCGCGGGGTGCCTGACGGACGAGTCGATGGCGGAGGTGCTACGCATTCTCAAGAAGCTGCTCACCGAGCACTTCGAGCGCGCCACCGAGCGCCGCCAGAAGCGCGCCGACGAGGACTACGACGAGGTAACGAACATAATATACAACAATATGTTTACACTACTGGTATATTTATTGTGTTCTATATAAAGAATAAGTGTGATTTAACAACTTCCGTAGCTACTTGCCTTTTTATAAACATATGAGCATTGAGGACGGCCACATTTGCCTTTCATTAATTTTCTGACAAAATACAAGTACTCGAGAACATGAAAAGCCATCTTGCACCATCATCTACTTCCTTTCGTAGCCCCTTTTTCACACTTACACGCACCATAATTTGTCGCCTTTGAGACAGTAGTCCCGTTTTCACACTTACACGAATCATAATTAGTCGCCTTAGAGACAGTAGTCCCCTTTTCACACTTCACGAATCGTAATTAGTCGCCTTTGAGACAGTAGTCCCCTTTTCACACACACGAATCATAATTAGTCGCCTTTGAGACAGTAGTCCCCTTTCACACTTACACGAATCGTAATTAGTCTCCTTTGAAACAGTATAGGAGTAGGTCGTCTTCAATTACGAGTATTTGTATAGAGCAGTTATAGTATAAACCACATATATAATTAATTTTAAAACGAAAAATTATCTATTCACTAGCTCACCAAATTGTAGTTGAATCTACTGTCATTGGCGCTTAAAGAGAATAAATATTTAGATCAAATAATTAATATGACGAACATACAAAAATTGTTTTTGAAAAAGAAAAGCTGATTGGTATAGATGAATGGAAAAATGTTTGCAAATATACCTTGAAATGTGAAAACGAATACCATAGCAGGGAAGACGTTTTTGATAAAGTTATGATTTCATTGTCACTTTACTATGGAAATTGGGTTAATACTAATTGTCAATATTATTGTTTGTTTATCGCTATAATGTTGATTGTGTTAATTGTTGCAGGTGGTCGAAGAGCAGCTGGCTGACGAGGACAACGAGGACGTGTACGGGCTGTCTCGCGTGGCGGACGTGCTCCACGCTCTTATGTCGGCATACCGCGACGCGTTCTTCCCGCACTTGGACGCGCTGCTGCCGCTGCTCGTGCAGCTGCTCGCGCCCGGGCGGCCGTACGCCGACCGGCAATGGGCGATATGCATCTTCGATGACGTCATTGAGTTTGGAGGTAGAGCACGCACTCACAAAGAGACATCTACGGGTGTTTACGGTGTCAGTGACACCGTACCCGATACGGCGCCGCTTCCATAGAAGTCTTTATAGTTGCATGTAATGTTATACACATAAGTGCCCCCACTGCTGCGCAACGTTCCATCTGCGACGAGTGGCGCCGCCATTTCCAATCTGTATTGCAAACATACATTAGACAATAATATTCCTATACCATTTCACATTAAAATTAACGATTCGGAGCACTGTTCGGTTCAAAAACCATTTTATATTGGGACCCCGTACGCTGTGAAACGAACTGCCTCAAGAGGTTGTAGGAACCTTGCCTACACTGTAATTAATTTAATTAGGCAAGCAAACCCGCCGGCCGATGCTAAATTTGCTTATGGAATGTACGCGCGGCCGCTTGTAGAAGGCGCTTGCGCAGAGCCGAGCGAGCGGGCGCCGCGCAGTCGCTACCCATATCCGACGGCGAATGCATGCGCATTTTTTAACTTCTGTTGATTGTAAATCTTGGCATACCTACATAAATAAAGTGTTGACTTTCACTAATAAAGAAAGATAAGTGATCAAGACCCCTGTTCCAAACACTTTAAGGTCTTTCCGATAAGCTACAATATGGGGTTCTTCAAAAAAGCTGGGAATAGGATTTTGCAAGGTCGGCGGCGCACCCGCATACCTCCTGGTGTTGCAGGTGTCCATTGGCGGCGGTAACACTTACCATCACGTGGGACCGCATACACGCCCATTTCTCTATAAAAAAACATACCGTCAAAATAGCAAATTGTTAAAAAATCAAATCTTCGAGAATTATTTTTTTCATCACTAAATCACTTTTAAAGGAACTTATTATTGTGTCCTAATGCTCCTATTATCGCCTGTCAATTACTTAATGTAAAGAAATTATATATCGTCACTTAATATTACCCGATTTCATCTTTTAAACATAATAAATGCACTAAAAAATTGCCTTGTGGTAACATTTGAATTTAATACAACGTTATAAAAAATACAATAGTCATAAAATTTTGTCCATTTGTACTTTTGAGACAATTTGCTTTTTTGACAAATTTTGACGTTATGCTCCAAATCGATTAACTTAACAATATTTATAAAATTGATCAAAATCGTCCGGTACAGGCGCTGCCTGCGTAAAATACCAAGACATATTTCTGGAGCCGATGCTGAACGGGCTCCGCGAACCGGAAGCGGAGGTCCGGCAGGCGTCCGCATACGGGTGCGGAGTCCTCGCCCAGTTCGGCGGCACGCAATTCGCGGGCGCGTGCGCACGCGCCGTACCTCTACTCGCCGCCGTCGTCGCAGAGCCGGACGCCAGGTCCGTGGAGAAGGTCAACGCCACAGAGAACGCAATATCCGCCGTCGCCAAGATCATCAAGTATAACCATTCGCAGATCAACAGGGATGAAATCATAAGGCATTGGTGTGACATTATTTATTTATTTTGATTACTTAATTTTATTTATTTATTTACTTAAGGGCCTTTCCTAGGCCGGCTGACGCGCGGCGCCTCAAGTTTGACTCTCGCATACAGCAATCGAGCACTAAAGCACACATATAAAGTTAAATAATTTTACTATAACAGTGTTTGAAAAGCCGTTTCAAATTTTATAAATAAAGAAACAATGGTCATATGTGAGCTCTGAAGTGTTCTTTTTAAAATGTTAATAACTAGTTTTAACTTTTATAGTAGTTTTAATCAAAGAATTATAAGTGTTGGTTGCTTTGACAGAAAGTAAAGGAAACCAAATATGTGTACAGACAAGTGACAAACTTGCGACCATTTCGGTAGAAGAATGCTAGTGACTGACTGCACGAGGGTTGATCAAAAAGTTTCCAGGATTAGTATGAAAAAATTGATATATGAAATATCAGTATGAATAAATAAATAAAAAAGATTATTTATTTTTCTACATAATCTTCCAAATCAATATACTTATAGTAACATTTTAAAGTAGTCTTATTCCCTTTGAAAAAAGATCATGATCAAAATGTCTGAAAAAAACGTCTACTGCAGACAACTTTCATTTTTTTATATTGTAAATCGGGTCTGAACGCGTATAACAAAGGTATTTGTTTAACGTTTATTTCTACTTTGTAAAGGTTAACAAATGTCTCTTTGTTGTACACATTCAGACCCGATTTACAATATAAAATGTGTACAAAACGCAAAAGTTTAAAAAATTATATAATCTCTTTTTTGTTATCGAATTTAATTCCAAATACGTGTTCTTTTAAAACGGGATAAAGGTAAAAATCACTGGGGGTAAGTACCGGTGAATATGGAGTATGTATTCCATTAGTTCAAACCCTGCCTACTTGATGGCAGACTTGTGTGACTTGTCTTGATGAAAATTCACACACGTATTAAATTTTCCGTCCTTTTTTTTAAAATTCGTCACATAGTTTTTGTATAAATGAGACATAATATAAATCGGCAACTGTCTCATCTTTATTTAAATAATCACTGAACAACATTCCATCAGTGTTTCTGAAGACAGAGGCTATAAACTTTGCCACTCGACACAGAAACAGGAAATTTTTTGAATGTTGATGAAGATGGCCTTTTCCATTCATGTATTTTTCCGTCTGAGTTAAAATGGTGCACCCACGTTTCATTCATAGTTACAAATCGTTATAAAAATAAATTTGTACCACCTTGCAATAAGGCCAGATTTTTCATTGACATCTTGACGCGCATTTCTTTCACTTTGCCCATTAACGTTTTAGGGAGCCAACGTACCGAATTGGAAATGTAAATTATTCGAGAAAATTGATTACAGTCCACCAAACTATCAATCACAGTAAATCTTATCAGTCACACGTCTATCAATTCATAACCACAATTTCTTCAACATTTATGACGTTCTCATCAGTGGTAGATGAGGGGGGCCTCTCCTAATGGTCTTTATCATTGCAGGTGATTGTTGCACGTTTAAATTCCGAACACCAAAATGCAACTGTGTAATATGATGGAGCATCAACCCCTAAGTAACCGGTAGCTCTTTAAAAAAATCTTTAGTAGATATTTTTTTTCACAATTCACAAATTTAATTACGGAGCGAACATCAGTTTTATCCATTTTTAGATAAACAAAGCTACACACAATGTTGCAATTCACGTCGATATATATCAATGAGTTTGACATTAACAGTAAAATAAAACTATTGATATAAACTAGAAATATCGTGATTCTGAAAAGTTTTGTTGTTGTTGGATTCATATTTTGTTGAGAAAAACCAATTAAGACACAACAAAACGAAATCTGTGACAGATAGTAGACGGCTCGATTTACTATTTGTGCCGCCAGACTATTATTACACAGGCGTACGTTCAAAAATGTCGTATTTTTTAATGTTAAAGCGGGTGACCGTATATATATGTGTTATAGCGAATAATCAATGTATGAAACAAATGCATGTGATATTGAGTTTCGATATAGCGGGTTTTGACTACACAATTACACGTGCCTATTATAATAAAATAAATATGTACCTATGTACCATTAGCTTAAATTAAATAATTTACCTTTGATTGTCCACTATAATGTTATAACTTTCTTTCGATGTTTTTCTGAGTCTGCGTGACTTTTTATTATAGCGATTCTGCTTAAAAACCACACTCCACTATATTTTTGATCATATTTACGTTTCATCATCGAATAAGTGAAACACGTTCGCAGACAGAACAAATGAAAAAGTCTGCAGTCCTTTTTATATTATTACTATGATGAGAGAGGTGTTCAGTTTCCTTTAGTGTTGGACAATTTTAACAATAATAATAGAATTAATAATAACTAAGAATAATACTAATAATAATAAGTACATAATACATTACATTATTGTTTTTCATTTGTTTTTCGACATTTATTCGTTCTAAAGTCATTTTATAAATGATTGTGCCATCGGTAATGAGTAAGTCGACGGGTAATTTTAATGTATTTGTGTTTGTATGTATGTATATGTATTGTTGTTAATGTATGTATTTTGTGTGCTCATTTTAGGTGCGCCTATTAATTTAATAAATAAATATGAAGAGTCACTTAAGATATGATAAAACCACGGTGTGTGTGTTGGCAGGCTGACCTGGCTGCCAGTAGTGGAAGACACAGAGGAGGCGCCGCACGTTTACTCGCTGCTGTGCGAGCTGGCGGCGAGTGGGCACCCGGCTCTCGCGACGGCGGACGCTCCGCAACGCGTTATCGCTACGCTCGCGGAGGCGTTCCTGCGCGACGCGGTACCCGCCGATCACGCCGCCTTCGTGCAAATGGTCGCGCTTGTGCGACAGATACAGGTGACCGTCACATGAGCATTTATTACATAGACATAGAACGTTTCTACTGTGATGAAGATGTCTACGACGTACGGTAAAATGTATTATGCATAATGAGTGCATTCAGAGCAACACGAGCTCCGAGAGCTATCCGCACACGGATGAAATCGTCCACACCGCGGTCGGCCATTGGTTTTATGCAAATGTGGGCAAAGTTAATCGTTAATTCGCTACTCAAAAAGTTAACTTCTATAATCGTTAAAGCGTTAACTTTTTGAAATTTACGCAAGTTAAAGTTATCCCTTAAAAGTTAATCACCCAAAATTTGTACTGATGTTTAAGTATTATATATTTAAGTAAGATAATAATAGAATAGAACTGGCTGGGATACACATCACATCATACACAGGTAAATAAAACACAGTTAGTAGGTATAAGTAATTGATGTTTTTAGAAAAAAAAAACAGAAACATGCACCTACCTACCTACTACAATAAAATAATACAATAGCAAGCAATAATATGTAGCATGCTAATGTCAATTTAATTATTTCACCAACACAAACTAAAAAGTGGCACTTTTTTGCTCGTAGTAAGAAGTTAGGTTATAAAAATATCAAAATTATTCTTTTTGTTTTAATTCTTCCATTAATGGTAAGGCAAAGGGAACTGAGACCATACAGCCGTGGTAGCAGACGTGGTGCGCAATTCAAACAAACATAGACAATAACCAACCAATGTAACGGACTAAAGTTAACGGAAGTTAAGAAGACCGTTAATAATTTATTTATTTAACTTAAAAGTTAAATCGTTAAGCAATATATAACCTAATTGCTTGCAATATTTTTTCTAATAATTTTGATATTTCATTATTTTTGTATCCTCGCTTCTTACAATGACCATGCATATATATAACCATCCATTTGTTAGACGGTCATTTTGTAAATTAAAATAAAGAGCATTTAGTTACGCCGGCGGCGGCCGAAACCAATAATATAAATAAGTGACAATAGTCTTGATATTTTGGTTTTATAAGCCTTTATACATCACTTAGCTATACATTCCATTACATTTTAGCTTTCTCCATTGCGAACACCGCCATATAATTGCACCATTTTGAAATAATCTTTTTTTATGGTAGTGATAGCCACGATGAAGCATCACGTCTTTATTATTAATGTGTTTTAATTCATCCAATGTTACATATTACATTGAAAAACCACGACATTTATGACGTTTATCTATATCTATACTTCTATAATAAAGAGGTAAACTTGTGTGTTTGTGGGTATGTTATGGGGGAAATCTCCGGAACTACTGAACCGATTTCAAAATATCTTTCACAAATTGGAAGCTACATTATCCGTGTCTAATATAGGCTATATTTTAATTTGAAATTTTGAAAAAATAAACTTATAAACTGAAGCGAAGCGAGGGCGGGGTTGCTCGTTATTTATAAACATGTCCATAATTTGCAACCAAGTTATTATCTCAAGTGACACTTAATCTATCAATTTATTCAACGTTTAAAGAACAGTGGATTTAACAGGCGGAGTAATTATCCATGGATCCACGTGTGGATTGAAGAGGCGGAAAATTTATGCATGGATCCACATGTGGATCGAAGAGGCGGAAAATTTATACATGGATCCACCTGTGGAGCCTGATTATGGATCCTAGTGAACGGAGCCGATTAGAAAGAAGGTGAATACGTTGAAAAATAAATACAATTTAGATATACGTTTCCTAAAGTTTCAATACCTTTCCAAAAATATATTGGTCAACCTAGTATTTTACATTTTTTTTTCGACAAGGGAATGAATTCTAGGGAGGGAATTGTAGTGCTCGAAAAAAGATTTGTGGTGTTTACGGAGAAGATGCTTTATCTAAAACTACTGCAAAAAAAATGGTTCACTGGATTCAAGTTTGGGAATTTTGATGTGAATGATATTCCTCGGTGTATTCCTATTAAGGTAAATATTGATGTTATCATTGAAAAAACTGAACCATATCGACATATAAACAGTCATCAAATTGCGGAAGAGCTTAGCATTCACCACTCGATAGTTTTGGATCACCTGCATAAACTGAATTTTGTAAAAAACCTAGATGATTGGGTGCCGCATGATTTAAAATTTAAATGATAGAAACTTGGTGAATAGAATTTCCATATGCAAGATGTTGCTAAAACGAAATGAAATCGATCCATTTCTGAAGAAATTGGTAACAGGCGATGAAAAGTGGGTCACCTACGATAACAATGTTCGAAAACGATCTTGGTCTAAGCGAGGTCTAATCTTGATCACAAATAGTCCCAAAGTCAGGCCTCACTCTGAATAAAGTCATGTTATATGTATGGTGGGACTGGAAAGACATTGTGCATTACGAGCTTTTGCCACATGGCTAAACGATTCATTCTGATGTCTACTGTGAGAAATTAAGAAAATTGAAACAAACACTTGACGAAAAACGCCCAGAATTGATGAATAGAAGAAAACGATCTTGGTCTAAGCGAGGTCTAATCTTGATCACAAATAGTCCCAAAGTCAGGCCTCACTCTGAATAAAGTCATGTTATATGTATGGTGGGACTGGAAAGACATTGTGCATTACGAGCTTTTGCCACATGGCTAAACGATTCATTCTGATGTCTACTGTGAGAAATTAAGAAAATTGAAACAAACACTTGACGAAAAACGCCCAGAATTGATGAATAGAAGAGGTGTAGTTTTCCATCACGACAATGCTCGACCGCATACATCTTTGATGATTGAACAAAAATTGATGGACCTTAGCTGGGGAAGTTTTAATGTATCCCCCATACAGTCCAAACATAGCACCTTCGGATTATGATTTATTCCGCTATCAACAAAATTCCCTAAATGGAGTAAAATTACATTCAAGAGAACCCTGTATAAACCATTTAATACAGTTTTTCGCTCAGAAACCTCGAAAATTTTATACTAGCTATGTGATAATGGCTTTGCCAGAAAAATAGTGACAAATAGTCGAATTAAATGGACAATATTCCGTTCAATATATATTTATGTAATACAGAAAAGTCTTTATTGTTTTCACTATAAAAACGCCGCGAACTTATCCGACTTTTCAAAACACATGTGAATTAAAGAATTCGAGAGCTACTGAACATAGAACACTAATACTCGTAACGTATTCTCAAATCGATGTTTTATATTGTTTAGTACGCGACGGACCATCGTGGAGAGCGGACGACCATACTATACTATCGTTATTAATATGGTTTCAATTGTTATTCATACTAATTGTACAACTTTGTCTACGCTCGACCGTGGTCCGCGAGGGACTGAACGAAAATTCGTCCGCGACAGATGGCGTCCACTCGCGCGTAATCCCCGTCGCACTGTTTAGGCCCATAAATAGACAACGCTAGTTCATGAAATTGTATGGAAACCAAGCGTGTCGCGTCAAATACCATTATTTGTTAATATATAATAAATAATGCCAGACATAAACAGTTACCTACTCCTATTTTTCACGCTTTACTCCGTATTTACGGCCAAATGTACATAAAGAAACGTGTTATAAGAAAATAGACAAACTATGAACTGTAATATCCCTTAATGTAAATAAGTAATTAAGATAAATTTGCTGCCTAACAGTACTAGGAAAACATATGAAAAAGAGATACATTTAAATTATAATGATAATATTTTTAGTCACATTCAGTGATAAATAAAAAAAATGTGAAGTTTTTTCGTTCAAAATGCTTTCCTGTAAAATGTCATTTTTGTATATGTCCGTTTTCACTTTGATGCCGTCGATATATTTTTATGTATGTATGAAATACGCGATAGTTTTAAATGACGATTCTATAATGATAGTTTGTTTTATTACAGAGCAACACAGAGCTATTCAACTCGTGCCTAATGCAGCTGAGCAACGAACACAAGGAGGCGCTGCAGGTGGCGCTCTCCACATAACTGCACCGGCCTACATCATACCCCCCCCCCCCCCCCCCCCCGCGCACCTAAGGTCCGTTGCCACCCGCCACACGCTCCCCTCCACAAAACACCTCTCTTATGTCCTGTGAGGACCTCTTCTAAAATTTTTAATATAAAAAATAACCACCATTAACTGCATTTTTATCGTAATTACAAATCATGATTTTGTAGAGACTATAATTTATTAATTTATCCGCCAATCGCCAAGTTGCATCGTCCACGCTGTTACCAGCTTCTAAAAATTTCCAGATCTCATGCTTGTTCAAATGTACCAGGGGCTGACTAAAATTACTGTGATATATTTTTGTACATTTGTTTCTAATAGCCATGCTCCGGCCCCCGCACATGTAACAGCTCTTCGCCTATTCGTAGTGTACGAAATCTTTTGTATTTGAGCCATTGCAAATCTTTAGGAAATTGCCATGTTTTTGGCTTAGTGGGAACTAGGTGGCTGTTCAATGGATGCTATGTTATGTATCGTCTTTGAGACGACATGTCTGTTTATAAGAAATAATTTTATTCAATTAAAAATATATATAATATTATATGTATTATATATACATGTCTTTGTTTAACTAAAATAAAAGTTATTGACATTTAATATTGTATTTTTTTTTAAAACCCCGAAGATCCTCTGCGAATCTCGTGATTATTACATTATGCTATTATATTCTAACGCTTCCTATAACCAGGCATAAATGGAATGACCAGAATTAACATGCATCGCCCATGCAATATAGTGAACTGTTACGGACTGTAACATTTACGTCTACGAACGAGACGATTTATGTTGACGGGTCCCTCGTTAAATATCTATTTTGAACCTAAATAAAGTTGATTAGAATTATGTTGTACCTCGCACAGACCTAGGATTAGAAGTATGTCTGTGGATTTATTCAATAAATCCGCCCTAAAGTTCCCCCTTGGGGAAACCTGGATTTGTCCTTTTTTCTACCGTTATCACCCTTTTCTCTGCGAATAACGTCTACTTCCGAAAAAGTCCTGACAACTTCCAATTTTGAAACATGGAACGGACCTATACCAATATTCATTATAGCATGAGACAAAAGATAACCAAAAAAGGCAATAATTTTAAAACTTAATTACTATCACTAGGAAAATTCCTTGGGTTGAGTTTTCATTTTATAGGATATGTTAGACAGAACCAAAACAAAAGCTGAAGACTCAGTCTAGGCTCTACTTTAAATAAAATTGATTTCCATTAAACTTTTGTTTAACATTTGTCTCATGCAACAATGAATAGACTATAGGGAGCCGTGTACACTAGGTTGTCAAACCGTTACTATAGGTTTCGTCCTTACCCAAAATAGGGGGACGCCGGCCACACCCGCGTTCTTACGTGTTGGTATCACTTAACTAACGAGATCTGTGCACGACAGAATAATAAGTGTGTAAGGAAAGTGCAGTGCCCATGAATATGTGTAAATAAACTCAGTGAGCGTAGTATGTATGTGCTGACATCGCACATTTCGGAAGGAAAAGAGTCGTCCAAACAGGGTTGCGCAAACAGTAAAGAGCGCACGGCGAACTCCGGAGCAAATCTATACGCGAATAGAGGCGTATGAAATAATCCATACACCTTTCCTCCAAGATTATGCAATGTTAGTACATACACTATTTACTATTGTATTACTACGTTTTATTATGTATCATGTATGTTTTGTTTTTAGCCGTATTTTATAAGATGTACTATTTTAAATTATTGAGACGCCTTACGTTTATGTGTTTAATGTATATTATGTCTTCGCTCTCCATATTTGTGCTAGGGATGTCTGGGTTATAAGTTGGGCTAGGATAAGATTTAGAAATAAAGGCTACCGTCCGCAGTGTGTTTTATTTGGTACTAATATAGAGCATATAAAGTTGCGGACTAGATGACGCAGTGCAAGTATTGGCGCCATCGGCGCAGAGAATAAAAGCCCTCCCTCCACACTCCTCCCATACCCCTTGCTACTCAGCAAGGGAGGAGAGGAACTAAAGATGATGTATTAGTTAAAGGGTCATCAATTCCTGTATCTCGTTATCTAAAATAGCCTTGTTCCCCGTATAAGAGGCGAACCAACCCAATTATGTGTAACTTATAACCTGGAATCTGTAGGTATAAAATGTATGTGAGCGAATAGCATTAAACTTCCTCAGGAAACGGGGAGATCGCAAGGGCAGCAAGCTTACTATAAAAAAGCGAGGCTGTACCTGTATCACTTACACACCTGTACCTCTTAATCTGTATCTATTGATCTGTCCGACTCCTCACTGGAGACATGTAACAAGTTAGTCAAAGTAAGCTCGCTGTCGACTGCGGCTTCCTCCGCACCATGATCCGCACCGATAACATGATCAGTCATTTTTTTCCAATCCTGTGGAGTTACACTTTCAAAGGATTCCCTTATAATTCTTTCCACTTCGACTAAAGGTAAATTTAAATGTTTACTTGCAATTTTGTGTATCACCAGAGTCCAAATGAGCTCTATGACATTTAAGTCGCAGTGGTAAGGACGTAACCTGACTACCTCGTGACGATGCTGTTTAATAAGCTCTTAAGCTCGGTTCTCATTTGTGTCTGAACCAGACAAAGGAATTTAGCCTTTGTACAATGGCCTTGGATAGTAACATTTGTTAAAAAATAAAAAATTATTTGGTTTTTTAAGGCCATATAAAAAGTTAAGATTTCTCCCAGGCTGAACTTTCGTATGCCAGACTCTAGTTTATTATAATTATTACAGTTTATTAAATTATTACATTTTCTTCAAAGTATTTTTGTGCGTAATGTTTATGATAATCAAATAAAAGCATATAGGACTGTCTTTTTCGTGTGCTTCCAAAGAGTCGTCTTCTGTCCTCAGTAAACTTACTATCACTTTACTGAGCGACTCCTGACTTACTTCGACGGAACTGGACATGGATAGGATATGTTTTAGACTAAAATTGTTTTAGAAAGAAAAACTATACACTGGCAGATTGTGCTAATTGCACCATTGCCATAAATGAAATGGAATATCAAAGAAGAATGTCAACTGTCGTCTGTCAAGTATCAGGTTGTCATTTGCCTTCAATTCAGATCTCTTTTCATTTTACTTTTTTTTCCAATTGAATGTTGTCTTCAATTTTTATTTTTTGTTTCAAAATTGTAATTCATAATTAAATGCAAATTTCATCATAAAGTCTTATATAAACATTTTACTGAACTCTTTTGATTTGTTTTGGCATAGATTTTTCTAGCTCATTCTTCTTGTACCTTAGGTCGATTGTGATGGAATGTATGACCTAATAGTTTCTGCGAATGTAATTCAACATAAGGCACTTAGAACATCCAACGTCTCAACAATTTTTCGACCAATATTGCTCCAATAATTTATACGAATACAAATAACCGTAATCGATATAAGAGGAACATTGTTGAGACTGACCCGGCGTACTATGTGATTAATAATGTCCCGCAAGAGGACCCGACACGGCAGCGACGACGATTTGGGTTGCAAGATGTTAGAGACCGATACCGCTGGCAGCAGCGGTGGAGGCGGCGAGGGTCAGAACGGCACCGACGTCGCCTTGACTAGCCCCAATCAAGTGCCGCCCGACTTTGTGCAGGTCAGTGTTATGAATGCTTTTTGTTTATCTTTTATTTGTCTAAAAATGGTACAAGCACAACTTAATTATTAATTTCGAAAGAAAGTGAAACGTTACATTTACTGCAATCTGTTTAAAAAACACTTAATGGAATTTCTAAAAAAAATATCAATTATATTTTAAGAGTTTTGAGCCTCTCTGTTATATAAACTCTAACCCTTATTATTAATACTTGTTATGTAATTCTAACCCTTATCTTTATAGCCCCCCCCCCCCCTCCCCCTAATTTTCATTGTATACTAAAAAATACCACAATCATAAATTAAGAAAGAACACTTAATCATAACTTGTATTCCTAATGTATAAAAAATGAACAGTTAACCTCTCCACAAACTAAACCGATAATGACCTTTCCTCTTGACTCCCAACTCAATCATCAAACATTATATTTCATAGTCTCGTCCTAACACCTAGGACTTTCTTTTGTAAACCTTTTATCTTGTAAACCATTATAGTTAATATATAATTAGTTTAAAAAAAAAACTAGTTTTAACTGCCCCTACATAACATCACTATAAGGTTACGTCTGCCTTAACTTGTTTTCGCATGGGAACTAAAAAAACCTGATGTCTTATGCTATCAGATGTAATTGTAAATCATAAAATTGTATTATACATGGGGAACTAAAAACTGAACTACTCAATAATATATATTTTTATGTCCCAAAGTGAGAGCCAAGGCATTATCAATTATTTTTCTTGCCCCCACACTGCACTATACAAACATTTAATAAACCCATTTCCAGAATGTGTAGAAAATATAACTAATTAGCTTCCAAACATCCAGAACGGGATTTATTTGCAGCAGGTTTGCTGACTTTCAAGGACAATGATCTCCCTTTGTTTTGTTCTCACTCATTTTACTTTCTCTTTTTTTATTTACTTTTATTTAACTACTGTAATCGTTTTTATATAGCATGGTTCGGCTGACACCTGTCAATTGACTGGTGATGTACGGAACTTGAGTCTGAACAATGTTTTACAATTCTCGATTTTTGTTGTGAATTGTTTGTAATCAATTGACTATTAGTTAATTAATTAAGAACAGCAGTGACAGATGTGAATTTAGGTTGCCAACCATTAAATTAAATAGCAATAAATTCTTTATAAAATATTGTGTTTTATTCAACTTAAAATAAATAAAATGTGAATTAAATCTACATCTACATGAATATTATTATTCAACATCTGCAGCCTTCTGAACCTAATTTAGAAATGATTTTGATTATTACCTTAACACTACACTTGATAAGAAAAAAATAAATCCAATTCCATCTATTTAATGTTTGAAAAACTTTTGATTATTCAACAAGTTTTTTTTAATTGCTATTTTATTAGTCACGTCACTAGCTTGATATCGGATAAACAGGCCCACACAATAAATTAATATATGTAATTGATTTTCACTAGTAAAAATTAGAATACACGAAAATAAACACATTATTTTTATGCTCTGCTTCATATTATAGCATTTTGTAACTGTTTATATTTTATAAGACATAGCTACAAAATATTTCAGCTTGAACAATTTACATTCTGTGTATGGCTATATTCTATGGGACGTGTCACGCGCACCATGCTTCATGAATACTGTAGCTTATTTACAATTAAATTTATTGCTAAAATGACAATCACGCTGTCCTCACATTAATGAGATGTCATTTAGATTTAACACTTCTGTACACACTATATTAAATTGTGCTTTGATATGTTGTTTGATACAAATACAAACCATATTTGTTTTTAAATAATACAGATGTGACCTTCACAATTGAATGAACTCAAAACCAGAAAGAAAAATGAATTAAACATCATTACATAGTTTATTTAAATAAATATAGTTACACACATATTTTGTACTAGCTGTGCCCGACATGCGTTGCATGCCCGTCAATTTTTTTGCACATAATATATATACATAATACCCACATGTCCATGTAGGAGCCTATGTCCATCTGGACTAAAGTACCTTTCAAATGGTGAAAGAATTTTTGAAATTGAATTAGTAGTTTCGGAGACTACCTCTTACATCCAAACTTACAAACTTTACCTCTTTATAATATTAACTTGTAGATTAATTAATTGAATTAATGAAAAATTAATTGATGTACTTATGTGTAACTTGCATATCTTTAATCAATAATAATTGCTATTATCTCACCTCACTATTGGGATCAGTTTGGTAGCAGTCAAAAATTTGCTTTTCTCGATGCTAATAATTTATTTTGTAATGTACTCCCACTCAAGTTGGGGTAAGATGCTGAGAATAACCATTTTTATAAGTAATCTAAATGAAAAAATAATAAATATTATGGCTTGGGCACACAAAAAGCGGATCAATAGTGGGTCGAATGCAGTTGGGATTGTAATGAATGATACACACAGCATGCATGTGCATTCTGAATGTCCACTCTAAGGTTCCATTCCAACTTACACAAACATTTTTTTTATATTAGAGGAGGCAGTCAACCAAGTTGTCCACATGATAGTAAATGGTCACCAGCACCCATGGACACCTGCAAAACCAGGGAGTATGCCGAAAGAACTCTTAAGACTGTTTGTTTCACAGTCTATGAGTTTTGCATCGTGAAACAGTTACTCATACAAAAAATTTGTTTGGGTGACAGTAACTTGTGTAGGTCCTTTTATAATACTTTGTTTAATGCATAACATTAATTCAAAAGCAGTTGCAGCATTGTTTCCATACTGTTTATTTCAAAATGGCAATCACATCAATTAGTTAATAATTTTAAATAGCTATGTATTTAAAATGTTCATTTAAAGTCAATTAGTACATAAAAGAATACAGAGTAATTACAACATTCGAGGCCTACTTTAAATCAAATAAGTAAAATATGTATATTGCAATTTTTGTGTACATATACATTATTATAGCAATTAGTAGATTCCATAGCTTACCAATAATTAATGAGCTATAATTATATCTTTTTATAATTATAGTAATAACTAATAACTCATAATTAACTATACATATTTAGATTATTTTATCTATATATTAATATTTAACAATTTTATCCTACATTTCTATTTTATTGCCAACTTTGAACATGTTTTCACTATGAACAAAATAAACTATATTAACCAATAAACTAATTAACAGATTTCAACAAAAATGATTCAAAATCTTTCCAACTAAATATCCCATAAAGTAATTCAAGAAAGCCACAATATAAATAATAACCGCAAAAATAAGGAACAATGAGCGCAGTACTCGAAACGGCTGTTTCCTGAAATTGTTGGAAATTTGTATTTGTATCTCGTCTAAACTTGTTATTTATTGTGTTTTTACACCGACTGTAGTAGATTTGTTTTAAATAAACGGACTAGATTCACATGATTGGTAATTTTCACTGTATTTTTTTAGTTTTAGTGTTCTTCTAGATAATTTTACTTTCGTATCAGTTCACTGGTACTCAACGCTTTAAAACAAAAAAGGGTAATTGGAAATTTTTAATTAACAAAGTATTGAGGTTTATTGATGGTAGGTAGAATTATTTGAGAACCCTGTTATAAGTAGACTTTCATTTAAAATAATTAAACACGTATAAATAAACAATTAACAGCGTTTTTGATATTTGATTTAGAAGGGGGCCAAAATGGAGATGATTTTGTATGCAACGTAAATAGTCCATTACTTTTAAAACAAAATTCATGCGGGCAAGACGCAGGTAAAAAGCTATAATTCATATACCCGAACTTTGGCGTGCCCACTCGAACGTTGCACGATTACAAACTTTATGCTTTCGTAAACGAGTTATTATAGTTTATTGTCGTTGTTCTAATTGAATGAATAGGTTTGTTGTACAACGTCACGATTGCGGTGGGCGCCACCACATCGCTTGGATAATTTGATAATGAGCTGCAAAGGTGTTTGTATTTGCTACAATATACATGATTTTTTTTCTGACAGAACTATTTGATATTATTATTTTTATATGTCATTGTCTTTCATTTAATTATAGGAATATTTATGCCCAAAGGGTAAATGGTGGAATGTAGAGGACATTTGTAATGACAATGACATCTTTGCACCTACAATCTACAAATAAATCACAGAATCTACAATCGACAAATCACAGAAGACTACCTATAAATGTATTGCATTTCCTACTTTATCGTATTTCCCTAATGTACGGTAGTGAGTGAAATATGCCAGAGCCCATTCCCATTGTTTTATTTTTTTTATTTGTGCGAATGCTCGAGATGCCAATAAATACTTTTGTTATATTGCAAGTTTAATTGTTTGATTGAAATGAACTTATTATTGTAATAATACTAATAAACAAATAGTTTACGCTGATGCGTCTATATCGGTAATTGTGTCCTATAATATCCAATAATCCACTGTCCAATTTCTTAGAGATTTTGAAAATTCACCTATTGCTGAGGTTACATTTCCAAAAAATTCAGTATTTCCTTTGTTTATGGAGACGCCGAGCTTGGCGTGGCGCGTAATGCGGAGCGTTGAGCGGATAAATCAAACATAAGATTATATGTGAGTGTTTATGCAGCTTGAGTGCGTTTTACTGAAGTTTTACGCGTATATGTAGATCAGCAGAGCTCCAACATACGACAACATACGCGGCAGAACAATCAGATAAACCCGCGGAGTACAGCGGATTACGCAGCGGAAACACCAATAGGGCCACGACGCGACGCGACAAAGGAGTGTGTGGCACAATATGTTGCGGATGTGGCGCAGTCCACATGCGCGTCAAGCACTGCCTATCCGTAAACGGAAAATACGCGCCGCTTAACGCTCTACAGCCCGCATCACGCGTCGTGCTATGCTCCGCGTCTCCATAAACGAGGCCTTATTAGGGTGACGAAATTTGTGTACACTGCATAGATGCATTTCGTAACAGATTGAATTGAAATTTGGCGCAAAAATAGTTTGGATGTATATCTCGGTTTAGTTTTTTATATAAATTATATTGATTCGGTAGTAAATTGCAATACGATGGTGTAAACTATTGTAATTTTTTACAAGCTGCGATAGCCTCTCTCTCCTCACAAACTCTCCGTTTGTGAGTTCGAACCCCGTCCTTTAACTACTATTTAAATATAATACGGATTTTTTTAATAATCACCAGGTCGGCGACGAAGGAAACGATCGTGAGAAATTCTGTATGTTCGAGAATTGAAAAAAAATTGAGACATGTGTATTTTGTGTATCCACCAATCCAGTGATTACTAGGTGAGGTTTGTGCCCTACAGTGGAACGTTATAGGCTGATATCGATAAAAAAATCAATCACAATAGGAGTGTGTCTAGTCCAGTGCCGGCCCGAGGCAAGATTTAGGATAGAGCGAGATCCATTTATGGCGCCCCCTTGCTTACTCCTAATACATACCAGTTATGCGTGCAAGCATGGAACTTGGAAGATATCGACAACATCTTAAATAGTTCCTCGTCTCTTCTTCGATAATCCAAAGTGAGGGAGAGATGGTATAACCCCCAACTAAAGCACAGTCGGCCGGGGTCCAGGACACCAAGGAGAGAAACCGACGAACTATTCGCGCGGTATTCCACATTCCGCCTTCTACATCTTCGCCGGAAGCGAGCCGCTGCGGAAACCCAACCGCCTCAGGTTGGTCCCGAGGCTGGTTGAGATTAATCCGTTTACGGATAAAATGACTGGGATGATTTCAGTGGACGCCATGTGCCACACGTTTTTGACCTCGTGCAGGTCGAAATATTTTCTTCTCTTCTCGGTTTCGGCTTTCACGAGGGCTCCGTCATGCGGGATGGTGGTGTCCACTAAATATACCCGAGACTACGCCCGGTCCATCAACACGATATCCATCAACCCCATATCCCCCGCCATAGCATCCCCAACCCAACTTGATTGAGTCGAGGCCGCCGGTCAGGGAATCCGCCCCACACCGACAAACACGCTCCGTGTCGATACCCAGTCAATGGTCATTCACATACCAGCTACACGCTCGCAAACAAAATATCGAAAGGCGAAAAAAAAATTTTTTCTTTACCACTGACGCGCCCTTGAGTCTTGGCGCCTGGAGCGGCCCCTCCGTTCGCCCTATGGTAGGGCCGGCCCTGGTCTAGTCTAGTGTGTCATTGGATAGGGTTCAACCTCTACAACCTTTGTCTAAACATTTTTTTTAACTTAAGCATAATAGCGAAATGTCTCTTCCGAGCTTATGGTAGCTCAATGACCACCGGTTTTGTTTTTCATTGATTTAAATTCATTCATTATTCAACGACTAATTGTGAGGAAGTGGTAGGTAGTAAGGTTAGTCGACAAACAGACGTAATCTTTTATGTATACACAAATTACATACTTGCATTTACTCGTGAGTCGTGACTGCAATTATAACTTGAATAAAGGTTCTTATCTATCTATGTAATGCATATATCGATCTAATGATGATGTTATTGCATTTAAAAAATACATCTTAATGTGGTGAATTCCTTATTATAACACAATTTTGCTTGCAATGCAATGTCAATTTTTCATATGTAGCGTTAGGAAAACGAAACCCAAATGAATCAATATTATGGGCTCGAGGCCAACAATGTGGCGTGATCATTGACCGTGTCACAAAAACATTCCACCAGCACGTCGGGAATCGCGTAAAACGCCCAAATGACGGAACTATGTTATTTTTTAAGCTCATGAAGTCAAACGTGTCTAGCTAGGATAGCTAATAAAGGATGGCTAGGCGTTAGTAAAGGCTCATTTACTCAAGAACAGTTTCTTCGAACGCGTGCAAGCGAGATAATCGGTTCAGAATATTGCTTGCCTAATATAAACAACTATTATCATCATGTGATCACTGTTATCAATAGTTATCATAGTTTTTACCATCATGTGAACAGTTGCAGGGGAGAATCGTAGTAAGTTTGGTTGAACCGTATACAATTTACTCGCCCGAACCCTTCGAGAAATTGTGTAAATTGGCCTTTAGTTGATCTGAGCGATTTTTTGAACACTTTTTTCTCTACTGTAATCTTTTCCATCCATACTATTTATTCTATTACGATTAATAACGGATATGTTTAAGGATGTGAATTAAGGAGTTTCCTTGCAAATATCTCAATAGGTTATTTAAACTTAACATCGACCTATGATACACTTTGCACAAAAATAACCTCAAGAACCATTACTATCTGGCTAATATTAATAGATAATAACTCGCCTAGCAAGATATTCTGATTTAAGACATAAATACTCATGTAAAATGGAAACATTTACTCTTTTCCTACGATTTCTGTACTAATTTAATATCAATTAACAAATAACTCCCTAATTTAATAAAAAAAATCCCGCCACTATGATCGTGTCTACGTAATCTAATCAATCACGCACTTGGATAAGGATCTTGATACTTTGCGACCTATCTCGACGACACAATTTTACGACAGACTAACCTAGTAGTTGGCACTACGATACGATGACTGTTGCTTTTGTTGGCACAGGGCACATGTCGGTTACTGGACCGGTCGTTGCCTCTTCGCTAATGTTACTAATAAATACCACAGTGTACAAGGACAGTGCTAATACTTTTGCACTGAATTTACCATTACAGGTTAAATAATTAATAGGCCAACTTATAGTGTCTAATTTCTTGTGCGTCCAGAGATAATCAAAGAGGGAAGCGAAAAAGCAAACACACCCAGATCGCGAGCAATTGTTTTTCAAAAAGAAGAATTTGACGGGCCTAAAATCAAATTCGTGAGGGTTTGTACGTAATACAGCAGTTAGAGCGTAACTGATCAGTCTAAAGCGAGTCGTTTAAGCGAGCGAGTAACCGTGGCATTTCTAACAATTTCGGTCGCCCGCTTGTCCACATCGATCCGCTACAATGTGCGGCGTTATTATGGCCACTAGAGCTGAAGAACGCTCATCTTAATTTAGTGGACATACAAAAGGCTATTGTATTTACTATCTGCAGCGATTCCCAAACAGACTTTGAAGACAAAGAAAAACTTAAACTCGTCTATAATACCGACGATACTGTTCGAGCTAATGAGCTAGACAATGCTCAGCTTTAATTAAAGAGACTCAAAGAAGTCTTCTTGAAGTATCTGATAAAATTGTTGCCTATTCGAGAGAAATCAACCTACATACATCTCTCGAGTGACAGACAAACTTAGAAGAAGGTACTCTTGAAGTGGTGTACAACAAATGAAACCAATCCTGAACTAGATAAATTGAATGAAGTAATCAAACGAATGAAAAATTTAATGAATATTAACTTCGAAATCTTAAAGAATAGATAATCTTAAACAGGTGGAAACATATAGAAAAGCCGAAGAACTTAAAACCTTATCTTAACTTGTATTTACTTGCTCATTTTTATTGAGCCACTGTCTACGATAGAATAATAGAATTTATTAAAACACGTCACAAAAATCTGGATATTTGCATACATTTTATTTTATTTTTATTTATTTAAACTTCATTGCACAAGTATTTGACATGTACAAAAGGCGGACTTAATTTAAATTATTAAATTGCCTTTGATATGTTCATACTATTCGCATTTGATATGTTAAATTATATGCATCAGCATTGTAAGTATACCAACCAGCAACAGGTAGTTTTTATCTTGGTATTATTCTAATTTAACCAAAGGTGAATGACGTCAGCGTCAGAGCTACGTCATGCACAATATAAAGAATTGAAATTGATGTTTCATATGATAATAAATGTACATATTTGCATTTGCATTGTATGTAAGCAGGTCTGTTCTTAAATTCGTGGTAATTCTGGCGTGTTTCAAATGCCTGATCTGGCATTTTGTTGAAACTATGAAACTAAGAAGAATTTGATACTTGACCTTTAAACACATATTATACGTGATAATCGTCTTTGTACTCTTTTTTTCGTTTGCTTTTAGTCTATCTTGCATTAATTCGATGTCCATTTCAGTTTCAATCGATATACTTAAGCTATCGAAATCAATTCGAATCCATAAATTTCCGTTCTAATGCAAGAGGGTTTTATCCGTTAACCAATATTTCGTTGTTAAAATTTTTAGTGACCAACCTTTTGTGTTTTCATCGTTTAATACCAGAGTAGGTGTAATTATTGTACTTCGACGACGCCATGTTTTAAACATGTCACCTCCTGAACAAGGAACTCGCACTACCGCCCTCTAAGTATCCTTACAAAAATGTTTTTGCTATTGATTTATTTTAATGTTTTTAAATGTTATCACGTTGTTCTCAATCATAATTTATTGTATATAAAGTCAAGAAAGTCATTTAAGATGTAAACTTTTTTGAATAATTTCCACTAACATCTTTATTCTAACATAACAATACTTATATAGGAAACTAAAAGCCTCTAAGCCAAGGACGTGATCAATTGATCACTGAGCAGATGAAATCATTGATCATTTATATAGCTAAGTCCTATACATTTTTTATGTTATCTATGCTATGTAGTCCTTTGAAAAGTTTCGTAGAAACCTTTAATTTTAATTAAAGGTTTCGACGAAACTTTTCAATCTAGCTATACATCGTGTGTCAAAGTTGGTAAAAAAAAATAGTTTTCTCTAATTTAGGACTAATATGATCAATTCAGTTGCTCTTTATTCACTGACCTATTATTATTTCATTTATTGATCCTATGCCGGTGCTGATATCACCGCCAGAAATTATATTGATAATTTTCCTTCTCACATTCTAGTTTAGTGACTTGTATTTTTTCTCTTAATGCATACATGAGGCATTAGATTCTGAAATATTCTTCTTGCATCATGTGAGTAAAATATATGTACATCGTATGATGTTGCAACATCGAAGCAGCTGTATTCACATTTAATAATTATTTTCCCTTCACAAAAATCTTACGTTTATTGAACATTGTTACAGTTTATAAAATATTTGTGGTTGTAATTTAATATGATTTTAATTATGTGCATTATTGAAATACTACACGATGGTAACGGTTGGGGGTAATTTTTCTAGTGAATAGTTTCAACGAAAAATTTATGCGTTAATTTGTTTGTCTGAGGAGTAAGTAATGATTTTTCAGAACAAGATCAGAATGTTCAAGTTTATGTGTTTTCACTACTCGGTCGATGTCATTCGGCACGTTGGAGTTCCCTTCGGCGTAGCTCGTGGAGCGTCGCGTGTCAGACGAGCCTCCACGTCGGCGTCGCGCCACCGGCGCTGCACGCCCCGTACCCCTCCACCCACACCCGATAACCCACCAAGCTATATCACACGGATACATTCCTCTACTAACCGAGCCAACTGTTTTAGTTTAGTCGCCGAACACAACTTACTGATTTAACACGCGCATTTTGTTACTGTCCGGCAAACGATAGTTCGATATTACGTCAGACAGGCCGATTAGACAAAAACGCCCTTTTAAAAACACCTTGACATTCCCTGTCAATTAACGGCAGCAGTGAAAATATTATTATATTTAGAGGCATTTTTAGTGTTAAATTTGTGGTAGATTTTATTTATATTTATACATAGTTTCTACTTATTACTGTACGATGCAAAAGGCAGTACGTAACTTTGAGGAATTTGTATTTTGAGTGTTATTTGTACAAAAGTAGTTGGACAATCAGTGCATGATGTCAGCGGTAACGATGACCACCTGCACGACGCTCAACGGCCACTACAACGGGAAGCTGGAAACAGGACTGAACGGCTACAAGAAGAACGGATATGTGAAACCAGTGCAAACAGACTTACCAGTAAGTAGCGAAGTGTATTTACAGTTAGGTCTAGGAAGTTACAATGTTTACAAACCTTCATTGCTGTCATTCTCATAAAAGTAAGTAGTCATCACTTTCCATTTTATGCTGATCACCATTGCAAAGTGGACACTTATTAAATGAAGATGGGATTAATAATTATAATTGCAGTGGCGACTTGAACGATTATTCACTTATCATTGCAATAAAACACTACGCTTATAATAGAAAGTATCACTATCTTTATACACCAAGTAATCACAACCTTGACAATTTAGTTTTCTTAAATTTAGAAGTGATTGGTATATAAAACTGGTATTCTTGACAAGCCGCATTCATGACAGCTCAAGTGAAAGTGCTGACAAACACATAGGAGTCGTTGTTACATAGAAAGTTTGGCTCAACTGTACAATGTATGGTAGCGAGTTTTTGGCTCATTTTTTTTATTTAGATCCTATAAGTAATATGGTACCTGACCTGCTATATATTATTATGCGGAAAAGCATAATTTTGCGGAAAAAAAATTATTAAAATTTTAAATTTTACACTTGTGGGTCCGACATTTTGACAGGTTTCTTCAACGCGTTTCGTTACACATATCAATGAATGTATCATTTTATGTTTTACATGTGATTATTATTTATTAAATAATAACTAATTAACTTTTATTAAATAATAACTAATTAATTTTAATTAAATAATACCTTAAATTCATTTTCGCAAATATTTATGGATTTTATATTATACCGCAAATATACCGTGCGGGAACAGAACGCAATAACGGTTCGCCAGTTTGATGCATGGCAATTGTTAATTTGAATTTTTCAATTTAGTTATCGTTTGTACTCGCAGTTGAGATCGTCCCGTTTTTACCTGTTTGAGAGCAATTTTCTTTAACTAAAATGGCATCACAGAAGCCCCAAACCTCTTCTCCGTTATGTTGTGATAGTGAAGTGTGTGACCAAACGTTGGACTCTAATGAGCCGTTTGTGTTCGCGACTTCTGCTGAGTCTGGAAGTGAGGAGCCGCTTGCTAACATAATTGAAGATGAGCCGACACCTGGGCCGTCTACCATTCCACATAGCTCTAATTTATCTGGCATTTCGAACAGGTAACATAATTTTTCAATTGTTTATTTATAAAATAGTTTTCATTGATGTAATTTAAATTGTAAGCACCAGATTAGAATCTGGGCCTTTTATGCTGGGTTAGGTTAGGTTTGTCTTGCGAACACAACGCGCGAGCCGAGCGAGCGCAGCGAGCGTGCCGCGGCAGCGGCCGGCGAAGCGCCAATTCCGAATCCGGCCTGTTATTATGTTCTGGGCACTCCGACTGCTGGGTTAGGTTACGTTTGTCTTGTGAATACAACGCGCGAGCCGAGCGAGCGAAGCGAGCGTGCCGCGGCAGCGGCCGGCGAAGCGCCAAATCCGAATCCGGCCTGTTATTATGTTCTGGGCACTCCGACTGCTGGGTTAGGTTATGTTTGTCTTGTGAATACAACGCGCGAGCCGAGCGAGCGAAGCGAGCGTGCCGCGGCAGCGGCCGGCGAAGCGCCAAATCCGAATCCGGCCTGTTATTATTTTTTTTTTTTTTTTTTTTTTTATTTACGGTTCACAAACTGGACGTAGCAGCATAAAACATAACAGCAACAAAACATAATATCATGATAGGCTGAACGGCCTTCTAAATGCGAACACAACTTGCATAAAAATAGTTTACACTTAATAACAGTAGAAATAAAATTTTAACAAATAATAATAAGGAAAAAAAAAGGAAGCAGGAAAGATAAAATATGATTACAATTTAGAATATAAAAATCGTTTGAAACTGTTAACCGATGCATTGAAAATATCGATCTCAAGACAGATGTCGTTATAAAAGGAACACATTCGGTTCAACGGTGAGTGTTGACCGTAGTTAGTTCGGCAAAAAGGCACAACTAGCGTTTTGCGATTAATTAAACGGCTACTGATTCGTGGGACGGAAAACTTTAGGTTTTCAAGTAGGTCAGGGCCATCCACTATACCATTAATAATTTTATGGAGGAAAACAAGATCAGCAATCTTACGTCTGCGGTCAAGGGGGATCATCCCATAGTGCTTGAGTCTAGATTCATATGATTTGAGACTGCAGCAGCGATTGTTGGAGTAAGTGAGGTGATGTAAAAAGAGTTTTTGGAGCCTCTCAATTCTAGTGACGTGAACCGCATGAGACGGGCTCCAAACCTGGCTGCAATATTCCAACAGTGTTCGGACATAACAATTAAAGAGTATAATTGGTAATTCAGGATCTTTAAAAGTTTTAGTTTGTCTAATTACAAAGCCAGCCAATCTAGCTCCTTTATTTGACATATGGTTTATATGTTCTCTAAAGTCTAACCTCCGATCTAAAACAACTCCCAAGTCACGAATGCTTGAGACTTCTTTAACCGCACTATTATCTATGGAATATGTTGCATTATGTTGCGTGAATAATTTTCGGGTAAATTTAATATGGTAACATTTGGTCTCATTAAGAATCATTTTGTTTTGAATGCACCATATGTTGACAGCACTGAGATCTTTTTGTAAATTTTTAACATCCTCGTTAGACTGAATAACTCTATAGATCTTTAAATCGTCGGCAAACATTTTGAACCTGGATGCTAATGCAGAGCAGAGGTCATTTATGAATAACAGAAAAAATAAGGGTCCAAGATGGGAACCTTGAGGTACTCCTGAAGGAACCATCCTGGCCGGGGATTTGAAACCACGCACAATAACTAGCTGGGAACGATTAAGAAGATAAGACTCACACCATCTTAAGAGAGATCCGCATATACCAGCGTGTCCCAGCTTGCGAATGAGTATAGCATGGTCTACAACGTCAAAAGCCTTAGAAAAGTCTGTATATATTGCATGAACTTCATTGTTGTCTTCGAATGCCTCAATTATCTCGTTAACGTAACCAACGAGATTTGACGCCGTAGATCTACCCGCCAGGAATCCATGTTGATGCCTGCTAAGTGTGGGCTTCAGGCGGAAGTATAATATTTTTTTAACCATGCCTTCAAAAAGCTTACCAATGGAAGATAAGATTGAGATCGGTCGGTAGTTAGCTATATCGGCATGATCACCCTTCTTATGTATAGGAATAATATGCGCAGTTTTCCATTTGGTAGGAAAGATGCCACATGTTAATGATTTATTAAATATAATGTGCAAGGGTTCGACCAACTGAGAGGCACAGTGCTTGAGGAAAATAGGTGATATTGCATCTGGCCCAGGCCCTTTGTTAGTGTTGATGAACTGTAGGGCTTTCAAAATATCGGATCTTGTTAAAGCGAATGAGCTGGAAGTGTGACAGGTCCTTGAATTATCCGTCAGCAGAACTGATGGCGTAGAACTGTTGTAGATGGAGTCAAAATACTCGGAGAAAATATTGCTGATCTGCTGTCCACCCTCAACATTTCGACTACCAAGGTACATTTCATCAGGTATTTCATTACTGTTAGATCTGAACGATTTAATAAATGTCCAGAAGTACTTTGGGTTCTTTTTGATTTGGGTTTTAGCGTCGGATTTATATCTAGACGAACATTCCTTGATCATGGTGTCACAGCGACTTCGCAACATTCTGAAAGTTAAATGATCTCGGGGATTACCATATAGTTTGAATCTTCTGTGGAATTTGGCTTTCTCTCTAAGTGTTCGCACCAAAGAACGGCTAAACCAGCAGGGATACCTATTGTCAATCTTTATGGTAGATGGAGTGTGACTGTGGATTATGGGAACAATGAGTTGATAAAAAATGTCAACAGATTCGTCCACTGTGCAGGCAGGCCCTAAGTGATCACTCCAGTTAATTTTGTCCAAATCGTCATTAATCCCAATATAATCAGCCCTAGAGTAATTTAAAATGGGAGATCTCAGATATTTAATTCTCCTGAGCGGATCAATCTTTATTTTGATCACAAGTGCAGGGTGGTGAGTATCTTGCTTCACAAACGGCGGAGCAAATAAATCCACAGAGAAGAAGTTCGTATCGTTAGTTACTATTAAGTCTAGCATACGTCCATTTATATTAGAAACCGAGTTGATTTGATGAAGGTTGTTGAAAGAGAGCATATCGACGAAAACGTTTTCTACTTCGGCATTCGCAGAAAGCGGGAGAAACGAATTAGTATAAATATTATTCTGCCATTGAAGGTGAGGCAGATTAAAATCCCCGGCCAGCAGTAATAATGAGTTTTGAGGCAGTTTATGCTGGACAACCAGAGCAACACTAGACGTGATGCGGTCAAGGCGATCGAAGGTAGTGGGTGGTGGATTATAAAGTGTACAAATGCATAGATGTTTTGAAATATTACCCTGTCTAATTTTGACGACGACCCAAAGATCTTCATCCACTGATTCCCATTTAAGCTTGCGAATTGGTTCATGTTTTTTCAAGACAGCAATCAGAACTCCCCCACCGTCTTGTTTAACACTAACAGCAGAAGCGCGGTCACGCCTAAATACTGCGTATCTACTGTCAAGAATTTCGTGGTCATACACTGAGTCATTAAGCCAAGTCTCCGTAAGTAAAATGACGTCAACCTCAAGTTTCAATGCATTGGTCAACAACTCGTCGGTTTTTGTTCTAAGGCCTCTAACATTTTGATACACTATTTTGAAGTTGGAAGTAGAACGAATATTCATAAGGAGAACCGTAGCTCAAAGAGAACTTAGAAACTCCAAGTCTTTAATAAAGAAGCTCTTCGAGCTAACGTCTTTGCGCATAAATATTCTGCCGTTGCGCACCCACACAAAATCGAACTTCTTATCCTTGGCCACTTTTCTGGCGGCAGCGTGCAATTTTTTGTTAGCTGGAGTAAGGTGTTCACAAACGTAAATTGGTTTCCTGTCCCTGTCTGCTTCTATGTTTTGTTCTGGGCATTATGCATTATGTTCTGGGCACTCCGACTGCTGGGTTAGGTTACGTTTGTCTTGTGAATACAACGCGCGAGCCGAGCGAGCGAAGCGAGCGTGCCGCGGTAGCGGCCGGCGAAGCGCCAAATCCGAATCTGGCCTTTTATTATCTTCAGAGCACTCTGACTCTGATGGTTAGATTTGTCTTGTGACCACAACGCGCAAGCCAAGCTAGCGCCAGACCCGAATCTGTCCTTTTATCACCTTCAGTTGAATCACAGAAATTGGTGAGTTTCCCCTTTCTAAAGTGCTTCCTTATCAGTAGTATCAGTCCATCACTGTAAGCTCATCACAAGGCACTTTATTCATATCAATATCTCATTTTATTACAGGCATAAACACTTGTATGCTGAAGAAGTTCGCTCACTCTGGAACTTAAGACGAGTGATACAAAAACTCGGAACAAAACAGCAGTGCATCGAGTTTGCAGAAGAAAGAGGATTGATATCCAAGATCATGATATGCAATTATCATAAGAAGCCAATGTATTTGGACTACAGTTCATGTCAATTTGGCGTATACAGATGCAGAAAAAGTAACTGCAGAACAAAATACACTTCCCGTGTAAAAGGAACATGGTTCGAAAATGTTCATCTCCCACTTCCAGTAGTGTTCGAATTGATGTATTGTTTTTGCAATAGTTACTCCTATGACGTGGTACAAAAAGAGTGCTGCGCAGAAGATAGGGAGACTGTATTATCCCATAAAACTATCGCAGATTGGTACAATTATTGTAGTGAAGTAGTAAGAGTGTATCATTTAGACAATCAAATTGAAAAAGAAAAAATCGGTGGCCCCAACTGTATTGTTCAAATTGATGAATCCAAATTTGGAAAAAGAAAATATAATAGGGGACGACAAGTGGAAGGGCACTGGGTCATCGGCATGATTGCCAATAATAGTGATGATTTGAGGTTAGAGGTGTGTCCCGGTAATAGAAGGACAACTGATGTACTGGTGCCACTAATAAAAAAACATATCAAGGTAGGTTCAATTATACATACCGATTCCTGGAGGGCATACGATTGTTTGCCTGAACATGGTTACATCCATAAAAAATGTAACCATAGTGATCCTGAGAACCGCTTTGTGGCACCAGATGGGACACACACTCAAAGGATAGAAGGTCACTGGCAAGGTTTAAAAAGGAGATTTAATAAAGACAATTATAAAGGTGACTTCACAAATTGGTTGGTAGAGTATTCCTGGAAGAGAGAAATTATCTTAAATAAATTGGATCCCTTTGAGGAACTAATAAAGTGCATTAAATATGTTTATAAATAAATTATATTTGTTAAAAAACAATGGTTGTTTCATTTATTATTATTATTATTGTTGACATCAATATTCTCTGCCCAGTAACTAAAAACACTGAAATAACCTCAAAATTTAGAAATTAAAAAAAAAAATCACTGATGAAAGCAAAGTTGGTACTAACACAAAACTTGGTACTAGATTAATAACTCCTAGAATGTTCTTATAAATCGTCATCACAGCCACAATCGTTATGACATCAAAATATTCTTTGCCCAGTAACTAAAAACACAGATAACCTCAAAATTTTGAAAAAATAAAATTAAAAAAAATTCGTGCTTTTCCGCACTTTCACAATTTCAAAAATACCATGTATATACACTCCTCTGTCTAAAAAAAAAAGCTCACACAATTAGGCTTTACCATACATTGTACAGTCCTTCCGAAAGTTTTACAATGTATGACTTATTAAATTATTTATTAATTACATTGTATTTCGTAATTTAGATTAAAATCTATTAGTTTCCATTTTGATTTTTATTGCGTCAAAATTACCATGTTCATACTGTTGATTGCAATTGGGATAATTTAAAACCATTGATTTTTTTAACGCTAACATGAACAGTTGCTTACACAGTTATAGAACGTCGGAATTTGCAAATAACTATTGATATATATTCTGCTACCGGTTCATTCTATTCAATCTAGGGATCGATGTACAGTGAAATGTTTATTAAAATTGCTTTATTTTGGTAAACAATGTAGATCCACAGCGGAAATTTAAAATTAATATTTGGGCCAAATGAGGCCGTAAACAATACCTTAATGATTATTGTTAAGCACCAATTAGTGCCATGGATGAATCGTGAAATATTTAAAATCCATTATAATGCTTAAAGCTAATGAGCTGTCTTTACGCATAACGAGGTGTTTTACCTAACCTAGAAAAGGGAAAAGAAGCGATAGTGGCCTCAATGAAGCTCTATTAAGCAATGGTTTTTTGAGAGCATTCAGCATGCGCACGCTGTTAACTCAATTGCTCATTATCGGGCAAGTTGCAAGAGAACGTTCGCTTTGACCGGTTTTTACCGCACCAGCTGATTGTGTAGATTGCTCCACGTACACGGAAATAGCCAACCGGGTTCAAGTTCCATCAACCGTTCATGGGAAAGAATATTATTTCTTTTATAGACGTTCATTGTTAGTTTCTTAAAAAAAGTCGACTAAATTTACTTCCAGTCAAATGATGTCAATGTCATCAATATTGACTGCAAAAAATGTATACAAGAAATCGATATTCTATGGTAGACGGATATTTTTATCAGCTGGTGATTTAACTGCTAAGCTTTTGTCAACGACAACGTTGAAAACGGGAGTCTTAAAATATTAAGGTTAAATGTAAACTTTTGCTGATTGGCAGTGGAGCACGTTCTGGTTGCGTGACTCGTATTGCATACCTGTATTAGTCACACTAGAGACCAATTACTGTTGATTGATATTTTCTATATACTTACTCATTCTATAATATTGCTATTGTATAATCGAGAATTATTTCTGAACACTGAAATCTTTATAGTCTCAATTCAACATGGATAACGTTTGTAAAATTGTCGTTTCCAGGATTAAAGTATCTACAGCTGATAGTAACTTTGATTGCGTTGATTAATTCAAGGTTAAATTTATCGTACGATGTAGTTTTATTGCGATAATTTTATCGGTCTTGTTTGATTACTAGGTTTTATTACATCTTCTCAGCTGTTTGTGTGTCAAATGCATCATACGATAAAATTAGCTTTCAGAATATTCCGCCGCCTATTATAGTCATGTTATTAGCAACGGTAGTGGTTGTACAGTCACTCTACTCTACTGTCATAGAACACTGCCGTGAAATGTACTGGCGTGAATGTTGCATCCCTTCGCTCATATCAAGATACCCCCTAGTCTCCATTTTCCAAATTCTTATTTCCCCAAAGGTAGACAGTATATCGGCATGCGACCCTATCTTCATCATTTTTAATTAGTAACAAAATGGACTTTTGTTTGTTTGTTTGGAAGCAGTAACCGCAAAAGTCTTATCTCCTTATCTGCTAATTTACCTCTATTAAATAAATGTGCAAACATGTACCAACAATTAGATCAGATTCACAGAAAACCTATAAAAGAATTATAAAGTGTCTTGACTGAAGTTGGTCTCTCTCTTATCCTCACCCTAAATACTGCCAGCTGCGGGGCAGCGCGGCCCTCTCAATTTGAAGAGGTTGCGTCAACGACGCTTACTACAATAAATAAAAAAAAAATGAATGACCGTTCATTCGCACCATATCGTGTTCTGATGCAGTAGCAATTGATTTCAACACCTCTGATTTAGGTGTTCTATTAATAACTCTCGGTTGTGGGGTACAGTTTGACCTAAATGTTCGTGACACAGTTAAAAGTGTTCTCCGACTAAACAAGTCAGTAAACGTTATGTCAGCATTATTCATCTTATTACATTAAGAATAATTCTGAATTAGGAAAGGAATTTTAAACTGTCTTATCAATACATACTATTTGTTTCTATATTTACCCATATCCATATGGTTTTCCAAAGTCAACATAGAATATTTTATTCTTTATATATACAAAAACGTGAAAAATTGAATAGTAGGTATACTAATTTTTACAATGTGTAGGTAATGTTCTAAGGATAATGTTACCCGCTTAATCAAAAATTTCCGAAATAAACATTATATTTGTAGGGCCTGTTGTATTCGTATTTCGTCATGGTAACGACCACGCGTTCGCTTTTAATGCAAGGCTTTTGATTATAATTTGATAGTCGTAGTCTAGCTTTGCCTTCAGAAATAACTTGTTGCGATCTAAATTTACAAAACTATTGAATGGAATTGAGCTGTTGAATAATGCCGACCCTCGTAAATTAAGGTTATCTGTGGCTACGGCTTATGTCAACGTCACCGTCACCGTGTTAATGGATATTTATATCGCATTCATTATAGCATTTATCAACGGATTGATGACAAAGTAAATTTGTAAACTTTTTGATTGCTTTAATCATATTGATATCGAACGGAAAAATCAATACTTGACGCTATGTATCAATTGTATACGAAGTCGACAGTCTTAAAAAAATCCTACCTTGTATGGTAACACCTTCATAAAATATTTAAAACATACAAAGTCTGTATGATCAACATAATAGAGGTTTTTCATTACCATGCCATATTAGCCTACTCCACTGCTGGGTATAGACCTCTCTCAAGGTTCTTCTCATCCAGCCATTGTCGGAGAACTTCTTCAATCCTTCTACCCTGTCGGGGGTCGCTCCACGCTGCGCTTCCTGAAAAAAAGTTGAACGATTTTCTTTATCTGCAACTCATTATCTTATTTTTGAAGATAGTTACATAATTCAACCTTGAAGATATTCATTATTTTTCTACAATTAATGCTAGTTTTTATTAACTTTCTAAAATCTTGTTATACCTTTTTGAACCTGATCAGGACTGTTGATGTTATGTTGAAATTATTATTTTACAATTTGGTATTTAATTTACGTTAAAATATTAGTTTTCGCGGAGCTTTGGTTTTTTTTCTTTCGGAATGGCTAAATTATTGTGGCCCTAATGGCCATTCACGAGTCACCGGCCGTGTGGAGCTTTGGTCATGAATGTAATGTCAAATGGTTGAGAACACATCGTTCACAAGTGTATAGTTAACGTAGTAGGTACTGGTATATGCGCATACGCAATCTTAATAAATACGGTTTGGTGCTACGTTCCCACAGATGTTATCTCTTATGTTACAATATTACAAGGGTTTTGAATCAGTGCTATCTGGACTACACTCGCACTACGCAATACGTCATTGCTCTGCAACTTACGAATGATGTCAACAGGACTGCGATGTGATCATTATGGATGCAAATACGAATGTAGTACAGTAGTATCTATCTCGAATATTCGAATAATGTCACTGGATTTCAAAATATTTGATTACAAAAGTAATTCTAAGTATACTTTATCGATTTTAGAAGTTCTTTCTTCATGAATCTTATGGTATACTGTCCAAAGCCTTGAGCTCAAAGCTTATGTTTCAAGCATGGACGAAGCCGGAGCGAGTGGAGCGATCCTTTTACTCTCCAGTGGGGAATAAAAGGATTTCGATTTATAATCATTCTTAAGTAATCCCGAAATGATGTCGCGGGAAATGATTCTCGTCTGATAGTATACTACTTATCTAGTTTTACATCGTTTGTGTAATATGCATGTCTAAGCTATAAATAACATTTGGTCATAAACTTTAGATTAATAAAATGAAATAATCAAGTTGCTAGTTTAATAACAATATAACTACCGAGGACAAAATATAATTATATATCAACAAAATTTTCAGACAGTTTTATAAAAGTTATAAAACCAAAGATTTTTCTAGAAACTAGACAGACTAGACCCACTTGCTAATGACTGTATTACGAAAAGTGTTTTGCAGTTTTGAAATGTCGAAATAACACAACTGCTGTCATTGTGCAACGACATTATATGGTAATGAGTTATTCAGTGTAACAGGTTTATTTGCAAAACTAATACCCCCGACAGTGACAAAGCATTTTTTTTTTCACTAAATACGCCAAAAATATTTCACTTTACGATATCTCATGAACTTTTTAACGCTCCTTTCAACTAACTGCAAAATGTACGTTCTATGGCCCAGAATGAAATTCGCTGATAACAAGTTATATTTTTATGGTATGTAGGTTTTTGTTATTAAAAAATCCACTATTTCACGAGTACGAGTAATATTGAATGAGCAATATACCCACGTCACACTGATCCACATGAATGCATTGAGGAAGCATTGTTACTGTTTGTTTACTGTTTCATCGGTGGATCGCCAATGTCCTGTTTCTTGAATATTTTTTTTGTTATTTATATTGTTTCCTCTGTTCTTACCTGCATTAATAGTGTAATGATATTATACTGATAAAAAAAAGATAAAGTAAGCTGAGTCTGCGTGTTGTATTTTTGCCTAATGAATCCTAATGATTGTCTTTACGCTCACGTAGATATGTGCGTTACGTAGTAATGCGTAAGGTGACTTGCGCTAACATCCAAGTAATTTACTTGTGTAGGTACATGTAATATGGTATTATTCATATTTAGTTGTTTATCTAGAATAAATTGCATTAAGAAATACCTAACCGTAGAACACCAAAAATCTCAAATATTAAAATCTTATAGAACTCCTTAAACATGAGATGGATATAGAGAAACAGCGCTCATGGGTCTGCCACTCTGTGAAATGTTTCCTTACCGTTACAAAAAAAAGGTGAATTAATCAAAGCGTGACTTGAGAACTGTTTAACTAAAGAATTTAAACTTAATTTTAACCCATTTAAGGTCGCTGTACTCATTTGAGTACAGCCAAACTATAGTATATAAATAAAAAGTTCAAATGTTTTATGTTTTCGTTTCGAGTGTTTATGTTACAGTGTAAGATTACTTCTTTGAATAAACATAATACTTGCGGGTACCTTAAAACAAAAATCATATAGAGTGTTCTAAAGTGACCGTGCAGACAGCTCCCTTGGGTAAGTTCATTATTTAATTTTTATTTAGAGTATATATATAGTAAATAATGTTTTCTCTCATAATTCTCACTAAATATAGTGTTCTTCATTATGTGAATAATAATTGAACCACATATTGCATGTGCTTTCCAGTTTATTTTGTAATAAACACAGATGTACTCAATTGAGTACGGTGGCTACATTGGTCTAAATAATGAATTTATTTTTCAGATTACTAAACATGAGTAGAGACTGTTTCCGTGCTGCCAATAATTACAAGGGACTTGAGGAAGCCATTGGATCTATCCTGCAAAACAGTGGTGATGATGCCGAGTACGACTTGGCGATCATTCCACCCGATCCCAGTGTTGTGACTGACGAGGAAGAAGGAGCTGATGACGATATGGTGACCTCATCTTTGCCACAAGATATACCCGGAAATATTGAGATATTTGTAAATAATGTGGGGACCATTTCTAGCGACAATGACAGTAGCGATGATGAAGTATTAGCTGCAAAGCGAGTTCGGCGCCAGCACCAGCGTCAAACAGCGGTTTGGCGTAAGTGTTCACCAAGTTATACCTCTCTACCTCAAGACACTACAGAGGCGATTGACAGACAAGTTACATTGAAAGAAGTGCTGAAAGATTTCAATCCAGTTCAAATATTTGAAAAAATTATCGATGAAGAGGTAACTGATCTCATTGTTTCTGGTAGTATGTTGTATGCTAATCAGAACAACAAACATGCTTTTTCAGTTGATTCATTCGAAATGAAAAAATTCATTGGTATTTTGATACTGTCTGGGTACCACAAACTGCCCCGTGAAGCCATGTATTGGTCTTTAGATGAAGATATTGGAGTTGAGTTAGTGTCAAATGCTATGTCAAGAAACAGATTTCGGGACATCAAGCGAAATCTTCATCTAGCGGATAACAATGAATCAACAAACACCAGAGACAAAATGTTCAAAGTCAGACCTTTAGCCAATATTCTAATGCAAAAATTTATTCAGTGGGGCGTGTTCCATGATAACCTTTCTATCGAAGAATCGATGGTCAAATATTATGGACACCATCCTTCGAAACAATTTATTCGTGGAAAGCCAGTGAGGTTTGGTTACAAAAACTGGGTCGCTGCAAGTTCAACTGGATATTGTTACAGCTTTGATTTTTATTGCGGAAAGTCACCAGATGCTACAAGAGAGCCACTAGGAACCAGGGTTGTGAAAACTTTGCTGGAGAAATTGAGTACTAATCCTAAACATCACAAAGTTTTCTTTGACAACTTTTTTACCAGTTGCGATCTTTTAGTTGATCTGCGACAGCTTGGATATCGGGCTACTGGAACATTACGGGAGAATCGTACTAAAAAATGTCCCTTGACTAGTACTAAAGACATGAAGAAAAAGGATCGTGCCACATACGACTACTGATTTGATAAGAACAATGAGGTGTTGTTGGTCAGATGGAAAGATAATAGTGTCGTTACCATGGCTACAAATTACGACACCACTGAACCGATGGGAGCTGTGAAGCGATGGTGTCCTATAAGACGAGAAAAAATCGATGTCGCGATACCACACTTATTCGAAAATTACAATAAAAGTATGGGAGGAGTGGACGAGCTTGATCAGTCAGTATCGCTTTATAGGATAGCAATTCACGGAAAGAAGTGGTGGTGGGTGTTATTTACATATATGATTGATATGGCTATTGCAAATGCATGGCGTTTGCATGTTATGAGCAAAGATAATCACATGGATCAACTGTTATTTCGGCGCAGTCTCGCCAGGTATTATCTACGACAAGAAATACAAAAGAAAACTCGTCCTTCTTCTTCATCCGTCCAAGGTTTGTCTCAAGATGGTGTAGGACATTATCCCGAGAAACTCGACAATCAATTACGATGTGTTATTTGTCATTCGAGAGTACGGTGGCAATGTAAGAAGTGTCGTAAAACGCTCTGCGTTGAAAAGTCGTGCTTTGAAAATTTTCACCTATAAGTAGCCACTGTACTTAAATGAGTACACATTCATAACTTAGTAATAATAATAATATTTTTATTTTTTTTTTCGTTTTATGTTTTTATGCCCCCTTTGTAATATAGAAATAAAGATTTAGTGACAGGAACGTTTTTGATTTCCATTTGGCCACTAATGGGTTAATGTGGTTTTTACTTTATAGGGAATAATAAACGAAGGTTTGTTTTCCTATGAATTGTAAATTAGATATATCAAAAACACGCTAAAAAGAATAAGAGTAGACGAATTTTTATAGAAGAGGAGGCATGCGCATGCGCCTCAGCCTCACAAGGATAGCGCTTCGCTTAGCGCTGCCCGTGGACAAATGCAACACTGATGTTGCAGGTGTCCATAGATAGCGGTGTAAGGTCAGTAGCGCACCCGTATATCCTTAGCGTTACGAAAAGATCTCGGGTGGGGGGGGTGTGGGGGGGGGGGGGGGTACTTTGTTATCTATCTTTAACTTAGGAGTAGAGTGATTAAGTTACTTAATTCCGTGTTGAATTGGTCTTGTGGTGTCAGCCAGTTTAAGAATAGCACCACTCCACCTCTTCCCGTGGGTGTCGTGATGAAGGTTAACAAAGCCGCTATCACAAGCCCTGAGGAACTACACCATCTCCAAAAGCGTGGACATGCCAACCCGCTTGGCCAGCGTAGCATTTTAAGGCCATGCATTCCTAATGCACAAGACAATGTGCATGAGGAGGTCCATGTCGAGCAGTTGACTAGAAAAGGGCTGGTTTAACGGTAGGGTAGGTACTTAATTCACAAATACAAATCGGGATATTACCGACTTCATTCTGAGCACTAGCGGACATTGCATCCGATAACCGTTACTGTGAGTGTGTGACACATGCCGGCGCCGAGTGACGTCACATCACGCCACCTCATTATCAACACCGGACCTGAACCTTGACTCTCGCCACGTAACAGTTCTTATTAATAATAAGCACTATAAAATCAAGTTATTTTCGACATATCAACCAGATGACAGCGATGTTTAAGATTTTCATTCATATCTATGAACCGGGACGCGGTGCCCGTGAACTGATTTCGGTATTTTTTTTAGAATTAAGATATATATTTATATGTACTTCTAATTGTCTATTTATATTGGAACGGTGTTAAGCCCGTAGGCGGGGTGCGGTTTGCATACAATGCACATACCACAATCGTCGCGCGTCGTCGCAACAAATGGTTCAGTCATTGGCTATTGTAATCCTTGAATGTAACGAATTTCAATCAAGTCGAGTCATTGCACAAAAACGCACATCGTTTACGTCGTATGTTCATAATATGGTACTACAATAATTATATTGTTTCCCAAAATATCGTGAATGAAAGCCAAAACGTATTTTTAAGATATTTTGTTTTTAGTGTGCACGTTGCGTGAAAGTCACGTGCAATAATTTATAACATCACGTTGCATATTTGTGTAACATTTTATCTGCAAAACCATATTGAGGTCAATAATGTAGGTGGCATGTGAATAGTAAATAGATGTGTTAATACGTTTTTACGAGAGATTCATGTTGTATTGATTCGCTTATCAATTAACAGTCATATATTATACCTACGTATACGAGTGAGTTATGTGCGGCTACAGCAGAGGATTTAATAAAAATCAAATTTTGATTTTATTTTAATATCTAAGATTACAATTAATATTACTAACTAAAATACTATTGTAAAAATATGCGTCTTGACCGATGCTAGGTCTAAAACGAAGTGCCTACATTTTATAACACTATAAACTAAACTACTAACTAATCTAAAAATACACGTCTTGACCGATGCTAGGTCTAAAACGAAGTACTTCGAAATCCGAGCTGCTGGTAAGAAATACCTCATTGTGAACAACGCCGTCATTGTCCGATTATTGAGAGAAATGTTTATGCATTAATCTTCATAGGTTTACATAAACAAGCAAAGCACGTTGTGTGGTATCAAGTGTCGTTCACAGTGCCGTTATTGTTCTGAGGGCGATTACGTAACACCTCCCCTCGAAGATCAGCGGCTATTGAAGACCTTTGTCGAGGAAGACGCTGAGGGTTGATTCTCGTGAGGCTTTCTCCTTGCTGGAATTTAGGCGTCGGTTTCTTCAACACGATGGCTTGTAGATTTTGCTCCTCTGTTGCGTAACGATAAATTTGCTGGATACAATCTTGGGATGACTGGGTCCGGAAGCTGTGTGTTTCTTCGCAGAGGTATCCCTTGCTGGTCTTCGGGCATTCTGCCTCTATGAACTTGAAATCTTTCTCGTGGATGGCAAGGAATGGAAAGGGTGGTATAAGAATTTCGTGGTTTCTATTTGGTATTACTTATAAATGTCATATATTTGAGAGAGAACCACGGGGACTCTGTACACTATGACTATTATCTACATTATTAACGTAGTATGATTCTAACTTAATTATCTCATAGTACTCCCTAAGATCAAGATCTAATACCTATCTGTACCGTATAGAATTCCTAACCTACTAGTTATATATCTTATTGATTCCAAACTTAAACTCGAATGATGCGTGCTCGAAGTTTTTATAAATGCGAGTAACGTACTCTTAACTTCTATAATTCTAAAATTACGTAATCTATGTTATCTTTTATAATCGATCGTTTTTCCTAATTTTGTTGAATTAAATTTCGATTTTGTTCTAATTGTCTATTGTGCAAAGATGAAGTAGCAGGTAAATCCTGTAACAATGTAGCGCTTTTAGGTACCCTTTTCAGACGAGATTTCGCTATAGGACCGCGTTTCTTTTTGGTATAAATGTGGATCGGCTGGTCTGCTAAGACGGTGTCTTGTGTGTGAATTGGAAACTACTACTGGGGATCGGTTGCCCCTCTTTCTTTATAGGTATACCTTCATTTCTTTGCTGTAAGTACAATGTATTTAACTCAAACGTGTTAAGACATCTTTAACTCGGTCGGGTATGCACTCAGTAGGTGTGCACTCGACATTGAACAACTGAGCCTCGACCGGTCTATCCATAGAAAAAATTACATCGTTACGAGTGGGATTATGAATTTCCAAAATCCCTCGACCATTTTTCACGGTGGTAAAACATTCTTGGATAATACAATTCGAAATATATTGTTCAGGAATCATTACGTCACTGTCATGAAAGTTAACTGGTACGCGAATTAATTTAGAAGACCCGGCCGGTATAATATCTTCATAAAAGTTTACGTTTTTTGAATCGTATACCTTTATAGGATTTGAGGCGTGCTCGAGCCTTGCGTGAGTAAAGAGAGATCATTGTACAAGGCGGTCTCGTCCCTATGGTCTGCAAAATTATTTATTAATGAACTACGTATGCAATTCCAATCCTCTTGGATGCCGTTTGAATTTAACAAACGCGCCGCGGGCCCCGTTACTTTGTTTAAAATACCATTTATTAATGATAGGTTCGCTAAATCATGGCCTGGTTTAATGTGTGCAGCTACCAGCTGATCACACAAACGGATGAACCGCGTTAAAATGTGAGGGTTACCGTCAAATTCCGGTAACAACCTCAGTGATTTGTATATGTTATCGATCTCATCTGAGTGAGCCATTTTTAAATCCCTAAACTCGTCTAGCCTACTAGAACGCTTAGTCAGCGATCTATCTAAACTACTGTGCCTAAATCTCCTTGGGTGGAAAATTTTGGCGATTAAACCTACACGGCAATAAATACGAAATTAACACGAAAATTGACACAAAAGTAAAAAAAAAATACAAAAAATTAGATAAGGGATATAGGATAATTTCTTAGGACTAGGACATGGGAATACACTTGAAAGATTCAAGCTACTCACAGTTTCGTCGTTGAATCGAGTTCTGGATTCCTCCTCTGCGCAGCACGCCGTAGATTCTTTATAGCAACAAGATTCGATGTTAGAAACTTTTAGCTATCCTACCGACTGCGCCAGTTATGTGCGGCTACAGCAGAGGATTTAATAAAAATCAAATTTTGATTTTATTTTAATATCTAAGATTACAATTAATATTACTAACTAAAATACTATTGTAAAAATATGCGTCTTGACCGATGCTAGGTCTAAAACGAAGTGCCTACATTTTATAACACTATAAACTAAACTACTAACTAATCTAAAAATACACGTCTTGACCGATGCTAGGTCTAAAACGAAGTACTTCGAAATCCGAGCTGCTGGTAAGAAATACCTCATTGTGAACAACGCCGTCATTGTCCGATTATTGAGAGAAATGTTTATGCATTAATCTTCATAGGTTTACATAAACAAGCAAAGCACGTTGTGTGGTATCAAGTGTCGTTCACAGTGCCGTTATTGTTCTGAGGGCGATTACGTAACAAGTGGGTCCTATAATATGTTTTGTATCTTATTATAACATATCTCAACATTTTTAAAAGTGTTCTTTCGGGTAGACCTACGCTAAAATCATTGGCCCTTGTTTTTATTTGCCTTTCCGAAACAAACGTAATTATAAATAAGGAACTGCAAATTCTACTTTAAATTGTCTAACCTGTCTAATCACTGCAACGTTTAGGTAAGACGAACGGTTTATCCGATGGATGAGTCATGTCGTAACTCATGTGATCTTCTTCTTCTTCTTCTCAGCCCTTGGACGTCCACTGCTGGACATAGGCCTCCCCCATTGTCCGCCATTTAGACCTATCGGCAGCGACCTGCATCCAGCGGGTGCCCGCAACCTTTATGAGGTCGTCTGTCCATCTAGCAGATGGACGTCCTCGGCTTCGTCCGCCGGTACGTGGTCTCCATTCGAGAACCCTTCTGCCCCATCGGCCATCGGTTCTTCGAGCTATGTGCCCTGCCCACTGCCACTTCAGCTTGCTAACCCGAGAGGCTATGTCGGTGACTTTAGTTCGTCTACGGATCTCCTCATTCCTGATTCGATCACGTAGGGAAACCCCGAGCATAGCCCTCTCCATAGCTCGCTGTGCGACAGTGAGTTTATTTATGAGGCCCATAGTCAGAGACCACGTCTCGGTGCCGTAGGTCATCACCGGCAACACACACTGGTCGAAGACCTTCGTCTTCAAGCACTGAGGTATTTTGGACGAGAAGACGCTGCGTAGCTTCCCGAACGCTGCCCAGCCGAGTTGGATTCGTCGATTGACCTCTTTCTCGAAGTTGGACCTACCTAGTTGGACCGTTTGGCCTAGGTAGACGTACTCGTCAACAACTTCGAGAATCGAGCTCCCAACTGAAACTGGGGTGGGCACGACATGGACATTCGACATGATTTTCGTCTTGTCCATGTTCATTTTAAGGCCCACCTGTTGGGAAACTCGATTGAGGTCTCCGAGCATTGTGCTAAGATCCTCCAGCGATTCTGCCATGACCACGATATCGTCGGCAAATCGAAGGTGAGTGATGTATTCGCCATCAACGTTGATGCCGAGTCCTTTCCATTCCAGGAGCTTGAAAGCGTCTTCCATCGCATTGGTGAAGAGCTTCGGAGAGATGACATCTCCTTGTCTCACACCCCTCTGCAATGGAATCGGCTCCGTGCTCCCTTCCTGTACTCGGACTGACATGGTGGCGTTGTTATACAAACACTTCAACACTTCGATATACCGATAGTCAATATGGCACCGCTGGAGGGACTGTAGCACTGCCCAAGTCTCGATCGAATCAAAGGCTTTCTCATAGTCCACAAACGCTAAGCATAATGGCAAGTTATACTCCTCGGTCTTCTGTATAACTTGCCGCAGCGTATGGATGTGGTCTATGGTACTATAGCCTTTTCGGAAACCGGCTTGTTCGGGAGGCTGGAAGTCATCAAACCTGCGCTCGAGACGATTCGTGATAACCCTCGAAAACAGCTTATAAACATGGCTCAGAAGCGAGATGGGCCTATAGTTCTTCAACAAGGTCTTGTCGCCTTTCTTGAAGAAGAGCACCACCACGCTTCTGTTCCATGCCTCCGGCGTAATACCTTCGAGCAAGACGGAATTAAAGAGCTTCTGAAGGACTTTCAGTACCGGTGTTCCACCCGCTTTCAGAAGCTCTGAAGTGATTCCGTCTTCGCCCGGCGCCTTGTTGTTTCTAAACTGTTTGAGGGCCATCCTAATCTCGTACAGGCTGATGTCCGGGATATCTTCGGTATAGTGTCGGGTCAACTTGGCTCTTGGGTCTTTGGCCAAGTTGCCAACAGGTTTAGCGACCGAGGTATACAGCTGTCCATAGAACTCCTCGATCTCCCTCAGTACCTCTTGTTTGTCGGAAGTGACACTGCCGTCCTCCCTCTTCAGCTTCGTCAACTGGCTCTGCCCAATAGATAAGTCTCTTGCGAACACTTTGGAGCCTTTATTCCGCTCTATCGTCTCCTTAATACGATTAGTATTAAAGAGACGGATGTCGTGTCGCAAGGACTGGTGAATCCGTCTATTGAGCTGCCGATATGCTTCCGCGTCATCAGGAGTCTGCAGTGCCATCGAACGTCGTTCCGCCAAGAGGTCGAGGGTGTGGTCGGTGAGCTTTTGGGGTCCATCTCTTCGACGGTGTCTGAAGAATTTAGACCCCACCGTATGGACAGTTTCTACCAACCTGTTGTTGATATCGTCCACTGCAACGCAATCCTCTAGGCAATCGAAGCGATTTGACAATTCAAGCTGAAAGCTTTCGGGGTTTTGTATGTGGGCAGCAGTAGGTCGGAGCGTAGACTTCATCAGGCGGGACCTTTCCAACTTGACGTTTATATTCAATGTGCCTCTAACCATTCGGTGATCACTACCGGTTTTCACCCTGTGGATCACGGAGACATCATTGAATATTTGTCTCTTTGTGGCCATAATGAAGTCTATCTCATTTTTAACGGAACCGTCGGGGCTCATCCAGGTCCACTTCCTATGAGGCGGCTTCTTGAAGAAAGAGTTCATCATAAAGAGTCCCTCTTTCTCAAGAAAGTCGGCCAGCCTCTGGCCCCTCTGGTTCCGGTGCCCACATCCAAATTGCCCCACTCTCAACTCATCGTCGCCTCTTTTGCCCAGTTTCGCGTTGAAATCCCCCATAACAATATTGTCATGTGATTATGTCTTATTAAATAACTAGCCCTACGAAGGGACTGCGGGTACAGAATTACTGAATAGAAGTAGACTGGATAGGACACTAGTGCTTTGGTGCCACGATTTGAGTGTGTATGTAAGACTGAATGCCAACATTCCCAGTAGAACTAGATTCGTCGAGTCTTACGTCATACCATTTTCCTTTTATTTTAATTTATACACAGAAGAATGCCAATGTGATTACCACTCTTACTTAATTTATCCTCTTTGCTTCACTCACGTTATTATGTAAATAATAAATTGCCGTATGTTCACTAACCATTGTGTGTAATGTGTTATTTACATTGTTACAGTCGTTACGAATAGCAGCACCATACAGTACGGACCCCATGGCGGTGGCAGAACGCGAGCGATGTCAGTACGGACGGATACCGCGAGCGGTGGCGGCCTCGGGCGCGCCACCGCGCAGGGTGCGCGTCTACTCCGACGGCATCTACGACATGTTCCACCAGGGCCACGCGCGACAGCTACAGCAAGCGAAGACTGTCTTCCCTAATGTTTACCTCATTGTTGGAGGTGAGTCGGCAACAGCTATATGTTACTGAGGTATCAGCTATCAGCCATATCGTCCATACATATAGCCATACATATAAATGCTATCAGCCATATCGATTTGTAATAGATCATACCCGGGTTCTAACGCCCAACAACTCGTGGGCGGCCATGGGACAACTGCTTCACCTGGTCTCCCTAATTCTCGCAGCATGTCGCATCATCCATGTCAAGCCCATGCGCTTTAAGATCCCATACAACCGCTGATCCTCATTTTCCAATGTAACCATCTCTCCACTGGACAGTTGCCACGCATTGCCTGAACACGACGTAGGTCTCATGACTATCATGTTGCCATTAAGGCAGCGGCCTCCGGTTTAGAACCCCTTACGTCCCAAGTAATCTCTGTATAAAATTAAACAATTCATAACAACATTGCAAACCGTTCTAAATTAAATTCATAATAATTTTCTTTGTGATCTTCCGCTGTGCACATTCAAATAGTTTTAAACTCATGAGTACACACACATATTACGAGATACAATATTACCTACATTGTTATTCAAATGAAATATATTCATGAAATTATGCGAGAGGGGCTCCCCGCATCTGTAATATTATGTCGAAATTTGGATAAGACAGTACATATTTTTGTATTTAAAATAATAATATATAAAATGTGATTCTTGTTTTCAACTAATTGTTTGGATGTATAGCAGCACGGCATATGAGTGTTCTGTAAACACTCACATAAGAAAGCGATATTAGATTTTCACAGTTCATGTAAATTAATCAATTAAAGTGTCGTTCGATGGATCAATATCAACCTATAACGTGAGTACGAGTTGTAATTACAAGGGGGTTTATGAGTGTACTCAATTATAATACTTGTAATTACAAGGGGGTTTATAAGTAAAAAGTGCTGTATTACTATTACATATACTTGAATAGAATGGAAAAGGGAGTTTAAAACTGTTCAATCAATAGACATCAATAGTGCACGGTTATACATACGCAGGAACCATGGACATCGCGTGCCCTTGGCCTCCTGTGTGTTGTTCATCTGTCCTTCAACAACTCAGTGACGCGTTCGCAAGCTTCGCCACGAAAGCAGATTATAAATATTTCATCAATACACTTGATTATTATCGCATTTTCTAACCACGCAATCTAGGGCGATATTTATTATTTTTATAATAGTGAACACATTAATCATCACTTATCGGAACGCGTCTATAGTTTTAATGGAATCATTTCATTGGTTAAGAGGGCTCGTACGATATGTCGTAAGCGGTAAGATACTCAGTGTGATTACATTGACGGGAAGTGATCAAGGACATTCCTAACGAGCTAATTAATACAGTTATTAGCTTACCTTGCGGATATTTTGTCTAGATACAATTTTAACGTCGCCTAAACTTGATTAAGGTCATTATCTAACTAACAACCATAATTATTTCTGGAGTGAATTAGTTGTAGCAGATGTACTCATGCAAACAAGATAGGTTCTCTTTATGATAAATTGAAATGTAAATGAGTGATATGATAACTGTATCATATCAAATATTTTTAGTCACAGTAATTAATTTTAGTTGATTTGTTCCCATTTTAGCTAAATGCAGTTACTGTTTTAGACATGAGATAATTTTGGGAGAATTCAACATTTTGGGAATAGAGACATTTTGACAATTCAACGTTTTAAGAAGTCAAGGTAATGGTCAGAAAGGATATGAAATTGGGGAAAATCTGAAAATTACCTTTTTAGAGTCCGTAGCTTTTTTTATAATACCTAATCAAATTAGGAACAATAATATAATTTACCGAACGAATGATGATGGCGCCGCCGAACTGGATCTTAAATATAATTTATTTATTATCGATAAATGATGGAACCGATTGAAGATATATCTAGTCTAGATAATTTAAGATGTAATTATATAATTAGATTATATGCAATTTTATTGTTGTTGTCGTTCTCTTTAGTAAAAACAAAACAACTGACAATAGCCTAGGGGTATCTATACTCGACTCACATTTGTGTGATCGTCAGTTCAAATCCTCGGCACGTACCACAGAGTTTCTACTTAAGTACGGATTTTTAAAAATTGTCACTAACCCCGGCGATGAAGGAAAACATTGTGAGCAAAAGCAGTATGCTCCAGAAATTAAAACCTCGAGTATATGATCCGCTAATCCGCACCGGGCCCGCGTGGTGGATTACGGCCCGAACCCGCCCCCCCCCCCCCCCCCCCCTAGTGATTTACTAAGGGAGGCCTGCAGTGCGACGTTATAGGCTGATAGAAAAAAAAAATACTTCTCTTTAATAAAAACAAACAACTTGTTGTTGTTTTTGTTGGAGAGTAAATCATGTTTAATTTGGTTCTGTAAATAATGTTTCCTGTTGGATACTTCTGTTCAAAGAAAAGTCCAATATAAAATTAAATTAAATTGAAAAAACAAACGTCTCAATAAACTTAATTGTTTATATACTGCTTACAATAAGGACTTACGTAAATCTCCTGGAAAAACACTATATCTACTCATAAAATTCTTAATTGTAGCTAAAACATGATTTATATAATAGAAAAAGAGCGACTTTGGCCCGCAATTAATGTACATGATTAAAATGATTTATAGTTAAAGACGTCAAAGATGAACTTTGAATGGTTCTTGAACATAAGCACTAAAATTCTTTTCTTGAAGATTTTCTTCCTTTTTCTCATCCTCGTAATTCCTCGCCTGAAACAAGTCATTAGAATTTATAAAAGACTGAATTACTTATGTGCTTTAATTATATATTACAGTTTATAGCGATCTAAGATACTTAATTTTCTTTTGAACTAATTTTTTCTCCTTGGAATCCGTTCAGATTATTCTTATTATTATTATTTAAAAATAACATCATTTTAAACAATGAATTGGAACTTCCGTGCAAAATTTTTTGGCGGGAACTTGAGAAGTGACATTAAGTTTTTGTTTGATTATTGTAAAAAATATGTATTAGACGTTTTGTGGTTTAATAGTGATGGTTTATAAACGTGTTTTTGGACATAGTGTTTGTGATACTCGAATAAAAGTATAGGACTGTGTTTTTCGTTGGCTTCCAAGGAGTCCTCTTCTGCCCTCAATAAACATACTATCACTTTACTGAGCGACCCCTGACTTACTTCGACGGGACTGGACATTGACAGAATACTTTAAAATTGTTTATTGGGAAAAATCTTCACATTGGTAGAATGTGCTAATTTCACCATTGCCATATATAAAAAGAAAAAAAAACTTCCGTGCAACGTTAATCTAAATCTAAATTTTTCTCCAAGTTTATTTTCATGGGAATCAAAATAAACATCGTTATTTACATCTATTTATCAATTCATCATAGCATATACTGAAACTAACTTGTGTTTGAGTGAAATGCACATTCGTATTGTGCGTCTGTAAATAATAAATACTGTTTTGAATTGTTTCCAGTATGCAGTGATGATCTGACACACAGCCGGAAGGGGCGCACAGTGATGACAGAGGACGAGAGGTACGAGGCGGTGCGCCATTGCAGATATGTTGACGAGGTACCATATCTACAGATATAAACATTAGTAGCAGGGATAATGATGAATTATCAGTATAAAAACACAATTAGAATGTATCTACTCACGGAACGAACATCCGTGTAAACTAAACACTCATATTTTATGATATTGTAAAACCATTCAGGCCATTTGTTCAGGTTTAGTGCATCAGAGTGCCGATGCTCAGGGAGGTCTGGCTTATTTCTGATGTTCCTCCCATGCAAAATTATACTTCAATAAATATTGTATAGTTAATGTTTTCAATCATACATTACATTCACACTGAGTAATAAATAAAAAATGTCGAATTCTGAAATATGTACAAAACACTAAGAATTAAGACTTTAACCTCAAGTTTTACTACATGTTTTTATTATTTTTTACACATTTACCACATTCCACTTTTTCCGGAATTCTACGTTCACCAGATACGACAAAAATGGTATTCCATTTTTATCACATTTATTACTCGGGGTACTTCGCATTTATATGCATGTACGAGTATCAATATCAAGTACTTCCTTGTTTCACCGCCCACTTAAAATGTTAATAAGAACCTGTTTGCCTGATAATTACTATTATTATCTTCTTTCATCACTCTGATTGCATATGTCATTTGTAAAACAATAATTTCTAATGCATTTCAAAATTGTAACAAATATTATCGAAATGAATGAAAATACAATACTTTTATTTATAAAAGTAATTGTATTTACTGTTTACAGCAAAAGGGGACGCAAGATTTTCAAAAACATGTCTGGGTTCTAGAGAATGTGGAAGAAAATTAACTAACATCTAGCAAACATGGAATCTGGTGGACGTGGAAAAAATCCTTTTTAGATAATCTACGTAGACGTAGATTAATTAAATTGGTTTCGAGGGCTCAATTTTTGTTACTGTCGTGACGTATGCTTCGCCACTGGTTGAGCGCTGAGGACTTTAAAGTGCACCATAATCTGCTTTTATATTTCGACGTTATATATATTCGGGCATTCGATCGTATTTTTATCCGTGACGCTTGCAACATTGCGAATAGGTCCACACGTTCATTCTCAGAAACGATTTGTATTCATGACTGCTGGTTTATTCATCTCATTTTTCATTTTTGAACATCGTGTACTCGAAATTACTCATAATTATGGCTGTACTTAAAAAAACAATTTAAAATAGTTAAAAGCTAATTTATTTAGACTACTTTTATGAAAAAAGAGAAAATCTTAGTGTATCTAGACTAGTCAGGACATAGGTTGTGTTTAGGTTTCCTAAGACCTTGTTATGCCATCTGGACATCTGGCCGAAAACAGGGTCGCTAGTAGATTATTAATAGAGTCTTATAATCAAACATTATTAGACAAATTAAGTTCTACCATCATGTTAGACCCATAAAATTAAACTCATAATGATAAAGGCCATATTGTTTGCCATAATCGTATTTTTGGCACTGCCATATTGGTTTACACCTTAATTGGAAATTCAATTCCACGTAAAGTAAATATTTTTCAAACATTGTACAGTTCAAGTTTTTATCCTACATACCAGTGTATACACATAAAATTATAGACACGATATATTTTAATGTGTTATATATCAATACAAAGTATATTTTTGAACAATTTGTATAATTAAACTAACCATAAACTAGAGAATTTTGTCCGTTTAATTACATATAACGATAATATTATCATTATTGAACAAGATAAAACCAGAATATGATTAGTAATTAATTCTTAAATATTTCTATTACAGAGGATAGCAAAGTATTAGTGTCAATTATACATGTTTAGGATATTGTCCAATATCATAGACATACACTCGTATTTCAAAGCTTTGTCTTATTATAAGTCTCGAGTATAATACTCGTATATAAAGTGTAGATTTTCTCCCATGGATGGTATACATCTTTCTTTCCGACGTAATCCACAGAATTATTTTAAAACGTCATAAATGGCTAACGCTATTTTTAGAATTCACGAGCAGCCGACGTGAAGCATGCTAGCGGGAAATACGTAGGCGCATTACAATTACTGATGGAACAAAAACATATCATGTACTGTCTGCACTATTGGGAGGGAGACTGCGTACATACTAATACATCATTTCGGATATCCTGCGAAATTGAAACTGAAACTACAAACTAGTACACAGAATTCATTATTGCATCTGTGATGTATGTATGTATGTATGCTAGCGTTATTGTGATAATACAATGCTTCCCATTATAACGTCACTTCATTGCTGCTTCGTTACCTGCTATATATATGTCACTCTGTCACTGATAAGTAATGGTTTACAAATACAATTCATTATAAGTACAATAAAAAGCAACAACCATTTATTTCATCTACAAGTCGAGATGTTGTGCAGATCTTATGCCTAGAATCATCTAACTTTTGTAACTAGCATTTGTTGCTTTTATAAGAACTTTATTGTCTGGTGGTGTCTCTTACCATCGGACCGGTGGTCGATTCTTGTTCCTGTGGCATCTTCCATCTTCGATAATTTCAAATGTCTTTAACCTTTCACGGTAATATATGAACTATAACTATTAAGGAACATATTTCCCTTCCCACCCCATCCTATTCCATTGCATGGTTCACTGCTTACCATTAGATGAACTCGTTTACCACATTTTTGTTATAGAAGTGGTGGCAGACGGGCAAGCGACCGACCAGATGGTAAGTGATCATCGCCGTCCAGCAACACCAGAGGGAATGCGGGTGCATTCCCGACCTTGCAAAATCCTATTTACAGCTTTATCAAACAGACAAACCTCAGTAGGAAATTTATTCCATAACTTTCGCGTTATTGAAAACTGCGTAGTACACAGTAGCTCTCTGTAAAGGAAGTGGACGGATGAACCGCGCTTCTGCGACGAGAGGTGGCGTGATAAAAAAACCAAAGTTGGCATCAGATTGAACAGCTCTTCAGAACATCTTATATCGAGTCCCATCTTGTTTATAGCGTGTATAAGAAACTTAACGTTGGGTTGATCGCTCAGGTAGTGCGGGACGCGCCGTGGACGTTCGACGAGGAGTTCTTAGAGAATCACAAGATCGATTTTGTGGCACACGATGACATTCCCTACACGACCGAGGAGTGCGAGGACACATACGCCATGGTCAAGGCGAGAGACATGTTCGTCGCCACTGAGAGAACAGAAGGTAAGCAACCACTTATAATAAATTTTATAAACTTAAGGCCGTTGTTATTTTTAAAAGGTGGTTGATAAACCTAGATTTATCTCGCTGCTAAAGAGAGTATATAGCAAGTTTTAGATTTTGTATAAAAAAACGAGCAGACTGTCCATCATATCCACCGCATCGACTGTATTCACTTACTACCTGCCTTTGGCGAAACATGCCAACATAAATCAAGAATGATAAAAATTGTCATGCCTGCGGATGCGTCATTTGCGATCTAGAAGAGTCTGACGATTTAGGCGTCACTTGCGATCTAGAAGAGTCTGACGATTTAGAAGTGAATTTGGGGAAAGGATGTATATACGATCAAACTACAATCACACCGTGCGTTCGTTTACAGTGTTTGATCCGTCCACATCGTTGATATTGCGTGCCGTCTGCTCTGCGTTGCTGCCACGACGGAACGAAAATTATGTTATTCGAAAATAACGCGAATTATTAACTTTTCCATGGTCGCAAACACAACGATATCTAAGCAAAAAGTCATTTAACGTAAAAACAAATGAATGACTGATATTGAAAAAGAATTTAAATTGAAATTAATTTGAATTTGGAATTTATATCAAACTCAAGATAACTAAATTCAAAGTGGCCACTATGAACAAAGGGCATTTGGGGATTTTATTTATTATTTTTGATTAATTTCCGTAGCCGTACAATAATAAAGCTCCATTGACCTGAAAGCTGTCTGGTGCACCGAAGTCTTCTGCCGGCGCCGGCCCTTGATCTCCTGTGTTGACACTTAAAGACACTAATTACATGCACAATAAGGAATTTGGCGTAAAAATAGAAGAATGACTATAGCGTCGCGGGAAATTAAATTGTAATTATCTTAGCGGTATTTTATGTAAACTTTCCGGTAGGAAGTGTTGCGTATGTTGTGGTACCGAACGTCTCAGCGATGCGCCGCGATCGACTGACGCGTCGCCGTTCACAACAACAGTTGTCTATATTTTACCACTTTAATCTTGCTAATAAAGCAATGAAGCTGGTTGTTGACAAGCGGCGGCAAGCAATCCCTCGTCCCAATAGATAAGGCTCTAATAGTATAAATATAATACTTTTATTAATAGTTTTCCTCATATTCTTTTGTGGTATTATAAAATTACAAATTATATTAAAATTATAATATTAGTTTACAGTATTTCCGCCAATAAATATTAATATTGTCAATCATTATATTATTAATTAATATAATGTTAAGTTCATTCTGAAGGGTCAAAACTGAATAAGTGCGCTAGACAACATTTTATAGTGCACTTTTAATATCAACATTTTAAACGTATCACCGGCGTATCTTGTGTTATCTGTCACCGTGATCACACAAAAGAGAACAACAATATACAATTTCAATATATTTGTTTACTAGCTGTTGCCCGCGACTTCATTCGCTTGGTCTTCAATTTAAAGCTATAATATAGAAATCTTCGCGGCCGCGCGCGCAACATCTCACCAAAGTTTCATCGAAATCGGATGAATGGTTTAGGTACGCATAGAAGACAAACAAACAAACATTATTTTCTACATACATTAGATTTGCAATGTGCGTTACAAAGATGGAAGTGCATACATTCAGATCGTCACATTTACCTGTAATGGCGTGCAAGATTACAAAAGACAACAGATACAAAACAAATGCTTACAAAAATAAACTTAAGCTACACTTAATTCAAAATATTAATTATCATATTGGTTTGAGGAGGAGAGTACACGCTGCAATCCAACAGCCGCTGGGCGCACTCGACTGGCCACGTTACCCCTCTCTCACAGAATACTACCTTGAAATGTACTGCATTTCCCACTTTATCATATTCCTCAATGTATTTACGTGTTTCGGTAGTGAGTGAGATATGCCAGAGCCCAATTCCCATCCTATCCCTTCCCACGTCCCCAACCCTTTCTCCAAATCCATTCTTTCATCAACAAAGGTAGGCAGCGCATCCGGGGGCGTGCCAAAGTTTGTCATTTTTGGACTAATGTCGGCATGTATCGCGGATGTCTATGGGCAGCAGTATCCACTTACCACCAGGTGAACTGTATGCTCGTTTGCCATCTTCTTTCTATAAAAAAAATGTCAAAAATGGAAAATGTATTTAGAATCAATGTACTGGTGGATATCATTGTGTATATTATTAAAACATCAAACCTTTTCGACTGCGGACGCTGAAGGAGCTTATCGCTAGAAATGCGACGTAGCGTCTACACTCCACTCCCATGGTGAGCGACAGTTCTCGGTACCGTTCCATACAGAACAGAGTACCTTTATGATTATAATCGTTTTAGATTAAATAACATGCGTGAGTGTCAGAAAAAGCCATTGAGAACAGGAAATGTCGACGATGCACAACATTCTAAGTGGTTTCCATTTCACGGCATGACTTGCAATCGCGTCCCAAATGTATCATACTAAGTAATTACGACGTAAATAAAATCTGTATCAATCATATTTATTGACAAGTTTAATTTAGGTATCAAAAACTTGTGTAAAAATCTTACTTAGAATCAACGGCCCAGAATCGCTGATTGGTGGTTTTAAATGGGAGAATAACGTCTTAGGCGTCATCAATGTATTATATGAATGGTTGTTGTTGTATTTGTAAATAGTAGTAGAGCTACACGACCCGCCCCAACCGAGTCTCAGCCAGCCTCCCGGCTTATATAAATATCTACGTCACCAACTAACATACTGTTTCAGTTCGATAATCCATCACTTAATAAAGTTTCCTTCACTTTGATCACTCGATGCAGATGTGTGTCGGTATTAAAAGTATAATCGAACGAATCTGTTGTGTACTGGAGGTAAGAAGAAACTGAGTTTTCACATTTACATATTTATTATAATTATTCTTTTTGCATTCACAAGTAAAAACACTTCTATTTTTAGCACTCGCATCATCAATGTGTATTACCAATACCAAACATTTAATTTATCTAAGGCACAACCACACACGTCCAAATTAACTTCAGAATCCATGGTCCTCAGTTTACAACAATAACTAATTAACAAAGTCACTTATAAAAAACGTTATTTTCAAAACTATAAATATATAAGTTATCCTATAGTCGGTAGGACCACCTTTATAAAATTGTTCAATGATGTCATCCCCTTGAGTTCGGGATTTCTCACAAATCGGTAAATTAATATTTCAATGTGGAATAAACATTTTTTAGTTCACAACTACCTTTTCTAAAATTAAATATTGCTTTGAATAACTTTTCCATGATCTAATAACTGAAAGATACTATACATATATTAAAGGAAGATGTATATATGTTAATGCTATAAATTAACATTGCATGTTAGAAGATACAGAACAAAATCGGGCAAGTTCTCTCCCTTTAACCGCTTTTCTGCATCATATTATGGTGCATTTCGTCATTGATATTTTCAAGGATTTTAGTACTACGCTAAAACATAAAATGCTGCAATTTCATCTCATAGTTAATCCACCAATGCTTGTTATATTAATTATTTAAGGAATGCCTGTAACAATTATTACTAAGTGAAGTGTTGGTGTGAAACTGTAAATAAAAACTGACCAACAATGTGTGTTTGAACGCGCGTTAGACGTTCCGAGCTTGCTGCCAGTTGGGAAATCATTTGTTATTGACAAATGTTTATTCCCTAATGTACGTACGTGTTTCGGTAGTGAGTGAAATGTGTCAAAGCCCATTCCCATCCTATCTCTCCCCATTTCCCCAACCCTTTCTCCAAATCCAGTCCTATATCCAAAGGTAGGCAGCGCATCCGGGAGCGTGCCAACGTTTGTCATTTTGGACTAATGTTGGCATGTATCACGAATGTCTATGGGCTACAGTATCCACTTACCATCAGGTGGACTGTATGCTCGTCTGCCACCTTCGTCCATAAAAAAAAAAAATTCACGATCTATTCCTAGTTAACCTATATCCTGCTTTGTGTCTGGATCCATCCATCCAATTTTAATGTGGATAATTATGTGTAGCCATTATTATTCTTATGATATTCCTTTGTTACAGGTGTATCAACGTCAGATATAGTGGCGCGGATAGTGCGCGATTACGACATCTACGTGCGACGAAACCTCGCACGCGGCTACTCCGCCAAGGAGCTCAATGTTTCCTTCCTCAACGAAAAGAAGTTCCGGTTGCAGAACAAAATGGACGAGCTCAAGGACAAGGGAAAGAAGGTAGGCTACCAACTGTTAAGGTTCACACGTTAATAGACTGTCATATATGCCTCCAACTTTGTGACTGAGATATTCCGCTAATGTGCTAAACGAGAAGATATGGCTGCAGAATAAGATAGCCGAGCTCAAAAATAAAGGCAGGAAGGTAGGTCACTCAGTGGTAACGTTCAGATATTAATAGATTGTGACAAATGACCCACAACCTTATGAGTAAATATTCCGATGTAAATAAGGAATTCCGGGTACAAAACAAAAGTAGATGACCTCAAAGGTAAGGGTAAGAATTGGTAGGCTCATTGGTAGGTAGGCTCGGTCAGACATTGACATCTGCATGAGACATCACATTGCAACCTGACGCTTAACTATTCCGCTAAAGAGCCCTTAACGGTAACCTTGTAATCAATATTATTGATTTGCGTAAGTTTTCCAATTATTATGAATTACGCGAGATCCTGCAGGAGAAAGGTAATAGTTAAGGCCATTTAACATTACCCATTAAGGCCCCGCTATGTAAACATGAGGGGCGTTTCAGTACATTTAAAAAAGCCGCTCCCGCCTTCTTAATTGGTGTATTATTTTATAATAGGGTATTGGATAGGGTACACTAGATAGGGTATTGGTGCACCTATGGTATATGTGTAGTAGAAAAGGCATTTTATATAGAAGTAACGCAGTAAGGTAATGCTTGATACCATAGTACATATATATCATAGATTTAGTACATAACAATTAAAAATCTGTCAATATTTACTTACTTTGGAAGTCGCACAAGATGTGGAACAAGTAAACTGTATCTTATGGCTTCCAAGATTTTGCGAAATAAGGCTACAAAATAAGGCTGTAATAAGGCTAAAAATGTCTGTGCGTTTCTTCCTTGAACGTGGAAATTATGACGCATGTTATTATCAGTTAAGAGCGAGGCTTCGCCTCTTGTAAACAGGGCTAGTTTACAATAAGCACGATGGGATTACAGTAATTCGAAAGTCATTTCTCAGTACCTAACACTCATCAAGTCATGATCGCCACGCTATTCTTTATGGAGTTTCCCAGATTGTCATTGTTTAAATGAAATGATATGTGACTAAATCGAACTATTAATTTTAGCAATATAATAGTAGCGCGCATTTATGTATATGCTAACGTTGCATTGGATATTCGTTAATTATTTCATGTTCGTATTCGGTTGAAGTGTGAAATAAAAAAACAACATTTAAGTATGTGCAATATAAAAAGTATACTTTTTATGATATAATATGCATGTTATGATTACGACATTTGTATTTCTAGATATTGTCGCGATTTTTTCATATTTCAAAAATGTGTTAATTTAGCTACCATTTAATAACTAGGCTCGTAGTTAAAAGAGCAGCAAAAACATACTGAATGAGCAGCAAATAATAATCAACAAACAATACGAATCAACATATTTTTGAATAACTGAAATAAATAATTTTAAATCACTATAAACTCATCATGAAGTCGACGCGGGGTTCCTATTCTGACCCCCCTAGAGAAAATGGCGTACAAGAAAAATGCAAAAAAAATGCTAAAATTTTCAGAGAACTTAGAGTTTTGGATAAAACAAAATGGATATATATTGTTTTTAAATACCCAATATAATCTTGCTTATGTCTGTTGAAAATGTCACTAATGCCTTTTTATTCTTAGGGGGGGGGGGCAGTATTACTTTCTTATTACCAGAGAACGTAAACCCGACTCACCTTAAATTTGCCGCCCGTTCAGTATTTTCTGTTGCTCATTTAATTACTTCTCATTAACTAATAACTTTCATAAAAATCTCTTTTCATCATGTACAGGTGATGACAAACATAGGCGAGAAGCGCGTAGACATCCTATCCAAATGGGAGGAGAAGTCTCGCGAGCTGATCGACGCGTTCCTGCTGCTGTTCGGCCCGGACGGGCGGCTCTCGAACATCTGGAACGAGTCAAAAGGACGATTGATGCAGGCGCTCAGTCAGCCGCCCTCGCCGCGCGCCTCGCCCCCGCCCGACGAGAACGGCGACCACGGCGACCACGACTCACACAGGTATGTACCTCAATGATTCACTTTTCTTATTTTGGGGGGGAGGGGTTGGGAGTTATTGACAGACTGTGACTTACTTATTGCCAAAGTTGTCGAAATAGAGTCTACATACATGTGGCACCAAGTATTTATTTGTGTTTACTGTAGTCACTTTCAAGCATATGTTTGATGTTTTTCAAACAAAAGATTCCACAAAGAGGAATGTTGTCAAAAGTCTTAGTTATTTGCAATTGCCGATAGTGATGCATACGCACATGAGTGCAGAAGCGGTATAACTGTAGACGTAATGTTAATTTTGTAAATACGCACATAAAAATTTAACATTTTGTAACGTTCCTAAAAACGCCTGTCGCGTCAGGCCAAAGCTAGATTTCGCAATTTTCCGCACATTTTAGAAAAGAAATGTTTAGACTAAAGTTGTAAAAGTTTATGAGTGTTATCCGACAACATATAATTTATAGTATACCGTTTTTTTTTTGTATTTATTTATTATGTCGAGATTAGTAAAATTTTACCGAAATTCGAAATACATTATCTTTGCAATAAGTATATTTCTTTAAAATCTATCCAAATATGCCGTATATGGTCTCACCATAGACAAAATACTGATATATGACATGGTGTGTTCCCATAGAGAATCGTCGTCCCCGCCGCCACCCAAGTCGCGGCGATTCGAGCCGCTGTGGGACCCGCACGCAGGTAACTGGGTAATTATTGCACCGCTTGTTATAGCTACATTTACTATTAGCCGTAGAGACAAGAACAATAAATAGAGCAAGTGACACTCATTTGTAATTTAAATAAAAAAAAAACTCAATGGCCTACACCCTGTGTCTTGTGGGTCCAGAGACACACACAAAGACAAACACACAGCCAGACCCAAATAAACATTTGTCTTTAAAGAAATGAATGTCCGACGGGAATTGAACCGAGACCTTACACAGCAGATAGGTCACTACCGATTGCGCCAATCGGTCGTCAAATCTATCTTTTACATATAAAGTAAAATGTCCTGACTGACTCATCACCGTTGAGCCAAAACCGCTGAAGCTAGAAATTTGAAATTTGGACAGTAGGTTCCCCTTATGACGTCAAGACTTGCTAAGAAGGTATTTCTTCAAATTCAACCCCCAAAAGAGTAACATGGGGTGTCAAAAATTAAAAGAATATTTAATGGTTCTATTAACTTGAAACTTGAGACAGATAATCTACAATACAAATAATTATTTGTATTGCATTATTATTTTATCATTAAACATGTTATTTATCGTTTTTTTTTAAATTGCGCCAAGGGGCTGCAATACAAGGTGTCAAATTTTGTGTGGAACCATAATAATATTAAACCCACGCGATCGAAGCCGCGAGCCACAGTTAGTAGATTAGAAAGAGACAGGTAGAAATACAAAGTAGTAAAAATAAAATTATATACTCGTAGGTATCGAAGAAATAAAGATAAATAAATTTATAAACAAGAGTGATGAGTAATCGTTTCTTTGTATATTCACACACATTAGCATAACACCAGTAAAAGAACCGGTAACATTATGTGACTTGCTCTGTTTTAATCTCTACAGTTGTCTCACAGACATGCCGATATAAGACGCGATTATATTTTCATTACGCGGCCAATGCGAATACCAAAGTGGTTTGACAGAAAATTAACCAATCCGGTTAAATTGCTGCTCCAAGTTCCGAGAAACTTTAACCTCTGACTGGCCGAGTGGCGAACATTGTCAGAAATGGCGTGCCCTTTGTATGCCAGACGATTTCGCGCGTAATCCACGCGCGAGTTGTGCACTTAATAATTGTTTATGAAATTGAATTGCATTTATACAAAAATCGAACTAGTAAATGTAACTTTTTTTTAAAAAAATTTTATTTTTACGTAACTGTTCAGAAATCGTAAAATAGATCAATCAAACTAATTGTGTACCAGAGCACTATATCGTGCTCCGGCACACCAAGGAAGCACCAAATGAGTGCACAATAACGTGCTCATAATGTAACTTATTGGAATGGATACGAATAAATCAGCCACTTCACTCCTCTCTCACAGAAGATTACTATAAAATGTACGGCCGTACTGCATTTCCCACGTTATCCTAAATCTTCAAAGGAGGCATCGCATCCGGGAGCGTGCCAATATTTGTCATTCTGGACTGAAGTTGACATGTATCGCGGACGTTGCAGTATCCACACAGGTGGACCGTAAGCTCATCTGCCGCAGTCTTTCTAAAAAAAAACATGATGTTATTTTCTGTCTTTCGTGACAAATAAATCATTATAACTTATCAGCCTATGTCAAGTATCGACATTCCACTGTGGATATTAATTAATTACGTCATCAGTGTGTTGTGACCTTTACCCGGCCAAATATCAGCATGTCTATGAGTTGCCAATAGTATTACAAGCACGCGACACACACACGCACACACTCACACACGCACCAACCACTGCAGCTGCATTTAACAAACTTATGCTTAGAATTTATCTTTGTAATATAATTTGCAGTATACTAAATATTTTTATACTAAAATAATATAAAGCAGTAGTTAAATATTTCTTAGATTTTTATTTTAGTGGTAGTATTTGTGATAACACTTGCACTCTGTAAATGTTTAAATAAAATGATGTATAACGTAGTAAAATGTGCATGACTTTTATATTAAGCATGGTATACTAATTGTAATAAAGTTGGGGAGTTTGTGTTATTTCAAATGAACTTAATATAACAAGGCAAATATTTTATTCTGTCTTGGAGCACTTGAGTATCGTTAGCTACTTTTATTTTAATGTAGAGCGAACTTGTTAGTTTAAACAAACAAAGACAAATTTATATCACGATTATTAGATAGACCCCACGAATAAACCAAAGTTGTGTGCCGGTAGAAAAGAAGTATTCTAAATTAGGACCACGCCTTCATTACCAACTTGCCAGAATACTTCTAAATCTCGATTACATTTTTAGTAAATAACACTTATTGTACAATTCAAGTATTCACTGCTATTGGACAAGTCTCTTCACAATTCATTCATCTGATCATTTATTTTTTTATGTGACTGAGAATCGACTCCGGACCTTCTGCATAACAGGCAATGCTGCAATCAATTGTGCTAATTCATCGTAATACTAAAAGTAGTTGGCTCATCAATTTTCCGGGATAAAAGTATTCTAATTATCCGGACTTTAAGCTATCTCTCTGCCAAATTTCATTGAAATCAGTTCAGTAGTTTCTGTAGGCACACTGGCTAAGTGGTTTGGCCAGTCCACTCTTTTAGTGTAGTTCCTCGGCGCTTATGGTAGCGGGATTGTTAACCCTTAGTCACCACGACACGACACCCGCGCGAAGAGATGGAATGGTGGTATTGTATAACCGACCGATAGTAGTATAATGAAGATCATTTGTCCTCAGATGCATCGAGCTCTGAGCGCGCTGGGGAATCGGAAGCGTCCTCACAGCGCCAGCTGACCGACGACGGGTCTGAGGAAAGCGACGACGAGTACCAGGACACCAGCCCCTATCTGTAGGAGGCACTGCGGTACCGCAAGCAACATCGAATATACGTTGCGGTCGCGATACTGTTGTAACATTGTTCCACGCTCGAGCGCTATTGAATTTTAAGACTCGAGTGTTAAACGCTCTGGTTTTTAACGCTAAAGCATTTAGGACCGGGATGAATAAACCGAACGTTTCTAAGGCTGCGGTCGGAGTGGACGCGGGGCGGATAGAGGCCCAACATAGCGATTCTCGCTGTGGAAAAGCCTTTGTTTTGTATAAGCTGTCTCACTCAAAATTTTATTTAGAAGTTTTGAAATAACTACATTTTTACGTGGAACATTATTATATACTCGGAAAACATCAAAACTATAGAGAAACTACAAATACGCGCTAACTCGCAGCGGAAAGCGCAAACTGAGTTGAACTATCCGCTCCCACTCTGTTCACAGCCTAGATACATCGAAGCTTAGATCGAGTGGTCCCATTAAATACGCGACTGATTTTAAGACAATATCTATCCGGGCCTAAAACTTAGCGTTAAATACTTGGACTGCTCACGAGCGTTTATCGCTTAAAGCGCTCATTTTTTTACAACACTAACTCGCGCTCCAACGAACATCTCCTTAGCCTCCTTACATGTACGTGCTTTTCCAGACGGAAACACCAAATGCGCCAGAAAGTGCATATGTCGTAACCACTTACTGAAGTTTAGCACTTCAAGTTTCTGAAGAGCAACTAACGTGAGAGCTAAAAATTAATTTCGACAAAAATGAACTTCAAACTGTAACGCCAAACCAGTGCATTATCGGAATAGCAAGGCAATCTGTTGACATCTACTATCGCATGAGACCATCCCCTCTTTCCTATACACACATCCATAGCCATATTCAGACTATCCAAATATAATAAAATTGTATGAAATAAGGGCCAGAACATTATGGAAAAAATCTTATTATTTTTTCCACTGTAGCTTCCGTTTTGATAGTTCTATATGTTGGAGATCTTGTTTTTCTTATTGTCTTTGTTTCACCTAAAGACTAGTAGTCTTTAGTAGTTTAGTAGTCTTTAACTAGTATATGTACAAAGACCAAAATCTTCGGTGATCCACTAGGCGGTGAAAAAAAAACTCAAAACTGTCTGTTGTGCAAAGCCCTAGACTGCCACTCCAGGTATCATGCTATCCATGCTATAACTATAAACCTTTCGTTTCTTCACGCCCCTAAATATACTACTTTGATTTGGGGTTATTTTTCGAGGCTATTTATCAGCTATTTGTATTTTATGACTAAAAATTTTAGATGGTGTAAACTTAGTAGACCATTATGCTACTTGGGTGCTCTTCGTGAAGTGCTAAATTGCAGTAATGAGCACACATTAATAAAATCCCTGTGGTATACATTTGCAGTGTCAAGTGGTGCACTTCAGTGGTATGCGGCGTATAAACGGGGCTTTTACGTTTGTGTTAAATTATTGTAAAGTATGTCTCAATGAAATTTTGTATGATTGCTGTCTGCGTGAATCTATTTAATCCTATTAGTGTTAATTTATTTATATTTCTTAACAAAACTATTTCCATTTCGTTGTTAAGCTTGCAGGATGTCTGCAGTTCGTTAGCACCATAATACCATGTGTAAGATACTAGGTGCAGATAAATTGTTGCATAGATATTATTTGTATAATACTTTTTGACAGTCTATTAAAAAGGTGCTTATTATTTTAACTGTTTTTATTTTTTACTATCCCCCAACTCTAAAATAAAAAAATATGGAATATAAAGACAATGTCTACATTTGTTTTTGTTAACTCCGAATTTACTGGGTTGATTTTGTGGATGTTTTCCTGATTCTCTGAGTTATCTACTTTTGATCAAACCAATAGTTCCACTAGTTTGGAAAAGAATGTATAAGGGGCATCACTGGTGTATTGTGTTGTAATCCATCTGATGATTATATGACCATCTCAAAATATACCTACTCGGGTCCTCGTGTGATTGTGCACAAACGGGTTTCCATAAATATTAATAATAAATAAATAAAAACGTAGCTCTTTATTCGACTTTTTTATTAATTAGCATAAAAGGAGAACAAGTTTCTGTTTTAAGAATACATAATTTTTTGTTCAAGAACTTAAAGATGTTTTAATGTGTTTTCATTTTTGAATCTGAACTGTATTTATAAATGTATCATATTGGACTTACTGCGAATATAGACCTACTGCGTCGGGACGTACTGTGGACGTATTTGGACCAAACGCTAAAAGGCCTTACTGGTAAACAATCCTAAATGGGTGTAACCTTATTATCAGAATAAAGGTTAACTAAAATACAAAGTACTCTCTACTAATATTCTTCTTATCAGAGATTTAAAAAAGATCTGAAAATGTGACTGTAGTGAGGTAGTAAATATGATGGTAAAACACGACCGGTAACTTGAAAGCACGGGCGTAGCCAGGGGGGGGGGGGTGTTGGGAGTTCAAACCCTCCCCGAAATGTTCACGAGTAAGTAGTATAAATTATTACATTAATATTATGAATTTGCCGCGCTGCGACCAGTGATTAGCCGTGCAGTGATGACAAGCACCTCCACTACTCCAAAATTTGCTTTGGAATGCTTAGATAAGTGCAATCAAAAACTATATCCAAATATTTACACATTGCTACAAATTTTGGCTACCATACCTGTTTCTACTGCTACTCCAGAAAGGACTCAATTCCCACTTAACATGAGGTTGAGGGAACTGAAGTGATGGAACTTTTTACTGTAAATGTTGGAAGAACAAGGATGTAAGTACAATGCAATTATCTAAAGAAGTCCTATCGGCATAACTCGAATTTTTACGGAGCAGTTCGGAAGTGTCACTATAACAAATTATACGAAATACCAAATTGCTGCCTTTTAATAGAATATCAAGTATCACCTGATAGTTTGGAAGAAATAATGTAAGTCATCTAATGTGATGGATGACACCTCTACACCCTGATATTAGTTTGTTAACAGTAGACTTATGAATATACAGTTGTTACTTATTATAACTTACATTTTAGACTCCAATCACCTTTGAAAAGATTATAAAATTTTGTATTATCTTCAGAATCAACTAAAGTGAAAGACACTTTCACTGTCTGAACCGGAAATATGAATTATAAAGCTGTCACTAAATATGTCGAGTTTTTCTTCTTGTGTCAGAAATTCTTCTTCACATTTAATGGCGTGATCACAGACTTTCGTACATTCTTCAGATCCCATCATATTTATTTCTATTAAGAACTTCTTCACAGTGGTTTTATTCATTTTCATGTCTTTAGAAGAAACATAGATCCCTTTAATTGGGCCCAGATGTTTTCGATCGGATTAAAATCCGGATGATATAGTAGCAAACAAATTACGGTGCGTCCAAATTCTTGAAGAACTTTATCAACATTAAATTCGGAAGTTTCCTTTGTGACGTTTTATTATATCATAAGCTTCTTGGGATCTGTAGTAAAGGGAATATGATGCCTTTGTAGCCACGCCACCATATTGCCTTTTATGGTATTAGAATTAGGTGGTTTCTCTACAAGTTTAAGACGCGTTATCAATCACCACGACACTATCTTGCGGTAAGTTAGGTATCAATTGATTTCATAACCACTTCTCATATTTCTCCGAATTCATCTTCTTGTGGTAATCATCCTCAGGGTCTGTCGATTGGTCTAATAAAATAGCACCAGGTACAAAGCCCCTTTCATTACCGGCGTGAACAATTATTATTATAAATCTTTGGACTTTTGGAAATGGATTGTTTCAAATGTTTAATGGCTGAATCTGTCCAACTCTTTCCTTTAATGTGTGGTGTGAATATATGACTCCATCTGTATAAACAATGTTTTTACCAGCAGCTCTTAATGTCTTAATTTCTCTGAGATATTTTATTATTTTTAACTGCAAAATTACATCTTCATATAAGTAGTCTAGTAGTTTTATTAACTCTATATGTGTAAAAACAAGCTTTGTTGACTAAAACCGAGATATGCCAATGAGACTTCTTTAGATAATTGTAGTATATTGCAGACAAATACAGTCTGAGACCATTAATTGATAGGGTATTAATTTGTTACACTTCATGGTGTAAAAAGACCTAAAATTATTTTTAAAACCCCACAGTAAATATTTAAACAGGAAACAGTAAAATATTTGCCTTATTTACTCAAGATCATCTTGATAACTTTGATGGATCTCTCATTTATGGTGAGGTAATAAAATGCTAGATAATTATTGTTTTGTTCAAAGATAAAATAAGTTCCCCCATGATGGAAAATAAAAATACCAATTTTAAAAATGTTTACATATCCTCTGTTAATCTGTATTACAATCTACCTATTTGCCAAGTTGCAACAAAATCCATTCAGCCATTTTAATATGATTGAGTAACAAACATTCACATTTATAATATTAGAGAGTTAACTTTTGTAAGTTCATTCAATTAAATTTATATTTATAAACTAGTTATAATAGCTTTATTTAAGTATTTTAAGCAAAAATACAATTCATTATGCCTTATGGCACGATGGGTTGTATTATTTGTCACTTTATATTCTTTTCACTGTACAGTAAAATTGAAAATATTGGAGGACTTCCTTGTGTCCCCATAAGCACTGTAGACCTTACAACCAGAGACCATTAATTTGGTAGACTTTTATCTAGATATTATATTGAACATAGGCTAGTATTTAAAAAACCTACATTTATAATTACATTCATTGAGTCACTTATCAAGTTCACATTATTATACAGTGTCAAACATTTATATTTGAATTATTATCACAGTACTCTTAAATATTACACAATCACTATTTAACTTTATTATTCATATATAATATGGAATTAAGTTTCATAGTTCTGACTTATCACCTTTATCCTGTTTAGTATCTGTGTCAAGTTTCTCAAAGAGGCACGAGTCATCTGTACCTTGCAGAGCATGCTTTGTACACAGATGATGTTTCAAATCTATCTCACCCTGGTGTTTCCAGTACCAGTCTTCTATGGCTTCTTCATTCTCTTCCAAAAGACTCTCACACTGAGACTTCATGTGTGTAATCTCAGCAGACGGCTTATCCCACAGCTCATATGGTATACCAAGATCCACTTTCACACCTTTGTCTACAAGCCCATGGAGTGTCTTAAAAGTTTGGCTCATGCCTTTAGCGAATCTCGTACTATCCTCGCGTTCTTTATGAATATTGTATGCCAAAATTCTATCACAAACGCCGTCCAATGACTCGATCAATCTTAATTCAGATTTCTTATAACTAGTCTTCTTCTTGGGTTGCACGTCGTCTAGAGAATATCCTATTTCAATAACATCGTGCACTTTGCCGGTTTCATCGAGCCTGCCTTGCAATTCAGATGCAAGTATTTTGCATACCTCGCACCTATTAGCGTATTTAACGCCTATATCTTCTTCTGACTGAACTTCCACATCATTGCTGCATAAAATATTTGTTGGGAAAATTAGTAAACAAATTACCAGCCTTAGCGACATAGTCAAAAAGAAAGGTTTAAGAAACTATATGGAGAGAAAAGGAAGCGTTTTATTTAATCGAAATCGAATGATTAATGATTGATTACACCAAATTTAGGCTCTTTTGACATATGTCATTGTCAATGACGTGATAGTTTTTTTTTTATTTTATAATTTATTTCGACACCGCCTTAGGCATTGGTCCATACAACAAATATTAAAACAAAATTGTTTTTATTACGTCATTATCCAGTCCCACCGAAGTAGGAGTCGCTCAGTAAAGTCATGGTAGGTTTACTGAGGACAGTGTTGGACTCCTTGGAAGATCATGAAAATACAATGTCACTCTTTTATTTAATTATCACAAACAATATGCACTAATATTAGACACTTTGAAATTTAATAAACTATCACTATTAAACCACAAATGCCACAATACACGTTTTTTACAATAACCATCAATTGTCATCATCCTGGAAACTAATTATGGTATATGTTACATGGTACGGAGGGTAGTATCGTACAGCGGTCAATTCCAAACAGCAATGTTTAGTCCCTTTCAATACTGATGTCACTAATATTACTGGCCTGACAATGACACAGGAAAATCAATTAAGTAATAGCAATATCGTGTGATGAATCACAAGAATTTCAAAAAATCCTCTCTGTGCTGTTTTCGGGTAAATTTAAAGAAAGATTATTATGAAATATCGCACTGACGCTTATATCGGTGGATTCATCAATAATAATACTGTATTTTTGTGTTCCGATATCTTTCAAAAGGTTTTCTTTAAAATGTGATGCCAATACTTGATTAATCACTTGAGTGCATTTGGTTCTGTGCAGATCTATTACAGCTTTTGAATCAGCAAATATATCTTTACATAGATCGGTCAGATGATCAATTGTAGAAATTGAACTGTATTCCGTAATAAATAATGCCAATTTTCCTTCTGCCTTTCGGCATCTATTAAAATTTTCCTTTGGTACAGCATCAAAACATATTTGCCGATTTTTTGATACAACTTCACATTTATTCTTATGTTTTTTAGATTCTACGTGCCTACGCAAATCGCCAATTTTTGCAATAAATACAATATATAAATACTCGCCCACTATAAATACCGGTGCGCCACAATCGTCGAGTCAGTTCTCTTGAAAGGCCACTAGGGCCACAAGAACTATGCATACACGATGTTGAGGCAATCAGGTTTTTTAGTCGGTAGGAGTCCGACACTACCTGGTACCACCTAGGCTGGCCCAGCCAGACTAGATGGTACCAGGTGTCCCATGCAGGATTTTTCCTGATTCTCTCCTAACAAAAAAAAAAAAAAAAACGTCGAGTCAGTTGCGCTCGAGAATCCGAAGAGATAACATCTCTCCGAAAGTGAACGCAGTCGCCGCTGAAGATGTCAACCGCAGTCGTTGACGAAACGTTTGGAAGAAAGAGAAGAGATTCCAGAAGACCTCGGCCAAGTAGCCCGGAAGATTCAATTAATATTACATAGTAATGTTTTTTTTATATATTTGTAGTACTAACTAATATAAATTATGCGACTGTTTCTTTATTAAGGGGGTCCGTAACAATTATGCTTGATTTCCTAGCGGTCTGCAGCTGGAAAAGGTTGGGAAACGCTGATCTGGAACATATTTTCGTCTTTTTAATTATACAAACTTCCACAAATGAACATACATTCTATATTTCATTTAACAATTCGATTTAAAAATAATAAGGTACATGTCGAGAAATAACGAGAAATAAGCAAACCGCGTTGGAATGGCCCTAGGACCATGGGTATTATACAAGGAACTAGGATGGGATAATAAAAATTAATTTGGATACATTCGTTAACATAACTGTATTTCATACTGAGATTGTTCATTTAACCACTTCACCCAGTCTCCATCAACCATTTTTTCTAAAGTTATTTCTTGGAATGCTTCACTTCTTGACTTGTCCACAAAACCCAATTTCTTGAACATTTGAATACTAATATTATTTGTGAGAGATATTTTTGCTTGAAAAGTTTTAAGATGTATTTTTATTATGCCATATAACAACATTAAAATGACTGCTTCCCAGCCAAACTTCTTGCCTCTCGCTGAATGTTCTGCTATCATAATTTCTATTTCACCAGTCATGGATTCTTTATCTGTTATAAATATATTTGTATCTCCAATCATGGACTCTGTAAGCATAAATAGAGACTGTAATCTTACAGTCGTACCGTTTAAGGCTAAGTTCAAATGGACAAGCACTTGTCGCGCGTTGGAACGTTCAGATGTCGAGCGACAACGCGCGGACAGGCTCAGTCTGTTTCGATTGAGCATAGAATATGGACGTGAAGGAAGCTATCATTTTGTGGTTGTATTATATAATTCTTCCCAAGCCCGGCGTCTCAAAACTTTATTTTTATACATTTCTGAAGTTATATCCCATATTGCGGGTCTTTTTTCTACTTCATCAATAAGGCTAAGTATGTCGACGTCAATATTTTCGGGATCACCATTTCCGTAAACTAGCAAAAACAAAACGTCAAATGAATGCAAAAACGCACGTCCGATCGCGACGGAAACGCGCGGTCAACTGCACAGGTACACTGTCATTGCGTGTACTTCTAAACGCGCGTCACCGCGAGTTTGCCAGCGCGGCTTGAAGTATTTTCACTGAACGCAGTGGTACCGCGCGTTAACGCGCATCCATATGAACGAATGTATGACGCGCGATTTGAAAACGCGCGTTAGATTTTTGTCATCTGAACTTAGCCTAAGTCGGTCCGCTCCTGAGGTATCGGCGCGTTGCGAGAGAGATGTCAGTGACGCACCGCCGATCGCGTCCCTTCAGTCAGTAGGCCACCAGCTTCTCTGGCGTCGACACGTGTTACTTATAGCGGCCGGTTTGTGTAAAACGCACATGAGATTCGTATCACAATATGAGTCCCCCGCTTCGGAGTCAAACAAAACAAGTCACCTATAATGTGTACAACTTTTTTAAGTCAAGAAAATTAGATTTGACATCAGATGAATATCGCGATGATATTAACTTACACAAAATCGTCGCAAAAGCAACTGGACTATCACAAAAAAGTGCACAACGCATAATTAATGCCAGAAAAAGTATAGGAATTGAACAGTCAAATTTTCTACGCTAAACAAGAAGAAACAGATGAGAAAAGAAGATAATATTGGACAGCTTTACTGAAGGTGTTGTAAGAAGAAAGGTTACCGAGTTCTACACAGTAAGAAAGGAGTTTCCAACAATCCATAAATAGAGAAAAGTTTTGAAGGAAGATGCAAGTTATGGACTGTGGATATAAATACATGCGGCAGTTATTGCATAGATTAGGTTTCCGGTTCAGAAAATGTCAATCAAAGAGAAAAAATGTCCAGTGGAGATGTAAATACCTCCAAGCTATAAGAAAATGCAGATTGGAAAACAAAACAATATTTTGTCTAGACGAAACCTACTTCAATGCCTCAGACAATGTCTATGTGTTGGCAATCAAACACTGAAAGTGTTGCATTGTCTTCTATTGGTAAAGGTGACAGACTGAATATCATACATGCCGTGGCAGATCAGGATTTGTAGATGGCGCTTTAGCAATTTTCAGACCTACAACTAAGACTGAAGATTATCACGGAAATATGAATTTCAACAATTTTGAAAAGTGGGTTAGTGAAAAGCTTAAACCTAAATCACCCAATTCAGTGATTGTTATACGCAATTCAGTGTCAGTGATTACGCGTAATATCACTGTAATTAGTTGGATAAAATGCCCACTATGTGCTCATTAAAAACCCAAATGCAAGCATGGTTAAATTGGCATAATATTGAATATCTATACTTCCATACTAATATAACTAGTCTGGCCATAAATACTGTTACATAAAAACTTTTCTTTTTTTTGAACTTTTTAATTATTTTGAATTTGGAACACGTTTATTATTTTTAAAAGTTCTTTCGATTTCGCGCCATTTCACATATTTTTTCGTGTTCATTATCAAATTACAATATGGAATGGGGTGTTAAAGAAAATAGGATTGCGGTGATCGCCTTGCACAAAGTGGGTATGGAGCCGTCGGTCATATTCCAGACACTTCAAAAGCTTGGTATCAGCCATATGTTCGTATATCGTACTATCAACAGATACAACAACACTTCCTCTGTCGAAGACCATAAAAGATCGGGGCGGCCGCGTGCTGTTAGAACTACAAAGGCTGTTAATGCTGTTAAAGCCAGAATTCGTCGAAATCCCATTAGGAAGCAAAAAATCTTATCGCGAGAAATGAAGATTCCCGCTAGGACTCTGTCGCGTATTATAAAACAAGACCTGAAGCTCGGTGCTTATCGTCGATATACAGGATATGCCCTAAATCAATCTTTACAATTAAAGAGAGTGGATCGATCAAAACGCCTTCTGTCGCGATACGCAGGTGAAGGGCACAGAAATATCCTCTTTACCGATGAAAAAATTTTCACGATTGAAGAGCACTACAATAAGCAAAATGATAAAGTGTACGCTCACAGTTCTAAAGAAGCTGCTCAAGTGGTCGGAAAGGTACAACGTGGTCATCATCCTGCGTCAGTGACGGTTTGGTGGGGCGTGTCTTATCAAGGCGTCACAAAGCTACATTTTTGTGAAAAAGGAGTGAAAACTTCAGCCAAAGTGTATCAAGAGACAGTCTTGGATCGTGTTGTGAAACCCCTCAGCAATACACTTTTTAAAAATGTACCGTGGACTTTCCAGCAGGACTCTGCACCTGGTCACAAGGCATGAACTACCCAAGCCTGGCTTGAAACCAACATTCCGGACTTTATAAGAGCTGAAGACTGGCCCTCATCTAGCCCAGACCTCAACCCTTTAGACTACAAATTGTGGTCAGTTTTAGAGGACATGGCTTGCTCTAAACGACACGGCGACATTGAGTCTCTTAAAAAATCTCTGGAGCAAGCAGTGGCGAAATTTCCCATGGAAACAGTGCGTAAATTCATAGATTCGTGGCCAGACAGATTAAAGCCAAAGGTTTAAAAGCCATTTTGAATAGAATATTGTTTTTATTTTTTGCTGAGACTTTAATAAATATGTACATATAAGTTTTAGTAAAATTACATTACTTCATTAAAAAAAAATTGCATTTTCATTTGTAACAGAACTTATGGCCGGACTAGGTATAGAGAGGTAAAATTGTGTGTTTGTGGGTATGTTGGGAGTAATCTTTGAAACTACTGAACCAATTTCAAAAATTCTTTCACAAATAGGAAGCTATATTACCCGTGTCTAATATAAGCTATATTTTTATTTGAAAAAAAAACTCATAAACCGAAGCGAAGCGAGGGCGGGTCACTATATTGAATACAATGAAACAATGTGATTTGCTGGACTTGATAAAAATAGAGTTGGTACGGGGAGATATCAAGGGTGACGGTGAGCTAGCATGAATAAGTATTAATTCAAAAACTGAAAAGAAATGAGTACTTGAACAGCGTTTTCCAATTTCATTTGGTGAATAAATGGCAAAAATGTGACGATCAGGTGAAAATAATTGAGGACAAGTACTACAAAAATGATATTATCAACAATGATATTATGATCAATTGATAATAAATCTACAGATCTACGGGAGATGGTTTCTAATGACGACGAAAATGATGAAATTTATTTTTTGCAGATTTTTTTATTTTTCATCTATATATATAATCAAAGCTGAAATACCATAACCTGTGAACATCTAAAACAATAAATATAAGTAAAGAAACCGAAAATAGTCTTTATGGTTATTAAAGTAAATGTCTAGGTAAGTATCCCAAAATGTATAGCCTGAGAAATATTTCAATCATAATTATCCCGGTTGTAGCACGTCAATTCTGTCCCGTCATCCATCACCCCTCCCGCACCGCGCCGCTACCTCAGGAGCGACTGAGTTAAATGGTACATCTATAGTATTGATATGTGTAATTACTAACCATAGTTCACTAATATGATTCAATTCACAAGTTCAGTTCATTTGTGTTGGTAGTCAAAAGTTAAGATTTCAAAGCTTTTAGATAATTTGCCTAAATGCTCTAGTAGTTCTCAAAGATTCATATACTTTAACCTAGTTAATTTGTGTCTAAAATTAAGTGTCCATCACAAAACATATACTTCCTATTTTGTTTGTTATATTCACTATCATAGTTTCGTTAATCAGAGTTCAATAAATTATTATTTAAGTGAATAAAAAGCATTACTAGGTCAGTGTAGAGAAGAAATTCATTTGCCTAATTGATGTTAGGGATAGTTTTATAAACATCCACATGAAGTAATATTAATGCATTAAGTTTTCCAGCCATTGTACATTGTAATTATTATATATAATAATTGTTAAGTAAGAGAGTTATATATTATAAAGGATTATTTTATATTTACAAAATACTGAGTATGATTAATGTAACAGTTTAATATTAGTACCTATGCTGTGGCTGATAAGTTGTATATTTATTAAGTATCAACCATTACCTGTTTCATCATTATTTTGATCAAAATTGTTTTTATCCAGTATAATGAATGTACATTCTGCAAACAAAATGTATTATTAAGTTACATGTAAGTAACATAAATACAGATAACATATAAAGTTTAAATAAGTAAAGCTTTGAAACATTACTATCATCATGTTCCCTCCAAGACTTTTGCATTTCATATTCTTGTTTCAACGTTAATGGTTCTGATGCTGTAAGTTGTTGTAATTCTTCAGACTTCATCCACATATGATACCTGCAGAAGGTAAAATGTAAATTTAACGCGGAAATCCAAATTTTCAAGTTATTAGACTTTATTCCAATGTTATCAATTGTCATATATAATCACTTTGGAACATGATGTTTTCTATAAGGAACTAGTGTAATATTTCGTCCAATTATTTTAGTATTACTATTTAATTTCATTGGTTTATTAACTATCAACTTCAACTTTCACTTAAGTGGCTTCTATTGTCTTGTGACAGCCACAATTTATAATTATTACAAAATACAGATAAAAGTTAAAGAAAATAAATAATAATACTATATATGGATCAGTTTCGAACTATGGTTTTTTTAATAATTTATTTGGACACGTGTATGGTCATTCGTGAACAAACTTTAATCACATGTCAATAGCCATTAAAACTTTTTAACACTAACCACTTTGAAGTTTAACTATCATCTACTCGGACCTGTCTAATATTGCCATTAGAGAATATTGTACGAAATGTGAAACAATTTTCGGGTTGCGTTACAAAATGTACGAAAATCTCTCATAGAAGACTTAAAATTTTGCTGCGACTATTTAAATTATGAAGGGATAGAAAAGGATGCAGCATGTTTAGATAATCAAAGAGTGATTGATTATAAGACGTTTTGTAAATCAGCGGTCTTATATACCAAATTACCATTTATAAAAAAAAAATTGTAAGTCATTTATTTATTGTCATTTTATTACCGCTCGTTTGCGGGCTGGGACAAAATCGTCCCAACTGACAGCAGACTAACATCTGGCGAAAAATCCCCCCGATGTCTACGGAGTTGAAATACACGTTGATCACTTTTAAAAAAACGCTGAAAAGTTGTGTATGAAATTTTCCATAGTTATGGCACCAGTTGACGTTCAAACACCAGCTGTGAATAAATAAATAAATAAAGGAAAATAATCACCACGATAAAAACTAATTGTAAATGAATATTTCTCGTACGTTATCATTTCTCGGAAATTTAAGTATTTTTCGAACATCTTGCAATAATGTACCAACTTTATTTACATCCATCAAATGTATATTTATTAGGGCTTCTAATAATACCAATATTTCAGTATTGAGTGATATAGTTCAATCACAATTATTAGCTTTGTTCGCGGTAAGGATTCAGAACTAATTCGGAACTAGTACTGAACTAATTTGGAATCGTAGTAGAGCGCATGCGCGGTTATAAACCGATTCGTGATTTTTATTTCCGCGAACGATTTCGGAACCAAACTGCGTACGATCTACTGTCATCGGCAGTGTTACCAACTCTCAAAAATATTTATCCCTAAAGCTTAAGTCAAAAACCCCCAAAATCGCCCCAATTACTTAGAAATCCCCCTAAAAAAATATATAATAAAAGAAAAAATATAAATTACAAAAATGCAATGAAATTTCTTTACCTTTTAAATCTGGATCTGTTTCCCAAATCTACGTGTACTTCTGACTGTACATTTTTTTATTTTTAGTTTCTTTAGGCATCATTAACAAATTGCTTGTCGGCACAGCAGTACAACAACAAAATCGAATTAAACAAGTAAACAATAATCAACGTACATATGTATTTCCAGTAAGCATAGGCACAATAACCACCAGTCACCACAGAGTAGTTGTAATATATTTGTACTAGATGTCGTTAAGTCGCTAGGTCAACAAATAAATATGATTAGCTATTATAGTTTGAATTGTCCCAGGGCCTATACTTTCACATAATATATGAAAAATATATATTCAAAAAAATATATGAAGAGTCAAAAAATCCCTAAAAATACCCCTAAAAAAAACCCATCCCACTTATTAAGTGGACCCACCAAAACACATTACTCTTATTAGAGTATTATATAAACTTATTTATATAAACAACAAACAAAACTAACCATATTTTATTTAACCCTTAATAAATTAATAAAATTTATATTTTATTTAACTATTTAACCAGTTTATTAGTTTCTAACCAACTGAATATAGCCGCAGCATGTATGTCAAATGTCGTTAGGTAAAAACTGCGCATGTCTGGAACTACGATTCTTGCCAAAGTTATAGAACTGATAGAACTGATTCTGAACCGATCCTGAATCGAGTTCGACGGTTCCGCGAACACAGAACTGTAACTAGAAATTCTGAATTGTGTGTTCCGCGAACGGCATTATTTGAACTGCGCATGCGTATAGTTCCGAATCAGTTTTGAATCCTTACCGCGAACGAAGCTATTATTTGTTTGAACGCATAAGTTCACGATTAGTGAAATTTTAAATTTCGAACGTCTCTGCATAAAACGAAGCTCAAATAGGTTGGTACTTCATCTGTCATCGCAAATGAGCGCATAATTGTATGTCAACAAGAAATATATTTTCTTTTAATTTCTTAATGTTGAAAGAACTTTTACTATTTCGTGTCAATTAATTAAAAAAAAAATCTATGTTAGTTACTACAAATATTACGTGGGACCATTTTCGGCGAAAACTACTAATTAACAACAGCGATAATTAACAACAATAACACATTCAGCCAGCATCTTAAGTTCTTAACCATTTGATGAATATTTCGAACAAGTAACCCGTAAATACCGCTGTGGTATTTAAATCGCTTTTACCTTATATGTAAGTACAGTATAAACTAATACTATTCATATACTACACTATACATTATTTATGAAAAAAATGTTATCTGATAAGATAAGTGATAACAAATTGCCTGTGAATCACTTGTTTTATAGTTTAGTACATATCTTGTGGATTTCCTCTGTTACTTAAAGTTTTACTTTGAATCTTGGAAGTTATTATAAAATAAAAGACAATAATTTTATAAATTTATTCATCTGATAACAAGGATCTGTAATAAGGTGTTAGTAATGTAAAATTATTAAGTGCATTTCAATAATTTCTGCCCAAATGTCGTTCAAGTATGTATTTATTTGATGAACATTGTAACAAAATGTTTCATTATAAATATAGGATTTTTACTAACCCTAATGTGCATATTTACTTGATCATGTCAATGACACTGCAGAAGTGAAGTAGCATCGCCAGCATCCTGAACCCGTTATTGTGTCTACACAATAATATTTTGCTCTTCTCTTGTGATGTATTTGATGATGATATCATTTAGAAATATCATTTTGTTCCTAATGATATCAGTTATAATATGATTATAACTGTGTACATAAAAATTGCTTCCGTAATTCTAAAATATTATTATTCACCGAGGACATGGAGGACATGACCATGAACATTTTAAAAATAATTCCCTGTACTGATGTTGTGGAAGATCTTCAAGATGACCTTATTAAATTTGAAACCTATTGTATATTACTTATGTACAACATATTAGACTTAAATGTTTTTAAGTTCTTTTCAGGCAAAATTAACATTATTTATTCTTATTATAATATGAAAGGATGTAACTTGGGGGTTATTTACAATTCTAAATTATTTCTTAAAAAATCTGTCAAAAGCACTATGTTTTTCTGCATTATCAGAACATAGGAGAACTTTCGCAATATTAGATATGCATAAGTCATCTGGAATATGCTTCTCAAATGTGGAACCCTTAATATGAAGTTTATAAAACTCCTATTGAGGGTATTCAGAAAAGATTTCAATTTCTTGATTTTAAGATGGCAAGTATCTTGAGACTACAATTATTGTTCTAAATGTTATCATTTCTTGCCTCTGACTGAAAGACGAAATATTGCAGATATATGTTACCTCATGTGTGTAGCCAATGGATCAATTGATTGTCGTGAATTACGTTCCAAACTACAACTGCATACACACAATAATAACCATAAAAGCCCTTGTTACTTCACACTCCCTTAACTAAAACGAAGTATAGACAAAACTCATTTTTTATGAGGACTACCAATGTTTTCAATAAGTTGCCCAATAACATAAACTTATTTTGCACCAGCACAGCATTAGTAAGTTGAGCCCTAGCAGTGAATTTTTTCTCCGAAAACTTAATTGCATTGTCTAATTAACCAATTGTTTAATTTATATTAAGTATTATATTAAGTTTAGAGTGTTTTTATAATTCATTAGGCCTAAATGGTATATAATATAGTAGTCAAATGTGGAAATTTAATTAACAGCATTTTTTACCTATTATACCATTTGCCCTTGTATTTAGATTTATATTTCAAATGACTGTAAATCTTCCATAAAATAAATAAATTAAATTTCTAATGATATCATTAAATTAGTAAGATTTAATAATTAGAGCAGTATGACATTATTTATAAAAAAACTGACCTGATGGTAACTTACTCAGTTTTTACAGTAATAATAAGTATCATTTTCATAATGTTGTATATTTATTTCTGCTGTGTGTAATTTATCACTAATGACTTCTAAACTTATTTCAGATCACAATGAACCAGTATGAGACAGAGAGGCGACTAAGCTGGTGCTATGGGTCACTGACTATATTACTGACTCTGTCAGTAATCTGTATAGCCGTACCTTACTACCACTGGAGAGCCACACTAGATGTGTGCCCAGGCTCTTGGCTTGAAAACACTAACTGTGGTTGCATTTTCTATGGAGTGAGCACATTTCAATACTTCAATGGGGGCCACAACTCATACTGCTTGTATGCAATATTTGCACCTGTACCAATTCTAGTATATGCTTTTGTGATGGCCCTGTTTCATATGTACAGGGTGTGTATCAATAATGTTGGCCAGTATGAAGATGAGAAATCAACTACAATGGAGGAAATGTGAGTTTTATAAGTGAACATTAAATATTACTTTATTTCAAGTACCTTATAAACCTGAATGAACTCATAGAAAACGTAATCAGCACTATTAATATCCACTAAAGGGCATGCCCCCTTTCATGTACATTGTCTTGCATATGAGGGATGTATGGCCTTAAAACGCTAAGCTGGCCAAGTTAGTGAGTCCACTCAGAGATGGTGTAGTTCCTTGTGGTAGCGGCTTTGTTATCCCTTAGTCGCCTTTTACGACGACCACTAGAAGAGATTGCATGGTACTATTCTAAAATCGACGACACCACAATTTACCCATAATAATTGAACTTATCATGATTCAGATGAAGCAGTTGAAGAAATTCTATCCTTTATGGTAAATTTTTAGGACTGATTGAATGGATCAAATAGCGTTTACTTCAATGTCTTTCTATGCTCAGATTTTCAGATTGTTAAAAGTCCTGTTTAGACATCTTTTATAGTAAGTAATACTGAATGCAACTTTGAAAATTACACATTGCAGTGAAGGTGAGGCCATTGTAGTGACATCAAGAGCGAGAGTATCTCAGCGCAATGATGCAGTGATATACTGCTGGATACCAACATCCTGCATAGCTGCATTATTTGCATTTTACAACCTGGTGCACTCTGTCATTATCACCGATGGATTCCTGAAGACCTGTACACAGTACAGAGGATATTTAGTCAGGGTAATTATTTTTGTTATTTGTCTATCTATTTTGTAGGGGAGAGTGCACGCTGCATTCCCACAGCCACTGGGCGCACTCTACTGCCCACATTACTCCTCTCTCACAGAATACCTTGAAATGTACTGCATTTCCTACTTTATCATATTTCTCCAATACCTGTTTTGGTAATGAGTGAGATATGCCAGAGCCAATCCCATCCTCTCCCTCTCCATTTTTACAACCCCTTCTCCCAATCTATTCCTTAATGGTATTCCATGGTATTCCTGCAGTGGTGCTTAAATTTTGCGCTCCCGAGTTGTCCCCGGTGCTTACGCGACTCTTTAGGCTCTCGTACTCTACAAAAAGCTTCCCGTCAACATGGAAGGTAGCTCATGTTCACCCTTTACCTAAAAAGGGTGACCGCACAGACCCGGCCAACTACAGGCCAATAGCGATCACCTCCCTCCTCTCCAAGGTGATGGAGCGTGTCATAAACACACAGCTCCTTGGGTACCTAGAGGATCACCAGCTGATTAGCGACCGTCAATATGGATTTCGCCATAATCGCTCCGCTGGTGATCTTTTAGCGTATTTAACACACCGCTGGGCTGACGCCATTGAGAGTAGAGGCGAGGCTCTGGCTGTAGGCCTAGACATTGCGAAAGCTTTTGACCGGGTATGGCACAAATCGTTGCTTTCCAAGTTACCATCTTTCGGGATACCCGAGGGATTATGCGAATGGGTTGCCAGTTTCCTGACTGGACGGAGCATCAGAGTCGTTATCGATGGTAGCTGCTCCGACATCATGTCTATTAACGCTGGCGTCCCGCAAGGCTCCGTGCTGTCTCCAACTCTGTTCCTTCTGCATATCAACGACCTGTTGCAAATTGGTGACATACGTTGCTATGCAGATGACAGTACTGGAGACGCCTTGTACAGGGGCCGCGCCAACATCCCTCGGGTCGAAGTGGAAGAGAGTCGCGCCAGGCTTGTGTCTGAAATCGAAGACTCTTTAGATCTAGTCTCGATTTGGGGTTCTCTGAACCTAGTGGATTTCAACCCCAGTAAGACGCAAGTCTGTGAATTCACCGCTAAAAAAACCCCTTTTGTTGTAGCACCTCGCTTTCAGAGCATACCTCTTAAGATCTTGGAGAGTATCGGGATCCTTGGTATCGACATCTCCAGCAAAGTCGAATTTAGGGGTCATCTGGAAAATAAGGCCAAAATGGCCTCCAAAAAGCTCGGTGTGCTGAACAGAGCGAAGCGGTACTTCAAACCTGGGCAACTCCTTATGCTTTACAAAGCTCAGGTGAGGCCCCATATGGAGTACTGCTCTCATCTCTGGGCCGGCGCACCGAAATACCAATTGGACCCATTTGACTCCATCCAACGACGTGCTGTTCGTATTGTCGACGATCCCACTCTCACGGGCGGTTTAGAATCCCTCAGCATTCGGAGAGACGTTGCGTCTCTCTGTGTGTTCTACCGCCTGTACAATGGGGAATGCTCTGAAGAACTGTTTAATATAATTCCCACCTCGGGTTTCTACAACCGCACCTCCCGTCACAGAAGTGCGGTCCATCCGCATTTCCTCGATACGGAGGTGTCGCGCACTGTTCGGTCCAAAAATTATATTATACCGCGAACCCGTAGGTTGTGGAACGAACTGCCTCAAGAGGTCTTTCCATTGAGCTATGATATGGGGTTCTTCAAGAGAGCTGTGAATAGGATTTTGCAAGGTCGGCGGCGCACCCGCATACCCCCTGGTGTCGCAGGTGCCCATGGGCGGCGGTAACACTTACTACCACGTGTGACCGCTTGCTCGTCCGCCCACTAATCTATAAAAAAAAAAAAAAAATCTGCAAAGGTAGGCAGCGCATCCAGGGGCGTGCCAACATTTGTCATTTGGACTGATGTTGACATGTATCGGGGATGTCTATGGATGACAGTATCCACTTACCATCAGGTGCACTGTATGCTCGTCTACCGTCTTATTTCTATAAAAAAAAATACTAATGGTACCCGCGATTTCGTTCGTGTGAACTTTTGGTCATATTCTGCTGCATTGGGATGTAGCTATCTTTTTCGTAGCTTAGTCACCTACCTGGGCGGTTCCCTCTCTATACTCGAATACTCACTATAATATATTTGGTCCAACATTAAACGTGTTCATAAGACCTATATTATACGTAGATAAACCTCAGAGACAAAAGACAAAAAATCCAGAAAATTTTGTTTGGACACTTTCTATTTTTTAAATATTCTATTCTCTTTTACGATGTATAGATATAAGTATATTAGATAAAGTATAATTGACACTCGACTAATAATTCTTTCTGTTTCGTTAGTATATGCCATGATAGTATCGAACACAGTATCTATTTAATCTCAACGTGCTTTGACTTTTGAAAATTGTAGCAATTAGGAGAGAAAATCGGATGATGGTAAGAAGGAAACACAGTACTCACATCTGATAGACGGATGTCCACATTCTTTGGATTCTTAAGCAATACAATTTTCTAAACACAATTTAAAAAAAAGAGGAAAACGTAAGGTCTATTAGCCAGTAGCGAAAGTTTAGTATATAACTGTAATAAGATTCATGCCAGATCAACAGGACAGTGACCACACACATATTCAACAGAGTATTAATATTTGTAGGGTAGAAATGTTAAATGGCCACTGTCCTCGTAGTTGCTTTTTTGATGTCACTACCTATCTATTATTTGTTGGTGAGAACACATAGACATCGTGGGCAAAGGCTGTACCCAGCCTATTTTTAACCGACCTACCGAACTACCTACTAGTTCTACCGAACTACCTACTAGTTCTACCATAGTTCTGCGGATGCAGTTAATCTCATTTTGAACTTCGTTTACCTTAGTACAAACATAATGACAAACCACCGACTTCATACCGTTGACTGGACAACTGCTCGATCCGAGACTGCCCGCGCCGGCTCGCGACATTATAACACAGAATTGACTTTAACACTACAGACAATACACATTAAACAATGATATAATCCCTCACTACTCATCGTATCTTAACTCAATGCTTCTTACTCGAGAGCGCGTCTGCTTACCGATTACGGGTCTTGATAATCAGTCTACCCACTACTAAAGCGCGGGAGCTACTATATGGGATTGACAAGAAATTTGTGCCATTTCTATCAAGTCGGTGCCATCTATCTTTCCTTCGACAATAGCGCCCTCTATAGTATCCCTCGAACGCGTGTTTACTAATTTTAATTATAAGCGTTTCAAGGTATCCAAATAATTTAGAGTATTTACCATTGACCTTTCGACTATGGTTTTACAAGAAAGTAAAATAATTAAACATACGGTTGACGATTAAACTAGCTCCCTCCATCTTTCAGTAGTTTCCCTACATGCCGTTGCTTAATTCACCAGGACCCTCTCGCCACTGTACGTGAGTGACCTGCATCCATCACCTGAATTGGTGTATAATTGGAAATATCGGTTATCTGTTTCATACTGTATATGCCAAATGAAACTGCTAATATCATTCACTGTAAAAGAATAAATTAAAAGAGAAAATTAATTGTTCAAGATGTGGGCAGTTTATGATCTCTTGTTTTTCTGGACCAATGATACAATTCAAAATATTATGTTGTTACAGGAACTGCACGCCACGGGCGACCAAGCCTCGGCCATTCACTTCCGAGTGGGATGTCAGGCTATATTCGATTTTATGGACTACCTACAAAAGGACACGCCAAATAGTCGACGCGGGGATTTCATCAACACTGGCGTGGCTTTACATATTGCTCTAATCACATCGTGGGTATCAGTGGCGCTATGGGTCGCGATAGTTTTTTATACAGCCATCAGGAGATACAGAGAAAGGGATGTATTGACATGCTGTGGAAATTAAATATTAAACCTTAACCAAGTTTAAAACAAAGTCTTTTCAGCGACGCCAAATCGACAGCCAAATCAGGGTGCTAAATTAGTCTTGTGCGGATTTTCTCATGGGCTAATGATAAGGCAAGTCACCTTCACAATAATTGTTTTAATAAATTTCGTGCATTGTACACCACCGATGAGTCAGTGTTCTAAATGTGGATCAGATGAATGTAGTACAAATGTACAATACAGCACCAACTCGTGTTTATATAAAGACGTCGCTTTGATTTTTACCTTATACACCGTATCCAAACGTTTTTGCGAAAATTTTAGGTATTATTCATATGATTAATACAGACAAAATGGTACAGTCACTTCTATAATCATAAATTTAAGTTTTATTTTTTTCATAGAAACATTCAATATTGTAACCTTACCATGCAATTACACTTGTTACCTTTCATACGCAGTTGTATGAATGTGAACAGAGTAGCAGTTGAAGTGGTGCGAAGCACGTTGAAGTGCAGACTTTGAGATACTCCCACAATAAACACATTTTTAACATAACTTTCTTAGAGACACATAATATATAACCCCAGGAATTTTCTCGAAAACTTGGATTCGGTGCATATGTACATCATTTTGTTCTTTTTAAGACAATTGAAATTATGTATATAAAATCAGTGGCTGTTAGATTTAAATAAGTCTTAATCGTCGATGTTCATATAAAACATGACCTTCTACGTAGTAACCTCGTGCGATGTAGAGAGGGGAAGTAATTTAATGTGTTCATTTACATGACGTAAATTTAACGAAACGCACTTCACCATATTGCACATAGATTTATATATTAATGAGTATTTAAATTTATACTGTTTTCTATTGAACAGTATTCTATATAAGTTATGTACGTAATCTTTAGGATCCGGTGATAAGTTCAATGAATGCCCTTTTATCACATTCAAAATATTTCAGCATAAAATAATATGAGACTACTTAGATATTACTAAGCATACAAAAATCAACAAATACGAGACTAAAACGAGACTAAAAACTGCACATTAAAATTAATTGTATAGGCTAGGTGAAGAACGCATTAATGGCCAACGATATAAGACCGCGAAAATTTTGTCACAAACGTTTATTCCCGTATAATTGTGAATAATATCCAAAGGGGAGCACATATCATTTCTATGTGTTTAAATGTTCGTATACTAAAAATTTTATTTTAATACAAAAGTGTAATGAAATATTAATATTGAATAATCCACCGAGAGCATATTTATTTTAATCTGAATTTTGTGTATTTTTCTTATTTTAGGTAGTAGATTATAATAAGCTTTAAAGTAATTGTGCCGTCCATTGTGTACCTATGTACTTACTATTGTCCATCCATCCGTACAATATGTTATTTGTATTTATTGAAATAAAGAATTATTTTTATATTCACATGACTGTGTTCATATTAATTTACCAATCGACACGTATAAACAAAAGTGGGGCGGGTGATGATGACGATACGTATAAACAGGCGAATATAAACTTATTTGGTTTAAGATACATTAAAATTACCAAATTTTTACCACATAAAATATATTTATAATAACCACAATACAAAAACAACATTATATGTAGCCACTCTATAAATATACATATATAACTATATGTATTATAATAATACATCAAGGAATGTAAGATAGAATGTTAACAAGTGTAGACGAAAGACAAGTTATGTGCCTAAGCTTACTTTATACAAATATATTTCACGAAATATTTTCTATATTAGTAGGCTTTATTACAGCGCCATTATTTTGTTAGTAATTTTATGTTAAAAATATAGTAGTCGAGAACATGAAACAGCCATCATGTAATGAGACGAGACATCAGTCTGTTCGTTTATTCACGAATGTATACTAAATGAATGAAAAATCTTTAAAACCCTATTTAAATTATTAAATAATTACTTTATGATTATTAACAGATATAAAGTTCAGAATTGTTGTCACATGTGTCACTTATTGTTAATTGTTCTATAAATTTTTGATAAACTTAAGCAATTACAAGTGTGATTTAATCAAATAAGTGTAACAACGAAATCAAATAAGTGTGACAATGAAATCTTGAACAATCTTGAAACAATGAAATGAAATCATCATCATCATCTCAGCCCTTGGACGTCCACTGCTGGACATAGGCCTCCCCCATTGTCCGCCATTTAGACCTATCGGCAGCGACCTGCATCCAGCGGGTGCCCGCAACCTTTATGAGGTCGTCTGTCCATCAATGGTCGGAGACCTCAATCGAGTTTCCCAACAGGTGGGCCTTAAAATGAAATGAAATACACAATGGAAAATCATTTGTAGCATGAATCTCCATTCTTTGTGCTCGTGAGGGATATACAATAGACGAATTTAGAATATATTATGAGATGAGTGATGACTACTGATGACATCAGGTTCATAAAAACATGTTTGAAACAAGATTTTTTTTTAATTTGTAGAAAAAATTATTCAATTAAATAACTTGGAGAGATTCTGAATAAATAATTTTCCCTCTTTTAAAATCAGGTGGTACAATATTTCTTTTGTAATTTATGGTATAACTGCTCTATATAAATATTCGTATTTGAACGCGACATGCTGTACTACTACTTAAAGGTATACTTTCTTAAAGGCAATTAATTACGATTCGTGTCATTGCGAAAAAGGAAATAAGAAACGAAAGTAGACGATGAAGTACGATGGCTTTTTCTTCTTTCTTTAATAATTCCAATTTTGATTGCAATAAAACAACTTATATTATTGAAACATTATCTGCAACATGAGAACTATTTAAACAAAATTACACAATTTAGGTACTTTTTCGTTCATTTATAGACTTTATAAAACAATTTCGTGGTTACAATTTGAGTTATTTGAGTATTTATGTTTACTCTAGTTATTAGTATGTATGCACAGTTCAAATGAAGTTAAAAAGGAGTAAGAATATATTGTTTAAACGTGTATATTTTAATTCGATACCAACGCACATTGTATAGTGGAGATTATAAAAGTAATCTTCTATACGTAAGTCAAGAGCGTAGTCAGAATTTTACCCAGAGAGGGGCAAAGGACACAATTTTATTATATAGGTAATTTTAAATAGAGATTGTGTAATAAAGTTTACTCATTAAAAGAAATAAGATGATGAGATTAGTTGAACTAATGGGAACGAACCTTAGGGTATTAAGGGCTCCAGAGTTAATAAAGTATTGCAACACAGCGACCCTTGCTGATCGTTTTAGCTAGGTGCCATACAAAAAAGAATGCATTCCAGCACAACACACACACACATGTATTAACACGTAACAGTAAGCAATATACATATATATATACGGAACTTTAATAGCACTGAATAAACTTTAGATATATATATATATATATATATAATAGCTGCCGAGGTACATTGGATTGAATATATAACCATATTAATTCAGTAAACAATGTAATTCACGGAAAATAATATTAAAAATGAAGGGAATTTTACCATAAAATTAATTGAGATTTTGAAATATTTTATCTTTTGTTTTCTTATAATTAAAACTTATTATTATAAATTCTTAATATCAAAAATTGATATTAAAAACATGAAATAACCATGAATGAACTTTAGATTGATTTTTAAACGGTCTTTGGATATATTACAACATAGAAATGACATAGGAACATTAAGACATTATATGTATTATAACATAGAAACGTTAAGAACTCAATTAATTTTATCACAAAAATGCTTTCACTTTAATAATATTTCCATGAATTTCATTGTTTACTGAATTAATATGGTTATATCTAATCCAATGTACCTCGGCATAATTAAACATAATACCATGCCTCCCTGTGTTTTGCACAAAGTGCTTAATATTATCATGTTTAAAATGGCTACTCAAAGTAAAGTTTCCTCCGAGTATTAATTATGAGATGTGTCGCGGTATAAATATAAATAAATAAGTTATAAATAATAACTCATAAATAAAAAATAAACATTAGTTATTTACATATTATTTACTGTTCTTTAAAACTACTTAACTGTCTTATAAAACACCTCTGTGTTGTAATTCTTCGTAATAAAAATATAATAATAACATTGGCAAGATCTACTATATTCGGGTCAGTAAAACATTCATAATATTGTATATCAATATAAAATATGGCGTATCGCCTCACGCATTGTCCTAATAAATTAGTACTAAAATATTGGTGGTACTTAACCATTTATTTAGTACATCGTGCCCACTGATCGAACTCATGGAAACAGTTCCACGAGGCTAATGGAATAAAATAATGCAGGTTCTGAATGAATTTTTGGAAAGTTATCAGAACCTTAAACATGTGATCAGCTTATTATTAATGGCATTTCTTAAAGATTCGTGAAAAGGTAATTCGATCATTTTTGCTATGACAATAAAATTCACACTGTCTCTTAGACGACAGAATTATACAATGCCTAAATAATTAGGTCAAGTCAAAAGTTTATTTCGGTATGCTTTGTATATAACTTTGAAATAGATTTTAATAGGCATTCAAACACACCGTACTGACTACTAAGGGCGACTACCCTGTTCAGTCTGCAGGAACAGCTTTTCAAGACTTTCTAGTCCAAATTTGGCAACACTTGTCCCAGTTGCTTGACAACAGTATGGAGTTATGTTCAATGCGCTGTGTTCTCGCACTCTGCTTCCCAGTCGTTGGGTATGAGTTTATTTAAATACTGTACGAAGTGAGTGTAAGGACACGGTTCCTCGCAAAAAGGTAGTTTCAATTCAATGGGGACCTCCACCTTTGTATTGTTTCGGTAAAATGCCTGAAAGTAACAAATTTACATATGAATGTTATAGAAGATAATCAATAGCAATTTTTAAACTGTAAAAAGGTAGTTTTAAAAGAGAAAAAAGCAACAGAAAACATTGTATGAGCAGCAAATTTAAAGGTTTAGGGTTCTCTGGTGACAAAAAGAAATAGGAGATCAGTGGACTTCGTCTACTTAGTAATTTAAAATAGGTTTTTGGTTGAATATGATTTGCTGTCCGTTTAGTATTTATCGCTGCTCGTTTAAATACAAGCCGTTTTAAAAGGCACATGTTATTGCTAGCAACTACCATTGTTAAGATAAGCCAGATAAAAAAGTCGAAAAGCAGTTTTATAAGTTCAATTATTGTCAAGTATTTTTCAGCCTATAACGTCTTACCTCACTGCAGGGCACAGTACTGCCCCAATAAATCTGGTTAAAAACTCCATTTATCTGATCACACTATACACTATTTATTGGAATATGGAATGAAATGAGATGAGTTTTGGTGAGATGAAATCAAATTTAATGGGATATAGAAGATGGGATGGGACGTTACATGAGGGAATGGAATAGGATTATATGGAATTAGGTGAAGAATGAGATGTGCAATTAGTTAGAAGAGAGAAGTAACCACACTTGTTGTATTCTTTTTGTGGTCACATAATAATAGAATAACTTGAATTATTATTATTAATTATTATTAATTGAATAGTTGAATTGATAACAATTTTCAACATATCCAAGGTCAATATTTACTTTAGCAGGTTTTCAATCAATTTTATTCAAAAACCGTTTAATTTACCTTAACAAAGAAGTTGTCTTGTTCCACCTCCTCATGCAACTCGAGCACAATGCTGGCCCCATACTCCGGCTCTAACATTTCCTGGTAGCCAAGTGCGCGCCACAAACCCACCACAGTCACGTCATGTCCAGAGTAAACATATAGGAACTGATCCAGGTTCGTATGACTGACGGTTTCGTCGAGGTTTTGTTTTATATCATTCAGGAGTGGCCCTTCAACAAATGAATAGTTTTCCCTACATCTACATATTCAAGTATTTTTTTAGTAATTTTATATTCTAAAAATTAGGTCTGAACGCGTATAATAAACTAGTCACCGAACTAGGCGAGTGGTTTGTGAGGTGGAGGATAGTTAACCCGGAGAAAAGTGCAGCAGAAATGTGCTTCCCTTTTTTGTCTTTGTACTCGGTCCCCTCAACCCTTTCATAGGCGGGAGAAGTAAAATATCGCTTAGAAATAAGCTGACATTGTACAAAACCTTCGTACGTCCCATAATGACCTTCGCTAGCGTTGTCTTTGCACACGCAGCCCCCTCCAACATTAAAATACTTCAACAGACGCTACTACGACAGAGTCCCTGACCATTGCCTAATTGCCCATTGCCTGACCATTGTAATTGTCAGCCTAACCCATGTCCCCGATAGGAAGGAATGATAGGAACGGAGAGCGTTATCATAGTCGTCGTCATCCTCGACAAGTCCTAGACGACCCCAACGACAAAAATACTGCTGCCAATGCAGTTATTACACTACACTCACAGGCTACACATATACAAGCTCCCCGAAGGCGGAGACGAGGACGTCCCCCTCGTTATACCGTGAACACACACCGGCCTTCAGCCAACACTTTTCTCAGGTATAGGGCATGTGCCTGGGCATTTCTCACCGACTCGCGATCCCGTGGTATCCTCCGAAAGCAACGCCCTAAGCCGAGGTCCGTTCCTTCCGCCAGTTAGGCTCGTTGCTGCACACACTTTCTCCTGGTTGAGCGCCTTCTGCGCTCGGCCCAAATCATACATGTCCGGTGACTCTTGGAAGGCCATCAGGGTCACAAGAATTTAGCCATTCCGAAAAAAATAACGGTTGAATGGAATTGTGGTGTTTAATATATTGCCCCACCTCTTTTGATGATTCTGAAGATGTCATCAACATACCTTTTCCAAAGTGTCACTATGTTTGGCTCAAGACTGAGGGTTTTGGGCTGTTCTCTTTGTGAGGGTTCTCTTTGCAAAGTGTTCCATCCAGATATTCGCAACTACGGACGCTTCAGGACTACCCATAGCGTCGCCATCTATCCGGAGATAGTATTGACCTTGATATAGGAAGTAATTGCCTTTCAGACAGTGTTCCAGTAAATCAATATAATCAATTGACAAGCCAGCCTATATTTTACGACACCTAGACACTCCTTAAGAGGAACATTGGTAAGCAACGACTCAACGTCAAAACTCGTGTGGTTCCTTTATTTCGTCTATAATATTTATGAAATGGCGAGAATCTTTCACAAAGGACCGATATTCTACCCACCAATGGTTGTAATATTGAAGAAATGTGTTTGGGCAGGCCATATGTGGGTGAACCAATCTGACTTACTATACTTATTATACGCGTTCAGACCGGATTTAGAATATAAAATGTGTACAAAACGTGAAAGTTTAAAGTTTATATTTTCAGTAATTTCCTAAGCAGCCCTCTTATATGCTATAAAGAACAAATGCTCCAGTAATCCGTTAAAAAAAATGTCGCATGTACGTAAAAAGGCGCGTCGTTACTATGTCGCCGTACCGCGGCGAAGGTGTGGGGCTAGCCGAAATCTCGCTCCACCATAAGAAATACCCTAGGGTGGGTACTGGTTTGAAGTATCTAATTCATTATGGTCATGATAACCACACTATTGAGATATAGATCACGCAGAAGGTAATTGAAAGATGAATATTTTTTGTGCTGGTCACCATTCATAAGGGCTTTTAAAATAAAGAGAACATACCCGACAGTTTTAGGTACCTTTAATTACTCTGAGTATATTATTTTGGATTTTTATAATGAATTTCGGACAAGAGACGATTTATTTGAGTATATTTCAATTATTTTTTTCGTGTTGATATTTGACATCGATTGACAGTAATCATTAAAAATTAGTCTAGCAAATAATTTTGTTAGGTAAAATTATTGCAGCATTAAAAGTCTAATAAATTATTTTTTAACTTATAATTAAGAAGGGTAATATTTTCTAACAATTAAAAAGGTTGATTTTTTACATATCATAAATGAAACAAGCCCATTAAACAAGAAAACAATCCAGTTCTCATAAGAAGCATGCATAAGTTATGTTACTTTACTTACCTACTTGTAGCCTCTGTAATGTCTCATTGTAAGAGAGAAGCGCTAAACTGAGCATGAAGGGCAGACGCATCTTATTTGGGAAGACATTTTTTGTCCACTCTGGCAGTTTGAGCCCTGCCTCTTGTTCCGTTGAAAGAGTACTGTACAGAAAGTCTGTTCTCAAAATGCTCCGTACACTTTCATTGGTGTATTTGCTCAAATAGTCAAAAAGTTCAGTAAATTTAGGATCACTGTTTTTCTCCTCTAATAATTCTTCATACATTGCTCTCCACACTTTACATGGTTTTGTTGCTGCTACTAACTGAAAAACAATTGTAATTAACTTGGTAAGTTGTTATCATTCAAATCTTTGTGAAAGTTGAATCACACGGGTCACATAATACATCACATTATTACAAAATTGAATACAGAGAACATAATCACGGAAGGAGGGAAGATGAAATTATGAAGGTGAGGGAAAGTATCTGCATTGGACTAGTGCAGGATCGGGAAAGGTTGAAGGGTTGGAGGAGGTCTTTGCTGACACTGTCGCAAATTTAACAATTTATAAAATTATAAATATAGATGAATGCGGTTGCAAGATATAATGAAAAGAGAAAGATAAATTCTAATAAAGATGACTTCCGCCATAGAAGCCTATAATAAAAAAACACTAGATTATTCATTTCTCTGACTAGAACTTACATTATCCAATTCCCTTGGCAGAGAGTGTACAGGTATAGGCTGCCATGCTATTTCAGGGTGCCACATCTGTCTCTCTGAGGGTGGGTACAGCCCAGTGAGGAAGGTGTAGGCACTCATGAGGCACCGCGATGAGTCACTACTACGAACGTAGACATCCTTGTCATAATACTCCTCTGGTATAAAGTTGGCGTAGTAATTGCGGTACTTTTTTCCAAGCTCATATAGTTGAAGTTTGCCAGTCTACAATGAGATAATTAGCAAATTATGATAAGATTTTAAACGTTTGTTATCCTGGTTAAAGATAATAATTGTTATGTTATGTTGAACATAATAGCGGAGTCAGTGGCGAAACCTCCAAAACCTAACTTGGCGGCTACAGAACGTACCGCAATAAAGGAACTACGATCTAATCGTAACATCCTTGTTTTGAAAGCCGACAAGGGTAATGCTACTGTAGTCATGAACGTCTATGATTAAAATGACAAGATTATGGAGCTTTTGAGTGAGGATTCGAGTTGACGTAATGACGTTTTGAGTGAGTCATTCGACTGTCCTAAGGTGAATTATTCACTTTAGAATTATTATTTTCGAATATGAGTTCTGTCGTGGCAGCAACGCAGCACAGATGGCACGCAATATTTACGACGTGTACGGACCAAACACCGCAAACGAAAGCACGGTGCGTTTCGGTTTAATCGTGTCCATTCTAGATTTTTTTTCGTAATTTGGATAACTTTTTACAGGAGAAAAAATTCAACTCGGATGAGGGAATGAAAAACGCCTTCAGAGAATAGGCATGATGACAGTATCAAAGAATTAAAGAATAAATGATTTTAGAGAAAAAAATATGTTGAAAGAATTCTAATAAATTAACCAGTTTTAATGTAAACATTGAGATTAATAATCTTTTCAATAAAATAAAAGTATAAAATACTGCATTCGGCCATGTTAACTAAAACGCCAATCAGAGCGAATGACGTCACGCCTCAGTGAACATCACCGTGTCGCTTGAACTTCGATTGATTTACCTACCTACGTTTACCTAGGTGTAACGTCACAAGCGACGCCATGACACCTGCGAGTGTTTTCGCGCATAATTCAAAGTAGATAGAAAAAAAATGCATAATTTGCGTTAAAACTTATTTTATTGCTGAAATAATGTTATTTTCGGAAACAGTAGACGTGAATCTACATTATAGAAGGGGATTTCAAAATCCGTCATCATGCCTATTCATCGATTCCCATCCCCATGCGTTCTAGAGGAGAGACATCAATCAATTTCCATTAAAATGGTAAAAATGTATTGATAATAATGGACAATACTTCAGTTAATTAAATATATAACTTTCATAGATATTTGATTTTTTCCATATAAAATGGCAATTTCATAGGTAAGGACGTATTGGCGTGCACATCTCTAAACATTATAACATTTTAATTGGAGTCTCTGATAATACTTCTATAATACTCATATAACTCGTGGATTATCCCGTAAATCTAATAAACTCCGCATAATTATGGTAAAACCATTGTTAATTATGACGTTATTAAGCAACAGTATGAACTTGTTGATTTTGGTTAAGATTTTCTAACTAAAAATTTTGTTGTTTTAAGATTTTGTTTAGATAGAAACATGGTCTAATATTTATTTATATAATAAATAAAAAATAGTTTATTTTCAAGGTTCCTAAGGATTTTTAAGGATAATAAATAATGGACAATACTGTGATTAATTAAATAGGTAAATATTTTTCATACAAATAAATATTTTTGTAGTTTTTCCATATAAAATGGCAATTTCATAGGTTACTATGATGGTCTATGGTTGCCTATGAACCTATGCAGGTTCATAGGCAAGTTCATACATTACGAAAACATTGGCCATCGGCTATTAGAAACATCGGAATGGGTCACCCACGGTCTTTATTACTTTATTGCACAGATGGGGATGACGTGTTCGGGTGTTTTCTATGATTTATTATGATATTATTAAAATCCAGATGTCCTCTTTTGTGGGTAAATTTGATTGCATTCCACAGTTTACATTGCAAAAATGCCATGTCTCCTATGTGCAGGGTGCTCTGCTCACCTTTTATTTGTGCCGGAATGCGGGTTGGCGAGCGGGAACCCTGCACCATGTCATGTTCATATATAATTCTCTTATTGTTACTATTGATAAACTTAACCTCTCTGCTGGCAGATTGTAGGGACAAAATTTCAATGTATTATTATTTAAGAATTAAAATCATCAATAAAATCTTGTTACCTTTTTTAGATTCACTATCCATATCCACTATTTATTTACTATCCATATCCATAACTGGTAAAAGAATATAAATATATCTGTATCCACTTCTGGATCTGTAATATCGTATCCCTAACAACCCCAGTGTATAGTGTAAACTCCTTACTGTTTCCATTACATAGATCTGTAATAAGGCTGTTCACTTAAATTGCCATTGTTTACCTATATGTGAACATCATTGTTGATTATATAAAATGAAAACTCAGTTGGAAATACACTTTGTAATTTGCATTTATTGCATTGTTTGATGTTTAAAATAAAATAAATAAACATTTCTATTGAAGGCCATCATTGTAAACTATAATTTTTAAGTTTTACATGTATAGATTTTGTCTCGAGATGTGTAATAAAAATTTTTGATTTATATTAGACAACTTATGTAACTTTAAAAGGCAAGAGTTCTTCCTAGGTAAAAGCATCTGCATTTACAGACAAATACTCACAATAGTTAAACTTCCAAGTCCATCCGGCCACTGATAATTTTTATATGGATCACTTTTATAACTGGACACAGGTGTTCTTGCTCCATGCCGGAACAACTGCAACATGAACACTACAGCTTAGATTTATTTTTGTTAGTCTAAGGTTGGATAATAATAAATATTACAACTGTTTAGATAACAATGCTATTGAAAGTTATATGTAATGTTAATTGAGCAGAGAGATTTTACTTATTATCAGAATGGACTTATATTCACTTTGGTTAAGATTTCATAAGTTTAAAATTTTGTTTCAGATTGTTTCAATAGAAATAAGTTGTGTCATTTCATTTTTAAGAAAAAGCAATAAAATGTTATTTTTTAAAGGTTTATTTACACAAGGATAGTTTCTCGGCCACTCACAGAAGAGAAACTGGGTCAAATACTGTAAACAACTGTTATCATCAAGTTTTTGTCATCATGTGAAGTGTGAACAGCTACAAGCGAGAATCGTATGAAGTTTGGTCACATCGCATACGAAAATTGTGTACAATATTCTTGTGCGAACCGTAACAGAGTCTCCTTGTGTAAATAAGTAATAAAAGGTTCCTTTTCTCCCTAACACAAGAGTGAAGGTATAAAACAACAATATACTTACAATGATAACAAGACGCAGTGTTTTCGATTCATAAGGCAGAGTTTCACTCAAAACACAATAACCGAGGAGGCAGCTCAGGACGGCCAGTCCCAATACCACCACGGCTACTGTCGTGGATCGTTTCGGAATTTGTTGGCATTTTGATCGATCGCCGCGACTCACTTTGCTAGAGGACGATCGCCGCCAAGTGTTTTCATCGTTGTCGTATTCCATTGGCACTAATTTATTATAAATAATTCCTAACAATAACCAAATAGTAACAAGGTTGCGTTTTAATCTCTAGTTAGAAATATATAACTATAAGCTACCTTATGTAAACGTTTCACAAACATTATTTTGTGGACGAATTCTTAAATTCCTAAAACTACATAAATAAATTATTTCAGCTGTAAAATTTCAGTGAATCAGCGTCGAGTCCTCGTTTGATACAAATATTGTCACTTGAGGGCAGAGCTTTATTCCAAAACCTACAAAATTCCTTATTTGACAAACTGTACAGTTTTTTCTATCATCATAATAAAGAGAGAAACGCAGGAGATATAACTGTCACCAATAGCAAATGAAGCACGTTTTGGAAAACAGATTAAAATATTTACTACACTATGTTACGAAGTACGAGCACAGAAAAAGTCAGTCTAAAGAAAATGTTGACATTGAACACAATTTATATTTTGTCGTCTAACCATGGTTGCACCATAATTCTAAATTGTACGAGTGATTCACACACTTTTTGGAACAGAGTATTTTTTATAGTAGATAGTGATGTCCTTTTATATATTGTCTATAATAACGAGTTAGTACATTATATTATTATCAAATTATTAGAAAGAAAATCGTATTACTTTATAGTATAACGACAGATAACGTTACAATTGTTTAGTAGTTTTGGCACATCACTATAGAAATAAACAGTTGACATAGCCTTGTAAAGTACAGGATTTAAAAAAATATTGTTTCTTATTTATTTAACATTACATTTAGCGCAAAATTATAACATTTATTGTAAGTTAACATAATGATATAGTTTTTAATGATATTATTCGTTAGTAGAGCAAATAAACAATACTAATATTTTTATCGTAAATTCTTCGACACTTCAAAGTTACATCGTCCATTTTCTCACGACCTGTCTGGGACGTATTCTCTCAGCGGGCGGATAATTGCTTTTAACTTTTTAACTAAAGAATGGACAGTTTTTGATACAGTAAAACTAAACTAAAAACTAGTTTTGAACTAAAAAATACAGTTTTTGCTCTGTAGGAAACAATGTGAAACAAAAAGATATTGGATAGCGCCTATAAATATAACTACTTATACAATTACAATGATCACTTCATTATTATTATATTTTATCTTTTTATTATATGTGATATGATGATAAATCATAATCATAGCTACTGTAAAAAATTCTAATAAGTACTGATTTCATTATTCTAGAAACAAAAACAAGAACAAAGAAGATAATTATCTTTATTTAAAATACGTATTGTTATCGATTAACACGTGTTTATTTAATTGAATACAATTAATACAAAAATATAGCTTGATATTTATACATATTTTTTTATACTTACACCTATCATCTACTTTTTCAAGCCCGGGTCCTTAGCAGTAAATTGATTATAATCATTAAGACCTACCAAGCTCGTAGATATTTCCCAAAGTTTTTTAGCATATTCATCTTTCAAGGCTTTTCTAGATGGTGTTGTCACAGCACAATCACTGAAATTTTAAAGATTATCAATAGTTGCAGTTTTTTTATCTCTTATCTACAGAAATGTGATAGATAGATATTTGACATTATTTGAGAAAATGCATCTCATTGTTGTTTCTAGTTTTCTAGATATTGAGACTTCATAGAAATGTTGAAAAAATAAAAATATTAGGTAATCAGATTGTTTCTAATTATATTAAAAATCAGATGATAGAGCGTATTTCTATTTTAACAACGAAAATTAAGAAAATGTTAACTAAAGTCTAAAAATACATACCAACAATGTCCTTTTTTAATATGAGAATTAGAGATATTATGGAGCTCCGTAAACGAAACTATATCGTAAATAAAAAAATATTCGAAACATATAAATAATAGTTTCGGATATTATTACAAATAATCTTATACATTGCCCTTAGGGGTACATTTTATAAAGCATAATTTACTTTTACTTTCTTACTTTAATTTCATATAATAAGGTTAAGTTTAGGATATAACTGTTCCTCAGTTAAAGATTGATAATTTCATTAATTGTTACCTATAGTTCTTATTGTAGTAAATTTCAAGAAACAATCAGGGGAATGTTATAATTATGTTTGTCATTAGTGTATAAGTCTTATCCTGTTGATTAACAGGATTAGGTTTATATATTAAACAATAATATAAAATAATTATATTAAACAATTGTACTGAACTCAGTACAATTGTTTAATATAATTATTTTGAGGACAGCAGTCAATGATTAATATAATTCCTTAAAAGTAAAGTTGCAATTATTCCCTATTTCGTTTTATTTTCCTTTGTTTTCAGTTAGTGATCTTTCTTTCTTTTTATCGTTCCCTCACTAATGAGGATCGTGACCATATGTGATTTGTCTCCACTTGCTTCTGTCCCGCGCCAGTTCAATAGATCGTTGTAGAGTTTCTCCTGTTGCCTCTACAATACTTTTACACCATCGTGTTGGAATTCGACCCCTGGATCGCTTCCCCTGCATCTGTCCCACGATCAACTGCTTCTCCAACTCATGCATATGTGATCGCATTATATATCCAAAGAAGCTTGGTTGACGTTCTCTGCATAGAGAGGTGAGTCGTTTTTTGATGTGGAGCTCTTGTAAAATCGATTCGTTTGTCCTCATGGCTGTCCATGGTATCTTTAGCATTCGTCTCCAGCACCACATTTCAAAAGCGCTTATTTTGCTTATGTCTCGACTTTTAAGGCACCAGGTTTCAGCTCCGTACAGAAAAATAGAAAACACCAAGGAATACACTAGACGTATTTTGGTAGCTCGGCGTATACCCTTGATCCTCCAAATTTTCTCGAGGCTTGACATTGCGCTTTTAGCCATTCCTATACGACGGCCCAGCTCATTAGTACAACCGCCGTCCTTCGTAATGAGGGAACCCAGGTAAACGAATTGTTCTACTTTTTCGTAGTCTTGGAGGGCCAGTGAAGGATGGAGTTTGTGTTCCCGATCTACCAACATTATTTTAGTTTTTGAAACGTTGATTTTGAGGCCAAGTCTGACGCTTTCTTTTTCTATCCTTGTAAGGAGGGCAGCTAACTCCTCTTCACTAGATGCAATTACGGTCGTGTCATCTGCATATCTCAAGTTGTTTATTTTACGCCCCCCTACAACAATGCCACCTTCCCAGCCCTCGAGTGCTCTTCTCATAATGTATTCTCCATACAAGTTGAAAATTTTTGGTGACAGAATGCATCCCTGCCGAACGCCTCTTTCCGTAGAGAAAGATTTAGATTCTTGATCTTCCAATCTAACAAATCACCTGCCATCCAAATAGAGATTCTGTATGAGTATAACAAGATGTTCCGGGGCGCCCATTTCTCTCAGTATATCGAACATGGTGCTCCATTGGACACAGTCAAAAGCCTTAGCGTAATCAATGAAGCATAAGGTCATAGGGATGTTGAACTCTCTGCATTTTTCTATCAATAGCCTGATGTTCAGGATTTGTTCGCGAGTGCCTTTTCCTGAAACAAAGCCTGCTTGTTCATTCGGAATTTGTCTGTCGATGAACGCAGCTAGCCGGTTATTGATTATCCGAAGCAGTATCTTACTGGCGTGAGACATTAGAGATATCGTACGGTAGTTCTCACATTTTCGCGTCGATCCCTTTTTATGAAGAGGGATTATTGCTGATTGTGTCCAGTCCTCAGGCCATTGTGCAGTCTTCCATATTTTGTTGCAGATCTGGTGTAAGATTGCAATGCCATTACTACCGATATTCTGTAGCATGGCGGCCGATATCCCGTCAGGACCAATAGCATTGTTCTTCAACCTTTTTATCGAACTCTCTACTTCCGAAAGCAAAACTCCAGGTTCTTCTGCATAGCCATCCCAAATTCTGTTTATATCGTACCGTGAATCATCTTTATATAAGTCTCGACAGTAAGTCCTCCATCTTTCCAGAACCATTTCTAGGTTTGTCAAGGCGTTACCTTTACTGTCGTCGATGATCCAATTCTTTGGTTTGTTGGGCTTGGATAGTTGTTTAACCTTTTTGAAAAGGTCATTACTCTGGAATTTCTGAGCATGCTGATCAATTTCATCACATATGCTATTTATGAAAGTATCTTTGTCCCTTCTTATCATCCTCTGAACCGTCGCGTGTAAAACCCCGTATTTCTCTCTCCTGCCATCAGATGAAACACCACCCTGCTTTAAAGCCCTTCTCTCCTCTATTATTTTCCAGGACTCATCACTAATCCATCCTTTTTTCTTTTGGCAGTGTTGTGGGTCTTATTTAGTTTCCTCCGTGGTAGCGATTATTTCCCGTTTTAATCTAGTCCAGTCCTCATCACTAGCATCAAAGGGGTCTGTTTCCAAAACTGCCAGCTTTGGTTCAATTGTTTTTCTGAAAAGATCCAGAATGGGCTTAGTGAGAGGTACGGTATTCCTGGGCTTAGGGTGGATTGCCTTGAGACGCACACGTAGGTCAGCAATCAAAAGCTGATGGTCACTCCCACAGTCTGCTCCCGGTAAAGTCTTGCAGTTAGTGATTGATGAACGCCACCTCGACCCAATCGTGATGAAATCTATTTGGTTTCTGTACTTCCCACACGGTGAAGTCCATGTGTAAAGTCGCCTCCTATGCTGCTCGAACCATGTGTTCATGATTGATAGCGCATTTTCTGTACAAAAGTGCAGAAATCTTTCACCCCTGTCATTTCTCACTCCCAAACCATAGTTCCCGACCACCGCACCATTGAAGACATCATTGGTTGTCACACCAATCTTTGCATTCCAGTCCCCCTCTATTATAGTTATTTCCCTTGATGGTATGGAGTTCAGAAGGGATTCCAGGGCACCGTAGAACTCTGTACATTCCTCCTCCGACGATCCTGATGTTGGTGCATAAGTTTGCAGTATGTTTATTGCAATGGGTTTAGCGTCTAGTTTTATAGCGATCATCCTGTCATTGGGTGTTTGGTATCCTTTTATGGCACCTTGGAGTCTCTTGGTTACCAAGAAAGCCACTCCATTACGACTGTGCTTATCAGATCCCGAAAAGTAAACCATAGTGCCCTTATCTGTGACAAAATGTCCGTTACCCCTCCAATGAACTTCACTAAGACCCAATATGTCAATTTTGCACCGCACCATTTCACTTTCAACTACTTCAAGTTTCCCTGGCTGCATGAGGCCTCTTACATTCCATGTTCCCACTCGTAGCTGATTCTTTGGTAGAGCTTGTTTGGAGCTTTGACCAATGGTTTTAAAGCCATTAGGTATCTGGTCATCCGCAGTATCGCAATGACCAGTAGCATATTTCACACCATGCAACCTGGCATTATTGACATGGCGCCGGGGGTCAGTCGGGTCGCATGACAACACTCGCAATCTATTGGACATTTCTACATATGGTTTTCTTGGGAAATTAGTGCAGTGGTTTCCCCTTGCCTTCTGCACCAGGTCTTTTAGGGGCTATTTAGGCCCCAAGGTCACTGATACCTCTTTCAGTTAGTGATACATGTCCTAAATAAGTTCTATAAAGACATATCCGTACCTAATCGAAACCGGTAAAAAGTATTGTAAATATCCATATGCGGATCCGAAACATCATATCTCTAACAACCGGTAGATATGGTAACTAGCTCTCTAGGGGTGACAGGCTAGTCTAATACTCTTCTAAGGAATAGTGTTGTTGTATTTATTGTATTGAAATGTTAAATAATGAATTACATTTCTTTCAACATCATCTTCCTTAAGTTTTATAGCAATATCGTCTCACATAATTGTTTGCTTGTTATGAAAAAACAATCCAATGAAATATGTCAGCTAAATAAAAATTACTATTACACTACTATTAATTGAATTTGAATTTTTTCAAATCAATTTTGTCCAGTGTATTCACAACACTAATACATTAGCAGTTAAATTTATTCAACCATAGTACTACTATAAAATAACACTCCTGAATGTGTGCCATCTGACGTTAAGTATCAGTATTTTCTCAGTTTTTGTTAGTGGTGGGCAATTAGAATTTTATTAAAATTCACCTATGAAGAAAATAATAAATTATACAGGAAATATTTTTTAATTAAAAATTATTTTTTTGGAAATTTGGCACAACCAATGTCGCTTGTACAGTCAGCATCAGTATTATGTATCTAAGCTGGCATAACCCACAATAAGCAAGCAGTGTTTAGTGCAAAACTATGCATAAGAATATGTGGGCTTCCAAGGAAAAACAGTCGAGATATCGGGTTGCAATTTCCTAGATATTCACAAAGTGAAAATCTTCCAGTAGGTAATATATTATGTTTGACATAATCATTATGAATTATTTTTACCAAATTTACCAAATAGCAAATCTTATACTCACGTTTTATTTCATACTCTTACTTTTCTTAATGTGTTCTAGGACGAGTAAATCGAATTTGAAACAAGTGTTAGAATTCAAGTGCGTGGCACTCAAAAGTGAAATTTAGTGATGAGTATCATTTCCAATTTTGGAGGTCAAATAATTCCAAGTCGAATAATTCGAAATAATTTAAGTCGGTTTTTTAATCCAAAATAATGTCTGCCACTCATAAATAAGAATTTGTGATTGTTAATATTCTCAATGTTTTCGAGCTCGTGTAATTAAAATTTTTATTTAGTCACTTTTTTTAGTGGCTGCCACTCATAATTGAAATTTTAAAATAGGTTGAGTTCTGGTTGCTTTCAAAGTCAAGATATATAAGATATAAGCCAACTTGTTTTTGGATCTGACATGACTGTTGACATTTAAAAATAAAATTTCATAATGAGTAACATATGCAATGTCGGTAGGCACGACACAAGTTGGTCGTTTTTTGTTGATGATGGAGACCACAACACAAAACTAAATTCTCAATTTTGCTACTGAACAATAGATGACTCTGTTTTGAATTTAATCGATTTATGGTCTTATCAATTGATCCTAAGTACCTATCAAAGTCAGTTATTCAATTTCACATTATGAATCCTGCCTCACCTGCTTCCTCCCTCCTAAAAAAGCCAACCTAATTTCTTCGGCAAGAATGTAAGATGTGTCATGCATGTATGCTCAAATTGATGCTTTAATCAAATAATGCCACATATTATTATTTCATAAATACACTTTGTTTACCGTAAATTCATTGAAATGACCATCATTTTTCCTTATTTTAACAGTTTCCTTGAAATAATTATTATTATGTATATAAAAACCAATATCATATCTTTTTGAATTCTGGTGCTAACTGTATCTGACTAAAAGTTGATAAACATTCAGTTAGATTATGCTAGAGCTAATTATGTTACCAAGTAGTGCAATAAGCTATTTCAGTCAATATAATCCTATCATATAAAATAATTATAATTATTATTATTATGTAAATATAAATATCAAAAAGATTTGTATACCTGTAATATAAACCAGTTTCATTAGCGCATTTTTCATCAACAGCACAGTATATTGTTGTTTGGGATCCAAGTTCTGGAGTCTTCATAAAGGGTGCTAATAAAAATCCAAAAGTAAATCTGGCTCCCCTGAAAAAAGTGTCATTCAAGTGACGCCCCAATTCAGTTTTGATGACACCTGGGTGTAAACTATAGGTGTTCACTCCTTCAATATTGTGTTCCTGCAAAAAGAAAGTTATATTTTCTAGAAAATTTATGCTCAGACAAATATACTTTGGAAACTCTTCATATTGTTTTAATTTACATACTTTTAATTTAGATGCTAATTCTCTCGAAAACAATATATTAGCAAGTTTGCTTTGCGAATATGACTCGGCAGCACTATAATTTCTCTTCTTATAATTTAGATCTTCAAAATCAATATCATATCCTGAAATATATGTAAATATTAAATAAAATTACCTTATCTTTTAGAAAATATATTTGGCAAATAATCTATATTTAATGCTTGTAAGTAATGGAAATAATGCACTTACTGACATGGGCTCTTGAAGATACTGTTACGATTCGTGCAGGTTTACTGTTAATGATACGGGGTAGAAGTAACATGGTTAATAAGAAATGAGCCAAATGATTTGTTCCGAACTGTATCTCGAAACCATCTTCGGTTTCACCTTTTGGGCACATCATTACACCTGCATTGTTAACCAATATATTTATCTGTGGCTCTGTGTCTATAACCTTTTGAGCACATTCTCTCACTGATGTTAATGATGAAAGATCACATTTCACTAATACCAAATCACCCTTATCTGAAATATCTTTATATTTTTCTTCTATTTCATTCTTAGCTTCCATAGCTTTGTCCAAGTTTCGACATGCCATTATTACTCTAGCGCCTAAAATGAATAAGTAACTGTATAAGTGGGTCCATGATTATATTTATAAATAAGATTATGCAAGTGCAATCTTGAATACTTAAGTAGTTAAAGGTAAATTTTGTTGATGTTTGCTTTTATGTAATGTTTTCCCATTAGGAACTTTTTATTAAAATTAGTACCTAAATTTGGTAAATTTAGTACCTATTGAACTGGCGCGGGACAGAAGCAAATGGAGACAAATCACATATGGTCACGATCCTCATTAGTGAGGGAACGACAAAGAAGTACCTAGTTGTAAAAATTATTTTATAAAGAAAAGATGAAATACGTATTGTATTTAATTTAAAATTATTCATATTATATTTATTTAGGCACATTAACAAAATCATTTGGAAATTGGTTTACAAACGGGCGATGCTGCGGCGGCCTAGTTTGCGGTATACATTTATTACCTACTTATGACGAAAAAAAAAGTACCTCTTTTGTAAAAGTCCATAACAGTTTCTTTACCAATTCCTGTGTTACATCCTGTTATCAAAGCTGTTTTTCCTACTAACTTCACAGTGCTTAAACAACGTCCACTGAAGAAAGGCATTTTGCTGTTTGTTCTGAAATTTAAGTTAATAAAATTGTTCATTAATCTTCGTTTTCACTATGTAACTCTTAGTTAAATCGGTAAACACATACGTAATTTTGTAGCAATCAGATAAATTATAAAAGAATGTTATCAGGACTAAGTAGATGCGGTGCAATTCTTATTTATTAAATAATAAAAATAAAACAATTCAGTAAAGTAACGGTATGTAATGGTTAGATGTAAGTTAATGGCAACAGGCAAACTATTATTTAGTGATGGTAACTCCAGAGTTAATGAATCAAAAGAGTTGAATCCGCAAGCGGAGCAGAATCCCTTAATTGTTCCAATTCATTCCGATTCCGATTTCGGCGCCAATCATGATCGTGAGTGTAATCGCGCATTGGTACTTGTTGCGCATTGGGGCTCAAAATCGAGATGCAATGATGGCATGTCCTTTTTTTTTGCTTATGCAACAACTGTTAGGGAAAGGGAATGAAACGCTCTCGGAAGGTGAATAAGTAGGTGAATCAAAAGAGTTAAGGAGTAACTAAGAGGAGTCGGATCCGCAAGCGGAGCAGGAATAAGTGAGATAAAACACTCCGAGAAGTCTTGATTACCCACCACTACTGTTATTAAATATTAAGTCTTACCTAAGTTAACGTAATATCATCATTAGTCATCAAATTTCTTCAACTGCCATAAAATAATGATGTGCTATTAAGGCTCAAGCCCACAAATAACATCAGCTTACGTTTAAAAACTTAAACAATTTGACAAGCTTACTGGGGTCACTTCAAATTGTAATGTGAAAATATAATTAATTTCTTATAAAACGTGTATTTACTTAACACTTATCTCGTACTTAACGCTGGAACAACTATACCTACTACAAAATAAGAGAAGACCGAAATGCAGTGATAAGAAAGATAAGTTATAAAACATTTACCTATGCAGTCCATAGAATGTCGCTCAGTCATTATTACTTCATTACATTCATCACTCATTACTCATTACTTGTGAAATATAATAAAATAACAAAACTATGTCTACATTTATTCAGTAAAAATACTTACCGAGGGATGCCTGGCCCCCGATATAGGACACCTGTACTATATACATTAATATGAATATTATGGTTCTTACCTTTGAAATTGCAGTTTGTTCATAGTGGCCATTTTGAACTTAATTATCTTGCGTTTGGCTTGAAATTTCAAATTTAAATTATTTTCAATTTAAAGCTATGACATTCTTTTTCAAAATCAGTTATTCATTTGTTTTTACGTCAAACGACTTTTTGCTTAGATATCGTTGTGATTGCGACCATGGAAAAATTAAAAATTCGTTTTATTTTCGAATGTACCGTCGTGGTAGCAACGCAGCATAGACGGCAGGCAATATCAACGACGTGTACGGACCAAACCAACCGATACTGGAAATTTCGACCTCAAGAACAAGCACCGTGGACGACCGGAGAGTAAAGTCGATGATGACGAATTGAAAGCAATAGTGGAAACGGATTCATCTCAGACCACGTCTGAGTTAGCGTCAATTCATTTGCGTCAAATCGAGAAATTGAAGAAGTTCGGAAAGTGGATACCGTATGAAAATAATGAAAGTCAGTTGCAAACACGTGTTGAAGCTTGTTACTTTGCTGAAGCGGCACAAAAATATGTAAAGGGATTCTGAGTCGTATTGTCACTTGTGACGAGAAGTGGATCCTGTATGATAATCGTAAACGTTTCTCACAATGGTTGAACGCAGGAGACTCAGCCGAACAATGTCCCAAACGTAAACTGAGTCAAAAAAAGCTCATGGTGTAGCACCACTCATTTCAGCGGCTCCTACCGCCCCGGCCCCCGCGCCCTCAACGCGACAGCATGCGCGCCGCGCTCGCTCGCGGCCGTCCACGTAGATTTTGTCCGTTACGTGTCCTTTGTTATGTTTCTTGGTTTCTGTAAACTCATCTTTGTGACATTAAACGAGTATCACGTGGAACCTGTTCGTTCGTTTCATTTATAATGGTGACTATGATGGTCCTGTGATCTTGAGATCACTTCTTCTTGAGCTTCTTGAGATCTGGCACAACTATTAATGCAGATGTGTACTGTGAAGAACTGCAAATGATGATAGACATGCTCTCCATCAAACAGCCAAGTCTGGTCAATCGCTCTAGTCCACTGCTTCTCCATGATAACCCTCGCTCACACCCTGCACGACAGACAGTTTCAAAGTAACTCACCGTACTCGCCAGACCTTGCCTTGAGTTCCATTTTTTTCAGAATTTAGATAACTTTTTACAGCGGAAAAATTCAACTTCAGTGAGGCAGTGAAAAACACCTTCATAGAATTCATCGATTCCAGTCCCCAGAAGTTCTATAGCAGAGGCCTCAATCTTTTTCTTCTTGTGGTGCCTCTCCAACTAGTGGAGGTTGGCAATCAGCTCCGAATATTTTGCCGCGTCTCTCGAGAGGCGAAACTGTTCGGTGGCACTCGCGATGCCAATCCACTCTCGTATGTTACGAAGGCATGACTGTTCCTGCGACCAACACGCCTTTTTTCGGCAATCTTGGCCATCATAATTAGTTGCAAAAGTTCGTAGCTTTCATGCCTTAGCACGGGACCCAGATGCGTATCTGGGTATCCAGACTTTTCTGCCCTTGACGGTCTGCAAGAGTTCGCCTTTCCGATCTACACGTCGCAGGACTTCTTCATTGGTGACCTTCTGCGTCCAACTGATGGCCAGCATACGTCTGTACGCCCACATTTCGAACGCTTCTCCACGTTCATTGTCCAGGACTCGCATCCGTATAGAAGAATGGGCCAGATATAACACTGGAGGAGACGGATGTGTAATCAACTTCCATTAAAATGGCAAAAGTGCACTGATAATAATGGAAAATACTTCGATTAATTAAATATGAGGGAGAGTCGAAAATTATCCTACACTTTCATCATAACACACCTTTAAGACTGTCATATTGCTTTCTACGCATGCATGCTTAGGGTTGGTACGTCTGTAGTCATGTGTGCGCCATTTGACCTCGATCGCGTCCTGGCCGTGGCGGTTACAGTGTAAACATGTTCGCTTCTCTAGCAGTTTGCATCAAGGAGGAACAACGAGCAGTGATCCGATTTCTCTGGTCGGAAGGTGTGAAAGCGGCTGAAATTCATTGAAGACTTTATCACAATACGGGGACAGTGCCTTGTCACGTAAAAGTGTTTTTTGTGGATTAAGAAGTTTAAAAGTGACCTGACAAGTGTGACGCACGAAGAGGGAGCAGGACGCCAGTCAACCTCTTCCATTAAGGACGACAAGATTCAGCAAGCTCGAAAGATGGTTCTGGCGAATAGGCCATCGATAGAATAGTTACCATCGATGAGGTAGCGTCTTCTTTGACCATCAGTCATGGTTCTGCCCATCAAATCATCCACAACGAGCTCGGCTATCACAAAGTCTCTGTGGGATGAATGCCAAGACAAGGAACATGAAACAAGACAAGGGATGTACTCGTACATATTGAACACCTATTTTTGTGTAAATAAATTGTAGAATTAAAAGAGTAGATAATTTTTTCTCCTCCCCTCGTTTAGAATTTACATACAAAAAAAATATTTGAATTTTTCCATATAAAATACATATAGTAATAATTACGATTTCTTGTAGTCGTACAAAAAATGTTTTTTAAATTTTTACTTAAGTGCGGATTTTCTTAAAACTTGTCACTCGCCGTACGCTCGTGTAACATAACAAGTGTCTGTGTAATCGGAGTTTTAAACGCCTTCAATATTGTTTTAAAACGTGTCTATCTTTTATAGTAAACGCAAATATCGGAACCAATACTCTATGTCCGTTTTTAATTAAAAATATATTCGTTATGGACATACAATGTAAACTATTCTATTTAACTTGCAACCAAATGCAAGTCGGTGAAACCGCATGACACTTAAACCAATGAAACCTAGCAGGTTCGACGTAAGTTGATATGGTATGGTAATCATCCGGCGGATTTGGTGGGACACAAATAACATACCCAGAGTTAATAATTAATTAATTCATTCATAATTAATAATAGGGGTTAAAGTATGAAATTGCCGTTTTATAGTAATAGATACTTTGAATTGACATAAAACCTTCATGGTGTGAGATTTTCGAGTGAAACTTTTTTCACATGATACCTATGAGGTTCTTGTTTTAAAAAATGTGCAACATTCGATTTTCGATTTTCAATTTTTTTTTTATTCTCATATATCCGAATAATCTTTGAATACGAGTTCCGACGCGGAACTAACGCGGCAGAAACGGCTCGCAATATCAATGCTGCGTTTGGAGAGGAGACTGCTAATGAACGAACCGTGCGTTTTTGGTTTAAACACTTTCGTAATGGAAACGTCGACTTGAAGAACGAACCATGTGGAAGACCGCCCACACAGGTGAATAACGCTGAATTGAAGGAGATGGTGGAAGCCGATCCGAGTCAAACTACCCAGGAATTAGCGGCATGGTTTAACGTTACCTTACCTACAATATTGACTCATTTACATCAAATCAATAAGATAAAAAAATATGAAAAATGGGTGCCTCATGATTTGATTGATCTGCAGAAAGAAACGCGTGTTGAAACTTGCGCTGCCTTGTTGAATCGGTACAGAAATGAAGGAATATTGGATCGAATTGTGACAGTGACGAAAAGTGGATTCTTTACGATAACCGAAAGCGAAAAATGCAATGGCTGACCCCAGGTCAAACGCCGCAACAGTGCCCTAAGGCAAAGCTTACCAATAAAAAGGTAATGGTAACTGTTTGGTGGTGTATTCATGGTGTTATTCACTATAGCTTTCTCAGGTCTGGTCAAGCAATAACAGCAGATGTTTACTGTGCCGAAATTCGAACAATGATGGCGAAACTAGCAGTGAAACAGCCCCGACTCGTGAATCGATCTTCACCATTATTGCTCCATGATAATAACGCAAGACCTCACACTGCACGAGAAACCGTTGTAACTCTACAGGAGCTGCACTTAGAAACCATACGTCATCCTCCGTACTCGCCAGACCTTGCTCCAACGGACTACCATTTTTTTCGTGATTTGGACAATTTTGTACGTGGTAAAAAAAATTCTTTTCAAGAGGCAGTACAAAATGCTTTCACACAGTTTGTCGAATCCACATCCCCAGAGTTCTACCGCAAAGGCATAAATGAACTTCCGATTAGATGGCAACAATGTATAGATAATGAGGGTAAATATTTTGATTAAATAAATATGTTACATTTTAGGAAAAAAACGAGTTTTAATTTTTCAGTACAAATCGGCAATTTCATACTTTAACCCCTAATAGCTTCTTTAAAAAACTTTGTTTTGTTTAAAAAACGAAACACATCTTTGGTGGAAAAATTGTTCTTCGCGTCTTGGCTGAAAAGGTTGTATAAAAGCTGCCTATTTCCACAATTTAATAAATATGTAGTTTTATGGTAAAGAATAATAAGTTCCGTTTTTTTATTCCAATTATCGGTTTCCTAAGAACAGTATATGGTAAAAAGAAATAAATCCTTTAAGTAATAGTTTTAAACATCTCTAAACGTAATTCGAATTTTAAAGGTAAAATTGCTCGTAGACGATTTATTTTTATTCGTTCTGTACAATCATTGTTATTTTTTATCTCCCATCTACAGAAATATTTAGCTATTATTTTTTTGTATGTTCTTGTTTGTTTGTGCAGTACAGCTATATTTGTCCGTTTAACATACTAAATTTGACAAGGTCAAGGCTTTGTGCCGGCGTCGGTGTATAAGTTAAACCGGTCATAGTGGTATTTATGTAATGTTATAGGTGCCACCACGGCCTCCACAAGTCCATATTATTATGTGGAAGAGGCATTAAATGAGTTCCAGTTTAACTCACCATCTCAATTACGCCACACGTTAGTTGTCGAATTTGTTTATTGTGTTTCAAAGGTCAAACTTTTTATGAAGTCACAGATTTTGGTTGGGATTTCAAGCACGTGATTTTTTCCATTAATTTAACAACTGGTTTATAAGAAATAAATTATTTAGAGAATAACACCCCTCCTTATTGTGTCGGGGATTAATAAATTTACTGTGATTTCGTTCGTTACATGTAAGTTCTAATACTAATTTAATTTAGTTACAGGGCACTAGAAATATAGTTACTGTTTGTTAAATTAGTATTTATAATTTTTAAATACACTAGTCGATCTAATAAAATTAAACATTATAATTATCGAATGTTCTGTCCAGCTAGGTAGGTACAATAGGTAACACACTAATGTACGGAATTCCATTCCATTTTACTAGTCATTGAAATCATTAGATACCGTACGCAAAATTCCTACCAAAATAGATAGGTAATATATTAAAACGTATATCAACATAATATCTATAATTAAACTGATTACCTACAAGATATAAGTTCTCATGTATCTCATCTGGACATAAATAACTTTACAATAAAGAAAAAAAAACCTGATTTGAATTTGGAATTTGTCATTCTCACAAAAAAATACATGTTATTTCTCATTTTGGCGCTAATGGTTATTAAATATTGTACTAATATTAAAACGGAGTGGGGTGATAATGATAACGAAAACCGGATTACTGCATTACACAAAGTAGACATGGAGCCAAATGCAATTTTTAAAATTCGACACCCGTTCGTATTAGCCGAATGTTTGTGTACCGGGCTATTGTTCGGTACATTGAAACGTCCTCGAGGTCTAGCCGTCCACGCACTATTCGTACTAATCAGACAAATAAAGCTATGAAGGAGAGAATCCGTAGAAATCCCGCCCGGAAGTAAAATATGCATTTTATCCAGACAGATGAACCATGTCACGTATTTTAAAAAATGATTTAGGACTTGCTGCTTACAAAAGACGTACCTACTGGTCATTTCTTAACTGATAATTTAAAGAAAAATAGGGTTGACAAATCAAGACGACTTCTTCGGCGGTACGCAAAGAACATTGAGGAACATTTTAACAAGAAAAATGATCGAGTTTATGCTCATAGCATAACTCAAGCTTAACATGAAGCTGCTCAATTGGTCAATAGGGTGCAACATGGCCATTATCCGGCTTCAGTGATGTTTGGTTGTTAGCTTGGTTAGCTATCAAGGAGTAAATGAACCATATTTTTGTGAAAAAAGTATTAAAACATCGGCCCATGTGAAGGGCGTCGCCAAGGGGGAGCCGGGGAGGGCAGTTGCCCCCTTCTAGAGATTCTAAAAAAATTGTATTTGTACCTACAATACATATTTCTCCCATTCTCTCTCTCATCTTGCCCCCCCCCCCCCGGCCCAGTGACTGGCGACGCCCTTGGCTCATGTATATCAAGATACGATTCTTGAGAAGATCGTAAAGTCTTTTAACAACACCCTGATCCATAACCATGAATGGTCCTTTCATCAAGACTCAGCACCAGATCATAAGGCTCGCTCAACACAGTCTGTATTAGAGAGCATGGCATGCTCTAAACGCCATGATAATATTGAATCCCTAAAACAGTCCATAAGGGTGGCAGTTGCCAATTTTCCCATGGAAAGGGTGCGAGTTTCAATCGAAAACTGGCCACGAGGTTTGAAAGAATAAAAGCAAATGGTAACCATTTCGAATAAACGTTATATTTTTAAAATGCTTACCCATTTCACTGTTCTTTCACTTCACTCACTTTCATTTCACTTTCACTGTTAAATCTGTTTCACCCAGCGTGAAGTCCGAGCTCTAGCATCTCTTGATATCCGAAAGTCGAGTGGGCCAGATGGTATTCCTGCAGTGATGCTCAAATTTTGCGTTCCCGAGTTATCTCCGGTGCTTACGCGAGTCTTTAGGCTCTCATATTCCACAAAAAGCTTACCGTCAGCATGGAAGGTAGCTCATGTTCATCCTTTGCCTAAACAGGGTGACCGCACCGACCCGGCCAATTCCTGGCCAATAGCGATCACCTCCCTTCTCTTTAAGGTCATGGAGCGTGTTATAAACATACAGCTCCTTGGGTACCGAGAGAATCACCAGCTGATTAGCTACCGTCAATATGGATTTCGCCACAAGCTCGGCTAGTGATCTTTTAGCGTATTTAACACACTGCTGGGCTGACGCCATTGAGAGTAGAGGCGAGGCTCTGTCTGTAGACCTAGACATTGCGAAAGCTTTTGACCGGGTATGGCACAAATCGCTACTTTCCAAGTTACCATCTTTCGGGATACCCGAGGGATTATGCGAATGGGTTGCCAGTTTCCTGATTGGACGGAGCATCAGAATCGTTATCGATGGTAGCTGCTCTGACACCATGTCTATTAACGCTGGCGTCCCGCAAGGCTCTGTGCTGTCCCTAACTCCTGTTCCTTGTGCATATCAACGACCTGTTGCAAATTGGTGACATACGTTACTATGCAGATGACAGCACTGGAGACGCCTTGTACAGGCGCCGCGCCTACATCCCCTCGGGTCGAAGTGGAAGAGAGTCGTGTCAGGCTTGTGTCTGAAATCGAAGACTCTTTAGATCTAGTCTCGATTTGGGGTTCTGTGAACCTAGTGAATTTCAACCCCAGTAAGACGCAAGTCTGTGCATTCACCGCTAAAATTACCCCTTTTGTCGTAGCACCTCGCTTTCAGAGCATACCTCTTAAGATCTAGGGGAGTATTGGGATCCTTGGTGTCGACATTTCTAGCAAAGTCGAATTTAGGAGTTATCTGGAAAATAAGGCCAAAATGGCCTCCAAAAACCTCGATGTGCTGAACGGAGCGAAGCGGTACTTCACCCCTGGGCAACTCTTAATGCTTTACAAAGCTCAGGTGAGACCCCATATGGAATATTGCTCACATCACTGGGCCCGCACACCAAAAAATCAATTAGACCCATTTGACTCCATCCAACGACGTGCTGTTCGTATTGTCGACGATCCCACTCTCACGGGCGGTTTAGAATCCCTCAGCATTCGGAGAGACGTTGCATCTCTCTGTGTGTTCTACCGCCTGTACAATGGGGAATGCTCTTAAGAATTGTTCAATATAATTTCCACCTTGGGTTTCTACGACTGTACCTCCCGTCACAGAAGTGCGGTCCATCCGCATTTCCTCGATACGGAGGTGTCGCGTACTGTTCGGTCCAAAAATTATTTCATACTGCGAACCCGTAGGCTGTGGAACAAACTGCCTCAAGAGGTCTCCCCATTAAGCTACGACATGGGGTTCTCAAAGAAAGCTGTAAATAGGATTTTGCAAGGTCGGCGGCGCGCACGCATACCCCATGCTGTTGCAGGTGTCCATGGGTAGCGGTAAAACTTACCATCACGTGAGACCGCTTGCTTGTCCTAGCTCTTGTCTATAAAAAAAAATATAAAATAACACAAATTCTTCTAATGATAATGTAAAAAATATCTATGTTTTCTGCCTCCGTACTCTTTCTAACAATATTTTTGGCTAGACTAGGTATAGTATGGTGTGCAACAGATCAAGTTATACGTATAGGCACCTCATTGCACTATTAAGTTACATAATTAACTATATTTTGTATTTATTTATACAATTTATTTACAATATTTTTATATAATAATAAAGAAAAAAGGAGCTCTATAAACTGCGTTGTTTTTACTGCAGTCACGCCATCTGTATCTATGTATTTATCCTTTAAAATTCACATAATATTGTATAAAAAGGATAAAAAATTCCAAATGTAAACCAAGTTGATGTTAAAATTTATCAGTTGTAGAGTAGATGTAATATGTATATGCATCGTGTAACACATCGCAAATTAAATTAAACGCTTAAACATCATGAAGGTAATAAGTTCACTACGGACTACTTAGCCTAAATGCGTGAGGTGTATACTGAATTGTTGGTTGACTGGTATTTATACATATTATTTTATTTACTGGTGAATGTGAAATTGTGAACCTCTTTTGATACAGTTACTTACTTCTGTATAAGGAACTGTGTATCGGAAGACGATCCCACTGTATCAGAGAGGAGAGGAAACAAGCCTTTTTCCCACGGCATTTTGTTTTAAAAATATATGTACTCCCTCTGGAAAAGAAACGGGATAATGCGTCGAAAACCGGACCTTTATTGCCCCCTTCTAAGTCAAACATCTAAAAACTCCGATACATATGTTTAATGAGCTGGATGAATCCGCGTGATTAATCATCTTAAGCAATCATTTTATGCTAGCGAATTTAAATAATCATAAATCATAAATTAGTGCATTTATTTTAATATTGGCATTGCCCGCGACTTCGTACACGTAAACCTTAGAATATGTATGGTTAGCTTGATTCCCGTGGGATAGTTATAACCGATCCAGCTTCATTAAAATCAGTCCAGCGTTGTTTGCATGATGCGCATTCAGACAGCATAGACGGACGGGCAGACAGACAGAGAAAAATTCCAGAAATTGTTATAATGGGCTCTGTGCCACTCGTACTTTAAATTGCAGAATTTTTAAAAAGAAATATGTACTACAGATACGGCTTTCTTACTATTTTGTTATATTATTATGTGTAGATCTATTACATTTCAGTTACAATGGATTACATAAGTGGTTGGTGCAAGAGTCCTCGCAGGTTGTCCGGCTACACTGCCATTGTAACTGGGAGTAACACTGGCATTGGGAAAGAAACAGCACGAGATTTATACATCAGAGGTATGAAACAGAAGTTTTACTTGGATTTGTCTTTGTTTTTTAGTAATTTAATGGGTTTTTTTATAGAAAAAGGCGGCAGACGAGCATACAGTCCACCTAATGGTAAGTGGATACTGTCGCCCATAGACATCCGCGATATACTATGCCAACATCAGTCCAGAATGAGAAACGTTGGCACGCCCCCGGATGCGCTGCTTACCTTTGCAGGTTAAGGAATGGATTGGGAGAAAGCGTTGGGAAAATGGGGAGTGATAATTTAGAATGGGATGGGAACGAGCTCTCAAGGTAATCTTCTATGAGAGAGGGGAACGTAGCCAGTTGATTGCGCCCAGCGGCTGTGGGAATGCAGCATGCACTCTCCCCCTACCAAATATATTAAAATGTCACTTAAAGGTTACTTGCAATTACATAATTGCATTATTCCTCATCCTAATACACCTTCCAAATCTCCTTGAGTGGGGAAATGGTGTAGGATGAGACGTCAAGAGTATAATGAGTATAATGGAATAAGGAGTTACTTTTACTTTATTATACTCTTCATTCGATGGGATAAGGGCGGGGAGGGGGGTAAGATAGGATGGAAATGGGGGAATAAGATACGGGTGAGAAATGTAGTACATTTTGAGAAATTGCATACCTGAGGCAAACAAACAACACAGACAGACAGACTTGTATTTTATAACTCCTCATTTATATGCAGCCTACTTCCACGGAAGTGGGCAGCGCAAGTATGTAAACACGTACGTCGGACTGACACCGCTCATGCGCTGACGCTGACTTACTGACGCTGCCCTGCGCGCCTTTCGTTGGCGGGTTTTTGAACAGACTTAAAGTAGGATTGTTAGGGATAAGATATTTCGTATCCGGATACGGATATATTGTAAACTCTTTTATCAGTTTCGGTAACAGATATGTTTTTAATGAACTGTTTAAGAAATTTCTACTCGTAACTGAAGGCAAAGAAAGATAAAACGAAATAGGGAATAATTACAACTTTACTTTCATAAAGAACGAACGAAAAATCTATCAAATTAAACGCAAGAAATGTCAAAACTAGCCTCGTTAAATTCCGCCCCTAACGGCATCGGCAATGAATAAAATTATTTGTATTTAGGCCTTACCTATGAAATTGCCATGAAATCTTGCGTTTCGATTGAAATTTTAAATTCAAATTAATTTCAATTTAAAACTACGACATTCTTTTTCAAAATCAGATATACATATTTTATTTTTTCGTCAAACGACATTTTGCTTAGATATTGTAGTGTATACAACCATGGAAAAGTTAAAAAATCGCTTTATTTTCGAATATGTGTTCCGTCAACATGTGGTAGCAATGCAGCACAGACTGGACGGCGGGGAGTCAAAAAAAAAACGCAGCACAGACGGCACGTAATATCAACTATGTACGTGTATGCAATATGATCAACTATCAATATGTACGGACCAAACACCGCAAACGAACGCACAGTGCGTTTTTGATTTTGATCGTTTCCCTTCTAGAAATTTCGACCCCAAGAACAAGCCCCGTGGACGACCCGAGACCAAAGTCGATAATGACGAATTGAAAGCAATTGTGGAAGCGAATTCATCTCAACTCATGTCTGAGTTAGCAGCAGCCTACGGCGTAAGTGACAATACGATATTGATTCATTTGCATCAAATCGGGAAAGTGAAGAAGCTCGAAAAGTGGGTACCGTATGAGCTTAATGAAAATCAGTTGCACAAACGCGTCGAAGCTTGCTTTACTTTGCTGAACCGGCACTAAAATAAAGGGATTCTGAATTGTATTATCACCTGTGATGAGAAGTGGATCTTGTATGATAATCGTAAACACAATGGTTCATCACAATGGTTGAACTCAGGAGACACAGCCAAACAAAGTCCAAAACGTAAACTGAGTGAAAAGAAGCTCATGGTGACTGTATGATGGTCCTGTGCCGGTATTATCCACTACAGTTTTTTGAGATCTGGCACAAGCTCGCTATCAAACAACCTAGTCTGGTCAATCACTTTAGTCCACTGCTTCTCCATGATAACGTTCGCCCACACACCGCAAGACAGACAGTCTCAAAGTTACAGGAGCTCGACTGGCAACTGTCCATCACTTACCCTACTCGCCAGACCTTGCTTCTACTGATTTCCATTTTTTCCAAATTTGGATAACTTTTAACAGGGGAAAAATTCAACTCCGATAAGACAGTGAAAAAGGCCTTCCGAGAATCGAGAATCGAGAGAGCATCGATTCTTGTCCCCAGGAGTTTAAGCCCAGAGAGGCTTCAATCAACTTCCATTAATATGGCAATAGTGCATTCGGATTCGGTGTCGAATATTTTTTTAATTCGGATATCCGATAGTTTCGGTTACGGAGCTCCATAACATCTATTATTTCAATGGGAGCGTAGCGTGAGTGGTTTGAAGTATTTACATGCTGCCTTCTCGCTCACTTCTGCCGTCATAAGAAAAAAGGGCACAATCATAGAAATCTAAAAGAGAATCAAAAAGGTATCTATCACCTATATTGTAAGGAACGCATATCGCCGGCTCACTGCTACTGCTACATAAATAAATACGCAATTACTACAATCGTTCCTAGCATACTGTGTAAGCTATATTAAAGCATAACTCTTGCAATTTAACGTTGCAAACATGTAGCATTGGCTCGCTTACTTACAGTTGGACTAGTTAGGTACTGTATTTGTGTTATCGTTTAAATTGTTTACATTATTTTAGTGCTATAATGTTCAACTATAATATTTATAGTACTTTACACCAAATAGCGATGATCCATAAAATTAAAGAGTAAAAGGGTAGGTACCAAACAAAATACTTGTTAGTATGTACCTATTTCAATTTTAATATTAAGAAATTTGTTTATACATAAGTAGAAGTAGTAAGTACCTATACAATTCTTTTTCGTTTTATTCGTTGGTTCCCTGCCCCGTAAAATGAAGAAATTTATTTAAAAACTAGCCTTTTATATTAATTGAATCTTCCGGGCTACTTGGCCGAGGTCTTCTGGAATCTCTTCTCTTTTTTCCAAACGTTTCGTCAACAACTGCGGTTGACATCTTCCAGTGGCTTCTCGCTTGCGCTCGAGAAGCCGAAGAGATAACATCTCTCCGAAAGTGAACGCAGTCCGTTATCAAAAACCTTCAACTGAATGTGTGCCATTATTTTTTTTATAAATAGACGTAAACGTGCTGTCAGATTATTGTTACGGTCTCCATGTGCGAATTATATCGAATTAACTTTTGGGCACATAAGAATGTGTCCAAAAGTTAATTCGATATGTTTTTGCGAAAATTTATATGCTGGCAAATAATGAAGCTTCTTTTCTTTTTCTATAAGAAAAGAAGCAAATAGGGCAGCGCGAGGACGAGCGGCAGTGGCTGCGTGTAAATAAGGGGTTAGACGCAGAGAGACATCTATTTAAATAAGTTCACAAATTTCCAGTTTTTCGCTCAGATTTCCAAATACAGTCCAAGTGCTAAACGACCCATAGTTGTAGTTTATACAATTGACGTAAATGGGCATATATGTATCTAATGAGTTTACAACTAGACTCAACGACTAGACAATTAATTATATATTTATATAGATAAAAAGTGTATTTGCATGTTACTTTGATATCAATCAAGAAATACCTTTTGATATATTCATAAATAATTAATAAATGTTAGGATATTATTCTAATCTTACAATCCGTACGTGTAGGTACTTGACAAAACGATGTGTCTTTTCAGGCGCTCGAGTTATTCTGGCATGTAGGGATACAACAAAAACCGAAGCAGCTAAAAAGGAAATAGAACAGGAAACAGAGCTGGAGATTGAGAGAGGAACTTTAATTGTGGAAAAGTTGGATTTGTCCAGCTTGGAGTCCGTACGCGAGTTTGCTTTCAGAGTACTTGTTAAGGAACCTAAAATCCACATTTTAATAAATAATGCCGGCGTCATGATGTGTCCCAAAGGGATCACGGAAGATGGATTCGAGACCCATATAGGGACGAATCATTTCGGACACGCTCTACTGACGTTGCTTTTACTTCCGAGACTAAAAAAAAGTGCTCCTTCGAGGATAGTCTGCGTTTCATCATATCTGCACCAGAGTAAGTTACAAACACTATTAGTTTTATTATTATTTAGTTATTACACGATCTTTGAAATCATGAACAGAATCCATGGTTTCAGTAGGTACTTTCACTCCTCGGGAATCCATCTGGTTACAAGATGTATCTACCATTTTTTTCTTTCAGCTTATAACGTGGACTTAGATAACTTGAATTTTGAGAAGACTGCTTACGATCCTATGAAAGCGTATTGTGTGAGCAAGGCTGCTAATGTGTTATTTGTGAAAGCACTAGCACAAAAACTCAGAGTAAGTATCTATCGAAATATTAATTGAGTCTTCCGGGCTACTTGGCCGACGTCTTCTGGAATCTCTTCTCTTTCTTCCAAACGTTTCGTCAACCGTAGTCGCTGACAAAACGTTTGGAAGAAAGAGAAGAGATTCCAGAAAACCTCGGCTAAGTAGCCCGGAAGATTCAATTAATATGGACACCGGCCGAGAAAGCCTGCACTCCACTATCTATCGAAAGTTTCAGGCACAGAATACATAAAAGTAAAATCATACTTCTGTGGTTTCCGCTATACTCGTATATGGACGTTCAAGTAAGAAGGCTTCAGATAGGCGGTATTGTGGTTAAGAGATTTTGAAACTGAAACAGATGTCTGACCACATAACGTAAAAAATAAGACTAATCTGATTAAGATTACTACTCAAAGTTCAAAAAAATCAAATAATACCTATATTTAGAGAAAATCGAATTTTAATGTTTGATCCACTTATGAAGATTTAACATATTTCTCGCTTATTCTTTATTATAATACAATCAATAATAAATTACCGATTGATATAATAAGTTAGGCATACTGACCCTTTTCATTAAACGTTTCAGTCTGCTTAAAATGTGAGTTAGAACAATACCTAGAAGCAGTGGCGGATTAACATATAAGTAAGCATTATAAGCACGTAGGGCTTAGGGCCCCTGTTCTCCAATATAAATTTCGAATATATATTTTGATGAACTTTGTTTTATTTTCTAATTTCTACCTTCTAAATCCAAGCAACAGAGGGCCTACACGGCATCTATGCTTGGGGCCTCCGAAACTCTTAATCCGCCACTGCCTAGAAGCGGTACCTACTCTACTACTAAAGCAGGTGTTGCTTAGAAACGTCATTTAAAGATGTTTGTGACATGAAAAATGAGAGTAGGTAACTAGGAAATTAGAAGTTATGATCTGGAACCTGTTTTGCATGGACGCCCTTATATTATGAACTATCTACTATTGACGGGTTGAATTTACATAAAATACTTGTATGTCAATAAAATCAAAACTATGTTAGGTAACAGGTAGTAAGCGACAGCGCGGAAGTTCAAGAAATTTTATAGCAATGTGAAAGTAACGTTAGGTTGATATAGGTACTTATTGATAATTTGAATTTATGTTTATTATTTTAAATTGATCTAAATAAATACTTGCATATAAAATAATTTAATTTAAAAAATCAAACAATACAACTGAAGCGATTAAACTCATATCTCAAATGTTTTATCAGACTTATGTCAGAGGTCACATCATAACCTTCGCCATATACAAAACAATTTTGGTCAAGGTTAAGTACTGTCTAATGAGCGTTGTCCACCGCAGACGGAAGAGACCCATTACCCAGTTATTAAGTATATCTAATTACAATACAGCAATTGATTTGACCTAAAATAATTATGAAAGAAAAATTAATAAACCTTGGCAGTGCGTTAAGAGACAGCACCTACTTAATTAATATATGTAGCGCAAATTATAGATATAAATTAGAAATTGTGCTAAATTATAAAGTATTGGCTAATCGAATGTCTGTAGAAATACAAACTGCTGCAGCTCATTGTGAACTTATTCAATAAGTTAGAACAAAGAATAGGTAATTCAAAATGACCTCAATAACTCTACGAACGAACGCAAAAAAAGCTTGTAGGTGTGCGAACGGTCGGTTGGCCAATGTTTTAGTCACTTGCTATAATTGAGCACCTCATGAAAAACGTAGATTAGAATAGCTCGCTATCCTAATTGCTTGCTTAAGACCCGTTTAATAGATTAATGTGTGAAGAACGTGAAGATCTCAAACGTTATATTCTCTCGTTTGACTTTCATGGCTAGGACACACAAAACATTAAGTTATGTACGGGGAGGGGGGGGCATGCCACTATTAAAGTCATAATTTGATTGAAAACTACGAGTATACCATGTATACGAGTACTCTGTATGGTGAAACTAATATTTTGTTTACTAGGAACACAACATAACCGACGTGACAACGTACAGCCTTCACCCGGGCGTCATAAAGACGGAAATCGGTCGACACTTTAGCAAAACGGTTTGGAAAGGAGCCACCTGGATATTCAACAATGTTTTCAGTTGGTTCTTCAAATCGCCAAAATGCGGCGCGCAGACCACCATCTATTGCGCCATTGACGAGGCTTGTGCCAACGAAAGTGGACTTTATTACAAGTAAGTATAAGCAAGCGCAATAATTCAATGAAATTGAACTGTGATGTTAGCAATAATTGCAAGGAACAAGTTTACATCTGCAGAATCGATTTGTGCTCGCTTTCTTTTTCCTTTGACTTATGTTACTTATACTAAAACTAAACAGAATTGTATTACCTATCTCTGAAATAAAAGCACCGAGAATTAATGATCCGTGTATCACCCATCTAGTAGTTAATAAACATAGAAATATACATAGGTAGGTATCAAAGCAACGCATTAAAAGAGCGGTTGGCCATCTAGTTACCAGAGATAAGGCAATTCCACCGTGATCACTTCGTTCGAATACTAGTAGAATTTCTGAACCAGTTTTATTTAAATTCACCGAAGTAGTAAGCGTCACCAGGTATTATTACTAAATTACTTAGTGCTTGGTATTTAGTTCTAGCAACTGACTAGTGGTGGGTAATCAAGACTTTTCGGAGTAGTTTAACTCACCTAATCCTACTCCGCCTGCGGATCCAACTCCTTTTAGTAACTCCTTAACTCTTTTATGTAATCACTATCGATGCTAGTGCTGGATAATCCAAGCACAAGGAAAAAAAGGTCTATGGACAATTAAAAAATTTAACTCTTGATACACCTATCCTAAAATAAGGTCGCGCCATCGAGGAGTAATCTCGGACGATCAGAGTAAAAGGAACAATTAAGGGATTTAACTCTTTTAATACACCTATCCTAATAAAAAGGTCATGCCATCTTTTCATTCATTAATTCCGGAGTTACCCAGCACTAGTCGATACGCGGTCACACGGCGAGCGAACAGCAATCCAACTAAAAACGAAACGTCAAAAGAATAAGTAAGTCCTCGGAGTTAGATAACTCCTCGGAGTTAGTAACAGTTCGGTGGAGTAACTAAGGGTTTCTACTCCGCTCACGGTTTCAACTCTTTTAATTCATTAACTCCGGAGTTACCCATAGCTACAACTCACGAGCGCGTGCCTGTGGATGTTATGCCTGTGGATAAATGTACGTATATGTGTAGCTAACAGTAATCTTGTCATCAATGTGTTTAAAGTTTAAAGGTAGTAGAGGTACGCATACGAACAATAATCGCCACAAGCAAGGCAGACACGCGCTTGTGAGTTCCAAGAACTATAACTACACTGAAGAACAAACAAAACGAAAACAATAATGTTTCTAAAAATGTTTCTTTTCAGGGAATGTGCCGCAGTATCGCCGTCAAAACAATGTGAGGACAATGCACTAGTAGCTGCTTTTTGGGAGAAAACCATTGACTTGTTGCAATTGAAGAACTACAATCCATTTGGCGACATAGATCCAGTAGGAACATTGTTTAATTAATGAAAACGTGTTATAAATGTTATTATATAACTCTCAAAGACGTAAAAACTAATAAAACCTTCAAAGATTTAATGTAGCAGTGATTCTCTCAATAGGTAGGTAATTCAATTAGCAAGAGCTTGAAGCAATAGCTATGTGAAGGTTAATAAAATCTGTGATCGTTTTACAAGAATTTCTTAAATTTTTTCTAGCATTAATTGAGGTTATAATTCCACAGATAATGAATGTTAAATTAAATAAAATAAATGAGGGGCCATTTAAACGCCTAAAATATACACTCATTTGTACTTATTTCATTACCGGTGCTGCATTTACGTGAACTGTAATAAAAGGTAAAAATGTAATAAAAATAAAATAACTACCCAATAGACAGTTAAATTCGTTTAATTTGAAAATTATACCTACCTATGTACCTACCATCGTTGAATAACAGCATATTTTGTTACCTGGATATTTTGTTTGGAGGGGGAGGGGAGGGTGCATGCTGCAATCCAACAGCCGCTGGGCCCCCTCGACTGGCCTAGTTACCTCTCTCACAGAAGACTTCCTTGAAATATACTGCATTTCCCACTTTTAACTTATTTCTCAATGTACGTGTGTTTCGGTAGTGAGTGAGATATGCCAGAGGCCATTCCCATCCTAGCCCTTCCTCCATCTCCAAAGGTAGGCAGCGCATCCAGGTGCATGCCAAAGTTTGTCATTCTGGACTGATGTTGGCATGTACCGCGGGTGTCCACGACCGACAGTATCTAATTATCATCAGGTGGATTGTATGCCCGTTTGCCGCCTTCTTTCTATAAATTAAAAAATCTGTTATTGCAAAATAAATGATTTGACGCGTGTGGGCTGAAGGTGTGCAGTTAGGTGTGGGAAAGACAACTTATGGCTTGTTACGAGTAATACCAATAGATATGCCTATGCGACTTTTTGCATGTTTTCACATTCACGTTTGGGAGTGGCCTTTTAAGTACCTACCTATAGAACGACTTTGTCTTATTAACACTAATTTACTATAAACCGCTGCGAATTTGTTTGCATGGCCTATTTTATACGATATCTATATGTGTGGTTAATTCATTGTTAACATATTTGAACACATATATATAGGTGCCGATCGCACTGCACGCTTCTGTCTGTTTAGTAACCTTAATTTTACGTGATTTGAATTCACGTGATTCACGTAATTTTACGTGATAAGTTTTTTTCGTAATGCGCGTTCATACAGACAAGTTTCAAAAAAAATATTTTCGGTTCTTTATTATGTAAAAAAACTTGCAAGGTCGTCCGGTTGGCAGTTTACAAGTATTATTAAAATTTATAGTCAAAACAACGACGTCAGATATTCAATGCTGTCCGACTTCCTGCAGAAGGTCAATATATTCCACTGTTTTGGCCGTTCATTTAGGTACTTGTTTACATCCTCCGAAAAAGCCCAAATACGTACATACTGCACGCGAATTCCAGGTCTGCGAATATTTTAACGTCTTGTCAAGGACATATAGAGAGAGTTGTTACGTAAATGTTCGATTGCAGTTTGTAAAATATAAAGTCGCCTGGAAGCCGCTTGACCACAAAACTGCACACACATGCAAGGGGCTGTGATTTATAATATGTAAACATTACTACCGCATTAAAATCTACTTGAAGATTTTGTAAACGTTCGCCAGGAGCAAGCACTAATAATTTACAGAAAAAAAATACGGTGCAGACGCCATAGGAGCTTTTACGAACTGTCAGTTATTTCTATCTAAATTAAATGGGGAAATCATTTTGAGAATATTCTTTTAATAAATGAGCAGCAAATAGATGGGTGCAAATTTAAAGATGGGTTAGGGTTAGGTTCTCTGGTGGCTTAAAGTAATAGTAAGTCTCGCGGAGCGGGACTTCGTCGACTTTCTGATGACGTTCTAAGTAATTTAAAATTATTTACTTGTTATTCAAAAATAGATTGTTTTGTTGATCAAGATTTGCTACCCATTTAGTATTTTTTGGTGCTCGTTTAAATACAAGCTTTTAAAATGTACCCTCAGTATATTGATTAAAGGGAATTTGTTTAAGTCATTTATTTCCTTCGTGTGTACGAGCATAAATCGTCTCGAATGTCTACGTTCGTAGAAAAGTGGATAAGTATTGAGACGTAAAAATTTATAGTTATAAATAGACGTTGGAATAAGTAGTTAGAATAATTTATCGGAGTTGTTGTAAGTGTTAATTCAAGTCCCACTTGACTCTCACAATACGAAATAACTTACAAGAGGGCTTCTCGTCTATGATTATTATTATTACGTATATAACTGGTGCTACATTACAGACAAGAATAAATATTAGAGATATTATGAATGGAGATATTATGAATATTAGGGTATATCGTCCGAATCAGTTTCTGTTTTATTATATGCAAGGTATGGAACGCGTTTATAAAATACTAGTAGTACATAGAGAACTAGAAATTCATTCAGAATGAAATCGTATTCCCATTGTTACAAATAACGTAATAATACAAAATATGATTTCTATTGTTTATTCTGAATTGATATATTGTAGACATGGATTTGTTTGATACCTCCATGATAATGGCACTGGGCTGTGAAATATAAAATTAAGGCATAATTTATTTAAATTTGTGACATTTGGCAAATCTGGATTTAAACCAGTACTAAGTAGATAATAAATGAGTTGTTTGCTCTCCTTAGAAAAAAAGGCACAAGTGTATTTTTTATGACATTGGAGAAAAATTCAAATGTTGGTAACAATTTCATAAATCAAGTTAGAAACTCGGAGTTAAGAATATAACTAAAAGAATATCCGTTGTTTTGTCTATTTGTTTTTAATTTCCGAATATAACGTTACTTATGCTTTCGTTTAAAATGTTACTATGCCTATTCTTCTTTGGAGGGCAGAATAGAAGTTACAAGTCCGACATCCACTTTTTGTAATTTGCTGTGTATTTTTACTGCTGCATTCATGAGAAATTTACATCACAGAGCATTTTTTTTTCTCCAAACAAAACTGTTTACAAACATCTTTTCCAATGATCACATTCCTTTCACATGATTATTTCAGTTTAACTGACTTTAAGCACCTTATACACAATTTCATTCGCCAAGAAGACTCAATTGATTCTATCACAATCCACAACACTATCACAATCTGAATAGGACAAACATAAATTATTTAATTATTATTGCAGGCTTGTTACCTTGTAAAATATTTATCATTAATTCATCACATCATTTTATATACATGACTTCTATTGTAGAGGAAGTAACTTAATCAGTAGATTAAAAAAAGTAATAAAAAGTACAACAGATCTTCAAGTGGATTTTTTTAATATAGTCTCCTTTTATGAAATAAGTTAATATGAAGTTCAAAACGGTGACCAGATGTGTGCTCCTGCTGCACTCAGCTTCCACGCACTCTGTTTATTTAATCTTTATGCCATTTTTAAACATACTTGAAAGTTCATTCAATTCGACCCTTATTATAAGATTGTGATACTTGTGACTGTTCTTTACTCATGATATAAAATTACAAAGAAAGCATGCATAAACAATATTTACATAAATGCTTCTCTTAGTATAAATAAAACATTGTCTACTTAATAAAAACTGTGCAATAATAATACTTATTTCATAATTATTATACTTAAACATTCAACAGCCAACCCGTGTTCTTAAACAAATAAATAAATTACCTGTGTGATTATATCATTTGGCTACAAAATACACACATTGACTAGGTGTATAGGATTTTCCTAAATATTTCATAGGAAGCATTTATTATACCCCAACTTAAAAATGCTCGTGATATATTCAGTAGTGCTCCATGGTAAAAATTGCCAAACTTTGAGCCTCGCTTACGGAGAATATTGTTAAATTCATAAATCAAATTCTTATGGGGACCTCCTAATTCACATTGCATAGCAATTTTTATAACATTCAGGGGATAAAACAGTGTGCTTAAGAAAGCACCTATAGTTGCTCCTGTTAAGAAGTTTTGTAGGCTTTGGTAAAATATTTTTTCTTGCGATGGTAACAGTATTCGTACTTCATCACGGATTATAAAAAACATTGCATTTGATGGGCCATTTCTCATTAATATTGGTACGAGTCCTCTGTAAAACTCTTTAATTCCATAGTGCCTCAAGATGTGGCTTGATGCATGTGCAGTATTCTTGAATTCATGGTGATAATTTGGATGTATAAGCAAAGTTTGCACTCTTTCAAACGGCATGAGTGTTGCTTCAAAACACCCAGCAGCAACTCCTGCCATAGTTTTGGCAACATACGGATTAATCTTATACTGAAGTAGCGGTTGTAAGCACTCATCATAGATACCAAACATTAGAGACATTGACATAGACCTCTGAATTAAAGGAGGTAGCATTCCTCTGTACAAAAATCCTAGTCCCTCTTTCTGTAACTGGTTTAAGGCAAATGTAGCTTCCACTCCATGCATCATCTGCAAAATTATTATGAAGATATTATTAAATTATAAAAAATATGTGTGTGCTTATCATTAACAAATCTACAAGTCAGCTAATAAAATATTATGTGACAAAATATTATGTGACATTGTCACAAAATATATTATTACTTAAATTTATAGAGTAAAAATATATCTTTCCCTTTTATACATTAAAATCTTTTGTAGATTTTGTGTTTACAATTGTCTTATTTTGATTTTGGTGTGCATTACTGTTATCTATATTTATAGATATAGATAGATATATATTTGTTAATTAGTTCAAATATAATTAGATTAGATTTGACATGGAATATATGATTTTTTTTATTTATAGGATAAATGTTTATTTTTTGCAAGTACCCTCATATTTTTTACTATAATAGGCATTGAACAATATTTACCTGTCGAAAAATAAGTTTGTTAAGTGGATAACTAATAAGAATATTGCAGAATGCAGCTCCTCCACCACACGCAAACTCTTTCCAATGTTCTGGAGGAGAAGGGCCTGGCCCTGCTACGGCCATGTTGCCCTCATTAAAGGACCTCCGCTCTAGAAGTTGGTGTTCTGACATTTCGTATTCCTCGCGATTGCATTATTCTTAGTAGAACTTTCGCATTGTCTATAAAAAAAAAGGTTTTTTTTATTATATTTAAAGATTTTTAGGTTATGAGAAATATAAAAAATATTTAACGTTGGTTACGTTTAGTTTCACTCACCTTCTAGGGTATTTTCAATATTTTCCCTTTTAAAAAAAAAGCATTAAATTATGAAAATTGTTGTGTTAAAGAGATAGGCATTTACTAATATTTTAGGCCAATGCCATACTTTACGTCACCGTAAAAGAGGAAGAACTCATTCGTTAGTTTGAAATTACTTATATATTAGCAATGCCGTTGATGTCATTAATTTTTCTTATTTAAATATAATTGTAGTTAATTTGAAGTTTTTACAAAAACGAAATTCAACGGGTCTCATTCGATTACAGCACTCGATATAAAAATCTGTCAAGTGTCATAAATAATAATTGTCATATGGCAATGGTGCAGTTAGCACATTCTGCCAGCGTCAAGTTTTATTCGTAAAAAAACTTCTAAGTTTAAAACGTGTGCTGTCAATGTCCAGCCCCTTAGGAGCAAGTCAGGAGTCGCTCCTGTAAAACGATAGTAGGTTTACTGAGGACAGAAAAGCACTCCTTAGACGCACACGTAAAACGCAGTCCCACACTTATAGAAAAAATGCTCCATAATTTTTATGTTAACAAAGAACAATTTTTGCACGTTTTGGAACTCTGATATAGTCAGCCTGACATAACCTTGTGACAGTAAAATATAATAATATCTCACATTTGTTAGTATGTTATTTCTTGTTTCCTTGTTTTAGTTACTATTTTATAGACAAATACTTACCTAATTTTAAAATAGAAATTTATTTAACATCAGTGTAATAAGACATGGCAGCTCTTTTGAAAAAAAGGGCCCTGGCTGAGTACAACAAATCTTTTCAGGTATTAAGTATGTTATGTTAGTGTCGGCTTTTCGGCTCATTTCATTGGGACGCCATGGCAGCACAACCAGTCGCACTACCAAATCAAATGTATAGAGCTCTATGGATGGTACCTCACTTTGTGTCCTATCGGTTGCCAGTGGCTTCTCGACCACGCTGGTCGCGCTTACAAATCTACCAATAAACTGTATAAGCGGTATTAGGCGTTTCACTCATTCGGCTCCTGCCAAGTGAGTGAACCTGCCAATAACCCCAGAAATCAATATCTCGTCAAATGAGGTAATAGATATTCTCACATGGTTAAAAAAAATATTAGAATATTTTCTGAAATCTTCATAAGTTGATAAATAGTTCTTACGTATCACAATCAGCTACAAAAGGATGTACCCACCACTGCTTTATCTTCCTTGGGTGTAATTTTCTTATATGCTGTACATATAGTATAATTGCTAACTTTTCAATGTATATCTTGAAACTCTTGTTGTTTCTGGTATCTTCTCTGGTGTCTCGTTTGGTAACCTTCCATGGTTTGTCCATGTCTACGGAGTCCACGATGTCTACACCATGAATTCCACTATGGATCCCAATGAAATAGGGCATTTACTACTTACAAGGTACTCCTTGTACACATCTATAGACATGGTATTTGCAATGTTTAAAAAGTGGTTTATTCATTGTTCTCTAATAAACCTTTTGCTGTGTGAACATTAAGTATGTAATTGAAAATATTATAAAAATTCTAGGATGGCCCGGCTTCAAAAAAGCTACACTTAGCCAAAAAACCGTTGATTGGAAGTTCCGCAGCAGCCTTTGTGGGGCTGCTAGAGAAATGTAAATCCAGTGAGGAGGCTCTACAGCTGCTTCTACGTGTCTCCGACTGCCTCCAATTCCAAGAGTCTGATGTTGAAGAGGCCATTAAGAAGCTTTCAGAACATTTTCAGTCTGAGGAGGAGTCAGTTGTTAGAGTCAAGATATTGTGGCTGTTTTGCGATATAGGGCTAGAATGTCCAGGTGCTAACCTCTACAATTTGATAGAGGAGACTATACACTTGATTAAGAATGAATCATCACATAAGGTATTGTATTTTGTACACAACAATGGCCAAATTAATAAAACAGATAACCTCTACTGGAGTTTAAAATCAATTATTACAATTCGTTTTTATAGCTGGTATTAACTACCTGTAGTTAATTGACTACTCTCAAAATTTAATTGTCATTCCTCATGAATGCTGTTTGAATCATTCTATAAAATTCTTAGTCACTTCTAAACTGTTTGAATTTTAATTGATATTTTTCATATTCTAAATTTGGTTTGAAGGCATATAATAAAGGTATGTATTTGTTTAACTTTTATTCCTACTCGAAGTTTCGCCACGGGTTATACAAGCCTTGGTCACGAGTTGGCTGAAGAGGCGGGTAGTCCAGTATGGGAGCTGCGAGCAGTTTTATCAACTACCCACATTTCACCTTCACATTCGGAAAGACTGTGACACTAACAATGTTAAATGGTTAACAACACTAACAATGGAAAGACTAACAATGTCCGCAGACATATTAAATGGTAAATGGCAAGGTTTAATTTAGTTAATCACTGGATTCCATGTCGCAGGCAGTTTATATTCATCTTCCCCATTGAATTTTTTATATTATAAACAAATACCTTTATTATACGTGTTCAGACGATTTAGAATATAAGGTTCTGAAGGTCAGATTAATTTCTGTAATCCTAGTGTGGGTCATTGAGTGTGGCAGTATTTATTTATCGTTATTTTTTTCGGAATGACTAAATCCTTGTAGCTCTAATGGCCTTTCAAGAGTCATCGGACACGTATGAGTTAGGGTGAGCGCAGAAGGCATCGAGCCTAAACGCTCCCTCGAGCCTAAGCGCTCCCTCGAGCCTAAGCGCTCCTTCGAGCCTAAGCGCTCCTTCAAGCCTAAGCGCTCCTTCGAGCCTAAGCACTCCCTTGCCGGTAAACCAGCAGAAGGAACGCACCTCGCCTTAGGGTGTTGCTTTGGGAGGGTATTGCAGGATTGGGAGTCGATGAGAAGTGTTCAGGCATGTGCCGATATCTGGTAAAAGTGTTGGCTGAAGACCATGTGTGTTGATGGTGTGGCGAGGGGGACGTCTTCGTCTCCGCCGGCATGGACGTGTAGTGTATATGTGTAGTGTGCAAGTGTAGCGTAAGAACCGCATTGGCACATTATTTATTACTTAATGATTATAACTCTGTTTTTGACAGTTTCCTACTGTAGTAGTATACCTTAGTGTACCTTTCAAAAAGTATTTTTTATTATTTTATTTGGGAAAACAAGCAGTAATATAACTCTTATTATTATTTGCGTTGTTGCGTCGTCCGAGGAACAACATAACTAAGTTCATTACATACCTCAGTACAATCAAATTTATTATGGCATAAGCCATGAAATAACTTAGCTTCAAGATACATACGTCTGGATTTTAATGTTAAGATATTATACCTATTCATCAGTTCAGTGTAAGACAAATATATAGAAAAACATTATAATTACTTTTAGGTTATAGCTCAAGGTATAGCAACTCTGCTAAAGCTTGGCAGTAAGCTAAGTGAGGATAAAATTCTCATGATGCGCCTTGTGTCTGTAGCCAAGGACAACTTAAAGGATACCAGTCACCAAGTCAAGTGTCGGTGCATACAACTTATCAGTGAACTGTACCCTATTTGTCCTGAAACTGATAGGACCCTGGAGACAGTCGCAGAGGCTGACGCTATTGTCAAGTTGCTTGGAGATTATTCTAATGCTGAGGTACTGTCTTATATACTTTTATAACTCTTGAATTGTCTATTTTTTATTTCAGCATGTCATATCTTTCTAGAATACAAATTTTACTGGATTTCATATTTTAAATATGTAAATTTCTTATACTCATGATTTATTAATTAATGTACATAAGTTTCTTTTATGTTATATTTTAAGGATGCAAGAGTGCGTTGTGAAGCATTCCAATCCCTACTCACATTGAATGATCGTGGGCTAACACTGAGTGCAGACCTGTATGATCATGTATGTCCTGCTTTGTCGGATGATTATGAAATTGTGCGTGAAGTGGCCTTAAAGTTGGTGTGGTTGTTGGGTAATAAGTATCCAGAGAAGTGAGTATAATTTTACATTAGTTTCATTAGTGATGAACTGGCATGTGATTATTGAAAAGTGCTTTAACAATAGTGATGTATAAAATATGCATTATATTTTTATTTATTTGTTTATATGTATTAGGTTATGTTATATGGTATGTATATTTATTTTTCTATATTTGTTTTTTCCTTTAGTACGTTTATTAAATCAAATATTTTTCTATAGTCGACCAAATCTCCTTATAAAATATATTTGGGAATTCAATACGCGTGTATTGCGCGAGTATTGTAATACGCGTGTAGATTGGTATTGCTCCCATTGAATATTTGTCAAATCTGCTTTACATAGTCGGCCAAATCTCTTTATAAAATATATTTGGGAATTCAATACAGGTGTAAGATTGCTATTGTTACCATTGAATATTTGTCAAATCTTGAGTTTTACAAAAAATATTGAGTATTGATAAATATGTAATTATTTATTCTTTAATCTTCAATTGTTGAAGTGTATGTTAGTAGTGTTGTGATTGAAAACGATAGTTAGCGCACAGGGTTGGGGTTTATAGTAATTTAGCAGCAGAGATATGGTAGGAGACAATGCTTGAAAGGGTATTTGTTATATCAGTGTCAGATTAAAAACAACTGATAAGCATGAGTTTACCTCATGCCACATCACATGGTGGTTGAAAGCTGGTCGGGCTCGACGGGTCTTATATAGCTGTATTCACTATGACAAATTTGTTGTTATCTGTTTGTATCTATTAGGTAATGATGTTACTAATAGTCTAATACTTTAAGTTTAATGTAATATTAGGTTCTTACCTATGAAATTGCCGTTTTATATGGAAAAAATCAAATATGTTTTTGTATGAAAATTATATATTAAATTAATCGAAGTATTGTCCATTATTACCAATACACTATTGCTATTTTAATAGAAGTTGATTGATGTGTCTGCTATAGAACTCCTGAGGACGGGAATCGATGAATTCTCTCTGAATCGATGAATCGATGGGAAGGCGTTTTTCACTACCACATCGGAGTTGAATTTTTTCCCCTATAAAAAGGTATCCAATTTTCGAAAAAAAAAATGTTAATTAGTAGGGGGTCTGGCGATTACGGTGGGTGACGGAGAGTTTCCTGTCGAAGTTCCTGTAACCTTGAGAATGTCTGTCGTGCAGTGTGTGGACGAGTGTTATCATGGCGAAGTAGTGGACTAGAGCGATTGACCACACTCTGTTGTTTGATAGAGAGTTTGTCCATCATCGTTACCAGTTCTTCACAGTAGACATCTGCATTAATGTCGTGACAGATCTCAAGAAGATGTAGTGGATATTACCGGCACAGGACCACCATATAGTCACCATGAGCTTCTTTTGACTCAGTTTACGTTTGGGATATTGTTTAGTTATGTCCTCCTACGTACAACCATTGTGACGAATATTTACGATTATTATACACGATCCACTTCTCATCAAGTGACAATACACTTCAGAATTCCTTCATTTTTGTGCCGGTTCGGCAAAGTAAAGCAGGCAAACTTCGACGCATGTTTGCAGCTGCCTTTCATTAAGCTCATACGGTACTCACTTTCTGTTATGGACATTATCCGGATAGGATGAACCTCCTATCCGTTAATCCTAATAGGATTTCTTGATTAAAACGACTTCTTGTTGTTTAAATAGAGCCGGGGTAGCGCAGAGGTACTTTATTCTTAGATGTGTTCGGAGTGAAGCCGCTGGATGGAATGTCGGGGATTTTTTTTTTTTTTTTTTTTTAGGAGAGACAACCAGGAAAAATCCTGCATGGGACACCTGGTACCAGGTAGTGTCGGACTCCTACCGACTAAAAAACCTGATTGCCTCAACATCGTGTATGTATAGTTCTTGTGGCCCTAGTGGCCTTTCAAGAGTCACCGGTCGCGTTGATGTAGGGCGAGCGCAGAAGGCGCTCAGCCAGGAGAAAAGTGTGCGTTGCAACAGCCTAAGGGCTCCCCCGCCGGTAAACCGGCGGAAGGAACGGACCTCGGCTTAGGGCGTTGCATTGGGGGGATACCGCGGGATCGCGTGTCGGCGAGAAGCGCCCAGGCATGTGTCGATGCCTAGTGAAAGTGTTGGCTGAGGGCCGGTGTGTGTTAACGGTGTAACGAGGGGGACGTCCACGTCTCGGCCGGCGGGGACGGTGTCTGTGTACTGTGGTTTGTGTGGGAACCGCATTGGCAGCGGTGATCGGGTCGTCGGGATCGTCCAGGATGTGCCGCGGGCGACGATAGCGCGGAGGGGCACTCCTGTCCGGTATGTAGGTGAGGGAAGAGACAATCAGGGGGTTGGGATGGTTTGGGATAGCGTCATAGTAGCGTCGGGCGGTGTCTGTTATGTATTTGACGATGGAGGGAAGCTCCAAGTCCTTGTGGAGGTCAACGTTGCGCATGTACCATGGTGCGGCCACGGCCTTGCGCATGAATCTATTTTGCAATTTTTGGAGGATTGCAATGATGGAGGGAGCTGCGTGTGCGAACACAACGCTAGCATATGTCATAATGGGACGGACGAGAGTTTTGTACAATGTCAACTTATTTCTAAGCGACATTTTACTTCTCCCGCCTACGAGGGGGTTGAGGCGACCGAGCACAAAGGCGGCTCGGTTGCGGACGGTTTTGACGTGTTCTCGGAAGGTCAGTCTATGGTCTAGAGTGACTCCGAGATACTTGGTCTTCCTGACGAGAGGAATTGTTTGACCGAAAAGGGTTATCGGGAGAGGGGACAGCTTAGGCCTACGAGCGTTAGCCGTGGGAAAAGGGAAGCACATGGCTGCACTTTTCGTCGGGTTTATCTCTATCCTCCACCTCGCAAACCACTCACCTAGGGCGGTGACTGCGCGCTGGAGGCGTAGAGATACCATTCGTAGGTTCCTATCTGAGGCGTAGAGGGCGGTGTCATCCGCGAAAAGGGCGAGCTCTATTCCTGGGGTGGGGGGGATGTCGTTAGTGTCGAGGGAATAGAGCGTGGGTGCTAGAACGGAGCCTTGTGGGACTCCAGCTCTGATTGGGTGGGGGCTAGACAGAGTGCCTTCGACTCTGTAGCGAAAAGTGCGATCGGTAAGGAAGTGTCGGGGAGCCCAAAATGGTTCGTCTTTTATACCATTTGGCTTCCCCCCCCACCATTTGTTTACATGTGTACCCCTCCCGCTGCCCGCGGGGGATCGTTTATTGTCATACATTAGAATTTTACATATTATTTCCTTAAATCTAATTAGAATTTACTGTAAAATACTTTCTATAGGTAGATCCAATAAGATCTTGACGCTATGACGTTCGGTTGCGAGTGGATAGGGTGCGCGGCTGTGCGACATATTTACGTTACCACGTCCCCCGCTTCAGGAGTATAAATATTCGCCCTCCAGGCGGAGGGTTACTTAGTTGTTCTCCGGACGTCATAGCGACTATTTATATTACACAACTTATCCCTAGTATACCTTACTTACGCTACACACCAACAATTATCCTAATAGGGAAGTAAAAGACACACTAGGGAATATTTTAATAACAAATTATACAACAGACATTATACATTTCAAAACAACTTAATACTATATGCGAAACTAATTATGTACAAGTACCCTAGCCCTATTTACATGGTCGTTGTTAACTTTATACTTCGTCGTTAACACTTTCCAAGCTTCTTCCCTTTCCCGATTTGACGCAAATGAATCAATATCGTTTTAATACTTATGCCGAAGGCTGCTACCAACTCAGACGTGGTTTGAGATGAATCTGCTTCCACTATGCTTTCAATTCGTCATTATCGACTTCAGGCTCCGGTCGTTCACGGCGCTTGTTCTTGAGGTCGAAATTTCCAGAACGCAAACGATCAAACTAAGAACGTTTTGGTCCGTCCACATCGTTGATATTGCGCGCCATCTGTGCTGCGTTGCTACCACTACGGAACTCATATTCGACACTAATGCGCATATTTAACTTTTCCATGGTTCGAAGTGACCACTATGAACAAACAGCAATTTCATAGGTAATGGCCCTATATTAATATCAACTATTTTAAATATTTTTTCTTCCCTTACGGAATCTGTTTTGTTCTCAGCACAATAACACTTCAAGATGGTGAAACTACGATGCGGCTAGTTGACGACGCATTCATCCGCATATGTTCCGCTGTGAACGACCTCTGCATGCAAGTCCGCGCACTCGCCTGTACCTTACTAGGAACTACACGCGCCGTCTCTGACCGTTTCCTGCTGCAGACGCTCGACAAGCAGATCATGAGCAACATGAAGGTGTGTATAGTGTAAAATCATCTGACATGATTTCGGAAAAAAAAATGTTTACAACTTATGAAAGTTATTGTGCTCCATAACTTCTATCTTTCAACATATTGTTTGCATTATAATATGACTTTGAAATATATTGCGATCTTTTGAAAAGTTTAAAATAGTTGAAAAGTTTAATATGCTCATGGAATATATTTTTTTTATAAAAGGAAGGTGGCAAACGAGCATACAGTCCCCCTGGTGGTAAGTAAATACTGTCGCCCATAGACATCCACGATACATGCCGAGATTAGTCCAAAATGACAAACTTTGACACGCCTCCGGATGCGTTGCCTACCTTTGTTGATGAATCTCCAAAGAATGGATTTGGAGAAAGGGTTGGGGACATGGGAAGGGATAGAATAGGAATGTGCTCTGGCATATCTCACTCACTACCGAAACACGTATGTACACATTGGGGAATATGATAAAGTAGAAAATGCAGTACATTTCAAGGTATTCTGTATCCTGTGACAGAGAGGTAACGAGCCCAGTCGAGTGCGCCCAGCGGCTGTTGGATAGCACCGTGCACTTTCCCTCTCCAAATATGAAACATATTTATTTAATTAATTATAGTTTTTAGAGTCTGCTGGTCACCAGTACTGCATATGTAGTTTTAATGCATATGCATAGTTATACTGCATATGAAATCGAATTGCTCAAAGTAATAGTGATTTTTTTTATAATATTTGAAACTCGTGTTTTCTGTAGTACATTGGAAGTTATTGAAAAGTAATGGTGAGATTTTATAAATACGATGGACTATGCAATAAGACACTGACATGTTTTGTTGCTTTTCTATATCGATACTTCCAGGGCCGTCTTAAGTCTATTCTGCGCCGGGGTGCGGGAGTGTATCCTAAGACAGTCAAACATCCTATTGTGTATCCTATGACAGTCAAATATCCTATTGTGTATCCTATGACAGTCAAATATCCTATTGTGTATCCTATGACAGTCAAATATCCTATTATGTAATTGTTTACTATAGCGTTATATTTTTTCATTACCTTTAAAAGGTGAGCGCCCGGGGTGCACCGCACCCCTTGCACCCCCTGGTAAAGACGGCCCTGGATACTTCTATACTAATATAATAAAGAGGTAAAATTGTGTGTTTTACTGAACCAATTTTAAAAATTCTTTCACAAATTATCCGTGTCTAATATAGGCTATATTATATTTGGAAAAAAAATTGAAAAAAAAACTTATAAACCGAAGCGAGGGCGGGTCGCTAGTAATGTATAAAACAATATTGATTAATAATAATATTGGGATATGTATATGTTTATTTAATATTTAAAAAATAAAGGGTACATATATGCAGAATAATTTCTTGGTAGTCATAAAACTGTGATTATCACGGCACTGCATATTCGCTTAGGTAAAATTGATACTTTTTTGACCGGTTTAAATATACATACTTTAGTATACAGGTTGCTCAAAGTTAGATTAAGTATCTAAGTTAGATTTGTAAATAGTAAGTACTTTTTAATATTTTTACTTTATCTCTATTGGAATTGTATTCTAAAACTCCGAATTGTATATTTAAGTGTTCTCCTTCCATATAAATGATTCGTATATAATAAGATATAATCAAAATTTATTAAGATACAGCAATTAAATAATTGAAATATTATCTACTTAGATTTTTTAAACTGAACAATCAAATGAATCTTATTTTATAAATGAAAAGCAACAGAAATATTGTTCAACAACATATTGCATTTACCATCATATTTACAAAATCTCTCCATTACTTTTCAGTATCAAATAGCCCATTGTTGTTTAGTGTGAAGTTTATAGTGGAGTGTAGGCTTTCTCGGCCGGTGTCCATATTAATTGAATCTTCCGGGCTACTTGGCCGAGGTCTTCTGGAATCTCTTCTCTTTCTTCCAAACGTTTCGTCAACAACTGCGGTTCACATCTTCAGTTGCGACTGTGTTCACTTTCGGAGAGATGATATCTCTTCGGCTTCTCGAACGCAACTGACTCGACGACTGTGGTGCACCGGTATTTATAGTAGGCGAGGGTAGTTGTGATTGTGTGTGTACCGACACACCGATATTTATAGTGGGCGAGGGTAGTTGTGATTGTGTGTGTACCGAGTCTGTTTTTGTCCCCCCCTCTCGTCTCTCTTCCCCGTGAGCTTGGTGTCTTCGGAGTGCCGGATACCAGATATTACGGAGTCTTAGATTCTCTTCTTTTTTGTTAAAATTGTTGGGATCACCACTACCCTCGCCCACTATAAATATCGGTGCGTCGGTACACACACAATCACAACTACCCTCGCCCACTGTAAATACCGGTGCGCCACAGTCGTCGAGTCAGTTGCGTTCGAGAAGCCGAAGAGATAACATCTCCTCGAAAGTGAACGCAGTGGCCACTGAAGATGTCAACCGCAGTTGTTGACGAAACGTTTGGAAGAAAGAGAAGAGATTCCAGAAGACCTCGGCCAAGTAACCCGGAAGATTCAATTAATAAAATAGTGTGAAGTTTACTTTGAGCTTCAAGTGATTCATTGATAAAAGTATTCAGAAAAAGCGTACGTTGCACGAGCGTGGCGCGGAGCTGGTGCGGTCGGGCGCGTGGGCCAGCGGGCGGCGCTGGGCGGACGACGCGCCCGGGCAGCTCGTGGAGACCGGCAGCGTGCAGCTGCTGCCCGGTGGTGCCGCCGGCGCCTTCGTGCACGGGCTCGAAGACGAGCTCATGGGTGAGTCGCTGGTCATGATGAGGGCTATTGTAACTGGAGTTACACTCACAGCACCGGCTATACGGGTTAACCATGTTAATTGTAAATAGAGCTAAACTCACGGCGCGAAATATAGCTGAACTCACACTGGATACATGCTCAACCAGGGCAATTATAAATGGAACTAAGCATGCCTATATTTATTGTAAAATATACTGTAGCGTCGTCGGAGCCGCCGACTCCGGAGGAAAAACATTTGTTGTTACATTCACTTACCACTTTGTACTAAACTACTTAAACTTTTTTAAATAGTTTTTTTACTTAAATAAATAATTAAAAATTCGCACCGTATGTAACGTTGGGTTTTGTTGTAAGGTAATTTTCATTATTTATTTTCTTAAAAGACTTTTATATTTCTTAATAAATAAAAATAAAACGAAGGGTTGAGTGCAGGTAGAATGCGAACCGACGCCCTCTCTGAGGCCCTATTTTTTCGGAACTCAATTATTTTTACGTTTTGTTCAAGTAAATTATTAACAATTGCGTTCTCGCGCCCTTTGAGATTTTTTCTAAATCGTCACACCGGCATTCATTGAGCCTTAGATAAAGGATTCTGTTTCGTATCTTATGTCCACAGAGGTGCGCACCGCAGCTGTGGAGGCTGTGTGCCAACTGTCCCTGGAGAACCCAGTGTTCGCAACAACGTCTTTGGATTTCTTAGTGGACATGTTCAACGATGAGATCGAAGACGTCCGCCTGCGCGCCATCGACTCCCTCACGCGCATCGCTCATCACATCGTACTGAGGGAGGACCAATTGGAGATCATTCTTGGAGCTCTAGAGGTAAGAGGTAGATTTATAATTGTCTAGGTGTAAAATGTACCATTCGCAAAATGTCCACGTGACGCAAAATGTTCAGTTCGTAAAATGTCCTACACCTAAATCTAAAGACATTCTGAAAAATAAAACCTAGGACGTTATTGCAATAATAAATAATCAAAGTAAGTAAAACTATGTATATTTTGTGATTAATAATTATTATATACAGGATGTAAGCAAATGTTTCCTGAAGTGCGAGACCGTGGATTCCATTCATAATTTTGAGTTCATTGAAAATAAAAATCAATATTTATGAGATTTTACTAACTTGACACATTTTTTTAAAAAAAGCCAGCAATATGTTATTGGCTGTGTTAAGGCTTATGAAGTTCTACAATATTTTCTAAACATTTTATTTTTGAAACCTATGGTGATTATTGCAATCTACCTGTCCGACTGCTGCGTGTCATCGACTTTATTCTATATTGATATTAACATTGGAAAATGTACCCAAATATTAAAATAAATAATCCCAACTAACATTTTGGCGTTAAGAAAAGCGCTATAACAGCTAATTAAGAGTTCTTTTGTGGCACTGAAGTCGTATAAAGGCGCTAATAATTGCTGATATAGCGCGTTATAATAACTCACGTATAACCCCGAAATAGGTCCATGCTTATACGGCTTGAGGTCCCTTAATAACTATGCCATGCCGATAGTGAGTGATGTTTTATATATAGCTGTTACTAAAACAAGTAAATCTATATCGAAATAATGTTGTAAAGTAAATCATTTTCGTGAACATTAAATGGGTTATCTTTGTGAACATAATGGCGTCATCTATAAACACTTAAGGTTCCCTATTACTCTATTATTCCATCTATAGCGCGTGTAAAGCGGTAGTTAGCACTATTGTGTAAACTGCAGTTCAACAGTAGGATTTTAAAGCCTTTAAGACAGTGATCTTTATAGGTTTCAGTTGCATAATGGTGTGAGTTAAAGGCTTAATATGTATTTTTCTTAAGTGTGTTAAGGTTCTCATTGAGTGTGTTACATTATTTAGGTTAGATTAAAGAAATGATATAGCAGCAATTATTTATGCGATAACTCAACCTAAGGTGATAATTCCGCAAAATGCTTGAACCTGTACAAAAGTTTTAGTAGAAACCACTCCATCAATTAAAATCTCTTGAGTGTCTCCAATGTACATTCTAAAGTGATATGAAAGCGTTTCCTAGCTCCTAAAGCATCTAGCATTGTTATATTTATAGTTATATATGTTATATTATATATATTATAGTCGTCAATTAGTTCTATAACAGCGCTAATCGCAACTCTTATTATATTTTCTTATAGTTGCGATTAGCGCTGTTATAGAACTAATGACTTTCATATTTATTAATATAGAATTTAAGGGATTATAATGGATTCCACTTACACCATTTAAAGCCAAGAGCCTTTAGGAAGAATTGGTAGAGACCTTAACCAGCTTTCAGTGTTGCATACAAACCAAAGCCATAAGAGTAAGTTGTACAGTGGTTCCCACTAACGCGACTATACCTTTTTAACTTGCCATATTTTTCTTTATAGCTCTATATTCTCGCCTGAAGTTTTTTTTATATATTTACAGTCAAAAGTTATTATCGAAGCTTTTATATGTCCTTATACCAGTTTAAACCCTTTAAAAGGTTGCCATTAGCGTTAATTTGTTTATTGGGATGTTTACCTCATTTTTAGGACTATTCAATGGATGTAAGGGAAGGCCTCCACAGAATGCTGGGATCGTGTACCGTCGCTTCGAAGACTTGCTTGGAAATGTGCATAGACAAGATTTTAGAAAACCTCAAAAGATATCCACAGGTAAGAATTGCAGACGAACGTGTGACTTTCAAATAAATTCGTATGTAGTAGGTTCAACGTCGTCAATAATTCGCATAATTGATGTGTCTAAGTATCTTGTCACATTATGTGAAGTCTTAAATCTATTTACTCCCCAAAATTCGTATTAATAGCGTATTAAAGGTGATTATGACTATGTATATGTTAACCTGTAGATTTTAAAAAGATTTGAATGTCCCTACATTCAAATGAGCTGCAAGTACGGGTCACAGAGGTTTGTCACCTTTGGTTTTTATAGTTAGAAAGGGAATTTACGAGTTCTCTGTCGTAGCAGCCTGTGTTATGCTGGTCTTTTACAAATAAATTCGAATGCTCAGTGTCACGAGTGTGGGAGAGGTCTATTGCATAGGTGTGTGTAATTGTGTCTATGCATACTTTTGAGATCAGTTGTGATAATTTGTAAAAGCGTATTCGTTTTTTAGCGTTGTAATTTTCTGGTGTCTGGGGGATTGTAAAAGTTTGTATATACACTAGTCTTAAATATTAGTAAATATGACTCGATAATGTCTCTGCCAAGGAATATTTGAAAGTTACTAATAAGAGTAGTGTTGTTAAAACGAGCACTGGCTATGAACTTGGCTAGCCTACTATTTAACCTTAACCTTAACTGCTTTAGACTCGAACTTTTAAGTAGAGTTTAAGTTTTAAGGGTTTAATGTTTGATGGTCTTAAACCATCAAACATTAAAAATATTGACGATAAGGCTCACTAGATTTTAACGCTAGAGTCTTAAAAGTTCATTATAGCTCGAGCGTTAAGCACTCGACGCTCGTTTTTACAGCACTAAATTAAAGACTTTCACCATATAAACAAATAGCGTTCTTATTTACAGGACAAACGGTCTACGTTCCGTTGCGCACAGCGGCTGGGCAGTGGTCACGCCACGCTGGTCCTGCCGCTAGCGGCGCGGCTGCTCGCAGTGCACCCTTTCTTCGACATGCCTGAACCAGACGTCGATGACCCGGCCTGTATCCTTTATCACACACCACGTGACGTAACTAGCTCATGTTATATAGCCCGGCAACTCTAACCGTGACAACTTTGACGGAAACTCGAGAAGTGAAGTTGAGTTTTTGTTTGATTATTATAAAAATTGTGTATTGTTGGTTTTGTTGTATAGTGATAGTGTATTAAACTTCAAAGTTTATGTTTATGTATAATATTTATGATAGCTAAATAAAAACATAAGACTGCGTTTATCGTGTGCTTGCAAGGAGTTCAAATCTTCTGTCCTCAGTAAACCTACTATAACTTTACTGAACGATTCCTGACTTTCCAATGGGACCCAACATTGACAGGATACGTTTTAGACTTTAAAATTGTTTATTACGAAGAAAACTTGACACTGGCGAACTCCTCCTGCTCAGTATAGTGATAGTAGGTTTACTGAATACAGACGAGGACTCCTTGGAAAACACAAAAATCCAATGTCCAATGATTTTATTTAATTATCACAAATATTACGCACAAAAAACACTTTGAAGTGTAATAAACTATCACTATTAAACAACAAAACGAACAATATACATTTTTTATTATAATCAAACAAAAAAACAACTTCACCTCTCGAGATCCCGCCAAAAAGTCAACTTTAAAATTGTGAATTACGAAGAAAACTCGACACTGGCACAATGTGTTAATCGAATCGAAATGTGTTAATTGGCATGTAAGAAAAAAAAAGATAATTCCATTGACTCGGCACCAGACATGTGCGTGCTGATCTTGGTGCTGAACGCGGCGGCGCACTGCACCACGATGTTGCCGCTGTTCGAGGAGCACACCGTCAAGCACTACACGTACCTGCGCGACACTATGCCGCACCTCGTCCCGCACCTGCCGATAGGTATGTCTACACCATCCTGTAAACTTGACTCGCCATCAGACATGTGCGTGTTAATCCCGGTGCTGAACGCGGCGGCGTACTGCACCACGATGCTGCCGCCAGGGACACGATATCGAATGAAAAGTATCGATACTATACTTATGAGCAGTATCGCAAAAAAAGTATTGTACGCATAGAAGTATCGATACCCCAAGGTAATAAATAATTTTCCTTAACGATACTTTTCATAACGAAAAAAAAAACTCCCGAATCCCGCTTTTCTACATTTGATAACGAAAAAAATCGTCGATAGAACGAAATAGCGATAATTACCTCATTGGAGTACTGTCATAAAATTAATAGTTTTCAAGTTATAAGGAAAGAAGACCATTTTGCAACTTTGACCAATGTTTAAACTATTTTTGGCATGCATGCCGTTATCGAATTTATGAAATTCTTAATCTAAGGAAGAAATCCCATAGGACCACACTGTTGCCTGTATATAATTGTGTCACGTAAAAACCCTCATTGACTGGCCTTCATGCACTAAAATATAAAACGAGAAGTGAAGATTGGTTTCCAAGCAGCATAATATCTAGTGCTCCATTAAATACACTACAAATAAATATTTTAGTCTGCCTTTTGTACAATTTCATTTATGTGCAATAAAATATAAATTTCATACTTATTATGTTTTATTACTTTTTGTAAACGCATGAAATTTTTAGCGACTCGACGCATTAATTTTTTTTTGCTACTTTAAACCGAATGTTTAAAAATTGTGTGTCGCTTTATAACAAATAACCCTTTCATTCATTCATTCATTTAATAAATAATTCTCAGGCGATGCTCAACAATCGAGTGAAAAGAGCGAAACTGCAATGGATGACAGCGCAGTGCGCCGATTTTTCGACTCTGTATTACAACATATTGACAATCCCAACCTGTCCACTGGGCTCCGGCTGAAGATGCTGCAGTCTGCAGAAGAGCAACTCAACAAGTAAGGACCTTGTACTCTTAATTTCAGAAATATCTTGACCTCTTTGTTGTAATCTGCATCTACATCTCCCTATATTCAAAATCACACATATCCAAAACTTTTTTCCGGATGAGCTTAATGTTGGAGTGAGTCTAATATCCAATTCCACCAACATGCGTTTATTTTAACCGTATGTTTGAAATTGGCGCGAGCGTCTTTGCATACCCGCACACATTGAATATTTTGAAGCAACATTTTTTTGTCCCCGCCATATTGCAGGCGGTTTGATATTTTTGAGTAGTAACACGCGCTCGGCGGCGAGCGGAGTTAAATTGAGTTAAATTCACACCGCGGTCTCGGACAGTTGATTATTGATATTCGCGCCTATTAATAGGTCTTGTTCGCGATATCCTTGTGCCACGCGAGTGTTTTGGTTGGAATTGTTTGGGTGTGATTGTGCTTGTGGTTTGGAGTGATTTCTCGAGGTGATTTGCTGCCGGGTGTGAGTTGCCGAACGATAGCGGCCACCGGCTCACCACAGGACGAGACTTGGATTACTACACAAGTATTTATTGGGAATTTATGTATTTATTTATTCAATCACACTAAGATAGGTCACGTCTAGTAGGGACTAGCGTAGGTACACTTTCCAGATTTGTGCGTGGGCAAAACCACCTGGGGTAAGTGAGACCTTTAAATTGTGTAAATTGTAGTTTATTGTGCTTACCCACCATTTTGGGTGGATATATTGAGTAAGTTTATTACATTTGGGCCCGAGTGCACATTCCTCGGGCTGCTTTCGCGTAACGCGAGGCAGGTGCGCGCCTAGTGTGCGCATCGTAAACAACTGGTAGCAGAGCGTGGTTGATACCGTTATCAACCATTCTTTTTTTGTTTTATTTTATTTTGTCATTATTCATCAACTTGAGAATTGTAACTTCCCGTGTTAAGGGCCTTGCGTATATTGGGTCCACGCTCCTGGTACATCGTAAACATCTTGGTAGCAGAGCGTGGTTTGATACCGTTACGTGATATTGATGATACTGATAATACCGTTAGGTAGGTAGTTAATATTGATGACTTTTGTATTGTTTGTATATTGGTAATTTGATTTAAATAGTTTGTTTTGATTTTATATTTTACGTTCACGGTTGAAGGCTAGGCCCTACGTATAATTGGTATTCTGAAGATATTTTGAATCCACGCGTGCGACGTTAGTAGCTGGCTAGTTACCCACACGCGTTAATAATTTATTTTGGATATAACGCTTCACGTTTTTTTTTGATAGCTGGACATTGTGGTTATATTGAGTCCACGCTCGTGTACATTTTTGGTTGCGTTTATTTTAATTTGATAATTTAATTTGTTTTTTTTTGTTGTTGTTTTGTCAGGTAGTCTTAATTAATATTTTGGACGGTTATACCTTCTTGAAGACACATACGCACCCCCTTTTGTTTTTTATTGTGCCTCCACTGCATTTTTTGTTTTTTTTATTTTGTTATTTTTTTTGTTATTGTTGTTTTTTTTTTTACTTTTATTTTTGTTTTTTATTTTTGGTTTTTGTTTTGTATTGCGTGCGTCCTGAAGTGTAGACATGTCTGTCAAGGTGACCTTCTCCACACATCAGTCCGCAATGACTGCGCAGCTGAGATGGTTTTCTTCTGCGGTGGCAATGGTCGACCGCAAGGACCGGAAGCAAGCCTTACTCGCCCGGGCGAGTGAAATGCCGGCCCGTTTGGTGGCGTTAGATAGGAGTTTTGCTGAGGGTTTGACATTTATGGCGCATTTGGAAACGCATGTACCGGACGAGCAGAAGCAGCGTTATGAAGCGGACTTTGGCCAGATTTACGATTTTGTGGACGCAATTAACGAGGCGGTCTCCCACATCTCAGCTCCCTCTGGTGGGGATTCACTTGTTGCACCCCACGCCTTGTTGGGTCGTCTCCCCACGCTCAACCTTCCCACCTTTGACGGTGATTTGGACCAGTGGTTGAGCTATTATGGGATGTTCAACAGTTTGGTGGACTCCCATTCCGACCTGTCAGCTGCTCAAAAAATGGCGTACCTGTTGGCCTCCTTACAGGGAGAGGCTCTAGGCCTGGTACAGCACCTGAAGGTCGATGACAGCACCTACTCGACAGCCATGGACTTGTTGAAGCGCCGTTACCACAACGTGCGCCTTTTGGCTGACACCCATGTGGGGCAAATTTTGAACCTGCCTAAGGTTGCTTGTGCGTCAGCCTTACGGACAGACGTTGTTAACCCGGTTTTGGTGGCTGTTAACGCCTTAAGGCGATTGGATTTACCTGTGGACCAGTGGTCCTTTTTGCTGCTCCATATTGTGTTGGCGAAACTGCCTTTGGAGATGCGGCTGCGCTTTGAGCGACAATATGGTGGGGACAGCTCCACCCACTTGCCTTCCTATGAGGAACTCGAAAGGTTCCTCGAAGACGAGTGTCGCAGGGTGGATACCGTGGAGGGTTCCACTCTCTTGATGCCGCAGACTAGCGTTCGCCGAGAGCGACCACTGGCCCGACCGCAGGGTCCGCCGGTGAATAAGCAGTCACGGCCGAGATATGGGGTCTCCCAAGAGGAGTCCGTGGCTTGCAGATTCTGCAAGCGCTCCGGCCACCGGATGACTGCTTGTCACAAATTTGTGGCTTTGCGCGTAGCAGCGCGTCGACACATCGCCAAGGAGAGGCGATTGTGTTACCACTGCCTGGAGGGTCACTTCCAGCGAGAGTGTCCTCAGCCTCGTCCATGTGGACAATGTGGTGGTGCTCACCACGTCATTTTGTGTGCGAACCGCAACCAGGAGGGTCCTGGTGTTCGCGATGCTGAGCGACATTTGGCTGCTCGCGCTGGTGGTGACAGTCCTGCCAGGTCCAGCGCCCAGGATCGAGCCCTTACGGGCGGGGGTAGGCGTTCGCCACCCCCTAGAGGCGCTGTTGGGTTTGCGGAGTACTCACCAGTCTACCGCAACCGGAGATTCTCCCCCCCCGCTGTTGGAGCGACCGAGGTTGGAACGGCGTCCACCCCGCCTAGGAAAGCAGGCTGTAGCCCCCCTCTCATCCGCACACGTTGTGCAGGGTCGCCGCGGTGAGGGCAGGGTAGACAGTTATCGTCCCCTGCCGCACTCGGGGAGGGAGCCCTCACTCCGTAACTTCTCCCGCTAGGGACTCGCAGCTCACCACGCTGAGAACCCAGAGACCATCCTCTTGCCTACGGTCTCTGTGCGGGTATGGGACCCGAAGGGCAACTCGATTGTTGTTCGTGCCCTTTTGGACTCGGGTGCCCAGGGTTGTATAGTCTCAGCTTGGTTGGTGAGCCAATTGGACCTCTGTGTCGGTCCTTCTCCTTTCCCAGTCTACGGAGTAGGAAACGTTAAGGTGACCAATAGAGTTGGTCACACCTTTGTGGAATTTTCTCCAGTACCACTTGGAACCAGGAAAACCAAGATTCCGGTTATTGTGCTGGAGAATATTTTGAGTAACCACCCGCGCATAAAGCTTCCTCCACCTGTCATAGCTTTGACAAAGGGTTTGGTTTTAGCTGACCCCATGTTTCATACTCCAGGTCCTGTTGACCTATTGTTGGGGAGTAATATTTTGGGACAGGTTTGTTCGGGGAGTTGGAGAGCTTTGCAGCCTGGTGGTTTGGTAGTGGTCCCCACGATTTTTGGTTCGGCATTGTTGGGCCCTATCCTTCCGGTTTCGACCGTGTTTTTTGCTGAGGATGGGCTACGTGTGGGATCCACGCTTTCTGACGCCGTTCAGAAGTTTTGGGAAGTGGAGGAACATCCCTCTATGCCTCGATTGTGTCCAGAGGACGAAGAGTGTGAAAGCTTCTACCAGAGCAACATAGGTCGCCTCGCCTCTGGTCAGCTTGTCACCCGTCTTCCCTTTTTGGCGAATAGGCCTCCGCTTGGTGAGTCTCGGCAGTTGGCTGAACGAAGATTGGTCTCCATGGAACGTCGCATGAAGCGGGATCCGGAGCTTCGCCGGAAATATATTGAGTTCATGCGAGAATATGAGGACTTGGGACACATGTCTGTGTCGAATATTAGTTGGCGCTCAGTGGAGCATTACTTCCTTCCTCATCATGCCGTTTTGAAGACGCCAGGTGGCAATATACGTGTAGTTTTTGATGGGTCAGCGCCTACTACTTCTGGTGTATCTTTGAATCAGTGTCTCCATGCCGGACCTAAGCTACATCGAGACATTGGAGATATCCTCACTGGGTTTCGTCGTCATGCAATTGTATTCGTCGCGGACATACGTCAGATGTTTAGACAGACGATAATTCATCGCGATGACCGGCGATTCCAGCTGATTTTGTGGCGAGAGCATCCTGACGATCCCATGGTTGTCTATGAACTTCGTGTCAACACCTATGGTTTGCGTTCTAGTCCCTTCATTGCGATCCGCTCGCTCTTGGAGCTAGCTGAACGAGAGCGGATAAGGTTTCCTCGCGCGGCTGCCATTTTGAAAGAGGATATTTATGTTGACGACTGCTGTAGTGGGGCAGCAACTGTAGAAGAGGCTCTCGTCTTGCGGGACGAATTGATTGACCTCATGAAAGCTGGTGGCTATGAATTGCGAAAGTGGCTGTCGAATTCACCTCGGCTCCTTGCCGATTTGCCGGAGGAGCACCAGCAGAATCCCCACATCTTCCAGAATGTAGACAATCCTGACATGTTGGCTGTCCTTGGTGTCCAGTATAGACCAGTCCAGGATGTCTTCACTTATCATGTGGACCTACAGTCCCCGAAGACTTGGTCGAAGCGATCAGTGTTGTCCACTGTCGCTCGGACTTATGATCCGAATGGTTGGATCAGTCCAGTCATTTTTTGGGCGAAATGTTTTTTGCAGAAATTATGGGCTGCTGAATTGTCGTGGGATGAGCCTCTTCATGGAGAGTTATTATTGGAATGGCTAGAGTTTGTGTCATCCCTCCCAGCTCTTAATCGGGTTTCCTTGCCCAGACGTTTCCTTCCGTCTGGAAAATATCGAGCTAGCCTTCATGGCTTTTGTGATGCTTCCGAGCGAGGATATGCAGCGGTTGTTTATCTACGCACAGTGGATGCTGCTGGACATGTTTTGGTCTTGCCGGTTCTAGCAAAGAGCAAGGTTGCGCCTATTCGCTCGCGTATGACAATACCGAAGCTAGAATTGTCAGGCGCCACTCTCTTGACTCGTCTCTTGAATCATGTCGTCGCTACTCTAGGGCGTTCCGTAGAGTTAGCAGACGTATTTGCATGGACAGACAGTCAAATTGTGCTTTGTTGGTTGCGAGCTTCTGTTCACACCTTGGAGGTGTTTGTGGCGAACCGTGTTTCCCAGATCCAGGCGTCGCAAGCTAGATTGATTTGGCGACATGTCCCTGGCGATATAAACCCAGCTGATTGTGCATCACGTGGATGCTCAGCCCTAGAGATTATTGGACATCCGTTGTGGTGGGGTCCGGACTGGCTGAAGGGACCAGTGTCAATTTGGCCGGCCTCACGGATCACTCTAGTTCAGCCTGCGATAGGCTTTGTAAGTTTACCAGTGGCCGATGGTGCCGGGAGCGGCCAAGCAGCGGAATCATCATGTGATCCCGATGTTTTGCTGGCCAGGTACAGCTCACTGGATAAACTTTTGAATGTGACAGCTTGGGTTAGACGTTGGCGTCACAATGTTAAAAACCCACAGAATAAACTTGTTGTCAGCCTTCATCTCGTCTGAGGAACGACATGAAGCGCTATTGAGTTGGATTCGCGTAGTACAGTCTGTTAGCTTCGCTTCAGAGTTAAAATCTATGAAGGAAGGTCCCACTAAATTGAAAGGCGCTATTGTGCGATTGAATCCCTTTGTGGATCCTTCGGGTCTACTGCGCGTGGGAGGTCGACTTAGACATGCCAATTTGCCTCATGGTGTCCGCCATCCTCTTCTCTTGCCGAAAGATGGACATTTGGTGCGGTTGCTGGCGATGGATCGACACCTCAAGAACTCCCATGCAGGCTGTAACGCACTGTTGGCGATTTTGCAACGCGAATTTTGGATTTTATCGGCTAGACGACTCGTCCGGGGAGTCATTTTTCGTTGCATGTCTTGTTACAGAACTAAAGCTTCTACCATGCAACCCCAGATGGGCGATTTGCCCGCGGACCGAGTCTCTGAGTCTAGACCTTTTGCCACAGTTGGTACGGATTTTGCTAGTCCTTTTTTGGTGAAGTCATCTCAGCTTCGTAATGCCAAATCCGTAAAGGCATATTTGTGAGTTTTTGTGTGCCTGTCTACTAAGGCCACACACTTGGAAGTTGTGTCTGCTCTCTCCACAGAAGGCTTCGTAGCGGCCCTCAGCCGATTTGTATTTCGTAGGGGACTTCCTACCTTGATTAGGTCCGACAACGGAACTAATTTTCATGGGGCCAATAACTACTTAAGGGATGTGTATGAGTTTCTTGAAGAGCAGAAATTGAAGCGGGCCGTCGCGACATTATCCCGCCTACCCATTGATTAGCGACCCGAATACTTCGGCTCGGGACGGGGGATTGTTTGAAATTGGCGCGAGCGTCTTTGCATACCCGCACACATTGAATATTTTGAAGCAACATTTTTTTGTCCCCGCCATATTGCAGGCGGTTTGATATTTTTGAGTAGTAACACGCGCTCGGCGGCGAGCGGAGTTAAATTGAGTTAAATTCACACCGCGGTCTCGGACAGTTGATTATTGATATTCGCGCCTATTAATAGGTCTTGTTCGCGATATCCTTGTGCCACGCGAGTGTTTTGGTTGGAATTGTTTGGGTGTGATTGTGCTTGTGGTTTGGAGTGATTTCTCGAGGTGATTTGCTGCCGGGTGTGAGTTGCCGAACGATAGCGGCCACCGGCTCACCACAGGACGAGACTTGGATTACTACACAAGTATTTATTGGGAATTTATGTATTTATTTATTCAATCACACTAAGATAGGTCACGTCTAGTAGGGACTAGCGTAGGTACACTTTCCAGATTTGTGCGTGGGCAAAACCACCTGGGGTGAGTGAGACCTTTAAATTGTGTAAATTGTAGTTTATTGTGCTTACCCACCATTTTGGGTGGATATATTGAGTAAGTTTATTACATTTGGGCCCGAGTGCACATTCCTCGGGCTGCTTTCGCGTAACGCGAGGCAGGTGCGCGCCTAGTGTGCGCATCGTAAACACCGTATATTCTTATTATTTTAGACGCACAACGTCGCATTACGTTTGATGGTTTCCTGACTGCAAAATTATGTTTTTGGAATGCACTGCAACACAAAAAAGTTGATGATAAATTAGCCATTTTATATTACAAGTGGTATTAATAGTACATTACTGTCCAGACCCGAAATAAAGCAATTGACGGCCTAGTAATATTGGAAGGACGAGGCGAAGCAGAGTCCTTACGAAGTGATTTTAAAAGGACTAGGCGAAGCCGAGTCCTTTTTAAATAAACGAGGCCGTTAATTGCTATTTCGGCCGAGACTTGTATAGTATTGTTCTCTAATTTGCGAGGAAACAATAAACAAATTAATTCAAGAAACAGAAGTTTTCCGAGAAAGAATTCGCTTTTTTTTGTTTTCCACTTGATGAAATCTTCATATGCCTTTTAATTTTTTCTCTCGATTTCGGTGGTAACAGGTTTTCAGAAAGTATCTTTGCTTCTTCAGCTATGTCTGGTGGCGTTAAATCTCTAATTCACCTTCCAACGAACTAGTACACATTGTTTATTAGACAACTTAAAATTGTGATAAACTTATGATAACATAACATCCACAATACAGAGTAGGTATCTGATTTTATTTCCCGCCAATTCGACTGCACGCGGTCTTTGTTCTTTTTTTAAACTTGAAACGAAATGCACATTCAGTCTTTAAAATAATAACTATCGTGTACCTAAAAAAAAAACAATTTATGTTAGTGTGCACTAAAAATAACCTCGCTACTGTCCAGCAATCTCTATTATTGTCGTGTTGGAAATTGCTGGCGTGCGTACAGAAAAGAGCCGATTGACGTATTCCAATTTTTAAATAATAAAGCCATTTCCGAGCAAGTAGGACAAAAGATATATTAACGTATCCGTTATGTATGACAATGTTCTTTGCAATGACACAGTTATACCACAATTTTAGTCCTGAACTGACATATGTTGAGCTACAATGTCATGACTATATCGCTAAATATTCAATATAACTTAAACGTGTATAAATAACTTTAATAGAACCAACTTCTATTACTAGATTTTTACTGATTGGGTTCTTTACTTTAATATGGAACTGTATCCAACATTCATGGTTTATAGAATGATGGGCATTTTTGTATGAAACCTGGCCTGATCACCAATACAATTATAATGTTTGTTCAATTTATTGATTATAACCTACAGTAACTGATAGTAAAAAATAAAATCAATGAACAGAAGTTTCGCGAATTTCTAAATCAACAAATATAATTACAGAAAAACAAACTTATACCAATACATTTTGGAGATACTTGTAAAACACTTTAGTTGTATACTTTACCAACATACTTTCTTGGTACTTTAGTGCCTTGTTGTAATAAAAATTGAAGCTTATGTTAAAAGCTTTGATTTGCTATTATGTGTTTTTATTGGATATGCCGGCCAAAATGGCGCATCATTCTTTGTACGAAGTTGCGAGTGCAGCCAGCGACAGTCTACGGAGACATGCGGCACCGCACGTCCGTCAGTTAATTGGAATCAAGCTTTAGAACCTTTCTCACCACCGGATACTTTACCAGAAGGTATCAGAAAGTCGGTACAGCTAGATTTAATTGACAGATAATTTATCTATCAGATTTTTAGCAGTTACTTTAACAAGAAGTGGTGAGAAAGGCCCTTAGACTCGCTACCCTATAACCCATGTATTTATTCACCTGTAAATATTGGTTTCGATACATATTTCATGAGTTTCGAAGCATGTTTACCAGTCTCTCTGGTCAAACACACAGTTTCGAAACAATTGTCTGTGTTCACTAGGCTGTTGTTGCGAGAATGTGGCCTTAGAAGTAGTGCTGATCTATTTGAGTGTAACTAGGAAAAAAGGCAGCTTTTTGACGCGTCCTGTAATATAGATTTTTGTTCATACAGTTCTATAAGTTTCGATATTTGTCCGTTGCGCCACACTTCCATGTTTATAAACACAGGCAACTACTACCTTCCTTACTTAGCAACAACTGGCGTGATACTGCATATTTCGGCGTGTGATCGCTCATAACGCGGGACCACAGAAACATGGTGGGAAACATATGTTTCACGTCATGTTCTTGTATCAGAAACGTGTAGATTCATTGTTGCTAAAAGTGTTTATAAACAAATATTCACACGTGTTCATGGCTTTAGATTCACCTGAACCAACCATGTGTGTGTAACTATGGGTAATGTTGACAGGTTATCGGAAATGGAGCCGCTGGTGTCGGGCGCGGCGAACTTTACGTCTCTGGCGGCGCGCTGCGTGCGCACGCTGCACGGCACCCTGCGCGCGCCCGTCCCACCCGCGCACGCTCTCGCCGCTCTGACTACGGATTGCTTGCGGTATGCAACGTATTATTCGTTCTTATAATGTTATTTTAATTTCGACTGTAGAAATATTCAGCAAACTTTCGCGAGCTACGATAATTCATACACCAATGGCACCGGACGAGCGGCCCAAAGAAGCTGCTCGGCACCGGAGTATCGTAGGTGTCTAGTTCAGCCCCAGAAAGGGGAGAGTGGAAAAGAAACACGGGAGAAGATGATAGTTTGTAAGGAGGCAGAGCAGATGTGCGCTGGATGAGCATACTGAGTACGGAGCGTTCCTCTCGCTATTCTGTCCATATAACCGCAAAGTTGGTAGGGCCAAATAGAATGAGGTAATGTAGAATATTCGGATCATTGATTTTCTTTTGCGGCGGTCTGATTTCGAAGAAAACAACTGTTCCATAACTGAAATGAGAATTGACTATGACAAACAACGAAACGACAATTTTATACTAGGCGAATGAAAAGCACATAAGAAAGGTGTTCTATTTGATACAGGGGAGAGCACTCACGTTTTTGGTGACCTCCAAAGCGTTGGAATACGAGAAAACACCTTCGGTTTGAGATCGGGATCTGGTGCCAGACTTATCTTGCTTTTGCCTTCTTACGAACCTCTACCCAAAAACCCTAGCAAACAGGTTACAGAAAGGGCGGAACTCTTCTCTGCGCTATTTAAAGGCTCGGTCTCGGTCGTAATGGGGCAGGGCCAAATTTTTTAATGATTCATTATTTATTAGTTTTTCTAAAGAATTAGACGTGTACATCATCTCGTACAAGTTTTATTTTTTATGGATATAGGTCTAGTAAATTATAGCGAGAAATGTGAAATATAGGCGATGACGTCTCAGTTACGGCTGTGTGGATTGCTACTTTTGTCATAATGTATAAAAAAATGTCACCACAGATCAAAATAAACTTCACTGTCACCTGTCATCGAGCTAAATAAATAAAAACATAATCTCTATTTGTGGCAATAATCTATTTGTTGTGAACTGACTGCGGTTAGTTTTCTTTCTTTCCGAGATTAAATTTCTGATTATTTACGACAATATTGCATTCGAAACTGTAGAATAAGGGGAGAACGCACGCTGCATTTCCTCAGCCGCTGGACGTACTCGACTGGCCACGTTACCCCTCTCTCATAGAAGACTACCATAAAGAAAAATCATTTTAGAAAGAAAAGTTAAGAGTACACAGCTCAAATTTCACTGTTGTTTTTATTGATAAAATTTGAAACGGCTATCAATGTCAAACACTGTCATAGTAAATTAATTTAACTTTACACGTGTGTGTGAGCGCTTGATTGCTGTGCCTTCGTGCGTGCCCTTCCTAGGAAGGGACCCTTAATTACGGATTTTTAAAAATTAGTTGCCCGGTATAAATATCGTGTCAACCTGCATGCTCAAGAGCATGCGTGTTTTCCACCCATCTCTCAAGATGTGTGGGTTCATGAGCAGTGGTGACCATTTGCCATTTCATGGGTCGCCCTCTGCCACCTCCATTATATGAAAAAAAACAGACAAATAATCTCGAGCATGAGTATCCGCCAATTCGGGTCCGTGTGGTGGATTGCGGTCCGGTATCTCTTAGTACTGTACTACGGAAATCCTGTGTCGTGGAGTGGGTCATTATAGACTGATAACTATCACACTTGTCCACTACAGCCTACAACACCAATTCAGCGGCGTAACGGAACAAGAGAATGCGTCCGTGTGGCAACTGGCACTCCGCGTGTCAGCCGCGAAGCTATTCGCTTGCGTGGCGGGTAGCGCGGGCGGCGTGAACGTGATGGGCATGCAGGGCGCGGGCGCGCAGAGCGTACTCACGGGGCCGCCGGGCGTGGCTGGTGCCGCCGCTGCGTTATCAGCCGCCGCCGCCCTAACCCACCAGGCCGAACAACTTGATAGGCTGCTGGCTTCTGCGGGTAATTATAGATTTATAGGCCATGTCTACCGTATTTTATATTCTAAATCGGGTTTGAACAGGTAGGTCTTCAAATTCGGGATCAAATGTGGGTAGTTGATAAAACTGCTCGCAATTCCCATCCTGGACCACCTGCCTCTTTAATCAACTCGTGACCACACCTGGTGTAACCCGTGCTAAAACGTCGAGTATGAATAAAAGGTAAACAAATACATTTATTATACGCGTTCAGACCAGATTTAGAATATAAAATATGTACAAAACGTGAAAGTTTAAAAAGTTATACATGTCTACCGCAGACTGTAGTACCAATTCAACGGCGTGTCTGAACAAGACAAAGCGTGAGTGTGGCAACTCGCACTCCTCTAGGCAGTCACTTAGTTATACAACGTTTGTAGAAACATTTTTTTCCTAAAACCTACGGAAAATAGCTGAATCTCCCTTTTAATGCCGCATTTACAATCGCGCTCTCGCTTCGCCTAGTCGCTCGTCAAAACAATCGACGAAACGTTCACTTAGACATGTTGATACGAACTACCGTTTACACACTCGCGGAGTGTTCAGTTGTATATAAACTGACAACGATAGAGGACGTCAAAGCTATGGCGGCATGCGTTGTACTTTTTATTTGTTTTTAGTTTTTTTTTTACACTTAAATACTAGGACTCCATGTGTCGTGGGTTCTTTTTTTTTTATAAAGAAGAAGGCGGACGAGCAAGCGGTCCCATGTGATGGTAAGTGTTACCGCCGCCCATGGACACCTGCAACACCAGGGGGTGTTGCAGGTGCGGGTGCGCCGCCGACCTTGCAAATTCCTATTCCTATCGTGGGTCCAGAGACACGTACAAATACAAACACGCCACCCAAACTCAAAGATACGTTTATCTTTATTAAACAAATGAATGTCCGACCTGGAATTGAACCCGGGGGACCCTTTACATAGCATGCAAGGATACTACCAATTGGGCTAATCGGTCGTCAAATTATTTTTTTTTCTAAAAATTTTATAATGCATTCATCGCTCTAACTCATATTTGCGTAATAAAAAGACACGTGTTGTCAGATTGCGCGCTTGGTATTAAACTTGGTTTCATGTCCCAATAATTAATATGATACCCTAAGTCAGGCATATTTTGATGCTTAATTATTGTATCTAAATAGTGAACACTAACATAACTTGTCACAATGTTTTGTAAAATGATAATTTTGTTTTCACTTCAAATAAAAAGTTATTGATTACGAAAATGAATTGTTTGCACTTACCGTAATTAGATCCTTCAATACTTCGTTTAACGCAATACATACTTCAGGTACAATTTTGGATATTAAGGAGCTGGAAACTTTGAACAGAAAATGTAGACTCTCAAAGCTATCTCCGCTGGCCAAAAATCTCAAAGTTATTGCTAGGCGAATTTTGGCTGATATTGCATCCCGTTAGGTGTATTCTTCTTGGATATCAACGGGGAAACTTTTGTCAACAAATATTCAAAGTCTGTTGAAGACATTCTTGTAAAATTGGCCCGAGGGTTCCGCTACTAGTTCAGCCAATTGATTTTCCATGGTGCTTCTGAAATGAAGATAACGATAAACATACATAATTTCAAACCTGCTTCGCAGTTGTAACTGCGTTTAGGCTCTTACCTGTTTCTATTGCGGTGCATAGTAACCATCCACCATCTTCGTCTCCGCCACGGCTTAGTAATTTTTTTTGTATGGTATATACGTAAAAAATTATAATAGCTGACAGCGCAAAGAAAAAGCAGCAGCAGTTTCCAGCAGGTCCATCGTTGTGGGTATTCACACTTCAACTGATAGAACGAGTGTGTATATGGTGTGCTCTCGCCCGAGACTCGGCGAGAGGCTCTCGCCGAGTATGTACAGCCGGCATTACAAATTGGTCCCGCGACTCGCCTCGCTACTCGTGAGATTGTATAAATGCGGTATAAGACATTGTAAAGGGAGGCCTTTTAAGGATTGTATATATTGTGACGTCATTATCGCGAATAGCGCGTTTGAAACTTTAAATAGCTACATCTCGGTCATTTTCCAATGGATTTCAAAATTTAAATACGAAAAATCCGCGAAGTCAAAATCAAGTGAACTTCTCCATTGTAGATATAGATTTGAATGAACTCTGTGTAAGTGCTAAATAGCGATGACCATTTCCGACATCGTAATGCACATTCAAGCTCTAGGATAAGTCTCCTTATTGTTTCTCTTATTTTTTTTATGTTCGTTGTCTTATATGTATTATAATGTGTAATTATACATAATGTATAATTTGTTTGTTCCTAAAGTTCGTTCCAATCCAATTTGCCAAAAACAATCAAATCAATGAAATATCTCAACATTTATCTGTAAATCTAGGGCAAACTTGCAGTCTCGATGAATCAAATTCAGTTAAAGGCCGTGTCAGTTACCTCAGGATACCATGTTTGTTTATATTTTGGATAAATTGGATTGGAACGAGGTGTATTGGATTGGAACTTTACTGCGTATTGTTGTGTCGGAATATGTCTATATCTATTCCTCTGTATGTATTTTAGGCGTGGAACCGGATCCCTTCACGATCGCGGTGTTCCAGCAGCTGTCGGTGAACACGGACAACAAGCCGGCGACGCTGGCGCGCGCCATTATGCCGCTGCTGCAGGCCGCGCCGCTACCCGCCATACCGAGGCCCAATCTCATGGTGAGCTTGATATTGTATTTTACCTACAATTTCGTTGATGTTATTAAAATCTCCTGTTCCGTTTTATGGAGAAAGTTTAGATGTTGAACCTATTTTTAGACAGTATGGTCTTTACATTTATTATTTATTGGGAACACTTTTAAAAAATGTACATACAATAGAGATTTGTTAAATGTGTTCATGAAAGGGAACTTCTATAGCGTGAGTAGTGAGCCATCAAAGTTCTAGCATCCCTGTTGGTGTATTTGTTTAGGCATTGGCATGACCAATCATACAATCCAATCCAATGTCCAATCCAGTGGCATACAATCCAAAACGAAGCCCAAGCAGCACCCACAACCGCTCCCACTAAATTCAAGCAATCCGAACTCTTGTAGGCTTACATAGAAATTACATGAGACATGTCAGGATATGGGATGAACCGGCGAAAGAATAATAATCGCCAATCAAAAAAAGTGTGCTGTTTATTTATATAACGTGCATTTAAAATAGATTTTTTTTTTAAAAATATAATATTCATTTTTCATGATTCCCAATAATTTGATTACACCTATAACAAGAAAAAAACCGATAACAGCTTAACAATATACAACAAAGCAAGAAATCAACGATAGGCAATCCGAATCCTTAAAAAAATCTCACTGTCATTTATGTATTTATGTAGGCTGCAGCAATTATGCAGTACAATTTACGATATTTATTTACTGTTGTCACACATAATAAATAGCATATTTATGGTAAGCATGGTAAGGTTGCCACGCTTAAGAAAATACTTGATGAGCAATTTGTCATCAGCTGAACTCCTTGTATATGTTATATATATATATATATGTTTTAATGTAATTTTGGAGGAGGAGAGTGCACGCTACATTCCCACAGCCGCTGGTGGCATTCGACTGGGCGTTTACAAACTTATCTATTTTGCCGTCTGTACGTGTATTGCTGAGTGTATTAACCTTTGTTAAATGTAACGGTTGCTTTAGATCCGCATGTGCACGGCGAGCATTATCGAGCCGGCGAGCGACAACGACACAGTGCTCCGGTTCTGCGCGGGCCTGGTGACGGGCGTTGCGCTCGAGGCGGAGGTGTTGCGAGTGCGCGAGCCGCGCGCGCTGCGCGTACGCGTGCTCTACCCGGACCGGCGCGTTCACGCGCTCGCGCCGCCGCGCGACCATTTGCGGCCACTTGACCACCACGAGCACAGTGAGTACACACACACACAACGAACAGTGTGTACACACGTATGCACACACACACATCACGAGCACAGTGATTACACACAGGCACGCGACCGCGCTTCTGGGAGCGTTCTACCGTTCTGGACTGATTTTGGAATTTATCGCAGATATCCATGGCCAGAAGTATTCGCTTACCATCTGGTTGACAATCTAATTTGCACTCGTCTGCCATCTTCTTTCTATAAAAAAGGCTTCCTGGTACTTTAATAAACTTTTACTAGTACTTTAATGGTAGATGAAAAATTTAATAAACAACATTGGTACCCACCCCAACGCACGAGAGAGCGCGCTGCAGTCCCGTACTCACGGAACGCACATGATTGACTAAGTTACCCTTCCGTTAGAAAAAAATGTACCGCATTTCCCACTTTATCATATTCCTCTAATGTCCGTACGTGTTATGGTAGTGAGTGGGATATGCCAGAGCCCATTTTCATCCTCTCTCCATTTGCCCAACCAGCAACCCTTTCTCCAAATTCGCTCGTGAATCTCCAAAGGTAGGCAGTGCATCTGGAGGCATACCATTGTCATTCTGGACTGTTATTGTCACGTATCGCGGATGTCTGCCGATGACAGTATCCACTTCCCACCATGTGGACTATCTATGCTCGTCTGTTCGCGTTTTTTTTTTATAAATAAAAAGAAAAACTTCCATTAGGTGAGTCTTTTCTGACTTCTATAATAAAACTTCTTTTCCCAGACGACGACGGCACACAAAACGTGCGCCTCCTCACCAAAGTGCTGATCTCTCACGGCGTATGGACCGAATCTTGTGGCGTGGACATCTCCATCTGCCTAGCTGTAGATGAGACCGGTGGCCGCGACACCGCGCCGCTAGTAGAACTGTGTCGTCCTGTGCGAGTCACTGTCGCACCCAAACCTATCAAACGCGGCATATAGATATACCGCTACAGTGCAAAGGATGACCGTCAAGTGTGGACCTCGAATAAGGCGCATAGACCACCGTGCGACTGTCAGTGTTGTGTGTACACAGAATAAATGTATACAGACTGTGCTGTCAGTATAGATTGCTTTTCCAACTGGACGATGTACAGAGATAGTTAATAAACTTATTCAGTTCTTCAGTTAATTCCTGGAGAATTGCAATAATAGTATCTATTATTGCAAAAAATCTGATCATGTTTAATGAATAAAAAAGTTCATGTGTGTGGAATGCTTGTTGCAGTGTAAATAAAAAAAAATTGAAAAGCCTACGTGATCTGATGATCTGGATAGATGATGAAGTGCTCAGGTGGGTTCACATGGGGCACAAATCACTGCTAATTTTAATTTGCTTGTATTTAAACAAACAGCAAAAATACTAAATGAGTAGAAAATCATTATCAAGTACATATTTTTGTCTGGCGAGCAGATCACAAAGACTCCAAAGCGGAGTCAGGGTGCAAAATTTAGATTGCACCACATTCAGGCGTACCATCCCGACAGACTGTGCACTTTAACGGGTTTCAGGGAGGCGATTGCTCGTACCAGAGAACTAGTGAATCAAATAGTGAACGATCGCGGTCGCGAGAATGCTCCGCAGCACCAGGCAAACCTTGGTGGCAACCAGCCAATGGCAGGTGGGCCCAGGGGTGGTCGCGGCGGCTTCTCCTCCATTATGTAGAACTGGTATTGGAGTTATTAACAGGATAAAGACAGATTATTGAGAGTCTAAAATGCTGCATACATCACACACTGAAATACTTCTTGAAAACTGATTATTGAGAGTCTAAAATGCTGCATACATCACACACTGAAATACTTCTTGAAAACTAACTGAATTATAATGTACTGTAATGGCGTAGGCGATGGCCAATTGGACTTGATGAGGGAATAGGAAGTTCTCCAAATACAGATCTGTTTTTATCATCTCTGGGAACACTACAAGCTGTTCCTCACGTACATTATAGCACAGAAACTGATAAATTCGAGGATATACTTGAAGGCTAATGGTGCCTTTGAGAACCCTCTGCTGGGGACTGTCGTTGACAGACATATTACTAAGTGTGATTGCTACAACTTTCTCATCACAGAAAGTGGATCAAGGTATCGTGATGCCCACCCACTATATAGTTATTCATGACATTGGCATGGCGCCAGACAGCATCCAAAACAAAGTTGATGATTGATACCCCGCCTTCGTAGTGGTATCGTGTGATAGTCCTTTAAGAGTAAATGTGAAAATACGGCACGCTCTACAACTAAACTGATGTTAGATTCAACAAAATTAATGAACATAGAATAATTCTCTTATCACAGGTTAAAAGACAAGGATTTAACATGTAACAACTGCATTTAACAAATTTAACTGCAGGTTACACATGTAGGTGAAACTTGTCAAGCAGTGCCCCATTTGAAGGTCATAAATAGACGATTCCCGATCTTAAAATTACTAGTGTTATAAAAGACTCGAGATCTTTTATGTAGGTTTTTTAGAGCTCTCACAAAACAACATTTAAGACTAAAGCTTTTGTACAAAACTTGAATCTTTTTAAAATTAGAGACGTAATTCAAGTTCCGGTCTTATGTTAGGTGAAAAAAAGACGTCACTGAAGACTCAAATGTAAAAATCTGAAAATGTAACAAAGAAGTTTGAGCGTATTATGCATTGAATATAGTATAGGACCTTATGCAATCTGTATAGATAATAATTTTCTACAACTCAGTCTAGGTCTAAGTAAAAAATGGTCCCAGAAACAATCCAGTTCTCATTGATAACAGTTTAGCACGAAGTAAAAAAATGATTGTATAACTCATTCGGCCAATGTTATCGCCATGTACTTGGGGTGGGTACTGCTTAAAATTGAATATATTTTCGAATATATTTTATTATAGATCTTGTAAATAATTTTTAAGCAGGATATTAAGCAAGTTGAACTATTTTATAAATATAATGTTCTTAATAAATGAATAAAATATATATACCATTCTTTTTATTGTTTAAACATATCATCTAAGAGTACAATTTATCGAAGTTTACATAAATTAGCCTTTTAACAAATTCCCAGTCATTTTAGACAAAAAAAATGTTTGTCAAAATATCCCAGTTATCTGAATTTTGGCACACGCCTTTGTAACAGTGTTCTAAACAACATCAAAAGTATATATTGATATCGCGTGTGCGTTTTGAGATATTCAAGGTCAAAGGTCACGGAATAGTTTTTTCACGAAAATATCGCTTTCTATGCCTAAGAGGTCATTATAGATCGGAAAATATCCTACAAAAAAAAGATTATATATTTTTTTTATAGCACCAACCGTTCGCTGTAGACCGCAGGTAATATTCAGATATTAATTTGTATATTGCATAATACCCTCTATGGCAAGGCGTATACTGTACTACTACTAGGTACTCTATATAATAAATTTAACTTTATTCAGTACATTATAAGCATATAGATGAACAGTAGAGGTTCCGCATGAAAGCGGAATTTTGTTTTTTTTTTTTCCAATAAGCAGAAAAGATACGGCTGTAAAACGTTTTTAGAATTGTGATTAAAACAAAAGTCAAATAAAAACATTTTATTTCTCTGCATAATCTTCCTGAAACTCGATACATTTAGTATAACATTTTTTTTAATTTCCTTACTCAATGCGAAAAGAAATAATTTTCTTGAGTTTCAAAAAACACCTCTACGGCAGCGATAACCCCGTTATCATCATCAAATTTTGTTCCACAGATATGCTCCTTTAATTTTGGAAATAAGTGAAAATCACTAGATCTTAAGTTCGGTGAATATGGTGGATGATTAAGAATTTCGAAGCCAGCTTTGCGGATTGCCATGAGTGCAATTTCGGATCGATATGCTGGATCATTATCGCTGTGAAACAACACGACCAATAACAATTTTCCTCAACGTTTTTCTTTAATCGCTTCACGCACTTTTGGGATCAAATGTGCATAAATAGGCACCTGTTATCGATTTTCCTTTCGGCATGTAGTCAATAAAAATAATTCCTTCAAAATCCCAGAATACAGAAGTTCATAACTTTGCATGCGGTCGCAGCAAACTCGAAATTTTTTCATGGGTGGAGACGATGGCCATTTCCAAGACATGCTTTGTTTCTTCGTTTAAGGATCGAAGTGGTGGACCCACGTTTCATCCATGGTTACAAAACGACGACAAAATTTATCAGGATCATGCTGAAAGATTTCGAGATTCTGCTTTGTTTCCAAACGTCGGTTTTTTTCTTCAGTTAATATTTGCGGAATCTATCTTACCGATACTTTCTTGAATCCTAAAGTGTACGCTCAAATGGATTAAACACTGCCAAATGAAATCTTTAGTCTCTGCTAAATATTTTATTTTGATCTTCTGTCTTCTAAACCCAATTTCTCTACTTTTCTGACGCTTTCTTGTGTGACACAGGTGGAAGGCCGACCATAACAGGGATCATCTTAACAGCTCGGTCTGCCCCTTTTAAATTTAGTAACCCAGTAAGGGACCGTGGAATAGGGTAAAGCATCGCCCCTAATGTCTGCTGGATGTCCAAAAATATGCTTCTTGGACATTTTTGTCAGACACAGGTAGCTTATTTCTGCACGTAACTCGTTTTCTTCCATAATTGGATGTTTTTAACAACTTATTACACAAAATAATTAATTGCTAAAGAGTAGTGTATGATCGAATTAAGTGATACTTGACATAACTATGTATTGTGATAGTGATTTTTTTAAATTTATTGTTTTCCATTTTTTAAACAACAAAACAATGCTTTGTTACTTGTATCATTATAGTAAAATCACATAACTTTACATATAATTTCAATAAAAAGGAATACAATTAAGAAAACCATAGAAAGCACTCGTAGAAAAGCACATGCTCAATTTTCTAAACTTTTTTCTTGTCACAGTTATTACAGTAAAATAATTTCTCTATTTAACTATATTTAAATTATGGATATCTGGTGAAGGTACCTACTTTTGTTTCGATATATCTGACTTTTTGCAGTAAACTGGATGACACAGTTTTGTATGTGGAGGACAGTATATACAGGCTTTTTGTGAAAATACTTGCAACTTGCAAGTAAAACAGTGAACTTTTATCTCACTTTTCTATACTAAAAGCACACGTTAAAAAGAAATGAAATTTTTAATGAAGTCTCTGATACAGTAAACAGAGAAAATCGTTTAAATAGATTACATCAATATAACAATGTGTAATATTAAAATATTATTTTTGTATAAAAGAGCAAATACTGATTAACTAAAACTCATAGAACAAAAGGTAATTATTTTGATATAGAAATATCAGCCAATTGCCTGTATTTTACCAATAACCCTGTAAACATGTATTATATTAGCAATGAAATTAAATATGTATAATCTTATTATTCCTTATCTATTGCTAAAAGCTCGTAGCGAGCTATGCAGTGATGTATGAGCTGCTTGATCCCTGGCATCCAGGTACAAACTGCACTTACATGGTCCACCATCATGGCTCGGTGAATGTCATCTGCTTTGCTAGGTTCATTGTCTTTGAGAGCTGTGAAAATGATTAAATCATGTACAAAATGTTTTTTAAACCTTTTTATATTTTTTTAAATGTAAAATTCTACTTGCATTCATGATATAAAATTACTTATATGGTTTAACTTGGGTACAATGTTAAAATCAATGACAGATTGATCAAGTATAAACAACTAATCAAATTCAAATAATTTCCAAAAGGTATGACGTCAATATTTAGATATTATCTAAAATTAAAATTTATGGAATTTTTTTATGAATGATCAGAGCAAAGGGACCTTAGTTTTGGTTAAGATTTTACACTTAAAATTTCATTGTACTGAGATTTTTAAATTAAATGCTGCAGTCTGATTTTAAGCAATAAAATAACCTCTTATTTCTTAAGTTTAAATATCTGGGAAACTAGTACCTACAATGAGGTCTCTTTTGTCAGATGTCACATATATTTTATAAAGTAATAAGTAGAGATCGGATTATATTTGCATATTTTGTCTATTTTTACAGGTATTAGCATATTTTACTGAAAACTTACTAATGGGGCATATTACAATCTTAATAAAGGTAGGTAGGTTCACGAAGGCTTACGTGTTAGCCGATCTAAACAATTGAACACAGGGCTCATATGAGTGCTCTTAGCAGCTGCGTGTCTTTATTTAGGCAAGTAAATATCAAAGACTGTAAACATAGAACCGCGCGGGACATTGGCGATACTCTTCCACCTTATGCCTACCGCACTCCTTCCACACGCCAATCAAATCATAATAAACATGTTGTAGTTGACATAATAACTTGCTATACACTGCACGTTTTACTCTAGTTTCAATGTTCTTTCTTATAAATGTGCCAATTTGAAAGTGTATGATGCCTCCACACAAAAAAAATGTGTATACGTGGATAGTATAGACTATCATGGAATATTCACTTACAATGAAAATGTTTTATACTGTAGTTTGCGAGAAAAATGTTTTGTTTGATAACAAGAATCAAATAGATCATCATGTTAAGACAAGTCTGCATATCTCAGCATTGAACAAGAAATCAACATTACGTAAAAATGACATACCAACATGTCTTGGAAGAAATCCGGAATGACCTAAGATAGGATTTCTGACAAAACTACAGACAGTTGTGGCCATCATACTGTGAATCTGGTTATTGGGAAATTGGAACTCGAGTCTTCCTCTTCTTATTTGCTAGCCCGCAAAGAACTTGTAAAGACAAATCAGCCTACCACCGCTAGATTTGTGAATGAGGGTATTAAAAAATATTTCCTGATCCTTCTGTAGATGTTTCTAGATGTTTCTCTCAGATGCAGCCTCCTATATGATCAAGGCAACCAAAGTCCTCCAGGTATTTTATTCTAAGTTGATTCGCTGAATAAGGCCAATGCATATTTGAAATTGTAAATAAATATATTTCATCAACAAATCAACAAAAAAAGTATTCATCAAGGCACCTAATCACATTAAGACATATAAAGAAAAGCTTCATACTATGCCTTTACCACTAGTACCAGCAGTAACTCGATGGGGAACATAGCTTGAATCACTACTGTTCTACAACCAAAAAGGTGTGTGCCATTAAAGGTGTAATAAATAATTCGACAATGTGCAGATTCTATGGCAGTTTGTCAGTGCAAGGAAGCATTAGAAGACTCTTCTATTATAAAGAGCATTGCTATGATTAGTACCAATTTTTCCTACAAACTGGAGAGCATTAAAAAGCTTGAAACTCACAGTTTGACGTTGAATGAATCCTTTTAGTTGATGAGTAAAATCTGTCAAATGAACTCTGAATTGGCAGAGATATTTTGCTATAAACTTGTTTTAAAGAAAAGTTTAAAACATTTTACACAACAAACTCTGCTTCAAACCTCTATGTAAAATTAATAGTTTTATTAATGGCATGGGTGAACTTTTGCTCAAGTCAATATCTGCTAATATAGCACCTAAATTCAAATACTTACTGCCCGGTAGCCTCGGTGTATGTAGAATATTCCTTTTCAACTCATAAAAAAATTTTGAGTGATAGAAGGCACAACTTTACAATTGAACATTAAGAGAACAATTATAAAAAGAGCAAAGACTGTTGATTTTGTATTTTCATATTCAATTTTTGTTAAAAAAAAAAGGTTTTCATATTGCATACTTTTACAATTTCCTTGCATATTTTATTTCAACCTTTTTATGTTGCATATAATCCGGTCTCTAATAATAAGTAATATGTAGAGCTATACATGTAGTAGCTTAGTATTACGGCTACTAGATTTTTTATTTTAAAAGTGTTTACCAATGGTCAGCTCCTTCATTTGCACTTGTATTCTCTTATTTAACTTTCCACTTATCCACATTTCTTCCATTACACTTATCCTTCTCTGGATATCATTTGCTTTTGCTCCTAATTCACTGCTGCTCTTGAGGATTTCTAATAATATGTCTTTCACTTCTATAAGAGTACTTTCACTATCAATATCTTCATTGTTTGCTGCAATTTTAGGATTGCTCTGAACGGGTGGTGCGGAGACTGCGTGCATTGGAGGTAAGTTTACAGAAGGTAGTGGCGCAGGACTTTGAATAGAGCCCGATAGTGGGAATGCTACTCTTTTGTTCAGAAAGTTGCGTGGCCTATTTGGTGTTATGTTCTGTGGGCTGTAGGATAAATTTGGGGGATCATTCCAACCAGGATCGAAAGTAACTGTAAACACATATATCTGGTTAGACGATCAATTGAGTGAAACAAAGCATTTACTGATTAAGCAAGAATGGATGAAAGCATACCTTTATTCATGTGGTTAGGAGTGTTATTACAATTATCCATGATAGCAAGAATCGTATTTCTAAAAGAATTAGATATGCAAAATTATTTAATTTCTTCAGAATTATGCTAAAATCTAAATAACGTATAATAACTTTTATGCGGTAAATTAGGTGCAGCAATTGATTAAATATATTATGATGACAGAACTGAGACGATACTACGATAAACTAGCGATGCTCGATATACATCGATGCATCGAAAACATCGATGTTTACTATCCGATATATCGGATCAATCCGATACATCGGTTGATTTGGTTATTTAACGATGCATCGATGTATTTTATTCGATGCATCGAATGACGCACGCATTATAATCCTCTAATAAAAGTACATGAGAAATTTATGGGGCCACAGTAACGGGCCACAGTAAAAACAACACAAAAATATATACAAAATAAAAATGTATGACACGAATGATGTGAATTATAAGTATGGTCAGATTATAAACAATAGTTTCCGAAATTGTTCAAAATAGCCTATAAATATTTAACTTTGGTAGCCAGCTCAGTACCATCAGAAAGACTTTTCAAAAGCTTCATAAGGTTTGAATTAACAACGTAACAGAATACAAGGAAAACGGGTTAATAAAATCTTATTTATGCAAAGCTTAGAGAAGAAGTATTGGGATCTGTAATTTCCAAAATTTTCATTCATTCTTCTATTATAATAAATCTCAATTAAATTGAAAACCTTGGATTATGTCTCATTTTCCTATCCTATATTTCTAAATGATGTCAGAAAGCATACAAATCATCGATGTTTTTTAACTGATGCATCGAAAACATCGATGTTTTTATTTGATGCATCGTAAAACATCGATGCAACGTTTCGATGCATCACATCGAAAAAAACATCGATGTATTTTTTTGTATGAACATCCCTACGATAAACGATTGATTCTTTTTTCTTCATATATGGCAATGGTACAATTAGCACATTCTGCCAGTGTAAAGTTTTTCTCGTAATAAACCATTTCCAAGTCTAAAACGTATCCTGCAATATCCAGTCCCGTCGAAGTCAGGAGTCACACATTAAAGCGATAGTAGGTTTACTGAGAACAGAAGAGGACTTCTTGGAAGCGAACGAAAAACGCACTCCTACGTTTTTATTATTGATTATTGAAGTTTAATAAACTCACTATTAAACCACAATACACCTAATAAGTAACGACCATAATGCACACAATATACAAAAAACACACAATTTATATTTATTCAGCTTTCAAAAAAGCATGACCATGAGACATCCGACTTCCGGATCGGATTGATGTCCTAATCTTGCATTCAAATTTTCTTTTCGCAGTCGACACTGGACAAAATCAGTTGAAAAATCACAATCTGAACTTATAAGAAAGTTTGTGACTGAAAATATCTTTCCTAAAATAACAAATTCATAATACCTATTTAAAAGCTGTTCGGACTCAGGGACTGCCCAGCTTAAGATAAGTGCTGTCGGACTTTCTACAATATATCCCTATTACTGTTTCTTTATTCAAAAGCAAAATGGCCTCCAAAAAGTTCGGTGTGCTGAACAGAGCGAAGCGGTACTTCACCCCTGGGCAACTCCTTATGCTTTACAAAGCTCAGGTGAGGCCCCATATGAAGTATTGCTCTCATCTCTGGGCCGGCGCACCTAAATACCAATTGGACCCATTTGACTCAATCCAACGACGTGCTGTTCGTATCGTCGACGATCTCACTCTCACGGGCGGTTTAGAATCCCTCAGCAATCGGAGAGATGTTGCGTCTCTCTGTGTGTTCTACCGCCTGTACAATGGGGAATGCTCTGAAGAATTGTTTAATATAATTCCCACTTCGGGTTTCTACAACCGCACCTCCTGTCACAGAAGTGCGATCCATCCGCATTTCCTCGTTACGGAGGTGTCGCGCACTGTTCGGTCCAAAAATTATTTTATACCGCGAACCAGTAGGCTGTGGAACGAACTGCCTCAAGATGTCTTTCCATTAGGCTACGATATGGGGTTCTTCAAGAGAGTGAATAGGATTTTGCAAGGTCGGCGGCGCGCCCGCATATCCCCTGATGTTGTAGGTGTCCATGGGCGGCGGTAACACTTACCATCACGTGGAACCGCTTGCTCGTCTACCCACTAGTCTATAAAAAAAAATATTAATCCCAGATTATGTAATCCTAAACCATTTCAAAGGTTACCGTGGCTTGTCACTTCCTTGACATATGACAGTTGAATCACTTGACACTTGTCAATTTGTAATTTCGTTCGTTGAATGTCTCCACAACCCTTTGGAAAGATGCCTTTTTGTAAAGATTTACGTACATTTTTAGGCATTGTTATATTTTTACTTACGCTATGGTTTGCACGTATAACAGAAGGTAATTTTTTATATTTCTTCAAATTTTAAGCTTTTTTCATTAGTTTCAGTTACGCCGCATTTAAGCGGGTCATACGAATTACGTGGCCCTATTTTATGGGTGGAGAATTAAAATGATTTTCATTCAATTAAAAGTTTCACAGATTATTTTTTATTTTTTATCAGGGTCTAAAGCGGAGTTCGTGACATGTGGCACTATACTCAAGTTAATAAATACAGACATGGGGCTGCGGCTTCACTCACACGATGTGAAGTACGGTTCTGGATCTGGCCAGCAGTCGGTGACCACTGTCGACGTCTCTGATGACCACAATAGTCACTGGCAAGTGCGGGCGGCTATGGGCGAAACTTGTAAAAGAGGGTAACTCAAATGATAATAATTTAGCTATTGATGTCTACCTTTACAAACTGTCCCTAAGTCTATACTAACACTAACAAAACATTTGAACGGATGCTTCATGATTTACCAAGTTGTTTAAAGGGTGAGTGGTGCCATAATTTGAATATTACATTATATTCTACAAGAAGAATAAGTATACTTTCTTACAGGAGTACATTGGTACAGAAAGAGTCACTTATCTATTAGCCTAGTACTTAACTACCTAAATAATTTCAAACTAAAAATAGTACTGCTCGCGTGACCATTATTCAGAATATTATCTATCACATTGAGTTGAGATGAACCTATTCATAGATTCAAAGGTGAATACAAAATAGGTGATTTTCAATAAATCAATTTTATTTTCAATACTTCAAAACCATACAATTGAATAAAAAAATGAATTCGCTAGCATTTTCTTGATTGTTGGAGTTGATTTGGTAATTCTTTTTTCAACTTTGAGAATGGATTGTTTAGATCGATTTAGTATTCCATTTCAATCTAAAAATATATTTATTTAACCCCAAAGAATCATTTCTTTTTCTAATCAATCTTAGATCACCATCCCTGATTACCCCTTCACACTGATATATTAAAATATTTATAATAGGTAGTCTGTTCCTTTGCTCAACAATTCTATTTGACAGGAAGTGACACTATCATTTTAATGTTGCATTGTACTATATTCATTTTGTACATTATGCTCATGTCATATTACAGAACACCAATTAAATGCAAGACAAACATCCGTCTCCAACATGTGTCTACTAACAAGAATTTACACTCACATTTCTTTTCTTCACCATTGTCTGGGAATCAAGAGGTCTCTTGCTATGGGGATGAGTCTGGAGAGGGTGACAGTGGCGACCACTGGATGGTGGTGTGCAATAATGATTACTGGAGGAGAGACACTCCTGTCAAGCTGAAACATGTGGATACGGGAATGTAAGTATATAACTCCATTTTCTATGTTTATCATTTTTCCTGTCAATTTTTTTGCATAAAGATGGTGGCAGACTAGTAAGACAGTCCATCTGGCGATATGTGGATACTGTCACCCATGGACATCCATGATGCATGCCAATGTCAGTCAAGAAGATTTAAAAGCATGGATTTAGAGAAAGTTGGGAAAATGAGGAGGAATAGGATGGGAATGGGCTCTGGCATATTTCTATCTTTACGATTTTTCTCTGGTAATACCAGTATTGGTGCAAAATCGTACTGTATGTAAATCAATCAATGAATCTGAATATTCATTTTTTCTGTATATACAAATGAGAAGGAAATACATTGAACAAAACACACCTAGTTTTTTACAAAAGCATGCTTATTGTACCTGTGAAGGAGCCTTTGAGTACTAAACACAAATAAAATGAAGCTATATTTATTAATTATCTAAAACAATTCCATGAGCACACAATAATGGCACCACAGCCACTAATGAACACAAGACATTTGATTTTAGAGACCAATTTAAGTACAATTTGTTCAATAACATAATGATCATGCAAGAAATGTTTTCAGTTTTAGCAAAGTATCTACTATCATGGTCCAGTTGACAAAATCTACTGTTAAATAATGTAATAATTTTCACACTTGCTTCTACCAATCCGCAGTAAGTCTGTGTGGTGGATTGTGCACTGAAACCTTGTGTAAGGGGAGATATGAGCCCTGCAGTGGGATATTTATAGGCTAATATTTTCTTATAATTAATTTTCACGTTATTATAGAATCTTATATTTGGGCTGTACATTTATTTGATCAATCAATATCAGAAGTCCGACTCCAATGCATAGGACTCCCCTTGTATATTGTAACCAATCAGTCTTATTATCATCTCCATGCTATTATACAGATTTAAAGCAGGTCCATTGGACATAAAGTTCATCATTAAGACACTAGACTTACTTGATGCACAGCGCTGCTGACATGACGTGCGGTTGGTGAGAATCCAGTCTAAAGCATATGACTATATTTTAATCTTATCTATACCTCTTTTCAATCCAATTTGTCCAAAATGCAAACAAACATGTTGACCTGAGGTAACTGACATGACAATCGAGACTGCAAGTTCGCCCTAGATTTAAAGTTAAATGTTGAGATATTTCATTGATTTGGTTTTGTTTTTGGCAATTGGATTGAAACAAACTATAGATACGTTCTTCAAATTTTTGATCGGTATTATAATTCATTTATATCAGGTTCCTAGCTGGGTCTGGGCGAACATTCGGTCGACCAATTAGCGGGCAGGGTGAGGTAGTGGGCGTGAGTTCACAATACGGCGCATACACAGACTGGCAAGCCAAGGAAGGCCTCTTCATACACCCCAGTGACCCGCTGCCACACCTACATGCAGTGCATTCCGAGTTATAGGAGCAATAGTAGAATACTAGCCTTATTTATAAATGTACAATAGATTTCAAGATCATTATTTTGAAATGTGAAGGTGTGATACAGTATCATGTCATTACATTAAAAATGAATTGGTGTCTGCCACCAAAGCTGAACTAAACATTTTTGAACGCATTACATTTAGCGCTGGTGTTACAAGGGTTTAAGAACATCAAACATAAAAAAAAATCGACTATAACGCTCATTAGTCCTTAATGGTGTTCTTGAAAAGTTCATTAGCGCTCGAACGTCGAGTACGCTCGTTTTTACAACACTAATTACATTTATGCATTGACACCAAATGAATTGGGAATAGTTTTTTTCTATATCCAATATGTATAAAGGCGGATTCATATTTGTATACAGTAAAAATAGATACAATTCGATAATTCCTTGGTAGAGACAGATTCACTTGCTCTCTCTCTAGTAAGTGCGCGTCATGGGTATGAAACAAGATGTCACAGTAGTTGACATCTTGTTTCATGTTATGTCAAATAATTGACATCATTCTCGTGTGACCCCTTCGTCACTTTGAATGGTCGAAATTAAAAGTGTATACAAATGGGAGTCCGACTTTTACAATTTGTTAGAAATTATATTTAAAATATTTCAATATTACTATATTTAATTTGTTATAAATTATGTAGTTCACTTGCACTGCAATAATTAATTTTATTATTTTTTGTAAAGATTAGTTTCTTTGTCTTTCGATCTTGCTGTATTGTATGTACAAGATTGAAAGACATATACTCACAATCTTGCACATTTAGCGCCGTATCTGAAAACATGTTTTGTATACGCAAATTGGGAGGAATTATATTAAACAAATCGTACTTATTTTTGCGCGAAAGCATAATATTGTACATGTGAAATGGCTTTTAAGTACTAAGCACAAATGCATTTGTAAGAATCTGTTATTTTTTTCATTTAAATAACTTCTTTTCAATTCAGCAATATTTTTGTAATTGAGGAATGATGGCGTTGCATGGCATGTATCCAGCAACATCCATATATATCTAAATATCCAGGTCTCATTAGATTCCCGGGTCCAAATCTTGAGGAGCCTTGGGAGTCGCGAAAAGATTATTCTAGGAGACTGGTTCACAATCCAAGTTGTTGGGGATGATTTAAAATTCGCTCTTTAAATTTCATAATTCGGCCTTTAACCTCTTGTTTTACGATACGAATTTTATGATCGTGGTGTAAGCGCTCCTTTGTAATATACCATGGGGCATGGTATATTACAATACCATCATATGTAGTGTTTTACACAGGAATCTTTGAAGAATTTCCAGGTTTAACTTTGAGGATGTGCCCTAGAGCTGTATGCCATACGCCTCTATGGGCTTGATGATGCATTTGTACAACAATATTTTATTTTCCAAAGAGTACAATTCAGAAGCCAGTACAATTTTCTGAGTTACAGATCTAATGCTTTTCTCTTAGTAAAAATGTTTCCTCGAAAATCGAAATGGATCGAAAGGGACACAGCTTATCCACTCCGACGTTTCACGAAAACCATTCACTCGTGTTTGCACCCATGCGTGGGGGATTTACGGCGTGGCTGTAGAGCGGGCATTAAAATAATATATTATATATTAAGGATGTTTCAAAACGTTCGAAAATTTCTCTGATAATCCTAAGTCTCCTTCTATATTAGGTAAGATAAAAAAGAAACAACAGAATAGGGATTTTGTACGTTTCGAAACAGTCCAAATCGCGTCTATCTTTTGTGGTACAAGTTTAACTTATTTGTTGTCGATCAGTTTTGTTAGTATACATAATACAAATAAAAGAAATGATTACATGCGCTCAAATAATAATGCAGTTTTATTTTTTATAACTTTATTGTTAAACACCCATTGTATGTTACACGAGGTAACAGTCCGTGTAACATGCAAGTACAGGCAGTGCTTCAACATCATCGAACTTCCATATTATACACTACTCAAAGGATTAGTGTACTATAAATTTTACATTATTTTTTTTAAAATAATGCATTAGCGTAACTGACAACAGGGAAGTCGGGCGTATCTCTGACAACGGCCCCACACACAAAACGCTTAACTAAATAATGTTAACTTGGCGTCACTACAGATTATGGCAGTAGGATAGGAAATGCAGACATTGCAAGAATGGCACTGAATATGAAAAACGATTTGATGTAGTAAAGTAAATGAGGTATGAAAAATCTTAAAAATAGTCCCTAGTTACGCTAATAGCCAAGTGTATGTTTTGTCTTAAATGAACGTTAAAGTTTTTGGAATAGAACACTAATAAGTGTGTACAAAACATATTATACTAAAATTGTAGCTTTAACACTTCCGATGTTACTAAAGCACAGAAAGAAATGTTATAAAAATACAGTTATAAAACTAAATAAACAACTCGAAATGGTCACGTGAGCGCAGCCAGCACTTCAGTCATCGTGTGCCTTTTCATCATTACACTATTGGTCATAAAAAATGTTGTTTTCGTAATAGGTTGCATGCAACCCTACCGCCTTCGTACGTGCAAACACAGTATCGGTGAAGATTAATGATGTTCCAGTCCGGTGAAATTACGCACGGAAGCGGTACGCTACTTGTATTTTTGCTATGCTACAGATGGGGACTACGTTCGTGACAGTCGGAGAATAAGGTAGGCGCGAGGCGGGCACCTCCGCACTCCCTAGCTTCCAGTTCTCTCACCATCGTTCATGTCGATACATGGAACTCACTAGCACGGAGTTAAAATCAAGAGGATTGTCCGAGAACATAACGTGCATGCAGATATATGGTTCAAAAATTTATTAGATTTGACTTTAGATGCAATTTCTCAAGTAAATACAAATGACTGGGAATGTTTTTTTGATACGTCTTATATCTGTTGAAGAGCAATATTGGAAGAACGACGGATTAATGGAAACATAGTAGACGAAATTATCATACAATTGGTAGGCAGTGACATTCTGATAGGTCCAGTTCCGAAACTACGATTAATAATATTACTATGTTGTTTTGATTTACTATCGATTATCGATATGTCAACCTGGACAACTGGTCAACCTGGTGCCCGCGCTAGTCCCCAACTGTACATCTGTGAATAATTAGCTGAAATTTAATATAGAATCCTATTAGTATAATACCTATTACTATATAATAATACGTACAATCCTATCGAGTGAAAAGTTAGAATAAACAAAACTTCTTAAGTGCTTAGGCCATTATATTCTTTACTCGCAATCCTATTCCATAGGGAAGAACGGGATAGTGTAAAGAGATGAGAAAACTCATCATCGTTATAACCCCACACTTCCGTTTTCAAAGTCCACTTCTAAATCTCTAAAGGTAGGCGGCGCATCCGGTCAATATAGGTCATTTTTGATTAATGTTGACATGTATCGCGGATGTTGATGTGACACTATACACTTATAGATGAATTGTCAGCTCTTATCCAACCTTCTTTCTGTAAAAGAATTCCATATTGTGCAGTCAAAATAGTTACATTTGTATCCTACGAGTATATCAATTTTCGATATGTTTTACTTCCGGACTTGTATTATAACTATATCGTATGTTTTGTTTGTTGAATTATTTAACTACGGTATATTTAAAAGGAGCTGTCGTTACGACGCCTAATAGAACTATCAAATTAACAATAAAATGAATCAATAAACAAAAATACGTTATTAACATACAATTGTCGAGAACATTGTATATGTCAAACTGAAATTGATTTTTATGAATAAAGTTATTTCACAAAGTTATAAAGCCATAGCTAATAAAACTAATAAATAAAAGGAGTGTAGTTTGTGCGACTCACGAGGGGTTGTTTGTGAATAAATGTTCGTACACCCCGAAAAGTAACTTTCGAGTGAAGCATAAGGTCTCTTTTTACGCGTACGGACACGCCACTACTAGCAAAGTAACGCGCACTCGTGAGTTGCAAGAACTATAATATTTACCGCGTCTGGTGGGAATAGAACTTCATCTATACGCCATTTAATCTATTTATCCAATTTATGGACAAAATGTTAAGTCCATTGCATTAAATATAATGTACTAAGTCCGTGTAGTGATGGGCGATTGTGAAATGTTGTTTAACGAAAGTTTTTCTTTACTTGGAGATGTTGAAACAGTTGAATAAATTATTCAGAGAACTAGGTTACCTATGTAGGAACGAGAAAATGTTTTCTAGTTCTATAACCAAACCAACGAATTTAATCAATTAAGCCATATGACCTTTGGCCTTCAATTAATTATTCTATTTTGTATTATTGGCCCCGTTGTGCCCAAACTGCACTTGACTCGTCAAATAACGCAACATACAAGTTTCAAGCATCAATCTACATTTAAATGTATATCACAATGCCCGAAATCGAATGTCTCCAACTAGTGTGTCTTGCTTGTTATAACTAGTGATCGTAATAGGTAGTGCCATTTCGGGTCTAAGGTCTCAAATATTTGATATGGATATAAGCCTTCAAAATTCCACGATTTTTAAATATATGAAATACGATGCTTCCTCGACGAAATAATAATAAATAATAGGAACATACCAATTTTATCACAGTATAGCGTGATATAAGTGGAAAGCCAATTTTGTTATTATAAGCTATGCAAATTTCCGAGGTTTTCAATTAAAATTCCCACACCCATTACAACCCTGAGGTTTTTGGATATGACCATATTAAGATACCTATCAAAAATCTTATAAATGGCATTACCCATTCCGCAACGTACGGTTCCTAAAGCCTTATAAACTATTCACTAGAATTACTAGAGTTAATTCACATTACACGGTCGGAACCGCGTAGAAATGACCACGCGGTTGTTCATGTTTACCGGTTCAATACTCGCGTAGTTGTATTTTTCCAGACTCGCGAGGATACTTTAATATAGTTTACAACTCGTGTGTTCATTCTCCGCGGTTTCATCGTGTTTTCAGTGCAAAAAGAGGTAGCGCGATTTGACATCAACATTTTTATCGATGAAGTCGAAAAAAGTAGTGTTTAAAGTAGTGGTGACGCTGAGTTCTATAGCCAACCGCTTTCGGTGAACGGTCGACATTAAAATTTGTACACAGTTTATATTGTGATGTGGGTAGTTGATAGAACTGCTCGCATCTCCTATTCTGGACTACGCCGCCTCTTCAGTCAATTCGTGACCATGATGGCTGGTGTAACCCTTACCAAAACGTCGAGTACAAATGAAAGGTAAACAAAAGCCTTTAATTTTACGCGTTTACACCGGATTTACAATATAAATGGTCGAAATATATCCCGAGCGGTACAAACCGGGTAATGTGAACTAGCTGTAAGTTGGCCCGCTATATAAGTTCAGAGTCGGTATAGAGCTACTTTACTCGGTGTTTTATGGGATAAAATTTAATAAGGAGAAATAAGAAAAAGGTATTAAATCATAGCTTCTAGCAAGTGGCCCGATCACTTGAAGTCCGTCGATAGTAGGTGGATAAGAATAACAGAAGACTGTGTATGGTGACGAGTTTTAGGAGAGCTCTATTGCCAACAGTGGAGAGACAAAGGCTGGTGGTATCATATGAATACAAAAGGTGTACATATATATATATATATATGTACAGTCAGCAACAGTTCAACCTCTATAGGTACTTTAATGCGATACTAATAAGGGCAAGCTTTGAATGGTTTTGGTACATTAACGTGTTACTGACCGTATGTATGTATACAGAATGTGACAAATATGTTCCAGAAGATTGAAACCCTGAATTATTTGCCATGCACGTTTTACATTATTTAGTGTAGAAAAATATTGTGTAAAAAAAAATATTACAAATTATTTTGAATTTTTGCCACGTTTTTTTTTTACATATACGCTAAACGAAACCCATAAAAAATATATGAACTCTGCTTTTGTCTTTGAGAATACAGTATTCTCAAAGACAAAAGCAGAGTTCATATATTTTTTTGTAACCTTCTGCAAAGCTTTTGTAACACGCGTGTAAATATGGATGTACACTTCCCGACCGAAAGTAATACACATCGGCATTTAGAAAGAGACCGAAGCTAACCGATCATAGTCGATGTGTATTACTTTCGGGCGGGATGTGTATGTTGAATTGTTCCTACGTATTTCCTACGAAACAGGAAAAATAAATTCTACAAAAATTAATGAACTCATTGTTTTTGGGAATATCTCCGCAACCCTCCTTGAAGGTACGTATAGCTTCTTATCGATAGAGTAATGTCGCATTAAAAATATTGGAAAGGTTAATCGAATAGAAACAATCGCCCATCGCTATATATAAGTGGCTATGCACGGCTAGGATATTTTGTTCGTTATAACACTGGTGATCTTCTCTAGCGCATAACTGAGGTTTTCAAATAGTTTCTTATCACATCCGTGTTCCTCGAGTGTCGTGAAACGGAATGTCCTGAAGTTCTTTTCTACGTCTATGTAAGTTACAGCCTGCATGAGCGGGCAAAGTATTATTTTTGAGTGATCTTGGAAGTTTATCTGTGAAGACAATTGGAATAGTTAATAATAATAAACGTTGCATATTTATAATAATAAAGGGATAAGACACTATAAAGCATTTGCCTGGGGAGCGTTCGTACGATTACAATCTGTTGACGTTCAGAAACTAATTATTATTATTATGGTAACTTTTATATTAGTTGATTTAATTCAGGGGTACGTGTGCGGGTGGAGGTACGTCAGTCAGGTGTACAGATTGGCGTAATGGTGTCTATACGTAGGCAGCTTGGTGTAATGGTGGGGAAAAGTTACATTTTGGTCAAACATTAATAATTAGTACATTACAGTGCAGTAGCATGTTTAGCAACATTATATAGTAGGTTGAAGAAAGGTATATAGGTAGGTAATTTTATCAGTGGAACAGTATCTTGGATTTCAAAGGAACTAATCGGTGAAAGACGGTCGGCCGTTGCAATAATCGATAGTTTAATTTAAATTAAGAGATATTTTTTATGAAACAATACATTTTTGTGCTTCAACGAAACACCGTTTAAGAAAGGGGTACAATTTTCTGTAGACAATCAAATAGGGATACGCGCGGAAAAATGTCTAAGAAACCTCCCGGTTTAACTGAATTGTTTTACAACGTTCTATAAGTAGTTGGCGCCGCCTACTCGCCTATTGAATATGTTGACAATGAGCTGCAAAGAATTTTGTATTTGTTCGAGTAGTCGATTAATAAAAGTGATCGTTGTGTTACCTGTAACGTGCCGTTAGTCAGATACATAATGACAGCGGTCGTGGTCCGGAACCACTGGTGCAGGTGCGGTAGTCGCGATAACCCGTCGCTCTCACGCACCGGGACGCACGCGCCTGTAACAATATATAGTGGTAGCTTAAAACACTTCAAAACCGAATTAACGAATTTCAAAGCGGATTTAATAAACTTGTACATGTATTAGTCTATAACAGGCATGGGCAACCTTTGGGAAATCGCGAGCTAAACTGTCAGACGTTCATGATATCGCGGGCCGTAGGTAATAGTTGTGTATACAAAAAAAAAAACGTTTATCTTATTTTATGCGTTTATTTAGTAAGCCAAAATTACAATGTGATCTTAATAGTGTATTTATTTATTTATTATTATTAACATTAATGGGAAGCTTGTACTTGAACTTGAGCAACAAGATTATTAATGTCGGGATCAATCCCACTAATACACAGGCGCAAAGTATTTTGCAAATTTTCATCAGTAAGCCTAGTTCGACACTACAATTTATTGGTTTTCATCACTGAAAAAAATTGTTCACATTTATATGTGCTTCCAAATGCGCAAATCAGTTTTCTTGCAAATGCTCTCAGATGTGGATACCTTTCCTCAACAAGGTATGCTCTGTAAAAGTCACTCAGCGCGACATCTTCAAATTTCGACTTCAATAGTATGTCTTCTTGTAGCTCAATCAGCTCCATTTGCAGGTGTGCTGGGGCCTTTCCTACGTCACATTTTGTCGGAGTAGCAAATAGGTTAAAGCTGCTATCCATGTTCTTAAAGTCGGCAAATCTATTTGAAAATTGCTCCGACAGTAATATCAGTTCTTCAGCACATTGAGCATGAGCAATATTTTCATGACGGGATAGAGTTGAAAAATGGTAAGTTTCCAGATCGCATTCGTGTTTCCCACAAACAAATTTTGTTCTGGAACGCTTTTAAATGGCTGTACAATTCGTTCACCACCTGACCTTGTTTTTGTAGTTTCAAATTTAAATCGTTTAAATGTCCCATGACGTCCACCAGAAATGCCAAGTCACACACCCATTTTGGATCACTGACTTCCCGGCAGTGGTTTTTCTTTGATTTCCATAAAATCGGCTATTTCTTGTCTGAGGTCGTAAAATCTTTTTAACATTTTGCCTTTGCTTAGGCACCTTACTTAATAGTAAGTCACATCATCGTGTTCTGAAAAGACGTCATCCAAAAATGCTTAGAACTGGCGATGGTTAAGCGCACGGGATCGTATAAAATTGATGCTCTTTACAACCACATTCATAACATTTTGCAATCTGATGGACTTGGAACATAAGTTTTGTTGGTGGATAATGCAATGGAGGATTATGAAATCTTCTTTTTCCACGTTCAGCTCAGTTGCTTTTTGTTTCGAAATGCCGCAAACAGTGCAAACACTAACCAATCGACACCACTGCAAACCATACTGATCGATAGCAGCTCGAACCTCATCAAAAATGTCCAGTAGTAGTCCTTTTTAGCGGTTGTAGCGCCAGCAATTCTTCAGTTACATTAAAATCTTTATCTACACCTCGTAGGAAAATAGCTAATTGGCCCGTATCAGACAAGTCAATGCTCTCGTCCAAAGCAATCGAAAACGCTTGAAATTTTGTCACACGATCAATCAACCTTTTCTTGATATCTTCAGCCATCATATCAATACGTCGAACAACAGTAGGTACGTCTTGACAAACTTATTTTTTCGAACTCTTTTTTCTTCTCCGGATATAGAATATCTGCAATTTCTAAGAGGCACTCTTTGACAAATTCTCCTTCAGCAAATGGCTTCGATGACTTTACTATTTTTGAACTGGCTATGAAGCTAGCTTTCACAACACTGTCCAGTTGTGTCCTTTGTTTATGAAACATTTGTTGCTGTTTGTTCAAATCAGTGATTAACTTTTGAATATTTTCTTTTCGTGACTAACCCGCGCGTTTATGCTGAGCAATATGTTTACTGGAATAATGCCGTTTCATATTGTATTCTTTTAAAACTGATATAGATTCATTGCACAACAAGCAGACTGGCTTACCACTGTACATTATGAAAAAATATTCATCAGTCCATTTTTCTTGAAATTGGCGACATTCTGAGTCGACTTTTCGTTTTTTAACACCAAATATTCTTCCAGGAGCCTTCTCAACTAAGAGTCACAAAACTAAAAACTATCGCAATGCAATGTGACAAGCAGTGCAATCACTTGAAAAACAATAATGACCTAACGTTCATTCATGTCCGGCCAGCCGGCACAACCCCACGCGCACAGCCTCCCTCAGTTTCTTTTTCATCCTGCGCGCCTGGCATCTATACCTACACGTCTTTATCGCTACGATGAAATTCCAAGAAATCCATTCAAGTGCTTTGGTTGCGTACTTACCTATTATTTTGCACTTGATGTAATCGCTTTGGGCGGAGTAAGTAAAAGGATCTAATTCTCAGTGAATTTTGACTCAAATGGTTCGAATGTTTGGCGGGCCGGATAAAAAGCTGTAACGGGCCGTATCCGGCCCGCGGGCCGGACGTTGCCCATATATGGTCTATAATGTCCCACCTGCAGGGCACAGGCCTCAATTTTTTTCAGAATTTTGAATAGATGGTAAACTGCCTTTGAATAATATTTTCTTAGGTTTTCGCGATTACTATACATAGCAATTAAACAACTTTGAACGGTTCACCCCGTGACCACGTCCACTGCAAAGTGTTCGAAACGTCGGGATATAAATAATGTTAAATATACGCGATTTAAACCGTTGAAAGTTGTTTAATTGCTATGCCTTTGAATAAATCTGAGTCTTTGAGGGACACGGCTAATTTTTTCAGCGTCAGACATATGCAACGTGCGTAATATGCGTAAATATGGTTGCGAATTGCAGCGGCGTCAAAATCAACAATTTCTGTGACGAGCTTTTTTTTTTATTTGGCGTCGATAGTTTTTTTTCTTCTGCGTCTTCCGCCGTCACCTCCGTTGATGTCCCGCCACTGTTCTTTGCTGATGCGAGACACTATAGCTCGTCCGATGCTAAGAGCGTCAGGAACCCTGACACACTTGCGCTAATGGCAGCAGCGGTCCGCCATTTTGATTCTCGCGCTCAAAGTATTCATGCAAGACAACAACAAACTCGGGACATTCAGTGCTCAAAACAGTCATTTTTGTCCTTTTTGGCATTATGTAACCATAAACAACAAACTTAACAAACGGGTAACAACAAAACTCAACAAATTAACACCAATAATGACAAAAGAATGAATACTGAAAACACGTAGTGTATACATAACGTCGGCACTCGTACTAACTCAAACAAGATGGTGCCGCGCGCCGGGTCGTGGTGCTGTGCTGACAGCCAAAAATACAAAATTTACTTACACGTCATATAAAGTTAATCGAACTTGATAGTTTTCTTGGATTACACATTTTAAATAACATTATTTTTAACGAATTTAAGTTGTGTTTCTATTACGGTGGGTTCTAAATAAATTAATACACAAATAAAGACTGTTGAAAATAAATTTTTTCATCCCATCCCTCGCTTTTTTCAATCTGATATAACCTTGTACATGCATAGCCGTTATATTTTTGTTAATACTATCAACGTTTAAGCTAAGAATTGGAGAGGTCTATTTTAAGTGTGAATTATATGATATTTTCAGTAAAATGTGTTGCACCATAGTAAGTGACAAAATTTTCCTGTGAAAAACGGAAATTTATTGGTGTCGCAAAATACAATTATTATGGAGACGCTTGTTCAAAGTTACGTTGTCAGTTTCGATGACAGCTGTCACAGGTATCAAGCTATATTTTTAGCACTATAGTTTAACGAATTTGACGACCAGCTAAACAATCAATGAAAACTTTAATCGTCGTTGACCCTGGTGTAATGGCTCGACACAACGATCTCAACGATCAATGTCAACGACCCCACGTGGACCGACCGCAACTTTGGCCTCCCAAATATGATAATGATTATCGGTCATTATGATGGACGATTGTGTCGTACCCGCTTTCATGAGATGCTCGGTCATGTATCGACGGAAGTAGGTGAGCAGTTTCATTTTCTTCTCGAGCTCCGATGGATACTCGCGCATCGTCATGTACTGCTCCTGACCCTGCCGGTTGATGTAGTGCACGTTCCTGCCAAACACATATACGTTTTACATACATTTCGTGCAGGGGCGGATAAAAAGATAAATAAATTGGCACCCGCAAGCCCCCTGATGTTGCTATGTCCATGGATGTCCTGATGTCCATGGGCACCCCATGGACGGCGGTGACCACTAACTATCATGTGGGCCACCCGATCGTCTGCCATGTTTTCTATAAAAAAAAAGGCTGGGCCATCGGGGGTAATCGATGGTCGCCGCATCACAAGGGGAAAATATGATTTTTCAGTTGATTTCATGTATATGCTTGTCCAAAATAAACATTGAAATGTAAATGAATGTGTAAAATGTACATTTAATACACGCGAAAAACGCTGACCTTAAATGGTTGTGGCAGATTTTCCGCCTAGGGCGCTAGACATGCTTGATTCGGCCCTGATTTCGTGGAAATATATCTAAAGCTGGAAATGTGGTGTCGTCTGTCGGCCGGTTTTAAAATAGCACCACCCTATCTCTTCCATGGGTGTTGTTTGGAATTGGCGCGAGCATCTTTGCATACCCGCATACCTTGATTATTTGAAACAACATTTTTTTGTCCCCGCCATATTGAAGGCGGTTTGAGAATTTGATATTTTGGAGTAGTAACACGCGCTCGGCGGCGAGCAGAGTTAAATTGAGTTAAATTCACACCGCGGTCTCGGACAGTTGATTATTGATATTCGCGCCTATTAATAGGTCTTGTTCGCGATATCCTTGTGCCACGCGAGTGTTTTGGTTGGAATTGTTTGGGTGTGATTGTGCTTGTGGTTTGGAGTCATTTCTTGAGGTGATTTGCTGCCGGGTGTGAGTTGCCGAACGATAGCGGCCACCGGCTCACCACAGGACGAGACTTGGATTACTACACAAGTATTTATTGGGAATTTATGTATTTATTTATTCAATCACACTAAGATAGGTCACGTCTAGTAGGGACTAGCGTAGGAACACTTTCCAGATTTGTGCGTGGGCAAAACCACCTGGGGTAAGTGAGGCCTGTATATCCTATTATTGTGCTTACCCACCATTGTGGTGGTTATTGAGTAAGTTTACATTTGGGCCCGAGTGCACATTCCTCGGGCTGCTTTCGCGTAACGCGAGGCAGGTGCGCGCCTAGTGTGCGCATCGTAAACAACTGGTAGCAGAGCGTGGTTGATACCGTTATCAACCATTCTTTTTTTTTTGTTTTGTCATTATTCATCAACTTGATAATTGTAACTTCCCGTGTTAAGGGCCTTGCGTATATTGGGTCCACGCTCCTGCTACATCGTAAACATCTGGTAGCAGAGCGTGGTTGATACCGTCATCAACCATTCTTTTTTTTGTTTTGTCATTATTCAATATTTGTTCGTGATAATTGTAACTTCACGTGTTAAGGGCCTTGCGTATATTGGATCCACGCTCCTGCTACATCGTAAACATCTGGTAGCAGAGCGTGGTTTGATACCGTTACGTGATATTGATGACATTGATAATACCGTTAGGTAGTTAATATTGATAACCTTTTGTCTTGTTTGTATATTGGTAATTTGGTAAATATTTGCTTTTGATTTTTTATTTTACGTTCACGGTTTGAAGGCTAGGCCCTACGTATATTTTGTATTCTGAAGATATTTTGAATCCACGCGTGCGACGTTTAGTAGGTGGCTAGTTACCCACACACGTTAATAATTTTTTTTGGATATAACGCTTCACGTTTTTTTTTTAATAGCTGGACATTGCGGTTTTATTGAGTCCACGCTCGTGTACATTTTTGGTTGCGTTTATTTTAATTTGATAATTTGATAATTTAACTTGTTTTTTTTTGTTGTTGTTGTCAGGTAGTCTTAATTAATATTTTGGACGGTTATACCTTCTTGAAGACACATACGCACCCCTTTTGTTTTTATTGTGCCTCCACTGCATTTTTTGTTTTTTTATTTTGTTATTTTTTTGTTATTGTTGTTTTTTTTTTACTTTTATTTTTGTTTTTTATTTTTGGTTTTTGTTTTGTATTGCGTGCGTCCTGAGGTGTAGACATGTCTGTCAAGGTGACCTTTTCCACACATCAGTCCGCAATGACTGCGCAGCTGAGATGGTTTTCTTCTGCGGTTGCAATGGTCAACCGCCCGGACCGGAAGCAAGCCTTACTCGCCCGGGCGAGTGAAATGCCGGCCCGTTTGGTGGCGTTAGATAGGAGTTTTGCTGAGGGCTTGACATTTATGGCGAATTTGGAAACGCCTGTACCGGACGAGCAGAAGCAGCGATATGAAGCGGACTTTGGCCAGATTTACGAGTTTGTGGACACCATTAACGAGGCGGTCTCCCACATCTCAGCTCCCTCTGGTGGGGATTCACTTGTTGCACCCCATGCCTTGTTGGGTCGTCTCCCCACGCTCAACCTTCCCACCTTTGACGGTGATTTGGACCAGTGGTTGAGCTACTATGGGATGTTCAACAGTTTGGTGGACTCCCATACCGACCTGTCAGCTGCTCAAAAAATGGCGTACCTGTTGGCCTCCTTACAGGGAGAGGCTCTAGGCCTGGTACAGCACCTGAAGGTCGATGACAGCACCTACTCGACAGCCATGGACTTGTTAAAGCGCCGTTACCACAACGTGCGCCTTTTGGCTGACACCCATGTGGGGCAAATTTTGAATCTGCCTAAGGTTGCCTGTGCGTCAGCCTTACCGACAGATATTGTAAACCCTGTTTTGGTGGCGGTTAACGCCTTAAGGCGATTGGACTTACCAGTGGACCAGTGGTCCTTTTTGTTGCTCCATATTGTGTTGGCGAAACTGCCTTTGGAGATGCGGCTGCGTTTTGAGCGACAGTATGGTGGGGACAGTTCCACTCACCTGCCTTCCTATGAGGACCTCGAAAGGTTCCTCGAAAACGAGTGTCGCAGGGTGGATACCGTGGAGGGTTCCACTCCCTTGATGCCGCAGCCTAGCGTTCGCCGAGAGCGACCACTGGCCCGACCGCAGGGTCCGCCGGGTTTCAAGCAGTCACGGCCGAGATATGGGGTCTCCCAAGAGGAGTCCGTGGCTTGCAGATACTGCAAGCGCTCCGGCCACCGGATGACTGCTTGCCACAAATTTGTGGCCTTGCGCGTAGCAGCGCGTCGACACATCGCCAAGGAGAGGCGATTGTGTTACCATTGCCTGGAGGGTCACTTCCAGCGAGAGTGTCCTCAGCCTCGTCCATGTGGACAATGTGGTGGTGCTCACCACGTTCTTTTGTGTGCGAACCGCAACCAGGAGGGTGCTGGTGTTCGCGATGCTGAGCGACATTCGGGTGCTCACGCTGGTGGTGACAGTCCTGCCAGGTCCAGCGCCCAGAATCGAGCCCTTACGGGCGGGGGTAGGCGTTCGCCACCCCCTAGAGGCGCTGTTGGGTTTGCGGAGTACTCACCAGTCTACCGCAACCGGAGATTCTCCTCCCCGCTGTTGGAGCGACCGAGGTTGGAGCGGCGTCTAGCCCGCCTGGGAGGACAGGCTGCAGCCCCCCTCTCATCCGCACATGTTGTGCAGGGTCGTCGCGGTGAGGGCAGGGTAGACAGTTATCGTCCCCTGCCGCACTCGTGGAGGGAGCCCTCTCTCCGTAACTTCTCCCGTTAGGGACTTGTAGCTCACCACGCTGAGAACCCAGAGACCATCCTCTTGCCTACGGTCTCTGTGCGGGTATGGGACCCGAAGGGCAACTCGATTGTTGTTCGTGCCCTTTTGGACTCGGGTGCCCAGGGTTGTATAGTCTCAGCTTGGTTGGTGAGCCAATTGGACCTTTGGATCAGTCCGGTTATTTTTTTGGGCGAAATGTTTTTTGTAGCAATTATGGGCTGCTGAATTGTCGTGGGATGAGCCTCTTCATGGAGAGTTATTGTTGGAATGGCTAGAGTTTGTGTCATCCCTCCCAGCTCTTAATCGGGTTTCCTTGCCCAGACGTTTCCTTCCGTCTGGAAAGTATAGAGCTAGCCTTCATGGCTTTTTTGATGCTTCCGAGCGAGGGTATGCAGCGGTTGTTTATCTACACGCACAGTGGATGCTGCTGGACATGTTTTGGTCTCGCCGGTTCTAGCAAAGAGCAAGGTTGCGCCTATTCGCTCGCCTATGACAATACCGAAGCTAGAATTGTCAGGCGCCAGTCTCTTGACTCGTCTCTTGAATCATGTCGTCGCTACTCTAGGGCGTTCCGTAGAGTTAGTAGACGTCTTTGCATGGACAGACAGTCAAATTGTGCTTTGTTGGTTGCGAGCTTCTGTTCACACCTTGGAGGTGTTTGTGGCGAACCGTGTTTCCCAGATCCAGGCGTCGCAAGCTCGATTGATTTGGCGACATGTCCCTGGCGATATAAACCCAGCTGATTGTGCATCACGTGGATGCTCAGCCCTAGAGATTATTGGAGATCCGTTGTGGTGGGGTCCGGACTGGTTGAAGGGACCAGTGTCAATTTGGCCGGCCTCACGGATTACTCTAGTTCAGCCTGCGATAGGCTTTGTAAGTTTAGGCATATTTGTGTGTTTTTGTGTGCCTGTCTACTAAGGCCACACACTTGGAAGTTGTCTCTGCTCTCTCCACAGAAGCCTTAGTAGCGGCCCTCAGCCGATTTGTATCTCGTAGGGGACTCCCTACCTTGATTAGGTCCGACAACGGAACTAATTTTCAGGGGGCCAATAACTACTTAAGGGATATGTATGAGTTTCTTGAAGAGCAGAAAATGAATTTGGGTCGTGAGATGGCCCTCCGTGGGATAACCTGGCGCTTCGATCCGCCAGTTTGTCCGCACTGGGGTGGAATTTTTGAGGCCGTAGTTAAATCGGCAAAGACCCATTTGAGGCGCGTTATTGGTGAGACGATTCTCACATTTGAGGAACTCGCGACCGTGTTTGCGAAAGTTGAGGCCGTCCTCAACTCTCGACCGCTATGCCCACTTTCGTCGGATCCGAATGATTTGGAAGCCCTAACGCCGGGCCATTTTTTGATTGGTCAGCCACTCGTCGCTCTGCCAGAGTACCCTTGTACTGATGTGCCCAGTTCTCGCTTGTCGCGTTTTCAATTGCTCCAGCAGCTCACTCAGAATTTCTGGAAACGCTGGCACCTTGAATATTTGCACACTCTGCAGCAGCGCGTCAAGTGAACGGACAAAACTAATCCGCCGAAGGTTGGGGACCTCGTGTTGGTTAAAGATGCTAACCTACCGCCCTTGTGTTGGCGCCGGGGGCGCATTGTTAACCTTTTTCCGGTTAACCCTATCTCTTCCATGGGTGTTGTTTGGAATTGGCGCGAGCATCTTTGCATACCCGCATACCTTGATTATTTGAAACAACATTTTTTTGTCCCCGCCATATTGAAGGCGGTTTGAGAATTTGATATTTTGGAGTAGTAACACGCGCTCGGCGGCGAGCAGAGTTAAATTGAGTTAAATTCACACCGCGGTCTCGGACAGTTGATTATTGATATTCGCGCCTATTAATAGGTCTTGTTCGCGATATCCTTGTGCCACGCGAGTGTTTTGGTTGGAATTGTTTGGGTGTGATTGTGCTTGTGGTTTGGAGTCATTTCTTGAGGTGATTTGCTGCCGGGTGTGAGTTGCCGAACGATAGCGGCCACCGGCTCACCACAGGACGAGACTTGGATTACTACACAAGTATTTATTGGGAATTTATGTATTTATTTATTCAATCACACTAAGATAGGTCACGTCTAGTAGGGACTAGCGTAGGAACACTTTCCAGATTTGTGCGTGGGCAAAACCACCTGGGGTAAGTGAGGCCTGTATATCCTATTATTGTGCTTACCCACCATTGTGGTGGTTATTGAGTAAGTTTACATTTGGGCCCGAGTGCACATTCCTCGGGCTGCTTTCGCGTAACGCGAGGCAGGTGCGCGCCTAGTGTGCGCATCGTAAACAGGTGTTATAAAAGAAGATTAAGGGATAAACAAAGCCGCTACCGCAAGCCCTGTAGAACTACTTTGTCATTGACTACATATTCAGTCCTCCAAATTAGCGAAACATTTATGATTTTGGTTTAGTTTTAGTTTAAACAAAATGATCAAGAAGGCAATTTCAAGCCATTCTTTAATCAAACACTTATCAGCTAGGCACACGATGTTGCTATTGGGCCCCGCACTAGGATAACCTTGTATCGTGGGCACCCAGGTTTAGTTTATATTCTAAAAACAGTTAAAAATATAGAACATAGGTTGGTTGTTACATACAATTTCGGGGTAATTTCTAAATAAGTATCATATTACAACAAGAATAATTTAAACAACAATAAAAAATATATTTTTTTAAATTTTATTTTTCAGGAAGCTTATATACCATTGTAATTATACATACATACATACATATATATATATATATACATATATATATGTAATATTCTAAATGAGTGATCGATAAAGTCAGTAGCTTAAACAAAGCTGCCACAATTATAACCACAATAATAGTAGGTAGAATAAATTCGGAAAATTTTTTCTTCCACAAAATTTAGTTTTAACAATAATTTACTTAAATTTTAGCGTTTAAGTAAATATAAGAATAATTGAACTAAATGTGGGTATGATACGTTACCGTTGCTTATTCAGTATACATACTGTTAGTGTTAAAAGCCAACGTGTAACAGAGTGTTTGATTTGGCGAACAGTCAAGTGTTTTATGTCGCAAACTTTAATTATTTGGCTATATATGAAAGGAAGAGAAAACGCAGTAAAGGTCTAAATAAGTCGTCTGCCCGGGATAAGCGTGTCGTAATTAGGTAATTTAATAAAGAGCTTATGGTAAACGAGAGTAGCTTTCAACAAGTACATCTGTCGGACTATTAGGACCTGTGCCTCTTCAAAGAAGGTTGTGATATCGAAAGGGTTTGTTAAACATAACTTTAAGAACTCTTTCGACCACGATTGAAGTAGATTTTGCAGCACTTCCCCAGGCCAATATGCAGTAAAAAAGTAGTGACTGACACAAAGCTTTGTAGACCAACAGAAGAACGTTCTTTTTTGTACCTGCACACAGAAGTTTCACAATATTGATCATTCTATGAATTTTGCACGCCAAACCAACAATGTCTACACGTCAGCCTCTCATCAAGCAGCACACCCAGACACTTTATGGTGTTGAATTTGGTAAGCCCCTTACATCCACAGCTTATTGGTTGTTTTAGACTAGTGGAATCACAGGAATGAATTCTGATACCTAACGATGATGGAGGCTCAGATACTTTGGTCTTTATTTACACTACATTGCACAGGAGGTGCATGAAAGACACAATTTAGTTAGATGGTGTGGTAAAATAAATATAATACAGTATTATTACATATTCATACAAACTTACACACATACATATATACATAAGATTAAATATAATACATACAAGGTATACATAATCAACGAATACATTATATTATGTACATAAGTTATATTAAGAGAAACAAAAAAAAACAAGTTGCTGACAAAAGTAAAATAAAAATGAAGAGGTAATGCTCCCGAAGCATCTTTTTTTAGAGATATTGTTATGTGCTTTCCAGATGTCAGAAGGGATGGGATGGTGTTCCAGAGTCTAGCTGCCTGCACAGTGAAAGATTTGGTCATAAAGCCAGTACGGCAAGAAGAGACTTGGAGTAGAGTTGGTAGCGGAACGAAGATGATGGTCATAGGTGTTAACCCAGAAACTAAAATTTACATTTTGAATACTCTGGTCAACGTGGATCGTATAGAATTGAGATTGAGGATTGAGGTAAATTGAGGGTGCAGAGCATTCTTTTTAGACCATAACGGGGAATGACTCTTTGGGGGGCCGCATAGATCAATTCATTACTTAATACATATATAAAAATAAAATAATGTCCGTAAGTTTGTTTTTTTTGAAACATTTTCACGCATCAACATTTGGAAGAATTGTGCTGCGATTTTGCACCGGTCTTACTGGGTATCTCGAAAAGGATATAGGCTTAATCTATGTTAGGGTCAATGTCCTCGATTAAAAATTGTGACGGCCACTGATCTAAACTAAAGATAAAACTCTTAATGAACACAACTCACACTCCGTTGGGCAGCATGATGAGTTTAGTGGTGTCGTTGAACATAACGCCGACGCTCTCGTCGCACAGCTGGTAGCCGAACCCGTACTTGTCGCTGTAGTCCACCCACTTGCCTACCCACACGAGCGGCTGCGCCGCCGGGTCCGATAACTCGTCTGTAAGCTGCTCGGCGCGACGTCTTATCTGGCAACGAGACAGTTTATACAACCGTTTAGACATTTATTTACCCTTTCCGTTAGGAACAAATTTAACGAAAAATTCGCGCGAGGAATTTCACGAGTGATTTTCGCTTCGGCCCTTACTCTACAAATCTAGCGGACCGCGGCGGAAATTTCGCGAGTTGCTAATACACCGTGTAATGTCAGTTCTGCGGTGCGGCGTCGGTAGAGGAATGCAGTTGTACTTGTAAGTAAAAATGGATATATGTCTCTACAAAGATGTAGAAAATGATAATACAAATATGTTGTGCATCTATTGCATTTAAAAAGTTGGAGCATAGGCCAGTTCTACTGCAAGCATTAAAAAGATAGAAGACATTATCTAGACAAATTGTGTAAATCTAAAATAAGTGTTTTAGATTTACAGTATTTTTGCGAATAGGTAAATTTTAAGTATGGTAATTAGTCTGTATTGTTACTTTTTATTATATATGTGGTATAATTTTTGTGATACTCCGCGACGAGTGACCGATTGCAACTCAACAAGAAGGGAAGTCCCATATGGGACCATTTTGTGCACACTTCATTGACAAATACACAAAATAGCGAAGTTATCTTTTATACTGTGTGCAGTATTCTGATAGTCACACCGCCAGTAATTTGCCAGAATTTTTAAAAACAAATCCGTAAATGGCAAATTGACAAAAAAAATGCGGTAGTTGTAACAGATAATGCCTAAGCCTGTTAAGTACGAAGGGAAATTCAATCAACTAAATATTTTAAACTTTGTTAGTAAACATTAAAAATGGTGACTTGACTACATATTACATAATGGCTCTATAGTCTCTAATTTTATAAAAATACATGAACGAACAATATGCAAAGCGAATGAGTCGCACTCAGGCTCTTATAAAATATAAGTAGGAGAATCAAATGGGTCAAGGGATCGTTAAGAGGAGTGGGATCCGCGAGCGGAGCCGGATTAAGTGAGCCGAAACACTCCGAGGAGTCGTGAATACCCACGACTATTTCGAATGGATTTCAATGTAGGTTTCTATTATCTTTTTTCCAGTACGGAATTTAGTCGCAAGAAGTTCGGTAAAGGACAATACTGAAAAAAATATTGTTACAATGTAGAATACAGTTTGCTTACCCTATGAGGAATAAGCTGGGCAAGTTGATCACGCAGCGCCATGAGGTTCTGGCGGTGTGAGGTGGGCTCAACCGCGCGCGGCTCGGCAGTTACACCTTCGCGTCTCACCGGCGAGTCCACCATCATGTGATCTGCGCAAACACATATATTATACCGTGGATTGTAATCAACATAGACACAGGTGGAAGCAGTGGTGTAAGCCGTATAAGCAATACACTGCTATTTATCTACACTAATGTGTGCAATCACTATTGTTGCTAGTCTTTCAAACGAAGTGTGGCACAAGAAAAGAAAAGAAGGGCAAATTCATATTTTATATTTTCTGTTATAGTACGAAACTTAAACATAAAAAAAACGCAGAAAAAGATAGATAATTTATATCATATCTATATCATACAGCATGGTCATTTTAAACTTTCTAATCCATCTTTGGTAAACGATAAATGGTGCTGCTTAAAAAGACGAAATGTTAAGCGATATAATAAGATAGTTCTTTATAGCTGTAGGTAACATTTAAAAAAAAGAAATAATAAAATAAAAAACTGTTTCCCGCCATTTTTAAATTGTTTTTCTGTCCAAGAAAATGAGTGAATGTAACGAAAAAATTCGATACATTTTAAAGTTTTATTACAAAAAAGGCAAAATGCGACACAAGCAGCGAAAAAAATTTGTGCCGTTTATGGACCTAATGTAGTGTCAGTAAGAGTAGCACAAAGTGGGTTTAAGCGTTTTCAGTCACGAAATCTTAATGTTAAAGAAGCAATTCGCTCCAGTCGCTCTGTTACCGATAAAGTTGATGTCATTTGTGAAAAAGTGCAGCAAGATCGGCATATAAGTAGTTACGACATTGCTGATGAACTGGGCATTGACCACAAAACAGTTTTGACTCATTTGAAAAAGTCTGGATTCACAAAAAAGCTCGATATTTGGGTACCACACGAGCTCACTGAAAGAAACCTAATGAACCGTGTCGTGTACTCGTTTGCGATTCTCTATTAAAACGGAATGAAACCGAACCATTTTTGAAAAGATTGATCACTGGTGATGAGAAGTGGATCACTTACGACAAGAACGTGCGGAAAAGATCATAGTCTAAGTGCGGCCAAGCTCCACAGACTGTAGCGAAACCCGGATTAACGCGCAATAAGATGATGTTGTGTGTATGGTAGGATTGGAAGAGCATCGTTCATTATGAGCTTTCACCGCCGGGCAAAACCATCGATTCGGATCTCTACTGCCAACAGCTGATGAGACTAAAGCAAGAAATTGAGAAAAACGCCCGGAATTGATCAACAGAAAGGGTGTAGTCTTTCATCATGATGACGCCAGACCAATCACATCTTTGGCCATTCAGCAAAAATTGAGATGCTTGGTTGGAAGTGTTGATGCACCCACCATATAGCCCTGACCTTGCGCCCTCAGATTTCCACTTATTTCGGTCTCTTCAGAGTTCTTTAGATAGTGTAAGGTTTAACATCAAGAGAGGACTGTCAAAACTACTTATTGCAGTTTTTTGACCAAAAATCCCAAAATATCTACAGCAACGGGATCATGTCATTACCTACAAGACGGCAACAAGTTATAGAACAAAATGGCACATATATGTATATTATAATAATTAAACTTTTTAAAAAATTGCCTTAAATTTGTTTATAAAATACGAAGAAACTTTTTCCCCAACCTTATATGTAATTATGCCGTCAACGATTCTTGACCATTCTTGGTGTTCTTGAAGACACCTCTGTTGGCACAGTCCACATCTGTCTAAAGCTGTAACACCACATGAGTTCATAAGCTTCTATAGCGACATACCGTTAGTGTTAACTTCGTTGAGTGGGCGGCGATGCAGCGCCAAGCCCTCCAGCTGGTCAGTACGCGGCGCTGTGGTGAGACAGGACAGAGGTAGCGCGGCCGGTAAGATGCCCGACGAGAAGAATTCGTGTTGCAACAGTTTGTCCACAGAGGGCCGGCGCGCCGGGTTTGATTGTAATTGCAGGACGATCATAGAGGCCGCCGGTTTGCGCAATGATGATGGAATCCTAAGGTAGTCTTTAAATTAATTTTATATTAATCTTGTCATAATTTAATATTATAAAGCCAATAACATTCACTACTAATACATTTTGGTATGTAATTTCATGTAAAATGTAATGTCTTGTCAAGAGGAAATTACATAATGAAGATTAATATAAAATGATTGTACAGAACATTCAAATTTTATGAGCACCTGCGGTATGTACCACAAATGAGTAATTTATCTCTTAATTATATATGGTAGGAATCGTCGATGCAGCTGGTAAGGCTACTTCTATCAAATATTGAAAATGTTATCTATATATATATATATATATATATATATATATAGCTGCTCGCCTATTACATGATAATAGCAATTATTATACCGTCTCTCCGTTATTTTGGCTCACCGAGGGAGAGACGAGATGGTTCAGAACTATATTTTAAATAATAATAATTATTTATCAAAACCGGTATAGTCTTTCGAAGCTGTTCTAATATTAGAAATTTGAAGACCAATTGATCTAGTTATTGTTATATAAAGAGAGATCATGGTTTGGATCACAGTAGTTTGTCTTTATCTGCATATATTTCCTGGGACCATGACACAGGGAATTCTAGTATAGGTCATTGAGAGTGAAGTTTAAGTATTTAAAATTCGTGACTACAATATTGTATCTACTTAAGGGAATTCGAAAGAATTATGTATTAAAAGTTAAGTAATATCATAAACGCTTACTCATACAAGTAGATGAAGTTGGAAAGACAATGGTCTTGTGAAAACACATGGAAAAAGCAGTTTCGATGTCAGCGATAGCAGTTTGAGAGTTCCCGACTCTGCTTCGCAAGCCTGTGGGTGTTATGGGTCTCTCTATGTACATGTGTAATGATTCCTGACATCGGAAGTTAATTTTTGAAAATGGAGACATTCAATATTTGTGCCACATTCACTTACAGTATACCTTTGATTAGTGATTTCAATGTTAGGTCGTGTAACTAACAGAAATTACACAACAAAAATAGATCCATGAACTAATTTTGGAATCATCAGAACTCTTCTGTATGAAGTTACAAAAAACAAATGTATGTATGTAGTACATCACAAGTTTGTGTAAGGAGAGCTACTTACAAACATAAGGGTGCAGTCTGCTGTCCGGCCAAGAATGAGAAACAATGAGAGGGTAATAAACTAGTAACGAGGTGCGTGTACACAGTTCAACCCGTAAAGCTATGTGACATATTTTTATATCGCTGGGCGAGGAATGACTGAAGCAAGCTACGAGCTATTTCATATTCATATTGCAAGCTAGTGGCTAGTGCGAGCTCTTTCGGCTAATTTATCGACAAGCGATAAAACTAGAACGAGGATCCTCGATTGCAATGAGACTATTGAACTATTATTTCTATCTCTATCTATACAAAATGTCTCTAATATGGAGGAGATACTTACAGAGAAGGGGAATTATGCGAATTATTTAGTACATAGTATTTTTTAGTGGTTTTAGCTCTGCTACGAACCTTAATGACACAGAACTCCTACCACTTCCACGGGGAAATGCGGGTTATATTTCCTCTCTAACGATTGATATCAAAGTCATAAAAGAAGATATAATGAAATTGAATATTAATAAAGGGGCCGGATATGACAATATCCGTCCTATATTTTTTGTGAAATGTTCAGATACTACTGTCACTCAGGGAGTTTTTCCTAGCAAGTGGAAAGATGCTCATATCGTGCCACATACATAAAAAGGCTTCTAAATCAAAAATTAATAATTATAGACCAATATCTATCTTATGTGTACTCACTAAATTAATTGAAAAAATTGTATATAAGGAGATCTACCCAACAATCGGAAACAATGTCAGTGCACGTCAACACGGTTTTCTCAAAAACAGATGTGTTAAAACAAAACCTGGGATTGTTTGTTCATTATATCCTTTCCAACATGGACAAAGGATCACAGGTGGATGTGGTCTACACATATTTTGAAAAAGCTTTTAATTGTGTTGACCACACCAGTCTCCTCTAAAAGCTTCAAAATCTTGGCATTCATGGGGACCTCTTCTGATGAGTAAAATTACATGTTACAAATAGAAGACAGGCGGTGCACGGTGGTCATCGGCGGCTACAGATATGATTTTGTCGTTATTCCGTCCGGTATTTCACAGGGCTCCCACCTGGGTCCATTATCCTACAATGCGTTCTTATAGGGTTCTTATCTTATATGATGTTTTCAATATTCCAGACATCTTTTATATGATTTATATAAATATCTTTTATATGAGATGATAAAAAGATTATTCCTTTTCGGACGGCATAAAATTACAAGATGATCTGAATCGTCTTGGTCAATACTATAAGCTTAATGGTATTAGCGTCAACACTAATAAATGTTCAAAAATTACTTTTACTCGCAAACATAATGCAATTCAGTACATACACATACACCATAAACGATACAGCTCTGAACGTAGTCAGCTTTATTCGAGATCTCGGTGTCATTTTAGACAATAAAATGACCATGTCTGAACATATAGAGTTCATTACAAGAAAGGCACTAAAAAATTTAGGATTTCTAATATGTACCTTTAAACAGTTCAGAGATCTCAGTTGCATAAATACTATTTATTCGGGTTATGTCCGCAGTCATCTGGAGTTTGCAAGTACCATATGGTCTCCTCAATATGCTGTATATCAAGATAAAGTAGAACCGTTAATTTTAATTTGGATAAAGTAGAACCGTTTGGAAATTTGTTAAATATCTTAATTATAAATTTGGTATGGTTACAAATGACATAGTTTAGTGCTGTAGATCTATACTGCAATTCGAAATTGTTAAAAAAAATATTAAAAAGTTATCACACCTAACACACACACACACACACACACGTATGCGTGTGCATACAGCCTCACAGTATATTCACCTTATATATTTTTCTAATTAATAACTATCTATACATATAATAGAAATAATAAAAATGTAACTGATCGCTGTCTGTACATGGAAGATATATGAGAAAAACTATTACTGGGTCCTTTATCAACGCAATAGAACCCAAAACAATGATTGTTAGAATTTTTGTCTGTTTGTCTGTGCGTTTGTGCGCGCTAATCTTAAAATCGGCCTAACCGATTTGTGTGCGGTTTTCACTAATGTATTGTGGTAAGCTTTACTTAAAATTTAGTGTTTGTTTTATTTCAATCAGTTCATAAATAAAAAAGTTATATCAATTTAAAGAATCACGTCGAATAAAGAAGGTGTTTATAAACTAAAGTCCACGCGGACGAAGTCGCAGGCTACAGCTAGTAATAAATAATAGTAGACACATGCACACATTGTAATACTTTAATTTTTATGTCCAATCGTTTGGTGTTAATATAACTTTATTAAGTGTATGTTGGTCACCTATCACTAGCTTTAGTTCTATTTATTTATAATAATTAATAATAATATTACTGTTTCATATTGTAGCTGTTGGTAACCTAATAATGATAAATAAATATGTATTTCAATGTTGTCTTGTGGAATTTGTACGTGTCTTGGGAGAGAAAATAATTCATCGCTCATGGTTTCTCATTCTTGATCGGACCGCAGCCAAAGCTTGACACGTGTCCATCACCACATAAAGGAGTTCATTAGAAAGGTGCAAGTACCACCTGAGTTGATGTTTGAGGGTATTGTCGACAAGCATTTCGTTTGCGTATCGACTACACAAAGACTTCAACGGGCCCGACCAACATACGCGCAGCGCTAAACTTACGCCCTCGCTATTGTAAACAATAATAAAGAAGTTTATATAAAACTACTTATTAATATTGAAGTCACCTTTTAAACTAAAACTTGTGTGGTGGTAGACGTGAATTTTATTTAATCAGCTCAATCAACACACTTAAAAATTACACTTTTGCTAAAAAAAATATACTTAAATATTTTTCTGTCATTTCATATGACGCATATCTGTCTGGGAGGAGCATATCTACCAAGAATAAATGCATTCAAAACCTTTTTTTATTATATATATATAACTCTGTAATTTTGCATTGCATAGAAGAGTATACATCTAGTATTGCAATAAATATTCATAATAGTGTAAATGCAGGGATCATTTCAGGTAATAAAACAAATTATATGAGATTCAATGATGTATATCTGTATCACATACCTGTATTCACACTGTTTGATCCTCTTGTAGGTGTCCTTCAGCGTGGACGTCTCAAACGGCGGCTTGCCAACAAGCAGTGTGTACATTATGCAGCCTAAACTCCAGATGTCCACCTCAAATGAGTGTCCCTTCTTAGTCAATATCTCCGGAGCTATGTAGTTCGGAGTGCCGCATAGAGTCTGCTTTCTCTCTCCTGAAAGTTAATTGTGGTACTTGGTTATTAATCCTAAGCCCAGTGTTCAAAATGAGTGTATGTACTTTAAACTCACTATGTGAATTTTCAATCCTATTGATACAATATTAATACCTTCATATTCAATTCTGGCAGCAAGTCCAAAATCTCCAATCTTGACATGGAGATCGTCGTCAAGGAACAGATTGCCGAGCTTCAGGTCCCGATGGATGATACAGTTATTATGCAAATACTGCACACCAAGTAATATTTGGTGCATGAAGTAACGTGTTTCTGGCTCCGATATGGATTTGCGACGCTTATGGAGCTCCATCATTGACTGCGAAAATAGATTACTTTAGGTTTTACAATTTAGCAGTGCAGTAAAGGGTCAGCACTTTCCAAAGGAATAGACAATTGGACAAGAGTTATGGAATGATGCCCAAAAGAAAGTAAAAGCGTAGGCAGTTAAAGAGGTGGGAGATGACTTTTCAATAGGACGGAGGCGCCTAGCACGTGACCGATAGGGGTGGCGGGTTCTAGAGGAGGCCTGTCTTTGTATAGTCTAACGGTTAGACTATCCAAAGACAGGCCTCCTCCAGACGACTCTAACGCCTAATTAGACAGCTAGATTCTAAGGTACATGACCATATGAACGATTATAAAATAATATTTACCTGTAAATATACCTAAGTATATAAAATAATATTTACCTGCAAATATACTAAGTATATATAGTAATATTTACATGTACATGTACTATTCCAAAATTATTGTGATAGCTTTTCTGAAATCCACCTTTTTTCTTGAATTTTAAAAGTATAACCTTTTATCACTGTTTCATGAGTGTATGAGGTGTGAAGATGGTGTGTGAAGTGTGACGAGAGGTGTGTATATATCTTACACAATTTAAGTTTATTTTATACAGAGGTGGATAACAAGTGAACAGTATACCGGGAGGTAAGTGTACACTATCAGCCATGACAATCTATGATACATGTAGACATCAGTTGAGATAGGAGTAAAGATTATAATGGAACTAGGTGTTTCTAATATTTCGTTCTACTCTCTACTTGGTGGGATAGGGCAAGGTAGGATGAGAATTGGGTCTGGCATATCTCACTTCCTGAAACACATATAGTATATTTTAGGACAGTCTTCTGTGAGAGAGGCAACTCAATCCAGTGAGCCCAGTGTCTGTGAGATTGCAGCATGCGGTCTCTTCCCCTTACTTTACTGAATACATATTATAGAATGATAGATACCCTTCTCTTACAGAGCTCAAGAATAATGTAAATATTGAGCGAGTCTTCAAAAAAGCTGTGGAATCCGACCACATGCTCATGTTTTAGAGAGCGGTGGATTGAAATCTCTTGCGCCATCTTCTCTTTCTGTGACGTCTTCACCATCAACTTCTTTGACACTATTTTGCCAGCATACACCTGATTGGTGGCTAGGTCTTGAATTTCGTAGCATTTTGCAAAACCACCCTGAAATTAATATAACTGACGTCAGTAAATTAATTATAAAGTGTACAAGTAATTTTTGATTTACTTATTTTCTATACCATCCTTAGTCTCGCTCGACCCCATTACAAAAATAAAGTAAACTCACTACCGCGAGAAAAATAAAATAAAATAAAAATAACCCCACAACCCCTTGCTATTAATTTGTTTTCTCTGTTTAACATTTGATTATAAATCAAAAGGTTCTTCGTACATAAGTGCTTAATTTTTTATGGTCAACTGCGACTAATTACCAACTGCGGTAAATATTGAAAACAATGTTCTATACCAGTACAGATCTTGCACGAAAACATTGGCCATTGGGAATATTCGGTACCATCGGGAATATTCGGGTATCTTCGGCAAACATTGAATTCAAAAATATGCTTATAAATATTGAATTCATATCTAAGACTGCTAATACCGCAAAATATTTTTTTCAATAGGTAATAAATGTTATACGTATTTGCTTTCGTCAATTGTTACCATCCTCATTTTAATTACCTTTTTATATTTAATTTTCAAAAAAGTATCCTGTCACTAAAATGATGTTATGATGATGGATATCAAAATCCTTCACTAACGCCTGAGAAAGCCACATTATTATCCACTAGTCAGGGTTGCCATACGCCCGGAATTTTCGGGACACGTACGTAAATTTGACTTTATGTCCAGAATGGGACGGGAATTCTAAAAATTCCGGAAATTTCCGAAATGGGTTTAATAACAAATTGTTCGTAATGAAATAAAATTGTTACAATGAACAATACTATCTTCAATGATACATAATTGTATCATTGAACAATCGTAACATAATTGTACACTGAAAGTATCATTTATTTATATTTAATGTCTTATAAAAGGAGACATAAATTTATGTTGTTATAAAAATTTTCACAAGAAATTTCTTTCAAATAGTCTTGCCTTTATGGAATTAACAGGAAGTCTATTTCTTTCTTTAGAGTTAGACCATTGGACTCAAATTAAGAAAAAAACCGTTTCAACATTAGCATTTTTTGCCTAAATTGCAAATATGTATATCTTGTTTAATTCTTGAAGTCTTCCTAATGATGCAGTCGTCTTCAAAATGGTCATCCATTGATCAATGGTATTCATTTAAAAAAAGTAATTTCATTGTAAAACAACGTAACTAGACTAGATTTTTTTTTTGTATAGAATTTATGATGGCAGACAAGCAATTGGGCAGACTTTGGAGAAACCAGTTCACAGCTCTATTGAAGAGCCCCATATTGTATAATAACGGAAATACCTCAGCTGGCAGTTCATTCCATAAATTTCCACTAGACTTTCCACTTCCATAAAGCACTAAATTTATTAAAAGCGCAGCGAGCGATGTACTGTACCCGCCACCTGCAGTCCTTTGCTTTGCCATGCTGACATAAAAATGCAGCGAAATATAAATTTTGAAAGGAGAGTCTGGCATTTTCCACAAACGTCAGGTTTGAGATTTAGAAACCAGGTTTGGGATTTGGAAACGTAGAATACTATTTTATTCTAACTACAGTCAACTATAATGCCGGCTGTACACACTCGGCGAGAGCCTCTCGCCGGGAGTGTCGGGCGAGAACACACTCGGCGAGAGCCTCTCGCCGGGAGTGTCGGGCGAGAACACTCTCGGCGAGAGCACACCATCTACACACTCGTTGTATCAGTTGAACTTGTATCAGACCCTCGGGCGCAAAAAACTGACACGCGACCGAGAGGTGGCGAGGCGAGGAGAGAGGCGAGGCGAGGAGAGAGGCGAGGCGAGGAGAGAGGAGAGACGAGAGAGGGGAGACGAGAGCACCATGTACACACTCGCCCTCGGCCTGTCTCGGAGTGCCTCGCCGAGTGTGTACAGCCAGCATAAGAATCACTTTTATAAACATGCCAAAGAATTCAAAACAAGGAAACCTCACAAATAAAGAAAGGGTGAATTTATGTTTAATATACATTTTTATTTTTTAACTAAACAAACTAAATTTAAAAATAGTTGGAGAAAAACTATTTTACCAAGATACAACAAAGAGTTAGTTTTTAATAGTAATAGTAGAATAGTAAATAATACAAGTATTTATTATTCTTATGGTCATAGTTACATACAAAGATGAACACCAAAGTGTGCAATTCTCAACAATTACTTGACTTTCAATAAAGTTTTGTCTACCTTTTACACAATAGGTAATGAGTGTAGTGACACTACAGACTGGGCCTATTGAGTTAGCATAGTATTGCATGAATAATAAGTATCACCTTTAGAGGAGCTATTGAGAAACTTTTATAAATCTTTGTAGCGGAATAGCCATGTGGTGTCGGCAGGCTTTAGAATAGCTCCAATCAATCTGTTCTCGAGAGTGACATAAAAGACGACTAAGAGATAACAGCTTTGTTAACAGTGGCTTCACTACCACAAATGTTGAGATCTAACACAAACTTTAAAAGAGTGGGCTGACTTTGCTTGGTCAGTGTGGCATTTTAAGGCCATATAGAGCAATGTGCACGAGAAGGCTGTTGAAAGGGGTGGTTACAGTTAGAGGAAAAGGGTGACAAAAACATCATAGTAACACTTATAAATATGAGAAATATATAAAAAGGACAATGTACATGAAGTATACTTCCCTCCTAAAAAAGGCATTGGTAATATTTTTAGCAAAAGAATAAGTAAGACTATATGAGGAAAGTAAAAAAATAAACAATGGTTATTTTTGTTGTTTTCTCCAAAACTACAAGTTTCAAGATTGATTAATTTTATTTTTTTGCACTTTATCTCAATTGTCTCTAATGCACTAGTGCCTCTTTTTCTAAGATAAATATAACTGAGTATAATATGATTTCATGGTTTCAGTATAACCATGAATTTCAGTAAGAACTGAAACTTTGAAGCAAGCTGTACACATAACTGTGACATTATCTGAGCACTATCTGGACCTTATAGTCTGTATAGACTGATTAGCTTAAAATTTCACTGTTTCAAGATTCTGTTTAAATAGAAACACAGGCTAACATCTGATTTATAAGATAAAGTAATAAAAAATAATCTATATTTTTAAAAATTGCTCTAAACTCAATAGTCGGATTTAGACAAGCACGACCCCACCTCATCCAATAGGTGTAAAAGACGACTAAGAGATAACAAAGCCACTACAACAAGCCCTGGGGAATTACACCACATCTAAAAGACTGGACTTACCAAGCCGCTTGCCAAAGAGTGGCATTTTAAGGCCATACTTCCCTCATGCACAAGGTAATGTGGGTGGGTAGGCCCATGTTCAGCAGAAAAAATACAGTATGCTGCAAGTTTTTTCTTGTAATATATTGCAGTCAGTTTAGAAAAAGTTTTATAGTCGAAAAACTGGCACCATCAAAAAGCATTATTTTGTATACTGAACATACATGAATATTGTTTAATACAGTAGTTTTCTGCCATAGAGTTTAATTACTATGTAACTAATGAAAAACTGTTGCTGTCGAAAGAACATTTAACTTTGATAAAACTACAGTAAAGAAAAAAATGAAGTTACCTACAAGTAGTAAGTATTTTAACACGCATTAAAATATAATACGTTGAAAGTTGTCTCTTTTGTTATTAATTATATAGGAGGTCAAATATTATTGTAAAATTATTGTTACATTTGAATAACGGTGATGCTATTTTTTATGTACATGTGATATGTTCGTTAAATACACTGTAAACATATCATATTTACCATATTATTAAACATCATTACAATGCAGTGAAAGAATATAAACGGTTAATAATTACACTTAAAATTACTTACCTTGCCAAAAAATCTTAACCTCTGATAGGTACAGTTAGTTTGGGGATCACGTATGATTTCAGGAATTTCCTTCTTTTCATCTTCTTTGATCGACGTCATTTTATAATAGCTTAAAGATAAAAACTAGAGATAAGCAAATAATATTAAAACCAAAGCAAACTTTTGATGATTATTGACAAATTCACAAAGGAGATTTCAAACGGGTGAACGTTTGAACTTTGAAGGCTGTTGCAGTTGCATTGAATTTGTTGAACGGTTTTGTGATTTTTGTTTAGCCAATCATAGAGCAGCATTTTCTACTATTGCTGACAATGAAATTAATAAGTGTTACTAGATTAATTTTAAAGAAAATCTTCTAAAATGATGACAAATACATAACATCTAAAAACTTTATTTTTATTATATTATGGGAATTATAAACTTTTTATATAATTATATTTTTTATTAAGTAAGTACCTATTTTTATGATGTTTTTTTATTTTTTTTTGTTAAATTTAATGATATTTTTTTGCTTTTTGTATTTATTTGAACACTGACATGGTTATTGGTCCACACACAACATAAATATTAATCGATCTTATGGCGGGAACTTGAGAAACGAAGTTGAGTTTTTGTTTCATTTATTATAAAAATTGTGTATAGTGCGTTTTGTGATTTAATAGTCAAAGTGTAATTATTAAACATCAAAGTGTTTTTCGTGCGTGGTGTTTATGATAAACAAATAAAAGTGTGCGACTGCGTTTTTCGTGTGCTTCCAAAGAGTCCTCTTCAGTCCTCACTAAATCTACTATCACTTTACTGAGCGACTCTTTATATACTTAGACGGGACTGGACATTGATAGAATACATTTTGGACTTTAAAAGTATTTATTGCGAAGGAAACTTGAATGGCAGAATGTGCTAATTGCACCATTGCCATATACAAAAGAAGAAAACATTAATCAAACAAAAACTCCTAGTATCCTGCCAAAAGTTCCGTTACTGTTTAATACTTGTACTTAGAGTATCTATTTGGTGGTACATAAATGTAACCGTTAAAAAAAGTAACTATAGATCTTAGTCTTTGGTTTTGTAATACAGAGTGTTCGGATATTGTTTTTAGTTATGTAGGTACTTGCATAAAAAGGTGAGCAACAGAATTGCCATAACACAATTATTTGATCACGATAATATTTTTGCGCTATGCATTTGACTATAAATAATTTATAGACTTGGATTCTAACTATTTGAGCCATTTATTTAGTATGGATTTAAAAGTTTAAAAATCGTTACACTGATTTGTGTTTCAAATATTAACAAATTTTTTGGACCACACTATGCAAATTAATTAGCAACATTACTTTCAAGTTTGACATTTGTTTGTCAACTTAGTCTCAGGGATTAAAAAACGAACTACTAATTATAAAGTGGTAGCTACTCACAATAATAAATGAAATTGGTAGTTACATTCGATATACATCCGTTCACATATGAATTTACGCTGACCGCAAATGTGCAGACTGCCTGCGGCGCATGGCTTGACGATATACAAACCGATTAAAAGCCAAGCTTTTTCAGGTCTTGCAATACCGTCGTTACACCGTGTTATATCTATATCTATACTAATATATAAACAGGTAAAATTGTGTTTGTGGGTATATTGGGAGTAATCTCTGGAACTACTGAACCGATTTCAAAAATTCTTTCATAAATAGAAAGCTATATTATCGGTGTCTAATATAGGCTATATTTTATTTTGAAATTTTGAAAAAAAAAATAAGATAAACCGAAGCGAAGCGAGGGCGGGTCGCTAGTGCTTTATAAAGTTACTTTAAAAAAATAATAACTGATTACTTTAAAAAATATTGTGTCTACGTTGTAATCAGCCTATAACGTACCACTGCAGGCCATAGCCCTGCCCTTGTGAATCACTGCGGGGTTTCGGGTCATAATCTATCGCGCGGGTCCAGTGCGGATTAGTAGATACCTACTCCGGATTTTTTATTTCTGATCTATGCGGGACCCGCCTTACGCTTACGCCATAACTTATGAGGTATTTTTATAGTAAATATATAGTAGCAAAGTACATTCGTAATGACAAAAGACTTTACAACGTTAACATTAAATATAAATTAATAGTTACGGTAATTGGAGGAAAAAATTAAATGTACTTTACAGCATATTTTACAAATATCAAAAACATAATTATGTAAAGTACAGTACAAAATCGTTATTTGAAAAGATATCAGTTTTTTGATGATACAGATTGATAGAGCAGAAAAACTAAACAAAATGAGAGTTAAACATTTTTTCGTGATTTGTTCCCGCCAATTGAATTTTTAACCATCTATATGTTATATACCTAACGTTTCTAACAGATCTTATTTGTCTCGCGCTAACCTCGGGAATTAATTCCGATTTTGTTGCGGTTTTCAATGTTGTCAATAGTTAAGTTTTACATTAACTATTCCGGAAAGTTTTAGTTACTTCGGAAGAAGTGTTTTTATTATTGTCCAATGGAATGTAGACCTAGCACGATTCGTGTGAACCAGACATTTTTATATTTCATATATGTTTTTTTCACAGAATCTAGGTGGCAAAAACAAGTCATCTTATGATCCCATCCTGTTTGCACTCAGGTGTGGTTTGATGCGGTATCGACTTCCACCGATAAAAATGAAAAGGTGATAAATGTACATTTAAAGAGAATCAATTATTTAAAATAGTAGATAGGTAACAAAAATCGTACAAGCTCAGAATTACGAGTAAGTATATGAGGTGTGAACTTACATGCTTTTCCCCTATGTGGCTATGGTCCCTACAATGTTTGTAGCCATCAATGCCTATGAATTCAATTTTTAACTCTTTTGTAAGTATCATTTAAATCAAATATTGACAGACTTACTTTATTATATTAATATTCTGAAGAATTGGTCAATACGGGTACAACTTCAGGTTTTTACCATCGCACCTTCCGTCATTGTAGTGTGGTTAATCCACACTTCCTTGACAAAGAGTCGCTGGGCACTGTGCGGTCGTCAAGACACTTTATACCGCGAACCCGAAAGTTGTGGAATGAACTGCATGCTGAGGTTTTCCCGCTACACTAGGACATGGGGTTCTTCAAGAAAGCTGTGTATTGTTTTACAAGGCTAGCATCGCAACTGCATCCTCCCTGGTGTTGCAGGTGTCCATGGGCGGCGATAGCCACTTATCATCACATCGAGCGCAGCAACTGGCACCGCGGCGGAAGGAACGGACCTCGGTTTAGAGCGTTGCTTTGGGAGGGTACCGCGGATCGCGAGTCGGTGAGAAGCGCCCAGGCTCGTGTCGATACCTGGTAAAAATGTTGGCTGAAGGGCAGTGTGTGTTCACTGTGTAGCGAGGGGGACGTCCTCGTCTCCGCCGGCGGGGACGGTGTATATGTGTAGCGTCGTCGGTGTTGTCTAAAATGTGCCGAGGACGAAGACGACGACGGTAACGGGGACTTAGGTTAGGCTGGTAACTACTAGGGGGTTGATATAGTGAGCGACTCTGTCATAGTAGCGTCGGGCGGGGTCTTTCACGTATTTGACGATGGAGCGAAGTTCCAAGTCCTCGTGGAGGTCGACATTGCGAGAGTACCATGGGGCAGCCACGGCCTTACGCACGAATCTATTTTGGACGGTTTGAAGTGGCAGTGGGCAGGGCACATAGCTCGAAGAACCGATGGCCGATGGGGCAGACGGGTTCTCGAATGGAGACCACGTATCGGCGGACGAAGCCGAGGACGTCCATCTGCTAGATGGACAGACGACCTCATAAAGGTTGCGGGCACCCGCTGGATGCAGGTCGCTGCCGATAGGTCTAAATGGCGGACAATGGGGGAGGCCTATGTCCAGCAGTGGACGTCCAAGGGCTGAGAAGAAGAAGAAGAAGAAGTATTTTAACGTTGGAGAGGGCTGCGTGTGCAGACAACGCTAGCGAAGGTCATTATGGGACGTACGAAGGTTTTGTACAATGTCAGCTTATTTCTAAGCGACATTTTACTACTCCCGCCTATGAGAGGGTTGAGGCCTCCGGGTACAAAGGCGGCTCGGTTTCGAACAGTCTGTATGTGTTCTCGGAAGGTCAGTCGATGGTTTAGAGTGACTCTGAGACATTTGGTCTTCCTAACAAATATACATGCGAATTACCGTTTTTAAAAATTATGTCAGAGGACTAAAGACAGGCTGTCAAAGTTTATATGGAACACAACTACTAAAGTTAATTATTTAAACCCACGCGAGCGAAGCGACGGGTGAGAACTAGTCCAAGTCGCATAAATAGAAGAAAGAATAAGAAGAGAGAGAGTAACAAGAAATAAACTAAACTGATGGTGTAATTGCTTGACGTTTAAAATGGTTTAAAAAGGAACTGATTGACCGCACTCGCCCGGTTTTTACACTCATTTTTCTCTCTCTCGATTACCTCCGTTCTGGTTTATAAACACTGCGGTTTACAATATTAATTTAATTAGTGTCTAGGTTCGCATGTCGCACAGACCTCGTGCTAGGTAATATGTACCTCCTGTTAATGTGATTCGCTATAATAAACAAACACAAAAGATAAGAATTTATCTCGCTTCCTGTATTTCCTGCAGAATTGTTGGAATTGTCGGTCAATGTCAGTGGTGCGTTTTGGTGTTTTTATTTATTAAATTTATTATAAATTAAAATAAAAAAATACAGATAACGTAAAATTTTAAGTTTTCGTACAAATTTTCCTTAAAAATTATGTCAGCGCGTGGTTGCATGTTTTTAATTAAATTAATTATTTTGCTAAATAAATTACACGCGGTTTATCTTCATCCACCTTGGATGACCACGGATGAATGTAAGTAAATATTCTTTTTGTATTTTGTCATTTTAGGGTTCCAGGAATATTCCGAAAAATTAAAGAACCTGTATAATTTCATTACGTCTGTTTGTTCATGTTTTACAGACCCTTAATTCATATAATTTATTAACATTTTTGATGAAATTCATAATTTTGTACTAAACAGAAAGGTATTTTCAAAATATTGTGTCCATAACATAAGACATAAAAAAATTTGAAACATGACGATAAAAAATTTACATACACTATCGTTTGATATCCTTTTAAAACACAAATTATTTACATTGTATTCTCCAATTATTGCTCAGAAATACGACTTAGGTGTAGTAATTAACTCGAATGTTATACCAGTATTACTTAAATATTCGACTTCTAGCAAATGGTTAACAACAATTATCCAATACACTATAATAAACAGGAAGTGTTACAGTTAGTTTCGTATTTGAACCGTAAGTAATAAGTGTAATAACATAACAATATGAATTATCCGTACAAGTTACTGCACAGATATTTGTAAAGTAGTTTTACTTAGGATTTAACTACTTGCTTAATGATCGTCATTAGCCTTATTACGTAGAGATTAATACCAAACTCCAATTAAACACAAAAGACAATACTCATCACAGTCACGATAACGATATAGTTCGATGTTCTCAATTCACTGACATCTTCATGAGTCTTATGATTGACGCAATAAAAGTTAGAGTGCCTTTTACGAAGTGAATTCACTTTTGGCGTGCTACACGCCGCTCCACGATCGACTGTTCATTGAATGCGATACTATAACTACATTTTCATACTTAACCGAGGTCAAGGAATTGTTAATCTGTTGTCTTGGATACCCGAAAGCTATAAATAGATAGTAATAAATAATTGAGACTGGACGAATTGAAATATTGACTTCAATTGAAATTGTATTATGAACCTTATGGTTGTTTGGTTTATGATTTAGTTTCAGTAAAATTGAACATCTACATGCCTACCCACTTTTCGTTTATTTCTATCTGTTCAATACAGTTTGATTAGGAAAGGTCATGGTGAACTTAATCAATAGCTAAGTTATCAAAATAGTATCTTCCAAATTATTTCAATAGTGATTTGGAATAACGGATTAAGATTGGCGTTTTGTGAAGTCTATCTAGCTCCTTTCAGGTACACACAATACGGCATTCGATGGTATCTATATATCATTGTACTATATTTATGAAGGGTGTCTGCTGCATTATATCATACAAGTGTATTAGATGTATTCCCGAGACGGAAACCATGAATTCTGCGATTTTTATCTTTAATTGACGAGTAAAATATTTTATTGTGCTTTCTATTCAATAAATTGTATCAATGTGTAAATTACTTAAATTCAGTATCGTGAGCGGAATCTACGATTTCAATCTTCAGGAATTACACCCGTTATTTGTACCCACTATACATATTGTACAATTTTATACTTATTCAGAAATTTCTGAGAAATTCGTCGTATGTTGAAACGATCTCAAAAGTTTAGACTTTTAGACAAAAGTTCAAAAGTTAAGTTAGACTTTTAGACTTCTGCAATTAGTTGCAGAAGGGGTATGTAAACACAGGGACTAAATTTGAATACCAAAGTTTAATAATTTCTTAGTTATTTTCTTAGGTTTTCGCGATTACTATACATAGCAATTAAACTACTTTGAACGGTTTAAATCGCGTATATTTGACATTATTTATATCCCGACGTTTCGAACACTTTGCAGTCACCCCGTGATCACGTCCACTGCAAAGTGTTCGAAACGTCAGGATATAAATAATGTCAAATATACGCGATTTAAACCGTTCAAAGTAGTTTAATTTCTTAGTTCTTTGGGAACCCTAAAAGAAACGTAGGTACCTACATAGCGCATAACGATTGTATGTACAACGTACCATGACTTTAATATAAGTACTTATCTAATAATATAATTACAGAACGTCTACTTGTAATATTTCAACACGTAAATATTTATTTGTTTTTGTTGATAGTGGAAAATCATATAAGTCCAGAAGACCTACGCGAGTTCTTCAGGTTGCAAGAAGTAAATGCTACAAACACCACACCAGCTGGCGATTTTGACTATGCTGTTCCTGAGGTATATCTTATATTAGACATTGGTTATAAACAGTACTAGCACGCTAGTATTATTATAGACTATTCTGACGTTAAATGCGAAAAGTGATCTCAATGTCGCTTCTAATTTCCAAGATATCGGGACTAGTAAAATCTGAAAAAGAATATAACAATTTTGCTATTTATTTTCCTTTTGCTTTTTTAGGATCCTCTGTTGCATCACCGTTATTATATCTGTCCCCTCATAAAGGTTGATTCGAAAACAATGCCTGTAGAATTAAGCTTTTTACTTTTTAAATAAATATATAAATAGTATTTGTCTTGGTTAGAGCATGTTTCTATGTAAACAGAATCTTTAAATAACGTGTCGTCATTTACGTTATGCACAGGATACTGTCACAAGGTTACCAGTCCCTGATTATGTAGACTGCTTTGGCCTAGGTTCACTGACACGACAGTTGCCATGGCTATTCAACATGCAACCAGACTCTTCTGAAAATGTAAACACGCATTTCTACTTTTCGTCGCGAAGACAACCAATAAGAGTTCAGGTAATATAAGCCTTAAATTGCTGTTGGAATGAATAGTATCTACCTAAATCATAATAATATCTGTTTGTGTTTTTGCAGGTGTTACCTGGTGACCAATTTGGTCTCGAATGGGTAGATTTCAACCCTAGTAGAAGAACTATAATGATCGTTCATGGATTCATGAGTCACAGCAATGCGTCGTGGGTCCACGATATGACTAGAGCCTTTTTAGAATGGGTATATTTTATTATACTAACCTTGATCTTATTATTCCTGCGATAAACAGATCTCAGATGCAGTTCTGAGTGGAATATCGAGCTATTGTAAACAGTACATGGACCTGGGGGCAGGGCCGGCAGGTTGTGTTAGGCCCGAGTGGGTAGTTGGCCTGGAGGGGGGATAGTCCCTCAAGAAATTGTAATAGGTCGGGGAGTAAGTCTTTTCGTATTTTGTATGTATGAAGTTATGATCCAATATCTTTGAATGAACTGTTTGTACCTGGCTGGTTATGATACCATTACCATTTAAAAAAAAGAAATAAAGAAATAAAAAATCTGTTTCCCGTCATTTTTCAATTGTTTTTCTGTCCAAGACAATGAGTGAATCTAACGAAGAAATTCGATACATTTTAAAGTTTTATTACAAAAAAGGGAAAAATGCGACACAAGCCGCGAAAACAATTTGTGCCGTTTATGGACCTAATGCAGTGTCAGTAAGAGTAGCACAAAGTTGGTTTAAACGTTTTCAGTCAGGAAATTTTAATGTTAAAGATGCAGTTCGCTCCGGTCGCACTGTTACCGATAAAGTTGATGCCATTTGTAAAAAAGTGCAGCAAGATCGACATATAAGTAGTTACGACATTGCTGATGAACTGGGCATTGACTACAAAACAGTTTTGACTCATTTGAAAACGTCTAGACTCACAAAAAAGCTCGATATTTGAGTACCACACGAGCTCACTGAAAGAAACCTAATGAACCGTGTACTCGTTTGCGATTCTCTATTAAAACGCAATGAAACCGAACCATTTTTGAAAAGATTGATCACTGGTGATGAGAAGTGGATCACTTACGACAAGAACGTGCGGAAAAGATTATGGTCTAAGTGCGGCCGAGCTCCACAGACTGTAGCGAAACCCGGATTAACGCGCAATAAGGTGATGTTGTGTGTATGGTGGGATTGGAAGAGCATCGTTCATTATGAGCTTTCACCGCCGGGCAAAACCATCGATTCGGATCTCTACTGCCAACAGCTGATGAGACTAAAGCAAGAAAATGAGAAAAATCGCCCAGAATTGATCAACAGAAAGGGTCTTTCATCATGATAACGCCAGACTACACATATCTGTGGCCACTCAGCAAAAATTAAGAGAGCTTGGTTGGGAAGTGTTGATGCACCCACCATATTCACTTTAACTTTCGGGTTCGCGCTATAAAGTGAATGTTTTTTTTTATATTGAAAAAAGGCGGCAGACGAACATACAGTCCACCCGATGGTAAGTGGATACTGTTGTCCGTAGACTCGAATGTTACAGAATTCTATTCGAATTGTAGAAAGAAGGCAGAAGATGCGCAAACAATTCATGTGTTTGATATCATCGCCCGTGAACAGCTGCGATACATTCTAACATCAATCAAAAATGACAAACATAACACGGCCACAGTTGCACTATCCACGCTTTAGAGATTTAGGATTTCTAAAAAAAAAGGGGGAACCGGGATAAGCAGTTTTCCATATTCGATAGAATATTAGATGTGTAGCAGGGATGTCTAGGGATGGAATGGGAAATTGACTCTGGTAACTCTAATTCATTCCCGAATCAAGTTGTTAAATTTTAAGACAATTGATTGTGAGAGTGTGTTAGTCGACCAGTCGGGCGTATCTGCTGGGTGCTGGTGCTGGGGCGTAAGGTGCTGGGTATCTGTTCCATCAAAAATTATGTTTTATAATTGATATTATATTTGATATTTACACCTGTTCATTTTATTTTGCAGGCTGACGTCAATGTTATAGCAGTCGATTGGAGCAGAGGTGGAAACACTTGGAAGTATTGGAGGGCTGTTGCCAATACACGCAGAGTTGGGTCTGATGTTACAGGGTAAACAGTTTTTTAAACGGTTTTTTCGACGAGGCGTGAAATAATTGCTCTTAAAACTGAAAGGGATGACGGGTATTACTCGTAACTAACTTACACGGTAAAACAGCACTAATTTTTCAATATCGTTTGGTGACATTCTTGGAACAAAGGCCAAAATTGATCATGTTCCACTCTCTCAGTTTTCTGAATTAAAAGTTTTTTTTTGTATTTCATATGTAACCACAAATTTTTAAGTCTCGATTTCGTCTTGTATACTATTTCGTTTGCAGACTAAGGTTAAGGTATTTAATCTATTTTTAAAATCTTGTCCAGTTGTGTCTGGTGGGCTGTGCCTCCACTAGCTACACCAAAGAAATCACATGTCACGTACGTGTGCCTGTGTTTACATTGTTTTCAATTCTACAGGTTCATGCAACAGCTTATAGCAACGACCGGAACAAGAGTGAAGGACTTCCACTTTGTTGGACATAGTTTGGGCGCACACATTTGCTCTTATGTTTCATTTCATTTGGGAGGTGTTTCAAGAATCACTGGTTAGTAGTCAAACAGAGACTGTAGTGTGACTGAGTAGCTGTTAATTATTGAAAATAAAGTTAGTATTTTCTGAGATTTACTTTAGATACTTTCATCAGACATTTGGATTGAGGGATCCAGTTAGAAGACAGTAACTCTTATACCTTGAGTTTACAAATTCTTCAACAAATATTTGTAATTTTTTACTAAATCTTAGTCTTTCCTTTTATCTGATTTTCCGATAAATCGTAATGAAAAGAATATTGTTTTCTTTGCAGGTTTGGACCCAGCTCAACCGTGTTTCCGTACGACCGATCGCACTGAGCGTTTAGACGAATCTGATGCGGATTTTGTGGACGTAATCCATACTAATGGACGACTATTGAAGAGAATCGGATTTGGACTTCCTGATCCTACTGGTATTGTGTTCATTTTAAATCTTAAATCTTAGGGAGTTCGTATATTTTGACTATTCACCGAATTTCCAGCAGTTACCGGGCTTTTTGTGACACGGAACCAAAATGATTCAATAAAAATTACATGTCCAAACTTCCGCTTATCACGATCTGTAGGCAGGAAGGCTCAAGGGAGGACGGTATTAGGGAATCAACTGATATTAGGGATTAGGAATATTAGGCAATAACTCAAGTGACAAATAAAATCAATTAGTCACCCCGTGACCACGTCCACTGCAAAGTGTTCGAAACGTCGGGATATAAATAATGTTAAATATACGCAATTTAAACCGTTCAAAGTTGTTTAATTGCTAAGTGTCTGATACTGTATGCATTATACAATAATTCAGTAACTAACAATGTTATTGTACTTTGGCAGGTCACGCGGATTTTTATCCCAATGGCGGTATGAAGCAACCCGGCTGCTACAATAATACCAACACTTTATGGTCCTTATTGCCTTCGTTTATTTCGCCAACAAGTAAGTTCAGCCACTCAGCAGGAGACATAGATATTATACGTCTTTGGACCCAATATAACCATAATCAGCCTCTTTAGTATCCACTGTTGGCCACGGGACTCTCGTTCATGAGAAATGTATGGTCTTAAAACGCCACGCTGACTAAGCCGATCCACTCTTTTAGAGGCGGAGTAGTTCCTTTGAACCCAACATGCATTAATTTTTTTATTAGTTTCTAATTCAAAATTAATCTCAATGTATTAATTACTGTTAATTATTTATTTTGACTGAAATACATTGTTTACCTACATTTCTTAAATTGATTTTTCTTTTGCTTAATTGTTCGATATTTTCATAAACAGAATTGCAGCAAGCGATATGCAGCCACGGACGTGCATACTTACTGTTCACCGAGTCCTTGATTAACAACAATTGTTCCTTTAGAGCTCACCGGTGGAACTTGACATATGAAGGGTAAGTGTGTCTATAATGACATAATTATCGATATGCCGATTATCGATCGATTATCGTGTAACATTCTTCGGTCAGGTAGATGACATAAAGTTGCCGCTAGTGGCCAGATGAGAGGAGCGAAAGATTGTGTGAGGTGATGAGCCTTTGGGGACACCCATGACTTGTGTCTAGATGATGGTTATAATCTATACATATAAATAGAAATGTCCTGATTGACTGACTAAATCATCACCACTGAGCGCAAGCGAGGTCGAAACCGGTGAAGCTAGAAACATAAAATTTGGACAATGGCTTCTTTTCTCGAAATTCAACTTCTAAAGGGGTGAAATGGGGTGTCAAAGTTTATATAACACAGGTAATGTTATTTGATAGGGGAATGCCCAAGTGACTATGGAACAATATCGGTGCAAATATTGTTGTATCAGGATGAGAACTATTGTTTTATGTTGGAATTAATATATACTTTCAAGAAAAATAAACAGGATTTAAATAATAAAAATTCCACAACACAAATATAATTAATTAATCACGTTTCTACCTTTTTTTTTAATTTTCTCGGTATGCTAAAACATCAAATATTATTAAAATTAAAAAAAAAAAATTACAAGTTGTGGGCTAGTACGCTATATCGAAGAAATTTGATTTTTTAACAGAGTAAATGCTAGTTTGAAGGCAGCGTGTGACAGAGTAGCGTCGTGTTCAGAGATGGGCATCAAGGCGGAGGGTGGACGAGTATACGGAGTGCCTCGCGCGACGGGGGCCTACTTCGTTCTCACCACTGATAGGGAGCCTTATTGTCGTAAGTTTTGGCGCAGGTCTATCAACTTTATTTCTATGTACCTACTTTTTAATTTTCGGTTAAGAAATCAAATAGAATCTCTGTAATGTTTCTTGTTCAATTGGCAAATGACATCCTTTTAAAGTCCCATATTTCATCATGTTGATTTTTTGTCTAAATTATTTCAATAATAAATTGTAATAATTATATTATAGCGTCAGAATGGGAGCGTCGGCACCCACGGTCTGATCTTCTGCACGATCTTCGCCTTGGGTTCCGGTTAGATCGCTCTCGGAAGCTTCCCTCCACCGTCACACCTGAGTATGCAGATATGGAACCCGAGGATGACGTTACCACCACAACCACCACCAAGAGAAGCTGGTGGAGATGGGGATAGAATCTTTGACGAAAGAGTGTTTTATTTATCGCAAACGTATTCGTAGTTTGACGAAAATATGTTTTGGATGAGAAAACATTAATGGTTGCGTTCTAAAATGTAAAAATCACAACAATATAAAAATATAAAGCATCCTTCTTTATTTTCATAACACAAAAGGAGATGATGCAACGTCGTCGTTTGGATTGTTAAAGAGTAATTTAATTAGTTATAGAATGCAGCCTAAATGTGAAGTTTGGATACTTGTGACTCCGGACCGTCGTCATCTCTGAAGATAAATTCGAATTTTGGGTGGTAGTAGTACACAATTGCGTACTAGTGCACAATAGTGTATTTTTTAAAGTAGTGTAGTAAATGGATTGTAGTAAAACTTTTGTAGAAATAAATGTATTTAAAAAATATTTAACGTTTATTATTAAATCAAGTACTTAATGAAAATTATAGTTTATCATGGTTTTATATCTAAGGTCTATAATTTATTGCATCGCTATGAAGTTCCACTCCTACCATCACTGTTATTAATATTGATGTGGAATCTGAGCGTGACGTTACTTACCACCACAATTAAAAGGTTAAAATTAAAAGGTGGGGCTAATTGAAAATTAAAAATTGTGCTTATACTGTGAAATTCATCACTTGACACAATGTTTCCTTTCTATATATCGACGATAGAAAAAGATAAAATAGTTTGTCAAGTAGTTTCACATTTTCTGGAACTCAGGCCAGCTAGATAGATGAGTTTATTGATTTAAAAACAATATATAGAGTTTTTTATAAAAACAAAACCAAGTGCTTATGGCAGCATCACGAAAGTCACATGAAGTTTTAAACTATATCGAGTAGTATAAATCGGCCCTGGCTTCAACTGCTTTCAATAGCTTTCAACTGCTTATAAGCCTTTACCTATACCTAGACTAAGTCCCCCCTTGTTAACGACACGGTTTTCCTACCGTACGGCTAGTTCGCCTCGCCGCGTAGTACAGAAACCGTATATGTTCACGACACGGCAAACCGCCCGTAGGAGGCACAGCTAGTGTATTTTAGGTGCGGACTTCATGTATCATTTTAAAGTGATAGGCTAAGAAAAAGTAATTAAAATAACATAAAACTCGAATCAGCACACGCGTTTACGCGGTGCGCCGAGGGACTTTACGAGGGAAAACCGTATCGTTTACAAGTGGACTAAAACCTTACTCATTGAAATGAAAAATGAAAACTGATTGGTCAGATGTCAATTATCTAAGTAATGTTTAAAATTATATTATAATTACTACTGTTAATATAATTATATTATAATTACTAGATATTATATATCTAATACCTAGCTAATAAAAGTAGTTACTGTACCTTTATCATAAATACCTTTATTTTGTTTAAATTAAAGCTTTTAATGTAATTGGACACTACAGTTACACAAATGAGAATTGGTTGCATTTTTCATAAGCTCCAACACAACCAATAATGTGTTTCGGCGTCCTACAACAATATTATTCTTGGGAATTTGTGACAAAACTATTTAAACGATTACAATACTAAATAAATTTTGTAGTGGTCTTTGTACGATTAAAGTTATTGTGAAGAAGTCGAATCCCAAAGAATTATTTGTAAGTAATAGCATAAGAATAATAAACATACTTGTATTATTTACTATTCTTATGGTAGTAGGAAGATAATCACAGAAATAGAAACGTAAGGAAGATTAAACCACACGTTCAGTAAAATTAGTCCAACATTATTATTAGGTAGGTAAAGTTTCACTTTTATACCAGAATGAAATACTCGTAGCGCATATGTAATCACTTAATAATACAAACAAGCACAACAACATCGCAGTTTATCGAACTCGCCAATGTTATTCAAGGTTATTTTGGCTGTTTGTGCTATTATCGTCCTTCGGATGTTTATACCTATTACTGGAGCCGGTGATCGAGCGCGACAGTGAGGTTAATTTCACCCCGGATACACTCTATCTACACTGGACCACTACCTTCCTGCTGTCACTGTTTGCGAGGCCTATAGTCTAAAAATGGCGCAGAAGAAATTAATTACTCAATATCCTTTGGTTCTTTTATGTTTCTGAGAAGGATAACAAATAAAAAGGTCTTTTTGGCGGGAACTCGAGAAGTGAAATGTATTAGGTGTATTAGGCGTTTTGTGGTTTAATAATAATGGTTAATTAAACTCCAGTGTTTGTAGTGCGTGGTGTTTGTGATAATTAAATAAAAGCGTGGGACTGCGTTTTTCGTGTGCATCCAAAGCAAGGGTGTATTTATGATTAGTTCCAGGGTGGGGCAAAAGCAAATAATTTTGTCCAGGGTGGGGCAAAGAAAACAATATTTTTCTAATTTAAATAGAAGTAGTGTAATGCAGAACGTATGTTATTTATTCTTCCCTATGCTAGTGGGGGGCAAACGCCTCAACCAGCCCTACGCCCATGCTTCCAAGGGGTCCTCTTCTGTCCTCAGTAAGCCTACTATTGCTTTACTGAGCAACTCTTGACTTGCTTCGACGGGACTCAACATTGATAGGATACGTTTTAAACTTTGAAATTGTTTATTACGAAGAAAATTTGACACTGGCAGCATGTGCTAATTGCATCATTGCCATATATGAAAAACAAATAGAAAAAAAAATATCCTCGACCTTTCTCTTTCATCTCCAACGATTTGTTTTTCTGATAAATACGCTTTTAGTCTTTTTCCTTAGCTACGTTTATTGTATTACGCTTTGTTCACTCGTATAACTTGGATTTTTTCTTAATTTTCAAGGTCACTGCAGGTAATGAGTCTAAGCTAAGCGAGACAGTTCAACATTCTCTTATTGTTCGTTTTCCTTCTATCTTGTTTTACTTAAGATCCCGATCATAGCTCACGGAAAGATTGAGTTGAACAGGAAGAATAACTTCAGAGCAATATACAATTTTGTATACATTTTCCTTTCAAAGAGTAGGTGCCTAGTTAAGAAGGTACAAAAATAAAGGCATGAATGAAAGTACATTTTTTTTATAGGCAACCATATTTATTTTCTGAATAATTTGCAAGAGTTGAACGGTTAACTTTCCTAGTTGTCTTTTATTAGCGGACCTAATCCACCACCTGAATTACGACTATCGGAGGTATTTGATTGATCTACTGTTCGGACATGGGGCTTGTACCAAGTAGCTATACCCTGTGGGGAATTTGTCACCTGTGATGTGCCTTGTGGTCATTGATATGTGGAATTTATTTGTCAGTTACTAATTATAAGATAAACGGTGTTTTCCATTTGAAAATCCAGCTTTGTTTTTCTATAGATACTAATTTTATAGATAGATAGATAGTAGGATCTTTTTATAGTTATGAGAACAAATATATAAATTAAGTAATTTTTTAAGCATTAATAGGACTTTATTTAAGAAATTACATAAAGAAAGCGGGTCGAAAAATTGATCGTGAGCGTGAGATTGCCGGGATGACTTGGACTATAGGCGATATAATCATCATTTAGAGCATTAGCCTTGATTAGGTATCATTTCGCCTTGTCGCGGTCTACTTATGTTATAGAAAAATATGTTATACTTATTCTACACTCTCTCTTCAAGTACCTGACTACCGCACGGTGTTAAAAACTTGTTTCATTTGTCTTGTTGTTGTTCTGTGACTGTTTCAATGATCATAGTAGACAGATTGAAGATATCTTCAGATACATCTCCGAATTATCATCACCGTGTAATACACAATTTCGCGTGCTCGTTTACTCCACTCGGAGCGCGTAGTCAGCTACTGGAAGATAAGCTATACTTACCCAATAATACTTTCACTAACGTATATGAAAATATATAATTAACACTTACTTAGAACATAAATAACACTTTTAAGTCACAAGATACACAAAAAATGTGAAGAGTTGATAACAGACTGCAGATACAATGAGCAAAATTTCGCATGCTGCAAGAAATTTAACGCAGTGGACTCGAAATACAGAACTTGCTTCTCTATCAACTCTGGAACAAGTGAGTAAAATGGTAAAACCGTGTTGACATACATCGATAAAGATAAGACTGCATGACAGATAACACCACCCATTGTTAGGATTATATTATACTTATCTATATAGATAGGGCCGCCTAATTATTTAAAAAAAATTTCCCATCCAGCGGGTATTAAATTAAGTGGCTACTGGTGCACGGTGCTGCAACCCATCCGACGATTCGAAATGTATGCGGGTTGGGATGTACCACCTGTAATTGTATATTTGGGTGATCATGAGACATTGATCAGTGGACTTTATTCACTTAGGTGATATCACCTAGGTGCACAAAGTGGAATAACTCTGTTTGGTTGATACACCCCGCTCTAAATTATAGTTAACTTTTTTTGCACCTCTAGTGTTCGCCGGTTGACGGAAATCCAAAGAAGTCCACCTTCTTATACCTACTATACAACTCTTATATTCATTGCCTTTATTTTGGGTGTACAATAAATTATAGTAAAAAATAATAGAAATTTTTTTCAGAGATCACCAAGAGTCACTTTTTGTAGTAAACATAACAACTCGTCCAGGATTTTTATCATTTCGTATTTTGTCAAACGCTCAGGTCAGTTTTGTTTTGGATCACTAGTATAAGTACAATGCAGCTAAAAAAGTTATACATTACAGCTAAAAGTATAGTATAAGTAGATATAAAAATTAAATTAAATCCATTTCAAAATTAATAACAATATAAATATGTTTAATAGACTTATACTTCAGTGAGTCAGTTGATCAATACTTAAGTTGAAGAACTATTACAGTGTGCTTTGTAACAATTTCACTCATTAATACTAGAATATAAATAGTTAAAATGATTCAAAGGTAACAATTATTCAATCAACAGATATCAGTTCATAGTGCTGAACCGATTTTAACCTTGCTGTAAAACCAACCGTAGAAAATCTCGTAGAGTACTTGTTTTCGATTGTGGAAATTGAGAACGACTCAATGCTGCGGTTTGAGAATTGTTCATAATACACATTTCCAGGTTTGTGATCACTGTTATTTTACTCTATTACTAAGTACTTAGTTATGAATAAAACAGCGCGAGCTGTAATAGTTGCACATAGATGTGACTCAGCTGATTAAACAAAAGTGAAGAACCGTTTCTTGTGGTTATGTCCAAGGCATGCTGTAGTAAAATCTATATCCAGTAGTTGATTGACATTGACTGATGTTAGTGACGATGACGATGATGTCACAAAGAGCTTTGTTAACAGCGGTCTTACTCAATTAGTAATTTGCATAAATATTGTACTTATGACTTTTTATTTATATATGTATTATGCAGTGTAAATATTAGTGTGAAATACTGTTTCTCTGAATAGGAGGTGGATTGAAGAGTGATGGAAGTGAATATTCGAATGGCGTCGCTACGTATGTTACGGTATCGAATGAATGTGCTACGAAGTAACTTGAACTTAATTGGTAAAATTCAGTACTTTTTTACTTACGTCCAGGACTGTTATTAATGACGCACACTTTTTTTTATCTCTGACTCATTAGTATTACGTTTAACTGCACTGGGCTTTGGCGTTTTAATCATATTGGGCTTTTATTTTTCTTCAATTCCCGAAAGTCCCTTGGGCCTTGTAGCAACCACAACAATTCATCTGAGAAATCCTTGTGGTTACTGCAAAGGATTTTTCCTAAAGGTTATTTGGTGTTTTTTTTCCTTTTAGTGTCCGTTGGCGGAATGGAGGGATTGTTTTTCAGCGCATCAGTGCTAAGTCTAGTGGAAATATTTTACCTTATCTTTAGGAGGCAAACACAATAATTCAGTTCTACATGTTGTTATCAATTATACGTTTATGAATATTTTAAATGTGCTTTAAGATAATATCAACATAATGTTTTCTATGGACACTGAGCGAATAGTCACTGATTTAATTAATCACAATATAAACATTTACAAATATTTATGTAAGCATCCATTCATTACATGCTATAATAAAATTGTAATCTATTCGGTGTTTTTGTTTCGTCCTTCAATAAGGTAAAAAGATACCGTGGCAACGAATTATTGTTTTGTCGATTGATAGTATAGCCCATCTTTGGACACTTTAGAAATTGAACTAAGTAATGCGCAAAATATTCTGTAGATCGGAAATGTTTAAAATAATTTGAATGGCGATTGTTTTCCATCTGAAATAGATACTTAGCAACCATGGGTAACACAGAAAGTAATGTAACTAGTGGTGTTAAGAAACAAGCGGGCACGTCAGAGCAGAAGCTTTATAAACTTATCGACTTAAAAGGTACGTAGAACGTTGGGATGTTTAAATAAAATATTATTAATTATCTATCTACATCGTATCTACTCATACACTAGTTATCCTGGCAGTTGATGAGTAGCTATGAAATACAGTTGATCTCGAGCGTAGATTACATATGTATGTATCTCTTCTCGTAGGACGTGGGTGTCATAAAGGGCGATTAAGAGATAACAAAGCTGCTATCACAAACCCTGAGGAACTACACTCCCTCTATAAGAGTTGACTCGCCAACTCGCCCAGCCAGAGTGGCTTTGTGAGGTCATACATCGCTCATGCAAAAGACAATGTGCATGCGGAGGTGCATGTCTAGCAGGGCACCATATAATTAAGGGCTGGTGACGCTGACATAATTATTAACTCTCAAAAAACTACCTTGAAATGGACTGCATTACATACGTGTTCCGGTAGTGAGTGAGATATGCCAGAGCCCAATCCCATGTCATCCTACCCCACCCCATTTCCCCAACCCGTTCTCCAAATCTATTCCTATATCTCCGAAGGTAGACAGCGCATCCGGGGGCGTGCCAACGTTTGTCAATTTGGACTGATGTTGCCACGTACCGCCGATGTCTATGAGCTACAGTATCCACTTACCATCAGGTATGATCTCTGATAATGTATGTATGATTATGTGTGAACAATAAATCCATTTCAGCGAAGTATCTACTATTATTTATTATTATATTAATGCAAGTTTTTCACCTCTGTATATTTATGCTGTCTGGAATATTTTGATTCTTAACTTAGGAAAATATCATAAAATTCAATGATCATAACTTTCTACCAATCTTAATTAACTTGGCCTAAGGCTAAGATTAATGAATATTGTTTACCTTTTACTATAATAATAAAGGTAGCATTGAAATATATTGCCCGAAAGCGTTTTATGACGGCCATTAAACTTTGATGGCAGGTGGAGGATTATTGGTGGATATGATGAAGCGTGCTATTCAGAACAAGCAGTACGCGGAGATCGACCACGCTATTAAAACGAAGGTGGAACCCTTTTTGTACAATAAAGGAAAGGGCCGCTATATACCAATATCGCATCTAGTATTGTTGAGAAATAAGGAACGCCCTCGACATAAACTGGTAATGTGGACTTTAATTTGAACACATATTATTGAAGCATTTTAACACACTATTATTGAATGGTGATGATAGCCCATGGGCATCTAAAGCATATTCTCGAGTTTCATTCGTGAAGTCGTGCGTTCAAATCCCCCGTCCGTACCACTGAATTTCTATCTAAGTACCGTTTCTTTTTTTAAAATATCATTAGCTCAGTGGTGAAGGAAAACATCACATTGTGTGGAAAAAGTATCACCAGTCCGCCAACCGAATGACTTCAACCGAACTACTCAGTCTTCTAACAAAACTACTGATACAAGGAGGGTATCATTTTTTTATAGTATACATTGCAACGTTTTTTGTTAAATATTTCTTTTACAGACATTTATTTACAGTTACGATTTGATAGATCTCGTAACAGACTAGGTGTGTTTTTCCATAATACCGTTTCATTCCATAATACCCCATATATATTTCACCTCATTTCACCCAAATCCGTAAACCTATTCCAATTAATCATATCCCATTCTTTCTCTTTTTATTCCTATACATCCCATACAATTTCATTATACAATTCAATTTCGCCCAATATACCAAGTTTCTTTCAAATCCGTTAATTGGCTTTTGTTTTACGTCATGTTAAAGTATTAAGTATTATCAAACCACCGGATGTTCAGACAGAAAGGGAAACGAAAAATTAAAAAAAAAATATATTGTGTTTTCGTATAGTATTTAAGAAAAACTAATAAATCGAAAACAAATCGAAATACTAAAATTTTAGCTGCCTCCTTTACGAGGCATGGAGAACCCTGACGAGGACTTCGATGTAGATAAAGACTGGCCCGAGGTCACACAAGACGAGTACGACGCTAACCCCTTAGCTTACAGAGAACTCTGCTGGGACCTCAAGGTTTGTAGATGTCTCGTAGAATAAAGCCTTTGTGTCAATAATGATTCTTTTTCAGTAATAATTCTTTGACATACGAGTACTTAGAAGCAGGAATTTTCCTGGTGTATTAATTTGTTTCCGTCACAATTTTAGTATTTTCTTATTAATGGTACCGGAAAAAGATTTCGTTTTTCTTGGAATTAAAATAAAATCAAATTAATAGGAAAATAATTACTTTATTGAGTTTCCATCATGATGTCAACCTACTGTCAAACTTAATTATTAGTGGTGAGTGGTAATGAGGGGGAGAGTGCACGCTGCAATCCAACGTTACCCCTCTCTCACAGAATACTACCTTGAAATGTACTGCATTTCCCACTTTATCATATTCCCCAATGTATGTACGTGTTTCGGTAGTGAGTGAGATATGCCAGAGCCCATTCCCATCCTATCCCGTCCCACGTCCCCAATCCTTTCTGCAAATCCATTCTTTTATCAACAAAGGTAGGCAGCGCATCTGGGGGCGTGCCAAAGTTTGTCATTTTGGACTAATGGTGGCATGTATCGCGGATGTCTATGGGCGACAGTATCCACTTACCACCAGGTGGACTGTATGCTCGTTTGCCACCTTCTTTCTATAATAAGTAGTTGGTTTATCAGGGAAAGTAAATATTCCTATTTTAAAATCCCGGCTTTCTGAAAAAAATTGTTTTTCGGGGATGGGATGGGGGGGGGGGGGGGTATGTAATACATGCATGACGGGTTTCTGTTATTCCATTTTCACTGGAATGGAATGGGATGGCTAAATAGCTCTAGCGGCTTTCATTCACTTCTGAAACAAGTTAAAACGTCCACTTTATGTCTCCTGTGACAGTGTTAATTTGGCCAGTCGGTCGTGCGCAATAGCTGTAGGATTGCAGTATCGAAATATATTAAATACGTTCGAGTTGATTCTTGCAAAATTGTTCACAATACGAATTATGTTACTGAATATAAAAGCATCGAATTATAAGAATTATAAATAATTACAATTATTTATAAGGAAAATAAGTATTTTTGCTAAATCTACGAGTATGTTCGATTTGCTAAATATTGTATTTTAATTTTTTTGAATGCCGTCATTAAATCTTAGAAGCGTGCAGAATTGAGATTGTTTTGCAAATTATTGTACAGGAACGCGGTGCGGTCGGCGAGACGATCATGCATCTATGTGTGCTGAACGCTACTTCTCTCTTAGCAGACCTCGCGAAGAGACTGCTGCGATTCTACCCGAAGCTCATCAATGATATTTACATCAGTGACGAGTATTATGGTTTGTATGTTATGCTCACTAGACGTTACTTCGGTGACGTTGCTTTACTGTGCGAGTTGATTAAATAGCTCGTAGTTATTGGTGCCTTTTATCCTAATAAAGATGATACTCAATATTGATAGTTGATAAATGAGCCAAAGGTTGGACGATCCATGGAAGAGAAAGATGGGGTGCCAACCCAAATTAGGTTATTTAGGCTTCTCAACTCTCATTCTGAGTTCAAATCTTTCACCCGTATACCGTGAGTTTCTACTTAAAACTAAAAACATTGAGAAGAAAGCCACATGTTCGAGAATTAAATAAATCTGAACCACGTGTCTTTGCTAATCTGCAATGGGTCCGTGTGGTGGATTATAGTCCGAATCCTCTTAGCGATTTATTAGGGGAGATCTGTGCCCTGCAGTGGGATGCTATAGACTCAATGTAGTTTGAAATCAGTAACTGTACTTTTGCTCCTTTTTTCTGCTATACATTTTTCATAACAACATAGTAAGACCAAAAAAGATCAAGGTATACTAACGTCTTTATCATCTTAAAACATTTACAATGCTTAATGGTTCTACTTTAGTACCGTATGGAATAAATCAATAGGAACTGCGCAGTTTTCATCCTTGGCCTACAAAATTCCCTAACATCGGCATCAAGAACATTTAATTTGATAGAGCACCCGATAATGCCGCTAAAAATTAAATCAACAGTGATTTATTGCAAACACTTCCACTATTATTTAGAACGCGAAGAGTTTTTTAATTATGCCACTTATATTAGGTAGGTATATTTTTACTGTGGACGCTATTTCATGTAGGTAGAGATTTTTACGAAAACAATTGAAAAAGTGAGAGACTCACCTAAAAGTGTATGAGTATACAAGGGGGGCGGGGGGGGGGGGGGGGGGGGGTACGCTGCTACTCTAAAGCCGCTGGGTGCGCCAACTGCCCAAATTATCCATCTGTCGTATTGTAAAATGTTTCTCATGCCTATCCTATTCCCGCCAAATGATACTCAATGTATCATATACTGTATGGAATGTATCTCCGGTAGTGCGTGAAGTATGCCAGAACCCATTTCCCATCCCATCACATCCTATTCCCTCTTATTTATTTTACATGAGAGTTTTTTTATAGAAAGTAGGTGGCAGGTAGGCCCTGCGACATCGATACGTGTCAACATCAGACTTGAATGACAAAATAGGCGCGCTCCCAGTTGCGCTACCTACCTTTGGGAATTTCGTGAAAGGATTGAGAAAATAGGGAATAAGAAGTATAACATTGTAATGGAATGAGGAAAACTCCTTTTCTTTATTCCATTACACGTCCCAATCCTGCATAGGAGGGGTGGCGTGGGATGGGGATTCAAAAGAATAATTTAATCTGCCTGCTACCTTTCTATAAAAAAATACAAACATAACATTGAACATGTCGCATATTTGACAATGTATGCCTTTAAATTTTGCGACTTCGAAGAAAGGTTCCTCACGATTTGTTGGTCCGCAAACTCCAATGAGACCTGAATATTTATAAATATGCTATGTGTCACTGAATACATATGTCATGTAAAGCCATCATTTCTTAATTACAAGAATATTGCTGAATGTCTATCGACCAGACAGCGACAGTCGATGAATTTTGGAAACTTTTGGAACTCACTTTTAGGAAATTAAGGACAAAAAATTATTTTAATCAACAATCAAAATCATTTAAAATGTTTGTCTTTTACACCTACAATAATCCATAGTTTTCTTCCTTAGGGGAGAGCGTACTCCACATGACGATAGTGAATGAGGACCCGACTATGGTGAAGTTTCTCCTAGATGCCGGCGCCGATTACCACGAGCGATGCTGCGGTAACTTCATGTGCCCAGAGGATCAGAAGGCGTCACGTACTGACTCTGTTGACCACGAGTGGGTTAACGTGCAGCCTGATACTAATTATAATGGGTAAGGTTCAGAAAATCGTTTGGGGGTCACTATTATTATTGAGGAATCGCCTATCGAGTTGCTTGAACAGAAGTCTTATAAACGTTCCATGGTCACGGATAATTTTAAGCAATTCCTCGGAAGCAGTATCATTACTACGATGAGTTACGAGTGCTGCTAACACAATTTCGTATGCGTGGTGGATCCACCTTGTTGATTAGTGTCGCGGATCGTTTCATCCCTCGATACTATTTAATTAGAATGGGCATTGTCGTGTCGGCAATCTTGCACGGTTCGCAATGACTACTACCTATTTAAAGACACCATCAAATAATTTGTCGGTTTCTGGTAGGGGAATAAGAATTCTAATCGTCCAAATAAATAACGCCCTTATTTTATTAACTATTTATTTATTTTATTGAGCCAAGATTAAGGTGGGTTCATTTATCACTAAGTTGTGTTTAAAATTAGACATCGTAAGTCACCGTTATGTTTGTTACTCCAGTGACCTTACTCTTCTTCTCCAAAAAAAATTTAACGTAAAATATATATACCGTTTAACCATTCAGGCTGCGCTGAGAAATACCTATTTGTGATCTCATCGTCTAAGTGTGTTTTTTTATATAGCCTTTTATTTTTATTTTTCTTTATTTACATAGCTTTTTATATTTTAATGGGTTGTGTAATAAATTCCCTTGCTTTTTTGCTTAAAAGATTTATTTATTTATGGTTAGCGATGGTCTTGAAGGCACAGCCCATTTATAGAATCCAGATTTTTTTTGCATAGCTCATTAATTTTGTGTAATAAAAAGAACCCATTAAATTTTGATTTTGTAAATTGTATTCTATTTATACAGATATTGTTTCATTCTTTTAAAATAAATAATTTAACAGATACGGTTAACAAATACGTGTACTGGGGCGAATACCCACTAAGTTTTGTAATGGTTAACAGATACGTGTACTGGGGCGAATATCCCCTAAGTTTTGTAATGGTTAATAGATACGTGTACTAGAGCGAATACCCACTAAGTTCTGTAATGGTTAACAGATACGTGTACTGGGGCGAATATCCACTAAGTTTTGTAATGGTTAATAGATACGTGTACTAGAGCGAATACCCACTTAGTTTTGTAATGGTTAACAGATACGTGTACTGGGGCGAATATCCACTAAGTTTTGTAATGGTTAATAGATACGTGTACTAGAGCGAATACCCACTAAGTTTTGTAATGGTTAACAGATACGTGTACTGGGGCGAATAACCACTAAGTTTTGTAATGGTTAATAGATACGTGTACTAGAGCGAATACCCACTAAGTTTTGTAATGGTTAACAGATACGTGTACTGGGGCGAATACCCACTAAGTTTTGTAATGGTTAATAGATACGTGTACTAGAGCGAATACCCATTAAGTTTTGTAATGGTTAACAGATACGTGTACTGGGGCGAATACCCACTAAGTTTTGTAATGGTTAATAGATACGTGTACTAGAGCGAATACCCATTAAGTTTTGTAATGGTTAACAGATACGTGTACTGGGGCGAATACCCACTAAGTTTTGCAGCATGCCTCGGGCAGGAGGAATGCTATCGTTTAATCCTGGCGCGCGGTGCGGATCCAGACAAACAGGACACCAATGGAAATACCGTACTACACATGTTAGTTATATATGAGAAGATGGTAAGTTAAATATGAATAATAATTCAATTGGTATCACAGGCGGCCATCTGCAATACCATAGATATATTAGTTAGTCAGTCTCGCACTCCCAGCAAAGGATACAAGCAGATAAAAGTTTATAAATCTATCAGAATAGGTGTTACAGCTTCGCAATGGCATAATATTTCTTTCTGTAGCTTTTCTCTCACAATAGTCCCCCACCCACATTTATGGTTTTCTTTTCTGGCTTTCAGTAAAAATAATAAGGAGATCGAATATTTTATTGATTTCATTTTTATTTCCTTTTATGATGTTTCTATAACTATCTATAGGGCACATTCGACATGGTTTACGAGGTTGGTGCTTCCTTGAACCTTCATAACGTTCAGAACCTGACTCCTCTGACTTTGGCTGCAAAACTGGCTCGCACTGAACTGTTTTTCCACATCTTGAATATTGAGCGAGAGATCTATTGGCAAATTGGAGCTACCACCTGTGCAGCTTATCCGCTTGAGCAGGTTGATACTATAGACACTGTCACCGGGTTGATCAGTAAGGATTCGGCGCTCAATTTAGTCGTTTTTGGAGTAAGTATGATTGAAAACTCGTTTGTTTTCTTTTGTTTTACCATTGCAAGGATTTCGATTAAGATGTGCGTACGTAAATAATATGGAATAATTTTGTGTTGGAAATTAAAATTACATTAAATTAATGGCGTTCCTGTGATGCCATAACCCGCGTTAATGCAATAATTGTGCCAAAACATTTTAGGAGAAAGATGAACATTTGGAGCTGTTAGAAGGCATGTTAATAGACTTGTTGAAGACCAAGTGGAACACCTTCGTCAAATTCCGTTTCTATCGGCAATTCATACTGTTCACTTTCTATTTCTTGGTGTCACTGGTATGTTTCACTCTGCGACCTGGAGCGCCAGAACGAGCGGTCAATGGAACAGCACTGAACTCTACTGCTAGACCTATAAATGACACCGAAATAGTCATTGACTTAGGTAAGGATTTTTAATGACAATTTTATTAAAATATAATGATTTGAGCATTATCAAATATGAATGCAAAACGCGATTATAATTTCTAACTGTTTTGTTAATATAGTTTTACTTATGTTAAAAAAATGTGTTAATTTCAGAGAACTGTACTGTGTTGCTGAATGGAACAGAATTTGATGCTGAGGCAGTGGAAGTGATGAACACGACGAAGCCTGATGGTCCCCAGTGCGCGCGGTTTAAGAGTCATACTAAAGAAAAAGACAGACGTAAATATATATCTTTTAATATTACATTTCTTTCCTTCCAATGTTTTTTATATTATTTTCGCAAATCTATGCTGTTCTATGGCCCAGTAAAATATTCACAGTATGGACTGAGCTCATTTGCGTGTTCCGTCTTATTATTAACACCTACGCCTTAAAAAAAAGAATGTTCTGATTTCATTTGCCCTGCATTTAATAAGTATGTCATCCCTACGATTTTGTTAATTTCATCATTATCGTGTCGCTTACTCGCGAAAGGGCTGCTTTCGCGAGTAAGCGACACGATAATGATAACCTATTTTCTTTACAGGTTTGTATTGTAATTACTTGTATTAAAGAAAATCACATCGAGGTTAATGAATTTTACGAAAACTGGTACCTATTCTGTCCATTGTTTTTCATCCAGTATGTTGTTTGAAAAGTTAAGGATTTTTGAATCGTACCTTTGTCCAAAGAAGATGTAGGTGTACTTAATAAATAAGTAATTGGGGAGCAAAATAAGTAGTCCTTTTTAAATGTGTTTTCTTTATAACATTATGCCTTTAACAATTGTATAATATGTATTATATATACATATATTGGTCATATATTAGGTAGTCGGATAAGTTCGCGGCCTTTTTATAGTGCAAATAATAAAGACTTTTTTGTATTACATAAATATTTATTGAACGGAATATTGTCCATTTAATTCGACTATCTTTCGCTATTTTTATGGCAGAGCTATAAAATTCTTGGGGTTTCTGAGCGAAAAACATTCAAATGGTTTATACAGGCTTCTCTTGAATGCAGTTTTACTTCATTTAGAGAATTTTGTAAAGGGTGGAATAAATGATAATCCGAAGGCGCTGTGTCTGGACTGTATGGAGGATGCATTAAAACTTTCCAGCTAAGGTCCAGCAATTTTTGTTCAATCATCAAAGATGTATGCGGTCGAGCATTGCGTGATGGAAAACTATATCTTTTTTATTCATGAATTCTGGGCGTTTTTCTTCAAATGCTTGTTTCAATTTTACTAATTGCTGACATTAGGAATCAGAATTTGAGGAGTTTGAGGATCAGAGTTTGAGGGGGATAGTGCAATCCAACAGTCGCTGGGCGCGCTCGACTGGCCACGTTACCCCTCTCTCACAGAAGACTACCTTGAAATGTACTGCATTTTCCACTATATCTTATTTCCCTAATGCCAGAGGCTCTGGCTTAATGCCTTAGTGCCAGAGCCCATTCCCATCCTATCCCTCCCCTTTTTCCCAACCCTTTCTTCAAATCCACTCTTATATCTCCAAAGGTAGGCAGCGCATGTCTTGCCAACGTTTGTCATTTTGGACTAATGTTAGCATGTATCGTGGATGTTTATGGGCGACAGTATCCATTTACCATCAGGTGGACTGTATGCTTGTCCGCTGCCTTCGTCCATAAAAAAAACAAAGTCTGGTGGGACTGGAAAGTTATCGTAGGTGCCAATCTCTTCCGAAATGGATCGATTTCATTTCGTTTTAGCAATATCTCACATATGAAAGTTATATTCACCAAGTTTCTGTCATTAAATCATGCCCCAAACAAACATCTAGTTTTTTTTACAAAATTCTGCTTATACAAGTGATAAAAAACTGTTGAGTGGTGAATGCTAAACTCTTCCGCAATTTGATGACTGCTTATGTGTCGATCCGCTTCAATTTTTTCAATGATAAGATAACATCAATATTTATTTATCTTAATAGGACGACCACAGCGAGGGACATCATTCATAACAAAATCACCGGACCTGAATCGACTGAACCATTTTTTTGCAGTAGTTTTAGATCTTCTCAGCAAATAGATCTCTTTTCGAGCACTAGAAGCATTATTAGTAATAATGCTAATAATTTATTACCTTTGTCGAAAAAAAAATGTAAAACATATCTAATTTTCTCTTTATAAACTTTCATTTTATAATTGTTAAAAAATATAGAAAAGTAAATTTTTAACCTGTAATTTAAATTTGCTGTCATTACAAAAAAGTCAGCTGTCGAACGGTATTTCACTTTCCCGCCAGTGATCAGTGTTGCCAGAAATATAGCATGCTAAAATCATACATTCGCAAAGGCCACGAATTTTTCCGACTACCTATTATATGTAAAATTAGTATGTGTGTACTAATTTTCAATACATGTATATATAGATAAAATATAATTTTGTGTTCTGTTAAGCAAGATCTTTGTTTTGCACCACCCTCATGCATTTCTGTTTAACCAAAGGTTGTCTGGCAGAGAATGCCACTAGGTATTAAGTCCGGCTTCTGTATAATCGCTTTGCGGTATAGTCTAAATAAATTAGTGCCTATTATTCGAAGGTGAAAATGATTATCTTTTCTCATTTTACTTCTAGCCACAGACCGTCCAAAAGAAACCAATATGGAGGGTTGGTGGGAAGACCTCACAGAGGAATGCAGACTAATGAATTTTGAGCCTTGGCAGGCAAAGGTTTGTATTTAATTAAAGTAACTAAATGTGATACATTATGAACTCTTATTAAAGTCATTCTTGTATTACAATGGGACGTATAAATAAGCTGAGATAAAACAAAACACGAGCACATAGAAGGAGTACTTAGTAACAAAAATTGAAAATTAATATTCACAGGTGCGAATTACTGCGGAGCTGCTGCTGTTGGTGGGTGCCCTGGCATACATCGGGGCCGCTCTACGCGAGGCAAGATTTCTTGGACTTAAGATGTTCATAGAGAACTTGAGCACTGTACCCTCCAGGTAAATTCGGAAGTCATACCAACCTACCAAAACGATGGCATACTAATGTATGCCATCGAATATAGTGACTACAGGATCGTTGTAACTGACCACGAAACGTACGGCGTAATTAATAATTTAGCAATTATTATAAAATATATATTATTTACTTTATAAAAAGCCTTGAAAATGTGATTTTTTATAATAAGTAGAATTGAGTCTCGGTTTGATTTTTTCTATACGTATGCAAGGTCCAGTATGCAAGTGTCGCAAACTATGTCCATAAGTAGGCCCCCATACATTATGCAATCTATTTCACATTTAACTACTGTTTTTACAAGGTTCTATTTAACTTCACCTGTTAGTATGTTTAGGACAAATCTTGCAAGCCAAATTTGAACCGCTTGCTCTGTACTTACGACTTTGAAATTTTGCATGCTTGTTCAGTTCTGATGACAATATACTAAAATGATAGAAATAATCTGATGCTGCAGCCAGGATTGTCTCCTCACGAGGGCACTCCTCAACGGTTAGTAGCACAGACACGAAACTTTGCATATACGTTTAATTTTGATAGCTAAACATGATCTTCACTATGAGCTAATGCTGCAGCCAGGATTGTCTTCTCATGAGAGCACTCCTCAACGGTTAGTAGCATGCACATGAAACTTTACAAAACAAAACATGACCGTAATGATGCGTTACTTGATTGGATAGATTGAAAAAAATTTCTAACTAAAAAGGTGTAAATAAAATAATATAAAAAAACGTTTTTAAAAACTAACTTTTATGCAAGCCATGTACTAAAACGAATAAAATAAGTTTATATTGAATTATTTGTTGTCAACAAGCTTGTCGCGCCAATTGTAAATGCTACCTACTTTTATGAATATTTCAGGACAAGCTTTTTGAGAACAAATAATTCAATATAAACTTATTTTATTACTTTTTAGTACACGGTTTGCATAAAGGCTTGTTTTTAAAAAACGTTTTTTTTGTATTATTTTATTACTAGTATATTTCATGTGGGCTCTTTCAATATCGGATACTTACTCAAATTAAAATGAGAGCCACTAGGTATTTTAAACGTTTAATTTATTGGCTACTTTTGAAATATGTTCACGTTCTTCCTCGTATTACTCTTCTTCGTTTATAATTTTTAACAGAAACCTTGAAGTACACTGATGTTAATTGATTTGTATCGATACCTGTATAAATTTATTAATTTTTGATGGTCTTTTGATGATTCGTTCAACAATCGGTTAATTCATTATGAATACATTTTCTTTTTTGAGTACTGAGATTTTAGAGAAGTTTCTCTGTTAAAATGTCGCGTATTCGATGACACGTGTTCGATATGAATATGATTCCAGCTACAACATTAATCCAAGAGATTCTTTGGTTTTGGTAATAGCGGTCTTTGGTTTCACAGCTCGGATTTTCGCCACGGGCTGTTCAAAATGTTTGTAATCGCTTTCAAGGGACCCGTAGTATTGCTAAGAAACTCGACTTTACAAGAATTCGTGCGTACTCAATACGTGATTCGCCAGTGCTCAGTACCAGAGGGTCGGTGCAGCGTCTCCAGTTTTCAGCGTCTTTGGTGATGTGTGATGATGTGATGATGACCTTTGTAGAGGCTTTTTGTTCAGCAGAAACTTGACGTGATGGTAATTAATTAGACTGTATCATCATCTGCAGACTGTAGATGATAATTAATTAAAGTGAATTATGCAGGGTAATGTTCCTGTTTTCTTGCCTGCTGATGGTGGCGCTGCCGACGCTCCGGCTGTGGTGCGCGGACGAGGCGGAGGACCACCTTGCCGTTATCATAATGCTCACCACTGCTCCGTACTTCTTGTTCTTCTGCCGGTTCGCGACTAAAGTCTTTTCTTTAATATATAAACTCTATAACTCTAATTAATAAACTTTATATATACAGAACAGAATGATCGATGACTACGGTCAATTACAAAGTCACACATATTTTATACATAAAATAAATCTTTATATCCACAAAGTCCAAGTTCTTGATTTAATTAATCTTTTACAGAGGCTTCAAAACTGTCGGCCCTTTCGTGGTAATGATCTACAGAATGGTTATGGGTGATCTCCTTCGATTTGTCTGCATCTACTTAGTTTTTGTAATGGGATTTTCACAAGGTATGGCGAATCTTTGACTTTCTATGTGTTTTAAAAGTTGCTTTTTTGTTATCATAATGCTTTCATGAAATAAATAACAAAATTGACTGTAAATTTAGATTCTCTTTTTTTTTATAGAATAGTTGGCATACTAACGGGCGGGCCACATGATGGTAAATGGTCACCGCCGCCCATGGACACCTGCAACACCAGGGGGCTTGCTGGTGCGCCCGACCTTGCAGGATCCTGTTTACAGCTCCCTCAAAGAGCCCCGACAACATGTAATGGAAAAACCTCGGCTGGTAATACATTCCACAACTTTCAGATTATTCTTATAATAAATTGGTAAGTTTCGTGAACAAACAACAGTCAATAACGACGATCGAGTGGATCCCACAAAAACCTAAAAGACAATATGGCAGACCTAAAAGCAATGGTAGGATGAACTTGGCGTTCACTCCAAAGACTGAAAGTCAATGCAGTAGAAGAAACGAATATGGTCTTCACAAAAAATAAAATTAAAAAAAATGAACACTTTCCCAAAGAGGTCACCTCTGATAAGTCTGATTAATTTCAGCATATTACATAATCTTCCTCTCGTTTGACAACCCCAACACGCCCGAGGGCGTGGACGATTCCGTATCGAACCCTATGCCTTCTCCAATGGAGAGCATTATGGCTATGTTCCTTATGTCACTCACTTCTTTCTCCGACTACTACGGGGCTTTTGAACGCACCGACCATGAGATAGAAGCAAAGGTAAGATGAAAATTAAGACAATAGATGTGTTCTTATAACACTTTTCATTTCATAGTACATATGTCAATTTGCCTCTATAGATTATTTTTTTTTTTTATGGACGAAGGCCGCAGACGAGCATACAGTCCATCTGATGGTAAGTGGATACTGTCGCCCATAGACATTCGCGATACATGACAACATTTGTCCAATATGACAAATATTGGCACGCCCCCGGATGCGCTGCCTACCTTTGAAGATATAGGAATGGATTTGTAGAAAGGTTTGGGAAAGTGGGATAGGACGGGAATGGAATCAGGCACATCTCACTCACTACCGAAACACGTACATACATTAGGGAAATAAGATAAAGTGAGAAATTTAGTACATTTCAAGGTAGTCTTCTGTGAGAGAGGGGTATCGTGGCCTATCGAGCGCGCCCAGCGGCTGTTGGATTGCAGCGTGCACTCTCCCCCTCTTAATCCTTTTAATTTGTATAAAAATCAAATAGATACGCCACACTGTCGGCTCGAAAACTAAATAAGATTACCGCTGAGTGAACAAAACCCATCAGTTAATGGTCTCGTCGCTCGTGGACACTTACAATACCAGGGAGGATGCGGATATGCTTCTGGAATTCTATTCATTGCATTGCAGAATTCTATTCACGTTACATATGGTAAATACAAATAGTTAATACTTATTTTGTTATTCTCAGCTGCTCTTCGTAATCTACATGATAATAGTGGCTATACTCCTAGTAAATATGTTGATCGCCATGATGGGTAACACGTACCAGAAGATAGCGGAGACGCGCAACGAGTGGCAGCGGCAGTGGGCTCGTATCGTGCTGGTAGTGGAGAGAGGCGTGCCGCCCGCACAGCGCTTACGGCAGTTACTGGCCTACAGTCAGCCCATGGCCAGCGGGAAGAAGGCATTAGTGTTGAGGATCAACCAGAAGGTAAACTTTACTACATCACTCGGCATGCTTACCTTGCCAGCTGCTAAAACGAAAAATTGGAGACCAATACCCCGGGTGGAAGTTTCTGTCGTTTGCAAATGATATTACTGCGTTGTTGTATGAAGCTTTTAAACCCAAAATCTCCACTAGTTTATTCTTTAAGGAAAAAAACACTAGCAAACGTGATGTAACGTTTGCAAATGGAAAAACTTACACATGGAACCTTACACATGGAACCCTGCTAGATTTCCACCAAAAGGTGTAATTTAATTATACCCACAATAGATCTATATATAAGTATACATTAGATGCAGTAGTTTCATCAAGGTAAAGTTCAAGTTAGGTACCTAAGTCTACAAATCGCCAAAAAGATAATCAAAGCCTGAAGATAATAAATAACTATTCAACATACGAGTACCTAAAACATTTTTAACTACCGATCGGATCGGTTGGTTGTACCCCAACCCAATGCTTGCTATATAAGTCTCGAGCCGGAATCAGTTTCCGGTCGAACAAATCTTTGTTTGAAGACAAATGTTTGTTCGGAATCGAAGTAGTTTGTTTTCATCTTTACGTGTGCCTCTGAACCCACGCCACAAGGAAATCTAGTGTGAGCCATTGGCCATTTACATCAATAAAACATTAATAAAGACATTGGCATTTATAATCAATATAATGTAAAGACAAAAGCAATTTAGATCAGAGTGGGACGGATAAAATAATCAATCAATTCACAAATGCTCACAAGTTCTACAATATTATAGGACGAGGACAAAGAAGAAATGAAGGAGATATTAGAGATGAAAAGAACTCATGAGCGTATAGTAGCCAAGAGAAAGCAACGGGAGGCCGAACTGAAGGGGCTAAAAGGCCGGCCGCCCCCGCCGCCCGTCCGAGACTACCCTCTCAAGAAACAAAACAAGTGACACGAGCCTTACCATGTCATGGCTAGTGCTATTTTAAGAAACAACACCCGAAAATTTTGCATAGCCAAACACGTTCATTGTTAAAACACGAAATTAGCGCCTCTTCTGGTCACTCAAACCATTTTTAGTCCATGTTTAGAATCGACAAATATAATGTTACATTCTGTTAAATAAAAGAAACACTTATGACCTGCACCTAACTATATTTAGGAAATAGTACGTACACGAGTCGTTCCCACTAAATAAATACTGTTAAAAGTGAAAGTTGTATTCTTTTCATAAGTATATCCCTACTTTGTTGATCAGTGATAACCTAGGTAGGTAATCACTTAAAACTGTAAATTGTTAGCTCACGCGGAAAACTCTTATCTAACTACAATTGTATATTGTGTTGAGTTACAAAATATTTTCAAAGCCTAACTTGGAGCTGGTAGTGAATTGACAAAGGTGTAAATTGTGGCCGAGCGTGGCGCCGCTGCGTGCAGTAGACGCTTGAATTTCACTGTTACCACATTGTTTGCGCCTCCGACCTCTATCTGGGCTCATGCTTAGCCAAATAATCTTTATGAAACACAAAACAAACTTGTTTGTAACTTAGGCACGTTTAGACATACAATGCGAAATCATTTACCAGCGGATCTTTCAGAAATCAGTTTTATATAGCTCTGGTCGTCTATGTTTATTTTATTGACAAATCTTCTTAGTAAAGAAACGGTTGTTTGAACAATAGCATTGACAACGTTTTTGAAGGCCATATTTGTGTTTGCGTACGAAATTGGGGGTTTAGTGTGAAGACGTTTACGACATTAGATCAAATACTTGACGGATCAATGCTATATCCAATTTCACATATTCACACGCCTCTCGATCTTGAAAATGTTTGACACATGTTGCTACGCTGATACTAATTAGATACATTGAGTTTTTCCACAGGGTATTTTCAATATTTATATTATTTTATTATTTTTTATTATTTTTTTTATAGTTAGAAAATATTAGCACATTATACATTTAGTTATGCGAACTGATAACTCTCATTATTATTATATATTGTTATTGAATCGTTATTCAATAATAATTTAGGAATGTTTATTTATTATTGAATGTTTAACTGCTTGAACCTTCTAAGTTATGTAAATATAGAAATGAAATCAAATACGAAATATTAAGAAATTTTTAGATCACCTTTATTACTACTACCTACGAGTATATGATATGCTTAAAAACTAATAAACAAATAGATCAAAGAGACTGACGGGAAATACATTATTAACACAGATAAATTCATTGTTACAGTTTTAGAACGACAGAGATGCATCCTAATAAGCATATTAACATACTCGTATCAACCTAATGGACTTGTGTCACACATTCCTTCAAAGACGAATCTATTCAACTAGACTAAGTGGATTGTCTAAAGAAGCATAAGACATCTTTCACATAGTATTAGGAAATCGGGTTAAACAGAATGCAATACTGAATGCCATTTGTGCTTTAAAATCGACGATTTACTCATGAGATGAGTGATTTATGACAATAATGTTTTTAAAAATTTGTTCCGTGTCGGTCAACGTATAGCTACGAAAAGCAATAAATTATTGCAGTAACGTTCTTATCGAGAATACTCTTATAGTGAAAGAGATTTGATAATTTTAGCGACTGTAAGTATTTTATATTTTATAATATATCTAACCTGAGCTAATATGATCACTTGTAGTGGCCAAACAATGTCAGATGAGTGAGGAGAGAGTAAAATTTATCAAATGATTAACCGAAATTCAATGCAATTTGTTTAGGTATTAGTATAATTGGCCGTATGGTGTGCGCCGGCCTTAGAATAGCACCACACCCCATCTCCTCCCGCGGGTGTCGTGAAACGCGACTAAGGGATGACTAAGCCGCTACCACAAGCACTGACGAGGCCCATGTCTTCCCATTAAACTACGACATGGGGTTCTTCAAGAAAGCTGTGAATAGGAATTTGCAAGGTCGGCGGCGCAACCGCATACCCCCTGGTGTTGCAGGTGTCCATGGGCGGCGGTAACACTTACCATCACGTGGGACCGCTTGCTCGTCCGCCCTCTTCTCTATAAAAAAAAAAAAAATGTCCAGCAGTGAACGAAAAAAAGGCTGATTACGGTTAGGGTAATTAGTATAATTATCTCATTTAATTACAACATTAGTCTCTTCTTATTTTATTTATAGCTCTTTAATTTTACATACTTGTAATTTTTGGGGAAGACCGAGTGAGACAAATAAGTTGAGATTACAAAAGTAGTTATTAATGTATTTTATTAATTCGTAGCAAAAACTCGGTCCAAAAATGGTACCTACACATATTCGCGTTTTAATAATTTACAATGTTAAAATATATCAAATACGAGTATTATAATGAACGTTACGATATCAACATCTAAATGAAAGGAATAACAATACAAAAGGGTCATGTATCCTCTGAAATACAAAAGAGATACACACACGCACATTCACAACCATTCCTCTACTCGTTTATGCAACCACACACATGCATAATCATCACCAGTGACAGTGACGCTCCTTAACGTTCGTGGTGACTCGTAGTGGTGGAGAGTATAAAGTTATGTGGAACTTCTGTAGACCTCACACACAGTCCAACGCACGAGTGCAAACATGAGGAACGCGGTAAGTGATCATGCGTCTACGAAAAGTGAAAATACTGTGTACACGAACTTATGTCAACGAAGAACAATTTGTTTGACTTGTATAATGGATCCGTTAACGAGTGTTGAGTTTTACGATTAAAATCAGTGCTCATTAGTGATGTGAAAGTGAATTTTGATTTAAAATTATTTTTTCAGGTAGTAATATTATCGCTGGTTGCGGCCATAGCGGCGGAGGCTCCATATCAGTTGCCCCGCCCGTCACCCAATGCACCAGTCTTCAGCTATCCCCAAGCACCTGCACCGGCACCGCCTCCACCGCCGCCACCACCGCGTCCCCAACCCCAATACATCCCTGCTCCTCAACCTAACTACATTTCAAGTTCTGGATACCAGTACCAGCAACCCAGCATCGCTCCAGCTTTCGTCCAGCCTGCGCCACAACCGCAAATACAAATTCAACCTCAACCTGCATACATACCACAGGCACCTCAACCGCTTCCTGTTTATAACCCCATTCCCTACATTCAATACGCTCCTGCGCCACAACCTGCTCCTCTACCTCAACCAGCGCCTCAGCCGGTCCTTCAACCCCAGCCAGTTCCTTTACCCCAACCTAGCTCCTCGTATGGTTTGCCTCAACCACAATTTGCTCTTCAACCACTACCTCGTCCCGTGCAACCAGTTCAGCCACTTCCCGCCTACATCGCTCCACAACCTCAACCTCAAGCACAACCAGCTCCGTTACCAAACATTTACTACCAACCACAACCACAGCCTCAGCAAGGATATTCGTATTCGCAGCCAATTCAACCTCTCCAGTATAACACACAGCTTCCACTTCAGTCACAGCCATTGAGTAACAACGCCGCCACGTCTTCTCTATCAAGTTATCAAGCGGACTCCGATCAATACAACGGCGTACAGTCTAACAATGAAGGTCTAGACTCAGTAGTCGTGGACCGGGTCCAAAATATCATAAAAGAGAATGAGCAGTCGTCAGCAAGGAACGCTGGATACTTATCGCTGGTTTCCGGAGTGTCACTCGAGAGGGCGAAACCGAGCATAGAAGTGTCATCGTTCGTTCAAAACTCGCCAGTATTGTCTCAGAGTTCTTCGTCATCATCAGCGTCAGCGCCATCTGGTCCCGCAACAGACTACGGACTACCTACGGTAATTGCTAACAGTCAATCACAACGAGCTGAATCCAGTTTCAGTTTCTTACCGCAAACGAAACTGGACACAACTTATGGTGCGCCGAATTAATACTTAACATTACCACCATTAATTCTGGGCAAGAACATAACAGCTTTACTGTACATATAAAATAGATAAATATTAATTACGAATTTATTGTAAATAAATATTTTTATTTTTATAGACATTACATTGGTTTTTTTTTGTAAACAATACAATGAATGTGGTAAGTACACTTCAAATTTTCTGACACATATTTGTACAAATTTAAATATCTCATTCCTTTAGTTTGTCGGCACGTAAAATTTTCATAAATAGCGGATATGGTTGTTCATTCTAAAATAAAAATTAAATATATGTTATACTGAAATTGCAAGTAGAAGTATGATGACATAATATACTTTCCTCTTTTCATTCAAATACGAATACTTACAATGTTTATGGCGTAGTCAGAAGTCTGCGAGAAAGTAGCATTTTGGAATCTAACTGTTTCAGTAGGTCTTTTCTGGTTTTCACCTAGCCCGATGATTAACTGTCGCATATGATCTTGTGCAATACTCTGAAATAAAAAGTTCACATATTAGCATCAATATACACTTTTAGCGCTGAGGCGAAAGTAAAAGGCTTTAAATAAAATTGATACTTAAAACAAGAAATTATATTACTCGTATAAACAATTTTCTGAAAGTATGTATTATGTGTTTATGTGTTCAAACCGATTTTAAAATAAAATGACATGGTTTAGGAAATAATATGGCCTGTACGGACCTGAGATACCCGTGCGGGAGGGGGGGGGGGGGGTGCGCTAGGAGGTTGTGAAGAGAAAAGAGCAACAGAAACCACTTTTGAGACGATTATATTGAACTATTTACAATTTTCCCGATTCATATTAATGCTTGCGACTACAGCATTTTAAGCTTTTTTTTTCGGAATGACTAAATTCCTCTGTGGCCCTAGTGGCCTTTCAGGAGTCACCGACCGGTATAGTTTAGGGCGAGCGCCCAGCCAGGAGCAAAAAGTGTGTGCAGCAACGAGCCTAAGTGCTCCTCCGTCGGTAAACCGGCGGAAGGAATGGATCTCAGCTTAGGGCATACCGTGCTTTGGGAGGGTACCGCGGAATTGCGAGTCTGAGACAAGCGCCCAGACACGTGCCGATACCCGGTGAGGATAAAATTATTTGAAAGTAAAGCTAAGTTGTGACAAAAATTAAATCTCACTCGTTCTATTGTCAAACATCGTGATCCAAAATAGTCTCAATACTTCTATTATTTGAAAGTATAATACAAAGTACTATTGCAAAGAAGGAAATTCTATGACTTATTTCGATTATTTAACTTTTCAATCCAGAAGTCTCAGTAGTTCCAGTATATGTAAGTAGAATAGAAATAGTGGGAAAACTATTTTTATCTGTTCGATGATCGAACTATTCTACCTGACTAGTAAGTAATCAATCATACCTTACAATCGCAGTAGTAGTCGCAAATATTTTCAGGTCCTATGAGAAGTTTTCGAAAGTACTGCGTTTGCGCATCTACCTTAACGGTTTTCAGACATTCACATGAAATATTACGGTCTTCTGTCTGTTTTCTATGGGTCTGGATGAATTTATTTTGTTTAATTTTTCCATTCTTTGCTTTACTTTCGTCACGTGTCTACAAATATGTGTGTGAAAATACGATTTACGAAACTTATTTTCAAGGTTTAAGGTTTGGTAAGGCCAGTAAATATTACGAGTAGGTGTATTTCTAGCAACTCACGAGCGCGCGTCACAAGCACGGCTGCTTGAGGTGGTAAGTTATACACACGTAAAAAGAAACCTTATATATACCATCATAATATGTATACTTTAAAATACACTAATGCGATAGTTACTACCCTGGATAAAATTGTTTGCTTTGCTTCACCCTGGATAAATTTGTTTGCTTTGCTCCACTCTGGATAAAATTCGTCCTGACTACACCCTTGAGCTTCCATGTTAGATTATTTATTTAACAAAGATTATTGTTGGGAGTATAGTCAGTGTAGGCATTAGAGGAGTGCGAGGTAGGGCGATCAATTTGCATGGGTGCTGAATTTTCCGATAACCGAATATCGGAAACCGGAAAGTTATAAAAAAATAAGGAGCTACAAAAACTTTCTACGTCCACGTCGTCAGCTCTGGTGCCAAAGAAAAGATTCAAAGTGTCAAAATAGTTTCTAACAAAACTAAACCGCTCGGTTTACGTTTTTTTTTCTAGAAATTACGTGCCTACACAAAATTTCTAGAAAAAAAAAATGGACAATCTTGCCTGGTGCGTCATTGACGCTAATGCCGCGCCGGAACTGTTTATTGTTGTTCTCGAAACGTTACCTTTGGTCCTGTATTTCTCAACCATTCATACTCAGTGTCAGCATCCACTTTCAATACTACTTCTTTAGAACATTGACAACCAGTTCCTTCTGTTTTTCTTTTTACGTTTTGATCAGATTTTACCATCGACTCTTCGTAATTCTTTGTTCTTATAACTCTCTCCACTTTGTCCTCTATTCCGTTTCTATACGCTTTAACATCGATAATTGTGTGACTGCTTTCTTTCGTCAAGGGAAGATTAGCTAAACTTTGGGTCCTTTTGTCTGATTTCCTAATAACTCGCGTTTTATAATCGTTTATGGTGCTTGTTTTATTAGAACAATTTCTAAAATAAATTATTAAGTTTTAATTTTACATATACATTAAAAACGTAAGTTTCAATAAAGCACACAAGTAAAGATAACACAATTACATGTACGGATTACATCTGGAAAAAGAACGATTCAAATCTTTGGGTTGCATGATGAACTCCAAGCTATGACATGACCTGAAATTTAATTGTATTTTGTATTATGTTCATCTGGTTAAAGGTGCCAATTCTGATATTAAAAAAATGCTACTACACTTATTTACTAGTGACTTAGTAGGATTTTGTAGTAGATAATTGTGTATGGTTAGTAACAAAAAAAGGGTCGTAAATTAAAAAAAATACAATAAGAATAAAGGATAGTGGCTCAAGAATGAAATATTGTATTTTTACATAAATGCATTGGTTTTGCATTGAAAATCCGATTGGGCGGTAAAATGAATAATTTGGCAGTTACTTATCACGCGTTACTGCATTTACTTCCCTTTACGCGTTACTTGCTACTACTTGCTACTACTTGCGCGTTACTAAATAGAAATCGGTCCGTTTGAAATATTGGTATAAGTAGTAAATAAATAGCATATGAATTACTTCTAACAAATTGTTTCTGGGTAGGAAGGATTTTCACGTAGTTTAAAAAAAAATAACCACCAAGTCTGAGGCTTCTAACGTAAACAAGTCAAATCGTTACCGGATAGGAAAGTCTTTTCAACCAAAATGACGTTCAACTTTTACCGAACGCCGACAACGACAACATTGCTGAGGGGGAGAGTACACGCTGCAAGCAGCTGCTGGGCGCGCTCGACTGGCCACGTTACCCCTCTCTCACAGAAAACTACCTTGAAATGTACTCCATTTCCCACTTTATCTTATTTCCTTAATGTACGTACGTGTTTCGGTAGTGAGTGAGATGTGTCAGAGCCCATTCCCATCCTATCCCTCCCCATTTTCCCAGCCTTCTCTCCAAATCCATTCCTATATCTCCAAAGGTAATCAGCGCATCCGAGGGCGTGCCAACGTTTGTCATTTTGAACTAATGTTGGCATGTATCGCGGATGTTTATGGGCGACAGTATCCGCTTACCATCAGGTGGACTGTACTATGCTCGTCTGCCGCCTTCGTCCATAAAAAAAAAAACTGATGACCTATTTATCTAACTGCCCATTCAATCACTTTAGCGCCCAAATAATAATTATTTACTGCCCAGTGTAACCGCCCGAATGTTTAAAAAAATAAATAATTATTTCCCTATGAATACTATCCGTTTCTTATGCACAAAAATGCATACCTTACTTGTCCAACTTCTTTTTCTTTCCTGGTAAAACCTCGCAATTTCTTCCATGGCCTGTAGAAGAAAACTGACAAAATGAATTGAAAAAGTAAACAAAAAAATTGCAAAATGAAATTTTTTATAACCTTCTTTTTGGGGGCTTCTGTGATAAAGATTGTTCACATGCTCCACATATCGCACTGAAAAATAAGTATATTTTTAAAAGGTATGTATTTGGTTTGTACCAATTTGGTTCTATGATATACCCCGGGGCGCGATGTGGGATGAAAATAAATTATGGGTGCGTCCCGGCAAGATACCCGGGCAGGAGGATTCGGTAGGACCCGGAACGAAGGACCAGCGAGCGCGGGGGTGCAAATAAAATGGAAAAATAGCCGAAAATGAAATGATTCGTTATAAAAATCATCATTGGTAACCTGGAACCTCCAAGGTATATGTATACCTTGGAGGTTCCAGGCGCAGCACATGCAGGACAGTCGACGAACTTCACTTTATCACTTATCACTAGGGTCGCCACCCGATTATTATTGTCCTGATGAAACGATTAAAACTTTGTTTTTGATGGCGCTGACGAGGGCAACCAAAACGAACACGGCGGTGCAGCACGCAGAGAGATTTATTGCGTTGTCTTTTTCTATGTTAGTCGTCGTTGGTCATGGTCTAAAGAAAGCCGAATTCGAAAACGTGGCCAATAAATAAAGCGGCGCGAACATGTACCTATGGTAGCAAAAATAATAAGTTCGCAGCAAATCGTTATCAGTTAACAATGTTTTCATTGTCAGCTGATAATATAATATAAGGTCGGGGAAAAAGTTTCTTCGTATTTTATATACAAGTTCAAGACATTTTTTAAAAAAGTTTAATTACATTTAATTGTAATATATATGTGCCGTTTTGTTCTATAACTTGTTGCCATCTTGTAGGTAGTGACATGATCCCGTTGCTGTAGAAATTTTGGGAAATGCGACAAGTAGTTTCGACAGTCCTCTCTTGATGTTGACCTTAGACTACCTAAAGAATTCTGAAGAGACCGAAACAAGTGGAAATTTGAGAGCGCAAGGTCAGCGCTATATGGTGAGTGCATCAACACTTCCCAACCAAGCTCTCTCAGTTTTTGCTGAGTGGCCAAAGATGTGTGTGGTCTGGCGTTATCATGATGAAAGACTACACCCTTTCTGTTGATCAATTCCGGGCATTTTTTTTCAATTTCTTGCTTTGTACTCATCAGCTGTTGGCAGTAGAGATCCGAATCGATGGTTTTGCCCGGCGGTGAAAGCTCATAATGAACGATGCTCTTCCAATCCCACCATACACACAACATCACCTTATTGCGCGTTAATCCGGGTTTCGCCAGAGTCTGTGGAGCTTGGCCGCACTTGGCGTGAGTTCAAATCCTTGACTAGTACCACTGAATTTCTATTTAAGGAACGATTTGTAAAATATCATCATTAGCTCGCATGTTCCAGAAATGAAAAAATAATCTGGAGTATGTGGTATCTCTACACTGGACTGCACGGTAAATTATGGCTCAAACATAGTAATTTATTAGCAGAGGCTTTTACCTTTCAGTGGGACGAAGAAGACAGGGCCGTCTTAAGTCTATTCTGTGCCGGGGTGCGGGAGTGTATCCTAAGACAGTCAAACATCCTATTGTGTATCCTATGACAGTCAAATATCCTATTGTGTATCCTATGACAGTCAAATATCCTATTGTGTATCCTATGACAGTCAAATATCCTATTGTGTAATTGTTTACTATAGCGTTATATTTTTTCATTACCTTTAAAAGGTGAGCGCCCGGGGTGCACCGCACCCCTTGCACCCCCTGGTAAAGACGGCCCTGGAAGAAGACTTAAAGTGTGGTGTGTTTTTGCCTAATGCTTACTTAGTGTTTATTCCAGTCATGGTCGTGGAAGTGTTTCTGACGACTAAACGACTGGAAGTCTCGTTTAACCGATTCTCTTGACTATATTGCTCGTATTTGTCATCGAGCCAAGTTGCGAAATCAACCAAGTCTACGTTCGTAGTTTTCGTGTTATCTGATGGATGATGTTCCTAAAACGGAAAACATTAATGAAACACATTAAAATGTCACCCGATCTTAACAAATTAGTGGAAATAACAACATGTAATAATAAATTTCAGGTACTTAGGTAAGTTTCAATTTTCAATTTGCAATACCTATATATTAGTAAACAATTTTCAAACGAAAGATTTCGGGAAAAATCAAAATCATATCATATTGTCAGAATATAAGTATTACAATAGCGTATTAATTTATTATGACAGTATTATCTTTACAAATATAACATTATAATGGAATAGATAATCAGTAATAATCACTTAACACAGAATCATGTAAACTGACCTTAGTGTACCATCTGAAGGCTTTTACAAAGCAATTGGGATTCCTCTTTCTTACTTCAGCTCGTTTTCGTCTTTGACTCGTTGGTTCTTCCTAGAATTTTTTAAAAATATAATCCAACAAGTAAATACCCGCCAAGTTATTTGATTGATTTTATTTATCAAGTAATTAGAATTACACCATTGAAAGGCAGAATTGTACAGTTTGTAACGTCGAGATTGGTCTTCTTATATTTTGAAAAAAGTATTCCTTCCAAAAAAGTTACTTCTGGAGAAACAGTGATGTCATGTACACAAAGTACACATATGTAAAACGGAAGATTCAAATCAGAGTAGGTACTTATCCCAGTTCCGTAGATACCACGTTTAGATAAGATATCCCAGTATATTCCGTCAACATGTAAATAGTTTGATCAGCAGTACACTGGTAAGTAGAAAAGAAAATTCCGAAAGTACTTACGACTTGAGCGTAATAGATGAGAGGTTGTCCCATGGCTGAATGAAAGGGGATTTCTGTGGTGTATTCGTAGCTTCCGCTACTGTATTCAAACCATTCCTGGCATGCATACATACTCGATGATGATGACCAAGAAGTCATTGTTATGTGTTATTATTATATTATAGCAATTTATCGCCGAAAATATACGAAATATGTTTGATGAATCACATAAAGGAACAATTTGTCATTTTAGTTTAGCTCTGTCGTTTTATTTAGACAGATTATTGAAAGGTTATTTAGTTTTTAAAATCGTTAGAAGGTCTAGATATTTAACAAGAAGTTTAAATTATTTACAATGATGCAGTCGAGAAAAAGTATTTAACATTTTACCTAATATTAATATAATCCGTAGATTATTAGTAGTTTTAGGTAGGTAGGTAGGTACCTAACAAAAAGAGCCCTGAGCTGGTGCGCTCTAGTATTCTTGATTCTTGAGTCATCTATGTATACTCATATCGATGTCGGTAGGGTCAAGGTATGATTCAATTATGGATTCCAAAAATTTAATTATTCGGGCGAGTCTCTGGGTCAGATGACGCAGCGGTGGTCAGGAGAAGAGACAAATTAGTATAAATAAAGTACATATTATTATATTATTATATGTATATACATACATATTTATGAATTAAGCTCAATGTTTAATTTCTACTGCCCCCGCTTTAATTTATCACATTTAATTAATGGTCGACTGGCAGAGAATGTCTTAAATCGTTTGGGCATTAAGTCCATCTCTGTACAATAAAGTGCAAAAAAAGTAAATAAGTAAATAAAACGACGATATAAAAAAGTCGCAGGAAGGGCGAGGATAAGAACATTAGGGAAACGAAAACGGTGGCACTAAAAAGGCCTGTACTCTATATTTAACTTACGGGAGGGAAATTCAGATTACATATCGTGATGTTGATATGAATTCGGCCCTGACTTAAGCCAATTTATTGTAACTCACGGCCCCATTGATTTAAATTATTTTCATGGTAGATACATACTTCAATCTCAAGTCATGATCAATTTCAAATTATTGTGACAATGTTAACTAGTTTTTACATATTAGTGTTTCATCTCCATGGCGTAATTTCGTACAGCAATTTGTTTACTATCGGCCAATTTAAGGAAGACTTGGGTAAATGTTAAAGTGTAAAATTAACATTATAAATAGATAGATAGATAGATAAACTGTTACACCAACACATGTTGCAAAAAGGCGATATAGGTAACTCGTAGACAGGAAAACACATAAGAACAATAGGCGACCTCAACGCCAAAGCCATCTCTTCCAGGCAACCTTTGGGCGGTAAGAAAAAAACAGATAACAATATCAAATAGAGCTAGATGGTGCAATTTTACACAATATACTGTAAAGGGGAGACTGCACGCTACAATTCAACAGCCGCTGAGCGCGGCCGGCTGGCCACGTTACCTCTTTCTTACCTCGAAACCTCGACTACCTCGAAACGTAGGGACTACATTTCCCACTTTATCCTATTTCTATAAGAAACGTAAGTGTTTCGGTAGTGAATGCCAGTGATATGCCAGAGCCCATTCCCATCCTATCTCTCCCCATTTTCCCAACCCTTTCTCTAAATACATTCCTATATCTCCAAAGGTAGGCAGCGCATCCGGGGGCATGCCAACGTATGTCATTTTGGACTAATGTTGGCATGTATCACGGATGTCCATTGGGTTACAGTATCCACTTACCATCAGGTGGCCCGTATGCTCGTCTGTCGCCTTCCTCCATAAAATAATATCAACATGAAATAGTTATTAGTTATTTATTAGTAGCGGTGGTATCGAATTCCTCGTGAAGAGTTAAAAAATGTTCACAAAGATAAAATCAAGGTGTTTGTTTTACGAAACCCTGTATTTTTATAACTATATAATGCATCAAGCATTATATAGATGGTAAAAATTTTAGAATGGCATCTGCAATTTTGCGTGTGTGGTGTCGGCTGCCTCTAGAATAGTACCACCTTATCTCTTCCCGTGGGTAAGATTATGATCTCTTAGGCGAATAAGAGATCATAAAGCCGCTACCACAAGCTCTGAGGAACCACATCACCCCTAAAAGAGTGGACTCTCCGACCCGCTCGGCCAGCGTGGCGTTTTTAGGCCATACATCCCTCACGCACAGGACGATGGGCATGAAGAGGCCCATGTCCAGCAGTGGATGTTAAAAGGGCTGGTTACGTTATCTGTAATTTACAAGATCAGCACATACAAACAAAGGAATGTTGTTTTATATTTATTTATGTAGACCGTGGGTGGTGGCGGTCCTTGGGAGACGCCTATATCCCGCAATGGAGAGATACAGGCTAATTGTATAGTATATTAACTTTTGCCTACGGTTTCATACGCGTAGAACCTTTAACAATTGAAAAATTAGAAAATACCGCTGTATTCTATTAACTCCCAAATTGATGTTAATAAATAATCTTTTTAACTTCCCCGAATAAACAGAGTAAGTGGGTACGTAATAGCGAAAAGCGCATCGAAATGTATTTAATAAGTTCGGAGTTATTGCTATTGGAGATTTTAATATGTTATTCTATTTAATAATAATTTATAAGTGCATCTTATATTGTGTATTCTTTATTGTAAGTCTTGCAGTGCGCAGCGGTCAATAATACTTCAGACGTCGTAACAGACCCCATATCCAGGCAGACCTTGGAGTCACCATTAGCGTGGAGGAATAGAAATCAGAATAAAGGTACAAAGGTACAAATAAAAATATTGTAATTGTTTAATGAGTTAAATAGGAAATGATAAATTCATTTATATGAACTATGAACTATATAAATTATGAACACTATGAAATTATGAATACTATATAAAAATAAAATGAAAGTTTTAAAAAAATATGAGTATCTCGCATGTTCCTGATTAAAATAAAACTAGGAAAATGTGTATCCACCAATACGCACTAAGCCTACGTGGTGGATTATGACCCGCAGTGGCGTAACAATAGGGTGGCATAGCGGGCAAAATGCCACGGGCCCCCCAGCTAGAGGGGGCCCTCGACCCGAGAGGGCCGCAAGCATGGGAGGATCCTGACATTTATTTTTATAAAATTTAATATAAAATAGTTTTGTTTTCAATTAATTTTAGTTACCTACTAAAGTATCAAGAAAAGTATCACTAAAGTATATATATACACATGTATCAAGGTTTGAATGCGGGAATTGAAAAGAAACTACAACTTTGGATGAGCTTCTTTACTTTGAGGGAGGGCCCCATCCTATGAATTTGCCACGGGCCTCAGCGATATAGTTATGCCACTGATGACCCGATACCCTTTCATGATTTACTTGGGGAGGACTGTGATCTGCATTTGAAAAGGCTGAAAAAACGAATTGGCAATAACAAAACGCCAAATATAGACCATGACGAATTGGCTTGTCAGAGCCGTGAAGAAAGCCAAGAGCAGTCATACATAACCTTGTCTTACTACAATCTGTGGGGTCCAAATAACCCCACAAGAAGTAGATTCATCAACACTCAGCGGCCAGCGCGGCGTTATAATTTCTATAAAACCCTTCGTAACTGGGAAATGCCTGCGCCCTACAGTCGAACTTTGTTTTGACCGAAGCTGATTTTGACATTGATTGATACTCCCCAGTCTTATAATTTGTCTTAAGGTGTGAATAGGGTTAACGGTAGCCTTTTATAATCCCAATCTACTCTAGAGGTCTACTCGTCTTGCTTCTGGACGAAACGATTCCTGATGTGATGATTCTTGAAAACGGTTTGTATCTAAGTTTATATGAGTTCTTCATTAATAATTTGTGTTCTAGGTATATTGAATCTACAATATATAAATAAAAATTAAATGCTGTTCGTTGGTAAGCGCATCACTTGAGAACGGCTCGACCGATTAGGCTATTTTTTTTTAAAATGTTCGTAATAGTCCGAATAAGATTTTTAGGGAAAGTAAAATTGGAAAAGTTGCCCGGAAAACTGGAAAATTTGGGAAAAACTGAAAGTGCTTCTTTCTATGGGATTTTTGTACGAACTTATTGAAATTATTGTATTATTGAATTTATTATTTCTTTCGGGTCAGCTAGTAGGTTATAAATATTAAAATAAATTAATATTTATAACGAGTAAAAATCAATAAATAAAATACAGCTTATTTTCAGATATATTAAACGAATTGCAAGTACTTGTAAATCAGGTGATTTATGGACCCAAGGCGCGCAGTAAGTGTGATATTTCTCCTTTTAATTAATTTTCTATCGCTGTACTGTAAAAAGTATAAATTTTGTTGTAACTACTTTTCTACAAAATTTCACTGTTGAATCACTTCTCGAAAACTGTTGAATCATTCCTCTAAGGTACCAACTCCTGTCTCGCTTTTGACAGAAGGTCAAAGAACAATCATTCTACAATATTCTGCCAAGCTAGAATATGCTACTTTTTATTATGTATTATGTTTTTTTTATTGGTAAGTTTTTTTGGTAAGTACGTGGTCACCGCCGCCCATGAACACCTGCAACACCTGGGGCATATCGGCATAAGAGCCCCATATCGTAGCGTAATGGAAAATCCTCGGCTGGCAGTTCATTCACAACTTTCGGGTTCGCAGTATATAGTGTCATGTTAATCGCACTGTACGCAGCGGCTCTATATCAAGGAAGTGCAGGTGAACTGTACGACGATGACGAGCGGTGTGATGATAAAAAACCGAAGTTAGTATCTAATTGAATAGTTCTTCAGACCATTCCCCATGATATAGGCGGTAGAAAACGTAGAGGGACACAACATCTCTTCGGATGCTGAGCGCTTCTAGACTACCTGTGAGAGTGGGATCGTCGACGATTGAGACAGCATGTCGTTGGACGGAGTCTAAAGGGTCCAGCTGGTACTTCGGTACACCGGCCCAGAGGTGTAAGCAGTACTCCATGTGGGGTCTAACTTGACCTTTATAAGCGACAAGCGTTGACCCGAAGTAAAGTAGATACTGCTTCACCCTGTTCAGTACACCGAGTTTTTTACTGACAAGTTTCGTCTTGCTCTCCAGATGATTCCGAAACTCTACTTTCCTCGAAATATCGACGTCTAGAATCCCAAAACCCTCGGAGATCTTAAGGAGGAAAGTTCTGAAATCGAGGTGCCACGACAAATGCAGCTTTCTTAGCGGTGAATGCGCCGACTTGTGTCTTATTGGAGTTAAATTGGATCAAATCAAAATTACCCCAGGTCGAGACTCGATCTAAGGAGTTCTCGATTTCGGACACAAACCTTACGCGACTCCTTCCCACCTCGGCCGAGGGTTATTTGCACGGCCGTACAAAGCTACCCCAGTGCTGTCTTCTGCATAGCAACGCATGTTACCGACTTGTAACGGGTCGTTGATATGCAGAAGAAATAGAGTTGGAGAGAGCACACTTTGCCGGACACCAGCATTAACTGACATGGTATCGGAGCAGCTACCATCGGCAACGACTTTGATGCTCCGTCCAGTCATAAAGCTGGCAGTCCATTCGCATAATCCCTCAGGTATCTCGAATGATGGTGACTTGGAAAGTATTGCTTGTCCGAAAGCCTTTGCGATATCTAGGCTAACAGCTAGAGTCCCGCCTCTACTCTCGATGGCGTCAGCCCAACGGTGAGTAAAGTACACAAAGAACACCAGCCGAGCGACTATGACGGAAACCGTACTGACGATCGCTTATCAGTTGATGATCCTCGGGTACCCAAGGAGCTGCGTGTTTATTACACATTCCATTTCCTTGAAGATGAGGGAGGTTATCGCTATTGGCCTGTAATTGGCCGAGTCGATTCGGTCACCTTTTTAGGCAACGGGTGGACGTGAGTTGCTTTCCAAGCTTCCAAGCGTGAACACCGGAGACAACTCAGGAGCACATAGTTTGAGTACTACTGTAGGAATATCATCTGGGCCCCCTCGACTTCTGCACATCAAGGAATTCTAGTGACTTTATGTTGAGTGAAGTAGATGTCCGGCATGGAAGTAATACACTGCGAGATCGTGGGTGGTGTAGTATCTTTATCGTCCAAGGTCAAATTGGCAGCGAAGAGGTGGCCCAGAAAATCAGCCTTCTCCTTGGTACTGTGAGATAGTGAATCAAAGAGCTTCCGCAGTGGTGGCAGGGCATCGCCCTCATCTGTCATCGGACAGAAGTTATTTTCAGCAGATTTGGCGAGCGACCTGAAAGCTCGGTTCCCAAAGGGGTAGCTCACTAGACTATCACTAATTTTGCTGACATGTTGAAGTTTAGCCTTGGCAGACGTCTTCTTGTTAGATCTCGAGGCATCATTGAATTTTTTCCTCAAATTAGAGGGGTTTGGATTGCCAGTCAGCTGAGCTTCGGCCTGGGCCTTTTACGCGGCCTGCTTTTTATGGCAGGCCTCTTTACAGGACTGATTAAACCAGGGCTGACTCCGCCCACCAACGGGCACCACAAAACTAGGAATATGATATTCAATGCCTTCAAACACCACGTCAACAACGGAGTCTGCACAGGTATCTGATCCTTCGATAAGAAACAAAGTTGCCCCCAGGGGTAGGATGCATAAAACTCACGCAGCCCATCCCAGTCAGCTGACTTATAGTGCCAGAACTGGCGCCTTTCCTGAGATCAGACGGTCGCTGGTTTCGAAGCTGGCACCGTTGTACGGACGAGGCGGTGGTCAGATGAATCAAGAGGTACTTCTACCTACAGTGGCTCTGTAATGGTTCGGATGCGTAGGCAGCAGGATATCTAACAAGGACGGCGTGTGGCTCTCAACATCGGGTATCCTCGTAGGCGAGGACATTACCTGAGTGAGGTCATAGGCCATGGCAAAGTTATAGGCAGCCCTTCCCGCGTGGTCGGTCCTACGGGACCCCAACCAGTCCTCGTAATGAGTGTTAAAGTCATCGAGGACTACCTACCTCCGCAGAGAAGAGCTGTTCAAGCACATTGTCGATAGCCACCTGTAAGCGTTCAAATGGGCGAGTCCTCCATTTCCTCGCTATGAGACCTGTAAAGGCATGCGTAGACTCTAGTGGAACCGCCGTGGTCAATACGTACCCAGAGAATCTATAGGTCCTTATCGTCAAGACAGCTAAGGCCACGGCAACAGATATCCCCCCGGCATGTCGCATGAACGATTGCTCAAGTGTATATCCCGGGTAGTGTATTCTGAGGATGCAATTTTCGACGAAATTATTGAATAAACAGTGAATAAGATTTTGCAAGATCGGCGGTACCTCCCCTGGTGCTGCACTGTTCTTTTGGAAGGTAACATCACTTATGGAAAGCGGAATTCTTACCAGGCTACACTACTATAATATGGTTATATTCACAGAACTGGGATTATAGGGGTCATATTGCTATAATAAATAACGGTTTTTATAAAAAAGGTATTTTATTTTGTATTAAATTTGTACTAGAATCGTTTAACCTCTGAGAGTTTTGTCCTCATTCATTGTGTAATATGTCACTGCAATGTAACCTTTGCTATTTACTCTCCCACAAGCACAACTCCTATAAATCATAATAGCATTCGATCTTCACCTAAAAATGCCAATATCTATAACTTACTAATATCAACATTCTTTTATGTTTAAGTTTTGCTAATATCAAATTGTTTTATCCGACTACTGTTCGCAAAGGGTACCTGTCTTTCACCTATAGGCCTCATCCAAGGCTCGCCACCACACACGATTACTGCATGTCAATATTTCACACAGTTTCTACACAATTCGGAACCATTCCATTCCAAGTTATTTGGTGTTTCGCAGATCCGGAGGTCAGTATAGGTTACAGTGCACTTCCTCTTAACGGAAATGACGTTGATGACGTCTACGCTCAATATCCTACGGGTGAGGCATTGCGGTAAGCAACAATAATATTATTTGACTATTCAAAATAATTATGCAAATGGAATTGTAATTTTTGGAAAGTTTGTTTGGTTCACACTGTACACAGTGTGTCCGAACTTTTCCGAAGTTCCGAAGTCTGAAGCCTGGATTCTGCTTATGATTCTGAGTACAATGACATATAACCAAAAACTGGAATTAGTCCTGACGTTGTCAACTGTAGGACACGGGTCTACTCTGGCACATTGTCTTGTGCTGGATGTATGGCCTCGAAACAGCACGCCGCTGGCCAAGTGGACTAGCGAGTTCACTCTTTTAGAAGTGGTATAGTTCCTCAGGGCTTGTGGTGGCAGTTTTTTTGCCACTTTTGCCACCTCTAAGAGGGACCTCTTACGATACGATAGAAAGCTATTCTACAGCCGACAGGCACTACACGGCCTATAAAATTACATACCTATAATGTTAGATATTTATTTGTATAAATATTTATTTTTGGGTTTTGTATTTAGCAAATTTCAATGGAAAATTAGGTAATAACTAAAAAAAAATGCACAATAATGAAATCAGAATCATGAACGGGAAGGTTATCTATCACTAACCTCACTAAACTCACACTGAAAGACTTATGGTGTGACAGATGTTATCTTGAAGACGAAGTCATGGATTCCGCTAATTATATTGTGTCAATTGACATGTAAATTTTAAACATTTTTTTGCAATTAATTATCTTTTTTTAATTCTTTCTATCATAATTTTTGCCAAATTCAAAGCACATTTTTATTGTACAAAAAATTACTTTTCATGTCAATTAAGTTAATGTAATAGGGGTTAAAGTATGAAATTGCCGTTTTATAGTAATAGATACTTTGAATTGACATAAAACCTTCATGGTGTGAGATTTTCGAGTGAAACTTTTTTCACATGATACCTATGAGGTTCTTGTTTTAAAAAATAGGCAACATTCGACTTTCGACTTTCAATTGTTTTTTTTATTCAGCTTAGACGGGAAAGATGGATACTTCGAAAATCCGAGTAATCTTTGAATACGAGTTCCGACGCGGAACTAACGCGGCAGAAACGGCTCGCAATATCAATGCTGCGTTTGGAGAGGAGACTGCTAATGAACCAACCGTGCGTTTTTGGTTTAAACGCTTTCGTAATGGAAACTTCGACTTGAAGAACGAACCACGTGGAAGACCGCCCACACAGGTGAATAACGCTGAATTGAAGGAGATGGTGGAAGCCGATACGAGTTTAACTACCCAGGAATTAACGGCATGGTTTAACGTTACCTTACCTACAATATTGACTCATTTGCATCAAATCAACAAGATAAAAAAATATGAAAAATGGGTGCCTCATGGTTTGACTGATCTGCAGAAAGAAACGCGTGTTGAAACTTGCGTTGACTTGTTGAATCGGTACAGAAATGAAGGAATATTGGATCGAATTGTGACATGTGACGAAAAGTGGATTCTTTACGATAACCGAAAGCGAAAAATGCAATGGCTGACCCCAGGTCAAACGCCGCAACAGTGCCCTAAGGCAAAGCTTACCAATAAACAGGTAATGGTAACTGTTTGGTGGTCTATTCATGGTGTTATTCACTATAGCTTTCTCAGGTCTGGTCGAGCAATAACAGCAGATGTTTACTGTGCCGAACTTCGAACAATGATGGCGAAACTAGCAGTGAAACAGCCCCGACTCATAAATCGATCTTCACCATTATTGCTCCATGATAACGCAAGACCTCACACTGCACGAGAAACCGTTGTAACTCTACAGGAGCTGCAGTTAGAAACCATACGTCATCCTCCGTACTCGCCAGACGTTGCTCCAACGGACTACCATTTTTTTCGTGATTTGGACAATTTTCTACGTGGTAAAAAAGTTTCTATCCAAGAGGCAGAACAAAATGCTTTCACACAGTTTGTCGAATCTACATCCCCAGAGTTCTATCGCAAAGGCATAAATGAACTTCCGATTAGATGGCAACAATGTATGATTAAACAATGAGGGTAAATATTTTGATTAAATAAATATGTTACATTTTAGAAAAAAACGAGTTTTAATTTTTCAGTACAAATCGGCAATTTCATACTTTAACCCCTAATATTATATTTAGTTATGTTAATTACAGAACAGCAAAAAATATATGTAATAAGTTTTATAACTTTTAATTATTTTTCTTACCTTCTTAGTTTTCTTAATATTTATCATTAAAATAATAAAACCCTAAACACTATAATTTTCTGTTTAGTAATATTTTTTGCTTCTTAAAAAAAAAATTACGCTTACAAAACGAGTAAAAATTTTTTGGCCATAATTTTTTCAACTTTGTCGATAAAATTATGTAAAAAGTTGGGTATATGTAGTTTAAACTTTTCTTTTAGATACCTACCTAATCGTAAAATCTAACTTTCGTAATGAAACGACCAAAAACTTTGTTAAATTAAGGGCGCGAATTATATCCAGAGGAGATTTTTTTGGCATGTTTTAGTTTTGTCACGATAAGAAATCGCGATGATCTGTGAATTCCTTGATAAATTCACTCTTTGTCTAGTGTCGAGCAGTTTCAAAACAGGAGCAGCGTGCATATGCCCATAGCGGGGTGGATGCACCGCGGGCATTGCCGACTTAAGGTCACCACCGACTATATGCAAACAGCTGTAAATGCTTTCTTCATATTTCTGGAAGGGAATTTAAATGACATCTTGAAATTACCACCGGAGTACGTCCTCAATTCCGTAAGTAAAATTTTACCTATATTGTGACGTCATCATCGCGATTCGCGCGTTTAAAATTTTAAATTACTGTATTTCGGTAATTTTCCAATGGATTTTATAAATTTATTCACCATACGTCATACTTTGGTGTAAATATACTTATATATATATTTATTTAATTCCGCTAGTTATCTTAATTGAACTTCTCCATTCATTATAAAAGGTCGGAACTCAAAATCTATGTATGTATTAATAAGAGTTCGCCCCTGTCCAAAGTCTAAGTTTGTAATCGTGTGAGCTCTCAGTTGAACAATACTTACATAGAGATGTTACAAAGGATTTGTTGCTGTCACATAGAGATGTTACACATTTCAAGGACTTGTTGTTATTTTACCACGTTCTTCCTATACCGGAGACTTTATGTAACAGTACATAGTTGACTTATTTATTTGCTCTCTTTTAGTACCTACCTTGCTTTATTTGGTCGAGTGGTAGGTATCGGTCAAATACATTATGTATTGACGATGACCTGTAGCCGTGGTCTTTATGTTTGAACAGCAGCCAACACAGTACATTTATTGTTTATTAATTTGGGATTTTAGTAGGATAGTACAATAAGTGGAACTCGTTACGATTTTCTCCACTTTAACCAGATTCCACTTTTGCCAGATATAAATTTTCTTCTACATTCGCCAGAAATCCAGACATGTTTTTGAAGACAGATATGTTTCTGGCAACAATGGAATTGAAGGAAAAAAAAAATAAAACATGGGAAATTTTAAAGGCAGATAATAATATTAATTAATTTTATCAGGCAATGAGGTTTTTATTCTCATTTTAAGTGGCCAGTTATGATTTTCTCCACTTTAACCAGATTCCACTTTTGCCAGATATAAATTTTCTTCTACATTCGCCAGAAGTCCAGACATATTTTTGAAGACAGATATGTTTCTGGCAACAATGGAATTGAAGGAAAAAAAAAACATGGGAAATTTTAAAGGCAGATTTAAATATTAATTAATTTTATCAGGCAATGAGGTTTTTATTATCATTTTAAGAAGTACTTGATATTGATACCCATACATGCATATAAGAGCGAAGTACCCCGAGTAAAAATAAGGGCCTTTCTCACCATCTCCTGATAAAGTAACTGTTAACAATCTGATAGATAAATTATCGGCCAATTATCTATTACTTAAATTTAGCTGATACTGAGTTTCTGTTAAAGTATAACTGACTTTCTGACGGTATCCGTCTGATAAAGTATCAGGAGGTGGTGAGAAAGGCCCTGAATCTGGCAAAAGTGGAATTCCATGTTTTTATATCAGGTGAATGTGAATTCTGGCAAAAGTGGAATCTGGTGAACGTGGAAAAATGCTCGTTACAGCTTTTATTTTTAACATTATTTTCCTTTTTATTTTGTTCTCTTTCTTTCGATACTTTCATTCATTTTCTTCGTTCATGTTTGCTTCTCATTTATTGTTTTAATCACTTGATTGGATTTGATGGTTATAATATGTATAATACGTCATCTTCCTTACAGGCGCGAACAATATCCATGATGAAGTTAACTCGGGAAAAGCTCGTTGCTACTTGGAGAGTGGTGAAGGCAGGGCGCAGAACTAGGGACGTGCCCTACGAGACCCTAGAGAAGTACCGACCTTTATTGAAGTACCTGAGTGGTAGGGAAATTGCGAGACTCAACCTACAGGATGACAGAATATTGACCTACTTAGGCACACACGCCGAACTCAACCGCCATCAGGTGAATGACTGTTGGCTGTTGCTCACATTTTTATTTGCCCGCCTTGCCAGTGGGATTTACTTAATTGGAATTTAATTTCGGCCGCTAAATTATGTTTAATTAGAGATGTTCATAGAATTAAAGAGAGAAAGAGAGAGAGATTAAGTTTAATAGGTCAAGTGTGCAACAGTATTAAAAAAAATTTCATTACCGTTACATTTTCTCGTCAATACTTGTCGGTACCTATGTTAAGGTAGATTCATATAGATACTTAGTTAAGTTACATAGGTCACCTCTACTTTATGTTTAACTCATAAAAACTACCATACCATCAGTCTGTCTCTCCACTGTTGGATATAGGCCTCTCCCAAAGCCGCCATACACGACCTTCGGTTCTAAGTTGTCGCCATTCTCCAAGTTGTCGGTAACCACACTGCGCTTATTGTGTCTATATAAAAAGTTAATATAAATACTTATATAGGCTCTATACTGAGCTCGTGGTAATAAAAAATCGGGGATTACTATGAAGATTTTATTCCAGATAGGTACACAGAGACCAGAAAAGAATATAGACTAGCCTTTAAAATAGTAAAGATGTTTTGCGAGTGAGGCGACTAACTGAGCTGAGCGCTTATTCAGTTCAGTTTTGCACTTACACTAGTATATATTTATTTCATTGTCTGTTGAGAATGCAGCGTTTGGCGTACATTTGGCAAATTATATCATTTGTTGCAAACTATTAGAATAATGTTCATATTAAATTCTAAATTAATTAATTCACATAAATTCTGGTCATAATTCTTCATAAGTCATAAGTCTTTGAGAATACAGGACGAATCAAAAGAATGAGTCTCCAGTTCATGGAGAGGCCTATTACACAGTGGTGAGTGGTACACTCCCACAACCGTGATTTGCCCTATTCGGGCTGCAACATATCCCCTACCCTTCACTACTCCCTGAAGGGCAGGCGAGGGGGTCGGGGATTGGGTGGTAATTGCTATAAGACCTTCCAAATCCCCGACCCAGTCACTTCTATTTGGGACCACATATGGTTCTGCGACTACAGCCACCGCGACGGATCGCTCAGCTAGGCTTTGTAGAAGCAGATCGTGAGCCCGCGACGCATGATTCAAGTTTGTCTGGAGGAAATTCAACGCCATTAACTTTCCTCCATACAAACCTCCAACTCCGCTGTAGAGTCAGTCGTCTGCGGATTATTTTCTCAATCAAATATTTATATTTAATATAAATTATATCATTAAAACTTACTTTTTAATAAACTTACTATCACTGGGGGGATTACCCCCCTTTATTGGATTTTTCCCCAAATGAATAATTATTAATTTTCTAATAATAAATAATTTATTTATTATAACATTTTTTTTTTTTATGGACGAAGGTGGCAGACGAGCATACAGTCCACTTGATGGTAAGTGGGTACTGTAGCCCATAGATATCCGTGATATATGCCAACATTAATCCAAAATGACAAACGTTGGCACGCCCCCGCATGCGCTGCCTACCTTTGGATATAGGACTGGATTTGGAGAAAGGATTGGGGAAATGGAGAGGGATAGGATGGGAATGGGCTCTGGCACATCTCACTCACTACCGAAACACGTACGTACATTAGGGAAATAAGATTAAGTGGGAAATGCAGTACATTTCAAGGTAATCTTCTGTGAGCGAGGGGTAACGTGGCCAGTCGAGTGCGCCCAGCGGCTGTTGGATTGCAGCGTGCACTCTCCCCCTATTAAATTATCAATTATTTATTAATTATCCCCTATTATTTTATCAAGACTAATTACATTATATTTTTATATTCGAATTTTATACTCTTCTTTTTTATTTAACTACCTAAAAATTAAATGACTAAAAAACCATACAAAATATAATTATACCTTTTACTTTATTAGATTTATATCTTTAATCTCTATTAATGGAATAATTCTTAGAACTTTTTTTTTTAAGGTTTTAAGTTAAAAAAACTAATAATCTTCAAAATTATAAATAAAGAAACTTCTTTAAGCCTTAGCACTATATACATATACACCTTAAAATTTGCAATTTTAAATCATACTTGAATATAAGGCCCACCATAAATTTAACAAAAGAGAAATTTCTCGTAAATAAATTTACAATTTATCGCTTAAACTCAGCCATTTTATTAAAATATTTGTTAGCGAAAATGACTTTATTCAACAAATCATAAAGATATTGGTACATTATACTTTATTTTTGGAATTTTAAATTAAAGCGACAGTTGAACGAAACTAACCCGCCACTACACCGACGACATCTCCGACATCAACCTGGGCGAGATTAGGATTGCCCCCGGAGCTCTCAAGAACGACAAAGTATTGGTTGATGATGGAGTTACGGCAGAGCTTGTAAGCGCCGAAGAGACTCCCGTTTAGGGATCTACAACGACTCTTCGATGCCGTTCTCCACAACGCGAACGATAACACACCCGAGGCGTGGAAAAAGAGTGTAGTTGTCTTGTTAAACATAATTATTCTCTTTCAATTGATCTTCTTGATGACGATAATTACATGACTGGTTTTGTTGTGAGGAACAACTTGCCGAAAAAATCCCGACAACGCAACTAATTGTGCTGACCGGTCGCTGGGTAATTAATACTCGTCCTCGAACGCCCGCCATAACAGGCCGTCAAATCGGTCGGATATTTTCAGCACTAGCTAGTGTGACAATGAACCCTTCCAAAAATAAATTATTATTTTATGGTCACACTAAGTAGTCAAGAAATAAATATCGATGGACCCGTAGTTATACCATGTTGTTACACCGGTGTGACTATGGGTCTTCGATGATCCCCAGAGGCGAGAGTGGCCAATATTTAAAATAAAACAGTACTTAAAATTAAATTCCTACAGTTATTAAATCGAAATCGAAAAAAACAACAAAGAAACATTGTTTTAATTTCAAATTACGAAAAACCATTTTATAACTGACGGTCCTAATGCCAGTTTCAAACCACGTTCTATTTTCAAATCTATCATTCATATTATCAACAATATACATCACGCATGCATGTTGAATCTAATACTGACACATGTAAAGATAATAATGCAATTTATGTATCTAGGTAGGTACTTATTTTTAATTATGTAGAAATATATAAAACAAAAATCCATGAATGCAGCTAGTTATTCTTATCTTTAAAAATAAAATAAGGATTCCTTTGAGTAAAATTTGATATCTTCAATATTTAGCCTGTATATCCAGTACAGCATGTATATACGAGTACAATGGATTATAATAAAGCCTATTACAATCCATGATACTCGTGTATTTAAAAGAGCAGTAAACAATCTATTTTTGTTGACCAACCAAATAACTGAAGTAATAATTTTAAATTACTGATAATATCATCACCAAGTCGTTGGGGGCCCGATTCCTATTTCTTTGTTGTCATCAGGGAACCTAAACCTCATCCGCCTTTAAATTGGCTATCATCGACTGCCTCTCATACAGTATTTTCTGTTGCTCATTTAATTAAATCTCATTACAATACCCTTCTTTACTTCTTCTTCTTTGTCAGTCTGACTCCACTGTTAAATATAGTTCTCTGCCAAGGTGTTCCCAATAGTGCACTGAAATGGTCTATCGTTGCTTCCTCCTCCACTGTCAATTACTTATTGCTAATTGTTTAAATTTTATACTCTCTTTTTCGCTACGCCATTGTCCTCTGCTGATGTTATCTATCAATGACACAAACGATAGAAAGTCATGTTGAGTGATTGGTGTTCATTCTTAAAAAATGTATTATAAATAAAATTAAAACTACATTGGCAGGTTGGCGTGATAGCCAGTGTATATATTAAGCAAAATGACGATTGGATGAAATCGAAGTATCTAAACTTAATGAACAATATATTATGTGGCGTACCTATAACCGTGATGAGGAAAATTCCTGACAGCACTTATTTGCAGCTTTCACATCAGGTTAATTATTCACTTATATTGTTTTTTATTTTCGACGACCGCTTAAACAGTAATACATCTGCCTGCTGTGCAATAGGTCCTGATTAGATAGATATTTGTTTAAGGGTATTTTCTTCTACACGAAAATTAATGATTGACATTATTATACGTCTCCTGTGGCGGGACTTAAGAACCTTTTGGCGGGAACTCAAGAAATAAAGGTTAAGTTTTTTTATTTGATTATTGTATGAATTGTGTATTGTGGGATTTGTGTTTTAATGCTGATAGTTTATTAAACTTCAAAGTGCATAGTGTTTGTGCCTAATTTCATTATTTGTATTAAACATACTTAACATTAAACAAATTGTTATGAGCCCTGACTCCCAAACTGAAAGAAAATCTGTATCTTGGTACCAGTCCTCCGCAAACTAAACTAGGTCCTATTTCAGTCAGGGTTCGTAAAAATCCGATATTTATAATAAAATTAATAAATATCAAAATATCCGATGAACCACTGCCTAATCCATATATCCGATATACGAGTATATCAGGTATATAAAAAAGACGCGAATTTTATTGTTTTATTCAAAATTTGAGTTTGGTGAATAGACTTATCTATACTAATATAATAAAGAGAGAGTGCGAATTTTGTGTTTGTGTGTATGTGGAGGGTAATCTCCGGAACCACTGCACCTATTTGAAAAATTCTTTCACCATTTGAAAGGTACATTATTCCAGATGGACATAGGCTATATGTTATGTATATATATATTATGTGCTAAAAAATTGCCGGTCATGCAACGCATGCCGGGCACAGCAAGTTTATTATAAAAAAAACAAAACAAGAGTAGAAGAATTAGTGTAACAAAAAATTCGAGTTTTTCGAAATTCGAAATTTCGAGTCTACTTAATTATCATTCAATTAAATTATAATTATAATCTTTAGTGTTGGATCATTGGCAGTGGCAGTCATCATAATTTTTATTTATGTCAGTATAACAATTTAAAAGGGCGGGATCTGCCAAATTCCAAAATTCTAGTTTTGACGATAAATATCAATTGATTTAAATCAATATAAATATCAATTGATATATGGGTGGTTCTACAAAAAATGGGTAACTCAATGTCATCAGTCAATAGATACGAAGTGTTATTATATTTTGTTAATATTTCATTTTATCTTGAAACAATTAAAAGTCTTCTATTTGGTCACCTAATTTCAGCTATTTATTTTAAATACAAGTTTGTAAAAAATCACAATATATTCTCAAAACGTCAGTTCTTTGGCATGTCACAATCCCAAAAACGCGCAATCAAGTGGCTGTGTATTAAATATGACCTTTAATTTAATAAAACTTACTGTTTCACGACAATCTGTAATGTACTTAATAATGTAATATTCACGACTTTCATAATATAATATTCTCACCGTGTTGTAAAAAAATAAGAAACTTTGTGTTCAGTTTTATTCGTCAGTCCGTTGTGTGATGTTCGAATTTGAAATTCCCGCTAAATATTACCGACTCAAGATCAAATCCCTGTTAAATTTCAACGTTGGTAGTAAAGTTACCTGCAGACCGCGCCATTTGACGGCCGCCATTATTGTGTCAGTGCTAGAATTCTGTTTACCATGTAAACGCGTGCCGATCCAGCCAAAATTTCAGTACTGTGGTGAGTCGTTATTTCCTTGTAAACCTGTGTTATATTTTAATGTATACATAGTTAACTATGATTTGTTAAAATGTAGCTTGTTGATATTCGAAAATAACAAAAAAAACATTAGTTCTATTTATAACCTCAAATTCATGTCTTTTTCGTCAGTCCGTTGGCGTCAGTTCTTTGTCTGATATTGCGCCAGAGGACTGACGTGTTTCCAGGGTACTGATGCTTTTTTGTTTTAGTTCATTTTTACCTCAACTGTTAGCGTGTGTAAACATTTTTTTTTACTTATTTCAGTTTAGAACATCATGCCGCCTCCTAAAAAAAAAAAAAAAATTGACTCCGGAAGATATATTAAAAAAGAAAAGAGAAGCCGAAAAGGCTCGCTTAGCTAGAATTAAAAGTGACCCCATTAAATTAGTTGAATACAAAGAGAAACAAAGATTGCAGTACTTTAAAAAAAGGAGAAAGGGCAAAGAAAAAATGTTAAAGAAATGACATCTCGGGAGCAACGATTAACTAGAAAAAAATGGAAAATGTATTCATCAAACTACAGGCAAAAAAAACAACTATTGAAACAAACCACTAATAATTTTATACACCAGAATATTCCTTCAACTACTGACGATGTAGTACAACCAATAGTTGGTGAAGAAATGAGATCTATTATTAACGAAGACCAAAGAGCAAAAGAAGCAAAAAAGAGAAGCGAAAGACAAAGAAAGTCTAGAAATAAGCAATTAAAAAAGATGGAAGCAATAGTTTCAAAACTCAGAACTAAACTGAATACTCAGCGTTAAAAATATAAACGAGTTAAAAGCAGTTAAAGAAAGTTATAAAATCTGTTGAAAAAAGTCCAAAAACCAGAATTGAAGAAATGAGTGAAGATATAACTAAAAAGGAAGAATTAGTGAAGAAGGCCCTTTTCGGTGAAGTTATTAAAAGTCAATTAGAAGAAAACTACACTAAAATAAAGAGCCGTGAAGATAAAAAAAAGTTCAAACAAGCTATATCTGGAAATGTAGTAGACAAATACAAATTATGGAGAATAGAAAAAAACAAAGCAGTGACTTATAAAAAATCTTGACATAACCTTCCAAACAAAAAAATAATTAACGGCAAAATTAAAGTGCAAAGTTTAGTTCAGCAATTTTTAGAAGATGATTCTAACAGCCGTCAAGCAGCAGGAAAGAAAGAATTTGTGTCTCGTAAACAAATTAAAAAACAGAAGAGATATTTACTTGATAGTATGAAAAATCTTCATAAGAAGTTTTTGAAAACCATTCCATTTATAATCAGTTATTCCTTATTTACCCGACTTCGACCATTTTGGGTGGTACCCCCTACATTGGTCAAACCGTGATACTTGTGCTTGCACGGTCCACGAAAACATGGACTTTCAACTTGCTGCTCTAAAAAAGGCAAATATTCTTACAACAGTGAGTAATCATCAAAGTATGTTGGAAATGCTTTGTTGCGATCGATATCACTGCCATCACTGCATCACTGCCATCAAATATTCAAAAAATTCACTTTCTCAGCGATGGTCCTGTAACTCAATACAGGAACAAATCTATGTTTTATGTATTGGGCTGTAAACTGCAAGACATGCACCTTAATATTATGCAATATACCTGGAACTTTCATGAAACTGGGCTTGGAAAGGGGGCACCCAATGGTGTGGGGGCCACTTGTAAACGAACAGCAGATCAAGTGATTGCTACAGGAGGTGATATAACTAACTTGAAGGAGTTTGCTACTGTCATCCGCGAGAGATGTCTAGGTATAAAAGTGGATGTGATCGAAGGCTGTGAAATCGAGCAGATGAATACCTTGATTAATGATAAGTCGTCTCAAATGGTCGCCTTTAAGGGGACATTATTGGTGCATCAGGTGACTGGATCAGCTTACATTCCCAACAATCTTACAATGAAGACACTAAGTTGTTTCTGTGACCCTGACGGATGTGATCATTACAAGCTGGGATCTATTCATTGTCAGACAGAAATGTCGGCTAAGCATAGTACACGTCTAAATACTTCTACCGTATTCACAGACTCTGAAGATGATGATATACCTCTGTCCTCTATCCACTTACGTGAGAGACATTAATGACCACTCTAAATTGGATAGCAATCTATCAACACCAGGAGTTAGCGGCTTTTCACAACAACAAAGTCGTTATAGCAGTGGTGATTATGTTTTGGTCAAATATATCACAAGGAATACAGAATATCATTATGCAGCGATCTGCTCTTCTGTTGATGATGACGGTGAATTGAGAGTAACTTTCCTCAAAATTTGTAACCAGAATGGCACTCTGTTTAAATTAAATGAAAGAGATGTATCAGATGTTCCGATAGATCAAATACCCGTACCAAACCTCATTACAAAAGGGAATAGAGTGTTTTACCAATTTAACGAAAAAATTGATGTTTTTTAAAAGTAATTATTGTGGTGTTAAACATTTTGAAACATTTATTTTATTTTTTGTTGAGAAAATGATCTCTTTTTTATTACTTTCAGTTATTATAATTTTATGTTGATGCCTTTAAGGTGTAGATTGTCATATTTTAGTTTCTATTATTTGTTGATTTCTTAGAAAATGTACACTACAAAGTAAAACTAAATCAAAGTAAGATAAGTTAAGCAATAAAACGTTATTAAAAATGTTAGAAGGCTGTTTTGAAGACTGAGATAGTTTACTTTTCATAGTATTACATAGTAATTGTTATTAATCCCATGTTAATTGGTACCTTTAAGGCAGAGATAGTCATATTTTTGTTTCAATTGTTTGTTGATTACTTAGAAAATGTATACTGTTAAGCTAAACTACCTCAAAATAGTATAAGTTATAATGTAACGTTATTAAAAATGATAAAAAGCTGTTTTGAAGACGGAGATAGTTCTTTCTCACACTATTACATATTAATATTTTTTTTAATAGTTATTTAAATGATTTAATACTTAAAAGATATGTGCCATTATTAGATTCTAAGAGATTTGTTCCAAGTTTAAATAAATTTCATACATTTCTTATGAAGTTGTATATTTTATCAGTACTATGTTACCCTCGTCAGTCCCCTGGCAGTCAAATTCAGAAAAATCAAGATATCTCAGAATCTACTTTAAAAAGTGACTGGCCCGATCACGAGCAATATATTCATTGCATTAGCTATCTCAAATACCCGAATTTGTAGAAATTTGATTTAAAAACTATAGTAAACAAAATATCCCTAAAAGTTACCCAACTTTTGTATATTCACCCATATATCAATATAAATATTAATTGATATATATATATCAGTGATATTTGATTTGCTATTTGGGATATTTGATATATATGATTTCAATACCTACCCCTGATTTTAGTACAAATTAATTTTGTATATCGACGTAATATATTTTTAGTTAAGTACTTTTATAGTGATTTAATATTATGTATCATACTTTTACAACCTTTTTTAAACCCTTTTTTAAATATTATTGTATTACCTACAATATTACCTACCCTTTTTTAAATATTATTGTAATTATCAATTAATCCAATTAAGAGATGATCCCATAAATTAACTAAAGTCGTGCCTACACTTGCATATCCTTATATCATCTACTGCTGGACCTGGGCCTCTCCATGCACTCTTTTAGAGATGGTGTAGTACCTCAGGGCTTGTGTTGGCGGCTTGGTTATCCGTTAGTCGCCTTTTACTATGCCCATGGGAAGAGATAGAGTGGTGGTATTGTAAAGCCGTCGGCCGCCGCCCGTCAAGCCTACACTTATTATTACTTATTGACAGGTGTTTTATCATATTCGTGCTTGCGATCCTGTCCAACGACGCTTCTACCTCGGCATGATGACGAAACCACAGGCTAGTAAACATTATAATATGTGATGACATCATCTGGGGAAAGGGGACCTAATAAGGTCTAAGATCGACAATAGTCGACCCTAGTCTCCAAGCTATTGAAACTTTAGTGAAACTTTAAAAAATAATGTTTATTATTTTATCCGAAAAATCAAATGTCAAACAATAAATTTACCCACTCTTAAATTCCTACTTACTACTACTTTTTACTCACGATCTTTTACTGTGAGAGCGATCCGGTTATGGAATGCGCTTACCTCTAATTATTAGGCGCGTTTAGTAAAAATTTTGTTTAGTAATATTAGTAAAAAATATTTAATATTTGAACATTAAATAATTTTAAGAACCTTTTAAGAAGCTGGGAAAGCAATAATCTGCAGACAACAGTTTCTGTTTGGACGCAATATGGACAGGTCGACTATCGGCGCCGTGATATTTGCTTGCATTTTGCAAGAAATAGAAGATGAATAAAGCGCGCGGGGACTTCCCAGTCTTTCCACCGCTCCGCGCAAAGGGGGCCTTTAGTAGGTAATCGGCTGCGAATTCCCAAATTCACTAGGTACTAAAAAGGTAAGCGGCGTTCTTGACTGATGTTGATATGTATCCCTAATGTCCATAGGCGACAACATCCTCTTCTACACTATACCTGTTTGCGATGCGAAGTTGTTTTACAAAATGTGTAGAACATAATCTTACCTGTGAGTTTTTTGTTAAATCTATTTAGAGTTTCTGTTGATTATAAAATGTGGAAACTTTGAAAATATATATTTAATGTTCGGAAGTAGGTCAACCGAATTGACACTTGTTTTTGCATCCTTTGTTATTGTAAGTTTTATAGGATGAAAATTAAATAAAAAAAGGCTCGTCAATAAGAGAAAACTTCTTGTGGTGAACGGCATTATGAGCTAAAGTTAAAAAAACAATTGTTTTCGACGGATGCTATAACCAGTTTACCACAAATATAATGTTCGCCTGATTACATGTAACACGCTCTGCACGGCGTTTACAACACTTTGCTATCTACATTTTACAGGCACTAGGCAAGTGGTACAGCTGGAAGGAGCGAGACGTGGCGCGTTTGGGACTTCTATTGGCTGTGGTAGAAGGCCGTTTCCTTGCAACTATCAAGCCTGAAGCAATGTCCGGAATAACCGCTCATGTGAGTGTTAATCTTTGTAGGTAGGTACTTTGTTACACATACTCATATATACTACCATGTAACTTAAATCCCAAAGAAATTTTATAGAAATATTTTAACCTATAACCTATTGATACCTAATAATTACATGTTCCATATAATGTATCATAATTATAATAAATGGTATGTATCATAAAATAATGTATAATGGTGTATGTATGTAAGGTGGGTAGTTAACTGTAATCGATATAATAAAAATGAAGTCATATCGATGATGCACCTAGATCTGATAAACACACTAACAAACCATCTTGGTAATATAAGAATGCAAGTCGGCGAAGCCGCGAGCACAGATTATAATTTAGTCTAAAAATATAAATAGGGTTCAAATTTATATAAGTAATTTTATTAATTACCTTTTGATTTTATTATCTGTATTGAGTACTTGTTTTCTATGGTGCCTAAATGTGATCTCTGACGGTAGGCCTGATTCATACATTCAAAGTTGCTTGGAGTCTCTGTACGGGACAAAATTCGTAACGAATAAAATCTGGTAGTGTCTGGATGAGAAGAGCAGAAGACCGTGTATAATGGCGGTCCTCGGGGAACACCCTAAATCCAGTAGTGGAGAAACACAGGCTGATGTTATAGTATGGTGTGATTGTTGCATCATCGTTGACACGATGTCAGCCTTGAATGTCCCACTGCACAACATAGGCCACCCCTAATAAATAATTAATGGAAGGTTTCAGAGTTTCAGGGTTTCACCTCGCGAGTCCAATGATAGTCCATACGGACAATAAGGTCTTTTACGTCACATATACCTATTATAATATACAAGGTGATTATTATAATATTATTATATAATAATATATTATAACTATTATTATTATAAGGTATAATATATTATACCTATTATTATAATATATTATAAATTATTATAATGTGCAGACGCACACGAATTCGAATAACACAACACGCATTGGGTCTGCATGGTGGATTATATGGCTCAAAACCTCCTTGTAATTGCATTGCAAAACCAAGCCATGCAGCCATGTGCCATACAGTGGTAGATCTCTAGATCCATTATACTCCCTACACCCTATGCCATCTCATCCCATCCCCACAAAGGAAGAATGTAGAGTGGAATAGGGAAGACTTCGACCTGTTATAATTTATAATAATTCATCATCTCTACTTATAGGTGATGCAAGAGATGGAACCTGAAAACTTGTGGCACCTTACCGACGAGCAGCTTCAAAACATTCCTCAGAACGCTTTCACGATACTCGTCAAGAAAATGAAGATGTATCAACATCAACAACAAGCGTGGAGTTGTGGCAATTCTCTTATTAACAACTCGCTTACGTTTCTAACTATAAGTACATTTATTTCTCTAGGTTCTAATGGAATGACAGCTTTTCTGTAACATGAAATCGAATGCAGAATCTTAATGAGTTTTTAGCAATTTATCTGTAAAGATAATGTCTATTTTAGTAATGGGTGTCCCAGATTGAGCGCTGGATTTAAATTTCGCGCCATTTTTTTGTTTGACGGTTGGTAACTCTGGTTTATTTATAGATGTTATACAGGATAGTCACAAATAGTCAACATGGAACGCTACATGAAAGAACAACGCAGTATGAATTTTACAGCAGTATGAAGTGGACCATCATTTTCGCGAAAAAATCATCTTTATTGACGAGGCCCATTTCCACCTTGACGGATATGTCAATATGTCAAAATTGTCGTATCTGGGGCTTGGCGAATCCTCATGAGATTCGTGAAAAACGGATGCATCCTCGAAGAGTTAGGTACAGTTTAGTGCGGCTTCTGGTTCGGCGGGATCATAGGGCCATTTTTTTAGGTATCGGTATTTAGGTAGGTATAGAGAGGTATCGGAACATGCTATAGGAGTTTTTTTGACACCAATTACAAGATATGGACCTAGATCAACTGCGGTTCCAACAGGACGCTGCCACATGTGACACAACCGGAGAAACAATGACCTTTTTTTTCTAAATTAAATTCGGCTCTCAATCTGGGACACCTTTAGATATAGTAAGACAGGAGCTAAACAAAAGATTAAATTGTCTACCTACCAATAAAACAGAAAGGTAAATAAAAGTATTATGTAAGAATGTATTTGTTTTTAATATTATTGTAGTTTATATTGCTTGAGAACGTGAAGAGGCGGCAGGTGAAATGTATAATGGTCGTTTTCGCAACGTCTTGCCTCTAGCTGTAACATAATGAAACCACACATGATCCTAGGCTCTTCTCATCCAACCACCGCCGGCTAGTGTATGTTAAACATCGACAGTCTATCCATACTATCGATAGTGAACGACTATCGATATTTTTTGTAACAATCGATTGTCGACTACATCACTCTATACTTGTTACTGACAACACTAGTCGCTGTATTCTCTAGGCTCGCGAAAAACAAAATCGCGAAGTTTTCATTCAGATTTCTGTTTTCAAATCGTTCCTTCACTCACTTGGCAGAAATATTCCTCTATATTTGTGTTTGTACCGTCTGTGAGAATATTCTCAAAAGCTGCCCAGGTCATCACAGAACGCCGAAACAGGCTTACAGATGAAATAATAAATCAACAATTGTTTTAGAGTTATAGAGAATGTTATAGAGCATATATTATAGAGTTATAAACAATGTTTATAGAGCAAAATGCTTATATGTTTGATTAAAATTGTTTGGTAATTTACTATTCAAAGTTAATTTCATTAAACACAATGTTATTTTTTTAATAGATACCTTATAAATAGTTATTTTTTTAATTGACTAACTACATGCAATCAAACTATCGTTAGTATCGATAGCTTTTTGTAAAATATTGCTATTTATCGAACTTACAAACTATCGATGTTTAATCTACACTACCACCGGCGAATTTTTTTAAGTCGTCGGTCCACCCGGCCTGAGGACGTCCCACACCGCGCCTCCCGGTACGTGGCCTCTACTCCAGGGCTTATCTACCCCATCGGTCATCGGTCCTGCGGCAAATATGGCCTGTCCATTGGCACTTCAACATGCCGATTCCACAAGTTATGTCAGTGACTTTAGTTCTTTAGCGAATGTCTTCGTATCAGATCCTATCCCGCAAAGAAACTCTGAGCATAGCTCTCTCTATAGCTCGCTGAGTGACTTTGAACCTGGACCAGGCCTACCGTTAGAGACCACGTTTTAGCACTATGGTGCTAAAACATACCAGTTACGACGTATGCGTCGTAACTGGTAGGATGCATTGATTGAAGACTTTCTCGTCTTCAAGCATTGTGGTATTGGCGACGAGAATAGCAAACGCATTTCCTCAATTACAATCCAGCCAGCCAAGTTGAATGCGTCTATCGACCTCTTTGCTGAAGTTATACTAGACTAGTTGGAGTGTTTGTCTTGTCCAAGGTAGACATAATAGTCAACAACTTTGAGTGTCACGCCTTCGACGTCTATCAGTCCCGGAAGAAAATGCTAATACGATACGATTGAATACGATTTTGTTTTGTTTAAATTCATTCCGAGGCCTACATGTGCTTCGAGACGTTGCGTTGAGGTCGTTTAGCATGATTATCATGGTAGAATCGCTGGAAGATTTAAGCATCGTGGTATGATGACATCGTCGAAACGAAAATGCAAAATAAACTCACCATTCACATTAATTCCACGTGCTTTCCAGTCCAGCATCTTAAATGCATCTTCCAGCACGTTTCTGAACAGTTTTGGAGATATTACAACTCCCTGTCTCACTTCTCGATACAGCTGGATATATCATCATAGAAAGTCTCGATTTCGTTGTCCGTGTGCGTAGACGTGGGACCATATACTGGTACAATCTTCAAAAGGTACTTTTTATCTAACCTGAGTACAAGATACATCACCCGCGCCGACACACCGGATACTTCCTAAACGTTATTAACGAGCACCTTGTTAACGAGAAAACCGACCCTGCCTTGGGATGGTTGGTTACCTTGCCGGTAGTAGAATAGGTTTCTAGATTCGAAGGTTCTCGTATCGTCTCCCTCTCTTCGGACTTGTGATAACTCAAGAATATCACCCTTATCTTACACCGCTCGGTTTCCAACTCTATATTCTCGTCAACCCTAAGTGTCTGTGCGTTGTACGTCGCCAAAAATAAATATCAGTTTTGGCAGCCTAGCCGAACCAGAGGATTCTTAGCACCCCCTACCCTACCGTGACCGTAGCCGCTGCCGTAGCTAGAAATAGTAAGGCTGCCGGGGACTGGAGGCTATGGTCTGTTTCGCATTTTCATTGGGAGGTTTATGCTCTAATCACCACGCTGGATAGATGCCTTGGTAATTGCAGCGCCAGGCCTCTCGCACCGGTAATGCTCCTGTCCGTCAACGGTCTCTGGTATTTCAGATCTAGCAAATCGAATGGTTAAACCGCCATTGATCGGTAGTCAGAGCTCCGCCCGTTATTCATCAGGGTGCGCCGCTTGCAGGAGGAGATGGCTCCCGTGTGATGAGATCCTGTGTGATGGAGATCGGAACCCCTATATCGGATCGGATCGGTGTTATAGAGACGCTGATAGTAACCTAAACTTAAATTGTTTTTACAACGAGAAAAATAAATCAGGATTGGATTATGAGTTAAAGTTGAAAAACTGAAATTAAGAATGCAGTCGAACCTGATCTCATTGAGTACCGGGGAGATCAAGCATTACACCATCAAGCTTATGTCGAATAGTGTCTCGGTGATCGGTAGAAACTGTCAAATATTATGCCAGCATGAATTCCCAAATGCGGTGAAGGTTTAATAGCAATTTAGTATTAGCACAATCACCGTTGTGATTGTTCTAATATTAATAGTCGGTAGAGTATTTTGAGGTTTGACTTCAGAGGAATAGTAATTAATGAATAATGACGTATAGACATTTTATAAAAAATGGCACCTATTTCATAGAAAATGGCATACAAACTGGAATTATAGATTTTCGCTTGTTCATGTGAATTATTACATAAATATGCTTATAAATGTTTGCACTTCAAATACACTTCTAATTCCAAAAGTTCTTTAAATGTGCAATTCTTTAATTCTAATCGTTAACCTTACCATGATATTGCACCATTCAGTTTGGGTGGATGCATCTGTCACATGATTATGTGCTGGTTTTAATAATGAGATCACATCGGGTTTATTATTGGGCCATTTGTTCTCATACTTCTGACATTTTTCTGCCACAGACTCATCGAGAACATAATCAGGCTCAGGTGTATCTGATGCTTTATTATCACTTTTATATATGGCATTTATGGCAATATGTTGACTAGCAAGATAGGAATTTTCTTTGTCAATGGATTGTTTATTCATCCCGAGATCTTTACAGCTTTGTGTTGAACATTCTATTTTACGGATTTCTTCACAAATTGATGATTTAGATATGTCATTTGTTACAGCACGTTGGCAAGAAAATTCGGAGTCTTTTTCATCAGTTGTTTGTCTATTCAACACAGGATCGTTAGTGTTTTGTGTTGCATGTTCCGGTTCCTTATTTCGTTTATGATCTTTTTTGCTACAGTCACATCTATAATGAAGTTTATATATATACAGTGTGTTTTTTTTTAACTGGTACAGTATGGGGAAATCTGAAACCATAAGAGACACAAGGAAACTGCCTCAGGAACCTCAGGAACAAGATGGTGCACCTCTCCACAATAGTAGAGCGAGTAAACGATTTTTAGATGAACATTTTCCAGGCCGTTAGATGGGCACATATGGTCCTATAAAATGGCCACCACGTTCACACGATATGACGCCGATGGATTTTTTCACATGGGGTTACTTCGAGTTTATGAATCCCAATACAACACCATACAGGAGTTAAAAGACGCCATTTATTAACATTTAAACACCATTCACACACGTCTTTGTCTAAAGCCACTTCTGAAACGCACTGGAGGTAATTTATTGAAACATTAGTTCTGTTAAGATAACAAATTGTATGAAAAAATATTTTATTAAATTCGACAAACTTCTGCTGTCCCGATTTTTTTCTTCCAATACAATGAAATCATCCTTATAAGAAACCGAGTCGATCAGCATTAAAAAATAATCAATTTTATTTGTTTTTTTGGACAACTCACGCTTGACCAAAAAATTTACTATGCCTAATGGTTCCTAAGACAGTTTCCCTGTATCTTTTATGATTTCAGAATTCCCCATACTATCCCAGTTAAAATAAAACAGCCTATATATAATATAAATATATATATATATATTATTTATCTAAGTAAAATGGCGATATTTATCACAGATCATCTATTTTTTTGACATTTAGAAAGTATTTCTATGAAGATATTTATATTTAATAATTCGGGAACTTAATTAAATAATTTAACTAAATAATAATTTAACTTAATTTAATATTTAATGAAAGGATTTTATTGGAATTTTTTAACACTAGGAAAATCTAACATTAATTCCTTTCAAATTAGCGCAGTAGTTTCAGTTTTATAATGGACGAAATCGAATTTGTTTTACTAATCATAACGAAGTACGATATTTATCTAAGTCTAATTCTAAGTAGGTGCTCATAATGAAGATAAATTATTATACGATATTTATCTAAGTCTAATTCTAAGTAGGTGCTCATAATGAAGATAAATTATTATAGACCTTTGCGTCTCTTCATAAAGAGGCTTGGTCTTTACCGCTAGTGCACCATCGGCGGTAACATTCTTGCCACACGTACACTGGACAATTAAAATTCTTAAATTTATATCAATAGCTTTACTGAGTCACTTCTTGAGTAAAAAGTATAGGGATATGTTACGTACCACCACAACTTCCCGATTGTTAACAATAACAGATGTTTGACTGAGACTTAAGTCTATTTCCACCTGTGATTCCCTTTCTGTTTTAGTATTTAAACAGTTTAAATATTGTATATTATGTTTTGTGCTTATGCGGCCTTCTGCATTCCGTACCTCTATGTCAAGTTTCAAACTTATATCTCCCTGGTTAATAACCATTACACATTGGTCCTTAGCCTTGCCAGCCTTGTCAGTCATTATAGTTTCAATATCTGGGGAACCCTCAGGAAAGGCTTGTAATATATTAGTGTCAGATTTATCTCTTCTGAGACTATGACAACTTTTTTGTCTACCTTCAATACGATTACAATTTTCATCATTTGTTATAAAATTGGTTGGGCCTATATACTCTCCCATATTTTCGTTCTCATTTTCTTCCTCTGTCAAAGGTTCTTTTGTTTTGGCATATATTCCATATTCTATTTTAGACAACGGTACATTTATTAAAAGCGATGACATTTCATTTTCGGAATTTTTGTATATATCGGAGACATCAGCAATTATCGCTAAATCTAATTTATTTTTCTCAACTACTTCGTTCCTATTATTGGAGTTTATTACTTTAGCCGATGTAGAGCCTTCTTTTTCTATGGTTAAGTCTCCAGTCGTTAATATGTCAGTTAATATAGTATTTTTCAATTTGTTATTACTTTTTATTGATTTACAATTCGTTGCAGAAACTAATTGTGATAATTGTGATGACACTTTGTTAGTATTTCTTAATTTATTTTTATCATTTAATTCATTGTTATTATTATAGCTTATAACTTTAGTCGACGCAAATACTTTTTTTACGTTGCTTGTTCCTTTAGGCAGTAGTGTGTCTATTGGTAAAGCTTCTTGAAGCTGCCAATCGCTTGTAATTATTTTGGGTTTAGTTAAAGCCACTTCTTCTAAAATGTCTTTATTAGTATTGATAATATTCCTAGGAGTTATTTTTGTATTTTTCTTATATATAGTTTCTCTTCGTTTAAAACACTCATTCTTATCTGGATGTGGAAACTTTTTTAGGGCTTTAGTATTTCTGGCTTCTGCGCGTGGAGTGATGGCAGCATTGAGAGGCTTTTTGTTCTCCGATGGTTTAATTGCCGGACTTGTCTCTCGTGGTGTCATTGATTGTAAATTGGAAGTGATCTGTGAATTCACAATGGTTAAGTTATCAATTATGATTAAATAAAGCTGTTAAATAATAGTATCGTCAGGAAACGTTAAAACTTTTTTTAAATTTGACACTTGATCATTGGTCATTAAAACAAAATCGATAAATTACGAGTATATTACTATTCACTTTCATAAACATTTGAATAACACTAACAGTCTCTAAGATGTCATGATTGTTAAGGCCATTGGTTTTATGGTGCTCATTTTCATTGTCAATTTCCTCTGAAAAAAAACATTAAAATTGGAATTTAGATTGTAGATCAAAATATTATATAATACATAAATTAAAATAATACATTTTGTTAGCATGTTTCTCATATAATTAATACCATTAAATGTTAACCTATTTCATTGAAGCTTGCTTTCCTCGCATGCCGTTTTTGCCAAGATCTAAAGATTAAAAAAAAATACTGTACAGAAAAATGTATACACTCAGTGTCCGACGTTCGTGACTGTCAACATTCACCACCAGTGAAAGTTGATTACGGCTGGTGCAAAAGTTCATTTCAGTCTTATTTTATAATACATAAGTTTGGATATATTTATCTAATCTGTCGCCATTTTTCCATAAAAAAAGAATCTAAGGTAAACATACTTCCTTTTCTCTGACACGCATTGCAGTTTACTACCACATGCACAAATTGACTTACACCAACACTGAGTAGTTTAGGTGAAAACAAACTCGTAATTTATTTACTCACAGTGGTCGGGATAATCTTTAATAAAACGTCAGTTTTAATATTGATCTATAATATAGATCAACATACAATAGATTCTATATTAACGAGTTTCTCATCGTTTCTTCATGGTATCGATGGTCAAAAGTAAGACTGAAATGAAATTTAAATAAAACCATTCTGGGTAAACAGTACTTTGGGCATTCACAGTGGTAGAGCTACTTTTGCATATAGACAATGTTGGTAAAAATAAAGAACGTAAACATTTCACGTAACTTTTTCACAGCCCTTCCTCTAAATCCATTCTTTTAAATCTCCAAAGGTAGGCAGCACATCCAGGGGCGTGCTTACGTTTGTCATTCTGGACTGATGTTGGCATGACGGGTAGTTAGTCTTCGTTACATAAAAAATCTTAAAAAACAACGTAATTTTAAGTTAGAAAATCTTAACTAAAATCCATACCGATAGTGCATAATTTGGTGATTCTGGAACAGTATAACAAAAATTAGCAAATTAATATAAGGGCCTTAATATTAATATAAAATTGGCCTTTGTTCATAATGGCCACTTTGAACTTAGTTATCTTGCGTTTGGCATGGAATTAAAAATTCAAATTAATTTCAATTTAAAGCTATGACATTATTTTTCAATACAAGTTATTCATTTGTTTTTCCGTCATTCATGAGTTTTTGCTTAGATATCGTTGCGTTAATTTCGAATATGAGTTCCGTCGTGGCAGCAACGCAGCACAGACGGCACGCAATATCAACGATGTGTACGGACTAAACACCGCTAACGAACACACAGTGCGTTTCGGTTTGATCGTTACCGTTCTGGAAATATCGACCCCAAGAACAAGCTCCGTGGACGACCGGAGACTAAAGTCGATAACGACGTATTGAAAGCAATAGTGGAAGCGGATTCATCTCAAACCACGTCTGAGTAAGCAGCAGCTTTCGGCGTAAGTGATAAATCTATGTTGATACATTTGTGTCAAATCGGAAAAGTGAAGACGCACGGAAAGTGGGTGCCGTATGGGCTTAAGGGTGTAGATCGTGAAAATCACCGAAAAGAGTGTTACGATTTTTCATATTTAACCTATTTACATATGATTGATATCAATGATAATTTGTATATATTACAATCAAAGACCAATAAGTATGTTCATGCTTATATTAAACTCTTAAACCTAATAGTTGTTATATAATAAACGTCAACAAACGCACAAAATTGAGTAAAAATGCAAAAACATGACTTCGTATTTTTCAGATTTAACCCCATAAATCAACACAAATTGATAAAAAGAAACACTTTTTGAACACTGAAGAAACCAATAAGTATAGCTGTATACTTCTTTTTATACCTTTACAAACAAAGACTTCCTCTTTTAAAGCCCTAAAATCTAGATATATTTTAAGGTAAATTTTTCATACACAAATGTATGGGATAAAACGTTCGTTTCATTCGTGCAATCTCGGTGGTCTGCAGCGGCAGTTCCTTTCTGTAAGTGAACGCGACACCACGCTTGTCGGCTGCAGACAGCAGAATTACGTATTGTGAATTTGTGTTTTTTGTAAAAAACTGTAAGTATAACATTTTTATAATTAATTTATTTTCAGTTAGTAGAAAGTATCGATATAATGAATGTCTGAAAGAAAACCATGATGGAACTAGATATAAATCGTAAAAAATACAATATCTACACTAATAGGTATTATAAAGAGGAAAGATTTGGATTTTTGTATGTAACGAATAAACTCAAAAAGTACTGGACTGATTTTAATAATTCTTTTATCATTCGAAAGCTACATTATCACTGAGTAACATAGGCTATTTTTTTCGCAGGACTGATTGAATTTGAGTGGCATGCCAGGGAAAAGAAAGTTTTGTACGCATTATAAAAATATGAAAGCCAAAAGATCTCGGAATAAAATGTAAGTTCCTCCCTACTTATTTATTATCGCATTTGAACAGGGTACATTACAAAGCTAATACAATATGTCATATGATTTAGATCGCCCGATTCAGACATATACCTACAATAACATGTAAATATTGGTTTGTATTATCTATATCTATACTGATAAATAAAATTGAAGTATCTGTATGTAATATCTAAATAATAGGATTTTTAAAAAAAAAAAGGCGATACGGAGTTCGCCGGGTCGGCTAGTATTGTCTAAATATCAAATTGTGGAAGTAGGTAGGCGACAGCGCAACTTTGTCGACATACCTATACCGCCAAACAGACGCGAGGCGCCTAGCGTCTGGCTTAGGGTTGTACAAAATAAATAAAAAGTGGATAATATTGATGAATAATATTTCCAGTATTGAAAATAAAGAAAACCTTGGGGCCGAGACTCTGAGCAACAATGCTACGCGCTGTATAGAGGTAAGTTGTTATACGTAATTCTTGTAGACTTGTTACATAAATAAACAAACTACTTAGTTAGTGATGGGCGAAGACAAAATCTCAATACCTACCTATAGATTTTTCTTGCAATATTTATTATTTTCATCGAGAGACAAACACCTTAGTACCGAAATACTTCTCAATTACTTTCTCAAAAGAAAATTTACGTTCAAATAGGTGACGTCATAAAAAAACAATACCTAATGCGTAAAGAAATTATAATTTCTATTCATCAGGAACCTAATATTGTATTAATTCTTTTGCATTTTTTTAAATTTTTAATTATTTTTTATAAAAAAAATCAAGCCATTATCTTTCTTTACAGGAACTAGTTATTGAAAACGACCAAGAGGGAAAGGTGGATGAAATGGAAGTTGGGCGTAGAGTTGTAGACGTTTCTTTTTTTTTTAAAGCTCTTCAGGCCATAGGGGACCACGGTCCAATGGATTGTAAGTTAAGTTACCTCAGTATAATAGGTGAAGTAAAAGTTGGTCTGGACTCAAAACTCATCATGAAATGTAGTGTGTGTAGTATGAAATTTACTGTGTGTTTGATTGAAAAGAAAGAAGATAGAATGGAAGTGAATCATCAAATTGTATCTGGTATCATATCATCTGGTGGGAGCTACTATCAGTTAAAAACATTAACTGCCGCAGTAGCCCTACCAATCATGTCACCTTCATTATACAATGAAATTAATAATACGGTTTGCGATTGGTGGGAAAAGACAGCAGCACATTCCATGGCAGAAGCTGTCAAGGAAGAAGCGGAGTACGCAGTGTCTATAGGTAGTGTTGATAAAAATGGTACACCATTAATATCTGTTGCTGTTGACGGTTGTTGGAGCAAGAGATCTTATGGTAAGAATTTTTCCGCCTTGTCCGGCGCAGCTGCGATAATTGGCATTAAAACTAATAAAGTATTGTTTTTTGGAGTTAAAAATAAATACTGCGTAGTTTGTGCACGAGCCGCAAAGAACGACAGTCAGCCCTCGGAACACCGTTGTTTCAAGAATTATTCGGGATCATCTACCGGTATGGAATCGACCATAATAGTTGAGGGGTTTAAACGTTCCATTGTTGATCACGGTGTAATTTATAATAAATTTGTAGCAGACGGCGATTCCAGTACTTATAAAAAAATATTAGATTCGCGACCGTACGGTAATTTAACAGTAGAGAAAATTGAATGCAAAAATCATCTTTTACGAAACTACTGCAATAGCTTGGAGAAACTGTCGAAAGACACTAAGTATCCTTGCGAATTGCGGAAATTCCTAAAAGAAAGGTATTTGCGTTTAAGAACGGGTGTAAAATGCGCTATTAAATATTGGGGCGATCAAAATCAGTCACTCGAAGAAAAAATAAAAAATCTTAGTGAAGATATCCTAAATGGTCCACAACACGTATTTGGTAATCACCAATATTGCAAGGAGTATTTCTGTAGACCTGATACTCGTCGAATAGAACCTGTTGGGTTGCTTCCAGCAATTGTTGGATGCGGATTAATGGACGCGGTACACATTTTAAGTAAAAGACTGTCATATCATTCTAGAAGTTTAATTCATAATTGTACAAGTAATATAGTTGAAAGTTTTAACGCAGTGATTGCCAAATTAGTAGGGGGTAAGCGTGTAAATTATTCTTCCCGTGGTTCTTATGCGGGCCGATGCGCAGCTGCTGTTGTGTCTTTTAATACAGGATCGATTCATAGTAAAACTCATGAAGTAATATTTAAATCTAGTCCTAATCCTTTGATCGCGAAAGTGGAAAATTGTAATCGTAGAATCCGTTTAATTGCTAAACCTAAATTAAGATTGAAAAAGAGCCACAGCGCTGTATCGAAAGACGCTCACTATGGACCAAACTGCGAAAAACCTGATCTGAGTCCAGAATTATATGAGAAAGCCAAGTCATCTTTTTTAGCCGATTTAAAGTTGTCTTGTGCTGAAAGAGAGGAGCTTGAAAGGTCGACCCATTTGCAAAGAAGTAGTTCTGAGTGGATGAGTACAAGGAGAAAATTACTAACCTCATCATCGTTCGGGGAAGTTTGTAAAAAACGAGAGAGCACAAGTTGTGCTGTTCTTGTTCGTAAAATCGTTTATGGTAGTAATATCTCCAGTTTGCCTGCTGTACGGTACGGTATCGAAAACGAAGAAACCGCAATTAAACAGTTAGAAATTCAAGAGAATATTAGTATACAAGGTTGCGGTTTGTTCGTCGACGATCAATATGAATTTCTTGGTACTACACCAGATGGCATTTATGCAAACGGTTTAATTGAAATTAAGTGCCCACATTCTTTAGCTGGCATGACTCTTGATGAAGCAATGGCCAAACATACCTTTTGGGTTAAGGACAAGGCTTCCAAGGGTTATGTCATAAATAAAAATCATAACTGGTATTTCCAAATTCAGGGACAGGTACATATTACTAAAAGAAACGTTTGCATGCTTGGCATCTGGTTTGGTGCTACTGTACCTATGAAAGTTTATATTATAGAAAAGGACGACAAATTTTGGGAGGAGAAAATGGAGATGAAATTAGTTAGGTTTTATTACGATTGCCTACTTCCAGAATTAGTTGATCCTCGGCAGTCACGAAGCATGCCCATTCGTGACGCGCCCAGTATCATAGAGGCTATGAAAGAGAGGAAAGAAAGAGCTTTACGTGTTATGAAAGAGAAGAACGCCTAATGATTTTGAAAGATACAGGTAACTTAACTACCCAGCCAGTCGATTCACGTAAACACGCCAGTCCAAAAGTCGTTTTAACTTAGGAACTTAGAAATCGCCTTTTGGTTTTCTGTTTTAAACGCACTTACTTATCTAGTCTTGGATTGTCATAAATCTTCCAATAGCTCAATTACTATACAATTTCTGAGTTACCTGGTGTAAAGAATCATAAAAATTGGTTCAAAAATACAGCGAATTGAGAATTCTCCTTTTTTTAAGTCGGTTAAAAGGGCTAAATTTGCAAAAAACGAAGTGACGTCACTGCGCTACGGTTTTTATTACTTACGTGAATCGGGCAGCTGGTAACGTTTTCATTCTGATAGGTTTTGTGATAGCCATTGATTTTATCATCAAATTAGCAGAAATCAGAACTTGATCCGTAATCGAATGAAAAACCATTAGAATTTTGAACTCATATTTCGTTATTGTTTAATTACATACTTTTAATTAGTATATTAATAATTTACAAACTTCTGTTAAAATTAGTAAATAAATGAATTATTTACTAATTTTTGTACAACCCTAGCACGCTTTTGAGATAGCGAGTAATGGCGACTCATATTTGTTATTGTGTAGTAAATAAATCATTTTTATACTTGTGTTTCATTTATTGACATTTTTTTTAAAACCCTAGGATTTTTTTTAGATATCGACGAGGTGATCGTAAACAAAAAGTAAGTATTTGAGTTTACGCAATAGGCACATTTCCTTGCGTAGAGATAAACACACTTCCTACTGAATTTGCAATTATTTTATTGAATGAATATTTTACGAATTAGAATAAATTTTGGTAGTGAAATTACAAATAAATAAATAGTTGGAATTTTAGGTAAGTAGAATACAAAAATGTCAGATGTCAAATGATAGAAAAACATAAAAATTGTGTCTCAACTACTCTTATTAATCTATTAAAAAGAATCAACAGCTAGTTTCCAAAAATTCAACGTTATTGTTATGCTGTAAATATTCAAGTTCAATAACAATTTCTCAACGTGGAACGTTTGTTGCAAAACATTTTGAAAATCGCGCTCTCTAGGTCATTCATCCGCCCCGTCGGATGTTACATTAAACTTTGGCGCTGCGGTCGCTCGAAATCGAGATCTCAGGCCAACAATCTACACCCTTAATGAAAGTCAGCTGCAAACACGCGTCGAAGCTTGCCTTACTTTGTTGAACCGGCACAAAAACGTAGGGATTCTGAATCATATTGTCACTTGTGATGAGAAGTGGTTCCTGTAGGTATGATAATCATAAACGTTCCCCACAATGGTTGAATCCAGGAGACGACACAGCCAAACAATGTCTCAAACGTCTCAATGATAACGCTCGCCCACACACTGGACGACAGACAGTCTCAAAGTTGCAGGAGCTTCGACTGGAAACTCTCCATCACCCACCGTACTCGTCAGACCTTGTCCCTACTGATATCTATTTTTTTTAGAATTTGAATAACTTTTTATACTGGAAAATATTCAACTCCGATGAGGCAGTGAATAATTATTAGAGAATTATCTATCCCGTCCCCAGGAGTTATATAGTAGTGGCATCAATCAGCTTCCATTAAAATATCAAAAGTGCAATGATAATAATCGACAATACTTTGATTAATTAAATATATAGCTTTCCTTTAAAAAAAATCTATTTGTTTTTTTCCATATAAAACGGTAATTTCATAAGTAAGGACCTAATATAAAATAAATACATTGTTACCTTTACCTCAAAGCTTTCATCGTATATTTTTCATATCCAGACTGTGTAAATGTATCAGGTGGCTCCACAGCCACATACATGGACCCATTTCTTAATTCTAATGGTCCTTCAATCTTCCTGCCATCTAAGTTGTACAACTCTATGACTGAGTGCCTTTAAATTAAAATATAAGTTTATAAAAATCTGTCTTTCTGAGTAATCTGATGAGTAAGTCTTTCTTGATGTAAATACACTTTAATCCGATTTTGAAATAGACTTTTTATGAATATTTTTATTACATAAATTTGTTTTTAGTTCCATTCATCTGGCCCTCACTAATCTTAACTTCAAATCATAGGTACTAATTATAGGTCTAAAACAATCATTGCTAATTTGTGCAAATTAAAGCTTATTAAGTTTTAAGTAGGTATAAAGAAATTTTACATTGTTATTATCACTGACTTACTTAACTGTAAATCATTTGTCACTTTATGCATCCTTTATAATGAATCTATCTGAATTACGCACTGAGTATTCTAACGATCTACTATATATCGCATACTTACATGGATCCATGTTGTGATTGTGCTAGGTAATGTAATGTTGTGTCCCAGCACTGCAGGTCTTCAGAACGAAGGTGATATTTCCTTGGTGGAGAATATTGTTGTCCATTTGAGAACAAAAATATGTCAACACTGGACCAAGATTTCTCATCCTCTGGTATTTTCGGTCCGTCCATTTTCGCATACTGTATCAAATATATTTTTCACAAGACATTTTTCATTCTACACATCTTTTCTTTATGAACACATCTTTTCTTTATGAACACATATTCCAAATTCTTTGGAATCAGGATTGAAAACAGGATTTTAGAAACAGTTAAAATATGACGACAATTATAAACGAAGCAACTAACTGTATGGCAACTAAAACAAAAGATAGAAATAGCCAATCAAAAGACGATATCATTTAAGATATTGTATTTATAGTGAACTTAATTTTGAACATTAAAATTTAATTCATCACACTCGCTACAAAAAATAGACATGAGAATATTTCAACTCTGACTTACATACTTGACAGTTTATTTTGACGGTGACTTTATGAAGATGACATGGAGGTTAAATTTTTTGTCGGTAAATATAAGATAGACTAGCCCAGTTATTCTATGTTTTTGAAATCAAAGTCCCATTCGTAGTGCCTGTTTAGAGCATGTCCACCTGCGACAACTTTTTTATAGATAGAAGGCAGCAGACGAGCATACAGTCCACCTGATGGTGAGTGGATACATGCAAACATCAGTCTAACATTTGTCAAGAATGACAAACGTTGGCTCGCCCCAGGATGCGCTGCCTACTTTTAGTTACTGTTACTACTTTTTAGTTACGGGTTGGAGAAATTGTGTAGGATAGGATGGTATGAGAACGAGCTCTGGCATATTTCACTCACTACGGATACGCGTACATTGGGTAAATAGGATAATGTGGGAAATGCAGTACATACCTACATTTTACGGTAGTGTTCTGTGAGAGAGGGGTACCTTGGCCAGTCGAGTACGTACAACGGTTGTGGAATTCCTCCTTTCAAAGTTCCGGGTTTAAAGGCAATAATCGCCTTACCATAAAACATAGACGCACTTTGTTTTTAGGAAATGTCTGAACAATCTGACTGGTTGAGAAATAATTAGACAAGTGTTGAACACTGTATTACAGTGTAGGTCCCGGCTAAAAGTAATACACATTGACTATGATCGGCTAGCTTCTGTCTCTTTCGTAACGGCACACAATAGAGATCTACAAAATAAAACTCTACAAAACCGAAGCTAGTCGATGTGTATTACTTTCGACCGGGATGTTATAGTGTTTTAGTTTGGATTGAACATAAATTGGCAGCAAAAATACCCAATAAGAAGCAAATCATGATCAACAAAACAACCTATTTTTAAATAACTGGAATAAATAATTTTCAATTACGAAGTATGTCTTCACCAAGTCTAAGGATATAATTGATATAAATTTGCTAACATCGATTTGCTGCTCATTCTATGTTTTTGTTGCTTATTTAATTATTTCTCTTTTAGTTTTATGTGGTGTTATTTAAATTGCGGTTATTTTCTAACATAAAACCGTTGAGTATTGTCTCTTATTACCCTTTTCCGTTGGTAGTGGAGTGTTCTGTCCAACAACATAAAGGTACCCTATACTGTTTCAATAGCTCATACTCTTTCAATAGTTTTACTACGTTAAAAAACGAAATACACTTTATGGTATTTGAAATATTTCCGTAATAAAACTAAACTCTCTGGGCCGGCGCACCAAAATATCAATTGGACCCATTTGACTCCATCCAACGACGTGCTGTTCGTATTGTCGACGATCCCACTCTCACGGGCGGTTTAGAATCCCTCAGTATTCGGAGACGTTGCGTCTCTCTGTGTGGTCCACCGCCTGTACAATGGGGAATGCTCTGAAGAATTGTTTAATATAATTCCCACCTCGGGTTTCTACAACCGCACCTCCCGTCACAGAAGTGCGGTCCATCCGCATTTCCTCGATACGGAGGTGTCGCGCACTGTTCGGTCCAAAAACTATTTTATACCGCGAACCCGTAGGCTGTGGAACGAACTGCCTCAAGAGGTCTTTCCATTGAGCTACGATATGGGGTTCTTCAAGAGAGCTGTGAATAGGATTTTGCAAGGTCGGCGGCGCGCCCGCATACCCCCTGGTGTTGCAGGTGCCCATGAGCGGCGGTAACACTTATCATCACGTGGGCCCGCTTGCTCGTCCGCCCGATAGTCTATAAAATATATATATATATATATATTTATTCTTACCATAAGTTAATAAAAAAAAATATTTTTCTATGGACGTTGTCTATCTGTGCGATATAGTTCGCGAGAACTTTTAATCCGATTCTGTTGTGGTTTTAACTGGTTTAGGGGGATTTATTAAACTTAATTGAAAAATAAGACATGGACTTCTTCAAAATGTATTTTAAACGAGTAAAAGCGCGGTTTAAAACTAGTAATATTCGTATAGGGCGTAAGTTAATGTATAGGAAATAGATATGAATGATAAATGTGTCTTTAGAGTCAACAAGAACTGCAATATTCGCCTCAACTGTGGGCATCGTTTATACTTAATTTACCTAATTTACCTTTTTAAATTACCACTGCTTTTTCTTAACATTTTTCATTTATACATATAACTACTAAAACAGAACTATGAAATATCAATTGTAAATTATAAAGTTAGAAATTTATTTTACAAAAACATTAGTTTAGAGTGAAACACTAACCAACCTCACCCACCTTGTGATTCCCATTGTTCGCTGTTTGAGGTCATCGGTCGCCGCGCCCACGGGGTGCCGGTGTGAACCATACTTGACATTTTATTAACGCATTACAATATCACCCCTTCACTAGTTAATGTTGAAAAGGATGCGTAGGTTTGAATTAGTGAAGCGATCCGCAAATAGCGCAATCTGTGGGCCGTGTGTGGCGGCGAACTCTTGGTGAGGCTAATATTCACCAGTGGAGAAGCACAGGCCGATTACATGCAATGAAAATGGATAAAGCTAACAGCAAAATCGTTCTGTGACATTATTGTCACGTTTAGTTTATAAGTTTCTCTATGCAACCTGTACATGCACATCTGTACAGTCCTGCAGTTATCTAATATCCTGTCGGGCCATGATACTAATATTATTTCTTAATTCGTTCCTTCAACAATCAAGTTGCATATAATACACATGATCGCAATTATATATATACAATCATATTCTTAATAGTTATAAAGAGCTAAAAGTAGTTTTTTTTTATAGATTAAAGGGCGGACGAGCAAGCGGTCCTACGTGATGGTAAGTGTTACCGCCGCCCATGGACACCTGCAACACCAGGGGGTATGCGGGCGCGCCGCCGACCTTGCAAAATCCTTAACAAGTTATAACTTGTTTAAGCCTAAAAAATATTTTTAATTGATAGAAAAAATTCTAACTCAATCTTTGAATGACAAAATCAGTTAAATTATTTATTATAATAATTTGATTGAGAAATGAGTAAGACTACTTACAGTAATATTTGTATTGTAATTATTAGTAAATTTGATTTTGGGAGACAGTTACTGATCTCTTTACTGTCTTAAAATATTAAATTTTAATATTACGTAAATTATTACATTATTAAACACAAAACAACGGAAAGACAGTGTTCGACGCGTTTGTGTGTTCTGCCATTTGCTCGATTTCGCTCGTTTTAATAATGGCTCCAACCTTATGAAATGGTAATTTCAAGTCTTATAGCAAGAAAGTGATTACCTACCTTTACAACAGTATGCAACAGTATGCAATGCGATCAGCTCTTTCAGTTTCCACTACTGGACATGGGCCTCCTCATGCATATTGATTTTGTGCATGAGGAACGTATGGCCTTAAAACGCCACGCTGGTTAACCAGTCCATTCTTTTAGAGGTGGTTTAGTTCCTCGTGGCTTGTGGTGACCGCTTTTACTAATACGGTACTACTAATTAAATAATGCCGGTCGGCCATCTTCATATTTCCGACAATGACTGAACATTGACAAACTGATAACAGAGTGGTTACGATGTAACGTAATGAACTCTGAGGGGGTTTTTGCAAGTTTGTTCCTTTTTATGCTCAATTATGCTAAAATTATTGCCGAATACAAAGATTGCCGACCGGCACTATTTAATTAGTAGTACTATACGTATTTTTCCACGCGCGAAAACAGCGATATATTAAAAACAGCTTTAGAATGAAGGACAGTCGGATGCGTCCGACATCCGATTTTTCGACAATAATAATAATTTTAGGATGTATGCTTTATACATTATACAATTTTATCCGATAATTGGGATAGGATCGGAAGGTGTAGGGCGTGCTTTAAACATTTGCGTACAGAAATGGTAGATTAAAGAGGATTCTCTACTTCTTTTTAAGATCTTTACTAATGCATCTATGTTCAGCAAATATATTTCATTTTACTCCATTTCTGTATCTACTCAATGTAAATTCATATTCTTTCCGAACGTAGAAAACTATGCCGTTAAAAAGATATTACTAAACTCGCGAACTAAATATATTTTGGTTAGCGAGGCACGGTATACACTTTGCATCGTCGTTTAGGCCATGGCTAGTTCATTTACATTTTTGTTTTCACTTCACTCTCGCCGTTTTAGTTCGTTTGGCTTTCGTTTTCTATAAGCCATTTCCGTTTGTCTTCTCTCAATGTGCTCCAGAATAGTCCAGATGATGCTATAAAGATTGTGGAATTGAGAGAATTAATAGTATCACGAAATAACAAATTATACTACATGGGAGAAATTCGGTAATAGCCTGGGGGTATTTATTCCACTCACAATCGTGAATTCCGGGGTGAATGGGTGAATGAGTTCAAATTCCGGTTCGTACCACTAAACTTAACCTTAAATACGGCTTTTTCAGTTAAACTAGTTGTAATTGAAAAATCGGCAGTGAAGGAAAACATCGTGAAGAAATGCGCGTTCCCGTGAATTAAAAAAAACCGGAGCATATTAGCTTCGTTCGCGGTAAGGATTCAGAACTGATTCGGAACTATACGCATGCGCAGTTCAAATAATGCCGTTCGCGGAACACACAATTCAGAATTTCTAGTTACAGTTCTGTGTTCGCGGAACCGTCGAACTCGATTCAGGATCGGTTCAGAATCAGTTCTATCAGTTCTATAACTTTGGCAAGAATCCGTAGTTCCAGACATGCGCAGTTTTTACCTAACGACATTTGACATACATGCTGCGGCTATATTCAGTTGGTTAGAAACTAATAAACTGGTTAAATAGTTAAATAAAATATAAATTTTATTAATTTATTAAGGGTTAAATAAAATATGGTTAGTTTTGTTTGTTGTTTATATAAATAAGTTTATATAATACTCTAATAAGAGTAATGTGTTTTGGTGGGTCCACTTAAATACTTATCAACTTTTCCCCCCAAATTTAGGGGGTAAATAAGTGGGATGGGTTTTTTTTAGGGGTTTTATATTTTTAGGGATTTTTTGACTCTTCATATATTTTTTTGAATATATATTTTTCATATATTATGTGAAAGTATAGGCCCTGGGACAATCCAAACTATAATAGCTATAATCATATTTATTTGTTGACCTAGCGACTTAACGACATCTAGTACAAATATATTACAACTACTCTGTGGTGACTGGTGGTTATTGTGCCTATGCTTACTGGAAATACATATGTACGTTGATTATTGTTTACATGTTTAATTCGATTTTGTTGTTGTACTGCTGTGCCGACAAGCAATTTGTTAATGATGCCTAAAGAAACTAAAAATAAAAAAATGTACAGTCAGAAGTACACGTAGATTTGGGAAACAGATCCAGATTTAATAGGTAAAGAAATTTCATTGCATTTTTGTAATTTATATTTTTTCTTTTATTATATATTTTTTTAGAGGGATTTCTAAGTAATTGGGGCGATTTTGGGGGTTTTTGACTTAAGCTTTAGGGATAAATATTTTTGAGAGTTGGTAACACTGCCGATGACAGTAGATCGTACGCAGTTTGGTTCCGAAATCGTTCGCGGAAATAAAAATCACGAATCGGTCTATAACCGAGCATGCGCTCTACTACGATTCCAAATTAGTTCAGTACTAGTTCCGAATTAGTTCTGAATCCTTACCGCGAACAAAGCTATTATCTTCCAATCCATATAATGCAATAAATAGCATATGTATAGTTTATTACATTACCATGTAAGAAATCGATACTCTATTGCCTTCAGACAAATATTAAACTCGGTAAATAGGTAGGTATTAGCAATTATAGAAGACAGTTTTACGAGTACCCACTTGGTATATGGTACTTATTGAGTAAATAAGAAAATCGTAATGGGGAATGGGCTAATTTTTCTAACATCTTGATTTATGTGTATTTTTATATTGAGTAGACCAAAATAGACTAAACCACAAAGTGGCGGTGTTAGAAAGATGAGAATCGCAGAGTCATATATCTTAATTTATTGAAAGAAAAGTAGCGTGACGTCACAGTAACGGGTGCATAGATAGACTTGTCACTGGTCTTCATGTACTGTATAATCATACCTACATGTATCAATTTTACGTAAGTCGGTGCTCGTAGAAATGTAGCAGCAACATTTATTACGCAGTTTCGAATGCAAAATTGTCGTAAATAACCAGAAGTTCAAGTTCAGAAAGAAAGAAAACAAACCGCAGTCAGTTCACAATAAACAGATTATTGACACAGATAGAGGTTCTGTTTTGTTTGTTTAGCTCGATGACAGGTGAAAGAAAAGTTCATTTTGATTTGTGGTGACTTTACTTTTTTTATACATTATGACAAAAGTAGCAATCCATACAGCCGTAGCTGTGACGTCAAGGTCTATATTTCACATTTTTGGCTATAATTTCCAAAAATAAATTTAAACTCGTAGGTACGACCCAGCTTCCGACCACACACATAATTTATTTTCTATAAAAAAACATTGAACTAACGCTGGTATATATAGTCCTTTATAACAAATTTTAAAACATGACTTGTGTAGGGAGGCTCGGCTCAGTTAGATATATGAGTATTGGGGGATCGTTACCTGGGTTTAAAAAAAAACTAAAAAGATTATTTGATAATAATAAAGCTGAAAAGGAGTAGTATCAAAAACAATCAAAAAGCCTTGTTATTGATACTACTGTAGAGTTGTTGTGGATGGTCAGTTGTTTATGACAATTATTTAGATTTAGATCATTTTTCCTAACCAACTGTGATGCAGTCCACCTGTGGTTATAAAACACTTTTTGCATGCTGTGTTCTTCTGTAAGGGAGCTGCTATATAATCACATGTTAATGTATAAGTAATTTATATTTCTAATGCAAATGTATGGTAGCTTGTTGGAGAACCTAATAAAATAATAAAATAAATATTGTACACGTCTAATTCTTTCGAAAAAATAATAAGTCATAAAATATCATTAAAAAAATTGGTCAATCCCCATTATTTGGGCGTATAAAATACCGCGCAAACATTACACGGTATCGTGACGTTAATTTAGCCTACTAAATTTAGGGTTGAATACAATAAAATAATTCAAAAACTCAGTTTCTCGTGGATTTTTTTTAAATATAATATAATAAAATCTGTTGATATAATAACAGATATAAGTAGGTATTTTGTATTCTCACTAGATATTGCAGTTTGTAACTTTTCTAGAAATTACTTAATGGGTTTAAACTACCACCCGGTTCTTAATTTGGCAGTTACTTCCTCAGACATATGGCCCTTATTTTTGAAAAACAGGTACTCACCTGTTTTTATAAAACATCTAAATACCTATTTACTTAAAGGTTTAATCTTATCGTCTCCGGAGGCGGCTTATCCCCGATGACGGAGAGGATGGTAAAAAGTATCATTCTCCCTCGTGAAAGCCTACAGCGGTGACGATAACACGTAGGAAATAAATTAGCATGGAAAGTTTTGTGTCACATTTAATAAATGAATGGTGATAAACAAAGACTTTTCTACTAGACTAAAAAAAAATAAGTCATTAAAAATTTGAATAATTAGTTGATTTTTGTAATATAAACTGCATATAAATTAGTTTATGGCAATGCAAGTACTGTTTTTTTAAACTGAAAGTCCAGACAGCATTAACAATGAGAAACTGTTATCAGACGTTTCACTTGTACTTAAGACTGAACTTGAAATTTTGTACTTAATTTTCTCTTCAGTGGAAATATTTCCATTAAACTTTAATTTTGGGCCATTTTATCCTGAGGTGAATTTGTTAATTACACGTAGATATTCTTCGACATGGATTAATTAACTAAAGATTTCATCATTGAGATAAATAAATTGTTTCCTATACACAATACAGTTGTTTGGTAGCATGTGCTACAACATACCGCGCCGCATCGGTTCATAGAAAGAGTAAAAAATAAAAAGTAGGGGAGCGTGTAAATAAATATACGGCGTGTGCTATTTGCGGCACCAAAGCGCGTGCGCGACGCTTCGACGCTGCCGCCGCGCGCCGCCCGGCAAAGATGTGTGTTTGTAGATAGGACAGACAACATGTTCTATGTCTCAATTTATGACACAGTTCTGAATAAATGGATCAAATAAATTTGACTTAAATTATGAAGTTCGATATAAATAATCGAATAGGAATGACTTTAGGATTGCGATAATCGTTCTTTGATAACATAAATTAGGCATATCCATTACCTTTATCTTCATAAAATACAAAAGCGACAGTACCTACCTACAACAACATTTGGATTCTCTACAAATAACAAAAAGCTAATTTTCACACGTTTTGGAACACAGTCTAGGTCAGATTTTACATTGTAGATTGCCAATCTGCCGTCCGCTAACTAAAAGGCAGCTAAGTGATAACTTTGAGTTTTAGGTGGCTAACAGGCAGAAGACAGTCCAACTGAGTTTTGCCCATATCTTAAACTGTAAGTATTGAAATATTGGCAAAAGAAACGTGGCAAACGATGTCTCTAGGAAATGTGAACAGATACGAAAAGTTTTTAACACTGATTTGATTAGAGACATACTTCAAAAACAAGGTGATAGAGAATTTTCAGATTTATGACACCGTAGAAAATCTGAAATCGGCATTTATTAACTGTCTTTTAGTTAGCCGACGGCAGCAAATAGCAATGTTCATAAGCATTTGCATTTTTTTTGAGCAATTTCATAATTGATGTTAAGTATTTACTATCTACAATTTTAAAAGCTGTCGATTTCACAAGCTTTATAAATATGTCGCATCTATAAAGTCTGAGTTAATCATTGATCATGTTGTCTGTCTTTCTCATACTGCACCGACTTCCGCCCAAAATACGAATTCTGATATCCGTCGAGGAAACTAATGACTCCAATAATTTATTTATTGTATCCTATTTATTTAGGTTTACATTATTATTGATTTTTAATTGCTTAATGTCACAGCTTTTTGCGATATAATGTCAATACGTAAATTCTACGAAGGTAAGGTCGACAGGTCTTGAGAGTTTCAATGGTAGGTAATGTTTATCAGGTGCAGTTTAGGTGAATGATGAAGCAGTGCATGTGGGCTGGGTGCGGAGGACCAGGAGCCAGAGGGCGGCGCGGCGGGGCCGGCGGTCTGGCGTGCGCGGGCGGGGCTCTCGCACCGCGCCGCAGTCCGCGCGAGGCGCCGCCGTTGGCTTGTTGTCTGTCGTCGTGAACTGGATGCCGCTTTCGAACACGCGATCGCAGCCTTTGTTTATTGTCAAACGCGCTCCTGCTTCAGCTGTTTCAAGTGGCACATCCGTCACGCCTCGTTGCAGTGGTATTATTCTGTGTGATTCGAGTTTATAGTGTGACTTACGCAGTGATTTCGAGTAGTTTGTGTAGTCAGCTGTGAGTGTAGATGGAGCGCCTTGCAGGTCCCTGAAGCGGTAGGTGCGGTGCGCGCGCCTCCGCTAAACTCGGCAGTGATAAGCGGCTCGGCCATGGCGGCCACAGCCCGTCGAGAAATCGACACCGGCGAAGAGGATATTGCCGCCATCGCCAAACAGATTTCTGATCATGCTGAAGCCATTTACCAGACGTGGAAGGCACGGGGCCTTGCACCAACAGAAATATTATCTTGCAGACCCACGCCCGGTCTTAAGCTAACTGAGAGTCTACGGTCTAAGCCGAAGCCGGAACCCAAACCAGATATTAAGCAGAGGGAGCATCGATCTGATGCACGGAGAGACCAAAGATCTGAACTTCGACGAGAACTACGGCCGGAGTCTGGAGCGGAAACTATTGAGGTGATGCTACCGCCGGACTTGGTTCCAGAGCGTAATGGAACTGGTGGACCAGGTTCTGGGGTCCGGCGAGCAGATCCCGCCGTGATGCGCCTTGAAGTAGCACGCGAAGAGGAAAGACTCTTGCGAGCGCTGCGCACTGGCGGTGTGGTGGCTGAACGGTCATCAGAAAGACCCGATGTAGTACCACCGATATCACTGGTTGACTACGCCAAAAGCCGATATCAAGATAAACTGGAAACTGGGGCAAGAAAACCTGCTACGGGTGCAAATTGTGAAAGAAGAGCTTCATTAGGTTCTCATGTGACTGAAGCTCGTTCTAAATTTGAGGCAAGAGCTCGACGTGCGTCAAGTGCTGGAACTGGCGAGTCTGCATCAGCAACGGGTGTGACACCCGTGCGTCCTTTCCTTACGCGTGGGTCTGTAGCCGAACGTGTGCTTATGTTCGAGCGATGTCCAAGCGAAGCTACCCTTGAACTTGCTAAAAGAAAATCGCCAGCGGCTACTACATGGCGGGGACCACATGATGTCATCAACAGAGTACAGGTAAGCATTAAACTGTCTTTGGAATAGACATATATTTGACAACTAGAAATGGATATTGGTTACAGTACATACTTTGAAATAGAAGTTTCAATAAAACATCGGTATATGACATTTCAGTACTGAATTGGAAATATATTTGCAAATGTACAAGCATTGGAAGAATATTTTTTTTCTTTTTCCAAGTATTGAGTCTGGTGTCTTATCTTCAATCAAAACTGGAAAAACACCAATTTTACCAGATTTTGTAAGTTTTGATTCTTGACAGGAAAGTTTCTTCTAATATTGTATAATAATATGAACCTTCCAGTACATCTCCTAAGTCGTAATCATCCATTTTATTAAACTTGTGGGATACATGTCGAGGTGAATAAACAGCGATAGGAGATAACTAAGCAAACAGTTATTGTTATTGCAACTGTGGTACTACTTACTATGTTGTTTGTTGTCGCTTTACAATTGCCAGCAGGAGCGGACACCGCGAACACGAACACTGAGCTGACGTATAAATGTGTGAGCACGCACGCACATAAAACCAGATACCTACGTAATTTACTCGTACTTCGACGTTCACAAATGATTCAAGTGTGTAGGTACAAGGTGACATCAGCTGCAATGCCCCGCGAATAGCATTTTTATTAGATTTGAAATGAAACTGTTCTGATGTTAAAAAGTTAAAATTTAAAAGTTTAAGTTTACATTAATCACGATCATTAAGTTCCATAAGGTCAATTTCTCAAGTGAAAAGTGAAAATATGTACAAGGCTTCACGAATTAATAACTGTACGATTGTTTCCTTAAAAGTAAGTGTTTAAGGTCGCAAGTAAATATTACACTCTACTTTCTGCCCACTCTGCATGACGATCGGTATGAGTACCTTGGTATAGTAACATTCTTATCGCTAATAAATATGCATATACCATTCAATTTTGTTTTGCTTCTTGTAACAAACAATACGTGCTAAATGTTAATGGAAATATTTAAAATGAAATTGAAGATTTAATGAGTACAATGAACCATCGCAGTACTGGCTATTCAATCATCCTGAACGCAGATCCAGTTATACGTAGTTATACATTATCTGTAATTGTATTTAGTTTGGTGCATTTTTGTCAAATTGCCAATTTGTAGCTCGCTGAACCCACTGGCTCGACGTGCAATGTAAACGTCATTTTATTATTTCATACATATCTAGTTTGTTCTACATAACTGGAAGATTATCAAAGGCTATTTGAAGTTATTTTTCATATTTTTTTTATTATCTAAACAGAATTATTATTTTAGTTACCATACCACCACCACTCTGTGTCGATCTTTTTCTTTTTTATGCAGCCACTATTTGCCACTTTCTTTAAGTCGTTAGGTTACATGGTCGGAGAGTGGCCATTATGTCTCCCGATACATGGTTTCTATTTAAGGACTGCTCACTACCAATCAGTGCCGCTTTAGAGGTGTGCGAGAGGCCCGGGAAGCGCCTTGAATTGGAGGCGTTTTACACAGTCAGACACAAAGAGGGGGCGCAATCGAGTATCTCGCACGGGGCGGCGAGACCGTTAAGACTGGCTGCTACCACTGCACTGTATGTATCAATGCGCGCTCATCTTGTATCAATGTCGGCTACTTTAGTTCTTTGTCGAATTTCTACGTTTCCGATTTTATCTGACAAAAAGAGACTGCAAAGCTCCCTTCTTCGTTTGTTCTGTGACTTTGATCTCGTGAATCAATCCTACCGTCAGAATTTACGTGCAGGAATCGTTCATTATAACGGACAGGAAACACTATTGAAAACTTTCGTCTTTAACCATCACATTAAGACCACTGTATAGATGACGAGAAGAGGTGGTGTCATTTTTCAGAATGTTACCTAGCAAAAGCTGAATGCATTTGTTTAAACTGAATTAACTGTCCAGTATTGCTTCCCCAATTCTAACTGGTCCTAGAACGACGTGCTCGTTGAACATAAGCAAAACACTTAACTATCTAATAACAAAAATCAATAGGTCAATATAGTTATAAAATTCTTAATAACAATATTGCACTTATTTTTAACCTGCGAGATAAGACTGCTCACTTGCGGTTGCGGTTTTTCTAAGCAGATGTTGTTTTCCTGGTACATAATATGTATTATATCCATTCTATTGCCTACGCCAGTTTTTCTACAAAGATAACCTTAGTTATTTTACTATTTAATTATCTGTTGTTATGTCACATCTACAATTAATCGTTATAATCTGTGGCAAAATTTGGGTATTAATAATTTGATGATGTTTTGCTATTTTTTTTCATTTTGTAATCAAAATTTAAAAAATATTGTCTGTCACAGTGTTATACAGGTTACTTCACTACAAAGACTTAAGAATTTTATAAAGTCAAAAGTTTATTCATTACAGGAAAATAAAGTAACATCCAGGCAGAAATAATTTAAAACAAATTTAATTTTAGAATTAGAATTAGAGAAGTATAAATGAGGGAGAAGCAAGGAAAATTCATTATCAATGTTCATGGACTTTTTTGATAACTAATGTATGTGGTTATCATATGAAGTGGTATATATATGAGTGCAACTGTAATGCCCATCATCTGTCGAATATCTGTCGTTTTGCGGCTCGTAATAGCACTCGATTGAATAACCCAATTCCCTTACCGTCGGCCGCGCGCCGTACGAACACAGATCATTGGACACGTAATCGAGTATCGTACAATTTACTGCAATATTTAACATTTTTACGACTTTATTTTTACGTCACACTCGGTACACTGTTCTAATAACAAAAATTAACGTAACAAATGTGTCTGCGGTACAATTGAGTCTTCCACGCACCTCCAAATTGAACGTCTAATCAATTCAAAGGTTGGGTAGTAGAGAATGCCTTTAAGGCATTAAGCTCGCCTTTTGTACGATATTGTGCAATGAACTGTAAAAATAAATAGCTTTTGAAAAAGTAACTGATACAGTTTGTTCAAAGTGTCATACATTTCATATTTACAAATACAACAGAACTTGAATTATTATATTAGTTTTAGAAAACGAAATTTTGGGGATTTTTAATTAGGTATACTTTGCTAATAACATTTGCGATATATAAATCACTTCGATAGAGATAATCGATTTGTCTTCGCAGCAGTTTTTTTATATTTACAAACATTAAAATTTTGATTTCTTGAAAATTTTAAATGGAGAATTTTAGGCGTCACTTGTTTTTTCTGTCATCGCTTCAGTTCATTTCAAATGGAGTAGTCGATCCCATGAAATAGTTTAACATAGGTAACATAGTATGACCAAATTCTTGTTTTCCAACATAAATATCGTTAAACACTCGTTCCGACCCAAAGCAAGAAAAATAGACACTGACACACATTTCGTGTAACAGTAATTTTTACTCATTCAGAATCACAAATAGCGATAAGGAGGATATCATATTGTAGTATTCGTGTCACGATTCCACAAGCAAACACCATTTCCTAGAAAATCGTAGACACATTTGATTTAGATCATTATCTGTCAATTAAAAAAACCTACCTTACAAAAGGAACAATTATTACCTACTGGAACTTAATATGCATGAAATTTTACCGAATTTTGTACTGAATTTCTGTATAGGAATCGGATTTTGATTGTATTATCCAATACGATCAATACAAAAACTCCGAATCTCTCCAAGTGTCGTTAGATATACACCGAGAAACATGAAATAATCTCTAGCTGAGAAAAAATACATTTAAAGACCTGTGTAATATCAATGAATATCAACTGGGTCTATATGGTAGTTTTAATCTTGTAAAACCTTCGTAATTACATACCTGTACCCTTAAAGGTACATTGGTTAGTTGTATGTTATAGGAAGTACGCTAAAGGAATATTACGCTGATGGTTCGAAATGCATATTTCTAAACGGAAAGAGATTGTTCACCTCTCCGGACCTATCTACAACTGGTATAGAAAAAAACAGTGTTCCAAATTTAAACCCAGTTCGGAACGGCGGGCATGGGTTGGCTGACGCCCAACGCCGCCCGATTAGAGCCGACGGACTGCCGACTGCATTCGACGTTATAGTACAACAAATATAAATTGCCACGAAATGGTTACGGTTTCCATGAAATTATGTGCGGTATTGCCATCATAGGGCTGGAATGCGTGGCACATTGGCAGAGGTCACGAAAATAAAAAGGTCAAGGAAATATTTTATGGCTCCATTGACGGTATTGTGAATAATAAAATTCAATTTACTTTTAACTGAACTTATTCGTAAGCGGAAATATCGTGTCGTGACGTAGGTGAGACTTACGACATTGTCACTGGTAACGGAAGGAGACGCGTAAATTGTGCGGAAGTGATTGTCCACCAACGCCAGACCAACGCTTACTTTTTGCAACAGCTGTTATCCGTGCAGTCATCACTGGTAATTGATAGGTAATTGTTGAAACTGAACGTTTACTAAAACATAGAATTAGCAAATCAACATGTTATTGTGTAGGAGATTACGAATGCGTACAATCGAGAGTGGGTTACAAGCCAAAGTAGCGCCTGGCAACACGGTCTCTGTTCCATGAGTTTCGAGTTGGTGTTTACTGGATTATTTACTAAATATATACTAGAATAAACATCTTTGAAATTGGATACTTGTGATTATATATGTCGCTAACTATTTAAAAAAATGCCCGAGATTATCCTTTGATTTTTCATCGGACGGTTATGCCCAATTCATATGAGTAACTATTTAAAGAGTTTGACCGGATGGCTATTAGAACACTATTTTACAGTATTAATGATTATTTTCCTAACATACCTAAATTGTAATTAATTTGACGATGATAATGATTAATGAATTAATTTGATAATGATAATCATGATAAAGTTAACATTAATGATAAATGTAATATGTAAATGTAAAATTGATTTTTGCTTATTAAAGGCACTTATTTTAAGGCAGAACATAATGGGATATATGTATTAAAACATTATATTTATTACCCGTGTTCTTGCATAATAAATAATTATGGCTTAAATTAATTAATGTCTTTTCCAGACGTGACAATAATACTCTGTGTTTTAATATATCAAAGCAAATCACGAAAGTATAAAACGACGTAGAATCGGTACGCAAATTAATAAGTCTAACCGCAACTTTCCTCACTTTGAAAGGAAACTTGTTCGCGCGATAGCCAGCTTGGTAATAAAAGTGGTTAGTCGGCAAGGACTCAAGGTTGATGAGTAGGTCGCATGTTCGCACGCGATCCTTCGTCTAGCGAAAACAATAACGGGGTAACAACTTGGACAAATCTGGATTGTTATAAACCACGGTCTGGTGATGACTAAACCGGCCCTAAAACAATCAACAAACTCGAGTGAATCCGGTAACTTTGGCTTAAAGTAAAAACACAAAATACAAATTAACATTTGTGTTCTGTAGCCAAAGACTGTTTTTTCTGTAGCAGCTGCACAAAGTATCCAAGACATACGTGAAGTTGTATGCCTTGGACACAAGGTCGTTATTTCTAACGAAGGGCGAGTTGGTGATCCGTATCTCAACAGTCAAATCCAGAGGCCACAAGCTGTAGATGTGCAATTTACACAAAACGTCAGTGATAATGTTAATACAATTGAGCTGCACACAGAAATCGGACCAGTGTCAGCGCAGACCAAATTTTTGTAGATTTGTGAAACGCACATGTCTGTTTAATAAATGATCAGTCACTTACTTATTTAACGTCATGCAATGATTTCAACTTTAGAGAGCCGCAGAGAAAGTATAATTTGTACCGGTCTAAACCTGATACTAAAGATTTCAGATAAGCTGCCATATATTCATTTAACAATCAGAATATTATATTACACCTACTATATTATGCCATATATGATCTGTTTTAAAGTCTAGTAGGTCATCAAGAGACAGTTAGTATTTAATAACTTTTAATCTATTATCAAATATTAATTTATTTTTTAACACAACATAATTATTACTTTCTTCTTTCAAATTTTAGTCTTGATCTTAGGTTCCACTTTTTAAAACTTGGATACTTTTACTTTAACCACTTGTTTGGCAACGTACTAAAGTTCAAACACGATGAAAGGTTAAAAAGAAGTCAAAAGTCGTGCTAACATAAAACAATAATATCTTGTTTCTTTACCTATAGGGACCGACAAATTAAGAAATGTTTTTAGAGAGACACACGTTGTTATACTTATTTACTTAATGAATTAGTGACTATCTGCTTCTTCGCTCTTCTCTCAGGTTCTTACATTTGGATTCTTACGAGTATATCACAAATTCACAAAACTGACTTCTTTATTTTTTATACCTATGTTTAAGAGTATTAAAATACTCTACGTATTTTATTAATTACGTTTTTATTAAAACTAATTAATTTACATGACTTCCCCTTATTGTTCAGTCCTTGTTATTTGGAGTTTAGTTAGATAAAGTAAGTATCTATGCCAGGGCCACATTATGCAATGAAGACCGCATCAAGTGCGCAATTTGGTGCATCAATACATTCTTATGTGACTGTCACTATACATGAGAAGCAGATTCTCTAGATGTCAAGTAAAATATCTCAGTTCAGTTTAAAGTAGCGAATTAAAATATAAAATATCGAATGAAAATCTAAAAACCACTTTCGCTTTCTCACACCGAGCAACTAGCGAGCGCGCCGAGCGGTTCCTCACTCGTTATCATCACAGTTATCACATGCATAGCGCACCCACAATATTATTAAAAGTATTTATATCTGTATGTATTTATCTGTCTCACATTATTTGACAAAATAAACTACCTTGTCGATTCCAATTTTCCGTATATTGAAACTAGTAATATCTTTAAAAAATAACGTATTTTATAGCAAGTTCCCAGTTTAAGCATAATGTTGAAACCGTAGACATACTATTTTATTCATTAAAAATCATCGATTTGAGAACTCATACTAGATATGTTACACAAACACTCTAGAGCGGGCACGTTCAAGTCTAATAGTGTTCTATGTTCAGTAGTTCTCGAATTCTTTAATTCATACGTGTTTTGAAAATGGAACATTATTATTACGTAGTACTTAAGTTTCAAATTTGACTTTTTAATGAAACCCTCCGAGCCTCATCTACTTCACCCCCCTATAAGGTGCCAGACAGGTTTTTTTGTAAAAAAATTATGATGTGTCGTCTAGTCCAGTGGTTCTCAAACTTTTTAAATGACGGAACCCTTTTGGGAAGCAAAATACTTGATGGAACCCTACAATAAAACAATTATTTTTATAAGTGTATTCTATATTAATCAGCATAATAAAAGTACAATGTATCAGTTACTAATTATTATTTACTTCACCACTTGGTAAGGACAATAATAGAAAACATTAAAAAAGAAAAAATCTAACTAGTGGGAGGTATGAAACTGTTTTTTATTTTTCATCAATTGCTTGATATCAGGTTTGATGGAAGAAAGTTGGAGTCTCATATCAGCTTCGGCGTCCAGTCTATTGCGATATTTTGTTTTCGTGGCTGCGTAGGTAGAGAATCCTGTTTCGCACAAATATGTAGTTGGGAACGGGAGAAGAATATCCAGAGCCATTTGGCCAAGCATTGCATATTCATCTTGGATTCTGCACCAAAAATCATTAAGAGGCGTCGTTTTGAACAATGACTCCATACTTGTGTCTGATGACATTTCTAAAAGAGATTCATATATCTCATTTGACATGTTTTCAGGCTTTTCCAAGTTGGGTAAAAAAGGATTATGAATCCAGGAGTTCACTTTAATTTTTGTATTGTGTTCTTCGGGAAAATACTTTTCAAAAGATGCGCGCATCGAACTGAGATATTGGACCAATTCTTCAAACACATTATCTTCAAACATTTCTGAGTCGTTTTCGCTAACAAACTCACTGAGTAACGTAAAACTTTCTATTTCTTTCTTACCAATGCAAATGATCCAAAAATCTAATTTTCTTTTAAAAGCAGTTATTTTATTATAGGCCTGAAACACTGTTGTCTGTTTACCTTGCAACGATAAATTTAATTCGTTAAGTTTTTGAAAGATATCCGCCATAAAAGACAATCGGAACAACCAAGTTTTATCATACAAACGGTCCTTCAAATTAAAAGAAGTATCTGCTGAAAGAAACATTTGTAACTCGGCTCTAAGTTCAAATAGCCTTGTTAAAGTTTTTCCCCGAGACAGCCATCGCACTTCTGTATGGAGCAGCAGTGTTTTATGTTTGCTGCCATAATCTTCACACAATAATGAGAACAATCGGGATTGTAGTGGTCGTGATTTGATAAAATTAATTATTTTTACCGCTTCATCCATAACTAATTTTAGATTAGACGGCATTTGCTTCATCGCAAGTGCTTGTCTATGCAGAATACAATGACTGGAACTACAATTAGGCGCTTTATTTTTCATTCGTGACACTGCTCCTGCTGTTTTACCTGTCATCGCCTTGGCCCCATCTGTACAAATGTCAATGCAATTGTTCCAACTGAGATTATGTTCTTCAAAAAATATATTTATTTTATTAAAAATTTCTTCCCCGGTAGTGTTTGTAAGCAGCGATGAACACATAAGCATGTCTTCTTCAAAAGAACTTTTATATGGATATCTCACAATAACCAGCAGGATAGCCAAACCAGCGACATCAGTCGACTCGTCCATTTGCAAAGCGAATCGTGTATTTTGTAGACGTGTAACTAGTTCTTGTTTGACGTAGCTTGCCAGATCATGGATTCGTCGTGAAACAGTATCGTTTGATAGCGGAACAGTAGAAAGATGCTTTGCAGATTTTTCATCAAGCATACATTTTGTTATGTCTAATACACATGGTTTTATTAATTTCTCAGCGATAGTGTGCGCTTCACCTGCTTGTGCAATGCGATAGCTAACTAAGTATGATGCCTCCGTGGCCTTTTCGTTGGTAGTTTGTGTTACATGCATCATATTTTTTTGACTTTCTAATAACTGATCTTTTTTGCGAACAAAAAATTCTTTATTCTTGTCTTTAGTCTCGGGGTGTACGGTTTCTAAATGTCGACGCAATTTGGCAGGTGCCATGGAACTATTAGGAAGCAGTTTACTACAGAGCATGCAGAGAGGTGAGCCGTTGGAATCAACAAATCCGAAACTGATATAAGATTCATCATACTTCCTTTTTTTCGTCTTTGAAACCGTCGAGCTTGACGTCGTGGCACTCGTGGCATCATCTTCTGGATCGGTGATTGCTAAATTCTCCGCGCGCATTGCTTTTGAACATTCAGCGTCATTAGAAGATGTTGTTGGAACACGTTTAACACCTTTAAGCCAACGTTCCATTCTTCTTTATTTATAATGTTACAAGTCAGGATAGTGGGGTTTAAATAATGCACAATCGTTACTGCGTATAAGAGACTAAATTTAGAACCTACAGGGAAGAAATGTATAAAACTGAGACAACAGAATACAGCAGGCAGTAAAACAATGAACACTAGTTTCTCGCTAGCGAGCTTGTAAGTAGGTAGTAACTTATCGCTCCGAACGCTAATCATCAACTGACGACGCCAACGCGCGATCGCCGCTTTTATACTTAGTCCTAGACTCGATCTCAAATATTCTCGAAAATACTCGAGTCGGCACCTTTGATAAACAAAAAGCAAAAATAAAAACAGAAATTTAAAAATAGCGTTGTAAACAATATCGACTTTATCCTTTGAAGTTAGAGACGAAAGTCGCTAGTTGACAACTATAGCGTCTAATTCAGAGGCGGCTTTTATCAAAGAGACTGAGCGCTTACAAGTATACTACCCGCTCGTTTTAAGTTTGCCGCTGGCGATAGGTATGAGTGTATGACGTTCGAAATTTTTTATTTAATTGTAACAATAAAAATTGTGTACGTTAGATATTTGGGTAAAACTATGACACATTATAAGTTTTGTTGTCACGTGGGGGAGGGTACGCGCATTCCACAGACCGGCAAACTTAGAGCGAACGCGTTGTACAAGTATAAAATTGTTGAGACCAAACTTATGAGATATTGTACCAGCTAATGTAACACAAGCTTATACAAATACAAATAAATAAATAAATAACATTCATAGCGTTTTGTCTCCGCGCGGCCGCGGAGTCCGCACAGCCGCGGAGCGACCAGAGAGAGGTGTTTTGATTTTTTTATTTCTAAATTCTTGCGGAACCCCGACAGAGGTATCACGGAACCCTAGGGTTCCGCGGAACACACTTAGAGTATAGCTGGTCTAGTCTATTCCCTCATCGATGTTATAAATCAATGATTGAAACAAAGAAATTTTGAGTTCGAAAATCTTAACCATACTGACGATAAGGTCCTTTGGTTAAATAACATCACACAGATAAAATAAATCAACAAAACTCTGATGGCACAGCGGGCCACTCCAAAAGTATTTTACATACATTAAATAAAAATAAATGTTGACTTTGGATGTATAGTGCATATAATGCATAGAGCATTAGGATAGCACCACCCGATCTCCTCCCATGGGTGTCATAGAAGGCGTCTAAGGGTAACCAAGCGGCTACCACAAGCCCTGAAGAACTACACCACCTCTAAACTGATCGGCTCGCTTGGCCAGCGTTGCTTTTTAATGCCATACATCCCTCATGCACTATCCCTCAAGACTATGTGTATGAGGAGGCCCATGTTCAGTAGTGAACGATGTAAAAGCTGGTTGCGGTATTGGACTTACGATTGTATTTATATCGTAGGTCTATGCAAATTCATTCGGACATCAGACTGTGCAAACGACATTAAACCCAAATTTAATTTAGATAACTAGACAAATTATACGCTTACATCACTCACGTTTCAAAATGGATGAATGAAGATGTACAAAACATCTCGTATAAGAATTAAATTATGAATATTCAATATTTAGGTAGGAAGTTCCTTTATTTGTTATTGAATATTATTCAATAACAAATAATATACCTATAATCAAAAATATACCTATATAATGATGGTAACTATATATAGTATGTACCTATATAAGTAGTTTATATAGTGATAGTAGTTTTAAAATGTCAAGCTGCAAGGAAGTTACATGTTTGCTTACCTAATTATTTTTTTAGATTTGGTCTGTTGCATAATAATGTTACGGTATTGAGAAACTAGGTGATATATCCACATAGGGTGGTCGGTTAAAAACATTTTTCATACATATTTGGTTGGCTATTAATTTTTGATTTAACTTTATTCTGTTGCCATAGTTGTAACGGGTTTGACTAAAGTGCAATTCTGTTTAAAACTATTTATAACTATGCCCATAGACATGCACCACCTCGGACGCTCGGTTAGTAGGCTGTGTAATGTTTAAATTTCGGTGTTACTTTGCCTGTTGTATGCCGACTTTCCGTTTCCGCATCGATCGCGGCCAACTCCGCCCGAAGTTTGCACTCCTCCACCTCATACTCGAGCTCTAACTGGCGGCGCTGATGAAGGGCCTCGACGGCCAGCTTTTGTGCGCGGATGGTGGCGGCGGAGTGGGAAGGTGTACTTCTTTGACCACCTTCCTGTGCGGGTAGTGACTGCAACTTTCAGTTTTCTGAAGCCAATAAATATACTCCCGCTTCGTGTAATCATGATGAGCAAACTAATGGTGTGAACAATAAATAGTGAAATAATGGAATATGTCAAATGAAAATATGCGAAAAGTATGTGAAATGAAAAAATTGGCATATAACATATAATAAAACAGAATTATTTTTATCGCGTCATTGTTCAGTCCCGTCGAAGTAGGATTCACGCAGTAGGTAAACTGATAGTAAGTTGACTGAGAACAGTTAGACTCCTTGGAAGACACGAAAAATGCACTCTCTCGCTTTTATTTAATTACTTATTATCAAAAACATTATGCAATAACACTAGGCACTTTGAAGTTCAATAAACTATCACTATTAAACTACAAATCCTATAATACACATTTTTTACAATTATCAAAACAAAAACTCAACTTTACTTTTTAAAACATGACAACAGATGAATTTTAATAAAAACAAAAAGCTTATAAAAAGGCTATAATAAAAAGGTGGCGGCAAGGAGTCCGCAACAGAAATGTCATCATTTTTAAAGAGGAAATCCGCATGTGTTATACCATTTTAGAATCTACATTAATTAGGCATTTTAAAAAGTAGTTGGCCACTCTAGGGTTGCTACAATTTTTCTTGTAACTAAACGTGAAAAAATTAGTAGACGAAGGTGAGACTTAACTTGAGACAAACGTAAACTTTTGGAAGATACCACAACAGTAAATGAAAAACATTGATTTACGTCTAACAGAACAACTCTTCGAGAATAATAATCGCAAAACAGAATGTGAATTTTCCTTCATTTGTAGCTACAGTACATAAATTACTAACCACGGGTGACATTTTTTGAAAAATCAAGAAAGGGCTAATATTTCAAAAACAGTGCGACTTTCACTAAGATCAAATTATGGTCATCCGATAGGTAATGAGCTGGCTTATCGACAGTTTTAAGCTTGGCCACACTGTATAAGTTTTATTATTATTGTTTAAACAATATAAATAATTATGTCCCTCCGCTACGCTTCTGATTTTGAATAATAATAATTGATAATAACAAACATTTAAAAAAAACAGCATCAAAATCGGTTCTGTGCTTAAGGATTAAGAAGTACCTTCATTGACGCCACTAATAAAACAATGATTGCGAGCGTAAAACAGTATATTATACTACATATATACTCGTATATAATGTGATACAATGTGAAATATTGTAGATATATACCTACAATTGAGGTACTATGAACGTTCTATTACTATACTACTATCTAATGTTTTCTTCGATTAGTATTTTTTTCTTTTGTCAAAAAAAATATTTACAGCCAGGCTTTTGAAGTTTACGGTTGTCCGCATTTTCTGCGAAATTTAAAATACAAGTAGGTGTATCGTTTCAAAATACTGTTGACTTAATATTATTATGTTGTTATTTATATCTTTAAAGGCGAGAGTAACAGGAATTGGCTTACGTATTACAACATGTCCTACTTACGAATCCACAGAGGACATTCGCGCTAGCATATTCTTGGCTCAGTTTTCGTATAATTATGCCCATTTTTATCTCAGATGAAAGCTTGACCACAGACCAGTTGTTATGAATGATATAATCTATACATACAATAAAATCGTAACAGAGCCGTGTCTGTACATGAATTGCAGTGTAAAGTTTTTTTTTGTACACGTGATACATACCATAGACCAAAACAAATTTTTTTTGGAGGTTTTGTCTGTCTGTCTGAACGCGTATCAGGCAAATCTGCTGGACATATTTTAATGAAATTTGACGTAATTATAACTTATATGCTGGGTAAACATTTATGCAGGGTACTTTTTATCCAGATTAAGTATGAAGTTCCCACGGGAATTACAAGTTCACGCGAAAGAAGTTGTTGGCACCGCTAGTATTTTATAAATGTTTCGTATTAAATGACATGTCGTATTACACAATTACAACATATTCAATGTAGTTTGGCGAGTTTGTCGGAAACTCGAGAAATAAAGTTGTTTTTTTGTTTGAATCTTGTAAAAATTGTGTATTAAGCGTTTTGTGGTTTAATAGTGATATATAATTTAATAAACTTCAAAGTGTTTTTCATGCGTGGTGTTGGTGATAATCAAATAGAGGTATGGAACTGCGTTTTTCGTGTGGTTCCAAGGAGTCCTCATCTGTCCTCAGTAAACCTACTCTATCCTTTTAATGAGCGACTCCTGACTTATTTCGATGGGACTGGACCTTGATAAGATACGATAATAAGATTAACTTTGAAATTGATTGTTACGAAAAAACGTGACATTGGCAGAATGTGCCAATTGCACCATTACCATATATGAAGAAAAATAAAATTTAGTATAGTCTATTCGAGGCACTTTGACAGCTGTCATTCTAATCAAACTAGACTTAAAAGACTATAGCAACTTTCATTACATTTCGTTTTATCTAAACTGAAAATTACTACAAACTACGATGTGATTGTATATTAGTTAATTGCAGTAAAATATACACGTTACTCGTAACGTAACATTTCTAAGACCTTGTACAGGGTCTGTCGATGTTGAAGTTCAAATTTACACCTATCTGTTTATATTATGCGTATATTTCCGCGCTCAAAATATCTTATTTATTTATCTTACTAGCACATTTAGCTTCCACGTGGAAACGGTAATTTGAATTCCACGTACCTACTATGTGTAATGTTATTTTCATGTCTATCGTTTGAAAGCAACTTTAGTAAATTGTCAATTTTTGTAAGGAAATTCTTCTTTAATCTGCTTAATTTGTTTTCGTTTGAAAAAGTAATAAGACGTATGTATTCAGGTTAAGAACGTCTTTGTCATCCCATGTTTTGAAAAAGCGTTTTGAAAAAGGAAGAACCAGAAAAACTCCAAGAAATTATAATTACATTACTCAATTGTTTCCCCTAAACAGAATTAACAAAAAGTATATCTGAAACCATACAGTATCATGTAACAGCCTATAACGTCCCACTGTAGGGCACGAATACAAATACTTTTTTTTACCAAAAATCCTTATATACTAGGTACACAGAGTTGCTATTGGGCCCCACACTAGGATAACCCGTATCGCGTGTATCTGTATCTGCTTCACAGGTCTCCCCTAGTAAATCACCTTTGGGGTTCGGGCCATAATCCACTACGCGAGCCCAGTGCGGATTGGCATGTTACAATGTCTTAATATATGCTTCAGATTATGTTCATAATCAGTACTTAGTACAATATACGTAAACGAATACTTTAAAGACACCTATGACCAACACTGAAAATACTTCGATAGTATATGGTAGATTCAGTCGTTTGTGTGACTAGGCGATTTGATACATTAGTCAGGTGCTAATGAGGGCCAATACGCTAGTTGCTGAAGACGCATTTCGTGCGGCGACAGAGATTATCACAACTAACATTGGCAAGGTCGCCGATCACAAACAAATCAGGTTATTTGAAGAATGTTGACCGACGGGTTCTCTCATCACACATGTAGAACAAATATTGGCGGTTCAAACAAATAGTGTGGGATTACCGATTCAAAAATTATAAATAATAAATTGTAATTATTAATAATGGTCAATACGTTGAAAATAGAGTATAATTTGCCGTGGTTAGGTCTGGGGAATATGATGTGAGGTGAATTGTAATCTTAATCGCAATTTCTAGTTTATTGTGCAGTAAATATACTTATAGTCTTGTGGTTATCGTAGACTAAGATTGGTGAACAAAGATTTTCAAGTCTTTGTCGTTTTGTTGCCTGCTTTTCCGTCATTTTATGTAATTCTCCAGTTTAGACATCAGTGGTCATGAAGACACCAGATGGCAGAAAGCTTTTTGGGAATTGTCTCGATGCTTCGCCTGGACTCAACAATTGCAATGTACTTTTACAGTTGTCGTGCGTAAGTGCGTGCCCCATGTTTCGTCGCAAGTGACAAGCCGCTTCAAAATTCCCTAACTTTTGTGTCGATTTAGTTCAATGATGCGGCACTCATTTAACAGTTTTCTCAATTATCAGTATGGAACAATTCAAGTATCAAAACGATTTTTTAAACTAAAAATCGCAGGGTGCGTTCGATAGTAGTCGTTGTCATCGTCTTCCGAGCGACATTTCTATATGTAAATGAGATTTACCTTCCTCACTATTCCACTTCGCCCTGTCTTGTACTGTTTCAGCGTTTGCTGCTATTATTATTCTCAAATGCAACATTATCGATGGAACTTGTAATCAGAAACTGCACTTTTTTTTGTTCATATTGAACACAAATGTGTATCAATTTTTGATCTAAAATGACCAACCAGTCCCACAATTTCATACACGCTATTATGTAGCCTCCTGTCCCAGGTTTGTGAAGTTATTTCAAGTGATAGCATATTAGAAGTAGCCAAGAAAATTATTTTCTTTGCTTTCTAGTAAAATTGAGTTGTCAATTGCAGACATTTTTCATACCGAAGTTGCGGTAGAGTTTTGTTTCCGTTTATCATTGGAGTCAAGTAATAAGCAGGTGTAAATTATACATATATCTATCGCGGAATATAGTTCCATATATCCTTGACCTGGATAGTAGTGTACGGAGGAAATCCCAGGTGCCGAGCGACTTGTCATTACTAAAACACTAATTGATTGTAACTTAATTTGGATACATTGACTTGAATGAGTGTTTTGTCGCATCAGGCATTCAAATGCGCCATTGCTTTCATCTCCCGTTCCTTTTTGCATCGATCGTCCGATTGCTGACATTTAATTTTAATTCGAATCGGACTTTCATTTTGTAACGTCCAATCATATCGAAAGCTTGCACGCAGCAGAATTATTGCTTGCACGCCATCGTGCATATGTATGCGTATTAGTGACGGTTAGACAGAAGTTACTGCTGTTACGAGTCATATACTATATCTTTGTAACTTTTAAATATGTATACGATTTAATAACGAGTGCTGTACGGACATTTGTCGTCATTAGATAACCCTCCACTAGCTGACACTCAACATGTTATGAATCTTCCTGTGCACAACTTCTGTTGTGTTAAATGATTCGAATATTATATACCGGGGCCTTCTCTATGTCATGTTTATTATAAAAAGACCGAAGATGATATAAAGTAATTTGTAAAGATTTTTTAGAGACACTGACTCCCTCATTCGATTGCAAAAAGATCAACACTAGAATACATCTATACGTAGATATTATAAAAGCGCTGCGGTGGTTTTGATTTGACGATAGCTGATCGTGGAACATTCGTGGTTTCACTGGTTTTAATGTATTAAAACAGCCGCATATTAATGGTGGTAATAAAGCGTTAATATTAATATAAATTACAAACTCGTATCTGTGTAAACGTTCCGTATCAATAATGTTAAAACAACAAACGCTAAACACCTTTACTAACTAATTTATTAATATAAATGTGACGTTATCTAAACAAAGGGACCTTATTGTCGGTATTTATTTATTTATTACATATCAGTTAAAAACCAAAGCGTTACAAACAACCAAACTTAAACTTTAGTAGGTATATTATAATAAATTATTCACTCACATTCTGTCTTTAAGCATTCTCTTGCTTCCCATAAGTCTTACCATCCCAGTCGCTTAATTACTCTTTTTGCACTATGTTGTACAGAGGCGGACTTAATGCACTCTCAGCCGGTCAGTCGGCCACGTTGAAATATGATAAATTGTAACAGTAGAAATGAAACAGTGAGAGTCTCAATTCATCTGGGTCAATCTTCCTAGAAATATTTTTTATGCTGTTTTATTCGGAATTTTGAAAATCCAATAATTTGGCAACAGTTTCTAGCGTAACGAATAAATAAATAATAAAGCATCATGGTGTTTGCCCTTTAAAAAAATAGTTATTTTAGGTATATTATTTTTTTTAAATTGTCGTGTTGGTGGATTTTTTATTTAAATACTTTGTAAAGATTATAATGAATAAAAGTGAGTTATTTTAAAGAAATTATGTATTAAAACATGTAAATGTTTAGTGATCTTTTGTTTACCACATAAATAATTATTTATCACTTTATTAATTATCGTTATACGAATACATTGAATTATAACAATTAGTGAGGTACTGATTTGATGATTTAGACTTGAGAAAAACGTCATTGTTAAGTTAAACAATCATTGAACATAATAATAAGGAAATCATTATCTTCCCCAATCTATTCTGGAAAAGATTAATGAAAAAAAAAAGATACGTACCTAAGCACTGACAACAACCTAGATGCCCAAAATAAAAATAGAAACTAAATCATATAACCAAGGAACTAAAAAACCTCCTTGATGACGATCGTAATAACAATGTTCAACCATTCTTAAAGAGTCTAGACGCTACTATATCCAACGATTGCTCTCCGTGGAAAGCAATCAGAAAACTCAAAGTAATCAGAAAACTCAAACAGCCACAAATGATTTTTCCGCCAATTCGACGACTTGATGACAGCCGGGAGCGAAAAAGTATGTGTTCGTTTGCTGAGCTAGAAGTTTTTAAACCCTATCATTACGACGGTCTCCTGGAACACGTAGATTCGGGAGATCATTATATAATAAATCTAATTTACCTTATAGTCAAACTTTTTATAAAACACAGTTTAGTGTAATTTGCCCTAATTAATATGAATTAACACTAAAAACTAACAGTGAATTAATATTGCATTATCCAGTATTTACGAAGAGCCGTTATTTTTAAATGTATATTTTCATCATAAATATACAGCAATTACAACTAGGTATTTTTTTTTAAAAGGCGGTGGAAGACAGTCAGACAATCCACGTGGTGATAAGTGGATCCTGTCGCCCTGTGACATCCGCGATACACAACATCAGTCTAGAATGGCAAACGTTGGCACGTCCCCGAATCGCTGCCCTTGAAAATTTCGGAATAGATTTGAAAAATAATTTGGAGGGATGGGGAATACGAACTATAACGGGACAAGTTTTTTTTTAATCCAGTAACACCCATTCCTCCTTGGAAAAGATGTGTGGGATGGGAAACCTTTTCTGAATAAATTTGATTCACTTCATTTCATTGTTAGTAATAAAAAAATGTTATTTTCTTTAGCAAAATTTACTTATTTGTGTTATATTTCATTGTATTAATACACTAATTTAAAAATCGAAGCTCCTTGTTTTTATTTCATGCATAAAGTGAACCGTGTAATTTATATCTTAGCGGAGGCATTCCCTTATCGCCTGACATTTATATATTTATATTTAAAATGGTATTGAATTATAATAGAACTGAAGTACTGTAGATATATATATATATATGAATATTGATCATATTTTATCGCCGCGTTGCTCATTGTTAAATAGGCGATTCAGCCATAAAAGGCAGCTGTCTAAATATTTCTTTTAAACGAAGGTCTTAACTGTTTCTTTATCAGCAAAAACTGTCTAGACGTTGTAAATGACTCGGAATATTACTTTTGCGATAAAGTGAATTTAATTTAAATTGTAACTATTAAAGTTAAAAACATTTCTTATGTGGTATAACATGAATGTAATATAGGCGAGGTCTGTTAATTTTTAGAAAAAATAAGTATGTTAATAATTGGACTGTTTTTGACGAAAATCTACTAAAGATCTTACAGCAGAAAGGGCCCTACACAATTTTGAGGGTTTTAATATTATTGCAATTGATCTAATGGTTTAGTAGTAAGTGTCTAAGTGGATGATTCTTGGAACATTTTTAGGTTACACTGAGTTATTGGCAATTAGCCTCTATGCAGCTGTCTGCAGTCATAATAGTTGCAATAACGAACTATGTACTCGTAATTCTAAGAATCGTGTTTATCCTGGTCTAACATTACTTACTTTGCACACAGACATTGCAATTTGTAGATGTGTAAATTAATGTAATCGATTTAGTCAAAATGAAGGTACTTTCGTAAGTAACAAATTAATTCCGACTCATCATTATTCATTTTAATTTTCATTAAGAGTGTGTACATTTCATTATTCACTTTATGACAAAAGTTTTAAACTAACTGCGCTGATAATATAATTTCATAATCTAGAGCTAGCTCGCTATCTAGTCGAAAGACTTTTTTATTTTATTTGCACTTTATTATCATATAGTAAACAAAGAACTGACGACTTGTCAAAGGATTACTCGATTATTAATATTATTAAACTTAAAATGGAACGTTATTGAAGATGAGAGTTGTACTCGTATAAGAGGATTAGTCTCGGTTTTGTGTTAATTACATGTACCTACATTAATTGAGATAAAATGAATACAATGTAAATATTGTTGTCTAAAACTGTATAGCCAACAAAATATTATTGGTATAACAAGCATAAATATAAACAATAAGAAGCATGGACTTCACATTCCTCGCATCCATTCATGCGTTGAGTATGAATGATAATGTTTGAAAGTGCCTTACTGGTCGCACTGGCTTTCCAAGTAAGTCGATATATGGAGCGTGCGAAACTATGTCGCATACAATGGCGAAGTATCACAGAGTTATTACATGTTTGTATACAAAACGTACGCTACATCAGCTGTTGGACAATCAATTTTAATTTAACCGTTTTTGATTACATTATTGACGATGGAGAAATTGTGGAATCACGACACATGGAGTTCTAGTGTGAACTATGAGTATGACGTATGTAAGGCGGTCCCAAGACCTACAATAAAGTCATTGCACAATATCATTGAATCGCGCCTTGCACTCAAACGTGTCCCTAAACGATCTTAAACATTGCTCCATCCGTACAATTGCACAATATAAATTGATGGTCTAGAGTCTATTAATGGATCTATTATTAATAATATAAGAAACGTCATACTCGTCTTAACCTGTGAAGAGATTTGTTGTCCGACACATTCAAACCTACGAAATACGATTTAAAGGACTTGATTAAAATTTTAGGCTGCGTCATTTTGGGAATCTTACTTACTAATATTATTGTGGTCCTGTATTACAGGATTACAGGTGGATTCACTGAAGTCATACATTAAGAATATATATTGTTATTACGTACAAAATATCATGTTAATTTTTCTAATAATGAAAGCTGTTTATAGTTAAGCGTCGAATCTTGAACCCACGCACTGTCTCGCTGCTCGGCGCCAAGAGTCAAGGCACTTTACATGAATAAATCTAGCAAAAAAGTTAATAAATGAAACTTGAATGATTCAAATTCTGAAACTTAATTAGTAGTTTATATTTATTTTTCGCTAACTGTCGAAAGGGAAACATCGTATAGAACACGATCGAGATGTTTACATACGTTTATCTTTTTAACATTTATCCGGCATAGTCATCTTTCTGATGTCTCAATTCCAAATACCTCGACGTTTGTCTTCCACTGATCGTTGACTTCTGATTTTTAAATATGATTGTCCAGTCATAGATGCCTATGGTCTTCTGATGTAGTTGATTTCCCAAAAGACTTATTCTGCATTTCGTCCGAATGTGCGTTAATAAGAGACGGTGTTGCGGCGTTTCTGAGATATTCTAATAAGCCTCTCAGTGATATCTCTTACAGGCGACAGTACGTCACTTTACTTTGTACAAACGTTTTATGAGTCAGCTGATATTCTGCAACGTCAGACATTTTGCGCAAAAGTTATCTCAAACTGCACACATAATTTGCCTTATTTTTCACTATTCTAAACACAATAATATTGTCGCTGACCTTCTTTTTCTTGGTGTGTAAGATTCAGCAAAGCAAAACGCAGTCAAGAGTCGCTCTCTACATTTGTATTCCACGTGACTACAAACTTAAATGGGCATTTTTCAATAGTCACGCGTTTAAAGTAGTTAGAACAATGGTAACGGTGCTGCGTTGCCATGGCGAATAGTAAAAATTGTGAGAGTGAGCAGCGCATTGAGTATGCAGCAGGCGGTGGTTGCGGGCGGTGGCAAGTGGCAATCGACCGTGAAGCCCACGCATCGCGGCGTTCATTCATGTGGTGGGGCTGTTTAGTGACCACTTGTGGTCTACGTAATTCTAGTTTACGTACAATTAATATAAAAGATAAATCGTGGTTCAGCTATTGATGTGTTCAATCTAGCTTTAAAAATACATAAAATAACTGAGATTTCTCACTGAGCTGCACATGGGGTTCGTTAAGAGAGCTGTGAATAGGATCCGGCAAAGTCGGCGGCGCACTCGCAACCCAGGTGTTCATGGGCAGCGGCGACCTCTTACCGCCATGTGGATTGCCAGCCTGTCAACCACATCTATATAAAAAAACGAATAAATACATATTATACGCAGGGAATCCTTTTCTCTTACTACTTTTACATTTTAATTTACATCCTGTAAAGTGTAAAGTAACTAGCTATTGAATATTTGATATGACCTGGTTCTAAGATTTCTGTAGCAATATAATCTCGTAAATGCCTATTTAGATAGCCATGAATATATGCAATCATTTAATTATAAGGTTGTAAAAATATTTCAAATGTCACATTAGCAACGTTCGATTCAATCAAAAGAATCAATATACGAGGAGAATGAATGTTTCAATCTCAGTGAATTGTAAACTATTTAATTATTATTATAGAATAAAGATGCCTTACAAAGTCATAGTTAAAGTAACGTACAAAAGGATTATGTATTGAAGTCTCAAAATTTTAAGAGGTTGACGAACTCATATAGCGTACGAAGAGGATTTTGTATTGCAAAGGACACGTATTGTTTTCGAATTGCGGAAGGCTTTCGATGAACTTTTCAACTTTCCGACGAAGACTTCACAAAGCGGTCGAGTTGGACGCTAGTTAATTTTCAGTCTCAATATTGTTGTTAGAGCTTTGTTTTGTGAAAACTTAAGCTAAATCAAAATTAAGTTCCATTTATTTTGTTATGCGCAGAAAATTTCTTATAAATTCTTTAAAAATACTGGAAGAGAATCAATTATGTAAAAGCTATCCTTCAATAAATAACTGGGATTCAAGAACCTTATGATGCATATTAAAGTTACTTGTTGTTTGACCTAACAAACACGTTTTGCCTCCGTTTCTCTATGTTACAGAGAATGTTTATTTACAAAACCTGACTTAAACAGCAGGTTGCGAAATGCAAATGCTCATGTAAAGCGGACAGAGGGCGTAGTATTTGACTCGTCGCCTAGAATGCGGTAAACGAGGTACCTCATGCCTCCAGTAAGGTTCCGCTGCATTGTGCAAGCGGCCTCGCGCCCACCTCGCCCACGCTCCTCTCGCTTGCATCACTACCGCGCAACGAACACTTGACAGAAGACCGAGCGAATGACAAGGTTCGTAAAGGTTAAATGCGTAGGTGAAACAAATCTTAGTTCAGACGGAAGTAAATGAGCTAACTAAAATATCACTAACAGGCTTAGAGAGTTTAAATTCCGTATGATATGGAGTAAACTCTATTCCCGATATAAAGTCGAGGTGGACGACGACAAAAAGAAGAGAAATAAATAAAAGAGGAGCAAAAAATACTGAATGAGCATCATGGACCTATACTGACTGAGCATCATGGACCTATACTGAATGAGCATCATGGGCCTATACTGAATGAGCATCATGGGCCTATACTGAATGAGTATAGGTTATTTTTAAATACAAGCCCAAAAATAATACCTACTGATCTAACCACTTGTCAATTGCTGTTCGATAATTCAAAGCTAACGGAAGAGTGACTAAGTATATCTCAGTAGAGCAATCTTAGGCTTTATAGACTTATGCAGTCTGCTTTGAGGTTAGATTTCAAATATTCAGTTTCACTAGAGGTTTCATTAATAAACACTTTAGAGCGCTCATTTATCTCGCTCTGAGATCTTGAGTTCTGTACCATCACAATAACTATTGAGTTGCTACTTTTTGTTATTTGCGTTTTTACGGAAAACTAACTTATGGCTTTTGTAATAAAGTTGATAAAGAGTAATATAGGTAATACGTCTAGAGAAACAGAATAGTCACCATCAGTTATTTATTGTCGCAATTTTCCTCGTTTGTTTGCTGACGTCGGCGTCGGATTCTCGGTGTAGTCATTCATTGTCTTGTTAGTATTCATTTGATTTACATTATAGTGTTTATTGAGAAATATGATTTGTTGTGGTTTAATAATAATAATAATATTCTCTATTGCATATAAAAGAAACATGAACATTATATACTTACCACAATTAGATTGATACAATTGGCGACCTTATCGCTTAAGCGCTGTCTTCTAGGCAACCATAGGATTGAGAGGATAAGATAAAAAATACAACAAATCTAACATACAAATTGGCAATCAATCGAACGCCATCATTTACAATTGTTTAAACGTTAACGTATAATTTTGTTGCATTTTTGTACCTGATGAGAAGTACTAGCTGAATCGGCAATAATCGGTGGGACATAACAGGCCCATCGGCAAACATGACGCCGATCGACTAGTGTCTTTGTCAAATCGTTGCAAGTCCTTGTTCATAATTGCAAATTATTGTGCAAGTCTACCCGGTTTGGTGCAAACTTTACCAATTATAGTCAGCCCAGTCTAACTAAGTATTATAGCACGAACTTTGATAGTCAGCTGATTGATGTCAGTCAGTTTAAATGTCACGATTATTACATTGTTACGAAATTTTTACTAACTGCAATCGTTTAGGAGCAAAAAATAAGGGCAAGGCCATTTCTATACTAACTTTGAATGGCAACGTTATAAATATCTATATCAATAGAAAAATAACATGTTAATTTAAAATATATGTTAAAATATGCCAGCAGACGTCCCTCAAGCAGAAAAAACCGTAGACTAAATTCTGTCTAAAACCAACAAACTTCAATTCTATCTTGAAATAATTCAGACTTGTTGAATTTGTAAATTGATTTGTAACTTAAAACCTTGTACACATTAAATGCTCAAAACTAATTTAAAACATTACGTTTCTTGAAAAAAATATAAAAGTCAATGTTACATTTTATTTGATAAACTTCGTGTGAAATTTTATTATTTTTAATAATAGAATAAATAAATCAAATTAAATGAAGAACGCAAAAGTTTTTTTGTAAATAATTAACGCACTTAATTACTAGCATAAATAGCATGACCTACAAAGCCAACAAAGGAACAAAAAGTAAAACAACTTTTTAATGCCGTCTAATGTCTAATGATATTTATAATGCCGGTTGGCTATAGAATTGAACCACCCCGTGCGTGTCGTAAATAACGACTAATGGATAACAAAGCAGCTACCACAAGCCCTCAGGAACTACACCACCTCTAAAAGAGTGGACTCGCCAACCCGCTTGGCCACTGTGGCGTTTTTAGGCCGTCCATCCCCATGCACACGACAATGTAGGTACATTAGGAGGCCCATGTCCAGCAGTAGATACCGAAAGGGCTGATTAATGCAACTAGTCATGCATTGCAATTTCACGTCTAAAATTATTTGTTTCAGTAATTTATTTACTTATTCACCAATAACATTATACATAAAATATTGCATAATAAAAACTTCATATTAAAAACAAACCTATTTTTTACCTTCTCAATACTTTTATTCTTCATATATGGCAATGGTGCAATTAGCACATTCTGCCAGTGTCATGTTTTTTTCGTAATTAACAATTTCAAAGGCTAAAACGTATCCTGTCAATGTCCAGTCCCGTCGAAGTAAGTCAGGAGTCGCTGAGTAGAGCGATAGTAGGTTTACCGAGGACAGAAGAAGACTCCTTAGAAGTACACGAAAAACGTAGTCCCATTTGATTATCACAAATACCACGCACGAAAAACACTTTGAAGTTTAATAAATTATCACTATTAAACCACAAAACGCCTAATACACATTTTTTACAATAATTAAACATAAACTCAACGCCACTTCTCGAGTTCCCGCCAAAAATGTCCTGTTCAATACGTATATCCTGGCATTTATTGCCGGACTCTTTTATTTCTAAAATCCTAAAAGGAAAAAAAGGAAATGAAGTTTTCTTTTCTTCTTGACTAATATAATAACACCTCATTTTTAAAAACCAGTCAATTAACAAATTTCATTAATGACACCTCTTATTATTATCAATAATTCTTAAAGGCCATTTCACGTTTTAAGAGAAAAATACAAGTTTTTGAGTTCTTCTATGGGTAAAATAAACACATTTCGAAATATTTCTTTATTTATCCTGTAGTACTCAACCATGTTTTAACAAAAACGTGCGTAGTAAGAACTTCAGAGCCGTGCTTCTTCCACTAAAATTAATTCAACAAGATAAGGTACAATTATACGTAGTATATAATCCTATTGACACATAGTGTACTAATATTTTCATAAATTAACACAAATCACGAGAAAAAATAAAATAATGTGCGTCAATTTCGACGTAAAATACCAGCAGGCTTACTCTGGAAAACCAATTTTAATTTCAATTGAATAATAACACAATTTCGACGTCTTTCGCACTCTTGACATTATTGGTATTTTATTGGTTTGATATTTTCTATACTAGCGCTACGGAATTTATAGGAACTAACTCATTATTGCCAAAAATCGTTAGATTTGACGTAAACGGTACTCTGGACGCTATTTTGACAGCCAATATTGGGTTTGAAATTGAATACACTTTGGGTTTCGTATCGGGTTATCGCGATAGCTTTGGAGGTACTTTTTCGAAATCATAAGATTGTTTTTTTTCGGAGTTTATAAAGTTTTTGAGGAAAAATGGCACGATTAATATATGCCTATCAAAATATACGCCGGGCTCATGCGCAGGACCTCAGGAAGAGAAGAAATCAGCGTAGGATGATGCGGTATGCCGACATGGCATTTTCAATGTCCGACGATGAATTCGTGGCGAACTATCGCCTATCTAAAAACATATTTAATGAATTATTCAATGAAATAAAATCTTTTATGACCCCATATCGAAGAAAAAGTGAAATATCTCCAAGATATAAGGTGAGTTCTGTATGATAAACACAGAAATAAAACACATACTTATTTGTTAGAGAATTAGTGCAATATCTTTACATAAATTATCTTGTTTGTTGTAGACATTGGTTGCTTTATCCTTTTTCGCAACGGGGAGTTACCAAAGATTAGTGGGAGGAACATATGGAACTTTAATGTCCCAACAGTCTGTTTCTCGTGCCATAAAGGACGTTTGTGACGCCCTCAACAGCGCTGCCATCCACAAAAAGTGGATAAAATTCCCTCAAACACAAGAAGATAGGAATAATATTAAAAGAAGGTAAGGTTTTCTTAATTATTGTTTAACTTCTCACATAAAATTATATTATGTGACACAAAAAGAAGATTTATAAGTTTTCAAGGTACCTATATACGCTAAAGAGCTAATCATATTTCAGATTTTATGAAGTGTTTGGAGTGCCTGGTGTACTGGGATGTGTAGATGGCACCCATGTGGCTATAGTGCGGCCACATGAAAATGAAGAGAGATTTTTCAATCGGAAACATTTTCACTCAAGAAATGTCCAAATTGTAAGTAGCTATTTGGCTATCTCAGTACCTAATACATTTAGAATAAGCACACCAATCTATACTTATGTTATAAAGAATTAGGTAAAGTTTGTATGTTTGTTGTCTAGGGGGTAATCTCAGAAACAAATTATCCAATTTTAAAAATTATTTCACAATTGGAAAGCTATACTATCACTGAGTGCTTATTTGTTCGGTATACAGTTTTGTATTGTATGCTTGCATCAGTGAAACCATAGGGAGCAACAAGTGTTTTATAATAATCATATCAGCTGTATTATGATATAATTGATAAACAATACACATGCTTGATTAAATATTCTGAATGTATTTGCAGATATGAACAAGATGAACAGACACTGCTTCAACAAGGGGATACAATTGAGCAGATAAATGCAAGAGCAGCAGCTGAATTAAGAAGAGGCATAATGAGATCCCGATTAGTTGAACAGCTGTGGGCTGCCAGGATTTTATAGAAGAATAAAACAATTAATTACTATAAAAAAAATTTTTATTATCACAAATTTACTAAGGAAAAATAATAATTATTTCCTCTTTTGATTTAAATGATCACAGTAATCAACAAAATTTTACTCTTTAGTAAATTTAAAGCAAACATTATTATTATTATAATATGAAATAGGAAATGAAATAACAAGAAATAGCTATCTATGTACTTAATAATAATTAAACAAAATAAATATTGAGAAGTAGTTAACATTAGTTTATAATTCAAAACTTTCATACTTAGATCTACAATTTAAACATTCTTCCTATCTGCCTTACAGGAAATAGCTATGTGCTTATTACCAAAATCACATATGGTCACAATCCTCATTAGTGAGGGAACGACAAAGAAGACTAAAATCACTATCATTATATAAATTTGTTAAGTTTAAATCAGTTTCATTCAAGTTTAAAACAATCACAAATTACTCTGTCCAATCTACCTACAATATCCCTAGTTTACAACCATCGTTTAACCATTATAATATTAAAAACAAAAAAGTATAAATGTATGATAGGCATTTGCAAGCTTATCAATAATAATAAAAATGACTATGGTAATTTTTTTGCTACATCAAGAAACGCAGTGGCCAATAAAGTTAGAGCATTGCTCATGTTTTCATGTGTTCTTGCTGTTGCTTCTTGTGCAGCCGCTATCCTCTCCACCATTGTTGATAGGCTTGCAAATGCTCTTGCTGTCATCAACTCTGCTTCTACCCGCCGCGCTTCTATTTCAGCCAGTCTATCCATCTCAGTATCTACACTTCTGCGTCGAACTCTTGAACGGCGTGGAGGCTGAGATGTAGAAGGATGAGGCTGAGATGTAGAAGGATGAGGCTGAGATGTAGATGGATGAGGCTGAGATGTAGAAGGATGAGGCTGAGATGTAGAAGGATGAGGCTGAGATGTAGAAGGATAGGGCAGAGATGGAAGGAAGAAGAGGCAGAAATTGACGAGTATTAGGAGATGCAGGAGAAGTTGGGAGAGTTTCCCTGTTCTCGTCACCTATAAAAGAAAAATATAAATTTTATAAATGTGTATTTTAATGGTAAACATTTATTTCTAACTTTGTCATAGACATAGAAAACATTTATATCTTAAAGAAAGTACATATGCATCAAACAATACGTACAACTTGAAATAAACCCATTCAAAATTATACTGATAAGTTTTCACATACACAGAATTTGAAATATCTATATCTGTAGCTACTTTCAAGGAAACTTACTGGCTCAAGATTTTGTTGAAAAAGTCAATAAATTGGGCTAAGAATTGTCTAACGACAATTTCAGTAATAATTTAGAAAAATTATACATAATATACTATACACAATAAGACTACTGAATATCTCAAGAATTGTAGTATGCCCTTAGTTGATATAGGTATATTACAAATCTAAATGCAATACTCACATATTTCACTGTCTAAATGTAGCAGTGCTGTGCTTGGGCTTTCAACCTGGGAAGGTTGGTCCACATTCTTGGAATTCATGTTCTGTAAGATCAACAATTAATAGTAAATGAAAGTGTGTGATCACAGACATAAGTATTGTAACTCTCATATCAATCTACTTACCGTGGAAGGACTCACAGGTCGCTCGACTCACAGGAAACTCGCAGGTCGGCTCGATAGTCTTAAGATTAAAAGTTTTATATTTTGTAAAGACAAAACCGCCGAAATTTAAAAAAATGATATATGTCCCTTGTCAGCTTCACGTCGAATGATCAAAAGTTGATGACAGCTGACATTAGTGACTGGGTTTTTACAAATTATATTATGTTTAAACTAAATTTAGATCGTTTTTTATCATATAAAGTAATTAAATAGCTTTTGTAATATTTTTTTTTGTAATAAATGTACAAATGTCTAATTTCTTGTGTGAAAAAATGTTGAAATACATGTTACCGGTTTTACTAAAATGGTAGACATCCCTAAAACGACGCGCTTCGTGCCTAACTTCATACGTAACGGCATTATCAGATTCCAATCATTGCAATGTTACAATACGAAACCAATATTAACGACATTTGTTTCAAGAGTACCGTTTTTACGATCGGATTGGATTCAAATTAGCTTGGCTTCAAATTGTTATTTGTTTCAAGAGTAGGGCTGCTGGCATTTAACTGGAATTTTTTATCATTTATTAAAGATTTTTGAAATTATACATAGAATAAAATCAATTTTGTACGTAATTAAAACAAAAACATAAGTATTTTTATAAATTATGATTTATTAAATTAAAATATATATTTTTGAATATCACAAAACTGTTCTCAAAATTGCTCTACTAAATTCGGGGATTTTCGAGGTAAGACCATGTCAGTTTCACCGCGGTCCGATCGCACGCATTTACGAAACATTATACAAGGATTGCAACGTCTTGATCAATTGAGTTTTTTATTGTTTTGTTTAGTTGTCATACTAAAATATTATAGTAGTTGGTATTATTTGGTTTTTGAAGTCTTTGAATTATTTGTTTTTTTTTGCACATGTATACTAATATAATAAAGAGGTAAAATAATAAAGAACGAGGGCGTGTTTGATATTTTTTTAAATATTGCCTAATAGTATTTAAAAAATTGATTATATTTAGCAATGGAGAGAAAAGATTCCGTTTACCATTGTGTGAAAAGAAAAAAACGTCATAACTATGCAGCGTTGAAAAAAGCATCAGAAGCCAGGTATTTTTTTTTTGAGGCGTAACCATAAATTTCATTTTGTCACTGACTTTTCTATAAATTAGTTTTTAATTTCAGGATGAAAAAGCGACAAAATCTGATTGAGCATTAAATAAGTTCCAATAGTACCGAAAGCGTGGTGAGTTAAGATAACTGTCCTCTGACAACGCCATTTTTTTAGAAGGATTTAGAAGGATTGTCTTACGCAACAGAATCGGAAGATCGTAGATTTGGAAAAATCATTACTATTTAAAATTATTTGAGGTGTGTCATTTCAAAAGGACTTATTTCCACCTTATCAGGTTTTTCAATAATTGTTAGTGGAACGAACTGCCTCAAGAGGTCTTCCCATTAAACTACGACATGGGGTTCTTCAAGAAAGCTGTGAATAGGATTTTGCAAGGTCGGCGGCGCGCCCGCATACCCCCTGGTGTTGCAGGTGTCCATGGGCGGCGGTAACACTTGCCATCACGTGAGACCGCTTGCTCGTCCGCCCTCTTCTCTATAAAAAAAATAATTGGAAAATATAATAGAATTCTATCAATAATGCACAAATATTTAGCATTAAATTATTTATTTTTAAACTAATTATATGAGAAGATATTAATTTGATATATTAATATCTTCTGTATATGTGTTTGTAAAAATATTAAGTAGTTAATTAGTAATTAATTAATATTAATTAGTAATTAAGTATTATATTTTATCTTATACCTATATATGAATGTTAGTATTGTAGTAAAGAACTATTAAACGTATACCTGGGTCGTCGTCCTGACAATTATAAGATCGATTTGTAAAACCACCCGTATTTAAAATTTTTGGAGATACATGCATTTGGTGTATAAACATCGATACAGTCGTAGGAAAATCTGATAACTGCGATTTAAAAAGCTGTCCTAGGTAATAGTACAAGTGTACGTACCTAATTAAAGTTATATCCATAACGGCGAACTGGTCTACCTTGTTACAACTAGATAACGTCAATTTTTATTTACCGGCCTGTCTCTGCGTTGATGACTTATTTTGAACAAATACGTTTCTCATTTATACTAATAATAGGTACTGTAATAAGTACAGTGACAGTTTGCTATTCAATATCGACTGCATTATCGATTCAATAAAATGACATTGCATTATAGATTTTTTCTTTATAATGTCAACGTAAATAAATGACTTATTGTAATATAATACATACTGTATATTTAGCACCAAATCCGATTTTCTTCTTGTGACAATGAACCTACTCACAAACTCACAATTACCTGCTATAAAGGCTCAACGGACGAATACATCGGTGTATTCGTAAACGAATACCAAGTAAATAAAAAACCTCGCCATGATGCGTAGACTAATATCTAATAGAACTAATATCTTCTACTGACAACACTAACTAGCTATGAAAAAAGTAAATGTGGCGCCCCTACAGCAAGTTTTTTATTTTTCTGGTCAAGTTTTACTTATGGTCGATAAAGTGAATAACCAATAAACTCTAGTAAAAGAACCGGTCAGTTGGATACGGGTGGTAATAAAGATTTATTTGCCCCTCGTACAACGGAGGGGAAGGCGGGAACCACCGCTTGCATCGTCAACTCAATATATCTACATCAATATCTATTACAATGATAGTTTTCACGAAAATAAGTGAGGATGATAGAGAATGACAACGAGCAAAGTTTACCGCAGATTATTGTAGTACGTTCTCAAGTGCCCCTAAAAAGTTTTCATAAAATTCAATATATTTTTATATTTATTTAAACTTTAATGCACTAAGAAACATTGTACAAAAGACGGGCTTAATGCCTAGGTATTCTCTGCCCGTCAACTCTAGTTAAATAAATAAAGGCTTTATTTCCAAACGGTGAAATTACAATGAATTATATATCATATTTCCTTTTCTTATTTATGTCGAAGTAAATAGTTATAGTTATTCTTATAGTTTAATTATTTTCTTTTTTTAAGCAATATATATTTTTATATTAGGTACATTTTATACTATATTCATTTTAATATCTCTAGTTAACTGATTTATTTATTTAAAGTTTGCATATTGAAATACAAAAATGTTAAAAATCGAAACAATATTTAAGACCTGCTCCAAACATGTAATTTAAAAGTTCTGTATTTTAATAGGCACCATATCTAAAATCCACATTTTATGTAATTTGTGCACCTACAACATAACAGTAAATACGTATACCTACATACCTATTATATCAATAAAATGTGTAGGCCGCCAGCACTCATAATCGGCTTTATCTTAATCCCCAATCTAATGAAAATTAGAACTTTCTAGATGTTTGTCTATGGCAATAAATTGAAAACATTAATCCACGCTAGATCCACGTGGTGGATTATTACCTGGAACCTTAGTGATTGAACGAACCCTGCATCATTTAAATTTGTCTATTGTTTGATGATTGCTTGCTGATTGTGAGCTTCGACTGGACGTGAGGTTAAAAACTCCCATGTGCTGAAAAAAGGAATAAATATAAATGTTATCCTAAAAGTTAGCGTTCTTCTTGCTACGAGTAGAAACCGATAAACCTTATCAAAAAAACATCACGTCTGTGTGCTAAAGGATTGATAACGTATCTGTACCTATGGTACAAACAATGTATAGGTATAATAGAAATGCATTTCGGACTGTACTGTCAGTCCAGAGTTTAGAAATAGACACCTAACCTAGGTTGTTATATCCGTCAACGAGCATAAGATACAGAGAGATCAGTTATCGCCGTGTCGCAGATAGGCAATATTCAATGAAGCACGATGCCGGACGTCGCTGTGCGTTCCGCCCCGTCGGTCAGCTCCACTCGTAATCACAAAACATCATTAATCATTCATTATTCAACTAGTGTTGGCTACGTGCGTGAGGGGATTAACTCATTTCATTTTAAATCTCGGAAGATTCGAGAGACAATCCCTTTTAACATTACTGCGGGACGTGGGCCTCCTCGTGCACATTGTTTTCTGCAAGAAGGATGTGTGACCTTAAAAAGCCGCGCTGGTCTAGCGGATTAACGATTCCACTCTTTTAGAGGTAGTGTTATGGTTCCTCAGGGCTTGTGGTAGCGACTTCGTTCTCTCTTAGTCGCCTTTTACGGCACCCACGCCATTTATTGAAGTGATAGGGTGGTGCTATTTGTATGCCGGCCTATTTCAAAATTTATTAGTCTTTAGAAATTGTTCTTTTCACATTTATTGAGTTCACTTATCAGTTTTTTTGTAGATATCCAGAGAGGTTTCTCGAAGAACAAAATATAATTTTTATATAGAGATGTATTGAACAATCGAGAAATATAGATGTAGTTTTGCAAATAGAGTTGCAGATTTATTCATTTGCACCGAAGTACAGGTATAACTTAGTTTCATATGTACATAACAGTATCCAGAATTCTTAATCAATTGACAGGTAGTTTGGCTTAACAACAAATTAAGCAGTCATGCAAGATTTGCACAAACATAAAAGTTTAAATAGTTCTTACACTCTCCCTTGTTAAATCTCGTTTAGTCAGATGAGAACAAGAAACAATAGCCATTTAGGTATTAATAGGACAAAGGACGCGGGCACCAGTGCATGCAGTGGAGCAAGAATGGACACGTTTTATCATTGTCATCCTTCCGTATTACAAGATCAGAATAAACAGTCGCCTCTCCCAGCTTAGATATGACTTCAGACAAACAATACAAACAATACCTATAAACACAGAGAAAAATATATTTTCTAAGCTGGGTTTCAAAACGTGTGTAAATCGCTGTAGTGACGATCAGTCTTGCCCTAAGAAAAACACCACCTCTAAAAGAGTGGACTAATCAACCCGCTTAGAAAGCGTGACGTTTTAAAGAAATTTGTAAGACCGTACATCCCTCATGCACAAGACAATGTGCTTCCATATCCAGCAAATCGTCTATTGCAAAGGGGCTGGTTGTGGTTATGGTTACACGAAGAGTTTACCTACGGCACGGTATGGGAGCGCCAGCCACAGGCGCACCCGCGCGCTCACTCGTCGGTATACGGCCGGCGGCGCCCGCGCCTGTCAGTATGATGTAACGCGCGTCCACAAGGTCGCGTCTTTATTGCACCAAAGAACCGGTTCTCTTGTGTACACCGCACCTTTTTTATGCTTAGTATCATTGAGTTACCGTTCCGAGAGCGTGATTTTTGGCACGACTACTAGAATAGTTATGCATTTTACTTTTCGAAATTAGAAATTGAAAAGTCTTTTCTTAATAAATAACAAAAATACATTTCACGTACATGATAATCGCCATCGATTTAGAATTTTTCGCCAAATATCAACAACGCGTGCGAGAGAGGATTCAAATCATACCATGATCACTATAAGCGAGAAAGAGTCAGAATTAACTGTCAGGAGGCACATGATTTCAAGTAATCGGAGAGTGCGGGAGTCCCGTTTACCTTACGGGTAGCCTGGCTTATGTTTCAGGAGGTGGCTATCACTCACAATATGACAAATTACACTCAGATTTTTTAACAATCAACCCTTAAAGATTTTTCTGTACCATACTTAACTTTGATAGTCGTGTCATTCTAAATCTATGGTAATCGCAAAGATTATTTGCTTTCAAAAACTCTACTCGTGCGAATTATCACAATATACGAGAAACATGCGCTTTGATTTCAAAATGCAAATCTTTAACCCCGACCATTGTGTTTTGTGCAATAAAGTAAATAAAATAAAATTGAAACATCGATTTGAGAATACATACTGAAACGTGCACTGTGATAAAGGTTAAAGTTATTATTGTAAAACACTACAAGTACAAAGTAACTGTATTTATTGTATAAACAGAACAAGTCTATCACAATTCACAATAACACATATATTTGTTATTACAACTTGTGTATTCTTCATTGGCGGACCGATGACTGCTTTACTTGGGCTGTTGCGTTTTACAGAATAAAGCGTCATTGCATTGTCTTACGTAAATGTTGCGCTCAGATGTCATAAGTAGGGGAAAAGTGCATTCGCACAGCCGCTGGGTGCACTCTGTTGGCCACGTTACCCCTCTCTCACAGAAGACTACCTTGAAATGTATTGCATTTCGTATTTTATTGTATTTCTCCTATATTCGTGTTCCAATACGTGTTTCGGTGATGAGTGAGATATCATAGGATATACTCGTATATGAATATATCATCAATTTGTCTACGATGATGAAATAGCCACAGAACAACAACAACAACAAGACAAATATAACTAATCCCTTCCACAGACGTCCAGCGCTCTTTTTACCTGACGATACCTATACATGCTTGGTGCCATCAAACTGAATAGTTTATCATGACACTGCACATTTGCTCTATTCGTTATTATAAATATTAACATATCCATGGGTGGGGAGGGTATTTCCGTTTTTATAATTGTAAACAAATCCTGACGTCTCGCGTCGCGGTCACCAATTCATGCCACTCCACTCACAAGTACAAAAAATCGGTTATAATATTGCGTGTACACACTGGTCGCTTTTTAAACCTTATGATTTAATTATTCCTTTTCTCAATTTTATATGTTTATTCCTTTAAATAGTTATAACGAAGAGAAGAAAAGAAAATATGCTGAAAATCCTTATCCTATTTATAATTTCAAATTGTGACATAGTAGCGTTTTCGTCTTGATTTAAAGTTGTTTGTTTATCTCTTATTTCTTTTGGGTATACACTATTGCTTCATTCACCAAAGAACAGATTTGAAAAATACCAGAAGTACAATAAAATAGATAGACAATACAGAATAAAAAAACATTTGATCAACAGGATAGGGTTTTATTTACAACAAGTAGGTACGTTAAACAATTAAATATCTATCAGTTTCGAAAAATTCTATTAGTTCGGTATGAATAAGTATTTACAACTCTGATTACAAATTAGACCTATCTTCATAATGAAAAGTGATGAGATGATAACGCCGATTTCTAAAATTATGTCAAGGAATCAACTGTTTTGTAAATTAATAAGCTAATTTATTTTTATTTTTTTAAGATTTTCACGTTTTCCATATATTTAAAGACGGGTCTTTATCACGTATATTTTCCTTCTATGAACCGTTTTAAGACCCGTTTTATATATACAAGTAAATCGACAAGGATGCCATTAAAGTGCCTGTTTAATAGTGCATGAAACTGTCTCGAGACTGTCATGTAAAGGGTGAAACGCCACTTTGTAGTCTTCATGACGTATTATGTACAGCGCATAGTCGGATCTTAGAATTAAGTACAGCTTAATAAGGCCCGGGATACTACTGTACTCATGGGACCTGTGACCTTAAAAATGAATTATTCCACTTGATCCCCACGTGATGGTTCTCATATTTTTATTCACTTACGAGTACTTACGTCGTGTAAATAGCACATTAGTGTAATTTGTCCCTAAGTATTATGTACGAAAAAGTCTTTTTGTATAGGGATTGTTATAGGGAAAAGAATTTATTGGATTCATTGAATAAATGATGACCTACATTAAAGCACGCGAATACAATGGCTGAAATTAACTTGTCCAATACCTACCAATATTTTGGGCATTGCATGAAATTTTAATTTTAATCATAGAACTTTCACATCAATATCTTTCATTTTATACTTTACCTAATTTCCTGTCGGAATTTTGTTGAATTTTTAGGCTTTATATATAATGCTTACACAAAGTATGTTACAATTACAGAAATAAGTAAGATATGAGATATAGGTACATATTTATTTTATCTAAATAGAGTAAATATTAAATACTTGTACAAATTTTTGTTAGGTATTGCTGTAATCCGCGTGAATTCGACGGAATTTCCTAATTTGTCATTAAATTTGAACGCTACTAGGATACTAGGATGACTAGGATGACAAGTCTGTAGATTCACTAACTGCATAAGACCGTCTAACAATGGAAGGGGTTGGAAAGATAACGCGGTGAAAGTCGAGGTCACAGATAAGTTCCCACGATATTTGCGTGGCGGTCCGACGACGCTGCGATACGCTATGTACGAGTAATGTACCTACTCAGTAAACACCACGACACTTAAGCACATCTACAAAAATGCACAATAACAACTTTGTTAGAAAAATAAACAATTCATTGGTACGGTATACGCATCTATATTATATACGAGTATATAAAAATGGATGTTATTATATCTGTCTGAGATTAATAGACTTCGACACCGTTTGACTGATCACCATGAAAGTTGGCATATATATGTATTTTTTCATTGAGAAGGTTTTTGTGCTATTCACTTTGTTGTATCTCGCCACTAGATGGTGCTGCAACACACCAACTTCTATACCGTTCAACCGATCACCATGAAAATTAGTATACATAGGTATTTGAGCACGAAGAACATTTTCGAGCAATCGACTTTATTTTAACTCGCCACTAGATGGCGCTGCAATACATCAACTTCTATACCGTTCAACCGATCGCAAAAATCATATCGACCGCAAAACATAATAATTTGTGATTTTATATACAGAGGTAAATAAATATACACAGGCAGGACAATTTCTGCCGGGTTTTGCTAGTATAACATAAAATTGATGGCAATGAAACAGTGCGTAGATCTTACAATTTATTTTATTAAAATGTATAGTTGGTATTCCCAATTACTAAAATAACATTTATGGAATCATATAAAGTAATATTAAAGATACATTACAGTATCCGTAGTGATGATGACTTGTTGTTCGTAGTGCATCTCAATTATATAACAAAGAATCGTTTTGAAAATTGTTTATTATGGGCATCTAATACTTAATTAACTTACATTATAAAGACTTAAGTACAAAGAAAATAAATAAAAAAAAAGGTATTTACACACAACTTACACTAGAATTTATAAGTAGGAAATTTAAAAATCTTCTGTTACTTTTAATATAATTTGACTTTATTTCTAATCTGAAGTACCATTGGTATTCACGTTACACAGTAAAAGACAATTTAAAAAAAAAAATTCAACATTATAATAAATTCAGGAAATGTTTTATTTGGTCAAATGTCAGCGATATTATATTGAGATTCAAGTGATTTTCTATTTTGTACGGAGTATTCTCAGTAATATTTTGTAATGAGGGTGATGTATATAAATTACTATCATTGTCGGTAAGTAATTTCGTTCTATCAGAGGCATTGGACTGTGTATTAAATGTTGATACAGTATTGTCAGTTTTATTAGAATATGGCAGCGTACTGCTGACACTTTCACTATAATTAATGGTAGTACTCTCAGGGACATTGAAAAACGAAGGCGTGGTATTGCCATTGTCATCAATAGAATATAGATTACTGTCAGAGTATGATAGAGTAGTACTTCCATCTAAATTTTCAAAATATGATGACGTACTTGTAGTATTTCCATTGTATTCAGAGACGAATAGAGTAGTATATTCAGGAGATGACGTCGCAGTACTGTATGTTAAGTCAAATATTTTTAGTAAAGTACTAGTGTCCTCATATGCAGCCGTAGTAATGTACCTATTGGAAGTGTTCGCTGATCTTGTACTGTCAGTTATATCAGTATATGTTATTGTATTGGAAAAGTATGCTGGTGTACTGGCAGACTTATAGCCTGAATTTACCGTCGTAAGATTATCTATACTACTCGAGTACAGTTGTGGTGTAGAAGCAGTATCAACAGAGTAAGCTTGTGTAGTATCATCATCAATGGGGAATATTATGGTAGTACTGTCAGTGTTTTCGCGATATGCTAGCGTAGTACTATAAGTATAGTCAGAATAAGCTAATGTAGTATTTTCGACATTGTAAGAATATGCCGGTGTAGTATTTTCAACATGGTTATTATAAGACAATGTATTTTCGTCAACACTAGTGTAATAATACGCTGTGGTGATATCGGTGTCAGAATGAGTTTGAATAGTATTGTCAGAAATATTAGAGTATATCAATGTAGAATTGTCAATGATATCGATGGCAGGATATGATTCTGAAGATAAATCAGTAACCGCAGAAAACGCTGGTGTAACATTGTCGATATTGTTAGAGTTTGAAAGGATAGTTCCATCAAGGTCTTCAGAATAATCGCCAAAGTATGATTGCGTACTTTTATTAATATTATCAGTATATGATGGTGAAGTTGTACTAATATTCATTGGAATGGTGTATTCAATATTTTCCGTGAATGACGGTGCTATGTTGTCAATGTTAGATAGGGGTGTACTATCGATGTACAGGGGGTTTTCTGCGTGTTCTTTGTCGGTGTTGTTAGAATACAATAACGTATTGCCATCGATGCTACTGTCTGAATATTCTGGTTTAGTACTGGCAGTGGAGTATGGTGCTGTACTAGGAATGGTATCTGAACTCTCAGTAATATCTGTATATGAAGCGGTTGTACTAGTAGCGGTCTTGGAGAATGTCGACACGGTATTGTTTGTATTATCGGAGTACAAAGCCGGAGTAGTACTAACACTGGCATCTGATTGTGATAATTGTATATTGACAGCGTAATTGTTGTATGAAGCTCTAGTACTAACAGTAGTATCAATATATGACTGCGTAGTACTGTCAATGTTGTTAAAGTGTGATGACGAAGAATTGTTAGCAGAAACAGAATATGTTGGAATTGAACTACCGGTGGTATCAAAGTAAAATTTTGTTGGACTATCGACGGAATTAAAGCATGATAACGTTGTATCGTCAGAAAGATCAGACGATGATGGTATAGCTTTGTCAAGGACTATATTACAAGGTTTGGTAATTTTATTACTTATAATGTTAATTGGACTGTTGCCATTGCTTTTAGGGGACGAAAGGACATCATTACTTAAGGACCCTACTATATTCATAAGTTTATTTAAGGTATCTAATAACGTTTCTAAAGAGTTTGTGATTGATTGTGTCGACTTTGGCTGCAACGACTGTGTGCGCTTTGGATTATCATTACTAGTTGTTTGAGAAATAGTCTGATGTGTAGTACTCGTATATGACAGTTCGTTGAAAGATGTAGGACTTGAATTTGACGTAATACTTCTAGTTAGACTTTGGGCTGAATTTGTGTGACTCGTTTTATCTGCAGATGCATTACTTAATATCGGCTCGCTATTTCTACTATTTTTCCCTTTTCTACATATTAACAGATTGTTTTGACCATTGTTAAGTTCTATGCTGGAACGCCTATCACTTAACGGACACACTGAACTGTAATTCTTCTTTTTAAGATATTCATTTATGCTGCGTTTGTTACTTGTCATTATATTATGCTGGGGCTTCGAATAACCCTTTAAATTGTTCGTGATCCAATTATTATTAATGTTAGTATGTTTGGTATTTGGAAAGAGTCCATTGATGTGTAGTCCACTTAATAGTTCAGACACAATATTGGTTGTTGGCCTTGATAGCTCCACCATGTTCACTGGGTAATGGTAGTTTTGAAAGTATACGGGATACCTCAATGTAGATAAGGGGTAGTCGACTTCCGGGAAATTATACATTTTATACAAAGATACAACGTCTTCGATTTTGTCATTATGGCTATATGTAGACCGTATAGGTACATTGGAAGTCTGTGATGTAGTTGGCGTGAGATTATAACAAATATTCGACTGCTTAATGTCGAGATAATTTTTATACGGATATGTGGTATATGATCTTGACACACAATGTCTGGGTTTGGTCTGAAATAACAATGAAAAGTTGGTGTTAAAATATATTTTTCACGTGTTTATTTACTTATCTATCGAATCAAAATTTATTTCAAAAATGTAAGGTACCTGCTATGGCAATGACAATTATTTTATATTAAATTAAAAACTGAATACTAAATTTTATTTTATGTATATAAAAAGAAAACAAAAATCTTACCTGGTATATTAGAAGTAGTACACAAATCAACGCTACTTTCTCACGAAGTCCCATACTTTAATGTTTAATCGTACATTATTTAAAAATTAACAATATCTCTACACTCGTGCGCAGAAACGTGACATAAATTATTTAATTCAAATTGATTCTTTTTATAAGCCTTACATTTTGTAACAGATGTTATCAATTATCATACATTGCACAAATATACTCATATTTCATAAAAGTGATTATTTTCAACATACGAGTGTCAGATTTTATCATTAGTATGTTTCTCTCGTTTCAGGTAATACAGAAAAATAAATAAATCTTCTTATAGAAAACTAGTAAGGTATGTATTTTTTATTATTTTTGTAAATATCTTTCGTTTTTATGTTTATATTTATATATTAGGAATATAAAAATATTAAGTCAGTTGACAACAGTAGTGTTTCGCTGACATAATTTTAATCCACACTTTTTCACAATTTGGAGAACAATATGAGAGCAAAGGTTGCCTGGAAGAAAGGTTGCCGGTTGCACTTCTACTAACTTGTACTTTGTATTACTCTGTATATTTTTGGGCGTACAGTAAAGTGTATCTATCTATCTATATATGACATGACGATAAAGATTCTGCAATGTCTAACATCTGATTTTTAAGTTACAGCATTAAATATGTTTTTTAAGAATTCATTAATGTAGCAATATTTGAGAAATTAGAACCCACAGTAACATTATTTTTTGATAATGTCACAAATAAGCGTTTTGAAGGTTGAATATAATTTCAACAATGTAAGTTTTTGTAGATGGACAGACGACCTCATAAAGGTTGCGGGCACCCGCTGGATGCAGGTCGCTGCCGATAGGTCTAAATGGCGGACAATGGGGGAGGCCTATGTCCAGCAGTGGACGTCCAAGGGCTGAGAGGAAGGAAGGAAGTTTTTGTATCTATGCACGTTGTATCAAAAACATAAGGGGTTGTTTGTATTCACCTAAATAAATAACAGTTTCTTTATCTTTCAGTTTTTCTAAGGCCGTGCAAATATACAACACGTCAGATTTATTCTCTAGTTTATCGCTTGTAACAGTTTTGTTAATAGCTGGATTTTCTACTGTTTGTAAAGCAGTTATGACTGAAAAATTTGAATCTTTATTTACATTTGAACTTTGAACAATTTTACTCTTGTCTGTGTCATTTTCATTAGTCAAATCTCGAGGATCCAGAAAAGTTTTATTGGCAGTAGTGTCAATGCTTTGCGAAACAACTGTTTCATTTTCAAATTCCTCATGGGGTTCTATCAAATTTTTACTAATTTCAAAAGTTTTATTAACATTTTTGTTATTTTCTTTAAATGTCTGTTGCTTAAATGGAACATCAGTTTGATTCTCAAAATTTACAGAAATTTGTGAATCAGCTGTAATCATATCATTTTTAATTTCTTCATACGCATCTGAGTTAAACGTAATTGAATTTTCATTGTCCAGAACAGTTTTATTACTATTTCTGTTATGTTCTTTTGGTAAATCTTTACTAACAATGCCTTGAAAAGATTCCGTAAAAATGTCAGTTTTAGTATTATTTACATTTTTTTTATCTTCACTGCGATTTGAATTTATTGGTGGTGTTAAATAAACTTCAACTACACCAATTGCTTCCATGGTTACGTCCTCTGCAGCAGCAGTTTCATTTATAAAATCATATGTTGAATTGTTTGTTACATTTAGAGAAATTGCAGGTATCAAATACCCATCTACTACATCCGAACGTTTATTTATACCAAGAACGTGTTCTAAAACTTGATATTCATTAGTAACATTCATTATTCTTGAAAAGTCTTCGTTATATCTATCTACATCTTCTACATATGCTGAAGTTTCGTTAATCACCATTATTTTGATTTTGTCTAACTCTTCAATTTGTCTACTGTTTTTTTCGTTGTCTTTAAATTCTGGTATCACCAAATTCTCATAAGTGTTAGTAATATTAATTTCATTGCTATTAAATTCTATGCTGGGTCCTAGAGTATTATCACCAGTCTTATGATTAATATTTTCAGTAACTTTTAACTTATCATTATCAATGTCAGAATCACTTTTAACTTTTATGTCTGTTTCTATTGTATTCTGTTCTTTATAATTACTTTTTGTGACTTCTATTGATTTTGCAAGTATGTTACTAGAGTTACGTTGTTGTGTTTCATTCTTAATTTCGGTTACAGTTGCGATAGATATATAAGGAGATTCGGATTTTATTTCCTTACTGAAGTCGTTGAAAATCTCTTCGTTCCCATTGGAATTGTAGTAGAAAGGTTGCACTTCGATTACATTGGCCGGATATTCAACTTCCGGAAAATGATGTTTTGAATTAGTTTCCAATGACGATTGCCCACAAACATTCTGTAAATAAAAAATATTAATTATAGTTATGGTACAAATGTCGAAATAATTTATAGCAAATAAGTAAGTAATTATAGCATAATACTTACATTAAACATAAATAATATTATAACTATACATTTTAAAATCATTATTCTTATTTCCTATTAAACTATTGTTTAATGCTATTTTCTAGAAAGACCTGTAAGAAAAATAGAAAGATCTATAGGACATTGTAAATCGAACTAATCCGTTGCGATGAACGTTATGCCTTTTATTGAATTTTTTCGTCGTAATTCGGTTTCCAAATTGAACATTAGGCAACCCAATATTTTATTGCTTCAATTGTTATCATTTCTTGTAACGCTTCAAAATTTTATATTGGTGTTTTGTATATATTTATTTTACATTGCAGTTCTTACTTATAAATAAGTAATATATTACAACATGATTCATGTATAGTTTATTATGAAAGTAAAACGATATCAGTAACGCATTATATTATTATCAATTATATTACGGCATCACATGATGAAATAATTCAATAAGTTTTCTTTTTAATTAACTACATGTGTTTTTATTTAATAAATTTGTTTTAAAATCTTGATTACAGATTCAGGATTTTCATGAGATGTGCGAGTTCTGTAACTTTGTGTTATAGAAACCGTCTCTAAATTTGTATTTAACATGATCTTCATTTTAACTTCACATATACAATACTTATGTAGTGCAATATTTTCCAATAATTTATATACTCTTTTTGTAATATATTACAAAAGGCGGACTAAATGCTTTACATCATTATTTCTCAGTCAAACTTTGGACTATGCAGGACACATGACGTGGTAGGGGAGTAAATAAATGTAACATATATAGTACATAGAAAAAAGAACTGCTGTTGGTAAATATTAAAATATAAATATGATATAATATCTACATTTATAACTATTATAATACATATATACATACGAATATTTACAATAAACTGCATAAAAAAATATATATCTTAGCAATACATGTGTAGAGTGCGCTACCGTCGTTTACGCGGTACACGTATGGTATACGGAGTACTAACCAATTTTGATACTTATTAATATTTATTTCAGTTCTAGCTGATGTTTTGGTAGTTGAAGGAGAGTAAACTTTACTTTCTTGCTATAATACAATGTGATTTGTTATATATAATTAGAAAATGCATAAAAATATATTAGAAACAATTATTCCGATTGCTCTAAGTAATTTAGAAAACATATCTAATCGAAAAATAACGTAATACCTATATGCGTTTTACGTTTTTTTTAGGTAGTATTAATCTAAATCGTTACGTAATAAAACATGTAGGCAATAAATACACGTGGTATCCGCTTTCGTTTATAAACGTCGTCCAAACCCGTCAGTAGTTTGCCGGCTCGAAACTCCTCCTTTGACTATATTATATTATTGCACGAGCACCACCATGAATAAAATAAACTGTAATATTACTCCGTAATCAAAGAAAAATAGTCAAAACAACTTGTAACGTAACCGCGGGGACCAATGTTTACGTGAGATTGACACTTCATAGTGTTGCCAGGGTCAAAAAAACTTTAGTTGGACAATAATTAATTTCTACTCTTTTTTGACGCACTGTACTTATGTATAGAGAAATTTTTGGAAGGCGGAGAGTGCACACTGCAATCCAACAGCCGCTGGGCGCGCTCGACTGGCCACGTTACTCCTCTCTTACAGAAGACTACCTTGAAATGTACTGCATTTCCCACTTTATCTTATTTCCCTAATGCACATACCTAAGTGTTTCGGTAGTGAGTGAGATGTGCCAGAGTCTATTCCCATCCTATCCCTTCCCATTTTCCCAACCCTTTTTCCAAATCCATTCCTATATCTCCAAAGGTAGGCAGCGCATCCGAGGTCGTGCCAACGTTTGTCATTTTGGACTAATGTTGGCATGTATCGCGGATGTCTATGGGCGACAGTATCCACTTACCATCAGGTGGACTGTATGCTCGTCTGCCGCCTTCGTCCATAAAAAAAAAGAAAAAAGATGATTAAACAGTGTCTAATATGTATAATAATTCTAAATTATGCAAACATTTATGTTTGTATTATAGTTCTAAATTATGCATTGGAGTGCAACACGGCCTAAGTGTGGTGTGAACGGCTTTAGATTATTTTACACCCCATCTTTACCCGTCTCGCAGAAGGCGACTAGGGATCACAAACCGCAAGTTCTGAGGAACTACAATTTGTGCATCGAAACAAGGTAGACTCGTCAACTTGCTTGGCCGGCCTGGCGTTTTGTGGCCCACCATTCCTCATGGAAAATACAGTGTGCATGAGAAGGCCCATGTCCAGCAGTTAACCATAAAATTGTTACTGTTGTGCAACAATTACAGAAAACTATACAATTTCGTCCGCATCTGTATTTCGATTGCCGCTTCCTCTTAAAATTAAAAACGATATTTCTATTACAATTTTAATTGCAATTATAAGATTTGTTTTTGCAATAGTAGCATAGGTACAAGGCCAACGCATCACATATTTTTATTAAGAATTGAACAAAATCTTAAACATTAACATTTCATTTCCAAGAAATTAGTACTTAGTTTGGCATTAATTCTACGTTATTCTATAGATTTATAACATGTATATGTACTAATATTATAAAGAGGTAAAGTTTGTAAGTTTGGATGTAGGAGGTAATCTCCGAAACTACTAATCTGATTTCAAAAATTCTTTCATCATTTGAAAGGTACATTATTCCAGATGGACATGGGCGATATATTATGTGCAAAAAAATTAACGGGCATGCAACGTATATAATAACGCAAAGCTAGTTATATAATAAAGAAAATAACCAAATGGTGTTAACATGCACAATGCATAAAGCTCTTTTTCATATACATATTATAGTTTCTTATATTTCTTGATATTAACGTGTTTAATAATGGGTAAGTTTCATTTTATCATTATTGAACAAAATGATAAGATGAAATTGATTATGATAAGGGAATTGAACAAAATGATAAGGGAATATCTTTCGCCAAGATCCAAAGAAACAACCTCACCACACAGTAACCAGAAAGATGCACTGGTTTTGTATCATATAATCTGTGACTTCTTAGTGTAGGTATTGTTGTTCCTACAGTTTTATTGATTAAGTTTAGATCTTTTTATGTTTTTGCGCAGTCTATAATACGTGTAACTAGGCTATTTGTTTTTTTATAGGGAAGTAGGCGGACGAGCAAGCGGTCCAACGTGATGGTAAGTGTTACCGCGGCCCATGGACACCTGCAACACCAGGGGTATGCTGGTGCGCGCCGACCTTTCAAAATCCTATTCACAGCTTTCTTATAGAGCCCCATATCGTAGCGTAATGGAAAGACCCCTTGAGGCAGTTCGTTCCACAGCCTACGGGTTCGCGGTATAAAATGATTTTTGGACTGAACAGTAGCGATACCTCCGTATCGAATTATGCCATCTTCCAATTGATAGGATGTCTATGAAAATATGCCTTACATTACCCTACTTCAATATGTAGTTTCGTTTCATAGCGCATCAGTTCGATCGGAGCCATAAATTAAAAAGAAATGATTAGGTCGTTATAAAAAAAATCCTTTCTTAATCAGTCTTCATAAGATTCAGCTAGAGCTAGTTTAATCTTGTGTGGTATGACAATTAAATGTTAGGGCATTGACCGATTAGAAGTAGTGTTACCATTTCTAGGTCGTTTATATACAATAGATGGTATCCACTAGGTTTGATTTTTCTAGTAGAATTCCTATTGGGGAATAATAATATCACGCAAATACTTTTTATTAATAATATATTAAAATCTAAAGCAATAACTTATAACTATCAATATTACAGAGATATTCAATCATTTGTGTTTTTACTGTTCTCTGTTTTTATGATTAGGCACACCTCGTTGTTCTTTTCATAATTCCCTTGCGGGTATCGATTGTCGCCATCATCGTCGAATGCTCCAAAAGCGCCGAACCCTCCCTTACCACCGAACGGTACCGCACAGCCACAATGGGGAACACAGGGTACAGGGATGACATATGGGATGGGGATAGGGCAGAAATTCGGGCATGTTGGGCCACAATCGCACCCGCTGCCAAAGCAGTGACTGTTGAACCCACAACCGTTACCTATATCATCCCATCCGCATCCTCCTAGACAGCCTATGCCGTTCCATCCGTTGCCACAGACCCCTCCAGGAGCGCAACTAGTTCCGCTACTGCAACAGTTACGTCTTTTGTTTAACGCAAGTAGCAGTAGGTACACGAGCTGATGCCATAGATCATCGTCATCGCCGTCGTCGCAGCAGGCCGGCAGCCCACAAAAAGGTTGTGGTAAGCTGGGACAGGTGCAGACGTTCGGGAAACACGGTGCAGAAGGCGGTTCGCAGATGGGCACGAGCGTCTTGATGTAGGGTGGCATGCAGTTAGGAGGAGCCGGCAACATCGGCCCGATGCACTGTCCATGGAGGCTACTACTCTAAACAATAAAATGTATATGTAATGTTACTGTTTTTAAAATTGTACGTTAAGCGGTTCATTAAAGCAAGGTCAAAGTAAATAATAAAAAAAAGATTATAAAAAATAAGTGATAATATATTCTAATATATAATAAATATTTTAAAAGGTTCTGGTGTGAAAAATGGGATTTTCTATCTGTAAAATTAGTATCTTAAGGGAGATTAAGATTAGATAGACTTAGATCCATAAAATCCTTAGCTTACTATAAGGTTATAAAAAACTGGGCGAGTGATGAAGCATAATGTTGAGCTATAGAGCTATTCAATACATTCCAATAATTAGGTATATTTATTTACTAAACCAAAATAAAATTAATTTTACCTCTAAAACAAGAAGCAAAGCTGAGAAAATACATATTTGAAGTTCCATGGTGTCAGTTTCAAACTGACCGACTTTTCATGTCATACTAACCTTTTATAAGGTAGGTTTCAAAAGGTAATTTAGATAATCATTTGTCATGAAATTTACTAAGAAAAAGTATTTGCGTAACTCAAAAATGTGATTTTGTGTGGTAAAATGCACTCCATAATTTATAAAACTTACACATCATTATTTTGTAACGGCTCACTTTAAAGGCAATGGGAAGTAAATGATAACCTTAGTAAATATTAAAATATTTTAAAATTTAGACTTAGATAAATTACAATAGATGTTAAGCAATAATAGATTCACGGCGTATTAAATATAAATACAAACACATATTTTAATGAAATTATTTTTTTAGAAGCATTACACACGACGATGAAAAAGGAGAAGTATTTAAACAATACAAATACACAGGTCGTTGTAACATCTTTAAGTACAACACGCATATTCACATAATTATAAAATAATTTATTTAGATATATATTCAATATTACAATACTCGTTATTGCAAACACGACAAACATGAACATAATATACACGTACTTAGCACAATGTTGGATGAACACAATTAGCGGCCTTATCGCTTAAGCGATCTCTTCCAGGCAACCGTAGTGTTGGGTATTGTTCTGGGGGTGTCAGTTCATGTGCTGCGCGGGCGCGGATCGCCCGACAGTCGGCCTTCAATCTTTGTAGTGTACGGAACACCTTGCAAAGGCGTCATTAAACGCCTCCCTGTTCAGCAGTTCCCGGGGCCCCCAGGAAGATCGAGAGCGGGTGAGCAGGCGGTTGCAAGGTTGGAACTTTTATTTATATCTTCAGTTTGACTTCTCGTATCGCGAATATAACACATAGATATTCAATTTTATACACTAAAAAACAAAGTTTATTTGATGGATTCACTATAAATAGGTATCGGTACAAAGTAAGGTATGGGTATAGTGTTGCACCTACAGCATCCATTATTCCAGACTTCATTGTCGTCAGTCAGAAGAATCATTAGTACCGGCAGTAAAGATTTCAAACGATTCGTTTTGGCTTTCGAAGATTTAACAACTACAGGTGGTCCGCATACCCACCCTGAAATATCATTCTGTGCCGAAATTAAAACCTGCGAATAATAAATAGTAGTTATATTTTATATTAATGATTTATTAGCCCAGACCAGAACCGGATTCTGAAAGGTCGGCGGTGCACCCGCATACCCCCTGGTGTTGCAGGTGTCCATGGGCGGCAGTGACCACTTACTATCATGCGGCCCGCCCGCTTGCCCAGTTGGTAGTGAGTACGACTGCTGTGCAATAGGTTCAGGTCTGGGTGTTGCATGTGTTGTGTTCGTTTTTGTATGTGTCTCTGGGCCCACGACACAGGGAATCCTAGTATGGGCCATTGAGTGTGGTGTTATTTATTTATTATATTTTAAAAAAATGGCTTCTCTTGATGTCGTAGGCCAAGATCCACTTCGGGTCACTAAGTCAGCGGAGTAAGTATTTGTTATATTAAGATAAACTGAGTTATAAAACTATGGAGATAATTATCAATGCAGATAAACTGTAATTATAGGTTTAATAAATAAGAACAAAATCTTTCCAGTTATTTCCACAAATTACTGACTTCCTTCAAGACATTAACTGTTGTAATATATTACACTTAATATAAATAAGTACAGGTAATTAAAAGTAATAATCGAAAAAAAAATCCTTACGCTGCTGCAAACACAGAAGAATATCAGTAAAGAGTAAAACCAGAGCGCCATTTCTTTTCACGTACATATTTATTGGTCGTTTACCTTTTATATTGAAATCGTTTGAAATATCAGCATTAAATTTATCAATTCTTTGAAATGATCCTATCTGAGCATGTTGCAATTGCTTCACACATCGACTCTTTATGTTTAACGTCGCTAATTTTCCTACGCCAAATTTCGACATGTCTGCTTTATTCAATTGTCGGTATTTGTTGTTCCTACTTTCTTCCTAATCCCTTTATTAGGCTTATGACACAAAGCCTTATCCTACCATAATTTTTAGATTTAGTCAGTTATGGCTTCAATAACATCATATAATTACATATCTTATTTTGATCTAATACCATTTTTTTTTCGGTATGGCTAAATTCTTGTGGCCCCAATGGCCTTTCAAGAGTCACCTGACATGTTTAGTTTAGGGCGAGCGCAGAAGCCAGGAGTAAAGAATGTGTGCAGCAATGAGCAATGCAGCAATGATGTGTGTTAACGGTGTAACGAGGGGGACGTCCACGTCTCCGCTGGCGGAGACGGTGTCTGTGTGCTGTGGTTGAGCGCAGTGTGAGAACCGCATTGGCAGCGGTGATTGAGTCGTCGGAGTCGTCCAGGATGTGCCGCGGGCGACGATAGCGAGGAGGGGCACTCCTGTCCGGTGCTTAGGTGAGGGAGGAGACAATCAGAGGGTTGGGATGGTGTGGGATAGCGTCGTAGTAGCGTCGGGCACACACACCATTTTTGGCGGTACACACACCATTTTTGGTCTTCTTTCACCCTTACATATGTTATTCGTAGCTTGCACAACTAGTGTATGAGGTAAATCTTACTTTACATTCATGCAATATATTTATCATAAAATCTGTAACCGTAACTAGCCCGTATCGTATACCTTCCACTGCTGGACATGGGCCTCCTCATGAATATTATCTTGTGCAGAGGGATCTCTGGCCTTAAAATGCCACGCTGGCCTAGCGAATGGGCGAGTCCAATCTTTTAAAGGTGGTGTGGTTCCTCAGGGCATGTAGTGACAGCATTGTTATCCCTTGGTCGCCTTTTAGGACACCCGCGGGAAGAGATCCGGTGGTGGTATTCTTAAGCCAGCCGACATCACACGGCCATAAAATTTTATAAAAGCAACATATTATATTGGTATTAGTATATATATATATATATATATGTGTGTGTGTGTGTGTGTGTGTGTGTGTGTGTGTGTGTGTGTGTGTGTATGTATGGAATGTATTTATGTATATGTTAGCATATTGTATGATATTGATATTGTATGTATTCACCATGTATATATATTTATCAACCCAGACGTTAGCTGGTAGAGAATGCTTTAAGGCATTAAGCTCGCCTACACCGTGTTGTGCAATAAAGTTTTAAATAAAATAAAAATATCATCATTAATAAATATCATTATTTTTTTTTTAAATAAAAAAAATAATATCTACATATTATCTAATAAATAATTACATTTATCTTAGACATGTAACTTTATTAAGCCGTTCCCGCAAAATACAGTTCCTTAAACTAAAACGTCGATTTCAATTTTATAGACGTCCAGTAAGTAGTATATGTATTTTATCGCACTTGACTAGTAACTATTAATAAGAAATTTTATTTTTACGTAATACTCATAATATCAGAATAAATGACAATAAAAATAATTAAACAATTACATTGTGTGAATTTATTTCACGCGACATTTATATTGCTTATCAACATTTTATTTTATATAAAGAAATACTGTATTGATAAAATCACTTTTATAATGTACCTACCACCTACCTACTGCTGTAAAAATAAACCATCTAAATAAAAGTCAGTTATACGTTTTGTATTGTATGTATTTATGAAATTTGGATTAATAATATTATTAATTATACGCACAGCTTTATAATGTACTCTTATTTGACTCTACATATATACAAATATATTTTGATATTTTCTTATGACTGCCTTGAATTAATTATTTTAAAACACAATTATATACATTACACAATCGTTACTATTATCATATTATCGTTACTCTGTAGTAATTGCAAATAGAACTATATTAGAATATAGTTATAATCGATTTTTACAGATATGTATTTGCAAAATTTTATTCAATCTTCCTTCTCAAACTCTTCACTCACACCACCAGTTGTTGTAAACACTGTATCAGATTTATAACTGATTTTCGTCTTGTCCCTAATAATATTAATCAACTTGGTCATAGTTATCTCTTTTGGTAATCGTTGATCTTCATTCGGCCATTCTTGTTTAACAATGGTCGTAGATGAATAGACTGTTGTAGTTTGTGGTTCAAAATTTTCAAATTCTTCTGGTGAGAGATCGTTTTCGGCAGAGGTCGAATGGGTATCTGATTCTTCGTCTTCGGAATCTAATACATGTAGACATGGAGGTTTGGACTGAGAGGAAGGTGAAGTTTGCAAATTTTGGGTCCAAGTATTTGGTAACAAAGGTTCATTATGTAAATGTGTATGATGATTATGACTTAATGTTTGAGGTGATTGGTTCAACGATGTAATTGGAATATGTAAAATTGCGGCTTTCGTAGGTCTGACGATGGAAAATATTATCGGTATGTTATGAATTGGTCTCTGTTCTAAATGGCTATGATGGCGGAAAGGTGTCTCATTGTTGTCAGGATAAATATCATTTCCGAAACTAGTTGACTCGGACGGTTCTGACGAAGTTACAGGCTCAAACGACAAAGTATCATAATTGGGCCTGGGATTAGTTAATGGTTGAAAGACAGGCACGTGAAAAATAATTGGTTTTAGTTTATAATGATGTGTCGATTTGGAAGGATGGTTTGGAGCGTTAATTAGATTTGAAGAGGTCACTTCTGGAGATGAACGTTTTGCCTTCACTGTAGGTAACGAAGTAGGTGCCGGAATTATAGGAGTTAACTGGTTTTCGAAATTTTTATGAAAAAGTTTATTCTGGAAGTTATCCGCTGAAACATGTTGCTTTCCCCAAATTACCTGTAACAATGTTATTAACTTGAAAAATATAGATTTTCTGTTATATACATGTATAATTATATATGTCAGAGCAATATGTTAGTTTTTTAGAATATTTTTTAAAATTAGTTCTAATATTGTTTTGCTAATATGCGTTGTAATACTTGCGTACGTTTTTGTAATTAGACAACATAATTCCAAGGGTGTTCACTGATTTAGGATTCTCAGGATTGTACAAGAAATTAAGCTCTTAAATTTGAAATAATACTTACAACAAAAGTAGTGAGAAAAATAAACCGCACCCGCGATCCCATCCTGTTCTCGTTTTGATGAACATGCAAAATTGTCTTCAGTTTTATAATAATACTTTATCATTTGAATTGTCTTTATATTAAAGTATTCCTTTGTCTTTTACCTATAACTGAAATAATAATAGCATTACGCACATACAAAAGATAATAATAAATAAATTCAAACACAGGTGCGAGATACAAGTATACAAAAATCATGATTCATTGTTTATAGATAATATATGGCAATACATTTTAAAAGAATTTTCATAATAGGATTCTGGAATAGGATTTTCTTAATAACTTAATTGTTAATACGAGTATTAATAATTTGTACTAAATACTAAATTCTACTGGTTACTTAAAACAAGTTAATTAGATTATTATTCTATCCTTGGAATAATGGAGCAATTAAATAAAATATCATAATTATTTTGTAACATTTTTATTTTCTTTCATATTTTTAATGGTTTCATTGCAAATTCATTACAATTATAAGTTTGTACATGGTTAAGTTTATCATCTTATAAATATTTTTACATTTTATAAATTGATATTTAATAAAGTGTAATATATGTTTTAAATACATTGCGGTTTAATCATCATAGTCATAATCGTAGTCGAGTTCATAATTTACATCCTCATCTTCATCATTGTCATCAGCATCATCTTCTTCACTCTCATACTTCTTTTTAAATATCCGGCGTTTCTTTTGTTTCCGTTTCAGTAGTCGTTCGCAGAAATTGTCTAATTCCTCGCATTCTCCATTGGCTTCCGGGCAAACCTCTTTATAAATAGGGCTATAATTCTTAAGTGTTGAATAACCACCGTATATGTGAGGGCTACGCATACTACTGCTTTTTCTGTTTACGCAGTTACAGCTACTGCAACATCCACAACCTGTATTTTTGTCCTGTAATAATTCGTATAGTAGAGGTAGCAGCACTTTAATATTTGAAGTTTTCGACCCTTCATACATTTTTGGAGTTATAAATGACACTGGTTGAGCAGGGATAGTCATATACTGCGGGGTTGTGGAAGGAGTTGGAGTTAGTATTATAGATGGAGGGTTCTGCGTATACAAATTTTGTGTATTCTGTACTCGATCCGGTATAGCGTAGTTAGAAGATATCGTTCGGTCATTTCTTAATCTCGGCAAATCTAATACAGACGGAGATATCGGTGAAGGTACACAAGTTGCAGCCGGTGTCTTGTTGATTATCGGTGCTGGAATATTTAGTTGCAGGAATCGCGGCCGGCTCTTTGGTGCTCTTTCGATAGCTGGTTTAGGACTGTATGCAGGAGCTATAGTCGATGATATTGGTGCAGAGCTTGAAGGAAATGTTTGGTGATTATTATTATAAGCTGATGGAATTTGATAACCAGTCGGAGGATTAAAAGGTTTTCCATTTTCATGGCGTCCGTTATTGGAAGTAGTTAAAGGGTTTGTCTGCTGTAAATTAGCTACTGGAGCATTTGGGAAACTGTTATGGTACTGTCGTATTTGCTTAGATAGTTCTAGCTTGTTTTCCATTCTCACATTTTGATTATTGTTTAAATTACATGGTTGTCCCGAAATTATCTGAAACAATAATATAAATTAGATAACGTAGGTAGTATGTATTAATTATAGCATATAAAAATAGTAATGTATAGTTCAAACCTCCAAATGTATTAACAAAGCAAATATGACCGGAAGACTGGCTAATGCCATCTTGAAAGTTTTAAACTGTCTAAATCATTCCTCTTATATATCTTATATAGAGACATGGCATAATAAAACGTTATAATATGTACCACGTTCATATGTTATCTGTTGCAGAAGATCTGTTATCGTTTAAATTATTTGGATCAAGTCACGTTCGTTCCGAGAACCTATGGTCACATTTCTTCTGTGAAAAAAATAGCATTGAATAATATAAATCGCAATAATATACCTTATTATAATATCGCAATATGTATAAATGAAAATTTAAAAGCAACTTTAATTGAAAGTTAATTGATATATTTATCCATTACTCTGAAATAAACACAACGTAGACTCAAATCATTCTTTTAATATAACTGTATTTAGTAACTGTACTGTATCATGTAGTATATTTATCTATTTAAACGAGTCTCAACGCGTATGTTTTACCTTATTTATTTTACTCGACGTTTCGGTTGGGTTGCACCAACAATGGTCACGAGTTGACTGAAAAGGCGGATAGTCCACGTCAACAATTTCGAGCAGTTTCATCAACTACCCACATTTGGTCTTCATAGTCCGGAAAGCTGCGGGACACCACACTCACAATATCAAAAGTAGTGTCAGACGAAAAATCAAGAGGCTTAATTTCATTAAATTTATTAATCACTGGATTCCATGTCGAGGACAATTTGTATCCATCTTCTCGATTGAATTTTTTATGTTTCTTATTTCTCGATTATTTTTTATGTTATTTCTTATTCTGTATGTGAGATGTGCCAGAGCCTATTCCCATCCTATCCCTCCCCATTTTCCCAACCCTTTTTCCAAATCCATTCCTATAGCTCCAAAGGTAGGCAGAGCATCCGGGGGCGTTCCAACGTTTGTCATTTTGGACTAATGTTGGCATGTATCGCGGATGTCTATGGGCGACAGTATCCACTTACCATCGGGTTAAAACATTGTTAAAACTCTGGAATTTCATTTGTAAGTTGATATTGCGAATATCAAGTTTACCCTTCTTTTAACATGAATGTAAGTTCATTTCTCTAGATACGAGTGTATTAGGTGCTTACCTATGAAATGACCGATTTTTATGAGAAACAGGATTTTTTTTTTGAAATAAAGATAATTATTATGTTAGTCGAAATATTGACCCATATTATCTACACACTTTCACAGTTAATTGACGCCACTCCTGTAAAAGTCTCGTGGACGTGTATCAATGAATTCTTCAAAAGCCCTAATCACAGCTACTTCAGAATCAGCTTAAGAGATGTGTGAGAGCGGCCATTGTCATGAAGATGAAGTGGAGATGAGCAATTGACCAAACTTGGTTGCTTTGTTGCCAGCTTTTACATCATCGTTTACAGCTCCTTACAGTACACATCTGCATCAATTTTTGACCGGCTCGCAAGAAACTGTAGTGGACAATACCGGCACAGGACCACCAAACTGATACCAGTAGCTTTTTCTTAGTTATCTTGCGTTTTGGATATTGTTGAGCTACAACTCCTGGAACCACCCACTGATACGAACGTTTGCGGTTATCGTACAGGCTCCATTTCTCATCACAAGTCACGATGCTATTCAAAATACCTTCGTTTTTGTGACGGTTCAATAACACAGTGCTCACTTCGACGCGTTGTTGTGACGTTCGTTCGGTTCATACGGTACCCACTTTTCGAGCTCTTTAGTTTTCCCTATGGAAGGCAGATGAACCAACATTGTTTTATCACTAATATAAAACCCTGCTGCTAACGCAACTGTACTTTGAGATGCTTCCACTATAGCTTTTAATTCATCGTCATTAACCTTGATCGTAGGTCGACCGCATGGCTCATCCTTAAGATCGAAATTTGCAGAACGGAAGCGTTCAAACCATCGACGCACGGTGCGATCGTTTGTGGTGTTTGGTCCATACACACTATTTGATATTGTTAGCTGTCTGACGTGCGTTGGTGCAGCCACGAAACTCATATTCAAATGATAAACTCATATTCAAATGAAATACTAGTTTTAAAACCAGAACATCGTAGCTATTAGATACATTTTGTTTTATTTTGAAATTCGAATTAGAACAGAAGATATAGAAACTCAAAGTGGCCAATAATAAAATCGGTCATTTCATAGGTAAGTACGTACTCGTAATATGTTTGCAAGTTAGTCTGTCAGTTTGCAAGATTACTGTTAATCTCTTACATTCATTATTTTATTTTTCATTCATCATAGCAACCCTGTGACCCGGTACGGATGACCATACCTCGGGCATCGAATTGTAGTCCGCGAGGAACCGAGACTTCAACGACATTGTGTCGTGTTCTAAACGACTATCAGCAACAGCTGCCACACCGCTCAACAGATTTTCATTCATATTTTGTCTTACTACGTCGTCATATATTTTAGAGGCAGGATATGTAAAAGAACACAATCTTAAAGGTGAATAAGTCAATTCTCAGTTAACTTTACACATGTGTAAGTTTTCAAAATAAATCTGACTGAAGTGAAATGGAAAGATTAGTAAACAAGTTTAATTTGCTAGGTAGTCTAACGGAGACAAAAGCGAGCAATACTTCTTTTATTGACTGTACGAAAAGTACATTTTTAACAACTTCGTCAAGTCTGTTATTGTTTATATAAATACAATTTATAATGAGTATGTAGTTTACAACCAAGAATAAAAAGTTTTTACGCAATCCGACTCCTTTAATATCTTTTATTCTTAGCAATGATAATAACCAACTTCTCTTTCGATGTTATTTCGATACCGCTTATTTCATCTATATTAGTACGGGTAATCAAATAAGGAGTGAAAATTGAATCACAATGCGTTTGATTTAATTAATAAAATATATTTATATATTAAAGGTTATTATTATCATTTAATGGCAATTGTGTATTGTATGATTGTTACTTATTATCTAGCAACAGTGATAAGCATGACAACAGTAAAATAGTCATAAATAACAGAACGTAACAGAAAGATACAAACGTACGGGTGGCGTAACAATTGGGCTTCGTATATACTCGTATTGCGCAAATAATATGGCAGGTACCTTCTCGACAATGCTCTACAATAATAATTTGATTTGTGACAGTAATCATAAAAAAATCATGTATTGTCTTTTATTTCTCATTGTTTTCAGGTTGGTAATTTTTAAAAATTAAAGTAAAATTAAAATAAAGTAATTAAATAAAGTAAAATTAAAAATTTACACCATAATTAAATACGAGAAACTGTTGTGGTATTTGTTTATAGCTGTATCCTTACAGATTAATTTTATTCTATGTCTTAATTTTATCTTTATGATTGATTGATCAAATAAATATTAACACAAATAAACAAATTATTCTTAAGTAATGAGAGACATAATTTAAAACAAAAATATAATGTTACATTTAATAAATCTTAAACTAAATTGAAAGAAAGTTTTTATTGCGGACATTGTCGTCAATCATCATCAGAGCTGTCATCAGAATGACCATTGCCTTTCTTGATTTTAGGATTATTTCCTGGTATAGGGATGATATAGGGAACGGGTATGTACGTGATGTTATTGTTACATTTGCAACAGTTCTTGCAACACTTGCAATTCTCGCAATGTTTATTTTTTCTTAACGCAAGCAGGATCATCGTCAGGATCACGTTTATGTCGTCGTCTTCATCTTTATGATGTTTCATCGGCAAACAACTGTAAGCTCCTGTGGGATGCAATTGACCACAGATCTCCACAACCTGGAAATATAAAACAACTACCATAATAAAAATTAAATATATTATCATAACGATAAAATTAAGACATTTGTAATTACAGCCAGATTTAATAAGAAATTAGTTAAATAAACTCTGATGTTTATATGTCCATATTTTCAAATATTCTTATATTTTTAAACGATGGATGCAGCCAAACCACGACTCGCTTGCTCCCATAATGCGGTTTATTACGAGGCGTATTCGAAAAGTAAGGGCCGTTCGCTTATATTTCAAAATCGACAAGTCGTAACACGTTTAAACTTGTGCATATCTGTACGTGCACTACTCGTGCAGCTATTTCAGGTGTTGTTTTGATTCAGTAGTCATTTGCCTATCTGTGCGTACAGTAAACAATGTCCGCGATAATCGTTGCTCCCGCCAGCTGTGAAGTTCGCGCTGTAATAAGATTTTTGTGTACAAAAGGATCTTCAGCTGCTGAAATTCATCGAGAGTTATGCCTAGTTTATGGACCTACTGTAATGAATGAAGGAATGGTTAGACAATGGTGTCGTGATTTCAAAACTGGACGAACAAATGTTCATGACGAAGAGCGGAGTGGTAGGCCCAGTATGCAAACCGATGAAATTGTTTCTCTGGTGGACCAAAAACTGCGATCTGATCGTCGGTTGACGATTAGTGCCCTGGCTGATGAATTTCCTCATCTTGGACGCACTACTGTCTACACAATTGTCACGGAAAAACTTGGATACCACAAATTGTGTGCAAGGTGCACAATTATGTCCACAAAACTGGTTCAACTCGCAGGCGGTGAGCTTCTATGCAGAGGGGTTAAGGAAGCTGGTGCAGCGGTACGAAAAATGCTTGGAAGTGAACGGCGATTATGTGGAAAAGTGAAGTAGATTTGTAGTAAACTAAATGTGCTAATAAAACCTATTTCATATGATTATAATATTTTTTATGACGAAACGGCCCTTACTTTTCGAATACGCCTCGTACTATAATGGAAAATTGCCTGTATGTGCCTGTTTCCTTTACGCATTATTGATTTGTTTATATTTTAAGCACCAATCATAATTTAATAAAACTTGCCAGAATTTTGTCAGTATAGTCAAGATTTTGTTCATGGCAAGCGATTCGCTTGCCATGAACAAAATCCTGACTATACTCACGTGTTAAGGCTACATTGAGACAAACAACAAAGCGAATAATTGCACAGCCTCCGGTAATTCAACAATTATTCACCTGCTCTCGAGGACATTCTGCTTTTTGCTTAAAATGAACTTTCTAGTCTTGCATTTCTCGCCTTTTTATTGCAAGCTTTTACAAGCTTTGGGTAGATAAGTATTAACTGTCTAAAATATTGATTTCTTTTAAAATTTTATTAACACGTAGACCAAAACTGAGTCAAGTAAGTATATTAATTATGTTTATGACTGAGAATAAGGTTTTTAATTGTGATTAAATAGTTAAGAATTTTATCACATAGGTATGTATTTACGTTTGAATGTAAGTTGCATTCTTACCTCAAAACTGAACATAAATAAAATAGCCGATAAGCAAAAATGAATTAATAGGCTTTTCATTTTGTAATTTAAAATAAAAAATATTTATTGAAGGACGTGGCATTAATGCACTTTGAATTTAAATGTCCTAAGTAACATTAAATACAATAAGTTTGGTAACAGTATTTTATATTTCCATATTGACTGTTTCGTCAGAGATAACATTGTTTTATTATTTCTTATCAGCGAAGAATACATTACGAAAGAAAAAGTTTCCGAATGTATATTCATTTATTACACTACCCACCTAACATATTGATTGGAATTATTTTAATAAATATAAAAATACAATAAAATTTGTTATTTCAGGTTTTAGTAACAATCAAAATAAAAAAATCACAAATGTAAATTAACATAATTGGTAAGAATAAGACAGATTTTTTAAAATCGTAAGTGAAAATTAATGTTAATTATAGGAAAATCATTACAAAATTCAACTTTCTGACATTTAACATATTTCTTTTGTAAGTAATTTACATGATGTTTTTTTATTATAAACTTCAATTAACAACTGTGCATCTGTGCACCATTCATTTACACAGTGAAATTATAAATATTTATGTCCTCATCACAATATAATCAATATATTGTTATAACTATGTTAGGAGGTCTTAGCTATATAACATAGAAAACGTAACCTTCAATATTCAAATGTATACGGTCCTTATATCTATAATTTATTTAATAATACTAGCATTACCATAGACAACAATCTGGATTTTGATTTTTTGGCAGATTTCTTCAATTTAGACGAGTAACCTTTATATACCGACTTGTTATATGGCGCTATGTTATTTTTTGTCAGTAAAGGATATGGTATAGACGGAGAAGATGAAGAATAACATGAGTTGGACAAAAATGTTGCTGGAATGTTATTTCCTTGAAGTATTGGCAAATTATATTCGATTAGTACAGGACATGATTCTATTGGAAGAGGAGAACTTAACTTAGGTAAGGAAGTTAATGGAAGATCAGCAAAAGTATTAGCTGCTGGAAAATTGTTCTCGATAAGTACAGGACATTTATCTAAGGTGAAACTTGAAGAACGATATGGATTGGGTAAGGTAGTTAGTGGAAGATTAGCTATAGTGCTAGGTAATGGTAAATTACACTCGACAATTGCGGGACATTTATCGACGGAAAAAATTGAAGGAGGATTTGTGTTAGGTAAGGAAGTTAGTGGAAAATTAGCTATTGTGCTGGGTACTCGTAAACCACACTCGCAAAGTAAAGGACATTTATCTAAGGAAAAAATTGAAGGAGGATTTGTGTTAGGTAAGGAAGTTAGTGGAATATTAGCTATTGTGCTGGGTACTCGTAAACCACACTCGCAAAGTAGTGGACATTTATCTAAGGAAAAAATTGAAGGAGGATTTGTGTTAGGTAAGGAAGTTAGTGGAATATTAGCTATTGTGCTGGGTACTCGTAAACCACACTCGCAAAGTAGCGGACATTTATCTAAGGAAAATATTGAAGGAGGATTTGTGTTAGGTAAGGAAGTTAGTGGAATATTAGCTATTGTGCTGGGTACTCGTAAACCACACTCGCAAAGTAGCGGACATTTATCTAAGGAAAATATTGAAGGAGGATTTGTGTTAGGTAAGGAAGTTAGTGGAATATTAGCTATTGTGCTGGGTACTCGTAAACCACACTCGCAAAGTAGAGGACATTTATCTATGCAAAAATTTGGAGGAGATATTGGGTTGGGTAAGGAAGTTAGTGGAAGATTAGCTATTGTGCTAGGTACTCCTAAATCACACTCGCAGAGTAGATGACATTTATCTAAGGAAACAATTGGAGGAGGATTTGGATTTGGTAAGGAAGTTAGTGGAAGATTAACTATACTGCTAGGTACTGGTAAACTACACTCAACGACTGCAGGGTATGCATCTATAGATAAATTAGGAAGAGCACTTTGTTTGGATAAAGACGTTACCGGAAGGTTAGATATAAGTGTTATCGGAGAATCACATGGCAATAAATTACATTCCGCTAATGGAGCGTTGCTCGATGGGAGGTTTGGAAAAAAAATTAAATTCGGAGAAACTGACATCGGAACAGCATTGTTTGTGTTTGTAATTTGGAAATGATTTGGTAAATTTGAGGTTTCTACTTGCGCAAAAGTATTAGATGGCGTGTCAAGTACTAAACTCAAAGCCGGTTGTATCGATATATCAAATGGCAATTCACCAGTGTCTAAGGTCTGCAATAAATTTGGATTTTCTATAAACAACGCGTTAGGAAACACATTGGTGTTTGGGAAGATTTGAAACGAAGGGTTTAGCTGTTGATTTGTCTGTTGATGAAGCAGGTACTCGTCCGGGCAGTCGTTGATGACCAGGAACGCCTCTTCTCCTACAATTTGTGCAGGATCGACTGGTCCCAAATATTGACCGACGATTACCTACAGATTGACAAATTATATATTAATCTCAATATTACACAAATCATTTAAAATTACATTTAACTTACCGATAAATCTAAAAATAATATGAGGAAAGCTAAAAGAGCCTCTCTCCACGAGGCCTTCATGTTAAATAAATAAGCTTCATAGTGCATAATTTACTTTTATGTAACATACTTACAAAATTAATTATCTTTCTACAATTTTAAAAGAAATTCATTATGTGTGACATTTATCAAAATGAAGTAAACTTTTACATAATTACTATGTAGGTACAGAATTATACCTACATATCTATCCTTATGAGTTTGTGTTGCAAATTTTTGTTATTATAAAATTTAATTTATTTAACTATATGTGGTTACACTTACAAATACAGCAAGCAGAAGTATTTTATTATTGAATTTTCATATCGATTCACTTTTAACTTTTACAAATATGGTCACTATGAAAATTTATTTTTCTCAATCTTTACGTTACTTACTGAAACTGACAGAATAAATTGCATATCTAAATTCATTATTTAGTTATATTATTATACGAGTATTATGATGTATGATTTCTTTCTTGTTACAGGTGAGCGGAATTGAATAGAGTTCTTCGTTCACTTTGGTATATTTATCTACTAACATGTTGTATCTTACCATAACCAAATCAATTTAGATTGCTTTATCGTAGGTGTTCAATCTTTTGTTTCGTATTTCAATAATGGTGTTTCATCTACAAAAGGCGACTTGAAGCATCGGTTGATGTTTCTAAATAGCGTATGTAGACAATGTCTGCTCATATATCAAAAGATTTATTGAGTAGAAAAGCTTCAAAGACCAAAATAAGCATATCTGCTGATTTGACAATGAGACGACCGCCAAAATCGTACTTTATTGCCATAAATATTCTTAATAGGTGGTGTCATAATCCTCAATGAGACGATTTGTAACTAATTCGTAACCTGCTCACAGATGTAGGGTCGCGTTGAATGATATCGCGCGTTGAGGCTTGGCGATTCTCCACGATGCGTCCTACACTCAGTTCGCTTGTTTGGTACTTTACTTATACAAAGAGAGTTAAATATCGTTTTTTAAACCTTCCTTATATTGAATTATAATACATAAAGTATCGGCCAATCGAGCGTTCACACAAATACAAACTCCTTTGCAGCTCATTTTCAACTTCTTCAATAAGTGGTTAGATAACGAGCAAATAAAACCTTGAACAAATGTTATCCTCATTTAGTTAGAGCAACGAAAATGTAATTTAAAATCATCTTAATGACACGTTTACGAACGCAGAAAAAGTTTGTAATCGCGCGAACGGTTGTTCAATGGTTTTGACTTTTCCATAAGAAATAATTGAAAAAAAGCTACATTCGATCGAGAAAAATACATACTAATATAATATTACGTCTGAAGACCATAAACAAAAAAATGCTGATTTTTTGAGACGAATTGCTACGGCATGCCCTCCGATGTGTATTACTAGACTGAAGGGTATTTATAAGAGTCATCATAGCAATAACGGAAATGTGTTTCCTTCCGGAAACACGTCTTATGGCCCCCTGTGAATTTTGTGCACATGACATGGGGGACAAATTACTGCTCGTTTTAAATATTGTAAACGATCGTTCAGAATGGATTCTAGTTTCTGCTTAAGTCAAATGGTAAAAGATCCATAACATACGTCTATTTTTTTAGATTTTGTTTAATGCGATTGTGCTTATATCAGAGAATGCAATAGGTTGTATGTATAGGTTGTATTTAGTTGTTGTTGTTGTATTACATTTTAAATCTATATTATAAAAATGGCATTGATTATGACACTTTTTTTTCTGAGTTAAGTGGATTCAAACTGCTACTTTATCGTCTTAGGATAGTCTGTAGGTACAGTAGGTACATCTATGTGCCTTTTCACATAATCATCTATGAGGGTTTGTTGGAAGTATGGTCAGAGACAATGTAGTAATCGGTAATTACTACGATGACGGAGACTTCATTAATTACAGTAATTATCACAATTTAGTGAACTATAATTACTAGGATTGCTATACCGTTCATCAACTATGTATAGTCGTTCATTCATTTAGGATTAATACACAAATAAGCAAAACTAAACTAAGTGAAACTGAACAAAATACTAGACAAAGTGACAAAAATTAAATTTTACAAGACAGGTGATTTTGTATTTGCGTTTATTTGTTTTTGTATTAACTTACAAGGCGCTTGGACTACTGCTAAAATATCGTGCAAAATATAAGTAATAATTCAAAAATGTTTTATTGTTTATAAATTTACAGTAAACTGAGATGAATGGCGTAATAAAACAAAAATATCAAAATTAGCGCTTGAACTAGTTATGCATAATTGTATCTAATTGAGGTTTACGAATAAAAACACATTTTTTTATAGATAAAAGGCGGCAGACGAGCCTGATGGTAAGTGGATATACTGTCGTCCATAGACATCTGCGATACATGTCAACATCAGTCCAGAATGACAAACATTGGCACGCTCCCGGATGCGCGGATGCTTTGCAGGTTAAAAATGGATTGGGAAAATGGGGAAGTATATAATGCGAAGTATAGTATATAATGGAAATGAGCTCTAGCATATCTCACTCACTATCGAAACACGTCCGTACATTGGGGAAATACGATAAAGTAGGAAATGCAGTACATTTCAAGGTAGTCTTCTGTGAGAGAGGGGTAACGTGGCCAGTCGAGTGAGCCCAGCGGCTGTGGGAATGCAGCATGCACTCTCCCCTTACAATTAGGAATAAGGAACTTTATATTCCTTAAGAATTACATTCACTTATATGAGATATACTCGTATAAATTATTCACTTGCTGAACGGCCTTAACATCACGACGCGTCGATCACGGAATAAACATAGATAAGACAAAAATCATGTTCAATGAACATGTTCTTCCGGCACCGGTAAGCGTTGAAGGTGTGGCACTCGAAGTTATTGACCATTATGTTTATCTTGAGCAGACCATCCAACTAGGCAAGTCCAACTTCAGCAAAAAAGTCTATAGACGCATTCACCTCGGCTGGACAGCATTTGGGAAAATACGTCGGTTCTTCTCGTCACCTATACCACAGTGCTTGAAGACGAAAGTTTTCAATCAGTGGCTCCTGTCAATTATGACGTATGGTGCTGAAACGTGCCCTCTGAAAGTCGCTCAGAGAGCTATGGAGAGAGCTATATTAGGAGTTTCTTTGCGGCATAAGATCCGAAACAAAGAGCTTCGCCAAAGAACTAAAGTGATGTACTTTAGCTATGTAGCTCACAGAATCAGCGTGCTGAAGTAATTGTGGATATCTTAATAATTTCAAATAGGAATACACAGAACAAGTGCAACTCGAAACGTCATAAGTCAATGTACCTAGTGTTTGTTTTGTGTATAATGTAGTAATTTTTTGAAAGTTATCATAGATCTTGATGCTTTAGTATCTTTTGGTCGTTCATACATAATTTCGTACTTTTATGCCGTAATTTGTTCGTGATGTTTGTAAATTTATATAGTTTGCATTTCTCAGCAGATTTTTGTATTTATGGTTTTTTAGTAAATGTTATTTGCGTATGTCATTATTTAGTATTATACCTATTAATATACAGTTTTTATATGGTATATTTGTAAGATAGATATTCATTAATTTAGTTTCACTGTATATTTTGGGTGTAAGGAAATCATAATGATAATGCAACAATATCTTTATTAATTTATTCGCTGCCTTTTATATGCGCTGCTTGCAAAATTTCCAAATTTGTCTTTGCGGCTGTGCCCCATACAGGCATACTTTATCAGGCAATCAAAGTGTGCTTTAATGAGTGAGTTATAAGAGTATATTGTGTGATGCATTACGCGGTATACATCGAACAACAATACGCAGAGCTCCCATCAGAGAAGTTAAATTAGTTAATTATGTTTTGATTTTTTGAATGTGTGGTTTCCATGTCAGTTATCAGCTGTAATGCGAATCAATCAATTACGATCGCTTTTGATAGAAACATAAGGTAATTGTATGGCAATAATAATTACTAGTGACGATGATAATACTCTTACAATGAGACATTAAGGGTGTAGATCGTGAAAATCACCGAAAAGAGTGTTACGATTTTTCATATTTAACCTATTTACATATGATTGATATCAATGATAATTTGTATATATTACAATCAAAGACCAATAAGTATGTTCATGCTTATATTAAACTCTTAAACCTAATAGTTGTTATATAATAAACGTCAACAAACGCACAAAATTGAGTAAAAATGCAAAAACATGACTTCGTATTTTTCAGATTTAACCCCATAAATCAACACAAATTGATAAAAAGAAACACTTTTTGAACACTGAAGAAACCAATAAGTATAGCTGTATACTTCTTTTTATACCTTTACAAACAAAGACTTCCTCTTTTAAAGCCCTAAAATCTAGATATATTTTAAGGTAAATTTTTCATACACAAATGTATGGGATAAAACGTTCGTTTCATTCGTGCAATCTCGGTGGTCTGCAGCGGCAGTTCCTTTCTGTAAGTGAACGCGACACCACGCTTGTCGGCTGCAGACAGCAGAATTACGTATTGTGAATTTGTGTTTTTTGTAAAAAACTGTAAGTATAACATTTTTGTAATTAATTTATTTTCAGTTAGTAGAAAGTATCGATATAATGAATGTCTGAAAGAAAACCATGATGGAACTAGATATAAATCGTAAAAAATACAATATCTACACTAATAGGTATTATAAAGAGGAAAGATTTGGATTTTTGTATGTAACGAATAAACTCAAAAAGTACTGGACTGATTTTAATAATTCTTTTATCATTCGAAAGCTACATTATCACTGAGTAACATAGGCTATTTTTTTCGCAGGACTGATTGAATTTGAGTGGCATGCCAGGGAAAAGAAAGTTTTGTACGCATTATAAAAATATGAAAGCCAAAAGATCTCGGAATAAAATGTAAGTTCCTCCCTACTTATTTATTATCGCATTTGAACAGGGTACATTACAAAGCTAATACAATATGTCATATGATTTAGATCGCCCGATTCAGACATATACCTACAATAACATGTAAATATTGGTTTGTATTATCTATATCTATACTGATAAATAAAATTGAAGTATCTGTATGTAATATCAAAATAATAGGATTTTTAAAAAAAAAAAGGCGATACGGAGTTCGCCGGGTCGGCTAGTATTGTCTAAATATCAAATTGTGGAAGTAGGTAGGCGACAGCGCAACTTTGTCGACATACCTATACCGCCAAACAGACGCGAGGCGCCTAGCGTCTGGCTTAGGGTTGTACAAAATAAATAAAAAGTGGATAATATTGATGAATAATATTTCCAGTATTGAAAATAAAGAAAACCTTGGGGCCGAGACTCTGAGCAACAATGCTACGCGCTGTATAGAGGTAAGTTGTTATACGTAATTCTTGTAGACTTGTTACATAAATAAACAAACTACTTAGTTAGTGATGGGCGAAGACAAAATCTCAATACCTACCTATAGATTTTTCTTGCAATATTTATTATTTTCATCGAGAGACAAACACCTTAGTACCGAAATACTTCTCAATTACTTTCTCAAAAGAAAATTTACGTTCAAATAGGTGACGTCATAAAAAAACAATACCTAATGCGTAAAGAAATTATAATTTCTATTCATCAGGAACCTAATATTGTATTAATTCTTTTGCATTTTTTTAAATTTTTAATTATTTTTTATAAAAAAAATCAAGCCATTATCTTTCTTTACAGGAACTAGTTATTGAAAACGACCAAGAGGGAAAGGTGGATGAAATGGAAGTTGGGCGTAGAGTTGTAGACGTTTCTTTTTTTTTTAAAGCTCTTCAGGCCATAGGGGACCACGGTCCAATGGATTGTAAGTTAAGTTACCTCAGTATAATAGGTGAAGTAAAAGTTGGTCTGGACTCAAAACTCATCATGAAATGTAGTATGTGTAGTATGAAATTTACTGTGTGTTTGATTGAAAAGAAAGAAGATAGAATGGAAGTGAATCATCAAATTGTATCTGGTATCATATCATCTGGTGGGAGCTACTATCAGTTAAAAACATTAACTGCCGCAGTAGCCCTACCAATCATGTCACCTTCATTATACAATGAAATTAATAATACGGTTTGCGATTGGTGGGAAAAGACAGCAGCACATTCCATGGCAGAAGCTGTCAAGGAAGAAGCGGAGTACGCAGTGTCTATAGGTAGTGTTGATAAAAATGGTACACCATTAATATCTGTTGCTGTTGACGGTTGTTGGAGCAAGAGATCTTATGGTAAGAATTTTTCCGCCTTGTCCGGCGCAGCTGCGATAATTGGCATTAAAACTAATAAAGTATTGTTTTTTGGAGTTAAAAATAAATACTGCGTAGTTTGTGCACGAGCCGCAAAGAACGACAGTCAGCCCTCGGAACACCGTTGTTTCAAGAATTATTCGGGATCATCTACCGGTATGGAATCGACCATAATAGTTGAGGGGTTTAAACGTTCCATTGTTGATCACGGTGTAATTTATAATAAATTTGTAGCAGACGGCGATTCCAGTACTTATAAAAAAATATTAGATTCGCGACCGTACGGTAATTTAACAGTAGAGAAAATTGAATGCAAAAATCATCTTTTACGAAACTACTGCAATAGCTTGGAGAAACTGTCGAAAGACACTAAGTATCCTTGCGAATTGCGGAAATTCCTAAAAGAAAGGTATTTGCGTTTAAGAACGGGTGTAAAATGCGCTATTAAATATTGGGGCGATCAAAATCAGTCACTCGAAGAAAAAATAAAAAATCTTAGTGAAGATATCCTAAATGGTCCACAACACGTATTTGGTAATCACCAATATTGCAAGGAGTATTTCTGTAGACCTGATACTCGTCGAATAGAACCTGTTGGGTTGCTTCCAGCAATTGTTGGATGCGGATTAATGGACGCGGTACACATTTTAAGTAAAAGACTGTCATATCATTCTAGAAGTTTAATTCATAATTGTACAAGTAATATAGTTGAAAGTTTTAACGCAGTGATTGCCAAATTAGTAGGGGGTAAGCGTGTAAATTATTCTTCCCGTGGTTCTTATGCGGGCCGATGCGCAGCTGCTGTTGTGTCTTTTAATACAGGATAGATTCATAGTAAAACTCATGAAGTAATATTTAAATCTAGTCCTAATCCTTTGATCGCGAAAGTGGAAAATTGTAATCGTAGAATCCGTTTAATTGCTAAACCTAAATTAAGATTGAAAAAGAGCCACAGCGCTGTATCGAAAGACGCTCACTATGGACCAAACTGCGAAAAACCTGATCTGAGTCCAGAATTATATGAGAAAGCCAAGTCATCTTTTTTAGCCGATTTAAAGTTGTCTTGTGCTGAAAGAGAGGAGCTTGAAAGGTCGACCCATTTGCAAAGAAGTAGTTCTGAGTGGATGAGTACAAGGAGAAAATTACTAACCTCATCATCGTTCGGGGAAGTTTGTAAAAAACGAGAGAGCACAAGTTGTGCTGTTCTTGTTCGTAAAATCGTTTATGGTAGTAATATCTCCAGTTTGCCTGCTGTACGGTACGGTATCGAAAACGAAGAAACCGCAATTAAACAGTTAGAAATTCAAGAGAATATTAGTATACAAGGTTGCGGTTTGTTCGTCGACGATCAATATGAATTTCTTGGTACTACACCAGATGGCATTTATGCAAACGGTTTAATTGAAATTAAGTGCCCACATTCTTTAGCTGGCATGACTCTTGATGAAGCAATGGCCAAACATACCTTTTGGGTTAAGGACAAGGCTTCCAAGGGTTATGTCATAAATAAAAATCATAACTGGTATTTCCAAATTCAGGGACAGGTACATATTACTAAAAGAAACGTTTGCATGCTTGGCATCTGGTTTGGTGCTACTGTACCTATGAAAGTTTATATTATAGAAAAGGACGACAAATTTTGGGAGGAGAAAATGGAGATGAAATTAGTTAGGTTTTATTACGATTGCCTACTTCCAGAATTAGTTGATCCTCGGCAGTCACGAAGCATGCCCATTCGTGACGCGCCCAGTATCATAGAGGCTATGAAAGAGAGGAAAGAAAGAGCTTTACGTGTTATGAAAGAGAAGAACGCCTAATGATTTTGAAAGATACAGGTAACTTAACTACCCAGCCAGTCGATTCACGTAAACACGCCAGTCCAAAAGTCGTTTTAACTTAGGAACTTAGAAATCGCCTTTTGGTTTTCTGTTTTAAACGCACTTACTTATCTAGTCTTGGATTGTCATAAATCTTCCAATAGCTCAATTACTATACAATTTCTGAGTTACCTGGTGTAAAGAATCATAAAAATTGGTTCAAAAATACAGCGAATTGAGAATTCTCCTTTTTTTAAGTCGGTTAAAAGGGCTAAATTTGCAAAAAACGAAGTGACGTCACTGCGCTACGGTTTTTATTACTTACGTGAATCGGGCAGCTGGTAACGTTTTCATTCTGATAGGTTTTGTGATAGCCATTGATTTTATCATCAAATTAGCAGAAATCAGAACTTGATCCGTAATCGAATGAAAAACCATTAGAATTTTGAACTCATATTTCGTTATTGTTTAATTACATACTTTTAATTAGTATATTAATAATTTACAAACTTCTGTTAAAATTAGTAAATAAATGAATTATTTACTAATTTTTGTACAACCCTAGCACGCTTTTGAGATAGCGAGTAATGGCGACTCATATTTGTTATTGTGTAGTAAATAAATCATTTTTATACTTGTGTTTCATTTATTGACATTTTTTTTAAAACCCTAGGATTTTTTTTAGATATCGACGAGGTGATCGTAAACAAAAAGTAAGTATTTGAGTTTACGCAATAGGCACATTTCCTTGCGTAGAGATAAACACACTTCCTACTGAATTTGCAATTATTTTATTGAATGAATATTTTACGAATTAGAATAAATTTTGGTAGTGAAATTACAAATAAATAAATAGTTGGAATTTTAGGTAAGTAGAATACAAAAATGTCAGATGTCAAATGATAGAAAAACATAAAAATTGTGTCTCAACTACTCTTATTAATCTATTAAAAAGAATCAACAGCTAGTTTCCAAAAATTCAACGTTATTGTTATGCTGTAAATATTCAAGTTCAATAACAATTTCTCAACGTGGAACGTTTGTTGCAAAACATTTTGAAAATCGCGCTCTCTAGGTCATTCATCCGCCCCGTCGGATGTTACATTAAACTTTGGCGCTGCGGTCGCTCGAAATCGAGATCTCAGGCCAACAATCTACACCCTTAATCTGTCCGTACCGATTCTATAGCATTCTTATAGAAGGCTTGTCAAAATAATAGCTGCTGTGATCAACAATTTCAAGCCTGAAGTACTGTCAACGTCACGACCTCAAACTCTACAGGGAAGTACCTATTTTAGCGACTTTGTTCTCACCGCCGAGATAAGAAGCTTACGATAAATGCTTTTTGTGACGACGACGTCCGCTGTCTGCTTGCGGCGTGATTGATGTCTCCGATTTCTACATAATTATTTCGTTCTGCCATCTATTTTCCAGTTAATAAAGATTTCTTTTTGATTTTTTCTCTAAATTAATTATTCCTCCTAATAGAAAAGACTTTTTTGTAACAAGGAATAGATTACCTATCTGTATTCTTACTATCTATATTGTGCGTATACTCTATATGCGTTTTGATCTTATTAAGTGCCCCAAATAAAACCTACAAATGGCTAACTAATTGTCATTCAAAACAACTCGCCAAAAAGTTTTCAAGGATAGCTTAACCATTGTTTGATGAGTGATGCTGATGACAGTGTAATACTAACCTGTCACAACCTGTCCAAGAAGCTTTTTACGTTCTCTTTAGCAACTCACCGATTTTTTATAGGTCGCCTAAACAAAGTAATAAAACAACTAACATAAATAAGATTTTGTAATAAACAATATAAGCCCTACGTACGTAGTTAAAATGACGTTTGAAACTGATTCAGAAATGTATTCCTTTAGATGTGGCGAAATACGAGTACAGTGCTACAGTGGGAATGCTTCGAATTTTAGAGGTAGTTAAAGGGAAACAAAATTGGATAGAGCTCAGTAACAGCTAGGGTTGCCAACCCTACTATATAATATAGTATCCTACTATAATTGGACTACTATATTTATATATATATATATATATATATATATTTCTATATAGTAGGGCACTACTATATTTAAAAAACATCTATAGTACTACTAAAAAAAACTAAAAAAACTACTATTAAAAAACTACTATATTTGCATGAGAAGCAAATTCATATATATCGGGAATTCAAATATCGCTGAACATTTTCTACAAATGTGTCAAATTGGTTGTGGGAAATAGTGTACAATTGTAGATATTTTCAAAAATTTTCAGAACTGAATACAACAAATGAGGAGCAAAGGAAAAAGGAAATACACTAAAGGAAAATTATATGAGATACAAGACAAAAAAAAACTGAAAAGTTAGAGCAAGAGTTTCCTGGTGTTTTAAATCACTAAGAGGAATTTGTTGCTATTTTTGACAAAGTCAAAATTATTTAAACAAACGGTTCTTTTTTTCAAAATCAAATTGTTGAGTCTTCTAAAGGACTTCAATCTAACAACAAAACTGGAATTTTCCAAATTTGAAACTTGAAACATACTATAATATATTTTTTATTTTTTCACAAACTAATACATGAGTTATGGTTCTTTTTATGGATGCTAGGCTTGAAAAAATTCGGCTTAAAAAAGTTGGCAACCCTAGTAACAGCACCGAAGTGTAAATGTTTTGGTGTTGTCGACGTCACAGCAAATATGAACACGATCTATTTATTATATGCGGCTACTGTAAGTTGTGAGAATAATAGATAGGAGTATGTTTTCAGACATGGCGAAATACATGTAGATCACTTGAAATTTTAAAGGTTCTTAATTGTAAGGGCAGGCAAGCGGATCTCGTAGAGATCAAAGGGCGGGCTGCGGGTAATTGGCGCGACCTTTGCATTTGTGACCCAGTTGCGCACGCGCCGGGACGCGGCTGCGTCTGTCGCAACGCGTGTTGTAATAGTATGAAATGAATTGGACGTTAAACGTATCCAGGCGAGTGTCAACGCGGTTAACAACGAAATCTATTTGCCATTAAGATATAACTTTGTTGTCATCAATATTTCTAGCTTTCCTTTGTTCTTTCAGTTCGTGATATACCTACACATTTTTTGAGGTTCTTTATTTTAATGATTTTTGAATGAATATTTGCGACCTATTCAAACCTATTCTACATTTTACTGTACCCCAGGGACGGTATAGGAAAAGGCATTACCAAAGATGGGAGAATGATAAGGTAGTGGCGGGAGAGATATGGAGGAGAAAGGCTTATGACAGGGGACTCTGGAGAAGACCTTTGCGGAGAGGCAAACTGATCAGGACCGATGTATGATGGGACTATATTGTGAATACATGCGTAATGAAAACAAAACAGTAAAGAAAGGTTTGTTTTATTTTAAGGATTGAATATAAATGAGTCAACTTTACTTTTCCCAAACTATAAACCCTGCTGCTAACTCAGCCGTAGTTTGGAAGGGACTCGATTTGGAAGGCCTTTAATTCCCGAAGGAGTCGTTTCTGAGGTTAAAATTTCTTGAAGGGAACCACCAAACCAATAACGCACAGTACGTTCATTTGTTACGTTAGGTCTCGTTAATATTATTACGTCCCGTTTGAACCACGTTATTGTCCCGAGGGATTACATATTCGAAAACAACCCGAATTTTAAACTTACCTGGTACCTGGTAAAAGTGTTGGCTGAGGGCCGGTGTGTGTTGACGGTGTAGCCAGGGGGACGTCCACGTTTCCGCCGGCGGGGACCGTGTATCTGTGAAGTCTGTGACTGTGGTGTAAGAACCGCATTGGCAGCAGTAATTGGGTCGTCGGGGTCGTCTAAGACGTGCCGTGGACGACGGTAGCGGGGAGGGGCACTTCTATCTGGGACATAGGTGAGGGAGGTGACGATCAGGGGGTTAGGATGGTGCGGAATCGCGTCATAGTAACGTCGGGCGGTGTCTTTCACGTATTTGACGATGGAAGGAAGTTCCAAGTCTTTAGGGAGGTCGACATTGCGTGAGTACCATGGAGTAGTCACGGCCTTACTTACGCACGAATCTATTTTGGAGGGTTCAGGGAATTTTGATGTTGGAAGGAGCTGCGTGTGCGAACACAATGCTAGTGTAGGTCATTACAGGGGACGTATGATAGGTCGTCATGTGTATGATAGGTCGGACAAGCGTTTAATTTACTAAGCAACTCCCGACTTACTTTGACGGGACTGGATATTGACAGGATACGTTTTAGATTTCGAAATTGTTCATTACGAAGAAAAACTTTACACTGGCAGAATGTGCTAATTGCACCATTGCCATATACATATATATATATATTGATAAAAAAATATAATATAAATAATTTTGCTCATTTTGTTGTTTTTCTACTACTGTAAAATTACTAAATAATGTTTTATTAAAATAAAATAAAAATATCTATTAAAATAGTCCATCTGCTAGATGGACAGACGACCTCATAAAGGTGGCGGGCACCCGCTGGATGCAGGTCGCTGCCGATAGGTCTAAATGGCGGACAATGGGGGAGGCCTATGTCCAGCAGTGGACGTCTAAAGGCTGAGATGATGATGATGATGATGATTAAAATAGTTAAAACAATATCTATTTACTTATCATCTATTTTAACTTTTCATAAATTAAAATAACTGCATGTAGCTAAATAGTAGAGTTGGTTGAGATTTAGATTACATCCGAAATTTAGTCGCCTCTTTATTTAAATTTACAATAATTACCTGATAACCGTAAACCTTTTTCTCAATTAATTTCTGTCTAACTAGTTAGCGGAGTTCTTCGTAATTATGTTCCGTAATTGATTGGTGAATTCATTACAGAGATTACATATTTTATTTTGGTAATTAACTTCACTTGATTTATTGTTATTTACTGACGATTTATAGCGGTGAATGTATATTTAAATAATCGCACCTTATAAAATGAATTCATGTTAATATTTATATATTTTAATTAATTATTTTATTTATGAACAAAAATTATGTTCCTTGTTGGTATGGAATGGTAATTTTTTTAGAATATTTATTTCAACTTTACAATAATTGCTACTTACTGGTGAGACCGAAAATCACTTTTAGGTATAGTTCAATGAAAACTACACATTGCCAAGATCACAACTTTCAAATTTGAAAAAAGATTCACAGTGTTTAGAAAAATCCCAAAACTATTTCTAGTTCAAAGATTTAGTGGTGTGTAGACAAACTTTTTGAGTAATCGACATTGATAGCTTGAAATAAAAAAATATTTTGGAATGTTCAAAATTTTAACACTTCAAAATTTTCCAAACTTCTTGCATATGCTCACTTATACTTTTTAGGTATAGTCTACGCACAATATATGTATGTAGTAAGAAGCTGTAGATTCTTTTCTAAAACTTATGAAAAGTAATGAAATTTACTTTCCATTGGATGCCGCGTGCCATCTTTGTTTTTTCTGATGCGCTCAATCCTAAAAGCTATGCGCTATGCGATCTATTTATAGAAATAGTAACGGAAATGTTCTTTAATGCAGGCGACTAAATCTGTAATCTGCGCGTTGCTCAATGAGCTGTCATGTGTATGATAAGCCCGGAGGACGTTGCCTTGTGCGTGTGCGCGCTCTTACCTGTTACAGTCTTATCAGTTATCACGAATTTATCTTGTCCGTACTTGTGTAACTACAAATTACACTTATGTCTACGTACCTAAATCATAAAACTTGTAATAAAGCAATGAGAATTTTTGTGGGAACATATCAAAAACTGTTTACTTTCAATATACATAAAATCTATATATAATTAATTAATAAACGAAGGTAATTCTAGTAAGATAATTCATATTTACACATAATTAGTTAAAAACCCTACATAATTAGTTAAAAACATTGAAAAAAACACTTTCCGCGACAAAGTTTACTTCTGAGTTTAGAAGCACTGCTGTTATTGTTGCACTCTAGTGTACTTCTAAGGAATTGTTACAATAAGACATTATTACAATGTTACTGTAAGTACAAAGGCGGACTTATTCCTAGAAGGAATCTCTTTAAGCTTTTTTGGAAGAACTTGAAAGCAGAGGTTATAATAGGACTTTTTGGAGGAAACTCCAGAATTGAAGACCAGTTTTTGTTTGATTTTATTATAAAAATTGTGTATTGTGGGTTTTGTGGTCTAATAATGATAGTTTATTTTTTTTGTTATTGTGCGTAATGCTTGTGATAATCAAGTAAAAGCATAGGCAAGTTATTCTGTGGTATAGGACTGGGATTTTCGTATGCTTAGGCTTACAAGGAGTCCTCTTTTGTCCTCAGTAAACTTACTATCACTTTACTGAGCGACTCCTTATTTACATCGACGGGATTCGACATTAACGGGATGCGTTTTGAATTGTTTTGACATTGAAATTGTTAATTACGAAGAAAACTCGACATTGGCTAACTGCGCTCTTGTTACATACTTTTCCCGGCTAATGTCACGTAAAATATGATTCGCCCAATCTTATGCTAGCACATTTTGCAACTTAGTTTTGTAAAAGAAACAGAATAAAATAATATCTACTGTTGTATTATTATACCTCGTCAATATATATTTATTTATCGAATAATTTATAAACTATATATTATGACAATAAAATCTATTAATATGCATACGTGTATTACATGTTCATTGACATGAAATGAATTTAATTTTGATATACAAAGTAGCCTTGCTTGTTTCCAGTTGAATGGATATAACAACAGCTATGTGTAGTATATAACAACATTACAAACAATGCCGCAACATATACAGAGCCGCATCGTCTTTGTCTTGTGACAATTGTGATTAACAAACTAGTGTAATTAGCGGCAGACATATGTACGCAATTTATAATAGAATCTCAAACTTTTTAGATATATACACATATAAGAACATATATATTTATGCCACTGCCTATAACTACAAGATACTGTTAACTGTTCACTGTAGTAAAACTTCACTGTAATATCTTTATTCTTTTGCTATTTTTTTTAATAAACTCATTAGTAATATTGTTAAGGACGCTTCTTAGCACACTCAGCTGCTTAGACTTAATTCGAGTTGTTCAAAACTACACTCAGTGCAAATTAATATAAACACAATTTGGATATTTTAGTCAATGAATCGCATTGTTCCTAACAAACTAAGATTTGCACCGATACCTTCCGATAAGGCTACAGTATCACGGACCACATTCAGACATTGCGACAGATTATACAAAAGACTGAAGAGTATAATCAGCCTTTGTGTCTTGTCTTTGTGGAATACGCTAAAACTTTCCACTCTATTGAGATCTGTGCTGGTCTGTAATCTTTACAGCGACTCTCCAAGTCGATTGGCGTTATATCGAGGTATTGAGATGTCTGGTATGACTGTATGATGTCTGCGTGCATGACAGTTCGAATTCGTCAGAGCAGGCCGATCCAGTTGCGTCGAGGGGTGAGACCGGGAGATATTATATCTGTGAAACTGTTTACAAATGCCCTGGAAGATGCACATAGGATACTGGACTGGCTGGACAGGACTTGGAATCAAACGGTGAGTATATATCGCATCATCGTTCAATCGATGACATAGTCATCATGTCGGAATCGCTGGAAGGTTTGAGCTGGATACTAAACGGCCTCCACGCAACATCATAACGCGTCGGTCTCGGAATGAACTTAGATAAGATAAAAATCGTGTTTAACCCTATCAAGGTAACGTGGACCACTACCCTCTTATTGGTAACAACACGTCTCTCAGACGCACATATTCATTTTTTGGCAAATTTCGATAATAATATGATATACATATATATTAAGTTCACTATGCTATGTGTAGCACAAAAACATAAATAAATACGCGTAATACAATAGGCTAGCCGGGTAGTGCGAGCCTGGCAACGAGTTTAAGAAGTTCTAGTTTGAACTCCCCTTTGGACCTATAATACCTATATGGTATTTACGAGGCGTATTCGAAAAGTAAGGGCCGTTCGCTTATATTTCAAAATCGACAAGTCGTAACACGTTTAAACTTGTGCATATCTGTACGTGCACTACTCGTGCAGCTATTTCAGGTGTTGTTTTGATTCAGTAGTCATTTGCCTATCTTTGCGTACAGTAAACAATGTCCGCGATAATCGTTGCTCCCGCCAGCTGTGAAGTTCGCGCTGTAATAAGATTTTTGTATTTTTTTGTATTGTAAAATGTATAAATTCAGTTTTGACACTTTGAGCATATTATCTTACTGTGTTCACTACATACAGACTTTTTACATTTATAGCAAATCATTTTGGACATTCTTTTTCTTTTATATGAACAATATGAGCAGTACTTTTTAGTGACATTTTGTTCTCTTGGTTCTTCAACAATTTGAATTTGATCCACTTCTAATCCAAGGACTTTCTGGATGATTTGTTTTAGTGAATTAGGCAAATTTTGTTGAAGTCTTTGTTCCAACCAGGGAAATGACAACTGGTCAGCTAACTTCATCAAAAATTGAAATCTTGACAATGGTTTTTCTCTATTTGAGGCTTGCGATTGATTCTTGTGAAAATTTAGTAGATAAACTACATAAGAATTGTAGCAATCAATATTCAACATATTGTAAAAATAGGTCATGGTCCATCTTCTTGTTTTTCTTATACAAGAGGTGTGACCCACGCATTGGTCAAAGGAATCAACAGCGCCTTTCGTCTGATTGTAAGTCAAAATGAGCTCAGGTTTCAAGCTAGCCTCATTTACTGCATCATCACTATGCATACTTGAAATAAGAGTAACCAACTTATTTTTTTTTGCCATGAAAGAAACGGCTGCTAAATCATCATGGAAAAGGAACAGTGATGATCCAACGGGCCGTGAAAGATAAGAACAATCTACGAACTGTTGTGGGAGCTCAGGCTTGTTCTTTTTGATAGTTCCCACCATTGTTAGCTTATAATTTTTTAATAAATTTTGTGCTAAAGGAATACTGGTGAACCAATTGTCCATTGTAATGTTCCTACCAGTATTCTTCAGGGTCTGGACTAGGCTTTCGACGTAATATTGTGCCGCAGGAATATTTTTTGGTGACGATCCTTTTCCGAGGTATGGTATGGCGGCGTACATGTAGTGCGTACCAACGTCACAAATCATAACTATCTTCATTCCATACTTAGCGGGCTTATTTGGAATGTACATCTTGAACCCAACTCGCCCTCTGAAGGGAACAAGCTGCTCATCAATAGTCAAGTAGGGACTTGGTTCATAAAGTGACTTACACTTTTCCATCATTAGGTCCCAAATTTCCCTAATGGGAGCTAGCTTATCCTGTTTCTGTCTTTCTTCTCTTGTGTCACGTGAGTCAAAGCGAAGTGCACTCAACAAAAATTTGTGTCTTCTTGCAGAAAATGATGCTTGATATCTGTCTCCACAATGCACATTTTCATGAAGTGTCTCAATTTTTAAGTAGTTATCTCGTTTTGCTCCGTTATAAATCGCTGTCCCCAAAAGAGCTCTCAACTCTAAACTCGAAACATCCTTCAATGTATAGTTTTTTTTATTTTTATATTTCTCCCTCTGAACAGAAATTTGTTGGTTTGTATGCAAAAGCATTTTGTCAATTATTTCACTTATGACAAATAAATTGAAACATTCCACTGGTTCTGTAGCATGGAGCGCTTCATCTTTGAGTTTTCGATTCACATGAACAATATTTTTTGATGCAGTTTTTCCTGATGATGGTGTTACAGCAGTATTCCAGATAAAATCACCATTCTTTCCTGTCAGAACGTCGCAGTTTGGTTTTACTATTTTTGGGTCTTCAATTGGTCCCATGTTTTCTTCATAGTCTCTGTTTTGTAACTTTCTTTTTTTGGGTTGTTTCCGTTTCTTACCTTGCCCAGATCCTGAAGAAGTTGACGATTCAGAATGAATTGTAGGCGCAAAAGTTTGTTCCGCCACCTCTGCCATTATAACTTCATCTTCGTCACGTTCCTCTGGCATGTAATCAGGATCCGCTATATCGTCATCGGTATCAAGATCACAATCACTTTGTACTTCTACATTATCTTCCTCCTCACTGCATTCCGATTCTAAATCCACATCTTCCTCCACTTAGTCAAAGTAAGCTTGAATTTCCTCATCTGTTCGCAATTGTACCATGTTTGATATCTAAAAAAAATTAAGCAATAATTAATTGATGAATTTAGGTACAAAATAAATTTTGCTTGGTAACTTTTTACTTTATAAGAGGTTTATTTCATAATCAATAGTTCGGGTGACATCGAAAAATTACCCCTTTACTGGCAACAATACGTCCGGAAGACGTAGAAAACTTGCCCCTTTATTGGCAACAATACGTCCGGGAGACGTACAAATAATTACGTCAAAAGGTAACAACACGTCTGGCAGACGTGTTGTTACCAAGAACACTCGTAAAAAACGAAAAAACTCACCTTATGTACACTGAATGACCGCAGTGGTGCGACTGACTTGAAGCTGGATAGCTGCCTGTGGCATAACTGGGAGGAAGGGCTCCCCCCACCACCACACTCAACATGGCGACAGTCTGAATACACTTATACGTCTGAGAGACGTATGGTTACCTTAATAGGGTTAATAGACATATTCTTTGGGTACTGGTAGACGTGGAAGGTGTGACACTCGAAGTTGTTGTCCATTATGTTTATCTTGGGCAAACTTCAACCAGGCAAGTTCAATTTCAGTATGGAAGTCGACAGACGCATTCAGCTCGGCTGGGCATCATTTAGGAAAATGCTTAGGCTCTTCTCTCCACTATACTACAGTGCTTGAGGACGGAAGTACATATTTTATCAGTATGAAATGAATATTCATTCATAAATATTCATAACTGCCAGTTATGAAATATGGTGCCGAAACGTAACTAAATTATAGCTTAAAGAATCCGCACGTTAAAGTGACAATGATATGACGAAGTATGAATAGTATTGATATCGACTATCATACCATATCATCAGCTTATGTCTCTCCACTGTAGGATGTAGGCCTCCCCTAAAGCTCGCCACCACACATCTTAAATTCTTCTCACCCCAGTTACCACCACTGTAGTACTTACCATAAATAAACAAAATTGGATAAGTATGTGTTGTACGGTCTTAAATTTATTGTTTGTTAATAACTTTAAATACAGCACAGGTTACGACATACAAAGTGAGCTCACAGTTTATAGGTCAAAAGGGTGAATATAGGCTGTTAGTAACTGGTAAATCGATCAGTAGGTACACAAATTACAAATTCATCATGTCCTAATCTATATATATAAAAAATCTATATGTCTGAGATTAATAGACTTCGATACTGTTTGACCGATAACCATGACATATATGTCACATATATGTGTTTTTTCATGGAGAAGGTTTTTATGCTATCCACTTTGTTGTATCTCGCCGCTAGATGGCGCTGCAGCACATCAACTTCTATACTGTTCAACCGATCGCCATGAAAATTGTTATATATAGGTATTTGAGCACGGAGAATATTTTCGAGCTATCGACTTTGTTGTAACTCGCCACTAGATGACGCTGCAGCGCATCAACTTCTATACCGTTTAATCGATCACAAAAATCATATCGACGAAAAAACAGAATAATTTGTGATTTTATATACAGAGGTAAATAAATATACACAGACAGGACAACGTCTGCGAGGCTTTGTTAATTCAATATAATTGACATTACGGCCCTCGCACCGAACAGTGCTGGCCCTGAAGGTACAAGCCCTCGGCGACGCAGGACCCCAGATTTATTAAAACGATCTTCGTATATTTGAAAATTTTGTATTTTGGTTAAAACAAAATTATTTTTGCTAAGATTTTTTCAATTAGGTACTTAATTACATAAGTAGCGGCCGATAACGTCTTAGTCAATAAAACCTACCTATAATTAATTTAAAATAACCTAGCTGAAAGAATAATAATTACTTATAGTTTGTAGGTATCTAATTATGTATTGTAACATCGTTTAAAATTCCCAACTTCAAAATTTAATTTCCAACAACAAGTTCGATGATATATTCTTTTACTTATCAATTTCAATTCAAACGGCGTAGACACTTCGAAAATGATTGTTTCACAACATATGCTCAAATTGAGTGATTAAGGCATCTAAAATAAGTTAACTTAATCATGTCAATACTGCAATAAGCTAAGTGCACTTTGATGAAATTCAAGAAATTTTGATAAAATTTTCATTAACTTAATATCAAGCCAGATAAAACAAAAAGAATAATCATTGTCCATTCTCTTTGTTTAATTTTAATTTCCGAATATAATGTTACATATGCTTTTGTTAGAAATGTTACTAATTAGTGCCTTTTTTTAAGAAGGGCAGAAGACTTTATATACTTAATTCGTAAAAATAAATTTTTAGAAGTTTTAGAACATTTTTTTACGCACCAAAAACTATACTATACTTAGTCTGGCCATAAATAACGATACAATAAAGAAAAAGAAAATTACATTTGAATTTGGAATCTGTCATTATCACCATAAAAAAAAATCTCATTTTGGCGCCAATCATTATTAAATATTGTACTAATATTAAAATGGAGTGGGGTGATACCGAAACCGTATTGCTGTAATTGCATTACACAAAGTAGACTAGAGCCAAATGCAATTTTTAGAACTCCATTCCCTTGGTATTAACCGAATGTTTGCGGCTGTTGGAAGGTACATTGAAACGTCCTCTGTTTGTAACAGAAAAAGGTCTGGCCGTTCACGCAAAATTCGTACTAAACAGACGATTAAAGCTGTAAATGAGAGAATTAATTCCTTAACCAAGAATGGTCCCTTTCAGCAAGACTCAACACCAGGTCATAAGGCTCGCTCAACACAGGCGTGGCTAGAAAGGAATATTTCTGACTTCATTAGAGCTGAAGACTGGCCGTCATCTAGTCCCGAATCCCGATCTTAATCCACCCGATTATGATTTATGGTCTGTATTAGAGAGCGTGGCATGCTCTAAACGCCATGATAATATTGAATCCCTAATAATATTGAGTCCATAAGAGTGGCAGTTGCCAATTTTCCCATAGAAAGGGTGCGTGTTTCAATCGAAAACTGGCGATATCGTTTGAAAGGTTGTATAAAAGCAAATGGTGACTATTTCGAATAAACGTTATATTTTTAAAATATAACCTATTTATTTCTAAAATAACACAAATTCTTCCAATAAAGTGATAATGGAAAAAAATTTCAATGTTTTCTATATTTATGGCTAGAAGATATATGCTCATCGTCATGTAGTACAATAACACTAGTTCTCTCGCACATGTACATAAGTACATGTCTTTTGGTAATATAGTTGATAAGGTCGCGGTGTAAAATGTTGCAGTACTTGTAGGTATATAGTGAATATTAAAGGCTATACACATACCACGGAAGGCACGCAAATAATCTAAATTGTAATCAAATAAGGAATATATATATATATATACAGTGCTGTCACCTGCAAGAGATTCCATTTAAATGAGATGATTACTTGCCGCGGGCGCGCACGGAAAGAGGTCCCGCCTCGAAAACAGACTTAGATGCAATTTCCGACTAAATTTGTTTCGGATTGCAAATACTGTTGCGACGATATTATTTTTTGTGTTCTTCGACTATCATTAATAGAAATGCATGTGTATATCTTCTTCTAAATGAGAAATAATTAAATGTACAACAAAAACAACATTGTACCTATAGCCTACATGTGAAAGAAAAGATTGTCCTGCAAGAAATTCCATTTAAATATTGTGATTAGTGGTTGCGTTGCGCACATGATGAGTTCCGTTTATTGCCACTTGTACCATTGAGAAGTCCTATGATGGAAAAAGTGGATTTTTTTTTTCACTTTTTCCATGGGTCAAGTGGGTATAATTATATTACATTATCAATTAAATTTAATTATATTTAATCATGAGCGGCCAGCTCAGCCCAACACTTAAGCCCAACGGCTTATGTAACTAACAAATAGTCCCTAATTCAATTATTTTATCGTAAATAAAATCTCGACATAAAGCTTTATTTTATTTCAGCTCATTTATCATTATATTATTAATATCATAAATATAATATCATGACGTTTTAATGAATTTAATGAACTGATGGTAAGCAATAAGAATTGGAGAATATTTATTTGTGCATTTGTACAATTTGTTGCGTGTTCAGAAACTTTTATAAGATATTCAAGATTGTTGTAACGACAGAATATACATATTTAGTTTTTACTATTTCATTGGACGTTCGAGACAAAAATTAAATATAATTCTCACTTGACCCCATGGAAAAGGCGAAAAAAAAAACCCACTTTATGGGTATATGGTATCAATAAATGCCTAACAAGGAGCTCTAGATGTCTCTTAAGGGGATACTATTTATTCTCTTAGTATCGATACTAAGAGAATCGTTTAAGTATACGTTACGATGAATCGTATACGTTGGAATTGAATAGAGTAAAAACATTTTAGTTATAGACGCAGTATATTGTAGTAAATAACGGCCATAACAATTAACAGTAAACACCCCTCAAGGCCGCGAACATTATCCCATAAATGTTGAATACAATACACGCGAGCTAGCAAACACAATGAAGTAATTTTAGATAAGACGGCTTCACATTAGCTGATCCAATACCGATTTAGTGTTGCCAGATCTTGAAACAGAAATACAGAAAAGAATTACAAAATAATTGAGGTCGAGATAAATAGACGATTCTAAGACCGTGCTTTTCCTTACATTTAGATCGTGTCGTTAAAAACTAACCTCTATGCAGACTGTATAAGGTGCCATAAAATATGACTGTGACTAATTCTACTGATTTGATTATTATAGTCCCAGCAATATTCGAGGCACTTTGACAGCTGTCATTCTAATCAAGCTAAATTTAAAAGTCTGTCAAACCAAAAATCGTCTATTTATCCGGATCTAATTTTTAACGTAACAATCTATCATTTCTAACAAATGTATGATATAACATTGGGAAAATACAAAAATGTACGTTGATGTCGTCCTCAACAGTGCAATGTGAAAATCCTCCATATTGAATTAATAGAAACTTACGTGTATATCTTCTTCTAAATGAGAAATAATTAAATGAACAACAGAAACAACATTGCACCTATTACCTACGTGTGAAACAAAAGATTGTCCTGCAAGAAATTCCATTTAAATATTGTGATTACTCGTTGTGCAAGGCGAGAATATTGTATACGTCTCTCGTATGCGACCAAACTACATACAATCCTTGCCTACAACTGTTCACATGATAATACAAAATCAATGTTAAATAAAATAAATAAATAACGCCACTTTCAATGGCCCACACTAGGATTTCCTGTGTCGTGAGTCCAGTGACACATACAAAGATAAACACAAACACACACCCAGACCCGAACATAATTTCCTTTTTGTTTTTGTTATGATGTTAACAGGGATAACAGGGATCAGATGATAATAACTGTTGTTTAAACTAGCTTTTGACCGATGTTCGAGAAAATTGTATTCGATAAACTCTCTCCTTGTGTAAATGAGCCATTAGAAAATTGTTATAAAATATTTAGTGACTTAAGTATTCAATTTCAAGGTAATGCTTATTTATTTCTAACATGAATGTACGGATTACAATTTGGTTGATGTAATTACGAGTATTAATATATTTTATTGGTAGTTTTCATTAATAAAGTTACTGTTAAAAGGTTTTTCGTAGTTTTTACAGCGCAATATGCAGAAAAATTTTCTTTCCGTTGAAAATTCCACCTTCTTGATTCTATTTTAAGATTAAAAGTTGTATGGCTGAAAGGCGTACTGCACTATTGCAGTCCGCCCTTGACCGGGCGGAGCACCCTCAAACGCCCTCACTAAAGCCTTAAAATTAAATATTAAATTTCATTACGGCATCTAGTTGAATTTAAATGAAATGCCGTTAACTTGAAACACGTGTGGTGATGTTTACCACACATATTTGTTATGAACAAATATTTAATAAGTGAAAAAGGTGAACTAACCAAGTCGTAGAAACCTTGTTGCGAACTTCTTGCCATGGTTTTTTAAGTAGTTTGAAAAATTGGGATAAAATTGTTTTATTTGTCTTTTTATTTGGAAAAATATATTAGGGCCTTACGTATGAAATTGCTGTTTGTTCATAGTGACCACTTCGAATTTAATTATCTTGCGTTTGGCTTGGAATTCCAAATTGAAATTAATTTCAATTTAAAGCTATGACATTATTTTTAAAATCTTAATTTTAAAATTAAATCTCCTTTTGTAGTATGTATTTAGGTATTTAAACATAAATTCTACATTTTAATTCGTTCAATCCGATAATGTAATGTTCTAATGTAGATTAGGAACCTTTTACTAATCCTGTTAAATGTGAAGCGCTATTTCCAGCCGCCTCTAAACTTTTGGGCCCGTGAAAAGAAAAGTTTGTCTTTCAGGATTAACTCCCGCTAAATTTTTGACATTTTAATTTCTGACATCAGTTTGTTTCACTTTGCATAGCTAAAAGGTGAAAAGTTAGTGATTTTTAAAAACAGAATATGATAATGATTTTAAAAAACATAAATTAATATTTTAGTCTAGTAGATTGATTGATTAACAGAATACAGCCGTACATCTAGATATTATAACGAAAAAATAATAACTTCTTATAACTGTATGCTGTGTATTATTTATTAAATGTATAAAAACTATGAAAAAAAAATATATTTTGCAATATCCATTAACATTAGACGGGAATAAAGTGCCTATAAAATGAGATTCATCATGAAGAATTTGTAAGGAATAGAATGAAACGGTTCATAAGATACGGTGGTAAATCGTGAAGAATATATAAGATCTAATTTAACCTGGAACGTGGTGGATATTGTTCTCGATTACTTGCTTATAGTCTTTCTGGAAGCTGATCTTGCTTAGCAAAGGAGACTTGTCATGGGAATAAATCATACTTAGATTGAACAATGAAAGCCCGACACACAGTTGTGCGAAGGTTGTTTGATCGACATAGCGTTTAACCGACACGACAGTAAAACGACACAGCGTTTGACCGACACGAGAGTACTGCGACATAACGTTTGACCGATACGAAAGTAGAACGACAGAACGTTTGACTGACACGACAGTAGGACGGCCAACGTTGGTACGAAGAATGATATTCCGACTGAAGTTCAAACGTTCTGTCGTTCTCTACTGTCGTGTCAGTCAAATGTTTTATCCATATAATATTCTTCGGCCCAACGTGGTTACGGATAACGTCATATCGCTCAAAAGTAACGTCGGTCAAACAGCCTTCGCACAACTGTGTCGGACTTTCGTTGTACAAACTGGGACATAATTGCGCAATATCTTCTCAAATCGAATGATTCTGGGTATAAAGGCACATTTTTACTGCACTATATATAAAAGGCGTAGAAGTAAACCTTTGTTTACCTTTTATTTCTACCGAATATTTCGACACGGATTACACTAATCGTGGTCACACATTAACAACGCTGCAGTTTAGCCAACGTTCCAGAAAACTTTAGTCCAAAAATCCTTTCTACTGAACGCCTCTATTATACTACTTATATGCTATATTAGTTACCATGTTCATGTAATGTAAGTACGACGTAAAATCAATTAAGAACAAATCTGTTTATATACATGACTTGTCACTCAAAATTCTCCGTATATTTGCATACATGTTTGTTTATACTGCGTGTTTGGTGTTTGGTTATCAACTATACTACGACTATGTTCTTCGTTTGTTGTCTATTTTTTTTTATGGACTAAGGCGGCAGACGAGCATACAGTCCACCTGATGGTAAGTGGATACTGTCGCCCATAGCCGTCCGCGATACATGCCAACATTAGTACGCCCAGAGGCTGTTGGATTGCAGAGTGCACTCTCCCCCTCAAAACCTTGTATCAAAATATTTCTTGGAGTAAGTATTTGATATGAGTTAAGCAAAGCAGTTAAGTAGTTTATTCTCTCAGAAATCGCTTTTAATTAACTCGTTCGTATTTGAGAGATTGTAAATTACAGCTATTTCTTACACTTTATATTTTCTTTATAAACAGTCATTATTATTCAATTTAGTAATATAGAAGTTATGAATGTGAATCCACTATTACTCACGAAACAGCTGTAATAACATATAGATAAGAGTAGAATAACAATATCTGAACGAGATATGTTCTACAGCAGATGATAAAAAATACCTCATATTCTCATAATATTTTCTATTCTCGAAATGAGATGTCTATTTATCAATTAAACGCGTCTTAACGCGTATGGTATACATATTTATTTTACTTAATTTTTCGGCTGGATTACACCACGAATTGACTGTGATCAGTAAGCTCGTGACCACGGTTGGTGAAGCGTTAAGGCGCGTTAATATAAAAACGCGAAAAATTTCGAAGTTCAATAGACTTAACCAGCTCGTCATCCACAGGTGGCCATGGGCCTCCTCATGCACATTGAACTTTCTTTCGTGAACATGCATGAGAGATGTATAGCCTTGAAACGCCACGCTCGCGCTGGCCAACGGGTTGGCGAGTCCACTATTTTAGAGATGGTGTAGTTCCTCAGGGCTTGTGGGTAATGGCTTTGTTATCCTTAAAGATACAATTCTGAACTCGACCGCAGACTGCAGCAGCAAACTGCAGGCAAAACTACTGGTTTACTGCCGCGGCGGTAGGCGATAGTGACGCTGCATTCCGAATACGGTTCATAAAATACTATAGAAACAGAAGTGTCGCCTGCGGTTTTCTGCTGCAGTCGAGTGCGGTTTGGTCTGCGATCGAGGTCGGAATTGTACCTTTAGTCGCCTTTTAGTCGACGATAAATTCACAATATTATGTACATGTACATATATGTTTCACAAAATTATGTACATATACAGATACATTAAGGAAACATTGACCATCGATTAATCCGGAAACACTCGATCGCGTCATCCATGTCTATGAATTAACCGTACCTCTAATTGCATACTTTATTACGAGATACTTTATTGCAAAGGTGTTTCCGGATTAGCCGATGGCCAATGTTTTCGTAATGTATCTGTACATATTATATGTATATACCTCTAATTGCATACTTTATTACGAGATACTTTATTGCAAAGGTGTTTCCGGATTAGCCGATGGCCAATGTTTTCGTAATGTATCTGTACATATTATATGTATATAATATTGTGAAACATATCAAATCGGCCATTGAAAACTAAACAGTTGAAAATTCTATCCATATAGATACACGTATAAATTCATTATCGTCAATAGTCAACGTTTGCAGACGGCTGCATCCAAGATGGCGCCTCCGATCAATGGTATCCATGACAACGCGTCCCACCGCTCAGCTGGCCTGAAACACGCTGAAACCAAAACACGACAGAGAATCACTTATGTCAACATTCGCTTGGACGAAAAGGATGGCAAATTGGCATGAAAATGTAAAGGTGGAAAAGAGATGTAATAAGGATAGATATTCTTTAGACTGTAGAGAGTTACAAATAAGTTTCAGGATCCTAATAATATGATTGTTTTTAAACATATTTTTTTAACTTTATAGAGATAATAATATTTATTTTAAATGTTTCAAAAATACTTAGTGGTTTGTTGTTGTTGTTTAATGACAGTCTAATGGAATCATGAATCTTTAGTTATGATATATTTGGATAGGACTTAATTAGACAGGTATTTATGCTTATCGATATACTCACGTACCTACAGTTAGAGACGTTATTCCATACTTGTGTACTCAACGCCCGCGACGACGTTTACCGTGCTTCAAAAATACTTTGTGGTTTGTTGTTGTTGTTTAATAGGGGTCTAATGGAATCGTGAACCTTTGTTTATAATATATTTAGATAGGACATAGTTAGATAGGTCTTTATGCTTATCGATATTCCCACTCATAGTTATTGAAGTTATTCCATAATTGCGTATTCAACGCCCGCGACATCTTCCCAGTCCTATTAAATATGGAAACACATCTGGTAGAATTCAAACTGAATGGAGATTCAGCGATAAATGAATTATATCCTCACAGAGCCAAGGAACGGATGTCATAAATTATGGATAAGGTCTCTCACGCTCCAGATCCGATTTATAAAGGCTTCCTAAAAGTCCTTTACGTATTTATGTTTTCCTGCTATTATAATTCTTCAATTTCATAAATCTGTGTACGTCTTTGAAAAATAAATGCATGACGTTTTCGAGTCAGTGTAACAAAAAGTAAGATAAATGCATTGAAACAAATGTACCTACAAACTCCGCAACATGATGTGATGGATGACGTACACACAAGTAACACAAGATAAAGTTCTTGTGTTTAAATACGTTTTGTTACGACTAAAGTCCATCGAAATGATAAATCTGAATTCAGTCATCATAACATTAAAAATATTGTGATATATTAATTGTTTGAACACAAATTACGCACTTTTATGCAGCCAAGAAGCAGAGAGAAATAATTTGATATTTTACAATTTAAATCATCAAATGTTTGTGAAGATATAGCCTAGCATTAGCTAGAAATGGTCCACTGATTATGAAATTCCAAATTAATGACATTCCATTATTATTTTACTGCTGAAATAATTATTATCTAATTTAAAGTTTAAGTCTTAACTATAAATATTGGTTGTGTTCCCAAATGTGGGAAATTCGCTATTTAACACAGTTAATGCATCATCTGTCTCTTTCTATAATAAGAAGTAGAAAAGGATGCACCGTAATTAAATTGTAAATAGCAAATTATCTTGTCTTTGTAATGCATCCTACACTAAAATAAATTTGCCTTGCGTATGTATCTGTTATTGCAAACAAATGCACTTTTGATAATGCACTTAATACTCGTAGAAAGAACAAAACAACTTGTAATTTTAACCAGAAGTCCGATTGTCTTTAATATAACCAAATTTCTGGTTGTCACATACAAGAATAAATTTGGATAGAGTTTATCTGTGTAAATTGGCTACCTTATCCTTCCTTGGTGTAACATTCGTACAATAAATCATGATAAACTTTTGTAAGCGCAGGCCGTTCTACACTGACTGTCAAGCCGCCCAAACATAATTTGAGAAGTTTGCGAACGCCCTCGGCGTTACGGGCGTGGGAGAAACGATGTACAGTTTCTGAGGGATCCTGAGTGACTACATGAAATATGAAAGGCTATCTACATTTATTACATACGAGTACTCACAGCAGTCTGTTGCTCACCCTTAGTCGTGATATAGGGAAATTCGATTTCTGTTGTGACTAAAATCCATCGAAAAGTTGAATCTGAAATCAGGCATCCACATTAAAAATAATTGTGGTGCGCTTACTTCTTGAACCATAAATTACGACCATAATTATAGCAAAGAAGGAAAGAAAAGTATTTTTGTATTAATCTTTTATAACAAAGGATATATATTAATTGAGGGAGTTTCTTCGAAATCTCTAAAGTATACCCGAATAAAACAGTTGCTATACAATTTAAATATTCAGTAGTAGGCACATAAAATTTAATTGATATAGCAATATGGACGGAAGTCTATTAACTCGACAGGTACATGGTACTTACACTTCACAACGGTCAGACCAAATATCACACAAATGGGCTGCAATCATTGTAACTACCATACAAAACACACGATTGAGATGCGTCTAACAGCTTAAATTATCATCTCATTGTCTGCGAGATGATCGATGAATTCTGAATGAACTCACAGCTTACAGAAAGCGTGCGCGGGCGCCAGCCTGTCCCCAATATCAAGGTTGCCGGGCCATATGCGACACGCAGCCGCATGTACAATGGGCAGATCAACCTGTAACCACAGTAACCTTACTTCACTAGTAATAAGGGTCATTTTGGAATGGTTTGGTTCGTTTATCGACGGTACGCATTTAATTACCCATTTATTATTCTTTTTTTTCAACAATAAGCCGCCAAATCCCGACATCTGTATCATGTGTATTTATGCGATGTTAACTTTCAACACGTGCGGTGGACTGTTTATTTTTAATACAATTTTGTAAGGACGAATTAATAGGTTGCGAAAGAATGAAATGTTTAAATTATTGACTGATACTTCATCTAATAATTACTCTTATTTTTTTAATTGTGCAATTTATATAATACCTCCTGTTGTATGATAAATAATAGAAATGCGAAGAGACGAACCACTACAAACTAACATAGATATATAACCTACTAGCTACTGTCTAGGATTGGAACTTTGGCCCAATTGTATATTGATTTTTGCTTTATTTTTATTTAACATTGTGCAGTGCCTTACCATCAGGGGATAAAAGGCCATAAAACAACACGCTGGCCTCTAACGGTTGGCCTGATCCATAAGTTCAAAGTCGCTCAATAAGCTATGGAGAAAGCTACGCTCGGAGTTCTTTGTGCGATGAAACCCGAAACGAACAAATACTCGTAGCTCATAGAATCAGCATGTGTGTAGGACATAATATTTGCCGCACGACCGATAACCGATGCGGTAGATGAGTCCTGGAATGGAGGCCACGTACAGGGAGAGCCTTCTGTGTGGGTTGCTCCGCTAGGTGGACAGACGACTTGAAGATGTTCGCTGGTGGTGGTCTAGATGACAAGAGCCGAAGATTGTTTGCAGTTGCGAGCTTTGGGAGAGGCATATATCCAGTAACAGTGAAACATGGGCTGATGGTATAGCATGGATATTTAATATTTTTATTATCAAAATATTAATTATTATTTAGACACTGTTGCACAATATTGTACAGGATCGGACGCTCTTTCTACTGGTCAACATTTGATTAAATCAGAGAAATTAAGGTGGGTACAAAACCTAACAATGAAATTCAAACATGTATATTTAGAACAGTCTGAATGAAACAGTCTATCATACTTTTGGTATTATATAAAATTCACGGACATGCACGTAAAGAAAAACACGTATTTAAATTAACATACATAAACTAACAAAATATAATAATGAAACCGAAATAGGCAAAAGCCCGTTTCAATATCAGAATATGGACAGAGTGTAATAGTCCAAGATCCTTATTTATACAGAGTAGCTAGAGATGCGATGGGAGCCACAATGGCCGCTCATTTTGGAAAACCTGTCCTTGGTTTATATAGTTCATTTTAGAGAATATAATAGCATTTTGTATAAATATTGATTATAACTCCTATAAACATTGATTAACTTCATCTACATTAATCTATGTTTTTCCACTCCCTCCACTGTCTCTCCAAGTCTCCACACTCCATCGGTAATCCACCTGGCCAGAAGGAGTCATGCTGCGTTTCCAGGTAATTGGTTTCCTTTCGAAGTCTATCTCGTTGATTGTCGGTACTGCGAGAGATGGAGCCAGCCCATTGCCACTTTAGTTTACTGATTCCTATTTTTTGTTATTTTTCGAATTTCTTCGTTTCGAAATCCATCAAATAAATTACAAGCTATGAAAAAAAATGGATTAAGTGTGTCAATGGAGATGCGGGCGATGTAACAAGAAACTTGATGGCAGAGCTCCATGCAAATTTGATGATTAATATCTAGTTTTTTTTTATATACGAGGGTGGATTAAAAAGCCCTGCGTGATGGCGTAGGGAATGAAGGATAACACCATTTTTAAATTTACCGACGAGTCTACTGGTCAGCAGTGCAGAAGGGAAAAGAAATTCCCCACGACGCTACCGGTACTGGTCAGTAGAAACAGAAATAAAGGAATGTAGAAACAGATATTATCTCTTTGGATACTAAACAATTCGTTAGTTGACTAGGCGGTATTTGTCAAAATAGCATAAATGTGGTCACAAACACAAGTACCTCAACATCTGATAACACAGCTGATCAGTCAATTACTCAGGGGAGTCTTCGTAAAGATGACTGCCGAGTATCATACGTCACAGGAGTTACACGATCTTATCTTGTAAAAATATCTGAAACCATAAGATACTCGTTACTTTAACTCTATTTCCGGGCGGGCGAACTTGCACAACAGGTAATATAAAATAAAACGACGTCAGTTGCCTGGATTAACCATAAAAAGTAACTACAGCTTTATTAACATACGGATAACACGCAAAAATACAAGTATTATGCGTCTTACTCAGTTTAATTTGCATTTCGTTTTCATTTTCAGATTAAATTTTCAAAATACGAGCTGCACGATTCAGACAATCTATTGAATCATTCGTATTTGAATTTAAATTTTGAACTCGTGTTATGTAGTCTCGTTGTAGCAAATTCAACATGGCTTTATATTCATTTTCATACAAATTCCACATCGCCGTGACATTATTCAACACATTCCCCTGTTTAAATATAACATTTATTTTGTTTATATGTAATTTTATACACAAAAAAAAGGTTTCAGTTCAATATTCAATCTATCCATTTCCATTTCCTCAAATCACGTAGAAAGCTACTTTCATATCAGAATCTATTCCGATTACGGTTTCCCGAAGGTTACATTACAGTATCCACTTATGGTTCCCTCGGGTTCTTATGAAACCAGCGTCTAGAGATTTGAAGTCGATAACAGGCACACACTGGCAGAATATAAAAATAGCAAAAAGTAGCTAAAACTTGCAATCAAACACTTTTTTCTGACCTTCAACCCTACTTTGCAATTCATGAAGTTGTTTCTTTGAAGACTTTGTAACAAGATGGAATCACACTTCAATTTGCATCTTGCCACGCACACAACTAAGTGCCCTTATGTTTCTCTTTAATATATATACATATACACACATATATATATATACATATATATATATATATATATATGTATGTATGCGTGTGTGTATCACACTTATATCTATACCTATGTACCGTAGCAAGTAGTTAGGGTCAAAAGAAATTTACACAAACTGTTGAATTTGTAGCAGTGTTTTTTTTATTCATATATGGCAATCGTGCAATTATCACATTCTGCTAGTGTTAAGTTTTCATCGTAATAAACAATTTCAAAGTCTAAAACGTATCCTGTCAATGTCCAGTCCCGTCGAAGTAAGTCAAGAGTCGCTCAATAAAGAGATAGTAGGTTTACTGAGGATAGAAGAGGGCTTCACGAAAGCGCACGAAAAACGCAGTCCCGTACGCTTTTGTTTAATTATCGCAAACCCCACACACGAAAAACACTTTTAATAAACTACTACTATTAAACCTCAAACCGCCTAATACACATTTTTTTACAATAATCAAATAAATAATCAAATTCACTTCTCGAGTTCCCGCCAAAAAGCCTCAACTAGTGTTGTCAAAATGAGCGTTGAGAGCTCGAGTGATAAGTCAGCCCTAATGAACCTTAACCGTTTTTAGACTCAAACTTTTAACCTCAATCGGTAACGTCACTGATCGTTGCGACCAGCCGTGTCGCTGGTCGCCGCACCCACCGACACTGTATGTCCGCTTTAAACTTTAAAGTTCAAATAAAAACATATCTACTTATTCCTCGTGTTGCAGTTATCATTTAAGCTGTAGCCACCCACTGTATATTTAAAATGTTCCAATGCTCCACATGTAAGTTATATGCAAAAAATCTTTCGTCTCGGTACAATTCACAAAACTTGTGATTGACAAACCGGCCAACCGATGACAAAGTGAAATCAATGTGGTTCTCGCCTCCAGTCGTTGACCTACGACCTATAAATAACCTAAGACTATGTGTCTGAGAGTCGATTTAAAGTTCCATGTGACTAAAATAGTTTACAGTCTGTAGAATCAAAAAAATTAAACAATATTTGCTTCACGCAGCTAAATGGTAAAGATTCAAAAAGGAGTAATAGAAAGTGTGTCTTTAAAATTCGGGTCCAAAGCAGTGCTGGAATGAGAATTCATTTTTACTCATTTTTGTTTTAAAATTATTACTTGAAATCAACGATTTTATGTACAGAAACACTCTTAAACTAGGATCACCCGTGTTTCTGAAGTTTGATTGTGAAAATGAAAATCAACTCTGAGTGGTTTCCTCCAATCTGTAGGTAGGTATGTGATTTCGATTTCGGTAGGTATGTAAAGTTTAATGGAACCAAAAGAGTATACAACCACATACATTATTTATTCTTGAGTTCAATCTAATCTCCACCGGTTACTCTCCTTTCCCAATTTGGTGTGGTGCGAGTGCGCGCTGACATGCGCATGCGACTATTTATACCACGTGGTCGAGCGCCCCGCCCCGCGCCGATTCTATCCCGCTCTTTTTATATATAGACCGAGGGAATCCATTGCGAATTGTACGAGTTTCAACATTATTGATGATCGCACTGTATGAGTCAGTTATATCGTAAATAGTGAAGTCGAGTCCGAACAGGTTTCGTGTACGTCTCTTGCTATCTTGAGTTTCAATTTGGTGGTATAGATTGATACCAATTTCTCTGCTTGTTCACAGTTTCTTTTCTTTTTATTTTTTCTTCTCTCTCTAAAATGTTCCATTCTTTTTCCTGTGTCAAAAGTAGATCTGTCTCTTTAACTTTCTTTATGGCAATGTATTATTAAGATTAGTCAGTCATCAAAGGAGTCGGCAATAAACAAAGATGTAAGGTATACCTCGTTAGACAAATCAGTTGAGACCAAACACTTACAACCAAACACTTGTTCTGTTAATTTCTTGTCTTTTTTGGACACCGTCCATCTCGGCTTACTGTTTCCTATTCGCTTTTTTCTGTCCGATTGGTTGTTTATTAGGTCTTTTATCCATTCACTGTATATGCCGCAGACACTTTAACTGAATCCTTGGAATCCATATTGCGCTTAAAATTCATCTGTTTACGATGGACAAGGCTATGTTTGTACATTGTACTCCAATCCGTTGTGTTAAGAAATTTCCTATTTCATATTTTGCTGATACGAAGTAGCTAATTAAATCTTTAACACTCATCGGAGCGGATATCGTGTTCATAAACGACAACAAAATTAAATAAAGATAACAAACAAATTATCAGTTGTTAAATATTTGTTTTATTTTTACCAATATCTATTGCTATACAAGTAAGTAAAAATAGTTATTTGATATCAATTTAATTAGTAGAAGCATTAGTTTGTACATTTTGATTATACACTGATGTAAGAATTACTAAGGCTTTATAACGCTCTCTCAATCGTAAATCTCGGTAACGTGACACTTAAGGACGTAATATATACTCGTAATAACATTTTTTGTTTGTCTATACGTCTCCTACCGACATATGAAAGTACCATCGTGTGCCAGAGTTTAGAAAAAGATCAATATGGTGGCTCGGGGGGAGTATGCCACAAAGATTCGAACCCCATTATGGAACGTACTACTCGTCAACGGGTACTACGTCATCGAGTTTTTGAGAAGTATTTAATAGAGCTTCACAATGTCGGCAGCAAACCTGCATCCCCTCTGTTGTTGTAGGTCTACATGGACGCCGGTTGCCACTTACCACAACATGGATCGCATGTCCATCAGTTCCCTTTACTATAAAATAAAACACCACACTTATACTCGTATACCTTGTTATAGAAGGTGATTACACATATATTTTTACACACACAATTATTACACACACATTACAAAGGTGATTTCATCAATTTCACACACAATTCCATCCATTCAATCCAATTTTGCATTATATTGGGAGAATAACATAGAAGTTTATAAAGGATTGCTTCTGTATTAAATTGTTTATTCTAACACCCGGTCTACTTAACATCAACGGGCAGCTGAGAAATATGGTAAAACTTCCTTCCATCCCTCATATTCCTAGGATTATGAAGGTTCGCAATAAGCCGTCTTGATACACGTATCTTTTTCTTGAGCTCAAACTTATATTTAGCAACTTTTTCGTGTACACTTCATAACGTTTTCTTTGGTCTAACCTGACAGAGATGAACTGTACTTTATTAAATATGTCACAAGGTATTATTGTAGAGTGCAAAAGAAAAGGATTTTTGTAAAGCCCGGCGTAGGAATCAAACAAACGTTTAGTTTTTTAATTTAAATTCAACGCGGCGGATTGTGGCCTCGAGTTCCCTTATGATTTCAAAAAGAGGCAACCTGCAGACCAAATTCAAGCGGAGATGATCGTACAATTAAACGTAGTGATTGAGATAAATTTAAATTTTACAGTTCTCTTCATATACATATATCATTGGCAATCCATGCTTTACGGGTGATAACGATGTTTGATATACTTAATAATCAATGTCAAAAAATCCTGAACTATTTTTTTGTACACTTATTGTGAATATACCTAGTTATAAGAAAAAAAAGTGACTACTAATGTGATGAAACATGAAAAAAAAATCAAAATACTAAAAACAAAGCTTTTCGCATTGGCTATTGCCATTTAGGTAATGTAATAAAGCGCAGAATAGTTTACCAGAACAAATAAAACCAAAGTCAAATTATTGCCCAAATATAAACACTAGTTTTAGGTTTTATTTTAGATTTAGGTTATTGTTGAAATTGTCATATAGGAAAAACTCCTGTAGGAAATTCTCACATTTTAAATAGTGGGACCACTATTTATAATGTGAGAATTTCATTTCATGTAATATAAAGTCCATATCCGATTTTGATCTCTTTTAATACATATTATGTTGATAAGTACGATTTTCGACATTGAGTTATTTTTTCAATGTTATTAGTTTATATTCGGTTTCTATCGAGTATACAACTGATTGTATTTCATTTAGATCTCATCCGCTGTAGCGTGAAATAAGGACATTCTTTGTTTACAGGGGATATCGAGTACTTTACGTGAAAAAGAAAATTATTTTTTTCATTAGTCATACTCTGAAAGTAGGTCCGAAGTTGCCTGTGGAGCGAAGTGAAAATAGCCCAATACACCCTAGGGTGAGCGTTTTCAACTGACAGACAACTGAAAAATTAAGAAAAAAAAAGAGCTATTTTCACATTTCTATGTAACCATGATCTAACTTCCTATACAGCCACTCCATTACAGCGCGATGTAAAATTGAAATAACATAAAGAAACGCACCCATTAATTAAACAGTATATTTTTTAAATTACTTTATTATAATTTACTTTCAATTATTTCTTCAAAATAACATAGATTTCGGCAAAATATATAAAAAAAACATTTATGAAAATGAAAAGTAATTGGCTGAAAAGCTGGCTAACCGCGCGGCCGCGCGGCAGAAAAGAAAAAAACAGGCGGGAAAGCGGCAATTCGATTTTCATTTGTTTTTCCGAGTGGTAGTGTTTTGTAAACTTTTGTACTCGTAGCAGAGATTTTTTAACACTATGAGTTCAACAGATTCGGACATGGAAACTCAAGTATCCCAGAAAATATCAAATATGAAAATACCCGGAAAAAACATTACACTAACTATAAATAATTGCTCTAATGTCACCATAAACTTTAAATAAATATCTCACCAAAGTTGTTGATTTATGAAATAAAATTCATTCATTTTTTATTTTGCTAATTAGTAGTTTTATTTTTACTTTCCTTGTATTCGTAATGAAAAGCACAGTGTTTACCTAGGGGTTCAGGACTTATTTAGTCCCTCGACCTATTGGTGCCCGAGCGCAGCGAGGGCACCAATAGGTAACCTCTAAAAAACCGCCCTCAAAATGAGGGCGGTTTTTTTTTTACAGTACTTGTAATCTAGTTTTACTGACGATTGAATCAATTGTCAACTTATGAACTAAACAATAGTTCACCACTAATGTCGATAGTTGGTCACACTTGACATCCTTAGAAAAAAGTGCATTTTGATGACATTTGAGATAATTTTCATTAATTTAAAATCAAGCTAGAAAGAAGTTTTCGATAAAACAAAAAAAATGACTAATGTTGATTTTTAAATTCGGAATATGTTATAATAGAATTATAATGTACGTATATAGTGTACTTATTGCTTTCGTTAAAAATGTTATTAGTAACATTTTCTTCTCAAGAGGGCATCATACGTTTATAAATAAATGTCTTCAAATTCCAAAGTGGGAGTTGAATAAAGGCGAAATTTATCGGAACCAGCATTGCACGTAACGAATGTCTGCTTTGGTCCAGCCTGAACGAGACACATTTACGGACTTATCTTTATTTTGGGCACACGACATTGACAGTTCTATATAAACCTTTATAGCAAGTAAGTTCTATAATCAACATCGCTTGTTTCGTAATTCGCAGAATTTGCTGCTTTTATGAGCCTATTGCCAAGGTAAGTAAGTAACTTCTTCATCCGGCTTTGTTATCCGTTGGTTGCCTTTGACGACAACCACGGGAAGGGCCATTCCAATCATCCCATGGTGATGAATTGATGATATTGTAAAGCCACATGATACCACACGGCCGAAAAGGTAGAATATCAATATATTTCAAACGTTTTAGAAAAAAACATTGAATAATAAACTTGTTAAGCCCTATCCACTATCATTTAGCGTCTCACGACGAAATGACGCATTTATTGAGAATTTTCTGAAATGCTTTTCTTCATATGGTATATGGCAATGGTGCAATTAGCACATTCTGCCAGTGTCAAGTTTTCTTCGCAATAAACAAAGACTCCTTGGAAGAAGCACACGAAAAACGCAGTCCAACGCTTTTATTTGATTATTAAAAACACCAAGCATGAAAAACATTTTGAAGTTTATTAAACTATCACTATTAAATCACAAATCGCCTAAATACACAATTTTTACAATAATGAAACAAAAACTCAACTTCACTTCTTGAGACTTTTTGAGTTGCCGCCAAAACCCCCCTTTGAAAATTTGAAATTAGTAATTTTAAGGGGTTCCGGGGTTGGAGCTATTGAACCGATTTGGCTCATTTATAACCTTAACCAAGATATAGACTCAAACTATTTTTCTGCCGAATTTCTCGTTAGGCAAATTTTCGTTTTTCGAATTATTTATTATGCGTAAACAAAGCGATCTTCAGTTTGATACTAATATTTTTATAAAAAAAAAAACTTATAGTGATTACACTTTATAGAGTTTGCCAAGTTGTATCCCATAGAGCCGCCCTAGCTGGACGTCATTTCCCCTTCTTAAGTCCTATTCTATACAATAAAGCTAGGTAATAAGTTTCTTAGTATTTACCGCTTACCTTGTGAAATTGTAAAAAATAGTCGTTGACTGGCTTCAAAGATTCACCTACGAAGAGGCGGAGCATTTCATCAAGATTACCAGATAAAAGATACTAAGACACACATTAGAAATTACATTTAAAAAAAAGTGTAACACACAGAAACACACACCCACGCACGTAACGCGCACATTTTGCACACTAATCATATTTTATGGTAGTTTTTTTCGTTATTTAGCTATTCTTAGTGTGCTTATCGATATCGATGTTTACGTTTGTAATAAATTCCAAATGTCTATTTTTCTTACTTTAAACCTGTGTAAGGGAAGGCACTGGCTTTTAAGCTTCAGATTTCTCAAAATCTGGTATGTAATAATACAAAGAAATAAAGACAATTTCATTTTCAATCAGAAAGATTGTTGTTTTTGCGACAGACCCGTGTTTTGGATTTAGCTGGTTACCCATGGTCAAAATATTTACTACATTTTTCGAAATTTGAAAGTTGTGAGAATAACAGACATCACATTATTGAAAAGTGTAGGTTACAAATTTTATTTCGAATTGTTACAGACAATTTCGAGCCTAGTTTCCTAATGACATTATCTCATTTTACTTCAGAACAAAGTTAGATTACGTTACTAAACAAACACCTTTTATAATTCAATGAACCTCTGTGATTTCATCACCTTAATCAAATGAAAGACAAATAAAGTCTGTCTCAATTGATTTTTTGTTAGCCCAAAATAAAACTTGTCCAGAATATTAAAATCTCGTTTTGTATAAACAAGCACCTGCGACATTTTATTTGCTTCCTTCCATTGGTAAACAGGTATAACAGATTTTATCGATTACATGCTCTCAAGCCAGTAATTGCTTATTTGAATAACTGTGTACATGTTTGTGTAAGAACCTATTTTCCTTTGAGTTCTTTGCTTACGTTTTACTTATCTACTTTAATTAACTATATAGATATACGAATTTTATCGTTAATTTCATAAAACTCCCTTGTGATTGATGCAAGGAAAGGCCAGGTACGATATAGGCTGATATTGATCGATCGGTCATAATATTAAAGTGGAAAACACAACAGATTTAAAAAAACATTTTGTTGTAGGTACAATATTTGCTGCGTTCATCTGCATTGCGTTGCGTTAGACAAAACAAGTCAAACAAAGGGTTACATACAGCATCAGCCAAACGAACGTTGGGACAAATACAAATATCTTTTCAGCTCATTACTAACTATGTAATTCATTAAGCGTTTAGGTAGCGCCAACCGCTAATATAACCCTGTAGAACTAACCTATTCATTCAGTTAAAGCAACCAATATGAACTTTAAAATCACCGCAATAACTCGTTTACGAGCGCAAAAGGTGAAATCCCACAAATTGTTGTCTTCACATCACATGGCATGCAGTGAATATAGTGATGAAAATAAACAAAGGGGAGAATACATACTATCTTATAGCGAGGTTATCTTCGGCCATTGTTTTGTGGGTATACAAAGCATTGGCCGGAACATTTCTGGCAAAGGTTCCATAGAACTATGCCAAATTTCGCACCTCTTATCTAGTTAAAGCCGTTAAAGTCAATTTTCCTAACAATTTCTTGGGTACAATGAACCGGTCGATCGGAAACTGTCGACTGATGAGAGAGACACGTAGACATTTTAAAAATATTGCGTACGTTAGTGACGTTAGTAAAATTGTAGGCCAAGGATAGTCCCGAAACGATATTAACGGCTGTGCCAATATTGTGATAGACATGCGCCGGTGATGCTAACTGATTGGAATGCAATTATAAAATTAGATTATATTAAAATAAATTGTTTTTAAACACAGTTTAAACATCGATCGGTCACGTGGTGTCGGCCCGCGGCCGGCTTTACAGTAGCACCAACCCATTTCTTCCCGTAGGTCTCGTAAAAGCCGACTAAGAGAAGACAAAGCCGATACTATAAACTATGAGGACCTACTACGCCACCTCTAAAAGAGTGGACTCGCCAACCCGCTTGGTCAGCGCGGAATTTTATGACGATCTCTATACTCTATACGATATATCTCTCATGCACAAGACAATGTGCCTGAGGAGGTTCTTGTTCAGCTGTGGACTATAAAAATGCTAGTTACAGTTTATTAAAACACAGTTAATTGAACTGGAGATGTTATCTGTGTTTTCGTAACACAAACGAAAGTCATTAATAATGACGTGTGTGCGAATATTAAAAAGGGCTGCCGATTTATCAGACTCGGTGCACATTCCTAAAATATACGCGGGCGGAGCTGCGGCATCAGCTAAAACCCCACATACTAAGTTCGCACGAGTGATTTTCAATTTTATCGGCGGTTCTATCGCGACATTTTTCCAATACGTCTCAAGGTAAAAATACATATAGCAATATAAATATGACGTAGGTAATAAATCACGGATATTGCGCCTCACCTCTGTTCGCGACGGATAAAACTCGACGCATTCAGTTACCTGTATTAAATTGTACATACGCTGCGTGCAACCTTCGTCTGTAATATATTAATACTAAAATGTGACAGGTGATACATCAAAATTGAAATGAAGAATGAAACACAGATTTTATGTTTTATCTTGAATTAAGTGCATATACACCTACGTCATAGTTATAGTACCTACCTTATTGTTTATCCGAAAGATAACGCCAAAACCATAAGTGATTTTCGAAAAATGTAGGCACTTACTGACATAATTGGAATTTGCATGGACTTTCGAAAGTTCTTTGATAAGACTAACTGTTAATGTTATTTCCACATAATTCAGTTTTACCAATAAGTTGCTGTTTTGTGACTTCATACCCTAATCGTCATTGTTATGTTTACGGTATATGAGTATTATTAATTTTATTGACTCATCATGCTAATCCTGTTAATATGTCCATACGTACCCACCTTCGGTCCTATTTAAAATATTTAGAAATTATCTGTTCTCAAATATGGACGCTATATACAAATAAGATTGTAAGAAAATATAACTAAAATATGTCTGTTTCTTTTACAGAACTATGCCGCCACAGCGCCACCAAAGCCGTCATCAGCGCCTGCGCATACGACGCTGCAACGGTCAGTTCGGGCAGCAGGATCAGGCGCGCCCTCGCGAGTCATCCCACGATTCCATTTTCCTAAAGGCCGGCCACCAGCGGCGCACCAAGCAGACCACGCGTTACATAAAGTGCAGTCTGCATTTGCCACATTTCCTAATAGTCAGGTAAGGAAATTTACTTCAGAATAAAACAAATAAATTGTCCTCAATCGCTTGAGGAAGCGATTGAGTGATTACAACTTACCGTTGCATAACTTTGTGTATCCAGAATTCAAAGCCTTGACTGTTACAATGACCAATATAACTCGACCACCTTCAAAAATGTTAAATACAGAAAGTTACTTGACTATTCGTAGATTTATTGCAAAGTAATTTAGTTATATGTACGACACACACTTTCTATAGAAAACGCTTCACAGTTAGCGCATCTTCGCAATTTGTATTCAACGAGCGTACGCAAAACAATCTGAATTACATTTGTTTCATTAGAATGCTTAACTGTGAAATAATGTCCACTGCATCCGCAAATAAGGCATTTATGCATTATTCATAGGCGTATTATATATTACATTAATATTATCTCGTTTGTGATTTATTTTCTTGTTTATATAAGTCAGTTATTTAAGCGCTTCGAGCGAGAGAATTTTAAATAAAATTAATTCCTAAATTAACAGAATGTTAGCTAGAAGAAACATTAAGGATCTATTTATAAATTCACGAATTAATAAATCAGTTTTGCGAAGTTAGTCCATTCTGCTGTCTGAGATTAGAAATTCATTATTCATTTCACACATACGAGTACGTAACCACAACGTAGAGATTGCTGTACATAGTTACTTTATCTTTACCTTGACGAAAAGAGTAATAGGTATGTACTTATTCGTTATTACACGAGTATGTTCCAACTACTTTGTTTATTTTGACAAGTGATTAGATCCTACATTTTGAATACAAATATATGTACTTTTGTACTTGTACAATAATTGTTTATTTAATATTTTTGTTTTTTCAATATCGTATCAGGAAAGAACTCTTCGTAGTACTTACATCAAAATGATAGAAATACAAAGTAAAAATGAAGAAAAGATTTTGCTATTTCGCAAAAATAATGAATAACCTAACCTAACCAGTACTAGAATTTCAAAGAGAAACATATGGCCACAAAGGCCATGTTTGACAGATTTCAGAAGAAAAACAAGAGTATCGTTGAACAATACGCGGTCGTGACAAATATGAGCCATTTGTCGGGGGCCACTCTCAATGTTGGGCACGCCCTATTTCAATAAGGCTTAACAAAAAACAAACCAAGTTTTGGACGACTTCCAAATTGGGACAATCTGCCTTCGGGATTAAGGATGATAAACTTTTATTATGGAATGATCAAGGCCAGATAAAGCATCGATCTTATTTAATTATTCAGAAATAATTACATAGGTATTTTGTTAAATCTACCTGTTTTTACTTATTCGCAACTGGCATGGAGTGAAACTTTACCAATCACGAATTACAAAAAAAAAGCTATTCAGTATTCATTAGGATTTTATTAGACAAAATATTATTTATATGATATAAAAATAACAATAAAACAACTTCTGTCATTCAATCAATCAACTGGAATGCACATTTTCATCCTGTTAAAAGTTAAACCAAAATTGTTATGGTTTTAATAGGAACAATTATTTATCTAAAATGCGCCTCTTATCTGAAATGGGATTTATCTGTCTAGACCGCACCAATTTATGGGAATAATCTTTCAGCTTATATAAAATCCAACTTATTTCAACCATCCAATTTATGTACTTATGAAAATGTTTCACTTACAGGAAGCTTTATAGACTAATAGACAGTTTAAAAATTACAATATAAAGCAATTTTTGATTAATGATTTTAAGGAATTTATTTAAGACCGGCAACCAAAAAACAGGGAAGTAAAATAAATAGTCCACCTTTTGTGTATTCATTTTTTTATATGGTTTTGTTGATTGTATATATTCATCTTTACAGTCAAAATTCTTTGTTTCAAGACTTTTTAATATTAAATTCACAGAAATAAAAACTATGACTAAATTTTCACTCGTTCAATATGACTAAATAATCTTCCTTTACATAGGTACCTATTGATACATGTACGTGATCTTTTACCTACCAGTACTATTCAATAAGTTTGGTTTTTGAGCTGGGAATTGAGCCGTTCAAAAAGTATTACCTATCATTTAATTCACGTCAGATGTGTTTCACGAAGTTAGAACCCTTATCTGAATTATGTATTCTACCCTCTATCGAACCTGAATACTAACCTGAATCGCAACTCAACAAAATCCATATTTAACATGACACTTTGTCGACAATTTGAAATACCTCTTTAATAACGTTTACTTCCTTCTGCTAGGTACCTGCAACTTTAAAATAATTTAAAATATTAAAATGAAGTGTATAAAAACGAACAAGTAGCGTATAATTTAAAAGTTGTAAGTCTCTTTTGCGAGGTGGCGCCACCTGTTCCATATTGTCCCATCGTAAGATAATTTATTCGAACACATTTAATATTACCGCAACTAAATAAATATTAAGAAAATGTACCTTTTATAAAGAGCATAGGTACAATAGTGTTTGAACGGTCGTGGCGTTGTCTTTGTTCAAGAAAATAACGTTTTTCAGAAATTATAAGTACAATTTTATATTAATGGCCATGGTCGTCAGACACTTGTTCTTTTTCTCTGTCATCTTCTCGGTCTACCTTGTCTGTCAACAGTTCAAGCGGCCAGATAGTCTTACTGAGGAGGTGGGACGCCGCTACAGTGTTATTCAATGATTTTAGAATGATTATAGTTTAGGAGGAGGGATACATTCACGACACACAATCCTGAAAAACCTTCTCGAGATTACAAAGAGATGTGTGAGCCCTGCAGTGGGATCTGATATCCACGAAACATCACGATAATCACGAATGATATTCAATTAAAAGTACTTACTTTCTTTTGTTAATACTCACTTAAGTATCTACTAAAGTAGAATCGACAAGTCGAGACTACGACCTTCGACGGATGAGAAGCTGGATGAGCTGGATGAGAAGGCGGAAGATAGTGTATGGTGGTAGGCCTTGATAGAGTCCTATCTATATTCAGCAGAGTAGGGGCACAGTTACAATGGTGGATTGAAACGATTTGAGTGTAACAATTGAATTTATTAATTTTCCACGGTATTTAAGCCTAAAAGTGGAGCTTAAATATGGTACAAAGTAGTTAGGTACTGATTCTGTAATTGATGATTCTGTGGGTGATTTCATAGCCTCATAGCCTCAAAGCCAAAGCTTTCTGGTTTTCACATGTCTATCTATCTTACCTGAAAGTACAATAGATATCTGCATGATGAAGCACGCCTATATCAAAGACTTGTATTTACTTGTATATCACGATGTCTATGAGTGGTGAATACCTACTAGCATATCGTTTTGTATCGCAAGGTGTACGGTGCAACGCGGCCTGGCACCGTTCCAGCGCGCGCATAGCAACGTGCAACGTGTTCCCGGCTTGTTACTCGTACGAGTATTCTCGCTGCGGCTACACTATACAACTCTTGACGGACTAAGTCCGCAATATTCATTCATTAACGAAAACGGAGGTCACGCGATTGCGCAGCATTTTCTCTTTGTTTCTAGCATAAATTATTTATGGATCTAGCATGTGACTGACAAAACACCCTTAAAAATAGATATCTGTGTATTTCATTCTTCTGACAAACAACATCTAGCTACAAATTAAGAATCAGACAGAGTGAATTACTTAGTTAAACACAAGGTAATTTTGATTGGATAAAAGCGTAAGCGCTAAAAATACACGTATATAAGCAAACGCATGAAACAAAGACGTTTCAAATGCCTACTGAAAGTGTACGTGTTTATCTGGAACACATATAATATGTAGTTTGAAATAGTATGTATGTAGTTAATATTGACTGACCACATAGAATGTCGCTCTTTATAATCACTCTAAAATCTTGTTAAACTTGGTTTTAAAAATAATCATTACATTCGTCGCTGAAAGAAGTCGTAATACTCGTAAAACAAATGATAAACGTAATAGTAATGAAAGTGTTAATTGACTAGTTACTCTAGCTCTAACATAAAAAGGTGTCTACATAAGTTTCGTAAATGATATGCAAGTTAAATTGGTCCAACTCTTTCGCTGGCGCCACGCGGTTAGTTCACACTTTTTAAAATCTTTACCACCGGACTTGGCACACTTTGCATCTTACATAAACTGTAACGATTTACTTTCATTATGTTTAACAAATGACCTTGTTCAATGTAACAAGTGTAACAATTAAAGGATTCATTCGTGAGTAGTTGCGGTGCTATCAGAGGGGCTCAGTGACTGTATTGCGTAACTCGAGGCAATAAAGATAAGATCTGTAGGCAAGTAATTTAGTTGTACGCTGTAACTAATGCGGCTCCATTTAAGTACCCATACGAGTAACTAGAGACTTGGGTCGGCTTCACACACTTCAAGTTTTAAGCTTATTGGACTCCGAGTCCTTTTTTACGAAAGTTTTTGTTCTATATTCATTCTTCAGTACGCTATAGTGGTGCTTAAATACTCGTACATATTTATTATTTAATTTACTAAATTAATTACTCCGATATAAACTAAACATAAATAATAAGTCATTTTTTGATGAGGGGAGATAACGTTGTTACATATTATATGTTTTGTAAAGAAAAGTGAATTAAGTAATAGGACTGATTCAAGGATTTTGCAAGGTCGGCGGCGCGCCCGCATACCCCCTGGTGTTGCAGGTGCCCATGGGCGGCGGTAACACTTACCATCACGTGGGACCGCTTACTCGTCCGCCCACTAAACTATAAAAAAAAAAAAAAATTACACTAAATATATCATACAATAAATATCATTACAAGAAGTCCGTATGTGTTATCGGAAAATAGATTAAATAGACCATCTATCAACATCTATGGTTGCTTCACGTCACAAATCCATTCATGAATTAAAATAAATGTACTCAACCCACGAATTTACGAAAATACGCTAGAAAACACGCTTAACATGTTGGCATCATTTTGTACAATAAATAATTACTTCAATATACGAGTAGTTCTTTATTCTTTTTTATAATATCAATATTAGACAGAAATCTGTTCCTGAAGTCCGATACCGCAACATAAGCAGCGCATCGCGGATGTTCCAACATTTAATTTTGTCATTTTTGTAAGATGCGCTTTGGAAGACGTGATTATAGGCTAACATCGACAGGTACTTTTGTGTTTGTGCCTATTTGACATTTTGAATATCTTCATTATTACTATCTAACGCTGTTACACTGTAGAATACCTAAGTACCTACTCCCTCCATGTCTTACACACCTGCACCGAGAGGTGCAAAATATTAGACCGGATCGAAATATTCTTCTGAATCATGTTTTGCCTTTACGTGGCGGGCCATAAAATCAGTCCTACCAACTCCGCGACTGCCAAGTCTTCACGACAACAGTAAGTACATTGTTTACATATATAAACAAAATTAATGTCTGACTTTAGGTCACATTGTCACTAGTCGGGGACGTGGGATAGTTCCCACGGACTAAGAAATATTCACAATAATGTTAATTACGTCCTCGTACAGTCATTGTGTCAAACGTAGTTCAGGAAGTAAATAACGTAATTACAATCTTTATTGCGGTAAGTACAATTGCATTATTATGTAATTTGTTTTAAGAATATACGGCCTTGGTGATCCTAATCACAAGACCAGCTTCTAGTGCTGAAGCGGGTGAACACATTTCTCAGTTACAAGCCTGTTTAATGCTAAAATTGTAGCTTCACATGACGATGGTAGTCTTCATGCGAACAGTTTGCTATTTACGCATGACAAATAACTATGTCGTATATCGGTTCTTGTACTGAAATTTCAGGTCTGGAATATACTAGAACTGTATCTAATTATTACTACCATACCATAATATCAATCTATGTCTCGCCACAGCTGGATATAGGCCTCTCCCTATGCTCGCAATTATTACTGCAATCGATTAATTTCAGCAAATGGATAAACTAAGAAATTAAAAAAATATATATAGAGAAATATGATTGAATATTCCGTTCAAGTAGTCGTATTTGGATTCATTATTTATTTTAATTTAAAGTGAGGTCATTATCGAAGCTCCGCGCACTGCATCATAAACCTCACATGTGGTCACACATTCATTATCGGGTAAAAGTGTTGGTAGGCTTTTCTGAATAATTGAATTTGAATCTCTGGCAAGTCCAAGTAGCGTGTGGGCTTTACTATGAAAATGCTTTCCTACGATGATTACTTTACTATAATTACTATGAAAAGCTATGGCGTTGCCGGCAGGCGCGTCTTCCATTCCATCAAAGAGTCGTTTATTCGCCGGGCTGCGGGCCATTCGCGACCTCTTTCCCATTCATACACATTTGGGTCAATCGCCATACTGCAGCCAAAATATACAAATAATTCTCTGTAAACATTACGAGAACGACTCTTTGTAGTGGAAGGAATTTGTTTTGGGCGTGCTAAAACCAAACATTAAGAATTCTCAGATAAAGGCTAGCACCTTTTACGTATACATCTGTATTTTTTTTTATATTAAAGGAGGCAAACGGGCGAGCGGCCCACATGATGGTAAGTCGCTATCGCCGCCCATGAGTAGCTTCAACACCAGGGGGTATGCGGGTGCGCTGCCGGCCTTGCGGAATCCTATTCACAGCTTTCTTGAAGAACTCCATGTCGTAGCATAAGGGGAAGACCTTTCGATGCAGTTCGTTCCACGTTCGCGGCAAAAAACGATTTTTAGACCATACAGTGCGCGATACATCCGTATCGAGGAAACTCGAATGCATCGCACTTCTGTGACGGGCGGTACGGTTGTAAAAACCCGAGGTGGGAGTTATATCGAACAGCTCTTCAGAGCAGTCCCCATTATACTAGCGGTAGAACACGCAAAAGGACGCAACGTCCCTACGGACGCTGAGTGGTTGCAACCCGCCTGTGAAAGTGGGGTTGTCGTCAATTCAAAGCAGCGCGTCGTTGTATTTCCCAATGTACTGCATTTCACCCTTATCCTATTCCTCTAATGTATGTACATGTTTCGGTAGTGAGTGAGACGCCAGAGTTCATATCCATCAAATCCCTCTCCATCCCCATTTTCCAACCCATTACTAAATTTCCAACGACAGCGCATCCAGAAGTGTAACGTTTGTCATTCTAGACTGATGTTAACATGTATCACCAGATAGACTGATCGTCTGCCGCCTTCAGAGAAAAAGTAAGAAAAAAACGTTTACATTGTGTTGTGCATGAGGAGGCCCATGTCCAGCAATGGACGAAAAAGGCCTTGTCAAGGTTACAGTTATATGTTTATAACAAGTTGTAACATGTTTATACTTCAGGTTCATGTTCTCGAAATAATGTAGGTATAGAAAATAACGTATTGAAACAACCTATAAGACTTTCAGTGTGTGTGAATTGTGTGAACGATTGTGTATTGTTTCTGAACAAACCAAAGGATCAACTGGTGTAGAGAATACTTTATGGCATTAAGCTCCTCTTTTGTGTACTACAAAGTGCAAAAAAGTGTATAATAAATAAATAAATGTGAGAAAGTGTTCACCGATCTTACTGTTTGCGGGTTGTAATTTTTTCTTTTGTACTCACATTGGCATTGTTATTATTACTGCTCCCGGCTTCGAAATTGAATTTGAAATGAAAATTTTGGAGCCCCTGAAACAGTTTCCTGGCATCTGTCCCGTTGCAAAGTGAATTAGGCAATTAAAAAGTCTATTTTTACTCCGCGGGGGACCCGCTTCCATTGTCGTACGGAATGAATTCGATCACGCTATTTTTAGATTGAAAGGCAGTATAAGAAATTGTATTAAACATGCTTTACATTAAAATTTGCCTTCTGAATTGTAAAACTGCAAATCTCGTTACTCAGTTTATTCAAAGATACACATTTAAAACTAGCTTGCATCAAGAACAATGAAAGACATGGAGGGAGGTTTGCAGTGGGACAGTTTTTTTATTGTTTCTTTTCTCAGCCTTTTTAACTTCTCACTGCCGGGCACAAACCTTTTCATAATAAATCACTAGGCAGTTTGGGGCCACAATCGGTGGATCGTGGTAACGCGTGCTTAGTGCGATTTAGTGGATACAGATACTCCTGACTTTTTTTTAATTGTGATATTTTTTTTAAAATACATGTTTTAACCGAAAACGGACTTAAGATTTAAATCCACGACCTCAGGAGCGAGAGTCAAAAATAGATCTTACGCCTAAGCAATATATCACGCAATATAGCAATATATCAATATAGTACGCAGTGGACAGTGTAAACTAGTAATTATGACGTTAACCAGGATTTCAAACGAGAGTACAATAATTACATCGTGCTTTTGTTTGACATGTGTAAGAGTCACCCCGTGACCACGTCCACTGCAAAGTGTTCGAAACGTCGGGATATAAATCATGTCAAATATACGCGATTTAAACCGTTAAAAGTTGTTTAATTGCAATGTGTAATTATATTTATAAATATAATTATTATTATAATAATTATAGGTACATAACATACTATATCATCAGCCTACGTCTCTCCACTGCTGGATATGGGCCTCTCCCTTGGCTCGCCACCGCACACGATCCTCGGCCCTTCTCATCTAACCACCATCAGCGAATTTAATATAATTTATATAACAATAATTATATTATTAGGTAATTGTTAGAAATATTGACAGCAGGTATTGCCCGATGTTAGTCTTCTCTTGTCACTAATCACTAGTAATCACAACAGAGTAGTTTCGGTGGTGGACGTAATGGATACGTATATATACGGTAATGGATATATGGTCCACCACAGATATTTTGGTATCCACATACAATAATAAGGTGGGGGAAAAAGTTTCTTCGTATTTTATATACAAATACAAGACAATTTTTTTAAAAGTTTAATTACATTTAATTATAATATATATGTGCCGTTTTGTTCTATAACTTGTTGCCATATTGTAGGTAGTGACATGATCCCGTTGCTGTAGAAATAGACAAATAATTTATGGTCAAAAAATTGCGACAAGTAGTTTTGACAGTCCTTTCTTGATGTTAACTTTACACTACCTAAAGAATTCTGAAGAAACAAGTGGGAATCTGAGGGCGCAAGGTCAGGGCTATATGGTGGGTGCATCAACACTTCCCAACCAAGCTCTCTCAATTTTTGCTGAGTGCCCCTTACCTTACTGACACTACACCCTTTCTGTTGATCAATTCCAGGTGTTTTTTCTCAATTTCTTGCTTTAGTCTCATCAGTTGTTGGCAGTAGAGATCCGAATCGATGGTTTTGCCCGGCGGTAAAAGCTCATAATGAACGATGCTCTTCCAATCCCACCATACACACAACATCACCTTATTACGCGTTAATCCGGGTTTCGCCAGAGTCTGTGGAGCTTGGCCGCACTTAGACCATGATCTTTTCCGCATGTTCTTGTCGTAAGTGATCCACTTCTCATCACCAGTGATCAATCTTTTCAAAAATGGTTCGGTTTCATTGCGTTTTAATAGAGAATCGCAAACGAGTACACGGTTCATTAGGTTTCTTTCAGTGAGCTCCTGTGGTACCCAAATGTCGAGCTTTTTTGTGAATCCAAACTTTTTCAAATGAGTAAAAACTGTTTTGTGGTCAATGCCCAGTTCATCAGCAATGCCGTAACTACTTATATGCCGATCTTGCTGCACTTTTTCACAAATGACATCAACTTTATCGGTAACAGAGCGACCGGAGCGAACTGCATCTTTAACATTAAGATTTCCTGACTGAAATCGCTTAAACCAACTTTGTGCTACTCTTACTGACACTGCATTAGGTCTATAAACGGCACAGATTTTTTTCGCGGCTTATGTTGCACTTTTCCCTTTTTTGTAATAAAACTAAAAGGTATCGAATTTTTTCGTTAGATTCACTCATTTCACTCATTCAAAAATGGCGGGAAATAGTTTTTTATTTCTTTTTTTAAATGTTACCTTTTTAATGGTATCATAACCAGCCAGGTACAAACTGTTCAATCAAAGATATTCAATCAATCAAAGATCACAACTTCATACATACAAAATATGAAAGGACTTTCTCCCCGACCTATTATTATCAAATACAAAAATGTACGTCTACGTATGTAAGAGAATAGATAAATATAGAATAGCTAACTCCGCTAAGGCTCAGCAACTTGAAGTGGGTCTTGGCCTCTGAATCTAAAACATGTCATTAAAAAAAAAATCGAAAAACTTATTCCCAACTCCGAAGAAGTACCGCCCTCCTCGACTGCTCCGTCTCCGAGAGTCATAGTGTTCTATTTAAGTTTTCTAGGTCAGTTCCTACTTTAGATAATGTACGCATACTTTATACTGTGTATGACTAGCAGATATACTCATATTATACTTAACATAAGGCCACAGCTATACTGAACGCGGGGCAGATGGCGTGATCAAAAGCGGTTTTAATTTATTAATCGTAAAATGGATTTTTCTATGAGAAATCTCTAAAGAGATAAATGGTTTAGAAATCTCTAAAGCCATAAATGGCTTCAAACTTCGCTTAAATCTACATTGTCTCGATAAATATGTCTCCGTTTTCTTTTATAGAAAAAAGGCGGCGGACGAGCATACAGTCCACCTGATGGTAAGTGAATACCGTCGTCGATAGACATCCGCGATACATGCCAACATCAGTCTAGAATGACAAATGTTGGCACACCCCTGGATGCGCTACCCAGCTTTGCAGACTATGGAATGGATTGGGAGAAAGGGTTGGAAAAATGGAGAGGGATAGGATGGGATGCGAATGGGCTCTGGCATATCTCACTCACTATCGAAGGACATACGTACATTGAGGAAATACGATAAAGTAGGAAATGCAGTACATTTAAGGTAGTCTTCGGTGAGAGAGGGTAACATGGTCAGTCGAGTGCGCCCAGCGGCTGTGGGAATGCAGCGTGCACTCTCCCCCAAAGAAGTTGTTTCTTGTTTGTTTGTTTTGTATCATGTGTTCTAAGAACAAAACTAAATTAATAATTTTATAATAAATATACCAAGTATCAAACAGCTATGAAACATGCTATTTGAGGTCGTAATAGTAGGTACTTATTATTCGTTATAATAATTATAGATGGAACTTATTGATACGATTTTATTAAACGTTCTATTTGATTAGAAAATAATGATACTGTTTTGAACCCTATGAAGTTCAGTAATAATTTAAGTGCATTTCAGTAAGGTGCATCCTTTTTTATCTCTCTTGTTATGGTAAGGAATGAAGTGTGTGTTGACGAATTGTCAACCCCTCCTTTTCCATGTGTTTAATTGGTTATCTTATCACAGTATATCCTTAGAAACAGTATAATTAAATGTAGAATTAAGTATATTATAAAAGTATAACTGCCACTGGTACGCTGAATAAATAAGATAAATGAATAAGAAATACTTTACCCTATAAGGTTACACGCAAATTAATTTAATTCATTTGGATTTCTTTATTTTCCACGCGTTTTAGGGGAAAAAATGTTCGACAAATGTAGTAGACCTTCAAAAGTTGTAGTTGCAGGGCTCTATCCAACGACATATGTATGCATCCATACTATGCATCCATAGAAGTTGAACTTGTTCTTGGAATTTTTTAAAAGTTTACACCGCGTATCGTATTAAAACTATTCGTTGATCGTCTGACACCGTCGTAATTTTGTCGCTGTTACTGTCGCCACAGTCTAAGACATCATCGTGATTGAATGGAAATTGTGCTGCTGGTTGATAAGCCACGTCGCTACTCGGCTAACTTGGTAGCGGAAGTGCTGCATTAGGATTTGAGTAAATTAACCTAAATTCAATATTTTGCTTCGTCACTGAGCTTAGATGCCTTACCAGAAAAACATTAAAGTTATGTTCGTGTCCGTTTTACGCAGCTACGGTAAAGAAAAGGGATACAATTACTTTCACACAATGAATAGTTAGGATACATGTGACATTATTTAAGAGAAGGGACCCTATTATCGGTTCTGTACAGTACAGTACATGTTACGGTAATGTTCTGTGAAAAAATGGTAACTTGGCTAGTCGAGTGCGCCCATTAGGGGCAAGGAGATTGCAGCGTGCACGTGCAGTTTCCCGAAATCACCTGTGAGTGCACTCAGACAGCTGTGGGATATAACTTATGTCCTCCCCCTCGAAGGGGGAAAATTAAATTAAGAATTATTTTGTTATTAACTAGAATAGCGTTAAAGCTCTCATTAATCTTCACATAATTTCATTGGTTTAATGACTTAGCAATTTGTAACACTATAATACCACATCTATCCGACAATAACTGTACTTAATTGATAATTAATGGTTTTCTGTAGGTACCTAGGTACTGTTCCTAAGAATTGTTAAATTCGGAAATCACTTGTTAAAAATGCAGAAAACAAATGCAGAAACAGATTTTGAGATTTCATTACCGTTTTTCTAAAATACAAGAAATTACTAAAAAGTAATACTATAATAAAACTATTAAGGGTGTAGATTGTTGGCCTGAGATCTCGATTTCGAGCGACCGCAGCGCCAAAGTTTAATGTAACATCCGACGGGGCGGATGAATGACCTAGAGATCGCGATTTTCAAAATGTTTTGCAACAAACGTTCCACGTTGAGAAATTGTTATTGAACTTGAATATTTACAGCATAACAATAACGTTGAATTTTTGGAAACTAGCTGTTGATTCTTTTTAATAGATTAATAAGAGTAGTTGAGACACAATTTTTATGTTTTTCTATCATTTGACATCTGACATTTTTGTATTCTACTTACCTAAAATTCCAACTATTTATTTATTTGTAATTTCACTACCAAAATTTATTCTAATTCGTAAAATATTCATTCAATAAAATAATTGCAAATTCAGTAGGAAGTGTGTTTATCTCTACGCAAGGAAATGTGCCTATTGCGTAAACTCAAATACTTACTTTTTGTTTACGATCACCTCGTCGATATCTAAAAAAAATCCTAGGGTTTTAAAAAAAATGTCAATAAATGAAACACAAGTATAAAAATGATTTATTTACTACACAATAACAAATATGAGTCGCCATTACTCGCTATCTCAAAAGCGTGCTAGGGTTGTACAAAAATTAGTAAATAATTCATTTATTTACTAATTTTAACAGAAGTTTGTAAATTATTAATATACTAATTAAAAGTATGTAATTAAACAATAACGAAATATGAGTTCAAAATTCTAATGGTTTTTCATTCGATTACGGATCAAGTTCTGATTTCTGCTAATTTGATGATAAAATCAATGGCTATCACAAAACCTATCAGAATGAAAACGTTACCAGCTGCCCGATTCACGTAAGTAATAAAAACCGTAGCGCAGTGACGTCACTTCGTTTTTTGCAAATTTAGCCCTTTTAACCGACTTAAAAAAAGGAGAATTCTCAATTCGCTGTATTTTTGAACCAATTTTTATGATTCTTTACACCAGGTAACTCAGAAATTGTATAGTAATTGAGCTATTGGAAGATTTATGACAATCCAAGACTAGATAAGTAAGTGCGTTTAAAACAGAAAACCAAAAGGCGATTTCTAAGTTCCTAAGTTAAAACTACTTTTGGACTGGCGTGTTTACGTGAATCGACTGGCTGGGTAGTTAAGTTACCTGTATCTTTCAAAATCATTAGGCGTTCTTCTCTTTCATAACACGTAAAGCTCTTTCTTTCCTCTCTTTCATAGCCTCTATGATACTGGGCGCGTCACGAATGGGCATGCTTCGTGACTGCCGAGGATCAACTAATTCTGGAAGTAGGCAATCGTAACCTAACTAATTTCATCTCCATTTTCTCCTCCCAAAATTTGTCGTCCTTTTCTATAATATAAACTTTCATAGGTACAGTAGCACCAAACCAGATGCCAAGCATGCAAACGTTTCTTTTAGTAATATGTACCTGTCCCTGAATTTGGAAATACCAGTTATGATTTTTATTTATGACATAACCCTTGGAAGCCTTGTCCTTAACCCAAAAGGTATGTTTGGCCATTGCTTCATCAAGAGTCATGCCAGCTAAAGAATGTGGGCACTTAATTTCAATTAAACCGTTTGCATAAATGCCATCTGGTGTAGTACCAAGAAATTCATATTGATCGTCGACGAACAAACCGCAACCTTGTATACTAATATTCTCTTGAATTTCTAACTGTTTAATTGCGGTTTCTTCGTTTTCGATACCGTACCGTACAGCAGGCAAACTGGAGATATTACTACCATAAACGATTTTACGAACAAGAACAGCACAACTTGTGCTCTCTCGTTTTTTACAAACTTCCCCGAACGATGATGAGGTTAGTAATTTTCTCCTTGTACTCATCCACTCAGAACTACTTCTTTGCAAATGGGTCGACCTTTCAAGCTCCTCTCTTTCAGCACAAGACAACTTTAAATCGGCTAAAAAAGATGACTTGGCTTTCTCATATAATTCTGGACTCAGATCAGGTTTTTCGCAGTTTGGTCCATAGTGAGCGTCTTTCGATACAGCGCTGTGGCTCTTTTTCAATCTTAATTTAGGTTTAGCAATTAAACGGATTCTACGATTACAATTTTCCACTTTCGCGATCAAAGGATTAGGACTAGATTTAAATATTACTTCATGAGTTTTACTATGAATCGATCCTGTATTAAAAGACATAACAGCAGCTGCGCATCGGCCCGCATAAGAACCACGGGAAGAATAATTTACACGCTTACCCCCTACTAATTTGGCAATCACTGCGTTAAAACTTTCAACTATATTACTTGTACAATTATGAATTAAACTTCTAGAATGATATGACAGTCTTTTACTTAAAATGTGTACCGCGTCCATTAATCCGCATCCAACAATTGCTGGAAGCAACCCAACAGGTTCTATTCGACGAGTATCAGGTCTACAGAAATACTCCTTGCAATATTGGTGATTACCAAATACGTGTTGTGGACCATTTAGGATATCTTCACTAAGATTTTTTATTTTTTCTTCGAGTGACTGATTTTGATCGCCCCAATATTTAATAGCGCATTTTACACCCGTTCTTAAACGCAAATACCTTTCTTTTAGGAATTTCCGCAATTCGCAAGGATACTTAGTGTCTTTCGACAGTTTCTCCAAGCTATTGCAGTAGTTTCGTAAAAGATGATTTTTGCATTCAATTTTCTCTACTGTTAAATTACCGTACGGTCGCGAATCTAATATTTTTTTATAAGTACTGGAATCGCCGTCTGCTACAAATTTATTATAAATTACACCGTGATCAACAATGGAACGTTTAAACCCCTCAACTATTATGGTCGATTCCATACCGGTAGATGATCCCGAATAATTCTTGAAACAACGGTGTTCCGAGGGCTGACTGTCGTTCTTTGCGGCTCGTGCACAAACTACGCAGTATTTATTTTTAACTCCAAAAAACAATACTTTATTAGTTTTAATGCCAATTATCGCAGCTGCGCCGGACAAGGCTGAAAAATTCTTACCATAAGATCTCTTGCTCCAACAACCGTCAACAGCAACAGATATTAATGGTGTACCATTTTTATCAACACTACCTATAGACACTGCGTACTCCGCTTCTTCCTTGACAGCTTCTGCCATGGAATGTGCTGCTGTCTTTTCCCACCAATCGCAAACCGTATTATTAATTTCATTGTATAATGAAGGTGACATGATTGGTAGGGCTACTGCGGCAGTTAATGTTTTTAACTGATAGTAGCTCCCACCAGATGATATGATACCAGATACAATTTGATGATTCACTTCCATTCTATCTTCTTTCTTTTCAATCAAACACACAGTAAATTTCATACTACACATACTACATTTCATGATGAGTTTTGAGTCCAGACCAACTTTTACTTCACCTATTATACTGAGGTAACTTAACTTACAATCCATTGGACCGTGGTCCCCTATGGCCTGAAGAGCTTTAAAAAAAAAAGAAACGTCTACAACTCTACGCCCAACTTCCATTTCATCCACCTTTCCCTCTTGGTCGTTTTCAATAACTAGTTCCTGTAAAGAAAGATAATGGCTTGATTTTTTTTATAAAAAATAATTAAAAATTTAAAAAAATGCAAAAGAATTAATACAATATTAGGTTCCTGATGAATAGAAATTATAATTTCTTTACGCATTAGGTATTGTTTTTTTATGACGTCACCTATTTGAACGTAAATTTTCTTTTGAGAAAGTAATTGAGAAGTATTTCGGTACTAAGGTGTTTGTCTCTCGATGAAAATAATAAATATTGCAAGAAAAATCTATAGGTAGGTATTGAGATTTTGTCTTCGCCCATCACTAACTAAGTAGTTTGTTTATTTATGTAACAAGTCTACAAGAATTACGTATAACAACTTACCTCTATACAGCGCGTAGCATTGTTGCTCAGAGTCTCGGCCCCAAGGTTTTCTTTATTTTCAATACTGGAAATATTATTCATCAATATTATCCACTTTTTATTTATTTTGTACAACCCTAAGCCAGACGCTAGGCGCCTCGCGTCTGTTTGGCGGTATAGGTATGTCGACAAAGTTGCGCTGTCGCCTACCTACTTCCACAATTTGATATTTAGACAATACTAGCCGACCCGGCGAACTCCGTATCGCCTTTTTTTTTTTTAAAAATCCTATTATTTTGATATTACATACAGATACTTCAATTTTATTTATCAGTATAGATATAGATAATACAAACCAATATTTACATGTTATTGTAGGTATATGTATGAATCGGGCGATCTAAATCATATGACATATTGTATTAGCTTTGTAATGTACCCTGTTCAAATGCGATAATAAATAAGTAGGGAGGAACTTACATTTTATTCCGAGATCTTTTGGCTTTCATATTTTTATAATGCGTACAAAACTTTCTTTTCCCTGGCATGCCACTCAAATTCAATCAGTCCTGCGAAAAAAATAGCCTATGTTACTCAGTGATAATGTAGCTTTCGAATGATAAAAGAATTATTAAAATCAGTCCAGTACTTTTTGAGTTTATTCGTTACATACAAAAATCCAAATCTTTCCTCTTTATAATACCTATTAGTGTAGATATTGTATTTTTTACGATTTATATCTAGTTCCATCATGGTTTTCTTTCAGACATTCATTATATCGATACTTTCTACTAACTGAAAATAAATTAATTATAAAAATGTTATACTTACAGTTTTTTACAAAAAACACAAATTCACAATACGTAATTCTGCTGTCTGCAGCCGACAAGCGTAGTGTCGCGTTCACTTACAGAAAGGAACTGCCGCTGCAGACCACCGAGATTGCACGAATGAAACGAACGTTTTATCCCATACATTTGTGTATGAAAAATTTACCTTAAAATATATCTAGATTTTAGGGCTTTAAAAGAGGAAGTCTTTGTTTGTAAAGGTATAAAAAGAAGTATACAGCTATACTTATTGGTTTCTTCAGTGTTCAAAAAGTGTTTCTTTTTATCAATTTGTGTTGATTTATGGGGTTAAATCTGAAAAATACGAAGTCATGTTTTTGCATTTTTACTCAATTTTGTGCGTTTGTTATTATATTTATTATATTATTATATAATATAATATAATTTATTATATTATATTATATAATATAACAACGTTTATTATTTAGCGTTTATTATATAACAACTATTAGGTTTAAGAGTTTAATATAAGCATGAACATACTTATTGGTCTTTGATTGTAATATATACAAATTATCATTGATATCAATCATATGTAAATAGGTTAAATATGAAAAATCGTAACACTCTTTTCGGTGATTTTCACGATCTACACCCTTAAGCAGCTACCTGAATATAAACCTATCAGACTAGATATATGATTTTTAACATTCATATGTTATCAGTTGGACACACATAGTCACATACATGTACATACACGTAACACAGTAATCCCATATTTTCCCCCCTTGAATCCATAGATTCCCCTTGATTTGTTTTTTCATTCCAACAATTATTATAAATTCATTCTCGTTGGCCTATTTAAGGAAATCTTTTAGTGGTCCTATTTTATTTATGTTCACTACTCTGTCTTTAATTACTGTTAAGGCTGTTGATTTTTTTAATAAAATAAATAAATCTTACGTACATATTTGTGCAATATTGGACCAAACCGCGTTTAACTGGTCAGAATGAATTACCAATTATCCCACCAGTTATATTTAGAATAGAACAGTTTCACATCTCTGAATACATCAGAATATGCTGTCAAAGATTAGTAGTCAAGATTATTATCCCTTTACTGGAATAAGACGATAAGTAAATGAAAGTATGCAAAGCTTTTGTTGTCATAAAAGTAAATAATGATTATATAGAAGTCTAGAGAGCTATTTTATTTATTAGTAGCGACCCGCCCTCGCTTCGGTTTATAAGTTTTTTTTTTCAATTTTTTTTCAAATTTTCATAATAAAATATAGCCTATATTAGACACGGATAAAGTAACTTCCTATTTGTGAAAGAATTTTTGAAATCTGTTCAGTAGTTCCAGAGATTACCCCCAACATACCCACAAACAAACATACAATTTTTCTTCTTTATTATATTAGTATAGAAAAGTTTAAAACGGCTGTTCCATCTATTTTGTCAGTTTTTTTATTTTACGTATTTGTTTTGCATTGTTGAACACAACACAACACAACACAAAACGTAGAATTTCTTTTGTCTCTATGTATTTAACATGGGCATGTATTAAAATTGTACTCATACATGGCCACCAGTCTCGCTCTGGCAGTGATGCGAGTCAGAATGCAGTGCCTCTGAATATATCATTTAAAACCTATATAGAACATATAGACGGACTGTCGATGGACAACAAACTGAAGCAGCCTGCATAAGAATGTAAACATTAAAATTTGCTATTGGTCGTAATCGTAGCGAGCGGCATAGTTTGATCATATTGTATATTCTGTGGTTTGACTACGTTTGCAATAGTTTGCATGTGTGTGTCGACTGATACTCAGTCGGGTTTCAGTACGTCACTTCATAGAAAAATGATGTTACGTCTTTACTATTTTAATGTCTATGGAAACCAGTTGAAACTTCCATAACAAATATACCCATTTGCTACTAATTCTCGGTAAACTTCTTATTAAGTTCTATGTAAAAGTTTCAAACAACTTTAAATTACGTACTTTTTACATTTGTGCAATGTTCGTACATTGATGATTCATATTTTGACGAAGCTTATTTGTCACACTGAAAAACAAACGTGAATAACACCTATGTCTAATATAGCTAAAAATTGTGTTATGAATATTATGATGATTGTAAAATTTTCCGACCACTTTGAAAACAATGTGGAATGGTATACAATTCTTCAACCATTTGCATCTTGGGAATTGCAACAAATTAGCAATTTTCCATTAAATTAAATTTCTAGGTTCTTTTAATTACTTAACGGAAGATCTGTTTTTTCTATCGTACCTACCCAATTCAGTATTATCAAGATTCTGTTTAAATAGAAACGTTCTGATTTTTCAGCAGTAAAGAAATTAAAATATGTTATTTCATTAAGATTACTACAAAAGCAGCACAACACAGCAGTTGACTGCAGCGAGCTGACTATGATGATGATTTTGACACTAAATGTCAATATTTGGTAGACTGGACCCAACAATAAGGTCCCTTATCTCAATTAATATCACATATCGAAAAATCATGCGTTTACATTTTTAAATATAAGTACCTATACTTATGAATATATGATATTATTTATTTATTATTGTAATGTAGTCGACATAAATACATCGATGCAAACCGCATTTGCAGAAAGAATAGCACCGCGTCTATTCTCCATCGGTATGTCGTCGAGCCTATTCGCCCATCGGCCGCTATAAATAGGCGTCAAGTCGGCCTGACCTACTTCCAGGGTCGATGACCCCGCCGAGACCGACTTACGGAATAAGTAAAACAGGGGAACCCGAAAGGGACTCCTTAAATGGTACACGGCGTTTATCGGAATAGGCGAAAGGTTGCGTTTGACGATCTCGGCCGTTATCGAAAGATCATTTCAATTGAACTAGATCGTCTTTCCTTTATCTAAAAAGACACATACTATATTGCTTCTTTTCCATCCTGCACAAGAAATATTTACTTCGAAAAAGCGCTCGTCGTTGACACTTGTAACGTAACCAATTTCAGGCAAAAGACTTTGACACTTATACCGACAAGTTGTTTTCGATGATTATAAATATCTTATTTATTTCCTAGACTAGGGAATAAATGATCTAGAACCTAGAGCATAATAATTGCATATTATTTGATTGACTTTACTTACCTTTCTCCTCCCCTTGTTAATCAGTAAGTTAAATTTCGATAGAAAGGAGTGTTGACGCTTCTACATATACTTTATATACAGTTTATAAATGTATATTATAAATATGTTGGTGGTGTGGCTATGCCGTTTGTCTGTCATCTATTCTCGGCAGCCACCCGGGGGTTCACTGGTTCGTTTTTTATGGGGAATGGGGTTACAGGTAGATAGATATCAATACACGTTGCGAATCAATAGAAATAAGTTAATCTGATGGCTTGCTACCTGTCTGCGTATCGGCTGGGCGCCGTTGTCGGTTCCAGTTGCGCCTCTCACAAGCTTATCTGCTTGCACGCGCTATGGTAGCGCGCTGGGGTGGTGATGCTGCTTCCAGGATGCGTTTGGGAGCTTGGGACCCGTGATCACTTCACCAACAACTACTCATAGCCAGGTATTTTCGGAGGCACTCCCGACAACGTCCAGAACCGGCGGAAACAGCAGGTTTCCGGCTAATTTATTTAATTGAACGGCGCGTGCCGGCAGTCAAAACGTCACTGTTAGAATACGGCCACGGGGTCCTCGAGATGCGCGTGCGAACGAGAGTTCCGATATGGACAGACCCTCGCAAATGTTCAAACAGAAGCAAACCACCAAATAAAAATAACTAATGATTTGCAACGCTTGACGCGGTTTGAAGGAAGGGATTAAAAATGAGGATTACATATAAAGGAATAAATTAATACTTCATAATGGCGTAACCAGTTGGCTTTACGCACACGAGGTAGTGTCTATTTCTACAATATAATTTTATTTAAATTCTAAAAATGTAAGTTAAGTATCTTTTATATACCTACAGTGATATCTGAAAACATTGCAGTAATTAATGCATAGGTATATTTAAAAACGGTTCAGTTCCTGAGTGTTAAACAAAAACAACTTTTACCTGTCATAATATTTATTATCTATGTACATAAATATATCTACACATTTACAGTTAAAGTAAAATTTAATTTCTGTCTAAAAAAGTAATTACGATAGGTCGAACAAAAAGTTTATAGAACTGGCTACTGTACAATACTATAGAAAAAAAAAACAAATAGAATTTTGTCAAATGCCATTAAATTAAAAGCTGTAATTTATTTTTTTTATTTCTGGCGGCAATTTGAAAATTAAGTGTTTGCGGAAAAATTAATTTAATAAGAGAACATTTTCATTCAATGATTTTTTATGACTTTCGTTGCGGTCTAAACCAGAAACAAAGTTATGAAAGACTTCAGTTAACATTTAGTGATAAGGGCTCCATCCAGTGCCACTATTTTGTAACTATGTGTTTATAACACGATTAAATGAGAGAAGATGTACAAGGTGAGCTCATCTCCTCTTCCAGCAGACGCGACACATCTCTATCGGATATCAAGATGATATTCGAAAGAGGTAGCAATAGATTTGTAGTGGATCTAATGAATTTTTAGGTAAAGACCACTTTCTACAAACACTAAGTGCTAGTTCAGTAGAATAGGTGGCCATTCTTAAATTGTACATATTCATTAAAAAACCTTTACTACGTATCTCTGCTACGTCAACATAAATCAGTTGTATTGGGCTTAAAATATTCAACGAGAGATTTATTTGGCCGTACGAATCCCATTCCTTGGAGCGTAAGGGCAGAATGATATGAACCTACTTGGGTTAGGCGTCGTTATTACTCGTATTATATTACCATATTATTCCGTTTCTGGAGCAAAATAGTACCATAAAACCCACCTCAATGACATGAATAAAACATAATAAGCCCGCTTACTTAGTAAAAATATACTTTAATAAAAAGCTAAGAAAACTAAACCGTAGAAAAATTAACAACTTACTAAATTTCGCAATTATCAAGTGAACAAGTGAAACAGTTCTATATACGATCCATCCTCTCAGATCATACCATACCATGGTCAGCCTATGTCTATGTCAGCGTATGTCTCTCCACTGCTCGGTGTAGGCCTCTCTCAAAGCTCGCTACCACACAAGATCTTCGAGTCTTCTCATCGAACCACACCGGTGAATATTAGCAACTACAATGAAGACATGATAAAAATAAGCTTTTATAAGGTGATATCAGTAAGCTAATATCATCTAATAAAGTCACCGTATTTTAATTCTTGTATAGATTTTCTATTTTACTAAATACCAGGCATGCTACTCAGAAAGTTTTGCGATAAAGAGTTTATATCTATGGAACACTAGCTGGTTTCAATATCATTTAAAACTATGACTATCTATAACATAGACACAAAACATTCCAAATTCAAATTTCCCTCATTAAAAATGGATATTCGATGGAAACATTTCCGCGCTATGAATTTGTATGATTTTAAATGGTCTTTAAATCAGAAGATTCTTTTGACTTTCAATGGCGCTTGGTACAACGATACTGTGTATCGTTGGTACAACGAAATTAAGTGTGATCAATTAAGTTTGGTTAACGAAGAAAGAAGTGGTCGCCCAACGACTCATACGGTAGAAAACATGGTGGCAGTGAAAACTTTAGTTTGTGAAAATAGCCGAATTACATACGAGGAGATTCAGGAGAAATTGCAGATTGAATCGGGGAGTGTGTGAGAAATATTTACATGGGCATCTACGAGTCAGGAGAATAGTATCGCACTGGGTGTCGCACAACCTCTCCGAGGCTCAGAAACATGTTTGTGTCGAATGGTGCCGTAAATATGATAACAAAATTTGAAGCAGGGTCGTCTCGGCGCGTTTACGACATTATCACAGGTGAAGAATCTTGGATCTACCAGTATGATCCAAAAACTAAGCGTTTTTCTACTGTTTGGCTGTTTCAAAATGAAGCAACTCCTACAAAAGAGCAAGAAGCGCTGGAAAATTTTTAATCACACGTTTTTTCACTTTGACTGGCTACCTGATATCTGTACCTTTACAAAATTAAAGCAGCATTAATGCAGAATGTTACGTAGCCACGTGCTTGCCAGACGTTTTTACGGCAGTGAGTAACAACTGTCCAAGCACAGGTCTCCGCGGACTGCTCTGCTGCACCACGACAACGCGCTTGCTCACTCAGCGCTTAAAACAAGGGACTTTTTGGACAGTATGCCGGTTAAAGTTTTAGGCCATCCTTCTTACAGTTCCGACTTGGCACCTTGTGACTTATTTTATTACCCAAAGCGAAATCCCAACTAAAAGAGAAGCAGTTTTCGTCGCTGGAAGACGCGCTGGCTACGTTCGAAGAGGACGTGAAAGAGGTACCTGAGGAAGAGTGAAAAAAATGTTTTCATAATTGATTTAGATGCACGAAATTTTATATAGATGAAAGTTAAGAGACTGAAAAAATGTAATAAAAAAATTATAAACCGTAGAACATTTTTTTCTTTTTCGCAAAACTTTCTGAGTTCCCCACGTACGTGTGAGGAAGTCATATAATGTAACGACGCGGATGATCCAGTTAGCAAGTTACGGCATCAGTTGTTTACGGACACGTGCAGTATAGTACAGTACAGTGGACAGCACGTCAAAAACAATATGGTGTAACCACCTGAAGCGTTTTTGTTCCATTTTCGTACTGAAAGCTGTGCAACAAGGTACGGAGTACAATAAAATTGATATGCTCCGTGATACGGTGAACGGGTTCATGTCAACGGAAGTCGAAACGATGCAATGACCAGCGGGACTAACGCGAGCTGTGAGAACGCGACATACATACAAATGGATTGACAACAGCTCGTTAACTTGGAATGAAATGCGGCTAAACAGTGGAACAATAAAGTGAAAACCATTTCAAACCAACGAGTATTCTAGATTAATGTTTGATTAATTGACCATTATTGGTTTTGAGATCCTGCTTACACAGTCACAGTGAAAGCGCCGCATATTCCTATAATAATACAGCATCAAAATATCAAATATTAAAAGCTGCATAAAAAAACGGCATTATTTGTTGCTAAATTCCCATAAATCTTTACAATACTTTTCATAGTTAATGATTACGCCTCAGAAAATGAAGTTATACGAACATATACTTAGTCTCTCAACTATGTTTCGAGATCTTCCTAAGATGCATTTGAAAGTAGCTGACCAACATAGACCACTCGTGATTATAATAACATTCGTGACTTATCAATTTTTAAACATTATTACGGTTTCTTACCTACTCTGGTCGTAACTCAATACAGTTGTTTTATTTCATAACAGCATATGCAATGCAATGCAATCAGCCCATCCACTGCTGGATATGGGCCTCTTCATTCACATTGTCTTGTACATGAGGGACTTTAAACGCCTATGACTTTAAAACGCCACGCTGGCCAGGTTGGAGAGTTCACTCTTTTAGAGGTGATGTATGTAGTTCCTCGGCGCCTGTGGCAGCCGCTTTGTTATCCCTTACTCGCCTTTTACGAGCCCCGCGGGAAGAAACATGTATTAGCGCCTTATTTATTATTTAAAATATCTTATTTATTACAGGTTCCTCGCGAGAGCTTCAAGCACATAGTAAAGGCGTGCGAGTGCCCTCTCTACTGGAAGATGCCCCTCTTCCTCACCACACAACAGAGTTTACACGCACCAGTTGACGGACACAAGTTTATCGATTTCTGGAGAGAGTTAGTATCCAATTTCCTACTAATTTCTTAAGAGCATATCTGGACTACAAAGACTATTGCGCAAATTGTGGGCTTTCCTATCCTATGTAGACACTATATAGGGTTTACTGTGTCAAACAAGTTGGGTGGGCAGTTCAGAACCTCTTAAATCAATTCAGTCCAAACAGTAAATTGTAGGCTTAGACAATAACGTTGATTTGTAGCTGTCCGCAGCCGTATTTGGGCAACGTATCCATAGATATCTATTCTAATAAATCTAATCTTGGTCAAGTGCCTGCTCCGTTCTGATATAGACTCGTAATAATCTGCATATAAATGTATCATTATTTGAGACTAGCTGCGCCCGCGACTTAGTTCGCGTGAACTATTGGACTTTAATGTGTGATTATATTAGTTAATTAGTTTATTATTATTATTATTAGATCAGTACTCACATCCGATAGACGGATGGCCGCAGTCCTTGGATCCTTAAACAATCACAGATGATATATATATATAGTTTTCTAAAACACACAGAAACATAAAGTACGGCTTTTAGCCGGTAGCCAAAGTTTGGATGTAACTCTAATAAGATTCATGCCAGACTGACAGGACACTGACAGCGATGACACACATGTACAGCAGAGTATCAATATTGGTAAGATGAAATGTTATTTAGTACAAGGGCATTACCCTCGTAGTGGTATTTTTTTGTTGTTACTACATATGTATTATTTTTTTGTTATTACTACATATGTATTATTTTTATATTCTGCTCTTTAAGGTGGTAGGAATCCAGTGGCTTAATTCACCGGGGCCCCGCCAGTCAATATTAAAAGTTCAACGACGCCTGTAGTGTTTATAATTCCTCCTTGTACCAACATATGCTAGATATAAGATTTTATCAGGCGACGCATCGCGATAATGATTTCCGGAAGGACTTACAATAGTTCGGGATAGAAAGAACCCTATGTGTTGAACCAGGACATAAATTATCATTATAGTTACGTTCAATAAAATCCATTCAGTAGTTTTTATGTAACGACTGATATTGTATTCAATGGTGATTCTCTCGGGAACTTTATGACGGATCATAATGATCATTATGATTATAAAATGTACCCTAAATGTTAACCCAGGTCATAAGCTATAATTATGCCAAGTTTCATTAAATTCTGTCCAGTGGCTTTTGCGTGATGCGCTTTCAGACTGACAAATAAACATTCTAAAAATGACTGTGTTCTAAAATTGGGTTCTGTGTCGTTCGTACAGTACCTACCATGAAATAATTTTTTCAAAAATATTTCGTGTATAGACACGGCTCTTTTACGATATTATTATACGTAAAGATTACGAGTGCTTTTGGCCCAATAATTTGCTCTAACTATAAAGGAAAAGAAGACAATATTATAACAATCTAGGTATCACAATATGACAATTCTTAAATGATTACAGAATGACGTCTCAATGCCACGACTTAGCGTCCCGGTTCGTGTACATCCTGACACGAGGGAAGAGCCACACATTAGCACCTGAAGACTTCGTTCCACTAGTGCAGGACGTCGTCGATACTCATCCAGGGCTATCCTTCTTGAAGGAGGCCACTGAGTTCCACTCAAGATACGTGCATACTGTGAGTTTAAAATTCATATTTTGTAGAGAAAGTTGCAGGAAGGTAGAAGATCCACTTAGTTAAGTGGTACCGTGTATTGCAGCTCGCAGCCAGGGGACTGTTTGTTCATTAGAGCTAGCTAATTATATCTGAATGCGTTTTGTTATCTATTGACCATCCAAACTGGTCAAAGTCAATGCTACGCCTCAAATAAACGTCAAACAATCAGAATTTATAATTTAACTAAAATTAAAGCTCGGGTTAAAATATAAAATATGCATTCATGATTTTCAAGACGTAGAGGCGTCTGTATAAATAAACCTTTTAGAAATATCACCATTTCAGTTTGTCATTTCTCGAATCCGCCCGTTCTATTTCGATTCTTGTTATAACTTTATCCAAACAATTTCAATTCTTTTTCGACTTTAACTTTTCAAACATCGTTTTCCTGTTCCGGAAACTTTATGGCATCAGATCAAGTAGTAGAGGAATTGTTGATGCCCCAAGCAGAACAGTTCACAAGTTATTTTGGGAACACCTCTCACATTGCTATTGGCAATGCAACTTATTGAAAAAGACGGGGCTCTTAACTTCAGCCCCTCTGGGAAATTACGAAATAACGCGCCTGCTCAATATGTATATATACCCTTCTTTTCAGGTGATCGCTAGGATATTTTACTGTGTAAACCGGTCGTGGTCCGGTAGAATAACAATTCCGGAGTTGAGGAGGTCGAACTTGTTGCAAGTCATCCAGTTGTTGGAGGATGAGGAAGATATCAATCAAGTTACACAATACTTTAGGTAAGTTTAATGAGATACTTCGTCTCAACTCGACAAAATTACCAACTAAGACAATGCATTTATATTCACAACTGACTAAGTAGAATTTACTCAGACTTCTGAACATCATTTTGTACATTATTAACATAGTGTAATAATAAATTTGTTCAGAATGTGGTTTTGAATAACAGTTGAACGTTTGCAAACATCGTCATCGTCAAAAACATATCTTTAATGTGTGTATAAATTAATTAAAAAGTGTTTAAATGAAAATGATTAATAACAGATTTTGACAATTGTGACTTTCCCTTTTTCAATAACAACATCAGAGATAAGATAACACAAATGTATAATAAGATTTACTGCAATAAGCGGCACACTATCCGTTCTGTATATGGGAATGTACTATTTAGTAATCTTAATAACAAAATAATATCCATCGTAAACGTGGGTGGCATCTATTACAATAATATCATTCATTAACTGCAATGTGTTCGCAGCTACGAGCATTTCTACGTCATCTACTGCAAGTTCTGGGAGCTGGACAGGGATCACGACTTGTTCATAGATAAGCACGACCTCGCGAGGCACAACGACCACGGTGAGTCATCCTGCAGTTTTACTACACATTAGCAAAGATTCTTTGTGCTTGTAAGCAAATTAATACTAAATTAGGTCAGGTGAAGTATTTATACTTACATGCATAGATAACATTAGTGCGCTTGCGCTGTGTTGAATAACGATTCCGGAGTTACGATTGCCATTACTATTTATAATAGAATAATTAAATACGAATCGTCTGCACAGACGATAGGGAATGAATAGAATAAGCACTACATCAAATGTTCACATAATGATTCCAATTAGAAAATAACCCTTGAATAGTCCTTGTCATTTTTTTGTATTTTATTTTTCTAGTCTCAAATATTCGGTCGCAAAAAGAGATTGAAACCAACAAACTTGAAATAGTCACGCATCCAATTCGGAACCCTATCGTTATGCTGACTAATTTACTTGGGGTATAGCCAATAAATTGTCGAGCCAACTTTCTTTCAAGATTTTCCAACAAATGACATTTTATATCCTGATAAGACACAAGTGTTAGCTAACTAGCTGCAGTGTTTCCTCTTGGATAACATTCATACCCGTATCAAAGACATTTTTTAAAAGCGACTTTACCATCACTTACTCTCGCATCACAAATTACAGTACTTACAAGATTGACTATACTTTTACTATTGTACCCGTATATTGACTATACTTTTATTATTATACCCGTATATTGACTATACCTTTATTCAGCACCGGCTCTAGCCCATGTAGCGCCCAGGTGCAATCAATACCCTGGCGCCTTCTAGTAAGCGCGCGAACACGGGCGCAGGGTCTTTGAGAGCGCCCCCTAAAACACTGCGCCCGTGAGCGCCGCACACCCTGCACCATAGGTAAAGCCGGCTTTGCCTTTATTATTATACCCGTATATTGACTGTACTTTTATTACTATACCCGTATATTGATTATACCTTTAATATATACATATTACGTATCCATAACTATTTTACTTTCTGTTCAAATGAGGACTTTACGATGCACGACCATTATAACTATTATTCATTTATATTTAACCAGAGGTTGATAGGCAGGGAATACAAGTAGCCATTAAGTCCACCTTCTGTATGACATTTACGTAGATATAATAAAGCCCAAAAGTACAACAGCGCACGACACTTGATCTCTCAGCTAGAATCAAATGTAGTCAAATCTTCATGCCAGTTCCTTTTGTAATCTGCTAAAAACAACATGATTTTTTTTATGTAGAAGGAGGTCGGTAGACAGACAGTCCACCTGGTGGTAAGTGGATACTTTCACCTTGCGACATCCGCGATACATACTATCATCAGTGCAGAATAACAAACATTGACATACTCCGGATGCGCTGCCTATCTTTGGAGATTTAAAGGAATTAATTTGGAGAAAAGGTTGGGGAAATGGGCTGTGTGGGATTGCAGAAGCAGGAGGAGGGCCTCCTCCTGAAAGTAAAACTTTTGATCGGTTACTGATAACTAATAAGTTAGCGGAAAATTGAACATTCCTCATTTTGATACTGTCAATTTGCTATCGATTCCAGCTCTGTCAAGCCGGATGATTGAACGGGTGCTGTCCGGGTGCGTAACGCGCGGCAACCAGAACCGACTGACGCCGGAGGGCGAGCCGCGCATGTCCTACACGGAGTTTGTGTGGTTCCTGCTCGCTGAAGAGGACAAGTCGCATCCCACTGCCATCGAGTATTGGTTTAGGTAAGCGTTACAATTTTTATAGAAAGATAAGCAAGCAGTCAGCCCTCCCAATAGCCTGTAGATGGTGCTATCTACCTTCGGTGGTTAATGGAAAAATAATTGGGAAGTATTAGGAATAGAGTTATTGTGATGAGAAAGGGGAAAGATCACTCTCCATCAAATCATGGTGGTATATTTTGCAACAATCTTGTGTTGACAACACACAAAGACATCACAAATACGTAACTAGATTCTGAGTGGAATAAGATTTATGGGACGTGCCTACTGATGGTGGAACGCTGGCCCAGTTGATAGCTGATACTAATTTCTAGTGATCTCTTTGTTGTTACTGGTCTTTCATTCCTCTATTTCTATCCGAAGATCCTATAATTCTTATATGCTCTTTACCTACTATGTTTTCCAAAGTAAAACGACAAATACCTGTCCAGTTTATTTTTTAATAATACAATTACTGCCTTATTTGTCAAGCATCACCTTGTTTCGATTTCGTAGCATAATGCCAACTATCGCACTTTGTTGCCTGCCCTTCGTCGGGAGCTCGTCTTTAGTAGTCTTTCGTTTCGATATTTCGTCGTTATCTACCCATTATTTTGGTTCACCAATGAGATGAGATGGTGTATAATAAGTTTTAACGAAAATAACGCCACACTCAACTGAACACATTATTAATAACTAAAGTCCACGCCACATCCCTGGTGTGGACTTTTGGGTCTACAATGAGTCAAGATTCTCTGAACTGTAGGTTGAAAAGCAACACAAAAATAAAGACAAATTACACAGTGTCCGAAAAAATATCTTTCTTTAAAGAATTCCTCAAAAACAAACCCGACTGGGAATTACACCGGGGATCAGACTGTGAACAGGAGGGACACTATCGACTGGCCTAATCGGTCGATAGGCCAGTCTATAGCAAGGGCGTAGTCGGGATTTTATCCAGGATGGGGCAAAGCAAATAATGTTCTTATAATTTAAATAGAGGTAGCGTAATCAAGCGCCTAACCTGTCCCACCGTGGCTACACCCATGATATATTTATAGCAGTGATTCCCAGACTTATTTCGGTCATGGACCCCTTACTATAACAAAAACTTAACTATGAACTGCCAAGTGAATTAACTTTTATGATATAATAAAACCTACTAAAAATAGTTTATTCTGTCCTCTCTGATGCAATTGTAATTGCACGTGCATCGATGACAATAGCATGTAGGTAGGTAGGTAAATGAATTAAATACACATTTTTAAAAGAATGTAAATTAATTTTAGGAAAACAAAAGAAAAAATGCAATTGGGTTTGAAAATATTCATAAGTACTTAATACTCAAATAATTTTTAGTGAGAAGGATGAATTTTTTCGCGGACCCCTAGTAGTTCTTCGTGCACCCCCAAAATAATTTTTACTTACCACGAACCCCTTGGATCATCCCATAGACCCCAGGGGTCCGTATGTAGTCCATACACTGATCTGTAGTAATCTATAGTACTATTTGGGAATGACTGATTTATAGTAATGTTTCAACATAGCAAATTCATCTTGTATAGAAGAGTCTTGCGTTTTTTAAATATCAATATAACATTGAATTTTTAGTGCTGTTCGTGATACAGACACTGTTTGCAGTGACATTGCATGCACAGAGCTACTCCACACTTCGATACAGTCTGGTCGCGTAAGCGCCCCGTTGCCTTCCTACCTCGTTTTAATGCAGACTTTTAAGCTTTTCTGTCTAAATATTGTATAAAATATACCTCTTTATTAGATATTGGATTATTGGCAACGTATCTGACGACTTGTTACTGAACTCCTTAACGTTACTGTTATTCTAAGTTTTTTAATTCATTAGTCATTAGTTTGAGATAATAACACAGTGAGTGGACAGTGTAAAATTAGGAAAAGTTATTAATAAAGTACTTGTACAATATAAGATACTAGCTGTGCCCGGCACGTTTTTTTTTTTTGTAGCGCCATCTTGTATCGAGTTACAACAAAATGGATAGCATAAAAACCTTCTCCATGAAAAACTTTCATGGAGATCGGTCAAACGGTGTCGAAGTCTATTAATATATATATATATATACTTCCATTTTTATATAGATGGAGATAGAGGTTTTTATATATTTATATATATAGACCTATAGAGATAATAAAATTCATTTGGGAACTAATGTTCGTAAAGGAAATTATTTTTTTCCTAACGTATAGAACATACACGCTATACAGGATAACGAACCCCCTACTTACCATTAGAACGTACTTTCCAGATGTACGGATGTGGACGGCGACGGCTACCTCTCCATGTACGAGCTGGAGTACTTCTACGAGGAGCAGATGCAGCGGATGGAGGCGATTGGAATCGAGACGCTACCTTTCAACGACTGCTTGTGCCAGGTGTGTTAGCCAGAGAAAATTATATGAAACTTTTTAGACACTAACTTCTGCCCGCGACTTCGTACGTGTAGTCTACATCAATAATAGCCTATGTGTTACTCCGGATTACAATCTACCTATTTGCTAACTTTCAACGAAATTGATTCAGCAGTTTCGACCTAATTGAATAATAAACAATCAAACAATCAAACTTCTGCATATAAAATACTAGTGTAATTATTAAAAAAAATAACGAAAAACGCAAAAGACACTAATCCCCACTAATAGTATAAATGCCAAAGTTGTTTTTATTTGTTTGTTACCCAATAGCTCTGCAACTAATCAACGCGTCGCCATCAAATTTAGGATTAGCGTAGTTCGTGGGATATCAAAAACAGTCAAAAACTAGTATTTATAGAGAATGCTCTGCGTCAAATGCTCTTATGTAGTAAATACTAGTTATATAAACACTTTCGAAAGTTGATAATGACTAGGTAATTGTAAGTGGCAGCTACCAAAAACGAGCACCATTCACATTCCTTATGAGCGGCAAACAAGATATTAGGTAGTCGGATAAGTTCGCGGCCTTTTTATAGTGAAAATAATAGACTTTTTTTGCATTACATAAATATTTATTGGAATATTATCCATTTAATTCGACTATATTTCGCCATTTTTGTGGCAGAGCCATTCAAATTATCCCATCGCTATAAGATTTATGAGGTTTCTGAGCGAAAAACTGATTTAAATGGTTTATACAGACTTCTCTTGAATGTAATTTTACTCCATTTAGAGAATTTTGTAAAGAGCGGAATAAATAATAATCCGAAGGTGCTATTGTCTGGACTGTATGGAGGATGCATTAAAACTTCCCAGCCAAGGTTCATCAATTTTTGTTTAATCATCAAAGATTTTTTTTATGGACGAAGGCGGCAGACGAGCAGTCCACCTGATGGTAAGTGGATACTGTCGCCCATAGACATCCGCGATACATGCCAACATTAGTCCAAAATGACAAACGTTGACACGTCCCCGGATGCGCTGCCTACCTTTGGAGATATAGGAATGGATTTGGAGAAAGGGTAGGGTAAATGGGAGGGATAGGATGGGAATGGGCCTGGCACGTCTCAATCACTACCGAAACACGTCCGTACATTAGGGAAATAAGATAAAGTAGGAAATGCAGTACATTTCAAGGTAGTCTGCTGTGAGAGGGGGATAACGTGGCCAGTCGAGCGCGCCCAGCAGCTGTTCGATTGAAGCGTGTACTCTCCCCCCTCAAATGTATGCGGTTGAGCATTGTCGTGATGGAAAACTACACCTTTTCTATTAATTAATTCTGGGCGTTTTTTCTCCAGGTGCTTATTTCAATTTTACTAATTACTAACAGTAGATATCAGAATTAATCGTTTGGTCATGTGACAAAAGCTCGTAATATACAATGCCTTTCCAGTTCCACCATACACATAACATGACTTTGTTCGGAATGAGAGCTGGCTTTGGGACTATTTATGATGGCTCACCTCGCTTAGACCAAGATCGTTTTCGAACATTGTTAGCGTAGGTGACCCACGTCTCATCGCCTGTTACCAATCTCTATAGAAATGGATCGATTTCATTTCGTTTTAGCAACAATCTCGCATATGGAAATTCTATTTATCAAGTTTCTGTCATTTGAATCATGCGGCACCCAAACATTTACAAATTTCAGTTTATGCAGGTAATCCAAAACTGTTGAGTGGTGAATGCTAATCTCTTCCAGAATTTGATGAACAGCTTCAATTTTTTCAATGATAACACATCAACATTTACCTTAGTAGGATCACCGCAGCTGGGAACATTATTCACTTCAAAATTACCAGACCTGAGTCATCGGAACCATTTTTTGCAGTAGTTTTAGATAAAGCATCTTCTCCATAAACACCACAAATCTCTTGTCGAGCACTAGGAGCATATATATCCTTGGCGATTATTAACAATTTTACAATGGCGATTTTCCATTGTAAAATTGTTAAAAAATATAAAAAGATAAAAGTTTTAACTTTTAATTTCAATTTGCCGCCATTACAAAAAAGTCAGCTGTCAAACGGTATATCATTTTCCCGCCAGTGATTAGTGTTGCCAGAAACATAGCACGCTAAAGTCATACGTTCCAAAAGGCCGCGAACTTTTCCGTCTACCTATTATATTATTCCAACGGATATTCCAATTCCTCTAAAGACTAAAGAACCGTGCGGCCGCCAGCAGAGATGGGGCTCAACAGGGGAAGAGTATCGGGATCTCATTTACCATCCTTTCTTAATTAAATTCTCGCGATATAATTTCTTCTTAAAACAGTCTAATGAGCATTGGCTCGCATTAAATTGGTTTCTCAAGTGTTTGTAAAATTAAGATCTTTGAAACTCTAATCTATGAAATTATCTCTGAAATCTTAAAGGCTTGCACATTTTACTTTGTCCTATTCCCCCAATGTACATACTTATTTCGTTAGTGAGTGAAATATGCCAGAGCCCATTCAGATTCTATCCCTCCCCAATTTCGAATTTCTTTTCTTCAAATACATTCCTAAATCTTCAAAGGTAGGCAGCGCGTCGAGGGATATGCTAACTGATGCTGGTATGTAGAGCAGCGCATCTGGGGACGTGTTAACACTTGTTATTCTGGACTTCCATGTATCACAGATGTCCAAGGACTCTATTACAAAATTATCGCCACTTTGTTTTCCAAAATAATAATTATAATTCCATAAAACCAGGGCTTTTAAGTATTATGTGCGAGAGTTGTGTAAAAGGTAGTGTTTGTTGATCGATCAGATGCTGGATATGGTGCACCCGGCAGAGGACGGTAAGATCACACTGTCGGATCTGAAGCGGTGCAAGATGACGCCGATCTTCTTCGACACGTTCTTCAACCTGGAGAAGTACCTCGACCACGAGCAGCGCGACCCCTTCGCCACGCAACGAGACGCAGACTCCGATGTAATTATTACAACATTAATTACATAATAAATTTATTAAGTTGAATATAATTTTATAACGGTAACTAACCTTTATATCGTCCACTGCTGGACATGGACTTCCTCATGCACATTGCCCATAAATACAATTTAAAATACTTAATCTTATTTTCCAGATGTCGGAATGGGACAGGTTCGCAGCCGAGGAATATGAGTTACTGGTGGCCGAGGAAGGCGGAAGCGACGCGCAGGACCAGATGTAAGCTGACATACGCCTCATTATTTAACATCCATTGACTACTTCATATGTATTATATTATAAACACAAAATAACATTCTGCTTTCTCGTAAACAGGGATTTGTATAGGATAATGAAAGAGTCAGACAAAAAGAAGTATATAAAACGATTCTATGAATTGTGCAGGGCTAACGGAGTGAACGGATTGAAATTGTTCAAATAGAATCAGTTTGATCACTGGTAAAGTAGACACGGAATGAATCAAATGTCCCTAATGACGTACGCACTAGATGGATTGCTAGAAACATGGAGCATTTTCGTTGCATTTTGTGTCTGGAACCTGCACATGCCCTTGTTACTGTGCCCACAGTATATAATTTAATATGTTCTGAATGCAACACGTCTAAAGCGTTGGCCACCCGTGCGTCCGCATGATTACAAGCTTTTTTGCGTTCGTAAACTAGTTATTATGGCGACTTTTTCAAGGGGAAGACAGTTAATCCTACAGACGCTAGGCGCACTCTACTAGCCACTTACCCTTCTTTCGCAGAAGGTTACAATGTACAATGTACATTTCTCACTTTATCCCATTTCTTAATGTACGTACGTGTTACGGTAGTGCGTGAGATATGCCAGAGCCCATTCCCATCCCATCCCATCCTTTCCCATTATTTCTAACACTTCTTCCAAATCCATTCCTGAATCTCCAATTGCAGGCAGCGCGTCCAGGGGTGTGCCAAGTGGCCTGATGCTGGCATGTATCGCGGATGTCGCACGACGATAGTATTCATTACCGCCAGCTGGACGGTCTACTCGTCTGCCGTCTTCTTTCTATAAAAAAGAACTTTAATGTTGCCGCAACTGAAAATATAGATTTATTTTACAGCGTGGTCATTGCGGCCGATTCCGCTTAGCTGCCTATTGAATATATAGATGTTGAACTGCAAAAGGGTTTGTTTTCGTTGGAACGCCCGATTGGCTAGCTGACCATTGACAATACACTTTAACCTGATACGAATCATATATCCCATATATTCTCCACTATGTTAACGTTACAACAAATAGCCTATTCTTTAACATTTTGTTCTACAGCATTATAATTTTTGCTCATTCTGTTTTCATAAACACTCAGTACCTACTACATATATCTATGTATTGTTTATATATGATTATTTATCTCTGTTTGTTATTTATCGATATTTCTTTCATCAGGGAGGACGAGATATCTGGCTATGATAGGGTAAGAATGTGTTGGTGAATTGCAGTTTATGTGTATTTGTACTGCATTGACAGTGATTAAAACATTTTTAAAATATTTTGCTTGACACAAAGAAGCTTGAATAATTACGTGAGAATTTTTGTAAATTGTGGCCAAAATTTGCATTTTGCTCTGATCTACCTGTCGCTTGTTTGTTTGAATATTTGCACTTATAACGTGGCAGCCATTACGACTTCCACCGTACGGCACCCGCAGGCCACACACGTCCAGCACATGACTATGAACTCTAGCAACAAAGCAAATACGCAATCCGAAGCTGTCAATTATGCTTAAGGACCTTTGTCTACCTTGATGAAACATTATTTTTGTAAATATGTTACCCCCATCTTACTCCGTACACAGACCGACATTAAAGCTTTTGTTTGTAATAATATTAAAGTTCATTGGCATTTCAGGCATGAAGCAGAACTAACAATGAAATTGTTTATTCACTTGCATTCAGTACATATATTACTTCCAATTTACTGTGCTATAATGTTTTGTGGTTAAATCTTATGGTAAATTTGTCGCATTTCAGCTCATACGATGAGACAGACGAAGATTGTTTGTCGCCAAATCTAGATGACATTACTAACACGGAAGTTGTGGAGGACTCCAGCGTGGAGGAATCGACGCTTAGTGAGGGCGCGGCCAACATGGCGGGTATTGCGCACCCTGCCGGATACGTAAATCTCAGCTCCATCTACTCCCTCGGCACTCAAGACAAATGGCCCAATCAAAATGCAGTTAAAAACGGTTTCCCCGAAAGAAAGCCTTCAGAAAAACCAGTACCTCCCGAAAAGCCGGTCAGCTTGATGATGGTCAATGGCAAAATGGACAATAGATACGTTGGCTTCGGTGGGAACAACAGCTTCCTGTACACGCACCTACTGGGATCAAGCGGAGCGCGCGCCAAGGACCCGCCCCCGTACAGCGCCGCCACCAGCGGCGCGCTATTCGACAAAACCGCGGAATCAAAAGAGACTGCAACATCGCCAAATAAAACCGTTAAGAGCCCCGTAACCAGTCCCGTGAACGGTGTCAATAAAATCTCTGATAATTACGAGAAAGCAGTCGCGGAGAGACTGAGCCCTCAAAGAGAAATTTCTAGACTAAACCGTAGCAGTCTGTTTAGTAAGGTCAACACGGGAGTGGTGTCGAGTAAAGTGAAGAGAAGTGGCCGCAGTCAGGAGGAGGAGGATGAGGACTACGCCCGCGACAGCGACGAGTGCTCCATATAGGTGTCGGCGCGCAGGTGGCCGTATTGCCGCACGCACTAACACCGAGTGCGTTCCATTTATCGAACTAATCGTAGTAACAGTGAACACCAAAGATCACAAAATAATGTGCATATGTTGAAACGATACTTATTACTAAATTCGTTACAATATGGTTGCAGTGAACCCGTTGTGTTTGAAGCAGAGTAATATTTTTTCAACGTATCCTAGTAGTTGATACGTGCCTTGTGACATTGTAGCGACCTTAGACGTTTGAGAAATACGTAGTGTATGTAGACTGATCGTAGAGCAGAGAAGTGCATTATAACGTAATCGTGACTTGTAACTGTTGTTGTGTTATTGGACTAACTAGTTGCAGCATTTCAATACCATTGTATTTATTCTATTCAATTTACCATGTTCTAAATACCTAATTACGTCTCAAATTAAGCATATCAGATTAGTTTGTTTTATGAAAGTTTGCGTGGGAATTTATGTTTATCAAATGTATTTCTTTTAGTTTTTAATAAGATTAAAACTTAAGTATACAATGCATCATCCATTTAGTAGGGCCATTGATATTGATCCGTCATCATACTTAGTAAATCTCTCATATCATTGCTCCATCCAGATCTGATTTAGTTATTTTTAACTTCGTTAAATAAAACTTTAGCTAAGAAACTTTGTTCACAGTCACTCACAATCGTCCATAACGCTTTATGATGTATGAAAGAATGAAAGAATCAGTATAAGAAAACGCGCACACACTATTCTTGTACAATGATAAATGAATATTTTTGATATCGAGTTATGGTATCGCATCGTCTTGTGAACTCTGAAAAGTAGATTGAGAACGTTCCGTTTGGTGCACAATTTGCAGACAGAAGTGAATTTGGTGGTCATGGAACCTTGTGACCATCTCCTTAGTTTTGGCCTGGAAGCTAGGTCCTTTACCATGTTAAAATTATGTCGTAGCGAACACGCTTAAAACCTATTGGCACTAGTGATTAATAACTAACATTGCGACGTGCGTCTAATAGGAAACAATAGATATAACAATATATTGAAATATAAAGGTATTTTACCTCCTAAATTAAGCCCCAGTTCCTTTTATATGTCAGAATATTGTATTTTGATATTGAAATTAGAAACAATTACAAGTGGGTGATTTACTTGTCAACCCTACAAAATAAAAATATTGGTTTGAGCGCATACTGAACGGAACACAGAGCCGTCGTGTCAAATTAGAGGTATAGAACGACAAAATTATTGGTCAATGGATTTGTTCATTCACAAGACTATAAGTAGGCTTATGGACGGTCGCTCGTTTGATCTTTGCTTTTAACTCATGATTAGCTTTTTTTAGCATTAATTATATCAAAATAAGAGATCCTACACTAATAGATTTACTAAAACACAAATCTTGTCACTTGGTCTTTTCACTATTGCCAACAAAATAAAATTAATACAAAGAAACCAGTGGAAAATATCCGACCTGTTTACGACTAGGGGTATTTCGACTCACATTATTGATGGTATGACGGGAATTGGGATTGGTGGAGATTTTCGATGATCTATCCATTTAGTCCTATTCGTGAACGGATTTTTCGATTATCATTAACTCGGCAGTCGAAAAAACCAACATCACGAGGAAACCTATTTACATACTGGGACTGCGTGATAAATTATAACCCGAAGCCAACCCCGATCATTGCTAAGGGAGGCCCCAGCCCTGTCACAGAAAGATATTAATTAATATCGAATTTAAAAGCAATTATCAAGCGATTGAACGTACGTACTTTATTAATAATTCTCGTAAGATATTTCATAGAGTGACACATTAGTGAAGGCAGCTGTATATAAGCTTATAGATAATGCTAGGTAGGTCTTACATAATAATGTACTCTAGTCTTCAGGTGCTGATAACTGACGGTCTACTATTCTGGTTTAGTATGTCAATTCTCTTGTACTTTCTTTGTTCGCCGCAGCCAAAGAGTGGGTTGTTATAGGTATCAGTGTCGCCTAAAATATGTTTAATGAATTTTTCTACATCGGTGTTCGCGTAGGCGCAGTATTTGTACCTACCTTTTAATTAATTTTAAATTGTTGGTAATATAAATTGTAATGATACAATGTATTACACTTGTAATCTTTTAAAATCCATTTAAATTAACTTTTTTTTAAATTGTAATTAAGTATGTACATACATACATACAAAACGTAAAACTTGTGCCTCTTTTAATTGTTATGTAGGAACCCTTTTGGTCGAAGCCAACTAGATCGACATCTAGTTGGTCATCACGTATTACGTCGTCTTGTTCTTTACGTCTGCCATTATTATTTTTTCTCTTGTTTTTTTGTTTTACCATCCTTATAATATTCAAGTGTTTAGTTTTCAATGCTCTTTCTTTATATATCTTTATCTGTTTTTGTAAATCTTGCTTTCCAAATAAAATATAAAGTGTTGTACCTGTGTGGACGGCAAAATTTACAAAAACAAATAAAGATATATAAAGAAAGAGCATTGAAAACTAAACACTTGAATATTATAAGGATGGTAAAACAAAAAAACAAGAGAAAAAATAATAATGGCAGACGTAAAGAACAAGACGACGTAATACGTGATGACCAACTAGATGTCGATCTAGTTGGCTGGCAATCTAGTTGGCTTCAGCCAGCGGGTTCCTACACTTACATTTATGGTTTGGTAGGATATAATACCTAATGGATCTTTATCAATTTTACTAATGTTAAGGCTAGTCATTTCCATACCTAAATCATAATATTATTTCTTATTTACAATCCTCAATTTGAACTAATTTTACCAAGTACCTACTACCTAGGTACATATTAACCAAAAACTATTGTTCACTCTTTTAACAGATTTTATTACTATGTTGTTGTACTGTTTATCTTAGATTAATTTTATCAGAAATTATTGTAATTTAAAAGCCTACCAGTTGTAAACGTAGCGGTTTTAATGATAACATTTTATTTAGTTTAGCGGGTAGGTGTACAAACTTACTTATCTTGTTACCGGATTTGTAACGATGTGGCGATGTTTGTAAAATGAATTTATACATTGAATGTACTACTTTGTAATTAAGTACGTTCATATTTAGTTTTTATCGCTAAATACTACTGATGAGTATTAAATTATTTCATATTATTATTATTATGTATGTCACAGCGCAGCAGAAAATCCAGTGATCCAGTGGTAACAAAAACTTCAGCATTCTGTTAATGTTATCCTCTAGCCATTTATATTAAGTAGTGCCATTAATTTTACACGTAACGTGATATAAATACCTAACATTGGTGTTTGAAATTAACAATCATAATTTGCAGAATCTGCATTTTATTTTCTTCATATTCAGATATTTTACCTTATTTACCTAAGAAAATCTATAAAATATATGGAGAAGCATCTCATAAATATAATTAGAGATATTTAACAACACCTGAACGGTTCAACTAAACAACATGACGTTTATCACTCTTGTTTCTCTATGACATTTTTAAATTACCTATTCTACGTAACACAAAAGTGTTTGTTAATTTGTTTGTGGAAATTGTTATGATAAATAGTGAGGATACAATACATGCAGAGACGGCGAATAATCAGTAATTGAGCAGCGCACATAAATCACGCAATGTCTGTTCACACGTGACAAGAGACGTGGCGCGCGTAGACGTGACGCAAGCGAATAACGTGGCCTAGTGGCCACGTTACTCGCCTGCGTCCCCGAGTAAATTGATTGAAACAGTTCCACTACAAATGTTTATTTGAACGAACAGACAATTTAAAAGAATGGTTTTTAATAAACTTGAATTAAGCTAACATTATTTCCGTCTCGAACTCGTAAGTTAACACTGAAAGAGAAATGCGCCGCGTCCGTTCTCAATATCCCACCTCTATATCACGTCTGTCAAGGCACATTCATGAGTATTGTCTCTGAAAGACCCATTTTTTTTTCTTTAAGATTCCATGTTCACATAATTGATTATTCTACATCCATTTTGCTTATTATAGCTATGCAACTATAATACAAGAGAGCGGGGTGTTAGTTTGGTCTGATGAGTTAGACCTATGAGCTAAACCTAACACAGCAGTATGACTGAACAAAATGATAACAATTATTGCATTATTATTGTAATACTCGCACTTTTATGGAATTATGACTGTATTGATCTTGAACAGAGTTAATTTTGAATGATCATAGGGTAGGTAAACACGAAATTACACTGAATCGCTGTTAGTAAATTATATAAGATTTTTTACAAACATTTTAGTAGTGAAAAAAAAATGTGTTAACAACTGAGGGTGTCAAACCTATTGTTAAGTATTCTAATAAAGTACATTATTATATTTAGAGTTTTTTTTTTACTTCAAATTCTTCAAGTTGAAACTAGTATAATTCTTACGAAAGTTGAACTATATGAAATATGTACAGATACATTACGAAAACATTGTCCATCGGTTAATACGGAAACTCCCGAACGCGTCATCTACGTCTATGCAATAAAGTAACAAAGTATGCAATTAGAGGTACGGTATTCTTAGACGTGGATGATGCGTTCGGCGTTTCCGCATTAGCGGATAGTCAATGTTTTCTTAATGTATCGTATCTAGGTAGATGGCCGATAGGTAAACAACGCGCTGAAAGAAATTATCGCCGTATACGCTGATAGGACGAACATAGATTTCATGGTCGGCGATCACTGATCTACAAGGAAGGTTTTAAGTTTTACAATGTGAATGAATTAGCAATTTATTGATTGCTTTAATGTTATTATATACATTGATTTATTAATTAATTCATTAGAATAGATTGCCTTTTAGGAGAAGGGGTAAATTGTTGCCTGTCTTGCTGGCAACATTTCATTACGCGATTTTAGTGCCGCGTCTATCGGACTTCAGTCAGTGTTCCCAACTCGGATTTTGGAAAAGACGTAGACCAGACTAGAAAACTACGTAATTAGTAAAAATTGCATATGAAAAGTTCGTAGACCTACGAACTTTTTATTAAGCAAGATGAAGAGGATAAAACTAATGTTTCTAACATTAGTTAACATTAACATTATCCTCTATAATAATATCCTCTTTATATAAGTTATGTGCGGCTACAGCAGAGGATTTAATAAAAATCAATTTTAGATTTTATTTATTATCTAAGAGTACAATTTATAATATTACGAACTAAAATACTATTCTAAAAATATACGTCTTGGCCGATGCTAGGTCTAAAACGAAGTGCCTAGATTATAAAATACTACAAACTAAAATACTAACTAATCTTTGTGATTTTTGCTGTAGCTTGCATTCAAATAAATTTTCTTCAATAAATTAAGTGTAGGTGGGCTCGATATGTGTCGCTTTTATGTTTTTATAACATTTTTGAAAGATTACCACACAAACAATAAAGTTTATTTAAGACCACGCACTTTTACACAAAAAAAATAATTTTAAGCACTCAATTTTAAAACACTAGAAAATGAAGTTTGCTAATTTTCTTTATCGTCTATACGTTTTAGTATTGAGTGTTCCTCCTCTAGCCCTGCTAACCGCCTGCATTCGATCTGGCATGCTTTGGATGATGTTTCTGACATTAAGAAAGTCTTGATCTTGCAAGAAATCTTTCTTTTGAGCATGTCCCAGATGTGTTCTATTGGATTTAAGCCCGGGCTACGAGCTGCCCACTGCAAGTCCTGAATGCCGACCTCTTGAAGGTACTCATTCGCGCAACGTGCGACGTGTGGGTGTGCATTATCGTACATTAAAAGGAATTGGTCGTGTCCAGTGAACCCCGAATAAGGCATAACATGATCCTGAAGGATCTTGTATTATTTCATTACAATTTATGAGGGGGAGAGTGCACACTGCAATCCAACAGCCGCTGGGCGCACTCGACTGGCCACGTTACCCCTCTCTCACAGAAGACTACCTTGAAATGTACTGCATTTCCCACTTTATCTTATTTCCCTAATCTACGTACGTGTTTCGGTAGTGAGTGAGATGTGCCAGAGCCCATTCCCATCCTATCCCCCCCATTTCCCCAACCCTTTCTCCAAATCCATTCCTATATCCAAAGGTAGGCAGCGCATCCGGGGGCGTGCCAACTTTTGTCATTTTGGACTAATGTTGGCATGTATCACGGATGTCTATGGGCTACAGTATCCACTTACCATCAGGTGGACTGTATGCTCGTCTGCCACCTTCGTCCATAAAAAAAAATTAAAGCAGCAGCATTGCCTCATTGCATTAGAGAAAAAAGTCTAAAGTCGTCGCCACCACTGAAGTCCAATAGACGCGGCGCTCAAATCGCGTAATGAAATGTTGCCAGTAAGACGGGCAATAATTTACCCCTTCTAAAAGGCAACCCATTCTAATAAATTAATTAATAAATCAATGCATATGATAAAATTAAAGCAATCAATAAATTGTTAATTCATTCACATTGTAAAACTAGTTTCACGTTTCACATTGTTAATTTAAGATAACAAGCAAAGATAGATAATAGGGTTTTTAATAGGCATAAAAATAAAATAATTATCATATTGCACTAATTTAATTTTTATTAGATACAGGGTTATTCATTAAGAGCGCTCGAACTTTGAAATGAAATAAAACAAGCTGTCTAAGTGATATTGCCACAATTGTTTTTTTTTGTTTTAAAGTACATTCGATGACATTATGTGTGGAAAATAATTTCGGCCAAATGGCCGCCGCGGCTCCGCTGTAGGTGGCGTATCCGGGTGGACCACTTTTGTACGACATAATGGTCTGCACTTTTTACAACTTTACGCGACATGATCTATTTAATTTCAATGTAATTTCAAGAAAATCCACGAACGATACTCTCCACGCACACTCCTGACAAACTACAAGATGGCGGAGTTGTCAAATTTAGTTCCAATTTTTGTCGCAAGACTTCAGTGGTGGCGAGGACTTTACAATCCATTCGGGATTATAAACTTTTTTCTCTAAGGAAAAGAAAATGATTCCATTCAGCCTAATTCAGCTTAATGTTATTTTGCTAATTTGAATATATCGAATATTTGAGAGAAAGTACGTAGATTCTGGGACTGAAGTTCGTAGGTTTGCGAGAAAGGCCTAAAGTACGTAGATCTATGCAAAAATACATAGAGTTGGGAACGCTGACTTCAGTGGTGGTGAAGACTTTATTATTTTTACGCATCATGGCGAGGTTTTTAATTTCTTGGTCTGGCTAATCTATTGGTATATTATCTTTGTTTATTTTTCATGTATGGCAATAGTGCAATTAGCACATTCTGCCAGTGTCAAGTTTTCTTCGTAATAAACAATATCAAAGTCTGAAACTTAAACTACAAATCCCACAAATACCTATATCATTTTTACACTATTCAAAAAAGAAATCAACCATCAAGTTCTTGAGTTTCCACTTAAAAGTCCAAGTGGGACTTTTTGGTGGGAACTCGAGAAGTGAAGTTGAATTTTTGTTTGATTGTTGTAAAAAATGTTTATGTGGTTTAATAGTGATAGTTTATTAAACTTCAAAGAATATTTTGATTCATGGCGTTTGTAGTAATTAAATAAAAGTGGTGGACTGCGTTTTTCGTGTGCTTCCAAGGATCCTCTTCTATCCTCAGAAAACCGACTATCGTTTTACTGTGCGACTCATAATTTAATTCGACGGGACTAGACATTGACATGACAGGATGCGTTTTGGACTTTGAGATTGTTTAATTATGAAGAAAAAAACTTGACACTGACATGTGCTAATTGCACCATTGCTATATATGATGAAAAAAAGTTCCACTTGACATTGACAGTGACACTCTTGACAGTTTATAGAAAATAAATGTTACGGAGAGTAAATTTAAAAACTTGTTTATTTTTGTTTAGTAACAATAGAAGTAAAGAAAGTATTGCGTTGAAAACGGCAAACATGCCTTTTTACGCTGTAGCAAAAGGGAGGGCGCCTGGCATTTTTATGTCATGGTCTGATTGTGAAAAACAAGTTAAGGGCTTCTCCGGCGCAAAGTACAAAAAGTTTGATACTGTGGATATGGCTCAAGACTTCATTGAATCAGTAGGAGGTAGTCGTTTTTCACAGACAGCAAACATACAAAGTAATAAGAATTCAAACACAAATTATAACCTCAAAAGATCTTATTCTACATCATCAAATAATCAACACTATGAATCTTCTTGCCCACAATCTTCTAACAATCGTGAACAGCCCCAGAGAAATGGTGCTATATTGATAGAGACTCCACAGACAAAAAAACAAAGGACAAACAGAACAGGATTTGAGGAAGATAATGATGGGTTCATACAAGTGTACACAGATGGTGCATGTTCCTCGAATGGTAGACAAGGTGCACGTGCGGGCCTCGGCGTGTACTGGGGGGAGGATCATTACCTTAACACCAGCGAGCCAGTCTCAGGCCGAGCCACCAACAACTGTGGAGAAATACAAGCAGCATCTCGTGCCATGAGCCAAGCTCTACAGAATGGCCTCACAAAACTGACCATCAACACAGACTCTAAGTTTCTCATTAATTCTGTTACCAAATGGATGCCAGGTAGATATTTTTTCATTAATTATACTTAATTTTGCATAAAAATAAAAATAGTAAACAGTGGTATGCATAAGTTTTGAAACTTGATAAATGGTAGTGGTTTAGTTTTTAACTTTTTTTTATATAGAATAGATGGCAGACGAGGGGGCCAGGTCACATGATGGTAAGTGGTCACCAATGCCCATGGACACCTGCAACACCATTGGCCTTGCAGTTGCACTGCCGACCTTGCAGACTGGAAAATGTAAGAAGTACATTTAACAGGAAAGTATAACAGTAGCAATGGCTCATAACTTCTACCACTTTAGAGTAGGTTTATCATAAATAAAAGTATTAAATAGTAAACTCTACTTGATTCCTTATGTGAGATACATTCCTGGTTGTAGCATATAACCCAGAAAAATGACTATCATACCTTATAGGTGTATGTATCTTTTGATATCAGCCTGTAATATCCTACTGTAGGTTTGTGGTCACCATGCAGGTCTAGTATGGATTAGTGGATAGAATATACCTTTAGTAGTTATCAATATGCTCTCTCTTTCATACTTGGTTGTATATGAAAGCCCTTTCCCATCCATCCTTATTTTCGTCCTTTCTCCTGTCTCCAAATCCATTCTGAATCCATCAATTCTTAAATGTTGGCATGCACATTGAACATTTGTCATTCTAAATTGATGTTGGCATGTATACTAATCCACAGAATCCACTTACTATACCAAGCAAACTGTCTGCTCATTTGCCATTTCTCATTAAAAAGGTCTAAAAAAAAAAATGCTCATTGCAGCATGGAAGCGAAAAGGATGGAAACTGAAGTCTGGTGAACCGGTGAAGAATGAAGTGGACTTCAAAGAGCTGGACAGCCTTCAGCACAAGCTGAAAATTAAATGGAATTATGTAGAAGCCCATCGTGGAGTCCATGGCAATGAAATGGCTGACCAACTGGCTAAGGCTGGTGCAGCTAAATATAACAAGTGATTGAGTTGATTGTTGTATTAATTGTCGGATTTGAACTGAAACATGGTGGTTGAGGCTTATGTCAAAAATTGTTATAGGTAATTTTTGACATATATGTTGAAAAGGCCTAGCCACAAAGTGATTGTTCAGATAAAAATTATCATGTTGTAAGATCAAATCTACAGGTGTGTATATATTTCTATCTCAAACCACGGATTCTGCTCATGATTCTAAGTTGTTGACATGCAACGTTATATATATATATTTTAGAACTTTGTATGGAAAATTTAGTAAAAACTCAAAAGTGTTTTGCAAAAAGATTTATATAAATTTTTCAACACAGAATGTCTATCAACACAGAATCATGAATGAATTCCATGGTTTCCAGCCTTGGGAAAGATTCAGATACACTTTTTATAAATGTTCTTAATTTAAATATTTTCGACAATGTCTATAGCCACAATAAGATGTGATAATTTTGTTTTAATTTCTCACATTGTAACTCTAGTGTGACAACATCCCGAAAAGCCCGTCTTTGATATTGTGAGCCGATTTGATTGTGAGCCGCAAAAATAGCTTTTAATCACTATTATTAGATTGGAATTAGAATTGTCTGGATGTTTCTGGAATTAGAACAAATTTACTAATTTGAAAACAAATTTATGAATTTAATCTATCATATTGTGATTAATTGTATAAAGTAATGCTATTATTGGACACTTATGAAAAACTCAAAATTATTAGTTAGTTCATCTTGGAAGTATACCATTAATATCTCGAAAAGTAAAGTACTTTTGGAATGTGGATTGGTAATTTGCAGTGTGGTCCTTCTGAAGTGATTAATTTTTTTGTTATCGGAAAAGAATAAGATTGGTAATATGTACTTATGTTTTGTGATGATTATGCAGTTACTGTTGCTACATTTATTTAAACTTAATTACACAGACAAAATATACAATGGGCGGACTTAATTCCCTATGGCATTCTACCTCTATGTTGCCTTAATTCTGTAATTTACAAGTTTATGAAAAGTTTCTTATAAAATGGTGAATAGCTGTGACCGACATATAATAATGTAAACACACAACTGACTTTGTTCTTCTGTGACATCTCAGTCACATCATTCGAGGCGATGCTTTCATGCCACACTATCAGGGATTTACAGCAGTCAAGGTGGAGTGACACTGAAACCATAGTTATGAAGACCGATTCCATAATATTATAATGTACAGCCTACAGTACTGACCAAATAAAGGTTATGTTGGCTATGTGTATGTATGTATAGATCTCCAATAAAAGGCAGTTTGCACCAAATATTTTGTATGTTGTATTGTCCAAAAATATGATTTCCTAATATTTATGTTAAGTTATAGCCAGCCCTTAGGCTCATTGCTGCACACACTTTTCGCTCCTGGCTGAGCCGCTCAGCCTGAGAGCCTTGTGAGCTAGCCCTAAACTATACATGTACGGTGAGTCTTAAAGGTCATTATCAATTATTCAGAAAAAAAATGTCATATCCCTGACTCGAATAAAAAATCCGACTTTAGGTGCAAGCTACCCAACAAGACAACAATATAGCAGAGTTGTAAAAGATGAGAGTATCGCTCTTTGACATTACAAATCATAGTCTCCTTTTTATCTTTGGCCATCGCCAAAGAGCTAATTTCGTACGTTTTGGAACGCAGCATATAATTCCTAAGATAAAAATGTTTAAGAATACATGTTTATATCATGTTTCTATTGGGCCAAAAAAAATAACTTTATATTTTGTTGTTTTTATTGAAACTTACATACCTTACGATAACCTCTTAGAATTATTATTAAAAGTATTTACAAAAATGAAATACTACAACTTCCATAATAATCAAACTTAATAATTATGCTTTCTGAAAAATATTTAATCTTTTAAAAATGTGGACAATACGCTATTATCGACAATGAGATAGATTTTCTGGAGCAATTTATTCATTATTTTGAATTGTAACGAATTGAAATTTCTATCAAAATATACAACTAAGACAACTAAATAAAAAGACTTGCAGACTCAATATATGAAATACACTGAATACATAAAAATGTAAATTATATCAGAACTATTATCATAATTAGATACTCCAACGCAGTGTTTTACTTAATAATTAAGCAGTCTTAAAAGTATTATATCATAATTGAAAAATCATTTATCAACATGTAAATTGTTTATGTAGAACAGAAATATTACATGAGTGTCATTCTGGTACACCCTATGAGCTGGTGGATATAGGAGATGCCTATATCCACCAGTGGAGATACAATGGCTGATGGCATGATATGCAGTGTCATTAAAATATATGCAATGGATAACATTATTATTAAGTCAATGGCATACAAAAAGTACGACGTATCTGTACATTTTATACAGCCATGACTTTTCTCCTGGCATGATTGAATAAAACATTAATTAATGCCCTCCATCCGCTAGGATCCATTGATGGATTCAAGTGGACTTTTGGCACACTCGTGTCCATTAATGGAATGTATCAATAATTGGTCATAACTGAAACTGATCAATTGAACTAGTCTGAACGTACTCCGGTGGACATGCCAGTTTATTAAAATCCATTAATGGATATGAGTGTGTCAAATGTCCACTTGAATCTATCAATGGATCCTAGTGGACGGAGTAAATTAATAGATATTATAAAAAAACACCTAACATCTGTACACATCTTAAAGGAATTGCCGTCGATTTTATAACAATATTAAAGACTTATGCTGTGAAGAATAGTATATAAAGGAGTCTAACTTTCAAAGCGAATCGATGTATTGAAACGACTTTCAAGGGAAAATATTAGACATTTTTTGAGTTCTCAAATTTACATTATGTACAATAATACAACTTAATCCATACTCTTGATTGAATGTCCATAATGAGTAACGTTTATATCAATACGCATTACTCAATTCTTTATTTTATAACAGTTTTGACCAATCCTGAACTTTAATGGAGATGTTGCAGGTTAATAATAAAATTCGTATTTTAATTAAAAACCTGCGTATTTAACTTAAAAGAGTTTACTCTTACACATGGTGAAATTGATAAATATTCTATTGACAAAGATTCCTAAGGGATGTCAGATTTTTATTTAAAAAACTGGCTTCACCAGGAATATAATTAGCAAACATACTTTTTCAGAAATCATCCTAATGAAATCTAGGGATTGACAGAGATAGCAAGCAATAGTTCCCACGACGTCCCTATCCTAAATACTTTAGCACGTATTTAGCTAATCTAATGCAGACTAGTAAAGGCTTATCGCAACAGGGCCAGTAATACAAAAGAGAACAAATGAAGGTTAAAAGGGTCATAATATAGCTTTTTTTATAGGGAGGCGGACGAGCAAGCGGTCTCACGGTAGTGTTATCGTCGCCCATGAACACCTGCAACACCAGGAGGTATGCGGGTACGCTGCCGACTGCAAAATCCTATTCACAGCTTTCTTGAAGAACCCCATATCGTAGCGTGATGGAAAGACCCCTTGAGGCAGTTGAGGCGCCTACGGATTCGCGGTATAAAATGGTTTTACCGAACAGTACGCGATATCTCAGAATCGGAGGAACAGCATGCGGATGCACGCTTTTCCTCTGATACTGAGGTACTGATACTTCTGTGACGGGAGGTGCGGTTGTAGAAACCCGACGTGGGAATCATATTGCGACATTCGCGATACATGCCAACATCAAAATGACAAACGTTGGCACGATTTCATATATTATATATATAATATGAGTTTGAATTATTTTCCAGTTGTAGAATAAACGATAAAATACATCAACTTCAACAAGAGACGTCGAGTATCTTTATCAATTCGAGACTAGAGATCAATCGATCACACTAGCGTTAAAAAAAATGCTATAGTAAAAACTATTTCTGCAAAAATAAATAAGCGTTATTTTACATCAATAGGTATGAACAACCGAAAATGTAAAATCTGTAAACTAGTGTTGTTAAAACGAGCGCTGAACGCTTCAGCGTTTGTGCGCTGGCGCGCTAAGTTAGTGCTATTGATGCTTAACCTGAACCGTTTCAGACTCTAGCTTTTAACTACAAGGGTTTAAGACCATCAGACATCCGAAATTTTGACTATAACAGTTAGTCTTAAAAGTTCATTCGCTCGGCGAATCGACTCGGCGCTCGATCGTCGAACACTCGACGCCCGAGTTACAACACTACCGTAAACACATGTAAAACCAATAAACATCTGCCTTACCTACCGTAATTTATTGTTGTTTTACATAATTTATCTGCACATCTGTACATTCAGATTGTAATTTCAAACGTCAACATTGTGACTTAACACAAAAACATAATATGCGAAACATACACTAGTAGCAGACTAATGTTTCTACATTACTAAGATGAAATTCACATTGTAACTAGCAGATTTATATTTCATTGTAATGAATGTCACATTGCATCTGTTATCTTGCGTTCCAGGTGGCTCCTTAACTGGGATAGTACTGTATGGAGTGCGTGCGCTGGGAATTCGCTATGGTCGTATTGCTGGCGCCTACGATCAAGTACCCTCCTGACGTTACCACCTTCTTGGATTCTTCCTTGTTTAATAACTGAAAGAAAACGACCGTAAATACCTATACAGTTTGTAATTTTGAACATTAAAGTACCTCTTTTTATAAAAAGAAAATGACAGACGAGCAGATTGTCCGCCCGATGTTAAAATGATAAGTGAATTATGTCGCCCATGGACATTTGCGATACATGTCAACTTCAGTACAAAATGACAAATGCACGCCTCGAATGCACAGCATACCTCTAGAGATTTAGGGAAGGATTTGGAGAAAAAACTGAAAAAAAAAGGGAGTGTGAGGTATAAGGTTATGGTTTTTAAAGCTATTAACTATATCTTATTCTATTTTTATTTTATTTCGGATAATAAACCACAATTGTACAATACAATATTACTAAATAGCTACAAATAAACACGAAAGTGTTAATTGTACAATCAAACACATTACTATCAATCACTATATGTAATTCGCCTGTTTTCACAAATTAAATGTTTCACTGCCACCGCGTTTTCTACCATAACAGCCGTTAAAGGGCGACCGCTTCTTTCTTCGTCAGACAAACTTAGTCGACCATGCTTAAATTCATTGTATCAACCATACACAGTTGCCTTAGAAAGTCACTTGTCTGTGAAACACCATTTGAAGTTTATTAAAATAATCTTGCGTTTTTAAGAACATTTAAAATCATATAAACTCATAGCGCGGTAATATTCCCGTCGAATGTCGATTTTTAATAAGACACGATATTTTGAGTCAGCTTGTAAAAAAATACGGAGGGTAACTTTAATTTGGAATGTTTTGTTTTTATGTTAAACATATTTATGTTGACATCAAAACCAGCCAGTGTTGTTCCACACATAAAATCTCTTTGTCGTAAAACTTTCTAAGTAGCCCGGTATATTATTTTATTATATATTAAACGGTTGCGGCCGCGCCGAGTTCCGCATTGTTGTGTGGTTTTTATACCCATGGTTATTTATTATAAACGATGTAATGAATCGTAACCAATGTTACCTTTTAAATCGTATAAGGTTTACACACTATTAACGTATAATATTTTTGTAACTACATCGCAGACAAATCGACATTCGGTGTTGTGTTTTTATACAAATATAATATGAAATGACAAATATTAATATTAGAAATAAATGAAAATTAAATATGTATTTACAATGTATAAGCTTCTTGAATAAAATAAAATAACGGGGCGAGGGGTTTTCGTAATTACACCCAATCCTAATTCTTCTTGGGGGTACCAGTGTGTCAAGAGTATAATGGAATGAGCCACATTTATACCCACTATACCCTATACCCCCACTATACCCTTCCACTATACCCTATACCCCACTATACTAGAGCCACTATACCCTTCATTCGATGGTATAGGACAGGATGGGATTAAATGGGTTCAGCCAAATGTAACTCACTACCGAAACACGTATGTACATTGGGGTAATATAATAGGGTGGGTTTAGACAGCGGAGAGTATCTCTCAAGGATAACATTTATTATAGTTACTAACGTTCAAATTCTTTATTTGATTCACTCTGGTCGTTACTTCTTGTTTAATTCATTCACATCCATAGGCGCCTTGGAGAACTATACCTAGCCGCCCATAGAATAAGTTGATATTGACTGCAAAGGAGTTTGTATTTGTTCTAACGTTCGCATATTATACACTGTTGTTAAGACGAGCGCTGAACGCTTCAGCGATCTAACGCCTGCGCGCTTACTTAGTGCTATTAGACTTTAACCTTACCCGTTTTAAACTTGTGCTGTTAACTACAAGGGTCTAAGACCAACAAACATTAAATGAAATGGACTATAACGCTCACTAGTCTTTACAGTTCATTAGCGAGTGAGCGCTCGAGCACTTAACGCTCGTTTTTATTACACTAACTACCTACACACCTGTTTGTTGATGACGAGCGGCGACGCGGGGCTGTTGTATGTGCCGACGCACTTCATCGTCTGGTTGCCGCTAGAATCCTCCACCATGCTTACTAAAATTACAATTATTATTATTTTAATTCGGGATTGATTTTACTCAAGTATAGAAAGAAGTTTGAGGCGTAAGGAATCACAAGGATGTTATAAATTACTCCTGTGAAAACACAATAAACGACAATTTTAGTACAATGTGTCACTGAAATAAGGTAACAGTTGAAAATTGATTGTTCAGTATCTAGAGTAGAATCGATTCTACAAGTTTTTACCATAGGCTTTTTTGTTATAACTTATTGTTCATTTCTAATATATTTTTATTCTACGCGCAGTTACATCGAAACAAATACTCATTGTGACTACCGGATAAGGTGACGCTCGATCATTCCACCCTGTAATGAGCGGATACGAACGTTTTAGGTAGAACAACATAGGTCTCGTTAAATTAGTTGACGTGTTTCAGGCTAGGCGTTATTTCGGTGACATGTTGTATAAAGCATTGGCCAACCTAGCAAAGGATTGTATTTATTTAAACGCTCAATTGGTCAATACTCTATAGGTAATTACAATTATATTAGCAATATTTAACTGACATGAGAAATTTTCATTTTGTCATCTATTAATGACACAATTTCCATGAAGTACGATCTGATACAGTCAAGTAAGGCCCTCAATGTGTACAAAAATAGTTGTTGGAAGCGAATAGGGTGATACTCAGAGAGGGTCTTTATCCTTTAGGTACCAAAAGAATCAGCTCTTCGCGAGTGAGCAAAAGAAGTTCTATAAGTGGAAGTGGAAGAACTTGGTGTCCCAGAAATAGAGTGACAGGCGCTAGATCAACGCAGGCCGACGTCGTCGTCGCACCCTGTCAATCATACGGAGGGCTCGTGGATGTAGGTTATCGAGGAGGCATGCGGCGAGATCACGCCGATGAACCTCATAAGCACATCCGAGGAGGACGTAACTGCTGCGGTCAGTAAGGCTCCGAATTGGGAAAAGTGCCGAACCGGGCGGACTGCAGCATTATTGGCTTACGGGGTTCTGGCGATGGCATGCTACCCTCGCACAACAATTTCAGCGAGCCCTTGAGAACGGGACGCTCCCGGATTTCTGCTGACCACAGGGGTCACTCATTTAGGTCCGAAGAGTGAAGCTACCGCGGATCCATCAAAATATCGCCCCATTAAATGTCTTTGTACAATATACAAGACACTCACATCCGTTCTCTAAGATCTCTCGACATATCGTGGAAAATCGAATTATCTCAGAGATTCGGAACGGATGCAGGGGCCGGTTACCGCGGTAGCAAGGAAATGCTCCTCGTTGACGCGGTCACCGGCAAATTGGTCAGACGCAATCGCCGTAAGTTTTCCGCCGCCTGGATACACTACAAGAAGGCATTCGACCCAGTCCTCCATTCATGGCTCTTTAGGATCCTCGAGCTGTACCGAATCGACGGCGCAGTTCAATTGTTCCTCGTGACATTGTGGGGCAGTGGAGAACGATCCTTCGACTTTCAAGCGAGCGGATGACAGAGTTCAGATAAGCAGGGGTATGTATCTTCCAGGGCGATTGTCTGAGCCCACTTGGTTCTGCCTTGCGCTGAACCTTCTGAGTACTGGGCGTTGATAAGTGTACAGGTCTCGCAACGAGAGTTGTGGCGAGCAACACACGCGTAGGTTGTGTTGATGGTATCCTGTACACGCTCGCAGCGGCAACGTTATTTTGTAGCGTAACTAAGAATCTCTTCCCGTCTCGCATGCGCGTACACGTTTTATAAAGTGAAAAAAGGACAGTTAGTGTTTACGTTGTTTGGATAGGATTTTCTACAATGTGTTTTTAGTTCGTTTTGTCATGTCTCATGTCAGTGTGACAGTTGACTTAAAATTTTATCTGACGTATTGCTGTGACGTGAACACGTGTAAATTATTCAAGTGATTGTTATTATCATTTTAAAGGTGTTTTTCATTTGGTTATATTACAGTGCAATATTTTTATTTTGTTTTGTACTTTACAACACAAAAATCATGGAATCATGGCATCATCTGCTACGATGGGGCGAGACAAAAAATTAAATGGACAGAGTCGCGAAATTGTTTTTAGAGTGTTTAATTATTTCATTCATAACGTTAAAAAGATGGTCAAAGTTTAAATATCACCGAATTATATAATTTACCCACCTATCTTACAGTTACAGTTTACAAATTTATATATACAGTTAGTTATTTATTTATAAGATTGACAAATATGTTCCACACAGAAGTAGTGGACTTCTGCAACATCAGAGGGATGGATAGTAACATCGACGCCGTCCACTACCACCTTGAGACGGCAAAGTCGCCTTTTCTTTTCTTACTTTTCTTGACGGAGGCACTGATATCCTAGCCGGCCGATACATCAAATCTTCATTACCCCGGTTACAAACTGGAGCACTGCTTTGTGTGACGTACATGTGGATATACATGTTCGCCTGGGAGGATATCTGTTGCCGCCGCCTCAGCCATTTTGAAGACGGGGACCTGTCGATTGTCTGGGCAATACGGGACTACGGAGGTTCCACTAGTCTACGCTTGGCTTTACAGGTCCCACAGCGGTGATGTCGAGAAGACTCGCTTGTTTGAGCGTCTACAAGAGATGACTGATAGCGTGCTCGAGCAGTTCTCCTGCGCGGAAGTGATAGTCCTCGGTGATTTCAACGGTCACCACGAAGAGTGGTTGGGATCCCGAACCACCGACCGCGCAGGGAGAGCAGCCTATAACTTTGCCTTGGTCTATGGTTTCTCGCAGTTGGTGTCCTCACCCATGGGGATACCTTATATCAAGAGCCATACTCCCTCCTTACTGGAACTCCTGCTAACTACGTGACCGAATGACTACAATGTTGTTATTGATGCTCCGTTGGGATCATCCGACCATTGTATCGTTCGAACTGCTGTGCCAGCTAAGAAATCCGTGCTGACCCATTCACAGGGAACATCGTCTGGCACTACAACTCTGCAGATCGGGTTGGGTTGCGTGAATTTTACGCTTCCTATACCTAAGTAGTTTTATCCGTAAACGGGTTAACCCCGACCGGCCTCGAAACCAACCTGGGGCGGTTAGGTTTCCGTGGCGACTCACTTCCGGCGAAGATGCAAAAGGCGATACTGCTCGATAGCGCGTGAATCGTCGGCCGGTTTCTCTCCCTAGGGTCCTGAATCTCGGCCGACTGTGATTCCGTCTCTCCCTCATTTTGGCTTATCGAGGGTGAAGCGAGGAGGTATAAAACCATAAAAAATAAAAAAAATAATCGATCACTGTATTGCTGGATTAATAAAATATTGAAATAAAACTATGTTTTAAATACGTCAACTACAGAAGACGGCACATCAAGTGTAAAATCTTATTCCATTTAGGCCTTTACGTCACTGTAATAAGATTTACTAGTGTTACGCTCTATGTGTTGTCATCTGTACCATAAATATGCCATACAAAGTAGAACAGACTATTACCTAGTATTAGTTAATAGTTTATTTCACTCGTTTTCACATACCAACCTATAAATGACGACTTGGACTGCGATTCGTTGTACGGTCGCGCCGCGGGCGACTTGTCGCCCCCCGCGGCCGGCTGACCGCTCTTCTGTAACGCCAATAGTACGAGCATTTTATAAACACTTGCATCCATGAATACAACGAAGACTAATTGTTGTAACAATAATAATAATAATGAATAACGCCACATTCAATGGCCCACACTAGGATTCCCTGTGGTGGGTCCAGAGACAAAGACAAACACACTACTACTCTAATCCCAACCTACTGCCAGTCCTGTTAATTACAGATTAAACTCATTTATAAAGAAGAGATTGGACGCGGTTATGTTGCAATTTAGCGATATATTCATATTAGACACAACTGTCTTTGTTGTCATAATTGTAGTAGTTGTCATAATTGTGACAATTCCAACTACTAAAGGCTCGCGCACATTACAGCCGCGTCGCGCCGCACTGCAAAACTGCGACAACGCACATTGCAGATGCGGCGCGGCCGGCCGCAGTTCAACGCAATAATTTAAATTTGCTGTTGACATTCAAATCTTTACGTCATCGCACAGCGAATAACTCTCGAATTACGTTCGTTAACTGTGCCCATTCAACTGACATTGAGGTGGGCCGCGTCGCAGCGCATACGGCTGACAAGCGATTCGTCAGTGGGCTGCGCAGCGGCGCGGCGCGATGCAACCCGCCTGAAGTGTACGACGATGGTGTATACAAAATGTATGAAAATGATTCACGAGGATTTTTGCAATATGATGCGCTACAGTGCGGCCTTATAAAATATATATAAATACACATTTATAGATGCTAGACTGGACGAGGATATTATTAGCGATAATCATCTTCATCATAGATTTAATCGCTTTAACAATACTATGACACAATACTACGATATAAAATCCTATGAGGCACCCAATCATGCCCCGCGAGTAACCGACACATCAATAACATTGCGTCAGCAATATCTGCCACACCACTAAACAAATTTGCATTCGATATAATCATGTTATTCTATATGTGACAACTTACTTCTATAATTTTAGTCATTGTAATAAATTGTTACAATGGCTAAAAGTTCTTAGAACTGGCTACTGTGCAATACGATAGAAAAAACTAATTCGAATTTTGAAAATGAAACTGTTTGCTTGTCAAATGCCATTAAATTTTCAAAGCTATCATTTGTTCTTTATTTCTGGAGGCAATTTATTTTCGAAAATTAAGTGTTTGCGGAAAAATGAATATAACAAGAGAACATTTTCGTTCCGTGATTTTTTATGACTTTCGATGCGGTCTAAACCAGAAACAAAGTTATGAAAAACTTAAGTTAGCGTTTAGTGTTGAAGCCCCATTCAGTGCCACTGTTTATGACTGGTTCAGTGAATTTACATGGTACTGTATGTAAAATATTTACTCGCCAAATACATAAATGACTAATATTGCATTGATTATGAGCATTGCGAAAAATAATTAACGGCGACCATTTTAAAATGTCAGTCCATCTTAAAATATCACACTTACAGGTATATATGTGTTGCGATGTAATAAAATTATAAACGCTTTTTATTTTGTTTCGATTTAAAGACCATTAAATTTCCTCTGGTAACATTTTCGTTTCATGAATATGAACACTTCCGATAGTTGCTAATCTAAATATCTAAAAAATCTAAAAATTGTTTTCCCAAAAATGTACAAAATTTGTTTAAAAATGGTAACACTTAACTGACGGTTGCAGTCTCTCTCACATACATTAAAAGACTGTAAAGTCAATTCAGAGTGTAATAAGATCCTAATCGATTCTGTGATGTTAACCTAACATAAGTTTTAACACATTATTATACTTATTCAGAAATTTGACCGAAACGAAGAGAAAACAAGTTATTTTTTTTTTTATAGAGAAGAGGGCGGACGAGCAAGCGGGCTCACGTGATGGTAAGTGTTACCAGTTATGGCGGCAAATACATAAAAACAAGATGTGTATCGGTTACATAGTACGACTTTTAATTTAAGGAACGTTGATTTTAAGTACGAATTCATAAAACAGTAAATATAAGCAAAAGTACGTACAATTGAAAGAAAGTAAATAGAAACTGTATGCGCTATGTTTGATTTTTGCTAAAGCCATTTAAGTTAAGTGTTCCTGAAAACAAACCAATATACTAAATAAAGAAGACAATAACCATATCTCAAATCCCTAGAGAAGAAATAATTAAATTTAAATAGAGTAGTACAGACTTTTAAGTTGTAAGAACAAAAAAGTAAAATAAAATTAAAAACTAAAACTAGCAAAATGTGAATTTAAAACGAAAATGAATATTTCAACTCACTGGCATATTATTATCAGTTTGTGGTTTCAGTCTACTGTCTGAAGAATTTGTTTCCATAATAGTGGGACCATTGCTGCCATCCTACAACAAGACAATAAATATACAATTTACTTAATTAATATCAAAGGGTAAAAAGTATAATTTTGCATGTCACGACACATACAAATAAGACTTAAACGACATTAATCTTATTATCATGGACATATTGTTTTAATCAATATATATATATAATGTAAATTACACATGAACGATAGTTACGTCAACAGATTATTATATCGTCCTATTTGGATTCACATCCATTGATCAGTTAAGAGAAATAGTTTGTCGATTTTATAAATGCGAGAAATGATATGATAGAATTGATAGAAATTACCTAATAAAATTAACTACACATACAAGTATTTATTACCCGTGATTTATTTTATTCTTTTCTCCATGATCTGGTGGTTGACTGGTAGAATATCGTAGGGCATTAAGTCCGCCATTTGTACACATCAATTACTTGTGAAATGAAGTTTAAATTAATAAATACTGATGACACATAGGGTAATCGTAATAATGGTTGAAGCAGTAGACGATGGGATAGACGAGCCTTGTAATGGAGGGCATTACATGGAAAATTATAATCAAATCGAATTAAGTACACACGTGAGCCTTGTGATTCAATCAGAATAGGAAAATGTTATCTCAACATGATCTCGCTATGCTTGTTTGGATTACGAAGATGGCTGGCCGGTATTATTTATTCTTTGTTGGACAGAGTAACAAAAGGCGAACTTAATGATTTGAAGCTTTATCTCAAAGTAAACCTTTGGGCTGTGCAGAGGTAGTGCGGTAGGTGATAACAGTAAAAATATACAAAAATCATAATACTAAATGATGCCAAGATAATATTTAAATATAATTCCTATTATTTAATTAGTAGTAGTGAACGTAAGTGACCACTCCACCCACCGGGGTACCCGCCCCCGTGCACGTACCTGGGTGCGTTTCTGCGTGCACAGCGCGTGGTGCACCGCCCAGTGCGCGCGCTGGCACGGGTAGTCGCAGTACGCCGTGTTCCAGCAGCAGTAGAACTGCGCCTCCTTCTTGCAGTACACGCACCTGCAACGTACACTTAATTATAATAGGTAGAGCCACGCAAACAGTCGAACAAAGAAATGTGCTGTAAAAGAATGAAAATATTTTCGCCTCACTTTTATAACGAGTGGAACCTACAAAATGACATATTTTCAGGATAGCCTTTTAAGCCCATTTTTAGTGTATGCCCATTTTAATGGATTAGGTAAAACCAACATTATTTACAACTATATTTGCAACAAATTAGTAGATTATTAACCAAGGGGATAAAGCAGTGTTTTCTGTCGCGGGTGACGATTTAAATCGCGAGCGTAACGAAGGACTCGAGGTTTACTCCCGAGCGTAGCGAGGGTGTTAAAAACTTAAATCACGAGCGAAGCGAGGGATTTAAGACGAGTCCTGAGTGTAGCGAGGGATTTAAGTTCACCCAAGACTAAGACAGCTTTATCACCGAGGAAAATTCTCTACTTTTCGTACCATTTGCGAAAAAATTAACACAATAATAATATGAGATAAGCATTTATTAAAAATAATGACAATTAAAAGTAAAAGTTAACATTCGAAACATTGGTCCAATTATTGATAGAGAGAGTTACATTTTTGTTTGGTACATTTATTGTTGATGAGTTGATTTGAGTATTTCTCTGTTCTTGCGTCTGAGGAACTTGCGTTTCATTGTAGATAGTATACGTCGGAGATAGTGGTGGTGGTGCATCGTGAGTTACGGACGAAGATAAGATGCCGGAAGTTGATGGTTGTGGCTCTGATGGATTAAGTTTTATATTTTTGTTAATTTGACTGCTTAATATGGTTTTATTCGCCATTGAGCTTTCGATATAACCCTCAGCTACTCCATCAGAGCTCCAACCACCGTGTCTTTTTATTGACGTAATATCCGCCCCTGAATCCGCCAAGAAAGTCGCCGAAGTTCTTCTAAAGCAGTGACCGGTGTAGAGTTCAACATCTTTAAGTTTTAAATATTTAATATTTTCTTAGGTTTTCGCGATTACTATACATTGCAATTAAACAACTTTTAACGGTTTAAATCGCGTATATTTGACATGATTTATATCCCGACGTTTCGAACACTTTGCAGTGGACGTGGTCACGGGGTGACTAATTGATTTTATTTGTCACTTGAGTTATTAAGAAATTATTACTACCGTCTGAAATTTTTTGAACTACCGTCTGAATTTTTTTAATCATAACATTCCCTATGCACGCAGTATTCGCTCACGGTGTCCAGAGGTCTTGCAGTATGGCGTTGGCCTTGTGATTTAATTAATTTAATGACTGGATCCCAAGCTGGTGGTACTTGCCAACCATCTTCTCTATTGAAATTTGGGTGTTTCTTAATTTCAATAGCCTCGCGTAACATTCTTGGCATGTACCGGGTCTCTCTAGCGAGGATTTGTGGATTATCAAATCGAATGTAATGGTTGGGTTTGTCCAGAGCATGTTCACAAACTGCAGACTTGGTCGAGCGTCTGTTCTTCATGTCAGCTATGTGTTCTTTTATCCGGATACCGATGCTCCTCTTTGTTTGCCCAATGTATGATAACCCGCATTCACAATCAAGCTTGTAAACACCTGCATCTTGTAGGGGGATATTGCTCTTGACCGGTCTTAAAAATTGGCTAATCTTCTTGTGCGGCTTGAAGTAAGTTTTAATTGAAGCTCGTCTTAAGATATTGCCAATTTTGTCAGTGATGCCCTTGATGTATGGTAAGATGGCAGGTTGTCGCTCAACTGTAGGAGGCTTGGGGCGGCTTCTGTGACGCATTCGTGGGAGTTTGTGATTGTTGCTTCGCAGTACTTGTTTCACATGCAGAAGCTCTTCCTCGAGGTGGTCAGTGTCACAGATGCCGTGTGCTCTCTGTAACAAAGATTTGCCTACGGTAGTCAACTGACATGGATGGTGATGGGAGTTACCATTGAGATATTTATCTGTATGGGTGGGTTTCCTATACACAGTATGACCAAGAGAGTTGTCAGGATTTCTGATGACTGAAATGTCAAGGAAAGCCAAGGATTTATTGACCTCAGACTCCATAGTAAATTGGATTTTATCATGTAACGAGTTTAAATGATTTAGGAATGCAGAAACATTATTTTTGGGGAGGACGGCAAAAGTATCGTCTACGTACCGTTTGTAGATCTTCGGCATAGCCACAGCTCTGGTGAAAGCCTTCTCCTCGAAGTCTTCCATGAAAATATCGGCGACAACGGGGGAGACTGGAGAGCCCATTGCTACACCATCGATCTGTATGTAGAATTTATTATCCCAGAATAGGTAGCCAGATGTTAGGCAGTGTTCTAGTAGTTCTGCATATTCTATGGGTAGGTCGTGCTCAGTTAGTTTTCTCTTGACAATTTCAATGCAATCATGTACAGGTAAGCATGTAAATAATGATTGTACATCAAAGCTGACCATTATTTCATCATCAGTCAATTGTAGATGTTTGATTTGGCTGACAAAATGGTAAGAATCCTTGACATGCGCACTCGTTTGACCACGAAGTGGAGACAGTATTTTAGCAAGATGTTGAGCTAGTTTGTATGTCGGCGAGTCAATTTGGCTTACAATTGGGCGCAAAGGGACGTCATTTTTGTGTATTTTCGGTAATCCATACAGTTTTGGTGGTTTCACACACGAAGGTACCAGTGCCGTGACGTCTAAACCAAGTGTGTCGGAGTGTGTACTAATTATTTCTTTAGTTTTAGTTACAATTTTGGCCGTGGGATCGCTTTTTACTGGTTTGTAGGTGCTTTCGTCCGACAATAGTTCTTGTATTTTTAGGTTATAATCTGACGTATCCATGATCACAGTGGAATTACCTTTATCTGCTCGAAGTATGGTTATGTCTGGATTTTTGCGTAGGTTGGTGAGTGCAAGATATTGTTCACGAGGTAGATTCGGTGTGGGCACTTTACTTCGACGCAAGACAGCAGAGATATCTTGGCGTAACGCCTCCAAATCTTCCTTCTTTACATTGTTTTTTGTGAGACAATGTTCCACGGAGCAAATTATCTGTTCAAAAGGCACTGATCTCGGGGAAACCGCGAAGTTTAATCCATTTTCGAGGGCCTGAAGGGCGACCGGATTTAATACTGTTTGTTTCGATAAATTTGTGACACTATCAGCTGTTTTTGACGGTCGCGAGGTTGCGTTTCGTTCCGAATGTAGCAATTGCTTTGCCGCGAGTTTTTTATATTTTGCTAAATGACGGTTTTTGAATTCATCATTTTTTGCCGCGGCGCGATTATTAATCATTTGCATGCATTTTTGGAAATCCGATGCTGATAGTGCTTTTATTGAATCCGTCTTAATAGTGAATCCGATTTTAAATATTTAGCAATTTCCTTTGGCATATTGCTAATTTTATTTTTGCCGATGGCTTGTCGAGTACATTTCCCATTCCGATAGTTTATAAAAAATCTATTGTTTTCCATGTTGGTGGGACGTAATGCTTGGTATTTATGAATGATTTTAGTATATTGTCCTTGTACAATGAATGACCGATTTTTCTTTGTCTTAGTTTCCTTTACATTAATCAGCAGCAACTCATTGGAATGATTTTCAACGTCCTCCACCTTTAAGTTTACAAGTTCACATCCGCGGCAAGCACCATTGAGTCCTAAAATTAAGGCCACCTATAACAAAGATAAAAAACAGGTAAATATATAGAATAATTACCATTACTAAGATACGAAATATTCATAGTTAAATCATGTATACTTACTTTTGTGGCCAGAAAATTTTCGTCAGGAGCTTCATTAAGAAATTTTTCCACATTTTGAGTCGTAAAAATTTTAGACTTCTTTGAGCAATGCCCTTCTGATTTTCTTTTTAAAAAAGCCAGTAATTTCGTGAATCTATTTATTTCAATGCTGTGTTTGATGCTTATTGTAGCTTTCAGTTTTGAGTATATGCACCAAAGTGTATTCGGATTCTTTGTCTTGGATAAATAATCAAAATAGACAAGAAGTACTGATTCTGAAATTGATAGGCCTTTCGCACTTCTCCACGTTGAAAATTCTTCATAAGTTTTTAAATAATTTTCCTTGGATTTTGTTGGAAGCAAATTATTTATAATTGCGGCAGCATTTGCACTGATGGAATCCGACAATTCACTGTCACTGTCGCTTTGATTTAACATCGTAACGTATTTTTAGAACATTAACTTATTTATAAAAATAAATTAAAATAAACTTAACGTTTATGTATTTGAAGAAAACAAAAACGCGGCAAATTCCTAGACTAATATTTTTTTGTCGGAAAAGCAAAGGCATCAAGCTCATACGGCCTCGTCGGTTTTCGCAATTTTATTTAATAATCATAACTGCATAATAAATGCGTATTCCTTTTTCAAAATGATGTATAATGCTTTATATACAAACTCAATGGTGTAAACACAGATGTAGTTCAGTATACATTTCGGTAAGTATTCCAAATTTAAATCACATTCTCCCCCTAGAGGTGAATGAAATTCAGTACAATTTTCTTTCCCTGTTTTTAACAGATTAAAAATGACTATTGTTATGTTCGCTTTTTGTGGCATAGAATGTCACTTTTTTGAGCGAGTGGTACGAAAAAATAATTAAAATATCAACATTCTAATCTGCTGTTACGTAAAAACGTGCATTTTATACTTATTAATAGAAAAAAATACAACCCTAGGGGGTGGAGCAGGCGTGTTACACTATTTAATGAAAAACGAAAGCATAATTCGATTATATTCGGAAAAATTATCGTTCGCACGGTCAAAGATCGCAGATTCAAATTAGTCCTCGCATTTGCATTTTCGACTCTTCCATTTTTTAACTTAAACAGTTTCTATGAACAATATTAATACTTTTGTTGTTTTGATTAACATGGATTAAAGTCATTACAACAACCAACACTTCTGGTTTATTTACTTCCGAGCGCTATAAGCAGTAGGCGGCTTTTCTTCAGATGCACCACTTTTCTTATGGTTGAAGTGGCCTATTCCTTTATTACTATAAACTATGGACGTGCATGGTTTACTGCGAGCGCCAAAGTTGCTCAGCCAGCAAAAAGTATGTGGGGGAAAGGATGAAACATGTGTCACGTTTCTGCCATTTATTTCATAAACAATTTTGCAGTTTTCTCGTTTAAACTACATTAATAAACAAATGTAAACTCAATATGGCTAAAGTTAAACATACCACTGCTTGGACTTGGCGTTCTTAACAGCGGCTTCGAGTTCCGTCTGCGTGGCGCGGCGAAGTTGCGCCACTGCGCGATTCTTGTCTTTTTCGAACGACCCCCGCATCTCGTTTATTATTAACTCTGTCAAACAAAAGATACATTGATACATATATCTATCCGCTTGTTACAAAGTAACCTTGCATAGGTAATTGGATTGTACTTCTGATTACTTGTACTTTGTATTTCTCTGTATGTTTTTGGTGTACAATAAATCTATATATCTAAAAACGTGAAATAATTAGATGAGCAGCAGAAAATACAGAATGAACGGTAAATCGATGGTAGCAAATTTAAAAGTAGGTTAGGTTTAAAATAAAGCTTAGCTCTTTGAAGTACTCATGAAAGGGGTTGATGTTCCGATGGCTATAATCAACGAATAAATAAATGTGATTGATTAATAATTTAATAAAGTATTTGGAGGAAATGGTTTAGACATGTCCAGTTCCTCTTAATAAGAAGGTTGCGTAAATAAAATGCAATGTTCTCCATACTGTTAAAATGTCTGTTAAAATGTTAAAATTCATATGTGTATGAATTAACTAAAAATGCACAACTCAGTCGGGCGCGTACAGTATAGAATTACAGTACAAAATGCTTAATATTCTATTACAAGTGAATGTTCTAAATGCGTGCAACTTAGAACCTTCTAGAAGAGTTCAAGCAGATACTAGCAAGTATAGTACTAACCGTGGTTATGTTTGATCTCATCGATCTCCTGTTGGTGTCGCCACCGCGTTTGTTCTAGTTGTAGTTTCAAAGCTGTGGCTTGCGCTGTGGGGTCATCCATTAACTCCAGTGAATCCTCTAGGAGGTTCCGGAAGAAATCCGTCAACTGTTTGAAACACAATTGGATTCATCAAATTAACAAGAGAGTAAAACAGAAATGTTTTAAACTTTTATTATCGTGACTAAGATAATTGTCACAATTTTTTATTTATACTGTACTGTATAACCGATATTTCGGTTCAGTTATAGTTATACGTTTCATAAATTGTGTGACTACCTAGGACGAAACTTAATATTTCCGTAAGCGAAACAAAGAATAATAAAAAACAAGAACACGGCGAGTAAAAATAAGTCCTCAGAGCGCAATTTTACCACTGAAAGGCATATCTAAAACCATTGCTTATAGGATTTATTTCTTTTTACCATATTTAAAGTAGCCCTTTGCAAACTCATAACTCATGTTGGTGTCCATGGACGTCAGTATGCACTTACCACCAGGTGGACTGTATGCTCGTCTAAGCATTCTTTCCATAAAAAGAAATATAAGGGCATTGTGTCGACACGTCAAATGCTAGACACAGTGTTTTGTTGACTTAGCAATGGAGGCCAAGCAGCTCCGCACGCCCCTCCACCTTTGTAATGTGTGGAATTATACTTGAACCGTAGTAACATTGCGTAAATAGCAGCTGTCGCACGTGACTAACGTAATGTTGATGTAGCAATTATTAAGATTTACATACAATGTAAGTAGGTTTCAAGTGCATTATTATTGAACTTGTTTCTAAAGACATGTTTTCATCAAGATTAACGTTGTACACGTCTCTCATCAATATGCAATCTTTAATTCAATCACCTCGTCCTCTATACCAGTGGTCTCCAAAGTAGGGTACGCAGAAAATTCTAGGGGGTACGCCACATTTCTCTTAAAAATACTTTATGTCCTCTCGTGCTCACAAAATTATGACTAAAAAACAAAATTTGGGCGATTAATTTTTTTACTGGCGACTCTGCATTATAGAAACCTGGCAACTCTGCTTTCACGTCCAGTGGTCTAGTCACTCTAGTCATCAGTGCGCAACGCAACTGTGCATACACAATACAATTGTATTGGTTAGCGAGGTCGTGTGTCATTGTAGAATGAATTTAATGGTAATTGTGGGCAGATAGTGGTGTATTACAAAAAGTTTTAATTACTATTGAGTTTAGACCCCTCATACGAGGGGAGGTCCAAAAGTTCGTGGAATGAAAGGGTTTTAAATAAAATGAAACAACAAATCTATTTTTCCTTTTCAATATAATCACCCTTAAGCTGAATACATTTATTAGATCTATGAATTAATTTTTCTAAACCATCGTAAAAATATTTTTTATCTTTTGCCTCAAAATGAGCCAAAATTGCCTCCTTTACCTCATTGTCGTAGGAAAATTTCCTTCCCCTTAAGTCTTTTTTTAAATTGGGGAACAAATAAAAATCACTTGGGGCCAGATCTGGACTGTAGGGTGGGTGGACTAGTGATTCGAAGCCATGCGTGTGCAGAGCAGCCATTGCAACTCTGCTCTTGTGAACCGGCGCGTTGTCTTGCAAGAGCAACACACCTTTGGTCAATTTTCCTCGACGTTTTTCCTTGATGGCCTCCTTTAATTTTTCTAGTATCGTTGCGTAGTATTCTCCGGTTATGGTCCTTCCCTTTTCCTTGTAATCAATCAGTATTATCCCCTCACAATCCCAAAAAACAGTAGCCATCAACTTTCCCGCCGACTCCGACACTTTGAATTTCTTTGGCGGTGGTGTCCCCTTTTTGTGCCATTGCATGGACTCTTGTTTGGACTCAGGCTCAAAGTGATGAACCCATGTTTCATCTCCGGTAACAATCCGCTCCAAAATCTGTGCAGGTTCGTCTCCACACAACTCCAAAAATTGGTTTGACGCATCGACGCGTTGCCGTTTCTGAAGCGGCGTGAGCATTCTCGATATCCATCTTGCACTGACTTTTGTCATACCCAGATGGTCATGTAGGATTCGCAAAATGGTAGTATCTGATACTCCAACTAATGCAGATAACCGTTTTTCCTTCAAACGGGTATCTTCCAGTACAATTTTTTCCACTTTTTCGATGATGTCTGATGTGGTGGCCTCAACTGGCCTTCCTGAGCGAGGGTCGTCTTCAATCGACTCCCGACCATGTTTGAAAAGACCATGCCACTTGTAAATCATTGATTTACTAGGGCACTGTTCCCCATAAACGGTTTCCATTTCATTCAAAATGGTCTGAGCGTTCTTTCCTTGCTTGGTAAGGAATTTTATCCACAGCACGGTGTTCAATTTTCTCCATAGTTTCAGTTTTCTTCCGGATTGACTTGTTTAGCAGGCGAGTGTTCGTAAACGAATGACGCAATAAGGCTGAAACTCAATTTATATACTAATGATGAGTCCCCAATTAGTATGACACTAAGCGAGCGCACCTCCATCTCCTCCATTCCACGAACTTTTGGACCCCCCCTCGTAAATGGTTAAAAATATTGCCCGCAAAGAAGCCGCGGGTTGAATATTCTGACGGTGCATCTACTTCAGGCGCGCAACAAGAAAACTGTATTAACCCTACAACGTGTAAAAAACATTAAGCCATAATTTTTTTCCGTTCTGTTCCTGAAAAAAAAAAACATTTTTGACACACAATATATGTATATATATATATATAATTTTACAATTATAGTGGGAGTACAATTTATGATTATTTTTATGATAATGATAGGCGGTCAAAAAAGTTTGGAGATCACTGCTCTACACGAGAGCTCCACCGAAACTCCTACTTAGCTGCTGAACACTACACCAACATATGCCTACTACATAAACAATATATCTCACCTTCAGTCGTCCCCCCGTCCTGTTTAACCGTTGTTTGTAATTGTATCAAATTTAACATACGTGAATAAATTATTTGAAGGACAATCGTAAGTGTCTCAATCAATATCCGAACACGCAATCTAATACAACCTAGCACATAAACACTTAAAAAAAACATCTGTTAAATGTGTTACCTTGACCGCGTTCTGGTTGAGTTTGGCTGTCAACGGTCCAGCGGTGGACGGTGGTGGTAAGCTCCCAACGGGCGTGGTTGAATCCAGCGGGTGCGTCATTGACGGCCTCTGCTGGAGCCGCGGCGGCTGACGATCAATACATATATTATCGATACCGTTATTGTGGTCGACCAAGTAACACAAATTCAAATTCACAACTCCACGCTCGGTGCTCGAAGCTGAGTGAGGACTAATTAGAACTTTAAGACTCAAGCGTTAAAACATAAGAATAAATAATGAGTAAAGCAGAAGGGAAGTCACTTAGTAACGGCTCCGATATTTCGCACGTTTAATAATAATCCGACCTAACTCAAAATTCGGGGAATCTTAGTTTCAATCAAAAAATGGCATAATTTTTTGTTTACTCTAAAAGCTCTACTTTCTACAATGGTCAAAATTACGTAAAAGACAAAGATATCGAAAGTTCATGGTTTTTACTTTTAACAATCATTTTAATATTAATATAGCTAACTTCAGTAATGTTCGCGACAGTGATAGACAACTAATCACCTTTTATAAACTGTAGATTTAATAAAAATTGAAACAATCCCTGTTGAAAATTACAAAATTTTGTTTCATAATCTGATCTATAACAGGTTATATACACTATATACACCTTGTAATTATTATATGAAAATATAAAAAGCATTTTTACGAGTTAAGCTCCTACTAAATAAAAAAAATTGCGTGTGCGGTCCGGGGACCCCCGTCAGGAACGAAGATCATGGCGCATTTTCTATTTAAACTCCGAATGTAATTCGTAATAAAATCTGTATAGTTCATGTATTTTTTTTTTATTTTGTATCATATTTTCAATTTAAAATCAGCAAATAATTTAAAATAAGGAATCAAATCAAAAATTTAGGTTATACAACCGGCCACGAACTAGTCTGCACGTCTGTTATTCTGCTTGAGTCTCGCTCTCGATACTCGCACGCACACACAGAGAGAAAAAGAGGAAGGCGTATGGAGGGGGTAAAAATCTTACGTGACGTTACATTTTTTCTCGAATCACACCTACCTCGCAAGCCGCGTAAAAGAACTTCGTCCCAAAAATGTTTAAATAATTTTGTGTTAAAGTGGACTATCTTCGCACCCATGTTTCTAAACAGTTTTATTAGTGCAATGCAATGCAACCAGCCCTTTCAGTATCCACTGCGGGACGTGGGCCTCCTCATGCACATTGACTCGTGCATGAGGGATGTAAGGCCTGAAAACGCCATTCCACGGCACCAGTTAAATTTATTAGTATTTAAATAAAAATCATTGTTATTTTAACTGAATATACGAGTAAATATTGTACTTGTATCAGCCTTTAATGTTCTATTGCAGGGCACAGGCCTCCGCTAATAAATCAATATTCGGGTCGCAATCCACCACGCGGATTGGTGGATGACATACTCCAGATTTTTTTATTTCTGGTGCATGCGGATTATCCTTCACCGTCGAGCTAGTCACAATTTATAAAAATCCGTACTTAAGTAGAAACTCAGAGGTACGGGCAGAGGATTTGAACTCATGATCACACAAATGTGAGGCGAATATAGATACCTCTGGGCTATCACCGCTCTTAGTAAATACTGTAAACAAGTTAGTAGTTAGTAAATGTGTATGTAATTATAATTAAAATCATGCCTTAATTCAATGAATTAAAAATATAGTAATCTAAAGTGGAGCCATGCTAATTACGAAAACTTAACTTCCCACACTTAGAATTTTGTGTTATTATGGTTTATTATTAAGCGTGGGATTTGTCAATTACCTACCTCTTTTATTAGTCAATTGCCTAGGTGGGGACCTAGCGCTTTCGCACCGCTCTCGCTAATCGCCGTATCAATGTTGTCACTATCACCAAATTAGATAAGTACATGTAAGATACTTAATTTATATACTAAACCTAACCTATAATGTAGTAATAGAATTAAACAAAACTAATAAAATTAGATAAGGCGGAAGCGACGCGGCTATCAGCACCTATGCACCTATACTTTAATAGTTGTTTTTGATAATTTAAAAGAAAATGTTTATAAACGTATTTAGACCTCTTATCTCCCGGATCGGTGGTGGTATATTATTCCAAATTTTTGATGCAGCATATCTGAAACTACCATGGAAGGCTGCCGTGTTGTAACGAGGAATTTCTAATCACTTTATTACTCCGAAGAGTAACGAAGCCAAATTATATAATACTCGTTTATAATAAAACTGAAAAGTATTTTGTCTCTTAATTTTAAGTAGGTAAGTGAAATCTGTAAGTAAATAAATAAATACATTCAAATCAGTCTTTCAAAAGATTACAATTAAGCCTTGGGTTAAGTTAAATAGGTTTATTTAAACAGGAATAAAAATGAAAATGTTGTCGGTCCGCGGTAACTAGCCAGCTAAGATGGCGCGCCGCAGTAGGGTAATAATAAATTTAAGGCCGCGCGGGAGTTTACCTTCTACGGAGTTATTATATATTCTTATGGTTAAACGCTCGTATGCGTCCAAGTTTTTAACATTTGATGGTCTTAATGATGTTAAAACTCGAGTCTAAAATGGTTAAGGTTGTTTGGGTCAAATTTCATTTCAATCGCTTAAAGTATTCCATACCTCTGTTAAGTCTCCAACTGTATTGCCGGAACTCTTCTTAGCATTGGTGGTGGGTTGTAGTGGTGGAACGGCCGAGGAGGTGACGACCGCGGCCGTGGTCGGGGTTGCCAGTATGGCCGGCCGCTCGCATATACCATTCACAATGGGAGGGGAGAGCGCGCCCTAAACACGAAAATACGACAATGTTATAAAGAAATTTCTTATTCCATTATGGCTCATTTACGCGGCGTTATTGATTTTAATTAAAAACAGTTCTTAATATATTAATTTAATATTAATAAAATATAAATAATAAATTTGCACTCAACTTCGATGTCTAATATTATAGAGAAAAGGAAATCATACTCACATCAACTCCACCTACAGACATGACTGGCTGCAGACTGAACGTCCATTGCCCGTTGACGGATGTAATCAGCGGCACAGTATGTACGTTAGTGGGCACTTGCCCTACCGTGGGCACTGTTGGGTGCGGGGGCACTGTCGGAAGCGTGGACAAGATAGGCATAGTCGACGCAGAGTTGTTGAGTGGCGACATGAGGGGAGTCGTCATCATGTTCACCATATTGTTTGCTGAGGAAACAGTTTATTGGAGATTAAAATGTTTATGACGTTGATTATACACGGTATAACTGGACCTTTACCGAAAAGCCTTAAACTGTGGATTCTTTGGGTAGACAAGAGGAGTTTATTAAAATTAATTGAGAATGTTTTGGAAATAAAATAAGATTATTTGAGTTTTTCCCAAATTCCTCATTCAAATTTCATAGCAAACCTCAAAAAAAATATATCTACAAAAAATATGTAATGAACTCATTTTCAAGGTTCAGGAAAGGTTCGATTACACCATATAAATTAGATAAATGAACTAAATCAAAATTATAGATTCCACAATGAAAATATGTAAAAATAAAAGAATATATTATCTTTTTCGTACACCTAACCAAATGTTTTATTTCTAAATGGGGTCTGAACGCCTATAATAAAGATATTTATTTACCTTTTAGTCCTACTGGACGTTTTGGCACGGGTTACACTAGCCGTAGTCACGAGTTGACTGGAGAGGCGGGTGTAGTCCAGGATAGGAGCTGCTAGCAGTTTTATAGACTACCCACATTTCATACTCGGAAAAGGCTGTGACACATTATACTAATATAAATAAGTCCGTGGACGTATTCGATGGCAAATCGCAAGGTTTAAATTTGTCAATAACTAGATTCGACGTCGACGACAGTTTATATCCATCTTCGGGATTGATATTTTTATATTTCTGTAGTGTAGGTATGCACAGACTGTCACAATTCGATACGTGAGTAGTGCGGGACGGGCAGTCTGTAGCGGACCAATAAACGTGTAACGTATCTTCCGTGTTTTCATTATTCACGTATCCCAGAATACAGGATAATTTCTTAATTTGAATGGCTTCACGTACAATCCTGGGATAATAATGACGTTCAGTGGAGAGGATTTTGGGAGTGCAGAGTTCTATCCAGTGATCAGTCCTTAACAAATTTAAACCTTGCGATTTGCCGTCGAATAGATCCGCGGACATTGTAAGTGTAGTGCGTCGCAGCCTTTCCGAATGTAAAGATCAAATGCGGGTAATTGATAAAACTGCTCGCAGCTCCCATCCTCCGCTCTTCAGTGAACTCGTGATCACGGCTGGTGTAATCGGCGAGTAAATGTTGAGTTGGAATAAAAGGTAAACAAATACATTTACTATACGCGTTCAGACCCGATTTAGAATATAAAATATGTACAAAACGCGAAAGTTTAAAAAGTTATATACCTAACCAAATTGTCCAAAACATCACAAATAGCTTTAAAAGTTAATTTTAGAATAAACCACAGCATTCAACATAACATTAAGTAACTATCCAATGTTCATATTATTTTGAGGTGGTTTTCTTATTCTTCGATACAAAAAAGAGAGCTATTACTCGTATAACTTTGACGCGTATGTTTGTCTGCCTGTTTAAGGTCTCGTGTTTTTTTAATTGATAGTCTGACTGAATTTTTTTGTTGGAAAAAGTATAATTCTTAAAGTATAAAGAATGTTTTTGTGTATAAAACATTCGATTTACAACTTTAAAGTGATAAGATGTAAAATAAAAAAGTGAGTAAAAAGATAAAACCATTGGTCACCAAAATGTGAAAGTATTTTCGTTTTGAGGGTATTTTAAATGTATAATTCAATCCATTACTTTCCAAATTGCTTCAAACGTCTTTACTCACCTGTGGTAGTAATAAGTTTGTCTGCGATTACGACCATCGGCTGCGCAGTCGAAGGAGCGGTTGTTACTACACTCCCGCTCGTAATAGGCGCGATGTTCACATTCGACCGTGAAATCCTCACAGGTGGTTGAGTCATAGGAGGCTGGATCGGAATATACACCATCGAGTTTTTGCTATTCAACCCTGAAGCTTCCTCTGGTTTCTTTGGTTGTGGGAATGTTTTCCTAGCTCGCGGACGAATCTGCGGAGGCGAGGCTTTTTTATTTGCAATTGGAGGCCCAGCAATCACTCTGTTTATTCTTACATCCCGAAGATTCGTCTTACTCATTGGATTAACTGGGCGAAGCTTGAAAACATTCATCAGATTCATCTTTTCCATCTGCCGTTCATCGTCGTAATCGATCGGTTCTGTCTTGATCTCTACTTCTACGTCGTCTTTTTGCGTTTTCTTAGGTGAGGGTGACATTCGGGCGAACGCTCTCACGCCCACTCGACCGACTTGAGTTTGTGGTGACGTTGTTTGTGTACTGTTCCTCAATTTCTGCAGTTTATTCGTAGCGTCTTTCGCATTTCGAACGTTATCTGTACTCGTTGGAGTGAAGACGCTGGAATCTGAATTTGTTTCAATGGTTACTTCGATAGTATTGCTGGTATGCGTGCCTTTACTAAGCGTGCTTTCAGCAGACGTATTAGACAGGCTTCGGACGCTGCTGATTGTAGGGAGTCCTGGTACACTGTTGATTACAATGTTGTTTTTAGCAACTTCCCGTGCGATTTGAGCCAAACTTGTATTGTCGTCGTACTTCGAACGTTCTCTTGTTGATTTAGAACCTTTTGCATTGCTCGATTTAGGTGTTGAATTTCTGTCAGATGTAGACTTGTATGTGTCTGCTTTGTCTTTTTCCTTAGCGGTATTTACAGTACTATTGCAATTCTGTATTTTGTCATCAGATTGTTCTAATGTTATTTGGACGCTATTTGCCGATTTGTTATTTTTAGCGCTTTCACGTTTCTTTGTTTTCTCTTCTTGTGATTTATCTCTATCTTTAGACGTTGATTTCGATCTTGGAGTTGCTTTCTGTTTCGACGTTTTATCAGTATTAATTTTTGCAATAGAAGCAAAATATTTAGAAGCATTATCTTTATCATTAGAAACCGCATCTGTATCTTTAGAAGTATCTTTATCACTAACTGTGTTTTTATCTTTAGTAGCTTTAGGCGTTTGTTTGTCAGTTTTTGGCGTAACAGCTTTATGAATGGAAGCTGTTTTAGATGTGCCTGTTAGAACAGGTATAGAAGCTGGAACAGTATTTGAAGGCTCAATTTGTTCAGTACGTTTCTCGACACTTTTCTCTCCTGTAATTTTTTCAGATCTTGTAGAATTATCATCATTTACTGTACTAGTTTCTTCTAAACGATCGGATTTTGTATCACCTTGTTGTTGGTCGCGATCAATGCGTTTCCTTTTCTCCTTTGTACTGGAAGAATCCAAAACAGTCATGACGGCCTCCACAAGCTCCGACCGACGTCGTTTTTTGGAACTTTCTCTATCGTTTTGAAAATCAATTATAATAGTGTCCCTTTTATAATCTTGAGGAATATCTACTTCCATAGCATTGTCCTCCTTTTGAGAGGTGGCCTTAACAGCTTTATTTCTGTAAAAGAGTAAGTATTTCGGTTATCATGATCTCTTTTTATGAAGCACTCGTCTGTACCTGCAATTTTGCTGGGTATAGGTGTGGAAAAATGGCGGCAGACGAGGATACAGTCCACTTGGTGATAAGTGAATATTGACGTCTGTGGATATTCGCGATACATACCAACATCAGTCCAGAATGACAAACTTAGGCACGCCCCCGGATACGCTGCCTACCTTTGGAGATATATTAATGGATTTGGAGAAAAGGTTGGGAGTACGGAGAGAGATAGGATGGTGATGGGCTCTGGCATATTTCACTCACTACCGAAACACATACGTACATTGGAGAAATAAGATAAAATGGGAAGTGCGGTAATTTTAAGGTAGTCTTATGTGATATAAAAAAGCCTATCAACCTCGGTTCCTAGTTATCTTCTTTGTGTAAATGTTGAACAACCTAGCAAAATCCACAAATAATTTATTATTATACTCCACTTACAGGATATTTAAATATTTAAAAATGCAACATTTTATTTGCGTTTTTATTCGATATTTGCGTTTTGCATAATCTATATAAATAAAAATTAAATGCTGTTCGTTGGTAAGCGCATCACTAAAGAACGGCTGGACCGATTTGGGAAATAAAGGTAGGCAGCGTATCCGGGGGTGTGCCAACGTCTGTCAATTTGGACTGATGTTGGAATGCGTCGCGGATGTCTATGGGCGACAGTATCCACTTACCATCAGATGGACTGTATGCTCGTCTGCCGCCTTCGTCCATAAAAAAAAACCTTTTAATGATATTAAAATGCTATGATGAAAACTGAAGAAAGCTACTTACTTATCTGATGCCTCTACATTTAAAAGCTTTGCACCATTCGCCGTTTTATGTGTGGATGCCACCGAATTGTCTTCATTCTCACTCATATCGCTGTAAAGTAATTAATGGTTTACGTTACATGCACAATAGGTAATCGGTTAACAAACAGTTCATATTGTGATCAAATCAGACAACAAACACATTTGCGAAACATTTTTGTGGTCGAACAAGAAACGCATATTCAGACAACGAAAACCAAACAAAATTGTATTTTAATGATGTCTACGAACAATATCTGGAATGAGACTGACAATTGTATAAACAACTTCTTTGTGCGTTAGTTGATTTCTGGTCTCGGAATTTATGTAAGTGCCTTTTGAACTTTTTTATCGTGCTCAAAATGGAATGAAAAGAAAAACAATAGTCTTCAGCCTCTCGAGATTAGTTTAAATGAACACTGTGTGTAACTGCTTTAAATATGTGTAGAAATTAATTTACTTACCAATCATTGTTAGAGTCCTTGGAAGCTTTGGAATTAGACCTACTCTTACTTTTACTGCTATTTGGAGAAGAAAGTACGGATTTGTCTTTCGCTGATAACAACATCGTCACCTCACCTTCAAATGACGGTATCTAAAACAAATCAATTTCTTATATAGAGAATAAGTGGCAAACGATCACAGTGGGCGTGATGGTAATAAACAAGTAAAAACATTTTTATATAAAAGATTATCCATTACTTTTATTCGTCTTCGAAAAGTATTGAATAAATTTCAATTAATGGAAGGGGTGAACCAATACTGGGAACTGATACTGGACGAACTTATGGGAGTGATATATCAAGGACTCCAAACATATGGGCTTATGAACAATACGCTGCTGTAATAATATAGTTTGCGTGCTTATAATAGCAGAACTGATGACTTCTCGATTTAAGATTTAAGATCTCGATGACTTATTTTTGGTTTCATTTAAGACCATTACTCATTTTTGGCAACTATCGACTGTTTCATTTCAAATCCTTAAATAGAACAAATCAAATGTTTAGAAGTCAAATGAATGAGTTAATATATGGAAAGACTTACCATCATCTTGAGTTGTTCATTCAACTTTGATCCATCAAACTGAATTTTGTATGGGGGATATACGAATGAGCCGTATTTTCGTGATATATTGCGTATGTGTTGCTCCGCTTCCTGTAATAGAGTTTTAAATTGTGTTTACACAATAATAAGAGTTAATATTGAATGCGGTGTGGTGTGGGCCGGCTTTAGAATACCACCACCCCAACTCTTCCCGTAGGTAACTAAGGGATAACAAAGCCGCTACCACAAGCCCTGAGGAACTACATCACCTCTAAAAGAGTGGACCCACTTATTCAGCGTGGCATTTTAAGGCCATATATGTGCACGTGGATACTAAAAGTGCTGGAATGAATATGAAGTGGGGTCTCCCTGTGTACTTGTGCACGTAAATTTGTTCCGTAGTGGTAAACAGGAGAAGTTTCAATTATTACTTCCACTTGGGTCGATATTACGTCGATGATTTCAAATAATAATCCTAAGTCTGTAAATAGCTGTATCTTCTTGATATTAATTCTACAATCGTTAATACTAAAAGCAAGTTACATATTTCTCATTACATAGGTAATTTATTTTAGAATATTGAAAGATAATATAAAGATAAATTAGCAATCTAAGATGGTCAAAGTGATGAAAACTTTTAATAAAAATATGATCATTGCTTCCGTCACGTCTCATACCCTCTTTTTGGAGGGGGAGAATGCACGCTGCCCTTCCGCAGCCGCTGGCCTAGCTCCACTGGCTGCGTTATCCCTCCCTCATAGAAGACTACCTTGAAATGTACCGTATTTCCTACTTCATCCCATGTACGTGTTTCGATAGTGAGTGAGATAAGCCAGACCCGATTCCCATCATGTGATTCCTCTCTCTATTTCCAACCCTTTCTACAAATCTATTCCTATATATCCAAAGGTAGGCAGCATACCCGGGGTGTGGCAACGTTTGTCATTCTGGACGGTTGTTGGCATGTATCGCGGATGTCTATGGACGGCAGTATCCACTATACACACGTCTGATGCTTTTCTTAAATATTTTTGCTTCATAAAACATAATGTAACTTTTATCTAATGAAACATCTAATTATCTAATTTAAGGGCTACAACGCGTAATGACTAATACAAATGTTTGAAAAATAACCCGTACACAAAACGACGCATTCGCGTAACGACAAGCGACAAATGTAACGACCTATAAAGAATTCGACTTTATTCCCTATGTTGTATAGATGTCGACACGTACACGAGATGTCATTTTGAGTAAGAAAAAAAATTATTTATTGTGGTTTCTCGAAAATTCTAATTTCTAACTAATTTTCTAATATAGTTAGTAATGCTTTTTGGTCATTATGTCTAATGGTAATTTTGCATAATTTATCGTTTTGCGTATTGGTCGTTTCGCGTTAACTGAAATTGGTCATTACGCGAGTGGTCGATTTAAACGTACCTCCACGCTATCAAGTATGTCTTGCCTCTTAGTCCTAAAGTTGTTAGGGTCCCTTTCTGAGAATAGATAGCAATCTTTGGCAGGCACCCACGCGCGGTCATGCGCGCCAAAGAAACGCACGTCCACCATACCAGAACTGTTAACAGACATACCTTTGGCCGGCCAATAGGGAAAACCTGAAAATAAAGAAAAAAATATATAAAATAACATAAAATGAAGACACTACGTCTCCAACTCCAATGCCTATAAACATTTTATATCGAACGGTGTAGTCAACGAGAGGAACCAGTTGCCATTAAATGTTTAGACGTGGATTCGGTGATGCAGTTCAAGAACCGGCTGTAAAGATACTATATACTAAACAGATACACAAGTGACATAAAACAAGATTTTGCGCATCAGCATACGCTGCTTAGCCTATTACAGGCATATTAATAATAATACAGTGTTACATAGTCTGAATCAGCTAAAGTTAAAGAAAATAATTGTTGCAAATTCCTTCACAATCAAATTTTGCAGTTTCGCGATCCATGAACCATGTCGTTGGGGACGTCGGGCATGTGGTGTCAAGTTGCACTCGAGAGAGGCTTCGATCTCGCCGAGTAGAACGCGGCAAGACCAGAGTTATGCCGTACAAATGCTAAAGCGTCGTAATAACAAAATTGGGCTTTTGAGAAAAACGTACAAAACGTTGAAAATTACTTTCTTGTTACATTTGGTATTTTGATAAAATAAAGAAGATAATAAATATAAAAATAATGGGAAAATATATTACTATATTATATTTAAAAAAAAAATTATTTTACTCCATGATTTCAGATGCAAATTACTGCAAACGACTGCACATATTATTATTTGATTTTACAGATTAAAATGCAGTATTTTCTCTATATTTTAGTCTAGTTTTCTGCAAGCACTGAAATTGAAAAACTGAATGCAACAAAAACTATGAAATTACTGAGTGAGGATGCACTAAATCTGTTATAAGGTTACTGCATTTTAGTTCTTTATTTTTGGAGTTTATCCGAATTTTAATTTGTAAATCACATAATAATTTTGGCATTAATTGGTTTTACGGCATTTTAATTGGTATTCCTCATAATAAAGTACTCTAAGTGCCTTAGAGGGTGAACTTTTACTGCAATTATGATATTTAGTTTAGGTCACTTCCAGACATCAGAGAGAAAATTGAGTAAGTTACACTTGTAGCTTACATCGCGCTGATTAAGGTTCAATAAACAACTCAAAAACGTCATAAGTGCCATTACAGCGGTTTAACGTTTGCACGGCGGAGTAAACCCCACGTCACGCCGGTCAGCTCCCGCAATACAATACTATATGGTTTGTTATTTTGTTTACTTTTGAAAACAGTACGTGTGGTGTGGTTCCAACATCCACAAACCGTGTAAGTGGTTTTGATTTCGTCGAGTTGAGCACGACAAGACAATAGTATAGACCGCGCTACACGCGTCAGCAGCCTCAGTGCTATACAATACGTTTTGTGATGCCTGGTGATGCAGATGTCCATAGGCAGCGGTGACCACTTACAATCTTGAGGACCGTTTGCACTTCTGCCACCTTTGCCATTAAAAAATCCTTTTAGCTTGGTCCAAGACAGATGTGGCGTGATTCTGACGTTCATAAACCATGTGGTACACTTGGCATGTGCTGATAGGTTGCACTCGAGACAGGCTTTGATCTCGCCAAGTTAAGTGCGGTATGTCTGCAGTAAATTACGTCAGTCAACTTCCAGAGTACTATGTTATAAACCATGTTAGACGCCCGTTTCTTAGCACTATACAACACTACACTATAAGCTTTATTATATTCCCTACCTTTGAGTTTGGCCCAGAGCAGTATGTGTGGCGTGCTGCAGACGTCCGTAAACCAGGTGGGTCGCCTGGCATACGCAGCCGCGTAGCACTCGGGACAAGCTTCGATCTCGCAGAGTTGAACGCGGCAGGTCCGCAGTACAGTGCGCGCCACGCCCGTCAGTTTCGACTGCACTGCACACGCACCATACAAATCTACTAATAATAAAATTGTAAGCGTGACGCTAATATTAAAAAATATATTTTGCAATGATGGATGGCAACAGTATGTCACTAAAATTTCATTGGTGGGAGGAGCGGGGTGGGAAGAGGGGGGTCATGGGACGAAGAAAACTTTTCGCTTCGTTATAGTTCCAATTCACCATCCCTACCAACCCTTTTTCAATATTCGCTCATAAATCATAGACGACAAGCCAACGTTTATCATTCTCGATTGATGTCGGCATGTATCGCATCGCGGATATCCAGGAGCGGCAGTTACCACTTAATATCTGATAGGTTGTCTGCTACTGATGACTTCTTTTCATAAGGAAGAGGCCATTTTTTGAAAAATTCTTATTGGTACTTGGACAGGACAAAGTCAGTATATTTTCCGTAATTTACTTATATTTATTATTTTTTAAGGAAGATTACAGACATGTTAAAAATATTGTTGAAGCAATATAACTAGAAAAAGAACTTAGTAGACATGCCATTTAAAATCTCAACAAATATGCATTTTTAGTACATATATATATAAATAAAAGGCCTAAATGTTATTATAAGTAATATATTAACTTAATATATTATATTAAACGACATGGAAGTTAAAGTAAAGTACACCTGAAGAAATAGAAGAGAAGAAGAGAGTGCAAAAAGTCATAATTTAGCAAAATAAGCATAATAATGCAAGAGGAAATAGTGTGATGTTAAAATTCAGGTCTAGTTGACATATTGTATATATGCTGTTGTATAGAAATGTGTCAAATGATTTTGGTACAAAATGTAACCCTCCTTTGAAATAAGGAAATGTAAAAATGTAAAAATTTAAATTGAATGTAAAAATTTCAAAATGTCCTAACTTAACCCCCAAATTTTTTTTTTCATTATTAGATAAGCTGCATTTATATTCAGTGTTTATATGGTTTAGATAAGAATTCACAGATTCATGTTTATGATGAATGAATGAATGAATATGTGAAGTCACACAAGAAACCATCTTACGTGTGTTAAATATGATGCTATTGTGTAGTATCCACTGTGCATCTGCTAGGAAGGCCTCGCTACTTCCATACAGGCCGGCGTTAATATTCTCCTTCATCAGCGTGAGATCCATTGGATGGACGACGTACTTATCGTAGTCGGGGAACGCTGTGCGATCCACTGGTTGCATGAAAGGTTCCACCTGTAATGATTTTTAATGTACGTAATTAATTACAGACAGCCCGTGCAAAGTAAAATATGTCCCCGTTTGATCAGGCAAGTGTGGCTTGACTGGTCACCAATACAAAAGAAAAATTGAAGGTCAAAGGTCAAATAGCTTGATAGATTAAATATAGTAATATGGTAACCATGACTAGCCATTTCATCATTCACTGCTGGACATTCCCATGTCCAGCACTAGACGTTTGACTTTCAATGAGAAAGCCCCTTCTCATGCACATTGTCTTGTGCGTGAGAGATGTATAGACATAAAACGCCATTATTGCCAAGAGGTGGTCAGTCCTTCAGGGCACCAGGGTGGTAACACCTTTGTTATTCCTTAGGCGCCAATAACACGAGCGAGTCTCTCGTGGCGATTCGCCCGTGCCATTGATTTCAATAGAAACTATACGAATTATGGCCTGCTAATCGCTCATGTAGTAGGCGCCTAAGTTTCCTTTCAAAACACCCACAGGAAGCCAGCCGACACCACACGGGCAAAATATATAAAGTATGTGGGCGCAACATAATGCACTAATATGTGGCACAATTTGATTATTGCCTGCAAAATCTTTGCACATTCGCGAATTAGGAGTTATTCGGTGGTGTTCAAATTTTGTTTTGTAGTCTCACTTGTTTTATTAAGATCAATATACCAATAATGAAAATATGGTATGTTTAGGACAGTTTAGGTCATCACTTCATCCGGTGAGAACTTTTTAAGCTTCTTGATAATTTTTGCTTTAGTTCTAATGAACTAAGCATTAATTATTAAGAAATTATCAAGTCAAGAAATTCTTCTTGATTTTTTCTTGAGCAAAATTGCCCATTTTTACTAATGCATCTAAATTATAAGCAAGTAGTTGTAAAGAGCGGTGATAGTACTCAACTCCCATTCGTGTTGTCGTGAGTTCAAACCCGACCAGTATCACGACTTTCTATTTTAGATACGTTTTTATTAGTTATAACTTTAGCGGCGACAAAAAACATCGTGAGACCGACATGCTTAAGAATTTAAAAAAATCTGGGGTATATATAATTGTAATAATCTATTACTTTTAGTAATAATCAATAGATACCTTGTGACATATTTCTGAAAAAATCTGCCAGGAAGTTGAAATTGTTAATATAAACAAACAATAAAAAATATCGATAATTAAATGTTGTTTATAATTTATAAAGTTATGTTATGTCAAAAGGGTTAAATAGTAACAGTACAGTAAATAGTCAGGAAGCAGACAAGACTGGCGCCGACCATTAGTTTCAAATGGACTGTTCAAAGTCCACTAATTCAATTTATTGAATAGCATCTGGAAAATTAGGCATTTCTAATGCTGCTGACAATAAAGTGGTGTATATAGAAAAATTCAAGACACACACAATCTAAAAAAAATGTGTAGACACGAATGTTTATTATTAGCGTAGAGTGAGACGGGTAGAATGGCGCGTCGCGTCGGTATCGATTGGAATGTCGCTAGAAAGAGAAGGGTGACCGCGTCACGCGGAGCGCGCAGTTACGTATAGTAGATAAGTGGCAGGCATACCAAGGTCATTTCACCGAGCCCCGACCGACGCGTCGGCGTGCAACTACATACAATTTAATAATCCGTCCACATGTTTGTCGATTTTAGTCGCTAAATCAGAGAAAGCTGCGCATACCGACACACTATTAGTATTTCGATATTGATTTGAGACTTGATATTCAATTATTTTTTTGGTTAGTGTTTACACTGCGTCGTAATCTACGCGTATTGTTTTGGGTAAATGCAAAAGGACTCAAAACGAAATCCTGTATTATTACTGGATAATATTGCGGAACGTGACTAATTTGTATTATTATTATTATAATTATAATTTGTACTCATTAAATTTAGTCCAACCATTCCTTAGAAATAAATTAATCTTTCGTCTTTTACTTTCCATAACAACCTAGATGGATATTAAACCTAATAATATAACCGAAGTCAAAGATAATTCAATTCTTATCAACTTTAACTAGGTTATTTTTAATGTAGATATTAATTAAATTATTGAGTAACACGTAATCAGAAATAAAATACAGTTTTGATATATGTATATACATATAGATGTATGTAGATTCAGCTTTAGCTTATTAAACATATATATATGTATTAACATGTTTTGTTGATAGATTATTATTTATTATGTACCTCCTTTAAGTGTGACTAAAATTTCTTACAATTTAACAATAATAATCTAAACCATTCACAATAACATTTAAACAGGGTATTTATGTTTTTACTTCATTTAAGTTGTTGCAATGTTCACTAGAAGGTAACAGGTTATCAAGAATCAGGTATAAGAATCTGAATTACCCCATTCAGCTCTGTCATCCGTTCTAGCGCGTGTTTCAGAAGGTCGCAGAGCATTCCTAGTGATATATTTTTCATTGTCGATGATCTGTAAATAAAAATACAATGTGTAAAATATAACCCCAAATACATAAAGAGAATGCAATTTTGTAACTGGCCTATCTAGCAGTTTTATGCAGAAAGGAAGGGCACAAAGAAAAGGAAAGCCTGTTTCCTTGTTTAAGATTGATTGTTTAAGATTTAATATTGAAAACTGCTAAACTGATTTTAGATGAAACATTCACGAATATGGTCTTTGAACTTTCTTCTAAAACAGTTTTTCGTCTACTTATGCTAACAAGGGCGCATTAACGGACAGTATCTAGTTTACAAAGGTGAATAGATTTTATATGTATTTTTCATAGGGCTGCGAAACTATCTGAATCTTGTAAAAAATAAATTATAAACGTTGATAACTTAATTAATAAGATGGCGATAAATAGTATCATTCAGTAATTATACTAGCAAAGGAAATTAGTAATATTCTCTAAACAGCTTCAACTGACATCAACTGAAGTTCTATGAATCATCTTTACTCCTTCACTCAAAATGAGAATTATAATGTAATTACATACAGAATGGTACCTGTCCTATGGGTGAATGATTTCTTTGGATAACGTTTAGAGAACAGGTGGACGGTTCAACCTTTGGTAAATTGTCGCCAACAGGATGCACAGTAGCTTTTGTCACAATCATTTCCTTTAAAAGATTGAAACTTAAAAAAATCTTAAATATACATGTAAAAAATGTTGACAGATTATAATATGTTAAAAGGTCTGTTGACTAGCCAAAGAATTTTGATCCAATCAGGTAACTAATATAAAAGAAGAATAAAATGAAAGCTCATTGGGTCGCTAAAACAAAATAGAACAATAAAATCGAACTTGAGCCAATTATGTAAATAACTAGAATAAAATAATACTGGAAAATTACTAGAGTTGTATGTTGGAAATTAAAATAAATGTAGACGGACTATGAAACCAAATGTCTTGAAAATATAACATCGTCAATACTCTGCAGACACTTCCAGATAGATGCCTTCACGAAACCAATATAGCTACTGCATTTCTGGAGGTAATTAGGATAGCTAGTATAAGTGAAATCACTAAGCATTCATTCCGTTAACAATGAGTACATATACACAATGTTCATGGAGCTCAAATAGTTGCAGAAACCTACCAGATTAAAGATGGTATTCTAGTAAAGAAATAGTGTATCTGCCCACACTGCTTCATTCATCCAACTCAATTGAATAAACAGAAAAATATTTTAGTAATAACAAGCTCACCTAGTCTCTGAACTTTCAGCATGAAGTATGATCATGCATTCTGGGCAGACCCAATTTTTGTCCGGCATGACCTTGTTTCGTTCTGCAACTGAGAGACACTTGAAGTGGAATGACCTTGGGCAAACAGTGCACTTGACTGGAGCATGAGCCTTGGGATCATCAGGGTTGACTTCAACAGGCCAGTGACAGCGCCAGCAATATGGGTCAGATCGCAGCTTGTTCTTGTCGGGTGGCTAATACAAAAAAATACAATATCTCTTAAAATTAATGACATTAAATGATTTATGAACATAATATTATTGCTTCTTGTTCTAAAAGGAATGAGATATATGCAATTATTGTTGTCAATTACACAATATTAAGTATGCTATAAGAATTTATTACTTATAGTATAGATAAATTTATTTATATATCATTACAAAAATATTAAAAACAGAATACAATTACACTTGTTTTCACTCGACAAACCACATGTGACGCCATCTTGTTGCTCAGTACAAATGTCAATGGCCAGTTTTAAAAACAACATACCCACTACTGATTTTGTTACCAAACAAAAGCAGTTTTACTTCAAAAAGTTTATTATGTATTTTTGTATTAAAATTATACCTCTTTATATATTTTTTTACTTTATATCTTTAGATATAGTCAAAGTTTTGATACTTACTGGTCCCAGAGATTTTTTTTTCTTTTTAGGTAAACTAATTGAAGTGTCATTCAAACTTTCCTTGGTTTTATGGTGGTCACTATTATCCATTTCCTCATCAGATAAGTTGTCGTGTTTTTGGCCTCTCCCTGTGACTGAGTTTAAGAACTGCTTAACTTTATTTACAAATTCAGGGTTCTGTGACCTCATAGACCTTTTTAAGCTTGCCTTTTCGGACACCTCACTGCTGTTACTCTTCTGTGAGTTGTTGCTGCTTCGTCTACTGCCTTGCACCTTACCAGCTTCTACAGAAGTGTTTAAACTTGTGTTTGAAGCATCCAAAGATTGATTTGTGAATCCTCTTGATTTCCTAGTTTTACTTGTCAGTTGTGTGCATTCACTGATAATTTTTGATTCCTTAGCAGAATTGATGAGTGACTTCAGTTCTCGACTAATACTTTTATTGTGCTCTTTTTCCGAGTTATCCACATTACTCTCTAAGTAGAGCTCATTTGACATATCAGAAATCATATCAGCCGATGCAACGGTGAGTTCTTCTTGTTTCTTTATATTATTTTTAATATCTTCTTCCTGTTTTATTTCTTCAGACTTTTCTCCTTCTTTAGACTCCTTAGTTGTTGTTTCTGTGGACTCCTGTGGTGAAGTCTCTTTTGGTGGTGACTTCGTAACTTTTTTCAGGATTTCTACAGCTTTGATTGGCATTTTTTGTACATCTGAAGTCTCTTTTGATGGTAGCTTTGTAACAGTGTTCAGGATTTCTACAGCATTGACTGGGGTTTTTTGTACATTTGAAATCTCTTTTGATGGTGACTTCATAACTGTTTTCAGAATTTCTACAGCTACCACTGGCGTTTTGTGTACATTTGAAATCTCTTTAGATGATGATTTTGTAACTGTTTTCAGGTTCTCTACAGCTTCGGTTGGTGTTTCTTGTACAGTATTTTCATCACTCTTGTTTTGAGATTGCTGGTTATCAATATTGCTTGTGGAAGTTACAGCTTTGTTTACCTGTATCGTAATAGTAGGCATATTTTTAATTGGTGTTTTGACTATTGATGTCTGTGACTGCACTGACTTTGGGGGTGATCTTTGTATAAGTCCATGTACTTGAACAACTTTAACCATTGAAGTATTCTTTATAATGTTCTGCAATTGGACATCCTTCTGAAGTGACTTGGTGGGTCTTTGTATGGGTTCATTATTGCTGCTGACTTTATTGTCAATTTCGGGCTCATGTATCAGACTAATTTTATTAGGAGAAGTATTTGAAAGCTTCAGTAATTTCACATCTTTTTGAGGTGATTTGTTGACACTCTGTTCATTCTGCATATTCCCTGTGACTTCATCGTTGGTTTGTGATGTAGGCTTGCTGTCCTCTTCTTTTAAGACCACATTGGGTGGAACTTCCTCATCTACCTTTTCTATTACTATGACTACTTCCCCATTGGATCCCGTCACCTCCTGCGTGTACGGCACGTCAGCCGTCGTGGATGAAACGTCTGTCTCCATGTGAGCATCAGAGCTCTCCTCCATCACCTGTGGTACAAGCAAATTACTAGTATTTTTAAATTGACCTTTGTTGATCATAGAAAATATCAGATATAACATGAACATCAGGTAACACACAGTAATTCAACAATAGATGACTAAATATTCAGGGATGAGGGGACCGGTCATTACCTAAACTCAGCAACCCGATGAGCCCTATACATTTACCTACTTTCAATACAATCATACAAACACACTACTCACCTCAAATTACTTTCCTTTACACTCGTCAATTTAATTATCTGCCACACCTAGATACAATGTCTTACGAAAATTGGACTATATTATGTCATTTATATTGTCAAATGGCATTTAAATATTAAAAATATATGAATGTAAGAAAAATTTACACATTGGCATCGCAAGACGTATAAAATCGTGTACATACTTCTATTTCGAGTTTGGTTAGTTACCAGCCAGATGGTGCTAGCATCAGTGTCGTTATTTGAAGTGCATCCTGCTCAAACACATGATTACATCTCTTTTGTTTATGTTATAGCTTTCGGATTGCTATATTTCTATTTCAGTTTATTCACGGCAAGTATTTTATAGCTGTCTCTGTCTCTCAGAAAAAAAATCAAGTCGAAGCAAAGACTTCATGTAGATACCTACTAGAAGTTTCCTACTTGAAATAAATGATTTAAAAAAAACAGTGTAAAGAAATGAATGTTATACTAATTTCTTCCAGGATTGCCTAATGCCTGATTGGAAATAATTTTGCCGGATTTTTGCATGATAAATAGATTTAAAGTAGGTACCTATTGTCACTTTTTTGACTTATGCTAAAACCGTCTAATAGGTGTCAAATAAAGCTGTCATTCGCCAATCCGCTAATTTTTTTTATTTTTTAACTCCAAAATAACATTACCTTTTAAAATATCATGGAATTTATTGAACTTATATTAATTAATAAATTAGACGGGGTTATACTTAAGTATCCTCATCATGATAATGTAGATGGAACCGTATGTATAACAGGTCATCATCTCATATTGAGTTCCAGAAAAGAAGGCGTACGAGAGCTATGGGTAACTTTTGCTTACAATTATTTCTATTTTCCTTATTTTATAAATTTTCAAAAACAATACACTTTAAACCAGTTAACATCTGCTAATCAGCTGACAATAAAAATAACTACATCATTTGTATTTTTCCAGTAATTTACATAAATCAATAGATTTCTTAATTAACAGTACATTTTATCGAGTTATTTTCACATTCCAGCTTCTTCATAAAAATATAGACAGTATAGAAAAGAAGGAAAACAAGCCAAACAGTGGAGTGACACAAGGAGGGTCCTTGTACCTCAAGTGTAAGAACCTCGGGATCTTTCAGTTGGATATAGCCACCACCATAGAGTTGAATCTTGTGGCACAAACCCTGGAGAATCTTTCCAGTATTCAAGATCCTACTCTCTTCTATCCATTTTTCTATAGACACATGCATCCTATTATGGAAAATGGTTATACATTATACAGGTAAATAATTAATTATAAATAAGTTTTAAAATATGGAAAAGATTGTGTGATAAAACTACTTGTTATTGAATGAAATTATTATGATAACAGTTGATTATTTTTTATGATACATGACATTATCTGAGAAAAGGTATCCTTATTGTTGATTCTAATTTCCCAGGTATTGAGAAATTACTGACAACTTAAAAAAAAACAATTTTATTCTTAAAAATCAAATGTTAAAACATATTTTTATTTAAACAATTTTGCATTGGAAAGTACAAACTCCATTGTCATTAAATAATACACAGAGAACTATTTTATATTTTCACTTGATATTTAGTTTGCCAACTTTGGACAGAATGCACACACATAATGAATCTCTATTTTATTTCCTCTATATCTTGAAATAACAGAATTAAGTTAGAAAACCTTAACTAGTCCATACATAAGATCCCTTTGTTCAGTACAAACAGTACTTTGTTATAGTTAACATTACATAATATAGTTTAATATTACATATTTATTTATTTATTCTTTATTGCACAAAGTGACAAATGGCAGGCTTAATGGACATATAGTTAATAACAGATTATTGTGTTTGTCAGTTCTCTTCATACATTATCATTTGTACTCTCTTTGTAATCTCAAAACAGTTTTAAAGTACAATTTGTTTAAAGTCTGTTCAGCATATGATTTCCTGTCCAACAAACATTTTTTAATTATTTGTTTGGTATCAATGTCTTTTTCCTTCTTTTTGTGTATCTCTGGACCTATGGAGTTGAGTACCCATATGCAGTACCCATTGAGTGTAGTGAAATTGCATTCTTATTATTTCAGTATAGAAGGTGAATTCACAAAAGTACTAGCTACAGAAGAGTGGCGCATCTCGAGAGTCAACCAAAACTACACAGTTTGCCCTGGTTACCCTAAGGGTGTGGTTGTACCAAAGAGTATTGATGATGAGACCCTGGCAGCCGCGGCGTCGTTCAGGCAAGGGGGCAGGTTCCCTGTACTTTCATATAGGCATAATAATGGGGTAGGTAGGAAGACGAAATATAAGTATTTTTGCTTATGCACCAGAAATTTGAATGAAACCTTAAACAAACTGAGATTACTTACTGTAGGGTTAAATATGAATGTAATAGACTGATTTTTTATATCAGCTTATAAATGACTCTCTGCAGGGCTGCTCTAGTAAATCACTGGAAGGTTTCAGATTATTAGTAGATGGATACACAATACACATGCTCCAGATATTTTTTTAACTCTTGAGCATATAGGTTTCCTCAAAATCTCTTTCTTTACGACCAAACTAGGTTAATTTTAAGAAGCCTTGTTCATATAAAAGCTCAGTGGTATGGACTGAGGATTTGTATGCACAACTTCACAAATGTGAGTTGAGAATAGACTTTCTAAGCTGACAGTTCATATATGTCAATTATATGTTCATATATTGTCATTTATATGGCCTGTTATCAAATATGCAGTTGTCAACATACATTGCTTCATTCTTGTCCATAGGTGCATGTTGTTTGACGTACTAGTACAATATCTACAATTTGATGTTAGAAAGCTATCATAACAGCCAGTGCATACTAATTTATTAGAAAATCTTTCCCATGAGCCAAGTTATCAAAATGTTATGTAGGGGAGAGTGCACGCTGCAGTTCCACAGCCACTGGACAGACTCAACTAACCATGTTACCTCTCTCACAGAAGACTACCTTGAGTAGTTAGTGAGATATGCCAGGGCCCATTCCCATCCCACCCTATACCTCCCCATTTTCTCAACCCTTTCTTCCAATCCATTCCTTAATCTGCAAAGGTAAGGATGCGCATCTGGGGGTGTGCCAATGTTTGTCATTCAAACTGATTGTATCGTAGATGTCTATGGATGACAGTATCCACTTACCACTAGACTGTAGCACTGTATGCTCGTCTGACCTCATTTTAAAAAAAAAAGATTCACTCTGGTTCATCTGGAGAGCCAAGTTCCCAGTGACAGATTTAAGAAGCATGAGTTTTGATCCAAAGAACTAAAAATAAATTAGCCATCCTCACAATCAGTCTACACATTTCATGATTTTATTATCAGACTGTAATCCCACCGAAGACTGTAAGACAGATCCCACTGTAAGGAACAGGCCTTTCAAGGTAGTGTACAGTTTGCCACAATCCTTTGCAGACACAGGTTGTGAATTATGTATGACCTAACACCTATACTAGGGTAGCTCTGTGCCCTGCTGGAGGATGGTATAGGCTGAATACCTATGCACATTTATCGGACTGACATGCAAATAAGAGTTAAAAAATAATCACAAAATAAATAAGTCCGAATTGTCAAAATAATAGTGTATTTCATAAAACAAAACAAACCAGTTAGTGCATACAGTGAATACTAAACTTACTTGTTTTTTTTATTTTAGTTTCTTTCAATATACCTATAATATGTATTCATATGAGATCTTGGAGGCAGTTGTGGTTTTGTTTTTTGTATAATTAATTTGTTATATCTGTGTATTTTTTATGTATTTATCAATGGAAATTCATTACTGGTTTCAGGCGGTGCTAATGCGCGCGGGACAACCGCTATATGGTCCGAAACACCGCCGCTGCCGACCCGACGAGGCAATCCTGAACACGGTCGTTAGAGTTGGCATCAAAGGCATCATATACGATCTAAGGAGTACTAATTCTATATCACAGCAACAGAACAAAGGTAACTAACTACCGGAAACATACTAATCTTAACTACTTAATATAAATGCCAAAATTTGTTTGTTATCTAATAATAACCCTGCATTATCAATAAATAGCTACCAAACGTAACTTATGTGTTAGTTAACTTATTAACACATGGATAGTTTTTATACCTGTCAATGTCAAGCATCTGTTAGTCATTTTATAATTTTGGAGCTGCATCTAGAGTCTAGAATTTTCACGCTTTAGGGCGATAAACTCTAATGTGGGTACCCATTATCGGCATTCGCCGCAGTGCGCGCTAGTTGTAGATCAAGTAGCGCTTTGTTGATGCGTATTCAAGGAGTTAGCGTGTTAAGCTTTGTGTCTTTTGCACCAATGTTGTTCATTTATTCAGTTTTTGTTCACGTCGAACGTGTTGTACATTAGGTTCCATAGCTAAAGTTCACTCGAGAATGTTTGGTTGCAAATAAAATTCAATATATGCGACATTCAACATTTTTTTTATACTTTTTTTTTCAATCACGTCAAGTTTCATAGATATAGGTATCTAATAGTAGTGGTTCGATTAGTAGCTGTTTATGGATGGAGTGTGCGGCGTTACCTCCGTAAGCATCTACCGGTTACGTTAACTGAAATTCAGGACATTAGAAATCTTAAAATTAAAAAATCACTTTGCATCGATGGAATTCCTAATAAGGTGTTTAAAAGCCTGGGAGGCTTGTTCTATGCTTGGTCGTATGTCGTATAGGCTAGGCTTATCAACTTGTCGCACATCTGGTGCCTATTTACAATGCCGCAATGAAACATCATCTCTTTCCAGCAGCTTGGAAAGAAGCCATCGTTATCGGCATTCCCAAACCGGATAAACACCGTTCGGAACCCTCTAGTTGCATTCCTTTTACCAGATACCAGCACATGCCTGGGCGCTTCACACCGATTCGCGACTCCGCAGTTTCCTCCCAAAGCAACGCCCTAAGCCGAGGTCCGTTCCTTACGCCACCCGGGGGGGGAGCCCTTAGACTCGTTGCTGCATACACTTTTTGCTCCTGGCTGTGCACCTTCTGCGCTCGCCCTTAACTATACTATACATGTAGGTGACTCTTGAAAGGTCATTAGGGCCACAAGAATTTAGCCATTCTGAAAAAAAAGCACCAGTAAGCAGCGTGAATAGTCCAGAATGACAAGTCAGAATCTTCATTTAAAAAAATAAACCTTTGGGGTAAATATCAATTTCTGCTAGTTTTAATTATAGACATTAATTAGTGTATATAGTAGTTATCACATTCAATTTTTTTACAGGTGGTGGCACAGAGAGTAATTCAAATTATTCACAATGGAACATATACAATAGGTCCATGGACGATGTGGATAATCAGCAGCCACTAATAGATAGTTATTCGAAAGTAATTGAAGGTAACATAGTCTGAAACATTAGTTACACCCGCCAAAGCGCAAGCTTTAAAGTTGAATATTTAACGAACTTGATCGCTCCATTCTCTAGGATCCACAATCAGGCTCCATGGATCAAGTGGATCCATGGATAAATTTTCCGTCTCTTCGATCCAATGTATGGATTCATAAATAATATTGTTTTCTATGCCACTTCGATCCACTAATGTCGGTAAATAATAATATTTTTCTATGCCACTTCGATCCACCAATGTAGAGATTCATAAGTAATAATATCTTTCTATGCCACTTCGATCCACACATTTGTCAAGGTGACAAAATGAATTTTAAACACCTTTGTTTGCCAGGCGTGGTGAATACGGTAAATCCTCTTTTGGGAGAGGCCTGCGTCCAACAGTGAGTGGACTGATAGAATATAATAACTACACATTTTACTTAAGTAATACATCACTTTAATTTTACATTCAATGTTCCATTACACTTCAGTTTTCTCCATTGCGGACACCACCATATAATTGCACCATTTTTGAAAGATCTTTTTTTATGGTACTGATAGCCAAGATGAAGCATCACTATGCCTTTATTATTAATGTATTTTAATTAATCCATTGTTCAATAGATTACATTGACAAACCACGACATTTATGACGTTTATTATTATTTATAAAGATGTACATTTATTATTTTTTATTATTTATTGCAGCCAAGTTATTAAGTGACACTTAATCTATTAATTTATTCAACCTCTATTATAGAACAGGGGATTTAACAGTTGATTTATCCATGGATCCACATGTGGATCGAAGAGGAAAAAAATTATCCATGAATCCACATGTGGATCGAAGAGGCACAAATTTATCTGTGGATCTAACTGTGGAGCCTGATTGAGGATCCTAGTGAACGGAGCCAACTTGATGCCAACGGTTTCTATTTATAGAGCAGGATTTTAGACCCAATGTGTATATTTTTTCACATATGTAGTCTAATTGTAGTTAACCTAGTTAATATTGTATGTTATATGTAGTCCATTTTATCAGTTATCAGGTAACCAAAAAAGTTCGTGCAGTTTAATATAATGCCGCTTAATTTGTTATCATCTGACAATTCATGTGGAACCCATTTGCTAAACTTCCCACTACTTCCCTAGCAGGTGAAGGTGCAACCGAATGGTTACATCACTCACATTGAACTTTTCTGCAAGCTCCAAGCAAGATGTACTGGAATTTGCTCCACAACTTCTTTAAGATCCTCGTTGTTAATGATCTTCGGTCTTCCAGAGCGTGCTTCATCGATCAAGCTGAAATCTCCCGAGGAAAATTTCTTAAACCACTTCTGTGCTGTCCGTGCTGTCATCTCCGAATGCGGTACATATTTTTCGCGCCGCCTCGGCCGCTTGAGTACCAAGTTTGTACTCATAGAGTAAACAACTTCGAATTAACGTTCTGTTCGTGGCCATTTTAAATTATTTCACAATAGGAATTAAACAATTGTCGTAAAATTTGTATGCATCAAATGAAAGAGGAATTCATACGAAAGTAAATGACAATATATAAACAAGTGCTATTAATAAATAATAACAAATATCCATGGCAATCTGTATAAGAAAAACCGCACGAACTTTTTAGGTTACTTGATATTTACAGATGACATAGTACTTGGACAATTGTTTCAGCTTGTAATGATCGTGAGATATCAAGCGATAAATGGATATCAAAGTTAGAGTCATGTGGTTGGCCGGAGAGTGTTAGAAATTCACTTCACACTGCTTGCACAGTTGCTCAACATATACATCAGGTATACACTATTCTTTAAGACCAAGATAAATAAATCTTTCTAAGACTGTTCAAAGTCACATAGCCTAGTATGTGCTCGGAGTTTGTTTGCAGGATAGGATCCGAAATGAAGAGGTATGCCAAAAAACTAAAATCAACATGCTGAAGTGGCAATGGACAGGATATATTTGTTACAGGACTGGTAACCGATGGGGTAGACGTGTCCTCGAATCGAAGCTGCGTACCAGGAAGTGCTATATAGGACACCCTCTGGCCACGTGAACGGATCGACCTCTTGAAAAAGTTCGGCGGTGGTAGTTGGATAGGAACAGCCGGATCGTGTGTGGTGGCGAGCGGCTGAGGCCTATATGCAGCAGTGGAGAGACATAGGCTGATATAATAAATGGTATAGTAATATGTACAAACTGTCAAAAGAACTGATGATTGACAGGTAACATGATTCGCTGATCCAGATCAAGCACCGGCTGGACAGATACTATGCTAATAAACAGACGCACAAGTGACAAAAGCCAGATTGGATCCATCAGCATATGCTGCCTAGCCTATTACAGCCACAATAATAATAATAGCATCCACTTGCATTGACCAGGAGGTAATTTTTACACCTGTCTGTGCAGAATGGTTCAGTTGCCGTCGGATTCCCTCATGTTGGCTTTGAAACGAAATCGATTTAAAATTTGCGATAATCGCGCTTTTTAAAACGCTACGCAAATATGTAAGATTTTATGTCTATGTATGTTTTTAGTATAAATAGTGAATTTGTTGCAGAAAGCAGAGCCTGTCCTGGTACATGGTACTCGGGGCGAGGACGCTACGCTAATTGTCTGCTCTCTGGTGCAAATCATACTCAACCCGGACTGTCGGACCATTAGAGGGTATGATGCCATTTAACACACGTGCTATTGTGGTACTTGACATTTCCGAAATTTATGTTTTATAATTTATTTGATTTGATTACTAGAGATCAGTTTTTTTTTTTTGAGTTATTTTAATTTATACTATTATAATTACTTACTAATTGACTAACTGACATATAAGTATTAAGTACACACTAATGTTATGAAGCTGTGACTCCTGAAGTAGGTAGGACTTGTATCTCAGGAGCCCCAGTAAATTCCCAATACAATGTTCTAAAATTGTATCTAGACTTAACACACTACATTTAAATTAGACGTTACTGTAAACGTACAGGGATGAAAACAAACCTAAATTAAAAATAATTCTTCGAATTCATTCGAAAATTTATTTATCTATTCAATCGACATTTTGTAGTACACAATTATAATTGGGCCGTTCTAATAGGTCGGATTTGAAATATGATGAACCATATAATCCACCGATGTGAAATATTATACCACCACACGATACTAATATAACTCGATTAATTTTAAGCGTCGTTTTCATGGAAGCGTTGCGTCCATGACAATTAATATTTTACATCGGTGGATTATATGGTTCGTCATTAGTCAAATCTGACCTATTAGAACGGCCCAATTATAATGTCTAACACCCTGTTACGGCACACAGCAAATGTAACATTAGGTGGATACCTATTATTACTTATTATTAACCCATTATTACTTAAAATTATATTATAAATTGTTACAAAATTTGTTAATTCGTTATTATTATTTAATTTATTATATACAATTTTGTTATTTATTATTAATAATTATATTATTATTATTATTAATTAGGATGATTACAGTTTATCAATATCTAAAATGAAATAGGTATTCAGGAATATTCAATACAAACTTCCGCGAAGGAACACCTCATTCCATAAATTATACAGAAATTATTCTTTTGATACCAATTGTGAGTATGTTGTACAGCACAACTAAAAGCTCTATAAAAAAATGTATTCCGCCTATAGAATAGCACCACCCCCTCTTACAGGGCGACTAAGGGATAACAAAACCGCTACTTTAACTCTGGGCTGCCTGAGGAATTACACCACTTCTAAAAGAGTGGACTCACCAACCCGCTCGGCCAGCATAGCGTTTTAAGGCCATACATCTGTCACGCACAAGTCAATGTGCATGAGGAAGCTCATGTCCAGCAGTGGATACTGAAACGGCTAGTTGCATTACATTGCACAAAAAAAATATACTAGAAATACTGTATTTGCAACTAAGGCCTTTAAACACACCACAAAGCGGATACAAAAGCGGACTCGTTTTTTACTCTCGTTCAAACAGCGGGACTGCCGAGTAATGATAAAACGCACGCCACCGTTCTTGTGGTGTCTAGGGTTTTATAGTATACCATGCTAGTGTCTGTTCACTGCTGGATATAGACCTTTCTCAGGATCCGCCACTACACACGGTATTCTGCTCTTCTCATCCACCCACCACTGGTGAGTGGCAAATTTCTTAGTCTGTCACCGGGCCGACAACCGATCACGCAGTCTTGAATAGACATCATGTACCGGGAAACATAGAATCAGACTTCGGCCAGGTTCGATGACTTGAAAGTTGTCAAGGGAAGATTGTATAAGGTGACGGGGCGTATGAGACTCCTATCTTCCGGTGATAGGGCATTGTGGATTGTGACAAAAAAATTATTCCACAGCGAGAAATTTGCAGATACAGCGGATCCCAGCGTCGAGCCTTCTGCTCCCGCCTCCCGCCCCACACCTACTCTGGCCTCACTTTTAAAAATACATAATTTCCAATAATATGTGTCACTTGTGCAGTTTCGAAGCGCTGATCGAGCGCGAGTGGCTCCAAGCGGGCCACCCGTTCGGCTCGCGGCACCGCAGCGGGCCTTACGCTCCGCCCGCGCCACGCGCCGCGCCCACCTTCTCGCTGTTCCTCGACTGCGTGCGACAGTTCCTTGAACAGTTCCCCTGCAGCTTCGAGTACAGGCAGTCGTTCCTCATTACTCTGTTCGAGCACTCCTATGCGAGCCAGTTTGGTGAGTTTTTCAGTAATATGTGTCACTTGCCCAGTTTTCAAGCGCTAATCGAGCGCGAGTGACTCCAAACGGGCCACCCGTTCTGCTCGCGCCACCGCAGCGGGCCTTACATTCCGCCCGCGTCGCGCCCACCTTCCCTCTGTTCCTCGACTGCGTGTGACAGTTGCTCAAACAGTTCCCCTGTAGCTTCGAGTACAGGCAGTCGTTCCTCATTACTCTATTTGAACACTCTTATGCGAGCCAGTTTGGTGAGTTTTTCAGTAATATGTGTCACTTGCCCAGTTTCCAAGCGCTAATCGAGCGCGAGTGGCTCCAAGCGGGCCACTCGTTCGGCCCGCGGCACCACAGCGGGCCTTAACTCGACCGCAGATTGCAGCAGAAAACCGCAGCTGACACTACTGTTTCTATAGTTCTCTCTTGTAAGTGACTTAATGGAGTACATTTATAAGTCGCACTCCTCTCAAGTTAATCTCTCACTTCAATAGAATCATGGAGTATGAAGATTGGAAGATTGAGGTTGAAGATGACGATTTAGTGATGGTGCACGCTTCAATATAATAGCCGCTGGGCGCACTCTATTGGCTTCGTTCTCCTCACTCACAGAAAACTACCTTAAAATGTACTGCATTTTAATATAGATAAATAGTGCTTAACTGGTTAGCTCTTGTATGTTAATATGACTTGCACGCTATGAGCTTAAAATATTGGGTCTAGAAATAAACTTACATTGCAGTCGACCGATAACATTGATCATTCAAACCTATTTCACCTCGAACCGAACGATGTCTTCGATCGACGCCGGTCGATATTTACAACTCCACTATTTCGAATCGATGTCGATCGATAATTTGGAATCGATTATTCATTCATCAACCGATGATCGAGCATCCATCGATCGACAATCAATCATCCTATGGACTCGTCGATTAATCAATGGTGTGTTTGAGGCGATTAATACCGACTGATCGACGTCAATCGATTGCAATAAGAATCATATTAAACATTGGTAATAACCATAATCAGCCCTTTGATCATTTACTGCTGGACATGAGCTTCTTCATGCACATTATCTTATGCATGCGGGATGTATGGCCCTAAAACTGCACACTGGCCAAGCCGGTTGACGAATCCACTCCTTTAGAGGTGGTATGGTAGCGGCTTTGTTATCCTTTAGTGAACCGTTACGACACCCACGGGGGAGATGGGGTGGTGCTATAATAAAGCCGGCCTACACCACACAGTTCAGTGGTAAAATTATCGCCTGCTATTGGTACTTTTTAACATTTGACCAATGGTCGACTGGTAGAGAATGCCTTAAGGCATCAAATCTGCATCTGTACAATACAGTGTAAAAAGAGTAAATAATTAAATTTTTGCAGGCACGTTCTTATGCGACAGCGAGCAAGAACGAGAATCTCGAGGCGTTTACGAGCAAACGACCAGCTTATGGTCATGGATCAATCAACCGGATGAACTTCCCGCATACATCAACCCACTGTATGAGCCCACGCACAACGTCATATGGCCATCCGTCGCACCCATGAGCTACGTCATTTGGGAAGGTAAGGTCACTGTGCGCCAATTAGCCCAATTTAGAAGCAGTGTTGTTAACACGAGCGCTGATCGCTTCAGTCTAAACCCTTAACCTTTTAGACTCGAGCTTTTACCTACAGGGGTTTAAGACCATCAAACATTAAAAATCTGGACCATAATACTCATGAACGTTCAACACTTAGTCTTAAAAGATCATTAACGTCCACTCAGCGCTTGAACGTCGAGCGCTCAACGCTCAATTTTATAACACTATGCAGAGAATCACTAATGACCTTTGTTGGCAGGGCCGGATTAAGGGCTTGGCAAGCTGTACCCAGGGCGCCAGGTAGACAAGGGGCGCCTCATCGCAATCGAAAAATCTGATTTTGCATCTGATTTTATATTATTCATCAGAGAATTATAAACTGCATGTTTCCAAAATACACATTAAAATGTTAATCATTAAAAATCGTTAGATTTACTTTTTATAAACACGAAAAATGATGCCCTTGAAGGGACACTTCAGATTTTCAGATCCGGTCTGTTTGTTGTTTTCTTTATTATGTTCCGTCTTTTTTAGCCGATTACTTTACACCCATCAGATTGTCCGTGAGTCTACCTAAGCACCCGGCTGTAGGTGAAAATCAACGTATTATGATGTGACCCCTTTTGGTGTTACATCATAATACAATGCTGAGCTATAGACCTTTTTGTCAAAACAACGAGACATCATATCTGTGTTCTATGTAAAATTTTCTGTATTATGGTCTTTTTTCTTTCTTTCCTTCAATGAAGATGTCCTGCAACGAGTCGGTCTATAACATGAACTCTTGCAGAAAAGTATCTGTATGGTTGTTTCATTTCGCCAAGGCATGTTGCGCTTAGTAGTGGTTGTGCTCGTACATGTACATTATTTTAGTGTGCGCCGTTGGGAACCCAAATGAGCTTTCTCATATGTTGATATGTCATTTTTTTTTATAGAATTGTACCTCCGATGGTTGGTAGAGCAGCACACAGAGGCGAGAGAAGAGCAGTACCGCACGATACGCGCTAGAGAACAACAATTACGGACACAAGCGTATGCATTGCGACGCGATCTACTAGAACTCGCCACACAGTATTATTCCCGCGGGAAAGAGGACTGCGACAACTAACTGACAACTGCGGACATAGTAAGTTAATAATACTATTTCAGCGGCGTGCATCTCATATAAGACAAGCAGAACATTTCTCGACTATTCGGCAAATCGCAAATCGAGTCTGAACGCATAAAATTAAAGGTTTTTGTTTACCTTTTATTTCTATTCGACATTTCGGCACAGATTACACCAGCAGTGGTCACAGGTTGACTGAAGAGACGGGTGTTCAAGGATGGGAGCTGCTAGCAGTTTTATCAACTACCCGCATTTGATCTTCATACTCGGAAAGCCTGCGACACACTATACTAACATAAATACGTCCGCGGACGTATTCGATGGTAAATCGCAAGGTTTAAATTTGTTAATCACTGGATTTCCCGCCGACGTCAGTTTATATTCATCTTCTCGATTGAAATTTTTATATTTCTTAATTTCAATCGCTTCATGTACAATCCTGGGGTAATAGTGACGTTCAGTAGAGAGGATTTTTGGAGTGCTGAGTTCTTATCCAGCGTTTAATTCTATCATTGAGAATTTGTTCGGCTATTGCTGATTTACTCATTTGACGGTCTTTTACAGTTGTGATGTGTTCCTTGACTCTTTTCGCAACTGTATGCTTAGTTTGGCCTATATTGGAACTACCTCAGCTGCAGTCTATCTTATTGGGAATCTAGAAGACTTCATTGGACGCCTTGCCACCCAACATGATCGCGCGCGCGGACGAGTTGCGCCTCGCGCACATTAAAGGTTTGGCGCCTTATTAAGCGCGCCTACTTGACGGCTAAGCATTCCCGTGCACTACGCCTTCGGCCACTACCAAACATGGGGCTTCTATCATACACGGACGATACACATAAGTCGCCGCCCGAACGGGTCGCTCACTGGGCTTTCCACTAGCCAAATCCACCTGCTGGGCTTCATCGCGCGGGCGGCGTGAAGAACGGACGAATACCCGCGGCCTTACGAGGTCCTGCCCTTAGCTGCGGGCAGAGATGCGGCCACTGAAATAGGTACACTTTATCCGCTCCCCCTACAAGGGGAGCGTGAGGGCACTCCGAGTATATCTTGTAGACAGCTGGCCTCTGGTAAGGTATGACATCTTTGGGTGTGCATAGATTTTCCGCTAATTTGGAGGACAGTATATACAACGTCGAATATAAATAAAAGGTAAACAAAAACCTTTAATATTACGCATTCAGTCCGATTATAGTCCGCCAACTTTGTTTTCGATGCTTATCACTCCGAAGTGAAGGCGGGGTGGGGAGGCAAGGAAGATAACGGTTTGAACATTATATTTTGAAGATATAACTTGCATAAACACCATTTGTTTTTAGCCACTGGTTAAACCGTATAAATAAAATATACTAAAAAATATAGGATTAGCGTTTATAACTGTTAAGCAATACGTCATGCTTCCTCACCCCCCAGTCCCTCGCGAACTGACTCAGTACCTACCTACGTAGTTGACTGACTATAATACACGAGTATAGGTAAAATATGGGTAAATCTTCGTATCCTTAGGTAAAACTCTCTACAATGAACTAGTCAAAAAGTAATTATGATTCCTCATAGTCATAACACAATACATAACAATATTTGTAGCCTGCTACAGTCGTCCAGCGATTTGAATCTATAAGATTTGAATGTTTCGAATTCATTGCCACACTTAGGGCCTTTCTCCCCACCACCACCTTCAATCTCATAGATTAATTTGTTTCTAATAGATAAACCTGATCTTGATAACAATCTTATAGATAAATTAAGTAACTGTTAACAGTCTGATAGATAACTTATGTGTCAATTAAATCTAGCTGATACTGACTTTCCGACAAAGTATAACTGACTTTCTGATACCTTTTGATAAAGTATCAGGAGGTGGTGAGAAAGGCCCTAAATGTCCTACACTATCATAAGGCAATAAGTTCGCCATATTATGTACAATTACTTGTGCAATGAAGTTTAAATAAATAAAAATAAAGTTTTTAAAATGTTTAATATCGTGGAAAGCGTAATAATTGTTAACGTAAACAGGTTATTCACAATTTATTTTGATTATGCACCTGCTTGTTTGGTTTTCATTAGCTAAATAAGTGTGTATTAAAATTCACTCTCGTTTAGTAATACACTAAACTCGTAGTCTCGCCGTGACCACGGTTCATGTAACTGGAACGAAATCTATACAACAAAGCCAAACACATGAAATATTAAAATTAAAATCCAATGCAGTGTAAAGTACAAACGATATAGAGTTCAAAACAACAATCACGCAGAAACCATTGGACGTTTTTTAATGAAACTTGCCATAGTTATAACTTATGTGCCGGGTTAACATTTAGGATGCTCTTTATCCAGACCAATTATGAAGATCCCGCGGGAATCAAGCTGACCACACATACATTACGTCTACGCGCACGAAGTCACGAACACTTTTTGTTAAAAATATAATTCGTGAATTGTCTGTTTACTTAACAGTTATTTTCATACGATATAACTCACAGAAGCTATACTGAGAGATGTTACACAATGTATCGGCTTGCAATGTTGTAGGTATATGAACTCAACATTATGACAAAGAAATTTCTTACATGATTGATTCTTATTCAGAGTCTAAACATAAACCCCAAATTAATATACAGTATATATATTATATTTATTAAAAAAATATACCAGCTAGTAGACAAAACATGTATTGCTTTGATAGAGTTAAGATTTATACATATAAGATCATTTATTAAGTAAGTTAGTCCATGTATTTTGCTATAGTTTATAAACAGAGTTGGATATTTTTTAAATAAAGTTTCATATAAATTATTCCTTAAAAATTCAATTTTTTTTCCTATTCCACATATTTTTATTTCTGAATAAATATATTATTTCTTGTTTTTAATAATAAATAATGTATTTTCTAACTTTTTTATTGATCTGCTTTTCTACCTAAACAACATTTATCTTCTTTATTCTTCCTTCTATTAGTTCTGCCTTCTCTTTAGCAGACAATACCCTAAATGTTGTTACTTCTTCAGCTTCATAAAGTCATTTGCCAAAAAGTAGAACGAATATACTCGTACTTGATGATTTTTGTCGAAGAAGATTGTGGTTTGAAAATTTTACATTGATATGCTGAAATTATATATATATGACGTCATTTTTCATATAAAAAAAGAAGTTTTTATTGACACATTAACATATTACATGTGCATTAAAATGAATAATAGCTTATATTATTTATTTTCTGTGGAAGGCTAATTGTAATTCTGACTCTCAGACTAGGTAGTATAACTTGTGCTTCGAGAGTCAGTGTCTTCCATTTTTTACAGAGTAACAATAATATGTAGGTATTTAAATAAAAGTAATCTTAAAATTATTTTTGTGCCTACAGAATGAAATAATAATAATATATAAAAGTGCACCGTAGCGAATTTTTCATAGCCTAATAATTGTTCGCATATTGACAAAAGGGGTTGTCCTATAGATTACAGTTACAAAGTTACAAAGTTTTGGTTTCTTTCATTATTCAAACTTTTTTATTCATTTCATGAATGATTGATTATGAATAATTAATTATATTCGTTATTTTCTCTTACAGTTGATTGATTCCTTTCCAACTCTGTATGTAAACGATGTTTGTGCAAGTCAAGCTTATCGACCGAGAGACAGACTAAACTAAACCGATGTTAGACTTCATATGATAATGAACCGAGAGATAGAGCCCTCTTTACTATGTCCATGAGCAGCTTTTCTCGAAATTTTTGATTTCAGCCGCGTTGCGTATATAACAACAGTATTTAGTACTTACCTTCAAATTTTCAGCCATGCCCAGAGTGTTTTACGAGTACAAACCTTCAAAATTAGCCGGCTTTCATCGCTTACAGCCACTGTCATCATCGACTTTTCTTTCCGCCGTGCCTTATTTATATTCGGTATAGGCAATACAACATTTTTCTAGATAAGTTGCTCATGGACCTAGTAGAAAAGACCGGTCTATTACCTTATGATTATCATGTGAGGTCTAACAACGGTTTAATATTGAGGCTTTATGAAAAATATTGTGCCTAAAATTTTTAAATAGCCTAATTCGCAAAAACTACAAAAGCAAAACCAGTTTCTTATGAATAATTACTCTCCTTTAATATTACTAGTCAATTTGTTTAACATATGACTTATGAATTATGATTTACTGCTACAGTTCTTGTAGATACATTATACATGTAACATTTAAACAATAAATTTATACATTTAAACTTATACATTTAGTATAAATCATTTTCCATTTTCCATATTTGGATAGTAATAAATCGTAATTATAACGATTATCTGCTTTCTCCGTGGTTATTTTTTAATACATTGAATTTACTCTTAACGGGTATTTTTTTTTCTTTTTGTGCGAAGCCAATTTGCCGATGGAACTTATTGTTATATGAATACCTTAAAAGTACATCATGTATTAAACTCTGTTTGAGTGCAGTGATTCATCGCTCATGACAGTAGACGTCACCTTTTTTTAACCAATTATAGTGTTCTTTAGAATTCTTCTATTGGTCAAAAAGGTGACTCCTACTGTATTGAGCAATGACTCACTGCATTCTTAATGCGAACCCAGTTTAATTTAGTATTCATGAAGTCACTTAAGCTTAGCTTATACAATTCAAAAACGTAAATGGTGCCGCATATACACCAATTACTTATACATATATTGTATTTTAGACTTAGCTAATGAATAAATGAGACTGCAGTTTGTCATTTCTATGTATTTCTAAAAGCCTATATATAAGCATTATTATGTTGTCATACTTGGTAGATGACCCTATGAAAATAAATTTACATTCGTAGTGTCGTGATCATCAAAACATGTTGTTTACATATTTTTGCTAAAACATAAAACAACATAAACATCGACGCTAAAATACAAAAGAAAAGAATTATAACACAAAAGCAATAATAATAATTATTAATGTTTTTCGCTTAAAACATTTGTTAACATTATCACTTTAAATAAATTTCGAGAAAAGTATCGAGAAATTATGAAGAAAACTTGTTATTTAAATCAGTATATTTTTTTATAACTACGGGATAAATACAACAACAAAATACCGATCTATTGTGGCGATTTTCTTGTTCTCGCTAATCTCCCCGGGTTATAAAACAAACATATATCTTTTATCAATGTAGAAATAAAGCACTATCAAAATAACTGTAATAATTTGAATAGATGGGTGCAAGAAAATTATCGCGAAATAATTAAATGAATAAAAAAATACTAAATGAGCAGCAAATCGATGGTAGCAAATTTAAACAGTTTTTTATTGAAAACGATAGACGAATATACAGTCCACCTGATGATAAGTGGATACTGTAGTCCATAGACAACGATACATGCCAACATCAGTCCAGAATGACAAACGTTGGCACACCCCTGGATGCGCTGCCTACCTTTGCAGATTAAGGAATGGATTGGGAAAATGGTGAGCGATAGGGTGGGATGGAAATGGCCTCTGGCATATGTCACTCACTACTGAACGTGGGTTTGTTTTAAGTTTTCTAGTGAGAATAAAGAATCTCCGTGGACTTGATGACTGCATTCTTAGTACTTTAAAATTATTTACATTTTATTTATTCAATAATAGGTTGTTCTCTGCTCATTTAGTATTATTTAGCTGCTCGTTTAAATAATAAAGCAAAAATTATGGAGATTATTACATATAAGACGTATTATAACTGACGTTTGACATAATCATGAAGACTTCGTGATCATGATACCGGGAGTTTAAATTGGCGTAAGGGGCAAATGAATAGTTTTCAGGGCGAGTGAGGAACGATTTTTATAAAAAAAATCCTCTAACTTTATTAGTATTACAGCTATTGTTTTAATCTTATAATCTCAAACAGCCAATAAGGCAACAGTCTCTTTCACGCGGCCGACAAGGCATCAACATCCAGTGAATTCTTACTTTGTTACTTGTCTATTTCAATCTGTTATATTACGCGAACATTATATAATATTTACTTATACCAAAAGAGAAGTATTACATTGAAGTCTCCATACACAACAACAAACGTCAAAATAATACACTCCCGGACACCTGAATCGAGCCACCCTGCATTTTTATGTATGAAGACCATAAAAAAAAAATAATGATAGGTCAAAGAAAAAGTTTTTATGCAGTTTTTAAGCTGGCATATTCACCGTCATTTTCTTGTGCTATTAATTCAAATTTGAATTCACGAATTTGAACCACAGAGTAAAAGTCGAGTAAGTTCATTGTTTTAAAAAAAATAAGGAATCCGAAAGTTTGAATTGGAGCAGTTTTTTGATTTAATGGTGTTGTTTTTCAATAAGTTTTGTTAAATTGTTTTTCCTGAGCTTTGAACTGCTGCCCACATACAAAACCCCGAAAGCTTTCAGCTTGAATTGTCAAATCGCTTCGATTGCCTAGAGGATTGCGTTGCAGTGGACGATATCAACAACAGGTTGGTAGAAACTGTCCATACGGTGGGGTCTAAATTCTTCAGACATCGTCGAAGAGATGGACCCCAAAAGCTCACCGACCACACCCTCGACCTCTTGGCGGAACGACGTTCGATGGCACTGCAGACTCCCGATGACGCGGAAGCATATCGGCAGCTCAATAGACGGATTCACCAGTCCTTGCGACACGACATCCGTCTCTTTAATACTAATCGTATTAAGGAGACGATAGAGCGGAATAAAGGCTCCAAAGTGTTCGCAAGAGACTTATCTATTGGGCAGAGCCAGTTGACGAAGCTGAAGAGGGAGGACGGCAGTGTCACTTCCGACAAACAAGAGGTACTGAGGGAGATCGAGAGGTTCTATGGACAGTTGTATAATTCGGTCGCTAAACCTGTTGGCAACTTGGCCAAAGACCCAAGAGCCATGTTGACCCGACACTATACCGAAGACATCCCGGACATCAGCCTGTACAAGATTAGGATGGCCCTCAAACAGCTTAGAAACAACAAGGCGCCGGGTGAAGACGGAATCACTTCAGAGCTTCTGAAAGCGGGTGGAACACCGGTACTGAAAGTCCTTCAGAAGCTCTTTAATTCCGTCTTGCTCGAAGGTATTACGCCGGAGGCATGGAACAGAAGCGTGGTGGTGCTCTTCTTCAAGAAAGGCGACAAGACCTTGTTGAAGAACTATAGGCCCATCTCGCTTCTGAGCCATGTTTATAAGCTGTTTTCGAGGGTTATCACGAATCGTCTCGAGCGCAGGTTTGATGACTTCCAGCCTCCCGAACAAGCCGGTTTCCGAAAAGGCTATAGTGCCATAGACCACATCCATACGCTGCGGCAAGTTATACAGAAGACCGAGGAGTATAACTTGCCATTATGCTTAGCGTTTGTGGACTATGAGAAAGCCTTTGATTCGATCGAGACTTGGGCAGTGCTACAGTCCCTCCAGCGGTGCCATATTGACTATCGGTATATCGAAGTGTTGAAGTGTTTGTATAACAACGCCACCATGTCAGTCCGAGTACAGGAAGGGAGCACGGAGCCGATTCCATTGCAGAGGGGTGTGAGACAAGGAGATGTCATCTCTCCGAAGCTCTTCACCAATGCGATGGAAGACGCTTTCAAGCTCCTGGAATGGAAAGGACTCGGCATCAACGTTGATGGCGAATGCATCACTCACCTTCGATTTGCCGACGATATCGTAGTCATGGCAGAATCGCTGGAGGATCTTAGCACAATGCTCGGAGACCTCAATCGAGTTTCCCAACAGGTGGGCCTTAAAATAAACATGGACAAGACGAAAATCATGTCGAATGTCCATGTCGTGCCCACCCCAGTTTCAGTCGGGAGCTCGATTCTCGAAGTTGTTGACGAGTACGTCTACCTAGGCCAAACGGTCCAACTAGGTAGGTCCAACTTCGAGAAAGAGGTCAATCGACGAATCCAATTCGGCTGGGCAGCGTTCGGGAAGCTACGCAGCGTCTTCTCGTCCAAAATACCTCAGTGCTAGAAGACGAAAGTCTTCGACCAGTGTGTGTTGCCAGTGATGACCTACGGCACCGAGACGTGGTCTCTGACTATGGGCCTCATAAATAAGCTCACTGTCGCACAGCGAGCTATGGAGAGGGCTATGCTCGGGGTTTCCCTACGTGATCGAATCAGGAATGAGGAGATCCGTAGACGAACTAAAGTCACCGACATAGCCTCTCGGGTTAGCAAGCTGAAGTGGCAGTGGGCAGGGCACATAGCTCGAAGAACCGATGGCCGATGGGGCAGAAGGGTTCTCGAATGGAGACCACGTACCGGCGGACGAAGCCGAGGACGTCCATCTGCTAGATGGACAGACGACCTCATAAAGGTTGCGGGCACCCGTTGGATGCAGGTCGCTGCCGATAGGTCTAAATGGCGGACAATGGGGGAGGCCTATGTCCAGCAGTGGACGTCCAAGGGCTGAGAAGAAGAGCTTTGAACTGATTTTGACCTTAAAATTATCGATACTGCACCTGAAGTAGCCGCGCAAGTTGTGGCACTTCTTCAATCTGGGTTTAGTCAGTGAAATGTGAGTACACAACTTCATTTAAGCCGGTCTGCTGTTCAAAGACTGTACCATCGATACCTAGAGACTGGCGGTTTCGTTCGCCGTCCAGGAGGATCACGATTCCGAGTGACGACGGAATGACAAGATCGGTTTATCTTCACGATCAGCTTACGAAATCGTCACCTGACCTCAGTACGGATCCAAGAACAGTTTCGAGACTTTCATAGAGTGTCTGTTAGCGCTCGGACTGTATCCCACAGAGAATTTATGGTATGAGCTAAAGGGGCGTGTTCGCGCTCACCACCCAGCTCCGCAGACCTTGCAAGAACTGAAAACTGCCATTGAGGAGGAATGGGAGAACATTCCACAACACGTCATATTGACGTTGATTGATCACGCCAATGCGCTCATGCCAAACCGCATGAGTGCCGTTGTAAACGCTCTTGGAGACTACAAGTTACTGAATAAACGATTTTTTAGGTAAACCATTGTTTTGTTAAAAAATCCAATACAATTTGTCCCCATGAGAAAGGCGGATACACGACTACACTTACACTTAAACTCTGAATTCAAATTTGGAACTATGGTATACTGAAATGATGGTTAGTATGCCAGCTTCAAAACTGCATAAAAACTTTGTAATCGATCAAACATTTTTTTAAAACTTCTGCCAATTGAAACTAAAAATGCAGGATGGCTCGTTTCAGGTGTCCAGGAGTGTAGCTGTGACACATAAAGACACAGAAAATTTTATAAAATTGTTAGTAAAATATTGGCCAACTAAGCGTTGGTATTATTATTACAAACATTTTTTTGGATTCATTATTATGATGATTTTAACGTTCCTATTCTTGTTTTAACTGAAAGTACAAGTTTGTTTTGCGACCTTGTATTTGCGGTTGGCGTCACCTAGCAACCCATTGAACAAGTTGATAATGGGTTGCAAGAGTTTGATTTCTTTTTAACACACGGTTTTTTCAATTTTGTAGATAGATATGAAAAGCTATTGACATTCCAAAATCATCAGGGTAAGGCGTAGTATCATTTTATACATAATTAAATATATTTGTAATTTAATATACGCATAATATTACTTTATTATAAGTTAAATTTCTCGGCCTATAAGGTTTTGTAACTTGAAATATATAACTGTATCGTATTAACAGCCTTTTCTAAGGTATTATTAATAGCGAATAAACAATTTAGACCTTAAGAATTAATTCTTCAATCGTGATATATGTATAGATGTATATGTATATCGTGATATGTATTTAGAGATAGGCCAATTAGTGCTGGAGTATAATCGGCTACATTGAAAAATTTAGTAAAACATTTAATATACCGTTACAGTATACAGATACAGTATTTAGTATACAGATAGTTAAATATACCGATATAACTATCTGTAGAAATAAAAATAAGATTTTAAATAAATTTTAATATATGTATGTATATCGATTGTGTAAATTTCAATTGACGTGAGAGTCGTATTTTAAATTTAATGAAGTAATTTAAGAGAGTAATTTTAAAGAAAAATCTCGTATTAAAAAGATTTTTATGACTAATAAAAAATCTTCTGTAATTTTTTATCTATTAGATAACAATAACAGATCTAACATATTGATATTCCAAAAAAAAATCGTTTGTGGCGTGTTTTCTGAAATAGTCGTTTGTCCCTGTAAATTGAAAACACCATCGATATACATAATGTAACAGAAGTAGTGCGCTCGAGCGTATGATCGTTACTCGTAAGTGAGCGCTAATGAACTTTAAGAACCGTTTTAGACTCGCCCCCGTTTAAGATCATCAAACGTTAAAAGCTTAAACTATAACGTTCGGAAGCATTTAACGCTCGAGTCTACACGACTTAGCCATTCCGACCTAGAATTTAGCCATTCCGAAAAAAAATATACCCGAGTCCTAACGGTTTATTAGCGCTCACTCGGCGCTTGAGCGTTCAGTTCAGTGGTGGCGAATATGGGAGAGGCCTATAATGGAGGGTAGGTTGATGGTATGGTATAGTAAACAGAAGCCCTGGATTCTGTTTCTATGTTAATTGACATGAAAAGTTTATTATTTTGTTGAAAACTTTTTTTTGTACTTTGTATCTAGAGGAACAATTTAACAAAAATTCCAAAAAAGCAAGTAAAATCTTCACGTCAATTAACTCAGAATTATGACGGGAATCATTGTTTTCTATCTCTGGGAATATATTATTTGTTACACCCTGTATATCATATTTTGGAATTTCTGATCAGTATTTTGGAAATTGATACTTTTTTTGTTTGATAAATAAGTAGAGGGATCAATGGCAAGCATAGAAAAGGCCTAGTTGACGTATCTCTAATTATTTTTATTGATTATGTAATCAACAAACTTTACAATAAAATCAATAACACCAATATGTAAATATCTAAACTGCCGCAAGATATACCGGTTGTATTATAATTACCTAATTACATACACAATACCTATTTTAAGTGACGTTTATACTTATAGAGCTATTTATTGTCAATTTGAGATTGAATTTATTTGTTGGTCAATTAAATATTGCACTATAATTGTGTAGTTTCAATTCATAGAACCGAGAACTTGTTTGCGGTGTCCTTGCAATAATAAATACAGTAACTCGGATATCATGCATCTTAGTTAAGATAAGAGTTGGCAGCAAACGGGTTGTGGCTTTAACTCATTCAGTATCCGTAGTTACGAGTTCAAGTATCTGTACTCTATCAAGTTATAACTTCCCGTTGCTGCAATGTAGTTATTCGACTGTCCCATATTAAACATAGATTTAATAATAAGCTATAGACTATATTTATTTTCAACATGAAATGTTTACTAACAAAGCGTACGTATACTCTAACGTACTTCACGGAGTTCAATGTTTTATTGAAAAAGTTGATGTAAATAATAGAATATTTTTATTCAGCAAAAGAAATAGATTTTACGAAATTATTCATTTAATAAATATGGAGAAATGTTGTGAACTCTAAAATGCAACAATCATTTGGACTTTATACTGGAACACTTTATTTGGATGGATAAACATGTCACATGTCAATAGTATAAGTCGACTAAATTAAAAATTACATTATGATGATGTATTTTAATCTTTTTTAGAGGCATCTTTAATTTGTTGTTATGGTTATAACTGTGTAAAAAGTTCTTTATATCTGATTTTTTACGATGTCACTCTAAGGGTTGAACATATTTCTTATCAATTATATAACTATTGATGATTAAAATAAGATAAAACAAACTTAAGTCTTACAGAATTTAGATTAATATAATAAATACTTTAAATACTATTTATCGAGTTTTAACGCTTAAGTTTTGGGAATGTTAAGAAATATGAGGTAAATCTATTTTTTTTTCTTATGTATCTATATAGAAAAGGTTTGACAAAACCCTATTTGACATTATTTACGATTTGTTAGTAAACATTTCATTTTGAGGATAAATAAGGTGTAGTAAGTATTTTTAACAACTTTTACAGGAGAACCCAAAATCATTCACACAGCCAAGTTAAAGTGTACGAAGTTACAGTAAAAATTTGATCGTTATTGCACAATACAATACAAGATGATAGCTACGTCATATTAAAAATATTATAGTTCATATATTAAATGTATAGGTTTTTCAGTAACTCATGAGGATTGTGCGATGCACTTTAGTAAGTCAATAATATGTAAACAAATACGAAATATTTAAATATGGGTGTTTTTGCAGTTTCCAGGTTAACTTTCTAAATCATGTTAAAATACATTTTATCTCTAAATTTGTTCCTTACTGGGTTTTGTGGGGCACCTTTAAATAAGGATGGACGTGAAAATTACTTGACGTGTATACGGTTATTTATCCACAACCAAGGTTGACGCAAGAACTGTGCAAATGTAGTGTTAACTTTGCTGTGGCGAGTTGCGCTAGTCATTTGCACTGTTTTGTGTGCTATGAAATAGATGTATAGAAGCTTTATGCATTTTCGATACATCCGAACTTGATTTCATATTGTTTTATACAGTGTTTTGTTCAGCTGCCTTGTGTGGCATGACAATATAGTACATCGCTCGATAGGCTGTGTTTACGACAGAGCATAGCTCGCATTTATGCAGCACAGCACGTTTCTTGGCATGTTGCATATAAATATATGGTAAGCGAGTCATGCTACATAGCTCTGACGAATGGAGCGGCACACAGCAAAGCGCCGCTCAATTTCACGGCATCGTCCTATAATGCTATCTGGGATGTGCATTCAAAATTTCCGTCGCCCCCTTGGACTATTTCAACGCACTCTTCAAGAGAGCTGTACAGTTGGGAACCACGGGATAGCTATCAGCCGTCATTCACCACGCAAATTCAATGCGTATTATATTGCTAGGTATTCAGCTTAAAAAACTCAGAAGCAACATCCGGAAACAGACTACACTTACCTACGTAACGGCGACCAGAACGCATCGGTTCCATTATATTTTATATGGAAACGCAGTCTCCGTATAAAGTGTATAGAAACTGATGCGTTCGGGTCTCCATCACTAATTAACATAGCGTCACCTCATCTCAGTCATTTTCCAGTTTAATATAATCAACCTCTGATTTTGTTTTCTTGAACATACAGATACCTTTATACTGTTTTTCTTCACTGCTTCATCGCTAATCTGGTGATAATTGAAAAATCCGTACTTAGTAGAGAATTGCTAGTACTACGCGCATGAATTTGAACTTACGTTATCTTGCTTCTTAGTCGAGGTGAAATAGGTTCTTACCGCTCTCGTCTTTGGTATTGTCAATTGGTATTTGGGTAGGTACTTGTCAGTTAATATTTCAAGGACCCGCGAGACGTGCTCTACTAGATATTCAAATGATATTTTTACCTACTTACAAATGGTATTTTTGTCTGTATGCGTGAATAGTAGGTATTACTTCTAAATGTGGCCCGCGTGCCAACAATGGAAAGATGAAGTGATAACTCGAACGTGAATAGTATTGTCTTGATTTGTGCATTGTGTATAGCCGTTTTGAAGTACCGGCTTTTGGGAATAGGCTTGTAAATTTTATTACAAAGTTTTTCGATACATTTTTTAATGCGATCAATCTAGATCGAAAGGTAAAGGTAGACTGAATTGGGTCTTTGAATTTTAACCTGTTGCTTAGTGTCCCATGACATAAGGCATATTTTTTTTTTTGCGAAATCAGATATGCATACCCTCTATTTTTCTATTTGGTCCTAACGAGAACTCGTGCCCGACTTGATGTCAAACTTACAACTTGAGAATTTGTACTGAGGTAGGTACTATGGACTGACTTAAGAATCATGTAGTTTTGGAAAATACATCACCAATTGGTCCAAATCGTACATTTATTACTATTTTACATTTAAAAAAATCAAGTATTGAGACAATTTTATTATCAAAGTTTTTTTTTACAGTCAGGCAGTATAGATCTTTCTGTGCTCTTGTACACAACGTAACAAAAAAATATTTTGGTCCTCCTCAACCATGGTAATCAAACCATGAAAGTCTTGCGTCAACTTTATAGGCCTTTTGGCTGTATCGCTCACTGCTCTAAGGGTTGATACAGTATTTTTGGCTTCTAGAGACGAGGCGTTAGTCTCCCATAAAGAAGGAGATTCGCCGAGAAAATTGTCATCAATTCTGAGACGAGAGAACAAATACTTTTTCTTGACTGGTATAAAATTATAGATGTTTTTCTTTGAAATATAAAAAGAATAGCGTGAAATTACACGAGATAGAAAAGAAACAACTACACCATTTATCTGTCAAACTAACCGTACAATGAACCACAAAGTTCTTCCTTCGACGGGATGTATCGTTTCCCAGTGGTCGATATATTTTCCTTAGTTAAATTGACCACCATCTTTACTTTTGTCGCTTGGTCCACCTCATCGTCAAATAGTGACAGGATAGCTGATTCATCGGTTAAATACCATAAGTGTTGGCTAAACTTCTATTAGCTGCTTTCGAGATACTCTTCTAAACATTTTTGTAAGCCCTTTAATGGCTTCAGAAAGCACAAATCTTGGTAAGGTGATTTTACTGCCAAATTGCATTGAAGCCATGGTTTGACATAGGATGTGACTCGTGTGACAATAAACAAGCAGATTTGCGAATAGCGAGATTTGCGCTTTTCATTAATAGTTAATTGCACTTCACGGATGTTATAAAATAAAACTGCGAGTACTAATTGCTCATTGGAGGGAAGTTTTGAGCCCGTTAATTGTTGTTTTACGTTCCCTACTAAAAATATACCCTTTTTAGAACTGCGCAATTCCACCAACATAGTTATTGACTAAAAGCAACAGGTTTACTGACAATACAACCGGAAATCACATGCACGCCGACGCGTGAGCTCGCGCTCACCTAAGTATGCAAGTACTGACGATGCAAGTCGGCACGGTTTGAAACAGTCCAAAGGTCGTGAAATTTGATGTACGTTTGTTTTGATACAAGACGAAAAAAATAAGTGGGTATCAGTTAATAAAATTCTTTGAATTTTTTGGGGCCTACTGTTGGTGAGTCGTAATATAGGTATTGGGATTGTACTCATATGAATATTCCGTAATACCGTAACCAACCCTTCTCACAGCTACTGCTGGACATGGGCCTCCTCGTGCACATTGTCTTCTGCGTGAGAGATGAATGGTTTTAAAATGGCACGTTGGTCAGATGGGTTGGCGAATCCACTCTTTTAAAGGTAGTGTAGTTCCTCGAGGCTTGTGGTAACTACTTTGTTATCCCCTAGTCGCCCTTTAACACACCCACGGCAACACATAGGGTGGTGCTATTCTACGCAAGCTTTTTTACGGGATGTTGAGTTTTCCTCATCCCAGATAAAAAATGGCATATCTCTCACTTCCGAAACTTGCTGGTACGTTTTACGGAAGTCGTCTGTGATGGTAAACTCGATCAGTCGGGTGCGCCCAGCGGCTGTGCCACATGCGCCCTACCCCTAGTACGTAAATAATAATAATATCAAGTGTATCTATGTATAGGATTATGTAGGATACAAAGGATAAGTATAAGTAGTAACTTAGCCGAAGATTACACAAATAGAGCAGCTGTAAAACCACAACAGACACTCGGAATACAGCTAGAGATTACATTTAAAATGACGTGAGTTAAGATGACATCGATACGAGTATGTACTGCGAATAGGGCTGGCACCTTCGGAATTTTGTAAACCCGGGAATTAAAAAATTGGAAATTGTTCCAATTTCCAAAGAACAAATAGGAAATTTACATAGTAGTAAATTATTAATTTAAAGTTAAATACTTAGTTTAAGTAATTTGTAACACATTCATGTTATCGACGAGATATTAGGTAATAATAATCATTAATATTAATTACTTAACACAAGAACAACTTATACTGTCTTTGGCACACAGTAACGTTTTAAATTAATCTGAGTTTTTAATCTGATCTTTGGATTTGAACCATAAGTCTATCTTAAAACTATTTAAAAGTGTATCTTAATTTTTAAAAAAAATTAACTCATTTGAGTTAATTTTTTTTTATTACGTATTTATAATCACACATCTCATTTTTCTGAGATTCTTGAATGCTCGATGTAACAGTCACGTCGCCCTGGTAGCGGCCCTAGCTGCGTAGTAAATGCAACAATGTGTCGATAGCGTATTCTATCGCCACGATATGTATCACGCTAATGGATGGTTGGCCTTATAAAGCAGTTGATTCTGACACAAGAGAAATATGAACAGTATACCAACTAAGTCCTGTTTTATAAACTGATCGGTATTTACAGCATTGGCGAACCTAGCGATCGAAATATTACAATTTTTTTAGCGTTCGTAATCGAGTTGATTTTGACTTTAACGTTTGCTATTCGTTGCTCTATCTGAATGAACAAGTTTGGTCTATATCGTTGTATTTACGGTTAGCGCCATCTAGCGGCCTATTAAATAAGTAGATAAATGAGATGCAAAGGAATTTGTATTTTTTCGAATGCTCCATTTGTAGGTAGGTATATCTAGCAATGCAAAACATATCGCATGAAGCAAGTCTTAGATGAAGACTAATACTAGAACTTTTTTATGGTGTTTTACTTGGCACTGTTATGGACAAATATGCTGTAAATGGTCTTGTTTGAAAACCGCTGTGTATGCCAACAAGTCATAATGTTCTACTGTAAAAAATCTGTCATTGGGCAAAAATCACAGAATAAGAATTACAATAGATATGCAATACATAGCTACGTCTTTTTTCGATTTGAAGTTACGGTCAAGGTTGCAATTTTGCTAAAATGATACCCCTTTACTAAATCTTCATCTTACTTTTTTGTCGATAAGCCAGAAATTGGGTTCTTCATCATCGCCCTTAACTTGACCACGTTATTATAAATATAATTGAGATTAATTGCGTACTATTAGATGCGTTCACCTCTTGCCAATATGGTCTAGTTGTTGACAAAAACAATAAAAATATGTCATGTAGGCCAGATTGTATTATATTAAAAAGTTTACGATTTATAAGTGTTACAGAATGTTGCATCGCATCTGTGTACAGTGATATTTTTTAAATATTCCATTATAAACATTCAAATTCGGCGAAGGTTTTTACTGTCGCATTACAATTATTATTTACCTGGCCATTCGGTTATTACCAAAGATTTATTCAAAATCCTGAGTATTTTTATTTGGAACAACAACCGTGCCTTTATTTTAGAAACACAATGGCAGAAATAAGAAAGAAGGGTAAAATGAAGAAACTGCCCCCATGGAAAAACAAAAATCACCCCGAAATAAACAAAATTTGTATGTGTATAAATGACAGAAGAAGAATTAGAACAACGAAAACGGAATAACAGTGATCAATTTAGATTAAACCTTAGATTAAATTGGTGACGAAACCTTCGTTTTGGATTATCAATTGCCTGGATGCGGGCTAGTGAACTACCTGGATATCTTGAACACATCCAGGCAGCCCACTCATAATCCCACTCAAGAATTATTCTCTTAACCGCACTGCAAATATATCACCACTTGGAGATAGATCCAATGATTCCAGTTTTATTATGATTAGAGCCTCGGAAAAGAATAATATTAAGGTCTTAACCTTATCTTCGAACATTTTATCACCTTGATCTCTCTTTAATTAAGCAAATTAACCACTGTTAAAAGGATTTAGTGATGAAGGCCTTTCTGGCTATGTTCTAAACTATTGCAATGTTTTAAACTATTGAAGACGATAAAACCATCATCACCAAGGAAGCGTAATTATTTTTATAAATCTTGTTATAGTTCTGCTTCAGATAATCCCAGTTGGAATGATAGCTTTCAAAAATCCTATTGTATCTATATGTCATCATGTTTCAATATATTATTCTTGGAACTATGAGAATATTTTCTAGTTTTAAGAATAACAAATTGTTAATGTGATTTTATATTTTGCTAATTTATTTTAGTGTTTGATGATAAATATATATCTCATATTTCAGAAGCGATCAATGTGCCAAATCTACAAAGTACCTACACAGAAATAGAGGATAGTCATTACTGTGTAAAGCAGTTAAGAGTTAAAGTTTTTTTAGAAGTTCCCAAATAGTTATTGAAGTTTTTTGAGAGGTTATATTAATTTTGCTGGCTCTTACAACTCTGAGATTTCATTCATTTGCAGTGAATCGCGGTTTATTTTGTTAATTTTTTATTTTTCAAGAGAACATAAATTCTGTGTATATTGTGATTATTCCTGTGCTGTGTACAGATACATTACGAAAACATTGGCAATCGGTTAATCCGGAAACACCCGAACGCGTCATCCACATCTATGAATTACTGTACCTCTAATTGCATACTTTATTACGAGATAAATACAAATCTTTATGAACATGTCATGAGTCAGTGCAGAGAAATATATGGAGCTGTTACTTTCCCTTGAAAAATTAATGACATTATATTTTTACTAAAGAAGTCAGTATATCGCTAAATAGTCGTATTACATTTTTTCTACTTAGGTCTTATTTATTTATTTATGTATATTTGCACACGAGATAATATAATAAGTATCTATATAGTGCGATGTATGTAGATATAACTTTATATTGCTTTTATTAGCCTTATTCACATTATATTTTAAAAGATCAACACTTGTATCACAGCACCTATATATCAATGATCAGTCAAACGTTACAGATCATTTAGGACCCTCTGGTGGTATGTATTCAATATCTTCCATGTCATAATCGGAATAATAGTAGACTTCATCGTCACTTTCAGAATCATCGGAACTCTCAGAAGTATTAATTATTATCCTACCCATAAAATCATCCATGTCATCTTCATATTTCTATATGCATCTTTTCATTCGATTGCGTTCACAAACTTTTTTCCATTCATCTGGACCAATCATATCATTTTTTTCCAATAACATTTTTTTGCAGTGGTCATATTCATGTCAACATTTCTTTGAGCTACATAACTATTAAGCTACAACTATATGTTTTCAATCGGATTAAAGATATGGCGGTAATCTCAATACAGTGTGTCCATATTCAGCTAAAATTTTGTCAATAGAATTCCACAAATCTTTCCTCATGACGAAGAATAACTTGGCAAATTTGTGGCTTTCTCCAAGATGGATCGACTTTAATGTCATGTTTTACCAACCAGATTATCATATCTTGCTTCAATGTATTTGAACTCGGAGGCTTTTCTACATATTTATTATGATATATGCAGCATTATCAACGACCAATTTTTAGGAAAGTTAGTAATCAATTGATTACGTAGCCATTTTTCATAATTGTCGCTATTTTTTGTCAAAAAAATAACGCATAGACGTACTAGAATACCCCCAACTTTTTGCTTGATATTCGTCTGTCTCAAATAGTGCTTAGTGCAATCGTACTGACAAACGACGTAAAAATATATGGGCTACATTTTTGCAATCAAATCAGAGTGCAGAACGCAACTCGTAACTATTCACTTCCTCTTGTCTTTTATTATTATACTTACATAATAAGCATGAACTTAGCCAGCCAGTCACATTCGTGAGTGTATGCACACATACACAGGGCATACGTCCTCAGGGGCGGCCCGTGCTTATAAATTTCTGCCTGCATACATGGTACGAAGTTAGCTTACTATTCTACCATGGCAGTAGGTTCTGGTGCGGTCGGTGGCGGTTGTACTCGCCGGCTCCGAGCTCGTAATGGTGCGGTTTCCGTAATGGCGGCGCAGTCATTCACCCCGCAGTTACAACTCTATGGGAGTATCTGGAAAACCACTTTCGGTTTGTATATTGTAAATGGATTTTATATTACGCCTATACTTATATACTGGTACAACAAAAATCTGTGCTTTTTATAGAATGAAGGCGGCAGACGAGCATACAGTCCACCTGATGGTAAGTGCATACTGTCCCCCGTGGACACCCGCAGCACATGCCAACATCAGAATGACAAACATTGGCACACCCCCAGATGCGCTGGCCTACCATTGCAGATTAAAGAATGGATTGGGAGAAAGGGTTAGGAAAATGGGGAGGGATAGGATGGCATGGGGTGCGCATGGACTCTGGTATATCTCACTCACTACCGAAACACATGTAATGTAGCACATTTCACGCTAATTTTCTGTGGGAGAGGGGTGCTGAAAGTGATAAATGTTGTTAAACAATGGATTATGTGCAAAATCCCAAATGCGTGTTTTGTGTGAATACTCAAACCTTTCGATTCTAAGCCTGTAGGTATAGGTCCATTTGTTGGCAAATGTACCGGATTCCTGATTCAATAATAAATTAATTTGGTTGCATTTACAGACGCTACCTACACATATGCGATTATATTGATAATATTCAGTGACTTAAACTAAACTTTAAATTGTTTTACACGAAACGGCCATAAATTAAGATTAATCGCAGATTTTAAATTTAATTTGTATTGAATATTGGTAAATAATTTTATTCCGTTCCAGTTTTATGACATTGATGTCATAAAACTCGACATCTAGCCACATCTGTACACCAGGCAAATTACTTAGTTATGTTGTTTTATTTATTTTTATCGATCACTTGCACAAATTTATTGGTTATTTCGCAAAGTGTACTTATTAGAATTTGACATAGTGCGCCTTGGAAAATCTGTATTCAGTAAGTGCGACGACAATTGAAAACGTTTGAGAACCTTCTCTACTAGATTATCACGACAATAATGTAATTCGCAACGTTATGTACCTAGGTACCTACCTATGTGTCTAATCAAAACTGATGTAGTAAGTACTATTTATCTACACGTGAAATTCTATCTGACTCATTATATAAGTTTATTATTATAACCACAAGAAATAATAATAAGATAGATCCACTTCGAGCGCAATGATTTCAAGCGGGTCTCTAAGGTAGAAAAAAGTCAGTTTTGTGACTGATACAATTTCATACCACGACACAAGAGACTAGTCAGGAGACTTTTATCCAGGGTGGGGCAAAAACAAATAATTATATCCAGTGTGGTAGTTAGGACACTTTGGTTTTTATTTAAATATCGGCGTAACACGAAAGATCTCAGATAATTTCACAAATATTATTGTCTTCAAATGTTTGCTCGAACCGAAATTCGATTTCTTCGGGATTCGGGATTTCTTGCATCGCAGACAAATACGCTACCAATTGAATTATTCGGATTAAATTCCCGTGGCCCTTACGGTTTTGGGGAAGGTCGGTGATTCAGCTTAGCCTGCTGCGGGCTAAGTTCAATGGAGTCACCGACCAACTTCCTCCAACATTTCGAGGATTGTGTTGAAACTTAACAGTCTTTTCACGGAAAAAAAAACAAATGTTACGAAACCGACACAAACAAAGTAAGGGGTGGTATCATTAATTAATTAGATTAACAAAAACATTTTTTTTAAAGTTAGTCAAAAACTGCAAAACACAATGGGATGGACAAATTGTCTTCCTGAGATCTACATATAACACATTCGCATTCAATTGAAACTAAGCGACTCGTACTTTCCTTACTACTAAATGTTCCCCTGTGGACTTGTAGAGCGGAGGTCAAAGTTCGCAGGCACTATCTAGTATATCTAACACAGGCCATTGTGCTGTGAACAGCGCTTTCTCTGCGCGCGCGCACAGTGCCTCCAACATTTGTTGCGCGGCTGATATTCTGAATTTTACCCTTTTTTTAAAATATTTTGCTTTTTCCGTTGTGTATTTGTTTTTTCCTTTATTATATTTTATATATTTATTTTTCTAATTTTATTTATTTATAAGAAATTGTATAAAGTGACAAAAGGCGGAAATAATGCTTGGAAGCATTACCTATCTTATCCCCCAGTCAACCTTTGGCCTATGCAGTTTTTAATATATTAAATGCCGAAAAATATATCGATAATAGAATAGACTACTAGTTCTAATACGATAATAGAATACGTTCTAATTAAAAAAACCTGGTTGGCAACTTCTAATGGAGGTGAAACAGATGAGGAGAGGTTCATTAAAACGTCAAATTTGAAACCTACTAAGTACTACGTAATAATAATGTTCCATTTTCAAAACACATATGAATTAAAGAATTCGAGAGCTACTGAACATAGAACACAATTAGACTCTAACGTGGCTGCCCTAGAGTGCTTGAATAACATATGTAGTATGTGTTCTCAAATAGATGCGAAAAATATTAAACAGAAAAGTAGGTAATGTTCCTATCATACATATTTCTTACACACGCTACGAGTACCGTTCGATGCCATCGCGCTAAGTCTTCCCGGTGCTACATCTAGACCTAGACGTGTCACTAAAACTAGTTGTAAATCGGAACATAATCAAGGCAAACAGTGTCGGAGACAATGCTTGTCAACTAGCGGAAACGCTCAGTTAATTGTAAATGGGTCTTTAGGCGTAATAAAGGCTTTTGTTTACAAGTTTTATATTGTAGTACAAACGGGTCGACGAAGTCGTATAACCGTGTATCCGATTTACAATATTTTAATTATTTAATTATACACAGTAACAGTCCGTAACAGTTTACATAAGAAAAGCATTTACACAATCAGGTACTAATATTTTCCTAAGAAATCTAAAACATAAATATCGAACTAAAACAACTAAATGTGCACCCGTAAACATCTAAAAAGATTCCTGTCAACGTTACAGTTTTTAAAGATCTCCTAATAAAGCTAGCTCTAAAATTTAACTCTGAGGGATTATGACAAGGCTATTCATAATCCTCAGAATTATTAAGCTACCAAAAAGCTAACAGGTTTCTATAAACCTCTTCCATGAGTGAAATTTTGTACTTTTGAAAGTAGATAGTTTATTATGATTGCATTTTATGTTTTCTTCGTTACAAAATGTTTCCATTGTGAAATAGTAAATAATGGCAACGATGCCAGGCATTGTGTATAACAATACACCACGTAATAACCTCGCCATGCAAACTGGAAATTAACTATTTCGTTAAACAGACTGTAAAGCCTTTGTACAACCTGCTAAAATTTTATAGAAGTCGTAAAAGTTTTATTTCTTTGTTAACGTTCACAAGCACTTAATTACACCTATTAATAGTAGTAGTAACCATATAATTAGGTACAAGGAAATACGTAAATTCGTTCCTAGATACGTTACACCAAATTTCCTATACTTAAGTTTAAATAAGTATGTATATCCAGAATGCAAATGGGCGAGATTATCCACGTCCCACCAAGTAGACTGTATGCTCGTCTTCCGCTTTTTTACTATAAAAAATAATAATTACCAATTGCTAGAAAGCGCATACAACTTCTAGACAAATATAACCTCAATACAGCTCTATAAAGATTTAATTAAAAATAAATAAATACCTATAAAAAGTAAGATACATGATGTTTAGATCAAAATGAAAAGTGTCAAAAAATATCACCGGTGAAGACTGGACGGTTAGGATCTACAAACTGCATCGCTTAAGATACCTATTCACATATAATAAATAACCCAAATGAGTAGGTATACTAAAATAAAAATATAACTCGACGTCCAACAATATATTCTTTTGTTTATTTACATTACTGTTTAACGAGAGGCGGACTTATGTTTAAAGCGTTTTCTCCAAACCAACCTTGGAGTTATTTAGTAATGGTAGTTACTAGTAAAATAATAATGTTTATCCTAACTTGTTAACTAGGCATTGCAGTATCATTATCAGATTCTCTTATTTAGTATATAATGTTGAAAGCAAGTTCAATTATTGTAGCTAAAACTTCTTTTGTGTTCCTAAACTCTAAACTCTCATGAAATTTCACAAAGAGAATAAAAACGCAAATTGAACTATAATAGTAGGAAGGCCAGTACCGTTAGCAGTTGATCATGATGACGCGGCCGCCGCCCCTGCCTTCCGGCTTTTGTGTCGGAGGCTCCGCTGCGGACCAACAGTCAACAAGTTAACTATTTTACCTGTTATCTACATTATATTAAGTAATGTGAAAAAGAGTTAAAAAAATGAAGATAAAGAAAACCAATATCGAAAATACCTGACTTTATCCTTTGATTTCCTCCACGTTCAACTTTAGAAAGTCTTCATTCCACAAATGCGATTTCTATGACTTTATTATGATATATCGACAGAGAAAGTTATTTTTGTATGCATATAGTGTGCAGTCTGCGCATTCTCGGGATGTGAATTGCAAATGTGTGTGCAGTCTAGGTCAATTTTAAAAATTCTTTTATTGCAGGATTGCGCTTATTCCCCACTGATCAGTATATGTACCTCCTTTTTGCATATTATGGTTTTATCATCATGCTTTTCCCTCCAAAATAGATTCGTGCGTAAGGCCGTGGCTGCCCCATGATACTCTCGTAATGTCGACCTCCACAAGGATTTTAAACTTCCCTCCATTGTCAAATATGTACGTGAAAGACCCCGCCCGGCGCTACTACGACAGAATCCCTCGCCATCCTAACCTCCTCCTAATAGTTGCCAGCCTAACCTATGTCTCCGATAGGACTGCCCCTCCCCGTAACTGTCGTCGTCCTCGGCAAGTCCTAGACGACCCCGACGACCCAATTTCTGCTGCTAATGCGGTTCTTACACTACACTCACAGGCTACACAAATACACCGTCCCCACCGGCGGAGACGAGGACGTCCCCGTTGCTACACTGTGAACAAACACCGGCCTTAAGCCAACACTTTTACCAGGTATCGGCACGTGCCTAGGCGCTTCTCACCGACTCGCTAACCCGCGGTACCTTCCCAAACCAACGCCCTAAGCCGAGGTCCGTTCTTTCCACCGGTCTACCAGCGGGGGAGCCTTAGCTCGTTGCTGCACACACTTTTTGCTCCTGGCTGAGCGTCTTCTGCGCTCGCTCTAAACCATACATGTCCGGTGACTCTTGAAAGGTCATTAGGACCACAAGAATTTGGTCGTTCCGAAAATAAAATCATGTGTTTGCTTCAGATAAGCCGTCAGTAATCAATTAATCCCTTAGCAATGGGATAGGTATGACTGAGAAAATTTGAACATTGAAAATTGAACATTTGAAAATTGAACAATAAACATAAGTAAGTATACTGGTATAATAAGTATTTGTATAATGGACCCGAAGTAACTACCTACAGCATTTAAGTAATTTTAAAAGGGCTCTTTTGTAAAATACATTTTGAATTTGGTCGTTGGTTAGTAGTAGGTACCTATAATCATAATTTATAGTTTCTATCTCGTAGAGTTATTTGACGAAAATTGTTACTTATGACTGTATCTACGTCTGAGTACTGAAACGGCGATCAGCGAGCTACTTATTATCGTCTTACGAGCGGGCATAAGTGCGCGCAGATTTTACCCTTACAGATTTATATCTATAAATAATCTGCGCGCTTTTTTGTAAGAAATCGTATATTTAACTTAATATCGTATTGTATTTGTAACTTTTAATACTCCTACATGCCTTTTCAGACAATGAGTGTGCGTATTAGTAGTATATATTGTATCTATAAAGAACTATAACTAGATAACGCTAGATTTGCAAAATACTCTAAAATATCTTTACTGTAACCGTATCTAGCCCTTTAGTTGTTCACTGCTGGACATGGCCTTTTCATGCATCGGCATGAGCATGAGAGATGCATGGCCTTAAAACGCCATGCTTGCGAAGCGAGTTGGAGAGTCCATTGTTTTTAGAGGTGATATAGTTCCTCGGGGCTTGAGGTAGCGGCTCTGGTGTCTCTTAGTCACTTTTTACGACCCCTAAGGGAAAAAATGGAGTAGTTCTATTCTAAAGCCGGCCTTTGCTGTACCTTTATTAAAATCAGTGATCTGATTTAATAACAAGATTTCAGTAACAAATAGCGACCCACGTGTTATCAACTTTAACTAAAAGTTATTTTATACCCACAAATTGGTACTATTCAGGTTTCGGAGTACCGGATAGTTTTTGTGTTTATTTTCCGCCTTCGTGACGTTTTGTTCGTACTCTAGTCAAAAGTACTAGCCTGTTTGTAGGTTTCGTTTGAAAGAAAACACAATTTCAATGCTATTTTCATACGCTTAGAGTCCAGTTTGATAAATCGAGTTTGTTGTTAAACGATTTTAACGTTGTTATTAGATGTCGATTGCCTTAGAAGGTGTGAGAGCAAAAAGTTGTTTGTGGATGCGTACACGCAGCTCGAACGCCGATCTCTGATGTCATCGGGAACAAAACACGAGTTAATCATAAGATAGTAAACAACCAAATTATAATGTTAATGGCTCTATCAAATTTATTACACTTTCTTCTATTTAGAAATTTAAAACGGTTGCAGAAATTGGTCATCTTGTTATTGTATGCTTGATATGGCATAATACAAATATTATAGGTACATAATACAATACAAATATGAAAATTTCAATAATCAATTCATTAATTTGCCAGAACTCTTTTCTCAGCCCATCCCATTTCATTCTATCTTAACCCAATCTCATCGTTTGAAGACAGAATAGAATAGAATAAACTACTTATTCCATTATACTTTGGACTCTCCAGTCCACCACATCCTCTTAAAGAGGATTAGGAGGTGTAATAGAATATGAAAAAATCCTTGTCCAGTAATACTTTCTATTTCCTATTTTCCTAGACCAAACCTACCTCCAAAGGTAGAGAGCACATTCGGGAACATGTCAACGTTTCTCATTTTGGAGTGTGGACTGATGCTGACATGTTCATCTGAATGAATGAATCGCGGATGTTCATGGGCGGACAGTATTCATTTATTCCAATGTGGACTGTATGCTCTTCGCTACCTACTATCTATAAATGGTAACTGAGAACTGAAGTAGGTACTTCTCTGTAAATTCCTATATTACGGCTATTATCCGTATTTATATCCATCATTGTTGGTTTTAGGAATGTAACTTTTGAAACTTTCCCGTTTTGTACACATTTTATATTCTAAATCTGGTCTGAACGCGTAATAAAGGTATTTGTTTACCTTTTATTCCTACTCGACGTTTCGGCACGGGTCACACCAGCCGTGGTCACGAGTTGACTGAAGCGTCAGGTAGTCCAGGATGGGAACTGCGAGCAGTTTTATCAACTACCCGCATTTGATCTTTACATTCGGAAGGACTGCGAAGCACTACACTTACAATGTCCGTGGACGTATTCGACGGTAAATCACAAGGTTTAAATTTGTTAATCACTGGATTCCACGTCGACGACAGTTTATATCCATTTTCCCGATTAAAAATTTTCTTAATTTCAATCGCTGTACAATCCTGGGATAATAGTGATGTTCAGTGGAGAGGATTTTGGGAGTGCAGAGTTCTAGCCAGTGATTAATTCCAGTGTTGAGAATGTGTTCGGCTATTGCCGATTTACTCGTTTGGCGGTTTCTTACAGCTGCGATGTGTTCCTTGACCCTTTCCGCAACTGCAGGTACTCTTAGTTTGGCCTATATAGGAACTACCACAGCTGCAGTCTATCTTATAGACACCTGGCATCTGGTAAGGTATAACATCCTTGGGTGTGCGTTGATTTACCGCTAGTTTGGAAAGATACAATCTTAATGGAGTATATTCTCAATACTGTTCTAACTTTCTCCGTCACTCCTTTCACGTATGACATATATACGTGTGCTGGCTGTCTGTTAACCTCAAGATATTTCTCCCTCCAATTGCGCCTTAGATGCCTCCCATTCACTTTGTACCCATTCCATTTGAGTACCTCTTGAACATGTGGCGAGAATCTTTCACAAAGGACGATGTTCTACCCACCAATGGTTGTAATATTGAAGAAATGTGTTTTGCCAGCATATGACATAGGTCAGAGCCAATCTTCACCACATCAATCAATGGTGTGGTGAAACGTCGAGTAACAATAAAAGGTAAACAAATACCTTTATTATACGCGTTCAAATCCGATTTAGAATATAAATGGTTTTAAGAATAGTTGGATGTAATATTTACATTAGAACTTAGACTAACATTTCTATTATAACGTTTTAATGAAACTTTTGCGGGGCAAGTTGCCATTACCATTGTTGTTGAGTGGTGTGTCGCTTTTTGACCCGGTTCTACGGAACCATACGCACGCATACTCATCAAGTCATCACCCACTGGAGGAGGTTCCATCTCGTACTAACCTCCAACGTCACGCTGTCGCGTATTGATGTTAATTTGATATTGTGTAAAGTTGCACCATCTAACTTCATTTGATATTGTAATCTGTTTTCTCCTTACCACCCAAAGGTTGCCTGGAAGAGATCGCTTTGGCGATAAGGCCGCTTGTTGTACTTTTCGTGTTACTTACTTAAATTGTCTTTTTTGCAACATGTATTGATTGGTGTACAATAAAAAGTTTATCTAACTACGACAGCACGAGACATATTTATATTTTGTACTAGCGGTGCCTGCGTTCGCGTGACCTTGTGGTTCCCGTGGGAACCTATAATTGATCTGAATAAAAAGTACCCTATAAAATAAAATGAAATGTTAACGCGGCACATAAGCCATAATTTTACCAAGTTTCATTAAAATCACTCTCGTAGATTTTACGTTATGCGCGTTCTGACAGACAGAATAAAATTTCAAAATTTGTTATTGTGGCTTTATATCATTCGTACGGCAATCACTTTTTTCGAAAAATAATTTATGAACAGACACGGCTTTATTACGATTTTATTATATGTATAAGAAGGTTAAATAAACCCCAGTACTTAAACAACCATTTATTTAATAACAATCTTAAAGAATGCCAATTTCGATTAATGTGTTTATTGAAAATGTTACTGAAACAAAATTACCAAAATTACGGCGTTCGATGTTGAAACACTGAACGGTTTTTAAAAATCGCTCACTTTTCTCCTCGCTGAAATTCTAATTTTCTGTATAGCACAAATTAGATAAGTTTCTAGATTATATGTAAAATTATCTGAGAAAAGTACCTAACCCCAGATTTTGACGTTCGTGAAATTTTAAAATAATGCTTTTTCTTAAAAATCAAATGTTAGAGTATGTTTCTATTTAAACAATATTTTAAGAATGAAATTTTAAGTTGACACGTCTTAACGAAAGTCATCAAGTCCACACCGACAATAAGGTCCTTTTGCTCAGATAACGTCACCTATAATTTTGTATATCTATTATAATCAATATAGTGTATACAGATAGACGCATACTCATAAGAAACGTTAAATAACAGTTTCTTATTGCGGTAGTTCGCTCAGCTATCTATCAGCTTGCAACGGATACTAAATAGAACCTGTGGACTAATTCATAGGCCGGTTTTTGCTCTCAGTGACGGCTCAACCTATTTCCTGTCAACATTAAACACAGATATAAAATATTATAATTTGTCTTTTAAATAGACAGATACAAACAAATCGGACCTTATAGAAATACTTACAGCTGACGGATGAACTAAATATTACTTGTATTTAATATAATACTGATATTTTAAATGTGTGCAAAAATTACATAATAAGATAACCACTACATTTCTAATGTCTTTAGGGAAGTAAAGTTCAATTGCGTCTTCTATACTTTTTTTGCAGCCTCAGATTTCACTCAAGTGCTCAGAACTTTTGATTCAATGAGTATTGATGCAATAAGTACTTACAACACCTTTGGTACTCACCTCGAAATTTCAAAATAAAAACACTGCTTAACGAAACATAAATTAATAAGCAAGTAAAAATGAAAGAAAACTATTAAAATTTCCTGCTTGCCGAAATTAAATAGGATAGGCTTATGATTCTATTTCACTTGAAGTAGTAATGGAGTCTAATGAATTCATACCTACTCTAAAAGTTTCTAGTTACGCCTGCATCTAAAATCTTTATCTTTATTTATCTACTTATCATTAAAAACACCTTGCAACTTTTAATCAACAAATTTATCCGTATTAACCTACCTGATTGTGCTAGCTTGCCGACTTGTAATATCATGATTTCTGATTGATATGTATTTTAAGTAGAAAGAACCCCTTGCTCAAACCACTAACAAAACGCTTTGTTTATTAATTTAGCTTAGATTGCACGCCCGCATATGTCGGCACGTGGCGCTCTACGGGCTGCTTTCAAGCCCGTCTCTGGTCTGTTATCACCCCTAGGCGGAGTACCCTCATCGTTCTAGATTTTCACATGCAACGCCATGATTGACGGCTTGATTTACAGTTAATGCTGTTAAGGATAAAAACCACTTTCATTACTAATGAGCCCGCAGGCTTGATAAATAAACTGTTACCGTAGAATGGGGTGACTTTGATCAATTTCAGAATTAAAACGAATTTTTTTCTTAAAATATGTGAGCGAAAAAATAATAAAAAAATGTCAATATCGGTTTTGTCTATACTTTCAATTTCTTGAATAAAAATATTATTTTTCGAGAAAAAAAAATAAAATGTCGGTGATCAATGTTAAACAATGATACCTCCCTTTTTTCTTACGGAATTCGAAAGTATCCCCAATCAAGAATCCCCAATCCGTCCGTAGGTGTAGGATTTATAACATTTTTTTATGTCTTTAGGGTTACTTTGACAAAGAAAAACAAAGAAATTTTACGAAATAATGAACTTTATTATGAAAATTAACTTTTTAAGACACGTTTTTCAGTCTTCGATAGTATAAATATTTAGAAAATGTTATTAAACAATTATAAACTCGTATTAAGTTCAAAAACTTGCTTATGGTAACAATTATAACATTTATAACAATCAGTTCTTTGCATAACCTTCCAAAATTTAACTTAGAAGGAAACTTGTAAATATAACACAGTCTAAGATTATTTCTTTGGAGATCAATAATTTATGATTAATGTTTACTTTAACTAATACTTATTTAATTAAAGTTCTTTAGTACTAATATCAAATGGGAACTCAACGTAGTCTTCTTGTTCCACAAGCTTAGGTAAAAATGCAATAATGTCACAGCGATCAATTTCTGAAATATCTTTGGCTATTCTCTTAAAATTCCTTTTTTTATCCTTCGGACTAAAATTAGGACTTGTATCCTTCAACTAGCAAAGGATCTATTTGTATAATTTTACACACGTATTTATACATTTGCTTGCCACGTATAGTAAAAAATTTTACGTATCTTCCTTCTGTGCATTCAGTTTCTTCGTCTTCCTTCTCATCAACATTATCATCAATGTTACATTCATCTTCCAGCTCTTCTTGATAATTCTTATTAGCTGATTCTGGCTGTCTTGTATCTTCTTCAATTGGGTCCAGTTGGTTTACTTCAATCGGCAGGTGATCGCTAGTCGATGCCGTATCATTTTGATATTGATTATTTGTTTGCACCCGAGGCGAATCAGTTGACACACTACCTTCTCTAGTAGCTATGCTCTTGCCAGGTGCGACATCTAATCGCTTCTTTTTTCGGTCAGGTTTGTTAGAGCTGTTACCATACCGGGACTCTCTCAAAAAAGTTGTCAATGTGCTTTCAACTTCTCGTTCACTGGCTTCATCTTCTCTGGACAGTCGATCCAAAACTTTGTTCTTATTAAAAGGATAAATGCCAGTGGCACAAAATCCACTCATTAAATTGCGTTTTAGTCCGGAACTGATGTTCAAATAAGGGGAATTAGGTTTCGGTGTCACCTGATCCATTTTAATCAACGCTTTCGACAGAAAATGTGGAAATGCATCTTTTGGGACAGTCGCCAGTCGGGGATTTTGGATTTTCCAAATTGTTAATGTTAGTCGCTAAGCTGACTTCATCGGTCGAAAGAAAGCCACAAAACTGGGTGTGCACCAGGTCTTCTGCCAAATTTACCATGGTACTTGTTATATATTGTTCCATAGGGAATATTATACTTTTCAGGCGCTCCACGTAATGTCAATCGGTTTTCAACTACTTCTGTAATAGCCCTATTCAAAATCTTTTCGTTGTAGTTCCGGTAATCTCGGGAGCCTAAACGCTTTTTATATGTTCTTGGCATGATGCTAAAACAATAAACAATAAAAAAAACATTATGGTTAGTAAGAAGAATAAAAAGGTTAGTAAACAATAAAAATAAGGTTAGTAAGAAATAAAAGTAACTCAAAAGAAATAACTTCTTGGGGTAACATTGACCAATGATCAAAGTAAACCCGTATAGGTGATCAATGACACCCCGTACAAAATATGCCGCCAAAAAAACAGTGAACTTTAAAGTTATGATTTGCAATAAACGTCCATGTTATAGGTGAATAAACTTCTGATCCGGTGAAATATACGAGTATACATTTGTTGTATTTGCGATACTCAAAATTGTAGTTTAGAAGTTATTCAAGCTTTTGAAATTACACAAAACTAGTACTTACATATTTTTAATATATTTTCACTAATCGGCACTAATCGGCGGCGATCCATTACCATGTCACCGCGTGACTGATCACACGATGACAGTGGTGTTCAATGCTGCCAATCGTAAAAAGAAAAATGGAAGGATGCGTTCAGCATTCGCACAATTACAGTTTAAAAATGAAACGAAGTTTTTATCAAAGTTACCCCGGGATTCAAAGTACCCCATTCTACGGTATAAACTTTTTACGCAAGTAATCTTCTTTTTATTAGTTAAGTATTGGTTTATAAAATATATTTATAAATACATACACAAACCGAAATATCTGTCTGTTTAATGAGATTAATCTATTTGGTTATTAATTATTATTTTCTTTATATTGGTTATTAAAAAACCTTAGTATTGTTTGCTATTTTAAACATTACTATGCAATGTTTAAAATAGGTATATGCATACCTACCATAACCAACCTTTTTATTATCCGCTGCTTGTCTTAAAACGCCACGTTGCCCAATTGGGTTGGCGATTCCACTCTTTTAGAGGTAGTATAGTTCCTCAGGGTTTATGGTAACCCTGTTTGTTATCCCTCAGTCGCCGTTTACGACAATCACATGAAGAGATGGGGTGATTCTATTCTAAAGCCGGCACACACACGACAAGCTACACATACAGTGGACTGAATTAAAATATTGCATATAATAGTCGACCGTTGGTTGGCCGCGTCATCAATAGAGCTTCCTTCGCATCTCAATGCAAACGCGCGCCGGCCGGCGAACATTGAACTGTTTACATCTCACACCTACGTACATTTAAATCACAAGACTAGTGTTTTATTTATTGTATATAAAAAAATCTTGACAAAAAATAGAGGAAGGCATAGATAATTTTGTAGTAGTAGTTTGTAGTCATAGATTGAAGAATTATAACCACAGGTAAAGTTAAAAATATTAGCAGCAAAGACATCTTACACGCGCAGAAAAAACGTGGACCGAAATTGTTTGAATAAGACAATGATTCACAAAATATACCTAATATCCATTCAACAATTTGTAAAATGGCACAATTAATTGATCAGTTTGTGGCGATCGGGCCCCGGGCTGCGGTCGGCGAACCCCTGCTTTCTACCTCAGTTCACGTCAAATAGCGACCGATTTGTTCTACCCACAGACATCAATTTGACGTAATCACACCATCAAGAGTCTTGATAAAACTGGTTAATCTTATCTGGACATTAAACTCTGAATATTTTCGACTGACTCGGGTCCTAGGTCAATAACTGACTGGTTTGGCCACTTTGACTAACAACTAAGAAGTGAGATCACTTACATCTCAAAGTATTCTAGAAATACGATCTATTTCTGTCTGGATATTTTATGAAGCTGTTTTGATTATCATCTGAAATAAGTAGGTACCTCGGATCAGTTAAAATATATGTATTTTGGTACACCTATGTGTCTATGTTTTTATTGTTGTATCATTTTCGTAGGAGTAAAAAAATAGTACCTACCTAACCGCCTATTGAAAAAGTTTTTTTATAGAAAGAATGTGACAGACTAGCATACAGTTCACCTGGTGACAAGTAGATATTGTCGCCCTTCGACATCCGCAATACATGCCAACATCAGTCCAAAATGACAAACGTTAGCACGCCCTCGGATACACTGTCTACCTTAGGTTTTCGCGATTACTATACATAGCAATTAAACAACTTTGAACGGTTTAAATCGCGTGGAGTCACCCCGTGACCACGTCCACTGCAAAGTGTTCGAAACGTCGCGCGTCCGGATATAAATAATGTCAAATATACGCGATTTAAACCGTTCAAAGTTGTTTAATTGCTATACACTGTCTACCGTTGGAGATATAGGAATAAATTTTAATAAAGCTTTGGGAAAATGGGGAGGGATAAAATGGGATGGGAATGGGCTCTGGCATAATATGTCACTCACTACCAAAACACGTACATACATTGGAGAATAAGATAAAGTGGAAAGTCTTCTGTGAGAGAGGGGTAACGAGGCCAGTCGAGTGCGCCCAGCGACTGTTGGATTGCAGCGTGCACCCTCGCCCTCCATAAGTTGTTAAAGAGCTGCAAAGGTTGTGTGTATTTATGCAAACGCTCGATTGGCCCATATTATATTTAAATACTTACTTCTGATATTTAATAACTATGTAACCCACATATGTAGGTATATAAACGTTGGTTGGTAGAGAATGCCTTAAGGCATTAGGCTCGCCTTTTGTACGATATTGTGCAATGAAGTGTAAAATAAATAAATAAATATAATCAGTATGTACCTATGTAATTTCATAAATTTTGGGTTTTACGTTTCTGAGGAAGGTACTACGGTACAGAGTAATAGTTCCCGCGCTCTGCCGTGATCGCTTCTAGCGGGAAACGTCAAATTATGGATGCGTTCAGAAAAGGTTCAGAAATGACACGGCCAACCTGAACATGACGAATTATGAGCGCTCTCGAAAGCCGGTCCCGTAATTACTGTGGACAAGAAACTTTTTGCCTCTGACAAATAAATAGTAAGGCGTGGAATGAGTCCGGAGCTTTGTGCCGCTACTAATGACACTCGTGGTGAAGCGACCTCTAACATTAACTATTTCTTTTGTGCGAGGGCCAGGCGTGGTTGTGCTGCGTTCGCGTCTTGAGATGGGGCAACGACCTCCCTTTTATTTGTTACATTACTTGAGCGACGAATCGAATGAACGCCAGTGAGGGGCTCAAATTTCCTTAGCTCGTCGGACAGCTTTCTGCTGTCACGCGAGCCTCCTTTGATGGATATAAAATTGTATATGGTTTGTAACTTTGTATTTAGTGCACACCAAATGGTCTTTACAATCACTTATCTCAGCTCTAGGCGCTAACTACTCACAGATTTTTTTTCTATTGACGAAAGACCGATACCCAAAATAGTGTGAGGATTGGAATATACTTAGTTGTTTGATACAATTTTGAGTATCTAGGTACTTTTCCTTATGTACCATTATTATCTACATTTATCTATTGATTAATATAGTATAAGAACACAATTAATATATTTAGTAGGTACAGAGGCGTACTCTCATTTATACACAGTTTGAATTTTGATTTTGGATTTGGACTGACAATATTTGTTTAACATAACTGTCATTGTTATGCTGCATACAAGGCCTCGGCGAGAGTTATTTCTAAATTCACCACCCAGACTGGGTTCGCCAACCCGCTTGGCCAGTGTGGCGTTATAAGACAATGTGTATGAGGAGATCCATGTCCAGCAGTAGACGTTAAATTACTAATAAAGCTTCTATTTGTATGAGTTCCCGCCTCTGTATAACAACTAAAAGAATATTCAATTATGTTATCGGTTCCAATATCTCAGTCTGGTTTTAATGTAAAGAATGTTGTAACACATGATAATATCTATCAAATTAATTAACATTGAGTACCTAGGTCATTAATTTCTCTAGTGGTGTCATCGGCCTAGTTTCTTTACAAAATGTTGTTTGTTCCGTGGCCAGTAGCCTCTCCGTGTGATATCAAGCGTAAAATGAGAAAGAGTGGTTTTCATTTTTCACTCGAGAAACTACCTTTCCCTCATCTTTAGTTGGCCAACAACAATCAGTTATTTACCTTCGTCGAGTTAATTTCGTAAGTGCAGTTCATAAAGCGCATTTAACACGTGCATTAACGATGCAAGTATCACGTTTAATTCTCCACGAAGTCTGTCGAATGCAATTTGAGAATCAGCCCCGGTGGTCGAGGTTGGCATAGTTTTAAAAATTTCTTAATGAGAACTTGAGAAAAGTATGGCGTTAAAATCTTTACCATGCAAACACGTTAATACTAAGAATTCCTATGAAGATTGATTGTTTTTGATTGATTGACACTCTGTTACCATAAAGAACTCGGTACTGTAATCATTATCCTATTATATGTTAGGTACTTGTAAATAACGTTTAATACGACTAGCTATTTTCTCACTATTGATCAAGTTGATTTCGCATTTCTCTAAGGTTGTTAGACATAAAACCCTATTAAACGCATTTGATTATAAGTCGTTTATACAAGTTCCATGTAAGACATTACTTGTATAAGTAGTTGTTGTAAATCATTGATCCCACGACGGAAGGCCAGTTAGTCAAGGCCAGTAGCCAAGTTAAAGTCGCTCATAAGCAGGGCCGTCTTTACCAGGGGGTGCAAGGGGTGCGGTGCACCCCGGGCGCTCACCTTTTAAAGGTAATGAAAAAATATAACGCTATAGTAAACAATTACACAATAGGATATTTGACTGTCATAGGATACACAATAGGATATTTGACTGTCATAGGATACACAATAGGATATTTGACTGTCATAGGATACACAATAGGATGTTTGACTGTCTTAGGATACACTCCCGCACCCCGGCGCAGAATAGACTTAAGACGGCCCTGCTCATAAGATAAGCGTAGGTACTTTTAAATTGTTATGTAATAACTATAACAATTATTTATCTTAAGACTCCACATTTTAAAAATATACTATGATAGTTCGTTATTACTTTCATTGACGCTCGTAGAAAGTTTTTGATTTGCAATCTTAATTCTACGAATAGGTGGGTACCTATAGGTGCCTATGGGTAGGTGGTACGCTGATAGAATTAATAAAATTCAAATGGTTAAAAAAGATATGAAAGATTTTTATATTCTTTACATAATTTAATATTGATGTACGTAAATAAATTGTCTAATTTTTGACGACTAATTACCCCGGTTGGTAGTATGTTTGTCTTTGTATGTGCATGGACCTACGACACAGGGAATCCTAGTGTGAGCCATTGAGTGTGCTGTTATTCACTATTAACCTTTGGCATATAGGTACTTTCGGTGTATTACATTTGTCCACAAGGATAGTTGTAGATGAACTAAGTTTACTCGTATAATAACGGCTTTTAACTTAGCTACACCTAATGCAAATGTCTATGCCATAGGTTAAATTATAAATGCATGTTATGTGAGTCAAACACTTGTTACATTGAATGTCAGTTAAAGTTCAGTTACACTATCGACGAGGACTCGAATGCGTACCATGTCGTTTCATATTCACCTGTATAAACCTTGCGTTAAGTCATAAATTATCTTGATCGACCATCGAAGTGGACAGGTCTAATAAATCAGGTTTGTTGCTAGTCAACTATTTTTAGACTTTGTTCTTTCTGGTAACATGTAAATAACAGAAAAACCCACTTTTGGAAATTATTCGCTACTAATATAATGATAATAGCTTCGTTTGCATCGTTCCTTTGCCATTTCAGTTTTAAAGGATTTTGGACTAAAATGTACACATATTTTTTATAAAAATTGAGATTTTGTTTATTGCATGAATATAAACGGCAATGACGGACAAAAAGTTTTGATGTTTTCGCTTTGGGTAGAACATTTTAAATCATATTTTTTAAGTAAACGTAATTATATAATATCTTTATCCGTTATAATAAGATAAAACGGATTAGGTATATCTTTTTCCATCCTCATACGGTACAAGACCATCTATCTATCTTCTCGTAACTCCGTAGTGGTGCTACTATGTGCAGGGCCGTCTTTACCAGGGGGTGCAAGGGGTGCGGTGCACCCCGGGCGCTCACCTTTTAAAGGTAGTGAAAAAATATAACGCTATAGTAAACAATTACACAATAGGATATTTGACTGTCATAGGATACACAATAGGATATTTGACTGTCATAGGATACACAATAGGATATTTGACTGTCATAGGATACACAATAGGATGTTTGACTGTCTTAGGATACACTCCCGCACCCCGGCGCAGAATAGACTTAAGACGGCCCTGACTATGTGACAGTATATTAGCAATAAAATGTTAAGGTACGCAGAGCGGTAACGGATAGCCGGCGTCAAAGAGTGGTCAACCGGATCAATTAAATTCATTTTAATTACTACCAGCCTATCATTTACGATGACTATCGGTCTGGAAATATTTCCAGGATATGCTCAGATTCTTCACTGTGTGATAGCGTCATAAAATAAGTTGTAATACTTGGGTATACTTAGAAAAAAGGCTAACTTAACTCGTTAAGTTTATTATATGAAGTGTTTTATATAATTATACATAACATAAGGTAGATTACAGTTTATAGAAACCAATGCACACATTCTATATAACGATTTCTCTAAGAATTTCACAGCGTACCTGCTCAGAACCCGCTCATTTGAGAAGAAAACATCTGTCTTTATTTTGCGCCATGCTAACATTTTATTATACTTAATATTTTATACATATACACTAATCTGAGATGAATAAATATATGGACATAAATATATGGATGCATACATATATACAAACAACATATATACATAAATATATGTATACATACATATACAGGGTCTTTTTTGAGACGGGTCAGTATGGAAATGTCTGAAACTATTAGAGATAGACAAATTTGTTCTAAGGAACCAAGTCGTCGATTTTGGAGTTACCTTTGAAAAACTGCATTGAAAGATTCTCAAAAACTCGTATGCAATCGGGAATCGAACCTGTTCACTTTATTTAAAAAAGTCGTAAGTTATTTCATTGTGTTAATTGATAGTACAGGTTGTAAAGAATAAAGCCCGCTAAGGAATCTTACGTCTAGAATAAAAAGCAAATCCAGATTTTAAATATTAATCTAAAAATCTAAAAAGATAAATATATATCGACCTCTTTGAGCGAAAAGTCATTATCATTAAATAAGAAAGTCCTAGTTTCCAGATAACTGCGTCAAAGTTTAAAAAAAAATCATAACCATTCGATTTCATTTTTTTTAAACTTTATAAAGTAATAGGCTGGTATTAGTGGGATCTTTTGAACAATAGCATAAATGTTTCCGGGAAAGCTTTATTTTTGAAGATAATTGAGTAAATATAACTGGATTACTTTTCGCTCTTACAAAATGATAAGGAATTTGTTAATTAATTATCTCTTCAATTGTAGAGAAATAATACGCAAAAGATTTTGATGATTATTTATCTTACATGGAGGGGGTATTTGAGTTTGATATAATTCTAAAAGTCATCAAAATGTCTTAGTTTATTTTCACTTTGATAAATTTGTGAGTGCGTTGATACTTAAAGTCACTTAGTGATTTTTCGCATGAAACATTCATTTTGAAGGGGTCAACGAATTGTTAGTTTACAAATAATTAAAGCATTTCACACATTGACTTACAAGGATAAAGAAAATAAAAACTAATTGCTATGTATGCTTCTTGAGTTATTTTAAATTTTTCGTAACCCGGAAACTATAATCATATTTAAAATGTAAGTAAGACCATAAAATAGAGAAAAAAAGCTGATTAACGTAGGTTCAAAAAGTCGTTTTCGATCAGTGTTACTTTTCGTTTCGCTTTCGTTCGACCAGATTTTTCGCTCCACCGGGGTATATACACACAGGCACACACACACACACATATATATACCTGTATATATATATAATATGGGAAATGGAAGGAAAAAGTAGAATTTAATCAAGGTAAGTACTAAAAATCAAGTGAGTAATAAAAAGTAGAAGTGTGGGTAGGAATTTGAAGATTTTCTGAAAAACGAAGGTAAAAGGATGACAGGAGAGATAGTGAAAGCGTTACTTTAAGTATCCAGATGTAAACAGTTGAAAAGCATGTTGTAGAAGAGAGAGTATGCGCGTCTCGACTCTCGACGGTGACGGACTGGAAGCCACTTGAGCTGTTGACGAAATTGTGTTACATGAATATGAATATAAATATGAACCATATACAAAAGTTTTGAAGGCGCTCAAGTTTATTAAGTTGTTCTTCTGTCAAATCCAGATAGTCAATAATTATAATCAAATATAGGTTGGAGTAGACTTGCAGCCAATGTTACAATGGTGACCCGCGGAAGAAAGTTACGAAACCGTTTTAAGGAACATGCAACCGCAAACATCCTGCTGCTAACGCAGCTATTTGAGGGCGTCATGACACGGTGTTATCTAAAAGTAAACTCAAATTCTTTACCTCATTACTATACGGAACCTGCACACCACTGAAAACAACAGGCGGAATATTCTCCCAGTCAATCTTGGAGTTATCCTTTGACTACCAATAATAATGTCATAGTTTATAACTGCTAGGTAGATATGTAGGTAGTTATTCATTAGAATCTACTCTAATCAAAATATATGGTATCATACCATAATTTTTTATTGTGTCTCCCCACCGCTTCACCTCTACCAACGGCCGGCGACGAGCAGCTGCGCTATGCGCTGCCAGCGCGCGTGGTGATTAGGACACAAACATTCCAAATGCAAGCGCAAACTTTAAAAGGCAACATGGGAATGGGAAAATACTTTTGTCTTTCATTATCTTTCGGAAATTTTGTTGGATATTTTCATAAGCAATTTATTAATAATTCACATTGTAAATAATAAATTACAATAGTACCTAATAAAAGTTACTCTAGTGAGGGGTGCGCACTGCGGGCCCGGTCGATACCTGATGTTGAACAGGAATTATGTTCACACGATACTAAAACCATAAATTCTATTGAGACTTGTCACATTGAAATTATATACTTTGTTGATATCTACTTGTTTAAATAAGTAGATATTAGTAGTTCAAAAGACCAAATGCATGTAAGTAATTAGCTTTGTTCGCGGTAAGGATTCGGAACTGATTCTGGACTAGTACTGAACTAATTTGGAATCGTAGTAGAGCGCATGCTCGGTTATAAACCGATTCGTGATTTTTATTTCCGCGAACGATTTCGGTACCAAACTGCGTACGATCTACTGTCATCGGCAGTGTTACCAACTCTCAAAAATATTTATCCCTAAAGCTTAAGTCAAAAACCCCCAAAATCGCCCCAATTACTTAGAAATCCCCCTAAAAATATATATAATAAAAGAAAAAATATTAATTACAAAAATGCAATGAAATTTCATTACCTTTTAAATCTGGATCTGTTTCCCAAATCTACGTGTACTTCTGACTGTACATTTTTTTATTTTTAGTTTCTTTAGGCATCATTAACAAATTGCTTGTCGGCACAGCAGTACAACAACAAAATCGAATTAAACAAGTAAACAATAATCAACGTACATATGTATTTCCAGTAAGCATAGGCACAATAACCACCAGTCACCACAGAGTAGTTGTAATATATTTGTACTAGATGTCGTAAGTCGCTAGGTCAACAAATAAATATGATTAGCTATTATAGTTTGGATTGTCCCAGGGCCTATACTTTCACATAATATATGAAAAATATATATTCAAAAATATATATGAAGAGTCAAAAAATCCCTAAAAATACCCCTAAAAATATAAAACCCCTAAAAAAACCCATCCCACTTATTTACCCCCTAAATTTGGGGGGAAAACCCCTAAGTTGGCAAGTATTTAAGTTGACCCACCAAAACAGATTACTCTTATTAGAGTATTATATAAACTTATTTATATAAACAACAAACAAAACTAACCATATTTTATTTAACCCTTAATAAATTAATAAAATTTATATTTTATTTAACTATTTAACCAGTTTATTAGTTTCTAACCAACTGAATATAGCCGCAGCATGTATGTCAAATGTCGTTAGGTAAAAACTGCGCATGTCTGGAACTACGGATTCTTGCCAAAGTTATAGAACTGATAGAACTGATTATGAACCGACCCTGAATCGAGTTCGACGGTTCCGCGAACACAGAACTGTAACTAGAAATTCTGAACTGTGTGTTCCGCGAACGGCATTATTTGAACTGAGCATGCGTATAGTTCCGAATCAGTTCTGAATCCTTACCGCGAACGAAGCTATTATAATGGGAACTTGGTCTAACTAAACAAAACACAATGTAATGTTACTCGTATCTGGAACAAAGGGATCTTTTGTCCGATGTCCATGCCAGGGGTACGGCGTGGCTTACTTTAATCTATGTATTGATGGGTGGTTTACTAGTATGTAATCATTACTTCTGGGTGGCCTGTCTTGGTTCTACCCTGTTATAAGTTGGTGTCACACCTTATAGGTGTGCTCTCGAAAGACCAATGTATAAGTAGCTCGTAGTATTGGGTAGTAAAAGTAGGTAGTAATAGACTTAATATTTTCTTAGGTTTTCGCGATTACTATACATAGCAATTAAACAACTTTGAACGGTTTAAATCCCGACGTTTCGAACACTTTGCAGTGGACGTGGTCACGGGGTGACTCAGTCACCCCGTGACCACGTCGGGATATAAATAATGTTAAAAATACGCGATTTAAACCGTTCAAAGTTGTTTAATTGCTAGTAATAGACTTATTGATTTTGATTCGTATTTCTTCTAACTAAATTTCGTTGTTTCAAGATTTTATATAAATATGAATAGAAACATGCTCTAACATCTGATTTTTAATATAAAACAATAAAAAATTGTTATTTTTTACGATTTCACTAAAATCTTGATATCTGGGATACTAGTACCGGCGTCTATTTTAACGAATATGTCAAATTTATATAAAGTATTGGCCAATCGAGCATTCCCCACGTTTACAAACTTGTTTGCGTTCGTAAACAAGTTATTATGTTGATTTTAAAGTTTATTTTTCGTTGCTCCAAATGAATGAATAAGTTTGTTCCACAACGTTATATTTGCGGTTGATGCTGCCTAACCGCTTAAAGAATAATGAGCTGCAAAGGAGCTCGTATTAGTACGAACTCTCGTTTGGCCTATACTTTATATATTTGTAACTAATAAACTCTACACATACCAAATACCTTTTGTTTCTTTTATAAAAAGGATTTTCTCTGAATTGAGTAAGAACAATTTCTACCATATAAACCAAGCAATATGTAGGTAACCTAAAGTTACGTCGAAAGATTATCGATTTGACATATTAATGTTACTAGTGGTTGTGACTAACAATCGCAGCAGTAGCATTAAATACTTTTAATAACAGATAATGATAATACTGGCGTTGATGTGATAGAATAGGGAATACGAAAATAAAAATGCCATTGTGGTTAAAAGTTAAATAATAGTTTTTTTAGTTATAATGTAGTTTAGTTAATAGTTTAGTGTAAAATTGCCTAACTCATTTCCGCGTGAAAGTTGTTTTGAGAGCGAGTATTATACGTACGATGAAAATAATTTTGTGTTAATTTTTGTCGTTCATGAACTGTCAAATCGGTAATCTTTCGACGGCGTAACTATAATTACATGTTTTAGAGGACTGGTATATGACCGAAAAAAAACGCGGGAAAGATCCGGGTCGCGTGGGCAATCCGTGTAGCAGGTACTCGTACCGGTCGCGTGCGAACCTGTAACGGCTTTTAGATTAACATTATAAAATATTTTACACTCAATAACATTCACGTATATTCTAATCATATGCATATTATGTTGTGGGTTAAAAATAGTTCCATTAAGTACCTACTTTCTGATTTCCGATTGTTAGTTATTTTCGACGATTTACGATTTTCCTTGTCTCGCCTCGGCTGCTTGCCCAGAGCGAGGAATTTGACGCTATCCGCATTTCTTATACTTAATTAGAAAAAGATTAGTTCCGGGTGTTTTCGATTAGTTTTCGGTTGTTACCGGCGGCAGAGCGGGGCCCGCAGCGTGACTTGACGGATTCCGGCCTATAGCTCCTCCTTTTTTTGAAGACGAAGCATAGTGATGTGCAATTATTATATCGATTCATACTCTGATGTCACCATGTGACACCATCAAACATGCATAGGATTATAATGGATCAAAATACATATGTGAAAAGATAAAATATGTGAGGTATGAGATTGATTAAGGATCTTACGGAACTGGTCAAAATTAATCAAATATTTATTTGCGACAACTACGACGCATATATTTTACTCTTTTTGTATACTTAGGTACCTACTCAGTTTAGTTAATTGTAAATAATCTATGAAATTTGGAAATGTAAATTAATTTAAGCACACTAGTGGGGGTACACTCAGCAAGTATAAAAAATAAATTCCAAAATCCGACATTATCATGTCTCGCCTCTATTATAAAATGTATAAAACATATAAAGAGTATCTACCAACAAGATTACTAACTAAAAATTTAAACGATCCTGGTATAGTAATCTGGTTGGTAGGTAATTAGTAAATAAGTAACATTAACGATAATTAAAAGCTGAAAAGTTAAACAATGTCTGTTAAAAGTTTGAAACAGTGTTAAATATTAAGTGTAAATATTACTAAATATTTGGTAAAAATCAAAATGGTCGATAAAAACAGTTATCAGAACTATTGTAAGCTAACGTAAAAGCGCCTAGTGCCCTACGCCGGTTACTACAGAACCGGTTCGGGAGACCCTCCGAGTACCACGCTTCACGTGCAGATAGCATCGTTCGTCTTCGTCTATTTTACTTTATTGTACTTGTACGACGAAATGACCAGCTAACCACGACCTCGCTCCATCTCACTGCTTGTCTATAAAGCAAGTACAGATAGAAGGAGAGCGTAAATTCCGATGTTTCTACTCATTCTGGCCAGCTATTGCTTTACTTTGTATTCATGCAGAGCTTCTCCGGTGCGTAAAAAGAGATACATAAATCACTTTTTACGAGTTTTACGCAATTCTGTGTGGATCCGTACTGTCGTCGTGCGCATCGCTAATGAGAAATTACCCACTTGTTTTTTTTGCATTAATTAGCACATTAAAGATTAGGTGAAAAGACTAATTTTCATAACTCATGCACGAGAGCCAAAACATGTCGTTTTTATTTCATTGACAATTTTTCTCACATTTGCTGAGAATTAAGAAAAATGACAGGAAAGACTGCTAGGAGAAAGCTAAAGTTCTTCATAATAGTGTAGTTAGGGACAAAAGCTATGGTGGACGTAAAGTATGCTTGTAATTCGCATATACAATGATGAAAAAGCTTGAAACGTTTGCCATAAGAAGAAATGTTTTACGTCTATGAAGTCCTATATCAGTAATAGAGACTTTGTAAAAAGATTCTCGATATATCTACCAAATTTAGGCCATTTAGAAACGTTCAACGTCCGAAGAAATATAGCATCCTCGCGGTTTCTATCGCCTGTATAATAAGGGAATCTTCTGATAAACTGATCAATCTGATGCTAAATTTGGATTTCTGACATCGCACCTCTCGTCACCAAAACAAAATTTATTCACACTTCTTTCTTAACAAAGAGTCGTACAGTGAGTGTACTCGGAACCCTTTATACCGCGAACTCGAAATTTGTGGTATGGTGACCTGTCAACTGAGGTTTTATCACTAAGCTACGACAAGGGACTCTTCGAGTAAGCTGTGCAGTGCCGGCGTTAGAGGGGGCCAAATTTGCAGGGGCACTGATATTTCCAATGACCTTAAAATAAAATAAAAATTAAAAAATAAAGAGATATAAAACTTTCTTCGTCCATATCGTTATCTCTAGATAATGTTAAAGGAAAGTTTTAAAGCGTCATTAAAGTTTTGTAAAATATCAATACTAGACCGCTTACTTTTAGGTTTTAATTTTTTCCAGAAATTTCGTGCGATTAAAACGGGGTGCCACGACAATCGTGCCCGAGGCATCATTAACGCTAACGCTGGCACTGAAGCTGTAAATACTATAGGTAGATACTATAGGTATTTGATATCAATTTAAGAAGTTTGTTACAAGTTCCTTTACAAATATTATTATGCATGAATTAAGTGTACTTTGAACTAAACAATTTGCCTATTGTGTCAGTTATATGACTTATGAGAAAAGTATTCCACCGAGACATGAATATCAAACAGGTTGTGTTCATCGTATTGTTTCTCGTCATGAATTTAATTCGTGGAAACTTTTGATATCTGTGTTTTTATTATTGGAAATAAAGTCTAACTTTTCAGTCGTTTTTATTTTAGTTTCACAAGATTTTAATCTTGATTTGCGTAAAGTGGCTGGTGTTTAGTTAATGAAATAGCCTCATAATGAATCATAGAGGTAAATCGCATGTTAGAACATTTTAAAAATAATTACAGCACGTGTATCCACCAATTTGGGCCCGTGTGGTGGATTATGGCCCGAAACCCCCTAGTGATTTACTAGATGAGGCCTATGATCAGCAGTAGGACATTATAGGTCAATAGCGAAAGCTTAAATAATAAGTTGACTCTATGGTACTTCTCGAAAAGCTATTACATGTCCTATTACATGAATGGGGCACTTTTAAAGAGATAAAAGTGATAAGACTTTACAACTCTACAGACATAATTCATAACATGACAGTGACCAGGCTAAAGTGATACAAAAATGTAGTAAAGGAATCTAATAAAGAAATTTACGAAATTCGAATCCAAATTTGAAGTTGATGGTGAGAACAACTAGCCTGAGTAGTTCTTAATGGAGCGGAATGCCTTCCTCAGATTCGTTCTGATTCGGGCATAGGTCCGGTGGTCACGGCACGGAGCTGATTCGTCAGGCTGCTGTCAGTAACCTTCTAAATGTTGAAGAAAGGTGCGGGAGGGAGGAGGGGTGAGTGAACGCGGTGTTATTACGTGCCGGTGGACGTAATATCGAGAGTCGTAGTAAATCGAGCGTAACTTGTATCCGCGTGCCGACTATATACGACGAATTTTATAGTGCATCTCAGTATATATGACACTTATTAAAATCTATTATTATGTCAACTTTTATTTTTGTATGTCAAAGCTTTTAAACAACTTTTATAACACTAGAGAAATAGAAATAGTCGCCGGTGATACTACAGAAAGAACTAGAGGGGACTCAGAGGCTATTCGACTTACATCGATCAATCAAAATACACGGTTGATAGATGTGGTATTATTAATCATTAATTTCTTTATTTAAAAAGAACTTTGAGATAATTTGAAGTCGCTATTATATACAGAACTATTACAGGACATGAGATAGGAGGTAATTGCAGATATAAATTAATAACTTCCTAGCGGACAAATATCTCTATTCTGCTACATTTAAGGTACCTACTTATGTAGGTACTTAGGTACTTATGTTATGTTCTTGTTTGGCGATGGAAAGATTATAAAAAGTGTGTTGATACTTGTGTCGTGGGGAACAATAATTTTCATCGTAGCAAGACTTTATAGTGAGTCATGAAGATCGTTGAACCTCCGCGGCCCGCCATCTTGCGATGTTGCGTTCGCACAGCCCTAGTTTTTATTATTTACACACCCTTCTTCAAATTCATCCCCTCCTTTCAATCGATCGAACACAGTGCAATGGATTATGATAGAAACTAAACAAATCATTTAATATTATGTAACAACTGCCATAAATTTGAATTTATTTCTTGTAGCTGACTATAAATTACGAGTAAATCTTCTTGTCAATTATTATTATTATTAATAATGAACTTCATTGTTGTACCAAACAAACATTACAACCAATAAACACAACTAAACTTCAATTTATACAGTACCATGTCTATTATTAAGTATTAACTAACCATCATTAACTTTTAATTTTCTCGTATACGATAAAAGATTTTTAGGGCAAGTAAACAAGTATGTTTTGCATACAACATTACAACATCACTTCGGTTCAACACGTCTTTTAATCTCATGTTCAGTATTGAAATCTAAATTCGTGTCTCCCATTTGAAGATTGGATAAAGAGACGAAATCGGGATAATTGACAGAGATATATCTAAAAACCATATTTATTTCGAAATGAAAAAAATGCTACGTATTCTAACAATGAAATGAGACGTCGTATTATATTGTCCACTTTGCGGTTATAATGTTTTACGCCAAGATGTAAACTGTCGCAATCGTGGTAAAAGGAAACAATGTTAGTGCTACGATTACGTCACTCAATAAAGCATGTTTATGTTTGTTGTTACAGATAAAATCGGTTATGTATTGTCGTGGAAATATGAACGAAATAATCTGAAGATTCCAAAATATATTAGTGATTATTTTTTTTATATTGTAGAAAGAAGTTGGCAGTTGATGTGATGAGTGGAAATGTCGCCTAAGCTATCTCATACACGTCTGCAATACATGCCATCAGTTAAAAAAATGTGACGAACGTTGGCACGTCGACATTCATTCAATTCATTAAAGTGACTAGTTATAAACTATTAGGAATACCTACTTACAGCCATCTCTTATTTTTAAAGACTGGCAAATGAAAGTTATGACTGGAAAAGTGCGACAAATTAAAAAACAATAGGTTATCACTAAAAACAATTGATACTTGAATTGAATATTTTGATACTTGAATTCAATGCTATGCTTTTATTAGGGCTGCGTTCTAAAACATGCTAAAATTCCTCTTTATTCATTAAATCATGCTCCAACTCTTTTTGTATTATGATGATAAAAAGGGATAGGTACATTATATTTAGATTGCCAGAGAGCAAGTTTTGGCCTCAGCCTAGAGATTTTAGATACAATAAAATTGATTACGGGGTCTTATGGCGTTTATACATTTATGATGAGACATATGAAATTAATAAAGCAGGCAGATAATGGAAATAAATGTATTAGTTTTTAAAACAAACGTAGTAGGAATTCGAAACCACATTCAGTTGTTAGTTAACACATATAGTTTTAACTATCATTATAAAACGAATTCACATATTACGTTCACTAAACTATTATGGCAATTTTCCTTGAACAATCCGGTAAAGGTAACGGTTCTCAGTTAAATGCATAGTTAGCAGGCCACTGACAATTAACAGGCTTGTAATCTGTCTCGAAAAACACTTTTAGACACGTATTTAGTGTGAATAAAACTCAACGATACTTCATTTTAGATTACAGCATTACAACGCAATAAAAAAGCATTATAATAATATTCCTCTTTTTACTTATGCTATATTATGTTGACATTATGTGAAATTGCGTTATTTGATTATTTGCATTATTGCATTATTATTATTTGACTTTATTTGATATTATTATCTGTTTTCTCCTTACCACCCAAATGTTGCATGGACTAGCGATACTTACTGGCCTTATTTTCCGCGTTCCTCACCTGCTTCAATTATCTTTTTGCAACGAGTTGGTGTACAATAAAGAGTTTATCTATGTACCTATCCATCTTATGCTCAACTGTTGTATTCAAACCTCCTCTTATATCGTGAAACGATTTCAGGGCTTATTTATTTTAACAATTTTGTCGCATCGAACAGGATTAATGTACTGCGTGGTGGATTACATTCCCAAACCTGCAGTGGGACATTATAGACTGAGACATTTGTATAGACATTTGTAGCGGGAGAATGTTCGCTGCATTCCCACAGCCGCTGGGCGCACTCAACTGGCCACGTTACCCCTCTCTCACAGAAGACTACCTTGAAATATACTGCATTTTCTAGTTTATCGTATTTCCCCAATGTACGTATGTGTTTCAGTAGTAAGCGAGATATACCAGAGCACATTCCCATCCCATCCTATCCCTCCCCATTTTCCCAACCCTTTCTCCAAATCTATTCCTTAATCTGCAAAGGCGGGCAGCGCATTCGGAGTGCCAACGTTTGTCATACTGGACTGATGTTTGCATGTATGTCTATGGACGACAGTATCCACGTCTACCGCCTTTTTTTCTATAAAAAAAAACAAACAAAAAAAGATATACCTAATCTTATGTTTAAAATATCCAAGTTCTGAAAAATAGTTATTTGTGTACGGATTAGTTGCCTAATGTTTTATTATGTCGATCTCACGCATGTCTAGGCCTTCACTAGTAAACGTTATAAGATATAATAATATTTAGTCGTGCCTTTACGCCCGCCCAGAAGTTGTTGCTATGCCAAGTCTACGCACGATATGGTACGGATCATAAAAAATGGTTGACCGGGCTTGGGCCACATCGCTGAAGGTCAAAATACCTAGTTTTATTTTGTACTAGCTGCGTATCACTTAAGATCAAGAAAATATTACGTAGCTAGAACGTATTAGCGTAGCTCTGTATTTATATTTAAGTTTAATTTAATTGCTTTACCCGATCTAATAAATCTAATAAACCCAGAGACCGACGAGGTTGATGTAAACAAATTATTTACAAAATAAAAATCCTGTTGCGAAAAAGTAAGTTAGAAAAAGTAAGAAAAAGTCAAACAGAAAAGGAAGAAAGTATGTGTAGTTTTTTAGTAGTCTAATGACTTATGGCGACTTAAGCAGGCAAATGTCCATTTATTGAATATAAAAAGAAAAATAATTTCATTCTTAGCAACTTAGTCAAGTTTGCAACAATATATAGCCTATATAGGTATGAGTAGTATATACCTAAGAATAATGTCGGACGCCACTTGGTACAATGCCGAATGCGTCGAACTTATAGTGAAGAGCTCTTGAAACGTTCTCCATAAAGGCCGGTACGGATGTAAGTGATATTCGCTGCCGCGCGCGATAACGATATTTGCGTGGGTACGCGATAATTCTTTCGTTCAGACATAGGCGATACTCGCTAACCGCTTTAATAAGCATCTAAAATGCAAGTATTCGTTCGTCAGTATTATGGCTGTCATTTGTAAAGTCATCATACCCAGACAAAGAACTCGCATACCCCAGACTACTTAAATTTTCATGTTGTGTCAGATATAAAATCTAGTTTCTATGACGAGAAATGTTGCGCTTAATAAAAAATCAAATAGGTAATTATATAATATTAGTTATAATAAATAGTCCTTCGTTATACACATATTGGACACATATAATAATAGGGGTTAAAGTATGAAATTGACGTTTTATAGTAATATATACTTTGAATTGACATAAAACCTTCATGGTTTGAGATTTTCGAGTGAAATTTTTTCACATTATACTATGAGGTTCTTGCTTTAAAAAATTTGCAACATTCGATTTTCGACTTTCAATTGTTTTTTTTAATCAGCTTAGACGGGAAAGATGGATACTTCGAAAATCCGAGTAATCTTTGAATACAAGTTCCGACGCGGAACTAACGCGGCAGAAACGGCTCGCAATATCAATGCTGCGTTTGGAGAGGAGACTGCTAATGAACGAACCGTGCGCTTTTGGTTTAAACGCTTTCGTAATGGAAACTTCGACTTGAAGAACGAACCACGTGGAAGACCGCCCACACAGGTGAATAACGCTGAATTGAAGGAGATGGTGGAAGCCGATAAGAGTCAAACTACCCAGGAATTAGCGGCATGGTTTAACGTTACCTTACCTACAATATTGACTCATTTGCATCAAATCAATAAGATAAAGAAATATGAAAAATGGGTGCCTCGTGATTTGACTGATCTGCAGAAAGAAACGCGTGTTGAAACTTGCGTTGCCTTGTTGAATCGGTACAGAAATGAAGGAATATTGGATCGAATTGTGACATGTGACGAAAAGTGGATTCTTTACGATAACCGAAAGCGAGAAATGCAATGGCTGACCCCAGGTCAAACGCCGCAACAGTGCCCTAACGCAAAGCTTACCAATAAAAAGGTAATGGTAACTGTTTGGTGGTATATTCATGGTGTTATTCACTATAGCTTTCTTAGGTCTGGTCAAGCAATAACAGCAGATGTTTACTGTGCCGAACTTCGAACAATGATGGCGAAACTAGCAGTGAAACAGCCCCGACTCGTGAATCGATCTTCACCATTATTGCTCCATGATAACGCAAGACCTCACACTGCACGAGAAACCGAGAAACAGCCCCGAGTCGTGAATCGATCTTCACCATTATTGCTCCATGATAACGCAAGACCTCACACTGCACGAGAAACCGTTGTAACTCTACAGGAGCTGCAGTTAGAAACCATACGTCATCCTCAACCCAGAGTTCTATTGCAAAGGCATAAATGAACTTCCGATTAGATGGCAACAATGTATAGATAATGAGGGTAAATATTTTGATTAATTAAATATGTTACATTTTAGAAAAAAACGAGTTTTAATTTTTCAGTACAAATCGGCAATTTCATACTTTAACCCCTAATATTATCAGTGATTTGATTATAAATTTTGGGCATAACTAATTACTTTAGTAAATTAGATTAAAGGAATTAGAAGTCATTATGTTGTCTTTACGATCAAAACCCCGACGCTTGGATGCTCCCCTGACGCCCTTCAAACTAGGACAAATTCGGAGTGAGCCGGAGGAATGGGAGCCCTATCAGCATCAGCCCGTTCTCGCGTTCTGTGCCGTGTCAGACAAAAAGGACGCTAGCGGTTGCCATATTTAGTGTTTTGTTACATAATGTATCCTACGACACTTGAGGGATTGTGACAAATCTAACGACAACACAATCACCCAAATCAGTCAAGCAATTTAAGATCTACGAGCGAATAAAGGAACTTATAAAAATACATATATATGCACTAAAACATTACCTTCCCTTACAGTCTATTAATAATGTATATAGATAAGTAATAATAACATTGTGAAAAACTCTATTCTCATCACAATATAACACGCCACGAATGATGTAAGAAGCCTCTAAATGCACTTGAGCGGTTTTCCGATGGGTCAAAACCACCAACATAACCTGTCCGCATGTCGCCTGACCAAGGTTTTATGCCACCGTAATCATAGAGTATTGCTGTTTATTATCTACATTATTCTACATGGTACTGCGTTTACTCATCATCGTCATAACATCAATAGGTGCGTATGTATATGCCGACTATTGTTAGAACATTTATGAATCGCTGTAATTATCTTGTACGGAAAGGTTAGCGAAGTCATTTTTGATGAAAAAAATTGTCTACTCGTTCCTGAGATTATAAGGTTATGAGAATAAGGTGCAATCACTAGCGCACAAAATGGCTATTTCAATATTAAGTAAGTGGAACAATTAAATTCACCAATTGACATCTGATGTATCATAAAACCATTATATACCCGATTTCCCGTGATGATAATATTGTAGTATGACGAGCCGGCTGTAAAAGTGTGACTTGAACTTAAGATGTAGGTACTTAGTTATAAGTACCTGCACTTTAGTTACACTTGCAGTTACAATTTACACCGATTGATATTTCTTTGTTCATAATCTTGCAAAAAGTAGCCAAAGATAAAATTTTCCATTAAAAAATAGGTTATTCGAACATATTTTCTTTGTTTTATAAACAAATGCACACAAGATGAAACATGATCGATCAGTAGACAATGTCAATTTATAAAATATCTGATTTTCATCTTCGAGAAAAATCTGTTTATTCCTTTCAGTCTATCTGTTTTTCTATATAAAAAATCTTGATTAAGATGGCTGCGCAGGAACAAAAACTGTGAAAGCAATCAATCACTGAAGAAATCTCGTCGTTTTGTAACGTTGTGCTGACGGAAAGCAAATATCTACAACCGTTACTTACTGTTATTGCTGTTAACTTGATCATTTTACCACTCGATGTGCCAGAGCTTATAACTAATTAATACATATTTTTCAATAATAAACCTTTATTTCTCTGACGTTTAGTTATACATTTTTAATTACATTTGGCATCTGCGACTCTGTCAGTCTGTCCGAAGACAGGCTTCCTCCAGCTCCCGCCACCTCTGTTGGTCAAGTGCTAGGCGCCTCCATCCCTTTGGAAGGTTACCCACCCACATAATACATATTATACTTTTTCTTAATTACTACTTACACATAGTATACGTATGTATTTTGTAGGCGCAGCGCACACAGTTGTAATATACTTAGGTTGATATAATATGCTTTGATATACCTAGTCTAGCCATAAATATTGTTACAAAGAGAACATTAGTATTTTTATTTTTACATTATCATTAAATTAGAAGTTTTAGAACAGGGTGTTCCATAACCAATCATATCTTTATACACTTGAGCTAAATTCACTATTTCACTAAAATATCGTTCAGTTACTTCTTGATAGCTAATACCTCACGAAACCATCACTGAAGTCGGATAATGGCCACGTTGCGCCCTATTGACCAATTGAGCAGCTTCTCTAGAGTTATGAGCATAAACTCGATCATTCTGCTTGTTAAAATGTTCCTCAATGGTGAACATTTTCTCGTCCGTAAATAAGATTTGTCTTTGAAACTCCCTTTACGTACCGTCGAAGAAGTTATCAACCGTATTTTTCTTTAAATTATCAGTTAAGAAATGACCAGTAATGATCAGTTTTGCAAGTAGCAAGTCCTAAATCATCTTTTAAAATATGTGCAATGGTTTTGGGTGCTATATTCATCTCTGGATAAAATCTTTTGCTTCCGGACAGGATTTCTTCGGATTCTCTCCATTACAACTTTAATCGTCTGTTTAGTACGAATAGTGCGGGGATGGCCAGACCTTTTTCAGTCACAAACAGAGGACGTTTCAATGTACCTAGCAAAAGCCCGGTACACACACATTCGGCTAATACCAAGCGGATGGAGAGTTTTGAAAATGCCTACTTTGTGTAATGCAATTACAGCAATACGGTTTTCGTTATCACCTCACTCCGTTTTAATATTTATACAATATTTAATAATGATTAGCGCCGAAATGAGAGAAATCATTTATTTTTCATGTGGGAAATGAGATTTCAAATTCAAATGTAGTTTTTTTTATTGTAAAGGTATTTATGGCCAGACTAGGTAATATAAAGAATTAAAATTGCATGCGTTGAATTTTCAGTACTCCCGCCTTGACGACGTCAGTGGCGCTTTTAGATGTATTAACTTAGGTTGTGTACTTACTGTGTATTTCCTAATTAATACAAAATTATTACCGGGGCTGTCGGACCCTTAATTTATCTCTACCTGAACACGCAATGCTCACACATGTATACACGTATATTTATACACAATTAATTCCGAAGCACCTTTTTTGCATAAAGATATTTTTTAGTTTTTGCTAATATTTTCATACATTTTCGCTAAATACAAAATCCAATTAAATTTATAATTTTACAAAAAAAAAAATGTAACATTTTCTGTCAATTAACTTAGAATCATGTACAGAATCCATGATATCAGGTAACGGGTATTTATCGGTTAATTAATGGTTATGAAATGCTGCAATTTCGTATCAAAGTAACATTTTATTTCCGAATCAATTTTACAGTGAAGACTCGATTATCCGGACTGCCAACCAAAACTACTTTTATAGTTTACAAAACTATAGAATAAATATAATTTTAAAAACAAGGTGAAACTGGCCGTAAGTTAGTGGATAAAGTACGCAGTGGGTATTTCTGCAATATCAGTATCAAGAAGAACACCGATTCTCTTTTGAAATACACCTATATGCAAACCTACTTGATAGCGAAGATAGCGTAAAAGATTTTTTTATATTTTTTTTTTGTCAAAACAGAAAGATGTACTTTTTGTAAGAAGTTTAATACCTACGTTGCGTTTTTTGGTTGATTTTAAGAAGTTTAATTAAGAAGAAGAAGAAGAAGAAGTTTAAGAAAGTTAACCCAACATTATGTGTTATTTTTTTCTTGCAGAATTTAAATATGCGGATATCCAATTTTCCGAATTACCTACAACAGCAATTAGTCCAGATAATCGAATCTCTACTATATACATATTTTCTAATATTATTTTTTTCGAAATCGGTGTTTAGTTTTATTAACCAGTGTTTTTACAACCGATTCCAATGCCTGATACGGTTATGTAGCACACGCGGTATTATTTGCTTCATATATTTTTAGGTTCAAATGGTAGAAAACATAACAACAACTGAATAACAGTTATATGAGTGTCAATAATGCGTGTGTTCCCATCGTCGCCGCTGCTTCCCAGTAACTGCTAATGACGGCGCACGTGGGAACACAGTTGCTTCCGCGTTATGCACCTAGTAATGTTACTATTATCTTTGTTTACTACCTATGCAATGTTAATTGATATAACACCTGTCCTCAGCAAATATACTTATTTTTTTGCAGAGGATATAGTTTATAAGAAAAGCGTTACACATATTTTATTTTATTATTTTAGCGGCCAGGATTGTACAGCAGTCAAAAAGTTTCGCAAGAGCCCGTTGACACAATAAAAGTCAGTGTCAAGTCTGTTCTTCTATTTGTTGATTAATTAAAACATTACACCTGCTTATTTTAAACAATTAAAGAACATCAGACCATAGGCGTTGTAGCGGACGGGATAGCGACATCTATTGGCGAGTGAAAAGAAACTACATACATTACCGAACATTATCGTTTGTTCTATGGAATCATATAATTATTTTAGTATATTATATAATTTTTATTTTATTATCTATACTAATATAATAAAGAGGTAAAATTGTGTGTTTGTTTGTAGGTATGTTGGGGGTAATCTCTGGAACTACTGAACCAATTTCAAAAATTCTTTCACAAATAGGAAGCTACATTATCCGTGTATCATTAATAATCATTATAGGCTATATTTTATTTTTAACTGAAAAAAATTTTTCAAAAAAACTTATAAACCGAAGCGAAGCGAGGGCGGGTCGCTAGTTTTATTATAATGTTAATATTACACCTCCCGTACTATCACTATTTATTGCCTCAAGGACAGGTTGACTGCGAGAAAATGCTTTATAGCATTATGTCCGCCTTTTGTTAAAACAATTTAGTGTAAATAAATAAATATTCGATTCCATAATACAGTGGTGCTTGGACGATCGTATCACATCCTGAATGAGAAAGAGATCGCTGTTGATTGACTATTTTCGGTTCTCCATTCCATACCATCAGCCTATGTCTCTGAACTGCTGGATATTGATTGGCCTTTCTCGAGGTTCACCAACGCATGCCATCGTCCGCTCTTCAAATCTTTCGCTTCTGTATTAGATGTTATTTAACTTTATTCATAAAAAACTGATGTAAGAACATGTTTCTATTTAAACAGAATCTTGAAACAATGAAATTATAAGTTAGAGACACAACAGTCAGTTAGTCCATACCGAGAATGAGGTACCCTTGCTGAGATATCGTCATATATTTTCCTTATTGGAAGTTCAATAATGTCAAATGTCGTACCGTAAAATATTGACCAACCAAGCGTTGGTACCATTATAAACACTTTTTTTCGATCCTAAACAAATTATAATAATGACAATATGACAATTATATTCACTGCCCTAATTCAATGTACAGGGTTTGTTCCACAATGTTATATTTGCGGTTGACGCCAGCTAGCTGCCTATTGAATAAATCAATAATGAGCTGCAAAGGAATTTGTATTTTTTCGAACACTCGATTGGCCAATATTGATGATGTCCGCCTTTGACATCCGACAGCAGGGCACAAGCCTCCCTTAATAAATCACTGGGGAGTTTCGAGTCATAATTCACCATCCAAGCCCATTACGGATTGGTGGATATGCCGCAGTTTAATAATAAAATTCGTTTTTCAATTAAAACCAAGGGATTCAATTAAACGCCGATGAATAATAAAATTAACCAATACTCCTAAGTATTTCAAGTATATTCCTAAGTGATTTCAGATTTTTATTTGAGAAACTGCCTTTACCGGGTATATAATTAACAGAATTTAACGGATTATATGACCCTGTCGCTGAAAGCAAAATAAATTAAGTAGGTATATACATAGTTAAACAAAGAGAATATTTTTATTATTGTGTTTACCATATAAAAGGAGGACAACATTGGATTTTCCTAGAGCTGAGTAAAGGAAAAAGCAGGAATGTTCTAAATAACTTCTAAATAACTGAATGATTAAATAAAAGGAAAAAAAGCCATGTCAATAGTAAAAATATATTTATGCATACAAAAAAATTCTGGGAAAACATACATTTTAATGTAACTATGTCGCAAAGAACTGTAGAACATATTGGGAAATCGCGCGACATTCATCCTGTTTACAACTTTTTAGAACTATTCCTACGACCTTGTTTATTTTACAAACTAAGAGAATTCCCACATTTGCGATATGTGCGTTTAGGCTACGTTTCTATATAATATAATATTATAATATGAATTTATGTTTTATATAGTTTATAGTATATATTTCTTTACCTTTAATCCACTTCAGTATTATGTGCATAATGTGATAATAATAGGTATTCTTGGAAATACTACGTCCCGTGTTTAGAGACGTGGTCTCTAAACACAATATCGTCAAATGTACCCACGATTTTATGGACATGTCTATTTGCAAGCAAAACGTGTAGTCGCTTTATTTAGTTTCAGGAAAATACATATCCACATCATGTTAAAAAATGTTAAATTTTAGATCCCAACAAAAACATGTTTGTAAAAAATGCTGTTAATCCTCGCGACTGTTGCGCCAGCAAAAGTGATGAGATTTAAGTCGCCAAGACTTGTTTAATGGAATTGTATTTCCTGTGGCTTGGCCATTTCACATAGGGGTCCGTTAGGTTATATCAATGGGAGAGATGCACGATTATCAACATTTATTACAGAAATGTTTTTGTTGGGATTTCACATTTTTTTGGAAGATTAAGTTTTCAATAATCGCTACAACGTTTCAACCTTTACTTGTACATTACCCAGCAGTGCGGTGGCGGTCATGTAGTTCACGTAGTTCATTTGGTTCACGTAGTAAGTTTGTGGTATTGGTTAACATTCAATAAGCGGTAGCCTATCAGTATGTAGATTTTGCACTGCATAAGTGTGGAGACAGTTTTAGCGTTACCAAACATACTGAATACTGAATGTCAATACAGATCATTTATTTGACTTATAATTAGTTGCTATGAAGATACATTGATTGTGGCAAGAGAAGAGTGTTTTTGACAATTTTATGTTATTGCTGGTTGATTCAAATATAGCTTTATGAGCTCACAATTAAGTGACCCGCGTTCGAGTCTCTGCTCCGTTATATTTTTGCTTTTCTTTTATTCATCTCTTTTTCTAATATTTGCTTTATCGTTTGAATGACAACACGCACAGGATATAATACTCGTATATTCAGAAATTACCATAATTAATTGAGTTTAACGTGACAGTAACATCTCCATCTCTTATTGGAGGTGGCCAGAGTGGAAAAATTCCATTTTCAGATTTTTCCCATAGGTTTTATTTCAATCCTATCAGCGTGCCAAATTTCAACTTCCTAGCGCCTCTGGAAGTATGGAAGTAAGCCTCTTCATGTCTGGCGCCCTGGACGGTCGCCCAACCGCGCCCTACCTTAACGCCGCTACTGCATATCCCCGACTCGAATAAAAAATCCCACTTTAGTGACAAAATTATGGTTTTTTGTGTTCATAAATGTTCAAAACTATAAGTCGTAGAAACTTGAAAATTCACATTTTAATTTAGCTCCTAAACTTCTCATCTGATTATGAGTATAATTTTTATCCGTCTGTTTTTCCAGTGTAATAAATATAATACGAGGGGGTTAAAAGTACGCTGAGTTGCTTCGAGAAAAGGGTGCAGTATTCGGTAATGCGGCGAGTCTTGGCGGGAGCACTTTCATGCCCCCTGATATAAAACCCGAGTTATTTAAATGTGTTAATTTTCTTGTTACCTTACTCAGCAGTCAGCTCATTTAACTTAAACAAAGTTTTCAGAACATACCACTTGCATACCTGCAACATTGCCTAATCAGCATCGACGAAACAACTCAAACGACCAACCTAAGGTAATGAATCACTTTTACTTCCATGAAGCTGACTCACTAAGCAAGCATGTGTGTTGTTGGTAATTCTTGCGACATATGTTTGTTTTTCCAAAGCTTTTTCGTTTTACTTAAGTGAAAATTCCATTTATAAATATTTATTTCTTTAAAAATAGTTCATTGTTTCGACATTTCCATCTTAATAAATGTCCGTCTGTCTATATGTACATAAGTTCGGTGTAACTAATGACAGGAAATATTGTCCTGATTTTATTGCAACTCGCGCAGCACTATGTCTTGCAGGGGTTTAGGTTTTATATTTTTTATTAACTATTAAGGTTTTATTAGTGAAATTCAGGATCTAGATTATATTTTCTATTTCGTACTTATCATTAAACTTATTTTAATGACAATTCTTCACGTGTGATTTTTTTGCTGAATACGTAATATTTGGTGTAATGGAATTATTAATATTAGGTACCTACTATCAAGAATTATTCTTCCATTAGATTTGTATTTACTCCGTATATCTACCATTAATTCTAGTACTAATAATACCACTGGGTATTACTGTACTACTAGCTAGTGCCTACTAGGAAACACGTGATCCGCACGCTGCTGGCGGGTTACACTTTATTTACTCTTGCGTTCGTCAAGTTTATTTAACTTATCACAAGCACAATAAACATTCGTAGCGTTATTGAGTGCCGGTGTTGACTCGCTTGATCTCTCGTCAGTCCCTAAATAGTTAGCTGGTTCATCGACCTCGGTGGCCTTGCCCTTCATGGTCGCGCGGAATCAAACCATTCTTCATACAGCTCATCCGGCTGCGGACGGACGGACCTCGTCACACTGGATTTATTTATCAACATACGCAACTACACAACTCGGTCGGGTATACAACCTGTTACATTTACCAGAAGGTGGCACAAATGAAAAGATTTATGTACTTGACGGGGACCTCTTAAACTTTACAGCGTAGTTTAGTACCGTGTCTAATCTGATCTCGTTTCGAGGCGGTTCGTGTCCTAAAGGCTTCTTTCCACGAATTTAAGCATTCGCTAGAAATTTATGGGTTTACGTAAGCACCGAGAATTATAAACTATTTGGGTAAATTTAATGAAATTTATGCCACTAAAAAGAAATGTAATGCTTATCCGTTAATACTGATGTTTGTGACAGAAAAAAATCTAATCAGCAACTTAAGCGTGGACGAGTTCTGTCGCTAGAGCTTGAGGACTGACTCTAAAATTAGTGCAAAGATGATTTCCTCACCTATGTATTGACTATTGCGTGAAATGACAGTTTGCAGGATAGCAATGATTGAAAATTCTGTTCCAAGAAGCGTGAAATGAGAGTAAGGTAGGGAGGGTACATCTGCCGATTACGACGTGGAGGCGGTGAAGGGCGGTGCGCCGCATTCCTTCTCACCACACTGCTACGCTTAGATAGTTCACTGGCGTCCCATCTCGAAGGGAAACGTCCTTTTAAGTACATTATTTTTTATTTGAATTATTAAAAGCTATAGATATATAAATATCTAACAAACTGTTGATGCTACTAAAACACAGAATTGTTGTATTCTAGCTATAGAGCATAGAATTCTCTACAATTTTCTTTATTGGGCTATTATCGTCAATCCCTCATCACGAGGTATACAGCTAGTGAAAGTTTTAGAAAAGTGCCTTCTGTTAATTATTAATTTGAACTTTACTGTTAACATTTAACAATTTTTCGAAATATCATTTTCTTTCTATGAAGTAAATTGTAGCGAATTTGTACATAGAAATATTCTATGGAAAATATGTTTTACCATTTTTGTCTATCGTCAACAGTTTATATTAAATAAGCCTTAAATTTCCGCAAGTAAGGCGGACTTAATTCAGTTCACTGAAAACGCTTGAATTCGCATCAACTTAAAAAAATGTGATTTAATCTTACAATTAATCCTTATTTTCTGCTAATTATTTATGTGTAATTGTGACAAACGTGTATTTGTTTTTCGTATGTAATTACTGCAATCAGTATTCACATACATATTTAATCGTAATTGATTAATACCATTAACTACTTAATACCATTGATTAAATACCATTAGGTAACCATTATTTATGTGCTTATTTATTATAGGCAGCAGACGAGCATACAGTCCACCTGATGGTAAGTGGAATCTGTTGTCCATATATATCCGCGATACATGTCAACATCAGTCCAGAATGGCAAACGTTGGCACGCCCCCTAATGCGCTGCCTACCTTTGAAGATTAAGGAATGGATTGGGAAAATTGGGAGGGATAGGATGGGATGGGAATGGGCTCTGGCATAATATGTCACTCACTAGCGAAATATGTACATACATTGGAGAATAGGATAAAGTGGAAAGTCTTCTCTGAGAGAGGGGTAACGAGGCCAGTCGAGTGCGCCCAGCGACTGTTGAATTGCAGCGTGCACCCTCATTCTCCATAAGGTGTTAAAGAGTTGCAAAGGTTGTGTGTATTTGTGCAAACGCTCGATTGGCCGATATTTTATTTTTATTTTATTTAGGGCATTAAGCTCTCTTTTTGTACGATACATATTGTGTAGTCTTCCATTCCATCCATAGTACGATCTGTGTGAGGGGTGACGTGGCCAGTCGAGTGCACCCAGCCGCTGTGGGAATGCAGCATGCACTCTCCCCCTACTCTTTGCCTATGACTTCGTTTACGTGATCTAAATTAACAGTAGCATCTGTGTTCATCCGAATTACAATGTACTCGTAGGTGCTTATTTGTCAAGTTCCAACGAAATCGCTGAAACCGTTTCGATGTGATTGAATAACAAATATTCCTACATTCGCATTTATATTAGTGGGATAATTAGTAGGTTGTACTGGTAATGTGATAAATGCGAATAACGAAGAACCTGAACATTTCTATTGTCTGAATTAACTACTTAATTAACCGCTTCACGTGCTTCTCTCCTAAAAAACGGTCACGTGATTTTTTCTTCGACAAGAACGTAATATTATTTGTGTCTTCTACGATAATCGCAAAAATCAGAGACGTAGTGATCATTTCCAACGTTGGCTTCATTACATAGGCAATAATGGTCGAGTATGACATACGATGAGCAAATGGCGGCCCACAGGAAACGGCGCGAGGTTGGACACACGCTATTACAATTAGACGGACAAGACACCGGCTACTGTAATTACCGTCACGCAACTCCACATTTCATAGACGGCATTTGTAAGCCGGGCGAGTTTTGATCATCTATCCCACGGCTAGATGTGATGAGTAATCGTGGCTCACGCACAACTGACTAGTAATTTCGGGTTACACAATTTGTAATTTTGTTTCGGAAAGAATGTTCAAGGCAATTTTTATTACTGTGGCTATACAGTAGCAAACGCATTAAAAAAATAAAGAGCAGTAAAGATTTTTTTCCACGGGCGACAGTATCCACTTAATTACCACCAAGTGAACTGCGTGCTCGTCTTCTGCCTTCTACTTATAAAAAAGTAAAGTAGGCAAGGCTGCGAGTTGCGAACGGTCTACACTTTATTATTATTACTAGTTATTAACAGTTTCGCTGATGCATCTAGCTAGATCATCGATATGGGAATAGACTAGATGATACATCATACATTCTCATCAAATAAACCTGGTTGGCAACTTCTATTGTGAATAAGATGAGGAGGTGTTCATATAAAGTAAAAAAAAAATGAAACTTTAGTACTACGTAATAAGAATGTTCCATTTTCAAAGCACATATGAATTAAATCATTGGAGAGCCACTGAACATAGAACACAATTAGACTGTAACATGCCTGCCCTACAGTGCTTGAATAACATATTATCTAGTATGTATTCTGAAATCGATGATCTAGATACATCTCTATTATTGACTACATTTGATTAATCTAAGAACTCATCTAGTATATTATTTTTGAAAGGGTTCACTGTAGGTGCACTTAGACTTCGCCAAGTAGCTTGTTTCAGTCTTTTACCTACCATGGGATTAGGCAGGAAGTATTTTATGGCATTGCGAAAACAACGCTACGCTTGGGTGTACGCATGTCGAACGCAGACAGCCTACGACTGTTAAGGCTACGATCATGAACAATGTTAGATTGGTAGTTTGTTACAATTGTTAACAATGTGAGACTATGATCACTACATCAATGGCAATGGGGTCTAAGTCAGAGCTTCAATATTTTTAAGACTGACAATACTATGTAGACCAAGGTACGAGTATAGCAGTGCTATGACCAGAACTAAGCACGGGCCATACCACGACTGAAGATACGCCGCATTGTAGTCGCAGTGCCATGACGCTAGCTCGATGTTGATATAGCACATAGTCTAAGAGTATCTCTTCTCGACTCACTTTCGAGGTGTCGTGAGTTCGAACCCCGGTCCCTACCACGGAATTTCTATTTCAGTACAGCTTTCTTTAATTATCATTAGCTCGGCAGTGAAGGAAAAGAGTAAGGAAACCAGCGTTCGTCGAAAGATTAAATGGACAATATTCCGTTAAGTAAATATTTATGCAATTCATAAAAAGTCTTTATTATTTTCATTATAAAAGGGCCACGAACTTATCCGACTACCTAACACTATGTTGAAATGGCTCATAGCCTAAGGATATCTATTCTTGACTCACATCCGTTCCCGAGAATTAAAGAAAATCGGGGGCATAATATCCATTAATCTGCACTGAATCCGTGTGGTGGATATGAACACGAAATCCTCCCGTGAAAGCCATTAAAAATATCTTTTAAATTCATTAGGAAATTAGGTACCTACTAAGCTTGAGAATATTGTGAACGAAGAGCTATCGCCGTCTCTGTTACTCACGCGTGGATTACTGTTATATTATGTTAGTAACAACATAGTAGTGCGATCCTTTTCACACTTGTGACCTTCTAAGCGCTATAATATAATTTTGTAGATCGTAAGTTTTGCATAATTATATTACATACATAGTATACTTACATACATTTAACCACAAGCGAGACTGACGCGCGTTCGTGACTTGCAAGAACTATAATTAATGTGAGGTGGACTGTACAATGTCTTGTGTGTCATATTTTTTTATTAAACAAGATCTAGCGTATCACAGCAATGCGGCACTATACTAATTATTGGTACCCACAATAATGGATTCAAAGTCCAATCCTGGCAGGTAAAATACCATCGATCTACAGACATTCCAAGAAACGGAGGTTTACCTACCTTATTTGGTGATTTAATTTCTAGGAATTTCAGGAAATAAAAAAAGCAGATTCGTCATCATTATTTTATTATTTCCCACAATAAAAATAAATTAATCAAAAAGATAAGAACTAAGTAATGGTTTCAAAAATTGTTTCGTTAATTTCTATAGCATAACTTAAGTTATAGTTAACCTTAATCTTTCCTTGCAGAGATCAAAGTTCAGCCAGTAACCAACCAGTAACAGCTTATATAGTAATCAACCAAGATTACGATCACATTGACGCTTTATATTCGAACTATATTTCAAAAAGTTGGTCAACTACATTATTGGTCAGTACCATCAATCGATATGGGAATAGACTGGATGACATATCATACTTTCTTATCAAAGAAACCAACAAGTTGGCAAGTTATAGAGGGGAGGAGGGCAGTGAAGCAGATGAGGGGGGGTTATTAAAAAGTCAAATTTGAAACTTCAGTACTAGGCACGTAATAATAATGTTCCATTTTCAAAGCACATATGAATTAAAGAATTCGAGAGCCACTGAACATAGACAGTGCCGTATTAAGCCAGCGCGGGGCTCGTAGCAAATTCTATCAAAAGGCCCTTGGTTTGCTTTAGATTCTTAAGTTCTTTCTTAATTTTTTTTTACGCTCAGACAGGTGTGGGTGCGCGGGCCCCCCAATGCGAGGGGCCCGTAGCATCTGCTACTCTTGCTACGTGGCTAATCCGGCACTGAACATAGGACACTATTAGACTGTAACGTGCCTGCTCTAGAGTGCTTCCATAACTAGTATATATTCTCAAATCGATGGTCAGTACCAACAATAAAAATTGGAATAAAAAGCATCAAAGTAGAAACTGACTAAAAATTATTTTACAAAAACGACATTTAATAGGAAAACAGTTTGAACGAATAACCTTGTGTTTTTTTTATTTACTACTGAAGCAGGCTATAACTATTATCAGAGCAATTTAATGTTGTGATTTGTGTAGGTACTATTGTAATTGACTTATTTCTCTTTTTCTCGATCTTTTTATATTTAATCAATGGTAATTTTTTAGGTACTTATTCACATAAGGAATCAGTTTCAAGTGAAATCTTAATAAAATAACATTTGTTTTACTTCATCTTAAAAATCAGACATTTCTATGAAAAAAAAAAGAGAAACTTGACGTAATGAATGGCAATGTAATTTTAAGTTAGAAAATCTTAACCAAAGTTTAAAAGTCCATATCAACTATAAGGTGCTCAGATAACATCATAAATATATATTATCTCTGCAACAGGAAGGGACGTTCCACGTCGGCTAATTGTTATTCCTATAGGAACAAAATTTATGCATAAATCGCAAATTAGGACAGCAGTCACCAACGATATGCGTGCAGGTGCATTTGAGCACACGTCGCGGCCGTGGAACTTCAACTGTACAGGAACACAACTACACTAGTATTCTTACTAAGTATTCATTTATTTAACACTGTTGCACAAAGAACAATAGGCGGCCTTCGGGATACAAATTGTTGCCTTCCAGCCGATCTACAGGAGAGGAAATATACCAGTATAATAACGGCGATGCAAGCATTAAAGGAGAAAAGCGGAAGGAAAATAAAATAAAAATATACAAAAAGAAATAAAAAAAATAAGGGAAGTATTGTCACGTGATAAGCATGTGATAATGTGAATAATTTAACACTACATATATAAACATACCTACATTTAATGGAAATCCAACAGTTATTGCACAAACAAAACTGTGTAATGACTGTGCAAGCAGTTGACGCAGGGGAATAATAATTGTATGCAACTTCCCACCTGTCAGGGGAATAGCCGCAGACATTAAGAATTTAACGATTTTATTTATTGTAGGTACTATTCATGGCATTGCGTATGGTAATGTTGCTTACCCCTGTGCAAGCAGTTAAGCGGTCCCCCGCGTAACAGCACATTATATATGGCACTGGGACGAGGAACACGTCTCGACGTGTTGACAGGACGCACTAAAGGTTGTGTCGTTTAAACATGAAACACCTCAATCAATGATCAATTGAACCTTGTAGTATGTATTATCTATAGTACCAAACTGTAGACAACTCAATATTTTACCCCCTTTGATGTTGTCAGCCGTTGTAGTCATAGACCAATATGTAAATGTTGAATCAAGCGTCCGCACGACTCTATCAAGAGTCGTGGTATTTCAGACTGAGAAGTCCACGACTCCATCAGGAGTCATGAACCTGTACCTGTTTTTTTTTTATAAATATTTAAAAATAACTGAAGAAAATTATATATTGTGATAGTAAAGGACAAAAATAACAGTATGTTACGAAAAAACCGGTGGACTTGATGGGCTGGCTAATTTTGAGTATTGTATGATAGACAGAGAACGTGTTGTTGAGAACGTTGAGCGTTTGTTCTCTTTATTACAGATTGTTTGTAAACACTTTTCTGTAATCTTATGGGGCTATTAGAACTTAAATAACGATAGAATAGATCTTTATACATGTTCTTTTTTGTGTACAAAGTGCGTTCTTTATTTGTGTTGAAATTTTAATGATAAAAGTAGAACATATTGTAGGTATGGGGTAAACCTGACTTACCTAAAGATGCTATTAAAAAATACATTGCCCTCCTAAGAAAATGAATTAATTAGTAACATTTTCAACGAAAGTATAATATTAAGTAACATTATATTTGGAAATTAAAAATAAACTTAGAGAGTAAATAATAGTTATTTTGTTTTATCCATAATTCCAAGTTTCAAGCTCTCTTTTAAATTACCTAATGAAAATGGACTGATTTTTTTTTTGTCATCAAAATGCACTTGGGTGTTTTTTTCTGAGGGCAGTTACATCGCACGCTTAATAACAAAGTGACTGATTCCCTAATCGGTCGAAATTGAATTAATTACAAACCTTGGCCTCTTATGGCGACATTTATGAATCTACAATAAAAACTAACGTATAGATTCTGTTTGCGTAAAGCTTTACTTATTGTTCTGAGACCCAACACAACATCGTTCTCTTTCCGACTAATGGGTTTTCGTAGGGACCTTTAGTAGAACAGTGATGTATGTTATTATATGTTATAGCAGTCATCATGAACATGTGTTTGTTGATTTAAATATAGAACCTACAGTATTTATGTGTGTTTACTAGCAAATTCTAAGGTAAGTTTTATCTGAACTTTTGATGTAATTGGGTTTTTGAAAAAAAAATTTTTTTATCATTAATGGAAAAATCATATACACATTTTATAACAAAACTATTTTTAGTTTTTTTTATTTCGCTTTAATTAAAAAGTTATTTTTAATTACAAATAAATTTTTGAATCCAGTACCGAAAACACGCGGACAGTTCCCGAACAAATCCGAGCGCGTGTGACGTCACAATGTTAATTTCTACTCATTGTAGCACACAGCTGATACAGTATTTCGATCGATTAAATCTTGTTATTATCGTCAATATATTAATAAATATATCGAAAATGTCTAACCTTAAAAGTTATCGTGCTTGCTTCGTACCATTATGTACGAATACTACAAAAACAACTCCTGAAAAAATATTTTTAAATGTTCCACAAAATGTTAAACGTCGAAATAAATGGTTCTAAGCAATGCGACGACCTAATTCCAAAACAACATCAATTTTTTTTTGTTGTGAAGATCATTTTGATGTAAGTATTTTATAATAATATAGTAATTAAAAAATATTTATGTAAACGTATAAATGAAATAAATAGCATTCGATAAATAATTTTTTTTAACTGAACTCCAAATAATAACTTTTAAAAATTACAACAAAATTATAGCATTGAAAAAAGTTTTATGAATAATTTAAAACTATTAAATAATAAATTTGTATACAGTTGTATACAGTACAATGACTTAAGTTTAACTTAGTATTTTTATATTTTAATTGCACGCTAGGTTATGTACGGTACGAAATTGAAATTTTATAAATGTATATAATGATGATTTTTCTGGTTTTATAATGTCATTTAAATAATTCTCCTGATTTAATTTTTGTTTTAGCTGAAAGAAGATATAACAGTTGGACATAACCTAGAGCCTTGTCACCGTAACTCTCAGGTGATACTCTAAAAAAAATAAAAATATATTTAACGACGAATAAATCATTTAATAATTTAATTTACAATATTATTTTTTTATAAACTTACCTTGATGCTTTAGCACCTCGAACTTCAGCTGAATTAAACCGAATATCATTTTTAAGAAAATCTGTTATCATAAATATATCCACATCAGGTATATTATCGGAATTAGCCTTTATAAATCCTTTATATAACTAAATAAAAGTAGTTAATATAAATATTTTTTTAAACTAAATGTCGGATATTTGTCTTCAGTTTACATGTAGAAGCCTGTGATACTGTACTATCGAGAAATCCTTTTAACATTATGACGTCACAAACATGGCGACCAATCGTAGCGCGTTTATAGTCACGTGATTCTTTTTAAAATTTTATCAATTTTAAATTGTTTATAATAAATTAAATAAACATTTTTTAAGAGTATTTCGCATCGATTATTAATATAATTTACGATAAAGTTTTAAAATACATAAAAAAAATTGATAATTTTTTTTTCAAAAACCCAATTGTGCCCAATTGATTAATCGGTCTGTTTCCTTTAAAACTGTAGTAAAATATATTGTGAGACTGATTTGTTAGATACCAAACAGTAAATGATTAAATGGATCTCTTTATTAGTAATAATTACCTTAGCAATTATTAAATTAGTAACTTAAATAATGCTGCTTATAACTGATTGTGGTTATCATTTTTGAAGTCAATTCGAGTTTGATAACGTTTTGTTTTTAGAAGTTTATAGATTAGTTTTTATTTAGTTGTTGTCAGAAGGATATTCTATTATTAGTTTCACTTGAAAAAACTATATTGTTGGGATTTAATTGTAATTTTTATTATACAGGTTCACAACAAAAGTCAATCGCTAAAAGTTTATTAATTATTTATAAATATACAGACTTATTTATGACTGAAACAAGCGTAGTAGGTATACCTACGTGTATCGACTAATTTTATACAGAATTAAAATAAATTACGTCAGATAGTGTTGAAACATACAGTATTACAGTTAGTGATAAACTGACCTTTGTCAATAAAAATATTTTTGACTAGTTAAATTAAATAAAACTCACATATCAGTTAAATATATGGTAAATACACTATTGTGGAAATAAATAAGTAGTACCTATACTTTTCCTTATTTCTTATCGTACCTGAGATATTTCCAGAATATTTTTGGCCATTTCTCAAAAATCATCATTTTTTAATTAGGTGACTATTATTAAGCGTGCGACATGTTTTCAGATACCCAGTCGTCGCAGATTATGAAAACATGATTAAAACACGTATATAGAATTGTTCTTATAAATGCTGATCTAAGCCTAACTAGAAATCGGGCCGGTGACACTACGGGGACCATTTGGGTGGAAACAAAGAAACAATTTCTATTACAAATCATTCGGCGGCGCAAACTACCTGAAAGCAAGGAATCTGCTTTACTTACCTCTGCCTCGGAGAGTGCCTCAATGTCCGCTTATAATGTCCCACTGCAAGGTACCGGTTTACCCTAGTGAATCATCAGGGGTTTTGGGCCATAATCCATCACGTGGGCCCAGTGGTGGTTGGTAAACACACATGCTACAGATTTTTTTTATTTTTCGATCATATGGGTTTTCTTACGAGGTTTTCTTTCACAGCAGAACACGTGATACTTAGTAGTACTGGGCAAGCATTTGAACTCACTATCTCATCAATGAGAGAATGGATACCTTTAGCTTCTAGGCTAAAGGTACCGCTGTAGTGGTGAGAGTCCCAACCTCAGACATTTTAATACAATATGAAAAATGGTTTAATAAGAGTTTCAAGAAAATAAAAACGCATTGGAGGGGCACGATATATGTGCAAATGCATTTTTTTACACGCCCCCACAGCCCACGATGCATGAAACCCCACAGCCGCTGGACACACTACTTGCCAATTAACCCGCTCTCACAGGATTACCGTTAAATGTACTACATTTCCCTCTTTATCCTATTTTCGCAATGTACGTACCTACGTGTTTCGGTAGTGAGTGAGATATGTCAGATCCCATTCCCATCCTATCCTAACCCCCCCATTTTCCCAAACCTTTCTCCAAATCTATTCCTTTAAATCTTCAAAGTTAGGCAGAGCTTCCCGGGCCGTGCTAAAGTTTGTCATTCTGGACTAATATCCATATCCGAGTATCCATTTACTGTCTGCACCTCTGCCGCCTTTTTTCTATTTAAAAAATGGAATAAGGTTCATGCAACCACGAAATGGTACAACTTAGTATTTACTGAATACTAAGTTACTGACCACATGGCAACAAAAGAGTATCTCCATAATCTTTTTAAAATTCCGAGTTACCATCACTACCGTCGACAGCGGCGACACGCACTATGCCTCCCAATTTGTTACCTGTGTTATGCAACCAGAAAATTGTCGCTTGCATTATGTACGTTACACTGTACGATTACGCGAATAAAAATGGAGTTTCAACTGACTACCAATTATTTCTTCCTGAAATTGTGGAGAATACTCATTTTTCTCAAAAAGAAAACAAACAAACGATCCAGACTAAGCAGATGAAAGAAGTCCAAGTGCAGTTTTAGAGTAAATAAAATAGACATTATTGGCCAGCTTTAGAATAACAACTTCCCATCTTTTCTATGGTGAAGGTGCATGCAACGGGCATGAGGCCCACGTGATGGTAAGTAGCTACCGCCGCCCATAAACACCTGCAGCACCTCTCCCCTCGGTCTCGTAAAAGGCGACTAAGAGATAACAAAGCTGTTACCACAAACGCCGAGTAACTATACTGCGACGTTTGCTCCGACGGCAGAGGCGTTCTTGGGAAATAAATGACACACAGTCTTCACTCCAGCAATTTATTTATCAGTAAAAGTATTTAAATAGAAAAAAAAAACACCTAAATAAGGTGTTTTTTACAAATACATTGTTGTACAACATGGTAACATGTACAATTACAAGCGTTTTATGAGATATTCACAAACATACAGATACACAAGGTTTTATCGAAGTAGGTATAATAGACTGGTAGTCTTTATAGATCGAAAATTAGACAGCAGAATGAATCCAAATGCAATCGAGTCAAAGACTTTGATTTAGGTTTTTCATTAGCGACCAGTGGTTAGGATTTAGCAGCTAGAAGGTCGGTAAAGGACTATACTCGAAAGACTATTGTTACAATATCACCTCTGAAAAAGTGGAATCGCCAAGTCGTTTAGCCACCATGTTTTTTTAAGGCCCTACATCCCTCATGCACAAGACAAGGTGTCCAGAGTGTCCATGTGGAGCAGTGGACGATAAAAGGACTGGTTAAGTTATTATAAACATACTTTTACAATTTCCGACTCACAATTTGTTTTTGCCAAAATTTAAAAATGGGGATAATGGAAAATTATAACCCCATTTTAATTTATTTTTAAACGCCTATTCTAAGGCATTTTTAGTGAACTTAGCCCTACTTAAATATAGGTGTAGACTTCTATATAGGTACCTACGTGAGTAATAATCTATATACATATAATAAAACGCAATCCAAGGAGCGACACAAATCCCAAAACAGCCATTTTTAGATTTTTAGAACCTACTGAACGGATTTTAATGAAAAGTTCATTAAAATCCATTAGCTGATGTGCCGTAGGGTATAATTTATCCAGATCAATTATAGAGTTTCCACGGGGATTACTCTAAAATTCACGCGAACAAAGTCGCTGGCACCGCTAGTAATTAAATAAAGCTGTTTCCGATAACATAAAAACAAGCCTTAGATTAAAAGTCAACGTTGATATAGATAACAGATAAGTATTATTCTATAGTAGGCCTACGGCCTAGGCACTCATAGCTTTGAAAATATTATTAGCAAAGTATTCACAGTGTGCTACTATACCAATATAAAACTATTTTTTATCTATCTCTACAAAAAAAAAACATATTTAGTTACGAATACGAAATTTCGCAATAGTTTAGCCATTACAAGCAATTGTCGAGCGTGTTCGGCTATGTGGTGATTAATAGACTAATGGCATGGTTTGTATGGGATATTGCGTGTGTCCTATGTCATAACAAGGCATCGTGCATGATCGCACAGTTGCATACCTATAAGACTAATTGTCCATAAAGTGGAACGTGGAACTCCGCGACAACTGTCCGAGGACTAATCCACTGGTCAATTAATCTGTTCAATTGATTTCGTAGTTAGTTGATCGACTGTTTTTAACTGAAGTTGCTTTTAAATACTGTATACTTTAATGGTATACTGTATTTTAAATAGTTAATTGTCGGAATTAATTAACAAGAGCCCATTCTTATCCCTCCCCATTTACTCAATTCTTTTTCTAAATTAATTTCCAAATCTTCAAAGGTGGACAGTGTATCCGAAGGCATACCAACGTTTGTCATCTGAATTGATATTGACATGAATCGCGGATGTTCATGGGTGACAGTATTCACTTACCATCACGTGGCCTGTACGCTCGTCTACCGCCATCTTGCGAAAAACTTAGGAGCCATTGTTGGTTTACTGGTTTAAACCAATTTTAAATACCATCGAAGTGAATGAAGAAGCTAAGCTACCTCAGTGATATTACAGATCAAGTCTAACGTCTGGATAACTAAACGATTCCCGGTCTTTGAGTTCGAAGAGTGTTTATGTTTTTATGCAGTCTGCATAGAGGATAATTACCAAATAGTCAGCCTAAGGTAAGAATGATCTAAGAAACTTCTATTTATGTAGTCCTAAGAGCGTTAACTAGCATTTAGGAGGGACAGAGTGCACGCTGCATACCATGTTACCCCTTTCTCATAGAAGACTACCTTGAAATGTACTGCGTTTCCCACCCCCAATGTATGTAGGTATTTATTTCCCCAATGTACTTACAAATGTGGGCATGTACTTCGGTAGTGAGTGAGATATGCCAGAACCCCAGAGCCCATTCCCATTCCATCCTATATCTCCAAAGGTAGGCAGCGAATTCGGGGGCATGCCCACATTTGTCATTCTCGACTGATGTTGGCATATATTGCGGATGTATCCACTTACGATCAAGTGGACTATATGCTCGTCTGCCACCTTTTTACCATAAGGGAAAAAAAAGGCTGTTCGAAAAATATAATTTCCGCGAGATTAAATCCAATCGCGCAAATTTACTGCGGCATTAAAAACACTGGGGGATTGCAATCCCTAATCGTGAAGCCAGTGACTTTAAAATTGTATAATAGAATGAGTTGAATATAGCTTAATTTATTGATTTGAATTAATTGAATAAGCCACCGCACGATTAAGTAACTTAAACTCAATTAATTTATTGAGTAAGTAATCAGTGCTATTACACAAAATAACAAAAAATGGTGGCAAGGTAGGTTAAATAAAGGCCTTTGTATAATAATGAAACTGTGAAATATGCTTTGAAGTCTTATCAATCGCTGTTAACGAACGTACTCATAGTATGTATGTACTCGTAAATGAACATTCAAAGGCATTTGGTCTCATAAAGAATTGCGAGACAAATCAATTTCAATTTATATCAATATCATCAATCTCCGCAATGCTGTATGTAGACTGCATTTTCCATTTCTACTGTGCTGAAGGCACGTCTTTGGTAATTTATTGTCGTAATATTTTTCACGCCAAATTAAAAATCAGGCTTTCGTGATTAAGCAAGTAGTTTGAGCATTTCAATGGAAATTGGATTTTAGTGTCAATGGACAGACCATGTTTGTCGCACCCGACCATTGATGAGATTATTAGACGAGTGGATAAATAAAGATCCTGTACTAGAAAGCATAGTGTGTAACCACTACAAGATAAGTAGATACGTTTGCACAAGTACATCAATAACCTAAAGGCTAGCTTAATGGTGGTCCATTGAGGTATACATGACCACGTCAGGATGGCAATAAAATATGATTACCAAGCTGACGTGGTCGGCAGGAAAACCTAGTATGTAAATATGTCTTATATGCTACAGCTTCTTTGGTAATCAGTTACATAGCAGAAACTTCTAGATCTCTGCATGTCGCATAGTCTCGTGAATGAACAGTTATCACTAAGTTACCGGATCTACATCAGACGTTGTGATTAATAAACAAACGAACGATAGAAAGGACACAACGGCCTACTTCTCGAAACCATTCATTACAACTGGCTTAATAAGCACAGATATCGGAGAATGGACTGCATGTAATTATACAACTACACACGTAGATAGATATATGATAACGTTCTTTAAAAAGCAGTTTTGCTATTCTTTATGACATCTTACGATTACCAGACAGAGAACCAAATGTTTTCATTAAGAAACGAAAACGACTCAATGCTGCGGTCCAATACCTTTTTCTTTTAACAAATACTTTTTTATTTCAAAAACCCATTGTTTAAAAATCTATTAACTCTCTGTTGTTCCCTCTGTTTAGGCGTGACAACTTAACTCCGCCAAAAAAACCAAAGCCTATTGAGTGCTGCGGACACTGTGATTTCAAATTTCAATGTGTTTGAACTCTCAATAGTTTAGTTTTTCATTTCTTATTGCTAAATTAAGAGGTAACTAAACTAAAAAAAGGATGGAATATTGCTTAGCAATAAGAAATAAAGATTTAAAGTATTGGGAGTTCAAAATGTCATTGCACTGTTGGCTAATTTTAATAATGCTGAAGCTTTTTTTACAAAAACAATTTTGCACCAATCTTTCATCTAACCAATTAATAGACGCTCTCATAATAAAAACGTTGCGTAGTTCATCCTTCATGTTGCTTTATGCATGCTTCGGTTACTTAAGCGCTCAAATTAAAAGTTGTAAATGGCGAGATAAACATTTCATGGCTCGTAACAGCAACATAGTTTAGTGCTGCTAAACGCAGAGACGATCAACAACCTACTGTAATGCAAATTTACGATGTAATGGAGCTATAAATTCACCATCCAATAAAGTTGCCATCTTTCATTAGAATTGGCTGTGACGAACAAAACTGCTTTCTTCAGTCACTGGGGGATTTATTTCTTAAAATAAGGTGTTGTTGAAACCAGTGAATTGAACATTAAAAGCGCAATAATGATTGCGGTGTGACAAGCTGAGAGCAATCGTGACCGCGGCGTGGAATTGCGAGGTGGATGTATCGGCGGCGACGGCGCTGGCACCGCAATCGGCGCGCGCGCAGCCAAGCGGCCTGCGTAATGACAGCTCGCCCGCCATTACCTCTCATTACCCCGCAGTCACGTACCACAGGCAGAAATGGATTTGTCTTTGCAAAAATAATGATTGCAGATTGCAGACCGCCTTCAAAGAAAATTGGATTTGAATGCGCGTAAACAGGATTCAGAATGCACCCGTCACTGTCTTGAGGATGAGGGGGGCGTGAGGAGGAGCGTCAGGTCGTTGTACTTACCTTGGCGAGAATTCCACCTTCAATGAATCAAGCTTCTATTTTATTCTACTACCTGCTCAATTTTGCACATTGCTTTAAACTTTGAAAATTGACATCACAAATATATTATGTGAAAAAAACAGTTTATTAATATGTATAGGTAGGTACCTATATATTATGTTCCATAAATTAATAAAGACAGCAAATGTTTCGATAAAATTGACACGCTGAGTGAGCAGCAACACGATCCGAAACCTAATTTTTCATGACGTAAGGGCATTCAAACAACACAATGTAAAATGGCGTTGGGAACACAGTTCAGCACAAAATGTTGTAATTTTCAACGGCTCTGTGATTCATGCTTCATGCTTGCGTAATTATACAAAATCGTACCTATTTGTGAGAACACAAAATAAGTGCTTCTATTTAAAATTTGTATTTATAAAAGGCTAATTACAAGATAAATTCTCTGCAACTTTCATATTGCATTTTAATTAGAGTAGTTATAAAACGCGAGGTAGATGGAATATAAAACAGATGTGGTAAGAACCCAGTAAGAACCCATAACATATTTTACTGGATTATAAAGAAATTATCAACCAATTGGTATAAAATCGCCAACACAGCAACTGCATATCTGAATATATTTATTATACAGCTGACATTGTGGTCAGCTCATAGCTCAGCCATCTGTCAGCGCGTAACAAAATCCAGTAGCGTGGCAAGGCATCGACCTCGAACATTTCACACATAAATCTTGTGCGCGGCCGTGTTCGGTGTTCGCTAACAAATTACAGCGCGTCACCCAACCGAGGGCCGTTATTACAACTAATTGGCGACAATCAAACTGGCTACTGGCTTTGTATAGAGCTCTCAAAACGTTCAGTATGATGGTATTATTGAAGCCACTGATGAATAATGATATAACTGAACCATTGGACACCTATCCTATGACTGTCTAAAGTAAATTTAGATTTAATTTAGACGGTCATAACTGTTCGCAGCCCTACGGCTGCGACGCGACGGCAATATGGTTTTGGGCAAGATTTTGAGTTCGGAGTCCTGAGAGAAACCTTAGAACAGATTCTCTGAAAAAAAATAGGTGGGTATATACGAGGGAGGTCCAAAAGTTTCCGGCCTTACAAGGAAAAAGGACACTCAAGTTCATTATTATTTTTATAAAGTATTTTTATTTTTCAATATACAATAGTTTCCGTCTATTTGAACACACTTTTCGGATCGTTTAATTAGCATTTCTACCCCAGTATAAAAATAGTCAAAGTTTTGTCTTCAAAATGGGCGAAAACTGCAGCGGTCACTTCATCATCAGTGGAAAATCTTGCAACTACGGGTGCGTTGTCGTGGAGAAGCCGCACACCTTTGGTTAGTTTTCTACGACGTTTCTGCTTGATTGCTTCCTGTAATGGTTCTATAAGGTTAGCATAATAGCTTCTAGTTACCGTAGTATTGCGTTCTTTTATGTCTATAAGCAATATTCCTTGACAATACCAGAATATCGAAGCCATAATTTAATTTCTATGGAATTTGTAATAATACAAATTGTAATAATAATCTTTTTGATGGACCTTTGGCTTCGGTGTTTCACCAGAACGACGCCACTCCATCGACTCCCATTTGGAATGGGGGTTATAGTAAAGAACCATAGTTTCATCTCCAGTAACAAATTGACTCCAAAAAATCGTTTTCGTTTCTTGGAAAAGCCTCTAAACGCTCCTTAGAGCACGCTACTCATTCACTTCGCTGCACACTTTAAAGAAGTTTTAGCACCCACCTCGCATATGAAGAATCCTAAGGACTGGAGTTTTTGAAAGCCCTGTCCTTGGTGCCGTCGGTCGCTCAGAACCCCTTCTTCCACTAATTTGATGTTGTTTCGAGTGAGTGCCTCAACGGGTCGACCGAAGCGAAGATCGTCGTCGATGGACTCTCGTCCTAAACGAAATTACTTAGGTATATCAATCTTTGACGGTGGAAAATGATGAAGAAGAATCTCCGTACACATTATCCGACCTTTGTTTGATATCGGTCGGGATAACACCTTCCTTTGTAAGCAACTTAATCACGGAACGAACTTTGTAAGGAACTCTAAAAATTATACACGAATTAGCAGGATAAATGACAACTACAATAATGTTTTAGATGTTTTTTTAGACATCTAGAAATATGTCAGGGCAGAAAATTTTGGACCTCCCTTCATATATACCTACCCAGTGGTGAACTAAGATCTTGAGGGGCCCGGGACTAACAACTGAAAGGGAGCCTTTTAAGGGATCAAAACTATGGTTCTAAAATAAAAACCTTTTCCTTTTGCATATAAAATGCGGGATCCCCTCTAGGGTGGGGCAAGGGACTGATAGCCGGCCCTAGCCCCTAGGTTAACCAGCCACTGCATATATTATATACCTGTAACTGATGAGCATACGAATAATAACCATGTACCTAATACTGCTTAGAACAAAAGGTACAGTGCATTTTGATGACATTCGAGAAAAATACAAAAAATGGTAAAATTTCCATTAATCAAGCAAGAAACTTGGAGTTTTAAATAAAACAAAAAGAATAACCATTGTTTATTTTCTTTGTTATTTTTAATTTCCGAATATAATATTAGGTTTCAATTTAGTTAGGTGCAATTCGGGCTATAACCTTAATTCTGCTTAAGAAAAAAGAATTTTAAATACATGATTCAAAATATTCTGAATAACTGATATCATCGAAGAATGTTTAATTGGAAAGATTGTAAACTCGAGCATGTTAAGGTTCATTCACCTGTGAACTCGTAGTACTTGTTTCAAATGAGATTTTTATTTACGCTGTTGCCTTATAATCTGTAGGTAGAAAAGATTAAGGTGCAGTATGTAAATTGGTACTTTATTGATCAATCGATAGGAACTTCTAATTAGATCGATTCATTCCTATTAGAGCGAACTGCACAAAACGAGCTGTAGGTGCGCCGCTGGACTTTGCTATACCTATTCCATGGCATCGTAATTGTTGGTAATAAAGATTAGAGTGTAGGTAAAGGTCCTATATAGCTAGATGTATTATCGAATGTGTTGATTTGACGCTGAAGTAAGACGACTTACGACTCTTTGGTAAAGCTAAAATTGCCAGTGTAAATAACCTTCAGTGTTGTATGCCGGGGAACGTGTAGGTATTGTATTGTTACCTTTCCCCTATAAATTTTATGAGTATTAATGGTACACACGGTAAAATAGTCTAGGTGGACACTAGTCCACAGACTAGACGCTCAAATAACCGAGCTACTGAAGCTATGAGAACCGTCAGTAAAATTTTGTTACAATATGTAATTTAAGTAATAAGTACTATAAGTTCAGTTAATAAGTGAATCAGTTAACATCGTATCTATGTGGGCGTGTGTTGTTATACGTAGTGAGCAAGACCAGTTCCCGGCAAACCTTCTATTTTACCGTGTGTACGTAACCTACGTACTCGTACACACACCTACGTAATCTGTGTACAATCGCAGTCATTGCATGGCAGATAGATGCGGTCTGTCATATAATCTCTGCATACAAATCTCAGATTACTTTAATTTCAAACTCATTCAATACTCCGTAGCTTCAAATGTTTTACTTCGCAGTTGATGAATGTCCAAATTATCATACCGAACTTATTAACGACGAAAATCGGACCCGGAGAAGATTATTGAATATCCGCAATTAAATACCGGAAACAACAGCAACAGAACCAATCAGCAACAACAATTCTTTCCCATCGAAATAAATTTGATATCAAAATAATGATAAATAAATAAAATTATGAGCTATTCTAAACACGGCCGTGTGGTTTTGATGTCGGCCGGCCTTAATAGCACCACCATGTGGTGGTGACTGCCCGTGAGTATCGTAAAAGGCGAATGAGGAATAACAAAGTTTCTACCACGAGCCCTGAAGAACTAGACCACCTCTAAAAGAGTGGACTCGCCAACCCGCTTGACATTTTAATTCCTCATGCACAAATCAACGTGCATGGGGAGGCCTATCCCCAGCTGTGGACGATTACGGTTAAATAAAATTATTAGTATTAACAGTAACTTCGTTAAGTGTATAGTGCAAATTATTGTAAATGAAAATTAAAAAAAGAAACCGAAAGGCCCGGGAAAACATTATAATTCGGACTAGCGATAGCATTGTAAGCTAGCCCAATTGCATAGATCTATCTCTTTATTTATCTACCTACATTCCTAAATGAAATTATGATTAGCCCCGCAGGTAGCGCCTGTTATAATTGATGAGCTGTAGGATTCGATTTCCATTCAAACAAAACATTTCTTTAAAAGTATGTTTGTGCGCGGCATCTAGGTACTTGGTGTTCATCTTTGTGTTTCTCTGAATTTAAGACACATGGAATAGCTCTCACCATTGAGCATTTACCCAGATTTAGTGAGATATTATGTATTTAGCTTTTACTAAATGAGCAGAAAATCAGGATCAACATTTTTTCAATAATTTAAATAAATAATTTTATATTACTAAAAATGTCATTACAAAGTCAACGGAGACTCCTATTTATTATTATTTAGGAGATTATTGACACCACATAATCGCACCTTTAAATTTGTTGCTGTCGATTTGCTGTTCATTCAGTATTATTGCTACTCATTTCACTATTTTTCAATTATCATTATCACTAGCTCTGCAATCGTGAAAAATCCCGTGTGCCTAGAATTTAAAAAAATAATACGTTTTTTAACTCTCGGGCACGTGTAGTATTCACTAATTCGCACTAGGCTCATGTGGTGGATTATGACCTGAAAACCCCCTTGCCATTGGGGAAGGTTCTGTGAGTGGGAGGTTATCGATTATGGGTGGCTGATATAGAATTTAGTGCGTTACGATTTCAAAATCACTGGCATTGTGGAACTGTATGTATCGAAAAATTGCAAACATGAATAGCCTGAGACCTTTCCTCAATTATGTATCGACACAGCAACAACTGTGTGAGCATCTACACTAACGCGAACGGTAAACAAAAGCGACTTACGTTAGGTCCGCCAGTTCTCCCGACCCTTGTAGTTAGTTCGCACGGCCTGCCTTAACGCGGAATTCCATGTTTGCACGAGAAAAAATGGCGGCACACGCACGTCACAATACACAACATTGACGAGCTGTAGCACACCACATATATGTTGTTGAAATCATTTAAACAAGAAATCCGGTGCATCGACCCCCGCCAAATGACATTTTAAAGACCCAAACGACAGTTTGATGACTTGATTGTTTGATAAAATTGATATTGCCTCAAAAAAGTAACGTAAACACATGTCATGCTTATGAATCATTTCTTTTTAGCAGTTAAACAGAAAAGTAATTTATATCTGGGTTCATGAAAATGATTTAAAATGCAGTTTTATTAGTAGACGTTAATTTTTGAAGAGTGAGCAGCAGTACCTGAATACCGAATGAACAGCAAATCGACGACAGTAAATTCAAGTGGGTTAGGTTTTGGTTCTCTGGCGACACAAGAAACAACATTCGTCGACGTGGTGATAACATTCATAATAATTTAAAATTATTAACTTTACGAGTAGTTATTCAGGAATAGGAATTTTTAAATACAGTCGACAACACTCATTCCATTCTAGTCTATACTTTAAGCATATTAATGTCATTATATGCGAAAAGGAAACTTATTATCGATTGTGGTGTCTCCCTGCACTACACTCACTGAAATCATAAAAACAATAACACATTTTTTAATGATTTATCTTAAAAATAAGATGTTTTAGAGCATGTTTCGTTTTTACAAAATTTTAAGATTTTGTATAAACGAAACGTATTTTAAGTCGTAAAGTATTTTTGTAAAACGAATTTTGTAACCACGATATTTTAAGTTAGAAAATCTTAACCAGGTAATAAGTTCTTACGGACAATAAGGTCACTTTGTTCAGATAACGTTACATTTAGACTTCTAAATACGAGCAGACCAATCCCCACCATAAAACGCCTCAGTCAATTCACCTGTTGCCAATCCTGAAACTGGTGTTCTATAATTTATTCAACAACTAAAAAGAAAACTAAACCATATAAAAATATACAAAATCATTGGGAAATCGGGTAGAAATTAGATTTTTATGTAAACATAATGTTACGAAGGCGCGTGAAAATATGTGGGATTGTCAAATTGTCAAGTTGAAAAATTGTCAAAATGTATAATTCTAAAGAGGTGTAATGAGCTGACACTATTTATTCATTTAAAATTCTGTGTATGACGAGCTATCAATTTATACATGCCCTGCAAGAAAATAACTTACCCGTTACATAATAACTTAATAACCTATCGTGAAATCAAATTATCTTGGAAAATTATTAAGAGCAGTTTAAGGGAGACAGATAATTTGAGACCACAAATTATATAAGATAATTAAATTAACGGTAGAGAAATAATAATTAAATGAGCACCAGAAAATACTGATTGAGCAGCAAATTTGAAGGAGAGTTAGGTTTAGGTTCTCTGGTAACATTCTTAATAATTTAAAATTATTTATTTCAGTTATTCAAAAACTGTTCGTTTTGTTGACCATTATTTGCTGCTCATTTAGTATTCTATTGCTGCTCGTTTTAATAAAAGCCATTATAAAAGAACTGCAATACTGAATTGTGACGTACTATTCAGTAGTGTCATTACAATTACGCATGAGAGAGATCGCAATTGCTTTCTACCCTAGAATCTTTCGAGTTTTACGAGATTAAATTTTCTAATGAATTTAGAGACTTATTTAAATTTTAATATGGGCTTATTTTCTCGACCATATAAATTTGAGAAACATTCAACTTTCCTATTGCGATAAATGATTTAGATATTCGTTACTTAGAGCTAGACCTAGTACATAGATTTTCGTTATACCTAGTGGATGGGTAGACTGAACATTCACGTTCATAGGTGGAAGTATGTATTGTAAATGTCAAAAAATGTCAAAACATTTTGTGTCATCAATAAGGCGCATGATAATGTCAAATAACTCTGTGCAGTACCTAATTGTGCTAATTATAATACTGATGTATAACCATTTCCTTAAAATAGTTCGCACTTTCGGTTTGAAACATTTTAAGGAAAATTGAAAAACAAATCAAAGGACAAACAAACATCCCGATTATGTATTGTAAAATGACGTGGTTGTTTTGTGCAATAGAGCAATATTAGGGAAATGAGTGAGGTTGGCTTCATATTTTCCTCATACTTACATAAATGTTGCGTCAATATGATAAAAGAATATATTTCATTCAACATTCAACACTGAATAATTTTATAAAGTGAGCTGCTTTAGTTTGGCAATTGAAATATTTGGAATCCTTTGTTATGGCAACATTTTTGAACTGCATTCAATTTATAGTGTACGGTACAAACATGTTGATACTTTTGCTTTTCTTAATTTAATGTATCTATTGTGTAGGTTCGTAAATGTACTTACACATAATAAATGTTGAGATTGTTGAAAATTACATATAACATATATAAATAAAATTTATTTATGCGTATAAACTTTGGCCGCATGGTGTGGGCTAGCTTTACAATACCACCAGCCCATCTCTTCCCATGGGTGTAGTAAAAGTCGACTAAGGGACAACGAAGCCGCTACCACAAACTCTTACGAACCCACCTCTAAGAGAGATCCCCCGTGGACAAGACAATGTGCATGAGGAGGCCCATATCCAGCAATGGACGAGGAAAGGGCTAGTTAGAATAAACTTCGGAATATTATAACAAACTGAAATAAAGAATTTAAAGAACGGATTTAAAAATTATAAAATATCAAGTTCATTATATCCAGGCTATAATGATAGTGAACAGTAGTGATGGGTAACTCCGAAGTTAATGAATCGAAAGAGTGGAATCCGCGAGCGGAGCAGGATCCCTTAATTGTTCCATCGAATTGTTATTCATTCCGATTCCAGTGCCAATCATGATCGTGAGTGTAATCGCGCATCGGCACTTCTCGGAGGCTCAAAAGTGAGATGCAACGATGGCATGACCTTTTTTTTGCTTATGCAACAACCATTAGGCAAAGGGAATGAAACGCTCTCGGAAGGTGAATAAGTAGGTGTATTAAAAGAGTTAAGGAGTAACTAAGAGGAGTCGGATCCGTAAGTGGAGCAGGATTAAGTCATTTAAAACACTCCGAGAAGTTTTGATTACCCACCACTAGTGAACAGATCAAGAATTTTTCAAATTGCCGCTGGATTCGTGTGCCACGTTTCGATGACTATAATTTACAAGATGTTTCAAAAGTTAGAACATTTGTTAACACATTTTGAAGATGTTGTACCTACTAGACAGGAATGCATGTATCTTCACGGTACAGAAGTATATGAGTTTTATTACCCACTAAAATTTAACGCTCGTTAATCAAATAGCTAAAAGCATTAAGTTACCCAGTAGCATAAATTAGTGGTAAATGTGATTACATGTGAAACGAGCTGTATGGTGAGAATATTCCCGAATATTTGAAACCGGTGGCGGGCAGGGGTCCTAAACATTTTCAACACGTTGCATTTCTACCTGGCCGGTACCTGCCCCACTCAACTCATCACGCGGAACACTATTAGACAGCTCCACGAGGCATAAAAAATTTAAATTACAATGCTACCTCTAGGGCGAAAAACAACGACGTTTGTAATAAAACTGCTTTATAGCTTTGTCTGCACTTTGTAGGTAAATCAGTAATTTATTCCTGTAAAACTACTATATAAAACCTTTGTATGATTTTTTATACTTTTTGATTCAAATGTACTTTGTCTATAATTACTAGGGCCAAAAATACAATTTGTTGTTTAGACAAAGTATTGTCTATAATTACTAGGGCCGAAAATACAATTTGTAGTTGTCACTGGCTAACCAAATTATTTTGCGAAGGCAAAAATTATATTATACTTTGTGTGGGTAACTTTAAAAATCAAATATTCCCCGATTTTTTAGAATAAACACCAGATCAATTAATTTTCTGCCCAGTTTTTCTATGTTAACGTATTTATTTCTAGGCGATTATAAAATGCCCTATACGTCCGTCGGTTTTCTGACGACTCTAATGTCCCCGAAAGGAATTTGATGATTTTGTACTTTTATTATCCCTACCTTCAATTTAGCAAAACCTACTTTTAATAGGTAATAGGTACTTAAATATACAAATATTCATCCTTTATGACCCTACTCAACATAATATTTAAATAATTTGACATCAACAAAGTTTACAATCTACGAGTTTCCAAGTAATAAGTTTAAGCTAGTAACATAGTATGATATTGAATTCTATGTTAAATACATGCTATTCCGTCATAGTAACTACTTATAGTGGCACATAATACATACTGTAATTGTATTGGCCAACTAATGCCACATTACAAACTTAATTACGATCGTTGTTATGTAAAAACATTGTGGAAGATGTGTATTGTTGTACATACATACATTGTGTTGTACATTGTTGTAAGGAGATGCGGGAGAAAAGGTTGTCGGCCCCGGCCCGTGACGTCACCGTACTGACCACTCCGGGACCGCCACAATGGCCTTTCTCAGAAGGAGCAGATGCGCTGCGTCGCTATCTGCCGTACACCCCGCGTCCCCCGTTTCACCCGTACGTGAATTAGGGAAAGAAGCTGGCACATTTAAGACTAGAGTACCTCCTTATTTTTAAGTAACAATGCTACAGCTCATACCGTGACTTTGTCGACAAAAAACGTCGCTTCTTTATCTTCAAAATGACAAAAAAATATACAACAAAAACTCACTCTGAATAAGCAATGGCTAACCGGCGCGGAGTGTATCTAAATGACATTTTTTGGGCAGGTAGACGCGGTGGTTACCTTCGCGTTAGAGCGCGTACCTGCCCCGCTAACGTGTCATTACGGCGGACCGGTAATGATACCCGTCACTCCCATGTCAGCCGGCTCTCGCATCCCGCCATGGCTCGATCCGGCGACGGTCTCGATGAACTTCGCAAATTCCATGGATGAGTGTGGATCTAGTCATGATGTGGTAAAAACATGCACTAAACCTCCACTCATCGAAAGAAATTGACCTTTACGCTGTTGTCGCCACTCCGCCGTACTGCACACTGCACGCACTTATCGTTTGCGATGTCACGTTGTAGCACCGAACCGAACGTTAACAAGCACGTTGCTATGTTTTTTAAACAAGCACTTACAAGCGGGTGCGCGCGAAGTGAGGCGCGTCGCAACCCGCACGCTCTGCTCTCTCGCCGCGAAATAAACGGTCGAGATTTGAAATCTGTGACGCTAGACGCTGCGCGTGCGGCGGGAGGGGAGCGGCGCAGACCAATGGCGAGTGAGCGCGCGCGCGCGTGACGTGGAGGGGCGGTCGCCGCGCGCCGCTCGCTTCACTACGATATTATCTTTTCTTTAAGAACGTTATTTTCTTTCCTTTACTCGGCCGTCCGTTCAACCGGCAGCGGAAGTGAAATGAACGCGCGCGCAAACTACAGACGCGGTGATAGGTACTTGCGGGGGCATGCGTACTCGAATCACTACAATGTAACGCTAGTGAATGATGCACACTAAAACAGATTTGTACTTAACACTATAAATGAAATGAAATTGTATTAAATTACTATGAATTTTAATTTAATATAACATTCAACTTGTAGCAAAACCCCAGTAATATAATAACACAACCACAATTTTTAAAATTGACATCTTAATATAAAAACATATTCCTTATTCTAAAGATTTAATATTTATTTTAAAGGTAAAGATTTTAAAGGTTGATGACATGTAACAAACATGAAAAACAATAATAGAGACCTTTCGACTGAAAACATCTTTTTAAAGCGTGAATGACCCCTATAAATTTTTGATTAACATCATGTTTCATAATACTATTTATATTCCAGAATTTATTTCAAATACCAAATTATAAAAACCAGCAAAAATGAGATGCGATCAAAAAATATCATAAAACCTAAATCCACAAACGGATTGTTTAAGAATGTGTTCCTATACTTCCAAAATTTACCATTTGACAATTTAATTAAGGTACATCTTTTCTAACTTTATAATTTTAACTAGCCTGAACGAAGCCAGGACTTGTGGCTAGTCTAGCCACCAGTCCTGGCTTCGTTCAGGTTCATAACGATTTTCTAATGATCCCAAAATAGCCAATCCCCATCTCCATTAATTTAACTTCCTAAAGGTGAAGGAATGTTTTAAATCGGTTCAGTAGTTTTCCAGTTTTCACATTAGTGGATGTCATTGCGGTTATCTTCTCTTTCAAATTCCCGCCAAAAAAAATTGTTTGGCTCTACGACGGATTATATAATCCTATTATTATATTGTATAACCATAGTTATATGTCATTAACATTATTATTAGAAAGATAATTATTTGCTCTAAAAGATTGGTTATTTTACTTTTTTAAATTTTCACCTTCTTTAAATTGAATATCAGGTCGACAAAAATGAGCGTTTTCGATATCTTCTTATGTTCGCGTTTAATCAAGGTGCTAAGGCCGCCAAAGCTGCTCGCGACATTTCTGTTATGTACAGCAAGTATGCAATGCTGTGAGCAGGACAGGATTCTGGAAAGGTAGCGCACACGCAAGCGCCCTGATGTTACAGATGTCCATGGGCGGCGGTTATCACTTACTATCATATGACCCGCCCGCTCATCTGAAATCTATCCTATAAAAAAAAATGCCTGAAGGGGCGGCTCAATGGCGCTTCAAGCGCTGCAAGGAGGATAATTTTAACCTCATGGATGTGCAATACGCTCCTGACGCCCAGATGAGTTTGATGAGAACCGATTGAACAATCTTATTCACGAAAATCCATGTCTTGCATGACGAAAACCAGGTTTGCCATTCAAATGCTTAATTAGAAAGTCTTGCCGCATCCGCCATATTCTGCGGATCAACACCATCGATTTCCTTCTACGGACTCTACATAACACCAAAGATATAATACTTAACAAGAACAAATTAAGTAGGTATAAATGTTGAGGAAAATTTCTTATAACGATAATCCTTTTTTAAAGGCTTGACTCGAAAGTACGCAACACGTCTGCGGACGTGCCAAAGCTTGTCATTTTTGACTGATGTTAGCATGTATCGCAGATATCCATGGGCGACAGTGTCCACTTTCCACCACTTGAACTGTCTGCTCATCTGCCACCTTCTTTCTGCAAAAATATATAAATTAAATGTTAACTTGTTTTTTATATTTTTACCTCATGGTACGTAACGTAACGTAAACTACGTAACGTTTCATGTAAACTATTTCCGAATTATGAGCAGATTCCATGGTGTAGACACACCTGTAGTCTATCCAATAAGTCAGCTTACATGGGTAATTTCTGAGAAAATTTAAAAACAAGTCATAGCAACACTGCTCAGAAATCATAGATTAACCAAATAGTTTTGATACTTTACGTAAATAATGTATAATTTTCATAACTGAATCGGAAAGACAAAGTTACTGGGTTTACAAAGGCAACAAAAAAAAAGAAAGACTTGTAAATAATGAAATAAGAGTGTATTTCTATCATTCAGCACATTATTATGTTACATAAATAATGTCTTGACATTTTTTATGAATCATAATTGAATATGGCTTATATATGGCTAGCATAATCGAAGACTGATTATAAAACTTCTATTTCAGACATTTCACTAGTGATTGTAAGATCTACATTTTTATTATCGCTATCTGATATAGAACTACTATCTTCTCCGCCAAGTTGAATTATAAACTCTTCCAAATTATTGTCTACAATGGGATCTTGTTCTTTATACTCTATTAATATTTTTTCTGCAATTGTTCTTTTAGCTAGGCTTCAAATTAGCTCTATCGGATTTAGATCATAATGATAGGGAGGCAACCTTTGTGTTATATGACCATTTTCTTGAAGAATTCTAGCCACCTCGTGGGCATAGGTATAGGATGGGCATAAGTTAGTGTCTTTTCACAAGTTCTAATAAGGCAGCCTTGGTTATTTGATCTGTGAATGAAATACCGTTAGTGACCAACCATTCCTTGACAGCATCTTCCCTTGAAGCAATTGTGGGTGCTTTATTTGTTTGTGTGCAATGATAAGATGCGTTATCCATAATAACTACAGTTGGGCCAGAAAGATTAGTTTTGTGGTAAGCCATTTCTTAAAATTTCCTTTGTTCATATCGTGGTAGAAATCAGCATTATTATCTTTCGATTTGTACACGAGTTTTCGAGTTCAGGTGGGTTATCACACAGTGGTTGCATAACTCTTAAATATCGGAAGCGCCATGCTGCAATACCTGTTCTTTCAATGAGGACTGATCGTTTGCTTTTTAGTTTTTTATACTTATAACCCAAATTACATATAACTTTTCTCAAAGTCTCTTTATTTCCTTGAAAATTTATGACCATTTTAAGTTCTGCTAATAGCTTACTCAGAGTTGGTATTTCTTTTCGAACTGCATAAAAAGAATTAATTTTGTTAGGAATAGCACATCTATCTAAGTCATCTAAATTTACTTTGAGAGGACGCCCAGATTTCGAGCCTTTTTCTTTGCCAGGCGTACGCCATACACCATTATTCAATCTAGCTTCTGCTTTGATGCGAGTCGACGTAACTCTTGAAACGCCTCAAACAGAAACGTTGTTTGTTATTCGGAACAAAGTTTTTGTACAGCTAATATAGAAATGATAATAGAATACAGTAATAATCTTTAACGCAACAGGATAACATAGCTAAATAAATACCCCAACAAACCATTACCAGAATTTAAAATTCATAAAAAAATATTAAGTATTTAAGTGTCAAGTATCAATTTATGATTATCGAACTAAATACATACATGTCATGGTGACCACTCGTTGCATAACTTGTTTTTATCCACCAAATCTCTTTGTTCGGCTTTTTCGCGTTTACAAAATTGAATAACTCTGTAAAGCAATGCCCGTTAACCACTTTTTATAGGTTTTGGCATTTTAAAAACCAAAATTAAAGCAAAATTTCGTTAAAATTTATGGAAACGATCCAACACAAATAAACGCTTGACAGCAAAAATGAGTGTTGCCAGAATGCGATTTTGAATTTTTTCTGAAATTACCCATGTAAACTGACTTATTGGACAAACTATCAACTATATACTAATATGGTAAATTTGATATATTTACATAAACGGTAATGAACTGGGCTGTTCTGAAATCTTTACAGTGGTGCCAAGTAGATTGGCGATATATGGAGGTGCTAATTGTTTTGTATAACACTGCGAGCATGACGGTCCGAATTCAAGATCAGCTGACCAGGCCGATCCAGCTGCGTCGAGGAGTTAGACAGGGAGATTTAATATCTACGTAACTGTTCACAAACGCACTGGAAGATGCATTTAGGATCTTCGTTTCGCCGATGACATAGTCATCATGGCAAAATCGCTGAAGATTTAAGCTGGATTGTTCGGGGGCTAACAGGTGAGGGCCGAGTTCACGTGCTGCGCGGATCACCCGTGAGTCGTCCATCGATCGTTGTGCGATACGATCGCAATTTATTTGTTGTGCATTTAGGCTGCACATTTTTGGAGACCTTGGGGTTCGCGTGTGTCGTGATTTGATTATTGCTGTATTTAATAATGTAGTGTACAGAAGACCTTACAAAGGCGCCATTAAGCGCCTCCCTGTTCAGCAGTTTCGGGGGGCCCCAGGAAGATCGAGAGTAGGTGAGCAGGCGGTTACAAGGTCAGGACTTTTGTTTTCTTCCTCAATTTCGACTCCGCGTATCACGGATAAACACGAACGCGACCTTAACGTAACGTCACGACGCGTCGATCTTAGACTAAACTTAGACAAAACAAAAATCATGTTCAATGAAGGTGTTCTTCAGGGACTGATAGACGTCGAAGGCGTAACACTCGAAGTTGTTGACCATTATGCCTACCTTGGGCAAACAATCCAACTAGGCAAGTCCAACTTCAGCAAGGAGGTCTATTCGATTGGTTTCGACGCATTCGACTTGGGTGGGCAGCATTTGAGAAAATGCGTCGGCTCTTCTCGTCGCCTATACCACAATGCTTGAAGACCGAAGTCTTCAGTGCGTCTTGCCAGTTATGACGTGACCTCTAACGTTAGGCCTGATCCATAAGTTCAAGGTCATTCGGCGAGCTATGGAGAGGGCTAGGGTGCGAAATGAAGACATTCGCCGAAGAACCAACGTCACCGACATAATTCGTAGAATCGGCATGTTGGAGTGGCAATGGGCAGGTCATATTTGCCGCAGGACCGATAACCGATGGGGTAGACGAGTCCTCGAATGGAGGCGAAATACTGGAAAGCGCAGTGTGGGACGCCCTACGGGCAGGTAGAACGCGGACTTAATGAAATTCGCCGGTGGTGGTTGGATGAGAAGAGCCGAGCATTGTGTGTGGTGGTGAGCCTTGGAAGAGGCCCATATCCAAAACGGTGGAGAGACATAGTCTGATGGTATGGTATGGTAAACAGTAATGACTATAACTCTTGTTACAGTGTACCTACTAATGTGATGTCCTTTTCTAATGTTGTTTAGACGTTAATGATTATCGTGGCAGTGGATTAACTTTTTTGATTCCCTTGTTCACTAACAAATATTTGAATGTTTATTTGCTGACAAATAATTTCGTAGGAGGGCAGAATAGGCCCGTCAATTCTGTCCTCCTTAGAAAAAAGACACAAAGTTTTCATCAATTTAAAATCATGCTAAAACTTGAGACTTTTAGAATAAACAAAAAAAAATGTTTATTCGATGTGTTTATTATTAATTTCAATATAATGTTACTTTCGTTAAAAGTGTTACTATGATTTTTCTTCACAGGAGGGCAGAATTGTTGAGATGGCGACATGTTTGATAGCCAATTTTAATGAACAAGTTGGTACTTCAACTCTAATTGAACACTCCTCAAAGCATTCATAAATATTAGGTGTGGTTGGCTTGGCCACTTACAAATTTATGCTTATGACTGTACGTACACCCCATGTCAGTTGGTTACATGACCTCAGACCATCAAGTAGTCGGATGGGAGCATACCGTAATTTTCTCACTTTTTTATTATCGTTTTAAATGTTACTCGTAATTAAGTATAATGTCTACAAACATATATCAAGAGTTATTATTGGACCTCATGATGGTACACCCCAGGTCCGTGAGCCGCATGATCTCAGCCCCGCCATCAAGTAGTCGATGGGAGCATACCGTAATTTTCTCAATTTGATTTGCTGTTATTGTTTTAAAATATCAATCTAAATGTCGTTGTTAGTTAATATGTCTACAAACATATCAAGGGTTGTTGTTATTGGCCATAATGATTGTACACCCCAGATCAGTGAGCTGCATGACCTCAGCCCCGCCATCAAGTAGACGGTGGGAGCATACTGCAATTTTCTCACTGATGATGCACTTCTGTTTGTTGGTTAAATGTTCAGCACTAACGACGGATGCACTCAGTTGTTCGAGCAATTGGGAAGCTGAGTATGCTTCCATTAGAAAACTGAAACAAATGAAATTAATATGTATCAAAACAACTAATTATACAATTAAACATATATATTAAAATTAAAATTTTATTTTAAAAAATCACTGGGTCGGCGTTGAGAGGAAAACATCGTGAAGACACCCGCATGCTCTAGAAATAAAAAAATAAAAAACATGGAGTATGTGTATCCATCAATCTGCACCGGGCCCGCGTGGCAGATTATAGCCCGAAACCCCCTAGTGATTTATTAGGGGAGGCCTGTGCCCTGCAGTGGGACATTAAAAGCTAATATAAGTACAAGTGCAAGTAACAAAACAATAAAGGCGTCAAGTGTGTGCCCTGAATTAGTTTAATAAAAAAGCAAATTAATGGAAAAACAAAATGACATGATTGCGAAAAGATTAATTAAAATGAAAAGGAAGAAAGCAAGTTTAGTTTTCAAGTTTAGTGGTGACGAAAGCTAAGAATAAAAAGTTTGCAGTAGGACTTAGGAAGCCAATTGGCAAATTAAATAAAACTTTAGTGGAGAGCTCTTGGAACTATATGTTACACTTTTAGTGGTATCCAACTATATTAAAACGTTTTATACAAAAATTGAAAGCGTTATTTTCTAGATTCTTCGATGATATGTCCCTCCTCTACACTTCACACAATTTAAACACTTAATTTATTTTTTTAAAAATAACACTTTCCACGCCTTTGTCGATTTAAGATTGTTTGTTTATAAAAGTGTCCTGATACACACTAAATACATAAAATGATTGCTGCCACTTACTGTTCCGGTAAATTCCGCGGATGCACACAGTTTTTATCGGTTTTTCAAAATAACTTATACTTTTTAGTTACACGAATCGTAGAGAGGGCGATAGGACACCGACTTCCAACGCATCCCAATAGCAACCGAGCAGGAGAAAAAATTGACAAAATACATATATACTAAAAAATGAGATAGCATTACCTATGTCCTATCGACCACATCGGATTATAGAAGACGTCTAAAGGGAAAACACTTGATGAAGCTGGCTAGCTAATAATAAGTTAGTTACTTATGAAGGTGGAATACCTAATGTAGTATCCGCTCAAGATATTAAAACACATGTGCTCATAGTCATATGACTGATTGCAGATACTAATGGAAAAAAATAGGTTGTTTTTAAATGAGCAGTAAAAAAATACTAATTGGGCAGCAAATCATGATCAACAAAAACTATTTATTTTTGAATAACTGAAATAAACAATTTTTAATTAGCTACTAAGAATGTCAACACAAAGTTGATGGAGTCTCGCTTCTCAAGATTCCTATACCTTTATTGTCACCAGAGATCCTAAACCTAACTCACCCTTAAATTTGCTGCCAAGTTTAGTATTAATTAAACTATGTATTTCCTAAAAATAATAAATGTAGACTTAGTAATTATTACTTACTTTTCAACAAACTTCTCTAGTTCACTGTAGTCCTTGACACTCATGTACTCTTTGACCAGCTTATCTGGCACCAAACCTGTCACCTGTTCAAGAATAAACAATTTTATAGTGACTCATATGAATAGATTTATTTGTTCAAATAATTGGACATATGTAGTCGGCCGGCTTTGGGATGGCACCACCCCATCTTCCCCTGGCTATCGACTAAGGCGACTAAGGAATAACAAATTGGGAAAAATGATCACTTGTTTTAATTACTTTCTGATTGGACATTCTCCAATGCATCTTCAATTTGCGGGAAAAGTTCGATTAGTACACAGATAGACGGATAAATAACGCAAGTTGTCTGACGCTGCGTGATAGAAGTTGGAGTCAAGTACCCACTTTTCACGCCGCTCGTTCAGTCTGTTCCGACCCGTGTCGCTAGCGAGTCGGTAAGAAAGAATAAAAATGCCTAATTGCATTATAATCAATTTATCAAAATTGGTGAACCGAGTCAAGAGAGATGTTTCGCTTCAGCGGTAAGCGGTATCCCATCACTCAAATTTAATCATGATACAATACGCTTGGTTTCAATACAATTTCACAAACTTTTCATTAATTAATTAATGATTTACGGATCATTTGCAGAAAATATGTACCTTTAAATAGTTTTTATGTCCTGTAATTTGAAGGCGTATTAATAAAAGCAGTAGAGGTAGCAAATAAAAATTAGACATTTTACAATGTACATGCCGTTAGTAATAAATTACGAATTTCAATTTTCGGCTTCCTTCGGAAAACTTGAATTTTCATGCGTGAAAATTTTGTGTAAAAAAACCTCCTATACATTTTTATTGTCCCAGTGCTAATTCCGTTTGATTTTTTATCATTTGTTACGGCTTTTATTTCGATCTTAATTTCGATGGAGTTGTTCTATGAAATCCAGACTACGGTTTTCATGAGATTTTATTTCATTCAAATGTTGTTTTATAATATTTCTGAAAGATATCAAATTATCCCAAAATTTTGACGTTTCGTTACTCAGGGTTAGTTATGTACCCACCCTTTTATCCTGAACACAAAATTTTACAATGAAGTAATATTTTTCATTTGATACTACTCGTATCTCTCAAAGTAGTAGCCAAACGGTATCCATTTTGTTCTCACTAGTAACCGTGGGTAGTTTACCCGTGGAAATTGACCAAAAAAGTATCAGGGTGATTACGCACACAAAGGATTGTTTGTTCTTATTTTAGATTTCTAACTATATCCTTCGAAATGCGCTCAGTTCTCACAAACTTTTCGCAAGTAGTTTCGATAGAAATAATAATTTTTGAAGTCGTAATTTCTTCAGATATTGCTCTCAGTTTTGTAACATTTCGTTACGTTACGAAACTGAGAAATTGTAAACCTGTAATTACAAATACAATTCATGTCGAAAATTATTATATAGTACTATAGTACGAACCCGTGTATCCGTTACGAACGCAAAGTTTGGGTCATAATTCATTAACAGCGGACCTCTCGCTCGCACTTATGGGCCTTATGGAACTGTACTAGTGATGTGCGTAACTGTGATGGATGTATTGTCGATACAATAAAACAATACTAAGTAAATGATATAAATTTTGTTAAAAAATATATTATTAGAATATAGAATATTTACCTAAGTATCTACAAATTATCAGTACATAAAGAAATTACAATAATGACTCATCGACAAACCGAAAGTCGTCTACCTGCGCGTGCGTTTATGGACAAACAAAACATTTTTTGCGCATCGTTATTGCCATAATGATTTATGACCCAAACTTTGCGTTCGTAACGGCGCTACTATAGCGACCGGCCCTGGCTTCGCTCAGGTGGTTTTCGTTAATGCATCGTTTCTCAACATTTTTAGTGTAGCGACCCCCCGAAAAGACGAAAAACAAAGTAGACGATCTCATGACCCCCCTTACGAATAATTAGGTCCTAATTATGTTTTTTACCGTTTAACAATTTATTACAATTAATTAATCCGATTTTTACTTGTAATAAAATTATTACTATCATTATTGTAACCTCCCGGCACAGAAGTCCTCGATATGGAGGTGTGGCGTAATAATAATAATGATAACAAATAAATACTCTTGATACAAATAATAGTTATTACATGTGTACAAATAATAAATGACAGAATACAGTAGGCGACCTTATCGCTAAGGCGATCTCTTCCAGGCAACCTTGGGATAGAGAAAAATAAAAGGGATATACGACCGAAATGAGCGAAATGCACAGAATAAATGATGTTCACAATATATACCTACCGACTATATTGATAATAAATATAAGTATAATAAATACTTATAATAACATATAAATATATAAATACATACATACATACATATCTACATCTGCACTGCACCCAATATTAATTCGCAAATAAGAATCAAAGTTGACAAAGATAGAAAAATAAGGGAATTGAAGTCTCCAAGGGACGAAATAGAACAGGGTAGAAACAAAATGGTAGCTAGAGGAAATCATTTGGTAAAGAAAGAAAACCAAAGGAACTAACTAATATAATGGTGATTTCTAACTTGCTTTTTAAATCTAGACAGCTATTGAGCACGTCTAATGACAACTGGTAAGGAATTCGCATACTGTTCGGTTCAAAAACTATTTTATACCGCGAACCCATAGGCTGTGGTACAAATTGCCTCAAGAGGTCTTTTGATTACGCTACGATATGGGGTTCTGCAAGAAAGCTGTGATTAGGATTTTGCAAGGTCCACGGCATACCCGCACACTTCCCGATGTTGCAGGTATCCATGGGTGGCACTAACACTTACCATCAAGTGGGACCACTTGCTCGTCTGCCTACTTCCCTATAAAAAAAACATGTCTGGATTTGTTTAAAAGTGCCAAATATGACACAATAATAAACGTAAATAAGTAACTATGTAAAGATCGTTTAATTTCGCATTTTTGCGTACGAAAGCCAGGTAATTGGTCTGTAAATATTTTTATTGCATGTGTACAAAGCTTTAGAATACCAGTTACAATTATTATCAGTTTTGTTACTTATCAGTTGATTAACAAATCTTGAAGATACATACATTAATTTTCTGCAAATGACCTTTATAACCAAATGTTGAAACTAAAAAACAAAATTAGGATATAATTAATTGTTATTAGGCCGGAGGTCGTGAGGTTGTTTATTTTATTTTTGTTTAAAAAAGATTGATAAAGGATGGTATAGATAAATAATTTATTTTTAAGAAAAACCTACAACTCAAAAACCATTATTTAAAAAAAATGAATAAGGATAAAATAAATTCGTTGCATTGCTATTTGCTATTGCAGATTGTCTACAAGACTGGTTGTAGACAATCTGCAATAGTCAAATGCAATGCAACCTAGACACGTGGTGTAATGAATGTTCATTTTATAATATTCAATCATTGATTATATTCATTCATTATGCACGACGACACACGTGCAGCTTGTCTACAAGACTGGTTTACAAATTCATTTTACCCTTTTTAAGGTTTTTTTAATTAATGGTTTTTAGCTGTCCTGAGTATTCTATTTTTTTTAATTTTGTCTGTTTATTTTAACCTTTTTAAAGTTATATAATTATCAAGAGGTTTTGTAACTGTCGAGTGTTTCGGGAAAGGAAAAGCTCCGACTACTTTTACTTGTCCTTTAAACACGGTCTTCTATGAGAGAGAAATCTCGCCCAGTCAGACAGCCAGTCAGCTGTAGGACACACCCTCGTCTTCCCCCTATGTATTAGAACTGTTCATTAAACAAAACATCGCCAAAAATTTGTCCAAACGTGATAGTTTATCCTTAAAATTTAAGGAATTCCCTTATTCACCTTGGGCTCCAGTATCAGACACGGATGGCTATACAATGTAAGGTATACCTCTTTATCTATTAACTACAGAGAGATGCATTCAAATAAATGCATTCATTTAGAAATTATAATCATGTTTTTACACATTAATCTTCTGGTGGAATGAGATAACACAACCAATCGAAGGCACACAGTCGGCTGCGGGATACAGCATCATTATCCTCTCTGTATTAGAACTGTTCATTGAACCATACAACTCCAAAAAATTAGTCTAAACACCACCATAGTACTTCCAAATTTCAAGAAATTTCCCTTATCAAGTCTCGGCTTCAGCATCAGATGCTGATGGTTATGTGTATAATATACACCTCTTTAACTATTCACTTCAGAAGGACGCATTCAATAAGTACATTAATTTAGAAGTTATAAAGCATTATAACTTTTAACTTGGTACAGCAGCGCCCACCAGTGAGTTACAAATCACAACACCCATCCTCAAACACACTCTAAGGTACAATTAAACATTCAAAATCTTCAAAATCGGGTCAACCGCTTCAGAAAAAAGTGGTAACAAAGGGGTACACAAACATAATTCTCTTACATATCCATTTCTGTTCAGTCATGGGTAAAACAACTGACCTCAATGAGTCCGTCTGCGGTAATTCTCCCCAGCAGCCGCTGACAGCACTGTAGAGCGGTGAGCCCTCGTCGCAGGTCGCCTCCGCAAGTGTCGACGGCTTGCTGTAATACTGAACCGTCATTCACATCCACACCTTCCAATTCGCAAATCTCGCGCAATCTGAAATTTCATTTGAACATTTTGAACTATGTAAGTAAGGGGTAGTGGAAAGTTTTTCGTTTTTCTTGGTAAATAAAAACAAATTAATAGAAAAAATTGCGTTTACATTGATTAATATCATTTCCATTATGATCTATGACACTGCCAATTTATAAATTTCTGGGCTTTTTGAGGAAAACAATTGTTAACCACTTTAGCATGTCTCATCTTTAAGTGGGGTTTTTTTCTTAAAAAATGTTCCAGTGACCAGAATAAATATTAGTCAGAGGGTGCAATTTCTGGTGAATAGTAAAGATGTGGTCTGTACCTCACAACTATTCTCAGAAACTTATTTTGATCATTTTGTATGAAACGAGGCCCTTAGAATTGTATGAACTATATTAAAATGACGTTGAACAATCTCATTTTTACAGCCAACTTCAGAAAAATGGAAACATTTGGAAAACTAGAAGCCAGATTGTTGCTTACCTGCCCTCATACATATTATTATAATAATGTTACATGTAATTTGAGTTTCTAAATTCTGTAAAACATAAATTGCATACAGATTTAAATCTATTATGATTATTAATAGGCTAGAAGAATTACTCTTAATAGACCTATACCATGTGATAGTCGGTAAGTACTGCCACATCTTCTCTCCTAGACACCATTTATTCAATCTATTGATATAGCCACTTTTTTCAATAATCTGATTGATGTAAACTCTATTATTATTTTATTGTGTAATAGGTGAGCAGTATTACTGCATTAGTGGCTGGTATGCCAATATATATATACAAGTTAGCTTGTGTTACCAGATTCAATGATCTCATCTCATGGAAGCCATAAATGAAGTCTGTTTTTGAAACTTTTAGTTGGTGATTCAATGACTTCTTGTAGTAACTTATTTAATACATCCGTAACTGTGTTACTGAAAATCTTATGGCCTGTTTAGTATTAGCCAGTGTTTTATCTAATTGTAGATTAGCTAATTGTACCTAATTTAATTTTATTTGAACTTACATCTATGTGTAAGTCTGTAAATATAATAGGTCGGGGAGAGTCTTTTTGTATTTTGTATGTATGAAGTTGTGATCCAATATCTTTGATTGAACTGTTTGTACCTGGCTGGTTATGATACCATTAAAAAGGTAACATTAAGAAAAAGAAATAAAAAAATAAAAAACTGTCTCCCGCCATTTTTGAATTGTTTTTTTGTCCAAGAAAATGAGTGAATCTAAGGAAGAAATTTGATACATTTTAAAGTTTTATGACAAAAAAGGGAAAAATGCGCCACAAACCGCGAAAAAATTTGTACCGTTTATGGTTCTAATGCAGTGGCTGAAGGAGTAGTACAAAGTTGGTTTAAGCGGTTTCAGTTAGGAAATCTTAATGTTAAAGATGCAGTTCGCTCCCGTCGCCTTGTTACCGATAAAGTTGATGTCATTTGTGAAAAAGTGGAGAAAGAGCGGCATATAAGTAGTTACGACATTGCTGATGGACTGGGCATTGACCACAAAACAGTTTTGACTCAATATTTTCTTAGGTTTTCGCGATTACTAAAATTAAAATACAAAAATTAAAATATTAAAATAATACGCGTATTAAAATACGCGACTCATTTAAAAAAGTCTGGATTCACAAAAAGCTCGATATTTGGGTCCCACACGAGCTCACTGAAAGAAACCTAATGAACATTGTACTCGTTTGCAATTCTCTATTAAAACGCAATGAAACCGAACCATGTTTGAAAAGATTGATCACTGGTGATGAGAAGTGGATCACTTACGACAAGAACGTGCGGAAAAGATCATAGTCTATGTGTGCCAAGCTCCACAGACTGTGGCGAAACAAGGATTAACGTGCAATAAGGTGATGTTGTGTGTATGGTGGAATTGGAAGGGCATCGTTCATTATGAGCTTTTACCGCCGGGCAAAACAATCGATCTCTACTGCCAACAGTTAATGAGACTAAGGCAAAGAAATTGAGAAAAAATGCCCAGAATTGATCAACAGAAAGGGGTCTTTCATCATGATAACTCCAGACCACACACATCTTTGGCCACTCAGCAAAAATTGAGAGAGCTTGGTTGGGAAGTGTTAATGCACCCACTATATAGCCCTGACCTTGCGCCCTCAGATTTTCACTTATTTCAGTCTCTTCAGAATTCTTTAGGTAGTGTAAGGTTAACATCAAGAGAGGACTTTCAAAACTACTTGTCCCAATTTTTTGACCAAAAATCCCAAAATCTCTACAGCAACGGGATCATGTCACTACCTACAAGATGGCAACAAGTTATAGAACAAAACGGCATATATATAATAGGGTTTAAAGTATGAAATTGCCGTTCTGATTGAAATTGACGGGAAAGTTGGATACTTCGAAAATCCGAGTAATCTTTGAATACGAGTTCCGACGCGGAACTAACGCGGCAGAAACGGCTCGCAATATCAATGCTGCGTTTGGAGAGGAGACTGCTAATGAACGAACCGTGCGTTTTTGGTTTAAACGCTTTCGTAATGGAAACTTCGACTTGAAGAACGAACCACGTGGAAGACCGCCCACACAGGTGAATAACGCTGAATTGAAGGAGATGGTGGAAGCCGATAAGAGTCAAACTACCCAGGAATTAGCGGCATGGTTTAACGTTACCTTACCTACAATATTGACTCATTTGCATCAAATCAATAAGATAAAGAAATATGAAAAATGGGTGCCTCGTGATTTGACTGATCTGCAGAAAGAAACGCGTGTTGAAACTTGCGTTGCCTTGTTGAATCGGTACAGAAATGAAGGAATATTGGATCGAATTGTGACATGTGACGAAAAGTGGATTCTTTACGATAACCGAAAGCGAGAAATGCAATGGCTGACCCCAGGTCAAACGCCGCAACAGTGCCCTAAGGCAAAGCTTACCAATAAAAAGGTAATGGTAACTGTTTGGTGGTCTATTCATGGTGTTATTCACTATAGCTTTCTCAGGTCTGGTCAAGCAATAACAGCACATGTTTACTGTGCCGAACTTCGAAATAATGATGGCGAAACTAGCAGTGAAACAGCCCCGACTCGTGAATCGATTTTCACCATTATTGCTCCATGATAACGCAAGACCTCACACTGCACGAAAAACCGTTATAACTCTACAGGAGCTGCAGTTAGAAATCATACGTCATCCTCAGTACTCGCCAGACCTTGCTCCAACGGACTACCATTTTTTTCGTGATTTGGACAATTTTCTACGTGGTAAAAAATTTTCTTCCCAAGAGGCAGTACAAAATGCTTTCACACAATTTTTCGAATCTACATCCCCAGAGTTCTATCGCAAAGGCATAAATGAACTTCATGTTACATTTAAAAAAAAAACTAGTTTTCATTTTTCAGTACAAATCCGCAATTTTATACTTTAACCCCTAATATTATAATTAAATATAATTAAACTTTTAAAAAAATTGTCTTGAATTTGTATATAAAATAGGAAGAAACTTTTTCCCTGACCTTATATAACATAGGAAATACATAGCAATAACAAGTTTGGCCACCAGCCTATCCACTACCAATATAAACAATCAATTAGGAATAACAAACCTTTTAATAACATTATCTCTTGCAAGTGGCTTGAACCTGAATTTGGAGCATCTGCTGGTGATTGGTGGAATGATTCTGGACACATAGTTACAGATGAGACAGAAGCGAGTGGTTCTGGTCTCCCGCTCCATTGTGCGACGCAAAGCTGCTTGTGCTGCTGTTGTCATAGAATCTGCTTCATCCAATATCACTAGTTTGTATGGTGGACAAGGCCGGCCACTACAAATATATTTATAAAATTAGTAAATGTTAATAGCTTATATTGTAAACTATAGAGTAAACAAACTTAACAATAAAATAAGAGAAAAGAGGCCTGTGTCCCACAGTGGGACAATTAAGTCATAGTTATTTTAATTAAGTAGTCACATTTAAAATATTTGTAGCTGGAAACCAAAGTATCTATAGGATTTGTTAACGATATCACTCTCTAAAGGAAATATTACTAAATAGAAAAAGTTTAAAATAATACTTACTCTGGTCTCACACTGCTGACAGTGAGTTGTGCAAAAGTCTTCACTTTGTCCCTGATAACCTGAATTCCCCGTTCATCTGAAGCGTTCAGCTCCAAAACGCGGTCACGAGTGATATCCTCAAATAGTTGTCTGGCGGCCGCCAGGATAGCACTCGTTTTGCCGGTGCCAGGAGGGCCATAAAACAACAAATGGGGTAAATCTCCACCTGATAAACACTCTCTTAGCACCTGTACCACTTCCCCTTGGTCCACAATATCATCGATAGTTTTCGGGCGGCTAAAATATTGACAAACATTATCAAAACATGAACAGCAAAGATATTGCAACTCGTGCATATGATAATACATACTATTTCTCGACCCACGGGGCCGAAGGTTTCTTTTTCGTTGTAGATTTCACACCCGACGTAGAAGGCTTATCAGACGCTGATATTTTACCAGTTTTAAGAAATGCCTTCATTTTGGTTAGTCGTTTCTGGTAAAACCTACTGGTAAAGTACGTAAGTTGTATAACTAGAAAATACTAGAAATGGCGGCAAATATTCCAATTGTTGGAATAAAATATTTGACAATTACTTTTTTTATATAACTCATTTGGACACTGGTAACCCACAGTAATTAATAGATGCTATGAAAAAAGCAAATGTGGCGCCCCCAGAGCAAGTTTTTAAGTTTGTAAAGTACAGGCTCGTACAGTGGAGCCGCTATATGGGGAGAAGTGGACATTCGTGAAAACATTTGTCTATCAATCTGAAATTTGGTATATATAGGTTTTCGGGATCGCTGAGTTCAAATTTAATGTCAAAATGATAAAAAATTATCAGCATGTGCAAAATTTTTGCAAATTAACTTTTTTTTTTGCAATTTTACCAAAAATATTAGTTTTGAAGTAAAAATAAACGAAGAAATGAAAAAATAGACGTAAAATACACAAATTATGTAATATGCAAAATTTTGCAAAAAACAATATATTCCGTTCAAAAAACTTGTATGTCTTTTTCGGTCACGTAAAGCATCATTAAGTCACGTAAAAATCAATATACACGGGTTTTAAGGGTCTCTGAATGCAAATTTCATGCTAGAATGATTGTATAATATGATATTTGCAAAACTGTTGCAAATTTTTTTGCAAATTTGATTTTTTTTTTGGAAATTTTTTGTTAATTTTAATTTTGAATAACAGCTTAACTTGGGTTCTTAAATATTGATACGATATAAGCAAATTATGGAATCTGCGACTTTTCAAAAAATCAATTTAATTTTTGTGAAATACAGTGTATACTCCATTTAACGTCACTCGATTTAACGACAAACTCCCTAAAACGTCGAAATAACTTGACTATGGTTGGTTTACCTTGTTTTCCATACAATGATACACTCTATGTAGCATCACACCCACTCTAAATAACGACAACAATCCGTCATTATTAAACAATAAACAGTACTTTCTAAGTTGCCGAAATAAGAACTGCAGCTGTGTACGTTCTTTTGTTGCTTTATTGTCTAGCCCGTATTTACCTCGACTGTCGGCATCATACGTATCGAAGATTCTAAGAAATCCGTTCGTTTGTTTGTTGTGATTACCTTGCACGTGTTTACCTCGGCTACTAGACTGTCGTTAGGTTGTTATGCATTATCTGTACATTACCATATTCTTAGTTGCTCACAAACTTTCAAACTGTGAATAGTTTGAACAGCGAGTAAGAGAAAATCTTTGTGTGTTAACGAAAAGGTTTTATTAATACGCGCAATAGAGGCGGGAGAAAAGATAAGTGATGTTGGAAGACGCTTTGGATTCAGTCGCTCTAAAAACGCAAAAATACTCGCACTCGCACAAAAAACGACAGACGAAGATAACAGACTATACGCAAGCATTGTTATTTGTATCACTATTAATGTTTGTTGTTTGTAAATGTTATATATACTTTATTAGTAAATACATAATATTATAATAGTAAAATAATATTGATTTTTCTTCTCTTCATTTAACGACAACTTTCAATAACGCCACAAAATGCGCAGTCCCTTCAGTGTCGCTATATAGAGTTTACACTGTAGTTAAATCGTACTTAATTGCCACGATGTGTTATGTATGTGTTAATTGATAACTATAATAATTAGTAATAATTTTCACATACTTATACCTTAAATTGTTCAGTTGGAAAGATGCCGAAAAATGCAAAACAATCAAACATACTTTTTACTTAAAATCATATGCTTTAAAAATAGTTATATACTATCCGTTTTTTTATTACTTTAGACCATCCCGAACTCGAAAAAATTTGTGAACACGAAAAACTCCGAGGATGCCAAAAAGAAAAATCGACCTAAAGGTTGAAATTTGAAGTCTAAATTGCGCTTTTCTAAATAAAAACTCTTTAAAACTTTTTAAAAATTTTCAAAAAATTCTCACGTATTCTTTGGCAAGTAATAGTAATAATTCAACTAATAGCTGAAACTTTGCTGTTTATTTCATTTTTTTAGTAATAAGAATTTTTCGTTAAAAAATGATTTATCGATAACTTAAAACATTTCTAAATATGAAATAAAGCAGCGTTATGTGTTAACATAGTTTTTAAATGTATTTGAGGAAAAAAAATGTTATTGGTGTTAATAATTTCAAAATGCAGTGATTTAAACAATGCCCGCAACGACCAATTACGCGAATTTCGCGTAATTATAGCATCTAAAACTTACATCTGTGCGTGTCTGTAAAAATTTCAAAAATTTTCTAGTGCCTAACAATACTACCTAGAACTTGTAAAAAGTCTTTTATAGCTACGGACACATTTCGGTTATAGTACGGTTATAGGTTATAGTTCGTGACTACGGTCACGGATACATTTTATAGCTTTTATAGTCATATATTATATTTATAGTCATAGGTAGTTACCTATGACTTTTTCATGATTTTAACCGAGAAAATCCGGGAAATGGTCGTCATTTTGTATTTAAATTTAGAAAATTTGGCAACTTAACTATGAATTTTGATTTTAATAAATAAAAAGTACTTATTTTCTGGAGATGATTCCATTTTGCAAAATTGAAATCCATGCAGTAGTCGCTTGTATACAGATCTTCAAAGTGCGCGTGCGCGGGCCGCTCGAACTGGAATGCAGTGCGGTGGACGAATCTACCTGATCCCCCCCCCCCCCCCCCCCCCCCTCTAGTCCTATGCAGGATTCACAGTGCCTTCGGTTTCTGCTGCTCCAGGGTCCACTCTTGCTAACCATACCACCTAAAAGCCCTAAATAGTATTTTTTTTTCTCCCTATGTCCACTTTTCCCCATATAGCGGCCCTACTGTGGCTCATGTGGCATTTCTTGGAGTGTTTTAACTGACGCGCATTATAAGCTTACTGAGGACAGAGTTGGACTCCTTGAAAGAATATGAAAAATGTAGTCTCACGCTTTTATTTAATTATAACAAATATTATGTACTAACACTAGGCACTGAAGTTTAATAAACTATCACTATTAATACACTATACAAATCCCACAATACACATTTTTTACCATAATCAAACAAAAACTCAACTTTACTTCTCGGGTTCTCGAGAAAAAGTCCTTGACAGTAACTTTGACAATAAATAATTGCAAAACATGTCAATTTCGATCAACATAAAATCAAATAATTATTTATTTGCAGGAATATGGATATTTTAAGTAAAGATGATTATTGGAAAAAAATCAGTACATTTCAATAAAAAAAGGAATAACAATATCACTACCTATCTGATTTTGTTGCATCCTTTTCAATATTATGAAGATAGTACCTGTACTTTTTCAAATGACTAAAACCGTTTTGTAATCAATACTGAATTTCTCAATAATGTCCTACTGATATAGTGATCTTGCTCCACTTTTTCACAGATGGCATTGACTTTATTTGTAATTGGGCGACCAGAGCGAGCAGCATCTTTACGTTAAAATTTCCAGACTGAAAACGCTTGAATCAACTTTCTGCTACCCTTACCGATACCGCATATTCCTATACGGCACAATTTTCTTTTGCGGCTTGTGTCGCTTTTTTGCCTTTTTTGTACTAAAATTTGAAAATTTAGCGAATTTTTTCGATACTTTTCACTCATTTTCTATAAATTATTTACAATTTTGGCACTATCCAGCGCCCTACTCTGTGGCGCAACGCATCCCTATTCCCTAATACTTTTGGACCTTTAGTTCCTACTTCCTTTTTATTTATTATGTTTTATGTGTACAATAGATTATTTACTAAATAAATAAAACGCTTTAAATGTATTTGCTAAAATATTCGAAAATTGCTGACAAATTATTGTAAAACGCCAAACTTCAAAATTACGTCAAAATAAACTTTTTTTTCTACCACAACATTTTTGGCGCGTTGAAATTCTTAAATTCTTACAAAAGATACTTTTGTTTGCTATATTTGTCTCTCTCTCCTTTTACTATAATCAAAATGAGTACAAGATCCCAGAATAAAACTGTAAAGTCAGCTGATACAAAAAAAATGATAAAGAAACGCATTGAAAGCTCTTGGGTTCTATTTATGGAAGGTATTATGTTTTATCTTGAAACATTATTTGTAAGTTATATGGTATGTGCCTACTCATCTATACGCTAGGTACTAATCAAAGTGGTACTACATATTAAAACTGTTTTGTACTGTACGCTATACGAAAGTTGTACATTAGTTTCTTGTAATATTAAGGTAACCAACAAGCAGACAGTCCAACTAGTGGTAAGTGGATCTCGTCGCCCATATACATCCATTGCCAATATCAGTCCAGAATGACAAGTATTGTATCAGCACCTTTGTATTGTATCAGTTACATTGCGTACTTTTAGAGACTACAATGCATTTGCAAAAAAAGTTGGCAAGTATGGGAAATAATAAGTGGGTGTAATGGGACAAAGCGTTTTTCTTATTTCATTCCACCTCGAGGAGAATGCGATCAGATGGAGTATAAAGAATATAATTGTAAATGGATAAAAGGCTATCAATTAAATAATAATTTAATTATTTGGTTCTTTTCAGAAATCTTATTTCAGAACAGCAACTTTAGTATTATTTCTCTTCCTCACCCAGCACATGGGAACCCTACTAAATATTGCCTGGATGCTGAACATAAAAAGATGTATGAATTTGTGACATTCAATGAACCTCACCGGTCATGGCTTATTGGAGAAACAGTCAAGTCTGATGGCAGTATTATGATGATGACTCCTATGAATTCCCTGTTTTTAGGTTGGAACTATTTTATCACTTTAATTGCTATATGATAATATGATAAATGACTGGTATCCAAACATTTCAATTTTAATAAGTTTATCTATTTATAGTATTAAGTTTGCATGAGATCAAAGTATTTTTTCTCCAGCTGTATAAGATGTTTTAATTTGTCCTAAAATGTTTATCTATAAGAATGATATTTTTTAGGATTTCTAAAAACCAATTTGACTATAAAAAATAAGGTTATAGTCAGTTTTACATGTTATTTTTTATGATAATTCATTATCTCAACAGTTATTGAACTTCCATCCCAAGTATGCATTCATATATTAATAGACTTTTATACATTATGGGGCACTAGTCCGGTTAGTATGAGATGGTCAGAAACACAAGTAGTTTATAATACCAACTTGTCCAAAAATCAAATTGTCTAATGCCATATTTATCAATTTTATTGGTGAGGTACTTATAATAATAAATAGACTTAGACATCATACAAAATAGATGAACAACATAATGGACTTAATGCTTTTTAGACAATTTATTAGCATGTTGTAAATTTTCGCATTTTGGGTAATTTTAGAATTTTCGATATATCTATTAGCATATTGTAAATCAATCAGCAAACAAATCTTTTATACCACCTGCAGTTTAAAGGAATTGATAAATATAACATTAGTTGATTTGATTTTTAGACCAGTTGCTACAGCACTTGCTTTTCTGACCACCTCATACCAACTTGATTAGTCTTAGGCATTAAGGTTATTGACCATTAAATTCAATTTAATTTATTCATCTTGCGAAAAAAGTGGTCACGTTAAATTATAAACATTTCCCACTATTTTCTGCCTCAATAGGCATGCAAAAACATAATACTGCAAACATACTGTAATATGTATTTTATAAACAGTCCCATAATATGGACCCTAGAAATGACTAATGATTCATAATTTATCTTTTCAGTCCTTCCAAGGCTAAGGGAACAGTGTAAAACCAGAGCAGTGCCTTTAGAAGATTTGTTATCAGAAAAGGGATTTGATAAAATTATTAGCTTTATCACAAACTTAGATAAAATTGGAGATTTAAAGGTAAACTAGAAAACATTGTAATAGCTTCATTTCACTAGCTACAAAAGTATAGTGTGAAAGTACTGTTTGACGTTTTTCTTTATTTTGTTCTGTGCCACCTAGGCTCCACCTAGGAAAACAGCACTTTGATAAAATTGCTGGACAAAAAATAGACTAAAAACACATTAAAAACCATCCAGCATCCATCTAATAACAAATTTTATAATGATATTAGTTCTTTTCCCAAAATTGACTATCCAAGATTTTTTCTTTTTTTTTTCACTCCAATCTGACAGAACTCAATTTGCCACATGAAGAGAGGCTTTAAATACTTAATCTCCGAAAACTACATCAACGTCAAGTCGTATGTGAGGCGATTTAATAGAGACTGACATGATCCTGACACAGAAATACAACTGTCAAGATTTTCCTGATATGTTCAAACTAAACACAAACAAACACCTAAGATGCTGCCATATTCTAAAATTAGATAACACTGACCAACACAAAAGCAGGCCAAAATACACTCAGTACCGATCATGCCAAACTTCTAGTCCACTCTGAACACAAGACTAATATGGGAATAGTGGGATGTTTGCGGTTCATATGCCCCGATAAATTACTAGTTAACCCCCGTGCCAAATTCAGTGTTTGCGACAACAGTAAACACATTTCGCCTTATTATATTCTATTTCATTAAAATGGTCCCATATGTGACTTCGCTTTTTCCTGAGTTGCAATCGGTCACTCGTTGTCTCAGTATTATCAAAAAAACTGAACTATATAATAAAAAAGTAACTAAGTATACAAACTAATTACAATACATAATTAATCTATTCGCTAAAATACTTTAATTTAACACTTATTTTATATTTGCACCTTTATATTTGTTTTACTTCTTCAGAGAAAACACAACAAACGCACGCAGAAAATGACGGTTTAGTCCGCAAATGAATTTAGACGAGATGATCGCTAATCAGGCGAAACAGTCGAGACACAAAATAACAATGCATTATTGATACTGTTATCTATTCTCTATATAAGTCCCAAATATGTATTTGAATAATAACAGGAATATCGCTTAAAGTATGATTAGTGGTGGAGTGAACTGGAATGTGCTAAAGAAATGTAAACATAAACAAACTATCTATGATAAGTATTTGAAAAAAGCATACAACATAACTTGATCGAGCAAATTTTAATCTTATTTTGTAATTCATAAGAAACGTTTTTCACTGCTCGTAAAACGAAGGGGGGGCTCTTGTAGGAGCGTGGCGCGTGTACGTATTTGAAAGAACTACTCTCTTGCTTTCACACACAGCTCATGCTATTGTTGCATCTCGCTTTTGCTTGGACTCACGATAGGTGTCGATACGCGGTCACACGGCGAGCGAACAGCAATCCAACCAAAAACGAAACGTCAAGAGAATAAGTAAGTCCTCGGAGTTAGATAACTCCTCGGAGTTAGTAATAGTTCGGTGGAGCAATTAAGAGTTTCTACTCCGCTCGCGGTTTCAACTCTTTTAATTCATTAACTCCGGAGTTACCCATCGCTAATCACAAAGACTACCACGTCAATATGAACTATGAAAAATTCTTAGAACACGATTAATGAATGACTAATCTCTCTCCAAACTCTGTCATGGTACAAATTACTTCCAAGAGAAGAGATATGGCAAAACTTGTAACACCAGCTAACAAGATATAGGCATATCAGCAGTTATGCTGCTCACCTATTACACAATAATAAAAATGATTTGTTTTCTCAGGGACCTGCAGAGATGCAAGCATACAAATATAATGAGGACAAAACGATAGTATGGCTTCAAGAAAGAGTCCATAAATTAGCAAAAATATTGAGAGAAAAGAATGTACATGTGACTTCTGGTGCAGTGTCAGCCACATTTGTAGCCAGCAACCTCAGCAGTGACAATGTAGATGAAGGTAATAAATTCTTTGCATTTTATCCAGTAAATATTTGATGATATATTTATAATGTATCACTAAAATAACGCAAAACTGAAAATATGTTGTTCAGTATCAAGTGTAGAATCGATTCTATCAGGTTTTACAATATATTTTTTCATAACTTTTTTTGTACATTTCTAGTGTTTTCATTCTACGCGCGGTACCGTCGCCGCGTCGGCGTTTGGTCATTAAGTCATTGAGCGCTACGAATGCTGAGAACGTTTTACATAGAACAACAAAACATGCTTGTGACTTTTGATTTATTCCCTAAAATAATTTTAATATTCGCTAGAACGGTTTTTATTATTTTAAATAATATTTGACGTGTTTCAAGTTTTGCGTTATTTCAGTGACAAGTTATATACTTAGGGCTCAATTTATTTATTTGCAATTACACATGTTTGTTCCAAAAATAACACATATTTGTTATTTTATGTTGGATTGCTAATATTTAAAGTAGGAATGCTATGGAACTCCCCGTAACCGAAACAATCGGATATCCGAATAAAAAAATATTCGATACCCAACCAGAAATAAAAGATTTGGATGTTATTACAAATAATTTTATTAATTGCCGTCATGGACGGAATTTAAACAAGGCGAGTTTTGACAAGTTCTTGCTGCTTTGCATTTGATTTGATAGATTTTTCGTTCATTCTTAATGATTTTAAAGAAAAGTTGCAATTATTCCCTATTTGGTTTTATTTTTCTTTACTTTTAATTAGTAATATGTTTCATTATAAAACATATCCATAATTGAAACCATATCCGAAATAATTTCATATTCATATCTGTAACCGAAACCGGTGTGGAGTAATGTGACAACTTTTATTTATAAATATTATTTACCATAAATGAGTAGTTTGTTACATATAAAAAAAAATGAGGCAAAAAGTGAAAAAGAGCATATTTTACTAAATATTTCTGTTTCTATAATATCTATGCTATTAAATCACCAATACATTTGTATTAATAATTGAAATGCTTTTATAGGTCGCTAGGTGAGTCGGACCAAAATCGTTATTAGAGGGCTGTTTTCGTCAGCTGTAAATTTCAATTCGTAATAACATTATTATGACGTCAATACAAATATTTTATAAAAAATATATGACTTCTTTTAATTTCAGAATTTTACCTAAAATATGCACATGGGATGATATCGGAGTATCTTCAAGATGACCTAAAGGACACATTAGAACAAAGTTTTGCTTTTAAACCAGATTTAATTGAATCAGTAGGTAATAAGAGAAAGTCTGAAGTAATGGAAAATAATAGTATAAGCAAAAAAACTAAATGTGAATCAAAAAATGGGACAGAATGTAAAGAAAATGGATATAACAGTTCAAATCAATACTTCCCCGAAGTAAAAAAACAAAAACCTTTGACAGCCAAAGAAAAGGCTAGAGAAAAAGCTGCTAGCGGGACTAAAACTATTTCAGCTTTTTTCACTCAAAAATAATATGAGTATAATCAATAAACTTTTAATTTTTACTTATTGTAATGATAATCTAGTTACTAGTTGATAATAATAAAATGATATTTTTTATTATATACATTTAGCTTAATTTTTATTATTTTATAAAAAGTAGGTATAACGTTATTATAATTTTCTAGTACAGTTATCGTTTCGACCTCTAAATATGGTGCATCCTCCTTTTCTATATAATACATTTTATGCATGATTTATGCTGACAATGAGATGTAGCATGATTTAATTTTTCGAAGAGGCGTAACCGCACGTATTGGAACGTGGCCCCCAACAACAAAGTTTGTTAAGAAGGTTTGTAAAGTTTCATCAACACTGGTGTGGAAATGCACTAATTTCGGTGCACTATAAATTCCTACAGTTACGAGAAGCTGATATTACTGTTGTACTCTGTCCGCCTACATATCTGTTAGTAAAAAATTCTAAATCACATTTTCGTTATCCAGCCAAATGGAGCGCGTAAGTGTAAGCCATTTCGCCTAAATGCCACATGCATCACTAGACAGTTACATGAAACGGTGAATTCGGGATGAAACCGTGAATTCGGGAGTCGACACAGCATCCAGAAAAAATGCTGCTAATTTAAAATTTAGTACCTAGCGTTGTTTACCCATTTACTAAGTTTCTTACCTATGCATATTGAGTAATTCAATGTGGATAAATATAAATGAATATTCCTTTCAACGCATTGTCTACCTAGAGGAAGGCCAATTATTTTTATATCGATCAATAGTTATTGTCGTAATTGTACTTGTTTTGTCACCTTATTAAATAACATCAAAAATACACAATGTAAAATTTTTCATTGGAGAGTATTTATGTAAAAAAGGAGACCATTGCAAAAATATGTCTCACTCCCGACACTACTGTCCCACGACGTGCGTCGGGAGTGTTCGCTGATGCGGGGGTGTCAGACTCTGTAATTAGAAATAGAATATTTTCTTTACGGGAAAGAATACGAAATTCTAATAACGTTATTCTTAATGTCATCGGTCATCGGTAATGATTTCTATAATCTTTTGTAAAAGTACCAGCATGGTGTTCACCAGAGTGCAAATGAGAAGATAAATAATTTTTTAACTTTACTTTCTAGTATTTTATTTTACGGGTTTATTGCATTTATACCTGTATATTTTAATTGTATGGACTGATTTCTGAAATGAAAATATTCAGCCAGTGATATATTTATGACAGCGTTAAATAAGTGAGAAGTTATTTTTGTGGTAAAGGAATTCAATATGGTTATTACACAAAAACAACAGCTTTACCAAAGCAGCAATTGACCAAAACTTGGCTGATCTACATGAAAACCGTTTTAAACGAAACCGTAATAGCATACATATACCCAAAACACCTGGTAACCAGGCGAAAACTCAGATAAAAAAGTTACAAAGCTCTATCATTGCGATTTTAGTGCCATCGTATTTTTTGAAGATTACACCAAAAAAAGTAGCCATTTATTGTGATCACAAAAATATTTTGCGGGTTATAAACTTCACTAAATTTTGTTTTGACCGATATAAATCGAAGGAAGTAAAATGACAACCCTAATTTATCCGCCATTACTAAACGTCCATCCGCTTTCGGAACTATCAGTGGCGTTTTTTAATATAAAATACGAACATTTTATTATTTTAGTGGATCTCGGACTTTTAAGACTTTGTATAGTGTAACCGATGTGATTAATTTCTTTATTGTTGTGATTAAAGACATTAATAAGTGCTCGATATACAGAAAATCGTGGCCAATGTCAGCAGGCGTGTCAGATCAGGTATTTCGTATTTGTGCTATCTTTTTGCTTTATTACATGTAAATTACAAGTTTTAGGTATCTAATGAATAACGTTTTATCTTTTTTTCATGTTGCTGGGTACGTAGCGGATGAAAGGGCAAGGGAACCAAGGTAATCATGGAATCAGTGTGACGTTGCAAGTGTTTTCTCCGTAGGAGGAACCTTTTACCGGTCGGCTTTACGTCCGGTGTTGATTTCTACCATCCTTTGAATAGCGTCACCTACGTAAAGCTTTCACTGTTTTTACTTTCTATTCAATATAACATGTGTAGTAAGGTACTGAAATATACATTATTCACACTGTTTTATTATACAATAGCTGTATATAGTTCATCTCATTTTCTTTCATTTATTCATTGTATTGTTTTTGGAAGCAATGTATCACATCTCAAGTTTTCAAGCATTTATGAATGTGTTACTCCCACACAAATAGTAACCACATAAGGTTTATATAATCATAATGATGCATTTGAAATTGAACTTGTGAAAAACAGCTGTGTGAACATAACAGACTAAATATAGATATATTTTCTTGACACAATTAGCATTGTAAATTGTATAAATGAATGTCCTTATTTATAAACAAATTCCATCCAAACCATCAATCGTATTGTCTTTCCACTGCTGCATATAAACCTCTCTTAATGTCCATGTGAAATATATTGAATTACTTAATAATAATTTAGCTGATAATTAATTATATAGTTGAATGGAATGAACACTAAATATTGTATAAAGCTAATTTGTCTGTATAAGTTTCATAATGACACTTTATATAATGCAATGTGATGAAATTGTCATTGCCAGTTGTACTTTTTCACCGACATGAAGTACACGCTGTTCATCAGGAGATAAGCATTCTTAATTTCCTGCTAAGCAATTATGATTCTAAGAACCACGACACATCATGGTTCATGTATGTTGGGAACCTTATACTGATCTCTGGGAGACCTCCAACATCACGCCTTCTAGTCTGCCCTTGACCACCACGCGCACACTCATTAGCTCTCTCTATTTTCAGCTAAACATTACTATGTTCATCATTATGTCATAAAACTACCATTGTGCATTGTCTCATTATTATAATAGAAATGCCTTATCTCTCCATGTAACCCTTCTTTTAAAGAAATCACTCACCAGTTTATCTTCAATATACTGCTTATCAGGCATGAGCATCTTCAGCCGATCCACATATTCTCCACTCCGTCCACTTATTCTCATTTCGTTCCTACCCTTTCACGTGGGCCAGTCGTTGGCCCCACTTATCCTCCATCTTGCCATCTACCCCTCTTTTATACTGTACGAAAGGGTAAACATCATCGAGAGTAAAGAGAGTAGTGTTGCCATTATAAAGAAACCAATTAATAGAGTAGTGTGCCAATATATACTTTATCTTATTTAATTAATCAATAATAAATTAATAATATACCACTTAAATAGTTGCAGTACTTTGCAACAGAAGTATTATGCAAATCTATCTGTATAGTAAATAAATAAATGCAATACATATTGCATAATATAATAATACCATACTAGAGCACACATGCTTGATATGGACATGTGACACATGTGTGGAGCATTGGACCCACGGGTCCAGAGACATATAAAGCGGAACACACTGCCCACACCCAAACAAAAATTTGTCTTTAAACAACTAAATACTCAACTGAGAATCAAGCTGGGGACTTTCATGAATTTCAAGAGTTGTCACTTTCAGTAACTATTTAAGGATAATTATTTATTAGGACCTATGACTTGGCACTGTTTACAGTGCCATAACACTCATGATTGACAAGGCACATAAACTTTGGAGCATATTGGAACCTGATTGATATTGGAATGGAAAAGTATAATTTCATGTTGAAAACTAATAAAAGCTATTTAAATATTCAGTATACTTAGTATGACAATAAATATGAAATATCCTCATTATGAGAAGTTTCATAATACTTTACTTTGCTCACTTTACTATTAAAGCTTACCTAAGATTTATTAATATACATATTTGTATAAGATATTTCCTCAAATTATTAGTAACATTATTTATTTAGTTATTGGATTTATGTAAATAAGGAGACAAAGATATGACTGGATAGTGGTTCTCTATAATTGGTTAGCCAAAATGGTTCCATAAATCTCACTATGAACATAAAATATTATCAATTATCAAATAAAAATTAATACTTCGTATGTCTTAAAAAATTGTATGTCAAATGTGACATTATCTGAGCAAAGGGACCCTATTGTCGGTGCGAATTTATTGACTTTGGGGTAAGAGTTTCTAACTTTCTACTCACAAAAGAATACCTTGAAATGTACCGCATTTCATACTTTATCCTATTTCCCCAATGTACATACGTGTTTCAGTAGTGACCCAGAGACCATTCCCATCCCATCCTTCCTCATTTTTCCCAACTCTTTCTCAAAATCCATTCCTAAATCACCAAAGGTAGCCACTGCATCTGGGGGCACCTACATTTCTCATTCTCAACTGATGTTGGCATGTAGTATTGTGGGTGTCTATAGGTGACAGTACATTGACACTTACCATCACGTGGACTGTATGCCTGTCTGCCGCCTTATTTCTATATTAAAAAACTGAAATAAAGCAACAAAAAAATTAATATTTTTTTAAGACTAGTGATAGTCTCGATTATCTACCATTTACATTACATACTTACATACCAACTGGATCGTATTGATTCCATTTTGAAACGGGGAGGGTGTACGATAAATCCCACAGCCGCTGGGCGCACTCGACTGGGGTTACGTTACCCCACACTCACAAAAGACTGCAGTTTAAATTTTAACCTTTTCCCCCATTTTGATAGTGAGTGAGATATACCAGAGTATATATCTTATCCATCTGAGGGCATACCAACATTTGTCATTTCGTACTGAGGATGGCATGTATTGTAGATGTCCATGGGCCACTGTATCAGGTGGACTGTTTGCTCGTTTGCCACCTTCGTCCATATAAAAAAGCGAACTGATAATTAGGTTCCCTTTCTCAGATAATATTAAATGAATACATATTTCCTCGGAGACTACTACTCTGCTTATAGAGTCTAAATCCAAAGTATATACAAAGGCTCGAGTGTCTGTTACATACTGAATTACTCCTATATAGGTTCAACTTTTTAAACCATTTCGTTTCATGTCTAGTGTTATAAAAATGAGCGCTTCAACGCTAAGTCGGCGCTAATGAATCTTACTAACCTTAACTGTTTTACACTATACCAGAAGGATTTAACCAAACCCATCAAACGTTAGAAACTTGAATGTTAGTTAGTCTTTAACACTCGAATCTTAAAATATTCATTAGTGCTCACTCAGCGCCGGAACGTCGAGCGATCATCGTTCATTTTTATAACACTTCATGCTTTTAAATCAGCTTCATAGTGTTGGAATTTATGCCTTCTTTGCTGTTCCATTAAGTTTTACTACAACAGCTCATGCCCAAGACCATAGTCTAGATTCTTTTAATTACTACACACTTATACTCCTAATATGCAATATTTTAGTGCATTATAAGATTTATAATTGTTTACCCATAATTAATTGAATTGGCTCCAATTTGCATTGTTATACAGATTGAAGTGAATTGGGGAGTTCTTGCAACTCTAACGAGTTCTTGTGGATGAATACACAAAAAATATTTTTTTCGTTACTGTATTTAAACATATATTTTAGGAAAAATTATATAATTTAAATAAATTAAAGGATAATTTAAATTACGTGTACCGACAATACGAGTACGGCGCGCACTTAAGTTGCAAGAACTACAACAAAAACTATGGATGTATGAAAAAGAAATTGTTATTGTTGCGATTGCAGTGACAAATGCACCAAAAGAGCAACAGTTAGAGAGTGGTGGAGACGAGTTGACGGAGGTGTCATGGCGTCACCAGCAGCAACCATCTTATGCACCCGCCATCTCGTCAGCTGCCGATCCCTACAACGCGGCAGGTAGGTACATATTATTTTTATTCTGCATTTTTGGGCTTGCAACTCATTATACCGTCCTTATCGATTTGGCACATAACGTGAAAATAGCAATTTGTCAAGAAAGTAAATCGTCAGGAATTAAATTATTAAATTTTTCATTACAAGTAAATTCTCTTGTTTTAAATCCATTTTTGTTATCTTTAAGATTTTTCGAGTGAAATCATTTTGAAGGAACTTTTACCAATCTACTATTTAATTTTTGTCATAATGCTCTTATGCTATTGCATGTCATTTGGACCATTTGCGTTTTTGACAAACTGATACTTTCGACGTTATGCGCCGAATCGTTCCTTATTTGCATTCTAACATTCCTTATTCAGTTCGTTCGCCTACTACTCGACTACATTTACCACGCCTCCCGCGGTAGAGTTTTGTGCATACTGGATGAGTTTACTTACATCAATTTGTTTATATTATAAGTGTCTATTCCTCGCGAGTTTCAGCAGGTGCCTTTTTTCGAGTAAGATCTAATTACTTAATAGTTAATAATAATAGCAGCATTGCATCTGCATCCTGCCACTAAGACTTAACGAAGATATCTGAATACTATGCTATCTAAAGCTTAATATGATTATGGCCTTACATGGCCCCTATAATATATAAATATTATGTGTACAAAACTCGGACATCTAAAAGGCAATAAAAAATATTTTGATAATTATCTTTATTTATTTATATATATTAAATGTTCCCGCATAGCATCATTCGATTAGTTAGTATGATAAAAATGTTGTCTGTGTGTATTATAGGAAACTCATCCAAAATGGCCATAGTCTAATTACTGCTATAGACTTACATGACACGCTTTTCTTATTATGCATGTTCTATCTTCTGTCTATGTATTGTCACTGCTATTAGGAAAGTTTTGAAACATGATAGCTCAACTTAATAAGAAAACATGTATGTACGTCTATACATATTATAATTAACGCAAGTATATTGGTGCCATGGAACCATGATTCATCCCCTGTTCCATACTGTTTTATAGATTATTTTATCAAAATTATTTCTTATTTTCTTGCTTTTATTGTATTCAAATTAATATGTTCATAGGTTATAAAGCTATTAAAAGTTATTAAAATAAAAATTTCGGCTGTTTCAGGTTATTATGGTACCACTGCACTTCCTTATCAAGCTTTTGGAGTCGGGGATGGGACATGGTCCACCAATGGAACAGACCCAATGACTTTCCTCGGAGGATACACTCCTCACGATTCATATGGAATGGATGGTAGCTAGTATTTATCCGAGTAACGAAAGAAAAACACTTTTGTTTATTTTTATCTAACATTATTAACACTTGTTTGGATAATTAAGTTAAAAGTTTGATGTTGTGCATCATGCACACAATTTTTCATTCAATTTATTTTCTTACTAAGTCTACCAACAATTCATATTGTAAAAATAACGCTTTTCTTTGTGTTAAAATTTTACCTGTAGTTTGTCTTAAAGTACCTGACTACGCTCGCCGAGGGAATTAAGCGGGGAGGGGAAATTGTGTATTACACGGTAATGGTAAGTCGGAGATAATTAGGGCCTTACCTATGAAATTGTTGTTTGTTCATAGTGGCCACTTTGAACTTAGTTATCTTGCATTTGGCTTAGAATTCCAAATTGAAATTAATTTCAATTTAAAGCTTTGACATTCTCTTTCAAAATGAGTTATTCATTTGTTTTTCGTCAAACGATTTTTTGCTTTAAGATATTGTTGTGTTTGCGCGATTATTCGATTATGCGATAAATTCGCGTTATGTTCGAATATGAGTTCTGTCGTGGCAGCAACGCAGCACAGACAGCAGGCAATATCAACGATGTGGACGGATCAAACACCGCAAACGAACGCATGTTGCGTTTTTGGTTTGATGGTTTCCGTTTTGGAAATTTCGACCTCAAGAACAAGCCTCGTGGACAATCGGAGACCAAAGTCGATAATGACGAATTGAAGACAATAGTGGAAACAGAATCATCTCAAACCACGTCTGAGTTAGCAGATGCCTTCGCTAGAAGTGGGCAAAACTATGTTGTTTAATTTGCGTCAAATTAGGAAAGTGAAGAAGCTCGGAAAGTGGGTACTGTATGAGCTTAATGAAAATCAGCTGCAAACACGCGTTGTAGCTTGTCTTTTGCTCAACTGGCAAAAAAATTAAGGGATTCTAAATCGTATTGTCACTTGTAATGAGAAGTGGATACTGTTGCGTGGAATGTTATGCATGATCTTAAATGACTTTTCCATGCTGAATTCAAAGCTGTAGTCAGTTTTTCTGTATCACCTATAGTTTGAAACATTTGAGGTGGAGGTTTATAATCAAAAAAATCTCACTTTTAAAGGCATAACTAAATATAATGAAATTTCCTTTTATAATATTGTCTACTATGACCTAGATCTATGAGTACTGTTCTGAATACTTCAGCAGTAGTCAGCCATCATATTTGCATCCCAGCGGCCGCTCCTCCATAGTGTGAACATCTTGGTGGAATCGTTCCCCCTGTTCCTCACTTAAATCACCTAGATTTTCAAGGAAACTGTCCAGATGATTGTGGAGAAAGTGTAGCTTAATGCTCATGTGGCATTCTAGCTGCTGGAACTCTGATATCATCTCTTCTACGGGTTCAGAGTAATTGTCAGCCTTTTTATTTCCCAAGAAATTTTTCATTACCCAAACAAATTAATTCCACGCTTTTCCCTCACTCTGTCATAGAATTGATGAAATTTGGATGATTTCTTAACGTTGTGATTTGTTCTGATTTGTGGCCCATTGGAAATATTCTTGAAATATATAAAATACATTCCCCTTTTTTGTTTAGACCTTTTTTTACATATTGTTTCATTAGCCCTAGTATGATATGCAGAGGAGGCAATATTATGCGATCTATGCACACAAGCGGTGTATTTATAACATTTTGCTTGCCCGGGGACCAGAGTTTCTCTTGAAGCCCGCTCTTTCTTAGTCCAATGCTCAGCTTTAGCTCTGCTATCTCATAAGCATAATAAAACAAGGATATTTCGTGTATCCACTTTGTTGGCCTAAGAGAAAATTGACCATTTTCAGGTCCACACATATAAACAACTTGTGTTTGTCGTACTTGATATTGTTCATAACTAAGGATATTGTGGGATATTCTTCCTTGACTTTGGTTGAATGTGCAATAGGCAAAGAACCTAGCTTATTGCCGTTATGCAAGATTTCACATTTGAGACTGCGTTTTGACGAGTCTATAAATAGACGCCATTCATTTGAATTGTACACCTGTAAGCCCATGGCAGTCATAGACCAGAAATATCAGTGCAAAACAAAATCATCCTTTTCAGCAAATAAATGTACTAAATTTTTCTCCATTGTACGGTAATACACAATTTTCGTGTTTTTTGTCTCTTTTTTAACCGGGAAGCTAGAAGTTCTGATGCAGTCTTAGACAGCCCAAGATCTCTCACCTAGTCATCATGGTCTTATTGGTTAAACGGTCTAGGAATTTCGAGGGAATTTTCTGCATCAAAGTCACTGACTGGACTTTGATGCAGAAAATTCTCTCGAAAATTACCTTCCCTAGTCACTAAGCACTGATTTGCTGTTCAAATTTGTCTGGATATTTTTGAGATGTAGTAGGCTGTGGTTCTAATGCATAACTGGAACTTCGAATAAGCCTTATAGTAGATGAGAAGTTTGGATAAATCCAACTAGACTGATTTTTACGATTAATTCCTGTAATATTCACAACACAAAATAACAGTCGTCGTGATGATTCTGCTTTATTACTATAGTTATTGATAACAATAGTCGAGCGCCGTAAATATTTAGAGGGTACCTGTATCTCAAAAACTCGAACTGTCACAGAAAATCTGACACGTAGATTTGGAATCACCGAAGTCAAATTAGTAAAAAAACAGTTGAAAACTGCAACAGCAAAGAAGTTTGATTTTGTTGTGTAATCGTAAACGTTCATCACAATGGTTGAACCCAGGAGACACAGCCAAATAATGTCCCAAACGTAAACAGAGTCCTGTACTGGCATTATCTACTACAGCTTCTTGAGATCTGGCACAACAATTAATACAAATGTGTTGTGTGAAGAACTGCAAATGATGATGGACAATCTTGCTATCAAACAACCGAGTCTGGTCAATGGACATCTCCATGTTAACGCTCGCCCACACACTGCACGACAGACAGTTTCAAAGTTACAGAGGACCTTCGACTGTAAACTCTCCGTCACCCACCATACTCGTCAGACCTAGACCCTACTCATTTCTATTTTTGTGGATAACTTTTTACAGGGGATAAAATTAAACTCCGATGATGCAGTGAAAAACGCCTTCAGAGAACTAATCGATTCGCGTCCCCAGGAGTTCTATAGCAGAGGCATCAATCGACTTCATTAAAATGGCAAAAGTGCATTGATAATAATTGACAATTTTTTTATGAATTAAATATACAATTTTCATACAAAAAAAAATGATTTTTTCCATATAAAATAGCAATTTTATAGATAAGGAGGACCTAATATCTTAAATTTGTTTACTATGACAATTGAAACGGTCACAGAACAACAACAAGACAAATAAGTTTTTAACTCTGCAGTAGTCATGTACTTGAAGACAAGCTATAATATAAAATACAATATTTAGTAAAATATTTTTATTTCAGGTGTCTTTGGACCCTCAACAACACCGTTCTCGACTGCCCCATTCGGGCAGCCAGCATCAACCTTTAATTATTTTCACGGCAACGGTGATTACTCCACTTGGGGTCAATTAGGTCGCGCAAAACAGTATGACGAATATTATAGGGCCGATGGACTTTACGTGCCAGATGGCATCAAAGCTGTGGAGACAGGAGTGCAGTCACTCTCCCTCGGAGAACACAAGGGTGACAAGGACCGCGGCGCGTCCGAACTCAAGGACGTGTCGAGTGGACCGCAGCCCAAAAAGATGACATGGGCTTCCATCGCGAGCCAGCCCGCCAAGCCCGCTCCGTCGTCTCAGAGTGGCGGACTAAAAAAGAAAGGGCCCGGCATGCCGCCGCCACCTGTAGTGCCCGGTAAGCATAACATGGACATCGGTACATGGGACGCGGGGAAGAGCGCGCCAGTTGTGTCCGCGCCGCCACCACCGCCGTTACAGCCACCGCCCCAACCCGTACCGGCACCACTGCCGCTGCAGCCGCACGCACAGCCTCCCGCACCAGTGCCCGCGCCCTTGCAACGTCCACCGCCCCATCATGCACCACCTCCAGCGTGGACGCAACATGTGCCGCGCCCCCCGCCGTCTCACCAGCCGCGCCCGCCTATGCCCGCTCCGCCACCAGTCTCTATTCCACCTGTGCCATCGGTGCCGCCGGCGGCGCCACACCCGGTGCTCGACGAACTACGCGTCAAGAACGATTACAACCCGAAGGAGTTTGATTTGAGCGCACCTCTCGCTCGGTTCTTTGTAATCAAGTCCTACTCGGAGGACGACATTCATCGAAGCATCAAGTACGAGATCTGGTGTAGCACTGAGCATGGCAATAAGCGGCTTGATGCGGCGTTTCGTGAACGCGAGAGAGAGGGTGGCGTAGTTTACTTGTTATTTTCCGTGAATGGTAGTGGACACTTCTGTGGAATGGCCCGCATGATGAGCGCGGTTGACTATAACTCCAACTCTAGCGTGTGGTCGCAGGACAAGTGGAAGGGACAGTTTCGCGTGAGGTGGATCTACGTTAAAGACGTTCCGAACGTGCAACTTCGTCATATCAAATTAGAGAATAATGAAAATAAGCCGGTGACTAACTCCCGCGATACACAGGAGGTGCCGCATGCGAAGGGTTTGCAAGTTTTGCGTATTATGCATAGTTACTGCCATTCGACGTCTATTTTTGACGACTTTATTCACTATGAGAGGCGCCAGGAAGAGGAAGATTCTCGCAAAGTGCCTCACCACAACAATCAGGACAATAATCGTGACGACCATGAAGGGGGCCGAGCCTACCGCAACTACCGCGACTACCGTGATGGACGCGACGGGCGCGATCACCGCGAGGGCCGTGACCCGCGGGATCACCGCGACCCGCGCGACGCCCGTGACCCACGCGACCACCGCGACCCACGCGATCACCGTGACGAGCGCGACCCACGCGATAACCGCGATCATGGATACCGCGATCGCGACTCCAATTTTAGACCCCATCATAAGGTTCGTTTTATGCTCTGTTTTATGGTTCATTTTATATTTTCTTTATTCAAGGTTATTTGTTAAATACCACTAAAATTATTATTATTATATTTCAGGATCGCGATGGGTCGCGAGGCCGCGGGCGCCCTCGCAATTGATTGATTGTTCATGATATTATGTGAGAACAATTTGAGGACTGGCTTCTCCCCATAGACAACTAGTACTCGAGTATATAATTGGTACCGCATTACACACAATATGTATGTATATCGACATACATACAGTACATGAACGAAGAATTTGTCGTCGTGACCAATAGATGTTGCATTGCAACCTGAACAATTTTAATGTAACATAGAGTATTGATTGTTTTAATAAACAGTGCTTCACTAACGAAAAACTTTCAACAAATTATAATGTGCTATATAATAATATTTTGAACTGGAAGAACGTTTAATTAAACAAACGCCTAGTGAACAGAAACTTAACAAATATCAATATACGTCGTGTCGGTCCCGTGTTGCATGACGTTAAGTGAAATTGTGGACTTTATTTCAAATTTGTGGACTGAATCAAATATAGTAATTTTTATAACTAGGAAATTCTGTGGTGAGGGGAGTTAATCCTTTTGTTAGGGGACTGGTGATGTTACAAGGAAATCAATTGAATATCAATACAGAGCGCTGAACAGTGCTGTGCAGTGCTTATAGAACGATGCCACAACCATCAGTGTATTGTAATGAAATACAATTTTAATATAATGGTGACAACTTTTGTATACACAAATTATATAATCATAAATGAGGTGTGGACGTTTTGTATACATTTTTTTTTAGTATCATTATAAAGAACATTTTTTAATGAATTCTCTCGTGGCATTGAGTTCAGTTTACTCCATCTGCTTTACTTATAAATTGAGTACATATTTACTGTTTACTTCTATTGACAAGTACACCTGTAACTTACCTTATATGTTAGTTACTGTACTTTGTTACATGTACATTTATCTAAGTAAAGTGTCATGGAGTAATCTTTTTTATATCTACCTAAAATCTATGTCAAACAATTTGGACAATATTAGAAACTATTGAATATGAATTCCTGTAGATGTAGATAGATATGTTCCTTGTTGGATTTTTTAACATGTGTACATATTATATATTTTATTTAAAATATTTCCTATGTTTAAGAGCAACTACAGTGTGACGAGAGAAATTTGGATTCTGAATAGAAAGAACAATGATTTTAGCCGTCAATGTTAAATATCCCCACCTTGATTTTAAAGTGCCTTTTCATTTAAATTAATTTTATTTTTAAATCCGCTCTTATCTGAAGAATATAGTGTTATTATAATGGATTTTTTATTATTTTGTGTTATAAGACTATTTAGTAATGGGATGTTAGACAAGGGTATATGACATACCCTTGTATCTCATTTCATATAACATTTTTTTGCTCATGCATTTTTTTTACTATATTTTTACTTTAGTGAGCAAATTAATCCTCCCTGATGCGTGAATTGTTGGTTAAGAAATTGTCACATCAAAATTTTGTTTGATAACAGTGAATTAAAAGCCTGCAAAAAGTTGTAGATATGAGTTATTTGTTTTTCCAAGAGATTCCACTTATTAAAACTTATATAATATAACCCCATATCGGCCATATAAATATGTATTTTTTCGGCTTACAAAACTCGTGTTTTAAGACTACTGAACCGATTTTTACTTAGAGAATAACTCAGAAATAGAAACTACACGACAGTGGAAAAAGCAAAAGTGTAGGACCAATACTGCCAACAAAAGCATTTAAAGTAATATTATATTCGGGAATTAAAAATAAACTAAGATGATAAACAATGATTAATCCTTTTGTTTTCTGCAAAACTTGTTTCCAGCTTGATTTTAAATTAACGAAAAATTTAATATATTTTCCATTTTTCTCAAATGTCATCAAAATGCACTTGTGCTTTTTTCTAAGTTACTGAGCTCGAATAGATAAAAATACAAATATTCACTTTTATAATAAGAATAAACTTTGTTCATAGCATCACTCATCATATTTTAAATACCACGAACCATTTTGACAATAATTATCCTAAGACGTCAAACGCGGTGTCACCTAATCGCGCTGCCAGCTGTCAAGCTAACGCAGCTGCTCGAGGGACCGCGCTGCCACCGTGTGAACGCTCGAGCGACACCATATATATAATTTATGAGAATAACAAAACTTAAAAGGTAACATTCTAAAAACTATGAAAGTTTGCCTAGAATGCCAAATTCTGCATACAATCGTAAACCTTAGCATGTAGTTGTACAACTCTATTTAAACTAATACAATAATTGAATAATCATACCAAACAGTCTACCCTCACTAGCTTCATAAAGTTATAATACAAGTTAAAACTTAAAAAGTGCCGTTTCGAAATTTATTCCTCAAGTTATTTTCCTTAAGACCGTTTTTAAACTGATGGATACTGAAGGAAAATAATTGTTTAAAAATCTGAGCTGTTCCGCTTTCCGCGCGCATGTTGTACAGGGTGGACTAAGTTTGAACATTATTGTTAAAAAGAATTGTTCTTTGGGAAGATTGTATGTCATTTTTATGTGGCGTATTGCAATATATAAATATCTTTAATTCTTCGTTTGCATATTTTTTGTCTGAGATGTGGGGGACAATTGCTTTAAGAAGTTTTAGCTGAAGGCCCGAGATATTAACGTACGTCTGTAACTACCGATCCCATACGAGACAGGCAATAGAGTCCGCCAGAGCGTTGTATAACATTAGTCGAATTTTATATGGTACTCGATTTTTTCTAAGGTATATATTAGCTAGAAACGCTCTTAGTTTATCGCAGACTTTGTTTACGTGACAGTTCCAGTTGAATCTGCTGTCAATTATAAGATCAAGGTAGGTTATGTGAGTGAGACTTCAATCTTGGGACAAGAACAATCAGTTCTTCTATTGTGTATACGATAGTTAGTGGCGCTATGCGTTAGTGGTTTAGGTACTTATTCGTGTATTAGTCATGTGTAGAGTTGTAAAGTGTCGGTCACTTTCAAAGTGTCCGTCCAAAATGTCCGAGCATTTTTGACATTTTCGATAAATGTCCAGACATAAATGGACAAGAACGACATAAACGTGTTTATGAAGTGTGAAATTAATATTTCTTGTACTTATTATTATAATCTGTTTTCGCATCGTGATTTCTTTGTCAATAAATTATATTTGTTTACATTTACTTAACACATTAAATATTCTCGATTCTTTTTCATGTATTGTATTGAACAAATCGATGAAGCACAGAGTAGGTAATAAAAAATATTGTAAATACCCCTACCGAATGTTTAATAAAAAAAAGGAGAAAATGAGATCAACAGGACAGAATAAGTAATAGTAGAAGAAAGTATTCTATTAATTATAATCATCTTCACAATCTCCTTCATTTGAATCGCTTTGCTGCGAAGCGTCAGCGAATTCAAATGAAATTATTGAATCAGCATCATTTTCATTATCTGATCGTGTTTATTTGTTATTATTTATCGTATTATTATCGTGATTATCATTATCTGATATTGAGTCTGTATCGTTGTCATCAATATAGCGTAAATTTTGCCTCACAGTAATTAATTTGTTAAGACGGTCTTTTTGCAATCTATTGCGCAATTTAGTGTGCGTATGTGAAAACAAAATACAATTTCTTTCGGCAGCAGCAGAGCTTGGCGGAATACTCAGCAGTCTGTATGTTATCGGAAACAATATTTCTTTGGAAGCAAAACTTTGCCACCATAGCTGAGGTGCTATCGCCTCCGTAGTAATCCATGCCGAATGGCATTTGACAAATAATCCCGATTTTGTGCGAATCTCGACAACATTAACCATTGTTTTAATGGGGTCTTTAGAATGAAAGTTGCTTGGCCATGTACATAATTAGTGGCATCAGCCATTTCGTCACTTGATAAACCCGTATCCATATATCTCGGATCCAATAAATTTGCTGCTAAATGTATGTCTTGGATACAGAAGCTGCGGCGCTTTATAACAGCGCTCCGGATAGTATTTTTTTCTTCTGAAAAAAAATTATTCAACACATGTTATCTTCTAAAGAATCTGAAAGTTTCATAAATATATTTGGTACGTCCGAAGCTTTCGCCTTGTCAGATTCAGATTGTGTAATAGCTGTCAAAACTAAGAATTTCTTTTATTTTAAACCATATATCGTCATCAAGTAAAATATTGATAACATCCCTCCCCATTCCTATGCCCTCAGCTGTGAATAGGAATTTGCAAGGTCGGCGGCGCACCCGCATACCCCCTGGTCTTGCAGGTGTCCATGGGCGGCGGTAACACTTACCATCACGTGAGACCGCTTGCTCGTCCGCCCTCTTCTCTATAAAAAAAAAAAAATAGCCAAAGCTTTTAAAGCATCTTTATTTTATTCGTATGAGTCCAACATTGTTACTACAGAACTCCATCTCGTTTTACAAGGCAGTTTCAGTGTTTGTTTTAGTTGACCGTAAAGATTACTTTGTAGTTTTTCAAAAACTGCTAAAGTTCTGTGTTTGCCTTTTATTGACTTAATAACAGCAGTTACTGTGTCTAGGACATTTTTTAACGGAGGAATTCAATACCCAGTAAACATTTCGGACTAATCTCCAGGCGGCTTTCATATTTTTGGCATTATCGGTTATTAATGCAACAACCTTTAAAGGGCCAATTTAATTCAAAACCTTCAGGATCTCTGTACTCAAATATTCTGCCGTCTCTCGTTCGCAGTCAGGATAAACAGATTTAAGGAAAATCGGTTCCGGTGTCGTAACAATGAAATTTAATACACCTTTTCCATTTATATTGGTCCATTCATCTGTAATAACAGCAAGAGCAACTGAATGTTGTATTTTTTTTATCTATTTCTGTCTTTGTCCGAGAGCATCCAATAAATTATTACTTATGGCGTGTCTTGAAGGGGGGGTCATAGTTTGGATCTAGTGAATGCAAAGCTGTTTTCCAGTGTTTTGATACCAGAAGTGATAAAGGTGCTCCTGAAACATAAATAGCTCTTGCGAAACTAGCATAAGCTGATTCTTCTAAAGGTGCTCCTGAAACATAAATAGCTCTTGCGAAACTAGCATCAGCTAATTCTTTCTTTTTACAGTTATTATCCATCGATACTTGTGAAGATTGTTCTTCCAACATGAATGTGGTCTGAGGCTGGTGCCTATCCACGACTAGAAAATTTTCATTGCTGGAATATAAAGTTGTATTATCGGAGGTCTCACTTTCACGTGAATGAGAAGTAACGGTAGATGTTAGTCTGAAGGTGTTGCTGGAACTTGGTCGGGTAGTGCTGCTATCATCTGCCGTTTCATGTAGTGATGACGTCTTTTTGATGTTAGACTTATATTCTTTTTTCTTATTAAATCTCATTTTGATGTCAGTCGGGCATTTTTGGCACTTTGTTAAATGTAACATCATACGAGTGGCATGCGGTTGTCTATATTCTTTATTACAATATATACAAACGACATGTTTTTTCATCCCGGAACAGCCAATAACTTGATAATGATCCCAGATATCACTCGAACGTCGTGGCATTTCTTAATAATATAGTAATAAACTTTTACGAATCATGCAGCACAACAACAAAATTGACGGGCACGTCTGTTCCCGAAAGCGTTTGTATAGTAACTAATCCGAATAAACCGCGCGACAGGTGGAACACAAATGCGAAATGCGCGTTGCGTGAGCATGAGCGAGACAGAGTTTAGATACTTACATCAAAAGAAGCCGCCTACGGGTTTATCTCTCTGTTGCGACAAGCGTAGCTCGCTTTTAATAAAATAGGAATATTCCAGTTTTGTCAAAAATAACTTTTATAACTTTTTATAGTCTTATTTTTGTCATATAATTTGCTTTTAATTATTGCTAATATTAAATTTGAATGTACTAGTGGTATACATCTCATAATGCAGATTGAAAAATAAATGTCCAATTTGTCCATATATGTCGAAAGTGTCCGGACATTTAAGGAAAATGACCGTGACATATTGAATGTGTCCGACATTTTACAACTCTAGTCATGTGCCCTCTGTCACATATTTAGTTTCACTAATGCTTTTGTCAATTTTAACACAAAACGAGCGGTTCTGGAGGTAGCTTCGACACTATTGTAGCAGTGGTTCACGAATATCATTGCTTTCAAGTTTTTGAATATAAGTCCCTTCTACTTACTGGTCGCCATGTATCGCTGCGACCAGTGACTCATGTATTACGCCTAAAACATTTCTATGTAAATAAAATAAAGTCACACTCGATACCCCACTAGAATTCCCCGTATCGTAGGTCCAGAAACACAAATACACTTTACGACTGGAAGTCGAACCCGGGACCTTTTGCACAGCAAGCAGCAGGTCCACTACTAACTACGGTAATCGGTCACCAATTCGGTCCGGTTTGAAAACGACCCGGTAAGATATCGTAGACTGACTTTCTAGCAAGTGACCGTTATAATATCTCAAATTGAAATTATTACGTCGCCACCTTCGATGACTTTGTATATTTTCCCCTCCTACCTTTTCTCTTTCCCTTCATGCTCTTAAATTATGGCGGGTATTTTGAGAGGAATATATTTTGATTGACACCACACGGCCATTATCTGTTGTACAATGTGGTATCTGCTTGGCGACACTTATTCTGTCTATCGAATATTTTTTTTTTTTTTTTATAGATTAGTGGGCGGACGAGCAAGCGGTCCCACGTGATGGTAAGTGTTACCGCCGCCCATGGGCACCTGCAACACCAGGGGGTATGCGGGCGCGCCGCCGACCTTGCAAAATCCTATTCACAGCTCTCTTGAAGAACCCCATATAGTAGCTCAATGGAAAGACCTCTTGAGGCAGTTCGTTCCACAGCCTACGGGTTCGCGGTATAAAATAATTTTTGGACCGAACAGTGCGCGACACCTCCGTATCGAGGAAATGCGGATGGACCGCACTTCTGTGACGGGAGGTGCGGTTGTAGAAACCCGAGGTGGGAATTATATTAAACAATTCTTCAGAGCATTCCCCATTGTACAGGCGGTAGAACACACAGAGAGACGCAACGTCTCTCCGAATTCTGAGGGATTCTAAACCGCCCGTGAGAGTGGGATCGTCGACAATACGAACAGCACGTCGTTGGATGGAGTCAAATGGGTCCAATTTTTTCAGATATTTGACATTATCTGAGAAAAGGGACCTTATTCTCGGTTCTTGTTGTCCAGATATTAGAACTAATCAAATCTTTATAAAGCTTTATGATAAAAACCACATTATACAGAATACAGAACGAAATTTCAATTAAGATTTTCTAGCAAATCTACCAAAGAAAATAAGTTCTCATTACTCAGACAGATAGTGTCACACATGTTAATGCGTTGCAAAGCAGTTCGTATTTGCTGAAATGCTCCATTGGCCGTCTATCTCGAGATATATTACCATCTTAGCCAATTATTGCAGAAGCATAGTCTGGTCTATCTACCCTAGCTTTGGGTCCTACTATACTTACGTGGAGAACTCGGAAAGTTTTGCGAAAAAGAAAAAATGTTCTCCGGGTTCCACTATTTTTATTACATTTTTCAAAGTAGGTACTTTTTTTTGTACTTGCTTCACCCGATGTAGGGTAGATTTAAGACCACTCTTACCCTAATCACTCTTTAACTGTGTAGAAACGGACTCCTCGAGAAAGTACCCTTCACTTTCATCTATCTATGCAAAGTTTTATGCGTCTGAACCAATTTTGAAAATATTTTCCACTCTTCCTCAGGTACCTCTTGCACGGCCTCTTTGAACGTAACCAGCGCGTCTTCCAGCGACGAAATCTGCTTTCCTTTTAGCTGGAACTTAATTTTGGGAAATAGAAAAAAGTCTGTGTCAAGTCGGGACTCACTTTGATTGGTTCACTTTGAAACAGATTTCTAACCCGTGATAATATAAACACGCCGAAACAGCGTCAATAGGATTTTGCAAGGTCGGCGGCGCACCTACATACCCCAGGTGTTGCAGGTGACCATGGGCGGCGTGATGGTAAGACTTACCATCATGTGGGATCGCTTGCTTGTCCGTCGACTTCACTATAATAAAAAAAAACCTTGCTTCAAATTTTGTTATACACGGCACCATTGGACACGGACTTGTTTTTGATCCTTTTTGAGACAGGTTTTGCGCGATACTATCATCCTGTCTCGTAGATGCCCATGTAATATTTTATACATACTCCCCAATAACTTCTATGGTAGAATAATAGAAGTCATTGAGACTCCCCGATCCAATCTCCTCGTATGTAATTCGCCTGTTTTAGCAAATTAATGTTTTCATTGCTACCGTAACAACCGTTATAGGGCGACGGCTTCTTTCTTGGTCAGCCAAACTTACGTCGACCACGTTTAAATTAATTTTAAATTCATGTTTAGAAGATTTAAAATCATAGCGTGGAAATATTCCCGTCGAATATCCATTTTTTAATAAGAGAAGATATTTTGATTCAGGTCGTAAAAAAAGTGGAGGGAAATTTGAATTTGGAATGTTTTTATGTTAAGTTTTAATTGATGTCAAAACCATCAAGTGTTCCATAAATAAAAACTGTTGTAAAACTTTCTGAGTAGCCCGATATGTACCTAATCGGTTTATTTCACTATAGGTTCACAATCACCTGGGATGAGATGATATAATTCAGGTCTTGGGTGACCAAAAGAGACACCGGGTGAGTAAAAAATCTAATTTCCCGAGTGATAGTGATTAATAAAGCCGATAGCTTTTTCTGCATCTGCAACTGCTGTATTATAGCTATAAAATTGTCTCAAAAATTGATATAAAAATTGGGCGCATCTACTGAATAACTTCGAAACTAAAGATAAATTCAAATGCTTGTTGTGTGCAGTTGGCACTAATTTTCGTAGCGTAATCTCGGAGCCTTCCATTCAAGCGCAACGAGTTTAGTCTGGGAGTTCTACGACCGTTTGTACGAGTATAAACAGTTGCTTATTACTTTTTATCGAATTAGTCTGCCGGTTCTCTTTCACCTTTCTGATTTTGATCTTCTTTATTCTTTCTTACAAGTCATATCTAAGACAAAATAGCATAAATAGTACCTATATTTTCTCCTGTACGACGCGCGACGTCGCGACGCGTTCCTATTTCACCCTAGGTCAAAATTCAATGTGTAGGTAGGTCTTGGTCAGATTGATCTAAGGTGTCATTATGAGTGTCCGTAGTTGTATTGTTTGTACTAGTATAGACTATGAACTTACCTACGTATATTTACTCATGTACTATGAATCCATGAAATATTAAAAAAATAAGTTTTGCAAAAATGAAAACGTGCAATTATGGAAGAAATAAACTTAAAATATTAAATGAAGAATGAATTAAAGGAAGAAAATAGTATAGAGACATAAATCCCCTGTTCAAGGCGTTTACTTATTTTGACTCACAATAAACAAACAATATATATAATCAGTTTTATTAATTTATATAATTTTTGAATAATTGTGATCCTGCAATGGTGGCTCTATACCATCAATTTTATTATTCGAGTCGTCAGACTCTTCTGACGAAGAATCTGAGGCCTGACCGACATTTGTTTCGGCAGTCTTTTTAAAATTGGCGACATTACCGATATTCTCAGGCCGTCTGGCTTTGGCTCTCTTTTGTTATGTTTTATTAATTCATAAAGTTGAGTGAGGCTTAGTCCAGCATTCTTCGAATTCTATTTCATTTTTCCATAACCACTCTCGCAACTCAGCCTTGAGATTGCCTATTGTAGGAGCTTTATTTATTTGTGTACAAATAGTATGGTGTAATATCCATTAGATATAACAAGATATTTTGATGGCAAATTGGTAATGATTTTTTTCTTTCATTTATCACAATAAGTTTTCAGAGTTCAGTTTTCATAGATCGTCATGGTAATCAGGTGACTTAGATTTTGATATAAAAATTAATCATCCATTTTTAAAAAAATCTCTGTCCACCAGCATGGGCTGTAATCCATCTTGCACTAATACTGTCAGACAAGAACACCAGATTCATCTTCGGCTTGCCAACATTTGTGAAAATGATAACAAGCATGTAATTTTGTTTCAACGAGATATATTACAAGACATTTTTCTTCAAGACAATTCTTACGCAGTCAGAGGATATGGTATACTTCGCTCGACAGGCTGCTATGTTAGCTCGTTCCATCAAAACCTTTCGTTTCAATTTTTCTTGTAATTAAACCCCATACTTTTTAAAATGCGCCTCAATGAAGTACGGCTATATTTAAAACTAGCTGTTGCCCGCGACTTCGTCTGCGTGGACTTTAGTTTATAAACACCGTCTTTATTCGACGTGATTCTTTAAATTGATATAACTTTTTTATTTATGAACTGATTGAAATAAAACAAACACTAAATTTTAAGTGAAGCTTACCACAATACATTAGTGAAAACCACACCCAAATCGGAGACAGCGATCAGTTACATTTTTATTATATGTATCAGATTGTTTTTTCTCTCTTCTTGATTTCTTTTTTAACAACATAAAGTTAATGAATTATATGCCTTATAGCCCACTTGTCAAATTCATCGATGTAGAAATACCTTTTACATACTCTGTTTCTTTTCTGTCCAAGAGTTACAATTTCAGATAATGACGATGCAGCTTCGTTTCCTTCTTTCATTATTTGTGTAACTGTGCGTTCAGATACACCTGAAATCATTGCACAAAATATAATATTATATATAGGCATGCCATAATTTTTCAGGCTCAATTCCTGACGCGTCACTGATCCTCAAAAACATAATGCATATTTGAGACCATAGATTTATTATATGTAGGTATGTATATTAATAAATCTATGTTTGAGAGTTTGCTTGTTTTATTTATCGAGGTGTGCTAGGTTGTATCGACATTGTAAAATATGGAATTCACATTTTAGTATTCCGTCGTTATTCAGGTTTTGCATGAATAAAAAACCGCCAAGAGCTTGTTGAGCATATGATAGGGTTCCGTAGCCAGTCTCACTAAAATTTCCTTCAATAAAAAAAAGCCTTTAAAAATATTTCCTTTAATTTCCTTTAAAAAAGCAAATTTTGTTTATCGTAATAAAATAATAAACGAATGAATTTGGTTTGGACTTTATTAAAAAAATCGTACATAACTAGTAATTAATATTATACATATTCTACATTACCATTTATTTAATTTCGTTTTTCGTACCTACTAGACATTCTGTTGAGCATTAAGACCTGCAAATTCAATGAGTGCTAATCAGACTGTAAAAGTAAAATCTTATAAGCAAATTGTCAATGAAATGTTAAATTAAATTATTTTTGTCAATTCTTTGTTGACTGTAGGTATATTGGCTAGGTAGCCAATTATAGACTTGCAAAGGGGGGATTCCCTGTACATACATATTTTATGTTATTACAAAAACAAAAGGTGTGAATCAGAGCGACATCCGTCTTCTGGACACTCTCATTTCACTCACACTCCAGTTCTGTTTAGCGGTGTAGCGAACAAACAAAGCTACAAAGCGATCTAGAATTTGAACCGTATTGTTTTTCTATTTTATGATTCATAAGTTTAGTTCTGCGAACTCTGAAAGTTCTGAAATTGAATAGTGGATGTTGGTGGCAGATAAATCATAGAAAATTAAATATATGAGTGTGTGACTTTACTAAGTAAGTACCTACCTTATACCTACCTACCTATTATAAATCTATAGTATGTAAAAAAAAATCTTTTACACCTATCTATTACTAATAATTTTTACCTATTTGTTTTATATAAAAATACAAAACAATAGATAAAAATGAATAATATGGTACTTACACAAAATTTTAAAAAAGACAAAGGGCGGCAAATATTATTTTTGCCCAGAGCGGCTAAATAGCTAGATCGGACCCTGTAACTAATGCACAAATTGTTATTTCTTTTTTCTCTATATCTGTCACTAATGTGTTTCCTTTTACTAATTTTATTTCTTTTTCTTTCAGGTTTTCCGGACCGTTCCATCATAAATATTGTTGTATCATTTTCTTTGGCATTACTCTTCTTGATGTTGGATCGATAGGATTGTGTTTAGTTTAATATGGATTCTTGCGAGCATGGATATAATAATGTTTGTTATTTTTATGCCTGATTGTTTTGATTTTTCAGTGACCACAACTGTTGACATCAAGGCGGTTATTACTCGTGAATAAATGTGAAATTATATAGTTTCTGTCTGTTTCCACAGTGTTTCTTGGAGTTGATTCTCCATGTACAAGCGCGATGTACAAATGATGTGGGCGCCATCTGTTGTTAGTTTAAGGTACAAATCGGCTCAAACAAATAGAGATTTCTGAACGCAACGTTTACTGTCAGTTGTCACTGTCATTTTATTCTGTCAGAAATCGAAGAGTGCGACTGCGAACTTCCCTTGAATTGTATGTTTGTTCCTACTTCGCTCGCCTGCTTTCAGTGCAGTATCTGTCATTGTAGTATTATTACTTTATTTTTCGTCTTATTGGTATTAGCATAACATATTTCGGGATTTATGTCTGATATCAACAAAACAATGTTATCTCACTCATATCACAACGAGATAATCGAGAGACGATAACAATAATGTGAAGTTAATTCAATTTGTTTTGAGTCTTCGAGTAAGGTATAAACATAAGACTGTCAGTGAGGTGCTTCGTTGAAGATTATTAGTAAAAATGAGACATGCATTCGACCGACATGCAAAAAAGTGTATCAGTGCAAGTAGATAGTGACTTCGCCTTGTTACTCCCGAGCGGTGCATATGAAATTAAAAAAATGGAGCCTAGATCAAAGCTACGAAAAGTGATACTTATCTGTTTATTACTTTCTCTCTTTGGGATGTTGGCATTTGGATATTTCTGTCCAGACCAGGTGAGTAACTTACACCAACATTAAGTGAAATATGTTGTATATTTGGTGAAGACAGATATAAAATTTTGTATATTTAAAAATACCTCTTAGCAAAAGGTAAACAATACAACACCCCTTACCATACTTTACACAAAATTAGAGAATATATGTGACTTCTGTGAAAAGGAACCTTCAAGTTTCTCAGATTTTGAAACTTCAGTGAAATCTTTAAAAAAAGAATACTTTTATTTCCTTTATCGTAAAAATAGGATGTTCCTTCCTATTTAAACACAATCTTGCAACAACAATATCTTAAGTTTCAAAAATATTAACCAAAATCAGTAAGTTCATATCGACAATAACCCTTTGCTCAGATAATATATTATACTTTACGTTAATTACATACAAGATAGTAATAAAACAATAGGTAATCAGGGTTTAAATAATAACTTCATTGTTATTTATTTATAGATTTATGAAAAACCACAACTAATAAAAGTTTTATTGGGACAACCACATTTTCCTTCTCTAACTATATTCAGTTCATTCATACAAATGATAATTTTAATAAAGGCGCTGATGTGCTGTGGTTTTTGTGGTTAATTAAAAATATCAAAACAGTAATACTTACATATTCTGTCTTCCTTAGAGAAAAAGGTACAAATGCATTGTGATGATATTTGAGGAAATTGTAAATAGTTTTGGTAAAATTATCATTCATTTAAAATCAAACTCAAAATTTCGAGTTTTGTATAAAACAAAAAGAATAGCCATTGTTTATTTTTAATTTTCATATATAATGTCAATTTTGTGTTTATTAAAAATAATGCTAAGTAGTTAATACTTTTTTTCTTAGGAAAGTAGTATTTTATGTACATATACCATGTTAGATTTGACTTCACATCTGGGTTCAGGGAAAAAGTAATAAAACTTGACTAAAATACTAATAATGGATACTAAAATATTGAATAAAACTTGACTGTAAAAAGCATTGTAGCTTCTGCAATGCTAGGGTTCTTGTATATAATATCAATACTTTCACAGGTTTTATAAAAACAATTTTAGAATCAAAGTAAATGTCCCCTGTAAACTACCTCATAGTTACAAAGGAAGACCTGTGCTGTGTTTTAGTGTGTTATAATTAAAACATAAAAACAGAGTTGATAATTTTCTAGTGAGATCCTGTGAGCCACTTACTGGTCTGTCTTCTTTCCTATAATAAATATGAATATATGTATGTACTAGCCCTATGGATTTGGTGAAAAGTAATGAAAAAAAAAAAATACAGGATAATGCGTCAAAAACCAATTTAACACGTTGACGGACAATTGCGGCTATAGCCGTCAAAGCGAAGTTCACAATGTGGCATGACTGCTATAGCCGTCCAAAACGAAACGGTCGTTTTTAGACACTACGGCTATAGCAGCACAAATGTGCACTTACTGGCGTATACGTAGAAGCATAGTGTCGTGTTTTGAAAACATCTTTTTAGGTTGAAGTTCATATTTCACCTGTTATACGAGTTGCAGATTCAGTATGCACGTGGTTGTGAAGGGAGTAGTGCGATCGTGTTTTCTATTGAATTTATAGTTCTTATTGATACGTTTAACGATATTTATTATTATTTATATAACTATACTGGTATGTATTTGTTTATTATTCATTTTATACTTTAAACAAAAATAAAAGTTTATTTAAGCAGAAAGAGTAAAACTATACTTCTAACATTCTAAAAATCACAAAAACATATAGTGTCAATTTTCGAACTTCGCTTGTTCCTACTGTCCGTCAACGTGTTAAAAGGGTTTTTATACCCCCTTCAAAGTATTAAAAGAACGCTGATACAAGTGTTTAATTATTTTAAATGAGAAATCTATATGCTAAATTTCATGTCTCAAACTTAAATAGTTCTTGAGATATAGATTTTGCATTGAAAACCGCTCCTCCCTTTTGTACCCCCATCCAAATCAAATATCAAAAAATGCCGATACCCATGTTTAATTATTTTAAATTAGAAGTATATACCTTAAATTTAATATTTCTAACTTAAATAGTTCTTGATATACAGACATTGAATAAAAAATCTATTCCCGCTTTTGCCCCCTATTCCTAGTAACATTTCTAAAAATCTTTCCTTGGTGGATACGTATGTCATAAAACCTATCCACTATGAAAATTTCATGTTTCTAGCTTCAGCGGTTTAGGGTCAGCGATAATGAATCAGTCAGTCAAGACATCTCTCTTTATATGTAAGTGGGGAAACTTAGAGATATTTGCAAAAAAGAAAAAAATGTATTGGATCCAATTTTTTATTTAATTTTTTCAAAGTACTCTCCACTTGCATCCATACAGAGTTTAATATTTCCATTCTTCCTCAGGTACTACCTCTTTTACAGCCTCTTCGAACATTGCCAGCACGTGTTCCGATGACGAAACCTACTTCCCTTTTAGTTGAGATTTAAGTTTGGGAAATAAAAAAGTCACAAGGTGCCAAGTCAGGACTGTAAGGAGAATGGCCTCAAACTTTAACTGGGGTACTTTTCAAAAAATCTTGTTTTAAGCCCTGTGTGAACAGGCGTATCATTGTGATGTAGTGGCAGTCCGTAGAGACCTCTGTTTGGACGGTTGTTACTCACTGCATTAAAAAAAACGTTTGGCAGGCACGTGGCAACATACCATTCTGCGTTAATGCTGCTTTGGTTTCGTAAAGGTATAAATATCAGGTGGCCAGTTAAAGGGATAAACTTGCGAGTAAAATTTTTCCTGCCCTTGTTGCTCTTTTCACTTTGGTAGGTGTTGAAACACTGAAACAGTAGATTGACATTTAGTTTCTGGGTTATACTGGTAGATCCAAGTTTTGTCACCTGTCAATGTCGTAAATGGGGGGAGGCAAACGCCCTAACCTGCCCCACCGTGGCTACACCCATGCTCACACTTACCTCATTATTACATTACCTCATATGTAATTTGTCTGTTTTACAAATTTTTCACTGCCTCCACAAGTTCTACCGTAACTGCCGTTAAAGCGCGACCGCTTCTTTCTTCGTCACCCAAACTTAGTCGACCACGTTTAAATTCGTTGTACCAACTAAAGAAAACTCCATTTGAAGTCTGTTAAAATAATCTTCAGGTTATAAAGGACATTTAAAATCATACAAAATCATAAGTGCGGAAATGTTCCCGCCGAATATCCATTTTTTAATGAGACACGGTATTTTGATTCAACTCCTAAACAAATATGGAGGGAAATATGAAATTGGAATGTTTTGTTTTTATGTTATAGATACTCATAAAGCGCGCGCCACCTATATGAACCTTAATATGAGGGGTCTGGTAAAGTGGTTGCTGTGCGACTATTCCATGCAAATCTCATTAACGTCCAGCCTCAGCTGACCTCATGTCAATGACAGAAATTCTGGGGCGCGCTTTACTCTCAATTGATATCAAAACCAGCCAGTGTTCCATAGATATGAATTCTTTGTCGCAAAACTGAGTGACCTGGTACATTAACTATTGTAAATGTAATTATAATACTTATAAATTCTAATTACAACACAATCACATATAATTTGTTGTTTCATTTCAATCAGTGGAGAGGTTCTAGTTTAGACGTTATTAGGTTTTAGGTTTATTGATTTTGAATAAATCTGTATTTTTTTGTTATCAATGAACTGCTGTAACATTGAATTGATTTTTAACACTAATTTATTAATACAACAAAAGCAAGTTATAAGTATTATTTAAGTTATAACAAAGTTATAGTATTAGAAAATACAAAGTTTCTTTGTATTTTCTATACAAATTCAAGATTTTTTTTTTAAGTTTAATTATTTTAGTTATAATAAATATATGTCGTTTTGATCGATAACTTGTTGCCATCTTGTAGATAGTGTCATGAAATTGCTGTAGAAATTCTGGGATTATTGACCAAAAAATTGCGAAAGTTTTGAAAAAGTTTTGACAGTCCTCTCTTGATGTCAACCTGACGCTACTGAAAGAGTTCTGAAGTGACCGAAACAAGTGTCGGAAATCTGAGGGAGTAAGATCAGGGCTATACAGTGGATGGATCAACACTTCCCAGTCAAGCTCTCATAATTTTTGCTGAGGGGCTGAAGAAGTGTGTGGTCTGGCGTTATCATGGTGAAAGATCACCCTTTCTGTTTATCAGCTGAGGCCGTTTTGCTTTAATCTCATCAGTTGCTGACAGTAGAGATCAGAATCAATAGTTTCCCCCTGCGGTAAAAGCACCTTGTTTCGCGTTAAGTCGGATTTTGCCACTGTTTGTGGAGACTGTCCGTGGTTTGACCACGATCCTTTTCGCACGTTCTTGTCGTAAGTGATCCACTTTTCGTCACCCGTGATTAACTGTTTCAAAAATGGTTCGGTTTTCGTTTTAACAGAGAATCGCAAATGGAAACACGGTTTATGAGGTTTTTTTTTTTTTTTTTATAAAAAAAGAGGGCGGACGAGAAAGCGGTCTCACGTGATGGTAAGTGTTACCGCCGCCCATGGACACCTGCAACACCAGAGCGAGCAGCATCTTTCACGTTAAAATTAACAGACTGAAAACGCTTCAAACTTTCGGCTACCCTTGCCGATGCCGCATTAAATCCATAAACGGCACATTTTTTTTGTGGCTGGTGGGCATGCTAGCCTTTTTTGTAATAAAATTTCAAAATGTAGCGAATTTCTTCGTTACTTGTATTCATTTCACAGACTCGAATACAATGGAAAAATGGCAAAAAATAGTTTTTTTTAACATTTCCTTTTTTAGTTTTTTAGTTAACATTTCTTTTTTAGTCAACTTTTAGTGGTATTACAATCAGCCAGGTACAAATAGTACAACCAAAGACATTTGATTACAACTTCATACGTACAAAATACAAAGACTTTTTTTCGAAATGGCTAAATTCTTGTGGCCCTAATGATCTTTCAAGAGTCATCGGACATGTATAGTTTAGGACGAGCGCAGAAGGCGCTGAGCCAGGAGCAAAGAGTGTGTGCAGCAATGAGCCTAAGGGCTCCCCCACCGGTAGACCTGGGGAAGGAACGGACCTAGGCATAGGGCGTTGCTTTGGGAGGGTACCGTGGGATCGCGTGTCGGTGAGAAGCGCCTAGGCACGTGCCGATACCTGGTAAAAGTGTTCGCTGAAGCCCGGTATTATTCACGGTGTAGCGAGGGGGACGTCCTCGTCACCGCCTGCGGAGACGGTGTATATGTGTAGTCTGTGAGTGTAGTGTAAGAACCGCATTGGCAGCAGTAATTGGGTCGTCGGAGTCGTCTAAGACGTGCCGAGGACGACGATGACAATGGCAACAGTAAGGGTCATTCCTATCGGGGATATAGGTGTTAGGCTCTCGTACCTAGGGGGTTGGGATGGTGAGGGACTCTGCCGTAGTAGCGTCGGGCGGAGACAAAAAGACTCTCCCCGACCTATTACTTAGGTATTCCAAAAAGTATTTGATTTTTCAAATGGAAATGAATGCAATAGAATTCTCAGTTTTTGCAAAAAATACATTTCGTATTTATTCAAGTTTGTAATTAAATATAGAACTTCCACCATACGTCATCAGTATGACCACAAATGTAAAAACGTAACTGTAAAAGTTGCCAGTTAAACGTGGTGTGGTACTAATTAATCTCAAAGCATAGGCATTTATCCGCATACACGTTGCTCGCCGATTCCACTAATTAAAGACGGTGGAAGCAATGTCAGTTGCTTTCATTTGTTTTTGTAACAAGCGCAACCAACACGAAACAAAAGAAAAAGCTGCATGGCTTGCCGCTTGCAGCTCTTCTACGAGTTACTTATATCCTAGACTTCGGTGTTAATATTTTGAACTCTACTTGGTATTTGGTGTAACAATACACTTATACAGAGATCGGATCCAAACCAAAGACATGCCTAAAATATCCAAAGCCTATCTAGCTTAAAAGTGTAATCCGTAGTGCCAAACGACTAGTGACACGACGACAACTAAAATATTTTTAGATGACCCATAGAATAGACGAATCGACTAATCGTACTGGGAATCTTATTTTAGCTTTGAAATTAAATTTCATAAATGAGCAGTAGTTTTAATTTCATAAATGAATGTCAGACTTTTAAAAAATATGCCATGAAATTTAAAGATTTTTTTTATTTCACAAATAAAGGTATTTTAAACCTCAAACGTCATATACAGGTACATTTTCACAATTAATGCATCAAATGGACGTTCTGTTGTGTCCCTTGTTGTTACTTACAGACTTCTTGCTGGCGTACTAGTTACAGTTGTCTCTAGGACATCTCTAGAGTTGAGGCTTGCCTTTACCTGTTATATTTTACCTGCTGTGGAACGGCAATGGTACATTTTTGGTATACTTTGTGCAATTGTTGTTTTCAATTGCGAAATTAGATTTGATAGTTACAATTTTAATTTTACGATATCGCTGATAATAATTTTTGGAACACTTGAAAATCATGAATTTTTAATAATTATATCGACCTTTTCGTGAACTCAAATCTTATGGGACCGTCAATGAAATAATTATTTGCTATTACTACGATGAGTGTAGGAATCATAATTTGCGTAAACCTTGCTTGTAGATGAATGTCCGTATACGCCAAAAGTAACTTTTCGTGTCAATTTATTTAGTGTGAAGTATATAAGGTCTTTTTTTACGCATAAGGGTATTCATCCCTACAGCGCTCGTGAGTTGCGAGAATTATAAGTACTACCCACTTATTGTAGGTATGACGTTCTTGTTGCCACTGACATAACGACATTACTAATTCAAACTATTTCGGTGTCGACAATTGCCAGTGAACCCATCCTTAATTTGGAGCTTAAAATCGTAAATTGTGGTTAGATTAGGTTAGGTTTGAGTTGAACGAAAGGAGGTTATAAACTGTAATCTAAACTGTCCATAAAATGCCCACTTCACAACGCCATTGTTTCTATATAAACGAAAGAATCCCCGTATAAGGATACTGGTCGCACCACTTCCATATTGGAATTGTTACTAACACCCAACTGTCCACAGCCCGGCGATTAAGCCTCCGTGTATGTCGTTATACTGTTAAGATGCATTTAGATGGGTGTAATTATGGAGATTTTAAGATCATGGCTCAGATATATCAAATTATATTATTTCCATTTCTTTATTTTCTCGATGACAGCTGACACACAGTGGTCGATATAACTTTGTTCTAGCGTCAACGCCTAAAACTCCGAACAAAAATTAGGCACCAAGACGTCATATTTCATTAACAAGGTCACGTCAGCCAGAAAGCAATTTTAGGGATGTAGTTATCGATAAACGTAACACGATAACAGATCCGATATTTTTTTACAAAATGTAAGAAACTAAACTACTGCCGGATACTTTTGTACAAATTTATTAACTAATATTATATTTCATTACAATATGTTACACGTGTTAATTCTTGATTGATAATGCCAACTTCTTTAAAATTTTCGAAGCTGTTGTAAAATAAGTAGGTATAGGTAGGTACTCGACAATGAAACGAAATAATTATAATGACAGGTAATCTTTATTTATTTATTTTAATCAAAATCTGATGAATCGTCACTGTCACTCGATGAGCTCTCCCCAACATTTATTATAAGTTCCTGTACTTCTATATTATCGAATGCCACATGAATTTCCCAATCCGACGCTATAATGTTTTGGGTTCTTCTCACAATTTTTTCCCAGTTTTCGGCAGTTACTTCCGCACATGCATTTTTTAATAAATCTAACATCTTGTTTGCCGTAAAAGGGGGATGGGTATTGTTTTGAGCGGCGTGTCCTTTGATTTGTGCCCATATTAGTTCTATAGCATTGTACTGGCAATGATACGGCGGAAGTCGAAGAACCCAATGACCACATTCGGCAGCTATTTCGTCGATAACATATCTTTTAGGGAGGCTTTTTTTCGATTTTAAAATATTCACTAATTGTACTTTTAATAAAGTATTATCCACATTTTCGCCATGACGTTGGAGCCAGTCAATTATCTCTTGTGTTTTATTGGCCTGCGTCGGCATTTTATCAATTTGTCTGGAGTGATATGTAGCGTTGTCCATAATAATTATCGACGGTTCTTCCAGAGATTGCACCATTTCTTTAAACCATCCTTCGTAAATCTCCGCGTTCATTTCTTCGTGGTAGTCCACTGTTTTCTTGGATTTAAAGGCCAGTAAAGCATCTGACATGAATCCTTTCGTAGACCCTGCATGGCATATGATGAGGCGTTCACCTTTTCCCATTGGCACTGAACTAGTGGAAGCGACGGTGTCGTCAGTCCAGTTCTTAGATACTGTGTGGTTTGCATTTAACCAAGTCTCGTCAGTGAAAATAACATTTGACCAATCTGATATCTTTTTGGCTTCGCTCAAAAATTCGCAGCGAGCCATAGCAACGTCGTGACGCTCCATCAATATTTTACGTTTGTCCGATTTTTTATAACAAAATCCAATTTCTTTCAAAACCAAGCTTAATGACGATTTTTGGCCATGGAACAAACCACATTCACGTAAAGAAACAACAAGTTTTTTAAGTGTTGGAATTTCTTTGCGCAAGTAATAGTCATATATATGACGGCGCATAGCGTCAGCGTCGAAGTTGTCAACCGATGTCACACGACGTGGTTGGCGTTTTTTCTTCGGCGTACGAAGCTTATTTTCCTGCATGCCGCTTGTACCGTAAGCTTCGGTAGTAATTTTTGAAACAGTAGGTCCACTAATTCCTAATGCGGCCGCAACACGCTCTCGCACTTGCGACAGTGGTAATAGCGGGCCACCATTTTGATACTCTGCTTCAAAGTAATTACGAACCTTGATCACCAGTTCTCTCGCCTGCCTTTTCAGAACAGATCCTTTCGGCATTTTGATATTTGACAGCTGGGCAGCAATCAACACGGAGGAACACAAAATACACAACGTAACGTATGGATAATGTGAAAAAACTCAGCGAACAGAAATGTAGTGACTAGCACGACCGTCTTGTTGCGAGTGACAGATTAAAACAAACACAAAATGGGGGTGGGCCATTGAGTGTTCCCACCTTGAAAAAATATATTTGAATGTTTTTGTTGTATTTGTCTTTGTTCAAAATATAATAAATATATGCGATCGATATCATTACTTATTTGGTCACAACACTATAACTATCAAATTAGAACTGTCATCGAGAAAATAAAGAAATGGAAATACCTTAGCTGCTTCATACACTGAACACTTTCATGCACTCTTCAACATAGTTAACTTGAGTAACCTAATACACTATGTTATTGGGTATGGAATAGCGACCGTGTGTTCATTCATACGTCATCACTCATTCATTAATGACTTAACACATGACGTTGCGTATCGTAACGTGACGTAAAAAATAAATAGATCATTGTCTTGAACTTGTTCGCTAAACTGATTCAAAATACTATACCATACCATCAGCTGCTGGACCATACCATACCATCAGATCTCTCCACTGCTGGATATAAGTTTCTCACTGGTGGAATTTTTTGCAGAAAATCGTGTGTGCCACCACGACATCAATTGCCATCAAAAATTCCACCATCACCCAAAACACTTGATGTATTAAAAATACATTAAAAAATTACATGCATCTGAAGCAGAATCTTATTGTATATTTAGACTGTATTTTGAATTAAGTCTCACCACACCATTATTGTCCAGTCTAAACCCGGTCTTATAGCAACAAGGAAAAAGTTTGCTGTGCCGAGATAAGAAAAAATTTGGCCGGAACGTGTTTGCGGGCCAAGAAGAAATTTGGGAGGAACGTAGTTAAGACAATCTGTGTTTACTGTAATGAAATGGATACCTACGTATCTTACGTACCTTATATATCTTACGAGCATATACTGGGAACTGGTAATAAAAGATTTTTCTTTGATAATGAGATAAAAGATAATAAGGTAACTTAATTAAAAAAGATTCAATTCTAATTTTTTTTTATCATGACCTCTGAGCTTACTTTTAAAAAAGGAATTAATATGCCTTGAATTAATTTTAACTTTCACCATTAAACATTGCACACTTTTCGTTATGTTTATCAAACAAAAATAAATGTAAAATATTTTCTTTCATTGTTTCTTCTTTCTGTTGTTTATAATAATTATAATCATCTTTCGCAGGTTCTGAAACAATAATCTTTTTTGTGTTACTCACCTTTTTTTTAATTATTACAATTATTAGTCCGGCTGAGAGGCCCGCTATAACAGGTTGCATACAGGGCCTGGGCCAAAGCACAGGTATCCGAATTCTAATACTACCGACTTAACGCAGAAATTTAACGCTGCCTCGAGGTGCAGTAAGAGGATCACTGCCAGAACAAGGAATGAGCACACATACGCAGAATTGGCGATCGACTAGCAAGCTATCCTTCTGGAAGCCGAGATTTCTGGTCACAACAAGACTGCTGAGGGTAATTTCTGTCAGTCATCGCTCCCACCACTGCGGAAACCCGATGGCTCACTGGCCTATGGGGCGAAGGAGAAAGCCGATCTCCTGGGCTATCTCTGCCTCAAACTCGACTCTGGACTATAGAGGTGCCTTATCGCCGTCTATCACGCGGTGCACAAGCTACATGCCGGAAAACTGTTTCACCCAGCGTGAAGTCCGGCGAGCTCTAACATCTCTTGATATCCGAAAGTCGAGTGGACCAGATGGTATTCTTGCAGCAGTGCTCAAATTATGCGCTCCCGAGTTATCTCCGATGCTTACGGGACTCTTTATACGCTCTCATACTTCAAAAAAAGCTTCCCATCAACATGGAAGGTAGCTTATGTTTACTCTTTGCCTAAAAAGGTGACCGCATCGACCCGACCAACTACAGGCCAATAGCGATCACCTCCCTCCTCTCTAAGATGATGGAGCGTGTCATAAACACACAGCTCCTTGGGTACCTAGAGGATCACCAGTTGATTAGCGATCGTCAATATGGATTTCGCCATAATCGTTCGACTGGTGATCTTTAGCGTATTTAACACTCGCTGGGCTGACGCCATTGAGAGCAGAGGCGAGACTCCAGCTGTGGGCCTAGACTTAGCGAAAGCTTTTGACCGGGTATGGCACAAATCGCTGCTTTCCAAGCTACCATCTTTCGGGATACCCGAAAGATTATGCGAATGGGTTGCCAGTTTCCGACATCATTAATGCTATTATGTTTTTAACCTGTTTATTAATGCTGGCGTCCCGCAAGGCTCCGTGCTATTCCCAACTCTGTTCCTTCTACATATCAACGATCTGTTGCAAATTGGTGACATACGTTGCTATGCAGATGACAGCACTGGGGATGCCTTGTACAGGGTCCGTGCCAACATCCCTCGGGTCGAAGTAGAAGAGAGTCGCGTCAGACTTGTGTCTGAAATCGAAGATGCTTTAGATCTAGTCTCCATTTGGGGTTCTCTAAATCTAGTGGATTTCAATCCCAATAAGACGCAAGTCTGTGCATTCACCACTAAAAAGCCCCTTTTATCGTAGCACCTCGCTTTCAGAGCATCCCTCTTAAGATCTTGGAGAGTATCGGCGCACCGAAATATCAATTGGACCCATTTGACTCCATCCAACGACGTGCTGTTCGAATTGTCGACGATCCCACTCTCACGGGCGGTTTAGAACCTCTCAGCATTCGTAGAGACGTTGCGTCTCTATGTGTTCTACCGCCTGTACAATGGGGAATGCTTTGAAGAACTGTTCGATATAATTCCCATCTCGGGTTTCTACAACCGCACCTTCCGTCACAGAAGTGCGGTCCACCCGCGTTTCCTCGATACGGAGGTGTCGCATACTGTTCGGTCCAAAAATCATTTTATACCCCCAACTCGTAGGCTGTGGAACAAACTGCCTCAAGAGGTCTTTCCATTAAGCTACAATATGGGGTTCTTCAAGAAAGCTGTGAATAGGATTTTACAAGGTCGGCATACCCCATGGTGTTGCAGGTAACACTTACCATCACGCGGGACCGCTTGCTCGTCCGCCTATTTCACTATTAAAAAAGCTATTTAGAAAATAATGGTTACTAATTTTTTGTGGCATTTCGCAAAAATGTAGCATCGCTTATTTGGAACTGGTTAGTTTTATAGTGGAAACTCCCACAAGTAACTCGCTTTGTCAAGTTGACGCGTTAGGTCTAATTTCCCACGCGGGCAAGAAAAAGCTATGCAGTATACACCCTCTTGTACATAAACTGGATATTTTATGTACAGCAATTGGAAATACATATAATATATGTAGTTACTTACAATGGATTAATTTTATATGCTCATGTAATCTAATCCGATAGATTTGTATGTTTGTTAGTATAAATATCTCCTTTTATACTCAGTTACCACGGATATTCTTGGTCATTAAAGATTGGTTCATTTTTTAAATTTATTGTACTATGATTTAAGTTTACATCTCGCGGTTTGGTTTTAAATGAGCAATATTAAGAGGAGACTAATCCATTATAAATATATGTCTGTATGCTAATATGTTATGTAGGCCGCTTTGTCGGTGAACATTTAGCAATTAGTTAGTAAATATATTGCAAATACTTTCGTAACAACAACACCTACGCTTCCCACTCACTGCAATATTGATCCAGAAGTCGATATGTTCTGTGGTAACCTATCGAATAGCAATCGCCGATTGATCTAGTCCAATTTACTTCTGTAGGTACAACTGCCAATCAATCGCGGATTATTTATTTAAAAAAAATGCACTTCATCGTACAAAAGATGAGCTCAATGCCTAATGCTTACTTTATTATTTATTATATTTATTAGATGGGTACAAAATCGCATTCTCCCTTACAGAAGAGATTTGCTTACTCCTCTAACGATTTCAGGAGGGAGAGTTCAGTAATACGATTTTTCTTTTCGTACTCATTCAGTTAAAAAAATCGTTAGATACGTATATACTAAGTTGATAAATATATTTTTGGAAAAGTATTGAAACTAGGAATCGTATATCTAAATTGTATTTATTTTTCAACATAATCACCTTCTAATCTAATACACCTCAAATAACGTTTTGCAAGTTGCTCGATTCCCTTGGAAAAAAAGGCTTGATCCTGGGTATCGACAAAAGACTTTACAGCGCACATGACCTCATCGTCTCCGTGAAATTGTATACCACGCAAGTGTTTTTTCAAACTGGTAAAAAGGAAAACCACTAGGAGCTAGGTCCGGAGAATATGGCGGATGCTGCATCAACTGAAACCCAGCCGTTCGGGTGGCAGCGCCTGCAACATCATACCGATGCCCAGGTGCATTGTCATGATGAAAAAGCACTCCGGCACGCAATTTTCTACGTCGTTTATTTTTTATTTCCTCGCGTAGTTTTTTGATAAATGTTGCGTAATACTCTCCAGTTATTGTCTGTCCTTTAGTTAAATAATCGATCATAATGATACCTTCCGCATCCCAGAAGACCGAGGCCATTATCTTGCCAGCGGACGCAGAGACCTTGAATCTCTTGGCTGGCGGGGAGGACGATCTTTTTCACATCTTACTTTGGTTCTTCGTCTCCGGGTCAAAATGGTAAACCCACGTTTCATCAACGGTCACGAAACGTAGTCGAAAAGATTCTGGGTCTCGGTCAATAATTGCCAAATTTTGCTTTGAAATGTCTAACTCTTGCTTTCTTTTGTGCGTCTGTTAACATTCGAGGAACCCGACGCGCATACACTTTTTTGAATTTTAAGGTATGAATTAAAATGAACTGAATTGTCCCGAACGAAAGCTTCATAATCTCAGCTAAATGACGAATAGTCACACGTCGATTTGTCTTAACAATTTCTTAATTCTTTTTAACGTTGTCTTCAGTAGCAGCGGTTGTTGGGCGCCCAGAGCGAGTCTCGTCGTTACAAACGGTTCTACCGCGTTTAAATTCCGCGCACCAGTATGCTAATGTAGAATAAGACAGAGCATTGTCTCCCAAAGTAGACTGCAATTCTTCAAAAACACATTTCGTAGAAAAAAAATTCAGGCAAAAATATTTAATAACCCCACGAACTTCGATTTTCTCCATTTTGCACACTAATAAAATTCCCGCCAAATGTAAACAACGAAAAAAAATTATTGGTGACAGTTTTTTTTTTATTCTTTTGGCACTGGCTACTACTGAATTTGAGATTCAAATGAAATAGAATGCATTCATATAATTTAATGTAAAGTATCCGATTATTGATCAACAATTAGAAACTTATTGATCAACCTAGTATTATAGTTTATTAAAATCTTTATACCACATTTTATTAAAAGGATTTCTAAAATAGATTATGCATATATTTTATTTAGAATGACTTAAACTGTGGCCTAGTGGCGTTTCAAGAGTCAACGGACATGTAGTGCATTCATTACAGGGCACTTGAAATGGAACAAAAGCAAATAACAGTGTCTGTAATTTTCGAGTATTGGATATAAAAAAATCAAACAAACAACAATTAACATTTTATGCAATTGTAGCCATAAAGGTTTTAGGACTTCTACAGATCTAACCTTTAATAAAATTCTCCTGTTTTGGCTATATGCTTCTCACAGTCTCGAGACAAAGAATAATTTCGCATGTTTTAGCACGCACGTTGCGTGCCTGCATAAGGGGCAGTCCACATATGGCGCAGCAAGTTGTCCCGCCACTCGGTTCGACTCGAGAGATTGCGCACTGAATTGATAATGGACAGGATAACACCTGGCCAGAGACGCCCACTGCACTATTGACTCGTACGCTATTATAGGTCACTGACAGAAAACTGGTACCTACAACTTCTACATTGCAACTAAAGATTAAAGATAACAGTTAATTAGTTTTGCAACCGAACGAAGTATTTTAAATCACGATGTTACGAAATCTTACATTTTTTATATAATAAAAATAAAATGAAATCCAGAAAATATAAGTTGACCTAGATCAAACGAGTATCTAGTGTAATGGTGATAAAGGAAATTCTTTGTCTCTCTTTATTCTCTATCCTATCGTCACCCCTCTCCCCAAAAAAGAATTGGGCTATAATGAGACGAAGAAACTTGTCTCCCGTTATGCCCCGTATTCGCCATCCTTCTCAAGTTTTTTTTCTAATAATCACTGCACTCCAAAGTAGACGGCGCATTCGGAAAGTAATTCTTGACTGATGTCGGCATTACGGATGTTCATGGTCTAGACTCGACTGGTCTAGAGCATCGTTCCTCAACCTTTTTAGTGTCGCGGCTCCCTGAAAGGAAAAAATAAAGTAAATAACCTCACGACCCCCTTACTAATAATTAGGTCCTAATTATTTTTTTACCCGTTAACATTTGATTATAAATTATTCATGTATGAATAAAAGGTTCTTTTCCTACGTAAGTGCTTAATTTTTTTTTGACCAATTGCGGACTCCCTCTACATGTGATGACGACCCCTCTGGTGGTCGCCACCCCAAGATTGAGAAATGGTGGTCTAGAGTACATCCTCTTACCACCAGGTGGACTGTCTGCTTGTCTACAACCTACTTTCTATAAAAAAAACGATCACCGGATTTTCAAGAGATGATGATAAAGAGATTATTAACACTGATGTGCGTCCACTAACGGCACGCGATCACCTAATTTACCTCGCTCGTGTCATTTTTGATGTCATTACCATGTCGGTTTAGGTTCATGTACTTTAATTAAATTACCTTTGAACTTTAACCTTCATGAAATTCACCGAAATGTTAGACGCTATTTTATACTTTAACCATTCTAGTAGCATCTATTGATGTCGGCTATTTAAAAGGGCACAGGCCTCCCCTTCTAAGTCCATTAGGAGGTTTGGCCCAGTACGGATTGGTGATACACATGCTCCAGGTTTTTTTTTTTAAATTCTGGAACATGCGAGTTTCCTAGTAGTCTATTACAAGGTACCTACAAGTAATAAGGAGGTTGTTGTAAAAGTGCCGTATATGACCATTTAGGTCAACCTGTGGTTTTTGCCGCGTATCAAATCAGTATTATGTATAAGTACGCTGCAATTATATTGTAAACTGTAATATAATAATTTGAGATATTCTGAGCTTCGGTTTATGCTACAAATGTAGCACAATGTTACATGGACGTAAATAGATACTCAAACAGTGAGTTAAGTATGTGGTGTAGGGCGCGCCTGGCGCCACATCGTATTCCTTTCATGTGATCCGCATTCAAGCGAATATTAATCAGTGCTTCAACAGTAAGTCAATACTCTGGGTTTAAGATGGAAGCTTATTTAAGTTTATCGCAAAACATAAAATTTTACTCATTGTTTTTTTTATTATTTCTAATACTCAGAAATTATAGACATTGTGGGCGTCATTTGCTTTTGTTCTGCTTCAAGTTAGGTAATGCTCTACGAACGGTGACTTTTGAAACGCCACTAGGCTACAGTTTAAGGTATTCCAAATAAAAGGTAATGCATAATCTATATTAGAAATCCTTCTAATAAAATGTAGCTAAAATAAAACCCCAACGAAAAACATTTATTTTTACGAAAATATTTAACGTTAATGGGTAAAATTTTGTCGTTGAACGTGATTGCTAGAAACCCCAAATCACTGTCTGCAGAAATACCCATTAGCCAAGAGAACCATTAATTTGAGTGCTGACAAATACATCCGGGCACGTCGCATAAATCTAAAACGAGTAAATTCCTTTACTAAATGAAGTGACAAAATTGTGAATAGACAACAATCGCAGGGGAAAGCTGTCGATCGGCGGGTTGCCGAGTGCTGATTGTAACTGTATATTAATGGGCGTAGGGCGCTCTGCCCACTTCATTAGGCGAACAAACAAGTTGGGATGAGGATAGGCGCCCTTTATCTAACCACCCTCTTAACCTCCCGCCGCCTTAAACGAAATCGTGAGGCATTAAAAACATTTTTTTCTCAAAGATTACTCTTAATGTCTAATAGAAGGGAATTGAATAGAGAATAATGAGCGTCAATTTTTAACAAAAAAAAGTTTCACTGAGGACACTCAAATGCTATCGGTTATTTTTCAACTCCAACATTTACGTTGAATGAATGAAATCACAAACGGTATGTCGTTCGTGTGTGTACTTACGTTACTGAAAGTTTATTTGGTAATTTGGCTTTTTAATTTAGATGAAAGCATGACCTTTGGTGAAGTGAGTCATTATTTTTAATAGAGGTGAAATTTCAACATCGTCTCACTGAATAAGCGAGTGTAATTTCTCTTTGATATTCCAATGTCCTCTCTGAGCTGAGGTTAATTTTGAAAAACTGATGAGTTCTCAACACCCTCATAGAGTCGATCTAATTAATCATAGGGCTGGGAGTAAAATTCCATCTTCCCCTTAAGAGCAAGTTGATAGAGTGAGATTCCGATTACGTCGGGGTCGTCTGAAGGGGCTGACACTAACTAACGTAGGGAAGTTTCAAGGGCGTTCCGATTGTGCTTGGCCCAGGGGAATATGACTACTTCGAGAAAATCACACCGCCATACACACCGCTAAACCATAAATTATTACACCGAGCCTTGACATTTTGTATTTATTGTTTTAAGATTTGGTTTGCTTAATATTAATTACGAAAGTTAATTGTTCGTATTTCTTTAGACCTATCTTAAAGTGGTAAATCAGGGCATTGATAGATTAAGGGCTTTAGGTGTTATGCACCGATTAAAGACCATGCATCGACATATATCGTAATATATTATTTTACAATTTTCATGTCATCAAACAATTGTTCTCTCCTTGTTATTCTGGTGTCACGGTAGCGAGCTGTCTTTGGGCGGTGCGCGTTACAAAGGAGGTTCTCACACTACACTACCCCCCTACGGAGTAGAAAAACCCGTGCAGGAGAAACGACAGAACTCAAAGAAAGGCTACGCAGAAAAAGCCCTCTGAAACACCTTGCGATCTGCATAAGTTGTATGCAGATGGCTTCGAATCAACCACTGCTCTAAAGCAAGAAGCTTTGACAGCGGTAGCACCCTGCAAGGGTTTGGCTGAGGCACGGGAGTCCGAGGAACGAGCTGCGGGCGTACATGAAACGTCAAGGTTGATGTTGAGCGCAGGTTTGACCCTGTCCAAATTGACCAACACGTCCCTATTACCGATGGTAATCGTAATCGTTTTATCTTTCCTCGACACGATTTTATACGGGGGTACCAGTGCCCCCCTTACCGTATCATTACGTAAAAATACGTCTGATGCAGTTGAGAGATCCTTGGAGATAAAACTAGGACATTCTCAGTGTCGGGAAGCAGTGATTCCTCGGTTGCATGATGAATTTAGTCATATCCTCAAAGCGCAGAGAAAGAAACCATAAACTCACCTGGTAGACTCAAAGGTTCGCCATAGACTCGTTCGGCAGCAGATGTTTTAAGATCCTCTTTCAAAGCCGCGTAGATGCCCAAATAAACAGTGGTAACATTTTAACCCATGACACCAAGATACATTACAGTGGCCTTTAACTGACGATGAAGCCGTTCCACCGTCCCGTTCGCGCTTGGATGGTAGCTCGTATCAATGCACTTGGCTGAACGGTGTTTCAAAAGGCTTTAAAAGAGAGACGAGTCAAATTGCCGACCCTGGTCAGTTGTCATAAAGATCGGCACGCCAAATCGAGATACGCACCCATTCACGAAAGTTTCGGCTACCTCTTCCGCCGTGATGCCAACCACGTGCCACACCTCAGGGCACCACTTGCGTGGACCTCTCGACAGCAGTCAGGCAGTAGCGAAGACCTTTTACCGGAAGCGGACCAATGATGTCGAGGTGTACGTGGCGGAAACGATTACGGATTATTGAAGCTTTCGAGAGACGTGGACGTATGCCGAGAGACTGGTGCGCTGAGATGGGATGCATGGGATACAATCCTTGTTCATGGACGGCCACACAAATCGACCAGCCACCAAATGTGCGAAAGCTCGTGCGCCAGGGTGACTGAGATTATGAAGTTTGTCAAAATACAAACGACGGAAAGAGGGAGTGAGATACGGTCTTGCTTTTTCAGTAGACATATCATGTCTACATAATCATGTCATAGATAATAGTGATGTCAGTGCCCGGGATGATAACATTCTCAAGCTGTAAAGAAAAGTTGCTCGCTGATAAGCTATGAATCTTTATCTTCAAGCGAGATGGCTTCAACATGTGGTTTCAGCTACCACATTATCATTCCCCTTTATGTCGACAACGTCCGTAGTAAATTGGGAAATCACAGACAGGTGAACTGATTTAAATGAAAGACAGCTTTTATCGACGCTGAATAAAGGCGTAAATTAACGGTTTATGGTCCATTATAAATCCTTGCGTGTCGAACCTTCATAGATCGAGCAGCTCGCAATAATATGCTGGCCTATTTTTTTGCTAAAAAAAAGCTTAAGGTTGCCATTGATCCTCAACACGTTTTTGCAAACAAGCACCAACCTGTTGAGGAGATACGCATACGTAAACAAGCCTAGTGGTGCATCGTACACCGGATGAGCTAGAAGAATGGCGTTGTATTTCTGTGTTTCTTTGTATGTCTGTTTGTTTGAGCATCACTTAAAAACTACTGAACGCATTTTGATCAGGTTTTCACTAATGTATATCTAAGTATCCAGAAGGAAAACTGGTATATGCGTCATCTTCATGTGATACAAGGAAGTTGAGTTATAGAAAAAAATAATAAAATGACTTAATAAAATTACTCAAACTACCGGATGGATTTTCAGCCCGGAAATCCATCATGTCGATGCTTTTACAGTTGTTAAAAATCTTTTACTGCTGCTTAGCCCATGCGAGCGAAGCTGCAGGCAGAAGCCACTACATAAATAAATCCTATCACGAGAAGAATCCAAAATTGCTCTATACTTTATTTATTTATTATTATTGGAGGTGGACGCCGATCGTTATCGTAAGGCCAATGTTGCAGGCCGCACGTCGCCGTCCAACTTTTGGCTTGCAGGTCCAGGTCTTGGTGCAGGGATTTCGGCTCGGAGGATCCGATGTTGGGGGTGAATACGGAAATAAAACGCTGCTCTAGTTCACATTAAACCACAGGGGTGCGGAGGGAGCGGCAATGGGCAACAAGCTCACTTTTCTTGTTAGGTTTTGTCTGTGATGAGGGCGAACTGGCTTGGCTGGCCTTTGGAGTTTCGCCCTTTTATAGTAGTTTGCTGCCCAAGCGATATTTTTATTGCTAATCGCTTCTTTTTCTTGTATATAATATCTAGGTTACAAGTCATATATGTTTGGGTTGGTCCTCCTTTTGCACGGAGGATAAAGACTATTTTCGATGGCGAATTATGGGTATTTATCCTTTTAATCATTTTTATCCTGTTTTTCCTTCCTCCCTCCTTGAGTAGCAAGGGGTATGGGAGGATTGAGGGTATATGGCTGCCTAGTGGCGCCGATACCGGAACTTCGCCATCTAGCCCGCAACTTTATGCTTTAAAACATATACCTAAATAAAACATACTGCGGGCGGTAGTCTTTATTATGAACCTTATTCTATTATCCTGACTTATAACCTAGGTATCCTAGCATATTTGGAGAGCGAGAGCAAGACATACATAAACAAAATATAAGACGTTGTAAAAATACGTAAAGAAATAAATAATAGTACAACATAATATCAATATTTACATAATCAATATCTTATCTAACGTTTTACATAATATTAACGTCTTATTTAATAACGATAATGTACGTACTAACATCTTATGATCTCGGAGGAAAGGCACATGAATTTACTTTTTACGCCTTTATTGGCGTATGTCTAAGAGTTCCGCCGTTCAAACTTTACTGGTTGCGGAACTCTTTCTAGACGACCCTTTTTTCCCCCGAGATGTGCGATGTCAGCATGTACATGTTACGCGCACTGATTCTACACATATGTACATAGGTACCGCACTTTCACTATTCACTATTCTGTCGTGCACAATTATAGATAAAAATATGTAGGCACATTGTCTCATATCGTTTTAATCTTATTGAAATAACTATTTTATTAATTTTTCCATGCCACCAGATTTATTTTGAAATAACGAATAAAGACAATCCTCTACATTCTTCGTCTTCACCATTACTTGTATCATTATAAAGGACTTGTAATAAACATCAAACAAGCAATTTCATAGTTTTCTTTTCTACTATATCTGTATAAAGCTATTTGTAGTAACAGAAACAATTACTAGGTACATCTAACGTTTGTCTTTCTTTCTCGAAGGTGTGCGCAGTAACGCCAAGGGAGCGGGTATCAGAATCTCTAGCACTATCATACGCGGAAGCACCAGGGCGGCCGCTCCCTGACGTCATGACACAACCGGGACTCTCGTACGATGAGGTCCTACACGACGACTTCAGGTTCGACCTGAACGCGCATGACGTCATGGTCTTCCTACACATACAGAAGACTGGTGGCACATCGTTCGGCAAGCACCTTGTTATGGACCTCGATCTTAAGGTTAGTGTTTGTTATTTATACTTGTTACATTATTCATGTATGGCATATAACTACGAACAACGGCGCGAGGTAACAATGACTGTGGAATATGTCCAGGTTTTGGTTAAAAAGCAAGTACCTACGTATTCTGATTTCATCCTGGTCGTCGTCTAATAAGTCATGAATATTTCAGTCAGATATTAGTACAAATTTGAAGTGTTTATTAGAAAAATTGTACCTAATGGTATATACCATTAGGTACAATGTACCTGGTTTACTTTAAACTTTCGTACAAAGTGCCCACGTGCCACGCTACTGTGCAAGGTGCATTGTTTAAATATGGTGCTATTTTTTTTAATATCCGATTGGAGGGCACAGGCATCCCCTAGTAAACGACTACGGGTTTTGGGCCATAATCCAGCATGCGGGCCCAGTTTGGTGGATACATATTGAACGCGCGATGTGGCAAATTAAAATAGAATAAAAAGGAATGCTGGATAAGTAGGTGTGGTCGTCCTCGCTCGTCTATCTTAACCCTATAAAAAAGTTATTAAAATAGGTTGCACCTACCTGGATAAGGAATAGGCTGCGGGCGAAGTTCCAGACGGGAGAGCTGATGCAGTAGTGCGAAGGTGGTTACGTCGGTAACTGCCGACGACTATCAGGAGCGAGCGGACATGCTGATTCGAGAAACGTAATTTTAAATGTATATAGAAACTTGTCTAAAGAAATGGGAACTAAAGGTGCTTTGAAAAGAACAAACAACTTTTATCGCAAGATTGAGCATATAGATAGATCTGTCATAAATGTTATTTTTGAAGATTCCAGCTCATTAGTCTCTGAATGATTCGTAGTGTAAATAGTGAAAATGTAGTTAAAATAATAAAAAAATCCCTAAAAACAATTTTGAAGCATTAAATTTTTTTCTCAAGCACAAGACTGCTAGGCCCATCTAACTCTACGTAAGATTACTGTCTATTGTCATATTTGCCATTGATAATTATTTCTTATCTTTTAAATTTTGCCAACAATAGATAGTCCCCAGACCCTTTTCTCAGATGGAATGTTGTCAATTCTCAGTGGACGTACTGTCACTAGGGAATCATCGCTCTAAGTATACTTAGAGCGTAATTAATAAGTTTTACCACTTTGGAGCGATAGTGATGGCAGCACGAGTGACCGGCGCGGGGGAACTCTTGCTCATCGGCGACGTGAACCAGTTGCCATTTATCGACAGGGATAATCTCTTTGTCCTGCAATACAACCGCCCAAATTCCTTGGTGAACATCAGCCAAGAGCTATTGTGTACGCACAGAAACCCAATAGACGTAGCGTATGCCCTAAATGAAATATATGAGGGTATATACTCGTCGAAATCTCGGGTGCACTCCCTGGAACTGAAAATGTTCTCGGGTGCGCAAATTTCTAGAGCAGATCCAAACACGCTTTTCCTAGTCCATACACAGGCTGAAAAGGAATCCCTTATCACCCAGGGATTTGGATCTGGTCCTGAGTCATGCACTCACACCATACATGAGGCTCAGGGATTGACTTACGAGAGAGTGGTGATTGTGCGTACAGCGACGGCGAAACTGCAACTGCACGACAGCGTACCACACGCAGTAGTCGCAGTATCGCGGCACACTGGCAGTTGTGTTTACTACACGGACGACAGTGATGACGCGATAGGCAGATTCATAAGAAAGGCGGATACTGCGGGAACAAAGAAGATAGTCGATTATAACATCAGAATGGCGACTAGGAACAGAGACACCGCCGTGGTCGAGGCCCTGGCCGGGGCAGGAGGGCGCAATGCGTAAAATAAATTAACAAAAATATAATTCCATCAGATGACAGCGCGGGCTTCCTAGTGGGCTCGAGACAATAACAAAAATAAAACAGGATGTAACAACATGTGACAAGATAATAACATATAAAATAGCAATAAGAAAATAAAATGTAATAAAAGAAGTAGCAATAAGAAAACAGTATACTTAATAAGCCAATAAAAAAAAAAAAAAAGAACTAGTAAAAATAGCAAATAGCACAATTAATATAAAAATCCAATAACATAACGATAACAAAAAAAAAACATATATATATATATATATATAAGAATATCATAAAACAATGTATTATGCATATGTATATATTGAACAGTGTGATTAAGCAGGAGTAAGAAAATAAATAGAATCATTATTAATAAAAAAAAAATAATAATGAGTTAAAAAAGGACACGGACAGAAAAGTCTGTGGAAAGTACTTTTTCTTAATAAAAAAAAAAAAAAAAAAGTATACTTAACAGTTATTGGCTCATAGGAATTATTAATTGAACACATCGCGCCCCATATTGATGCCTACTAAGTAAACCAATGGCATGGTTTAATTTAATTATATGTCTACTTGCATTATTAAATAGCTGTAACAATACTCTTATGTGACTAAAATACGTTACAAATAGGAACATTTCGCGTAAAGAATGACGCAGTGAACTTTTTATCCGCCCTCATGTCGCCTTTGTTTCTCGCGCCATCACCCGGAATCAAGAGAGTCAAAGGACGAATCCTCCTCTATCAATTTTAAACGGGAAAATCTCCATGAAAAATCTGAGAGGAGCGTGGTAGACATGTGAAGTGGCCCGGGCTTACACCAAGTTAGCTATTAAAGCTCGCGCGTGCAGTGACGGAGCAGAAACGATGAAAATGGAGGAATCCTTCAAAGAAAATGTCGCGTCACGCCTGTACCGCCTACCTCAGACTTTACCTCATCTTTTCAATACATTGCACGAATGGGATGCATAATTAAATACACCCATTAAAGGTAATTAGAGAACTCAAAAGAGTCACGTTCCAAAGTGAAATAACATTGTCTTTACGCGTCTACATTCTTGTTTTATGAAAATTAATGACGTGGCGGCTGACTCGACTGAAATTTGTTTGCGGCTTTAAAAATGTTACGGTACTTTAGAGTTAGTTAAAGCGAGTTTCGTGTAATTGCACACGTTCGTGGTAATGGCGTAATGAACTCACTCGTTTTCAAATTGACGTAACTAGGTAATGAATGTTTTGTATCGTATGTTCGCACCATACTCCATACGTTGAAAAGACTCCGTGGCTGACCTGACCTTCTACTTTATTACTACTTTTTATTTCTTGAATTCGAGAAACTGCTGAAAGCTGAATAAAATATATTTATAAACCATATAATGTGTGTTGAGTGGACTTGAGGATTTAATGTACCTTCACTATTCGGGCAATAAGTAAAAAGCTGTTGTTTATCAAATAATTTATTTATGTATTGTCTCATTAGATTAATTTAAATCTATTATTTATTACGTTGGAAAGTCTAAATCCAACTGTACTATCAGATTGTCTTTACGGCCTCCACTAATGATACACTTCACTTCAATAATCGCTACCGTACAATTTTCCGTCCTTTACATCCAACTAACACCTATTATAAAAATGAAATAGCAACTATATCTATATATACACGTGTATTATTTATGTAAGTATTTTACATTAATTATCAATAAATATAGTAAGGACTATAGTCCGTTTTGATCCAATTTACCAAACACAAAATCAAATCAATGAAATTTCTCAACTTTTAACTTTAAATCCAGGGCAAACTTCTAGTTTCGATGAATTAAATTATGGATATGTAAACAATTATCACCCCATTATTTAATTTAAGGCCGTGTCAATTACTTCAGGCCATCCTTTCTGTTCACATACTGGACAGATTGGATTAAAATGGTGTATAATTACATATGTATTATGTAACTTATGTAAGTACTTAAAAGTTATTTGATTGATACACGTATGCGTCCCGCACGCCTCTCACCCTTCATACAATTTTCTGCAATGAATTAACGAAGTGACGACACGAAAGTATGATATCTATACAATTATATTATGTATTATTACATTCGTGAGGTCGTTCAAATCCTTGTCCCCCTACCACTCAATTTCTATGTAACTGTGTATTTTTAAATTATCATTAATTGGAGAATAAAGACATCGTGAAGAAACCGCAGTTTGATAGTAAAAAGAATCTGAAGCATGTGTATCCTTCAATCCACTCTGGGGCCCGCCCAGTGGATTTATGGCCCGAAACCTTCTAAAGCATACGCCACGAGCAGGAACAACGCATGCGACCCTTAGTTCGTAGTTTATAGTACGTACATATTACGTAAACATTAGTATGTACATATACGTACGTATATGTACCCTAGTGCGTAGTTTATACGTACGTACCTTTACTAGACCTAATACGAACTTTTACTAGACCTCTCATATTATTTAACTTTAATATGAGGGGTCTAGTAAAGTGGTCATTTGCGACGATTTCATACAAATATCTTTGATTCCAGTCTTGTCTGACCGCATGTCAATGACCGTAATTCTTCCTGCTCGTGGTGCACGCTTTAGTGATTTACTAAAGCGCCTGTGCCCTACAGTGGTACAACATAGGCAGATTATTTTTGATTTCTTTTTTCTCTTTATTTCTTTCATCAAATAAAATATTATTTTAAATTGTCAGCCATCTACGAAAACCTATGAGGTTAATGTGTAGATTGCGAGCCCTCCTTTATTTAGTTTTTTAATATTGATATTTAGGTTAATGAGAGATTACTTGATTTTGTCCTTATTTGATTTCATGGATAAGCCCTAGAATTTCAGTAGGCAATGCCATCAATATATAATATTTAAGGCTATATATACCCTGCCCATTTTCTTGTTCCGTAAACATTATTGTATTTAGGTAACGCATAGGTATGCAATTAACTAAAACTTCTCAAGTGTCAGAACACTGTTAGAACAGACTATACTACAGACTATTTTATTTTCATTATCAGTGAAATATTATTGTATGCCTGATTTCATGTACATTGTGCATAAAATGCACACGAATGCAATGCATCAACTGTGTCCGCTATTACGGTACACGGCGATCACGTTTGCTATAAAAATATGTCATACGTATGCCACGGTCGTAACTTTAGCTATGTAGGTATCTCTTTTATATTCCCTTGTCGGTATTATGAGGTTGATTTAAATGTAAATCGTGATAGCTTGCCTCCTTTTAAGTCCACTTCTGGACATCATACATTAGTTTTAATATATTTCCCTGTATGGGGGTAACTAGTTGTTTACACTTAATGGATTTGAGAATGTATGAACCTGTTGCAGATATCAGGGCATGTAGGGTTATATAATCGTAGCCAGGTTAGTAAAAACTCTGAATAACTAAAGAAGCAGTTTATTTATTAATCGTAAGTAAGTAAGTACCTATTGTATTATTTGTAGGAGGAGAGTTCACGCTACACCCCACAGCCGCTGGGCGCACTCGACTGGCTATGTTACCCCTCTCATAGAAGACTACCTTGAAATATACTGCATTTCCTACTTTATCGTATTTCCCCAATTTACGTACGTGTTTCGGTAGATATGCCAGAGCCCATTCCCATCCCATCCTATCCTATCCCTCCCCATTTTCCCAACCCTTTCGCCCAATCCATTCCTTAATCCGCAAAGGTAGGCAGCGCATCCAGGGGCGTGCTAACATTTGTCATTCTGTACTGAAGTTGGCATGTATCGCGGATATCAATGGGCTACAGTATCCACTTACCATCAGGTGGACTGCATGCTCGTCCGCCTCCTTTTTTCTATAAAAAAAAATAAAAACATATTGTACATAAAAAAGATACAGTGATAGTGTCAAGTCTTTACGTAAGACGCGAATACGTACCCTACACAGATACGAATTTCTTTGTTAATTCTGTTGTTCACTGCTGTTGTTATTATACTTATTTTAATTTTTTTCACCGACAAAAGTTTTCATTAATTCAGACGTGAAATTACTAAAAAAAAAAGAAGCTGCACTACTCTTTCTATCTATATTTATACTAATATAATAAAGAGGTAAAATTGTGTGTTTGTAGGTATGTATGTTGGGGGTAATCTCTGGAACTACTGAACCGATTTCAAAAATTCTTACACAAATAGGAAGCTACATTATCCGTGTCTAATATATTTTATTTTGAAATTTTGAACAAAGAAACTTATAAACCGAAGCGAAGCGAGGGCGGGTCGCTAGTTTCTAATATACTTGAATTCCTTTTTTATTGGTTACAGTGTTCATTTGCACAATTAAGTAGTTATAATTATTTTTGTTTCGAATAATTATTTTGTATCCGATAACCGATGGGGTAGACGAGTCCTGGAATGGAGGCGACGCACCGGAATAGCCCAGTGTGGCGTCCACCTAGCCGGAGGGCCAGGTGGACCGACGACTTAAAGAAATTCGCCGGTGGTGTTTGGATGAGAAGGGCCGATAATCGTGTGTGGTGGCGAGCTGCGGGAGAGGCCTATATCCAGCAGTGGAGAGACATAGGCGGATGGTATTATTCTATTTCTTTCTGTTACGTAATAGCAACCTTGCTCGTTTGAAACATTAGTAACGTATCTCTCCTTTGAGACTCAATAATCTATATACCAATATCAATGTAGGTATACCACTGTATACCATACCAACCAATACCATGTTATACCAATGTATAACTATATAATTATTTGGTTTCTTAAAATAAATAACATAATGATGAATAATAATTCGGAGTAAAAGTCAGCTTAGTTGTAATCGGTCTACGATCAGCTACTTAAAAATATTAACTTGGTTTCCCGCCGCCGCGGTAACGTCTTATTTATTGCTTTGCTGATAGGCAAGATTCCTAAGCATCAATTTGCATCACGGGGACAAGCTCTTATCATAAAAGCTGACTAAGTACGTACTCGCGAAATTGCCTTTTACCTATATCATTGATGGAAATAACGTGTCCCGATTAGCATAACGTTATTACCGCTTTTATATTGCAAATAAATTTTCCTTATACGTGTATTCTCATTTCTACAAGCCTTTGTAGATACCACTTTTCCCTGTTCCCATACAATGTTATATTAGGAACCACAATAAGGAAACAATACAAATATGTAGTAAAATACCATTTTTATTATTTAATTTTCTTTTCTTAAATAGAATTTTGGACCGGTAAAATTTTGAAAGGATGTTAAGAATTTTTAGAAATGTCAAAATCTCTTATCTGTTTAATTTTTAAAAATAGGTGGCCGTTTGTTGCCTTTTTCATGTCCGGTGTACCTCTTTCACTTACTTTGATATCAAAGCGTTTAGATCAACTTATGACATTTTGGTTAGTCTTTAGATTAGTCAAACAACTTTACATTTTTATCAAAAGGTTTATAAAAGTATTTGTGGTTTATATCTCTGAACCTATTTCACTTTCTGCTTAGTTTTTTTTTTGTGATAATTACAAGCTAGTTTTATTCTTGAAACCAACAAGTCTATTTAGGGAGACGTACAAACTGAATCTAAACTTCCCTTAAATCTAAAATCTAGACGTACAACTACTATAAACTTGTGACTAAGCTACAAAAATGTTTCACGCAATCGTAATAACAGTGCTTTGACGTATAACAACGATAATCAACTTTACGAAAGGACCACCTACCTAAATTGAATTGAATTATTATCGGGTAATATGATAAAAACCCGGGCGATGGATCGGCGTGTCGGGTCGGAGGTCAGAGATAAAACAACGGGGGCGCTTTTGCCAGATCCATCGAGCCGTCACGTCACGTACACGTATTTGAATTACTCTCAGTGCTAGTTCTTGGCAAAGGGGAGCGACTTGAGGAAATTCGGCATCAATCAACTCTGTTAATACACTTTTGGATGCCGTTGATTACCCAAAAAGTATTTAACTTTATTACTCTATCTATACATATAATAAAGTCGTAACAGAGCCGCGTCTGTACAATAAAAAAATAAAAACAGAAATTTGTCTGTGTGCCTGTCTATCTGTTTAAACACCACGCAAAAGCCACTGAACAGAATTTAATGAAACATAACATAATTATATCTCTTGACCTGCATTTACATTTAAGAGTACATTTATTTTATCCGGATTCGTTAGAAAGTTCCTGAGGGAATTATCATTAAACATGCACATACAATATCAGCCGAAAAAATCACTGAATGGATTTTACTGAAACTAACAAGGTACATGATAGTTTATGTGCTGGTTTAACTCATAGTATACTTTTATCCCGATATATTATAATATATTATCTCGGAAATCTTTGTCGTGATGCGCTCCTGATAAAATAGCTATATGTTTTGGTTTTAATTTTTGGATCATTAGAATTCAAATACAGCTGGCAAAGGGGCCCTGCGAATTAAGCAACTGATAGCTACGACCCTATACAGCAGAATATATAAATAAAATATAATAATCATATTATGTAGTAACAACAAAACAATACAACTACGAGGGTAGTGCCCTTATCATAAATAACATTTCTACCCCACCAATATTAATACTCTGATGGTGTATGTCATCGCCGTCACTGTCCTGTCATGAATCTTATTAGAGCTACATACCAAACTTTGGCTTCCGACTTTACATTTTAATTGCTTTAATAGCCGAACTTTACGTTCTCCTGTGTTTTAGAAAATTGTCATCTGCCATTACTTAAAAATCCAATGACTGTGGACATCCGTCTTGATAGACGGATGTGAGTACCGTGTTTTCTACCAACATCCGATTTTCTTTCTACTAATTGACTATCTTTTACAGGTTTATTGATATAGGCCTCTCAAGGACCGACACCATACACGGTTGTCAGCTCTTATAATCCAGCCCCTACAGGCGAATTTCTTTTAAGTCATCAGTCCACGTTGCCAGAGGGCGTCCCACGCTACGTATTCCGTACGTGGTCTTTAATCGTGGACTCGTCTACCCCATCGGTTATTATTGGTCCCGCGGCATACCCACTACTACTTCAGCTTACTGGTTCTTTTAGGTATGTCGAAAATCCTTTGAGATATGTAAATTATTATATCATGAGCAAAATACTTTTAAAAACACTTCAGTAATATATTCACGAAAGAATCAAAAAGCACTTAACTTGTGAATATAAACTTGACAAAAAAATAAATCGTCTTAAAACATTTACGTGATTGTCGATGTTAAAAATATCCGTGTTTCGTTCTACTCGCATTGATTGCGCTTATCACAGGCGTTAAAGGAAAAAAAACTGTGACATTTGTAGGCAAAGCTTAGTAATTTGTCTGGGGTGGCTTCTAGAATGCCAACTTACATACATACTCGAAAAATTTGTCTAAAACCATCTGGTGCGAGGCCGCGTTTCAACCGTAGTATAAATATTTTAACGCTCTGCTAGTTTCGGCAGCCGACGTGTGCTCACGATATTGGGATGTGGGTTTTACATAACCTGATGTCGGATACGGCATTTAAAATAAATATTTTTACTGTAAAATGGTTTTGAAATTTACGTAATTTATAAAAGCTTTATTATGCAAATATTCAGTCGACTCTTGGCTACATCCGACGCAATTCTAGAATGTTCTGTTCTTTAAACGGATTTTCAAGTCTTTTTTAATTTCAAACTTTTTCATAATTCGTTTTTGAGCGTCCCGTTTTTAGTAGAAATTTAACGTGTTTTTCGCTCAATGCGAGTTAATAAAATGAAAGAAGCCAAGCTTTTCTCTCGGCTCTCGTAACTATTCAGTTATGAAATTTTTTATGATCCTTTTTGCTAGCGGCAGTAATTACGTTTAAAAACTGAACGTTACGTTTTTACTCGTAAGTTACTCAGGATTATGATGACTGATGATGGTCAGGCCACTATAACTCCCAGTATTATTAATTTTTATTAATGGAATATATATCGCGATTCATGAAATCACATGTTAGGGTGCGTGGAAAATTTAACAACCATTCAAATTGAAGTCTTTTACGAATTAATGTTGCCAAATCGTTACCTAGTTATCTATTATTGTTGTAATTATTCTTTAAAAATATCTGTTTGTGTTATAAAAGTTTAGATAAATAGTTATTAAAAACTAAAAACTAAAAACATTAAAAGTGAACTTTTTTTAGTTCGATATCAGCCTGAAGTGGGACTTCAGGGCATAAGCAGACTTTATATTTTTGTATATAGAAAGAAGATGTCAGATGATCAGAGGTAAATGGATGCTGTCGCCCATGAACATTCGCGATACAAGCTATCATCAAAACATAATGACAAATGTTTGCACGCACCCGAATGCGTTCTTTATTTTTGGGGATTTAAGAGTGGATTTGGAAAAATAGTTCGGAAAATGGGGAATAGGAAATATAATGCGACGATGAGTTTTCATTACACCTCCCAATCCTCTTTGGGGGGATGGGTAGTCAAGCGTATAACTCTCCATCCGTAGGAGGGGATAGGATGGGATGGAAAATGGACTCTGACTCACTCACTAGTCACATATAGTCGGCCGGTAACAATGTTGAGCACCTCAAAGTTGAGTTTCAATTTGACATTTCTAAAACATAAAGGCTATTTTCGCTTGCAAATCGAACTGGTCCATTTATATTTGAAACTGTTCTTTCAAACGAATCGAACGTGAATTTGCTAAACATTTTGGTTCGTGACCCGTTTCATGCGCCCACCGTACATTAGAGGGAACAGGATGGAGATGGAATATGTAATCCATTTTGTGATTGTGTTCTGTAATGTAGGCTGATATTGATTGAAGCAGGACTTAAACTAGCGGTGCCAGCTACTTCGTTCGCGTGATCTTGTGATTCCCGTGGGAACTCTAATGAATCTGGATAAAAAGTACTCTAAATGTTAACCCAGCACATAAGTCATAACTATACCAAGTTCCGTTCAAATGCGTTCAGTAGGTAGTTTTTGCGTGATGCGCGTTCAGACGGACGGACAGACAGACAAAAAATATCAAAATGGGTGTTTCGGCCGTATTCTGTATCGTTCATAGAGTACACTGCAACGATTTTTTCAACAAGTATGTGCAAAACAAAGGAGGGCCCAACTTTAATTCTGTGTATAAATTCCTAGTTAGTAGTAAGTGCTTTGTTGCCACAACTACAATGTGTCGGGACTTGTTTAACGTTCATTGTTGTTGCCGTGCTATTGTGCCGCTGCCACATTTTAAACCACAAAGTAAACTAAGATTATTTGTTTAGTTTCATAATGAACATAGTTGAAAAGTTTTAGGTGTGTTTCGGTCCGATGCGCTACATAGAATCCTACGATTATAAAATTCCCCTGTGGCGTTACATTAGATCCTTACATAGGAAGTTGCCGTTCTATATGGAAAAAGTCAATTATATATTTATTGATGATGCATCTGCTATAGAACACCTGGCGACAAGAATCGATGAATTCTCTGAAGGCGCTTTTCACTGCTTCATCGGAGTTGAATCTTTTCTCCTGTAAAAGTTATCCAAATTCCGAAAAAAATGGAAATCTATACGGTCTGGCAAGTACGGTGGGTGACGGAGAGTTTCCAGTCGAAGGTCTTGTAACTTTGAGACTGTCTGTCGCGCAGTGTGTGGGCGAGCGTTCTCATGGAGACATTTGGGACATTGTTTAGCTATGTCTCCTGATTTCAACCATTGTGACGAACGTTTACGATTATCATACAGAATTCACTTCTCATCACAAGTGACAATACGATTCGGAATCCCTTCATTTCTGTGCCGGTTCAACAAAGTAAGCCAAGCTTCGACGCGTGTTTACAGCTGATTTTCATTAAGCTCATACGGTACCCATTTTCCGAGCTTCTTAATTTACCCGATTTGACACAAATTAATCAATATCGTTTTGTCACTACCGGCGAAGGCTGCTGCTAACTTAAACGTGGTTTGAGATCGACATTCTTGACGTCGAAATTTCCAGAACAGACACGATCAAACGGAAAACGCATTGTGCGTTCGTTTGTGGTGTTTGGTCCGTACACATCGTTGATAATGCGTGCCGTCTGTGCTGCGTTGCTGCCACGGCGGAACTCATATTCGAAAATAATACGAAGTCAGAAGTCGTTTGGCGAAAAATCAAATGAACAACTGATTTTGAAAAAGAATGTCATAGCTTTAAATTGAAATTAATTTGAATTTGGAATTTCAAGTCAAACCCAAGATAACTAAGTTCAAAGTGGCCACTATGAACAAACGGCAATTTCATAGTTAAGATCCTAAGAAAATACCTTTTTTGTAATAAAAGGGGACTTTTTTTTGTATTGTTGGTGTGGACTTTTTTGCTTTTGGTTAAGATTTTCTACATTAACATTTCATTGTTTTAAGATTCTGTTATAAAAATGCTCTAATATCTAATAAGAAATTAAAAAAAAAATATTTTTTAAAGAAACAAAAATAAATATAAAAGTTTTCTTTAAAGTTTCATTATCTGGAAAACTAGACACGTAAATAAGGTCTCTTATCTAAAATAATCTGATATTTTTTATAGTAAAAGGGCTGCAGACGAGCATACCTACAGTGATGCTAGTAAGTGGATACTGTCGCCCATAGACATCCGCGATACATGCCAACATCAGTCCAGAACGACAAACGTTGGCACGCCCCCGGAAGCGCTGCCTGCCTTTCCACATGTAGGAATGGATTTGAAGAAGGTGTTGGTAAAATGGTAAGGAATAGGATAGGAGGGGATTTGAATGCGCTCTGGCATATCTCACTCACTATTGAAACACGTGTACTACGTACATTGGGGAATAGGAATAAGTGGGAAATGTACTTCATTTCAAGGTAGTATTCTGTGAGACAGGGGTAACTAGGCCAGGCTAGACTAGGCGGCTGCTGGATTGCAGCGTGCATACATTAATTTAATTAGAAACTTGCTTGGTTCTAATTAGATGTGAGATTCCTAGTTGTTTCCTAAATTTATTTGCTTTACCGTCCCCTTTCAAAAAATATATATTCTCAGTTCACCCTCATTAACTATAGCATTTAAATGTATAAAGAAAAAGATGCAACGGCAGATGTACACCTCATGTTTCTATCGTCCTATTAGATCGCTTCAACGTCCCATAAGAAATGACATCGACCACATTAGGAAACATTGCGTTAGACTATCGCTATACACTTTATAGAATTTAATTCCTTACACCATCAGCCCGTGTCTCTTCACTGCTGGATATACGCCTCTTCCAAAGCTCGCCACCACAAACGGTCTTCCGGTCTTCTCATCCAGCCACTACCGGTGAACTTCATGTCCATCTAACCGGTGTCCTTTCAAAATACTTATGAATCTTTGATTATTACTTATTACAAACAAATTAACAATAGCTACTGAATAAAATTAACAAATATTCGGCCATCTTTAGAATATACCGTATAATATACATTCACATTCAGTTTTAACATTTATTATATACTAGGTGGTGGTCGCCCTCGCTTCGCTTCGATTTATAAGCTTTTTTTAATTTAGAAATAAAATATAGCCTATATTAGACACGGATAATGTAGCTTCCTATATGTGAAAGAATTTTTGAAATCGGTTCAGTAGTTCCAGAGATTACCCCCAACATACATACAAACACACAATTTTACCTCTATATTATATTAGTATAGACTAGCGACCCGCCCTCGCTTCGCTTCGGTTTATAAATATTTTTTTTCATTTTTTTTTTTTTTCAAAATAAAATATAGCCTATATTAGACACGGATAATGTAGCTTCCTATATGTGAAAGAATTTTTGAAATCGGTTCAGTAGTTCCAGAGTTTACCCCCCAACATACCTACAAACACACAATTTTACCTGTATATTATATTAGTATAGACTAGCGACCCGCCCTAGCTTCGCTTCGGTTTATAAGTTTTTTTTTCAATTTTATTTTCAAAATTAAATATAGCCTATATTAGACACGGATAATGTAGCTTCCTATTAGTGAAAGAATTTTTGAAATCGGTTCAGTAGTTCCAGAGATTACCCCCAAGATTACCTACAGACACACAATTTTACCTCTTATATTAGCATAGACAAGACTCGGAATAATATAAACTTTTATGTCTACATAAGAGACAATGTTTCTTTCCAGGCTACATAATTGAATACCTAACTTACATGGAAATAATAAGTGCAATTAGTTATTACCGAGTAATAGCTGATATGCAATTATTTTAATCGCGCAGTGAGTGATGAATTGTGTCAAAAGTAATCATATTGTTTATTCATCAGTTCATCACATAAATCTCGTGCATGTAGTAGTAATGAGATTATTTTAATGAACGACCGTGCGAAGTGTGTGTTTTATATATATGAACTGTTCATTCTATACGAGTATACCAATAGGCATCGCGTTAAACTACTAAATTAGACAAAATTAAAATTTTTGATAAAATGACAGTTAAAAAACTAATTACCTTTGAAAAGGTTAATAAAATAAAAACATAAACCAGTCAGCAGTCTTGTTGACAGTTTGCCATGGTTTAATACAATCTATCACAGTCGCCGCGCGTAACAAAGGTTTATCGAATGTAAAAGAAACAAGTTCTGTCGATACTGGTTTCGTTACGAGATGTACCGGTTTTCACTGGATACACAGAATTATGAACGGAATCCATAATTTTAGACTTCGACATTAATCGATTACACACTATATAAATATCATACATTGTTTATCTATCATTATAATTACATCAATTATATAAAATGTATTTCTTGAAACACGCATCGTATGCCACAGGTATAGTTTGTACGTCCGGCTAACCCGCATCGAGAAGTCACCTCTTTGTCATTGTGTTCCTATCAGTGACACGTGTTTAATTTAAACTAAATAATATAATGATCATAAATATAAAATGCAATTCTTGAATGAGTCTCACGCATCGTATGTATGCTGAGAACGATCATCTTACAACAATTTTTCGCATGGTGTAGCAGATGTCCAGCCTAAGCTGAGATCACATTTGTATCATTTCACCGTACGTAACATATAATGGGGGAGGCCTATGTCCAGCAGTGGACGTCCAAGGGCTGAAAAGAAGAACATATCAGCGATGTGCTGCATGAACGTATACACAGTTACGTGATACGCCGCCTTTTTTATATAGAATAGATGGCAGACGAGCGGCTGGGCTACTTGATGGTAAGTGGTCACCGCCACCCATTGCAGGTGTCCGAAATACCAGGAGGCTTGCGGCTGCCTGATACAGATACGGATACGGATACGAGCCGATCCATCGCGAGACGGATTTTTTTGCCCCGTTCAAAGATGATACGTGTCTGTCGTGAACCTAGTCGAGTCTCCGTGCATTCGTCTGGAATCGGCGAAATTCAAAAGGGGCAAATGTAATCAATTTTATCGATATGCACCGACCTAAGGAAGTTGTATGGGAACCTGGGTAACAAAAATGATCATAATAAAAATCTGAAGAACGCAGCAAGGGATGAACTTTCACTGGAAATGAAATGCGAAGTGCCAATGAAATGACGGTGAAATGATACAATGATACGCAGTGCAGATACGAGGGTAAAGAGTGCGTCCATAATGTTGATACGGCTTCAAGATACACGTCGCGGATACGATACAGTGATAAGCAGCGGTGAAATGATACAAATGTGCCCGACTTTTTTCGCTGAAGCCTCTTGGCTCCGTGTCGTGTGTGCTGTGTATTTACAACCGTATTTATAAAAAAAGTTATAAACATCAGAAGTATAAAATGCATTTCTTGAACCAGTCTCACACGTCACATACATTTCACGGTGTGGCAGGTGTAGTTCTTCAAGAAGCCACGTGATGGTAAGTGTTAACGCCGCCCAAGGACACCTGCAACACTAGGAGAGGTATGCGGGGTATGCCGCCGACCTTGCAATCGTAGCGTAATGGAAAGACCTCTTGAGGCAGTTTGTTCAACAACTTATGGGTTTGCGGTATAAAATGATGAATGCAAAAGTTAAGACATACATTTACAAAAAGGACAAAAAGAAAAACCCGATGTCACGCGTCATTAGAAAATGTATTTAGCTATTTTTTGGTTGACAAATAATACTACTATTTTCAATATGAAATATGTATGTATGAATTCAATATGTATGAAAAAAAATTCATTGCAAAATCAACGGCTAAAATTCCATACTACTCCAATGTTCATTAAATATAACTAAATTTATTTTTTTGCTACAATAATATAAGTCGGTCAAGGCGAACCTCGTTTGTGCGTGAAGGGTTTTCTTACTTACAAACAACTTTACTCGTAAAATAATCCAAGACCTTCTACGTAAACATAAATACGTAAAAACTTGCTACAGAAAATGACACGACGTAGATTTCATTAACGTAAACCTAGTTATGGGTTTAATTAATTAAAGTATCTACCATACTAGTATCAGTAGAAATATTCTGGTGCCATTTTCTGACCAATTCGATAAGATTTCTATACAATGTGTCACCGAAATAACGTATGCGTTACCCGACTCATGTCAATTAATCTATATAAATAAATAAAAATTAAATGCTGTTCGTTGGTGCGCGCATCACTTGAGAACGGCTCGACCGATTTGGGTATTTTTTTTAAATGTTCACAATAGTCCGAATAAGGTTTTTAGGGAAACGGATAATTCGGGAAAAACTGAAAGTGCTTTTTTCTATGGGATTTTTGTATGAACTTATTGAAATTATTGAAACAGCACAACGTCTAAATATAAAATAAATATAAAACGTTCTAGCGATAAATAAAACAATTTTTGGGAATAAATCAAAAGTTACAAACATGACTGTGGTTTTTTGTTGTTCTATGTTGTTATTAGTGTTTTTGTTGTTAGTGTTAATTTTACTAAACCGATTTTGTTGCGGTTTTCTATATTGTATAAAATATTTTTTCCGGAATGTTATAGAGTATTCTTTAACAAAATCGGTCCAATACTTTTGAAATTTAAGAGACCCTGGTCGACAAGGTATTTCATTTGAATGATAGTATGAACACAAATCGTCTAGACCCGAACAAACTATTTCGAACCCAGGACTCTGCATAGTCAGCAGAGGCAATCAACTGGAGTAATTAATCAGTTGTCGAATGTACTTGGCACATGTGCGTCTTATATATTTCTAAAGCGCGCGCCACAAGCATTAAGTTGAATGATTCAATAATATCACATTACTGAACCTTAATATAACCTTAACCTGGTAAAGTGGTCGGTGATCGACGACTTCATACAAATCTCTTTACCGTCCAGTCATGGCTGACCTCATGTCAATGACCGAAATTCTTTCAGCTCGTGTTGCGGGCTTTAGTAGCTTCTAGCGAGTTGTGCCTGCTTGTGAACTTCCGTTCTTAACGCTAGCTAGGCGATACCGAATCCACTAGCAATTTCCGTATGCTACAAACCGTCCATGAATCCAATTCACTCGCATTTTAAATTGCGTGTATGTGAATTACTGGCCTCTATGATTTAAAAGATTCTATAAAATATTGCATTTAATTTTGATATCTATTTTGAGATTTTTCTTTGCAGAGACCGTGTAACTGTCAACGGGCGAGGAAACGGTGCCATTGTTTTCGACCCCACAGCAATGAAATATGGCTGTTCTCCAGATATTCCACTGGTTGGAAGTGAGTATACCTTTAGTTTAAATTATTATAACACATGGCAACAGACGGAATTCCTCAGCGTTAACGTCACAGAAAAATATTCTATTCGAATTTTTTTGTTGATACAGAAGCATTCTTAATGTTTCCCACAAGCTGTGTAAACTGCAACACGTGTTTCACTATAATCGTACGCGTATCACATCTAGAAGGCGACGTAGAGTTATATGGTTGTCATTATTAGTACAATAAATCCATGTCAAGTAACTATTTGCAAATTTGAATTGTCCTGGAAAACATTCGATTACATCAGCGTCGGCGCCGGTCGCTCGTCCTTGGGCTGTCGTCAGTCTTGTCGCCGATCCTTCTTGTTTCGGGCATGCAAATGTGCCGAATATGCGTACTCTGTGTACACGCGTATGCAAATCACCCCTCCCTTGACTATTGTCCGTCGCCCTTGGAGATTATACGGCCATTCGTATAGACGTGCCGGGCATCGTTGATGGGCGACGAATTTCGATTTGATTTGCTATAGCCTGTCTAGTAAAGGCAACACAGTGGTTACAAACCTTAGGTTTCGACATTTAGAAGATTAACTACAAAATTCTTGTATAATAATGAATCAAGATTTGAAAACGTTAGTATATTAGTAAGTAGAGAATCAAAGAAATATATCGTTAAAGTTATAACCGAACATTTATTAAAGCGACTAAGGGACAACAAAGCCGCTACCTGAGCTCTGAGGAACTACATCACTACTAAAAGAGTGGACTCGCCAATGTGGACCCATGTCTAGCAGTGGATACTGAAAAGGCCGATTACAATGCATTGCAATTAATTATATATACTTTAATAACGAAAGATAAATAATTTACCAAGTAATTATTTACATTCTAATTACTTTGTAAATTATCTTCATATAATATATAAAGATATTATTAAATAAATATAAATATATAACTATTTATAAATATAATGATAATAGTATATAAGTATAGGATTTGAACCTTTCTCGAAGCCTGAAACCATGGACTTTGGTCATTATCAAAATTTTTATAGAAAGGACGGTAAGTGTCCCAAAAATCAATGTATCAACACACTTCAGATATACCTCTAATGAAAGTTTTTTTACATATATAGTTTAAGACAGTTAATATCAAAACCGTTGATGAACCATCATTAATAAACCGCTTTTCTATTCTTACTTGTATGTATTATTTGTTAAAAAACAAAATCATATTTTTTAGTCTTTAGCAGTTTCAATTGCTTATAACGATTATGGTAGATCATACATAACAAATACATTGTCACTAACTTTGTTTATTGGCGGGTTGAGACGACATCCATGCCTACTTTCCTTCCCATCGTCCTCAGCTAAATAAAAAACCCAAAAAAATATTTTTTCACATAGAAAATATGTAACATGATATGTCAATTAACGAAAGTCCATGGTTTCAGACTAAGGAAAACGTTGCACCTACACCCTGCATAGAAAGGGATAAAAATAATTTTACATGTTACTTAAAATAATTACAAACAATTATCTATTACTAATTGTATGCCTTCAAAGGTATTCGTGTGAAAAATAGTTATTATTCAATTTAAAATAATAACGTTTATAGCAGAGTTGACGACTCCTGACGGCTATCAACTTGAATTATTTTTAACCAGTCTTTGAATGTCGTGGATTAAATTTTCGTAGTGGCTTAATCATCGATGTCTCATTATTATGCCCGGTTTGTAAGTAGTAAATCGATACTACCTGATAAGTACGAAGCCAACCAAATCGATTTCATCGGTGGTCTTTTATATTAGACATGTTGTAGTCGTTTGATTAAAGTAGATTCATTTTAATTATATTGCTATTCGGTGGTTGCTCATTTAGATTAATGATTTTTTGAGCTTGCGGTTTTCCAGTATTTTTTTATAAGGAAGTAGGCGGATGAAAAAGCGGTCCCACGTGCTGGTAAGTGTTACTTCTAGTGGTGGGTAATCAAGACTTCTTGGAATGGTTTAACTCACTTAATAATCCTGCTCCGCTTGCGGATCCGACTCCTCTTAGTTACTCCTTAACTCTTTTGTTTCACCTACTTATTCACCAAGAGCGTTTCATTCCCTTTCCTCATTGTTGCATAAACAAAAAAAAAGGTAATGCCATCGTTGTATCTCGATTTTGAGCCCCCGACAAGTGCCGATGCGCGATTACACTCACGATCATGATTGGCGCCGGAATCGAAATCGGAATGAATAACAATTCAAATGGAACAATTAAGGGATTCTGCTCCGCTCGCGGATTCAACTCTTTTGATTCTTTAACTCCGGAGTTACCCATCACTAGTTACCGCCACCCAGGGATACCTGCAACACCAGGGGCTATGCGGGTGCGCCGCCGACCTTGCAAAATTAGCAGCTTCCTTGAAGAAGCCCATATCGTAGTGTAATGGAAAGACCTCTTGTGGCAGTGGTATGTTCGACAAAGTAATATAATTACTATTTATGGTTTTAGAAAATTTTCATGTATAATAATGAGGTGAGGTAATAATATTTTACTAGTAAACCCAAGAAAACCTTTAAAGAGGAAGATGGGTAACTGTCTAGTGTTAAAAGCAAATTGAAAGGAGTCATGTGTCCCATAGATTTATAAATTCATTCTCGCATGGCATTAACATAATTATATCGTCGATTTTATACTTCGTGAGGTGAAGATATTATAAATACAAAGGGTCATCTTTTTCAAAGTGCGAGTGGAAAAGGTCGCGATCATTGTGAGCCGCTACATAACGATCCATTCAAATACAAATCTCCATAACTGGGAACACTTTATTTGAGGTGCTTAAGTCCTTCCCGTCGTTCAATTCAATAACTGTGCGTTTCCACTAGCCGGCGAACATTGTTGCCGATGCTGTCTCGATTTTGTTCACACTTACTAGTTTTACCGAACTAATATCCAAACAACATGATATTGCTTCGATAAAAAGAATCGTATATTATCCAGATCTATCGTACGTAAGGTGTAATTTCAAATCTGTATGATGTGCTTATAAACTAGTTAAGGGAAGGATAGTATCACCGACAATGTTAGACCGACAAGACTAGTGGAAACCTTCTATACGATGCGTGTTCAAGAATTATCATCGCTAGATAATTGATTCTACGCGCTGCTAACAATCTTATGTTACACAAGAAAGAAAGGCAGGGCGCTTAGGATAGACAGGGCATTCTTGATGCGCTTTCGTATCGTTAGAATATTCCCACGGGGCGATAGAGGTGGCGTAGCTATCGTCAGTTGTCTTGTAAGCTATTAATTCGGTTACACCACGTCGGCACCGGCGGACCTCCCATGTTGAGTCAGCGGCGGGAGGTCGTACTTCTCCCCTTATTTGACGGTCCGTACTCTATAAAACAAGATTAGCTCCATTGTGCTTTCTGTTTACTGACTAATACCTTAGACATTAAGTCTTAAGTAAACATGAAGCCTTTAAAAGGTGCTATTAACTGGTAGTACAAGTAGGCGTTGTTTTTTCGAAATGGAACATAAACATCAGATTAGATCTAGTCTCGTTGTACGCATAATTCAAGGTCGTATGTTTATGAATCCATTTAATAATAATTGTTTTCATTGATTTACGTTATAAAAAATAAGTGTATGATTGTTACAGATGTGTTATTTATTATTCTATGTATATATGAAAAGAAGATGTGTCGTGAGATTCACGAGTTAATGATCGTTATTTATTGTTTTCTGTTTGTTGTACACTCTATCTCTTTCTTTGTTTAGCCTGTAGTCATCCTCGGTTGGATGTAGGATTCCTCATGCTGACGCCAAGCCTCACTATCTTTCGCCAGTCTCAGCCACTGTTTTGTGACCGTGCGAATGATTCCATCCTATCTTGCGCCCTTCTAATATTTTGATCAAAAAATTAAATCTTTGATTTTGATGTCCTTTCTAGGTTCCTACTCAGTCACTCTTACTGTCCATCTTTCTTTTGGTAGTCAACTTAGGTGTTAGCTGACAGTCCATCTCCACTTTAGAGTGGCAAATCATATCCTAATGTCATGTCCGATGAGAATCCTGTCTCTGAGGGAGACACTAATTTTCGCTCCCTTCGTTGTTCTCATCTTCTCCACTATTTTTTTTTACTTAAGTGTTCAAATCTTGGATGCGTATGTCACTGTAGGTAGTAAACTCTGGTTGAAACACTTTTAAGGCTTAAGCTCAAGAGTGTAGGACATCATCACTGTCTTCGAAAAGTGGCTCCGTCTAGCCGTATGCGTTTTGCCACGTCCTGCCTTAGTGTTACTTGCCGAACGAGAAGAGGCGTCCAACATAGACTCGGTCTTCTATCCTTTCCACATGACTGATCTTGAACCTATTTATTTCTAAGTTCACCCATAGTGACGCATTTTACACTTCAGTCAATATTTCTTGAAGTTCCTGGGTTGTTGTATTATTTATTATCAGTAATTGTAAACGTGTAAGCCATTTTTGTCTTGTGCAACTAACCTCTAGATTAGATTAGATTTTTCATAATAGATGAAGCAAGGTCTTCAATCGTGTCCTTTAAAACGATATTGCTGCTTATTTTTAGGTATTCCGGATTAAAGTTAGTTAGTATGTCGTTGAAAGCAGATTTGCATTTATAACCACAAGAGAACCGTGGATGCAAAATTCAAGAATTTACTCAACGAGCACCAAGACGATATTGATCATTGTTATTCCTCTAGCGAGCGTGCCATTAAGTAATTCCTGCAGTTAATTTAAGAAGTGTCACAATTGCCAGTTTGTATTTCGGTGAAGCGGTAGTTTTAACGAGTTTGTTCTCGGTTATCTTCGGGTGGATCTAGCACGTAGCACGTCCCGCAATGGAGTGGGCCCGCCGGTGCACGGTGCACGGTGCGCGGTTATCGCTATATCGTAAATTAACTCGAATTATTATCTGTCGTCAGCTAGAGCAGAGCGGCGTCTACACTATCCAGCTACCGGGATACATCCAGAAAGCGCGAAACTATTGTTCTCACAAAGAAAAAGCTTCATGCTTTAATTCCCACTTACTCCAATAATATTTTAATAGATTTCTATTTATCACTAATCCCAAAATGTTTATTTATTTATTGTTTGTTACACAGGGTGACAAAAGGCGGACTTAATGCTTTGAAGCATTATCTTCCTGTCAGCCTTTGGGCATGTAGACATGGTGTGATAATGGTTAAAATAAGGAAAAAATATAATAGTAAATGAAGCGAACATATTATTTCAGTCATATAGTGACTCTTCAGTATCGGACTTAAATATTTTAAAGCTCATCTTAAATAAATACAAACACACACACACATACACACCCTCACACTAGGGCGCACACACACGCACGGCACACACAAACGGACACACCAATGCAAATACAAATCAATATGTATTATTAATAAAAAAAATCCCCTAATAAAAATAAAAAAAAGTTTGTGTTGAAGCGGGCATTTGAAATTTTGTACACGGTGTGATGATCTTCGAAATGTCGAATATTTATAGTAGGTAGTCATCGGAACTCTCTCAATACGATATCACCTTGTACATAAATTTTATTACCATCTAAATCAAATAGTCTTTTTCCCAGTGCAAGTTTTGTGTCGATCAACGTACAGATACATTACGAAAACATTGGCCATCGGCTAATCCGTAAACACCTGAATGGGTCATCCACATCTATATCCAATTGCATACTTTGTTACTTGATACTTTATTGCATAGACTTGGATGACGCGTTCGGGTGTTTCCGGATTAGCCGTATTGTACCTATAACATTAATATATGAGTTACGTTCAATTTCGCGGTAGAAGCCGGTCTAAATACTAGTATTATATACATATTCGGAATCGCCTTTTCAATATCTTTAATTTAATATCTCACTCAATGCGTTTCACGAAGTTTATTTTTTTTGTAGCAATCAATATGGCGCCTAAAATCCATCATTTTAATTTTTCAAGAAATCAAACATGCCAAAGCATGCGCCACATCAAGACGAATCTATAGATACCTCGTTCATTAAAATTAGTCTCTTCGTTTAAGCTCTGCGAGGAAATAAAAAAATGGACATACATACGTAACGGTGAAAAACATATCCCTTCTCGCGTTCCGCAGTCGGGTAAAACGTTGATGACACACATCAGGTGAAAAGGTAGATTTGCTATTTTTCGTACATTCTAGATAAAAATGTTTATACAATAATTGTAGTTTCATGAGCTCTATTTGACAGTACCCACTTATACGGTGTAAGGGGTCCCAACCTACATCTCTGGGACCCAAGCCAACCTCACCGGCTCGTGGTGCACCCTGCCGACCAACGAACGAGGCTCTGACGACCCGCCACCACGCACTGGACCAGCGCGGCGGGTTACGGTCCCCCCCCCCCCCCTATGGCAGAAAAAGTAAAACGGCCCCAAGTTCCCGGCGGCTCCAGTCGCAACACCGGCGTGGACGACGGGCGCTGGTCGAGCGCTGGAACCAGGGGTGCTAAGAATCTCCGGGCGGGATTCCACCGTCGAACGACCAGGGCTTTGAAAACGGATTACCGACGTAGGTTGTCACTGGTGACTTACAACACGCGCACTTTGAGGACAGACGAGAAGATCGCTGAGCTGGAAGAGGAGATAGGCAAGTTGCACTGGGATATATTGGGGTTATCAGAAATCCGAAGAGAGGGGGAGGACACGATAACCCTGAAGTCCGGCAACTTGTTCTATTACCGGGAGGGCGACCAGCAGTCCCAAGGTGGTGTCGGGTTTATCGTCCACAAGTCCCTCGTAAATAATGTTGTAGCCATCACGAGTGTGTCGAGCAGGGTCGCGTACCTTATACTCAGAATATCCAAGAGATATTCGTTGAAGGTCATACAGGTCTACGCACCGACCTCGGCACACCCGGATAACGAAGTGGAAGCAATGTATGAGGACATTAGTAGAGCCATACATGCTTCGAAAACACACTACAATATTGTTATGGGGGATTTCAACGCGAAACTGGGCAAAAGAGGCGACGATGAGTTGAGAGTGGGGCAATTTGGATGTGGGCACCGGAACCAGAGGGGCCAGAGGCTGGCCGACTTTCTTGAGAAAGAGGGACTCTTTATGATGAACTCTTTCTTCAAGAAGCCGCCTCATAGGAAGTGGACCTGGATGAGCCCCGACGGTTCCGTTAAAAATGAGATAGACTTCATTATGGCCACAAAGAGACAAATATTCAATGATGTCTCCGTGATCCACAGGGTGAAAACCGGTAGTGATCACCGAATGGTTAGAGGCACATTGAATATAAACGTCAAGTTGGAAAGGTCCCGCCTGATGAAGTCTACGCTCCGACCTACTGCTGCCCACATACAAAACCCCGAAAGCTTTCAGCTTGAATTGTCAAATCGCTTCGATTGCCTAGAGCAGCTATACTCTAAGTGTGTTCCGCGGAACCCTAGGGTTCCGTGATACCTCTGTCGGGGTTCCGCAAGAATTTAGAAATAAAAAAATCAAAACACCTCTCTCTGGTCGCTCCGCGGCTGTGCGGACTCCGCGGCCGCGCGGAGACAAAACGCTATGAATGTTATTTATTTATTTATTTGTATTTGTATAAGCTTGTGTTACATTAGCTGGTACAATATCTCATAAGTTTGGTCTCAACAATTTTATACTTGTACAACGCGTTCGCTCTAAGTTTGCCGGTCTGTGGAATGCGCGTACCCTCCCCCACGTGACAACAAAACTTATAATGTGTCATAGTTTTACCCAAATATCTAACGTACACAATTTTTATTGTTACAATTAAATAAAAAATTTCGAACGTCATACACTCATACCTATCGCCAGCGGCAAACTTAAAACGAGCGGGTAGTATACTTGTAAGCGCTCAGTCTCTTTGATAAAAGCCGCCTCTGAATTAGACGCTATAGTTGTCAACTAGCGACTTTCGTCTCTAACTTCAAAGGATAAAGTCGATATTGTTTACAACGCTATTTTTAAATTTCTGTTTTTATTTTTGCTTTTTGTTTATCAAAGGTGCCGACTCGAGTATTTTCGAGAATATTTGAGATCGAGTCTAGGACTAAGTATAAAAGCGGCGATCGCGCGTTGGCGTCGTCAGTTGATGATTAGCGTTCGGAGCGATAAGTTACTACCTACTTACAAGCTCGCTAGCGAGAAACTAGTGTTCATTGTTTTACTGCCTGCTGTATTCTGTTGTCTCAGTTTTATACATTTCTTCCCTGTAGGTTCTAAATTTAGTCTCTTATACGCAGTAACGATTGTGCATTATTTAAACCCCACTATCCTGACTTGTAACATTATAAATAAAGAAGAATGGAACGTTGGCTTAAAGGTGTTAAACGTGTTCCAACAACATCTTCTAATGACGCTGAATGTTCAAAAGCAATGCGCGCGGAGAATTTAGCAATCACCGATCCAGAAGATGATGCCACGAGTGCCACGACGTCAAGCTCGACGGTTTCAAAGACGAAAAAAAGGAAGTATGATGAATCTTATATCAGTTTCGGATTTGTTGATTCCAACGGCTCACCTCTCTGCATGCTCTGTAGTAAACTGCTTCCTAATAGTTCCATGGCACCTGCCAAATTGCGTCGACATTTAGAAACCGTACACCCCGAGACTAAAGACAAGAATAAAGAATTTTTTGTTCGCAAAAAAGATCAGTTATTAGAAAGTCAAAAAAATATGATGCATGTAACACAAACTACCAACGAAAAGGCCACGGAGGCATCATACTTAGTTAGCTATCGCATTGCACAAGCAGGTGAAGCGCACACTATCGCTGAGAAATTAATAAAACCATGTGTATTAGACATAACAAAATGTATGCTTGATGAAAAATCTGCAAAGCATCTTTCTACTGTTCCGCTATCAAACGATACTGTTTCACGACGAATCCATGATCTGGCAAGCTACGTCAAACAAGAACTAGTTACACGTCTACAAAATACACGATTCGCTTTGCAAATGGACGAGTCGACTGATGTCGCTGGTTTGGCTATCCTGCTGGTTATTGTGAGATATCCATATAAAAGTTCTTTTGAAGAAGACATGCTTATGTGTTCATCGCTGCTTACAAACACTACCGGGGAAGAAATTTTTAATAAAATAAATATATTTTTTGAAGAACATAATCTCAGTTGGAACAATTGCATTGACATTTGTACAGATGGGGCCAAGGCGATGACAGGTAAAACAGCAGGAGCAGTGTCACGAATGAAAAATAAAGCGCCTAATTGTAGTTCCAGTCATTGTATTCTGCATAGACAAGCACTTGCGATGAAGCAAATGCCGTCTAATCTAAAATTAGTTATGGATGAAGCGGTAAAAATAATTAATTTTATCAAATCACGACCACTACAATCCCGATTGTTCTCATTATTGTGTGAAGATTATGGCAGCAAACATAAAACACTGCTGCTCCATACAGAAGTGCGATGGCTGTCTCGGGGAAAAACTTTAACAAGGCTATTTGAACTTAGAGCCGAGTTACAAATGTTTCTTTCAGCAGATACTTCTTTTAATTTGAAGGACCGTTTGTATGATAAAACTTGGTTGTTCCGATTGTCTTTTATGGCGGATATCTTTCAAAAACTTAACGAATTAAATTTATCGTTGCAAGGTAAACAGACAACAGTGTTTCAGGCCTATAATAAAATAACTGCTTTTAAAAGAAAATTAGATTTTTGGATCATTTGCATTGGTAAGAAAGAAATAGAAAGTTTTACGTTACTCAGTGAGTTTGTTAGCGAAAACGACTCAGAAATGTTTGAAGATAATGTGTTTGAAGAATTGGTCCAATATCTCAGTTCGATGCGCGCATCTTTTGAAAAGTATTTTCCCGAAGAACACAATACAAAAATTAAAGTGAACTCCTGGATTCATAATCCTTTTTTACCCAACTTGGAAAAGCCTGAAAACATGTCAAATGAGATATATGAATCTCTTTTAGAAATGTCATCAGACACAAGTATGGAGTCATTGTTCAAAACGACGCCTCTTAATGATTTTTGGTGCAGAATCCAAGATGAATATGCAATGCTTGGCCAAATGGCTCTGGATATTCTTCTCCCGTTCCCAACTACATATTTGTGCGAAACAGGATTCTCTACCTACGCAGCCACGAAAACAAAATATCGCAATAGACTGGACGCCGAAGCTGATATGAGACTCCAACTTTCTTCCATCAAACCTGATATCAAGCAATTGATGAAAAATAAAAAACAGTTTCATACCTCCCACTAGTTAGATTTTTTCTTTTTTAATGTTTTCTATTATTGTCCTTACCAAGTGGTGAAGTAAATAATAATTAGTAACTGATACATTGTACTTTTATTATGCTGATTAATATAGAATACACTTATAAAAATAATTGTTTTATTGTAGGGTTCCATCAAGTATTTTGCTTCCCAAAAGGGTTCCGTCATTTAAAAAGTTTGAGAACCACTGGCCTAGAGGATTGCGTTGCAGTGGACGATATCAACAACAGGTTGGTAGAAACTGTCCATACGGTGGGGTCTAAATTCTTCAGACACCGTCGAAGAGATGGACCCCAAAAGCTCACCGACCACACCCTCGACCTCTTGGCGGAACGACGTTCGATGGCACTGCAGACTCCTGATGACGCGGAAGCATATCGGCTGCTCAATAGACGGATTCACCAGTCCTTGCGACACGACATCCGTCTCTTTAATACTAATCGTATTAAGGAGACGATAGAGCGGAATAAAGGCTCCAAAGTGTTCGCAAGAGACTTATCTATTGGGCAGAGCCAGTTGACGAAGCTGAAGAGGGAGGACGGCAGTGTCACTTCCGACAAACAAGAGGTACTGAGGGAGATCGAGGAGTTCTATGGACAGCTGTATACCTCGGTCGCTAAACCTGTTGGCAACTTGGCCAAAGACCCAAGAGCCAAGTTGACCCGACACTATACCGAAGATATCCCGGACATCAGCCTGTACGAGATTAGGATGGCCCTCAAACAGCTTAGAAACAACAAGGCGCCGGGCGAAGACGGAATCACTTCAGAGCTTCTGAAAGCGGGTGGAACACCGGTACTGAAAGTCCTTCAGAAGCTCTTTAATTCCGTCTTGCTCGAAGGTATTACGCCGGAGGCATGGAACAGAAGCGTGGTGGTGCTCTTCTTCAAGAAAGGCGACAAGACCTTGTTGAAGAACTATAGGCCCATCTCGCTTCTGAGCCATGTTTATAAGCTGTTTTCGAGGGTTATCACGAATCGTCTCGAGCGCAGGTTTGATGACTTCCAGCCTCCCGAACAAGCCGGTTTCCGAAAAGGCTATAGTGCCATAGACCACATCCATACGCTGCGGCAAGTTATACAGAAGACCGAGGAGTATAACTTGCCATTATGCTTAGCGTTTGTGGACTATGAGAAAGCCTTTGATTCGATCGAGACTTGGGCAGTGCTACAGTCCCTCCAGCGGTGCCATATTGACTATCGGTATATCGAAGTGTTGAAGTGTTTGTATAACAACGCCACCATGTCAGTCCGAGTACAGGAAGGGAGCACGGAGCCGATTCCATTGCAGAGGGGTGTGAGACAAGGAGATGTCATCTCTCCGAAGCTCTTCACCAATGCGATGGAAGACGCTTTCAAGCTCCTGGAATGGAAAGGACTCGGCATCAACGTTGATGGCGAATACATCACTCACCTTCGATTTGCCGACGATATCGTGGTCATGGCAGAATCGCTGGAGGATCTTAGCACAATGCTCGGAGACCTCAATCGAGTTTCCCAACAGGTGGGCCTTAAAATAAACATGGACAAGACGAAAATCATGTCGAATGTCCATGTCGTGCCCACCCCAGTTTCAGTTGGGAGCTCGATTCTCGAAGTTATTGACGAGTACGTCTACCTAGGCCAAACGGTCCAACTAGGTAGGTCCAACTTCGAGAAAGAGGTCAATCGACGAATCCAACTCGGCTGGGCAGCGTTCGGGAAGCTACGCAGCGTCTTCTCGTCCAAAATACCTCAGTGCTTGAAGACGAAGGTCTTCGACCAGTGTGTGTTGCCGGTGATGACCTACGGCACCGAGACGTGGTCTCTGACTATGGGCCTCATAAATAAGCTCACTGTCGCACAGCGAGCTATGGAGAGGGCTATGCTCGGGGTTTCCCTACGTGATCGAATCAGGAATGAGGAGATCCGTAGACGAACTAAAGTCACCGACATAGCCTCTCGGGTTAGCAAGCTGAAGTGGCAGTGGGCAGGGCACATAGCTCGAAGAACCGATGGCCGATGGGGCAGAAGGGTTCTCGAATGGAGACCACGTACCGGCGGACGAAGCCGAGGACGTCCATCTGCTAGATGGACAGACGACCTCATAAAGGTTGCGGGCACCCGCTGGATACAGGTCGCTGCCGATAGGTCTAAATGGCCGACAATGGGGGAGGCCTATGTCCAGCAGTGGACGTCCAAGGGCTGAGAAGAAGAAGAAGAAGACTTATACGAGTACCGTTTATAGGTATAAGGAATTTTATTGAAAAGTAGGTATATATATTTTGAAACCACTGAACCAATTTGGACCATCCACAAACTTAACTGATGTATAGACTCAAATTGTTTTTGAGCCGAATTTAATTTCAATGGATTAAAAAATGCGCCCTCTAGAGTTGACCCACAAACGTTATTTCCCATATTTGAAACAGATTGTTGTTTGAATTTGGCTGGTCACCTGTAATCGAAATGTATTAAAGTTTTCCTAAATTTGAAATTCGTGATCTCTGCGATAGGTATAGTTTACGTAATTTTTCTTTTACCGGTGGTTGTAAATATAGCTAGCTGTTGACGAGTATACATTGCTTAATTTTTTTATAATACATATCTTTTAATTTTTGTAACAATACCAAGCAAGATTGTAAGGTATTTTTATTGGTGGTGGGAATACTTTTTTGGAGTTTCTGGGAACATACCGAGCTATCGGAAACTGGTGTCTGTTGTGTACGTGAGACGTATTGTCTAACATCCGCTGCGTCGTTTGTCGCTCCCATATCGCCTGTATATGTTTTTTATTGTTTCGCTAATTTTGTTGTGTATCGATTTCACGTTGCTTGCTAATATTGCGTAACGTGTTTGTAGAACGCTGTAACTAAGCAAACACACAGGTCATGTCTGTCAGCAGTACACATAAAACGTGGTTTGAAAGAATATATTGTAGGGTACCTAACCGCTCGGAGTATAATTATAGCAATTTGGCAATACGGTTAATTTGGGGCAGGTATTAGTTATTATGCTCTATAAAATTCCCATTAAACATTATTAGCTTCACATATGCTATTAAGTTATATGAATCCCGTGTACAATAGTATATTTTATATATATACTGTACAATAGTATATAATATATAGTATATACTCCACTAGTGTACCTAAATAGCAGAGATGTGTATCTCATATAAGCTTACCATTTAAGTAATACTATTAAGTATTACTTAAATTACGAGTAGGTACTTACCATTTAAGTATTAAAACTATTTAGTTTAGATAAAGCTAAATAGTTTTAATACGAATGTGCAGTAACACCACAAACCTTCCAGGTTTATGGGCACAAAGTACATAAAATGTAAAGATTTTAAATCTTTGATAAAGTATCGTGTATTGTTTTTTTGGTATATTTAAAAAAAACATTCTAAGCCGCCGTGGGCGAAGTCATGGGCGATCGTTAATGTTCTTAGTTTTTGTTATTTTCCGGTCAATTGAAAGCAATCTTTATATCAATCCGGAACCAAAGCACACGGAATCCCTACTTTATACACTTTTATCACTCCGTATGTTATCCATGCTAATCTCTCTATATATTAATCCGTATTGTTGTTTACAGTTTTTATTTAAAAAAGTTTAGTGCTTTTTTTGTGTATAAAATCAGTCCAGTACCTAGTCATGAAAACACTATAGCTAGCTGTAAAATCAGCTTCTAAACGGACAAAACCGTGGGTAAAGGCTATAAATGCTATAAATTTCATAGAATAAAACCTGTGTATTGCATTAGCACAGATAGAGTATTGAATAATGTTTCGCATTGTATGTAATAGATTCAAATCTCGTGTATCTCTTCAAAGTAACATGTTGGAATACTGTCACGTTTGCAAGTTGAGCATTTCGAAACAAAGAAATCTAAAGGCATTGTTTCTTAACTGACCATTTTTAAAAAGTACACATTTTATTCTAATACATATCTGTAATATTTTTCAATTTTTGTCTTATAGAAAAAGGCGGCAGTCGAGCATATAGTCCACCTGGTGGTAAGTGGATACTGTCGTCCATAGACATCGTGCGATACATGCCAACATCAGTCCACAATGACAAACATTCGCACGCCCCCGGATGCGCTGTCTACCTTTGCAGATTTAGGAATGGATTGGGAGAAAGGGTTCGAGTATGTAGTTGAATTTTTTATCTGTTTTTTTTACAAAAATATGTATTATTATATTATTAATCAAGACGTACATTGCGCTTCGTTTTTTTCCTATGAATCCCACGGGATCACGTCTATTAAAGACATAAAAGGATACTGTTTGAGAAAAGAATGTAAAGGAACGATATCGACTAAAGAGCTCCAGATAAAGCTTTACCTTCAGAATTGCATAACTTTTATGGAGTCCATAATGAAGTTAATTGTGATGCACAGTTTGACGCTAGCTCTATTCTCAACTAAACATAATTTCACTCTATATCAGCAAATGTTTGTGTGATAAACAACGCAGTATAGTAGTCAAGTGAATAAATCGGTCGGTGACCCCGGAGCACTCGGTGCACGGACACAACCTGTGTTTATAATGTTTCTAGTAATTAATTCACTTGTTGGTATTGCTCGTTGATGCCTGTGCCGGAACAAATTCGCCGACGCGACTTCCTGCCCACCTGCCGCTACAGTTTGTATCTACAATCTATAGCTCTCTATCTTATTGTCTTTCAACATTCGCTCTTAATTGTCATTGAATATTCAATTTACGGAACGCGATCATCCTCTTCACACTTTATCTTTTGTAACAGATTTGTTTTTACTCCAATTCTCCTGCTCTTCTGTTCCCGTTCAACCTGCAATTAGTTTGAGATTATCCGCTATTATTTTTCCTAATCCGTGCTTCAGTCTGTCGGGAATAATAAATTATTGGTCGGTTTTAAACCGACGGCTGTTCCATCTGGCTCTGCGTGATTCGTCCCCTAGGAGGCGGTCGCCTAACGAGGGTGTGACAGTCTCAAACTTAATTTAAAATATAAGCTATTAACACTATCTTATCAACTTTAACCCACGTTTAAAATTTATCGCACACTTTCCTAACCCAATAAACTGGATTGAAATAGTTTGGACAGTTTGCGAATACATAGTTGCTAAGTTGCGGGTAATGTTAGGGATTGTTTAGGTATTTATATGACAATGTTAACGTCTCGTATGTCCACGCAATAGTAAACACGCCCAAACTGAAAAACACGATTTATTGACATGGCTTAACGAATTCGCGGTTTGCGAACTTGTTCTAATGAGGATTTATGGTTGTTCTGTGTGTAATTAAAGTCGCGTCAACTCGAGCCGTTTGTTTGCGGAGTAGGCATATGGCTGACATTGCGTTACGCAAATTATTTAGATGTCTCTTTGCGGCCGTTAAATAATGCATAAATTATTACAACGTTTCACAGCTGCCTGAATAACTTTGGTATGCCCAGTTTAGAAATATCTAGAGATTTATTTACATTGTAATGAATGCCGGGGCGGTCATAAAGCGTTATTAAACTCTCGCGGCAACCGCGCTGCTATTGCTATTGACGTGAAACAACAATAAATTAACGACAATTGCAGTAATTGTGCAGCTAATGGCTCGCTCACTAACGCATTGTCTAGTTTCACCAGTTCACCGCGCAGACAATAAACGCTCTGCTATCCGGACATATTTGTCGCGTGGGAATGGCATTTACGGAACTCTATGTTGCCATATCATATCATACTACAAATATTTTACCAACGTTATTGCATTACGTGATGTGAATTTTTCTATGCGCTAGTCTCTTTTAGTCGGAGGTACAATACCTAGTACAAATCAATATTATGTCCTAGTTGTATGTCCGCAGTCACCCTCGTGTGGGTGGGAACAACCGACGTTTATATTGGGCGGGTCGGGAGTCGCAAAGCAACGCGCCTGTGACCGATACTGAAATTGCTTTCCGTCTATAGAGTTCGCGTGAGCCGCGCCGCCAATCTACGGCCGATATAAATCTACAAGCCTGCCGAGTTTCGAATAAATTGCAAACTATAAGGATCCGTGCAATTTGCCCTCCCACTCGGCTGGTCGTCTATCACCGAACTAGCCACGCGATTTCAACGATTTGTCACGTCAACTTTGGACGCTTTTTGCCGAACATTCATCTCCCCTACCAATATTGCCAGTCTCTCTTAATGTCGTCGGGATTTGTCTGTGTACCTCCGTATGTAACCAAACTTAGTAAATACGGTCCCCGTAATTTACTTTGACTAATGCTCGTCTTTTGTGTTGTAAGCGCACTAACTTATACAAACTAACATAAGGAGAAATGTTAAAGCGATTTAAAGATAATAGTCAAGACTATCTTCATATAGGTACTTAATGTAAATAAAGCAAGCGATGTGATGCAATGAGACAAAGATATTGTAAGTTAATTAAACAAATGTCAAGTAATTTGATGTATAAAAGATGATGACGTATCAAGGGGTATCAAAGGCCTATTATGTAAATAATAGGGCTCATTTATGTGGACGTTCATCTGCTAAATCCGGAGAAGGTCCAGTAAATCCTTGCCATAATTATTCTGCGATACCTGCAGTCCATAGGCAGTGCAGTGACCAATGGTCTTGACCAAATGTGAACGAAGACGTGAACCTAGGTGATGCCGTTAGTCCTTTAACGTTTCCGCTTTACAACAGTTTCCTTATTGTTAGAATTATGGACTTTAATGCCATAAAATCTTGTAGTTCAACGTCTTTAACTGAAATTTTATACATGCTTTATTTTCGCTCCATGTCTAGGTTATTGTCGGCGTATTTATTGTTTCTGAGAGCTTTATTTTTTTCTTACGGCTTATTGTCAAATTGCACTTTGTTGCGTATACGTTGCGATATTCGATATCTGCGAATGTGACATGTTTCAATTCAAGTTCAATTCTGACAAATGGGTTGACCGGTCATGAACTTGCAAATTGAAACTGTGGTTCATTGAAACATTCAATTATATGTCTGGCTATTTCAATTTCTTCTATATTTGCACGTTTGCAGTGCAAATGTAGAAATCATCGTTAGTTTACACGGTGACCGTCTATTTCGGGACTAAGTGAAGCATATACGGATTTTAATTTTATGCTCACATGCATTGCGTAATTAATTTTTTTAAATTAAATTTAAATTGTAATTTTTGAGAAATAATATACATATTTGTCATTATTACCATCTTAGCATCGAAGAGGCAACTGTATTGGATTAATGCTCACTTCATTTCATTTTTTTTTATAGTCAAATGGCTCGGAAAGTTTAAGTAAAAATATTTGACAGTCTTTTAAATTTTCCCAATTCGTGAACTTTGGATTTATTTCCTTTTTCAATTAGTGGTTCAATTATACTATGTAAGTAGTCATCGACATTATTGTTAGTTTGTACAAGTAACTGTCGGTAGCTAATTTATTGTCGCTAATCAATATCAGTAGCTAAGAGTGATTTAGCTACAATCGTATATTATATTGTTTCCATCTGCTCTGGATCTAAGGTTAATTAATTTGCCCACTCTCCTGGCTCGGACACGTTCCCCGGATCTGTCATTTGTCCATTTCAACCGCCTGGGTGATCAAGTCAATTAATCGGTTGCCCTGTTGATTTGTCACAAAAGTAGATCGCGATTCACAATATCGGTAATATATTTTATGTACAACACAATAAAAATTCTTACAATTAATTTGAATTTTGGTAACTCCCGAAGTTACCTTGATCAGTTTTTATTCAGTAATTGGAATTATAGTCTGCAAAACTTTTTAAATGGGAGGCTTTATTTGCTTGTCTACAATTATCTTTAAGAACTTAGATCATTAAAATCGTCTGAACATGTCAAACATCGATCCGATTAAAAACATTTATTAGTATCAACGATGATTCGTCTTACACTAGTTTTAACGCGAACAAACTATCATCATGTATTTTTTTTTGTCCGGGAGCCAGCCAGACTTCACGTGTTGTTGACGCACTCGACAAATAGAGTTGAAGAAACATTTGAAAAATATCTAACACCTAATTAATTAAAAGACCAATTTAAATATCAGCAGCAAAATCAATGATATATCTTTCAACTGCTTCAACGTGAACAAAGCAGTGAGGTAATTGTTTTAGTCCAGAAGGCAGTGAGCCACATGTTGCCGACGGGCCCGACAAATAGGTTTGTCTGCGGATAGTGGATATGAAGTCGTTAGTTTAATGCCTCGCGAAATGACCGCCTAAATTTGTGAAACACACTTTCCCCATATGCTTCTCTGTGATTTTGCAGTATTGTTCTCCTCAAAGTTTAGATCGGCTCCATTGCCGACATGTTTTATCGCTGTTGTTTTTGTTTTTACATCGTCCATGTTTTCATTTGTAATTTTCTTCTACGTATTATAAGGACTTATGTGTTATTTTTAGTTAACTTTTTAGCTTACAATCTATTAAAAGGCATCATAAATTGACCATCTTAATACAGTCTTAAGCGGCAATTATTCGTCGTCTTAAAATCTTAGAACAATGTTTTTGTAACAACTGTTTAGAGAGTTGTTGCTTTTAAATTATAACTTCAGTGGTTACAAATTGAAAGTGCTTGTCGTTTTGACAGCCCTGCTCTAGCTACCGTTCTCTAATGTTCGTTGTTTGTTTTTGTAGGGCAACGTTTCGAGGATTGTTTGATTTAAGTGCACGCGTGCATGCCGCGTGATGAGTGGCAGCTTCACCCTCTTTATCTGTAGATTTCTTTGTTTCGTGTGGTTGTCAGTGACATGTCACAAATGCTCATTTTAATTTGTTTAAGTGTGTAAGTATTACTGTACACGTTTTCTATTCTATTCCCGAAGGTTTGTCATGTATGTACAAAAATAATTCCTTGTGAAGGCGTCGACTAATAAATGGGTAACAAGCGTAAAGTCCCAGGAGAGGTGGCCCGGCGGTAACGAGTGTTCGCACCCTAACTAATGTCTATACTTTGCACGCGTCACCAGTATCCTGATTCTTGACTCTGAACGTTATTATGTATTTTAATAGTGTCAGGAGGATAACCATTAACATTAAAGGTTTGAAAGTACCTTAGAAAAATTAAACGTAATTAAATTAATCTTATTTTAATAAACTGAAATTATCAGTGATTTCGAAAGAAACGTCCAACAAATGGCTCCTCACTACGCTCCAATGAATGAGTGTCTTTATTTTTCGTAGCATTTTAATAATTTCGTCGACGTTAAATACATAATTTTCTTGTAATGTTTCCGGCTGCTCCAAACGGAAAATGTCTTTGTTTGCCCTCTGATGCTTATTAGGGGAGCTCCGGAAAATTCGTTTCGGCATGAAAGCGCCGGACCGTACCTAAGTGAATGCTATTGTACAGGTCGGTCGCCGCTACTACAATGTAAACCACTTTTTGTTTTATTGCCGTCATGTATCAACTTCGCCAACACGCGTTTATTTAATGGGACCTCATAATCTTAATCTAGCGGTGCACTGTGATTTTTATGAAAATAAACGCCTTTGCTGCCTAGACTATTTACGTGTGCAATTATGCATGTGTGTATTTAAAATTCCCTTGAAGGGCTATGTCAATGAATATTTACTGCGTAATATTTTCTATCTCCCATTTTTCTTATTTTTGCTGGCACCTGTAAATTTTATATGCGCCATAACGGCCGAATTGGTGGATTTTGACGCGATATATTGGAACGGCGTCACTACAAAGATAGAACGAGAAGTCAGACAGCATTCGCAGTCCCCTGGGACCGACTCCATTTCACAGGAGATAGGGAGTGGATGGAAATATATCACTTGCTCAATATAATCCAATTTCGTAGTCGACGGTTGTAATAGCAAACCTTTATTAAAACTAATATACTTACTCCTATGGAGTGTTGTTATTAGCTCAATTCTCTTCTCACATTTGTATAACACTGAAAACAAATTTCGATCAATGGCCCCAGATTGCTGAATCAATATTGTTTCTTTATCGGTGTCGCTTGACTCAAATGAACTTTATTGTTCTCCAATATGTAGGATATTTCGTTTAGCACATTTGGAGGCAGCTGAATGAATTGTGTTCATTGAGTTTCGAGCCCGATGATAATACGGCGATCAATCAAGCGTACCGTACAAATTCACCCAGCCCTACGTATTCGGGAACACAATGCAAAGCAATTCTCTTTATTACTCCACATATAAGAACTTTTGTTTTCTCGCCTATCGTTGGACCATTTTTTATTTCAACTCCTCTTTTTACATTAATTTAATTTAAGCAAAACGTTAATTAATTAAACAGTCCATAATAAAACATTAAGACATGAAATTTGAATAATCGTATTCGACACGTAACCATCAAAGTAAGTTCAAGGGAACCCGTTTACAGATTTCCATAAACATGTCGTGTACAAATGCAATAAAGTTAATCAAGCCTGCGCTCACCGTTTCATTTCCCATTAGCGATACTCAAAGGGAATAATGACAGGCCTAACCGGTCCCTAGTTAAAAATTAAGTTCTTCTGTGTTCCAGATGCGATCGGCACGCATCTGTAAGCGACGCGCGCGCTCTCACATTGCTTTCCCACGGCTCATTGGAAAAAACAGCTATTCCACCGATATCGTGTAACGAGTAACTTATGACTGTGACGCGACTATGACAGCAATGAATAAAAGCAGGAATATCAATTTTTCTCCGCCCACCCGTCGTATCCGCTACAAATTAGCCGCTTTCGTCCTCCTTCCGTAAATACTACTAATTGGTGCAGCGATTAAAGCTGATTCGTCTAGTGATATGGTTACATAATCGGAAATGTTAAGTGACCGCGATTCAAAGATAACCGTATCGCGTTTCGTTGCATAGGGCATCGCTGGACAGTGATTGGTCCAATTTAAATAATAAGGCTGAAGTACGACTATTAATAACCAGTGTTTAAGAATTAAGTTCAATTGATCATGACGTTTATACAATCATGACATTAATATGTTTATCGTGCTCAATTACATGCTATTGATAACATAACGATGCATGTGATTTAATCAATATTTCGGATAAATTCATTGAAGAAATAATTCAATTAGTATATTGGTGAATAATCTCCCAATTCAGGGAACGAATGATAAAATATTTTTTGATGTATTTCTTATAGAATAGGTAAGTGGTAGTAACACGTCGTTCACAGACCTCTGGGGTGCTATTACAGTAGTTTCTGCTATCATGAGTGCTGCTAATGTGGGATAGAACTTGTAACATTAATATCTGTATTAACAAAGAATCCCTAATAAAAACTGCAAAACTACAAATCAGCTAAATTGTATCTAAAAAACAATATAAAACGCACATATTTCTGGGGAGAGGGGCTGCGGCGTGCACCTCACTGATTTATAGGAGAAGCTCCTGGCCGCCAGTGCCCATTTCTATAGGTATACAGAATTCTTGCCTAAAATGCGAAATTAATCAAGCCTAATCGTGCCTAATCTTAATCCAATACGATTCATTAAACGTATCTTCACGTCCCTAAGATTACCAAGTATATGTTATTGGTTGGTAAAATTTATAGTTACGAATCGTAAAATTCTCTCTACCTTTCATTAAGATATAATATCCGGATCGAATGTAACGAACACCTATCCCAGAACGATAATTGAATATTTCTGTTGCTTGTTAACAGACTCGGACTTAGACTATTCATATTTTATAATTTAACAGCGAAAATATACTGCCGCGTGTATTTTAAAATGATTTTTATGTTCTCTTGATAAACATTTGAACTTTCACCTTTCAACCGTTTGTGTGTTTGCCTTGGTAATGTGAGGTGTTAACTGTATTTGAATTTAAAATGATGCATTTAAATGATGAATAGACTTTCATATTGCGAGACCACCTATGGCCGCTTCCTAGTCCGTGTCTGCTCGTGTACTGTACACCGACGCCAACATACGAGCTCTTAAAGATATTAAACCCTCAGGTCACGTGCCCAGGGTACATACAGGGTCGGGAGGAGACGTCACGCGTCTCACTTCCGGTGTGAACACTGCCTTAATGACATATGTTGGCAGGGGCTAAACCATAAGAATATTTAAATAATCTCAGCTTTATTTAAATTTAGGAACGTTCTTTTTAAAATTTAATTGTAGTAGCGTCGACACTGGAAGTGAGTTGAAGCTACGGAGGAGATTCCCATTTTATTAAAGTTGACGAGGCATGCGTGGTTACTGATAGGTAATATTGGAATTTTTTTAAGGTTGGAACAATTTCCCAAAAATTACTTAATAATATTCTTGAAATTTTCAGCGTTTAGAAAAAATTCTAAAAATATCCCATCACGCAACGTTATTACGTAGTATCAGTTATGAGTTGCGTGGAACAGCAAAAAATTGCGAGAGAAAGTTTTGCACAAACTATATTTCATTTTTAAACTAACAATTCTGTGTACACAATCACGACCAGTCCATATAAAAAAATTGCTTACCTAATCTAAGTTCCAATATTTCAAATTAGTGAATTGGTGTCCGTGATTTCAACAGTATTCATAGGAAAAGCAGTTATGATGTACATATATAAAGTCCTTATTTATATTCGTTACAAAAACCTAAAATGATATCGCATTAGCAATATTTCTCACATGAACCATATCGTCAACAAACTAAGAGGAATGTACTCGCCCACACATTTATTTTTAGGAACAAAGATGAATACCAGTCTAGTCTAGCATGTTTTGCTACAAGGATTTAATGACAGTTGAAACTATTTTTACCGAACTCTTCTACGACATGACGCGACTATGAATTGAATTATGACACACAGTGTTTATGTATAGCCAGTGCGCTGACTCCTTAACACGACAGCGTAAAACAGCCTAGCAACGTAAAGTTAGAGATTTAGTTCACACGGATGGATGGTGGTTCGTTCACGCGATTAGAAAGGCCATCGATCGTAGGCGCGTGACGATCGCACAAAGGGATTCTACTTTTCATAAACGACGACTCGCAATAGTCTCGGTAGATGGTAAGTTAATTTCATACAGCCTAGCAAGTTGTGGCTCATACACGCAGACGCAGAAAACATGCGAAATGCTAGCGTATTACATACGCTTTCAAAAACGAGAATTTTCTACGCTGCGATGACATGCTTCGCGCCTTGTTAGTTGTACAAAGCTTGTGTTTTATTCACAGCTGTGTTCAAAATACGCAATAAATATTTATTAAATCGTTTATATTTTAGATTACTTGATTTGATAATCATATAATTTAGTCGGATAAACAGACTTCTAAAGAGCGCCCGCATATTAAGTAGTCGGATAAGTTCGCGGCCTTTTTAAAATATAATTAGTGAATTAAAATAATTTAGTTTAAATAATAAAGACTTTTTTGTATTACATAAATATTTATTGAACGGAATATTGTCCATTTAATTGGTTTATCTTTCACTATTTTTCTGCCAGAGCCATTATTCCATCGCTATAAAATTTTTAGCGTTTCTGAGCGAATAACTGATTTAAATGATTTAGAGAGAATTTAGAGAATTTTATGAAGAGCGTAATAAATGATAATCCGAAGGTGCTATGTCTGGACTGTGTTGAGGATGAACCATGCACACCCTTGTCGAATAAAAATTGTAAAACATCTATTTTTCTCCTAACTTTCATTTTAAAATTTTTAAAAAATATGAAAAGTTAAAACTTTTAACTTGTAATTGCAATTTGCCGCCATTACAAAAATTCAGCTGTCAAACGGTATATCACTATCCCGCCAGTGATGTATTGCCAGAAATATAGCATGCTAAAGTCATACGTTCCAAAATGCCGCGATCTTTTCCGACTACCTATTATATAGTATTTTCATTCTCTTATTTGCTCGATGACAGATTGTTAAAGATATGCCAAAATTACATTATGTCGATTACCGACTCGATTGCCGATTTAATTCTAGTACAATTTTGTATCAATTCTACATGATTCGATTCATTTAATAGTTACTTTATAATTATTTAGTTCACAGGATAAACGACAAATACAATGGTGTATAATTTGTTTGTTTAGACATATAGAAATATGTCAGTCCAGAAACTTTAGACCGCACTGGTACATTTGATACCTAATATAACAGTATTTCATATCGATTTATTATAATTACTTTGGGAGCGATCGATTCATTAAAATAAATTCGGTCCCATCCCTTTGGTCCTCTTTGTCCCATCCACAATAGAATGTAACTGTAATTAAAAAAAAGTATGATTAGGCTATTTCTCGCGAAATATTATAAAATTGTTCGTGAATTGTAGTATTTCACATGTGGTAACTGAACAAAATTATAATTTTATACAATTTTTTATGTAACGGTTCTGAAAATTTTATTCTGCAATGTTGGCGCGAAATTTCATAACTACGTTCTATAGCAACTGTCATCTAGCAAATAACAAAGTGGAAAGACTAGGTATGTTAGCTTACTGTTCATGTTTCTACTGTGCTATTATGACCCACGCCTGCGGCCAACCCAACCCATTGTCTGCAGACATGGGTGTAAGTCTCCCATTTGCAACGCCAAACATCTCAGTCAGATCACATGTACTAAAAAGGTTCGTTTATTCATTTCATGTAGTACATGATTGTAGCCAGTAGTTCTTTTCCAGTTTTAATAAGGTGTTCGCTAGAGTACTCACTGTTGATGCTTGTTCAAGGCAGAAAATTAAAAATTAACAAACAATCTGAAGCGATCTTGTTTTTGCAAAGAATTTTCTGTTTGCCCAAATTGTTTTGTTAAAAACGTGTTCAGTAAATTTGTTAACGATAGGAGTAAGGAAAAGAAATTAAAACATCCTTGACAGCAGCTTTATTAATTAGGCGTTATTGGATTTTTGTTAAAAATTTAACAAAATCTTACTTGTTTTTTGTAATGGTTAAGGAATTAATTGACAATAGATACAGATGTTGATGTAGATTTTGTTGCTTTAAACGTGCGTTTCCAGTAACCGACAAAAGTCGACACTGTTGTTTTGATTCTAGTTTTATAAAAGCGACATCCAGACTTAAATATCTGTTGGCTAAAGGAAACACACTTTATCGATTGCATGGGCAAATGGAATATTTACGATTTTTCCAAATTTTTACCTTTTGCAAAAGCATTTTTAAGCTCATTTAATTAACTCCCATCAAATCGCCTATGAGTATTACCGAAACAATATATTCCTAAGATTGTAGTAGGACTATCTGAAAACCGTACTTTACAGTTAAAGAGCCTGTGAAGAGATTATAAAAACCTGTAAGTTTAACAGAAATAAAAAACTTGAGAAAACCAATCTCAAGAAAATGAATTAATTTCAATCTTCTTTTATAGCTTTCGCAACTATCCTCGTAACGATTGCCTTGGAAATTAGTGTCATAAGACGAAACCTTGACCCCATTGCAGGGTGAAATCATACGGGGAGTAGAACTTTCCGCGTAGCTGACCACTCATTATTACGTTACGTTGGAAACTTTCTTGAACGTTTGAATTAGTCACATAATCGTCTTGGCAGTTGAGCTCAATGCTTACATTTGCATTCAACTTGTGACTTCGGAATAAAATTATTATACGAGGTTTAAAGCCGTAGTTTCAGTGGTAATTCTAAAAATGATGCCGTGGCACAACCGGGGCTTTAATCAAAATTCAACTCACACTCACGTCTTCATTTTTTTTCATTTCCATCATTCGATAACATAACGCGTAGGAATGAGGATGCCGAAAAAATATAGGAGATGGATTTGGGTTTACCTGTATAATATGTTTAGTTTCACATAATGTTTAGTTAGCACATTTCACAAATTATCGTCAACCCAACGAACAAAACCATCACGTTATTGTTAAAAACTACTTGCGTTTCTTTATATGCAATTAGTACACATAATAATCACAGCGTTATAAGCAATAACCATAAATATTAGACGGGATTACCCATTGAGTGAGTTCTGTTGCGTGCGCAGGGACTATCCAAAAATACAATAATTTAGTTTTTACTGTTCTAATGATTAATTGCACATATTAATTCAGTAATTAATGTGTAAATGACATGGGTTTAAAAAGAAACTGAGAGTTGAGTTCTTGCGTAACTGAATTCAGTTCTATTGTGTGGGGACAAGCCGAGTCACGCGATGCTATACTTAGACGCAACAGTTCCTTTTGAACGCTGTATATATTGACTTAACATAGAGCTTGCACACACCACGTATATTTATAATCTGAGCTATAGATAGATGTATTTAAAAATGACCTCTGAATATCGTGATAAGCTTATAGAAACCTGTGTAGATAACGATTTTAATTAAATTAAATTTGTAACAATGTCGGATATTAAATATTGACCTTGATTATGAATTATAGTCTCCTTTCCAATCAATGTTCGATTTCTATGTAATAATGAAAATTGAAACATCAAAGACGCTAATAAAACTGTTATTATAATCCAACATCGAGTCAGGAAAATGATTTCATTTGATGTGCGTCCGTGTAATTAGTTGTTCGGTAGCTATTTAGCTAATGACGAAATAATTGTCTGTTTGTCTGTGGTGTCGTAACGAGAGTATCCGTTTATAGCCTGGGATGAAATATATGTTTCGTTTGAGCTTCTCTGGATGCATTAGACGAGTGGTGACGGGTTGCTGATGTCCAGAAATACACCGCACACGCTACACTTGGTATTTTAGTTCGTCTCCATCGACAGGTATGCGTGACGGACGTAACTCGCCAGACAATCGCCTTTGAAACACTCTTAAGCGCCACACTATTCTTGCCACGCGCGTAAAATTAAACGAAGCTGTTTATATCTCTAGAGAGCGTAAACTTTGCAACAACTGTTTCAGAGCAGCGCTATGAAATTGCTTCTTGTTTTTTTTATTTACTCTCGTAAAAGTTGAGCGGCTATTGGTTTAAAATGCTGTCAGAGCATGGGATGTACGCTGGGAAGTTTGTACGGGTTTCTAGGTTATAACGTGTCACCGAAATAACGCAAAGCGTCAACTAATTTAATAGTATATAAACCTAGCGAAAAATGAAATTATTTTACAGAATAAATTAAAAGCTATAAACACGTAAAATTTTGTTGTTTTACCTAAAACGTTCGTAACGCTCATTACGGGGTAATGACAGGGGAGCGGGTGCAGGGCCCAGGCGGCACGGCGCGCCGTACCCGATACTTTCAATGAGTTTAAATGTTTTGCGTAAATGCGCGTAGAATAAAACATACACTAGAAATGAACAACAAATTATGAAAAAACCTATCCTAAAAAACTGGTAGAATCGATTTTACTCTCGATAATGAGCAATCTATTTTTAGCGTTTGGTGTTATTTCAGGGGCACGTATAAATAATGCGTGGACGTGAACGTCGGAAATGACTATAGTCGACGTCGCCAATTGAATTGTTGTGAAAGGACTACTCGACGAAACGCTTGGCTTGTATAGTGCTGTCGGCCTACTTGTCTGGATGATCCGGATAATGCCGAACCGTTTCCGTTGCAAGTCGGATACGGCCGATCGACGCCCCACGCCCCAACATTCCGTAAATAATACTATTGCTATACATTGATTCTGTTTCACCCTTTAATCTACCATAGTGTTGTATTTATGGATCTGATTGGCTTTTGCGGATTCTTCCAAACGGAATCTCTATTTTCTCTATTGTTGAAACCCCACATTGATGTTCGTTTATGATTCAGCACCGCTGATTTCATCAATGCAGTTTATTTCGTAATATAACTTTAAGGACAGTTACTCATCGATAACAAGTAACGTATCTTTCCCTTGTTTAATTCTTTTAGTGCCGTCCGCAGATCTAGCTCACATGCATACTTCTTTAACCAGCCCATTTATCATCCACTGTTCGACAAGGACCTCCTCGTGTATTTTATTTTGTGCACGAGGAATCTATGGTGTTAAAATGCCACGCTGTCCAAGCGGGTTGGCGTGTGACTACTGTTTTAAAGGTGGTGTAGTTGTTCAGAACTTGTGGTGGCCGCTTTGTTATCCGCTTTACAACACGCACGGGAAGAGGTTGGGGTGGACTAACTCTAAAGCGGGGCCCACACCACGCGGCAAATATAAATCAAGTAGTATAACAATATAATCAAGTCTAATCAAATATAATCAGATATATATTTAAAGCTCACGCATTTATTATTTATTATGTCAAAGACTTTTATTATGTCACTATTTATTTATTAATTATTTATTATGTCACTTTTTTATTTTTTATTTATTTATTATGTCACTTTTTATTATGTCAAAGACGATTTTTGGAAAATAACTATCCAAATTGTGCTCCCGTTGATGTGACGTGGCTTTGTTAAATTAAAGCTGATATATGCGTTTTAGCCTTCAGGTGAGATTATCCGGATTATATCTGTTGCCAAACATCGTGTACCGTACATGAATTTGTACAGATTGTACATTTTTATACATTCTATGTTTACGCATTACGTAAGCTCTCATTATAATAAATTGGCTGTTGTTATTATCGGTTTAATCTCAGTTGTATCGGCTACTATTAAATTTTAAATTAAACTTTACTTTACTTTTGTTAGGAGAGTATTTTTCACGTTTAAACAATGACAGGTAGTATTTCCATTAATATGATACTAGTATTAGAGCGGTAATAGCCTAGGGGTGTCTATTCCTGACTCCCATTCGTAAGGTCGTTAGTTCAAATCCTCCATCCGTACCACTTAGTTTCAACTTAAGCACGAATTTTTAAATATTATAATAATATCTGGATCTTGCGTATCGACTAATCTGCACTGGTCCTACAAGGTAAATTATGGCCTGAAGCCCTCTAGTGATTTACTAGGGGAGGCACGTGCCCTGCCGTGGGATGTTAAAAGGGCCTAGATATCAGAGATTAGTGATATCTGATCATTGATCAGATCAGTGATTCTATAAATTATTTTAATGCAATGCAAATGTGAATGAAGTAGATATACAATGTCATAGTAAATATCTGGATGAAAGTTATCATTTTTCCCAATTTATGGAGTTGCTAAAATTCTTTCAAAATGACATTTACTTCATCGAAATAGCATGCGATAATGTGACATAAAGCGTCACATAATCAGAAGTCACTACTCACGCTAGTGAAGTAACTGCTAAAAGCTTTCTTTAGTTTATAAATATAGTTAATATACATAGTTTTTTGCCACATATTCGAAATTGAAGTTCTTGTTGAGACACCCTTTACTAGTCTTTTGCTCGCGGCTCCGCTCGTGTGGTACGTACACTGATATTTTGTATATTAAAACCTTCCTTAAGAAATTTCACACCACAGTGAAAATTTCATCAAAATCCACCTAGTAGAAAGCAAGTTATAAGCGAACAAATAGACAAACAGACGTTACACGTTGTAGAGATCGAATATTATAATATTGTTACTATTTAATATTACTATTTTGATTTTCATAATTTGGGTTATACGAGTACAATTGTATTGGAGGTTATTATGAATAAAGTATAAAACGTTCCTAAGAAGATATCATAAATGTTGTAAATCCATTACAAAACTGAGAATTGGGTATTAGCGTAATCCGGTAAGCGAAGCTTTACTACAATGAAGATTTTCATTAGAAGCGAAAGGGAGCGAAATAAAAAGAGATGTAATTTCGTTCTCATGGTGAAACCGCGTTAATACGACGAAGGGTCGAGGAAATCCTCGTCGGTCATCAAATTAGTCCTAGTGTTACTATGTGTTTTCGACAAGAACTCATCCTATCTCTAACTTTTCATATATAGCCTAAAGTTATATAGTTTCAGAGAAATTTTATCCCAGGGAAAGACTTATACGATAAGAAGTGTTAATTTCACGTTCTTAGCAACTTCCCAGGGAATATACCGCTAGATTAATTCAGTTTTTGCGTGAACCAGAGCAAAAGACTAATATACCCACCCACTGCTGGATATAGGCCTCTCCCAAGTAGGGTTGCCATAAGAAATTTAAAGAAACTAGAATTCGTGACCTAAAAACCCCGAACATTGCGTCCATAACCCCGGACGCACTGAACTAAACTATTCTTGTTGACAATCTGCAATTGTTCGATGCAACCTATCACCGTCGTCGTCCTGCCGTACGCACTTCTTAAAAACCCGGAACAACATTTGAAACATTTGAAGAAATCCCCCGGGCGTCCCCTGACGCCATACAAAAAAGGAGAGCGTCCGGGGAAAAGAGGATGGATGGCAAACCTCCTCCCAAGGCTCGCCATCACACACGATCTTTCGCTCTTCTCATCCATCCACTACCGGCAAATTTCTTCAAGTCGTCGGTACCATCTGGCTAGTCTCACGCTTTACATCCTGGGTATGTGGTTTCCATTCAAAGACTCGAGAGTGACAAACAATAATTGCCAAAGTTGTCGTTTTGGCTTCTACTCGATTCAAATGATTATTTCAATATTCTTCAAAACGTTTATACAATGATGTTTTCAAACCCCATTTGATCTTTCAACCTCGCTGGACTGGTCATAGACAGTCCTGTGGCTATTTTTGATAATCTATACAGGTGAATACAACAGGTGAATGATCTCCGGTGTACTGTGCCAAATGGAGATACCTCTACATACACTCATACTGTCGGCGGCCTTTTTTTAAAAGATAAATATTTGAAATATTCACTCTAAACCGTAGATGTAGAATTGTTTGCTACCCGCAAAGATCAACGAAGCGTGCATGCGAGCGGAACTACAAACGTTCACCATAAACGAGAAAGAATCAAAATCATCTGTCGGCACGTCATACCATATCATTGGAGTGATTAGCCTATGTCTTTCCACTGCTAGATTTAGGCCTCATCTTTAGTTCTTTTCAACCAGCCATCACCAGCGAACTTCTTTAGGTTGTCGGTCCACTTGGCCGGAACGCATCCCACACTGCGCTTCCCAGTACGTGACCTCGACCCGAGAACTCGTCTACCCCATCGATTTCATCGATCTCAAAATGACATATGTTTTTTACTGTGCTGAGGCCTGAAATCCCGTATTACGAAATGACTTATGGTGCTGTTACAGTTTACACGCTACGACACGAAACCATCTACGAAACCGATGTTATAAAGTACGAGTGATTTTGTGTTTAAATTTTTCTTTGATTAACTAATTCGGCGTCTTCGGGATGCCTGCAGAAATACCCCCCTCCGCCAGTTTGTTTACAAACGTAAAACTGTTTACATTTTAACATTTCAAATTAGGCGTTCCTAAGTTTTTGAACCTGAAAAAGTGATAAATAAAATGAGATAAGTCTTAATTATATTAGTTTTAATCGATGTAAATTGTACGCGAAGTAACACGGTATACTTATGAAAACTGCAGTACGGATAAAACATTACATTAACATTGGTAATGGTTCCTGTGGTGAAACGTAGAGACGAGTCCGCTTGTAGGGATTAACAGATTATATCCGCCTCTCGGAGGACAAAGGCGCTAACTACCTTTAATATTACCAATGTGTATCCTGATGAGAACCACCGAGCTTTCTACCTACTTGTGAATAGCCAGTCTTTGTGACGGTGATGTCCTTTTGCGCGTGTATTTTTAGAGGTTCCGAGAGAATCAAAAAGTTTGTTTATCCACTGCCCGTGTCCTCGGGCTTCGCTCACGTTGATGTAGAAATTTACTCGTAATATGCCTGGAATGTTATATCACGACAAAAAGTAGCCTAACTATGGGGGAGTGCCGTGAAACATACCAACGTTTTAAGGGATCGAGTGAAACCTATGCGAAGCCCGTTTATCTTCATTTTTCATCCTATCTAATCGTATCTCATCCGATCCTACTATATCACCATTGGGTAGAGTGTCACTTATTGCATTATACGCCTTTTTTTCTATCAATCCGAATCCCCTTTCCAAAACAACCTGACTTCTAAACCTCTGACGCACTTCTAATTCCTCAATATAGGCGACTTATGTGCTGGCGTATTAACATTCCTATTTAGATATTGAAATTTATTTATTCATGATTAAAAGCTGAATAGTGAAGATTACAAAATTAGGGCCAATAAAAGATTTCCTTAACTGAACAATGAGAATGAATTTCTAACAATGGTATCCATGTTCGCGGACATCCATGGACAACAGTATTCGCTTACTTTCAGGCTGTCTGCTAGTTTGTCTGTAAAATAGCATTAGTCTAGAGAACACAAAATCAGTTTTTGCGTTCAGTCCTGACAACCCCCTTGTTCTTATATCCTGGTCTCTAAACATAACATTTCAATCACTGGAACATTAAAACATTAAAATCCTCCTCTCCGAGGACAAAGGCACTAACTAATATTCCTGATGAGAATTCTCAACCTACTTGTGGACAGAGCCGGCCTCCACGGAGGGTATTTTTTCCTCCTTTTATGTGTGCATTAAAAGATTCCCGAACAGTGCTGATATAATGCTCCATTTTGGCTTGTGTATTTTTAGAAGTTCCTGATTTGTAAGTGTAATTTTAGAAGTGTATTTTCAAATCTGGAACAATAATACCATATCCTTTTGTATATTTATCTATTTTGAATATTTGACACAGCCTGCCTGAGGTTTCAGCTTTCAAATTACTAAAGCCGTTTCTTGACGTTTCTCGATGTTAGAATAAACCTGAGTGTTGTTTTTAGAACCTTATGTAGTCTATATAAAGGTTTTCTTAAATATACAGAAATGCAGTAATCTTCTTTGTTGCTAAGGTTACTTTGGAACCACTCCACTTCAGTCTAAGATATAGAACGGTCTTAGAACTATTTATGCATTGTGTGTCTCGGAAAATAAAGGCGCTTACTAACGTTTCCATGTGCAAGACAATGTGCATGAGGAGGTCCATGTCTGGCAGTGGATAATAAAAGGGCTGACAGATAATAAAACGGTGACAGATTACCCAGATTATCACTAACTCGGAGGAGTAGGAAACATCATGAGGAAACTTGCATTCCCAATAATAAAATAAATCCAGGGCATATGTAATATCCACCAATCAGCACTGGGCCCGAGTTTTAAATTTTGACCCAAAAACTCCTGGTGATTGCATGGTAAACATGTGCCCCACAGCGGGACGTTGTAGGGTGATATCGATATAATCACACAATTATTCTGTACCCACTAGTGGATAACTAAGGCTTTCTGGAATTCCAGGTGATTTCTAACAAATTTGTTGTGTATGTTATTCTTATTTTATTTATTCAAAACATATTTGTGCTGATTGAACACGCATTCGGGAATTGGAAAGGAAGAATCATGTGCCAAAGTTTTTAATCAACATAAAGGTAAATCACATATTGTGTTCTGCCATTGTATCTTCTTACATGTATATTTTTAAACATACGTGTAATTGTATGTCTAGCAGTAATAAATGAAATTACAAAAAAATATGACCGTATAATATAGAAAGAAGGTCTCGGATAAGCAGACAGTCCAACTGGTAAACGGATAGTGACGCCTGTAGATAAAGGATTAGAAAGGAAGGGAAGGGGAAAAGGGATGAAGAGTTTTTCGCTTCCTGACTTATATAAAGTATAAAGGAATTGTGTATATCCACGATTTTAAATACCTTTTACGAGATTACGAGCTTTATTTTTGTAGCGAAATTATTAGTGTCTTATAATAAAATAACAGTACTTGTTACATCTAAGCCACATATTTTGTATTTAGTTTCTAAAAACAATATTAGAAATCTTGAAACAGGTAAATGTTTTTATTAATTTATATTTGAAAGCTTCATTACCGTCATATGTCGTCATATATTATCAGAATATCTAGGGAACTTCACATACTTTGTTTAATAGGGTATCGCTACTGATTATAGTATACTTTCAGGAAATGCCCAAGAATGATAGGAGTCTGCAACAAAATAGTTAAAGAATTTTCGTGTAAAAGGTTCGCCAGCGGTCTCGGCTCCTGAAAGCTTTGTAAACTTCGAAGCATCGTAATGGAACAAAGCGCAGTTAATGCAGAAGTATTCTAGAAGCATTGTTGCACGAAATCGACCGAAAGGCGAAACATTTAATGATATAATACATTTCCTGCATTGATTGATTTGATTTAAATTATTCATGTTCTACTCTTTAATCAAATACATTACTAACATTTTTATCCGCCACGCGTGTGGTGTCGGCTGCCTTTACAATAGCACCGATCTATCTCTTCTCGTGGCTGTCCTAAAAGCCGACTAAGGATAACAAGGGTATGACTAAGGGTTTGGGAGGGGGAGAGAGCACGCTGCAATCCAACAGCCGCTGGGCGCACTCGACTGGCCACGTTACCCCTCTCTCACAGAAGACTACCTTGAAATGTACTGCATTCTCACTTTATCTTATTTCCCTAATGTACGTTACGTGTTTCGGTAGTGAGTGAGATGTGCCAGAGACTATTCTCATCCTATCCCCTCTCATTTTCTCAACCCATTCTCCAAATCCATTTCTATATCTCCAAAGGTTGGCAACGCATCCGGGGTCGTGCCAACGTTTGTCTTTTTGGACTAATGTTAGCATGTATCGCGGATGTCTATGGGCGACAGTATCCACTTACCATCAGGTGGACTGTAGGCTCGTCTGCCGCCTTCGTTCATAAAAAAAATAGAGAAAAAAACAAAGCTGCTACACAAGCCCCGAGTAACTAAAAGAATGGACTCGCTAACTCGCTTGGCTTGCTTGTTGTTTCGAGGCGACACATCTCTCGTACACAAACCAATGTGCATGAGGAGGACCATGGCTAGCAGTGGACGATGAAAGGTCCGGTTACAGTTTATATCACATATAAACTGTAACCGTATAAGTGAAGGACAGGGAGACTTTTTGGCGGGGGGAACTCGAGAAGTGAACTTGAGTTTTTATTTGATTATTGTAAAAAATGTGTATTAGGCATTTTGTAGTTTAATTGTGATAGTTTAATAATGTTTTTGGTGTGGCGTTTGTGATAATCAAAGGAAAGCGTCCTCTTCTGTCCTCAGTAAACCTACTATCGCTTTACCGAGCTACTCCTAACTTACTTCGACGGGACTGGACATTGACAGGATACGTTTTAGACTTTGAAATTGTTTATTACGATGAAAACTTGACACTGACAGAATGTGCTAATTGAATCATTCCCATATATGAAGAAGAAAAAAAAGTGAAGGACAACGTAGTGAGGAAATCCGCGTGCCCTAGTATTAATGTATATCCACACTTGAGTTCGCGTAGTGGATTATGGCCCGAACCCTCTAATGATTTACCAAGGGAGGCTTTTGCTCTGCAGTGAAACGGTAAATGCTAATATCGATTATCAAAATAATTAGAATTTGAATCAAAATAAATAGTTGCCATTTTTAATATAATAATAGCTTTATTTCGGAAAGTTACTTATAATTACGTTTCATATGTGTAAGTAAAAAAATACTTATAATCTGGGGGTAGTACTGCCCGCGTGTAGCTGGTTTCATCGGGCAAGCATCCGCGATGATTTTTATGATAATCTGACTGATTTTTAAAAATGTGTTTAAGAATATAGTACACGACTAGAACCTAGGAGTGCGGTTTTAAGGAATCTTTTAGCGATGTAAAAACAAAGTTAGGTTATTGATAATTTTTATTTATATATATTTTTTTTTATAGACTAGTGGGCGGACGAGCAAGCGGTCTCACGTGATGGTAAGTGTTACCGCCGCCCATGGACACTGCAACACCAGGGGGTATGCGGGCGCGCCGCCGACCTTGTAAAATCCTATTCCCAGCTCTCTTGAAGAACCCCATATCGTAGCTTAATGGAAAGACCTCTTGAGGCAGTTCGTTCCACAGCCTACGGGTTCGCGGTATAAAATAATTTTTGGACCGAACAGTGCGCTACACCTCAGTATCGAGGAAATGCGGATGAACCGCACTTCTGTGACGGGAGGTGCGGTTGTAGAAACTCGAGGTGGGAATTATATTAAACAGTTCTTCAGAGCATTCCCCATTGTACAGGCGGTAGAACACACAGAGAGATGAAACGTCTCTCCGAATGCTGAGGGATTCTAAACCGCCCGTGAGAGTGGGATCGTCAACAATACGAACAGCACGTCGTTGGATGGAGTCAAATGGGTCCAATTGGTATTTCGGTGCGCCGGCCCAGAGATGTGAGCAATACTCCATATGGGGCCTCACCTGAGCTTTGTAAAGCATTAGGAATTGCCCAGAGGTGAAGTACCGCTTCGCTCTGTTCAGCACACCGAGCTTTTTGGAGACCATTTTGGCCTTATTTTCTAGATGACAGACTAAATTCTACAACTAAATTCTATGACTAAATTCGACTTTGCTGGAGATGTCGACACCAAGGATCCCGATACTCTCCGAGATCTTAAGAGGTATTCTCTGAAAGCGAGGTGCTTCAACAAAAGGGTTTTTTGTAATTATTAATTATTGTAAATTCATAATTAAACGAGCGATGAAACTCATAGCTCAACGGATTTTCGCGCTGTCGTGTACTGTACATAAGAGTATATTCACATGTAGGTACACCGCAACAACTAACAGGCAACGGTTTTAGATCAGTTTCCTCGCGAGAGAAATATTGAAAAACAAAGTTTCGCTCCACAATCCCGACACGAAAAGTGGTAAAATGGAACAACGCCTCTGTAGTCGTTGCAGCTCGGTTATTTCAGCGGTTTTGTCTTTTATTCACCGCGAGGTAAACGTCATTAGTCTCTGTCGTCCGGATGAAAGCGAGGTGTACTTTGAAAGATTTGCCACAATAATTATAATTTATCTGCTTAGCGATAGAGCATGATCCGCTTTTTCAGGCTTTTGTCATCTTTTTCATTCATTCTTTACGCTTATTTTGAAACTTAATGTTGAAAAGGTCAGGAGAGACGGCTATTGCTGACTGTAACACTGAATTTGAAGTTGGGTGACGTCGATTTGAGTCCGCTTAGCTTTACGACGCCAATTCTATTGTTGTTCTTTATTGTACTTATAACGACTAGTTACAATAAGACATTAGAATATTACTATAAATACAAAGGCGGACTTCCTCCTAGAAGGAATCTCTTCCAACCAATTTTGAAGTAATCGAGAGCGGTTATTCCATTAAAATGCAGACTACAAGAAACAAGAAACAAACATATAACAAGAAATAGGAGATATATTTGTGCATAGATAGACATAAATATGAATATAACTATTAGATAAAAGTTTGGCATTATGGTATCTAACATTTGAGATATTTACGTTTTTCACACATATATTTTATCGTTGAGACCTATTTAAATAGATATATAGTATGGTATTTGCTCTTAAACAGTCGCCTTAAAGGGTTTAAATTGCCCTAACGATGTGCCCCTTGTCCTCGTCGTATCCACAAAGGATCCTCATGTAACCACATCATCACGTCCACCACAGAGTGCATTAAAATCGATGTACATTGTACATAAAGCTTCAAGCTTAAAAGCACTTAAAGCGCCCTGCATTATTGAAAATTTCTGTCGGGTAGCAATTGAAGATTAAATCTAGAGGTTCTTGTTATTTTTTGTATGGACTACCTAACAATAAAAACATGTTGTTCAGGAAAATTAAATTTAATTACGGTAATTAGCACAAAAACAAGTATTCTTAATTACCAATATTACGTGAACATTTCAGTGAGATAAAGTGAGATTGCCCAATTTGGAGCTAGCCTGACGTATGTTTAATGGATAAACCAATATTTTACGATGCGGGTGGGGCAAAATTTCTGATGTTTCCAAACCAATTAAAGGTCCAACTGCCTTGCGACGAGTGCTACATTGGAAAAAAACAACGCCGGTCCATATTATTAAATATAATACGAAATGGGGGCTAACTACGAGTTATGGTCCCGTTTATAGGGGTAAGGTGACAAATTAACGATTGTAATATATTTTCTAGGCGGTAAATTGTGATATAGTCGTTAGCGAAGCCAATGGTTCGGTGTCATTAGTGGGCGGTGAATGAACCGCATTGACAGGTCGGTGGATCGCTCTCGGGTTCGTTGGGAAGTGGCCGGGTGCCAACTTGCGCCGGTCTATCCTGTTGTTATCGCCTAACACTTTGCTTGTACTACAGCTAATGGACAATTACATTTGTCAGCACCACGGCCTCGCAAGCACTCGAATATTGCAACGACCGCTTTTATTATACACTCGTACTCGTGAAGCGTAAACGGGAAATGCATTTATTCGTTTTGGCCTATAGCACTGATGTCAGCAGTTTTACAATTTCAGCCATTGTCATAACATTTATAGAGATAATGACCTCGTTATGTCGGGAGACTTGAGTGCTCTAGCAACACTGAAACGGTAAAACAATTATCACATAATTATGCTGTTTTTGCAGTTCTGTTTCAACGTTTCTTATAAACGCAGAATATTCTGAATACTACGCGTCTCACGACGGCAAGATGCCAGATGTTTAAAGACTAACAAATAAAATAATTCATGCGTACAAGAAAAACATTTTAGTTTAAGTCCAAAGCCACCTGTGTTTTGGGGTTTACCTCTGACTATATACGGTTGCTCTCGCTGAACGTTCTGCTGAGTTGTTGTAATACAATTTGAACTTTACTGCTAAAATGTAAAAGATCATAGTTAAAATTGTCATGTTGTGTACCTGTTTGTATTTATATGTTCCGCATGCCCTCATCTCGGGTGCGCCGGAAATTTGTCCAAAATTTAATAACGCGTTTAATTTTACCTGAATTCCACAAACTTTAATCTTCTTCTCTCGCTTCACAGCATTTCCCGTGTTTTAGAATGCAGCAAAAAGGTATAACAAAAATACTCGTGGAACCCACCCATGTAGATTTTTTTTTTTGTAGATCTATTTTTTTTCTTCGGCGTACAGTTAGCGAGTGTACAGAAATGTAATGATGTCAAATTTCTTCCACAACGTACGGACTGGTTTTGTTAATGGATATTAAGTACCTACTCGTGAATAACTTATTTACAAAATATTAACATACATGAACATTGACAACACATAACAAAAACAAACATTGCATAATTCATAATATCAATTATGGAAAATGAAAACAATTATGGAATTATTTGTATCGAATTCCGAAATAGGAATTTCGTTCCTGATTGATCAACGCTTTATCCTTGAACAACTTAAAAAAGTAACGCCTCTGTTTGTGTTTTGAAATTAAGTGTTATGTTGATACAAGTTATATGTGTAAAACTTTTTATACTAAATAGCAATTGACATTTTATATTCACGCTAAGATATGCAGAAACAATAACATTGATTACCATCCACCTGCTTCATTTAATATTGTTGTTGCTCATAAAGTTATTTTATTACAAAGTGGGCTATTATACTAAACCAGTGATATACGTCATTTCATAATGTTGGCGTGGAATTAGAATTGCAAAATTTTGGTATTAATTACAGTCATTATGCAATATGCGCTGATATCGCGCAGTGTGTGGCTGCGTGCCAGCAGATCGCGATCAAACGTCCCACTTAGGGCTGTCACTGTTAAATTGGAACAATTCACATCGAGCTTCACCCTTATAGCGTTCCCGCGTGTAATCGACAAAATATGTGCACTTTTGTTTTCGTAACAATATTCACAACACTGGTTAGGCAGTGTCGACATTTTGCCACAAAGGCCGCTAAGGCAAAGCCCACAGATTGTCTTTTTTGCGAACTTCGTCCAGAAGTAATGTGCAGTGTCGACACTGCTCAGGCAGTAGTTACTCTACCCACGCTGCGAAATTTGACCGTAAAACAGAAAAACACATTAAGTCCTTAACATATTAAGTTGAAACTGCGTACAAAATCTCGTTTACATATTACGAGTATCTCATCAAATAAATAATAAACAATGTTATATTATAAAGTAACATGTTTTATTAGAGATTTTATTAAAACTGCTTAAAATGGAATTAAATTTTGTAGTTATAAAGCAAACAAATCGACATTTAGTTTTGTGATGCACTTATCCGAATAGGAATTGTCATTAATATTATGAAAATAAAATTTAAAAAAAAATTACTTTTGCCAACCCTAGTCATGACCGCTAACCGTGCTCGTCGCCAAACTGTCTGTGAAGGTGAACCTCTCGTGCCTCTACACAAATAAGGATATTAATATTTCCACTGTTATTCAACGTTTTAAATTTCCGTCCCCGTTTTATCAAACTGGTCCGCTCATTGATTTATGATTTCATTTTGAAACATTAACTTTGTTAATGTTAATGGAGTGGTGAAATGAATATTTATTCTACAACATAGATTTTAGTGTTTTATAGATATTAATATTCATATTTTTCTTTTCTTTTTAAGAGTTGTTATAAACGTATCCATGGTTTAAAATATGTAAATTCATGTAAAGGATCAACACTAGCTCTACGCTCAAACTGAAGTCGATGATCTAAACAAAGCAGTGAATGAGTTAAATTATGACTTATGTTGTATCTCTGAGTGGGTAACTAAGTTTAGGGTTGCAGCTAATCCAGCTAAATATCAGTAAATTATACTTGACAGTTCCCGGCGCTTGATCAGAGCACTGTTACGCCCGTCCTTTATAACATTATATGTAGTTATATTGTATTCCTCTCCGGTTAAGGATCTAGGTTTGGTCATCGATAACTCTTCGACCGGAATCCCTCATACCACTGAAGTATGTCGGAAAGTTACTAACATCCTTCGTAATTTGTACCGTTTCCCAACCTGTACGGTAGTACATTGTTGGTACAAACTCTCGTGTTACCCATAATTGATTTTGCTGATGCTTGTTGTTCCAACATCAACCAAGATCTTAACAAAATGGATCATTTGCTAAATAATAATTGTATTCGCTTCATTTTCGACTTACGTAATTATGACCACATATCTTATCGTTCTCAGCTTAAATAGCTTCCTATCAGAAAACGAAGAGAATTAAGAATTCTCTGCACCCTCTTTTCTATTCCATACGATCCAAGTTGCCCAGATTATTTGAAATCTAAATTTTATTTTCTGAGTGCTACTCACGACCGTTTTCTTCGCTCTGCCGACAATTCTGTTCTCCAAATCTCGTCTTACTACTTACTATACGGGGTTCCTACCCAACTCGCCGCGCACCTAGTCAAAGTTTGGAACGCGATCTCCACTCACATTATTAAGGTTTCGAACGAGAATACTTAAACGGAGGCTCCGGTCACATTACCTTTCGCCGTCACAGACTTCGCTGTTTTGTATTTTTTGTATATATATATTATGTATACTATATAATATGTGTGTGTATGTATTTATTATGATATATATGTATGTATGGTATAACATCTGTATAATATGTAAGCATATTTTATTGTATGATATTGATATTGTATTCTTCGTGTATCTTTGTGATCAACCCAATAGTTAGCTGGTAGGGAATGCCTCAAGGCATTAAGCTCTCCTTTTGTACCATAATGTGCAATCAATATTTTCTTACAATTTTTTTATAAAAAATCGTTTTGTGCTCGTTGTATTTGAGGGGTTGGCGTAATAAATTTATAGATCTAGACAAATGCCCAAAGGAATGTTGGCGATAATTAAAGGATTTTTCTGTTGTTCATATACATATTTATTTATGAAACTGGTCGTAAACCTACTTATTTACTATTTTATTTTATTCAACTTAAAATAAAATATCCTGGCTTAAACTATTCATGGTCGGGAGTAGTTAGCTAAACTTAGATAAACCTTGTAATAGACTCATAATTAAATATCTGGATTTCTCTTCATAAATATATTCCATGAGCACATAAGTTATTGAAATGTCTCAAAACAAAGGATTATCTTACAACATTTTAAATAGAATGAACATCTGGCCTGGAAACTAGGACATTTTGCCTGTTGCCAGTTACAAGTAATGTGATATTTATTCACGTTCTAAAAAGTAATTTATCCCTTGCATCAATTGGCGTTTACTCCGTCAATATAGACTAATTAATACTAATTAATCAATAAGTTATTATATTGCGAACTTCGCCAATGGAGCCTTAGCTTATTGACTCAGCTATTGTGTACGTATTAAAGCAAACACAATTTATGTTGTGATAGACCTGTTACAGGTAATCCATGAGAATTGAATATTAATTTATGCATTCGATGGATTAATACCGATACGTATAAACTTATTAGTTGTTGCCCGCGGCTTCGTCCACGTAAACCAGGTCAAAATTATTCTATATGTTAATCTGTACCGCGAACTACATTTATTAGATAAACAAACGAATCAACTTTGCGATTTATAATATTAGTTAAGATTTATAAACAATAAATATAGATGTATATAGATGTATATAGATATTGCACTAATATATATAGATGTATTGCACTAAAACGCCACGCTGGCCCAGTGGGTTGACGACTCCACTCTTTAAATGTAGTGTTGTAGTTCTTCAGGACTTGTGATAACGGTAATGATAATTTTACTACACCCGCCACGGGAAGAGATGGGGTAGTGCTAAAATCGGCCGCAACACGTAGCCGTGCCATACATCCCTCATACACAAACAATATGCATGAGGAGACCCATGTATAACGGCTGATTACAGTTATTGCTTATCAAGAGTCACCGGACATGTATGGTTTAGGGCGAGCGCAGAAGACGCTCAGCCAGGAACAAGGGGGGTGTGTGCTGGAACGAGCCTAAGGGCTCGTTAGACGCCGGTAGACCGGCGGAAGGAACGGACCTCGGCTTACGGCGTTGCTTTGGGAGGGTACCGCGGGATCGCGAGTCGGAAAGAAACGCCCGGGCACGTGCCGATACCTGGTAAAAGTGTTGGCTGAAGCCCGGTATTATTCACGGTGTAGTGAGGGGGACGTCCTCGTCACCGCCGGCGGAGACTGTGTATATGTGTAGTCTGTGAGTGTAGTGTAAGAACCGCATTGGCAGCAGTAATTGGGCCGTCTAAGACGTGCCGAAGACGAGGACTACGACGGCAACGGGGAGGGTCATTCCTATCGGGGATATAGGTTAAGCTGTCAACTACTAGGGGATGGGATTGTGAGGGACTCTGTCATAGTAGCGTCGGGCGGATATAAATGATCCACACTTGCGATTTACGTATCGTAGATGCAGACACACTGTAACCAACACAAGTACCCAGACTCGAACAAATATTAAAAAACGAACATTTGTCTTTATAGCAAATGAGTCCGACCGGGAACCGCACCCGGGACCTTCAGCACAGAAAACAAACAGTAGACGGATTATAAATGGATATTGCTGAGCTGACAATTACCATAAAATATAAAAGTGTAATTGGCAATAAAAAAAAATATGGTTGGTGTGTGATATATGTAGTAAGCAAAGTCCAGACCGGTAGCCGAGTCGCGAATGAACACCTAATATAAAACATTACGAGTGTATTAATAACAACACACACATATGAATCAGATGGACCTCCTCGTGCACATTGTCTTATGCATGAGAAATATATGACCTTAAAACACCACGCCACGCCCAAGCGTATTTGCGAGTCCACTTTTACAGGGGTGGTGCGGTGCCTCAAGGCTTCTGGTAGCAATTTTATTATCCCTTAGTCGCCTTTTACAACACCCATGCCAAAAGATGGGCTATTCTAAATCCGGCCCCCACCACACGGCCATACATTACATTAGCCCTATAAAACATTACAAGTATACTAAATACACTAGTCGTATGAATCAGATGTAATCAATGTTCATGTTGACATAATTAGTTCATCGGTTTTCTGCATGAATGAACAATCATAAAGTACTCGTTCATTAAAAATTTGACGACAGATTAGCTGGGTCATTAATTTGTTTAATTTGTATTTTTTATGGGCCATTTAGTGTGGAGTTATTATTTAAAATATTATTACTGAACCATCTCGTCTCTCCCTCGGTGAGCCAAAATGAGGGAGAGCGGTGTGACTCCTGGCGGAGGCACAGTCGGTCCAGGACCCTAGGAAGAGAAAGCGGCGGACGATACGCGCGGTTTCGAGCAGCTATCGAGTTAATATATTTTCATATATTTAATTGCAAAATGATAATTTTACTTTTTTCTTCACTTTTTTCAATCGTTTAATGAGGACACGAATCACCTTTTAAATAAATACCTTTTCACCATAAAATAATTTTGTTTCTCAGAAAAATATCTGTTTAATCTATATTCATTCCATTTCTAATCTTCACTAAGATTGTAATTTACTTTATGCCTTAGTACTAAGATTAAATAATTCCACTTACTACAACTACTAATACAAATACTACAAAGTACTCATAGTTTTAAATGCCAGTTAAATTGGAATAAACATACTATCCTGTTACGCTTATGATTTGCTTACTTAGTTGTGTCAATTATAGAGAAGTAAAGATACCGTCCTTACCATCAGCGTGTTTCCACTGCTGGATACAGACCTCTCCCAAGGTTCGCCACCACACACGGTTTTGCGCTGTTCGCAGCCGGTCCTAACCCTTTCTCCAAATCCATTCCTATATCTCCAAAGGTAGGCAGCGCATTCGAGGTTGTGCAACGTTTGTCATTTTGGAGTAATGTTGGCATGTATCGCGGATGTCTATGGGCGACAGTATCTACTTACCATTCGGTGGACTGTATGCTCGTCTGCAGCCTTTGTCCTTAAAAAAAAAAGTCACCACTGGTCAACTTCTTAAGTCGTTGATCCATCTGACCGGAGGACCTCCCACGCAACGCGCATGATAGCTCAAAATTAAAACTGAAATAATTTATGGACGCTCTTCACTGATACACTCGATAATAGAATTTATGGTGACAAACATTTGAGAAATTATCGGAAACAAGCTTATAAATCTAAGACTCCTGATACGTTTGTGTCGACCCCAACTATCTGTTACTTCACGCTTCGCCGCTCGCCGCTCTTCTCCAGTAAACATTGTATTTTCTCTCGCCCGAGGGACATATTTTTCACGAGCGTGTAATACGTGATATTAGCTGTTGTGATTGTTCAATGAACTATAATACACATTGTGGTTCTTTTTTTCAATTCTTTTCCAAGTATTTCCTAGCAGAGTATCGTTTTCAATTCCAGGTTCAGAAACAGTCTCGTATTATAAAATACAAATCGCTTCATGTCCGTTTAAATAAGATTCGGAAAGCGTGGTGACGTATGTGAAATATATTATTTTTTGATTTTTTATAATTATAATTTAATTATTGTATTTATTTATAAATCGCAAGAAATAAAAAAATGGATTTAGATATTATCTCTCGTGAAGTTTAATTAATTACAGTTAATTTGGGGAAACTACAATTTGTACAGTGTATTTCAGTTTATGTAATCCTATTCACTAAACTCATTAGCCATATACATCATTTAAATTTATCTATTGATTAAAATCTCTTACCATTTTCAATACATAGGATTTCAAATTTCAAATTGACAAAGAATTTGAAGCAATTATTAAATTTCAATAATAGATATGAGTAAGATATTTTAAAAGCAAAATCGTAAATAAGTAAAAATCGAATTAATAACATCGTGTTAAACGATCAAATACCGATGCTTGGAAACAGGACTAGTAATTTATAACCAAGAGCCATAAAATCGTTAAAACATGTCGGCTGTGTGACCTTTAGTCCTCTTCCATTATAAACACATAGAATCGACTTATACAACTGTATAGTTATACTAAAAGCCAGAAGATACATACTTGCTCCTCAGCAGGAGTCTCCGAAATGACCGAGATGATAGAAGTATTAAACAGTCACATTGACGAGTCAATAAAAAGCCAATAAAATTGTCATTACTAAAAGAAAGTGCTATAAATAAAGGAGTCATTAAATTCATATGGCGTCTCTAGTTTTATCCAACAATTTACTAACCACGCTAGCATTTGTAACGAAATAACCCAATCCACATCAATAGTGTGCATCTTATACAAGCAGACACGCAGTGCTCAACCACTATTTGTATTAAACCCTACGCTAACGTGGACGAATTACACTCGATCACTAGTGTTTTTTGCATCCGGTAAAAAACAATCTTTATATAGATACCTGCATAATACCGCTACTTTCAAAATCAATGCACGTCATTGATCCGCAACTTTACTATGTCTGGCAGGGGGCGCTGTTGCTGGGTTACAGCCGCTGGGCGCACTCGCCAAGTTACTCCTCTCTCACAGTATCGCATTTCCCACTTTATCCTAGTCACCCAATGTACGCGTTTCGGTAAGGAGTCAGATATGCCAGAACTCATTACCATCACATCTTGTCCTATCCCTGCTTATTCCCCAACCCTTTCTCCAAATCCATTATAAATTATAAAAACAAATATGTATATAAAAAAAATCAAAGGTAGGCTGCGTATCTCGGGGCGTGCCAACGTTTGTCATTTTGAACTGATGTTGGAATGTATCGCGGATGTCCATGAGCGACAGTATCCACTTACCGTGAACGGCCTGCTCATCTGCCGACTTTATTCCATAATAAATACCGTAGAGTATACCTAAGCACTATGGTTAACGAAGTAATAAAGTTTGAAAAACAATTAAAACGCAAGCAAAAGTAACTCTACTCCATTCTTGATCGTACAAATAGGTTTAAACTCCAGTTTGCTTATGAGCACTAACGATTGTTTTTTCCGGACCGGAAAGCAATTGCCCAGAAATATACCTAGGGCACACGTGCAGATTTAATGGGAAATGTTTATTAGTAGTACCTGCTTACTTAACCCTATTAATCGTGTAAACATTATGCGTAAAACATTCTTGCTCTGGAAATAACCATGCTATTTCTTTTGCCCTCAGATGTGGTCTACACGCCGACTTCACGGAGCTAACAGCGTGTGTGAGTGGGGAGTTGGATCGACACGAGGGTTCCGCAGTCCATAGGCGGTATTTCTACATAACGCTCCTCAGGGAGCCTGTGGCCAGGTGAGTAAGCAATACCGACTTATACATAAAACGTATGAAGTCTGATGGCTACTTAATAGCGTCTTGAAATTGTAACTTAGCTTATAGACAAGTAAGATTTTGTGCATTTCGGTCCCCCGCCCACTGTGGGTCACACCCAATATGGTCTACATGCGGTTCCTAGTCATGTGGAGAGTTTCGAGAGTTCAGTATGTTTTAGAGACATTACTATTCCGCTAGCGTGCTCCCGTTTCTGGATCAATTTCTCAGCCTCTGTCTGTGACACATTTCGTGATTGAACGTGGCCTGGCGTTCAGTCGTAAGAATACTCGTATGACCTTCATTTAAAAATATCATATTCTCATAAAGACAATCAAATTAATAGAAATTAAAAACAGTAAGATCCGTATTTATCTTAAAGTTAAGTAATGATAGTAATGTAAATGCCTATCTTACTGTTCGAGATAATTCAAAATTTCGAAATAATTCATTTATATATACAATACGTTGATCATTAAAACTGATTTTTGTATGACATAATACGTACATTTGACTTCCCTGTTCATATTTCCTATAATTGCAATTAATTAATTAGTTTGATTGGTACGATCTAAAATTACGTTATGGCCAGCCCTGCCACTATTCATTTATGCGACGTGTACCTTTGTTGTTGCTCGTTGCAATGTTTATTGATGGCAAATTTCTTTAAAGCAATTAATATGCACAATAAAAAGGGTGTACAGCATTACATTGATGTCACGTTACAGCCTGGTCAGCATGCACATATCATCATATGATCTCAATTTTATTCCTCAATTGTGAATAATGAGGTGTTGAATAATAATGAAACAAACAAAGTGCAACGCACGTAGAATTCAGGATTTGTTTACGCAAACTGCTGACATAACATTCATCATAAAATAATTTTTTTCTTAATCTAAACATTAGGTAAATGTTTCTTTCATTTTTATTGGCATCTTTAACAGTGGCCTGTGTATTATCCTTTATATATTATTGCTGGATGTTATCCTGTACAAGGTACGCCACTGCAGTCCGATACCTCTTCATCCAGTCCTTAACCGCTACCTTCTGTAAATCGTCATCAGGACAATTCAACTGTGAGCCTACGCGCATTACAAATCCTTGTTATAGTTTCTTCGGGGGTGCTAGATTGCGCGTTAGACTACATGGACGCGGTAGATGTGACGAGTCGAAACTTTTACATAATACTATTAAGATTATTACGTTTTCACACATATTTATCTATTACACTGATAGTAAACAAAAAAGAATATAGAATGAAAATAAGATCGGGAAAAAAACATGTAAACATTTTTAATTTACAGTCCGTTTATGTTTATAGTTTCTACATTTTCACAAATATTTTTACTAATAAAGAGCGGTCCAACTTTTTAGAGCAAGCTATATTAGAAACTACAATTTTATCTCTAAAACGAGCAGTAGTTGGGTATTCCAATACTCCCGAACAGTTTGTTTAGTGTTAATAAATTCCGAGCGGTGGGCAGCTGGCCCCTTTGGCGCAGTTGCCCGAGCGTCCGCCTGCCAAGTCAATGTTCAAGGGTTGTTTCAGCTTTCGTGTTGCAGGACATCTGCGGTAGTTCGACCCAATACGCTTGGCTAGGAACGCACTTAAAATACATCTGTCTGTATTTACCCTCATTTTCTCCGTGTAAGTTGACATCTCTAATAAATAATCATGATTAATTTAAAGTCATAAACTAGAACAATATAGACGTACCGTCGCCTTTCGATGAAGTGACCTACTGAACCGACTGAGTGTCAATACACGCGCCGCACACACGCATGCTATGCTGATGCTGATCACACTATGCTGATCGCTCCCATTACAACCAATACCATTGCGCCTCCGATATACGCTTGATCCGTTTATTACTTAATGTATTACTTTAAATTTAGCTTTCGTATTGGGTGGTCAATGTAGCAAAATGTCCAAGTAGCACAATAACAAACCTCTAAATAGTAAACTGTCTTAGTAGCAGAATGTCCAAAATGTAAGCTGTCTTAAAAACAGAAAGTCCATAAAGCGAATTGTCTATTAATTTCGTAAATATTCCAATTAATATTCCGTTGTCAAACATATACGTATATCAATCTCTGTCACAATACTAGTTTCTAGAGTTTTTCAAGTGATCAAGCAGAAAATTTTATCTCAAGGAGGTTTTATTATTGTCATTTTACAATTTGGACATTGTGCTAAATGGTTGTTTTATCTTTTTGACACATATTGCTATTTGGGTATTCCGCGGTTTTGGTCAATTGCAATCTGAACATTTTACGTTTTAGATGCATTGATTTATTGGACATTTACCTACATAGACCACTCGATACGAATGCAAATTTCAGGTGGATTCGGTATGGAGGACTTGAAACTATCCTCCTCTCTTAGTATCCTCTCCCCAGATTACGGATCTCAATTAAACCATACACGAGCGCCCTTAAGGATAAATAATAGAGCATGGTCACGTGATGTTTATGTTTCCTCCTCGCAGGTACTTGTCGGAGTACAGGCACGTGAAGCGCGGCGCCACGTGGAAGGGCTCGCGACACTGGTGTCAAGGGCGCACAGCTACTGGTAACACACTGTTTTATACAATATTTATTATACTAGCCAAAGCCCGTGGCTTCTCGTTAGCATGTCTACTGTTGGTGGCGGGGGTTTAGCGTAGATGAAACAAATTTGGGGACAATTCAAGGAGCACATCGACGAAGATTTCATAATTAGGTCAATTGTTTCTAAATTACTTTGAAATGACTATGATACGATATCAGCCTATAACGTTCCATATCAGTGTACAGGCCTCCCCTAACAAATCAATAAGGGGTTTCGGGCCATAATCCATCACTCGGGCCCAATGTGGAATTGACAAGCGTTTCTCCTTTATACATAAACATATTAGGGCCTTACTTATGAAATTGCTGTAATAGTGGCCATTTTGAACTCATCTTGCGTTTGGCTTGGAATTCCAAATTCAAATTAATTTCAATTTAAAGCTATGACATTCTTTTTCAAGATTTGTTTTCCCGTCAAACGAGTTTTTGCTTAGATATTTATATATCGTTGTGTTTGCGACCACGGAAAAGTTAAGAAATTAGCGTTATTTTCGAATATGAGTTCCGTCGTGGCAGCAACGCAGCACAGACTGAGTGCAACAATATCAACGATGTGTACAGTATAAACACCGCATACGAACGAACAGTGTGTTTTTGGTTTCAACGTTTCCGTTCTGGAAATTTCGACCTCAAGAACAAGCCCCGTGGACGACCGAAGACTAAAGTTGATAATGCGAAATTGAAAGCATTACTAGAAGCGGATTATCTCAAACCACGTCTAAGTTGGTAGCAGTATTCGCCGTAAGTGACAAAACGATATTAATTCATTTGCGTCAAATTGGGAAGTGAAGAAGCTCGGAAAGTAAGTACCATTATGAGCTTAATGTAAGTCAGCTGCAAACACGCTTCGAAACTTGCCTTATTTTGCTGAACCGGCACAAAAATGAAGGGATTCTTAATCGTATTGTCACTTGTGATGAGAAATAGATCCTGTATGCTAATATTGATAATCGTAAACGTTCGTCACAACGATTGAACCCAGAAGACACAGCCAAACAATGTCCCAAACGTAAACTGAGTCAAAAGAAGCTCACGGTGACTGTATGATGGTCCTATTCCGGTATTATCCATTACAGCTTCTTGAGATCTGCAACAACAATTAATGCAGATGTGTACTGTGAAGAACTGCAAACGATGATGGACAAGGTCGCTATCAAACAACCGAGTATGGTCAATCGCAGTGGACTACTGCTTCTCCGTGATAACGCTCGACCGACACCGAAAACTCTTCGTCACCCACCGTACTCCCTAAACCTTGCTCCTACTGACTGCCATTTTTTCGGAATTTGGATAAGTTTTTACAGGGGAAAAAATTCAACTCCGATGAGGCAGTGAAAAACGCCATCAGAGACTTCATCGATTCCTGTCGCCAGGAGTTATACGGCAGAGGCATCAATGAACTTCCATTAAAATGACAAAAGTGCATTGATAATAAAATAATAATAGACAATACTTCGAATAATTAAATATATAATTTTTATACAAAAAAATAATGTTTTTTTCCATATAGAACGGCAATTGCTAACGGGGAAACTGCGTTACATTGTTTCTAATATAACGCCACAGGGGAATTTTATAATCGTAGGATTCTATGTAGCGCATCGGACGGAAACGCATTTCATTGGTAAGGACTTAATAATCATTAATTTTTATTATATTATCTTAATAAATTGCATGATTTTGCCAAAGAAGCTCTTAGGAAATAAAAGTCTGTTGTTCAAAATTGTAAAAATCACAACTAGTAGTAAGCCTTGAGATAAATCCTAACTTAACATAAACTAACAAACGGACAGAATTCGTAAGTTAGAAACCTTATTATAGCGCTTACCAGCGTTATCGCCATCTTTTTGAAGTTGTATCCACTTAATAAATAATACAGCTTTCCCGGAATATTTCTTGGAAGCTATTTTTCAAGGATATAGAGACCCTTTGGAAACAGTAGGTACTTATTATTACTCGTAATAATCAATCGATATCAACCTTAAAGTGCCTACTGCAAGGCATAGGCTTGGCTTCCCTTTGTAGTGACGAGGGGGTTTAAATATCTTCAAACGCTGCGGGCGGCGGCCTTTGTGGGTTGGCAAGAACACTTTTTTTGTAATTATTTAGGCCAGGGATGCTCAAACTTATACTATCAGCGATCTACAGAAAAAAATTCGGGCGGCAAGCGATCGACTAGGATTGACAGGACAAAGGACAACTTTTATTATAAATTATAATTATTTATTTATTTCACATACGAAATATACAAATAGTTCCTTGGCGCTAGCCACCAGCCGTGTGAGAAAACAAATTGTCGGGCCGGTTTGCCTCCGGCCGGTAGCATTTCCATATGTTTATAGAGAAGAGGGCGGACGAGCAAGCGGTCCCACGTGATGGTAAGTGTTACCGCCGCCCATGGACACCCGCAACACCAGGGGGTATGCGGGCGCGCCGCCGACCTTGTAAAATCCTATTCACAGCTTTATTTTATGGAATGAAGGTATTAGACTATCTAATACCTTCATTCCATAAAAAAATCTGATTATGTAAAAAAGAGGAAAAAAAATAATTGTATGTTGGAATTATTGGTAATAATTGGAAGGAAAGGCAAAATAATTGAATATTTAATTAATTGTGTCTATGTTGTAATATTTGTAACGAAATTGATCGATTTATCTACAATAAATCACATTGAATTTATGAACGTAATTAAACATTTGCGTGTTACGATGCAGGAAAATATTGTTTAATAAACCAACGGCCCAGCAGTTAAAATATACGATTATTTTAATATGCTATAAAATATACTACCAACAGAACTAGGACCGTTATTAATATTTTGATTTTAAATTACAAAGATATTTTGATATTATAGAATTTATTCCAATTATTTTTTTTCCTCTTTTTTACACAATTAGATTTTGATACATGCAGATAGTTCAACAAAAAATAGGAGAAACATTTTTTTATGGAATGAAGGTATTAATTAGATATACTATCTAATACCTTCATTCCATAAAAAAATCTGATTATGTAAAAACGAGGAAAAAAAAGTAATTGGATGTTGAAATTATTGGAAGGAAAGGCAAAATAATTGGAAGACCGGTGTGGTTAATACTTTCGCCCCATCTTTGATACATGCCAGCATTAGTCAAGAATGACTAACGTTGGCAAGCTGCTGGATGTGCTGCCTACCTTTGGAGATATAGGAATGGTCTTGGAAAAAACTAGGAAACAAAATGTTTAATTGTAAATAGTTGACAAAATTATCACTCCACTTACAAGTGGTTTACGAATGGGGAGTATAACGAGATGAGCAGGATTCCTTATCCCATTTCACTCACAATATATCCTTGAGAAGGATAACATGAGAATGTAAAGAGTTTATTAGGATAATATTTCCTTAAATCCCGGTGGAATTGGAATATAATAGAATGCCAAACTTCTAACTACACGCCTTCTAAATATTTATACCTTTCTAGCGTCAGAAGTGCCACCGTGCTATTCTGGAGAGTCCTGGCGCGGCGTCACCTTAGAAGAGTTTACATCCTGCCCATGGAACCTGGCGAATAACCGTCAAACTCGCATGCTGGCCGACCTAGCCCTCGTGGGCTGCTACAACGGCACGTTGCGGCACGGGACCGTTGACACGGATAGGGTGCTGCTTGCTTCGGCCAAGAGGAACCTGGCCGCAATGGCTTACTTCGGACTCACTGAGTACCAGAAGGTAGGACAACAAGTTACAGGTTGATTCACAATTTACGGATGGCCAAGTAATGTTGACCTAATTTGACCTTTAAATACATTGATAAAAGAACACTAGAATCATAGTTTCTTAAAAAACCAATGTAGTTTTCACTTTATACCGAATATTTTCTGTGTCAAAACTTCAGCGGCGGCGTACTGTTTATGTGGCGTGTTATTTAATGAATATTTGGAATTCAACCAATGTCCATTTACTTATCCAATAATTATTAAAACAAAATTTTGTTTTACGTAATAAGTAGATAGATATGAGCAAACCGTATCTTAATTATTTATTCTTCAAAACGTATACATATCACGTAATCACTATCAAGTGATTCTTGAGCCAATAGGGGCCACCAATACATACAATGCAAAAAAAAAACTGCAGACAAAGAAAGGTCAAAAGTCAGCTTGATGGTTAATCAAGCTGATGGGTGCATTATAGCTTGATAGGTCAAAAGCTCCGTGCAGCTGCAACGTCAAAAACACTTCTTTTAGGTACTAAAATACTAAACAAGTTTAAAGTAGTTGTTTCTTTGAAATCAAAAGTGTATTTGAGTTAAAGATCCTCTTTGTTTTAGGAGCAATTGCTTCTTACCCGTAACAATTATATAACTTCTTGGTAGAAACATGTTTATGTAAATTCATCAGCCAAAGAATTTACAGCGTAGGCTACCAGTGTAGGAAGATAAACATGAAATCCTAGAAAGGCAATTAGACGACCTAGAAACCTATAATCGTTCTGACTCTATTGCGCACTCCGCACTTTCAGAAGTCTTGGGAAGTGCACTATTATACTCGTATCTCTGTAAAGTCTATACGACGATATTTCCTTTAGCTGACTTTTGTTTCTTTCAATAGTTGAGGAAGTTCTTTCCCTTTAACACTTTGAGAGTTCTATTTCTGTAATGTTCCATCGATATATTATGATTTTTCCATAACATAAAAGGATTAATATGTTCTATATTTTGGCAAATTTCGCTTGATAATACATTGTTTGTAACTACAATTTCAATAAGTATCTAATTCTATACTTTTCTGTAATTTTTACATACGTTAAAGACGAATGTTCTTCTATCCTCGTGACAGTTGTCTCACCTGACTACTTGACACCGCATTCCTTGCACATACACTTTGCCACCTATCCAAGTCCAGTGAGGCGCAGATAAGCACGCCCATTATTTGCGCTTGAATCATAGTACGCGTATCTACGACGCCATTTGTCGGCCTGCCAGTTCCAGCACGAGCCCGCAGTTTTCTTTATTGTCTCTATGAATATTCATTGCTCATTCCACATACAAATGTGACTTTGCTCGCCTTGCAGATCTTAATATTTCCCGTCGAGTTTATATCTGCACATTAAACCTGAATTGCACAACTATGACAAATGGCGTATAACGTTAACATTAATTAGAATATACTGGCGTTTGTAAAACTAATGCAGATATATGAGTTTGTCTACATAATCGGAGCTCGTTTTCAACTCTATTTACCTTGTGAGACTCACAAAAGTGTGTAACTTTTTACAACTTTTAATCAAGTTAGGTGGTTTTACAAATATTGCCAAGTATGAAAGGACAAATAAAGTTTGTTGTTGTGAACAAATATCTTTATTACACTTTGGGTTATTTTGATATAAAAAATGTAACCACGAAGTGATCAAAGTTGCGTACATACCTATATCATTAAACTTTATAGATTGTTTGATTCTAATCGCAAGACGAATCCCAAATTGCCGATGTAGCCATCCCACTTAATTGCATACGATTGTGGTTACACGTGTGTTACTAACATCTCACTAAGCCAATTTGGCAATACCAGTTGACACGGTCGATACGCTTTAGCCTCCTAAATTCTTAATTTTAACTATAGATTACTTTATAATGCAGATGTTTATGCATATGTACTAAATTTTGTATTACCTTCATAAATGCTGATATTGGGCAAATTACAAATTAAGCAACAACTTAAATAACTCAAAAAAGTGGCGAAAGTGAGTAAAATAGACTTTGAAAATATCTTCCACATTTATATTATTTTCTTTGTTTGTAATAAATAATTTATAATTAAGTAATTACTTATAACAATAATTATTCTTGATGTTTAATAATGCAAATGTGCTCAATTTGTAAATTACTCTGTATCAAGGACTTCAAAAATAATATATTCTTTAGAAATAACATTGTATTCGTTGTCTAAAATTCACCTGCCGCCACGTCACGTATTTGTGACCTTGCACCATAGTACAACAAATGACATTTCTTTTTTTTATGAACAGAAGATGGCATCTAATGGGAATTGGATACAAGCAAATAGACATCCTCGATACTTGCCAACATCATCCAAGAATAACAACCTTTGGCACGCACTCTGACGCGGCCTAACTTCAGAGATTTCGGTGTGGATTTGAAAAAAACATTAGGAGGGATGGGGATTAGGAACTAGTCGATAGGATAGGATGGGGAACAGGATGTATAATCGAATAAGAGACTGCCCTTATCTCATTACACTGTCCGCCCGATGGGATTGGAATCTCAATCAAATACATAATGAGCGAGCAAATGAACCTTTAATACTGTAACCAGCGTTTAATCATCCACTGTTGGAGCCGGGCCGGCCTCCGCGTGCACACAACGAGCCACACAACGCCCAAACTTTTATTATTATTATTACATGATAGGCAAGCAGCCAGCAACTGATGTGCCTATATCTTGTGCTGGTGTATGCATAAATCTTGCTCTGGCATCCATTTGTCAAGTCTCGATTTGAATATCCCCACTTGATTAATCCACCATTTCTCGTGGCAATCTATTCCACGTCTTCCACTCTGTTGTTTTAATACCGTATTCTTATTATTCTGTCTATATTTTTTACCTTGTAATAACTAGCCGCATCTGTTGTCCAGATCTCTCAGTACGTGTTCGAGGAGACGTTCAACCTGCGGTTCGCAGTACCGTTCACGCAGCACAACGCGACGGTGTCGGGCGCGACGCTGGCGCTGCTCACGCCCGCGCAGATCGCGCACATACGACAACTTAACTCACTAGACATCGAGCTCTACGAGTTCGCCAAGAACCTTATGTTTAAGAGGTCAGTAAATAGTAAGTTTAACTTTTTTCTATTTGGTTTTGAGTAATCTCTATTCATTTATTTATTTAAATAAGTTGGAGCATTCTATATAGTATGTAAAATAAATACAATTCATAAAGTTTGAATAATTACCCCCCCCCCCCCCCCCCACTTGTAGGCAACGTTTTATACGTTAAGTAAGTGTCTTGAGTATATACTTTTACAACAGTTACAGTAGCATATACAACAGTTATTACGTACCATGTAATATTACCCTTAAAATTTAAAAACCCAAGGGTTTATATAGCGCACTGTACAGTCAATAAACTACTTAATATTTCACGAAACCGTAGGTTGTGAAACGAAGTTTAAAAAGCTGTGAATATTCTTTGTATTACTGATGTCCATGGACAGCGTTAACGATAGTATAGTAGAGCGCTGAGCGCTCGACACTGCTGAGCGTTATAGTCCAAGTTTTTAACATTTGATGGTTAAACTCTTGATAAAAGCTCGATTCTAAAACGGTTAAGATTAAGATTCATTAGCGCTCGAGCGGTCAGTGCTCATTATTACAACACGCGTAACGTACCGCCACGTAGACCGCATGTCTCTCTGCCCGCTTTTCTATAGACAAAAATGTGCTATTCAAAATACCTCTTTAAATTTAGGAAGACTGTCTGAAAATAAATCGATGTCTATTCAAAGACAATATATGTATCTACTCTGACAATAATCTCGAGGCATATCAAAATAATCGATAGATGTTATTGCAAAGACGTTTTTTTACGGAAGCGTGGATAAGTCGACAGCAGACTTGATGGTAAATTAAATAGTTTTGACATCTGAAAAGGCAGAGTCTGAAAATGTATTGCTGCTTTCAAATGTCCAGTCGAATGAAATTTTATATCCTAAGAATGAGTTAACTGTTTACAGCTGCTGGAGTTAATTAAAAAATAAATTTGTGGACATTCAACTCCGCATCACTTACTATAATCCTACCTAACATTGATATCCTCTGAAATAATGTCAGCGTGTTCGAACCGATTCACACAATCCCATCACACAGTCACACTCCGCTCTTAATTAGATTAGTCATATATAGCTTCGCTAAACCCACGCTAACCGAGTATCTGAATCTGATTATTACGGGATGTGCTCTTATTAACTTCGGTTGTGCAAGTCCAGAAATTTGTATCCCGAAATAAAAAATCCGTTAAATTAATTCGTACAGTAACGAGATTTTTTTATTAATAAAAAAGGCGGCAGACGAGCGGACAGTTCACCTGGCGGTGTATACTGTTAGCGTGGACATTCGCGATACATGACATAGGTATGTTGACACGTCCCCGGATGTGCTGCCTACCTTTGGTGATTTAAGAATGGATTTGTAGAAAGGATTGGGAAAATGTAAACGAGTAGGATGAGATGGAAATGAGCATATCTTTCTCATTACCGAAACACGTACAATGGGGGAATAGATTAAAATGGGAACTGTAGTACATTTATGGTAGGCTTCTGTGAGAGGGGGATGACGAGGCCGGTCGGGTGCGCCTGTGCTCGGTCGTGGGACTGCAATGTGCACCTTTCCGCTTCAGTAAAGGTATCTTTATACTTCACATTCACACTCATCACAAACAAGCAAGGCAGACGGGCGCTGCAACGTGGGTTGCAACTATACCGAGGAACTATGAAATTGTATCTATTTTTTACTGTATACAAATGAAACTTCGCGTTTTAAATAGGTATTTTTAATAACGTATAAATTGCAATCATCGGTCAGATACTGCTGTTTAATGACATTGTTTTATCACAAATATATATTAGGTATTAGTTCGGATTTTTCAGTTAATTAATTGTTTACGATATGTACAAAACATATACTATACCTACCGTCGAATCCCTTATGCAGTAGTTTTGACCTGGATTTTGACTTAATTTGATATTTTGAGCCTTGATTTTGACCAAGTCACTAACTTCACATCCAAACTATGAGCAGTTTTTTGGTCTCCCTTGTTTATTAACTGTTCAATATACCTATGGCTATTTACCGCGCCAAGAGCTACACTAATTTTATTATTTTAAATAAATGCACTAGTCACTAGGCGGACGTTAGGGAAAGTTTCCGAACTTATATTGTTAATTTAATTTTGTTATTATTATTTTATTAATCCACCTCATTTCATGTTTTATTAAATCTTGTTTTACGGTGAATTTAACTGCGTTATCGAATTTCATTGTTATAATAGTTAAATGTATTATTAATACTAATGAACGTATTGAAATTTCACGTCATTGAATTAAATGTTCAAGTTATAGAATTAGAAACAATGTATCCGTATTTGACTATTTTATAGAAAATTATAATCAGTTGGAACAAAGATAAGAACAAGATCCCAATATAAGAAAAGGGTCGCAATATAAAACTATAACGTGATTATTCTGTAATACTATTATAACCACGCGTGAGTGGCGGAGATGTCGGTAACTCCACGCCCTGTCCTCCACCTCAAATATCCTAGTTACAGTTTCCCTATCCTATCGAATGAAGAGTAACTCATTATTCCACTATACTCTTGATTTCCCATCCCACCCCATCCTCCCAAGGAGAATTGAGTGGTATAATGTAATCAGGAAAATTTCTTGTCTCACGTCTTACTCCTCTTTTCCTCAACCGTTTCTCCAAAGCAATTCCTAATAAATCTTCAAATGTAGGTGGTGTGCAAACCTCTGTCATTCTGCACCGATGTTGGTGTCGTGAGTAGAACTTACCTTAGAATATCTAGTGTGTAAATCTTTATGTTCGTATCTTTATAACGAATTTTATCTAGAGTACCTATACTGCAACGATTTTTATCAAAAAATATTTCATGACCAGACACGGCTTTGTTACAATCTTATTATATGTGTGGATAATAATGCCATGACGATTAATGATGTTTTTCGTCCGCTATTTAAATTTTCACAGTACATTTATAATTTATAAATGTTAACGTATTTCTGTCGAAATATTCGATGCGAAGACAACGGTGCTGGTTGTGTTTACTGTGTTACTAGATTAAGTGAAGTGATTATTGTACAGTGGAGAAGTTCACTAGCTTTAGAACTGGGGGATTTTTCGCATTTAAATAAAAATATACCCTAAAATATTACATAAGGTGAAAAAAAATTATGAAATCCGATGAAAAATTACCGAGATTCAGCTATTCAAAGTTTAAATACAAGTACAATATATACAATCCTTAAAAAGATCTTACTTTACAATTTTTATTTATTTATATTTCACATGAAACAACAGCTGAAACACAGTATAAAAATTACATTATAAAAATCTCTAAACACATGCGTATTAATGTTTCAACAAATGATAAGTATGGTATTTGCTTATATTATATTACATTTTTATTAAACTACCTGTAAAACATTGGTTCTAAGCTTATGAAGACAGGCTACTAATAATATGTAAAGACAATAGTGACTTTTTAGATGTGCGTGTTTATAAGTGTGAGTGTATGTATGTGTGAGTGAGTGTGTGAGTATGTAGTTAAAAGGAAATCTCCCCTTTACAGATTGTAAAGTAAGATCTTTTTTTCTATTTCTGCTATTTTCGGAGTGTTTTAGAAAAAAATGTTTAGACATACGGGGTCATCCATAAATTACGTCACACGTTAAGGGGGAAGGAGGGGGTTAACAAAGTGAGACATCGTGTGACAAGAAGGGGGGACGAGTCATAAGCTTCGTGATGTCACATGTATAAATCTAAAGTATTAAAACTAAACATCAACTCTAACGAAAAACTTTAAAATATTACCAACTCTATCAATATTATTGTAAAGTTGTTTTAATTTAATAATTTCTATATTTAAAATTGCAAAATATGTGACGTCACACCAGGGGGGTCACACAAATGTGACCACCTGTGACAAGGACAGAGGGGGGACTCCAAAAATCATGAAATTCGTGTGACGTAATTTATGGATGGCCCCTACGTTCCATAAACGCTATTCAACCATATATCGTTTGTACGTTAGTTTGTATATAAATGTATCATAACGTCACACTGCTTGCTCAACATCTAACTTTGAAAGGCTTTGTCATTTTTAAAGATATCATACAAAAAAACAGGAGATTATTGTAATTTTTCAAATCTTTTTAAGTAAGATATAAAAAGATTGCTGGACTTGTCCAATGTGTTTTTCTAAATAAAATAAAATATTAGAATAGAAGTGTCCATCTTCGTATATTTTGTGATTGTTACTAATGATTTAGTTTTGTCCTAGATTTGAAGCTTTAAAAAAGCGCGATGCGGATTTCGAGTATCGGTGGCGACACTTAGGCGAGGTGTCACTACGCAGTGGAGTGACGGAATTCGACTGGGACAGCAATCTGGAAGACGCCACCACAGAAAAGTATAGAGGCAAGTAAACATACACCAATGTCTACTCTGACAACTATTGTGACAATTGTACCATCACAAATTATCAAGCATCTTGACTCTTACAAGCAATGACGTAGACTTCTAGAACTCACAGATCAAACAAAATACATAGTTGGATAATTCCTTGCGTCAAAATTGTACACGAGTGATGCCAGTGGTATAAGTATAATGTTACTGCTACAGTCGGTTCCCACGAGGTCGTGACGACACTTTTATCGTTGCACGGCAGTCGGGCGGGGCAGAGAGGAAGGGTGCGTTCGTGTCTAGATGCGGTTGCCATGACAAGGATAGTGTCGACGATGACAGTTTTATCGTAGCCAAGACACTTTTACCGGGACGACAATGTGTCGTCGCGACCAAGTATGAACAGTGCAATAAGAAACTATATGCCAATAACTTCGACACGACAGAAAATCATGACAAATCGCACGGTAACAGCGTCGTGGACGACAGTATTATCGTGCCACGACACTTTTACCGGCACGATAACATGTCGTCACGACCGAGTGGGAGCCGGCTCTTACGGAGAAACGAGAAGTAATAATTACATTTTTAAAAGCCTTTGCTTTATTTATTTAAAATCAATTACGCAACACATTTACCGCGAAATACTTTAATATAATTTCGGTTTATAAAGATTTGTTTTTCACTTATTTCCATATTTCTAACATGATTTTTAACTAACTATTTTTCTAACATAAGACAACTGTATTATTTATAATAATATTGCAGTTTTCGTAAAAGAGATCTATCAAATATATACATTGTTGGAAATTTTTGCCGCGAAATGACAAACTGAATTGACAGGAGGTAATGCTAAGTAAGACTAAGTAATGAGTAAGACCATAATGCTTCATCTCTGTATTTTGTTTGATCGATGCTTCTACCGAAGCTTTGCATATTCTATGACAACCGATTAACACAATTGGTATTGACCCTATCTGCTGCGCAAAAGGTCTCGAAATTCAATTCCTAGTTGGTCATTCATTTGTTTAAAAAGTGTTTGTGTGGTGTATTCGTCTTTGTAAGTGTCTTTGTATCCACTACACAGGATACCTACCTTAGTGTGCGCCATCGAATGTTGTGTTATTTATTTGGAATAGTCGTAGAAAGTGGTAATGAAAATTATTTTCTTAATCATCCCTGTCTCTCCGCAAAAGACGATTTAAAACAAATATTAAAATTGTTCACCTTATTTCTTTATTTATACTTGTACATATGTATATGTATTTGTTAGCTAAAATTAAATCTTAATATATTGTATTCTTATTACATTAATAGTTGTATTTGTAAATACATATCAATGTTCAACACACACTACTAATGTTATTACCTTATTTCCAACTAAATTCCTATTATTACTGGACAATTCAAAATGGCTAGATCAAAGTAATAAACATTTATCTCATATGGGTCCGACAATCTGCGGATGAGACATTCTGCGAATGGAACTTTCTGAGAATAGGATATTTTGTGTGTTACGTGACGTTTTGCGACGAATTCTTTCTTTCCAAGGAAGTTTGAAAACGAAGGTTGTCTCGAAGATTCTGTGTAAAATTTATATTTGTTCTATTTATAAATATTACACCGGTACTCGTACTCGTACTGCTTACACCGCTACTCAATTTCTATTTAAAACTATTTAGAATATTAGTTCTTTCGTGTATATAGATGAGAACAAGGCATCACGGTGACGCCAGTGACTGATTGAAAGAAGAACTTCTAATTGTTCTAATTCTAAGATCTAAGAGTCGCTTCTATTGGGTCAAGTCGCTTGATAATCAAATAATCGTTTCACCCTAGCGCGTACACTAGTCAAGATTTTAGGTTCCGAATGAACTTTCGAAATTGATGCGATTGAAAAATTTGTTTGTGCAAAGTAAATTAAATAAATTTTCTTAATTTTTTTTCGGTTTTTATACAAGTACCTAGAGTTCGTTTAAACCCTACGACCGGTTCTACAAATATATTTTTATTAGTAGATGCTAATCTACAAAATGTGCTATAAATCCATCCTTTGTATCATATTATATCTATATTTTATAGTTGTATTAGTGAATAGTTGAATGAAACGAATGTTGACGTTTGATAGAAACAGGGTAGGTAATGCATCTAGGATGAACCCAACGAAATGTAGTGTATATGTAGGTATATATAATAATTATACGTGTATTATGCTATGTACATAGTTAGTTGTAATATTTATAGAACATAAGTTGAAGTAAAATGGCGATCATCTTTGGAGATGATCTGCTACTAGAGACCTTTTAATTGTAGACGTGACGTGTAAAATGCAATTATTATTTGATATATTTTGGGGAGATAAAATTTTTAATTTTGTATGGAAATATAGAACAATATAAATGTATTTAACCAAAGAACAAAATTAAGTGCTATGTAAAATTGATACTCAAGGTCGTCATACTATATCTACATAATTGTAACTACTATAGTCCTCGCAAAACTTCCTGGGCTTTGACCTTGAATGGACTTCAACAGTCTGCGCATGTCCCTCCCACAATTTCAAACAACACCCAATAAGTCGAGTGTGCGAGTAGGAAGTTATTGTTTCGTCTCACTCGAACTTGGGAACATATTGTATTGTAAAAACCCCCTCCGTCGCATTGGAATTGCAATGGGTAGCTTATTTTTAGGACCGCACCACCTAACGGACCTAAAAATAAGCTACTGAGCAGGTTTGTCACGTGATATCGCCAGAGCCCAAGAAGTTTTGCGTTATTTATAAGTAGTCTTGTATTGTTGTAAACTTGAGCGGTTATGAATCTTAAGAAGAGTCTAACCTTCGCCGTTTTAGACCGAGCTTTTAACCTTAAGAAAGAACATCAAATATTAAAACTTTTGTAGTATAACGTTCACAAGCGTCTAAAGATTATTTATTATAGCGCTCACTCAGTGCTTGAACGTGGAGCGCTCAGCGCTCATTTTTACAACACTAAGTGCCTTTTTCAGCACCTCCTGATACTTTATCAGAAGGTATCAGAAAGTCAGTATCAGCTAGATTTAATTAGCAGATAATTGTTAACACTTACTTTATCAGGAGGTGGTGAGAAAGGCCCTCTGCCTTACAGAATCCTTAGATGAATATTCATGCACTACTACATAAATATAATCAATATAAAATACAGTCAACTATGTGAAATATTTCTGCACGTCATACACTGCCCTCATAAGAAAAGGCATAATAACTTTTTTAACGAAAACTTAAGTAACATTATATTTGCACAAATTAAAAATAAATAAAGACAATAAACAATGGTTATTCTTTTCGTTTTATCCAAAACTTCAACTCTCTAGCTTGATTCTAAATTAATGAATATTTTACTTTCGTTCTTGTATATTTTCTCGAATGTCATCAAAATGTACTTTTGTGCCTTTTTTTCTGAGGCAGTATGCTTTATTTCACGAAGCAAGTCATATCCACATTATACATTCGTTATTTACACGTAAAATGTACTTACACATTTATTTTTATTGCTTGTTTTATAATCTTTATAAACAAGTAGTCATGCTATTTCTATTTATTTAATGTAAAATCATGCATTAAAAAATATTTTTCAGGCAACAATTGTGTAAATATAAATAAAAGCGATACTTGTTCGACGTGCTTGTTTGTAAAGCATTTCATATTGGCTGAAGTGAATCGTGCCAGTACTCGATAGGGGTTTTCATCTCATTAAAATATATTTTTATTTTTGTGCTAGTTCGTTTTATATAAGTATTATTTTTATGTTATATTTTGAATACAAAAGGGTTCTAAAGTCATGATTATATAAATCGTTGCATATAATTGCATTTGCAGTGCATTTACTTTTTGTTATAGGTACCTACATATTTTGTTCTTTATTTAATCAATTTCAAAATACAGCATTTAACCGAATCTTTCCCTAAGCATGAAAGCATGGATTCTGTTCATGATTCTAAGTTCGTTGCCATGAAAATTTACGTCATTTTTAACCAAAGTTTTCATACAAACGGCAATGGGTAAAAATGTCCCAAAAATTCAACACATTTGAGATATACCTCAAATGGAAGCATTTATTTAGTAGATATTTTAATCGTAAGGCAGTTAACGTCAAAACTGTAGGTGAACCGTGATATAAACCACTTTTCTATTCTCAAACCTTTTTCATATATTTTTAGTAAAACCCATCCGATTTAGCAGTTATAATTGTTTATAACGATTATTGTAAACCATAATTGTACTTGACATTGTCACAAATTTTGTGTTTGTTGGTGGGTTGGAACACATCCATACATTTTTCCCACCGTCCTTTGCTAAACACAAAGCCTGATATTTGATATTTTTATTAAAAAAAATACGTTACATTATAATTATGTCACTTAGAAACATGAGCAGGTTCCATGTTTATTGGGGAAATATACAAGGTTACATTTTGAATATAAAAGTACAGGAAAGTACACATGTACACACATAGTACACATGTTCTATAGAATCGTTATCTTAACATTGTTATAATAATAAACCAGTGTAAAGATACGCATCGTACTCCGCGGGGACTATATGTACCCCAATGATTGTTTCGAATGTGTAGTGTTTGTATGCACCGCGCGATCGACGAGTGTTGAGCCACTGGCGAGCATAAATGACTCTTTCGACAATAAATTTTTATTATATAGCTTCGTTTCAATTCGATACTCAATATTTTAATATTCTGTTGTATATTTTTATTTAGATAAAGAATTTTAGATTTTATTTACTATAGGTTTTAATTTTTTTTATATGATTATTATTTTGATCTTTTATCAACGCGTATTTGAGGATGTCTCAGAGTGTAAATGAAATGAGGGTAACTTTACTTGTTAAGCGTATTGAAACTATGTATATTTTATATTTTTCTGTGTGTAAAAAGACGCTAAGCCCTGTGATAACTATAAGAGATCGATATTGCACCCAAAAATTTTGATCAATCATTACAAAACACCCATGTTGTATAAAATCGTCAGTTTTTTTTTTAAATAAAGTCATTCAAGACAAAATTAGAAAAATGTAGTTTTACTTTTTACAATATATTCTTTATTGTTAAATTTTCATGAAAAAATATGAATTATAAAATTAAATGATTTATTATTGTGCAACAGTGTACTTTATGCTTGATAAATAATTAATAAACTGTAAATAATTAAATAAGTACATAATGTGAATAACGTGTAATAAGTAGGTGCGTACGCCATACAAAAGTTAGCCATATAGCGCGTTACTGTGGTGGCATGATAATAATTTATAGATACGTTTAATTAGTTTAGTTATTGTACAGAAGGCAGCACATCAAGAGAAACGTTAGTAAATCTTATTGAAGTAATACAAAAGCGAAAATTTAACATAAATGTCACGCTTGATGTGGTGCCGTCTGTATGTGTAAGAGCATACTGTCAGTGCAGTTCGAGTTGTCTAGTACCAAAATTAGTGTTTAGTTTTTTAAGTTCCCGACTGAACCAAAACATAGTACGTTATGATATTTGTGTTAAAGAACACTGATTAATTAAAGAAATTGTAAATTACTGTTCTCTTTTATTTATAGCATTTAGAAGTTTTTACATAAAGACTGTGGCAGACGAACACTATCCTGGTGGTAAGTGGATACTTTCACCCATGGACGTCCACGATACTTGTCAGCATCGGTCAAGAATGACGAACGTTGGCACGTCCGTGAATGCGCCGCCTACCTACGGATACTTGGGAGTGAATTAGGAAAGGATTGGGAAACATCGGAGATAAAATGAAACGAGAAGGTTTTTCTCCTTAAATTACACTCTCCATTAAATTACATTACATTCCTCGGAGAGAAATGTAGAATAGAAAATGTAATGGAATATGGGTTTTCTTGATCCAGTTACACTTTCCACTTAATGGGACTGCTTAATGAAGTATGATTAATAGAGAGATTTCTAGCATCCCGTTACACTCCACCACTCGTGATGGGATGGGGCGTGGAGAATTTAATGGAAAGAATAATGGGTTTGTCACTTAGGTTTTTTCACTTAGTTGACATGGGGCTTTTCAAGTAAGCTGTGAATAAGATTCTGCTAGGTTTGCAGCGAGGCCACATTCACCCTGGTGTTGCAGGTGGCGATGACCACTATCTGTTGGTCCGACCGTCCGTCTGCAACCTTTATTATATATATTATTATATAATTCAAACAGATATATTTTTTGTCAGTTGCAGTACCGACCTCTAATTAGTTATTAAAATAAATACAAACGTTCCAATATCAATTCTAAAATATCGAATATTAAGTTTTTGAGAATAAGTCCTTATTGAACTGAAACTGCGAATCATAACTAACCAAATTAAAGACCTACTCGTAATTCCAATCTGGCAATGTTACTCCACGTAATTTGTAATGCCCACATTTTTTCCAAATAAAACGCCGACAAAACCTACTAATCACCTAATTACTGGCACAAGAAATGTCTGAACGGAAATAGTTAAAGGCCAATTCAAGCTGAGACTCACGCACAAAAACCGATATTTTACTAAAGACTATTTCACACCACACCCATAAAACTAGAGACGGTGTGCGCCTCCACTTATGCATATGGACATTCTAAGACCATACAACAAACCTGTATCTCCAACAGACCTGTGCGCTTAGTGCTCAAGTGCAAAATTGTATTCGCAAACCTAACACCAAATAAATTAGGGTTTCGAAAATGCACATTTTTAATTCGAAATTTTGTATTATTTTCCCTGAAAAATATTTGATACAAGACTACATGACGGTAGGTAAATGAGCTCTACTGGCAGAAACGTGCTTGCTAAAACTTTCATCTATACAGTATGTCAGGAGAATTTTCGAATTTAGTCCCCACTATTTTATATATAGACTTCTCCAAAGATCATCCACTCTTCTCATCTAACTATTATCGGCTATTTTCTTTAAGTCTGTTTGTGACTGGAGGCCACATCACCTCGTATCTCTGCTGTTAGATAGGGTCCGCCAAGACTCGCTGCCACACATGTTAAATTGTATGTCTATGCTGCGACATACATCAGTTGATTCTCTAAATTGAAGTGTCATGCGATCTGTTTAGGTAGGTACACCTTTTAAGAGCTCTTCCATCCGGCCTTGATTGTACACGATGGGGCTTTGAATATGGCTATAACAACCACTCGTTTACTACCGGTAGCGGCGTGTAGTGTAATAGTCGTATTGTAGTGCGGGCGCATGCAGGAAACTCGAATGGTCGAATTTGCATTTATGTCATTAGGCCGCATCCGCCTGCCGCGCCGCTCGACTGGATGCTCGCGCCGCTCCCGACGTGTGTAGGAACATTGACTTTCTGACGTCACAGGTTTTGACTGAAATAAATCAACATGCGTTCATGCTAGTGATATATTTTTTCACGCATTTTCGACATTCAACTCAAAATACTGAAATAGCGCATCAAATTATACAAAACATTCCATTTGTAGCTTTATTAAATAGCAAATTAAAAGACCCTGAAGCGTAATCTGCGGCACAGCTTTCTTTTTTGTTCTGATTTTTATGCAGGTGTATACAGACAATAGTTTCAAACATGACTTTGTATTTTTTTAGATTCTATTTTTAGATATTTTTATAAAACTACTGGATGGACTAAATAAACTTAGTACAGTGATGATTTACATTATTTAGGCGCGCTCAGTCGCTGTCTAGTTTTAATTGGTTCCTTTGGTTTTCTAATTTCTGTCTTTATCAAATGATTTCCTCTGGCTACCGATTTGTTTCTAACCTGTTCTACTTCGTCCCTTGGGGACTACAATTCCTTCTTATTTTTCTATCCTTGTCAACTTTGATTCTTATTTGCAAATTAATATTGGGTGCAGTGCAGATGTAGATATGTATATATTATTAAGTTATTTATTATTATAAATATTTATTATCGATATAGTCTGTAGGTATATATTGTGAACATCATTCATTCTGTGGATTTCGGTCATTTTGCACTACCTATATCTCTTTTATTTATCTCTATCCCAAAGTTGCCTGGAAGAGATCGCCTTAGCGATAAGGTCGCCCATTGTATTCTGTCATTTATTATTTGTGCACATGTAATGTATGCAAAAAAGAGTATTTATTATTATTATGATTATTATTATGAATCGACTTAAAAGACATCTTTTATCCAGACTAGCTTCAAGGTCCTCCAGGAATCATCATAAAATACATGCGAACGACGTTATAGAGAATAACGAATATAATTATTATTTTTTTATATGAATGACGGGAATAAAACGAGAGGTTATACCCCGTCATTTCATTACAATTACCATTCAAAGGTATGGAATTTTATAAAATGGAATGGAATGAGGGTGCCAATAGGATGGAGATGGAATGGGATGAGATGAGTTTGTTATAAGGGTGACATGGAAATAGGACATCGATGGGATGGAAATGGGGGTAGGGTGGGAAAGGGATGGGAAATGAGCTCTGGCAACTGACTTCAAAAACACAATGCGTTTCCGATTAACTCTCACATGTTCGCTATTAATATTTTCGAAAAAAATTACATAGTTGTATATGTGGTTAATAAAAGCGTTTCGCGAGAATTTTAAATAATTCGCCGCGAACGAAATAGGAGGTATAAGAATATTTATAAATAAGAACAAGCTAAAACTTTAAAAAAAATAGGTACCTACCCACAAACAATTTTTTATTTTGATACATTTTAATGAGCGGTAATTTTAGGAAAACCCAAGTTAACATTATTGGGAATAAATATCATAAATTGTTTACAAACTGTATTTAACGATTCGATATGCAATTCAATCAATAACATCAATCGATTGATATAATGTTGTTTGTAATTAAAGACATCAAAACGAATGTGGGTCACTACAGCTCCTAGCTCGCTGCACGGCTACATAGCGTTGCGATTGATAAGTGGACATTTGAGATGGCTCCGTGACATGTAACATTTTAATGGGCTTCCAACATAAAATGACGATATATATTTTACATAAACACGAGGGAAAATAAAAGATATAACTTAAATTACTGAAATACACTGAAAATGCTAAGAGTACTGTTTATTGCACACACTTTCCATCAATAAAATCGTGCAAGATCAAAATTTCCATCAATATCTGGCTAACCACAGAACTGGGATTTCATTCAGTGATGGTTAACCCACAGGTGTCATTCCACTATCAAAATGCCAACGTCACGTCACGATAAAATAATAATTCATTAGCGATGTGCAAATACTGGAATTAGTTATTCTTTACGAAATATCATCAGTTTTTCTTCGAGTGGAAACTAGACATACGACTTTTGTATATTTGGAAAAAAAAATATTAACAAATATACACAATATACAAATATAAGCTACATAGAATTAGCGCTCATGTAGTTTTCGAGATGTGCAACCTTAACTCATGTGGCTTGCTAACTCATCTTACTGGCGTAAGGGTTTAGAAATTCGAATTTCTTAAAGGCTGGCGATTAAATTTGCAATGTTAATCGCCATTTTATCGCTTCTTCCCAAGTTCACCGCTTTACCAGGAAACGGGATCATTTTCCAGTCAAAACAATTTTTTATAACAAATAAATTTCCGAGATATTATTTCAAGTACCTTACAACAAGCGCGTTTCTTGGTAAGCACTGTTTGGTGACTTTCAAAATACATAGATAGATAGCTAGAATGCGCCGTTGAGCGAAAGGGAGCTATTCGAAATGACTCTGGAATTACACTCATTAGGTACTTCTAAGGAAACTCACAAATCTCACAATCGCAGCTAATGTCGGTGTTGAGTTTGTGAGCTGCTAATCTGGGAACTTATAAAAAATATAGTTTCTAATGGGTTTAATTCGATCGGAGTTTATGAAAATGTAATTTCAAAATTCTATTCTAGACATAGTTTATATCCATAATAGATATATCAGTACGAGTGTAATACCAGAGAGAGAGAGGACAATGGTAAATCTAATCCAAAAGCATGTGGCTACAAGAACTGATTATTTATATTCATGTTAGAATTAGATTCAACTGCACGGTGGCAAAATGCAATTGTGCGTCTTTCAATCTTCGAATTTCCCCAATGTACGTACGTGTTTCGGTAGTGAATGAGATTTACCAGAGCCCATTCCCATCCCATCCTATCCCTCCCCATTTTCCCAACCCTTTCTCCCAATCCATTCCTTAATCTGCAAGGGTGGGCAGCGCATCCTGGGACGAGCCAACGTTTGCCATTCTGAACTGATGTTGGCATGTAACGCGAATGTTTATGGACGACAGTATCCACTTACCATCAGGTGGACTGTATGCTCGTCTGCAACCTTATTGTATAAAAAAAAAAAAAAAAGAAATCGAGACTAAACCAAACCTCTGCAGTAGCGTAGTGTTTATTTTTTCTCGTGTTAGTAGTAAACATTTATAGCGAATAAATAAATTTAATACGCTCCTCGCAAAAGTTTAAGCAAAATCTACAGACGTAGGTACTTATCACAATGATCCATTGTTTGGAATAAATTGCAGGAATCGCTTTTAAGATAAAGAGGGTTTTATTTCTGTGCGAATGAACGATGTTGTTTCCAGAGACACTTTACTGTTTAAGCGTTTGAAGTTTTACAAAGGAGTAAAACCTCCAGCTTTCAGGACAGCGTTCGAGCGGCTTCCTCGCGCTCTTTGTCTTCACGTTCCGTTTCTTGTAATCGCTATTGTGCCTCTTATCGCTGGAACCAGTTATCGTCGAGTGTACCAAATAGTTATTATGCGAGCCCGAGGCACAACAGTTATTGGCGAGGGCTTTGTTTCCGCAGAGATAAAGGGACGCAGTTAAAGTTACAAGCACGCACTGAAACACATTGAAACGTATTCTGATAGAAACATACCAAAGTTCGTTTACACTATATTACACTGGGCATTACGGTATATTTAATAAATAAAATCGCATATGTGTTGTTATTACCGATAACATTTTTTTTTATAGAAAAAAGACTGCAGACGAGCATATAGTCCACCTGATGGTAATGAATACTGGTAACTGGAATAGATATCCGCGATACATGCCAACATCAGTCCAGAATGACAAACGTTGGCACACCCCGAGATGCGCTGCCCATCTTTGCAGATTAAGGAATGGATTGGGAGGGAGAAAGGGTTGCGAAAATGGGGAGGGATAGGATGGGATGGGAATGGGCTCTGGCATATCTCACTCACTACCGAAACACATACGTACATTGAGGAAATACGATAAAGTAGGAAATGCAGTACATTTCAAGGTGGTCTTCTGTGAGAGAGGGGTATCGTGGCCAGTCGAGTGCGCCCAGCGGCTGTGGGAATGTAGCATGCGCTCTCCCCCTACAAAGTAACTCTAAAGGAGTAAACGCATTAAACTTTACTATTACCCACCGACCAACTTGATCTTGTCAGCCCAACTAGTTGTGTCGTCGGGTATTCTTCCTTACAACTTTTATTTAGGATAGTAGGTGCTTGTCTCACTTTATGGCTGTTACCATAAAAGTCATAAAGTTACCATAAATCTTTAGTTAACTTACCACTAGGTATTGACCGCTGCGTGCTGTTTACGCACTAGCGTACTACGAAATTTGCATGTCTAGAGACGTAGACTGTTGCCACGTAGTTTTAGGTAGCTTGATCTGTGTGAAATTATCTTTATCTGTCTGTGATATTTTATATATTTTCACTTCATTGTTTTAACAAAAGGCGGACTTAAAATATAAAGCTATAAAGCATTTTCTCCCGGCTATATCGTGATGGTATGGTAGGTTTAAGTGAAACGTTATATGAAATAAAATTTGTAATAAATAAAATATACAAATATAATAAATAATAAAAAACACTTAAAATATACATACACATACGATAGATCAAATTATAAGTTCATAGAATTGTACAATTTGAAAATGGAACTCTGCTTATCAAGCGGAATTAAAATTTTAAAGCTCACTTTTTTTTACTTTAGGAGGCAATTTAAAAATTAAGTGTTTGCGGAAAAATGAATTTAACAAGAAAACATTTTCGTTCAATGATTTTTTATGATTTTCGTTGCGGTCTAAACCAGAAACAAAGTTATGAGAGACCTAAGTTAGCATTTAGTGATGAGACCCCATCCAGTGTCACTGTTTATAACTGGTTCAGTGAATTTAAACGTGGTGGTACCCACTTCAGTGACGATGTTAGAGAAAGGCGTCCTACGACGGCGGTGACGGAGGAAAACGTCAAAACTGTTCAGCTCATGATTGAAGCAGACAAACGAACGACATATTAGCAGATACGGGCATCATTAGGTATTAGCCAAGTTCAAACTATTTCGTGTGATTTCGTTCTATTTCGTTCAAATCGTGTGATCACCTACGGGTAAGGAAGCTTTGTGCTATATGGATACCTCGCAATTTGAATAACGCTCAAAAACATTGCCGCGTAAAATGGTATCTACAAATGCTTGAAAACTTCGACAATGGCCTCCAAAAAGCTCGGTGTGCTGAACAGAGCGAAGCGGTACTTCAAACCTGGGCAACTCCTTATGCTTTACAAAGCTCAGGTGAGGCCCCATATGGAGTACTGCTCTCATCTCTGGGCCGGCGCACCGAAATACCAATTGGACCCATTTGACTCTATCCAACGACGTGCTGTTCGTATTGTCGACGATCCCACTCTCACGGGCGGTTTAGAATCCCTCAGCGTTCGGAGAGACGTTGCGTCTCTCTGTGTGTTCTACCGCCTGTACAATGGGGAATGCTCTGAAGAATTGTTTAATATAATTCCCACCTCGGGTTTCTACAACCGCACCTCCCGTCACAGAAGTGCGGTCCATCCGCATTTCCTCGATACGGAGGTGTCGCGCACTATGCGGTCCAAAAACTATTTTATACCGCGAACCCGTAGGCTGTGGAACGAACTGCCTCAAGAGGTCTTTCCATTGAACTACGATATGGGGTTCTTCAAGAGAGCTGTGAATAGGATTTTGCAAGGTCGGCGGCGCGCCCGCATACCCCCTGGTGTTGCAGGTGCCCATGGGCGGCGGTAACACTTACCATCACGTGGGACCGCTTGCTCGTCCGCCCCCTAGTCTATAAAAAAAAAAAAAAAAAAAATCAAATGCTGTTCTTGATATAGTAACAGGTGATGAAAGCTGGATCGGATCTATTGTTATGAGCCCGAAACTAACAGGCATTCTGCGCAGTGGATCTTTCCTTTCGAAAAGTCGCCGACGAAAATGAGTGCTGAAAAGAAGATGTTTGCTTCCTTCTTTGGCAGATCAGGCCACTTTGCTACTATAACTTTATAAAATAAAAGAACAGTAACTGCGGACTGGTATATGAACAGCTTGCATTCTGTTTTGGAAAACGTTAAAGAACCACGCCCACAAAGCAGAATGATCCTCCATCACGACAATGCGCCAGCTCAATCCGCCAGACAAACAAATCAACATTTGAGTATCTACTGTAAATGTAGAGTTAATGGGTCATCCGCCATAGAGTTGCAACCTTGCGCCCTGTGATTTTTATTAATTCCCTAAAATTAAGAATAAACTCAGAGGAATACGTTTTACGAATGCAGAAGAGGCAGTAACGGCCTTCTAAACGGCTGTTGAAAAGGTGCCTAAAGGTGTTGAAGGGTGGGCTGATTGCTTCACACAAGGGTTTCATCGCATAAAAAAGTGTAGCGATTGTCGCGGAGAATACTTCGAAAAGCAATAACACAACTTCCATCTTTATATCTGACTAGCTGTGCCCGGCATGCAACGCATGACCGGCAATTTTTTGCACATAATATATAGCCATGTCCATCTGGAATAATGTACCTTTCAAATGATGAAAGAATTTTTCAAATAAGTGCAGTGGTTCCGGAGATTACCCTCCACATACACACAAACTCCCAAAATTCGCACTCTCTCTTTATTATATTAGTATACTCGTAGATTTCATTTTTGAGATTCTAAAAATTTTCTGTGTCACTCACATGTGTATATATGTCACCTACATATATACATATCAAATACAATTAAATATATATATTCAAATAAATAATTAATACAAATGATCAGATACACCATGCAAATAAAATAACTATACGGTGTCTATTTGAAGGAGGTAATCTTTCAATCTACTCTTAAAACTATCCCGAGATGGAGCTTTTCTGATATTGACGGGGGTTCGTTCCAGAGACGTGTTCTGCAAGGAAATTTGAGAGGAAAGATTTAAGAGGAAACGGTGGCATCTGCAGCAGCAGATTATCCTCAGAACGAAGATTTTTTAAGATAGTGGCAAAGAAAGCGAAAAGCACTTTTAAGATAATGAGGAGTGACAGGTTCCGTATGAATAGAGAAAAGGTAATTAAGTAAACGAAAATGTCTGCGTCTACGGACGGTAAGCCATTTAAGCTTAGAACGCTATTGGGAGATACGATCGAACTTGCGAAGTCCGGAGATGAACCTAATACAATTATTGAGAAGACGCTCAAGTTTAGCGAGAAGTTGTTCATTGAGATCCGGATAACACGCATTAGCGTAGTCAATTATGGGCATTATAAGTGTTTGCACCAAGAGGAGCTTTGTGTTTGAGGGTAGAGTTTTTTTATATTAGTAGTGAGAACGTAATGTCCCAGTAACTCGACTGCATATGTCAGGTCAGTAACTTGTATTTTCTAGCTGAAATTACTATCAACATATAATCGAAGATTTTTAGTATGATTACAATACAGCTTAGTCAATTGTTTTTTACTACCAATGATAATTGCCTAACACATTTGCTGGGATTGACATTTAATCCATAATTATTTGACCAGTTGTATATTGTAGCTAGATCATTGTTTAATTGAGACACATCTGCGTTCACATCACTAATATTAGCTTGAACGTAAAGTTACAAGTCAACAGTATACAGGTGATGCGAACTAACAAAATTGGAAATGATAGTATTTATAAATATACCATAGAGAAGAGTAGCGGAGAGAGAATACCGCCTTCCGGTACACCAGCTGTAAAATCACACCGGTCAGAGAAGGAATGGTTGAGACATACACACTGCTGGCGACCGCGAAGATAATAATTGGAAAACCAGTCAACAGTTGTGGATGAGAAGTTCAGATGACGTAATAAAGCCAACAAGATATCGTGATTAATCGCTTTGAATGTGAATGCGCGAGACCAGTGGATTAAACAATAACGGCACTAGATGTACAATTTGATCCATGACGGATCAGCGGGATGCGAAAATAAAGAGAAAGACTACTAAATGTGTACGATGGTATGAACACTAACTGTGTCTCCGATGCGGGCTGAGAAATAAAGAAAAATGAGTTACTAAATGTAGGCGCGGTGCGAGAGAGTTAAATGATAAATGATTGGGGGCAAAATACGAAAGCGATCAATTATAGAAAATACAAGATGAAGATGTGTCGTGATCTAAATTTTAAAATTTCAACGATTTCCCAGGCAAAGTAAGATTCTAAGCTGGGTAGAGCTATATCTAGATACATATATACCTAGGAGTTAGGGAAGGGAGACCTCAGAGTTCTTCAATCTGATGCCAAATTTTGTTTTTATCACGGCACTTGTCATTGAAGCGTGATTCATCCTCACTTCTTTCACAGTGCGGCCTTTAAGTAACCCTTTAAGGAACCCGTAAGTTATGAACGAACTGTTAATTGAGATTTTTCTACTAAGCTCTCTGTTCATGTAACTTTTCAAAAAGCTATGCATAGGATCTTAAATGGTCGGCAGTGCACTCGTATCGCCTTTGGTATTCCTTTAGCATCCACCTGCCACCTCTTCTGTAAAAAAGATAGTGAACTATTTTAGTGTTACACGATGATAAATCGGTTTATAAAATAATCGTAGCAAAACACTGTTTGTGGAAAGGTAATCACGTATATTTACTTACCTTTTGTTCTATTAAATTACCGTTTGCGTTAGGTTATATAATTTACGAGGTGCGCAAGGTTACAGGCTCGTTAATCCCATGCAACGGCAAACAAAGGGTATTGTTTGACCGTTTGGCGGGAAATGTATCGGTTGAATATGTAGCAATGGCACAGTAAACACAGAAGTGGATTGACTGAAAATGAGCTACGTAAAGTGTCTATATGATTCAGAAGAGTTTATTACTGAAAATCAACGTCGCATGATTTTCAGTTGTTGTCGAAAATCATGCGACGTTGATTTTCAGTTCGTTCGGGCCACTCAGGTTGAGATATGTAATGATCGCAGCCTGTAATGACCACAACAATCATTACATGTGGAAAAATGTAGAAGATATTTTCTTTTATTGAAATAAAATAATGGATTTGTTTATCAATTGTGATAATAGGATTAATTGGATTGAAACATTTTTTAGTTTAAACTTTCATTGCATTATATTTATTGTCATTACAAACCATTAAAATCTTAGATCTGTGGTTCAAATACAAAGTACTAAGGCAAACAATATCATCCACGTACAAAATCTCGCAGTATTCAAGATTTGTCGCAGATCTGCACTGCAAGTGGCGATGAAGGAAAACTTGCGTCGTAACTATGCGTCAAGCACCTCAAGTGGCTCGAGACGTGCCGTGCGCGAGTGGATCAACCTCACCTGAAGTTACCTGAAGCCTGACCGACCCGCACTAAGCCTTGCTAATGCCCAGGGGATTACGCACTACTGTTGTTGGCTCATTCTTCGTACCATAACCTCTCTTGTAACGGTTTACAGTAATTACAGTTTACTACTGTGTTGATCTGTATGATTATGTAAGGAAGTGTTTAAATTTTGTAGGTATGCTTAATGAATCCTTAATTCCTTGCATTTCTGTTATTTGAAAAAATCTGTTGTTATTTAGTTATTTAAATTGCACAATAATATGAACAAAGAGCGGACTTAATACCACAAATACGGCATTATCTACCAGTCAACCACCAGATTATATAGAAAAAGCTTAAATCAAATCAAAAGGAGGAAGATACGTTACTCATTTACCGCGCGTGTTCCTACAATACAGAGTCCAATGGACCTGCTTTGTTTAGTCACCGATAGAACGGCCACTTCCTGTGCATTTATTCAGTGCTTAAATCACTAAAAAACAACACACATGGAATCACTCGTAAATACATCAAAAAGTAATAATTTGTAGTTTTTTAAAATTATTACTTTACATTCGGCCACTAATGAGTGAGCGAGATAATACTATACGAAACATGCGCGAGCGACACATTTAGCTTGTCTTGCTCACTGTCCAAGCTCATCGCTCTTTCGTCTCTGTCTTTCGGTGTCTTAGAACGTGACTTCAATCATAGTTGTACGAGTTTGTGTGCACGTAGATGTTTGTGCATTTGAGCCCAATTTCAGTTGACGCAATGTAAGAACGTACCGTATCCTCCCCTTTTGCTTTGTTCTAGAGAAAAAGTCTGTTTTCAAAGTATTATATATACATATTTGAGCAAGAGGTGGCCATGTTAATCATCTAGCAGGTATGCATGTTAATAGTTACATATAATAATCATACATAATTAATACTCATAATAGTCATTACATTGGTATAGGTAATTAGCAAATCATTTAAAATTTACATGAAATTTGCACCGCGAACCGATTAACTGTGAAGTTATGCGACGTAAACATAGGGGATTACATACTAGTACCTCGGTCTACTGTGATCAAACTATACCACAAAGAAATCAGGACCAAAGGAAGATCCGTTTTCTTGTCCTGTCCTTATAAGAGTACCTACCTATGCCTAATATAAAAATTGACACGTCTGACCGCCCACATTTTTGCGTAGGTTAAGTAGTAGTTATAAGCTTGTCTTTTTATATCTGCTTATCTGCTTGTCTTTTTTATATGAGACTAGCAAAACCCGGCAGACGTTGTCCTGCCTGTGTATATTTATTTACCTCTCTATATAAAATCACAGATTATTCTGTTTTGCCGTCGATATGATTTTTCCGATCGATTGAAAGGTATAGAAGTTGATGTGCTGCAGCGTCATCTAGTGTCGAATTACAACAAAGTCGATAGCTCGAAAATATTCTCCGTGCTCAATTACCAATTTTCATAGTGCCAATTACCAATCACCTATATATACCAATTTTCATGGCGATCGGTTGAGCGCCATCTAGTGGCGAGTTACAACAAAATGGATAGTATAGAAACCTTCTCCATGAAAAAATACATATATGTGCCAAGTTTCATGGTGATCGGTCAAACGGTGTCGAAGTCTATTAATCTCAGATATACCAACATCCATTTTTATATACCTACGAGTATGTAAAATATAGATGCACATCTCTGTTTATAATATAAATAGGGTTTGAATGTGGACAACGTTTAAGGGTTAAAAATAAAAGTTTGAACACATATATTATCTGCTCAGGGGACAAACTTTTGGGGACTGAATATGGACTAAAATAATTGATCGCCCAAATTGAAGATGCACTGAAGATAAATAACAAAATCAATAATTGAGAATCTTTGCGATAACGAGCAGACGAAATAAAGTGATGTTAGGATCGTGACAAGGAATGTGTGATCTCTGGCTATTCTTATTTTGATTTAAGTAGATTTCGAAATTTACCTATTGTCGAAAAATTCGTATTACGGAAAATGAATCACTACATCTCGACTAAGGGTTATCAGCTGAATCGAAAACTCCAACCAGCTTCATAGTGTTTATATACCTATGGGATATAACAAAAAATTGTAGACAAACTACATTCATAATTGATTGAAATGAAATTTGGTACAACAATGGTTTGGGTATATAACATAAAAAAACCGTTGTCTATATACACAAAGTACTCGTATATGCTTTTGAATAGGGCTCGTAATGCTCTACATAATGTAAACATTTTTTTACATTTTGAGCAGTAATTAAATACTAAATGAGCAGCAAATCATGATCAACAAAACAAACTATTTTTAATAACTAAAATAAATAATTATTAATTACATAAAAATTGATTTATGAGTCCCGCGACAACTGTTTCTTTACTATCATCACCAGATAATCTTAATTAACTCATTTTTAAATTTGCTGTCATCGAATTGCTGCCCACATTATTTCTTTTTTCTCCCTTCCGATCGGTGATGATATGAATCTATTATTTATCGATTCATTATCGTTGTACACGTCCTAAAAAGTAATTGTTTTCCATTACCAGCTAATCTGTCCTATATTAAACCGCAACAAAATCAAACAGATATTGCCCTTTATAATGTAGAAAAATAAAGATGTTATCAATAAATTATTTGTAATTAACCATATTCTATTCGTTTGGTATCACGTGATTGTGATGAAGTATGCGAGGTCTACATGGGAGGTCTATTGGTGATGGTAGGTACAATATACCCCTACTCTACGGGAGAGCACGTTACCTTCATTACAATAATTTAGTAATCAATATTATAAAATATCTTTTATTTTATAGCGTATGTTATATTTTATAGTCTCTAGTCTACTGCATTATTAATGTAGGTAAACTTGTGAATACACTTTAATAAAATGCAACGTCTGTCTGTTCGTCTGTTTGTTCAATCATATTTCAGATCAAATTTGGAATTGTTATTTTTTTGCCCAGCGAATCGGCCTCCTTGCTGAAGTTGGACTTACCTAGTTGGGCAGTCTGCCCAAGATAGACATAATGGTCCAACAACTTCGAGAGCCACAACTTCGACTCTTATCGGTCCCGGAAGAACTTGTCATTGAACGGTCATTGAACTTGCTTTTTGTCTTGTCAAAGTTCATTCCGAGACTGACGCGTCGTGATAATACGTTAAGGTCGTTAACATCCAGTTCAAATCTTCTAGGAATTATGCCATGATGACTATATCATCGGAGAAACGAAGATACGAAAGGTAGGAAATGGCGTGGAATCAATGTCGATACATTGATTCCACGCCATTTCCAATCCAGCATACTAACTCTTAAAGGGCGAAGAAGTCAGAGAATCGAAGTTATCAAATTCCGAGTGTGTGAGAATGTTTGCAGAATATTTCCGGTCAGTGTACGCGCTAAGCGAAGACCGCCGCGGTTAGACTTCGAAGAGGCGACGGGTGGGGGCCGGGGCGGCGCGGGCAGTCAGCGGATGGGATACATGTCTTGATATTTTAACGGGAGATGTAAAGCTGACACTCGGAACTCTCAAACCGTTCTTTGGGTCCGGATGACGTCCCTCCATATATAGTTAAAGATTGGAGTCGGGTATTTTTAAAGCCCTTATCCTTTATATTTAGTTTATATTATAGGCGTGGTATAATACCCGTTCTTAAAAATAGTTTTTGATTAGATGTCAGCGATTATATACCAGCGGCTGTATTGTCCGTCTTCGCTAAATTATTCGGGTCAATTATGCAGCGTCGAATCAGCAGACAAATCGAATGCCATTCAACGGATGCTCAGCATGACGTTTGGGCTGGCGGTTCCACTTACACAAACTTGTACTTCTGGACAAACACAAGCAGTGTAATGGACTCTGGCTCTCAGGTTTATGCTGTGTACTTGGATTTTCGGAAGGCATTCGACGTTTTCCTTGAATTTGTAGCCATCGGATTCACCCACTTACACGTTGCTTCGTTACTTCTCCTGTCACCTTCGTAGAAGGCAGTTGTTGCAGTTCAATGAATACACCTCTGAGCCCTATTTTACGTATTCTGGCGTAAGTCGGGGTAGAAAATTAGGTTCCTTGGAGTTCCTTATCTTAAGTAATGATTTGCCGAGGACGGTTAGTAGGACTCGCTGTCTATCGTTTGCAGATGATTTGAAACTGTTTTTAAAATCAATGATTTCGCTGAGCGCTTTACAGCGCGACATCGACAATGTTAGACAATGTTAATGTTATGTTAGAGTGTGGAGTGAACGAAACATGCTGATGTTCAATGAGATGTTCAAGTGCTCAGTCATCACTTTCAGCCGTTCGCTCTATAAGAGCAAAACATCAACTTGGGGATTCAGTTCTTGCGAGAGTGACATCAGTCAGGGATCTGGGAGTGATGATAAGTGCTGACCTAACATTTCGTAATCACGTTTCGCGAAAGTGTGTAGCAAGATGTTAGGCTTCGTATTGAGGCAGGCTCAACAATTAGACTGTAAGTAGGTATTTGTGCATTTAGAATATTAGGAATAAAACTAGGAATATTATATTAACTTATATTATACTAGGAACTAACACAATTATCTGGATTCTGCATGAGTCTTAATATATAGTCATGGTGGAACAAATACAAAAAAAAATATCAGCGATGGTTGTATCGAAAACAATACGGGTATTCGGAAAGCTTCCCTAATATATATCCAAGTGTGTTCTTATTGGGGGTGGTTGGATACAATACTTTTGAACTGCGACGTAATGTTTAAGTGATGAAGTATGTACCTGGTTAGAGTACTTAATCAAGACTCGATAAACAAACATTTTTATAGTCCATACGATTACGTCATTGTCTCGTTAACATTCCTATAAAAACTATTGCGTGTAAACGAAAATAAAATTAAAAAAGGTACGTCAAACTTTTACAGTTATCAAATTACGGTACCAAAATTGCCTATCTACCACTATAATGAGAATGCTTGATTGTGCACATATCTGATATGAGATCAACAGCATCCATCAGTCTTTAAATACAAGGTTTTTGAGAGTCTTTGTATCACGACATACTATCTATCGCGTTGCCTTATTCTTCTAAACCTATTACCCAGATGCATTCAATTAATAGAGTCCATTCTCACCGATTACAAAATACTTAAAATAACAAAGTTATGTTCTTAAAGATTAGATACGCGTCTACAAGCCGAAAGTAACGATATAAAAACATATAAAAACACGGGGAAGCTCCGATCGAGGCAATATTTGTTTATATTTATTGTCGTATAAACGCGCTGCGTAATTGACGATAAATTTTAACCAGGTGTTTGTATTGAGGCCCGAGATAACACCGCTGTTTGTAAACGAAGATAAAAGTGGAAAGTTCAACGCTTAATGTGTATTGATTTGAATATCGGTTATAATCAGAATCTGAAGTAAAATAGTGAATAACTTAAAATTGTTTCTAAAAATTTGACAATCACATAATAACGTCATATCACGACCATATTATGAGTTAGCTTTTAAACTTTTGTTTTATTTTTACCTACAGGTGTAGCAGTAAACAAAAATAGTTATTTGATAACAATATAACCAATAGAAGCACGTGATTTGTACATTTTGGCTATACACTGAGGTAAGAATTGCTAAGGTCCTTTCTACGCTTATATAGCGATCTTTCAATCGTAATATCTCGGTAACGTGATACTTTAGGACATGATATCAAATAACATTTTATGTTTGTCTATGCATATATGCACCGATATATGTAAGTCCCATCGTGTGACGCAGATTTGAAAAAAAAATGGCGGCTCGGGAATAGTTTATCTGGCATTAAGGTACGATATGGGGTACTTCAAGAAAGCTGTGAATAGGATTTTGCAAGGTCGGCGGCGCACCCGCATACCCCCTGGTGTTGCAGGTGACCCTGGGCGGCGGTAACACTTACCATCATGTGGGACCTCTTGCTCGTCCGCCTACATCATTATATATTAAAAAAAAAATCCCGGCATAATCCAACCTACTTTACTACTTTAATAAGTATCTATCTAATTAAGTATCTTAGTATAATCTAAATCTATCTATTGGAAAAAAATATTAATTTTAAGCTAAAACCAGTGGACTGTGCTCACGATTTTAAGTTAATGCAGTTTCGGGTTTTAGGAATTGATTAGTTAGACTAGGTACCAATGTATGTACATAGGGTGTAACCAAATTTTCCCGAGGCTCCAGACCAATAAAATTGCTCGCTTATTGATGAACGTCTCTAATACCTATTGAAGCGTCAGTAGACTATTTCATTGTAGACTATTCTTCAAGACTAGGAGGGTGTCGTCATTTTAAATAATATAAAGCATCGAAGCAACGGTATAAGGTGTTAGAACATCGTCGGCAAATGCAAGATATAACAACCATAATTCATACCGCACTACACCCAATGCGAATCAGACACATCCCGTTTATCTTCCATCCTTATTGGGCAGATCCGTCAGGCAAATATGGTGGACATCAAATATAGTAGGTAAGTCTAGACAGAGGTGCTTTAGAGGGGACGACATCAGCGTCTTGTCCATACAAACTTAATCTCCAGTTTTCTCCCTGATTTATGGGAACAAAGCAATTATAAATGGGAATAAATGAAAAATATACTAGATATAACATATAATGGAACCTTTCAAAATGATGTCAACACTAACAACACTTGTAAGATGCCATATTGAATATGCCTCTGTCATTTGGAACACTTTTTACGAGGTGTACTCACATATAAATGAAAGAGTGCAGAAATGTTCTTGCGCGTTCTTCACTATCGTTTTTCTGACTGCAGTGCTTTTTAAAGTAAAGTGCTTGAATTCTATAATTTACCGAGTCTTAAAGATAGGCGCACTCTGACGCAACTAATTTATATAAAATCTGTAACTCTGAACTGTTTAGTAGCTCTGAACTTTTAGAAAAGATCGACTTCTAGTAGTTGTCTTTGTCTTGCCTGCTAGTAGAACCAACGCTGGTTTGCGCGCACCAATGCGCAGACTATGTTGCACATATAATGATAAATGACTGTCAATAGATTTATTTAATAACTCATTATTAAAATTCAATAACCAAGTCCGGGATCAACTAAAATTATCTACTTTATAGGAATGAAATTGAAAAATATGCTGTGTTTATATATGTATATGTTTATATATTATTTTTCATGTTGAAACCATTCATTATTATTTGACGCTTAAATAGTCCAGTAACTTTATACATCACAGCATGCGTCAAATCCGGTAGTTCTGATTTTTTGCAGACTTGTTTATGATGTTGGCCTAATGAATAATCCAAGTTTGTGACCTCGAGCGCCGAACGCAACTTTGTCAAAAATCGAAAAAACCGCGTAAAATGGTTTTTTTTTTCAAATTTTGGCGATTATAACCCTAAAGGACTAGTTTTTGAAAGAATTTTCTTAGGACGTTTTTAAAGTAGACTAAATTTGCTACAATATGATACTAGATTTGTCTCTGTAGACAAAATAGTTTCCGAGATTAAGGCTTTCAAAGTTTATAATTTTTTTCGATCTTCGCAATTTTTTGCAATTCTGTCGTTCTGAATGAATTTTGACCCTGATTATACTATCGAAGCCCTGTATTTTTATGATGGGATATTAAAAAAGAAAGTGACAAGTGTGCACGATGATGTTTAAGCTAAGCTACGAATAATGAAGTAAAAAAGATAAGTACAACAAAAGTTAATAAGTTTATTTGTTAGGAAATTGAGTAATATTCAAAATCAAAAAATTATATTAATTTAGCCCTCTTGGAAGGTCCCGGTTGAGGTTCGTCCGTATCTGGATCGACGTATTGGCATTTTAATTCTGCCTTCCTGCAGCTGCACGCGTTCCCACAACCCTTCGTGCAGCGGCAAGAAATCATCCGCAAGAGGTGTTGTGGGGCTGCATCTCTGGTCATCATTTTGGGGTTGAGGCCTTGTGGCGTGGATATCCACCCCCAGGAGAGAGGGTTCAGTGTGACTCCCAACCACGCCTGTACCTGTAAGAAGATTGTACATGAGAATAGAAAAATGATGAATGATATGTAACTGATGTAAGGACAAATTTTTACCTGATGGTATATCCGCAAGGAGTGAAATCGAGCAGAGTCTCGTGTAGGAGGTAACCTGGCTAGATTGAAGCTGGTTTTCGTCGCAGCCCTGACGAATAGTTGGTACCGCAGCTCGTCAAGGTTATGGGTGTTGGGGTTGCCTCCGTATAGAGCAATTATGACTCCCTCTCCTGCTGCTGCTATCTCGTCAGGTGTAGAGTTGGTGTCGAGAAAAATAGCAGCTTGCTTTTCAACGTCCGGATTTGTTTCGACTATGGACATCATTTGCTTCTTCCCTAAGCCAAAGAAGCAGGATGTCGAGTCACAACCACTAAAGGCATGGATGAAGAGGAAAAACTCTGGTTGCAAAGAGGATTTTGAAGAAGCGATGCTGGAATACATGACATCTGATGCTTTGCCTCTTCCACATTTATTGTAAAAAATTTCACGTTGGTTTGAGATCGCAGTAAGGATGATCAGCAAGTCAATGTCCTCACCAACGACTACCACTATATCATAGGTAGAGGCAGCAGTTACAGCTGTAGTGATGATGAGCCTATCAGCATCTTCCTCTGCTTGGAGTACTTGAATGTTGTGATTTCCAATTTTTGTTGTCAGCAGCTTTATGAAACGAATCTTGTTTTTGTCATTTGACAAGAATTTCTGTTGAGGAACCTGTGCCATGGTTTTCTCATCAACGATTCTCTCTCGCGATGAGTGTAACTTGGCTCTTCGAAGACGCTCAGAGCTCTTTGTGTTTTTCTGTACAGCATCTATGGGGTAACCATCGACAACTACTGCCACGTTTGAGCCATAGTGATGAGTAATGTACTGTATGTATCTGTCAGCTATCGCACCAAATGATGAGCTTCGAGGCCACACAACTTTGTGAAGTAGATGCCCTCCATCCACTACTACAAACTTCGTTAACACTTGCTTCTCATTTAAGGTTACAGGTTGAAATACTGAATACAAGGTGGATTTTGTGCCCTTTCTCATTCCCTCTTCAGAGAACAATGACATTTAGATTGGTGACAGTTCGTAAGTGAAGAACTCTCGCAATTCTTCATCCGATTGTTTTAAGACACACAACCTGTGAAACAGTGTTAGAGGATCAACAGTTACCTGTTTATTGCCAACAGTAATAGTTCGTACAGCTGAAGAAAGGGACACCACATTGTTTTTACGTTTGAATTTCACTTCCTGGAAGTTCTGGTCAACCATCTTTAGCATCGATTCTCTCCCAATCTCTAGAGCCATGTGGCTGTTGACACTAGATTCTCCAACCAGGCCACTGCTGATGGACATAATGAAATCTGTTGTAAGGAATGGAGGGTGCTGTGCAAACCATCTACAGAGTTTTTCAGTATCTGATTCATCTCTGGTGACACGAGATGGTCGCATGTCAACATGTTGTTCAGTTGTTGCAGTGGTAACCTCGCAGTATGTTTCCACTTCATGGCAGATATTATGTAGATGCCTAATGTCCATCGAGAGAGTACACTGTCAGTCATACCACGTCCTCGGGTGAGCCCTCCATAGCTTTTCATAGATTTCATCAGTACTTGCTCAATGGTCATATCTGACCATATACCCGACCAAAATTTAGTTAGTGCGCCGGATACTTCACCAAAGTATCCCTTGAAAAACTTGAAAAATGATAAACTTTGAAAGCCTTAATCTCGGAAACTATTTTGTCTACAGAGACAAATCTAGTATCATATTGTAGAAAATTTAGTCTACTTTAAAAACGTCCTAAGAATTTTTTTTCAAAAACTAGTCCTTTAGGGTTATAATCGCCAAAATTAAAAAAAAAAAAAACATTTTTTCGCGGTTTTTTCGATTTTTGACAAAGTTGCGTTCGGCGCTCGAGGTCACAAACTTGGATTATTCACTAGGCCAACATCATAAACAAGTCTGCAAAAAATCAGAACTACCAGATTTGACGCATACTACCCCATACTTTCAGACGACAAAGTTACTGGACTAAAAAGGAAATTACATTTTATGTTCTTAGTGAGAAATGTATAAGAATATATAGACTAAGACCACTTTTTTTTAATTTTTAATTAGATTTATTGTATGTCCTTCTCTGTAATTTTTCCATAAATAAATAAACTATGCCAAGTTTCATTAAAATTTGTCTAATGTATTTTGCGTGATACGCATTCAGAGAGATAGACAGACAGAGAAAAATTCCAAAATTGTTATTTTAAACTCTGTATTACTCGTGTTTTTACACTGCAACGATTTTTTTCAAAGAATTTAAATGTAGACACATCATACACGGCTTTGTTATACACGATAGATATAGATTGCGTATGGTCGTTAATTTACGCATTGGTATTGGTTTCATAGATATTGGTTGTTCATAGATTTTGTTAACGAAAAACAGCAATCCGAAGCAACAAAAATTTCGTCACGATAATAATAATTTTAAAATTGTAATGATACATAATTTTCTCAACCGTGCGAGGCCGGCGCAAGTCTCTAGTTGTTGGTAAATAAATAAATCGTACTCAAGCATTTTCTTGTTGTATGTAAACGGCGTCTGAATTAATCATTCATAAACAACACCATAGCGTGTCATATAGATGTATGGGCAATGATAAAGGGATTATAAATAAATAAGTAATTTGCATATTAGTCGAATGTCCCAGTAGCCCGAGTGCTTGAGCCCTCTGGGTAGCAGTTACGATAATACGTGTTATACGTATATAATCTATATTAACATTGTAAAATATTGTTCCACCCCATGAGGTCACTCAATATGGAACCAAATTGGTTGATCAATGGATGGAACCTTAAGATGGTTATAGATGGACCTGCCTTTTGGACTTCGACGATAATGTGATGTGCTGGCAACGCCGACATTAATTTTAAACACTAATTAAATCATTACTGGCTATTATTTCTCTTTGTAACGTGCACCACCTGTAATCTTTATGATTCTTTGTGATCTCCAAAATTGATAAAACGCAGCTAAGTTTAAGCCACCTAAAATCTAAACTGAAAGATTTTAATTCATGTTGATCTAACCCCGGTCCCAGACCGGGTTTGCCAGATATGTACAAACACGCACTTTGCAAATACCTACTTGTACAAACATTTCGTCTTCTTTGCAAATACTTGTAGAAATATTTTGGTCTTTGCGCAAATATATCGCTTGTTGGCTATTCCTGTGTCGATTTTTTGGCTTATATCAAAGGGCGCAACCCGCAAATATTTGAGATGGCTCCCACGCATTTGCAGAGTCAGTTAGTTAGCTGTTTGACGCTATCCAGAACGGACGATTATTTTGTTTCTACGTATATAACGGAGTAAATGAATGATCCACAAATATTAGCGAAACCTGTGTGGTTGGTCCCTGGAGTTTAAAAATAGTTCCTAAAACATGTGTAGGAATATTTTTATATATCTGGACCCATATCCGGGACCGGCTTTAGAGTATTTAAATCTAAGATGTCGGTAAAAATATTTAATACGGACGCCGTAAAGGCAGGTTTTCTGAAAGAAATTGATCTAATAGCTCGATCGGTATACACTACAAACTTGATCGACAAGCGCACCGAAATATCAATTGGACCCATTTGACTCCATCGAACGACGACGTGCTGTTTGAATTGCTGACATCCCACTCTCACGTCTCTATCTGTGTTCTATCGCCTGTACAATGGGAAATGCTCTGAAGAATTGTTCAATATTATTCTCACCTCGGGTTTCTATAACCGCACCTCCCGGCACAAAAGTGCGGTGCATCCGCATTTCCTCGATAACTACGGAGGTGTCGCGTACTGTTCGGCCCAAAAACCATTTTATACAGCGAACCCGTAGGCTGTGGAAAGAACTGCATCAAGAGGTTTTTCCATTAAGCTAACATATGGGATTCTTCAAGAAGGCTGTGAATAAGATTTTACAAGGTCGGCGGCGTACCCGCATACCTCCCGATGTTGCAGGTGTAACACTTACCATCACGTGGGACCGCTTGCTCGTTCGCCCACGTCACTACCTATATAAAACCAAAAATATAAACAAAAAAAATCTTACGCAATGTATTAGATATAATCTGCGCCCTGTGCACGTAAGTACGAGTATTATTACGTATTCTATGCCTATGCGTTAATTTAAGTGTGTCATACTTGTCACATTCTAGGGATTTATCATTTGTAACCACTCCAACGCACAGTGTTGGTTACGAATTGACTTGGTCAATTGACTTGACCTGCTTCGTCGGATCTGGTTCATGCATGCGTTCAGACTGCCTCTAAGAAAAAAAGACTCACTCGTGTAAATATAGGGGAAATTGCTATTAACATTAATAGCAATTTCCTTTTCCATGTTGTAAATTTTAATATTTGAAATTTTATTACTGATCCGATATAGACGGAAATTGATCAAAACTGGTTTTAATAAGGATGAGAGAAGCTAACGTAAAATAAAATCGTCAATATTAGATGTCTCAAGTGTTTGAAAATGACAGACAAGAAGATTATATGTTATATTCCTATGAAGAAAATTTCAAGTGGTAAAGCAAATATTCAACTTTTTAAAGATTTTAGTTCAAAGATTTTAGGTATTGTTTTAAACGATTTCTTTCAATGTTTGAGAAAACCAATTTTACACACCAGAGCTACAGTCATTTTGTGTATTAAAGAAATATTAGTATAAAGATTTATAACATTGTATTTCATATTATGTTATTACTAAATAAAAATATGTACGTTTATTCATAGATTATTAGTAATAATCTATGAATAAACGTACATATTTTTATTTTAGGTAAACATATATAAATGTATACCAATAAGAGCAGTATACAAAACAAATACGAACATATCCTTATTACAATTATTACTAGCATGTAAAAATGTATGTTGATGATCACGTATTATAATTTACAATGTCTTTATAAATGAAGCTGAACGGCTGTTAATAACGTTATAATTAACACAATCGGTTTAATTCCAGGTGCGTTCTCGCATACCTATAGGAGTTACCAACATGACAAGATTAATAACTTTGGAACGGAGCACCGCGTTCACATAGCTGTTGTAGCGTAACGTTAATATTGCTGTCGATTTTCATAACCGTTATAAAGACAATAACGGTTTTGTTCTGTAATTACTAATAATGTATGCTATTTGTTAAAGGCGTTTGTTAATGTGCTTTAGCAGTTTCCAAAACTGTCGATCTTTAATAGAGATGATATAAAAGAAAAGACATATTTTAAAAACCGCTTGGTCTTTTTTAAAAATACCTCTTTTTACGAAATTTTTGAGCGCCCAACATAGTAAACCAAACATGGAATACTCATACAAAATACCTATCTGTTAATCTGCTATAGGTACCTAATCCATGTGTGTCGTTTGACTTCTCCTAATGGTTCTAGCCACATGTTTACTACGTAGACCTCGAATCAATCGCTATTGTATGTAGTAAAATTTAAAGTGGACTTTTGTAATAGTATAATCCTAATTTCATAATCCGTTATTTAGATACTACTTATTTACTCTTGACGTGATATTGTAATTTTGAACTTATACTCGAAACTTCGCACTTTTTAGATTCATTCTGAATGTTATATATTGTATTTTTGCATGTAAGTATTGTATTTGTATTTATATGTATGTATGTGTATCTATGTGGTTGTTGTAAAGTATGTATGCATTCTAATATTATAAGTAATTGCGAAATTATCACTTACGTCATATTTGTACCTTTCATCGCATATCCCAATATGCCACACTGCTCAACCCAAATAAATGTAGACTGGTAGAGAATGCCTCAAGGCACTAAGTTCTCCTTTTGTTCGACTATATGTTAAAGTGAGGAATTGTAGAAAAAGTCGCTCAAATTTTTCGTTGTCAAATTGTCGAATTGCCTAACTTTATATGTAATGTAATATTTAAAATAGGTATGTAATACAACATCTGGGGTCTCCAGACAATAAGAAACGAATTGGATGCGATCAGCGCGGCCATAGTTTGACTACGTATAGTTATATGAATAGGTAGTTTCAGTACATTCCTTCATTGAAAGTAGGCATTAAATCTATATTTATCTTAAAGTCTATGGTATTTAGGCGACCCAATTATTCTTTTATATAATAAAATAATTACCTTGTTCAATAAATTAAAATGACCACTTACACAAACCATCAAACATCAGCGTTCGTTTTATTGCTTCAGACTAGCTGATGGTTACAATTATAACAACATTCTTGTTATTTTACGGCGCTATATTTTATTACTTATTTTATTGTTCACATTTCGTTTCACTCAACGTATAAGAATAATTGCCGAGATATGATGTTTTAAAACTCTTCAGTCTTACATCATTGTGTTCATAAAAAGGCAGGCATTTTATTTTAATTTTCGCGAATTTTCCGCTACACCTACGTTAAAACGAGTATAAATTAATACATATGAGTTGCTGTTTTTTATTATAATTAATTATTTTTGTTTTGCAATTTCAAATATGTGTTATCCCCTTTTTCAAAACATCAATAATTCGTTTATTTTTCTGTCCCTATTGGGATAGTTACATAGTTTGGGAATACATATTCCCAAACTCTTGGGGTGGCCAAGAGGTGTACCTATTCTGTTTTCTTCTATTTTTGTAGGGGAGCATACTTGGAACAGACAACAGGAACAATCCATCATGAATAAGTAGTAATGAAAATTCTTATAATTTTCGAATATAAATGCGTCTAATGCGTTCAAACGACATATAATACAATATCAACCACGTGTAAGAGCCTTATCATAACACACAACGTACCTACTGTGCGTTGTTGATTTCATCGCTTCCGTTCTGGAGACACGATGATTTAAAGGCGATTGTACAAGAGAAGTTGTTCTAAACTACGCCTGAGTTAATCTATTATAAGTAATATTTGTCCTAAAGGAATTCAAACCCGGGACATTTGGAAGCAGGCAGGTGCACTATTGACCAGGGTAATCACATCCTTAAATAACATCCCAATCCGTTATACCATCATCAGCGCTTTTAATGTCCACTGCTGAACACATTACCTTGTGTATGAGGGATGGCGAGTTGAGTCTTAGAGGTGATGCCCCAAGGCTACCACAGCCTTGGGGCTTGTGGTAGCCGCTTTGTTAAACCTTAAATCGCCTTTTACGACACCCAGGCGAAGACATGGGGTAATGCTATTCCAAAGTTGGCCAACACCCCAAGGCCGGCGCCGGCCGGTCTAAACAACCCAATAATTAAAATTAAATTTATTATTGGGATGTTCTTTCTAGAAATCCTATATGTAGATATTTACCTACGAGTACACTCCGATCTCACATAATAGTCCTCGAGCGTCTAAGGCGTTGACACCTTGTCATAAACCCATAAAGTAAACCCACGACAATGGGACAGCACAAATGATGCGTCCGGGATACGAACCCGGGATTGGTTAGCAGGCGGCGCACGGTGCGCTCATTTGCACCAAGTCGTGTTTGCATTTTTGCATCGTGGGAGCGGAGACACGCGCATATTCGGCAAAGAATACAAACAATGTGAACGTGTGTTCAAGCTATACCACTTTAGTACCTACTTAAATATATTTTATTTATACTCTAAACAGATCTAAATAACACACAACGTAAACTTTCTATTTAACTATTTTCTTATTTTTTTATTTTCTTTTCTATTTAACCCAAAGGTTGGCCGGTAGACAATGACTTAAGGCATCAAGCACGCCTTTTATACTATAATGTGCATTAGAGTTTTTTGAATAAATGTGTATAACATAAAAAGGGATTAAGATATAAGACGAGCTCATCTGCTTGCGAGATATCGTACATCAAACTCGGCGGCAGTAAAGTGTGTGAGATTGGTCATAGTGTACTGAAATGCTATATTAACTTGCAAGAGACTAAAATCAAAAGCTACGTAAATACATACACATATATATAAATCATACATACATAAACAATATACATAAGTTTCAGTCGCTTTTTAAATACAGGAAGAGGGGCAGGGACTATCACGAATAGTACAAGGTAGGTAATGCGTGCTATGGACACTCATATATGGTCGCTCGAACAGAAAGAGAGTTATTATGAGTAACAATTTTGAAGAGAGAAAATGTAAAGGGTTATTTATCTATACTGGAGATTAAACAAAAGAAACACTCACGCGAGTAATTTGGAGAAGAAGGACTGTAAAACATAATGTTATAAAGAAGAGAGAGTACGTGGAAATTCGCTAAAGCGAATAGGCGACCATTTAAGCTGTTTCTGGAATTCCGCTATGTGATCAAATTTGCGTAAGCTATAGAAGAAGTGGATACATAAATTTTGTAGTCGTTCAAATAGATTCAGTAGGTCTTCAGTAACATTTGAGTGGTAACATGTGCGTAATTAATTGACCAATGAATGAAGATATATTTATTTGTTGTTCTGGTATTTTATAATATGAAAATTTTGAATTGAGGCTAGGTAACCCAAATGGGAATTTATATTCGAAAATTTGTACCTTTACCTAGATGTTTATAAAAAATCTATAAAAAAAATAATATATAATTATAGTTAACGTTTAAAAAATATTTCAAGTGAAAAGTGACTTCGCTCGTTAAAATTCATAAAAGTTTTTTGTCTTCATATATGGCAATGGTGCAATTAGCACATTCTGCCAGTGTCAAGAGTTCTTCGTAAATTCAAAAAAATTTAAAATTGTCCATGTCCAGTCCCGTCAACTGAACTAAGTCAAGAGTGGCTGAGTAAAGTGTTAGTAGGTTTACTAAAGACAAAAGAGGACTCCTTGAAAGCACACCAAAAACGCTCTCCTATGCTTTTGTTCGCTTATCACCAACATTAAGCACGAAAAGCACTTCGATGTTTCATAAACTATCACTATGAAACCGCAAAACGCACAGTACACAATTTCTCAATTAATAAAACAAATACTCCACTACAACTCGAGTTCCCGCCAAAAAGTCCCCTTCATAAAAGTTAAATAGTTCCGTACTAAGTAATGAGATAAGACTAGTCGTTAATTTTAATCTATGAAAAGAAATAAAATTTAACTGAATAATCTCAAAAATAACGTTTTTAATTAACATGAAGCTTGGTTTTAATACCACTTAAACCTAGCGGAGAGTCGACGAAAAGCGTAACTTTTTCCGGTTTAATTACTATTAAAATATTCGAGTAAGTTTATATTGAAGAAAAAAGAACACACAATAAAGCATTAGCTGCTCGTCAAACACCCCACGGCTCACTGTCCACCATCATTAAGAAACTTTCTAAATTATCGTTGACGCAAAAATGGAAAATATAACTTTCTTCTGACTGACGTAACATACTTTTAACCGAGTTAGAAGTTGTAATGTTTTCAAAACTAAGAACCGTAGCGTTCGCCTAAATATCAAGTTTTCTTTTGTGTAAACCTGTGGTTATACGGAAAAAGGAGACAAGTCACGAAAGAAAATTAACAAAACAATGAAATGGAGATGAGGATTTAAAACACCTGTAGATAAAAAATATGTTCACATTTTCGACTCATCTCGCGATAGAATTGATTAGAACATAGAGCTTGGTTAAGGATATGCAAATAACTTATTTCTATAACATTGGTGTTTTATCTCCTTTTTCCATAAAAATAATGCACATCAAAGAAATAATATACCAACCTAAATTAAAAACTATACAAAGGTTTGACTTAGGTATTAATAAAGGTTGACTTAGGTATTAATTAATTAGGTATGTGCAGGCCATACACATTGGCAGTAAACTATAAGGCGGCGATCCCAACAGTTCAGCAATAATTGCAGTGAAACGAGACTTTATTGACATAGAGCCCTAAATCTTCAATAATAATGTGTAGGCAAGAAGTGCGCTTATAATAAAAAAACTATAGAATAAGTTTATTAGCCCCACCTGACCGTAGCATTAAACAAAAAATACTTAATTAGATAAAACTAAAAGTAATGTTCGTGTTGTAAGTGAACTTACGTGAACTCTATAAGCTCATTAGCGTTCGTCTGCAGACAGTGTAAGAGCCGGTACGACGCTCACAAAGTTCGTTTAACGACAACGATATTAAGCTCCTTTCCAATACAACTTATGTAGTTCTGTCGTTGTGTAGCAACAAAAATATCAGATTTATAAAATCCCATAGTAAGACATAGGCTTCGCCTTACAATCACTAGGTGTTTTAGGCCATAATCCCACCACATGAGCTCAATTAGGATAACTGTCACATTTCACAATTACGAGTATATTCATTTCTCACGCTTTAAGTCTATGATTTTTGGTACAAAATCCCAACCCCTTAAAAACTTTTTTCTCCTTTTCTTATATGACAATAGCGCGGTTAGCACATTGTGCCTTGTGCCACTTCGTGGGGCAAGACATCGTGGGGAAAACAGCCGAAATAGATGGCAGAAATGTATATTTCAATTTCAACAGTGTACAGTGTTGTGTCGGAGTAGAAAACACTGGACCGTGTATCATAACGATAATATGATAATGATTGGCAGTGCAGTTACTTTATATCCAAGGAAAAAGTTTAGTACATACATCTGAATCTGTAAAATTTGTCAGCTAAAATTACGTATTACTATTACTATAAAAAAAGACGAGCAGATAGTCAAACAGTTAGAGGAAGTTAGAGAAACCCGAAAGTTGTAAAATGAACTGCTAACCGAGATTGTTCGTTTAGGCTACAATATAGGGCTCTTCAAGAGAGCTGTGAACAGGATTCTGCAAGGTGGACGCGCACCCGCAAGCCCCCTCCCTGGTGTTGCAGCTGTCCATGGGTGGCGGTGATCACTTACCATCATGTGGCCTGCCCGCTCGTGTGCCGCTAATGCTATATCTAAATATAAAAAAGCGCACTAGAAAATGTTTATAAATGGCAAGCGAGGTGTACTAAAGTGCCAAATGTGACTAGTGTTCGATATATAATAGGTGCATATGTGTCTATATTTAGCCTCTGGTTGTTTGATATAAATAAATAATAAAAATATTATCATAACGTATAAATAAAACATCGAGGCATCGCAGTATAAAAGCATTTTTAACACACATACTAAAAGTAATCAACCAAAAAATAGTAGAAAATCAACCAAATTAGGTTTTGTCCAAGTATGTACCAACTTTTACCAACATTGCAATTAAACAACTTTTAACGGTTTAAATCGCGTATATTTGACATGATTTATATCCCGACGTTTCGAACACTTTGCAGTGGACGTGGTCACGGGGTGACTAATTGATTTTATTTGTCACTTGAGTTATTAAGAAATTATTACTACCGTCTGAAATTTTTTGAACTACCGTCTGAAATTTTTTTTAATCATAAGAGGAGCATCGGTATCCGGATAAAAGAACACATAGCTGACATGAAGAACAGACGCTCGACCAAGTCTGCAGTTTGTGAACATGCTCTGGACAAACCCAACCATTACATTCGATTTGATAATCCACAAATCCTCGCTAGAGAGACCCGGTACATGCCAAGAATGTTACGCGAGGCTATTGAAATTAAGAAACACCCAAATTTCAATAGAGAAGATGGTTGGCAAGTACCACCAGCTTGGGATCCAGTCATTAAATTAATTAAATCACAAGGCCAACGCCATACTGCAAGACCTCTGGACACCGTGAGCGAATACTGCGTGCATAGGGAATGTTATGATTAAAAAAATTTCAGACGGTAGTTCAAAAAATTTCAGACGGTAGTAATAATTTCTTAATAACTCAAGTGACAAATAAAATCAATTAGTCACCCCGTGACCACGTCCACTGCAAAGTGTTCGAAACGTCGGGATATAAATCATGTCAAATATACGCGATTTAAACCGTTAAAAGTTGTTTAATTGCAATGTATAGTAATCGCGAAAACCTAAGAAAATATTATTTTACCAACATTTCTAAGTACACAATTTTCTTGGTAATGTTCTCTGTCGCGTTGCGTCGCTATTTTCAAAGTATCTTTATAATGCGATTATTGGACGAACTATACACGTATAGAGACTCGAGTCTTTATTTTTATTCATTCTTCAACTAAAAATGGATAAGTTAAGTAGACATTAAATAGTATCATGACTTTTAAAATATATTTCTAGGCCAATTGGTAGAGAATTGACAAAATAAGTGAGCGAAATAATCGAAAATCATGTGAGGTCTGTTTGTTTTAAGTATATATATATAGTACAAATAATAATATACACAAATAAAATAATATTTCATTATAGGTACACATATCTGCATAATACACATGAGAAGAGAAAACTTAGTAATAGAGCGTCAGAAGTTGGGCAGAAAATATAGATCCCTAACACAGATTTAATTAATTTCTGATGAACTGACTTTCGATTTTTTTTTATTTTATACATTAAAATGCACCCTGTCGCTTACAGTTTGCGTTAGGATCAGTGAGTGATCCAGTGAACAACACTGAAAACCTTTTAGTCGCGGGTAAAGGTGTAAAAAATGTAGCAGTACCTCTGAACTGAGTCACGGGAATTTTCGCGGTACTTGTCTATCCATTGAAATATCGATCGCATTGTAGAGTAGACTTATTCATCGGAATTTCCTTTCGCAGAATGCTGTGATGTTATACAAAAGCTGAAATTGCTAGGGGTGAATGACAAATATTTAAAAAGGCAAATTTATTAAACCGATTTATATAAGGAGTTTTCTATTCAACCTATTTATGTACGAGTATGAAATGTTTAAATATGATTTTTATCTAATCTTTTTTATTGTGAAGTTATATATATATACTTTTAATTTTATGACAAATTATATCAAAAATATTGAAGCTTATATTAAAAAAATGAAAATATTGAATGAAAAATATTCAATTTCTCATATGTTCCTAGTTTTCTCGAAAAGCTCTGGAGAGATTTGTCCTGATTTTTTTTTTAAATTGGTATGGGTAAGTAATATTTTTTTTGTAAATATTAGGGGTTAAAGTATGAAATTGCCGATTTGTACTGAAAAATTAAAACTAGTTTTTTTCTAAAATGTAACATATTTATTTAATCAAAATATTTACCCTCATTATCTATACATTGTTGCCATCTAATCGGAAGTTCATTTATGCCTTTGCGATAGAACTCTGGGGATGTAGATTCGACAAACTGTGTGAAAGCATTTTGTACTGCCTCTTGGGTAGAAAATTTTTTACCACGTAGAAAATTGTCCAAATCACGAAAAAAATGGTAGTCCGTTGGAGCAAGGTCTGGCGAGTACGGAGGATGACATATGGTTTCTAACTGCAGCTCCTGTAGAGTTACAACGGTTTCTCGTGCAGTGTGAGGTCTTGCGTTATCATGGAGCAATAATGGTGAAGATCGATTCACGAGTCGGGGCTGTTTCACTGCTAGTTTCGCCATCATTGTTCGAAGTTCGGCACAGTAAACATCTGCTGTTATTGCTTGACCAGACCTGAGAAACCTATAGTGAATAACACCATGAATAGACCACCAAACAGTTACCATTACCTTTTTATTGGTAAGCTTTGCCTTAGGGCACTGTTGCGGCGTTTGACCTGGGGTCAGCCATTGCATTTTTCGCTTTCGGTTATTGTAAAGAATCCACTTTTCGTCACATGTCACAATTCGATCCAATATTCCTTCATTTCTGTACCGATTCAACAAGGCAACGCAAGTTTCAACACGCGTTTCTTTCTGCAGATCAGTCAAATCATGAGGCACCCATTTTTCATATTTTTTTATCTTATTGATTTGATGCAAATGAGTCAATATTGTAGGTAAGGTAACGTTAAACCATGCCGCTAATTCCTGCGTAGTTTGACTCGGATCGGCTTCCACCATCTCCTTGAATTCAGCGTTATTCACCTGTGTGGACGGTCTTCCACGTGGTTCGTTCTTCAAGTCGAAGTTTCCATTACGAAAGCGTTTAAACCAAAAACGCACGGTTCGTTCATTAGCAGTCTCCTCTCCAAACGCAGCATTGATATTGATAGCCGTTTCTGCCGCGTTAGTTCCGTTCCGGAACTCGTATTCAAAGATTACTCGGATTTTGGAAGTATCCATCTTTCCCGTCTAAGCTGAATAAAAGAAACAATTGAAAGTCGAAAATCGAATGTTGCACATTTTTTAAAACAAGAAAGAACCTCATAGGTATTATGTGAAAAAAGTTTCACTCGAAAATCTCACACCATGAAGGTTTTATGTCAATTCAAAGTATCTATTACTATAAAACGGCAATTTCATACTTTAACCCCTATTACAACCTCATCCATATAATTATCATCAAAATTAAAATTTATAATACGAGTATTTAATAGACACAAGTCTACTTACAATCATATTGGAACACGAGTGAAATTGTACAAGTATACAATTGCACGAGTATACACTTTTAATTTTAATCTAACTGAAGATTGTCGCACAGGAAATCCGCCGATATATATCGTGATAGACACAGGAACGCAGTCGAGGGCAAGGGTAAATCTTCTTGATATCAGCCTATAACTTTCCACAGCAGGACACAGGTCTCCCTTCGTGAATCACTGGGGGGTTTCGAGCTATATTCACCACGCGAGTTAGTATTGGTGTATACACATATTGTAGATATTTTTATTTCCAAAATATGCTGGTTTCCTCACGATGTTTTCTAGCTAGCGATAATTTTAAAAATCCCTACTTAACTAAACTCAGTGGTACGGACCGAGAATTTGCACTCATCACACCAATATGAGTCGAGTGACATCAGACTGTCACTGCTCTTCTACCAAGGAAATATCGGGATAAATTGTACCATAAATGTTATAACTATGCCAAGTTTTATTAAATTATGTCCAGTGGTTTTTGCGTGATGCGCGTTCAGACAGACAAAAAATCCAAAAATTGCTATTTTGGGCTCTGTATCATTCATACATAGGGTAAAAATAACTTAATTCATAACTTAAAAAATACTGAAAATTTCCGGAACTGGCCACTTACATGAACAATATTTAAAAAGTAATTACGATATTTGAAAATGGAACTCTTTGGCTGTAGAATAAAGTTTGTTTCATCTAAATGTCATTTGTTTTTCATTGTGGCGTCATTTTAAAAATGGCGTGTCTGCATTACGATTGATTTAACTCATGAAAATTGTTGCTGTATGATTTTCTACGATTTTAAGTAAAATTTGACAGCTCAGCAGAGCCTCGCTCGGCTTCAAACTACTTTTGGCGATGAAGCACCAACCAAGACGACAATTTATAGCTGGTTTGCAGAATTTAAGCGCGATCGTGTCAATCTCAGTGACGAATTTCGTGAAGGTCGCCCGTCCACCGCTGTCAACAACAAAAACATCAATGCTGTGCGCCATATGATCGAAACAGACAGGCATGTGATCTACCATGAGATTCGGACATCTTTAGGCATAGGCATGATTCAGATACAATCAATCTTACACAAACAATTGGCTGTGCGAGAGGTGTGCTCGCGGTTGATACAATTTCCCACACAATTTGATTGAAGGTCAAAAAACTGAACGCGTCACTTGGTGCAATGCCATGCTTACCAGATTCAATGACAGGGCGTCAAATTTGGTGTGGAACATAGTAACAGGTGACGAAACATGGATTTACAGCTATGACCCCGAAACAAAGCAGCAATCTACCATTTCGGTCTCTCAAGGTGAGCCGAACTCCTCCAAAGTGGCGCGTGTACAAAGTGCCGCGAAGCAGATGATAGCTTCTTTTTTTAGAAAAAACTAGCTAAGTAGCTACTGTTGCTTTGGAGAATCGTCGTACCGTGAATGCTGATTGGTACACGACCATTTGCTTGCCGGAAGTTATTGACGAACTCCGTAAAAACAACCGTAAACGCCGCATAATCTTGCACAATGACAATGCCAGCTCTCACACGGCCATACAAACAAACGACTTTTTGAAGGCGAAAAACGTAGAACTCTTGTGACTTCTTCTTGTTTCCAAAAATTAAGAACCAATTACGCAACCAAAAATTTTCATCACCAGAAGAGACTGTTGAAGAGTATGAAGAGAGTCGTGTTTCCGAGGGCACCACGGAGGAGTGGAATAAATGTTATGGAAATTGGTTTATTCGTATGAAAAAGTGTATTGACGCTCACGGAGAATATTTTAAGAAACAATAAATTGATTTTTGGCCACTCATTGTAATTTTTTCTTATTCATTCCGGAAATTTTCAGTGTGGCCCTCGTAGTGTACACTGCAATGATTTTCTCAAAAAATACTTCATCTACAGACACGGCTCTGTTACGATTTTATTAGATGTATAGACAAATGTGAGTCCATCAATGTCTGACATGTCACCCCTTGCAGCGTAGCTTCGAGAACAGTTTTTTTAATTCCTGTATTTACGTTATCAAAGGGTGAGCATGCATTTTCATGATTTAATTATAGGCTTTATCCGGCATATTGCGTGCTACGCCACGTCTCGTCTGCACACGCGAAGTGACTTATTTTCACGTTTAATTTACCATGAACCGCACTTTTATTAAACTTGCCTATATTTTGTGGGTTATTCATATTGATAACATTTCTCACGTGACTTTGGTCAAGGCAAAAAAGAAACAAAGGCTAGGACAACGTTAAAGAGTCTATTAAAATAAATTAGTATCTTAATCGCTAAATATAAATGTTCCACTGTTTAACACTAATCAACGGTTAATAAATCACATGCAAGTTTTGTCTGCTACTGTCTTATTGGCCACATAAACTGACTGTTTAATTACAGCAATCAATCTTCACCATTCGCACGCGGAAGACTCACGCGTGGCGCAGTAAAATGTTATGGCTCTTTGGTCATTCACTGCAGTATTTAACCAGTACTGTATACGCTAGGGCCGCTATTTAAGAGCGTTTAACCCGTCGATTCAGTAATTAACAGTTTGTTTACGTATGTACGTCGGTCGAGGCCTCGTACACGACGGCGCACACGATGTTCCGCGTGCCACAGTGTGCACACAATCCGTCAGGCACAGCACAAATAAACCCTCAAAGCTAAGATTAAATGGTTTCCGTTCAAAATATAAGGCGTGGAATGTAGGACATAAGAGAAAGTGAAAAGTTGGAAAGCTCTTAAATTGTAGGCTTCCAAGTATAAAGAGAACATGAGTATGGATAGATTATGAAATTAAAAAATTGTCTGAAATAAAAAAAAGAACAGTGATTAAAATAAACTAAGTATTTTTAGGTAAACAAATTAAGTTATAGGTTGAGAAATCAAATTTTGAGAACATCGATTTTAAATATTTTAGTTTAAAAATCTATTAATGTCTATTAATATTCAAGAAATTCCCGTATTAGCGTTACTTTGTGCTATAATATATTGCAAAATAAAAAGAAATTACTTAAAATTCTACGAATACGAGTACATTAACATCGTTAAAAAATAATTTAGCCAAGCGGGGTCTTTCTTACTAAACTTCTGTATATAACTTGTGATTTAACGACGACGTAGTATGGAATATGGGACTGGGATTGGTAGGTACTGGTATGGGAGTACATATCTATACTCGTAAGGGATATTATGTTACCCAATTTTACTAAATGGACCTGTTATATGGACTACGTCTATGGGGAAACTCTGTAACAGGCTCTATTCTCTAATAGCCTTTACAGTTCAGAAAAAATGCATAAGAGCTATTTGTGGAGCTTAGTTTTTGGTTTTTGGACTATTATTTAAAAAAAATCCCTATGCCTAAAACAAAAAGTTTCTCCTGCCTTGTTTGTATATTAGAAAAATATGTACATTTGTTAAACAATATCCTCGCTGCTACTTCAAAAGGCAGGTCGACACGGAGAATATGATAACAAGCAAGGACAGATCATACGTAGGCATCTTTAAGTAAATATAGGTATATAAAATATATATTTAGTAAAAGTGTTTTTTATATTTCCATTCGAATTTATAATGGATTTGTTATACTGAACTTGAAATACTGAACTTTGTTATTTTATATAAGACTGACAATATTGTGTACAATTTTATTGAACTAATAAAGAATTTGATTTTATCTCGGAAACTAGATGCCGATACTACGAGTACATCACTCTATGGTCAAAAACTCAAAAGAATTGATCAATTGTTTCATTCTCATAGTAACACGATGACCTGTTATGACTTATAAGATAAATTTTATGACGCTTAATCACTATTGATGAATCATTTCAACTTTTAACTGTAGCCACAACATAGGTACTCATGTTCATGCTTCAATAATAAAATAAAAGAAAGACATGTTTCAATAATAAAAAAAAAAACATGAAACTAGTTCACATTTCATTATTTTCATATTTTGTTCATTAAAACAGCTTCAGGCTTTTAGATTGCAGAATATGCTGAAACAAGATTCTATTCTTACTTTATTTATTTTTTGCTAATATAGTGATTTGCTTGTTAATTACTTTTTATTTATTTATCCAAGGAACTTCGGATAAACAGGAACTTCTTTTTAATTTCCTGTATCTACAAAGTATCTAAATAAAACAAAATAAAAAATATAAATGCCTATAAGTAGTGTTCTATATTTTAATGTAAACTGGAGCATGTTTTAACTCACGTGCGTTCTACATTTCACGCTGTAGGTATTACACAGTTTGTTAGTGTAAATCGAACAAACAAAGCTCTCAAACCGGAGCTTATTCAGCGCCAAGCAATGATGATGTGTTACGTAAAATAACCTACTATTACTTGCTAGCCGTTGCCTTCGGCTTCGTCTGTTTACGAGTAGAATCCAAATTTTGTCTGGGAAATGGTAAAGACCAAGTATTCTTATAAAACCAGTTTAGTTATCAAAATTACTAGACCATTTTCGATATTGATATTGAAAAATTGAGATATTGAAAATAGCAACAAAATCTTATATTGGCTTTATATTGTGTATATATATATGAGTTAAATACGAGTAGAGTTGAAACGATCTATAGGCATTATTAAAAGTTATAAGTAGGTACATATTCGAAATATCGGTTTCGTCTTTTATAGAGATTCGCTGCGATAGCAACCAATCATACATATATATTTTATAATGTAAATCGTGTCCGAATGCGTATAACAAAGGTATTTGTTTACCTTTTATATCTAGTCGACGTTTCGGCGCCGGCACGGGTTACACCAGCCGTGGTCACGTATTGATTAAAACAAATACAATTACAGGTAAACAAATACCTTTGTTATACGCGTTCAAACATGATTTACATTATAAAATGTATACAAAACGCGAAAGTTTCAAAGTTACATACAATCAAAAATAGTTTTAACTTTGTAGCAACTCGCTACGTTGATAACAATTCTCTCTCTGAAAGCTTTAAATTTCATGAACATTTGTCCAAAGTGCCGATATGTTTTATATTAAAACTTTTCTCAGATCATACTTATCTTATAATTTCTTTAATACTTAAATCTTAATTGAATAATCTGTTTATGATTATAATCGAAGAAAAGGTATTACAACGTCTTATAATTAAATTACCAAAAGGACAGATTGTATTAAAATAATTAGATAGGGGCAGCGGTTTAATCCAATAAATGAATACGAGTATAAAGCACATAAACCGCTACTTATCCGCATTAACTCTCAATTTAGAAGAATTATAGACTATAAAGTCGGTAACGTATGCTCTTTATCTAAGGCCGGCGTCCATAAATCCACAGTTAACATAGGGTTAATACTTACGCATTTGTAATATTACTCGCAGCGGTGATAGAAGCGTGAGAGCAACAGAGCCTTGGAGAATCAACTTGAGGGCAAATATAGCTGAATTTTCACTAAAGTGTAGATTTAGGTATCAACAGCAGCAACGGAAATCATGGAAAAGGGCAAAAGAAAACTAAACAACAAGGAATCTGGAAATTAAAGATTGAAGGCAGCGCTAGTGAGAAGGACGATTCTCTACTTTCCGTAGGTTTTAGAAGAAAAAAGGGTTTATACAAAAGTTTTAGAGCTGAATGAGCCAACGACGTATAGTTTTTATGTCATCAACCTGTTTTTCCACTGCTAGAATAGTCCTTTTCCAAGCTCTGCTATTATTCACGGTGCTATTATTCTGCTCTTCTCAGCCAGCCGGCGATTTTCTTAAAATCGTTAGTTGTGATCAAAGGGCCACTTATATGTATGATGGTGATTTTTTTTTAATATTTTGAAAGTGCACATCTTCATCGTCATCATTCGAAGTAGGAATAGGTACAAACTATGATCCTGCGACTCAATCTGTTAAGAAATTCGCCCTGCAGTTAGTTTACAAATTTCGTTAAAATCCATATTTGTTTGAAATCTTCCTAAAGGAAATGCTCTCCTAAAGTTTGTGGATAACTACCATTCCTCATTGGGAATGCGTGCTATATACAGCTTGAAAGCTGCTTGTGATTACGATAGGATTTCTTTGTCCTATATTGGAAGATTATAACTTGTTATAAGTTAAAGCAGTTAAGTAGATACAGACACGAATCTCAGTAGATCGCGTGTATCTCTACCATACATAGGTCCGGATATCACGCATTATGGCGAGACATCTTGTTATTAAAATATTAAACATGATCTATGGGCCAGTCGGGCTTTCCCGTGAGAACAGTCTAACTTTAAATAATAATGATGTATAATCAATTGAATTACAATATAATTTTGTTCCTATATCTTCAAGAAAACAAGCAATATGTTTATAATATATAAGTAGGTACATGTAGTCTGAATCTATTGAAATTGAAAAATAAATATTTATTAACGGAAAATAAAATATTTCATTTTGCACCACAATTCTTAAACCTAGAATTTAAAACAAGCTTATAAAGTATTTATCTATTGTACAGTTAATTAATTTTGAGTATTTCATTTTGAGAGCACTTAAAACTTTATCAGTTTTCTATTTCAGCACAACAATGGTTCCATTGTTCCCAGTAAAATTTTTAATAACCAAAGTTATCTTTGCCTTATAGTCATCAAATAAACACAAATGATAAACGTATAGGCTAGGTCGGCTTTATCTAAATCGGGATGAACTGCCGCTCCGCGGGCAGCCCCCTGGGGAACGCCGATATCAAATTAATAATATACATAGATAATTGTCTGTTTTATTATGGTAATGCAAAGAAAGCGAACAAATGAATAAGAAAGACGTGTAATTGATGGTAGAAAGATGGTAGATGAGCAGACAGTCCTCCTGGTGACAAGTGGATACTGTCGCCCGTAGATATCCGCGACACAGTCTACAGTAATAAATAAACGTTAGTATGAACTACACGTGATACAGTCTACCTTTTGATGAGTGTAATTAATAACAATATAAAAAAAATATTAGGGAAATTGTTAGGGAAATGTGGTGTATAAAAAATTATGAACGCCCTGGCGACGGCGGCGGGGAGCGAGTGATACGGCATTTCACTCCGTCCTGAAAAATGTCTAGTGTCGACGTTGTCAGTAGGCAATCCAATGATAAATTTAAATTATAGACCATTTAATATTTAATTATTACATTTATTTGTTCATATTATCTAACAATGACTCCGTCACGTTATATCCAAATTAAAAAATCGAAATATGTTAGTCTGAAAGTTTGTTCTTTCGATATACACTCAGTCGATTAAACGTTTGTGCGATGAAAGTTAGTGCTAAAGTACGGTAGAACATGTATTGTAGGTCAACAAAATTATAGTGCGATGGACGTTAGTGCGAAAGTATACTATGTATACAATGAGAATAAAAAATTATGTATATTAATCGCACACAAAAATTCTTTCGACCAAACAATACGTCGCACTACTGTACTTTCGCACTAACGACCATCGCACTATAATTCTGTCGACCTACAATACATCGTTCTACCGTACTTTAGCACTAACGTCCATCGCACTATAATTCTGTCGACCTACAATACATCGTTCTACCGTACTTTAGCACTAACGTCCATCGCACTATAATTCTGTCGACCTATAATACATCGTTCTACCGTACTTTAGCACTAACGTCCATCGCACTATAATTCTGTCGACCTACAATACATCGTTCTACCGTACTTTCGCACTAACGTCCATCGCACTATAATTCTGTCGACCTACAATACATCGTTCTACCGTACTTTAGCACTAACGTCCATCGCACTATAATTCTGTCGACCTACAATACATCGTTCTACCGTACTTTAGCACTAACGTCCATCGCACTATAATTCTGTCGACCTACAAGACATCGTTCTACCGTACTTTAGCACTAACGTCCATCGCACTATAATTCTGTCGACCTACAATACATCGTTCTACCGTACTTTAGCACTAACGTCCATCGCACTATAATTCTGTCGACCTACAATACATCGTTCTACCGTACTTTCGCACTAACGTCCATCGCACTATAATTCTGTCGACCTACAATACATCGTTCTACCGTACTTTGGCACTAACGTCCATCGCACTATAATTCTGTCGACCTACAATACATCGTTCTACCGTACTTTAGCACTAACGTCCATCGCACTATAATTCTGTCGACCTACAATACATCGTTCTACCGTACTTTAGCACTAACGTCCATCACACTATAGTTCTGTCGACCTACAATACATCGTTCTACCGTACTTTAGCACTAACGTCCATCGCACTATAATTCTGTCGACCTACAATACATCGTTCTACCGTACTTTAGCACTAACGTCCATTGCACTATAATTCTGTCGACCTACAATACATCGTTCTGCCGTACTTTGGCACTAACGTCCATCGCACTATAATTCTGTCGACCTACAATACATCGCTCTACCGTACTTTCGCACTAACATTCATCGCACGATAATTCTGCCGACCTACAATACATCGTTCTACCGTACTTTAGCACTAACGTCCATCGCACTATAATTCTGTCGACCTACAATACATCGTTCTACCGTACTTTAGCACCAACGTCCATCGCACTATAATTCTGTCGACCTACAATACATCGTTCTACCGTACTTTGGCACTAACGTCCATCGCACTATAATTCTGTCGACCTACAATACATCGCTCTACCGTACTTTGGCACTAACGTCCATCGCACTATAATTCTGTCGACCTACAATACATCGCTCTACCGTACTTTCGCACTAACATTCATCGCACGATAATTCTGCCGACCTACAATACATCGTTCTACCGTACTTTAGCACTAACGTCCATCGCACTATAATTCTGTCGACCTACAATACATCGTTCTACCGTACTTTAGCACCAACGTCCATCGCACTATAATTCTGTCGACCTACAATACATCGTTCTACCGTACTTTGGCACTAACGTCCATCGCACTATAATTCTGTCGACCTACAATACATCGCTCTACCGTACTTTGGCACTAACGTCCATCGCACTATAATTCTGTCGACCTACAATACATCGTTCTACCGTACTTTAGCACCAACGTCCATCGCACTATAATTCTGTCGACCTACAATACATCGTTCTACCGTACTTTGGCACTAACGTCCATCGCACTATAATTCTGTCGACCTACAATACATCGCTCTACCGTACTTTCGCACTAACATTCATCGCACGATAATTCTGCCGACCTACAATGCATGGTTCTACCGTACCTTCGCACTAACGTCCATCGTACAAATATTCGACAGAACATAGGTACATCGAAAGAACAAGCTTTCCGATTAACATACTTCGATTAAGTAAATGTCGACATAGGTAACGTGAAATACTAAAATATGAAAATTATAAATAAGATTATACTAAAGCCTATATACAAGAATAAACTACAATTTATTGCTAAAATTAAAATAAATTATATCACGTTTTCAGTATGAAGGTTAAAAATTCCTACATATTGAAACCGTTTTATTTTATGCATTATCTCGTTGAATGCCTAGACTGTTGCGTGGTGCGAGGTATTGGCGAGGTAGCCGGCCTTGGGATCGCTTGTGAAGTTTATAAAGGCGACTTGAATAGGCAGAATAGGGAGTGAGCACTAGGTTCCCTTGGACGTAGAGTTTCGACACCGAAAAGGACAAAAATATTTTCGGTGCCGATACTCCGGTATTTATTTAATTATTTAACCACTTGCACTAGAAAATTTATCATTCTAAACGTATGAGCTACATTCACATGTAACTCATAAGTAACTCACATAAGAGTATAAATAAAACGAACCTATCCATGTCAAATATCGTGATTCAATGAGCCTCTATAACATTTCAAATCGTTACAAAGTATCGCCACCTACGAAGCCTAGGCCCGGTGCAATAAACATTAAGTTGATTTATTAATTAATATCATACACCGGCTACCTACTATATCTTTAATATTTATTTGTATAGCTCACATGTGTTCATTTATCTCGGTGAGCTGCAAGGGAACGATAAACGTGTCGCAATGACATGTATAAAGCCACAGAGGGACCTACTTAGTAATGAAACTAGAGCCCATGCGTATTATAATCTCACTTCGGCGGTAATACTCGTATCTATTCCCTGCAAAAGAGACATCTCCGTTCCTTTGTAGGTAAAAACTACGCGGGACCGCCAAATGTTTATTATTTTAAAGATAGCCCACAGCCATTTCGGAGGAAACAAGGAAGAAAGGGCGAATGCTATATCCCACACAGCCGATTGAACGTGTCCAATTGACCGTATTGCTCCTCTCCCACAGAAGACGGTTGTAAGCAATGTTCAAAACGCTCAAAGTACGAATAAGATGTTAAATGTGTTGTAGAGTTTGGTTCTTGATTCAAGGTACCCAACAACAGAAATGCTGACGATATTTGCTCCCTGGCTCACGAGGTTGATGTGTTACCTACGCAAATAGATGAGCAGATTAATGGTCGCCGGTGTTGTAGACCAGACGCATTAAAATTATTTTTAAGAAAGGTTTTTAAAAAAGCATACAAGGATCGCAAGGACCCACGGTTTCGACATGGAATACAACAAAAACTTATTTAGGGTAGATATCTGTATCACTGCTCCCAGTCAGCTAGCTTTTCTTCGTTTGTTGTGGTTGTGGCAGAATTTACGACTACATTGCCAATTGTTAAAGTCCAAGTAATAAAAACATGTTCTGCGCGTTCCATCTGCTAATGTGGAACATTATTTCTCTTTTGTGCTCTATATAATTCCTTTATCGAAATCGAAACTGAATAAATAAATCAAATCATATTATCTGGTGGAATTTGGCAGATTAACTATGATTATTATTTCCTATCTCTGGCCTGATTTTGTGGCAAGTATTTACTTAATATCTTCGAATTGATTGCCATGATTGTTGATACGGCATATGCAAATTTGCTGAAAGATCTATTGGAGTATTTGACAAAAAAAAAATATAAACACCATATCTATACATACTTATAACAAAACTGTAGAGCCAGCGTGTCTGTACATTGAATATACTTACCAAAAACTGATTGGGGGCGATGAAGGAAAAGTATCAGAATACAAAAAGACGATTTTGTAAATTTTTGTCTGTCTGTCTGTTTGTCTGTTCGAACATTCTAATCTCCAAAACCACTAAACGGATTTTCATGGGATTTCCACATGTTAATTAAGCTTAGCTTGGCGCTTCGAATAGGCTTTGTTTCATAAAAATCGGCTGATGAGAAGAAAAGATATCCTAATTTAGAGTTAAAAAACTAAAATTCCACTCGTAGGAAGTCACGGGCACAGCTAGTTTGCAATAATTCTATTTACAACCATCATGTATGAACAGTTGAATTACAGTTACTCGTAAATTGAATAGATCATCTTTTAGACGATATCTTAACTGTAGAATAGGATACCTATATTAACTTCTACTAAGAACTTACTAAAGTTCTAATTCAGTTTTTTCTTTATATTGAAAAAGGAGCAACACCCTAAATGAAATTACATACTAAAGGAAATAGATGAACTAACAGAGAATTCACCAAACACGCCGGAAGCTAGATCTATTTGCCCGAATAGAACGAAAACATTCTATCGGCACGTAAAACGAACGCAAAGCATGACACACGGGGCGCTTAACGTCTGCTGAGCGCTCGTCTAACGCCTATTATTGCCTTAGTGAAATTCATCAAGAGTAATTTTCAAAAGGAAACTAGAATTACTCTTTCTAAGTATTCACTTTACACGTTTACACGTGGCCGATAACGAATTACATAATTATAGACATCATACATACGTGTATAAAAATAGGTGATAGCAAAACACCCTTAAGGTTATCAAGCGCACGTTCGAAACAGCCCAGTGTGTAAAAGCTCTCTATATCAACTGGTCCGGCGATAACATCACCAATACAAGATCCATCTCAATCGCCTTCCTGCTATTTACTCACTAGTGCACGAGTTGTGTGCGTTTCGGCTCTCATCTCTACATGGCTTCACCTACGAGTATATCACCTCTTATCAATTGTCACATGTATTGTATAAATATCTCCTATATATTAGTAACAAGAGCCCCGTGTGATTATTGGGCGTGTGGGAATTGTAAACAACAGTAGTTGTAATACCTACAGAACAAATGTACGAGTAGCTGCCCTTTCACATAAATGTTGATTGCCGACAAATCATACGAAAAAGTCACAAAAGTTTTATAGTCAGATTTACTCGAAGATGACAAAGGTGATTCGAAGAATTAGCAAAAAGTTTAGCTACCTTCTGCAACATTTCACTTAAAAACAAAATTGTTAAATTACACTACATTAAAACAGGGCATGTAGAAGGGGTGTAAAACTGTAAAAACCTCGATGGTAAGCGGCAGTTTTCCGTACGTTTTAAAATACATATATTTTTTTGTCAAAAGTTGTAGAGGTTTATGAATTTATCGTTGTAAACTTTGAAACTATTGACTCGATTTGGCTTGTTTTCGAATATAACCGACATATAGACCACAACCACCCTTAAAATATTTACATTCATGATACGGCATTCTAAATACAACTTCTAACTTCTAAAAACACATACCCACAGCTGAAAACTTCATTTTCATTCGTACAATTTGTACGCGCCGAGTCTCAGCATAAGAGCAGTGTGTGTTAGCTTTATTTACTCGTACAAAGAGATCTACTCGTATGTATTGCACGCACTCGGATTGCGCGCGCCAGAAAACGTGAAAACTGTTTACCTCCGGACCGAAGCCTTTGAAGTTAATTATTGCGTACCCTTTGAGAGTTAATTAAGTTACAGACTTTATCTCGTCGTTTGGGTTCATTGTTCTTCAGAGCAGGGTCGAATTTGGACTTCCATGATCCCCCGAATGTTGAAACTTAAAGTAAGAGTTTCGGGGCTTAGAAAATAATAGTCGTTTCTTATGTATTTTAGCCCCGAACGATTTGCGCCCTGAATGGTTAAATACGCCCCTGGCGCTGAGTGAAGCTTTGAAGCTTTGCGTACGTTAGTTTGTCAGCGGGCTGGCAACGAATCCCTTTAATGAAGTTGTTTGTCCTATACAAAATTAATTTGTGAAATCCTGTGCGCCTAATGACAAAAATTTCATTAAGTGAAAACATACTATATATTGATAGATATGTATGTATATCGGTTCAAATAAATGCTTTGTTCTTGCGACTTGAAATTTAATTTTCTAATAAAATTTATTTACTCATTAGTTGTTCCATTAGATACCTATATCCAGCAATGGGGAGACGTAGGCTGATGGTATGGTATGGTAGTTGTTTCTTACCCACATAGCTTTAACTTATTAATACAGGTTTTGTGTTTTCATTTAGTATTCATCATCATGATAGTGATGAAATTGGTCTCGCACGTAAAACAATCCAGAGGTTTATTAAAGAAATTGAAGGATGTAGAAGTTTAGCACTTATAGGAGGAAAGTTATAACAAGTTCCTTCATTACTCACAATCCGTCAGTGAACTGGCTGCAGAGCGGTAGCGGAAGCGGACGCGAGAGCGAGCATCTGCTTCTCTTATATCTTGTATATTGCTCTTCGCTACACGGTCATTTATCATACAAATTTTTCCTGGCTTTTGTTAAAAACACTTCTACAAAATGAAAGTCAAATACAATAAGTAATACGAGACATTATTTTCCTATTTCCAATCACACAATACAATTACATATTACTGTTCGCAATCCAATACTTTGAATTATTTATATTGAATTTTTAATGCTTTCAGGTTTATTATGTTGAAATGCAAGTCACGCATTGGATGAAGTTGTTGAACTGTAACAAAAAGGCAAAAAGTAATACGGAAGGTTGAAAAAATAATAGATTGTTTTTACGTTATTAAATTCCTTTTTGTTTACGAAAGTGTGGACATTTTGTTTAGGTCGGGTCCTCAGATAAACAAGCATCCTGAACAAGGTTGGGTCACCGACATGATAAATCGATTTACAGCTTTATTTTGTTCTCGAAGGTCGTTCCTAGTTATTTCTATTGCTACTTTCAATGTTACCATTATATTGCAATTTGAATATTATGAATATTAAAAACACTCGCAATCTATTTTCAAACATCTGATTTTACTAATTTATTTATTATAATACTAGCGCTTCGCTTCGGTTTAAAAGTTTTTTTTTTTCAAATTTCAAAATAAAATATAGCCTATATTAGACACGGATAATGTAGCTTCCTATTTGTGAAATATTTTTTGAAATTGGTTCGGTAATTCCAGAGATTACCCCTAACATACCCACAAACAAACACACAATTTTACCTCTTTATTATATTAGTATAGACTAGCTGCGCCCGCGACTTCATTCGCGTGGATTTCAAGCCCATGTATATTGTGTGGTTAGTTCATTACACTCCTATCCTATCCCATCCCATTTTTTGCAGTTTCCTTTTATGTAATAATTCCATCACATCTCATTCTGTCTCACAATTCAACTCTAACACATCCTATCGAATAAAATGTATAATGTGGAGAGAGTAATCTGATATTTCATAGGGAACTTGTAACGGTTCGCGTTGTACTCGTAAAGTACCTATACTTTGATCCAGGATACGAACTATCGCTTTTCTGGGTTTCATTAATCTCTAATCAGTTTTTTATGTAAACTAAAATAAAAATATGTTTTTATGTGTAATGTTAATAAGTTATAAGTGAAGACACGATGATGATTCCCGCGGGAATTATATGGGGGATCCGGATAAACAGTATCCAAAATGTATCATAAACTTTAGTATTCTCTTAGGTTGTAATTAAGCTATAATTGTCATACATAAGCTACGATTAACCAAGTTTCATTAAAATTAGTCTAGCGGTTTTTCATAGACAAACTGACAAAAATGTTGTTTTGAAAGAAAGATAGAACATTTATTTTAGTTTTGGCCTTATATCATTCATAGTGTATACTGAAACGACATTTTTTTTTTAAATATTTCATGTAGGTACGCACAGATACTGTTTTTTTTTTACAATTTTAATATATGTATAGTGATATTTTTAGATTTAGAAAACAAGTTTTTTGTTTGTGGCAATTTCTTTGTCTTTAATGATATTATAATCGTATTAAACAGAACGTGTAAAGTTTAAAACAGAATGCCTTTATGCCTTCCTACACATATAATAACAGATAAATAACAAAACGGGCCGCTAATGCTAAATAAAAGACACGTAAACTACTACATTTGAAACGGACACGCTCCTCGTCTAGACAGAGCTCCCCCGCGGCGAGAAGATTCTATTAAGCAAAACCATCCCAGGGGACATCATTAAGCTTTTAAAATTTCACGTGACAGGCGGTGAAGTGACATTCGACAGTCGGCACGCACATTTCCCTCTTCCGACATTTTTTTTGTGGCGGCAAGGTCGCGGCGCCACCGCAATTAAATTTTAAATCCCGTGCCCCAAAGGCGTTTAACAATTTAGGAGGATTATGCGTGATGATCATTTAAATAAGTCCCTTATTAAATACTTCATTAGGCGAAATCGTCGCATGATGCAAGAACGAGCACAAGTCGTTTTTAATATACGATGTATTTTTTTTTATTATAGAATAAGGCGGCAGCAAGCATACAGTCCACCTGATGGTAAGTGGATACTGTCCTCCATAGACATCCGCGATACATGCCGACATTAGTCATACGACCGATGACTCTTGAAAGGCCACCAGGGCCACAAGAACTTAGACCTACACGATGTTAAGGCAATCAAGGTTTTTTAGCCGGTAGGAGTCCGGCACTACCTGGTACAACCTAGACTAGCCTAACTAGACTAGATGGTACCAGGTGACCATGCAGGGTTTTCCTTGATTGTCTTTCCTAACATAAAAAAAAAGCCAACATTAGTCCAGAATGACAAGCGTTGGCACGCCCCCAGATGCGCTGCCTACCTTTGCAAATTAAGGAATGGATTGGGAGAAAGGGTTGGGAAAATGGGGAGGAATAAGATGGGATGGGAATGGGCTCTGGCATATCTCACTCACCACCGAAACACGTACGTACATTGGGGAAATACGATAAACTTGGAAATGCAGTACATTCCAAGGTAGTCTTCTGTGAGAGAGGGATAACGTGGCCAGTCGAGTACCCCCAGGAGCTGTGGGAGTGCTACGAACACTCTCCCCCTACAATGGACTTGAACAGCACATGGCACAGGACATTATAAATTAAAAATTATATTTGAGCTATATTTTTTTGAATATTCGATTTTTGTGTATTTGAAAATTTCTATTTGTTACCGTGAGTGTACTCGTAGTGTCCACCGGCTTTAAAATAACAGCACTCCATCTTTTCCCATGAGAGTCGTAGAAGACGACTAATATTGCCGCTAACATTGCACATTTCTAACAGTGGACTCCAAAACCCGCTTGACCAGGCGTGGCGTCTTAAGGACACAATGTATCATTCACCCATAATACAATGTGCTTCAGGAGGCCCATCTCCAGTAATGGACGTTAAAATGGCATTAGATGACAAACAGTTAATAAATAGGTAACCTACCGAGTACGTTAGAATAACGACGATCTCGGAAGATAAGTTCTTCTTTTTTCCAAGCCGAAAATAAAGTAACCTTTAATTACCTTATAACGTCAAATAATTAGAACTGTGTTAGTTAACGTGTGTTTAATAACATATGTAGCGGTAGGGTGCCTTCAAATCTAATTGATGATGAATGTTAGCGCCCACCTGCTACAATATGAAAATTGTCTGGCGTCAGCACATGTTGCACATATCAGTTAACGTACACGTTCATATACGAGACTAGAGTATATTAATATTTGAAGAAGGATCTCGCAGTCAGCGCCGAGTGTCGTCTCAGCACGAATGTGAGCCTCCTCCAATAGAAAGAGGTCAATAGATTGCCTGGCAACATGTCACGATATGTCAGCTTTTTGTACGGGACGACCTACGAAATATAATATTAGATAACCAATATAAAACTCTGGGATCCACATTTGGAGTATTTGACATGTAAAAATACTTCGATAAAGTTTCTTGAAAATAGATACGTGAGACTTTTACTAAGATGCTACAACAAGAACAAAATACAATAGTTTTAAAATATTACAATTTATCGTTACTTGTACAGTGTGTCAGATTTATATAATTAAAAAAAATACAAATTTAATTAATTACAATTCAACCACAAGTAAAACGGTAGGTAAATAGGAGCATATACTTAGTGGTTGAAGTGAAGTTAATTACAATCACAGTTAATACAATGATTACAGTGAAGTTAGAAAACTGCGATTGTAATTAACTTAGCGCCGCCGTATGAGACTTACTTAACCTCTGAAACTAATGAAACTGGTTTCAAAAAATAAAAATATCTAGCAGAATTGTTTTATTTTAGTTTTTTTTTTAATAAAAAAAGTTATTGGCTCGATTTGGAGCCTGTAAACCTTTGTATTCTATCTACTCTTAAACATATTCTTATAATTTTGTTAATAAATTATTTATTAATGTTATTGTATTGGTTATATGCAGAAAATTAAGTGTTTTTAGTGGTAAATATCACTAAAATAAATAATGATCATGTTTTTTTTATATACACTGGCATAAATAAACCTAATTCAAAATACACAATAACAATAACAAAACAAATATGATACAAGATTACAAACTACAGCCAAATGGTCTTACAGGCACAGGTAAATACATGCAAACGGAGGAATATCAATGAATACTAATACGCAGCCACAAGATGCGCCACATAAAATTGATTAGAAATATTCTGAAATACTTTGATGTATACTGTAAGTATTAAGCTTACTTCGATGACTTAATAATGTAATAACTTTTAATTATTTGACATAGCAGCCGACTTCTTTTATAGAATAGATGTCTGACGAACAGCCGGGCCACATGATAGTAAGTGGTCACCGCTGCCGTAATGTAAAAACCTCGGTTGACAGTCCATTCCACAACTTTCGGGTTCGCGGTATAAAGTGACTAATGTCACTCTATTCTATAAACATATTGATTTTTACAAGATTTTTTGTGTGTTTTATGAAATAAGACTGAATACTGATTTTCTCTACATAAGTGCAATCCCCAAAATTATGTTACTTATTCACTTAGGCCTCACTTAGGGCCGTTTAGTGTATTCACTTAGGGCCGACGCAGACCAGGCGAAGCAAAACGCAGAGCACGCTCGCGCAGGCTCCGAATCGCCGCGCACACTAGCCACGACACTTTTTACGCGAGAATGCGCGCGTCTCCTTACGTGTATCACCGGTGACCGAAACCGCTCGCTAAATAGCGCGCACCCTCGCGCAGTCGCGTTCCCGTTCTACTCACTACCACGCATTAGCGCTGCGCCTGCGTTCGCTTTAATGCGCTGGAACACACGTGCCTCAGGCTAGCCCGACCCCTCCACTAGAGCTATTGAGCTGTACCTTAATCGAATGTATTCCTCTTGAAGAGCATGTACCGCTTTTATTTTCAATATATATCTCTTTGGTATAGTCATTTAAGGCATCTAAAGGTGGCCAGGTCAGCCTGACGTTTTCAGCCCAGCCCTTATTGTAACTCGGTAACTGCATTAAGTACTGGGACCATGCTAGTACAGAACCAATGTAGGTACTCCATAAATACAACATCGCTTTTTTTAACTTAATATCTTGTGAGATATTGACGTGGATAGGGGGCCGGCCACCTTTAAATGCCTTAAATTTCTATACCAAAGAGGCATATTGAAAATGAAAGCGATACGTTACGGTACATACTCTCCTCAAGAGGATTACATTCAAATAAGGTACAACTCAATAGCTGTAGTCGAGGTGCCGGGCCAGCCTGATGCACGTCTCGAACACTGGTAGGTACGTTGGTGAATTTTGGATCTTATTCCAATGGCGACAAAATTTACTGTTGTTTGTTAATGAAAACCGCGCTGCGCTTCACAGGTCCGCGCCGGCCCTTAGATATAAATTTCTGCGAGTTAGCAATGCATCCGCATCTGCCCTTGTATTGTAGGCTCTTGGTAGTACGTGTGTTGTAACCACGATCAGGTGGCTTGTTCATTTATTACTACGTTATAGACCATACTTTGAAAACTACTTATTAACGTATGCATTATTTGTAATCACATAAAGAGAGATAGTGAATATTTTTCCTATGGCACAATTACAAATTAGATAAGAGGTTAGAGGGCTCTCCTCCCGAGGGCTATCGAGAGTTAACGAGGTGGTCCTGCTTCAGCCTCATGGATTATACATTTCACGGTTTATTCCCGTTGTTACCCACTTATTTGACCATTTGTTTGTACCAATATTATTTTATCAACATTAGTACACATAGATGATCACTAAAATAATTATAATCGGTAAATAATAACAATATGCAACAAATTAAAAGAAAAAAATTCACTGGATGTGTAATTAACTAATTGAAGTAAATTCAATTTGAATAAATAAAATGATCATATTATTTGGTTTTCCTCTTGTAACCTAGCATGCGACGTGTAATACGAAATGGTAGCAACAACAGTCAGCAGCATAGCTGGCTCTCCTGGTGATGCTTTTCAAACTCTGCTTCTCATGATTTTTAAAAAGAAGTGGAGAAGAACTGGAGGAAATGAACATGGAGAACGCTTCTAATAGTAGAAGCGTTACCTATGTTCATCACTATCAGCGCTCATGTTTTTCAGAAAAACTTAAATGGGAGCGTTGAAAATGAATTTTCAAATACATGTTGCATCCAATTGGATGATAAGCATTCCCGAGTGCAGCCAGAGCTTATGACTATGTAGCAAGATTATTACTATTATGACTATCAGCGTGAAACTAAAACTTACGTTTCAGATATTAATTGAATCACGGATCGTATAAAATGGAAAAGCAATACAATACCTACCTCCGCATATATCCGTTTAGAATCTGGATGTTACGGATTGTACTTAGTGATTCTGTACAGAGAACGATAATCTGTATTATTGATTATATTGTATCTTTTTATTTGGCAAATGGTTCCATGCCATCTACCCCGGATGTAGAAATCATTAATCATAGTAATTGTAGCTTATTCATATGTAAAATGAGAAATGTTATAAATAATGCTTGAGACTGATTACTTCATAATATAATAGCAGCCACTATTCTTATAAAAACACTTTTTAGTATTTACCTACTTTTAATGATTTGCAGTCACTGTTTATTTGTACACGAATGCTGTGTAATTGGTATCGATGCGCAAACTTTCAATTGTTCATGTATTGTATATGTAAAATTTTGTTTTACTGTTTAGTTTGTACGCTGTTAGAGTCGCATTAATAAATGAAATCTCGTCTATCCCCCGGTGAGCCAAAATGAATGAGAGCCGGTATAACCCTCGCCATAAGCATAGTCAGCTAGGATTCAGGGCCCTAGGTAGAAAAACAGTGGGACGATACGAACGGCGTGAAAACCTAACCGCCTCAGATTGCTCTCGACGCTGGTCGGAATTAACTCGTTTATACACAATGCAATTGGGATGATTTCTTTTGACGTCACACTCCACTTGTCTCATGCGCCATCTCTTTTTTTCTCGGTTTCGGCTTTCACGTCCGGCCCTTGTCATGAGGTACAGTGATGTCCACTAAAAACACCCGAGACTGCGCTCGGTCCACCAACACGATATCGGGCTTATTAGGATTATTTTATTTCTTCTTTTATTTACAATATTATTATTATAAACAATTTATGGTAGAAGGGGGAATAAACCCCTTTTGCCGGGTCCCGTCTCCCGTCTCCCGACACGACTGGGCCTCGCCCGACTGACTTGTCGCTTACAAGAGGACAACGTTCGCCTTGATAAGGGTCCGCTATATCACGAGGATATTTTTCACGCGGGAAAACTCGAAAAATGTTTGCCTTTTTTAACAAGCTCATGTTGCCAGGCTATCGGGAATTCCGGAAGTGCGATATGTGAGGCAAAAAGGTCAATACAAGTACGTAGGTAAATGTATGAGTAAATTTTTGGGTTTCATTCATGTGAAATATTGTGCAAATCTGGATTCATGTTATTTATGCCAAGCAACGGGTATAAACGTACCATAACATACAAATATCATCAGTTATTTATCTACTGCTGTGTATAGACCTCGCCTGAGACTTATTATCATACACTTTGTTCGGCTCTCCGCATCCACCCACCACCGACGAATTTCTTCAAGTGATCAGTCCACCTTGCCAAAGGGCATCCCATACTGCGCTTCCCAGTACGTGGTATCGGTTCAAAGACTCGTGTACTCCGTCAGTTGTCAATGCTGCAGCATGTGTCACCTGCCCATGCCACTTGCATGCATCCTGATACTATGAGTTTTTTCAGCATGCTATTTGCGTTATGTCGGTGACCTCCGTTCTTTAGCGAATCTAATCCTAAAGAATTTTATTCTCGAAAGAAACTCCGTGTATTTACAGCCATGTTCATAACTGTCTGAACGACTTTAAACTTATGAATCACAGTCTGTCCTCACAGTTCATGTTACGACATCGTATGTTACAAGTAACTTGGCCGTGTAGTGTCGGCCGGCTTTTAGAATAGCATCATCCCATCTCTTCCCGCGGGTATCGTAAAGGGCGACTACGGGGATAACAAAGCGGCCACCACAAGCCCTGAGGAACTGCACCACATCAAAAAGAGGGGACTCGCCAACACTCTTACTCAGCATGGCGTTTTAAGGATATACTTAAGGAAGCCCTTTTCCAACAGTGGATAATAAAAGGACTGGTGATGGAGACGGGTATCATAACTACTGGACGCAGTAATTGGACACTGGTTGGACACAAATAACATGCTATTAACTTCCACATGCATGACTCTCATAATAACGTCTCTCGTTTTTCCAATTTCCGTTCAAAATCCTAATAAAAACTAACCTATATTATTGTAAAACATCATATTAATATTTCGCTCGAGACAGGCGAAACTTTTCAGAGGGAAAGTTAACGGAACAGTATCGAATTTTATTTTCATCCCTCTCCCTCGATGTCGTTCGTGCTACGATGTAATTTACGCACGATCTAACTTTGTCCGGTGCTATTGTTTATTTTACGGAATAACAATATAATTGGATTTCAAGACCCCTAAAGGGACGACGGCGAATATTGCGAGGCTTTTTAAATGATGTGATCAAACTCAATTTTAGGTACCCTGTCTTAGTTTTACAGACTCATCATTAATTTACTGTTACATCTTGTGTAACAGTATACAAAATACGTTCTTATAATAAATAAACATAACGATATATCACTATGTTTATTATAATAGAGGTATGTTTAGCATAAGTAATTTGAGTAATTCTTGAACTAATAGGGGTCACTAATACAAACGAAGACAATAAAAGGTCATAAGTCACATAACTTGTAGGTACCTACTCATTCTGGCCTGAAGTATTGTTTTATAAAACAATTAATTCGATGATAAACAATAAAAATGTCAATGGTAAAAACTAGAGCTAAAACACCAATGAATTTACCGAATTAAATAATAATAATAAATAACGCCACACTCCTTGCGATACATTCCCTACATTGCGATTCTATGTGTTTTTAACAACGCCCCGAACAAACGTGTGTCTTTAAACTGTTCGACCAGGAATCGAACCCGGTACTGCACAACAGGCAGCGGCACTACCAACTGGGCTAATCGGTTCTCAAATGTATTTAACTTGACAATAATTAAGTAATTTCTGTCACCACGAACGTAATAAATAGACATTTTCAGGTGAATAGTGTTACGTACCTACTCTTGATAAGGAATAACTGCCTCAAGAGGTCTTCCCGTTAAGCTACGACAGCTACTACTTCAAGAAAGCTGTGAATAGTATTTTGCAAGGTCGGCGGCGCGCCCGCATAGCCCATGGTGTTGCAGGTGTCCATGGGCGGCGGTAACACTTACCATCACGTGGGACCGCTTGCTCGTCCGCCCTCTTCTTTATAAAAAAAAAGCTATGATACGAAATAACTTTTTCATTCTGTAGTTTCATGACCCACATAGGTACCTTTTTTAGTGTTTACACATGCGCAACATACAAATTCACGTTATGGTAAAACCCCCCAACTGCAGTTTCTATCAGAAAATTCAGATTTATAGCGTGAAATGGCACGGAAAGCTCCCGGTAAAGCACCCTTGATGGCACTCCGTTCCGCGCGAAATTTTGCAATAGATTTAAAAGCTCGCGAATTTCACAAAAGTTTATTCAGTGATGGAATCTCAAGCGGCCGCGTGAATTGTGCACTGGTCGATAAAATTACTTTTAAATTGAAAGCGTTGAAATACGTGCTCGTTAGGCACTTAGTTACTTCCAGTCGTGGAGAGAATTACGAAATATTTAAATATTATGTATGACATTACATGATACTGAAACATATGGCAGTAGAGAATTCTCATTTTTTTTTAAATACGAGTGCATGTTTTGATATACAATTTATAACTGTAAACGTAATAAGTAAAATACATAATAGTATGGGGAGAGTGCACGCTGCATTCCCACAGTCGCTCTCGAATGGCCACGTTACCCTTCTCTCACAGAAGACTACCTTGAAATGTACTGCATTTCCTACTTTATCGTATTTCCCCAATGTACGTACGTGTTTAGGTAGTGAGTGAGATATGCCAAAGCCCATTCCGATCCCATACTATCCCTCTCCATTCTCCTAACCTTATCTCTCCAAATCTCCAATCCATTCCTTAATCTGCAAAGGTGGGTGCGCATCCGAGGGCGTGCCAACGCTTGTCATTCGGGACTGATGTTGGCATGTATCGCGGATGTCTGTGGGCGACAGTATCCACTTACCATCAGGTGGACTGTATGCTCGTCTGCCGCCTTATTCTATATAAAAAAAGCATGCAATATCGTTTAAATCATATATGTATATCATACCGTTCATAGCACATTCCAATGTACCTTTTAAAGATTGGCTGGTAGAGAATGCCTTAAGATATTTTTCACAATAACGTCTAACAATTTTTATAAAATAAATAAACAATATTTTATTTTATTGTATCGAGCCTATTCAGAAAGAACCTCATAAAGATGTGTTTTTTTAATATCTTCTAGGATTCATAGGCATTATGATTGTTTTATATTTTATCGCTGGCATATTCAGGCGTGTTTTATCGCGTGTAATGCGAAAGTAAGCTAATGCTGTATAAATTACGAGTAAGTACACTCAGGGGACCGATGATGTCCCGTTCAACTTTCGGTTTGATCTATTTCACTACTAAGTTACTTAGTATTTCAATACTAAGTAACCCAATCCATTAAGTACGTTTCCTTAGCAGAGAGTTTTAAACGAAGTCAATAGAGAGCGAGCCAAGAAGTCAATCCCCATTTGTGTACCAGAGCTGTGTAAAGTTAATCCCATCGGAGCGCTGCCTGTGCTCATTTGTTTGAAGCCCCACTCCGCTGAGCTGGAGAGCTCAGAGTTAATTGGATAAGGGCGAAACAAGCATGCAGGCGTTAAGGGTGAAACAATTATTACCCGGAATCAAGTTGCTCCGGGCCCTCTACTGTGGTTACACCTATGTGCAAATAGAATATCTGTTTATTGTTGACTAAACCACACGTATACAACATAACCTGCAAATCGATTAAACTGATTTCGGGTCAAGGAACATAAATTACGAACAGAAGATTATTAAATAAAGAAGAAGAACAGAAGAATTGTATGTATGTGTGTATATTTATTTATATATGTATGTATTACGTTACATTTTTCGACGGCCCCTACATAAATCATCGATTTTTTTTTAATCGTTAAATCGGCTTCTCTAAATTTATATTTGACATCCCGCTAAAAAAATAAAGTCAAAATCTTGTTTATGGCAGAAATTTAATTGGTAAAACATCGAAAACAACAAACACTTCCGGATTAGTAGTACCATAAGCAAACTTTAAAACACTGGTGAAAAGTGTCAAAAATCGTTTTGTGCTTTCTATTCTCTATTTCAAAACTGCACCTGCATAAACTGCATAAACAGGTGCTTGACTGTAGAGAATGTCTTATTTATACCATTAACTTAGCCTTTTGTAAACTGTATAATGAAGTTTAAATAAGTAAAAGAATAGATTCAGTTAGTGGTTCAATTTTACAAAGAAATTATCTGAAATGAAAGGCCAGTGTCAATTTAGATCAATTATTAACTTCATACATTTACAAAAACACTGTCATTCGTATGCTAAAATAGGCAGCGACATTTCAATTGTCTGAAAAATTCCACTCACTTTTATCACTTTTGGCACTGAAATTCAGTGAATCGCTGGTGCTTCGGAATAACAAATGGTAAGGACTTTAATAGAAATAAGTAGAGGCGAGTTCGTTTAGCAGTAAACCTCTTTGAGCGAAGTTTGAATGTTCGTCTATAACAGCCCGTACCTAATACACCGGACGTTTGCGCGTTTACAAACGTTTTACTGACGCGTTGTATTTCAGTAGATAGAACTCATGCGTCAAACACTACGTATTGCAAGAGATGTTATTATTCATTTAATAAAAAAATTCCTTCAACTTTCTATAAGCAGTGCCGTCTTATAACAAAGGATGACAATTATCATGGCTATTTCTACTTCAGAAACTGCAGCACGATATAGTGATCGAGTGTTCTTGCCATACAACTGGCGTAAATTCTGTAGCCAGGATGATCTTCGTCTTCCCGGCCTTCTTCTGCAGTTTCTCATTATATGACCGAAGTACTAGAGTTTTCTTCTTGTGGAGTTTCTTTAAAAACTTTTTCCTCATTATTATACAAAAGCCAGCGTAATACTTTGAGGCGTCCCCGCTAGAGAACTGCTCAGGACTGACCTCGAGTCGCTCCTCGATTTGGGTAACTCAATCATCCTGGCAGGTGATCTCAACTTCAAACACCCTAATTTTAATAGTCGTATGAACCCAGAATGGTAAACGCCTTGAATGGTAAATGGTAAACCTATTACTGATTTTTCCCAGAATAAGCTTTATTTTTTTCTACTGAAACGCGCGTTCAGCGGACATAAAGCGCCCCGTGTGTTCGTACTCACTCTAAAAGTACGGAACGAAGCGCGTTGTGGGGATTACTCCGGCAGACAAACTTAGATCACACTCTGGATATATACGGGTCAACAAGCTCCATCATCGGCTCAAATAAATAACCGAGTTATTGCAACGACGCGGCTATTAAACGTAGTAATTTATTTCTGTTTCGGAAGTTGTTGCTAAAATCCCATATTATTAGCTAATAAGTTGCCGAACTACCAAGATATTGTTTACGAAAAACTAAGATGTTTACGAACTAATGAATTAAATTTGATTGGTTTTAATTTAGTGTCAATTCGCAATATATAATCTCGCTAAAAATCTAAATTTTTTAGGTATCGATTTGGCAGATATGCATGCAGAATATATATTAGTTTCAATCTCATCATATAAATAGTTCATCTATCAATCTGAAGCGTCCGCATGGTGAATTCTGTCCTGACACCCTCGTTGTAGACTGTAAGGGGAACGCCTGTCCCTACAGTGGAACATTACAGGCTGTGAAATGAAGCAGTGAACTGTTGATTGCTGGTATAGTGTAAAAGAAAGACTGAATTTGCGGAATTAAATTTAGTAACACTTTAACTTTAATTAAACTTTCACATTGACTAGTTGGTCGGAAGATGTAAAAGAAACAGAAAAAAATAACGTGACGTTTCGATTACATGCTGTCAATTTTGACGATTTACAAAGACTATTACTATTATTTCAAGTAAATAGTGTTATGATAATTCATGTTAAAATGTTGGTTTCTTATATGTTGGTACCAACATTACATCGATCGATAGAATATAATATATCGTACCTACTTTCCACACCCTTAGACACCTTTATTACCTTTAAGTGCTTTGGTATAGAATACACTATAGTATCTACTTACCAAAAATGCGGACTAATTCTGGCCTGTCATTGAATATTTGAAGGTTGTCTGAGTATACGCTTCAAAACTCTATCCACGTTTAACAATGCAAATGTTAATGTAGGCTACTCGCTCATAATGTTCACGAGACATCACTCACACCCGGCTTGAATTACGAGGCTCAAGATGATTGATAAGAAAATTATTTGCCGCCTGAATACGAGTAGGTACATCTCGTACATGTGCATCGCGCTGTAAAATTCAGTCTCAAATATAGCATGTAAGTAGCAAGACAGTTCAATATTCGGTCTGATGTTGGGTCTCAGTGCGGGCGTAACGGGAACAGGATTTCATATAATTTGTTGTATATGTTAACAGAGATATATCAAATACAGCATTATATATAATCCCTAGGAAATGTATAAAATACCTAAAATCGTCGAGAGATGTATAAAATAAATCTTACTTTCTATAAATGTTTAGACACATTTCCTAGGAGTTAAATGTGTTGAATTTGGGATAGCGGTGACATTGGGTAGGGGCTACCTAGGGGAGCAACTTTTGACAAGGTCGTTTTTGTCTGCGATTAACCCCCGCCGAGATAGGGGTGAAAAACTATATCTATTTTAAAGAGAATAGGGACTTAGAAATTTTCGATCTCATATAACACACACTTTTTATCATGCTATCAAGTGTAGGGCGCCACAGGGAGCAACTTTTGTGGAGGTCCTTTTTGTCTGCGGTCAAATCCCTCCGAGCTAGGGAGTGAACACTGATATAGGTGAACCTAATTTTGAACCTAATTTTGATCTACCGTCTATAGCGACAGACGCGCGCATCACTGAGGTGTCAACTCTCGGAACGATTCCGTCCTACTAATGTCGAGTAAACTACATGACACAGCGATTATAAAATGAAATAAAATGAGCACTTGTTATGTGGTTTGAGACAGCCGAGACGCGGCGAACGCGCATCGCCTCGCGGCAGATACGCGGGGAGCGCATCGCGTCTTGCAGCGGACACTCGGCGTGGTGCGGCGAGTCCATGGCGTTTTACTCATCGATCGCCGCTCGTCGTTGAAATCACCGTGTATAGATTAGCTCATACATCACTATTGACACTATTGGCACGGCGAGATTATCGCCGCGGGAGACTCGCTCGTGTAGTAGGTGCCTGATGCCACGACACTTGCGTAAGCAGTGTCAGCCACGCGCGTCTGTCGCGGAGGACTCGGAAGGTGTTCCATACATGTATATTCACTTTCCCAGGTCAGCTAGAAGAAATCTCCGCAGGAGATGATAAGCTTTCCTTTTGTACATCTTTTCTTTTTCTTACTTTTTTTATTTATTTCATGTTACGCGTGTACAATAAATAAATTAATAAATAAATAAATACTCCGCTCCGCTTACATTCACACCGCTCGCACTCGCTGTCACCTCGGTAGCAGCTTTATGCGTATTTCTTTCAATTGATTCGTTTTCAGACGGGAGCTGATCCTCGTCGCGGCAATGTGCTCATCGGCATCGGGCGCCGATCACGTTTTTCTGCAATAAACGTATAACTACATACACGACGAACAAATTATATAGAGGCTTCGCATGTGCTACTTGTAATGGAGTTGGATCTTTTATACAATGTGCAACAAAGGGAATACTATGTAGGTGTCAAAATCGAAGTCAGTCTAAATAACATCCTTCTATAACGTCTAGAAAGCGGTAATAGTTTTGGATTTGCTCTTGACTGAGATTCGTGAGGTCGTAAATTCGAACTCTAGCCGGTGTTACTGACTTTCTAAATTAGTACTGAATTTTCAATCGTCACTACCTGGTAATAATGGTAAAAATTCCGCATGTAAGAAAAAAAATAAGGTGAATATTCTAATATTCGCCAATTTACACCTGGTCCATATAGAGGATTAGCGCGACCGATCATTTAGTTTGCAACACGATATGTATACATTCCAGTGACTCCATACAACTCCTTTCGAGTTAATGGTCGCAGTGTAACCTAAGAATTAGGTTCGTAACTTATAGCTGTGTTTCGATTGCGCGCGGCAAATTTTCGAACATTGCCGCGAGCAGCAGATGCGCGTGATTGATACCGTGTTGCCGCGCGAGCCAAATTGACTCGTTTAATATTAGTAAACTAGCTTAAGACAGCTTAAGATTAGTAGACTAGTGCATTAGACACTTCAAGCAACATTACGCTCTACCAACTCTATCTTGACTCTATTCGTCACAACGCAAAATGTCCAATAAGCATTATAAAACATAAGTTAAATATCTAACAAAAACACACATTTAGGCAAGCATTACGAGAGGGCCAGGGTAACGGCTAAAGAAAAAGGTAATAAATAGGTTAGTTTAAGCCGTGACTTACACTTACCGGACTTACCAGGTGCTTATAAGCTCATATAAGCAATATAAGCCTAAAATCATATAACATAACTTTCTCATATAAGCAAATGCTAATTTGTTTATAAGGGATGCACTTCCTTTAGCCGTTAGCCTGGCCGTCTTCTAATGCTTAACATTAAAATAATTCTTATTCACGCTAGCGCTTCATATTTTCTAGCCGATTAGAAAAAAATATATAAATATCCCAATACGGTTACTACTATTTATAAAGTTTCAAAACTAATGGACGCCATTGATATATTTTATTTATTTAAACTTTAGTGCAGAAACAAACATTGTACAAAAAGCAGACTTATGCCTAGTGGCATTCTCTGCCAGTCAACCTTTGGTTAAACAGAAATATGAAGGGCGGTGCAACGTGCAATTATTAAAAATGACTCCTAACAGTACATACAATACTAGGTACAATAATACATTATATTGATAAAAATACATATATACTTATATACATATATACTCATATAAATACATACAACAATAAACTATACTATACGTTGAATTACATAAAATATAATATATTGTAAGCCATTGACAAGTATTGACAAGCCATTGCCATTGTTTCAGAGAAAGAAAAAAAATCTAAGTAACAATATCAATTCTGTTGCATAGACAAATAACATCGCAGAAGCAACTTTTTAATTGAAAATTTAGAAGGGGTTTCCCTAATGTTAGTGGGAAGAGTGTTCCAGGGTTATCACAGGGTTTGAAACTTTAAGGGTTATATAGCATCACAATCAACATTGAAACCGCAGACCACAAAAATACATTAATTTACTGATGTAAATACATTACATCATACGCTGGCTGCTCGGCGGTTTATATTAATGGCGCGTCGTTGTCGCGCGGTCGCTCGCCAGCCGCCCGATCGCCCGCGCGGCTGCGTTTGATCGCCGAAGCTTTTCCAATTTTCCGCATGTTCGCCGCATTCGTCACTTTCACTTTCATTGGCCGTCACACCATGGATTGCCGTGATAAACAACTTGGAAACATAAATAAAATACAACACTCGGCAACTCTTTTGTCTGCTAGCAATTATTTGCGTATTCTAGGCTCAATTCCCTTACTTGACAGTAATTTCTGTTCTATTTTCGATTTAATGGAAAATGAAGTGGTATATAATCTACTTACACCTCTTTTATATTTCTATAGATACAAGAATAAGAAAAAATTAAACATTTACTGTTTTTATTTTTTAAGAATTTAATACTCAAATTGTAAATGCTTATACTGCTCGCCTAGGTGTTTATAAAATGTTCATTTATAGATAACAATACAATACTTAAATACTCAAAATATTTATGTACTATACAAGTATGTACTATTTATGTACTATACCCTATATACAAGATAACTTACAATTCACTGCTAAAAATAAAACATACCTACAACATACCAAGCTGGCGGCATTACTTTGCTGAATTGCCAGACTGTCGCATAAAAAATATCAATCTATTTGCAACAGTTTAGTTCTTTAAACAATACGTTATCTAATATAAGAACAACAAACTAACCACATTCATGGATTTAACTAATACAATTTTGAAAAAAGAAGAGTTTGGCTCAGGAAGTCCGTTAGCAGTGGCTGAGCGAGAAGAGCGAAAGATCGTGTGTGATGATGAACCGCGGCGTGAAAGAGACCCACATAAGTAGGTCTCCCATAAGTCGCCCACGTCACAGTTCACAGACTGCTGTATAAAAGTAGTAGCATAGAAGAGAATAAATACTAATAGTGAAGAAAAATACACAAAAACATTTCATAAAAAATATCTTTACAACATGTTTACAACACATAAAAGCTATTTGTTTCGTAGAACTTTAACATTCGGCCGTATTCCTCGTAGAAGTCATTAATCATTATTACAAAAGAAGTGATGTGTAAAAGACGACAAATAAATGATTACCTTCCATTTTTCAATATAAATAAATAAACATACCTATATAATATCGTGTGAAATGAGCACGCAATTACCAAAAGCCAATTGGTCAGAATGGGGTAAGGCAGATAAATCGACTGGCCTATTGTGTTCACCAAACATTTTCATACAGCTGAAACAATGGACGACGCTTCCGACGAATAATTAGAAAACATAAAAGGTTATGTAAAAGCTACATACTTACATAAAAGTAAATACTTTCGTGGACGAGACAAACTTTGTGGATAATACCCGACATTTATAAATCAGTATTTAATCTCATTGGGTATAAATATAGATATTTTTTATGGAAAGGAGGAGGCAGACGAACAGACAGTCCGCCCTCCCCCCAACCCACGAGCAGACCTCTCTCCCTTCTAATAATATTATAATTATTGTCACGTGTACTATGTAGTACATAAAAGTTATCTCTAACAAGGGTAGTACTAAGCATGTGGTTAGCTCCACTGGAACTTAGTAGACACCCACAGAGACAGACAAAGCAAGTTCATGAAATTGAATGGAAACCAAGCGTGTAACTTATTTTGTACCTTCGATCAAGTCACGACTTTTCAGAAATAGAAAACTACTTGCCGATGAAACGAAATATCTCCCTTGACTCAGTTCACCACTTCTTTACAATTAATTATAGCGCAATTAGGCTTTTGTAACAACGACGAGCAGCGAAAAAGTAGGAGCTAGCGCCAACAGACACAGACAGACAACATCCACACACATATATCTGCCTGAGTTTTACAGTCTTACGCGAGTTTATGTACTCGTATAAGCTCATCGCCCATATTACCTATTTTGCATTGTACACATACGTTGAATACATTTTTGGCAATTAGCTTTATATTAGGTTGATCAATATATTTTTGGAAAAGTATTGAAACTTATATCTAAATTGTATTTATTTTTCAATGTCACCTTCTAATCTAATACACCTTGAATAACGTTTTGAATAAAGTTGCTCAATTCCCTTGGGAAAAAAGGCTTTACAGCGCACGTGACCTCATCATCTCCATGAAATTTTATACCACGCAAGTGTTTTTTCAAATTGGTAAAAAGACACCCACAGGGTAAAGGTAAATGGTAAAAGGGGGGTAAATTGGTAAAAATCACTGGGAGCTAGGTCCGGAGAATATGGAGGATGCTGCTGCATCAACTGAAACCAACCTGCAACATCAGACCGATGCGCAGGTGCATTGTCATGATGAAAAAGCACTCCGGCACGCAATTTTCTACGTCGTTTATTTTTTATTTCCTTGCGTAGTTTTTGTTCAATGTTGCGTAATACTCTCCAGTTATTGTCTGTCCTTTAGTTAAATAATCGATCATAATGATACCTTCCGCATCCCAGAAGACCGAGGCCATTATCTTGCCAGCGGACATTAGCTTGCCATTATCTGGGTCTCGGTCAATAATTGCCAAATTTTGCTTTGAAATGTCTACTCTTGCTTTATTCGAGGAACCCAACGCGCGGCCACCTTTTTCAATTTTAAGGTATGAGTTAAAATGAACTGAATTGACCCTAACGAAAGCTTCATAATCTCAACTAAATGATGAATAGTCACACGTCGATCTGTCTTAACAATTTCTTAAATTTTTTTAACGTTGTCTTCAGCTGCGGTTGTTCGGCGCCCAGAGCGAGTCTTGTCGTTACAGACGGTTCTGCCGCGTTTAAATACCGCGCACCGGTATGCTACTGTAGAATAAAACAGAGCATTGTCTCCCAAAGTAGACTGCAATTCTTCAAAAACACATTTCGTAGAAAAAAAATTCAAGCAGAAATATTTAATAACCGCACGAACTTCGATTTTCTCCATTTTGCACACTAATAAAATTCCCGCCAAATGTAAAACAACGAAAAAAAATATTGGTGACAGTTTTTTTTTCTTTTAATTCTTTTGTCACTGGCTACTGAATTTGAGATTCGAATGAAATAGAATGCATTCCTATAATTTAATGTAAAGTATCCGATTAGAGAAACTTATTGATCAACCTAGTCCTATATTATGTGTAATAAATTCATATACTGTTTTGATGTGGACATTTTGTTCATAAATAAAATAAAATAAACATCGGGTACGCAGCCCCGAGGACATTTTGCGTTATCTATTCCTCTATATCTATGTTGACTCCCCTTGATTGTTGCATTTCCTTTATAAATAAACAGAGAAGCCAAATCATATACATTCTCTTTTTTATCAGAGCAATTTAAAATCGTAAGAAATGTCAAAAATTTTGATTATAATAAATAATAGTTTCAAAAAAACCGATAGTGTATCTATATAAAAACAATTTTTATTATTAGATTACTTGATGCCCAAAGCATCCAAATTAATATCCAATTTCAATTAATTTTGACAGAGGCAGCGAAGCTCATTCTCAGCGTGTAACAATGTAAAACAATGTTTCAATTAGGGTTTACCAAGCGATAAACTCTTCGTGTGAAATCGTGTGCACTCAACACCTTTGTAGGTCATGAAGCTTGAGTGTCCGAGTGGTCACATTCACATTATATTACAAAGTGTGTACCCAAGTGAAGGCATAGTACGTAGCAAGTTGCTCTCTGGCCCTCCTCACGGGCTGGTGAACAAATGGGCCACGTGGCGGCAACCATGTATTAATAACCTGGGTAACTTCACCTACTACCTCTCACTGACCAATTTATCATTTGCATTCCAGAGCTATCTTTAGAAATGACGGATCGAAGCAATCTCAGGGAGGGCGAACTTTAATGACATTTTCAATAAAAAATTCATAAGTTTTACTAACTGCAGCCCGCCACTTCGTGCGCGTAGACGTTACAGTGTGTGTGGTTAGCTTGATTCCCGTGGGAACTTTATAATTGATGTTTATAAAAAATAAGCAAAAACCACTGGACGAATTTTAATAAAACTTGGCACGGTTATATGTTATGTGCCGAGGCAACATTTAGGGTACTTTTTATCCAGATCAATTATAAATTTCCCACTAGAATCACTCTAAAGTACACACGAGCGGGCACCACTAGTCATAAATTAATTGGCATGAATTTCCATGAAATTCAATGTTGTGGTAGACGGCTGCGAGCTGTGCTACGACGCGCTGCAACTCAAACCCGTTCATTATTCATCTCTACGAAACGTAAAAAGTAAAGTCTACGATAATACGTACTGATTAATTTCTATCACAAAATAAGTAATATAAGTACATATTTAGCTACTGTAAATACTCTATAGATAGAACTACCGAAAATTTTAATCAACTTTGATAGACGAAATCAGTTATTTGTTCACTTATTTACTGTACATTTTAATGGGTTACTTGTAATGTGGGTTGATTTGTTTGGCTTATCAATGCAAATAATTAAAAATAGTCTAACATTATACTGCTATATATTTTGCGGAAATGCATAGGGGTACATCACGTTAAAGATTTTCATTTTCAAACATAAAAGTTGTTCATGTACTTCAGTTTGACAAAATTAATATTGCCCGCAAGAAATTAAATTTGCTTTTGTTCTAATGAATATTAATTAATTGGGCGCTGGTTGGCGACGGTCGAGCACAAAGGCTTTTAAGTTAATGTAAAAATTGGTTATTTGGGGTTTTTCATGTGAATTTTCAATTATGACCATGATGAATTGATGAAGCATGCTCACGTAAATACTTTTTCATGAAATCGGAAACAAAAATGATTTATTTCATATCTTTATTTTTAGCATAAAACAGGTATGTAATATTAGGGATTTACATTAATAATATGCACGGTATTAACGGTATAGTCACGCACTGCCCTGAGATTTATTAAAAGCGGTTGTCGTCCAGTTTTCCTTCTATTTGCTAGTGTCAGCCAAAACAGTGGAACAAAGCTTATTTGGTAAACAGCATCTATTGCTGGCCAGCTGACTTTATTAACGGGAGAATATTGGACATTTTCGCTCCGACAGCTGCCCGATCATACAATTTTGGTTCCCAACAGATAGTATTCGCAACATTAAGTAGGTACTCGTAGTATACGGGTAGGTACATACCTAATAAATGAAAATAATACCTACGTGTTTTGTTTTATATCAGAGATAAGATAAAGAACTATACCTAATTTTATACAGTTGGCACAGAATATCCGAGAAAAATATTTAAATTAAGAAAAGCGCCCTGGCTATAAACAATTAATAGAATAATAATCGATAATTTTACAAATAGCTTTAAAGCGTCAATGTGCTTAAATCGGCCTTTAATTAATTCTCAACCTGGCATATTAATAACCAAAATACAGTTAAAATCATAAAAGTTAAAACGTAACAGTACGTTATGTCCGTATAAAAGCACAAGCATGGTTTTCTTGTGTGATACGCGCTTTACTGCAAATTGAGAAAGTATTATCTCGACAAGCGACGGGGCTGGAATTAAACTACCTACTACTATTATCAGCCTGTGTCTCTCCCCGTTAGTGAATAGAGACCTCTCCCAAGGCCAAGCCCTGTACCAGGTCGTCTGCTCTTCTCATCGACCCACTACCAGCAATTTTCTTTAAGCCCTCCAATACTTCAATTAATTTAAATCCAATCTCTTGGTACGCGGTCTCTATTCGAGGACTCGCGGCTACCCCATTGGTTGTCGGTCCAGCGACAAATGTGAAAATTACTATAATATTTTTACCAAAATATAATCTTTCTTTTTGGCTTTGCCATAGTCGGGTACACAGGCAAAGGGCATTTGCTCACTAAATTCCACTAACTCTGTAAGCGAAAAATCCTTAAACTCAGAAGAAATGGAAACTCATTTACATCGATAAAAACAAAAAAAAAACATGTAGCAGAAACATGAAATAGTCTATATGCTCGAAATATAAAAAATGGCGCATGTGTACCGCAATCCAAAGATGTGGCTTTCAATAAAACCATCGATTTCCTTTGAATTTTATTTCGAATAAAATTTAATAATTTCTAATTTGTTATTTTTCATACAAATAAAAATACTTAACTTTGTCAAATTCATTGAACTTACAATTAATTTGTTACCAACGACACCACTGCACCACACCAGTGTGCAGCGGTATGGTTCAGTGGTGTCGTTGGTAAAAAACAATTTTAACAATTTTCAACAATTCCCAACGACACCACTGGTTTCTTTAATTGAGAATTGTTTTGGGAATTACAACAAAGGGCAGAATTCATGGTTTTAGGCTTCAGCAAATGTTCGGGTTCGGTTATACCATAACTATGTAAATGTTGTTTATTCCTATACCCTGTATAAACTATAGTACAATGTTGCGAACAGTTACACCTATGCCCCGCAGTGGGACGTCGATACTGTACAGAAATAAACGTCTGCTTACATACATGATAGTTAGTGCCTACGGTAGGTATTATAACCTATAGGTAACCATGTGATGTGAATAATACGCTCGGTAAGTTCGCACCGATGTTCAGTGAAATGGTCTGTGAAGACGATAACTGCGCCATTTGTGACTACCCAACTTTCACATTACACTGGCGAGCAGAACGTGTCTCACTAAGTTATTACAATGTTACCACGCCATTATCACGTTGTTCTCAATGTTGACTGTCATCTCATGCATAGGTAATGACACCCATTTTTCAGTTTGCACCTATAACCTTTTAGAATGTTCACATTCCGTTTAGACGGGCTTGGAATACAAAATTGAGCCTAGGTATTATTGCGTATCAATAGCAGATACTACTACGTACTTAGGACACTTGTAACTACGATGTGTATGAGCAAATAACTTAATTATATTCTCAAAGTGTACTAAAGTTTTTATTCCCTGCTATATGTATGTAAAGAGGTGAGTCTACTAGACTGGCAATGAGAAACCCACAATTCCAATCACCTTAAATCTTACCAATTATTTATCCTTCTGCAATGTCTCATGGTAACAAGAATCTATATAGTTATATAAGTACCTATATATATTACCATATACGGTTAGGCTAGGCTTTGTAGGGCACTAGGACACTTAGGATTATTTTGCTACCTAATTACTCGTATAGCAGTAAATGTGCGATGTACTGCGGATACTAGCAAATACTAGACTTTAGAGTTTAGATACTAGAGGACCACCGTAAAAGACGGATTAACACACTAATAACATACTGTTCTAAATAGTCCTAAATCCCACGGGCGAGACTCTGGGCAATATTAAGTAGGGAAGAGTTGGATATTATATTAATATTTGAGATTACAGGACCCATTAAATGTGTTAATGAAACTTATCTTATGAACTAAGTGTTTGTATAACTTACAAACTAATGAGACATGAGTCAGGCGTATTCATCAGACACGCGTGGACGCAAGAGGATGCTTACCTGATCAACACCCCCATGCAGTGCCTGATTATAGGGCAATCGTATTTGTCCGCTATAACGCTCAGAATGCTGTTGGTGCTAAATCTCATTCTGCTCTGTTCGGAGCGTCTTACGCTTAATTGCATTAAATCCATCAGTTCGCGTTTCTGCGAACATATTGGATGCGCTGCAGAAACGGGGCCGGCCCAAGAGCATTCTGAACACATTATTATATTGAACAGAGTGTAGTAGGACCGCTGCATATAGTTGACCCATAGGGCGCTCGAGTTGACTCATAGGGATTGCGAGTCTTTCTCGCTTAAGTAATTTAAATCTTAAATAAGGTCTTTAAATAAGGTAATTTTGACCTCTTCGGTATAGCGAGCGAACTGACGTGCCAACATATTACCCCTCACCGACAACGCTATGCGCTCACGTTCAATATCTGCGTCATCACACAGCTCATGCCCCAGACACTTGAACTGCTGGACTTTCTTCAGAGCAGTATCCATAGAGTTTAATCGGGGACACGTTATCCACAATCCTATGCAGAGCCTTAAAAACTAACAGTTCGTACCTGATATTATTGACATATTGATATTATTGTCAATGATATATTGACGAGCCCTTAAAAAATATGCCAATAATTTAATACGGGTTTGATATAAAAAAAACAAAATTAGGGATTAAATTTTAAGAGAAACAATACGTTTATGGTAAAAATACAAGTGTATCTGTTGTTGGGTAATGCCATAATATGCTTTAGCCAATAGAGCAATATGCTCCCATAGATCCTTCTTTTGTCGAAAAAGCAACTTTTTCTCCAGAACAAGAGTACCTACCTATAGCGCCCGTAATTGTCAAACTCCGTTACTTTGTTTGGAAAACGAGAAAAATTTGAATGTGAATATTTTATGAAAGTTCTTGCACACCATTCTTTAATATTTTTTACGATGACAAATATTCAAACTAAAGATTTGCATAAATAAATTATAACTTATTTAATGGAAATCCATCTAAAATTATAACGGGAAATATTTTGACTTAGGACTTAGAAACCATTGCGAACAATCAATTGTTCGGAACGCACGGATGACCGGTGCAGGGAGATTATTGCCTATTAGAGTATGGATATTACGTACTCAGATGTCCTGTAACGTTATTGGTTTTTTGGATATGAGTGGGGACGGTATTTTTTTTATAGACAAGTGGGCGGACGAGCAAACGGTCCCACGTGATCGTAAGTGTTACTGCCGCCCATGGACACCTGCAACACCCACCGGGGGGTATGCGGGTGCGCCGCCGACCTTGCAAAATCCTACATATTCACAGCTTTCTTGAAGAACCCCATATCGTAGCTTAATGGAAAGACCTCTTGAGGCAGTTCGTTCCACAGCTTGCGGGTTCACGGTTTAAAATGTTTTTTGGACCGAACAGTAACACCTCCGTATCGAGGAAATGCGGATGGACCGTACTTCTGTGACGGGAGGTGCGGTTGTAGAAACCCGAGGTGGGAATTATTTTGAACAATTCTTCAGAGCATTCCCCATTGTACAAGCGGCAGAACACACAGAGAGACGCAACGTCTCTCCGAATGCTGAGGGGTTCTAAACCGCCCGTGAGAGTGGGATCGTCGACAATACGAACAGCACGTCGTTGGATGGAGTCAAATGGGTCCGATTGGTATTTAGGTGCGCCGGCCCAGAGATGTGAGCAGTACTCCATATGGGGCCTCACCTGAGCTTTGTAAAACATTAGGAGTTGCCCAGGGGTGAAGTATCAATCGCGTGCAATTATCCAACTCTAACTAAATAAACAAGGCAAATAAAATAATGACAAAACAGTTGACAATAGGTCATCTCGCAATGAAGGTTTCGATGCAATGTTATCGACAGTCACATCCCATAAATCGCATACTTCGTGATCACAGTGTCCAATCCATTTATGTTGGCGTGGGTGGGTAATTTTTACAAGAAATATGAAAATTAGTTACATTTCCGCGAAGAGCTCCGAGAGCAAAGGGCACTACGAGTGCTCTCTTCAAGACTAGCAATTTATGACATGGAAATCGATTTGCATTGTATAGTTAAACTTCGGTTCGATACAATTTTCCAACTTCGTATCTCAATTTTTATATTCTAATACCGAAATTAAGCGTAGCACAAGCAAATAATTTTGTTCTCATATTGATAATATAGTTTGTAAGAGAGTAAGCAAATCGTTAAATTTTAACGAACCTACCGTTACGTCCTTACCACACCATAACAAACTTCTCTTTATTTAAATCACGATAGTTAACTTGTATTTAATTAGTAATTGCGTAGTTAGGCAGAAAACGGTAGATTTACAGCTACATTTCTCTCAGGGAAAATCTTAAAATTAATTAAAGGAAATTAGATCTGAATTCCTGCTATTTAATTTTGGCTGCCTTATTTTATGAGCCGCTTTAATTTCCTGACAAAGGTGAACCTTCAGTGTGTTAGATCAGAAATTCGCCCGATTTATCGCGATATCCCTTTCCTTTGTTTACTTTAAAACGACTTTAAAACAATGGTCGAATACGGTCGTGAAACGCAAATTTCGATCTGTAAAATGAACCTTATTGCTTTGTAGCAGCGATTAATTAAATCGAATGTTGATGTTCAAAACATTCACAGCTTTTAAAGCCGAAATGCTAATCTGGCCTAAGCAAATAGCTAGGAAAACATGAACTCTCTTTGCATAGTATTTAATACCCTTTTCTAGTTTACCTGCGGCGGGTGTCTCAAGATAATATTTACCGAGCAGGTATAGGGCTAATTATGCAACTATTTTCAGTTTTCACTGAGGAATCATTGTGAACCCTTTTTGCTTAGAAGCCTACCATATTATGTTGGCTTCCAAGCAAAAACGTATTATGAAGCAACTATGAAATCAAAAGATTGCTTGGCCATTTGAGATATTTATTATTTCTATTTATTTAATAAATGGATATAAAAACAGCTTTAATAAGAGTATTTTTGAGAAAGAATTTTGAAGTTAGTTTGAGAAAATAATTTTAAAAGAGAATCGTGAGTTTGAAGAAATATGAAATTTATGAATTTTATTTAAAAAAAATCGATTGTAATAAACTCAGGACATTCTCTTTTAGTGTTATCGCATGTCAAACAGTGTTACCAAAAAAAAAAAGCTAGAATTCAAAGAAACAATTCTTCAATATTTTATGTAAAAGGAAAACAATGCTGCAACCTCACTGCCGCTGAGCGCGCCCGACTGATCGAATTATCATGACCGTTTCGGGACTGAGATATACCAGGATCCATTTTCCATCCTATCCCCACCTATTCCATCCAGTAGAGCAGATTTCATTACAAAGAAACTTCTTATTTCATTATACTCTTTACCCATCCCTCTCGGGGCAAAATGGGAGAGTGTAATGGAATTTGGAATCTCTTCGTACCATTATACTTTCTATTCTCCATCATTCTCAACAATTTTCCCAAATCCACTCCCAAGTCAACGCTGAAAAACATGTTAACGCTGGTTAATATGGACTGATGTTGGCATGTAACGCGGATTCATGGATAATAAACAGGAAATAAATAGTTTTCTCTACACAATTACAGTGTTTTCAATATTCTTTATGTAAAAACAATATAAACTTGTAATTTTGTTTAAATCATAAAAGCTCTGGTTCACTTTTTGTAATTAGCAATTTCAAACTAATATACTCGTAGTTAGAAATCACCACAGAATTTTAAGCAATAAAATTGAAACTACGTTTATAAGTATGGCAGTAAATATATATAATAACAAAACAATTCTGCATTGCATTCGTCTTTATTATCTTATTATCATAATAAATAAGCTTACTCTATCTAATCAGTACAAGTAGAATTCATAGAAAATGTCTTTGATTTTTTTTTGTGATATTCTATATCACTGTCCTATGAATGTTATAATCTGGTTTTCTATTTACATTTTAAGTGGCCCAACGCACTAGGCAATATGGCTGCGGCAGCTAATTCGACGTACGAGTGCTCATTGGAGACCTTGAACTAGGCAGACACTAGAACTTGCACGATCGCACAGGCAGCCGTTGGGTGCGCGCAGCCAGAGCGAGACAGAACAATACTTTAGAAATGTATGTGGCTGCCTCTACTCACCACGCATTTATAAACGCAGTAAAACGTGTAAGTTTTATCGAAATATCGATTGAAACAGAGACAATAGACAGAGTCGTTTGACATTATACGAAAAATTTAAAGCAGAAAGCAATCTAGGATATATCCTCTGAAGAACAGTGATCGTGATGCGACTCACACGACTGACTGCCGAAACTGGCAGCTCAAAATCCTGTCTGCCGCAGCCGGGCTGCCTGGTGTGTTGCTAGCCTTATTGTATCTCGTTTGTTGGTGTAAAATGATTAAAATTTCTGTGCATAAATTTGAAGCCTGAAAACATGGATCCTATTCATGAAACCGTAATGAAAAAAATATTTGAGTCTGCTAATTTTGTTAAACATAAAATTTTTGGTAAATATTTACAAAGACCAAAATTTTGATATCCTTACAAAAAAAATAGGTAATAATTTATGTAAGCAGGATCCATGGTTTTAGGTTTCGAAAATTGATTGCTAACACCGTATATTTATATGTCATAGCCATTTGGCTGTAACTTAGCGTTTCATAGAGTCTAGAAATAAGAAACTAGACTAGTGTCTAGTATTTTTGTTAGGAAAGCACTTCCAGTACACAGCGCTTCGTGTCTTTTTATATCCTTTACAAAATAATATAAAAATGTTACGTTGTCATGGTTATGTTTTCTGTTATTCAATTAGACTGAACAAATATACATTTTATAAAGAAACAACTTCTTGTTATTCCTTAATATGGTAGCAGAGCGTGGTTAAATAGATTAACGATTGTTTATTCGGTGCAATAGTGGACGTAGAACTCGAATATGCAAACGGTAAGCGTAAAAATCGAGATCGGTCGGCTCGACGGCCCCACTAACTGGCATACGTGAAGGTACAAGGTAAAACTCTTACTTAAAAGTACCTACTCAGGGTACGCTAGAAGCAGTCGAAGGCAAGTTAACTAAGCCAAAAGATCCAGGAGAAACGGGAAAACCTGAAGATATACAAAAGTATGATCATGAAATGCAATTGTTTCAAAAATGTGACAGTCAGGCGCTTCTTATTCTTACAACCAATATGACTGAAGAAACGTTACAAAAGGTAATGCGATGTCAAACGTCATGTGATATGTGGAAAGAGCTTCATAGGTTTTATGATGGGGCAAAGGAAGACTGGAGCTACGATCTCTGTATGAAGTTCTTCCGCTACCAGAAAAGCGAAGAGCATGATATGGCCACTCATATTTCGACTCTCAAAACTGTATGGTACGACTTGAACAATGAAATTGAAGGAAATGATCTGCCTGAAATTTTACTGATATGTAAAATATTGGATACACTTCCTGAACAATATTTCAGTTTCAAATCAAGCTGGCTATTGATGAATAAAAGTGATCGAAATATAGAAAACTTGACCACACAAGCACATGCTTACGAAAGATCTCTTCAACAAAAGAATTTAAAAGAAGGCGGAAGAAGCAATGAACTTCTTATGCTCAGAGATGAGAAACGGTATGAGAAGCAAGGGCAAAGCAAAAAGAAATGGAAGAAATGCAATTATTGTGGAGAAGGCTTTCATAAAGTCACATCATGCAAAAAGTGGATTGCGAATGGTAAACCTCCCAAACCTCCAAAGCAATCATCAAATATTGGGATGTTGACAGGCCTAGCTTTAACATGCGAGAGTAAGACTACAGAGAAAGACTCGTTTTATGTGGATAATGGTGCGACAAGCCATGTCACCAATAGAAGAGACATATTCCACATCTTCGAAAACTTTGGTGAACCGCATAAAGTTATGACAGCTAATGGAGAGATAATCGAAGCCATCGGAAAAGGAGCCATGAATTCAAATTGAAGCTGACATTAACGGCCACAAAGAGTTACTGGTCTTAACAAACGTATGGTACGTTCCAAGCATTGAAAGGAATTTATTTTCTGTGCTAGCCGCACAAGATACGCGATAGAATAGCAACTTTGAATCAACTGCTGAAAAATGCATTATGAAAAATGATGGCAAAGTTATTTTAGTCGGAAATCGCGACAAGTACGGTGGTCTATACAAACTTAACGTTAAAGTATTGATGCCTAAGCATGAGATAAACCAACTAACGACGTCACAGAATCTTCAACTCTTCCGTGAACAAAAGCCTAGGACATCAGAACAAAAGACATGTAGCAAAACTGATACAAAAAGAGCTTGGAGTAAAAATAGACTCAAGTTCTGCTGATATCTGTGAAGGCTGCGTCTTCGGCAAGAGCCATAGGCAGAAGTTTGGAGAGAGACCAAGAGCAACTAAGCCTGGAGAGCTAATCGGCACTGATGTATGTGGGCCATTCCCTTACACGATCTCAAAGTCAAGATACTACGTTCTGTTTAAAGATACCTACTCTAAATATCGTTGGATCTACTTTCTGAGACAAAGGTCTGAAGTTCATGCTCGCTTGAAGGACTTTCTAGCTGAAGCCAAGACTTTCGAACACGTCGTGCAGGAGTTATTGAGCGATAATGGAGGCGAGTTCGATAACGAACAAGTATGCAACACTTTGAGACAATATGGCGTTAAACATAGGTTTACAATGCCATACACAGCAGAACAAAATGGTTCGTGTGAAAGAGAGAACCGTACGATCGTGGAGATGACACGAGCAATAATGCACGCACATGACAAGATACCAGAAGGTTTATGGGCCGAGATATCCAAAGCTTCTGTTTATATACTAAACAGAACGGGACCTACTCCTCTTAAAGGAAGGTCTCCGCATGAGCTCTGGTACGGCAGAAAGCCAAGGATCAATCACCTGAAAGTCATTAGATGCGATTGCTTTGTGCATGTCCCAAAACAGAAGAAAACAAGTAAGATAGCGAGGAAAGCTGGGAATGGAATACTTATCGGTTATGACGGTGACCAAGGATATCGAGTCTTTAATGTAAAGGAGCTAAAACTAATCAGATCTCGAGAAAAACAAGATTGACGTAACTTCACAATCATCTGAACCTGAAATAAGTACCTACGAGGTCCCATTGCCTCTTACAGACTGTGAATCTACTCGCGAGGAGAGACACTCCCGTTCATCTTCAGAGGTAAATGAAAGCGTCGAAGATAATGCCAGATCCGATAAAGAGGATTATGAGTCATTGGAGGAAGATAAAACAGCTGATACAGAGCCAACACAGCCTAATGCGACACGACAACTGCGTGATCGAAGTCAGATTAGACCTCCACAGCGGTTTAGCTTTGAGCAGTTTGTTAGTGAGGCTATTTCTACCCCTGAACCGACTTCATATCAAGAGGTCTGCGAAGCCCTGAAAAAGATAAGTGGATAGAAGCGATGAGTAATGAAATAAAATCTTTACAAGATAATCAAACATGGGAACTGAGGAACCTACCAAAAAATAGAAAAGCACTACGCTGCAAATGGGTATTTAAAATTAAAAGGAACCCTGATGGTACTGTTGATAAGTACAAAGCGCGATTAGTAGCTGTTGGATATACACAAAAGAAGGGAATCGACTATGACCAGACATTTAGTCCAGTCGCCAAAATGAGCACAATCCGAATTCTGTTGAGTATTGCTGCAAATGAGGGTTTAGTACTCAGACAGTTTGACGTCGCTACAGCCTTTCTATACGGCACTGTAAAAGAAGAAATATTTATGAGACAGCCGGAAGGATATAATGACGAGACTGGTCGTGTATGCAGACTAAAACGTAGCTTATACGGATTGAAACAGGCACCTAAATGTTGGAATGAGTGTATCCATGATTTTCTTATGGAATCAGGTTTCATCCAGAGCGAAGCAGATCCCTGCGTCTATGTCAGAGAAAGAGAAGAAAAGAAAATACTGCTTGCACTCTATGTAGATGACGGATTACTGGCAGCGTCAGATGTGAAAGAGGCTGATGACTTCATTCAAAATGAATTAAAAGGACGTTTTAAAATTACCACTAAAGCACCGTCCTATTTTCTTGACCTGGAAATAAAACAACGCAGAGATTGTACTATTAGAGTCCACCAAACTGCTTACACTAAAAAGTTGTTAGAAAAGTATGGAATGAGCAATTGTAAAGAAGTTAGGACGCCTATAATAAAACCTATGAAAGGGGTGGAGGAAAAAGATTCCGATCAATTGCAAGATTTTCCTTATCGGGAAGCTGTTGGGTCCTTGTCATATCTGATGGTTGGCACAAGACCAGACATTGCTTATGCAGTCGCGGTAGTGTCACGAAACCTAGATAAACCTAGCAAGAGTAATATACAACAGGTGAAAAGGATATTCAGGTACCTGAAAAGAACTGTCGATATAGGACTCGAATACAAGAAAGGTGAAAAGCGTCTTATATGCTACAGTGACGCCGATCACGGTGGTAATAATGCGAGTGGATGCTCCACGAGTGGGATCGTGTGTCTGTATGCTGGCTCAGCAATATCCTGGTGCAGTTCGAAGCAAAACATGGTTTGCCTATCATCTACTGAAACGGAGATAGTGGCGGCCAGTGAGGTTAGTCGTGAGATTGTTTGGTTAAGGAGATTGTTCACAGATCTTAAAATAAACCTTGACACACCTACTTTGCGCATTGACAATGAATCTGCAATCAAGCTTGCTTACAACCTTCTGTATAAGCAGCACCATAAAACCAAACACATAAAATTGAAGCACTTCTACGTGAGGCAATGCGTTTCGGAAAAGGACGTAACCATTGAGCAGGTACCGACAGCAGATCAACTTGCTGACATTTTAACAAAGCCAGTTTACGAACCAAGATTGGTAAGACTCTGTGAAGAGTTCGGATTAAAAAGAAGAGGGAATGTTAGGAAAGCACTTCCAGTACACAGCGCTTCGTGTCTTTTTATATTCTTTACAAAATAATATAAAAATGTTACGTTGCTATGGTTATGTTTTCTGTTATTCAATTAGACTGAACAAATATACATTTTATAAAGAAACAACTTCTTGTTATTCCTTAATAATTTTTGCTATGGGAAGCAAAAAAAAACACGAATGCCGCGATTCCATCTGCGTAAACATTTCAGTCACTCCATGAAGTATCTAAATATATCATAGCCTGATAATCTAATTAATTATAAATTATGTTAATGATAATTGTATGAGGCTATGCTCTAGCGGTACTTCATAAAGAGGTTATATACTTTTAGGACACTTCGTGTAGAAGTCTCAGCAAGCTATTGCGCTATCTGGCAGCACTTTATGAAGTGCCTAGACTTTTCGTGAAGTGCTACATCAAGTGGCTACGACATATATCCGTACGAAGATGAAACCACAAATAAAATATTTATCTGTTTAAAATGAGGTTCATTAGTTCCAAAATTTTAAATAGTCTTACAACATATATAATTTCATGATATTTAAAAGATGCCGTACAAAGCATTTAACACAACATTATAATATGTATATAATACGTCTATAATACACCATAATAATATAATACTTCTTCAAGCAATTGAAATTTTTAACATTTGAGATTTTCGCGTTTTTCACGCATATTTATCTATTTAAACGGGTCTCAACGCGTATGTTTACCTTATTCATTTTACGCGACGTTTCCGTTGGGTTGCACCAACCACGGTCACAAGCTGGTCAGTGAGCTCGTGACCATAGTTGGTTCAGCCCGTTTAAATAGATAAATAAATTATTTTTTTAATTTGCTTCCCTGCATTGTATTTATACAAATTGTGATAGGCAATAATTAATTTTACTAATATATGTATAGGTACTATACTTTCGAGCCGTGGGGACTAAGGGACCGTGGGGTAGTATAAGGCGACTAAGGGATTAAAAAGCAGCCACCACAAGCCCCTGCACCACCCCTAAAAGAGTGGACTTGCCAACAGGCTTGGCCGACGTGACGTTTTAAGGCCATTCATCGCTCGTGCACGAGAGGATCCTCTTGTGCACGAGGCCCGTGTCCAGCGACGAACGATATGAGGGCTGGCTGGTTACGGTTACTATAATTTGTGACTTATTTTGTGAAAAATTCACACGAGGTAACAAAAATATTCCATTAGCTTCGCCAAACTATATACATACCCACTTTTTAAAATTTAATGATAAAGTTTACATTATACATCTTCCGAATTTTTACATACGCTTTTTATGTAACAAGATAATACATGACTTAACAATTACATACATTGAATAATATGCCAATTTTTACATTAATTATATCTTTTACAGTACATCCATACAAAAATAGATTTAGATATACATAAATATCTTACAAGCAATCAGAATTTAACTCACTGCTGGAGTTTCTATATAAAAATAAAATAAATCGTCGTTTTGCTCTTTCAAGTAAATAAAGTTAAGAGTCTGTTAATGCAATATTCTTTTTATTACGTATCCAATTACTACTGAATAGTTAAAAATGTTTTGAATGAAGCTCTGTTTTACCCGACTGCAAGGGAGGGTAGGTAGTGTTCTTATAATTAAAATTATAATAATAACAAATTATCAATATGCGTCGTCGATTTTTTGCAATTATCGATTTTGTTTAGATCGATAGATCGGTCGTTCAAGAAAGACACGTACATAGGCTAGTCGTGCATTTTTATAAAGCAAACTAACATATGTGCTAGCGTTCATACAAATACAGATTCCTTTAACAGTCCATTATTAACATACTCAATAGGCGACTACGTAGCGCCAACGGCACTACAACGCTGTACAACTTGTTCGTTCAGTTTGGGCAATGACTATTTACTATTTACAAACCCTTTCCAAACGCAAAAATAGTTTGCAATCATGCAAACGCTCAGTTGTCCAATACGATGTATTTATAGCATGTAGGGAAATAGTAAAAATATATATCGTAAAGAACATATGTAAGTACTTTTGGATAATTGTAGTGTAAGGGATGTAAGGGATCAGATCTCTCTAAAGACGTCTGTACTTAATTCGTCAAGAACTTGTTATTCAAACAAATGGATAACTTCGAATTTTTTTTAATATTAAAAATTAACGAAAAAATTCCACATACAAAAAAAAGCATCAGATCAGAGATATTTTTATACAAAATTAAATATATGGTTCTTATTAGAAAAATGTTTAATTTATATAATAATAATATTTTGTTTCGTCATAGCTAATTGTGACTATTGTTACAATAAATAGTCCATGACTTAGAAAGTATTTGAGAGATCTATCAACTTAATCCTTGAGTGCACCATATGTAAAAGTTATTTGCTTTAATGAAAAACAAATGTAAGTACATTAAACTAAGGAAAATGATGCTATATATTCATGTTCGCCTTAAGTATTATGTAAATATATAATGCTAAAATTAGGTAATTTAACAGAACTTAACATTCTCGACTTCATTCAGCGCTAATCTCGACTTTATTAGATACATTGACGTTTTAAACAGCGAATAAAGCGGTCTAGGCGCAGAATGTACTATTCGCAAATAGTACAGATAGTTTGCTTGTTCACAATAAGCTGTTCACTCTTTGCCATTATATGAATACGACTTTTCATATCGCGCTTATATAAAATAACACTCCATATCGAGACATCTCGGCAGTAATACTCAAGACATCACAGATAAGAATTTTTCTTCATAAGCTTAAAATTAAAAGTATAATAAAAATTGTACATTTCATATAAGTAAAATGTGTATCAGTCAAATATTAGGAGCATTGTAAATTGATGACGAATTTACAATGTTCCAAACGATCTGACGGAGCACTCCCACTAAGGCGCGATTCCCAACAACAGCACGCCACTGCAGCGGCGCGAATGCATAAAGTAGGTTGTTTATTTTAGTAGTCGACTTGATCTCCAACGTACATGGTTTAATTTTGTATGACGCGTCTCAGTCGACGGCCGCGGACTACACTCGCAGCTTCATACAAATTTAAACCATGTACTTTGGGGATAAATTACACGACCAACTTGACTTGCATATGGTGGGAATTATGCCTAAGAGCTTCAGTTGAGTTTTTTATGAGTTTTAGTACATTGAGTATCATACAATTTGGGTATGTATGTAATACTGTCGCCTCCACACTAAGCGAAGCCTGTATCATATACGACATTGTGTACAATTTATTCTGATATAATACAAATTTATATAATTATAACTGCCCCAAAAAAAAGAAATAAAAAAAAAGTGATTTTTTTTTATAAAATTAAGGTTTTCAAATCATGTTTAAAGTACAAGCCCGGAAGATCCTTTTTCTTTCAGGACAAATATTCCTTTGTAACTACTTCTATTGTCGACACCCCGGACAATGAGACCAAGAAATAAGCTCAGACATCATAATAAGAAACGTTACATTATTGATTCTTTAATACTAGGCCATTTATACTGTTTAGCTGTACCTATTTAAAATGTATCTGATGGAATTTCACATTTCCGCATTACGCACGCGTGAAGTATAATTTTCTCAATATGTTAATTACATTGTCTTCGTTCAAAGACTCATATTCCACATTTACCTGTAGATACACCTTAGAAAAAAACATTCACCGCATACCCTAGCTAAAAATCAAGATATCTAAACAGACTGTTATCTAAACAGTGATGACTTATCATACAATGTGATGTCATCTACCAAATCGTTGCCGCACAAAATCAAGCATAGGGATAGCTGACTTGGACACATCCTATGTATTTTATCACATCTACATTTGCATAACTTTATCTACATAACAGTCGTACATATAATGGAGTTGACCATTTCGTTATTTATGGAAATAACAAAAAGTGTGGAAAATTACAAGAAAACTTAAATTTTCTCAAAATATTATTGAAAATAATGTAGTTACAGAAATTTCAAAGTGGTATGTTAATAATTAAAATCATTGGGTTCATCCAGCAGATCTAACGTTTTTGTTTACTGTGAAGACAAATTGACTGTCCCTGTACTAATTTTTGTCATTATTATGTAGTTAGTTAGTCATCATTATTAGTAAATAACATTTGACTTCAAATGTGAATGATATACTAGAAATCAACCTGAGAAGTCAAAATCAAAATATCTTGTAAAATTACTGAGTTTATAGGTCACAAGTTTAAAAAAAAACACAGTGTTTAAACATTTTAATGACGTCACTAACGCCCACTATGCAGAGGATGCGTGGAAGTTGTGAAAAGGTAATATCATATATTCCTGCAGTGCATGGGTGTGGCGTCCGAACGAGTGAAAATCTTCAGAAATACGGGGACACTATTGGAGGCATATAGCAAGTCGAGACGGCTTCTCAACTTCTGAAAGGAGGTGGAATGGTTCGAGTAGAGTTCATACTCAAGAGTTGAATTGACTATGAGTTGATAACATTGAGTTGTTACTCACACACACAATTGTTGTTTCGAAAAGAGTTCGTTTAAAGAAGACGTCACTAGCACAGCAATGCTATTACAACCAGTGGCGTAGCTAGGCGTGGGCGAAGCGGCCCCTCGCCCACGGCCTCGCACTTAAAGGGGCCTCGCGCGAGGCGCCCCTTGTGGGTGACTTATGGTCGAACGACATGAACTCTAAATAGTACGATTGGTACCCTAAAAAACCTTAAATATGAGCTTTACTGAGGCTTTACCACACATAATTAATTTGATTGATTTTACATTCAGAACGGAACGTGTATGTGGCCTGTAATTTTTACAAAAAATGGGAACACAAAAATGAGAAATAATTTTTTACCCGTGTGTGCGATCCCGGTGATCGCTAGTCGCTCGCTTGCGTGAGTGAGCGGGATGGAAGATTCAGAGGCATACGCGTTAGGATGCGAGAAATCCCGCGAGGGATTCACATGATTTGATCAGAGCTGACCGAGTTGATAGAATGAATAAGCGCATATAGTCTAGTCTATGAACTGGGGATTCCCCGATCTTTGCTTGAATCTCGCATTAACTTTCGTTCGATACAACCCGCCTCAACTCGGCGCAGTTGAGTTGCGTCTTAAAATACATAATTAAAAATGAATTGTAAGACATTTATCCTAATGTTTATATTGCTATTAGAATTATGCTGACTATGCCTGTAAGTACAGCTCAGGACTATGCCAACCTCCCTAGTAAAAAGTTCGAACTTCTTTAATGATGGAAAAATCCACTCACCAATGAAACGAAACATCTCCCTTGACTCGGTTCACCACTTTTGACGAATTTTTACAATTGATTATGTCGCAATTCGAATTTGCGTTTATGTCACATGTCACAAGTCTCAAATTATGTCACAAGTTCATATTTGTGTTTTATAACAAGACTAGTTAGCGACCCGGGTCGGAACAGACTGAAGGAGCAACGCGAGAAGTAGGAGCTTAATGCCAACTTCGGGCTCGCAGCTGCGCCCTATCCTGTTGCTACGATTTTTGGGTGGATATTCGTAAGTAGACATATGCCATAAAACATACCAATTTCAAGTACAGTGAACTACTGAATTAATGTAGAGAATTCATGTTATACAAATGTATACTCACGATAATGTACGTAGGAGGTGTTGATTTGAATTCTTAACATATCAAGAAAGCTTCAAAAACAAATACAATTATTTCACACCAAGTCATTTCATAGTATCACTTGAATTCTCACGTTTATTGTTCATATACACCCTTATTTGATCTGTTACAGAAGGGATTGCTCCACCATAATCTTTTCGTAGCCTGATGGCGGAGGGTAAAGGAAACTGTCGAACATCACATCCAAAATGGCTCCGTCGTCGACTGAAAATGAATAATAGAAGTTTTACATGATTTTTTCGAGAGTATTCAAAATTACTTATAAAATTACGGAGTTATAGAGCTTAGAAGTCATAAGTTTAAAAAAAAACGCAGTGTTGTGACGTCACTAACGCCCAATATGTAGAGGATGCATGGAAACTGAGGAAACACCATCCCATGTACTCCTGCAGTGCATGGGTGTGGCAACCCAACGTGTATAAATATTGAACAATATATATAACAAATATGAAAGCACAAATAAACGTAATTAAAACTACAAGCTGCGAGCAACAGCTCTTTATTGTCCATCCCATCCTCTCAAGAGAAGAATGTTGAATGTCATGGAATGAGAAATATTCTGATATATTTTTTATTGATTTACACTTCATTGCACAATATAGGACAAAAGGCGAGTTTAATGCTTTAAGGCATTCTCTACTAGCCAACCTTTGGGTTAATCAGAGAAGTTCAATTAGGAGTTACATGAAAGACACAATTTAAATAGTGTGGTAAAATAAATATCATACATTATTACATATACGTACATACAAACTTAAACACACACACATATATATATATATATAAATATAATACATATAAGGTATACATAATCATTGAATACATTATAGTAGGTACATAAATTATATGAAGAGAAACAAAAAAAAATATGTTGCTGACAAAAGTAAAATAAAAATGAAAGAAAAGATAAAGCGAAAGGTAAAGCGATAAAGGTGGCTGAGCTACTAGCGATGAGAAATGGAGAGGTAAGCATCTTTTTAAAAGAGATTTTGTTAGGTGCTTTCCGGATGTCATTGAGGGTGGTGTTGCAGAGTCTAGCTGCCTGCACAGTGAAAGATTTGGTCATAAAGCCCATACGGCAAGAGTAAAGAGTTGGTAGTGGAACATAGACGATGGTATGGATGTCACCCAGAAACTGAAATTTACATTTCAAATACTCTGGGCAACTTGGGTCGTATCGTATTGAGAAGAGGGTGCAGAGCATTCTTACATCTCGCCGCTGTGGGATAGGTAGCCATTTATGCTGAGAACGGTAATAAGAGATGTGGTCGTATTTACGTAAACCAAAAATAAAATGTAAACAGTTGTTAAGCAGGCGATCCAATTTGTTAAGAAGGTCTTCATTCCCCCATCTTCATTCCCAGACAGTAGTTAGCAAGAGTTGCATCCAGATTTACTTGAAAGGGAGCATAACATACAACAATAGACATACTACAACATGGACAGTGTTAGATTTGATGTGGCTCAATAAATCTCTAACAAGTGTTAAGAAACAGTCATGAAAGATACAATTTAAATGGTGTGGTAAAATAAATATTGACACAGTGTTAACACAGTCAGTGCAGTGAAGTGAGTTGGCACAATAGCGCAGCGCAGTACAGTGTTATCCATAGCGCAGTGCAGTACAGTGTTATCCATCTCAGCTAACTGTAGCAAAAAGTTGCTTGTTGCTACAATTTGCTTGTTTTTAGTTATTGGTAAGTGACCCTTAAACTCACCATAAAGTGCAGGGAAAATCGTGCCTCTAACATTTCTAACCGGTATCTCAATATTCTTTCCATTGAGAAAGAAGTTCAACTCTACATGGTCATACGCCACTCCGATCGTGTCACCTTCTACTGGCATAATAGCCACTATATTATTTTCCTTATCACTCTCTGGTTTGTCTTCAACATGGTTTGGGGAGCCGGTGGATACTAATAAGTCAGCAGTGGGCGAGTCACGAGGTGCAGGGTTTAAATGGTATAGTTCGACATTGTCGTGCCGGACTGTGCCATCGCTATTGAGACACCAGGAGTCCTTATCTACACCACCTAAAAAGGTTCAAAATTAAACACTGAAAATCATTTTTAGAACTCAGTATGTATAGCAACAGTTGAGATAAAATCAAATAAATGTGTGTAAAATCTCCATCACAATCCCCATTCGCCACACATATACTTCATGCAGCAGTCAATTACAAATGCAGTGAATGTCCAGTAACTATTCAGTATCTAGTCACTTTCTTACATCTGGGAAATAATAATGGATGGGCAGTTACCACCTAAGCCAATATACAATATACCAGCTATGCAATGAGATGAGAGATTTTCCAAGTACAATTATACTACTAATTTGATAAGGTAGGTGCTCTGAAACTCTCACTCACTCCTGATAATTCTAATTTCTTACTCCTGAAACACATTGATATATTTCATGCTAGTCTTCTATGAGACTACCCACATTAATTAGAGCAAAATATTACTACTAAGTATTAGTAATCAACAATAAAATTCCTGTATTATAGGCAAGTATCTATGATCATGTGTCTAATATTACAAAACATCTATTAAAGTCTAACAATAACTTAACCTTATTACAATTTTGGTAACAAACTCCATTGCTGACTAAACAATGAAATTTTCTGAAGGCTGCTAAAAGCAGTGCTGTGCCAACACCTCTCTATAGTAATGGTGAAATGAAATCATCGCATCATGACCTCTAGGCTACTGATCAACATTGACCCATTGTTAGACCACTAAGTGAATGCTAAGTGATCATGTGACAAAAAGAAATTGAAATGAATATAAAATTTGCCTACTCAAACTAAATGATGTGAAACATGTTTAGTATATGTGTTAGCAAGAAATTTAGTAATTTTACAATTAGTTTTTGCACGCCAAATGTAGTAGAACATAATGGGGGGTATTTATAATGAACACCATATATTCCATAACATTTATATTCCATTCCATACTCCATAAATACAAATCTATAAATTTAGAGTTATAAGTTTGTAAATTATAACTAACCATGAACTCTATTAAGGTCTGTATCCCTGGTAGCCAGTCCGACAGCCCATACTCCTCCCTGCTGCAGTTTTACTTCAAAATAAGCCTTGTTCTGTACTAGCGGTGCATTGCCAAGAGCACAGCCCGACCCACACACTCGTTGGCCACCTTTTATCACCACTATTTCATGGCCTGAAATACATTTCACACCAAATGAAACACAATTTATTATCACCTGTTCACGCCAATAACATTGGTGCTTTTATTTTGTAGGGTAATATTATATTTTATTACCCACATTTTTAAATAATCACTTCCACCAATCCTTTTTTATACCTTTTTATATCGCTGCACCTTGTGCGTACCCGCCAGTCTAGCGATCGACCCCTCCTGTCGACGGTCGATTGTGAAACTCACGTATTTGGGTGGTCTCCTGGACCCCGGAATTGGTACACCCTGTGCCCTTGCTATACTGCGACTATATCCGCTCTAAGCCGTATAGCTGCTTAGTACCGAAGGACGCTTAAACCAAGTGGAAGCGCTACTAGGCTGGGAAGAACACAAGACAACCGTAAGCTTGGTCCGAAGGCAGCTATTCTCGGCATATAAGGTCAGGCTTTCTATTTGGCTATTTTATCAGCAATAAACCTATAGATCCGCATGTGGATTAGTGTACGGCTATATTGCTTAGCTGTCGCGTTCACACATCTAAAGAAGTTTATTATCTTAATAACAATGAGTCCTTTGTATAAATAAGTTGGGACTATATTACTATCCTAACATTGTTATACACAATAAGTCAGTGATTACAAATTGACGGATAAACACATACAACTTAGGAAACATATTATTAATTAATTTATATTTCTTCAAGACCCTAAAATTTTAACTATAGTCGGAATTATAATTCGATTCCACATTTGACATTAGCTACTGTCATTTTGTAAAATAATGATACCACATATAATAGTGTAGTGATGAACACAAAAATCGATAAACAATCGCGATTTATGTTTATGTAATCATAATATTGGTGTGCCAATTAAAGACTAAATTATTGATTTTTATTTAAATAAATACATAATTATTCATAACAATTATTTATTAATTAGTAACCGCTGCTTTATTTTATAAAAAGTTAATATTTTTGTTTTTTTTCATAATTATCATACGTCTCATAATTAGCCATATAGGTAGTGAAGAAGGCTTCCTGGAAGAGGGGCTCATGATTTTTGAAGCAAAGAAAAACTGTGAAGATTACCATGATGAGATGAATGCAGTTTGTTTTGAGGAGTGGTTCGCTGGAGTCTTACCAAAATTAAGACCAAACTCAATTGTGGTGATGGATAATGCACCTTACCACTCCCGAAAATTGGAAACGGCACCAAAAATGAGCTGGAAAAAAGCTGCCATTCAAGACTGGCTTTTAAATAAAAATATTCATTACGAACCAGATAATAATATGGTTAAAGCTACGCTTTTAGAACTGATTCCACATAACGAGTCTTTTAATAAGTACGCTGTAGACGAAATGGCAGCACAACATGGGATCACGGTTTTAAGACTGCCCCCTTACCATTGCGAGCTGAACCCTATCGAATTGATACGGGCTCAGGTAAAGGGGCATGTAGCTCAAAATAATAAAACCTTCAAATTGACAGACGTGAGAAATTTATTTGAGGAAGGCATTCAAAAAATTACGGCCACCGAATGGTCTAAATGCGTATCCCATGTTGTCAAAGAAGAGGAAAAAATGAGTAGGCTAGATATGTTAATTGACAATATCACAGACACATTTATAATAAATGTTACAGAAAGTGACAGCGATAGCGATAGCGATGACGGCGACGATTTATAAAATAAAATATTACCATAATACATCTATTTGTTTTATTTCTCATGTTCCTTCATGATCACATTTATTTATTTATTTCACACACAATTATTAAAGAAAACTCTCAGATCCGTAATAAAATTAATCGTCATAACTAAATTATCCGTTCACAAATATTTAATTTCCTGATATACTTAGTTTACGAGAATAAAATTATAAACGAGAAGAATCGATCCGGAAATATTCCATTTCCGTATCGAATAATTTCGCAACGTTACTATTTAGTACTTGTCATAACGTTGCAACACTGAAATTGTCAAATCTGGAATCGAATTAAAATTCCGACTATAGAATATCAACAGAAATAAATTCCAAATTCATGATTACATGAATTAAGGAGATACCCGTTTCTATTAGTTCTGTGATTCAGGGGTTCTCTTGTTTCTGAATCATAGAACAAAAACTCGTGTAGCACATAGTCTGATGTTCCAATCTTTCTTTGTACTTTTGACGTCCTACACAAATATCAAACCCATAAATGGTAAACTAGGTCAATTTCGTCTAAACGGTAATTAAGAACAGTGTCTTCGATCTAATCCAATTTGCAATACAAACTAAGTAACTATTGCAATAAAAATAGTAATATCCTAAGATAAAACGATATATACCCATGTTCAAAGTGTCTAGTTGCACCGGATTTTCCTTGATTCTTATCGGAACACTTGACGTAAATGCAAATCCATTGAGGCATCCTTTGAGACAGCAGAATACGTTCATTTTATTTTAAAAACACTTCTAAGCACTAATCAATAAAATGTTTATCAATAAATTTATTAGCTGTTGGTCTATTTACTTTACAATGTCATTTTCATTGACAATGACAATTGACATCAAACTGACAACCCACGTGACGTCGACTTCGCTGCCAGCTATAACGCTCAATATTATTTTTCTTACTTCAATTTCTTTTTTGGCAATGGTACCTTTAGCACATTCTACCTATGTCAATTTTTTTTCTAAACGTGGTGATTGTAATTATTTGTGATAATCAACTACAAGCGGGGGACTGCGTTTTTAGTGTCTTCCACAGAGTCCTCTTCTGTACCTAGTAAACCTACTATTGCTTTACTGAGTGACTCCTGACTTACTTGACGGGAGTGAACATTGAGAGAATATTCGCTCGTTTGCGGGCTGGGACAAAATCGTCCCAAGTGACAGCAAACCAATGACATCTGGCGAACCCCCCCCCCCCCCCAACCCTCACCCCCGATGTCTACGGAGTTGAAATACACGTCCGCAAATGAGCGGATAATAATTCACACGAGTAATATCAAATAGCTGGTGTTTGAACGTCAACTGGTGCCATAACTATTGAAAATTTAATACACAACTTTTCAGCGTTTTTTAAAAAGAGATCGACGTGTATTTCAACTCCGTAGACATCGGGGGAATTTTTCACCAGATGTCATTGCTCTGCTGTCACTTGGGACGATTCTGTCCCAGCCCGCAAATGAGCGGTTATATTAATGAAAGTTATTGTGTTTTCGAGCTCACAGTGTTTATTTTGGTCGCTTTATTTTTTATTTTTGTCCCTAGCTTGGACAACAAAAAGATAACTACAAGTGAAAATACTTATTTTAAAAACTTTCGACTTTGAAATTGTTTATTACGAAGAAAATTTTACACTGTCTGAATGTGCTAATTGCACCATTGCCATATATGAAAAACATAATATACTCCCTAAGAATTCATAAATGGTAAATAATACGGGTTAAAGTATGAAATTGCCGTTTTATAGTAATAAATACTTTGAATTGACATAAAACCTTCATGGTGTGAGATTTTCGAGTGAAACTTTTTTCACATGATACCTATGAGGTTCTTTTTTTACAAAATGTGCAACATTCGATTTTCGACTTTCAGTTGTTTTTTTATTCAGCTTAGACGGGAAAGATGGATACTTCGAAAATCCGAGTAATCTTTGAATAAGAGTTCCGACGCGGAACTAACGGGGCAGAAACGGCTCGCAATATCAATGCTGCGTTTGGAGAGGAGACTGCTAATGAACGAACCGTGCGTTTTTGGGTTAAACGCTTTCGTAATGGAAACTTCGACTTGAATAACGAACCACGTGGAAGACCGCCCACACAGGTGAATAACGCTGAATTGAAGGAGATGGTGGAAACCGATCCGAGTCAAACTACCCAGGAATTAGCGGCATGGTTTAACGTTACCTTACCTACATCAAATTGTGACATGTGACGAAAAGTAGATTCTTTACGATTACGGAAAGCGAAAAATGCAATGGCTGACCCCAGGTCAAACGCCGCAGCCGCAACAGTGCCCTAAGGCAAAGCTTACCAATAAAAAGGTAATGGTAACTGTTTGGTGGTCTACTCATGGTGTTATTCACTATAGCATTCTCAGGTCTGGTCAAGCAATAACAGCAGATGTTTACTGTGCCGAACTTCGAACAATGATGGCGAAACTAGCAGTGAAACAGCCCCGACTCGTGAATCGATCTTCACCATTATTGCTCCATGATAACGCAAGACCTCACACTGCAGAGAAACCGTTGTAACTCTACAGGAGCTGCAGTTAGAAACCATACGTCATCCTCCGTACTCGCCAGACCTTGCTCCAACGGACTACCATTTGTTTCGTGATTTGGACAATTTTCTACGTGGTAAAAAATTTTCGTCCCAAGAGGCAGTACAAAATGCTTTCACACAGTTTGTCGAATCTACATCCCCAGAGTTCTATCCCAAAGGCATAAATGAACTTCCGATTAGATGGCAACAATGTATAGATAATGAGGGTAAATATTTTGATTAAATAAATATGTTACATTTTAGAAAAAAAAACGAGTTTAATTTTTCAGTACAAATCGGCAACTTCATACTTTAACCCCTAATATATGTATGTATATATATACCTAGTTATATGTTCGTAAGTGTTATTTTTTTTAAAACCGTTCTTTTATGAATAACAATAGAATACGATAAGTGTTTTATGAATTTGTATGTCATTACATTACCGCAACATTTATCATCAATATTTTATCTTGTCTCTCATCAATAAATGATAGGCAACGGGTTAGTTAGACCATCAACCTGCGGGTTGCGACCGTCAGGGGGGTTACCATCAATCATTTTTACGGGTGGGTTGCAGTTGGTCAGGAAAAGTTAACATAATCAAATATTAAACCGTAAAAAGAATAGTTAAGACCTAATTATTACTAATGGGGGATCGTGAGGATATTTACTTTATTTCTGACCATATTTTACTTTCTTTACTTAGCTAGTCATCAAATAATCAAAACTCAGGGAATTATGAACCATGAAGAATTACCACTCGAATACCCACTAGAACCCACTAGAATTACCTACCCGTACAACTACATATAGTAGATATGTATTCGGTAAATAATTGAAGAACGAGGATTTCCCTGCCTTTAAACCTAGTTCATATTTACACAATAAAGTTGATCGTACAAACAAAAATGTGCTTGCTTTTTAATTTAATATTTACCTTCACGGTTAATTAATTAGATTAAGCAATAAAATTTTGCTTAAACTTTGCTCCACATTCTTTCACGTTTTCACAAATATCTTTAATCCTGATACGAATGTCACTAAAGTAACTTAACAGTAAGCTTGCGTCCGTAAAATTATATCACCTGACGAAACGTGACCATGGGTAGGATTTTGAAGATCGCCAACATGCACTCGCGCAAGATGCAAAGGAAAGCCTCGATTTGTAATGTTGTCACGTAACGCAGAGCCAGATTGTTCTAGACAACTTGGCATTTTTCCATTATATAAAGCGCACAATGTCAGGTATTCCCGAATAATCAATATTCAGACTGAGCCTGTATGGTAGATAATGACCTGAAACCTTGTTCAACAATAAGTAAAATATATTTACACTTAAATAAATAGTAAATACGAGTATATCCGTATAATTCACAACACATGCCGCATAGAGCACGTATGTCCCAGAACCGATAACCAATGAGGAAGATGAGTCCTCGAATGGAGACCACCATGAATGGACCTCGAATGGATACCATGAAACGTAGCGTGGAACGCCCTCCGGGCAGGTGCACTGACAACTTGAAGAACGTCGCCAGTAGTGATTGGATGAGAACAGCCTAAGATCGTGTGTGGTGGCAGTCATTGGGAGATGTCATATTCAGCAGTGGAGACAGACTATTATTATATGGTATGTAAAAATTGAGAGAACGACAAGACAATAAAGACTTTAAGGTAGTTAGCAAGTCATTTGTACACATTTCAGACAAACTAAGCCATTCAGACTGGTATGCATTTTGGTGCCTTAATTGTAAGTATGTATTCTGTGTAAAATTTCATACATCAGTATAGATGGTAACTATGTATTAATACGAGTAGCTGTAATAAAAAAAATGAAAATGTGACAAAGCCAGACTGATGTGCTTTATTGTTTCAATTTCGTAATAATTCACTGGGTACGTATTCTAATTTCACGCAAACGTTGTCAATACAGTTACATTGCACCACTTGCACATACGTACTTTCTGTCAATCAACAATTACGTAGAATATTATTGCGACTACACACATGACTTGTTTTAATAATGTTTCCTTATACTGATTATATAGGAAATGGTTCAAATCTGGAGGACAATACAGGGAATTTACTTTTACTTCGGTTTATACAATAAGATAACATTTTTATGCTCAAACTAAAGCTTACTTAGGTACTTATAATTTGTAATAATAGTTAATAAATGTATTTGAGCTTAATCCTTAGAAGTCGGTTAAACCGGAAAAGACTTAATTAATCCTGCGCTAATCTTATACTAGAGTTCTATAATTGTATTCAAACATTCATATACAGCGATCATCCTAATTGTAGGTACCGCCACTGCTCACCATGAGCGGAGACTCAAATAATTTTCGACTACCATTTGTGAAGTCGTATATTTAAATCCTCGGCCAGTACCACTAAATTTCTTCTTAAGTAAGAGTAACCTACGTATTTTTAAAATTATCATTAGTTCGGCACTGAAGGAAAACATAGTGAGGAATCCCGTATGCTTGAGAATTAAAAAAGTTTTAAGCGTGTAATCCATCAATCCGCACTGGGCCCGTGTGGTGGATTATGGCCCAAAATCCCCTAATGATTTACTGGGGGAGGCCTGTGTCCGGCAGTGGGACGTTATAGGCTGTAGTACCTCAAGGTTCAAACTCCGTTAATGTTTTACACTCATAGCTTATTTATTGGTATGGGACAAAAGCTAACATTGTACTTTACTTGTAAAGAAAGCTCTTTGGATTGATTATCACAATGATCCCATGTCTCTCTAATTGTATTCGACGTCAGATACTGAACCAAGATAAAATAAATATCTAATATCTAATAAAATGATTTTTCATATAATATGAAATTTACATAATTATTTTAGATAATATCATGTGATAGAAATAAAAAATATTGTTTTATTTGTTACAAACGTGTCAATTAGGCACTATATTTATTGTTTCTACTAATTCCAGTAGTGAATTAAACGCACAAACATTACAAAAAATCTTTTTCTGTTCTGTGATTAGATAAGTAAATTATCTAGATAGCCCTAAATGACCACACAGAAAAACCACAAGTATTGCCTGCTTAACATGTTACCCACCTCGGCATTTCGGGTTTAAGGAAATATAGTCTAGGATAGAACCGCAGAGGGTGCGTACTGTTGGTTGTGCGTACGCATATTACTTATTTCCTCCATATAAAACGAGCGGTGAGCGCCCACCCATCAGTTTGTGACGGATCCACGGCACGATCACACGACACGGTGAGTGACAGTTCCGTTGACTTTTTAATTTCAAGCCTTGATTAGGTACCTAATTTGTTACGGGAGTTCTTTTATTTAAGATTAAAAGAATGTGACGTATACCTACATAATTATTTTTGAATATTGGGAGGTGTTCTTTTTATTTTTTACCAAATATCTTTTGGGAGGTTTATACATATTTTTTAATTCACACGGGTAAATTACAAGACCCTTTTTTGTATTGTGATTTTTTTTATTTTGATACCTAATATATGTGATTGTCTGAATCCTCTTTACGTTGAAGATATTACACCTACCTATATAAACGCAAGTATAAACCTATACATATACCTTGTATAGACAGGATAATCTGTGAAAAGGGTAAAGAATATTCGGACGCAACATCTACTCTTTGTTCAGACTAATCTCTGGAAATAAATAATATTTTCTATTAAGATTTTGTTTCCGCTACTTGTACCATTGTGTAAATTATTTATTTCGAAAATGAATTCAGTATTTATAGACTTTATTACGTAACAAAAAGTGTTAATATTTACTATTCCTTCAAATATACCTACTTCAGCTGGCTACTAGCATATTACAGATCACCTACATTCTCAATTCAACCATATAAATGCTAATAAAATGTCACAAGAAGTGGAGATACTTACTTATGCTTGAGTACGTTACCAAAACTACTTGTAACCTTTTACCTCCGATTATCTTATTTATGATAATTTTATTCGAGCCTCCGACCCTATCCGTGACCCACGAAGTCATGGGAGGAATGAACCCTGTTTCTATAGGGCGAGGTCACTTTCTAACGACCCGGGTCCCAATGTCCTCTTACAACAAGTAAAATGCGTTTGCGCAATATCAACTACATGGTTCCAAAGAAAGTTTGTTAGTAAACAAACGTTAATGCCATTAAGAACTTAGGTAGGTACACGTTTTTATGAATAGGGAAACAGGAAAGAGACTTTCTTTACACATAAGAACATGACATATGAACACTTACCATCACGTGGGACCGCTTGCTCGCCCGCCCACTAGTCTACAAAAAAAAAGATAGGCGTTGGTAAATATTGTAAATAAATTTGGAAATGAAGGTTCATTTCGTACCTACCACGGAATATATATGTATAAGGAAATCCCAGTTCCACAACACACACCTATTTATTAACAATGATGTCAGAAGCTGTTTACTGAACTGTTTAAACTTTCTACTGAAGCTAAATAAGGCGATAAAGCTCACCTACGTAATTGCAGGTTTTATAGGTTTAATACTAAAAGTAGTTTATTATATTTATATGTTCAACGAGATATAGGTACATACATCGATATGGGAATGAACTAGATAACACATCATACATTCTTATCACAGAAACTTGGTTGGCAACATCTGGGGGGGAGCAGATGGGAATGATGATGTTCATTAAAAAGTCAAATTTGAAACTTACGTACTACGTAATAAGAATATTCCATTTGCAAAATACATATGAATTAAACAATTCAAGAGCTACTGAACATAGAACACTATTAGACTCTACGTGCCTGCGCTAGAGTGCTTGTATAACGTACTCGTCTACCTACTATGTACCTATTCTCAAATCGTTGGGGTATATATTAGGAGTTAAAGTATGAAATTGCCGATTTGTACTGAAAAATTAAAACTCGTTTTTTTCTAAAATGTAACATATTTATTTAATCAAAATATTTACCCTCATTATCTATACATTGTTGCCATCTAATCGGAAGTTCATTTATGCTTTTGCGATAGAACTCTGGGGATGTAGATTCGACAAACTGTGTGAAAGCATTTTGTACTGCCTCTTGGGAAGAAAATTTTTTACCACGTAGAAAATTGTCCAAATCACGAAAAAAATGGTAGTCCGTTGGAGCAAGGTCTGGTGAGTACGGAGGATGACGTATGGTTTCTAACTGCAGCTCCTGTAGAGTTACAATGGTTTCTCGTGCAATGTGAGGTCTTGCGTTATCATGGAGCAATAATGGTGAAGATCGATTCACGAGTCGGGGCTGTTTCACTGCTAGTTTCGCCATCATTGTTCGAAGTTCGGCACAGTAAACATCTGCTGTTATTGCTTGACCAGACCTGAGAAACCTATAGTGAATAACACCATGAATAGACCACCAAACAGTTACCATTACCTTTTTATTGGTAAGCTTTGCCTTAGGGCACTGTTGCGGCGTTTGACCTGGGGTCAGCCATTGCATTTTTCGCTTTCGGTTATCGTAAAGAATCCACTTTTCGTCACATGTCACAATTCGATCCAATATTCCTTCATTTCTGTACCGATTCAACAAGGCAACGCAAGTTTCAACACGCGTTTCTTTCTGCAGATCAGTCAAATCATGAGGCTCCCATTTTTCATATTTTTTTATCTTATTGATTTGATGCAAATGAGTCAATATTGTAGGTAAGGTAACGTTAAACCATGCCGCTAATTCCTGGGTAGTTTGACTCGGATCGGCTTCCACCATCTTCTTCAATTCAGCGTTATTCACCTGTGTGGGCGGTCTTCCACGTGGTTCGTTCTTCAAGTCGAAGTTTCCATTACGAAAGCTTTTAAACCAAAAACGCACGGTTCGTTCATTAGCAGTCGCCTCTTCAAACGCAGCATTGATATTGCGAGCCGTTTCTGCCGCGTTAGTTCCGCGTCGGAACTCGTATTCAAAGATTACTCGGATTTTCGAAGTATCCATCTGTCCCGTCTAAGCTGAATAAAAAAAACAATTGAAAGTCGAAAATCGAATGTTGCACATTTTTTAAAACAAGAACCTCATAGGTATCATGTGAAAAAAGTTTCACTCGAAAATCTCACACCATTAAGGTTTTATGTCAATTCAAAGTATCTATTACCATAAAACGGCAATTTCATACTTTAACCCCTATTATAATAACTTTGATTTCGTCGACTACGTTCGAGCGTTGGAAGAGTTTACAATACAAACTCTTTTACAGGTCATTATCAACTTATTTAATAGGCGGTTAGATTGTGCCAACCGTGAATACATTTTAAAACAAAACTGTTCATTCAATTGAACCAACGAATATTAACGTTAAACTCAGCATATTAACTCGATTACCAACTATGCTATGCTATGAATTATTGCTATGAAAACGTTGGCTCGTATGTGTGATCGGTTAGCTAATCTTTACCTAAATACCTGCGAATATAAGGTACCTACTTACCTAATGCCCTTTGCCGACTCTCTGCCTGGTCATTCTACTAGACCCGTTTAATGTTGCTGATGTTCTTGCTGTGTTTCGCAATAACTTTATCATAGTTTATATCCCAGATCCCCTCATCTAACTTATAGTATCCTGTTAGGTTAAAAAAACTAAATTAATAATGAAGTACCTAATTGAAGAAAATACTAAATAAAAATTTTAAAAAGTAGAATGCTGGGCCCAGAAACAATGCCGAAGTAACGATAGCGCGCGCTGGGACTATTTACCCATAACTCTTTGCTATTTTAAACAAAGAAAGCAGGTTTTTGCTTTCGATTATCCTATCTGTGTATATGATCTTAGCTATATACGGTATGTTGTATGTATGGCTATTTTGTTACAGAGGATGAAGCACATGAAGTCAATGCTCCTGGTGGCCGCGCTGGCGACGGTGGCACATGCACAGTTCCCCAACGGACGCATCCTGGAACCACCAGTGCCCTCACTCTGTGTGCAAAGGGTCATACACGAGAGATTTGCAGACAGTAAGTACCTTAGCTTAGAACAGAGGGCCTAACTATTATTAGCAGATTTTTGCAATGTACTTTACGCCGGTGAAATGAATTATACCTTGCAATTTCATATTGTGAATGCATTATAGACGATCTTTGTAGCTATCCTAATTATATATTGGATTTCTGAACCATAGCATAGATAATTAAACCAAGCAGAAGACTCTTAATTATTCTTAACTCTTAACTCTTAACTCTATGAAACAAAATTAAACTAAACAGCCTTCTGTTTAGAACTGTAAACTAACTTGCTTAGAATTTGAAAGTTTTATTTATCACCAGGTTCATTCTATCGTCGTCATATCCCACCCTAGTCAAATCACCAGTTCTGCCACTATGTATGGAGTATGTGCATGTAGCATGAAATCATAAGTACGTACATAAAGAACGCATGTCTGAAAATTTGTCTGACGCTAATCTCGAAAGCTGCTGGGGCAATTTTGTTGTGGTTCGTATTGTAGTAGGTAATTATCCTGGAAGTTCATAGGGTAATTATTTATAGGATATTTTTTATTAAAGTTGCTTTAGTAATTTTGAAAATAATATGGTGGTATCTATTTAGATGATGGTATAATATTGTAGGAACGTATAATGAAGTCATCTAGGCATACACATCTAAGTGAAATAACAAATTGACAATGGAAATCGGGTTAAAAGCTAACGAACCTGCAGACTAGTCGTGTTATTTAACTTGTATTGAAATATATCGTCCATTTTAATGGTAATTTTTGGTCTCATCGTGATATTAAGTAGGTACCTATAACCACACTTAATACGTAATTTTATTTAACATTGTCGTTCTTCCCATACTCAAGCGAACAGACAAAAAAGCTATAGTTTTATCACAACGAAAGGTTGTGTACCTGAGCGTCCCAAACATTGTCCCCTATCTATCTCACACCGATTACAGCATGGGTTATAATAAGATAAGGTCACTTGTTTTCTCCTATGACTCACCCTGTAACTTATTCCAGTTCGTCTCTTTTGTTATGAAATAGGAATGTTTTCGTCTTTGAAAAATCAAAAATTACCACAAAAATCTTATAATATCTATTGTACAAACAAACGTCTTTGAGGTGAATTATAAATTACATGACTACACCTTTCGATCCGCGTCTCTATCGGACAGATTAAAATTATTTCCTTGACATTGTCTCAAATATTTTACATTAATTTTTATATTATAAGATTTCACGTCATCCTTGAATTCAAGAACAAAATTAAATAATGAAATGTTAAAAAATAACATGTTTCTTTATATTATGGTATGTCATTATCATGGTCAAATTATATGTAGATACCTACTTTACATAATATTATATAACGCTACTCCAATAAAAAACCAGTTTTGAATAAATAAACAGTTAAATATGGTACGAAAGAGGTGATACCGAAGAATTTTTTTTTAAAGTTTACCTACAAAGATATCTTATCTTTGTAGGTAAACTTTAAAAAAAATTTCTAGGTAGGTATTTGACCCATTTTTATTCTTCTTCATTTGTTTCCCAAATACCAAAGTAAAATACCTAATATATAACATATACCTAATATATAACCTAAATATTAAATTATCTAACGTGGCATTTAGAGTAAAAAATCGTAAAAAAGTGAAAAAGGAAACTTTTGCCCAGAAATAAAAACGTGGAGTAGGTATTTATTATAGGTATACAGCATACATGTCGGTATACCTACCACATGGGATGGACACATTGAAAGCGTCTAATGAATCTGATATATCGAAAACCTGTTATGCGTTGAACTACGAGTAAGTTGAACTCTCCTTTAGAGGGTGTTTGTTTTCTATGGTAAAGGGGAGTGTTTCTAAAATATTCTTGTTTTCTTTTAAAATTAATCCGGTATGGGTTACGTAACAGGAAGACTGGTATATAATTTGTAAATTAGGTCACCAAATTTTATAGTTATGCTAAATGTAACGAGTAAACAAACAATTTCGTCATAATATTTTATAGACAGATTGGAAAGTAATATTTACTTTGTAGATATTCGTGTCGACGCTATGTTATTTTCAATAGAATGAGTCATGCGTCAAAAAAATTGTAACTACTTTTTCTAAGTTAAGAAGCGTAAAACTATTTCGATATTATTTTCATAGCCCGGATAGCTCAGTCGGTAGAGCATTGGACTTTTAATCCAAGGGTCCAGGGTTCAAGTCCCTGTTCGGGCGAACTCTTTTATTGAAATATTTTTTAAAAACTGACAAACCCGTTTTTGTTACTAAATGTATGAAATTATATAGTTATATGCAGTTATGTTATATGAAATTATATGCGTTGCATATTGTGATACATTTACATTTAAAGATTTGTTTAACCGGAAAACATCGTATTAATAATAATTGTTATAGACTATGTAGGTATATTTTTTAATTTTTAAACTAATTTAAGGCTATAAAACTCTACAACGAAATGAATACCTATTTTAAAAATATTTAACGAAAACAGAAAAGAATACTGTGTTTTTAGATGCCATTAAATCGATTTAGTTCCTTAAAAATATTTGTTTATAATTAGAAAATAACTTAAAGATATATTGTATTTTGTAGTTTATCAAATTACTCCTATTTATTTTAGTGATTTAGTTATTATAAAATTATTAGAAATTATATAATTACATTGTCTAAATGCATGACTACTTAAATACATAGTACGTAATTTATAATAACTATTATTATTCAGTGGTTGATCAAACAATGGCGAGGGTATCGAGTCTATTTCACCTTTGCTTGACAATATCGAAAGTACAGCAGTTTTCTTTATTAATTCTCACGGTAGTTCACGGTACACATAGTTACGATCTACATTTGTAATGTTGTTAAGTTGAATTATTGTTGCAATTAACTTTGCACCAAAACTGAGATTTTCATATCTATGTAAGTATTTATACTTAGTAATACTAAGTATAAATATTTAGTTAACTTAGTTCATACTAAGTTAGTATCATCGATATACCTAAATTTTACCGTCCCGTATTAGGTATTAAATACATATTTGTTATGGTGAATTTAGCACGAAATACATTCGTAATAACGAATCCAACGAAAAATTAAATTAACGAATCCTGTGCCCTACAGTGTGACGTTGTAGACTGCTACCGCCTATTTTTTATGATGCATTAAAACAAATTTCCTGAAAAGCCAATACTGTAGATTAAAATTTTAACAAAAAGCCGTGCGATGTAATTATCTACTAAACGATAATGACAACATTTAGAAAAGAACTTCATCATCACCTTTGACTCTACAGGCCGGAATAGACCATGGCCTCATCTAGCAAGAGTTTCCAGATCGCCCTGTTCAAGATTCTCGTCCTCCAATCTGCTACTCTAACCAGTTTCATATCTCTCTTTGCTCCAGCCTTCTGAATCCAACTATCTTAACCAGTCTGCCACTGTTTTGGCGTCACAAAAAGTTCGACGGTGCTAAGTTCTCTGAGTTCTAACTCTAGCAAAGCTCTAGCTTTGCTTTGCTCAAAGAAGTTAGGCCAAAATAAATAAACGTTTCTCAGTCTTAGTTTCAATTAGTCCGAGTTGTGTTATACAGGACATTATACGGTCTACATAAAGGTTAGTTTTGAACAACTCTATCAAAGGTCTCAGTAACCTTTGTTTTTTTCTTTTTTATAGACTAGTGAGCGGACGAGCAAGCGGTCCCACGTGATGGTAAGTGTTACCGCCGCCCATGGACACCTGCAACACCAGGGGGTATTGCATGTTATTGTCGGTCTTAGACTTCTTCTATATTTAGAGTACTAGATAGAAGTTAGGTAGTATCTATCTGTACCGTGTGTGCCCGACCTACTCGCTTATTATGTTTGTACGAGTATATTTCATTGTACACAGACAAAGGCTACTTCTTCTCATGGCGCGACCCGGCGCTGCGCGGCGTGGAGGAGGATTGGCTGAGCGCCAGGAACTACTGCCGGCAGCGCTGCATGGACCTCGTCTCCTTAGAAACCAGTGATGAGAACGAATGGGTGAAAGCGCGCATAGTCCAGGATAAGGTAAATAGAGACAAAACATGTATATAGTCTTAGAAAAGCTACCTAACCATTTTGTCATTTTGAACATAAAGCATGAAAACTCGTTACACTACGAATTAGTGAGTAGTGAGGAACGTGCATCGCTCTATGGATAGGTAAAGTCGATAACAGATCAACTTAAAGATACTTCGTCTATACTATAACAATAATAAATATTATTATTTATTGTCATGTCCGTACCTATATATATCAGTCTATAAAGTTCCGCCGCAGGGCACGGGCCTTAGGATCGCAAAGAGATTAATGACCATATTTACATGAATAGGTCAATATGTATTAGGTACCTACCTACATTCCAGATATTTTTTTTAAATTCTTGAGCATATGAATTTCTTCACGATGTTTTCGTTCATCGTAGAGCTAGTAATAACTGAAAAATTCATACTAAAGAGAAATTTAATGTTACGAACCGGACTCCAAACTCACGACAGCAGCGGGTCGAAAATAGATACACCTAGGCTATCGTGGCTCAGTGTAGTTATCATAATTTTCATCTTTCTTTTGATTCTTTGATAGTTTATATTCTAAGTTGTTGAAATCACAGTAGTTTCATTCTACTTTCTATTACCACTTTTACGATCGATTAAAAAAATAAGGCCTAGTGGTTGTTGTCTCTACGAATCTACGAACAACCCAAATTGGAACTTCAGCTTTCAAATATCCTCAGATATTTATGCTACTTGCTTACAACCTTGAATAACTCTAATTAAACTTATAGAAAGATGTTCGTCGAACGGATGTTTAGCAATTAATCACTCGTTTTATATTTACTTTTACCATTAAAATTTATGTAAAAACAAACTTTGTCTAATTGGGCAAACATCATCTATATGAACAAACATCTTCTATCAAACAATTTTCCAAGAAACCGCATTATTTAACGGCAGTGTTGTCACATCCTTGACCCGTATGATTACTGCGCCGACGACGTCTCTTGAAATTAGCAAAACACTCACGCGTATCGGCGCTTGTATAGAACAAACATTAGCGTGACCACCACCACATTAAAACCGTCTTGAAACTAAACTAAATGGAAATAGAAAGTGACCTTAACGAATTCTTGCCGTGCTCTTGTTTTTGGTATTGCCATTTGGACAATAGGATATATATTGTTATGTAGAACAGTGAAATATGTAACCACCTGTTTGGAATTAAAATTTGATTATGTTGTCACATCGTTAGCTACGTGACCGGTTTCAGGAACAAAACAATACAACAATCAATTTTCCTTAGTTTCACTGTGTTATTACGGCGTCTCACATTTCATGAGAACTTTCATGTTTTTGCATTATGTCGTCAATAGCGAGTTATTGACGGCGGTTGTATCGTTTCCGATTTTTTTTTGTTGTATGTATCTCCCATCTCCACAGCATGATATTACTTTGATCTCAAAACTATCCCACGGAAGTAACTTTCTACTTCTGATGAAATTTACTACCACCGAGATATAGAGAAGAAACATTTACAGAAGTATTTATGTGCCGTCATTCGATTGAGCCGGTGCCAAATTGGCCATTGCTTTGCCAACAACGTATTGTCATGATAATAAGGAGGCGTCGATGCCTTCCCAACTTGAGGTGGTATTAACTACGTCCTTGGTGTAAGCTTCTCATATTTTTCTTTTCACACTAATAGTCGCTGGTTTTTAATGAAGCAATTTGCCATTGTTTTTCTAACAATTTTGTGTAGGCAGTTATATCTTGTTCTACTTACATTGTTATTTAAACATCGTAAAACATAATGTCCTATTCATTCGTATTCAATGTACATATCTCTGTTTCTAGGTAAAATACATCTGGACCTCTGGGCGTCTCTGCGACTTCAAGGGCTGCAACCGTCCTGACCTGCTGCCCAATGAAATCAACGGTTGGTTCTGGACCGCTGAGCTGCAGAAGTTGGCACCCACCACCAACCGACAGCAGAACGACTGGTCTGAGGGCGGCGGTATTGGCAAACCACAGCCTGATAACAGAGTGAGTTTCCTCATGCATTTTCTTTTCCAAAATGTAGCTGATTAGGTAGCTTGAGACATCCAAACTTCTTTACCCAATGTAGGCATATATTTAGGGGATGGTCCAGAGCTCTCTGTTAAACCTAAACCACGAGGAACTAAATTCCCTGACAATATTTTTCATTCACTGGGACATACATACCTAGATAACTAACTCTAAGTAAATAAAAAAGCTTTTATTCGTCTTTGAATGGCTTTATGAATATTTGTGATTTTTTTTAAATTATAACTACTATGTCGTACCTACTTTGCGCGATTCGTATTTTTATATCAATATGTAGGTAGGTATACAAGAAGAGACACTTCGGATTCTACCCGATAGGTACCAAATTCTCTATAAGTGTCATATGTACCTACCACCACGAAATATATGAGATAAGGAAATTATATATCCATATGTATTATGATCAAAATCATACTTGTTGATCTTGACCTTATACGATTCTATAATTTTATGGATAGTTATGCATCCATAATATAAAATTAGACTTGTGTTGTCGCATTTTGAATACACCCGCGTTACTAATCCGGCACTGATGTAATTAGTAAAGTAAATAGACAATAGGATGAATGACATTGCGAAATCATTTATACGTAATGATGCAAGATTCTGCGAACAGTTAAGTAATATTTGTCATACGTCACCCACCACCCGGTACAATCGGGTGCGCCTTAATGTAGTCATACCGCGGATGTCACGCAATGAAAACGAAAGCGACGTGAATATTTATGGGCGTGCGAAATATTCGCTGAAGGGCGTACCCGCATGCCTCGGGTAACTTTCTACAAACAGCCGGCCACAGACTACAAAAGCTCATCTTTATTCGTGATGTGTCGCCGCCATGTTTCACGCGTCACTTTCCCTGCGGGCGCAGGTCGCAAGCGCGAAAATAATAATGTAGTTTGTTGCGGTCGTTTGGGGATCATCCGCATCCGGTTTTTGTCGCTTGAGACCTTCAAGGCCTTTATAACATGGTTAAAATGTAGGTACCTACTACGTTACACAATCGAGCAACGTAACGCTTATTTTCAACAAATTCATTCATGAGTTTCTTAACATCAATGATTTTTTTCATAATTATTATTTATTTCAAATATAACATAATATTCATTAGTGGGGTCAGTAAGTTATAAGCTATGTTAGTAAGAAACAAACGGTAACACTATTTCTCTATTTTGTCATTAGTCCCACAATCAATCCTATTTGCGAACACTATCAGAATTCTGTTGGTGCTGTCCCGCATCCTGCGCCACAGGATTTTTTTTATATAGAAAAAGGTGGCGGACGAACATACAGCCCACCTGATGGTAAGTAGATACTGTAGCCTAAAAAGAGTGATTTAAACCTCTTTCGTCAAACGAGCAAATCTACGGGTTATCGTGCGCACAGCCAATGCCCTGCGTTCCCATTCAATATCAGGATAGTCTTTTGGGTCGTCAGTGACAATGTGTCCAAGGTATTTAAATTACGTGACTTGATTAAGGTCACTACCATTTAGTGAAATTGGAGGTACATGATTGGGACCCTTGCCACGCTGAAGATCATCAGCTCGCTCTTCTTAGCGTTATCCACGAATCAGTGTTCTTCTGCATAAGACTGACACACCGTCAATAGCCCCCCAAGGCTATTGACGATCGAGGGGCTCAACAACACCATATCATCTACGTAGCTAATGTTATTTACACTATCGCCATCTATGTAACATCCTGTATGCATGCTGCTGAATTCCTCAATCAACCCATTGACGTACAGGTTGAAGAGCTTGGGCGGAGTCAGTACCCCCTCCCTCATACCGCACTCCAACCTATACCTACGGGTCAGAGAATGTGTCATTCCATCTCACATAGTTGATTTGCTAATGGCTAGTTTGCGTTAGGATAAATGCTGAAAGGTTTTGGAAGATTTGCTATTCTGTTTAGATCTATTCCTTTCAGAGTTTTCCCATAACCGTAGTAGTTTTATATACTTAGCCCTTGTATTGTATGCGAACAAAAACAAAGGAACAAGCTTCTAACTCGTTCTGGCTTAGAGTGAATTATTAGCTAAAATCGCCTTAAGACCTCAAGGGCTATCACTGCCTTCCCGTTTAACTGCAAACTGAGAGAACAGATCTTACCCCAAAATTCCATACTTACTTTAATATTATATTTTTTTACAATTACACGACACTACTTATATACCTTTTCGTGTAAGTGTGTCCGATAAATGTAAATGAAACATTTCCTTAATGGTGGTACCATATAACATTCGTACAGACGAGTATTGATTCTCAGTCTTCGGGAACATTTCAATTATGGCTCTTACATAAGCAGTTAAAAATAAGTAGTATTTTTAATGTTCTCTTTTTGCTTCAATGCGATTAGGTAAAAAGCTTAGGTAAAGCTACTTTCTTATAGACTCCAATTAGTAATAGAGTATTATTTTATTCTAGGAGCTACTTCAAGGCGGCGCTGCCGAGCACTGCGTGGCTATCCTGAACAACTTCTACAACGACGGCGTCCATTGGCACGATGTCGCCTGTCACCATCGCAAGCCTTTTGTCTGCGAGGAAAACGACGCCCTGCTCAAATACGTCCGATACACCAACCCTAACTTAAGAGTCTAAATATACTATTGCATAGCGCTTTGTTGCGGCGTCTGATAATATAATTAAAGGATTCTGATTTTGCGTTCAAAATTAGTAAATTCCAATCATCGCCACAGAGTTACCGCTACGGCTACGGCACTGATTACGTTACCAAACAGATACACAAAAATTAACTCCAGATATACAGAAAAACTAATGCAGAATGTCGTAAAAGTGCTTTATCAGGCCAAATAAGAAGAAACCACTGCAACATGATAATATGCTACAGACACTGCCAAATGTTGAGAATATTTAGATTTTTGTTAAATTGGCGTATTTTGGTCCTAGCTTTAAAGTTTACCTCATTACGTACTTACATATTTATTTCAAATTAACAGTAGATAGTCATTAACTAATGCTTTGGCAAATTGTTTACATTATAAGTATTTAAGATTGTCAATAAAGACTGTTTTAATTTATTTATTGTTAATAATTTCATAATCCTATTATAATGCATCTCTGATACCTACCTACTTTTTTTCTTGGAAAGATACAGGCACCCACCTGACGAGAAAGTATTAATATGGTGTATATAAAATTAAATAAAATTTTGTAAGTGTAGACAATAAAAAATCCATTTATTTTATATAAATCACTTAAAAATTTAACGTTACATGATTTTTATGATGGAATAGTAATTCTAAATGTGTACAGGTTTCTGGGCGTAGCTTTCTTGATCATTATGAACCAGAGAGAGATGTTGCAAAAGTAGACCAGGGCCAACATCATAGTTACATGCATCATACGACACAGGCGGAGGAAACTCAATTTTAATCCCACACTACAATAATAAATGCATTAGATATTAGATATATTATGCATTAGATTTTACATATGCAATAGCACAGATTTTATAACTTTATCATACAGTAACAGTGGTCACAACGTTGTGTGCTAGATATTAAGACGTATATGGTTAGCTTCTTATGGGATAAAAGGTACCTTGAATGTTAACCCCGTACATAAGTTATATGCCAAGTTTCATTAAATGTAACCATTAATTTCTGTATTTACTCTTCAAAAAATATTAATGGTACACAAACAGCATTGTTACAATTTTACTATATGTATACAGGGGCGCCGACTTATAAAAAATATTGGGGGGGCCCATACCGGGGTCCTGCCCTGGGAAATTTTCTAAATTTTAGATGAAAATTAGTGTTTTAAAGTTTTTTTTAAGTATTTTAGAGTCATATGATCAACATTAGAACCCCGAAAACTCGAATTTTTGAGGGGGCTCGGGCCCCCTCAGGCCCCATGGAGTCGGCGCCTATGTATGTATAGGTATAGATAATATAATCTGACCACTATGCAGACAGAGGAGTAACTAAGCACTTTTATAATTCTCTATTAATAAAGTGGTGGTAATGATATAAGTACATAAATTGATATTAAATGGTAGGATTTGAATATGTTGGAATTAACATTTTAGGTCAGGATTATAATGGTAAAACTAAAATATGTATTTATATAAAATATATGTCCACAAAACACTTACTCCCTGTTGGCAAAATCCTCAATACTAAAATTAAGTGACTCATTAGATGTTTGTGGATCAGGCAGTACAGTAAAATCTTTATCAAACTGCTCTTGAAGACAGCAAATCCTCTCCATTATGAATAATAAAAGGATCGCCCAGAAATATTCAAATTCAAACACCATATCGCTCATTTTTTTCCTTCTACCATAATGATATGATACCCAAACTTTGTTTTAATGGGTGGGTCTGTGTATACCGGAGTGTTGATTGAAGATATAGGTAAGGCAAATGCTGCATCCTGGAAGGGACCAACCATAGATCCACGGGTCATCCACCCAAGGTCCCCTCCTTGCCGCGCCTTATCTTCACTGTACGCAGCTGCTACATCTGGAAATTTCTGTCCAGCTTTTATTTTTTCCAATGCCTCCAAGCATTTAGATTGTTTTTCGCACAATATGTGACGTACTTTGACAGCAGTCCCACCTTTCTTCTCTTTGGCTGCAGATTCTAAATTTAAAATAAAAATATATTAATAATTTATGGTTTGGTAGTGTAACAAGTAGGTTAGGTTGAACAGAAATTAATAAAATATTTGAGTAGATGAAGTTTGTAGATATAAATAAGAGGACTTTTAACTAATAAATATGCAATAATTAAGTAAAGTAAAAATAAGTAATCAATTTACAGGACAAATTTAAAGAAATAAAGTTGCACACTACATACAACCTTTCGAATCTCCAGCTGACTTCCCACCACTGCCACCTTTGCCACTCCCACCTGCTTTACCCTTCTCAGCTTGTTTCTTCGGTGGCATAATATCTTCAAAATTATTTCTAAATGTTATTTTAAATTACAATAAACTTATCATTATCGTCAGTCATCAGAAAGATAGGAGGGAATCACCGGCAAGCAGATGTTGACTGTCATTTTTGACGTTGGTTGTTATTGTTAATGATACCATCAATAAAAATTTAGAAAACCGATAACTTGACCACGGTTCGTTCTACATCGGTTTTACGGTTTGAAAGGAAAAAGTGCGTTCTGGGATTTCAATTCTAGTCTATTTATTTAAATAATATTTTTTTATTTATTTTCCTCTTTCCTAACTTATATAATTACATCTAAGCTTGTAATACTTAATTTCATTCATGCACATAAATAGTATTATCGAAACAAAATAATGGAAAAGTCACTTAGACTATTATAAATAGTTCTATCTTACTATCTTCAAAACGCACAATTTGTACCAATACAAAACGTCATTTGTTTGGCTGCTTAATTCTTTGACTAGCCTATCTTTATTTTTCTCTTTTAATTCTTCTTTATGAGAAATTTGTTTTGTAGTATTTTCCATTTTTTATTGAATTTAAATCATGTTTATTCTATATAAGTTTAAATGAAAGGTGAGTACTGACCAATAGTTGTTATAGACCAGTGGTGAGTTTTGTTGTGATTATATTATTACATTAATTTTATCTGTATTTATTGGTAAAATTGGAAACAGATCCGTGTCTTTATCCCGACACTATGGGAATCATGTATGAGAAACGGCCTTTGAAGAGGCCCCGCCTGGGGCCTCCTGACGTGTACCCTCAAGAGCGTCATCAGAAGGAGGACGAGCTCACGTCCACTAACGTAAAACATGGCTTCACAACAACACCACAGTCCAGCGATGAGTTTGGCACTGCTAGAAACTTCAATTACTCTGCATCAAAGGTAAATCAATGAATTAAAAAAATTACATTTTCCATAAAAAGGTTCAAAAGTAATGTTGTGTCATGTTTAACAACATTTATGATATGAGAGTGAAATACGAATAATTGTAACAATGCAATGCAACCAGCTCTTTAAGTTTCCACTGCTGGATATGGGCCTCCTCAAGCACATTTTCTTGTCCATAAGATCATTGTCCCTGCCATGCACACCTGCATATTTTTGATTAGTCTGTACTACTCCACTCCACCCTACATTTGTTGTGGGTTGTGGAATGCGCTAGAGTGTTAGCAAGGGGATTTTTCTCTGGATACTTGTGACACAAAAATAGCCACCTGTACATGGACAGTGTATGGAATGGCACAGGACATGGAACAGCATTGTATTCAGTAGAATGTTTTCATGTTTTGTGAACTAATAAAATGTAATCATATTTTAGTAAAGGGCACAATTTTTCTATAAAACTGGTTTCTAATTTAAGTATCTCAATATTTTACTGATTTTGGCTCTATTGATAATAATGCAAATAAATAATAATAAATTATTTTTCAGATTGGCCAATTTTTTTCTGGCATTTTGTCAAAAAAGGAGGAGTTGAATACTCTCCCAGACTGTGGTAGGAAAAGGCAGCAGGTTAATCCAAAAGATAACTTCTGGCCGGCCACTGCCCGCACTAAGGCGCAAATTGAAGCTTGGTTTAAAGATTTAGCAGGTAGAAATATTAATCTCTATTATTATTCACTTTAGTATAACCACTCAGACAATTGACCTTAGACCTTTTATTGTTTACTTTTGTTTAAAATTTCTCAGATGGAAATAAGAGTAGGTACAATTCTTACAACTCATCTGCACATCTGTCTTACTTGTAATGGTGAGTGTTCATATGTGTATAATGTGAGCTTATATCCTTTGCATTATACCATTAATAACACTGATGTGAAAGATATTTTTTGCAACGTCTATATACAAGGTATATGCACATTTGTGAGTTGTAAGAATTATAAACAAAAATATTCACACTTGTTTATGTTTATTTAAGTATGCAAGAATTAAGGAATCACTTCCAAGTGGAAGTCATCCTAATAAATTTCATTCCCTAGTAGTGTTAGTGGAATGCTGTTTACTAAGAAATGTCAATATACTTATTTATATAATAGGTCAGGAGAAAGTCTTTTCATATTTTGTATGTATGAAGTTGTAATCAAATATTTGATGTACTATTTGTACCTGGATGGTTATAATACCATTAAAATTAGACATTCTAAAAAAATATTAAATGTCCCGCCATTTTTCCATTGTTTTCCAGTCTGTGAAAATGATTCTTGAATTTCAGTTGTCTTGAATTTCTATAGAAAATATGAAGAAACTTTCTCCCAACCTAATATTTATACCAAATGTTAAAAGAATTTATCTTGTTACATGTACATTATGTATCTACATGTAATATGAGAATTACATTACAATGTTGTCTTATAACATTTAAAACTCTATCCAAATACATCTATATAAGTTTTATTTATATTAATTATTCCTAAATTAAGTTGAGCCAAATCAGTGTCCCAATCTTTGAGCCAATCTTTTCTACAAAATTTTATTAATTTCAGGCAGTAAACCCCTTTCACAATTAGCCAAAAAGGCACCAAACTTCAATAAAAAAGAGGAAATATTCATAACTCTGACAGAGTACCAGGTGGCGATGCCCAGAGCCGCATGGTTCATCAAACTAAGCTCAGCTTACACTGTTGCTGTGTCTGAAGCTAAGATCAAAAAGAGGCAGCTTTTGGACCCTACCACAGGTAAGCATAAAGGACATATAATATACTAGCAACCCGCCCTCGCTTCGCTTTGATTTATAAGTTTTTTTAGGTTTTGTTCAAAATATAGCCTATATTAGACACCGATAATGTGAAAGAATAGTTGTGAAAGAATTTTTGAAATTGGTTCAGTAGTTCCAGAGATTACCCCCTGTGGGGGGGTACAAACACAATTTTACCTCTTTATTATATTAGTTTAGAAAAGTTAAGAAATAAGCTAACTTAGAATTTTTCTATTTATACATAATTCTGAAAAGCATAGTAATGTTTTATATATTTATACAGTAGCTCCTTTTGCTTTATCTTTTCTTTCATTTTTATTTTACTTTTGTCAACAACATGTTTTTTTTGGATACCTGTTTTTTTGGATTAACAACATGTTAATAAGTTCTCCTACCATTTAGTTCTCCTGGGGTAAATCACCTGGGTGAACTAAGTTCACTACTTATTAGAATAGATAAGAATCCATTTTCTTAATTGTCTCTTTTAATATAACTTACATAGTAATATGTAATAATGTATGATATTATAATATTTACCACACCATCTAAATTATGATTTTCATGCACCTCCTAAATGAACTTCTCTGATTAACCCAAAGGTTGTCTGGAAGAAAATGCCTTATGGCATTAAGCTCGCCTTTTGTACGATATTGTGCAATGCAAGTGTAAAAAAGAAAATTACAATATACAATACATATAGTTCCTAGAAAATAGGTTAATTGCCTGTGGTTTAAATTAATATCTTTAAGGGTTATTTATTCAATAACTAGATAAGATACCCATATATGATTTTTAAAATGATTTTTCATATTAAAAATTATCATTTCAATAATCATTTTAAATGGTTTTTGAAATACATTACAAAATTAGATAGATAGGAGCTTTTGAATGTTTTAGGTGCAGAGCTGTCTCCATCTCTGTATTTTTTATTTAGTTAAGTAGGCAGACAAGCAAGCGGTCCCACATGATGGTAAGTGTTACCACCGCTCATAGACACCTGCAACACCAGGAGATATGCGGGTACGCCGCCGACCTTGCACAATCCTATTCACAGCTTTCTTGAAGAACCCCATATTGTAGCATAGTGGAAATACCCCTTGAGGCAGTTCATTCCACAACCTACAGGTTCACGGTATAAAATGGGGTTTGGACCAATAATACACGACGCCTCCATATCGAGGACATGCGGATGCACGGCACTTCTGTGACGGGAGGTGCGATTGTACAAACCTAAGGTGGGAATTATATTGAACAATTCTTCGCAGCATTCCCCCTTGTACAGGCGGTCGGACACGCGGAGTTGCAACGTCTCTCTGAACACTGAGGGGTTCTAGACAGCCCGTGAGAATGCCTTCATAGACAATTCGAACAGCACGTCGTTAGATGGAGTCAAATGGATCCAATTGAAATTTTGGTGTACCAACCCAGAGATGTGAGCAATACTCCATATGGGGCCTAACATGAGCTTTGTAGAGCTTCAGAAATTGCCCAGGGGTGAAGTACCGCTTCCCTCTGTTCAGCACACCGAGCTGTTTGGAGACCAGCTTTATTTTCCAGATGACCCCTAAATTCGACATTGCTGGAAATGTCGACACCAAGGATCCCAATACTCTCCAAGATCTTAAAAGGTATGCTCTGAAAGCGAGGTGCTATGCCAACGGGGGCTTCTGTAGCAATGAATGCATAGACTTGTGTCTTACTGGGGTTGAAATCCACTAAGTTTAGAGAACCCCAAATCGAAACATGATCTAAAGTGTCTTCGATTTCAGACACAAGCTTGATGCGATTTCCGGTATGGAGTTTGTGCACAGCGCCATTGACGATGGTGAGGCACCTCTATCGTTCTGAGTCCAGTTTGAGGCAAATAGGTACCCTAGGAGGTCGGCTTTCTCCTTCGACCCATGGGCTAGTCTGTGTCTCGTGCATGGTTCTATTGACGTCATCAACACAATAGTGTTGTCCTTTTCTAACAGTGACTTCTAAGCCCTATAACCTAGTAGTTTATCAAGATATTTTGATTTATGTGTATTTGAAATAATTATTTACAGAGTGGACTACTACTTTAATAAAATTTCTCAAAGATCAAATACCAAAGTTAGCAGAATATTATCAAAATGCTGCAGGAAATATTTCTGATAAGACGCCTCCTTCACAATCAGGTACCTATCATACTATTTTTAATTTATATGTTCGTAATAATATGGGTTGCAAATAGCTGGCATTATAATAAGCCTTAATGTATATTATCATATACCTTATGGTATATTAAAATCTAATATTTCAAATAGAATAACATCGCCTTTAGTATCTTAAGAGCCAAGAATTATAAATATGAGTATACTTTCAACTATAGAATGATCTTCTAGTATGCATGGAGTATGACAAATAAAATGTGACACAATGATAGAATCTAAATTCTTTACATGGCTACATTTTTTGAGTAATAATAATAGACAAAAAATATCAAAAAAATTGCTTCAGTAACATGCTAAAATGTTTAAAACAACCCTATTATGTTGTAGAGAGACACATAGATTGATGTTATGTTATAGCATGTAACTATCTTTTAGTTTCATACTAATTTTAGAACAGAAAATATAAAGTCCCTAGATCGTTTTTTCTGATTATAGTGAGTATTCACAGCCTTTTTTTTTCTATCCTTTTCTTTGCTACATTTAATATTCCAGATCTTAAAAGCCTCAAATCAGATCCTTTCATTGATTTTGTCAAATTGTATACATGTTGATCTGATGCTGGAACTACTAATAATTTTTTGAAGGTCAAGGAACTCCAAATCACAATTCATCTGGAAATCCTCCAGGTGGCTCAACACCAAATAGTTCAACTGTTCCCAACTCTATGCATTCACCGGGAAACTCCATTGGTAACATTTCTTTTATGTTAATTACTCTCTATTTTATTTGATTATATAGAATTGTTATTTTGATTATCTTAAACTAATAAACATATATTATATATATTTAGAATTTGTCTTATTTCCATTAAAAGATTACTTCAAATTAATTTAACTGAATTTTCACTTTCATTACAATGAACTTTATCAGAGCAAAAGTTATTTCATTCAAACCCTTTCATTATTGTTCATATTCTGCTTGTATATACTACTACAAATCTCTTGAATAAACAATAATAATAATATATTTATTACACTAATAATAATATATTCTTGCACTCACAGAAACATAAAAAAAGGAATAATAATAGGAAAATATTATTTTTTACAGCTCTAGGTTCCTCCACTCCGGGCTCAGAAAATAGCACAGACTGGCGGCAAGCACTGAAACTGTGGAACTACTGCTGCCGACTTGCTAAATACCTTCTTGATGAGGGATTGTTGGACAGACATGATTTTCTCACATGGATTATTGAATTACTTGACAAGAGAGCACCTGATGATGGACTCTTGAGGTAATGATTTAATTAAAAATTAGGTTTTGTTTTGCCAGAGATCACTAGAAAGACGAAGAAAATTAAATGTTAAATTCGTAGATTATGCAAAAATCTGTTATTTAATAGTAATTTAAAAAAAGATCGATTATAAATATGCCATGATAGCAACTATTCAAGTCATCTAAACTTTTCCCAGTTGGTAGTTAAAATGTTTACCCAACTAAATAAGAAAAATGCATACTGAATATTTCTAAAAATGGGCTTTGATTTCTTTATTTTCACCCGTCAGCAGTCTCGGACTCTGTTTTTTTTTTCTATAGAAATAAAGTGTCAGAAAACAGGCCTCCCGGTGGCAAATCAATATCTCCGCCCATGGACATTCATGCCGACATCAGTCCAGAATAACAATGTTGACATGCAGCTTTGGAGATCCAGGAATTAATTTGGAGAAAGGGTTGACAAAATGGGAAGGGAATCAGCTCTGACATATCACTTACTACTAAAACGCGTGCATATATTGGGGAATAGGATGAAGTGGGAAATGTAGTACATTTTACGGTAGCCTTTTGTGAGAAAGAGGTAACATGACTATCGAGTTGTGATAATGGGGATGAACCAATTTTTCCTTGACTTTTGTGTATTTTTATATATAAGGCCGGGGAAAAAGTTTCTTCGTATTTTATATACAAATTCAAGACAATTTTTTTAAAAGTTTAATTATAATATATATGTGCCGCTTTGTTCTATAACTTGTTGCCATCATGTAGGTAGCGACATGATCCCGTTGCTGTAGAGATTTTGGGATTTTTGGTCAAAAAATTGCGACAAGTAGTTTTGACAGTCCTCTCTTGTTAACCTTACACTACCTAAAGAACGAGTGGAAATCTGAGGGCGCAAGGTCAGAGCTATATGATGGGTGCATCAACACTTCCCAACCAAGGTCTCTCAATTTTTGCTGAGTGGCCAAAGATGTGTGTGGTCTGGCGTTATCATGATGAAAGACTACACCCTTTCTGTTGATCAATTCCGGGCGGTTTTTCTCAATTTCTTTAGTCTCATCAGCTGTTGGCAGTGGAGATCCGAACCGATGGTTTTGCCCGGCGGTAAAAGCTCATAATGAACGATGCTCTTCCAATCCCACCATTCACACAACATCACTTTATTGCGCATTAATCCGGGTTTCGCCACAGTCTGTGGAGCTTGGCCGCACTTAGACCATGATCTTTTCCGCACGTTCTTGTCGTAAGTGATCCACTTCTCATCACCAGTGATCAATCTTTTCAAAAATGGTTCGGTTTCATTGCGTTTTAATAGAGAATCGCAAACGAGTACATGGTTCATTAGGTTTCTTTCAGTGAGCTCGTGTGGTACCCAAATATCGAGCATTTTTGGGAATCCAGACTTTTTCAAATGAGTCAAAACTGTTTTATGGTCAATGCCCAGTTCATCAGCAATGTTGTAACTACTTATATGCCGATCTTGCTGCACTTTTTCACAAATGGCATCAACTTTATCGGTAACAGGGCGACCGGATTTTTAACATTAAGATTTCCTGACTGAAAACGCTTAAACCAACTTTGTGCTACTCTTACTGACACTGCATTAGGTCCATAAACGGCACAAATTTATTTCGCGGCTTATGTCGCATTTTTCCCTTTTTTGCTTTAAAATTTTTAAGCTTTATTAAAGCTTTAAAATGCTTTCGATTCGTTAGATTCACTCATTTTCTTGGACAGAAAAACATTTGAAAAATGGCGACAAACAGTTTATTTTTTTATTTCTTTTTCTTAAATGTTACCTTTTTAATGGTATCATAACCAGCCAGGTACAAACAGTTCAATCAAAGATATTGGATCACAACTTCATACCTACAAAATACGAAAAAACTTTCTCCCCGACCTATTATATTGAACCACAAAGTGGCAGTGTTAGAAAGATGATAATCGCAGAGTTATAACATTTTAAAGGCTTCATTTATTAAAAGTAACGTGACGTCACAGTAGCGGCTGCATGGATAGACTTGTCACACGCATGTATCAGTATGGCCATAATGAGGCAAAATTAGTGGAATTCGCCCATATAAATGGAGCAGCAACATTAATTGTGCAGTTTCGAATGCAATATTGTTATAAATAACCAGAAATTCAAGCTCCGAAAGAAAGAAAACAACCCGCAGTTGGTTCACAACAAAGAGATTATTGCCACAAATAGAGGTTATGTGTTTGTTTGTTTAACTCGATGACTGTGAAGTATATAGCGATCTGTGATGACATTACTTCTTTTTATACGTTGGACAAAAGTAGCAATCCATACAGCCGGTAACTGTGACGTTATCGCCTATATTTCACATTTTTCACTATAATTTCTTAGTACTTTGTCCAAAAAACAAAATCTCGTACGAGATGTTGTACACGCCTAATTCTTTCGAAAAAATAATAATGAATCATTAAAAAATTTGGTCATCCCCATTCTACCCTTTTTACGTAAATAATTAGGCCTTTTACTACCACTAAATTATGACAGTGACATAACATACTAAACAGTGATATTAACAAACAATATTTCTTACAGGTTGTTCCTTCCACTAGCCCTTCAACATATGTGTGAATTCGTTCATTGCGAAGGCCTCTCCCGCCGCCTCGCGACCACTTGCGCCAAAAAAGCGGCTGCCATCTGTTCCGTGCTCTCTGACACCACGCTGCGAGCCCTCAACCAACCTGCCGTATTTAACAAGACAGCGGAAAGAACTGGAGGTGAGTAAGATTTATTAGTTACTTTTTTGGTATTGTACAACTTTTTGACAAAATTGACAAGTCCAGCCCTGTTTGATTCAACACGACCACTAAAAGATCAAAGGTCATATAGCTTGATATGTTATATATTACTATAATTGCAATCGCGATTCTCGCGTTGCCCTGCTCGCACCCCTGCAACCGTGCAGGCGAGGACTCATTTATCTTGTTTGTCTATAGTATTACTAATTCGCAGTAGACCTACATGATAGATTATGGCCTCAAACTTATGATTTCAATTGGAGACATGCTTTGCAGTAGGACGTTATAAACGATATATATATCTCGATATCATATGACTCTCGAGTCATACTAAGAGAGGGGGAGAGTGCACGCTGCAATCCAACAGCCGCTGGACGCACTCGACTGGCCACGTTACCCCTCTCTCACAGAAGACTACCTTGAAATGTACTGCATTTCCCACTTTATCTTATTTCCCTAATGTACGTACGTGTTTCGGTAGTGAGTGAGATGTGCCAGAGTCCATTCCCATCCTATCCCTCCCCATTTCCCCAACCCTTTCTCCAAATGCATTTCTATATCCAAAGGTAGGCAGCGCATCCGGGGGCGTGCCAACGTTTGTCATTTTGGACTAATGTTGGCATGTATCACGGATGTCTATGGGCTACAGTATCCACTTACCATCAGGTGGACTGTATGCTCGTCTACCACCTTCGTCCATAAAAAAAAAGAAAAACTAAGAGAAGATGTACAAAACACAATCTTCTTAGAGGATATTTTCAGTAAACCAGTATCATATGATAGAATGGTGTCATAATATCGATATTATTTTTCCAAATTTGTAAACAGCGCAGGTGCAGGCGCAGGTGCAGCAACGTTCATTATATTCCGATATTCGCATATATTGCATGTGTCAACCGCCGACATTAACCACTTAAAGTCATATGGATTTAAAGTCTGCTTGCTGACCTATGTTATAAAAAAAATATAATGTTTAAAATCATAGAGTATCTTCAGTTTAAAGGTTCTACTAATGTAATTATTTTCATTCAGAAACCAACGGCACCCCACTCTCTCCAGCGCCAGATGCAAACAATGGCGACGTTAAACCCAACATATCGCAGATCAAACGTTCTGGCACGCCAGCTGACCAAAATCAAGGCACCCCAAACGCCAACCACTCAATTGGCACGCCAAACCCTAACCATTCACTTGGTACTCCCAACCCAATTGGCACGCCAAACCCACCGCAAGCAATGGACACGCAGGTCAAAGAAGAAAGTGCGTCACCTCCTAGAGACACGAAAGTGCCAATGACGACGGTCATAGCGGCGGCGCTAAATCCTGTCCAAGTGGGATTTGGTGAAATATTGAACTGCCCATACCATAGGGATGTTATCATACAGCTGGCTACCATTTTGCAGGTATGTAATTTTGTATTTCATGACCGTATGCATAAAAACGCGCTATAATAGTTTTGAGAATAGCCAGCTCCTACGTTTCAGCGCATCACGCTACGTGATTAGCCAGTTTACCTGTGATTAAGGCTTCTGGTAAAAACTCTCCGCATATACGAGGTTGTAGGGCGAGAGTGCACGCTACATTTCCACAGCCGCTGGCAGCACTCGACTTGCCACGTTACCCCTCTCTCACAGAACCTTGTAATGCACTGAATTTCCTATTTTATCGTGTTTCCCCTACGTACGTACGTCTTTCGGTAGTGAGTGAGATATGCCAGAGCCCATTCCCATCCCATCCCTCCCCATTTTTCCAACCCTTTCTCACAATCCAATCTGCAAAGATAGGCAGCGTGTCCAGGGGCGTGCTAACGTTTGTCATTCTGGCCAATTTAGTACGGCCGTTATCATCCGAGTCGTCTGGCCATAAATCTTTTTTATCAGTATGTCTCGCTCGCACTTATTGGTCTTATGAAACGCCATAGTAATGTGCGTAGTAGTAGTGCAAGTGAATATCAATGAAATGTAATGATGTGAGTTTTAACTATTTTATATACCTATCTGATGCAGGTGAAAAGGTAATAATGTTGGCATGTATCGCGGATGTCTGTGGACGACAGTATCCACTTACCATCAGGTGGACTGTATGCTTATCTGCCGCCTTTTACTCTGTATATAAAGGTTAAATAAAAATACCTGCACCATCTTAACAATGAATTTCGTTCGTGAAAACCAATAACTTTTGTTCTACAACCTTTTCAAATTTAGCATCTGTTTTCACATGAACCACTTACTCATATACACCACATATGTATGCTCGTACTGATTTAAATAGTTATAGGTATCTAATAGTAGCGGTTCTATTTGCAGCTGTTCTATTGGGAAAAACAAACAATTGTACATAAAATGTTACACATTAAGGTAGGTGAAATAGTATGAACATGTGTACAATCCACACCGTTTTTCACGTGTAACTTATTAAAAAAAAACTCAGTTATCAGTTAGCACACTGGAAACATCATGAGTTTAAATGTGCTGACTGTTACAAAAATAATTCACTTTTACTTTATTTTATACGTTATAATGTATTTTTTATTAACAAATCTGCTACCAATTTCTGTACTTAGCTGTTGATGTGCAAAATATGTCAAAGTTATTTAGTTTATTATTATGTAGCTCCAATAAACCTTTTCGCGATCTTCTATTAATAGCTGGTGTTTATTTAATGTAAAACCATGAAGGTTTTATCAATGTACAATGTTTATCTGTGAGTTGTTTCGTCGCAGATAATCTGCGTGGAGTGTCCGACGGCGATGGTGTGGTCAGGATGCGGGGCGGCGCTGCAGGGCTCGCCGCTGGACCTGCTGCCGCTGCCGCCCTCCGCGCTGCCCATGCCGCACATGGACTCCCCACTCACCGACGACCACCGCCGCATGGTAACTATCACCTATCAATAATATTATACGTATGCAATTAATCTGCTGTACGTTTTAATCTAGCTAGCAAATAAAAATCTATGTTTTAGACTGTTTTAGTCTTATCATTTTATGACGATTTCAGACTAAAAATGTAAATAGAAAAGTATTAAACTATCAGTTGATGAAACAAGGTATCTCATATAAGTTATTGCAGTGGATACTTTAGTAATGCAAAATTATAGAAAGGTTATTGAAACCTTTTACTAGGGGAACACACCCATACTTACATTCCTTTCTTATATAATTATCATTAAATGTTACAATTAGTTAATCAATGAAATTAAACAAAATGAAGTCAAAGTTGCTTAAACAAGTTATACATTTATGTATGTGTACTCTAAACCCTGTCTCCAAAATGACTGCAAATAATGTGTCATTGAATAAAATTTATGGTGCTTGCCGTTATTCGTTTTTTTCACCCTACCGTCAGCCAGTGTTCTTCTACTGCTGGATATGGGACTTTCCCTTATTTTTTTAAGGGGAACAATAAGGGGGCTCCCTTCATTGATCTCCATTACGCTCGCCACCTCTCACCAAGATCTTCCTCTCTTCTCGTCCAGTCACTACTGCCAAACTTCTTCAAGTCCACATAGCATTTTTGTTATTCTAATAGTTTTAAACAACGAATAAGCTGTCGATATAAGGAGCTTGCCAGGTCTAGCACTATTAAGTATCTGGCTGGACGAGAGTTCGAGACCATAAGAGAGGTTTGACTGGCAAAATTCATAGAATGATCAATGTAATGAAGCTTCTTGGTGCTGGTGCTAGTAAAAGCGTTCTTCTATTGGTGTACAAAGTATTGTGTCGGTCACTACTTTTGTACTGCGTAATGGAATGGGGAAGCGCTCTAAAATCTTTTTTAATCGTGGTTGAAGGAACGCAGTGATCGGTTCTCAAAGTTATGTTCCGTAAATCCTTTCGCTATCCTACTCACAAGTTCTTTGAGGAAGCTCACCTCCTAACAGTCCGGCAGTTGTACCTATTGAAGGTCACTCTCGCTTACCATAAGCTATTCATAAGATCTAATTACCACACACTTATCCGCTTTTTCTCTTCCCTTCATATACGACCAAGTTAACTAACATTGCGAAATAAAACATATGACAGTTTGCGAAGTCAAGCACACTTTACAGAATTTATACTTAATAAAACAGCGGTAGCATGCCACATCCACATTTCATGAAATACATCGTTTGTTCGCATATTTTATCACTTTGTTGAATATTTATGAACAAGTTAACAACCAGCCTACGATCAATATTTGTAATTGTCTGTGTAAGTAATTCACAACCTAGGCGCCCGCGATACAGGTCTAGTATCCTAATGCGGGACTCAATAGCAACTCTGTATACCTAGTATGTTAGGATTGTGGTGAATGAAGTATTTATTGTATAGCTGAAGAGCGTCTCTTGCTTCGCTTCTCAATATGTGTCTACATTCAAAAACGCTTTTACCCCATTAGTTGTCGGTTTTGTGACAGTTAAGCTTCACGTGATTTGGCATTGAACAAAGATTTTAAAATAACAGTATTATAGATTGTGGCCGAATAACTTCGTAGTAGGCCAATTTTGCGTCAATACTTTTAACGGCACAATTAAAGTTCTCATAGCAAAGATCGTATGTCGAAATACTGTTAGTTAATTCCGTACTAGAACAAATACATTTCTTTTGAAGGTATATGAGGCTGAACAAGAAATCGCTGCCAGAAGTAAAAAGGCGGAGAGCAAATGGTGTACTGACAAATGGCAAACCAGCTCACAAGGTAAATGACAGTATATCAGAAACAAATTATGTATTTTGTTATCATACATGTGTTTTTACAAAACCTATTTTTATTCTATTCAGCACGTGTGTTGGCCGTCTTAGAAGCACTGGATAGACACTGCTTTGACCGCGTCGATACCAACAATAATCTGGACACACTGTACAAGGAAGTGTTCGCCAACTGCACGCCCCCTTCTAAAGATGCTGATACTAAGGACCCGGTGAGAAATTAATAATAATAATAATAAATACTCTTTATTGCATACAATAGTTATTACATGTGCACAAATAATAAATGACAGAATACAATAGGCGACCTTATCACTAAGGCGATCTCTTCCAGGCAACCTTAGGATAGAGAAAAATAAAAGGGATATAGGTAGTACAAAAGAACCGAATTACTTTTATTTATTGGTCATACTTTTAGGGATTTAATTTTTAATAATAATAAAAATTACATAAAAATAACAATTTTTGAATTTAAAGTTTTACAACAAAAACCCAAACAAATAACTTTTTTGTAGTACATTCGCATTACAGGCATGCGGCGCACCCCCAAAATGTGCTCTAGAAATCGAAAAACCGGTCATGTTGAGGTAACCGCTTGTAACACGGCTTTTCTGAAAGTACCATACCAAGAAGCACTAACAGTAAAAAGTTACGTAAAGATACTTAATCTAGGGGGGTACATAATGTAAGTACGCACATTAAAAATGCAGTGACTCATAACATCTCATTGAAAATTTCGATGGAATCGCGCAGTACAGAAAGTAGAAGAAGAATTCGAATTCTTCACATAGCTGAAGATAAAGTACGAAAATCGGACACTCGCTATGAAATAATATACTATAATAAATACAAAGGTATTTATTAAGTAATATCACTCAACTCTAGTTTACTTTCATATCTTTTGTTTGGCATTACGTACTTGGTAGATTCAATAACGATAGTAAATTTCTATAGAACATTTAGTTAGATTTAAATACAGCAATCGATATGCTAATTTCGCTTAGTGATTTCGTAAAAACTTAAGACATTATTTTACTAAATCAGGGGGCACGGTATTGTCCCCGCCAAGACTCACCACACTACTGAAGGAACACACGTACTACTGAACACACACAAAACACGCCCTTTACTCGAAGCAACACCGCGTACTTTTGACATCCTCGTTTGACACTGAGAAAATATATACGACTCAAACTGATACCAGATGAGAAGTTTAGGGAGCTAAATTATACTGCTAAATTTCAAGTTACAACTTCTAATTTCGAAAATATACGAGTATGAACAATACAAACCACAATTTTGTCACTCACTCACTCACCGATCATCAACAATCTAAAGTACTTCCAGAGGTGCTAGAAATCTAAAATTTGGCATGCTGTTTAAGATTGGAATAAAACTCAAGGAAATAATCTGACAATCGAAATTTTCCACTCTGGTTTATCTCCAAAGTGAGAAGGAGACCTTTCTATCATGGAGAACTCGAATACGATTAACAATTTTATTGCCTTATGTCTGCATAATATTCTCCACTTTGAGTAAGTGTTCCCTCGAATCTTTTCTTAAAACTTGCACGCTATTGTGGCTTGTTATAGGAGTGGGCGTGTTCGTACGCGGTGGTTAAAGTGCTTTGCGAATGGGCGGTGTGCGGCGCGCGGTGGGGCGAGCACCGCGCCATGGCCGCCGCCGCGCTACTCGACCGTCGTCAGCACCAATTGCTCCATCACCATCACGACCATCACGCCACCGGTCAGTGCCTTAGTTATTATTATAGGAGTGGGAATGTTCGTACGCAGTAATCGAGGTGTTATGCGAGTGTGCGGCGCGCGGTGGGGCGAGACAGGTCAGTACCGTAGTTATTGTTTTAGGAGTTTGCGTGTTCGTACACAGTAGTCAGGGTGCTTTGTAAGTGAGCAGTGTGCACCGCGCGGTGGGGCGAGCACTGCGCTATGACCGCCGCCACACTGCTGGACCGACGGCAACACCAGCTGCTGCATCACCACCACATGACTGATCAGTGCCGTAGTTAAAACAAGTTTTTTTATTTTTAGAAAGATGGTGGCAAACATACTGACAATCTATCTGGTGGTATTACTAGTAGTGTTCTGTAAGAAAGAGTTATAACATGGCGGTCGAGTGCTCCCAGCAGCTGTGAGATTCTAGTGTGCTACCTCCATCTCCAAAGTGATAGTAATATAATAATATACTATAATAAGTATAATAGTGATAGAAATATAATTGGGAATGGTTTGGGAAAAATACTAGTATATCTCGTTCACTCCCAAAATGATTATGTTCTACATTTGACGGTATTGTTCTGTGAGTGTAGGTAGGTGTAACGTGGCCAGTCGGTCGCAGCTCAGCGATGACTGGGGTATATTACAGAGGAGCATACCATTGTACTTGTAACATCTCTTCACCTGTAATTATCACAATGAATAAATGACTGTGGGGTTTCCTACCTGCGTCCTTCCCCATCAAAACTACATAGCTGTTAACATTTTAAGTCTAATGTAACTCTTCAAATGACAGAAACGAATAAAATAATCTTTGATTACAGGTTCAGATGACAAAGAATCCGTCAGTTCCGGTACTGGCCTCTATAATGGGCCGCCTGTCTTCCAGAATCTGTTACTACGCTTTCTAGACAATGACGCACCTGTTTTAGGTATCTGTACGATATGTTTTTTTTAATAATTAGTATCTTTTAAACGAACCACTGTCAGGTGACAGTGACAGTCATGCCCCTGTCATCTATTGCCCGCATTGCGATAGATTATTACACTGCTTCTGAAATTTGTTTTGTGGCTTATTGGACACCTAGAGAAGAAAACAAAGACATTAAAATTTCACTGATTCTTTAAAAATAATAGCTAGACATCACAGAAATATAAAATGTGCCACGTAGAGTTTTGTTTAAAACTTCTCAATATCGGCGAGAATATCTGATCTCGAAGAGAAAGTTTCCCCACTATCACTTTTTAGCATTGTCAGATGACTGCGTCCTAGGGGCTGAGCGAACACTTCAGACCCTTTGTTGTGTTCTATCGTCGCTTGAATTCGTTTAGTATTGAGGCGACAAAGGTCACAGCGTATCAGTCTTCGTACTTTTTTTATTAAGATGGCGATCTAACGTTGTGGTAAGCGTAGCTCTCTCTCCACAATCTCGCTTGAGAGTTTGAACTCCTTGCCTTTGCGCGACGACTTATAATGTTTACAGCCCAGTTCCCGGATCACTTTCACCAAGTAGTGGGTCATCTCGTTAACTTCAACCGTGGTTTCCAGTGCGTAGAATCAATTTTTAATTTCTAACTGAAACTCTGGATTTTTATTTCATAGATTGATTTCTTTTATTTTTCATTATTTATTAATATTTCTCTAATAACGTTTTTAAAACGTTTTTAAGTTTTTAAATTGGCTTAATTACGTACTGTTTGTTATTGTTGCAGATGAAAGTCCGAATGCGCCACCGGGCAACAGACAACAGTTTGCAAACCTAGTGCATTTATTTGGAGAACTGATCCGACGGGACGTGTTTTCACATGATGCATATATGTGCACACTTATCTCCAGAGGTATATATATATGCTTAATTAAATTACATTATGTTAATTCCATTGCAACGGGTGTGACATTGTTACTAATAAATTTCCAATTAATAAATGTTCACTGTAATGTGCATTAAGTAGTAAAAAGTAATTTTACTTTAACTAGGTATTTTAATTGACTTTCTGATACCTTGTGATTCATGTATTGGGATGTGGAGAGAAAGGCCCTAAATATTACGTTTTCAACAGGTGATCTCATATCGCCGACGGAGCCGACGTCTACGATTGGTAGTTCACAAACCGTGGCACCGCCCACCAACAGCACCGGAACCAATCACAACATGGACGATGACATATTCGCAAGCATCGACCTAAAGCCGAAAATGGAGGTAAATTAGAATGATTCCGTTGAAAAAAGTGATTACTAAAACTAGAAAAATGTTTGGTAGAGGTAATCAATTTGTAGTATATTGTAGTAGTCGTGCGGGTGGATGCTCTGTTAGCCAGCTAATGTTTTATGTATTTATTGTTTTACAGGAGAATGTGCGAATGGATCTAGATGACTCGAAGATTGACGATGACTTAGACAAACTTTTGCAACACATAAAGGAAGACCAACAGAACTCTATGGACGCTTCTGACAGTCCTAAAGACCCTGGCGAATCTTCGCACAGGTGATGATCTAATTTACTACATGTACACTAGTTTTTTAGAAAAAAGTAGGTAGCATATACAATACAATCTACAGATAGGTGCATAATGTCGCCCATATTATTTTGAGATACATGTCATGAGATACATCAATCAAAAATGGCATGTTAACACGATTTCGCATGCATCGTATCCCTTTAAAGTTTTAGGAGTAGTTTAGAAAAAAACATTGGCAAGGACGGGAAATAGTATAACAGGATGAGCTTTTCTCATTCCCTTACATTCACCATTCCTTCTTGGGGTGGATGGGTAATAATGGGTAGTGATAGTAAACTTAAATTTTTCCAAAAAATTTAGTAAACAGCATGGACAGCTATTTTAGCTATTTAAATTTAATAGCTAATATAAAATGTAAATAGCTATTTTAATAGCAAAGGAGAGTAAATAGGCTAACAGCTATCTGACTGCAGATTCACCTAATAAACAATAACATTCCACTCCTCTCCACATAATAATCCTTGTTATATTCTTAACTAGCTGTTGCCCGCGACTTCGTCCGCGTGGACTTTAGTTTATAAACACCGTCTTTATTCGACGTGATTCTTTAAATTGATATAACTTTTTCATTTATAAACTGATTGAAATAAAACAAACACTAAATTTTAAGTGAAGCTTACCACAATACATTAGTGAAAACCGCACCCAAATCGGTTAAGCCGTTTCTAAGATTAGCGCGCACAAACGCACAGACAAACAGATAAACAGAAAAACAGACAAAAATTCTAACAATCATTGTTTTGGGTTCTATTGCGTTGATAAAGGCCCCCAATAATAGTTTTTCTCATATATCTTCCATGTACAGTCAGCGATCAGTTACATTTTTATTATATGTATAGATATAGATGTATAGATTAGAACAAAATAGTTACATTTTGATATTTTCGTGTAATATCGAGTAAATAAAATGACATTAAATAATTATAACAACCTACTCAATAATATTTTTGCTTAAAAATAACATTTACAACAATTTTTCGTACGAAACCCTATATTTATTAATTTTTCCCTCAAGTCCCGGTTTATAAATCCCGGGATAGGTATGTCCACACTCACATTTCATGGAAAGTTTAGGTATATAGACACCCGAATTACCTATCACTAATAATGAGACAAGATCTTTTCCTTATCATCTTTTTCTTTGCATACTTGAAAAATATAATGATTTTCTGTTTACAGTGTACATTCACCTATGATGACGCCGAGTTCAATGGGCATTCCGGGCATGCAGTCTATGGGAATGGGACCTATGTCTGTGCCAGGTATGAATAAACTAACAGTTATGAGTGATAGCAGATATCATAGATACTGTACGAGTAAATATAGTATGTCTAATAAGCAGAGGTCGGGATTAGGTACTGTTATTTTGGTACTTGCGACAAAATGTATATATTAATATACTCTGGTTGTTAATGATGTTGTACCTACTTGCAACTATGTCTATACTTATTGTGTATATCGGATTATTGAAAATAAATACATTTTATATACCCAAATTTGTACGAGGCTTATAGTTCGTATTTAGAATGGTAGGAAAAATTAAATTGGTTTAAAAAAAATTGTTACAGTGAACTCAGTTACAATTGTTTCAATGCCAATTGTCAGTCTCAATTGGTTTGAGCATTTCCTTTTTAATTATATTGTTTCTATATCTGAAACATATATGTCACCTGCGGTGTCAGTTCCAATTCCTGAAACACTTGGAATATTAGATACTGTTGGAAGATATTAGATACTGATGGAATATTAGATACAATAATACGATTCTTAGGGTTGAAATAAATAATCATGAATTTTTCAATATTTTCTGATTTTAATGAATTTCTTTTAAACGTCTAGGATTTCTGTTCATAACATTTTCTAATTTTATTTGTGCACTGTTACACGATATCCAACTCAAAACTACCCTCACCTCATTGAATATTTCCAATGTTTCAGTTAACCATAAATTTGTTTCTGCATTGCAGTTAATGCTATTGTCAGTATTTTGAATGTACATCTAGTTTTCTTTTATGCTTTTCTTATTGACAAACCTTGTGGACTATTTAACGAAGAATCTACGGATTTTATTTCATCAAAATATTTCGCATAATGGAATGCTGCCTCTAGCCAAGTCCCTCCGTCTAGTAATTACTGGTTCTGGAGACAGCAGTAAATTAGGATACTTTTCTTTAAAAATATTTAAATTCATTTATTTGCTAAAACATGATACCTAATAATAAGATGGAAAAAATTAACAGAAGTTCTATGTACACGTTTATCATAAAAATGACATCCAAAGTCCAAAAGTATTTCTGAAAGCGCCAACGCTTTCAGAAATACTTTTTTAACATTAGATAGATATCCACATCTGTGTACTGTAAACGAATTTGTTCAGCTACGAGGTTCAAAGCATGAGCCAAACAAAAGACAAGAGACAACAAAAGCTAGCTTATAGTTTCCATCCAGCAGCCAAAATGTATGCGACTAGGGCCGTTTGGTCTAGTCAGTGGGTCATGGAGGCACTGTTGTCTGCTTTCATACATCACGCCAACCGCTAGTAGACTGTGTGTGATGGCGAGATTTTTGACAACAGATCGTTCCAACTCTTGTTTTTGAATTCAGCGATGCGATTCTTTACGTAAAGCTCGCATCCTGCGCCTATTCTCTTCACAAGGGAAGGAGTCGTAAGCACGGATGGTTGCCTTCTTGGTTCTTATCACTTCCCTTATGTCCCCGGCAACCCCCGTCGGCGATCATTCGCTGGGGAGCGTGAGGTAGCGAATATCTATTGCATATTGCACCCGTTCGTTGGCATCGTGTTATTTTAACCAATATTCGCTACCTTTCTCTCGAATTATTCGTGCACACGGTCGTGTAAAAGAGATAAAGTGAATATATCGAAAGACGATCGATAGTCAATAACCACATACATGACAGTTATTGTGATATAAGTTACTGTTTTAAGGTATGTCGATACGATACGTTAATTGGCTTTAGAATAGCACCGCCCCATCTCTTCGCGTGGGTGATGTAAAAGGCGACTATGGGATAACAAAGCAGTTGCCACAAGCCGTGAGGAACTACACCACTTCTAAAAGAGTGGACTCACTAAACCGCTTGGCCACCGTGGCGTTTTAAGGCTATACATACCTCGTGCACAGGACAATCTGCATGAGGAGGTCCATGTCCAGCAGTAGATACTAAAAGAGCTGGTTGCGGTATATTACTTAACATGTAATTGTTTTCCATTATGTTTTGATATAACCGACTCATCTTCAGTACTCAAAGTTACTTGTACTTGTGTTGTAGGCATTCGCACTACTAGCGCTGGTCCCGCAAGCGTAGTGGGCGCGGGCAGTGGGTCGGGCGCGTGCGGCACAGTGTCCCGGCACTACCACTATACGATGCACTTCCCACTGCCGCCCGCCGAGCCCGACCACACGCCGCACGACGCCAATCAGAGGCACATACTGTTGTACGGCGTCGGCAGGCAGAGGGACGACGCGAAGCACGCTGTCAAGAAGATGACCAAAGGTGACGTCTACAGTGCCTAAAGGCTCATTTACACTGAAATAAAAAAGATAAAAATTGCGATGTAAGACCTGTTTAATAAATAAATATGTGTATCAAACCCGAAAATCTCAATAGCAATCATTTACACTGTTTCACAAACGCATACAAAAGAGAAAATCAATCAAGAATATGCTTGCCTAATATAAACAATAGTTATCATTGACTTTTTATCATCGTGTGAACAGTTGCAGGCGAAAATCGTATACAATATTCTCACCCGAACCATTCAAGTAACTCTCCTTGTGTAAATGAGCTTTTACTCATGTGACGTTTGCACTTCTATCGCTAGATAAAAAGAAACTAGTGACGTAGCACTAGGAATGTTCAACCTTTGTAAATTTCTACTTCTGAACTAACAAAACCACATTTACTGCACTTTTTCACAAAAAGTGATATTTAAGATATCTTAGTGTATTCATTGCAACAACATTTCGTTGCAAAAAGTTATCACGTATGGAGCTACAATAACATGATTTATCACTTAATTGCAATATAACTGGTTATGATACCATTAAAAAAATAACATTTAAAAAAAAAAAACTATTTCCCGCCATTTTTCAATTGTTTTTCTGTCCAAGAAAATGAGTGAATGTAACGAAGAAATTCGATACATTTTAAAGTTTTATTACAATAAAAGAGAAAAATGCGACACAAGCCGCGAAAAAAAATTGTGCCGTTTATGGACCTAATGTAGTGTCAGTAAGAGTAGCACAAAGTTGGTTTAAGCGTTTTCAGTCAGGAAATCTTAATGTTAAAGATGCAGTTCGCTCCGGTCGCCCTGTTACCATTTGTGTGTGTTAAAAGTTGATGCCATTTGTAAAAAAGTGCAGCAAGAACGGCATATAAGTGGTTACGACATTGCTGATGAACTGGGCATTCACCACAAAATAGTTTATACTCATTTGAAAAAGGATTCACAAAAAAGCTCGATATTTGGGTACCACACGAGCTCACTGAAAGAAACCTAATGAACCGTGTATTCGTTTGCGATTCTCTATTAAAACGCGATGAAACCGAACCATTTTTGAAAAGATTGATCACTAGTGATGAGAAGTGGATCACTTACGACAAGAACGTGCGGAAAAGATCATGGTCTAAGTACGGCCAAGCTCCACAGACTGTGGCGAAACCCGGATTAACGCGCAATAAAGTGGCGATGTTGTGTGTATGGTGGGATTGGAAGAGCATCGTTCATTATGAGCTTTTACCGCCGGGCAAAACCATCGACTCGGATCTCTACTGCCAACAGCTGATGAGACTGAAGCAAGAAATTGAGAAAAAGCGCCCGGAATTGATCAACAGAAAGGGTATAGTCTTTCATCATGATAACGCCAGACCACACACATCTTTGGCCACTCAGCAAAAATTGAGAGGCCTTGGTTGGGAAGTGTTGATGCACCCACCATATAGCCCTGACCTTGCGCCCTCGGATTTCCATTTGTTTCAGTTTCTTCAGAATTCTTTAGGTAGTGTAAGGTTAACATCAAGAGAAGACTGTCAAAACTACTTGTCGCAATTTTTGGACCAAAAATCCCAAAATTTCTACAGTAACGGGATCATGTCACTACCTACAAGATGGCAACAAGTTATAGAACAAAACGGCACATATATATTATAATTAAATATAATTAAACTTTTAAAAAAAATGTCTTGAATTTGTATATAAAATACACGACAGATTTTTACAAAATTTTTGCTAGTTTGTTTTTTCTGAAAAGTATGTCGCGTGTGCTTACTTGTGCTAGGTATGTAATTTTTCGTAAGAAAATAAAATAAGTCGTAGTTTTCAAATGTTGTTTAGTTAATTCAATCCAGTGCAAAAAACGAGCGAATCGCATACATATAGTATCAAGAGTCACAAATTCAGGTATAAAGAACAGTCATTGTAATAGGGCACTTTTGACAGGTGTCAAACTGGTTCTCGTAGTGAGGTAACAACAATTATCGATTAAAGACAAATCCATATGTAAGTTATATATATTATATTAATGAATCAATTTTAGTGTATAATGTTTTAGAGCATACACAGAATCAGAAACCTTCTACATACGCCACATGACCTCAAAATTAAGCATAATTAAGGGAAATATAATGAAAGCAGTTTATAAATGTAATAAATTATTATTTACTAGTTTCTGCCCGCGGCTTCGCCCGCGTGGAATTCGGTTATCGCGGTAAATAACCTAAGTCCGTCAATGGAAAGTACCTATGTCCGTCCTTGGGTTTCGATATATCTCCGTACCAAATTACATCAAAATCGGTTCAGTCGTTTAGCCGTGAAAAGGTAACAAACAGAGTACTTTTCGCATTTATCATATTAGTATAGATTAGTTGGAACTATCAGATCCGTTGGAACTGCTATCGTCGTTGCTGTCTTCGGTCACGGATATAATGATTTCATTTTGAAGAACATTATCAATTCTTAAATCTCATTAAATACCTTCCATTATCTATTTTTTCTAGCACTTTCTTCCAATCATCTTTGGAAACATTTATATATGCAGTTTTTATTAAAGATGATATTCCACCAGAAAAAAAGCCTGCTTATTTTAATGAATATAAAAGATTTTTTCTTGATGGATATTCTTTTCTCATATATTAACCATAAAAATGTTGCGAATTACATCGGCATCAGAAGTTAGAACTATCGACATCGACAACAAGGTTATTTCTTTTCCTTTTTTTCACCGTATGTAAAATGTTTTCTTCCGAGCCAGATGGGTCGTATTTTTTTTATTTCAAATGTAGTTTTCTTGCCGATTACTAACGCTTCTGTAACACGTTCTTTTACTTGCGTCACTGGTAAAAGTTGACCGCTATTTTCGTTCAAAATAGTCGCATAACTTCAACACTACCTAGCTCGTGAGATTGACTATTCAATGTTTTTCTCGTTTTGACATAGTAAGAAAGTATGAACACAAACTACAAATCGTTAAGAGTAGATAATCAGAGCACAAATTAAAGCCAGGTAAACGTAGTAAGCAAAATCAGTGCAAAAAAAAGCCAGGTCAGAAAAAAAAGCAAAAATAACATGAGAGCACAGCAAGCAACATTTTTTTCGTACAACAACAGTCATTTCGTACAACGATGAAAGGCTGCGCCTAAGCTGGAGGCAGTTTAGCCAGGACGTCACCGGCTAATTTTTTTTGGTTATTAATGGTTATTTAGTTACTAATGGTTTTAGAATTAAATTAACTACTTATATCTTTTTAGTGTACATTGAGAATATTTAGTAATATTTGTATTTATTTAAATTATGTCAATTATTTAATCATTTTGTTATTGTTTTCTTAATTATGTTTATTTATCGTAACGGTAACTTTCTTCGATATTGTTTTCTTTGTATGAGTTAATTCGATTATAAAGATCACATTATTATTAAAAAAGAAAAGTGTGGACAGGCGTAACCTTCTTGTGAGATTCGAATTTTTTTAAATATAAATTGATAATGATATTTAGCAACCAAATTAACCGTCGAACTCATGAAATTTGATATAAAACGATAAATTTACATCATCCTTTTCCATCAAAACTTTCTTGTTACTTTTAGTGAACCGAAAACCTAACTGCTAAAGAATTTTTCGTATAAAAATTTCTGTATAAAAATTCGTATAAAGTAATTTTTAATGTACTCTCACATCCGTTGATATGTATAGTACATGTATTATATATATATATATATACTTGCGTTTGTTATTATTATTGTAAACGTTTACAGAAATATGCAAACTATTTTCAAAGAAATTCTCCATTGATGTCAACGATGGTGGCAAAGTGAAGAAACATTCTCGTAACGAATTCAATTTCGAAGCCGTGACTCAGAAGTTCCAGGTAAAAACATTCTTATTTACCCAAACACAAATCTTAATAAAAGCAATGAAACTTTTTTATTCATATTGATCTCTTTAAACGGGTTTCATCAATAAGTAAAATAAATGAGGTAAATATTCGCGTTAAGACCCGTTTAAATAGATAAATATGTGTGAAAAAACGCGAAAATCTCAAATGTTATTTTTTATTCATGTTTGTTTAGCAGGCTCTATTAACGTCTGGAAATATACGTGTGTACTGTGTATTGTCAATTGTCTATGTACTAATTTTACTAATATTACTAAAACATCTAAAATTTTAATTGTATAAAATTAAAAATTGTATAAATTGTATTATGATTGATACCGTGCAAAGTAAATTGTAAAGAATGAGAACTCGTCCGCCAACAAACTGTGCTCACAGTTTGGCGGAACTACGGGTATGTGTAATGATTGAATAATGTTAAAATAGACATATATATGTTTGGCAGGCTATCTCAATGTATGAACATAACATACACGTATCAATGCAATATACAATATCGTCCGATCAAGCGTTCACACAATTACAAAGTCCTTGGCAGCTTATTATCAATTTATACAATAAACAGTTAGGTAGCGCCAACCGCAAATATAACGTTGTATAACTAATCTATTCATTCGGTTAGAGCAACGAATATCATATTCGGAATATTAACTTTAAAATCACCGTAATGACTAGTTTACTAAGGCGAACGTTTGTAAACATGCGAGCGGTCGGTTGGCCAATGTGAATTGTGTCCATGTGTATGTTTGTCAGGCGATGTCAATGTACGAACAAGGCGCGGTGTCGTGGGCGGTGGGCGGCGCGGTGTGCGAGGCGCTCGCGGCGTACGCAGCGGTCGCTACGCAGTACCTGCCTCAGGCCGAACACGTGGCCTTCGCGCTCGACCTCATGGAGATCGCTTTCAACGTGCACGGTCTCATCGAGACTTGCATACAGGTATACTTGCCAATTCAACGACTTTCGTTCGCAATCTTTTATTAATACATTTTTTTAAAGATATGCCGGACCTATCGCATGTTAATCTATTCTTATACTCATAACTAAACCTGACAATTGTCTTATAATAACATCGTAACTGCTGGACATGAGCCTCCTCATCCACATTGTCTGTGCATGAGGGATGTATTGCGTTAAAACGCCACGCTGGGCAAGCGGGTTGGCGAGTCCACTCTTTCAGAGGTGGTGTACTTCCTCGGGGCTTGGGCTAACGGTTTTGTTGTCCCTTAGTCGCCTTTTACGATACCCGCGGGAAGAGAAGGGGTGGTGCTATTCTAAAGCCGGTCTACAATAACACGGACAATAATCATAACTATACCTGAAAATTAAACCCAAATGAAAAATTGATCTTATTAAGATAACCTTTTTATTATAATATAACAAACCGATTACATGTATTTATATATTCGTAAAAGTCACTGATCGTCACTGTAGCGTCACTGATAAGAGATCAAGTCATAGGTACATCATTTTGGTTGCATCAACTTGCATGGGTTTAGCAAAAAGATACTTTGAATTATATCCAAATCTGAATGATTAATTGTAACTCATCAGCACCTCTATTTTTCTCAAGTTCATGACACATTTCGCTAACGGTTGTTTTTTCTTTTTTTATATACATAGAAGGCGGCAGACTAGCAGACAGTCCACCTGATGATAAGTGAACTGTCGCACATGGACATCCGCGATACATGTCAACATCAGTCCAGAATTTAAAACGTTGACACATTCCCGACTGCGCTGCCTAACTTTGTACCTTTAGGAATGGATTTCAAGAAAGGTTTAAAAAATGGAGAGGGATAGGATAGAATGGGAAAGGGCTCTAGCATATCTCACTAAAACGTCCGCAGTCTTTGTGACTCTTTAACGTGTTAAACAATTAAAAACTAAAATTTGCGAATTCTATAATTTCGTTGAACGTTACGTGCTCTTTTATGAAGGAAATGCCTTAAGTGAAACTTACATGAAAGATTCTAGTGTATAGGCGAGGATTATATTTTTTACAGATTCTAAAAGAACTGTCGGAAGTGGAGGGGGCACTTATAAACCGGGGTGCATCAAGCAGTGGACTGGCAGCGCCTCGTGCGTATACCTCGGCATTGGCCTTGTATACAGTTGGCGCTCTTAGGAGATACCATTCGTGTTTATTACGTGAGTTAATACATGTGTCTTTAAAACTATGACAAAGGTTATAACTCTAGTTTAGGTTATGGAGCGTGTGTCACCACACACGATCTTCCGTCTTCTTATCCAGCCACTACCAGCAAGCTTCTTCAATTTGTAGGGAAAATTTATAGGGAGGCAGAGGAGATACGCACCGGAAAGAGCGTACGCAGTACGTCGCGTATCTGTCGCGTTTCGGTCCGTATAATCGTATAATTTTATGTCGATAATTTCAGTACTTCTACGAATTCCTTTGTTTCACGCTTTATTTTCCAAAGATACTTCGAGCGTTGGCCGCTGAGCTACTTTGAATTTACTGATCATTCTTACTATATGTAGTTAGAATATGGTATCCCATAGCAGTATTATTTATCACTTTATTACGTTTGCAGTGTGTTCAGAACAAACGTGCGCTGTGTTCGAGCAACTTTGCCGGCTGGTGAAGTGCGTGGTGAATCCGGGCGACTGCGGGTCGGCTGAGCGCTGCGTGCTGGCACAACTGCACGACCTGTACAAGGCCGCGGCACATCTCTCACACGCGCCCTACGCAGACACCTTCGCCAATGCATATCCTAAGATCAAGTAAGAAACGGATCGTAACGTATAATGGCGTTGATCGATGGTGCAAAGGGTTTGCTGTATCTATTGACTTGTCTTGCTCTACTACTATCGAATGTTGTCTTTGTTAACAGCATTTTACAAAAACTCACGTTTCTTAGCAGGTACAAATTTAGAATTTATTATAGGAGTGACCCAAATCGGGAATCTAGTTTTAAGAGGTCGAAATACTTCGTCGCGAAAAGTTCAAACAACGGAACTCGATTAGTTTGTCCTTTTGACATTTTATATTTTTCAGCTTCTTTCTTTATGAATTGATTCCCAAAGAATCGTTCTATCTAGTGCGAGTTTGAGACCTTTCGGCGGGCAAGGAATATCTGGACCCTTTAGGCGCCCTCGTTACCTAAAATGTGCTTCTCTCTAGAAACTAAAATTATCCTACCTATATTACTTGTCCTAGCGAAATATTTCGCACCGCAGAACCGCGCAACTTACAAATTTATTTTATTCTCGTAGAATTAGTTCGCGAATTCATGTTATGAAATTAAAACCTTTATTGCAGGCAAGCTCTCTACTCTCCATTGCAACCTACGCCTTCAAATTTTCCCTACAATCCACAGTTTTTGAGCGAATTCTTCACAAACCCTCGCAAAGGTATTCTTGGGATTTATTTTTATTTAAGACACCTGTACTTATTTAAGACACCTGTACTAACTATACTTATTTACAGGTAAAATAGAAATCTCGTGGGCTCGTCAAGTAGCCGAGAATCCGGCGAATAGATACAGCTTCGTTTGTTCAGCGATGCTGGCTGTCTGCCGCGAGGTCGACAATGATCGGTACTACATTCACTTGATTTTTTATTTGCTTACTTGCTTTATTTACTTAATATGACTGGCTAACTTGACATTTCATTGTTAGTTGTCATTAAAGTCTTTATTTTTGTTTTTTATTCGAATAAAATAATCGAACATTTAAAGATAAAAAGAATAGAAATCAGTACAGAATATATAAAGAACAGACAAAAAAGGTATAGAAATGACGAAAAAGTGTTTTATTCTGTTTCATTATCTTCTCTGCGCACGGCTAACGGTCGATTCACATCTGGTAGCACATAGCGTGTTCAGCACATAACGTGGCTGACACCATATGTACAAGTTTTCACATCTAGAGTAGATGTGTAATTTATTATCTTTCATGTCTGATACATGCGGTGTCTTCAGATATGACCTTAAAGATTATATATCGACCTTAAAGCAATCTTTAGATATCCAATAAAGTACTATCTTTTAAATGGATTTCCGTGGGTCGCGACCGTAGCGACAGCCGTGCGCGTCACTGACGCCGCGACTCACGACAGTAGGCTTAGCCGCGCGCGTCTGTCGCGGGGGCTCGGAGGGTGCGCTATACATTTTCATACTGCTAAGTGTCGCGTCAACAGTGTTACGGGTGTCTGTCGCTACAAACGCGACCAACAGAAGTCCACTTTTGTGTGTATGACTAAAATGTGTATGTAATGTTTGTGTTAGCGTGAACGAGCTGGGTGTGCTGTGCGCGGAGATGACGGCGTGGTGCAGCGGGCTCGCGGCGGAGTGGCTGGGCGCGCTGGTGGCGCTTTGCGGCGCGCAGCACTACCCCGCCGCCCACGCCGCGCCGCCGCCGCTCTACCCCGACCTGCTGCACCACCGCGACCTGCACGACGCCGCCGCACACGACGCGCTCGCCGTCTTCACCTGCATACTAGTGGGTGAGTGGAACACGCACACACACAGGACACTGTTATGAAACCATCGATCAATTAAAACACAGAGATGTAACATTACGCCCTTAAGTTAGGCTCATTATTGTTTTTAATTTTTATCAATGATCTGACCATCTACAATGTAATCATCTACAGTTTACGATGATGATATTAAAATATACAACAGGATTACCTCTAATACTAATTGTGCAGTTTTGCAGCTAGATTTTAATAAATTATCTGAATGGTGCGAAACAAACATGATATCTCTTAATGTTAGTAAATGTCATATATTATTTACGAAAAATAAAGAACCTTATACGAGTATATATAATTATAGTATTAATCGTATACCTCTTAGGAAATTTAACATTGTGAAAGGAGTAGTAGTATTATTTGATGAAAATTTATCGTTTTGACCACATTACAGTTCAATTATAGGTAAGGCGAATAAATTACTTGATTTTTTGATACGCACTTGCAAACCTTTTAAAAGAGCCCTACTGTGGCGCGACCGACACGAGAATATTTGACGGAGTTCGGATACGGGCGCGCACAATGCAACCGCGCAACATAACGTCAATAACACGTAAACCCTGTGTCGCTTTACAACGTTACTAATTACCCACTTGTGTAAAATATAAAAACTAAGTAAATATAGTTTAACAAAATTCGTAAGACATTTTTATTCAAACCAATCTACATATATTTCTATATATTAAAATTTCTATATATTTCTTTAGTACGGTCAATTCTCGAATATTGTTCAGTTATATGGTCACCGATCTGCCAAATATACATAAATAGATTAGAAACAACGTACAGAAAATTTGTCCGTTAAAATTTGTTTATAATTTGGGAATAATCAAACACTAAAATATTATGAGGATAAATTAAAATTTTCGAACCTCAAAAGCAAAAGCTTAGAAGTGAGGCGTAAAATCAGTTCATTAAATGTATTACATAAGATCTTGAATAACCATTTAGATGAGGATCTTTTGCAGCATCTCAATCCGAAGGCACCGAATTGCCCGGTACGTACTTAACAATTATTTGACTTACCACGGGCTCGATATAAAGCTTCTTACAATAATCCGTTTTATAGAATATGTCGTTATTATAACGATCTGGATGATGAGTTTGACATGTTCTATCTAAATAACGCCCGTTTCAAAATTCTGTTAGATAGACATTTTCCTTTTAGATATATTATATGTAGATAGTTTTATTTTACCTATTCTGCATGATTATAGCTAAAGTTGTGTATAACTTGTAAGTGAATTTACAAACGTATAAATGCTTTATAAAATGTGTCTGTAACTAGATGAGTTTGTAAATTCGTTGTTGTACCTAATAAATAAAACGGAGGCTTCTCGAAGGCGCTCATATTTATCTACATTCACTTCAGTCCATCATTTGGCGGCAAAAAACCACCAAGAACCTATTATTAATACAATCTTATGGCATCCTTTGCAATCCCAGTTACTTACGTTGCCGTACTCTAACTTAGATAGATTAACTCTTTATTGTACACCGAGACCTGGTACAAAAAGACAATTTAAATAGTGCAACAGTAGTACAATAGTACAATAGAAAAGTACAACAGGTGGCCTTATAGCCAAAGCGATGTCTTCCAGCCAACTTTGGGTGGTAAGGAGAAAACAGATAACAATTTCAAATAAAGGTAGATGGTGCAATTTTACATAATATCCATATAATATATTTAAAAAAATGTATATTACCATATCGCCATCATGTTCTACATAATACTGTCGCCTTCACTTCTATTCTCGTGGCTAAATACACTTTACCCGGAAAGTAGCTGATCACGTCATTATACTCCTTATACGCCAATAATAGTTTTTCTATCTCTTCTTACTGTCGTTTTTGTTGTTTTTATTTTCTTCGACCTATTTTGTATCAATTTTTATGTGATTATACTATATATCCAAACTCATTTTAATCACATTTTCAGCTCGCCACTGCTTCTCCCTAGAAGACTTCGTTCGGCACGCAGCCCTACCGTCCCTTGTAAAAGCGTGTGGTGGGGCGGGTGTCGGCGGCATGCCGGCCAACGCGCCGTCCCCCGACACTGGAGCGCGACTCACTTGCCATTTGCTACTGAGACTGTTCAAGACTGTAGATACGCCGCAACCAGGCGAGTACCCTCATTTATCTTCAAGTTATAATAGAGTAGCAGCATCCTGTGTAAAACCACCGAAGATAATCGAAGATGATTAACTGTTCTGTTTCTATAGATTCTACACATTGCTACATCCGTATTTTGGATTGATCGATGGTTCTAAGTAAAAGTTTGACCAGAATGGTTGTGAAACGAATATTTCAACGATAATTTGAACATGAAAATTCATTTAAATAAACTTAACATAATGTCACCGACTAATTCGGTGCGACCAAAGGCTTTTTTTCTTCATATATGGCAATGGTGCAATTAGCACATTCTGCCAGTGTCTAAAACGTATCCTATCAATGTACAGTCTCGTCGAAGTACGATAAGTCAGGACGTTACTCAGTAAAACGGTAGTAGGTTTACTGAGGACAGAAGAGGACTTCTTGGAAGCACACTAGAAACGCAGTCCCACGCTTTTATCTGAAAACACCACGCACCCAAGACACTTTGAAGTATATTAAACTATGACTATTAAAACCACAAAACGTCTGATACACATTATTTGCAAAAATTAAACTTCACTGCTCGAGTTCCCGCCAAAGAGTTGACAAAATTTTCTTTTATTCAAAATATCATGAGGGCAGACCAAGGAGAGGAGATGGACGATATAAAGAAGACAGAAGGCGTTACGTGGGGGAAGAAAAACAAACAAATGTATTTAATATTTATTGTAACACCATATTTTGATTACCTATGTTTTAGCAAAATAAATTATTTGCATTTAGAAAATAAAAAAGAATGGAAATTTGAAAAAAAAAAGTAATTTCAATATAAAGTACGAATGATAGCCCAAAACAACAAATTTTGGATTTTTTGTCTGTCTGTCTGAACGCGCATCACGCAAAAACCGCGGGACGGATTTTAATGAAACTTTGCACAATTAAAACATTTAGGGTACATTTTATACCGATCCGTTATAGGGTTCCCACGGGAATCACTCTAAAGTTCACGCGAACGAAGTCGCTGGCACCGTTAGTAACATAAAAAAAAACATCAAATTAGTTGCTTTGCCTTCACTCTGTAGATAGAAGCCGACCCTAAGCTGGAATATGATATAGATAAAAACTGACTCTAAGCTTTGTTTACGCCGTCTCTCCTTAAATAAATAAATTATAGTGTGCCTTAAGTCAACAGACGACTTTCACTTAGTCAATTTAAAAAAATAAATAAAATGTAACTTCACATGCAGGGTTATACAGCGTATCGACGTCCCCGGGCCCTGGAGGCGGCGCGGCGGGCGTGCGGCTGTCGTGCGACCGGCACCTGCTTGCTGCCGCGCACAAGAACATCGGCGTAGGGCCCGTGCTCGCCACGCTCAAGGCGATACTCAGTACGTACCTACAAAAAGAAACTATTTATAAGCCTTATCTCAAGAATTGTCGGCAGCGCACCCGAAAGCCCCCTGATGTTGCGGGTGTCCATGGGCGACGGTAACTGCTTCCCATCATGTGGCCCGCCCGCTCGTCTGCCATCTATTATATAAAAAAGAAGTTGTATGAACAATGTATCCACATTCTGGAAAGTCAGGGAAAGTCATGGAAAAGTTATGGAAAGTGGTCAGGGAAAATCAGGGATTTCACTACCTAACCTGGAAAGTCAGGGACAATTGGTTGCTTTAAAAAAATTAAAACATCAAAGATATTGCTTACAGTAAGTAGCTGCTCTTATACCTTGTTGATTATTTAATATCTTTAGTTCGCCCCAACTCTGTTTCTCCTGCATATCAATGAAAGATGACAGATCAATGAGGAAGTACACTTCCTGAACGCTATTTTCAATTGTTTGAAGAAATAGGTTATAATATAACGTGCAATTAAACCAGTAGGCATCTTTTTAAGGGGCTACTGTAAACGTGATATACAATTTATAGTTCGTTTTTTACTCCCGCAGACTAAAGTGACATTTTATGTGTCGCTAAGTTTTTGGCATTTTTAAAATAGTGATGTCAATCTGAACTAATCGTAAAACCATATCCGATAGTGTTTAAAAAAGGTTTTTCTCAATCGCGTGGTGCTGAATCAAATTTGTGGGAATCCATAGAATAATTCATTACAATTAAAAATAATCATCTACCAAAAGAGTGAATTGGAAATATTAATATGCAAATTAATTAGCAACGTTATTTTCAAGTTTGACATTTGTACTTGTCAATTTAGTCTCCGGGATTATACAATTATACGAAATTATTTCAGTGATATTGAACCATTTTTATAATTCAAAATAATTATGTGTGCATTGAATATAAAATAAGGTCACACTAGTCTATGGTGTTTCTCTTTTCTTATTATTTTAAATATTAGTTGACATGATGACGCGTAACGGGTAAGACCGTTTGTATTACCGGAAAAAATGCCGTATGCGGTATACGAGTCGAAAATATTCCGATATGATGGTTGGCTACATAGAATGTAATGAAATAGTTGTTCATGCTTGTGAGATGTACCGGGAACTCTACAGGCGTACAGGGCGAGTGCCGTCATGTGCAGCAATCTTAGACGCTGAACGGCGCACTACGTGAGCACGGCACTTTTCAGTCCCAATCTGCTGACACTAGCAGATCGTTAGTGCATTTAACATCATTAAAAGTGATACAGAGACATTTAGAAAAATGCAAACTAATGAATTAAAACGTACGAATTTGTGTGTCACTTACAATGGACGACATTTCCAACATCTGTTGTAAGTATTTATTAATGATTTTAAAGTTGTTCTGGTTCCCATAGTACAGGGAACGCAAGTTTGGAGCCAGAAAACGTTGAGTCTTTATTAAAAGTATTTGTTTAAAATATAGTAACGACTGATATAGGTACCAACCTACACGTTTACTTAAATAATCATAAGTACTTAGATTTTTATCGTTTCGCTCCGCGGTCACAGAGTTTAAACAGGTAGTGGTTACAACACGTTTATAGTTTTTTGAAAATCTCCATTTTATGTGTTTAGCAAAAAAATAACATGATTAATATTAGTTTTTAATAACGTAAACTACTAAAATGTCGTTCTGATTTAAATCTTGGAATGATTGCCCATTAATTTAATTACACCTTATATTAACGAGAGCAGAGGAGACGAGGTTGAATTAAAGTCGACTTTCATTACTTCATTAGGACGTCAAAACTAAAGGGCTAGTTAAAGGATATTGCTACATTTAAAAAGATCACTTCTACGATATTCCCACTCGATGGAGTAAAAATTAACAATAATTCCGTGATCCGATTATGAAAAATATAATTTGTGCCCAGGGAATGTCAGGAAAAAGTCAGAGAATTTTTTTCGCTATAAGCTGTAGACACCCTAATTAAAGAATCTTAAGTTTTTCATCGTACAATTTATTCTACAGTTAAAGTAGCTCTAGAAACTATTATGCATGATCGTGTAGCATGTTGATATGAATGACAAGCAAACTACGTGCTATTATATTTTTCTTCATGCTCTCTTGGAATTTGCATGTCATGCGGTACACCGCGCTATCCTGAACTGTGATGAAATGATTGACACAACGGCATGAAGCAATCATTCACGTAAGGCATGTCATGCAATTATGATCGTCTATAGCAGCAATACCCGAAGTGGTCGACCCCTTGGGGTCGACTTTTTAGGGGATTAGAACTTTCTAGGGGTCGATAGTTTCAATAAAAAAAATGACGACTGCTAAAATTTTTTCTTCTGACCACTGCTATTCGTTTATTAGTTCCAAATATCTATGATTCCAATAGGTACCTAATTAAGAAGATAAAAATTTTTTTATACAGATAATGAGACATCACAAAATGAGTGACACGTAAGAATGCTCATCGAACGTAACAAAGTAAGAGCAGGCATGAAAAACCGTTGCACTTGCACACTTACTCACATGTTGCATGTCAGTTTGAGTAAGTGAAGTAAGTTACTGGGAGGGGCCGGGGGGGGGGGGGGAGTCAACGGTTTTAATAGTTTTTGGAAAAGGGGCCTGTGACCGAAAAAAAGTTTGGGAACCCCTGGTCTAGAGCCACCTTCACAAATGTATAACATAGTTTCAATTTCAAATCAACCTAGCATATTAGGCGGACTTGTTTATGACCTAACATAAATTACTCGTATACTACAGCTGACTTGATTCTCTTTTTATTGTTAACGACTTTTATTGTCAACTCCCGATTTAATAAAATGATATTCGTTGTTAAGAAGTAACCAAAGAACATCAATATCCAGACAAAATTTATTCATTTTGTTGTCTAACAGTGGTAGGGGACTCTACCGCACGAGACGGTGGCAAACCCGGAGGGAAGAAATCATGCGAACTCTCGCATATTTTGGGCACTAGTGACACTGTGCCCACTGACGCACAATTGGACCTTATGTCGTAAGTATTATACCTTTATACCGAACTTATTTCTTGATTTGCTACATTTTATCAGCATTGAAACTTATTTTATTCGAATATGTAAACTGATATTGACCCGCAAATGTTTTTTATCCTTAGGATGGTAGACTCAGACATGAGTGGGGGCCATAAAACTCCTAGGTTTGTTTTTTTAATATTGAGTTACACGGTGCACACACACGGACCCGACATGGCTTCACGTGAAAGAGTGGACGTGTACATTATCATTTTGTCACCATCACCCGCTTGGCTTCTCTTCATGTTGTTTTGCTCACTCCATGTTTATGTGAACGGTACCTTAAAATGCGGGACCCTAACGTCAATGTGTAGATGCTTCATCCCTGATTAGAACCACCCAGCGTTCGAAACTTAACACAATATACTAATTCGATACCTCATTCACGTTATTTATACCACTAGGGGGCAACATCACATTGTGATTAACAAATGTCTAGACACTCCTTCTTGTCGGTCTGTCCTACCCTAACAATGTGTCAATGTCTTCATGCTTCACCGATGCTATCAATTTATTCTGTCATATTCCTTAAATGAAATGTATACTTTATGTATCCACTTCGACCATGTTTTCACTGCCCATATTTCAAGATTTCGTTGTTTCGAGATTCTGGTCTAGGAGCATATAATCTAACGTATAATTTTTAAAATAAAACAACACAGACTGTTATTTTTTTTAATTTGCACATTTTTAATAGGTCGGGAGAAAGTCTTCGTATTTTGTACGTTTGAAGTTGTAATCAAATCTCTTTGGTTGTACTATTTGTACCTGGCTGGTTGTAATACCATTAATAGGCATTCTAGAATTCTAGAATAAGAAAATAAAAAAAACTATTTTCCGCCATTTTTCCATTGTTTTCCAGTCTGTGAAAATGAGTGAAAGTAACGAAGAAATTTGCTACATTTTGAAATTTTATTACAAAAAAAACATACGACACACCGCAAAAAAAAGATTTTGTGCTGTTTATGGATCTAATGTGGTATCGGTAAGAGTAGCACAAAGTTGGTTCAAGCGTATTCAGTCTGAAAATTTTAACGTGAAAGATGCAGCTCGCTCTGGTCGCCCAGTTACAGAAAAAGTCAATGCCATCTGTGAAAAAGTGGAGCAATATCCACACATTGGTAGTTCTAACATTGCTGAGGAACTCTGTATTGATCACAAAACATTTTTAAGTCATTTAAAAAGTCTATGTACCAGGAAAAGCTAAATATTCGGGTGCCACGTGATCTTACAGAAAGAAACCTCATAAACCGTGTTTCCATTTACGATTCTCGTTAAAACGCAACGAAACCGAACCATTTTTGAAACAATTGATTACGGGTGACGAGAAGTGGAACACTTACGACAAGAACGTGCGAAAAAGATCGCGGCCAAAATACGGACGGGCTTCACAAACAGTGGCAACACCCGGCTTAACGCGAAACCAGGTGATGTTGTGTGTATGGTGGGATTGGAAAGGTATCGTTCATTATGAGCTTTTACCGCCGGGGGAAATTATTGATTCTGACCTCTACTGCCAACAGCTGATGAGATTAAAGCAAGCAATTGAGACAAAACGGCCTGAGCTGATAAACAGAAAGGGTGTGATCTTTCACCATGATAACACCAGACCACACATCTTTAGCCACTCGATAAAAATTGAGAGAGCTTGGCTGGGAAGTGATGGTTGAAGTGTCGGGATCCACACAAGGTCAGGGCTGTATGCCCCCTTAGATTTCCACCTGTTTCGGTCACTTTATAACTCTTTAAGTAGCGTAAGGTTGTTGACATCAAGAGAGGACTGTCAAAACTACTTGTCGCAATTTTTTGACCAAAAATCCCAGAATTTCTACAGCAATGGGATCATGACACTATCTACAAGATGGTAACAAGTTATCGATCAAAACGGCACATATTTATTATAAGTAAATGTAATTAAACTTTTAAAAAATGTCTTGAAGAATCTTTAGATAATACGAAGTAACTTTCTCCCCGACCAATACATACATGCTTAAAAAGTTTATGTGCGTTGGGAGCATGGTCTCACTTAAACATTTCCTCTCAAATGTAAATAATAAACTATGTTCATATGATGTTCTATGTTCTAATTTTGTAACAAAATAAAAGTTTTTATGCTATAATACACTTGTACATAAAAAATGTGTTAGAATCACCTGAAAAAAAAAACATTTAATATGATGATCCTATTTTGTCTGTACTTTTTAAAACATTCACTTCCGGTTCACAGAGGAGGCAGTGGCGTTGGATCTACGCTATTGGACTCATCACAATCTCTCTCATCCTTGGCGAGACGGGTTCTTGCAGAGATCTGCTCGGAAGAGTGGGTGCTGCAAAAGTGTTTGCAGAACCCTGATGAATTGTACCAGCCTGACATGTTATTAGATTCTATGCTAACTCCAAGACAGGCACAAAGGTACGAAGGGTATTAACATATTTATGTGTGAATGTGTGAAAAACGCGAATATCTCAAATGTTATAGGGTAGTAAATTTCGTAGTTTTAAATTAATATCATACATAGTTGTTGAGTTCATTTAAAACATTTTGCTTTTCCCAGATTGCTTCATATGATTTGCTATCCTGATTCAGCGAGCCACACTCACCCCGATCTAGATCAAAAGACGATGATCACTCGTTTATTAGAGGTATGTCTTTTTGTAATATGTGCAAGCATGTTTGTAACACGTTTAAGTAAAACTTGATGAACTTCTGGATTTTCTTGTAGAGATTCTTATTAATTATTATTCTTATTTGCATATGTGCTTTTTTATCTTACTTATTTATTAACTTCTACTGTAGGTTTATTTAGGTGCAATGGTCACTCGAAATGTAAGAGCGATACGAGTATAGTGCCCCCACATATTAATCTCAAAACGGACACGTCGTTACGTACTCGGTGCGCGTTTGCGACGCTGACTTTCGGCTTATTTCAATTTCCTTAGTAAAACTTTTCAGAACATTGCTTTATATTTATATTGCCATCGCACCTCTTGTCAGTGAAGCGGAATGACCTGCCAATCGACATGGGCCAATTTTCTAATATCCTGATTTTTGTGTATTTTTATATAGAGTAGACCAATACAGATTGGAACACAAAGTGGCAGTGTTAGAAAGTTGATAACCGCAGTTATAACATTTTAAAGTCTTCATTTATTAAATGTAGCTAGCGTGACTTCACAGTAACGTATGCATGGATAGACTCGTTCGCCCCAAAAATAAACTACCTCAATGTTATGTTCGTAGGTACTTACATAATTAAGTAACTTAAAAAATCTTCCTATTGTGATCCCCGATAATAATAATACCTACATAAAAACAATACGGCTAGAAAATTTTAGAATTTTAGGCAAATTAGTGGAATTTGCCCGTACAAATGGAGCAGCAACATTTATTGTGCAGTTTCCAATACAATATTATTCTATATAACCAGAAATTAAACCTTAGAAAGAAAGAAAATAAACCGCAATCAGTTTACAACAGAGAGATTATTGCCACAAATAGAGGGTATGTTTTGTTTGTTTAGCTCGATGACATTTGACAGTGAGGTTTATTTTGATCTGTGGTAACATTACTTTGTTTTATATAGACAAAAGTAGCAATCCATACAGTGACGTCATCACCTATATTTTACATTTTTCGCTATAATTCCCTAGTCCTTTACCCCAAAAAATAAAACTCGTATGAGATGTTGTACATGCCTAATTCTTTCGAAAAAAATATGAATAATAAATCATTAAAAAAATTGGCCCATATCCATTGAGGTTTTTGCATTAAACCACGAAAATGAGGTTCTCACGTGAGCTGTGAAACACGATTTTGCAAGGTTGCCAGCGTACCCGCATCTCGTGTTGCAGGTGTCCATGACCGGCGGTGACTTACAAACCGATGGATCGCGCTCCTGTTTGTCACTATTGCTAGGGCCACCCTATCGGACGAACATTCGTGACGCAGTGTCGTAACATTACTGCGTATTTCTTCGGTATATATGACGAAACTTTTAGCCATACCTATCGCCACAGCGCGAACCTTCGCCGAAACCCGACAGTGTAGCCATAGCATATATGTATAAAAAAAATTGAATTGTTGTTATCAGAACTTGGAGCAGTGGTCGCTGCGCATGTCGTGGCTGGACCTGCAGTTGATGTTCAAGCAGTACCCGCACGGCTCGTCAGAGCTAAGCGCGTGGCTGGACACGGTCTCGCGTGCCGTCATCAACGTGTTCCAGCAGCCCGCGCCGCCGCCGCCTGACAAGGACAGGTATATACTGCACACTGCACTTTACAGTTGTTCTCTATGTTTTACAATAAGATGTTAAACTTGCTCTTATCGTTGACATGAATCATGAGCGTGTACGCTTGGATCAATGGACATGGCCCAATTCTTCTAAAATCCTGATTTTTCTGTATTTTTATTTAGAGTAGACCAATTAGATTTAAGTACAAAGTGGCAGCGTTACAAAGATGATAATCGCAGACTTATAATATTTTAGTCTTCATTTATTAAAAGTAGCGTGACGTTACAGTAACGCCTGCATGGATACACTCGTTTAATTTAATCTAATTTTTTTTTATATGTACTGGAATCGCCGTCAGCAACGAACTTATGAAAAATTACCCCGTAATCTGACAAAGAACGTTTAAACTTCAACTAAAACGGTCGACGCCATCACGGTAGATGGTCCTGAATAATTATTGAAGCATACGTGCTCATGGGACTCACTGTTATCAGCTGCTCGTGCTCAGACTATGCAATATTTATTTTTTACATCAAAGTATATCAAACAATATTTGGATTATTGTATGACACAACAAACAACAGAGAGAATATTGCCACAGATATAAATGGCAACAAAGCTGGGGTGTTTTTGAAAAATATATTTAATTTTAGACTGTTACAAAAAAAATCTTTTTTCTTTTTAAATTATTTATCTAATTGATAAATAAAGTTAAACAAAACTTTAAGATTAACAAAACTTAAAAGGTAACAACATTCTAAAATCTACGAAAGTTTGCCTAAAATGGCGATTCTGCATACAAATAATATGTACAATATATTAGCAGGTAGTTATACAATTATATTGAAACTAATACAAAAATTGGACAGCAATTCCAAACAGTCCACCCTCACTAAGTCACTACCCTCTTAGGTCATAGCATAAGTCATAATTTACTTAAAAAGTGCCGTTTTAATTTATTCCTTAAATTCTTTTCGTTGAGATCATTTTTAAACTGAGGATACAACTCGTTTAAAAATCCGTAAAGTAAAGATAGGTGATTGGTGTGACTATCCGGACGTGAATGATCCTGCACGTCTCCCCACCCCCACCCCCCCCTTCGAATAGTTGATTCGTCAACATTAGGCGATATCATTTGTGTCTGTAAGTTTATTTTGATATGTGGTGACATTACTTTTTTGTACATTATGACAAAAGTAGCAATCTGTACAGCCGTAACTGTGACGTCATCGCCTATATTTCACATTCTTGGCTATAATTTCTTAATGAATTCTTCTTATTCTTAATGGCCAAAAATTGAAACTTCGTATGAAATGTTTTACATATCTAATTCTTTCGAAAACTTTAATAATAATGAAATATTAAAATATTTGGCCCATATCCATTATCTTACCGGCTTCCCATTTTTCACTGTTATTACACCTCTATATATCGAAAGCACGCAACACCTAAAAACACCTAAAACGACATATCCGAAACTCACTGGTTTACAACATAATCCTCTATACATAGAGTGTGTAATCAATGTTTGTTTCCAGGACGGGCACGGACCGCGGCGTGGTGAGCACGTCCAAGTGGTCAGAGTCGGTGTGGCTGGTTGCACCGCTGGTGGCTAAGTTGCCTGCGGCAGTACAGGGCCGCGTGCTCAAGCAAGCCGGACAGGTAAGCGAGATTTGATTTAAGAATCATTTACCATATTTCTCATAATAATTATATTCACTTAGATGAGAAAAGAAAGTGTTATATCATATATTTTCTAGGCCTAAATAGTGTAGGTACAGGTACCCGACAATAAATTACTAAATCGGACGTTAGTAATAAATAAACATAATAGTATCACAATAAACAACATGATAAGTGTATACAGAATAGTAACAACTGGAAGTGACTGCAACGTGATAGTCTAACAGAGAGAAGTCTCTTAATATGTGGTTTCTTAATTATATTTTAAAAGCACTTAAAGATTTAGTTTTCTAACATTGATTATTATTAAGTATTGTGCTAATTTTAAAATGGAGTAGGGTGATAACGAAAACCATATTGCTGTAATTGCATTACACAAAGCAGGCATGGAGCCACATGCAATTTTTAAACCTCCCCATCCGTTTGGAATTAGGCGAATGTTTGTGTACAGGGCTATTGGTAGGTACATTGAAGCGTCCTTTGTTTGTAACAGAAAAAAGTCTGGCCGTCCACGCACTATTCATACTAAACAGACGATTAAAGCTGTGAAGGAGAGAATACGAAGAAATCTCGTCCGGAACCAAAAGATTTATTTTATCCAGAGAAAAGAATATAGCACTCAGAACCATGTCAAGTATTCTGACCAGAGGGCACCTCGAGGACTCGTCTGCCTCATTGGTTATCAGTCATTCGACATATATGACCTGCCCACTGCCACTTCACCTTACTCCTTTGAGCTAAAATTGTATTATATTTATATATATTAATTATATTTATATATATTTGTTTATAGGTACTGGAGAGCGGGTGGGGTGCAGGTTGCAGCGGTAATTGTTCAAGCGGTAGTGGAGGCGGTGGAGGTTCACACCGTGACTGCAAAAGTCATCAGAGTCCTAGTTACAAAGGGTGAGTTATACCTGTTTTTCTAATTTCACTGTACTGAGTTTTTGAGTGTTCATTGTCTATCACAAGAAAAAAAACTAATCTAGAAGGGAAGATGTATTAAAGTATCCGTTGCAACAATTTGTTGTTCATTGTGGCGATACATTATAACACTGAATCAGTATGTATGGAGCAACAATAGCATGACTATCGCTAAATTGCTCACAATGATGCCTGTAAAACATGTGTATATATATACAAATTATAAACGACTAATTTTTATTAGTTCCGAATAGTTCTAACTCCTATTACATATTGTTATCATCTTAATATCGGATAGTAATATATAAGGATGGCAACATTGAAATATGGGCACCTCGGGAAACTACATAAGACAACAGTTCACTAGGACGTACGTTTATTGTGCGTCCGTGACACTCATAGTAGTGCATAATAGTATTCATAAGCAAGTACAATCGCACTAATGTGAAAGTTTGTATCGTTGGATGTACGTTACTGAATCACGTTGAAACGGCTGAACCGATTTCGTTGAAACTTACCAAAGAGATAGATAGTAATCCGTATTAACACATCCACTACTATTCGTGTAGACCACGCAAATAAAGTCGCGGGTAAAAACTTACTACACCACTAAATGATGTGGGCGCTTTTTTTATGTCTAATTACACGGCACCGGCCTTCCCTAGTATATTACTAACAGGTCATAATCCACCACGTGAGCCTAGTGCATACCTACAGTCAACAACATAGTATTGTACCCAGTGTTAGTCCTTATTATTAGCGTTCTAAGGTAGCGGCGGGTATACGTTAAACAATTGTTTCATGTACCTTTCACCTCTATTTGAACATTTAACTACGACTCTTTGGCGGGAACTCGAGAAGTAAAGTTGAGTTTTTATTTTTGATGATTTTAAAAAATATGTATTGTACGTTTTGTGGTTTAATAGTGATAGTTTATTAAACTACGAAGTGTTTTTTGTGCATATTATTTATGGAAATGAAATAATAAAAGCATGGAACTATGATTTTCGTGTGCCTCCAAAGAGTTCTTTTCTGTCTTCAATAAACCTACCATCACTTTACTAAGTGACTCCTGACTTACTCCGACGGGACGGGACATTGACGGGATACGTTTTGGACTTTGAAATGGTTAATTACGAAGAAAACTTCACTGGCAAAATGTGCTAAATTGCACCATTTCCATATATGAAAATAAATAGAAAGCATTTAATTGGAGCTGTCCACTGACCTACAGCTCGTCATCGGGCGGTGCAGGCGGCAAGCGCGGCGTAAGCGGTGCCGCGTGCGGCAACTCGTGCGCTTGTGGCTCGGGCAACGCAGTGCGCCTCGCTAACGAGCCCCTGCTCTCGCTCGTGCTTACGTGCCTGCGACACCAGGACGACCAGAAGGTGAGCATCACAAATATAGCTGTCCCTTGCTGCGTGCCCGCAGTGAACGCTATGCTTATATTTCTCGCGCAGCTCGTTCAGCCTGTTTCGATATGTATCACTAGTAAGCCGTTGTTACAAATCACAAAAATGCCTAATTGCGTTATAATCAATTGTAAAATTCGTCAAAAGTGGTGAACCGAGTCAAGGGAAATGTTTCATTTCATCGGTCATCGCTATTCCATCACTAAAATTTACTCGTGACGAGACACGCTTAGTTCCCATACAATTTCACAAACTTGCATTGTCTATCTATATTTATACTAAAACTGTTTGTGACCGACTTGACAATAAAACTAAAAATACTCAAATATGTATGTATACTACTTATGATTTGGGTGCACTTACGATAAACGTATCAAATACATTTTTTCAAAACTTCAGAAATAGTATGTAGGGTTCGATCAGAATATTTAAGAACAGGCTTAATTGAAAACATGAAACATGAAAACATATGATAAATTACACGAATTGATTAAACCACTTTGTTTCGATTACTCTTTTCCCGAATTACTCTGAACAAAATTCTTAATTCGTATACAGGAAAGCCTCCTAAGCTCGATCCACACACAACTGCAACACTACTTAACACACGCGCGCGATCATGAGCGATCAGCTTGCAGCGACATGTGGCAGGACGAAGCCGCACCCGAAGCGTTACAACTGCGTTTCTCTCTCGCTGGCGGAATGTTCGACGCCATCCGGAGATCATACCAACTGACCTCGGACTGGGCCATGTTGTTAACGCAACTGGTCGCGCATCAGGTCGTCGACGCGTACAACAATAGGTAACTTAGGCTAGTCTAAGAGGATGCGGTACTAACGTGCTATCATATAGGCAGCATGTGTGGCGTCCAATTGAATTCTAACAAGTTTTTTTCGAGCTCGTTTAGGTTGCTTGATTCTGTTATGACGTTATCATTGTGGAAAGTGTATGCTGTCAGCGCGCAGAGTTAGCTCAAGAGATGGTTATCAATTTACAATATGCACTATGCCGTATGATATGCTTTTACGCTGTCATTACAGTGTCATTTATTTTATATTGTAAATCGACTCTGAACGCGTATGTTAAAGGTTTTTGTTTACCTTTTATTTCTACGAGTCACGAGTTGACTGAGGAGGCGGGCAGTCCAGGATGGGTAGTCCAGATGCCAGAAAGACACGACGCATACGGGGTGTAATAAAAGGCCACCAGAACCTATTCACTGAGGACATGTTCAGTTATCTTTATAAACCGAGGGCAGTACAACGTCAAAAATTGTATGGCCTACCAAAATTCATAAGCCCAATGTGCCTTTGCGCCCGATGGTAAATCACATTGGTGCACCCACATATGACCTGGCCAAACACATTTCTTCAATATTACAACCATTGGTGGGTAGGATGTCATAAAATATAGGCTGGCTTGTCAACTGATTATATTGATTTACTGTAACACTATCTGGAAGGCAATTACTTCCTATATCAAGGTCAATACTATCTCCGGATAGATGGCGACGCTATGGGTAGTCCTGTAGCACCACTTATTGCGAATATCTGGATGGAACACCTTGAAGAGAGACCCCCTCAATCTTGGACCAAACATAGTGAGATGTTGGAAAAGGTGTGTTAATGACATCTTCAGCATCATCATCAAAGGAATTGGACAGGAAAAGGAGCAATATATGAAACACCTCAATTTCATTCATCCAAAAATGCGATTCACCTCTATGAAATGGAAAATACAGAATTTTGACTTTCTTAGATGTCAAAATAATGGTTAGAGAAGATGGTTCCTTATCCCACACTATTTATAGAAAGTCAACACACACTGACAGATACCTGCATGCCTCCTCACATCATAATCCTCAACACCTGCAATCCGTCGTTGCTACATTAAACAACAGAACGTATAGCCTTTGTGACCCTGAACATTTAAAAGACGAATTATCACATGTTCAGAAGGTACTCAAACGGAATGGGTACGAAGCGAGTGGAAGGCAACCAAGGCGCTATCGGTGGGAGAAGCATCCTGAGGATAACAGCCATCCATCATTTATGCCACACGTGAAAGGAGTGATGGACAAAGTTGGTACATTATTGAGAAAATACTCCATTAAGATTGTATATACTCTGTCCTCCAAACTAGCGGAAAATCTACTCACACCCAAGGATGTTATACCTTACCAGACGCCAGGTGTATATATATATATATATATATATAAGATAGACTGCAGCTGTGGTAATTCCTATATAGGCCAAACTAAGAGTACAGTTGCGGACAGGGTCAAGGAACACATCACAGCTGTAGGAAACCGCCACACGAGTAAATAGCACCGAGCACATTCTCAACGCTGGAATTAATCATCGAATAGAACTCTGTACTCCAAAAATCCTTTCCACTGAACGTCACTATTATCCCAGGATTATACATGAAGCGATTGAATTTAAGAAATATAAAAAAAATAATCGGGGAGGTAGATATAAACTGTCATCGACGTGGAATCCACTGATTAACAAATTTAAACTTTACGATTTACCCTCGAATACATCCGCGAACATTGTTCGTGTAGTTGTGGCGCAGCTTTTCCGAATGAGATGATCAAATTTACGTAGTTGTCAAAGGTGTTCGCAGCTCCCATCCTGGACTACACACCTCTTCAGTCAACTTGTGATCAACCTTGTGTAACCCGTGCCGAAACGTCGAGTAGAAAGAAAAGATGAAAAAAAAACTTTTAATATACGCGTTCAGACCCGATATTCAATATAAAATGTGTACAAAGCGTGAACGTTTAAAAAGTTAGTGTGATTAATGGGCGTCATCAGTCACTGCTCAGACAAATGTTAGTTTGGTATATATTCCCTAATAGCTTCACAAACAACGTTTTAACATAGTATTGGACTTATAGTTGGTCTTGTTTTTATTTATATTTTTTTGTATATAGTATAGAGATACCACTTCATCACAATGCTATACATACAATTATACCACTTTCTAGGCCATTTGTACAAGTGTTATGATTTCACAGTCGATGTTAAATCATTACAAATATGTATTTCATAATCACCAATGTTTACATTCATAAACCACCCAGCAAGTCATTTACATGTGCATTGTCTTTGTCGCTCAAAATTTACAGTGGTTGTATCCAAATACTAACTTTAATAGCTCACTTGAAGGGTTTCGTGAGACAAAACATTCACTTATGGTACATACCTACACATCGATCGTAAATTCTATTGATATATTGTCTAATTTATAATATAGAACGTTTTTTTAACCTTTCCATTATTCGTTCGTTTAACCTTTACATTATTTCGTTACTTTTACATTACTTTTTATTAATTATTAAAAAGTAATATTATTGAAAATCGAAAAAAATGATTTTACTTTATTCAAAAGACAGTCATTTTTATACAAAGAGAATACCAAAGTAATATTTTGTGCGGTATGATACAAACTCTCTATTGTAATATTTTGAAATATGGCAACTTAAGTAATTTAAGTATTATTTTACAATTTATTCTTATTATTTTACTATTTATTCTTATTTATTATTCTTATTCTTATTTATTCTTATTATTATTTTATTCGTATTTACAATTGGCTAACAATTCACGGATCCTTAACCACATTTAACATTGGCTTCCGCGTTTTTACTGCACTTGCTGAGTGGTGTGGCTGGCGGACAGTGTATTTACAATAAATTAACGCAGTCTGTGTGGCAGCAACCTGTTCACCACCTTGATCGACATGCTTGCCACTCTGATACACTCCACCCTCGCCGAGGGGGGCGACGACAACAATAGGAAACACTACCAGAATCTCATGAAGAAGCTGAAGAAGGAAATTGGAGACCGACACGGACCGTCTGTACAGAGCGTGCGACAGCTACTGCCGCTTTCGAAGAATACCATCATAGAGGTGGGTACGCCATCGCTTATATTATGGTGAAAATTGTTTTCTTCATAAAGTGCGTGAATGAATGAATGGAAACCCAATATTGCATTCCTGCTTTAACTTAACTACTAGTTACATAAACTTAAACATATATACTCTTATTAACTAGCTTTATAATAATTAAGATTTAATTACAAAATTACCATTTTACATACATATTTAAAAACCTTGGAAACAATAGCCAAATTTTTTTTATTCTATTGGAATTGCTTACCTTTTGTGGGAACATTTTTGTCATCTGGTAACACCGAGAAACGTCATAATTCCATGGAAATAAAAATCTGAGTTTAGTATGTCGTCTCTTTGAACAACCAAATGTTTAATGTATATGTATGACGTTGCCATGTGGTTAATAGGAAATAATGACATTTGGGCACAATTTTAGACAGCAACCTCAATAAACAGACGTGTACACGTAATTATAGCCCTTAAGGTGGTAAACGATGGTATGTACTCGTACATACATTGTATACACATTGTATACACATTCGTACACATGGACTGAGAAAATTAGGACTTTAAAATTAGGAAGAAAAAGGAAGAGAAGTTTTTCAAATAGTTACATTGGAGTAAGAAAATGTGTTTTGACGAGTTTTTAAAAGTAAGCAAGCTATTGAGCACTTTTATTCTGTAGTCTAATTGAATGAACCGTAAAAGACAGCGTAGAAGTTTGAAGTATAAATTTCAGTATTAAGAAGGTTATGTGAGGGTTGTAGTTTAAGAGAGTTTAGTACAGAGTGGTTGAAAACATTCAATTTATGAGTGATTTAAAAATAAAAACAAGTGAAATGTAAATACACATTATCATTACAAATATTGTTATATTTACAGGTGATAGCATGTGAACCGCTCGGATGTTTGGTGGACCAGAAAGGAAATAAAATCACAGGATTCGACAGCGATAAGAAACAGGTCTTATTTTAACTTATAATTTATATTAAAAATAAAATGTGATTAGAAAATAAAATATAAGAAAGAACTGTCAACCTGACACATGAGTGTCAGCGGTTAAAAGCATCTAATAAAATTTAAGACTATTTTTATAAAGTTTTACGACTATGAGTGTAGAGCTCAAAGACTCATGACATGACGTTAGTTCAGAATGGCCAGAATGAAAAAAAAGCACCACTTTTTCATCATCTCTTAAATTTTAATATTTGACCATTGTCGAAATAAATACAATATACTAATACAAAGTAAATAAATGATTATGTTGTACAGGAATATAAAAAAGTTAAAATTAAGTATAATCCCATTTCGATATCCCACTATGCATGAGCACTTGCTCTTGCTCTTATTTTTAAGAAAAAATTGACAGGCGTTTGTTTACAATTTTTCCATGTGACTATCTCGTCGACTTTACAAGTATAAGATTTATTAATCTTATTTCTTATTATAGCATTCAACTCAATAGCTAGTATCGTGTAAAGTTATATCGTGGACTCTGTAAATAATAGAATACTGCAAACATTTTATGTAACCTGCAATTTTATGTAATAGTGCTTGTTAACTGTAAACAAAAATATTTTAGAATTTTCTTTCCATCAAAGTGTTTGCCATAGTATCATTGTTTGTTGCTCCGGGGTCTATTACAGTGTTAACTTGATATTGCGAGTATCGTATGAGTCGCGGTGGACTTGGTGAATGACAGAAATACACTACAAACATTTTATGCAACGTCTACGATAATTATTTTATAAGACTATTTAGTAGAGTGTTTGTTAAGTGTAAAATCTAATATTTTAGATTTTTTTTCCATTAATGTGCTTGCCATAGCATCATTGACAGTTGTTTTTTGATGTAGGGTCTTCGACTAACGGACAAGCAACGTGTATCCGCGTGGGAATTAGTTGAGGGCGGACGTAACCCCGCACCACTTTCTTGGGCATGGTTCGCCGCAACCAAAATAGAAAGGAAACCACTTACCTACGAGAATGCACACAGGTATATTTATGTGATGATGTTATAAAATGTAATATTATCTGAACAAAGGGACCTTATTGTCGGTATTGATTTATCCTGCCCCCCCCCCCCCCCCCCCCCCCAAGAAGAAAAAGTATAGTAATAATTTTAACCAAATCATAAGTAACATTGTATGATGAAATTAGAAATAATCAAAGAGAATAAATCATAGTAAGTTCATGGGACTAAGGAGTTTCTTAGCATAATATAGCGTATCCAAAGATTTTAATTCGAAAATAATGTTATTGGATACATTTTTATTAAATATAATTGGCCTTATGCAAGTAAATGTAACACGTTGTTTCCAGACTACTAAAGTACCACACGCACAGTATGGTGAAGCCATTAAGTTACTACTTGGAGCCGCTGCCGTTGCCACCCGAAGACCTTGACAACAATGACAGTAAACAGGTAAATAATAAACATTTTTTAAACAACTTTTTGTGGTGATTTGTGCATTATTTGACACAACATTATTTTGTAATGACGGGAAGTATTGCCAATATTTCACTCAATATTAATAATCCAATGATATTTTTATTTCCATATAATGATATCGCCAAATGAGCTGCAACAGCACTGTTTATATCGGCATTTTTTCCTGTTACCTCACTTTTATAGTAAACAAACCCATGTATATAGTCGCGTTAAATATCTTGTTATGTTGTCTGTAATAGTGACGTCACACCTAAAACATGGCGGCTATTGTTTTATTGTATACTAACTGTACCCGGCCACGCACAACGCTTGACCGGGCGGCATAGATGGCACTTACCCTGTTTTTACCTGTTTTTGGGTAAAAAAAACATGTTTTTACCCTGTTATAGGTATATAAAAACACGCGCGTATTCGAATGCAACGCTGTGTCAAAATTTCAAAGCAATCGGTGAAGAGCTTTCGGAGATTTAAGATTTTCAAGAAACGAATGTTTACATTTTTATTTATATAGAAGATTATTATATAGATTGCCATTTCGTAAGCTCGCAAGTCGTAAGTAGATCTGCTGTCGCCGCGCGTCGACTGAGCGTCCTAACTGCTTTTACACCCTCCCTAATTTAGTGACTTTAGTTAGGATTGCAGATCATCAGTCATTATAGCAACCTCTGAATAAGTAGAACAGAATATTGAACTTTCGGAGATTTAAGATTTTGAACAAATGAACGTTTACATTTTTATTTATATAGATGACATGACACAAAGTTAGAAAATTACACTTTCTATAATTTTAATATAAATAAAATATAAATATATAAATAATTATTTAATAAATATATAAATAATTAATATAAATATAATATATTTAAGTTTCTTATTGCACAGACTTATTGACTTATTTGTATGAATAACAGGCTGTGAACATATGTAATGTTCACAGCCTGTTATTCATACAAATATCGTATGAACAAATCAAAAACTAAGGACTGGATAAATAAACGTTTCTCAATTTTAATCCGAGTAGTTTATAGGACCTTATGCAGTTGCGTAGAAGTTAGTTAGTTTGTAATCACTTGATTTATTATTGTAAATTTTAGAGTAATAGAGGGAGTGATCGAGTAAAATAGAAATGTTTAGAAAACTTAGAAACCTCGTTCAGACTGAAACTGTTGACTGTAAATAATCCTATCGCGCCGTGAAATTCCCTATGCCAGTATGACATAGGGCTGATATCTGCGTGAACGCTCAAATGCAGCCCCTATCCGAATTTAAAATGTTGATTTAGGAGGTGGAGCTAGCTTAAGATTTATTTCATGCAATTTAAAAGGTTGGCATCACGCATGGTTCACATATACTATTGTTATTTGTGCAGGACAATGGAAGCTTCGACTCGAGCCCGAATGGCGCCGGGAAAGGCAGAAAGATCCCATGTAAAAAGATGAAGAAACAGAAGGCAACTACACCGGTGAGTGTACTTTGATGTTAAGAGATTAAAACAATAGCTGTAACACCAATAAAGTAAAAGTCGATCAATGAAGCATTCGCACAAATACAAACTCCTTATCATCTTAGACAATAATCGGTTAGGTAGCGTCATCCGCAAATATAACGTTGTAGAACAAATCTATTTACTCAGTTAGAGCAACAAGGTAGGGGGGAGAGTGCGTGCTGCATTCCTACAGCCGCTGGGCGCACTCGACTGGTCACGTTACCCCTCTCACAGAACACTACCTTGAAATGTACTGCATTTCCTACTTTATCGTATTTCCTCAATGTACTTACGTGTTTCGGTAGCAAGTGAGATATGCCAGAGCCCATTCCCATCCCATACTATCCCATTGAATGGAAAGTATAATGAAACAAAATACGACTATGTAACTCCTTATTTCATTATACTCTTTACACCTTGTTCCACCTATTCCCCATTTTCCCAAATCTTTCTTCAAATCCATTCCTAAATCTTCAGAGGTAGGCAGCGTATTTGACGGCATGCCAACGTTTGTCATTCTGGACATGTATCGCGGATGCCGCAGAGCGACAGTATTCACTTATCACCCGGTGGACTATACTTGTTTGCCGCCTTCTTTATTTTAAAAAAATACCTAAACTTAGGCCAACCATTGAAGACCGCTATGACAGTTACCGATAGTTACATGACTTGTGCCTCTTATTACATGTACATGACTTGTGGCCAAGTGTGAGTAGGTACCTATATTACATAAGTGTGACTTACATAAATGATTGAGTAGATACACATAACATAACTGAAAATTATTATTAGATATAATTTACTGGTTTACAATTGAGACACAATTTCTATCAACAATTTACGACTCGCGAACTTGTTGAGACATGTCGACAAACAATGCCCATCCCGAGTAAATCGGACCTAACCTTTAAGTACCATATTTATACAGTAAGAAAAATGGCGACAGTAATTACGAAACTTCATGAACATTCAAACATCATAGCGGTCGTCGCGGGTTGGCCTTTGTTAGAGAAACAGTATGTAATTGTCGATATCTGCAGACGTGTCAGTCGAATGGCAACGGTAGTACGGGTGCGAGCGGCGCGGGCATGGCGCCGGCGCCCGCGCAACAACCGCAGTTCATACAGCAGCAGCAATGGTTCCCGCCGCCCGGACAGAACTACTATACACCACCAGGTCAGCGAACAATCATTACAAATATAACAGTAACCATAATTAGCTATTTGATCGGACGATCAATCTCCAGATCCCATGTCCAGAAGTGGACACTTCTGGACATGGGCTTCGTTATATATATTGTCTCGTGCATGAGGAACATGGCCTCAAAACGCAACGCTGCCGCTGCTCAAGCGATTTGGCAGCTCCACTCTTTAAGAGGTGGTGTAGTTCCCCAGGCCTTGTAGTAGCTTTGTTATCCCTTAGTCGCCTCCCTTTACAACACCCACAAGAAGAGGTGGGATGATGCAGCTCGAAAGAATTTGATTGATCAACAATCAAATTCTTTCTTTAGACGCTTCTTATCTATCAAGATATTACGACTTTTGACTTTGAATTGTTCTCTTTTGTAGTGGCCCTATTGAAGGAAGCCACACTTGACTGGTCAAAATACTATTTTAAAATGTATGTATTGTTGGGGTATGTATTCTTTGTGATGTATTTTTGTGGTAATAGTGTATGTATTTATATTAGGTCCTTACCTATGAAATTACTGTTTTATATGGAAAAATTCAAATATTTGTTGTATGAAAATCATATATTTTATTAATCGAAGTATTGTTCATTATTATCAACGCACCTTTGTCATTTTAATGGAAGTTGATTGATGCCTCTGCTATAGAAGTCCTGGGGACGGGAATCAATGAATTCTCTGAAGGCATTTTTCACTGGCTAATCGGAATTGATTTTTTTCCCTTGTAAAAAGTTATACAAATTCGGAAAAAAATGGAAATGGTAGAGACAAGGTCTGGCGAGTACGGTGGGTGACGAAAAATTTCCAGTCGAAGCTCCTGTAACTTTGAGATTGTCTGTATTGCAGCGTGTGGGCGAGCGTTATCGTGGAGACGTTTAGGACATTGTTTGGCTGTGACTCCTGAGGTCAACCATTGTGACGAACGTTTACGATTATCATACAGAATCCACTTCTTATCATAAGTGACAATACGATTCAAAATCCCTTCATTTTTGTGCCCGTTCAGCAAAGTTCAGCTTCGACGTGTGTTTGCACACGTCAATGTTGAGATATTTCTTTAATTTAAGGCCGTATCAGTTACCTCAGGCCGTCACGTTTGTTTACATTTTGGACAAATTGGATTGGAACAGAATATAATGGACTGTATAATGAAACGTTGTAACGTATTGGTCGCATGCGCAGCGGGCGTGAGTCCGCGTGGCGTGGCACCGCCCGCCAACACCCAGTCGAAACAAGCGCTCAGCAACATGCTACGGCAGCGGCTACCCTTCAATCAGATGACGCAGATGCAGGTAAGGTTACACATTTACACACACTTCAGAGCCTCTCAACCTTCTCGCCTCGCCTCGTTTCATCTCGCTTGTATCCATACACGTAGATAGACAACGCAAGTTCTTGAAATTGTTTGGAAACCACGCGTGACACTTTAGAGAGTAATCGCCGACTCAATGAATTTATAAGTAAACAATGATGTCGTGCCCGCAGCTCAGTCTGGCCTGTGACGGTGCGCAGAACGGGCATGCCGTCTTCAATCGCATGCGTAGCAGACGTAGTGTAGTGGCTACCTACAGGTGGCCACTACAATGGACAATCACTCACCGATTAAAGAAACATCTCGCTTGACTCGGTTCACTTCTTTTATCGAATTTTTGTAATTGATTATAGCACAATTAGATATTTTTTTGTTTTATAAAAGCGACTTGCTAGCGACACGGGATGGAACAAATTTTAAGAAGCGGCGCGAGAAGTAGGAGCATAGTGCCAACTTAGGGCCCGTAGCGACGGACAGCTTGCGTTATCTATCCCTCCTTCCTGTATATGAGTGCATTACAGATACACATTTATACACACACTTGACCGCAAATTAACCCAATAGATTGTACCATTGTCTGTTGCTAAATGGTTCCGGATGCGATTTCCGTTGCTACTAACATTTATTTAAAGGAGAATGTTCGGGATTTGGGTAGTTTGTGTACGTCTTTATGTGTGTTTCTGGACCTACACATAGGAAATGCTATTGTGGGTCACACATTGTTTTTTTATAGAAAGAAGACGGCAAAAGAGCAGCCTGTCGACTTGGTTGTAAGTGGATACCGTCCACCCATGGACATTCGCGATACGCGATCAGTCAAGATAAATGAACGTTAGTACATCAATAGATACAAACCCCGTGTCTCTGAAAATTTGAATTTCAAAAAAGGATTGTAAATAGGGATGAAATATAACGATAATATTCTGCAATAGGATATAATGAAATGAAGCATAATTATTTTTAATTCTTTGCCAAAAAAATAATTTCCCTGCTTTATTTTAATGCACTTGTATAAAGACAAAGAGAATTTCACACGTATAGTATTGGATAATCGAGCATTCGAACAAACTCCTTTGCAGCTCAATAACAACATATTTAGTAAGCGGCTAGGTATCGCCAACCGCAAATACAACATTATGAAACAAACTTGTCGTTTTAGTTAGAGTCATCGTTCACAAACTAGTTACATTTGTTTATGAACGCAACAATGTTCGCTCGGTTGGCCAATACTTTAAAGGAATTCATAAGCATGTACTAGTAATACAACATTCATCATCATTCTTTACTTCTTTTCTGGAGGGGGCTAATGCCCTGTAGTGGCCACCTACAGGGCATAAAGCTCCTCTGTATGCCATTTATCTTTCATGCTAGTCGTATCATGGACTTATTTGTGACTCGCCAATAACAAACGGCCCTCAGTTCCTAGCAGCTCCACTATTCCCGTCCATGGCAGCGGTCATTATAATGGTGGAGCAGAGGGTGCTAAGAATCTCTGGAAGAGATCTAGCTGCCAAAAACTACGATCCTAATCTTGACTTGCATATACGGGCATTGACACAAAGCAATACGAGACAAGATGGTTACAACAACATTGGTACAATGATTACAGAGCAGCGGGTACCCGGGCGCACCGCACGCTCGGGCGCAGTTCCCGCGACAAGGCATGAGGCAGATGCAGCCCAACCAGATGGGACAAATGCAGCCCAAGTAAGTTTTGAAGGTATCTGTACTTAAGTAGATACTCAGTGGTGCGGATCGAGGATTTGAACTCACGATCACACAAATGTGAGTTGAATATATAATAGATACCTTTGGGTTATCACCGCTCAAGTTTCATTATGTACTCATTATTAATAGTTTTTGTAGGTTGTCTATTGACAATAACTTTTTATTCCATCTTAAAAAATTGCCGTTCTAAGAAATTAAATTTCATATTAACTAATATACTTTCGGAAAACTTACTTTGAAAATTTTGTACAATTCTTTTAGTTAGGGGCCTAAAGAATTACAATTGTACGAAAGTCCTATTGACAATAACTTTTTATTCCATCTTAAAAAATTGCCGTTCTAAGAAATTAAATTTCATATTAACTAATATACTTTCGGAAAACTTACTTTGAAAATTTTGTACAATTCTTTTAGTTAGGGGCCTAAAGAATTACAATTCTACGAAAGTCAATTTCATATCGTCTCTCCGAAAAGTTGGTTCGAAAATTTTGTGAAACTCTTTTAGTCAAGACTTCTTTTAGTCAAATTTGAGGGTAAAGCATGAAATTTAAATGTGTCCTAAGCAATAGCATACATCTCATATAGGCAAACAATCATAGTTTACTATATAACTACTGCTTATCTACTTTAAACGTATGCTAACGCAGGCGATCGCTAATGTTGTTCGTGCTCCTGACATTTACCAGTCGGTTAAAATCAATCTTTATTAAGTACTTATACTTACCTAGTCTGGAAACCAATGCTCATCACTAAAGGCAGTGGTGCAAAATACAAAATACGGTAATACTTTATATAACTACCTTTGAATGGAAGCAGTGGGCTGTTGACTGCTAGTATGTTGTAAAAAGAAAAATAAGATTTGCAGAATTAAATTTATTAATACTTTAACCGCCTACATTGACCAGTGTAAAAAGAAAGGAAAGCGTGACACTTCGATTACAAGCAGCCACTTTTAACTATTTACAAAGATCAAACTATGATTTGCAAACTATGATTTCAAGTAAATAATTTTATGACATAACATAGATGTTAAAATGTTAGATCCCAACATAATATAACACAGGCCAACACGATTTTTGACTTTGAAATTAAGGTATGAAATTACGATAGGTTTATCGAGTCATACGAAAAAAAAAATTTAAATTTCATGATAAAGTTTGCTTTTGTAGCCAGGAGAATGTTTATACGATTTTTTTTAAAAATCGATGACTTTAATTTTTACCTGTTGCAAAACCAAAACAAATACCTTTGTACATTATTTTTATTAACTTTATATCAGCTTACAAAATTCATGAAAAAACTTTAAAAATGAACCTTGTTACTCTTTTTTTTGTGTTCATGAGTACTTTCTCTTACTAAACCCTAAATGTAGTCCCCCATCATATTTTCATTATATTGACCATGCTAACGGCGTTCAAAGTCCATGATATCTTGATGAAAACGTTCTCCTTGTTCTTCTAAATACGCTCCCATGTTGTTTCCAAATTTAAATTAAATTTTTAATTGTGACGGTAAAAATTCTTCATTTTCAACAGTTTTGTTTGAACTTTGAGATGAGCTTGTCTGAGATAATATTTTTTTAGGAGGTTCAGGTACTGGAAAATGTGGGCTGTCAAATTGGAGCAGAAGAAGAAGCAAGGTCCGATATTCGATTGGTTTTGCATTCTTGCCACTACGTTTTTTACGTGTATTTACTATGCAAAAATAGCAATCATTAACGTGGTCTAGTGTTTCTCGCCAAATTCTCGGCACTGCGAATTTCATATTTCTTTTTTCGCCTCGATACCAACCTAAAATAGCTCAAAATAACAATAAACATATTTATAGTAATAATATTTTTTTATAATAATATTTTTTTCATGGAAAACCGTTCACCTTCTAAACATCTTGTACAGTTACTTGCAACATTTGGAGTCCATGGCTTGTCTAGATTCCGAATAGGGCAGTCAAAGTAGGCTTCGTAGGCTTGACAAAGCATCTCACTTTTGTCCAATTTAAATTTTTTATCTCGCACTTTAAAAATGTGCCACATATATAACAAAATGCATCAGCATCATATTTACACTTTCGCTATGACATTTTAACCTTTTTGCGGTTTGTACAACACTTAACTATTATTCTTGACTTAAACGCCATCTGAAGGTACCACGCGAATGTATTAATACCTCTTCTTTTTGCGCGGTGTGTTTAAATATACCAAAACTATTAAATGTTTCTAAAATAACTCTAAAATCTGTTTTATTATTATAACCACTACAAAAGCAAACTTTAAACGGGATAAGAGTATTTTTCCTTGATTTTGGTGCATAATAAATAGAAAAATCATGAAATGATCCCAAAGACAAAAAAAAAATGTAGAGCTGTGTAATCAATTCCAGGAAGAGTTATTTTGGAAAATATAAAATTCCTTTAACCTGGAGCCCATTTTATACAAAATAAAACTTAAATTTGTCATAAGGATTTACATAATTGTTTTGTGTTACAGCCAAATGAACCCAATGGGTGCAATGGGCGGCATGGGTCCAATGGGCCAAATGGGTGGTGTACAAATGGGCCCGGGGCAGATGGGCGCCGGACAAATGGCGGCAGGGCAGATAGGCGCGGGACAGATTGGGGCTGGACAGATGAGCACGGGACAGATGGGGGCTGGACAGATGGGAGCTGGGCAGATGGGCGGCATGGGTGGGCAGATGTTTGGGAATCAGTATAGCAGTATGCAGCAGGGCTATGGTGGGTACGGGCAGCAGATGATGCAGGGCGGACAGCAGCCGATGATGAATCAGGTAATTATAACGTAAATAAGTCATTTTTCAACTATTACAAAAACTTTTAACTGTTGAAAAAAAAACGTCACGACACCGAACAACAAACATATTTGTCAAATTCGTTTCACTTTTTGAATGATTAAAATTGTCTGAAGTTTATTTTTTCAAGTAATAGATAGGCTATTATAGTAGTTAAATTAGTTGTATTTTGAAACATACTCACTGTTGGTAGTGATTTACAGTGCCAAAATAAGTGATAATAATAAAGAAATACTTTACAAATCGTTAGAAGTGAAGTGGGTAGTGATGTATTAATTAATTTCATATATGTTCAGAATTATACTACTCTGTCAAATAAGTTTCGGGATTTTTTTTAATAAAACTAAAAATATTGCTTCAATCGTCTAAATTTATTTTGTCCATTTGACGCAATACACTTTTCGCCAGCGAATAATCCATTCGTGGAAACACTTCTTATAGGCATTTTCCGGTATGGCCTTTAGCTTTTTTAACGAATTTTGTTTTATTACGTCAACGGACTCAAACCGTCTGCCACAAAATGGTAATTTGAGGCTGGGAAATAAGAAAAAGTCACATGGGGCAATATCTGGCGAATATGATGCTTGGTCGATGACATACGATGAATTTTTGGCTAAAAATTCCCATGCGATAATTGAGGTGTGAGACGGCGCATTGTCTTGGTGGAGTATCCAAGAATTGTTGTTCCACAAATTTGCTCTTTTCCGACGAATATTCTTTCGTAATCGTCTCATGACGCCCAGATAATAATGTTTATTGACTGTTTCACCCTCCGGAAGGAATTCTGAGTAGACAACATCATGATAATCAAAGAAACCAGTTAACATGACTATGATATTTGAGTGGCTTTCACGTGGTTTTTTCGGTTTCGGTTCGCTATCGAAGCGCCATTCCTAAGCTTGTTGGCTGGTTTACATGTCAAACTGATAAACCCACGTTTCGTCACCCGTTATGATGCATTTCATGAATGTGGGATCCGCATTGGCTCATTCAAGCAAGTCTGTAGCAACGTGTTGGCGGGTATCTTTTTGAAGTAAATCCAGTTCCTACCGAACAAGCCGTGCCGCGACACGTTTCAAACTAAAAACATCAGCCAAAATGGTGCGAACGGATTCGTGACACATGTCAACTTCCTGAGCTATCTCCCTTAAGCTAGTTCGACGATTTACCATCACCATGTCCTTCACCTTGTTGATATTTTTTTCAGTTGAAGACGTTGAAGATCGACCAGAACGAGGCAAGTCTTCAACCACTTCTCCGCCTTCATTGAATGCTTTGTACCACTCATATGCTCTTGTTTTTATTAAGTCGACTCACTGTAGGCCTTCTCTAACATTTTCAATGATTCTGTACAAGAAATGTTGTTGGCACCACAAAATTTAAAGCAAATTTTTTGTTCGATATTTTATCCATTGTAAAATTCGCAAAGTACACTCGAGGTCGTCTAGCAAAAATGAAAATTTTCAAACAACTATTTGACAGATCGCGCCAAAACTTTATATGAAAATTAGCTACCATAGTGCCAACCTAACAGCAATATATTTTTACGCAGGTATATTACGCGGGCATTCTTTTTTAAAAATTCCGGTTCTTATTTAACAGTATGTAAATACTTTTCTGATACGCGCTACTGTCGAGGAAGACATAAATAATTTCAATGCCTCAATTACACTTAACATTGGCGTACGTTGGCAATAAGACTTTACATACACAACCATATTTCTAATCCTTGTTTGAGAAACACTTTATTTTTACATTTATTACGAGCGCTTGTGGGACGGGACACCTCATCCAATATTTCGTTGCCTTCTGACATTTTTGGGCAATATAAAATTTTAACTTTTTTATACAATATTTATTAAACATTATTAATTGAATCTCCCGGGCTACTTGGCCGAGGTCCTCTGGAATCTCTTCTCTTTCTTTCGTCTCGTTTCGTTTCGTCAACAACTGCGGTTGACATCTTCAGTGGCGACCGCGTTCACTTTCGGAGAGATGTTATCTCTTCGGCTTCTCGAGCGCAACTGACTCGACGACTGTGGCGCACCGGTATTTATAGTGGGCGAGGGTAGTTGTGATTGTGTGTGTACCGACGCATCGATATTTATAGTGGGCGAGGGTAGTTATGATTGTGTGTGTACCGAGTCTGTTTTTGTCCCCCCCCTCTCGTCTCTCTTCCCCGTGAGCTTGATGTCTTCGGAGTGCTGGATACCAGATATTACGGAGTCTTAGATTCTCTTCTTTTTTGTTAAAATTGTTGGGATGCTTGTAGATTTCAATAGCTTCCCTATTGAGACGGGAATAATAATGATTCCCGGTTGACAAGATATTTGTGTCCCTGGGTCCCCGTGTCGGATGGGAACCACGAAATCTGCTTCAGGGTATCCAGCACTCCGAAGACATCAAGCTCACGGGGAAGGGACAAAAACAGACTCGGTACACACACAATCATAACTACCCTCGCCCACTATAAATATCGGTGCGTCGGTACACACACAATCACAACTACCTTCGCCCACTATAAATGCCGGTGCGCCACAGTCTTCGAGTCAGTTGCGCTCGAGAAGCCGAAGAGATAACATCTCTCCGAAAGTGAACGCAGTCGCCACTGAAGATGTCAACCGCGGTTGTTGACGAAACGTTTGGAAGAAAGAGAAGAGATTCCAGAAGACCTCGGCCAAGTAGCCCGGAAGATTCAATTAATATGGACACCGGCCGAGAAAGCCTACACTCCACTATTTATTAAACAACTTATCAATAAAACTTTGTATACAAATTTACGATGTCTAAGTGTAACGGATGCCAACGGTATATTTCTTTAAATGAAACCGTCAGCTCTATACTTTGCTTGAAGAAATACCATTATGTATGCTGCAATATTCCCGAGAGTACTTTAAAAAAATTGGGCACAAAGAAAAATAAAATAAAATGTCTAGCTCTGCCACAAACTTTAATGACACAGAAAGTTCTAATAAAATCTTTTTTGTCTAGGGAATGGGACAAGGCGTCAGTCAAATGGGACAGCAAGTAAATCCAATGGGACAAGGCGTCAATTCTATCGGCCAGAATGTCGGACAGATAAACCAGGCCGTAGGTCAAAGCAGCCAAATGGGCCAGAGTATGGGGCAAATGGCTCAAGGGATGGGGCAGATGGGCCAGCCAATGGGTCAGATGGCACAAATGGGACAGGGCGCTGGCATGGGCGGTATGACAAATCAGACTGGCACAATGGGGCCTCAGGGAGGAAATTCAATGGCTGGTTTCCCACAACAACAAACATTCCAACCGGTAAATATTTATATATTTTTGTCTTTTTTTCAAAAAATAAGAGGACAATGTCTTGAGACGAGCACTTTGGTAAGTGGATACTGTCGTTCATGGTAATACATGTCAATGTTAGTCAAAAATGACAAAATTTGACACATCCGCCGATGCAGCGCCTATCTTTACAGAATTAGGAGTGAATTCAAAATAGGTATTCCTAAAGAATTTGTCGAGTTCTATAGAACTTATAAATACTTGACCATTAAAAACTCCCTTTTCTAAATGGTATACCTTTGGAAAAAAATTGTTCCAGCATAATAAATGCTGAAGTAATTCAAATTCTGGCGAAATTTTCTGACGTAAATCGTAAAGATGTAAAAACAATGTCTGTCTGTTCGGTTTAAATACGTTCACGCATCAACGGATGAAAGAATCGAGCTGAAATTTTATTTAGACCTTCCTGGGGATCATGAAAAGGTTATAAAACTAAGGTTTTCACGGAATAACGAAAACCCGTGTTCGTAACCGCAAGCAAAAACTATAGTCCGTTCCAATCCAATTTGTCGAAAACAAAACCAAATCAATTAAATATGTAGCTTTAAACATTTAGCATTAGCATTTATCTTTAGGATTTATAGCATATACATTTAGCTTTAAATCTAGAGCAGACTTGCAGTCTCGATGAATCAAATTCCCGAAGTGTCACCTGCACCATTAATGTTGCAAATGACACTACTATGTATCGTTTGTATCATTAATGGTGCAAATGACACTGCTTTGTATCGTTTACACCATTAATGCCGTTGCTGTATCTGTATCTAGTGCATCTCTAACACCACGTGAACTCGATCATCATGATTTACCAGAGAGCAGGAGATGGGGATCGGAAGAATTAATTTTTTATACCGCTATGGAACCTGAATGGAGAATAACAGACATACAATTCAATTTTATGTTAGTATAGACTTTAGCGACAGCGAGTACTGGCCCCTTGAAAATATATTTGCTTTATATATATTGATACTGTCTTTTTCTTAGGAAGTGCTGTAATCTCTTTGAAAGTTGATTTTAAAATGTTGACATTCATTACATTGTTTCTTGTCATTTTATTAAATTTGTTATAATTTCCATGAAATAAATATAAAATGAGTGAATCCTAACTTTTATAGCACAAAGTCGAGGAAAACTTTTATTGTACAAAGGGTATCAATACCATTTTCACACAGTGTATAAAAATCTAAATCGCATATGGAAGTGTCGGTATTATAAAAAAACGAAACGAAAGAACCAAGATGCAACGTATAAATTTGGCTGCATCCTAACTGTCCTACCTTAAGGGAACTGGGAGAAAAATGTTGAAAAATGTCGATATTTTATTTTTAGGACGAATCAAAGGTGTTGAAGAAACGTATACATTCCGATAACTGTATGCCGGACGAGAACAAAAATACCGTTTGTCATCTGATAGGTTCCAGCATAGAAAAAGCGACTACTTTTATTAATAGTGCAGATAACACTTCGAGATCAAATTATGGATAATATGTAAACAATTATCACGTCTATAATTTACGGCCTTGTCAGTTTCAACCCCCTATGTTTGTTCCCTCTTTATACAAATTGGATTGGAGTGAAGTATGTATAGATCTATATATGTAATAAAATCGTAACATAGCCGTGACTGTACATGAAATAACTTTTGAAAAAACTGTTGCAATGTACTCTATCTACGACACGGAACCCAAAACAACCATTTTTACATTTTTTGCCTGTCTGTCTGAACGTGCATCACTCAAACGCCACTGAAGAGAATTTAATGAAACTTGGCATAATTATAGCTTATGACCTGGGTTAACATTTAGGGTACATTTTATCCCGATCCGTAATAAAGTTCCGACGGGAAGTACTATAAAATTCACGCGAACGAAGACTACCATTCACTACTATTCATTATTATTCTATTCAATATATATTATTATATTCACTACTAGACTACTATTCACTGAACAAAGGCACCACTAGTAAATAAATGTGTCGTCACTTACAGAACATGATGGGCGGGCGCACGAGTCAGGAGGCGGCGTACATGGCGCAGCAGAGGCAGAATACCCGCCCGCAGTACATGCAGGTGAGCACTGACCACTCCAACATACAAATCGACCGAGCTTTTAATGATTTTTTACAAGCTTTATGACACTCAACTCGGACCGATAAATGAACAGTTAAAGTTTGGCCACTGAAATAAACACCGCGATGAACAAAATTTAACCTTTATGATCCAACCCTCAAATATATTTTTTGTATAAATAACACTATATTCTATGGCCATCTTAAAGCGGCGAAGTATTCGTGTCCTTAAAGAAATGTCTATTTACCAAGCTTCTCAGTAAGTTTTGCGACGCAGAGTTTTTATCTATGAAACACTGGCTGGTTTTGATTGCAATTAAAACTATGACTATCTATAACATAAAATCTTCCACGGTTAAAAACTTGGGCATTATTATGAACTAAACGATATCTTGGTCCACACATATTAAAGAGGTAAGGTGAAAGCTCTTTGCTTCCTTTCACTTCTGTAATTTCACTTCCAGAAAACTTTCTTTCACTTCCTGTTCTGTAAGCGCTTCAGAGAAGCGCTTACAGAACTTCCCACCAACTGAAACCAAGGTTATTCTCGTTCCTTTTACTACCTCTTCTAGAGTACGGTGACGCAGCATACCTTGACACTTCTATGGAACTCCTTAGTAAACTTATGCATCTTCAGAACTTGTGCATACGATACATCTCTGGCCTCGATCATGATCACATTTTGGAATATCGCAATAGCTTAAATTGGCTTCCAATCTAGCTCTGTAGAGAATGCAACGTCCTGTCACTTCTCTTCAAAATCATTTTCAATCCCTCCTCCTCGTTACCTAAAAGTAAATTTTACATATCTAGCTGACGTGAATGTGAATGCCAGTGGAATTGCGCAGTTCTAAAAAGGGTATACTTTTAGTAGGGGACGTAAAACATCAATTAAATGTAAGTCATCTAATGTGATGACACCTTTAAACCCTGATAGTAGTTTGTTAACAGTAGACTTAAGAATATACAGAGTTGTTACTTACATATACGTCGCCTATCCAGTCGCCAAGTCGCCTTTGGAATGATTATAAAATTAAGTATTAATCTTTTCAGACAAGATTCAGACTGTCTTGTGCTCTCCACATGCAAGTGGAGAATATTTTGAAAAAATGTAATAAAATATTGGAATAATACAACTAGAATAAATCGATCAATCTTTAAACTAATATTAATTTATTAAAATAAAAACTACCATTGATTGGCCAATGTGGAAACTGAGATTTATTGATCGATGTAACAAATAAAATTGATTGGTTAATGTTGCAACTAAAATCGATGGCTTAGGCGGCAACTTATCCGCGGATGAGTGGGGTGACTTTAAAAACTTATTTCGTTTAGGAGTAAACCAATTCGCATGAATCAGCCCGTAGCGAGAGATCTGGTTGATCAGTTGATTAACAATAACTACATTCACATCAACAGGCGCCAAACGTAACAATGGGCGGCATGGGCGGTCCAGCCACGGCGTACCCACGCGGCATGCAACCGCAGCAGTCCGCCCAATACCAGCAGCAGATGTCGCAGCAGCAGCGCATCCGACAGCAGATGCACATGGCCATGCAGCAGCAGCAGGGGCCGCTAGTGCAGCACCTGCAGCGGCAGCAGTACCAGCAGCCGCCCTACTAAAACTTGTAAGATACACTTTTATACAAAATATCAGTGAAATAACGCAAAAGCTGAAAATATGTTGTTCAGTGTCGAGCCTAGAGTCGATTCTACTAATTTTTACAATAGGATTTATTTTTCATAACTTATTTATTGTCCATTTCTAGCATATCTTTTATTCTACACGCAGTTGCGGAAACATTACGGCGCGCTGTTGTCGCTCGCGCTGTCTAGCTGCCCGGTCGTTACCCTGTACTGAGTACTGAGAGCTACAAACGTTTTAAGTAGAACAACAAAACTTTATATGTTTGTAACTCTGAAATAATGAGGTTCTTTAAGAAAGCTGTGAATAGGATTTTGCAAGGTCGGTGGCGTACCCGCATACCTCCTGGTGTCCATGAGCGGCGGTAGCACTTATCATCACGCGGGACCGCTTGCTAGTCCGTCTACATCCCTTCAAAAAAAAATCGCTAAAATGGTTTTATATATTTTAAATTAGTTGTCAATTGTCAGTCAGGATTCGCGTTATTTCGGTGACACGTTGTATTTACAGTATTACTACAAAAACGAAGGCTACATGTTGATAAACCTTACTAGTAACGCGGAATACCGTACCCGAAGGGAAACTTCATACATATCATTGCGGCTCGTTATCAATTTATACAATAAGGCGATAAGTGGTGCTACCAACAAATACAACGTTGTATAACGTTGTTTCAGTTAGAACAACGAATATGTAATCATGCAAATGCTTTAGGTACGCTATACGCAATGCAAACAACAAATTTTCCGCATCTGTTGTTATTTTCGAACTTTCCTTTGGAACCTTCCGTCTGGTCGTATTCTGCGACAGAAACAAACTCATCTGAACAACAAATCCAACATGTACTTCTAATAGGGATCTAACAGAATACACTAAACACAAAAGAAATGTACATAATTTTGCGAAAACGAAAGCAATCTATTTAATTATTTTTTAATAATTTTGATACAAAAGCGTAGTACGCAATGTCATTGAGAGGAGTACAAAATTTCAGCATACGAGTCAGTAACCGTCAGGATTTAAAAAATCGGTCTTGTATAAAAATAATCCGCTAAAATGTTCACAATGTAATTAATAGAAGCGCAATTGGGTGAGAAAATTTATGCTTTGCGATGTTTTCGTGTGTTTAAAAAGCAAAACATCTCTAAAGCAAAACCCCTAATTTGTAGACGCACGATAACGTATGCTAGTGTGGACGTTTCTGCAAATTTTAAGATCTTAAACAGACACTAGGCGGGCGTTTCTTTTCTAAATGTACCGTAATGCTACTCTCACACAGCTCAGTAAAACCGTAACTGGTTGGGCTGGCCCTTTTATAGTCCCCTGCTCGACATTGGCCTCCTCATGCACAAGAAAATGTATATGGCCTTCTCATGCACGACACAAGGCATGTATGGCTTTGAAACGCCACGCTGAGCAACCCGGTTGGCGAGTCCACTCCTTTAGAGGTGGTGTAGTTCCTCAGCGCTTGTGGTAGCGGATTTATTGTCCTTCAGCCACCTTTTACGACACAAACAGGAAGAGATGGGGTAGTGCTATGCTAAAACCGACGGACACCGCACAGCCCAGTATTGGCAGATAATGAACAAGACCCGCAAACCCGTTCTGGCGCCCGCGCTTGCAGTTGCAGACTTAATGTTCGCTAAAAAAGTATATACAACAACTGAATTATGTAACGTCCGTCGTAAGTGTATCGATAATCGATCCATTTGATCTGTAATCAATAGAGTTGATTGATTGCCAATCAATTAGGTCGATAATTTATCGTAATCGATCTTAATATGCGCAGTGAGGTCATTGTGCAGATCATCTCGTGTAATCACAAGGTTGTCTCAGACTTCACTACACGAGCCCACGATACGGTTTGAATAACTTAAAACACATAATTATTATAACATTTGAGATTTTCGCGTTTTTCACACATATTTATCTATTTAAACGGGTCCCAACGCGTATGTTTACCTTATTCATATTACTCGACATTTCCGTTGGGTTGCACCAATCGCGGTCACGGCGAGTAGTCCACGTCGAGAATTGCTTTTGGTCTTCATAATCCGGAAAATAGCAGTACCCACACTCACAATATCTGAAGTAGCATTAGACAAAAAATCGCGAGGTTAATTTTATTAAATTTATAACATCTATATCTAAATATTTAAAAATTATTTATTAATATTTTATAATAATAAAATACATTATATAATAAATATATAAAATATTTTATACAATACTTATTTATTAAATAGATATACTTAATGTATACTTTACATAAAATATGCATAAATTTTTGTATATATTTACTAAACTAAACCCTACACTTATTAGTTTAACTTCATACCATTACTCGTACACTACCTTATATACATTTATTTTTGAGATCGTATAAACAAAAAACAGACAGTTTTATTTAAATAATTAACCCTAGCACAGACCTTTGGTCTATTTGGGTAACTATATGACTTGCACCGTTTCTCTCTTTCGACGTATACTTGGCTCTAAACAAATTTGTATATGGTGTAAACCTAGAATTATGATGTACACAATAAATAAATTTTAAAAATCAAAAGAAAATAATAATTTACATTATATATTTTCATTGTGGCCCGGTATTTTCTATTTTGTGTGAATGAAAACTGTTCTGATAACTTATTTTTGTGGTAATACTGTATTCTGTAATAATATAATAAATTATTATATTTCTGACTGAGAGAATTCCTACTTATTGTACTTATTTTTTACATCTTTGATATTTAAAATGTATGAAAAATGCATTTTAAAATCAAATATTTCGTAATATAAAATAAATAACTGAAAAGGTTGCTTTCAGATTTTTATGATACAGAGCACAATTCGTATGGTTACCAATATTCATAGACTGCGATAATAATCAATAGGTGGTCTACTTGATGATAACCATTTATCATCAAATACCTGAATACATCCTATGTACTAATTTATATACCCAATCAAAAAACCTCACAGTAGTAATTGATTTTTTTATAATTTCTATTTTAAACTGTTTTAAATGATATTCGGGTAACTCTTCTATAACACGGTAGATAGGTTCTTAGAAAATGCCGTATTGTGTGAAACTGTTGCAGAGCAACTACAAAAAGGGGAGTTTGTTTGCGAAAACTTATTAAAGACATTTTTAATAACCTTAATTTAATAATTTCCTTCCTCATCACTGCTCGGTACCAACAAACGTAGAGGTTTTTTTCGCTTTAACTATAATATCTTCAATTTCTGAATTCTTCAATCATTTGTGTCTTCTGCCCTCCCTTATTTTTTTTTATTTTCGTTTTTGGTGACCCTTCCCAAGGTCACCCGTTGTAGATTTCCTGATATGGAGATAGGTAATTTTGTAGCTCTCTTTTGCATTCTCAGCTCCTTTCAGCGGATAGGTCTGCATTCAACGAAAAAATATTTTAGATTTTTAGCTAAATGTGACCTTCCCGTAATTTTTTTAATATTAATTTATTAACTTCTCATTAATTCTCTTCTCATTAATTAATTTATTAATTCTCTTCTCAGAATCGACATGAGTTACGACTTCTGATGTCATTTCCAGCCAATCTGCTTCGTCAATTTCTTTTCCATATACATATATATATTGTGTGCCCATAGTGTGTAATTTAGATTGCTAAATGTGTATATATTAATATGTAATATGCTAAATATGTATATACGTGAAATAATAGAATTGCAATGTTATACGTGAATTTTCGCATTAGTTATCGTTGTAGGATACCGTACTGTAGGAGGTTTACCTGTATAGTTGACTATAAGTATAAGCAATTATTTTTGTATAAATGATATTTATAATCGTGAATTTGATTTATTTATATTTTTTTTTCTATGAAATTACAATCACAATGAACGACTATGTAAAAATATAAATAGGTACTTGTTTGCTTTATGTAAAAATGATTTTAACTATTTAAATCAATAATCGATAACTTTTACTGATTATTTGTCAATAAATTTTAATGCAGGTATTTGTAAAAGTTAAAACCATAAAGTGTACACTTTATGCTTTTAAGTATTTTTAGCTTTAAAAAAATCTATTACGGCAGAATGTTAATGTACCACAGAATTATGAGTTATGATGTATTATTTTAATTAAGTCAAATAATGTGTAAATATTGAAATACGAAATAAAAAATGTAGATGATGAACCTTTGTATTTTTCATAGGAAAACCTATCTTTGCGAGTCCCGACCCAAGAAACGCCGCTAAAGTAAGCAACCACTATAATGTGTAAAACAAAAGGCATCACAGAAGACTAGTATAAATTACACATTCCCATCCCTGTCCTATATAGTACGTGTTTCGGTAGTGAGTGAGATATGCGAGTGCCCATTTCCCATCTCATCCCATCCCATCGAATGGAAAGTATAATGGAAGAAAAGACACAGCCACCCTCCTAACGATTTGGAGGTGTAAATGAGAAAAATCCTCGTACCATTATACTTTATATTTCCATATTCCAAAATTTCATCCGCACGAATACCGACGTCCGCCCTCTGGGCTGGTGTTGGCATGTTTCGTGGATGACCACGGGTGACTACCCATTTTTTTCTATAAAAAAGCGACTACACTTGCATTTAATCATTGAATTCGTCCAATTTTGCGGCAGTGTGTGGTTTTCTCAGATGATCAAATAAGCATATGAGCATCTACTGTAATAAAAGATGCTCTTTGTCTATTGTTGCGAATTCACTAAAATATTAATGAAATTGTTTCCAAGAGTTAGATCAGATATCATGTTTACTATTAAATTATTCATAGATAGCTACTATTAAATGTGTGAGGATTGCCCTTGAATTAAGTCTGACTGTGTTTCAAGAGTGCACCCTGTACATAGGTAGTTTAGGAATGTTTCGAACAACAAAAAATACTATTCGCGAATACAAATATGAATAATGTGCTCCACTAATCACGAATACGATTTGGAATAGTACCTAACCAGTAGGTTAGTATAACTACGCACGCACTTGTAAAATTTAATATGTAATTTGTAGTTTTAAAGTCAATGCTATTAATATTTTTTTTAGTTCAATCAGTAAGTAACTTTTTTGGTTTAATCTAAAGTTAAGTACCTACCTAACTTTAAATTAAACTATACATCACTACTAATTAAAAATTAAACTAAAAAATCAGATACGTATAACTTGCACCAATAAAGAAATGATATGGAAATGACGTCCACTCACGCACTATCTCGTTCACGCTATATCTCCGTCTATACTGACACACCACGTACCGCATGCAAAAAAATATTCAATCTGGATTAGTCGCCCACGCTATCTCGATGCGCCGCGAATTTTTGAATACGTTCTCTTCTTTAGCTGTTGTTGTTATTATTCTGTTAAGTACTGTTGAGTTTTGTTTTTATTGTATTGTAATTCTTCTGTTAAACTATGAGTAAACGCGGGAAGGTTCTTCGCAGTGGCATATAAAATTGTATATACCATAATGTTATAAAATACTTCGAAGAAGAAAATAATTTGGAACGTTATCATCCATTTCAACATAGCAACGCGCGCGCAGCTATGGCAACCGGTTTATCACACAGCACTATATCGACAATAAAAAGAAGGTAAGTACGTTTGCTTTGACATGCTTATAAAAATATGAGGTAAGTACTACAAATAGTGTTCTGCTATTCAGAATCTACCGAACAATTGCATACTATAAGTCATGGACAACGCAGGATGCTGCAATTAGATAAAGCTCCCACTACTGCAACCCCTAAAGGAGACATACAAAAGTGGATGGAAGAGCATAACATCCCATATGAAGTGTGGACAAAATCAGAACTGCTGACGCAAATGAGAAAAAAAAAACGTGTTCGGTCAGGGGATCGCGTCAGGAACGAAGATCCTCACCATTTTTTTTTTAAACTCCGAATTTAATTCGAAATAAAATCTGTATAGTTCATGTATTTTTTTTTATTTTGTATCATATTTTCAATGCTAATAATTTAAAATAAGAAATCAAATCAAAAATCTAAAATGTTGGTAATACAACCGGCCACGCACTAGTATGCACGTCTGTTATTCTGCTTGAGTCTCGCTCTCGATACTCGCACGCACACAGAGAGAGAAAATAAAGGCGTATGAAGGGGGTAAAAATCTTACATGACGTTACATTTTCTCTCGAATCACACCTACCGCAAGCCGCGTAAAGGAACTTCGTTCCTGAAATTTTCCTGAGAAACGGTACGTGGTAGACGAATTGCTGCTTGATCATAGGCATGAGGTTGTCAGATTACCTCCTTATAACTGCGATCTCAATTCCATATATGGATAACGAATAGCGTAATAAAATAATGAGTCGCGGATAGGAATGTTGTGCAACGTGAAAATAAAATAGAGGAATTGACAAAACAAGCGATAGTATAAATAACACAAGAAAATTGGAAAAAAACAAATTAACCATATAAAAAGAGTTGAACAGGAATATTGGACACGCGATGTGACAAAAGAAGATGAATTAGAGTAGTTCATAATAAGTGTTGGAATGGCGAGTGACGCTGATGACGAAAATCAAATATCATTCAGCTCCGACGAAAATGAATCCTCGAGGATTGAACACCTAATCTATTCCGATGATCCTGGTGAAGGACCAAGTGGTTTATGTACATAACATAACCTACATGGTGACATATAAGTGAATAACTATATTAAGTTATTCTTCATTATACAACAACTTTCCTCTAGAGGTTCCTCTAGGTTTTCCGGAAGAGATTGTTTTTAGCGATAAGATCACCTGTTTGTACTTTGTTATTTTAAACATTTCCAAAAAAAATAAAGAGAATAATAGTCCTTTACCGTTTTCTTTGCCCTATTCGTACCTATAAATCTGTTTACTAACTATTAGTATAAAAAAGTATATGATTAAATTTTTAGTACTATTCAAAACTTAATATTTTATTTGTTGCATTAAAAATAATTTAAATTATTTCTTATACAAACCCATAAAAAATTAATAGAGGTAAATTATTTTAGACAACTTTTTTTGCCGACCGTACCATCACTACTCATTGCCATGTGGCCGCCATTTTCATATTGTTTCTTTATTGGCGCAAGTTATAACTGATTTTCGAATGAATGTTAAGGCTAAGCGCGCACTGCGATGCCATTTAAAAACCGCACGAACATGCGAAATAATATCGCAGAACGAACGAAGCACGAACTTCGAGAGGTGTGTGGTGTGTTAACAGCATTAAGACCTCTTAATGCATATAACAAAATTTTTTTTGGATATTATCGGATGACTATCCAAACTTTTCATAATCTTCTGCGGATTATTGGCTCTGCAATGCAGTACAGCGATACTTCATGGAGAAATGCAATATCAGCTGAAGAAAGGCTTATCAGTGACGCTGAGGTAACGAAATAAAACATTTTCACTAAATATATTTCTTATTTGACAATTGACTTATTGACAAACAAATATATTTTACTTATCATAAGAGTCATACATTCCTCCTAGGTCATACAAATCTTCCGATTCAGATGTACTGTAATCTGGCATTAGATCCATCGAAAATCTTTGTATTTAATCACCGCAAGAAATGGTTGAAAGCTGTGGTTCTTTTGATTTCTTCAATATTATGGTTGAAGGTGGAGCAACAAATGTGGTAGTAGTAGCAGACTGCTTTTGTGACTCTTGAAGTGTCTGCAAATTTTGGAGTGTGTATTGCGATTCTGTTTTTACTTGGTGTAGGTTACTTGTTTGTGGTTGTGAAAAGTGAAGCTGTGGTTGTGCATACTGTGAAAACGGTTGCATTGACGCATTAAGTTCACCAGCTGTTTTATCTTGCTGATTTCTCAAAATATGCAAGAGTTTTTCGTTATCATTTTTATCCCGAATGTTGGACTTTTTACGCAATGTAGAGGGCAATCTCTTGTAAGCTATAGCGACATCATCACACGCATCGAGATTAGACCGAGTTGAATCGTCATAAATTTTTATGCCCGTAACAAAATAATCAAGTACTTTAGAAGCAATAAGAAGAAACGGAAAATATTTTTTTCAAAAAATTAAAGTATTTGTTGCTAGAAAAGTGTTATTACAAGGTAGATCAGTTTTTGAATGACAAATCAATATAAAGTCTCAATCACAAATCCGAAAGTTTTCCCCATTATTTTTAGGGTTCCGTAATTTATTTTATTTTACTGACACAATTATTTTGAATATGTATTGAATTAACGACATTACAATATTAAAAATGACCGCTCTTCAAGGTTTAAATCCTACGCGCAATCGACCCACTACGAACAACATTCGGAATAGAGAATATCTTGCAAACTATTTCACTTGTTTTATGGAAGCAGTACCATGGCAATATAATAAAATTTATACTAAAGGACCCTATTGACTACCTTGCATATCAGTCCGCCATGTTGTTCACTAGGACTCTTTTACCCGGAGACCCGGAGAGGGAGACACTCCGCCCACCTGCACTCCTCATCATCTTAGTCTTATTGCATTATTGAATATTTATCAATAAATAGATAAATTTTGCAGAGATAAACGCCTGTGTATTTCCTGTCAATTTATGTAACCTAATGTGTACAACAAAGAACTAATGATAATAATAGATCGAAAAACTATAGAAATATAAATAACAATCGAAAATACCTGTTGCTATCTATGTTTTTGGTTAGACAGCTGTCTCCAATTATCTACAATTACACCACACAATTCATTACAAGTATTGATTTTTAAATTCCGGTACATATATCATAGGGAATGTTTATTCCATAATTGCAGCATTTTTCCCATCTCGCTGCTCAATCTATCAATGCTCAATAGGGTATATCAAAGCTAGGGTCACCGCCGTCGGCGGTGGGTGGCATCTGCGCAGGCGACTCGGGCTCAGAACTCGCGTCTGAGATCATGGAAGTGTCGCTGACAAGTGACAACTGAGCGCTGCGCTTGCCTAGTGCGCGGATGTTCTATCTAGTAGTATTTTTGTACACAGTTTGGCAGTTTTTTTTTCAGACGGATTTATTTCGCAGTACGTGCAGTACTCTTAAAAGTATTTATTTTTATAGAAAACCTATTTTATCTAGATACTATTTACCGACTAGTATTGAATACTATAGCATTCGTTTAGAAAATGGAGAATACTAATACTTGAAAATTAGCGTGTATTTGCCAACACGAATACGAATTTCCGAAGACCCAATTACTGATGCCAATGCGGTTCTTACACTACACTCACAGGCTACACATATAGGTAGGTACACCGTCCCCGGCTGCGGAGAAGAGGACGTTCCCCTCGCTACACCGTGTGTTCACGGTGTAATCGGCCTTCAGCCAACACTTACCACGTATCTGCACATGCCTGGGCGCTTCTCACCGACTCACGATTCCGCGGTATTCTCCTAAACTCCCAAAGCAACGCTCTAAGCCGAGGTCTGTTCCTTCCTGCGCATATTCTTTGCTCCTGGCGGAGCGCCTTTGCGCTCGCCATAAACCATGTACATGTCCGGTGACTCTTGAAAGGCCATTAGGGCCAGAAGAATTTAGCCATTCCAAAAAAAACGAATACGGATATTCAGAACATTCCTACATAGGTACTACAGTCCGGCCGCTGAGACAATGCGTTCCTGACAGGTCGTGAGAGAATGGACGATGTAACTTTGAAGTGGCTAAGAATTTACGATAAAAATATTATTATCGTTTATTTGCTCTACTAACGAATAATATCATTAAAACTATATCATTATGTCAACTTACAATAAATGTTATAATTTTGCGCTAAATGTAATGTTAAATAAATAAGAAAACAATATTTTTTTAAATCCATACTGCGCTGTTACAAGGCTATGGCAACTGTTTATTTTTGTAGTGATGTGCCAAAAATACTAGGCAATTGTAACGTTATCTGTCGTTATACTATAAAATAATACGATTTTCTTTCTAATAATTTGATAATAATAGAATGTACTAATAAAGTTAATAATATTATAAAGCTGCGCCCAAACCGAACGCGCTAAGTCAAGTATCATAATATAAGTAGCTACTTTTATATTTCTGGTAATAAATAGCAACCCCAAATGGCGTAATGGGCCGCCATTTTGTGACGCTAAAACAATCCTCTGTTGTCATTTCGTGCGCATAGATTACGTTCTCCAGTGTTTCTCGTTCTGTTTTTTCTTGTGACCCGGCTTTCGTTTAACTGACTGTTCCTGCTTATTATACTGACCTCATCGCTAAATTGGACTTCCATTGTGTTTCGCATTGTGTTGTGTTGTACTTTTGGTACATAATAATGCCGAAACGTGGACAATTGAAAAGTGAGACCCGTGAGCTAATCATCAAGCTACAAGATTACTTTGAGCGTGAAAGGCAAAATGGTGGACCCTTGATACCTGTAGAACGGGTACAACAGCGCGTCTCTCAGGCGCTTGGAGTTAGCAAACGAACGATAACAAATATTAATAAAGAAAAGTTCGGCCCATCTGACACGGAAGAAAATATTTTACGAACACCGAAGAAGAAACGCAGAACTAAACCTGTGACAGATATTGATACCTTTGTCGCCGATGCAATAAGGAATCATATATATGGTTACTATTCGAGGAATGAATACCTTAACAGGACAACGCTTTTGGCATCTTTGAGAGCAGCTGATTTGTTTAAGGGAAGTAAAACTGCTTTATCCAAAATTATAAAAGATATTGGATTTCAATATAAAAAAACAGACAAAAGAAAAGTTATTTTAGAACGATATGATATAATTTTAAAAAGAATATCTTTTTTAAGGGCAGCGAAAAAAATCGATAACTGGGATAATGTCGTTTTCATTGATGAGACATGGCTGAACGCCAATCACACGCTTTCTCGTTCTTGGACAGATGATACACAAGCGTCGACGTAGAAAGTACCAATGGGTAAAGGGGCCAGACTGATAATATGCCACGCCGGTTCTGCAAAATACGGTTTTGTGGAGAACGGCTTACTGGCATTTGAATCAAAAACCACTACTGACTACCACGAAGAAATGAATGCCGCTACATTCAAAGAGTGGTTCCAGAATGTGCTGTTGCCCGGCCTGCCAGAGCCTTCTGTAATATTTATGGATAATGCCCTTATCATTCGGTGCAAATACAGAAAGCACCTACCCAAGCCAATAGAAAAGAAGAATTGGTGGCTTGGCTACAAAGAAACTGTATTGACGCAAATATGCAGATGTTAAAAGCAGAACTGATCAAATTAGTTAAAGACAATAAGCCGGCAAATTTGCGATATGAAATAGATGAACTGGCATTGGAATACGGTCATCGCGTTCTCAGAATTCCTCCATATCATTGGTAGTATAATGCGATTGAGTTCATCTGGGCTCAAATCAAAGGTTACGCAGCCCGCCACAATACTTCTCCGCCATTCGGCACAAAAAAAATGATGACCCTATTAAAAGAAGCCTGCGGAAAAGTCACAAGAGATGACTGGGCGAAGGTCGTCGAAAAAACGAAAAATATTATTTTCGAAAACTTTGACCCAGATATCAGAATTGATACTATGATTGATAATAATATAATTATACATATAGGCGAAGATGATCACGAAGACAGCACCTCCTCAAGTGAATCGGAGTCTGATTAAATTTGTTTGACCCCAGTGGCAACTATTTTTCAAAATACTTTTATTGTTGTATTTTATATTAAATATTTCCGAATACATATTACTATCGCATTTTTATTTTTTTGCACTAGTTACATACATTCAGAAATTAGACGCCAGACAAACAAGTATTGAAACTTATGTTATTCTTTTCTTGGGTCGGTTGAAAAAAGTAAATAATAGTGTTACTTATTACCCATCACTAGTCATGACCAAGTGACAGACGTCAGGAACGCATTCTCTTAGCGGCCGGACGGTAATTTCTGTAATAATAGATCTGTACACAAATTTGCATACGATTTAATTCAAGTTTTGTTGAAGTATTATTTTTGTTTTATAGATTAATCAATCATGCCTATAAACTAATATTAGATTAAATATTGGATTAATAAAAATTCTACACTATTAAAAATTGTTATCTAGTGTCAAAGTACAATGAGTTTCTGAAATGAAAATTAGGTAATTTCCTCGAATGTTTATAAAACGGAACGGTAATTGTTGTACTGTCAAATGTCAATACATACATTTTTAGGTTATGTTTTTGTAATTTTTAAATTTTGTAATTGTTTTCCAATTTTCTTTGTAATTATTTCATAATTTAATTTTTTCCTGATATTCAATAATTTATTATAATGTTACATTCTTTAAGAATAGTTAGATGTAAAACGATTAAACCACTTTCTAATGTTTATGGCTGTGAATGTGCAAATAGAAAAATTCATAATGTAGGTCTAAACGATATTCCTAAGATAACAGCGACCGATATTCGGAAATTATTGAGACAAAAAGGTTTCGCTGTACAAGATGGATTCACATCTCTTACGACAAAATGTATATTTTGCGCGACAGAACAAAAAACCGGGGTAGGCAAAGTTTATGTCAACAAAACCACAGGTAAGTTACAACTTCGCTCGTGCTGTTAAGGCTTTTATTACCTACTTCCTCAAACAGTTTCATTTTTGCTTATCTATCTATTATTATTTCGTTATTGCTTACTCAAATATTGATACTATATCAAGTAAGTAATTTACCTACAGTTAGAAAAATAAAGTATTGACACCTCATAGATATATCATTTATTTTAATGACTTACCTACATTTATTTAAAATGTTGACAAAGATTTATTTAAATATTTTGTCAATATGAGTGACGCTTTTATGGAGTTACAATTAACACACAACATGGTAATCCACTAACTATATCAATTCTATATTTAATAATCTGAAGTGCCTCTTAGGACTATTTAAGTACATAATTTTTTATGGTATATACAAATTCTAGAGTATATATTGAACACTCAGTTTTATTAACATCATTTTAGGCTATTTCTTGTGTCCAAAATGTAATCTCCATGGAGATTGGAATATTCTGGAGCGATTAATAAAGAAATCTAAAATGGATGCAGCCTTGAAAGACATTATAGAAAATTCCCAACAGAAGTCTGAAAAGTTCAAAAAAGAATGGGAGACAGTTGTCAAACAAACTACCTCATTAAAAGACTTAAGTGAAACAGAAGTATTAGACCTGTTTAGGTTGTTTGAATATCCTGTAAGTGCTTTGATTTATTATTTTTTTAAATCTGGGGGGCAAAAATAATAATAATGGAACTCTTATAACCATTGACCATTTAAAAAATCATTCAATACATCTAATGTAATCATATTTTATTTTAGTTCCACAATGAAGTCTCTAAAACACTGTCAGAAGTTAGAGTGTCTACAGATCACACAGTATTATATTTTCCATTAAAAAACTCATTGGACAATGTTGTGGGTTATCGTAAAATACAAGCAGGAAAAGAGGAAGAGACTGAGCATCATGGTTTACATACAGCTGGTTTGTTTTGGTGTCGGGCACCACAAGTGGGGCGTAGTGATCAGGCTGTGCTAGTGCCTAGCATACAGGATGTATTGCATTTATCTGCTCAAAAAACTCCAGGTACCAGAACAAAGTTTATATTGATAGCCTCCTTATAACAAAACTAAATAGAATATGAGTACAGAAGTCACCAGTTTGTAAAATTACACTATGTAAAATAGAAAATACTGTATTGAATTCTCTATGAGTAATCTATGATTGGAACAGTTACAAGTTCAGAAATTAAATAAAAATAGTTCATTATTCTAGCATCTGTCTATCAATGATTGAAATTCGGACTTAGGCTTAATCTAGTAAAAAGGCCAAATTGCAGTATTTGCAGTATTTGCAAAATCAATCAACTATTCTTATTCATTTCTGTTATTACATACAAGCTATAGTAAGAGGAAGTTAACTAACCTGATTAGTTTGTTGAGAATCCCATTAGATTAATGTCAATCCTTGTTTCTAAATTTTAAGGTATTGTCTTTATTATTACCAGTAATTGTGTAGAATTTCCTTTTTTAACATTCCATTTTTTCAATATCAGTCTATAATATCCCACTGTAGGGTACAGACTTACCCGACAAAAGGGTTTTGGTTTATAATCCACTAAGTGGATCAAGTGCAGTTAGGTGGATACACATGTCCCAGATATATTTTTTTAATTCTTAAGCAAGCACATTTCCTCATGAAACCAAGTGATATGAGTAATGTATGGGCTGGGATTTGCACTCACAACCTCTAGAATGAGTGTTGACAATACCCCTGGGCTACTACTGCTATTATTTATATACATTTATTTGTATGCTTTTATATGTTTATTTGTGAACAAAGACATTAGTGGCCGATGATGAATGAATCTCTATGTTCCACCTCATAAGCATACAAATATCCAAGTCTTTACAGAAGACTTGCCTTCAGTGTTATATTAGAATGTTTCCCATTGGACAAATTACATGACCACCAACTATTGATAGCATATCCACAACTTTTTAATTCTTAAACAAATAAAATGATATGTGATTATATTCAGGTGCCCTAATTTGGCTGAGCAACTGCAGTTTGCCACCAGTGGTGTTGCCCACCCTGGAGGGCTACCAGAAACTTTGCCTGTGGGGCGACTGGGACAACATGCGTGCCGTCGCCGAGAAACTTGGAGAGGAGAGGTGTCGATTTGTGAGGTAGGCATTATATCAGCCTCAAATATCAGACTGCAAGGCATAGTCATAAGACTTGAACTTTATAATTAAGGAATTCTCCCATAATCATTACATTTTATTCGATTTTAATAACAATTTAGTTTTTTTTATGTACTTTATTTAGGCGCCAACTACACGAACGAGTCCATTCGTGGATTTCGGTCCTTTTGCACTACCTATATCCCTTTTATTTTTCTCTATCTTAAGGTTGCCTGGAAGAGATCGCCTTACCGATAAGGTCGCCTATTGTATTCTGTCATTTATTATTTCTGCACATGTAATAACTATTTGTATGCAATAAAGAGTATTTATTATTATTATTATTAACCCTTAACAATCTCAGAAGGAAAAGAATATCAATCAACACATGTTACAAACTGACAACTTAAATAACACGAAATGTTCAACAGGCGGCCTTATCGCCAAAATTACAAAATTATTTTCTTAATCTATATATGTATTACAAAAACCTGCAGGGTTTAACTGTTTATCGAAGGCGATTTCTACGACTACATAAATTATACATACGACTACATAAGTCCAGATAAATTATATTTTCCAACCATATAACAAATTTAACACCCACCTTACCATACAGACCTACAGACGGGTTGGTGACGGCATCAGAGGCGGCAACGGCAGATCTCTCGCTAAAGACTTTAGTGTCAGAAGCAAAGCCGGCAGCGCATCGCTCCATCACCACCTTCGCAGCGCTCCGAAACGAAGTGTACGCGGAAATCACTAATATTGATAAGGTACTATACAAAACAATTATCCAGCTTAGACCATACAAATTAATGAACAACACTAAACACTTTACTAAGTTTCACTAAGTTGACAAACGATGTCTCAGAATTTGATGTCTATATTGTGTTTCTGTTTTATAGCTAATACATATTTCAAATTGTGGGTAAATATTCTTTTCAATTTAAAATTGTTTGAAATAGAAACTTTTACATTGGTAGAAGAATCCATAACAGGATGGGTGCCGAGTTTATTCTGTTGTTAGATTTTTATGATATTTACTTATTTATTTTATTGGTTATTATGGAGACCACATACTAGATCGTTGAATGAGAAAGGAGAAGAATAGTGTCGTAGCAGGCTTTCGGATTGTGTAACGACACAGACATGGTATGTTGTGTTTATACAATACTAACGACCCGCCCTCGCTTCCCTTCGGTTTATAAGTTTTTTTTTCAAAAATTCAAAATAAAATATATCCTATATTAGACACGGATAATGTGTTATTGATAACAGCTTCCTATTTGTGAAAGAATTTTGAAATCGGTTCAGTAGTTCCAGAGATTACCCCCAACGCGACGTACCTACAGACACACAATTTTACCTCTTTATTATATTAGTATAGATAATAGCTTCGTTCGCGGTAAGGATTCAGAACTGATTCGGAACTATACGCATGCGCAGTTCAAATAATGCCGTTCGCGGAACACACAGTTCAGAATTTCTAGTTACAGTTCTGTGTTCGCGGAACCGTCGAACTCGATTCAGGATCGGTTCAGAATCAGTTCTATCAGTTCTATAACTTTGGCAAGAATCCGTAGTTCCAGACATGCGCAGTTTTTACCTAACGACATTTGACATACATGCTGCGGCTATATTCAGTTGGTTAGAAACTAATAAACTGGTTAAATAGTTAAATAAAATATAAATTTTATTAATTTATTAAGGGTTAAATAAAATATGGTTAGTTTTGTTTGTTGTTTATATAAATAAGTTTATATAATACTCTAATAAGAGTAATCTGTTTTGGTGGGTCCACTTAAATACTTGCCAACTTAGGGGTTTTCCCCCCAAATTTAGGGGGTAAATAAGTGGGATGGGTTTTTTTTAGGGGTTTTATATTTTTAGGGATTTTTTGACTCTTCATATATTTTTTTGAATATATATTTTTCATATATTATGTGAAAGTATCATCCAAACAATCCAAACTATAATAGCTAATCATATTTATTTGTTGACCTAGCGACTTACGACATCTAGTACAAATATATTACAACTACTCTGTGGTGACTGGTGGTTATTGTGCCTATGCTTACTGGAAATACATATGTACGTTGATTATTGTTTACTTGTTTAATTCGATTTTGTTGTTGTACTGCTGTGCCGACAAGGAATTTGTTAATGATGCCTAAAGAAACTAAAAATAAAAAATGTACAGTCAGAAGTACACGTAGATTTGGGAAACAGATCCAGATTTAAAAGGTAAAGAAATTTCATTGCATTTTTGTAATTTATATTTTTTCTTTTATTATATATTTTTTTAGGGGGATTTCTAAGTAATTGGGGCGATTTTGGGGGTTTTTGACTTAAGCTTTAGGGATAAATATTTTTGAGAGTTGGTAACATTGCCGATGACAGTAGATCGTACGCAGTTTGGTTCCGAAATCGTTCGCGGAAATAAAAATCACGAATCGGTTTATAACCGAGCATGCGCTCTACTACGATTCCAAATTAGTTCAGTACCAGTCCAGAATCAGTTCCGAATCCTTACCGCGAACAAAGCTAATATCTTATTCCTATTGGCATTAGTAACAGAACGGAACTTCTAACGGAAGTATAAGTAAAATTATAATTGGAAATTTAAAATAGAGAGAATAAACAATGATTATTCTTTTTGTTTTGTCCAAAACTCCATGTTACGAGCTTAATTTTAAATTAATGAAAATTGTACCAATATTTTTTGCATTTTTCTCGAATCAAAACGCACTGCCGTTTTTTCTAAGGAGGGCAGGCAGAGTACATGTTATTTATTGTTTTCTATTTGTGTAGGTGCGCGGTGTGAAATGGCAGCGGTTTCCTGCGCTGACTCGTGTGCTGGGCGGCCACAGGCGCGGTGAGCTAACCGTGCTCACCGGACCCACCGGCTGCGGGAAGACCACGCTCTGCGCTGAGATGTCGCTAGACCTGGCGCAACAAGGGGTATGTAACTTTTTCAGTTATTGAACTTCGTCAGATTGATTGACACATGTTTAAAGTAGATTTAAAAATTTGGAATGTCCTTCTAGATATTCTAGAATATATTCTAGTTTTTTTATTCTTATTTTTTTAAAGGAAATTTTATTTCTATTTATTTATAACCTGAGTAAGCTTTACAACGGGCCCACCAATTTGCCTGCTCAGGGCCCCTTACAGTTCTGATATCTTGAAGTGAATATTGAATAATTCACTTTTCTTAAGTGAAAATTGAATATTTATTTCCACTCTGCGAAACACTTTCACAGAACATGGAAACAGGTCTAAATCCAGGTTTTGTTCGATGAGATCATTGAGTATGCGCAGAACCCACGGGAGGGGGGCGTGACACGCCCATGTAGTCCCCCACCCGGAGATGTCAATGCCCTGCGACAAGCTCGAGCATACTTAGTCTGGCATAAATATTGTTACAATGAAAAAAAAAAAATACATTTGCATTTGGAATCTGTCATACTTACGTGAAAAATAAATGTTTTCTCTCATTTAGGTGCCCGTCATTATTAAATATTGTACTAAATTTGTACTAATTGGGTAGAGTGATAATGGAAACCGTATTGCTGTAATTGCATTACACAAAGTAGGCATGGAACCAAATGCAATTTTTAAAACTCCACCCGTTTTGTATTAGCCGAATGTTTGTGTATTGGTAGGTATAGTCCCGGAACGAGTTGAATGCGCGCGGAAGGAATGTGACCGTTTTATGTCACTTGTTTTTAGTGTTATACTACATTGATCTTAGTGAAAGATAGGTATGTCGATATTGGTAAAACTCGATATTTTTAATTTAAATATCACGGTCAAAAATAAAACACACGATTATGTAATTATGAAAAACATCACTTATTTTTTACTATTTTTATTTACTTTTATTATTTATTTATTTATTATTTATCACACAATAATATACTAAGTAGGTATACATAATTTTTAGTTTTAAATAGGTATTTAATATTTAGTTTTGAAAAATAAAGTTACTAAAAAACAAAAAGAAAAAAATACAAAAATTACTAATTGAGAGAAATATAAAGAAAAAAATATTATAACAACAAAAATCTACTACGCATTACATTATTAATAATAATAAAAAATAACTTAAAAGTACTAAAAGACACAAAAGACTATCATATTGTTTGGAATGAATATTAGTCACTACAATCATCACTTGTAACACCTGATGCAGACAAGTCAGAATCAGGTTTGGTCGCTCATTTTAACAAGTAAGTATAGTAAAAAACTACCCAACACGTGTTGTTATATCGATGACGCAAGACAAACAATAGAAAGCGAGCAAGCGCATCACTTAACTAGCCGGCAACTAACCGTGCAGCGAGATGGCTGGGAGGGGGGTGTCCTCGTGTCCCCACACCTCACACCGCGCGCGCATTTAGCTCATTCCCGGACAGTACATTGACTCTGTGTGTGACAGAAAAAATGTCTGGCCTGCGGAGAGCCGCACTATTCGCACTAAACAGACCATTAAAGCTGTGAAGAAGAAAATCCGAATAAATCTCATCCAGAGCAAAATATTTTATCCAGAGAGATGAATATAGCATGTTTAGGACTTGTTGCTTCAAAAGGCATACTGGTCATTTCTTAAAACAACAACTTCTTCAAAACATCAAAAGTTCTTCGGCGGTACGCAAAGGGAGCTCACAGACAAATCTTATTTACGCACTAGAAAATTTTCACCATTGAGAAGCTGCTCAATTGGCCAATAGGGTGCAACATGGCCGTTATCTAGCTTCAGTGATGGTTTGGTGGGGTCTTAGCTATCAAGGAGTGACTGAAGCATATTTTTGTGAAAAAGGATTAAAACGTCGGCTCAAGTGTATCAAGATACGATTTTTGAGAAGGTCGCAAAGCCTCTTAACAACACCCTGTTCCATAACCAAGAATGGTCGTTTCAGCAAGACTCAACACCAAGTCATAAGGCTCGCACAACACAAGCGTGGCTAGAAAGGAATATTCCCGACTTCAATCTTAATCCGCTCGATTATTAATTATGGTCTGTTTTAGAGAGCATGACATGCTCTAAACGCCATTATAATATTGAATCCTTAAAATATGCCATAAGGGTGGCAGTTGCGAAAATTCCCATGGAAAAGGTGCGTGTTTCAATCGAGAACTGGCCACAACATTTGAAAGTTCGTATAAAGCAAATGGTGACCATTTCGAATAAACGTTATATTGTTAAAATGCTTACCTATTTATTTCTAAAATAACACAAATTCTTCTAATAAAATAATAATGTAAAAATAAAAGTATCTATGTTTCATATTAATTGAATCTTCCGGGCTACTTGGCCGAGGTCTTCTGGAATCTCTTCTCTTTCTTCCAAACGTTTCGTCAACAACTGCGGTTGACGTCTTCAGTGGCGACTGCGTTCACTTTCGGAGAGATGTTATCTCTTCGGCTTCTCGAGCGCAACTACACTCCACTGTCTATGTTTTCTTTGTAACAATATTTATGGCTCGCCTAGGTACTTATCGGACACATGGATATTTTATTCTTATTCTATAGACATGCCAATCCCATCATAACCTGTGCTAGTTACATTCCCACAAATACATAATTATCCTAACACCAAATAATAAACTAGATGAAGTCTTTTGAGAAATTACTTATCTACGTCGAAAAATACGACTGACGAGTGGGGTATGAGATCAAAACATATTTCACACGCATTACTTTATTACATGTATTTTATTACAACATACCATAGTCGCCTGGAAGAAGACGATTCACACATTGGCAAACGACTCACCGCCGTCTTTACCACTAGTACCCCTTCATACTAAGCTCCAAAGGATTCCAAATGTTCTGCCGACCCTTATAACCTCCATCACCATAACGAGCCCTCTTATCGCTGCCTAACATGACCCTTCTCATACACATTGTCTTGTGTAACAAGAGATATTATAGCCTTAAGGTGTCACGCCAGCCGAACGGGTTGGCTGGTTCACTCTTTTAGATGTGGTGTAATTCCTCAGGGCTTGTAGTAGCGGCATTGCCTATCCCTTGTCGCCTTTTACGACACTCTCGGGATGGGATGGGAAGGTTCTATTTTAAAATCGGTCGACATTTTATCGGACAATGCGTGGTCAACTATCCATCTTAGACCATCTATCATTAATTACCTATAACAGGTGAACACATTGTGGGGCAGTTTTGAGATCCGCAACTCACGTCTGGCACGCACGATGCTGCAGCAATACGCGGGCGTGCCGCTCGAACACAACCTGCAGGACTTCCATAAGTACGCCGACGACTTCCAGAAGTTGGCAATCTACTACCTCGCCTTCCACGGACAACAGTCCATTAAAGTTGTTATGGAGGTGCGTATGAGTTGTTTAGACGTCCAAATGCTAATTGTTCATTTCATTGTACTTATATTGTGTACATTTTCAAAATTACAATAACGCATAGTCACATCGGACCGACTATAATAGGGTATTTGGTTTTTTTTAATTGAATACATGAAGTGCTAGAAATCATAATATCTTCAAATATGACTGAGTTAGAAGTCCCAAATCAGAAAAGGACTACAATGACGTCAATGACTACAATGTTTAATGACGTCACTATGACACAGTGTCTTATAACACAGTAGTACCACTATCACCAGGTGTGGGTAACAGAGATAGCAATAACTCTCGAGCATATTGCCTAATTTTCAAATGAATTTGAAAAGTCCGTTTCAATATGAATTTATAACATAACCATCTTTAATTGTCCATAAATCATAAATAAATTTCAATATAATCTACTCTATTGTTTGTTTGAACTCTAAATAAAAACTCAATTACCTACCTAATAACATTCATTGATTTTAAATAGTTACCTTCGATAAAGTATTGTCAGCTATAAATCTTTTGTTATGAAAGTGGAATCTATTTAACGCTAATCACTGCCGTAATTGGAACTACAGTTAAGACTAATCGAATTACTTATCTATATACTAGTAAATACGATTAATTTGTTCTAAACTTATCAATGGTTTGAAAAACTTAAACTTTGACCGAAGGTATTTTAAGGTATTTTTTTAATATGGTTAGGTATTGCCATTAGTGGAGCTAGAGATGTAGAGAAATTTCAAAGATTGAAAGTAGTGATTGCTGTATTATTTTTCTCTCTCCCTGTTGGCGTTTACTGAATCAAACGCCTTTGAAATCACGCCAAAGAATTTCCCTCTGGCGTGTCGTTATTACACCTTACTGTCACTTGCTATCACTTGACCCTTTTACAGTCCGTTATTGGACCCAACATAAACATGAAAAACTAATTTGTAAAAAAACTAATTTGACGGTATTTAATCATTTGTTGTTAAAGCTCTGTAACATGCACATAATTGTCTAATCACTTGCATAATAATAATATATCATGTAACAATACTCCTTCGAATATTGCCATTTACTACTCTTCTACATTCTCTATTGCTCATAAGGCTACCCGGTTATCAATATAAACTGAATAAATTCCTTCAGTTTCCAAAATTTTCCAAAATTTCTCTCAAACAGCAAACAAATGACGTTCCAATTCGTTCCCATAATGAGTAGGTATATAATTATTTCAAATTGTGGGTCATTAGGACGTGTCCACTACCTCGCTGCAAGTAAAGTCTGCAAGTAAAGTGTCTGCAAGTAAAGTTCATCGAAAATCTACGATTTCTATTACTCAAAACATATCAGTATCCTACAGGCCGTGGAGCACGCGCGGTACATGCACGACATTGCGCACGTGGTGGTGGACAACGTGCAGTTCATGCTGGGCGTGGGCGAGGAGCGCGACGATCGCTACCTGCGGCAGGACGCCGTCATCGCCGCCTTCCGCACCTTCGCCACCGCCCGCCACTGCCACGTCACGCTCGTCATGCATCCAAGGAAGGTAACACGACATGATCGCACTCACCATTAAAGACCAAATTCCGCACGGGTCAGGGCTTGCTAATATGTAATACTTAGGTATTAATAAGGATTACTGCCAACAAACTACTATGTAGCTTGGCAGAAAAAATGGTTTTATTCTTCATAGTTTATATTGTACTTGTGCAATAAATAAATAAAACTTACTAATAAGCGTGCTATAGAACTGCTTAGAATAGTTTTGTGGGTGATCGTCAAATTCGTAACTAATCAAAGTCGTTATCTAATTCGTTAGACACCTAACATTATGTACTAGATACCTACTAGAAATTTAATAAACTACGAGTATCATTATTAAACCACAAATCCCACAATACACAATTTTTACAATAATCAAACAAAAGCTCGATTTTACTTCTGCGGTTTCCGCCAAAAAGTCCTTTAATGTCACTTTGTAAAATAATGCTGCTATGTTTATTGTAATAGTGATGCATTCAGTTCAGTTCACTTGTGAATCAGCTCACTCACACAGAGTCAAAAAGAACACATTAAAATGTATTGACCATTAATCTGCTAAATAATTCATTATTAATAGAAAATAATTCATTATGTATAAATAATTATTAAATATCCAAATTATTATAAATTATTTAAAGACGACGAAATTAGAGGAAAAATCAAGGCTGTATAATATAAAATTCCTTTACATAAAACATATACGTCGAACCGGAACGAGCCGAGCACTGTGCCGAGCGCCGCCGCCATCTTGTTTGTCATACGGCTTTTAACCTCTGGTCCGAACGCACGAACGTTTAATATGCTCTCACGCTGTCCAATTCTTAAGTTTTTTATTATTGTTACGTTGCGTTTGTGTTGAGTGTGTGTTGTGGTTATTGTTGAGTTTTCTTTTCATTTTGTTAAGTTGTATTTGTATTGTTTTGTTGTTAATAAAAACGACATGGATCCTCAACGAAGGACATCGTGCCAACAAGACTCTTTTCTCCAACGAAATAGAGACAACGTGCTGCTTTTAGCGCCACCGAAAAACTTATGATACGCAACGCCGACAAATACGTATGTGAAGAGAAATGTACATTAGATATTAATTATTGAATCTCCGAAAAAAAATGAATGTCTCTAAAACAGCTGAAATCATGGCAATTGAGCCGAAATCTTAGCAATTGGTTCTGCCACGGTGCACTGCATTTTAACAGAGTACAAAGAGAATGAACAGTTTGTCTCCTGACAAAACTGGTCCAAAACATAGTTTTATGGATATATTGGAGTAATACAATTGCAGTCAATTTATGTTTGCGGCTATAAGACTCCCACCATCACAAAGGTAAGTTTAGGCTGCCTTTTTTTTTAATTACTATAGATTATGGCCCCTGTTTAATAAATCAGTTATCTTGTCAGAAATGTTGTTTATAGTATAACGGCCTAATTCTCTAGGCCTTTTTAGGGTTCTGTACACAAACAGTCACAGAGTTCCCTTATTGTTTTGACAACGCTATCTGTCTGCCTGTACGTCTGTCAGAAAATGGCTTTGGCCGTTTTTTTAAATTGATTTTTTTTCTTTTGATTATTTCTCCGTAATTATCCTTTTTTTTTTTTTATTTAAGTCAAAAATATTTTCTTTCCTCTTTCCTATTACATTTAGACTTCTTCACTTTGTATTAAACCTGTATTTTTTTGTTACTTCACAGATTCTTAAAGCTGTTAATGATCACCCGGGCTTACCCAACTTCTCTTGGAGTACCATGAAAACAATTTTGAAATATTTTAATTCAATTAAAAATAAAATGTGCCATCTCGATCACATCATCGATAATGTTACTGACGAATAAAAAATATGTATCTAAGTAGCAGTGCCGATTGTTTCATCCGAAATCCGCATGACCACATTAATAATACACGTGGGAGTAGTGACCGCCTTTTTATTAGTTTAGTCCCTAAAAACCCCTATCACTTTTCTATGATCTATTTTATAAGAGATCAAAATACGAAAATTTTATTCCTAGATTGATTTATTTTACAACATACAATCTCTAGAAATAGGATAGGAGGAGAGTATTGACGAGATCATCACTAATACTTCCCTCATCGTCATCACTAATTATCAAAATCTTTGTTACGTTGTTGATTACTAAACATAACTGGTACGTTTTTTGTGAACACGACAGCTAAGCAATATAGCCGTACGCTAATCCACGTGCGGGTCCATAGGTTTTATACAGATAAAATTATCCAAATAGAAAGCCGGACCTTATATGCCGAGAATAGCTGCCTTCCGACCAAGCTTACGGTTGCATTGTGTCCTTCCCAGCCTGGTAGCGCTTCTTGACTTTCCACTTGGTTTAAGCGTCCTTCAGTTCTAAGCAGCGATGCAGCTTAGAGCAGATACACTCGCGGTATAGAAAAGGCACAGCGTGTGCCAATTCCGGGGTCCAGGAGACCACCCAAATATGTGAGTTTCACAATCGACCGGCGACGGGAAGAGTCGATCGCTAGACTGGCGGGTATGCAAAAGATGCAGCGATATAAAAGAATCAGTGGAAGTAATATAAAATGTGTGGGTAATAAAATATAACATTACCCTACAAAATAAAAGCACCAATGTTATTGGCGCGAACATTTTTTATTAAAATCTACAATTAATAAAAAAATAGTACTTTGATTGGGTATCTGTTGAGTGAGTGATTGAAGTCAATCCTTTTGTCACAACACTATTTTTATTTCATCAAAAACTGGCAACCCAATAAAGGTCAGTTTACTCCAGCTATGGTCCGATTATCGTAAGAAGACCTCTGACAGTTCTGTATTTAATTCATTTTATGTAAATACCGTTTCTTTCAGTCATGACCATGAGTCATAATATAACCATAAAATAGAAAAAAATATTCTCAAAGGCCCACCGAGTTGTAAAATGAATTTTATGACATGATAATGATTTATGTCAGCTGTCAGAGCTCTTCCTATAATGACCGGACTCTAATAAAAAATAATACTTTAAATGTTAAGAGAGCAATTTGATTCCTTTAATTGACTGTACTAACAGCGTGTTTGTTGAGTGCCGAATTAGACGAATTCCAAAATTAAACGAGTAATAAATTTGACAAGTATCTAAAAAATCCTTCGAGTGTAAGTATATCATTCATTTGACAGGAGCGGCAGTCTGACGATCTCTCGACGAATTCCATTTTTGGCAGTGCTAAAGCGTCGCAGGAGGCGGACAATGTTCTTATAATTCAGGTAAACATTTTAATGCTACTAAATCGCAATCCCGTCTTCATCACGAATCATCATCACTAAAACAAACTCTTTGTGAGGAAGCAAATCAACTTATCTGTTTTTAGGTACTTGGCGGCAATTAAGACATAATTCGTTGTATTATATTATAACGTACAGATATTGTTGTAAAAATGAGCGCTGAACGCTCGACGCTCAAACGTTGAGTGAGCGCTAATGAATCTTTAGGAGGCTGACAGCACCCAGTGACCTAAAGCGTTGAGAACCCCGGCCCCTGCCTCACCGCAGTTACATTACGTCAATAATATGTATTGCCGCCTGTGAAAATGTACAAGTCTACAAATTTACCTTATAGAGGTATGAATGTTATAAATAGGACAATAATAAACTAAATAATTTGTTGTGGTATGAATTTATTTTGTATAAATTATTTCTGGTTTTCTATAGCTGCTGTAAAGATAAGATTCTAAAATATTTGTCATTGTGTTTTTAGCTGTTTGTATGAAATCTACTGAATTCATTTTTATTATACTTCTACTAAAAGACTTCTCCACTATAATAATGACTTGAAGACTATGAATAACAAAATAACCAAGAAAATTATCATGGAAACACCTGTGAGGCACTAATAAGTGGATTATATATAACAATGTCTGTTTGCTTTTGTTTTCAGACTAATCTTGGGATCCACTATTATAGTTCGATGTAATTTTAACCATTATGTATATTCGAGACACCGATGAATACTACAAACTTGAAATAGTATTAGGTCCTTATCTATGAAATTGCCGTTATATATAGAAAAATCAAATAATATATATTTTTTATATGAAAATTACATATTTCGAAGTATTGTCCATTATTATCAATGCACTTATGCCATTTTAATGGAAGCTGATTGATGCTTCTGCTATAGAACTCCTGGAGACGGGAATCGATGAATTCTCTGAAGGCGTTTTTCACTGCCTCGTCTCAATTTTTTCCTCTGTAAAAAGTTATCCAAATTCCGAAAAAAATGCGAGTCAGTAGAAGGCCTGGCGAGTACGGTACTGTAGATCCAAGATTCATCAGTAGCTAAAATGTAGGATACTTTTCCAGCAGAAACTTGCACCAATCTACACGGCGGGATTTTTGCGCTTCTGCAAGAGAATGAGGTATCCATCATGAGGCAACCTTCCTGGCTTTAGATGTTCCTGCAGGATAGTGGAAACCGCCCATGATGTAATCTTCAGTTCAGTCTGAATCTCTCGATGTATAATGTTCCGATGATCCTTTATTAAACACTCCACCCTGATGACGTTTTCGTGGCTAACAGTCAGCGGTCGTCCCGGCCTACGATCATCGTCGAGGCTTTCCCGGCCACGTTTAAATTCACGATACCAATACGTCACGGTTGCTAGCGAAGGAGAAGTTTCACCAAAAGCAGTTTGTAAATTTTCGTGAGATTCTTTAAATGTTAAACCTCGTTTGTAGTCATAGAAAATAATTGCACGAAATGCTTCACGCGACACGTTCATTGTTGCAATCAATTATAGACTGACGTCTTGTAAAAAAAATATTAAAAAAAACTAAATGAAGGTAGCCATAGAGAGGTTTACTTTGAAATTACCTTCCAATCTGTTATAAATATAGAACAAATTGATTGATAGTAAAAAATAGCAAAAACTTTCGGAACAGCCCACGTAATTCAAGTTTTAACGTTTGGATGATATTAAACCCTCAAGTCTGAACCAGTTAAAGTTAACTTTATTTGTCTTAAAATAGCTACAGGTTTATATAATTTATACATTTTACTAAACTGTTGGGCAGTGCGTTGGCGAACATGCTCTCCTTAAACCCTTTCTTAGTATTTAAAACCTTGACACAGTTCATATAAAATATGATTTATTTTACCTATAAACATCATTATCGTAAGAAATTAGTGTAAGAAACACTACCTATAAAATCATTATCTGTCAAGTACCAGGCTACTCAGAAAGTTTCGCGATAAAAGAGTTTTTATGTATGAAACACTGGCTGATATTGATGTCAATTAAAACTATGACTATCTATCTATAACATAAAAACAAAACATTAAAAATTCATATTCCACGGGAACATTTTACTTTTTTTAATCTACTATTTAAAAGCAAAGATGTTTTTATTTTACAACTTTAAGCTTTAGGTAATTCAAATCTTGTTACAGGACAAACGCCTAACAGCAGTTCGCGGCAAGAAATATTTGCAAGTTGCCAAAAATCGTTACAGCGGCGACCTCGGCATAATTCCACTAGACTTTGAAAAAGACTCTCTCAGCTATCAATCAAAGAAGAAAAGCAAAACGAAACAAAAGGAGCCCGACAAGTTACTGGACCAGTATTTCGAGGAATTCTCTGTCGAGGAGAAACTGATTTCGGACTTTGACGACACGCCCACACCGGACGACTTTAAAAAAGGAAACAATCGAGCAGATTCGTTAAAACCTCCATTTTATGGATGACTACACCAAATATGTAGCTGTACTGAATTATTGAAAATTATTGCGTTATCGCACGAGTTATTTTAAAATATTTAAATCTTTTGATCGCTGAACCTCCCAACGTTATTCAGACTCCAAGCATGCATATGTTTTTGTATTAACAAAATATAAATTATTTCAATCGATAATATAATCTTCTCAATCAATATAGCAATAATCTTAAAAAAAATAATTACCTACTTATTGGCATGAACATTATTATTATTACTTATTTGCATTAATCCTTAGGAGTAAAATTAGAAATCAAAGTTATTTATTAATTCGATTTATTAATTGGTCGTCAAATTCGTATCTAGTCAAAATTTCCCCGCGAAGGTTTTCTGAAAATGATTAAGTAAAAAGGATATTGATGACTATACAAACTTTAGACAACTTCAGATATATACGACTAACGAATTAAATGAGGACCTAAATTAGAAGAGTAACAAAGGACCATGGGCACTTTTATATAGACCCTGCACCAACTCTTCAACAGTAATGAAACCTGTGTCATATGAAAGCATTTGGTGGCACTTTATTTCATACTATAGCAGCCAAGTTCAAATCGAGTGGTGTTTTGAATGGTTGGAATAAATATTTCTTGTTTCATCAAAAAATAAGTATTATGAATAAAAACCTATGAATATATCTACGTGCATAGTTTTAAACCCATTTGTAATAGGAATGGGATTATTTTGTGATGGAACAAACAAAAAAAATAAAGTTATTGTTTTCTATAAAAAAATATTAACATTACTGTAACATCTGCAATACACCATAATCAATAATAATAATAATATATTTTGCAGCTGTTATTTGAAGAATATCACATAATATGATGTTACTAATATCATGAGCAAGCCTGTGCTCAGTGTCGACTCTATAAAAAGCATTTATAAGGGAAGCAGCTATCTTAAAATCTACAAACATGTGTGCCAATGCTCTATTAAAATGATCTTGGCGTAGCAATTTAAACCTATTCTTGAACTTGAACCCAACGACACAAAGAAACAAGTTGTGATAGAAAAGTATTGTTGTAATTGTCATAAGAGTATATGAAAGTAAAAATGAAATGTAGGTAAAAATAACAATCTTGGAAAAATATAGTTTTGTATACTTTTTTTAATACCTTTTCGTTTTTATTACATCCTTCGTCTTTTTAGTAGCTCAGATTATTGTATAATATTGTTTTAAGCTTAAATGAAATAATATTGTTATCATAGTTTTAAATATTTATTTTAAAAAATGTACCAAAATACCATTTTCGCACTTGATTTGAACTTAGCTGCCATAGTATGAAATAAAGTATATCCAAAAAGCTTTCATATGACATAGGTTTCATCGTTGTCGATGCAAAATGCCCATGGTCCTTTGACGACCACCTAAATAATCATTTTCTATAGATATACATTCCAGAAAAACAATTATTTACATGCACTCGTAAAAAATATAGCAGTGTTCAGGCAATACAGACCGGAAGCTTGTCTACTAATGATCTATTTAAGTCGCAAAAATTACATTAATAATGTTGAAAAAACTATAAATCAATATAATATTGATTTTAGAACTATCAAAAATGGATAAGTGAGGCAGGCTTAATAAATTTATGATTTTCAGTCCAGTGTTCGGTTATAAATAAACCTGTTTCTTAAAAAATATGTAGATCTCCCCACATTTTTAAAGAAACCTATTATTAGGTGCAGGTTAAGCTGTAATGAGAACGAGGTCACAATTACAAGACCTGCTCTCCAGCTTATTAAAAATATTAGTTTAATCATAATTAATTTATTCATTAACAGCATAGTGTTTTACATTCATACATAATATAATCATACTTCATAACGTATTTTTTCTATAATTTCATATAACACATTTAGCTTCATTATAACGTTGGTGATAAAATGAGAAAAATACTTCCCGTTTAGTACGAAAAATTTGAAATATATACAACAGATTGCCAAATTACATTGCAACTAATGCCTATAATAGTTTCGATAGAACAGACAAAAAAAAATTTCGATAGAACTTGCTTGAACTAACCAAAAAATAATTGTTTCAGCGTGCATTTACAATGGATTATGTGATCCCCAGTACATTGATATAAAAAAAATATTGTATTAAGAATAAATATGTATGTACTTGTCTGACTGTGGACTCATTTACACAAGGAGTTTCTTGAATAGTTCAGGCGAGAATATTGTACATAAACAATTCTCATGTGACAAAATTTCATAAAATTCTTGCTTGAAACTGTTATAGGTACTAAGCAAGCATATTTTTGACCGATTTTCTCTTCTTGTGTAAATGAGCCTTAATCTATCTAAATAAAAATTAAATGCTGTTCGTTGGTAAGCGCGCATCACTGGAGAACGGCTGGACCGATTTCGCTTTTTTTAAAATGTTCGTAATAGTCCGAATAAGGTTTTTAAGGAAAGAAAAGGTGCCTGGAAAATTGGAAAATTCGGGAAAAACTGAAAGTGCTTTTTTCTATGGGATTTTTGTATGAACTTATTGAAATTTGGACAAGACAACGTCTGTCGGGTCAGCTAGTTAAGAATAAATGTAATAATTAATAAGAAGTGTATTTACTGCATGTTCATATATCAACAATCACTTGTGAAATTGTACTTAATAATATTCATATTACAAACAAATAATCACTTCAAAGTACAACACAATGCACAATTACTTACAGTACAACACATCTAAACTGTTATCTATATGGATATACAGTTATGATATGAACAGTATTTATCATCATAATAAAATTAATGCATATCTAATGTTTTGGTTGATGTATTATTACAAGCCACTTCTTTGGAGAACACAATAATTAACCATCATAAAAATGTTTTATTATGTATAACAAATGATCTTGCATATATGTATTGGGAAATATACTTTTGTAAGTTAATAAGTGTTTCATTTAATCAATGTCTCAGTGATAGTTTTGTTTAAAACAGCCTAAAAATAAAAATGATGCCTATATCAATTTTATTATTGTATATATTTTATTCTCATATAATCTTAAATAAGGTAAAATAAAATTTCAGATATGAATACAATTATATGCTTATATACCTAATTTAGATAAGATTCTGGATGACATAAGATGCATATTATATTCTTTTGTGTACAATATTCAACATAATTATAATCAGGAGAAATCTAAATCTTCATTCACTTATTAAAATGAGCATGGACTGCATCAACTAGTGATAAGTCATTAGTGCGATTCTGCCTCCTTTTACATTTGGGACAAGGAATATTTGCATTAAGACATTTCATGTGAAACACGCTGGAACATTCATCACATCGGTATGTTGTATTTGTTTCAAATGGATATAGAATCTTAGGATCCCGACAAACTTCACAAATAAAACCTTTCTGACTGCAAAGCCAGCAGTCAAGTACATGAGATTTGGCAAAATTTACAACCTTTTCTAATTGCAACTCTAAGGAACTGTTTGGTATCTGAGCTAAGTCAGATATTGTATACAAATGGACATGTTCATACAAATATTCTCTTGGCCAGACCCTCTTCTGCAACTCTTCAATGACATGCTCTCTGCATGTAAAGATATATGCTCGTAAAAAATTTAACTGTATTCTGAGCTCTTGTAATCTAGCCATGTCTGACACCCCACAATAAATCTTTGGATTTAGTTTTTTCATGTCTATGAAGGGTTGAAATTGAAATTCTAATAAAAACAAAGCAGATTTCTTTGACACTGGGTACCTTTTAAAATCCCAGTTATGAATGACTCTAGCTGGTATTATAAATACATTTTGATCCATGCAATTAGTACAGTAGTATTCCCCTGTGAAACCACATACTTTTGCTTTAGAAATGGTGCTTCCTAATAAGTCTTGGCAGCCTTTACATTGATAATTCTGATGATCGAGTCCATGTTCCCTGGAAAGAGATCCCAGCTGTTGTATCATTTTGTGCAATTCCTGAACTGTAAAGGAGCCTGTTGTAGACACTGGTACTATTTCAAAACCTAAACCTTGAAGCATGGGATCTTCGGGTGTTGTAGTCTCTACAGGTAACTCTACTATTTCTGTGTCTTCTGATGTAAGTTTTAATTCTTTGTGAATATCTTTCATCATATCTCGTAAATTAGGTGTATGAGTGTATGTGTCACCATAATTATTTGAATGATCAACTAAAGAAGATAAACTCTTTAATTCGGGTGTTTTTATTAGGCTGCTTCCATGTGATGAGTTAGAATGTACTGAAGTATTCAAATCATCATTTTTGTCTGCAGACCATCCCTTGCCACACAGGGAGTTACCAGTTACTACAACATCAGGAGCTATAAAATCTTCTGAATCAAAAGATGAAGGAGACAAGGATGTTATATCTCTGAATTCTTGACTTGTTGAAGGTTTTTCTATTTCTAAAGGCCTAGATTCAGTGTTCACTTCATGTTTCATTGGTGTTACTTCATCTTTTTTCTTTTCTTCTATACCTGTGCTGCTACTCGACAGATTATGTGAGTCCTTTGAAAGTATGAAATCTAAAGCTTCATCTTCATTTAAAGAAAGCATTTGACCCAATCCAGTAATATTAGTATTGTGAGATGGTGTTGAAGAAAGTTTTGGTTTCCTTTCTTCATCATTAATCGTGCTGGCCACATCTAGCGCAGCACTGATTGGAGCAGCTCTCATTGTAGGAACCCAGATTCCAGCTAGCATCAGTACTTGTTCTGGCCACTGATTGAGCAAGCTTGAATTAGTAGGCAAGTTAAATTGCACACATGTTTCTAATCCTTCAATAAGCTTTTGTGCCACTTCTAATATTTCTGAATCACAGACAAAGGACGATTTGTTATAGAATGGTTTAACTGCTGAAATATTCTTTAGTAAAGTTGACATATAAGAAGATAAAAGGCATTCATTGAGTGCAATGCGGAGCCAGGCTCTGCACTGTCCTATTTCTGTACTGATTTGTGGCAGTGAAGATATCTGATCAATGTTTTGCCTGTGTGAGAGTACGAGGACCAGAGGCCAGAAGTTAGGTTGCGGACGGTGGTCAGGATCACCAGAGAGCACATTTTTTGCTTTTCTTAAAAATGTGTCCTTTAAGCCGTGGAGAAAGACAGCCTCCAACGCCATGCATAATGTGTTGGTAGAGTCGGTCGAACCAAGAACGCTGTGGAAGTTTTCTGCAAACTGATTGTTATACTGTATATCTTTTACGCATTCTGACAAGTTATTTATTAGAGACTCCTTGAGAATAGAATCACGACTACGAATATTAAATCCTGAGGTTACGTTTTTGAAGAATGACATGTCTGATAAGATCGTTTATCGCCCTTAGAATAGGCTGACCATGGAAAATAAACAAGAAAAATTAAAATAACACTGCACCCATACACAACAGTATGTATCTGTAATAAAGTGTAAACACCTGTGCTGTGACCACAGATTACTTTAGTATACATAATACTAGAGGAAATTATTTCATTTGATGTATTATTATTATTTTTCACTGTGATTTCACCTGTGAAAAGTAGCAGGCAATTATTTTCAGGATAAACGCATGCTAACATGCTACCTGCTACATCTCAATGAATAATTTTCATTGCAAGAAATCACTGTCATTAAAAAAACACGATATTTACATAAAAACTATTTTTGCATGTATTTGAGGTTATTTGTATGTAATATGTTCAATTAATACAAATAAAATAAAATGCAAGCAGTATTTAATCAGTAGAGTGACTCCCGCGCGAACCATTTTTCGACCATTAGATCTGACTGCGTCATGAAATGGCAAAGGGATCGGATCTAAGGTAATCTAGTGTACGGTAATTTTTCATTTCGTATAAGGCAACTTAACATGTGGTCAGCGGTAACACTGAAACACACGTCAAACTCTAAACAAATTGTTAAGGAGTTTATAGAACATTAAACAAATTTTTTCTTCAGAATTTGTTAATATTTTCATAGAATTAAATGTAGTCATCAGAAGAAAACGTTATTTAATGTCTTATAAATTTCTTTTGAATACAAATCTCACGCGGCTACAAATAGAAGTAAACCAAAAACTAATCTTTGATTTTAAAATTCAGACCCTCCTAATTTATTTACATTTATAACTTTCAAGGAGGCATGTTTTATCTTTTATATTTAGTAATCATTTCATGTTTTCATTCTTTTGCTGATCAAGTGCAACCAGAAAAACATGGTCCAGGTGATAGATTTGAAAAAAATCTAAATAGTTAATGATTTTAATCACTCCGAAATGTAGTTCATTATTAAAGTAAAACTTTGCAGAATTTCTGTTGTGCCGTAAATGTGGCGCTGACGTGGGCGACTCGTCTTACCTCTTCAGCAAACTGAGCCCTGGAACACAGAAGGTTGTAAAACAAAGACTATTTGGTGTACAGAATGTTACAGTTCAAACATTGATCAATCCATTTGGCATTAACTTCGATGTGATCACAGCAGAAAAGGCAAGGTGTAATAATATAGGACCTGTAAGTTTATTGCTTATATAATTGTTTTGAAGTAAGAATAGACATGAAACATTTATTTATTACCAGCTGACCTGACAGATGTTGTCCTGTCCAAATTTCAATAAAATAATTCCATAATTTCGAATTTCAATAAATATTTTTTTTCCTGAAAACTTTTCCAGGACCATAACGAACAAAACAAAAAAAAGAATTATGCATATCCATCGTTCGAATCGTGAGTTATGGTCAGTTTCAGTTTTTCCCCAATTTTTCGGGCAATTTTTCTTTCCCCGAAAACCTTATTTGGACCTTATGTGAACATTTTTTAGAAAAAATAGCCAAATCGGTCCAGCCATTCTCAAGTATAATTTGTTTACCAAGTATATTTGTTCAAGTGTTTACCAAGGAACAGCATTTAATTTTTATTTATATAGATTATACATATTCTCATAACTATAGTGACTCAAAGGTAGTTATGAACAGATGGGTTTTTCACTAAATGAAAAAAATATTTTTAATGATATGATTACAATTTTATTTGTAGGTGAAACCAATTTCTATAAAAGAAAACATGCAGTGTGGTAGCTAGTTTCATAAACACCCGGGGCAAAAATACAATTATGCACTCTCAAAAAATAAAGAAAGTGTTGTCAATGACACTGCTTACTATAGGTATAGGTACTGTATACTTTGTTTAGAGGTGCAGTTTAAACTCAGCCACCCAGCAAAATGTCAACTAAAATTCGAAATTGTAGTCACTTATACCCTCCACAATTAAAAACAATAAAAAAAAACAGAAACTTCCATCTTCAACTATCACCTAACTGGCTTCTATTGTGACAGCCACAATAATTCCGCCATGACCACAGGTGGGGAAGCTAATTTCAGCATATAGATAATTTTGTATCAGAGTTGTAGGAATGATCTAAAACAAAGGAGAATAGTTATGTTAGTAGTTTATAATAGTAAATATATATGTTTATAAATATAAATGAACATATTTAAATATACCTATGTTTATAATTTAATATTGTTAGTGTTTATACATTTACTTAAAATATTTACAAGCAGGGCCGGTAGGTTGTGTTAGGCCCGAGTGAGTAGTTGGCCGAGAGGGGGGACAGTCCCTCAAGAAATTCTATATAGAGAAATGACTCATAAATAAGAGAATTTTATAGGAATAAAAACTACAAAATAAAATCTGGAAAACAGTTGACCCTGTGGGCCATCCCCAAAACATCCCGCTATTTTCGAGTTCGAAAATGTAATTGTTCATGCTTCATGCGTTATTGAGTTTGAGCTCAAAAATATAAATGCCTATATTTTTCAAAATTATGTGTCATACGCTTTTGAGTTCGAAAGCAAAGTGATCCTAATATTTTAGAGCTCAGAGCTCAAAAACATTTTTCTTACAGTAGGTACTAATTAATATATCTGAGCTCTTCGAGCTCAAACTTATTTTTTTTGTTTTTGTATGCCGTTTTTGTTCATATATTAGATAATGGCTCTAAATAACAATGTGGCTGGGATATAATTTTAAGTAAAATAAGATACAAAGAAAGAAAATGCATATGTCTAAATGCATTTTTCGAGTGACAAGGATTTCCCCATGTCTAGTGACGTCAGTAACTTTTCGTCAAAATCCGAGTGGGTCCTTTACCCATTCGGAAAATTCCGAGTGGGTCCTTTACCCATTCGGAAAATTCCGAGTGGGTCCTTTACCCATTCGGAAAATTCCGAGTGGGTAGAGCTACCCACATTATCTGTCGACATTATCACATTATCGACGGCCCTGTTTACAAGGGATAGGAAACAGAAACTTTTCATTATTAATTTAAATTTCCAAACAGTGGGTCAAGTGACATCTTGGGTCAATGACGTCACAACATTATGAAACAACTTCTATTCTGAGAGGGAGGTTTATAAATTCATATTCTTTTTCTTTGTAAATTGTTAAAAATGACTTCATTATCGTATAAAACACGTGCAGTACCTATGTGCAGAAGTATGACCATTAAATATCCTACCAAATTGTTTATACATGTTCCTAAATGTCCAAAACTTATAAACATTAGTTATCGACGAGAGCCAGCATTACAACAAATAATTATATTTAATATAAGGTCGGGGAAAAAGTTTCTTTCTATTTTATATACAAATACAAGACATTTTTTTTAAAAGTTTAATTACATTTAATTATTATAATATATAAGTGCCGTTTTGTTCTATAACTTGTTGCCATCTTGTAGGTAGTGACATGATCCCGTTGCTGTAGAAATTTTGGGATTTTTGGTCAAAAAATTCCGGTAAGTAGGTAGTTTTGACATTCCTCTCTTGATGTTAACCTTACACTACCTAAAGAATTCTGAAGAGACCGAAACAAGTGGAAATCTGAGGGCGCAAGGTCAGGGCTATATGGTGAATGCCTTAAACACTTCCCAACCAAGCTCTCTCAATTTTTGCTGAGTGGCCAAAGATGTGTGTGGTCTGACGTTATCATGATGAAAGACTACACCCTTTCTGTTGATTCCGGGCGTTTTTTCTCAATTTCTTGCTTTAGTCTCATCAGCTGTTGGCAGTAGAGATCCGAATCGATGGTTATGCCCGGTGGTAAAGACTCATAATGAACGATGCTCTTCCAATCCCACCACACGCACAACATCAGCTTATTGCGCGTTAATCCGGGTTTCGCCACAATCTGTGGAGCTTGGCACTTAGACCATGATCTTTTCCGTACGTTCTTGTCGTACGACGACTTAGATAACTTACGGATCACTTACGACTCGTAAGTGATCCACATCTCATCACCAGTGATCAATCTTTTCAAAGATGGTTCAGTTTCATTGCGTTTTAATAGAGAATCGCAAACGAGTACAGGGTTCATTAGGTTTCTTTCAGTGAGCTCGTGTGGTACCCAAATATCGAGCTATTTTATGAATCTAGACTTTTTCAAATGAGTCAAAATTGTTTTGTGGTCAACGCCCGTTCATCAGCAATATTGTAACTACTTATATATCGATCTTGCTGCACTTTTTCACAAATGGCATCAACTTTATCGGTAACGGGGCGACCGGAGCAAACTGCATCTTTAACATTAAGATTTCCTGGCTGAAAACGCTTAAACCAACTTTGTGCTACTCTCACTGACACTGCATTAGGTCCATAAACGGCACAAATATTTTTCGCGGTTTGTCGCATATTTCCCTTTTTGTAATAAAACTTTAAAATGTATCGAATTTCTTCGTTAGATTCACTCAGTCTTGGACAGAAAAACAATTGAAAAATTGCGGGAAACAGTTTTTTATTTCTTTTTTATAAATGTTACCTTTTTAATAGTATCATAACCAGCCAGGTACAAACAGTTCAATCAAAGATATCACAACTTCATACATACAAAATACGAAAAGACTTTCTCCCCGACCTATTATATTACCTAAATGTTATAGGTACATATAAATAAGCGATATTAATTTAATTACAAAGCAACACATTAACTAGATATTTCTTTGTACTTTTCATAAAAATCCAAATAACCTACAAAACTTTTGGTTTGGTACAAAGCGTTTGATTATATAAAGTAGCTCAAGGAAATATTTACATTTATATCTCTTTTCTATCTATTCTATATTATATAAAAGTGGATGTTGGTATATCTAATGTTAATAGACTTCGACACCGTTTGACCGATCAGGCGATCACCATAAAAGTTGGCACGTACATATATGTATTTCTTTATGGAGAAGGTTTTTATGTTATCGACTTTGTTGTAACTCGCCACCAGATGGCGCTGCAGCACATCAACTTCTATACCGTTCAATCGATCGTAAAAGTCATATCGACGACAAAACAGAATTTGTGATTTTATATACAGAGGTAAATAAATATACACAGGCAGGACAACGTCTGCCGGGTTTTGCTAGTAATACATAAATAAATATGTAAATAAATTGTTTGTTTTATATACTTACACAGAAGTTTTCACGTTTCTGATCTCAGTGCAGCATGTCCGGATGACTTTTTAGCGGGAACCAGAGAAGTAGACTTTTTCGCGGGGAACACGAGAAGCGAAGCTTATAACTTATTATTAAACTTAAACCAAAACGCGTTTTGTACACATTTTATATTCTAAATCGGGTTTGAATGCGTATAATAAAGGTATTTGTTTACCTTTTGTTCCTCGTTGATCTTCACACTCACTACACGAACTGTATGGTAGTTGATAAAACTGCCTTGCAGCTTCCGCCCTATACTACTCGCCTCTTCAGTCAACTCGTGACCATGGCTGGTGTAACTCGTGCCGAAACGTCGAGTATGAATAAAAGGTAAACAAGTACCTTTATTATACACGTTCAGACCCGATTTAGAATATAAAAAGTGAATTTTAGTTCTGTTTTTGTTTGATTATTGTAAAAATTTGGTATTATGCGTTTTGTGGTTTAATAATGATAGTTTATTAGACTTCAAAGTATTTTTGTGCCTTGTTTGTAATACATAATAAAATAAAAGCGTGAAACTGCGTTTCTAGTGTACTTCCATGGAGTTCTCTTCTGTCTTCAGTAAATCTACTATCACTTTACTGACTGACTCCTGGACTCTGACTTACTTCGACGTGACTGAACAATAGCAGGATACGTTTTAGACTTTGAAATTGATTATTCCGAAGAAAACTTCACACTGGCAAAACGTGCTAATTGCACCATTCCCTTATATGAAAAAAAAAATCTAGAAGTAAAGTTCAGTTTTTGTTTCATTGTTATAAAAAATGTGTATTGTTTGATTTGTGGTTTATAGTGATAGTTTATTAATCTTCAAAGTGCCTAGTGTTAGTGCATAATGTTTGTGATAATTAAATAAAAGCGCGAGTGTATTTTTCGTGTTCTTCCAAGAAGTCCAATTGTGTCCCGTCCTGAGTAAACATACTATCACTTTACTGAGACTCCTACTTCAATGGTACTGACATGATAAAATACAATTCTCTTTTATTATTTGCTGTGTGTAGACCAATAACTATGCCAATGTCCAAATAAATTATATACATATTTAAAAAAACGACGGTTGCACGATCGGGTCGTGCCTCAATTTTAAACAGGGAACCCTTCTACTTTTTTTATAGAATTTCTTTTTACCCACGGCTGAACGGAAATATTTTGTTATATTTTGCTTATATGATGTTTCTATAATTTCAAATCTACTATCTTTCACTGAATGTGACTGAGGCTTCTTTACAGTCTATCTAGGAGTTCAACGTTCATTTCTTTCTGAGTTCATTTCTGAAGGGTACATATAGTAGCACCATCTCTCTTTGGTAATCTGGCCGCAACTTTCGGAGTCTTTTTGGCTGTGTTCTCGTGGTCCGCTTGCGATGAATTTTGGCATAGTCGATTCTTCTTGCCTCGTTTAGTACTCACAATAGTTATTCGAGGCGATGATGACGTCACCCCACTTGTTTGCTGTTCTAAATTTTCGTCGCAGCAAGCAACTTCGGAGGCTTGGTTGGCTGGGTTCTCGTAGGCCGATTGCAATGATTTTTGACTTATGGTAATCGATGCCTCTTAGCCTGTTCTCTGTTTTTAGCTTTATTTGCTTCGATTTTTGATGCATCCCTCTCAGTATTCTTCGATTTTGGGTGCGCCATGGCTATTTTCAAAACTTCAACGGCTCATAGTTTCCAAAGTTCACGAGGCGGTTTTTAAATGTATTATATCAATAGATTAACTATTTAATGCACTTTACAGCGACACCTCATTTATAACTGTAGCACGACAATTAACAATGTTAGCTGCGTTTGCAATTTTGTTCACAACTGATTTATTTTTAAAAACACTTGTATGCGATGACTAATAAATTGTAACGTCACTACCGGATACGAATTCAATTGTTCTTTGTGTGATTGCGCAACTCTCCTCTAGCGATAGACATTCTTGCGCGGTGCTCGGCCCGCGGGCGCCTGAAGGGGACGCGATCAAACGTGCTTACATATTTGGTGTCGGTTTTCGTCAGCGCAACCCGGTCACAGACCGAGCGTGGAAGACAGGGTTCCCAGTCAAAAAAGTCCGGATTGCCAGCAAAGAAATTTGCAACAAGAATCTACTTTCGGCAAATTTGCACTATCAGTTTTAATAAAACCACCTTCCATTATGTGTAGATCAAGAACAATCAATCTAAATAAATAAATCGTACCTAATCTATTAAATCTATTTTTCAGAGTAAAAAAATACGTACTGCTGTATTTTTTTGTTGTAACCAGGGCCGGCGGATAATGTGGATATAGTGGGTATCTCTACCCAATCGGAATTTTCGAAATGGGTAAAGTACCCACTTAGATTTTGACAAAAAGTTACTGACGTAACTAGATATGGGGATTTCCTCGTCGCTCGAAAAATCCATGTCTAGACGCATCTTCTTTGTATCTTATTTTACTTAAAAAAATGTAAGTAGGTAATAAGTATTTTTTAATAATTTTATATCCCGACCTCATTGTTATTTAGAGCCATTGTTTAATATAAACTAATGTACGGTACCTATTGTTAGGGATATCAATCGAGTCCCAATGGACAACTGTGCGGAATTAAAATGCTGCAAGATCGGCTCAATTGTATAGCCATATTGCATATTTATTGCAACATCACTACAAACTTGATTTAGAAGAGTTATTAAATAAGTTTATTTCGCAAAATGCAAAGCTCAGCTCAGTTTTTGTATTGAATTTTTTAATTGAATAAATAATATGATAAGAAGAGTTTAAACAATTTTTATATTCCCGCTATGAAAATTAAAAATTTTCAAAAAAATCGGAAACCGCTATGAAATTGAATTATTGTTTTCACCCCGATTTTCGAAAATCGAGTTTTCATCAGATCTGGACGTTTTGAGGTCCTAGGAAGCTATTCTGTTTATTTTTAAGGTGATGTCTGAATGTACGTATCTATGTATGTATGTGTGTGTGTATGTAAACTTTTAATAACTTTTGAATGACTCAACCGATTTTCATCTTGTTTACGTCATTCGAAAGGTTTTGTTTGCCATGATAATTGATCAAGATTGGTTTAAAATTAAATTAGCTTTAAAGCTTGACAAACTGCAGCAAATTTCTGAAGTTCAATTAAAATCGGTTTATTTATTCGCAAAAAACTGTTGTCGAAACAAATCAAGATGTAATGTTTTCTTTATTTTGTTATATACAAAAATTTTAAAACAAAAAGAAAAAGTAAGTTTCAGCTCGAAGAACTCAGATATATTAATAATGTAACAAAAATGTTTTTGAGCTCTCCGAGCTCTAAAATATTAGGATCACTTTGCTTTCGAGCTCATCGAGCTCGAAACACATATTTTTGAAAAATATAGGCATTTATATTTTTGAGTTCAAACTCAATAACGTATGTACAATTACATTTTCGAGCTCGAAAATAGCGGGAAATTTGGGGATGGCCCACAGGGTCAACCGTTTTCCAGATTTTATTTTGTAGTTTTTATTTCTATAAAATTCTCATGTTTATGAGTCATTTCTCTATATAGAATTTCTTGAGGGACTTTCCTCCCTTCCGGCCAACTACCCACTCGGGCCTAACACAACCTGCCGGCCCTGGTTGTAACGTCATTCGGTAACCCATACAATCATACGGCGTTTCGGATCTCTTAATACATTTTTATTTGATAAAAAATTACATTTGTAACAACTTTCAATGCAAAAGCCCTTTATTGTTGACCTATAAGCTACGTAATAGTGTCATTCTTATCAAATGTAGGTATTTCATTACATTTTTTAGAGCCAAGGAGCAGATTCATGGTTTCCTGGATATACTTGGCGAATCTGTGCTTGTCCACATTGTGGACACCATCTTGGCTGGACATTTGAAAGTTTAGATGCAGCCAATGTTGACAAAAAAGAAGACCACATACAAGCCTTTCATGGATTAATATTAGGCAACATTCTTGGAGAAAATTGTAAGTTAATAGTTAGGATTGTAAATAAATAATTAATGCATGTTTGTGAGTATAAAGTGTAGGTTTCAAGAGAGCTGTGAACAGGCATCGATCGTTACCTATGTCCCAGATAGGAGTGCCCCTCCCCGTTACCGTCGTCCACGGCACGTCTTAGAGGACCCAATTACTGCTGCCAATGCAGTATGCAGATTCTTGCACCACACTCAGACTTCACAGATATACCGTCCCCGCCGGCGGAGACGTGGACGTCCCCCTCGTTACACCGTCAACCCACACCGGCCCTCAGCCAACACTTTTACCAGGTATCGGCACGCACCTGGGCGCCTCTCACCGACTCGCGATCCGGTATCCCCCCAATGCAACGCCCTAAGCCGAGGCCCGTTCCTCCTACCGGTTTACCGGTGGGGGAGCCCTTAGGCTCGTTGCAACACACACCTGGCTGAGCGCCTTCTGCGCTCGCCCTAAATTAAACATGACCGGTGACCCTTGAAAAGCCACTAGGACCACAAGAATTTAGCCATTCCGAAAAAAAAAAGCTGTGTACAGGATTCTGCAAGGTCGGCAACGCACCCGTAACTCCCCCGATGTTGCGGGTGTGCATGGGCGGCGGTGAACACTTAGCATCATGATTGTGGTCCTCGCATCTATTTTATATATATAAAGGCAATCTTACATACCATGCACCTAATATGCATTTTTGTAACTTCCATACCATCAGCCTGTGCCTCTGCACTGCTGGATCCCAAGGACCACCACCACACAGTCTTCTGCTCATACAGCCAATGTCGGCGATTTAGTTCAAATCGTCAATCCACCTGGCTGGGAGGGCAATCCACACTATGTGGAACCTGCCTTAGTCGTAACAAATAATACTTTGTGTATACCAAGCTCTAGTATAGGCAATAAATGTCTAATTCTTTATATCAATGTAATTTTTACGACTTTCAATACGTCACTCAACACAGTAGGCTTCACCATTTTTGACCAATAGTGAGTGAAACAGACAAGAATTCTAAAGAACACTGTTGTTCAAAAAGGTGATGTTTACTTTCTTGCGATGATTCAGCATTCTTAACGTGAACGGAGCATACATAGGTTACTTGTGTATTCCTACATTGTTACTACAGTTAAACTAACTCGGCACGTCGCCGAAATGGGACTCTCCGCTCACCTCCTCGCTCGTCTTATTACGTTCGTACCGATAGCATCGCCGTTATGGTTATACGTCACTTATTCTGTTTATTCATGGAGTTTGTTATTGTTACGTTTTGAACTGTTTTTGTTTTCAGCGCCGGCTCTAGCCCATGTAGCGCCCGGGTGTAATCAATACCCTGGCGCCCTCTAGTAGGCGCGCGAACACGGGCGCAGGGTCTTTGAGAGCGCCCCCTAAAACCCTGCGCCCGTGTGCGCCGCACACCCTGCACCATAGGTAAAGCCGGCACTGTTTGTTTTGCATCTATTATTGTTGACGACATGGGGAAGACTATACAATCACGAGTGCATTTCTCAAAGGTGATATGATATACAAAGCTGGCTACAAATACATTTTATTTAATGATAAAATGACAAAGCCGGAATTCTACCATTTAATATTAAGGATTAAATAAATACCACCAAACAATACATTGTTGATGAACAAATGAAAGAACACGGGCATGAAGTCTTGCGTTTGCCACCCTATTCATTGCGACTTATCTCATTGAGTATGTTTGGAATCTAGTAAAACAAAGGGTGGCAGACAAGAATGCGAGTCAATCTGAGAAAGAAATTGAGAAGTTAACGAAAAATGCCATTAATTCAATCACGTCTGACTGGAAATATATCACATACTTAAAAACGGCTACTGGGAAAACGACCGCCTCGAAGAAGTGAAGCGACGAGAGTTAATAATCTCATTAGAAGGTGAAAATAGCTCTGAGTGATACTAATGAGAATGAAAGCAACTTGATCAGAACCTATGTCAGGCGTTGAAGAAATAAGTTACTGCAGCGAATAAAACTAATTTCCTTTACATAATTCTTTTATAATAAAAGTTTGATTAACATAGCCAAGTAGTCTTTTATTTTCCGTCGCACAGTAAAAAAAGTTAAAAAAAAATATAGCTCCATACTATATGTACTAACTCTAACACAAAATGCCTCGAAATGTATTAATTGAAATAATTATAATTCCCTTGTATTCTTATTTACACACCCTACCAGAACAACGATAACGTAATCGGCGCGAGGTGCCAAGTTAGTTTAACAGTGTTGTAAGTCGTGTATACAAGTAGCTTAGATTTACGTATATGAATAGATAGATACATTATGATATACTAGCCTGTTTGTGCTATTTTTTGTTTAGTGATAGAAAACTACACCTTTTCTATTCATTGATTCTGGGCGTTTTTCTTCAAGTGGTTGTTTCAATTTTATTAATTGCTGACAGTAGACATCAGAATTAATCGTTTGGACATGAGGCAAAATCTCGTAATACACAATGCCTTTCCAGCCCCACCATACACATAACATGACTTTGTTCATAGTGAGGCTTTGGGACTATTTGTGATGGCTTACCTCGCTTAGACCAAGATCATTTTCAAACATTGTTATTATAGGTGATCCACTTCTCATCGCCTACAATCTCTGTTACCAATCTCTTCAGAAATGGATTGATTTCGTTTTAGCAACATCTCATATATGAAAATTCTATTTCCCAAGTTTGTGTCGTTTAAATCATGCAGCACTTAAACAAATTTTTACAAAATTCAGTTTATGCAGGTGATCCAAAACTGTTGAGTGGTGAATGGTAAGCTCTTCCGCAATTTGGTGACTGCTTGTGTCGATCTGCTTCAATTTTTTCAAAGATAACCAACATTCACCTTAATAGGATGAGTACAGCAAGGAATATCATTCAGCAAGGAATTAAAATTACTAGACGTAAATTGACTTAACCATTTTTTTGGATTAGTTTTAGATACAGCATCTTCTCTTTAGACACCACAAATCTAATTTTGTGCACTAGAAGCATTCCTACCCTTGTCAGAAAAAAATGTAAAATATGTATATCTAATTTTCTCTTTATTAACTTCCATATTAAATTGTTAAAAAATATGAAAAGATAAAATTTTTAATTTCAATTTGCCATCATTACAAAAAAGTCAGCTGCCAAACGGTATACCACTTTCCCGCCAGTGATCAGAGTTGTCAGAAATATAGCATGGTAAAGTCATACGTTCAAAAAGGCTGCAAACTTTTCAGATTACCTATTATTTCCTAAAATAATTACAGTATACACAGTGGTAACTGCAATGAAAATCGTAGTTCCTAAAATTAATAAGTGTTTACTTTCAGTTACAGATTCCTTAATAATGATGCCGAAAATGCATATGTGAAGATGAAGAAATAATATATATATATTATGAATTTTATTATATGTACAGACTACAGATAATGATGTGAGATATAAGACTGTATGAATTAATTTGTAAATATTAAGTAATAAAATAATAAATATGAATATTCATGAAGACTTTATTTATTTACTTACATTAATGTAGATTTATGAAACAAACAAAGTAGCTCTTGCAAATTTTTTACACAGTTTGAAAGAAGTTAATTAAAGAATATTACTGGGAAAGTATACTTACAAATTAGTATAGCCCTGCACATGATTGCACAGAGACTAAGAAAACAAATGTTATAAACTCATTATCCTACTACTACTTATTCTAAAGTAAACACATCTGAAAAGCAGGCGAAGGCATAAGAGACACATCATTCACCAAAACCTTGCTGTGTATGAAAAGCAGAGGCTTTTCAGTACCTTTAGAAAATGAGCCACCGCACACATTGCAGTTTGTTAAAGGTTAAATAGTTCAGCAATCAAGAGGTACAAAATCATTCTTTGTATCCATTAATTTCAAAAAGTACAGACAAATAATCACCTGTCTTATATTAGAACAAAATATATCATATTATTAGTTCTAATCAAAATTTGTTAAACTCTATCCAACACTGGAGTGTTGCATAAAAATACCTAATTGTTCATTATTATGCTTACATTCCATATTTTTGATACATAAAAAATTACATATATTTAGGTGGTAGCAAATCTATGGTGTAGAGTTTGCTTTGTAGTTGCAGGGGTTGGTACACAGTGGATACCAATGCCTTCATTGACATCCACATCATTGCGAGTTTTCTTTTGCATTATGGCTATTTCCTTTTGTATTTTAGGATTCAGGACTCTCTTATTAGCAAAATTTCTGCTGACTCCACGATTAGCTCCCCGTCCTCTTCCCCTGCCTCTTGACCTGTTAGATGTTTTGCTAGCATTGGACTGATTAGAAAGATTTGATCTGTTAGACCAGTTTGATCCCATAGACCTAACACTCCCAGGACCCTTCCGTAGTCTGTATCCTGCAAATTGATTGGTCAGTTTTGCCAGACTTTGTTTATCTAAATAGCTTGCACTATCCAGACTGTTGCGTCGCCTTTTTGCAAAATCATTGGCAATTTTCACAGTCAGCGGAGAAATCAAATTAAATGAATTGTTCCTAGAACGAGTAAAGGTTTGAGACTTTATGACATTGTTTTGATTTAGGAAATTTAGACGTTGCTCCTTAAGTATTTGATCAGATCTCAACCCTATCATACTATATCTATTGCTGAAATGTATACCCCGGCCACGTTTTGTTATTCCTCTCTTAGATACAGCTAGAGGTTTTTGGACATTATTCATTGCTCCTCTTTGGTTTGTTAGACCAAGTCGGCTATGTACATCTCTCCTAGAGTTCTGCTGATTGTAATTATTACGCTGAAATCTATTTTGTTGTCCACCTGTAAAAAATTGTTTATATATTGAATTTGTTATACTATTTGGGACTAAGTGGTAATATTTGGAATATAATATTTAAAAAATGTGTTACCTCTATTAAATCTGCCTCTCCTAATGAGAGGTGGCATTATGGATGCCTGATCTTCTAAACCCGCTCTCCCTTTAGGTGTTAGGCCCCACTGTCGTGAACGTGACCTTGAAGCTGATCTCCCTTTGGAAATAGACTGGCGTCGCTGGCGGGGGCGGGAACGTGTTTGCGACTGAGATCGGCTGCGAGACTGTGAGCGGCTGCGGGACTGTGAGCGGCTGCGGGACTGTGAGCGGCTGCGAGACTGCGAGCGTCCCCCCGAGCGAGAACGGCCCTGCCTGGCCGGCGTGCTGGAACGAGATTGCGACCGACCGCGGCCGCGACCGCGACCACGCACCCTGCCACGACCGCGAATTGTTCCACCACCTCTTCCTCGAGTCTTAGTCGCATGATTGTGTTTATTTTGCTTTATAATATCGTCTGTAAAAAATATTTTTATGATACCATATTGAACACGCCTTACAACTTGACTAATAAATTAACATGCTAAAAATAGGCTCTAGAATTTATTATTTCTGAATATATATTTCATTTTGCCACTGTAATATAAGTAAAACATTCGAATTATTAGTAATATCTTAAAATAGAGCTATCTTAACGTTTTCCTAGATGGTAGCTGTCATATTTTACTCACCTAGAGACATGTTCACTGAATCTGCCATTTTTTAAAGTTAAATATTGCAAATATTATTGGTAAGATAATTATTTTAAGCGTATTAGTGAAATTTTATGGAACAAAAATGTTTATCTCTTTATGTACGAAGTTATTATAGACAGTTTGTAGTAAAAAGAGGACGACTCGAACATATTACATTTAGATTGTACTTTAAAGGTTTATTTAGTGTTGCTACATATCTCACGTTGTTTTTAAAGATGGGCGTTTTTTTGTTCAGTTAAGGCAATGGTGCAATTAACACATTCTGCCAATGCCAAATTCTCTTAGTATTAATCATCAATTTTAGGACAACCACACTAGTCTAATTGTTCTAGGTTGAGTAAATAACCTGTGGATGGATGATTGACGAATCAAAGAATTCGATTCTTTGGTTCGTCAATCATCCATCCCATCTAGGGACACGATATCGAATCCGATACTTTACTCATATCGCTACCTTTGATTTGATACTAGTATTTAAAATATCGATACTTTCATTTGATAGTCTGTACTATTAAGAGTACTTTGCATCAAGTATCGAATCGATTCAAGCAAGCGACTAACACTAGGGATGGACATTAAGAAAACATCGATGTTTTTTTCGATGTAATATATCGCATAGTGACATCAATGTTAGAATGATATATTGAAAAATACATCGATAATTGCAATACATCGGTTCTTTTTAGAGTTTAATATGATTGTGGTTCTAACATGCCTGAAAATGAAAGTATACGGATGCGTTAAGTTCAAAACCTTTATTATTATGGAAATGGAAAGACAGTTTTCATCTGTCTTTCCATTACTGTATAAACAGGCTCAGCAATATCTGCACTCACCTGCAACATCTGTTCCCTCAGAGAGGCTATTCTCGAAGGCAGGAGTGACAATAAGTAGAGTAAGGAACAGACTTAAGGGAAAGAGAGTTAATAAACTCTTGTTCCTCGGTGACTGCACTGAAGAAGAGTGGAACATTTAAGGCGCGGCCCCTTAGGTCCAACGCCAGCACTCATTGTCTTTTTTTTAAATAAAAACTATTTCTATAATGTTATTGATGTTTTCATTCGAGTTTATGACTACAGGTATATTTGACTACCCCTGTGGCCTAGCGGTTAACATGCCGCAACATCCACCTGGTGTCTCGGGTTCGATTCCTGGTCGGGTCAATTTCGAAAACGATCTTTTCTAAATTGACTCAGGTCTGGGTGTTCTGGATAATGCCTCCAGAGATCGTTGTCTGGTACTGGTTCCCATACTACAAGGTATCCTAGTTTGGGGCCAGATAATTTGTATGAGTGTCATTATTTATTTATAGATAAACCACATAAGTCAGTCCTCGCCCGCGGCGTTAGAGGGGGGCCGTGCGGCGGCGAGCGGGAGGCAGATCCTGCCCCCTGCCTCATCAGAATGAATCTATCCGATACTTACTCATATCGCTACTTCAGTTTCGATACTTTTACTCATTAGATACTTTTGTTTCGATACTGGTACTAAGAAGATATCGATAGTTTTGGTTTCGATATCGTGTCCCTAATCCCATCAGATTTATGATTGGCCCGCATTGCAGAGCCCGAAAGTCATGACCTTGCGCCCTCAGATTTCCACTTGTTTCGGTCCCTTAAGAATTCTTTAGGTAGTGTAAGGTTAACATCAAGAGAGGACTATCAAAACTACTTGTCGCAATTTGTTGACCTAAAATCCCAAAATTTCTACAGCAACGGGATCATGCCACTACCTACAAGATGGCAACAAGTTATAAAACAAAACGGCACACATATATTATAATTAAATGAAATTAAACTTTTAAAAAAATTGTCTTGAATTTGTATATAAAATACGAAGAAACTTTTTCCCCGATCTTATATACATGATAAGATATGATAGTTAAGAGTAAGTAAATTATATACGTACCTACTTATGAGATGCTATGCCTGCGGAAGACTTTGTCTTTGAAGAATATTTTTTATACTATCGAAGTATGCAATTCAGCATTTTCATAAATATACTGTTTCGATTAACCAATGTTTAACTAAAAAAACCATGACTAGGTATCTGCAAACATTTATTTTCTACCTACTTGGATAGTTAGGAAATTGTCTTATCTGTATGAGTGTTCCTTAGATTCTAAATCGATGTGATTGGTGGTAGTCGCTCTCGCTACTCGCACTTATATGATTAAAGTAAGAATAATCGAGAAAGACGATGGCTGGGGAATGACTTGAATTTATGACAATATATTTTGGTTTTGTAGGAAAATACAAAATAAATGAGTTAATTACATAAAATGCACTTGTTACGCGCGCTCACATCAGGGAAACCGCTGAAACCTCCAATACCTACTGTGTGTTTCCAATAAGACAGCAACGGAGACATTGGTGGCGGTGCGGCAGGTGTAACTGCGGCAACACATCATCGCACCGAACCATGAAAATTCCAGTTACTTATAATCAAAGCTAGATTAGGGTAGCATCTTAGTTTGTAATTACAATTAAATTTAGTATTAGTAAATTGTTTTTTTTTTTCGCTCCTCCGACGGTGGTCTACGTAATTCACTTCAAATCTCTTAAATACAGTGCACATGTAAATAATAACAATGTTATATCTCACACATTAACATTAGTATTTTGTCGATTGCAGCGTTTGATGTCAAATGGATGTAAATATTACAAAACGAAGCACTATAAAGGAGTTGTGGACAATTGACCGTCACGTAATGAGCAATTGTTAGTATTGCATTGCTTATCTGGTTGAATACATAGAAGTCATTGCTTGTGATATCGAAATTGTACCTATTGATGAAACTTTTATATTAAAGATGTCTTTTATACTGTGTTGTTATCTTTGTATTCTATATATTTGCATGTTACAAAAAAAACTATTCCATGTAACATTTATATTAAAAGTTACCTATTATTTCCTTCATTTAAAAAATAATATTGAAATAATTTGTAACACAATGCTTCTACAACCTTATTAGTGCAGCAGTTCCTTGTAATGACTTAATTTCAATCTCCCTTGCTACACCGTGAACACACACCGCCCTTCAGCCGACAATTTTACCAAGTATAAACTTATATCGGCACGTGGGTGGGCGCTTTTCACCGACACGCGATACCCTCCCAAAGCAATGCCCTAAACAGAGGTTCGTTCCCTCCGCCGGTCTTCAGTTAGGTTTCCTTGGGTTCATTGCTGCACACAATTTTTGCTCCTCGGTGAACGCCTTCTGCGCTCGCCCTAAACCATACATGTGACTCTTGGTAGGCCATTAGGTTTTAGCCATTCCGAAAGAAAAAAATAATAATTTCAAAGCCAACTTATTGAATTATTTAAATTATTGAATTAATCTATCTAACAAAATTAATTAATATATTTCACAGTAGCACGGTGGGGACATAAATCGTAATTTCTCACTACTTGGTAGGTGGGTTACCCCTAAGTGGAAGTAATCTTTCCCAGTGGGATTGCCTAGTCACTAGTGGGTAGATTGGTCCTTCTGAACTGGTACTGACATGTATCTCGTTATCACCATCAGGTGGACTGGCGGCTTGTCGTCAGCCGGCTTCTTTCTATAAAAAAAACAGTGATTCAAATTAAGGAAAAATGTAAAAGGTAAATTAGTAGACATTTGTAAGAAATATTTGTACATTACTTTATTCTTCTTATAGATAAATCAAAAATATTCCTTCAAGGACGCAAATAAAATACAAATTTGAGTTTCAGATTATTAAACAAACCTACTTAACCTTTTATCAAAATCACTATTGCCATCAATTACAGCGTTTTGACACTCGGCTCACAATATACATTGCAAAATGGACAAGTTCCGTTGTTCACTTTTATGGGATATGGTTTTCGCAATAATGAAAGCATCTCGGATGTTATGTCGCTGTGTATAAAGCCGCTATACTAACACATAAATTTGACAAAAATATTATTGTTTTATGCAATTGACTGTACTTATATACAATTTAAAATATTTATAACTTAAGATGAGAGTTGAGTCATATCATGAATAATAAAGTGGCACTTAATATGTATAATCAGAAGGCCATTTCTTTAGGCTTGATCAAGAAGATTGTTAAGGCCATAGTTCATCAAAAATTTAGAATATTTTATTACATTAAAATATGTATTTCATAAAACGTTAATAAAAATACGTCAATAATATCAAAATTTAAGTACTTGTTTGTGCAGGGAAATGTACGAAATGTAGTTATATGTTAACAATGTAATTCTGTAAGTTCGTTATTTGGAGGACCAAAATAATTCACAGAAAAAAAAAATATGTGGACGCGTGTGGAGTTACACAGTCGCGTACCTTTATGACGTTTATAGCGTACGCCGTGTGACGTCAGGCAGGGTAAAGGTAAATGGGTACATTGTGTGTCAGAGCAATTTATACTATAGTACTTACATATTGCAAAAATATATGTTTCATTATTATAAGAATTATTTCAAATATATTAATAAAGTATGTCCTCAGGTATCACTCTACACTCAAGATTAGACTCTTTACAGTTGATACAATCGTAACAATAAAAAACATATAATTCGTTAGAACAACGTTTAAATTTTCACAATAACATTATATCGCGCTACAGGAATGAGAGTTCGCCCGCTGGCATAACACTTGGCACCTTTTGAGTATTACGCTATCATATACCTACTCGTACCAGTATTCTTTCATAGAGAACCGCTACAAACTAGAGGAGGCACACACTTAGGTATACGAAAAATAGTTCGAAAAATATCATCCAAATAAATACAATCTTATCCTAGGACATGTACAGTGTGAGTGTGTGTGTGTGTGTGGTGCGGCGGCTACAGGCGGATGTCAGTAGTGGTGGGTAGTAGTGCGGTGTGCGCGCGCCGCCACTCGCCCGCCGCGCCGCCCGCACCTGCCGCCGGCTCCGGCGCGCCCGACCCGTACCGGTGCAGGCTCAAGAACTTAAGGTTCGCCACTATCGATGAATTGATCGGCCGCGTAGGCATGTTCACCGTGGTCGCCGACCGCTCGATGCGTCGCGCACGACCCTCCGCCGCGGCCGGTGCCAGCTCCAGCGAGTGCCCGCGCAGCCGCGACTGCGCGAATCGCGGCGTCAACCGCACAATGAGATTGTCCTCCTTGCGCGCACACTTGCCACCACTCGCCTGCGACTCCTCCGCTGGCGGTTTCGACTTCTTCTTGAAGAAGAACGGTGTCAGCCGCTCGGCGAGCGGCCGCGACGCGCTCGCGCCGGCGTCGTGCACGTTCGACGTTGAGCTCGACGTCTTCAGCGGCTTCGTGGCCGCCGACTGAGACTTTATTGGATTCGATTTCCTCTGCGTACTAATTCTAGAAAACGCCACATAGTCCTCCTTGTCTGTTCGCTCCACGCCTTCCTCGAATTTGACGTCGCCCGTTTCGCTCTCGGGAGTCTCGTCCTCACAGACTTTTAGAATGCAGTAGTCCTTTTGCAGCTCATCGAGCAGGCTATCGTCATTGGACACCGTGTCGGCCTTGCCGGCCGCTGTGGAGTCGTCGAGAGCGGGTGTGCCCCCGCTGCGGAGGCTGTCCGTGGAGTCGGAGCGTGTGGCGTGGGGCACGGCCTCCTCGTCGGACCTCTTCGCAGCGTCTAGGCCTGGCTTGGGGTGCAAGCGCGCACGGGCGGCGGAATGTGCGCGCGGTGGTACGGCAGGCGGCGGCTCGTCGGCGGGCGAGCGCACGTGACTCATGAAGTCAGTCATCAACTCATACTCGGTGCAGCGGTGGGCGGACTCGGCGTCGGGCCGCGGCCGCCGATCCGGCGGCTTGGGCTCCACGTCCACGTACTCGCAGAGGGGTGGCGGCGCGACGGATCCGGCGGGCGGTGCTCGCATGGGCGACAGCCGCGGCGGCTTAGGCGGCCGCGCCGGCCGGTCGGGCGAGGGGTCGCCGTCGTCGGACTCGTGTTTGAGACAGGACATGGTGAGGTAGCCGCTGCCGGTGGAGCGGTCCGACTTGCCGGAGGAGCGCTCGTCGGCGTGCCGCGCGAGCCTTAGTGATTCTGTGCTGGAAGTGAAGTCGCGCGCGGCCGGCGTCGGCAGTGGCTTGCCGTCCAAGTCGACGCCGGCCGCGAGTTCGCTGCGCCATGCGCGGAACAGAAACTGCCCGCACTCCACATTGCTGGCCGCGCCCGCCAGGTGGAGGTAGTTGTCGTCGCCTATTGGCGCTTGCCTGGACAACAAAAAATAAATTATAAATAAAGTTTCCACTCATTGCATATTTTATTATATAAAATATGTGTAAAATGTGTTTATCTATTGGTCTAAAGCTTCTGATGTGTTGATAAAATCAAACTTAAAAGCTTGTTGGTAGTAACGAAAGGTTGAGAAACACTGCATTAAATTATTTTATTAGGTTCGCCAACCACACACCATACAATATTCATTCTATGCAAACATGATAACATTATAATATAATACACACATATGGCAGCATCTTACAAGAGAACACGCATTCATATTGTAACATGTTTAGTGGTCAAAATACATCCCGATAAGCCGGAGTGCGGGACGAAATCACTCCGAAAGATTAAAATTAAATTAACAATTTATCCACTTACTACCAGGTAGACTGTATGCTCGTCCACCGCTGTCTTTCTATAAATAATAATAATAATTTCTTGTCTGTTTGGAAAACTTCCTGAAAATGAAATCTGTCTGTTTGTAAATTGATTGTTATATTGGTGATTGACTGTACTGTGACTGGTGTAAAGTGACTGTACGGTTTCTGAATCAATAAATTATCCTTTCAATGACGCCGTCTAGGCGGCGACACTCACTTGCTGCCGTACTTGGTCTCGCGCAGCAGCGAGCGCCGGTAGACGCGGTGCCGGTGCTCGAGGTCGAACATGGCTTCCTGCAGGTCGCGCAACGTCAGTGCCTCCGTCTCGCGCTCCTCCACACTCATGCCCTCTGTAAATAGAGGATAACCAGGAGTGAATTTACACCAATAAACATTCAAATAATTTGACAAATAGAGATATTTGGGAAAAAATAATAATGGACAGCACGGAAATAAGGACACTACCGGATTGACATTAATTGTGACGTCAAGCTCGAGAAAGAGGAGTTATAAAAAAATGGACGAAACAAGAATTTGTAGGGACTCAGAAAAAAAGCACGTCGGAAAAGCCCACGCAAGTACGGCGCGCTTATACCGTAATTCGGTCTGAATAACCGTCAAGTAGTAGGACCATGGGACATGGGGGTAGCCTGTACATGTTTGACAAACATGTTTGAAAGTTTTTGCGATTTTTGTCAATATAATGCTCTTTGATAGTGTGATTATACTCTGTTCGCGTTAAGAATGCAGTGAATCTGATTATTTTACCTCGACTACTATCTGTTCGCGTTAAGAACGCATGTTCATTTACCGTTCATTTGGTTCCCTTTTATATATTTTATTAAACGACAAATAATTAAACTATCTGTCTTAACGCGAACAGATAGTAGTCGAGGTAAAATAATCAGATTCACTGCATTCTTAACGCGAACAGAGTATAGTGCATCTTTTTCTATCTTCATATAGCAAGAGCGCGGCATGAATGAAGATTATTAAGAGCGAATTGCACAAGTTTTTTAAATTTATTTCATACGACGGTGGATTGAAAAGTTCACAGCCTCACATAAAACGAATTAAATATTTTTTAAAATTACCCTCATTAAGTTCATATTTTCTTTGGTTGACACGGTATAAAATTGTATTACTGTAGAATTTGCGGTTTTTAAGTTAGAGCGAGTTAAGTGAGAACAAGTGCAGCGTTTTTGGAAAATGGAGAAAACTGTACAACGTGCGGTCATCAAACATCTGTTTAAAAAAAGGTTAACACCAAAAGAGATCCACGATAACATGAAAACAACATTAGGGGAATCTGCCCCGTCGTATTCCACTGTGAAAAAAGGGGTTGTAGAATTTAAACGTGGACGAGAGAGCATCGAAGATAACCCTCGCCCCGGCCGCCCTACGACGTCTACGACTGAAGAAACCATCGCCAAAGTGTGTGATCTCATATTGGAAGACCGTAGATTGACTATCAGGGAGATTGCTGACACTATAGCCATCTCGTATGAACGAACGCAAAACATCATTGTTAACGAACTCTGATTTTCTAAGGTTTCCGCTAGGTGAAAGATTGCTTTCAGTTGAGCAAAATTGAGAGTCGACTCTCAATTTTTCGCGACTCGGAGATGTTTGAGGCTGATCCGCAAGATTTTCTTAACAGGTTTGTGAGAATGGATGAAACCTGGGTTCACCACTATACTCCAGAGTCAAAACAACAATCCAAGCAGTGGTAAAAACCTGGTGAACCGACCCCAAAGAAAGCTAAGGCAATTCTGTCGACTGGCAAGGTGATGGCGTCTGTTTTTTGGGATGCTAAAGGTGTCATCTTGGTGGACTAGCTTCCGAAGGGCGAAACAATAAACTCGGCATTCTACTGCACCCTTTTGCGTCGTTTACGTCAGGAAATTAAACAGAAACGCCCAGGATTACTGAGAAATAAGTGTTGTTCTATCGCTCGCGTTCACGTCTCTGTTTTGTCCATGGCTCAAATTCGTGATCGTGGATTCGAATTGCTGTCGGCTTATTCTCTTGATTTGGCGCCGTCGGACTTTCATCTGTTTCCACCCCTGTTTTCCCACCTAAAAAACACCCCAGTGGCCAAAAATGTTCATCAAATGAAGAGGTCGAAGCCGCAGTGAACTTGTATTTTGAAAGCCTTGAGGAATCTTTTTTAAAAATCGGCATGGAAGCTTTGGAAAGCAGATGGAAGAAGTGCATAGAGCTAGATGGGGATTAAGTAGCAAAATTTTGTTTTCTTGACTAGGCCGGGAATTTTTCAATCCACCCTCGTATTTCAAAATTGAAGCCATGTTTGACAAATATGATCGTACATTTGCGCTCATGTTTGTCAAACACATACTTTATTGGACCAGACACGTGACAAATTATTTGAACGTTTCAAAAACGCTTAATTTATTAAGCGTTATTTCCTCTCGTTGGAGGCTACGTATCGGAAAGCGCAGTGCTCCTAGATTAATCGACGACTTGAAGAAATTCGTTGGTGGTGGTTGGATGAAAAAAGCTGAAAATCGAGTGGTGGCGAGCTTTGGTGATACCCAGTGCCGGTCTTAGCGGTTTCGTCGCGGTGTGCGCGATTTCTGCACGGGTCGCACGCTATTACCTATATCCAGCAGTGATATAGGCCGATGGTATGATAACTCGTAAAACTTGTTCGTGTTTACCTTGCGGCCTGTGCAGCCGCTCGTCGAGCCGCTGCGCGTGCGCGACAAGCAATGCATGCAGGCGCTGCAGGTCTCGCGCGGGATCGAGTCGCAGCGCCAGCGCCGCGCCCCCCCCCACCACCGCACTCGCCTGCGACGCCCGCTTCGCACCCACCGCAACCCTCCGCCTCGGGCTCCGCACGACCACAACTGTGAACGGAGATGTTTTACATTTAGTTACATTTATTTATTTTATCAGGTTCTCTAACAAGCTACCATACATTTGCATTACAAATACATATTACTTATACATTAACATGTTATTATATAACAGCTCCCTTACAGAAGAACACAGCATGCGAAATGTGTTTTATAAGAACATGCAGTCCGCATCACAGTTGGTTAGGAAAAATAGTCTAAATCTAAATAATTACCCTAAACAACGGACCATACGCAACAACTCGAGAGTAGTATCAATAACAAGGGTAATTTTTTTTTTGATACTGCTCCTTTTCAGCGTTTTTATTATCAAATATTATTCAGTATTTTTTTTAATATTCAGTTCCTTTTTAAACCCAGGTAAGATCCCCACATATATCTAACTTTGTGATAAAGGACTAGATTTATTAGCGTTAGTTCGATGTTTGTTTATAGAAAAGAAATTATATGTGTGTGGTCGGAAGCTGGGTCGTGGGACCCGGTTTAATATAATGGAACTGTTTATGAATCCATTCATGACTTTGTAGAGGAAAACTTGACCTGCCATTCGGCGCCTATCCGCCAATGTACACGATTTAAAATGTCTTATTTTGTCACAATAACGAAGAAGTTCATTGTTTGCTCATTGATTTCGACAGCAGATAGAAACATCTTTTTTGGACTCGTTCAATTCGATTTGAATGACAGTCGTAAAACGTACTCCACTACACACTAGCACAATATTCTAACTGACTTCGACCAAGTGTCTTGTATAATGTTATTTTGCTAGTGATGTATTTGAAATCCCTTCCAGTGCGCCGGCAAAGCCTAAAGCCTGATTATCTGTTTTAATAATTTGATTGTAATGCTCTCAAAAAGTAAGTTTTTTTATCAAATATTATAAACGTTTTATTTCCGTAACTTATTCTAGTGGTTAATCATTCTGTTTATATGTGGACCCCAGTTCTTGGTGCCTTTTGGTTAACTTTATGTGCTTGCATTTACTTATTGTTAAGAGTAACCTGTTAATCAAACACCAATTTTTTAAACGATTTAGATCTTCTTGCATTTTTTTGGAATCAGTATTACTTTGTATGACTTGATAAATTTTGAGATCATCTGAAAACAATAAATATTCAGCGAAAGTAAAGTTGTCAGGCAAATGATTCAAGAAAAAGAATTGGTCCCAAATGGGACCCTCATAGTACGCCAGAAGGCACCAAAAACCGCTCAGATTCATGACCGCATACAACTACTTTCTGATATTTAAATGACAGAACTTTGAAGCCATTTGAACAATTCACCATGCACTCCAAGAGCATTTCATATTTCCTAATAATATTTCATGATCAACTCGATCAAAGGCTTTACTTATGTCAGTGTAAAGTGCATCTGTCTGTTTAGATTGATCTATAGCATGTTATCTATAGTGATCTATAGTGTGAATGTTAATCTAATAAGCTATTAGATTAGATAAAGTCAATTACATTTTTGAAAACCGTATTGATATTTATTTAAAAACAATTTCAAGTGGGTTGAAAAAAACGGACAAACCACTAACTCCAAATCTTTTGCCAAACAAGATAAAACCGAGATAGGCCTGTAGTCTGTTATGTTATTCACGTTTGAGGTTTTTAGAATCGGTACCACATTTTAAATTTTCCAATCAAGTGGGAAAATACCGGACCTCATGGAATTGTTAAAGATTGTGCACAATGGCTGACACAGTGAGTTTGCATAGGATTTAACGAAAATAGGTGAAATTCAGTCAGGTTCTGCACCCTTGGCAACATCTAACTTAGCGCTTTCTTAACAGACATGTGTAAAACCTATCGTGTGTATAGTGTTTTGCAGACAGTTAGGATACGAATTCTTTGCATAAGGTAGTATGAATGGACAAGAAATTAGACTGTGGTCTTGATTCGTGGGTTTCAAGGCAAAAAATGAGAAATGACGTGCATAAAGATTGCAAAATACTACCTGGAGTATCAGCCACAGAATTGTCCAAAAACATAGTTTTCGGGAAGGAGCTTTTTGATTTTCTTTTATTTTTAACAAAGGTGCCAAAACGATTTTATATTATTGTCTACTGCTATGGATTCTTCAATTTTCGGTTTCGTAGAGCGACGTCTCTGTCGTGTGCCTGCACGACACACGACAGAGATGACGCTCTACAAAACTGAAACTAGCCGATAGTCTTTTTTTAACGGCCGATGTGTATATTACTTTCGGCCGGGAAGTGTACATTGTTGTAAAAATGAAAAAAGTACTCCGAAAATTAATTGACATTTAAAAGGGGAATGTCAAATTTTGGCCTGTTTATGAAGTAACATGAACCAAAATAATTTTTACATGAAAAAACGGATTTTATTTTCAAAAAAATTCTGCAATTTTGGACGAAATATAAAGATGGGGTCATTTTTTTAACGTTTTAAGTATTTCAATTCTTTGATTCACTGGATCTATTCAGGCGCCCCCTGTAATGCAAAAACGCTACTATTCATTTATTACTCTGGTGCGTTGCAATGTATTGTCAAGGATTATATAACTGTCCTTGCAACTTGCGTTGTATTGTCCGATTTTAATAGCATTACTGCTGTTACATATTAGTATCTATTGATACTGTGACGAAATATAAATGTTATAATAATAGGGGTTAAAGTATGAAATTGCCGTTTTATAGTAATAGATACTTTGAATTGACATAAAACCTTCATGGTGTGAGATTTTCGAGTGAAACTTTTTTCACATGATACCTATGAGGTTCTTGTTTTAAAAAATGTGCAACATTCGATTTTCGACTTTCAATTGTTTTTTTTATTCAGCTTAGACGGGAAAGATGGATACTTCGAAAATCCGAGTAATCTTTGAATACGAGTTCCGACGCGGAACTAACGCGGCAGAAACGGCTCGCAATATCAATGCTGCGTTTGGAGAGGAGACTGCTAATGAACGAACCGTGCGTTTTTGGTTTAAACGCTTTCGTAATGGAAACTTCGACTTGAAGAACGAACCACGTGGAAGACCGCCCACACAGGTGAATAACGCTGAATTGAAGGAGATGGTGGAAGCCGATCCGAGTCAAACTACCCAGGAATTAGCGGCATGGTTTAACGTTACCTTACCTACAATATTGACTCATTTGCATCAAATCAATAAGATAAAAAAATATGAAAAATGGGTGCCTCATGATTTGACTGATCTGCAGTAAGAAACGCGTGTTGAAACTTGCGTTGCCTTGTTGAATCGGTACAGAAATGAAGGAATATTGGATCGAAAATGCAATGGCTGACCCCAGGTCAAACGCCGCAACAGTGCCCTAAGGCAAAGCTTACCAATAAAAAGGTAATGGTAACTGTTTGGTGGTCTATTCGTGGTGTTATTCACTATAGCTTTCTCAGGTCTGGTCAAGCAATAACAGCAGATGTTTACTGCGTCGAACTTCGAACAATGATGACGAAACTAGCAGTGAAACAGCCCCGACTCGTGAATCGATCTTCACCATTATTGCTCCATGATAACGCAAGACCTCACACTGCACGAGAAATCGTTGTATCTCTACAGGAGCTGCAGTTAGAAACCATACGTCATCCTCCGTACTCGCCAGACCTTGCTCCAACGGACTACCATTTTTTTCGTGATTTGGATTTTCTGGATTTGATTTCTATGTGGTAAAAAATTTTCTTCCCAAGAGGCAATACAAAATGCTTTCACACAGTTTGTCGAATCTACATCCCCAGAGTTCTATCGCAAAGGCATAAATGAACTTCCGATTAGATGGCAACAATGTATAGATAATGAGGGTAAATATTTTGATTAAATAAATATGTTAAATTTTAGAAAAAAAACGAGTTTTAATTTTTCAGTACAAATCGGAAATTTCATATTTTAACCCCTAATATAATGAAATAAAACTTAAATTCTTGAATACGTACGAAAATATAACAAAATAATAAGTTTATCCCATCTTTATTTAAATATATATTTATTTAAGGTTATTTTAAGGAGCTACTTTATATTAGGCCAAAATAACAATAAGATTTTCCTTTGAAAATGTTGACCCGATTCTTTACTGGCCAGACTCAGACAAGGTGTCTGCATACTGACGGCACACCGAGTGCGAATTTTGCTCGAAGCTTAGACACGCTTGATCTGGCCCAAAGTGAAGTGTAATGTGGTGGCATGTCACTAACCAAGTCCACTGCGCGTCCACGTAGTAGCCGCGGTGCGGCGGCGCGGCGGGCGAGCGACGGCACAGCGCGCTCAACAGCCGCACCCACTCGGCGCGCTCCACGCAGTTACTCGCCTGCACGAACAGCACGCGGTCGCGGTGCACTGACCACACACACACACACACACATTTTATACAAATATTTATTTATTAAACGAGTCTTAAGTTTGTATCAGGTTGTGACCACGGTTTGTGTAAGCCAGCCAAAACATTATTAGTTAAAAAAGATGACACCTATTGTTTTGCTTGAACAATGGACTTATATGTCCCGACACGAATCTAGAGCCCTGACCGTTAGAAGTCATTTTTGGGTCTGTTCGGCGGGGGGAAGTGAGGTACGACGAGCGGAGTGCCAAAACCAAGGAAACTCAATATAAAGTACTTATTAAAAATGGTTTTATTTGAACTTTTAAAACGTGGCCCCACCATGGTTACGCCCGTGCTACGATGTGTTATTAAATATTCATATGGTTCTACTTTAATCCGTCCAATTCGGAATCCGTCCAGTCCGGAATCTGCCCTATACGTACAATACCAAAAATAATCTGGCTCTAAGACCTATGTGCTTGAATGTACACATGCACATCTACTATTTCCTACTACTATTTCCGAGACCTCAAGATCGATGCCGGGGACTGATACTGCATTCTTAAAGCAAACAGAAAATAGGAGAATAAACAAGTTTGCTTTACATATCTACAAGTACACATATAACATGTGTTAGATGTATTCATGAAACCATTAATTCTGAATTAGGCGGATATCACACGGCGTCACACGTCGCAGTGTGCGGTTGCGGTGAAGCGGATTCAGAACTACCGTACGGTGCGTGACGGCGAAGAGGCAGGCGGCGCATAGTTAAACCGAATGCCGTGGTGATAGAAAAACGGCGCAGTACTGCGGCGCCTCGTTTTTTATACTCTGCGGCGTCACCGTACTTCTGTATATGTGTACACGAGGCGGTGGCCATATGCCATGCACCATATGGTTCCATACAAACTTATGCGACGTCTATAACCGTGGCGCCGTGCTCTGCTCCGGTGTGCGACACCGTGTGAAATGTGCCTTAATTACCGTGTTGTACACAAATATCAAAGTAGTTATATAATGTACTCACCAATCTGGAAGATGTTGTTGGCACCGAGCGGCGCGCCGGCGGGCGGGCAGTCGACCGCTGCGACGGCCAGCACGCCGGACAGCGGCAGCCGCCGCGCCGGGCTCTTCGCACCGCAGTGCGACCACGACAGCTCGCCGCTGCACGACACGAAAGAACGACTATTACAATAGCACTAAACAACTCTATCATATTTCAGAATTGACAACTTATAAACAATTAACGAGCCAGTTCGTGCACTTTGCTGCGTTAAGCATTTTCCTAATGTCGAGTTAGTTCATTAAAAACAGGCATCCACGTCGCACGCGGTTTATTTCACCAGACATTCTGACATAACCTCTGTGCGGAATCACAACAAGCAGCGGCCTGCACAAACAATATAATTGGATAATTAACCCTTCCATACCTATTAAATAATCTACCAAACGATGTCAAAAAAATTAAAGTATGTACTTAAAACACTTTATCAGTCATCAGCATCACTGGAATGATTGAACAACCTGTATATTACTTAGCAAATAAAATGTAGCTTAGAATTATAGTAACAACCCTAAATTGACCTAATTTTTTTGTAAGTTCATTGAAAGCAAACTTTATTAAAATTTTAATATAATCATAAATATTACCATATTATTGGATTTCCATAACGATTTAACCAAAGATCTCCTTTTTTGTATAAAAAATATTTGTTGTATGTCTTGTTCTTTTTCTTTCCTTTTTTTAATGTAAAGTTGATTAATATATTTTTGGAAAGTATTGAAACTTCAGGAATCGTATATCTAAATTGTATTTATTTCTCAACGTAATCACCTTCCAATCCAATACACCTTGAATAATGTTTTGAAAGTTGCTCAATTCCATTGGAAAAAAAAGGCTTGATCCTGGGTATCGTAAAAGGACTTTAGACCGCACATGACCTCATCATCTCCGTGAAATTTTATACCACGTAAATGTCTTTACAAATTGGTAAAACGGTGAAAATCACTAGGTGACATCAACTGAAACCCAGCCGTTCGGATGACAGCGCCTGCAACATCAGACCGATGCGCAGGTGCATTGTCATGATGAAAAAGCACTCCGGCATTGTATGTCATGGCATGGCTGTATGTCATTGTAGTATTGTATGCAGGGCCGTCTTTAACCTATTGGAGGCCCTGGGCACTAGGATAATGGGGCCACTATGACAGAGGACTATTTTATTAAAAGCCACAAGGAGTAGATAAGCGGATAAGCGAAATTCTAGATTTATTCAACTGTTATTTTTATTTCTTTACAATCACATTAAATGAATAGGTAATTATAATATAATCCGGAAAAGTAACTCTTTTAGCATTCACTATACGCAGGTTAGTGCTTAAAAATCTATGTTGATTGAAGAGGTACCCTTCTTTCTACGAAGTATTCTCAAATATTGAAGTTTAAAAAAAAAAAAAATTAATATGAAGCAACTTATGATGCGGATCTTCCGGTACTAAAGGATCAGCACACGATGTACAGATCTCGCAACAACAGTTGAGGCGAACACAGTACTCACACACGCATTTCTAGGATACACGATGTTTTAAAGTTACCGTGTGATTTATTTTTTATATGACTTATATGTATGACATATTTTATATGTGTGACATTTTTTTGGAATACGCTTATATTTGTCATATATTTATCTTGTAATAAATAATAACTACTAAGTGCATATTTAAATTAGTAAACTGTAACTGTAACAATAAAACTGTAAAAATACAGTTTTATTCGGTGATATTTAAACTTTGACCATCTTTTTAATGTTATGAGTGAAATAATTAAACACTGTAAATACAATTTCGCGACTCTGTCCGTGTAATGTTTTGTCTGGTTCCGTCTTTGCTGATGATGTCATGAGTCCATGAATTTTATATGTGGCGCAAGGGCAAAACAAAATAAAAATATTGCACTATAATATTTTTATATTACAAACTAAATAAACATCGATAACACCTTTAAAAATGATAATAAAAATCACTGGAATAATTAACATGTGATCACGTTACGAGCAATACGTGCGATAACCTTTTAAGTCGACATGACCAAAACGAACTAAAAACACGCTGTACAAAATCCAATACAAAAACTACAAACTAAACTTTTTTCACTTTATAAAACGAGTGCAAGCAAGCGAGACAGGAAGGGATTCTCAGTTCCGTTACACAATAACGTTGCCGCTACGAGCGTGGCTGTATCTGTATACACCAACACACATAAACCTACGCATGTGTTGTTCGCTTCAACTTTCGTTGCGAGACCTGTAACTTGTAACAAATCACCATAAAACGCCAAATCAAGTATGTAATCGTTTATTGATATTGCGAATGTTATTGATTTGTTTTAAATTACATTGAGTGTATCAAAAAAGTAAACCGGACATTCCCCAGCTATATCATGTGATAATAGGTATTCATCGATAGTACAACAGTTCACATTACTTAGTCACTCATAATGATAAATTTATCATAAGGATTAGAGCCAATTGCATTAAAAAGTCTTACTAAGAAGTTGCTTAATTGATTGGAAAATTAATTAAGTATCTAAGTTTTGCGCACAGAAACATATGGCGAAAAGACGATTTTTTATTGTTTACCGCGTTTACCTATTGTAAGGGAAACCGACATATTTTCCGACGTTGATCGCCATAACGGTTGTTCATGCGTGGCTAATTTTCGACGGATAGCTAGCAAAATTTCTCCACCACGCCCCTGGTTTGTTTCTATATAATTTCTGTCCCTTCCAAATACCACATACCTTTCATCAATAAGTTCCGAGTCACTTATCCCGTCCAATAGGCACGTCTCAGTAAGTGCATTGATGTCGTAATTATTCAGGTATAGGTTTCTCTTAAAAATATTAGTTTTGCTATGCAGGCCTCGAATGTTCTGGTAAGAAATACTAAGAGATGGGAGGCTGGCGACGTATAAGGGCATAATATCTTATATAGTTAATATTAATTAATTAATTTATAATGATATCGAATCCCAGACAACTGCCCAATGTGACCATTTATTAGTAGAATAAAATTAAAAAAATAAACTAGTATTGAAATGTGGACCTGGACATGATTAAGTTAGATTAAATATGATATAAAATAAGTAATATTTTGTAACTTAAGCTCCTTAAAACTGCATTTATAGGAAATAACATTATATCAGCGGGTAGAATTCATGTAAGAAAATAACTATTAGGGCAATCGATAACATAAACCGAGCATACAATTGCCTAAAATAGACATAGTCAACGTCAAAGGCAATAAGTAGCAGTAATAACAGCATTCAATAACGAACCTAAAGGTGAATAAGTTAGTGAATATAATTGTTTGCATACATACTTTAAGCACGCCCCACAATATTCGAACAAGAGAATGCAGGTGAAGCAGCGGTTTCCAACGCGCGGGCACATAGCAAGCAAAATAGATTTATAACGCTTTTTAGACAAGATTATAACTTTTGTGGTTTAAAAATTTAGAATGCAAGATCTTCATTTTATTTTTTTGAGATCGGATTCGGTTTTTATGTATAAGATCGGCGCCGTTAGAGATTTTCTTGCAATTATCTTGCAATGTTTCACTCACGCAAACTGAAAATTTTGTTCTGTAGTTAAAACTTTGGTTTTATTTAAGAGTTGAAGAGAACTGTTAAATGATATTTAATGAAGACACGTCCTTCTTCAGTGAAGCCCAAGGAATCTAACTTCAATTTTTTATGTTTCCGAGCAGTCATACATAAATTCATCAGACATTCCTCATGCACATACATCTCCCCATACACAGGACAATGTGTATGAGGAGGCTCGTGTCCAGCAGTGAATACTGGAGGGGCTGATTGCAATGTTTACTAGGTACGCTAGGATGAATGTAAGTGTGTACCTGGTGAGCCGGAAATGTCGCCGCTTGGCGCGCGCCCAGCGGCGACGCGGCGATACGGCGCCCGCGCGCACGCCCTCCAGCCGCTTGATCATCGTGCTGCAATGTTTATTTATTTATTTAAACAGGTCACCAACGAAATAAACATCAGTAACATTATACATAGGGTGACTAGGTAAATTTTGAGATACTCAAATTTCAAAAAGAGAACTCATTTGAGCTGTACCGTTTTTAAAACATCATTTATTTGAAATTCGAATTCCGAAAGCCATGTAGTCAAAGCGAAAAAAATAAAAATGTTTTCACTTTATAATGCATTTATATTATACTAGCTGTGCCCGGCCACGCGTTGCTGTGGCTGCCCAACAGATGGCGCTTACCCAGTTTTTACCTGTTTTTGGGTAAAAACTATTTTTGTTTAAATTTCGATTAGAGTATTTTCTAGAGTAATTTTCTTTTTTTTTTCGTGAATTTTTCAGATATTTTAATAGTTATTCTGCTATTCGGTGCGGAGACGAATCCAACAAATCAGAGATCATTAAAATCGGTCCAGCCATTCTCGAGTTATAAATGGTGTAATTAACCCGACTTTGTTTTATATATATAGATTATATATTATATTGCATTTCGCGCGCGTTTCTTTGCAACAATGGAATTCGAACGAGAACATTTTCGTGCAATGATGTTATACGATTTTAAAGTTGGTTTAAATGAAAGTGAGTGTAAAGATAGATTAGAACCGGCTTTCTGGGTCCTCACACCGTCATGTACTATTATGTACGTCATAATTATTAGAAGGTTTTCTCAATTTAAACAAGAAAAATTTTCCTTGAAAGTGAAGTGGCCGTCCTGAGACTTCTGTAACGAATGAAAAGATCGAGGCGGTAAAGAAAATGTTGCACGAAGACCCAAAAACTACCTACAAACAGATAGAGGAAACTTATGATTTCGTCGCCGGTCATTCATGAAATTTTACACCAACACCTTCAAATAAAAAAACTTTGTTCGCGTTGGGTTCCTCATTCACTGACTGCTGAACAAAAATAAGTTCGCGTGAGATGGTGCAGGAAAATAATTGTAAAATTCGAAAGTGGAGAGAGACGGAATATATTTTATATTATTACTGGATTAGTTGGATCTATCAATATGATACATTAACTAAGCGGCAATCAGCGGTTTGGGTGTTTCCAGACGAAGAGCCTCCCAGGAAGGTCAAACGTGGGGCGCAGTATGGTACAGTAAAGTGTACTCGATTACCAACCATATTCGAATTTGTTAAATCAAAAACGTCCTAAAACAGGTTTGGGAGGGCAAAACTTACCCAAGAGTTTTTGAAGACCACAGAGATCCAAGAATTGAGCCACCCTCCTTATAGCCCCGATTTAGCTCTATGCGACTTCTTTCTCTTTCCAAAAGTAAAGCTTAGACTCCGTGGCATTCGTTTTGACAGCCCTGAAGACGCTCGGAATGCGTTTATGGCAGCTGCTGAGGACCTCGCTAAAGAAGAGTATCGCCAGTGCTTTAAATCTTGGTTTAGACGAATTAATCGCTTTATAGAGACAAATGGAGAGTATTTTGAGAAGTTGTAATCAAAATTTGTGTAATAACAAAAATATTTTTTTATGTATCTCATAATTTACCTAGTCACCCACGTACATATAATAAAATAGTAACAGAGCCGTGTCAGTCCATGAAATATTTTTTGAAAAAAAAATTGCAGTATACTCTACGAACGATACAGAATCCAAATAATTTTTTAAAATTTTCTTTGTCTGACTATCGGTGTGTCTGAAGGCGCATCAAACAAAATCTGGTGGACGAATTTTAATGAAACTTCGTATAGTTACAGTTTATGTGCCCGGTTAACATTAAAGGCTCCAAATTATAGCGGGCGGCACGGCAGCGCATAACATTGCAAAAATCCTCTTGAATCGGTTTCATACATTTTGTATCGCAAACCATCGCACACCAGAGGCAAGGGCCCCATCTGCCCCACCGAGGCTACGCCTATGACCACTAGTATATTTATATACTATTTATAGTATAGCAAAAAAGCACTATTCGCGAATAGAAATACGAATAATTTGCCTTCGCGTACTATTCACGGTACTATTCGTATTCGCGAATACGAATAGTACCCAGCGCCGGCTCTAGCCCATGTAGCACCCGGGTGCTATCAATACCCTGGCGCCCTCTAGTAGGCGCGCGAACACGGGCGCAGAGTCTTTGAGAGCGCCCCTAAAGCCCTGTGCCCGTGTGCGCCGCACACCCTGCACCATAGATAAAGCCGGCTCTGATAGTACCTAATGTTCTACGTAAGCACTTGTAAAATTAGTAAGTGACAGTGAGGTCCAAAAGTTTCCGGCCTGACATATTTCTAGATGTCTAAAAATACAAATTATACGTCATTGTAATTGTCATTTATCCTGCTAATTCGTGTATATTTTTTAGTTTATCGCTCGTTAGTTTTGATTCCTCGACTCTTAGAAAAAGGAAGTCGCAAAATCTTTAAATGTTTAAACTGGAATATCGTTCCGTGATTCAAGTTACTTACAAAGGAAGGTGTAAGCCCGACTGATATCAAAGTGTACGGGGATTCTTCTCCGTCATTTACCACCGTCAAAGATTGGGGTAAGCAATTTTGTTTAGGACGAGAGTCCATCGACAATGAACCTCGCTCCGGTGGATCCGTTGAGGCACTCACTCCAAACAACATCAAATTAGTGGAAGAAGTTCTGAGCAACCGAGGGCTAAAGACGAAAGAAATAGCAGCAAGGCTTTCAAAAACTACAGTCGTTAGGATTCTTCATGAACATCTATCTTTATATGAATAAAGTTAGTGCGTAGTGGGTGCCAAAATTTCTTACAAGTGTGCAGCGAAGTGAACGAGTAGCGTGCTCTGAGGAACATTTAGAGGCCTTTCAGAGAAACGGAAACGATTTTTTGGAGTAGATTGTTACTGGGGATGAAACTATGTTTCTTTATTATAATCCCCCTTCCAAAAGGGAGTCGATGGAGTAGCGTCGTTCTGGTGAAGCACCTTTGTTTTATTTAATATACTCGTAATTTGTTTTATGTATTTATGCATGTATTGTATGTTAATGTTATGTATGTGATATATATTTGTGTACAATTTTAAATTTTAATTATTTTTATTTTAAATAGTGTAAATATCAGCCCATATTAATCACTTTTTAGAATGAGGCTATTTTAGGACTTCAATTCTTTTGAATGTATAAAACACCCATAAAAATGTGTCCGTGAGCTATATGACGAAAATTTATGGCCTATCCTAGCACGGGCTCTTTGCCTATTTGGATAGCTGTGGTTTATGCACCCGTTCCGTCTGTTGACGTGTGCTTGTCTTTAAAATTGAGGTGTAGATTGGTCCGTAAGTTGTTGTTGAAATAAATAAATATGCTATGGGGGTCACAACATTAATAACAGAGAAGTGGTAAGCCTCGAAAGAGAGCGGAACGAACTAGAACACATGTGCACTAGTTATTACATGTGCACAAATAATAAATGACAGAATACAATAGGCGACGAATAAGGCTAATAAAGAAGAAATACAATTTAATTTTTAAAATACTTACCCATATCTTATCCAAACGAAGCACAAAACAGACGAAGTTATAATGAATACTAGTGCAATTGCACATTATAAAAAATCATAAACAGCATTGCGGGATGGAGCACAAACTTACCCTTCTTTTAAAAGCACGGAAGTCTCTTGCACGTTATTATTCTGCGTGTCTGAGCTAGTGGAGATTATTTCGAGGAACTGCCTTATAGCTTGCACCTGTTGAGGGATAATAAAAGTCATTTGGAGGTTCTGGATCTTGGGGTGTATTGTTACAATAATATGGTAAATGATCACAATAATTAAATAAAAGTATACATCTAGAGAGGCGTGCGGGAGATGACTGGCGAGAAGAGTGTGGACAGGTGACGCTATACTGCAATATGCTGACATTCGAAAAAAAACACCGTGCGCGTTCTTCGTGCACTGTGTCCCAACAATCCTGCATGACGTCTGACATGTAATAACTTTGTTCGACCCAGATGAATTTGAGTCAAAGGAATTTATAGCCCTACCATTCATTTACTCTCCCATCTCTTCTGTCACATAGTCAATTCTTCTTCATCTCTTTCTTTATTAGCTTGTAGACACAAGCTAATAGGGAAAGGGTAAGAATGCATTGCGGATAAAAGCGCGCGGTTAAATTGATTTCTATGTGGACGGACGTATTTGCGGATCTGATTTTAAAAACGCAACTCGCTATATTTCTCTCAGGGATTTAAAACCGGGAATAGTTTTACGTTTCCTTGATTATTTGTTAAGGCGGCAAACGTACAGCAGAAATAATGTAATATACCGCATTAATATAACAAATTCTACACATTGTTGTTGCTTGTCTGACGTTATTAGCTTTGTTTGCACAACGTACAGAACAGATTTTAATTAAATCTGGCAGGGAGGTAGTCTAAAATCAGGATACATAGGATACTTGTTATCCTGGAAAATTTGTTATCTTTTCCAGGCAATTAGTTTTAAAATAAAATCGATGCAGGCAATGTTAGTAGTAAATATATGCAATATGTTTGTTCAAGGATACTTCTTCAAAAAATATTTTATGTAAAGGTTGTTCCAGATTGAACGCCGGATTTAATTTAGAAAAAAATAAAGTCATTGTTTCTCCGGCTCTGTGACATGTGGCACCGTCCTGTTGGAACCACAGTTGATCGAGGTCCATATCATCCAATTGGTGCCAAAAAATCTATTATAGCATGTTCCGATACCTCTCTATGCCTATCTAAATATCGATACCTAAAAAAATGGTCCTATGATCCCGCCGGACCAAAAGCCGCACCAAACTGTAACTCTTTGAGGATACATCCATTTTTCATGAATCTCATGAGGATTCTCAGAGCCCCAGATACGACAACCTTGCTCATTGAAGTATCCGTCAAGGTGGAAATGGGCCCCGTCACTAAAGATGATTTTTTCGCCAAAATGATGGTCCACTTCATATTGCTCTAAAATAAATACTGCGTTGTTCCTTCGTAAGGCGTTTTATGTTGACTAATTGCAACCAAACCAGAGCTGCCAACCGTCAAACAAAAAAATGGCGCGAAATTTAAATCTGGTGCTCAATCTGGGACAGCCTATATATGTGGTGACTCCCTTTTACCGGCGGCTACGGCCAGGGCACCGATGTGCATTTAATTATAGGACGTGCAAAATTAATATATATATAAAAATACAGTTCATTTTAAAATTTAATTTATGTGTTATTATTTAATTAACTGAATCAACAAGATTCAATGTGAATATATACGTGTCACTGAAATAACGAAAAAGCTGAAAATAGGTTGTTCAGAGTCAAGAGTAGAATTGATTCTACTAGTTTTTAGAATATTATTTTTTCATTTTTTCATAGTACCATTCTAGTATATCATTCCGTCTTGCGAGCTGCGTCACGCGCGCCGCCCGCCCGGTCAGAGTACTGAGTTTTAGACAGGACAACAACACCTAACATGTTTTGTAACGTTTGATTTATTCTTCAAAATAATTTAATTTTTTATTAGAACACTGATACATTTTAAATTGGTTGCCATGTTTCAGCTTTTGCGTTATTTCGATGAAACGTTGTATAGTGTGTATCTCACATGTCTGGGCGTGCAGAAGCTGCGGTAGAGCTCGGCCATGTACTCCTCCTTGCAGACCTGGTGCGCCGACCGGCTACTCACCAGGTTGCCCAGCGACTGGATCGTCTTCGAGATCAGCGTCAGCGTGCGGTTCGTTTGAGGGTCCTGACAACATGCATTTATTTATTACCTGACTAAGTTTTATAGTTCGCCCACCAATTTGCCTACTCAGTACTCCTTTTTTACTTCTGTTGAACCAAAATAAATACTCGTTACAATAAAAGATGGTGTGGGTCGATTAGGCCGCGTGATGTCGGTCGGCTTTAAATTTAATTAACATTATTACAGGTATGGTTACATCTTAACAATTCTGACACATACAAAGCATATTATAGATACACATAGTACTATGTGTATCTACAATATGCTGTGAAAAATGTGAATATATAGACGTAGCTCACAGAATACTATAGCATCTACTGTAGTACGGAATGTCTATTACTACTACAAAGGATCTCATGGATGTGTACCCAGCTCAAGAATCGTTAACCACACAATAGAGTGCCGATATAGCTTCTGTGTCCTGTGCATACTTTACCTAGATGAGTTAATCTGGTTGTGTTATTTTCGAAAGCATATATTTCAAAAATAACACATATTTAATGCAATCTGTCGTGGTCACAATTAAGTACTTAATGTTTATAATATTTAACAACTAGTTACTTGTACATATTTTTAATGAGCAAAGACACTTCCCAGTGTAAGAGTGTTGTACATAAATATAATAAATGACTGTGTGCGGTGTGTGTGGTAACTAAGTGAATGTTAGATGACTGCAATGCGCTAGTGTTTAATAAATAAATTTTATGTGTCTAAATAATTTAGTTTCTTTAATCAAAATTGGACCCTCTGTTTTATCTCGTACCTTGTCAAGAAATAAATATCAAAATGTTTGCTAATTTTGTTGTACAAAAGCGGACCAGTTATAAAGAATTCATGAAGACTGCTAACACATAACTTCAGATCACTTAATGCACTTAGTAGATCACTGGATTGAATTGATACCTTTTTAAGATTAGTAATAATTTTAATAACATAAAATTGCTTTTGGGTTGTTTTTAGCATTAGAAAATAGATGGTTTTTTTATATTTCGATTACGGATACATCTCAAAAAAGTCCAGGGGTAAGACAACATTTTATATTTATTTGTGTACTAGATATCCGCACTAATTGTAGTATGTTTATTAATTAATGCTCTCATCACGTTGACAATTTTTTCGGCTGTTTTATTGGCATTTTCCATTACCATAATACAATTGAAATTTAACAAATTAACGGAATGTTTTATAACTACATAGTTTAATCGTCTTGTCAGGTTTGTTGTCAAATTAGTGATTTGATTTTTAGAGATAATATTTAAAATGGATGATAGACGATGAGTGTCAGAAATCTCCAACAGTATTGTCGTAACAGATAAGGATGTCTTTAATAATATATAGTCTAGACAATTGTGAATGACACCATCCCATATCTTCCCGCGGATGCCTTAATGGCAAGGAATAACAAATCCGCTACCACAAGCCCTGACGAACTACTATACTTCTAAAAGAGTGGGCTCGCCTCACCAACCCGCTTGGCCAGCGCGCCGTTTTAAGGCGTTTTATCCCCACGCACAATGGTTGTGGGAATTCTTTGTCCATGCGTAACAGTGATCGAAAAAAGGCCTGGTTACGGTTTTATATGTTTGCAAATATTTTATAAATCAACTTCCGGGTAGAGAAGAAATAAATAATAATCTATGTAATAAATAATGTGTTACACTTACAATCTGCTCAGTGGTGAGATCGAAGAGCCTCGGTCCAAGTATGGCGGGTGCGAAGAATCTAAGGAAGATGAACCCCGAGACGACGGAATAGCGCACCTCCTTGTTGCGCGGGAAGTGGCGCACGGCGCACTGGCGCAGCGCGTCGAACAGCCGGCACATCACCGGCGGGCACATGCCGTACGACGACGTTATTGCTGCGAACACCTACACCAACGAACACATGAATAAACACATGGCGTAGTTGAAACAAAGAAAAAAAAAATATTTTATTGACAACAACAATATAAAGGGTCGGCACATAACAGCCGCGTCGCGCCGCAGCGCGTCGTACTGCACAAGTACGACAACGCGCACATTACAGACGCAGTGGGCCGCAGCTCAAGGCAATAATTTAAGTCAGTTAGCTGACAGCCGACGTGAAGAATTGAATGTCACAACTATTAGCTGTTACATTCAATTCTTCACGTCGTCGCACAGCGAATAAGTCTCGAATTACGTCCGTTAACTGCGCCTTTTCAACGTAAATTGAAAATCTAGATTTTATGTGTTTAGCAAAAGAACATAGTTAATATTAGTTTTTCACTAACGTTAACTACTAAAATGCCACTCCGATTATCCTTGAAATGATACAAATTAATTTAATTACAACTTACGATTATATAGGTATATATTATATATAATGTGTCATGCCGCCACCGAGGTATGAACTTTTTGTTCTGCCAACAGTTGGTAGTAATCCTGTCTACTATGCAAAAGCTCCCGGATTCGATTTCCGGTCGGACAGTCATTTGTTTAAAGACAAATGTTTGTTCGGGTCTGGGTGTATGGTTTGTCTTTGTGTGTGTCTCTGGACCCACACACACAGGAGATGCTAGTGTAATGTTATCCATTTTCTAATAAAACAAAATATGATTAAACGTTTACAAACGTTCTGAAGAGATGTTCAATCTGATGGCAACTTCAGATTTTTATCATGGCATCTCTCGTCATCGAAAGACGGTTCATCTGCACTTCCTTGACAAACAGTTATTGCGTACAGTGTGGTCTTCAAGACATTATGCCGCGAACCCGTCAGTTGTGAGACGAACTGATAGCTGAGGTTTTTTCACTTAGTTACGACATGGGGCTTTTCAAAAGGGATGTGAGTAGAATTCTGCAAGGTTGGCAGCGCACTGGCATCCCCCCCTGGTATTACAGGTGTCCACGGGCCGCGGTGACCACTTAGCATCTCATGGGCCGCCCGACCGTCTGCCAGTCATTTCAGAGAAGTGATTATAAAGGAATATACTAGCAAAGAGACAAAAATTCTCGTCTAGGCAAGCTTTTACTCCAAACGCGCACATTATATCCGTTCTGTCGAGGCAAAAAAAGCGAGGGTCTGATACAATTAATCCGTAGCCCGCGATGCTACGGATACACTACTGCTAAAATAGTTTAAAGATCGATCGCAATTATCGATCGATCGATCAATTTCAGTCAGTATTACTAGGAGAGGCCTATGCCTCTCCTAGTAATACTGAAATAAATGTCAACACAAATTTTAACTGACAAAAATACCAACGAAAAAGCCGTAGACATTTTCAGATAGATTTCACACAGTAGTTAGTAAGTCAATACAGCCGTTAGAATAAGACACAATATGAGACATCGATATCCATCCTCACTGTCTGTTTGTTAAATCTTTACAATTAAACTACTGAACCCAATCATGCCGATTGACACATACTACTATTACCCAACCAATATTTAGTAGCTGTGGTGTCGTTTTGGAGCAGGTGTCTGAAATCTATTTGATTAATTAGTAATGTATTTGTGTGCGTAGTAATGTACCCGTTCGACGTAGTCCTTGAGGTTGTTGAGGTTGGGTGTGACGGCGGCGGCGGGCTTCACTCGCGCGGGGTCGATCTCGCAGGGCCGCCGGTCGGCCAACACGGCCGCCAGCGTGGGCCGCAGCACGGCGCGCAGGTACGACGCGCCGCTCAGACGCATCGCCTCGTCCATCATCTTCGACACGAGCGTGTTGCCGCGGAATATCGTCGTTGCGTCGCTGGAAAGTAAATTAAACTTTTAGGATAATAGTTCTAGTTCAATAAGATGTAATACAGACATATGTGTGAATAAAAAGTCGCTAGAAGAAGACGCATTAAAATCACATTATGTTCAGTAGCGGTTGGTCCAATTTACGTTAAACGTTACGCTTAATAAATAATACATTATTTTAGATTTATTTATTTTGGAATTAGGGGAAACTATTTAAAATATGTATAGTACATATATAACTCTTTTTTAAGTAATTTAGTGGGAAGAAATTTAATGAATAGAGAAATATAAGAAAAGTAATAAATCAAATATATAAATCTAAAATAATCTATTATTCATAAAGCGTTACGTTTAACGTAAATTGGATCATCCGGGATTAAACGTCGTAATAATGAAGGTTAGATTTAATATTATAATCGCAGTCGCATATAAATATTCAATAGCTTTAAATATCTTAAATCAACGATCAGAATAAAATCGAGGACGAGATAAAAGCACGGGTCATTGCAGGTAATAAATGTTTCATATAAGAAACTTCTTGGCCCGAAACTTCTCAAAACCAGATCTAAGGTCATCATCATGTATAAAACTGTTGTTAGACCTGTAGTGACGTACGCCTGCGAAAACTGGGCTTTAACACAAAAAGAAGAGCATAAAAAGTATAAGCAAAAGAGCATTACCCAGTGAAAGAAGTGATGGAAGCAATTGTGTAAGAATGAATCACAAGTTGGAGGCACTAATTCAAAATGAAACGATAGTCAGATATTGTTAGTACAAGCGTCTCCGATGGGCGGGCTACCTGGAACGAATGACTGACAATAGGGACGCAAAGAGGATGACTAAATACAATTCGCAACAGACTAAGAGGCAAAGGAGGGGAAAAGATGGGTTATTGGAGTTGAAGAAGTAATGGGAAAGCATGCAATAAATGGAAAAGGGAAGCAAGAAATGGAGGCAAATGGAGTAAAATAGTGGAAGAGGCCAAGACCCATAAAGGGTTGTAATGGCGCTGGAAGTAAACACGATATGAACATTCAAAAGGAAATATTTCAAATTTCTTTATAGCAAAGTAGTTGAGACTACTTTCAATATGAGTTATCAGAATTAAAAATCGACGATATAGAACCTACGTGAGCATGGATATCTCGGCGTCGGCAAGTTCCTTGACGACGGGCACGATGAGATCGTGATGCGTGAAGAGGCGCACGAGCGGCTGCGCGGCATCCGTCTTACTGGACACCACCTCGCCCAGGATGTACACCGCCGACGCGGTTATAGGCTGCAATAGATGTCAATTAATTAATTACAATTATGCTTTAAGCGGTTACCACAAGCCCTAAGGAACTACGCCACCAATAAAAGAGGACTCGCCAACCCGCTCGGCCAGCTTGGCGTTTTGAGGCAATACAATGTCTCAGGGCCTCCTCATGCACATTGTCTTGTGCACGAGGAGGCTCGTGTCCAACAGTGGATACTCAAAGGACTGGTTACGGTTACGACCTGCCGAAAACACTTCGAAAGAGTGAACTATTGCCTTATATCGTTACTCGCCAAGATACTCGCTCGGTGGCGGTATGTTTCAGAACATTTAAAGAACACGCGCCCCTACCCGCTTTGAACGTCCCATAACCTTAGGCTTCCTTTTCCTTGTCATTAAATGCCTAATAAGGTGCTTTGAATAAAATAATTCAGTAACAATTAATAAAACTACAAAATGTATCGGTAACAAACCCGTTTACTTTATTTATACCGGTTTAACGTAAACTGTAAACAGTTCCGTAACTTGTTCATATCCGTATCTGTCCGGTAAAACCGAACCCGGTAAAAGAGTATACAATATATCTGGATCTGAAATATCATATTCCTAACAACCCTAGTATATACTAAGTTATGTAGTAACTACTTTCTTTTTATTGTAGACATAATTAGGTTAAAATTTAGAGAACTATTTCTTCAACTTGGATACAGCTTAATTATTATAATCGATAATAAAGGTGAGAAGTGAATCTTGGAAGAGGTTCGTCTATAACCGCAGTAAAAAAGTAATCATCCTTCAGGTAAATTGCAAGATTTTAACAGCAATTAGAGCTATAGTAAAATTTAACTTTAAATGTATTTAAGTTATTTGCGCAAGAAGTATATACCTGTTTTTAATGACTGCAATTAGTGAGTTTATTTTAAAGCCCATCACCTCTATTGAATTGCCAATAAAAATAAAGCCCGATGCGTATCCGAAGTTGTTAAACAAAATAAAGTTTTATCTTTAATTTATATTAATTTGCAGTAAAATGAAACAAGTACTGAAGGGATCGGCAATCAAAAAAGGATTTATAGCCATTTTTATAAAGGGCATTAAAAATTGTTCAGCAAAATATCAATTATGTTACCTTTTATTACAAAATGTGTAATTCGTTCAATATCCAGTATATTGTGGTGGATATTTATTCATATATATAAAAAAATAAATAAATTGATAAAATACATAAATAAATTTATTGATATACATACATGGTTCGCCATATATTGCGAGTACGTAATAATCAACAGAAAAGTTCGCACAGAGAGCTATTGGCAGGCAATTTGCACGGCTTTGTCCTTATACAGGATGCAAAACAGTACAAATTAGGTTTACCTTTTGTTGCGCTCTGCGTAGGAATAATTCTTCTAGTTATTTACAACATTTAACATTCGTCGTTAAACACAGTCTTTAAATCAGACTGAGAGTATTGCAGTACTAATTAAAGGGGGTTCAGGGTCGTACTTCGGGCGATATAAAGGCACATAAACGGGAGATAAATGGACAGAATTATATTGTTACTTTTTGTTGCACACTGCGCAAGAACAATTCTTCTAGTCTTCTGTAATGTTGTAGCGGGAAAACATGGTCCACAGTGTACTGCAGTAAGAGTCTCAGGGAGCCGAGGGTCGCGCTGCCAGCGGCAGAGAGCCGCGTGCCGGGCGGGGTCGCGCCGCGGGACTGCGCGCCGCCTGCACGCGACGTTAGGAAGAACCTGTGGAGTTAAGGCGCACAGTTAACTGATGTATTAACTGTTACTGATACTTCTGTTAATACACTTCTGTTACTGATACTTCTGCTACATAGCATTACGGCTCTCAAAGCAAGCTATTTGCAAGGCGGTCAAATTTACCGATCTGTGAAAATTGTCTGTCATTGGGCAGCAAAAAACTACCAAGAACGTTTTATAGTTTAGATTTTTTACAATAACTGCAATATTTTTGACGCAAGTGTTGACAATGTGGAAAAATATAGAAATAATTGAAAAACATTATTTTTCTACACCTTGAAAAACATAAACATCCTTTACAGCTCCGCCCGGATACTTTTAAATTTATAAAAATGCATTTATTTAAAGCCAGGATAACGGAGGAGGGTTCAGCTTAGTGCTTACCACCCTATATGATAAAAATCCCCTGATTGTGAAGTTCCACGATAAGTCAGAACCTGCAAAGGGTTTTACCACCAAAGGAAGAACGTTAATCAGCGGGGTTTCTAGGTCTTATTTATTTATTTAGGGCTTATCTATTAGATACACACAGAACATTGTTAGAACATAGCATCATTTTTATATGCATTTAAATTACAGATATGCCAACATTCCAATACAGACTTATATTTTCGCAGAACAGGTTATTATTGGGATATTTTTACCATAATTATTTCTACGGTATTTAATATAAACTAGTTTAAAATTGAATGGTCTTGTTGAAGATCTAGTTACACTGATGTCAACGAGCGACGAAAGGGATATACATTCATATCGGTTATTTATAATTTTATCTAAATTTACTAGGTAGAGTTCATCTTTTCGTGAATTTAAATCGTTCATATTGAAATATTGTAGTCGTTCCATCACAGCTCATGGTTTTGTAACGTATACCAGCAATGTAGAAGTATTTTCAAAAAAATATCTGTATATTTTCTAGACGTTATACGTTGTTCTGAAAATATGGATACCATATCAAATTACAATAATCAACATGACTGCATACTAAGCAGAAGTAGAGACATTTTAAGGCCGGTATTGATTTAAATTATTTTGTATTCCTAGGAATAAACGCTAGCATTTTATAACATTTACTTATAACAATATCAACATGTTTTTTAAAGGGCATTTCACTGTCAATAGTGATTCCTAACTGTCTTTAACTTCATGCACTGTTTTTAAGGTTGTCACACCCTAAGATTTACTGATCTGATTCACATTTGACTCTCAAGATTATTACTGAGAAATCTTAAAGGAGTTCTCTGATGGAAACTTATAAAAGTGTAAATTCTCACCAAGCTCGCGGTTCAGCTGGCGTCGTCTGCCGCAGGTGTAATCGCACCTCTCCGAGGAATACAGGGGTAGCTGCGTCGTGCCACACCGACACCCGCGCTTCACACGCTACACCCGCCTAAAATAAAAACAATTATTTATTGGTGTATTTTTATAGAAATTAATATACATGAAAGTTTTATGAGGTTACCCACCGATTGATCTTTGTCCTTGGGGTCAGCTTCCATGACGAGATCGAAGCAGAAAATTTCATCAAACTGGGGGTTAACAGTTTTCTTTTTGGGCTTTGTTCGCCTCTCCACTCTTCGTCCGTTTGAGTACAATAACGTGACGAGAGCGAACGGGTCGCACTGTCCATTTTTTGTGGTGAGCTCGGAGCACTCGAGCACTCGGAGCCGTATCGTGTCGGGTCCTACGCGCGCCGTGCAGTGTCTCTCGGGGTCCGACCAGTAGTCGGCGGCGGTGGGTGTGGGCGACGCGTCCGATTCGGACATCGCGTGCATAGGGGGTTTCGTCCGTGTCGCCCATTGGGCTCGATCCTTGAGACTTTCCGACCGAGAAAGTGACAACGAAGGTTCCGTCGCCACCGCGCTCAAAAGTTTCTTACTGGTCGAGCTCGAACACGAGCCGAACCTTATACTTTCTTTACAATATTCGGAGAGTCTAACGAGATTGTTGGCTTTGGTTTTCGCCGAGCTGTTGTCGGCCGCCGGGTCCGGGTCGGGCGGCTTCGGCTCCATTCGTAATCGCTTTCTTGAGTCTTCAAGTGTGAGTTCGATATATGCCTTGCCTTGCACCTCTGAGTCTGCATCGACAGGTCGCAATGCAAACCAATGGTCCCTATTGTTATATCGGTGGAGATCCTCTCTTTTGATTGCCACCTTTCCGAGCACCTTGTCTTGTTTGAGATGCTTATCACGGTCGAACACGTATATGGATAGGTATCGAAATCTTCGGGGCACCTCGAATTGGAATTCCTCTCCGAAAAATGGACTGCAACAAAAAGAGTAATTTATTTATTTAAGGCTTATCTAATAAATACATATAGGATATTGTTAGAATATTCATAGCATCGTGTTTTATATGCATTTAAATTACATATATGTCAACATTCTCATACAGACGTACATATATATATACAAATAAAGGATATCTTATGAATTAAACATGACATCTTGACATAAAAGGAAATGACATAAGGTATAACTTGACATAAGGAAATGGGCGTGTCATAACATAATCTAATGAAAAATAAACAAAAGAGATCAACTTCTGAGAAAAAAAATATGTAAATTGAAAATGTAGCTTTCCTTATTACATTTAGGTACTGAACAGCGGACCTGATAATTTTTTAAGTGCTATTTTATGAGAAAAAAATGTCCAATTCACATTTATAATATATTTCATTATATTTACGCAGATGACTCATTGGGGTATTTTTACCGTCATTATTTGTACGGTATGTAATATAAAATGGTTTAAAATTGAGTGGTCTTGTTGAAGATCTGGGTACACTGATGTCAACGAGCGATAAAGGGATGCACAATCAATTCGGTTATTTATAATTTTGTATAAAAATACTAAGAAGAGTTTGTTAATGCAAAGAGTTCATATTGAAATATTGTAGTCGTTCATAATAGCTCATGGTTTTGTAACATAATAATATACCAGCATAAGCCTTTTCAAAAAAAAATCTGTAAATTTTCTAAACGTTGTACATTGTTCTGAAAATATGAGTAGGTACTATACCAAATTACAATAATCAACATGACTGCGTACTAAGGAGAAGTAGAGACATTTTAAGGCCGGTATTGATTTAACGTCTTTTGTATTCCTAGAAATAAACGCTAGCATTTTATAACATTTACTTATAACAATATCAACATGTTTTTTAAAGTGCATTTCACTGTCCATAGTGATTCCTAAGTCTTTTCCGTTTCCGGGAAAAATGTAAATGGTAACATTTGTCAACGTTTAGCTGCATGACATTGTTCTTACACCAAATGTTTACACTATCAACGTCTTTTTGTAATAACTTCTGATCTTCAACAGTATTAACTATTCTTAAAATTTTCAAATCAGCGGCGTATAATTCGAAGTTGACATTCTTTTATTTCATTTATGAACATAACGAAAATCACTTGACCTAGATTGGAACCTTATAGTACTCCAGAAGTAGATACAAAGCTTCTCCGGGAATAGCCATTAACAACAACTTTCTGCGAGCGATCTGCTAGCTTGAAACCACTGCAAGAGAGAACTAATTATTCCGAAGTGGGTGTTCCGAATTTCCGAATCAAAAGGTTTGCTGAAATCACTGTAAACAGCATCAACTTCATTACCAAAGCTCATCTTGTTAAGTGTTCTATCAACAAAAGCAAACAAATTTGATGCTGTTGAACGATTTTTGATGGATCCATGTTGATGATGTGTTATTAATTGATTGATATGCCATACGGACATAGCAGGGATTTAAACACATTGGCTACGATGGATACTGATAGGTCTGTAGTTCATAGCATTATTCTTATCACCAGATTTAGGTATAGGTACGACTAACGCCTCTTTCCAATCCTTGGGAAATATGGCGTCTCTGATTGATCTGTTATAAATAATGAATAAAGGAGTACACAACAAATATGCACATTCTTTAAGAAAAATGGGATATAATCCATCACTTTCAGTACTTTTCGTTAAATCAAGCTTTTTGAGATATTTTACCATGTCCTCCCCAGATATGTGTATGTGAGATAAATGGTTAACATTATTAGTAATCACATTGCCAAAACCTAAAGATTTGTCTGAGAGCCGCCTGCAGTCCGATGCAAAATTATTAAAAATATCAGTACCATCATTTGCAATTACACTATCTAACTTCATGGGACATGGTATTAAAGACTTGCCTTTACATTTATTATTGAGATAAGACCAGAAATGTTCAATATTTTGTTTAATGTCATTAACATACCTGAGACAGGCGTTATGTATTGTATTAATTTATTAGTTCTATCTCAAAGCAAAGTATATTCAAATTAATCTAACTTTTTATTGTTTCTTCATCCTTTGTCTACATTTTTCCTTTAATACTTCTATGGGATTCTGACTAAACCAGGCTGGATATTTATTCTTAGTAGGTGTTAAAGGTACATGTTCTTTTATTATCTTTTTAAGATTATCGTAAAATACTTTTACAGTACCTTTTATCATTTTAAATACTTTTATCGTAAAGTACCTTTCAAATGGTGAAAGAATTTTTGAAATCGGATTAATAGTTTCGGAGATTACCTCCTACATCCAAACTTACAAACTTTACCTCTTTATAATATTAGTATAGATAAAGCAAAATCAATATTCGACGTTATTAAATCAAGTATTCTATTGTACTCGTCGTTGACAATATAATTGTATTGTTTAAGATTATATGAAGATAAAAATTGTATTAAAGTGACACCTAAAATATTTTCCTAATTACTAGGCGTAGTGGAAGATTGTAATAATACTTGAGATCAAACATTTTCACCAAGTTGAAATCGCCTAAAAGAAGAACATATTTTAAATTATTCTATATATTACTACCATTTTCAGTAAACTGTATAAATTGTTCAATTTTTTACGGTAGGGGGTAAATATACATATGAGTGTATCACATAGATGTATATGCAATGATTTCTGGTTTCGCGTTTTAAAATCCGGCAATTCTAACGTTACCCACATATCCTCACAGCTACTCGCGAAAGCATAATTTCTGTAAAAGATCTGTCAACTGCTATCAATACACCTCCGCCCTCTTTATTTTCTGAAAAAATACTGGACACCGCATATCCCTTCTAAATATTCGGTACATATTATTAAACAACTCGGCATCATAAATTTTACCATTAAGCCATGTCTCGGCTAAAACTAAAATATCGTAACTACTCGAGAGTCATCTACTATTAATGTCGTACTATTAACGTACTACGCATTCCTCTAACGTTCTGATAGTATATGCGAAACGAATCGAAAATTAGGCTTATAATTATATTAAACATTGTACTAAATGAGGATGTTAAAAAATAAGTTATACTACGGTTTCTAGGTTATCTAAATTAGAAATTAATTTTGGAGCCGACGAATGGTGAATATTTTCCCACTATGAACCCATACAAATTTGTAGTTTTTCTTTCGTTTTAATCGTTATAAGCGCATGAAATGATTTATTAGCAGAAGTAAGATGCTCGCTGACGTAGACGTATGAGTCATTGTCTCCATATCCTAGATGCCTTGCATGTAACTTTTCTTTTGCGTGAATCTTGTTATATCTTAAAACAGTAGCAAGAAGGTTATCACGCTGGAATCGGCTGGACAGTTTGCAGACCACCGTTCTGGGCATACTTGACTTCTGATTCATTTTATGAACTCTGTCACAAAACATAATATGTTCCTCCAGTATTGGGAAGGAGACTACGTTACACAGCTGTGTCACAGTAATGACAAGGTTTTCATGTCTGTTCTCCGGCAAACAGCGAATTTCAATATTATTTTATCTTAAATTTGTGAGAGCCTTGTCTCCATTTCTGTAATTTTACGCTGAAAGATTGTATTTGCAGAACGCAGCTCAGCAACCTCCTCCATGCATGTTTTTAAACGAATACTCATACTTTCGTACGAAGAGTTCATAAATTTCATTGATTCTTCAAAGGAACAGAACTGAGAAATATGAGAACAAAGTTAGACAAATATGTAGGTACAGAACGAAACCTTGTGTACTTAAATATCACATTAAAAATATAGATAACCAAATCAATTCTGAATATGTGTTTGAACGAAGTATAGTTACGTACTTATATGTATGTATACATAAAATGTAATGCAACAAACTTTCCTCGTTATGATAGTGTCAACTGTCAGTGCTATCAGGAGCAAATATTTATTAATGTTGAATAGTAGTTACTGTTATACAAATGTTATCAGCTTTCAACGGAGATAGGCAAGATATTTATTGCTGAGTTCCATTTGTAGTGCGTGGGGTACCTACTTAGCAAGTATGACTCCCACTGTATCCATGATGTTAATTTCAATAAATTAGTAGCGAAACCCTCGTGCTATAATTACCACATGTAGGTACATTACTGATTTGCAATGGTTTTTTTTGTAAGTGCGATGCTTTCAAGAAAATGGTTCGTAAAACTTAATAGAGGCTGAAGTTAATTTAGATTGAATTATTAAGTCATTACGAATGAGTAAATAGTATAAATGGATAATAACATTTAATTTAGTTGAATTGTCTTCATACACATGTACCTAAATATAATATAGCGTACTATAGGTACTGCGTTAAATATTAGCGATTTGACATATGTCAAATTAATGTAACTAGTGATGTGACTAGTCAGACAATCGCAGTAGTTGCATAAAATACGTTTATTAGCAGATAATGATAATACTTTCGTTGATGTTGATAGAATAGCGAATATGGAAATAAAAAAATGGCAGTGTTTAAAATATGATTCATTGAGTATTTTACACTATTCTGAATCAGAATCACATGAACTACTGCTTTCGTAGTCGCTATCAGTTACCTGAATAATTATTTCATTGTCAATTATGGAATCAATCCTAATATCACGGTCATAGTTATCCAAAATTATTTTTATTGTTTTTTAACTACTTTCGCCAAGTCGTCTTTTGTAACCTTCCCACAAGCTTCTTTTGCAGGTTGTACATTTTATTAGTGCTGAAAGGCGGAGCCGTATTGTGGCGAGCTGCGTAACCTGTCATATATATAAAAATATTAGTGCCATATATATATACATATAACTGACTGATTGGTATATTGAATAGAATAGAAAATATTTATTTGACATCAACACACAAATATACCAAGATAATAAAGCTCGTTTATTATATCTTGGATATTTATTAGAAGCCCGGCAACCAGTTCTGCTTTTTGCTGGCGTGGGTAGGGGGCTTTATCCACCTGCATAGAATGGTATGAAGCATTGTTAATTAAAATAATTGAAGACTCCGGCAGGTTGGATAATAATTGACGTTCTAATAGTGTCAGCATTCATCTCCTAATGGTAGTTAGAAGTGTTCTTTGACTTAAAAGCCAGCAATGCGTTCTCCACGAAGCCGGATTCAGCAGAACCGACGTGATAGATAAAATAAAATTGTCATAGATAAAATTGTCAACATCAATCCCGGGCTTTGTTCTTCTCTTTTTTCTTTGGGGTCTGTAACACATTCTCACTCTACAGATGGGCCGAATTTTTCTTTATTGATGTTGAAAAGTGTTTTCATACTGATTGATTCCAACAGCCTGAGAAACGCGGTCATGTACTTGCGTGACAGGCACCAAAGGTCTGCCATTTTGTGACTCACGCTCGAAATAGCCCTGTAATTTAATTATAAGCTCGCGGCATTGGCTATTTAAAGTTTGTCCACGTTACAGCATTTTTATACACTAAAATAAAACAACACGTCCAAAGTACAAAGCAGAATCAGAATCCAAATTTGCGCCAAGGTCATCGTAATAAACAGGAACAACAAACAGAAGAACACCACACAACAGCAAATAGGTACTGGAGGAACGTAGTCTGTGCGCACGAGTACGAACGACTGACGACTGATTGACTGATTGTTTTGCAGACACAAAATGACGGCACTAGTGCAGGTTGGGGTGACGATAGTTAGGCCAGTGATACCATTTTTTACTGTTGATATTTTAAAAAATACAATGATTTCATGATCGTTATACAATTTTTATTCTTAATTTTTGATCTTAATCGTAAATTACCCTACTGGTTCTGTCACAGCTTAATATTAGACTTAACCAAATCACACAAAAGTAATCGAATTAGTAAATTCATCACTTCTAACATTTTACTCACACTACGTTACAAATATCCGACATCGGTATTCGGTATCATGAACTACATCACTATCTTAAAACAAAAAGTGACACAACCTAACATTGTAACAGCAACATCACGGACATAACAACCTAACATCACGGATGGAAAATATAGTTTTCTTAGTTATAGAATATTTAGGGCTCCAAACAATTACGTTGACTGTAAAATTGCCTAATTCTGTCATTTTCGCGTGTAATTTGTTTTGAGAGCGCTGAACGATGAACGATAACGATGAACATAATAGGTCGGGGAGAAAGTCTTTTCGTATTTTGTATGTATGAAGTTATGATCCAATATCTTTGATTGAACTGTTTGTACCTGACCGGTTATGATACCATTAAAAAGGTAACATTTAAGAAAAAGAAATAATAAAATAAAAAACTGTTTGCCGCCATTTTTCAATTGTTTTTATGTCCAAGAAAATGAGTGAATCTAACGAAGAAATTCGATACATTTTAAAGTTTTATTACAAAAAAGGGAACAATGCGACACAAGCCGCGAAAAAAATTTGTGCCGTTTATGGACATAATGCAGTGTCAGTAAGAGTAGCACAAAGTTGGTTTAAGCGGTTTCAGTCAGGAAATCTTAATGTTAAAGATGCAGTTCGCTCCGGTCGCCCTGTTACCGATAAAGTTGATGCCATTTGTGAAAAAGTGCAGCAAGATCGGCATATAAGTGGTTACGGCATTGCTGATGAACTGGGCATTGACCACAAAACAGTTTTGACTCATTTGAAAAAGTCTGGATTCACAAAAAAGCTCGATATTTGGGTACCACACGAGCTCACTGAAAGAAACCTAATGAACCGTGTCGTGTACTCGTTTGCGATTCTCTAATAAAAAGCAATGAAACCGAACCATTTTTGAAAAGATTGATCACTGGTGATGAGAAGTGGATCACTTACGACAAGAACGTGCGGAAAAGATCATAGTCTAAGTGCGGCCGAGCTCCACAGTCTGTGGCGAAACCCGGATTAACGCGCCATAAGGTGATGTTGTGTGTATGGTGGGATTGGAAGAGCATCGTTGATTATGAGCTTTTATTATGACGCAGTTCATTATGACCTGGCGGCAAAACCATCGATTCGGATCTTTACTGCCAACAGCTGATGAGACTAAAGCAAGAAATTGAGAAAAAACGCCCGGAATTGATAAACAGAAAGGGTGTAGTCTTTCATCATGATAATGTCAGACCACACAAATATTTGGCCACTCAGTTAAAATTAAGAGAGCTTGGTTGGGAAGTGTTGATGCACTATATATGGCTGTATGTTGGCTATATATGGTGGATATAGCCTTGACCTTGCGCCCTCAGATTTCCACTTATTTCGGTCTCTTCAGAATTCTTTAGGTAGTCTAAGGTTAATATCAAGAGAGGACTGTCAAACGACTTATCGCAATTTTTTGACCAAAAATCCCGAAATCTCTACAGCAACGGGATCATGTCACTACCTACAAGATGGCAACAACAACAAAACGATAGAACAAAACGGCACATTTATATTATAATTAAATATAATTACACCTTTTAAAAAAAATGTCTTGAATTTGTATATAAAATACGAAGAAACTTTTTCCCCGACCTTATATTTTTATCGTAATTTGTACGCCACTTCAAAGTTATCTCAAATAACTGTTCATGAACTATCAAATCGGTAATCTTTCGACAGCGTACCTAGTGCGTTTGTTCTCGGCTTCGCTCCCGTGGATTTAATTGCATTGGCACAATTTAAAAAGACAATAGAAAACATGTTTATTTATTCATACAGTACAGCATACTGAATTTGAATTGAAAAATATATCACGCTGTCATAGAATTAAGTGATTAGATTATATACAAAATTTGACAGACTGTATTTATACTCCGTGACTTAATTTTGAAAAATTGTAAAACATGTGTTAGATTAAATAAGCAAATCTCTGAAGTGCTCCTCCTTTGCTGTAAATAAGATACGAGTAGGTAGGTACGAAAAGGCATGGCCGTGTGTGGGATTGGTTAATCATAACAAAAGGTGAGTTTTTACACTCGCTTTAAAAATCAAGAGCACAGAAAATGATTCCTCGAATGATTGTTTCATCTGTAATTATGGACATTCATAGTTATACATTAAAAAGTGTGTTTTCAACAGAAAAACAATGCTATTTATATACCTTGGAATATACATATAGATACAATTATATTTGGGCAATAATGGCGACTATATGACGCTTGATAATATGAATTTCGCTTCCGCTGTGGTCATTGCAACGGTGTTATTAATTAGGATGATGCTGTGTTTGTGCAGTCAACGATTACAACTGTGTATTTCCTTATACTAGTGGACATTTGCTCGTTTACGGTTTCCTCCACATATCTACAGGCATAACATTTGTCTCTACATATGTATGTAATTAAAACTTTTTAATTGTGGCTTGCAGTGAAATCGTCACATGGACTTGGGGATTACAGGACATTGAGAAAAGAACGGAATAAAACTAGATAAATACGAAATTAATTTAATGTAGATATGTATAATCTATTAGTGGTGTGATGGGGGGGGGGGCTGTGCCCAGAAGTGGGATGTTATAGTCCGAAATCGATCGATATCTTTATGGCATCAGGTTCCGATTAATGAATGTTATTTACGGGTCGTTATGTATTTTGTTATGTTGTGTATTTGATTATTTATTAGTAATACACAGAGCCCACGGCTTGACTTTGACTGGTTGGTCGCAAAGCATCCGGCGCCAGACCGGTATTTATAAACCGGAGGCGGAACCGCCACTAACTGAGCGGGGGCGGCGCATACGCATTCGCTTGCATACATACTTCACGCCTTAGCATTATAGGGGGCCGATTGAATTCAATTCGTTGGTCGTATATTTTATATTCTCATTACAATAGTTTTTTCTACGGCAAAACAACATTTTATTAACATTTTAACAGCAAAACATTTTATTGTAGTTTTCTACAATAAAAAAGTTGGTCCTTTTAATTTTAAATTATATACATGTAAAGAATGGAAACTATTTCCATTTCCAGTAGGTGTATGGGAACTATGCGGTTGCAAATTAGGGTGTACCGAATAATTAAGAGTAAAACACCTACACACTGCCCAACTAACCGTATCCGCATGACGAAGAGCACAAAATAGCTCAAGGAATAAGAAACCAGAGCAATGCACTTAAGATCCGACGCAGCCGATGCCCATTTTATGCGCCACGAGGTTCCGGGACCAATTTATCACTTAAAAGCTTCCGCCTAATGTAACATAGTCACTGTAAAATATTTGACCGGATTTCACGTTCTCGTCTATAAGTCGCTACTAAAGGCTCGTTCACCCAATTTCATTAATAACAAAATAAAGCTCGAGATTATGCTCTCCTTTATCAGATAAAAGTAATGCACATTAATTACCTTATCTGTTATTATTATTTCATTATCTTTTGATTCGATTAGTCTATTTACACACTAGAATCTAGATAGTAAGCAGAACTAACAAAAATATACGCGGAAACTAATTGAAAATGTATTGTTGATAAATGGTATTTGTCAGCGTTGCATGTTTGGATAATGAATGAGACACACACAGTGCCCTAAGTGCAGTGATAAGGTATCGTAAGACAAAGAACCCATTAACTCTTCGAAGAGTGACGTGACATTTCCTTTGATATCCGTCACCGCGTCCTGCTCACCTCTAGGGTCACTAAATCATTATCTCGCTTCCGTTACAACTATTAAATAGATATTCAATTAAATACTAGAAAATTTCCTCGGTTAGAAGTTTGAATATTTGGAACGTACTCGAATTTATTTAGATGCACAATTTAACGAAGTAGTCTCATTGTGCTCTTAGCACTTTCCTAGAGTAAAGATCTTTAAGGTCATTCGCATCCCTTAAGCATTTCCACACATAAAAAACGTCAAAACTGAAATGCTTCCACAACAGGGCAAAACGTGTGGTAATTAAATGTACTGCTGCGGGCTTCATTCAAAAACTGAATGGCGAGGGGGTGGAGCGGAAGGGCTGTTCCGCGCGGGCGCATGTACACCGGAAATGCATCCGGGACGTGGCGCGCCGCAGCATCGCTCTCCCTTGTAACGCCTCCCGCTTCACAAATTCAAAAATTTCAATAAAAAACCCATAGCAATTAACTCATTATAAACATCTGCCGACATCTGTAGCAAGTAGTCGTAAGTAAAAATTAGCAAGGGAGTCGTGGAAAAAACTGACAACCAAAACCAATTTACTATTAAAAGTAGAAAATATAATGTCTTATTCATAGGCACTTGGGTCGTGAAAAACTTTATGAAACAGAAATCAAGCAAATATTATAAACGGAAAACCGAAATAATATAGTTTCTTCTGAAGGTGCCATTTTTGTCATCGAAGGTTGGCGATTTTTTTGACAACTTGAATCATGAAAACAACAGTTCTGAACAATAAACGAACGCTTTTCTCCAAACTCCTGGCGAAGGTTGTCGACCAAGTTTTGCAACATGTAACCTAAAGTGTAAACTCCTGGTGAAGGTTGTCCAACCAAGTTTTCATTGTAAGTTTTGCTAAATGTAACTTAAGATATCCTAGATTTCTTAATTGCGCGAAGTACGATGAAGAATGCTCATACGCCCTAACAAAGTAACATTCCGTACTTTATTTGACCACAATGTCTTCTTCTATAAATCCCCATTTTAAACATTTTCCGCCTTTTTACACATTGTTTCAGTGTGTCCACAATCAAACGCCGTATAAAAAATAAATAAGAGTTTAACAATGTGTTAAACACGGATGAAGATTTACATTAAATTTACGGTCGCATAGTGTCTTCATTATGAAAAAAGCACGAGTTTGTGCACATCTACGCCGTAATTAAAGGCTGTAGGTGCCTTGGTCATATATGTAGCACTTGTACTCTTTGAGCTTTTTTAATTTGTTACCATTACCTCGTCTGTCACAATGCACATTTTTATGGAATATTAGTTAAGAAGCGAGAAAAACAATATCATCTGCATACTGTTTAAAGATCTTCCATTTACAATAGTCTCCCCTATGTGACCCTCCAGTGCTTTAATAAATATTTTTTCAGTGTATTTTGAATAAAAATTGTGAGAGTATGCAGTGTAAAATATGTGGTATATTACAAATTTAAATTATCTATATTTATATAACTGGGGTTTATTGTTTTTAATATACATTGTAGAATAGTTATTACATACTTGCAAAGTGGCATGTAAACTTTATGTACCGAAATGTTTCATGATTATAAGAAAAATATGATTGCTTACTTTTAACATACTGCCGGGATACCGGGCAGTAGCTGTTGCATACCCTATACCCTGGATTGCCGGATCAACATGTGTAAATAAATAAGAATTAATAGGTAAATGAGAACGTATGACAGCAGGCAAATACTAATAGTATATATACATCAGGGATCAAATCTGGGGAGTAATTGATAGCTGAAGTGTTTATAGTCACACGTGAAAGCGCCGGAAGCCCCTAATACTTTGTACATGAACACGACGACGGCAACACCTGCGCAACGCCCGTGCTGACACATTAATAAGCGATTCGAAGAAAGTGATGTGACGTATGACTTGTGTCGGTGTATTTACCTATCGTTCAATTATAAGAAACCAACTCAACATGCAACGGCAACAAGTTACCTTAGGTATACTGAATTTAGTAGCAAGTGGATAATTAATAAATTACTAATATGTCGTTAATTCTGAATACATCTACGAGCTACATCCACTCTCAGTATCTACTCATCGGTATATTCCCCGTTGTTTACTCGAGAACGATCAATGAACACATTCAATTCTTACCTACTGAATAACACATAGCATGAATCAATTTAAGTACGAGTACATTGAGTTATCATTATCAACGAAACTGCAGTCTATGCGTAAAATTAATGAATTGAAGTTCATGTGATAAGAGTACCATTTATTTAGAACTTTATAAATATGTAAAAAAATGAGTGAATAATAATTAATTTAAAGTACTGGAGCTAGAACGCTAGCTTCAATTAAATGTAATTTAAGAATACAACTGTATAGTGGTTCCGTCATTCACGAACTATGTAAACCTTGACCCAATAAAGTATTTGCCCCCTCAAATGTGTTGGCAAATGGTTCCCACCCGATAACGACGGAAGTGAGTCCGGACACCGGACAATGAATCCGTTATTATGTCAATTCTACGGGGAACGTTTAAAAAGGTCCATAGTAGACAGGGGCTCGACAGGAAACTAAAAATACTCGCAGTTACCGCAAATTAAAATCAAGGACAAAATAGTATAACGGCTTATGAATCACTGAGAACTAAATGTGTCAATGAGAGCGTGTTCACACAATTTGTACGTGGAGATAAGGCCAACATTGAATAATAAAATAAATCGAGATATGAAAAAGAATATCATCAATGTCTTTAAATGAATTATAGAAATTATTATAGAAACAGATAGGATCCTTTAAACATTTATGCACTGTTACAACAATATTGGTCGAGGCATCAATAATCCATTTTCAGTTGTAATTTAAGATAAATAGAATTTAAACAGATAAAAGGCTCACTTGAGTGTTCTCTCCATGGTGGACGTGCGAAATATCTCCTCCTGGTCGAGCGACAGCACGCAGTAGATGTCCCGGTGACATGCAGCGCCATGGCTGCGAGCAGGCAAGTTCTTGGCTTCACCTGGAACAAGTATTATCACACCCATGAAACAAATGGTAGGAGGACTGCCAACTTGATGTTAAAAAATTATCACCGACTATGTCACTCGCAGCCTGTCCAGATGGAGTATGGAGGCATAGCAATTCATTTGGGCCATCTCATGTTACGAGAAAGACACTTACTAATTAATTTGTGAAAATGATTATACTCTATGTGTTACTAATTAAACAAGGAAAATTGTAGTGATAACAATAATTATAGTGCACGAGATAAAAGCTACCAATTTCTGTCAATCTGGCATCATGTGGAAGGTGAAATATGTGGAACGGTAGTTGTACATAGCAGGACAAGGTAAGGTTTTAAAAATATGGCAGTTATTTTAAACATAAACCAAAAGAACTGAAACCGTTAAAATTAGATTTGTAGAAATCTTGGTGTTTTAAGAATGAACTTATGTAAGTAAAAGTATTCTGTGTTGATATATGTGTTTATAATATAGGTACTAAGATAATATCAACTTCTAACCTAATATGGGAACTAATGACGCGCGTTCGTTCATCAGCAGTGTTCGTTACCCGAGCCCACCCGAGCCCATTCGAGCTGGCCACCGACCGTCACCGAACGAGGTGTCTTCAATTACATGCCCCATTGAACCGACGTGCCTTTTTAGATCCACTGTCGTCATCACATTCATTAACTTAACGACAATAGCTTCTGTATTGGTACCTAAATGTGACCCACCGAAACCATCACGCCTTAATGTTGCGAACAATTTATTATTTAGGCCAATGTGATTAGCCGGAACCCACGGCGATATGACATTTAAACACTTCGTTCCTTCCTCAGTTCAGTCTATTTCGCACACGAACTGCTTACGAAGTACGACCTTGAGTGCTTTCAATTTCAATGAATGCTGATTAAGCTTTTTATGCTTGTTAAATATTCCGCAATTATATGGCGATTGTTATGGAAGTTGCTTCATCAGTTTTCTGTAAGCGAATAAATATGAAGTTGTCAAACTTCATATTGTGCATTTGTTGTAAAATTATACGACACTCCTTTGCTCATTACGCCTTTGGACTAAGGACTATAATGATATATACGCAAAAAGGAAGGGTTATTATACGGTGGCAGTTGCACAACGTGTCACGACCTCGTAAGATATCACTATATACGGTGAGCCAAGGTGAAGCGACCATCGGGCCATAATCAGCTCCTGCCGCTTACCCGCGACTCGTGTGCTATATTCGAACTGTGCGACCTTTTTATGTTCAATTGGTAGCTACTGTTAATATGTAATTGCATAGTTATTAGCATAGTACTAATAGGTATTCGACTTACCTTTTCATTTAAGCACAAGTTTTGCTAGAAGACAGTTTCCTAATAAAACGTTTAGTAGAGACTCACTATTGTTTTGCGCTATAAAAAGGGACAATGTCAGTCATTAACAAACAAACAGTTTGTTGAAGATATGATTAATGTGTGTTTTGTGCAACTAAATCTTTTGTGGTGTTCTCTCTCATGCACCGCAAACTCGAGCTAAGAAAAAGATGTGAAATTCGACGAGCCATGTCACATGTAGTTAAATAGCTCGCTTGTCGGGGATTAAATGACGACATAGTTAAATAATTAAACAGGTACTAAGAATAATATGTCTGCTTGAATGAGAAGAGCGGAGGAGGACTGTGTGTGGTGGCGTAGTGAGCCTTGAGACTATGCCGATAACGATCTCTCTGAATTGTCTTGTGGTAAAGAGACGCGAAATTTTTTGACTGGAGGATAGAATTAGTCTAAATAAAATGATGTTAGTTTCTAGTTTTAGGACTATATTACCCAAGGGTTAGGTGTCCATAAATTCAATATGTGTAGGCAGGGCCCAGTAATAAACAACAATACTTTGTATAGAAAATACATGTGCTTAACTCAAACTCAATTAAGCGTTGGAATTTTATTGAGTCTGTGCCAAAGAAACTCCTTGCTAGATACAATGGCGTCTACACTCGTAATTCAAGTAAACATGATGTGTAATATGTAAACAATGAAGTCGGTTAAAAAAATAGTGTTGATCATGTGACATGCTTCAGTTTAATAGTTTTTTCTATGGAGTGACGTAACAAGCATTAATAGCGATTTGTTTTGAAAACAATTTCCTGGTACATAGGGAAATAGCGAGCTCATAGTCTTGTAAGTGGTGATAGTGACCAACGCTCATGTTAAATACTAGAAAAGATCATGAATAGTAACTACTTATACAATTATGCATTTTACATCATATATTTTTTTTAATTCTCTCAATTCACAATAGAAACTACAAGTTCGTGCATGTAAGTGATACATTAAAACACTTTCTCGTTAATACTCGCACCAAGTTACTCATCAACATTATGAACGTAATTAGCATGCATTGCAGCAACATGTATGCGATTGTTAGGGCTGCAAAACAAAGGACGGTCCAGCGGTCGTAGACTCCCACAAACTACGTAATTGGACTCTGAGAGAAACTTGCGACAAACTGTACATAATTGCTAATGCAAAAACAACCGTCATCATCATCAACATGACAGTAACACACGCCGCCGAAGTGGATCGTGGGAGAGGAACGGGAACCACTAAATAATACCATCAACTACTAAGGAAACGTAACGTGCACCCACAATGGAGATCATAAAGATATTTCCACACTCGTGTGCGTAGTGGGATTGTTTCGAAATCGAGAGTACTAGTTATTTCGTGTTTATTATCATTATTTCTTAACTTTCCTCGACAAGTGCTGCATTTTGTAAAAAAATACAGTCGTGACGGATAAGTTTAATAAGTACTTACGAGTATGATTGCTCTATATTTAAATTTGAGGGGGAGAGTGCATGTCGCAATCCAACAGCCGCTGGGCGCGCTCGACTGGCCACGTTACTCTCTCGCAGAAGACTACCTTGAAATGTACTGCATTTCTCACTATCTTATTACCCTAATGTTGTTTCGGTAGTGAGTGAGATGTGCCAGAGCCCATTCCCATCCTATCGCTTTTCCAATTTTCTCAACCCTTTCTCCAAATCCATTTATATATCTCTAAAGGTAGGCAGCGCATCCGGGGGCGTGCCAACTATTGTTGGCATGTATCGCGGATGTCTATGGGCGACAGTATCCACTTATCATCAGGTGGACTGTCTGCTCGTCGGCCGCCTTCGTCCATAAAATAAAATAGTCGGTCGTTGATGTCAGTCAACTATTATGGCACACAAACCCTAGCGTGTATCGTGCATATATTCAACAATAAAAAGGGATTTGGGATATGTTAGGATTTAAAAATGTTCCTGTCAATTTTTTTTATATATGTTTTTAAAAAGGCGGTCGACAAGCATATAGTCCACCCGGTGGTAAGTGGATACTGTTGCCCATGGACATTTGCGCGATACATGCCAACTTCAGTTCAGAATAACGAGCGTTGGGACGCCCCCGGATGCGCTGCCTTCCCTTGAAGATGTAGGAATGGATTTGGAGAAAGAATTGGGATAATGGGGAGGGATAGGATAAGACGGGATGAGAATGGGCTCTGGCTTATCTCAGTCACTACTAAAACACGTACGTACATTGGGGAATAGGTTAAGTTACAGTAGGATATGACACGACACTGTTAAATAAAAACAGGAAGAGCAAAATTCACGAGGTTACGCAACGCGTTACGCGACCCTTGCTTCTCACAATTCCAGGGAACTAACAACTCATACAATTATTCAATTCTGAGTACGCGTCCGTAGGCTGACAGCCTCACCACATGTGTTTTCACGGTATTTACTCATAATGAAACTACACATTATCCGTGACAATTCTGCAAAATATACAAAATTCATTGTCTGTACGGTGTAAATAAGGTCTAATGTGATTATGTTCATACTTTATAAGGAAAAATACCGGAGTAAAAGGTTAGCATACAATTTTAAATATGCTATTGCTTAAGTGTACAATGACGTGCACCAACGTTATCTTGCACTCGCGACCTACGTAGTTCATGTATCCAGTGGCATACCTGGGCTGTCACCCACATAGAAACAACTTGGTCAGTTTTGCAGGTGGGTTGCGACAACCAGTCGACTCGATCATTTTTGCATAAAGACGACAATTTCGCAATATTGCCAAGCAATGTTTATTGAGACGGTGGTGGGTGGTGGTTAGCACAAGTTTTGTGTTTTGTCGCGAAGCCCTGTAGGCTCTTGTGCCAATGCCACCAGTTTGTGGAAACTACATTGGTGAGTACAGTTAGAATGGTGAAGAGATAAGTAGGTACACAAAGCTTTCTCATTTCGAGATAGCGGATAGCGGCGGCACAATGGTCGCCGCCGCGTGCCGCTGTGCTCGGCGCGAATATAATCGCACGCACCGTGCGACTAAACATTATGGTGCAGTACAATAGCATGCTTACAGGCCACGTTACTTGTAACTATTCTGAAATAATCCGCTACAAATAATGAAAGCTTCTTAAGTTCTTACACAAAACCTTTATTAATAACTTACGCTATAATTTCAAAAATGATAATTTTGACATTTTAATACATTTTCTAGGATAGCGTTAATAAATGTGTCTTTACTCTACTTCTTCTACTACAGAAGTTTCTAGAACTCAATTTCTAGATATAACCAAGAGATCATAGAGTAAAAATTGAAAAATTTGATTATCTCTGTGGACTTAATATCACGAGATTTGTAGTTTGTTTGAATTTTTCTTCATATCCTCCATTGTATCGTACCGTGTTAAATATTAAGACTAGATGTAGTAGTTATCAGTTCCTTTATCTAACAGTTTAGCAGGATCTTTTAAATTAAAATCAGTTAAGGATGGAGAACACAAAGAAAATAATATAATCTTATTTAGTATCAAAATGGGCACCTACCTATTACACCAAAAACTTCAACTAAGAATTGCAAATAATGAAATACTCATTGAGGTCATTGCACGAAGCGGCACGCGTTAACTATCGAGGTAATCATCTAATTACTGAATTACCCACCAGTAGGCCAATGTACTGATAAATAGGTAGATTTGCCAATAACAAAAGTAGAATCGTAAATTTTAAGTATTATCAAATGATTGCTTTATTTGATTCACAGTGTTATTAGGTAAAACGACAATATATCGCTTACTACAATGTGCCGCAATAACATTATCAGATAAACAATCTTATCGACAAGCATAGAACGTGCCTGTAACGCCAGTAGTTTTCAATGAAAATTATTAATGAGTGTCCTCACGTGTCGGCTCCGAGACGGCGATAACGGTGACGATAAACGAACGCGTTTTTCATTAACGGAACGGCGAGTTTCCATGAATGGGTGCGTTGAATGGAAAACGCGCGGCTCGCCCCATTCATCGAGCGTGCTTGCAGATAACTCCGTCGCGCCGCGCCGCCCGGTGCTGCCGCGATACATTCGAAATGTCACTAAAAAGTAGTTACTCTACGGATGCCTTGCCGGCAAATATAGTCAAACCAGAATAATAAATTCACTCATAGTAAGAATTTAATGCTAAATTGCATGTAAAAGACAATTAAAACGTTAGTTGTACTTGTTAATTAGTTGCTTTTGTAAGATATTTATTTTTAAAAAGTTTCCATTAAAATGCTTTATAATAATATCTGTGTAAAATAACCGTTAGAATATATTTTTTGTTATGTCAACACAAAAAGGCGTGTTTCCGATGTTTTGGTTGTCAAGAAAAAAGGATGTCATTTTGAGAAACAAAATTATAAAATAAGAAATTATGTGATTCTGGGGCCAGAATGTATTATACCTAATTTGTATTAGAAGCTAGAATATACGAATTAAAAAGCTGAGTTGTGTATCACTGGATTCCTGCATTCTACACTTTAGTTACTTTCTCGTAGAAATGGTCCAATTGTAATTATTGTATTATTATGAATGAGAATCGTAAGTTGATCGACAATGAATTAATATTTTATGCGAAGGTACCTCTGATACTGTACAGCAATTTGAACTGACAGAGTGCTTATACATCACATTCCAGTCTTTCTTCTTTGATAAAGGTAGCGTAATACATATAATGAATGTATTTAACAACTTAACAATAAATACAGTTAAAGGGTGTCGGTTGCGAAGTCACAATCACACATAGCGTACCTTATTATTCCTGTGTCGTGTGATTGCACACCAGAACATGACCCACCTCCACCCATGGTCCTACCAACCTTTTGGTGATACGGACCAAATCGTCGGGAGGTACGCGCCGTTCGCCTGCTAGGGCTATGTTGCGGCGCGTATCTGCTCTGCCTCCCTACAATTATTCTCTTTTGCCTGTGTCCCATCAGCACTCTCCCCTTTCTGGGGCTGTTCTACTCCACTAGAGGATGTACTTCAGTGTCGAGTAGCTCTTTCGGGCTCCATTTCCTGTGCCATCGGTGTGCAAACTCTCTGAGCCCGCGGAAGCCAGTGGAGACGAGGTCGCAGTAGTATGCCGGTCCCTCCTCCCGTACAATCCTCTCTAGCATGCTCCGTCAATCTTCCTCGTATAGAGGACAGGACCATAGAACATGGTGCAAGTCCTCCTCTGCCATGCCACACTCACACTGACTACTCTCACACAGCTTCATATCATGCAGTCGCTTTCGAAAGCAGCCATGCCCAGTGAGTATCTGGGAAGTTTCATAGTCCGGTTCGACCCAACGCGACTTGAGTCGAACCGCCACGTCCGGGAAGAACAGGAACATGCACACCAGAACAGTTATGTTTACATTATAATCTTTGTAGTCAACTAAACTACTCTACTACCTACTAAACTCAACCTCTGCTACCTCTGCCATCTACTAAATTCAATTTATGGGTATTGTGTAATAGGGTGTAAATGTTGTGTTGTGGTTGTCTATTGTATTAGATTCAACTTCAGCAATTTCAATTGAATGACCGTTTCTCTCCACTGGAAATGATCTTTAAGTAGTACGTTTTTTTATAGGAAAGAAGGCGGGTGGACGTGCGAGCAAGAGAGCCAGGGGTTTATCCAGGGTGGAGCAAAAGCTTACAATTAGCTTATAATTTAAATAGAGGTAGTATAATGCAGAGTCTGTTACTTATTCTTCCCTATGCCAGGGGGGAAGTGCCACAACCTGCCCCACTGTGGCTACCGTAAATCAAACGGTACGAACTTTTGACAATTTATTTCAGGTGAGGACATAAAAACTTCAAGTTTAATACTGGAGAAAAAAGAATCAAGTCAATGCAAAATTTTTAAGCCCGAGAGTACCAGATACTCGTACTATGTACGCATCCTTTTAACCACACGTGGTATATCCATTTCTATTAGTTCCATTACAACAACAATGTTTTCAGGAGATTACTTATATCTACATCAGTATATACAAAGTATAAAGTGCCCAGAACGAGTTTGTCTATACATGATCTTTGAGATCATGATTCTTTAGCTTTACTTTTTGATTCTTTGAGCGCTTCTTCCGGAAGGTTTTAAAATATAGCAAATTTTGCAAGACAGGTTGATTAAATTATAGATCGAAATCGATTTCCAAGCGAACCAAGTCGCGGTCAAAGACTAGTGAGTAATAATTATATTGCACCACGTTCGTTCGATCAAAGAACAAATTGATTATAATAACTTTTCATTAAGGTGTTGTACACTTGTCTTTACGGGTAGAAACAGCGGCGGGTGCAGCTACCGGATTTCAACTACTTACAAAGCAATCAATGCTGTGCCCGACTGTCCGTGCCGGAAAGTATCAATGCCACGCTAGGCCTCTATAGCTCATTGGCTTTATCAGAACAATGTTCTTGTATAGGTTGTCTAATCATCGATGTAATAACAAAATTATAAATAGCTGTGACAAAAGTGAGAAGTAAAACACCGATTGCTGGTTGCCCCGGGATAATTGAGTAATATCCAAATTTGCTTTTACAAACAACTTATACCCTTTGTTATATTTGATAAGAGCTGTAAATATACGGGACATGTTCAGACAGGAAAGCGTATACTGACCGCTAATCAGAGACCTTTGTTTATTCAAGAAACAAGAGACGATATATATACATGACTCATGTGATGTAAGTTTCGGCGTTGTTTTGCAAAAACAACGTTTACCGTATCGATATATACATATTTGCAATTAATTGAATTGTGAAGGTAAACAGAGATGCAGGGTTAATTAATTATATGCACCATTCAACTTGGCTGGAACTCAAGAAGGCTTGACGTATTAGGGCGCCAGTCAGGTAGTCGTGAGTCATACAATGCATACAAAATAATGGGATTCTATTAGCCGCTGCCTTTTGGGTGGGTTGACTAAGTGGTGTTAAGAACAAAGGTGCGACGTAGATACGGGTTAAATGTAGCTACAACGCGCCGGAAGTTACCATAAGCATAAAGTCGCCGAGTTTATCGTATCAGCGGCCGCCGCCGGGGCGACGACGACTCACTAGTCACACCTACGTAAGATGTGTGTGCGCAGGTAAACGATGGGTTGCAATTACTCACACAAAGTATACGAGTAGAGAAAACACCTAAACATTGTGCAACAATTTACATGCTTGTATCGTTTCTTATTTTTAAATTCGCATGCGGTTAATACCAATGACTTTTATGTATTCTAATAGACAGTCCTAAAATATTCTCATTACTTCAAGCTCAATAATTGTCCACAACTCCTTTAGTCGATAGCGCGCAAGCCAGAGAAGAGGTGCTTTGTTTTGTAATACATCAAATTAACATTAAACGGTGCAATCAACAAAATGTGTACTACATATTGTTTAGTTTAATGTGACGTTATTATTATTTACACGTACACTGTTTTTAGTGATTTGAAGTTCATTTTATGTAACTAACTCATTTATTTTGGATTTTCCTACCAAACCAAAATATATTAATTTATTGTAAATTAAAGTCATTCCTCAGCCAACTTGTATGTCTTTCTCGCTTACTCTTTACTTTAATCATGTAAAAGCGAGACCATCAATCAGATTGACATAATATAATATATGAAACATATGTACAGATAAGACAATTTCCTAACCATGGAAGTATGAAAATAAATGTTTGCAGATAGTTGTTGATATTTTTTTCTTTAGATATTGGTTAATGGAAACAGTATATGTATTTATGCAAATAACGATTTGCATACTTCGATAATGCAAAATATATTCTCAAAGGACAAAGAAGTCTTTCGAGGGCATATCATTTCATATATATATATATATATAATTTACTTACTTTTAACTATCATCTATGCATGTACGAGTATATAATATAAAAACAATAGTGATATGTATCTAAGTATGTATTGTAACACGTAGCTGAAATTATATTACATTAGTATTTTACTTGTACCCACTCTATTATTATGTAGGTATAGGTATAATCCACATTGTAAATACTTACATCATTTCACTACTAATGCGCAAACTTCCGAGATCAAAATAAAAAAAAATAGTTTACTCTCAGAGACAAAATGAAGATAGGCAACGATTGTTTCGTGCGAATCTGCGTGAGTGTTCGGTTAATCATTGCATTAAATTCTCCCGTCCCGCTCCCCGCACCTCAGCCGGCACAATCTGCGCTGTGACAAACTTTTTCTTTAAAACTGCTCGTCTAGTAGAATACATAGAAGTGATTACTTAATACAACAAAATTTCCCATTGGATGCAAATACTAGTAGTGCCATGATTTAATTATTATTAACTAATCAGGTTACACACAGAGACATATACATGGAGATATTCATTTTACGGGAGTAGTCAGAATTCCGTCTCCATTTCCCAGACCTATTGTTAACTGGAGCAGGCAAGGTAAACTTATAAAATCTATTGAAATTAGTGTCATTTGAAAGCTTTAGGCAATAATTACACAAATTACTATACATATACGGTTACAGTTTTTAGTTTTAATTGTATTTTGGTAAAATAATCTTTATCAAATTCAATAGTGGAAAATTGTAGGTATATTCTGGGGTATTTTCTATAATTTTGACCAAATTAGTTAACTAATTAATGTCATTTTTTAGTTTTTCACATAATCATGTTACTTGTCTATAATGTATCCATCCAGTAAATGACCAGTGGTCAACCACTGCATGTGTATGCAGTGGTTGACCACTGAAACGTTTCAGTGATGTTACCATGATAAGTTGATAATTTAGTGTTAAGCATGTTACAGTAATATTGCCTACATTTAAATGTATAGTTAATTTATATCAGTGAGTAATAAAATAAATAATGGTACCGAAAAGGATTTTTTAAATACAGTCAAGAAAATATGGTCAATCTCCCAGTAATGATAAATCCAAGGGGATTCTATAGCGTAAAGAAAGGGAGAGTATTGCTTCTAGGGTCTATAATATTCTATAGAGTATTTGCTTAAAACTTTTTTTTCTGTATTTGCTCTACCTAACCATTAATTTACCTTTAATTCTTTACCTAACCATTTGAATTTTGTCGTGATTATGATGTGATTATTGTCGTAACTATTGTGTCTAAAGATACTGAAAACCAAGTACCTAAATAGGTATATCATTACAGTTATTTATATTGGTAATAATTATTACGTAAAAAATAATGTACTTACGAGTGTAAACTACTCTCTCTAATCTTATATTCGGATGAATATTATTTTTTTATTGAAAAGAAAAAAAAGGTTTTATTGGTCAAATATCACTACAAATTAAATTAAAATAACGAATCTATCTTAAAATCAACTTATCTATCTTAGAATTCTTTTATTATCATATATTCAATAGTTTTGATAGAGTTACTTTGAAAAAAATATGTCTCATTAATTGATCAACTACCCGTGCCTCTAGCCCAGTTTCAAATTACCTTGAAAATATATTCGTAATAATTATATTGATCATTAAAATTATCTATTGTGTTCACTTTTATATTACAGTATTAAATTAAGAGATTATCAGTACTAGCATAATTCAAAGCTTCAATTAGAGTTGACATAATGCATTATCAAAACTGTATTAAACAGTGGGCAAACAGAGACTGTCAGTCTAAGAATAAATTGTATGTTTGGATGTGGTGGGGTTCATTGTATGTGATAGCGAAGCGGAGTGACAGCGGCCAGCGGTGTCGGCGGCGGCAGAGGCGGCGGGGTCGCGGGTCGCGCCCCGGAAGGCGTACTGCACCCTTATCAACGCAGACACACTTCGCGTTATCTTGGATTTATGCGCTACCATGCAACACACACACAAATCAATCATCAAGCTAGATGACAGTATTTTGTGATGGATGATGTACCATTATGATATTTGTATGATTTTGCCATTTTTAACTTGGCAAATAATGGCAGCAATAAGTTAGTTATATACAAATACAACAAAATATAACTAATGCTCAAAAATTAACACACATTGATAAATTAGCACATATAGATAAATTAGCACATGAATACACACTTTGGAAGGACCTCAAGTTATACTCAACACACTTAACACTAGTTTAAAACAATAACATTATTAGTTTAAAACGATAGTTATGCATCTTTTTTTGCCAAAAGATAAAGATATAATAACATCCAGTTCAAATGCAAGGTATTGTTTTCTTAAACTTATTATTACCTAAGAGATATGAATTATTTACCTATAGATAGCTGATTTATTTATCTATCTATGCTTTTATATCTGGTATATCTTTTACATCAGTACTATTATTATAAGATACTGAAGTATTAAGCCAAAATTGGACTGCATAATGCAAAACTCTTTTTAGAACAATATCTTATTTCACTTATATTTTTACTAGCATTGCTGTGTGTTGCATTTTTAACTATATTTTAGAAAGCTCTGAGGGGAGCCAGCTTGTGTCCCATATTTTTGTAATCCTAAAACAATGACATAATATAACGAAATAAACCACTATTTATTATATGTTTCAATCAGTGATGTACAGACCTCTATTTCGACTTTCAACTTCTGCATTTTTATTAGAAAAGTTTATTAGTGAAAGTAACAACTGGCAAGGGGAAGAAGGGAGAAAGGGGAGCTATATATATTTTTGTCTAATATAAATAATATGCCACTGTAAAATTTTAAATACTGGTTTTGTTTGAATATATAATAATTGTACAATAATATCAGATTTTATTGAATTTAAAATAAATGGACTTGAGTTTTGTTTTATCAAACTAATAAATTATTTTTCATACACTTTGGACTATATTTTTAATTGTTTTTGCTTCCATTATAACACTTCTGTACATCACATTCTGTAAATTCGCATTTACATTCTGTAAATTTGAGTAAAAAATAACTCATAATCATGGATTCATTAGTTGGATATTAAGGAGACATTCAATTAATACTTTTAATAAATAAATGATTTTCATAGTACAGACAATACAGATCATGTTGTCATATGATACCGAGTAAATAATGAATTGTTTATACAAATAAATTAGTAGTAAAATAAATAATAATTTAATAAAAACCTGTAGTTTCTTAGACTTTAATGGGAATATCTATTGTCTAAAGAATAATATAGCAAAGTAATTATGGCAAAGATTAGTCATCTTTTTCAAGTCAATAGCATGTTTAAAAAAATATTGTTATATACAATATAATGTTATATGAATCATGTATACATTTTAGAAACTGTTTAATACATAACAACATAACAAGAAAACTCTAATAGTTGATACTTTTTCCTGTGAGAAAGTCTGATATAAATGTATAGGCAATAATAATTATATTTATAATACACAAATATAACATATTGTTAAGTTGTTCTATACAGTTAAAAGTACATACTTTTTATACCCAAACTATTTGACCTGAGATATGTAATTTTCGATAGATAGGATAATTACACGCTACATATTATGTAAAGTACAAATAGGTACATTCATCATTTTACATTGTCAAACATGTAAAATGCTACATTTATGTGGTATATTAGTCACAGCAAAACAAAATCTTCAAAAAGAAAATGAACTTTGAGATTATTTCCGAATAAGATATAGATTTGAATTGCAGAATGCAGAGTAGATGTAGGTACAATCTAATATGATCTAAGCACGAGATTCATTGTGTTCTCGACAATTCATTCATAAACTGTGCGCGAACGTAACTGTCAAAACAGGCACTACAAAACAAAGGTCTACTATTGTAAGTGTACGTAAAATATACCACGTATGGTAGCATTGCTTGCACACACATCCTGTCTGAACAAAAATTACTCATGTAACAATATTCATTCAGACTGGCCAGGAAAACCCCAGAGTTCTTTAACACCACCTGTTCACCACAATGACAACAACAATATAGTGGGATCGCTAAACAATCACAGAACAAACCATTATAAAATCTATCACTTCATCGTTATAACATTTAGTGTAATAAGAGAAGTAAGAAATGTTACATACCAATCTTTATTTTCAATCTTTCCTCAACTCGCACTTTACGCGTATCGTCGGCCATGTTAAATCCATAACTGTTTATCTCTTTCATCCGCTGTTATCTCTTTCGGAACGAGCCCAGCTTGGCCGGCTTGTCCCGCCACTTCCGGAGTGTCGTAATGTTCTACTTGAGCCTGTTCTCGACGAGCTTATTGGGTACTTGAAATCCAAACATGATTTAACACAAAAGTAATTTTATATGTCCAGGTTCCTAAGATGTTTTACAATATTTTATCACTTGAATATATTCACGCTTGCATTGCGCATGTGCTCAATACATGCACTTTATTTCATCAATGAATGCACTTTGTGGTAGAAATTCGACAAATAGGCATTTCACTTCAATATAAATCATAATCACATGTAATTAATTACTACATTGAATTATTATTATCTAGTTACACACTGAAGTTTTCAGTTTTGATTTAAAGTTCATCTTGTTGAATGAACAAAAAGTATGAATGGACAATTACGTCACGTACGACGTCGCGCCTGCGCGGATGTACACTAAAATCGAAAGAAAGGGAAACATTGGCAACATTACAACAAAAGTGTTGCCATTTAATATTGTCTTCATATAAATTTGTTATATAAAGAAATAATATATAGAAAAATAATAGGAATTAAATAAGAAAATGGTCCAATATTTTGAAATTTATTTTATACAGTTTGTTATGTAAAATTCTTTTAAAAACCATTGCCATTTTTAAATATAATTTATTTGGACACTGGCATAACTATAGGTTCACATACAGACAGCAACTATGAAGTAGGCGGAATAATGTACTTTATCGTTACTTCCAGTCCGAAAAGAGTAGAAATTAATTATTTTGGAAGTATAAACTGCTCCAAACAATTCACTAACAAATAACAAAGGTAAAAACAAGTACTACAGCGAACATGGCGATTGATTTTTTATATCTTGTTACGTTACTCTCAAAACGCGCGAAGATGGCAGCTGTTTGAATTTCAATACATGATACTGATTATTAATTAAAATATTTTTTTATTTCTATAATAATATTAATTTTTTATATATTTTTTTGTGTTTATAGTGAATTATTAATGAAATAAAAAAATCAATGCATGTTCCCTATTATGGTTTCCGGACATACATAACATAAATCATTGTCGAGTGTTAAAGAACTGTCACCTGATAATATGAAATTTTGGTTTACAAAATTAAACCAAAATAATAAAATTAAAGTCTTGCAAAAGTCAATCAAAATAAATAAACGTGTTTTTAAATTTATTTGATTTATTACGCAATTAAAACATATAATGTATGACATTAAGCTTCTGATTGAGGTAACTAGTTCTCAACTCTACATTTTTTAATCCAAGATTTTAGTCATACTTTTGTGTGCAGCTGGTAATTTTGAAATATAATAACATTAAATTAATTTCTGCCTTTGTTAAAGGAGTTATAAATGCTGCAAATATAGAAAGACTGAAAAATGGAAGATAACTACAACCACATTCACAGTGGAATAATATATACAGTAGAAAACATTCCAGGACCATATGTAGATGGTAAAGAATATGAAGATTTAATGGACGACTTTAACTCACAGTATACAAAGCATTGTAATTGCACTTGGTATTGTGAAAAACCTATATGTAGTTGCTTCGATCAAGTACACCCAAATTATATTAAATACTTTCAAAATGGAGAAACAAAATTTAAGCTTAATTTTGAGAATATGTATCCAATTATGGAATGTAATAATTTATGTAAGTGCTCCAGTAATTGCGGGAACAGAGTTGTTCAAAGTGGTCCAATAAAGGACTTAATTGTAAGAGTTTGTAAAAATGAAAGCAAAGGTCTAGGACTTTTTACTAAGAACTCAATTCCAAATGGAACTTTCATATGTGAGTATGCAGGAGAAGCTATAACAAAGTCACAAGCATTACTAAGGCACCAAAAAAATCTTGTGAAAGGGAATATGAATTATATTTTTTGCTTAAATGAGCGCAGCAACAATAGACTGATACAAACATTTGTGGATCCCAGTGAATTGGGAAATATTGGTCGCTACATAAACCACAGTTGTGAACCAAATTGTCAAATAATACCAGTAAGAATAAACTCGGCAATTCCAAAACTAGCCATATTCTCCCATGAAAACCTTGATGCTGATACAGAAATAACTTTCAACTATGGTTCACATAATTTTAATGACTCCATTTTAGAGGGTAATGATAAGAGAAAAGAATGTTTATGTGGTAGCAAAAAATGTAATGGTTTGATGCCCTTTGAAGTGTATTAGGTATTTTTTTAAATGTAAATAGTTAAGTATATTGTTTATGACTAATTGTAAATGATTTTTCCAAAATTCACATGCAAACTCATAATAATTGCATCCATATACCATACTGGAGTTTGTTCAAACCCTGAAAATTTTTCTTTTTGTAAAGAAGCAAGTAATAGAAGATTAATATAGTCTCCGTGATGGCCATGGCTAATATTGCATTACTTAAATCATTCTTAAGTAACCATTTATTTGAATATAAGCAGATTGAAACTTTAATTGAACTGTTTCAATGCAAATAATATGACTTTTTAAACTTTCACATTTTAAAATGTAAATCAGGTGGGTCTAATTGCGTAAAATTAAAGGCTTTTGTTTACCTTTTATTTCTATGACTGAAGAGTTGAATAGTCCAGGATGGGAGCTGCGAGCAGTTTTATCAACTATCCACATTTGATCTTCACACTTGGAAAGGCTGTGACACTACAATACCCCCCTCCCCCAAATATGACTGTACACAACAGTTTCATCATAATTTATGTAAGTTATTTCAGTGTTTCGGCGAAGAATTACGGCCTCAATAACCATTAATTGCGTGAAGCGATCATCGTCTCATCCTCCAGGTGTTAACATGACACAAGTAGTGTCCGAGTAAAGACCCGAGCACATTTGCACAGAGTGTACTCTTATTGTGTCAACCCAGCTTAATAGTTATTATGTCCCGAGTCTAAAAGCTGGGTTGACACGATCGTTACCATCCATATAAAAAAATCACACCTCAGAATCCATTTATGAATGCAAATGCTTTATTATGAGGTTTCTCTTAATGGCAGTAGTTCTCAACTCTTTGATTAACATAATTATCTGCCAGATTTACTATTTTGAATTAAGAATAAAATCATTGATCAATTGTAGTAATATATGCACTCAGTTAAAAATGTTCGGAAAGTACGCCGTATTTATCGTACGTGTCAACCAGTCTATGAGTGAGCTCGTATAATGCTAGCTTGTACGAGCCTACTTGGACAGAGTGTACTTCTATAGTGTCAACCCGGCTTCGGACTCATCAGTCTGGTCAGAAGAGAATAAAAACCGGTCGCACGAGGACTTTTAATTATGCTTTTTATAACTTAATATTCACATTTCCTACACAGAAGAAGAATACCAAGTAAGGTCGTAAATCTGTAGTAACACCAATAACCCTACATTTTGGTTGGACGATTATTTGCTTTGCCAAATGACTGTCTCTCCTCGGTGCCTTTTCACATGTCCCGGTTGCCGGCACGTGTGAAACGCATGTGGCACTAAACCCAAACGTGCGGTACTTTACATTACAGTTTCCCCAAGATATTCTGCACCTACAGCAATAACTGATGTTACAGAGCCTGAGCTACACAAAACCGGTCCAACTATACATAAATGCTACATATTTTATTATATATTATCCCATTGCTGAGCAAACGGCTTCCCCATTTTCCTCTAAGCTCTTCGTTTTGCAACCACATTCAGCCATCCTTCATGGAAAGTATCGAGGTCGTCTCGCTACCTTCACCTAGGTCTTCTTCGTCGTCTATGTCCGTCCCGCGGGGTCCATTGAGAAGTTATTCTTACCCATCTCTCAGGAAGCATACGACACACATGTCTCTCCCAATCCCACTTGAGTTTTGCGGACTTAATGGCTACATCAATTATTTGAATTCTGGAGTGCAGGGTAGTGTTTCGAACATGATCCATACGTTTTCAATTTAATATGCTGCGCTCCATTGCCCGTTGGCAAACCGTGCGCCTGGACTCTTGACTTTCGGTCAAAGACCAAGTTTGTGCACCGTAGGTTGATATAGGCAGGATACACATGTCGACCAGTTTTCGCTTGAGTGACAGCGATTGTCCTTGATATACTCCTTCCAGGACCAGTCGCTCTTGCAGGCAGTTTCAATACGTCTTTGTACCTCTTTTTCTTGCCTATTTTGGAAAGAGACTACTTGGCCCAAATAGATATATTCAGCTAAATAGTGTATTACCCGCTCATAAACTGGGCTAAGTACCTATAGGTAAATTATTTGTGTAGCAACACCTATAGAATGCTTTCTAAAAAAACATTTATTTGAGAAAGATATGTTATGCAAGCAACCTAGGACAGCTACGTTAGAGTCTAATAGTGTTCTATATTGAATACCTCTTGAAGTTATACTCATACGTGTTTTGAAGACCGAACGGTATATGTCAGTCATCGCATCGACTTTTTAACGAAAATATGTTATTTTGTGCAATAAAATTGTGTACCTAGCAATTATGAGAAAAGAAGAATAAAACAAACATCAACATAACTTATTACATTTTAGTATAAAATTTCACTTATAATGTGTATTAAAAACCATTTTTAAAAAATATCATTTCTTTAATTCAATAATGTTGTACGTTAAGTGGTATGTTAATGTTAAGTGCGTTACCATCTGACGGTAAGTGGTAACTTGATGGTAAGTGATTCACTATCGTGAGTGTCCTTATAGTAGACCGAACCCGCCTCCCTGCGCCCTATCCCTCCAGGATCTTCCATCGCGCTTCGCCATGGTGTAGATAATCTTCCATTCTACATTCATATACACGATTATCATTTATGTCCAAGTCGTACAGGTCACAAAGTCGATCTAGAATCGGTCAGCATCCGTCCTCTGCGCTTTCCTATGGCCTATATAATGGGGAATGTTCTGAAGAGTTGTTCGATTTGATGCCAACTCTTTATTTAGAAAGAAGGTTGCAGATGAGCATAAAGTCCACCTGGTGGTAAATGAACACTGTCGTCCATAGCCATTCGTGGTATATGCCAACATCAGTCCAGAATGACAAACATCGGCACACCCCTGGATGCTCGCCTGTCTACTTTTATGGACCATTTTCACGATGCCAATTGTTAAGACAATCGACTAAGCCAAGACATGCCGAAGTTGAAGATAGTCCAACGAAAAATGCAATTTATCATTTACTTACACGTAGCCCAGTATTAGCCAATTTCACAAACATAAGTGTTGTGTACGCTACAATCGCTTTTAGCATAATGGATAGACGTAAAATTTGTATAAGAGCTAATTTAAAAAGTACCTTAATTTTAAAGCAAATGCAAATCCTCGACGTAATAGAGGAAGAATTAACTTTTAAAAGAAGATGATGGACCAGTCCATGGATAGCCAGAAGATCTACACTGGGTCAATCAAGTCTTATTTTATAAGAGAATTATAAGCAGATCCTGAAGAAAAACACGAACACGTGAGTTTGGCAAACGCCCAGTGGATTGGCCTCTTAGCTAGGAACGCACGTTCACACGAGGTCAATACACAAGTCAATCCACGTGCGAGTGGTGAAGGTGACTACTAGCGCCACAAAATTTGAAATCGTTCTATGTGGAGTGGCTTCATCGTGCGGTTCATCCGCACTCTCTTGTCAATCTGCGTACAGTGCGATCATCAAGACATTTTATACCGCGAACACGAAAACTGGGATGAACTGCCGACTGAGGTTTATATTATTTATTTATTTAAATTTTATTGCATAGACAAAATGTACAAAAGGCGGACTCAATGTGCCTTATGCAATTCTCTACCAGTCAAAAATAGAACAGAAAAAGGGAAAAAGGTAACGAGAGAAATTGAAGAAAGTAGAGAGGTCTGGAAGAAATATTAGATTATTAAGTTATTGAGAGGTAGTATTCGCGGAGCCTCTTTTTAGGAAGTTAGGAACGTTTGTTAAGTGTTTTTCTAATGGGAACAGGAAGCGTATTCAAACGTTTTACAGCCTGAGTGGCAAAAAACTGACATTAAGCTAGTATTTTTCCGTTGTGCTACGACATGAGGTTCATCAAGAGAGCTGTAAACAGGATTCTGCAAGGTCGGCGCGCATACATGCATGCCCCGTGGTGTTGCAGGTGGCTACAGCCGGCGCCGGCGGTGACTATGTGGCCCGTCCGCTCGTCTGCAATCTCTTCATCGCAATCGGATGAAAGGTAGTTAAAGGAACGCATACGGGACAAACAAAGAAACATTCATTTTTATATATATAGATAAGTTCATATACTGTTTTGCTGTGGATTGTTTGTTTATAAAAAAAATATCGTTTATTTGAAATAAATCTAAATAATATTTTATTTTCTTAGGTTTTCGCGATTACTATACATAGCAATTAAACAACTTTGAACGGTTTAAATCGCGTATATTTAACATTATTTATATCCCGACGTTTCGAACACTTTGCAGTGGACGTGGTCACGGGGTGACTAATTGATTTTATTTGTCACTTGAGTTATTAAGAAATCGATCGTCTGAAAATTTTTCAGACGGTAGTTCAAATAATTTCTTAATAACTCAAGTGACAAATAAAATCAATTAGTCACCCCGTGACCACGTCCACTGCAAAGTGTTCGAAACGTCGGGATATAAATAATGTTAAAATGTTCAATAATAATAATGTTCAAAGTTGTTTAATTGCTATAAATAATATTTTTCCAAGAATTCCATTAACACAAAAACCTTCGATCTTACAAGGTAATTTTATGGGCATGTAAACAAGTAGGTAACCTACGAGTAGGAACTTCATTAATATGGAAGTGATGCTGCTCTATGAGCTTTTCAATCTAAAAAGTTTCAGATTGCACATAAATCTGTTTTCTTTGAGAGATTATATTTACAAACCCTTCTTCTTTTTTGTGTGGTCATGTTTGGGTTCATGGATGTTCATGGATATTTTTCGAAGATAAATAAGTTCACTTAAAAAGTTTTAGAATTGCTTCCTTCGTTGTCTAACACAAGCTAAGGTCTAATCTAAGCAAACGTGAAATATTTTTTTGTAGGTAACATTATCATTTTTATTACGTAAACAATTACTCGTACAAAAAAATAAACATGCCAAATCATGGCATATGTATTTATGAAATCGCAAATCTGTGTCTGTTCTATTAAGTATCTGATCCAAGCCCCTTGGTGTAATAGTAGGTAAGAGTAGGAGAGAAGAAGGTAGTCAATTGAAGAAGTTATGTGGGTGCAGCAGATATACGAATGGAGATAATACGACTAAGCATGTAACCCTAAAAGTTTAGATACAAAAATCTACTTGCTATCTAGTGTTAAGCGTATAATTTTCAAAAATCCGTTTCAGTACGTGCGCATTTCAACTTGGGTATTTACTATTAATTATTAATATCCAACGATTCTGGGAAGATATAATTATTTACATTTTCGTATAGAGCGGACACTTACTTGATGATATGAATTTAGCTATAACTAAACTACGATAACAAGCGAGTTCTTCAGATAACATTCGACTTGACTATGTTTCTAAAACTGTATTAATAGCCGGTAAATGTGCCCGAGACTTCGTTCACGCGTAGGTTTGTAATCTCTTGTAATTGATGCTATCCTATCCTATCTCCCACGTTCATCCCATCACATAATCCAATTTCACTCTATCCCATCGAATATGACGTATAATGACATCGGTATTATTTGATCTGTGGTATAAGAGCATCATTATGATACTAACACTGGTCAACAGTGAAAATGTTTCCTGGATCAAATTAACTAAAAATGATAAATTAGTATGCCCAACGAATATGACCATAAAACTTGGTTATTAGCTCTTGTTCAGAAGTTACAGCATCAGTTAATCATATAAAATTTAATTATTTTATTTATTTATTTTAATGGATTGACGTTTAATTGTTACAAAATTTCATAACAAAACTACCGAATTTTATTCTTAATGTATGTAAGTGAGGTAGATTTCGTGCGTCGGAAATTTTATAATCGGTTAATTACGTGTCGTTAATACATAAATATTAAGAAATATTAAACATAAATATAAATAAAACATAATATAATAAAACATCTATATATATGTATATATAAATGAATGTGTCTTTGTTTGTCCCGTATGCGTTCCTATACCATTCATCCGACTGCGATGAAACTTTGGTGAAAAAGGTGGGTTAGATTTAACTTCTCTGGTAAAAATATCTTTATTGTCACAAATAGAAATAGGTGAAATATCTTTATTTTTACAATTAGAAATAGGTGAAATATTTTTATTTTACAAATAGAGTTAGGTGAAATATCTTTATTTTTCCAAATAGAAAGAGGTGAAATATCTTTATTTTTACAAATAGAAATAGGTGAAATATCTTTATTTTTACAATTAGAAATAGGTGAAATATTTTTATTTTACAAATAGAGTTAGGTGAAATATCTTTATTTTTCCAAATAGAAAGAGGTGAAATATCTTTATTTTTACAAATAGAAATAGGTGAAATATCTTTATTTTACAAATAGAAATAGGTGAAATATCTTTATTTTTACAAATAGAAAGAGGTGAAATATCTTTATTTTTACAAATAGAAAGAGGTGAAATATCTTTAATTTTACAAATAGAAATAGGTGAAATATCTTTATTTTTACAAATAGAAATAGGTGAAATATCATTATTTTACAAATAGGAATAGGTGAAATATATTTATTTTTACAAATAGAAAGAGGTGAAATATCTTTATTTTTACAAATAGAAAGAGGTGAAATATCTTTATTTTTCATATTTCTTAATAGAAATAGGAAGATAAAAATAGAAACTTAATAGAAATAAATAGAAAAATTTATTTCCTTAAACGTCGACTTGTTACCATTCTTAGTGCTTTACATTTATTTAGTTAGTTTAATTATTAAAAATAGGTTAGGTATTTTGTTGATCATGATTTTCTGTTCATTTAGTATTTTTTTGGTACTAGTTTAAATAGTACTAGTTACTAGTTTTTTGGTACCTTTCAAAATTTTAGTCAATATATATTTTTTTAAATAGGTAGCAAATTCAATTTGCAGTGGTCCTTATCTACTATAAACATCTTGATAGGTAGGTACTTTTGATTTACTTGTATCTATAGAATTTATGGACTTGTAAATGCACAGAACAAAAAACGAGTTTTTACTGTTTTGTGTGTAATTGCATGAATCACATAATGTGTGTTGAATTTGTTGAAATTAATATTGTAAAGTAGGTAAATACCTACTTTACAATATACAAATTACAGGTGACCAGGTTACAGTTTACACTTTAGTCACCATTTGCTTAGCTCAATTCTTGCAGGTAAAGTGGGTGCGCCTATTAGTTGAACATCAAGACGAATGTTTGAGAACCATCATCGTTTGTTAAAACACGACGTCCACTAACACATACGGGAAACCCGCGAGTCGCGATCAACACATGCGTACATAAACCCGTCCGTAAGCGACGGCTCATCGAGTGCCGCAGCGGGCTACAAGGAGGACGCACGCGTTTCTCACACGTATTACATTAAAATTATTTACCTTGCCAGTAAAGAGTGGACACCGAACGTGCCAGAGCTCGAGAGGCAATTGCAGCAATCATCCAGTTGAGCGTAAACAAACGAGTGAGTATCGCTTTATGTAACATCGGCTCATGTAGACCGGCCGGCGAGAATCCATCAATCATTCCTGGTTTTTTCCTGTCGCTTTAACTTGTTTCACCTCCTACCAAAGGATACCAATCGAACGTGCCTAGATGTATGTATTTATACAGAAAAAATAAATTGCTTTCTCTTTTTATGAATATACGTAATTGTAATTGTAGACACCTATGTACCTAATAAATTTATGTACGTATTCACTTAGTGAGCCATTCCATTGTACCGAACTTGTTTCGTCACAAATTACAAAAATGTAAGGTTGTGATTGTATGTAAATTCTAAGCAAATGATGTTTATTCGCTTTTGTTATTATTAGATATTAATGTCAGTGCAGCCAAAAGAAAATTAGTATTTTAGTATTTACTTATACTATTTTAGTAATTACCTACCAAAGAAATGACGTTTATTTTTATTAAGTCTATTTTTTCTTTTGTTTTCTCGTCGTGTTTTTTGAAAGTTATCTAAGACATTAAATATTGCAGTCAGGACAAAGCTGATTTTAGAAAACATGCTGTTTGTTTCATTGGTTGTTTTCATTTTGTAGTTTATTTTATTTGTTGCAACATATACCCACCTACAACATAAATGTTTAACGTAATATCTAGCATACCACAGAAAATATAATAGTTGTAAGTACCTACTATTTATATATTTCATTTAATTTTACTAGCTGGACGATATTTAGCTAATTTCATAAAATATTAATCACAACACCAATTTTCAATAAAAATCGGCCAGCTTATCTCAAGTCTAGGTAGGTACAAACAGACACATTGCATTTTGTAAATATACCTAGAAATAGATTTTGTCAAAATCAATACCCACAAAACATAGTTAATAAGTATAACCATCGATATAAGAGAATACAGCTAATAATATGTGTAACTAATAACATTGTACATTATTATGCATCTCACCTACTTCTCATTCACGAAATCAAACACATTCCTTGTTGAATATTTCTTTTAAAAAATAGAACAGTATTTTTCAAAATAAACACGGAAGGCACAAACTTAGCCAATAACATCGCAACTTGGAGGATGCGATGCGATGTTTTTAACTGTTGTTGTTGGCTCACGTCAACAATAAGGTTGTGGGATTGCACACATCCACTGGGTGCGCCCAACTTGTTAAGTTGAATAACTACACGGAGAGGGATTTCCCTCTTAGACGATTATCGTAAAATGTACTTCGTACGTGTTTTGGTAATGAGTAAGATAATAATATACTAAAACCAATTTCCCATCCCATCCTGTCCCATCGAATGAGAGTATAATAGAATAAATAAAGCCTATTGTTCGATTAAACTCTTTATTTTCCATCCCATCCCCGTAAGGAGCATAAAGGGACGAGAATAAATTCCCCGCATCAAACTTTCTATTCCCCTCTAAAGGTAACGAATCCGGAGGTGTGCCAACGTTTGTCATTACGGACTGATTTTGCCATGAATACCGTTACCCATACATATCATGGGCTATAGTGTCCACTTACCACCAGATGGCTTATCAGTTCATCTGATATCTTATTACTATAAAAAAACCTGTTAGGTTTATTATTTCGATAGCTTCCCCAGTTAATAATCATGACGTAATAAAAACAAAATTATCTACGGTTTCCAATTGTTTTTGTTGTTGTTTTTTCGTAGGCCGACCACACGATAAATAAATGGCGCCCGGTCGAGTTTGTAGAAAAGAAGAAGACAAAACCAGATAAAACGTAATATTTTCCTTGTTCGATCTATTTTCCTTATTTTAAACGATATCAAAATCTGACTTTGTACGCGTAAGCGCATCTCATATGCATTAACTTGTAAAAATAAATATAAACAAAGAATAAGATAGTCAAGTTTTAGAGTCGAGGAATAGACTTTTTAAAAAGAATTCACCAATTCTTTACACCATGACGGCTCTTTAATAACTGAATTAAAATATGTCCTTATGCTAAAGGTCCACTCGCAGGTGGGCGACCTGGACTAAACACCCTAACGCAATGTTGCATTAAATACTGCTGACATGGATGTACTCAATACAATGTTGCATTAGATACTGCTGACATGGATGTTATGCCTAAGTGTAGGGTGCATAACTACATATCTGCTGTATTGAACTCGGCAGTTTTGTTTAAATAAAACAATTAAAATTTAAATTAAACTTTAATCAATTTAAACTTTTTGATGCCATTGTGGTTAATTGAGATTGTTTACAGACAGGCATAAATGTTATATGCTTGTATTTGGATGCACATTGATAGATATTACTGCAACACAACATAGATTTTCTAATAAGTACTACTTATTATAACTTTCTAAATATTCACGTGCTTGATATTTAAAATAACGGTTTTTTAGTAACGGTTAAATGATTCTGGGTGTCTCAAAGATAAAACTGACCTGATGTGACCTTGCCCTTGTTCAGTTTTATTACATAACGTTTTTAATTAGCTATTTTAGCTTCTTTGTATGTATTTCAATCGGATAATATATTTTTATATGCGATCTGCAATGGTATGTAAACAGCAGCGTCGTTGGTGGCATTCTTCTAGGCGTCAACTACATGAGCGAGTCTCGCTGTGATATCTATCCTACCGCGAGTGACTTGCTCGTTAGGGGCGCCTATGGTAATAATTGCGGTAATAAGGCCTAATTTGCGACGAACTATGGTCTGATTTACACGGTGCGAGCGAGCGTGCGAGTTGAAAAGGTCAATCTATTTAATTATAAACAATTATTGTCAAATTATTTAAAGTAACAATATCAATTATTTCAAGGTTTACAAATGCAACTTCTGATTGATGTTGGATTTATACACATACCAGCAAGTAGGCATATCCGCTGCTATGTAGCTTCACGCCTATTATTATTAATAATAATAATACTCGGTTACCGTTTGAAGATGTCCACTCATGTACAAGATCCAGAAGATTGCTTGTCTCGGTCGGTTCAGTAGCTCTTATTCCGTAAACAAGAATAAGTGATCATAATTCTTGCTTTTTCATCGTAGAATACACAAATTTAATATTGTTTCCAACAAACTGGTCAGCAGCTCGCATTGTGTAGGACAGTTTTAAATAGGTCTTTAGGTGATACATTGTACACAGTACCACTATACTTACTTTCGAACTAGCATGCTAACTCTCACAGTATAAACCAGCCATTAGTTACACCACAGGGTTTATTTCGATGACCCCTAAAACTGTCGCCCGGTGCAAGTGCTCCATTTTTACCTTCCGTTCCAGACTGTTTCCTTTCGTCTACCATTACTATGTCATTGACATACATTAAATACTACAAACAAGAAGTAGTTCCGTGCTACAAATCAATTATTATAAGAAAATATCAATTAGTTTTTACGAGTACCTATTTCTTTTATTACAATATTTTATATTAGTCGTGAACGAGACTAAATTATAATGTAGGTTGTGTTTTCAATTAGAGACTATCTTTGCTGCTGTCCATGATTGTCGATATTTAACGACCCACATCTATAAAGATGAAATTTTAAATACCTATAGCATAGATGCGTTATTGGATGTTATTGTCATACATCTTTATCAACTTCACATTGACCTCAGTATCGTATAGGTATCTTCGTGTAGATTTATCCAAATGAGGTAAAAAAAAATACTATCTGGAAGCGAGCCAAGGTCATGATTATAATTCATGTACCCACGGACAAACAAAGCGGTTCGTTTCCAAGTAGCAACAAAAACAATATTTTTATTTCCTCAAATGGTGTAAACATGTCGTATACACAGACAGACAAATCTATATATATATATAATCTATATATATAAAAATGAATGTTTCTTTGTTTGTCCCGTACGCGTTCCTATACCATTTATCCGATTGCGAAGGTTTCTGAATTAGTACAACCATTTTACAATAGGTGACGCGCGTGTCGTTTTAACAAACATATAGTTTAGCGGCGGTACCAAATATATTATCGCATTAAATTGAAGACCACGCGAACGAAGTCGCGGTCAACAGCTAGTTTAAAACAAAAAGAACTTGCGCCGTTAAATACTCGTTACGTTATTAATATTCGTCTTCATCTCCGGTGTTCCAATAGCATTTTAATTATCCTTTTAACTACTATCATTCATAGTTTCTTTCCATTATTTACTGTTACAGTTAGAGTAGCAATAATTAATCAATTTTGCCTTTAACTATGTACCACCCTACTCCTTCACTCAAGGATTCGTGCGGTTCTACCACGAGCAGTAGACGTATATACTTACGTAAAAGACGCACTTTTAACGATCACCCTCATGGCGATGTGGGACAGTTTCTTCTGCAACCGTCTGTACATTAGTGTAACGAAAAACCAATTATTCGCTCCTTCATTCTGGCCTTGTCCACATGACGCGGTACTCATACCTACTCGTATGATACGAATGTATTCAATCCTGTTAAGAAAAGTGGAGTGGAGGTACCTACTCTCAGTTTAGGTATAAAATTTATACAAAGAAGTACAAAATCATAGGTATAAATTCTATACTCTTTTTCTTATACAGAAAAGGTGGTCGAAGAACTAACAGTCCACCTAGTGGTAAGTGAGTACTGTCGTTTCTGAAAATTCGCAATATTTGTCCACATCAATCAACGATGACAAACGGTGGTACGAGTACGGATGTGCGGCCTATTTTAGATGGATTATAAAAAGGGTTTGGGAAGGATGGGATAAGGGAAAATAACGGGATAAGCAGTTATTCCATGCCTTCCCATTACACTCTACATTCTTACATTACACATTACACTCTAGGTACTCTAAGGTACTAAAAGAACATTGCCAAATTCTAAAGACAGTATAACACGGTAGGTACATAATTCTAAACACCGCTAATAAAACTTAAATTTCAATCTGTTTTCCCATACACAGAGTCAGTCTTTCAAATTATTATGTATAATAATATTGTTGAGGATATATTATTATGCTTTTGGTATTAAATCAGAATGTTGATTAATTAAACAAGAGATATCCTCTTAACTTATTATATTAGTTAAACACATAGATACATTGACTGAACTACTAGTTGGAAGCGCGAGATATGACTGGCGACCGCCGAACACAGGACCACAGGACGCACGGAAAACTATATGTACCTACTGAAAAAACTGTGTTTGAAAAACTAAAATAGATAAAACAGCATGCCGTCATGCCGGCGACATGCCGTGTCGTCGTGTGTCGAACACTGTCGCTTCAATATACACTCGCCCGCAAAAATAAAGGGTCACCTAGTTAACTACAAATAACTTTGAAACCACACAAGCTAGCTCTTTAAATTAAAAAGTATCTGAAAGAAAATTTAATTACCCATAAAATAAACTACAGTACCTATGATTCAAAATAACCATTTATTAATTTGAAAATGAAAAGAAAACGTAAATTGACAAACATCGTCAAAATAAAATAATTAACTTCTTGTCAGTTTCGTATGAAAAGACGTGGCCACCTCATACTTTAGTACCTTGTGTTGCCTCCATGGGTTCTTCTCAAGGTTTGTATGCGATCAGGCATACTAAAAACTAAGTTCCTCAAGCGGTGTTGAGGTAAATTCTCCCATTCTTCAATAAGGGCCTGTTTTAAGGCAGGAAGTGTCAAGGGTGGTGGAATTCGTTTCCTGACTAACCTTCCAAGCTCGTCCCATGCATGCTCGATAGGGTTCATGTCAGGACTCCTCGCTGGCCAGACCATGAGATCGATACCGACTTCTTCAATGTATCGTCTCACAGATAATGCAGTGTGAGGGCGAGCATTATCGTGCATAAGTATTGAATCCTCGCCCATGTTTAATAGGAAAGGACCTGCATGTTCATTAAGGATTTCCATTATGTACCTTTCCGCATTCAGGTTCCCATTTTCAATGAAAACCAGGTCTGTTCGTCCTTCTGAACAAATGCCGGCCCATACGTGGAGGGACCCGCCGCTATAAGAAACCGTTTCTTTAAAACATGCCTGAGCAAAACGTTCTCCAGGTCGTCGATACACCCTGTCCCTTCTATCGTTGACATATAGTGCAAATCTTGACTCGTCCGTAAACAATACACGTGCCCAATCTTCTTCACCCCAAGCAGCGTGTTCCGTCGCAAAACGCAATCTTGAAATTCTAAGATGACGTTGAGTTTTGGAGTCTTGAGTTTTGGGCCCTGAACTGGTCTGTATGGTTTCAGGTTAGCTTCTACAAGGCGTCTTCTTACTGTATCATCACTAATGTAATCTATCCTGGTGTGTAGAAGATGGTGTTGGATCACAACTGCTGATAAATGTCGATTCCGAAGCGAAGTCGTGACAATAAAGCGATCTTCTCTGGCTGTTGTACATCTTGGACGGCCGTTGCCTGGTCTTCTCAGATGTTGTCCAGTTTCTTCATATCTTTTCAGCACTCTTTGGACCGAGAAAAGCGTCACACCTCTACTTCTGGCCACTCTGCGCTGGCTAAACCCAAACTCTAACATGGTGATAATTCTGGTGCATTCTTCCAAAGTCAAAGGCATGATTTTGCACAAATTACTTGAATTGAATAAGGAAAAACAATTTCAAGTCCCATATTTATACAAAATCGAAAAACAAAATTAAAGAAGTCGAAATTGAAAAATGAATCACAATTTGAAAACAGGTCGTTTTTACTTATAAAACATTTTTTTACGCCATTACAGTAAAAAGGTTAAATGAAGGATTGAATACAGTCCGCATATCCTCTTTTGATTTAATTTCATAAGCAAAAGAAGTTATCTTGATCATTTCTTGAAGATATTGCTGTTTTAAAAGGTGACCCTTTATTTTTGCGGGCGAGTGTATAAGACTCTTTTACTTTGCAGTCAATCACGATGGGGACAAGGAGGTGGCTGATGATGCTGGGTGTGTGCGCAGTAGTTGCGACGGTGCATTCAGTTGCAGTGCCCACACAGGACACCATGGTGGTGGCCAGATCGGATGAGACAGTAAGTTGCAATCAAGCAAGTATGATTTTTGTGTTAATTTTTCTAAAAAATTGACTGGCTGTGTTTGCATATGCCACTCACAGTCTTTCAAAATTTACAACGTCAAAAGGTGCTGCCAGACCTTCGACGTAAAACGTTGTTGGGGCATGTCATACTGTGCTATACACAGCTAAATAAAGGCCTTTTCCAAGACACGTTACAAAGCAGGATATTTGCGTTGCAACTGCTATCTCTTAAAAAATGCCCATAGCTCTAGAGAACGATTACCTACTTAATGTTAGAATTTAAAAACAAGTGTCACCATGTCGTCTGTGATTATGATCATGGTTTCCTTAATTTTTATGAGATTTTATGAAACAAATAAACTTTTGACAGAGTACAGCAGCGGTAGCCAAAGACGAACCCGCCACAGAAGAACCTCTTCTTCCACTGAAGCTGACTGAGATGGAAGTGAAGTCAGAGGTGTTCATGCGGTACGCGTACACGGCTGTGGTGACGCGCGTGCGCAACCCCGCTAAGCGCGCCCAAGAAGCCACCTTTAGGGTACTGCTCCCTGAGACCGCTTTCATCAGTGGATTTACTATGTATGTAATAATTAAGTTCAATAATTAGAAAATGCCAAGTTCATAAGCTGAACTCTAACCGAATTAATTAAAAATTTGCACTGATTTTAAACGCTCCGTTTTCTGGTCTGTCTTTGTGCAGGATTCTATAAATTTCTCATGCTATATGCTATTAAATAACCTAAATTGAATGTTACTAAAAATCCCCCTTACTCAATTTAAAAATAATATGCAAAGCTATGTTAATATTTTTAGGATCCTCGATGGAAAACCATATAAAGCGTATGTAAAAGAAAAGGAAGAAGCGAAGAAAATTTATAACGAGGCGGTGTCTCAAGGAATTGGGGCTGCACACGTCGCTACCAAGTAAGTACACATCGTCTTAAACTTTCCACTGAAGTTTTGGTTTACTTGATGTGGTACTTAGTTTACCGTCGCCCTTTCAGAGCACGCGACTCGAATCATTTTACGGTATCAGTGAATGTAGAAGCCAACACCACGGCCGTGTTTAACTTGACGTACGAGGAGCTGCTGGTGCGCCGAAACGGTGTCTACAACCTCGCTATGAACCTGCACCCCGGCGCAGTCGTGCCGAAGCTCACAGTCACCGTCCACCTTAAAGAGATGCAGAAGATCACAGAATTGAGGGTGCCAGAGGTTAGGACCGGCAACGAGATCGACGCTACTAAGGATGATAAGCGTAAGTATTTAGACAAGTGTAGACAAGAAGGATATACTCGTATTAGAATGGGCGGGTCCAAAGTCGAATTTTACAGTAATGACAAGTAACCAAAATATGTTTCTTAAAACTCTAAAACAAAACTTTGTCGGTATAAATATTCAAAAACATACTTCTACAGTACCTATTTATTGTTTTCAATACCTATGACTCTTAAAATGATTCGACTATCTATGATTTGACTCATTAAAAAAAATATTTTCCATGAGCGATGCGCTCGTTACGAAACTGCAGCCGAGTCCATGTTTTCTTCTTTTCATCGTGTTTTCGTTCATTGTTGGACGTTGCCTCTACACCTGGAACGATCTGTGGCTTTTATGGTTCAGGGTGACTTGCAGTGTTTTAAGCCGGACCTTAAAACCGACTCCATATAAAATTGTAAAACGCAATTTAAATTTCCGGTGTTTTATTCGCAGAATGGTCTTTAAAATTATGTACTGAGTTACTTCCTTCTTGCATTGCTGATTGTATATCAATTGGTTGTCCATTTTTTTTTATTAGTGGTGCTACTTTATCAATGTATTAATTTGTCCGTAGAAAACCCAAACGCTGCTATTGTAAAGAGCAACGGTGACCGCGAGGCCACGATCACATTTGCGCCCGACTTGCAAGAACAAAAACGACTTATGGAAATATATGCGGTATGTATAATTGATGCTGTCATTACTATAATAATTGCTAATTTTCTTATGAAAGGGAAATACTTGATAAAAGTACACACGATGTGGCAGGTACAGTGCGTCGTTCAGAAGTGTAGACGCAGAAAGTGCGCTATATAAGTTTCTCTGGCTCAGTTATCATTCAGTACACGATAAGTGATAAATATGTCATTCAGTACACGTATGTCAATAATATGTATGTATTGAGTATGTCATTCAGTATGCCATCCAGTATGTCAATAAGCGTCAGCTTAAGATGAACCTTATTGTTCAAGTGTTACGGTCGAAGGTTTAATCTATATGTTATACAAACGAATTTGTAAGTTAATAAATTACAAAAGGCGGACTTCATGTGTTCGGATTTTGCAAGATAAGCGGTGGTAGAGGGAATAAACATTTATTTTACCCTCTTCTTGTTTCACGTCCTCAAATGCATAAGTTTATTGGTTCTTCAAGTTGTATGCATCTGTTACAAATACAACATTTTTATACATTTTTTTATTTACTTACAACTTGAAAAAATATTATAACAAGTATTTATTTGAACTTGTAGGAGAAGAGCAAAGAGTCGAGTTCTCGAGTGAATTCTGGATATGGCCCATACTACGGGGCGCAGGAACAGGAGTCGCCGGAGGGAGTCCTCGGGCAGTTTGTGGTGCAGTACGATGTGGACCACACCAACGATGGCGAAATTCTGGTAAGCACCGTACTGAGTAATTTTAGGTATCAAGATAACAACCAATTAAACGTTGACTAAACCATTAATTTGTATCATGACTGTGTACTTTGCGTTATTTTAGTGCATCCACGAAAATTTTCCATGTCTACTGGGTAGAGCGTAGGATTTGTCTCCAGCGAAAAACGAACAACAACAATGCTTGACGAAACAACAATGAGTTTTTTTCATTATTTATTGGATAAAATAAACAATTGTACATAAAAAGTTAGACACTACAGTAGGTGTTATGAGTATTAATATGTGTACAATCCACACCATTTTCCACATATGGGGTATAAAAAACAGAAAAGATAATTCAGTGAGCGCGCTGCAAACAGCAAGATTACAAATGTCCTAACTTTAACATGTATAAAATTGATTTTAACTGTATTTTATACGTTATATTATATTTATAATCTACATATTTTTTAACAAAATTTTTCAACCAATTTTTTTACTAATAAACTAATAACAGCTTCAATAAAATTACAATAATTTCCACTGAACGGAACAAAATAGCATTAGCTAGCATTAATCTGATACATTGTTTTTTTTAAAAAAAAAAGGCGGCAGACGAGCATACAGTCCACCTGGTGGTAAGTGGATACTGTCGTCCATAGACATCCGCGATACATGCCAAAATCAGTCCAGAATGAGAAACATTGGCACGCCCCCGAATGTGCTGCCTACTTTTGCAGATTATTAAATGGATTGGGAGAAAGTGTTGGGAAAATGGGGAGGGATAGGATAGGATGGGATTGGGCTCTGGTATATCTCCAGAATGAGAAACATTGGCACGCCCCCGAATGCGCTGCCTACTTTTGCAGATTATTAAATGGATTGGGAGAAAGTGTTGGGAAAATGGGGAGGGATAGGATAGGATGGGATTGGGCTCTGGTATATCTCCAGAATGAGAAACATTGGCACGCCCCCGAATGCGCTGCCTACTTTTGCTTGAGGTACATTGGGGAAATACGATAAAGTGGGAAATGTAGCACATTTCAAGGTAGTCTTCTATAAGAAAAGGTAACGAGGCCAGTCGAGTACCACCAACGGCTGTGGGAACGCAGCGTGCACTTCCCCCTATAATTATTATAGTTTAGCAATATATTAATTTAGTTTAATTTACGCTATTGTATTATAGTTTAGCAATAGAAATGTGATGCAACGAAATATTCGAATTATTGGCAATATCTTTTAATTGTCAGCGGAATTTGTAGGTATCTACTATAAATCCTACCTACATCGCAATCTTTCACTTTACACGTTGTTTATTCGTATATTATATACATAATATATAAGTATAAGTTTAAGTATAAGTATATATATAGTATAAGTATGTAAATGCATGGATCACGTAATAAATGTATAAATTGCTGATAACGATTAAAACTACAGAATAAATGTCAGAAATTAAATTAAGAAAGTTAATAATTTTAGAAATTATCAAATGTCTTTTCGTTCTGACTATATTAACTACGTACTCGTATTAACAGCTTAACATTTCTTTAATTTGCCACTCTTTTTTTACTACGTTCAATGGTCTCACTACTCTACTACTCGTATAGTACGAACGCCGCTTATGCAATGGTAGACATTTTTTTATATCATTGTCTATTATTCTGCTCTCCTAATCCATTAGTAATATTTTTAAGGAAAGCATACGTATGATTATACTTGGAAAATTGGATTTAAATTAATGAAAATTTTATCAAAATTTTCGCGAATGTCATCAAAATGCACTTGTGACTCTTTCTAAGAATTGCAGTATTGCCATCTTTATAAGAAACGTTTGCAGCAATGTTCAAAAGAAACATATTGCAGGTGAACAACGGTTACTTCGTGCACTTCTTTGCGCCGACGGAGCTGCCGCCGCTGCGCAAGCACGTGGTGTTCGTACTGGACACGTCGGGCTCCATGATGGAGCGCAAGATTGAGCAGCTGCGCGAGGCCATGCAGACCATCCTCACCGAGCTCAACTCCGGAGACTACTTCAACATCGTCACGTTTGCTTCCAATGTCCAGGTAGGTACAGTACTACTAAGTAAATGATGTCGGTCGGCCGTCTTACACTTCACATCTTGCCAAGGATACCAAAGAGAGTTAAAGGGGCGCGCAGCTGAAAACACATGGCGGCGTCATGCGTCATCACCGGCTCAAATAAATTTGAAGTAACTCGGTCAATAAATAAAGTCGAAATGAGTCTTCTGCTTTATCCTTTTACGTTGTTAAATAAGTTTAAATCATTTTCTATTATATTACCAAAGAAGGTTTTTCAGAGAGAATTCGTAGAAATCTATTACAGAGGTCATTATCGAATTTTCGAAAAAAACACCAATAAGTTACGAATTTAGTATTGAATTGAAGTAGTTTTTTTTTAAATTGATTAGAAAAATAAATAGCTGTGGGCTTGAGAATATTTCAAGTGGGGAGCTATCGCCGTCTCATCAACGTCATCAACGCAGTAGTGCTGTTATTTTCTAACTCGTGACTTTTAAACCATATAAGCTATAAATTATTTTTTAAGATTTTGATTTCACGGATCAATATCTAGTATAATAAATAATTTAATTATCTAAAAAGAATCAAATGCCCTATTTATGTATATTGTATAGAGACTTGTAACGTGTATTTCATTGCGTTATTTCAGTGACACGTTGTGTAATATATTATCTATTACGTAATTATATAAAGTGTACACCATCTACCCGTGATCCAAATATTTATTTACCCTCTACCCAAAGGTTGTCTGGCGGATATCACTTTTAGTGACAAGACCACTTTTTGTGCATTCTGTGTACCTATACAATGTGTCTGTTATTATTTTGTTTTGTTTTTTGGTGTGCAATAAAAATTTCTATCTATCTACCCTATTCCAGATCCTGGACTTGGACAAGGATCCGTCCCAAGAGCCGCGGCCGGCGTACTCGTACTACGAGCGGCCCGCGGCGACGGTCCCGGTGCCCCCCGCGCCCGCCACGCCCGAGAACATAGCCAAGGCAAAGACCATCGTTAGAGGGCTGCTCGCTGCCGGTGGTGAGTACTCGTGCACAGTGTGCATATACATATAGGGTGTAAATTTAACCTTTCCCAAAGCCTGTATTGTCGGCCGTACACATACAGGAGAGAAGTTGTAAAAATAGAGAAATGAAAAAATGTAGGGTGTCAAGGATGTGCGCACCGGAAAGAATTTACGCGAGTACGGGGCACATCTCCCATGGTTTTAACTTAATGATTTTTAAATCGCTTGTAATCTAAGGCGCCCCCTAGACCTACGATAAAATTTTACTTCCAATAATGTCATTGCACAATATTATAGAATCGCGTTTTGAATCCAAACGAGATTCAATACACTTTCTAAACGATCAGGAACATTACGCAATTCGTAATATTGCACAATATAATTGAACATCTAATGTTGGCACGATTATGCGAGGTGGATTGTCGGCGATCTTGAAAAGAGATAAAACCGTTTATTTTAAACTGTTACTAGTATTTTCGATTCTGTAAATGCATTTTTAATGAATAAACATTTCAACGGAAACTTCACATTCTCCCGGTTAATCTTTATACCTTCTAGCCAACCAACTGTACCACCGTACTCAGATCAAATGTACTCAATTAATACTACTCAATTAACTCACAGCGATTAACGCCAACGAATCGTATCTATATCAAGTTGCTACCCAACATGTCGAGACCCGCTCGTTCATTTGGTTAATCATTTATTTTTACATTATAATGTCCTCCCCTCAAATGGTAAAATCGATTAAATTGAGTTACTGTCATAAATTATTAATAATACCAATCGATTACTATTCTAAGCACTATCTAATGGTAAAACTGGTTTTCTGTTACGTAAGATACTGTTTCGGGGACAGCAAAATAACAAACCGTTCAAAAGAAAAAAATCAAAACTGGTATATTTGATTTGCACGCAAAATCTATAGCAGTATTTTTTTGCAAATTAGTAGAGAATGGTTTATTTATGTTAAATAATATTGATATTTGCTATTAATATAAAACCAATGGCAATAGATTTTCTATTTTTTTCCTCGGATGTTTAATTTTTCTTTTGTTGTTTTTGTACAGTTGTTTTGTTTGTACTGATTAAATTTTATTTTTAAAATAACTACCTGTACGGAAATATTTAATTCATATACGCATTCTAGTCGTTAAACTTTTGAGTTTTCTCAAATATGGATGTAGTCAGATAACTGGTTTAAGCAATTAATGTAACGATGTGATCTAATTTACTCGTATGCAAATGTATATAGCTCTACTCACACGAATATTTTATATCGTATGACCGACGGTTTTATGAACTTTGAATTAATAAAAAATGTCTTATCTTTTGATGAATTCATTATTTCATTATTCAGTAGGTATTACAAAAAAATTGTATAATAATTTATTTTGGAATAAATCCAAAACAGGGATAATCCTCATAGAGATAATAAAATAATTAAAAAATAGCTTATAATAAGATAATTTATATCTACTAAATATAAATATTTGTACGTATTGAAACATTAGTACATGTACAAGGGCTCATATTTCTTCGCAGCTGAACATACGGGGTCATATTCCCCTGCAGCTGACTCTACATACGAATAAGATCTGGTTTACAATATAAAAAAACAAAGCCAGTTCAATTTAGTGAAAATTGAAGTACAATGAAAAGGGAAATTTATTCCTTTCTTAGCACACTTCTTGGGTTGAATGTTATAATAGCTCTTTTCTGTACAAGATACTTGGATAAGGCGTAAAAAATATGAACCTTGATTCGGCACATGATCCAACTTTGACCGGTGGATGCATTAAATTTTTTTATAAATGTGAATTTCCAACAAATCATTATTATCACGAGGCTGTTTACAATCATGTGCCAAATAACCTCTATCAAGCGTCGGAGACTGTTTTTTACATTTGTAAGTATAAAAGTAATTCTAATTTGCCTATTCATCACAGGTACAAACATTGGCGAAGCATTTGACGTAGCAGTTGGTATTATTCAGAAAGGTATCGAAGGGTACGCCAAGAATGGTTCCGCTGCCAATGAGACGTCTAACGATACGTCGCTTGTGAAGCCCGATGACAACAAAACCACCAAGAAAGATGGTATGTGTCTTATAATACTGCATGCAATCTTAATCGGCAACTTTGTCTATAACTTGTATGTACCGCCCGTAGTAGGAAAGCACGTGTAATTTTTTTATGTTTTTAACAACAGATTAACCAACAGATTGACTAAGTGATTAGCCTAGTTAGTAGCGAGCCTGTCTGTTATGCATAAATTCCTGCATTGTATTCTGTAATTGAACGTAATTCACGTCGCTTGTTACTTCGTGTTTGATCTCACTTACTATACTAATGTTACATCTCTGTTACACTGTTACATCGAAATTGAACACAGTGAATAACAACTCAGCGAGACCTTGGCGTTTTCAGTATCAAATTGTATGCTTACAGAATAACACTGCTACGTTAGGCTGTTTGTTTGTTCAAGATTTGGGTAGTTTATGTGTCTCTGGCTGAACCCACGAAACATGGAATCCTAATGTAGACCATTATGTTACACTGAGTTTATATTAATTTGCCTGATGATTCCTCAGATTCAGTAAAAGTAGAGCCCATCATCATCTTCCTGACGGACGGCGAGCCCACCGTCGGCGAGACGAGTCCTAAGCGCCTCATCAACCGCATCACCGAGAAGAATTATGGAGACAGTAAAGCTACTATCTTTACGCTTGCCTTCGGTGAGTATTATATGCACTTAACGACATTTCGATCAACTTATGGTACTGTGTACTCTAAGAATACTTTTCGAGTTTTGTCCTTTATCGAACTTCTTGTTACTAAATTCCTAAGAACCCCTTCTGGTTGCTAAATTCAAAATCACTCCAAATATCAGATGCATGCGTGCAAAGTCAAAGTGCAATCAAAGTGCAAAGTCATTGATATCACTGATATCGGATCTAATTACTTACTACGGATTTACGGATCTAGTCATTGACGTACTTATTGCATTCCAGACACGTTTTTGCGAATCAAATAATAGATAGAAGATGAGTTTCACTTTTGGAATGAATTTGAATTTAGGATTATAATAGCGGTCAGCAAGGCTTTTGTAACAGAAATCACGAACTAGATTCGGACAAAATTTGGCACACGATGATGCTATTCAAACCTGTGTAATTCTGGCATCACTATAATATATACTGTTTCAAGTGATGAGGATATTATCGTTTATTGCTTTTCCTTTGTTTGGCCTGTATTGTTGGACACTAGTAGTCTGGCGACCAGCAAGCACGTCGCGTCGCATGTGGCTAACGACTAACGCGTTACCGACCGATTACTACCCGAGAGCACCGTATGCGGGTTCCCATTCAGTGACTCCCATTAATATACCTACATGTACTGTGACTAAAAAGTAACTGATTAGTGGCTGATTTGTTTTGAGTGGCGTTGTGTGACAAACGTTTGAGGATTCTTAGGGATGTAATAACAAAAAATTCAGACAACATGTACTCGAAAGAGTATTGTTACAATATGAAGCATTCCGGAAGCTTCTGTCCGGTAAGAAGGCATGTAACCTGTAGTAAGGCATGTAAGGCATGTAGTAAACAGTCAAAAAAAAACTAAACGAGCTGCAAATCATGATCAACAAATCTAACTATTTTTTAATAACTAAAGTCAATAATTTTAAATTACTAACAATGTCACAACCAAGTCGACGGAGTCCCACTTCACGGGACTACTACTTCCTTTGTCAATACAGAACGTAAACCTAAAGCCACCTTTAGATTAGCTGCCATCGATTTGTTGCCTGTTCATTATTTTTTGCTGCTCATTTTATTTTTCATGTAAATACTCATTAAAGTATGAGTATTACATTGTATATACGCATTGAGTTTATTTCCCGTTCCCAATTGTGCTGATTGGCGCAGGCGAGGACGCGGACCGCGAGTTCCTGCGCAAGCTGTCGCTGCGCAACGAGGGCTTCATGCGACACATCTACGAGGCAGCGGACGCGGCGCTGCAGCTGCGCGACTTCTACCGGCAGATCTCGTCGCCGCTGCTCGCGCACATCAAGTTCACATACCCGCCCGAACAGGTACACACCGTACTTACCTACACCTGCATACAGACACATTATGCAACAAACTCTTTGTACCTTTTGTAGAACAATAATCTCTTCAATAAGTTGTAAATTGAATTTCAAAGCAATTTTTGGCCAAAAATCCCCCCGACTTATGCAGGGACAGGCCCGGTGACAGAAATGTTGGCGCCCGTTACTCCTGAGTTATTAGTAATTACTAATTAGGTACGTAGTCTTATAATTATTCAATTACGTATTTTTATTGGCTGTATTTGAATTGTGTTATTGTGGGATAGACATCTATCTGCTATTTGTAAACTTATAAGAGGAATGTACAGGATCCCGATAAACCCAAGTGATTATTAAGAAATGTTGTGTATGTGTTTATAATAATAAAATAAATAAATAACAAATTTGATGTTTACGGATTGATTACGGAGGTGTTTCACGTACTACAGTACAGGGCCCGGTACAGTTATACTAATGCCACCTAGTTAGGTGGTGCTGGTTATACCCATAGTCCCCCTCTTGCCTGCCTTGCCTGTGCAGGGGATAAAATTGGACAAACTCAACTTTGGATTCCTAAAATCCCCCCATAATTTTATAACAAACAAAACAACAGAGAAATAGATAACAGATTAGAATGAGGTCATTCCTAGATAAATCTAAAATTAACTTAGATCCCGTTGTATTTAATAGTTAAGTTTAAAAAATATTATAATTCAATATACTATCGAAGAATTTCAGGATGCAAGTGTAATAAGGAGTGTGTAGTGACACACTTGTACTATTATTCAGTGACTACACTGAATTCAGTGTCCTTATTCAGTTGGCAACGAATGTCCAACGCGCTGCACATTTGTAATAACACTTACTGATAATGTAACTGTCGGTACTAAGAGAATAAAAAAAAGAAAATAAATATCTGGCATATTATACATGGCGGACGAGCGGGCGGGCCACATGATGCTGAGTGGTCACCTGCAACACCGGGGGCTTGCGGATGCGCTGCCGACCTTGCAGAATCCTGTTCACAGCTCTCTTAAAAGAGGCCCATGTCGAATAGCAATGGAAATACCTCAGCCAGCAGTTCATTCGACAACCTTCGGTGCCCGGTGGTACACAACACATATTGTGAGAGAGATTATCAGAATTTAATGAATTATTGACTCTTTAAAAATTGGCCTGCGGAAATATCTAATTTCCTTTTTAAAGATTTCATTGTTTTTAAAACGTATGTAGGTGTAAGTAAATGAGAATTTGTAGCATAATTTTGTTTTCATTACTTACTATCTGGGCGGGCGCCCACGCTTTGCTGTGGCTGCCCAACAGATGGCGCTTACCCTGTTTTTACCTGTTTTTGGGTAAAACGTATGTTTTTACCCTGTGATAGGTATATAAAAACACGCAACGTTATATAGATTGCCATTTCGTAAGCTCGCAATTCGTAAGTAGATCTGCTGTCGCCGCGCGTCGACTGAGCGTCCTAACTGCTTTTAAACCCTCCCGAATTTAGTGACTTAAGTTAGGATTGCAGATCATCAGTCATTATAGCAACCTCTGAATAAGTAGAACAGAATATTGAAACAATGAAATTTTAGCTTAGAGAGTCGTGCCCAAAATCAATAAGTCCATATCAACAATAAGATCATTTTGCTCAGATGACGTCATAGAGTACATACCCAATAGAGACGAAATGCTACTCATTTTGTTTGAAAATATTCCCGTCAAATCACCGCGGTGACAACTGCGCTCTGATTGGTCGACCCAAGGTCAAACATAAACTCTAGTGTTGGGCACGTAAATATCGATATCGAAAGAAATTGTTTAGTGGGACGGCATGGTAAATAACACTCTCTTGTTTTTTTATAGAGATACAATGTATACGTAAATATTTAAAATTAAATGAATAAAATAATTAAAATAGCATTATTCCAACTATTAAATACTACCCAACAAGAATGAACAAAATTGATAGTTTACGGAATACAGAGCACATGGAAAATTTAGATGCTGGGAAAACTTCCTAAATAGCTGTATTTAATTAAATAACGTTGTGAAGATAAAACAACATTTTAATAGGTACTTATCATTTAATAAAACAATTTAAATCGGTATAATGGTAATTATTATACATTGCGTTACTGGTTTTTAAAATGAATTAATTTCGTGTAAATTCTTCTTACAGCTTGTTTCTCATTATATTGCCTCCTTTTGCTAAGGAATGCTAGCCTTGTATCTATATATTTTTTCATTACGCTTTTAGCCAAATCAATTAAATGATCTGTCTCTTCTGCGTAGTATTGGTGGTACTGATATTCGGGAAAAAATAATTCTTGGAATTGTCTGTATGTTTCAAAAGTATTTCTAAGCAATTTGAGCATATGCACAGGATCTAAAAAGATGAAAACATTAAAACCCGTCACTGGATGTTTAAAGTTTGTCTTTAGCTGGTCCTTGTGTAATTTACATCCTAATTGTTTGGCCATTGTCAGGTTTGCTGGACACAGCCGTCGAAAGTCAATGTTTTAATTGTAATTTTATTTTCATGGCATAGCTCAAGTGCAATATTAATTAGGTTTGCTTTTTGTGTTCCACTGGTTTTGTCGATTAGAAAGTAACCAATAGGCACTTTAAAACTGCCATTGATTGGTACTATCAAAAAGACTAAAGCCTCTGTACATTCATTATTGCAGTCAGTATCCAGTTGATTACCAAAATCTACGTAACCGAATGTTCGTTGACTAGATGGTTCATATTCTACCTTGCATTTTATTTTCATTTCGTCAAACACAAGGGTATATATAAGCTCTACTTTGGATGATTCTGCTTTGGCTTTTAATGCGCTGAAAGCCTGCGTCGTAAAACCCGGTCTACCGAAAACAATACGAAATAAGTATTTTTGTTGGTATATAAAAAAAAAATTAACTGATGGTACAAAACACTAATTGCTACGGCTTGCACTTGACTTTTTAATCCGGTACTTAAAATAGGCCAACAGCATAGTTACACCTAATTCGAACTGGCCTTAGATAAGATGCAGTGTCCAAAGAAGAGTATTCCTAAATTTAAACATAAACATAATTTTTGCAGTACCTACTTTCCTATTACTTTTTTATTCTAGAAAGTAAACGATGACCTCAAACGTTCAGGTGTCGATATTGTCAAATAACGTCACCTACTTATTTCTAAAATCATATCTACACTACTGCCTAATAGACCGTATTTTTCGATCAAGAACTGATATACTTAAAAAAATCGATAAACATAATATGTCCAGCACTACGACGTTAGATCGACAATGGACATTAAAAATAAGTGCAAAGTTATTTTTTTAAATAAAATGTAATAAATAATAATATACCTACTTTACTCGTAAATATCGAAACATAATTTCATTTTCTTAGTCCAACACTAGTAACAAGTTCGTAGAAATAGAAAGAGATGATGCAACGAGGTTGTAACTAGGTAAAAACAAGACGCATAGATACTTGTCAATTGTTTCATTTTGAGGTGACCAGTTTAGCTTGAGCCGTGATAAAATGGATGTGAATTGCAATATTCTATATTTATTGTTACTTACCGATGAAATGTGATGCCGTCTGTTTTAGAGTTCGATGTTTTACTATTTTTACCACACCAACGAATCGAACAGGAAGACATTTTAACAGCAAATCTCGTGTTTTATAATTATACGGAGACGTACACACAGGTCACTTTCTGGTGCTGTACTATTTTGGTGCATGTGAGAGTTGATATTTATTATAGGCAAATCACTGATCAGTTACGGAATTGGATGGCCAGTATTACCGCTCTATTGGGTATGTACTCTATGGATGACGTGATACATATTGTTATTTGTTATCGAAGGTGAAGCAGAGTTCAGTGACAAAGAACAAGTTCCGCACGTTTTACCTGGGCTCGGAGCTGGTGGTAGCGGGCGAGCTGGCCGACCGCGACACCAAGCTTACGCCCACCGTGCGTTACTGGTGCGGGAACATCGACTTCGACCCTGTGAGTGTTTATTTTATATACGTTTCCCATTTTATTCTAAGAAAACAAAAAAATCATTATAGATAGAGACAAGGGCAGTTTCTGAAATTGTATGGAAACCAAGCGCGTCACTTTCATAAGTAAATGTTAATGATGGGGAATCACACACTTGCCTCGTTTCACTAATTTTGACGAATAGTTACAATTAATTATAGGCCAATTAGACATTTTTGTGTTTTGTAATAAATGACTTAGGTAGGTATTAGTGACATGGCTCGGAACAGACTAAACGAGCAGCGCGAGAAGTAGAAACATAGCGCCAACTTCGAGCACGCAGCTCGGATAGCTTGCACCCTCTATCCCTTTCTATCTAGAAAGCTTTCTATCCCTCTATTATCTTTCTTTTTATATATAGAGAAAAGTCGGCAGACGAGCATACAGTCCACCTGATGGTAAGTGGATACTGTCGTCCATAGATATCCGCGATTCATGCCAACATCAGTCCAGAATGACAAACGTTGGCACGCCCCCGGATGCGCTGCCTACCTTTGCTGATTGGGATAATGGGGAGGGATAGGATGGGATGGGAATGGGCTCTGGCATATCTCACTCACTACCTAAACACGTACGTAAATTGGGAAATACGATACAGTGGGAAATGCAGTACATTTCAAGGTAGTGTTCTGTGAGGAAAGAGGGGTAACGTGGCCAGTCGAGCGGGACTGTGGGTGGGAATGCAGCACGCACTCTCATCCTTACGCTATGGCACTACTCTACTCTTATTTATGGCAGAATCCGTAGTTTCAGACGGGAATTGATTGGTTAAACCTGTATTAATTATATGACAAGAAAACGTTTGGATCCTATTTACCTTTTTTCTTTTATTTGTCTATTTCATTTATTAAATATATATTTATGACTTATTTATCCGTTTATTTATAACTAGCAGTGTATATTAAAATTTATAAATAATGTTTTAATTAAACTATCCAAGTTTAATTAAAATCTGTCCAGTGGCTTATAGACTGACAAAAATTCATATAATTGTTGTTTTAGACTATGTATTCTTTGTACTTCACACATCAATTACTTTTTCAACAAATTTACAATGCACTGACACGTATTTATTATATTGTCCTACTTTATATTTTATATATTTGTATTCACTTATTTATCGCAGGCAACAAGGCCCATAAAAGGTACAAAAACAAAATTGTAGAGTGCACATTTAGTGCACTATGCATTGTACGTTGCGATATTCTTTTTTATAGGGAATTAGACGGACGAGCAAGCGGTACCACGTGATGATAATGCCGCCCATGGACACCTGCAACACCAGTGGGTATGCGGGTGCGCTACCGACCTTGCAAAATCCTATTCACAGCTTTCTTGAAGAACCCCATATCGGAGGAAAGACCTCTTGAGGCAGTTCGTTCCACAGCCTACGGATTCGCGGTATAAAATGATTTTTGTACCGAAAACCCTCGCCCTCGAAAACCTCTGTTGTTTAATATTTTATTATTATTATTATATGTCTAGAATATACTGATTGTACCTATATGGTAGATTTCACGGCAGTGTTCTATGACAGAGGAATAATCGCTCAATGATCCTCTTTTTTATCAGGGTTTCCACGACATTCGTCCGCGGCCGCCGGTGGAGGTGAAGCGCGAGGAGTACCTGCCCCTGGAGCGTCTTTGGGCATACATCACCATCAAACAGCTTCTCGACGAGCGCGACGCCGCCGAGGACGCGGACAAGCCCAAGGACGAGGACAATGGCCCCGAGAAGAAGGCGCTCGCACTTGCACTCAAGGTACGTACACTTTATTTCATTTTTTATTTATTCGTTTAGATATTATTGACTAAAGTTCATCGTAATTGCTGTCTTGGAGTATAGAACCTATACTCTGTTCAAGTTAGGAAAAGGTGATATCATTACTCTCAGTCACGTGATTTCACCTATTGACCAATTGCGATTCTCGATTTACTAGGTAAAATCGGAGACACGGATGTTGGTGTCTGAACGAAGTAGTGGGTATAACACGCGCGTACACTTCCGAACAAAATTGTTTATTTACAAATAATAATTAGTATTTATTATTACAATTATTCATATTATTTGCAATATTCATTTTATTATATTATTAGCTTTTGGCTGCGGCTCCGTTTGTATTTGGCGGACTATTTCAAAGAAGTTTTTAATTTCTTTTTATTATGGATATTAAATTAAAAATTTTAAAAATTAATTAAATGCATGTTGTGTATATGATAAAGAATATTAATTACTTACTTTAATTTAATAGCGATGAAATGACGCGAGCGTACAAAATAGACAATCGGGTAATGAAGTACACAGAATATTAATATATAGTATTTATGATAAAGAATAAAGATAGAGATGAAGTAATCATGTGTCAATCGCTGTCTCTAATGACACCTTCCATTAAGTCATCGGCTAGATTGGCATAATATGCTTATAGACGTCATAAATTAATTTCCTCGCTTGCCTTTGTAAAGTCACATTTCGTCGCGGCATTATTGATTTTAATTAAAAACAGTTCTTAAAATATTTCATATATTCATTTAATATTATTAAAAATATAAATAATAAATTTGCACTCGACTGTACTGAAAGGAGCGTGACTACGACTGATGAGCTAATCGGCTAGCGTTGCAGTGTGCCGCGCCCGTACCGCCTCACTTCATACCGCCAAACAGTCCTAAAAATTGACTACTGTGCAGGTGACCTTGAGGCCCCAAGATCAGTGTCTAGTCTAGTATTATAAGGACCTAATAAAATACAGTTAACAGTTATTTGAACACTAAAACCTTTGAGTAGACCACAGGTCAATAAACTAACATGGGTGTTTTGCGGTAGCAGCCTTTATGGACCGCGATCTGTGCAAGGGCTTACTATTGATAACTATATTTGAAAAGTCAAATAAATTTGAAGCGGACAGTACTCGATAACATTGCTATATTCTATTCGCATTATGAAAAAGGTGACGTCTTCCGTCCAATGTAGTATAACAAGTGTTAATTTGTAAATCGAGGAACGCTCCTTCTCGTAATTGGTCAATAGTTGAAATCACGTGACTGATAGTAATAACATCCCTTTTTCTTAACTTGAACAGAGTATAGGTTTCTAAAGAAAGATAGCCATTACGATGTACTTTAGTCAACACCGTTCACTGATCCACTTTCGCGATAAACGTGAGATTGATAATATTTTGAATAGAAAAGGAAATAATGTTATAACAACTATCGTCTAATATGTGATGTAGTCTATTTTATCAATAAATATTTGATTGTATCTAGTACGAATTCGTGACCCCGCTGACCTCTTTAGTCGTGGTGAAACCCAACGCCACAAACGCGGTGGATGCTGAGTCCGTGGATAAATCTGATGGTAAGTTGATATATTATACTACTTTTGATGTTATTTACTGCATGAACTATTTCATATCAACACTTGATACGCGCTCGATATAGGCACAGAGATTGCTTTGCGGGTAGACGACGCGTTAGAGACAAAGTACTAAACGAAATGTTTTAAAATTGAAAACCTCATATTATGTAGTGTCCATTGCAAGCTTTTGGGGCAATAGGCGTGTATCTGCCATTAATACTGAATAGCTTGAATGGCATGAAAAGCTCCCGGTTCCGAGGATACATGTACCGGCTTGCGTTTGGGCCAACAAATCACACGAACACATAATTTTACACTTGATTTTCCTTTTATATAAAATTGAATGTAAATAAATCCTTAAATGTAAATAAATCTTAACACAAGCGTGCTTATATGTGACGTTGTCAGGGAAAGGGGTTTATTGGTCGTTGTTATTTATTGTCGATGGGACTTATTGATATTTGCAAAATCTGAATAAAAATATCTATCGAAATATGTATATATCATGTAGGGTGTTAAGGATATTTTTTAAAAAAGTTTGAAGTATAATGTCCATAAAATGTGATTTAGAGATAAATCCATTTGAAGTTTAAGACTCAGAAAAAGTATGCTCTCGTTGGAAGTTACATAGATACATATGGTATTTGGAATATCTGTATATAAATAAGTGAATAATAAATAATCAAAGAATTTTACAGTTTTGTTTAGAGGTTTTTCTAAAAAACTTCCGACAAACGAGCATAGAACCATAAATCGCAATTATTTTTTACAATTGTTTATTGTTTTACTAAGTTAAATTTTATGTGCAAGCGGCTAGACAACCATAGTAAGGTGTATAAATAAAGGAACAATTAATAAGACATTTTTAATTAAAAGTTGTCAGACCTTGATCCTTGATAACAACAATGAACAAATTGTTATAAAACTATTAAAAATCGACATATTGTGCAGCGATAGATCGACATCGACAGTAATACAACTGAGATCGAATTTATCTTTCCTATTACTTTTCCTAAAATTTATCTTAAAGCATAGTAAATTGTTGATAGTAAAAAGCATAACATAGTAATAGTAAATTTTAAAGCATACTTTTCTCTCGATACATTTTTGAAATACTTTTTTTAATCCATACTTTTTTTTATAAATATTTTTGTAAAATGACATTTGAGCATTCAAATGTATTAGTTATTACTTTCAAATGAATACATATTTTATATTTTGTTACTTCTTCATTAGTAAATTACTGAACCGACTTCATTGTAATTTGGCAGAGAGGTATCCTGAAATCCGGTCAAGGGCATAGGATATATATTAACTTTTTATACCAAAAAAAATTATTAGCTTTTCCAGGGGAAGTCAATATTTTATAAAACAAAATGCACGCGGGCGATGCCGCGAATAATCATTAAAAAAATATCAATCGATTGTTTTGTGTGATGTGTGGCAGAGCCGCCGTTCGGGCGACCCTTGGCGCCGATGAACCTCATGCCAGGCGCGCCGGGCTTGCCGGGCCCGCCGGCGTACGGCTCTGCATTCGCGATCAGCGGCGGGCCCGTCAGCCTCTCCGCGCCCGTTGCCGCCTACCGTGAGTCCTCACCACAGATATAGGGATAGATAACGCAAGCTGTACGTCGCTGTCTGCTCGAAGTTGGCGCTAAGCTCATACTTCCCGCGCCGCTCGTTCAGTCTGTTCAGACCCGTGTCGCAAAAAATTTGTCAAAAGTGATGAATTCAATCAAGGAAGATGTTTTGTTTCCTCGGTGAGTGGTGACGAGCTTGATCTCCATACAACTCACGAACTTGCGTTGTCTATCTACGCCTATCGTCCTAACGCAGCTTACGTTCAGGGGCGGACCCAACAGCTGGCTGTGCGCCTTCCTTCCCCAAAAGCTTGTTCATGTATCATGAGGTTTTCAAAGTTCACGATTTTTTTATTATTATTCATTTACGCTGTGTAGCCTCTTGATGACTGACTTCCAAAACTCGACTTTGGTTCCGCCTCTGCTTCTTTTGTACACCCCATTTCAGTAATAAACATGGATAATCACAGACGTATCTTAGACGTAAACCGAAGTACTTGATAGATATCCATGTGGTAAGTAAGAAACTGAAAACACACAAAAATTTAATTAACGAAATTCCTGTTGGCATCCAACTAAATTAATTATAGGTATCTTTACGAAACCTAACGTACAGTACCGTTGGATATCCGTCTGGTATACTCAAGTATTACTACCCACGTTATTCACCAACTAAATTGCAGCTAATATACGCTATACCAGCTAAATAAGATAACCCGGTACACGATTATAAACATCACACTAATAAAACACCTGGCTTTTTTACCTTTATATAACATAAATGAAGTATATGACCTTTATAAGCTTTATATAACCTTTATTTATTTTTACCTCTTTGGAATCGGTTACAAGAACACCTTACATACAAAATAAAAAAATGCTCAGAGTTCCGATTTTTATTAGTGTTTAGAATTATATACAGAGGTACAAAGCCACTCCCTTATGGATTCGGAAATCGTCTGTTTACTACACCTTGTATGATAGGTGTATTTTTGTTACAGTTACCTCACTAGGGTTTAGGGGTATGTTCTAAAAAGTGAGAAATTCATCATCTTACAGTTAACGCGTGCTGCACCTCTGCAGTAAAAAAAGATCCACCTTAATTAACGAATTCCGCACGTTTTAGAACACAGCTCAAAGTTAATTAATTCATTAAATGTAAATTCATTTTACTTCATCAACGCTATATCGAGAACGTATTATTCTGGTTTCACACAGCACGTTTATAGGCGCATAATTAATTTATTGCTCGGGGATGCTTTTTATCGATGTCGACTCATACCTACAGATTCAGTCACGATTCTGCCTCCCGATTGTAACGATCATTGACGTAACTAGGATTATTTCTTGAGGATTATTTCCTCATTTCCTGGCCCATTGACAAACGGGAAATACAAAACTTTCTTTAATATCGTTTTTACCTATGTGTTTTGGCCGTAGAAACCTCCCCTTAGTTACGCCAATGATGACGTTGCAAACAATGTTACATGATTGTGTCCCCTTCAGCGGGTGCTTCTGCTATCGCGTCGCCGGAGGCGCTCGGGCTCCCAGCCGATTCGGCATTTTTCGAAGAATCACAGGACTACGAGATTGCAGACGCATTTGAAAAAAATGGTATATACTCGCACATATATTCACCAGAGATTCGATTCTCAAAGATGATCTACTAAATTCTACTAAAATCTCGCGAGCAGCTTTCAAGGCAGTCTAGATAAATTAGTGATTTATCTAATTGATTGCTGCGGAAGTTATTCTCGAGGATTCTTTGAGAGTTGCTGTCATCGGATGACAAAAGCCTACTAAATACTTGATAAAGTCGTTATCAGTTAGGGTAATTGTGAACAGAGGAAATCATATACGTGCTTAAAATACACGTAGCATGAATTAAGGCATGTTTATAATCCACCCCTATTTACTATGGTTCTATCTGCTTCCTCACGTCCCCTTTGTGAGACAAAGAAAAGCAATTGATACAGTTACAGTCGCTGCTACACTTATGGAGCAGAATTAAGCGTTGCGTTTTCGAGAATTTGGCTATTAACGTTACATTGTTTGCTTTTCTTATACAGATTTGCATTTGTATGCCGGCTGTACACTCTCGGCGAGAGCACTCGGTCGCGGCGAGAGAGAGATGGTGAGAGCCCTTGATTCGGGCGCGAAAAACTGTAGTGTCGAGGCGCGGCGTGTATCCCTATACATTTTCGCCCTCGGGATATCTCGCCGAGAGTCTCTCTCGCCTCAGCCAAGAGTCTCTGACGAGAGCTCTCGCCAATAATGTACAGCCGGCATAACGATTGTATTTTTGACGTAATCATCTTTTATTATTATTGTAATCAATTTTATCACCTGTTAATCAATATTGTTTAGGTACCCTTTAGGATTTTACCCTTTTAAAACCTTTTTATGCTTCAGCGTAGAAACAATAATAGGCAACAACATAAATTAAAATAGTGACAGCATGATACGAAGTATTTACCATTATCTATACATATAATAATACCTTTATAAAACACAAAATAACTTTGGGTACCATTTTGCGGAATGCATGAAATTTCGCAGTGACGCCTCGTACGGGAGTAAGAAAGCTTGCTGGAGACTAAACAGGTAAATATTTTTTTATTCTTAGCAGTACGCATGTCTTTTCTAAAATAAATAAGAAAAAGTAGTTCGAATGTTTGAACATAGTCGCGTGCCGCTATTTTCGAAAACTGTGCTCACCGATGGAACTATGACGAAGCCCGTATAAATAGAGGACCATAGACTATAAAGAAACGGTCTTTATTATTTATTTAATGGTATTTTACTCCCAATAACTCGTCCAGATACATGACATTTTTACTTATATGTATCGATATCTATCGATTTATAAGTGATGTGTATTATTATTGGTTGTATTTGGTTATGATTTTCTAACTTATGTTTTCGTTGTTTCAAGATTCTGCTTGATTCTGTTTAGAAACATTGTACCTATAGGATTTTAAAAATAAAGCAATAAAAAATATTACTTTTATATTACTTTCGTATGAAAGTAATATAAAAGTAATATTTTACATCTGTATAGATCTGTATAGATTTCACTAAAATCTCAATTTCGGGGAACTAAATCGACAGTAAGGTGTCTTTTCTGAAACAATGTCATTATATGAGTTCAACTCGGTGGCCACAGATTTCAAAAGTGACGGCACTGAAATCTTTAAAAGCCTCCGTTAAAAATATCAATGTTGCATCAGTTGAATGTTTTATATTGCGGACCACCACATGGGATGTTCAAATGTAGCTTGTTTTAATGTGTGGGTATATCATGAAATTAGATAGTCTACATACATGGGTTTTATATTATAGGATCATTCTGTATATAAGTCCTTAGCCCGGAGAAGACATTTAAATTTTGTTTGTTACCTAAATGTTTGTTTGATTAAAATAATCCATATGACATTCCATACATATCCATCAAATATCGTTGCTTTCTTTATTGCTAAAATGAACGTGATTTTGCAGGTTTTCATAAATTGCATACGAATTCTTTCTTTTTCCAGGAGGAGGTTCACATTATTTGATGTTACATCATAGAGGTAAGTTATTTGAAATTTGTTAATTTTATAATATAAGAAAGTGTCCGGTGGTGGCTGGATGAAAAGAGCTGAAGGCCGTGTGTGGTGGCGCGGTCCGCGGAGAGTGGCCTGATCTAGCATTAGGGAGACAGGTTGATGGTATGATACCAGACGACTCAGAAAGTTTTGCGACAAAAAGCTATGGAACACTGGCTGGGTTTGATGTCAACATAACTGTGACTATCTATAACATAAAAACAGGTCTTTTGGCGGGAACTCGAGAAGTGAAGTTGAGTTTCTGTGGTTTAATAGTGATAGTTTATTAAACTACAAAGTGCTTTTCGTGCATGGTGTTTATGATAATCAAATAAAACCATGGGACTGCGTTTTTCGTGTGCTTCCAAGGAGACTTCTTCTGTCCTCAATAATACTATCGCTTTACTGAGCGATCCGTGATAACTTACTTCGATGTGACTAAACATTGACAGGGTACGTTTTAGACTTTGAAATTATTTATTACGAAGAAAACGACACTGAGAAAAAAATATGGTGCTAATTGCTTCATTGCCATATATGAAGTAAGAAAATACATAAAAACAAAACAACTTTAAATTTCCCTCCATACTTTTTAAGAGCTGAATTAATATATCGTGTCTCATTAAAAAATGGGTATTCGACGGTAACATTTCGCCCTATGATTTTGTATGATTTTAAATGTTCTTTAAAACCTGAAGATTCCTTTAATAGACTTCAAATGGCGTTTGCTTTAGTTGGTATAATGAGTTTAATCGTGGTCAACTAAGTTTGGCTGATGAAGAGATATGCGGTCGCGCTTTAACGGCTGCTAAGGTAGAAAACGTGGTAGCAGTGAAATAATTAATTTGTGAAAACAGGCGAATTACATACGAGGAGATTCAGTAGAGATTGCAGATTGGATCGGGGAGTGTGTATGAAATACTATGTACATGAGCATCTACGAGTCAGGAGAATAGTATCGCTGTGGGTGCCGCCCAACCTCACCGAGGCTCATAAACAAGTTCGTGTGGAATGGTGCTAAGATATGATAACGTAATTTGTAGCAGGGTCGTCTCGGCGCGTTTACAATATTATCACAGATGACGAATCTTGGATCCACCAGTATGATCCAGAAACTAAGCGTCAATCTACTGTTTGGCTGTTTCAGAGTGAGCCAACGAGTACCAAAGTGAAAAGAGCAATAAGCGCTCGAAAAATTTAAATCGCAAGAAAAGTGGCTACCTGATACTGTACCTTTACGACACCAAAGCAGTATTAACGCAGAATGGTTGTTAATATACACAGTATTAACCATGTGACTTTTTATTACCCAAAATTAAATCTCAACTAAAAGGAAAGCAGTTTTCGTAACCGGAAGACGCCCTGGCTACGTTCGAAGAGGCTGCGAAAGAGGTAACTAAGGAAGAGTGGACAATATGTTTTAAAAATTGGTTCACATGCATGAAACTTTATAAAGATGCAAGTGGAGAAAAAATTCAATAAAAAAATTGGAACCCGTAGAACATTTATTTAGTTCGCCGTAGTTCCTCACGTATGTAGGTATACTCGTATATCAATGACCATTCACTCGTAATATTATGTCGGCCGACGTCGGCAGCACAGCCGTGACGTAAGGAATATCAAACGAGAAAACTTTTACTATTTATAGTGGAGTGTAGGCTACCTCGGCTGGTGTCCATATTAATTGTTACTTGGCCGAGGTCTTCTGGAATCTCTTCTCTTTTTTGCGCTCGAGTAGCCGAAGAGATAATATCTCTCCGAAAGTGAACGCAGTCGCCACTGAAGATGTCAACAGCAGTTGTTGACGCAAAGTTTGAAAAAAAGAGAAAAGATTCCAGAAGATCTCGGCCAAATAGCCCGGAAGATTCAATTAATATTTTACTATTTAATCCCCGCGTTTCGAAAATACACAGTCGTTTCAGTCGTTTTTATTAAAAGACAAGTAGGTACCACATACTAATTTAAACAAGTAATTTTAAATATAACCGTCATCGGTTGTTAGACAATTTATTCGGGAAAATTTGGAGGTCTATTTCTACATTGAAATCGGTGCACAGTTGTTCAGTGTGTATGCGAGGAATAATCGCTTTTTATTATATAGACAGAAGATGGTAGAAGAGTAGATACTCTGCTAGATGGTGAGCAATTATTGACGCCTATATGCAACCGTGACACATGGCAATATCAGGAAAAAATGACGAACATTGATATCCACAATGTTCACAAATTCACCCGGGTTCACAAACGCCTACTCGTACTTTAGAAATCAAAGAATTAGATGTGACAAAAGGCTGGGAAGTAGGGAGGACTACGTCTAACGAGGAGTGAGACCACTTCATCCACTTTCACTCCTTATACTGAATTGTACACCCGTTCACGCGTCTTGATTCCGTCTGAAAATCAGCGCTGTATGCCGTTTTTACGGTATACAGTTTGTGCTGAGACGGATACCCTTTTGACACACATGGGACCACACAGTTATATCGCCTTGCATTAAATTTTATTTTTTTGTTTGCTAATATATGTTTTAATGACTTTTAGAATAAGAAATAATCATGTTACGCCATCACTTGTGTGTGTGAAATTAAAATCTATCTATCTGTCTAATCTCGTTACCACGAGGCGAGTCGAGTACACCCTTTCCCTCCATGTGTGATCGTGAGTTCAAATCCTCGACCCTTACCACTGAGTTTCTGCTTAAGTATGGATTTTTTTTAAAAATTGTCACTAGATCGGCAGTGAGGGAAAACATCGTGAGGAAATTCACGTGTGCCAGAAAAAAAATCTGGAGTATGTGATCCACCAATTCGCACTGGGCCTGCGTGGTGGATTACGGTCCGAAACCCTGCAGTGATTTACGAAAGAGGCCTGTGCCCTGTAGTGGGACGTTAGTGTAGACGTTATGATACAAAGTAGGTTTGTACCCTATTGTATCTTATACTTTTGTATGAATGATTTTATTTATGCAATGAATGCCTGTAAAGGATTTTTCAAGCAAAAATTTGCTGCTAGATGCTTGCAAAATCTTCATTATTTATTGCCGTTGCCGCGTTGGGGTAATTCTTCTTACTAATAGTTCTTACTGTCTGGGGATGCACAGACCTATGTAGTTCCATCAAATATACTGATGTAGTTCCATTAAATATTCCGATGTAGTTCCATCAAATATACTGATGTAGTTTCATTGCTTTTATGTTGTTGCCAAAATGAACGCGATTTTACCGATTTTCAAAAATTGCTTATGAATGTTTTCCTTTTCCAGGTGGAGGTTCATATCCACTTCCAATCGGTCATGGTAAATACTTTCAAACTTATTAATCTTAAAATATTTTTTTGTTTGTCCACCTACAATAACTATTATGTCGTCCATAGTCCACGTAACCGACTCGGTACCACACCGGCTGTTACGGTTTAATCTCCACATTTAGAAATGCTCAACATCTATCAGATAAACACTTCTGGATTTACAAATTTAAATTGTAGTTTTTATTGCCCTTGGTGAGTGGTTAGACAATTTACTTGGGAATACTTTAAGGTTTATTTCTTCATTGAAACTGATGCACAATGGTTCTGTAGGTAATCCGATTACCCACAGATTCATTTTAAACGATTTTTTAAACATTCGGGCGGTTACAGTGGACAGTTAAATTTTTTTATTTGGGCGGTAAAGTGATTGATTAAGCAGTTAGATCAATATTTCGCCAATTTTCAGCGTTCGGTAAAAATCAAAAGTCATTGTGATTGAGTCTTTCCTACCCAACAATGATTCGCCTTGATTAGGGTAGAAATCTTCGTGGTTATTTATTTTTTAAACAACGCAAAAATCCTTCCTTGGGTAGGAAGGATTATTGCGTTGTTTAAAAAACAAATAACAATTTGTTAGAGATAATTCATATGCTATTTATTTATTGCTTATCTCAATATTTCTAGCGGACCGATTTCTGTTTAGTAACCGCCTAGACTGCCCATTTCTTAATTTATTGGGCAGTAAAATTTTACTGCCCAATCGAATTTCACACATTCAAATATTTATTGAGATAGGTACTCATTTCAAGATATGTTACTCCTCGTTTCCATTTTTTTTACTACCTACTCATATTTTACCGCACGATTGTTATTATTATTAAACACTATTTGTTATTTCTTACTGACCGAAACTGTATGAAACCAAAGTCCATACCTATGCAATTGCCGTTTTATATGGAAAATCGAAGCATTGTCCATTATAATCAATGCACTTTTGCCATTTTAATGAAAGTTGATTGATGCCCTCTGCTATAGAACTCCTGGGGACGGGAATCGATGAATCATCTGAAGGCGGTTTTCACAGCCTCATCGAAGTTAATTTTATCCTCTGTAAAAAGTTATCCAAATTTCGAAGAAAATGAAAATCAGTTGGGGTGACGAGGTCTAGTGATTACAGTGGGTGACGAAGAGGTTTCCAGTCGAAACTCCTGTAACTTTGAGACTGTCTGTCGTGCAGTGTGTGGGCAAGCGTTGTCATGAAGATGTTTGGGACATTGATTGGCTGTGTCTCCGGAGTTCAACCATTGTGACGAACGTTTACGATTATCATACAGAATCCACTTTTCATCATAAGTGACACAATACGATTCACAATCCCTTCATTTTTGTGTCGGTTCAGCAAAGTAAGGCAAGCTCTTAGATGCGTGTTTGCAGCTGACTTTCATTAAGCTCATACGGTACCCACTTTCCGAGCTTCTTCACTTTACCGATTTGAGACAAATTAATCAATATCGCTTTTTCACTCACGGCGAAGGCTGCTGCTAACTTAGACGTGGTTTGATATGAATCCGCTTCCACTATGGCTTTCAATTCGTCATTATCAACTTTAGTCTCCAGTTGTCCACGGGGCAAACACAACGATATCTAAGCAAAAAGTCGTTTTACGGGAAAACAAATGAATAACTTTTAAAAAAAAATATAGCTTTAAATTGAAATTAATTTGAATTTGGAATTCCAAGCCAAACACAAAATCACTAAGTTCGAAGTGGCCACTATGAATAACCGGCAATTTCATAGGTAAGGACCTACTATATTACGCCCTTTAAATCATAGCCATAAATTAATGCCATAAAAGCATAGAGGGGAAGATATGATTGATTATATTTTGATTTGCTAAATAACTACCTCTTTAAGTACAGCTATTGTAATGTTATTATTTTTAAAAGAAAGAGGCAGACCAGCCATCAGTCCGCCCGATGATGGTAAGCAAACGCTGGCGCCCGCGGATAGCTGTGATATATGGAAACATCAGTAACAAATAACAAAATTTGTAACATAATAACTTGTATAGTTTTTTATTTAACAAAATTTAGGCCAAAATACTATTTACAGCCGCAACCAGCCCTTTCAATATCCACTGCTGGAAACGGGCCACCTCATGCACATTGTCTTGTGCTTACTACTTACTTACGAAATACTACTTATATAGGTTCATTGTAAATTTATGTATGTTTTATATAAAATAATGTATATATAATAATAATTAATTTCATCATTTGTTTCAGTTGCACCAATGACCTTGCCAGATTACAGTAAGGACAACAAAAATTACAAAACATTTTTTAATTACAAAAATATCAAATATTTTACATTTTGAAAGTAATATAACAACTCCGAAAATACATATCCATTTCGTCTATGTGCTTACAAAGATTCAGTCAGTATATCTTATTATAAATAGGAGTAATTGCTTACGTGACGTAAAACATGTTAATTTTGAAGTTTGTTTACCATTACCCCTGATTATAATTAGTCTCATTGAACTTATATAAAAACTTGCGGTTCCAGAATTATTTTTGAAAAATGCTGTCACTATTTTATTTTACTAGTGCCGTAAAACATCGATGGTCCTATGTATAAACGCCGAAACTGCAAACTTCTTTATGAATCACATAGAAAACATTGTTAAGAATTACAAAGCATTGAACAAAAAATCTTATTCTCTCAAGATGTTTAAACTGTGGCCTTCATACATATAGGACTTTCTGTAACTGAAATGAAACTTCAAACCTATCTTCATGCACGAAACTAGAAAAATAAGTATAATTATTTAAGAAATCTCTAACAAAATGGCACTTAACTCCGACATACTAATAATTGTTATGTTTAGCGAGTAGGTATTTAGTTTCAATTATAATAACCATGGTTAGAGACTACGAGGTAGTGGGTGAAGAAATATATAATAAATAAAAATCGTTAGTAATTCAGTTTGCATAACAATTATTATGTTCAACTATATTAACATCATATCAGACAAACTGCGAATGCTTTAGAATCACACAACAAATACAGAACAGTGGTTGTTTATGCACGGTCATAAAATCATATTATCGTGTAGGTAGGTACAATATATACCTAATATATTACTTTGTACTCATACGGCCCATTGTATGTGGTAAGGTTTAATGGCAGTCGCATTGTATTATACCTACTGCCCAACTAAGAAGAAAAAGGAATGGAGTGAGTGCATGCTACAACCCCACGACCACTGGGGTAATGTAGCCACATTACCCCAACCTCACACAACACTACCGTAAAATAAATAATTATACGCTGCGGTACAAAAGCGTAAGTAACATTTTTGCGAAAATGAATTATAAATTTCCTCGAAAACTAAAAATAAATAAAAGAGAATAAAAATCGGTTTTTCTCTTTGTTTTTTCGAAACTCCAAAATTTTAATAAAAATAATAATTCATTTATTTCAGACAAGATCCATATTTCATTCTATCATTAGTGTTATTAACAATTTTAACGTATAGACTACCTTTTTAGTACTTATTATTAAGTACTAATATATAAATATATATGTATATAAATTAATGAAAATTTTACCAAGTTCTTTTTAGATTTTTTTACATAATCAAAATACATTTGTTTTTTTCTAAAGTGCTAAAGCTTTTTTCGTTCGCGTTATTGTCCGCTAAAGCTACAACCGCTGTTCTGAAGTTGCGGTGTGAATGGTTGCAGTGTTGGTTGTGGTGTGATTGCAGTTGTGACCAATGTGTGATTGATCTGTAGTCCATGAAGTTAAACTTCATTCATAATGCTCTATATGTGGCATAGGTCCGGGGCTGATACTCACCACGCCCGCGCCACGGCCGTTGTCGACCAGCGAGGAGCCGCCCCGCGCGCTGCAGCCGTACCACCTGGACTCGTACCGGTGGGTGGAGCCGCTGCTGAACACCACCACGGACTCTATCGTGCTGCACGTCAACGACACCGCCGTTACATTGAAAGTAACCAAGGATGATGCTGTAAGTTTTGTACAAAACAGAAAAACCCATGTAGTCTATAGCTCCTACCTATTTAGTTTATAGCTCCTATATTGCATTGTAGCTGCGACAATGTCACGAAAGGGTCGCGCTAAAATTCTCATGTCCACTACACGACTCTGTCGCCCATTAAAATCAGCCCAATAATGGATTTCTTAGAAAACGCTTGTATTGTACCTAATGCTTGTTAGAAAAAGAAAGGAAAGACATAATATTCTGTTTATCCAATGAACGGACACAGATTATATTTTTTGTCACGATTATGATATTCCTCAAGTCTTTAATAGTGAAAAGACGGTCTCTCTTCCATTGAGAAAATAAAAGCATCTATGTCGAACATTTTCACACGAGACAACTTAAAGGTGGCACCATCGCAAATATACGCTGTAGGATAAATCACTTCTTTTCAGTTACAGTAACAAATATGAATGGTAACATTACCATAATAACTCGTTAACGAACGCAATGGAAATTTATAATCACGTGAATGCTAGACTATGCTGCTCCAACTCGACTATACCAATGATCCTGTTCAAAGTGCTGCGATGTTGGGTATGGGTAGAGCTTCATCGCGTATATCGCGTGCATATCATACATCACGTGTACGAGTGTACATCGCGTTGAGTACGTTGTGTGTAAGAAGTCACGACGATACCGCAGCGCTCCCGTGTCGATTTATACCCACTGCGATATCGCCACATTAAAAATCGTAGTGATCAAAAATCGTCACAAAATTCTTACCAAGATCCCCGTAACGGGCCGCTATGATATAGTATCTACATATTCTAATATCATAGTAATATTTAAGTATACACATTTTTCACATGTACAAATATGGCAGCTATTTGAAGAAATCTTTAATGAGTTTGGTGACGTTATGTGTGTAGGCTCCGAAGGCGACAGCCGGGGACGCGGCGTGCGCGGCGGCGACGGACGGCGCGAGCGGAGTGTGCGTGTACCTGACGCGATGCGCCGCCGCGCGAGACATCGACGTGTCCACCTACACTACCACCTACTGTTCTGTCAATGACGGGTAAATTCATTTCATTTTCTCTTAGAAATACTTTTTCTCTTTTTATTACCCCAATTTTTTATCTTCGATCACTCGATTGCGATGCTTTTCTTCACCACCGAGCTAAAATATTTCAATAAGGCTTATTTATTAATATCTATTAATAGGCACGTCAAAAGCTATTAATAGGGTTATCTAATAATAGTTTTGACGAGTTGAATTCTAAACCCGTTTTGACGTGGTACACCCGTACATTCCGTTATATACTTAGGATGAAATCGGTTTCAAAACGTAAAGTCAACCTTCAGTCTTATTCTATTTTATTAGAATTTAGGATTTATTTATTCATAAATATTTACAGATACGCGGGGGTCTGCTGTCCGACGTCGTCAGTGGATGTACCGACGTACTGATTAGTGCGGCTATGCACTCACCAACGTGGGAACTGTTTGACTGAGCCGACTCCCACATAAATTTTGTGATTGTAAAATTATTTAAGTTAAGATCTTCTACGAATAAATACTTAATGGGTGCTAATTAATAGATCAGTGCCATAAATTGGACGTTGATAAAAAGCGTAGGTAAATCTAAGTTTGAGTAGAAAACTAAGATTCGCAATACTTGCAAGTAGGTATATTGTAGCTAATATCCGAAAATATAAATGTTCGCGTATTAACCACTTTATGCGTACCACTAAATATGTTTAGGTAACAGAATAAGAAAATGTTATTAAAAATTACAAAAATCAATTCTAGCAAGCAAGTTTTATATATAAAAAGGAGAAGTAATTTCGAAAATTAAAATCTCAACTCCATTACGTGGACCGATTAGGTAACTTAGGCTGAACTATAAAATATGCTTAATTAAACTCAAAACTCAATCATCTGACAATAACAGTAACTGACAACTGACAATAGAGAGTCGTTATTTACGATTAATGATTGGTCTACAGTTCGACTCGAGTGTTAAATATCGAATGTCGACATGAAGCTAGTTTTTGTCTTCATTCTAGAATGAAGAATTCTAGAATGGATCTAGATCCTAGACGTAAAAATAAATTTACAAGTTGAAAATATCATATCCGATCTCATGCCTCTCGAGTCGAGACTAGTTGATAGGCAATATTTAGACAATATGCGACATTTTGAGACGACCTACTCGTACCTAGTCTGCAGGAATAGGTAATAAATTTTAAAATATTCTACATGTTTAGTAATAACTAAATATAGGACAAATAGGTATAGAAAATTTTGTACTGTACCTACTATTATAAATAAAACGACTGTAAATAAATGTATTTGTTTTATTTCATATTTTTATAAAGAAAGAACGAATTTATTACTGATAATTTATTTAATAATTTATTGTACACACAACTTGAAATAAATAAAACGGAAGAAAAAGAAAGGATGTACAAAAGGCAAGCTTATCTCCTGCGGAGATTTCTTCCAGCAGACTCGGGAAAGTGAAAAGAAACAATGTTCTACGGGTTCAAATTTTTTTATTGCATTATTTTAAAGTACTCTTCACTTGCATCTACCTATATTCAAAGTTTCTTGCGACTGAACTGAACTGACCGATTCCAACTTGGAATCGAACGTAGCCAGCGCGTCTTGCTGCGACGAAAACTGCTTCCCTTAAGGCACTTGTTCGACATACGACGAGTAAGCGATGGGCGATTAACTATTTTTTAGCTCGAGGAGACAGCAAACGTCATACAATCCAAGTCTAAATGAAAGAGATGCATATAAAAATAGTTGATAGCTAGCTGTTCACACTGCAGGCGAGGACTCTCTTACCAGTTCGCTCGACGTGTCTCGCTTGGCGATGAAAAAATACTCGCTGAGCTAATTGTCAGTGTCTATATACTTATTTATAATTTATTCTAATGCAAAAGAAATAATGGATTTTGAGTTACAGCAAACATTATTATTTAGTTCTGAAAACAATGATGAAGTATTTCATAACAGCGTTTTCTTAGTCTTTGAAAAGAAGAAAGAAACATTTAAAGCGATAACGAAGAAGGTATTGGATGCTTAATATAAATTATTTTCGACAAGAATACAGTGTATTTAGGTTATTCTACGAACTACCAGATCGTGAATTTCGTGTTTTTTTTTATAGAAAGAAGGTAGCATACAGTCCACCTGGTGGTAAGTGGATACTGTCACCCATAGACATTCGTGATACATGCTAACTTTAGTCCAAAATGACAAATTTTGGCACGCCTCCAGATGCGTTGCCTACCTTTGTTGATCAAGGAATGGATTTGGAGAAAGGGTTGGGGACGTAGGAAGGGATAGGATGGGAATGGGCTCTGGCATATCTCACTCACTACCGAAACACGCACATACATTGGGGAATATGATAAAGTGGGAAATGCAGTTCATTTCAAAGTAGTATTCAGTGAGAGAGGGGTAACGAAGCCAGTCGAGTGCGCCCAGCGGCTGTTGGATTGCAGTCTCCATTCCCTTCTCCCCCTCCATATTACGGGATTACAAGAAATGAATTTGAATTTTTACATTAATTGATGGAAAAGAGTTTCCACATGGCAAATAAGTACAGTCAGCAACAAATGTTGCTGATCACTATATTTTAAAAAAAAAGACTACACTCTCTTTTCATAAATCAGCGTACTGAACCGGGACTATAAAAATAGATGATCATCTTTCATATGTTGCTGAACAGGGTCGGCAACGAATGTCACAAATGACAAATCACTGACGTCGTGCACAAAATTACCAATACAGAAATACAGCTAGTTGCCAATTTCCGTGTTTTGTCGACTATGTTTGTCAATGACAAGGAATAAACTGTTCTGCTCCTTCGAATTTATTGAAGATCATTTATGTAGTCAGAAATGTCTGGCAGTTAATGGCACAAGTGTTCAGAGACTTTTGTTCTGAAAATTCTCTGAGGTTAATATTGTTTGTACATTACTTTACTAAGAATTTTATGGAAAGTTATCGTGCAGAAAGTCAGATTTTTTATTAGAGTCAGAGATATGACATGTAGAACTGTCAATAAAGTGTCATCTCCGTACAAATTTCACTCTGTTTGACAGTTGTACATGTAATATATCTGACTCGAATAAAAAATCCGACTTTACGTGTTTTGGAATTTTGCATCTGTTCAGAGACTTTCCTTGCTGACTCCATGCCTAATCAATCCATAAGATCGACGTAAATCTATTTGTAGCCGGACGACCGAAGTGTCTACTCGCTCATCGCCTAGCGACAGAATTAATACTCTTACTTGCTTCTTGCGGGCTCGTTACTAGTTGCTCGATCAATTAGCTACTCGCCGTATGTCGGACAAATCCCTTAGTTGAGATTTAATTAACGCCCGCTAGAAAATTGATGACGCCCAAGACGTTACATTAAAAACGTTACACTACACGAAAGTTACACCTGACGGTGAATGTAAGGGTGTGTATAATAAGCTTCATATTTTTGTGCAGTGATTAAGAATCACTAATTGCCATTGATGAAAAACTTTCCACCTCATAAAAAAGTACCTCCAAAATACAGAAATTATGGACCATTTCATCATTTTTCCAGTGCACTCATCCATGTTCGCTGATTTATGTAGACTTAATATAAACCGAGAATAGAGGGCAACGTCTTGTTTGTGTGTTTGACGTCTTTGTTGTTTGTCCTTTATTTGTTCAGACTAATGAAATGCCGATTTTCCGATTTTGTTTTGCACAGTTTTATAGTACTTAGGTACCTACTATGTTGTACGAACTAATAATGCTTTAAATGCATGATTTAAATGTAAGCGAGGATCATAGATATGAGAGAAAACACAGATGTACCCAACTGTGCAAATCTGAACAAAATCTTTTTGTGTGTTAGGTTTTGAACCTGTGTTATGTAGGTTTTTTATAAGCATTTGCTTTATTTATTGTAATATACCACTATTCAGCGATCATCGGCTTGATTTCGTATCAAGAAGATGAATAAACCTGTAGGTACCTACTTTTCTTTCTGAACAGCATACTATACCTGTGCACGACAGAATAGTGAATAGTGAAAGTGCGGTGCCTATATACCTATGTGTACAATATAAAATCAGTGCGCGAAATATGTACGTGCTAACATCACACATTTCGGAGGAAAAGAGGGCCGTCTAAACAGAGTTCCGCAAACAGTAAAGTTTAAGCGGCGGAATTTTGGTCAAGAGTGAAATTCACGTGCCCTTCCTCCGAAATAATAAAATGTTAACACATACATTACCGTTATCATAAGATGTCGATATTATGTATAAAATGAATAAGATATTGATATTATGTAAAATGTTTAGTTAAGGTTAAATATGTGTTATATTATTGTTCCTTTACCTTTACATTTTATAATATTTTATGTATGATGTGCTTGTGTTTTTATATGTCTTATTCTCGCTCTCCAAAGTGCTAGGATACCTAGGTTATAAGTCAGGGAATTAGAATAAGGTTTAAAATAAAGACTACCGCCCGCAGTGTGTTTTATTTAGGATAAGTTCTAGAACAAAAGTTGCGGGCTAGGTGGCGTAGTTCCGGTATCGGCGCCACTGAAAAGCCGTGCACCCTCGGTCCTCCCACACCTCTTGCTACTCACAGAGGGGGGGAGGGACGATAAGAAAAAAAAGGAAATTAAAAGGAAAATACCTAAACTTCGCCACCGAAAATAGTCTTTATCCTCCGTGCAATAAGAGGACCGACCCAGATAAATAAGACTTGTAACCTAGATATTATGTACAAAAGTGGAGAGCTAATAGCATTAAATCTTCCTCAGGAAACGAGGGTATCGCTGGGGCAGCAAACTTCTATAAAAAGGGAAAGGCCTAACAGCCAGCAAGCCAGTTCGTCCTCAGCACTTGTATAGTAAGAAACCTAAGAAGAAAAGTGAGCTTGCTGCCCGTTGCCGCTCCCTCCGCACCCCTGTGTTTTAATGTAAACCAGAGCAGCGTTTTATTTCCGTATTCACCCCAACACCTGATCTGCCGAGATCCCTGCACCAACATCAAGACCGGCAAAGCCTAAATCCCTACACCCCCCGTTAAAGCTAAGACGTGTGGCCTGCAACATTGGCCTTCGATAGCCATCGGCGTGCAACTTTAACATCTGGTTCTCAGAGCCAGATTGCTGAGCCAACACCCGATCGCCAAATCGGCGTACACCTTTAACAATACCAAAGCGAAGTTTTTTGCATGATGTCCAGATGAAAAGAATAACATGTCGTCACTAATTTTGTATTTGTTAAGAGGACGTTCACAAAATTTGCTCCAGAGAGGCAATAAAAATGAATTTTTGATGTTCTAATTCACAGAAATAGAAAGGTTTCTATAAACTTGAACTTCTGAATTACCTAGACCGTTTCTTGATATTGTACATAGCGGCCTTAAATTTTAAATGTAACGAATATAAATTACTTATTTTAGCCGATTTTCGAAAGTAGTTTTTCGTAAAACGCTCAGAGAGCAAATTTTGATCTCTTAATACGTAATTACACTGAAACAAACACCGTATTCAAAAACTGTTTTATGTTTGTTATGTATTCTTAATGTACACTACGGCTTTAGTTTTTCGATATTTGACCAAATATCCAAGTTATAACATTACTTTTCACTACATAAAATTTAAAAAATCCTTCCTAAAATAGTCCGATTATCTCATAATTTTAGACTTGTACTTAAATTCTTATACTTACACTATAAAGTTCACACTTTTGGCATACGAAATGTCATTTGATAATAAAAAAAATAATGCAATAAACAATAATATTAAACAAATGAAAGTTGTATATATTTGCTTGTGCTCGAGGAGCGGCCTCAGTACCGCGCGAGCGCTTGTCGAGGTAGTTTCTGTGTCGAACGTCGTTTTCCAGAATTTCGTGCCACGCGATCTATCGTAGCTGTATAGTGCGACCAACCCGTTTTGACCACGTAAGTAATAATAATTTGATAAAACTATAATTTTATTAGCAAAAGCTCATTTTGGTTTGTTTTACCCGACTGCGCAAAAAGGAGGGTAATGTTTTTGGTATATATCTATATATGTATATATATGTCCGGTTTCTTGGGCGCTCGCTGTAGCCTGAATGGCTAGATGGATTTAGATGAATGAGGTGTCGTTTGATTCGTTTTCATTGTGGGAGTGATATAGGGTTTGTTTTATTTCTTCATATTAGTTTAATATGAATTACTTTAATCAAGAGTTTTGTTTATTTCTAGTATGGGTCGAAAAGGCACTGTGTACAGATGAGTTACAATGAGAAAATATAAAAAAGAAATAAAAAATGCAAACCAAGCAAGATAATATCTTTCGCAAAATAACAATTTAGTATTGCTTTTATATACTTCGGAAATTTGTAGTAACTTTGAATGCAACTGTTTCAGAAAGAAAAAGAAATATGAAAATGCCATGAACAAAGATTCCTTCTTATCACAATTATGGGATACGGAAGACGTTGACATGAACCAAGTTCCATTCTCGTCTCAGGTGAATAACGCAAGAAACCTCTTTTAAAAACGTTGTGATGACGGGATCAACTTTTGTTATTAAAAGATTATCATCACATTATATTGAATTATATCGTAACAGGTTTTATTTCTCTTTAAGATACCCAACTGCGAAATGCCTTCGTCTTCTATGAAGAATATAAATTTAACACCTGACAAACTGCCACTCCCAACACTTGATGAGACGGATGTGATGATGACAATAGAAAGCGAATTAGAGAACAGTACCGTAAGTACATTAGAGGTAATATTATAGAGGTAAAGTTTGTTTGGGAGTGAGTTTGGATGTAGCAGGTAATCTCCGGAACTACTAATCCGATTATAAAAATTCTTTTACTAATAGAAAGCTATATTGTCCCTCAGTGCTATAGGCTATATTTATCCTCGAACGTGAATCCCGAATTTCTCTCGGGAAAAGAAATATACGCGGGTGAAATCGCGGGGCATTCGCTAGTTGATTATTGATTTTGATTTTTATATTATAAAGCTAATGTTTAATTGCCGTGTTTCTTCTTCTCTTCTATTATGCAATCTATACTACTAATAAAAAATTAATAATTATTTCAGGAAGCAGATCATGTTGTTGAGGGACGGAGAATAATTGATTTCCAATACTTTATGAGTCAATTACTTGAAATTGAGAAACATGGTGAAAAATTCGGTTGCAGACTGAATAATTTGAAATTAGTGCAAGAGAAACAAAAAGGACTCGTCTCAAAATTTTCTTTTGAATTTCGTATGTGCGGTTCTACTTTTGAATTGAAAACATGCGACGATAATTGTCTTAAATTTGATGCAAATGCTGGAGCGGTATCAGGAGCCATTCTAATAGGAATAGGCTTATCGAATCTCAACGAACTCAATGCTTCGATGGATTTACCATCTATGCCGTTCCGATTATTTAGCCCTACACGTATAACGGCTGAAGAGTCAATGAAACAAGCTGCCAAACAAGAACAAGAAGCTGCAATATTACGTGGTGACGTCAATGATGCAGGAATAGCAATGGTGCCAGTAGAAGCTGATGCATGTTGAAGCAAACGATCTTATAAAACAAATTATTCCGCTTTATCTGGTTGTGCAGCAATAATTGGGGAACATACTGGAAAAGTCCTGCATATTGGAGTTCGTAACAAATATTGCATTATCTGCGCTCGCGCCTTTAAAAAAGGCGTGTCTGCAAGAAAGCATAATTGCACAAAAAATCACTCTGGTTCATCCACCAGTATGGAACAAGCAATTCTGGTTGAAGGTTTTAATTGCTCGATAAAGGAAAGAAATCTTATATATAATATATTAATAGCTGACGGTGACTCGAGTACTTACAAAGGCATTCTCGAAAGTAGACCTTATCCTGATGTGCTTGTACAAAAAATAGAGTGTACCAACCATTTGTTGCGCAACTACAACGGAAGAAACATGCAATTGCAAAAAGATACTGCTATACCTCTTTTTGAGCGGTTAAACTTTTGACCGGAGATCGCCTTATTAGGCTACGTACTGCTATCCGTACTGCAAGTAAGTTTAGAAATGAACAAAATTACTCAACCGAGACAAAAATACTTAATTTGCAGAAAGACATATTAAATAGTACATGCCATATTTTTGGTGACCACACTGATTGTGAAGGTTATTATTGCACACCGGAAAGGAAAGCAGAACTAAATGTAGTTCCGATGGTACCAACTTTAATGCTCAAATTGCGAAAGAACGCATCTCAACAGGCATTTAATTCCATGAGCCTTCTGCAAAATTTCACAAACAATCGTGCCAAACAATTTAATAGTGTAGTAGCCAAAGTAATGGGTGGCAAAAGAGTCAATTATTCTTTTAAAGACTCTTATAAAGCACGCTGTTACGCAGCAGTAGTGACGTTCAATAGTGGTAAACCGCAATACACATTATACAAAACACTGTGGGGCAAGAGCCCAGGAAAGACTATAAAAAAACTAGCGCAAAAGCGGCATGCCAAAAATAGAAATACAATAAAGTGCAGCAGAACCAAATTGAATTTTAGTAAAACTGACGGGCACTATGGTAATGAATGTCAACGCCCAGATATGGGGCAAAATGATTTTGAAAATGCGAAGGTTTTGTTTTTATATAACCTTAAACAACAGACGTTGAAACGTTTTAAGATAGAACGCAGCACCATATTACAAGCAGAAAGCGCATTATGGCTCGAACTTCGTCGAAACATTTTGACGGCATTAAAGTTTTGCAAAATCTGCAAGAGGCGTCCAAATCAGAATTCGACACCATTGGTGAAGGATATTTTATGTAGGTATGATTTAGGCCATGTACTTTCCATTAGATATGGAAAAGAAAATGAAGCCAAGGCTTTAGAACAATTGGGTGTACAAGAAAACATTCAAATTGAACAATGTGGGTTGTTTATCAATGAACAGTACTGCTTTCTGGGGACTTCTCCTGATGGCATCTGCGAAGAAGGACTAATAGAAATTAAATATCCTTCTTTCGCATTCGGTATCGATCCAGAAGAAGCGATTGCAAGCAAAAAAATAAATGCTTCGAACTAAATAAATTCCGGCGAACTTACTATGAATATAAAACACGACTGGTTTTACCAAGTCCAGGGCTAGCTTCATATTGCAAATAAGCAGATATGCTTATTTGCAGTATGGACTGGTCCTAATTACGCAATCAAAGTAGTGAGAGTTCACAAAGACGATGATTTTTGGGAAAACGAAATGTTACCAAAGTTGTCACGTTTTTATCATGACTGTATCCTCCCAGAAATAATTGATTCTCGAAAAGCCAAATTGATGCCACTAAGAGAAATACTTTTCTAACCATGTTTAACACAGGAACCTGGCCCTACCTACCTACCCTAAGTAATCTACCTACCCTATCTACCTCTCTAACTAACTACCTACAGTTTTATAATAGTTGTAATATATTGAATTGAAGTAATGTAATATTTATTATTCCGTATTTATTATTCCGTATAATTCCGTATTCCGTATTCCGTATTCCGTATATATATAAAGCTCGATTACCACTGACTCACTCACTGACCCCAGGAAATCAAAGACCTGGCCCAAGCCCTAAGGACCACTGACGGTAACCCTTTGGCCCGTCTGGACCTTATAATCAAGTACGAGTCCGTACTTAGCGCCCTTGGCCTCTTCAAGGCGTCCCCCTAAACTCAAACACAGCACACAGACACCGTCCCCGCCGGCGGAGACGTGGACGTCCCCATCGTTACACCGAAAACACACTGGCCCTCAGCCAACACCTTCACTAGGCATTGACACATGCCTGGCGCTTCCCGCCGACACGCGATCCCGCGGTATCCCCCAATGCAACGCCCTAAGCCGAGGTTCGTTCCTTCCGCCGGTTTACCGGCGGGGGAGCCCTTAGGCTGTTGCAACGCACACTTTTCTCCTGGCTGAGCGCCTTCTGCGCTCGCCCTACATCAACGCGACCGGTGACTCTTAAAAGGCCGCACGGCCACAAGAATTAGTCAAAAAACACGATGTTGAGACAATCAGGTTTTTTAGTCGGTAGGAGTCCGACACTACCTGGTACCACCTAGGCTGGCCCAGCCAGGCTAGATGGTACCAGGTGTCCCATGCAGGATTTTTCCTGATTGTCTCTCCTAACAAAAAAAAAAAAAAAAAAAAAAAAAAAAAAACTCACTCACTGACATCTCGATCTCCCGGTTCCCACCACCCAGGTGAGAAACTTTGAATGAGGAAGTACGCCGACGGGTCCAGTGACCTCGAGAAAAATCCGACTTCTTCGAGTTGACCATACCTGATGAAAAATTAGAACGGCCAGACCCAACGGTAACAGCTACGCGGGGGGTGCTCGACCGAATGTCATAGAGAACTGCAGGCAGATGCCAGCGGGCGTCGCGAAAATTTGAATTTCGAACGTCCAGCGTCGCCTCCATACAAAATGAAATCGCTCGTATTTTTGAAACGGTAAGAGGTAAGTGGGATGTGCTCGACCAAATGTCCTTCAGGAAGGTGTAAGCTTTTTCGTGATCAAAAAAGTTTTTCAAAATGGCGGATTCAAGATGGCGGCCGATTTTCAAGTTTGTCTGAGGGGGGTGGAAATCGGCACCCGGGGGGTCGCGGGGGCCCCGATTGAGAATTTCGGGTCGGTTTTTCGATTCCGCCGTTTCCAAGATGGCGGCCGTCAATTGAAATTTCAAATTTCGATCGGCCGTAAGTCCCGCGAGGCCGGAGGCCGAGCGGCGCGGGCGAGGCCGCAGGCCGAGCTCGCCCGGGACTTGCACCGGGAGCGGGCCCGTCCTCATCCGGTGGACCTTCAGCTCGACGGTCGACGGCCCGCCTGAACGGTGAGAGATAGTCACATGGTGCTCGACCGAATGTCATAGAGAACCGCCGGCACTTTGACGAGAGCGCGATGAAAATTCAAAATGGCGGATTCAAGATGGCCGCCATACAAAATTATTTCGACCGTCGCTCCCGAACGGTCGGAGATATCGGATCGGGGCTCGAACTAATGTGGTGGGGCAAGTCGATGTCCTTCCACTGGACCAATTTTTTTTTCCAAGATGGCGAATCCAAGATGGCGGCCATTTTTAAAATTCCTCCGATCGGGATGAAATTTAATACCCGGGGAGTTCAGGGGACCCCGATTCGGGATTTTGAAACTTTTTTTTTATTCCGCCATTTTTCAAGATGGCTGCCATACAAAGTGGAAATTTCGATTTTGGGGTCCGAGGGCATTTCCGAGGCGGTAGCTCCATTTGGGCGAGGGACGCGGGGTGGAATTCCCCCTCGTTGGAAACTTTGGTCTATGGGGAAATTAGGCGGAAAAAAAAATCCAAGATGGCGGACACAAAATGGCGGAAATTTAAAAATTTCTGACTGAATGTATTTCGAGGTGGAAAATCGAGAAGGAAATTTGAGGATTTAGGGTAGGTGCCGAAATTTTCCAAGATGGCCGCCATACGAAATTCTCTCAGCGACAGCTCCGAAACGGTTTGAGATATCGGATTGGTGCTCAATCTAATATCATTTATCATGACGATTTCTTTCTACTGAGGGGAGAATTTTTTTCAAGATGGCGAATCCAAGATGGTGGCCTTTTTCCAAATTCATCCGATTCGGATAAAAATCGATATCTGGGGGGTTCAGGGGATCCTGACTAAGGATTTGGGATTATTATTTATTTTCCACCCTTTTTGAAGATGGCGGCTATACAGCGAGGCCGCAGGCCGAGCTCCGCGTAGGGCGAAGCCCGGAGCGTCCGAATTTGATCACCGTGTAACTTACGCGAGGCCGAAGGCCGAGCTGCATCTAACGAGGCCGTAGGCCGAGATCCGCGTAGGGCGAAGCCCGGAGCGACCGGACTACGGCACCACCAGCCGCCGTGCACGATGTGTAACTTACGCGAGGCCGAAGGCCGAGCTGCGTCTAACGAGGCCGCAGGCCGAGATCCGCGTAGAGCGAAGCTCGGAGCGACCGGACTACCGCACCACCAGCCGCGTACTCTGTGTAACTTACGCGAGGCCGAAGGCCGAGCTGCGTCTAACGAGGCCGCAGGCCGAGATCCGCGTAGGGCGAAGCCCGGAGCGACCGGACTACGGCACCACCAGCCGCGCACCCTGTGTAACTTTCGCGAGGCCGAAGGCCGAGCTGCGTCTAACGAGGCCGCAGGCCGAGATCCGAGTAGGGCGAAGCCCGGAGCGACCGGACTACCGCACCACCAAAGTTTCAAGTTGTCCGATCTGGATGAAAATTGATATCTGGGGGGTTCAGGGGACCCTGATTAAGGATTTGAGGTTATTTCCAAGATGGCCGCCACACAAAATTCTTCGGAAGACATCTCCGAAACGGGTAGACATATCGGATCGGTGCTCAAACTAATATTGTTTATCACGACGATGTCTTTATATTGAGGTAAAAATTTTTTTCAAGATGGCGAATCCAAGATGGCGGCCTTTTTTCGAATTCATCCGATCCGGATGAAAATTGATATCTGAGGGGTTCGGGGGAGGCTGATTAGGGATTTGGAATTCTTATGCAGGTCCCGCACAACATCGACTACAGCGATCTCTCTCAGTGTGTAATTTAAGCGAGGCCGAAGGCCGAGCTCCGCGCAGGGCGAAGCCCGGAGCGTCCCCCGCCATTAGGGGGAGGCCGGCGCCCGGGGGGCGCCGCCGAAACCTAGTTATTGTGTATAAACCTGAAAAAAAGCTTACAAACTAAAACGAAAAAGATCGTAAATTAATAAGAAAGGATTATTAATATGCATAAAACATGGTCAGTATAGGTGTTATTTAGAATTAAGTTCAATATGTTTTGCCGCAGCTTGGCATGCAAATTTATAAAGTAATATTAAATATTAAATTTAGTTCTACTATTTGTACTTTACTATTTGTTGTTTTGTTTTCCTTACAATCACGGTAACAGGAGCGAAGCCACGGGCAACAGATAGTAACAAATAATAAAAAAAACAATGCAATTCATTGATTTTTTAATACGGTATATACTAAACTTACTTGTATCTTTGTAAAAAATAATTCAATAATAGGAAAAAGTATCAACATTGTTTATTTTAACTATAGCACGGTGAGTTGAACGCGTGACCTCTAGCGAAGTGTCGCCGGGTTTGAATATGCCTAATCTTTCAGAACTCTATTTTGTAATACGCCTCTTAAGAGCAAAATTTGCAAGGTGTGGAGAGTTCGTTTACTCTGCCCGGCAGTGCTCTTCCCGGGCAATGCAGACAATACGTCTACGTCCACCGGGGAATTGACAACATTCCACTCTGCGGTCTATGGGCTATCTTTTGTTAGCAAAATAGCATAACAAATTAATGGAAAATATGACAATAACCAGTTTAAACGAACCTAGCAGTATTGATGCTTGGGAAAGAAATGAATGAAAAAGAAATTCCTTTCAAAAGTTTTAAAAAAGAACAAAGACCGCGCGCAATCGAATTAGCGGGAATGAAAATCAGATACCTACTCTGTATTGTGTATTGTCTAATAAACAATGAGTACTAATTCGTTGGAAGGTGAATTAGATTTAACGCCACCAGACATAGCTGAAGAAGCAAAGATACTTTCTGAAAACCTGTTACCACTGAAATCGAGAGAAAAATATGAAAAGGCGTATGAAGATTTCATCAAGTGGAAAACTGAAAAAAAGCGAATTCTTTCTCGGAAAACTTCTGTTTCTTGAATTAATTTATTTATTGTTTCCTCGCAAATACTATACAAGTCTCGGCCGAAATAGCAATTAACTGCCGCGTTTATTTAAAAAAGACTCGGCTTCGCCTCGTCCTTCCAATATTACTGGGCCGTCAATTGCTTTATTTCGGGCCTGGACAGTAATGTACTATTTCGAGTCTGATGAGGTTGGGATCTACAAAATTAACATTAATGACAAGTTTATCTATATGCACTTGTTATAAATATTATTGACATAGTAGAAGTATATGCAGGTATCGTCCTCATTTTTTTCCACTTGATCGTCGCAGTTTTGCCATTTATTCACCGAATAATTAGAAAACAGTTGTTCAAGTACTCGTTTCTTTTCAGTTAAAATTGAATCAATACTTGTTCGTGCTAGCTCACCCTTGATATCTCCCCATACCAACTCGATCGGATTTAAATCCTGGTAACAGGGTGGCAAATAGAGCACAGTTTCAGTATTTCTTCAATTTTGAATACTATTCCGTTTTGTTTGTTTTTATCAAGTCCAGCAAATCACATTTTTTCATTGTATCAACGTATTCAATATTGTGTCGATTTAATCACGCTTGCATTTGGGTTTTTAATGAGCACATAGTGGGCATTTTATCCAGCTCATTACAGTGATATTTTGCGTTATCCATATAATCCATAACGGTCACTGAATTGGATGGTAAATAAGGTATAAGCTTTACATGAACCTACTTTTCAAAATTGCTGAAATTCGTATTTCCGTGATAATCCGTCAAAGTTGTTGTGGTGGTGTAAGGGTCCAAGTTAAACAAGGTGTAGGTAATGACTGTCGTTTATTGAACAGTGATCACCTTGACATTATCTATTTAGATACCCTCAACCCACACTATATATTGTATGTTATAGCTACCCTCAACAGTTGTAGGTTTGAAAATTGATAAAACGTCATCTACAAATCCTGATCTGCCACCAGCATGTATGATAACTAGTCTGTCACCTTTACCGATAGAAGACATTTTCAGTGTTTGATTGCCAACACAGACATATTGTATGAGGCGTTGACGTAGGTTTCGTCTAGACAAAATATTGTTTTGTCTTCCAATCTACATTTTCTTATAGCTTGCAAGTATTTACATCTCAACTGGACAATATTGGTCGTTCTTTAATTTTTCTCTTCGATTGACATTTTCTGAACCGGAAACCTAGTGTATGCAATAACTGCCGCATGTATTCATAACCATAGTCCAGAACCCCATCTTCCTTTTTTCTCAATTTATGGATTATTGGAAACTTCTTTCTTACTGTGTATAACTCGATTCTTCTTACAACACCTTCAGTAAAACTGTCCAATATTATCTTCTTTTTTTTCGTCTGTTCCTGCGTAGAAAATTTTATTGTTTCACTTCCTATACTTTTCCCGGCATTATGCGTTATAAACTTTTTTGTGATGGTCCAGTTACTTTTGCGACGGTTTTGTGTAAGTTAATATCATCGCGATGTTCATCTGAACTCGAATCTAATTTTCTTGACTTAAAAAAGTTGTACACATTATAGATGACTTGTTTTGTTTGACTCCGAAGCGGGGGACTCATCTTGTGATGCGAATCTCCTGTGCGTTATACACAAAGCGGGCCGGTACAAATAACACGTGAAGACGGCAGAGAAGCCAGTGCTCTACTATGGTCACTACTGAACTGAATGGAGGGACGCAGTGCGTCACTGACATCCCTCCCGCACTGCACCGATACCTACCTCAGGAGCGAACTCAGTTAAACGTGAAAATCTCTGTACCATTTGCAGCGTATAATTTAAAATCATCACACTTTATTTTCTGCAAGTACGCGGTTTTTTTTAAACCGGTAAAACGGATACATTCGCGCTAGTGTCCACAAGGAATTTCATACCGGTTTGTTTACTAACACCGGTTACGTACACTCGGTTGCGTTTTTTCTGTAACAAGTGATGAACAGAATCAATCGGTGATTCTGGAATATGTACACCAATTTTTCGTAGTAATTGAATTCAAGTATTAAAATTATTTTTCCAACTACAATTTTAATAATAAACATTTTTTTTTAATTTGTCAAGCTTTTCCAGTCATTCATTTACGATTTTATGTGTTCCGAATTCAGCTCTATTTCATTCAATCTTACCGTTCGTTCATATGTTCATTTCATTCGTTGTTTGTATTAAATTTTTCAACCTGTCATTGATTTTCATCGAATTTTTGACATATTGTTTATAATCTCTTTGGAATCAAATCAAGGATCAATTCTACAATATACCTTGTTAGTTATTCATTCTGAGGCTTATGGTACATTAAAAACAAACAGGTATGGTAAATTTGGTCGACACTTTTATGATTAATACGGTGACGGACGGAGCTATGAATTTCTTACGCCATATCGTAAGTGTTAATTTGAATTTTGCAATATTTTTTGCATGATTAGCCAAAATTCTAATTATTAAAATGAATTTGAATATCGTAATATGGTGTTCTGTTATTAGGTCATAATTCTATTGTTTGCAGGGTGTATTTAAGCCTAAGTCTGTGCCTTCGCCACCAGCACCCATCATAATGAAAGCCTCGCTCTGGGAACTGGCACAGGAAACTGGGCCATTTGTGCGTCTAGCTGGCCTCAGCGGTGCTACAGCCGTCGTACTCGGGGCTATGGGTGCACATCGTACATTTCCCGAGACAGAAACTAAAGAGGATTTGAAGAAAATATTTGATACCGCCAATAGGTTCCACTTTCTGCATACACTTGCGCTAGTTACTGTACCTCTTTGCAGGAGACCATACATTGTAAGTAATTTTATTTTATTGAGTTTATGGCAAACTAAATAATAAAAGATTTAATCTACAGAAAGATACAGCTTCAACAGATTGGACATCTGGTTCTAAATCAATGTCACACAAATTAATTAGACCAATACATAGATCTTTATTTGATTATCATTGGATTTTGTGTGACATTATTTGAGAACAGAAATTTTATTTGCAGTTCTCGTTTCTCAGATATTGATACTAGTGGAACTTTATACAAAATAACATTTTTTATTTATCTTAAGAATATGTTTTATAAGTTGATAAGTCAAAATGAACTGTTTAACACATTCAATGCCACCACGATTTTCATGATCGCTTGATGCCACCTATATATTATGGTGGACACGCTAAACGTGTCACGGGCACTACAAGCTGAAATAAATGGATGCACCATGTGCGTTCACTGGCATTGTGTAAAGATAAATTTTTTGTTTTGTTATTTTTGTGGTTGTAAGTGTCCGCAACTTTTGTATATATTTATTGTTAAACACAGCTAACATCTTGTTATTAAAATAATCAATTATATTTTTATCTTTACAATAGTTAAAAGTCACTTGTCCTACACTCACACATAACATTCTCATAATCAAGAGAAATTGATTCCATGACATAGCACGTCCGAATAAAGGTTTTATTAAAATATGTGTCCTTTTTCCAGTAATCACATAAACAATTTAACTTTATAGAACCCATATGGAATAATAGTGTGAAGAATAACTTAATATCCTCACAAGTTACTGGTTTCCATGATTTGCTTCTACTTTGTGTAGCCACGCTAGAAATTTGTTCTTTTTCTCCATATTCATTGGAACAATTTTTGAATAATTGCAGCAGTTATTCAAAAATTATTTGAATAACTGCTGCATATAGTGTATATAGTATATAGTTTATATAGTGCCTCAAAATAATTAATAGGCTATTATCCTTCTTTTAGTCCAGAGTCTTGAGGAATGGGAGTTCCGCTGAATTAGTGGCAGGATTTCCTGGAAACCATCCTTCATCTGCTGTAGCACCGATTTCTCGTACATTTTCATTGTCTTGGACAAATTCCGGATCAGAGTCACAATCGGTATCGGGTAATTCATTGATAACATTCTCTGATAATATCCCAAATAATCCGTGATTAGATATTGAGGTGAGATGATAGGTAAATTGGTTTCTTCTTCGTTAGTTTTTTCAATAAGAGATTCCATAGCTTGAAGTGTATCCTCTATTCCGAGAAAGTCCCAATTGGGATCATCCCAAGAGTGTGAAGGAGTTGGGTTATCGTAAGGATCCAGAAGCTAGGACAACAAACATTAAATGACTACTACTGAGATTACTAAACACGGAACAGACGAAACACATGCGATGACGAAAAGATCGTAAAGTACTGATATAGAAAAGTTTGGTTGCAAGCGCATCCATGGAGTAGGATTTAGAATAAGCCAATGACAGCTTCGCAAAAAACAATGTTATCAGCGCTTTTGTTCCGCAGCTGCATCGCCCCCGGCGCATCCTTTTCAAGGTCACTTGTTTTATCATAGGTAACTAGACAACTGACGATACATTTACAATCATAAACAATTTAATTACTGTAAGATTATATTATGTATGTACTTATTTCATTTTTTTAAGCAAAACGGCAAAAACATACCTATTTTATACATATAAAAAACATTTTTATATTGATTACGTTTATTTTTTTTTATACTGAAATGCTTGAATCAAAGGTTGAGAACATGTCATTCAGCATTTGATAAGTGAACACACCTAGCGTGTTCATGGCATCGCAGGATTTTTTTTTCTAAAAAAATAAATGAATTTTACACCCGAGCCACCTTATAAATTTTGAATTAATCGCATATTTAGTCTACACTGTGATTTTGAGCAGATCAAATGGATTCGTTTTTGAAATATATATTACTGAAACACTCTGAACACGCCATGCGGGTTGCCGGCACTGCTATACAATTTACAAGAACACGCAGGGTTGTGTCGGTGGCATTGAACGTGTTAAAAGAAGTGTTTCCACTTTGAATATTGTGATAAATGCTGAAATCAATTACTCTGAAGTATTGAGTATTGGAAGATTGCTAGAACTTTTTATTTCAAATTTATGACCTTTATTATTCTCTTTTGTTTAATTTTCCTTCAGTATACCAAAAGCACCTGAACAACAAAATTTTTGGTTGGAAAATCTTAATCAAAGTCCATGCCGTTTTTTTTGTTCAGATAATGTGACATTTATTCATTTTCATCGTTATTAGAAAATTAGTGGTGTTGTGTGGTGGTGCCCACTTACCATCTTGTGGGCCGCCTGTCTAGTTGCCGCTTCTTAGTTTTTATAAATTCAAGTTCATATTATTTTTCAGGCAGGAGCTTTCTTCTTAGCAGGGATGGGTTTATTTTGCGGAACATGCTACTATCATTGTTTCACTGGTGACCGAAGTTTGCGCAGACTAACTCCAATTGGAGGCTCTTGTCTCATCCTTGGTTGGGTTGCAATGATCTTGTAATGTTTACCAGTCATTTAACTTGGCAGTTTTTTGTGTTCCATTATATTATACACAGGTCATGAAATTTGGATTCATTCCAATGTAGTCTTATGTAGTAACTTATTACAACAATGTATTTTAAAGTGGGCAATGTAGACTTTAAGTCATATATGGGCAACGTCCGGCCCGCGGGCCGGATACGGCCCGCTACAGCTTCCCATTAAAGTCAATAATAATAAATAAATACACTATTAGGATAACATTGTAACTTTGGCTTACTAAATAAACGCATAAAACGTTTTTTTTGTATACACAACTATTACCTACGGCCCGCTATATCATGAACGTTTGACAGTTTAGCCCGCGATATCCCAAAGGTTGCCCATACCTGCTTTAAGTAGTGGTTTTTAAATATTATTACTGTAAGCATTATAGGTACTTTTTATCTGTATACTTCAATTTCTGAAATTTCTGTATATGGACAAATATTGTGTACAATGCAGGTCTATTTAAACTCAAAATATTAATTTCAAAACCATATCTAATAGTTATATGTGTAAATATATACAATGATATTGATTACGATAATGTTATAAACATGTTACATTTTGTGGTAATGTTTGAGTGAGAGTGTTAATGTTGTAATAATAATTGATTCCAGCAACTAATTTTTTTTTATTTACCTTTACATTGTGTTTACACAATTTATCATTGGCAAGGGTCCATTTTATCTACATAATATTATTGTATATAACCCCAGTAGCTGCCTCCACCCCTCCTGTCTTGAATTGGTATGTTTTTATCAATTTTGAAATATATGAAAGTAGAATTTAGAGGTCATCTGGAAAATAAAGCCAAAATGGCCTCCAAAAAACTCGGTGTGCTGAACAGAACGAAGTAATAATTCACCCCTGGACAATTTCTGACGCTCTACAAAGCTCAGGTTAGGCTTCATATGGACTATTGCTCACATCTCTGGACCGGCGCACCGAAATTTCAGTTGGACCTATTTGACTCCATCCAACTACGTGCTGTTCGAGTTGTCGACGATCCCACTCTCACGGGCGGTCGAAACCCTTCAGTGTTCGGAGAGACGTTGCATCTCTGCGTGTTCTGCCGCCCTGTACAATGGGAAATACTCTGAAGAATACCTCCTGGTGTGGCAGGTGTCCATAGGGGGTGGCAACACTTACCATCACGTGGGAACACTTTCTCGTTCGCCTACTTCCCTATAAAAAATAATAATATATGTATTTGATTTGAAATGGTATCCTAATCATTTGTTACAGATCTAAGGGCGCTGTCAGAATAACTTTACTCTACAATAGTAATTTTATCTTTAAAAATGAGGCAATTTTCAAAAACTGGTTACTTATCAATATGTCCATTCCATATTGGTTCTAACTAAATCTTTAAATCTAAATCATTCAATTTGCTTTGATATCCTTCCGCCAGTAACGTAAATACCCTAAGGAAAGCTTCGAGAATAAAATAAAAAAAACACGGGTTTCTAGTTTGTTACCTACAAGGTAACAAAGGGTACCACAAAGTGTAGGAGTGCAGTCATTGATATTAATGGTATCATCACCACGCATAATTTTCAAAATACTGCGAAAATATTTAATTATGCAAATTGTTCAACGTAATACGTAAGCTACTCGCACGGTTTTCCAAGATTCATTCTGTGGTTGGCACAGATGAGGAAAAAAATTCCGTCTAGAGTCTAGTGCCACTGTTCAAGGGTAAAAATTAAATTAAAATCAGGATGTAAATTTCAGATTTCATGCATGAATTGAACATTTTGAGAATTGAATAATATGCGTATTGAACATTATGCCTTGCGACGAATGGGTATTTTTAAGCCAGATTACCATACTATTTGATCAGACTGCATTTTTCATTTCTGGATATCTCTCTCATAGTCCGCCACCTGTCCACTATACACGGTCTTCCGCTTTTCTCATCCATCTACTATCGCCAAAATCCTCAGACAGCCCTCTGGGCGGTGGGGATGAATATTTCATCAAAATTAGTTCTATGAAAGACCTCGAACAAAGAGTTTTTAGGAAACAGATAAAAGCTCACATTTATAAATTTTGAGGATAAAGGACAGATTCACATGCATGTAGCGAAGAAAACAATTGTTATTATTATCGTTTACATGTTTTTATTTGAAATTGTTACATATTAAATTTTTGCACTTGTTAATGATACTTAAATGTTATTCAAAACATACACCGGTTTGGTAATAAATGCTATTATAACTCGTAGGACTCTCAAAGGAGATTTTCAATGGTCCTCCAGATATAGCTTACGTAATAATGAATAATTAATTATATGTAACAATGTTGGCTGTACAGGCGGCGAGCGCGCGCCCTCACTATGCTACCGAGAGCCGACATCACCCTCTAGATATAGATAAAGAAATATACAAAGCTATTAATCACATTAAATTATAACACAAATATAATTATAAACATATCTATCAACGTAATCTAAAAATAATCTAAAGTGAAACAAAAATTATAAGGAAACGCACGGCACTTGGGAGTGTCTAATCAAATCCGGGAAATAAATTACTCTGATTGCACATTCATTAACAACACAATACGTCCGGAGTGCGAACGTGCGCGCCGTCTAACACGCACTTTATATTTATATCATATCACTAACCGCATCCACGTATTTATACAGATGGGGCCGCGAGTGAAGCGTAATGCAACGTCCGAGCGGCCACTAGTGAGATCAGTTGTGTGCGTGCCGCGGCTGTTCGCTCACTCTGAACTCGGCGGAGGTGCGCTCATTTCATTTCACGTTGCTGTCCAATTATGTTTATGTAGGTACCCCTGAACAGCGTCGTTCATATTTGAAATGACTGGTGTAGGAAACTTGGGTCGTGAGGGGGGGCTCGTCGTAGTGCGTACGCGCCGCCTACGAGAGGTGGAACGAGTGCTGCCCCTCGGAGGCGGCAAGGCGCAGCTTGGCGCGCATCACCTCAGCACTAGAGTAGTCGGGTAGCTTGAGGTAATTGACGCACGTCATCACCGAGGGCAGGTACTCGTCGGGATCCAGAGACGACTCCAGAGACTTGCGCACCACCGTCAGTGGAGGATTCAGCGATTTGAAACCTGTGGACATTACACGTTAATTGATATTTCCTAGAAGATCTTTCATCGATAGATGGGGGACTATAGGCGTAATTTTGATATTTTTTGTAACAGTGTAACTACACTTAAGAAAAAATTGTTCATTCAAATGATAATTTATATTTATAAGTTATAACTTGTAATTGCCTTCAATATTGCAATTATCACGATTGGGTTAGAAAATATTTTAAGGTGGTTTCTGAGATGAAATAAGGAGGTAAAATCTTAATAAATTAATTTCTAAGGCAATTCAACGTCCAAATTATGGATTAGAGGATATATAAATTATGTGTAGTTCTGTCCGGATCATAATGACAACATAGAGTTGCATATTGACTAAATAGCATAAAAGTTGGTAGTAAGTTTGCAAAAGAGAAGAAATTGATGTAAGTGTAGTGGTGCGTTTACCTCCGGTGGGCAGTCTTGGGCTGCCGGTGACGAACTGCAGGAAGAGTCGCTGCTCGTCGCGCGAATACGAGGCGAGGATGTCGACGAGCATGCGGATAGCGCGCGACTCCGCCGTGTACCCGTGGTCGGGCCGGATGCACTCCGCCAGCATGCGCGCCTCCCAACGCTGCTCGCGACCGCCTGACACACAAACACATCAATGTAGTGTTGTAAAAATAAGCGCTCAACGCTCGAGCCTTAAGTGAGTGCATATGAACTTTTAAGACTACCGTTAAATGCTAGTGACGTTAAATAAAGGTTTAAAACAGTTAAAGTTAAGGTTTAATAGCAATAACTTAGTACTCCAGCGTTCAAACGTTTAGTGTTCGTTTTAACAACACTACATCACTAAGTGCTTGTTCAGACACGGCAGAATTTGTGCGAATGTAAACCTTATAAATCACCTTGTCCGCACGGACAAGTTTGAACGAATATGAAGACGTTACTGTACAGGTTTCGTGCAATCTATACCTATAGGGCCGTTGAAAGATCAACCGATCTTTCAGACACTAGAATCCGCGAGGAATTAGACCGCATGAATCAACCGCGCGGAGTCTATTTACAGTAACGTCTTCATATTCATTTAATCAAACTTGTTCGCGCGATTCGTCAGTCCGCGCCGCCCACCGCCGGATAGATTCGCGCGGCGTCCGCGAGGATCATTATACTATGGCATGCCTGTCTGCCCCGATGGCTGTTGGCCATCCTCGCGGTTGCCGCCACTTTATAAACAGCTATCAATTTTTACGTGGTTTAAACCACGCGATCAAAACAGTGTGGATTCCGCTGATTGCAGTCAATCGACGTTGACTACAGACTGTGATATTAATCACCTCAAACACAATCGATGACACTGGTCCATCGACGAGTTCATGGAACGACCGATGGATGAATTACTCGGTCCACATTATTGTCGACTTATTAGTCTACACTAGTAGCTGTTCAAATATTATACTTATAAATATAAAAGGAGAAAACTGAATTCATTTTATAATTATTATATTATATATTCCAGGATAAATTTTAAATTTTATAAAAAAAAACAGATTTTAGAATAAACAAAAACAACAAGTACTCACCCGTGGGACTGCCACAGAATACTTGCTCTAGCTCTTCAGGGTAGAATATCTTGAGGTTGGCTAGGGGGAATACCGATTCAAATCCTTCTCTGAAAGCTTCCATTTGTCTCGCTACACCTGTACAAGAAAATTTAAAGTATTATTTTTCAATTATTTTTTTATTTAATGCTCTGTTAAAAGGATATGCAGGCCCGATTTTAATGTACAAATGCTAATTATTTATTGCTAAGTGTAAATTATTGATATTAAAAATGCTAATTTCCGAACTTTCGCCTAGGGTGAAGAACTAACTATTTATTAATGAGTTTTAAATACTCAAAACAGACAATAACGATAATAAATTTACAAAATAAACTGACTTTTCAAGGCGCTTCTTACTTCCGAAAGTACAAAAAACTAATTAAGATTAATGGCTAGTATACTATTCTTTCAACAATCATACATATTTTTCGTCTCTTATGTTTTTCCGCACTCTTGGCTCCAACCTTAGGTAACCTTCTGTGAAAGTTATTAACTTTAACTTGTCTATCGATCCAACTCCTTTTTATAAAAATAAAATGAATATATAAATGTTGTAATATCGTGTGTATAATTGTGTATGTGTTCTGACCCTCGCAGAGCAGCCAGTGGGTGACGAGCGCTATGTAGTTGTGCAGGTTGTGAGCGGTGACGGGCAGCTCGCGGCCGCCACGCCGCAGCTCCGTGCACCCGTCGCCCGGCAGGATGAAGTCTAACCCCAGCTCCTCGATCGGACACCCGTCCAGCTCCAGACCGCTTATCTGTATGCGCAAAGCACGACACTACATTACAACAAATCTCTATAATGACATCTAGCTTGACATTTTACATTTCTACAGCGTCTAGGAATCCCTCCCCCCCTCCCCTAGTCATGCCATGAAGTATGCCAAAGTCCATTTCCCATTCCCAGTAAGGAAATAATACAAAAGAGGTCTCTCATATCACTATATTCTCTACTACTAAGGTTCATTGGTGTTTAGAAAATAGTGAGTCATCGAAGCACACGCAGGGTAAAGGTGTAGTCACAGTCCAGTTAAAATATCAAACAAAATTTAGAATTTTATTATTACACATAATAATTATTACTCAGAATCCTCAAAACCGTCGTTGGTGTTTATAATAAAAGGATTTTGCTCTGCAAGTTCAATTACATCGTCCAATTGACACATATTTTGTTCTTTTATTATATGGTTACATATTTCTTCCATGTATTTTTTTTTATAGAAAACTCTACGGATACTAACGATTCTAAACCAACTGAAAACCCATTCGCCATAATCCCTCAGGTAACCCGAATGATGGTAACTCGGAAAGCAGTGCTTTGTGCCAGACCCGGTCAAAGGCCTTTGCGATGTTTAAGCTAACGGTTATAATCTCGCCTCTACTCTCAATAGCGTCAGCCCATCGATGTGTAAAGTACACTAAAAGATCGCCAGCTGTGCGATTATGATGAAATCCGTACTGGCGATCGCTTATCAGCTGGCGATCCCCCAGGTACCTAAGGAGTTGTACGTTAATGACATATTCCATCACTATGCATTAGTGTCTATTAACCTTACTGCGTCATAAAATAGTCTTTTTTACATCATTTAATTTAAATGTATTGCTATATTTTGCAGCAATAATTAATAATTTTTAATCTGCGCCCACACCGTATTGCGCATTTATCTACAGTAGAGTCAATTTAATAGGCCACTTTTGACATTTCATTGACTTTGTGACGATATAACTTTGCATCGGTCCCATAAATCAATTTAAGTTTATAGATGCATTACTAAGCACTAAAAATATGTAATATTTTTAATAAAAAAATATAAACGTCTTTTTATATCAAATTTAATAAGTTCGAAGGTTAATTTGGTTGCTAAACATCATTATCAATTTATATTTCAAGAAATTCGAACCCCACTACAAGGTTACGCCTGTATCATTTTTTCTTTTTTAATAATAGGGATGTGATCTTTATAATCGAAGAAACTTGTAGAGAGAAAGGAATATCGAAGAAAATCACCGTTACGATAAATAAATAAATTAAGAGAACAATAAAATTATTAAATAATTGACATAATTTAAATAAATATAATTATTAATTAGTAAATACATTAAAAAGATATATGTAATTAAATTGATATATCTATACCTCATTTAATATATTAAAACTATATCTGAAATTAAAAAGAAAAAGGAAGAAAAGGAAAAGAATTATGCCAGTTGTCTATGTCGATAGTTTTAATGCCGATGCATTTCGCAACCACATTTATGGTTATCTATTATTGTGAAAAGAGTATCCATCTAGAAAAAAAACATTTATGTTCATTAAAAAAAGCAGGCATATTTTCTGGTGGAATATCATTTTTAATAAAAACTGCGTGTACAAATATTTCCAAAGATGATTGGAAGAAAGTAGTGGAAAAAACAAAAAATATATAATGGAAGATTTTTAATGTGATTTAAGAATTGATAATAATTGATAATAATAACGAATCTGATAGTTCCAACTAATAAATAATTGATTACATATATAAACTGGTTTCATTCTATTTCCCATAATTACACTTAACTTTGAGGTCATGTGGAATGTGTAGAAGGTTTCTAATGCTGTGTATACTCTAAAAATATTACTGGAATTATTTTTTTATCATCACTAAAATCGATTCACAAATATTACGACTTATAAATCGATTTTTGTCTTTAATCGATAATTTCTGTTAGATTACCTCACTATGACGACCAGTTTGACACTTGTCAAAAGTGGCCTTTTAAATTGACTAGTTTAATTCATCGAATTTGTCAATCATAGATAACCGACTTCTTTTTTTCACCAGTGATTTTAATGTGTTAATTTCCTTCTGTTCTCGAGCTCGAACGCACTGTTTTAAACACCATAATTTGCATACTCATATTATTACTATTACTTTGTTTTAAAATACTTAAAAACATTGTAAATGCACTTTTATTTTTACGAACAGGCGAAGTAGAGGTATATTCATTTTTAAACTTAAATAAAACCCACAGTGTGAAGCACGCCTTCTCAGTTATTGTAATCTCATTAGTCAAGGGGCGGGGCCAGGACAAAGGACAGTGATGATTCACTAATCAATAAACAGCTAGACGGCGCCAACTACAACGTTGTACAACAAATGTATTTTTTCAGTAAAAGCAACAAATAGGAACGTTAAAAACACTATAATGTCTCGTGTCTGAATATGTTTATTTATTTATTAGGTTTGCCAGCATTCATACTCTAACTAAATATGTATGTTAGAAGGAATACAATATCTATGAGTGAATTAACTAGACGTAATAAAACTAACAGACAAACACAGTTTGTGCACATAATATACCAAATAAAATAAGTACTGTGCCTGTTAGAAAAATTAAAAATATAGAATTATATTATATATATTTACAAATAATAAAAAATTTAAACGGACTAATCATAACAATGTGATATTCCAAAAGCTAAGAGCTCATATATTCATATATATGAGGGGTTAAAGTAAGAAATTGCCGATTTAAACTGAAAAATTAAAAATCGTTTTTTTCTAAAATGTAACATATTTATTTAATCAAAATATTTACCCTCATTATCTATACATTATTGCCATCTAATCGGAAGTTCATTTATGCCTTTGCGATAGAACTCTGGGGATGTAGATTCGACAAACTGTGTGAAAGCATTTTGTACTGCCTCTTGAGAAGAAAATTTTTTACCACGTAGAAAATTGTCCAAATCACGAAAAAAATGGTATTCCGTTGGAGCAAGGTCTGGCGAGTACGGAGGATGACGTATGGTTTCTAACTGCAGCTCCTGTAGAGTTACAACGGTTTCTCGTGCAGTGTGAGGTCTTGCGTTATCATGGAGCAATAATGGTGAAGATCGATTCACGAGTCGGGGCTGTTTCACTGCTAGTTTCGCCATCATTGTTCGAAGTTCGGCACAGTAAACATCTGCTGTTATTGCTTGACCAGACCTGAGAAAGCTATAGTGAATAACACCATGAATAGACCACCAAACAGTTACCATTACCTTTTTATTGATAAGCTTTGCCTTAGGGCACTGTTGCGGCGTTTGACCTGGGGTCAGCCATTGCATTTTTCGCTTTCGGTTATCGTAAAGAATCCACTTCTCGTCACATGTCACAATTCGATCCAATATTCCTTCATTTCTGTACCGATTCAACAAGGCAACGCAAGTTTCAACACGCGTTTCTTTCTGCAGATCAGTCAAATCATGAGGCACCCATTTTTTATATTTTTTTATCTTATTGATTTGATGCAAATGAGTCAATATTGTAGGTAAGGTAACGTTAAACCATGCCGCTAATTCCTGGGTAGTTTGACTCGGATCGGCTTCCACCATCTCCTTCAATTCAGCGTTATTCACCTGTGTGGGCGGTGTGGAGGTATCATGTGAAAAAAGTTTCACTCGAAAATCTCACACCATGAAGGTTTTATGTCAATTCAAAGTATCTATTACTATAAAACGGCAATTTCATACTTTAACCGCTATTATATATATTTGAAGGTATTAAGGTTTACGTACCATGTGCGTCTTCTGTTCGGGTGTGTGGCGCGCGTCGGCAGCGATAGAGCGCGCGCGGTCCGCGACGCGGCGCAGCCGGCACAGCGAGCGCCACAGCTCGGGCGACACGTGCCGCACGTCGCTCAGCCACAGCCACCTATCCTCGCCCACCAGCCACCGGTACATCGACACCGACACCGGGATGTCCACCTGCACCACGCAAACACACGAATGCATTAAAACATCGTTTACATTACGAGACAAATATTCGGTTTAGTAACGAAATGTGCTAATCTCAAAATGGCAACAAAAACAGTTGTTTTTCGAAGTGATTTCAGTAGGGATACTTAAAAATCAGACATGATTTTTCGTGCATATGTATCCGTTGCCATTTTGAGAATTGCACATTTTATTATTAATATTAAACCAAATATTGGGCGACATTACAACTTTTTAAACTTTCCGGTTTTAGTACACATTTTAAATTGTAAATCACATCTAAACGCATAGAATTAAAGGCCTTTGTTCTATGATATTCTTACTTAAAGGCACGGGCTAAACCAGTCGTAGATCTACACCAGTAGTTGAAGAGATGGGTAGACTAAAGCCTTTAATTTTACGCGTTTAGACCCGATTTACAATATAAAACGCTGCAACATTGTCCTACGACAAAGAATTTCGCGTTGCGCGCAACATCGTCCAATATCAAAGCAGGTGTGGCGATGTCGTACGCGACGTATTTACATGTTAATATTTCAGTGGAATTTATAAATGATCCGTCACACATTTGTTTTCGGCAAATTGAATTGGAACGGATTTTAAACATGTCCCCGAGACTTATCCCGGGACATGTCGGTTCCATGTGCCTAGTAAAAACAAGGCTTAATACGAACAATCGCAGATCACCAATAGATTTCAATATATATAATTTCGGCAACTCACCATCCTTGAATCCATGACAGCTTTAGCCATAAATTTGCCGAGGAAACGGAATTTGGCTTTAACTCGTGACAGGTGCGAGGCGCGCGCGTTGCGTCCAATCGCCTGCGGGAAGAGGCCGCACGCCCATGACACGTACGTCGCGTCCGGCGCCGGCGACGGGATAGATGTTTCTTTCTCTAGTTCTGAAGGCTCTGCAGCGCGATCCTCGTCCAAATTGAGAGCGTCGCGCACGGAGGAAGCGAGCCGAGTGGCCGCGTCCGACGACCGGTCGGTAACGACTGGCGGCTGACTTTTGACAATCTCTCCGCCGAATGATGTTGGCTTCTGCTTGAAGTTTTCGCTGCCGTGCCAGAGGTCGAGATCAGCGCGCTGCAGCTCCTGCGAGACGAGGGCGTAAAATTCCAGCGTGGGCCCGAGCCCGGTGCCCACTTCGTTTTCATACTGTATTTCTAGAAGGGCCTTTGAGTGCGCGAACTCGTGCATCACGTGTTCGGCTTGTCGTAATACGTTCTGCCTTTGTACGGTGCGTTTACGCCGGTCTAGGCGAGGAGCAACGCGTTCCGTGTCCGTACCACCGGCCCCCGCACCACCGCCTGCGCCACCGCGCTCCCCTCCTGCTTCGATAAGTCGTTGTAACGCGCGGTCGCGGTCGAACGATACCACGTAGAATAACAAGTGTCGGCATTCGAACGGCAGTATAAAGGGACTGCAGGAAAAAACATTGAATTAATATTTTCTGTATTTAGTTGGACTAGAGTTTAAAAAAATAAGCTGTAATGTCTTACCAGGCATAGGCAATTTTCTTGAGCCATGGAGGTAAATTTCCCGTCATAATCACGAGTGGGTCCTGTAATTGTCTGTTGGCTTTGGCAGCGAGCTGTAGGCAAATAAATTGTTGTAAATATTTTGTTATTCAATTCGATAGAAGAATTATAAGTCTTATATTTACAATAATCTGGAATCACTATAGAGGGTTAGTTAACGAACGCAACCGAAGATTTCTCCCGCCGCTCGTTTAGTCTGCTGTGACCAATGTCTCTAGCAAGACGTTACAAAACACAAAAAAGCCTAATTGCGCCATAATTGTAAAAAATCGTCAAAAGTGGTGAACCGAGCCAAGGAGATGTTTTATCAATGGTGGTTTACCATCACTATAATTTACTTATCACATCACTTTTGTTTTCTATACAATTTCACGAATTTGCGTTGTCTATGTTACTACCTTGAAATGTACTGAATTTCCTATTTTTCCCTAGTTACCCAATGTGTGTACACGTGCTTTGCTAGTGAGTAAGATATGTCACTCCCATTCCCATCTCACCGCGTCCTATCCTTCTCCATTTTCCCAACCTTTTCTCCAAACATGTCCCTAAATCCCCAAAGGTAGGCAGCGTATCCGGGGGCGTGCTAACGTTGGTCATTCTGGACTATTTCATGTATCTCGGGTGTCCATGGGTGACAGTATCCACTTACCACCAGGGAGACTGTATGCTATTTGCCGCTTTCTTTCGATAAAAAAAATTATTGTAATGTTGGCTGCTGGGTTGGCTTGGTTGGTTACCTTGGCGTTGATGAAGTCCGCATTGAGCACGAGCGGGCGGTGGTCGGGCAGGCAGGCGGCGCGGTAGAGCGTGTGCCAGTGCCGGCACACCGCGTGCAGCGCGCGCAACAGCCCCAGCGCCGGCAGCGACGCGTCCTTCACCTCGCCGCCGCTCATCAGCGACGAGCGCAGAATCACCACAAGTGGCGACTCGCGTATTGGCACTATACCCTCTGTGACGAACAAAAGTTTTATTATATTTGGATTTATACACGCTGAAATTTTAATGGTTTTAGAGCCGTGACGTTTATTCTATTAAGGAAGTACTATCAATACGTAAGATCAAGGTAGGGTAAAAAAAAGTGGATAAAAAATAAATATTTTTAGTGAACTAGAATACGTAGTAGCCGAGTGCGCGGGTATGCCAAGGGTTGCGATGGGAGCTACACAAGCACCGCTCGCACCGCAGAGGCGACGACACGTTCTAAGTGCGCGTTAAGGATAGCATTCATTGTCCAGCGAGGACAAGTCCAGTCTCCGTCGGAATCCGTCCGAATCAGATAATGTAGGTATACTCTTGCGCGACGTCATTATTATTATTACTACGCATGCCCGACGTGTAGGATGAAATTTTTGTCCAGCCAAATTCGCCCGATTCCCCTACTCTCAACGACTTCATACCGCCCGATCGTGAATGCTAGTGCTGTCCTGCAAATCCGTCCGCCCGATGGGCAAGTATGTTCGTTTCCATTCCAACGTTCACCGTCGAAAGAAAAGGTTGTCCTAATAGAAACGTATAAATAAAAATTCGTGGGTCTCGTGTTTTTTGCTCATAGAATGGAGAAGAAAATAATGATTAAGTTTTTAGAGACTTATAAAGACAATCCGTGTTTATGGGATAGGTCTTCCAAAGAGTATAGCAATAAAGTTAAAAGGAATGCGGCTTATGAATCCATCCATTACTTTTAATTTTCAAGGATTTGGAACCAAATGCCACAATAGACACAACAAAAAAGATTAAACGTTAATTAATTAAAAGTAATTAAACGTTATTGAGGAAAGACACTATCTCTTAACATAGTATTCTGTCCGACTATTTGTGGTGCTACTTTTGTCAACAACATATTGAAACTGCTGAGAACCATTCTCAAATAATTTTTGAAATCAACTGTTTCCAGTTCTTCAATCATATCAACATGAGTAAAGGTAGAACGCTTCTTAAACAATTCTTTCATCTAAATCAGCGTTTTCTTTTTAGTTTTCACTTTTAAAAGTAATACCAACGCCAAACCAACTATTTCATTATTTGTTAAAAATGGCGCCATAGCGATATAAACATCTGAACGCAAACATCTGAATGTGAAACGCGTAGAAGTCAAAATGCGAAATGAGCCCGTGTCGTGCCGCTCGATAGTGTGTGGCGAAACGTCCGTCCTTGCTGTCCATCCGAGACGGCCGTCCACGCTGGACAAAGAATGTTATGCTTTACTACGAGTTCTCACTATTGTACTCTTTTTAATTTCGGGTCATTTTTTATGTTCATATGATTAGTTTAACCTTTATTAACACTACTAATGGTTAATATATGGTAAAGAAGTCGGGGCTCTAAAACTGAAAAATTCAGCATATATTCGTAATTGATATACACTTGCTTACGTACAATATGCAAATTGCTAAATGCATATTTGCTTAAACGTAACTTGCATGAACTGAAACAATTTCGATCGTTTATGTAGAGTGATAAAGTGAATATTTCTCACCGTTCCACAAGAGGTCGGGCTTGCGGCGAGAGGATATCTTAGTGGGTTGTCCTTTGCCCTTGCGCGAGGTGGTCGCGTCGGATCTCGGCGCGTCGCTCGTCTCCACTGCGCGGTAATAAATTGTGTGCGTCTGCACCCATATACCAGCATTCGCTGAAAACGTACATTCAAAAATATAACTAATTCTTCCCATTTACATATCGGTAGGCTAATTACGTTTATTAACATAGCCTTCATAACAAAGTTACCCTTGAGAATAACCTACATTTATCTTAATATATATTTAAACTTTCAAATCTACGGTGCTAATTTTGTTTTATATTAATTATATGTTATTATACAAAGGAACGAAGCAGTCACATATACAAATAGATTTCAATTTAATAAATAAACAACTGCGAGAACTGGCCACGCAAGAGAAAAATGAATTCTTCATGATATGTAAACTTTTAGATAGTATGTACTTACCCAATGGCGCTTCTGTATCTGTGTCAGCATCAGTCTGTTCACCGAATTGTCGGACAGCCTGGTATACAGTCATGTTGTATGGTAACATTGTGTCGCCGATCAAGAACTCCAGTTTATGTTCAGATCTAAAAGAACAAAAAAGTTTTAGTAAACGTTAGCGGATTACGGTTAGCTTATTATAGATAGTAGTATAATGGAATATACGAGGGCGGAGTGATAAGTCTGGTAAAAATTAAACAAGGAGTCGACTTTATTTAAAAATTATGATTTATTTTTCAACGTAGTTTCCTTCTAATTCAATGCACTTCATCCAGCGTTTCTCTAGCTTTCTGATCCCTTCCATAAAATACGACTTAGGCAACCCTTCGAAATAGGCATTGGATTCGTGCATGATCTCCTCGTTGGAGCTAAATCTTCTCCCACCGAGCCATTTTTTTAAATTCGGAAACAGAAAATAGTCGCAAGGGGCTAAATCTGGCGAATATGGTGGGTTAGATAGCAACTCATATCGCAACTCAAGGATTTTGGCCATGGCAATCGCGCAGGTGTGCACTCGCGCGTTGTCTTGGTGGAAGAGGATTTTCTTCTTAGCCAAATGCGGTCGTTTGTCAGGTAAAATTTTGTTAAATTGGTCCCATAAATTGGCATAATATTCGCCATTAATCGTTTTACCCTTCTCTAGGTAGTCAATATGGATTACCCCACGTGCATTCCAAAATACTGTAGCCATCACTTTATTGGCCGATAAAACTGCTTTGGCCTTCTTCGGAGCTGGTTGGCCCGTAGCAATCCACTGTTTCGATTGTTGTTTGGTTTCTGGTGTATGGTGGTAGATCCATGTTTCGTCTACCGTTATAAAACGATGCAAAAATTCAGTTTTATCCCGTTGAAACAACGCCAAACCTGCCTCCGAAGTGGTAACTCGCATGCGTTTTTGATCAACAGTCAGTAAACGCGGCACCCATCGCGCGGAGAGCTTCTTCATATCTAAATGTTGGTGTAAGATATTGCGCACACGTTCGTCTGAGATGCCTACTATCTCGACTATCTCGCTCACTTTTACTCTTCGGTCGTTCAACACTATGTCATGGATTTTAGCGATCATCTCTGGAGTAGTGACCTCAACTGGGCGTCCTGGGCGTTCAGCATCACTTGTGCTTGTACGACCACACCGAAAATCCGTAAACCATTTATGAATCATTTTAATCGACGGAGCAGAGTCCCCATAATATTTATCAAGTCTTTGTTTCGTTTCCGTAATAGTTTTTTTGCGCAAAAAATAATGTTTAATCAGCACACGAAATTCACTTTTCTCCATCTTTGCGAAAATGCGTTTAATTGTTTTTATTTAATGGCTGTCAAAAAATAACTATCCGGCGGTACTGGCTGAAAATTTTAATTTAGTCCTTCAAAAGAGTTGTGAACAAGGGGGTTTCATGCAATTTGCGATAATTTTATTCCAAAATAGATTTTTACCAGACTTATCACTCCGCCCTCGTAATATAGGAGGGATATATATATATACGTATAATCATTCAGTACTACCTACAATGGAATTGTAACTAAAAGCGAATACCGCTCTTATTTATACTCACTCATGCAGTTTTTTTGGCGGGAACTCGAGAAATAAACGTTATATTGTTTATTTTGTGTATTGTGTTTTAAATGGTAATAGTTTATTAAAAGCGCCTAATCTACTGAGTTAACTTACTCACTAATGTGCCTAACTCACTTTACTGAGCGACTTTTCACTTACTTCGACAGAACTGGACATGGACTAATTACGAAGAAAACTTGACACGCAAAGCTGTTTGCCATATAAGAAAAGGAGTACTTCTTACTCGTGTGGCTGGTGGTGCGGCGGCGTGGCGAGCGAGTCGTCCACGTCGTCGTCGGAGGCGGCGTCGTCGTCCGAGTGCGCGGCCGTCGCGGACCCGTCGCGCGCTCGCGTGCAGGCGTATCCGCGCTGAGACAGGTACCTGCCGACACCATATGTGCGTCTACAGCACGACAACATTTTTGTGGACTTATTTAAATAACTTCTAAATGTGTCCCTTGGCCTCCATGACCTTAAATCCAATGTGAACTTTTGTCACTCAATTAAATTAACGTCAAGCCCGACCTACCAGCCCTCTTTCCGGTGGTAATTTTTGCTCACTTTTCCGGGTGATTTCGGCAAACATATCCAGTCTTAAATCCTCTTTGCCAGCCCAGGTGTTCTGTGCGCTTAAGTACAGAACATACTAAATAATTTATACCACACCACAACCGTGGCCGAGTCGATCCCTGCGAAACCGACCTACAAATGACATGTGATCATAAATGAAACCATTTGAGTGTTTGTCTAAACAGCTTTTACGCCGTAGAGCCCAGATCCAACCTTACTTGATCGGTCATCCTCTTTCATAAAAAACATATTTGGTGCCCCCCCGAACTACATTATTTATATGAACAAAGGTACAAAAGACAACAATACGGTCTCATAAGGAGTTTCCGTTTTACACAATAAAATGCAACACTTCATTATTATTCTTAAATAGACCATCACGTCTTTGTATTTACCGCGTGTTTGCAACCGGCTCGATTGCAAGGACAGTTTATATTTAATGTATACAAAAAGCTGCCTGCAACCATGCCTCGTGGTTGAATCCAGACAAAATTAATGAAGAGACAAACTTATTGGAGAATTTATAAGATACTTACCTCTCAATGGCTTGAACTAAAGCTAGGGGGTCTATGCGAACCACGCCTCCCTTCCATTGCTTCAGGTTGGTACATGTCGGGTGGCGTTTGAGATCACACTGCAAATAATACATCAATGACATGCATATTAACACAACTTAATCAATATTTTTTTACTTAGTGAAAATGCTAATGTCTACCTTACATAAAAAAGCAATGCCTCAAAATTTTTACAAGGAAATATACAATTTGATTAAATATGTTTTGCAATTTCTTTTATACTGCAGTTTATGGACCGCATTTAAGAGCTCTTTGTAATTTTAGCAGGGCATAGGCATAGGCAATGGTAATGACTCACCATCAAATGGACCGCTTGCCTCTCTGACAACTGTTTACATAAAACAAAAAATATACTAGAGCTTGATACTGTGATTGAGGCAAGGCTGATCAGTAAGGCAATTTTAAGTAACGTGTATAAAGCCATTACTTTTATTGAGCATTTTCTTTTTTATGTGGAAAATGATATGAAAACAATTTACACAAGTTAATAGATATGTGAAGGATTATTGAGTCTGATACAAAACAATATAGAATACACACTCATATAGTGATAAATATTATAAAATAATATGTACATAATACAACCCCGGACACTGGACAGCCGAATCGAGCCACCCTGTATTTTCAGATTTGATGGCCTGAAGCTTAAAAAAATGTTTGATCGATCAAAATTCATTATGTCATTGTTCCAAATTAGTATTCAAAGTACTGAAAAAAATTAGTTTAAGTGAGACAAGTCGGACGGACACACCGTCCGCCTTTCTCATGGGGAAGACTTGTATTGGATTTTTGAAGAAAACAATGGTTTACCTAACAAAAATCGTCTATTCGGTAACTGGTATTGCCTCCAAGAGCGTTTACGACGGTCGTCATGCGGTTTGGCATGGAATCAATCAGCGGCACTATGACGTGTTGTGGAATGTTCTCCTATTCTTCCTCGATGATAGTTTTCAACTCCTGCAAGGTTAGCGGAGCTGGATGTTAAGCTCGAACACGCCTCTTTAGCACATTGCATAAATGCTCTATCGGAGTCATATCTGGGCTTCTTGCTGGCCATTCCATAACTGTGATACCGACTTTATGAAGGTATTCCCTGTCGATTTCTGCAGTGTGCGTTCTTGCATTATGCACAAAAATGAAATCTTGGCCAACAAACCCACCATATGACTTCACACGAGTCTCTAGGCATTGACGAATGTAACGGTCGCCAATTCGTGGTAGCAGCCGTAGTTCCGTCACAACCCGAAGTATAGTTTTGCCTTCCGCGGAAATTCCTCCCCAGGCTGTCCATGACCGCCCATAACTCACTTTCTCTTCAATACAGTATGCACAATATTCTTCAATGCACAAAACGTTCTCCTCGTCTTTGGTACACCTTCCTTTTTCCATAATTACCATACAGCATAATCTTGGATTAATCAGCGAAAAGTACCTGGTTCCATTGACATTGAGTCCAATGCAAATGCTCGCGCGCAAACTGAAGGCACGCCATTCGGTGAGCTCGTATCAGTTTGGTTCCATTGGCTGGCTTATTTGGTTTTATATCACGTTCTTCGAGTCTCCTTCTAACAGTCCGAGCGCTAACAGCCACTTTATGAAAGTCTCGAAGCTGTTCTTGGATCTGTACTGAGGTCAAATGACTATTTCGTAAACTGGTCGTGAAGATAAACCGATCTAGGTATTGATGGTACACTCTTTGAACAGCATAACGGCTTAAATTAAGTTGTGCAATCACATTTCGCTGACTAAGTCTAGACTGAAGATTTCGCTCACTAAGGCCAGACTGAAGAAGTGCCACAGCTTGCGCGACTACTTCAGGTGCAGTATCCGTAATGTTAAGGTCAAATACAGTACAAATCACAGGAAAAACAATTTAACGAAACTTTTATTGAAAAACAACACCATTAAATCAAAAAAACTGCTTCAATTCAAACTTTCTGTTTACTTATTTTTTTTCAAAACAATGAACTGACTGCTTTTCTTCTGTCCTTAAATTCGTGAATTCAAATTTGGAACAATAGCACACCAAAATGATGGTGAATACGCCAGCTTCAAAACTGCATGAAAACTTTTTCTCTGATCTAACATTATTTTCATGTTACTGGCCTTTATACAAAAAAAACGCAGGGTGGTTCGATTCAGGCGTACGGGAGTGTATATAACATTAGGATTCAAGTTCAGAAAAGTTAATGTGTGCATTTCGTAATCATCAATAAAGAAACATTAGCTTCATAGTTCTTGAGAAAAAAGCGCTATCAATTAGTTTCTATAATATATACTTTAAACTTTCAAACCATAACACCATAAACACAAGGTTCATTCGTAAGTGTCTATGCTGAATGATAATTGCACCTTCTACGTCGACACAAGAAAGACAGTGTATTTGATGTTCCTTTATCAATGGTTGTAATAGAATATGTGGCAAACAGACAGGCGGTCCACCTGATGGGGAGTGGGAACCGCTGTCGATGAGCGTCTACAACACCACGGAGTAGGCATTCAGAACTGTCGACTTTTATAAAAGCAACGTCATGTCATTAACTTGTGGAAAGAACACGGAAGGCAATTTCACAATATTTGTGTGCATGATATACACTTTTGTGGACAGCACTGCATCAACTCTTGTCCAGGAAGTGTTGATGTACTGCGTTCTGATAAGTCGAGGTGCGATGTTCAGAGACTGGCCTCAAGTCAAGCAATTCCTTTAAGCTTTTTATGTTGTACAATCAGGTGGTAGAGTACACGGAGGGAGATGCGATGTCTATATAAACGCGTGAGTGTTTTAAATGCCTCTAAGACCCCGGGTCTCGTAGAATCGTTTACAATTGCAACTGCTCCAGGTGCGACACGCAGGCGTTCACTCTGTGCCGTGTTGCAGTCATTGATCAACCAAAATACAATGTAGCATTACGACCCTAAAAGTGAGGCATTTTCAAGGCGGTCAAAATTACCTCTTGTCAATTCAATCTGTCATTTGGCGGCAAAAATCAGCACAAAACAATTTGTAATAGTTTACCTTTTTACGAAAACTGCGCCATTGTTTAAATAACGGTGATGTCAATAAAAAATAATAGAAATATAGCAATAAGTGAAAAATTTGTTTTTCCTTTATTGTTATATTTCTATTTTTTATACTTTATATAATAACCGAAATTATTACTTCTCATTTATCTGTAATAGTAACATTTTATACCACTGGCACCACTCATGTACACAGTTTTGCCATAAAGAAATTATCTACACAGTGTACTCACCATGAGCTGGTGCGTGTTGAAGAACTTGAGGGCAGAAGTGGCGGGGCGCGCAGGTAGGTCGTGCACGCGCACCGGGAACTGCTCCAGGTGGGACACGCACGCGTTCACTTTAGCCACCAGCGCCACTAGAGGCGCCGGCGAGTTCACGTTCAGCGCACCAGTTTCCGCCCACTCATTGCTGTTGACAAATAAACCCATATATTAATTTCATGTTCGATATTGAAGTCTAATTGTGACGACGCTCAGTCCGTAGGGGTTCTTTAGAAATGAAGCTGAGCCAGTCCTCACTCAGCAATTTAATTAGTCGTTAAAGTAATAACCTTGTTAATCACCTAATAAGTTAAGTTAACACTTAATAAGGTGTTTTTTAATAAATTTACTAGCAGTGCCCGCCACTTAATTCGCGCGAAATTTATTTAAACTGATTCCCTGTGGAATTCTATAAAGGATCTGGATAAAAAGTACCTTAACTAATAATCCGGCACATAAGTTATGTCAAGTTTTATTAAAATTCGTTGTGGTTTTTACGTAATGCGGGTTCAGACCGACAGACAGACCCTTTCTCTCAATTCATTCCTTAATCTGCAAAGGTAGGCAGCGCATCCTGGGGCGTGCCAAAGTTTGTCATTGTAGACTGATGTTGGCATGTATCATGGATGTCTATGGACGACAGTATTCACTTACCTTCACCTTCAGGTGAACTGTATGCTCGTCTGCTGCCTTTTCTATAAATAAAAAAAAAAGACAGAAAAATTTAAAAATAGCTGTTTTGGTTTCTTTATCGTTCTTAGACTGCAACGATTTTTTTGCAACGATCAACCATGGCTCTGTTACGATTTTATTAAATCGATGATTTAAAATTCAGTTGGCGTAAGGGATAAAAGGATGGGTTTCAGTAGAAGAAGAAACTGTTTTCTGGGATCTTTAAATGACTAACGCTAAGTAACTGAAAATTATCTAAAATGAGAAATAAACATTTTTTCCGTGATTTGTCTCTTAAGCCAATTGAAGTTTTAACCATTGATATACATATATAGATAAACATACTCCGGGATTAACGGCATGTCAGCAAACACATGAAGGAACAGTCGGAGGCGCTCCTCGCATGCCGCAACTTGCTCGGCGGAGTCTCGCCCCTCGCCTTCGGCTTCACGGGATCCCTCAGTAGCTTCGTCGCTTTCGTTGCCTGTCAGGAATTGTAGAAGCGCTCCCAGCACGCCAGAGTGGTTCACCTGCGATAAAATAGTTCTCTGTAATATATGTATGGTTAATTGCGAAGCACCACGGTGTTATCCGAGGAACCTAGCGAGTCCATTTGTTCTTTCACAGAATTGAATATGTTAGCAAATTCTTTGCACTGGTATACAGCAAGTGTATGTGTACTTACTTACCTTAGTGGGCGACTCTTACGAGAGACAAAGCAATACTGATTTGAATTGTTCTACGTCACGTACTGTATGCTGTCTGTGTGTACTCACTTCAAATGGTGACACGTCGTGCTGGATGAGTGTGTCTCTCAGCTGCTGCAGCGCGGTGCGGTGATGGTTTGAATGAGGTAAGGCGGCTGCTAAAGCTGCTAACTGCTCTAAAGCACCTCCGCTGCCACCTAGTGCACCCCACTCCCGCTGTAACCGGGCTGCCGTCCATTGTATCCATTCTCGAACTTTCTCTCTGTAACGAAATACGTTGTGTTGAAGGCTTGTGATTAGATATCCTGTTTAATATTTCATATTTAGCGATAACAGAAAAATCGAATTGATAGACGTATCCGATTAAGTACTCCGGTATTAAGTATTAGAGCCCTTGAGTGCCCGAATAAAGAATTTACTAGGGATTTGAAAAGTATTTACGTTTATATCAAAATTTTATTCATCGATTATCCATGGATAAAACTACTATTGAATGAAATATACTCGTATTTTTATTATTTATTAGTATAATAACTATATTATACCCATATAATTTCGTAACTCAAACAGATCCTGCTTTGTATCAATGTTTTGAACTTGACTTCAAATTACTTGACGTTTCTTTGATGTTTCGTTTGATGCCATATCGCCAATAATATTAAATAACAAACCACCAAGAAACATAACAAAACTTTGAAAATCGTGATGCTTAAAAAAGGAAGACAATAACATTAGCAAACTATTGTAACATGTTAGACAGATTACGGAGACTAAGGCAACGCAACATGTGCAGGGAGCGGCGGCCACTGAGGGTTGCCGCGCACTGAACGGAATGGTTTTATGATATTATTTATTTATTTACAGGGTCGTCAAAAATATGATTAAAAAATTATAACAAATTCAATTCAATAGACTTATTATACCTTATACCAAACGAACATATCAATAATAGGTATACACTGTAATTTGTGACATTGATAAATATACCAAACTTTATAAAATATTTTAATAAGTAATTGGAAATAATCCTCCTCCTCATAATAAAATAATAAAAAAGTCCTCAAAAGTATAATAATTTAAAAGTTCTCAAAGTAAATCAGTCAAAACTTATCTAATTTTAACGCTTAAGCCTATTACACATTTTAAACTTTAACTTCACTCAGTTATATGAATGAGCTCTGGCATATTGGTTATAGGGTGTATGACTGACTTGTTCTGCACGGTGAGGCTGGCGGAGGCGTGTGGCGAGGCGAGCAGGGCGGCGTCCTTGTGCGCGTGCGGCGCGCGGCCCCAGCGCGACGGGTTCAGCGATGACAGGAACGAGGACGTTTTCGACGAGCCACCCGCCCGCGCGCCCGCTCGCGCCGCGCCAGACACGCTCGATGCTGCACACATTTAAACGTATATTAAATTAATATTCAAAAATTAAAGGTCAGATATGTTATAAATTTAAATCGTTAGGGTCTTTGTCACCACATCATGATAAAATAATTGTTAACAATATGATAGATAAATTATTTGGCAATTAAATCTAGCTGATACTGACTTTCTTATAAAGTATGACTGTCTTTTTGATGAAGTATCAGGTGTTCAGAAAGGCCCTTAACAGTTACATCGTTAAGTTGAACAATTTACATGTCGACCTACTGCCCCATAACAAAACAAAACGTTGAATCAAAATGTAGAGTATGTTATCAACAAAACAATTTCATCTACTACATTTTTAAATTTGAGAAACGTTAAATTTAAGATTCTTTGTTAAATTTAATATTCCTGAAAAAAATATTCTTCACACAATCAGTTCTGTCCAAAGATATATACAAAGTCTGCGTTGAATGTGAAGATTCGAGTTGAACTATGAAATAGATTTTCTCAAGTAAACAATTAAAGCCAATTTGTTAATAAAGAAAAATTGTGTAAAGAAAAACTAGTCTATTTTCGTATACTCTCTAAAGGGGCCATTAATTTGTTTTTTTTATAGACAGAAGACAATGGCAGACGAGCAGACAGTCCACCTGGTGGTGGACCTGGTGGTCCAAGTGGATACTGTGGCCGTTAAACAGTTGATTTTAAGAAAGACCTATTTACTATGTACTAATTTATTTACGTAAATGGGTAAGGATAAGAAGGGATGGGAATGGGCTCTAGCTACTCACTACCGAAACACGTAAGTAAATTGAAGGAGTAAAGGTATGTCCACACTCGTGCGCTTTCAGTTTCATCTTACGGTTTCAACTTTCCTTTCATCTTGCGTCTAGCGCAAGCATTAGTTGAATGCCTTAAGACGCATGCAGCTCACGGTCTACACTTATGCGCATTCATTTCTTCAGTTTTCATTACAATGGATTTGTGTGAACGGTGCCGATCAATCTGGATGAAAGATTATTTGAAGAAACGGAATTTTACAATATTAAAACGTTTGGAGCTCAACAATGGCATCCTTTTTAAACACTTCACAGGTATGTCTAAAACAAAATACTACATGCTTTTGGAAATAGTGGAGCCACAAATGACAAAACAGGATAATCGTTATCGCCAAGAGATACCTGCTGAAATCAAATTAGCAATCACCCTTTAGCTAACTAGCTAGATATTTAGCTATTGGAGACTCATTTATGTCGCTGATGTATTTAGTCTTAAAACAATTTATTTATTTATTTAGTGCTTGTGGTCCCATAATATTTGATAAATTCGATAATCTTCTATAAATTCCAATGTTTTTCTTTGTTTTCCGATAGAAATCTCGACTCGTAAAACGCACGGAAAGTTACACGTGGATCCACCGGCGCCGGAGGCGGCGTGTGTTGGAGGCGTGCGCTGTCGTTCAACTAGTCTTGACACGTGCGCGCTTGTGCTACGAGCATGCGTCATAGCGCACATGAAAGCGTACGTGTGGACATACCTTAAGATAAAGTGGGAAGTGCAATTCATTTTACGCAAGTCTTGTGTGAGATACACGGGACGCAACACCGGTGCGATGATCAAGCTAGTTAAGTTTATTTATATAATATGAATAAATAGTAAAATCCTTTGTGGTGATAAGAATAGTTTATACTGTCCCAGATTGAGCGCCGGATTTAAATTTCGCGCCATTTTTTTTTTATTTGGCGGTCGGCAACTATGGTTTGTTTATAGATGTCACATATGACAGTTGCAATTAGTCAACATGGAACGCTATACGTAAGAGCAACGCAATATGAATTTTAGAGCAGTGTGAAGTTGACCATCATGTTGGCGAAAAAATCATCTTTAGTGACTAGGCCCATTTCCACCTTGACGGATACGGCAATAAGCAAAATAGTCGTATCTGGGGCTTCGAGAATCCTCATGAGATTCATGAAAAATGGATGCATCCTCAAAGAGTTACAGTTTGGTGTGGCTTTTGGTTCGACGGGATCATAGGGTAATCGGTATTTAGGTAGGCATAGAGAGGTATCGGAACATGCTACAAGAGTTTTTTGGGCACCAATGGAAGATATGGACCTCGATCAACTGTGATTCCAACAGGACGGTGCCACATGTCACACAGTCGGAGTAATAATGACTTTATTTTGTTTTCTAAATTAAATACGGCGCTCAATCTGAGAAATACTATATTAAGTTGTCGGTTAAGTTCGCGGTCTTTTTTATAATGAAAATAATAAAGCCTTTTTTTGTATTACATAAATATGTATTGAACGGGATATTGTCCATTTAATTCCATTTAATCTTTCGTCATTTTTCTGGCAGAACCATTATGTGATAATAAATTTTGCTATAAAAATTTTGGGGTTTCTGAGCGAAAAAATGATTTTAATGGTTTATAACGGACTTCTTTTAAATGTAATTTTACTCCATTTAGAATATTTTTTAAAGAGCGGGATATATGGTAATATGAAGATGGTATGTCTGAACTGTATGGAGGATTCATTAAAAGTTCCCAGCCAAAATCCATCAATTTTTGTTTAGTCGTCAAAGATGTATGCGGTCGAACATTGTCGTGATGGAAAATTACACCTTTTCTATTAATAAAATTAATTCGGGGCGTTTTTCGTCAATTGCTTGTTTCAATTTTGCTAATTGCTGATAGTAGACATCAGAATTAATCGTTTGGCTATATGGCAAAAGCTCGTAATACACAATGCCTTTCTAGCCCCATCATACACATAACGTGACTTTGTTCAGAGTGAGGCCTGGCTTTGGGACTATTTGTGATGGCTCACCTCGCTTAGACCAAGATCGTTTCGAACATTGTTATCGTAGGTGATCCACTTCTCATCGCCTGTTACTAATCTTTTCAGAAATGGATCGATTTCATTTCCGGATTCATTTCGAATGGATCGCAACATCTCGCATATGGAAATTCTATTCACCAAGTTTCTATCATTTAAATCAATCGGCACCCAAACATCTAGGTTTTTTACAAAATTCAGTTTATGCAGGTGAACTAAAACATTTGAGTGGTGAATGATAAGCAATTGATTTGATAGATCTGCTTCAAATTTTTCAATGATAACATCCAAAATTTACCTTAATAGGACGACCACAGGGAGGAACATCATTCACATCAAAATTAGCAGACCTGAATAGACTGAACCATTTTTTGAACTAGTTTTAGATACAGCATCTTCTCCGTAAACACTACAATTTCTTTTCCAGCACTAGGATTCATACCCTTGTCGAAACTAAAATTGTAAATTATATCTAATTTTCTCCTTATTAACTTCCATTTCAAAATTGTTAAAAAATATGTAAAGATGAAACCTTTAACTTGTAATTTCAATTTGCCGCCATTAGTAAAAAGTCAGCTGTCAAACGGTATATCACTTTCACGCCAGTGATCAGTGTTACCAGAAATATAGCACGCTAAAGTTCATAAACGTTCAAAAAGGCCGTGAACTTTTCCGACTCCCTATTATTAATGTAAGGTTTTTTATTAGGTTAGATTGCTGACTAGCGGGCGGGCCACATTATGGTAAGCGATCACCACCGTCCAAAGACACCTGCAACACCAGGGAGCTTGCTTGTTTTAATTGGTTTCGGTGTGGATTTGTGTTAATAAATAAATATATATATAAATAAACGTTTGGAGTGGAGCACTCACCGTGTGCGGCTGGCTGGTGGTGGTGCGCGGCGGGTTGGTGCGGCGCGGCGTGTGGCGTGGCGTCCTCACGACGCCGCCCGTGCCGCGCGCCGCCGCCGCCCGAACGCTTCACAGCGCGCTTGCGCTTTAGCATCTCCGCCAGCTGCAGCGGACTGCCGGATCTAAAGTGGGGAAAATGGTACGTGTTACAGATGTATACAGACTTTGTACAGAGGTCCTACTGTAACTTTTCTTGGTAGCTCTATCGCGTTTAGGTAATTCTTCAAACTGGACCATAAATCCCCTGACCACTGACTACTTTTGAATATTTTTATGAATTAAAAATAAATCAGTAGCAGCGGCTTATATAATAGAACTAAGTATATGAAGATCTCTTAATATGCTGACAAGGTATTGAGAGAATGTTGCGATAATGAAATTTTTTGATACAATACATAAAGACCAGTTACAGAACTTCTATTGTTATTTATAAAAAACTGAATACAAAATGTTTTTAAATGTAACAATCACTTTGACAGACACTAACTATGTAGTAAATTCTGTGAGTATTTTTTACTAAAAAAGTTTCAAGTAATTCTGGTCTTATGGTAGGAATATCAAAGAATTAGGCACAATTCTGAAGAATTAACCATCACAATGAGTTGTATTTTAAGACACTAGGGCCTTTCTCAACGCCTTCTGATACTTTATTCGAAGGTATCAGAAAGTCAGTTATACTTTATCAGAAAGTCAGTATCAGCTAGATTTAATTGGCAGATAATTTATCTATCATATTGTTAACAGTTACTTTATCAGAAGGTGGTTAGAAAGGTCCTAAGACACATTTGTATTGTAATGTAGATTAGAATGAACCTGTGCACTGAAGTAGGTGTATGTGGATGTCCAGAGCCTGATGCCGCTCCGGGTTCAGATCCGCTACCGTCGATACTTGCTGCTGAAAGTACAATAAAGTTTTGTAACAAAATTAATTAAAAGATGGACTTTTTGGCGGGCTCTTGACAAGTGGACTCGAATTTTTGTTTCATTGTTATAAAAATTGTGAATAGTAGGTTTTGTGGTTTAATAGTAATAGTTTATTAAAGTTCAAGTGCCTAATGTTTGTGCGTAATGTAATAATCAAATAGAAACATTAAGAAGACATGACAGCAACATTTTTTCCATACAAACGTATTCCCGCTTTCTCACTCATCACTCGTTAATAGGTACTTTTTTTTTATGTATTATGTAACAAGTGGTATGTGGGTTGGGAATAGGGCTGTACCTGATTCCGTGTTATAATTGTAAGCGATATACATACATGAAGATTATAATTTTAATGGATTCAAAAAAGGGATAATTTTACCGCGTACCTATATGTTCGAATAAAGTAAATTATTAAGAACGATAAAGTTGCTGGTGAATATATCAGAGTTTTTGAAAGCCAGAGGAGCTCCCGTCTTACGAGAACTGCAAAAACTTTTCAATGTCGTCTTACATGAAGGCATAACATCGGAGTCGGGGAGTAAGAGTGTAATACTCTGGTTCTTCAAGAAATTATTGAAGAACTGTGTAGAGCTATTTCTTTTTTGAACCACGTATATAAACTGTTCTCGAGGATAATTAGGAATTGTCTAGCTTGGAGGTTAGACAACTTCCAGCTCACTGGAGCAGGCTGGGTTTGGAAAAGACTACTGCACTGTTGACAATATTCACACATTGCTCCAGGTTTATATAGAAGACCGAAGAATATAATCAGTCATTGTCTTGTTTTTGTGAACTACGTGAAAGCAACAGTCGGCGTAATCAAGAAAAGAAAGTAAGAGAAACTATTCAAGAGTACATAATTATAGTACCCATCGGGAGTAAAAAATGAGTTGTTTTAGCGAATGCACTACTGCGAACAATTTCCTATTGACGTTTGCCATTTGAAGCCTCCAAGACAAAGATGAATGGAAATGACTTAATTTCTTTACTGTTTTACTATATTAAACATGAATACCGTCAAATATTATAGAAAATCTTAGAGTACAGTCGACCCTGGAAATCAATCTTGAACTGCCTATGATTATAACATTTGTCTTTGTAGGATTAACTTTAGGTCCGTAAGATTCCACGCTCAAGTTGGGTGACGCGGGGAGAGTTGCATCGCTCGCCCCGGAGACAGCAATAGAAACTAAAAATACCTATTTTTGAAATTCGCTTCAGCCCTCTTAAGACTACGTTTTCCGTGTGCTTTAGAAGCAGAAAAGCGTAGGACTGCGTATTTCGTGTGCTTCCAAGAAGTCCAAATCTTCTGTCCTCAGTAATTTCCTCACTTTTTTTCTTCATATATGGCAATTGGTGCAATTGGCACATTGTACCATTTCTTCGTAATAAACAATTTCAAAGTGTAAAATGTATCCTGTCAATGTCCAGTCTCGCCGAAGCAAGTCAGGATTCGCTCAGTAAAGCGATAGTAGGTTTACTGAGGACAGAAGAGGACTTCTTGGTAGCAAACGAAATACGCAGTGCAGTAACTCTTGAAAGGCCATTAGGGCGACAAAAAATTAGCCGTTCCGAAAAAAAAATCCTACTCTATTTTTTGATTATCACAAACACCACGCACGAAAAACACTTTGAAGTTTAATAAACTACCACTATTAATCCACAAAACACCTAATACACATTATTTTAGCGTTGTTAATTACGAAGAAAACCTGACACTGGGACAACGCGCTATTGACATATAAGAAAAGAGAAAAAAGAAATATAAAGATTCATTATAGATCTTTCGATAAAAAAAACAATATCATTAATCGTTTAATTTTTTTAAAGCATTATTCTCTTCGCTTATTATCATTAATTAATCAGGCTGTGCAAAATTTGTGTTCATAAATATGCATTTCTTTTTTTAACTTTTTGCACTACATTTACTATTCACTTTCAAATATTTGACAATGTCTGTGTATTTCGTGAATAGAATAACAATATGTTCAGTGAAGGAGGCTACTTACGCATGGATGTAGCGACGAATGATCCTGAAGCGGACAGAGCCATGGAGAGATTATTGGTAGTGACGTGTTGTTCTATAGAGGAGGCTGAAGTCGAGGCCGGAGGAGACGACCCGCCGCTGGACCGAGCGCTGGCCGCGTTCGAAGACTGCCCAACAAAATGTACATTGATACCATTGACTATGCAACATCCATACAAAGTGCCGTGGATAAACAGTTAAAAATGTGGCCTTAACTTATATAGGGTGTATCAGATGGTGTGTCAAATTCCTGCTAATTCCTCATATTTGCTAAGTACAAAAGAACAAATGTTTTTTTCTACAAAATAAATACGTAATATTTCATATCAATTAACTCAACATCGTGAGCAAAATGTAGTCAGTGTTCAGGAATACTTCTGGCATATATAGACGGAGATGCAGAAAAAGAAAAGTTTATGCATTAATTAATTCAAATACATGTCCGATAAGAAACATGAGTGTTGTTCTCTTATGAACGAAATAAAAATAATAAAGTTAGATTTTACACTTGTAAATTTGTAATTAGAAGTTAAAGTTCTTGCTAAAAAGTTAAGTTAAATGTATTTGAATGAAAGAAAGTTTGCTGCATTATTATTTTAACTAAAGTACGTATTAATTACACATAAGATAGGATATACAAAGTGATAGTTTTATTGCTGAAAGCGATCTCTTTAAGCAATCAATGGGACTTGGAGGAAGAGTGTGGTTCATTACCTTTTGCTCCACAGCATTATACAGAGTTAGGTTACCCTTTTGTCGCTGAGGCACAAATTTCGACATTGATTTCGATTTACGCACTTTTATTATTGGCCGTGTGGTGCCCATCCACTTTCGAATAACACCAGTCCATCTCTTCCCGTGAGCGTCCTGTTGTAAAACGCGACTAACGGATTAACAAAGCCGCTAATACAACCCATGAAAAATTACACCACCTATAAAAGAGTGGACTCGCCAGCCTGCTTGTCCAGCGTGGTGTTTTAAGGCTGTACATCCCTCATGCACAATACCACGTGAACTGGTGACGGTGATGATTATTTTTACGAGTGTCTGTGTTGCATGTCGTGTTGCGATAAATAAATAATTTTTATTCAATAATAATATGTATTATATATTAATATACGTAGATATTACATGTGCATTCTATTATATTAATTTCGTATTAATTGGACGAAGCACTACCCTTCATATTTCTGTTTAACCAAAGGTTGACTGGCAGAGAATGCCACTAGGTATTAAGTTCGTCTTTTGTACAATGTTTCTTAAAGTGTATATAAATATATAATAGCCTGCGCGTGTCACCTTGAGCTTGCCCTGCTTGGGCGTGTGCGCGGGCGGCGGGCGGTCGGCGAGTTGCGCCACCTGGTGCAGCACGCCCTCGCGTCGGAACTGTGCAGCCATCTCCTGCGGCAGTCGCTGCATTAGGATCTCCGCCAGCTGTAGCGAGCCCACCACGATGCGCAGGTCCGACGACGCCATCATGCCCGCGATGTGGGACGATATAACCTGCGTAACGTAAACTTTTGTAATCAGCGTTGAACATAATTACTGAAGACCGTTCGGTTTGATGCCAATTTCGGATTTCTACCATTACACCTCTGGTTATCGTCGTGCGGTTGATCTGAATTACCTTGACAAAGTGTCGCTGCGCACAGCGCGGTTAACAAGACAAGTGCAAATCGGAAAGTGGTGGAAAGCTGAGGTTTTACCGCCATGCTACATGGGGCTCATCAAGAGATTTGTGAATAAAATTCTGTGCGCTCTGCAGGCAGCCACATGTCCCCTGGTGTTGTAAGTGTCCATGGGCGGTGGTGACAACTTACTATCATGTGGCCAGTCCGCACGTTTATCAACTCGTGAGAAGCTATAGAAATTACAAAAGTGCCGAATATCTATGGCGAGGATAGTTTCAAGTTGGCACGTAAATGAGACCCACTGATTGGATTTTACGAAGCCATACAAACAAGTGCGTTTTGATATTCGCGTGTGTGATGATATTGTGTAGTGTGTAAGTGTGGTGATATAATTGTTAATCAACAAAAAAAAGTTTAGTGGGCAAAAGAACCAAAAATGAACACGAAGGATGGTAAACAGATTTATCTGTCAATAGCAATAACACTTTCACTCGCCACCGCAGTCTCGTCGGTTTCATGTAACTGGACCGAAATAGAAAATAAATGATAAATCAATCCGTTTACATAACATTATGATCGCCTGTGCGCGAATGCCGCACTAATTAAAGGAAGCGACATGGTGCTCTCACGAAACACGTCGAAAGCGGTCCCACGTGATGGTAAGTGTTACCGCCGCTTAAGTGTTTAAGACACGTTACTGCATTTTCAGATATAAAACGCACCAGGTTCGGTGCCATTCACATAAAAAACAAACAAAACACACCTTGAAACAAACAAAACATTTCTTGAGCTGTTAATTCATTGATTTTATGAATTAACTCTATGAACAATTTGTGAACATTGGTATAAATTGTACAACAAGTAAAACTTTCATATCAAATTATTTTAAGTATTTATATTGTATACAAAATAATGTCAGGATTTCACAAATAAAGTAACACATAAAACGAACTGTAAGGCACGGAATGTTAAAACTGCCCGTGTCGTGTGTTGTGATCAATAACTGCATCGCGTGCGCAGACCCGACAATTCCATAGGCTAACAACATACTCGTATTGTATGATGCACCCTCACACGAATTTAGGCTACAAAAATTGATATAGACTAGATAGTCGTGTGGTGTGATATATGCAACAGACCTGCATCTTGAGCACTTGCTGCAGCAAGGGCGCGTCGGCGTAATACACGCAACGTAGAATGGCTTTAAGCGCTTGCGAGCGCACGGCGGGCCCGGCCGAGCTCCAGTATACCTCATGGAGTACTGCCAGTAGCGCGCGCGCGAGGCACGGGCTGGTGCGCACCATGGCGATGCGGGGATCTGGACATAAACGTATTAAGATTCACCAACCGCACGATTATGCGTTCCTAAACGAGTTATTGGCCGTATGGCGTTGGCCCACTTTAGTATAGTAGCACTCCATCTCTTCCGTTGGTGTCGAAAAAGGTGATTAAGGTATAACAAAGTCGTTACCACAAGCCCTATACTTAAAAGAGTGGATCCACAACCCGCTCGTCCAATGAGACATTTTAGGGTTATACAACCCTCATGCACAAAACAATAATAAAATAAAAGTGCCAACCTTACTTTTTGATTGCTAGATAGATAACTAATCTTGAGAAAATAGAATTTATAGTCAAACAAGTTAAAAGTCAATTTAGCTATTGACGGTCCAAATGAACAGCAGTTAGTTATTCCACATCCAACATGGTTAAGAATACAAAAAGGTTAGCTGGTAATTCGTCACAGATTGTACAGAAGTATATGTGATTGAAAATGTTTGGTTAGTTAGTATACCTGGCGCGGCCGCGTTGGCAGAGGCCGCTTGGTCGGCGGGCGAGGGCGCGGGCGCAGAACGTTGTACTGGTCGCGCTGTCCCCGTGTGGTCATTCAGTTGTTGCATGGCGGTTAGATCCACTGTGTACGAACGTCCCAGGGTGGTCAGACACACTTCTTCCTCGCCGGCGGTTGCACCCGCTTCAAGTGCGCGACATTCTGCCCACGAGTACGAGCGCCATGCACCTGAAATGGTCGATAGTTTAGTTCGTGTTTAAATATGTCAATGATTAATTTGCTACTCTGAAAATACTGGGTTCGAAAAATAACCAACTATAGCAATAAATTGGACATAAATGTTAAGACTAAAACAAAAAGTTAATTATGGTATATGATTCGGTGAAGACCTCATAGAATGCAGTCGCGAAAGTATACATATCCTGATGTCTGTGTGAATTACAATTCAGTAACCACAAAAAGTGCAGGCATGTTAATGTACACTATTTTTTCAAAGATACGTAAAAAAATCGTGCAAAATAATATCCTTTATCATTAGCAAAATGTCATGTATAAAAGTAGGTAATAATTATTAAGGTATTATTTGCAATACATAACAAGTTGATTCAATTGCTACTGTAATATAAATATTGCTAAATGTATATTTACAACACAATTATAGTACTGCACTCGCTAGCAACCAAATCGACTCACCCCCAAAACACGTAAACGGAGTCGCTCTTTTGAAAAAAGCAAAACAGATATATGGAAAACATATATCGTTTAAAAACCTAAGACTTCAGCTTTAATACGGTATCATTATCATGAAAATCGGTTCCGTAGTTTTTTAAATATTGCTATCTGAATGATAGTGCAGGAAAAATGGAAATTTAAGAAAGGTTACATATCTTTAAATTCAAATAAAAAAATCCAAACAATACCTTTAAAATTTATTAAATCAATACTTAGTGTTATCCCCCACTTCCTTCATTTCCCACTCCTCTAACAGCGCCGTCTTGAGCTCGTCAATGTTCGAAGGAACCAGATTTCTGGTCGGGATCCTTCGTTTCAGCTCGTCCCACAAATGCTCGAGAGGATTCATGTCTGGGCTGAGCGCTAGCCAGTCCATGGTCAGACGTTTTCGAGGAACTTTGTACTGACACTCGAAGTGTAACACCGGGCATTATCGTGCATCAACACGCCTGTAGACCCGGCCTCTCCTGTCACTGCTATACAAACACATTCTGCACTCGTCAGCAATAAGACCGATCGCCATTGCTCGATGCAATCGAGGTGCTCACGAGCAAATCAAAGGCAAGCTTGCCGGTGACTTGTGGTCAATTTCGAGTGGTGTGTCAATCAATTCTTTTAAGTCTTCGGACTGTCCACTCGCTGACAGCCACCCCTCGAACTCGCTTCAGCTCCCGCTGCACATCGAAGCCGGTCAGGTGGCGATTCCGCAGTGAGGTAGAGACAATAAAACTGTCATCCCTCTTAGAAGTACACCGGCGTCGGTTTTCTCTTGGTCTTTGAGTAAAGGAACCAATCTCTTGAAACCTTTTGTATACCCTTAACACAACAGACTGACATAAACAAAATCGCTGCGTCTGCTCGCTGACTAAGGCCGTATTGGAATAAGGCAACAACTTAAGTGGCTTCTTTTGGCGTAGTATCCATAGTTCAATCAAAACGATGAATGCAAATTGCGGAGATGTGTACAGGTCAACGTGTGATAAGAAAATTTCCGTTGCAGGGGTTTTTAAAGACTGTTGCAACGCGCAACTCGTGGATATCTCGAAGAGCACATTCTCCTGCACTTCCATTCAGATCGCAATATTTAAATAAGTACTGAACGGATTTTCATGAGAATGGTTCATGGTAATGTTAAAGCTGAAGTCTTAGGCTTTTAAAAGCTACAAGTTTTTCATATATCAGTTTTTTCTTTATTGAGAATAGCAACTGTGTATGCGCGGTTGAGGAGTGAGTCGATTTGGTTGCTCGCGAGTGTAAATTATCACATATGAAGCTAACTGCAATAACATAACGATGACGATAAATTGCTATATATCCCAGTCCCGCAAACGTGTATGTACGTAATATATTTTACCGGATTAATTTTTGTTAGTTAGGTAAGACATACCGATAACATGCAAAATGCAGTGCATTTCTACAGCAAACTTTTTACCCCTTATATTCTTTGATATGCTACTGTTTAATTACTAGATTAGCTGGGAGAGAATGCCTTAAGGCATTATAAGCTCCTTTTTTGTACAATAATGTGCAGACTTTGTAAAATAAATAAATACATATCCAGTGAGTTTATTAACAAAATCGTGTATATATTATGGTTACTAACCCCTGTCGTCCCTCCATTGCCAGTGGGCGGTGCGCTCCTGCGCAGCGGCGGACCACGGTCTGTCGAGGTGTGCGTCCACAGCGAAGATGCCGTCTGTGGGCAGGCGGGGCATCAGCTCGCCGATCAGACACGTGATCTCGTATAGCTCTTGGGGCGAGCGCGGTATCAGTTCAACTTGCTGCCAGTGGAGAATATTACATATATTATGGACGAAATATGACTTCTTATGGAATTAACAATCCATTGAGATGTTCTAAACAGATTTTGGTGCAGATTATCAATTAAAAATTCTTATCAAATATAGTTTATATTACTAGAAACGTTATCCCTTTGCACGCAAGTAATAATCATTACTTAAAACATGTCGTTTTTAGCAAATAGCTTTTTAACATACTTATTAGAAAGTGACAAACATTTTAAGCGTTAGCTAAAACTAAACAACGTTAATTGATTACACAAGAAGAAATGAACTAATTACATTTCCTTGAAAAGGTGATTAATAATGTTGAGGGTACAAAAACTTTAAATTAACATTAATATAACATCAGTCGCTGCACCCGTATGCGAGCTTTGTAACGACTCTGCACCATTTCAACACTTTAATTTTAAACAGAAGTTAATTAGTTATTAAGAAGTTTTAAGCATCTTAATGCAATGTCCACATTACAATTTACACAAAACTTAAAACAAACTACGGTTTATATTAAAAAATGATGGTGCTCATATTATTATTATTCATAATACATTGAGTTTGTCATATTTTTTATAGTCATTTTAAACAAAGGTTTTAAACATTTATTACGCTGGTTGAGCATAATAAATGCAGCAACACCTTCACCCGCCACCGCACTCTCCCCGTGTCCATGGTTCGTGTAACTGTACCGAAATATCAGTTGTACAAAATAAATAATAATCGTTTACATAACACATCATTCCTCACCTATTACTCTCCCAAGTTTGCTGGTAGAAATCTTCTAAGGGGATGAGTACCCTTTTTGTATGTATTTGTTTTTGGAACTATTTTTATCATTTGTATGTACAATAAAGTATATAAATAAATAGCATTTATTATAGTCCATTGTTTCAAGATTGTCAAGTGTATGTGTATGTGCCAAGTGTGTCGGTAGTACTTGTAAGAATACTACAGGGTAATAACAGCAGATAACAGCGACAGTGTCCAAAATTTCAGGATTATTTAGATGTCACACACCATATCATACGTTTTGTTAAGGCATAGTAATCGTAACTAACCAAACGTTCGTGAGAAAAATGCCCGGCGATACATGTTCCGCGGAGTATTAATATTTGAGGGTAGTAAAGAAATTTAGGATGAGGATGGTGGACCACTCATTATTACACCAAGTAATATACGGCAGGTTAGGCGTATTGTATAAGTTACCTCCTGCTGCATCGTCGATCCGGTGAGCAGACAGAGCAGCGTGTCGGCGATGGAGCGCTGGTGCAGTGCGAGCGCGAGCTGCGGGCACGCGGCGCACATCACCCAGAGCAGCCGTAGCACCGTGATGAACGTGCCGCCCGATATCAGCGCCGGCTGCACAACCAGCTGGAAATACAACCATGTACACCTTACACAACGATGTATATTTTATTTATAGAAAAAAAGGCGGCAGACAGTTAATCCGGTGAACTTATCTAATGGTAAGTTCACCTTAATGGTACCTATAGTTACGCCGTGGAAAGATTACCGATTTGACAGTTTACGAACAGTTGTTGAGATATCTTTGAAGTGGTGTACAAATTACAATAAAATAATTTTCATCGTTAATACAAAAGTTACACCTGCTTATCTTGAACAATTAAACAAAACAAACCATAGTCCGTTGTAGCGGATGGGACAGCGACATCTATCGGCAAGTGAAATGAAACTATATTATGTAACATTATCGTTTCTTCTATGGAATCATACAATTATTAAATCACTGGATTTTCTTTAGCGCTGCCATTTTGTGTCTGCAAAATAGTAGGTCAATCAGTCGTCCGTCGTTCGTACTCGTGCGCATAGATAGACTACGTCCCTTCCCCCCCGTATTTGCTGTTGTGTGGTGTTTTTCTTGTGACCCAGCTATCTTGTTTGTTGTTTCTGCTTATTACGTTGACCTTGGCGAGAAATTGGATTCTGATTCTGCTTTGTACTTTGGACGTGTTGTTTTGGTGCATAAAAATGCCGAAACGTGGACAAACTTTAAATAGCCAATGCCGCGAGCTTATAATTAAATTACAGGACTATTTCGAGCGTGAGTCGCAAAATGGCAGACTTTTGGTGCCTGTCACGCAAGTACATGACCGCGTTTCTCAGGCGCTTGGAATCACTATAAAAACACTTTTCAACATCTAAAAGTGAGAAAAATGTGTTACGGATACCAAAGAAAAAGAGACGAACAAAGCCCGTGATGGATGTTGACAATTTTAATGTAGACGTTATCAGAAATCACATTTACAATTATTATTGAAGAAATGAATTTCCGAATTGAAGAATGTTTATAGCAATTAAACAACTTTGAACGCTTTAAATCGCGTATATTTAACATTATTTATATCCCGACGTTTCGAACACTTTGCAGTGGACGTGGTCACGGGGTGACTAATTGATTTTATTTGTCACTTGAGTTATTAAGAAATTATTTGAACTACCGTCTGAAATTTTTTTTTTAATCATATCATTCCCTATGCACGCAGTATTCGCTCACGGTGTCCAGAGATCTTGCAGTATTGTGTTGGCCTTGGGATTTAATTAATTTAATGACTGGATCCCAAGCCGGTGGTACTTGCCAACCATCTTCTCTATTGAAATTTGGGTGTTTCTTGATTTCAGTAGCCTCGCGTAACATTCTTGGCATGAACCGGGTCTCTCTAGCAAGGATTTGTGGATTATCGAATCGAATGTAATGGTTGGGTTTGTCCAGAACATGTTCACAAACTGCAAACTTGGTCGAGCGTCTGTTCTTCATGTCAGCTATATGTTCTTTTATCCGGATACTGATGCTCCTCTTTGTTTGCCCAATGTATGATAACTCGCATTCACAATCAAGCTTGTAAACACCTGCTACTTGTAATATTGCTCTTGACAGGTCTTAAAAAACAGATTTAAACCGTTCAAAGTTGTTTAATTGCTATGTATAGTAATCGCGAAGACCCAAGAAAAAGGTTGGTTTATTTAATGGAGAAAAACGGCATTGACACAAATATTAAAAAAGATTTGACATAATACTAACCTTTTAGTTATTTAGTTAGTTAGCCTTCAGTTATTTTGATGGACAATGTTTCATACCATTCCGTGCAGGTGGATAAAGCCAGGTACCAGGTGTAGGTACCCAGGCCTGTATAAAATCAGAACTGGTTGTTTGGTTCTAAATAACGGGATTGAAACCAATGTCCACATGTTGAAAGCAGACTTGATAAAACTAGTAAAAGAGTACAAAGAAAGAAAGAGCAAAAGAGAAGGCGACAAAATAGGGATACGAGACAAGAATTGGACAATAGCACAAGGACAATGCGTTCTTCGAACTCCGCCGTACCATTGCCGGTACAATGCAATAGAGTTAATATGGGTAAAAATTAAAGGTAAATGTTCAAATTGACTTTCTTTATCATTTCAAACACAGTACTGTATAATAAATATCTTGGTATATTTGTGTGTCTATGTCAATATACCAATCAGTCTACTATATGTATTTGATGCTATGGCACGGATTTATCCTACACAAAGACTATAAAGTTAAACATGAGATGAATATTTTTTATATATATTACAGAATACGCAACTCGCCTCAATACGTCTCTGTCATTAAGCACCAATAAAATGTTAAATTTGCTAAAAGAAGCTTGTCAGAAATCACAAAGGACGACTGGGCGAAAGTAGTTGAAAAAAACAAGAATAATAATTTTGGATGACTATGACTATTGATTCCATAATTGATACTGAAATAATTATTCAAGTAACTGATAGCGACGACGATAGCAGTAGTTCACGCGATTCTGATCCAGAATAGTGTAAAATACTGAATAAAAAATATTTTAACCAAAATGGCATAATAAATTTCCATATTCCCCATTCTATCACATCAACGAAAGTATTATCATTATCTGTCAATAAAAGTATTTAATGGTACTGCTACGATTGCCTATAGTCACATCACTAGTTACATTAATCTGACATAATATGTCAAATCGGAAATCTTTCGATCTGTTCGGAAATGGCGTAACTATAGTGGGTAATATTCATTTGGTGCTTAAGCGGCATTATACAAAATAGAAATAGATACGGGAATTTCTTTATAAAATTACGCGATCTTACAAATAAAGAGCAACAGACTCTTATAATATGAGTGTATATAATCTTATATAAGATATTTCACAAAAAAATATAATAATTAATTAAACCAACAATTGTTATTTTGAGATCACCTATGGGATAGTAAATCAACTAAAGTTATTTATCACTAAATGCTCGTTCTCCATTTAAACTTCTGTGTCAGTGTATAATATACATAGTAAAAATGTTAAATTCGCTTTTACTTCAATAAATATATAGTCATAGGTTTATACTCCCACATTATAAATTCTGACTAACTTCTAATTACTTTGCAGTTGCCCTGATGGCGAGTTGCGACACTCTGTATCAATTTAACAGACATCATATACGCTTATACATTTATGAAAATTACACAATGTTTTATATACCGCTCTGATAATTTAGACCATCATACATGTTACTGTAAATTAACTATTTTAGTACTATATTTGTTTCTGTAAATGCACTGTGCCTGTATTTATGTTTATAAACGGTTCATTATATGAACAAGTCATACAATTAACGTGCCATGTGGTGAAATACGAGTGGTGTTATGTGTATACTAACAAGCTGCTGCAAGTTGGTGAGCAACTCGGGCGTAGCGATCTCCTGCAGACGCGCAGGATCGTTCTGGAAGCTATCCACCAGCCGGGAGAACGCAAGGCACACGCACTCCACAGATTTCTTATCCTGTTGTGTAAGTCTGAAACAACAAGAATTAAGTATAAAGCCTAGTGTCGTAAAATATATTTTTTATAGAAGAGATGGGAGACGAGGGGGCGGATCCCATGATAGTAAGTGGTCATGGCCACCCATAGACACCAGCAACACCACGGAGCATGCGGATGCGCTGATGACCTTGCAGAATTCTGTTCACAGCTCGCCAGAAGAGCCCCATGTGCACTGATCGCTGAATTAGCGCTATTAAACCTTAAGCGTTAAATGCTGGTGAACATTAATAATAGTCCCATAATATGACTATAATAGTCCATTTGTTAACGGTTTCAAATCATAAACTTTTTATGGTTAAATACTTCCGAGTCTTAAGATACATTAGTGCTGTGTTAGAGCTCAAACGCGAGCAGATAAGCAGATATCCATCTCGTGGTAATTGGATATTGTCAGTTATAGGCATCTTCAGTATTTGAGATCAATAAAATTTAAACTTTTGTTATTGTGGTTGAACATAATAAAAAAATCGTGAGTAACCCGTTTAAATAACAATTATTATGAGATCAGTCAAGATTGACTACTGTTGGTATGCCCCCGAAAGCGCTTGCCTAGATATTTAGGTATGCCCCTAGATATTTAGGAATAAATTGGGAAAAGTATTGGGAGGGAATGGAGAATAGGGGAGCATAATACTATATGAAGTAAGCCATCAGTGAGGCTATCGTAGCAGTTCATTGTACGTTACCTATTAGCGAGCAGCTGCAGCGAGTCCCTGACGAGATGGAACTCATCGGCGGTGAGGTTCTGGCAGCAATTGGCGGTGATGGAGAGGGCGGCGCGTTGTGCGTTGATCGAGAAGAAGTCCAGGTACGTCAGGCACGCGGACACGCCGCGCTGTCCAACATAACCACACCGTTCAACATTTTCATGTACTCATATATAACCTTTAGAAGCATATATTGTCCAATAGGCAAATAGTCTAGCAAGGTAAATCGTCCAAAAAACAATATAACTATATCTTATTTATAGTACAAGATCCCACCGCGTGATTTCTACGTCCATCTGTTATTTAATCAAAATACAATTTTTATAGATAATTATTAATAAAGAAATATGGTTCTGCCGGGTTGCCTATCAAAATATGACTATATTTGACTTGAAAATATATTTTTTGTTATCATTATATTATTTCAAATACAACTGCAAATATTATTTATTAACTATGATTTATTTGGAATAATTTCTTTTTTATTAATTATGAGTATTTTTAAGTCGATCCTACTGCTTGCGCCTTAAGTTGAGCACCTTACCTATTGACGCATGCTTAATAGTTTTAAAACGACGGATAGTTGGCACACTGCGTCCTTGTCTGATAGACGGTGTGGTGCGCTAACTCTCTCTCGCTTTAACAGTTGGTAACCCCTATTTCCGGGCACTTTTACATAAGCAACCATATCCCATCGTGTAGAGATAAAAATTAGCTTTAATTTGATATATAATTTATTGAGATACGTTATGAATGTATAAATTTAACGAAGTTATACCTGTTTACACCTGGTTAACAAGGGGTTGCGGCCAAGTGAGAAACGGTAACCCAAACTTTTTAAGTTCTTTACATATCTCTCTTTGAAATGGATTATATTTTATCTTCAAAACAAGTGAACGAAATTGGTCGAAAAAAAATAAATAATTAAATTTTAATTAAAAGTACTTGCGGTGATATTTGAGTGTGGCAACCCGGCACAACCGTATTACTCTATTAATAATTATCTATAAAAATTGTATTTTGATTAAATAACAGATGGACTTAGAAATCACGCGGTGGGATCTTGAACTATTATTCCATTACATCAATTAATGTGCACTGGACCCACTTGGTAAATTATAGGCCGAAACCTTCTAGTGACTTTTTAAGAGATTTGTACCTGCACTGAAACATTATAGGCTGATATCGATTCTTCTGCAGTTGATGTTCTCATCCCTTAGTACAGTGTTGCAAAATTGGCGATCAATCGCTCAAAATCCGGGCTAATAAACCTTAAGATCCATAATGTTAACCATTTTAGACTCGAACTGTTAACTTCAAGGGTTTATGATCACCAAATGTTAAACATTTTTAGTATAATGCTCACAAGCCTTTAACATTCCAGTGTTAAAGATTTATAGCACTCAGTCAGCATTGCAACCTGCGCTCGTCTTTACAACACTACTTTCACATCTTCCTGTTACCGCAATTTTTGTATAGGCTTGTTATTAGGTCTGCTGCTATGTTGCCTTTGATATCAATAGTACTATAGCCAGGGAACTCGTTAAGAACTGCTGACTGCATAGGCAGTCAGCAATTCTTCAGGAGCAATTAAAATAATTAATTGTCATATTATATACACAACAAACAATTTATATATTTCTTGTAATTAATTGTTGATGTTGATGAAGAAATTTATTTATATAAATATTGCGTATGTAATGTAAATCTGCAAAAGCTTACGATGGGCATAATAAATAACTATTTATAATTTAAAAAAGTAAAAAGCTGTGATTTTGTAGCCTGCGGGAACAGCAGCAACAACATCCTGAAGACAATTGCTGCTAGTTTTAACTGCCCTATCCAAGGTGAGGGTAGTGATAAGTGCAGCAGCATAGGCGGTCTTTTATTAGTGTATAATAATGCCTAATATAAAATACTAACAGTAATAACATTAATTATAAGTTAAATAATTGTTACTAATTGCGATACTAACCACTTAAGAACTCTGGTCTGAAATAAAATCATTATTATTATTTGTTGAAGCTGTGTGAAAGGTCGTCGAGAAAGCATTTCAAGTGATAACTATAACTCTGATACATCCATGCACGTAACCGGCTGGTGTTTGTAAATATCCTGTATGTGGTACGTACCGCTTGCAGGATCGCCTTGGAATGCCTGCGTGAGAGCATGTCGAGCGCAGTGAGGCTCTGCTCGGCGACGTCCATGCAGGTGATGGCCTGCAGCTTATCGAGGAACGCGGGTACGGCGAGTGCAACCGCGCCGCTGCTACGCGGGAGCGCCTCGAGCATGTACGTGAGGGCGCGGCACGCGTGGTTCATCTGGGAAAATACACGTAAACATATAGAGGACAGTGCCAGCCTTGGCGGTTTCGCCACCCTGCGCTCCTTGTGGCTGACCTGTCTCCGGGCCTCCAGCGCCCCACCTACGCCCGTACGAGTCGTGCACGCCACTAAAGCCGGCACAGTAGAAGGATAAATAACACAAATTGTCCGTCGCTACGTGCCCAAAGTTGGAGATAAGCTCGTAATTCTTGCGCTGCTTGTCGTTGTTACAAAACAGAAAAATGCCTAATTACGCTATAATCAATTGTAAAAACTCATCAAAAGTGGTGAATCGAGTCAAGGGAGATGTTGCGTTTCATCGATGTGTGGTTTCCCATCACTATAAATTACTCGTGACGTACTTTTACGGACAACACACTTGGTTTTCATACAACTTCCGAACTATAATTATCTATAATCACAACATCCCATAAATAACAGGTATAAATTGTTGATAAGTCAAAATCAACTGACGAGAGGCTTGGATGAAAAGATGTCACTTACCCTTTTACCGGAATTTATTTTTATTTTTACCGGAATATGAACCTTTTGACACAAACTCGTGATATGGATCACTTCCTTGTACAGAATTAGACAGCTTTTTCGCGTTCGCGTCTCCGAGCGAAGAATTGGTCGGAAACGCGAAACTTGAAGACTGTCAAATGTAGAAGAGTTGCAAATCTGGGTGCATGACAGATACGAACTTGCCACTGATTATGATGGACAGGATTTCAAGAGCTGCGTAACATATGGGAGTGGAGTGGGATTGCGAGTGCCGCCGAACTGTTTCAACCCGCGAGAGACAGGTCAAAATATTCAGAGCTGATAGTTAACTTTCACTAGACAACTTCTTAAACAAGATCTTTGAAAAGAGTATGACAAGTCATACTCTTTGAAAAAAAATTGAGGCCAAATGTATGTTGTTGTTTTTTTAAGATTTCACATAATTCTAAATATGTGGTAAACTAGACAATCAGGTTCATTTTCTCAGATAATGTATATTTATTTATTTAGTCACGGCAAAGTTAGACATACAAAACATGATTAAGAATATACATTTAAGATAAGACTAAAGTCTAGTATGTAACACAAATTAAAGACATAAATAAACACGTGATGGAGCTCAGACATGAACCACAAACGTGACTCACCATATCGAAGTTGTGTTCAGCGGCGAGCAGGTTGACGAGTGCGGGCACCACCTGGCGCACGGGGAACCCGGCGAGTGTGTCCTCGTTGCCCATCACCAGCAGCTGGCACATCTCGATCACGGCCTGCAGTTGCTGGCCCTCATCGCCGGTCGCCTGCAGACCCGCCAGCAGTTGGGCCGCCTTTGAAGCAGCTGCAATATACACGATGGATCAACTTATATATTCCTAGCATCCCACTACTGGCGCAGACCAGGCGAAGCGCAGCGCAGCGCGGTTATTTATCATTAACAAACAACAATCAACTTTGTCGACATTGGAATAAGATCAAAAATTTACCAATGCATCTCTACTAGTCTTCGTTAAAGCAGACGTAGGTGGTTGGTTGATTACATTATTAAACTATTAAATAACTAAAAGTATACAATTATTTTTATATTCTAAATCGGGTCTGAACGCGTAATAAAGGTATTTGTTTACCTTTTATTTGTTTGTTTACCCACTCGACGTTTGGGCACGAGATACATCAGCCGTGGTCACGAGTTGACTGAAGAGACGGGCAGTTATTTAATTTCTTAATTTCAATCGCTTCTCGTACAATCCTAGGATAATAGTGATGTTCGGTAGATAGGATTTTGGGAGTGCAGAGTTCTATCCAGTGATAAATTCCAGCGTTGAGAATGTGTTCGGCTATTGTTGATTTACTAGTTTGTCGGTTTCTTACAGCTGTGATGTGTTCCTTGATCCTTTCCGTAACTGAACACTTAGTTTGGCCTATATAGGAACTACTACAGCTACAGTCTATCCGTTTGGAGGACGGAGTATATACAGTCTTAATGGAATATTTTCTGAATACTGTTCCAACTCTGTCTGTCACTCCTTTCACGTATGGTATATAGATGATGGATGTCTGTTAACCTCAGGATGTTTCTCCCCTCGATTGCGTCTTGGTTGCCTTCCACTAGCTGAGTACCTCCTGAACATGTGATAATTCGTCCTTTATATGTTCAGGGTAACAGACGTCCTGCGCTCTGTTGTTTAATGTATCAACGACGGATTGTCCATGATGATAATGTGAGGAGGCATGCAGGTATCTATCAGTGTGTATTGACTTTCTATAAACAGTGTGTGAGATGTGAGTTAAGATGAGATCTCTAACTATTATTTTGACCAAAGTTCTGTCTTTTTCCATTACATAGGTGAACCGAATTTTTGGATGAATGGAATTAAGGTGTTTAATATATTGTTCCACTTCATGTCTACTTCCTAAATACCTTTATTATACGCGTTCAGACTCGATTTAGAAAATATAAAATGTGTACAAAACGTGAAAGTTTAAAAAGTTATAGTACACAATACTCTTTGGACCACTGGCAGGACCACGCAGGAGGCCATTGGCAGGTACAGTGTGGACAGCGACGCTCTATCAGAATTGTTAACAACGTAAAACACCATTCTGCGTGCACTGTGTCAACAATGTGTCCCTAAAGTGAATATTACACATGGGCCGGATGCCTTTTTTAATTCTGGGACACAGATTTTATCACAATGTTTTCGTTCACTGCCAAGTTATAGAGAATTTTAAAAAATCATACTTAATTCATTACAATCTCAATGATATGAGCCGGGAATTCAGGATCTCAAGAATGCAAGTCGCGAATATGTAGGCACCCCTAAGGTATTACCGCTTTTGACCATTGGAACTGTGGCTGACGTCATAGGTGTGCGTATGTCGCCGGATCATCGAGCAGAACAAATAAATTCGATGAAGAACATACATTCTCAAAACAATGTAGTTCAAAGAATCAACAAGATAATGGGCAAGTCACACCTGTTGCAGGATGGAAAACCAATGAGAAAGACAATTCTTCGAATGGAAGTTGTATATTAAGAAACGAATCATGGGCCGCATTTTGGCCATATAGACTGATAAATGATAACTTATTTTAGGGTCGCCATTACTGGGTGGGTGAGCATTGAGAAGAACGGAAAACCATGTGTGGGGTACAATGCCTTTGGAAAGGCATTTATGCAATAGTAGTGAAACTTATGCCTCAAACATACCGCAAATGTAAGCGCAAACGCGCTAATTTTGTCATTACCCGTCAAGACCATACGAGAGGCACTACAGTACATTTAGTTTCCAAAATGGTGGTATAATCATAATCACGAATAGAATCGTGAGTATGAAAATATCGCCATTTAGAAACGTGTGCAATAAATTACCAGATTTTTTTTCTAATAAAACCAATTATTACACGTTCTTTTGAAAGATGTTGTGTCTCTCAGTGTTTTCTACCGCTTTATAATGGGAAATGTTCTGAAGAATTTCGGGTTTTTACCATCGCATCATTCGTTATCGTCGTGCGGTTCATCAGTATTTCCTTGACATAGAGTCGCTGCGTACAGTGCCGTCAAAAAGACACTTTATACCGCGAACCTGAAAGTTGTGGTATGAAGTACCAGCTGAGGTGTCCATGGGCGGCGGTGACCACTTTACCATCATGTGGCCCAACCGCTCGTCCGCCATCTATTCTATAAAAAAAGTGACATAAACTGTCATGTCGTTTGCAACAAAAAGTAAACTATTGATATTGAATATATAGAAGCTTCTTAGTATTCATTCACGCCCTGTTAGCCATGATTTAATCACTTTGTTATCTACTATCATGCCATATACGCTGTATATTATACAGTATCCGAAGCATACCCAATAAATAAACATATACATTGTGTACCTGTATGTGAACCCTTCTCTTCAGAAAGAGACAGAAGACAGTTAGAAGATGAGAACTCCATTAATTAATGAGAAAGCATGTTTTTAGAGTAATAATATGAATATCCATTCTAATCTAATTAATCCAAACTGTAAAAAGATGGTGGCCCGAGGTAACTGAGAGGACCTTAAATTAAATACGAGAGGTGATAATTGTTTACATATCCATAATTTGATTCATCGAGACTGCAAATTTGTCCTGGATTTAAAGCTAAATGTTGAGATATTTCATTGATGTGGTTTTATTTTCGGCAAACTGGGTTGGAACAGACAACAGGTGAACACCCTTCTCTTCAGTAAGAGACAGAAGAGGGTCAGAAGACCAGAACTTCTTTAATTAGTGTGAAATGTATTAGAGTAATGGTATGAAACATGACAGTTACCTGAATTGGCAGTGACGGTCCTGTGTAACAAATGCTGCATGCGGGGTCCGAGCGCGCCTAGCAAATGCGGCGGCAGGCCCCTAGCTTCCAGCAATGCTTGCAGACGACCCACTTCGCCCTCCTCAGAGGAGGATTCCTCTAAGGCGGAGGTGTTAGACCCGCCGAATATGGGGTGACTACCGCCAACCCCGCCGCCTGCTCCTCCGCCGCCACATTCTTCCGTTGATGACGACGCTGTAAAAATATGCATGAGAGTACAGTGACATAGCTAGGTCCTTACCTTCAGTAAAAGTACCATTTGGGAGGGGGAACTCTCGCCCTCCCAAACTGTACTGTATACAAGAACGTCTACTGTCCAATATTCGACATGTATTCAACTCCCGTAAGTTATAACAAATTATGTGTATAATAAGTCCAATTTTAAAAGAAAATACTTATGGTCAAGTTATTATAATAAATTAACTTTTGCCCGCAACTCCGGCCGCGTGGAGTTTGTATTTTAAAAGCAATTGGCTCCACTTGATTAAGTTTCCTACGTCCTTTCGGATCTCTTTGCAAAATTTTATTGAAATCGGTTGAGTAGGTTAGTCGTGAAGACGTAACAAACAAACACACTTTCGGATTTATAATACTATTGTGGAAGTCCTTAGTGTTTATAGCAAAATAAAATCAAAACTGACCTTTGCCCTTGGGCTTCGCGTCGCTGGGCACATTGTCCGGCATCGATGCGGCTGAAGCCGACGTCGGCGGCGTCGACGATGTGGACGCCACGGCACCCTGACAACAACCACATTCATTTATGTATTTTATTTTTGTAGATGTATATTGCTACATGTATGCAAATAGATATTATAATTTTTATTAGGGTCCTACCTATGAAATTTCTATTTATTCATAGTGGCCCCTTCGAACTTAGTTATCTTGCGTTTGGTTTGGAATTCTAAATTCATTTCAATTTAAAGTTATGACATTCTTTTCAAAATCAGTTATTCATTTGTTTTTCCGTCAAAAGATTTTGTGTTTAGATATCGTTGTGTTTGCGACTAAGGAAAAGTTAAAAACTCGCTTCACATTCGAACGCAAGGTTCCGTTGTGGCAGCAACGCAGCACAGACAGCAAGCAATATCAATGATGTGTACGGACCAAACACCGCAAACAAACGCACGGTGCGTTTTTGGTTTGATCGTTTCCGTTCTGCAAATTTCGATCTCAAAAACAAGACTGGTGGACGACAGGAGATAATGACTAATTGAAAACAATACTGGAAGCGGATTCATCTCAAAAACCACATCTAAGTTAGCAGCAGCCTTCGGCGTCAGTGACAAAACGATATTGATTCATTTACGTCAAATCGAGAAAGTGAAGAATGTCGAAAAGTGGGTACCGTATGAGCTTAATGAAAATCAGCTGCAAACACGTGTCGAAGCTTGCCTTACTTTGCTGAACCGGCACAAAAATGAAAGAATTCTGAATCACTTGTGATCAGAAATGGACCCTGTATGATAATCGTAAACTTCGTCATAATGGTTCAACCTAGGAGATGGTTAAACAACTGGTTAAAAACTGAGTCAAAAGAATGGCTGCTGCTCAAATAACTGCTCATGGTGACTGTACCATACAGGTCCTGTGCCGGTATTATCCACTATAGCTTCATGAGATCTCGACAATTAATGCAGATGTGTCCTGTGAAGAATGGCAAACGATGTTGGACAAGCTCGCTATTATACAACAGAGTCTGATCAATTGCTGTAATCCATTGCTTCTCCATGATAATGGTTGCCCACACACTGCACGACAGAAAGTCTCAAAGTTACAGGAGCTTCCACAGGAAACTCTCAGTCATCCACCGTACTTGCCAGACCTTGGTTATACAGATTTCCAGCCTTCAGAAAATTCATCGATTCCCGTTCCCAGGAGTTCTATAGTAGAGGCATCAATCAACTTCAATTAAAATGGCAAAATTGCATTGATAATAATGGACAATAAATACTTCGATTAATTAAATATGTACTTATATAATTTTCATACGAAAAATATTTGAATTTTTCCATAGGAAACGGCAATTTCATAGATAAGGGCCTAATATTTATGTATGAGTTACGGGCTAAAGGTGAATTAACAGCTCGTCGAGATGTGTCCGGTCAAACCGCGAACCCAGAGACAATTCGGCTTGAAGTCTGACTTTCGGGTTATTATTTTTAAAAATGCGGAAATCCTTTTCTGCCAGAAAGAATTTAAGCGCATTCGCGGTTTTCCCGGGCACATCTCGATGTGCTGTGACATCGGCTTTGCCCCGTAACATATGCACTGCGCACGCCTGTTCTGTTCCGACCAATTTCTCTATTTTGCGAGACTGCTGGAAGAGATCTCCACAGGATATAAGCTTACATCTTCTCTTATTTATCGTGTATATTGTTGTGTACTATAAAATAAAAAAAAAATCTCAAGTTTTTTCAATAATAGTTTGTAAGGTGATTTGTCTATGACTCAAATGTAATGAAATATAATGATTTTAATAAATAGGACTTTTCATTTATTATAATCAATTATAGGATTATTTAACTTATTAGAACATATCTGTAAAATAAACAAATATCTCGATAAATTTCTGAGATATAGGGGCTTACAAGATAAACGTGCAAGCTAGAATATAACCGCACTACTATATTAATGACAACACTATTATAGTACTGCGCTTACAACCATGCATGAGTGACAGAGATTTTATCTTCTTATCATCCATAAAACGATCTAATTTAAAGAATGACCAACTACCGAATTTAAAGCCAGTGGAACCACTGCAAAATCTTTATAATATATACCTATATTAATATATAGGTATATAATATAGGTATATACACCTAAAATTCATAACACAGCCGACATAATAGAAAAAAAAATGGTCATCACTTTTTTCGGTTACATCTCTGTGTTTGTGCAGTGTACACACAACTCTGTGTTTGTGCAGTGTACATACAAAAATTCAACGCGAACCACCTTGTATACAATAAAAATTATAATATTTCATTACCGTGGTTAACGGCTGAGGGTGGGACCGGCTGGAGGCACCAGCAGTACTGGCACACGAACCCAGGCTGCTTTTGCCTAAAAACACATTTTATTAATACACACTTTATAAAACAAATAACGGACGCTATTAGTATATCATGGTATTAAATTATATGTTAAAAATAACCGCGTATATCTTGGCCCACTAGATTAATAGATAATCTATAAATAAGTAGTTGATTCAGATGGGCGAATTCCTTGTAAACTGTATAAGATGACACCATAGCCACATTAGGAAAAGCTTTCGTAAACGAATTTGTCGCCAGATCAGTTTGGCGAATCAACATCAGGTATAAAATATTGTGTAACAATTCTTGAACATACTTTATTTAAAGAATTTTTACATAAGTTTCGTATAAGTAAAAGTAATAATATAATGATCGCGTAAATTGTAGCTTCAAACAGGAAATTACCGAACTCAATAATAGTGTAGGCATTAGATTTTGTTTCCAAGATTTGCCAATAGCATAGACAGACATGTCAAGCGAACTCACAAGTGTAGGCACCAGACGTTGCCTTGCCTTGTTGGGCGCTTAAAAGAGACTGTCCTGTTCAATGGCAAGCAAACGTCTCCGACCCGAGCCACCCCTCAATGCACAAAATACGAGGTTATAACAATAAGGTAATTTAGCAGAATAATAAAATATCTAATACAATACAACTCGAAGTCAAAAGATTACCTTTTAAAAGCTAAGCAATAAAGTAATATAAATAATAAAAATATTTACAATATTTACCCACAATTAATAACAAAAATAAATTGCTAGTTATAATTTCAAAGGAAAGTACCGTGGAGTTTCTGAACGGGTGCTTTTTACAAATGGTTATTTACTTAAAACGATACTAGATTTTGATATATATGTGTATAGTAATTGTAGGTGTTTGTAGGATGTAGTTACTACTGTACAGTAATAAAGAACAAAAAATCCCGTGTCCTATTCTTAAAATGTTTTGTCAATTGTTTACACTCAGATTTTGAGTTGGGTCTCTCATGGAGTATAAATGGACAGCATGTTATTAAAACACTATGCGCTTTGTGCATATTTTCAGAATGTCATATCAACTAAATCACGACTAGGATATGCTCCTTCATTAAGACGATTCCACAAGTAAAAATGCCGTTTGGCAGCCCCGTCCCCGCTGGAAGAGAGATTTCGCTAAATTCCTCATGTTTTAGAAAAAATAAATATTTAGACAAATGTTGTAGAGCTTTACAAGCCCCATTTAAAAACATATCGTTTATATAAAATTATATTGACGGAGAAATGTTTTCTTCCTATATTTTTTTTTGAAAAAGTTTACATCTTCATGCGTCATAATAATGGCATTACTGAGGTGATTTGGACTCATCTACAACGTTAATAGACCATTAGCTCCCAAAGTATTTTTGTGCCAAATTTCAATCGCTTAAAAATTGGCCCTACAATTTGGATCATTTTGGATTCAGTTGTTCACAAGTAGAGATGTAGTCAAATTTCTCCTAAATTCGAAACTCCGTAATGGGTGGTCTTCAAAAACTTCCTCATTATTTCTTCGAAATAAGTAATAGTGTATGTGGTACCTCGTTTGTCTCGTCGTGTGGACGCCGGCTGCGGCTGCGGCATGTCGCGAGCACGCGCCCGCCGCCCGCCCGCCGCACTCCCGCCCGCGCCCTCGCACGGAGGTACCTGATACATAAAATAACACGTTTTAATGAAATTTAAATTTTTACAAAATTTATGAACCAATTTGTTGTTTATTTAAGAAAAAAAATAAGTAAACAAAATCTATAAAACGATACTAAAAATCAATAAAATCAAAATATTTTGAAAAATTACCCGATAAAGTTAAAAATGACCGAGCTTTTTAACGCTCCTTTTTAGTGTATATTTTGTAGTATAAGTAATATTATAATTGTATTATTTGAAATATGGCTCTACACCATTTCGTCTCTCTCTTGGTGAGCCAAAATGAGAGAGAGAGAGACGGTATAACCCCCGGAGCAGTGGGCCGGGGTTCATGACCCTCGGGAGAAACCGTCAGACGACACACGCTGTATCGAGCAGCACGGCCCTCTGCATCTTCGCTGAGAGCCAGCCGCCACGGAAACCCAACCGCCTCAGGTTGGTGGGGATTAAGCCGCTTACGGACAAGACGACTGGGATGATTTCAGTCGACGTCACGCCCCATATGTCGGTGATTTCGTACGCCAGATGGAGATACTTTCTTCTTTTTCCGGTTTCGGCTTTCATGAGGCGCTCGTCATGCGAGGCGGTGATGTCCACTAAATTATACACCGTACTTCCGATAGTCCCACGTCTTATGTTATTGTATATAGAGACGATGATTAGAGCTCACTGTTTAATTTAACTAACAGTCGAGTAGTAGAAAATGCCTTAAGGCATTAAGTGCGCTTATGTACAATATGGTGCAAAAAGAGGAAATAAATAAACGCCCTGGATTGATACTGGACTGGAGTGATACTGAGATGATTCCTAGCCACTCGGGCTTCGCAGACAAGCAGATAATGAAATTACTGACTAATTTGAAATGGTTGGGTTGTTAAAACAGCAGATTGGACCAGAGTATGAAAACGTTAGGTTTTTAAGACTCTTACGATACAATGTGTACTGACTAGATTTATGATTAACTGCAGAAACACAGAGAAACAAACCACATTAAAGCAGGAATCCTGTGAGTTACTAGTTATAAACTGGTAGGACATTTGTAGGATCACTAGGGGCTCTTACGAGACATTCAATACAGGCTGAACAAATACATGTTCAATGTGGGACTAAATGATTCCAAAACTTTCATAATATTGTTCGTAGTAAAATGAAACGTCAATGCACAAGCTTTGTGAATAGGATGATATGTAAAAGATGCAGAAATATAGAAAGTGAGTACCCATACAATATTGTATGGGTGCTCACTTTCTAAAGTCGAAAGAGGTCCAACAATTCGTTGCTTATATACCTTTACATACTTAAGTTATAGTAATTATAATTGGCGTGTTTGTGAGTCCAGACGCCACTGCTTCACAAGCCCTAAGGAACTACACCACCTCTAAGAGTGGACTCGCCAACCTGCTTGGTCAGCGCGGCGTTTCAAAGCCATACATCCCTCATAGACAAGACAATGTGCATGAGGGAGGCTCATGTATAGTAGTGGACGAAATGTGGGGTGGTTACGGTTACTGAACACTCTATACTGGAAATTTTTAGCTAATATATTGCAATATATGTGAGTTTTTCTCAAATTCCAAACGTTAAAATAATTGTTGATAGAAGCTACAAAAAACAATTATAATTTTGCAATTAAACAACTTTTAACGGTTTAAATCGCGTATATTTGACATGATTTATATCATTAAATGACAGTCATTAAATTAATTAAATCACAAGGCCAACGCCATACTGCAAGACCTCTGGACACCGTGAGCCAATACTGCGTGCATAGGGAATGTTATGATTAAAAAATTCAGACGGTAGTTCAAAAAATTTCAGACGGTAGTAATAATTTCTTAATAACTCAAGTGACAAATAAAATCAATTAGTCACCCCGTGACCACGTCCACTGCAAAGTGTTCGAAACGTCGGGATATAAATCATGTCAAATATACGCGATTTAAACCGTTAAAAGTTGTTTAATTGCAATGTATAGTAATCGCGAAAACCTAAGAAAATATTAATTATAATTTTATTAATATATTATATGAGAAGTTCAATATTCAATTTAACATTGAGATTTTTTTATTGTAAGATTTCCCTTCGCCTCTTGCGATTGAGATAGTTTTATTCAATAATCAATCATTCAAGTATGAAATCGTAAAATTTTTGGAATGCATTATTTTATGTATAAATTTAAATATTTTCTTATTATATAATCAGTTTAGTGACGTAGATCTATTTTGCAACTCGAAATTGATTTTTAAAAATAAAATTAATAAAAAATGATCACACGCCTAAGACACACACACGCACATACAGGCTCACAATATATTCACTTTTATAATTTTCTAATTAATAGCTATAATAAATAATAATAGATAAATGCACACATTGTAATAGCTTAACTTTTATGTTCAATTGTTTGATGTTAATATAACTTTATTAACTGTACGTCGGTCACCTATCATTAGCTTTAGTTTTATTTATAATTAATAATATTACTTTTTAATATTATAGTTGATGATAACCTAATAAATATAAATATGTAAATAAATTACATCGGACAACATTAACGATAAATAAATGTAAAAAAATTAAACATGTCATGTATTCCTCTATACATACCATGATTTTCAGTATTTTTTAAATATTTTTTATTTAGAGGTTTAGTCCTACAAGTAGATGTCAGCTGCTTCATCCCCTGATGTCACAGTTGCTACAATTACTAATTAAAATTAAATAATATAGTTGCCACATCACAATGCGGCTCTGCTAATATGACAACAAATGCACCTATAGGCAACTATTTACATACATTATATTTATGCATCAATGACGGCCGTCAGACTCCCTCTAGTTCCTGGCACACTCCGTTAGCAAGTGTTGGACATCTTCCACACTCCCGCAAAAAATTAAAGACGTAGAAAGGTATGAATGAGTGTAGCCTAATTCGACTTCGATCATTTTTTTTTGTAAATGTATTCTAAGAAGTTACTAAACAAGCGGTGTATTATTACCTAGGCTAGGTAGTCCGTGGTCGCAGTGATTTTTTCAATTTCAATCCTATTTCAAAACTATTTCAATAACAGTTTCAATTAAATTTCAATATCAATTTCAATAACAGTCAACTACCGTATTGATCAACCTGTAATGGTTTGCTAAAAAGGAATACAATAACTGAAAAGAAAATTAATACAGCACACAAGAGTTGTTGTGCGTGCAACTATTGCATTATTTAAATAAACAAACAGAAATATGCAAAGACAAATATAATATTGATTTCCATACCGCATTCTGGGAGGATGTGGTATTTATGCTACTTACTCGTATGTCAAGGTACTTATGCTTTGACATAACTACTTTGCCAATCTTATTTTTAGTAACACGGAACACATGGTAAAATAGGATGTCAATGAATGAAAGCAGCATGAACACGTAAAGCATGAAAGGGGAGAGAAACACCAAGGAAGAGGTGAATGGTTTGAGTGAAATAAGATATTGCTCAACCCTAACGCGTCGCCCAATTACAAGTCAGCGAAGTGATCATCAGAACAGTCAGCAGTGACCTAAAACAACAACTAAACTGCAAAGCACGGAAACGCACACATACGCGAGTGTATGAGACACTAATTGTTTACATGTGTTAGTTAATAATTTTGTATATAATAGAATTATGTTATGTAAAATAAATCAAACGCATTTTTTATATTTTCGCCTCATTTACCTTTCTCACCACCCAGTCACACGTAGTCGTTCAGAGCTACTCTCTGAAAGTACTCCTATCCATTACCAATCACTCAAACCACCAACTACGTGAATATAACCTCTCATGCGGATAAGACGCACTACCCGAATTGTCGACGATCCCGCTCTCTTAGAATCGCTCAGCATCCGTAGAGATGTTGTGTCTCTGCGTTTTCTACCACCTTTATAATTGCGAAGGACTGTTACATTTCATGTCAACTTCGGGTTTTTACCATCGCACTGCTCGTCATGGTCGTCCGGTACATCGGCACCTCCTTAACATAGAGTCGCTGCGTACAGTGAGGTCAAAAAGACATTTTAAATCGCGAACCCGAAAGTTACAGAATGAACCGCCAGCTGAGGTATTTCCTTTACGCTATGACATAGGGCTCTTCGAGAGAGCTGTCAACAGGATTCTGCAAGGTCGGCAACGCCGGGTGAGTTGCCTACCTTGCAGAATCCTGTTGTTACAGGTATCTATGGCCGGCGGTGACCACTTACCATAATGTGGTCCGCCCGTTCGTCAAAAAAACCTCTATTTATATTCTATAAAAAAAAACACCATTAACCGTAAACAGTAAACAGGGTTTGCTCGACTGTGCAGGAGAAAACCACAATACCAACATAACCTTCTCCTAGCCATTTTCTCATGTTGCCTTAAGTCTCACGGTAGCAGGAATCCTGTGCTTTTACAATCGTATATAAGTATCTATCTTATTGGTTAAGTAGGCATTGTAGGGCTCTAGGTTTAGGGACGTAGCAGTCAGCGCTCTATTCTTGTAAGAAGGCTACTGGCTTTCTGGAGGACGGCTACATAGAAACCATTAAGTCGTTCTCCGTACAGGTGGGAAAACGTGGGGTGTCAATGAAGAATTAAGTGTAAAATAGAAGGAATATATCATAGCTCCATTTATAGTTATGTTAAATGTTTTATGTTCACCTATAAATATAATAAATTTACATATTTATAGTTTTAATACCTCATGTTCAATGATAATAAGATGCCACTGTGCTTTCCTTCCTCATAATGATACGATTATTGTGCCCAATGATTACGTTAATGTACTTGTCATCAATTGTTTAATAATAAACATTAACGTTAATCACGGTCATTTCACATGTGACAGTAATGTAATAAAAGAAATGCCGGTTATAATAAATAGAACTACCTACACAGTGTTCACGTTCGATGGCAACATCGTCCACAGTTTATCTGATAAATATCGGTTTGCTACAATACGAATAACAGCAGTGTTCACGTTCGATCGCAACATCGTCCACAGTTTATCCGATAAATATCGGTTTGCTACAATACGAATAACAGCAGTGTTCACGTTCGATCGCAACATCGTCCACAGTTTATCCGATAAATATCGGTTTGCTACAATACCAATAACAGCATTGACCACAAAATATTTGATAAGAACCACCGTTTATTAGTCAGTGTCCTATGTACGGTCAGCAACGCGTTAATGTACCCAAAATCATCCAAAACTAGACTTTATTAGTAGCGCAGTAATGTACGGATAAGTTGACCTGTTGCTGATTGTACGAGTATATGGCGCGCGTATAATATATACTTGCTTGTAATCCTAAATCGCACTAGAATAATTATTTAAAATTACCGGAGGAAACGTTAATGAATATTTAAGTAGAATTCCATTTTTCTATAATCTATAAATTCTATTTATGCAGCAAATTATTTATTCTATTTCTATAAATATTAATGCAGCAAATAAGTATGTTTATATACCTGTCTCTTAGAAGCAGTGTCCTGCCTCTGGCGCTGCGAAGTGCTGGCTCCTCTCGTCAGGCAAGCACCCAGGGTCGCACCCGTCGCAGCTGCGATGCTCTGTACACACCACACGATAATTGCCAACACTACGCAATACCACATTGCACTAACACCACTTACAGTCAAGACACTCGTTACAAACCATGTTTCTTTAAATTACAATGCAATTTTTACATTTACATGCATCGCACGTATTAAGTTTGATTATATCTTTCTATACTGGAGATCACTGTATCCTATTGAAATATTAAGAATCATTACCAGCAATAGACTGCTAAAACGAATAATAAGGTTTACGACGCGCGCGAAAATATGCTCAAGGCGGCCAAGGCGGCAATGCACGGCCGGCACATTCAAGGCTGCCTGAATGACTGGCCATTTGGAAAAGTATCGTTGGTAATGACGTTTCGACCTAAACAATGCAATTATCTTGTAATTGTAGCGGCGCTGGTAACAATACTTAACATAATGTAACATTACTTAAGCCAAACTATAAAATGTAGCATCATTATGTTTAGCATAACGATAATTCCATTGGATTTACACTTACCCTCCTAGCGTTAGTTTGACGTAAATACGGAAGGTCGCGTGGTACTATTAGAAGTTTGCTTAAACCGTGCGCTTTCGAAGTACTTGCTTCTATGAACAAAGAATTAAATATATATTTATATGAAACATTTTAATGAATTAGGTATATGTTGTATAAATTTCGTCAAGAATTATAAAGGGAATTTCAAGTCAGTTAATCACCTTGTAAGTCCTTGGGGAGAGGAGGAGTAGTACTCCTACCACGACTCTCCGTGGCAGTCTTGCGTTCTGTTTGACTGTGAGTGAAGTCGCTTGTAGATGGACTCACTGAAATATATACACAAACATTATTTACAATGAGAGACTGCACTTCACACGCACGATAACATTCACTGATAAGCTAAATTGAGCTTGCCTCGAGAGCGCTAACTAGGCATTTATAATCATTTCATTATTTAGTAAAATAGACTACTAGATTACTTAAACTGCCTTCTAGAGTTTTCAGTGTTTCCAAAAGACGTATATGGAGATAATCCTATTTCAGTTTTGTATTTGTTCACTTAAAAACTTACCTGAATAATCACTAGTAACAGTTGAGGTAGGCGGTCCAAGATCACGATTATGTCTGTTCCGAAGTGGGTATATATGTGTCCCTGTCGATTGTCCTTCTTTTTCTTGGTTAGAAGTGTTACTACTATCTGCAGCTGTCTCCTTGCTGTTATCTAGTGATTCTTTACAATGTGTATCTATTTTATATTTTTTGCTGCACTCCTCAAAGTTAATCAGACAGCTACTTTTTCTGTTTGATAAAGAGCGATGCGCCGGTCGTTTGCGCTTTTTTCCTTTACTGCGGCTAGTTGTCGGACTGTATACCGAATAATCTGAGTCCAGTAATTCTGTGACAGTCGATGAACTAAACGGCGAATACGCAAAGTCTCTCTCGTCCAACGGCAATAAGCCACCTTCTGTATGATTAGAGTGAAGTTGAACGTTATTATATGCTGCCGCTGAAGTAGCTGTTGCGTTCTGGTTGAATGGTAAATGTGATAATGTTTGTGTTTTTAAATTGTTTGATAATTGCTCACAAGCAACACTCTCACTAGATTTAAGAGCAGTCCGTGAGCGTGTACAATAAGCAACACACTCCTCAGTAGTGCTAGAACTCGATAAGGAATGACTCTTGTGTTTCTTTCTGTCATGCGAAGAGGTTCGTCCACGCTTCGAATTATTGGAAGACTTGTGGTTGTCACCACTCCTAAAGTGAGTTGTATCGCAGCGTGTTTCATATACGTCCGCTCCGTACGACCAACGTTCGGTGATGGAGTAGTCGGATCTGGGTAATATGTTGATAAGGCGCGAGCTCCTGCGCAGTTCGACGTGTGTCTGAGGCTCGAGGTCCGCCTCGCGGGTCGGCGAGTGCTGGCTGGTGGAGCGCGGCAGGGGCGACGTCACGTTGCGTCTACTTCGACGGTTGTGGCTCGCTCGACGAACCTGACGCAACCACCGACCGCCCACCACCCTGCTATGAGAAGACCTGCACCAAACACACTCTTAAGTATAAAATTTCTCCAGGATCTTTTTTTATAATAAATGGACGAAAATTTCCTTTTCCTGCGTTTTCAGGTTTTTCTTTTTAATACAAAGTGGCAAACTAGCAGACAATTCACATGGTGATATTTTCTTAGGTTTTCGCGATTACTATATGTAGCAATTAAACAACTTTGAACGGTTTATATCGCGTATATTTAACATTATTTATATCCCGACGTTTCGAACACTTTGCAGTGGACGTGATCACGGGGTGACTAATTGATTTTAGTTGTCACTTTTAGTTGTTATTAAGAAATTATTTGAACTACCGTCTAAATTTATTTTTTAAATTTTTTAAATTTAACATTCCCTATGCACGCAATATTCGCTCACGGTGTCCAGAGGTCTTGCAGTATTGCGTTGGCCTTGGGATTTAATTAATTTAATGACTGGATCCCAAGCCGGTGGTACTTGCCAACCATCTTCTCTATTGAAATTTGGGTGTTTCTTGATTTCAATAGCCTCGCGTAACATTCTTGGCATAAACTGAGTCTCTCTAGCGAGGATTTGTGGATTATCGAATCGAATGCAATGGTTGGGTTTGTCCCAAGCCTCCCACAGTTGAGCGACAATCTGCCATCTTACCATACATCAAGGGCATCACTGACAAAATTGGCAATATCTTAAGACGAGCTTCAATTAAAACTTACTTCAAGCCGCACAAGAAGATTAACCAATTTTTAAGACCTGTCAAGAGCAATATCCCCCTACAAGATGCAGGTGTTTACAAGCTTAATTGTGAATGCGGGTTATCATACATTGGGCAAACAAAGAGGAGCATCGGTATCCGGATAAAAGAACACATATCTGACATGAAGAACAGACGCTCAACCAAGTCTGCAGTTTGTGAACATGTTCTGGACAAACCCAACTATTACATTCGATTCGATAATCCACAAATCCTCGCTAGAGAGACCCGATTCATGCCAAGAATGTTACGCGAAGCTATTGATATCAAGAAACACCCAAATTTCAATAGAGAAGATGGTTGGCAAGTTACACCGGCTTGGGATCGTCATTAAATTAATTAAATCCCAAGGCCAATGCAATACTGCAAGACCTCTTGACACCGTGAGCGAATACTGCGTGCATAGGGTTATGATTACAAAAAAAAATCAGATGGTAGTTCAAATAATTTCTTAATAACTAAAAATAAAAAATAAATAAAAAATAAACAAAAAAAATAACAAATAAAATCAATTAGTCACCCCGTGACCACGTCCACTGCAAAGTGTTCAAGACGTCGGGATATAAATAATGTTAAATATACGCGATTTAAACCGTTCAAAGTTGTTTAATTGCTAATTCACATGGTGATCCGTGACACATGCCAGTCGCCCATTAACATCTGTGACACATGCCAATATCAGTCGAGAACAGTGTTGCCAGACGTCCCGCTTTTGGCGGGACGTACCGCTTTTTGAAACGTAAAATACAATGACGCGCGGGACGCTGAAACACACGCTCTTTTGAATTCGATCTATTTTATCGACCTAGTGAACTGCCCGGCGCGACTATTACTCATACAAAAAATAGTTTGATCTCATTGATCTAATAAATATTGTACTAATTACTTTGTTTTTTTTTATTATGTCCCGCTTTTATCAAACGAATCCCGCTTTTTTACTTTGAAATATTAAAAATCCTGCCTTGATCGAAAAAAATCTGGCAACACTGGTCGAGAATGACTAACATTGTCAAGTCCCCAAAAACTTTAGAGATTTAAGAGTGGATGGAAAAAGATTGAAAATCTGAAGTATAATATAATTTAAACCCCGACAACTTAATTGGATTGTACTTTTCACTTCGTTTGAAGGGACTAAATACAAAAGGGAAATCAACATCAATTTGCATTAATTGGATGATTTTGGTTATATACTAAAATCATCCAATTAATCAGTTAAATGCATCATGAGATAAAGGTTGCATCAGCTGCGACAGTGTACGTTCCTATGTTATCAACTGCGATAGCGGCTTCGGTGTCATATAGAGCCACTGATTTTGGAGGCCCAAAAAATATATTATTTTCAGCAACTGCAATAGCGGCTTCGGGATCATATAGAGCCACTAATTTTTGAGGCCCAAAAATATATTATTTTCAGTGTATCTGTCTCTTGGGGCCATTAATTTTTAAAATAACAATGGTAGACAAAAAATTTCGTGACCAAGGATCAAACCATGTGATTCTTAGAGATTTTAGCGAACTGAATCCAAATCTGCTCACAGATCTTCACATCAGGTTTCTGAGATTCTGGGAGTTTAAAAATTATAGATAAAAATCAACAAAATTAAACTGAAATAACATAATATTTATAACATTCATGTAAACTTCACATAACTATCTTAACAGTAATGGTAATCAGTCCTTTTATCGTCCATCGTGCTGGACATGTGCCTCCTCATGCAGATTGTATTGTGTATGAAAGATGTATGGCCTTAAAACCCTGGCTCAGAATAGCGCCAGCAGTTAAATCGGCCGGCTTTAGTCCTATAATTTAGCACCAGTCCTACTCTCTATCACAACACCACTTTATCCTATTTCTGGTCACTCACTAAGGCTGCTTAGGGTAACTTCTGTCAGTCGTCACTCCCAGCACTGCGGAAACCCGATGGCTCACAGGCCCACAGGGCGAAGGAGAAAGCCGATCTCCTGGACTGTTTCTTTGCCTCAAACTCGACTCTGAACGATAGAAGTGCCTCACCACCTTCTATCACACTGTGCACAAGCTCCATGCCGGAAATCTGTCCAGTCCTCACCACTGTCCTCATAGTGCAGTGTTCATAATTCTCGCGGCTGGCACCGCAGCCCGGAGAAGATAGTGGCCGAATGTTCCAAGTGGTGTAACGACAACACTGCAATCACCATGTAGTCAGCAGGAGGTCCAACAAAGAGATATTGTGGTTCTGGATGTCCGATATTCTAGTAAGAGAGGATACCACAAGTAAGAGGCTATAGGCTATATACAGGGCAGCTCTCCCTACACTATGAGTAGTTCGGAACCACAACGATTCTTCATAATGAGTGTTGAAGTCTTCACAAAGAACTACCACCTCTGTAGTAGGGATCTGCTCAAGCACTGTCAACTGCCATCTGCAGGTGCTCAAGAACTGAGACCCAGTTTCACCACTATGGGACCAGTACAGACAAACATAAACCATGGTAGAACCTCCATGATCAATATGCACCCAGAGGATGAACAAGTTCCTGTCTTCAAGTTGACTGTGACGACGACAACAAAAATCCTCCTGGAACACATATATACACCACAAAGGAGTGTTCTAATTTGTAACAGAGGAAGTGCAGATAAGACGTGTCATTCAAATAGGAGTCAGGTTTCTCCGTCAGGAAGAGCCAAGCCAGCTTAGCCATCTCGAGATTGTCATAGATGGCATTGTTATTACTTGGACCTCTTAATATCCTAGTAATACCTGGATGTGTGGAGCATCTGACAAGTTTGCAGATCACAAGTTAATGACTTTTTTAATGTCCTAAAGAGGCTAAGGGTCTGCCTCGAGCAGAGAGCTAGTGTATCTCAGAATATAATCTTAGATACTATATACAAGGGATGTTATAATTATTTTTAATTGATAATGACAAAGGATGTTTCTATAAACATTCACATATTATTTAAATATTAGTTAATATTTTTATAATTTTCAAAATTTCAATGTACCTAGAATTTTATATATGTATTCAAAGTTGTAATTTTATATTAATTATAATATTTAATATATTTTATTTTTATTTTATATTTTTATATTTGTCTCATACCTGACCCAAACAATTATAGTAATAATATTGCAATTTACATTGAGTGTAGTGTAGTCCCCACCAGGCCGCTGGAGAATGCTTCTTTTCCTTTTAGCCATTAAATACTGTAGATATTTGGGAGGGAGGGAGAGATGTGTACATGCGGATTCCAAGGCTACGTGCAGTGCTAAATAATATCAGGGACACATGAGGAGCAACCGGCTGCTGTCTCCGGTCCTCGCGGGGGCAAACAGCCGGGTTCCACTCTGATTTCCTCCTCCAGCACGATGGCAACCTTCAGGAATTTTATGCGAGTGGTGGGGCAGCCTCCAGGTGAGAGATTAAATTATTCCCGGGTTTGAGGCCAAAACATCCCGCGGGCGGCCACCGGTCAATCATTTCCCTGGGTTTCCCGGTACACCACCATGTCACGCCCACACTTGCCATTTTCCAAACAACTACTGGTCTAGGTCCTCCACATGTATACAATCTTTCCTATGGGTTTGGCGACACCCACTCATCGCCGCAATACGATGTGTCGTATTGTTTTGCGGCATTATGTCATTATGGCAGCAGACTCGGATAGGAAATGTGGTTGCTAGCCACGGACGAAGTCCTCCCACCGTAAAAAGGTACGTTTAAAATAGAGTAAGCTGTTATAGAGTATCTGACTGACAGCTAGATCGTTTTCATGCATAACAATACAACATAAAACATCTACAGGTATGTAAATAACAAAAATAGTGAATATACCAGTGAGGTCCAAAATTTCTGGCCTGACATATTTCTAGATGTCTAAAAGTACAAATTATAGGGCATTGTAATTGTCATTTATCCTGCTAATTCATGTATAAATTTAGTCTGTATAAAATAATACGTGATATTGTCACTTTACATTACATTTGTCACGTTTATTGCACTTATTTAGGGTATGTAAAAAATTATTTTAACAGATTTCTATAAGAAAAACACATTTACTTATATCCAGACAGAAGAGACTAATTAATATGCATAACGGTATTATAAATAATATTATTTATTGTGTCCCAGGAAGCATTATTTTATTATATTTGTAGTAGCAATTTATGGGTAATACTGCATTTGTCAATAACTAATATTTTAGGTTGCCACCAAATTTTACTTACATCAGCTAGAAGTTGAGGACAACTAACTTAGTATTTTGTAAAGTTAAATTTGATTAGGACCAAAAGCCAGTCTTCAATAGTGGTTATTTTGGAGTGTATTATTAACTGTATTTTACATGACTGTAATTATCTCTATTCTCTCATCCTTTCGGAGATAATATATCTACATATTTCACACCCCTTGACGAAACTGGATCGACCTCAGTCAGTGTTGTACAGATATTTCAGTGTTAGGATATAATGCCAATCGATTTGGCACCCCTGTAAAGATTTCAGACGAGCTCAGATTTCAATAGTCGTAGGCTTTCTCGTAGTCCACAAAGGCCAAACACAATGGCTGATTATAGTATTATGTGGACTATGGTACTGTAGTCTTTTTGAAACCTTTTCGACGTTCGGGATACCATCAATGTAGTGGCGACCGTTCACCTCATAGGTGACCAATGTCCAGCAATGGACGATAAAGGGAGCTGGTGATACTGACTAAGACTTCAATCATTATCTATTTTATGTTTTTTCACCACTATGAAACTACTGAACAGATTTGAAATGATAGTAATAGAAACATTTCTTGGATTATAAAGATTATATTCCATTATTACATTCCCTGTAAATTGTGATTTGCATTGAATTAATTACTCAATATTTTTAAGAAAATTGCAAACACAAATAAATACACATGTATGTATGCATACACATGTGTTAAAAATGACTTTGTAGGACAATTTACCCTCAATATGATTGATTTTAATAGATTGTACCAGGCCTTTTCTAATTTTTGGGTTTTTGCATAATATAGTTCAGAATACAAACTGCCTTTAACAGACAGGCAAAAACATAGCATTCTGAACTCTAAGTTGGTACTATAGGTGTAGGATAGGTGTTTGATAATTATTTATAGACAATTACAATCATGAAGTTTCCAAGATCTAATTGCATGATAGGTCCACAAATTAAATTAATATTGCATTTAATCACACATGAATATGTTCATATTTTGCATACATATTCATTGTACATTTTCATTGGTATCCTAAACTATAAACTACTCATTAGGTGTGTCAGGCCCACAGTCTGTTAGTAAACAAATTAATTAATGATTTTAGATAATGTAAATATGTTACAAGCCTTAGTTTTCAAACTACCAATTGATGAAACATCAAAATACCAAGTACCTACCATTATTTTATTATTCAATCCTATACAATTATTTGCATTTATGTCATACATGCACATTGCACATATTTTGCATTTTCATTAGTTGCCTACAATAAAATAAACTACAATAAATGTCTCTAGATCTACAATACAAAGATTAATATTAAGGAAAACTAAAGGTGAGAACAAAACTAAAGAAACATATATTTAAATTACCATATATATATATATATGATCATTTGAATCTAATTGTATAAATTAAATGCAATAATAATGTGAGTGAATATTCTTTTACAATATATAATGCACACGAAATGTCATGAAAACTTGTCAAAAAACCATGAATGAAAACTTTTATGAAAACCAATGGGTCACCATGGTGGATAATGATCTAATACCACATTGAGACCGGAAGAGGAGAACTGTAGTAGGTAAGCTGATATTGATTAAAAAAAAATCTTGTGAAATTTATAGCTTCATAACTATATTTAACTACCACTACTTCATTGTAGATTCTTATACTATTATTGTGTCGGAATATAAGAGACCTGTAGGCCAGGGAAAATTTTTTGGTGACCTAGTATGAAACTTTCGGGAAACATTCGTTGCAATAAAATATGATTTATCAGAATATTGTTTTTTTTTTAAAATCAGCTGTTTTGAAGTTATTAATTTTTTTCGAAAAACTGACCTTCGGCAGTTGTCTACGCATATCTCCGAAACTATCCAACCGATTTGAGTGAAAATTTTTTAAACGGCTTAAAATAACATATTCTAAATGGCTTGTTGGCCGATTTCGGCTAGCTTATCAAAATTTTGAAAAAAATCGATTTTACAAAAAATTGCAAAAACTTTTTTTTTCAAAATTTTTCAAAAAAAATTTCAAGTCATGATTTGCTTCTAAACTCTTTTTAAGCCTTAGGCAGGACGCTGACACTCATAATTTACCAGTTTTTGCAATTTTTTTGTAAAATCGATTTTTTTCAAAATTTTGATAAGCTAGCCGAAATCGGCCAACAAGCCATTTAGAATATGTTATTGTAACCCGTTTAAAAAAATTTCACTCAAATCGGTTGGATAGTTTCGGAGATATGCGTAGACAACAGCCGAAGGTCAGTTTTTCGAAAAAAATTAATAACTTCAAAACGGCTGATTTTAAAAAAAAAACAATATTCTGATAAATCATATTTTATTGCAACGAATGTTTCCCGAAAGTTTCATACTAGGTCACCAAAAAATTTTCCCCGGCCTACAGGTCTCTTATATTCCGACACTATTTCATATTCAAAAATTGCAAGCATGCAGACATGACCACATGCAAAATTGTCAATTTAATAAAAATCATTAGTACTTATAGTCCCGGAACGAATTGAATGAGCGCGGAAGGAATGTGACCGTTTTATGTCACTTGTTTTTAGTGTTGTACTACAATGATCTTAGTGAAAGATAGGTACATATATCGATATTGGTAAAAGTCGAAATTTTTAATTTAAATATCGCGGTCAGAAATAAAACACAGGACTATGTAATTATAACAAACATCACTTATTTTCTACTATTTTTATTTACTTTCATTATTTATTTATTTATTATTTATCACACATTAGATAATATAGTAAGTAGGTATACATAATTTTTAGTTTTAAATAAGTATTTAATATTTAGTTTTGAAAAATAACGTTACCAAAAAACAAAAAGAAAAAAATACAAAAATTACTAATTGAGAAATATAAAAAAAAAAATATTATAACAACAAAAATCTACTATGCATTACATTATTAATAATAATAAAAAATAACTTTTAAGTTTTTAGTTTTGGTACTTTTAGTAAATTAGTACTAAAAGACACAAAAGACTATCATATTGTTTTGAATGAATATTAGTCACTACAATCATCACTTGTAACACCTGATGCAGACAAGTCAAAATCAGGGTTGGTCGCTCATTTTAACAAGTAAGTATAGTATAAAACGACCCCACACGTGTTGTATCAACGACGCAAGAGAAACAATAGAAAGCGAGCAAGCGCATCACTTAACTAGCTGGCACAAGTGCAGCGAGACAGCTGGGAGGGGGGTGTGGTCGTGTCCCCACAGCTCATACCCCCCGCGCATTTAGCTCATTCCGGGACAGTAGATGATTCTTGCCAAACACTCCACAAACATTACAATTTGGAGATGAACACCAGGGAGGATTTCTGGCCAAAGGGTGTAATCTTCTGGCATTTCTGAGGGTAACTTCCATGGAACAATGGACAACACAAAGCATAGTGCACATAGTTAGTTTCAAATTTGTTTTTGTTTTGTATGTATATTCTATGGACCTAGTTATGTCACCCAAGCCCTTCCTGTTGATCGCTAGGTCAGCAGAACCGGGTGGTCGGCCGAACCCATAGTTCTAGGAACCTAGCGCTTAGTTAGCATTTAGGATGTAGCCATAAGAGATTACTTTGTAAGTTAGATTTAATTAAATAAGTAGTTGAATACTGGCATCAAGCTCTGCCACTTGTCTTCAATCTCATTACTTTTAATATATTAATTTTTAGTTTTTAAAAAGCATTTTTCTTGCTCCCGAAACTTGACTACCTTGTTGCATGAGATAAATAAATAAAAATAAAATAATAAGAAAACATATTGCAAGTTGAACACAATATCATTTGATGGGAGTAATTTCATATGCAAAAATACATGAGTAAGCCTTTCACTGACTCATTATTTATTATCTTAAAATTTCAAATCATCTGTACTGTAAGTTTATAAAGAGGGAGTGTCTATGTTGTATATACTGTAATAAGCTATTATACACATACTGCAAAAAATTAGACCAAATCAATTCTATTTACAGATTATACTGATAAAGACACTTATACTACTCAGGTTAGTAGATTGAAAATGTGATGTGTAACATTTTACCTGCTGGACTCTCTCGTGAGTGCAGAGTGCGACGACGACGGTGTGATGTGTTGCTCGGCCATAGACGACGCTGGGAGACACACGCGGCTGCTGGTGTGGGGCCTGCGCCGGCCGCCCGCGCGCGCTACCTGCCGGGCACCATGCCCGGGCGAGCGCTGCGCCGCTGACACACCATACACTGCACTACCACACCAAGGTCCCCCTAAACGAACATCACCACTGACACCAATTTAGTCTCACCCTCACCGCACCAAACACTACTCGTCACCGACACGCGATATTGACACTCACCGCCAAGTTATCTGGAACAATGATTAAACACAGTCAGCGATCCGAACAATGCTGCGTTACATAAACATTTTAACAAATAATTATCTCTACCTTTAACTGGGGTATGATGTATGATGTATGATGATAACAAATGTATGATACTTAGAAGTAATGGATACAATGTATTTAAAGTATAAAGAAGTAACATGCGATTTCCGAAAGAATTTAACACCACGTTTCATAAAAATTATAGTAATGGATGACACATCAAGGACAACCGTCAGCTACGCTTTTCGTTTCGAGTTATTTTTCAATCTATTCCTCACAGCTGGCTGTCAAAGGAAATGTTGCCAGCGTAAAATAATAAAAACCTACTATTCGTGCTTATTTTTGTTTGGTGCTAAAATTTGGAATTTATCGTTTTTTCTGGAACATAATAATAAGGAATAAGCAGACCAAAAAAATAAAAAGCTTTATGAAAGGTTCTTCCTTAACCTATAAAGATGGTTTTCAAAGATGGACAGAGTTAAAATATTTCATTGTTTTATCTTTTTCCAATATTATGGACTATGCAATTACGAGTAATTGTGCGCATTTTTGTCTACTTTTAGATATCTACATATGTATCTATACTCGACTCAGATTCGTGTGATAGTAAGTCAAATCCTGAACTAGTTTCTACTAAAGTACGAATTTTTTAAAATTGTCACATAGGTACTCGGCGGTGAGAGAAAACATCGTGAGGAAACTCGGTTGCGCCAGAAATAAAAAAAACATCTGTATAATGTGATCCACCAATCCACACTGGGGCCGCGTGGTGAATGACGACCTGATCCCCCAGGGTGATTTACTAGGGGAAGCCTGTGGCCTGCAGTGGGATGTTATAGGCTGATATATAAGATATAAAAATATTTAAATATATGCATGTTTCCCGTGTGATGAATTATAGCTCAAAACTGTCTAGTGGTTTACAAGGGGAGGATGTTCAGTAGTGATGGGTAACTCCGGAGTTAAATAATCAAAAAAGTTGAATCCGCGAGCGGAGCAGAATCCCTTAATTGTTCCATCGAATTGTTATTCATTCCGATTTCGATTCCGGCGCCAATCATGATTATGAGTGTAATTGCGCATCGACACTTGTCGGGGGCTCAAAATCAAGACGGAACGATGGCATGATTTTTTTTGCTTATGCAAAAACCACTAGGGAAAGAGAATGAAACGCTCTCGGAAGGCGAATAAGTAGGTGAATCAAAAGAGTTAAGGATTAACTAAGAGGAATCGGAGCAGGATTAGTGAGTTAAAACACTCCGAGAAGTCTTGATTACCCACCACTACTGTTCGGTGAGACGTTTAAAAAGACTGAAATAACATGCATTACTTGTCTTAGTGTTCTCAATTGATAATCAGACCATCGGAACCTTGATTAATCTGTATTATTTACATGAAAAGCAAGATTTTTTTATAGAAAAAGGCGGCAGACTTGGATAAAGTCCACCTGATGGTAAGTGGGTACTGTCGTCCATAGACATCCGCGATACATGCCAACATCAGTCCAGAATGACAAACGTCAGCATGCCCCCGGATGCGCTGCCTACCTTTGCAGATTAAGGAATGGATTGGGAGAAGGATTGGGAAAATGCGGAGGGATAGGATGGGATGGGAGTGCGCTCTGGCATATCTCACCCACTATAGAAACACGTACGTACGTTGGGGAAATACGATAAAGTAGGAAATACAGCACATTTCAAGGTAGTTTTCTGTGAGAGAGAGATAACGTGGCCAGACGAGTGAACCCAGCGACTGTAGGAATGCAGCGTGCACTCACCTCCAAAGTAACAACGTTCCCAGATATGGAAAAACGAAATTTCATTTTCAAACAAAGTAATAAATGTATACTTTTTTTCTTATTTTAATATTCCCTAGGAATGTTCAAATAGAATCCTGTAGCATGACATGTAGTAGTTTTTAAAAGTATTGGGAGAGATGGATAGAAAGAGTTTTCTTTTACTAGTTTTCCTTTATTCTATGTACATTTAACTTCTAACACAAATTCTTTATAACTTCTTATTTTCATTTCTTACGACTCATGTACTACTACAATAGACTTGCATAATAAAGACAATACCGTTTTACGTTAAAGTAAGTAGTTTAACTAAGAGAAAGTTGGCTTGGATACCAATATTCTTGCAATCATATTTAACAAAAAACAATACTTTAAACAATAACAAAATATTCATGCAATGTGTCATTAAAAATTAGAAGTCTGTATTTTTAGGTTTTGGTGACATCTTTTATTTTTTGACTGAGATATTATTTAAAAACGTCAATGGTTAGTGCTTACATTTTTTTTTATAAGTAGATATTTTATAAGTTCATGTTTATGACTTTCAGCTCCCTGAAAGTATTATTCATTTTTGTAGTAATAAAAAAAAATGAAACGGAAATAATTTTAAAAGTTACTAAATAAGAAATAAAATGTCACATCTGGCAACCTTGCTATTTACGTAGTGATGTTAATAGAATAAAAAAAAATAGAAATGACACAGGGATGGATCGGGTGGATTATTACAAATCTAATCAATATTAGTTTGCAGTCTGTAGTGTATTTTTGTTAGAAACGATGCTTCGTAGAAACAATGTCTCCCGTTGCCGTCGTCGTCCTCGGCACGTCTTAGACGACCCCGACGACCCAATTACTGTAGCCAATGCGGTTCTTACACTACCCTCACAGACTTCACATATACACCGTCCCCGCGGGCGGAGACGGGGAAGTCACCCTCGCTACACCGTGAATAGATACCGGCCTTCAGCTAACACTTTTACCAAGTATCGGCACGTGCCTGGGCGCTTCTCAGCGACTCGCGATCCCGCGGTACCCTCCTAAAGCAACGACATAGGCCGAGGAGGTTCGGTCCTTCCGCCGGTCTACCGGCGGGAAAGTCCTTAGGCTCGTTGCTACACACACTCTTTGCTCCTGACTGAGCGCCTTCTGCGCTCGCCCTAAACCATACATACATCTCCGATGACTCCTGAAAGGTTATTTATTAGAGCCACAAGAATTTAGGCATTCCGAAAAAAAAAAAAGAAACGAATGTTTTTAAATACATAAAATTTATATTTTTTATTGTACCTATCTTAATTATACGGGTACATGAGTAGTATGAACGATTTAGGATAAGTATTCAAGGCGTTACCCGCTAACTTATCACGTTAACCGCCATGGCGAACACACCATGAGTGACAGACTATCATCCCCCAAGGCCTCGCGAAAAGTGGGAAAATAGTCAATTTACGCCATCGTGTTTTTCACGTTAAAATGAATAAATATAAGTAAATAAATAGTCAAATATAAATATGCTATAGTCTGTATCTTTAAATTTGAGTTCGCCGGCCCGCTACAAACATTTGAATGTGGGTTGCTCGCGCGGTTACCGGTGTCCGACACGGCCTGAATGGAACAATGGGGTGTCGCTCACATGGTGTTCGTCACGGCTCGAATGGAAAAGTAGTGATTTTTCTTTGGCAGTTAACGTGTTATTTATTACCAACAGTGCCGGCTTTATTTATGGTGCAGAGTGTGCGGCGTACACGGCCGCAGGGTCTTAGGGGGCGCCAAGCGCCGCTCGCGACGCCTTCAAAGAGCCTGCGTCGCTCGCGGCGCTCTCAAAGACCCTGCACCCGTATTCGCGCGCCTACTAGAGGGCGCCAGGGTATTGATTGCACCCGGGCGCTACATGGGCTAGAGCCGGCGCTGATTACCAAGCGTAATAAAATTACAGGTATTTAATAGTCTTCTAAGAATTTTAAAATACTTCGAAAAAATTATAGTAAATAGAAAAGTTTTATTCACCTCATCTCGTCTGAAATAATAGCTTCGTTCGCGGTAAGGATTCAGAACTGATTCGGAACTATACGCATGCGCAGTTCAAATAATGCCGTTCGCGGAACACACAGTTCAGAATTTCTAGTTACAGTTCTGTGTTCGCGGATCCGTCGAACTCGATTCAGGATCGGTTCAGAATCAGTTCTATCAGTTCTATAACTTTGGCAAGAATCCGTAGTTCCAGACATGCGCAGTTTTTACCTAACGACATTTGACATACATGCTGCGGCTATATTCAGTTGGTTAGAAACTAATAAACTGGTTAAATAGTTAAATAAAATATAAATTTTATTAATTTATTAAGGGTTAAATAAAATATGGTTAGTTTTGTTTGTTGTTTATATAAATAAGTTTATATAATACTCTAATAAGAGTAATCTGTTTTGGTGGGTCCACTTAAATACTTGCCAACTTAGGGGTTCTCCCCCCAAATTTAGGGGGTAAATAAGTGGGATGGGTTTTTTTTAGGGGTTTTATATTTTTAGGGATTTTTTGACTTTTCATATATTTTTTTGAATATATATTTTTCGTATATTATGTGAAAGTATAGGCCCTGGGACAATCCAAACTATAATAGCTAATCATATTTATTTGTTGACCTAGCGACTTACGACATCTAGTACAAATATATTACAACTACTCTGTGGTGACTGGTGGTTATTGTGCCTATGCTTACTGGAAATACATATGTACGTTGATTATTGTTTACTTGTTTATTTCGATTTTATTGTTGTTTTAATTAGTTGTTTTAAGATTATTTTGTTTTAATTAACTTTAATTTTGGTTTTAGGGAAACATAATTTATTGAATAAGAGAGATACTATATTTAAGAGAGTATTGTACCAAGCGTTAATATCATTGGTTAACATATATTTCTGAGAACGTTAAATTCGAACAGCAGTTTTTAAATTTCTTCATACTATCCTTATTGTAGTAATTTGTGTAAATAAAGTATTGTGAATTGAAATGTCTTCTTTTCACTACAAATTCTAAAGTTAGGGTGGTATCGTGATCCGACAAAAACAATTTGTAAGTATTTCGCACCTTTCACATCATCTATGTTACTCAAAATCTTGTCGATACATTTATTAAGTTTTGTAGGATTTGTAATATTTAACTGTATACCGTGTAGTTAGCTAAAAGCTCTCTTATTTTTGTGTTTCCAGGATTCTGTGATAAAAAGTCTATATTAAAATTTCCACATATTATTATTTTCTTATTTTTATGTTCTAAGTTTGAAAAAGTAATTTCAATCATTTCTAAAAAGATATTGAAGTTGAGTCTACTCAGTTCGGACTCTATTACATATGGATTATTGTCATTGCCACCTACCATCCAAATAACACTATTATTTTCCGTTAGTCTTTCCCAGTGTGCTGCAGTTCTTGAGTACTTCCTCCGTGGTTGCTCCTGGTTTCCGAAAAGCTGTGATGTCGTAGTTAAGCACTTTAGATGCTGCCTTTTGTCCAAAAGTCGGACCCATCAGATATTGACCTTGATTATACGACAAAAGTAGTAATAGGGGTTAAAGTATGAAATTGCCGTTTTATAGTAATAGATACTTTGAATTGACATAAAACCTTCATGGTGTGAGATGAAACCTTCAAGGTTATTGTTTTAAAAAATGTGTAACATTCGATTTTCGACTTTCAATTGTTTTTTTTATTCAGCTTAGACGGGAAAGATGGATACTTCGAAAATCCGAGTAATCTTTGATTACGAGTTCCGACGCGGAACTAACGCGGCAGAAACGGCTCGCAATATCAATGCTGCGTTTGGAGAGGAGACTGCTAATGAACGAACCGTGCGTTTTTGGTTTAAACACTTTCGTAATGGAAACTTCGACTTGAAGAAGTGGAAGACCGGGTGAATAACGCTGAATTGAAGGAGATGGTGGAAGCCGATCCGAGTCAAACTACCTAGGAATTAGCGACATGGTTTAACGTTACCTTACCTACAATATTGACTCATTTGCATCAAATCAATAAGATAAAAAAATATGAAAAATGGGTGCCTCATGATTTGACTGATCTGCAGAAAGAAACGCGTGTTGAAACTTGCGTTGCCTTGTTGAATCGGTACAGAAATGAAGGAATATTGGATCGAATTGTGACATGTGACGAAAAGTGGATTCTTTACGATAACCGAAAGCGAAAAATGCAATGGCTGACCCCAGGTCAAACGCCGCAACAGTGCCCTAAGGCAAAGCTTACCAATAAAAAGGTAATGGTAACTGTTTGGTGGTCTATTCATGGTGTTATTCACTATAGCTTCCTCAGGTCTGGTCAAGCAATAACAGCAGATGTTTACTGTGCCGAACTTCGAACAATGATGGCGAAACTAGCAGTGAAACAGCCCCGACTCGTGAATCGATCTTCACCATTATTGCTCCATGATAACGCAAGACCTCACACTGCACGAGAAACCGTTGTAACTCTACAGGAGCTGCAGTTAGAAACCATACGTCATCCTCCGTACTCGCCAGACCTTGCTCCAACGGACTACCATTTTTTTCGTGATTTGGACAATTTTCTACGTGGTAAAAAATTTTCTTCCCAAGAGGCAGTACAAAATGCTTTCACACAGTTTGTCGAGTCTACATCCCCAGAGTTCTATCGCAAAGGCATAAATGAACTTCCGATTAGATTTGGGCGCTCATTAATTGTACATTTTAAAGATCTGAAACATATGTACATATGTACTAAGCCACGAAACTACATTATATATATTACATTGCATATTACATATATGTACTTGAACATCAATTCACTTCGACTGTCAGGTAAGCAGCAGCCGTTTTAAGATTCTATGAATCTAACCCGTCAAATATGTGACACAAGTAGCATAGCGTTATAGCATTTGCGGTAAATATTTTTAGAATAAAAGTTATTTCCGATCATTTTCTGACGACTTTAGGAATGTTCTGCAACGACGAGCCTATATAAACTAGTGTAATTTTTGTAACGGTGTCAAAATTAAGCTGAATAATCTCCATTCCCCGTAATCTAAGGGGATGAAGAGCAATTAAAGAAGGATGAAGAGGGTGCAGCTCAATTTTAACACCGGATTAGAGTTCAAAAACCTACTGGAACTCATTTTCAAGTAGACTTATCGTACATAAAAAAGTCAATAAAAGCGGATAGTTTTGAGGGGGTGTTTTACCTCTTCTCCCACTTGAATCGAAAAAACTCATATCGTTCTCTCATGATGCAAAAGCTATCAATCCATAAAATCAAGTTGCCACCTCGTGGTGGTCCTCTATAATCGTCTTTTGACGGCTTTTTGGGGGTTGATTGCAGTAACGTACTATTGTTGTCTCCCCTTGCAGTGACGGCTTATGTATTTTTTCATAATAAAAAATAACAAAAAGTATTGCTGGCGGTATTTTCAACTTTTATCAGAAAAATACCTACAAACCTCAGAAACTAAATTTCTAAAATTAAAACAATTGTATAACTGTTGTTTTACGACTTCTGCGCACTAACTTTTATAAAATTTTATTTCAGTCTGATCCGTTTTAATAGTAAATTTCTAATTTTGCTCATACGTTATTAAAGTTTTGTATGAAAAAGCATTAGCATTTCAAAACATTAATTCAATGTTTTAAAGTAAGAAATGCAGTATGGACAGGTTGTAACAATTTGTTTCACTAACCCTATTCAAGCGGCCCATGCAGTGTCCCGTTAGTGGTGTCATCTTTGTGTTTAGTGGTGTTATTATATTATCACTATTATCAGTGAGTAATTAATTACCGTAGTGTTATTTTACGATTTTCTTACAGTTTTCATCATTAGATGAAACGAACGAACGATATTTTCGGAAGAAAACAGTTTGTAAGTCGGCAAACTGTAGAAACTTTTCTAGATATGTGTTATAAAGAAATAAAGTATCTGTATGTTCACAATAACCTCGAAAACTACTGAACAAATTTTATGTGCATGTCACATTTTGCTTACACAACACAGATTACCATACCATCAATCTGTATCTCTCCATTACTTGATACAGGCCTCTCCCAAGGCTCGACTCCACACACGATACTTGTATGTTCTCATCCAACCACCACCGGCGAATTTCTGTAGTCGTCGATCCACCTGGCCGCAGGGAGTCCCACACTGCGCCTCCCGGTGCGTGACCTCCATTCGAGGACTCGTCTACCCCAACGGCCTTCGGTCCCGCGGCAAATACTTCAAAATGCCAATTCTATGAGCTATGTCGGTGACTTTAGTTCTTTTGCGAATGTTTTCGTTTCGGGTCCTAGCAGGCAAAGAAACTTCGAGCATAGCTCTCTCCACAGCTCTCTGAGTGACTTTGAACTTATGGATGAGGTCAGCCGTTAGAGGCACCCTATGTCATAACTGGCAGGATGCAATGATTGAAGGCTTTCGTCTTCAAGCATTGTGGTATAGGCGACGAAAAGAGCAGAAGCATTTTCCCAAATGCTACCCAGCCAAGTTGAATGCGTCTAACGACATCCTTGCTGAAGTTGGACCTGTCTACCTTGGACTTGGGACTGTCTGCCCAAGTTAGACATAATGGTCAACAACTTCAAGTGTCACGCCTTCGGTGTCTATCGGTCGCGGAAGAATATGTTCATTGAACATGATTTTTATTTTGTCTATGTTCATTGTCTAAGACTAAGACGCGTCGTGATGTTGCGTTAAGGTCATTTAGCATCCAGCTTAAATCTTCCAGCGAACTTAATATTCCAACAAAGGTTACACAAGCGTAATAAGTGTTTCTTTGAAAGATTTCAAAATTTGTTTATTAATTTTGAAAATATACCGGGTTTTGTACGACAGGGTGAACAAATTCCAACGATTTCTCGAACGAATTCGGGTTCTAAGCGTTCGAAGTCGCAGCCAAAGGCTAACTATTTTTATAATCGTTATAAATCGTGTGACTGGCAAAGAATTAATTTCATGTTCCAATTGTTTTTATGTATATTAATTACTAAAGGAAAATTAGGCACATGAATATACGTAACTTCGCTCTTACTGTTATTATAATATGGAGCCTGGAAATCGTTAGAAGCGGACTACTAACTAACGGATAACGGTTCGGTGTACATTGAGAATACAAAATTGCAAATAAAAACATAATCATTACAAAACAATTTGCGAAACAGCCAACTTATCTTATTTATTAATTAGCCTTTCCGAAAATCGTGGAGTTAGATATATACCTTTTGGGATGTAAACATTGAAATAAAATAAAAAAAAAAACTTTTAAGGACCTAATAGAACTAGGTGCTAACGTGTTGTCTAAGAACTGGAGAAAAATAGTTACAAAGTAGTTATACGTATTTTCTGGAGGTGTAAATTTAGATGTAAATTTGTAGATACTTGCAGATGCAAGAAATTATATTTCAATCTAGTTGGAACTAAAGAGTAATAGTTGTTCTTGCGAATAGATTTTGTAACTCGTGTGTGCTCATTGAAGTATTTTTGATTCTGTTCATGGTTCCGCTCAGTATTTATTATATGCTCCGGGGCTAACGGTGTGTAGGGCCGGGGCCGCGACGGTCGAGTCGCCGTACTCCGTCCGTCCGCTCTACATCCACTGCATACTGCATTTACTATAAATACGCACACCAAACTATAAACACTTTGGGCGGATCCTATACTGAATGTTTTTAGGTCGGATTGGGAAACGGTGAAGACGACTAAACTACACACCAAAATCTGGTTTATATTATTTTACGTAAATCTATACATATAAAAAGAAATATGTCTATTGACTGACTGAATCATCAACGCTGAGCCGAAACTCGTACACGGGGTTCAATGTAAAACGAGGTGTCACAGTTGGTACACAGTAAAATTATGGCCCTATTAACTTAAAACTTGGTATAAATATTCTACAATTTATTAATAAAATTAGATACAGTTTTACCGTTTATCGAACTTGTGTCAGGGCGCTAAAATACAGGCTGTCTAATATTGTATGGAATCACTTAAATGACCAATATGCCGATGTATTTATCGGTTGATTAGCCAAGTGCAGTTTTGCTAATGCTCTCTAACAAAACAGCGCTGAGTTTGCGTTGGAGAAGCGCTTGATTGGCATGTTTTTCGGAAAAACGCGCTAGATCAAAGAAAACATTGAAAATGATAAAATATTGCGGTACATTGGGAGATGATGAAGTTAAGCCCGTTTAGACTGTATGTACTACTCATCGAAGAGGCGTTCAATTCAATAATAAAGAATGAAGAAATTGCACAGTGCAAGTATTAGCAGATCTTCGGAGTATTTGCCCAGTGTCATTGGATCTAAAAATAATACAGCCCATGCACAGCTTAAGAGCAATATTATTAAGAACATAAACATGTGCACATAAATCTTGAATGCTTTGTAATGAACGTGTTTGTTTCCGAACCTTCTTTATGATCAGGGGTTACGATCACTTTCACTAGAACACTGTCTGTCAGCGTGTGTACGCAAGTGCATATTTTCATAAATATCAGTTGATTACGCATGCATGTGCGGCAGTGTATCGCAGTCCCATAGGCAGGGCAAAGGGCTAGGGAGCTGGTGAACGACCGCTGTTGACGGCGCGTTGTCCGGTTCGCCCGGCTCCGTAGGTAAGGTACCTCGCTAAACCAATGTGGAATATCTGCCTTTAAAAATATCGCACACACGTACTGCTTGATTATCGAAGACGTAAATCTATGTTTAGAAATTTAATTAATAGGACAGAGAGTCAAACTGATTATCGTAATACAATTATTTTAGAGCACACCATATAATCTACCTAATGTAAATAAAGAGATACTCAATTCAATGAAATGCTTATGATGAAAACTAAATTATTCAATTAATTTAAACTGAGTTATATAGATAGCCATAGTCTTATTAATAAAATATACGCATATTATGTATGTATATTATATAATTCAGGTTTAATATCAAAACAATAACGTAACTATGTCTATGATGTTCCTGTGTCTTGAAGAGACTGTGTACCCTCACCCGAGGCAGCCGCGTGTCAACAAAGGGATCTAACTGTATTTGTAATATCTATATAAATATAGGCGGCGTACTAGGGAGGATACACTAAAAGACAACCACTAGAAACAAATATTTGCGGAGGAAATTCAATTAGCGCGGATTGAAATTAACATTTATAACATAACCTCGGTTAAGATAAAACAATTTTCCGATAACTCTGAAATCTTTACTAAATACTGACAATAGAAAAGGTATATAACTATTTATATGCACACGCCTAGCAACGTCGACCTGTTTATAATAAACCTGTTCAGTTACAATTCAAACATCTCGTGCTTGTCGCGCCACAAAAACTAAACTCAATCGAGGAGTCGACCAAGTGCTGCCAGGTAGATACCACGGACGCGGATTTACCTTAGGATCTAACAAAACAATGTTTTGGTTGTGGTTCGACAACAGGTAGCCTTGAACCGTTTTGGGTCAACAGCATTTGTGGCGATGTGCACACAGAGACGTTAACGTGGTGTTATTAAAGTGGCGCGCGAGTGGACCGAAAAGCAAAGGCAAAAAAAGAACGCAAATCACCGAATGGCGCGACGCGTTGATTTAGTATTCCCTCTAAATTGACCTTCCTCGACTCCAAGTTTAGAAGCTTACTTTTGTTAATATTATACGCTCTCCTCGTAACCAAAGTAATTAATACATGTAAATATGGTTCCAGGTAACAATTAAACATTAAATTATTCATGCATTCAACAAGTAAGTGAAGTCACAATGACTTCAATAACTTCAAGATTTATCGGCAATTTAATGATAGATTCTTAAGTTCGCTGAAAACATTAACTCAACGTTGGATAACATCGATGTTGACTTCTCGAGTATTATTTTAACACTGTTTTTGTCCGAATTAAGAGGTTTACCTTACCATATGAATTTCTGTTGTGTATTCTTTACGTTAAGGTGGATTTTGGGTTGTTATCTATACAGTATATGGCGAGGGGCTGCGCCCCAAGGCCGCGGGTCGACAACCCGGCTGTGCTGCAGCGGCCACGTGCGAAACCCGCTTACCTCCACACTCCAAAATAACGCTGCGAAAGCGAATATCCTATCACTGCCGAGCGTAGTAGTATATAGTGTCGAATCGACTGTTCGTTGACTTCCCGCTCGTCGTGACCTTTTAGCAATACTTTACCTTACTATTATTAAATTGACAACAATTTATAACCAAAAGCGACAGTAGGTCAATGTAAATAAATATGAAGGCTTTCAAATAATAATTGTACCTACTTCTTTTTCCAAATCCCATTTTTTTATAGAGGAATCAATATCAAATAAGATCACTGCAATATAATAAATCCGAATTAACTCTAACAGTACAAACCTTTCACAGTCGTCAAGTAATTCACATCGATACAAACAAAAGAGTGACATCATCGTGTCATTGTTTGCACCATGGTGTCCAAGCATGACCAATGTAAAATTGTATTTCGATTTTTGTATATATGTGTGTTAGTTATAATATAATAATGGATATAAAATCCTAACGTTTCACAATAAAGATATATAGGTATAAATAAAAAATAATAAATAAATAGTACCTACATACGTGGGGGAAAAAATTTTCTTCAGGTTTCAATTTTTTACTAGATTAAGTACTCTCCACTTGCATCTATACAAAGTTTCTCGCGTCATAACCAATTTTGAAAACATTTTGGTCCTCAGGCACCTCTTTCATAGCCTCTTCGAACGTAGCCAGATTTAGTTGCGATTTAGTTTAGTTGCGAGGGAAATAAAAAAGTCACAAGTGCCAAATCGGGACTGAGAGAAGGATGGCCTAAAACTTTAACCGGGATATAAAAAATATGAAAGGAAATTTGAATTTGGAATGTTTTTTTATAGAGTGGAAAGTGAATACTGTCGTGCTTAGACATCCGTGACACATGTCAATATTAGTCCAAAATGACAAACGTTCGCACGCCCCCAGATACGCTGCCTACCATTGGAGATGAGGAATGGATTTGGTGAAAGGGTTTTGAAAATGGGGAGGGATAGGATGGGATGAGATCATTGCCATCCTATCCCATAGCGCATGCCAGAGCATATCTTGCTATCTCACACACTACCGAAACACGTACGTACATTGGGAGAATAGCATAAAGTGGGAAATGTAGTTCATTTCAGGGTAATCTTCTGTGAGAGAGTATCTTAGGCTAGTCGAGCGCGTCCAGCGACTATTGGACTGCAGCGTGCACTTTCCCACTGAATGTTATAGATAGTCATAGTTTTAATGGACATCAAAATCAGCCAGTGTTCCATAGATTAAAACCCTTTGTCGCAAAACTTTCCGAGTATCCTGGTCCAAAGACGATGCCACTTGTGTTGCGACGAAAGTAGCGATAATTAATAAATGGTGATGAATAATAATAAAAACACGCTTTAGTATCTAATCTTTAAGATAGAAAACAAATTTTGTTCTGTGATTTCTCTAATGTCTGAATATCTCGTATACTAGAACCGACAACAAGGTCCCTTTGCCGTGATGTCCCAAATAGTATATTTGTTTAATATACTAGTGTATTTTATCACATCATCTAATTTGAGTCTTTTACGCACCTCCAAATTGAACCACTGATCAATCCAAAGGTTGGCTGGTAGAGAACGCCACGATATTGTTAAATAAGTAAAATATACAATATAATACAATAAGTAAAATATATTAAAAAAGTAAAATATACAAACAGGACTCTTTATTTTAATATTAATCACAATCAGCCTCCATATTGGTAAAATGAATTATTGTACATTGTTTTTGTTTTTGTACATTGTACATTGTTTTTATAACGCAATGCATATTTTTGTGAACAAATATCATAGTCATTTGGCCGCGGCCTTGCCCGCTTAGGACCCGTATCCTATTATCTAACTTAATTATAATGGTAAGAGGTAATCCACTTTCGTTTGTTGTCACTGCTTGTTTAGTAAACTTTCTAGTCAAAATCTAAGAGAAGCAATGGAACACGAATTGGAACCGATTTTATCAACTCCGAGAGCCAGATTTCGTCCGGGAAATAGTTTTGTAGATGTCTCACAAAAATTAGCATTTTCAAAACGATTGAACCTAGTTTAACAAAATACACTAAACACTTCCAAAATAAATACAATGAACAGTGAAAATAGCGAGGCAATGTGAAAAAAAAATTCGAACAAAGAAAAAGAGAGCAATAGTATGTTTATGGCTATGGAGACAGCGTTCTTTATGAATATTATAAATAGATATTGTTTACCATTAGTTCTGTCTCGATTTTACAAATTATGGTTTGTCAAAAAATATAGCCTATAATTACGTCACTAAGACGAATCGATTGACATCTCATTTATTGGAATTGGTTCAGTATTAAGATTAGGCTCTGCGAGGGCACAATTAAATTCACATAAATAAGATTGCTAAAGCCATACATAATAGTAACCCTTGTTTATATTTTTATTATGCCGTAGTCGGGTAATGAGTGGTCTAGATGTTTGCCCAGCTAGTTTTCATACAATTTTCATATCACATTCAACGAGTCCGTGTGCGTGCAAAGAAATCAATCTGCAGTTTAGTCGGGGTGCATCACAGTGGGAGTCAACGACCGGCCCAGTACAGCTCCTTCCCCCGCGACCAAAACACACGCAACTTCTCCGCCGCCCTAGCAGTTCAACGACCCCACAGACGACCCTTCAGTGCAGCCCTAACCAATTTATGATGCAGACAGATCAACTCTCCAATAACGTTAGATTTATGCATATTAAAATATTTACCTGATAATAGCGGATTTATTAAATCTTAAAACTGAGACATGATAACACAAATTTTAGTGGTTCTCCATGAACTTCAGCTTTATAATTAGATATATATTATAACGAAATAAGAGATTTAAACACAACCTTGGTACCGGAAGAGAAAAAAATACACCTGTTATTGTACGATCACAGGCTCTCTCCCCTCGCTCTTATAAACTTCATTGTTGTCTCATTGTTACATTTTCCTTTGGGGTGTTGTCTGTCAGCAAGGTGTGTAATATTGAACATTCGAAGTGTATTTCAGGTTGCAAACATACATACCGACGAGTATAATAATAAAATCATCACTATTTTTGTACAGACGCGTCAGGGACAAACTAGACGAGAAATAAAACGGCGAGGCGCGGTCGTTAGCCAACCTCTCTAAACAAGTTTTTGGGTCATAATTGCATATACGCGACATTCAATACTTCGAAAGCATATCCTTATAATAATAAAGATACGGGTATCATATATATGTGAACAGCAATGTAAAGGTACAAATTTGATACGAATGCAATTTTATGCGAGGGAATCACAAATGGAGTTGGATGTCGGTGGCGATTTGTTAGTCTGGAGAACGAAACTCAATGTACAGTCGCAACAGTACAATCTATAACCATGGATACCTTGAGGCGCTACTAATAAGGGTCAGTTTTTAGTGGTATTGAGTACATTAGCGTACTGCTGATTGTACGTCGCGTCGTCGACTGCACTCGCGACCGAAATACGCTGTGCTCAATGAAATACTCGCTCGTATGAAAATAATGTAATGAAATAATGTTCGTACCATCATAGTACACATCACCTCAATATCAGTGCAAAAAGCCCTTTCAGTATCCACTGCTGGACATGGGCCTCTTCATGCACATTGTTTCGTACATGAGGGATGTATGGCGTATGGCTTTAAAACGCCACGCTGCGCTGGCCAAGCTGTTGGCGAGTCCACTCTTTTAGAGGTGGTGCAGTTCTTCGGCACTTGTGGTAGCAGTTTTGTTATCCCTTAGTCGACTTTTACGACACCCACGGGAGATGGGATGGTGCTATTCTACAGCCGGCCGACACCACACGACACTGTGCTGTATAAATGCGTACTTAAGATTAATAGGAACTCGGGCTAAAAAATAATGGCATTTAAAATATACATAAATTTTAGTTATTCAAAAAATAATTCATACATTTTTGAGATCGTTATAAATACTTATTTTAATAAATATGAATATGAAAAAGAGCAACGAGCGATGTTTTGCGTATATGCTTCACGTTGTTGTGAGAAAGGTTAGAGAAAACCTTAAAACAATACTGGAGACGACTTGGTTTCACTTCACTCCTCGAGTCAATACTTCCGGGTAAAAAAACATCCGTAAGTATAAATGATTGTGAAGCAACAAAAATATTTAAGGGTGTACATTACATCATAAGGTGACACACATAATCGACCTAATTAACTAAGATATATTGTAAACTTGCTAAAATAGACTGCTACGACGAGAACAAAGAACGTGGGCGAGGTAGAATGCAAGTGGATCAGACGACAGAGGGGAGTGCGGTCGTACCCGCACTCCCTACTTATAACTAACCACAACTTGACGGTAGCAACTAATCACACTACTTATCCGCCAGATGACAATGGAGAAAAATTTCCTCTTGATCATATGATACGAATACGAATATTGTTATAACAACAAACTTCTACGGGTTGTTTAAGGCTTATGGAAAATTATATAGGTGAGTTATACAAAAGTTAAAGTAACGTTTCGGTTTGTATTGAGCGGAGAAAGTTATGGTTTCGCAACGACACCACCGCGGTGGAGGCAAAAGGTTTCGTGACGGCTATCTGCGGCTCTTGCATAATGTGGCGCGTTCACCAACACCACTGTACAATTTTTTCAACGGATTTAACACAGAATAAAAACAGTTTTAATTTAGAAGTATTTTATAGGGCCGAATTTCTATTCTCCGACACTGGGCCACCTCCTCAGTGTCAGTCCCAGCCTGGATTAAGGAGGAGGGCGATTGCGAACATCTGGTAATTATTCTACAGAACATTTATGTGGAATAGACCGCCTGTTAAGGGTTCTAGTGACTTGTTACTACAGAAATCGATCACTGCGAAAGATACTAGGAAATACCTGCTGTATTTACCATTCTACACAGCTCTAACAGCAAGTTCGAAAACCGGATGTTACGAGAGGTTTCAGCAACTAAAATCTTACAACTAGACACGAGGGACGGATAACTCCGATAGTGAAACCCGGGCGGGGCCCAGAGTCTTAGGTGGCACTCCAACCATTGGGTCTAGAATGGTCCAACCACTGGGGGCCAATCACTCACTCACCTAATATTAAATTAACCGATTACGAAAGGAAGAGTAAAGCAAACCGATCGGACCAATATCCAACGACCTAGCTATGTTAAAACGGCTACCAAATTTACGATGGGCTCTGATAAGGTGATGCGCTATCATGTCTGTTGTTCTACATCACACTAAATAATTGCTTGCAGGACTCAAAAATCCAAAATACTGGAATCATCTTTCATAAATCTGAGCAGGTCTTGGGCTACGCGGATGACCTTGATTAATTGACAAATCGCTGCCGGCAATGAAAGGTGCCTATCTTACCCTTAAAGACGCAACCAAGGAGGCGGGTCTACACTTGAATATTGACAAAACAATATAAATGTTTGCCTCAAAAAATCAACCCGATGTCCAGCAGGACAGTAGTACCATTGGCACTGACACTTTTGCAAGAGTAGATAACTTTGTGTACCTCGGATCGCTTATCAGTTATTATCACGAATGAGAACGAAACAACCGCAGAAATTGACGAAATAATAATGGTCACTAATAAATGCTACTTTGGCTCACTGCGATACTTCCGTTCTAAACTGTTATCCAGGAACATTAAAACTCGCTTGTGTAAAACTCTGACACCTGTACTTACCTATGGCTCTGAATGTTGGGTCCTGAGCAGAAGGGATGAGAACGTGATGAGTACTCCTATTTGAGCGAAAGGTTCCGAGCCGTATCTTTGGTGCTGTTAGGACGGTCGGTGGCTTCGATATATAATTGTGAACTCCCTGAGCTGTAAAAAGAACCAACCGTCGTCAAGTTCAAGTCAAGTTAAGCTGGGACGCCTGCGCTGGGCGAAGCACATTCAGCGCATGAATGAATGTAGGGTGCCGGAATGACTTGTATAGCGAACCGGAGGGACGGAGAACTCGGGGAAGCTAGGTCAGAGCTGACCTAGCTTAGGTCAGATGGCTGGGTGGCGTAAATCAAGATGCGAAGGCGATTGGCATAGGCAACTGGAAAGAAAAAGCGACCAACAAACCCGAATGGAAGAGGATGCTCGGCCAGCCCAAGGCCCACCCGAGGGTATACAGATTTCTATTCACATATGAATTTATTAAATATATCATCAATTTCGCTCATACAAATATATTAACAAAATACCTTTGCAGTCTTTCTCTTCTCTCTGTATCTCCTTGCTGTGTTGATAGATAATAATAATAATCGGCTCCTACAAATCATTCCCTAAAAACAGGAGGAACATATTTTTCTTCTTTCACGGGACTGCGATATCTGTCAGTGAGCTTATTTTGTGTTGGTGGATATAAAAGCGTCAAGAGTGGATGTTATTTACGGTATTTACATTCAAAATATATAATATAAGTATTCATGTAAAGTGTGTCAGCGCGCGAAAGAATGAGTCCAAGTCTACGGTCGTTTACGCAATACGCGCAACTAGGCCGATACTGTGACACGTGACTGCCTATCGCATTCTGCATGCTTTACATATAGTATATCTTGTATAGAATCATAATAGCGTGTTACTCGTATATTTGTACATTCTACATATTTTTTTAAATTGTCCTATCTCTCAGAGTCAAACGAGTCAATGTTGACCTTCCGGTGCTGTCATCGATTTTCATGTTTTGTTTAATTGCATGTCTTTCTCGACCTTATTTACAGTTGGAACAAAATTATATATTTTCACATTGAAAAGTTTCTAACATTGCAATTTAAAGTACCTCATATCATTAATAAACTAATACTCGTGCATGAGTCATTATGACCTTGTTTGATTTCTTCTTCCTGCCTTTCAATGCATCTTCTCTGTGCAGTATTTCTATTAAACTCTCTTTAAACGAATGGCAACAATTAGAATTACCTACAATGACATAGGATAGAGGCTTTCATTATTCTAATTAGTTGTATGACTACCAAAGGCAAACAAGTTGTAAAAATATTTTTTGCCATGAAAATTGGCTTAGGTTGCCGGTGCTTTGTGAAATAAATAATGTTGGTAAGATATATAGTATACTGTATACAGCGCTGAGTACAAGCGAAATTTAGATTTATAAATATTTCCATTAGAATGGGGACATCCAGATTTAGGTGACACCGGCAGTGGTGGGCACTACGAGTACTTCTGTAACGGGCATCCCTACGCGTTATAATAGTTACACATTTATTAGTACGATGCCACGTGCGACTCTAATAACATATTATATAAACGACAAATCCACGAACCGTAAATGCTATTTATCGCCATATGATTAAGAGTATTGTCATTGAAGTCTTGTACCGTACTGTGACTGTTGACTGTTGTGACAATTTATTATTATGAAGTATACACATTATTGAGTTCAAAATCATTTCGGCGAATTAAGTACCATGTACTACGATAAACCTAATTAAACGTCTAGTTGCAGAGTGTAGGTAATGAGAGGTGTTTGGCTCGTGGCTGGGCCGCTGTCGGCGGATCGATACAGACGCGACCCTGCCGTCGCCGTCGCCCTGCCACCTAGTACCCCTGCCAATTTTACACGAACCCCGTACCACGCGAACCCCTTTATACACTGCATATTATGCAAAATAATGCATGGGCAGTCGCAGAACTTAGTAATTTGGATAAATACTATAGACATTGGATATGTTAGCTGCCCAATATAATTACTGTCTCGCAAAAACTCGCATTATTATGGATTTCATAACGGATACGTCTACCGACACCTCAGTGTTTTTCTCCGACCCTTGCCTTCTATTGAAGGAGAGCGAAAATTGCCAAGTCTTCTGAACAATCGAACGGTTCGCACCCAGCTATCACGTTACTTATTCGAGCAGTATGACAATGTTAAGACTTTAATAATTGCTTAAAATTGTTACATCACCTTTTTTAGCCCTTTAAACAGAATATCGCAATAAAATAGCTATACTGATTTTTAACAAAAACGAAGAGTAGATTAACATTTTATAACATTTTTTACTAAATGAATATTAGAAAAAAATAGAAAAGATTTAAATGAAGAATGTTCATTTTCGCATCTCTTATTAGCAATGTTTGAATTATTTGAAAAAATTTATTTAAATTAAAAGAGTTTATAATAAGATCACTCCTGTGCCCCCGGGCACGATAATCAGATACGAATCTAAGTATCTGCTAGGAATGCAAATGGCCGAATTTGATTATTACTTAATCAAGAAACACTTGAAGACCACAATACATAAATACCCTATTAAGATTTACGTCGGATGTGGTTTGATAATAATTTATTTGAGTATACAACGTTGCACATTTGCGACGCGATAAGCTATCGTTTGCTTCGTGAACATTTAAGATAGATTCGTGGCATTTACTCGTAGTTACGACGTTCAATATTGTTTCATCTGTAAATGTATAAATATCTCCGATAATAAGAAAAGAGTTACTAAACATTTTTTAATCAATTTAGAAGGAAGAATATGTTTATTATTATTATGGCGACCCTGAAAGTCCATTACCACCGTTGGCTTGTTAGATAATTTTGAAATAAGTAGCAAATGAGTGATAGCAACAAGTTTTATCCAGAGTTTGCTACGTTGACTACATGGTACGGTGACATCAATCACACAATAGGTATCCATTACATAATGTTAAGATAAGATGATTTGTGAATGAGTTTGTGTGATAGGAGAAATATGAAGCATATTGTTAACTAGCTTTTAGGTTATAGGCTAGCTTAGAGGATCGTGGTATAAAAGATCAAACACAAATATGAAAAGATATTAAGTTTTGTTATACTTACTAGCTCTTATAGGTATAAGGAATTTTGAGTTGGCTAAGTAACAGTAAAAAGTATGTACACGTATAAGTATATGTATAAATATGTATAAAAGTATCTTGCAGGAAAACATTGGCCATAGGAAATATTCGGATATCTTCGAAAAACGTCGAATTCATAAATACATATGACCAGAAATACTAATACCCCTAAAATATTTTTTTCAATAGATAATAAATTTTATACGTAAAAATTTGCTTTCGTCAACTGTTACTGACCTCATTGTAATTACCTAAGATTAATTAATATTTTTTTAAAACGATTCCTATCAAAGTAATAATGTTGTGATGCAAAATCCTTCACTAACGCCTTAAAAAGTCACATTATTATGCCCAACACTCAACTATAAGTCGCTTTTTATAGATTCTTCAGTATTTCAAAGACAAGGAAAACCCATAAATAAAGAAGTCGGTGAAATTATTTTTAATATATATGTTTATTTTTTAACTGTACGAACAAAATTTAAAAATACGTCCGAAAAAAAATCTATTTTAAAAGAGTTTGTGATGTAACTGGTCTTTCCCGTACAAGTATCCGTAAAATTGTAAGAGCTCATGACAACAGCTCCAATTCATCAGAAACTCAAAATCAAGGTAGACCGAAAAAAAATCTTATTGCATCTTAACGATTTTCATTATTCTGTTGTAAGAAGAATGGTGCTTAATTTTTATTTGAGGTTTACATATCTATTTCTATTCTACAGGACGTCTGATTATAGTACACGCAGGTAGTGAAAATGGATTTATTCCTGGGGCTTTATTAATGTATAAATAAAGTCTACAACAGGAGACTGTCATAATGAGATAACAGCGACAATTATGAAAAATGGCTACATAATCAATTGATTACTAAATTACGTAAAAAATCGATATTGGTCGTGATAATGTTGCATATCATAACAAATATGTGGAAAAGCCTCCGAATTCAAATACATTGAAGCAAGATATGAACTGGACGGTAAAACATGATATTAACGTCGATCCATCTTGGACAAAGCCACAAAACTACCAAGTTATTCTTAGTCATAAGGAAAGATTTATGGAATATGCCATTGACAAAATTTGAGCTGAATATGGACACTGTATTGAGATTACTGCCATATCATCCGGATTTCAATACGATTGAAAACATACGGTCGCGGGTTAAGGGTTATGTAGCTCAACGAAATGGGGTCAACCAAAATCTCCTAAATGATCTATAACGTTTGACTGATGAATAGGTGTTGATTTTTTAAGATATAGTGTGAATAAGGCTAATAAAAGCAATATAAAGTTATATCTACATACATTACACAATATAGATACTCATTATAATCAATTATCTGTGTGCAAAAATATACATAAATAAGTAGAAAAATGTAATACGATTATCAACAATATAGTGACTTGTTTAGTAAAGATATAATATCATTAATTTTTCAAGGGAAAGTAACAGCTCTATCCATATATTTCTCTGCACTGACTCGTGACATGTTCATAAAGTTTTGTATTTATCTCGTAATAAAGTATTCAATTATAGGTACGGTTATTCATAGACGTGGATGACGCGTTCGGGTGTTTCCGGATTAGCCGATGGCCAATGTTTTCGTAATGTATCTGTACGTACCTATATGTACACTACGGGAGAATATGAAGAAGCCTGCGTGTAATAAATAAGACGAGACATCAGTCTTTTCGTTTATTCACTAACACATGCCGACTGAATGAAAAATCTTAAAAACCCTATTTAAATTATGGAATAAATACTTTGTGATAACAGCGATAAAGTTCATAGGACATTATTTGAATCGATATTCTAAATTCAAACAAACATGAATTTGCGTCGATTTATATAGAGCAATTACAAGTGTGATTTTAATCAACAAAGTGTGACAATGAAATCTAATAAAAGTAGTAACTTAATAGTAAACCATTTATAGAAACATGAAATTTGCACTGTAGATAGATCTTATGACAGATGTATCTATTAAGGAAAGATTTTTAGAAATTTTACTGGGAAGAGGTGGAAAAAAGGTGGAGATTTTTATGAAATGCGTATATCTCAAGAACTATTAGCAAGATACTTAGATTACTATTAGCAATCTCAAGTTAGAGACATGAAATTTAGCATATAGAGTTCTCATTCAAAATAATTAAACAGGGGTGTCATTAGCATTTATTAAAAACTATCAATGTGATTATCAAAAGCGTCTTCATTGCTGCAGTACTCGTTTTCACATTTTATGACCTGATCACAAACATTTTTTCCATTCATCTATACCAATCATTTTTACTTTTTCCAATAAAAAACTTTTGATGGTTATTCATGTAACCTTTAAGTTGCAAACCATTTAGCAACGTAACGTTTAAGTTGTGACAATATATTTTGAATCGGATTAAAATCAGGGTGGTAAGGCGGTAATCCCAATACGGAGTGGCCATGTCCTACAAGAATATTGTTTACGAAATATTCGGCGTAAATTTCTTTATGCTGAAGAATAATTTCATATAACTGAGTTGATTTCAAATGAAATATGGTGTTTATTCGGCCAATTTATCATTGTTTGTTTGGTATTGTTGGAATTCGGAGGTCTTTCAACATATTTATTGTGATATGGAGCAATGTATATTACTAATAACTAAAACTGATTCTTTTGGCAAATTGGGTGTTAATTAACTGTGAAGCCATTGTTCATAATTGTCACCATTCATCTGAGCATGGTAGTCATTCATTTTATTGGAGGATTTATACATTAAAAAGGCTCCAGGCATAAACCCTTTCTCATTACCGGCATGTACTATAATGAAACGCTGGCCCTTTGATATTTGTTTTCGTACTCCTTTTTCAAAGGACCTGTAAATTTTTAATTTTTGGTGTGACTAGGTGTGTATATACGATTCATCCATATATTGAAGAAATATTTTTTCCCACCGCTCCATACTTCTTTATTTGATCTAATTTATTTAATTATTTTCAAGCGCACATCACTTTTCTCCATTAAAATGCTTTGATTATCTTCAACCTTAGTAGACTTAAACCCCATTTGCCCAAGAATTTTTCTTAATGTAAATACAGAACCTTTAAAATTAATAGAGTGAATTAACTTCATTTTGAAAGATTTGATCAGTACTTCTTTAAATCCTAAATGGAAATCGTAAATTATCCTTTTTCTTACCCCGTAATCAAAGTCAGCCGTTACCCCGGTCAGTCAAAGTTACCCCGTAATAGGGGAGGCCTATGTCCAGCAGTGGACGTCCAAGGGCTGAGAAGAAGAAGAAGAAGAATCAAAGTCATCTAGATCTAAACAAACATTTTTTTCAGCCTCCCTTTTTTGGGGACTACTAAATGTAGAAGTTTTCTTTATTGTCAGCTTCTTTTAATATCTTCTACAAAGTGAATCTAGAAATACCGGTACTGCTTCAATTACACGTCCTTGAACCTTAGTAAAATAGGGTCTATCATTAGTTTTTAACTTATTAGCCTCAAGACAGAAATATAATTATATTTTATAAATAACTTGCCAAGCTTCCCTCTTTTAAAATCAGATGCCATAACTGTTTGTAATTTATGTTATAACTGCTCTGTATAAATATTCGAATTGAACGCAAGCTACTCCTATGCTGCTTCAAATGCGACTAATTATGATTCGTGTAAGTGCGAAAAGAAATTACGAAACGAAAGTAGACAATGATGCACGATGGCTTTTTTATATTCTGTGGTGTAGGAGTATATGCAAATTAAAATTTAGAAAAATATGGATGCTTATAGGAATGTACCATATTACAAACATTTCAACCTTATTGTGCAACAGACTTGTTCTCGACTTTTCCATTGTATGAAATAAATGATAGATGGCATAAAATACGAACAGCAAATTCGAAGGTAATATTTATCTATGTAGAAATTGGAAATTAAACAGGATTCCTTAATTTATTCAACTGTTGCTTGTGGCTTCGTCCTCTAGGAATTAAGATTAAAAACTACCGTTAAGTGTTGTTAATTCGTTCCACGAACTATAGGTATAATAAGTATGCCAAAGGTAACATTGAATATACAAACGTTGATGTGTTCATTTCATTTTTAATTTAAAATCATTTAGAATTTGGATTGTTTATTGAACATAAGTGCGAGTTTAAAAACGATTGAATCTTCAGTTGCTTTTAAATTCGCATAAGTTGTTCATTATTTCATTTTCAATGTTCATGTCGGGAGGGTGAGGGTGTATGATGCAATCCCAAAGCCGATGGACGCGCCCAACTAGCCACGTTTCACCACACTCACACAGCACTGCCGTAAAATGCTAAATTTCCCATTTCATCCCATCCTGTCGAATGGACACAGTCCACCAGGTGGACTGTATGCTCATGCATACTATGAAATGAAACTAAATAATATAGTTTTTCAATATGAATTCTGTTGTGTCGTGGCGTGGCATTAGGAAGAACTAATCAAATCACACAAAACTGATATTTAAATTAGCTTCAAATAGAAGAAAGAAAAAAGATTTATTATGTGTAATCAAGTGTTTACTTGTATATGATCACTAAATTAGTTTTTCAATTTCTTGAGACAAACAGCATTATTTTAACATTAGCTACTAATTAAATTAAATTACTTTGTATGTTGTAGTACTACTGAACATTAACCTGCTGTTGTTTGTACTTGTGGAAAATTATAGTGTTTTAAAATACTTTATTGTAAACTAATTTTGACTAATACTAATACTAAATTAATTTATTGACTTCTATGTCGCTAAGGGGACTGATAGTGCGAATTCATTCTCTTCTGGAGACCCTGGCCAGAAAGAAATGTCGGCACACCATTAGCCTTACATAGCCTTAAACCATTAGCCTTAGAGTGGAGAAAACTTGGAAGCATGTGTCCAGCAGTGGATAAAAAGTACTATTGTAGAATACCTATGCCATACATTTTGCAGATATATAAGGTCGGGGAAAAAGTTTCTTCGTATTTTATATACAAATTCAAGACATTTTTTTAAAAAGATTAATTATACGTAATTATAATATATATGTGCCGTTTTGTTCTATAACTTGTTGCCATCTTGTAGGTAGTGACATAATCCCGTTGCTGTAGAAATTTTGGGATTTTTGGTCAAAAAATTGCGACAAGTAGTTTTGACAGTCCTGTCTTGATTAACATCTTGATTAACCTTACACTACCTAAAGAATTCTGAAAAGACCGAAACAAGTGGAAATCTGAGGGCGCAAGGTCAGGGCTATATGGTGGGTGCATCAACACTTCCCAACCAAGCTCTCTCAATTTTTGCTGAGTGGCCAACGATGTGTGTGGTCTGGCGTTATCATGATGAAAGACTACACCCTTTCTGTTGATCAATTCTGGGCGTTTTTTCTCAATTTCTTGCGCAGTAGAGTAGAGATCCGAATCGATGGTTTTGCCCGGCGGTAAAGCTCATAATGAACGATGCTCTTCCAATCCCACCATACACACAACATTACCTCATTGCGCGTTAATCCGGGTTTTGCCAGTCTGTGGAGCTTGGCCGCACTTAGACCATGATCTTTTCCGCACGTTCTTATCGTAAGTGATCCACTTCTCATCACCAGTGATCAATCTTTTCAAAAATGGTTCGGTTTCATTGCGTTTTAATAGAGAATCGCAAACGAGTACACGGTTCATTAGGTTTCTTTGAGTGAGCTCGGGTGGTACCCAAATATCGAGCTTTTTTGTAAATTCTTTTTTTCAAATGAGTCAAAACTGTTTTGTGGTCAATGCCCAGTTCATCAGCAATGTCGTAACTACTTATATTTATTTTTTATAGACTACTGGGCGGACGAGCAAGCGGTCCCACATGATGGTAAGTGTTACCGCCGCCCATGGACACCTGCAACACCAGAGGGTATGCGGGCGCGCCGCCGACCTTACAAAATCCTATTCACAGCTCTCTTGAAGAACCCCATATCGTAGCATAACGGAAAGACCTCTTGAGGCAGTTCGTTCCACAGCCTACGGGTTCGCGGTATAAAATAATTTTTGGACCGAACAGTGCGCGACACCTCCGTATCGTGGAAATGCGGATGGACCGCACTTCTGTGACGGGAGGTGCCGATCTTGCTGCACTTTTTCACAAATGGCATCAACTTTATCGGTAACAGGGCGACCGGAGCGAACTGTATCTTTAATATTAAGATTTCCGGACTGAAAACGCTTAAACCAACTTTGTACTACTCTTTCTGACACTGCATTAGGTCCATAAACGGCACAAATTTTTTTCGCGGCTTGTGTCGCATGTTTCCCTTTTTTGTAATAAAACTTTAAAATGTAACGAATTCTGAATGTCTATTTCTTATGAATTCTATTTCTTCGTTAAATTCACTCATTTTCTTGGACAGAAAAACAATTGAAAAATGGCGGGAAATGTATTTTATTTTTGTATTTCTTTTTCTTAAATGTTACCTTTTTAATGGTATCATAACCAGCCAGGTACAAACAGTTCAATCAAAGATATTCAATCACAACTTCATACATACGAAATACGAAAAGACTTTCTTCTGGACCTATTATTTATGGTTACAGTTATGTTGTGGATTATATTGCCTGGAAAAAATCGCTTTAGCGATAAGGCTGCCCTGCCGGTTGTACTTCTAATAACTTGTACTTTGTTTTCCTCTGTATGTTTTTGGTGTACAATAAAGTGTATCTTATCTATTTTTTCTTTTTTTTTATAGAGAAGAGGGCGGACGAGCAAGCGGTCCCACGTGATGGTAAATGTTACCGCCGCCCAGACCTCTTGAGGCAGTTCGTTCCACAGCCTAAGGGTTCGCGATATAAAATAATTTTTGGACCGAACAGTGCGCGACATCTCCGTATCGAGGAAATGCGGATGGACCGCACTTTTGTGACGGGAGGTGCGGTTGTAGAAACCCGAGGTGGGAATTATATTGAACAATTCTTCAGAGCATTCCCCATTGTACAGGCGGTAGAACACAGAGAGATGCAACGTCTCTCCGAACGCTGAGAGGTTCTAAACTGCCCGTGAGAGTGGGATCGTTGACAATACGAACAGCACGTCGTTAGATGGAGTCAAATGGGTCTACTTGGTATTTCGGTGCGCCGGCCCAGAGATGTGAGCTTTACACCATATGGGGCCTCACCTGAGCTTTGTAAAGCATTAGGAGTTACCCAGGGGTGAAGTACTGCTTCGCTCTGTTTAGCACACCGAGCTTTTTGGAGGCCATTTTGGCCTTACTTTCCAGATGACCCCTAAATTCGACTTTGCTGGAAATGTCGACACCAAGGATCCCAATACTCTCCAAGATCTTAAGAGGTATGCTCTGAAAGCAAGGTGCTACGACAAAAGGGTTTTTTTTAGCGGTGAATGCACAGACTTGCGTCTTACTGGGGTTGAAATCCACTAGGTTCAGGGAACCCCAAATCGAGACTAGATCTCTTCCACTCGACTCTCTTCCACTCCGACTCGAGGGATGTTGGCGCGACCCCTGTACAAGGCGTCTCCAGTACTGTCATCTGCATAGCAACGTATGTCACCAATTTGCAACAGGTCGTTGATATGCAGAAGGAACAGAGTTGGAGACAGCACGGAGCCTTGCAGGACGCCAGCGTTAATAGACATGGTGTCGCAGCAGCTACCATCGATAACGACTCTGATTCTCCGTCCAGTCAGGAAACTGGCAACCCATTCGCATAATCCCTCGGGTATTCCGAAAGATAGTAACTTGGAAAGCAGCGATTTGTGCCATACTCGGTCAAAAGCTTTCGCAATGTCTAGGCTTATAGCCAGAGCCTCGCCTCTACTCTCAATGGCGTCAGCCCAGCGGTGTGTTAAATACGCTAAAAGATCACCAGCCGAGCGATTATGGCGAAATCCATATTGACGGTCGCTAATCAGCTGGTGATCCTCTAGGTACCCAAGGAGCTGTGTGTTTATAACACGCTCCATCACTTTGGAGAGGAGGGAGGTGATTGCTATTGGTCTGTAGTTGGCCGGGTCGGTGCGGTCACCCTTTTTAGGCAAAGGGTGAACATGAGCTACCTTCCATGCTGATGAGAAGCTTTTTGTGGAATATGAGAGCTTAAAGAGTCGCGTAAGCACCGGAGATAACTCGGGAGCGCACAATTTGAGCACTACTGCAGGAATACCATCTGGCCCACTCGACTTTCGGATATCAAGAGACTAGAGCTCGCCGGACTTCACACTCGGTGAAACAGATTTCTGGCGTGGAGCTTGTGCACCTATATTGTATTATACACTGGTCATCATAAAAATCGGCCCACCTGCATTTTTAACGGAGATCGCATTTTTTTGTAGTGAAATAAAACAAATTATTTTAGAATCGAAACCTTTAATTAAATTTGTTTATTTTAAACAATTTTAGCACAAAACAAAGAATAAAATGAGTAAAACTTTTCCATTTTGATTAAAAATTGGAAATCAATGATTTTGCCATATTTATAAGTTGAATTTGTACACGTTGTAATTTTTTATTCTTAAGTATTATGACGACAATTCTTTAAATTTAATACTTTGTATTCCCTCCTCTTGCCCTTATGACAGCTTGCATTCGTCGTTTTAAAGATCTCATTAAAACTTTTACCACTCCTTGAGGAATTCTGTCCCACTTTTCCTTGATGGCGGTTTCCAGGTCTTCTAAGGTTGTGGGGGCTGGATTCCGAGCTTTAACCTTTTGTTTTAGCGTGTCCCACATGTGTTCTATAGGGTTAAGGTCAGGGCTTCTTGCTGGCCACTGCATAACCCGGATGCCAACCTCTTCAAGATACTGGGTGACTATGCGCGCTACGTGCGGTCGTGCATTATCATGCATTAATTCGAAGTTTTCTCCGATGTAGCCAACATATGGCACCACATGGTCTTCCAAGATCTCCGTTATGTAACGTGCAGCAGTTAAGCCGCCCCTCCTTATGAAAACCAGGTCCGTGCGTCCCGTCAAAGAAATCCCACCCCAAAACATTACAGAGCCTCCACCATAACTGACGGTTTCTTGTATACAACACTGGGCAAAACGTTCACCTGGTCATCGCATGACATTACGCCGTCCATCTGAACCGTATAATGTCATTCGGCTCTCATCACAGAAAAGAACTGACTTCCATTGGTCTATAGTCCAGTCGACGTGATTTCTCGCAAATTGAAGTCTGGCTTGTCGATGAGCTGTGGTCATTTTCGGCCCCGTTGCTGACTTGCGTGGTCTTATGTTCTGCTCATGGAGTCTCCTTCTCACAGTACTGTCACTTATAGCCACACCCCGATCTTCACGTAAGCGTCGCTGGAGGTCAACACCAGAGAGGTGTCGATTTCTTAGAGATGTTACCACAATAAGCAGTCGTCTCTTTCAGATGTGACCCCGTGTCTTCCAGATCCTGGTCTTCTTCGATACTGGCCAGTCTCTAAAAACCTTTGGTAAACTCGCCGAACCGCAGAACGGCTGAGATTTAATGTTCGGACCACGACACGTCGACTCAAGCCTTGTTGCAGCAGAGTCACAACTTGCGCCGCCTCACTTTCAGTAGCATCCATTATTTTAAACACAATCAACGAAAAATACAGTCTCAGTTAACACAAATTTTAACTAATTAACAAGCGGTTCTTTAAAAGTTCGTTTGATAATGGTAACACGACTCGAACGAGTTCCGACGTAAACAATCAAATCAACACTCAGCAGAGTTTATGTTAAAAACTTTGATAAGTACCCTCAAGTGCACTAAAATGTAGTGTAAACAAGATGTCAAACATCTTATCTGTCCACAGAAATGAACAAAACTGTTCAAAGACACTTAATTTTGAAACAATAAAATAAAATCATAAAAAACGGGGGTGGGCCGATTTTTGTGATGATAAGTGTATATTGTACCACAATAATGACTATTGGTTTTTGTTTAAATTCTTAATTAATTTCAGAATTATTAATATTAAGTATTAAGTATTAATATTAAGAATTATTAAGTATTATTTAATTAACAATACTGCTAATAAAAATCATAAACATATATAATAATATTGGGAATATTGACAAACAGGGGACAGGAGGAGGGTGCAAGTCCATATTCCCTGAGTGCTTCTGACTGGCCAAGTTACCCCCCTCTCACAGAAGACTACCGTAAAATGTACTACAGTTCACATTCCTATCAGATTCCCTCCAATATACTCATATTTCAGTAGTAAGCGAGACATGTCAGAGCCAATTTCCCATCTCTACACATTCTATCCTCTCGTGTCTCATAGAGAAGAAAGTTTAATGAATTCCAGAAAACTCCTTATTCAATTACGTTCCTGATCCCCCATACTTCCCAAGGAGGATTAGGAGATGTAAAGGGATTAGGAAAATTCATCATTCCTCTATACTTCTTATTCCCCATTTCCTCAATCCTTTTTCCAAATCTCCAAATGTAAGCAGTGCATTCGGGGGTGTGTCAACATTTGTTGATCTGGACTGATCTTAGCATGTATCGCAAATGTCTGTGGGTAATATGCACTTATCACCAGGTTTGCTTACAGGTTTGATACAGTATATCAATTTCTTTCTATAAAAAAATTGACAAACATTGGAATCTACTGTTAAGATGGTTTTTGTGGTTTTTATTACTATAGTACTTATATATTTTGGTTATTTTTTAGGTTTTAACTTATTGAGCATGAGAGCTTCATTAAAAGTTGAGCTAGTAAAGCACTTTGACTTTGAAGAGAATGACAAATACAACTTTTCTTGATCTGAGGTTCAAAACTAGTTTCCTGGAAATAGTTCAAACTGAAAGTATGAAAGAAAAAATTCTATTACAAGTTCTGTAAATGAGTTGTGATGAACCTAATGATGACTCTTCTCCACCTACTAAGAAAAATAATGAAAATGATATAACCATTGTAATACACAACAGTTTCTGGACCTGCTTTGAGAAAGTCGCTACAGACAACACGCAAACTGAGGATATGGCGAAAAGTGCTATTGCAAATCAGCTAAATTATTATTTAAAAACTGTTTGCCTAGATCTTTATATTTAAAAAAACACATCATAACTTGAAATGTGGATTTGTCTTTTATGTGGTTACAATTATTCTTTCATATTATTACATAAAGAACTTATGAATCAGGTGTAGCATCAAGAGATCCAGATTTTGTCATTGCTGAACAAATCTTTGACAAAGAAATTTAACAAAGAATTAAAGTTACAGACAGCTCAAATAATCAGCATTCTGAAATGGAGTGGGAAGACCACATCTGTCATAGTAACAATAACTAATGCGGTAAATGTCTAGATGCGTATCAAATGGAGACTATTGTATCAAAGTAGGGTAATTAAATTATAAAAACTGATAATTTAAAAAAGTCTGCGGTTGCACCTGGATGAGAAGAGCAGAAGTCCGTGTATAGTGATGATCTTTGGGAAAGGTCCGATTTCTAGCTGTAAACTGACACAAGTTAATGGTATGGTAATAGTATTATTCAATGAATCAAGTATACAAACAAAACTTTTCGCATACCACAATAGTTCATGGTTGAAATAAAATATTTAAAAAAATCAGACCTACTACACAAAGGAAAATCAATGACAATGTAAGTACTAAAATATGCACGAATTCAATGAAGTCATGAAATATATAAAAGCAAGAACTTCTTTGTTACTTAATGGGGATTTTCTCGGTAGCTATAGCAGAAACACTTCATCAAAAACTACCTTCAAGCTTTAAAAACAACTACCTGGGTAACAACAAAGAAGGAAGTAGTTCGGACATCATGACCTTCTAAAACAAATATAATGCAATAGAACAATCAATATCGGTTTTTCGGTAATGGTAATGTATTATTATACTTACATGATGGAAGAGTCCCCTTGGAAACAGATATGTAACAAGTAAAATTTTGCTTATTGGCCTAATTTACACACACAAAACGAATTCTAAATGAGACGTAATAAATTGCTAAAACGCAGTCCCTTTATCGTGAATGATGTTTGACAAATACTGGAGTTGATTATTATTTTCTCTACAAATTTCAAGGAATTGTAATTATTCACACTTAGTCCACAAAATGTCACTGTTTCGATATGTAATAACACTATTCAATTTTGATCCATACTGATTTTCAAGTACCTAATCAATGAAAGAGAACAAAAACAGCTGGTAGATACCTAGCTACTCATTGAATTTTTTCTCAAGTCCTCTCCACAAGCAAGGGTACAAATTTTTTTAAAGTGACGTAAACCGATAAAAACCGAAAATCTACGGTAAACAGATAATTAAAATAAAACAAATAACTGGTTATATAAGAAAAATCATTATTTGCCATTAAACAATAAATGGAATTATTTTCTTAATACTTTTAATAGTTAACGGTCTAAGCTTAACACATACTTCTTGTAAAAAAAAGTTTCTCAATATTGTTATCATGCCTTACTTAACTCACAAAGAGGCAATTATTTAAAAAACTTCTTTTTTATTATAATATGCCTACCAATACAATAATACCAATACCTTGCAATAGTTAGGGTTAAAATAAACAGGAATTCTTTAATATTATTATGACATATAATTAGTTCAAAGCTATATGTGATCTCGATGGTATGGTGCTTTGACAAACAGTTCAAAGTTAATAATTATAATATGGTAGGTAGGTCAAGGAAAAAGAAATGAACTCTTTTATTTTTCAGTATTTTTATGAATCCGAGTAGGTATAATTTTAAAGAAATAAATCTTTATACATATCATAATTTAATAATTCCTCATTATCTTGTCGAATAGCAATATAGTCGTCTTCCTTTGTCAAACTTAAGTTTTGTAAAATTTCCGATGGCGAGGGCAAACTCTCATCAACAATCGGTAGAGACTCTATTAGTTCGTCTATATTTGGATTGAATTTATGAAGATTACTCTCAGCGGTGTCTCCATTAGTTTCATTGTTACATTGATTATTAGTTTGTGACTGTTCTCTATTATTAAACGCCTCTTCAATTAAGGTAAAGTTTTCAGTTTCAGTGTCTTCTAGCGACAGTTTAGCTCCAGATCGAACTAATTCAGCATTTGCTTCTGATATTTCGGGATAATTTACGTTTTCATCAAGTTGTTGTGCTACATTTGTTGTCTGGATACTGTTAGCATGTTTCTTTATAAGCTTTTCTACTAGATCACCAGTTTGTCGAACTACAGTACCTGGAGGTTGAGCTTGGCATTTGTGAGTTCTCTGTGATACCTGTAATATAATACAACACAGATGATTACAATAAAATATTACATACTAATTATACAATATTACTATATTTCCCATCATATCCTATTCTGCAAATGTACTATTGGGTTTCAGTAGTAGGTAAGTGAGATATATCAAATCCCATTCCCATTTCATTCTATCCGAACTTATACTATATCCTCTTCCTATCCCCTCGAAAGAAGAGTATAATGAAAACTAATTTCTTATTCCATTATATTTTTGAATACACGCGCCCCAACCCCATCTCCCCCGAATAATATTGGGAGGTATAACTGGATGAGAAGAAACTGAGGATCTCCCCTCATCCCGTTAAGCCATTGGAATACGAGTATGAGGGGGCGACCCCTATTCATATTTCATATTAGGTACTCCATATTCTCCTTTTACCCCTTGTTTTTTAACCCTTTCTCAAAATCCATTTTTGAATCAGGATTAAGCAACGTATCCGGAAGCGTGGCTAACATTTGTAATTCTGGTCTGATGTTGACATGTATCGCGGATGTTCATAGTTGACTGATGTTCATCGCGGACGACAGAATCCACTTGCCACCAGGCGGAGTCTGCTCAATTGTCATTCCTTTCTATAAAATATCACGCTTATATATTAAAAAAACTAATTTCTAATTATTGAATCTCTGTCGATAGCACATTTCTTCCTTACTGGTACCCGCCCGGGTTATGGAACAGGTCTCAGCTAAGTTCCTTGCAATAGAAAATTATAGGCTCGTATATATCTACCCATAAAGAGGTTTTAAAGCATAAATGCAATAATTGGATATAATATACTTACTTTATATCGAAAACTTTTATTACAAGCCGTGCATTTATAAGGCATAACTCCTGTGTGTATGCGTCGATGAACTAAATATGAAACTCTTTGACGAAAACATTTTCCTAAAAAAAAACAATTTAAACATTAGCGACACGTATGCAATACCTTCGTAATGGTATACAAATATAAAAAAAATAGGTAATCATTAATTATCTTTACAGTAAAGAATACTAATTAAATATTGCCGATTAACAATCTTTGTATTCCGCAATCATTTCAGTATGATTGAGTAAAAAAGATCCAAACATACTTTCAAAGTCCTCACTATTTTATATAAGAGTACAATCTCTCATCGTTCGGTCACGGTCGGAAATACGATGATGATCATCGGCATTTTTTAATTAGTGATACTGTGTGTATGCCGCACGTTTTCGGCTGGCTTTAGAACAGCACAATCACTCTTTCCGTGGCGTAGAAGGCGACTAAGTGATAATAAAGCTGCTACCACAAGCCTGAAGGAATTAAACGATACCACCTCTAAAGAGAGGATTCGCCAATCCGCTTGGCCAGCATTTTAAGGCCTTGTACATCCATAATGCACAAGACGATGTGCACGAGGAAGCCCATGCGGACGAAAAAAGGGTTAGTAACAGTTACTGTAAAAACAATACCGACCACAAGTTTCACAAGAAAAGGGTTTCTCTCCTGTATGGATCCGCTGATGATTGTGAAGCGTTGACAGTTCTTTAAAAGCACGACCACAATAGCTGCATGTGTGAGGTTTCTCGTCATTGTGATACAACAGATGCTTGTGATAGGATTGTTGAAACGTAAAAGTTTTATTGCACTGTGTACAAGCATAGGGAGTCTCTCCTGTAATGGAAATACATATATATATTATATATATATACATACAGTGGTGGTCATGTAATTAGAAACGCCTTGTAATAAACCTGTACTTTCAATAAATAGTTAACCATGTGTATATATATTTGCTATTAAAAGGCTTTTGATAATCTTATAATATATATATATTATATAATATACTTAAAATATATGGAACCCGTAAAATTAAAATACTTTATTGTATAGTTAAACAAGTGGACGTTTAACGTAGGTAAAACCACACGTGGACAACTAATTAGAAACAAAATAAATAACTAATATAAAAATTAACGAATGAAACAAAACACGAAATAATACGATTAGAAATCACAAATACTTTACTCATAGACAATTAATATTTGGTTGGGCAGCCGCTGTCTCCGATTACAGCCCTACAACGACGTGCCATTGATTACATTAACTTTTCACACCGTTCCAAGGGGATGGATCTCCACGCTTCCACAAATGAGTGATAAAGTTGATTCGTGTTAGTGCTGCGTTTATCCGATACTATTTTCTTTACAGTATACCACAGATTTTCAATCGGATTTAAATCCGGGCTGTTTGCAGGCCAGTCTAACACGCACACCGATTCATCTTTAACAAATGTTTTAACGCTATTTGCCGCGTGTTTTGGTTCGTTATCATGTTGAAATACCCATGTAACAGGTAAATTTTCGTCAGAATATGGAATCACTGTCTCTTCTATTATGTCTTTGTACTGGAACTGATCCAGCATCCCTTCATTCTTTCTCACGGGACCAACTCCGTATCTCGAAAAACATCCCCATACTTTGATATTCCTACCGCCGTGCTTAACTGTCTTCTTCGTATACTTGTTGGGGACGACGTACGTATCGTTTGCCATCAGAATTCTTCATATTAATTTTAGTCTCGTCAGAAAACAAAACTTTTCTCCATTGGCGAACTGTCCAGTTACCATACTTTCTAGCGAAAGTTAAACGATTTTTTCTGTGTTGCCTGGTAAGAAGTGGTACTCTCCGAGCAAGCCTCCCGAACAATTTGGCTTCAACTAACCGCCTCCGAACTAGTCTTGTGGATACGTTTCGAGGATCTTCTTGAGAGAAAACATCCTTTCGAATTTTATTTGAGCCTTTAAAATGGTCCTTCTTAGCCAAACGAATCATAAGCATCTCCTCACGGGCTGTGGTCTTCCTTGGTCGAACTTTTCTAGGAACCTGGTCGATTGTCCCATGTTGTTTGTCATGTGCAATGGCATTAAATATTACGTAATCTTTTTGTATGACCAGTTTCGATTAAAAGGCAGATTAATTATTATTTTACTTGTAGATGTGTCACAACTCTTGTTTTTACCCATTGTTAGCAATAAATTAGAAAAAATATGGATAAAAATTTCGAATTAGCGGCAAAAATATTAACAATAAGACGTGGCGATAGAAGGAGCCCTATTTTATTTGATTTTTCAAATTTGGAACAGAAATCTTTTTCTGTTTCTAATTAGGTGTCCAGCGCCCAGTATGAAAGAAATCGCTATTTGTTTACATTGTTATTAATTAAAAAATATTCTTATATTCATCTTAATAAATATACATATGTATATGTTTTCCCTAATATATGTAAAAACATTTTAAATCGGTAAAAAGTTTCAGCCTTGGAAGAGGATATAATGTTTACATTCACAACATACTCCTATGAGTACCTACTATTACTAGACGTTTCTAATTATATGTCCACCACCGTATATATATATATATATATATATTGACAATTGGAATATAATTGCTGTTTACGAATGTACATAAGTATGTTTCGAGTGCTATATCCTGAGAGATATAAGATTATTCAATTAAATGATATTTTAACTCAGTGTATAAATTCTACAACAGCATACAGATCCCACGATTGTTAGAGAGATTGTCTAACTGTTAGAGTAACTGCGTATCTAACCCATACTATCTGTTAGATATTCGATATGTTGTATCTACCATACCAAACCAGTGGTATGGTATGGTAGACTCATGTCTCTTCACTGCTTGATATACTCGTATGCCTCTCCCAAAGTTCGCCACCATATACGATCTTCTGCCCTTGCCATCCAGACACCACCGGCGACCTTCATGCTGCGGCAAATAAGGTCGAATCTATGTGGCTAAAATTAAATAAAATATAAAAATAAGTGTATGTTCAATGCTTGTTTGATGTAGCAATAAAGCCGATAATGTATTTTGTTAAATGTGTGTTATATCAAGCATTTATCTAAAGCGAAAGCACTGTGCGTTGTAGACATTAAAAAAAATGATATAGATTTAGTGTTATTGATATGTACTAACGCAGTTGGACTATAATTTCTGTTATGAGAAAACATTCTGTCTGATGAAAAGTACTGTTGTATAAACACTTTGTATATGTGAAACCGCCAGAAAATGGCGGGTATTCAGGAAATCCACATTTTGTTTTAAATATGACACGAAATAATGAAAATATTAACTCATATATCTTAGGATATGATTCTCTTGATATTAAAAAAATAGCCGTTACAGCAGGTATCGTACAAATTAATACGTTCTAGTCGTATGGAATACCAAGATATGTGCATATATTTATAATGAGATGCTAATATTTATAAAGAGGGTAAACCAAACAAATTTCAAAAACATTACGAACTTCTCATATCATTGAAATACAGTATGACAGTAATAATTCACTTACTACTATAGTATATTAATTTCTTCGTGTTAGTTATGAATTACCTCCAAAGTAAACACCAATATTTTTAACCTGTATGTAGACGTTTATGTTTCTTCAGAAAGTATTTTGTCGTAAAACATTTTTGACATACATCACACTGCCATTGTTTGTTATCATTTCTTTCAAAATTAACAGTCTTATTATCTAGACGCTCCTCTGTGTTTTTGTCTTCAGTCTTTACTCTGTCGTCATCTGTTTTATAGTTATGAGAAGAAAATCCAAAATGTGCTACTCTTAAATGAACCATGAGGGATCCTCTCATTTTAAAATTTTTTGGGCATAAATGACATTGATATCGAGTAAAGTTTTGATTAGAGTTGTCGTTAATGTTATGTATTAAGCATTTGTGCATTTTCAAAATGTTAGCATCGACAAACTGTAGACCGCAGACATTACACGTAGTGTTTGTTTGTTTAAGCAATGGTTCTGTTTTTACCATCGGAGCATTCAAAGGATTATTTTTGTGTGTGCATTCATTGCTTGATCCCTGTGATATAACAGACACTGTATTTACGGAGATCACTGGCAATTTTGGGTATATCTTAACGTATTTCACTGGTGCAGTTGTCGTAGATGACGTAGTTTTATTTTTAGATCCCGACGCTTTAAGCTTCTTTTGCTGCGTTGAAACCACGTTTTGGTTATCTGGTTTAGATTTGCATTTTGTATCTGCATCATTTTCTAATATATATTTTGTATTTAAGAATTTTACGTGACTAAACAAGTGTATAGTTAATTTGTCTAAACCAGTTACTTCTTCTTGGCAAACAGGACACGGTATTTTGTTCGTTGATACACATATTAATCGATCTCTCAGTGACTGAACAGAATCAAAAATTCCAATATGTGAACATATTGGGCAAGGCAATGATGCCGCGTCAGCACTCATCACATCACAAACAATATTTTTTGATAAAATATTATTAACAAACAGTGGCGATACGTTAGCGCGATAGAGCGAAACTAAGACTCCAATGCGCTATTTTTAGGAGAACTGCGTACTTATTATTTGGCCGCACTTCAAGACATTAACAACACTAACATTTAGTTTTTATTCACAGTACCTCTGCTCTTCCTGTCCAAACTGTAGAGATTCTCTATTTAATAGAGCTAACTTTAGCACCATTCTTGCATTTTTGTTTTCTCGTTTTCTTGTTAATTTTTAGAATGAGGAGTAATTATGATAATGTTTTATATTCTAAATCGGGTCTGAACGCATATAATAAAGGTATTTGTTTACCTTATAATAAAGGTATTTGTATTATTTTATACAATGTGTACAAAACACGAAAGTTTAAAAAGTTATAATTATGGTAATGGTTGAAAAAAATACACTATACAAAGGATAGGTAACCATAAAAATAATATTACAGATACTTTTTAACACTTTGTGTGAAGTATACTTGAGTATGGCTCCTCTATATGGACACCTTTTTATGAGATAAACAAAAATAGAACAGAATTGGTACAGAAACCCTTCCTGCGGACAATGAGTTGCAGATATTCTAAAAGTTTATACTACTTATTTATCGTGATAGACTTAATTATTACAAAGTATTGTCACTTCAATGTCGTATGTCGTGATCTCTTGGTATTATTTAAAATAATTAATTTATGGCTTGGTTGACACTGCTATACTATCGTAAATTAAATTTATATGCAAGAAACATGGAGGTAGATCTGCTAGAAACTTCTTTATTCCACATGCTTGTACAAACATTGTATTTAATTCGTCTATTCATCGTATGTGTAGAGAGTATAATGATCTAGCTGCAACCAATAAAAATATAGATATATTGTATGGATCAATATCCTGATTCTGTAATCAAGCACATAAATGTTTAAAGGCGACTTCATTAGCTCCTATAATCATACTTATAGTTTATATACTTATCTTTGTTTATGGTATAATTCAGTGTTAGTACATATTATATAGTAATTATGTTATGTTGCCTGTTTTGGTATGTTACTCAAACCATGTTATAGTTTAAATATTAAGTAATTGTTATAAAATGTAAAATTCTGTTTGTGCTTAGTAAATAAAACAAAAACTAAAAAAAACTGATGTCAGTGTCCAGTCCCGTCGAAATAGATCAATCCAATCCCGTCGGAGTAAGTTAGGAATCACTCAATATAGTGATAGTAGGTTTAATAAGGACAGAAGAGGACTCCTATACAAAAAACGCAGTCCGATGCTTTTATTTAATTATCACAAACATTACGCACAAAAAACACTAACACAAAAAATGCATAATAGCAATGTGTAATCTGTATTGAAAGGATAGCGACAGACCGTATTTAAAATAATAAAATTTTTATAACATATGTCGTTTAATATAACTTCCATGTTAAAATAATTAAAAAACATTAAAAGATAAAACTTTTAATTTGTAATTTCAATTTGCCGCCATTATAAAAAAGTCAGCTGTCAGCTTCCCGCTAGTGAAAAGTGTTGCCAGAAATTTAGCATGCTAAAGTTATACGTTCCAAAAGGCCACGAACTTTTCTGACTACCTATTACATTTGTTTTATAATTTATTTACTACAAAAGTAATAATTTTCTCTATAATCCATTTTTACCGGTTTTATTATTTTTTGGGGTTAATCACCATAAGTTGTCACTTTGACGTACAATTCGTAATCAGCTGTCATTTCATTTGTTTTGTTTATTTTGATTTATTGACAACCACGAGCCTTTTTACCTTGTTGTTATTGCAATACTATAAGTGTTATTGATCTAATATCGTCTCGTTGCTCTAGAAACATTTATGATTTTATAACTTTACTAATAAACGAAAATTTTGAAAAAATATACATTGCATTATGAGCGAGCAAGTAAATACACCTGGCTATATGGCCCAATTATTAGAAGAACTTGGATGGAATCAAGGAACTAGAATACCTCTAGCTAATCCTGAGAATCAAAATTTGGAGAATATTTTGATAAATAGGTATAAATACAAATTATTTCTGCTACATAGTTATTGTCTTTTTAGTTTAAGTTGAAAGTTGAAATTCTATTTCAGACAAAGTGAACTTCAACGGTTAAAAGAAGCTCTTACCCTACAAAACCAAAAACGCGATGATCTTAACAAGTACAAGCATCATGTGCATACTGAATACCAAGAAAATACTGTAAGTAAAGACTAACAAACAAACTAAAAGTTGAAAGTTTAGCAGTTTTTACATAACATTTTATTTTGAAATTACAGCGTCTACTTTTTGCACACAAGCAACAACTGGAACAAGAGGTGAAGCTTCGCCAGCTGTCATGTAATGAGGTTGATCGGCTTGATAGAGATGTTATTGACTGTAACAAACAGAGCAAGGATATAACCATTCGAATTGACAGATTACAAAGTATGTGGAGCAACAATTTGTAAATCCTCTCAATTCAATACAAATAAATAGTATTACTAATTAACCAAACAGAAAGTTGATTTCATAATACTTGACAAATGATTGAGTAATAATTGACGATAGATTTAATATACTGGTTGGTCATCTTACTATTCTATTATCATTTCAGCATAATTGAGAAAAAAAGAATTAAATGTCCAAAAACGTCTCCATAGTTCAATGTTATGTTATACATTCTATGTACAGTTTCTCAAGGGTTCAGTCACAGTTGGTAATATGAAGATGGCCAACTAGCATTATTTAATAATACTGTGAAGTATTGAAATTTCAAATTATGTTGCAATATTCTACTGGACTTGAAATTTCAATAATTTATTCAAGGACATTTGAATGTATCATTTCAAACTACATTTCCGTATCTATAAAATCTATTATTTGTTTGTTTGTATGGTATGGGAAAGGTTATAAGGTTTTTCTATTATAGAACATGTATTGTAATACAACAGTTTCAACAAAGGTAAATGAGTTAACAAGTCTATTGATGTGATAATTTTTTTAATATTTATTTATATCAATTTATTCATTATTTTTTTAACCTGGATAATACAGTAGACTGATAACTTGAAGGAAGTCACCGATGTAGTACCAATTCTTGGGAGAGGTCTACATTCAGCAGTGGTGAGACAATAGAGATCTAAAAAGACCCAAATTAATTATATTTAATATTAGCATCTCACCCTGGCTGGCTTCCCACAGTTTGCATAGTAATGTTAAAATGGTTTTTTTTAATTTGTGATTTATTAACTGAATGTATGGTTATTATCAAAAATATTATCAATTAATAAACTGTGTTGTCCTTTGTATTCTTTTGATAACATTCTGGTTTAACTGTAGATTTTAATAATTATTATGTAAATGAGTTACAATTAATTATTTATTTCTTATAAATAATAAGTAAATAATAATTATAATAAATTGTGAGTAACCCATTTACATAATAATTATTATGTTCAACCACAATAACAAAAGTTTAAAATCTTATGTAACTGTAAATTTCATTTACAGACAACATTGCACGTCTGTTAAAAAAGGCCGATTCTCTGAAAACTGAAGTGTGTGGTGAACGCGTAGACCTGCAGGACTGGCATGCTGCTTTAGAGAGAAATGCTGGAGACATAACTGCTATTGAGCAGTTCACTAAACAAGATCTTTCTAAAGCAAAAGTAATACTTTCTGTCATTACTAAAGTAGGATCTTTTTGCATTCATAGATGAATGTTAACTAGTTTTTAAACTTCCAGGCACTTGAAACCAAAAGGCAGAAGCTAAAAGTGGAACATGACCGCCTGCAAGATCGCCTCAACCAGATTGTTTCCAACCTCAGTGCAGAGGAGAGAGCTTGTGAAAGAATATCTGTACAGGTCATTATAATGTACAAATTAAATAATCAAAATAAAAATTGTTTCTATAATGTGGCTCTATATGTGGTGGTGTGGGCCGGCTATAGATCGCACCACCCCATCTCTTCCTGTGGGTGTCCTATAAGGCGACTAAGGGATAACAAAGGGGCTGCCACAGGTCCTGAGGAATTGCACACTTCTAAAAGAGTGGACTCGTCAACTTAACTTGGCTAACGTACATAGAGGTATTTGACCATTCTAGCTGGTCCAAAAATAATTTAGTAAAACTTGTCCTAGGTAAAAAAATTACTACTTGATCATGTTAAAGAAACAATAACAAGAGTAACTGCTTACCATACCTCTTCCTTCACTGTTGGATATAGGTCTTCAAAGCTCGCCACCACACCCGATTCTCGGCTCTTATCCAACCATCACTGGCAAACTTCTTCAAGTCGTCTCTCTACCTGGCCAGAGGGCGTCCCACTGTACGTTTCTTAGTAGGTGGCCTCCACTCGAGAACTCACCCATCCCATCAGTTATCGGTCCTGCGGCAAATGTGACCTGCCTACTGCCACATCAGCGTGCTAATTTTGTGATGTCGGTGACTTTAGTTCTTGGTGAATCTTTTCGTCAAATGTGTTTTTGAAGAATTGCAGTTTACTTTGGGAGACAATGCTCTGTCTTATTCTACAGTAGCATACTGGTGCGCGGAATTTAAACGCGGCAGAACTGTCTATAACGACGACACTCGCTTTGGGTGCCCAACAACCGCTGCTACTGAAGACAACGTTAAAGAAATTGAAGAAATTGTTAAGACAGATCGACGTCTGACTATTCGTCATTTAGCTGAGATTATGAAGCTTTCGTTCGGAACATTTCAGTTCATTTTAACTCACGCTTCACTTTACTTCATTTAACTTTCGCGTTGGGTTCCTCGAATGTTAACTGACGCACAAAAGAAAGCAAGAGTAGACATTTCAAAGCAAAATTTGGCAATTATTGACCGAGACCCAGAATCTTTTCAACTACGTTTCGTGATCATTTATTTTATTTATTTATGGGTTCACCATTTTGACCCAGAGACGAAGAACCAAAGTAAGGTGTGGAAAAAATCGTTCTCCCCTCCAGCCAAGAAATTCATGGTCTCTGCGTCCACTGGGATGCCGAAGGTATCTATATGATCGATTATTTAACTAAAGGACAGACAATAACTGGAGAGTATTACGTAACATTGATCAAAAAACTACACGAGGAAATAAACGACGTGGAAAATTGCGGCCGGGGTGCTTTTTCATCATGACAATGCACCTGCGCATCGGTCTGATGTTGCAGACGCTGCCATCCGAACGGCTGAGTTTCAATTGATGCAGCATCCGCCATATTCTCCGGACCTAGCTCCTAGTGATTTTCACCTTTTTACCAATTTGAAAAAACACTTGCGTAGTATAAAACTTCACGGAGATGATGAGGTCATGTGTAAAGTCTTTTTTCGACACCCAGGAACAAGGCTTTTTTCCAAGGGAATTGAGCAACTTTCAAAACGTTATTCAAGGTGTATCAGATTAGAAGGTGATTTGATTACATTGAAAAATAAATACAATTTAGATATACGTTTCCTAAAGTTTAAATACTTTTCCAAAAATATATTGATCAACCTAGTAGTTCAACTCTTTAACTTATCATACTACTTAATTCTTCAAAATATATTAAGTAATTATGGGAACGTGAGAGCTTGTTTCACGTAAGGGGTAAAAATTTAAAATAACCTTAAAACCTTAAAATAGTAAATATTTCAGTTATTGCCACTAAGAATATTACTATGCATACAAATAGGTTTAGCATCAAACAGATCTTGTACGAAATATGGGCTCTAACGCCGGACTTAATAATTGTGGTTCTATAGTTATCAAAGGGTGTAAACTGTTTAATGCAAACTACTATGGCATAATATTGACTGATTTCAGTAAAGCACTACAATACACTTAACACTACAATACACTTAGCACTACAATACACTTAGCACTACAATCAAGCTATTGGTAAAATTAAATTAAATTAATTATTAATAGGTAATGGAAGGCATGGAACAAAGGAAGCAGATGATGAGCATGTGGGCTGGCGCCGTAGAAAACTTGAGGCAGCGCGACACAGACATTAGACACATTAGAGAAGTATTTTCATTACTATTTTTTAAGTTATAAAATTCCAAGTTTATTAATCAACTTATTAGTTTTTCTATGCATTTTTGAAGTGTTTGTAAATTGATGTTTACAAGGTAAATTTGCAATCGCATAATTTTTCCAGCGCTTTTTCATTTATTATTTTCATCGCTTTACACTCAAAAAACCACGGAGACTTGTCCATAGTGAATATATTTCTTCACAAACAAATGTACGTTACGCAATATACAGGCCGCCAAGAAGAAATGAAACAAAGGACATTTTTACGACAGCGTAGATAAGTAACATTGGATATATTCGGAAATTAAAATTAACAAATGCAATAAACACTGATAGGTAATCAGTGTTTATTGCATCGCTCTTTATTTCATCGCAAACTCGAATATTTCCAATTTTACTAGCTTAATAAGTTTAGCTTAATAATGGTAAAGAAGTAACCAAATCGGTATACTAATAACGTATCTATAAATTATTTTACACATTTCCTAAATCAGCATGACATTTCATAAATTTCCTAGAAATTGTATTAAATTCAGGAATTATATACATTTCCGATTACATATTATACATATAATAGAAAACATAAGTAAGTTCACTAAAAAAATACAGGGAATATAGTCCATAAAAGTCTGGTTTGTTTGTGAATATAGGACTATGCGGTGCTGGAAGCCGAAGGCAACAACGTAACGGAGCAGTGTCGCGAGCAGCAAGCGTTCTGCGAGCAGCAGCGTGGCAACAACGCCGACACACAGAAGGAGAACATGGCGCTAGCGCAGCGGCTCAGTGCACTGCGTCTGCAGTTCCAGCAGTTGGCCGAGCAGAACGTCACTCTGGACAGTGAGGTGATTGTTTTTTATTTTATGGGAAGAAGGCGGCAGACGAGCTAACAATTCACCTGCGAAGAGGATGGCCATTAAAACTCCCGTCACGTGAGTAACGACACTACATTTCCTTAAATTACATCACTTTTATAAAGTAGGTTACTTGTCGTGCCACCGTGTAGACTATCTGGTTCCCGCCTTTCATAACAAGTGACAAGTGTATCAACTGTTAACGGTAGGAGGCATCATGGCGCCCTCTGTAGTATTTATTGTACCATGATGCCTCTGAATTACCGAAAATATTATTATCATTTATAGAATAAAATATATATAAAAATTATAAACATATTTAAAGGATTAGATTTGGGTTGGATTGGAAAAAGGGGGAGGGATAGGATAGGATGGGAAGGGAATGGGCTCTAGGACATCTCACTCACTACCGAAACATGTACATACAATCGGGAAGCAGGATAAAGTGGAAAACACAGTACATTTCAAGGTAGTCTTCTTGTGAGAAAGGGGTAACGTGTCCAGTCGAGTATGCCCAGCGCCTGTGAGATTCAGCGTGCACTCTTCTCCTCTAAAAGTGTGTGACGACAATGTAGAAATGAATGAATAAATGTGTCAATAGTCAACTGTTTATTTGCTTAAAAATGTGGGTACATAATAGGGGTCTTATCATAAGAGAAATTGTATTCATACACATTCTGCCATGATAATGACGTGCAAAGGTTGTCATTAAATTATTTATTTAGGCGTTACCTTTGGATGTACTATTGGAATGACACTAAAATTCAGGTTGGCATGTGGGGGCATACAAGTGTCTAGCAAGAACCCTTTAGCTCTGGCATGTATGTGGTGCCGATGGTAATGGTGAAGACTCATAATGGTACTAGTAATAAGTCGCTCAGAAAGGTGGAATTTATGTTAATAGATACCAGCCTATCTTGAATCCAGGTGTTTATTACGGAGATATGAAACCACGATACGCACATATGTAATAAGACTAGGTAGTTTATAGGCTGATTTATGTTAATGATTAAATAGTACAAAGATTATAATAAAAAAATAATAAAAATAAGAGCTTTTATATTAAATATTAAAAAGTTATCAATTACGAATAAAATATCTGGTGCTTATCACACATGTTTATATAATTATAAAATAGTTGTAATAATGTGGAATTAATAAGATATTAATTATAAAATAGTTGTAATAATGTGGAATTAGTAAGATATTAATTATAAAATAGTTATAATAATGTGGAATTTGTAAGATATTAATGTCGTATTATGATAGGCCGATTTAGATCTAGATCTTTGATTAAAATAAATTGTTTTTGCGTATTGCGATGGAAATGACTTGCTAATTTGAAAGTTGACTTGTTAATAAGTCTGAAGTTCGGGCGTATATTCGAGAAAAAAATAAATTTGAAGAGTAAGTTTTTCAAGTGTACCTTGCGAAATTGAATTGATAGGTAGAGTTGCGAGGAATAGAAAACGAAAGAAGACAGTAATAGGCAATATTGTAAGCCTAATTTATTAAATTTTAATGCAATAAACTTTTCTTTAATATGTTTGTTTGCAGGCGAAGAGCTTGCAGCGTGAACTGAGCAACGTGCGCAATGGGCTGGAGAAGCTGCACATGGAGAACCGCCGCATCATGGATGAACAGCACCGGAAAGACGTCGCGTTAGACGCCCTCAACCAGAAGGCATGATATACATATATACATTTATTTAGGTATACAGAATATGATCCTAGGGTAGGTAAGACAGAGCTGAAACCGCGTAACACAGCCAGACTTGACACGCAATTTGGCAATTCAATTAAATATAATCTTTTTTATAATAATTTCGTAATTGAAGAAGTTTGGTGGTAGTGATTGGACGAGAAGAGCCGATGATCGTATGTGGTGGTGATCCTTGTGGTCGTATAATCGGGATTATATAACCAAATAATTATTTATCGGACATACATGTATACATCTTATTAGGTATTACAATCTTTGTGTTGCAGATCAATGAGTTGAAACAAAAGTTGACAGATTCACTGGACAAATCGAAGTCGTCAGAGAAAAGGGCGAGGGAACTGGAAGACATATTAAATGTAAGTGGTAAAGAAGTAACCAAAACCTGTGAACAATAAATCAATAATAAGATAAACAAAAATTGTTACAAGAAAAAAAATGAACAATGTTTTATAATAATCTTAAGGTTTAATAATAATTAAGCCATAATCCACTTATGGCTTAATACTAAGACAATAATATTGTCTAATATTAATATTAAGACGCTACAGTGATATTTCGCTATGGACTATGGGGATAATGGACTGTTTCTAATTCTGAGATCGGACCTGCTTCCACCACTAAATTCTTACATACTCTATAATGTGTATTGTTATGTAGGTATAAGATATTATGTTAGAGTAAGTACATACCACCCGTTTTCGGCCACTGCTGGGCACAAGCCTCCCCATGCAGATCGTCTTTTGCATGAGGAATGTATGGCCTTAAAATGACACGCTGACCAAACGGGTTGGCGAGTCCATTCTTCTAGAGGTGGTGTAGCTCCTCAGAACTCGTGGTAACGCTTTTATTATCCATTTGTCTTTTTACGACACGTACTAAAAGGGATGGGATGGTGCTACTTTAAAGCCGTCCCGCACCACACGGCCAAACTAAGAACATGCAGTGAATAATATTTATGCTATGTTATGTTGGTGCAGGAGGAGGAGCACTGCGCGAGCCAGCTGACTGTGAACCAGCAGCGAGCGATGCATTGCTCCTTCGTTGAGCAACAGAAACTGATGGCGCTCAAAAATGAGGAGAAACTTTTCCATATGCAACTCAAAGGTATAGTTTCATCACGTCCCCTAGCTTCATCGCTCGAGCGCTGGCGCGCTATATTAGTGCTATTGAACCTTAAACTTTCAGCTTTAGACTCGATCTTTTAACAACGACTTTTAAGACCATCAAACATAAAAAAATTGGACTATAACGTTCACTAGCCTTTAACTCTAGTCTTAAAGTTTCTTAGCGCTCATTCAGCGCTCGTACGTCGTTTTACAACGCTAATGTCGTCTCATCAGGCCCGTTACCGACATCAGTGTTCAGAGGGCCTCTATGTATTACATTTCATTATTACATTCTAGTAAGTATCAGATACGAACAAAAACAGAGGTTCCCGAGATGTTCTTTTCCCGATTATGGTTAAATTGAAAGGATGAATATTCTTAACTTGTATGAATGTACATACCTAAGTTTACTGCACAAATTAAATATCTACTAGGGACACTTTTAAGAGAAATATATTTTTTATATTTTTGGCAGTATCACAACATGAATAAGAAAGAGAGGTGTATCGTCAAATATGGCACACTGGTAGAATACGTCAACGTGGTCATGTGGAATAACCACATGGTATAACTTTAACTAGCTTTAGAAAGGTGGACTCAAGGATTTGTACATAGTTCTGAAGAAAAGCCCTATTTTAAGTTCAACAGTGAGCCCCGTTAATTCGCGCGACTTGTTACAGCGTCGAAAGCAATTATGAACAAATTGGAGAGCAAGCAGCGCGACGTTCAAAGGAACCTGCAAAGTCAGAAAGAATCACTTTACGCCATTGTTAGTAACTATTACGGTTTAACGTACACTCACTGTAATGTTTCGCACTAAATGTTATGTGTGGCACGAATTGCACATTCCAAGTATTTTTTTTTTGAGGTGGTACTCTAGTCGATACCTCAGCAGATAAACTTAGACACACTGTAAAACAGTGTTTTCAGAAGCGTATAAGAAATGTGATTGATAGAGAATCTCGTAGACTAGCGCTGGACACTATTTTATAGGTGTGTTTGTTTATTGTGTGTTTAAGCGTAACACAATTTTTCAATGATGAAAATCGGACATTGTTGATCGCTCTTGTTAATCCCTGTAGTGTAAACTTCCCGAAATTTATTGCGTTAAACTCGCGATTTTGATGCGGTTTTTGTATTATGTATCGTATTTATCCTGGAAGGTACAGAATAGTACTCACATTTATTTATGTATTTAAACTTTAGTGCACAAAGAAACATTGTACAAGAGGCGGACTTAATCTGCAAAGGTAGGCAGCTCATCCGGGGGCGTGCCAAAGTTTGTCATTCTGGACTGATGTTGGCATGATCGCGGATGTCTATGGACGACAGTATCCACTTACCATCAGGTGGACTGTCGCCTTTATTGTATAAAAAAACTTAATGCCTAGCGGCATTCTCTGCCAGTCAACCTTATCCCTCCAAACAATTATCAGTACGAATTTCAGTTAAAATTATTTTATAAGTCTAGCGTATTAATCACTTCCAAGTAATTGTCTATATTTTAGAATTCAATTTGTTCATCTTAACTTCTTCAAAACTCTTTCCTGAACCTGTTTGTGCTTGCTCACTGTAATACAAAACTTTCTCGCTAGAACTGTAAGAATGGTCCATGTCATTGTTGATACCCTTTAAAAATTAAATGAAGTAAGCAAATTGAATATGATTAAACGTAAAATATGGAGTGGACTAATGTTCACTTACATTGAAACAGGTATTTAATGGGTACGTGCGATGTGACTTGCGATGAGAGGCCCCTTCCTAACCGCACCACAGCCTCAGATAGTATAGAACTCACGTCTCTGTAATAACTACTGATTGTATTTCCATTGAAATACGAATACATGTGTGTGCAATTTACAGTGTTACCAAGTGGAGACGATAGGCGTCCGTGTGTCGCACATGGAAGCCGGAAAAGCTGAACGAGAATGTTCCGCTGAACTGGTCGAGCGAGAGAACAGGTCTTTTAATTTTTTTCCAACCTAAATTTTGACATATTACTTTCATAACAACCGATAGCGTTGAGTAATGTATTTAGAGTAATGAGTAATGTGGGGATAACAGCGATCAGTCATTCATAGCAAACAGGCGGTATAGTTACAGTGGCAGACGAACAAACAGTCCACCTAGTGGTATGTGGATACTGTCGCCCTGCGACATTAGCGATACACACCTACATCAGTCCAGACAAACATAGGTACCTAAGTCTCTTGTTACGTCGACTACCTTTGGAGATTTAGTAGTGAAATTGGAATTGGACTACTCGGAATGGGGATAGATAGGTAGAGATTTCTTTTTTGTGTAATTGTTACATTATAACGGAAGGGAATGGAGTATAATGGAATAAGAAGTTCTTTTCTCCCATTATACTCTCTACTTGATGGGACAGGAATGGAAAGAAATGGAAAATTTTCTGTGATATATCAATTTCACTCCCAAAACACGTACAAAAGATTTTGTATGTGAACCAATCTCAAATTTTCTCAATTTTTAAGATATGTCTATTTATCTTTGAGATTTTCACGTTACACATATTTACCTATTAAACAAGTCTTAACGCCTAATTTTTACCTTTTTCATTTCACTCGACGTTTCCGCCGGGTTACACCAACCATGGTCACGAGATGACTGAAGACTGAAGAGGGGTAGTCCCCGTCGAGAGCTGCCAGCAATTTTGCAACTGTCTGCATTTCTATTTCTTAAATTACGCCACTCAATGGCCTACACTGAGGTTCCCCATGTCATGGGTTTAGAGACGCATACAAAGACGACATACCACCCAAGTAGACCTACAAACATGTTTGTATGATTTTCCTGTTAAAGACTTACTTATTTATAGCTACTTTTCCAGGCTAAAGGACGTGTGCGCTCGACACGCGTCGCGGGTCTTTCTGCTGGAATGCCACTCCGGGAAAATTATCGACGACATGCGCCACCTCACCCGCGATCTCGAAACTAAGTCCGTCGAACATACTAAACTGGTAAGGACCGTACGACCGTTGTGTACTTTTTCCTATCCCATCTCAGTTATGTGTCATCCTATTGTAGGGGGAGAGTGCATGCTGCATTCCCACAGCCGCTGGCGTACTCGACTGACCACGTTACCCCTCTCTCACAGAAGACTACCTGGAATTGTACTGCATTTCCTACTTTATCGTATTTCCCCAATGTACGTAGGGTGGAAGAACCAATAATGGACAAGACCCCAGTAATGAACACTTTTTTCCCTTTTTCAATGAAAACAAGCATTGCACATTGAAATTTTGGTATGGCAATACTTAATCATAGACAAAAGACTTTCTATTAGCCTTACTAAATACTTCAGACCGATCGGCCACTTTGTTTCAAGGTGGCGAAGTAACAATTGAACTGTGTTGGTGCTCCTACAAAAGAATTCAATTTTATTAACAAAATCGTTAAGAGAGTGAGTCTATATTTTTCTCAATTATTTGTTTGTTATGTATTATAGCTGAATTCCAATTGATTTCTTAGTTTAGTATTGAAGTAATAGAATTAATTTATAATTCTCTCGCCGATCGACATGTTTTTTTTATAGGTTTATAGCCGATGTTATTTACTGGTTCTGACTTATAGACATTTTCCAGTAATCGACAAGTGTCGATAATTATTTTCTTAGGAACTTCTTGAGTTGGCATACGATTTTAGCTCCTTTATCCATGCTGTTTAAGTGTATGTCGAAATTAAACTGATTGGAATCCATGTACCAGTAAAGAACAGTGTCGATCACTGGATCCAATGAGTGTCCATAACTGGTTTTCATGTTTTCTTCAGATGGCTCCGAGAAAAAATTATACGCCCGAACAAATGGGCAATGCGATGGAAGCTGTTTGCAAAGGAGTGAAGGTTGCCGTTGCTGCTACATCATTTGGGGTGCCTCGAGTAACGCTGTATAACAAAGTATCAGGAAAGACCCCAATAAACTGTACGATGGGGCCTAACACGGTCCTTTCAAAAGTGCAAGAAGAAATTTTGGTCAGGTGGCTCTTAGTCCTGGGTGAAAAATACTTTCCTATATCAAGAGAATGCCTACAAGACAGCGTGCAAAAAATAATAATGGACCTAAATTTACCGAACCCTTTTACAAACAATAGACCTGGAAAAAAGTGGTGCAAATCGTTCTTGAAAAGACACCCAGTTTTGGTGGAAAAAATGCCGGAAAATCTATCAAAGGCTCGGGACAACCGAGTGTTCAATGCTGACGAGAGCGCTTTTTTCTTATCGCCAAAGCCAGGGCGTGTTTTGGCCAAAAAAGGAGAAAAACACCTATACACTGTATGTGGCGACGAAAAAGATAACCTGACAGTGTTGTTTACTGCAAATGCAGCTGGACTGCTTGCACCTCCAATGATTGTTTTCAACTACGAACGAATCCCCTCGCACATCGCAGCCAGTGTACCTGAAAAATGGGTGATAAGGAAGTCGGAAAGTGGGTGGATGTGCAGCAGCACATTCTATGAATACATAACAAACGTTTTCAACCTGTGGCTTTCAGAGAAGAAAATAGAGAAGCCGATTCTATTTTTTCTAGATGGTCACAAATCCCATCTTACTTTGCACCTTTCGAACTTTTGCGCACAAAATGGTATTGAAATCCTCGCTTTGTACCCAAACTCGACCCATATTCTGCAACCTATGGACTTGGCAGTATTTAGACCCCTGAAAGTATTTTGGAAAAAAGCTATTAATGAATGGAAAATGGAGAACCTTGGCCAAAACATAAAAAAAGAAACTTTTGCTCCAGTATTGCAGAAAGCAGTCGCAAAACTAACGGATGATTGCATTAAAAATGGATTCAGAGCAGGGGGCTTGTGTCCATTTGGGCCTGAATACATTGATATGACCAAACTTAAACACAGAGAAGGGGAAGAACCATTTAAATCAAATCCTGAATTAACAGCATTCGTCAAGCATTTAGAAAATGAGATTGTCAAGGTATTTTCAGAAGAAAAGCTGAATTTGTTCAACAAACTTTTCTACAAAAACAGAAATACAGTTGATCACTGTCTTCCTGATGAAGACACGGCTCTATATGTTATTTGGGCTAAAAACAAAAGTGAATGTGGTTGTTACATTCCTCCAGTTGAGTCAGTAATAGTCAACCGGTCAAGTGCTGAACCTACATCACCAACGACCCCTGAGCCCATCAATAATTCATCTGTTACTGAAAATGATAATTTACCCTGCACCCTGCCCCAAATTGAAGACATGACTAACCATAGAAGTTCAAATACACCAGTTACACATCAAAAAAAATTTCCCAAATCAAATTCCACGAGCGAATCACAAACTAAAGAACTAGACGACGAAGAACACACACCTATAAACCTTTCCGAAATTGTTTCAGCTCCTGCAGTACCCAAAGAAGTGTCTCTAGACGGAAACATTGCTATACCATGTCCAAGCAACTACCGTACCGATACAGTTACACCTCAAAAAAAGTCTATAGAAGCTGCTTTGGGAATCATTGTACCATCTCCATTAAAAAAAAAACCTTTTTTGGCCGGAAAACGATAGTATCAAAAAGAAAACAAGGATCAAGAGAGAAATAACACCATCGGCAGTAACAAGCAAAGGTTGGAGAGAATATCATGAAAAGAAAAAAATGGAAAAGAAGAAATAAGAAGAAGAAAATGCTGAAAGAGCAAAGAATAGACAAGAAAAGAAAATATTAAAAGAGAAAACTGCTGAAGAAAAAAAAGAAACAGAAAATAGCTAAAGAAGAAAGGAGCAATTCAGATTTGAAATTAAAACGAAAAACGGTATTTTGCGACGACTCTACTTCAGAAGACTCCGATTTAGAGATCAAATATGCCGAAAGTGGTGAAAGCTATATAGAAGAAATTGATGAGGATGATTATTTTGATTATATTTCAGAAGAAGAAAATACAATAGAACTGTCTTTAGACAAAAAAAATAAACGAAAATCAAATACCAAGGGGCAACAACAACAACCGAAGCGTCAAAGAACACATTCACCTAAAGATGGCTCTGACTCGGACAGGATGTTCCTTTGAATATATTAACTACTTCAAAGACTGTAACGCGACCAAAGAAAAGAATTAGTCCGGGGTGTTACGTAATAATGATGTACAAAGGTGAATACTTTCCTGGTAAAGTAGAAGATGATAATGAAAAACAGTACGAAGTTAGCACAATGACTTTATCGACGGGAAATTCTTTCAAGTGGCCTGACAAGCCTGACAAAATATAGTACAGAGAGGACCAAGTCATTGAAAAGATTGACGAGCCTGTGTGCATTAATAGAAGAGGTTTCTATAAAATTAAAGAAATGGAAAAGTATTTAGGTACCTGATTTGGTATTTAAGAAAGTTGAGTTTCCACAATTTTAATAAGCGATTGTGATTGTTTTTTATTCTTACTCGTTGCAATTTTATTACGGGTTACTACTGATTTGGAGTAAGGTTTAAATTTAAGAAAGTTAGGTACCTATTTTGCTATGATTTTGATCTCGTACACATTTTTTAATGTAAGTTAGGTAAATCTCAGACTGATTATTGATTATGGTTACGATTATGGGCAAGGATCATAATAACCCTTTTCTATGGGTCTTGAATAAGTTTTTGACTAAGTATGTTTTGATACTCATTTTGAAGGATTTTCCAGTTTGACTTTATATTTAATTTCAGACTGCATATTGAATTAACAAAGGAATAATAATACTTAATTGGTACATTAAATTGTATTTTTTTTTTTTTGCTTTTTACAAAACCTCAAATACCTAGCTAGCTACATCATGACATCTTTTTCGATGACTGGATGTCGATTACTAGGTAACTGTCGATTACTGGGTATCGACAACTGGATCCTAGGTGTCCATAACTGGAGATATTAGTTTTATTTTTATTTTTCCTATTTTCTAAGAATTTATTACCGATATTTCAATTATTAAGTTATGTGTTGATTTTTGAGAATATTCGTTTTCATTTACACTAATTACCGTTTATCCGATCTTCACACTTAATGACTTATGCATGTTTATTTCGAACACTGTCCTAAAAGTGTCCATTATTGGGTCCTTCACCCTACGTGTTTCGATAGTGAGTGAGATATGCTAGAGCCCATTCCCAGTCCATCCTATCCCTCCCCATTTACCAATCCATTCCTTAATCTGCAAAGGTAGAGGCGACGCATTCGGGGGCGTGCCAACGTTTTTCATTCTGGACTGATGTTGGCATGTATCGCGGATGTCTATGGACGACAATATCCACTTACCATCAGGTGGACTGTATGCTCGACTGCCGCCTTTTTACTATAAAAAAACATGGTCTCCAACAGATCAGTAATTAGTTTCACCGTTCTTTATTTTGGAAGTTTGATAATATACGGTCTTTTATGCAGTTGCAAATGTTCTAAATTTTTTTTGTTGTGATGACAGTTCATCGTAATTTTTTTTTACACTATTTATTTCATTTGCACAACACAAATCCACAAAAATGTTAAAATAACTAAAAATAAAAAGTCAAAAATTACTTAAAAATTATATTAGTACTGTATAAATAAATTAGATTTCGCTTCGGGTCATAATGTCCTCTTTCAAAATTTTTTACTTCCCTAAATATCAGTTTCCTAAAATGGCTTTTTTATACGAGGTATCCACTTTCATTCACTCTCTTAATTTACTGTTCCACTTCAGGATAGTTAACAGAAAGGCGGTCTTCTTACGTAGGTGCCCCTAAACCCATCCGTACTCATACTCATACTCATCCTCTAAACTCTTACTCAATAAATTCCCTTTATTTCGCAGCAAAGTCGTCTCAAAACGTGGATGTTGAACGTGGAAGGTAGCGAGAAGGAGTTGCGCAAGTCGCGCGAGGAGTTCCGTCGGACGCGCGTGGACGAGGCGCTGCTCCGCCTGCGGGTAGCGCACGCGGCACGTGCCGTGGCCGGGCTCGGCGACACCGCCTACACGCTCGACAAGCAACGACTACAGCTCGACGCGGTTAGCTAGCGGCTTTAGCAAGATTTGAAATTTAGAATTTTGGAAAAATCTGTCTTTATTTCAACTAGGAGTGACGACTCCTACAGTATAAAAACTTGATTATTTTTTTGTGATAATAAATTTTGTTTTTTTTTTTGTATTTGGTTGTGTCTGTTATAATAATTTTTATCGAAAATATTTACACAGAGCAATAGTCTTCTTTTAGGATCTTTTATCTCCGTTTTGGGAATCATAATGGAGATATTCTCATTCTTTTATAAACCGAATCTAACCAAAATGTATTTATTTTCATTAGAATTATTTCATTATTTATTTATTTATTTCATTATCTTCAATTTCGTCCCTTAAGCTCAAAATTGTATTCGAGGTGTATATCACCGCAGGCGATGAACGAGCGCCTGGTGGAGATCGCAGCACGTCACGACATGTTCGACGTGCAGAAGCGTGCTTTATTGGAGGACTGCGGGAAACTGCGCAGTGAAATACGCGAACGCGAGAACCGGATCGAACAACTGATTAAGAGGTACCGTCACTAGAACTGTGGCTCACGACTGGGGCGATACCGGCCCTCTGACGGCATGACCCATGGGCTCGATGAAACCTTTGAAAGCACATTTTCCCCACTCCCTTCCCTTCATTCACTTAATTAATGCAGTCTAGGCTAAGCATTTAAAAATGGGCTGTAGACCAAAAAAGATTGGGAGTCTATGCGTCAATTAAAATGTAACACGAAACAAAGCGTTAACTTTGTGTTAGACTGTGAACTGTCATTAGTTTACACACAGGACAAAATGACTATATTTTATATTTTTTCAAAATTTTAATTTCTCTAATTAAATGCCTGTTATGTGATTCAGACATTTAGAAGTCAATATATACAAAAGGTATAAGATCCATCTTAAAATGCTGTCTCAAATTTCAATAATATGATTGTTAACATGATTTCAGATACGACATTTTTATTGCATCGCTTGGAAAAGATGACTCTGGTCAACAGTTATCTGTGACGTTCTTCAAGATAAAGGTATGTTCACAGTAGTGTTATAATAAAATGAACGATCTGTTAATTAGCCATCTTCGTAGCTCGCTAAGCGTCTTTGAATGGATATCAGAGTTTGAATTTCGCGGAATAAGATCGGAAACGAAAAGATTCGAGAAAGAAAATCATCGACATAGTTCACAGAATTAGCAAACTGAAATACCAACAGGCAGGTAGTTACTTTTTTGTAGGAGGAAAAAACAGATAACAGTATAAATATCAAATTTTACAATCATTATCCTGCACTAACTCACGCGAGCTTGTTTTTGTTCAGTAGTCAGTGAATGAGGAACCCAACGCGAACGAAGCTTATTGACTTAAAGGTGTTGGTGTAAAATTTCATGAATGACCGACGATGAAATCTTAAGTCTCCTCTATCTGTTTGTAGGTAGTTTTTTGGTCTTCGTGCAACATTTTCTTTACCGCCTCGATGTTTTCATTTGTTACAGAAATTGCCACTTCTTTCATCATTTTTTATGGAAAAATTTCCTTGTTTAAATTGAGAAAACCATCTACAAATTGTTGCACGGGACGGTGCGAGGACCCCGAAAGCTAATACTAATCTATCTTTACACTCACTTTCGTTTAAACCAATTTTAAAATCGTATAACTTCATTGCACGAAATTGTTCTCGTTCGAAATCCATTGTTGCAAAGAAAAGCACGCGAAATGCAATAAAAAAGTGAATATAACATTATTATTTTTATCGTTTTGACTAAATGGCTTTCGGAATTCGAATTTCAAATATATGGTGTTTTAATAACGGTACCTACAGCTCAAATGAGCTCTCTTTCTGAAATTTGAGTATCTCAAAATTTACCTAGTCACCCTATGATACTGCCAAACGGGGTAATAATAAAAAATAAATGAATTTAACAAGATGTGCGGTTGGAGATTTATATAACATAAAAAAGCATACATGTAAAACTTTACAAAATATAAAATCATACTTAAGGGTGTAGATCGTGAAAATCACCGAAAAGAGTGTTACGATTTTTCATATTTAACCTATTTACATATGATTGATATCAATGATAATTTGTATATATTACAATCAAAGACCAATAAGTATGTTCATGCTTATATTAAACTCTTAAACCTAATAGTTGTTATATAATAAACGTCAACAAACGCACAAAATTGAGTAAAAATGCAAAAACATGACTTCGTATTTTTCAGATTTAACCCCATAAATCAACACAAATTGATAAAAAGAAACACTTTTTGAACACTGAAGAAACCAATAAGTATAGCTGTATACTTCTTTTTATACCTTTACAAACAAAGACTTCCTCTTTTAAAGCCCTAAAATCTAGATATATTTTAAGGTAAATTTTTCATACACAAATGTATGGGATAAAACGTTCGTTTCATTCGTGCAATCTCGGTGGTCTGCAGCGGCAGTTCCTTTCTGTAAGTGAACGCGACACCACGCTTGTCGGCTGCAGACAGCAGAATTACGTATTGTGAATTTGTGTTTTTTGTAAAAAACTGTAAGTATAACATTTTTATAATTAATTTATTTTCAGTTAGTAGAAAGTATCGATATAATGAATGTCTGAAAGAAAACCATGATGGAACTAGATATAAATCGTAAAAAATACAATATCTACACTAATAGGTATTATAAAGAGGAAAGATTTGGATTTTTGTATGTAACGAATAAACTCAAAAAGTACTGGACTGATTTTAATAATTCTTTTATCATTCGAAAGCTACATTATCACTGAGTAACATAGGCTATTTTTTTCGCAGGACTGATTGAATTTGAGTGGCATGCCAGGGAAAAGAAAGTTTTGTACGCATTATAAAAATATGAAAGCCAAAAGATCTCGGAATAAAATGTAAGTTCCTCCCTACTTATTTATTATCGCATTTGAACAGGGTACATTACAAAGCTAATACAATATGTCATATGATTTAGATCGCCCGATTCAGACATATACCTACAATAACATGTAAATATTGGTTTGTATTATCTATATCTATACTGATAAATAAAATTGAAGTATCTGTATGTAATATCAAAATAATAGGATTTTTAAAAAAAAAAAGGCGATACGGAGTTCGCCGGGTCGGCTAGTATTGTCTAAATATCAAATTGTGGAAGTAGGTAGGCGACAGCGCAACTTTGTCGACATACCTATACCGCCAAACAGACGCGAGGCGCCTAGCGTCTGGCTTAGGGTTGTACAAAATAAATAAAAAGTGGATAATATTGATGAATAATATTTCCAGTATTGAAAATAAAGAAAACCTTGGGGCCGAGACTCTGAGCAACAATGCTACGCGCTGTATAGAGGTAAGTTGTTATACGTAATTCTTGTAGACTTGTTACATAAATAAACAAACTACTTAGTTAGTGATGGGCGAAGACAAAATCTCAATACCTACCTATAGATTTTTCTTGCAATATTTATTATTTTCATCGAGAGACAAACACCTTAGTACCGAAATACTTCTCAATTACTTTCTCAAAAGAAAATTTACGTTCAAATAGGTGACGTCATAAAAAAACAATACCTAATGCGTAAAGAAATTATAATTTCTATTCATCAGGAACCTAATATTGTATTAATTCTTTTGCATTTTTTTAAATTTTTAATTATTTTTTATAAAAAAAATCAAGCCATTATCTTTCTTTACAGGAACTAGTTATTGAAAACGACCAAGAGGGAAAGGTGGATGAAATGGAAGTTGGGCGTAGAGTTGTAGACGTTTCTTTTTTTTTTAAAGCTCTTCAGGCCATAGGGGACCACGGTCCAATGGATTGTAAGTTAAGTTACCTCAGTATAATAGGTGAAGTAAAAGTTGGTCTGGACTCAAAACTCATCATGAAATGTAGTATGTGTAGTATGAAATTTACTGTGTGTTTGATTGAAAAGAAAGAAGATAGAATGGAAGTGAATCATCAAATTGTATCTGGTATCATATCATCTGGTGGGAGCTACTATCAGTTAAAAACATTAACTGCCGCAGTAGCCCTACCAATCATGTCACCTTCATTATACAATGAAATTAATAATACGGTTTGCGATTGGTGGGAAAAGACAGCAGCACATTCCATGGCAGAAGCTGTCAAGGAAGAAGCGGAGTACGCAGTGTCTATAGGTAGTGTTGATAAAAATGGTACACCATTAATATCTGTTGCTGTTGACGGTTGTTGGAGCAAGAGATCTTATGGTAAGAATTTTTCCGCCTTGTCCGGCGCAGCTGCGATAATTGGCATTAAAACTAATAAAGTATTGTTTTTTGGAGTTAAAAATAAATACTGCGTAGTTTGTGCACGAGCCGCAAAGAACGACAGTCAGCCCTCGGAACACCGTTGTTTCAAGAATTATTCGGGATCATCTACCGGTATGGAATCGACCATAATAGTTGAGGGGTTTAAACGTTCCATTGTTGATCACGGTGTAATTTATAATAAATTTGTAGCAGACGGCGATTCCAGTACTTATAAAAAAATATTAGATTCGCGACCGTACGGTAATTTAACAGTAGAGAAAATTGAATGCAAAAATCATCTTTTACGAAACTACTGCAATAGCTTGGAGAAACTGTCGAAAGACACTAAGTATCCTTGCGAATTGCGGAAATTCCTAAAAGAAAGGTATTTGCGTTTAAGAACGGGTGTAAAATGCGCTATTAAATATTGGGGCGATCAAAATCAGTCACTCGAAGAAAAAATAAAAAATCTTAGTGAAGATATCCTAAATGGTCCACAACACGTATTTGGTAATCACCAATATTGCAAGGAGTATTTCTGTAGACCTGATACTCGTCGAATAGAACCTGTTGGGTTGCTTCCAGCAATTGTTGGATGCGGATTAATGGACGCGGTACACATTTTAAGTAAAAGACTGTCATATCATTCTAGAAGTTTAATTCATAATTGTACAAGTAATATAGTTGAAAGTTTTAACGCAGTGATTGCCAAATTAGTAGGGGGTAAGCGTGTAAATTATTCTTCCCGTGGTTCTTATGCGGGCCGATGCGCAGCTGCTGTTGTGTCTTTTAATACAGGATCGATTCATAGTAAAACTCATGAAGTAATATTTAAATCTAGTCCTAATCCTTTGATCGCGAAAGTGGAAAATTGTAATCGTAGAATCCGTTTAATTGCTAAACCTAAATTAAGATTGAAAAAGAGCCACAGCGCTGTATCGAAAGACGCTCACTATGGACCAAACTGCGAAAAACCTGATCTGAGTCCAGAATTATATGAGAAAGCCAAGTCATCTTTTTTAGCCGATTTAAAGTTGTCTTGTGCTGAAAGAGAGGAGCTTGAAAGGTCGACCCATTTGCAAAGAAGTAGTTCTGAGTGGATGAGTACAAGGAGAAAATTACTAACCTCATCATCGTTCGGGGAAGTTTGTAAAAAACGAGAGAGCACAAGTTGTGCTGTTCTTGTTCGTAAAATCGTTTATGGTAGTAATATCTCCAGTTTGCCTGCTGTACGGTACGGTATCGAAAACGAAGAAACCGCAATTAAACAGTTAGAAATTCAAGAGAATATTAGTATACAAGGTTGCGGTTTGTTCGTCGACGATCAATATGAATTTCTTGGTACTACACCAGATGGCATTTATGCAAACGGTTTAATTGAAATTAAGTGCCCACATTCTTTAGCTGGCATGACTCTTGATGAAGCAATGGCCAAACATACCTTTTGGGTTAAGGACAAGGCTTCCAAGGGTTATGTCATAAATAAAAATCATAACTGGTATTTCCAAATTCAGGGACAGGTACATATTACTAAAAGAAACGTTTGCATGCTTGGCATCTGGTTTGGTGCTACTGTACCTATGAAAGTTTATATTATAGAAAAGGACGACAAATTTTGGGAGGAGAAAATGGAGATGAAATTAGTTAGGTTTTATTACGATTGCCTACTTCCAGAATTAGTTGATCCTCGGCAGTCACGAAGCACGCCCATTCGTGACGCGCCCAGTATCATAGAGGCTATGAAAGAGAGGAAAGAAAGAGCTTTACGTGTTATGAAAGAGAAGAACGCCTAATGATTTTGAAAGATACAGGTAACTTAACTACCCAGCCAGTCGATTCACGTAAACACGCCAGTCCAAAAGTCGTTTTAACTTAGGAACTTAGAAATCGCCTTTTGGTTTTCTGTTTTAAACGCACTTACTTATCTAGTCTTGGATTGTCATAAATCTTCCAATAGCTCAATTACTATACAATTTCTGAGTTACCTGGTGTAAAGAATCATAAAAATTGGTTCAAAAATACAGCGAATTGAGAATTCTCCTTTTTTTAAGTCGGTTAAAAGGGCTAAATTTGCAAAAAACGAAGTGACGTCACTGCGCTACGGTTTTTATTACTTACGTGAATCGGGCAGCTGGTAACGTTTTCATTCTGATAGGTTTTGTGATAGCCATTGATTTTATCATCAAATTAGCAGAAATCAGAACTTGATCCGTAATCGAATGAAAAACCATTAGAATTTTGAACTCATATTTCGTTATTGTTTAATTACATACTTTTAATTAGTATATTAATAATTTACAAACTTCTGTTAAAATTAGTAAATAAATGAATTATTTACTAATTTTTGTACAACCCTAGCACGCTTTTGAGATAGCGAGTAATGGCGACTCATATTTGTTATTGTGTAGTAAATAAATCATTTTTATACTTGTGTTTCATTTATTGACATTTTTTTTAAAACCCTAGGATTTTTTTTAGATATCGACGAGGTGATCGTAAACAAAAAGTAAGTATTTGAGTTTACGCAATAGGCACATTTCCTTGCGTAGAGATAAACACACTTCCTACTGAATTTGCAATTATTTTATTGAATGAATATTTTACGAATTAGAATAAATTTTGGTAGTGAAATTACAAATAAATAAATAGTTGGAATTTTAGGTAAGTAGAATACAAAAATGTCAGATGTCAAATGATAGAAAAACATAAAAATTGTGTCTCAACTACTCTTATTAATCTATTAAAAAGAATCAACAGCTAGTTTCCAAAAATTCAACGTTATTGTTATGCTGTAAATATTCAAGTTCAATAACAATTTCTCAACGTGGAACGTTTGTTGCAAAACATTTTGAAAATCGCGCTCTCTAGGTCATTCATCCGCCCCGTCGGATGTTACATTAAACTTTGGCGCTGCGGTCGCTCGAAATCGAGATCTCAGGCCAACAATCTACACCCTTAACAAAAAATAAATATAAATAAAATTGAAATGGTAGAACGATAAATGAGCTATTTACGCATAATACTCGTGTCCGCTTGGCCAGCGAGCGTGGCGTTTAAGGGCCATCCATTCGTCATGCACAAGACAATGTGCATGAGGACTGAGGAGGCCCGTGTCCAGCAGTGGATACTGAGAGGGCTGGTTGCATTGAATTTGCATTGCACTCGTGTTTCACATATGCGTTCTAATATCAAAACAAGGGTAATAATTAATATTTGTGTATATTTATATCCAATGAAAGTGTAAATTCATTTCCAATGAAAGAAAGGTTGTAGATAATAATATGCGTATTAATAAAAGTAGTTGCTTACAGAGATGCACATGTATTCTGTTTACCCGCGGAATGGAAATAAATTTTAATTAAAATCCACGTGGACCCACGTGGATAGTTTTCTACACGACACACAAGCCGTGACAAACAAAGTGCAGACAACAGGTTCGATAACTGATGAGGTTAAGATAAGTCCTAATTCTGATTCGTTTGGTGCCATTTTCTAATGGACGTTGTCGATCAGCATGGCTATCCTCACACGAGAGATTGCTGTCCGGAATAAAGACTTCGTGCTCAGTGCGCTTATTTATTGGTTACATAATATATAAATATTTATGCTTTATATACAGGTGAGTCGAATCTTTTTCAATCCTGAAACTATATATATATATATGATATAAGTACGTTATTGTACACCAAAACATACAGAATAAAAACACAAAAAAATAAGTATTTGGAAGTATAATCGGCGATCTTATTCCTAAAGCGATTTCTTCCAGGCAACCTTTGGACGGGTGCAAAGAAATAATGTCTCTATATATATAAATATATATAAACGAATATGGATAGATATATACCTACACATACATACAGAAAGAACTAGAAAAGATAAGAAAAAAAGGGAAAATATGTATGTACTAGTATGTAGTAAGAGTCTTTTAAACTTGGGTATCTATTTGCTTCAGTTCGCAGCGGAGCGCGCGGAGTTGCGGGCGCACGGCGCCGCGCTGGATGCGGAGGTGACTCGGCGGGAGCGCGACATCTCCGCGCTGGAGGCAACGTTGCGCGTCGTGCACGCTGCTCACGCGCGCTTCATGCACCGCATCACGCCCTTAAACGATGACAGTGAGTACTATATACACCCGACGAGTTAGTAGTCAGTTTGAATGTGGAATGCGAGAATTTCTTTATCAGAATAAACTGACAAATGTCTAAATACGTATCATTCGTGTTAAGTGTTTTAATAACCGTAACTAGTCCTGTTATCGTCCACTGTTATGAGGCAACAAAGCCGCTGCCACAAGCCCTGAGGCGCTACATGACTTTATTGTGTCCACGCTATTTTGTGTCCAGCAGTGAACGATAGGGCTGGTTACGGTACGGTTACGTTTTACCCATTCAATATTTTTTAATATGCATGATTGTTTTTATATAGAATAAAGGCGACAGACGAGCATACAGTCCATCTGGTGGTAAATGGATACTGTCATAGACATTCGCCAACATCAGCCTAAAATGACAAATGTTCGCACGCCCCCTGATGCGCTGCCTACCTTTCGAGATGTAGGAACTGATTTGGAGAAAGGGTTGGGAAAATGAGGAGGGATAGGATGGGAATATGCACTACCGGAACACACATACATTGGGGAATAGGATAAAGTAGGTGTAAATTTAAATACATATTATCGTGGACAGCGCCGGAGATAGCGGAGCTTAACGAACTGATGTCGGAATACTACAAAGTGCGCGAGCATCTGAATCAGACGCAAGCGGGCAACGAGGCGGTCGAGCAGCGCGTGACCGCCGCCGCCGCGCGCCGACAAGTACTCGCCGACAAGCGCGACCAGCTCGCCGCCAGACAGTCAGTACAACACCATTGTCGCTCCTCCGCTTCCGTCCTTGGTCTGCTAATGCGATTTTGATACTACACGATTCTGTTATATACGTACACCGTCCTCGCTGACGAAGACGAGGACGTTCCCCCCGCGACACCGTTAACACAATGAACTCGGCCAACACTTTACCAAGTATCGCCAGGCTGAGCGACTTCCGAGCTCGCCCTAAAGTAAACATGTCTCTCCATCGCTGGATATAGGCCTCTCCAAAGCTCGCCATCACACACGATCCTCAACTTTTCTCACCCAACCACCACCAGCGAACTCCCTCAAATCATCGGTCCAGCTGGCCGGAAGACGATTTTGTCTAGCACTCTGTAAACGTTCAATTCATTTGACAAGTTTTATGAGGTTTAGAAATAATGGGGGGTTTCAACCCCAGTAAGACGCAAGTCTGTGCATTCACCGCTAAAAAAAACCCTTTTGTTGTAGCACCTCGCTTTCAGAGCATATCTCTTAAGATCTTGGAGAGTATCGGGATCCTTGGTATCGACATCTCCAGCAAAGTCGAATTTAGGGGTCATCTGGAAAATAAGGCCAAAATGGCCTCCAAAAAGCTCGGTGTGCTGAACAGAGCGAAGCGGTACTTCAAACCTGGGCAACTCCTTATGCTTTACAAAGCTCTTGTGAGGCCCCATATGGAGTACTGCTCTCATCTCTGGGCCGGCGCACCGAAATACCAATTGGACCCATTTGACTCCATCCAACGACGTGCTGTTCGTATTGTCGACGATCCCACTCTCACGGGCGGTTTAGAATCCCTCAGCATTCGGAGAGACGTTGCGTCTCTCTGTGTGTTCTACCGCCTATACAATGGGGAATGCTCCGAAGAATTGTTTAATATAATTCCCACCTCGGGTTTCTACAACCGCACCTCCCGTCACAGAAGTGCGGTCCATCCGCATTTCCTCGATACGGAGGTGTCGCGCACTGTTCGGTCCAAAAATTATTTTATACCGCGAACCCGTAGGCTGTGGAACGAACTGCCTCAAGAGGTCTTTCCATTGAGCTACGATATGGGGTTCTTCAAGAGAGCTGTGAATAGGATTTTGCAAGGTCGGCGGCGCGCCCGCATACCCCCTGGTGTTGCAGGTGCCCATGGGCGGCGGTATCACTTACCATCACGTGGGACCGCTTGCTCGTCCGCCCACTAATCTATAAAAAAAAAAAAATGTAGTACCATAATGCACAAAATTCGCTTCATAATCTAATTCATTCTGCGTTTCTTTCTGTGTTATGGAGATAGAAAAGAATGTACTGTACTTTTTATTTTTATTTCTTTCTTGAAAGTGGCAGACGAGCAGAGAGAGAGTCTTGTTAAATAAAGCACTTCTTAGGAGCACGGTACGCGTTTTAAATTTGATATCAAAACTTACGATGTTTGCCGCTTCAGTGTTCCACGCAACCCATATTCACACAAAATCATGTATTATTTTAAATATTACTAGATTTAATTTAAGCAATATTTGGTCTATAAAAAATAGTTGCTGAAGTAATAATTCCCGTATTGACCAAAATCTATAATCTTGGTCTGGAAAAAGGACGGTTTCCTAACTCCCTTAAAATATCTCTTATAGGCACATCCCATATACAAGGGAAGGGACGGAAATCATATTAACATTTATAGGCCTAATATATGTCTATGAGCTCTGTCAGATGACGCTAGATCATGGCAGCATTGTTACCTTCGCCGATGACACGGCTATTGTGTTTCACGAGAGACGTGGGAACATACATACAGATATGCTGAGAAGGGACTCCATACTGCAATGAACTGGTTACGTAGTAATCTACTAACAGTTAATGTGGCAAAGACCAAATATATGACCTTCTCCTTGCATAAAACCACAAAACCTCCACTACATCTCGTTCTAAAAACCCATGACTGTGGCATAGATACCTCTTTGATGACACCCTGTGCGTGTCCTAACCTAGAATCTGTTCCTACCATTCGCTACTTAGGTATTCTCCTTGACGACCAATAAACGTGGAAACCGCACATCTATCTTCTAACATCTCGAGTTAGAAAATTGACATGGGTATTTAAGAAGTTCCGTAATATCGTTAATCCTAAACTTCTACAAAAAATTATATCGTTCTCTGCCAATATATAATAGGTTATTGCATATCTATATGGGGAGGACATGCAGAAACTCACCTCATACATTTAGAAAGGGCTCAAAGGTCCATTTGAAAGGTGGTGGTGATGATGAAGAAAATTTATGTCTCCAACTATATTCGGAATGTAAACTGCTTACTGTACGTCAACTATACATACTGAATTCTCTTCTTCATCTCCACAGTATTCTTCCCTTCGATCCCAAAGTGCAGTGTAACAAACGCAGAATCGATATTGTGTGCAACACAAAGACATATAAAACTTATTTTATCCGGCGAGAGCGATGTTTCCTTGTACCCTTCTTGTACAATAAAATTAATCTACAGTTGCGGATTCATCACCTGTCTAGCTAGATATCAAACTAAACACAAAATCAAGAACTGATTATAAACCATGATTATAATGACACCGAATCCTTACTTATACCAATGCGCTAAATTATTCTTATCAACCTATACCTAACATTTTTAACATCTGTAATTCTTATTCATACACACACCCATACATCAAATCACACTCAATTACATATATTATTGACTCTATGTTAAATATTAATATAAAATTGTATATCTAAAACCAAAACTCCCACATTCACATACAGACATACTTACATAAAACATACACAACGTACATATTATACACAACAATTACCACCTGAATAAACTGTTTTCTTAAATAGCTGTAACTTAGTACTAAGAATAGATGTGAGGGAAGGAGTTGACAGCTGTAAAACAGATTATTCTAGTACAGATGTCAGCACACATGGTCCTTGTGAATACCTACTTGTAAATTTTATGTTTTTGTATGTTATATGGTTTGAACCATATAACAAACCAAATATATGGTTTAAACATATAATCTTAATATTAATAGTATGATTGTATGTTTCCTCATTTAATGAAAAAAAAAATCCGTGCTATAGAAACACTTATATAAATTTAGCAATTAAACAACTTTGAACGGTTTAAATCGCGTATATTTAACATTATTTATATCCCGACGTTTCGAACACTTTGCAGTGGACGTGGTCACGGGGTGACTAATTGATTTTATTTGTCACTTGAGTTATTAAGAAATTATTTGAACTACCGTCTGAAATTTTTTAATCATAACATTCCCTATGCACGCAGTATTCGCTCACGGTGTCCAGAGTCCACCGTTCAAAGTTGTTTAGTTGCTATGTATAGTAATCGCGAAAACCTAAGAAAATATTACTTATATATATTACACTTATACATTGCTATAGCTAATGGTTATTTATTTGGATTCTAATAAATTAATATACAAATGGTGCCATTTCAGAGCGGACACAGAAACGGAACTGGAAAACGCTCAAGAACGCGTTACGCGCCAAGAGAGTCGCTTACAAAATGCACACGAAACCGTGAGACATTACACCAAGCGCGCCAAGAAGCTGATCGATGGTGTTGACGAGTGGCGCATCTTCCAAGTAAGTGTGTGATGCTGGGTCTGGATCTGCAGACGGTTCTATTGGAGCCTTGGGCAGTAGGACTTATAACTCCCAAAATACAACTGAGCTACATTTCCGTATAACATTACAAACAAATAGTCTATTGAGTCAATTGAACTAAACAGAATTAACTTACCGTAGTTTATTATGTGAAAATCATGTGATAACGGCTGATCGTAATTTTAACTATAATAATATTCTATAGATAATTGTTCAGTCCATGTCGTTGATACGATTTTTATCCACGTAAAAAAAAACAAGTTTGATTTTTTCCTAACAATTTTTTCAAGCAAATCCCAGTTTAGTCAGAAAAACAAAAACAACAGAAGATTTTTGTTACTAAATGGTGTTTATTAAACTAAGGCCAACCAGTGACGACCGCTGTGACAGCTACGGATAGTGATACTTGTGTCTCTTATGGATAAAAATGTGGCCAAGTGTGTTGGTATATTTCATGTGACCTACATAAATGTAATTGAAAATTATCATCCACATACTAATTTAAAATTTATGTTATATTTACAAATAAAACTACATATTTAACAGTCCCTTTGGGGTTATACGTAGGACTGCCATCTTGGGAATACCCTATTCTTTAGGGAAGGGTATTCTTTAGGGTATCCCTTTAGGCTTTCGGGTTTACCCGAAGGAGAAAAATCTATATAAAACAAAGTCGGATTAGTTACACCATTTATAACTCAAGAACGGCTGGACCGATTTTAATGATCTCTGATTTGTTGGATTCGTCTACGCCCCTAATAGCAGAATAACTATTAAAATATCTGAAAAATTCACGGAAAAAAAATAATCTAGAAATATATTGAAATAAATAGAAAATACTCGAATCGAAATTTAAATAAAAATGCTTTTTACCCAAAAAAACCCAAAAAATTTTTACTTTGCCGAATTACTCAAAAATAAAGGGATGTGAATCGTATTGTCAAAAGTTAAGAAGTGTATCCTATATGATAATCGTAAACGTTCTCACAATGGTTGAACTCAAGAGTCACAGTTTTTCAGTTTTACTAATTGCAGTAGACATCAAAATTAATCGTTTGGCAATGTATAAAAAGCTCGTAATATACAATGCCTTCACATAACATGACTTTGTTCGGAGTGAAGCCTGGCTTTGGGACTATTTGTGATGACTTACCTCGCTTAGACCAAGATCGTTTTCGAACATTGTTTCGACCTTTATATACCATAAATAAACAAGGCGACCACCTTGACTATACAAATTACTGTCCAATTGCAATACTGTTGGTCCTTAATAAAATTGTGGAAAAGATGGTGGTGGGCCAGATTAGTTATTTTCTGGAAAATAATAACATATAGACAAATGTACAGCACGGTTTCCGACAGAGCCGTAGTAAGACCACAGCGCTCGCTCGATTCGCGGTCGATGTCAAAACGTAGTCTCAATGACGAAGCATGTGGTGGTGGTCTACATTGATTTCAAAAAAGGCTTTTAATACCCTGGACCACCACCAATTGCTGCAGACCATGGAGGAATGCGGTGTCCATAGACCTCTCCATAAATGGTTCGCCGCATACCTTCAGAGCCGAAAGCCCGAAAGCTTCAAACCGTGACTGGGGACGTTGCTGGTAGAACAGCTCATGTAGTGTATGATGTGCCGACCGGTTCATTGTGCACGTTCAGTTCAAGCTCGCGGCATTGGCTATTTAAAGTTTGTGCACGTTTCGACGACCAAGACGACGACCAACGTGCGCGACTAAGGTCAACGTAATAAGCAGGAACAACAAACAGAAGGTGACCGACAGGCTTATTGCCTATCTTGCAGATAATTTGCAACAGGCGAAATCGCGCAATTTTTGGTGTCAAATACGAAATTCGAATACGAGATTTCGTCTGTTAAAAATTGTCTACAAGATAGGTAATAAGCCTGCTGGTCACAAAAAAAAAACACCATACAACAGCAAATACTGGGGTAACGTAGTCTATACACACGAGTACGAACGACGGACAACTGATTGTCCGACTGTTTTTCAGACACAAAATGGTGGCGCTAGTGCAGATTGGGGTGACGATAGTTAGGCCAGTGAAACCATTTTTTACCGATAATATTTAAAAATGTTATGATTTAATGATCGTTATGATTTTTGGAAATTTTAATTTAGAATCTCAGTCGTAAATTACCCTACTGGTTCTATCACAGCTTAATATTAGACTTAATCAAATCACACAAAAGTGATCGAATTATTAAATTCATACGCTTCTAACATTTTACTCAGACTGCGTTACAAATATCCGGTACTGGTATTCAGTATCTTGACCTACATACTGTCTTTAAAAAACACACGACGTAACATTGCAACAGCGCGTCACGGTTTGAAAAAATAATAGTACTCTTAGTTATTAAAGAATATTTAGGGCTCCAAACAATCACTTTTAATGTAAAATTGGCTAACTCTGTCAGTTTCGCGTGAAATGTATTTTGAGAGCGCGTATTAACGATGAAAATATTTTTGTTGTAATTTGTACGCCGCTTCATGAACTGTCAAATCGGTAATCTGGCTTAACTATAATTATGATAAGTTCTCGAATTGTTTTATTATTTTATTTTAAGGGTGCTTTGCTAATTCCCACCCACCCCCTCATAAGATAATAATTTTAGTTTTGGAATCGTTTTATTACTTAATTGTTAAGTCAAAACCTTTGTCCTTGCACATGTACAGAAACACCATTTTATTTCCTTTGAAATTTTATTAGTTACAATTTCTTTGGTATTTTTGTTCCTTCACTGCTTTTTTATAAAAAAAAGGCGGTGGACAAGCATACAGACCACCCGATGGTAAGTGGATCAGTCCAGAATGACAAACGTTGGGACGTCCCCGGATGCGCTGCCCACCTTTCCAGATTAAGGAATGGTTTGGGAGAAAGGGTTGGGAAAATGGGGAGGAATAGGATGGGAAGGGAATGAATGGGGTCTGGCATATCTCACTCACCACCGAAACACCTACCTACGTACATTGGGGAAATACGATAAATGCAGTACATTTTAAGGTAGTCTTCTCTGAGAGAGGGGTAACGTGGCCAGTCGAGTGCGCCCAGCGACTGTGGGAATGCAGCGTGAAATCTCCCCCAAAGACAATATATTAATATCCCCAAGGTTATAATTTCACTATAGGTATATATAATATATATATATAACTAATATATATATAGTGAAATTACTACTACTATATATATTTAAATAAAATTTACTGTATGTGCGGCGCTATGGCTATTTATGCATTAAACTGTGCCGGAAAGTGTCGTCCACAAGGCCAACGGGTTAAGGTGGAGACGCGAAGAGGGGAGTACTTCGCACTTAACTAGCCGATTAATAGAAAAGCTTTCTATTTTGCGACAAGTTATTACTTAACCCCCTAATCTACGTCCAAACGAAGTTATCTACTTAACTCGTCAAACTGATAAGTTAACTCACTACTTAACTAAATATAGTGTAAATCGGGCATCACGCGGCCGACAAGGCATCGCTATCCAGTGCACTCTTACTTCGTTACTTTTCTATTCCAGTTTGGAACATTACGCGAACAATCTAATAATTACTTTCACCAGAAGAGTAGTATTATTGAAGTCACCATACACAACGTATCCACAAAAGTATCTTAAGTGTTAATTGCTTTCGCTTCGACCCTCACATGCGACACACGCGGGCCGCCGGTCAGCATCTCGCCGGTCACGAGCGGCCTCGCGCCTCACTGCCAACGCCTCTCAACAGTTTCATAGAAATTGGCACCTCCGACCGGCGCCGCTGCAAATTCGTCCAACCAATGTAATTGGCTTAAGTGTTGTGTGGTGTGTTACAGTTAGCGGTGTGGACCCGCGAGTACGGTGAGTGTGCGCACAACGCGGTGCACGCAGTGGCAGCGGCGTGCACGCAGGCGTCGCGCGACGTGTGCGCTCGCCTCGCCGCCCTGCTCGCCGCCACCGACCTGCAGCGGCACCTCGCGCGGCACCAACGCGCGCTGCACACCTTCATACAGAAGTGAGTTGTCACGTTTTGTATATTTATAGTTAATACGTGTTGTTTGTATAGTTTTAATGTAGATTTCTGTACATCAGTGCTCCCCAACATTTTTCACTTGCGGACACATTTATATTCATTTCAATTCTTGCTGGACACCTGAAATAAAAATATAATTAAAAGTATAGGGGTATGTATAATAAAAAAATACATGTATTCTTTATTTTTATTTAAAACTAGCTGATGCCTGCGACTTCGTACTTTTAGACTTTAGAATATGTTTGGTTAGCTTGCTTCCCGTGGGAACTCTATAATTTATCTGGATAAGGAGTGTCCTAAATGTTCACCCGATATATAAGCTATAATCATGCCAAGTTTAATCAAAAACGGTCCAGTAGTCAGACAGACAGACAAAAATCCAATAACTGTAATTTTGGACTATGTTATCACACTGCAACGACTTTTCCAAGAAAATATTAAGTGTACAGACTCGATTCTGTTACGATTTTATTATTTGTATAGATTATTTCTTCACATGGTGATAAAGTTAATTAAACAATAACTCTTAAACTCCAGTCAAATTATTGTTTACATTTTACTGATTAAACTAATATTTAAATATATGTAGTATAAATCCCAAAAAATACAAAGTGGTCTCTAAATGGTTTTAAGTTGTCAAAGTCGGAAGACATCTAGGAGAGCCTCCAGAGTCGGAGCACGGATGCGCCGCTGAAGATGCAGCTGCGACAGATCGAGTCCAATTATAGGTTTATAATTGGATAATTGGACTCCAGCTGCCGCATTATGTTATTTTCTCGATGATAGATCGGTTTAGTGATGTTCGAAGTGTTTCATACCGACTACCGATTCGATTGTATTATATGTAAACAATAAAATCGTAAGTAAAAAATGCCGATTTTTTTATTCTTACAACACTGACTATAGCGAATAATAAATAACTGTAACACATTGCTTTAGTTGTTTTATTTACAAATAAATACCTACATATTTTTTCTTCTAAATATATTTTTATTTAATAACTATTATTTTAGAATTATTTTATGTGTGATAACGATAACTTATAGTCTGAGGTATGACTCGGAGAACGTCACTATTTCTTCGCCCTCAACAATAAAGTACGATATTGTTTCGAGTACACTTCAAACTCAATAAATACGGAACTTGATAGGCATGGAAACGTCAAATAGAACGTAACACGGAGGACGAAGTATAGTAGTTTAAGACCTCTAAGGTCCGGTTTGCTGCAGTTCATCTGAAGCTGTTCCTCAGCCCTGTCTTTTGGCTAGAAGGGGTAGTGTTCCGACGCTTTAGGGAAGCGAGACCTAGCAAGAATAATCCGTATTAATAGTTAAGTTTAATGTATTCTAGGTTCAGGTATATATTGAATATTAGTTGCCTGAAATAAATAAATAACATTCAATCTCTATTTCCAACAGGCTTATGTCGGACACATCATATCAATCAAAGGAGTCTGTGGCACTTATAGAAGGTAAGGACCTTATTTCCTACCCAATCATTACACTATATTACATATGATTGTTAAATAAAAAATCTAAATTTTAAAAACTCACTGCAAGGCAAACTGCTACACGATTTACAGGTACTTACAACATTCATTAAGTGGGATTAGAAATTAGTAATAAAGACAAATAGTTGTAAAATGATAATAATTTATTTGTAGATAATTATTTCGTAAAGGAATACATGTATTTAAACTCTGTTTACGTTAAGAATGCAATGATTCATCGTTCAAGACAATAGACATCAATCACCCTTTTTGACCAATAGTCATTAAAGTTTCACTCACCGAGCGTTGAAATTATAGGGCCTTGAGTGATAGAAGTAACACTGTTGAATGTCACTAAAGTAATAATTGTGTGAAAGTAATTTCCACTTTTTACATTCAATATAGTATAAATAGATATCAGTATTTTCGTGTGGCGGTTTTATAAATCTATAGTTTAATTAGGTGTGTTTACACTAACTAAGGTATAAGAAAATCCGCTACCACAAGCCCTGAGGAACTACACCACTAAAAGAATAAGTAAACTCGCCAACCCGCTTGGCCAGCGTGACGTTTTGAGGCCGTACATGCACAAGACATTGTGCATGAGGAGGCCCACATCTAGCAGTGGACAATAAAAGTGCTGGTGACAGTGGCGGTATGTTTACAGATCCTATGCATCGTAACAGAGCCGTGTCTCTACATTAAATATTTTTTTGAAAAAAAAAAATCACTGCAGTGTCTAGGAACGATACACAACCCAAAAGAGACATTTTTAGAATTTTTGTCTGTCTGTCTGAGCGCGCGTCACGCAAATATACTGGACGGATTTTAATGAAACTTGCTACAGTTATAGTTTATGTACTGGATTAACATGTAGGGTACTTTATATCCAGATCGATTAAAGAGTTCCCGTGAGAATCACAAGTTCACGAGAACGAAGTCGCAGGCACCGCTAGTTAATTAATAAATATATAAAAAAACCGCATTTGGAGTGCAGTGAAAGTAAAGTACGTTATCGTTCACAGAGTCCGTGTTCTCGTCGTCCTCGGAGTCGATGCGCAGCGGCGTGAGCGTGGCCAGCGGGTACACCAAGCGGCTCTCCGCCTTCCGCAGGACGCTCGCCACCAGGGTGCAGGAACACTCCGTACGTACATGTATATCAAAATATAATGTTCTATCCAATATAAGTTTATGGTTTAGTTAAAAGCGGTCAAGATAATGAAATAACTGTTTGTTTGTTTGCACGTCAATTTAAATATCTTGTGAATGATTTTAAATATATTATGTACATTAATGATTAAACTCACAGTGTTTTAAATATACTCGTACATAGATACCGTCCATACTCGTATATGTATACGAGTATTCTCATATATTTGTATGTAGTTTTGATCTTTGTGTATTAAACCAACAATAAGGATGTATTGTTGCTTATTATTTATTGACTATTTATTACATTGTGGAGTTTATTTAATAATAGACATCACAAAAACTTTTAGGCTTTGTCTGTGATGTCGAATCGCTCTCAGATAACAGGTATACTTATAAACTCCGAATTGCATAAAATAAATTTAGTCATTCTCGGTATTGTTTATAATAAAACACATTGAAAACAGACAGTTTTATGTTTCTGTGCTGGAATCTGAACACCTACAGTGAAAGAAGTCGTATAGTATACTTTGAAACAAATGGGTATTCAAAAATTTTGAATACCCATGCTCTTTTAATATTGTGTATCTGGATATTCCAACTTTTTTAAGTTTAAGAGAATCACAAGTATGAAAAGTGACAACGTAGGTATGTCAAAGAGTTGTCTAAATAAAAGTAATAAAACAGCATGGTTATTTTAAAGTTTTTAGCGCTTCTTTAAGAAGCATTTTTTTACTGCCGTTTATTTTTCATATTTTTTTTAAAAAATGTGAAAACTAGTGTCGTGAATCATACATAATTATATATCTTCGCAATAAATCCTTGTTTTTGTTTCAGTTGATCGATGACATTCCTGAACAAGGTACGAACCTTATTTATAACTGCCTACTTTTATTTCGATTTTTTATGGAAAAATTATGGACGAGTAAACAGTCTACCTGGTAATAAGTCGTCCTTCGATGTCCACCATCACAAGAATGTTAGCACGCTCCCGGATACGCCACCTACTTTTGGAGATTTAGGAATTGATTTGGAAAAAAGGGTTTTTAAAACGGGAAATGGAAAGTATAACGGGACAAGAACTTTTTCTCATCCCAGAGCATAGTGGAATAAGGAGTTTCCTTTATTCCATTACACTGTCCTTTCCATGGTATAGGATATTATGAGAAGGGAAATGGGCTCTATCATAGTTCACAGTGAAATATGGAAACACGAACGTACATTAGAAGTAGTAGGATAGGGATGGGAAATGTATCTAGTTCATTTTTGCAGATGATTATTATTTATTAGCAAGCTATTACGCCGTATTCAGTCGGGTTTAGAATAGCACCACTGTATCTGTTCCCGCGGGTATCGTGTTGTGGCGACTAAGGGATAACAAAGCAAACCCCGAGGAACTACACCATCTCTAAAAGAGTGGACTCGCCACGTCGCTTGTATAGCATGCTGTTTTAAGGCTATACATCCTTCCATGCACAAGGCAATGCGAATGAGTAGGCCTATGTCCAACACTGGATGCTGATGCAGTAGCTGGTTGCGAAGAATCGCGGAGCTAATACTGCTAAGAATTTTCAATTTTTAGTGGGCTGTCTGATTGCACTTCATGCCCAAATAGCACTTTGTGAAGAGCTAAATTACAGTAACCGGCTATGACAGGTTAGGTTCAAAAGGGATTTGTAATTTTGGATTCAACCATTTTTTTTCTGCGTTCGTGCACCAATCCTCCAATATAAGCCATATCTGAAATTATTTGCATGAAAAGATGTCAATTATACATACATATAAAAAAGAGAGATCGATAACATGAGGTAGTGTCAAACGATATTTTTAACTGACAGATATTTTTTTTTAATTTTCTGGTAATAATAGAAAAATATATATGATCTAGTGGTGGGTAATCAAGACTTCTCGGAGTGTTTTAACTCACTTAATCCTGCTCCGCTTGCGGATCCCACTCCTCCTAGTTACTCCTCATCTCGATTTTGTGCCGATGTGCGATTACACTCACAATCATGATTGGCGCCAGAATCGGAATGAATAACAATTCGATGGAACAATTAAGGGATTCTGCTCCGCTCGCGGATTCATCTCTTTTGATTCATTAACTCCGGAGTTACCCATCACTAATTTGATCCTAAGCTCCTCATATACATATGAACGTATTATATGCAGCTCGGAGGTCGACGGTGTCACTACGCGTGGTGACGCTGGGCATGGAGGAGGCGACCTCGAGCCTGCACTCCACTATGACGCTGCGCTCGCGTAAATCCTTGCGATGAACGCACTGTTTTACACCTACCCTATTAACACAAATACATTATTTCTAAACCGTACCTACTTGTATATGTATGTGTCGCTTTACGGTGTGCGATAGGAACGTTTTACTGCATAGGTTTGTACACATATACGTACATCCGGTCCTTCGTCAATGTCAGTTAACGTTTGGTATTTATTACTAAATATTAGCTTTTGCTCTCGTGAAAGGACCAGAGACTCCTGGCAGGGACATAGTGATGGATTTGAATTCTGATTAGACTGGTAAAAAGTTGATAATTAGTCGCAAAAAAGCAAATTAGTAGCTTGACTGTTTTAAAAATAACTTTTAACGAACTCCAGCGTGTCGGATGAAAATCCGTCAAAGGATAGTAGTGTGATGCGTTAAAAATATACATAATAAATAGATTAACCTGTTAAAACTGATTAGACAGGCTATATAATCACTAATCAATCAGACAAATGAATGAACCATACATGAATGGCGTTGCTAAATATTTTTATTTCTTTATAGGCTTATTAGAGCCACGTGTTATAGTGACATAGTTATTTATTTTGACATTATGTAAACTATTTGTATTAGTTTAATTGCGTTATGACTTATGAGAATCTGAAAGTCAAGCGGATGTGACACGCAATGCGGATTTGCTTTGCATACTGATTGCGTCATCTTTTTATTTAATCATTTATTGTCACTTATCATCACTCCATACGTTTTTCATAACCACTAAACTATTGAAAACGCTCTAATCGATAGAAATCAGTAAGAGGCCTCCTAGACGATCAATTGTATTCTGCGATTTTACGGATTGCGCAATGTTTTTAATTATTTAAGGAGTGTATTGAAACTCGTTCAGGTGTGAGGCGAGATTCAATAATATTACATGTAAATTATTGTACAATTTTATTGTAGGTCTAGGGGTCGCCGAAAAGGAACTTATCGCTCTTCTCTTCCCGGTCTTATTATAAAATGCAACGTGTCTGTAGTTCTCTTTTCGTTTATAACTCGTTCTACTGGACGTATTTTGATGCGGTTTTCACTGTTCTGTATATCGTTTCTTCGATTTTAGTATATACCACTTTAATATTTAGTTTTTAGTATGTACCACACGAACGGAGCCGACGGCAAAAGGCTAGTTAACGTGTCACTGAATTAATTCAAAAGCTGAAAAACAGCTTGTTCAGTATCCAGAGTAGAATCGATTGTATCAGTTTTTACAATAGTTTGTTTTTTTTTCCCATATCTTATTGTTCATTTTTAGCATATTTTTTAATCTACGCGCAGTTACACAATCAACGGGGCGCGCTGCCGTCACCCGGCTATTAATTACCCTTTAATATAGAGCTAAAAACGTTATAGATAGAACAATAAGATTTTACATGTTTGTAACTTTCAATTTATTAGCTAAAATAATTATATTAGTTAACAGTTTTAACTGTATATCTTTTATATTAGTTGACATGTTTCAGATTTTGAATTATTTGGATGATAAGTTTTTATATGTATATAACTTTATTGTGTGCTGCCTGAAACTAAAAATTCTTAATGTGTAAATATTATCTCAGATTTTAGGAAATAAATATTTCAATTTATGTGTTTTATTTAATGTTGAGTGTTCCTGTATTTTCATATTAAGATGCCAATCAGCAGAAGATAACGTCACAATACACGTGTTATATATTCAGTACAGAATAGTCGAAGAGCAGTTGAATGCATCTCTGCATTGAGACACTGAAAAAATTAACAGTATTTAAGTGTGCAAGCAAAAATAAAAGGTTCTTTTTTGATTTGTTTATTATAACTTTTAATTCCATATTCCATCTTTACAGATATTTTAATTTAAAAAACAAAACATATTGGCAAGAAACTTATATTCCATACACTTTTTACATATTGTTCAGGTGGGATTTACATGTTATTGTCGAATTAATTTAGCTCATTGTACTTATGTTTACAGTTTGTAACAATAAGTAATTGTCGCACAAGTACTTAACTACATAGGCTGTGTTCTATTGAAGTATATTTCTACATGTGCGGAAACACAGTACGTAACATTATTAGGGATATGTATTCAAGTAAATAAATAATAAGTACATTGCGAAGGTGCGCCGTATGTGGAATTCAATGTCTAATATTTATTAAACTACAGTGACACAAGTTCACACTCCTCACTACGCCACAGTCTACAAAGAAATGCAGAAGGCACAAGGATTTAATAAAATTACGACTAAATTGTATAATTCAGCCTCAAGGCTACAGTGAAATTACTTCCATACATCTAAAACCGTTTTTACAATTAAACAACCACATTCACACTACAAATACATTGTGTCATGGTTAATGTTGGGGTAGATTTTATTTAAGAAATTGTTTTAACAAGTAATTCTAAAACATTGGTCCAGAATGAACAGCATGTACATATAATGTCTTTAAATAAAATTAGGCTTTAATCAAATTCATTTTCTTTTTGTAATGTAGGCCATGGGGCAGCTACTACCAAATGAATGAGGCAGGTGCATGTCAGGTACTCAAAACTTTTAATTATAATTTAGTGACAAAATATTTAAATATAAAAAATAAATATGTAATGCAAATATAAAAACAGGGTACAATATTAAAATAAACAATATCTATATGTAAAGACTCATTAAAGAATACATATTTGCAAAACTAATTTATTTGAAGACAGTTAAATTAAAATGACATAAACGTTAAACTGTTTCAGTATAAAAATGAGTATTTATAACAAGATAACAAAAAGTATTTTGATAGGTTTTAAAATTTAGGCTTAAAAAGTGCAATAATCAATTACCTATTCTACTGCTGTACTGTATGCAAAGTTTATATGGGAATAGTTCATAATAGATTCTTGCTTGTTTTGCTATTTATCTCGTGATTTGTAAGTCATGTATATTTTCAAATTTAACGAACTGTATAAACATATAACAGTATTGGTATTAGGAAGAGACATAGTTATTGCATTTAATATTTTGGTTGTATGTTGCACAATGATGTTTATATTATTCTAACACTGTTCAGAATCTACTACACAAGAAAGGCTCACCACAATTTTGACATATTATCTATTATTAAAATGCTTTAATTACTCAACATATAGGACACAATGACTTGAGTAGGAGCTGCCTAGACAGAACAGCATGGGGAATTCAATAGAGAGGAGGCCGGGTGCTGCAGTCTTGCTGCGTACACACCGACCTGAGCGCCGCAGTCTACCACATTTCACTTCACTTCGCCACATTGGTCTTTCACTAATTTCAAACAGTGTTAGAACATCAAAGCGTCATAAGTCAGGAAACCGAAGAGGGTCTTCTACATAGTCCTCAGGTATAATAAACAGATGTGGTGATATTTGTGTACGAAACTCAAACTTTTGAAAGGTTATTTTAGCTGTAACTGTAGGCAGGATTGGTATATCAACCTTCACGGGAAACCCTTTAGGTAATTTCATAGCAACAAAAGACCGCAATTTCGCAAAATGTTTAAAAGGAGCAATTACTTCCAGTACATTTAGCAGCATATCAACACTGAGTGGAAAATCATCACTCATGGCTATTGTAGCACGAAAATTTCTTGATGACTCCTTGTAAACAAGCTGCCTACCCAGACTGGGGTACTGTCCAGGCAGAGATGATATGTATGTAGGCCAGTCCACTCCACTCACAGGCGGAGGGTTAAGTGAGGCACGCCGAGTTGGCTCACCGTTGGTGTCCAAATTCTGTGTGTTGCCTTTAACAAGGCTTTCAATGATAGCTTTATTTTTTTGTAAATCATCAGTTGACAAGTGTTCGCGGCGTTTCCGAGACTCTAAAACAAGTCCTTGAATTGTGTAAACATCACTCTTATACAGTCCTGCTACAGTCTCCTTGCGATCTTCACGGAATATCCAACCAGACTGGGCTCTAGAAAATGAAATGCCTTTAGTAGACATCTGTGCAGCGAGGATATCACTTGACATGAGTATATCTACTTCATCCTCTATTTCAGTTTCAGTTTCTTCATAACGTACTCTCTGATACACCTTAGCATTATTATCTAGGACGGTAAGTGATTCACTAGGTTCCTTCTCTCCTTGAAATATAAATGATATATCCCCTCTTTCCCATTTCATGTCTGTAAAGTCTACTAATGTGGTGTCTAATCTTATTCCAGCACCAGATTTGTATATTTTGCACACATCAGAGGGTAATATTCTGGATACAAGAGGCACCCATGAATGAAAATCCCATTTCAGTTCCATATAGAAATCTTGTATTTGGGTGAGAGCTCTAATAAGGTCAGGTCTTCTTTGTTCCATCTGTTCACGTGCCTGTTGCTTCAACTTCCTAACAATAGATGATATAGTTTGCCGGTCCCCGTAACTAATGGCTTCAGCTAGCGGTGACCATCCTGCAAGATTCTTTACTTTCACAGGTGCGCCGTGTGCTAGAAGCAGCTGCACGCAGTCCTTGCGGCCGAGCATGACGGCGAGGTGGAGCGCCGTGTTGCCGTGCTTGTCTTTTACGGCTACATCGTTGAACCTTAGCAGGGAGGACAGCTTGCGAACGTCACCGACAAATACACATTCATGGAGAGGATATTCCTCATCTTCATTGGAACTGTAACGCGACGCGTTCCTAGACATTTCGTATAGCCAGGTCTTCGAAAAGACGTTACTAAAGCATTACTATGCTGTGAATCAGATAATCATAAAATAGAAACAATTTTGTGTAGTATCTAATCAGAGATAAGATATTTTTTTCAGAGAAAGTAACAGCTGCATATTTTGTTTGTTTTATAAGCGTATCCTATAGCCTTTATTTTAAAAAAAACTAACTTATTTTTGAAGTCATAATTAATTGTAAACTGATATAAAACCGACATTCATAAGTAAAACCGTCTTATCCATATTTATTTTTTTAACATCAAATAGGGATGCCTTGCCTTGTGGTCAATGTGTCAACTTTTTTTTTTCGATTAATTCGAAGATTAGAAAGAAAACATTTGGCTACATTTCTTTTTCTACATATATGGCAATGGTGCAATTAGCACATTCTGCCAGCGTTAAGTTTTCTTCCATATTAAACAATTTCAAAGTGTAAAACGTATCCTGTCAATGTCCATATGTTTACTATCGCTTTACTGAGCGACTCCTGACCAGGAGTCGCTAAGTAAAGCAATAGTAGGTTTACTGAGGACAGAAGAGGACAAGCACATGAAAAACGCAACCCCACGCTTTCATTTGATTATCATAAACACCACGCTCAAAAAACACTTTGAAGTTTAATAAACTACCACAAAACGCATAGTACACAATTTTTACAATAATCAAATAAAAACTCAAATTCACTTGTCGACTTCCCGCCATAAAGTCTATAACTCTAGTCTATAACTCATAAATTACATTTATGAGCCATAGATTTTATGTGTCTAATATTTTTGCTTTGCCCAGGAGAGCCTCGTCAAAGTAATCTTTTACAACCGGTCACATAAATACCTACATTTCTGATTCGGATACATTGATTATATAATATGTCTGGGAGTTGCATAGCATATTTTTAAAACTTTGAATCATTGTGTTAGATGGCGCTGACGACATTGTTTTGACTTTTGGAATGTATGTATGTATTGTATTTTAGGTGAGAAAAAAACATTGACAGATACGCACAAGTATTGAAACGCCTTTTTTACTTTGTTGGATTTTGCTTAAAAAATAGTGCAATTCGCGTAAGGATAATAGTTGAAAGTGGTAATTACAATATGCTCTTATTTATTCCAATAATCTTAAAATAGAATACAAATTCACTTGAAAATCTTATTAAATTAGAGACGTTTCACCGGATTTATTTACTCCTTCAGTTATGTTCATTGTTTTAAATAGATTTATTCTTTAATAATGTGTGTTTTGTTGCAGTTCCTAATAGTTAATTATCTGTTTATGTGAGTTTTATATTTTCTGTCTACGTTATCGTGCAAACGTTGCGGCAATACAAACACATATGGAAGTCATTAAAATATAAAAAACATTGAACCGTCTTCAATCAGTATATAGGCGATATTGTGATATTGCTGTGGCAAATTCTACTACGACATGTAAGTATTATTTCTAATTTTCAATTTCAAAGCCATAGTTTTACTCTATTTTAACGGTACGTTGTTAGTTCAACCACAGGTACTTTCTACCAAATCAATTTTATTAAACCTATTTTTCATTTTATGATACTATCAATAAGGTGTAGAAATACATATTTATTAGGCCCCTCAAATATTTTGTTATCATAGGAGTATGGGGTGTAACTATTATATTTTGATTTGTATTTTAAGGGAATCCAAGAAAGATTTACACGAATGTGGTTGTGGGAATAATATTTAATTTATTTTGTTAGTAATAATCGTATTGCCTTCGACTACAGATTATAAAGACTTATTAAGAAGTATAGTACCGTAACTATAATATTAATTGTAATCATATTTTAAGATAATCTGGAACAAAGATTTACGCAATTTGGTTGTAGTGATTATATTTCATTTTATGTTATAGTACAAGATCCCAACTTAGATCCGGGACTGCTCATCGTTTTTCCTATATATTTTATACAATAAAATATATAAATAAACAAAATCTGGGGTGATTGACACCTCATATCCTGGCAAGGCTACTTTTAATAAAAAAATATTAATTTATTTATTTTTGATAATTATGGTGTCTTTTTCTTAATAAATTTAGGACTAAATTTAGGGCATTTTATACATTTAAAAGACATGTATAAAATGCCAATGTGAAATTGACAACCTATTTCTTGGCAATGACACCTGTCTATCAGGTGTAAACAGGTAAACTTGTATTAGTTATTCCCCCCCCCCCCCCCCATCGTTTTTCCTAGTCAATCAAACATGAAAATGTAGGTAATTTTATTGTGAATCCAATGGTACTGTGGTACATTGCAAAATGTGGCAAGACTAGTAGTATTCACAATTTAAAGTTTTATAAATTGAGTACGAGAGTGGGGCGTGACAGAGAACATTACTCATACTATTATATGCCGTAGAGAAGAACACAGAGTATTTAAACAATTACATATTTGTAATTGGATAATAAACTATATAATTTTTTATAACAACAAATTGATTAATTGTCTTTTAAATATTTATTTTTTTGTATTTTATTGACCATGCTTTATAAATGAAATATATACCATTTAAAAAAGTAAGTTGATAATACTTATATATTATAATATTGTACATTTTTATAGTATAAATAAATTATTACATGTTCCAAAATGCGAAACGTGAAGGGTACAGTTTCTCATAACTATGATTATGATGATTATTATTATTTGCTATTTATGTAAGTTCCCGATCTAAGTTGGGATCTTAGACTATTAGGAATTGTATTGACACAGATTATAAAGACTTATTTATGACTTTGACTCTAAAGTAGCATTTATAAATCTTGTTTCCAGATTATTGTATGTACTTGTATTTTGACAAATATTATTTTACAATGTTGAATAAAAATTATACTCCTTCTGTAGTAGATATTGAATTATACCTTGCTTATGTAATATAAATTTATAATATTTAAATACAATTTATCTTATTAGTTATTATTATTATTATACAAAAACATAAACTAAATAGACATTAAATAAAAACATACTTCGTAAATGTTTTGAAGTTGTCAAATCAACAAAAACTAACTTAAAATTCGTTATTTCCTAGAGAATTTTCTGCATAATCCCACATTGGATTCAGAAAATATTTATATTATTGAAGTTATGCAAATAGTGCTACATATTATGAAAATTTTAACACCATACAAAATTTTTGAAAAGGGGCTTGATCTCCATACTTTCGCGGGCATTCTCCTTTGTTTAAAATAACATATTCTTCCTTACCACAATAAATAATGAAACCACGTTTATCATCCACACTAGGATTCCCTGTTTTGTGGGTCCAGAGCATTCAAAGATGAACACAGCACCCAGACCCGAACAATTGGGAATGGAGCCCAGACCCATTACACAAACATAACTTCAAAACAGAGTATAACACTAGTCCACTGGATCAATCAAATTCTTTAGTTCTTAATTAAAACACTGTTTAAAGAGTCTGTATTTTGTCTTAAAAGAGTTATTTTTTTAATATTTAACTTAACATTATTATATTGTTTTGTCTATATTTATAAATGTTGTCTAACCTTGATGCCTAATGTAATACTTAACACATGGTTTTGTGGGTATAAAATAGTAAATATCTTTAAATTTTGAAGAAACAGACACAATAAAACATGACACTTTAAATAAAATTGTAAAGAATCCACACTGCACTACTGTTTATGAGATGACTGAAATTAGACTTAAACTTCAGCTTTTATTGGAAATGTCTGAAAATATTAAGTTAATGCGAATGCCCTAATATATAATTTAATGAGATTTTCTCAGTTTTTTCAAGAATAAATAGAAAATGCGTACACTTTTCTATTTGTACTAATAATTTCATAGTGTTCTTATTCTAGAACTAATATGATATGTAATAAAGCTACAACCACAATAACAACTACTAGTAAATAAATTAAGTTAGGATTTACTTATGAATGAATGAATCTGGATGACATCTGGAGGACTTAATGTTCCTGTTTAACTTCAACAATGTATTTCTCTTTTTATATATGTATACTGTTTTTATATATCTATTTAGAAAGTTTATATTTTTTTGAACAACAACTATCTCTCTGCCTTTCTATGGCATGTAATTATTGCAAAAAGATTTATTCAATCTGTCTTTAAGTTTAATTGTAGGATGCAATCCTCCCAATGTAGTCACTACCAGATGAAATTTAACAAAGTAATAGTATAAATATCTATAAAAATAAACTAAAGACATATATTTATGAAAATATTGTTAGTAAATAAGTATTATATTTTATCTTATACCTATATACTGTACTTGAAATGCATGCTTTTTCACTAGAGTAAATGTTTTATATAATTATTTAAAATCTTATCATGTAAATGAACTGTATTTAATTTTCTTATGAGAATAAAGTTTCTTTAAACCAAATTCCATAACCACTGGGTGCACTGGACTGGCTATTTACCCCTCTCACAGAAGACTACCATAAAATCTACTCCATTTCCATACTTTATCCTATTCTCTCAATGTAGTACATGTCTCAGTAGTAAGTGAGAGCCAGAGATCATTATCATCTCTTCTATCCCATCCCTCTCCACTTTCCAAATCTATTCCCATATTTTCAGTTAGGCAGTGCATACAAAGGCGTCATTCATTCTGGGCCGATGTTGGCATGTATCGCAGAAATCCATGGGTGACAGTATCCACTTACCACCAGGTGAACTGTCTGCTCATCTGCCACATTTTTCCTATAAAAATCAGTCTTATGAATAAAGATTTATTAAAATTGAACGGAAACTTGTTTACTTTGGAAGGATTTGGGCAGTTATCAGCAATAGGGTTATCTCATACAGGTTATCATCATTGATATTTTCTCTGCTTTACTGACACTAGCAATGTTGAGTTTATACCTACTTGAAATGTTATTAAAGTTATTGATATTTACTTGTTAATTTTCTTGTAAAAATTTTGTTATTAACGTACCTACTTACCTTTTTTTATTAAATGAGCTATAATGCCTTTCCCTATTCTGTTACTTGTTTTCTCTAATGCAGAATTTCTAAGGTGGTTCAATGACAAAGTGTATTTAAATTACATGCTTTATATAAATAATACTACAAATGAATAATACTATTGTATTGTAAATTAATACAATACATGATGGTTGCCATTAAATAAATACCTAAATCTGGGATATAAACAAAACACGAGACATTAACAATAAAGCACCGCCAAGTAGCATTTTATCAATGTTTTGTTTTGATGAAATGGTCCAGTTGTTTGGGAAGGATGTTGCGATTATAAATAAAAAGATATCAGTATTATGGTCATTATACTTTGGTTACATACAAAATATTACATCTGTTATGATGTCTGGCATTTTGTCTGGTTCTGCATTATATTAAAAATAAAGGATAAAAATTAATGACAAGTTGTATAATCTGATGCATTTAGGTATTATATAGACCGTATGTTCAAATTACAGGGGCATTTATATATTAGCTGCGGCATACAAAGTATTCTCAGGGCTTGTTATACCTAAGACTAAAAAACTACGCAGAAAGCATTTTGGGTTTGGCAAAGTTTAGGCTGCATATAAACGCAAGTAAAACTAAATACCTTGCGAACACGCGACAACCAACTAAAGTACACAACATACGGCTCGGTGAGAATAATATTGAAGGGGTGGAGAACTTTAAATACTTGGGTTCGGTTATTAACGTACAAAATAAAGTCGACGAGAAGTGAGAGCGCGAATTGTTGCAGTCAAGAAATGTTTTTACTCGTGCATAAAATTCCTTGGATCAAAGGTTTTGAATAGAAAAACAAAAATTGCGCTCTATAAAACTATAATTCGTCCAGTTGTAACGCCTGCGAAAACTGATGACTGACGTCTGCAGAGAAGCAGAAGCTGACTGTTTTCGAGAGAAAAGTGCTGTGTAAAATATTTGGTCCTGTGAGAGAGGAAAATTGAACTTATCGCCCACGAATGAATCACGATATCGATACTCTGATTCATAAGGAAACGCTAATCAAGTTCTGCAAATCACAGCGTCAGATATGGGCTGCACATATAGAGCGTATGTCGCAGGAAAGAGCCTCAAAGATCATCACAGGCTGGATCCCGCAACAAAAGAGACCACGAGGCAGACCACAAAAGAGATGGATCGAGTGTGTATAGGGCGATCTGAGGCGTATGAGGCGAATAACGTTCCGGAAGAGAGAGACCAGAGATAGAAACAAATGGAGAAGGATTGTGAAGGAGGCCAGTACCCACAACGGGTTGTAGCGCTGATGAAAATAAACTAAAGTAAAATAATCTGATGCGTCAATGTCGACTGACGTGCGCAGATAAGTTGCCGATTGTATGCATAGCACAATGGCTGAAAATGTACCGCCGCGTTCCAATCGTATCGCACAAATCATTGTAGGTGCTAGTTTCGCCTATACAGCAAAAAACTCGCGACGCAGTTCGCAGTTTTTTCGGCTGTCTCGGGAACATTCCGCCGTTGAATGCTGTGTCATTTTGAACTTACATCGTTTTAGCAATCTGCAGTATCACGACATGCCATGCTACGCGGCTACGAGTAGCTATATTAGATGCAAATTTCCTTATGTTATTTTAAATCTTTACGCGGCTTCAATTGTCGAAAATACGGAATTATATCGAAAATATCGCATCATTTATATTCGTCGAAGATACTTATATAAATTGCACTCAAACCGCAGTTCGTGTCTATTCCCTTATGTTAGCCACTCATTCTTTTCCTAGAGGTGACGATTGGTAACAACTCCCAAATTGTTCCCAGTAGTAATAAAAAACATTCTCGTTTGTTACTTTGACACCCACGAGTACATACATCTCTTACAAATAGGTTCTGAAGTAATAGCTATCGTGTCAAAATCATACACATAATTTTAAAAATCACAATTGGTAAATTAAAATTAAGACTACGATGAATCATCGTCGATGATTCAAGTAGAACATGGTACGCGTGGTTTAACTATCCTTTGTTCTCAACCTTAAGTATCTTCGTCAGATATCTACATAAACAAAAGAATGTTTTTGGAAGGCAGAGGGTGCACACTGCAATGTCACGGCTGCAGCCGCTGCGCGCTGCTCTTGTCCGACTGGCCGAGTCACTCCGACCTTACAGACGACTACCGTATTACGTTACCCATCCCTATACTATTTCTCTTATCTAATAATTAATTTATCTCATCTTAATTTACCTCTTGTAATTTTTGAAATATAGTGTTTCATTTTGGCATGACGTCTTTTACTTCAGAGCTTATTAACACGAGATGTTAAGTGTAAAAGTAACAAACGGGATTAATTTTGTGTTATTCGTCCAACACTGGGAGTAATTGATAATTATGCCCAGTCGTCACCATTGGTGACAAAACAGGTGGTGATAAGTGGCAATAGATGGCAATTCGTATGTGGCAGAAATCGATTGAAAGCAAATTAAACGCTTCCATAGGATATGTGAATCCAGGTTTAACCTTTTTATCCACACTATTTATTGTACGAATATATAAGATGTTACAATTTACTTACCGTGTCGGCCTTTAGTGCATCGATAATAATTATCAATTATTTTTCATGTATTACAGGTTTAATACTAGTAGCGACAAATGGTATCTACTGCAATTGAATGTGTATGTTGCGTATTTGATGATAATTCGCTATCACGGAGGATAGCAGATGTTGTGATTATTATTTATGATATGATAACTTACGCACCAAAAGTAATCACAGATGACGTACCAAAACTATTGAAAATAATAATTACAAGATTTAAAGTGTTACCTACTAGAAATATACCCACATTACATCAACATATAAAGAGAAACTTAGCGACGGTTTTTTGTAAGAATAAGGATTACAGGTTGATATTATGATATTATTGGGTTAGTATCATAAAGTCTCTTTCACTAAATGACTAGGTACCCATTATGACTAAATCTCGATATGACGTACAGTGAACTATATCAAATGATATATTGTTTTTATTGTTGTCATCTAACCTTCATATTAAAGTCAATACTAACCACCTCAACTTCAAATATCAGTCGCATAAACAGACGTTGAAGTAAATTGTTTGAAGTCAGCTGTTTAATAAATTCAATACTTGAAATTATTTTATAACACAGTGTTAATACGATAATAAAAAGAATCTTCAGTTCCATTCAGAGCATAACGACAAAATTTTTTTGTTTGATTTTTCCCAATTTGTTCAATACGGCGTAAATACAATTTAGAAATCAGTACAAACCGGAAGCAATACACAATTATACGTATACATAATTATTATTGTATCTGTTCTAAAGCATTTTCATTTGGCATGATACTTACCAACCCAACTGTATTTCCAAAAACAACATCAATCCAGTCATTTTGCTACCTAGTCATATTGAGATCTAGTCAATTCACTATGTAGTCATTTTTATATCCAGTCTTTCTGCTACTTAAACATTCAGAGATGTAGTTTTTTTGAGATCTAGACATTATGATACCGACCCATATTATTTACCAGTCTTTTGTTTTCAATTTATTTTGTGTTTCGCTGTTAGGCAAATTCTTCTTCGACCTTTCCGCTTTTCTCGTTTCTGTGCGAGAATTTCTCACTCTTTGAGATATAGAGGGAAAAGATTTTGTTTTTCTCGATTTGATATTATTCGTATAAAGTTGTACTGGATGGCACAGGTCCTGTAATCACAAGAGCGTTTCGGGCCGTAATCTGGGTGGCAGCTATATAGAGCATCCTTAATTGTATGAAACTCATGTAAACGATTACATTATGTAACATTCATTAAATTGCCTTTTTAATTGAACATTTATAATTAATTAATTTATGAGGCTTCATCCTCAGTTCCGTTGTTCGGAAAGCGGCTGTATTCAGATATACGAGTACATTTATAAACAAGTGGGTGCTTCCGCCCCGCCGCGCCGCCTTGTTGAACTGTAGGGCGAGGTGTACTCCCCAGGCCGCAGAGAACATAGGTCAAGGCCCGCTCGCGCAAAACGATGTTCCACTTTATATGACTTACATCTCGATGATACAAATGCTTGTTGTTTTCTCCTAATAAGAATCTTTGTGATTGCTCTATATCACTTGTTGAAAGAAACTTAACTGACATTTTATATCTATACTAATATATAAAGAGGTTCTGGTCGACCTTCACGTCTTCGACTGAAAAAATATGAACAAGGTGAAGGACATGGTGACGGTAATCGTCGAGATAGCCCAAGAAGTTGACATGTGTCACGAATCCGTTCGCACCAATTTGGTTGACGTTTTAGTATGAAACGCGTCGCGGTACGGCTTGTTCCGAAGAAACTGCATTTTCTTCGAAAAGATACCTGCCAACAGGTTGCTACAGACATGCTTGAACGAGCCAATGCGGATCCCACATTCATGTCACTCTCATCATAACGGATGAGGAAACGTGGGTTTATGAATTTGACATGCAAACCAGTCAACAAGCTTCGCTTCGATAATGACGCTTCGATAGCGAACCGAAACCGAAAAAACTACGTCAAAGCCACTCAAAAATCAAAGTCATGTTGACTGCTTTCGTTGATTATCATGGTGTTGCCCACTTCGAATTCCTTCCGGAGGGTCAAACAATCAATAAACATTATTATCTGGGCATCATGAGGCGATTACGAGAATATTCGTCGGAAAAGACCAGATTTGTGGAACAACAATTCTTGGATACTCCACCACGACAATGCGCCGTCTCACATCAAAATTTTTTTTAGCCAAAAATTCAACCATAATATTCGTCACAAATGGCCCCGTATGACTTTTTCATATTCCCCAGACTGAGATTACCACTTTCTGGCAGACGTTTTGAGTCCGTTGATGTAATAAAACAAAATTCGCTAAAAGAACTAAAGGCCATACCGGAAAGTGTCTGAAATGTTTCGACGAATGGATTATTCGCTGACGAAAGTGTATTGCGTCAAATGGAGCCTATTTGGAGGGCGACAAAATAAATTTAGATGATTGAAGCATTTTTTTGTTTTATTAAAGAAATTCCGAAACTTGAAAGAGTAGTATACCTATATAAACAAAGAATTTTTTATTTACCTGATTACAAATACACTTACAAGTATAAGAGAAAGTAAAGGTAGGTACTTAGTGTTATTACATTATGCAACTATACATTATGCGAAAGTATAGTCGAATCGCTTTTAAAAGAAAGATTAGGTTTATAAATAAACAAAATACACATATATATCGTATATATATAGAAAATATGTTATCTTTTCCGTTTCTGCCTTTAAGACGTAAAATTCAATAACCTGCCCATCGACAAGCATGTGGTGTGCGTATTCTGTGATCTATATAAAAGTATTGGCTATGTAGTCTTCTGCCAGCAAGTAAGATTTTATAAGACGCTGAGATCTGCGCTGTGGGCCATGAACAGTGCTCACTCCACAAAAGTAGCATTGTCTTGCACCAATATGATGACTTGATATTTTGTCAACATAACACCAGAATCAATACAACAGTAACGGAATTAACGAAAACAATGAAAATAACAAAAACACCAAAAGCATCGAAATATAACGCGAACCGGAATTCACTGTAAATCGTTTCATTTTGCCGTGCCGACTGAGATTTCAGATATGACACACGATTTTTTATATTTCACGCAGTTTTTTTTTCATAGAATATATGCCATTCTAGCGGGCGGGCCACATCATGGTAAATGGTCATCTCCGCCCATGGACACCTGCAACACCAGGAGGCTTGCGGGTATGCTGCCGACCTTGCAGAATCCTATAGTAGCATAATGGTAAAACCTCGGCTGGCTGTTCATTCCACAAATTTCGTGGTCGCGATATAAAGTATCTTTTGGATCACACTACGCAGTGACTCTATGTCAAGGAAGTGCGGATGAATCGCACGACGATGACAAGCAATGCGATAGTAAAAACCTGAGAAACGCAATATCTCTTCGGATGCTCAGCGATTCTAGACCACCTGTGAGAGTGGGATCGTTGACAATTCGAACAGTGCATCGTTGGTTATATGAAATTACAGAACATAGGTATTTGATCAAAACATTTTTTTAGTAAACACCTACATTTCTACATTTTGTAAGAACGGAACGCCTATCGTAATGCGTTCTGTTCCACAAAATGTATAATAGTATAATAAAATATCGGTCTGTTTGAAAAAGACTTTTCCTTTCGTAAACGCTGTATGTGTAAAATCTAAAAAAAAACATAATATGTCAAATCGTCAATCGTCAGTCGACAAAGTACCTAGTTATACTATAGCACAATGAATAACAAAGTAAAAAACTGCAAACACCGTTGTAGTTCCAAATAGGCGTTGTACTTGCTTGTGATAAGTTTCATAATATTCACTTTGTTAACCATATTTTAATGCTCAGTCACATCTAATTAGAACATAGATAGAGTGATAAGATAATAATATAGCGACCTTTACTTTACCTCGAAATAATTTTGGAAACGTAACACTTGAGATATTCTTTTATATATGTATGTATTTTACGAAAAAACATACTGCTCGCCAATAAACGGCGGAACATTATACACGTACGAATTTGTTAATAGCTACTTTATATTATGTACATGTTCCATGCAAATCAAATTTCAAAAAAGAAAGAAAATAATTATGAGTTAGCATTTAAATATTTGTTTTATTTTTACCTACATGTATAAAAGTAAACAAAAATAGTTATTTGATAACAATATAATTTGTAGAAGCACAAGATTTGTACATTTTGATTATACATTACATTTGCCATTACATTGGCGGCGGTGGCTATTTACCATCATGTGGCTCGTCTGTCATCTATTCTATAAAAAATATAATCTCAGATAACAATTGATACGGTCATACGCTTATATAGCGATCTTTCTATTGTAGTAATATCTCGGTAACGTGACACTTTAGGACATGATATCACATATAATTTTTTATTTGTCTATGCATTCCCTACCGATATAGGCCCCATATTGCGACGCAGGTTTGAAAAGAAATCAAAATGGCGGCTCGGGACTATGCCTACCTCCCTAGTAAAATGTTCCAACCCCTTTTGGTTAGGATGTTTACAGTGTTTTGACGCCACACGGTGATCATGATCAATCATGACTTCCCGCGGTTTGGAAATCTTAAAACACCCTTCGAAAAATCTTTAATTTATTTAATAAAAAATAAGTATTGGTAATACGTTTTAATGCAAAAATGCATCTTATAATTATTATTGTTGGCCTATAAGCTACGTCATCTAATAATTTTTATAATTTATTTATTATATCTGTCAAATAGCCAATTTAACGGACTTCTGCCACCAATCGGTGTTAGCCCGCACACCAAAGAGTTCTATAACCAAATAGTAATAATTTAAACAATGAGTTAATTTTAAATTCGCGAACTATTTTTTTTTTCTCTGGACTGGAAACGGTATACTTTGATTCACCACCAACTCTGTGTAGAAATTTAGTACTTTTCTTAGCAGGCTTTCTGGTTATTTATCTAGAAATGTGAAGTGCTAAATTACATACGTGGGTGACACTGAACGTTTTTAGAATCTCAAAAATGAAATCGTATATAAAGATGGAAGTTGTTTTATTGCCTTTCGAAGTATTCTCCGCGACACTCGATACACTTTTTCATGCGATGAAATTATTGTGTGAAGCAGTCAGCCCACCCTTCTTTAGGCACCTCTTCAACAGCCGTTTGGAAGGCCGTTACGGCCTCTTCTGCGTTCATAAAACGTATTCCTCCGAGTTTATCCCTAATTTTAGGAATAAATATAAATCACAAGGCGCAAGGTAGGGACTGTATGGACCCATTAACTCTACAATTACAGTACTTAAGAATTGCTTCGTTTGTCTGGCGGAGTGAGCTGGGACATTGTTGTGATGGTGGATCATTCTGCTTCGTGGACGTTGTTCTTTGACTTTTTGAAAACAGACGGCAAGCAGCTGTTCACATACCGGTCCGCAGTTACTGTTCTTTTATTTTAAGTTATAGTAGCAAAGTGGTCCGATCTGCCAAAGAAAGAGACAATCATCTTCTTTTCTGCACACCGTCCTTTATTCATTTTCGTCGCCAACTCTTCGAAAGGAAAGATCCACTGCGCAGATTGCCTCTTAGTTTCAAGCTTATAGTAGTAGATCCAGCTTTCATCACCTGTTACTATACTAAAAGCAACGTTTGATTTGCTATTGTCGAATTTTTCATTCCACGCGACAGTGTTTTTGAGCTTCGCTGAAATTGTGAGGAATCCATCTAGCACAAACCTTCCTTACCCGTGGGTGATCGTGTAAAGTGGTTTGAATATGACTCATACAAATACCTAGTGATGCCCATATCTGCTGATATGCCGTTCGCTTGTCTGCTTCAATCATGAGCCGCACAGTTTTTCCTCCGTCACCGCCGTCGCAGGACGCCCTTCTCTAACATCGTCACTGAGGTGGGTACGTTTAAATTCACTGAATCTGAAGTTATAAACAGTGACACTGATGGTGCTTTATCACTAAATGCTAACTTATGGTCTTTCATAACTTCGTTTCTGGTTTAGATCGCAACGAAAATCTTAAAAAATCATTGAACGAAAATGTTCTCTTGTTAAATTCATTTTTCCGCAAACACTTAATTTTCAAATAGTCGTTAGAAATAAGACACAAATGAAAGCTTTTATAAAATAATGACGTGTGACAAACAAAGAGTTTCATTTTCAAAATCCTAATTTGTTTTTTTTTTATCGTATTGTACAGTAACCAGTCTAATGAAATTTTAGTTTGACCTATCGTATATACGTGCAATAAAGGTTAGGATGTGTATACAGGCTCCGCCCGAACCTTTCACGAAGCCTGTATCCATGAATTCTAACTCATCATTAAATTGACATATTAATACGCATCAATGTTCATGATTCCGAGTTCAATAGAACTCTGAATCATGAACGGAATTTATGATTTCAGGCTTCCAGAAAAGGACCGTTATGTTACACTCTGTATAGGGCAACGTTTATTTATTTGTTTTTACTGATTTTGGTGCGTGTAGGTAGAGTGTAGATCTAGAAAACTGAAGAATTTGTGAAATAACTAATTTTATTCAGTAAACGTAAACGGGCGGCTTCTACGCGATATTTGGAGTTTTCGAGAAACGTGTAGTAATATCACGAAGACACGGATTACATCTTTTTATTGCAACATATAATTACATACCTTTGGGGATGTTATAGATATAACATAGAAAATTGAATCAGAAAACTAAACGACCATGTGGAAATAACACCGAGTGAGAAGCCTCTGACACGTAACTAGGCTGAAGTTACAAATCCACAACAAATCGATATAATGGAAAAGTAGCGCCGCCACCAGTCGCCACAACAAAGTTATTTTATTGAGTCGTAGACCAAGGGACGGAAACGTTTCCAGCTTGATTAATTGAACAAACGGTTATGGTTTGACAGGCATAAATAAACCAGCAATGGTTCATATAATTTTACAGATCGTCCCGTATGCTATGGATCGTGTGATTTGTCATTGTAGTCAATCTTTTCGGTTGTAGTAATCGAATAATTTATATCGATATTTTAATTTTTTATTCATTTATTTCTAATTTACACTATTGTGTATTCATTTATTCCTAGCCATTGTCATCGTAGCAAAGTCGCTGGAGGATTTCAGTTGGATGCTAAAGGTCTGAATGCGACTTCATGGCGCATTGGTCTTGGGATAAACCTAAGCAAGAGAAAAATTATGTTCAACGAACGCGTCGTTCCTTGATCTCATTGACGTCGTCATTGTTGAGGAAACGTCACTAGAAGTTGTAGACGAATATGTCTATTTTGGTCAGTCAATCCAGTTAGACAAGTCTAATTTCAGTAGAGAGGTTGACAAACGCCTTCAGTTCGTTTGGGCAGCATTCGGGAAAATGGGTCACAATGTCTGATGATGAAAGTTTTCAATCAGTGTGTCCTGCCCGTTATGATGTATCGTGCCGAAACATTGTCTCTATAGGCCTGATTCACAAGTTAAAGTCGCTTAGCGAATGGAAAAGCTATGTTAGGAGTCTCTTTATTGCAGAAAATTCCAAACGAATAATTTCGGCGAAAAACTACAGAGGCCTAGATGTGATATAGCTCAAAGAATAAGCAAGCTGAAGGGGAAGTGATCAAGCCATATATATGCTGCAGGCAGGACCGATAACCGACGGCGGAGACGAGTCCTCGAATGGAATCCACGTACTATAAAAACGCAGCGTGGAACCCCTTCCGGCCAGGTGGACTAGCGACTGGAGAAAAGTCTCGGTAGTGACTGGATGACAGGAGTAGAAAAGGATTATTCCTCTTATCCTCCCAAAGTTAGTCCCCCTAAGGTGGATAACAAGAATGCGAAAATAAAATATTCATTTGTTTCGCCACATTTTATTTTCGCATTCTTTTTATCCACCTTAATGGGACTAACTTGGGATGGACAAGAGTAATAATCCGTAGAAAACCTTGTGTGATGGTCCTGTAGAGAGGCGTATATCCGGCAGTGGACAGGGAGACACAGGCTGATGGTATGGTATATTCGTTTATTACGTTTACTTTGTTTATCCCATTAATCATATTTTATTCGTTTGTTATATTACATTTTGTTTATCCTACGTCTGTGGTTCACTGCATTTTATGCTGAGTTGGAGTCTATTTGCGACATCCCAATACACACCAGCACCACATAAGTATGTTTATAATTTTTCTGTCTCTATTTCCCTTTTATTTTTTCCTTCACTTTATTATTTACCTTTTTATATACTTTATATTGTGTTGTCTGGATAAAGTAAGTATCCTGTATTGTCTAATTGTTTCGAAGTGTCTCAAGAACGTTTTGTCGTCCTTTCGTTTCATTCTTAGACATTTCATGTCAGTGAACGCACAATCAGGAACGGAATCTATGGTTTCAAGTTTCGGGAAAGGTTCGGTTTAGAGCATGGACTATAGGAACATTTTTTTATTACCGGTATTGCTTCGATATAAATTTTTAATATCGGAATTCCGGTATTCCGATATTTATATTTATGCGAAAATATTGAATAAATACTTGAAAGATGAAAGTTGTAAAAATAATAGTGTATTTTGAAATAAATCAAGATTATTTATTTTTCTTGAGGGGGAAAGTGCACGCTGCAATCCAACAGCTGCTGGGCGCGCTAGACATTACGGCGACAATTGCATCAATTACGGCTACAATAACATGATGTATCGCATCATGCGTAAATATAATAGTCAGTTTAGTGACCGTAGATCTATTCTGCAAATCGAAATTGATTTTTTCAAAAATAAAATTATTAACAAATTATCACACGCCTAACACATATGGTACACACGCGCGCTCACATACAGTCTCACAATATATTCACTTTTATAATTTTCTAATTAATAACTGTAATAAATAATGTACCGCACCGGCTTCCTATTAGCGGACTGTATGTAACGATGTGGTTGCCGGTACGGTTCTTGCTTGCTGTATATGCTGGTTTTTCTTCAGGGTGCCAATATTTCTTTTATTTTCTGGTTTTCTTATATCACTGTACAGCTCGGAATGGAATCTATGGACATCCGCTCCCACATTTATATTATCTCGGAAAATCTTAATAGCGACTTTTAAATAAGCTATAGCGCCATCTATCACTAATTTTGCGAAACTAAACCTATTTGTACTTAACGGCCTATAATTATAATAAAACTGGAATTTATATAAACAAAGACTTAAAACTATTATCGCCTCGGTTGTCCCGGACAAATAATAATAGATACATGCACACATTGTAATAGCTTTATTTTTATGTTCATTTATTTGGTGTTAATATAACTTTATTAACTACTAGCTGTGCCCGGCACGCGTTGCAGGCCCGTCATAGCCTATGTCCATCTGAAATAATGTACCTATCAAATGGTGAAAGAATTTTTTAAATCGGATTAGTAGTTTCGGAGATTACCTCCTACATCCAAACTTACAAACTTTACCTCTTTATAATATTAGTGTAGATGTAAATATGTTGGTCACATATCGTTAGCTTTAGTTCTGTTTATTATAATAATTAATAATGTTACTTTTTCTTATTTTAGCTGTTGATAACCGAATAAAGATAAATAAATAAATAAATCTCTTGTGCGCGTATTTCTTACATCTTTTTACTTCAAAGACTTCAATTTTTTGTTTAGTTCTTTCTCAATATTAATGCTTTCGCAATCGCTACTGTGCTAGTATTGGTGCTGTCATCAGTGTCAACAGTTGAAGTGTCGTCAGTAATCACAGGGTCGCTTTCGAAATGTTGGATAAGCAAAAAAATCTCTTCCACCATTTCAGCGCTGGTTAATTTCGGGAACTTTGCGTTATCAAATTCATTGAAGAGAATTGAGATTTGAGATATCTCAAGGTTGTGGAGGTACTGCAAAATTGCTGCAATGGAAAGACGTCTTTGGTAAATGCGCTCACGCGAAGATTCTGCAAGAAATCTAGATAAAGTTGTATTTTGACAATCTGAACAATCTAATTTCGTAACATATATTTAATCGCGACGTCGGCTGTCAAAAGCCTGCTATCACGACGGCAAAATGCTTCAACTGTCACTTCGATGATGTTTAGTATAGTTTTGTATACTGTCTAAAGTGTGGCACTCTCTGTAAATTTTATATCTGACTTCATGTCGATCAGTGTTTTTGAAACACAAGATCTTAACCGATTTAATCTGTCGAGCATAGTAGCAACGCTCCCCCAACGTGTCTTACAATCGGTAAGTAGCTGTATTCTTTGCTAATGTCCTGTTTTACATGTTTCTGCAATAACATGTCATTTTTGACTGGAGATTGTTTGAAATTTTTATGACCATGCGTACTTTGTTAACAACACTTCATAATTACTATTTAGTGAATATGTACGTTAGACTCCTCAGTTAGAATTTCCAGTCCTCCGTCTTCATCGCTGCTCTGATCCTCGCCATTATCATTCACATCTTCAGAATCACGTTCACCAGTGTCTTGAGTTTGCGCAAACTCCATATTTTCAACAGCGTTGTTTTTCTTGTATAGGACATTAGTTATGGCTCACTGTATGCCCATGCGCAGGGCAAAGTTGATGAAAAGCGTGTACGCTTCTGCCAACCTTGCACATGAGACTGGCGCCATCAGTAGTGATTGCGACGATATCTCTGTCTAAGAAAAGTTCCAATTCAGACAGTTTTATTTTTAATATCGTATGCATGTCTCGGTTAACATTGAACCGTCGATTCGCACCAGGTCCGGATTTTTGAAACGTGAGCCATCTGCGAACTCATCTCCACAGTGAATATTAATGATAATAAAATAGGTCAAATTAAAAGTTCTTAGAACTGGCTACTGTACAATACGATAGAAAAAAACAAATTCGAATATTGAAAATGAAACTTTGCTTGTCAAATGCTATTAAATTTTCGAAGCTGTCATTTGTTTTTTATTTCTAGCGGCAATTTGAAAATTAAGTGTTTGCGAAAAAATGAATTTAACAAGGGAACATTTTCGTTCAATGATTTTTAGGACTTGTTTAGTTAAGCAATTCGTTTTTTCTTCTCTTGTTTACTGTAGTTCGCTACAATATTTTTTACGCCTTTCGGAATCTTTGGTAATTTGTCGAAGCCAGAATAATCTCCGTTGATCTTCAGAAGTACAAAATACAGTAAATGCGAATCCGTCCAAAGCTGCCATTCTACTGATTGTAGCTTCCATTTTTTGCTATCAGTGAAGATAAATTTGAAAATAAATAAATACACGGACTATTTCGGAAATTTTTATGGCTCTTCAATATAATTGAAACAGACAAACGTTACTTGAATGGAATTACTAATGCATATTTTTTTTTATTCTAATATCGAAAAACCGGTATTATTCGAACCCAATATGGAAGAGGGGTTTGGTCTTATATACCGGTTTTTACCTATGGATTTAACCTATTTGGACCTATTTATATACCTATGGAAGAGGCTCTAATTCGGTTACAACCTGTATTGCGGTTAATGAAAGTTTCAATTATATTTTTTGGTTCCTGCTTAACTTTAGATTTTAACTATATTTTTCTCTACTGTTACTTAAATCAACGCTGTGTCCCAATGGATTTGTCAGAGAAATCACCTGTGATTGTATATGATCCTTGAATATCCATCCATCTGTGAGCAGCGCAGCAATGTTCAGTTGTGTTGGTTCTATCAGAGTTCTGTGGTAACGCTCTAGTATTATATATTTGTAATATTTAATTATATCATTTAATGTTTTATCTGGAGCTGACAATAGGTTTGCTCCTTTAACTCTTCTCTAATTTCTACAACATGGATGAAACCTGTATAGATTGTGATGTTATCGTACAATAACCATCGACATATTGCAACGGAATAGGTGTTGAAAAACCGTTGTATGATTATGTGGAGGTGGTGTGGGGTGAGCCCACGCTCGCCACGCTGGGCGTCAGCGTCGTGCGCCGCCCTCCTCGCTTGCCCCCGCTCCCCCCCCCCCCCCCCTGTCTCCGCATCAGTTGCACGCTTCCAGCCTTCGAAGTTGTTCGTGTGCGCGTTATGTCGTATTACCTCCCGTCTGCGCTTCTTCACACGAATCTAGTACTTCCTCTTCGGTTCGTTGCATCAATGCATGAACCACACTAGATGCTTATCTGCACTTCATTATCATCATTCACGAGAAGGAGACATTTCTAGTTGAATCCATGATGTCATTGTCACATATTTATTTTATTATCATTTAGGGAGTTAGTGGTCATTGTCATTGTAAACAGGGTTTTTATAAATGTGTTTATATAATAGAAGTATTTTCCGTAAATCGATTTGTGGTGATTGAATTTCACATTATTGTGTAGTTTGTAATTAATGTGTCAATACTCACTAGCTTTACGAACAAAATGTAGTGCTCAGATAGAATTTAAGAGATATGTGTACTACGTTTAGTGCCTGTCCATACAAATCAAATATGAAAAATAGTTACATTATGTCTCTGTAACTAACTAAACTTCAGTAATTTTTAAAAGCGTTAAAACGATGAGGAAGCTTCGTCTAATTTCTCTGTTAAGTACTTGTGGAGATGCGAACGTAGTTTGTAAACGAAGACAACCCGACAAAGTTAAAACGAAATGTATACAGCGTTGCCTTCGGGCTTGACAAGTGCGCCTCTTGTGCATTTACAGTGGCACTGGCCACTTATAACTGCGCTGTAACCAATTAAAAAAGTAGCTTTTCATGCAGGGTCTCTATTTTTTTTGTATTAGTTTTTTATTGTACAACTATCAACAAAATAACGCTATGAATCACGGTGCCACTAACAATATTCAAGATCGTAACCGAATAAATCCTTCATGATCGTACTTTTTAAGTAGACATTAGCATTGTTTACGGTAGAGTTGCGTGAGCCCCTAACAGCTGATTATGGTCTCCACGTTGCGCGCCATCCGACAATGAGCAGGCGCGCCACAGCCACAACAAGGTCGTTGGTATCGAGCGGTACCGGTCAAATATTTAGCAACCTACGCGTCCAAACCCCTCACTGTAAATAATCACTTTCATTTTGTAAATAAATTTAATATGGATATTGATATATCGTGGTATGAATGTTGTCCCTCACGCTGTCGGATGAGTATAGGTGATAATGTTTCATAGTTCTCAGCTCGAGGGCAGTACAGCGTGCTTCTATTGTTAACATTCTCCCGCCCGTCCGTTTCTGTTTCGTTTGTTACGTGCTTCCTTTTCTACGGAAACATAAAAAAGATACGCTGGATAGAAACCCATCGTTTCAACGAACTGCTTTTAAAATGAAAAAGAACCATTTCCAAGAAAATACTTAGTTAATGGATTATCTATGTTCCGTTTTGGATTAACAATTTCTTTGTGTAGTTTATTTTTCCTAATGACTCGTTTAATTTGAATTTTTAAACAATTTCATCCTATTTCAAAGTAAACAAAATCAAACTTTTGACTGACCCACCTACTAACCTTGTAACAATATTTCGTTTGTCGTATATATGAAGCAAGTACTTATTTCGCCGAAAAAAGTCCAATTGTTTGCATCTTGTTTTGTTCGATATTTATTGGCCTAAACATTACGTGGTCAAATGGCGGGCGTCTGTAGGGACAATATGTTGTATGAAATTACATCTGCCTACCTGACAAGGCCTGAATTGCGGACAGTCGACACCGCCGGATATTGGTCCGTTAGAAACTGGGTCAACATCCCCCGTACAACTAGATGTTTTTATAGAAATTGCGGAAATTAAATTTCTTGAATATACGTGTAAGTAAATAGGTCTCTCTATTTTAAAATCGTGTACTCGAAGTAGGCGTAGTTGTTACTGTGATGAGGATAGTTGTAGTTAGCTGTAGCTATTGTCGCACTTAACTAAAGCAGTATTCTTTGTTTACTTGACGTTGGTGGGGGGGTTGTCGGAACGCTCCACCATATAACCTTATGTCGCAGCTTTGAAATATAATCTTACTACAAAAATATTGGTATTGATACATAGAATAATCTGTATAGGTACATACCGTTCAGGAACCAGCTCTAATTGTAATATATTAAACTATTATATTATAATATATTAATACTCAGCCTATGCATCTTAGTTTTTTGTGTAAATTCACTTTTTGTTTAATACTAATAACTCAAAGTCGATGATTGGTATACCTCATAACCAAATGATTTGCCAATAAATGTGCATAGAGGCACAGTCGCGTCTGTTTGTTTGTGATAATCTCCAAATCTGCTGTGTAGAGATATCCTCGATTAAACTAGAATCTAAGGCCAGTAGTGGCAGCGCAACCACGACCATGAGACCACAACCATTTTTGCTACGTCTATATGGTGATGAAAGCTCAGCAAGGAGTTTGGAAACCTTTCACGAGCGTGTGCCAAAGGCTCGTCGTCAAGGTTACAGGGTGAGTGCGATCAGCTGGGCTTACGTAAGGTACCGGGGGCGGGTAGAGGGGCGTCGGGACGCGGACAACGTGGGGTGGAGGTTAGGGCCGATCGATAACTGCTTTCGCCTCTTGCTGTCGCCCAGCCGCTTCACTGTATTCGCATCTAAATTTCACTTTTCGATCTCCTGCTGGAAGCGAGATCTAACAATTATGGCAGGATACGTTAATTAAAGATCGCCTGCTATATTACTAAGTATTTGTTTTTATAAATTGGTTTATCAGGACATACTTACCTTTCAATTTATACAATTTTTGTATGTTGATAGAGTTCCATAATTCACAAAATATATGTCTACCTGTATTCCTTGTTTCTAAAATTGAAATAGAAGCACCTCATTTTAGAGGCACGTTGTGTAGCTACCTACTTTCCATAGCTTGTGCTTTGCTTGATATATTTTAGGCAATAATGAAATTAGGTCAAGGTTCATCCTCTATGTCAGTGTTTCCCAAGTATGGGTCGCACCACCGGTGGGTCGCGAGCGAATATTGGGTGGGCCCCGAAAAAAATAAATTTAATTTAATTTTAAGTATAGTGTTTTGAGTGTTTACTTATGAAAATATCGACCACAACGGGATACTGGATTTTTTTTTATTTTCTTAATTATACAACTCTTCACATAACTACGCTACGTAATCGAGAACACGCTACAGCAGCGACACAATGCTATTTTCATGTAAGATGTAGGGTGGGTCCCAAACTTTGTAATTTTTTTTAGGTGAATCTCGGTTCATATAACTTTGGGAGAATCACTGATCTATGTAAAGAAAACGCTATCGAGTTTAGGGAAATCAGTTAAATGCGATTTTCACCTTCAAAGTGAGCTTGGGTGTTCGGAGAAGAATATCGTTACAATCTTTGTTGGTACAAATTTAAATACATAATAGTCGTAGGCATGTTTGCCAAACTGTATCATTTTATTACTCTAGCAATTTCTCTCTGTTCAACTCAATGGCTGGCTGGTAGAAAATGCCTCCTTTTGTACGATTAAGTGCAAAAAATATTGTAATTAATAAATGAAATAAATAATTCCCACGAGGTAAGCTTCATTTTTCGGCTTTATTCAATATTTTATAATCGTTTTCCTGAAATAGCCTTTACGTGTAAATTAGTCGATGCTATTAGATTGAATGCATGGCTGTATATTTAACGTTGAGTGTAGTTCCAGTTTATAAGAGTTATCCAGTTTATAGCCATTTTATATTGTAAATCGGCTCTGAACGCGTATAAAACGTGTAAGTTTAAAAGGTTATTTATATAAAGGGGGTAGCCGTCGTCGTCTGTCACACGCGGCGGGGAATCGTTGAATAGATAAAGCGACTTTGCCGCGCGGAATGGATGTTTCCTTGCGCCTTATTAACACTACGGAAATACTTTAGTGTAGCTCAAGTTAAGGTATTTAGATTGAATAAGACCTAATATAAAATAAACGCTTTCATTGCATAGAAACATTTTTATCAATTTTATATAACTACCTATAGCTAAACGATTCGAACTGATTTCATTACGTTTCTGGACGTACCTCTAAAAACACGACGACAAAATAGAAACTGTTGTGATGGATGAATAAGATCATGCAAACTGTTGTGTTAGATACCAGTGAGGACCAAAAGATTCTGGCCTGACATATTTCTAGATATCTAAAAAGAAACAAATTATACGTCATTGTAAATGTCATTCATCCTGCTACTTCGTGTATAATTTTTAGAGTTCAACCCTCGTTAGTTTTGATTCCTCGACTCTGAGAACATCAGGAAGTCGCAAAATGTTTAAAATTGGAATATCGTTTCGTGATTAAGTCCCTTACAAAGGAAGGTGTTAGCCCGATCGATACCAAACAAAGGTTGGATAATGTGTATAATGGATTCTTCTTTATAATTTTCCACTGTCAACGATTGTTGCTAACAATTTCGTTTAGGATGAGATTCCACCGACGACGAATCTCACACCGGTCGACCCGTTGAGGCACTCACTCCAACCAACATCAAATTGGTGGAAGAAGTTCTGAGCGACCGAACGGCTATAGAGGAAAGAAATAGCAGCAAGGACAGAGTTTTCCAAACTACAGCCCTTAGGATTCTTCATGAACATCTTCATAAAAATAAAGTTAGTGCGAGGTGGGTGCCAAAACTTCTTTCTAGTGCGCAGCGAAATAAAGGAGTAGCATGGTCTAAGCAACTTTTGGAGGCCTTTTAGAGCAACTGAAACGATTTTTTGGAGTCAATTGTTACTGGGGATGAAACTATGGTTCTTTACTATGGTCCCCTTTCCAAAAGGCATTCGATGGAGTGATGTCGTTCTGGTGAAGTACCACCTAGAAAGGCAAAGGTGACTCAATCCACCAAAAACATTATGGTTTCGATATTCTGGGATTGTCAAGGAATATTGCTTATAGACATAAAAAAACGCAATACTACGGTGACTGGAAGCTACTGTGCTAAGGGGTCATCCATAAATTACGTCACACGTTAAGGGGGAGGGAGGGGGTCAACAAAGTGTGACATCGTATGACAAGGGGGGGGGGGGGGGGACAAGTCATAAGCTTCGTGACGTTACACGTATAAATCTAAAGTATTAAAATAAACTTCAACTCTAACAAAAACCTTTAAAATATTACCAACTCTATCAATATTATTATAAGGTTGTTTTAATTTAATAATTTCTAAATTTAAAATTGCAAAATATGTGACGTCACACCAGAGGAGGGGGTGTCACACAAATGTGACCACCTGTGACAAGGACCTATCCTTCGTCCTCCAAAAATTCATCCTTCATTGGGGGACTCCAAAAATCATGAGAGTCGTGTGACGTAATTTATGAATGGCCCCTAATCTTATATAGAAATTACGAGAAGGAATCAAGCAGAAACGTCGTGGAAAACTAAGCAAAGGTGTACGGCTTCTTCATGACAATGCACCCGTCCACGCCGCCGCACTTGCGAAAGCTACTGTTTTAAAGTGTGGCTTCACGGAAATTTGTTACTACTATTTGTTCTCAAAACTCAAGGCGGTTGTCGCCCATTTTGAGGATAGAACTTCTATTTTTATACTGGGATACAAATGCTAATTAAACGATCCGAAAAGTGGGTTCAAATAGACGGAGACTATATTGAAAAATAAAAATAGTTTCATCAACTTGAGTGTCCTTTTTCTTTGTCAGGCCGGAAACTTTTGGACCTCCCCCGTAAAAATTATCACACAGGCGTGTGAAATCATCTATAAAGCATACCCTCATTGTTTTTAGAGAATTGGAAAATGTATTCAGCAATCTTTGTAGAAGGTACTTTACTGCTTTCACGTTTGGTCATTCTTATTCATATGACCTATATGAATGCCTGTATTCTGTCACGTGACAGGTACATTATTCCAACTTGTCTAGTGTGTGTCGCATTACGTATTCGAGTACGCGATATTAGTATATTCCAAACCACGGCCCGCGTACTCAACATGTAGAAGTGTTACACATGTATTAACACATGTAGAACATGTGTTTATATACACTATTTGTGTACATATTTATAGCAGCAAGGAAAACATAACGTTTGTTTTTAAACAGACTTGAATATATTAGGGGTTAAAGTATGAATTGCCGATTTGTACTGAAAAATTAAAACTCGTTTTTTTTCTAAAATGTAACATATTTATTTAATCAAAATATTTACCCTCATTATCTATACATTGTTGCCATCTAATCGGAAGTTCATTTATGCCTTTGCGATAGAACTCTGGGGATGTAGATTCGACAAACTGTGTGAAAGCATTTTGTACTGCCTCTCGGGAAGAAAATTTTTTACCACGTAGCAAATTGTCCAAATCACGAAAAAAATGGTAGTCCGTTGGAGCAAGGTCTGGCGAGTACGGAGGATGACGTATGGTTTCTAACTGCAGCTCCTGTAGAGTTACAACGGTTTCTCGTGCAGTGTGAGGTCTTGCGTTATCATGGAGCAATAATGGTGAAGATCGATTCACGAGTCGGGGCTGTTTCACTGCTAGTTTCGCCATCATTGTTCGAAGTTCGGCACAGTAAACATCTGCTGCTATTGCTTGACCAGACCTGAGAAAGCTATAGTGAATAACACCATGAATAGACCACCAAACAGTTACCATTACCTTTTTATTGGTAAGCTTTGCCTTAGGGCACTGTTGCGGCGTTTGACCTGGGGTCAGCCATTGCAGTTTTCGCTTTCGGTTATCGTAAAGAATCCACTTTTCGTCACATGTCACAATTCGATCCAATATTCCTTCATTTCTGTACCGATTCAACAAGGCAACGCAAGTTTCAACACGCGTTTCTTTCTGCAGATCAGTCAAATCATGAGGCACCCATTTTTCATATTTTTTTATCTTATTGATTTGATGCAAATGAGTCAATATTGTAGGTAAGGTAACGTTAAACCATGCCGCTAATTCCTAGATAGTTTGACTCGGATCGGCTTCCACCATCTCCTTCAATTCAGCGTTATTCACCTGTGTGGGCGGTCTTCCACGTGGTTCGTTCTTCGAGTCGAAGTTTCCATTACGAAAGCGTTTAAACCAAAAACGCACGGTTCGTTCACTAGCAGTCTTCTCTCCAAACGCAGCATTGATATTGCGAGCCGTTTCTGCCGCGTTAGTTCCGCGTAGGAACTCGTATTCAAAGATTACTCGGATTTTCGAAGTATCCATCTTTCCCGTCTAAGCTGAATAAAAAAAACAATTGAAAGTCGAAAATCGAATTTTGCACATTTTTTAAAACAAGAACATCATAGGTATCATGTGAAAAAAGTTTCACTCTAAAATCTCACACCATGAAGGCTTTATGTCAATTCAAAGTATCTATTACTATAAAACGGCAATTTCATTCTTTAACCCCTATTATTATCACATGTTAATTATGTGGGGTTAGTTAGGTATGTAATTATTTTAGATCATTCGAGCTACGTTAATTAAAAGATTACTTTAATGGCGCCTAGCATACGGTCAATACGGTTCGTAAGTAAACAAATAATTTGTATTGAATGACATCTGTTCTGTCGTGCAAGGGTCGCAGTCTCGTGGGGAAACTGGATTACGAAACCGCGAAGTAGGGAAAAACCCACTTAGACTAGTACCTATTTTCTAATTTACTTTTACAAACTTACGTATGGTCAAAGAACAATATGTATGTATAAATGTTATTATTTATTATTAAAAAAACAGGTAACTACATATATTCCTGTTCTGTAGCACTGAATACATTCCACAAATAGACTTTATAGATTGCCAACGCCTGACAAGTTATGCTTATTGCAAATACCCAAGCGTTTTCTTGTTGCTATTGCGCACATTTAGGCGCCTTTACTTGTGCGAGCTTTCTGTAACGTAATGACGATACATATTAGAGTAAATACATGTTACATTTTGCCTATTCTTCAGCCATAGAAACATTGCGATTTGTCATCTTTTTTCTCAAGTTTATCTATTTACATTCATATGTCGCTTGCCCTATATGCGTTTTTATTTTCAATATGCACTATTTTATGTTCAGCTTTGCTTTGTTTATTTACGTGGCTTTGGTTGTCTCTGTTTTGTTGCAGCTCGTTGTAGTGGTGTTTGGCGGTGCAGTGCTGTGATGTTGTGCGTGGGAGGCTGGTAGTGGGCGTGTGCCGCGTGTCGGGATGTCATCGCCGGCGCGCGCCCCCCCGACCGCGGGTGCCGGCGCTGCTGCCGCGGTGCCGGCCGGTGCTGGCATGCTGCCGCCCGGTCCTGGACCTTCGCGGCAACGTTCGCTCAAGGATCGCCTTAGAGACGGGATTACAGGACCCTTTCATTGGCAGTGAGTACATATTTATTCCTTCAATAGACATCTTTCAGGATGTCGGCCGTGACGATTATACCAAAGAAATTCTAGCAGTGTGTTTTAGTCGGTTTCACCGCATGATCATAATATTCGCTTATTGCAGCGAAAGCATGGCTTCAAGCGCATTATTATTGACACATAGTCGAACTACTGTTTGATAAGTTCTTGTGATCTGTACATGTCATACATCTTGCAAACGAAAAGCATCTTTCGTCTGTATGTTTTGCCGCGAGCCGTGTTTTTATTGGCAGTGCCTGCCTTATTTTAAATTTTATAGTGACTGTTTTCCGCCTTTATTATCAGGTTTTACTAACAAACATTATCCATTTTGTAAAATGTACAATAATTGGTTGAAACATTAGTAACTTTGTTTTTTTTTTGGATTGTTGTTTGGTTACTCAAAATAACTCCAACAATATTATTAAAGAGAATGTGGAGGAGAAAAACTGATCACTGAATGTATAGGTAGACGGTTTCGTTATATGATCTGAAAAATACAGTCATTCGTCAATTACATAAGTTCTCTAATATTTTTTATTTCAATGTTGAAGATAAATGTACTATAGGTCAAACTAAAAGTTCTTAGACTGTACAATTATGAAAAACTGCTTGTCAAGCTTGTCGGTGCGCTGAACAGAGCGAAGTGGTACTTCACCCCTGGGCAACTCCTTATGCTTTACAAAGCTCAGGTGAGGCCCCATAAGGAGTATTGCTCTCATCTCTGGGCCGGCGCACCGAAATATCAATTGGAACCATTTGACTCCATCCAACGACGACGTGAAAAAAACGAGTTTTAATTTTTCAGTACAAATCGGCAATTTCATACTTTAACCCCTAATATTTATAATCAAATTATTAAAGACTACCTAACTTAAAATATAAAATATTTATTACTTAAGTAATAAACAAAAATAATCAAAATAATAATTCCAGCCCATTATCATATTATACAAGGTAGGTACTATATATAGAGCACTTATTATTAGGGGTTAAAGTATGAAATTGCCGATTTGTGCTGAAAAATTAAAACTCGTTTTTTTCTAAAATGTAACATATTTATTTAATCAAAATATTTACCCTCATTATTTATACATTGTTGCCATCTAATCGGAAGTTCATTTATGCCTTTGCGATAGAACTCTGGGGATGTAGATTCGACAAACTGTGTGAAAGCATTTTGTACTGCCTCTTGGGAAGAAAATTTTTTACCACGTAGAAAATTGTCCAAATCACGAAAAAAATGGTAGTCCGTTGGAGCAAGGTCTGGCGAGTACGGAGGATGACGTATGGTTTCTAACTGCAGCTCCTGTAGAGTTACAACGGTTTCTCGTGCAGTGTGAGGTCTTGCTTTATCATGGAGCAATAATGGTGAAGATCGATTCACGAGTCGGGGCTGTTTCACTGCTAGTTTCGTCATCATTGTTCGAAGTTCGGCACAGTAAACATCTGCTGTTATTGCTTGACCAGACCTGAGAAAGCTATAGTGAATTAACACCATGAATAGACCACCAAACAGTTACCATTACCTTTTTATTGGTAAGCTTTGCCTTAGGGCACTGTTGCGGCGTTTGACCTGGGGTCAGCCATTGCATTTCTCGCTTTCGGTTATCGTAAAGAATCCACTTTTCGTCACATGTCACAATTCGATCCAATATTCCTTCATTTCTATACCGATTCAACAAGGCAACGCAAGTTTCAACACGCGTTTCTTTCTGCAGATCAGTCAAATCATGAGGTACCCATTTTTCAAATTTTTTTATCTTATTGATTTGATGCAAATGAGTCAATATTGTACGAGTAGGTAAGGTAACGTTAAACCATGCCGCTAATTCCTGGGTAGTTTGACTCGGATCGGCTTCCACCATCTCCTTCAATTCAGCGTTATTCACCTGTGTGGGCGGTCTTCCACGTGGTTCGTTCTTCAAGTCGAAGTTTCCATTACGAAAGCGTTTAAACCAAAAACGCACGGTTCGTTCATTAGCAGTCTCCTCTCCAAACGCAGCATTGATATTGCGAGCCGTTTCTGCCGCGTTAGTTCCGCGTAGGAACTCGTATTTAAAGATTACTCGGATTTTCGAAGTATCCATCTTTCCCGTCTAAGCTGAATAAAAAAATCAATTGAAAGTCGAAAATCGAATGTTGCAAATTTTTTTAAACAAGAACATCATAGGTATCTGTGAAAAAAGTTTCACTCTAAAATCTCACACCATGAAGGTTTTATGTCAGTTCAAAGTATCTATTACTGTAAAACGGCAATTTCATACTTTAACCCCTATTATATAATATAATATTGCCAATAAAATAAGAATTTTCGTGTACGTGCACTACGCGGATAAAATGAGATGACGTTCATTCACCCCTTCAAAAATATTTTGTTCGTATATAATCGGAGAGAATATTTATAGGGGCTATATTTTTATACTATTTCTAAAGCTAAATGGTTGAAAGTCGTAAATAATGTTTTAAAATTAAATAATGGTTTTCATTATAATTTGTTGAACAAGCCGTTGACCTCTTACAATCACTGAAATCGTGTCTCATTTGCCAATTTCTGTTAACTCTTTCTCGTTTATGGTAAACGTGCTTTGGTTTATATTATCTCACATACAGTGTATATCTAGCGGTAGCAGAAATATTAGATCTATGGGTTCAGTATTCCCCTTGTACTGCGTTGTATTAAAAAAAACGTAAATTTTAATGTTCAATATAATATTGTTAGTGTAAAATAATAAGGGCTTGTAGAGATAGTACGCGCTACAACAGGTCCTATTGTTTTTTTGTAAATTGTTATTCTTTATTTTTTTGCGACTTTGTATTCTTCTTGCACACCGTCGCCGTGTCTCCTATGTCCCGTCCAAATAGTCCCATAGTATTTTTTTAAACAAGTCTACTCTTGTGGGAGTTTACAAAATCAATAAGCGTCAGCCCTGTGAAGTTGGGTAATTGAGCAAAAGGCGCCCTGGGACGGACCGGGAGTTTGCTAATTTCAACATCAATCACAGACTCGTCTCCCGGTAATGGGCTCAGTATTGTAATGTAAACGCAACAGCTTCTGCAGATATTTTGTTTAAAAATGTAACTTTAATGCTTAAATTGCGGTAATTATTTTTAAATTACGTAAAATTACTGTTATTCCGGCTTACTATAAACTATAAAATTACTATAAAATCCTAAGTATGCAACTCGACCTCGACTTGAATTTGTAACAATTTTAAATTTGCAGGAATATTTAATAATAATTTAGAGTTATTTGCATCTTGTGTGTGTCTAACTGTCTACGCAGTTGTAATGTAGTAACCCCGAGCAAAGACAGTATTGCAGAAGAATAATTTTGAATTACATATATTTATTATTTATAACTGGAATATTTAGGCATTACATTACTGATTAATTAACCTGAGTTGTGTGTAGGATTTTTTCCATTGGATTTTTCACATCACCAGTTTTGCCGTAAATTTTATAAAATGAGTATTTTTACTGAAAGTGAACACATTTAAAATCCATTTTCTAAATTTATAATATTTTCTCATTTTTAGTGTATTCTTGTATCTTAAAACTAAAACTCGAAACAAATTCGACTTTGGATACATAAAATCTTCATAATTGCGTAATACGTAAATCATCGGAGTGTTTTTTTTCCGCATATGTGTGTTACATGAGTACATCATTTAGCATGTTTTTATTGATGCTGTTAAACGCAGATTTCCATTTTACACTACTTTCCATTTTCCATCGAATACCAAGTGTAATAATAGGACGAGGAAAACTCGTCACGTTAGACTCCTACGAGTAATTGTTCTCGTTCCCAAAACATTTGTCAAATCCTAATTCCTGAATCTGCAATTGCATATCAACATTCGTCAGTTTGGGACTGATGTTGGCATGTGTCGCAGATGTCTATGTATGACAGTGTCCATACTCTTTAGCACGTTTGCCACCTTTTTATAACAAAAATACACCAATAATCACGTGTTGACAACATGACGCGGACGCGGCCTCGCAGCCGTCATTAAATTTTTATTATCCTCTCGAAGAGCCCACATTTAAGTGCCAAATCTTGCGTGACGTTGCAAATATTTGAAGAAGCTTTCGGCTATGTCACATTTGAAATGTAATGTAAATACTTTTCAGATAAAACTTGTTTACACGCAATCTTCAGGTTTAGTCCTTAGCTCTGATGTCCGACCCTAAATATGATGTAAATTCATTATGTCAAATATTATATTGGCTTAGGAAAATCACACATTGAGTTGATTATCCGCTTTGCCCTCTTCTCTCATCTTTAACCCTGTATTTATGGTACATATAAAAGATTACCTTTGTCCGTTGGTTTGTTTGAGCTAATCGCGGGACTACTTTACCGATTTTATTACAGTTTTCATTGCTGTGTAGCGTGTTTATTCCTACAGGCTATAGGGTGCTTTTTATAAAAATCGGTGCAGTATTTTTAAAAATAACGGGCACCGTGAGTCGTCGTGGTGATCTATGTAAATGTCGTTTAGCTATGCTTATCTAGGCACACTAACAAATTGGTTTGGAAAACGGGTCCTGAGCAATCGAAGCTGCTGAAAAATGCTCTTTAATTATACTTAAAAGATTGAGCCCAATTTTGATACTTCAGTTTGATTACTGAGATTTAGTCATAAGTAGGTTTGCTTTTCAATTCACAGTAGGCGCTTAGTATGCAATTTGTGAATGTGGGCGGAGGCGGCGCGATAGGGCGGGCGGCGGCGGTCGGCGTTGCGCGATTCAGCGTCGAGGCCGCCCGCTGCCAGGAATCCAATTTGCCTTCCTCGGACTTTTAATTTCTACGAATGCAACTCGGATTAGCTTCTTGTTGCCATCACATGACTGTTTGATGTAGTTTTAGTCTATTTCATTCTAACAACATTGCTGTAAAACCAACTTGTATGAGGAAAAGTTTCAAAATGTAATTTTACTTAGGAACTCAGCGTGGGTATATTTACGTTACTCTCGTGTAGTCCTCACCAAGTATGTAGGTCTAGAAGGTTCATAGGCTCGTCATACAAATATATGCGTTGTGCAATATACCCTATCTCGGTTGTGTACGTTACCTGTGTATTATATGCGCCATAGCTCCTTATCTCCACTCGAGCAGCCTCAGCGGGCGGGCGCACGGGCGGCGCACGACGGTGCTCTACAAACTAAATCTCACTTGTATACCGCGCTCCTTTACGACGTAATTTAATTAAAAAGCTATACCCCTGCTTCGTATCAAGCAATCATTTTATGCACCTTTTCAAACTTTTAAATAACCATCTAGATAACTGTTTACAGTTACCCAGGCCTACCCAGGTAATAAATAAAAAAATACATTTAAAAAAGACTCGTCTTTACAGAAGCGCCTGTGCATTTCGTCCATTCCATTTACTTTCTTTTCAGAAAGGTCACAATTAAAACAATGGTAAAAGGAAATTTGCTGTAATAATGTTTGGAGCGAACGTTGGGAATAAATCGAGAAACTATCGTTAGAATCTACTAGAGGCAGTTTCTCGTATATCGTTGGCGGGCGATTCGAATGGGTAGACCTCATTTATTTCAGTGTGGCTTTGGAACTATATTATCATGGCAATATCAATGTAAAAGTATGAATGTTAATTGAAACTAGAGAAAGATGGGCCATATCGACTCAGTTTCCCTCCCTTTACTGGCCAGAGATTTTTATGTGTTGAAGTCGTGTTTGTTGCATTTCTCAGTCCCGTTGTGCATATCACATAGCGTCCTTGGCCGATATAAGATGTTTAGGCAACAGAGGTTGACGACGAGGGTGTGTGAAGGTGGAGGGTGTCACCCCTGCATTGTTTCCTTAGTGCTATTTGTTCTATACATACATAACTATATAGAATTTTAACGCTTGCATTTTCATACTTTGCGACTTGGCTTGGACTATGACTTGTTTCATTAGTTTAGTTCTGTTAACTATCGTTGTTTCTCTCAACTGTTGTATCTGTACTCTTGTTTGCATATTTATTTGTTAAGTTTCAAAGTAGAATTTGAAATGGCGAATTTATGTTGTCCGGGCAGTGATCGTGACGATCTCGAATGCACGAGGCCGCGTGTCCATTGTCACATTGAGCGTGTAACCGTGTCGTCATGCGTGCCTCGCCACCAACAAATGCAGACTTTTGTCGTACACTTACCGCCAGCAAATTGATTTCACACCGTCACGTTTGCCGTGGTTGTATCTAGTTTATCTCTACGTTATTTACATATCAATGTACACTTCTCCGACGGTCCAGTGTAATCAGCGGATTAACAACTCATTGTTTTCTGTTCGAACGTGTCTGAAAACCAATAAGGAAAACTTAGAGATGCATTAGTTTAACCTCACACAACAGATGACCGATTTCTTATTACTTGCTTTATCTTTCTCCTAGGAATGATTTATCATTTCCCCTTAATGTCAGAGTGACACAATCTGCATAAATACACGTATACATTATCTTTCATCGTCATATTATAAGTAAACAAGTACTTGGAGTAGGTAGTGTTTGTCTCAACTCATAACCAACAAGATAATCCGATAATGCACATGTGTAGTTTACGTTCAAGTGACAATTATTTCCCCTTCTGTTATGTACAATGAATTCTGGCCGGTTTCATATGGTCAAATATTTCGTTTCATACAAAATGTACTTGTACAGGGTGGGTGTCCAGTGGCCAACTGTCGATAGCTCATGATTTATTGTAAGACTGCAATTAATCTTAGTGAAAAGTCACACAATTTTCGAGATATTCGAGATTATTTTTTTTTATAGAAAAATCTGATTAATTTATAGGACGTGCGAACGTATTATGGTTCGCGTTTAAACTAAAATTAACTTTACTTAATTTCGGTTTATGTTTCAAAAGTTTATATGTATAATTTTTAATCATTTATAATAACAAAGAAGTATTACCGGTTGATCAGTTTAATGCCATCGAATTAAGATTAAACCAGAAATGTGTATGCTGCATTCCCACAGCCGCTGGGCGCACTCTACTGGCGACGTTACCCCTCTCTCACAGATGTATTGTTGTATAACAGTTGTTCATTACGTTAATGATTGTTTGTAAATAGTGTTCAGATAGGATAACGTCTATTATCTCAAAAGACCGGTGTCATATAGCCAACCGCACCTCCCGTCACAGAAGTGCGGTCCGTCCGCATTTCCTCGATACGGAGGTGTCGCGCACTGTTCGGTCCAAAAATTATTTTATACCGCGAACCCGTAGGCTGTGGAACGAACTGCCTCAAGAGGTCTTTCCATTGAGCTACGATATGGGGTTCTTCAAGAGAGCTGTGAATAGGATTTTGCAAGGTCGGCGGCGCACCCGCATACCCCCTGGTGTTGCAGGTGCCCATGGGCGGCGGTAACACTTACTATCACTTGGGACCGCTTGCTCGTCCGCCCACTAAACTATAAAAAAAAAAAGCGAGCTGAATGAACGGTGATAGCCTAGGGAATGGGGGGGGGGGGATCTATAATCGACTCACATTCTTGTAATTGTGAGTTCTAATCTTCTGCCCGTATCACTGAGTTTCTTTAATTTACACTAGCTCGGCTGTGAGGGAAAACATTGTGAGGAAACTCGCATGGTCGAGAAATAAATAAAATATCTGGGGTGTGTGTATCCACGAATTCGCACAGGGCCCCCGCGTGGTGGATTATGGCCCGAAACCCCATACTGATTTACTAGGGGAGGCCTGTGCCCTGCCGTGGGATTGATTGATATCATCATATAGCGAACTGAATGTAAACATCGCTACTGCGCACTTGTTCCGAGATAACGTATTTATGGCAGCGATATGTAGACGAGCCCCCCGTCCCATTTGCCTCATCACGTCACCCCGCTCGCCGTATTTATTCGAATAATGAAATGTATAAGATAATACTGTTGTTACACCTTGCTCTCGCTAAAGGAATTCTGAACATCTGGCTGTCACTCAGTTCAAATATTTTTGCAAACCAAATACTCCCAGTTTAAGATTATATCAAAATATTTGTTAACTATGACAATATATTATGTGTGTATTGTTGGCGCGGCGCTGACAAGATACTTTATGTGTAAATAATGTCAGGAAAGAGAAATTATTTAGAATACTATTTTTATATTTGAATCAAAACAGGAAACTAATAGATTAGTCAAACTGTAATGATAATAGCTGGGGCCTATGACTTCGCTCGCGTGAATTTTAAGAGTACTTGCGGTTAGTACATTGTACTCCTATTTTATTCCGTCCTACATCCGTCCGTCCCATCATTACCCATTCAATAACATCCCGCTCACCCATTTCATCCCGTCTCGCCTCATGTCATCTCCCACATTCCATCCAATCCGATTCAATCTCAACGCATTACCCCATACCAATACCAATCCCACCCCATACCAACACATCCCATCCCGTTATCCAGTACCACCCCATCTTATCGAATAGGGAGTTTCATGAAATAGGAGTAATATCTAATACAAATTGTGAAATGAACTGCCACCTGAGGTTTTTCCGCCATACTACGATATGGGGCTCTTCAAAAAAGCTGTAAACAGGAAGGTCGGCAGCGCACTCGCGTATCCCTTGGTGTTGCAGGTGTTCATGGGTGGCGGTGAACACTTTGTGCGCCATGGGTGTGCCATAATCGCTCGGCTGGTGATCTTTTAGCGTATTTAACACACCGCCGGGCTGACGCCATTGAGCGTAGAGGCGAGGCTCCAGCTGTGGGCCTAAATATTGCGAAAGCTTTTGACCAGGTATGGTACAAATCGCTGCTTTCCAAGCTACCATCTTTCGGGATACCCGAGAGATTATGCGAATGGGTTGCCAGTGTCCTGACTGGACGGAGCATCAGAGTCGTTATCGATGGTAGCTGCTCCGACACCATGTCTATTAATGCTGGCGTCCCGCAAGGCTCCGTGCTGTCTCCTACTCTATTCTTTCTGCATATCAACGATCTGTTGCAAATTGGTGACATACGTTGTTATGCAGATGACAGCACTGGAGACGCCTTGTACAGGGGCCGCGCCAACATCCCTCGGGTCGAAGTAGATTGTCAGGCTTGTGTCTGAAATCGAAGACGCTTTAGATCTGATCTTGATTTGGGGTTCTCTAAACCTAGTGGATTTCAACCCCAGTAAGATGCAAATCTGTGCATTCACCGCTAAAAAAACCTTTTGTCGTAGCACCTCGCTTTCAGAGCATACCTCTTAAGATCTCGGAGAGTATCGGCATCCTTGGTGTCTACATTTCCAGCAAAGTCGAATTTAGGGGTCATCTGGAAAATAAAGCCAAAATGGCCTCCAAAAAGCAAGGTGTGCTGAACAGAGCGAAGCGGTACTTCACCCCTGGGCAACTCCTTATGCTTTACGAAGCTCAGATTAGGCTCCATATGGGTACTGCTCGCATCTCTGGGCCGGCGCACCGAAATATCAATTGGACCCATTTGACTCCATCCAACGATGCGCTACGTGCTGTTCGTATTGTCGACGATCCCACTCTCACGGGCGGTTTATAACCCCTCAGCATTCGGAGAGACGTTGCGTCTCTCTGTGTGTTCTACCGCCTGTACAATGGCGAATACTCTGAAGAATTGTTCAATATAATTCCCACCTCGGGTTTCTACAATCGCACCTCAGCTTGGAGAGCGACCAGTTAAGACGTTTTAGAAAAAGTCACACACCTGTTCCGGGGGACTGAGCTATCCTGGGCATCACATCTGGGCCACTACTCTCGCCGGCCGCCGCAGCTCTGGTCCATCGCTATTTGGGTGCTGGTGCTCTACCTGGACGCCGCTTCTTGCGCCTGGCCGCCATCGCCCCGTCCGACCGCTGTTTCCAGTCGGCGGCAGTGCCCGCTCTGCATGACTAGGCGTGCGCCCTGCTAAGCGCCGCCCCTCCTACACTGTCCGTGAGTTTTTAGTGCTCGTGATTTTGGTAACAGACATTTACAGACTCTAAGTATCGTACTAGTTTTCCTCTTTAATTTTGTAATAGGTTTTCTTTAAATTATAAAGAGCTATTGAAACAAACCTTACCTCTTTCCACTCTAGTGGAAGTTGATTACCCTCTTATAATTAGATCTACTAGGGTAACACGACACCCCTCGGTCTTGCAGGTGTCCACGGGCGGCAGTAACACTTACAATCACGTGGGACCACTTGCTCATCCGCTCACTTCTCTGTAAATAAAAAAAAATCATGTGGGCCGCCCGCTCATCTGCCACTCTTCTATAAAAAATAGAAATTCCCCATGACAACGCTCCGTTATAACTCCCCATTTACATGCAGCCCACTTCCATGGAAGTGGGCAGTGCGAGTATGTAAACACGTCCCTCGCGCTGACACTCCTCATGCCACTAACGCTGCGCTGCTGATATGCACAAGAAATAGTTTGGAAGAAAGCACAGAGCCTAACAGGGACACCAGCATTAATTGACATGTTGTCGGAGCAGCTACCGTCAGCAACGACTTTAATGCTTCGTCCAGCCAAAAAACGGAAACCCATTTGTATAATCCGCCGGGTAACCCGAATGATGGTAACTTGGAAAGCAGTGCTTTGTGCCAAACCCAGTCAAAAGCCTTTGCGATATCTAAGCTAGCGACTATAGTCTCACCTCTACTCTCAATGGCGTCAGCCCATCGGTATGTAAAGTACACTAAAATATCGCCAGCTGAGCGTTTATGACGGGATCTGTATTAGCGATCGTTTTTCACCTGGCGATCCTCTAGGTATCCAAGGAGTTGTGCGTTGATGACACTTTCCATCACCTTGGAGAGGAAGTAAGTTATCGCTATTGGCCTGTAGTTGGCCGGGTCGGTACGATAGCCCTTTTAAGGCAACGTCTGGACGTGAGCTACTTTCCAAACTTTCGGGAAACGTCTCGTGGAGTAAGAGAGCTTAAACTGCCACGTATCGTGCGTAATGAAACTAATGAATGATCGAATATAAATGAATGAACATTCATTATGCACGACGACACGTGGTAGGTTGCATTCGACTTCTGCAGATTGTCTACTAGACTGGTTTACGAAGTTATTTATCCTTTTAAGGTTTTTTTAATTAATGTTTTTTATTAACCGTCGTGGGTTTTTTTAATTATGTCTCGTTTTTGATTGTCAAAACGACCATTCTATCCAACATGATATTTTAACTGATTATAGTGACGCATATACTAAACTAAACTACAGTTGCATCAGCAATCTCCAGTCGCTTGAATCGTCCGTCCACGGGCACTCAAAATACTGTTCTGATTTCTCTGGCAAAATAAGTTGCTTAAACTACAAACGATAATGCACGCGTTTAACAATCTGTTACTCCATTGGTGCATGGGACAAATGGACTCCATTGGCACCCATTGGACAACAAGCCTATTATTAAATATTAGTAAAGTCATTTGAATCTATGGTACCGAATGTAGAAAGAAAGCAATTTTTATACGTGACGGTTACCACCCTAACATAAAACAATAAGTAAATATAATATTTGTAAATAAATATTAATGCAATATTTACTTGTGTAATATATTAATACAATATGCTATTCCATTAGCTTTTTCAGTTTTATTATTAAATACTAATGCGTTTCTATTACACAAGATAACAATTTTAGATATCAAAATTGCCAAAAAGAAAGCTGTCAAAAAATACGACTAGTAGTTTTTGGGCGCCAAATGACAGATTGATAAAAAGTAGTTCAAAATGATCATTGAAATGACACATTTTAGGGCCACATTGCTACCTACATCTCTGTATATTGGTTGATTGATGCTTTATTTATTTATTACAGTCTTGAGAAAATACATAATGAACCTTTTGACACTAAGGAAACAGTTGGTTTATGAAACAACAAGTTTTGTAAAGCATATTTTTAAATACTTTGTCGTAAACACTTACAGCACATAACAGTACATAATAATGTGAACGATATACTTTCATTTCAACTCCGGCACATTCCAGCTTTTTTACCCTTGGCTTAACTAGTACTTTATTGACGTGGATCCTAAGCCGTGGCTGTGTCCCTAGATCCCGTTCGTCTCTGTTGGCTACACGGTATGCGAATAGTGAACCGTGTGCCTGTTTTATTTCATTCCGACAAGTGGAAATTATTTTGCCTATTTTTACTATTCGTAAACTAGTTTTGTTTTTGTGTAGATATATATCTATTATTCTACTACAATGACATAAAATTTAGTAAAGCAATTGTTATCCCCAATTCTGACATGGCCGAAAGTTGAGCAGTGCCTATCCGCCTCTCCTTTGTTACGTCAATGAGCTTCACTGTTAAATATCTAATTTTAAGAATTTTGGGGCTAACATTCGCAACATCTAATTTAGATCGCGATTCACAAGCTATAGAATATATTTAAGCACCATTAATTCACGCAAAACACTTGATACTTTGATACTATAAACGCTCACTTACTTGATCTGCAATTAGCCCATCATTTGAACACATTCTGTAATTGAAGCTCCACGCAATACGGCAGAAGTGCTCGTAATTGAACAATTTACTGGCGCCGGCTTGACACCTCTTGAGATGATGTTTTGCAGATCCCTATCCTTCTACCACAGTGCAACCCATCACGTGATGCTCAGCTACATCCAGTTAGACATTGTGTAGTTAATAGTTAACCTTAATAGCTCCTCAAGGATTACTTATTAAGCATCTACCAAGATTGAAAAGATTAATGCGAATATCTTTTGGTTTTTGCAATCAAAATAATGATGCGTCGATAACGATCCCACATTATATTTTGAGCACGGAAATACGTATGCGCATTCCAAGGATTCTCCATACTTTATTAGAGAGGATAAAAGTACTTACTTGTTCTTTACTAAAGGCTCTAAATTAATTAGCGATACTGTCATATTACGTATTATTATTATGCACGCTACTTGGGGGTGTCGCTGATATACACTCCTGGATACCCGAACCGAGCCACTCCGCATTTTCAGTTTTGATTGCCTGAAGCTTAAAAGAATGTTTGATCGATCAAAAAGTTGTTATGCAGTTTTGAAGCTGGCATATTAACCATCATTTCAGTATGCCATTGTTCCGAATTTGAATTCAGAGTACTGAAAAAAATGAGTTTAATTATAACAAGTCGTGTGTCCGCCTTTCTCATGGGGAAGACTTGTATGCATTTTTGAAGAAAACAATGGTTTACCTAAAAAATCGTTTATTCAGTAACTGGTATTGTCTCCAAGAGCGTTTACGACGGCGTCATGCGGTTTAGCATGGAATCAATCAACGTCACTATGACGTGGTGTGGAATGTTCTCTCATTTTTCCTCGATGGCTCGATGAAATTTTATTCCAAATGGTAGTTAATCCCTTAAATGTGCTAAAAAAGCAGGCGAAAGCATGCTGCAGTTTGCGAAACGTTGATGCATAACCACTCGGAATGCACTATTCATATTATACACTTTGACGTTATTAGACGCGAAAATTGAACCGATGCGAAAGTGTGAATGGGACATTTTATGAGTAAGAAGCGAATAAATGTATTTAGTCTCGTATTGCTCATTTACACAAGGAGAGTTTCTCGAACGCGAGTTCTGGAACATCGGTCAAAAGCTAGTATAAACAACTGTTACCATTACACATAGGATTATATGCACTATCAAAGTGCCAAAATATGCACGAGAAAAGGTCTAAATATGCATTATATATGCACTATCAGAAAAGAAACGACTTGGTGTGAGATCAATTCTTTATTGCACAAAATAAAAGCTAACACCTTTCTAAAAAAAAAAACTAACAAAATAAAAGCTCTTACATAAATTTACACAATCAATTATAGATTTTATGACAGTTGCTCTACAATACATTTTTCTTACACTTAGAATTAATTTGTAGGCCGAAAACGTCGGCTCCACGTCGACCAACGTGACAGGGTAAAATTTGAAATTTGGTGCCATGTCCGCAGAAATAAAGGCAGGCAAGCTGATACCTGTAGCATTATTGGTTTAATTACGTCAAGACGCGGATTTTTAACAACGGCTCCGCTCCGCTAACGACTCCCTCCCGATATCCAGCGAACATTTCTAACATTATATTTTAAATTGACGCGTTTTTATGTCGAATTATGCACTATAAACGAAAAATCATAGAAATATGTATTAGACTTTATTAGAGTGTGAAAACCGAGAAATATGCATTTTGCATATACGAATATGCAAATGCATATAATCCTATTGTCTAGTTATCATCATATGATCACTGTTATCATCTAGTTTTTATCGTCATGTACACAGTTGTAGACGAGAATTGTATGTAGTTAGGTAGCATAAGAGAGTTGTATACAATATTGTCACCCGAACCGTTCGAGAATCTCTCTTTGTGTACGCGAGCCATAACGCTTCAAAAATTGTGATCGCTAACCGTTTGAAAGTTGGAACCAGTCAGTTTTGCCAACAGAGTTACTGGTGTATAATGATTATGTAACAAATCAATAATCACCTTGTGTTATCATAATCATTTCCAGTTTTTACGATAAGTGTATCTTTCACAGATAATTTTCCATCATTCGATTACATATTGTGCTAAAATAGTATTGTTTGAACACATACTAATATTTTTAAACATAAAAAATTAGATCGCTTATAATCAATATATAGATGAGTCTATTTTCTCTTCTATTTGGGTAAGATTATTTTGTTATTGCATCATCATTTGTACATCCCGTCGTAGTCTAAATCATCTATCTCCATTCCAGTTGCCACGTTTTTTTTTACCAAAGTAGAAAATAAGAAATAATTTGTTATATTACGCTTCTAATAGAAAAATTCGCACTTGGTTTTGCCCAGTTCATTGTTAATGTGTCTTCTGGATATTTGAAATATTATTGTAGAAATAATGTACTGTGTCAATTAAAATATTTTTTGTTGAAGACGCGGGCAGTACATGAGCATCTGGCTTACAAAGAAAACATTTCATTTTCAAGACAAATGAACGATCTTGGATAACTTCCTTAGCTCAACTTTCTTGTTTCAGTAATCAAATAAGCGTCCGTTGTTTCAAAGTTTCATGTAAATGAATTTTAAACATATAAGAGGGACATTAACAAAATTGCTACTTATTACCTACGTTTTAAAATTTGTACTAACTATTACAGAAGGATAGCGTGGAGAATTAACTTTATTTTATCGCCTGTTTCGGTGATTTGTCCAAATACAAATGAGCGACGATGACGATGACATTTGGAGCACCGAGATTGAGTGAGTCGAATATAACTGTTCTGTAAGATTTGAAACGTGTATTTGAAACCGTGAACATCATTATCACGGAAAATCAAGCCAGCTATATGTCAGGTGTTTTTAACATAACGCTGACACCTTTGTCGGAAGCCATGTTTATTACTAGCTTCCAGTAGATACAGTGTAAAGTTAGTAAACCTGTCAAGATAAGACTGAATGTTTGTACAGTCCGCAAAGCCATTATTAGTGTAAAATATAGTATGTTTTTTTATTAAGGTGTCTCATTACTGGAACATTTTCTTTCAAACGAAGTTTATACATCCTAAATTTTATAATATATTCAGAAATCTTGGTGTGGCTATTAGGAGTTGTTTGTAGATATCCACGTAACCTATTTACATTAAAATTTGTAGTTTTCGTTTAATAATAAATTACAAATAATAATACATAATAGCACATTATTCTAAAAATAAATAGTAGACAATGCATTGATATGTCATTAGCATTACACATTATATAATTAGCACCAAATAAAGGTTTATCAATTTGTTATTGCTTCTGCAGCAATACGGTTATACATACATTGACCTTTGTATTTTGTATGTACTCCGAACTGGCGAACAATATTTCCCAGAAAACGAGTTTATATATCTGGTAGCGACATTTTACTTCGAGGCCGAGAAATTGATTACATTTGTAATGAAGCACTAGAGTCCCGATGTAGTAGTTTTAGTAAAATAATAAGTACATTACTACAGAACTCATCTTCATTATTCAGAGCATTCGCTCATTACTCACATGCGTCAACGTGAATTTTTTACACTTTTTTGGATGATGCTAAATACACTGATGGATGATGCTTTGGTTTAAATGAGAACAATGAACTTAAACAATGGTTATTTTACGTAAGTCGAGTGAGTAGTTTTTGCCCTTTCAATTATGAGCGGTAATGTAATTCAAGTTGTTTGAAATTTCAGCTACGTAGCTCTGTCGTCGCCGCCCACGCCTCAACCGTCACCAGCCTGGGTCCGTCGCTTCTCTGCTGTAGTGTACGTTTGCCTTCAGCCACATTCATGAATATTCATAATATGAAGCTGACCGTCAAATTATTCACGAAAGTGAATAATATAATCACACAGCATTCATAAACTACTGGTCTTGTGTAAACTTTGAGCCGCGTTTGATATACGTCTGCTATCAGAAGACGTCTTAACTATTTTTGAGCATTCACCTCCCAGCCTCACCGTTGCTGTCTAATCCTAATATTTGTAGTTCAGACATCTTGACACATCGATATATCATTCTGTTCGAGGAGTTGGTCGTTTTTATTATTGTTGAAGTATTACATTTATTCTATGAACTCAACATTGCTTTTTCTCACATTTAAAGGTCACGTCAATGTGGAAAATGGTTATGATGAAGGGATCTGTATTAATCTTAATGTTTACTATAAGATATAGATAAGCAAATGAATTGGAAGCACACATGTCTCGCAGGTGTACTCTGTTTAGTAAACACAGCTATTTCTATCATTTTCTTACAAGTAATCGTGCCTATTAACGAACATTCGAGCAAGGTGTAAAATGTTCTGAACATGGTGATGTTTGCTTTAAACTCCGTCATCCACAGAATCCCCAACTTCTCCCGCAACGAAGACATCTTCCACAAGGGTATCTCTTGCCCACAACATATTGGAATACCATTGAATGGAATACCATACCATTGAATATATAACAAACCATTGGAAATAACACACTCTAAATTCAATTAACTTCAAAAATTAAAACCATTCATTGATCGCGATTACCATCCGTTTTATGACTGCCTACAATATAAGTCTGATTAAAACGTACTCACTAATTTAAGATAAAGTGTGATATAGTTTATTAATAGTAAAATATCTTTGAAAATTAAAGGTATTTTTTCGTAATACCAGTTATGTGCCAAACTGTTCACAATTTAAAATGTGCTATGTGTACAAATCACAGTTATTTGCAAATATTCAATAAATCACTACATTTTAATGTACAAACAAGATATTTCTTAGTCTAACACTAATTCAAAGTAATTTATAGAATTAATCTTCATACAAAAATTTTCAAACTCACGTTTACTTTAAATATCTCAGAAGCATACTTTTTACACATATCAGATTTTGGTTTGACAACGACGTGATGCCATTAAACTCACCAAAGAAACCAAAGTTACAACATTCATATTATATCTAACGAAATGTTCGTGTAGGTTTTGTTTGTTGTTGCGAAAATTTTACAATTTTTTCACTTTATTGTGATCTTTTTATCATACATGATTAATGATATCGTTTTAAGTATATACAAGTTAAGTATTTTTAAGTATATGTTGTTTTAAGTATATACAATATTAGGTTTTAGGTACACTGGACGTTCAGATACTGTTACAGTGTCCCCTTTTTTATTCACGTGATATCTCGTCATGTGCTAAACAAGTCAACTGATGACAGTGACATGTAATGTAGCCAATTTATCATGTTGGTAAATTAATAATATTTAAAACTGTTATCTTATACCGGGGTTGTTGTACAGTGACATTATCGAGTTGAGAAATATTTTTTCGTATATGCCTATCACCTCCAACGGAAAAATAATGTCACATATTCTTTTAAACCTTTATAAATAAATGTAAAAAAGGATAAAGCGTTGCATTACTCCCGAAATATTTAACTTAAAAACCGTTGACATAAAGCCGTGTCAGTGATTAACCTTTTTAGGACTTAGCCAAAAACATTACAAGTTCTGAAGCTGCGATGAGTTTGGTGGATCTTATGGATCATTCTCCGGGTCATGTTTTATTTCAGTAATCCACCAATCCGCATGGGGAATTACTTCCCGAAACCCCCTTGTTATTAGGAGAGGCCTCTGTCCTGCAGTAGGACGTTATAGGATGCTATCGATTCATAGAAATTGTTATAAATAAGAAATATTTGAACATTAAAAAAATCAGTTTAATCTTCCTTAAATACGATGAGAATGACCATAGCATAATGTGTCACCTGGAGGATACTCGTAATTAAAATATAAATAATTTTGTCCAAGTATGTATTTGTAAAAGTGACTACAGAGATTTTTTTATTTACCTATATAGTAAAGTATGAATATACATACATATACCTAGCTGTCCGCCTTAAACATTTTAACGTTTTAATTTAAATAACTGGATGTTGCCTGTCAATGACGTTTATAATTATTGTTATGATATTAATCGAATAATGTAGCCTTATTTTGTAAAGTTAATTGTCCTTCGCGAGTAAACAAGATACATTAAACGCCATTTTGACCAAATTGTTATATGTATAAAGCGCTAACCGCGAGTTTATTACCTTATCTGATCAACCTTGATTCGGGAATTTCTTGAATTATGAACTTCACAATTTTGAGCACGTCGTAAGCGATATTTTTTTATGTTTTTTATGTCATATGTGTGGGTCAAAACGCCTAAAAAGTGGAATATAATTTTTTATTTGTTGTCTAAAATAGTTTTTAAGTATACAACAAATGTGATAGATTTTCGTCTTCTTAACAATTGTTGTCTACCAATTTTCCCCTAAATCCACTCCTTCAATAAGAAAAAAAATGTTTTCAAAAAAACTCCCATGGACTTTGTGGTTGCTGTCTTTTGTATAATTTTATAATTATCGTTCTTATTTAGATATTATCACAATCATCGCAGTCTTTTAGATGTACTTCAAGTTACTTTATCAATGCGACTGGCCAATTCTCAAGACTGGTCCATAATTCCACTTTTGATTAACAAATGGTTATGACCGTACTTAAATTCTAGTGGGGTTAGAAAAAGTAAACGATGATTAGTCACATAATCACTTCAAATAAACGTATATAAGTTTCCTAACTTGATTAAGTGGTTGTCTGTGTCATAGAAAGTCACTTATTTATGTGTATAGTCCAGGACACAATATATCCGGAATTCGGAAACGTAATAACGTTTCTCCATAGAACTTCGAAAATCACTTGTCACTCAATCTTGTTGTAGAGTACCTACTTATTAGTCAAAAATTAATTGAATTATTTACGAAATAAAACAGACATCAATCTCATAATTCATAAAAAAAAATGTTTAATAATAAGCAATTTTCTAACGTCTTTAGGTCAGGGATTTATGGACCACAACGAAGAATCACCGACTAAATTACCTGTTCTTGTTGATCTAACATCGTGACGCGAGAGCGAGAAACGATAACCCTAAAGCGCTCTTTGGTCCGTGTCGGCCTCATTAGTTTGAAGTTTTGTTACAATCGGAGTACCGTTGCAAACACTTTCTTTCGTCGTCTGCTTCGACCTACCGTTATTTATTCGAGGTGGACGTTACAGTCACCAGTTGACATTAGAATTTAATGTACAATTATTTGTTGTATTTTGCTGTTTGATAAAATGTATATATAAAGACTTACTTCCTAGTCTTTCACTACTTTTTGTAATATTTATCATTTATACCTTTCTTAGTATTTCTTGAATGGTTCACATGGCAATAAACAAGTTTAATTTCATGGCATGGTTGTGAATGTTGGAATATATGAATGAAATATGCCAAACGTTCTTGCGTCACGAATTCGAAATAATAATATTGAGATCGTGTAGAAAGGGCGAACATTGTGTAATCGGCCCGGTTACAGATGCATCACTTATCCACACATGTCTGTGTCACTTATCACTTATATCTGATGTTACAAAACAGCGGTGCTTTGGATGACACGGAATTGCATATTCGTTGAAATAAAAGATACATATTCTGCGTCGACTGTGACATTTCCGACCAGTTACAAATTACCGGCTGTCATATTGCAGTAATATTTATGTCCACATTGCTTGTAATAATTTTATTACAAGTTTTATAAATGTGGGTTATGCACGAGGAATATATTATAAGTACATTTACCGCTTTATTCCATCGATTCACCCACTTATTTCATGTTCTACTTTATATTCTAGCAAAATAATACTATGCGATAACCGCGAATAAGTAAGCATTTGGTGACCGTATTACGTTTTTATCAACTTGACTGTGTCAATCTTGTTTTTTCTAATAATCTATTCTTAGTCATTGACAATAGTTGCCCTCATTATATTCAAAAAATCTATTATCGTGTGGTTTATTACAAAGGTAACACAATGAGTCACGAGAATTGACGTAGACCTAAAGTCATGCAGTCTATTCTTGGCGGTGAAAGTTACAAAATCCATACTCGTTACCAATACTGCATTATTTAATTGTTTATTGGTTGATGTTCCTTCATAATTTAATAATGTAGTGGTTAGGCCACTGACGTGCGTCGTAATTACGAATACAATACAATAATTTGAATACAATAAACGTAATATTGTGTAGGTTGAAAATTCCATGTTGACAGACATGGTTGCTCCCCAAATCGTTCGAAATTCGCTCCTTGACAATCTAATTCATGCTGTCTCTTTCAGTATTCTTAAGATAGAAGAAGACGTAATTTGCTTAGATCTAAATGTGTAAAATTATTTCATATTAATAAAGCAAAGTATGTAATAACTGCATTATCTAGTAACTACCACTAACTGCCACCAAAATAGATTTATAAATCAGAGATGGCACTGCATTTCATCGCATATGTGCTGATGACGAACGCATTGACCTATTCCTTTGTAGCATTAAGGCAGTTAAATATCTGCTTACAAACAATTATAACCTACTAGTTTCTTTTAACGTGTGTACTATGTTGATTGTAGACAATTTATTTGTTAAACACCACCATTTTAAGCATGTATAGGTATATAATGCAGTTTCTATTTATGGTACTTATAATGGTAGCTTACAAGGGCGTAGTCAGGATATTATAAAGAGTGGGGCAAAAGCAAACAATTTTATTCAGGATGGGGCAAAGCAAACAATTTCTTATAATTTATATAGACGTAGTGTAAAGCAGAAAGTCTGTTACTTATTCTTCCCTATGCGAGGGGGAAGCCTCACCTGCTCCACCGTGCCTACGCCCATGATAGCTTATTATGTTGTACTATAGCTGTAAATTATCCGAATAAATTAAAATAAATAAATAATATAAATAAGTACCTAGCGAAACTAGAAATCAATACAAATCGCTGTGAATCCTACCGAAAACTAAAAGTGGTGGTGTAATATATCTTAACTATTCTACCACCACGGAGTTAAGACATGAGTTACGTTAAGTAGTAAAATACTATTAAAATAAATAGTTTACGTAAGTTTTGAGGGTGTTTAGTATTATTTATAAAAATCCTGGAAGATTAAAAAAAAATTAAACTTCCGGTCACTTAACGTGAACTTCCCGCGAACGCGAAATTTCCTTTCCAATTTCGCGCGTACCATCGTAATATTTTTATTAACGACGTATTGGATAGGATAGTAATATGGGTACTCTTCAATGTCTAGTTATTGCGTGTTAAAAGTTACGTATGTAATTAAAATGTAAGGGCAGCTGTCGCGTGAACCACTGACACCCACACTTTTTCTCGAGTACCTTTTTAGACCAGACTTGACAGGGGTCAAGCTTATCCAGACGTGTTTTATTATACTACCCGTATTTTTACGGAATAGATGGCAGTGCGACAGGCGGGCTACCTGACGATAAGTGGCTCATCGTCAATTATTTAAATCGGCAAAACAAAGACTGAAAATCAACTAGATGCTTTTCTGTCTTTTTTTGTGACTAATCACCATCTTTGTACACTTATCTTCGATCACAATGTAATTCATTTTTTGTTTGTTTTATCGACGATAAAGAAAGAAATTGGAATTCTCTGGCATTTTAGGTATTTAGATGACTTTATCGTTTGTTTACTGAGCGTAATGTTCAGGAGAAGGGGTGGTTTCAGCGCAGTTATCAGGTGACTGCGACGACGCTCGGCCCCTCCACCGGCGCCTGCGCACCCGCCATCAGTAGCATTCGCAGCGGCGCGCGCTTCAGACGCCACGCAATTGCGCGATTGTACCGATTGCATAGTGAAAGTCGCGCGCGCAGGTTCCGCCACGATTTCGTGTGTCGACATCTTCGTCTAGTTATTCTGTTTGTTCGTTGCGCCAGTGCAGCGGGGAAAGGAGGTCGGTGCTTGGCCATAGCCCGTAAGAACACCGTGATTTGTGTTAGTTTATGTTTTAAAATCAAAACCGACATTTTTGTGTGGCATTACCAAAACAAAACTTGTGTTTAGTAGTAATTTTCAAAAAAATCCTTTTTCCACATGCATATTTTATTAAAGTTAAATTTAACTGAATTATTAAAATTCAAGTAAATCACCATGCAGTATACTAAATATTTTTTTAAAAGTACCTTCATTAAAATAGATATTCCAACATTATCATTATTACAGTGAATATTATCATAACAAAATTAGTAAGGAAATGCCGAAGTTCATTTGAAGCATGATATCAGATTATTTCTTTAATTGCATCATCCTGCTACGGGCAGCTACGAAGTCCGTAGATCTTCGTAGATAACTAAACTTTCAGCGAATTTACTCGTAGCCTGACAACTTCTCCTTTGGCGAAAGTTGGCCGGCGTTTGTATATCAAACTGTCTGTTGACGGTAGTATAGAGTAACATCAATTGTCTGCAAGTGCCGTTTCTCTGTGAACGGTTCCAAACGAAGTTGCTAGTTTCACAACATTCAACAAAGTTGCGACCGTGACCTCATGTCTTAAATTTACTAACTTTGCACCAATGTATATCGTTGACGATAAATTGCAGTGCAAATTATCATTAACACCTATAAGAGCTTTATAAAAACCTTAAAACTTTTCTCGAGTTTTCAAAGTTTCTATTGCTGTAATAGCGGTTAAGATAAAGTCGAGTTATATTCGGAGACTGTGCTTGTATACTAGTTTCGTAGTGATTCGCAATGAAAATAGTTTTCTTTACTACAAATGCAAAAACAAAGATACTTGTGTATAAATGTTTAATAATAAACAATACAACCCTTATGTATGGCTTTGCGACCATTTAGTATACGTATCTACTCGTAGCTAAATATATGTGTAAAATAAACAGTGCAACCTTTCCCTAAATACAATTACTCATATTATTATCTTGACCGTGAGCACGTTTATAAATTATGATTTGATAACTCATAGTGATTCAATCAGAATTCTGTTGAAGTTTATCTTTTAGGAATAAAATAATTCAGTCATTAACACTTTACATTACCTATTCTTATTCAATATTCGATGCCGATTTAAATTTGAGCTCGTGTGGCTTTGGTGCAACTCCTGCTGTGCTTTGACATCTAACACGGCCTACATTTTTGTAATGACGATCAACGTAACTTGAACATTGTAATGAAAGGTCTGTGTAGCTCCGATGACCATGTGCAAGGTGTTCGCGACAACGGCTGCGGAAAAACCCGAGAATAATCGACTTTTAACATAAAAACACCTCGTTGTCATTGTTTCATTGTGGCTGCAATAGAAGGAGCAACCAACTTGTATTCAGATAAACACGATATTAGTCAAGGGGTTTAGGAATAATGTACAAGGACAGACATGTATAGATATTATCGATGAACATTGGTAGCCATATATCGATAATCAGTTATTATCGTCCGAACTTCAAGGTTTCGATTTTAGTTACTATCGAGTTTGTCAAATGAAAATTATTGTAATCATGGAATAATAGTGACAATAGCTAAAATCTTGACAGATAATTAAGTATCTAGAGAGAGCTATAAAACGCTTCCTCATACTATGATGTTTCATGAACGCTGATGAACATCTTTACGATATTTTTATGAACATGTTGTAATACTATTTCTTTCTTTATTATCTAGGAGGACATTTAAAAAAAAGAACAGCAATCTCCTTTAATTTAACAATGAAACAAGCCGTACCTGTTATCGTCGCAAGTTTTGAAATGCTTTAGAACGTAAACTATAACTCAGAGTTTATACTCCTTTTAGATAATGAGAAGACGATTTTCTGAGACAAAATTTTGCTAATAACTAATTTATCCCATTTTTATTACAAACTTTTATTCAACTTCACGTTTGTTGGTTTGTTTAGGTCAAATCTTGCAAGTCGATTTTAACCCACTTCCACCTATACCTACTACTACCGTGAAATTTTACACATGTACCATATATAAAACCGATGACAATACAATAATCTGATGACCTTGACCTGATGCTGCAGCCAGGAAGGCTAGCACACCGTGGAACTCCTCAACGGCGAATGATATACATATCGTGTTTGGGCTTGTTTGGCCCGTAATTTAAATGACAACACCTTAGTGTCATAACCTTGACCCGATGCCGCAGCCAGGAAGGCCAGCACGCTGTAACTCCTCAACGGTGAACGGTAGACATGTCATATTTGGGCTCATTTGGTTCGTAGTTTTAATGACAACACCATAGTGCCATGGCCTGACTTAGTGACTAGAGCTTGACCCTCTGATTCGGCGAGATGGGCGTCGTTAGCATTGGTACTACTATAATGGAGTAAATAAATTAAACGTAAAGAACAAGCTTTTATTAAAATGCACTAAAATGCAGAAAATGAACATAGAAGTCAAAGTAAGTTAAATAAACAAATCACACAAATCTAATCATTATGTCATATTCTTCTTCTAATCATCTATTTTATGTCATTTAAATGCATGTAGCGAGATTTTCTTACCAATTAAATTAACGTCTCACTTTGCTTCGTTACTATCATTTAAAGAACGAAAGAAAAAATATATTCTTAGTTATCTTGAAATTGGTACTGTAAAATAGGATTACGGTAAAACCTTATATCATTCATGGGTGCTCTTACATTTCACGACCTTTGATTATGCGATATAAATTGTCAAATAATCTAAATCTGTTATTATGGTTTATATGTAATTATTATCATTGTTGTATAATATCTAACGCTTTGTATTGTCTTGGTATTAGTAGCTAGAAGGAGACGAAGCAATGTACTTACCTATCCATAAACATATTATAACAATGGTTAATAATGTCCTACATTATATCGTTGGAATTCTGACCTCTTCGATACATTCATTGCATTCCAATCTCTAGTTAACCTCTAGTGAGCGCTACTGTCGTGGGAATCGGACCTAATTATCAATTACATTCATATTATTTCATTGTCAGTTGTTTTAAACAAGGTAACATTATATTTTGTTTGTCAGCTATTATATCTTGTGTCTACAACACATTCTCGTCAATTTATTTTCTATATATGGTCTATTGAAAAATGGATTAACTTTTAACTGTCGCTTGTAATCTTGTAGTTGAAAATGTTTTCGCACGTACCTACTAATAACTAGGGGTCTGTTTAAGAGCATACTATATGCCATCGTTTCTCAACCTGAGGGTCGTGATCACATATGCAGGGGGTCGAGGTTTGTCAGGAAAAAATAAACTCTTTGTATGAAAATGCCTTTTATTAATTAATTAATGATTTATAATCAAATGTTAAACGGTAAAAAATATAATTAGGACCTAATTATCGATAAGGGGGGCCTGAGGTTATTTACTGTATTTTTGGTCCTTTCAGGGGGTCGCGACATTAATAAGATTGAGAAACGATGCTATACGATAATAAACACCGTCAGACATATTGATGTGAAACATCTAATGCGGCGGGTCACACCGGCTGTTGCCGTGGCGACGCGTCGCCACGGCATGCGTCGCCACGTAATACCGTCAAAGGCAACATCGAATATTATTACAGAAGTCACTAATTAAGAGAATTAAGTTGTTTCCATTTAATTTTTGTATTAAATTAATATAAATGTATATTAAATAAACAATCATCTTTTTCTTTAAAAAAATCTGAATATTATATTTTTAATTGTGCTATATTTATTTCCTTTCATAAGCTATCCTTTTATGCTCATTATTTCTACAAAATAATTTCGATGTTTCACATCTGCCAGACGTCCCGCGACGGCTGATTTTTTTTTTACAATATGTCTTTACTGATAACTATAACAGTAGTCCCTTGCTTGTTTCTGGTTTGCGTTAGATATTTTTTATTTTTTTACTTTATCTGCTCTTTTTGTGAGTGGGTATCATAAACTCGGGAAATATCAACAAATGCCTCAATAAATTATAATTTGCGATCAATACGCATTAGAAACTCCTTAATAATGTGTAGCCTTGCTTGTCTGGCGTGAGCCGATACCGAGACGGCCACGAGAAAATATTGATACATTTATATTTATATAACATATATAAGACAAATAAATTCTTTAAATTAAGGAAGCTTAATGAGTAAACAAATTAGTTCTACTTTTATCGCCATTTTTATTACACGTCTGACCAAACTAGAACTTATACTTTGTAACAAACACCTGTTACTAACGACAGATTTATTGGTGATAACTATCAGTCTTGTCTTTCTATTATTTACATACAATGTAGTATCGTTAAGTACTTACATTCTTCAATACTGCGGAACCGTTTCAATGATACCTCGTTAACTATATCAACATACCGAGCTATAAAATGTATTTAAAATTGAAAACAACACCGAGTGAATTATTAATGTCAATTAAACCATGACATGGTATTGTCTAGGTCATTTTATTAATGAGATTTTTTATTGTATGTTCTTAAAATTTGATTATAATAACCTTATAATCAGTCTGTGTCTATCCACTGCTGGATATACGCCTTTCCCAACGCTCGCCACGAAACACGATCTTCCACTCTTCTCATCCAGCCACTACCGTCAAAACTTTTTGAAGTCGTCGAGCCATTCAAGGACCTTACGGGTTGTACTTCTGCATCAGATATGGCCTGCCCCCTAACGCTGCAGCTTTCTAATTCTGTGAGTTATGTTAGAGACTTACGTTCTTGGTCAAATCACTTCGGTTCGGATTTTATCTCGCACAGAAACTCCAAATATTGCTCTCTTCACAGCTCATAATGTTTTAGTATATTATGTGCAAAATAAACTAATTGTATGACTCTTGACCATTTAAATGAGCACGTTTGTTTTGTATTAAGTTCATTCATTGCTAAATATAGGAACGTCAAAATAGAGTAGCAATTACTCTTCATTGGAAGTAATTGATTTTGACTCGTTCTGTACTCACACGTACGTCGCAAAATAACATCACTATCATGAATATATGATTAATAGGAATAGAGGACAATATATATATATCTGAAGGTCTGTTTGTGTATTCGCGCTAATCTTTGAATCTACGGGACCGATTTTGTTACGTTTCTCACTGTTTAATTTCGTGTTTATTCCTAATAAGTTATAGTGAACTTTTATCATCAAATTTCGTTCTAGTAGTTTTGGAAATAATGAGGATCACGTTTATGTGTCTAGAGATGATGGCATATTATTGCAGACCGTACAATGAAGTAGTCTGATACGCACACTATCAAATTAATTCAGAAATTAGAATACCAAGAGGAAGTAGCCGCGGCCAAAGTCTAGTTAAATCTTTTAAAGCCAATAAAGGACATCGATCTTGAAATTAAAAATATGTGTATCCAGTTGTAAGCTTTACATGTGAATGTATAACACTTGTCATCTTCATTAGAAAAACTAAGGCGATGCATTATAGATTCTTTGTTGTCGTCCACTGATTTAATGAGCTCGACATCTTTGTTCTACGTTAGTCTATTTGCTGTAAACAATTAATCGGTATTCTGTGTGCGGCCCGTCACTAGCGCCTTGTTAACTATGCCCTGTGTGTGTACATACGTTGCCTCCTATCATTGTGTGGACATGTCATTGTATCTCGTTAATGTATTTATTTCCTCTCATACAACAAACAAATGAACTGTTAACTTGTGTGTTTGCTTCGCAGTACGCCTATTACCTTCACATGATGTTTTGTTTAGTTTACCGTCGAACGATGTGAGAATTGTTCTCTTGCGGCGTCACGTTTGTTATTGTAAATTACAATTTTAACATTGATATCGAGATTCGATCAATGCTTAATCTTAAGTATTTTTGATACGCTATATCCAATCGTTGTTTTATCAATATATTTTATATACCCGAGTATTTCACTAGATTTAATCGTTTAATTTGGTCGATATATTAAATTATGGTGCTTTGTTTTTATAACAGCAGATAAATTAAATATCTACAGTATAGTAATATGATTTATTACAAATATGTATCTAGGTAATAGCCTAATGTTAAAAACAATAACGCGCATACGAGTATAGTTTCCATATTGATCCAGTAATAACACGTTAAAATAGCGAGCCGCAGGGAAAACTAGAAAGAATAAAAGTAACCTGTTTGTAACCTTATCTAATATTAATGGAAAGAAAGTGTTGATGGTTGCTTGTATAAGTACTGTACCTTGTGATGTGATTCTATAAAAGTTCATGCCACTGTACACAAAATTATTATCTGAAGAAGTCTTCGTTGTTGCTGTAGTCACCGTAGTCTTCGTCCCCGGGTGCGCGCTTTTGAGTCTTTCCCTTTAGATCAGTCATGATTTTCACCCTCGTGTTGCGCCGCGACGTGTCATTAACGTGTTCGATCAGTGTGATCTAAATGCATATAACGTTTTTACATATAACTTTTATTTTATATGTTGCTTTATTGGCTTCGAGGAGTATGTTTTCTTCAAAAACAAACATCGAAAAACCTCATGTCCAACTAATCAGATACGTATCAACGGCGGCCTTCCCAAAATTTTTCAAGATTTCATATTTTTACCTATTACCTTTTATGCTAATCCGAATTTACTTTAATGCTCTCTCAATTGTTGTTCCGCAATATGGTTTTATTAAATCGCGTTATTAAAGCGAGACATAATTATGTAAACAATTAAGTAACGAGTCTTTAATTAAATCATAGGCGAGCTATCCTTTCTGGCAACACATATATACTCACACACACACACACACACACACACACACACACACACACACACACACACACACACACACACATACATATATGTATATATATATATGCAGACGGTTTTGGAATATTTTCTACGTGAGATAATTGAAAAACCCCACGTGCATTTGCTTGCAGATATTTGCGGATGTCACGTGGTCGGTGCCTCGTGTTAGTTCCCATTGGGTTTAATTTATACCCTTGTGATCCTTGTGATACGTGTACTAAAGTTACTTTGTTATCAATAGTTATCATCCACATAATATGTATGATTTTGTTGTTGTTACGTTTGTACTTAGTAATTTCTTGTACCTGCAACAGAATAGTACAATGCATCAGTAACAAGATAAAAATCAATTACAATGAAACCATTATCATCCTATTTACATTATTTATATCCATTTATAATAAAATAAAGCCTTCAGCAATATCAGCATAAAGTTATTTTTGTATACTTATTATTTGGTATACGTCAAGAAACGTGAAAATGGATATTTCAATGTTAATTTAACAGCAATTAGCCAGTTCCGCTTTGTTACGTATAGAAACGTGACATTTCTGTATGAAATGACATCGAATCTGTTTATAAATTCATTTTAGTGTGATTTCTTTGGCATTCATTGTATTCTTGGGACATATAAATGGTCATTTTTAAATTCATTTATTATTCATTTACAGAAGTCGTAAAATTGTTACTGAGTACTTCCATCGACATCCAAACATCGTAAACATCAAAGCTTCTTACGAATTGCTGTGTATTTTTGTAGAGTTTACAATTTGCGAGATAGATCTTACACGTTAACGTTTTTCATCTTAAGTAGGTACTTTTAAACGATCATTATTTGTATTACATGGAAAACAGAAATGTGGCATGTTTATAACTGTTTAATTTGAAACTTGATTGATGGCTGATACTTCAAATGCAATGAGAAATAATAGCCGGAGTAATAAATCGTTGTTCTCAGCGGTGGTGAGCTACTGTCGGTTGATTTGTTTCATCAGCAGTAGCTAGTGTGAATACTCGTTATGTTTATTAGAGATTGTGTCGGATGTCGAGCCCTCTCTCGTGAGGTTAATCTCCTCGGTGACATTGAGCGGACGCCTCCCGCGCTGCCTGATTGACACATGTGGGTTACCTTACCCGCACTCAAGTGCACTACATGTCTATGTAGATACAATGACTTTAAACACTATTTATTTTTTGCTCTCACACATGTAACGCAGATTTCCTTTCATTATACTTGACCTAGATGTGATTAGATTTATTTATTTACAAGTTACGCTGGTAAGTCCTACTGAGCATTGAAGAATGAAAATAGGCTGTTTGTTTAATTGTAGGGCACAGTAAGATCTGTTTTTCTTAAAAAAAATACAAGTTTATGTAGAATATCGATTATATTAATGAAGCCCAATTGTCTTGCGTCCTTGATGGCGTGTGTCCGACGACACAACTGATTCTGTTTATGTCTGGCTATTTCAAGCGGACGCTACGTTATATTTACGAATGAAGCCAATGAGCGCGTTTACGACATCATCATCGGGGCAGACGCACGATAGCACCAGCCCGTTGGAATGAGATTGAAATTACACGCACCAAATATCACTAAATACCTTACCATACTACAACTGGCTAGTATTGAACGGTCATGTAATCCGGTACTATCAATGAATTGATAAAGGTGATATGAGCACTGTTCTGTACATATTGAGGCAATTATAGCATGGATATAATCTGTGTCCATGCCCCACGGGCACCTCAACGAGGTGACAATAAGGGCTAGAATGGAGTACTTTATGGTAGCTCGTTGCGTTTCCGTCCGTTGGAGACAGTGTTAACTATTTATAGAAGTGGGCAGCAACTTTCCCCGCATTACGGCGGGTCGCACGCGCGCACCGCTATCGACTATGCAGTTACGAAAGCTGCACCACCTGCTAAGCGTCAATACTTGTTACTGTGACTATTCAATCTCGATTTTTGTATTTAGCATTTGTAAACGTTTAGTTTTTCTGATCTGAGGATGATATTGTCGTATCCTAATATTTATTTAGCAGAATAAGTGTACAGTTAGATTAGATTTTAGTGCTATTCTGTCCATTTTATGTTTCATTTACTATAAATATAAGTATTCGTCTATTAACCTTTATAGAAAGTTAAAAACGGTTAAGTAGTTCTCAGGTTATTTTGATTGGTTAGGTATATGTATTAATCGTACGTCCATTCTCATTGAATGATTTTACAACATCATTATTCTTTTAAAATTTTTCATAATTACCCTAAAACTACTGAGCATATAAAAGAATGCTTCAAATTATATTCCTTCGATCACAATGAAAGGTTTTATGAAAAGTATTTTTTTATTAGAAAATCGCGAACATACAAACACAAATATAAACGTACGGTGTGGTGCATGCGTTTGTTGCTTGTACAGACAAGGTCGAGCGAAAAACCTCTTTTTTAGAAGTCTGTTCAATATAACGATATCAACTTATAACGTCCCACTATGGAGCACAGGCTTCCCCTAGGAAATCACTACAGGGTTTCGGATCATAAACTACCACGCAGGCCCAGTAGATACTCATTAGTGTTTACACAAATGCTTGAGAGATTTTTTTTGTCTCAAGCATGTGTGTTTTCTCATGATGTTTTCCTTCACTGCCGAGCCTAGTGCTACGGGCCTAATTAGTACCTACGGGCTGAGTATTTGAATTCACGACATTAGAATGAGAGTCGAGAATAGATATCACAAGGCTATCCCATGTGTTAAATACAAACACTCTTTAATTTCATTTTTACTTCTAATAAGTGTTTAAAAACTGTAACAAACAATGGACTGTGTTTTTATTACCACAATTAGCTCCAGCTGATTAATTGTCCTAGAACGAGCAGACGTAGACGTAGTTTGACATAGACATATACCGTTATGGTTCATTATTCTCTTTAAGTTTTTTTACATTAGTGCTTCATTGACGACGATTAGAGTTAGTGTAGCGGATTGTTGGCGTAATGAGGCCATTTGTCGGTCAGTGCGAACAAAAGCGTGTAGTGCGCCGCAGACCGCCGAAGCTTTTGGCAAGGAGAGGCGTTGACGACGGCTCGTTTGTATTCTGTTGACTTTAGCCAAATTCTTTGCCGATCCTCCCAAGGTCAGAAAGTAAATAAAATTATAGTAAAATCACTTAAATGACAAACGTTAAACTGTAAAGCATTCGATATTTCATATCGTCTAGATTCTGCTTTTTTACGCAATATATTGTGCTTACTTTTACCTCGCTGAGGTAACTTGAGACACCACATGATTTTACATTTTTACATAAATGAGCATTTTAATATGCACTTATTTATCTATTTAAATGGGTCTTAACGCGAATGTTTACCTTATTTATTTTACTCGACGTTTCGGTTGGATTGCACCAACCATGGTCACGAGTTAAGACCCGTTTAAATAGATAAATATGTGTGAAAATCGCGAAAATCTCAAATATTAATGTGTACTGCTATTAAAAATTATTAGCGAAATACGAGTACTACGTTCTCAGCACTCGTTCTACTGGTTTTGCCACACAAATCTAAAATATTATTACATCAGTATTTCTAAAACATGTTTGCTGTGCTAGGCTGTGTTTATAAGAGAAACAGAACAATATCAATACTTTAACGGTATTTTTAGTGTTCTTGGGATTTTCGAACATACTTCAAAAATGGTGGAGCCGTGATCGTAATGCTCTATTGAACCGAAGTGCTAATTGTTATAAAGTGCCTAGTGTTTACAATATTAACGATGAGTGGTGGTGAGCCGACACTGACCGAGCCTCCAGTGCCTCTAGCCCTGGCGCGGCTCCAGGGGCGAACGGCACGATTACCGCGCGGTCTCCGCTCGCATCGGTCCAGCTTACCTCTCGCCAGCTTGCAAGAGGCGAGCGACGAAACTCTGCGACGTTTTAGTGACGAACCTTTCACGCCCGACACTGACGACGATGAAGCCTTTCACGATGTTGTGGTGGTGCAAACACCGTCACGCCCTGCATCCAACGGACGCAGGGCTTCAGATGCAACTTTTGCCGAACGATATAGACAATTGACCGATTTTGATGAGCCACCGCCGGATGCATCTCGTCGGGCTTCTTTGGCGGTTCCCGTTGGCGCGGACGGTTTCGAAGCGAATGCGAAAGGTCGCCGACGTTCGTGGGCAGCGCGCCTTCAGCTAGAACGTAAGAAGAGGCGAAAATCGGGTGGCAACGACACTGATGAGGAGAGCGACAACGTAATATACGTGCGTCAGAAGCGACCCTCCTGGTGGAACGTCTTTATGCCGGATAACATGTTAAGAAACAGGTATTGCCAACCTTTATTATTTACATAATAAGTATAAATCACTTTTTGCAATGACGTCATTGTTGTGAACCACTTTAATTCTTAAGTTTGTGTTAGGTAATTATACATTAACTAACAAAATAATGCAATCTTTAATTATTCTGAGAATTTTTTAACGGTTCTAATCTCAGTTTGTACGTCACATTTTTGCGTCATGAATTAATTGCAATGTAAGGTTTGTACCTATATAAAAGACAAAAGGTACTTAAGTTAATTAGAACGCTTGTAAGTAAGTAAAATACCATAAACCTAAACCTAATTGCCTTTACCTGAGGACAATCAGGCGCAGTAGTCTAATTGTTATTGCGGTTGTTTTATATAGGAAGAAGGTGGCAGAAGAGCATACAGTCCACCTGGTGGTAAGCGGATACTATCACCCATGGATACCCGTGGTACTTGCTAACTTCAGTCCAGAATGACAAATGTTGGCACGCCCTCGGATGCGCTGCCTATCTTAAAAACTGGGTGTGCTTCAGGGTCAGCCCCACAAAGCTGCAACAAAATGAACTTTATTATTCTTGATCTTCCTATAAACAAATTGTCTTTCGCGTAAATCCCATATCCAATTAATGCGAAATTTAAGCACTGCATAAGTCTTAGTCGCACTAGACAAACAAAACTTGACCGGTTTTACAAACGAATCGCAGCCGTTGCAGACGGAAGGAACTGTCTAACATTGTCCTTGTCGGCCGCAGTCGGCGGACGGCTGTCGAGTAGAACAGGTTCAATTAAACACTCGACTTTGATGCACTATTACTAATTTTAATACGTGTATGATTTCAACAACGGGTACAAATTAAAATACATAATACGAGTATATTTTATATATGGAGGTAAAGAGTATTCAGCTGTGTTATTTCTCCGTTTTCGCGGTAAAGTTCAAGGAGTACTTATCCAAGCACTTTTAACTGCCATCCGGGCAATGCATGAATTTTAAAATCGTCAATGCACCTTCATATCTTTTTAAATCTGTCGCACTTATACCGATTTAGATAAATTCAGATATTTAATTAGAAAATCAAGCAAACATCTCCTCTCACTATGTAATTCTGATAGCATTTAAATATATTACATGTGTGTGTAATATTTTTGATGGGCTTTAGTTGGCTTTTGTTACTTATGTTGAATACTGGCGATGTGATTAGCTTTATTTAACTAAATGATTTTAGGTATTTATTTACTTACAGCTGGTTTTTATAAAATTTCCATTACATATTCCAATTTTAAACGCAATATGTATACAATTTAAACAGCTACGTGACAAATTTATGACTTCTTCAGTCATCTTGATAAATCAGTGGCAGACGCGACGCTATCTAGATTTACGTGGGCATTACTGTTATCTAATTGAAATGGTGTTCTGGTACTTGAAACATTAAACAATTATTTGTGTTATTTATATAAACCTTGAACGTTTCTTAATGAATTTATTCGTATATAAATGGTATTTGCTAGCATTGTCAAAAGGATAAACTTACGCTAATATTTTAGCAACGCATATTTTCTAGCGCAGAGACAAGATTTCAAAGTATGTTTGATATTTATTTTTTCCTGAACTAACTTTTAAATAAGTGCACGGCAGGTATACAGCAAATGTACTATCCGACATCAGTTATTGCTTTTCAGTTAACTTGCCGATATTGAGAATTCAATTTAGATTTTATCGCTCGTTCTGAATAAATGTTTGTCGCGAATAACAACACGGATTTTATCATAATAAGAGATTGAAGTGCTATTGATACTCACACTCGACAGACCAACATTATTATATTCGCACTTTACGAAGTTCTATACAACTTCTCCATAGCACTCGTCTTGTATAAACCATATCCATATCTATAACGTTTAAATAACTGTGGACAGCTAGCTACATTTATAATTATAAACTTGAATATTATCGAACATCAGTTGCCTACCCGACCGATTTAATGTTGGGACTTGGAGACATTATGTCTGGGCCTCAAAGGAATCACGCGCTGGTATTAAACCGCAGCGTTCTCCGTTTCCAGACATAATTAGACACAAATCCCTTGGATCTTGGGTTGGAGGATTAAATCAGAGAATTACGATTCCATTGTATCAGAACTACCGAACGTACTATGGCGTTCAACTACATAACCTTTATTTTATTATTAACATTGTAACAGGTTCCAAGTATTTCCCATTTCAAATGACCGCTAAACCCTTTGCCCATCCGCAACACTACTATGCTTGGATAGGGATGGTGAATGCGCATTATTTACTATCATTGGAAACTAAATTTAATATTTTTACACTGTGTGAGAATGATGTTAAAGATTTTAGAAAGAGTTGTTGTTTGTGTGACGCAAGTATTTAGATGAAGTCAATGCCTATTTCGAAATTTCGTATATTTGACATTAAATGCGTGTTTGTTGCTTACAACATTTTGACCAAGTGACGTTTGTATCAAAAGTTTGTCATTTTCATTATTGATGCTAATGTTTGATCACGATTTCTTTAGAATGCCGCAACTGGTACGTGGTTAGTCTATTTATATGTAGATGTGATGTGCAAACCACACAATTTTCACCTTGACACTTTTGCCGTCTCGCTGTACACGTAAACGCAACTTTAGTCACGTTCAATGCACGATTTATTGAACTTCATACATTCTTTAGGCGGATAACGAAAATTTCATATTGGACACTAGGTTCATAATTAGGTTCATATTGGTGGGCGTTTCATTTTACATTCATTATTACATTCATTCATCATTCATTTTATCGAGTTAGAGTAGTGTTAGTAAAAATTATAATTTAATAGATATAATAGCAAGTTTGAGTTATTTGCATACTAATGTTGCGTCCAATTTGCATCAACCTCTAACTGCCCACGCTTAATAACGAGTTCCGTAAACATATAACCAAATTTGGTCAATGTTAAGATAAATAGAAATAATGAGCTATAATGTAGGTGTTAATGTCACGGTAAGGTCTTGGCAGTGCGGAAATGAAACATTTATGTCTATAACAAAAACCATCTGAGTTGCAGAAATATCGTAGGTGATCGTAACCACTGCACGGCGTCATGGGGCTATATGGTTTCGTCATCCGACGCACGGCCTCCGCCCATTCGTTTCCGCAATCGTGCATTCACCTTTGTTTTTTTATTGTCGGTAATATTCATTACGATGCAGGAATCACTGAAATCAGCTGCTTTTATTTCTATCACTATAACAATGTATAAGATTCAATATTATAATCATCGTTGATTTTTACGTAGTGAAATTGTATGTGTAATATGTGTAAGTGTGTGTAAGTGAAAAAGTAGTGAAACCTATCCCTATACAAGGACTACATTATAGGTGTTACAAGGAAATAGCTCGATTTCATCACTATTCGCTGGCCCAGGGCCGTCTTTACCAGGGGGTGCAAGGGGTGCGGTGCACCCCGGGCGCTCACCTTTTAAAGGTAATGAAAAAATATAACGCTATAGTAAACAATTACACAATAGGATATTTGACTGTCATAGGATACACAATAGGATATTTGACTGTCATAGGATACACAATAGGATATTTGACTGTCATAGGATACACAATAGGATGTTTGACTGTCTTAGGATACACTCCCGCACCCCGGCGCAGAATAGACTTAAGACGGCCCTGCGCTGGCCTGCAATGTTTTTATGTTTTCTAAACACCTTAGTTAAGTTAATCTGTTCAGTGTTCTTTTTATGTTTCTACCTCTATAAACACTTAGGATAGTATTATCCATCACCTAAACATATCACATCCACATTGTCAACAGGTCTCAATAATTTCATCTTACTATTCCTTACGTTATGATGACATTTTGTCATTTATTTTCCCATGTTTCATATTCTTACACAAAATTGAACAGCTCTCTACATTCAACATTCGTATGTTTAGTCGTTTTGATGTGCCAAGTTTTTGACACGCAGTGAAGAAAGCTCTAATAAGTCTTACGATGATGTGTACTTTACGTAAGTAGGAGGCGAGACTTGAGGTGTTGTAAACTGTGAGATGACATATTTTGGCTGGCATGAAACGATGACTTTATCTATTAGGGTTATCACTTGTTGTCATAAGTATTCAATCTTCTTTAGTCCTATAGCCCAATTTATCAATTCACTTGTATTTTGTAGTTTTTCAATGAATTAAAGCCACTACACGATCCGTTGAAATTTACGCTTGTAAAAAGTTCCGTAATAATTATCAGCTAAATCCGAGTAGGTATATGTATAATGTATATGTTAGGTATAGATTTTGCTGGGGACTCACTGATGGTAACATTGAGTACAAAATATCAAATGGACTCAATAACAGTTGCCAGGTTTTTCACTGTCGTTGTTTATTTTAAACTTCGCGGCTTCACTCGCGTGGACTAAGCAGCTGTAGAAGATTTTTAACACCTGTAAGAGTATCGACATGATAAATTCTTTCCTCTTATTTATTCATAACCCCCTGTTTTCAGTTACTGTCACTGTTGTCAGAAAAAAAACACGTAATCCACGTATATTTTCATAGCACTATCGGATATCTTCCAAAAGTGGTTCATGCTCGTTACTGATTACAGAAAAACGTAATCGTTGAAGATATCCAATTCGTAGCGTGACGAAAAGCCGCAGGGGGTAGTTCTCTCCATAACCTTTGTTTACGTGATATAAAACGATTTGTATAACCTCATCGTACATGATGCTCCTTGTCAAAGAAGTGCGAGTACATTACACTTCGATACCTACGGTTATTATAACCCGCAATGAGCATTGTAAATAATAGTTCTGTACAGCAATCGCATTGTGTATCTAACTATAGTAAAACACGCGGAGAAATGCCATGTCTCTCCGGAATGCTAATGCGTTCTAAAGTGCTTATGAGAGTGGAATGGTCGAATATTCGAACTGCGCGCTCATAGTTGGTCCATAGTCCCATAGTCCATAGTTGATAGATATTCTGGCATACCGATCCAGAAACCGAAAGCAGCATTCCATATTTTTTACCACCCTCTTTCTATAATATTTTTTGCTATTCTATAATATTTTCTATAATATCTATAATATTTCTATTCTTCTATAATATTTGCTATAATATTCGTATTTTTGCTAGTATTTTTCTGGTAAATATGTTTTTCTAACATTCCCAAGTAAGTTAACAAAAAATAATGAATCCTGGCTAGTGTCCACAATATGCGTGGAATCTTTTCCAATAATTTACTTGTTCTATACTTAGTAAGCTTAGATACATTTCTATGCACTCAGGCTGGTTATTTTCTTGTTCATTGTGGTTCACAGGGCCAGTTATCCGTAGGTGTAGCCGTAGTTGGTAAATAAGCCGAGACCACCAATCCCAATCTCCACTAAGGACACGCAGCTCTTCAAGACAGCTGTGAATAGAATTCTGCAAGGTCGGCAGCGCACTCGCGCCCCCCTGATATTACAGACATCTATAAGCGTCGGTTACCAATTACCGTCTTACAATTATCACTCACGCCCATCCGTCTGCCATGTCTTTAATAAAAAAGCTTTTAATCTTTTATATCTGCATCTTTTATAAAAATAAATTTTTAAAAGATAAAAAGTAGATAAAAATTATAAAAAAGACATATAAAATAGATAAAAAGTAGTGAAATTTTCGGTTTATTCCTACGTCAGGATGGCGGGTGTCAGTATCGTAAACCAATAAAGATATTTTTTTTAATTCTATATCAAATTTTGGTACCCACATATCAAAGATTCTCTGATAATTAAAAAAGAACTAATTTTCGTGACATAGATGATATAATAATTTTGTTTTCTCTAATCTATGTCGATATAACAAAATATGTACTATGCAATCAGTAGTAATATGTACACTCATAAATCCAGTATTTAAATAATTATTCTTAAACAAATATATTCTCAATAACTACATATTTAAATAACAAAAAAATATTTATCTATAATAATTTATCTTCTAACATCTATCCCTATATGTAATAAAGACTTAACAAAGTCGTGTTTGTACACAATTATTATTTTATGAAAAAGTCGTTGCCTTGAAGTACAAGTGATACAGAGCTCAAAACAACAATTCTTCGAATTTTTGTGTCTGTATGAATGCGCTTCACGCATGGACGGATTTTAATGAAACTTAGCATAGTTATAGCTTATATCGGGTTAACATTTGGGATAATTTTTATTCAGACCAATTATATAATTCCCACGAGAATCAAGCTAACCAAACATACTCTATCATGTATGCGCAAGAAGTCACGTGTACTGCTAGTTCTTAAAAAATATTATCCTATATATCTATCTATCCATACATATAATAAAATTGTAACAAAGCAACTGTACATTAAATATTTTTTGAAAAAATAATTGCAGTACAGTACGAATGATGTCTGAACGAGCATCGTGCAAAAGTCATTGGACGGATCTTAATGAAACTTGGCATAGTTATAACTTATGTACCGTGTACATTTGGTATACTTTTTAATCCTGATCCCGTTACAAAGTTCCCACGGGAGTCATCATCAAAGCCGCATGTACCTATAGTATTGCGTGATGCGTTCAGATAGGTGGACAAAAATTCCAAGAATTGTTGTTCTGGGCTTTGATCACAGTCCGATTGGACCACGAGGAATGAACGTACTTCTCGACGCATAATGTTCAATATACAAACTGTTCAATACTATTGTTACAAAATATTTCAATTCAATGTGTTAAATTAGGGAAACGCGAGACCACGTTTTTACGAAAAGGAAACTTAATGGACACGAAGTTTTTCCAGAACCATGGGAACATTAATGTTCCCATTTATAGCTGCATTTGGATGACTCTTATAAAAGCGTTGTTTTCTATTTCGTTTCTCCTTCTTTTCTTCGCTGATGCGTTGTTTCTTTACTGAACTCTACGAACAGAAAAAAATATTGCATCTTTTAAATTTTGAAGGAACTGTACTATCGTGGCTGGCCTCGTTTTAAACGAGCTATTGATCGCTCGATGCCAACCTTCGGTATAGTTAATTGTCCGCATGTACCGAATGAACTTGTTCAAATCTGATGTATCCTCAAAATTGTTAAATTGAGATTTAATGTAATCAAATCCTTTAGTAATGCGATCCTTCGGCAATAGAGGTAGAAAACAACACAGACCCGCGATTCTATTATTGCGTTTACGTGTCAGATTAAGCCGCTTCGCTTTTCTCCACAGCTTATTTATGAAGTGGTAGAAACATCCCCGGTGTTCTGCATTTGGAAAAAACGTGTGTATTGTCTAAATAATGGCTTCCTCAAAATCGGTGATAAAAGTGGTGTCTTCCCATTTTGGAATCTGTGCTTTTATGATATGGAACATTTTTAGATACGTTTCCTTAGTTCGATCACTTAAGAGTGCATAAATCAATGGTATTATCTTGGTGGTATTTCCTGAACATTTCAAATCTACATGTAACGTATAAACTGCATGTATATATTGAAGGGCTCCGGACAGATATGAAGGTACCATCACCAAGGAAAATCTTCAAATCACGTGTCAGGTCCCTTGCTTCTTTAGAACAAAAAACTAGAATTAAGACATCGTCATCATTAAAAGTCGCTAATAAAAAATTACTATATTTTGGTGGAACCTCTACTATACGAACAATATCATTAATGTAGCACATCTTCTCTACGAACAATATCATCTTCTCTACTTGGTTTTGTTTATTTATTCTTCGATAAATAGATGACTTTATTTGATTAAAAGGAGGTATTTTTTTGATAAGATCAATTCCAGTATCTTTTAGGTATATAAAAAAACGGGGGACCGTCTTTTTATATACCGTAGAATCCTGGGGCGACTTTGATAGAAACTTCGTTTCATTTTTAAACTCTAATTGTGCGAATGCTGAACGCATCCTTCCATTTTTCTTTTTACGATTGGCAGCATTGAACACCACTGTCATCGTGTGTGATCAGTCACACGGTGACACGGTAATGGATCGGTGCCGATTAGTGAAAAAATATTAAAAATATGTAAGTACAGTAATCCCCCCTATAACACGGTACTCTTATAACGCATTTTCATATTACGCGATTTCAATCCCCCGTATAACACGGGCATTCCCCCATATAACGCGGGGATTTCCCACATTATATTTCTGTACTGTGAAATTTATAATGATTTGTACAGTTCATAATATAATGTAATAAAACTGTTAATTTATTTGAAATTAAAACTGTTTTTTTAGTTCATATGCATAAGTTTTTTATTTAAAATGTTCTTAGTTTAGTTTGATTTTAATAAAACGTACATATTTCGTTCATAATATAGTTTTTTCTTAATATTCGATTTAAACCCCCTTTAGCGAGAAAAGTTAAACGTGAATAATTTATACGTAACGCGTTATACGGGGTCATAAAAACGCGTTATACGGGAATAATTCTACAACACGTTTTTCTATAACGCGGAACCAATCTACCGTGTTATAGGGGGGATTACTTTACTAGTTTTGTGTAATTTCAAAAGCTTGAATAACTTCTAAACTACAATTTTGAGTATCGCAAATACAACAAATGTATATATTTCACCGGATCAGAAATTTATTCACCATATAACATGGACGTTTATTGCAAATCATAACCTTAAAGGTCACTGTTTTTTTGGCGGCATATTTTGTACGGGGTGTCATTGATTACCTATACGGGTTTACTTTGATCATTGGTCAATGTTACCCCACGAAGTTATTTCTTTTGAGTTACTTAGGTTGATTAATGATTTTTATTCTTCTCATTAACCATAATGTTTTTTTTATTGTTTAGCATCATGCCAAGAACATATAAAAAGCGTTTAGGCTCCCGAGATTACCGGAACTACACCGAAGAGATTTTGAATAGGGCTATTACAGAAGTAATTGAAAACCGATTGACGTTACGTGGAGCGTCTGAAAAGTATAATATTCCCTATGGAACAATATATAACAAGTACCACGGTAAATTTGGCAGAAGACCTGGTGCACAACCAGTTTTCTCCGAAAATGAAGAGTCTGTGATATTGAAATCGGCAGCGAAAAGTGCAGAGTGGGGATTTCCACTATCTCTTCTAGATTTGCGGATGTTCGCGAAAATGCTCTTGGACAAGCAAGGAAGATCTGTGACTAAGTTCACAAACAATATTCCTGGAGTTGATTGGGCTTACTCATTGCTAAAGAGACACAAGACTGAATACTCTCAACGAGTAGCTACAAATATAAAAAAAAGCAAGAGCCGCCGTGTCTCGCGAATCGCTTGGTGAATGTTTCGAGAACCTTGAAGAAGTTGTTAAGGATGTTTCCCCTGCTAATATCTTTAATTATGACGAATCCAATATGAGCGACGATCCGGGAAAGAAAATTGGCATCTTTAAGAGGGGAGTTAAGTATCCGGAGAAGGCTATGAACTTTTCCAAAAGTGCAACAACAGTTATGGTCTGTGGATTAGCAGATGGCGTTCTTCTACCCCCATATATTATTTACAAAAGTGCTCATTTATATGATACATGGAAGGAAAGAGCGCCAGCTGGTTCGCCTTGTTGTGATCAGCCTTGTTGTTCACAGGGTTCTCGGTTTAACCGAACAGTTAGTGGCTGGATTGACGGTCCTACGTTCAAGTACTGGTTCAAAACAACATTTTTACCTCACGCAAGAAGATTACCCGGCCGGAAAGTCTTGTTAGGTGACAACCTTTCATCCCACTTAGACGATGAGGTGATCAGATTATGCAGCGAACACAATATAGATTTCGTTTGCCTAGTCCCAAACTCTACTCACCTCACGCAACCGCTCGATGTGGCTTTCTTTCGACCGATGAAGTCAGGTTGGCGACTAACATTAACAACTTGGAAAATTCAAAATCCCCGACTGGCGACTGTCCCAAAAGATGCCTTTCCACATTTTCTGTCGAAAGCGTTGATTAAAATGGATCAGGTGACACCGAAACCTAATTCCCCTTATTTGAACATCAGTTCCGGACTAAAACGAAATTTAATGAGTGGATTTTGTGCCACTGGCATTTATCCTTTTAATAAGAACAAAGTTTTGGATCGACTGCCCAGAGAAGATGAAGCCAGTGAACGAGAAGTTGAAAGCACATTGACAACTTTTTTGAGAAAGTCCCGATATGGTAACAGCTCTAACAAACCTGCCCGAAAAAAGAAGCGATTAGATGTCGCACCTGGCAAGAGCATAGCTACTAGAGATGGTAGTGCGACAACTGATTCGCCTCAGGTGCAAACAGATAATCAATATTAAAATGATACGGCATCGACTAGCGATCACCTGCCGATTGAAGTAAACCAACTGGACCCAATTGAAGAAGATACAAGACAGCCAGAATCACCTAATAAGAATTATCAAGAAGAGCTGGAAGATGAAAGTAACATTGGTGATAATGTTGATGAGAAGGAAGACCAAGAAACTGAATGCACAGAAGGAAGATACGTATTAGTAAATTTTTTGACTATACGTGGCAAGCAAATGTATAAATACGTGTGTAAAATTATACAAATAGATCCCTTGCTATAGTTGAAGGATACAAGTCCTTAGATAAAAAAAGGAATTTTAAGAGAATAGCCAAAGATATTTCAGAAATTGATCGTTGTGATATTATTGCATTTTTACCTAAGCCTGTGGAACAAGAAGACTACGTTGAGTTCCCATTTGATATTAGTACTAAAGAACTTTAAATAAGTATTAGTTAAAGTAAACATTAATCATAAATTATTGATCTCCAAAGAAATAATCTTAGACGTTATATTTACTAGTTTACTTATAAGTTAAATTTTGGAAGGTTATGCAAAGAACTGATTGTTATAAATGTTATAATTGTAAGCTAAGTTTTTGAACTTAATACGAGTTTATAATTGTTTAATAACATTTTCTAAATATTTATACTATCGAAGACTGAAAAACGTGTCTGTAAAAGTTACTTTTCATAATAAAGTACATTATTTTGTAAAATTCCTTTGTTTTTCTTTGTCATAGTAACCCCAAAGACATAAAAAATTTTATAAATCCTACACCTACGGACGGATTTCAAATTTTTTTTTGTATTTCGTTCCTGATTGGGGATACTTTCTAATTCCGTAAGAAAAAAGGGAGGTATCATAGTTTAACATTGATCACCGACATTTTTTTTTTCTCGAAAAATAATGCGAAATCCAATATTTTTATTCAAGAAATTGAAAGTATATACAAAACCGATATTGTCATTTTTTTATTATTTTTTCGCTCGCATATTTTAAGAAAAAAATTCCTTTTAATTCTGAAATTGATCAAAGTCACACCCCATTCTACCGGTACCTAATAATATCGTAGGAATAGTGTCACTACCTGCCATTTACTCAATGGTATCGTGAATGATAATGAACATTGTTTCTTGATTAACATCAGGTACACATGTACACATCAGGTACACTTCGCTCCTAAAATAACTTCTTACACTTCTTTGCATGTTAACACAGGCATGTGTTAACGTGCAACGAAGAGCGTTTAACCACACATTATTGGGCTTTACGTATTCTTCCCAACTGACGGGAGCCAGCCTTCGCATATCCATTTAGCACATTTACTGTTTTCGAGTCTCTGTAGACAAAAATGCACCTAGTAGAGTCATCTGTTGGTGAATTTGAATTAAGTAAAAAAAATTTCAAAGGACAACGATCCTTTGATTACATTCAAAGGAAGGTGTTAGCCCGACAGATATCACACAAAGGTTGGATAATGTGTACGGAGATTCTTCTCCAACATTTTCCACTGTCAACGATTGTTGCTAACAATTTCGTTTAGGACGAGAGTCCATCGACGACGAATCTCGATCCGGTCGACCCGCTGAGGCACTCGCTCCAAACAACATCAAATTGGTGGAAGAAGAAGTTCTGAGCGTACGACGCTAAAGACGAAATAAATAGCAGCAAGGACAGAGATAACCTATTATATTATATTACTATATATTGTGATAACCTTATACAGCAATTACGAGAACCAATCAAGCAGAAACGTCGTGGAAAACTAAGCACTGTGTGGCTTCTCCATAACATTGCACCCGTCCACGCCGCCGCGGTTGTGAACGCTCCTGTTTCAAAGTACGGCTTCACGCATTTTCCACTGATGATGAAGTGACCGCTGCGATTTGCGGCCATTTTGAAGATAAAACTTTTGACTATTTTTATACTGGGTTAGAAACACTAATTAAACGATCCGAAAAGTGTGTTCAAATAGACGGAGAATATATTGGAAAATAAAAATAGTTTCATGAAATTAAGTGTCCTTTTTCTTTGTCGGGCCGGAAACTTATGGACCTCCCCTCGTATATAAGCTTCTTCGGAGCATTCTTCAGTTATACAATAAACAAATCATTCAAATGTAGACGGAGTATTGTATTGTGACATTGTCTTCGAACCGTTCTACCTACACATATTACGATTATGCTACGGAAAGAAAAATAAAAAAGAGAGGCTTGGAAATTTTTCAAAAAAATACAAAGGTGAAAGGTGAGCAAATTCGCTGGCGAAAATTTTTCGAACAATAGGAATTTTTAATAAGCCCTGTGTTGGTGTGTAACAAAGCGTTTATCCACAATTGGGCTTTTCGTATTCTTTCCATCACTCAAAGAAGCGCTCCTTTCTAATTAATTACGTATATTATGCTTTTTTCGAGTTTGAATTACTGAGATGCGCCTAGCAGAGCCATTTGTCAGCCTAATTCCTTGGTTCATTACAATCATTGCCATTAATAGTTTTTGTACAAAGAGAATAAATATTTTAATGACTTTTTCAGCCTACTCTTGATGTAACGCATTTATGGATAAGACAGTCGACACTGTTATTAGATTGGATACTGAGCAACGCGACAGTGAAAACCTCGTTAAAATACATCCAATAGTTTTTGAGTAATTCTATTGAATTTTTTTTTCTTTATTTTCTTTTATAAGTCAGTTCAGTTGTTTTTTACGTCATGCTCAAACAAACTGATATACAGACACACATATTCGTATAGACAAAACTTTTAAAAACTATTGCTTTTAGTTCTGGAACTTCTAAGGAGACCCCCAACAATTTTATTTTTTCAAAATTAAGTTAATGTACAGACGCAACTCTTTTACCGTTTTATTATATGTATAGAGATTACATTTTGTTCGCAACTTGTACGACTAAAAAGTGTTGCAAACAAAGAGAACTGCAATATAAAAGGGGTTATTTGATAGGATAACGTTAATGTGAAATGTAATCAAATCCCGTGATTTGTGCGTTAGTTTACTTGGTTTACGAAAATCAGGTTATGTATGTTTATTACTCTCTTTTCATTTGACATTCAGTAAGTTACAAATAGGTTGACTTTTTTTTTTCGATAATCATCAACCTTTTAAAAAATATTCATTATGTAGTTCGTTAAAATGTTATGTAGTTTCGTTAAAAATTATACAGTAGGAAGCAGAGAACTGGTCAAATTAAAACAACGATTATCTTGTGCAATAATAAATATTAGTTGAAGAAGTCAAAAGCGTTAATAATTCCTTTTATAAAAAGGTCAAAGTTGAAGGAAAAGTTTCAAGTTGTATTTGTACCAATGTAGATAAAGAGCAGTAATAATCACTCTGGATTATTTTAGAAGTCTATTTCTGAATATGTCGACACTTTGCGATTCAATTGGCGTAAAAGCCAAAAGGCCAAAAACTTTTCACGACTGGTAAAAGACAAAGTACAAATTACTATTTTTAATATAACTTTTTTGTTTTTATAGCTATTAAAACATGTGTAGGTGAATAATGATTGTCTTCCTGTAAGCTTTGACAATCCAAATACAAAATTCCATTATGTGTATTATTATTATAAAAAATAGATATGTTGTACGCCCTTAATAATTGTTATTTTTGGCGTTTACGTCTCACTTAGTAGCTTTTAAGAGAGTATTGATTGACGTAAGTCAATTTTATTCTTGAATTCTTTGGTGTATACACCAGTAGCATTCTGAATTAACTCGGTTTGTCTTGTCGACGGACTGATAAAGCCATACTTTATGTACAAATTTTAAAAAAAAACAAGTATCTTTCTATTTATAGGCTTTTACGCCAGTTGAATCGCAGGATGTCGATATGATCGTGCCTTAAATGTAATCACGTCGTAGTTTTCAAGGAGAATGTCCCGTAAACGTAAACTAGAAAATAATGTTTTATAAATAAACACAGTTTATATTTATTGATCAGATTCGTGCCAACATTTTACTTCGCGAATTCCGACAAAGTGACATGTTTAGACGACACAATATTGTTGAAAATATTCAAATATTATTCATTTAAAACATCACATAATAAGGTCCATTTCATTCGAAACCTTACAGTGCAATTTCTTACGGCGAAAAGCCCGACTTTTGTACGTATTTTCTTTATCATTTGTCTGTACAATAAAGTATATAATGAATAAATAAATAGTTGTGAAATGTAAGTTTACTTACAGTTCTTCTAACTTCTTCATTGTCGATGGTCGTGTCCTTCATGAGAATGATTAGCAACAACTATTTGTCAACTATGTGAATTTGTACCCCTTTCTTGCGATTTTCCCAGATCTTTCGACCACCATGCACCTAACCGCCCTCGTGATCATTTTCCATCGTCTTGGCCCTGAATTACCAGCTTGTGGAGATTATATGGTTCTCTGAACCGCTTTAATTTTTGTATAAATTTATTGTCACTTGCATCATTTACATCTATTGGCAACATACGCTACTACTGTTCCAGTATTTGTGCGCCATTTGGTAAAACAGAAAGAACTGACTGCACGTTTGTTTATATCAACAATTGTACCTATATTTACAAATAAATAAATCTTATCTCTCCTTGCAAAATAGCTGAGAATCCTGTAGTACAAATTAATGGAGAGTTCCATCCCAAAAGTAAAATACGTAAATTTTATTTGTTGTAATGAAAAAACTTCCGAGGCTTCTGTATGCAATTAATTATCCTTTAAATGTATTGTTTTGGGCGACGACGGAATTAGTCTATATACACTCGTTATTTATAACGTTCTGGTTTTTGAGCATCAACTGTTGCGTTTTAGCTGACCACGTTTTGACTTTAATGTGGGACTTTTGCCAAATCGACCCCATACTGTTTAACATCGTGATTCATGTCCATATTTCACGAGTAAGCATTCATTTATATTTTATTTATAATATGTGGTATTTAAACGCCCAGCCAGCCTATTAGCATTTCAATGATGGCAGTTTATTTTTACGCGTAATAAGAATATTATAATAGTTTTATGTTAAAAGTAAAAAAGTAAAACTACACGTCAGATTTTTATAATTCTCTTCACACAAAAATAAACATTCATGCCAACGTTTACAATGTATAATTATTATAATGTATAAGTTTACGCCGACGAAAAGTACGTAATATAGAAATGCTCTTTACTAAGTTTAGAATCATAAAATTAAATAATGCTCTTAAAAATACTTTGATTAAACTATTGAGCTTCATAATGAGAATGTTAATTGGATACGTGCCAGGGGCTCCACGCGGCCCTCTGTTTCTCCATTACTATACTCGTTAATGATGACGACCTAATGTATGTAATGTTTCTTACAAAACAGACAGACGGCAAAATATTGGCGTCTCGGTTCTGTCTACGTGTGTTTCGGCTATTTTTTTCTACAAATATATTTTTCGTCTCTTGGCATAACAAGAGGCTGTGACTGCATCTTGATTTAGACGCCAAAATGATCAAAACAGATGACGGCTGTTTGTTTTTACTTGTTAATTTAGCCGTGTTTACATTGGTAGCACATTGACCAAACTTTAACTGTAATATCTGTTTAACCGTAAAGGTAGTAATCACACGTGTTTCGAATGTCTTTCTTTCTCCATTTGTTAATTCTATTTTATGTTCAAGTGCTGGAACAAGACCCTATCTTTTTGTATTCCTCACATTTCTTGCAAATGGAAACACTCTTTCGTAGCGAAAATACAACATTAACAGTATTCTGCTAATTGACATTAACAGTATTCTGCTAATTGACATTAACAGTAGTCTACATTAAGGACAAACTAAAATACGTACGCGAAACTACAAAATAATGGGTCTTTATCGTTTTATATAACAATATGTCAAAAATTGATGTGAAATATATGTACAGTACTAACATTTGCTTACGGCTTCTCCAGCTTAGAACGCGCTTGGTAATAATATTAAATTTGATCATCTTGTCTTACAATACCCGTCATTATATATGTTATTGTTATCTAATTTGTCTTATTTGGATAAATAATACATTAGGACAGGACATTCCCGTATAAAATGTTCCACACAGTAAAAAAATGATAAAAAAACATAGTGATGTTCTTTCTTTCATTCTCGAATAATAATTTAAACCGTTTGGTATACTAATTTCGAAAACATGTAGTCCAAATAGTCCAAATTCCGAAAAAAAATGAAATGATTTCGTGTACGATGCGGCTGCATTGTGAGGCTTGTGTTTTGCGCTGTTTGGTCATATATTATCATGTAAGCAGTATTGGGAGAGAACAAATGTACGGACTCGATTGTTTAAAATTGAACTTCTTCATCATATTTTGCTTGTGTATTTTCTTGTTAACAGGGCAGAGTAGACAACAACCGAACTGTCGCCATGAGTTTCTTCTGACGAATATTCTGTTTCTGATATTGTTTAACTTCAACACCTCATCTAACCACTGCGACGAAACGTTTACAATTATTTTACTTGTATCACGGGTAACGGTCCCATTCAGAATCCCTTCTCTTCTATGTCGGTTTAATAAGGCAAAACACGTTTGTATGTGTGATTCTCGCTAGCGTTCATTCATTTTGTGTGCTACTCATTTTGCAGCACAAGTCGACATTGTTTTGACATTAACATGAACCTTCGCTGCTGTAGCTGTATCCTTCAATTCCTCATTAACGGTAGTCCCGGGAGGACTGAGAGACTCGTTTTTGAATTACATGTCTTTGACTTTGCGTGCCGTTTGAACCGCATATCTAATATTTGAAAATAATGCCAAATCAACTTATTCAATAGAGTTTATTGCTTACATATTTTATTATAGACTATAAGACTAAACTAATATCTTCGTTTCGGATCCTATCCCGCAAAGGAACTCCGAGCATACCTATCTTTATAGCTCGCTGACTGACTGAACTTATGGATCAGGCCTACCGTTAGAGGCCACGTTTCGGCACCATACGTCTTAACTGGAAGGACGCACTGATTGAACACTTTTGTCTTCAAGCATTATGGTATAGGCGGCGAGAAGAGCCGACGCATTTTCCCAAATGCAGCTCAGCCGAGATGAATGCGTTTATCGACTTCCTTGCTGAAGTTGGACTCGCCTAGTTGGATTGTCTGCCCAAGGTAGACATAATGGTCAACAACTTCGAGTGCCAAGCCTTCGACGTCTATGAGTCCCGGAAGAACGTGTTCATTGAACATGATTTTTATTTTGTCTGTGTTCATTCCGAGATCGACACGTCGGGGTGTTGCAATGAGGTCGTTTAGCATCCAACTTAAATCTTCCAGCCATTCTGCCATGATGACTATGTCATCGGCGAAACTAAAGTCACCGACATAGCTGTAGAATCGGCATGTTGAAGTGGCAGTGGGTAGGTTATATTTGCCGCAGGACCGATGGCCGTTGGGGCAGACGAGTCGTCAAATGGAAGCCACGTACCGTTAATAAATAATAAATAACGCCACACTCAATGGCTCACACTAGGATTCCCTGTGTCGTGGATCGAGAGACACATACAGAGACAAACACAAACACACACCCAGACCCGAACATACATGTCTTTTTTTTTTATTAAACAAATGTATGTCCGACCGGGGATCGAACCCGCGGAGACTTTTGCACAGCAAGAGGGTTCACTACCACCTGCGCCAATCTGTCGGTCAAATTTATCACATTATGTACGACATTTATCACAATAGCCAATAAATTAAAAGAAAAGAAGTGCCGAGAGGAAAGTAATATTACGTACTAGCTGCCAAGCGAAAGACCGCGATTATAATTCCGCTTTTAGTGTCATTTGCTTCAAGTCTTCCATTGTAACTGATGATAGGTGGGCTTTAAATCCACACCACCCATTGTACAAATAATAAACGGCTATGCGGCAGATTCTCATCTAATCTCGACTTTATGTATGCCCACTACGGGCGATATTTGATTGTTGCCAAATAGCGATCAATACCAACAGTATCCAGTCTAATACTCCTTTATAACTGTCTATCTGTGCTATAGATGCATTCTAGGGATAATCAACTTCTACGTACTATATAACCTGCGCTCTCTCAAAATTAAGCTATTGTAAGCAATACTAGCTAGCTAGGACTTTGTTTGAAGGAATAGTTTAATATAATATCATATAACGTACATAATATGAAGTGAACCTTATTTCCTCTACAACGGGCTCTACTTTAATATGCTTATTTTTATATAAATAAATAAAAATTGCTGAAACATTGAAATGAACAAAGTAATTATATTTGTTTATACTAAATATAACTGTGCATTCTCGCGCATACGTACTCGTATTTTATTTGTCGTTGTTAATCTGGTTGCACGTTTTGTACCGTAAAAGGCAAAATTTTGTTGCTACATTCTGTTATCTAGCTTTTATAACGACTTATACGTTACGTTTTTATTATTAGTTGTATTTGTAAGGCTTCATCGACTAATCAAAAGTGTGACCCATATGTGTAGGCACAGCATGGTGACATTGTAGTAGATTGCAAGGACGGCAGCATTCATGCAGTGGTTACGAGACGCAGGTCGCACATTCTTATATATTTTATTGCAAACTTAATTGCCTCTAACGGCTAAGAGTACTTCCATATATACACGCAAAAAAGTTCACCTTTTTATTTTATCACCCTGTATTTACGCATAATTGCTTATAATTAATTACTATGCTATTCCTTATTGAGGTAGGAGGCGCGATTCGGCGTGTTTTTCGTTTCGGTTTTATTTAACAAGTAATAACATTCATGAATCACTCCCTGATATACACCTTGTCTTTATACTAAGGTACTCCATTAACAACAGCCTAAATTAAATTAATGTCACCGCATTTTGTGTACCTTATTTTTGTTTTCGAACCAAATAAACTGCATAAAGACTACATATTAATTAATCAACATAATTCATGATTATTGTAATACGATTTTGCGAAATATGTATTTTGCATTTAAATTTTTTAGAGGTACGTTGATAGACGTGTATGAATTTCATTTAGGTGTTCGTGGATGAATGTCCATTTCCTTTACCCATTGCGGCAATTGCGCTCGTTTGCGGACGCCACCGGACTAATTGTAAACTCCCCAATTAGCGAACGGGTCTGATGGACGAGTACGCGTCTCGCGACATTCGCAAATGAAGATCGTTCAACAGAATTTATGAACAAAAACTCCAATGGACGGAGACGTTCTGTTTCATAAATTTCCCCGCCTTCGTTAACCCTCGTTTCATTATTATCGCGTTATTGCAGCTCGCTATTAAACTACTCAAAACAAAATAGGGCCCATCTTGAGTTAAGCTCGAAGTTTGTTTATAAATAACTCGTGAGGTAATAATTAGCGATTTGAAGCATTGAAACTTATAGTAGACATGTTTATGAGTCCTTATCAATGTTTTGAGCGACAACTTTAATGTTATTCTCAAGTGGCTAGACAAAAAATCCGAGGTGCTTGAAATTACCCTATGCACTATTTCTTAATCACTTGAGTTCCCAGTCTCGTTGTATACGCTTCTGTTGAAAGTCATTGTGTATAGCTATTCTGCTTAGTTTCGGTATTAGTCCTGATTACTATGCCTGGTTCTCGCCATCATATCGATACGGAAACCGCGACCAGAGCGGTTGTTTTGCTTCAGGGGGGAGAATCTCAGAGGTCTGTAGCAATACATCTCAGTGTGTCGCGACGAGCTATCCGGAATATACGGGACCGCTACCAGGAGACAGGTAGTGTGGCTAGAAGACGAGGATCAGGAAGACTTCGTGCCACAACCGCCCAGGAAGACCGGTACATCAGGCTAACTGCACGTCGGGATCGTACTGTAACTACCCGGACCTTACAAAACCGACTACTGCAATCTACTGGTACACGCGTTAGTGATCAAACCATCCGAAAGCGACTCCACGAGGACGGACAACGTTCCAGAATGCGCGTTGTTCGGCTCAAGCTGACAAGTGGTCATCGTGCAGCGCGTTTAAGGTTCGCACGTGAGTATTTGGACTGGACCATAAATAACTGGAGGACTGTACTTTTCACAGATGAGTGTAAGGTCAAGTTTTTTAGTGATGACAGACGAGTACGCGTGTGGAGAAGAAAAGGCGAACGTTTTTCACAACCATGCATCCACGGAACAGACCGTTTTTGGGGTCCAAGTGTGATGGTATGGGGTGGAATAAGCTTAATATGCAAAACAGGACTGGTAATTCTGGATGAAGGTACCGTAACCGCTGCCAGTTATGTCGAGCGAGTAATCCGACCTCATGTGATCCCATTTTCACAAAGAGTGGGCAATGACTTTGTTTTTATGCAAGATAATGCTCGCGCGCATACGGCCCGTACCACACAAAGAGCACTCTCTGACGCTAGTATTACAGTTTTGCCATGGCCAGCGATGAGTCCCGACCTCAATCCCATCGAACATTTATGGGATCAATTGAAAAGAAGCCTCAAAGAAAATTACAGCAGCGTCAACAGTCAACAAGAGCTTATAAACGCTCTAAAAGTGCTTTGGGAGCGAATACCTGATGAAAACGTTAGCCATCTGATTGAAAGTGTACCAGACAGGCTCAGAGAATGCATACGGAGCCGAGGGGGCCCTACACGCTATTAAACATGACACCTATCATCAGTTTTTTTTAGAAAAATGGTCATAACCAAAATTTACTTTTACTGTTCATTTAGTGATAATTTCCCTAATTACTCTTTTTTGTGAGTAATTAAAAAAAAATAAACAATTTTTACCATTGATTATGTTTACATGATTTCTAAATCCCTAATTTAAACATGTCTATTCATAAAAACCATATAAATATGTATATTATTAAGTTACACTGTAAAAACTAAGTGGGCCCTATTTTGTTTTGAGTAGTTTATATCGCATTCCCTTCTAACAAGTAAATCTTGATGTGTAAGTATCGTCCAACAACTTAGGTCGTTGTTAAATAGCGACAAGCGCCGTCCGTGTCCGCAGTCCGGCCCCACGTCATTCCTTGATGACGGTTTGACGTCTTCATAACCAAAACAAATGACCGTTAATGGAACTGACGATACTATTGATTGCTTATGTTTATGTGTGTGTACAGTTCATGTCTTCCGCAGTCTCTGGTGATTCAGCCAGTATCTCAAGTAAAACACATCGTTTACTACTGATTTTCCCCTTACCGGGTTTACCCATAAGTGTGGATGGTTTTTTCTTAGGTTAAATGAACTCACCCGTTGCTTCGGCTTTCCCAATAACTGTCATGATTCTCTTACTCTACATTAAAAGTTAAATATGGTTCATTGTTAAGTTAATAAGGCAATTTACAAAATTGTTAAGGCTTTCATAAAGATATTCATTGAAATTTCGAAGGCCACCAAAATCTTTGATTTACTGACGAGTCTTCTGGTCAATTTATCTAATTAGGCGATTTGTTCGCTCGTTTATCTGTGTTGCCAGTATTGAATATGACGAGTAATAGTCAAATAATCTTTATAATAACGTCTGTAAGTGTCTTAAACAGGAGATACAAATTGCATACATTATTACAATTGATTTGAATCGATTCAAAGCAGCCATATAGAGAGTTACAAATGAAGTGTAACATTTGAAACCGAGATCGTCCAATAAGGTGTGTCGGACATGTCAGGTGGTGCGTTTCTTTGTGTCCCTTTATAGCGTTGCATTAGAAGGCCATTTCAGTCATTAGGGTCAACTGGCGTCTAACACCAACAGTGACATGACAGCTCTTTTAGTAATTTATAACTCGTACACTCGTAATTTTACACCGGTACGACGGGTTTGCAAAACGCTGACTTGTGTTTAGTGTTAACGTATGTTGCAATTCATTTACAGGCTATTAAAAACAACTTATATGATTAGTTTACTTTTCCTGATAGTGAAACATTTAAAGTTCTTGAGTTCTACTTGGAATTAGCGTTTATTGGGTTGCTGTCGTTGCATTAAAGGCGCCAGTTATTTAGTTAGCCAGTTAGTTTCAAAGAAATGTTTGTTTACGTTAGGTGCAAAACTACGGCAACAATGGTCGGTAGGCTGCAGGCTAAAACGTTTGCATATCCATATTGCCTTTAAAATCACGTTAATTACGGGTATTATAAAACACGCTTGAAATTCTAAGTACCATGTTTCGAATGATTTCGTAAAATGTCTATTGAAAGTTACAACAGCGTTTTGTGAAAGCGAAAAGAATGATTTTCAATGGTTTTTCTAATTTATTCTTGATATTCTAAGACATATTTATTGATTTCTGTATTTATCATTATATTATTCGTTTAAAATTATTAAATAAGTTCACAATTCACCCCGCTTTTTTTAAACAACTCACATTTTATGAAATGTAGCGCAGATGTTATAATTTAAGATAAATACGAGTATCTCACTTACATAAAGGACTTATAACACTTGAATTGTCAATCTATTTAGGTCGATAACGATACTTCTGAAAAGCACTTGAATGCCGGATTCCAAATAATAGAATTATCTTTAAGACATTTCGGGTTAATCTCGCTACACGAATACAATGTTGTTTCCTATAATGTTTTTTCGCAACACGTAACTCTGTTTTTTTTATAGCTGACCCAATGAGTAATACTTTTCTTCGGTCGTGATTCACTCACTTTTACTTCCTGTAATATTACGATTTATTCCACGTCCACCAGATTCCACTTTTGCCAGAATTACAACAAGCATCGAGAAAAAAATCTAGCCATTTATTAAAGATGTTTTTAAATACATATATATATATATATATATATATAATCCATCGACGGTCTTTACAGTATTAACACTAACAATACACAAATCACATATGCCTGTCAACTTAATAAAAATACGAATAACTAAATAATTGAAATTGGAGTACCTATTAATGATGCGGAGGACCTAGATTCCTTATTTAATTTCCTTATTGTTCCTGATTCCGTCCAAAAAAATTATGACAATAAGAAATGTTGCAACCATTTTTTTCATAAACGTTTACCTAATAAGGACGATAAATGAGAATACTTCCGAGAATGTTATTGTTTTAAAATTAAATCTAATCTAATCATTTTATTTGTATCCTTACGTGGTGAAGTATATTGTGGCTTGTAGTACGTGAGCGCATGCGCGTGGGCACCTGCTGTCTCACTGGTACCCTGCGCGCCGCGCCGCCCGCCCCCACCGTGCACCGGTCCGATGACCTCGTGACAATCTGAATGGTTTCGAATGGGTACTCCCATTTCCTTAATGACAATCTTATTGTTTTAACTATTAATTTATAACACACTCATAGATAATAAGTTTTACTTAGTCGATCGTAAACAAATGTCATTGATTCAAGACCTTTAAATATATTTTTATAAAAAGACAAATCTATATAATTGATTAAATTTCGTAAACTGTACTTATTAAATATAGTCGGTACAGTCCTACTCCAGGATGACGATTAACGAGGCTGTTATCCACCACGCGAGTACAGTGTGGATTGGTGACTTTTTATTTCTCAGACACGCGGATATCATCATGATAATAATATTTTCTTTCACCGCTGAACTAATGATAATTGATAATTTCGTACTTATGTAGATACGGGCCAGTAGTAATTAATAAACAGCAGATAGGAAAGTATGTAGAATGATGTACGTTATATATTGCCTATTTAATAAAATATTATTTGCTTTTACAATAGCTTCAATAACAATAGTAATTTCATGTTACTGGTAACCAGCCCTTTTGTCGTCCAATGTTGTACATGGGCTTTCTCACGCACATTGTTTTGTGCGTGAGGGATGTATGGTCTTAAAACGCCACGCTGGTCAAGCGGGTAGGCGAGTCCACTCTTAGAGATGGTGTAGTTCCTTAGCGCTTATGGTAGTGGCGTTGTTATCCTTTAGTCGTCCTTTACAATACCTACAGGAAGAGATAGGGTTGTACTATTCTAAAGTCGGCTGTCACCGCACGTTCATTTTTCTCATAACCAATTAAAAAAACTTTAAATATAACATAGACTGTTTTATTGCACTACCTACTTGAGTATAATCTTGAAATGTCTCCTCTGACGTCTCAAGATTGTGCGTAAGCAATTATGCAATATTCATTTTGCTGTTGAAGTATATTCGCTGATGGTTTAGTTCCGATTTCATTTTATGTACATGTATGTGCGAAAAATTATTACGCAAATACTGTTTATTACTTATGATTTGCAGTCCATTTCCACATTTCCATATTAGTGATGTGATAAGATCTCTTGATCTACATGTATGTACGTTTGCACGACCATGAAAGTATGCCTATCGACTTTTAAATGACATCCGTAATGTGTGTTGTATATATATATATATATATATATATATATATATACACATGTATATTTATATATATATATATGTAATGTATGCTTCCTAGTGCGGTATATGTTGTAGAATTTAAAAATATAAATTTACAATAATAGTTTCACTAGCTTGTTACCATCGTATGGGCCGCATATCTCACCAGGTGCTATTCCATTTTTATTGTATTATAGTGTAACCGTTCAATTTCCAAACCCTGATATCATGGATTCCGTGTATGATTATAAATAAATTGACATATCAATTTTACTAATATTGATTACAAAAAAAAACTCATATTTTGCTAAATTTTTAATACTGTCAGCTGCAGCGAAATATGATCGACCCCTTTCATATTGGATATAAATTATCTTATTTAATTAAAGCTATTTGATAATTAATTTGATGTCTATAGAATGTTTAACTCCTTGTATTGTATTTTTCCAAAATGTTTTTTTTTTTATAATAAATTTATCTTCTTTTTATTTCAAAAATATTATAGAAAATAATATCAGAGTAGCCTGTACACAACTAATATAGAAGCTGATATGTTAGTGGTTAGCCATTTATATATTCTGGTCACCTTATCCGACGCCGCCACGCTACGGATCTCGTTACAGCCTTCTACTTTATCACCTTAGCCCTATCATTTTGCGTAAATTATAGTTTATATTAACAGCATTTAATATATTATCAATTTTGAAAGTTTTTATATTTTTACTATTACTAGTATCAAGTTACGAATTATCTGATCACACTTGCATGTGATAAATTGATAACACTAATAATAACTCAAAATTTTGATAAATGATAATGATCAATGATGATAAGCACTAAAATCTTACTCATGTTTAACTAAAGGAAATATTGAACACAAGTCGTAAATTAGCTTAGACAAGATAACCCTGATAAATGTTTGACTACTGTGTTGGTAAATATGCGCGCAGCTCCACGCCCGCCCAATGTCAAGGGCGTCGCCCTCTCCCCATCCACTTCGTTTCCTGCCGAGAACCTCCTAGCGAAACTCAACCCCCACATGGGTAGGTGGTACTCACTGCTACATTAAACGAGAAAGAAATAAAACATTAACTCTCCTTCATACCTACCAATATGGATGGACTCGGCTACCGCGCCTCGGCCAACTATCGACCTGCCAATTACCTACTACCTACTGCTGCTATAAGTATGTTACGTAATGCAAAGCGCTTAAACTTAGATGTCTTCCCTATATGAATGCTAATGATTTACGTATATAGGGACGTTAGGATATTGCAGGTCGAGGGGCACATTAAGCTCCCCCTTTAATTAAGAACTTAGGATCGAGTTCCCTTTCCTAATACACGATTTCAGAACGTACCTCTTTTCGGCTTTGTTTCAAATATGTATCTTGGGACAAGAAATGTATTTTTTCTTTTTAGGGGCAGAATTTTGATTCATGTTTCATGAAAAGTTATAGGTGAGCAACGTTTTTAATATCAAAGGCAAATCCGTTTCACGTTAATTTGTTCTCCTCATAAATCATTTACTTTAATGTCGGATACGTAAATTGAACAGCTAGCGGCTGAAGTACCAGTATCAAATAATTATTTTACTAACGAATTACTTTTCTTTCGAATGTTACAAAACGTAATAGTTTATGAATTACTTCGTCTCCTTCCGTCTTGACATGTAAAACAATAAACTGAGCGAAACTAAGTATACAATAAAATAAACCATGAATATTAAAAACCTTCATAGGGTTTGTAGGGATGATGACTCATGATCAATAGCTTACAAAGAAAAAGTAAAGAAGTATTTCGACGTTTATGAATATTTGAAGATTTGTTTGTTTTCTTGGCATAGTTGTTTTATTTAAACACTAGCTGTGCCCGGCATGCGTTGCATGCCCGGCAATTTTTTTGCACTAATATATAGCCTATGTCCATCTGGAATAATGTACCTTTCAAACGGTGAAAGAATTTTTCAAATAGGTGCAGTGGTTCCGGAGATTACCCTCCACATACACACAAACTCACAAAATTCGCACTTTCTCTTTATTATATTAGTATAGATTGGTCTGTATGCTTATGCCATCGTACGCTACCTACAAAATATTTTTTTTTCATCGTTATAAAAAAAATACTGAAAGTTCTTATTAAATACGAAACTAAAAATTATATTATCTCAGAAAATGAAGAGGCTTATCTCCAAAAGGCATTAAAATTGTGTGTACTAAAGAAAATTATTCTATAGTTGAATACAATCCAAAAACATGAACAGTTAATAAAATAATTATAGTAGGAAATTAAATAAAAGGAATGGGAATGAGCCGGAGAACTCGTTTGGATCTTGTGTGATGGCTATAGATCGGACTTTTGGGTGCTATTGACAAAATATGTCATCAAAAGTATGGATACGACCAAAAAAATCCCGGGAAAAATTCCGTGTCTCGGAATTACATATATCACTGGGATATCGCATATGGATGAATGTCGGAATCACGAGTACGACTATTATGTAAAGAATGGATACGACTAAAAAAATTCTTCAATGCTTAAGAATATGGTATTTAGTAATAGATGTAAAAATATTAATGATGAGATTCCGAATAGGATAATTGTTTACTAAATAAAACACTCATATAAATGTACAGGGTATAATTTCTTGATTTAAAATACAAACAAAACATAAAATCTCTTAGGTATATAAAATACATCAGAATAAGATAGTACTCACCAAAAGTATGTTTTCGGGAAAAAACATATTTAAATACTTGTCCAGTTGCAATAATCGTAGTACGTTTTTCAAGCCAAAAATGTCAAGTTATGCAGTTAAATCCAAAATCCAGGTAACGCGCAGGGGTCAACAAATAATGGCACAAAACACACGGATAGCAAACTGAACAGCACTCGACAAACCGAAGTAAGCGAATGAGTCAAAAAATGCTAGCGATTAGAGATGGGTCAACTCAAGCGCTCAGTTCGAGTTAACTTGATTCGGATCTCACGAACTCAAGTTCTTCGACTTGCGGTTTCACCTAACCCGTGGGAAAAACGGGATAAAAAGTAGTTTATGTATTAATCCAGGTCTCCAGCTCAGTTTCAAAGTAACAAAATTTAAAATTTAGGGCCACGGCTCTAGAATTTACAAAATAATGTTACATTACAATTTTACAAGGGTCATTTTTTAAACATTTATTATTTTCGAATTCGTCAGGCATCTTGTTCGAAATCAACAAATCAGGAAATTAACAATTCGATTTACGTGAATTACGACCAGTCATGTTTTTTCAAAGCTGGCACATCACTAGTTGCAACAAGAGAGCGATATGTATGTTTGTCTTTTTCTTTATATTTTATGGTAGGTACGCTAAAAAAGAATACAGTAGAACCTCGCAAAGGAGATAGTTGAAAACCTCTACAATTCCAAAATCTCTTGTTCCCTTTAAGCCCCAAAACCTCCATTTCGCGAATTTTAATTCTCGATAATTCGAAATAATCAGTCTTTCCCTACAACTATTTTAGTACATATTTAACCCCCGTAAATCGAAAAAATTGTGTATATCTTTCATATCTCGAACATACAGAAATGGATCTACTACCTCTATAACTCCAATATTTTAAATAAATAACCGCGATAGCTCGAAGAAAAATAACAAATATACCTACCGCCTTTGAAATATTGCCGACAATAGTGACAGTAGGTATGCTCAATAGTTTTCTAGGTATTTTGCAAGAGATAAGCAATTTTTATGGCTGTCTTCAAAAGGTTCCTTTTGTTCAATTTTGGGTACCTATTTATGGTTATTGTTAACTTAAAATTGTGAGATTGCATGTATGAAAAAAACTCAGTAGGTATACCACTTTATGCTTTAAATTCTAAAATATTTGTTAATAATATTTTTCTAAAATTAATACAATTACTAAACATTTTTCAAAATTCTAATTAGGTTTAAAAAGAAATATCGGGATTACGGAATTTCCAATTCCCGAATGACAACGTTGACGTTCTGTTTTGACAACGTTCGAATAGCACCCAAAAGTCCGATCTATAGTGATGGCACGGCCGCTGGCGTATATATGACGTCAGACATACTTACAGAGCTTTGATTTAGGTATGTACTTAGGTACTCTAATTGATAGCGTGCAAAATTTTTTTTTAATGTAGGAGGATTTTGGTATGCGGTGTCCTATACCAATAAATAATGCACTCGTTATATTTTATTACGAATATTAATGATTTATTTTAATGCGTAGTTTGCCCATTATTACATAACATTGCATGCTCAATGAGCCATCGCATGGATCCATGTGGCGCACAATTTTAAATTTTATTTGCTGGATTATGTTTTTTATTATTCGTTGTTTTTATGTATCTTCACGTTGGAGTTGTATGTTGCAATGTCTTTTCTTTTTGAAAAAGGAATTCTTATATTAATTTACATTTACCATATTTAACCAATGTGAAAATGCATGTAATTTCCTCCATACACAGACGATTGTAATGATAAACATTTCCCCCTTACTACAAAAATTAAACATACCTTTAAAACGGCGCTGATTGAACAAGTTCTAAATCAATCAAATTCGTTAGAAGCTTTTTAAAATAACTGTTTTAAAGTATGTCTATTTTGTAGTAACGAGGTTTAAGTTTTCAATGCTTAAACAATAAGGTTTTTTATGAATCGCCTGTGTTTGGTGAATCATTGTTTTATTGCATGCCATGCCTGTGTCTAGCCTGTCGTCTCTATTGCATTCAGGTCTAGGCGCGCTTCGCAGCAGTTGTCCAGGAGTGCCGAGAGCATCGACCAGTCCTTCAAGAGGTAATTACTCCACATACCAGCCATTATTATTTTCCCCCAACAATTTGATGTGGTAGGGCATTCATTGTATTGCAATTCAAAAACAAACATGTTGTCCAGTTCCGTCTCATTTACGTTTATCGCAATCGGTATCAAGTTTGGAATGTTGTTTAGGTAAGGTTAAGCTGTATCGCGTTACAATATTCACCGTAGTTCATCGTGCACCAATATAACACGTTCCTACAATAACCTTATTATTATGCTAAGTTATGAGAGATATAGTGTTACTTTTGAGATTTGTGTGCACTCACTGCTGCAACAAACCTAGTAGCTCCCAGCAACACCTCAATGCAGCTTTTTTTTGTACATTCTTTCATGTTATAATTTCATCATCATATAATTTAGTTGCCTCTATAATTGCTTTTAATTGTTATGTTTCATAACCGGCTCGTCCGGTCGATAAAAATGTTGACCCAATTGTGTAATCCACATAAGACGCCGTGTTATTTATTGGTGCATCTTCATAAAGTAATAACTGGCAGTTACAAGTAGAAGGAAATTATCTGATTTATAATAGCTTTTTATTGTTGACCTTTAGAGGTTATTGATAAGGTATACACTTGTATGTTTTATAATTAAGTTTATGTTAATGAAGTAATTGGTGTCATATTGTATCGGGATGAAATTTATTATAAGTAGGAACTGGTTTAGTTTTTTTACAATATTTCCTGTTTGTTGTATGTGGGTGTGTCAAACAGCGTTGAGCTCGTTCTATTTGTATCGGTGGTTCGTGAGTTATTTAGGACGTTAGCTTTTGGGAGCTGACAAATTACACGTACAGTGACCCCGTGTGCTTACTTTCCACGACGCTCTACTCGTACCAACTATGTTCACTCGTAAAACGTAACCGTTCCGGGAAGGGTTGAATTTTTTTATGTTAAGTCGTTAATCTGTTACTACTCGTGAATACTGGTCAACGTTAGCCGTAAACATCTTGTGAGATGCCACATGATAGCCACAGTTTATACCACTATTTTATATGGTTGCACATTAGGTACCTGCTATTTCTCTCTCTATTTTTAAATATTTTAGTCTTTAAACATAGTGAAGTGTTTAAAAGTGTGAGTGCACTAATATTCAAACTGCTTTACAGGTCGAAAAGTCGATCAGTGGACCATGGGTTCGCGGCCCCCTTCGACCTGGAGTCGCTGCGCTCCAAGGTCGAGGGCAGATTCGACGCAGTGAATAGTAGAGGTAATTATTAATTAGTTTCTCTCCGTAAATTTAATTATGTAACATAAGTTCGTAAGATTGTAACTGAAGCAATAATACTTTAACATTCCTTCCTATTCGAGCTTTGTAGATGTTGTCCCAAGGGTTTCCAGAACAGTAAACTGAAATAAGCCCCGACTTATTAATAATGCAAATAAATACGTTTAATTGAAGCTTCTATTAGTCAAAGTGGCTTGCACTAAATATATGTTTCTGAAAAGACGGGAAACCACTAAAATCTTTTGACTAAGATCTGCCCGAAGGAGACAGCGGATTAAAAATGTATCCAGTACGAGAGTAGTGAAATCTACTTAAGCTATTATTGTAACGAATAAAGTGTGATCCATGAATAAAACATGACCGTATGAATGAACGTTTAATGCGAATGTTAAAATGTAGATTGAATTCTGTAGCTACACCTAAATATTTGGGATCGCTTGCGATTTTTATGATCTTGTTCCGGGCAAAAGTACTTTATAAAAAAAGCAGATAAACGACAATAAGAATTGTTGATCGCCTATTAGGTACATCGCGTCACTATTTGATTGCATTAGAATGAAATTGCTTGTAGTAGAAATATGTAGTTTATCTGCGAAGGGCACTTTTGTAGGACGGTATATCCAGTAATGGATAGGTTTCTTTTATTAGGGACGAAGATGAGAACAGTTACAATATTATTCTACAAAATTGATGTAAAACAGATTTCTACAAATCTGTTTTATATCAGGTATAAAATGCTCATGTTAAGTTTAGATTAACTTTAATTCTGCTTTATCCGATTTGTTTCAAGATTTATAAGAACCTACTTATTAATTCAAAACCTGATTGATCGCGAGTAAATCTGTTGACATCGTAATGAAGATATTGTACTAAAAATGAATAACATATATAACATTCTATAGGTATAAATTTCGGTACTTGTGCGAGCAATCCACAAATTGTAGTCTAAACTCACAGATTGACGCTGTTCGGACATATCGAGCGAACAACATTTTCATTGAATACTAAATATGATTGAACTGAATATGTTCATGCAATAGATGTAGATTTTAAATGAAAAAATTAAAAATGCTGAATAAACGTTGGCAAGTTACACCTAAATAGTTTGCTTATATACCAATATTTATATGAAATAAAAGTGTTGGTTAAAAACTTTACTTAAAGTTATTGCATTTTGCCAAGAAAATAATGAATTAATTATTCGTTGCAAGCCTGCGCTCACGACTTACATAGTTTTGTCACGTTTTGTAATAATGCGATGGCACCCTTACTTTAGGGTCCCGTAAATTCATCACGTGCCGTCGCAAGGTTGAAAATGTGTCTTTAGCAATTACGAGAACAGCAAAGCTAGCAATAAACAAGATTAATGTGATATGTGTTACATACATTTAGAATTCCATTGGTTGACAACACATATTTATCACAAGTTTATGAATTGTTTTATTTACCAATAACGTCTAACTTCAATTTGTAAGTTCATGGTAAGAAGATTTCTTCTGGAGCTCTTATTCAGTCTATTTCTATAGTTGATAGTGTTTCTTAATGATATAAAAGGTAATTTTGTATGTGAGCATACGGTAATGTACACACAGCCATAGGTAATGTATGCGTAGAGGATACGAGTTATTGCGTTCACCCGTGTTCACTTTGTTTCAATATTACTGGTCAATATCAAGGTGTCATAATATGTCAGATATCGCACCTCGCTCACTGACACAGTGAACTGCTTTTGATAAATAAACATCGAGCCGATAAAATGGTATCCGCCTGATATGAGTTATAAATACCTAATAACTCCATTAAGCCCCGGTAACCCTGATGTGTTTATGTTGTCTGTCAGTGATTTCGATAAACTCCTTGTCTTTAATGATGATAAACTTTGGCAAATGAGTAATAAAATTGTTTTGAACGGAATATTCCGGCAGTGGCTAAAATGGCTTCAGTTTCAGCGTTACGTCATAGGAATAAATTAAATTACGATTACGTAATTCTCCTTCGATAATTACTTACTTTGCTGATATAAATGTTTGAATCCCAGTTATAATTGATTTTTATGAGCTTTAATTTTGAAAAGAATCATATTAATGATTGCCATTATTTATGATTATGACATATCAACAACGTACCACCTGTATCATGGTACTATAAAATTAATGCCATTAAACAATGTCTAGACTTGATAAGTATATTCTTATAACGAGCATAGTGCACTTTGAAAGTAAATGTACCTGTAAATGTAACGCCTGTTGTATAATTATTAGCAATCAGTTTGATGTCGTAAAATACACTTGAAAGGCGTCTCATTCCTTCTGCAGCTATTATATTAAAATGAACATTTTAAACTTCATTTTATAATATTTTTACAAAAGTTCTGTCTATTACGTATCATAGACTCGAATGAGATTTTAATAGAATTATCTAAATCCTATTAAAATTATCTAAATGTAGCGTAAACACGGATATATTATCATAATTAAGATTATGTTAATTTAGATTATCTTAAATTAAATAAACCTTAATTTAATAAACCAAATATTTTTTTGTTATGTTCAGATGAAGAAGAGCACGCCAAGAGATTACCGCCCCCGCCACCCATCAAGACTACGACATACAAGGTTAGATAAGTATCTGTAATAAAATTACAGAAGTAATTTAATGGGCAGCAAAAAAACATTGAATGAGCAGCAAATGGAAGGTAGCAAATCTAAAGGTCGTTAGGTTTAGATTCTTTGGTGAATATAAAGAAATGAGATTCCTGTCGTCCGTTAATTATTTATTTCAATTATTAAAAAAAATTGGTTGTTTTGTAAATCATGATTTACTGCTCATTTAGTATTTTTTTTGCTCTTTGTTTAAATGCTATATTTTGGAATGTCGGGTGCATGAACAGTTTTTTTAGTTATCACATAATGCAACACCCTTTTTTTTAACGTGAAGAAATCCTCATTGGATACTCTCCCTGCCCATGCATGGCTTTGGCGTATCTTGACGGAATGGTATAACCCCCCCCCCCCCCCCCCCATCAATAATGAGACTTGGCGGAGGGGCATACCCCGCCTATGTATAACCTTAGCCTACCTTGGCAGGAGAGTATGCCGGACTCTTACCGACTAAAACCCTACGACTACCGCCTCTCCACCAAATGCCGAGGTCACGGGTACGCTTTCGTAGTCTTCCGCGACCCCAGCGGTGGCGGCCCGCTTAGTGCGGAACCCGGACTGATGTTTGCTGGCACGTGGGGAAAGAAAAACGCCGTCCACCCAGGCAGTGCTCCTGTACCTGGGTAACCCTAGTCTCACTGGGATGTATACGTCATCCCAGGAGTAGTCACCCCTTCTCCACCGTGCCCTCTGCTCATACAGAGGGACATGCAGAGATGATCCCTGATTCCCCGCCGTGCCCGCCGCCCATACAGCGCGACACTTGGAGACGGTCCGTGGTTCTCTGAATGCTTCCAACCTCCAAGGGACACGCAGAGAAACCTAAGGGGGAACACCGTCCACCCAGGCAGAGCCCCTGTGCCTACCGCTGCTACCGCTGGAATGCCGAGAGGCATCCCGGGGTCGACCACCTTGTTCTCCGCTGTGCCCTCCGCTAATACAGAGGAACACGTGGAGACCGTCCCTGTCTCTCCATGCGCCCCCCACAACCGGGGCACACAGAGAAACGCTACCCTCTTGGAGGCGAGAGACCAGACTGATATCGGTACTAACCAGTCTGAGCCCCCGCCTCGCCTCCCCACCTTTCACCGTGGAATGCCGAGAGGCATCCCAAGTCGACCACCATCCTTCATTCTCTATGCGCTCCCTAACAGCGAGGGCACACAGAGAAACGCCACCTTCTTGGAGGTGAGGGACTAGACTGGCAGCAAACAAGCCAGTCTGGGCCCCCGCCTCCACCTTTTGCCAGGATATTAGCCACCACCCACCAAGATCACCCAAGAAAGGAAAAGTCGCTGACTTTTGCCCAGAGTGCACCGTTCCGGATCTGTCGCTGAGCCATCGTTCCCTGTGGACGTATCCAGAGGGACAAATGGACCAGCGACAGACCGGGCACACGAGGAGGTTCCCCGGCCACGCCACCCTATAATGCAACACCCTGGGGCAACTTCTAGTCGTAGGTTTCTGAAATACGAGTACTTACATAAGTAATCAAGAGACTTCTATGTAGCACTGGCAGCGGTAACTGCTAAGTACATATTTAGGAATTGTAAAATTAAATTTTATTATTTCTACAATTCTAGAACAGAGCAGGTTAACGAAATTCGTTTCCTAGCTCTATAAATTGATTCCAATCTAAACTGAATTGGAAATAAATAACATATTGAAAAAAAAAAAAAGATTTTTTGCTTACATATATCTGTGCTGGCTGTTATATCTATTATCATCTACAGAAATAGCAAAAGTTGCCTACAATTGCCACATCTGCCCATTGTTGACATATATAATCATGTGAATATGTAAATAGCACTTTCGTACTCCATAATGTTGCTTAAGAATGTTATACAATTTGTTGAATGTGGAATCGGTACATTTTTTTAAACAAAAACGGTTCGAGACATTTACTGGAATATATATTCGAATTTATAGTTAAAGGGATACAAAGAAAGACTGTAATTTATGACGAATTCGATGTCTGTACATATAATAAATAAAATTCATAGTATAAATAAGACTATTAATTTATATACAGGTTACAGTTATAGATATCTACAATAATTTGTCAAATGTAATAAATGAAAAGTTAAATATGTCGTTTAATATATTGCCAGTGAATACATTTAAAAGGGATATAGTTTTCATGGCAGCAGATAAATGATCGATGAACTAAATACTGAACTTAATTAAATCACTCGTCAGCAAGAAAAATTAATGACAGCAAATAGTAATTTATCCCGTGTGCATTCCGTTAACTGCAGAATAATCCGAAAGAAAAGCAGAAATCGCTATACATACATTATACATAGGTTTAAAAAATATTCCAGCATAAATCATGACTTGGCAACAATTACATACTCGTATTTATTTTTATATAATTGCATAATATATAATATGTAATTATACGCTATACAACAAATATACGCTATTTCTGCCTTCTATTTGCTTTCAGTACTAAAGTATATTTCTGACTACATTTAAAGAAACTTTATTTTCTTAGGATTCTGAAATCATTTTTTTGGTTGGTATCTGAACATCTGATTTTGTAAAAAAATTATGGTGCTTCGGATAAATAAATAATTAAATGAGCAACAGAAAATACTAAATGAGCAGCAAATATATAATAGCAATAAAGGTGGGGTTAGGTTTAGGTTCTCTTGTGATAATGCAGAACGGGACTCCTTCTACATTGTAGAGTATAGCAGAGTAGCGTAGCTTAGAATACATTACTTAGGGCAATTTATTTCAATTATTCAAAAATTGGTCATTGTGTTCATCATAAAATCATAATTTGCGGCACAATTAGTATTTTTTGACATCATTTCACTGATTTTAAGTGCAGTTGAAGCTGAATAGGTCATAATTTGCATATTTACTAATTCACATTGTTTGCTGGACAAAATAAAATATAGACTCATGGACTTTAGATAATTTAAGAATTCAAAAAAAAACTATCTAAGTACTTGTTATGAATTTATGAAATCTATGTATTATTTTTGAATTATTTAACAAGTTTTAATTATTCCCTTGTAGTTATTTACTTGGTTATTGGCATTTGTTTATTGGGATATTTTAAATACTTAAATTCAATTATTTTAATGACATAAATTGCTCAAAACATGTAAGAGTGTACTCTATAATGTAACTTTGGATTAAATATTCTACGGCTGATATGAACATAAACTTATAAGCCTATATTATATAGTTCACCAAAAAATACCATCAGGAGACTATTATTTATTCCATAAAAATCACATTTATAAGAGGCAAAACTCCGAATGGGGCCTAATTAGTGTCCCATGCCCTTACTCATTAGTAACAAATAATGACGACAGATTTGCCTCAGTGGGTATAGGTTTCCTGTCTAGCTTACCAACAAAAACGGTTTCAATCCTAATTACCACAAGAATGTGTCTGTTGTTTTAATAAAGAAAGTTTGAGATTAAAACTATGCAATATTTCCAAAGCCACCGACATCAACACCGATCGACATGTGCGACATCTGTCCTAAGTAATGAAATTCACCACCTAAAGGTTTTACGTTATTTTATAACACAGAACGCCTTATTTCCACCGCGATTGACGTGCTGTTGTTGAGAATATGACCTAATTATGGCGTGCGTAAAATGCACATAATCAATCGCCTTTGGTTGAAAATGATTTATAATCTACATATTCACTTATTTCATTGCTCGTTACATTCGGTAATCTGTACTTCCATTTAATGCAGCGATCGAAACTGTTTTCTAAAACCTCTTCGAGCAGTGTCTACAGAAATGTAACTGATCAAGTATTTGTGTGCTTTGTGTCCAGGTGCGAGACCGCGACACGCTCACGTCTCTAGCGGCGCGGTTCGACACCACCCCCTCGGAGTTGACTAAACTCAACCGGCTCGCTACACAGTTCATCTTCCCCGGGCAGACGCTCCTCGTGCCCGACAAGAGGAAAGGTAACAGAAAAATGTTAAATTGCCAGAACTCTTTTTTGACTGATGATGACATGTATTATAGTTACTGTTGTCCACGAGTGACAGTGTCGGCTCACCATCAGACTGTCTGCTTATGTATGCTCACCTAATATATAAAATACCATTACCTAGCTTTATCTAGCTTCTTAACCCTTGCTGGACATTGTTTTGCTGTATAGGGAGATCCCTAATATGTTAGAACGCTATTACATACTTATTGTACTCGAATCTTCCTACAAGCGTAGGAAGAGTTATTATAATATTAGGTCCTTCTATACCTATGAAATTTCCATTTTATATGGAAAGATTCATATATATTTTTTGTACGAAAATGATATGTGTATCTAATTAATCGAAGTATTGTCCACTATTATCAGTGCACTTTTGCCAATTTAATGAAAGTTGATTGATGCCTCTGCTGTAGAACTCCCGAGGACGCGAATCGATGAATTCTCTGAAGGAGTTTGTCACTGCCTTATCGGAGTTGAATTTTTTCCCCTGTAATAAGTTATCTAAATTCCGAAAAAAATGGAAATCAGTAGAAGGCCTGGCGAGCACGGTGGGTGACGGAGAGTTCCCAGTCGAACCTCCTGTAAAGGTCAATTCGCACATATCTTTAACGGCACAGTACCGGCACCGTGAAAAAACGTCGGTGTCAGTGAAAAAGATATTGTTTCGTACATTCTGTATGAACCCATCCGTATTAGTGCTGCCACAGTGCCCTCAGTGTCAGTGCAGCCAGCCAGCCACCGGGCCCGGCAAGTACGGACCTATATAGTTGCCAACGATATTTTTTGCCAGATCACGGACGCGTTAGAAGCGAAATGGGAGACGAGCGGCTGATTGAACTGGTTCCGTAAAGCATTGTTTTGTACGATTTGTTTAACGAAAAGTACTTGGACGCCAAATACAAAAGAAGTTTATGGAATAAAATAGGCGAACAACTAAACAAGAGCAAATCATCTAAAGCTATTGCTAACACTGCCAGTTCTGTATTATTAAATAGAGCCATAGCAATAATAGCCAATCGCGAAAATAGCACCATAGTACGCGTATACGTTACCTGATCGCTTCGTGAAAGTGATGGAATCACTGACATGTGTGAATAGTACTGTCACTGTGCCGTTACGGATATGTGTGAATCGGCTTTAACTTTGAGACTGTCTGTCGTGCAGTGTATGGGCAAGAGTTATCATGGAGAAGCAGTGGACTAGACCGATTGATCAGACATCGTTTGCAGTTCTTCACAGTACACATCTGCATTAATTGTTCTGCCAAATTTCAAGAAGCTGTAGTAGATACACAGGATACCGGCACAGGACCACCATACAGTTACAATGAGCTTCTTTTAACGCAGTTTAGTTAGGCACATTGCTTGGCTGTGTCTCCTGGGTTCAATCATTGCGACGAACATTTACGATTATCATACAGGATCCACTTCCCATCACAATTGACAGTACGATTCAGAATCTCTTAATTTTTGTGCCGGTTCAGCAAAGTTAGGCAAGCTTTGACGCGTTTGCAGCTGACTTTCATTAAGCTCACACGATACCCACTTCCCGAGCTTCTTCACTTCCCGATTTGACGCAAATGAATCAATATCGTTTTGTCACTTACGCCGAAGGCTGCTGTTAACTCGAACGTGATTTGAGATAAATCCGCTTCCACTATTGCTTTCACTTCGTCATTATCGACTTTAGTCTCCGGTCTTCTCGGGGTTTCTTCTTGAAGTCGAAATTCCCAGAACGGACACGATCAAACTAAAAACACACCCTGCGATAGTTTACGATATTTAGTTCGTACACATCGCTGAAATTACGTGCCGTCTGTGCTGCCTTTGCTGCCACGACGGAACTAATATTTGAAAAAAACACAACGATATCTAAGCAAAAAGTCGTTTGACGGAAAAACTAATGAATAACTGATTTTGAAAAAGAATGTCATAACTTTAAATTGAAATGAATTTTAATTTGTAATTCCAAGCCAAACGCAAGATAACTACGTTCAAAGTGGCCACTATCAAAAAAACAGCAATTTCATAGGCAAGGCCCTAATATAACCAAAGTAGTTTGGGTGACTGTTACTTCTTTCAAATCCAAGCTTGCTTCATGTAGCAATCTTTATTTACATTCTCCTATTGATGGGAACAATTTCTATTTTTATAATAATTCATGAGTATTTATAGTGGCAATGGAAAGTAACAAATTGGCTTATTGGTCCGGTCCAGTAGCTATTTACAAAGCATAGTTGTAGTGTTTCAATGCTACCTACTATCGACAAATGTATGTCACAACAATTTGTCTCGCGTCTAGGTATTCAGGCCTGTAAATGTATTGTTTTGATTTCAATATTACAATGTCCCAGTTCGGTACAGAACAAGTGTTAGTTAGTCCTATTGCACACTACTTATTCGATTTGGTACTTTCGGCAATCAACTCTTTCAGTTTTCACTGCTGGACATAGGCCTCCTCATAGATGTATAGCGTTAAAACATCACCGTGACGTCTACTCTTTTAGAGGTGGTGTAGTTCCTCAGTGGTAGTGGTAGCGGCTTTGTTGTGGTAGAGGTGCGGTGGTGCTATTCTATACGCGGCTAACACCACACGCGTTTGAGCTGCTCGTATCTAGTCGTAAGATAAAACATTAGCTCCTCTTACTCCGCTTCCAAATATGTGTACAAGATATGTAATGTTCAAACACGCACTTTGCAAGAACTTGTACAGATATTTCGTCTTCTTGGCGAATACTTGTACAAATATTTCGTATTTGTCATCAATGTGTCGGTTGTTTGGCATACATCAAGGAGCGCAAACCCACTCACTTGTACAGAGTTAGTTAGGTAACTATTTGACGCTATACAACCTAGTCTGGCTATAAATACAGTTAAATAAATTAAAAAAATAAACACATTTGAATTTGGAATCTGTCTTTCTCCCCTGAAAAATAAATGTTTTTCTCATTTTGGCGGCAATCATTATTAAATATTGTACTAATATTAAAATGAAGAGGGGTGATAACGAAAATCGTATTGCTGTAATTGCATTACACAAAGTAGGCATGATGGAGCCAAATGCAATTTTTAAAACTCTCCATCCCGTTGGTATTAGCCGAATGTTTGTGTACCGGGCTATTGGCTCGTCCGCCCTCTTCTCTATAAAAAAAAAAGTACGTTTAAACGTCCTCTGTTTGTGACAAAGAAGGTCTGCCCGTCCACGCACAATTCGTACTAAACAGACAAAGCTGTGAAGGAGAGAATTCGAAAAAATCTCGTCCGGAAACAAAAGATTTTATCCAGAGAGATGAATATAGCACCCAGAACCATGTCACGTCTTTTAAAAGATTATTTAGGTATTGCTGCTTACAAAAAACGCACTGGTCATTTCGTAACTGATAATTTAAAGAAAAATAGGGTTAACAAATCAAAACCAACTTCTTCGGCGGTACGCAAGGGGAGCTCACAGACAAATCTTATTTACGGACGAGAAAATGTTCATCACAAATGACGAACATTTTAACAAGTAGAATTATCGACCTTATGCTCATAATTCTTTAGAATCTGTTCAATTGGTCAATAGGGTGCAACGTGGCCATTATCCGCCTTCAGTGATGTTTTTTTGTGAAACAGGTATAATAATGTCGGCTCAAGTGTATCAAGATACGATTCTTGAGAAGGTCGTAAAGCCTCTTAACAACACCCTGTTCCATAACCAAGAATGGTCATTTCAGCAAGACTCAGCATCAGGTCATAAGACTCGCTCAACAAATGCATGGCTAGAAAGGAATATTCCCGACTTCATTAGAGCTGAAGACTGGCCGTCATCTAGTCCGGATCTTAATCCGCTCCATTATGATTTATGATCTGATTTAGAGAGCATGGCATGCTCTAAAAACGCCATGATAATATTGAATCCCTTAAACATTCCATAGGGGTGGCAGTTGCTAATTTTTGCTGTTGCAGTTGCAAAAACTGGCCACAACGTTTGAAAGATTGTATAAAAACAAATGGTGACCACTTCGAATAAACGTTATATATTAAAAAAAATATATATATTAATGTTCTCTTTGTAACAATATTTATGGCTAGACGAGGTATAATGGAGCGAAAACTGATCCACAAATATTTGCGCTGCTCTTTGTAAAGAGTTTACAAATATTTCCGAAAACATTTGTAGTAATATTTGTACATATCTGGTCACATGTCTGGGACCGGCTTAAGAGCAGGACCCCCTCTAGGGGCGGACAACCCGGACATTTGTCCGGAGCGGCATTTTGACTGTGACAAATATTAAATATGATGCGACAAAATATTGATAAGTTAAATACCCAATTAATCGAAATTTATACTTGTCGATTTTTTTCTTTGACTAAAATTAGATACCGTGCAAATTTACAATTCGTACTTACTGTTTTTGCCTAAAAGCTAAAAAATATTTGTAATCCTTATAATTTTGAAGAAAACAAACAAAAGTGCACCATGTTAAATTAAATACGTATATATTTTTAAAAGCTATATGTTTAAGGGGCACCAATTTGTCTTTTATCCGGGGCTACGTAAACGCTAGAGTGGACGCCGCTTAGCGTATTATATTTGCGCCGATTTTTAATATATTTGTTTTGTTTTTAAAAGACATATTTTAATAATAATAATTTATTATTAAACATAAATGTGCTTCTACACCTAACGAACCGTATTAGAGTGTAAACAATACACGTATTTTAGGGTGCTTCACACTTCACGCTCTTTATTTTGGGTCGACCGTTGCAAAAGCAAAGTTATAAATAAGTTTATAATTTTATCATTATAAAGAACCAAAGACCCTGCAGAAATAATGTGTTCATTCAGCATTATTCTTAGAGCTGCCAAGAGTTTGCGCAATAAGGTCGAATATGTAGTTAATTGTTGTATCAATATTATTCCAAATGTTTGATGAAATAAAGGTGAACGTCATGCGGTTTGTATTCGCCAATCAAAGCGAATCCGAGCCAGATTCGCTTTGATTGTCGCAAGTGTATACTAACCTTAGCAATTGTTTGTGTGGTTTATTTTACGTTTTGCTATATGCGAGATTCGATTCACCGAAGTTGAGGTCAACAAACTATGTTATAGAATGATTGTGCAGTAAAGATAATAGTGCGCTGTGAAAAACCAGTAAAGGTTGAAATGTATTAATTATATCTTGCACTGAGAGCGTTTTTATTCATCTTCAGTAACCGACTTTTCACTTTCTCAATCTCACTTTTATCTAATCAGTTGTATGAAGCCATTTTTACAATGTTTTGCAATCAGTCTCAAAGTTACAACTTCTAAAAATTGTAATATTAATTAGGAATTAATAAATGCGATAACATAATTTTTCAACTTTGCAATGCATGTGAACGACATAGATATAACTCATAAATACTTATATCTACATAAATAAATGTTACTACTTATACAACAAATCAATATTCCCAAAGAACATATCAGGCATTTCTATATACTCAGCCCGTTTCTTCACTGCTAAATATAGGCTTCTCCCAAGACTCGCCTGCAGACATGGTCCTCCGTTCTTTTTTTATCGGGTCACTACAGGCATTCTTCTTCATGTTGCTGGTTCTTCTGGCCAGCGGGCAGTTCACAAGTATTAAATTTAAGGCAAACTATTTGCTGATAATTCAAATAGTTTGAAGGTCCAAGTAACTATAGGCGGAAACGCTCCTAGGTGGGTTTCTTCTACTTCGGCCGCAGTTAAACTTCAACCGTGACGGATCATTCAAATGAGAAATTTACTTGCCTTGCGAAACCTGGCCTTCGCTGTTGGTGCTTTACTAAACTGCAACTGGGAACTTAGTAGACAAATATTTGCAATGACTATATGTTGCAAGCCTTTATGATCTGTAACGACTGGAAACTATAATAGATAAAAATGTGAATGAATGAATACAGGGACAGACAACGTAGTGTAGACACACGAAGTAGACAGTCACAAAGCACATCTAGGCGGGAACTGGCCTTGTATGTAGTTATTCAGAGATCATTTAAATGTGTATGGGATCCAAGCCAACTCCACACTTCTTCGGAATTCGTTGTGATCCTGTAGCATAATGAATGTTTATGTTATAATTTATCCAATATTTTCTTGGTGTTCAGCACCTATAAATTCTTTAGTCAAATACGTAAGTGTAAAACTTACTAACTTTTGTGACTTATCTAAATTGCTGTTATCACAATGGTATGGCTCAACTGGTATTAGTTTACGATTGAACCAATTACGGATATTAAATTGTAAGTTGGAATGCTTGTTATATTCTTTTTTTCAATTATTTTTATTTATACGGACGAATTCATCGGGAAGTGTACACTTCCCAGCTTGTATTAATTTGATATAATTTTAATTACAATACTATATTACAATATTAAATTTTCAAGAGTGATTTAAAAAATCATTGAAATTACTGTTCGAGTGGATGGCTAGCATTCTTACGTTTCAGCATTGTCTCCGTCATTATGCAAAACAATAACATTTAGCCTTGATGGTATTCATTCATGTGTGACGTAGAGACGTGAAACAAATTTTTGTTCTATTTGCACGATAAACAACGAGTTACAGTGTTGACGGGCCGCTTACAGTTAGTGTCGCGTCAGCGAGCCAACGCCACGCGCTAACACAAGTTCTATTTTAAACAGCCTCCGTTCAAATCACGCTTTTAACCCACATCTATAATTACGTCGCAAGTCAATTGTCAACGAGAGCCGGCCGCACGGCTAGCCAATAGATGCGAGATATGGATTTATTACCAGCGCTATCGCGCGCGATAACACCACCGATATAATGGACCTTGTAACGGCATCCCATCAACAATGTTCAGTTTTGAATTCCTGAAGCGGTGGTATCATGGTGCGTTTACGCGTTACTGTTTGAGTACAATGTTTTCGTGTAATGTCCATATTGTTCGTTGTGTACATTGACGTGTGGTAGGTAAACAGTAACAGGTGTGACAATGCGTGTTGTGTACTATGGTATTGTGATTCCAGATGGCGATAAGGACTCGGATGGGCCGTCGGAGAGCGGCGACAACACATCTGAATCAACGCAGGGGCCGCCTAGCGAGCCCGCACAGGAAAAAGGCAAGAATGTTGTGTTTTATTATTAGGTTTATCTGGAATTTATGTCGTGGTAATAATTTTACTATTAAAATAAATAGATTTAATTAATTTTATTTTAATAACATATTGCTCAGTTCATAATAAACAGTTAATTTTTTTGATAAATTAAATACCCATTTTTTTTGTAGGGTAGGCGGACGAGCAAGAGGTCCCACGTGATGGTAAGCGTTAACGCCGCCCATGGACACCTGCAGCACTGGGAGGTATACGAGTACGCCGCCGACCTTGCAAAATCCTATTCGCAGCTTTCTTAATTAAAGATTCTATTATAGATGAGTGTGTTAGATTGTAGTGTAATATATCGTACGTACTTGCAGAGATCCTAGAGAGCTTGCGACCGGTGTCCCCGGAGGCGCCCACGAGCAGCGCTGCGCCACAACGATTCCTCAAGATCAACGTCAGGCACATTACTGATGGACAGGTAAATTCAACTAATGGTTATAATAAATACTATGTTCTCTGTTATGTTACATTATTCATATTTAGTGTTGCACATTTCATATTTTGTGTGACATGCGACAAAAGTATATCGATATTCGAATTATTATAAATAACATATTGCAAAAGCTCGTATAACAATACGAATAGAAATGGAAAATGTTTATGCGTTTTCGCATTATTGATGTTGAAAATACATTATTACTGAAAAGAGAATATTAAAATCAATCGATAACATACTTACTGTGCATCTGAGGAGACGTTGAATTGATTAATTAACTAATTTAATCAAAAATAAATTAAATTATATAATGAGGAATCGTAGTTTTCAAGAGAACGATAAAATATAGTGTTGCTGACATTGAAAAGCTAAACTAGGTGCAACTACGGCTGTTATGAGTAGTGCCTGTTCACCTACAAGCTACGAGTACATTATGCTTTAATATGAAGCAACACCGCAGTCAATTATTTTATTATTCTTCCAGTATTTACACGGTATTCGTGGTACAGCAATAAAAATATATTACCTGAGTCACGCACGAATTTCCCACTGTCATATTATGCATACCATTGAAATGACCTTTCGTACTTTCAACATTAGAATATCCTGAGTAAATTTAAGCAATATTTACCATCGGTATATAAACTGTCCTATCCGGTGTTTATTTACACAATGACCGTTATGATAATATCTAGATTCGATTTTCAATAGCCTTCAATTGATTTTCAGTTTCGCTTGCATTTAAAATTAAATTTCTATTCTTATCTTCAGTCAATAAAACATATCAGCATGCCATTATTTTTTAGTTAATTAGATCAATCTTATTTGGTAAATGAAGTGATTAGATCAATCTTACTTACTTAGGTCAACAGTTGCTGTATAGTGTAAAATTTGGCTTAGGTTTTTGATTCCGAACCCGTATAGATATCTAACACAAACTATATAACAAATTTGCGTCTATCGAGCCGAATTGAAAGGATGAATACCTAGTTTGCATGTTGTCCACTTTCAATATTTGTAGAACAAGTACTTAAGATCATTATTTTAGTTTTGCTTATGAACGTAGCAAATGGATCTTCGACATTTAAGATACACCTTCGATCAAAATTCTGGGCACGAACCGCTTATGGTATTTCAAATATATTTGTTTACTTTGATATCTCAAAGCTGATATAGAAATCCAACAATAATTTCTTCGGACCATATTATTCCAGATGTGTACGCCTGGAAAGCAGGACGTATTAATTGCTGTCATTGTTCTACTGCTTGTAACAACTTGGTCAGTTATTTATCCCAAAATTCATGGCAGCGCTAAATAACAAATACCTACATATCGAATTCTCCCCTTTTACACACAATGATGCAAGAATAAAAAATCATAATATGTCACATTATCACAAAAAAGGAACCTTATTTTCGGTTCTAGTTTCACAGACATTTGTGTAATATTTCTAAAAAATATTTAATTGATCTATCTGAAAATCAGATATTAGAGCATGTTTCTTTTTAAATAGAATCTTAAAACAATGGAATTTTAACTTGGAAAATCATAAATTCGTACTTACTGACAATAACGTCTCTTTGGTCAGATAACTTTTTTCAGTGATGATATTCACATACTTTCCTATTAGTAGATATGTATATAGTAAACGTTTTAAAATGTTATGATGACTTAGTAAATAAATCTATCGATTTATGCTTTATTTGCCAGCTAGCAGGCATAAAATGCGTCAAAATAGACTTAAGGAATACTGTCAGAGATTTATACCTGCAGCCTATGGGGTCATTTTTTTCACACAGAGGTTACCATGCCCATCAGCAGGGCTGCCACGTTTCTGCAGCGCATTAGGTACGTTTGCTGAGGCTAGCGCGGACTGCTTCCAAGCAATAGTGTGCCTCCCTGATGCGACGCGTGCGGGACAGTACCAACAGTACCAACGGCCAGTAAACGCCATACTGGGGAGTGCCGATTGTTCGATTGTATCGCACTGGAACTCCACGTATACTCGTATAGGGTATAGAGTCGCTTTATTCAATAATAAACTAAAAAAAATACTGTATAATGAAATAAGTAAAAGTCATATAAATAATAATATGTTGTTTGCAGGGCGTGGTGTCCGGCGTGCTGCTGGTGACGCCAAACGCGGTGATGTTCGACCCGAACGTGTCGGACGTGCTCGTGATGGAGCACGGACCCGAATCGTACGGCGTGATCGCGCCCATGGAGTACGTGGTCAACGCCGCCATCTTCTACGACATCGCGCACATGCGCTCGCACCACGCCGACCACAACGCGCACAAGTACGTAAACCTTGAAAACGTCCTTCACACCCTCAGTAGAATAAACACATAATCCAAAAATGTTTATTCATTGACAGTGACTTTTCAGTACACAGCACAAACACTGGCTAAAGTTTAACCTTTTATTATTTTTCTTACAAGTTTTTATATATGTCAATATAAAAATAAAGTCCTAATTATTAATATTTTTTGTTTAGTGATACTTTTATGCTTATTGTTTTTTATAGACTTATATTTCAAAATAAACATTCTTACACAAGACAAACGATTTTTTACCTTAATTGTCTCAAATGGCGAAAAAATTGATTATCTGTAGTTCACACTGCTCTTTTAAATGGCAAAATCCAAATTTCGACATAATACTACTTCGAGACTACAGATGTATGTATATTGACCGGGAAAAGAGACTTTACTGATGAATTTCTACCATTAATTTATCTAGAGTCTCTCGCTTCAGTCATACACTATTGACAGCTATCATGATTCTATTCTACCCGACCTAGGAATGTTGTGTCACTAATTTAATAAGTTTGATCTCTTGCCCTCTATTCCTCCTAATTTTGTTTAATCCACGTTCCATTGAATTTCCATTCCACGATTGAGTCTACTATTTCTTCTGTTTGAATTGTGTTTAAATCGTATTTAACATCAAACCTTAATTCCTCTATTAAGATTTCACGAAGCTCCTTTTACTTCCATTTAATTGGGGATTAATGTTCCATTAAACTTTCCATTGACTCTCTGTTGCTTGCACATAAATTGGATTTAATCTGCGTTCCATTGATTCCTCCATTGAGACTTGCATCGAGTATTCTATTGAGCCCCTGTTTCTCTCATTTGGGTTTAAATTATATTTAATCTGCATTCCTTTTAACCTCCATTTATCTTATTTCTTTAAATATGCAAATATAAAAAAATATCCAAAAAAATGCTTTGATTCAATTCTATTTAAGCTACAGTTCTCCTAACCTGTGCGGATGTATGACAATGGTTATTAGTTGTAATTTTTTGTTATAGAAAAAGGTGGCGGACGAGCATACAGTCCACCCGATGGTAAGTGGATACTGTCCTCCATAGACATTCGCGATACATGCCAACATCAGTCCAGAATGACAAACGTTGGCACGCCCCCGGATGCGCTGCCTACCTTTGCAAATGAAGGACTGAATTGGGAAAATGGGAAGGGATGGGATGCGAATGGACTCTGGCATATTATTATCTCACTCACTATCGTAACTCGGTATGTACATTTGGGAAATACGATAAAGTAGGAAATGCAATACATTTCAAGGTAGTCTTCTGTGAGAGAGGGGTAATGTGACCAATCGAGTGCGCCCAGCGGCTGTGGGAATGCAGCATGCACTCTCTCCCTAGTGACTTGTACTTGTATTGGCCTATAACGTTCCACTGCAGGACATAGGCCTCCTCTAATACATCACTGGGGGGTTTCGGGCCGTAATCCACCACGCGGGCCCAGTGCGGATTGGTGGATCACATGCTCCACATTTTTTTTATTTTATGTCTGGAGCATACGGGTTTCCTCACGATGTTTTCCCTCACTGCCGAGCTAGTGACAATTTGAAAAAATTACAAACTTAGTGGTACGGGCCGAGGATTTGAACTCACGATCACACGAATCTGAGTCGAATATAATTACGAAATCATTATAATTTACATTTATAATAATTGTCATCAAGTTATGACAAAAAATTATAATTGTTCTTTTTCTCTTAAAATTTTTGTTATTTATATGTTTTCTCTATTTATATCCTCAAATATACATGAATTTATTATCATAATTATAAAGTACTATGTTTATGCAATCACAACAATTGCATTATCAAATCATGTGAAACCTTTCCAATTTTTTCCTTTTTAGGATAATAATTAGTAAATAAAGCTTATTAAATATAAAAGAATTTTCATAAATTATTATTTTATTAATTAGGAGTTTAAGGTTCACTATATTTATAATTGTATCGTCATACATTTTGGATATAAGTTTTTAATCTATACGATTTTGTTTTAAATTTCAGAGCGGAGCAAGCCGAAATATACTATATGAATAAGTCAGACCATTCTCCTGGAAAGGATTCTCTTCTAGTCAAAGTAAGATATTTCTACATATTGCATTATATACTACATTCACATTTATGTTGAACGTGGCTGACGGGCACATGGCCCACGTGATGGTGAGTGGGTACCGCCGCCCGTGGACACCTGCTACACCGGTTGGTATGCGGGAGCGCGCCGACCTTGCATAATTTCTTGATTCTGCTGGCAGTTTATTGCACAGCTTTCGTGTTGGCGGTATAAAGTGTCTTGATGACCACACTGTGGGCAGCGACTCTTTGTCAAGGAAGTGCGGATTAACCACATGATGATCATTTCTACATATACTTATATCTTTCTTACAAGCATGATATAAATTATTACTGTGAAATAAAACAACCATATGTCAGATATCTTTATATAGGTTAAACTACTTAGGTTTATTTATTTGTCCATATTCTCTGTTGACGCTTTGAATTTATAAACTTGTCGTATTTATCGGCGAAACTTGTTATGGCTCACGTATTTTAAGTAACGTTTTTTTCTTATTTTCTTGTTTTCTTTCACGAAGAAAATATAAAAATAAAATGTGTATTGAAATTTTATGTTTGAATGTATCAGGACGAAACATTCCCCGAACTGCAGGCGGCTGCGGCAGCGGGCGCTGGTACGGGCGCAGAAAGCGGCGAGGAGCGGCCCGGCTCCGTGGACGCGGAATACCGCGGGGGCGCCGCATTCCCTAAGGCGTTTGAAAGGGAGCTCGTCACGCCCACCGCCCTACAGGTCAGTACATTAGCTGTACCATAAGGGCTTTTACACATGACGCCGCTGTGGCAGCGACACCACCACTTTCATAAAAGTCTTTATAGTTGCATATATGTAACTACACATTGGAAATAGCGGCGCTGCTCGTCGCGGACGTAGCGGTGCACATGGCGGCACTCATGTGCAACTGTACATGTCATGTGCACATGTGCAGACGTCTATCGAAGCGACGTCGCAAGGATGGTAGTGTCGCTGCCGCCGCGACGTCTAGTGTAAAGGCCCTAACCAGCCCTTTTATTGTCTACTTCTGGACACGGGTCTTCTCATGCACATTGGCTTGTGCTAGTGGGAAGTATGGTCTTAAAACACCACGCTGACCAAGCTGGTTGGCTATTCCACTCTTACAGATGTAGTTTATCAGGGCTTTGTTATCCCTTAGAAGTCTTTTAGGACAACTACGGGAAGGGATGCGGTGGTACTATTCTAAAGCCAATCGACACTACACGCCCATTCACTTCAAAATATAAATTAAACGTTTTAAGGACCATCATACAGTAATCCCTGCCTGATGATCTGTATAAGCCGGATTAGAGTGGTCAGACGGGAACGCGCAGCGCATAATGGGTTTAAAGTTGAATTCGTCACGAGAAAGGTTTTGGGCATTTCTTAGAACATGGAAATTGCTCGTGGAAATATTTCTACGAATGGCGTCTACGATACGTCAAAGTACGAGTATATAAGATGGCCACTGTGGCCCAGCTCAGAGTGTGTCAGTTTTATGGCACTGACCTATTTCAGATTCCAGCCCGCTTGAACGGCCAGTCTTACCTATATTTTTTAACGAATGATCTCAATGGATTGTTAGAAGATGTCGATTTAGAGACGCGCAGAAACACGATATTCCAAACTGATGGCGTGTCAGAGCTTATCTCAATTAAAGAGTTGACGGCAATTGGATTGGTAGCGGCGGGCCCATTGCGTGGCCCCGACGGTCACCGGACTTAAACTCGATAGACGTTTTCGTCTGGGGATACTACAAAAAGCTCGTATACGCAAAAAAATGCCGAAGCTTAGTCGAATTGCACACAAAATTAAGAGAAGCGGAAGAAACAATTAAAAGTAACAGGACTGTTCATACGTCTGAAGGACAATTTTTTCCGTCGATGTCGAATTTGTATTGAACACGAAGGCCGTCATTTTGAAATATTTTTGTAATTTCGTGTAATAAAAACATTAATAACAATTCTTATTTAGTTTTATTCACTTTTTCACTCACTACCAAAAATTGAAATTTTAGATTTTAGTACGCTTTAGATCAAATTTTACGTATGGCGTCATAGACATAGCTTTAAAGTCGTAGATACTTTTAAAGAATACTTCCACAAGATAATGAAACAAGAAATAGAAAAAATATTCAAATTACGTTACAAGAGCAGTTAATACTTATTGTTTAATGAATTTGCTAATTGTGAAAACGTTTTGCAGCAACAGACAACAGAAGAAAGGCGGAAATCTTTACTGGACCACCACTGGGCGATACCAAGCAAAGACAGGATGTCTATCGATCAAGGTAGCGAGGTAGGTACTCATTACAATTCACATTCTTGTATTTGTATGATTGTCACACCCTATCTCATAGTCATTCGAGTCATTATTGGACTATACCTACGACTCAATACAGACTGATGACGTGTTCCAGACGTCGAGCATTGACCACGGCAAGGAAGAGAGTGTAGACGCGTCGGTGAGCGTCGAGGGGGAGCCCAGCGTCGAGGGGGACGTGGGAGACGGTGCCGGGGACGCCGGTGAGGGGGCGCAGCATCTCGTCAAGCTCTCCTATCATGACTCAGGGATCGACATACGTGATCCGCTACTCCACGTCACGGCGACTAACGCAAAGAAGGTGAGATTATGTCATAGCATCTAGACTCTAAATGGCTATGTCCTGGCTACCTCTAGATTGTAGAGGTAGCCGGGACCTGCCACGGGATAGATGTTCATCTTCACGTCACGCCAGCTTACACTACTACAATGCGACCGGGCTTTTAACGAACGTGGCCAAAAAGGGAACTAATTGCCGACATCTTGAAACGTCAATCTAGTGACAGTTGTTTATATGGCAATGGTACAATTAGCACATTCTGCCAGAGTCAAGTTTTCTTCGTAATTAACAATTTCAAAGTCTAAAACGTATCCTATCTATGTCAAGTGCCGTCGGCGTCGGAGTAAGTCAGAAGTCGCTCAGTAAATTGATAGTAGGTTTACTGAGGACAGACAAGGACTGCTTGGAAGCACACGAAAAACCCAGTCCTATGCTTTTATTTGAACAAAAAACAATTTGAAGTTGAATACACTATCACTATTAAACCACAAAACGTATAATACACAATTTTTACAATTAATCTTAACAAAAACTCAACTTCACTTCTCGAGTTCCCGCCAAAAAGTCTAGTGAGAATTGTCGTAGGGGATGTTGTCATGAGAGAACACAACTATGCATATATTTTTTGACTATTCGAACGTTGCTTTTTAATGTTTCTTGTTAATAGAAACATTGCTATTTTTTTACTTAATTACCCTATTCTTCCAAAATACACATATGAAGTTTACAAATGTTTGGTTAACCTAATATATGTGTAGTTACACATTGAGTAGGCATCGTCTTCTATGTTTAACCTAAAATATAGCAGATATATTAAACCTGGCAACCCATAGTCTATGGTCGTGGCCTCCTCCACGTTTATGAAGTCCGGTCGCACTCTACGTAGACTCTAGAAGAATAACGTCGATTCTTTTCTAAATTGTGACTTTTAAATCCTTCATCTCACTTTTAAAGATTTTTATTTCGATATTGATTGATTTTTAGTATCTAATATTATTTAATTATATAATTTTTAAATTATAAGATTTTTAAATGAAATATATGTACTTTGATCGCTTATTAATGTTAATACTCCTAATATTCTGCCCTATATCATACTAATTCTACTAACATGCATGAAATTTTAGGAGTTCAATTCTAACGATCCCGAATGCCTTCACGATGACTGTCACCACGAAATTGAAACTATTTACGAAACTCCGGAAGAATCAATGTGCGACGATTGTTCCGAATGCGACAGGACTTACCAAGAGAATTTCCTAAAATATTTCGTAGTGTTACACCCCTACGTGCCTATGACGGAGTCAGAGCCTAGCATGTCGCACGAGGAGGTGAGAAGGGAATGGGTACACCCTTCTAAGACTACATGTTTCGCTTGTTGACCACTTCCAGTGATTCTAATTCTCCCTAAGGCTATCCGTTTCGTTTGTTGGCGTCTTTCAGCGATTTTAATTCTTTCTAAAACAACCTCTTTCATTTCTTGATGAGTCTTCTTCTTTGGGTGATCGTTGAGGTGGGAGGTTATGGTCTATTGGAGATTATTTTCTCGCTTATTACTTTTTATTTATGTTACCATACAAATTCTTCTGTTTGTTATCATGCATACTACGTGCTTTGTTTTATAGAAACTTAATTATAATATTTTCTTAATTTTTTCCTTTTATTCTCTGTTCGTTGATTGGTTATTGTTTATTTTTTCATGATATCTGTTTTTAATGATTTCATGATATATTTTGAGTGTTTGGGGCGAACTGATTTAGGGATTATTTAATTTAATTATTTTGCTAATGTTTTTAGTTAGTACCTATAGACTGTTGGGGTGATTACAAACAGGATTAATTAAGAACATCTAATAATTTATGATAAAACTGTTGTCCCGTGGCTTCGTCCGCGTGTTATTAGGAATAGAGCTATCCTATCTGTTAACCCGTCTCACGAATACACGTATGTCAAATTTGAATACAACTTGTAGATTTGCTGTAGAGTTGTTTCTTTTTAAGGAAAGGATGTGTCAGTCGAGCCGGTAGTCCACTTAATGGTAAGTGGATAGTTTCGCCTGTGAACATTTGCGATACATGTTAACGTCAATTCAGAATCATAAACGTCGACATGTCTCCGGATGCACTGTCTACCATTGGAGATTTAGGAATGAATTTTAAATAAGCATTCGGAAGGATGGGGTATAAGAAATATAATGGGATGGGGCCCTGTTATATTCTCTCCCGAAACACATAAGTACTACATAGTATATTTTACGGCAGTTTTATCTGATATTACAGTTTTTGAATAATGAACAATTTAACATTCGCTTTTATTAGTATGAGTATATGAATTACTAAGGCATGTTCTCAGTTCTGTGTGACGCTATATGATGGTGATGTTGTGGTGTACGCACAGGTGTACAGCGACGCAGACATCGTGCTGTCCGCGGAGTGGGTGCCGCCGGTGTGCCTGCCCCGTACCGAGCCGCCGCTGTCGGCGCCGCCGCTCGGCGAGAACGAGCGCGCGCCGCGCAAGGCCGCTGTCTCCTTCTCGCTCGACGGGCACAGCGCCGCCAAGGAGGACCCTGCCAAGCCCGACAAGAAGAACAAAGTGTGTATACATATAGAACTTTTTGTAACATTGTGACTGACCAGTACATTTTATTTATACATGATGACCAGAGACTTTTTAAACAAATGCGAAACTATATAAGGTCATAAAGCCAGTGTCGGTTTCATGTCACATTAGTGACATTACACACGTATCGACGCGTGAGAACCAAATGAACGAATCTACAAAAAATCAGAATTCATTTATTTTCACAAATCTACTTAATTAATAACCTTCTTTGTTCTTTAACATAGCCCTCTTCCAAGGTGCTCTTTCATTCCTGCTAAAACAAGGTATATCAAATATTGTTTTGTAAATACGTTCAATTTGTTTTTATGTTGCCATACAGTTCTTGCAACTCACGAGCGCGCGTAAACCTTACTTCTGGACTGACACGTTCTTATGGCTGCTACATAAACAGTTACGAAAATGTGTTCTGAGGAACTATGAGTAAAATCAATTTTCTAGAAAAAGTCTGTATTTAAATTGTTTGAGAAATTTTAATGTATACAAGATAAATCGTTTTTATGTTGATTACCTTTCTTAAACACAGCTTTTCACCAGGTATGACACAAATCGCCGCTTTCCAAGCTACTATCTTTCGAGATACCCGAGGTATTATACGAATGGGTTGCCAGTTTCCTGACTAGACGGAGCATCAGAGTCGTTATCGATGGTAGCTGCTCCGACACCATGTCTATTAATGCTGGCGTCCCGCAAGGCTCCGTGCTGTCCCGAACTCTGTTCCTGCATATCAACGATCTGTTTCAAATTGGTGACATACGTTGGTATTCAGATGACAGTACTGGAGACGCCTTGTACAGGGGCCGCGCCTACATCCCTCGAGTCGAAGTGAAAGAGAGTCGCGTTAAGCTTGTGTCTGAAATCGAAAGATCTCGGAGAGTATCGGGATCCTTGGTGTCGACATTTCCAGCAAAGTCGAATTTAGGGGTCATCTGGAAAATAAAGCTAAAATGGTCTCCAAAAAACAAACAGAACAGAGCGAAGCGGTACTTCACCCTGGGCAACTCCTAATGCTTTACAAAGCTCAGGTTAGGCCCCACGTGGAGTACAGCTCATATCTCTGGGTCGGCGCACCGAAATATCAATTGGACCTCTTTGACTCCATCCAACGACGTGCTGTTCGTATTGTCGACGATCCTACTCTCACGGGCGGTTTAGAACCCCTCAGCATTCGGAGAGACGTTGCGTCTCTCTGTGTGTTCTACCGCCTGTACAATGGGGACGGGGATCGATGAATTTTCTCAAGGCGTTTTTCACTGCCTTTTCATCATTTTTTCATCAATTTGAATTTTTTGCTGTGTAAAAAGTTATTAAAATTCCAAAAAAATGGAAGTCAGTCAAGGTCTGGCGAGTGCGGTGGGTGACGGAGAGTTTCCAGTCGAATCTCCTATAACTTTGAGACTGTCTGTCGTGCAGTGTGTGGGCGAGCGTTATCATGGAGAAGCAGTGAACTAGAACGATTGACAAATCTCGGTTGTTTAATAGAGAGCTTGCCCATCAACGATTGCAGTTCTTCACAGTACACATCTGCATTAATTGTTGTGCCAGATCTCAAGAAGCTGTAGTAGATAATATCGGCACAGGACCACCATACAGTTACAATGAGCTTCTGTTGACTCAGTATGCGTTTGGTACATTGCTTGGCCGTGTCTCCTGGGTTCAACCATTGTGACGAACATTTACGATTATCATACAGGATTTAGTTCTCATCACAAGTGACAATACGATTCAATTTCTCTTAATTTTTGTGCCGGTTCAGCAAAGTAAGGCAAGCTTTGACGCGTGTTTTCAGCTGACTTTAATTAAGCTCATACGGTACCGAGCCTCTTCATTTTCCCCATTTGACGCAAATGTATCAATATCGTTTTGTCATTTACGCCGAAGGTTGCTGCTAATTCAGACGTGGTTTGAGATTAATCCACTTCCACTATTGCTTTTAACACGCCATTATCGATTTTAGTCTCCAGTCGTCTATGTAGCTTGTTATTGAGGTCGAAATTTCCAGAACGGAAACTATCAAACTAAGAGCGCACCGTACGTTTGTTTGCGGTGTTTGGTCCGTACACATCGTTGATATTGTGTGCAATTTGTGCTGCGTAGCTGGCACGACGGAATTCATGTTCGAAAATAACGTGATTTTTTTATTTTTCTATGATCGCAAACAACGATATCTAAGAAAATACTCGTTTGACGGACGAGCAAATGAATATACGATTTTGAAAAAGAATGCCACAGCTTTAAATTGAAATTAATTTAAATTTGTAATTCAAAGGCAAACGTAAGATAACAAAATTTAAAGTGCCCACTATGAACAAACAGCAATTTCATAGGTAAGGCCCTAATAATAGGCCTTATATATATAATAGGTCTCTGTAATAATCTCTGTAATTATGTATATAATAGGTCTCTCTGTTTAGACCAGAGGGTCCAAACACACCAAAAAAGAAAGCGCACGGATATTAACATTACCCGCAATGACTTTATGGTTTATGCAACAAGCATGTTTTATGCAAGAAAGCGGCGTTTCAGTGCATTTGAAACAAGACTCAGATCCGCCCGCACCGACGCTCGCAGTGATTCATTGTTTTACAGTTTATTTTAAACTCTGCTGTAAAATAAAATATGCTATAATTTCTATCAAAACAGATGCTCAAGCGGCTTTCGTATCCGTTATCGTGGGTAGAGGGTTTGACGGGCGAGGGCGGCCCCAGCGGCACGCAAACATCTCAGAGCGACTCCTTACCCACGTCCGCGGACAGCCACAACTCCACTAGTGTATTCTCAAAAGTTTTCAACAGGTACGTACGTTTTTCATGAAAATGCGGCAGAAAAGGCACATGATGAGTCAATATAAACACTCATCATGCATATTTTCGCCTACATACATACGCACAGAATGATATACATACTCAAACATGAATAACGTATATTATCACAACATTCAACTGCTTAACATTAACGCGCTAAGCCTTGTTTATTTCACCTGGAATAGGTGACCTGAATTAAAGTACAGTTAAGTTGCTCATTATGCTGTATCACACTTGAAAATAAACAAAAGTATTTCATTGCTCAATCGTTCAGCCGCAGACTATTCATGCCATTGAACGCAATTAGCATCACAGATGACAATTATTTGATTAAAGTTTACTAATTAAATATTAAAAATAAACATAGTAACACACATATACACATGCTGGACGAAACAGAAAAATATATTAATATTGGAACCGTTAAATTTTTCTTTTGCTACCGTGGATGCTAAACCGGGACGTTATGCAAACCGCTCTCCGCTCTGTTCATTGCAAAGCTCACCAATGAACCTAGTGGAGTTCGGAACTGGTTTGTTCCTGAGTAAAACGCCTTCGGAGGAGGCGCCTCACGACGTGTTCTCTTCATCGGGGTATGTCCCACGTTCCGCTGCAAACTCGATGTGCGAATATTACATTGATGATTGAAACTTGGACCACAACGCCGTATCGACCTTCTAACCTTATTGCTTTTAGACACACAGCCGTTAAAGATTTAAATGTAACATCACAAAGTTACGAATCAATCCATTACAAACAGATTTAATTTAGTACAAAATTTCAAAAACATGTATAAATCCTAAATAACAGACTGACTGTTAGTCACGTTTAGCCTAAAAAGGCGTATAAAATTTTTTATTTATAATTTCTAACTGGTTGGTATGTCGCTGTGGTCGATATGTTTTGTTTAGCCTCCTGTTTGTGTTCACACTTCTCCGTTAGAAGACATCACCGCCGCCGACATAACTGTGTCCTTTTCTATTGTCTTGTGTACGCCAATTGTGAATTTTGACTATCAGTACTTATAGCTCTAAATATTTCCAAAATCCATTTTTGCTTCCCTACACTTCGTTGTGCTGAATGGCATGTTGTATATGTGTTAGGTATAATACTAGAAATTATATAGGAGATTTAGAGAGTTTCCCGCATAGAGATATTTATCATCAACATCAGCCGCCTACTCTTAGATTATCATTTTAGGAGTATACATGATATCACTTCGCCTTTCTAATCATTCATCATCAATAAATACCACGAGCATTTAATCCTGTCAGCACCTGTGTGTCTACTATAATTATGATAATGTTTCTAGCATGTTAAGCTTGAAAAGTTTGTTGAGCTGTTTATCGGTTATTATTTATAAAGATACACAAAATGTTTAAAATTATATGTATTGCTTTATTTCATTCAAAATTGTTTTCGTTAGTGCAGACATTTCTGAATTAATTCAAATTGTAAGTTGTTTAACTATAGGTATTTTTATACTGTGCTTCAAATTGTAAATTGTTTTTCTGTAAAACGTGACTTTTCTTACCACAAACACTCAACTTTTTAACAGTCTCAAACGCTGGTCTAGCAGGTTCTCGACCTATCAGATACGTTAGACGTTTTTAAAACACTTATAACGTGCCTATTTTTTTTTGTTAAGGGTAACGTTTTTAATCTTTAAAAGAATTGGCTATTTGTCAATTTTCGAGAAAGTATTTTCAAACATGCGATATATGGTATGTAGATTATCCACTATTGTTTTTTGTAAATCAGATTCAATAAAAAAAATATTTTCATTATTTATTTAAATTTCGCGCGTAAACAGTCGGTCACGTAACATCTTAGGCCTATGACGTCACAACACTAAACAATTTCTATTCTGAGAGGAAAATTTATATATATATTTTTTTCTTTGAAACTTGTAAAAATTTGACTTCATTGAAACTTCGAAAATAGTAGTTAAATTAGCACGACGAGACCCACCATATATACGTCAAATAAAACCATAATTTATTTTTGTGAGGATCACTTTAACGCACCTAAGTATGTAATAATTTTACACTTTAGTGTGCACAAAGTCGATTCTCGTGTCAGCTGGACATATCCTATGGCGTCAGCGCCATACGACTGTCTTGAAAATCTGATAATAATAATGTTTAATATATTATCTAAATGTTATACATATAAATAACCAATATTAATTACAAAAGACCGAATTAACTAGATATTTCTTTGTACTTTTCATAGAAATCCAACTAACCTACAAACCTTGTTGTGTGTTTAAAATTAAGCATTTGGTTATATAAAGTAGCCAAGGAAATATTAACATTTAATTTTAGCAAATATATAAATAATATAACACTAAATTATTTGTTTATATAACTTACACTGAAGTTTTCACGTTTCTGATCTCAGCTGAGCAAATGTCCGCATTGCAAGCAAAGAAACAACATACATACAGGGCTGCCATACACAACAGTGTAAAAGCCCCTAAATAAAATAATGAGAAAAAAAAAGCAGAGTAATTTGCAATCATAAACGAACTATCTATCATCTTTAATAAAACCACTTTTTATTTTGCGTAGACCAAGAACAATCAATAAAATCAATTATCAAATCTAACTTCCAGAATAGAAAAAATACGCAACGCCGAAAAAATGCTGTTACGGAGTGTTTATAGTGTCGTGATTTCACGCGGTTATCAATCATGGCTTCCCGCGTTTCGGATCTCGTAAAAAACAAATAAAATCAATCTTTAATTTATTTAATAAAAAAATGTACTTCGTTTTAATGCAAAAAAAAGCATTTTATAATTGTTATTAGCCAATAATAGTCAATTATGGTGCATACAAAACTCATTTTTGTTTGTCAACACTGAACATTATCCAGATATACCATGCATGTGAACATAATCGCGTGTGCTTAGGCGCAGCTCGCTGGGCGGGTTCGGTCGGTCGCACAGCAAGTCGTCGAGCGGGTCGACGCAGCCGCGCCTCGACTACCGAAGCATGGTCTCAGTGGATGACATGCCTGATCTCTTCGCATCGTTTGACAGTAAGTACACATACATCTATAATTTTATTCGCTAAACCCGCAAATATTGTTTCTGAACAATAACTTTGATATTAAATGCTCATTAATCATTACTCATTATGCATACAGAAAAAAATATTTATTTTGCAATCTGATATTACAATTATATATCCTTTAAATAATTGGCAAAATATTACTTTACAAATTTTAACACGTTGTAGCTGGTCAATGGTTGATTACTCTTTCGATAATGTCTTTATGGAGAAAATTATACAGAAATTTATGCTAATTAAAAAGCACTCACTCTTTTTGTTATAGTGACAACCGATCGTCAAATATTCCGCTTTCAGTCACGGTCGAAAATACGAAGGTAGCCCATCGGCATTAATTGATTAGTAGTAAAATGTACAGTACTGTAAGCAGGGGCGGATTAAAGGCTCATGAGGCCTGGGGTATGGCGTCGGGGCCTTTTTAACTTCTGAACTGCCGTTAGCTTCTTTTACTTTAACTCGTCAAACCCCCTATTAATCCGACACTGACAGTAGGGTTGTAATGGATATTACGTAATAAATACTGTGTATCGTATCAGAGCTAATCCCACGTCCGGCGCGCGCCAGCGACGATCCGCCGCTCTACTTGCGGCTACGCATGGGCAAACCGGCCGGCCGCCCTCTGCCGCGCACCACGCCCCTCATGAGCTACGGACGCAAGCGCATGAAGCCCGAGTACTGGTTCGGAGTGCCCAGAAATAGGTACAATATAACTGTAGCATCTGAGGTTTGGTTTTTTGTGAGAGGGGGACCTGCGACATTAAATATTGATGTAGGATACCGGCACACTGCCCAATTGTTTTTTATTTTTAATTATTTATTTCGAACATTAACATTTGACAATTAATATTCTGATAAACGCATTACATAACCCAATGCTGACTTACCTGCGATGTAGACAAACAAGAATGCTATTCCACTTTAAGCATTTTGTGTTAATCACTTATAAGGTAACATCCACTGTCTTACATCGGTATGAAAATAACACAGCCTCCGCTCGGACCTCGTCAAAGTTTAAGTTTCAAAATTAATGCACGCGTTTAGTTGTACGGTTATTTTATCACAAGGAACTGTGTATCCCAGATTTCTTTGTGATTTATCTAGTACTTTATTGAGATGAGTGAATGAGGTGATATTTATTTATTACATCTTCAAGAGAAACAAACAGCACAAATACAATAACTATAGATAGAATAATATAATTAAATATAAGTATAGGCCAGTAGAGTGTCCCCATGTTACAAAATTGTATAGTTTATAAGGTCGGGTGACGAAAAAAAGAGTATAATAAAAATGACTAAAAGGTATCAAATTAAATTAAAATAATGTGATCGCATCAGGGTGGACGACCTGTTCAAGTTCCTGACGTTCTGGGTGCCGGAGCGGTACGGGCCGCTAGGTGACGTGGCGGCGCGTGGCTACGAGCTCATCGACAGCGACACCGAATGGGACGACGACGACGCCAAGCCCGGACACAAGGTCAGTGTCGCTCTCAACTCACACTAGTGTTGTTAAAACGAGCGCTAAACGCTTCAGAGCGTTTAGCGCGTTTTAGTTCAAGGGTTTAAGACCATCAAACATTAAACATTTGGACCATAACGCTCCCTAGCCTATAACGCCAAAGTCTTCAAAGTTCATTAGCGCTCACTCAGCGCTCGAGCAACTGTCGCTCAACGCTCGTTTTAACAACACTACACTGACGCCTAAGAAATTAAATGAACAGATCTCCAAAAATGCGGAATACGTTCTGTTACAAAAATCTACTTATTTAATCACCTTCTTTGACCAGCCTATATCTGTTTACTGTTGGACATAGCATAAATGCTCTTTCATTTGCCTTTTCCATCCATCTCCCTTTCGCCACTTGATCTTGCCAGGATCACTTGATGCTTAATGCATGCGCCAAAACAACGTATGCATACGCGTAAGATAATGCATTTTTATAGATACATACGGTGCCGTATGTATCTATAAAAATGCATACGTGTGTATACGTAATATGCGCTAATACGATACTAACATAAGAAAGAAGGCATTTTTATGAGTTGAAATAAAAGTACGTACATTAAATATTGTTAAAATAGATATCATAAAGAACACTTTTTGTAATTACGTTAATTTGGTTTTTATGGCGCGATATATTATACTTCTTGCAATTAAGAGCGCGCGTCAACTTTGCTGGTGTATAAATATCCGTATACGCGAAAAATACTCTGAATGCAACGCAACCAGCCGTTTCAGTATCCACTGCTGGACATGGGCTTCCTCGTGCACATTGACTTATGCATGAGGGATGTATGGCCTTAAAACGCCACGCTATCCAAGCCGGTTAGCACGTCCACTTTTTTAGAGATGGTTTAGTTCCTCAGGGCTTGTGATAGCGGCTTTGTTATCCCTTAGTCGGCTTTTACGCGACCCTCGGGAAGAGATATGGTGGTGGTATTCTATAGCCGGCCCACACCACACGGACAAATATTTTTACGTCAAATGTATTTAAACGAATATTATGAAGGTTTCTTTTTACGCATATGGACACTCACCACTACAAGCACCGTAGACGGGTGCTCGCGATTTGCAAGAACTATACTCGTAATCTCTGAGAGGTAATATTCTCCAACTACAGTGGAAGACGTCCAATCAGCGATCGATCACCGGTCACTGACACTTATTTACTTCAATAGTTCTATTAATCAATCTAATAATCAATGCTACATTATAATCCTACCAGTACAAGGATACATATAACCCTGACCAGAAAGGAAAGCTTCTTACAAGTACAATTCGATAGGTACACTACTTCAAGCACATAGCTCGTCGCGTACAAACCGCAAGGACAAAATTAGGAGTGTCGTAGTTGCGTTAGATTTGAATTTTCTTTTAGAATATTCCCTCTAATCGTATTCTATCTCGCCGATGCCTTCGCGCTATTTTCAGAGAGTGCTATGATATGCGCATACATAGCATAAACATTCGTAACACGAAATATGAAGCGCGCAATAAATGCACCACTGGACACAGGCGTCAAATAGCGTGATGCTCGCAGTTTTGTTCACGAATCACGTTTTCGAGATTTCTTTAAATTGAATGAGGCCAAAATCCTGTTCAGAGAAACATTTGTTTCAACAAACAGATAAGTTTTTGTGGTACATAAATAGACAAATAACGCAATTTTCTGTGTTGAGCCTCCTTTCCCAAGTCTGCTTGAAGAAATCTCCGTAGGAGATAAGCTTGCTTTTTGTAAATCTGTTCGTCTTCTTTTTATGTATTTCATGTGATGTTATGTGTGGTACAACAAATTATGAAATAAAAAATAAGTAATTTATTTCGTCTTTTTGGTGTCTGAATGCTAGTGTAGCCCATTGAATGTTATTTAATTATGTACTCGACGATCGACAGACTGACACATATTGATAAATACATGTCACATAAATAAAGAAAATGTACTGTACTATAGTCCAATATTGGTAGATAGATGTGTTTAATAGAATACTGTAAACCAGAATACTTAGTTTGAGTACGTACTATTTTTAGATAATTTAAATATTTTTAGAAGATCGAGGTTCCAAGTCAAACCAATGGATAGTCTGTCAAATGTACCTGAAGTAAAAACAACTAGACAAGTCCAACTTCAGCAAGGAGGGGCTAGACGCATTCAACTTAGCTGGTGGGCAGCATTTGGGAAAAGCGTCGGCTCTTCTCGTCCTTCATACCACAATCTTTGAAGAAGTCTTCAATCAGTGCGTCCTGCCACTTATGACGTATGGTGTCGAAACGTGTCCTCTAATGGTAGGCCTGATCCATAAATTCAATGTCACTCAGTGAGCTATGGGGAGGGCTATGCTCGGAGTTCCTTTGCGGAATAAGATCTGAAACGAAGACATTCGCCAAAGAACGAAAGTCAGCAACATAGCTCGTAGAATCGGCATGTTGAAGCGGCAATGGGCGGGACATATTTGCCGCAGGATCGATAACCGATGGGGTACACGAGTCGTCGAATGGAGGCCACGTACCGGGAACCGCGTGGACGAGAAAAGCCGAGGATCGTGTGTGGTGGCGAGTCTTGGGAGAGGCCTATGCAGTCTAGCAGGTATCTAGCAGTGGAGAGACAGGCTGATGGGATGCTATGGTACTATACTAACATATTCGTAAGAAAATGGAAGGCCTAGGTCAAACGACAATCATCACTCGATGAATAGAAAATTTGTTGTGAAATAATCATGAAATTTGTGAAAACTTATAGGCCTTATAGCACACAACTTACTACCGAGTCGACACGGTTGGGGCACAATTGTTTTCAATTTTCGTTTAGAGATATTCCGACGTGACGTCATAACGAAAAACATTGCCTCATAATATCTTTTATTGTGCAAAGTTTGACGACGCTAATTAATTAATAATTCTAGCATTGTTTTAGTTCTTTGAACTTATTACGTTTGTTTGTTTATTGCATTTGGAAAGTCTTATACGGAGCCCAATGAACAGATACGTCACTTGACCTTACAGTAGGAATAATCATAGATAAATGTGGTAAACTTATTGTACGTTCCAACTGCAATGTTTTGTTTGCACACGGCAGCATGCTTGATAACGTAGCTAATTCCAAACAAACGCTTGAATAGACCTGTACAATTCGTGTACTGAATTTAATTTTAAATCGCGAAAAACAAGTGGAAATACAAATATTTATATATACTCAATTATGAAAATATACGAGGCACCAACATTTGTGCACATAAAGACCAATCTTACATAACGATAGTGATCTGCTGCGATAATCACTCATCAAGATAAGTCATTCGGGTTGACATAATTAACTACCATCGTAATATTTTTTCTTTTATCTTAAGTGTCATCGTTGTTCACAGGGCGAACGTACCGGCAGCGCTGGAGATGTATCCGACATTACCCGGGAGTCATGGGAGGTAAGAATTAGTAATTAATTTACAAATTTTTTCTTTCAAAATATTTGTCGTTACTATTTCTTATAAACACGTTCGTTTCGTGACTAACAGCGCTTCCTAACACACTTTATATCAACGACAATGCATTTATCTCACATCCCACATTCCACATTACAGTACACATCGAACATGAATGTTTTTTCTAAACAGTTTCGATATTTTTACGTCGTTGCACCGTATTTGTATCGGTACTCTTTTACAGCGTGTGTTAATTTATGACGCCCCTATTAGCGTGCGGGCGCGGCACCGATGTAAACAATATCATTAATATACCCCTTATCGGCACGTCCTCTTAGATAGATTTTGAAGTGACTCGTTATTATCGGGGCATTAAAACATCAAGTGGGGTACACCGTGTGACAATGATATTACTTTTACTGATACGTTAATCGATGACCCGTGCATTGTCTACCTTGTTATTCACGAAAACAATATGACCCATACCACATAAGGCAAAATCGTTGAACTATTTTATAACGATCTAGTCTTATTTGAATTGGTTAAGTATATTTTTAGATCGTCCTAACCCCAAACACAACGAAAGAGTGGGTGCGAGTGCTTGCACGCATACTTTATCATTGCCCGTTGTATGAACCAGGTGTTACAGTACAAATAAAAAAGAAACGCGTGCGCCTGGCATGCATGTGTTTTTGGGGTCTTACACGTACAGTTTTCTTTTTCAGGTCTAAATCAATATAGATTCAGATCAGATGCTATTTAATATCGTGAAACATGTTGCAAAATACGAACCTATCTTTAATAGTTCACACAGAATTTACACTTATGCATATCGGTGGGCTCCAAATGTAAAACTGTCGTTTATTTCGATTTTTTGTTTTTGCGCTATATTTATAAAGATATTTTCATGAATGCTTATTTCATTACTTAACACGATTTTTTTATAACTTTCACGACTTCAGTTAGCTACAATATATTGTAAAGATAGGTATTTTAAATCAGGGTCTTATACGTAGCGTAGGACCCATCGATATAGGGATGTTTTGATTGTTGTACTAATTGTATGCGGTTGCGCGTAGCTGCTGAAGGCGCCGTATGTGAAAATATACTCGATAATGAAGAGTCAGGCCGAGGCGTTGGGCGACTCGCTCGGCGAGGAGCCGCGGCCGGAGGTACGGGCACGCGAGCGCGCGCACGCACGCTGAATACGACTTGTAAACCTCAATATTAAACAATAACTATAAACGGGAATAAAATTATAGATACTTGTACACACACACGATTGACTTGGTATTTGGAAGCCGCAATCACGTGTCGTTTTTATTTAAATATGACTGCACAGCAAAGCCAGATACGAGTACAGTACTAGTTTAGGTTACCATGGGGCTGACATGAGGCATATGCATCAAACAAAGCCCCTAAATAAAGTAGATAAGAGTACAGTACTACTAATTAAATAATGCTGGTCAGCCGTCGTTGTATTTCATGTTACATGCAGTTTCAGTCTCAAGGATAAAGGAGCAAGTCGTATTCGGCTTGTAGCGAGTGTTATGCATCCTTAGTAAATTCCAAGATGCACTCAGTTCGCTAGACTAGTTTGTGTATAAAAAACAAATACTTGTATTGGGGCCTTACCCATGAAATTGCTGTTTGTTCATAGTGGCCACTTTGAACTTTGTTATCTTGCGTTTGTCTTTGAATTAAAGCTATGACATTCTTTTTTAAAATCAGTTATTCAATTGTTTTTCCGTCAAACGACTTTTTGCTTAGATGTCGTTGTGTTTGCGACCATGGAAAAGTTCAACATATGCGTTATTTTCGAACATGGTTCCGTCGCGGCAGCGACGCAGCACAGTCGGCACACAATGTCAACGATGTGTACGCACCACACACCGCAAACTAACGTACGGTGCGTTTTTGGTTTGATCATATCTGTACTGGAAATTTCGACCTCAATAACAAGCCCCGCGGACGAACGGAGACTAAAGTCAATATTGGCGAATTAAAAGCAATAGTGGAAGCGGATTAATCTCAAACCACGTCGGAGTTAGCAGCAACCTTCGGCGTAAGTGACAAAACGATATTGATTAATTTGCCTCAAATCGGGAAGAACTGCACACGATGATGGACAAGCTCGCTATTAAACAACCGAGTATGGTCAATCGCTCTAGTTCACTGCTTCTCGCTCGCCCACACACGGTACGACAGATAGTCCCAAAGTTATAGGAGATTCGACTGGAAAACTCCGTCACCCACCGTATTGGCTAGATCTTGACTGACTTCCATTTTTTTCGGAATATGGATAACTTTTTACACGGGAAAAAATTAAACTCCGATGAGGCAGTGAAATACGCCTTCAGAGAATTCATCGTTTCCCGTCCCCATGAGTTATATAGCAGTAAGCAGAGGCATCAATCAACTTCCATTAAAATGACAAAAGTGCATTGATAATAATGGACAATTCATCTATTAATTAAATAAATACAAAAAATATATTAGAGTTTCTCCATATAAAACGGCAATTTCATAGATACGGACCTAATATTAGGTAAGCTAAATTGGTTGTCGATTGTTTATGTGGATGATGTATTTATTTCCGATATAATGTTTGATGTTATTCCAAACCCATTAGATTATAGCTCTATTTTTTTGTTAACCAAAACGCACACTAAGTAGCATGTTTATATAAGATGAAATAAGTGTCTTAATACGTACCAGTGATGTCGCCGCATAATAAAAAGCTGGAAAGAGTTGCAAATGACATGAAATGCGAGAATAAATACAATGAGTGCAAACAGTGGTGAATAGTGCTCGGGGCCGGCAGTACCGTGTAATCATCTCTTGTTGACATTATATGCTCTTTACATTGTGATGCTTGTAACACCTACTGATTATCGAATCTACCAGACTGAGTATATAAATAGTATTGTGGAGTATGACACTACATAAATGTATTATCAATGTCGCGGCTAAAAGTCATCAATAAAAAAAGAGTGGACACAGTTGTCTTAAACAGTGCAACAAATAATCACTCTTTTCTAATTGGGATTAGATTCCGTTTTAGAAAGAGCCCTGCTGAACGATTTTACCTTTACTCAGACACGCTTGACTGACGATATTTTTTACGAAAATCTCGTACCTTTTTCTAATTAGCGAGCTAGGAGTATATTTAAACAAGGCTAAATAAAAGCTTGACATTCACTGCGTAATCCAACTATTCAGATATAGGTACACACCTGCCTTATAATTCATTGCTTTATCTGCGCGATTTTAAATTAAATTAATTTGTAATATCTACTAACTTTTGAACCGAACCAAATTGAAGATCTGATGAACCAAATTGCTATTTGTTTCATCGTGAAAAATACAATAAAAATAGTGTATACCTACATAGTAAGTCAAATTCATTATGCAAATTTACGTAATATTATGTACGTACGATTCTAAATAGTTGTACTTAGTATTGCTTCATAAGCGACGCCTGTTCTTGCCGAGAAGGATTAGTTAACCTCATTGAATCTTCTACATTAATTTGTAAAAAACATAAATTATTGTTTATCAGAATGACATTACACTTTGACATAAATTTAAAGTGATAAAATTTTGTGCTACATTACAAACAGGGCTCCACGAAGTTTTCTTTGTATACATATTTAGTGTCAACAGGTACTAAAATTTATTTTGTATTAGCTAAATAACTGTATTAGTGAAATAAGGAAAAATACTATAAAAGTAATAAGCGAGGTATGTACGAGTATATTATTTGCACTACGAATAGACTATGGAATTTTTCTATCTATTATTAATAAGAAATATAGGTGGTCGTAATCTAAAATTAATGCGCAAATAATGAGAGTCCACCTCAAGGGAGTTTCCATTGTGTGTGCAGCGTCACGTACGTGATTGCAACTCCTCTAAGGGCCAGATAAACAGACGTTTCTTAGACCATTCTAGGCTTAGACTTAGACAATGTCACAAACTGACCTCTATGCAGATAAACACGACTCGGGACTATTTCTAAGACTGAGAATCGTCTATTTATCTATTTATCTAGCCTTAGGTTTCATGAGTGAGGAAATTATTATCAATCACTTTATATGGTGTGATATAGTTCAGTTAAGATAATAACACATTACCGGCTTAACATGAATATATTAAGATGAACTGACATAATGTAACGACTAATATATATAGTGTTGGACAATATGGATTTATATATGACGATGATAATTTGATAGTCATGCAATAAAATATTTTAAACATGCCTTTAATTGATTCAAGAGGTCTTTGGAACCCCAAGAATAGGAACACTTGATTGAGTGAATAATTTATTTAGTTTGTTATTTTACTACAATACTATTAATTTTCATTAAGCAGTCAAACAAAATAGATATGGCCATAGCATTCGTTTCGTTTATTTAGAAGTTTTACTGTTACATTGATAAATGATACAATGAGAATTGATAAATTGTAATTTATATTGTAGTAAGTAGTTTACAGACAATTAGGCAATGTTTTTATTACGAGTATATTAAGAGGTATTGTTACACTTAGGTACTGAACTATAAATGGTCAAAACTTTATGGCAATTGATATCGGATTAATTTAAATTGGGTTAGTAATAGAATTAGAAATGTATTTATACATATGACATAATATACCGAGTGCCCTAGATCCCACACTAGGATTGCCTGTGCTGTGAGGTTTAATTCTACGTCTAATAAACCTTTAATAAAGTATGAACCCCACAGGACGACGCTTTACATCACTAAAGTAACATACATCAACAGATACATCTGCCTGATCAATTCAGTTGCACAATTATCCGGAAATCACTTAATTGACCGACCAACAATGAATGAATGAAGTAATCTCTGGCAAATTACGGAAAGGACCCTATTTAGACTATTAATTTTATAATACAGTGATATTTATCACGTGTGAGAGGAAGGTATGTTACCACCACCTCGTAAGCAATGTGTGACTGGAATAAGATAAGTACACTTACAGAATCGCGATAATTCAATGTCAAAAAATAGTACCATATGAAAATTTAATTGATTAAAACATTTTTGTATTATTAGAACAACAGTAACGAGTTAAGTCATTCCGCCCATAGATGATGAGATGATCTATGCTGATTAGGAAATAACGCACGTATTCAATTTAGTCTGACAATTTAATTTTATCTGTCGGTTTCACTAAAAATTATACCTGCCTGCCTGCCTGATAATGGAGTGACGTTTCCGTCGTGGTGCCAGGTGCCGACCTGACCATTACTGGCGGTCGACCGGTTCCACATGCACTGTAACTATTTTTAAATGGATAGTATTGTAAGTGTACAGCCTTGTCCCTTTAGTTGCTATCCGACAAATTTAAAACTTAAAAATGTATACTTTTTTGTATGTTCTTGCAATGGAAAATTACATTTGGTTAAAGCGGCGCGCGCCGAAATTTATTAGCTATCCCTAAGTACCTATAGACAGCCTCATTATTGTCATAATTCAGCACAGTTCCTTACAAATATGCAAATGTCTATACATAAAATATATACAAATATCTGCATATATTTGCGTTGCTGAACTTTCAGTCACTTTCCAAATTATACCTTTCCTGTTGGTGTTTTTTTTAATACGAATTCCATATTACCAAGCTGTTGCTTACGGTTGATTTTATTACTGGTCCGTCATAGATTAGATTTTTGTTGGATACTTTAAGTTTTAATTATAGTTTTACGCTTCTAGATATCCCAGATAATCTAGATACTTCTTACATACTAACAAGCTTACGAGTACACGGAACAAAAACATATAACTCAAAGAAACCGCAAGGCTTGAAATAGCAAGTTTAAATTGAAGATATCTTATTACATGTCTCAATCAAGTGGAACCGGCTGCATTTTCTTCGAGCTGGTGCGATCAGGTTATTGTGTACGGGGGCCATAAATATTTCAATTGTTAATTAGCTCTTCTAGCAATTACATTTGCCATTTTTCATGTTTACTTAATTGTTTTTATTCTACTGTGTTTTAATCATTTAGTCGAATGTCTTCAGTGGATAGACATGAAGGTTTATTGTTATATTACTTTTATAAATCTCCTTAATACTTAGGAATTCTTAACCCAACAATTTAAAAAAATATATATTTTGTGTTATAATAACAGTTAAATTGTATTCGGGTAAAAGTAAAAAAAAATATATAAAGTTCTTCCTATTTTAATTACAAACCGAGTAGAAAAATGATAGACTGAACAATAGTAGACTAGTGTATAATGCGTGCGTATTACACAAAGCTCGATAGATATGTCCTATAGTTTTACATGACTAAATTAAACATAACACATCTATTAATTTGCATGTCTTGCCATATGTACCCAATGAGTCGTTTCAATTAAAAGTTTACGAGTTTAGACGTCTTAATCGGCCTCAGTGGGTTTCAGTCGCGATTAATTGTCGGAGTGTCTACGAGATCATAGTGTATTAAATAGCGTTATATGATATATCCACTGGGAGGGTCCCGACCCTCAAGTGCAAACAGAGTACACGATGCCTTAGAGACGGGAGTATTAATGAGCTTGACATTGGCACACTGAGACGTCCCAAGATTTTTTTATCACAAACGTGTTTCATATTTTTCATAACCAAGTCTAGTGTTTAAATATTGGTAAACTAAACTCAGTCTTTTTTCATATTTTACGAGTATATAACGGTCATTTCACAAAGTGCTAACGACAACGACACTGCTATTTTTGCTGCTGCGTTTACACAGTACCTTCGAAAGTGACAGGTATTGGTATTGGCCTATTAGTGAGCCTACTATTTTTAAACAATTGTGTAGTAAATAATATCCTTACATACATATATTGTTTTTGGTAAAGTAATTAATTATCTTTTCCCGTCTACTTCGCTAATAAATTTCGTTCCATATTTTATAATTTAATCATTATCATTCATATATAAGAGACACTTACCATAATAAACAAACTGCAGATATTATCTGGCCAAAATTACAATTGCGATGTCGTTACCATTGGATAATATTATTACTGTGACTGACAAATTCGGTACGGCTAACAGAGAAATAATATTACCTATTTCTGTAGTAACTTGCATAATGTTTTAAATAAAATTATTCAGGTGGAAATATTAATTCGATACGTACTCGTATCTACAAGAATTTCCTAGAAAATTTTCATTTTTGTTTTCACGTCAACTACGTATATAACAATGTCACCAAAAATCTCGGTCATGCTACAATCTGCGTGACAAAATACCCAGGCCACACGCCGGAGGTTTTCAGAGTTCCGCACCCTGGGGTCCCAACGGAATCCTATTGCGTTTGCTTCCCCGTCTTTCTGTTACAGACCTCTATTTTGTAAATCGTAAGGAAATATTAATGTTGTGACAGAAAAATATTTTGAGTCAGACTAGACGTGAAACGTCTAGTCGTAACCAGTATTATGTAGTATGTAAGTAATATGTAGTAAGTAATATAATGTAGTATGTAGTATGTAAATATGGATACGATCCATTTGTAACGGAGCGGACTACCATTCCAATTTCTATATTAGATTTCACCATCTGATGTTAACAACGAGTGTTGTTGGCTCAACTCTTGATATCATAATGCTACCTAGAGTTATTATATATGAAAATGTATCTGCTTAACAGTAGATAGTGCAATATTAGCAAAAATATATGTTTATTAAAGTATAACTGTATAAGTAACAAAATAGCATATAAAATAATAACATTACGAATAGCATATACTCGTATATATCGAAACTGAAACTGAGGGATCGAAACTTTCACATGTCCGGTTTTTTAATCTTCAAAACAGCTACTACCCCACGGACGCGACGGTACCCTTTTTCGATTATAAAACGCTTGTGTAATGTATTCTTGAATGCTTGATGAGTTTGATTGTATATTTATTATTGTCATTATTATTTCTATATTTATTATTGTTTTATCAATACGGAACACATGTTTTATTATTTCGTATACATTGAACACTATGTATAAATACAAGGTATAACCGAAGGCTGACGTGTGACCGAAGCCGAAGCCACCACCACCGATTCCGTTCATAATAATTGTTAGTTCATTAAAATGAATAATATGAACGATCTGAACTTTTACTCTAGTTCTTCCCCGCTAATATAAAAAGCCCAAAAAAATCTACCAAGAAAAAGTTACGTGACATAGGTATTATATTATGTCAACCTAAGAATCATGAGCAGAATCCATGGGTTTCCGGGAAGGTTCGCTTACATCCGGTGCAACTTCTATACTTCTATGAATAATTAAAAATCATTGTTAAAATCATCACCGTGAATGATACAAAGCCTAAAATACCAATTATAGTATTTTTTGTCTGTTTGTCTGTATTACCTATCACAAAAATCAAATCACTGGACGGATTTTAATGAAATTTGGCACAGCTTACATTCTGGGTCAACATATAGAGTTGCCGCGGGAATCATCATCAAAGCACCATGCACAATATCAAACGTAACATAAAAAACACTGAATGGTCTTTATGAAATTTGGTACAATAATAGTTTATGTCGTGTGGTCACCACCTATACGACACTTGTTATCCTTTATTGTAGTTTTCATGAGAAATATTACTTTCATCCCTTTGTATATTCTTTTCCATGAATGGATTGGAATCGGCTTGGATTATGGGATGAGATTGAATCTAATGTGATGAGATTCAATAGGGTTAGATGGTATACTGAAAAAGTAATGGGACGGGACAGGTAGAAATACAATAAAACTAACCAAACATAATCCTAAAGTCCACACAATCGAAGTCGCGGTCATAGCTAGTAATAAGTAATGAAACTTATGTAATCAACTATCAATGCGACTTTAAAATGCCGGCAATAATTATACTGATTTGTTTAAATAATGGATTTTGAACTTTACGAAATTGCTTTAGAAGCCGCGTTGGCTTAACTTTAGCTTGTAATTCGACAGAGTTGTTGTCGCTGTAGATTGACGCAATCCCTTCATGCTTGTATGCGATTGTGTTGATTGTGCGGATGTGAGTCGGTGTTACCTAGCGGCGCGACGCCACAGGTCAACCGGCGCACCTCATTGACATTCCGCCCAATGTCGTCGCCTCCTTCCACCACTGTACTGATATTTGTACACGTGTAAACGAGCAACGCGTTTTTTCGATCATAAACTTGGTTTTCATACCTTTCCTAATTTTACGAACGTTGCAAGGTTTTTTATTTATAAAACCATCGAAGTTCATACCTCACGCCTTTTAATTAATAGTATAATATAAGTTTTGTAACAGTTGTTTATCAATTACCTGTACTTTTAAGTCTTCATGGTAATTGGTTCTCGGGCTTATTTGTACGTTGCACTTGACCAGCTGGTTCGACACATTGTCAGCTGCGGCGGCGGCGGGGTACGTAGTCCGCGTGTTGCACGCCTCTCTCGCGGCCTCCTCTAGTTTTCAAGCAACGTCGCTCAGTCATACCCGCTTCGCGAGCGAAGTGCATTTTTGTTTGAAAACATTTGAAACGAGTTAACCGCACCGCGAGCCCGACTGGCCGTCAACTGCATAAAAGTTGGTCGAATGTTTCCGCGATTAATACACGCTCATTAAACCAGACCGTTGCCCACAATACACAAACAAAACTTGTTTATAAGCAGACGCGCTCGACATCAGTGTGCAGTTCAGTGTTAGGTTGCGAAACCTTGTAACAGCGTGGGTGATCTAAAATAAGAACTGGCAAATGTGATGTGGTCGTCTTGTTTTTGTGGCACAGCGATACATATCATTATAAACGCGAGTTTGTTTATAGTATAAAAAGTTGTTTTGATAAATGCAGACTATAAAATGTATAGAAATGGTGCGGCTCGGGCGCGCAACAAGCGAAAGGTCTTCAACTTTCGACAACGATAAGGTAGGACTGAATTATTTGAGATCCGGTAGATACCGTTAGCGGTTGTTGGAATTGTATACATTACCAAAACCGCAACGTTTCAATAACATAGACAGACATTAATATAGACACATACGTAGTCGGGTCGGGTCAAAATAGTTGTGTAAAACGCATCATCGTCATCATTTTTTGTTTACTAACAAAAAATATTGCGTCCTTGCATTATAGGAAATTGTTTTCCAGTAATAATATTAACTTATTATGTTATAGTATGTAACAGGTTATATGTGTATGTAGTATAAAAATAAGAATTGTCTACATTGATATCTTTGTTTAACTGTATGAATATTAACACAAGAGATTATTGAGCGGTACCGTCGGACGGCAGGCGCGCGCTACTCACTTCGGTGTTGAATAATAAACACAAGTTTGTTACAGAATACGAGGTTTCAATTAATCTTGAATAACTTTCCATAACAAGCCCAAGTATGTTTGAAATGATAGGTACCTATTAAGAAACAATCCCATTATACTAGTAGGTACATGTAGTTTTTACGTTTATACAAGCTATTACAAGGTTAGTTCTTTATTTTTGTTATTTTATTGTACCTATACAGAATAAAAACATATTTTCGCATTATTCTTTTTTATCAATTATTTCATGTATTCGTCGAGTTTACGATGACCATAACTTTGCACATATTTGGACAGTGTCGCACCAGTATTTTACATAAATTAACGGACATCCTTTTATAGGACGACAGAATGAATATAACTGAATATACCTTGAGAGTACTTTAGTTTGTGAAAATATTGTTTAATTATCGTACAAAATATCTGTTCTAGTATGTGATAAGATAAGTTAGGTTTAGTTTATGTTTAGATATCAATTCTAAGCTAAACAATAAAAGGATGTTTGCAAATTTTGATGTTCGGTTTAAAATATATTTTAAATTCAAATGAAAGAATTGAATTCGATCGATTCTTAACATACATCCTAATGGAGATGATTGAATCAATCAATCAATCGGCTACTACAAAATATTATGTCATATCTTTGATACAGTGTCTTACAAAGAATAATCTTAAATTAAAATTAAAAATATATAGCAAGTTATCTACGAAGACCATAGGTGTGCCGGAGGCATGGCTGTATGTTTCGATGCTTGTGTGAATTTTCGTCGATTACGCCCGACATTATTGAACTCGATCGCGATAACGTTATCGAATAGTGCTTGTTTTACAATACTAAATATTATCGGATATTACAGCTATGTGAAAGGATTAAGTTTTAATTTGCTCTATCTAGAATTAAGTACATTTTTTAAACAATAAGTAAGATAGACACGTAGACACGTGGACGTAGACCCATATACTTATTTAATTACAATTTATTTCCAAGTAAGGGAAATTCGAAGAAAATATATATAGATGAATATACGTTATGAATAAAAAGATTATTTAGTGGTCGTCAAATTCGTTACTCGTCTAATGTCCGGAACTTGTCTAATTCGGCACTTGACAAATACGCTATTAGTATAGTCAATTAAAAAGGTCAAATTAAACTCTACGGGGATTGTATACCCACGTGATATTTATTGCAACGAACCTTTAGGTATAATGAATTGAAAATAAAAACTCACAAATTAAAAAAATAAACAAGTAACAGGATTTTCCAAGAATGGTGATGGTTTTCTCAAAGTTACGAGGGCGTACCCAAAAGAAACCGAACTATTTTTGTACAAAGTTATTTATTTAATTTTTTTACAAAAAACATTTAATCTCCTTCAAAGTACTCTCCGTTGGAGTTAATGCACTTGTCCAATCTTTTGTTCCAATTTTCGAAGCATTTTTTAAACTCATCTTTTGTGATGCCTGCCAACGCCTCCGTCGTTTTTTTTTTACTTCATCAATGTCCGCGAAACGCTTTCCTTTCATGTCTCTTTTCATTCTTGGGAATAAAAAGAAGTCGCAGGGAGCCAGGTCGGGTGAATAGGGTGGATGGGACACAGTGGTCATACCATTTTTGGTCAAAAACCGCCGTACAGAAAGGGCTGTGTGAGCAGGAGCATTGTCGTGATGAAAAAACCATTCCCCCGACTGCCACAAATCAGGTCTTTTCCGCCTCAAACTGTTGCGTAATCTTTTTAATACCTCTAGGTAAAATGCCTGGTTAACTGTTTGACCAGGTGGAACAAACTCTGAATGAACGACTCCTTTCACGTCAAAAAAACAAATGAGCATTGTCTTAATGTTTGATCTCACTTGACGAGCTTTTTTAGGGCGAGGCGATGCTGGAGTCTTCCATTGGCTCGATTGTTGCTTGGTTTCAGGGTCATATCCATAGCACCATGATTCGTCACCTGTAATGACCTTGGAAAAGAAATTTGGGTCATTTTGGAATTCTTCTTTCAAAGAAGAGCATGATTCCACGCGGCCTTGTTTTTGCTGCTCAGTCAGCAGTCGAGGAACAAATTTTGCAGCCACCCGTCTCATCCCCAAATCTTCACTTAAAATTCTCTGTACTGAACTCCATGTCACACCACATCTCTCCGCTACTTCTTCGATGGTTTGCCGTCGATCTTCCAGGATAATTTTGTGAATATTTTTTACATTTTTGTCGGTTCGCGACGTCGAAGGACGTCCAGAGCGAGCTTGATCTTCTATCGACATTTCACCACTTTTGAAACGAGAAAACCACTCAAATACTTGAGTTTTCCCTAAAGCATCACCTTTGTAAGCCGTTTTCAACATCTCAAGGGTTTCTGTGCCCGTTTTCCCGAGCAGGAAGCAAAACTTGACGGCCGCGCGCTGTTCACGCAAATCAGCCATTACAAAAACGACGAGTACGCAAAATAACTTTAAAAAAAATTACACCAACGTAACGCAACCTTCTACGATGACGGCCGTTGGCATACTGAATGTTGAGAAGTATGTCTATACGCCCCTACCGGCAAAAACGCGGTACTACTAATATTCTGTCCCGCACAACATCAGTTCGGTTTCTTTTGGGTACGCCCTCGTATTTATTGAGTAAAAAGGTGACTGTACAAACTTTAGACAAGTTCAGATTTAGATCACTAACGTATTAAGACGAGTGCCGAAATTAAACGAGTAACGAATTTTACTAGTTAGGAATTTGACGACCACAAGACCACCAAGTAATCAATATAAATACATACTACTATTTTTACTATGTATAAATATTTCCGTTCTGTTGTAATTTGGAATGCATTTAATAAAATGTCGTAAATGCTTTCATCGCACTAATTGAGTAATAAATAATTATTAGCTAAAATGCAGATTATCTACGCCTTCTACGCTCCAATAATGAGTCTAGAAAAGCATTGGATAATGCATGCAAAATTATACTGTAACAAGCATACTGCATAGATTACGTTGTTTTTGAACAATATTCACTTATCGACGAATTTATGGGCATTAAAAGTATAATCCACACTCAAATCCAACGATTGCTCTATAAGCTTATAAGTGCCGTAAATAAGATAAATGCGGCGATGATTAACACAAGGTTTCTTTTGGTCGACGGAACAGATCTTTGTCAGTTCATATCTTGGTTTCACATCAGTACCATGTAAGAAAATCACGCAAAAGAAACAAACGAAATGATTGTGATTAAATAACAGTTTAGAAGGAGAATAAGGGAAAATTAAAATCCAAGATGGCTCCTACAGGAATACAACCATAAGAAAGCAGAGCAGCTACAGTGTTCAATGCAGACGCCCTGATAATATTAGCAACGTGGATAGAACATCACAGACAAGATGTTACGCTTAATACGGCGCATAGCTCGCAGGATAGTGGAGAAGCTGCGTAAAGTAGAGACGATAATGCTCAACTACACGATGCAGCGGAGGGGCACGGTGCGCTCTATATGCAGGAGGGAAACTGTACACGTTCCCAGTAGACGAGGCACAATACACTCCATGATCAGGAGAGGGACGATACATTCTATCTGTCAGGTGAGATAGTGTAAATAACAGTTACCTGGTCATAAATTGTCTCAAAAATGGAAAGGTAGTTTCTTGAAGAACAGTTGTTCTATCATGTGTTCTATTTATTGTACACGAAAAATTTAGGCATAGATATAAAATACAAAAAATATATAATTATATAAACAGAATATAATAAAACGAACCAGTTTTCTTTTAACACGAATAAATAATTTTATCATACATGTATGTAAATAACTCACAAATAAAATTATAACTAGGAATTATTGAGTGATTATATTATAAGGTGTATATCTGTTAATGTAGTTTTTGCATCTCAACAGATGCATGCACAGATTAAGTTTCATAATAAAATGTACATGTATCTTTGTGAGATCTAAGGACTTAACCTAGGTACTACTCGTAGATGTAAGTAGCAGTAAATATTCAAATAATATAAGCACTGGATATGTACCAACTCCTGTTGTTAGTAATTAGATGGAGTAGTGCGCATGCGCACGCACCGTTCACAAGCAGTCTGAATGTGAACTCTAGTGGTCGGGAATGCATCACCTCACCTTAGTGCATCTTGTCCACCACACCACGCCATCTCCATCTGAATGCATTTTAAACGAACAAACTGTGTCGCATCTAATCAGCCACTTAGCAGTCTTATCATTCATTCTCATTCAAAATCAGTATTATATATTTTTTTAAATTCTAATCTATTTGTATGACGCATGAAATTGCACCTCTTTTGTAGGTTTTCTTGGACACGTTTATTGACTTTATTGCCAATAAAAATATTTGTATGTATAGTCAGCTCCAAATATACATCACACGCTATAATTACATAATCTATAGTTAATTGTTGATAACAATTTCATGCATACTAAATCAAAGAATTCTTTGTCAGCAAATAATTTGCAATAAAAGATTACAATATGTTTTTGACATATGTACAACAATAGTTTACTTGTAATATTTAGCAAATTAAATGCAACTTCAGTGTCGATTTTAAAAAAAAAAGGTTAATTGTTTATTATGATTATGAACCTTTTTGATGTATTATATTAACAACAATCTAAAATTACAGCATGTAAAATGTAATCGAAACATGTAACATTTGATTTCAGATATGTATATCTACACATTTATTTACATCACTACAATTAGGATTCGTTATCCCAACATACATACTTTATGGGAATCAAACTAGAACAAATATAAGTGTATTAATTTTTGAAGCTGGCTGTATATAGGGTGTAAAAATCTGTTCCTAAACTTTTTACGCAATTGATGTAAATCGTAGGCGTATCGTCCATACGAATAAGTATGTGTTGGATACTTATTGTCATGATCCAAGTTGTATTTTTAAAGCATAATCTCGTTAAATGTGTGAAACCAGTATTTTTATACCCTAAACGTGACAACTATTTTTGCAAATGCCAACTCTAATGTGTATTATTGATACACTCAGGTACTGTCTATGAGCGATGAGTTGCGCCGCGCCTTGTACTCGTCGGGCGCCTCCGTGGACATGGAGTTCTCGCCGCCCGACCTCATCGGCACCTCCGAAATACTCACCATGGATCACAGGTATCACTATCATACTTGTAATTCCTCAGAGACTCACTCATTGCACTACAAATCTTGCTTTTTTTATATAATAGATGGCAGACCAGCGGGCGGACCACATGGTGGTAAGTCGCCACCGCCGCCCATGGACACCTGCTTGCGGGTACGCTGCCGACCTTGCATAATTCTGTTTCTTGTTCACAGTTCTCTTGAAGAACTCCATGTCGTAACGTAACGGAAATATCTCAGCTGACAGTTCATTCCACAACTTTCGGATTCGCGGTATATGGTAAAGTGTCTTTTTGACCGCATTGCACGCAGCGACTCATGTCAAGGGAGTGCGGATGAACCGCACGACGATTCCGAGCGGTGTGATCGTAAAAACCCAAAGTTGAACAGCTCTTCAGATCATTCCCCGTTATAAAGGCGGTAGAAAACGTAGAAAAGACATCTTTACGGATGCTGAGCGATTCTAAACCACCTGTGAGAGTTGCTACTCACATGCGCTCACGTACAGCGATTAATATTCGAGTCAAACACGTTTCATTTGTGCCAATCTTCACACTCAACTTTAATTTTCGTAAGATTTATCGGATTTGCAACCAATTCCAATCATAATCGAAAAGAAACCGGCATTTTAATTTTATCTATTTTGCGCACAATTTTGATATGATTGGTGTATCACCTGGTGTATCATTGGTGTATATTTATCATAGAAAAATCAAAATTTAAAAAATAAATCGTCAGCTGTTACAGGAGTTAGTACCCCGAGTGGAGTCTATCAATGATGGATTATTATTAGATAAACGTAATAGATTTTATCCAGGTTGGGGCAAAAGCAAACAATTTTATCCAGGGTGGGTGAAAGCAAAACAATTTTCTTATAATTTAAATAGTGTAATGCAGAAAGTCTGTTACTAATTCTTCCCTATGCGGACGGGAGCACCTCACCGTGGCTACGCCCGGCATCTAACATTAATAGAAGTTCTAGTTTGTTCCATTTAGAACGGTTTCTGAGTAACCGTTGTAAAAGATGTCAAACGACTTATCCAAATATCGACAGTACCAGACGCAAAATGTCTTTGATGCGATACAAAATATATCCATCCATACTTAAGTATTACGCCTGTTAAATATCTTATTTGAGTACAAATACTATAAGCCACTTTGTTATATTAATGTTCAAAAACGTTATTGAAAACTTATTCTTATTGAAAACGACTTTGACACTTTATTTCTCTCTTATGTTACGGTGAAGTTATTATGGTTCGAATTCTCGCACGCACATTGTGTTCCTGTTGACGCCTCTCCTTTATATATATAGGTAAATCTTGTAGTTTTTATATTTCTATATATATCTTATTAAAATTATATTTGGTATGAGCAATAATATTATCGTTTAAGATCCCTTAAGTGTCAACCAGACAGTGCTAAAAGGAATAATGTTGCGATAATAATTATGTAACTATTTTGTTATGTAACTAGCGATAATATTTTGATTTACAAGTTGACTGTGGGCAGGTGAATCAAAAACGAACTGATGGTATACAGATTTGTCTGTCAATAGCGACAACACCTTTACCCGTCTTCGCAGTCTACGGAGAGACTTGTAGGGGGAGAGTGCACGCTGCATTCCCAGAGGCGCCAGGCGCACTCGACTGGCCACGTTAACCCTGTCTCACAGAAGACTACCTTGAAATATACTGCATTTCCTACTTTATCGTATTTCCTCAATGTGCGTACGTGTTTCGGTAGTGAGTGAGATATGCCAGAGCCCATTCCCATCCTATCCCTCCCCATTTTCCCAGCCCTTTCTCCCAATCTATTCCTTAATCTGCAAAGGTAGGCAGCGCATCCGGGGGCGTGCCAACGTTTGTCATTCTGGACTGATGTTGGTATGTATCGCGGATGTCTATAGGCAACAGTAACCACTTACCATCAGGTGGACTGTATGCTTGTCTGCCGCCTTTTTTTCTATAAAAAAAAATCTCGCCGCGACCACGGTTCATGTAACAGTAATGAAATATCGGCTATAATAAACAAATAATAATCGTTTACAGAAAAATTATTATGTTCGACCGTGATAACAAAAGTTTAAAATCTTATAATGTTGCAATGGTTAATGTAGCAATCAACACTGAATTGTTGTTCTTCGCTAATTTGTACAATTGTATCATCTGTTTATAAAATGCCTTGTGTCCCAGAGAGAAGATCTGCACAGTGTTACCGGCGCGCGCTCAAGGCTACATGTGGTCGCTGACGTTCAGCACGAGTCAGCACGGGTTCTCACTCGCCTCCATGTACCGCAAGATGCAACGCGTCGACAGCCCCGTGCTGCTCGTCATACAGGACACCGGCAACAACGTGAGTGCCGTCATACCAATAACGTTTCCATCATCTGTATAACCTATCTGGACATATATTTCTCCCAAGGCTTTATTATGGGGGATTACCATATCATCCACCTATGTCTCTCCACTGCTGGATATAAGCCTCCCCCAAAGCCACACAGCACACACGATCTTCGGCTCTTCGTCACGCGGCATCTGGACACCTGGCCGGGGGGCGTTCCGCACTGGGCTTCCCGGTAAGTGTTATGGGTGATTATTAGGGATGTTCGGAATATTCGTATTCATTTTGGCGAATACTCCTCAATTTTCAAGTATTCGTATAACGCCATTTTCTAAACGAACAAGTAAGAGCCCAATGTAAATAGTACAATAGATAAACTAGGTTTTCTACAAAAAGAAATACTTTTAAGAGTAAAAATTCATTTGAAAATAAGTTATGTATCTGATTTTTTAGTTTAATTAGTAAGTGATGTATAGTTTAATTTAAAATTAATATTACTTAGATTAAACCAAAAAGATACTTACTGATTGAACTACAAATAACATAGTTAATAATTTTACAAGTGAATGTGTAGTAGGTCAGGGACTAATCGTATTGGCGAATAGTGGGGAACATTATTCACGAATAGTGATATTTGCTATTGGAAACATCCCCAATGATTATCATTTAGATTTCTCTATCACTGCTACATCCTACATCATTGCATCCTGTGTTTCTCTAAACTTATTGTCTAGTTTTGCTGTCCAAAGATAATACCCATATTGTCAAATTTGGAGATCCGCCAATAATATAACTCCCAGATCATACCCGTCAGACACATGACTTCAGTATCCCCATTAGTCGTAGAAGCTTATAATAAGTCTTGGTTTCCTAAATACTCATTGAGCATCTCGCCAAACCGTCACATTGGTACAGTAGGTGCATCATTAATTAAAACCTCTACAGATGTTACCATCTACTAAACTCATAGAGGACGCTTTTTGTTTCCAACTAATCTATAAACACTATCAAACGCCAAACTTTTCTTTTGCTGGAGGTTAGAACTTACTTTGATTTAATTTCTTTAAGGACAAGGCCATGGAATGGATGCAAAAGGAATGGACCTATCCACTGTATTGATTCATGTGTTCTTCTGGCTGTGAGACCTACAAAATATTCTACTAAGAAATGAGTTTGATCTCTTTTTGGCAGATAATACCATTTATCTTTCAAGGCTTACAACTCGTTTCTCACAGCACGCAATTTTATGAGCCGCACCTCGTCTCATTGATATACTGGCATTTATTTACAACATACGCAATCCTTTCCTCATCTGACCATAAAATCTACATGATCAGAGATATAAATTAATTTGTTGTAGAGAATTTGATTAAACAGTTGAAGTCGGCTCACCCGATCATTAATGAGTTACTGTCGCGTCCGATTCTTTGTTTCTTCTAACGCCGAGTTACAGCGAGATACCTAACAGAACGTCCTTAGAAAGACTACTTCTTGTGCATCGTACCAGACATTTTATCCTTCGCTGCTGGACATGAAACCTTCTCATGCGCATTGTTTTGTGCATAGGGGATGTATAGCCTTAAAACTGCACACCGGCAAAGCTGGTTGGTGAGTCCACTCTTTTAGAGGTGGTGTAGTTCCTCAGGGTTTGTGGCAGCCACTTCGTTATTTCTTAGTCATTTTACGACACCCGTGGGTAAAGTCGGGGTTAAGTGATTCTAAAGCCCGGCTGACACCACATGGCCGTGTACTCAGTTTCAATCCAACAAAAGCATTGTAGAAAAAAACCCAACTGTAATAGATTGACGGCACATTGCAGGTATTTGGCGCTCTCACGTCATGCGCATTGCATCCTTCAGAGCACTTCTACGGCACGGGCGAGTCGTTGCTGTTCTCATTCCAGCGAGTGGAGGAGAGGCGAGCCTCGCAACCCGCCATCGAAGAGCGCCAAGAGTCCGGTGACAAGGAAGAAGAGAAGAAAGAAGTAGAAGGTGAGGAGTAAATCAAACATCAGGGGTTTGGAACACACATTGCGAGCTCTGTATTCGAATAGAACTTGACAAGGGTCGTAATGAACGTGAGTGAAAGGGAGGGGGGCGTGACAGTCGACCGTGTGAATGAGAGAGAAGAAACGAGCAGATCATGTCCAGTAGTAAACTTGTGAGAATTTACAATCAATCCTACAGCAAATCATAATTGACGAGGAATTTAAACGCAATAAAATCATTAGTACCGATGCGATCTATGCTTTGCTTTTAAATATATGTTAATTGATTGATAATAGAAAATATGTACGTTTCTATTTTAATAACTTCTAGTAACGTACTATACAAATACTTACAATATACAATACTTACAATATCTGGCAATACTTACAAAAGATTGCCGTAAAATTTATTATTATTATATAATAGGCGAGCAGCTGATGTGCCTATATCTTATGTTGGTGTATGCATTAATCTTGTTCCGACATCCATTTGTCTGTTCTCGATTTGAAAATCCCCAAGCGTGAGGAATCCTAGTAGATTTCAACCCCCAGTACCGTTCGGAGAGACGTTGCGTCTCTGTTTGTTCTACCGCCTGTACCATTGTACAGGCGGTATGAACAATTCTTCAGAGTTCCCCCATTCCCAATGGGGAATGCCCCATTGGGAATGCTCTGAAGAATTGTTCAATATAATTTCCATCTCGGGATTCTACAACCGCACCTCCCGTCACAGAAGTGCGGTCCATCCGTATTTCCTCGATACGAAAGTGTCGCGTACTGTTCCGGTCCAAAAATCATTTTATACCGCGAATCCGTAGGCTGTGCCTACGGACTGCCTCAAGAATTCTTTCCATTGCGCTACGGTGTGGGGTTCTCAAGAAAGCTATGAATAGGATTTTGCCAGGTCGGCGGCGCACCCGCATACCCCCTGGTGTTGCAGGTGTCCATGGGCGGCGGTAACACTTACCCATCATGGGACCGCTTGCTCGTCCGCCTACTTCCTTATAAAAAAAATCTCCTCAACCACTTAATGTCCTGCATAGCCCAAAGTATAAACTATAATTAAATATAATCCGGAGCGCTGTTGCGCCGCAGCTTTTGTATCCAAGACATACATTTAGCAGCAAATTTATTGGATCGAAGATATATAGGTTCGGGTCTGTCAAGTAACGAAATGGCTAATGCTACTAATTATGTACATAGCCAAGCAACTTTCCTTTCTAAAGACCCCACTAAAACAATGGTTAACGTTGTCGAGTTTCCCACAATATTGGGGGTTTTCGGCAAATGCCATTCGGCATGGAATTACTGCGGAGGCAATAGCACCTCAGCTATGGTGGCAGAGTTTTTTGCTTCCAAAGAAGTATTGTTTCCGATAGCATACAGACTGCTGAGTACATATTCCACCAAGCTCTGCTGCTGCCCAAAAGAAATTGGAGTTTGTTCTCAAATACTCACACTAAATTGCGCAATAGATTACAAAAATACCGTCTTAACAAATTAATTACCTACTGTGAGGCAAAATTTACGCTATATTGATGACAACGATACAGACTCATCAGAATTGCAAATGATGCAATTCTGATGAATGCAAATGATTCAATAATTTCATTTGAGTTCGCTGACGCTTCACAGCATTAACGAATAAACAATAAACGATATAACAATAACAATAAACGATTTCAATAAACGAAGGAAATTGTGAAGATGATTATAATTAATACGATACTTTCTTCTACTATTACTTATTCTGTTTTGTTGATCTTATTTTCTACTTTTTTTTTGTTAAAACTTCTAAAATATTTTTTTTTTACCTATTATGGTGCTTGATCAATACTTGAAAAAGAATCGAGAATATTGAATGTGTTACGTAAATGTAAACAAATATAATTTATTGGCAAATAAATCTGGATGCGCAAACATAACTATAATAATAAGTACAACAAATATTATTTTCACACTTTTATACACGTCTACGAGTATGTCGATTTTGTCCTTTTAAGTATGTCTTTTGTGTCTGGACATTTATCGAAAATGTCAAAAATGCTCGGGACATTTTGGACAGACGCTTTAAAACTGACCGACACTTTACAACGCTAATCACGTGTACTTTAAAATACAATCACTTTTTAAAAATATTTCATGAACAGACACGGCTCTGTTGCAATTTTATTATGTGTATAAATTATGGAAGTGTTTACTAAGTGTGTTATTTGTTGTTTTAGAACAACAAGCAACATTTAAGACGAAATTCAAGCACTGGGGCTGGACGGGCGATAACATGTATTTCATTCGCGGCAGCAACGACAACATATCTATTGGCGCCGGAGAGTAAGTTATATTTTGTCATGTTATTCTTCGTCTTCTTATCAGCATGTTTTCGTCCACATGTCTGGACTTATGCCTCTCCACCATGTCTCCACCTGAAACGATTTGGCTTTTCTGGACCAAGTTAAACCTGCGATGTGTTTTTATGTCCTCAGACCATTTAGTCATGTTATTAATAAGTAATAATTCATTGTTTATGGGGGTGTTGTTGAAGCTACTGTTCAAATTCAGATGTACAAAATAACATACTTCCTTTATCTTTATATATCTCACCATCCGCGCGCTATGATAGCGCTATTAAACCTTAATATCGTTTTATATTCCGAGCTTTTAACTACAAGGGTTTGAGAGGGGACGACAGCAGCATCTTGTCCATACAAACGTATTCTCCTCTTTTCTCCCTGAATTCTGGCAATAGGTCCATTATTTTATAATATGGTACAGGTATCTACCATGAGCATGTCCATACGTTTTGATTTTTTTGATTCTTTTATAGGACCTAGGACCGTCCAAAAAGCATAAAATTGCCCCGTTAAAACGTCGCAAAAAAAAGCCCAGTGTACATAACAATTATTATTGTGTTCAACCACAATAACAAAAGTTTAAAACGTATTTTGGAAATCCGCTTCAGCCATTCTCCCCTCTTGAGACCATCAAACATTAAAAATTTGATCTATATCTATACTAATCATATTTTGGAAATCCGCTTCAGCCATTCTCCCCTCTTGAGACCATCAAACATTAAAAATTTGATCTATATCTATACTAATCATATTATGTATTCTTTAATTAACCGTTGTGCGTGTTTGTCGCAGCGGCAAGTTCGGCTTGTGGCTGGACGGCGATCTGTACCTGGGGCGCACGCAGCGCTGCACCACGTACGGCAACGAACCGCTCACCACGACCGAGGACTTCATCGTCAAGATCATGGAATGCTGGACCTTCATCTGAGCGCCAACCACCTGCTACCGAACGCTCCGCGTAACACTCACATCTAACCAAGCTTTAGACTAACTATCTTATGAAATTTGCTACGAACATTTGACACTTTTTAAAAGTCTTTACAAGACTTTGTTATCGATGAGTGTGAAAACGTTTTTCGGTGAGCACCGTTGTCCCCATTGACAATCTCACACTGGTGCGGACGACGGGAATTGTAGACAAATTATTACCACTCATGTCAGTGGTAATGTTTTGCGTTCCAATTTCGTGGGCTCCACTGTAGTTGTTACGAAATAAAGTAAGGCCAGAATAAAAATCGGCAAATGAACGTAAAACAATGTCGGAATGTTATTTACTAAAATTACAGCTAGTCCAAATGTATTTATTTTTTTAATTCTGGCGTATTTCGTAACAACTATAGTGGAGATGACAAAAATTCAAACAAAATTAATCACTGACATCAGTGGGGACAACGGAAATAATTTTGTCTACAAATCCCGTTGTACCCACCAATGGGGATTGTTCGTGGGGACAACGGTACTAAACAGTTTTTTCTACTCGCATTGTAACTCTAATGGCGGTCGCACGATCCGCCGTGGCCGAGACAATATATCGAAACTGCGCGCATTTCTAGTCAAATGTACTGAAACCTGACCAATGTTTTGATGCCGTTGGGATTTAGAGGCGTGTTCTGATGGAGTGCGCGCGCGCTGCCCGCCCACGGGCGAGTGCATTATTCCTAGTCAATTGTCATTTGTGTGTAAGCTGAAAGTTATCGAGACGGAGTCGGTCGGTCGCTCCCACTCGAACAGTCCGATAATGATACGTGTCAATTCATACAATTACTATTGTGCAATGTTGTTAAGGAAATAAAAAAAGAAACTTTCTAAGGATAAAAATCAATATATAATGAATGATAATGTTATGTAGAAGTTTATAAGTAATGAATTCATCGTTGTGTTTAGACGCCGCCGTCTTATTGGTGTTAACCGGCCATTGAATATGATATTCACATTCATTTCGAGGAAGACTGTATTCTGCATAGTTCATTGGTCGGTGGTCGGTGGAGGTCTACGAGGTAGCCTGGCGACACTTAGGTACTATTTCTCGCTAAGTTACTGAGTAGCCTCAAATGGCTTCCATCATTTAATATAACATGCCTAAGGATTGATCAACCGAGCGTTCAAAGATTACAAACTTGTTTGCGTATTATACTGACTTTTATGTTTGCTCTTACTGAAAGAACATCTTTGTTATACAAGGTTTTATTTGCGGTTAACGCAATGTATCCGCCTGTTATATGTAGTGTAAACGAGCTGCAAACTAGTTTGTATCTGTTTTGGACCACTCGACTGACCAATATTATACAATGACTGTTAACACCGTTATTTAAAATGGTAAAATGTATTGTGTAGCGGATTTTGTATATTATATTGTCGTGTCTGATTCGAGTCATTATTATTATTAAGTTAGTGAGCATATGTTACACTTTCACTGTGATTTGATTACTATGGTTGCATTTTGTTATAAAATATATTGAAGCGTTATTATTATATGTATAGTTGGCCGATCATTTATATGTTCACTAATAGGCTACAATGAATTGTTTGTGAAAATGAAATCTTTTTAATCACTTACCAAAACAATTATTTTTGTGATTGTAACGCTTCAAGTACAGAGATGAGTAGCCCATGTATAATGTTAATTAAATAGTAAAGAAAATTTTAAATACATAGTTATCTTAGGAGCTTGATGAATGTAATCGTCATTGTGCTTAGAAGTCGTGTCACTTAGCATGATGTTACTGGGACTATAAAGGTCGTCGTATTACGTTGTCATATCAAAATCGATCACCAAAGCTATCTGCCGGTGCGTAGCGCTCGCCTGCATAACCTGTTCGTTTATTGCCTTGTTGCACATACAACAACAGATGCCTATTTGAGATTAGTATAAACAGATTTATTTATTATAGTATAAAGGGCCCCTCCCCATTCACATTGATCCACAATCAGGCTCCAACAATGAATCCATGGATAACTTTTCCTCCTTTTCAATCCACCAATTTAGAAATTCAAATGTAATAACATTTTTTATGCCACTTCGATCTACCAATTTCGAGATCCAAGTAGAATTATTATGAATATTCCTAGGCCACTTTAATCTACTCATTTGTCAAAGCGGCGAAAGTAAAGATTAGAGGTAAGTAAATTCAATAACTACACATTTAATTTAAAACAAATGTAATTCATTACTAACAAATCAAAATAATAATCCATGAATCCACCCGTGGATTGGAGAGGAGGGAAAATTATCCATGGATCCATCGGTGCAGACTGTTAGTGGATCTATGTGAACGGAGGCGTAAGGCCATGTGAAGTACTACATTCTGTTATTTGCAACTAGCCAAATATGTTGCAAGAGTTGCACTAAATCTACTTCGAGAGCCCATGTCTGCCCATGCAGAATTAAATGTTGTTATTGTTTGTGTACGCACATCAGGAATGCAATAGACACAGGACTTAGACTTTAAAATGATATCGGCATAATTATTGTTACATAATTTAGACTTGTTGAGTAGCAGTGACAAATATAATATTTATTTATTATAATTTCCATGTAAGATCGCTGTAGCTGCATAATTTTATTGGTGATTTATTATGTAATTTCTAAGTTGTTAAAATGTAAATCAAGCCATAATAATTGAGAATATATTCTTTTGAGAAAAATCTGTTTCTTTTTAGAAATACAATTTCACATAAAATTAATATTATATGATGTTAATGATGAATTATGAATTAATAATAATTAGGCCGCTGGCTACGGTATCCATGTCCCTCATCGTATCCTCTGTTGTGATCGCGCCTCCTGTCCTGCCTCTCATAAGGGTCCCTGTTTCCGCGTCGGTCATACGAATGATTCCGTCTGTTCCGTCTGTCGTTCCAGCGGCCACCGCCCTGCGGCACATACCACGACTCCACTATAGGAGGCACTGAGACCTCAGCATTGAACACCTTCATGAACTCCTCATCCTTCTCAGTGTATCTGTGCTTCAGCTCTTCCTCACATTTTGATAAGAACTCTTGGTCTTCAGCGGAGAGTGAGTCAGTCGCTGCCATAATAGATTGAAGTCTCAGGATATTTCAACAGGGAATCTATAACTAAATAGAAAATAAATTACACAGTTATTTTGTGAAATTACACAGTCATTTACTAAAACTTAAAAAACTTGTTTAATTCATACAGTTTCATATAACACTAAAACTACCAATTAAAACCAATTCTCGTAATGGAATTGCTTCATCAGAAATTGATTATTCATGCACAACCATAATAGGTTTGAACCCACGTCTCTCCCATCTAGGCAATGTGGCACATTGCTAATAACTATAATAAATAGTTATATAATAATAAATATGGTTAATAAATAAATATAGTTAGCTAGTAACTATAATAAATAAATAGTCATTATAGCTAATTAATGAAAGGACAGAGTTAATCAGGATAATGAATGTAAACAAAGTTAATTTAAATAATAAATTCCTTATCATAAATGGTTATTTACCTACCATAGAGTCAAATTACTATTTAGTGATGTTACCGGTCAGTCAAATTGCCTGTCATGCTGTTGGTACAATCATAAAATGAAATGAAACTTAATATATTTATAAAAATATCTAATATCTGTTTATGGCATTACAGATTTCTACTCATTGATATTGATCACAGAAATCTCTGTAATATTGATTGATTAGACGTTAACAATTTGCATCTGTACTACCTATTTGAAAGGATTATAGCGACAATGGGTTTCCTCATAGTTACAAAGGGGAATGCCCAAGTGACTATGGAACTTAGTATCGGTGCAAATATTGTTGTGCCAACATGAAAACTACTGTCTTATGTTGCAATTAATATATACTTTCAAGAAAAATAAACAGGATTTACATAATTTGGCGGGTTTCTTAGAAATAGATGGGTAAACTTCCAAAGTCTAAATATCAAAACACATTGTTTTCCTTTTAGTAAATAGGTAAATTAACACTTAAGTATGCTATTGCTTATTAAATACAACATAAAATGTGGAAAGTCTCAACCACTTTGTGTTGCTTCACTCCATAAGGACTAGTGGACTATAACTGTCTTACCTTATGTTTTACTGTAATAATTATCAAGATGACGCCTATTAACTAGGATCGCGCATTATAGGTCAAAGAAGTCAGTTAAAGTATAAGCTTTATTGAACAAAAATACATAGAACAAAATACACATGAATAAAGTGAACTAATCGAAGTGAACAGTTAGTTCATAAACCGGCGAACTGAACTTTCCATAGTGCAGTCATATTTAATGGAGTCTGTATCTCACAATCACTTTTCACAATTAGCTACACTACTATCCTCGTTTACAATGCTAATGGAGTCTCTTTCTCATAATCACTTTATATAAGTTAATAAGGTTTAATAAACGACCAGAATATCACACATGAGAAATAACTCAGACAGCGTAACAATAATAATAATGTCAATTGCGCCGGCCAACGACAAGTGACATTTCAGTGTTGCCAAAAATATTATACACAAATCGATTTTTAATACCGTAAAAAATACACAATAGAAAGACTTTTAAAGGTACTTTTTGTTTTATCCGGCAAATGTGAGACTCCAGATTACTTTATAAAATCATGATAATTAAAAACAGGAATTATTCATATCCTGAACTTGTGGCACAACTTAGATTCAAACGATACTGCTCATGGGCAATCCCCTTTCCTATTATATAAATAAAAATTCATTAGCAGTAGTTAGTATGGGCATTTGTACAGACCTAGACACATAACTTTCCTGATGAAGGATGTTGTTGCTATCGACGACAGTATGACTATTATAAACATTTTACTCAATTTATGGGTAAAGATCATTGATATTTTAAGCAAGATGTTACGTTCAATACTTTATGGATTCCTAAATTTAATTAAATTATTTCCTAAATTTTAATGTGAAATTTAGTTCCTTAATTGACAACTGGCAAAGTTACATGTGTGACAGGTATGTCTCTCTGAAGCCAGAATTGCTGATATCCCTTTCGAAACCGCACCTTAAGTTCTTTGTTGGTGATTAATCCGATCAATTCTTCTTGTAACATGACATCAGTTTCTTTAATGTCACCGTATGGATTGATAATCCACCGTGGTATTTCCATAGACAATACATCATCAAACCTAGTTTCAAAGTCTGTGTGAAGGACATTTAAATGTTGAACGTAGGCTGAAATGTTCGCGCCACCAATGTTTTGCTTCATTAGTTTCATTCTGGCAAGATTTTGACTTTATTTTTATTAAATTAAGACTGTCACCTTGTAACTGAACGTTAACCTCGTCAAATTTAGCAAACAAAGCTGTTAAATAAGCAATGTCTGGTTTCCATTTAATTTTCTTTTAAATGGGATCTTTAAATATCCAAAAACTCCAAAACCGTCTTATAAAGTGAAAAAATCTTGTCAAACATAAGCCTTTTGACACCCCTCAGTGTGGAGGGGTAATCGATGAAAGTTCTCATCATTTTCTTCATCACACAACTGTGCAAATAACCTAGTATTCAACGCGTTGCTCCGAATTTTGTTTACCGCGTTTATGACGGTTTGAAGAGATTTTTAAGCTGTCGATGGATGGATGCAGTGAATTGCAAGCACCCCGGGTACATTTTGTTTTAAGTGGTTTATAAAACCATGATAGCGCCCAAATATAGCAGGGGTTCCATCTGCTGCCGCCGATATTATATTTGATAAAGTGATTCCTTTTTCCATAAAAAAAAACTTAAAATATTGTTTCACCTTTAGTATGTTGCCAAGTCCTCGTGAAGAGCAGTTCTTTGTGGATTTCTTGGTCCATAACAAAACGAACATATGCCAATAGTGGTGCTTCATTACCAGGTAAAGTTGACTCTTTCAGTTATATGGAGAAATATATGGAGAAATGGGTTGTTTGCAGATAATTACACAAGAAGCTTTCAACATTATAACTCATTTCATCGATACGTCTTTGAACTGTATTGTTGCTCAAAGGAATTCTTTTGAGTATATCATAAGCAGGTTTGAGTAGAACAGCTTTTAAAACCTCCTCAATGGCTGTCAAAATTAGCTGTTCTCCTATAGTATGCGGCTTTCCTGATTTTGCTATGAGTAGTGAAATATTGTAACCATCATAACTAAAACCGACCAATAACAATTGAAAACATTAATAAATTATAGTTAAGTGAATATATTATAGTGCTTCCTTTTAAAATAAAAACAGGCGATATTTCCCATGCCTGCAATGGCAAAAATCTTACTACTGGATAGGTACAGTTTTGTAACTTGAGGGTATGGGCACACTGCATTGACTGGTATCTAATGTGCAAGTTTCTACAAGTTACATGTACTGCGACCACACAGTGAATAACCTGCTTACACAATTTTATGAAATATACATATCATAATTAGGAAATTTATATATCTATTTTATGAAAGTATTACATAAGTACCTACATAGGTACTATCTGTGTTAGGTCGATTAATACATTTACGGGAAGCCAAAATTTAGGTGACAGCCTGCCTAAATTGGATCCTCTCATGGACCACCCCCATTTGCATCTCATGTACCCTCAATTTTTTTATCCATTGACATGGACCCGGTTTGACCATGACATGGTAGAACTTTGGGACCACTTTGGGAATGACTGGTATAGATGGTAACAGACTAAATGGGAATTTGAGTAATTGGTAACATGACAAAGAAAATGGTAAAGAAGAACCCTATAAATTAATCTATCTGTCATCATTTTATAGCCACCCATGAAATTAACAAAAGAAAAGGATAAAGGTTCACTTGTCTGAGAGATGTTAATTAATCAACCTAATATCATAATCAATCAATTAATCAGTTAATTAATCAACCATTCAATCTGTGATTGAACCTAAAATATTTTTAGATTGCTTGTTAACAATTTTCCTAATAAACATTGGTTTATTGTTAGTGATATTAGATGAAAACTGCAACCTGATCATTGAACAAAACAATAAACCAAGACAAACACAACACTCACAATGAACACTGAAATTAATAAACTGCCATCTTTAAATATAGTGACATGACAGGACAAAAATTTAGGACAAGGACAGATTTAACACATGTTAGATAAAAGTAGCTTCATTTTAAGTACTTAGGACAACACTTAGGACATCAATGAGTATTTTTAAAGATGAACATACATGGATTTTATGTTGAAACCTGAGTAACCCAAGAAACCTTTAAAATAAAGATATATTTACAAGATTCGCCAACTAGAGTCTGCAAAATGAAACCAAAAAAATATTTATGCTTCTCTACACTTAAACTGGTGGACTCAAATATCCATCCTATCAAGGCTCCACATTCAGTACATGTGCATAACTTCCAACGGTAGTCAGGAAACCAAGGAGTATCCTCCCACTGTAAGTTTAATCTCATTAAAAAAATGCACACCAGTTTTTTTTTTTTAAGTCGATGAGTTTAATAAGTAGCTGTAATTGAATTGAGATAGTTTTGTTATACAATTTCAAAACATCTAAGATCCCTTTCTCATAATGTTAAATTCTTTAGATTAACAAGCCACTGGACAAAGATATTGTTATCAAAAAATATTACAAATTATTTATCAGAACTTAATAAAGATAAAAATGTTATCAAATATTTACCTCTCCAGTCAATATGCAATTCGAATACGTAGTTGTAATCACAGGATAATAAAAGAATATATCATGTGATAACACTTGAATTAAAACTTTGTCTTTATTGAATAACGTATCATTAAAGGAATGGTGAGAAACTGGACTTAATTTAGAAATTATGTATTCTGAAGATGATATATCATTTCCACAATTACGACACAAAATATAATCTGAAAAAGAAATAAACCCTTCATAAATCATAATATTCATAGTACCTACTTACAAATGTAAAAATAATTATTTTAACTGCTACAAAAATAATATACCTGTTTCTTCTTTCCGTATTTCTTTAGAAAACACTAATGTATCTTGGTCGTCAGAAGATAACGTGGAAGTTAATAGACCAGTAAATAAAATAATCCTATAAAATAACATAACAATCATAGAAAATGATCAAGGAAAGTAGAACAAATAATTATTATTCTGTACGGGTGAAATATGACGACAATACTCACAACAAGCGACTGTGAGCAGTCAGCGACTCAGTGTCAATTAGGGCTGCGATAAAATATCGAAATATTGATATTATTTGTTAGAAACATCGATATTTATGTATAATATATTTTTTAGAAAGATATAACGATAGTTCGATATTAAAATCTTAGTATCGGTGTCGATTTTTTTTTTTAATTAGCAGCTTTTAATTAAAGCTTATATATTTACTAGAATCCACGATAATCTACGGACAACGACAATCCCGAGTGAGCAGTGACACTACTCGGTACACATAATTTTATCTTTTTAAATTAACATTTACGGAAAATATACTGATTTAACATGTTTCTTTATTTGTTATTAAGTTCTTTAATGAATATACTTTATTAAAAAACAATGAAACTAATTTTTGAATTGGACAATTATTTCTTTTAAATAAATCCGATATATCAAAATATCGATATTTCTAAATAGCTTCTGCACTCGTACTGGTACAAAACAAAATGATGGAAGCGTCGGCTGTGTCGGTCGCATGAGTCCCATTATTTCTTAAGTTAATTAGATGTCATTGTACAGATTTTGGACATTGCAAACCCCGATATAATTCTATATTACAACTTGGAGCTGAAGATGTTTATAGATCGTTTTTATGACGCCTTTGTGCTACTTGGGTATTCCAGTGTCCAAATAAATTGTATATAAAAAATTAAAATATATTGACACACGTGAAAACAATTTGACAGCGGAAAATGGAAATAATATGTCACATTTGGTTGTTATGTTTGTCACAGTTTAATTTCAATTAAAACTATTTTTTATCCATTAAAATTAAATACTACGCATTTAAACATTAAAATCGTAAAAATGTCCGAAAACGTGAAAATTGACTTATCTGGTGAAATTAATGCCACCACGGAAAAGAAAGGTTTTCAAAAGTATGTCAATGATATGGAATTGTAAGTTGCTCTAACAAATACTATAATGCTACGTGGTGTGATGTTTCTGCCGGGTTGACGCTAATAACACTATATGAGTACACTACACTCTGTCCAAGTAAGCTGGTACAAGCTAGCGTTATAAGAGTTCACTCAAGACTGTTTCGACACGATTATAGTCGTTTTCGAACATTTTTAACCAAGTCTACGTATGCTAATGCACTGATCATTTTATTCTTAATTTAAACTCATAAATCTGACACATATGTTAATCGAAGAGTTGATGAACTCCTGCCAATAAAAGAAGCCAGGTAAAAAAGAATTTGCACTTGTAATGAATAGATTCTCAGGAGTGATTTTTTTATACAAAGATGACAGACCAGTATACAGTTCACCTAGTTGTAAGTGGGTACTGCCGACCTGCGACATCGACGATACATGAAAATATTAGTCCAGAATGACAAATGTTAGCATACCCCCTGGATGTACTTACTACCTTTGGAGATTAACAAATTGATTTTTAGAATGGAAAGGATGAGATGGCAATGCCCTCTGGCACTTGAAGTGAGATATTACTTTACTCACTACAGACACACGTATGTACATTAGGGGAATAAGATACAGTAGTCTTCTGTGTGAGAGGGATAATGTAGCCAGTCGGCATCTGTGTTATTTCAGAGTACACTCTTTCCTTCCAATTGATTGGGTATGCCATGCCATTTTTTATAAAACTCGTGCCACCTGGATACGAGCCTACTCGGATAAGTTGTACACAGACAGAGTTACTCATCTCAGATGCCAGTATCTGAGTGTACTCGCATCACCATGTTCACATGACACTAGTAGTATCTGAGTAAAGACCTGAATGCACAGAAACCAAGTGTACTCGTATTGTGTCAACCTGGCTTTAACAAACGTTTTTATCATTTTCATTACTTAACACATTTCATAGCTTTCATATTCTTTCTTTCATACCCCAAATACTGGGAGAACATAGTCTGTAGGAGAATGAGTAGGCATGACAGATGACTGATTGACTGACGGTTTTGCAGATACAAAATTGCGGCACTGGTGCAGATTGGGTGATGATAGTTAGACCTGAGATACCATTTTTACTGATAATATTTAAAAAAATGCAATGATTTAATGATCATTATACAATTTTTAAGGATCTTCATCGTAAATTACCCTAGCTTCTGTCACAGCTTAATATGAGACTTAATCAAATCACGCAAAAGCAGTGCCTTTACCTATGCTGCAGGGTGTGCGGCGCACACGGGCGCAGTCTTAGGGGGCGCCGAGCGCCGCTCGCGACGCCTCCAAAGAGCTTGCGTCGCTCGCGGCGCTCTCAAAGACCCTGCGCCCGTGTTATGCCTGACGCCGGCGGTGGTAACAAGGCGCGCCAGAGCGGCTCCTTTAAAAATATAAATAATTTAGTCATATTTTTCCACCCTCTACACAATAGCTTTTGTTTCAACGTGAAATCAGCCTTAAAACAGATAATTAAAAACTATATTGGCGTAGTGTCGCATCACTACCAAAGGCGCATGCATGCCGGTATCTGTTTTGATTTGTTTGAAAAGACGCCGACAATCATTGCGAATTCTGCTGTATTAGAATTAGAATGATATAAAATTCAAATTGCCAGGGATGCGGCATTTTCAAAGGCGCGTGTACGCGTGCGGCATCTTGTGTTTTACCGCTACACCGTAGTTTTGCGAAATAAGCCTTGACAAAATGGATCAAGTATTATGTTTGAGTAAACACGTAAATATGAAGTAAATCGGCTTTTCTTTTGATTTAAATGATATAAAAGGTAAGTATTGCACTGGTTATTAGTTATCACAATTATTACGACTTTCACTGGGGTCAGAGCTCATCAAAGATAACAGTGAGTGATAGTGATATCGAAGATACGTACCAACCTCGAATTTTTCATCTGTTTATTCTAGTGCAGTGCGGAAGAACGGTAAGTTAAGTGCTTTAATATGTACCATCTACCTAGATATTTATTTAGGTCTTATTTGTAACCTCTGACCGACGAAGTTTTAAAACATGTGGTTTTGTGTGTCTGTCTGTGGCTTTTAAACGGATGAACCGATTTGAGTACGGTTTTCTTATTATTTGAATAGCAGTTTTCTTTGCGGTGGCTCTTAGCTACATTTGGTGTAGGTAGGTAAATTAGTTCAGAGGTTCCCAAGATATTTAGCTTTTTCCATGGTGGTTGAAGGGATCTTGGGCATTATTAGAAGTAGAAACTTCAGGTTAGGAATGTTCAGTTACGTGATAAGATTCTACACCTACACTACACCCACGATTTTGTAGGTCCGATGATGACCAGGGTCATTATATCTGGATCTCAGAACAGTTAGAAGTTTTGATTTATTTCTGTCGGAGTTTTTTTACCGGTTAGGTTAAATACACCGTGCAATTTAGGTAGTTTAAATTCCGTGGCAGAGTGATTAGGTATCAGTAGTACAATCAGTTAATGCAAAAAAACGACAGCTAATCACTCTGCCACGGGATTTAAACGACCTAAATTGCACAGTGTATGTGTATTGACGTACTTAATTTTTATTTTTTTATTTCTGTTAGATTGTTTTATGTAGGTACCTACGTTGATTGATATGTGTTTTATAATAATACTAATTTACATCGATAGTACTGAGGTACCTACTACTGCCTAAAATACTATACTTTTAAACACCTACATACTTACTTTATTATTCATTTTAGATGTCTCATGGCGATGGAAAAAACTTTCTGGTGCACAGAATCGGAAAAGAGCTGGAGAAGGAAGTATCTCTGAAAAAGAATACAAGTTCTATCAAAAAGTTTATTCTTCGACCCGGTCCATCTTCGGACGAACACCTGCTAGAGACGCAAGAAAACCAAGATAATTCTACAGCAGAACTCGTCTCTCCACTCGTCTCGTCCTACCGCCGCCGCCGCTGCTGTCTTCGTCGTCGGTATTCGAAGAACCTCCTTGTGCCGAAGCGTCTCCGGAGAATATACTTCGAGAAGATGTAATGAATGATCTCGTGTTATTTCAGTGTTCCCATATCTGTCTACAGCACTTAGAATTTACCTCGCATTGCCAGTCACTGTAGCACACAGCGAAAGAATATTTTCTAAACTAAAGATAATTAAAAACTATCTCAGATCAACATTGTCGCAAAGTAGATTGACAAATTTATCGTTGCAATTAAACAACTTTTAACGGTTTAAATCGCGTATATTTGACATGATTTATATCCCGACGTTTCGAACACTTTGCAGTGGACGTGGTCACGGGGTGACTCCCCGTGACCACGTCAGTCACCCCGCGACCACGTCCACTGCAAAGTGTTCGAAACGTCGGGATATAAATCATGTCAAATATACGCGATTTAAACCGTTAAAAGTTGTTTAATTGCAATGTATAGTAATCGCGAAAACCTAAGAAAATATTAAATTTATCGTTAATAAGTATTGAATATGAAATCAAAATTGAAGTCAGTGACATCGTTAAAGATTTTGCTAATGCAAAAGTACGAAAAGTAAATTTTTTATATATATATTTGTGATTACGAGCGTCCTGTAATTACATATATCTGAAATGATTTAGAATATTACACTTAGGTGTATGATTAAGTTACCCAAGGAAATAAAGATTGAACTACGAAACAATGTTTCTAAAGTGTTTCGGAAACACTTTAGTTTGTCCAGGGGATCTTCTTAAGTTTATAGTTTTAATTATCAATAACCTTCCTGTAGCCTGTAGAGATCGAAAAGCTATGTAAAAAGTAATTATGGATATTTTGAGTCTTTTTAGGAGAAGACCTGATTGAATCTAGTTAAGTAAGCTACCTGTGGTTGCCCTTAAGCTAAGCTAACACAGGTTTCAATGTACATATTTTACACTCACTAAAATTACCAATGTGAACCCTGTTGTGTGTGTCTGCGAAATTTTATCCATACCGACTTTGTTCTGTGATTTACATTTAGTTTTTAAATTAAATATTTTTGAGTAAACGACAAAGTTGTGCTTTTTTATTCTTGTTTTTTTTTATTCCATTCCTAAAAAATACTTATTACTCTTGAGTCTATCCCGCGGGTCCACGGGGGCGTACCGCAAGCGAAGCAAACGGGCTATTGCTTCCCAACATCATTTATAATTGCACCATTGGCACCCGAATTTCCGATCACTGGTGAATATATAACTGTAAGTATTCCATTTTGATCGCGCATACTAGAGTGTGCCAGGGTATTGATTGCACCCGGGCGCTACATGGGCTAGAGCCGGCGCTGCACAAAAGTAATCAAATTAGTAAATTTATACACTTTTAACATTTTACTCAGACTATGTTAAAAATATCCGGTAAATAAAAAAACAAAAAGTAACACACAACGTAACATTGTTACAGCGTGTCACGGATTGAAAAATAATAGTTTTCTTAGTTATTAAAGAATATTTAGGGTTCCAAACAGTTAATTACGTTTAGTATAAAATTGCCCAACTTTGTCATGAAATGTGAAATTTGTGTCGCGTGAAATTTGTTTTGAGAGCGCGTATTAATTTCTAGGTCACTTCCTAGTTATCTCAACCAACTGTTCATAAACTGTCAAATCGATAATCTGTCGACGGGCTAACTATAATACAAAAAATCAATCAATCTTGCCATATAATGGCAACTGATGTTATAATTGAATTGTAGTCATTGTAATTTTAGTCAGAATAATCATTCACATTTTATTTATATTAATTATAAGAACCACCACATATCTAGCTTCATAGTATAACTATGTAATATCTTGTATGCTATAAAATATAATAATTGAAGTATTATATAAACTAGCAATGAGTCATTCGCATGGACAAAATAAAAAACTGTTTGTTTAAACATTTTTGTTAAGATTTGGAAAATATGTAGTTTACAAGATATTAAATAATTACATCCACTACCAGTAGAAAAAGACAAATGTATCCCATATATGTATTTTGTTTTTATACCCTAAAGTTATATTTATTTTCTTTTATGAGACTTTTATGAGATTATTAGTAGTTCCATTTAATAAGTCTTTTTGTCATATTATTGCAATATTTTTTAAGCTAAAAATATATTTTAAGGAATATTTATGTGTCCTGTTCTATTTTATTAATATGTATTTGTTTTCTATAAGGCTGATGCAGCATATGCGAAGTGGTGCGGGTCCAGCATTGTTGATGGGATTCCTCAATTCACGGAGACCATGGACACAGTTTGTTGCTACAGACAACTTTAAGGTATAACATGTTTATTAGTATTTAGTATTCATGTGTTAGTATTACTTATTATAATTTTATCTCTTTATCAGGCTCCTCCATCAATACCGAGACTGTCGCGGCGATTTTACCGAAACATTGAATATTTTCAAGCAAATTACTTGATGGTTTTCTTGGGATTATTTGCATATTGCCTGTAAGTTGTACATTATTTTTGAACTTTACTATTAATTTGTTTACCATATGCAATAAATGACTAAAAAGTAATTTCAATTTCAGCATTACATCTCCATTACTGTTGATTGCAATGGTTGCAAGCTTCTTTGGTTATCGAAAACTAACATCAGGACCTCATACTTGGAAGGTAGGATCACCTGTTACGCATCACTAATTCAACAAAAATTTAAAATACAAATGTTTTGCAAGGCGGTGTCGGATTAACCGATTTGTCGGACTATAGAATACTGCCTCCGAGCCCTTGTAGTCCGGAACTTTTTGAATAGGTTCATTGAAAGGTTCTTGTAATTCATTCGATACTAAAAGACTTGCTTACTAAAACATTCATTTCGATTTAGGCGGTCCAGAATCTCACTTTTTTCTTTAATTGTTAATGTTTTGTGCTTCCGTTTTTGGGTTGACGAAGACATTGCGACATACTACTAACGCCCGCGCCATCACTGCAAGAAAACTGACTAAGACAGTACGCGTCTATGTGACGCAGCCGCGTGACAAGTTGTAACCTGTTCAATAAAACATTGACGAAGATTTGTCGTTCATAAGTAGGTACATACATATTTGGCATGTCGGATTACAAAGGCCGCCAGATTAAACAGGGGCCGGATTACCGCGGGTCGACTGTAATAAGATATACAAGTGGCCGCACCCCGCGAGCGTGTGCGCCGCGCGGGGCGAGCGTAGGCGATTCCTAAGGCGGTGCGCACGGAATGACTCGTGCTGCGTGCGCGTCGGCCACTTTATTACGTCGCAACGTAATCGGCCGCGCGGCATATGATAAATAATAGTGACAGCACAAACTAGTGTCATCTTATTTCATTTTCATTGCAGGCACTAGTAATTATTTTGAATTACATAAAAATGGCTAAATATCAAAGAAATAATTTCATACAGGTACGAGGGCCACACTGTAAATGAATAAGAAAAAATTACAAATTTATTTAAAAAAAAATATTGTTCCCTAAATATTCTCCGTGAGCGTCAATACACTTTTTCATACGAATAAACCAATTTCCATAACGATTATTTCAGTCCTCCGTGGTGACCTCGGAAACATGTTTTTCATACTCTTCGACAGCCTCTTCTGACGATGAAAATCGTTGACCGCGTAATTGGTTCTTAATTTTACCTTTACGAAATTCGTCACCGGGATTGACACGACCGCGTTTGAATTCTGCAAACCAGCTGTAAATTGTCGTTTTGCTTGGTGCTTCATCGCCAAAAGCAGTTTGAAGCCGAGCGAGAGTCTGCTGAGCTGTCACATTACACTTAAAATCGTAGAAAATCATACAGCGAAAATTTTCACGAGTTAAATCCACGCAATTTTTAAAATGACACCACAATGAAAAAACAAATGACTTAGATGAAACAAACTTTATTCTACAGCCAAAGAGTTCCATTTTCAAATATTGTAATTACTTTTTCATTACTCATACTCTGAAAGTAGGTCCGAAGTTGCCTGTGGAGCGAAGTGAAAATTGCCCAATACACCCTAGGGTGAGCGTTTTCAACTGACAGACAACTGAAAAATTAAGAAAAAAAAGAGCTATTTTCACATTTCTATGTAACCATGATCTAACTTCCTATACAGCCACACTTCGATTAATACTATATTAATTCTTAACTTTGTAGAATTTTTGTTTGTGATGTTATTTAAGACACCGATTAAACCGCGTCAAAATTAATTTAGATAGATCATTGACATAAATTAGAAATAATCTATAATGATAAGTTCTTTTTATCAAGCTAGCAATAAGTACTACTCAAAAAGACTGGCTGGCATTATGGCGATTGAAAAATGTTGCGCGTAAAAAAGAAAAAAAAAAGGCGGGTAAGCGACATTAATGCAAATTCTTGGGAAGTTGAAGTAATATTTTTTGCATATATGGCTTGTGTTTACTTTCCTTGTATTCGTAATGAAAAGCAGTGTTTACCTAGGGGTTCAGGACTTATTTAGTCCCTCGACCTATTGGCGCCCTCGCTGCGCTCGGACACCAAACCCAGTCTCGGGACTGAAATAAGTCACTTTCACCCCTAGGGTAACAATGTACTATTTAAATATTGTTTAGGTAAGTGGCCAGTTCCGGAAATTTTCAGTGTGACTATGTATTTGTTACAGAAAAGACACATTTCCTAGTAAAAACTAGTTTTGACCGAACGCCTTCATTAATACGAAAAACTAGTTGTTTTAGTGTGTTGAAAAACGCGTTTTTACTGAAAACGGGTATTAACTGTAACATATATATTGTATGCCACGTTTACTATAATAGCCCCTTAAAAGGATGCCTACTAGTTTACTTGCGCGTTATACGAGTATAATGGATCTTTGGTATTTCAAACAAGACATAGTTTTTAAAAAACGTTTCCCTAACCTTTTGTACTATTGCCTATTAATGTGCCGTTACTGATCAAAGAGACTTTTCATATGGCCTTGTTAACTTTGGTTAAGAATTGCCATTTTTTTTCTAGATTTTGATTAAATAAAGTATTGGAAATCGTGTGTTCACATACACGTAAAAACAAACTCCTTTGCAGTTCATTATCAACTTATTCAATAATTAATTAGGTAGCATCGATCACAAATAGAACGTTGTAGAACAAAACTATACATTCACTTAGAGCAATTACCTAATATGAACTTTACAAACATCATACTAAATCGTATATTATGAAAGCAAAAGAAATTTGTAATTGTGCATACCCTTGGTGGGCCAATGCTTTAGAAACATGTTCTAATATCTGATTTTTAATAGAAATAGCAATAGAAAATTCTGTTTTTAAGATTCCATTACAGTCTCAATATGTGGCAAAATGCAACCGGTAATAAGGTCCCTTATTTTAGATAATGTCACAAATAATCTAATATAGTATATGCTTTTCAGCCTAAAGTAAGTAAAAAATAATTAATTTCGTACCTTTTAAGTTTCTTATACTATCAATATTTATTCTCAAATGAAACCTTATTACAACATTTTATTGGCAGATCGGAAGTTGGGAGTTATCAAAGACACAGCAATATGTAGTAGCAGCGGCTGGATCGACGGCAGTGTGTTGGTTGGCGGGGGCTGGAGCAGTACTCTTCTGGGTGTTAGGTAAATTATTTAAATTTCAAGAATGCACATTCAATAATGTTCTTCAGTCTTGTATTACACCTACTTTAAGTCGATTTCTACACATGCCAGTATGTATAGAGATATATGTGTGGGCCTCCAAGGAAAAAGGGTTCAGGTAAGTGGTATTGGAGTTATGGGTAGATTTGGAAACTAGAACAGATAATCAGAAGATCAGATATAGATTATTCAAAGGAAAATATCCAAAGATCAAAGTCAAAAAGTTTAATCTAAAAAAATCCACTATTAGTTACATAAGCAATGGTTCCTTATGAATTTAACAGGTTTCCCACAAATTTACCCATGACTTACTCATTATATTATAACAATTCAATGATGTCTTCGGTCTTCATTATGGGTGACTTTAACTTACCAGATATAAAATGGCCATTGTGTACACCTGAAGGTTTGAACTTGTTGCATTATAAATTCTTTGAGATGTTTACTGACAGTAATCTCCAACAGTTAGTTAGAGGAATAACCCGTAAAAGAAATGAAGAAGAATCACTTCTAGATTTAATTATGTGTAATGAAGAGAACCTGTGTACAAACATAGAGCATTACCCAAACATCGGAAAAAGTGACCACAGGGTGCTTTATGCAACAATGCAAATACCATCACAAAATCCACATAAGACAGTAAGACAAACCCCAAGACGTAACTACTTTCATGCTAACTATAACATAGTGTCATCAGCCTTAGAGGATGTAAACTCGTTGACTGACCTGACTACCCCTGTCACTGATGTGTGGGATACATACATAAACAAAACACGCCATGTAATTGAAACCAAAATTCCCCTTCAACGCAAAGGACGGAAATACAATTGCAACAAGCCATGGATTGGGCAGGAAATAATTAAAATGTCACAAGAAAAAGCGTTACTATGGAAAGCATACCGTCTCGAAAACACTAAAACCACCTATGACAAGTACAGGAAAGTAAACAATAAACTAACTGCAGAAGTTAGACAATCAAGAATTAAATTTGAATCTGGAATCGTAAACAGTGGGCCTAAATCCTTTTACAGTTATATGCGTCAGCAAATTTCATCAAAAGTATCAGTACCTCCCTCATTAAAAGACAATATTACAGACACAATAGTTTATGATCATGAACAAGTAGCGAACATATTTGCCAAACAATTTGAACAATCATATGTAAGAGAGCCAACGGATATACCAATTTCACCGATAAAATCCGAAAGAATCCATGACTCCATAGATAATGTGGTGTTTTCACCAGACCTGGTACAGAAAGCTCTAATGACCTTCAAGGACGATTCAGCTATGGGTCCTGACGGCATACCTGCCATTTTGTTAAAGAGATGTGGTAAAGTTATAAGTCCACAGTTAGCTTTTATGATGACACTCTCCCTGGATCAAGCTACACTCCCAGTGGATTGGAAAGAAGCAGTGGTAACACCAATCTACAAGAAAGGTAACAAACGGATTGCGGCCAACTATCGTCCAATAAGCCTTACAAGCATAGTATGCAAAACAATGGAAAAGATAATAGCTAACGAACTAAGAACATTTCTAACAAAAGAAAATATAATAATGAATGAACAACATGGTTTCATTCCAGGACGGTCAACAGTAACAAATTTACTTGAATGTGTTGATATGTGGACTAAAAACTGGGACATACGACAACCAACAGACGTCATCTATCTAGACTATGAAAAAGCCTTCGACCGAGTGCCTATAAGAAGACTTGTTTCTAAATTAGAACACTTTGGAATCCGTGGCCAACTTCTGAAGTGGATAGAAGACTTCCTATCAAACAGGACTTATAAAGTACGGGTGGGAGAAGCATATTCCAAACCCCACAAGGTCCACAGTGGAGTTCCACAAGGATCTGTGCTCGGACCTATCCTCTTTGGAATTTTTCTGACCGACCTGAGGCAATGTGTACAGTCTCAACTATCGCTTTTTGCAGACGATACAAAAATAATGGGCAACCCGCACATAGTCCACGATGTTATCCAAAACGACCTTGACAGTATTTACCAATGGACCCAAGACTGGTTAATAACCCTAAATGAAAATAAATGCACAGTACTACACATTGGCAATAAAAATCCCAAAATGAAATACTACATTAACAAAAACCAACTAGAAGTTGTGGAGTGCCAGAAAGATCTTGGAGTACACATCACATCGAATCTAAAATGGGAAACCCATATTATTAAAATAACTAAAAAAACAAACTCCATTCTATACACAATAAGAAAAGCTTTCTCCTACATAGACGAAAATCTCTTCCTAAAGATCTACAAAACTTACATACGTCCACTACTAGAATACGCATTCCAGATTTGGAATCCTTACTTCAAGAAGGATATTGATCTTCTCGAAAGAGTACAACGCAGAGCTACCAAAATTGTCCCATCTCTGAAAAACTGTACATATGAAGTTCGACTCCAAAAACTAGGTCTAACCACCCTAGAACAACGAAGACAAAGAGGAGACTTAATAGAGACATATAAAATACTAAATGGATATTACAACACACCAAACATTGCAATCATTTATACTATGAACGAAAACAAAAATCTGAGAGGACACTCACTTAAATTCGCAACTGTGCCGACTACAAGCAATCCTAGGAAACACTTTTTGCCCAACCGTGTAGTGAAAGACTGGAACAAATTGCCGGAAACTGTTATTAGTGCCCCTTCGGTGAACTGTTTCAAAAATAGACTGGACAATCATTTAAAAAAAGTGCAACAAAACAATGTACACGCATCAGCTTAAAGCTGCTAGTGTATCGGAAATAATAATAATAATAATAATAATGTATCCACCACTATCCACTTACCATCAGGTGGAATGTATGCTCGTCTGCCGCCTTTTTCTATATATAAAAAAACTGAAGACAATTGTAAACGAATTAAGTCTAGTAAAAAGGTCCACATATTCACTGAAAATATTACATATTTTTACCAGTCTTCAGAAAAATGTGAATATCTCGGAAAAACCGTGAATATGATTCCTTTTTGCTTGGACGCCCACATAAACTTAAAAAGTTGATCAAGCAAAGTTTAAGTAATTTTCGATTGTAGCCCACTCACATAAGTTCTGAGTAGGGCATATTTTATTATTTAAATATGGATATATCAGCCTATCGCGTCCCATTGAGGGGCACAGGACACCCCTAGCAGGTTACTAGGTTTCAAGCCCATAATCCACTAGTGCCCAGGCCCAGTGCAGATTGGTAGATACACAAACACATGCTTTACATTTGCAAAAAAAAACATTTCTTTTTGTAGGATTCCCTCACATTTCCTCATTGCCGATCGATAATTTTAACAATTCGTAGAAGTAGAAAGCACCACTGGACCGAGGAATTAAACTAACGAGTTCTCTTGCCAGTGGTTCCTAGTGTGCGCCTCGGCGGCCTGAGGAGCCGCGACTTACTCACAACAGGGGCATTGCGAAATATTACTTCATAACTAAAAAAGGTTCAAAAATTTCCAATAACTTCAATTTTTTTAAAAGACGATGCCTATCATTGTAAAATAAGACCCTTTAAGGATTATATGTATATTTATATTGTGACGTCATAACACCATACAAATTAGCGTGTTTGAAATTTTGAATGGCTATATGATACCTGTCATTTTCCAACGGATTTTAAGAATATTTTCACCGTAGCTAATATTTTAGCATATTTGTATTTAAATACGAAACATCCACTAGTTCTAAATCTCTCCTTATCATAACTTATTATGAACTTCTCCATTATAATATTTTATATCCATTTTCAATTCAATGTCATAGAAAGCGACATCTAGCGGAGCTGGTGCAAACTTTTAAGTTATATGTTATTTATTTTTACCTAATCCTGGCAAAAAATGACCCGTTAGACTGCTTGTTAACGATACTGTTTTCCGCCGTGAAAACCTGCGGTCGTTAGTGTTGTATGGGCCACTATGGGAGCCCGTGAAAACGCATGGCGATATATTTATACACTTTTTTTGTTGCTTCATGCCATATAAATCAAGTATGATTTATATGGCATGAATCAAGCTACATATTAGTTGGATTGTTGGAATTTGGATTGTTTTGACTATATACTGACGAAATCTCGTGTGTGGTTAATGATAATGTGTGTAAATCTTTATATTGCGAAAACAAATCCTCAATGAAATGTTGACTTCCATCGATATGGTAATAGAATTGAAATTATTGTTAACATTTTGTAAATCCATGTTTATATTATCACTAGCAAAACCCGGCAGACGTTGTCCTGCCTGTGTATATTTATTTACCTCTCTATATAAAATCAAAAATTATTCTGTTTTGCCGCCGATATGATTTTTGCGATCGGTTGAACGGTATAGAAGTTGATGTGCTGCAGCGCCATCTAGTGGCGAGTTACAACAAAGTCGATAGCTCGAAAATATTCTCCGTGCTCAAATACCTATGAATACCAATTTTTATGGCGATCGGTTGAACGGTATAGAAGTTGATGTGCTGCAGCGCCATCTAGTGGCGAGTTACAACAGTGGATAGCATAAAAATCATCTCCATGAAAAAATACATATACATATGTGCCAACTTTCATGGTGATCTGTCAAACGGTGTCGGAAGTCTATTAATCTCAGATATACCAACATCCATGGAAAGTAGACCACGTGTGATTTTTGCTGTAGCTTGCATTTAAATAATTTTTCTTCAATAAATTAAATGTAGGTGGGCTCCATATGTGTCACTTTAATTTATTTATAACTTTTTTGAAAGACTACCACACAAATTTAAAGTTTATTTTAGACCACGCACTTTTACACATAAAAATAATTTTAAACACTCAATTTTAAAACACTATTCGCTCAAATTACCAAATTCAACTAAAAGTTAAAAGAAATGTCACAGTACACTCAAACATATTGAATTACCCTCTTGAACTAAAGGTAAACATTTTTCAACATACCGTCATAACAAACATTTATTAGATACTTAAAACTTTATTTATCGCGAGATAAGCACTTGGCCAAGATTCCGTGCCGGTGAGATATACAGTGGTGGTCATGTAATTAGAAACGCCTTGTAATAAACCTGTACTTTCAGTATATAATTAACCATATATATATATATATATATATATATATATATATATATATATATATATATATATATATATATATATATTGCTATTAAAAGGCTTTTGATAATTTTATAATATACCCACACTCATATTGCATTAAGTTTTCTGGTATGCAAATATATAAAACCCGTAAAATTAAAATACTTTATTGTGTAGTTAAACAAGTGGACGTTTAACGTAAAACCACACGTGGACAACTAATTAGAAACAGAATAAATAACTAATATAAAAATTAACGAATAAAACAAAACACAAAATAATACGATTAGAAATCACAAATACTTTACTCATAGACAATTAATATTTGGTTGGGTAGCCGCTGTCTTCGATTACAGCCCTACAACGACGTGGCATTGATTCTATTAACTTTTCACACCGTTCCAAGGGGATGGATCTCCACGCTTCCACAAATGAGTGATAAAGTTGATTCGTGCTAGTGCTGCGTTTATTCGATACTATTTTGTTTACAGTATACCACAAATTTTCAATCGGATTCAAATCCGGGCTGTTTGCAGGCCAATCTAACACGCACACCGATTCGTCTTTAAGAAATGTTTTAACGCTATTTGCTGTCATCTTATTAATTTTAGTCTCGTCAGAAAACAAAACTTTTCTCCATTGGCGAACTGTCCAGTTGCCATATTTTCTAGCGAAAGCTAAACGATTTTTTCTGTGTTGCCTGGTAAGAAGTGGTACTTACCGAGCAAGCCTCCCGAACAATTTGGCTTCAACTAACCGCCTCCGGACTAGTCTTATGGATATGTTTCGAGGATCTTCTCGAGAGAAAACTTCCTTTCGAATTTCATTTGAGCCTTTAAAAGGGTCCTTCTTAGCCAAACAAATCATAAGCATCTCCTCACGGGGTATGGTCTTCCTTGGTCGAACTTTTCTAGGAACCCGATCGGTTGACCCATGTTATTTGTAATGTGCAATGGCATTAAATACCTTTTTCACGGTACCTTCCAAATGTTTCGAAATCTCTTTGTATGACTAGTTTCGATTTAAACGCAGATTAACTATTATTTTTCTACTAGAAGTGTCACAACTCTTGTTTTTACCCATAGTTAGCAAGTTAGTTTCATACTAGTTTGGGAACAGAAAGTATAATGAGATTTGTAAGAAACCTAAGATTTATTAAAATTACCACTCTTATACTAAGTCTCGTATGCCAGCCAGACGGTGACGACTAAACTGTGATGGTGTCTAAGCAGTGAAACCGTGTTGTCGGTGTGAAATTATTGACATTGGCTTAGATTTTCCAACATGAAATTTGATCGTGTCGGGATTCTGTTTAAATAGAAACTTGCTGTAACATCTGATTTTTGTATCGATTTAAACAAAATGTTGAAGCAGTTGAATTTTTTATTAAAAAATAATTCGTCCCGACACGAAATGGTTAAGATGGGTTTCCTTTATTCGGAATACGTCACAAATTAGTTTCTAACCACTAGGACTAAACAGTTACAATAATCAATCTCAGGGACTGTTATTTGTTCCGTAAAGACGTAACGTTGCGTAAAGAAAAAAAATTGTGTGCCAGAGCTCAAATATGTGCGCTCCGGCAAACGAACGGTACAAAAATGAGAGCGCAGATGTGCGCTTCCGGCATAAGAGACGTAAATATAGAACTCAGACCAAATACTAATTTGTCAATATGTCCGAACTTTTTATCGACACGGTTCCATCTGCGTCACTAAACAGTCTTGTCTATGGTCATGAACAAGCCCATTACAACCTACACCTTTTTTGAAATCGACAATACCATAGGCGTCTCGTTATGTTGCAAAGACAGTACGTAAGAGAGAATAGTACGAACTAATGTTTTCTGTTGTTATTTTAGCGCGATTTCTGTGCCTTACATTTCTGTGGTTTAAACTGACAGTTTCTCATACTAGGAATGTCAGTTTTAACTAATCATGTGTGGTGCCAATAATATATGTAGTGATTTGTATTTATTTACTTGCAGGTGCAACCGTGACAGTGGTGGCGCTGCATGCAAGTTTCTTCGACGCGGAAGCCCTTCCGCCGCCCGTGGACTCGGACCAGTTCCCCATGATCGAGCAGGTTTGACAAACCTACCTGCCGCTCTTTTTGCCCCCGCCTGGACGACTCTCTCCTTACCCACCGCACTAGTGCCAGATTATTCATGTTGTAAAGGTGTAATTAAATGTAGTGATCTGAATTCCTTTTTATTTCGAGGTTTCCAATAGAAACCATTATTATTTTATTTCATTACTAGCGGTGCCAGCGACTTTGTTCGCGTGAACTTTTAATTCCCGTAGGAACTTCATAATTTATCTGGACAAAAAGTACCCTAAATATTAACCCAGCTTATATTAACTTATAACTATGCCAAATTTCATCAAAATCCGTCCAACAGTGTTTGCGCGATGCGCGTTCAGAGAGACAGACAAACATTCTTATTTTGGGCCCCGTATCACATGTACTTTACACTGCAATGACTTTTCAAAATTTTTTATGAAACGACTCTGTTACGATTTTATTATATGCATAGATTATCTGTTCAGGTATACGGACGGGTGTACTACTCTTGTCAAATAAGTTTAGGGATTTTTTTAATAAAACAAAAATATTTCTTCAATCGTCTAAATTTATCTCGTCGCCCTCGAAATAGGCTCCATGTGACACAATACACTTTCACCAGCGAATAATCCATTCGTCGAAACACTTCTTATAGGCACTCTACAGTATGGCCTTTAGCTCATTTAGGAAATTTTGTTTTATTGACTCAAAACGCCTGCCACGAAGTGGTAATTTCAGTCTGGGGAATAAGAAAAAGTCACACGGGGTCACATCTGGCGAATATGGTGCTTGGTCGATGACATTCGTTGAACTTTTGGCTAAAAATTCCCGTACGATGATTGAGATGTGAGAAGACCCATTGTCGTGGTGCAGTATCCAAGAATTGTTGTTCCACAAATCAGGTCTTTTATCAGGTCATAAAATGGTGCGAACGGAGGTGCGTGACACATGTCAACTTCCTAAGCTATCTCTTTTAAACTATCGCGACGATTTACCATCGCCACGCCCTTCACCTTGTTGATATTTTTTTCAGTCTTAAGGCGTTGAAGGTCGACCAGAACGAGGCAAGTCTTCAACCACTTCTCGGTCTTCCTTGAATGCTTTGTACCACTCATATGCTCTTGTTTTTGATAAAGTCGACATACCGTAGGCCTTCTCTATCATTTTCAATGATTCTGCACAAGAAATGTTGTTGGCAACACAAAATTTGAGGAAAATTATTTGTTCGATATTTTTATCCATTGTAAAATTCGCAAAGTACACTCGAGGTCGTCTAGCAAATACGAAAATTATCAAACAACTATTTGACAGATCACGCCAAAACTTTACATGAAAATTAGCTACAATAGTGCCAACCTAAGAGCAATATATTTTTACGCAGGTATTTTACGCGGGCATTCTTTTTTCAAAATTCCCTATACTTATTTGACAGCATACATAGCCGAAGTCTGAAACCATACAATATTTTAAAAATCTTTTGTAAAATTATTTTTCGTTTTCATTTTTATACAATTTTCACACATATTTGTTAAATACAAAATCCAAGTATTATGTGAATCAATTCAAAATTATGAGCAGAATATACCACACAATTTACATTAGTGTAAACTTTTGGGAAATGGTTCAATTACACGTACGAGTATAAGTTATATTTATTTATATTATTTCGTTTATTTATTAGGACACGCCAACACTTCACTTGATAACAATTGTTACAGGCATTTCTTAAATCCATAACTAATATAACAAGTGTCCCAATAATACGTATGTACAATCTTCAAAGAAAAGAAAAAAGCTCGCATTAAAGAAAAAAGATACAAATCCAAGCATAGGTGGATTAACTATTTATGAGATGAGATTGCAGTATTTTATATTTTAGCGTAGTACTATCCTTGAAAATATCCATGTCGAAATCACCGTATGTACCATTCCTTCGTTCGTAGAGAGGCAACTTCTCAAAATGACAAATTCTCATAAACGCAATTATTGTACAGTCAAGTGGAGCAACATTCAAAACCTTCGTTCGCAGAAGGGGAACATAAAAAGGCAACAGCTCATTATGACTGATGTTTATTAATTTATGAACTAATGAACTTAAAAGACATGTTTAATTATTATAAATAAACTTATTTTTTTTTTATAGAGAAGAGGGCGGACGAGCATGCGGTCTCACGTGATGGTAAGTGTTACCGCCGCCCATGGACACCTAACTAAAAATGGTTAAAACTTAAAATGAAATAATTAGTGACAGGATGTTAATAAAAACACCACGCATCCATCCATTCAGTCTACAGTCGTCCACTCCTTGTTCAGGAGGCCGGAAATAAGCAAAATTGACAGTGACTGCATAAACAATTTAATGTCAGATAAATAGAACAATTAATAGAACATTTAATACTATTTACATAATTATATAATGAGTACTAAATATTCTAAACATTGTAACTGAATGTATTTTTAATGTAGGTATCTAATGTATTTTTAATCTGACGATCGCCGTTTCTTATCACCACGGTAAAGAGTATTTCTTTGGATTTTAGTGTCTTGCACATATGCTTCACTCTAATAATGTTATAGACAGAAGTAATAAAGGCTTGGGCGGTATTTTTGTGTTAAGCCTTCTGTGCCAGTCTTCTACCACATTTGTGGTCCTGTGATCTTCCCCGTAACAGTTGAATAAATCAGCTGCAATCGTGTTTATCCACTGCATTGTAAAATATGTATTGATTTCGGCAAATACTTCAATATTAGGGGCGTTCTCCTGAATCTATAAATTTTGTAGTAAGTCGAGTAATGAGACGACCTTCACTAGATTGACACACAGAGCAAACTTTTTACTTTTTTTTTCATATGGCTCGCTGAAAGTGATAATAATAACACCCTTTTCTCTCTACCTCTGGGTATACTTATTTTACCGCATCAATTGTAGCGGTTTCGTAATCGCATTCATATTGCACGATGTTTACATTCTTATATACGTTTGTCCAGTCTTGTTGGGGAGAAAGATATAAATTAGGGGCACAAAATTTACATTTTCAGCATTATCAGCCAAATTGACGTGTAATGTAAAATTTGGTAAAGGAGCTTTTATGGCGATTTGAAAGTGCCATCACCGTAAAATACTCTCTTATCTTTTAATAATCTCTTAGAGATTGGGGTACCAGAAAACAAAATCTTTTCGTTAGTGCTTTTAGTCGTCAAACAAAAAAAAGTTTTCAACTGTACATTTAGGTAATTTCAAGTTTTTAGAATGATTAAACGATGTCCTTTATCAAACACAAATATCTGTGTCGTGATTTATATAAAGTATCTTTTTTAGAAGAAAAAGAAGAGATTTCATCCATTGCCCCTTTACCAATGCTGTCTCCTTGTACAAATGTTTTTGTAATTTTGTTACAATGGTTTCGCGATGTTCCCGTACCTCATTTTTGCAACCATCCATGATACAGTTTATCACATTGCGAGTACTATCTGAATTATGTATGTGATGTGATTACTTTCTCTTATAATGTCTTTATTCAAAATGAGCAAAGTATTGCAGATTTTCTATTTAGAGCATCGCCATCGCTGATCTATATTTGAAACTAAAACTGTATCTGTAACCGCCAAGAAGAACCGGTTTGGCTTTGTTACCTTAAATAAATTTCTTCAATTCAGCATCTTTAGTACTAGAACTAGCCACTACATCCATTATAAATAAGGGATAAATTGATTATCTTTATTATTACAAACCTTTGTTTGTAACTTTGACAATGTCATTAACAAATAAGACGATAATTAATTATAATTCATGAAGTCGACCGTGTCAACAAACCACTTTATATCTGAATCAGTTTGAATATAAAACCGGTGACTAAAAGATAAAATCAGCCCTTCACCACAATAACTATACACTATACAGTCCAATGCAATAAAGACTATATATGTAGGTAAGTATAGGTATATCTAATCTACAAATTTACACCAACCAATGAAGATATGTAGGTACTTTTGGGCTGCAAAATAATAACGCAAAGCAGCGAGAAATTAAATTTGGCGCCACGACCGTAACCATCCATCTACCTTAAAGTTTGGCTTTTATGAGAAATGCCGTTTCGAGAAATTACCCTTTTGAGAATTTGCCCTTCTGCGAACAAACCTTATAATTATATGATGCCGATACGCGGTTAAAAGGAGAGAACTGTCCCAGTTTTGTTCTGTATGTTCTAACGTGGAATGTTTCGGAACAGGTGCCTCTAGCGTTCCGCGTCGGGACCTTAAAAAGGACTCTCTAGGAGTTGTGGATTGTTAGGAGTCTCATTGTTAATTAATTTACGTAAGAGTGCAATATCTATCAATTTATCTATCAAAATAATTTATTCATGAACATTAGTGGAACATGCACAAAGTTCTGTCCTATATTTAGGTTGAGCATATAGGTATAAATCATGTACCTACCTAATAATTACAAACTGAACAGGTTATAAGTAAACGTTCTAAAACATTTTTTTTTTCAACCAAATTGCTTGAGATTTATACCAATCTAAGATTAAATTATTGAATCTAATAGGAACAATATTACTTTATTTTTAAGATAAATGTTGAATTTTGTGTTATTTACGCGTAGCACAATTTATTATGATATTATTTAAATAATAATAATAATACGATAATTTATAATTAGATTTAATAAATTAATGAATTTTAAATTAAACAATTTATTTACACATTGATTTCTGAATTTTTTGTAACTGTAAATAGTTTTATAATATAGAATCTTATTAAATATATTATGTAATTCTATTATTAAATAAGAAAATAAAACTAAAAATAAATGAGTTTGTTTTCTTATATTTTGTACCTATTGTTTACTATACAGAATGTATCCAAATCTTTAACGAAATCTGAAACCATGGATTCCGTTCATGTTTCTGAATTCGTTGACAGAAATTTTACACTAACCTTCATTTTTGAAAAAAATCAATATTTGTTTAGCTATAATTTTTTTTTTATACGAGATTGTTAATACGAGTTTTATACGATAAAGCCTAAAAAATGTATATAAATATTTACATTTTAGTGACGTTCAGTGGAGAGGATTTTTGGAGTGCATTATGCAGGCTGCATAGACAGGTTAATTTCGTACCACTAGTCTTGGCACTGTTGGGGTAGGTGATCTGTGTTTAGATACGTTCCACGCAAACAAAGTCGTGGGCAAAGTAATATAAACAAAATTAGAAATCTCATTTGTTTAATATTCTACAGCTTATAAACAATAGAACATAAAAAGCAACTTTTTATAAAATTCGTCATAATAACTAGCTAATTTCACAAACTACAAATGCCTATTCAATTGTGGGGCATAAAAGCAAAAATTTTTTTATTTTACAAATTTATGAGAACGCTAAGGAAATGTTATTTTTTTAGGACTTAACTATCACTACAAAAATGGAAATATCTTTGTAATAAGTACAAAGGACTTATTACAATACTTTTGTAATAATTTATTACTGTAATCGACTAATCACTTAATCCACACAAATTATGTCAGACTAAATTACTTCAAAAAGTATCTACTCTTATAAATTTATTCGTCGGCCAATTAGCCCAGTCAGTAGTGCCCCACCCTGCCTCCCTGTGCAAGAGGTTCCAGATTCAATTCCCAGTCGGACATTCATTTGTATACAGACAATGTTTATTCAGATCTGGGTGGTGTGTTCGTCTTTGTATGTCTCTGGATCAACAACACAGGGAGTAGTGTGAGCCATTGAGTGTGGCATTATTTAAGAAAAAAAATTAGACAAATTTGTCATGTCAGGATTTTTGGCAAACTATACCTGCTTATTTCGAAGATATCGTCAAAGGAGAATGATTTGTTATAATAATTGATTGCTTACCATAGGATAGACAGTGGAAACATCAAATTTTGCCTCTATACCCCTCATTGTTAACGGCAACAATTAGAATGCAATGCATTCATAAATATTACACTAATGTTGTCAGTCGAGGATTGGATTAGTAAATAATAACAATAAATAGTGTTTAAAAATAAACCATTCAAAGAATGCACTACACAAGTGTAGTGTATTTATCAGAAGTATTCATATAGAATGATGACATTCAGAAATCCAGAAAGTGTAGAAATATACCCATCCCACTTTGGTATAAGTAGGCTGGGCGTAACCTTGCTTTTTAAATTCAGAATGCTACACAAAATATTATACATTTTTCCACATTTGACCGGATTTCTTTAGTGATGTTAAAATTGAATTTTTTGGTGTTTGTCTAGACTGAATTTGAAAGTTATTTTCTCGCCCAGCTGTAGCATCATATAAATGTTATCAGGAATAACAGTTGCAATTTTGTACTTTCTAGTTGAGGACTTGAAAATCATCAGCATTATGGGCTATTATGCTAAAAGGTCAGTTTGCCGACGAGGCCAATTTATGTGATTCTTTAACCAAAGTAAAAACGACAAGCTATATTTATACATACAAATACAAGGCGTGGCTTATTTGCCATCATACAATTTTCATAAGTGCTACAGACTCAATGAATCGGAGATGCAGCATATCGTCAAATTTGATGGTATTGTGCTCTAAAATTGTGCATTTCAACTAAAAATATTCTACTTGTCTTCTTTTACTATGACAATACTTAATCACTTTAATTCATAACATTGTTAAAAGGAGAATGCCCACTAAAGTAGCTTAGACCCCTTTTCGAAAATTTCGTATAGTGTTAAAATTTTCATATGTAGCAGTACTATTTGCGTGTAATTTCAATATTTTTGAATCCAATGTGGGATTACCCACAAAGTAATATAGGAATTAACGATTTCTAGATTAGTTTTTGTTTAGACAATGCCAAAACAATTAAGTATAAAGTATACTAGTACTTATGTTTTTCTGTAATAAGTATAAGAAAATAATCTAAATATAATCACATAAGCAAGATATCTACAAAACGAGTACTGTTTTTATTCAACATTGTAAAATAATACTTGGCACAATACAAGTACAATAATCTCAAACAACATAATCAAATTGCGTAAATCTTTGCTACAGATTCCCTTAAAATATTATTCAATATATATTATAGTTATCCTCCTACACTCCTTCGTAAGTCTTTTTAAAATCTGTAGTGAAAGTCAATACAGTCGGATATTTTTGACAGTACAATTCAATACATGTCAATACAATTACTAACAACATTAATGAAATAGTATCCCCACAACTAAATTGCGTAAATCTTTCTTACAGACTCCCTTAAAATATGTTTCGAATATATATTATAGCTAGCTACTATACTCCATCGTAAAATTAGGGGCCTACAAATGGGCATTCTCCTTTTACAAATTTTATTTACTTCTAATGGCAATTCATGTCACAAATACAATGAAAATAAGTTCATTGGACAATAATATAATAAAGTTAAACTTTTTACACAATTCATTTAAAACCAGTTTTTGTTAAAATAAATATAGAATTGCTTTTTTTAATTGCATTACTTAAAAGTGTCTGTGACAAAGATAAATCTCTCTGCTCTGAGCAACAATTCAATAAAATTTTAAATATAGGAACAGTATATTACTTTTGTTAAATATTCATAGTCAATTTTTTTTATTTCTATGTTTAATAACATTTCCTGGAAGACGAAGTATAGAAAAATCTTATATTACACAATAATAATCACAAAGTCCTATGAACAAAGAGAGAAAAAATATCTAAAATGTGAATTCATTCACATAATAAATATGATTTAATGAATATAATGACAATAATTATTATTTTTTGTCATTATATTGTTTAAATAATATTATCTATTTTCTTTCATTATTAATTCTAGTCAGTTCCATGTCAGCCACAAAAAGTATTTCATCCCATTTGTGTGATGGAGTGTGTGGTGGAGTGGTGACACACAATTTCAGTTCTTTGCTGGAACTTGGAGTTGTAAATTCTAATTTCCGTTTCGACTTACCGTTGAACACTTGACTGGGGGGTGTCCGCTGCTGGCTGTCTAATGCAGAAAGTGGGGTGATTGGTGATGGTAATGCTATTATAGTTTTATCAGACTTTTTCTGTTTAAATGGACCTACATATCTGAATACTGGCTTCTTTAATATTAGATTGCCTGATACTTTTTCTATGAGCCCAATTGAAATAAATACATTGGCAATGTCATAGAGTCTTCTCACTTTGGATTTGTGTTGGCGATCCAGTTGCTCCGGAGATAGAACATTCTTATTTTTGTTGGATGTGTCAATAAGTACTTTCACAGCCATTTCAAGATTTATTAATGTATTCTGTAAAAAAATATGAATGCATAAGTACATAACACCATAGACTTTTTCTACAGCAGGCAGAAGAACTACTAACTCATGGTCAATCAGCTATTGTCATAAATTAAACACAATTTGTAAATTATTGGTTTTACTTCTGAATATTGTTAAAAAATTACAGAATCTCTTAATAAAACATATGTACTTGTAAATTATACTCACCGGTGGCTCTACTAAAAACAACATCAAAAATCTCTGTGCCATAACTCCCAGTGTTTTATGTTTTGGAGCTGGTGGTTTGGGTGCTCTGCCTCTAAGAGCTTCTGATAACCTCAGACTGTGCCCTTTTTCTTTTAACATCTTTAAGAAAGAGTTCAGTCTAGAACCTCCATGCCAAAGGTAAGTATTCTTTCTTTTGTGGACTGCACAGTTCATAGCTTCCAAAATATTAATTATGTCGTACATACGACGTTTTTCTACTCCTAACCGGGCTGCAGTGCTATCCAATTGTATCTCCACGGTAATGTTCCCATTGAGAGGATATAAGTTTAAGAATCTACAAAATATTAAATAAAAGTCAGTGTAATAAGTGAAAAAATTGATGTACTTTATCGACAAAATGTGGTGTGAAATTTACCTGTCGCAAAGTATTTGAAGAGATTTCTCTTTTCGGTGCACTACGCTTGGGGGTGGCGTAGGATAGTGCAGAGCAACATTTGTTAATAATTTGAGATTTGCGGTCGGAGACACATAGTTCGATGAATTTGTAACTTCAGAGAGCGCATAGCGCTTTGGAGTACAAGTTATGTTATCATCTTCATACATTGTTCGCTAACATTATGCGTAAATACTAAAGCACAAAATATTCGCGTACTTTTTGACAACCCTTCTTCGAATCTAGTTGGCCGTTTTATAAACGGAATATTGTTTTAACGTATTATAAACAACATAATTTTTTGGTAAAATTATTCATATTGGATACTGAAAGTAAAACTCAGTACCACAATAAAACCTAAATTGTAAATAACCTAATAACAAACAATTTTGACAGCAAAGAAAAAAATGCGCGCGAGCGACGATATAGCCGAACAACCTTTAGAGTGATTGCACACTTGTTAGCACCGTACGCGGCGCATTTACAGAAAGACGAGTCATTCTGCACTCTGCAACGCAGGTACCGCAAGCGCTGTTCGGTAAGCAACGATAGCTAGTTAGTGTTGCCAATTATTGCTTTAGTTCAGTTTCTTAGTTCATCTGGTGTGAATACGTATAACTGATTTTAAGCAATAGAAAATATTCTTGTAATAAGCTGCTTATTACCAGAAGAAGAAGAAAATGAAATACGAAGACAAAAAGAATATGGATTCATAATATCAATTTTAAAACGCAGTTGCATTGAGAATATTATATGTTATTTCCTGATAGCCTTTGCTGATTCAGATATTGCGAATGTCGCAAATTATATAACTCTTCGTATTCTTGTACGTACAATATTAAATTAGTAATAATTAGTTCGTCCATTTTGAGCGTTTAAATTAGACAGGTACATGGAAGTTACTCGGCCGCTCAGGTACGAATGGCGCTCCGCTCGACCCTAGTAACGACGGTTGGAATGACGTCATCAACACGCTCCGCACGCGCCGCACCTGATGACGTCCTCAGCATGCATCCCTCGAATTCGGCTAACTACCGCATTTTATTGAAATACGACGCGTACGGTGCGGATAGGTATGCGTGGTTGCTTAAGATTTAATTTAATATAAAGAATTCTAAAATCTGTTACGTGCGGGGCGCGTACAATGTTGAGTTGCTGACAAGTGTGCCTTCAGCTTTAATAAAACGAAAAGTAACGTTTTAAAAAAATTCAATAACAAAACGCTATAAAATACCAACTGAACCGCGAAGTACTCGTAATATAGTCTGATCTGCATTAGTTGTGCATGGCATGGAGCTTTATTATAATCAGATAATTAGTGAGCAAGTGAAGTAGCTAATTTAATTTGTTACTTTACACTGAAACCAATTACCAATTCTGTTCTAAGAAAACTTTCCTATCTTTTGGATGATTGTGCTGCCCTTGCTATATTAGAATGCGAGGTGCGAGCAACTATTGACAAGGACTTTTTGGCGGGAACTCGAGAAGTGAAGTTTAGTGTTTGTTTAATTATTGTAAAAAATGTGTATGAGGAGTTTGTGGTTTAATTGCTATAGTTTATTAAACTTCATAGTGTTTTTCGTGCGTAGTATTTGTGATAATGATAAGCAAATAAAAGCGTGGGACTGCGTTTTTCGTGTGCTTCCAAGGAGTCCTCTTCTGTCCTCAGTAAACCTATTATCGCCTTACTGAGCGATTCTTGACTTACTTTGATGAGATCGGACATAGATAGGATACATTTTAGACTGAAATTGTTTAGACTGAAGTAAGAAGAATACTTTACACTGGCAGAATGTGATAATTGCACCATTGCGAAACATGAAGAAAAAAGAACCATAGACAATAACGGAAGTTACGGAAGTATAAAGACATGAGTTATCTATGAAAAGAGTTTTTTACACTGCGTCATGTCATGGCTGGCATGAGGCTTGATTGCTTTTCTTGCGAAAGAGTGCTTGGTTTTCTTTGAAAGTGGTGATCATTGACTTTTATTTACATTTCATAACAAAGTATTTTGAAATGTTTTTTTAGAAAGTGATCATAAGTATTCATTTGAAACTATGATCAATCTATAAGAACGACTTATTTTACTTTAGTGTAACAAAATGAACGACGGCGATTGGATTTGTGCTGATCCGAATTGCGGAAATATAAACTTTGCTCGTAGAGTTTCATGTTACCGCTGTAACAAAGATCGGCCCGATGGCCCGTTTAAAAAGAAGCTTGGCACAGAAATAGGAAAAACAGCGGCAGAAAAGTCCCGTGGTTTGTTCAACGCTGATGATTGGCAATGCAACAAATGTGCAAATGTGAATTGGGCCCGGCGTTCGACATGTAATGTCTGCAATGCTCCAAAATTTGGTGAAGTATGTAATTTCAAAATAGGAAATCAATATAATATTGTTACTGAAAAAAAAATAGTTTATATACATGAATAATTTGTTTATTGTAGGTGGAAGCGCGTACCGGCTACGGAGGAGGTTACAATGAGCGAGGAGTCGTCGAGTATCGAAGACGAGATGCGTCCTCTGACGACGAATATGATGAGTTTGGAAGAAAGAAGCGTAAACGCAAGTTTGATGCACATGACAAGGTAATTTTTTTTAGTTTTGTTATTAATATAAATATACTCAAACTTCAGAAAGTACATTGAAAAAAATAATTTATAAAACATGTCCTGTAAAATTTGCAATTATGGCTTACAATGTTCTTTCTGAACAGATTTGATATTATAACATCTCATTATGTATAATAATAAAGAATCAAATTATAAATATATGAATAAAGTTTGTTAAACAGCGACCATTATTAAAAATCATTAATTTAAACAAATCTGTGGATAATGGACAGAAGATTTGATATTAAGTTATACTGCAATAAGCTTTTGAAGCACATCATTATTAAAGTGGAGATAATTTTTCCTGCCTTCAGGTTGGCATCACTGAGGGGCCTGTAAACAGAAAGTTGCTACCAACAATGCAGCGGATGGAAAATAAGAGGAATCATGCATTTCCAGCATCAAACAAGTCAGTGTATACTAAAAGGCCGCATAATAGAATAAGTGGCAACCTCAGTGATGGATCTGTGTGTGATCTTCCTCCACTCTCTAAAGCTTCATTTAGGAGACCTCAATTCCAAAGGCAGACTGAGCGTCACAGACAAAATAACTGGTTCTTCAATTGTAAAGTAACTCAACCTCGCAAGAGGTACCACAGTTCAGAGGAAAGAGATGAAACAGAAATTTATAATACAAACAATAAAGAGTTATCCGTGAAGTCTAATTTTGGGAATAAAGATCAGAATGATCTGAATCACAAAGTAAATGATAACCAACAATATAAGAAACGTTCTAGTTCTGGTGATAGATATCGGACTGAATATATTCATAAATCAAACGAAGGTGATCCATCCATAATATACACTCGAATTGAGGATAGAGACCAAAATGTATTAAATAAAAAAATTGAAGTAAATGATCCATTCAAGGGATTATCTAACTCTGAAGATAGGAATGAGAATATGTCTCCTAACAAAACAAAAGAAAATGAACCAAGCAATATATTTCCTGATTCTGAAGACAAAAACAAAATTTTATTCAGTAACAAAATACTTGAAAAACAGTTGTCTAAACAGTCTTCTGGATCTCGAGAAAGAGAGTCTACTGGATTTAATTCTAAAACAAATGAAGTACAGTCACACACAAGATTCTCTAGTTCTGAAGACAGAAGTTACATTGTATTTAATCAAAAAGTAATTGAAAACAAACCTTACAATAATTTTAAAGGGCCCGAGGAAAGGCAAGTAACTACATTTAACTATAAAACAAGTGAAGTTCAGTCACGTAAGAGATTTTCGAGTTCTGGAGATAGAGATCTCACTGGATCATCTGGCTATGAGACTGGATCAAAGAAGAGCAGAAAGGATAGCTATGAATCATTAGACATTAAGACTTACAACCCAGTCATGGAGAATATGGTAACATCAACAAATAATGATGCAACTCTTGTAAAACAGACAGATAGTACAAATTATGAATTTACATATACTATTGATCAGAAAGTAAGGATTGCTGCTCTTGCTATAGCATATAACAATTGTAAGATTAGCAGAGAAAAATTTCAAAAATTTTCTGGCAAACCCGGACCTGACTTTAAAACAATTTTTTCATGGGTGCAATGCCTACTATCTACCGGTTGCTTAGTAGATAAACATTTGGAGTTTGAGAAGCAGTTGAAAAACACGAATCAAAATGTAGTTTTAAATAGCAATGTCAGTAAAACAAAACAAAGTATTGTTTTACCAAATCCTGAAGAAATTCCCCTAGAGCTTGACAGTGATGAAGATTGTATTGATAATAATAATCCTGTTCATGAGTCCATGATTCCAAGTCACAGAAGTATGAGTGCTGAAACTTTGCTTATTGGAGGTAATAATGAAAATGAAGTGCGAGCTACAGGTAGCTCTGTTAGTACATTAGAAGATAGAGTATCACATGCCAGAAGTCATTCTTCATTAACAAATCAGAGAACACGCTCCAGTTCACGTGAAAGTCATGATTCCAATTATCCTGACACAGATATTGAGCAGTTAAGGAATAAAAAAACAAGCTGCAAAAGTATTTCAAATAAATCAACTCCTCTCAAAAATAGATCAATAAATAATGACACTGATTCAGATTCAGTGTCTTATGATAGTGATGAAGGTGATTTCTTGTCAAGAGTTTATGGAAAAAGCAAGAAGCTTAATCAGATTGGCCAGAAATGGATGCATATTTCGACTAAAACTGCAAATTATATCCCAGATAATGTTTCAAGTTTTCAAGGATATAGTACAAAGTCACAAGTTCAACAGTCTCCATTAGCAACTGGAAGTATTTATGCCCCAAACACGCGTAATATGACTGCCAAGATCAGAGAAACAATAGTTAATGACACTGATGGCTGTTCAAGTGAATATGTGCCTACAAAATTAGGGCCTACAGTTAAAAAGAACTATCAATTATTTAAGGATAATATTAGAAGAAAAGGATATTGGGCTAAGGGAAATAGGGCATCCTTTCAAACAAATAACTATTTAAGAAATAAACCAGTAACTGGAACAGTTACAGAACCAAGGCATAGAACACATTTTGATGAAAATTTACATTTTTATCCATCTGTAGTGCCTCCTATAGTTGACAATAATCAAAATGAACATTTAGGGGAAGGAGAAAGTTATAAAAATGTCAACAATTTCTCAGTTTCTACTGCACCTACTATACCTACTGTTAATAACAATAATGAAAGGGAAAATTTTACTTATAATGACACTGGTAACTGTTTGGTTCCTAACAATATATCTGCTACAAATCCTCTTGTTGCCAGCAATTGCAGTGAAGATTTTAATAGTAATGACCACAATGTGAAAAACTTAGTGTTTTCTAAACAATACACATGTTTTGATAAACCGGTAGATTCTAATTTTTTAACTAAAATAAATGTTAGCGAATCCAGTGCTAATATCGCCAATTTTACCTACAGCTATACAAATGCTACTGCTCAAAAATCACCAGAAAATACATCTCGGATTTTTGATATAGTGCAAGCAAATCCTAATAAAAACAGAAGCATAATGGATATATTCAATGCTAATGTTCAGGTTCAAGAGTCTCCAGAGAGATACGATGTAGAAGAATATGACAGTGTGAGAAAAATTTATGAGACTCAATGGGATGAAGATGATGATGCACTCTACAATGATTCTAAAACTTGCGAAATGTTTCCTAATACTGAAGAAATAAGACCTCAAAGTCCTATGTCAAATGTTTCATATTCTATGAATAGAGAAATACAAGAACCATCTACACCACAAAAACCAAGTGCTGTTGATGTTGCAGAAAAACATGATCAATTAATAGATTTGTTAAAGGATTTCCATAGACAAACAGACAAGACAGATATGGCAGAACATTTATCACTAACACCACATAATGAATATGACACACATCAAAATTTACAAGAGAATTCAAATATGCATCAAAGGCCTGCACAATTAGAGCCTATACCCCCGGAACTTAATGACGAAATAATAGGTTTATCTGATGGTCATGATAATAATTTTTCACCTGAAAAGGCACCTAAAACCATAAGTCCCTCAAAAAAAATATATGTTATTGATTCGGTTACTATTAAACCAAACGATAATATTAACTTAATAATACATCAAAAAACTGAAAATCTGCAGACTACAAATCAAGAAAACTGTGAAGAAGCTAGGGAAACATTATTGCACCAAGAAGCAGTTAAACCTGTAATTACAGAAAATGTCAATATTAATTCAGAAATAACAAGTATTGTTGAATTGCCACATAAACAAATACCTCAAGTAGATTTTTCTAATTTACTCTCTGGAATAAATACAAATACACTTTTGCTGGCACTTCAAAATTTACAACAACTTACGCAAAACACATCAAATGATGCCAGTGCTCAACGTGAGCATCTGGAACAAAATGATATGGTGAATGACACAGAGCAACCAGTAGAGACTATTAATTTGACCAATGATGAGGATTGGGAGAAAGAGTCTATTACAGACAATATAGAAAAACAATTAGAGAAGTTGGATGGAAACACTGGTGATACTCCTTTTTTAAGTGATATATTTGATCCAGGTCCTGTGATAATGCCAGCAAGCTTATCAAAATTGAATATTAACCTTAAAACCTCTGAAAATAAAATTGAGTCTCACACACCTCATATTAATGAAAACGCGCCTGTTATTGGCAATTTTAAAAGCTTTGCATTACCAAAACCAATCCTACTGAGTAGACTTAAATTAACTGCAAAGGCAACAGATACTAAAACGAAGAAAGCTGGGCGGAAAGTTAAACGAAAGAAAAAGGTTTGTATTAATATTTGATATTATGCTGACAATAGTGCAACACTGACGCGAGTCGTATCCGCTACAGACCTAAATACCACATGAGCTTAACTAACAACCTAGGGAAGTTGCCAAGTTTCATTAAAATCCGTCCAGTGATTTTTGCGCGATGTGCGTTCACATACAAAATTACCAAACAATTTTGTTTTTATTATCATCATTCATACTCTATATTGCAATATTATTTTTCCATAAATAATACGGTCTTGTTATGATTTTATTATATGTATAGATATTAGTAAAGTTACATTATATTTTGTCAACAATTCAGTGTTGCATTATTTCAGGCATTTGTTTTATTTGAGCTTGTATATTTAGGGTCAATCAGGGTAGTAAGGAACAGAGGCAATTGAGAACATGCTTTAAAATGTATGAATTTATTAGAACATGTTCTTTAACACTGTTACTAATTAACCTGATTGATCCTATTGCTCTTTATATTTTCATTTTGTTCCAGGACAAGGCGTCTGGATCGCAGAATGAGGAGCAGGGCGAAGATGAGGAGGAGGAGGAAGAGGAGTCCGGAGACGAGGCTGACCTCTCCAAGTACGATTTGTGGGGAAGTGATGATGAAAAAGGAAATTCTTCCAAAAAAGGTGAGTTCGATCCCTTGGTTGTTAGTTATAAATTGCAATAAATTTAGCCCTTAAATGCTTTATAAGCAAAAGTCCGTAGTTCTCGAGATACTTCAGTTATTGACTTTTTAAACATCCTATTTTATTATTTAAAAATTCGTAATAAAAAACTTCAGTTGGGCTGATTCTTTTTTTTACTTTAGTTTTTGTATTTAGCTAACGCTTAAATAAATATCTAAAAAAAACTTATAAAATCTCTACTTCTACTTTCAAATACAATTTTTATTTAAAAATTAACTAAAAAATACTAATCACTTAGTTATTATAGTAATCTCTACCTACTCAAAATCAATACTTTTTTTAATTTATTATCCTCAATGTACAAATATTTATAAAAATGACCTCTTACTAATTTACGATTAGTAATGACGTTATAGAAGTACTGCTTTCTAAGAAAGATCGCCCTAACAATTATAGTTAATAGAGCATGCTACTTAGTAACATTTAATAATGTTGAACTACAGAATTTCCTAGAATTTTTTAAAGGTACTCCTCCTTATAAAAATCAATTGTTTTTGAAAAGGCAATAAGTTTGGGATGTCTCGAGAACTAGGATCTTATACTAATGGTAAATGGTTTTGCAATTTTAGCATTTAGTGTTTAAATTAGTTGCATTTTTGCAGCTCTATCACACTTTAAAAGGAATTTGATTTTCCAGATTAAGGCCATTCATTAAAACGTAAAAGTATTGATATAAATATTGCTTTTAATGAATGAAAATCTCAGAAGTGATCAGTAGTGACCACTGACTTGCCCACATTAGTCTACGTATAGGATAGATAAAAGGTAGGCTCGGCTTGTATTCGACGCACACCCCTGGACAGAGTATAAATAAATTAAACAAATATAGGAGTAAGACTACAATGATATCATCTGAAGGTTTAACTATTCTCACACTTACGTTTACACACCGCTTGATTGTACGGATAAGTGGGCGGGTATAAGGGTGGCCGTTATTCCTTCTATGATATGAACAGAACGAAAGTTCTATTTAAAAGAATCACATCTGATCCAGAACAAAAGTAGTCAATGTTCATAAAGAAAGTCCCATTAAAAGCAATGTCTCTTTATAGAAAATGCAGAGAAAGTCAAGGACGGGGAAGTTTCTAAGGATGGTGAACCAGAGCCGATAGATAATAATGGCCAGTCTGCTTCTCCAGACAACAAGAGCAGTAAGAGAAGGTTCGTTATAAAAGTAGGTGATTTTCCCAGTATTACACACTTTCTTATACTGGTAACTTTGCATACAGATATGCTACTCAATGTTTATGTAGAGATTGTTTTGTTGATATAGTATATACCAAATTCAATCATTATTTCTGATCCTTATCAAATCATAATTTTCTGTCCATGTAGATAGATAGATTCGCTTTATTGTACTCCGAAAACATACAGAGTAATAATACAAAGTACAAGTTATTAGGTGCTTACCTATGAAATGTCCGATTTGTAAATGAAACTGAAAATTTTTAGTCCTTAAAAAAATATTTATTACGTTGGTCGAAATATCACCCATATTGTCTACACACTTTCGCCACCTCACGGGCAGATGATTGATGCCACACCTGTAAAAGTCTCGTGGACGGGTATCAATGAATTCTTCAAAAGCTCTAATCACAGCTACTTCAGATTCAAATTTTTTTCCTTGGAAAAAGTTGTCAAAAGGTGAGGGAGAGTCTCCAGGTATAGCTCTTGGAAGTTTAAACTGTTGTATGAGAATTGGGATGGTGGGGCGGGCATTGTCATGAAGAAGAAGTGGAGATGAGTGATTGACCAATTTGGTTGCTTTGTTGTCAGCTTTCCATCATCATCTGCAGCTCCTTACATTTCACATCTGCATCAATCGTTTGACTGGCTCGCAAGAAATTATCGTGGACAATACCGGCACAGGACCACCAAACTGATAACAGTAGCTTTTATTATCTTGCATTTTGCACATTGTTGGGCTGCAACTTCTAGATTCACGTTATGTTTACGTACGGTTATCGTACAGGATCCATTTCTCATCACAGGTCATGATGCAATTCAAAATTTCTTCGTGTTTTAGTGACGGTTCAATAACACAGTGCACACTTCGACGTGTTGTTGTCGCTGACGTTCGTTCAGTTCATACGGTACCCACTTTTCGAGCTTCTTTATTTTGTCCATTTGACGCAGATGAACCAATATTGTTTTATCACTAACATGAAACCCTTCTGCTAACTCAGTTGTAGTTTGGAGATGGATCTGCTTCCACTATAACCTTTAATTCATCGTTATTAACCTTGGTCGTAGGCCGTCTGTGGGCCTCATCCTTAAGATCGAAATTTCTAGAACGGAAGCGTTAAAACCATTGACGCACGGTGCGATCATTTGTGCTGTATGGCCCATTCATTTTTTTTTTGTTATATTGATATTGTGACACTTTTGATATTATGAGCTGTTTGACTTGCGTTAGTGCCGAGACGAAACTCGTATTCAACAGCACGATTTTTTAATTTATCGATTTTACATTCAAGACAACTACATGAACAAAAATGAAATACTGATTTTGAAATAAGAATACTCTTAACTATTAGATGCATTTTCTTTTATTTTGCAATTCGAATTAGAACAGAAGATATCGAAACTCAAAGTGGCCAATAATAAAATCAGCCATTTCTTATGTAAGCACCTAATATTACAAGTATACCCACTGTTGCCTCTTGTTTGCTAAATTTCAAAAGCTGTAGACATCATATGCTTGTTGTTCCGGAAATAATTCTCAATTGTGTAATCAATTATGTATAGTCAGCCAATGATAATGTTGAGTGCTTCAATTTGTTTTGATTTGACATTTCTAAAACTTAGGGCGACTTTCGCTTACATGTCCATTTATACACTACCGGTCACCTGAATCGAGCCAACCTGCATTTTCAATTTTGATGGCCTTAAGCTGAAAAAAAATGCTTGATCGATCAAAAGGTTTTTTATGAAGTTTTTGAAGCTAACATACTAGCCATCATTTCAGTATGCAGTTGTTCCAAATTTGAAATCAGAGTAATGAAAAAATTGAGTATAAGTGTAACAAGTCGTGTGTCACGGTCTTTATCATGGGGAAGACTTGTATTGGATTTTTGAAGAAAACAATGGTTTTCCTAAAAAAATTATTCAGTAACTGGTATTGTCCTCAAGAGCGTTTACGACGGCACGGCTGTCATGCGGTTTGGCATGGAATCATTCAACGTCCTTATGACATATTGTGGAATGTTCTCCCATTCTGCCTTTATGGCAGTTTTCAGCTTCTGCAAGGTCTGCAGAGCTGGGTGATGAGCTCGAACACGCCTCCAGCTCATCCCATAAATGCTTTATGGGATTCATATCTGGGCTTCTTGCTAGCCATTCCATGACTGTGATGCCGACGTTATGAAGGCATTCCCGGACAATTCCTGCAGTGTGCACTTGCATTATCATGCAAATGAAATCTTGGCCAACAAACCCAGCATATGGTATCTCCCAAGTCTCTAGGCATTGACAAATGTAACGGTCGCGTCGCCATTTATTGGTGGCAGCTGCTGTCCCGTTATAACTAGCCCTGCCTTCTGAGGAAATTCCTCCCCAGACTGTCCATGACCCCTGCTGTTACTGACTACAGCATTGCACAAAACGCTCTCTTTTTTCGGTACATCTTCCTCCTTCTATCATTACCGTACGTACAGCATAATCTTGGATTCATCAATGAAGAGTTCTGGCTCCATTGACGTTGAGTCCAATGCAAATGTTCTCCCGCAAACTGAAGGTACGCCATTCGGTGAGCTCGTGTCAGTTTTGTCCCATTGGCTGGCTTATATGGTTTTATATCACTTTCTTCGAGTCTCCTAACAATCCGATCAACCACTCCATGAAAGTCTGGAAGCTGTTCTTGGATCTGCACTGAGGTCAGGTGAAGATAAACCAATCTTGTCTTTCCATAGTCACTCGGAATCGTGGTCCTTCTGTACGACGAACGAACCCGCCAGTTTAGGTATTGATGGTACACTCTTTGAACAGCACAACTGCTTAAATAAAGTTGTGCACTGACATTTCGCTGAGTAAGCCGAGATTGAAAAAGTGCCACAGCTTGCGCGGCTACTTCAGGTCCAGTATCTATAATTTTAAGGTCAATTCAATTCAATTCAAATGTCAGGAAAAAAATAAGGAAACTTTTATTGAAAAACAACACAAATCAAACATGCTCCAATTCAAACTTTCTCATTTTATTCTGTGGTTCAAATTCGTGAATTCAAATTTGGAACAATAGCACACCAATATAATGTTGAATATGCCAGCTTCAAAACTGCTTTAATACTTTTTCTTTGCCCTAACATTACTTTTGTTTCAGGCCTTTATACATAAAAATGCAGGTTGGCTCGATTCAGGAGTGTATTTGGAACTCTTTTCATTGTATGTTCTTTCAGGCGAACCAAACGCGAAATTATTCAACATTCATTATTTTCTTCAATGCAGGGTAATTGGGAATATTGAAGATTGTACCTTAATAAATATTTTTTTTTACTATATAATTGACCTTCAATTATTCTGTTGTATTGATTGACCCTAAATATCTAAACTCAAATAAAACAAACAAAACTAAGGTCAGAAAGAAAACTTACATTTTTAAAAAGATATTTATCATAGCGTGTGACGTGTGAGTTGTTAATAAACACAACTGTTTGTGTACCAGTTTAATACAAACCAAACGGATATATCATTTTCCAATTTACATTGTGCAACACAAACATTTTGTATCTACTCTCACACTCAATTATCCCTATTCCTAATTTACCCGTATTGACCCTTTATTTGTTTTAAATATGTGACGTTATCAACTTATCACGGAAAAGGGGCCTTGTCGTTTCTAGTTCTCGAGACATTCAAACTAGTGAAATCACAAAAAAATATTGTTTTTTTATATATTGCCCTGTCTTAAAGATCAGACACTAAAGCTTATTTTTGACTAAACACATTCTTAAAACAACGAAATTTTGAGGAAAAATGTCTAGTTGAAAGTTTAGTGAAAGGGTAGGGTACCTTGTTGTCACTTGCATTCCGTTCGGTACTTGCGGCGTACGACAAATCAAATCATTTTATTGTGGAGCATGTACATATGTTTGTTATATAATATTATATTTATTATTATTCATTACTATTTAATAATTATCGCCACTTGTCCGCGCAACACAAGTGGCATCGTCTTTGTATTGCATGAATTTGTGATCGATCATTCGGTCGTCGGCCGTGGAAACCGCCAGTTATAGAATTAATTTTGTCAGTCATGGATATAGAGATAGATATACTAATAATATAATCACAATAAACAAGAAACAGATCTACTCGTACTACACTACTGACTTAGTACACACTATCCGTAGTCATGTGAAAATCATAACTAAATGATTTTTAATGCTGAAGAGTCATTTTACAAAAAGATTTAAAATAAAAACACTAAACTTTTTATAACAGACAACGAGGTTCCGTTTCAAAAATGTATGGACAGAAATATGAACAATTTACTAGACTTTAAAAGTATTTTTTGATAAAGTAATAGACATCACTGGGTAAATTCAATCTCAGTTGTATTACTATTAGTATAATATGTTGATTTTCAATAGTTTTATAACAATTTGTTTATCGTTGTTATCAAGGATAATGAAAATAGGTAAAATATCATATGATAACTTTTAATAAAAACACCTTACTATGGTTGTCTTGCCCGTAAGCACATAAAATTTAACTTAATAATTATTAATAAGAAATTGTAAATAAAAAATAATATATCGCATCGCGATGTATGTTTTCTATGCTTGATTGTTGGGAGATTTTTGGATAAACCTTTAAACAAAGCTGTAAAATACATTTATTACCCATAAACGCAGATCTTCTAGTTGACAAATAACATCTATGTAACTTTCAACGGGAACATACTTTTTAGTCCTTAAACTTGAAATGAAATATCATTGTTTTTCAAAGTTTTAGAAAATAATATCCTTATCACATACATGATATATACATATTTCGATAGATATTTTTATGTAGATTTTGGAAACATCAATAAGTCCTATCGACAATAAGGTCCTTTTCCCTGTTAATGTCACATATAATTTAATGATTTGGAACATTGGCTTATCGATTTCTGATCTGCGGCTTGTTGTGTAGGTCTAGGAGCTCCTCGTCGTCGTCGTCCTCGTCCTCTAGCTCGAGCTCCAGCCGCAGCTCCTCTCCCGCGCACACCAAAAATAAGTCAGTATCTACACTTATTACTGTTAAAGCTTTTTATTTGTTGGCTTGACTACTTTTCGTTTTTTCGTAAATAATGTTACGAATATATGATATAATCTATGATACATTTATATCATATATGATATAAATGCAGATCTGTAGCAATTCGCTAATTAGAGTGCTTTCACAATGGTGATTCATGATCCTGTGTTCATTGAGACGAGTAAAGAACGAGCATGCAACGCATTCGTCGCGATTTCACAGCGTTTGTAGCGATTGCGTCACGATCTTGCAGATTCGCAGCGATTCTCCTAAAATTTGCGATGTCTTAGTTTTCACTTTCGATTGAATCGTCTTTTAAGTATCAAAGTATCTCCTCGTTGAGTCCATTTTGTGACCATCGATACAAAGAGCGGTGACGATGACACGGCGTCAACGCCGCGACAGTCGTACGCTTGCGGCGAGCACCCGACGAGCTCGCGACGCCCTCGCCACGCGCACTTTGCTTTCCCGTTCATGAGTCGCTTTGCTAGACACACGCTCGCAAATCGCCAGTATGAACGGGCCCTTTAGTATTTAAAATTTGAATTACGCATGGCATGCCAGACGCCGTTAAGTTACCTTATGCAAGACTGCAAGAGCAGTGAGATTGGGAGGCGCCATGACGTAATATTTGATATTGTCGTTACCTTGTAGATTTGATGACTTCATATTGAACAGCGAGCGGGAATCTGTAACGGGCTCGCCGCAGCGGGGCGCGCGCTCCCGGTCGCCGCATCCGCGCGCCTCCGCGCCCCTCCCACGCCGCAAGTCGCATGATTCGCGTTCGCAGGGCGAATCTAGGTATGTCCGTACTACCATAAAACATCTCACTGTAGGGCACAGACCTTCCCCTGTAATTACGGGGGTTTTTGTAACCACGTTTTTGTAATCAATTTAATTATGAATCAGTATTTTTTTTTAATTATTTGGTATACGGTTTGTTAGGTATCAGGAAAAATAGTGCAAACTACAAATAACATGTTTTAAATAAAAAAAAAATTCTTTTACAACGTGTCACCCGAATAACGCTAAACTTAAACATGTCAACCAATTTAAAATAGATAAAACCGCTCTAGAAAAAATAAAATTATATTAAAGAATATATTAAAAGTTTTGTTGTCTTGTCTAAAACGTTTGTAGCGCGCTCATTACTCAGACCGGGCGCCTAGCGCCTAGAGGGCGCTCGCCATGCGACTCGGACGTAACGCATATCTATACTTCTATACTAATATTATAAATGCGAAAAAGTGCCTCTGTCTGTTACCTTTTTACGGCTCAACCACTGAACCGATTTTGATGAAATTTGGTACGGACATAGATCGAAACCCAGGGACGGACATAGGATATTTACCGCAATCATCGAATTCCACGCGGGCGAAGCCGCGGGCAGAAGCTAGTAAAAAAATATACTAGAAATTGTACTATAAAAGTTAAAATGAAATGAAAGAAAGACCTATTTTAAAAACGGTACCATTGATTATGCTCCGGGTAATGAACAACTTATTTTCAACTTTTGCGTTATTTCAGTGTCATATTGTATAAATAAATAAATCTGTGTGGAGTGTCGACGTTCGATGTCAACGTCAACGTGTCTGCTACCACAATACGCTGGCGATAGCTATTTTCGCTCATTACAGGAAACATTGCTTAGTGTCGCTATCGTAAACATACGTACATTAGTAAGGTGTGAATACTCGCTATTGCGATGCTAAATGGCTCGAAGTATAGCTAGTGCATCTCTACGGTCTATAATAGACAAGCTCAGAGGTTGACGTGGCTTCTAACTTTGGAGATCTAAGAATGATTTTGGAAGCGGGATTGGGGAAATAGGGACAAATAGAATCCGATGGAATGGGACTGGGGGGTTTTGGCACGTTTCACTCACTACTTAACGCTTTGGGTTTTGCAGCAATTGCACTATTTAGTGTACCATCGATCAACCAACATACAGACATGTAGCAATATGGCCCTGTAAATGTGACAGTTGCAAGGTGATTTTGACCGCCTTTCAATTCAAACTGTCATTTGGTGGTAAAAAAATACCAAGAAAGTGTTATTGATAGTTAATAAATATGGAAATAATTGAAAAACAATACTTTTCATATATAAACCAAAATAATATCATCAATGATACAATATTTGGCGGTAAATATGTTTACGAAATTAATTTTAAGTAAATAAATATAGAAAAGAATCTTAAAAACGTAATTATCACAAGTCGTTTTTGGTAATAGTAATATTTTATTTATGTCACGTCTTGTTAATCACTCATGCCAATAACTTGTCACAAGGAATTATCCATCTCCGCATTTTGGTTGATTGATGTAGTGCGCGTAGGACTTACGATAAAGAGATACTTTGTTATTGTTCTTAGGAGTCACGAGCCACCCCGTGACAAAGATCGCGCTCGCGACCGCCGCGAACGGTCGCGGGGGCGGTCGCGCGGCGACGACCGCAAGGAGCGCCGGTACAGCCGCGATGCGCCCGCCAATCATTATAGACACCGCTAGGTTCACGGCAACAACCAAATTAATTGCCAATCGATCGCACGATTGCAAACTTCCTTGTGTTCTTTTTGTGATTTGGTACCGTTGTCCTCGCCGACAATCCCGGCTGGTGGGGATCAGTGGAGGTTTAGTGGGGACAACGGTACTAAACCATTATTGTGGCTTTATCTTTCGTATTAATTGTTGTTCAACTGAACATCTTTGTTTTACAACATTGTATTTGCGGTTGGCATCACTTAACCGCTTATTCAATATGTTAATAATGAACTGCAAAGTAGTTTGATTCGAACGCTCAATTGATCAATGGAATGAACATGTTTGCGGCCATATCGGGTCGCTGTTTGGCTGTTAGCCGCTATTGGAGGGCGTTGACCTTTTGACGGTGCATACTCGTATATTATGCCGTGTTTAGTTTGTTTCGGTGGACAATCACACGCGAAGCATGTGCATTGCGAAATGTTCACATGCAGACCGCAAACGCGTAACTATGCTCTTTTTTCGTCTTTTGCGCATGAAGGAGGCGTAGAACGCATAGCGGATTTATTGCGTTAATCCATTCGCGAAATGATGTGAAGAGGATCACTCGCATAATGACCAACACGCACAAAGACAAATGTTGCCTAATGACCACTACACAAAACTACATACCTACATAAATACTTACCTACACATACAGGTTAGCACAAGTAGTCAAACTTTTCCCGAAAGCCTGTCCAACTGTGATGTTTGAATACTCTGATTTTCTAAAGGAATGTTTTTGGTCATTATGCGTATTAGCTTATCTTCCGCGTGTTGGTCGTTTTGAATATTAGTCATTCTGCGTATTGGTCGTTTTGCGTTAACTGAAATTGATCATTAAGCGAGTGATCCGATGCGAAATGTGCCCTTCAAGGGGACCTGACCTAGAGTCTACAACATAGCCCCTTTGTACGTACAGATTATGTATGTGTAAGAGTGATGGTTGTTGAGAAAGTTGTAGGTATGCATTTCTGTCTTGCGAGTGCGTATACGAAGGTTATGCTATGTTGGCTGTGCCGCGTGCTAAAGCATGCATGTGTATGACAGGTGAATGAAAGAAATATATTTAGTGGGCGGGTGTAAGGCTTGGGTCATACACCTTCCAAGTTCGTCGAACTTACACTGGATAAAACGATGTTTCTTGATTCGAAGATAACTGAATACAGATTCAGAAACATATTATTATACTTTAGGTTCCTCCTCGAAATGAAATTCTAGTCTGAAGCCTAAAAGAATTAATAGACAATCTGAATATTTTGTAATGTGCTACCGTTTCTGGCATATGACGCGGGCAGCGAATTTCAATTCGAATTTACAGGGAATCTATACAGAACCGTTTAGCAATGTAGACATAGAGAAGAATAGAGCGAACACGTTTAGGAATCAGATACATTTTGTAAAGGAGATAATTTCAGGTGGCTAAAGTGGAAATGGGATACTTGACCGTTTCTGAAATATATATATATATATATATATATATAATATGCATTATGGTTTATTCAACGAGATAAAACGTAAATATTTCAAGTAATTTTCGAAATTCATTAAAATAATTGGTAGATATAAGCTATATCTATAGATATACTCATATGTTTGTAATCGCGCTGTAGAAGAAAGAGCTATTTATTATTTATTGCGTTTCTTTTACTTGTCACTTCAAGTCTTTTGTGTAATTAATTTTTATTTTAATTTCGCAGATAGGTTTGTAGTACTATTTAAACTTGCTCATTTTGTACACATTTTGTTCAGACCCGATTTACAATATAAAATAGGTTTATAAGATGCGTAAATGATCGATTTGTATGAGAAACTATTTTTTTTTATTGTTACAAAAGTATTTATTATGTAAGTATTGAACTATATTATCTACACACTTTCGCCACCTCACGGGCAGTTGATTGATACCACTCCTGTAAAAGTCTCGAGGACGGGTATCAATTAATTCTTCAAAAGCCCTAATCACAGCTACTACAGAATCAAATTTTTGTCTTGCAAAAAGTTGTCAAAATTTCGAAAGAAATGGAAATCTGTCAGGGCAAGGTCCGGTGAGTATGGTGGGTGAGTAAGAAAGGCATTGTCATGAAGAAGTGGAGATGAGCGATTGACCGAACTTGGTTGCTTTGTTGCCAGCTTTTCCATCATTGTCTGCAGCTCCTTACAGTACACATATGCATAAATCGTTTGACCGGTTCGCCAGAAACTAGTGCACAATTCCGGCACAGGACCACCAAACTGACCAGTAGCCTTTTCTTAGTTATATTTCTTGCGTTTTGCACATTGTTGGGCTGCAACTCCTGGATCCACCCACTGATACGAACGTTTACGGTTATCGTACAGGAGTCATTTCTCATTACAAGTCACGATGCGATTCAAAATTCCTTCGTTTTAGTGCACACTTCGACGCGTTGTTGTCGCTGACGTTCGTTCAGTTCCCACTTTCCGAGCTCCTTTATTTTGCCGATGGGAGGCAGATGAACCAACATGGTTTTATCACTAACATCAAACCCTTCTACTAAACTCAGCTGTACTTTGAGATGGATCTGCTTCCACCGTAGCCTTTTTAATTTATCGTTATTATCGTTTATTTGTCGTAGGTCGTTCGTGGGGCTTATCCTAAGATGGAATTTTTCAGAACGGAAGCGTTCAAATAAATCGACGCGTAGTGCGATCCGTTTGTAGTGTTTGTGCGCGGCTCATACACTATTGATATTGTGACTTGCGTTGGTGCCGCAATGAAACTGATATTGAAAAATAGCACTAATTTTCAATTTATCCATTTTATTTTCAAGACAATCACATGAACAAAATTTTAGTACATAAAAACAAATGAAATAAAAATATTGCAGCTTGCATAGTTTTATTTTGAAATTCGAATTAGAACAGAAGATATCGAAACTCAAAGTGGCCAGTAATAAAATCGGTCAATTCATAGGTAAGCACCTAATAGTATCTACCTGTCTTAAATTATTTTTTACAATCAAATACCCTTAGTTCGAATATTGTTTTAGTCGGAAATATAAAAGTTCTACCTAATTTTAAGTCATTAAACGTGTTCTGCTCTGCACTCGATATACTCGATAAATGTATTAAAAGTGGATTTAGGTTTTATAATGTGATTGCAATGAGTATGAGTAATATCTTATAATAAAGATTTTAGTCGGTTTGATTCATATTTATCTAATAAAAGCAGTCTTAAAACAGTTTGGGTGGGTTACACCAATAGTCTGGAGCGGACTTCATGAAATGTCGAGTAAAATGAAAAGATTTAATTTAAATAAAAGGTGTAGATAAATATGAACATTGTAACTTCTGCGACAGTCTAGTGAGATTGTTAGAGAAAACGCATAAAGTCGATGCAACAATTTATTCGTACTTGCATTCCGGCCCGCGTCTAGTTAGGCCTTTTTAAATAGGATCAATCTGGCTGATTATATAAATCTTATATAATTTATAAATCTTTATAAGCTGTAAAATAAATCTTATATTTAACCCAAAAATTAATGCATGTGCAATTTATTATCCTGGTTACCACCCCTACTTGCAATTGTATCTGGTACGATAAAACGACTCGCCATTTTTGCACAGACCATATTTTCTTTAGTACTTTGTGTACTTCGAGTCAATGTAGTATATGTTACGAGTGTGCAGCTAGGCTTACATTTTCTGTACATATTTTTAACACTATTATATTAGTATAACGTGAAGAATCTTTATTGTGCTTTACGGTGTATTTTGTTGAATATTGCGTTTTGTATTACACTGGTATTTTAAAATTGAACACTATCAGCTATGTTTGCTAAGGGTTCAATGTAAATTTTTATCACGAAGCTACCTAAATGTGATCTCAACGTTGGGTTTTACCGTTTTTGTTGCATTTAAGAATCCCGTGTATTATGGAAATGCAAAACAAATCTGAAATGCTGTTCTTTAATAATTAGCGAGTAGATGTTTCTGTGTCGTTCCTGTAAATATTAAACATCTTAGTTAGGTATAGTGCAAGAATTTTTTATTTTGTTAAAATAGACGAATATATTTTAAGCATTGTTTTATTTAATACGTCACAATTTAGATGTGAGTGCGATTGTATTTTGTGATGTGATACCGACGTGAAATGAAAAAGCATTGGACAATCTGGCGTTCGCGTGATTATATTTTTTTTTTGCTTTCGTAAACTAATATACATAGTTACTATGGCGACCATTGATACAATGGTGGTCTAGTGTTCATTTTCGTTGCCTTAACTGAAAGTACAGTTTCTACAACGTCGCAATTGCGATTGGCGTTACCTAACCGTCTATTGAATAAGTCTACAATGAGGAAGGATAGCAACAGTTGATTTGCCAATACTATTAACAGTGGTGGTGTGCAAAAGGGTTTACAAAATGTCGATCTACGCATGCGGATAGCACGCGATTAGTTAGATGTAAGTTTTGGCGATTGCACTCTCACTCGACGATCATGAAGGTATAAGTTTGCGTTAACTAAATAAGCATATGTATCGTATGACTTCAAAAGACAATTATTTTCTTAGAGCCTGTAACATTTAGTTATTTATACATCATTTTAATTTAAGCTAAGTACTGGTAAAGTATTTACCAATAAAATCAAAATAAACGGAATGTGTTTTATTTCATTTATTTAGATATTTAATTTTATATAGTAAACGTAGACAACATCACTTGAACAACTATAAACAAAACTAACACCAACAATTTTAAAGTTGGAATCGAAAACCGTTTTAAATTAATTTAATCTTTTGTTGGGCCATCTGCAAAAACAAATATAGGAATTAGGAACCGAGTTCCTATACTTAGGCTGCGTGCATATAGGTCAAGTTTTCTTAATCTGCTTTGGAACTGAATCGTTTAACGATTATTTTACAAAAGTTTGAATGTTCTAAATCTTTGAGGTTTTGTCAAAATTAAAGTAGATTCCCACAAATAAAATTATGAATCTGACATAGATAAGAATTTAATATACAGTTAGGTAAGTATAAAATACAAACCTCCATCCAAGCACCGACATTCCTGCAACAACATCATATGATAATGAATCTGCACTTTTATAAAAATTGCATTTGAGAAGCATAGAAACAGCAGTCGACCAATGATAATGTTGATCACTTCAAAGTTGAATTTCAATTTGACATTTCTTTGACATAAGGGCGATTTTCGCTTGCAGATCTATTAACTTGTCACTTTATATTTAGAATTCTATCACTGATTCAAACGAATCGGACGCGAAATTGCTCAGCATTTTTATAGCCTCGCCGTACGAGGCACTATTTTCAGTTTACACGATATGTGGTTTATAAGATAAACTGACATATACACCTATTGTGTCTCATTAGAGTCATTAGTGAAAATATTTCATACCTTCATAGTGAACATGCCTATCGGCAGGTTAAACTAGTGAAGAATGGTACCTACAGATTATCCTATTGTTCCTATTCCTCATCTCTTTGAGAGTATCCTTCTCTAAGCGTAGCTATCTATAGGATTTGTTCCCCGGAAACAATCTTGTGTCGTCTCTAGTTTTTGGCGAAGCTGTACAATTCTATACGCATGCTCCCAAATTAAATTCCTTCCCAGACTTTTTCGCAACTCGCAATTTTCAAATCGGTTTTACTCACGATATACATTTTCTTTCACTAGTAATAATTGTAAAAAGAAACAACTACAAGACTCGAAGTGTTAACGTTGACGAAGAAGAATACGTAGGTACAATTAGCCGAAAAATACTAGGTTAATCAATAAGTTTCTGGAATCGGATACTTTACATTAAATTATATGAATGCAGTTCTATTTCATTCATATCTCAAATTCGGTAGTAGCCAGTATCAAAAGAATTAAAAAAAACTGTCACCAATATTTTTTTCGTTGTTTATATTTGGCGGAATATTTTTTAGTGTGCAAAATGGAGAAAATCGATGTTCGTGGGGTTATTAAATATTTCTCCCTGATTTTTTTTTCTACGAAATGTGTTTTTGGTGAATTTCAGTATACTTTGGGAGACCAATGCTCTGTCTTATTCTACAGTAGCATACTTGCGCGTAATTTAAACGCGGCAGATCCGTCTGTAACGACGACACTCGCTTTGGGTGCCCAACAACCGCTGCTACTGAAGACAACGTTAAAAAAATTGAAGAAATTGTTAAGACAGATCGACCTGTCATTAGCTGATTCGTCATTTAGCTGAGATTATGAAACTTTCGTTCGGGGTAATTCAGTTCATTTTAACTCATAGCTTAAAATTTAAACAGGTGGCCGCGCGTTGGGTTCCACGAATGTTAACGCACGGACAATAGAAAGTAAGATTTGGCAATTATAGACCGAGACCCAGAATCTTTTCGACTACGTTTCGTGGCCGTTGATGAAACGTAGGTTCGCCCTTTTGACCCGGAGACGAAGAACCAAAGTAAGGGGTGGAAAAGATCGTCCTACCCGCCAGCCAAGAGATTCAAGGTCTCTGTGTCCGCTGCCAAGATAATGGCCTCGGTCTTCTGGGATGCGGAAGGTATCATTATGATTGATTACTTAACTAAAGGACAGGCAATAACTGGAGAGTATTATGCAACATTGTGTAAAAAACTACACGAGGAAATAAGAAATAAACGACGTGGAATATTGCGTGGCGGAGTGCTTTTTCATCATGACGATGCACCTGCGTATCGGTCTGATGTTGCAGACGCTGCCATCCGAACGGCTGCGTTTCAGTTGATGCAACATCCGCCATATTCTCCGGAACTAGCTCCTAGTGATTTTCACCTTTTTACCAATTTGAAAAAACACTTGCGTGGTATAAAATTTCACGGAAATGTTGAGTTCATGTGCGCTGTAAAGTCTTTTTTCGATACCCAGGATCAGGCCTTTTCCTCCAAGGGAATTCAGCAACTTTTAAAACGTTATTCAAGGTGTATTAGATTAAAAGGTGATTACGTTGAAAAATAAATACAATTTAGATATACCTACGTTTCCTAAAGTTTCAATACTTTTCCAGAAATATATTGGTCAACCTAGTACATGGCGTAGCAATATTGAATCAAAACTTACAGAAGTAACAAGTTGCGTCTTGTCAAACGGTTTACCGGCTTCACTCTTTTTACGTGGAGATGAGGTGCACACGGTGTCCACTGCACGACCTGCGAAAATTAATGAAGGGTCTCTAAGGATATAATGAAGGCTGGCTATGCTACGCTGCCCGGAGCTATGTTTGACGTAAATGCCTTGTTTTTGTATGAAATAAACTCACAGTTTTACCATACTGAGCTAGCTGTATTTGAGGTGTGGCTAGAGGAAGGGACAAACTTAGATTGTGACCACAATTTGCAAATCAACTTAATCGGACCTACATAGCATAATCCATAAGTTCAAGGTCACAACGAGCTATGGAGAGGGTACGCTCGGAGTTTCATTGCAGGATAAGATCCAAAATGAAGACATTCGCCAAAGAACCAAAGTCACCGAGATAGCTCGTAGAACCGGCATGTTGAAGTGGCAATGGACAGCTCATACTTGCCGCAGGACCGATAACCGAAGGGGTACACGAGTCCTCGAATGGAGGCAACGTACCGGTAAGCGCAATGAGGGACGCTCTCCGGCCAGGTGGACCGACGACTTAAGGAATTTCGCCAGTGGTGGCTGGATGAGAAGAGATGAGGATCGTGTGTGGTGGCGAGCCTTGGGAGAGGCCTATATCCAGCGGTGGAGAGAGATAGGCTGATGGTATGGTATATATTGAAAATAATTTCACCGGCTTGCTTATTTATCGGTTTTCCTTGTCTTACAATTCTTCGGCATCTTTACGAAAGCGACTCTTATAGTTGACTGTAGTGGATAATAATGTGACTTCAAGGCGTTAGTGAAGGATTATGACATCCATCACAAAATGATTACATTGACAGGATACGTTTTTGAAAATTATATATAAAAAGGTAATTAAAATGAGGTCGGTAACAGTTGACGAAAGCAAATAAATATATAGGGTACGTATAACATTTATTATCTATTGAAAAAAATATTTTGGCGGTATTAGTAGCTCTATATATTTATGAATTTGATGTTTGTCGAAGATACCAGAATATTCCAGATGGCTAATGTTTTCGTGCTAGATCTGTACCTACTAGCCTTAGGGCCGGCGCACACCCGGTGATATGAAGCGCAGAGCATGCTCGTGCAGGCTCTTAGTTCGCCGCGCACACCAGGCGATTTAGACCGCGCTACTTTTTACGCGATAATGTGTGACTTGTGTGAGCATGCGCGCGTCTTCTTGCAAGTATTACAAATTGGCGGCATGAGTGGTTGGCGGTGCCCGCCGCGCATGCCGCCGCGTCGACTCAAAGTTCGGTTCGCGACGTAGCGCGCACGCTCTTTTAGTCGCACCCCTGTGCGCTCGAAGACTTGTAGGTGCGTTGGAGAATTTTTGATCTTATTCCGATGTCGATTGTTGATTGTTCTTTTTTAATGTAAACCTAGCTGCGTTGAGCCAAGCCGGGTCTGGCCGCGCCGGCCCTTAGACAGGAGCATGCAAAGGGACAAAAAATGTAAAAAATTGCACATATGCGCGTTGGAAAGAGCCATTCCGTAAGTTTGCACAGACACTGCTCCTAACACGATTCAGTACGTATAATCGCAAACTAGGAAGGACCATTCATTATGAGACGAATTATTTTCTCAGTGCTTCATGCGCGAGTTCTGAACTGTGTGTGGGGCGGGGCCTATTCTATTTCACTTTTACAAACTGAAAATTTAAATCGTTCAGTGCCGTTTTTGTTTGTGTACAATTTATTTGTAATTGAAGTAGTTTTTTGAATTTTTGCGAAGGCATTCTTATCTACAAAGCAACTATCTACATAAATGGAATTCGATTTGATCGATTTTTACTTACCAGCACCAGCGATTGCACCTTCCGTTGCGCTGACTTTATACAACTGAAAGATTAAGATAGTTTATATTTTGCGTTTGTCATTTATTTTATGTAGATCATGTCAATCTTTTTATAATAATAATAATAATTCAGGACGGGACGATATACAAGACACTCACATCCGTTCTGAGCTCCAAGATAGATATATTTCGAGATCGAAATATCTCTGAAAATAGATCTTGAAAACTCAGAACGGATGTAGAGGCCGTAGCAAGGAGCTGCTTCTTATTGACGCGATCGTTGGCAAACTGATCAGACGCAACCGCCCTAACCTTTTCGCTGCCTGGATAGACTACAAGAAGGTGTTCGACTCGGTTCCCCATTCATAGCTCTTGAGGCTTCTCGAGCTGTAGGTACAGACGGTACAGCTCGACACTTCCTCGAATCATGCATGGGACGAATCATCGTGTCTTTTAGGGGAACGTGTGACGGCTGCCGATGACCGAATTGACATAAAAAGGGGAATCGTCCAGGGCGATTGAGTCCACTTAAGTTCTGTCTTGCGCTAAACCCTCTGAGTACACTCTCGGCACGGGCTTTAACTTTCGGAGAGGAGGTACACGGGTGACCTGCCTTCACTACATGGATGCCCCCACCGCTAACAAACTGGAGGAACTACTAAAGATCACTAGATGACTAGTAGTTCCATCAGAATGGAGCTGGGTGTTGATAAGTGTGCGGTCCTGCATGTGGAGTGGGGACTGATCGTTCGTTCCGATGTAGTCGAGGTCAGCTCCAATCGGACAAAAACTCTCCGAAACAGAAACTATACCGTCTGGCACAGTACACAGTAATCTATGATATGATACGAGTAAGTATGGATATAGTTTATTAATTTCTTCGTTACTTTCACTCTTTTTCCACAGACTGGAAAACAATGGAAAAATGACGGAAAATAGTTTTTATTAATACTTTTTTTTTTAGAATGTCGACTTTTAATGGTACCTACTCATTTTACAACCAACCAGGTACAAATAGTACAACCAAAGAGATTTGATTACAACATCATACGTACAAAATACGAAAAGACTTTCTCCCTGACCTATTATTTATATCAAGTAGTAAATATACTTAATTATTTTAACCAATACGGCGGCGTTAGGATTCAGGAGTCCCACTGTAGGGACTTGGGTCCCACTGTATCCCACTTGGGGATTTCGGGCCGTAATGCACCACACGGGCCTAGTGTGGATTGGATTGGCCTAGTATTTTTTAAAAACAGGAACCGCCTTCTCTCCTCTCCTCTCCTCTCCCCCCCCCCCTCCCCTCCCCTCTGCTTTTGTTTTATACCCAAGTAAAATTAACGAAGAGCTATCAGTAATGTTACATAGGATTCGACCTAGGTAGGAATCTTATGTGACACAACGTACCCTGCCGTCATCCCCGGCGGCCATGCCAGAAGAGAGCGGCACCACATCGGGCCCCCACTGCTTGATGAAATGCCCAAGTCGGGCGACGCGTTGCGCTGGAGTGGTCACCGTGTGCGATCCGCCGCAGTAGCGGTTGCATAAATGCTTGTTTGTTTCCGACCTGAACAAACAGTATTGTAGATAGTAATAGAAGAGTTAGTGGTTACCTAGTCACTAATCGATGAGTAAATAGCTAAATATTCGGTAGCCGGTCGGACATCCATTTGTTTAAAAACAAATGTTTGTTCGGATCTGGGTGTGTGTGTTTATCTTTGTACCCTAGTTATCACGGAATCTTAATGTGGCCAACGGGCCACATTAGGATTCCGTGATGACTAGGGTGGTAACCACGTGATAACCACTCAACGGAGTGGGACGTTATTCATTTATTTAATGAGACACTTAAGACTACACTAATGTGTAATATGAATGAATATATGAGATTGACTCATAAAATACGTGTGAATACATAATAAAGGTTTATTTAGACTAAATAAGAGTTGGTAAGGCTTTGGTTTTGTAGTGTAGGTATTGCAGCAAACTATTTATAAATAGTTATTAATAATAACTACTTATTTAATAAACAAGTAGGTATCTAAATTAACGACAGGGCCTATAGTTTTAGCCAACCGGGCCTTTGAACGATTATAAATCTCTTTGGAACTCCGTATCACCAAACATAAAAACTACCTACATACAATTTTATTTTTTCAATTTGGAGCATCGAATATCAAAGCAAAAGGAAACATCAAAGTTGCTTTGCATGCACGTGCAAATATATACTATTATCGCGCAGTGTTTTTTTTAGATATATTTAGCTTACCTGACTTTCTGCGGTTGTCTGGACGACGCCATCTGCTTATCGATGTTTTCCCAATCATGCATGTTACGCTGCGGCAGGTGGCTCGCCTGTGTCTTGCGGATTGTGTCTATTTATTTAATTAAGTAAGTAGGTACATAAATGACGCTGACATATGGCAATAATGCAATTAGCGCATAGTACAGTAGGCATCAAGTTTTCTTGGTAATTAACAACTTGTCAATGTCGTCCCGTCGAAGTAAGTTAGGAGACGCTTAGTAAAGTGATAGTAGGTTTAAATTAAAATATTAAACAACAAAACCCACAATATACAATTTTTATAATATTGAGTTCCCGCCATAAATTCCGACAGATTTTTTGAAGATGCGCGACACAAGGTGATAAGTGGCCAATACCGTACACGAACAACTAGCCAGTGTTCATGGAGGGCGAAAGTCATATTGCCTCCATCAAAATAGTAGATACTAGTGATGGGCCAAATGTGGATTCTGCCGAATGTCGAGTATGGCCGATTATTCGGTTAAAACGTGCCGAAGCCGAAGTTCGGTTGAATTTCGCGCGCTTTTATGAGGGCGACAGTACTCCAGCGGAGACCTCTTCTGTCCTCAGTAAAACTACTACTATCACTTTACTTAGCAAAGTGATCCTGATTTTGATGGGACTAGATATTGACAAAATAAGTTTTCCACTTTAAAATTGTTTATTGCGAAGAAAACCAACAATGTACGTACACTAAGACAGTGCTAATTGCACCTTTGCCATATATACATAGAAAAATCACGTTTATAAGATAATATTAATAAAGGGTATTTTTTTGTGGTCTTATTTTCAGAAAAACATGAAAAAATAAAAAATATACAAATAATTATAAGCTGTAAATTTACTTAATCTATACGTATAAATAATACAGTAAAAAAGTCTGTAGATTGAGTTAATTTAAAAAAAAAAACCCGATTTTTTTTAGAAGCTACAAATTTTGCCCAAAAATATTTTTAGAATTTATGTTTGTCTGTATGCATGTTTGTTACTGCATTACGTAAAAACTACTGAACGGATTTTGGTCGGGTTTTCACTAATGTAGTTAATAATGTTCACTAATGGTATTCGTCATATGATACAAGCAGTAGTTAATATCAGCTAGTATTATCTAATCGTTGTAGAATGCGTTATTTTAGCGGATAGAATACATTCTAGGCAGGCTACTAGTCTAATCAATAATGTTAGTTCATGCTACCGAATGTTCGGCACATGAATATAAACCGAAATTTCGGCTTATGAACCGTAATTCGGCCGAATGCCGAAGTTCGGTAAAAGCTAACGAATTTCGACATTTCCGAATGTGAAACGAATTTCGGTCCATCTTTAGTAGATACCTACCGAGTTCATAAGAAAGGTATGGCTTCATGGACATATTGGGGGGCATCGGTTTGCTGACCGGGCCCGGTAACGGTGCTTCCGTCGCCATCACCGCCTTCGCGTCGCACGATATGCAGTTCACATCCCTGACAAGGTAAAACAATTTTTCAATAGGGAAGTGTTCCGTTAGCTTAAATTATATATGTCATTATGTTTTCACCTGTCGTTTCGGGGCTACTTATACATATACAAGTATATATTCTTTTTCTAATGTCTACCTACAGCAACAACATTAGAGATAATAATATCTTGTCAATCATATTCTTTTGCTCAGTGCAGAGTTGCTACAGATACGGTCCACCCGATAGTGGGCTAGACGCTGTTAATATGCATTCATGAAGTCACCAACGCAACGATTGCGAATTTGCCGTCGAGATTTTAATCAAATTACAAACGTCGAGTTTTTTTAAGTCGCTGAATAAATAGTGCTCGTAATTCGCTATCGATACATAGCACCTTGCTTGAATGGTTAAATCGCACCAAAGTAAGGTGAGGTTATGAGATTAGTTTGCAAACAAACCTTCAGTCGATTAGATATATCCCCGGAACGACCATACAGAGGCAAATACGGAGTTAGGTCACTTTCTTACATATGTATTAATTAAGTCCTCGGACAATCTGTAGTGACTAACAACTCTACATCGCGTGAAATTGTTCGTATGTTTCTCAGTTGTTGTGCCTGTCGACGCTTCTTCAGGTTGTCACCTTTTTAGCCTCTTCCAAATAAATACATCATTGTAACTAAACGAGCAGCCATTATTTTTTATTTATCACAATGGACACGAAACACTTCAAATTTAAAAAAAATTGGAAAATATTGTATTTTGCATTCAAAGCAATCGCAATTAATGTAGCTGTTGGATTTGACAGTTAAAAGCGTGGCTGTGGGCGAGGCTGTAGACGGGCTCGACGCTGTTTTTTGTTGCTGAATACTAAAATCTATTAAGAAATGTCAAACTGGTCGCCTTTGAGTAGTTCTAGTTCACGCTGTTCTCGTCGTAGAGCGCTGGTGTCGCTTTAAGCGACTTTGTGGATACCGTAACAGTGTTTCGTCGCAGTCGCAGCGTCGAGTTTCAGATATTTAACTAACAGAATTAACTAACTAACTTAATTTAGTTAATTTAACTAACTAGCACCGACCTCGGCACACCCGGATAACGAAGTGGAAGCAATGTATGAGGACATTAGTAGAGTCATACATGCTTCGAAAACACACTACAATATTGTTATGGGGGATTTCAACGCGAAACTGGGCAAAAGAGGTGACGATGAGTTGAGAGTGGGGCAATTTGGATGTGGGCACCGGAACCAGAGGGGCCAGAGGCTGGCCGACTTTCTTGAGAAAGAGGGACTCTTTATGATGAACTCTTTCTTCAAGAAGCCGCCTCATAGGAAGTGGACCTGGATGAGCCCCGACGCTTCCGTTAAAAATGAGATAGACTTCATTATGGCCACAAAGAGACAAATATTCAATGATGTCTCCGTGATCCACAGGGTGAAAACCGGTAGTGATCACCGAATGGTTAGAGGCACATTGAATATAAACGTCAAGTTGGAAAGGTCCCGCATGATGAAGTCTACGCTCCGACCTACTGCTGCCCACATACAAAACCCCGAAAGCTTTCAGCTTGAATTGTCAAATCGCTTCGATTGCCTAGAGGATTGCGTTGCAGTGGACGATATCAACAACAGATTGGTAGAAACTGTCCATACGGTGGGGTCTAAATTCTTCAGACATCGTCGAAGAGATGGACCCCAAAAGCTCACCGACCACACCCTCGACCTCTTGGCGGAACGACGTTCGATGGCACTGCAGACTCCTGATGACGCGGAAGCATATCGGCAGCTCAATAGACGGATTCACCAGTCCTTGCGACACGACATCCGTCTCTTTAATACTAATCGTATTAAGGAGACGATAGAGCGGAATAAAGGCTCCAAAGTGTTCGCAAGAGACTTATCTATTGGGCAGAGCCAGTTGACGAAGCTGAAGAGGGAGGACGGCAGTGTCACTTCCGACAAACAAGAGGTACTGAGGGAGATCGAGAGGTTCTATGGACAGTTGTATACCTCGGTCGCTAAACCTGTTGGCAACTTGGCCAAAGACCCAAGAGCCAAATTGACCCGACACTATACCGAAGACATCCCGGACATCAGCCTGTACGAGATTAGGATGGCCCTCAAACAGCTTAGAAACAACAAGGCGCCGGGTGAAGACGGAATCACTTCAGAGCTTCTGAAAGCGGGTGGAACACCGGTACTGAAAGTCCTTCAGAAGCTCTTTAATTCCGTCTTGCTCGAAGGTATTACGCCGGAGGCATGGAACAGAAGCGTGGTGGTGCTCTTCTTCAAGAAAGGCGACAAGACCTTGTTGAAGAACTATAGGCCCATCTCGCTTCTGAGCCATGTTTATAAGCTGTTTTCGAGGGTTATCACGAATCGTCTCGAGCGCAGGTTTGATGACTTCCAGCCTCCCGAACAAGCCGGTTTCCGAAAAGGCTATAGTACCATAGACCACATCCATACGCTGCGGCAAGTTATACAGAAGACCGAGGAGTATAACTTGCCATTATGCTTAGCGTTTGTGGACTATGAGAAAGCCTTTGATTCGATCGAGACTTGGGCAGTGCTACAGTCCCTCCAGCGGTGCCATATTGACTATCGGTATATCGAAGTGTTGAAGTGTTTGTATAACAACGCCACCATGTCAGTCCGAGTACAGGAAGGGAGCACGGAGCCGATTCCATTGCAGAGGGGTGTGAGACAAGGAGATGTAATCTCTCCGAAGCTCTTCACCAATGCGATGGAAGACGCTTTCAAGCTCCTGGAATGGAAAGGACTCGGCATCAACGTTGATGGCGAATGCATCACTCACCTTCGATTTGCCGACGATATCGTGGTCATGGCAGAATCGCTGGAGGATCTTAGCACAATGCTCGGAGACCTCAATCGAGTTTCCCAACAGGTGGGCCTTAAAATGAACATGGACAAGACGAAAATCATGTCGAATGTCCATGTCGTGCCCACCCCAGTTTCAGTTGGGAGCTCGATTCTCGAAGTTGTTGACGAGTACGTCTACCTAGGCCAAACGGTCCAACTAGGTAGGTCCAACTTCGAGAAAGAGGTCAATCGACGAATCCAACTCGGCTGGGCAGCGTTCGGGAAGCTACGCAGCGTCTTCTCGTCCAAAATACCTCAGTGCTTGAAGACGAAGGTCTTCGACCAGTGTGTGTTGCCAGTGATGACCTACGGCACCGAGACGTGGTCTCTGACTATGGGCCTCATAAATAAGCTCACTGTCGCACAGCGAGTTATGGAGAGGGCTATGCTCGGGGTTTCCCTACGTGATCGAATCAGGAATGAGGAGATCCGTAGACGAACTAAAGTCACCGACATAGCCTCTCGGGTTAGCAAGCTGAAGTGGCAGTGGGCAGGGCACATAGCTCGAAGAACCGATGGCCGATGGGGCAGAAGGGTTCTCGAATGGAGACCACGTACCGGCGGACGAAGCCGAGGACGTCCATCTGCTAGATGGACAGACGACCTCATAAAGGTTGCGGGCACCCGCTGGATGCAGGTCGCTGCCGATAGGTCTAAATGGCGGACAATGGGGGAGGCCTATGTCCAGCAGTGGACGTCCAAGGGCTGAGAAGAAGAAGAAGAAGAACTAACAGAATTGCGCTGCAGTAGATGATTTGCCCTACTCCGAGGCTAGGAAGATTTTTAGGTACTATTTGGATTGATATTTAAGTAACATTTGGACCTGAATCCGCTGATGTGCGGGTTCAGGTCCGGGTCGGGTTCGAGTACGCTAATCTCTGTTTAATCGTATGGACGGGCCCGAACAATGTACCTTAATAGTTTTTTCTTGGTTCCGGCCGCCTCGGCCTCGCGGCGTAGGTCGGCCATCTGCTTTAGGTGCTCCTGCAGCTGGCGCAACTTGTTGCTGAAGAAGTCCTTCACCGGCGACAGCTCCATTTTGTCTAGCTTCGTCTCGATCTCGCGCTGGATGTCGTCCAGCGCTTGTTGCCACAGCGCTTCCTAACGAGTACACGCCAGAAGGTAATGTTTGGTAGATACTTTTTTCTCAAAAAAAAGAAAAAAAGGGATTTTTCAACTTTGTCAGGACTCTGCGCCTCTACGTCTAGTTGAAAGATATGCCATATGAACGAGCTGTCGTTTTAATTTTTTCTCGTACGCCGTTTTAACACTTTAATGTTAACTGAAATTAACCTTGTGTTCTTATGAATAAACATTACTATACTCGAGTTTATTATTGAACATGACATTGTATTTACATAATTTCACAATTTACTCGTATTTTTCATACTGTCAAAAATCGTATTAATTAATGGCATTAGGTATAATTTAGTTTAGGTAGTTGTGGTACATACCTGCATGCCAAGTTTTCCGAGTGCGTTCTGTAGCCCTTTGGACAGATCCTCGCAAGCCAGCTCGAACTGGTCGTGTGATACCTTTCGAGCTAGCATACGCAGGTCCGCTTTCTCTGCCATGGCTTCCACCATGTCCTCACGGTCGAGCTTTATGATCTTCAACAACTCTATTTGCTCTAGAAGTGACTGGAAAAGTTGAAGGTGGGAATTAACTGTCTTTGACTATACAATGTGTAACAGATGGAACGAGAAAATAATTGGTTCATAATTTATGAGTAAGCATTTTAGAATTGTCAAAATATTCAATTATTTTATATTGTAAATTATGTCTAAACGAATAAAATTTAAACCTTTTATTTCTACTCTACGTTTCGGCGCGGGTTACTCAGAACTCCGATACTTCTGAGATGGAAGGTTTTCCAGTGTTCCAGGAAATAATTACTGTAAATCCTTCCACTACTCAGATCTACTAACGTTTTGGACTCAGGTACGAATTTCGGAGTAATTATTATAATTACGGTCCTAGACATATGTACAGATGTGTACAAATGTTTTTGAAAATACTCGTATTTGTAAATTCTTTACAAAAAGCAGCGCAAATATATGTCGATCAGTTTTAGTTCCATTATATGAGTAGAAACAAACTAATCGTCCGTTCAGAATAGTGTCAAACGGCTAACTGACTCTTTGCGGGTGTGTGGGTTTGCGCCCTTTGATGTAGGTACTCCAAATAACCGGCACAGTGATGACAAATACGAAATATTTCTGCAATGACAAAATATTCGTACAAATATTTGCAAAAATGAGTTTGATGGATCAATTACAAAATGACGTAAATGACAAAACTGCTAGATAGTGCACAAACATTGGAAGAAATTCACGAGTTGATTAATAATAATTAATAAATTTCGCCGACGAATCACACAGAATATAAAGGTACAATCGACTTCTGTAAGCAGATGTAAAGTTGTTGGCAAAAAGTCGAGAAACTGCATTGCTCCTTGAAAACTACCTAAGAGGATTCATTAAGTTTCCAAAAATATAAAAATGAATGTCCCTACTGCTCGATAATAATTTATGTGTATTGTAATTTGAATATTTATGTGGGTATATTTTATTAATTGGAAATAAAAAGTGTATTCCATATATTTTTTAGTTCTTTACATTTCTTCTGATAAATCAAAACAATAAATAGTTCACCTTTCTGGTTTTATGAGTACTTACGTAAAGTCCGTATTCTGAGTAGCGGTAGGGTTTCATATTTAAACGTTTCTTATATTAATTATGACTCCCACGGCACAGAACTGAAACCCGGGTAGGTTTTACAAAATAGGAAAACGATGTTGCCGCCGCAAATTTTCCTTCATCTCAGAAGTATCGGGGTACTAAATACTGGAACCATTTCCATATACGAGTACGCTACACCGACCGTTGTCATGAGTTGACTAAGACAACGAGTAAAAATACAGGGTAAACAAAACACGCGTTAACGGAGACGTCGAATAAAAATAAAGGGTAAACAAATCACGAGTTGACTGAAGCGTTGGCTAAAAATAAGTAAGCCTTTAATTTTACGCGTTCAGATCCGATTTACAATATAAAATGTGCACAAATCGCGAAATTCTAAACGTATTTTCTAAATGCATTAGATGTATTTCAGGATATAGGTACATTAAATGTATTATTTACATTCATGTATTGCTGCCGGTTGTCCTTCTCTACCGCTAACTGCTGTGCAACCTCGTGCACCTCCTTCAATTGCGCTTGCATCGCCTGCACCGTTTGGAATAGCTCCACTAAATCTGTGCATAAACCATAAAAAAGATATCAGAATGTGAACGAATTCTTGCTCCTTAGGTCTTAAAATTGCAGTGTTACGTTGTTTTCGTGTCCAGTATATGGTAATAACGGGTTCAAGATCCTTTAGAGAGCCGGCCAGCTAAAATTACATCCTTAGAGCAATGACGGTGAGATGTGACGTCTAGATCACGAAACATTTAATTCTAAAATTGAATTTAACATTTGGAAAAGTTCGAACTACTCGAATTTAGTGATATTTTTCCTAGTAGTTCAAAGATGAACCAAATCAGTTTAATACCTAGTTCCAAAATTATGACGGTGTAGACTTTCAAAAAATACAAAAAAAAAGTTAGAGCTCTAAGTATATACATACAAATTATAGATCGTTAGATAGAGTTCGTAAAGCTCTACATCTTTTGCCTAAACACTTTTTTTCTAAAACGTATCGAAAATAGCGAAATTTTCCTTTCCGACTGGGGCCTTCCATCAGCCTTTTTTCTGCTGGTGATTGACTAGTAGAAAGTTCGTCCTTGTACTTGTGCAATATTTTTTTTAATATTCAATAATTGGTATCTAGGACTGCTAACACCTTAACTTTTTATGTTGGATTAATAAATTAATAATAGTAAATAATAACCGGCCTCAAAAGATCTTTTCATTACGCTACGATATGCGGTTCTTCAAGAAGGCTGTGAATAGTATTTTGTAAGGTCGACGGCGTATCCGCATACCTCCTGATATTGGTGTCCCTGCGGTAGCCACTTACCATCACGTGGGCCGCTTGTCCGTGCGCTTCCTTTCGTATAAAAAAAATACAATTTAATTGGATATCAGCCTATAATGTTCCACTGCTTTCCATCTCTGCGCATACCTTCTTTTGCAATTACAAGCGGGCCCAGTGCGAATTGGTGGATATTGGGTGGATATTCGTATTCGATTTATGGATATGGTGGATATATATATACCAGTATATAGGCAATAAATAAATACAAAAGATATAATTATTTGTTTACTTTGAAATTCATTGATAACGTCTGGAGAAAGCTTGTCTCCGACTGACTCTTGATACAACTGTGCGTACTGCTTCCCGAGTGCCTCCAGTTGGTCTTGGAATGAGTTAAGCTGGAATTTATATTTTACAATAAAGCCACGCACGTTATATTTTACAATGAATGAATGAATTAGCCTTCAGACATACGGTCTCGCCTAACGGGCACACTATGATCATCTGGCCAATGGCTCGAAAGAAGTCGTATGGGTCGTTTTAAAGTTTTCACACGGAATCGCACAGTCACAAGATTTGATAGCTGGCTGTTTCGACGGAGCAATCAGACACAATCAGAATCAGCAATCAGAGCACAGCAATTAGTCGCCCGCAATCGCAGCCCCTCGTACCTATGACAGTTCGTATGACAGTGCTGTCATAAAAATACGACGTAGAACTGACTCTTCACTGATTGATTGCGAGAGATCGTGTGGTCGCGAGCAGCTGCCGATCATGGTACCAGGCGTGTCGCTGGTTACCGCGACGCTTCCATATAGAGTGGTCTATATAGCTAAATGTACAATAAATCAAAACATCTAAAACGTAAAAAGTTCATATTGCAATAGACCAAAACCGCGGAATACCCAAATAGCAAGATGTTCAAAGAGTTCAACATCCGATTAGCGAAGTGTCCAAATTGTAAAATCACAAAAATAAAACCGGGAGATGAAAACCTCCTTGCGATATGTGTTTCTCTGTGTTTTCAACATTGTAAAAGTAATTTGTAATTCTTGTAATTTCAACACTGTATTTTTAATAAGTGTATACATGAAAAAGAGAAATAATTAAATAAGAAACAGACAGCACGGAGAGGAAGCAAATTTAAAAGCGGGTAGGTTTAGCTGACGATAAAGAAATATGCGTCGACTTTGTGATGACATTCTTAGACAAGTAAACAATTTTAAATTACTAAGTTTTTAATTAATTACTAATTTTAAATTACAATTGTTCAAAAATAGTTTGTTTTGTTGATCGTGATTTGCAGCTCGTTTAAATATAAGCCCATGAAAAATATTACATTCCTTTTTAATTTGTCTCAGGTAATAAAAGGTCCATTCTGTTAGGCATTGTGTTGCGGCATGAACTTCGTGATGACTTTCTTAGTCATTTAAAATTACTTATTTCAGTTATTCAAAAATAGTTTGTTTTGTTGATTATGATTTGTAGCTCGTTTAGTATTTTTTGTTGCTCTTTTAATTACAAACTTTCGAAAAACATAACTACCTCTTTTACTTTATGGTAGTCGGATAATAAAAGGTATATGGTGTTAGGCGTTGTGTTGCGACATGTTAGTTGGTGTTAAGCGTTGTGTTGTACTTACTTGATCCTGTACTACTCCATCCACTTTGGCGATGGACTCGCAGCACTCCTTCATGCGTTTCTCCAAGTCAATCACTTTGTCCACCAGTCCAGGGGGTATTGCACCTGCAGTTCCCATGATCATGCGCTGAGGTGCCTCCGATGGTCGTCGTTCACCAGCTATTTTAATATCATTCAAATAATTTAATTTAACGTTTATATTCCAAGAGAACAAGGATTTAGATAAATATAGAAACTTTCAAACTTGATATTCTGTAAAGTTCGCAGTAAGCGTACATTTTTTTTCCAAGATTTTTTAAAAAAATTTAAATCTGAATCAGTAAATTATTGGACAAGCCTGTGTTATATTATAACTAGCACCGACTTCTAGCCGCCTACAGACAAGTTATTTTGAAGAAATGAGGGCGCAAGTCGCTATTCACGTGCATATCGAATTCATTTCGCTATAAAATAAATTAGAAAACCATTTTCAATCGACTCGTTCATCGGCGGGTAACGAACGACCCGTGGTACAACTGCATGTCCAACTGGGGATTTTTTTCCCGGTGGAACACACTTATCTAAAGAACAACCAAAAATTATTTCAATGTATTCCTCATGATGATACAACTGAGTGAATTTATATAAAGTTAGTACTAATATGGATAACCTAAAAATTTAAAAAAGTAAGCATATATATTTTTTATTTACTTATCACAAACATATTTATATCCTTAAAATAAAACTGAAACTTAAAATTGACGAACTGAACCTCTCAACTAAGCTATTATTATGCAAATAGTTGTACTAATAGGCATAGATATACACTGCCCCATAGTACAACTGGAAAGTTGTTCCACCGGGAAACAGATCCCCATGATACAATAGTTGGAAATATCAATTGTGCCACGCGGCGTACGGGTTTTATGTTTTATTCATAGTTTTTTTCTGTAGAGGAAACATTTTTTGTAAGAAGAGTAAATATTCCTGTACCAGTCTAAGGATCACCGAAATGCACTTCTGTAGTGACAACGGGGCACGGATCCAGGAGGAAGACTTGGATCGAGCTACTCAATGTGGACCGAGCTTGAGCTACCGAGGTTACATATTTAAAATAATTGGTAACATAATTAGATTTATAGACCTGGATAATGACCATATTTCACAGTCACTTATACCTTCCTCCCTCTCTTGTCAGTATTAAATATAATATTTAAGTTAATTATATATTTAATTATATTTGAGTGGTGCACTTAAATATAATAAAGACATATGTATGTGTATTAATATATGATAAATAAAGAACATTAGGCAACTTGCCTGGTGGTGGTGCTTGTATTGCTTGTGCTGTAGCTGTAGGCGGTGTTGGTACTCCTGGGTAAAAAATAAGTAATGTAACACTCTTAGTTTCTTAGGCTAATGACATAAATGACTGTACAATACTTGCATGGTGATGTTGCTTGTGTGGGTGCAGTTATAGCTGCATCTTTTAAACCACATATATACATAGGTATATACCCTTACCCCGTTATCCCTGTCTCACAGAAGACTTCCTTGAAATGTACTGCATTTCCTACTCTATCGTATTTCCCCAATGTACGTACATGTTTCGCTAATGAGTGAGATATGCCAGAGCCCATAACCCATCCCATCCTATCCTATCCCTCCCCATTTTCTCAACCCTTTCTCCCAATCCATTCCTTAAATTTGCGAAGGTGGCAGCGCAGTAAAGTAATAAGTAGTAAGTAAAGTAATATTATTAAATAAAGAATTTTATAAAACTTGCCCGGTGGTGTTGCCTGTATACCTGTGTGAAAACAAAACATTAATAAATGCAGCATATACCTATTCTGGCCATAAATACGGTTACAATAAAGAAAAATAACATTTGAATTTGAAATTTATCATTCTCACTTGAAAAATAAATGGTTTTCTCATTTTGGCGCCAATGATAATTAAATATTGTACTAGCATTAAAATGGAGTGAGGTGATAACGAAAACCGTATTGCTGTAATTGCATTAGGACGAAGTAGGCATCGAGCCAAATGCAATTTTTAACTCTCCATCCGCTTGGTATTAGCCGAATGTTTGTGTACCGAGCTATTGTTAGGTATATTGAAACGTCTAAAATAATAAAACTTTTAATTTGTAATTTCAATTTGCCGTCATTACAAAAAAGTCAGCTGTCAAACGGTATATCACTTTCCCGCCAGTGATCAATATTGCCAGAAATATAGCACGCTAAAGTCATACGTTCAACAAGGCCGCGAACTTTTCCGACTACCTATACCTATATAATGATGACGATTTAAGATGGCGATTTTTCAATTGGCACCAACGGTTTGACAGCACAATAATTATGGACGGGACATGGTTAAATAAACCTGTTGACATACCCTGCATGCCCATGTAGAACTCTTCATATAATTTGTCCAAGTCTTCTCGCAATTTTTTGACTAGTGCTTGTAAATTCGACAAATCTTGTGAGCCGTCTGCGGCCTGCCCGTCGTCCTTTCCTCTTATGCTAAATTTTATTTATAAAGGAAATAAAAAAATCTGCTTTGAAGTATTAATTAAAAATTAAGTTTTTTATTGACATGTGTGCAATAAATACCAGGCTACTCAGAAAGTTTTGCGACAAAGAGTGTTTATCTATTAATGTCTGGCTGGTTTTAATGTCAATTAAAACTATGAATTCCACATTCAAAACATACACTTTCAAATTTCCCTACATATTTTTTACGAGCTGAATTAAAATATTTGTCTCATTAAAAAATTGATATTTGACGGGAACATTTTCATCCTATGATTTTGAATGTTCTTTAAAACCTGAAGTTTCTTTTAATAGATTTCGAATGGTGTTTGCAGACAAGTGCCCTACTAAGACAACTACTCGTATGGTGCAATGAATTTAAGCGTGGTTGCCAAACAAAGAAGTGGTCGCCTTTTACGGTAGAGAACGTGCTGGCAGTGAAAAATTTAATTTGTGAAAACAGGAGAATTATATACGAAGAGATTCAGGAGAAATTGCAGATTGCATCGGGGAGTGTGCATGAAATATTACATGGCCACATGGGCCACATGTCAGGAGGATAGTATCGCGCTGGGTGCCGCACAACTTCGCCGAGGCTGAAAAACAAGTTCGTGTCGAATGGTGCCGTGATATGATAACAAAATTTGAAGCAGGCTCGTTTCGGCGCGTTTACGACATTATCACAGGTGACGAATCTACCAGTATGGTCCAGAAACTAAGCGCCAATCTACTGTTTGGCTGTTTCAAAGTGTTCAAAGTTCAAAGCTGTTTCATGAAGCGCTGTGAAATTTTTGATCGCTAGTTTTTCACTTTAACTGGCTACCTGATATCTGTACCTGTAGGAAACCAAATCAGCATTAACGCAGAATGGTACGCAGCCACGCGCTTGCTAAACGTTTTTATTGCAGTGAGTAACAACTGTCCAATGTCTCGGCAGACTGCTGCTGCACCACGACTCACTCGCCGATCACTCGGCGCTTAACACAACTGACTTTTTGCAGAGTACTCCGGTTAAAGTTTTAGGCCATCCTCCTTACAGTCCTCACTTAGCACCTTCTGACTTTTTTATTTACCAAAATTAAATCTCAACTAAAAGGGAAGCAGTTTTCGTCGCCCGGAGGACACGTAGCCAAAAAGGCTGTGAAAGAGGTACCTGAGGAAGAGTGGAAAAAATGTTTTCAAAATTGATTCAGACCCTTGAAACTTTGTGCAAGTGCAGAGTACTTTGACTTTACATCTCGTAATAATATAAATGGAATCCGTAGAACTTTTTTTCTTTTTCGCAAAACTTTCTGGTTTCCCAAGTACGAGTATTAATTAGATTGTTAATATTCGTTTTAGATTAGTAATACAATTTGTTAGAAAATAATTTCAGTTACTCAATGGGAAATAATGAGTGTACGCTAGGGCTATCAGCACTATTCATATTCTTTTTACAAGGTTTTTTTACTAAAATAGAACATATTTAATTGTACTTATGATTTCTAAATTTTATTTACAATTTGCACTATCTGTCTGTGCGTATTTGTGTATGTTTTTGTGACCGATTAGACTCGCCGATTAAAATGATTTTCACTTAACTTGCGGCTCGCGGACCGCATTTTAAAAAAAGGAGCTTGAGTATATATGGATTAGACGAACGTGGAATTCCTAGCAAGTCTGCCGCGTGGTGTCGGCTGACTTTAGCACCACCCCATCCCTTCCCATGGGTGTAGTAAAAGGCTAAGGGATAACAAAGTAGCTACCGCAAGCTTTAAGGAACTACACCATCTCTATAAGAGTGGACTTACCGACCTCCTTGACCAGCGTGGAGTTTTAAGATCAAACACAACAACAACCATACATCAAACACAAGACAATGTGCATAAAGAGGTTTATTGTCCACCGGTGGACGATATAAGGGTTGGGTACGGAGTTGGTACGGATAGAGCCGCGAAAAATCGCTTTTAAAAAATACAAATATCATACGTTTGTGGTGCCCCTTCAAGCGCAGCGGTAGCTCCGATTAGGTCTTGCACTAGAGAACTCAGTTTGGAGATACCCGCTTCAGCAGCTTCCAAACGTGAAGACACATTTAGAGATGTCCACATGTCCGTGATAGCTTTCAGATTAGTTTGCGACCTGTCAATATGGATGTTTCCCTTTGAAGGTCAGACTCGTACGACTCGACGATGAATTCCGTACGTCTAATTGCATACTTTATTACGGAATACCTTATAACTTTATTGCATAGACGTGGATGACCTGAACGGGTGTTTCCGGATTAGCCGATGGCCAATATTTTCGTAATGTATCTGTATTTAGATTGCTGGACATAGGTAACGCATAAGCAATTTTAATACATACTTTAAATGCTCTATGTTGTTACTTTATTACTCTGGTCGTGGTAAGGTAGTGTGATTTTGGGATTTCCAGTAAGAAAAATATAATATGGACATTCCCCTTTTCCGGGAATCATATTCTAAGTACCTAAGTTTATTTCGCTGTGTAACTGAGTTTATTGTAAAGAATCTTTTTTTTAAACCTATTTCAGTTTTTTTGATATCCTCACTACGAACTATAAGCCTCGTAATAACGTGGGTATACAAAATGTATCTATTTTCGATAATCCGATATACAATAAGTATAGACATAATAGCAAGTAGGTACAACATCATTAACAACCAGATTCGGAACCCCGGAGTATATCCATATTAATAAATACATTTTGTCACAAGTACCGAGAGATCACACTACCTAACCCCGACCTCTGTTTATTACTTTTAGTTTACAACCCAGCAGAAAAATATAATTGCTTTTCGCTTTGAATGTGTTGTTATAAAAATATGAGAAATCTCACCTTACTTCTTCCAATATCTGCTCGTTTTTCGGCATACTCCCGTAGACGCGGTTCTTTAGATCTTCAACGGTGTTCTCCAGCAAATTAAATTTGCTTATGGTGACTAAGGATAGTCTATCAGGACCAGCAACGGGAACCGCTGTTGTACCTACTGCTGCACCTGCAGAAGCTTCCACCCGTCCAGGAGCCGGGGACACATCCCGCACTGGACTTCTTACGACTATAAAAATATCATTAGATGATAATAATGGATATATTTGATACTAGCAATGCCCGTGACTTCGTGCGCGCATACGTTAGAGTATATGTGGTTAGCTTGATTCCTGTGGGAACTTTATAATTAATCTGGATACCCTACATCTTAATCCGGTACATAAGCTATAACTATGCCCAGTTTAATTAAAATCCGTCCAGTCGTTTTTGTGTGATGCGCCTTCAGACGACAGACAAACGGACTGAAAGACAAAAGTCCAAAAATAGTTGTTTTGGGCTCTGCGTCACTCGTACTTTACATTGTAACTCTTTCCAAAAAATACTCTATATGTACAGATACGACTTTGTTGCGATTTTATTATAACTATGTAGGTATTATTATATGGTTGTATGTGAGTAAAAATTCACATGTATAGCGTGATCAAACGCATAGTATCGTTCAAGAATGTGGGCCAAAATGTTACTTAATACATGTATTATACTTAGTATTTAATACATGGCTGAATTAGAGTTACTAGGAATAGGGGGAATGAGAACGTGCTTTAACTAACAGTAAAATATACCAGTTTACTGATATACAGGTAAAATTCAGGTAACATGATTGACTCTTATAGGTTAAAACGAGTGTTTATAGGTTTGTATAGGTTAGTTAGTGTTGTTAAAACGAGCGCTGAACGGTCGAGCGATGGCGCGCTATGTTAGTGCTATTGAACCTTATCCTTAACCTTGTTTTAGACTCGAGCTTTTAACTACAAGGGTTTAAGACATTAAAACTCTATTAAAATTAAAATATTTAGTCTGTCATTCAAATCTCCTCATTTAAAAAATCATAAATTAAACATTTAGACTATAACACTCGCTAGCTTTTAACGCCGGAGTCTCAAAAGTTTGCTCACTCAGAGCTGGAGCATCGAGGGCTCAACACTCGTTTTTACAATATTAATTAAAGTACGTACGTGTTGGAGACTCGCTTTTTTTAACGCGCTCAACTGAAAGAAAATAACAATAGCTGTCATTGAGTGCAGTAGTAAAATAAAAAAAAATACAATTGACCACTCGCACGCTGCTTTGTTATTCAAGCCTTGGGGACATGAGCACACGAGGTCGCTTGTCGTGTGGTTCCGCTGCTGGTCGCTAAGACACAACTATGCGACACAATCAATTGAGAACATCATAGTGGAGACAATCTACTACGTCATAAATTTGCGTTTAAAAAATAGCTTTCGTGTGTATAGAGGTGCGACCGGTTGCGACTGTAGGCGGCTGGTCGCTCGTTCGTGCGACCCGGTTGTTAAATCGTATGATCGCTTCTGTATGTTTTAAAAATGTCTGTGCCACGTTTCCGCCCGACGCCTCTTCTGCATGCCTTGCACCATACAACTTCTTTCGAGCTATTGGTATTAAGCGACACAGTGTACCCAACGCCTAATAAAAAAGAGCACAATTAAAAGTTAAAGATCATATAGCTTTGGGAGTTCACTTACTTACCAACTAATATGGTTTCATGGTCAGATGGCTCAGGCGGAGGCATAACTGTAATGTAATTTTATGTTTCTTTAGTTATTTTTGCATGTAACGATATGATAAGGGATTTAATATCGTCCAAGGAATTATACATAAACGACAAGGATATTAATCTTGAACTCTAGGTGAGTGAGAAGGAATTTATAGTCTATTTGATAGCTGTCACGTAATTCAGATCAAAATAATTATGTATTATCTACAGTCCAACCAGTAGTTGATCAGCCAACATATCACATACGTGAGTTATATCCGATGCGACAAATTAATATCCTCTGGGTTGTGTAGCCACCTATCACAAAGAACTGCAAGTATTATCTTGATTTATCGGCACGTGAGCCATTTCATTTACCTGGAGGTATATGAGTAATATCAGTGTACCCGTAAATGTACTCGTAATTCAATACAGACACAATTACAGACCCAAGACACAACTACACACAATCTTCAACTCTTCTTATTCAGCTATATCTTTTACTTTTAATTAAACCTCACTTTGTTATGGTTTACGGTATTCACTGTAAGGTAACAAAGCCGCTAGGACAAGCCCAAAGGAACTACACTCCTTCTGGAAGAGTGGACTCGGCAACCCGCTTGGTTAGGTGCCATTTTAACGCCATACATCCCTCATACACAAAACATTGTTCATGAGTAGACATAGGATTACATGCACTATCATAGTGCCAAAATATGTATGAAAAAAATCTAAATATGCATTATATATGCACTATCAGAAAAGAAACAACTTGGTGTGAATTTTTTTATTTTATTGCACAAAATTAAAGCTCTGACATAAATATATACAAGTTTTTATTTTAGTTTTTATGACAATACACTTCTCTAAATTATCAATTTCAAACTTGTGACTTTTGTCAGTCAGAATTAATTTGTAGGCCGAAAATGACCGCTCCACGTCGACCGACGTGACACGGTAAAATTTGAATTTTGCTGCCATGTCCACAAAAATACAATCAGGCAAGCTTTGACCCGTGGCATTAATGTACGCATTTATTTGTTTAATTGCGTCAAGACCCGGATTTTTAACAAGAACGACGTCTATTTTGTTTTGGATCTTTTCCGAAAATGAGTCCTGAAATGTCTAGACCAGTGGTTCTCAAACTTTTTAAATGACGGAACCCTTTTGGGAAGCAAAATACTTGATGGAACCCTACAATAAAACAATTATTTTTATAAGTGTATTCTATATTAATCAGCATAATAAAAGTACAATGTATCAGTTACTAATTATTATTTACTTCACCACTTGGTAAGGACAATAATAGAAAACATTAAAAAAGAAAAAATCTAACTAGTGGGAGGTATGAAACTGTTTTTTATTTTTCATCAATTGCTTGATATCAGGTTTGATGGAAGAAAGTTGGAGTCTCATATCAGCTTCGGCGTCCAGTCTATTGCGATATTTTGTTTTCGTGGCTGCGTAGGTAGAGAATCCTGTTTCGCACAAATATGTAGTTGGGAACGGGAGAAGAATATCCAGAGCCATTTGGCCAAGCATTGCATATTCATCTTGGATTCTGCACCAAAAATCATTAAGAGGCGTCGTTTTGAACAATGACTCCATACTTGTGTCTGATGACATTTCTAAAAGAGATTCATATATCTCATTTGACATGTTTTCAGGCTTTTCCAAGTTGGGTAAAAAAGGATTATGAATCCAGGAGTTCACTTTAATTTTTGTATTGTGTTCTTCGGGAAAATACTTTTCAAAAGATGCGCGCATCGAACTGAGATATTGGACCAATTCTTCAAACACATTATCTTCAAACATTTCTGAGTCGTTTTCGCTAACAAACTCACTGAGTAACGTAAAACTTTCTATTTCTTTCTTACCAATGCAAATGATCCAAAAATCTAATTTTCTTTTAAAAGCAGTTATTTTATTATAGGCCTGAAACACTGTTGTCTGTTTACCTTGCAACGATAAATTTAATTCGTTAAGTTTTTGAAAGATATCCGCCATAAAAGACAATCGGAACAACCAAGTTTTATCATACAAACGGTCCTTCAAATTAAAAGAAGTATCTGCTGAAAGAAACATTTGTAACTCGGCTCTAAGTTCAAATAGCCTTGTTAAAGTTTTTCCCCGAGACAGCCATCGCACTTCTGTATGGAGCAGCAGTGTTTTATGTTTGCTGCCATAATCTTCACACAATAATGAGAACAATCGGGATTGTAGTGGTCGTGATTTGATAAAATTAATTATTTTTACCGCTTCATCCATAACTAATTTTAGATTAGACGGCATTTGCTTCATCGCAAGTGCTTGTCTATGCAGAATACAATGACTGGAACTACAATTAGGCGCTTTATTTTTCATTCGTGACACTGCTCCTGCTGTTTTACCTGTCATCGCCTTGGCCCCATCTGTACAAATGTCAATGCAATTGTTCCAACTGAGATTATGTTCTTCAAAAAATATATTTATTTTATTAAAAATTTCTTCCCCGGTAGTGTTTGTAAGCAGCGATGAACACATAAGCATGTCTTCTTCAAAAGAACTTTTATATGGATATCTCACAATAACCAGCAGGATAGCCAAACCAGCGACATCAGTCGACTCGTCCATTTGCAAAGCGAATCGTGTATTTTGTAGACGTGTAACTAGTTCTTGTTTGACGTAGCTTGCCAGATCATGGATTCGTCGTGAAACAGTATCGTTTGATAGCGGAACAGTAGAAAGATGCTTTGCAGATTTTTCATCAAGCATACATTTTGTTATGTCTAATACACATGGTTTTATTAATTTCTCAGCGATAGTGTGCGCTTCACCTGCTTGTGCAATGCGATAGCTAACTAAGTATGATGCCTCCGTGGCCTTTTCGTTGGTAGTTTGTGTTACATGCATCATATTTTTTTGACTTTCTAATAACTGATCTTTTTTGCGAACAAAAAATTCTTTATTCTTGTCTTTAGTCTCGGGGTGTACGGTTTCTAAATGTCGACGCAATTTGGCAGGTGCCATGGAACTATTAGGAAGCAGTTTACTACAGAGCATGCAGAGAGGTGAGCCGTTGGAATCAACAAATCCAAAACTGATATAAGATTCATCATACTTCCTTTTTTTCGTCTTTGAAACCGTCGAGCTTGACGTCGTGGCACTCGTGGCATCATCTTCTGGATCGGTGATTGCTAAATTCTCCGCGCGCATTGCTTTTGAACATTCAGCGTCATTAGAAGATGTTGTTGGAACACGTTTAACACCTTTAAGCCAACGTTCCATTCTTCTTTATTTATAATGTTACAAGTCAGGATAGTGGGGTTTAAATAATGCACAATCGTTACTGCGTATAAGAGACTAAATTTAGAACCTACAGGGAAGAAATGTATAAAACTGAGACAACAGAATACAGCAGGCAGTAAAACAATGAACACTAGTTTCTCGCTAGCGAGCTTGTAAGTAGGTAGTAACTTATCGCTCCGAACGCTAATCATCAACTGACGACGCCAACGCGCGATCGCCGCTTTTATACTTAGTCCTAGACTCGATCTCAAATATTCTCGAAAATACTCGAGTCGGCACCTTTGATAAACAAAAAGCAAAAATAAAAACAGAAATTTAAAAATAGCGTTGTAAACAATATCGACTTTATCCTTTGAAGTTAGAGACGAAAGTCGCTAGTTGACAACTATAGCGTCTAATTCAGAGGCGGCTTTTATCAAAGAGACTGAGCGCTTACAAGTATACTACCCGCTCGTTTTAAGTTTGCCGCTGGCGATAGGTATGAGTGTATGACGTTCGAAATTTTTTATTTAATTGTAACAATAAAAATTGTGTACGTTAGATATTTGGGTAAAACTATGACACATTATAAGTTTTGTTGTCACGTGGGGGAGGGTACGCGCATTCCACAGACCGGCAAACTTAGAGCGAACGCGTTGTACAAGTATAAAATTGTTGAGACCAAACTTATGAGATATTGTACCAGCTAATGTAACACAAGCTTATACAAATACAAATAAATAAATAAATAACATTCATAGCGTTTTGTCTCCGCGCGGCCGCGGAGTCCGCACAGCCGCGGAGCGACCAGAGAGAGGTGTTTTGATTTTTTTATTTCTAAATTCTTGCGGAACCCCGACAGAGGTATCACGGAACCCTAGGGTTCCGCGGAACACACTTAGAGTATAGCTGGTCTAGACTAACTCCACCATTTTTTCTAAAATTGCCATGGAATTATACACAGGAAGAATTTTAGTTTCCGCCATCGACCCCCTCCTGACATCCAGCGAACATTTCTAGCGTTCTATTTTAAATTGACGCGTTATTATGTTGAATTATGTAATATATGTAAATGAAAAATCATAGAAATATGAAATAGAGTGTGAAAACAGAGAAATATATATTTTGAATATGTAAATGCATATATATATAATCCTATGTCTATTCATGAGACAGCTTATGGTCAGCAGTGCACGATAAAAGGGCTGGTTATGATACCATATCATTACCTAATACTTACTTAATAATACTTACTAATGGTAAATACTTACCTCACTGTCACTTATATCATAAATTGAAACATGGTTATATTTACCTTCTTTCTTTGCTTTTGTTGAAGGAACTGGAGTCTGAAATAGTACCAGAAAAAAATCATGTTTGTATAGCAACTTGATGGGGATCCAATAATAAGCTAGGAATGGCAGAGGCAACTCATTGCCTCACGTTACTCACATGTTTGACATTTCTATGAAAATTGATTCATGTTAGAATGACATTTGATCTACAGATGTCGCGATTGTACTGATGTATGGATGTATATTGCTAACTAAACGCGACCAAGTGTTATGCATGTCTATATAACTGGTGCTAGTTTTATGACTTGTACTTTCTGCGATACTACAAAGACGTAATAGTGATAATTATGAATAAATCCATTGATTTATTAACTTGAATTGTGGACCATCTTACCTCATCCGTGTTTACTATATACTCGGTAATGGCGACAGTCTGGGCGTTGTCCCGGCCGGACGGTAGAGTCATCATGCTGCCCCTTAACTCAACGTTCTTACCCAGCACCCTCAGCTGCTGGGCGAGGCAGTGCAAGACAGTTTGCAGCATGTTGAAGTCGACCACGCCTACCTGTTGAAGGGATCACAAATTTTTGGCCGTCAATAAACATCGGCATAAAACAAAAACTGTGTTTATTAATTCCTAACTAAGTATCTCTTTTCTGGGATGACAAGGTACAGAAGACAACTATAGTTTGTAATTTATCTGACATAGATACTAGTTTTTATGTGCTCTCATACGCTGACTACACAGTCACGTGTTTTCACTAAACGATTATTTATTGTTCACGGCCTCTATAATATAAATATTTCTCTCAGTATTTTTATAGAATACTTCTTATAAGAGGTCACTGTCTTACTAGCCCAGCTAATTCTGTGGCAATCAAAGCCCTTTGAAATATGTAACATCACACTGCTGCGAATGCGCCTTGCTAGCAGTATAAACAATAACTTACGTTATTTATTCATATGGTATTAGCATTGTAACAAATATCTTATTGTTAGTAAAGTCAAAGCTCTTTATTCGCGGGGGTAATGTTCCATAGATATGCCTTGAAAACGGAATGAAAAAATGTATAACTAGCATTAAAGGAGATAAGTTTCAAGTTTACAAAATGGAAAAATAATTATGAAAACACAGTTTTAATTAAAGATTTTTTAACAAAATACAGTTAATTCCCTATTTTAACAGGCACAGGCAGTGGTTTAAATAATTTAGTATTTTTTCTTGTCTAACCACTTTTAGAATGACTTAATTCAGATTGGCAATGGCATGGTCAATTTTCCTTTTGAAAAGATAGATCGATTTTTACAAAAATATCACAGAGCCATTCGTAACCTTTCACTTCAGTTTTTTTAGGTCTTCGTCAATTATGCCTTGACTGTAGGTTTGTTGCCAAAATTCTCATTGAATTTTCTCACCAATGACGATTTTGAAACATTCAGTCGAATGCGTGAGTGCTTCTATGAAGATAAATTTCTCTTTTTTTACACTTATTTTTACTGTGTCCCATCGTTAGAGAGAAGAGAATCAAAGGACATCATCCAGGTTGGACCAAAAATTGAAAGTGTCGGCCATATAAATATAATTAATGTAAATATTCGGTAGATATTGACCAAAGGAATGTTCAACATGTTATGTTCTGCCGGAACATGTCATTTGTTTTTTTTAGTTGACACTTTTATTTTCAACCAAATGTACGAAATTGCAGTCTTTTCCAATCTAAATAACAACACAGAGAATTTATTACTATGACCCATATGACCAAAACTGTAGAGCTTTGGTCATATGGGTCATAGTAATAAATGCTTAAACAAACAAGTTTAACAAAATATTGTGTTAGAATTCTACTTTTGTTCGGCCGGCACTTTTAGATTTTGCTCCAACAATGTATAAAACTGAATGGTGTCCCTTAAATTAGACGAGTTCAAATATTAAGATACAAGTTATGAGTTTAAATATTATAGGGGGTTTATAGATAATAGAGGGTTTGTTTATGGTACCTCTGGCGTGCCGATTGCCAAATCTATCATTTCACTTATATTTAGTAGTACAGCTGTTTCCTCTGAAAAAAAAAATAAAATTACCAATTTTTTATGACAAAAAAATATACATTTTGTTTTTATGGTAAAAAATCTTTCGAGTGCAAATAAATACATAACAGCCGAAAGTATATTGCAAGGCGGACGCAAGTGCAGACGTAGATGCGTTTTTCTAAATGAATTGTAACTCTACATAGCGGAGCCTTGACGAGTAATGACAAATTTCGCGCACTCGCGCTTGCCTTTACTGTGTTTGGAGCCATATAATGGAGTATAATGCGTCGTACTACTGAGACAGAGAAATTTTAAATAATAATTAAGTGTTACTGTAACTTCACTTGCGTGATTTTTGTAATGATTCCTGCGGAAATGGATGTGAATAAAATGTACCCCATATGTTAAACCAGTAGGTATATAAACAATAACTATGATAAGATTCATTAAAATCTGTCAAGCGATAGGTAGACAATTCCAAAAACTATTGTTTCGGGCTCGAAACAACCCTTTTTAAATATTTACAAGGCCGCAGAAAAGTGGAGAGTTGATCTGTTGGTAGGTGTATACTGTCGTTCATGGAAATCTGCGATATACGAGTATGCCATCATCAGTCCACAATGAAAAATGTTGGCACGTCCCTGGATGAGCTGCCTTTGGAGGTTTACGAATGGATTTGGAGACAGGTTTGGGCAAAATGCAGAGACATAGGACAAGATGGGATGGGAATGGGCTCTAGCATATTTCAGTTACTACCGAAACACGTACGTACATTGGAGAATTAGGATGAAGTAGGAAATGGAGTAGGTTCATTTCTTTTGAGAGAGAGGGGTAACGTGTGCGTCCAGCGGCTGTGGGATTACAGCGTGCACCCTCCGCGACCAAAAACCGTGAGTCGTGTCTATTAGAAATATTCTAAATGAACTATTTAGAATATTTCTTGTACAGATGGAAAAATAGATATGTTTGCAGACAACTGACTTTGCTCTTACGTAATAACACAACTTAACAACATACGCATACATAGATACGACGTTAACCGATTTGCTGAATGTGTAACATAATTTTACTGACGTCTCTAATAAAATAACTTCCGTACCTCAGTTGGTAGAACTTCTAGTCTGTGAACAATGTCTATTGCATACAAACTTATCAATTTTGCCGTCTGTATATAATTTAAACCGCTTTGTTATGATTTTATAATTGGCACATGTAATAAAATTTATAAAACGAAAAAAGGCAAATTGATAAACAAATTGATAAATTGATTGTTACCTGTAGCTATTAAATAACAAACAATGAGTTATAGTGCGGATGCTTTACAATGTGTATATATGTATATATATATATATATATATATACCTTACGTTGTAAAATGACACTTGAATACAGTCGTAAAGTTATAACACTGTTCACTTATAATTTGAGATCTAAGGGACAGATTTTGATGCGGTTTTCACTATCGTTTAGCTTATTTCTTCCAGAAGATTTTAGTATACAGACAGCAGTATATGTACCGCGTGAGCGGAGCCGTGGGCAAAAGGGCAAAAGGCTAGTGTAATATAATGCAAAGGATAGTCTGTATACCTCATAAGATAATAATATTCAAGTACGTACCTCCCATACTTAGTTGTTACTTGAGTTACAAAAATTATTTATAAAATTAAATGTTACGTATACGTATACTATAGTATATAGAAACACTAAAATAAATTTTAAAATAATGGAAATATACAAATTTGATAATTTATAAAGTGCTAGAAAACCTTTAAAAACACATGGAAAACTCATTGACGTTTGTACAATTATCGTTATTAAACCGTTAATGAAAAAAGCTACGTAAAGGAGGTTATCTATACAGACTGTAAAATTTTGATTGACGATATATTCGATCAGTGTATAGTTGATCGAAGGGAGATATGATTGAAAGATTTGTTATAAAGATTCACTGAAAATCGAAGGTTATCAAAAATAAACAAACGATCAAATAAGTATCAATTTCTCATTTTTATTTACCATATTCGAAGGTATAAGGTTAAGTTTAAGGTTTAAGTGAGTCATAGATAGAATCAAAAATACCTTTTACAAAAAAATGTAGCCATAGAAATGAAGTTTATACCCAGCCTTATATCTATGGAAAGAGTTAATATCAATCAATGTCTTCTATGTATTTATTGTACTAGACAAGTAGTTCTAAAGAAAAACTTCATCACAGCGCGGGTTGTGCCGGCTGAGTGCTGGTAGCGGGAGGGGAGAATTTTAATGCAGGGATTATTATAATAGCCGAACGCTCACGCAGATTGGACACAAAACAATCTTTACCTATTTCCATTTTGTCTCTGAGAGTAAATTATTTATTTTTTTTGATCTCGGAATTTTGCGCATTAGTAGTGAAATAATATATATAAGTATTGCAATGTGAATTGACCCTATATCTACATAATAATAGAGTAAAATAATTATGTAAAATAATGGAGGCGCGTCAGGTTTTTCATCACAAATATATGGTGGTAAGTCTAAATAGTGTCTAAGGTCTAAGATATTTGTCTCAGTTATATCTGAGTATATACAAAGAAACAATATGAAACATTTTATTTTCATTTTACCGTCATTGACTTTTCCATAAAACATCCTTTCAATATTTATTACGATTCACAATAATTCACATAAAATATATACAGAATAATAATGTTTTATCTACTTGTAGCAAAAGTTTCTTTTAATTTTGTAGTTAGGTGGAAAATTTTATTATTTATTATATATCCATCGATCTGAATGAATTCAATTCTGAATTAATTAATAAATCAATGAATTAGTAAATGAAAGAAGGTCTTGCCTCGTTAATATTTCATCCTGTTCATATCCGACTTAATAAATATATTGTAATGCACCCGTTGTTATGACAACGGAACTTTCGGACTTTTTAGAGTTAGCAAATATTAGAAGCCTCGTTGTGCGTGGTGCAAACTCCAATAAAATTCACCGGGCACACCACAACAGAAGCTGAGCGAATATTGCGCGATGCCAATGTTTGCTCTTATTGTTCTGCCTGTGCGACGTGTGCGTGCGGAAACCGGGCGTTGTATTTATAGGCTAAAAGTATTAAAAAATGCTCACTAGCACCAATGTTACCTGTATCACTATTCGTTAATACTTGTATACGCTGCTCCTATAAAACTAAATTTATGTACCTATAGCGGAATTAGAGAATAATTGGCCATCAAAACATTAGCATATCTCTAATTAGAGATTATGCACACTGTATGGTTTGTGTGATTTAAAATTATATTATTGCAGTAATTTAGAATGTATGACGCATTTTTCTTTTAATGGCATTTAGTACTCTGTCTAATAAGTTACTGTCAGTCATATTCAGTGTATAGGAACTACGGGGATACGTGGCAAACTGCACACACTCATTTCGAATATTCGCGATAGTAATCTTATCACGTACTGTAAAGCGGTATAACAATATAATTTCGCAGTAACGCTTACATCAGTTCATTTTATTACCCAAGTCATTATTCAAGGAAAACCTTCCTTCTTTTCCCGTGCCGAAGAGCGAAACTCCCATTAAGGTAAGGCATTGAATGATAGGGAGAAGTCTATGAATAGAGGCGTTCCTTTAATAGGATTTAAGATTGCGAGCGGCTTGCGGGTGCTCCAAGGCTATTTTAAGCTCTGGGGTGGTGAGTGCTTTGCCGTGTCGTGACTGAAAGCCGACAGCGAGCTGCGCCCCGTCAGTTCCACACGAACCCTACACCACGAACTCTAGATGAACAGCGGTCATTACTCGAGATTTTAACTGCCTTCAACCACTCGATATTTTTAAAGAAGAAAATTTATTGCAATACATTTGTTTTGCATAAGTTTTATTAAAACATTACGAGTGCCAATGCTCTATTGTTGAATAGTGTTTGACCCAAATTGACTAATTGTGACAATTGGTCCAATAACGCTGAACATTTTCGCATAGTGCGTAACATAAGAACTATATACAGAAGGTAGCGCGGCGATTGGCTCCAGGTTTCTATTTCGTAACAATATTTGTCAACAGATAACCCGTACCTAGTAATTTTCTTGACTTTGATCCGTAAATATTGACCTAGGATGTTCTTAGTATAGATAAAACGAGAAAATAACGTCTAATTAAATTGAATACCAAGAACCTCTGGGTCAGTGTATATCAATGATTACAAGACGACCGCTAAATACTCTCGTTGTGTATTCTACTGATTATCAAGCGCGCGCTAAAGTACCTTGTCTGGATCCCCGCGATAACTACAGATCGTTTCTATTCCCACCGCACTGCCGCAATTTACGAGATCTCCAATGATAGATAATATATCCAAATTACAGTTTGTAGCGTGCGAACAGCCATTCGGTTTACCAATCGGCCTCGGCCGCTGATGTATTCTGTTACTTGGGAGTCTTGGGACTATAGCTTGGGTTTCCTCACATTAAATGAGGGTGTCAATGCGCCATGTAAACGATAATACCATGAAGTACCTGGCTGGCTGAAAATAAGGCACTATTTAGTTTGGTTTGCTTGAGGAGTTTGTATTTCGCCGAAATGAGGCTTCTCTTTAAATTTTTTATTCAGCCGGTGACCGGTTGTGCGAGCAGGACGGGCGCCTGCTCCGGAGCGCCATACAAAAAGCTCGCGAGGATGACGGAGAGAATTCAGACAGTCTAGTGTCGGCTCGGCCAGACGCTAACCGTTTCGCTTCTCGTGCTGTGTAGCACATTAGTTCAAACGTCAAAAACTTTACGTACTATAACAGTTTGGTGTATAACACCAGTATTAACAGTTAAAACTGTAATTACCAGTGGACTTTAAAACTCATTAATTTCTCCTTTATTTTGAGTGTATAATAGAGTGTTTACTTTATCCTCACCGGTTTATAAAAATAAGAACGTGTCTTTAATTTTGTGGAAAGCATCGGTATCGAGTGCATGCGAGACAGATCCTGTAACACCTTTAACAACGGTAGGTATTTTTGGTTTGAATAAAACTATTTTTGACCAAATTGGTAATTTAGCTAAGAAAATCAGAAGATTTGTTTCAACAGTAAGAATATAACTAACGGATTTCCCTTTATCTTTAAAAATCAAGTTTACATACCTAAATAATAAAATGACTGAATTATTTTAATGAATACGAAGGACCAAAAAACGAAAGAGCTTGGCAGGTTTGGTCTGACATTTTGAGACTTACCTTTCCTTTAATTAAAACGGGTTTCAGCTTTTCACTAATTACATCTCATTAGTATAATATTAGTACTTATTATTTAATATTTGTTATAATAGTGCCCCTAAAGAGGTGTTAGGTACATATCGATATAAATGAATATTTTGTTTATTCATAATTCTGAGAAAGCTTACCTGGTTCTCCGGAGTACGTTTGCTAAATTATTGAGTATGATATTCGGAATGATAAATACTTACTTAATAATACTCTATGTGACACATGAGAAAAGGGAGTTGTTTGCTGTCGGTTCCAAGTTCTAAGTAGTTTCACATAATATATTGAGGTTTTAGAATAAAATCTTAAGTATAACGCATATAAATCAGATGTTGGTACACAATTTTATTTTAACCTATTCATGAAATAACAAAATTACAAAAACAAAGTTACAAAACCTTAACCAAAGTCAACTTAAACTCAACTTAAATTTCAAATTCAACTCAAATAAAGACACATATACTTACATGCTATATGCTAGGAGGTATTAAAATTAATTAAACTCTGTTTCTATAGTCAAAACATGAACATATTTTCTGTAGAATTTTGGCGTAGGAATTACGATGATTGCTAAATTTAGTTCTGTTGCATTTCTTATAAAATCTTATTTAATCGTGATATTGTGGGATTACAGACATGTGAAATATGTACCTAATTAATCTTTCGTTATAATTAAAACTGTTAGTTATTTTTATGTTATGTTATGTTAGTAAGCGAAGTAAATCTCTTTAGGATTAAAAACTTTAAAAGTTCCCTCTTCATTATGCCTTACTCGTTAGTGCCACTTACTCTGGTTCTAAAGTCGCGTCAACTTAACCTGACTCATAATATATTTTACTGAATGATCTTTCAAGTCTTTATTTAACTTGAAAAGTATTCACCGACTTCGATAACAGGGAGTAGGTATCCATACTAGGCATCCCACAAAGAGCTAACACTCTTTGTAGGACGTTTATATGAAAAATTGAAAATTCGCGGTGTCGACATTTCCAAGAACGGAATTTAAAAAAATAAGTAAGTATTGAAAAACAAAGTTAAATTGTAAACTAGATCCATTATGAGTACAAATTTAGTCCCTAAAAAATATGTAGTCGCGTAACTATTTTCATAATAAACTCAAAAATTCCTCAACGGATTTAATTCGCTTCTCATTGCTAATTAAGAGTATTTGTTTCGGAAAATTGTAGTACATTTTTATTATAATCTATCTATAGTACCTAGTTCTGAAAATTTACAGACTTTTGTAAGATATGGTGTACACGTATAGATCAAATTTAAAGATTTCTCCACAGAATCCAGTTCTGAACAGGCGAAACTGCGAGTAAAAGCTGGTTGAAATATGTACATTGATCTTATACTATACTATCCCCATGGCAAATGACCGGCGCGCGGGGCTACGGCCGACAAAGGGCGGCTGAATGGCCCGATTGAATCACAATAGGCCTCCGCCACGGTTCACCGCTGCGATGTGCTGCGCCCCTGGTACGAACAGCAGCATAAATTATAAAACCAGGCCAAAATTATGTACCTACTCGTATATGAAATAAAATAAATATCGTACACATACGATAGACTAAGGAGATATTATAAATGCTAAAAAATCAATAATAATAATTATTTTATTATAGTAAAATCGTTCAGAAGCATTAAACTGTACACTAGTCTACACAGATAAGTAACCTATATTCATTTCGATAAAGCTTTTGAGTCACCAGTTATAATTTAAGTGTAAGTAGTAGAAGAAGCCAAAATTACAATATTTGAATTTTTTATTGGTTACAATTCGCGTAAAAACAAACTGAAAGGATTTTAGACACATGTAGATGGCTAGGGACTATGTTGAACATTTCATGAGTTTGAATTTCCTTCAACCTACACAAGCGAAGTCATAGGCGCGAATTAGTATTCTTATTTAATGACCAAATTTATTCTGTAGGTATTTAGTATAATTTTTTGAATGTTCATCATAACATTCATAAGTATTATAATAGTAATTATACAGTACAGAGATGAGTGAATGAATTTGTGTATACTACAATACTTTAAATTTTATCCTTTTAAAGGTAAGTGCCGCACCGCATAAGAAAGATGACAATATTTATCGCATTTCATCTTAGAGCAAGCACACCACGACATAAGCATGAATGGTCGTTGTTGACATGACATTGCGGGGCGGGGTATAGGACATAGTTCAATATATTTCTACAAAGGAATAACGTAATCAATCATATTATATTTATTTTTACTCGCACATAAAGCTGTAATCTGTGTAAAGTAATTAATCGGTATGAAATGATGTAATTGGGTTGACACTATGATGCACTTTATATCTGCCTTCCTTTATTTTTAATTTTAGGTTCTTTCTTAATAATAAGCCGATTACAACAAATTAAAACCATATTCACCCATTACAGCGTTATATATAGTCAAAATTAAACAAAAACCTTCAGACCATATCATTAAGCGTCTTATGGATTCCAACGAGAACAAAAGGTAAACAATAAAGGTCAGAGGTCGCACCACTTGATAGGTGGGAAGTGTAGTTTCTCTTATGGATTGTACAAGTGTTATTATGTCTTAAAACGCAGACGCGATAAATAACACCCAACAGAGTCAATGGCGACCGGTCAACTGTTTGCAGCCGTACCACAAGAAACTGTAGTGTCAACATGATTGAGCGTACAAACAACTCATTTAAATAACCATTCTAATCTTAATAACAATTGAGCTAGCGTCTGAAGTATTTGATGACTAAACTCGTCTCTAATTTAGATCCGCAGAACATGTTTAGGAATCGTAATATACCTACCACTTGTCTGTTTTTATAACACGGATACTGCTTAACTGTTTTTAATTATTAATTAATATTTAATTAGTTTTAGTTTTCTTCGCTCTGCTGACAATTCGGTCCTCCAAGACTTCTTAGCATACTGGGTTCCTATCCAATTCTTTCGCCGTGCAGATACACTCTAGAACACGATTCCCACTGACATTAGAAAAGCACTGAACAAGAATACTTTTAAACGATTGCTCCGGGCACATCACCTTTCGTCATCACAGAGTGCTTTCGGATGTATGTATAGGTAGGTATATTATGTGATATGTGCGTATATGTATGTATAATTTATGATATAATATATTGTATGGTATGACATTGTACCTAGGCATATTTACTCAGATATATTTACTCGTAGGTAAATTATTTATACTGTTTGTCGTTTAAGTTAGGTAGGTATATATTTCGACTTTCATCGCACCTCCCGTTGTATCGATCCCTCTGTTAAAACCAAAAGTAATTATGAAATTAGTGTTCTTGAAAAAAAAAGGTTTTGTACTTATTAATACCTTTTTCCTAAGTTACTATTAATTTTCGTGTCATCTTTAAATCACAATCATTAACCTATTTTGCTTATTGTGCTATTTATAAGGTTCGTCGTAGGTACTCGTTAAACAAGAATCATCGGTCGGCGGGAATATAAAAGAGAACATTAGAAGGTCAAAGGTCATGCCGCCTGATAGGATCGCAAAAAATAGCGCATTTAAGTATTACTTACATTAAATCAGAGATTTTTATTCTAACGACCAAGCGACTTTCATTATAAAAACAAATTAAATATTAATTTAATTATAATGGTTCCACATATAGACTTCTCTCAAAACTTGCCACCACACACGATCGTGGTTTTTCTCATCCAGCCACTACATCTTTTAGTCGTTGATCCAGTGAGCAATATATACCAGCGGTCCTTGCCCGGGAGGTGTCCTGCGCTGCGCTTCTTGGTAGTCGGCCCTTCAGCAGATAATAATATGGTTATATGTTATGTACCAATTGAACATTTACATAATAATTGCAAAGATTTAACATTTTTCCGTCTGCTTAGTAACACATTTTGCACCTAATAAAAGTACGTACTTAATGCTTGCCTAATAACACTTAACTACGCGTAAATTACATGTTCGTTGGTGTAAATTGCGCGTTGGTATCGAGTCGTAAACGTCTTCATTAGTCTTAATAACACGTATACAGTCAACATATAAATAATAGTAACATTTGCTCGTAACTTCGCTTGGACCCCGATTTCGCCCGAATAATTATATTGTTTAATGATAACCTTGTCTTATAATAAAACCCGCTGTATTTTCAAAACTACGGGACTATTTTTTTATAAAATAATACCCTAAAATCTACTGAGATAAATATTTCTATACAAGAGTTAAAAATCGCGTCAAAATCCGGTCAGTAGTTTCCTAGTCATCAAGAATTACAGAAAACAGACTACTTTGGTTCCTAGTTCCTCTGTATTATTCACCGTGTGTGTTCTGGGATGACAATAATTTTATCTATATGTTGTTTGTGCAATACGCGTTAATATTTCTTTTTTATTATTGCATAAGTACCTTCTTTTTGGTACCTCTATACAATATACAAGTTATATATATACACAATATACTCTATACTATGTACCCACTCGTAGATATTATCTTTAGATATTATTCTGTCTACTTCAGATTTTCAAAAGCGGTATTTTTACATCTAGTATAGTGCGTGACAAATTTACTGATTTTTATTATTTTTGGCAAGGGCTAAAAAGAGAAGTTTGATACATGTGTACTAAACTTTAGCTGTTCAGCATTGGACGTTGATAAATTAAATGATGATATATTTGTTTTTATTGTTTTTAAAAAATATTATTGAAATAAACATCCACTTATATTATCGTCTAATATTATTATCCAAAAAATCTATTTACATAAACCTATCAAACTGCTGCTTTTATGAGTTTGTGTTTTGGATACAAACTTGTAAAATGTCATATTTATTTTCTTATTTTCTCTTTTCTTATATTGGAGATCTAGTTTTTATACCTACATTTTTATTTATATTGCGTACTGTGATTTTTCTTTAGTTTTATTGCCAAGGATCCCTGCTTATCTGCAGCTTATCTTGTATATTTTAGGGGTAAATAGGGGATAGGCGGAAACAGTAGCTCGATTAGCTGGTGGCTCGGCCTAGCGTTTATGGGATACAACTTTGTTATCTCACCATAAAGCTGTCTGAATAAGTGGAACAAAAAACGAAGAAGTGGAATTAAATCCCGAATTCCTTCACATGTATTTATTAATTGTATATTCATACGACATTTTGAATGTCTATTTATGTTGTGAAACATTTCCTATTTTACATGTTGTATTATATATTTAACGTTATTAAATTTTGAGATAAAGCCTTATAACATAAGAGTGTTAAATTTAATATTATTCTAAATTTATGAAAAATATATTCACTACAACTCATGTGTTGGCACAAGGATGCTGTATTAAATTGTAATCGAAACAATTCCGCGGAACTGGCAAATGTGTTTTCGACTTTTTATCGCTTATATATGAAGATTTCATTCATGAATTCCTAAAGCAAGGCGTAGTTATACAGTTTTTTTGTGATATTGTGTTTTTACGTCCCTCTATCTTATCTATATGTAATGCGAGGATCAACGGGATAAAGTTTATTTATTTTCGTAAATGAAAAGTAACTATGAAAAATATTGAGAACCTACACTGTAAATACATATGTAGTTTGCGTTGTAATACCTGCCTGCTAATTACATTGTAATTTGTTTATCTTTGCATCTTAAGTAAGTATTGCGTTTTAAACAAAAAATACGTAATATTAGCTTTGTTCGCGGTAAGGATTCAGAACTAATTCGGAACTAGTACTGAACTAATTTGGAATCGTAGTAGAGCGCATGCTCGGTTATAAACCGATTCGTGATTTTTATTTCCGCGAACGATTTCGGAACCAAACTGCGTACGATCTACTGTCATCCAGTGTTACCAACTCTCAAAAATATTTATCCCTAAAGCTTAAGTCAAAAACCCCCAAAATCGCCCCAATTACTTAGAAATCCCCCTAAAAAAATATATAACAAAAGAAAAAATATAAATTACAAAAATGCAATGAAATTTCTTTACCTTTTAAATCTGGATCTGTTTCCCAAATCTACGTGTACTTCTGACTGTACATTTTTTTATTTTTAGTTTCTTTAGGCATCATTAACAAATTGCTTGTCGGCACAGCAGTACAACAACAAAATCGAATTAAACAAGTAAACAATAATCAACGTACATATGTATTTCCAGTAAGCATAGGCACAATAACCACCAGTCACCACAGAGTAGTTGTAATATATTTGTACTAGATGTCGTTAAGTCGCTAGGTCAACAAATAAATATGATTAGCTATTATAGTTTGGATTGTCCCAGGGCCTATACTTTCACATAATATATGAAAAATATATATTCAAAAAAATATATGAAGTGACAAAAAATCCCTAAAAATATAAAACCCCTAAAAAAACCCATCCCACTTATTTACCCCCTAAATTTGGGGGGAAAACCCCTAAGTTGGCAAGTATTTAAGTGGACCCACCAAAACACATTACTCTTATTAGAGTATTATATAAACTTATTTATATAAACAACAAACAAAACTAACCATATTTTATTTAACCCTTAATAAATTAATATAATTTATATTTTATTTAACTATTTAACCAGTTTATTAGTTTCTAACCAACTGAATATAGCCGTAGCATGTATGTCAAATGTCGTTAGGTAAAAACTGCGCATGTCTGGAACTACGATTCTTGCCAAAGTTATAGAACTGATAGAACTGATTCTGAACCGATCCTGAATCGAGTTCGACGGTTCCGCGAACACAGAACTGTAACTAGAAATTCTGAATTGTGTGTTCCGCGAACGGCATTATTTGAACTGCGCATGCGTATAGTTCCGAATCAGTTCTGAATCCTTACCGCGAACGAAGCTATTGTCAATGGGCTGTTTATTTATACAAAACATGGCAATTTAGATAAAAGATCCTGACCTATTTTTATCTTTTTAAGTATTTTCATTGTGAACATACTATTTCTAAGCAGCGATAAGTTCTGTGAAATATATATTAGATAAAGTACTGGGTAAAACACATATACATATTTTTAAATGAGCAATAAAAATTTGAATTAATGCTGTCAAAATATCTTTATCTAATATTTGTTTTTAAAACGAATAGATTTTCAGTCGCAACAGGATTGTCAAATAATACTTCATTATTTGTTATTATTCTTTAAAAATACTCACTTTCCTTTAATTTTATTATCCAGGTAAACAAATAGATATGATTCTGTTTAACAATGGCCTTACCGTTACCTAGTAAAGGCATTATCTTTTTTTATTGATGTAGACCGACAGCTTCAAAGGAACCCTAAGAAGTTATGAATGACGGGCATTCATTGTCTCTCCATTCATTCCCACCCCTGGACAAGTGACAATTATATTATTTTTGTACATTGTTAACAAGAATGGGTCTTTGAAAACTTCCCGGGCTAATAGGTATGTCTAGCGCCAAGTCAAGCTTTTATTCATTTGTTTTTATTTTTTCTTTTCGTTAGTCATCTCATCAACGCCATGTTTCACCAGGTTTAAAGATGAAAAATAAAATATAGTGTGGTTGACGCGTCCATAACTATGTTATGTAATAAATGTGATTAATAAATACATAAAAATAAATAAACAAAATTGAACGTGATTTTCAACGATACTATCTAATTCTGAGGCACACATTAAGAGCTCTACACACCAAAGACGCCGCCGCCGGTGCCCGCGCCGGTGGTTTAGGCCGGCGGCGGATTTATTTTAATTTTATGCCGGCGGGCTGCGTTCCGCATGGCATGGCTAGGCCGCCGACACAAAACCGCCGGGCATGCCGCGCCGGCGCGCGGCGGTTTACACACCGCCGCGTGCCGGCGTGGCATTCGTAGCTCTAGGCCCCGTCTCTCCCCACTCCCGATATCCCTTTTCGGTCAAACTATCCCCTGGGTTAGGAAGAGTCACATTCTGTGTCACTAAGTTACACTAGACTATCGACTAACCTTCCGAGAACACATACAAACTGCCCAAAACCAAGCCGCCTTTGTATTCGGTCGCCTCAACCCTCTCGTAGGCGGGAGAAGTAAAATGTCGCTTAGAAATAAGCTGACATTGTACAAAACCTTCATACGTCCCATAGTGACCTTCGCTAGCGTTGTCTTTGCACACGCAGCCCCCTCCAACATTAAAATATTGTACTTCAAACCCTCCAAGATTCGTGCATAAGGCCGTGGCTGCAATATCGACCTCCACAAGGACTTGGAACTTCCCTCCATCGTCAAATACGTAAAAGACTCCGCCCGACGCTACTACGACAGTGTCCCTCACCATCCCAATCCCATAATAGTTGTCAGCCTAACCTATGTATGTCCCCGATAGGAATGCCCCTTCCCATTACCGTCGTCGTCGTTGTCGTCCTCGGCACGTCTTAAACGACCCCGACGAGCCAATTACTGCTGCCAATGCCGTTCTTACACTACACTCACAGGCTACACATATACACCGTCCCCGCCGGCGGAAACGAGGCGTCACCCTCGCTACACCGTGAACATACACTGGCCTTCAGTCAACAATTTTACCATGTATCGGCGCACGTACCTGAGCGCTTTTCACCGACTCGCGATCCTGCGGTACCCTCCCAAAACAACGTGCTAAGCCGAGATTCGTTTCTTCCGCCAGTCTACCAACTCAAATGAGTTCTGATTCTGACATTAGAGTATCTCAAAATTTACCTAGTCACCCTATGTTTATAACGTCCCACTGCAGGGCATAGGAAGCTGTAGCACGCGTCTCCCCTGATAAATCACTGGGGGGTTTCGGGCCATCACGTGGGTAAATTGTGAAAATGGGTGAATTGAACACTGTGCGAATTGGTGAATATACATGGACCGATGCTTTCTTACACCGCCGACATAATGATATTTTTAAAAATCAGTACTGAAGTAGATACTTAGTAGTACGTGCCGAGGATTTAAATTCATGACTTCGCTAATGAGAGTCGAGAATAGTCCTATGCTATCACCGCTCTTGCTCTGACAATTATTCATTATTTGCTAATAGCACTACATATTTAATAGTCCTTTTAAAGTTTAAACAACTTAAACATACTAGACTACTTACTTTAGGTTACACAGATTAGTGTAGTGTGAACCAATTCCCATTTAATGTGAAATAAAGTGAGAAAGAAGAAGTAATTTCTTACGAAATTACATAGCTGTTTTACATAAGTAGGTAATAGTAATTTATATACGTAAATCATTGAGTTGGAACTATTGTTTTGGAGAAGTAAGTTCTATCGTACAATGTACAATTACCTACCTGCCTAAGTAATAATAAATTTATCATTCTAGGTAAATGAGTGTACCTGTAGTTCTTTTAGTAAAATTACCTTAGTCTAGGATTTCAGACGCTTGAGTTGAGTGCAAGTAAATCACTTTCGTGATACTTGTTTGCCTGTACCCATGTTTATTTGCAGGATTATTGTGACATTGGGATTAATCTATACATATGTGTACGTTAATATGTTAGTAATATGTGAGAGCTAGATTGGAGAGGTTTTGTGTAGGTAGTGATTGAATCGATATTATGTGAATTTGTACAAGTATAACAATTGTAGTTGTACATCTGTGTTTACATTAATACTGGAAGCTGAGAAGATCCTTAGTTCTGCTATAATACATCTTACTTATCATTAGGAACCGTAATGACTGCGTGGATTTAATTATTAGAACTGTCCGACTATTTAAGCCATCGGGCTTACAAGCTCAACATCCCATCAGGCAGTATCAACTTACAAGCTGGGCGCGATAGCGTAATCAGTGGCCCTTGTGAAAGTGTTTTAGTTCGTAAATGCAACTATCTCATTTGCGATAGTTGCGCAAGTGGTTTTTTTTTTGCTCTACATTGAATCAAGTAGCGGATCTAAGCAGCGGGACGTATTGAGAAACTTAAAAAATCATACAGAAAAAGCAATGAAAACGTACACACGCATCTCTGTTCGCGAGGTGGTTCTCGTGTACTAATCTGAATGATCAGTCAAAAGAATACTTGAACTCCTAGCCTCCTTGCTCTCTGTTCCTGTGCGACCTGTTTGTGTCTAGTATAACTAGTAATAGTATGACTCAATGTAACAAAATACTTAGAGTGAGAATGCAGGCAAGCGATATAGATTATATTTAAGTTATTGTTGATTGTGGATTACTGTAATATTACAACACCTAATTTAATTACATCAATAGACAAATTTAACCTTAAATTAAGGAAGTGAACGAGACTTTAATCACATCTCAGCATTAAGTACAGTAGCAGTATTAAAAACAATATCGAGTGCAAGACGCAACTAACTACAGTAGCAAAAAGCTCTTATACAATTAAGGTGAAAAGTGCGAAGTACCTAAGTTAAGTAGAGACGTTATGTTTACGTATGCTTATTCATGTGTTAATTTAAATATATTTGCGATTTTCTATCTAATTGTGAATACCATTCAATTTGCTTTTGGGACAATAATAAATGAATGAAAATAATATTTATTTTAAATTTCCGTATTCCTATGGATCTGGGACGAACTACTGAATTAGTCGTAAAATCAAGTTTGGAATCGCACTGATTATAGGTTAGGTTTTGCAGAGAATAAGACATATTATTATTCTATTTAGTAGACTGCGTTTGGTATGCAAAGATTTTTATTTAGATGATTTAAATTATTTTTCAAAACTTTATATTATTGGGACGAAAAAATTAAGTATGTAATTCATATATGTAATATATTTTTTAATCGAAAAAATAATTTGTTTTAAAAACTAAGTAAAAAAATAATTGTAATGGGTAAACAAATTATGGTGTTAAATTGTAAATACGTCTATCTCCAAAATCTTCTGCCTCAGTAGACTTTACAACTCCAATACTAATTCAACATAAATACATAAAAGAAATAAGTGAATATAAAAAAAAATACAATATTAGTAAAAGTTTTGGTATTGCAATTTAATTTTGTTACCTAACTATTCAATCTTCGACAGCTCTCTACAAATCTTTTTAATATTCTTTAACAAGATGTAAAAACTAGATCTGACTTATGAGTTTCTTTATTCTGTGTCCTTGTAGGTATTCCCGGTACACGGATCTGAAAAACTCTTACAAGGAATCATAATTATTCAGAATGCTGTATAACCATATTCAGACAGTTGTAAACCCCAACCATTGGAGACTTATTATTTGGATTTATTTGGACTTAATAATTATTTGGAGACTTTATCAATGTTTTAGTAAGTACTAAATAAAAACATTTTACATCAGGAATTTTAGATAAACAATTTTATGTATATAAGCCTTGACGGTGAAGGAAGTCGTGGTAAACCAACCTGACCGCAACGCCACAACATCCATTCGTGTCCTTTTTCACACAAACGATAAATGTATACGAGTACATATGGTTTTCCAAGGCCTACCCGGCGTATGTTTCTTTCTTTTCTTTGATTAAATTTGTCCTCTTACAAGTACTTGTGTGTTTAACAGTGTATTTATTTCCCTTTACGTGGCTTTCATTCGTGGAGAAACGCTCGTGACTATAAAGTATGCTCTGCAATGGGATATGCACTTCGTATGTTTACTATTATTATGTTGCGATCCTGACTTACGAGTATGTCATAGATAGAAAAGTATAAAATATTTACTTGTAATTTTAGTTCCATTTGTAGCTAGCTCTTGCCTACATACTGCTTTACCTGCGTGGATTTTGTTTTAAAAGTAATCGACTCTCTATGGAAAAACTAATCAATATATTATTCCGTAGTCAAACCCATTTTGATTACCTACCTTATTGAGATATGGGCTTCCGTTTTGTAGTCAGTCCATGTCGTGCAAATTGCACAAAACAAAGTAATCATAGCTCTTTTCCCTTCAACCATATAACATCAAAATGATATGCGAAACAATCAAATAAATGAATGTGGAGCAAACCTACCGATGTAATGCGTGCATCCTCGTAAAGAAAGTGTTAAACAAAAAAATACACACCAGTTTAAACTTCCAAAAGAATGTCATGAATATCGTAGGGCAGGGCGGGGTCACTTGAGCATGATTTTGTTCAAATCATTGCAGGGCCCTGTTAAAGAATAAATAAAACCATATTTATTCTTAAATTAGTTCTTTATTTATTTGGCAGTGTAATGTTATCAACAAACTTTGGTAAATGCGCTGTTTTCAAGACTAAATCAACTTATAATAAAAAAAAGTCAAATGGCTCAATCGACCCCATAGGCGGGGCCTATTGAACCACCCAAAGGGTTCTATTGAGCCCGTGGACATAAAAAAAAATAACATATAGAAACATCAAATTCAAGTAACAATCTTTCTTAGATATATAATAGAAGTTATATTAAAACATAACAATCTTATAAAATAAAGCCTGTGACCTATAAGTTCAGTCACTTTTACAGTTCATGCAAACATAAACTGGACCTGCACCAGAAGTACACTTAACATGAGCCCAATCACGGCAACCAGTGCACTGTAGCCACTGTTCTCCTGGAAGACTATCTGAATAGGCCTCAACGCACACCAGACAGAAATAATCGCCCTCTTCGGTATCCAGCGGATTTTGTGCACTTGGTTTTACTTTTTTCTTCTTATTCTTCTTATTATTTTTCTTATTATATTTAATCTCCTCATCAGACTCTGAGGAACTTTTAAAAATTGCTTTCTTAACTGTCTTTTTCTTGGCCTTACCTACCTTCTTGCTAGATTTGATTTTCCTTTTGCTTTGTTCTAAAGCAAGCGCGTCTTTCTCAGGTGTATCTGTCAAAACAGCAGAACTTCTCTTTTTTCCTCGTGTTTGTTGTTTTCTGGGTCCTGCTTTAGGAAATGGTCTTACAACCTCAGGTGAAAATGAAGCATCGCCTTTGGATGTAGATGGTATGTCAAAATTAGGTGTTCGGTTTTCTTTATTGTTGGACGGGTCTTGAGTTGCTGATGCAGTGGCAGGTAATGGCAAAAGCACAGACGTTTCTACCTCCACCTCAACAGTCGCCGAAGATGCTCTTATTTGAGGCCCTATAGATTGCATCTCTGTGTCTTCCTCTGTTGTATGGCTACCTTCTGCTTGAGATTCTGGTTCCGGACGGTCTGTTACATACGATGCCATAAAATCGTCTTCGGAGAAAATGTCACTGTTAAAAGGGTAAATACCCGCTTTCTTAAAACCATTCATTATGTTCGTCGGTGTCATTGCCAATGGAAGAGCTGTCGCTACTATTTTTGGTATATCATAAATTGAAATAGTTTTGCCCGGATTACTGCGAAGCCATGCATCATGTACCGACGAAAGATATTTTTTGAAAGGCCCATAGACAGAGACGTCTAACGGCTGTAACTTGTGGGTACAGTGAGGTGGATATGAGAGCATTACCACCCAATTATTTTTGGCAAGTTCAACCGTTTTAATAGCTAAATGTGATGAATGGTTGTCCAACAATAATAAAATAGGTGATTCCTGGGTTGGTTTCAAATGGTCAATAAAGTGTTGCATAAAATCGTAAAATTCATCATCAGTTACCCAACCGCTTCCATTACCGCGTCCAATGCATTCAGGAGGTCCATTTGCAACGAAATGGTCCTTAAATTTCTTCCGGGGAAATATAAACATCACAGGAACCGTATTACCAGTTGCTGACGCAGCTCCAATCACAGTTATAGTAGTGCCCCGTTCTCCTGAGGTTACAGAGCCAACAGTATGCTTTCCTTTGGCTGCTATAATTTTGCCCGGTTTCATGACTGTCGGAACCCCGGTCTCATCGACGTTCCATATCCTGGAAGGCGGGAATTTATAGTTATCCATAACCGTGGCCAGCTTGTCATAAAATAGTTTGACATTCGTTTTATTAAATGATGTCGCCCTTCCTAAGCTAGTCGGCTCTGGTTTTCTAATAGATAGTTCTGTATTTCTCTTAAGAAAAGCGGATAACCAATCTTTTCCCGCTAACTTATTTGTATGCCAACTGTCAGGGAACTTTCTGTTATATTTCACGGCGCATTCATAAGCAAGTCCGCGTACATCTAATGGAGTTAACCCATAAAATATAGATGCAACTTTCAGTATATAATCCTTTAACATTTTTTCTTGTTCAATTGAAAAAACCTGCCGTGCGTTTGTGTATTGCTTGAACACATCAGAATCAGGGTTAGCTTTTAACATATTGACATACCTGGAAAGCGTAGTTCTGTCTATTTTGTTATCTTTAGCCGCTTTTCGGATACTTTTGCCATTAATTACCTCATCTGCAGCATGTTTCATCTGATCTTTGGATATATTAGCACGGTCCGTTTTCCGCTTGTAAGTTCGCATCCTGAAGAAGAAACAATGAATGTAGAAATATTTATACGTGGTGTGACTTAACATCTGTTTTTAAACCTCGGCAGGTAATTATTTAGCATAGCATTTAACCCTAAAAAATACCTGCATAATATAAATAATGCAACCAAAAATCAAACTAAAAATATGGGGGTCACTTGAACATGGCTTATTAGACCCCCGTTGCTTTGACTCAAGTGACCCCTTTCCCAAATTACTTCTAATTTGCCGAGTCACTCAAAAACCATCGCTAATTGTATAATTTTGATATTAGTAACGTTTGTAAACACTATTTTGAATGCAAAATACACTTACCTGACTGCCGTACGTCCACAGACATATGTTTGAAACCAAAATGCACCGAAGCGATGTTTTTTTACTTTTGGCGCCAAATTAACAACACTGTCCACGTACACTTAACTCGAACGCCAGCCGGCGACTAAAGTACCGGCGACTAGGTTCACTAACCCCCCCGCTTCGTCACACGTCACAAGCTTGTATCTATCATGCAGGGTTCGTGTTCTACTATAGGTGGTGCACTAGACCCCGCGGCTCAACAGACCCCGCCCTGCCCTACTAGAAACGTAAATAATCTGTGTTTAAGGTGCTCTCAAACTGGATATAGAAAACAATGTAAAAAATGATTCGGGGTGCATAGCTCTTCAATCAACCTAACCTAACATTCTTCAACCTAAAAGTATTAAAGAGAAAGAATCACTGAATTTTTTTTTAAAGACGATTGTTATCTCATATTCTTATCCAATGTTAAGTGTGCGAGATGTTCAATCGTCATGCTTGTATGTTTGCTTTATATAGCTTTTCCGTCCATTTTTCACAACCTTTGTTATACAATAATTGATTATTATATTATTGTACTCATTTTTTGTGAATTCTATTCTTATGAGTGAATAAATGTCTACAATCATAACTTTTCGTAATAAAAAGCAACCCATGTCACCAGAATTTCAGGCTACCTCTATCAGGCTACGTCTGCAAAATTTTATTGAAATCGGTTCAGTAGTTTAGTCGTGAAGATGTAACAAAAAGAAAGACAGAGATATACACTTTCAGATTTATAATAGTAGTGAGGATGTAAGGAGGATGTGATTGTGCATGTAGATGAAATTTTAGCTTTTCTCCGTCATACTCACTGAGCACTAAACATAACGAGAATGTGGCTCTCATAATTTAAAGCTGTTTATTCATCGCATTTATGTTCGAGCCAATACAAATGTATTGGCAGATTGTGGAGATAGAAACGATTGGATTTGGATTAAATTTAATAAATTAATTACAGTATTGAATTTGCATTTCACTATAAACTTTGTTTACATTTGTTAGACTTCGCATAATTGTATATGATAACAGGTATATGATCTCTTTCACAAGTTGATTACGTTTAATTTAAGTCGTCAAGTTAGCAAAAGTCGAGTATCTACAATAAATAGTATATAGGTAGGAATAATAATGAATTTATGGTGTCCAGTACTTAGATGACATATATTAGAAAGTGATAGTTTGAGATAGAATGGTGTGCAATGGGTTGTGTTGGGATGGAATGCGATCGAAAGGTATCGAAATGAAAACGAGCTCAGCTGTGCTTACTCACTGTGTTCATTCAGTCATTCCCGAAACACGTCGATAATTTTCATAGCAATCTTCTGCCGAAATGGGGTAATGAGCACATTCGGACTAGCAAACATCTGTTCGTCGATAGCGATAAAGACACAGTGAACTAACTCTAGGTACTCTAATTAGGTAGTCTAAAGTTCACGCACTAGTGTGAACATATAATACTAATATAAACAATACTAATACTAATTTTGTGGTAAATTCACTATTAGTGAACACCACTTATTAGTAAATACAAATTACTTTTTAGTTGAATGGACTTATCATCGTAAGAGAGACCTAAATTCACGGTAGATACCTGCATAAAAAAAAACTTCTTTTATATTTTCGCCTATAAGGGTAGTAGAGATTGTTATTATTTGCATTGCACGTCCAGGGTTACCGTTTTAAAAAAATATCTCTGGAACGGGTTTTAGCAAGACCACTCGAGCTCCCAGCATCGTCCGTATGGCGTGTAATAATAATGAAGTACCCTTAAGATTGAATGGATCCTTACCATCGGCAACTCGATAGTTTTACATGTGTCGTTGTCATAGATCCTAGCACCGAAGAACTGTTCAACATAATACTCACCTCGGAATTATACAACGGAACCTCCCGCCAGCGAAGTGACGTGACGGTGTATTCATACTATCTTGATAAGGATGTGTTACGAACTGCACGGACCACAAAGCATTATAAACCGTGAACTCTCCATTTTATTCGTATAACTAACTGGTCCCCGGGATCTTTCTGTTTCATTACAATATGGGTTGTTCATGCAAGCTGCGAATTGGCACCAGCGAGGTCGGCGATAGGTGGATATGGTGGCAGAACACCCACATCCATCCTCGTGTTGCAGCTGTCCATGGACGGAATGGCCGTCTGCCTCTATTAATAGAAAAAACTTATATATGTATGTTTGATCGTTCGTGTCTGGTTATCAGTGATGTGAATTTATTATCTATTAATTTAATGCTTGAATGTTCATAGTTATGTTAAGATTGTTATAAGTTATAATTTATAATCGATGTAAAACATCAATTTTATCATAATGTCACTTTTATGTACGATTTTCAAAAAATGGTCTGATCCCGATGACTTGACTAATGGTCGAATTATTAACTTACTAGATATAGGTTTAAAACGTTTTAAATATAAACTCTTAAAACGAATAATCCTACTTTACTTTTACCTACTTCTATAGGTATGTAATTGATTAGACATCTGTGTGTTCTACCGCCTGTACAATGGGGAATGCTCTGAAGAATTGTTTAATATAATTCCCACCTCGGGTTTCTACAACCGCACCTCCCGTCACAGAAGTGCGGTCCATCCGCATTTCCTCGATACGGAGGTGTCGCGCACTGTTCGGTCCAAAAATTATTTTATACCGCGAACCCGTAGGTTGTGGAACGAACTGCCTCAAGAGGTCTTTCCATTGAGCTACGATATGGGGTTCTTCAAGAGAGCTGTGAATAGGATTTTGCAAGGTCGGCGGCGCACCCGCATACCCCCTGGTGTTGCAGGTGCCCATGGGCGGCGGTAACACTTACCACCACGTGGGACCGCTTGCTCGTCCGCCCACTAATCTATAAAAAAAAAAAAAAAAACATATTACAAAGCCTCGATGACTCAGGAAAATTATTACGTTTTCTAAGGAACGGCTTAGGGAGATAAGAAAATCATTTACCCTGTATAATATAAAATATTTGTTACCTATAACGCTTGTGTCATGGCTTAAACCCATGGTAGGGGCTTATACTCTCGGGATTCTCCGCCATTTATCGGGCGAGCGATCCATCCACGATGCTCGTACGTAATGGAAAAGCAATGTTGCCTGCCTCAATGGCTGGCCGATCAGACCATAACCTTTCACGTTACTAAAAAATGGCACTCTCCCTAATGTAATGAGGATCTCATTGGAGGATTTAGTGTAAAACGTAATATTTACTATAACGCAGAACTTTTTTTGACTAACTTTTAAAATTGTTCTTTATAAAAAAGTTAGATTGCACGCGCCGCTGGCTATTTTAGAAAATAAAAGAATGTTGTGTTCAAAGTTATAGAGCATGATGAGTCAGTCCTATCCAAATGACATAATATTTTAATTTATTGCATTGTATGTGCCCAATGTGCTTTAAAATGTGTTATACTATCTAATAAATATCGAAAAATGGGATCAGTCACTAAGATGTGAAATATTATGCCGCCAAGTCAATACAATGAGAACTGTTATAACTTGCATCAAATGCGTGCTAATTAATAATGATGCTATTCGTAAATGTACTCGTAAAGTAGCCTGACAAGTCACTCCCATTTTCCCAAATTTATTGCACATGTACTTGTATTAGTCACAATAACCTATATTATTATAAAAATATTTAAATGTTTACTGCCCAAGATGTTTGAGACAGTCGCTTTTCATTTTTTAAATGGACTTTGAATCATTGTTTGAATCAATAGGACATTAAATTGTATTAAATAATAAAAAAAGTAATTACCTATGTAGTTATTTAAATGCACTTAATTAACAATTAATATTTACAGTTAGAGAAATAATAAAACTCGTCTGAAGAAGTTGGAAATATTACAGGCATAATCGATACTTCGAGAGTTATTTTTAGTTGTAGTACCTATTGGAATTTTAGATACACACTACTTGACACTTTAAAGATTTATGTGTGATGACGTGTTCGTCAAAAATAGCAACGGTGACAAAAAGTTATGATGACATCGCATTACACACTTGTTGCATATTCTTAGAACAAACTTAAGATAATGTTATCTTAGTTTAAAACTCTGTATGTTTGCAATTAAAATAATTTACTGTATTTGTCCGTAAAATATGATTATAATCTTAAAATATATAGATCGATCAGGCTGTAACTGATAAATTCCTGAAGCCGGAACAATGGACTCCTCTCAAGATTATGGTATATGTAGATCGATCAGGCTGTAACTGAGAAATTCCTGAAGCCGGAACCATGGACTCCTCTCAAGATGTTGAATTAATTGACATGAAAATATTACGAATCTTTTTTGCAAAAAATCAAGTTTTTGTTAATTTTGCCTGCATACTTGATTCTTGATTATATTTCTATAATAAAAGAAAACAATTAATTCTATGAACAAGAAAACTTAGGATCATGAGAAAAATCCATGTTCTATTCAGGCTGCGGAAATTGATTACAGGTATAATCAAAGATCTTAATGCATAACATTTATAATTGAAGCGATACCTATGTGTTTAACTTAAAATGGAATAGGTAATCATAATAAATATGTTCATTGAGTTACACATAATAAGTATGTTGGGATGAGTTACATCTCTTCAAACTGAACATTTTTCGTATATCTAGTCCTTTTTTTACTTATGTTATGAGCTTCATCACTGGGATAAACGGCGACGAGACAAATAGAGGTAATAATAATATATCGATCGGATCTTGAACGACGGTGAAGACGTTTGTTCTATAAAATAGATTTTGTTTTTCATTAATTTTCTTTGAACTATGGTTTCGTAGATACAAGTAATATACGATATATCATACCATCAGCCCATGTCTCTGCTGGATATAGGCCTACCAAGGCTCCCAACCACACACGATCCCGGGCTCTTCTCATTCAATCATCTCATCACCGCCGAATTTCTTTAAGTTGTCGGTCCACGTGGCCGGAAGCCGTCCCACACTGCACTGCGGTCCTGCGGCAAATATGACCTATCCATTACCACTTCAATATGCTGATTCTACGAGCTATGTCTTTAGTTCGACTTTAGTTCTTTGGTGAATGTCTTCGTTTCGAATCCTATCCGAAAAAAAACTCTGAACATAGCCCCCTCCATACGTTGCCAAGTGACCTTTAACTTTTGGATCAGGCCTATCATTAGAGGCCACAATCGTTAGAAGCTCTTGGTCGCAGTCATCTGGCGATACTTAAAAGCGACAGTGGCCAAATTCTCTCTTCGAGACTGGACACTCTTCGAGAGCAAAGATCTCTGGAGATCTTTGCAAACGTTAAGAATTTTTATGAAAAACTTTACGCCGCACACGCACTCGTGTCTACAGCCCATAAAGAGAACGATCACCGTGCAAATAAATAAAATACAGTAATCCCTCCTATAACACGGTAGATTGGTTCCGCGTTATAGGAAAACGTGTTGTAGGAATATTCCCGTATAACGCGTTTATACGACCCCGTATAACGCGTTACGTATAAATTATTCACGTAAATTAAAATCAAACTAAACTAAGAACATTTTAAATAAAAAACTTATGCATATGAACTGTACAAATCATTATAAATTTCACAGTACAGAAATATAATGTGGGAAATCCCCGCGTTATATGGGGGAATGCCCGTGTTATACGGGGGATTGAAATCGCGTAATATGAAAATGCGTTATAAGAGTACCGTGTTATAGGGGGGATTACTGTACATATAAATTAAAATGTTAAAAAAAATAACTATGAAGCTCACTAGTGACCGTTGAAGTTCATATGCGCTTATTCAGCGCTCTAGCATTAAGCGTTCAGGGCTTATTTTTACAATACTATTTGCCAGTTCATTCACATAACACGGAATCTGTTCGAAAACCGAAATAAAAAACAGTTTAATCTAAAAGTGTATCGGTAAATTTGAAACCAGTTTAAAGCCAGTAGCCGCAGTGTGATTTAATAAGATGGGTTTTATTGGTATAACAATACAGTAGAACTTATTTGGTCAGTACCGAATAAGGGATCAGTTAGCAACTAAACCATTACAAATGTCAATGTTACCTTATCGATTCCTAACGTAATAATACTTATTTAAGTACATCCACGCATGTATATGGTAAAGAATTTAAATGTAATTTAGTTCCAGTAACTCTTTTTGCGTGCTTCATTCCAGCAATTAAAGACAAGTTTTTGTTTGGATATAAAATGCTGATAATACATACTTATATTTACTCCATTTTGTTATTAAGCAATTCGTGTATTTTTACACTTTAAAAGTTTCGAAAGAAGAGATTTAAGTATTGTTTTCTGGTTGAAATTCAGTATTTGTATTATCAATAATAAATGAAAGTCGGTATTGGAACCTCTATCTACAGTGCTTCGTTAGATTCATGTAACTACATATTATCCATTATTTTAGAGGTACCTACCTATTGGTCGACTTTTTGGCGGGAACCCGCGAAATTAAGGTTGATTTTGTTGGTTGATTATTGTACAATAAAAATGGTGTATTGTAGGATTGTATCCACCAATCCGCACTGGGCCCGCGTGGTGGATTACGGCCCGGAACCCCCAGTGATTTACCAAGGGGAGGCCTGTGCCTGCCAGTGGGACGTTATAGGCTGATACATACATACATTGTAGGATTTGCGGTTTGATAGTGATAGTTTATTAAACTTCAAAGTGCCTTAATGTGTTTGTACATAATGTACATACATTACATTCTGATAATTAAATAAAAGCATAAGATTGCATTTATCGTGGACTTCAAGAAGTCCAACTCCGTCCTCAGTAAATCTACTATATATAATTTTATTGAGCTACTCTTAACTTGCTTCGAGGTGACTGGACATTAATTAGATGTATTAATTTTTTTTGACGAATTACGAAGAAAACTGGCAGAATGTGCTCATTGCACCATTGCCATATATGATAAGAAAAATCTATTTGGTCACCACGTGATCCTGTTGAGACTATGCTAATACTAATGACAGAATTATTTGCATATGATAGTATCAAAGAATTTCATTAGTATGCAGAATATCATTGAGCGCAGCAAAAACTTCGGATTTTATCTATCGCCTTATAATGTGCTCACGCCTTTGCATACTTCCTACATATATTTTAGGAGCTTCCTTGTTTGACGTGACTGGAATATTTTGAATAGTTGCTACAACCGATTTTTAGTTTCGATTATAACAAGGATATAATTTAAAAAAGGTTTTTTAGCGTTAATGGTGTGTTATTTATTTTTAATCTGTTAATTAACAACCGAGCTCTATTGGTATGCGACTTGTCACTTAAATGCTATAATGAATACAGATTAGAGCTAAAACTCTTTGTGCTATACTATTTACTTTTTGTTTATGGGCATATATAGCTACCTAGTCAATATCGATTAATGTTATAAAAAATAAATATCTTTTGGTTATAAATCATATCAAATAATTATCATGGTCATTTCTAGTTTCTTTATTCAACTCACTGCGGGGTATATGTCTCCTTTCGTGCCATTTGTATGTTTCTTTTAATAATCGCGTCCAAGTCTTGTTTGCGATCTTGCCATATAGAATACTTGCTTCAAGTTGCATCTAATTAATTCGTGAATCTATTTTAACGGCTTTTTTTTAATTCAGATGTAATTTGTTATAGTGAGCAGTTGCCACATTATACAAAAATGTATGTAAATTCATTTAGATATAATGAGAATATCTTGGGAACTATCTCTTTTCATCTTGAAAGGTCATTGACCAATACAAAAACGCCAAGATATCTACGAAAATTAAAAAAAGTAGATATTTGCATATTTTTAGTCTGTATAAATAATTAATTAGTAGGTATCACAACATGCGTACAAACTATGTTTGTACTCCTACTTGTTTCCATTATACATAGATAAAAGATGATGTGTATTTTTTTTATATTTTTATCAAAAGTCATCTGTTAGGTACCTACCTCATTTGTAATTCATTCCCTCACTCCTCACTCCTTACCACCACAGAATTATTATGTTTAGTTTCTTGTCGACAAGTTGGGAGTATATTAATAATTCTAATTGCTTGCGAGGCGAGATAAAAAAGACATTCAAATTTTTAGTCACATTTATTGCTCATCATATGTTTTCACATTAAGGTAATTATGAGGTCTAAAGTGTCAACTATACATACATTATCAAATATAAAATACCTTTATTTGTTTGAGCTGTAGGTATTACAGCCCTTCTCCTCTTACCATTACCTGGAGCTATTACCATACTACTAACAGATCGCAACCTAAATACATTCATTCCTCTTTGATCCAGCAGGAGGGGGAAATCCAATTTTATATCAACATTTATTTTGATTTTTTGGACACCCTGAAGTTTATATATTAATTTTACTATGATTTGGTATACTTTTCGAAGAAAGAGGAAAAAAAGAAACTTTCGGATGTTTAGGAATAATTTATGCTATTGGATTACTAGGATTTGTTGTTTGAGCTCATCATATAGTTACAGTAGGAATAGATATTTACGGCATCATGGATTTTACGTTTATTAACTCTATAAATCTCGTATTAACAATGAAACTTTACAAGCGCCTAAATAAGTATATTGTCTAAGTAAATACATGTTTAAGCTTAAATTAAGTCAAACAGTCGTAACCGTAAACTTAAACTTAAAAATATTCGCAATTGTGTCCCCATCCATCCCAGAGGTGTAAAAGGTGAATGTGTCTTAGCAAGGAAATTTATCGTGGGGTTCAAGACCGGGGCTTTAATTAGAAGGACAGCACGCCGGGGAGACGTCGCCTGCGGATGAAATGTCATTCTATGTCCGTTTTGTTGTTTGAAAAGACGAATTAGAATGAATTGTGTTATAGCAAAACTTGTGTCCTGTTTTAAGATTTGTTTAATCAAAATATTTCTATGTTTTTTATTTGAAATCTTTTTAACAACGCGTTTTTTCCTACTTTATCGTATTTCCCTAATGTACCTACGTACGTACGTGTTTCGATAGTGAGTGAGATATGCCAGAGCCCAATACCATCCCATCCTATCCCTCCCCATTTTCCCAATCCATTCCTTAATCTGCTAAAGTAGGCAGCGTATCCGGGGGCGTGCCAACGTTTGTCATTCTGGACTGATGTTGGCATGTATCGCGGATGTCTATGGACGACGGTATCCACTTACCATCAGGTGGACTGTACGTTCGTCTGCCGCCGTTTTCTATAAAAAAAAAGATATAGCTTAAAAATTGTATTAATAAGTTGCTTTTAAATTGGATTTTACAATTTGTTAATACACTTACCGACAGATGTCGTTAATAGGGCGATTAAGGCTACCGAAAATTTAGGTTACTTATAATAACGAAGAACCGTACATGTCAAATAAGGGACCAACGGAATATCAAGTTAAATATTTGGCGACGAAACGTCGGTGAGGCAGATATTAAACGCTCCGTTACCCTCGGAGCACCTTGAAGGGTTTCTAAAGAAAGGTCTTCCCCTCCTCAACGCGAAATATTGTCACAGCCCGATTTGTAACATGCCAACACAATGCCGCTTTTACGAACATCAAATTTTTAGAGAACCGCCAAAACAAGGTCAAATTTTTCAACCTAAGTAGGAAGGTTGGTTTAAGACTTGTTGGTTCTGGGTGAAATTGTACAAATATAAAATGGAAGCGCAAGTATACAGAAACGTGTATGTAAATTTATTATAAAGAAAAATAGGACTAGTTGCAATTTAAAGGTGATTGGCATTGGATTTAATGGGCGTCTACCGTATTAGAAAGGCGAAGGAAGAAATTTTATTACCCCTTTAAAGGATGCGGTTGCATCTCTAGTTGGTAGACTTGCATGTGCATGTATGTTGCATTGACGATCGCCAATGATGGTTCTCTCACCATATATAGACATGCTGCCATGCATGATGGATTCAACCTCTACTTTACATATCCTTCCTCGGAGCTACGAAGATATTATGAAAACGGTTCGTCTTTATTCTGGCCCGTAGTCTGTCGACTGACGTGTGTGTTTACGCATTCGTTCGTTACAATAGTCTGTGCAAAAATGTTTGTATTGTTTCGTACAAAATATTGAACTTTTTTATTTAACTTATTGCGACGAAAATTACGTTCAATTGGCGTTGCTTTTTCGTTCCGCCGCGGCATGTCAAAGAAAGTATTGTGTTTTCCATTTGCATACTGTGAATATGGAAAAGGTATATCTTGAGTATCTGCTGTAAGAACAAAAAAAAAATGTGTAAAAGGTATCACCAAATAAAGATAACTACTTAAAATGAAAATGTGTTTGAAATGCGACTGAAATAAGAAGGGAAAAATATTCGGTATTCTGTATGAATTGAGTCGACACAAAAAGATGTAAGTATTAATGTACACATGTTTATTGTGATTATTTTAATATCATGGCCAATTCTGCAGAAAAACGGAATCGTTTGAAATCGTACCTCTCGGCCTGCTAAGCTCGATCCGTAAAAAAACATTATGCAAAATCTGTTAAGACTGAAAAAGTCGTGAAAAGGGTCGCGAAAAGTATTTCATTACGTTACTGCGGAATATTTCTACCGACTCAACAAAGCAGCAGCTAGCCAGAGGGATTCAGATGACTGTTATTTGTTACTTGAACTTTTCTTGTGTAAAAGCAAACATATTGCGGGGAAGTATTCAGCTCTTGGAGCACGGCAACGTCAAACGCTACAATTGGCGTTTTTGCTGAGGTTTAGGACCTTTATGATTGACGATAAAAGTGATTTTATTTTACAAGCGACAAATAGAAGATTGTATGGTAATGAGAGTATTGTATGAAATTGTATGAGAGCTCTCCTCACAGATTAAATACCTATTCTATTATGGTTGAAGTTTCAAGCTGCGGAAAACACTTTTAGTTAGATAGGTAATAGGCATAGCATGGTGTTGAAGGAAAACACCGTGAGGGAAGACCGAGAATTAAGTGGGATTTTGTAAGCTGATGTCAATGTCGTATTCAATTAGACTTTAGAATAATGATAATGGATCTCTAGAAGACGTGTGTGACTCCACAAAATTTAACTCCCAATCCGCGTTTTTATTCGCTTTGCATATGGTTTAAATTATGATAGAATATCTTATAAAAAGTGGATATTTCCGTGACTAATCACAAAATGAATATTACTTACTAATTTAGTTTATGACAACCAGTTTGTTCACCAATCAAGATGATGTGTCATTAACATTATCCTAATCAATATTAAAACATGACTAAAGAGACACATACCGTAGGTATTCAATTAAATTTTATCTTTTGCCCGTCCGTCGTTTAGGTATTGAAGCAGATATTTCTGCACGTCACATAAGTAGTACCTATTCTACATAATTTTTGGAACGAAGTTCCTTTACGCGGCTTGCGGTAGGTGTGATTCGAGAGAAAATGTAACGTCACGTAAGATTTTTACCTCCATACGCCTTTCTCTTTCTCTGGGTGTGTATGCGTGCGAGTATCGAGAGCGAGACTCCAGCAGAATAATAGACGTGCAGACTAGTGCGTCGCCGGTTGTATAACCTAAATACTAAACATGAAAAAATATCGTTAAAATGTATTTGTTGTTTTTGTTTGTTTTAAATGATACGTGAGTTATAATATTGTCTCATTATTGTAATAAGGTTTTGAGAAATGGAAACTCAAGACAGTATGCAAAATACATATTTAGGAAAGGTACTCGTAGTTAATAAAATTGTATAACTTGAAGCAATTGCATACTGTTTACATACGTTTATCGCACATGTGATTCGGATTCGAGTGTTTGCTATTTATTATATTTATATACATTATAGAGAGACAATAGTGCAATCACGAATCCAACGTTTCACTGACCTATGGTATACAGATTTTATTTCGAATTATTTTGGAGTTTAAAAAAAATGCGTAGGATCTTCGTTCTTGCTGCACACGTTTTTTTTAAAAAATGCCGTAGCTTATTCTGTTCAGAAAAGAATCAGAAAATACTCGTGTAAGTGGTTTTTAATTTGACCTTTCTGCAAGTAAAACGATTTTACAATATTTTTGTTTAATTAATTATCTTGTGATGATCCATCAACCAAAATACGCTTGTGACAAATTTTCTCAGAAGACACTGAACTTTGTATATTATTAAAATAATAAATTAAACATTTCAACAAAAGGATTTTTATTAGATTACATTCGGGTGAGAGTACGGAATACCAACGGGATGGAACAGGAACGCCCGATATTGGTGAAAAAATGTTGAGATATTGTTCTAATATTGACAAATTGGACGAGGTATATCACACACGATATTAGATATGAATGCTATGCTAGTGACATAAAAAATAGTGATATTGAAACGTTAGAAATAAAGCTTTTTCTATGAATTTTCAAATGTCAATGTCTGTGTACCCTGTATGTGTACATACAGGGTACACAGCGCAGTGGTAGAAAAATATTTAAAGAAGCACAGCAGTGAACACTGTTTTTTTTTCTAATTATTTTTTTTAATATAGATTTTTGTATTACTCTGTTTTACAAATGTAATTACTTTTGATCTCAAAAATCTGAAATACTAAATGCTAAAAATTAATGATAAAAAAATTATTTTGAAATTTATAAAGGACACACCTTATTTTTTATCTTTATTTGTGTTCAGACTAAGCATGAGTGTCTGCGTAAAATTTTTACTGTCGAACACATCGAGTCTTTACAGGAAGAACATTGTAGTGACCAGTTAAAAAATAATAATGTCGTAAGTCTCCTATTATAGAAGTTATTACAACACGAAATTTGTAATCTGCGATTGTCGCTATGGTATTTTTTCTGAACAAGTTTGAAATTTTAATGCATTTTTGTGTCAACTCAAGAAAACATCACACGAGATTTGCAAATAGGTACACAGCAGAGCTGTTATGTCCACAATAAAGTACTTATTTTGCGTGTGACATCACTGGTCGCATGCACATTTGTGAACATCTATTCCTGGCGCTTTGTTAGACGAACAAACGCAAACAAATGGGTATTTCAGTTGTTTTGGCGTGAATCGAGCTTCTAAATACAAAACAACAATATTAAACAAAGGCGTCCAAAGACCTTGGGTATATCCAACAGGGTTTTGACTCTAGATTTATATTAGGTTAACGTAAACTGTTTTCTTGATAATTTGCAGATGCTCTGACGCGGAGTTTTTCATGTAACGGAATTCCCAAACAATGTGGAAAATCGGATTGTTTGGGAATTCTGACTTTGGAAATTTTTACATCTTATTTGTTTTTCCACCGACACAAGCCGACACGACGACCCCCATCTTCATAAACACTGTTTCAATTTAAACATTGTTATACTTCTTTCTAACATTCTAACCTGTTTCAAGCTTTGTTAGGAAAAAAAAGCCAAGAGATTATATCCATAACCAGCCCTTTTCGTATCGACTTCTATTAATGGGCAAGACAATGTGCGTGAGGGATATACATGGTCAATGGTCAAGCGTAGGGCAATGGTATTTTACGCCAAGCTGGCCAACGGGTCGGCGAGTCCAACCTTTTAGAGGTGGTGTATTTCCTCATTATAAGCAAGAGGTGTAAGAGATTTATAAGCAATCATTGAGTTTATGCCTAAGACACATTGATTACGTTGTCCTATGCAATTATTTATTGATAATAGCGATGAATATCTTAACATTGCTATCGTAATATAAGAATAATACTCTGTAGCTTCATCACGGGTGTCAATGTGTGGGTAAATATAAAAGAGAAATAATTAAATAAGCAGTAGAAAATACCAAACGAGCAGCAAATCGATGAACAAATTTGAAGTTGGTTTAGGTTTAAGTTCTGGTGGCAATAACTTTGTAATGTCACTCTTGTCACTTTATTTAAAGCTTTATTTTTATTTATAGCTATATTTGTAGCTGTCGAACTGGCATATACAAAATAATTCCAAACATTCCGACCGTTATCCCGGCAGAGGTCATGTGTTACAATGTTTCACCCTCCATCATTGTTTAGTCTGAATAAGATGCATGGACAAACAGTACGGCCGATTCCCTTATGATGTATGGCCATAACACCCGTCAAATACGTCATAATCATGAGTTGTTTATTTTTCTAGAGGCAGTAAATAAACCGACTAGAACAGTTTTAAAATTAATAGTAAGTGATTTTTAGTTTAGTTTAAAATTAGTTACGTGATTTTAAAATGAACTTTGATAATTAGAATATTTTTTCTTTTTATAGAAAGTCTCTTTTACCTACTATTCACGCTGGATTTTTGCTATTTGATTAGTATTCGAGTATTCGTTTAAAAGATGGCGAATACTAGTACAAATACGAATGCTTAAAAATTGGGGAATATTCGTCAAAATATAGGTAGATATATTTGGTAAATTTGGTCAAACGTAAATCAAGACGAATATGTATATTTGGAACATCCGTAGAATGTACATATCACAGAACTGGGAATCCCTTGTAATATATTCCGCGGTGCAAATTCATTCGATGTTAGGTAATATATAAAATGCCGATTCACTTTGGGTTTTTATATAGAAAGAAAGTGGCAGAGGAGTGGACAAGCCTCGTGGTGGTAAGTGGATACTGTCCCCCACGGACATTCGTGATACATGCCAATATCAGTCCAGAATGACAAACATTGACACGTCTCCGGATATTCTGCTTGCCTTTTGAGATTTAGGAGGGAATTTAGAAAAAGAGTAATAGGAAGTATAATGAGACCAGGAGTTTTCACCATCATCTCATTATACCTCTCAACCCTCCTTCGGACGGATTGGGAGTTTAAAGAATAATGGAATAAGGAGTTTTTTTATTCCATTATACCCTCCATTCGATGTGATAAGAGGCGAAAGTATAAGATGAGGTGAGCGGAGGTAGGAAATGGTGTATCCCAATTACTACCGAAATACCGAAAATACTACCGAAATGGGAAATGTAGCAGCTTCTGTGAAAGAGGGCTAACTTAGTCAGTGGGGTGAGCCCTGCCAGCGGCTGTGAGATTGCATCGTACACCCTCTCCAGTACCTACCTATGTATTTCGTAGGTGAGAAGTGCAACCAATAAAACATTTTTTATAAATTATTGTATGCGTTGAAGTTAAGTATGGTCTTCTTCTTCTAAGTCGTTTTCTGCATTCTAAAGGTTGTATCTATCATGAAATTGTTTTATCAACGAACCTGTTTTATCAGGTGAACTTGTCAACGAGTTGCCTGGTGTCAACCAGTTAGTTTTTCCATTTTACCCTGTCCTTAGATTTGTCTTAAAGTCTCGTCAGTACCTCGATTTAATGATGTTTAATTCGACAGAGCTTGACAGTGCTTGTATTACAGTCGGTTTGTCCTCAGTACTCGTAAATACCAGAGATAGGTTTATTTGTTGCTCACAACGGGCCACGTTATGCTGCGCTTATTCCGTCATATACTCGTATGTAGATAAGTTGTACATAAAGTTTAAATACAGCAATTGACGTCTGCAGATGTGTGAAAACTCCGACGATACATAGTATAACGATCCTGCTATATGCCAGGTCCTGTCAGCCTTTAGAGTATTATCAGTACAGTACATCAATTCCTGTGTTTGTTATATTCAAATATTTCGACTCAGTGGTATATTAGTCTATTGATTGCCAATCGATAACACCCATGTACTTTCAAATATTACTTTTCAATAGAAAAACAACTATGATACTTTTGTAGAGTTGCCAGAGTGGTTAGTCGTGAATTGTGATGGGTACTTTATTATTAAATTTATAGCAAAGAAGTCCTTATGACATCAGATAAGTCCCCGATCTTTAAGAAAATCGTCTAGATCTGTAACTTGATACAACAATACTGTAAATATGTGACTGGAGGAGGTACCCAGATGGCTGGCACAAGCAGTCTCGTGGGAATCATTCGCATACGAGTAATCTAGCACGGTTTTTACAATAACATTTAGCGATTTTGTTTGTAGCAATTAGGATTTATGTTTAGTCGGTTACGTAGGCACGAGTTTTTTCACAGTGAGGCAAATTATCTGCGCATAAAATATGAGTACCAGACGTTAGATGACGTTTTTGTTGACGATTCAGTTCTCGTGATTATGATAAGAGTCTGAAAATATTGCCTCGGTGATTGATTTAATTACATTCAAATATAATTCAGTGTAATTTATGTTATGATTTTAAAGTCAAATTATAAGTACGTAAGTATTTATTAATATTATAATAAATTCCATAAGTATATTTATAATTCTAAACTAGGTTAGATTACTTTTTATTTTATATTTTTGTAGTATACAGATATGTTTTTTTTTTATATAGAAAGAAGGTGCCAAACGAGCAGACAATCCATCTGGTGGGAAGTGGATACTGTCGCCCATGGACTCCCGCGGTACTCACACGACCGGTGACTCTTGAAGGGCCACTAGGGCCACAAGAATTTAGACATTCACGATGTTAAGACAAATCAAGGTTTTTTTAGCCGGTAAGAGTCCGGCACTACCTGGGCCTCTATTCCCAGGTGTCCATGAGGATTATCCTTGGTTGTCTTTCCTAACAAAAAAAAAAAAATCCCGCGGTACTCGTCAACTTAGTCTAGAACGACAAATGTTGGCACGCCCTCGGATGCACTGCCACCTATGTTGATGAAAGAATGCATTTGGGAAAGGGTTGGGAAATTGGGAAGGAATAGAATAGGATTGGATTGGATGGGATGGGAATGGGCTCTAGCATATCTTACTCATCACCGAAATACGCAATACTTACTTGAAATACTTGAAATGCAGTACATTTCAAGGGTAACGAGGCCAGTCGAATGCGCCCAGCGGATGTTGAATTTCAGCGTGCACCCTCTCCTTCCAAAATATAGAATACTACAAGTAAATCCCAGTTCTGTAGAGAATACCTAAATATACATTATACTTGAAATGTAACGAAACGTGTAATTAGTAGTTAAAGTAATGAAACATTTTTAAGTAAGAGCAAGTTTTTTTGCGAAGAAAAATACATTGTTAATTAATATAATGTTATGTATTGTGAATATTGTAAGTTAGGCTAACTCAAGCGATTACGCTTGCTGATTGCGAATAATATTTTACATTTCATCAACATTTGACATTACATTATTTCAAAAACTAATTTCTAGGACTTTAAGAGATTTCCTTAAAACATTAAAAAAAAGTCTATATTTATGGATCTTGGACATCTGACAACCCTAACTCTAACAACTGCACTTATGTGTTTTATGTCAACAAAATGATTTTTGTCGTAACAGTATTTAAGTGTATTACAATATTGCGAATGATGATGTGCCGCCATCTCTATATTAATTTATAAAACTGTGTAAAGGGTAAGATTAAATTAGGTTCAACTTTCAAATCAGTTCAAAGGTTCAATTTTAAAATCAGTTCAACTTCTGTACAACATAAATTCTGTTGAATTTCTTAATTAAAGAAAAATTGTAATGTTAGTGAAACGATTTACTTTTGCTTTCTTTAGTAACAGAATCGTTGGAGTTGTTGCACAATTGCAGCTGAAATCGAAAGGTCGCAAATTTATTTATCTTTGATGGAATTGTTGCACAATTGCAACCCAAATCGAAAGGTCGAAAATTTATTTCTCTTTGATGAAAGCTACGGCTTTTTGGTGGGAACTCGAGACGTGAAGGACGAGTTATCATTTCATTATTATAAAAAATATTGTGGGTTTTGTGGTTTAATACTGAAACTTCAAAGTGCTCAGTCAACGTACTATTACTTTACTGGGCGACTCCTAACTCATTTCGACGGAGAAAACCTTTTATAAATATTCATTGACAAAATAGTCGTTGTGCTTATGGTAAGTAGGCAGCTGATGCTACCATCAAACCAGTGAAGAAGATGAAACTGAATCTGTCGTTGCTTTAAAAAAATATTAATGTTTAAATTTGTTCTGTCTCGCTCGTTACTAATTTTAATATGATAATACTATGCGATAATTTAATTAGGAATAAGAGTTCCGTAAAACGTTATTAACGAATTAATAACGTTTAACGAATTAATTAACGTAATTAATTATTAACGAATAATATTAAATTCCTGTTACGTAAGGAATAAGATATTCGGTTATGAATCGTATGTAAATAATATGACAATATTAACTTGTGCAAATGACCAAATCGTAGCTTGGAGGGATAAATGTATCTACTGTCTTGTAGACACGTATTTAATAAAGGCCAAACCACCCCTATGATGAACAAATACACAACACCGTATGGAAGAATATTGTGTGTAACTAAACACGTTAGAGAAGTAATACTGTGAAATAACGAATTTACAAATGCGAGCGTATTGTATTACACATGTAGCTAGTAATATCGTGGTAATACACTAAACATTATTTTAGTTAAAACTGCTATTACAGTGAACATGTGACGCGCTCTTAAAATAAATAAGGGACATAATCCCCAAAATTAACACTAAACGCAATTAGCTTTAAAGCAAATATTCTCCTTCTCGTGATAAACGACCATATCTATTTATATAATCCTAATCTCCTTGTAATGAATCACGTACATAAACCTAACTGTAATAAAGCGAATGCGACTTTAATGTCGTACCGCTATAAGTAGTTGGTTTTTCGTCGTGTGTCAGCTTTCTACCATTTTTCGTAGTAAAGAAGGTGCTGAAATAAAGTAGACTAAGGCAAGGTTTTGTATGAATGAGTACAACGTTTCGTATGCGATCAAAATTGAGACTTTGTTGGCTTAAGTGGCAACTGGCGCTCTTAAAACTGGTCCGCGGGCGAGTTTATAACTTCTTGTAATTGTTAGTGGTCGACTGCCCCGGAAGCAATTCAAAGACTGGGCCAGTTTACTACTTACAAAACAGAAATTTAAATAATATCGCATTGTTCGATGATATCGTGATATCGTCCAAACTTCGCCTTGTTTTCAAATAATGTACAAATGTAATTTTCATAGACGAAGAGATGAGTGAGATATTAAAAATGGCGTACGCAACAAACAAAAACAAAATATACACATTCCTTAACACACTGTCAGACACAAAGTGTAAGAGCAAAAGTTATTTTAACCGATTAGTCCCGCAGCTTATATTTGGTATGAACGTGGTGTTTCTCTTGCCTGGCTGGAAAAAAAAAGTTTTTCTTAGCTTGAGTTTCGCTTATAAATTTTGAATTTGTAGACTTTGTAAGTTGTTTAGGCGAAGTCTGTCCATAGTATCTGATATTTTATTATACGCATGCGCGACTATTGTATACGTCAATGCGAGAAACTCGCTTAATTTAGTTAAATGAGCTTTAATTAAGAGGCACATCATCAATAAACGGCAATGGTCATAAATAAAACAATATCTCAATCTTTTTTCGGTTTTATATTGATTGAAGGGAAATCTGCATGCCATAGTAGCAAAATCTCTTTGACTTTGTTCAAGCGCTAATGACGAGAACTTCGAGTGTACAAGAAGTTAATCTTACAGTGATTAATTACTTCGTGAGCATCTACAAATGAGAATAATGAGAGTTGCTATTCACAATACAGAATAATACTATACGTGTAACACTCGTAAGTTGGCAAACGGTTTTCCACGATCTTTTTATGTCATTCAATTTTGCATTAGAAAAGCATTCTAATTAAACTAAAAGAGGTTGGTTGTCTGTGCATTTTTGCACATCCTTGTAATTATCCAGTTTTATAATTTTTATTTATTTTCTATACATATAATGTGAAATAGTACATAAAAGACGTCACTATGTTGAAGTGATTGGGAATTCTAAGGGATGACTAGCTATAAATATAATTTATAGCTATTTGTTATTTCTATAATTATAATTTATAAAGTAGACACTATCGATCCTCATGTCAAATACAAATTTGAGGTTTTATTCAATACGGTGCTTGAAATTGTTTTATGGCTTATTCTACAGCCAGAGAATAAAACAAGCCCATATTAAAAATAATATTTATAACCATTAGACAACTAGGTAGGTTTAGACTATTAGAGTTGGCGAGTCATCTCTGTCACTCTAGCGTGGATGACCACTACTGTATTTTTTTTTTATAGACTAGTGGGCGGACGAGCAAGCGGTCCCACGTGATGGTAAGTGTTACCGCCGTACATGGACACCTGCAACACCAGAGGGTATGCGGGCGCGCCGCCGACCTTGCAAAATCCTATTCACAGCTCTCTTGAAGAACCCCATATCGTAGCATAACGGAAGGACCTCTTGAGGCAGTTCGTTCCACAGCCTACGGGTTCGCGGTATAAAATAATTTTTGGACCGAACAGTGCGCGTCACCTCCGTATCGAGGAAATGCGGACGGACTGCACTTCTGTGACGGGAGATACGGTTGTAGAAACCCGAGGTGGGAATTATGTTAAACAATTCTTCAGAGCATTCCCCATTGTACAGGCGGTAGAACACACAGAGAGACGCAACGTCTCTCCGAATGCTGAGGGATTCTATATCGCCCGTGAGAGTGGGATCGTCGACAATACGAACAGCACGTCGTTGGATGGAGTCAAATGGGTCCAATTGGTATTTCGGTGCGCCGGTTAGTGACGTCATTAACACAGGAGAGCAGTAACTTTCACTTCTAAGCCCTTCATAAAGTGCTACAGTCAAAATGACTCACTCATGTTTTTAAATAAGTATTTTGATTGCTTCACGAATCCATTTTTAGTATTGCCAGATACTTCCACATCCACAATAATATTGAAGTCCGAAAGCGTCTGTCTGTATCTCTGTATGTTTGTTATGTAATTACGACTAAACTACTAAACTAATTTTAAGGGGTAGCTTGAAATCCGGGGAATTACATGGGATGCTTTTTATCCTGAAAAAAGTATATTTTTTCCAAGGAGAGCCAATTACTTTTAAATTAAAATCCACGCAAGCGAACCCGCGACTAAATGCTTTTTTATTTCCCTAAGCAAGAAAAGTATTCTGCGGAAGAAAAGTAGAATACGGTTTTAAAACCATTTATAAGGTAATTGATAAGGTAGATTTATAGGTATGTAGGTACACAAGTATAAAGGTGTGTGTGTATATAGGTGCGATGTAAAGAGCCGTGCTCGGAGTTTCGTTGATAGACAAAATCCGTAACGATTAAATTCGACGAAGAACTAAAGTTGCCGAGATAACTCACAGAATCAACAAGTTGAAGTGTTAGTGGGCAAGCCATATCTGCCGCTGGACCGATAACCGATGGGGGAGGCGAGTCCTCAAACCGGGAAACGTAGCGTGGGACGACCTCTGGCCAGTTGGACTGATGACTTGAAGAAAGCCGTCGGTAGTGACTGGATGAGAAGAGCGAAAGACCGTGTCGGGTGGCGATCCTTGGGAGAGGCCTAAGTATATCCAGTAGTGGAGAGACACAGGCTGATAGTATGGTGTATAGGTATAAAAAAATTAATAAGTAATAAAACTTGTGCTTGTATCATTGCGAATATTACAATCAATGTAATATTCGCCACAAGTTTAACTTTTAAAATCGTGGCACAATGTGGTTAAAATACAGCCAGCAAACAGAACATGAGTTTGAAAATAAAACATGTGTTCTATTTTGCTTCTGTGTGTTTGGTACCTACTCATATAATATAGCTTCACGTTTGTGTGGTTTAAGATAAAGTTCTCGTCGGAATTTCTGAGATTAGATTACCATGACATCATGATATACATTTATTGTTTCCCATAAATCTAAACAATTTATTCAGATAGTCTGAGTAAGGATAATATTTATTGTTTTAATTATTGTCTAAGCACTAATACATTATGTACTTAGTGGCCCTCGTCTTTATTATAGGGCATTATAAAGGGGTTCGAAACTTTGTGGCATAGTCCCAAGCCGCCATTTTGATTTTTTTTCAAATCTGCGTCGCATGATGGGACCTACATATTATTATATCGTTAGGGGATGCATAGTCAAAGAACAAATGTTATATGATATCATGTCCTAAAGTCTCACATTACCGAGATATTGCGAATGAAATATGGCTATATAAGCCGATCTTAGCTATTCATACTTCAGTGTATAATCAAAATGTACAAATTACGTGCTCTTACTAATTAAATTTTTATCAAATAACTATTTTGCTTACTTTTATACCTGGTGGTAAAAATAACACAAATAATATTAATAATAATAAATACCAACCGATTGGCGCAGTTGGTAGTGACCCCGCATGCTGTGCAAAAGATCCCGGGTTCGATTCCCGAACGGACATACAACGAAATACATTTGTTACACATTGTTACCGAACGAAAATACATTTGTTTTTTGTTAAACAAATGTTTAACAAAAAACAAATGTATTTTCGGGTCTGGGTGTGTGTTTGTGTTTGTCTTTGTGTGCGTCTCTGGACCCACGACACAGGGAATCCTAGTGTAGGCCATTGAGTGTGGTGTTATTTATTTATTTACTATTTATGGCATACAAATAGTTATTACATGTGCGCAAATATTTAGAAGCTAACATTTATGGCCTGGAAAACGGCTCTGCGTAAGTGGAAATTATTCTCTATAACCAATACACTTAATCGGTTTGGAGTGTCATAGTCAATGATATTATATAAAAAAGAGGTAGATATGTTACAAGTGCGCGCTTCGTGAAGACTCGAAAACGATCCAATTGGAACATCTTGTGTTTAGTCTGCATCCCGCGTCAAGCTGATCAGGCGTGGCGGCGACGAGTGTCAGACGTATTAAAAAAATATAAAAACAGCAAAAATGCCATCGTGTGTGTTTAGAAACTGTACCAATTATTATTCTAAAGTCAATAAATCTCAAGGAATCTCATATCACATGTAAGTATGCACTATATTTCCATATTTCATTAATATTCTAATTTAAAATGCCGGTACGAAAATAAAAAGAGATAGTAAAACATTTTGCTATTTGAGCGATAAAGACGCGTGCGCTACGAACATAGATTAAAGTACAGATGCGAACATCGTAGGCATTAAAGTCATCATTAGGTACTCCACTGTTCTGATTTTTTTTTCATACTTTCTTTTAGTTATATTTCTATCAATCAGCCCGTCATAATCCATTCGTGTACTTAGTATTATAAATGTTTGAAAGTAAAATATTAGTTATGAGGTAATGATTTATGCCAGTAATAAAATAAGTAGGTACCTACTACCTACTCAATTTATTTATGTATAATATTTCATTATTTTATTTTCTCATTTATTCTTAAACTCATTTTGTATATTTTTACATATTAATATAAAAAAACATTTGGAAATAGAAAAAATAGGTACCCACCGACATCGGATACAGGGTCCACGGTGTCGGCGGTTAGGGCTTCAGAGTGAGGAACTTTCTCACTATGCGTGCCGGTGCCGTGCGTTATTATAATTGTTCTTTTTTATTTTGTGTGCTTTTTTATTTTATTAAGCATATGAAAACAAAATATGAGTAAAGAGATATCGTAAATATCGACGATAGTGCCGCGCCGTGGCAATAGGGAAGTTACTTATTTATTAACTGTTTTTTAAGGTTTCCTACTAATGAAGTCCGACTTCAAGAGTGGATCGTAATTGTGCGTGACCAGAGACAGGAACCATACTGGATGCCTTCAAAAAGCAGTAGAATTTGTAGCAATCATTTTAAATCTAATGAAAAATATACTTCGAACAAAGGTCGAATGCTACTTAAAAAAAATGCTCTTCCTGTTACAAAGGTATACTTAGTTAAACTTCTTTTTTTTATTACTTGGCCTACGGATTCTCCTAAACTTTTCTCGCACGTTCGATGTCACACCAGTAGTAATACTACCAGTTTAGACCAATTTTGCTTTGTACGACACTAACTTACTAAGAGCGTAAACTCTATAAAGTCATCCCTAATGTACCTATCTCATTTCACTGCTATTGAGTTTGTTCAGCACTAGATGGTATGACGTACCTACAGCTAGATTTTATTTTATTTTTTACTTTCCAGGAATGCCTAAATCGGAATATTCAAATCTCCCCGTCAAGTCTAGACAACGTCAGCATACCGGACATGGAAGAAATCTTAGAATCACCGCGAAAAGCGGCTCTTAAAAAACGCGTGTGTAAATTAATATTGAAACAAAAACTTTTACAGAAAAGAAATAAAATACTTACTCAACAAAATAAAAGACTCAAGAAAAAACTCGCGTAAACATCAGAAATCATTATATTTAACCGTGTTTTTGGTAAACAATAAATACATTTTACATAACCATCGTATTTTATTTCTTACCTTTTAATACTATTTAATAGTGGAACTCAACAATACCGGCCCATTTCAGTTGATTAAACTACACGACAAGATCTTCAACGTCACTTATTATGAATTTATACATGATAAAATAAAAACCAGCAATTAAAGTATACGTATATTATACGCATTCTTTAATTGCTGTTTTTTATTTTATTTTTGTTGGAATCCAGTTACATAAATAAGATTGAAACATTAGTTGCCATCAAAAGAATAATAGGCACTAAACTCATTTTAGTGAGCTTTGTCCCTTCTTTCTCATAATTTTGTTACTCTATAGTGATTTTGACTTGACCAATGACGATTGGCAGATTCATTACCGTTTAGTTACATTTCGCGCGAAGGTACAATACTAGCTGTCTCCTTTTTTTGTTTAAGTTTTAATTATGCTATCTTTTTCAAATCACTTGACGATGTATTGGAGTGTAAGATAAATAAAAAATGCGTGTGTGTGTGTGTTGCCGCTAAGCACGGAACACTTCTTTCGGTTGATTTGTGAGGCTATAACATATCTATTGTTTATAATATCATTGGTCATAGTTCAAATATATTTCGTTAATTGTCTCATCGGTAAGCTCGTAATATATTAATCTCTTTTCGAATGCATTGATAAATCCAGAAGCGAATTTTAGCGCTTTGTTTAAATGCGATGCAGCTATGTTCACACACTGCGATCTCAATTGGCGAAATTGATTTTTTAAACGACCATTGATTGTTTGTACTACCCAACGACATAATGTCACTTTGTGAGACTCGTTTGCCTGTTCAGTAGTAAGCTGACCTTCATTTTCGTCTTTAGTCGCTGGCATTATATCCGACAGCTTATTTTTTCTATGACCGCTCGATATCCTCGGTCGAGCAGGAAGACATCATCTTTTTCAAAAAAACAATGAAGAGAGTTATCTCTTTCTATTTCATTATTCAAATTATTCAATTCAAATTATCCTGGAAACGTAACACTTGAGATAACATTTTTTTAATATATTTTACGAAACCACATATACTTACCTAAACATTTGCACGCCAATAAACATTGCGTAACATTGTACTCGTACGAATTTGTGAACACCTGCTTTATATCATGTATAAATGTTCCATGCAAATAAAATAAAAACAAATGAATTAGCATTTAAATATTTATTTAAAATTTATCTACAGGTATAAAAAGTAAACATAAATATTTATTTGATAAAATTATAATTAGTAGAAGCACATTATTTGTATATTTTGATTATACACTGACGTAAGATTTGCTAAGAATTATATAGGATCTTTCAAATGTAATATGTCGGTAACGTAACACTTTAAGACATGATATATATCATAACGTTTTTTGTTTGTGTATGCATCCCCTACCGATATATGCAGGTCCCATCGTGCGACGCAGATTTGAAAAAAAAAATCAATATGGCGGCTCGGTACTATGCCAACCTCCTCAGTAAAATGTTCAAACCTCATTTCTCATATTGTTTGGTACTTGCATTATTAATTATACATTAATTACCGATGTCAGCTGATTTTAATTATGTACTCTGTACGGGACATAAATCGAATGATTTATAGCTTTGATTAAATATTCTCGAAGCTTTGATTTCCAATTTTAATGTTATAGACATTGTTTATTGTACTCAGTGAATATATAAGTATATATGTATTTTTTTATTTATGGACGAAGGCGGCAGACAAGCATACCCATACAGTTCGCCTGATGGTAAGTGGATACTGTCGCCCATAGACATCCGCGATACATGCTAATATTAGTCCAAAATGACAAACGTTGGCACGCTCCCGGATACGCTGCCTACCTTTGGAGATATAGGAATGGATTTGGAGAAAGGGTTGGGAAAATGGGGAGGGATAGGACGGGAATGGGCTCTAGCACATCTCACTCACTACCGAAACAAGTATGTACATTGGGAAAATAAGATACAGTGGGAAATGGAGTACATTTCAAGGTCTCTGTGAGAGAGGGGTAACGTAGCTAGTCGGGCTCGCCCAGCGGCTATTGGATTGCAGCGTGCATTCTTCCCCTCAAAAATTATCGAACTTGTACTGCCATTTGCTTACCGAATTTCTAAAAACTGTTGGAATCTGTGACCTAGGCCCGCCATACCCGTTTCTGTATATTTTGATTTACTTTGCTTGTTTGTTTAATGCTTAATAAATCTAATAACAGGCAATCATTTAGTCCATGGGATGGATTAGCATGTAAGATAGTTTTGTTCCTGAGTGCAAAACCGCGCGCAACACCCTGTAATCAGCAGGTGTGCTTAATAAACCAATGCGCAAAGGTATTTATTTCTACCAATGCAGTTTTTTGTGAATTGTTTAAGTTTAGTTTAAAGTTTAGTTTAATGTGCTAATGTTGACGTTGTAACTGTATGTTGATAAATATTTTATTTTGTATTGTATATTAAAATTATTTTTCGCAATGACTTGCTGACAGGGAGGATACTAATTGTCAGCGTAAGCTACAATTAGTATCCACGTGTGTTGCCGTAAGCGTGGCAACATACGTGCCGTGGACTGTGTGGTCTCAATTCGCTGATATAATATACGATAATAACCGTGACATGAATTCTACCAGAGCAGCTCTTAGCAGCACTATAGGTTTCTTGAAAGCGGCTCCAAATAACTACTTTGAATGTCCGTATGTAATATTTTTATTTACGAAAAATAACCTTTCTTAATGAATCAACTAATATTGAATCTATAATAAAATTCTCAAAAGTGAGTATATTCTAAAATTTGCAAAGATATTAATAATCCATCCACGTTAAGACTTTGTTCAAAAGTGTAAACAAACATTTAACAGAACGCAAAAGAATGTTTCAACAAACTTCAAGAATTAGCAAGTCACTAAATTGAACATTAACTTTGAACAACCAAGTAACGTTTGTTTTATTTTGAATAAATTAATATATTAATCTAAATAAATATCATCAAATTATTTATCAAAACATTGTCTTCGCGTTAGAATCAAATTAAAATACATTTACTTTCATAACGTATGACGTGTTGTGCAAAAATGATTTACCCAGCAGCCGGTCGAGGCGCGCAGAAATGTCAGGAGGGCGCTTAGTTGGGTGAAGTCGATTTAAATTACTCAGCTTAGGGGCATTAATGTCGAAACAATTGCGGGGATATGCTCCTTTGTTTATAATTTTGTGGCAGCACTGTCGGCAGTGCGAGTAATATAATCGCTCGTGGAATAATTGCCAGCTTTTTAACTATCGTTTGAATTGTATAACAGCTTAGAACAATAACCAGCTCTTTTATCTCCCACTGTTGTATCTTCACTCCTCCTGCATGTTGTTTAGTGAATGAGTCATGTATAGCCTTAAAACGCCATGCTGGCCGAGCGGGTTGGCCAGTCCGAAGAAATTGGAGTTGGAGGTGTGGAGAATTAGGACAATATAAGCTACGAGTAACAGTAATAATATCTCGGTCGACTGTGCGTTTGACGAAGGCTATACCGCCTTCTTCCTCATTTTGGCTCACCAAAGGAGAGGAGAAGTTCTAGGACTTTTTTAGGAGATAGATCATATAACTTGATAGATTAGATTTTTTTTTTTAATAGCTATAATCTCGTTTATTATCTTATATTAAAGCAGAGAGTGACTGGATGAAAAGAGAAGACCGTGAATTGCTTGGCATGTAGTGTCGCATTTATCAAACTTGACACGGTTGATGTTTATTTGTAGGGTTTATGGTAAATGATTTATCACGAAGAGAAAAGTTTTTTCATCCCCCTATCTCGGAAAGAGTATTTTTGCTCTTCGATATCTGAGTGCAAAAGCCGTTTTTATCCGCTAGAGGATAAAGTAAATTGAATTTAGAACATCGTGTGCACTAAGTTTGTGAATTCAAAACATCATTAAACCTATTTACTTCTACCTCCATGGTGCCGAATTTATCATACAACCTTTTTTAATTTGTTAAAAATTCAGTCTCGAAACCTTCTTGGGATAACTGTAGCAACGTTACTTTCATTTTTTTTTAATTATACCTAAGTATTATTTGTTATAATTTAAAGGTTATTCTGTAATACTTACCTATCATAATGTAGTAGTTAATACCTAAACTGAAATAAAAGTATCTTGTGATTGTAAATATTTTTTTCATCCCCCTATCTCGGAAAGAGTATTTTTGCTCTTCGATATTGAGTGCAAAAGCCGTTTTTATCCGCTAGAGGATAAAGTAAATTGAATTTAGAACATCGTGCGCACTAAGTTTGTGAATTCAAAACATCATTAAACCTATTTACATCTACCTCCAATAATTTAAAGATTATTCTGTAATACTTACCTATCATAATGTAGTAGTTAATACCTAAACTGAAATAAAAGTATATTGTGATTGTAAATGTTTTTTTTTTTGCATTTAGTCATTCCTCGCTGAGGTGGGATGAAAAGTTACGTGTTGCACTCGAGTGCAAAGATTTTTCACCTCGTGCTCCTTTGATTCCCTCGCTAACGCTCAGGATTCTAATTTTTGAATCCTTCGCTTGCTCGGTCATCAAAATTGAGCACGCGGTTAAAAAGCAACTTTGCACTCTTATATAACAAATAACTATTGTGGTTTCAGAAAACTTCCGCTTTCACTCTTTTCAACGTATTTTCCAAGTAGGTAACTCGATTCCGTCTGTAGCACAGCGTTGTTCGGTGAGGGCATTCAATGTACTTACACAAACTGTACAACTTCAGTTATAGGTTATATTGTTTTCAGATTTATTAGTTTGAGTCTATTATAAAATTATGGTAATAGAATAATTACCCTTTACAGTCTGCCTGATGGAAAGAGATTATTGTCATTCATGAACATCAGCGATACATGTTAATATTAGTCAAAAATTACGAACTTTGATAAATCTAAACGAAGTTTAGATGCGGTTGTTTATTTTTGGGAATTTAGAAGAATTAAATTTGGAGAAAGTATTAGGTCCATTATAACCCCCAAAGTATTATAACAATTTGCAAATTTTAATTTTGCTATGCAATACCAAGGTAATTACACTATACACTATTCTTTGTTCGGATATTAACATTACATGTTTGTTTAAACATACTTTTGACTAACTAAACGTCTAGTGATAACTCAAGTCCAATAAATATAACCGGTCATAACACTCGTGTTTACGTGAACGGTGCGTCGGGGCACAATGGGTGGGGCACAATGGGGTATACCCCGTTCCGCCCCTTAAATATTTGTACTTCTCATATAAATACGCATTTTTATTTCATCTGCAGATGGTGCGTTCATATATAAGAAAAACCAGCCGACAGTCCTGTCCTGGTCTACATTGCTAATTCCGTTGCCAAAAGTGAAAGCTGGAATGAAAAGAGTTACAAGAAAGGGTGGAAAAACGGCAATCCTGACCGCTTCACCTTACAAGACTGAATTAGAAGAATCTATTAAAAAGACACAAAATATCAATAAAGCGAAAGTAGAAAAAAATAAACAAGACTGACGTTAAAAGGTAAAGAAGACATACCTGAAGGAATGAAAGCTAAGCCAAAGAAACAAAAAAGAATCAGAACTACACCTGAAGAACACTCAGAAGACGTAGAAAATTTTAAACAAAAACAAAGATGAAACAAGAAGAAAGAAACAAAAAAGAATCGGAACTGAATCTGAAGAAAGCTCGGAAGATGAAGACGCGATCTGCTTGTATTGCCATGATTTATACTCCAAGTCCAATGAAGGCTAGTGGTCTTATAGCATTTGTAAAAAATGGGCACATTTGGCGTGTGCTGGTCTAAATAGTGACGACGATGACAGTGTTCTCATCTGTGAACTATGCCAATAATTAGTACCCCATCGTGCCCCGGGTTCATTTCCCATTGTACCCCGGGGGGTGGGGCAGAATGGGAAATTTCCCTTTATTTTTCAAACAATATTTTTTCAAAGTGATCATTAATTTAGATAAGTTTAGCTTTAATTTCCTTGTAGAGAAAGAAGTAAATAAACCTACAAATTGCCAAATAATGGTGTTGTTTCATTCAAACTCTCACAAATTGTGACCAAAGCTTAGCTATCCCGTTCCACCCCGGGTTCCCCTACTTACATTTCACTATAGTCTATTGAGGGAGGTACATTCACTGTGTTTTCTTCTTACGTTTCTGCAGAACGTCGGTCGGGCGCGGTTTTTTGAGGTCGCATTTGTAGTGTAGTTTTAAATTATCATTATCATCCCCATTTATCCTTTTGGGCTATTGGTCAGACGATACCGTGCCCCAAACGCAAACGCAGAAACTGCGGCGGTGCCGGTTTGCAAACGTCAACTGTCAGAAGTCATCAGTCAGGGAGTCAGTTAAGTTCTTTTGTAACTTTGTATACATTTTATTCATTAAATTGTTGTGCTAGCGATAAAGAGTGGCACATGTCTTATTCTTTGGTATACTTACCCAATACGTGCAAAGTTTCATTATGATCTATTACTTGATTAAAGTGTATATATTAATTTGTTTAACTGCAAACTAGGATAGATGTGAAAATATATTCGAGGCTTGATTCTGTTACTGCTGGATGCTACTTTTTATATTAGAATCTGCTGGTACAGAAATATACCTAAATGAATCAAGTTCAATTATAAATTTTTTGGTAACTGCAATTTTTAGTAAGTGGTACGTTTAGAATATGCGAGTTAGCACTGCTAAATGGCATACGTTTTTTACGGAAGAAGACGGCAGCCGAGCAGACACTCTATCTAGTAGTAAGTGGATACTGTCGTCCATGGATATCCGCCATACATGCCAACGCCAAATGTTAGTACACTCCCAGAGGCATTGTCTACCTATGGAGATTTAAAGGATAGGATTTTCTTTGTTCTGTGTTTCGTTATAATTCTCGAGATTTTCGAGCATTTCCAAGATGAATATTCCTGAAAATCTCGTCGGTCCACCACCCATTTCTTACATCCTGATTGACGAAGTAAAATAATTTACCAAGAACCACTTAATTGCACCAACTGTTAACTGTAAATAAACGCAGTTCCTGCCAGGCCCGACGTTGCCTAACGTAATATAATCTCATGCAAGTTTATTGCATGTTACTAATTCAGTTAATCCCTCGGCTAGACGTCAAATAAGCTCGTCAGGTTTCTGCTGCGGTCTGCATTTGTATCTTTGTGTATATAAGTACATTCCTAACTGGAACCAAAGCTATTTTATATATCTCACTAGTTTTTGACTGTAACTTTGGTAGTGATCATGTCCCAGGTTTTTATGTTCTTAGTAAGTTTTTTGTTTTCACCGTTTTCGAGTTGAGGACGCTGCAATCTGCTGTCGCTGGACGCACTCAACTGGCCAAATTACCCTTTTACAGAAGAACACCGTAAAATGTACTGAACTTCCTATTTTATCCTAGTCCCTCAATAAACGTACGCGTTTTTCTGGTGGTGAGTGAGGAATGCCAGAGGTCACTCCCATCCCTCGCCATTTTTCCAACGGGTTGTCTAAATCCACTTCTAAATCTCCAAAATTAGGCAGCGAGTCCGGGGGTTTGCCAACGTTTGTCATTCTAGACTGATGTTGGGGCATTTATCGCGGATGTCCATCGACGGCAGTATCCACTTACCACCAGATGGACTGTCTGCTCGTCTGTTACCTACCTTCTTTCTATAAAAAAATCAAAACTTGTTCACAACCTGTAAAATCCTTTACTAATCTCGGCTTTACTGAGTTATATATAAACATCTTTATCTTTTAAAATTAATTGTGAAAAGTAACTATCATTCAAAATCCTGTTGTTTTAACGGTACGAGCTGTCATATATAGAGAGCCAGACGACATGCAGACAGATAAATCGTTGCATTTATAAATACTTACTAAGAGAAAATATGCATAGTGCAACGGTTTCCGTACCCTACCACTGTCCTACTCACACTCCTTAAATTTGCTTGAGACGGCAATATTTATTTTTAAAAAGAATCTGGATCCAGAATACGAGAGCGGGTTATTTAGCTTGACCTGTATCATGCAACTGTCTCGAATTAATCATTCGTCTGTATCCTTTGCCGTCGCCGTGCTCAGGGCGTCGCAAAGGTTGCTTTCATATCATGCTTTTATATATTGTATTATCTATGTTCATTTAGATATTGATAGATGGGTTTTCATCTATGTATACCAAATTATAAAGAGATACTGTGTATGTATACTATGTAAAGGTAAACTTAAAAACTACTTTTTGAATAATTTTGAATTTATTTTCACTTTTAAGAAGCTAAACTAATACAGATGGTCATAGGCTATTTTTGGGTTTCCTAGGTAATAGCAATTTTTGTAAAATAGTAAAAAGAATTTTTTTTAAAAAGCGGCCCGAGCCTACCACGAAAACGTATCACTCTGATATACCGGTCCAAACGAAGTTGATTTGACATTTGTGGCGTCGTAACTCTACTTCGATCGCACAAGACAAATATAGACAACGATCGAAATATAGATTTTGACAAGAGATACTTCGGGAAAACATTAAATTTCACTATAACATTGGAAATACCTTTTAGATACTTGGAGATACCCGACGAATGAGCTCCGACCGAACGAAAGTCAGAGTAGGCTTATAGCACTTCGTTCGTTCGAAATTTGGTCAGGCCCAAAATTTCGAAGGTGAAGTATCAGAATAGACCCTCAGATAAGTACTTAATCCGTATAGCCACGGATTATATAATCCTAAGTATACTTCTTATTTTATACTCGTAATTACAGTTTTTCGTAAACTTGACAATTTAATGCAAAATAGTCTGTAGGCAGGTTTCAAATTAAAACTAACTATTCAATAATCATAACTCGCCCGTACTTACATAAGCCCGCATGTCGTAACTTTAATCAATGAGGCCCTGTTCTGGACTCCGAGCACTTGACATTGATAACTGGCACATTACAAGTTATTATGACTGTTTCAAGTAATAGCAATAAATATATCTGCAGTGGCGCCGCCGATATCACTTGAAGGTACGTTTAAACGAGTCACTGACATTAAATTTGTTTCTGTCATCTAGGTGCATGGAGTGCACAAGCCAAGTTCGCAAGAAACGCGATCGGCACCACTGTCGTACACCCATCTACTAGATGTACAATGTCTTTGACGTGCCACGAGAGATCTCTTGAGTTTGCACAGTTCCCTATAATGTTATTACCTATTCATCAAAACGATTTAAAATACTATCAAACACCATAAGTCTAGGCCTCTCCGATTAGTTGAAAACGCGTGCTTTTTAACAATTAACAGTTGGTAATGTTGCTTATGTTTTGGTAATGTTGCTTTGCTTATGTTAAACATGCTATGATTTGAATTCTAGCTCGGTCACTATCTTAATCTTTTAAAAAGCTTTCGGACTATATGAGAGTTGTAAATATCTGTTAACATATATTATTAACTATGAAATGAAATATAGTATTTATTATATTATTACCCCTTCTTTTTAAATCCCCTTCTGAAACAATATTTCTCAAATTATATTTTACTTATTCCCAAATGAATATATAGGTATATTATGTTAGTAGTGACTCTTGTTTAGTAACATTTTTAACAAACTCTTCTACATTTTTTTTCCAGTAATAAGTCCGTTGGATCGTATTGGAAGTATTAATAAAGAAAAATAAATGTGTTTTGTCACAATAAAATTAGTTTTTAATACACCCGGAGGTCAATGGCACATCATCAATCGCATAATTAATTATATTAGAGTAAAACTGCCTGGTCGATTAGACAAAAATAATATGTGATGATAAAATATGTTTGTAATCTACTCGTCTGTCAAGCAGGATTCGAACGCAGCACCACAAGTGTGGAGTTCTCTAATGCGGTCCTTGCTCCGTCATTGGTCGGCCACAGTTGGCAGCGTCAGCTTGTCACTGTCCGACTAGGAAATAATTAATTAAATTGTAAATTTATACACACCTATATATGTGAACTGCTTTTTACTGCAGATAATTTATTATTAAAGTCCACTCAGCTATTTAAACTGCTTTCTGACGACAGATCCATACAAATGTTAGTAAGTAACTTAAAAACTATGTTAGTAATTTATAATTAAGGTGGATTTAGTCATTTTAATTAACCGTTTCACAGCAGGACAGTTAAATATCTCTGAAATCATGTTCAGGATGCTGTTGGAGCTGCCCGTCCTTCTGCTTAGTAGTGAGGCGGTCTTCTTCCCCCACTTCATCTGATTCACGTGGATGCCACTTCAGTACCTACTTAAATATTCCAATAAGGTTAGCGGTTAACCCTGTCTCCTCGAGCTTGGATCAGAGTATGTCATAGGAGACCAGGTCAAAATCCTTTGACAAATCGAGGAAACAGGAAACAGGCATACACCGGCGCCCGTCTATCCCAAAAATACCTGACAGTGTGCTTAACGCTCAGGATAGCACTCTCTGTACACAGCCCAATATATTATCCCAGCGAGCGTTAAGCACACTGTCATGAATTTTAGCCACTATTGTCGCTAACGAGATAGGCTTGTAATTTTGTCATGAATTTTAGCCACTTTTGTCACTAACCAGATAGGCTTGTTTGATTGACCTGTTTGATAAAATAAGTCACTTGTTCTATTTTTAACAGCAACCTTTTTAAAATCCGTGGCGACAAGACATACATATGAGTAGATTATACAGAAGCGCCAACACCGTGGGCAAATGTACTCCCACACTGCAGATGTTCGATACTAAGGCCATCGTGACCAGGAAATTTACCTCTTCTCATTTTCTTAAGAATTGTAGCAACAATAACGATAATATTATCATTACTCTAACACTTCAACACTCAGTGTAATTATGATCTTAGCTTTTTCGCGAAGACTATTTATTTATTCCAAAAAGTGACATTATCGTAGTTATCATTTATAGTAATATGTACTTCAGAATACATAAATACACGCTAGTACTAATTTGTGCAGTAATGCTTACGCTAATAATTACATAGGTATTTTCCAGAAAATTAACTCGCTTGGACTCTGTGTATCAGTATGTCTGTAGGCATATACCTATATAGATGGTGGTAGGATATTGTAGTACTTACTACAATTGTAGCCTTGATTGCCTGTCCGTTATCTTGAAAATTGCTGAATTGGTTTTGATTAAAAGTGCTCTATAATCTATATAAGTATCTTTGATGTAACTCCATATACCTAAATCAGTACCGGATAAAATATCTGTTGGAGTATATTTATTTATCATTGTACGTGTGTACATGCGATGTTAAAAGACGACTACGCCTTTGATACGTGATTCAAAGTATACGAAGGCAATTACAACCTCTTCCAAGGTACAAGAGTCGTTAGAGTGATAAGTCCCTCTTTATTTTTCTGTAGGTTTAATGCGTAAAATAGCGCTTTTCAAAGAACACGTTGATTTATATTTTAAACGTTATATTCATTTCAATCAACTCTATAAATTGTTTCATTTGAATGATTTTTTTATTGAACTATATCTTATGGGTTATTATTTGTATAATACGATGCATATACTTTATCTGTTTTTTTTAATTTTATTTATTTATTAAACGGGTCTTAAACGCGAATGTTTTCCTTTTCTATTTTACTCGATGTCGATGTAATTGTAATTAATATATTAATTGTAAGTTTTTACTTAAATTGAGAAACCATGAACGGTATATTTGTAATTTGCTTAAAATAAGTAGCTACACAGTAAGTTGGTCCGCTAATATTATACCTAAAAGTTGGCGCTGAAGTTGGCAACGTCACAGTAAATTACAACCTTGATAAAACAACCTTGGAAGCATAGTGAGTAGCGTTCCCTACAGGTATCTAAGCCCCGGGAGACCGTTAACAACGGAGTAAAACGAGTGCACTTAAACGCGAAATGAAGCTCGCATTAAAAATACGATTTAGTTCCTCAACGAATAATGAACTGCTCAGAGTTTTAAGAAGTTGTACGTGAGATTGCATAAGTATAATAAACGACCGCTTCAAAGTAAATTAGTGCTGATTAAAAGAGTAAATTAAGGGTGGACTTCTTGGTTCTAAAAACGTTCGGTCAGTAAGGAACACGTGTAATGAACGACTTTAGGTAAATTTTTAGTATAACTAGGTTACTTTAAAATCATATGTGAAATTTTCAATGTTAAAAGTACTTTAAAAGTTGAAAGTTAAAGGTCCTAGTTATCTAGGATAATAGGTTAACCTATAAAATATAACCAGATAACCTATAAAATTATTTTTATAGGTTATCTGAGATCAAATGATGTTAGTTCCTTTTAAAAAGGGAACTATATTTTCCGGCCGAAAATAATATACATCGGCCTTTAGAAAGAGACTGTCGGCTATCTTTGGTTTTGTAGAGCATCGTCTCGGGTTGCGTACCGTTACGAGCGAGCCGATCATAGTCGATGTGTATTACTTTCGGCCGGGATGTGTAACTGCGTTCATCTTGAAATGTCATTCTATTGACAAATTTACAGGCATGTGTTAAAGTGTAATAAATTCTAAACGACTGACATGATCCGAAAAATAACTTTTTAATCATATATTTCCTGTATTAACATTTATATTTCATTCAGATAGAAAATAATGTCTATGTTATTTATAACACTTCTAATTAAACTTGTTAGTGTAAATTTCTTTAAAGTTTATAAAATTTCGTTTTAGTTGATAACCATAACGCGTGTGTCAATACAATTAACATTACAACTACTTGGAAACTTTTATCAATGTATCGCTTTCCTTAATTTTGATTATTCTCCTCTGTCGCTGCTGTTGTTTAGATAGCAAGATTGTTTCAAGAATGCTGAAGTTCACTGATATACGAATTAAAAATAAGTATACCTACTACCTTACAATATAAGTTTATAAATCGTTTTATAAGTACGAAAATCAGTCCTCTTTTCAGTTATAAAATGTTCTCGAGAGAAAAGTTTTGTTCCTTGGAACCATTAAGGAGATTTACATAAACGGCAGCCTCTGTCGGCGAAACTTCCGCGAATTGGGTGATTAACTTCTAATTTATAAGGGTTCATTAACATTGTTACATCGCGGCCCAAAAATTATTTAATTTGTAATGCGTTTGAAACAGTTCCTGATCTTCAAAATTTTCAAACATTGTTTGTAATTAACGGAACACGGAACACTTGCGTTTTGTTTACGCTTCAAAACCTCTTGCTTTACAAATGGTAAATCCATTTCCATGTTATTTGCATTTGCGTCGAGTGCTGAGTGCTGTCAATATCGGTTGCGTTCAAACCGATATAAACTTATGGGTAGGTTTAGTTTAGCTTCTAACATAACGTAAATAGAAACCTGCGTGCTTTATGTATATAAATATGAAAATGGTTAGAGTAAGTTACAACTTTGTTTACAGGATCGAAATGTTAACGGAATAACTCGAGTTATTATTCAGTATGCGACGCGAGGTTGTTATGTTTTAGTTTCATTTGAAATGGTCCTGGAAATAGGTATAAATACTACTGTTTCTTTGCCAGTTAACTTATTAGATTTTCTTTAACATAGTTGTTAGTTAATCAGGTAGTGACTTTGCATTACTAAAGTCACTCGACTTGTGAGCATAAGTACCTATACTTAAGTATTTATACTTTTAGTATAAAAAAAATCTGATTATTTTGTTGATGTATGTATTCACCACATCATTGCAATCCGTTTGGAAATCTATTCCTAAATCTCAAATGTATCCGCCACATCCGGGGCAGGGCCAACGTTCGTCGTTCTTGGCTGATGGCATGTCTATTGGATACAGTATGCACTTACCACAACCAGGTGGATTGGCTGCTTATCTGCCACCTTATTTCTGAAACCTCCTTCTGTCACGGGAGGTTTGTGTGTCGCAGTAGGACGTTATAATTGTATAAATAATTAATAATTAAATGAGTGTCAGAAAATATTGTACGGACAGCAAATCGATGGCAGCAAGTTTAAAAGTGCGTTAGGTTTAGATTCCCTGGTGACAATCAAGTAAGAGGAGTCTCGCCAAGCGGGACTCCGTCGACTTTGTAATACTATTCTTACATACATACCATCAGCCCGTGTCTCTCCACTGCTGAATATAGGCCTCTCCCAAGGAATGCCACTATACACGGTCTTCCGCTCTTCTCATCCAGCCACTACCCCCGATGTTCTTCAAGTCGTCAGTCCACCTGGCCGGAGGGCGTCGAGGACTCGCCCTCACCATCGGTTATCGGTCCTGAGGCATATACGGCCCGCCCACTACTACTTCAGCTTGCTGATCCTTTGAACTATATCGGCAACCTTAGTTCTTCGGCAAATCTCCTCGTTTTTTTTTTTTTTATGTACGAAGGTGGCAGACGAGCATACAGTCCACCTGATGGTAAGTGGATACTGTAACCCATAGACATCCGTGATACATGCCAACATTAGTCCAAAATGACAAACGTTGGCACGCCCCCGGATGCGCTGCCTACCTTTGGATATAGGACTGGATTTGGAGAAAGGGTTGGGGAAATGGGGAGAGATAGGATGGGAATGGGCTCTGACACATCTCACTCACTACCGAAACATCTACGTACATTAGGGAAATAAGGTTAAGTGGGAAATGCAGTACATTTCAAAGTAGTCTCCTGTGAGAGAGGGGTAACGTGGCCAGTCGAGTGCGCCCAGCGGCTGTTGGATTGCAGCGTGCACTCTCCCCCTCAGAAATTAATCAGAAATAATCAGAATTAATCGTTATGAATAATATACTTAATAATTTAAAATTATTAGTTCTCTATAAATAATTCGTTTTGTAGCTCACGATTTGCTGCTCAATCAGTATTTTTTGCTGCCCGTTTGTTTTAAATACAAGTTTTATACAATTATTATATCGAATCGTTCCTATTTTTGAACCAGAAATTTTGAGTCAGTTACAACAACTCCTCAAAGTGAGTTTAGCATTAAGGTTCTATGAGTTTTCAATTTAATACGTTTTGTTTATATAAGTATACCTATAGTGAAGTCACTAAATATAAAGGAGTAAGTTGAAGCGATGGGTGTCATTGATCGTATCTCGAATCCAATCAACTACTAGTGCAGCAGATGGACGCGCATAAATCAAGACGACTGTGTGCGCTCGGCCCCAAAGCTAGTGCTGAGTCTAGTAGTGTTGGTATAAAGCTGGAGCTTTTTGAGTCGAAGACTAATTTAGGACTTGTAAGGAAAGTTGGAGCTGTGTGTCGGAGCTCGGGGTGTGTGCAGAGCTCGAGCCGAAGCATGGGTTGTTTACTTGCAACTATATGAAAAAAGATTCAGGCTCGGGGCTCAAGTCTCGATTAATCATTGCCCTGTAAAAAATTAACTAGCCCGTGATCTGAGTTCGGTGCCTCGCAAACAAATACAAAGTGAACTAAATAAAAGTACGACAAATTATTCAATTCCTTGAGCTATATTGATTTGATAGGAGCAAACTTCCTCATGATCTATCCTTGAAGGCTCTGTTCTAAAACTCATGAGATTTAGAGTTTCGAGCTTTTAAAGCTCTTTAACTTCAACTAAAGGCTCGAGGGCGGGGTTCGGAGCTCATTTTTCTCAACGCTCAGGTGTTCATGAGCGGTGGTAACCATTAACCACCACGTAGGCCATAGTCCATCTGCCCCTTTTTTATGAAAAAAGAAGAAATTTCCAACATTTGCCTGAACAAACAGTCTTTGCGTTTCATAACGTTTTAAATATAACGAAACTGAGGTAGAGAACGAATAGTCATTGAGTATTAAATCTCGCCTCTATAAATTACGAGTAATAGATATTGGAAATAAGCGTACATAATCGGATATTAGTAGGAACGCGCTGTTGATTGCCTATATAAAATATAGCTTCCTCAGTACTAGCTTTATATCTTTAATCGGTATAGATGAGAGGCATATCAAGTAATTAGTAGAAAGTTTCATTTATTGATTCAGACTTCCACGTCATGACTTTTATGAAAAATTGTAGTCAATGCTAAAGATAGATAAATCGCAAGGGGAATGCATATTTTGTTTCGTTCACTTGTACACACCAACAATATTTTGATGAACAAAAAGCAAAAATGTAAAAGTGGATTGCTCTTTTTTCGAATTGATTACTATGTAACACAAAACTACCGATCTCGTAAATAAATTTTCGTTTGTAGGTACCAATCCATCAAGTGCTCCGTGCAGGGTAAAGTAGGTACATCGATCGCTTTGGCGAGCGACGAGGGTGCAGGGCGTCGCAGTTTATTTACCGACAGGGCCCCAACCTCAGTCAATTCTGTTAAAAGCGCACCTCCTGAATGATTCCCCAGTCGACTGCCATTAAATGCCTCCATATTTTATACTAATCAATGAACTTCATTTCAATATTTAAAGCAAACATGGAATAGGAGTTGCCGATAAACTTGTTCTTATAATATAGACAGTATATATTGAAATATTACGTTGAAAGACGTTTAAGGCTGTACGTAACGACTTTGAAATATGCAGTATGATTCCGACCAATGTAAAAGCCTACAAGGGTTATTAATTAAGAGTACTAACGTTAGAAATGTTTCCTTGTCGCAGGTGGTGGAACAAGATGGCGCGCCGATGCACGACAAAGATACGGAGGATGTTGCCGTTAATGACGTGAAATAGTACCGTAACATAAAAGCTCACTTCATAGAAGTTATAACTTGTGATAGATTAACTGTATTTATAAAGAAGCAATATGAATTTCAAAATATTATCATTACTTCTTACATGGAACTGTGTACTAATAACAGCAAGAAGAGATTCCTTCGAAGACGATGATTCGTCTAGAGCTAGGGAGATCAGAAACAAGGAGAACAACAGAAATAGAACAACCTTCAATGGGACACTGACAGACCTTCCGGAACGGAGATATCTGAGGCATAGAAATAGTTCAAGATATCGCAGCGAAAGACGTAGAGCTTGGGAACGAGATCACGAAATAAGACGGGACAGGAGGAAAGGTTATTCTGAGCTTCATTTGGCTGAAGACGTCATTTTTAATCAGACAGTGGAACCGTCTAATTTGAAAAAGGAAGAGAAACCACGCAAGGCCGATAAACATTGGAGTAAAAGTAACCTGGATAAATCTTACCCTGACAAGAAGAAAACCAATCAAAGCAAGACGCAGGATAGGCCTCACCCATTACCAGTAAGAGAGAACAGCACACGATCTAAAATGAAAATGACAAACAAATGGCAGAGTGGTGGTGGATACATTCCTTATCCGCAGCCGAGGGAGAGGAAACCTAATATTATACTGATCCTTACTGACGATCAAGATGTGGAGCTGGGTAGCTTAAATTTTATGCCGAGGACCATGAAAGCTATTCGCAGTGCGGGTGCAGAGTTTCGTCATGCCTATACCACAACCCCTATGTGTTGTCCATCGAGGTACCGAACTCATTATTAATAATGTTATTTTATTATTTTCGTTACTACAGTATTTCCTACTGTGACCATAGAGTAGTTGCGGACAATAATAATTTATGATTTAACAAATTAGTTAAAACAAACCATTTAGAAATATCAATATTTCGTATATTATATATTACCGCACTGTAACCTCGATTTTTTTCTCTTTTTTTATAGAAAATGAGGCGGTAGGCGGGCACTTGATGGTAAATAGAAATGGGCCTCGTCATGCAAATTATTTTGTGCATGGCACAATGTCATGCACAATGGCCTAAAACGCCACGCTGGTCAAGCGAGCTGGTGTGTGCACTCGTTTAGAGGTGGTGTAGTTCCTCGGGGCTTCCTTAGCCGCCTATTACGACATCCACGGAAAGAGATTAGGTGGTCCTATTCTAAACCCGGCCATCAAAATCCGGCCTTAGATTTATTACCTACCAAATCAACAGAATTTACATTGCTGCATGCAAATTGAATATATTATAGGCTCATGCGAATATTTTTAACACTACTTAAGTTTTGGATTCAATACTCTTTGATTCCTTCTTAATAATATTGAGCAATGAGGTGAACAACTGTTTCTTTTTATTCAGAAATTCCATTCCAACTTCAAAGAAATATTCCCGTTGCAGGAGTTCCCTTCTGACTGGCGTGTACGTGCACAATCATAACGTTTACACTAATAACGACAATTGCTCGTCGCCTATGTGGCAGGCGACACACGAGACCAACACCTTCGCGACTTACCTCTCCAACGCTGGTTATAGAACTGGTAAGATACTTTTCATACTAAATAAAGTATACAATTTCTTTAGACTTGATTGATTTTTTAACTATCACTATATGTAGTTGCAAATTACATAAGCCCTTTCTTTATGTGTGATTGGATAAGCAACTTGTGATGCGACTTCAGAACCTATCAGAGAAATGTGTAACCGAATCTTTGCATGTCACAGTGTGCACAGATTAAATATCGAACAATGATGATACTATAATAAAATGAGTTGTTTAAGACTTTGCGTAAGTTTTCATTAAAACATGAGTTATTTAGACGTTATTACATAAGACAAGTTATAACAAGAACGTTCCCAACACATTTTTCTATTGCTTGCGATCTTTCGATAATCCTCATTCGATCATTTCAACACGAAAACCACTAATCACGAAGATATCGACGATGCTTCTTGAGCTGTTTAATCTTTCCGCCTTTTCGTTACTTTCACGGAAGTCTGCAGTGAGACCGTCAGTTGGTGTAGATAAACTGTCTATTTGCGCGAGCTAAATGGCCTGTCCATCAGGTTTAGGTTTACATAGGTAATTTACAAGTTTACAAGATTGCGTTAAATTTTACGTAAGCGTGCATTAGTTTTGTGCTTAACTGGGTATAAATAACGTAACCTAATTTAATATTTTGGTTTATTACTAACCTAATTTGGTAGGGGGAGAGTGCATGCTACATTCCCATTTTCCCAATCCTTTCCATAATCTGCAAAGGTAGGCAGCGGCGCATCCGAGGGCGTGCCATGTTTTACTTGCCACTTTATACTTCGCCACGATTTTTCGTCATTTCACGATGTATCTACATATACGATGCTAGGTTAACAGTGTAATTGTTTGAAGTTACAACATATGTTTAGACAGGCCTAGAGGTTTGTTGTCCCTAGCTTTAAAATCTAAGGGGGGATACGAATCCGAAACCAAAATCTTTAGGCCATTAACAGGCTGAAAATTTCACACATTTAGTGAAGAACCTATTCCTATAGTTAATAGGCTACTACGCCATCTGTCTGCTTTTCGTGAAGTGTCTAGCTAGATATTTCATTAAGTGCTAAATTACAGTAAATATCTACGACAAATACTTGTATAACCTTCTTATTACAACTGTAGTATTTAGCGGTTTAAACTATTATGTTTATTAGCGTAAGATCATGAATATATTCAAAGATTTGCAGTAGCTTTAGCGGAATGAAAATTTATATTAAACGTGATTATGTCGGGTCAGTTAATACTGAGTGCTGACTTGTACTGAGTGGCGAGCGTTTTACTTGGTATTACAATTTACAAGTCGATGAAGTCGTTAGACGGTAAAGGACAATGTGGCAATATAAACCGTAATGCAATATAATCGGCTACAATGCACCTGAGAATGCACTCACTTTGCTCCATAATAATAGGTAGAGTGGTGAAATCAACACATTTAACGAAGTTTTAAACAGCTTAGTTTTCGTTTGATTTAAGTTACCTACTAGCAGTTCATTTCATTTAAGTTTTCAGTTTGTTTTTATCCGCAATTTCACTCGCTTGCAACCAATTTTTGCCCAAATAATTTTACTAATTAAATACCGTTTAACCATTTTTGTTAAACCATTGAAATACATACTTATAGAAGAATAAAATCAAATTCGTATAAAAAATTTAGTAGGTGTCGTATTTATCGCCAACAGTTACAGACACGACAGACACGTCTCCGGAGACTTGTGGTGGTGATTTAACTAAGGCCTGTAACAATAAACGTCTTCGTTGTCACAGCAATAGGTTGGTAATTAGATTTGATACCATACCTATGGTATGCCAACAGCCTATGTCGCTCCAGTGCTCTCCCAATATAGACTTCTCCCAAGACTCGCCACCACATATGATCATCGGCTGTTCTCATTCAGTGAGTATGTCATGTTTGCCGCAGGACCGATATATTGAAGGGGTAGACGAGTCCTAGAATGGACTCCATGAACTGGGAAGCGTATGGGACGTCCCAACGACTTGAAAAAGTTCGCCAGTGGTGGCTGAATGAGGTTTTGATATACTTACTTTATCCACGGAATATATAAATCGCACGTGTATGACTTTATCATAATTATTTATTATGAAAACATTTTCGCGCGACTGTACGCAGTTTTGTATATTAATCGTCTATCCAGTCGTACACCTATAATAAGTACTTCTAAATCGTTGCATTTTGACATAACTTAAATATTTAAATACAAATAGATATAGTCGGCGGCATATATGCATGCCGGTGCACGGGGACGTAATAATACCTGAGATCGTTGAACGCTTGTCCGTCAGATAGCGGGTGCAATGATGCAATAAGGTCAGGAATGCCGGTTGACTCACGAGCTCCTCATATTGGAGTTTTCATGCTCGATTTGTTGAGTATGCGCCAACAAATTTGAAATGCTGCTACGAGGTAGGTTTGTTTCTGATGAAGTGATTGATTTATTGGTTAATTACATCTATTGAGCAGCTAACGTTAGTTGATTAGTAGTACATTATTGTAGTGTATGTATGTTACTATATATTTTATTAATTTTTGAGAAGAGTGCACGCTGTATTTCCACAGCCGCTGGCCGCACTCGACTGGCCTCATTACCCCTCTCTCACAGAAGACTACCTTGACGTATGTACGTATGTGTTTCAGTAGTGAGTGAGATATGCCAGAGCCCATTCCCATCCCATCCTATCCCTCCCCTTTTTCCCAATCCATTTTTTAATCTGCAAAGGTAGGCAGCGCATCCGGGGGCGTGCCAACGTTTGTCATTCTGGACTGATGTTGGCATGTATCGCGGATGTCTATGGACGTCAGTGTTCACTTACCATCAGGTGGACTGTATGCTAGTCTGTCGCCTTTTTCTATAAAAAAATATTTTAATCTCTCGAAGCACAGTTTGACCTAGTTTGAGAGTCTAGTTTCAATTACCATTCCACAAAAATTTAAAAAATGTTATTATCATTTAGTGCTCAATGCCCTTGTTATGTTGTAATGTGTGAATCAGGACTTTATATTTTTTAAATAATACTTTAATTTCTTTTTGTTTATTTTTTTATTTCCCTTTTGCGTTTCTCCTTCCTTGATTGCACCGCATTATTATCTTTCCCTCCCTAAAGGTTGACTGGGTGCTATGTAGCATGCTATGTAGGACAATGTCATGTAGCATTAAGTCCGCTGTGTATTGTATTGTACTTTGTGTAATAAAGTCTTAAATAAAGAAATATCTTTACATTTTTCCTAGTAGATGTCTCATAGTGTTTGTGAGATACATATATTTAAATTTAAATATATGTCTTTGGTCAGATACCTAACGAATGATGATATCCATGACTTTTAAATATTGCTATAACTGAATTTACAATGATATGATCGCCATTATATTTGTAATTTAAGCCGAAATAGCAGGATATAGTTTGTAGTGATATTAAAATTATTAACTTTAAATCATTACATAGCATCCCGTGAGCCCGTGTCTCTCCACTGATCAATGTAGTTTAACAACTTTGTGTTTGAAAAATATATGTAATATTTTCTTAGCAAAGTTGTGAGGAAATACAGTATGTACACCTAAAAATATAGGACTTTTAGAGGAAAGGTATCAAAAATTAAAAACATTTTTACAAGTTCAATTTATTTCTTGTTATAATATTATTTTTTATATTCCTATACTTTTTGGTGTTAATCGAAATTTAAATCAATATACATTAATAAATAATTCGTCCTTTATTAGTATTCAACGTTCGTGATTTCCAACCACCTTAGATCTACTTGCCAAATAAAAAAATAGGCATTTAATTTTCTAATCTTAATTTTAGAATAGACATTTAATAAAACAAACAAAAAATATTCTTTTTAGGAAGTTTATTCACTTTGGGAAGTTTAATCTTTTTAGGAAAATATAATTCATTACAGTGCCCCGAAAATACCTTCTGAAAATACATGACCTACATACATATCTAAATTGCTCTGATTGATGTTGACTTACGACATTAAAAGTTCTAAAAAATCTTATATTAATTGACTTATCGTATCGTAGCTATGTCAGATATTCATTCGTATAAAGCACGTGCTACACCGTATAATTTGTTCAATCTGACTATATGTTGGATCATTAGGACATTCATTCTCATTTAATATAAAACTAGCGGTGTTTAACGTTTACACGCCTATCGAGGTTCGTAAATATTGTTAGTGACGTGTAAACAAATTATTATATACTTCAAGTTATGACGTTGACGTGGTTGTGTCTGCTTTATCGATTGACGATACCTTTGAAACCAGTATCATATTAAATATTACATTTTAATGTAATATATAATTCATTGAATATGATATACAATTGACACAGTTCTTTTTGCTGATTCACATTACTTAATATTGATAATTAATTAATTATGCTTGGGCTACTTATGACAATTTTGCTTCCTTATGTGTATGTATATTATAATGTACGGGATCTACGAGTAATTATGTTACTACAACTATGTGCAATCGAGAACTTACTATAGATATATAGGTACAATTAACATTATATGTAGGAACAGCCGTATAATTCTTATGTGAATTTGTTGTCGGTACAAAGGGATTATACACTCAATCAGTAGCATTCCTTTGCTGGAATAGTTGCATTAAATAAAGTGTCACTTTTCAGTACACATATTTAGTTTTCTTTACATTCTCTCAAAGGACCCACCCACATACAAATCTTTGAATAAATTTATTATAAAAGTTAAACTTGATGACATTTTAGAAAGAACATTTAGGAGTTCACAGCTCACACTTGACCGTTATCGATTCAATTTGAAACTACCAAACACTGTCATCGTACATTAATGGTAATGGTAAATCACTTTACATGTGTGCGTGAGCGTTCGATTGCTGTGTGCGAAGCGTCAAATTTGACTAACGAATGAAATAATGTTGCTCTAAGATGTAGCATGTAAAGCCACTAACGTCCTATCGTACTTAACTTTCGTTATATTACTCATCCGGCTCAATTTAACAGTACCAACTTACCTTATTTGACACAATGAGACTGCATCGATCATGCTTCATATCTGTTGATTTATGTGATATAATCATTGAGTAACTTCGACTCAATTGCATGGCTGTCAATGGTACTCGATTTTTGGTTAACAGTCGGATTATCTAAATGGCCAAAATGGCCTCCAAAAAGCTCGGTGTGCTGAACAGAGCAAAGCGGTACTTCACCCCTGGGTAACTCCTTATGCTTTATAAAGCTCAGGTGAAGCCCCATATGGAGTATTGCTCTCATCTCTGGGCCGGCGCACCGAAATACCAATTGGACCCATTTGACTCCATCCAACGACGTGCTGTTCGTATTGTCGACGATCCCACTCTCACGGGCGGTTTAGAATCTCTCAGCATTCGGAGACACGTTGCGTCTCTCTGTGTGTTCTACCGCCTGTACAATGGGGAATGCTCTGAAGAATTGTTTAATATAATTCCCACCTCGGTTTTCTGCAACCGCACCTCCCGTCATAGAAGTGCAGTTCATCCGCATTTCCTCGATACGGAGGTATCGTGCACTGTTCGGTCCAAAAATTATTTTATACCGCGAACCCGTAGACTGTGGAACGAATTGCCTCAAGAGGTCTTTCCATTATGCTACGGTATGGGGTTCTTCAAGAGAGCTGTGAATAGGATTTTGCAAGATCGACAGCGCTCCCGCATACCCCCTGGTGTTGCAGGTGTCCATGGGTGGCGGTAACACACTTACCATCACGTGAGCCCGTTTGTTCGTCCGCCCACTAGTCTATAAAAAAAAAATCTTCTTTACCTTCTCGATTGTAGTAGCTTTTGCGTTCAGGGAAAATTCAGTAAAACTTTGATATGCTTATTGAGATTCTAATTATTTTTACATTATTATTTATTAATTACTATAGTATTTAGTTACTACAGTTTTAGAGTTTTTACAGTATATTAGTTACTACTGAAACATTGTACTTTTTATTTATACTTACTTGTATAGATAATGTGGTATCCCTAGATCTCTCTCGGTCCCGCTCTCTCGGGATGTCTCGCTCTCTCGACTCGATGGTTGATTAGAAGTATAATGTCTAATTCATTAAACTCGTGATTAATTAATTTACGCGGTTTTATTGAATACTTAACAATGGCGACGAGTTATTGAACCCATAGTGTCGTGATAAGTAATAAATTTCAGCAAAATAACGAGTAATAAACAGTAAAAATCAAAATAGCCGGCGAGGCAGCGCGTGGCGTACACGAACACACGCCGCCGCCATTACATGGCCAGTACGAGAAAAATATTAATGAGAAATTAAGAACAGCAATTATTCAAATAAAGCAAAATAAATGCCAGACTCAGAATTAGTTAAAGAAGTAAAATTGGGAAAACGCAGCTATATCTACAAGTGCACAAAACGGGAGTTACATCATATATGTAAAGACGAAAACTTGCAAATTTCCGAAGACAGTAACATTGATGAATTGAGAAAAACTTTAAGCGAGTATTACAAAATAAAACCATTACAACCACAAGAAACAAGCAAGAAAATGTCTACATATGAAGAATTAAAGCCATTCGACGGCGAGAAGTGGGAGGTTTTTCAACAACAATTAGAATGTTTCATACTCCTCAATGACATTGATGAAAACAAAAGAATCACACCAGTCGAACAAAGCGAATGGGGAACTCCAGTGGTACCCATATTAAAACCGGAACGTTCAGTAAGACTGTGTGGGGACTATAAGCTTACAGTCAATACAGTGTTAGAAGTTGATCATTTCCCATTACCCCATGTAGAGAATATAATGAATGCATTAAAAAATAGCGAGTATTACTGCGAACTCGATTTGAAAGAAGCCTATTTACAGGCCCCTCTTAGTGTTGAAAGTCAGGATTGTACCACAATTGTCACAGAAGTAGGAACTTATAAATATCACTACCTGCCATAAGGAGTTAGCTCTGGGCCAGGATCATTTCAACGCTTAATGTCAAAAAAGTTAAAAGGTATACCAAATACTATTGTATTTATTGATAACATTTACATAAAAGGTACAGACTCGTAAGATATGTAAAGTATTAACAAAGCTAGAAGAGTGTGAGTTTAAGCTAAAACCAGAAAAATGTAAGTTATTTGGGCTATAATGAAAAAAAAAATGGAATTAGCGTAATTCAGTCCAATATTGAACCTCTGTTAAACGCTAAGACACATACAAACCTAATTTTGCTTAAATAGTTTTTTGGAAAAATAAATTATTATAAAAATAACTATAATTGTATCTGCATTACTATATCTATCTATAATGCATTACTATCTATAATTGTATAATTGTAAACTGCTTACTTGAGAATTTATTTGTAGTGTATTTATTATGTCCTTTTACTTAAAAACAATATTAGAAGTTGCCTACTAGCTAAGATAGTTGCGAGCATTAAAATCACAAACACACTTTGAAGCTACAGATAAAATGATGTTCGATGTTGCAATAAGATTTATAACTTGTAACCAACACTTGTTATCGCAGTGCACAGCTTGTAACATAAATCAATACCAGGACATTATAGAGGACACCAATTGTCTCGAAACTGCAGTAGGATTGTATTATTTGTTCTAAATATCGTATCATAGGTCGGGGCGTAGGCGCACGTGGGCCGCCGGACGTCGGTGATTTGGCCGCATCTCGCCGACACCGTCGAGTAAGAATGGATCTAGATGGAAGTGTCCTTGTTAGTATTTGGGGAGAGACTGATCCGTGATCTAGCCATCCGGTAAGAAGTGCGATTTGTCGTGATTTGACTCGACCTAGGACGTTTAATTAGAAGGAATTTGTCATACGGGGACTCGCGTAACTGTTTACACTCATCACGGTTTTGTTTGAGATGTACAATTTGGTATTTGTTTATCTCACGTTTGAAATAACTGACACAAATCAGAGTGCAAAACATTTCAATTTATGAGTTAAAAATAATCTTGTGTTATTAGAATAATTTTCTGCTATGTAGTATTTTTGTATTTTTCTCCAAAAACAGAAAATTATTCTTGTATTGTAATTTCTCCAAGTTACAATGCAAGCGAGTAGATTGTTAAGTTCGTGCTCGTAATAAGGAACTTTATGTGGTGATTAACACATCTAAGCGTCACTTCCAGTTTGTAATTAATCAGTATCAAAAAAGATATTGCACAGAGCCCGTAAAGTTTGATTCTTCGTAACATATCTTGTATTCTGTAAGCAACGTTCAAATAAGTGCCCTTTATGTCGCAAGGCACGTGTCAGCGATTTATCTCTGCGCTCTTAAGAGTCCATTTGGCTTGTAAATTTATGTTCCAAACGAGGCATCATAAATTCGCCCAGTGCTTTCCCTTCCGGGCTGTCGGTGGGCGAAGGGCACGCCCACAGTGGATGAGGCAATGATGGACCATGTGTAGAACATTGGCACGCTACTAGCGTCGATTGCTTCTTCCGCTCAGAGATGAAAGTGGAGACGTGTAGGCGTGCCACTTGTAAAATTATTACAGCTTGCGTGTCATATTACAGTTGTTGAAAGGCAGGTATTTTGTAATGAATTCGTGTTTCAATTTTGACTAACAATTTTAGCTATGGTTAAGTAGAATGGTGAAGTAGTTATTGCTAACATTGTTGATGTTATCTTCATCTTAAATAATCAAAATTGTAGGGACTATGTTATAGATATTTCAATGGGGATTGGGGTATAGGTACACCTTCGAGACAAAATCACAAAATCATTATGTTGATACGATACTTGATTGTAGTACTTTTAGTTTAAATCTATAAGTGTTCCATTCGGTTAAAGATATTCCATTAATTTTTAGTTTTAAAACTACTGTTTTAGAAATTATAATATCTAAGATTTATCGAATTGTTGTATGTAAAAAGAAAAAAAAAAAACATTTTATTCACTTTATATTAAAATTATTGAACTACTAAAAACTATACAAAAATATTAGTTTTAACTTATTTTATAAGTTATAATATAACGTTGCTTAAAGTATTTTGGTCAACAATTTTGGACATTTGGTCCAATTTTGCAATTAGTCTTATGTGGAAGGTCTCGGTGGTATTTCTATTACATTTTGGAATCCACAACGACACCAAAATCACGTGCCGCGGTTTTCCAAACCAGGTCCCGGCTATTTAATGAATTACAAAACTCAATACCTTTTTTTTAGTATTAAAATCAATTTCAAAACATTCTCCGACATTAAGGAAAATTGATGACAGTGCAAATGCAATGCAGTCTTGAGTAGTATACACTCAATCGGTGTTGAAGATGATGAGTCAAAAGACAATCATGTTTATGCCAAAGTTAATGTGTAACGAGACAAAAAGCCGGTACCGGACGGACACATAATAGCTAGACGGCTATTTAAATAGGATAATGTACCGCGTGCGATGCGTGGGCGCAGCCTCGCGCCGTACTGTCTGTCTACGCGACCTGCGTCCTCTAGTAATTTATGATCGAAAACTCTTCAGTTATCCTATAACTTCATCAAACCTTTCATGCTTTCTGTGATTTGAAACTAGAAAAAATGTTAATTTTACATTATTTGCTTAAAATCGTATAGGAATTTAAATATATATGTACATTATAGATATGTATGTACATTATTTAGTTATAGTTGGACTATAGTTATAGTTATTAGAGCTTTAGCTTGTCACTAGCTAGAGGCAGCTTGGCGCATAATTAAACTCAATTACCATTAGGTCATGCACTAAAACGCAATTAAAGTAATGCTGTTATTTGTTTTGAAAAATTTATCTGAATTACGTACTTAGATTGATAAATTATATCAAGCAATTTTGATCTAAATAAAAAACTTACAAGTATATGTTTAGTACGGTATCTTAATAGATACCGTACCGGAAATAATTCTCAGCTGAAAATTTGGTCTATAGTGATTTCAAATGTTACTCATATTTCTGCATTATGTGCGAGTAAGTGTGCCAGTAAAAGTGCATAGTTTCTAACGCCTGTATGTCTGGTCGGTTGGTGGGACGCACAACGAGCCACCTGCGCGGCGGGTGACCTCGTTGTGGTTTGCGGTGCCGCATGAGGATTGCTCGGTACCGTATCATTCATTGCATCTGAATTAGTTTGCATTTATGAATGATATGGATGCATTTTATATGGTACGAAGGTACTAGTTTGTGGGAGAATTTTTGATTGCCTTTCGTCTTTATCGTTTACGGATGTGTAAACGTGGGTATGGTCAATCTAAGCATCACTTGTATGATCTGTGCTATGAGTATTTTGATTTGTGTAATCTCTCCTTTAAGTACGTCTACACCGTCAACGTCTATTCTTGCCATTGAATTAATGTGCGCGCTAGCCATCGATATGGGAATAGACTAGATGACACATCATACGTTCTTATCAAAGAATGCCGATTGGCAGCTTCTAGGGGGAAGGGGGATTGGGTGAAGCAGATGAGGAGAGGTTTATTAAAAAGTCAAATTTGAAACTTAAGTACTACGTAATAATAATGTTCCATTTTCAAAGCACATATGAATTAAAGAATTCGAGAACACTATTAGACTGTAACGTGCCTGCCCTAGAGTGCTTGTATAATATATCTAGTATGTATTCTCAAATAGATGTCGCTAGGTCTGATATAAAACGATGTAAACCTATAACTCAACTGTTCATGTGAGTTATATGGTAAGTATACATACAATTTGCTACATATTTATTCCACCCAGTAGCAAAATATATAAGCAGACCGAATAAAAAAGTTCCATTGTCTGTCCCCGTCGGGGACAGACGTGTAGGGACAGACCGGAATAATCCCTACTCCTTCATAAAATACGTCATATTATGTTTACAACGAAGGTTTAACATAACTACAACGACGATATATTGCGCTCAGTACACACTGCGTGGTCCGCGTACGATATACTTGTAAAACAAAAGGCAACAGTCGCATTAAGAGTTAATAAGAATCAGTACTAGTAGATAATTATATTACCACCGAAGGAAGTTTAATTATAACATCAGCCTGTATCTCTCTACTTGCATATAGGCATATAGGCCTCTCCCACGGACCGCCATCACACACAGTTTCAGTTCTACTCACCCAGTCACTTCTGGCGACTTTCTTCAAGTCGTCAGGCCACCTGGCTGGAGAGCTTCCCACGCTAGGTTTCCCGGTACGTGGTCTCCATTCGAGGACTCGTCACCCCCATCGGTTATCTGTCCTGCCTGCGGCATATATGGCCTGCCAACTGCCACTCCAGATTGCTGATTCTTTGAGCTATGTCGGCAAATTTAGATCCTCGTCAAATTTCTTCGTTGCGGATTTTGTCCAGAAAAGAAAATCCAAGCATGGCTCTTTCCATCGCTCGCTGAGCGACTTTGAACTTGTGAAGCAGGCCTACCGCCAGAGGCCACGTTTCGGCACCATCCGTCATTACGGGCAGGGCGCATTCATTGAAGACTTTCGTGTTCAAACATTGTGGTATAGGCGACGAGAAGAGGTGACGCATTTTCCCGAATGCTGCCCGGCGAAGTTGAATGCGTCTATCGGCCTCTCGACTGAAGTTGGACGCCTCCTAGACGCTAACCGGTCCAGGGACGACGTGTTCATTGAACATGATTTTTGTCTTCAGCATCCAACTCAATTCCTCCAGCGATTCTGCCATGATAACCATGTCGTCTGCGAAATGAAGTTTACTTAGTGATCTAGAACTAGCGGTAGGTAACCATGATCTATGTCTATTGTGTCGCTATGTGCAACGATTGTTGGATCAGGGCATTGTTATAAAACATACGAGATTATTATGCATGACAGGGCCTAGTTTCTAAGCAAGAGATTCAATAGGGTCTTCTATTTATGAAAGGTGGCAACGGGCAGGCGACCCTTGACCTAACCGGGCTGTCTACCTCAATAAATACCTGCCTCCATGTTATAAGATTAACATCAAATACCTACATTTTACACCTTTAGTTTAGTAACGTAAATCTGCTTATCTTGTGTTAAAATCACATACTATAAAATAAATTTTATTCAAAAAAAAAACCTTAAAAGGCTGAATATAATTGATGGGTTTAAAAGTTTTAAACAGATTTTAAATAAGTTACATAACATTAAACAATTACTTATTTGTAATTTTTATATTGACCAAAATAATTGGAAACGGTTAATGTACACGGTTAAGGTATATACGTTTATCGTCGTAAGTTGAATATTTCCATGCATATGTAAAATACTCGTACCATGTAAGTATTCTGCGCTTGTATTTATAAAGGTAAGTTATAGAAGTAACTTTCACGTCACGCGAGCAGACACACGATAGGGAAAGTAGTTGAGACTAGGATTGCCTCCAAAACGAAATAGACTTGAACACAGTATTAAAAACTGTAGTGGGTATCTTTTCTGTCTCCTATTTACGAGTAGGTATATTATACACATATAAGGTGCAAGCCAATTACTAGTGCAGATGATAAACTACAATATCTCGTAAATGAAAAGGAATTATGTTTTTCTCCTACTTGCTTGGAAATGGCTTCATTATTTTAAAAAAGGAATACGTAAATCGGTTCTTTTAAATTTAAAAAATGGAATACGTTTATTTAAAAAGGACTCGGCTTCGCCTCGTCCTTCCAATGTTACTCGGCCGTCAATTGCTTTATTTCGGGCCTGGACAGTAATGTACTATTAACTCATTCATTTTACTTTTATTAAATATTTACCGGTGGCTGTTGACAATCCCCAATCATATGTGAAAGGCTCATTTATCTGAAATTCATCAAAATGCCTTGATGTGTTTTATAATTAACCAGTGTATGCCCGAAGTTTAGAATTTTAACGACCGTTCGTCCTGTAATCAGCGGTAATCGTCATTGCCTAGGTTTATCGGTGGACGTTGACAGTAATCAAATTTAGACTTCGATGATAACATATAAGAAGACTATTCTTTCCCATTGCTTTGTACTCTTAGCACCCGATATCGCTCGAAAAATGGTTTGATTTGGTAATCTTATCTTTCAAAAATACTGAACGGATTTTGATAAAACATACCTACATATAAGCTGTTGGAATAAATATAGTGCACAATAGTAAACATCGCAGTACAGTCACCAAACCCTTCACTCCCAAAACAGTCAGAAAGAAAGACGTTCTCCTTTACATAAGTATAGATATAAATAGATATTGGTATTTCAATAACGCGATTAACAAAATGCATCAAATTCGTCAGAATATTCAAATACCGCAAGATGTTTCGCAATAGCCATATGCGTGGGGTAAACGGTACGGTGATTGGCCCTTCCCAAGAGGTCGTGGGCGCGAACTCATAGGTCAAATAAGTAGGTAGACGTAAATTAGACAGGTTCTTTTTGGTAATGACGCTTAGTACGTTCAATCTACGTCAAAACACAACATCTGTTATGTTATTTGTATGCGGTAGAAAGATCAATTTTTTTGATTGATTAGTTTTTTTCGAACTAATAATTTGAAGTTAAAGTGGGGCGGCAACAGCTATTTAATGTTATTAACTCGATGTGTTTGTTCAATTTAACTTATCTGAATTAGAAAAAAATTAGAAAATATATCTAAAATAAAAAAAAGTACATGGAGCTATTTTTATTAGATTCTGAACACACGAAGTTTGCCATATTGCGTTTAAATTAAGAAGTACTATTATTTAATTAAAGTACAAGGTTTAAATTACAAAGCTTTATTTTAAATGCCGTATAATTATGGGCACATGATTTATTTATTTATTTACAAAATACACCAACAGCATTTACACAAAAAAATACAAATGTTAAAAACTTATAAGTTCAAAATACCGTGTGCAATAATACTTTAACAGGTGTATTCAAGTTCAAATGCATACAAAGGCATGCGAGTATGATAAAACACGAGTATAAACAAAATTAAAAATTGGATGAACATAAATCCAATTAAATGAGATTAAATTACAATTTACTAGAACATTAAAGCATTTAATTAAACAAATGTAAGAAAAGTGGCCGACTACAATTTACGGAAACTTGCCAAAGAATCATTAAAGATGTCGATTTCATGAGAATTCAACTCGTTATAAGTATTATAGATTTAAAAATACTATTTTATCAGTGGTAGTAGTGAGGAGGCCATGAACCCATGTTGGCTCTAATTAAATATAATTAGTAGAGCGGAAGAGGCGCGTCAAAGATTGTTAATCCCCTAAAAGACACATCAAAGCATTCATGAATAAGCTGTCAATTACAGGAGTTAACACTTTATTGCATCTGATGCAGTTAAAAAGATAAAATATTTTCTGAAAGGCCATTCGCTTTTTTACCTATTTATACTGCTGAGAATAATTTATTTTTATTATCTTTTATAAATAAATCATTGTCAATTGGATACTTAGCTTCTATCCCGCGATAATAAGTAAACCAATGAAATGTTACGAAATTAGTAGTAATTGTGATTAAAGCGAATGTTACCTACTAAAATGATTTGTAGCAATTTGTGCCCGCACATTTCGTAAATGAGCGGCTCAAATCACTCGGAAGCAACTAATTTATCCCGCATAGAGGTCGCTAATTGAATCTAATTCTACTTTTTCATAATTGGGCCTGTCTCTGGAAGATTTCTTGTTATAAATTTACGACACGACAATTGTAGCAATTGTCGTGTTAAAAATATATCCCTGTGGATGTCCTGCTTAGTGACAGGAAAGGGATTAATTTATATGTTCAATTTCACCACACCGTTCAATTTTTTGATTATTAGTCGAAAGCCGTTGCAGCAATTATCCTACAGCAGCGACTGTAGACCCTACACCTAATATTGAAGAACGATAAAATAAAATTCTTCATTTATTTGTGATATTTACTGACACTTTCTCAAGCTAATTCCAAAATAATAAAATGTTCATAGCCTAAGACCCTCATAGCTAACGTTTCAGTTAATGTTTCATATCTATTCATAGAATCTTCATATTACATGATAATGATATTTTTATGTTGTCTATCATTTCCGATTATGAACGCATAACGCTATCGAAATAAAAAAGGTAAATAAAAACCAATAACAGTTTTACGCGATAGTTCATTCATTTGTTGGGCAAGAACGGATGAATGAACGATGCGGGTTTGCCCACGCACCACTCGTGGAAGTTGTAACAACCTGTGTTCACGTAATGTTCCTCTTTAATATGTATTGGAAATGTAGAATATTCAAAAGTGTTACATACACACGTACGTTAAAATGGCGTACGTTAATAATTTAATTTCTTACAACTTAGTTTAGAATAATCTATAAAATTATACTTTGGTAAGTATTTTTTTTATTATGATTGATTGATAAAAATATTTTTTTATTGAAAGAAACTGGCTGACAGTCTACCTGATGATAAGTAAATATTGTCATACATGGACATCTGTGAATACCTACTCGTATAAGCCAACATTGGCATGTCCCTGGATGCGCCTGAATTTTCTCTTTAGAAATTTAAGGAGGGATTAAGAAAAATGTGGAACTGATGTGAAATAGGGAGTACGAGTATAATGGGATAAGGAGTTTCTTTTATTCCATCTCATTCAATCCCCTCGAGTGGACGCGAAAGAGAATTATAATATACGTACATAATTATGTATACGTATACGTACATAATTGAAAGCGAATCAATATTAATCTAATTTACCTACCCAATTACTAAAAGATTTTTTTAAATTTACCTTATTTATTAGGTACGTAGCTTTTCAATTACTGGAAAGCTACATAATAAATATGTACATTTATACATGTACAACACTGGCCGCAAAAATTGTGGACTATTTTTAAGAAACAAATTAATTTATATACGAGTACATATTTTTCTATTAGGTATATGCAATCTACATATTTATTTTTAGTGAACCTGTTTCTGGGTCCTACTAATAAAAACATAGGTAAGTACACAAATTTATTTGTTTATAAGGTTTTAGGATTACAGATGTAAAGTTTACTGATAGCTGTTTTCGTAAAACACAGCTATACAGGTTAAGGAATTAAATTTTGAAAATTGATTTTTAGAGCCTTGGGAATTCAAATAAAATTAATTTAAGACGTTTATAAATTAAATAAGATGGAATATCTGTCGTCTTGCCCACGCGCTCCACTTGTCTCGCGTTTTTACCGATCGCCTCCTCCCGCCGCGCCGGCTTCTATTGTATTCCAAATTGAGCTGTCAATATGTCCGTCCTTGACTTGAACTCAGTGATTCCAACAGTAGCCCACCCACACTCATTACTTAACGAGGATTTATTTTTAGTTTAAGTACTTACCTGGTTGACGTTCATTGGGGACATGATAAATATCAACCTTTGACGTCTATTATATTTTAGACTGCTTGTTTTATTAATGAACGGATTGTTTCCAAATTAATTAAACAACGAATGTAAGTCAAGCAATTCTTATTGATATTGTAAAATCAAACTTTGTCACAGTTTATAGCTTTAAAAGTAAGTATTTACTATATTTGATTTTTTATCAAATCAAAATTTATGATGCAATATTCGTTAAGTTCCAAATGTTCGCTTTAATAAAAATTAAGAGCTGGAAAAAACCGTAATGACGCCGGCCAGTATAAAGTAACAAATATTTTAAACATATAAAATGTAGGTGTGTATAGTATTAAAATAAGTCGGACGCCAATAAATGTTGATTTTCAACGGAACAGCCTTTGGTGTGAAGTGAGTATTGTAGTTGTTGCTACATATATTTATGTACTAATAAATTCGCTTTTTGACAACTGTTTCTTTGATAAAATTAAATATAAAAATATCCAGGTCTCTTTAGAGCAACATAATTAGCAGAAGTGCTAATTTATGGGATGCCTTATATTTTTAAATAGGAAAAAAGTGAAAAAAATGCCTGAATCGTGGGATACTTATTGCAAAATTACATGGTTAATTATTTACTTATACTTATTAATTATAAAAAATAAAATTCCTGAAGTATTGTAGATAGGTATATATATAATATAAGGTACCTACTTTTGTTTTGTAATAAAAGATATTTTATATCAAAATAGTTTTCATAATTCATAATAATGTTGGCGTTATTAAATTGTATTGCTCAGAGATCGGTCGTTGCTAGAATTAACTTTACACGACAACGACTATTGTACAGATACATACGGATTTATAACTGTTAACAAAGCATTAATTCTAACAGTCAGTGGTGTCAAAGCGGCGTGTACCTGATAAGTTTAGAGATTTATATCTAAGTCGCCGCGCCCACGTGGGTCATGCAATCACAATACAATTCACACCTTTGGATTTTAAGTTAAATGGCAATCTAACTTAAATTAACTAAATGTTTAACTACTTAAATAGATAGATAAACTCTTTATTGAAGACCAAGATATCATGTTGCAAAAATATAATTTAAGTAAGTAACACGAAAAGTAGAATAGGCGTTTGGGTTGTAAGGAAAAATACATAACAATGTCAAATAAAGGTAAATGGTGGGTTTTTTACACAATGTCAACATATAACTGAATGATATCATATTAATTATAATTAACTATGAGTAACACTGTTATGGAAGGGCATTTCAAATGAACTGGTCGAGTAAGCCGCGACCCTCTGCTTCAAATAACCTTAGACGCAATTAAAAATTCTTAAAAAAGATAAAGATGATAGTAAAGACTCCATTGATAGATCAAACATTTTGTATAAAAATATATTAAATCACTTCTTTTTATAGACTTTGGGCGGACGAGCAAGCGGTCCCACGTGATGGTAAGTGTCACCGCCGCCCATGGACACCTGCAACACCAGGGGGTATGCGGGCGCGCCGCCGACCATGCAAAATCCTATTCACACTTAACATGATTAGGGGAACAATTAATGTAACCCCACTCCTTTTATATGTGTATAGGTAGGTACTTAATTGTTTATTGTTACTTCTGTCTTCTGTCTTAAAATCATATATTTATTATAGTGTAATAAATTATTTTAAACTAAAATGAAAAGCGTATTAAAATCGGTTAAGTAATTCTCAAGTTATTTATTATTCATTGATTCCTAATTCTGTGCTAAGCTTATCTCGAAGACATCATAAGTTACTACATTCTAAAACTTTTCGATACAACATCAAGGTCAACCATAAGCAGACCTATGTTAGGCAATGTATATTGTTGTTTTTTTTTAATTTTGTTTAATGATGTATTAAGACTTGAGTCATTACCGCTTGAACCTGTGTGAATGGAGATTAACAATTATATTTTGAGTATCTATCGACTTGTTGCGCGAGTAGACGCGAATGCGAGTAATTGAGCTAGTAGGTAAAGACGGATTATTTATTCGAGCCAGGGATATGACATGTAGAACTGTCAATAAAGTGTCATCTCCGTACAAATTTCACTCTGTTTGACAGTTCTGTATGTCATATTCGATTAAATAATCCGACTATAGTTTGTAAATCCATACATCGCCGGCCCCGGAGAATAAAATGGTAATCGCAAAAACTTAACTTTTCAGGAAAAATAAAAAACCGATATTTGCTTATAACTTAACTGGTAATAGACGTAGACAATCTAATAAAGACTCAAATAAAAGCTATTTTTCTGAGCCCTAAAAATGTTCTGACATTAATTAATTGGCATTTAATTAATTGGCACATTAATTGGCATTAATGTGCGTCTTAGAAAAAACGATGAGTAATATTGTATTATCTTATAACTTTGTCAATAACGATAGAAAAATTACGAAAAAAATTGAGTAGATGTATTTTGCTCTGCATACTTCAAATATCGCATAACACTAAAACTATGGTAATGTCGATTACCATTTTATTCTCCGGGGCCGGCGACATACTTTTATCAAAATGAAATAAATGAAGCGCATAGAAAAAACCTAGACGCTTCGTAGCATGGTCGTAGACGTTTGAGCGGCTTGTAGAGTCTACGCAATTTACAGCATGGCTACGGTGACGTAGAAACGTACAGTGATTCCACCAGACATGAGCTTTGCGTTTGTGTGAGTTTCGACACACGCATTCGACCATGTCGACCATTTCGACAATCGGATTAAAGAATTCAGCACCAGACACAGATGCAAAGCTTTCATGTCTTGTTGATTTCACTGTACTCAAAACTATGTAATAAACTATATGTAATAATAAATAAAGGTCCGCCATCTATATATAACAACTAATATTTACATATTTAGTTAAAATCTATATATATATAAATAATCGCTAATATGCTTGATACAAATATTATTAACCTATTTCATGAATTATTATTTAAAAAGTACTAATTTTGTTAATTTTTAAAAGTCGTGATTTTCTTGAATACAAATCAGTTAAACAACACTAAATTAATACACATACTTAATTTCAATAGGCAATCCTCAATCATAATAATTTTAACGCTTATCCCTGATCACTTGGTGATAGTGACTTAGTGATCACTTATCACTCATCGCTTATCCCTTACGTAAGAAGAATCAACTCACCGCGCGCGCGCCGCCACGCCATTAGGAGTAGCGTATCGACGGATGGACAAATCGCACGATAGGTACTTCCGCTCGCCTCTACCGCGACGCACCGCGTGGGCGTTGGCACGTGGCGCCAGTTTTACTGGCTTGCTGGTGCCTTTCATGGTGGATTATCAATGAATACTTTTACATACAATTAAAATGACATTTAGTAGTCGTTTCACCTGTTTGAATTTTATACTGTTTTTATATTATATAATGGTATTTCAGAAACGTGTAGTAAATATGCAATGTAAGGCTAAATTTTTGAACAAAATACAAGCGTTAATCAATAAGATGTTATTGCGTATAACTCTTTGTTTCGTAACGTAATCACTAATCACGTTGAATTAGAACGTTGTTAAGAACATTGAACTATCTATTGAAATGATCATTTCTTAGTGTTATTAAACATCTACGGGAAATTTTGAGTCATACAGTTGTTAACGGAAAAACTGTAAATGTATTTATTGACATTTTTTTATTTATTGACATAGCAATTGAGTTCTTAAAAAATATCTTTGAACAGGTACTTTGTTCTACTGTTAAAAAAACAACAGTAATAACTAATATATCACAGTTAAAATGTATTAATGTTACGTCCGCATACACTCCATAAATTGGTTAAAAGATGACGGCAAATATGGTGACAAAGTAATTAATAACATACGAGTATTATCATTATGAAGTGATATTATGATCGAGTGCTCACGATCGCAGGCGCAGCAGGCACGCGGCTTACAAATAAGCACCTACTTCGTGTCCACTTACATTCTAAAATAATTTAACTGTTGACCGAGGTTAATAGGATAATGGTTATTGGACATGACTCTCGATTATTTTCATATGTTCATTTAAGTTCTATCATTGTATAACTACAATATGTCAATATACAATCTATTGCATATACTCGTAGCTAATACAGTCTATTAAAGTTGGGAACTATAACTGTGTTTATTTGTAGAAATACATACAAATAATATGATAGATTATTTATAGATCCATCATTAGCAGGTAATGAGATAATCTATTACCTGAATTCCATAAAAATATTATTTATTTGCTCTAAAGGTTTGACCCCTTAAGCTTTCATGTTACGTTAGCTTTTAATACTCTATCATGTCGCCAGTTGAATTTAAGTACCGTCACATACTAAGCGCCATATACTTATCTAGTAATATAGCGTTTTAGGACTTTCCCTTTCCATATGATGATATTATTACAGAGCAGTGATAAAACTTTCGTCTTCAACCGGTGCGACGATATATAGGCGACGAGAAAAGTCGACGCATTTCCAAATGCTGCCCAGTCCAATTGAATGCGTTGATCGCTAAATGTCCTTGCTAAAGTGCCGACTTGCCTGGTTGGATGGTTTGCCCAAGATGGACATAATGATAAACAACTTCGATTGTCACGACTTCGAATTTTACCAATCTCGGAAGAATATGTACATTGAACATGATTTTAGTCTTATCTAACTTCATTTCGAGACCGACGCGTCGATGTTGCTTTGATGATGTTGCTGTGTGCTGTTCTGAAAAGTTTTCATCTTCGAATTATGTTTTTATTCTACCGAAAGTGCACAACATATATGTATATTTTCGTATTGTCCTAATTAATTTTCTTACAATGGAAAATTCGGTGCAACGGCAATGTCCACACAATAACAATGGTACAATGGGTGTTGAAGGAAGACGTTGTCGACCGCCCCCGGGCATCTCGTTATGTCGTGGAACACTCGCCGAGCGACGACTGTTACCAAATTGTGTCATTCTGAGCCAGGTTCTGGTACTCCAATTAAATTACCGTAAATATAGTAGCACTTCAGTTTGACAATACAATAGTAGGTAGTTATTTTTGTACTCCATTGTTTGCTTATTTATTTTAAATAAACAGAGGTTCGGCAAGTTCTGAATTACGTTTTCATGTGAATTTTTATTGACGGGATGATTCGATTTATATTAAAACACTTACTACACCTAGAATTTAAAACATGCTCAATATCTATATATTATACAAATTTGGTACCTGTGACAAGGACCTATTGCTTTCGGTGTCGAGAGTTCGAGACCCTCGGTCCGTGGGTAAGTAATGCGCTTTATTTTTTTAAAGACCTTTCAAAGTGCCTGGTCGACAGTTCTGGCGACCCAACTAGCTATTATCTCACGCAATGCATCAAACCTTGCCATCCAGCGAAGTAATATCGCTGACATGTTCGATATTTTGCCACAAGGACCAAATTTATACAAAATGGTTAATATAAAGGGTTCTCATTAACCAAATATTTAGCGAAAGTTCTCATTCTCTTAATTCCTATTTAATTGAAATATTGCGTAGTTTTTGTGGAAATATTAATTTATTGGACATTGTAGTGAGCTTAGCATGTTTAAAAAAGAAATCGAATTTATTGCTAACATGTTTCGTAAAACTTATCACTGTAGGTACTCAGAAAGATGAACGGAATCTGGGAATGGTTTAGTTACAGCCTGTATAATCCGGTACTTTGGGCATTTTGTACAATTAACATTTATTATGTATATATATTTATATCGTTTATTAAATATATTTATTTTATATTTTTATCTAACTGTAAGTTAGACGGATAGAGTATGATATTATAAATTGATATTGTATTGCTTTCGTGTAATAAATAAACAATCATATAAAAAATAAAGTATAAATATAGTTCCGGCAGCTACATTTTAGTTAATTACCTAGCAGCTGCCGGAACTTTAATAAACGGTTTTCATATGCTCGCGTTTTTCACGCTTACAATTTAATTCATCGTGGGATTGAACGCTTGCGTTCTTGTACTTATGTGGAAAATTAATTAGTAATCAAGTGTGAAATTACATGTACCATTATCTCAAAAAAAAAATCCTTATTATCGGTTCTAGTTTCACAAATATGGAGACATCAGAGAAATCTTTAAAAAAAACCTTATAAACTAGCTGTTGCCCGTGTATTCGCTCACGTGGACTTAATTGCAGTTAATTGTGATACCATACAAACGTTGACACCCCATTTTACCCCTTTAGCGGTTGAATTCTGAGAATTCCTTTTTATAGTGAGCGTCATAACGTCAGAATATGAAGCTACTGTCCACATTTCATGTTTCTAGCTCTAGCGGTTGCGGCTCGGCGTTGATGAGTCAGTGAATCAGTTAGTCAGTCAGGACATTTCTCTTTATATATGTATAGGTTATATGGTGTCAGGATTATATTTAAACGGAATCTTGAAACAACGAAAATGTTGAAAATCTTAACCAGTCAATCTACACAGAAAATAAGGTTCCTTTTTTTCAGATTCAGTCCCTTATTAACTATGTATTTAAATTGGACAATGATAAATATTTGTTATACCTATATAATCTGCCAGAACACTTCATCTATTCTAATGACCCTAAAAAGTCCAAAAATAGGGTATAGTCGCCCATAAATACGTCGTTGCGTGTCCGCTATCGTTGTGACTTCTAGCTGGCGAGCTTCGTAGACCTCCTGCCGTCCACAGATAACGAATACTTCACCTTGGCATGAATATGTATGTACTCTATTTTCTTTATAATTACAGTATACCGTATTTTTATTATTGTTTACTTAATTGTGAAACCATCAAAGATCAGCTACACGCTTAATTAGAAGGTAGGTATATTGGCAGCCGCTAGCAGACCGTTGACTTATAACCAAGTTGATCTGCTATTATTATCAATTTACCAACTATGTCATAAACATATTTTGTTCATGTGAAATTTTTGCCTTTGATTGGTGAGAAAAGCTCATGCATTCGATTAGTACCTCAGATGTACTACGTATGTCCTTCCAATTGATATAAAGCATTGGCCAACCGACAAATACAAACCTTTGTTGTATTCGTAAATAATTACGGTGATTTTAAAGTTCAAATCGTTGTTCTACAAATAAGTTCGAATTCAGAATAAGTTTGTTCTACAACATTGTATTTGCAGTTGACGCAACCTAACCGTTTAGTGAATACGTTGATAACGAGTTTGCAAAGGATTTTGAATTTGTAAGAACGCTCGTTTGGCCGATGCCGTACGCTCCGTTACTTATGTTATGTTAGTCAAAAGCAGTTCTATAGTAGGAAAAATATGTTCACATTTGAGTATTTTCCCAAATGAAAAATCCTTTCATAACAGAAATTTAATATGTGGTTGGCTTAACACAGGCAGCAGCCAACCAGTAACTGTCAACGTCACTTTGTAGCGAGATTAACAGTAAATGAAATTCCGGCAGAACGCGGCCCTAGTTGACCCTTTGAAATAGGGCAGCAATTTACCTACGAGCAGTGACCTGCTTCACCGACAAAATGCGACAATGCTCGCTGCCATGACAAAAGTTAATTTGGCTGCACAAGAATTTCCTCATTCGTACTAGAACGAGTAGGTACTAGCAGTGTCCGCGACTTCGTTCGCTTGATTTTGAGCATGATTACCGTGGGAACTCTGTGAAGGATCTGGATAAAAAGTACCCTAAATGTTAACCCGACACGTAAGCTATAACTATGCCATGTTTCATTAAAATCCACCCAGTGGTAAGGACAGACAAAAATACTGAAAATTGTTGTTTTGGGATCTGTGTCATTAGTTACGTATTTTATATTACAACGACTATTTTCCAAAAATATTCCATGTAGGTACAGATATATTAGGGCGGCCAAATGACGAATAAGGAAATTCCGTCGGACTCACTAGGGATTTTTTTATTTAATTATTTAATAATAAGTATACAATGTATGCAAAGGGGAATGCCCAAGTGACTATGGAACTTAGTATCGGTGCAAATATTGTTGTGCCAACATGAAAACTACTGTCTTATGTTGCAATTAATATATACTTTCAAGAAAAATAAACAGGATTTACATAATTTGGCGGGTTTCTTAGAAATAGATGGGTAAACTTCCAAAGTCTAAATATCAAAACACATTGTTTTCCTTTTAGTAAATAGGTAAATTAACACTTAAGTATGCTATTGCTTATTAAATACAACATAAAATGTGGAAAGTCTCAACCACTTTGTGTTGCTTCACTCCATAAGGACTAGTGGACTATAACTGTCTTACCTTATGTTTTACTGTAATAATTATCAAGATGACGCCTATTAACTAGGATCGCGCATTATAGGTCAAAGAAGTCAGTTAAAGTATAAGCTTTATTGAACAAAAATACATAGAACAAAATACACATGAATAAAGTGAACTAATCGAAGTGAACAGTTAGTTCATAAACCGGCGAACTGAACTTTCCATAGTGCAGTCATATTTAATGGAGTCTGTATCTCACAATCACTTTTCACAATTAGCTACACTACTATCCTCGTTTACAATGCTAATGGAGTCTCTTTCTCATAATCACTTTATATAAGTTAATAAGGTTTAATAAACGACCAGAATATCACACATGAGAAATAACTCAGACAGCGTAACAATAATAATAATGTCAATTGCGCCGGCCAACGACAAGTGACATTTCAGTGTTGCCAAAAATATTATACACAAATCGATTTTTAATACCGTAAAAAATACACAATAGAAAGACTTTTAAAGGTACTTTTTGTTTTATCCGGCAAATGTGAGACTCCAGATTACTTTATAAAATCATGATAATTAAAAACAGGAATTATTCATATCCTGAACTTGTGGCACAACTTAGATTCAAACGATACTGCTCATGGGCAATCCCCTTTTGTTATGTTACAAAACTTTTCTGTTTGTCGTAATGCCATAATCCGTCCCAAACAGTTTGCAAAAGACGGTATAATTTAATAAAATATTATACAGTTACTAATATTATAATATTAGTATATGACAGGCACAATAGCAATACTTAGCAAAATCTTTTAAGGCATGATATCCTGAATACTAAAACAATGGATGTCGATTTCCTAGACTGTGGACTCCTAGGGACAGTTATGACGTCATCAATACGGGCGCACATGCTGATGTTTATCTTTAAATATCTCGAGAATTATGTAAGCGATTATAGTTGTTAGTTGGGATTGAATTTTGGTGCAAGGTGCTAAATCGAGACTGTACCTAAGGAGGATTGTAAAACTAAAAAAAAGGATTGTATAATTTTATGTGGGGTACGCTTCTTTCTTCGTCAGCCAAACTTAGCTGACTAGGCTTACATTCATTGTAACAACTATAGACGATTGCCTTAGAAGGGAACTTGTCTGCAAACGCCATTTGCATAAATACATGTGTGTTACATTAAAGGAATCTTCAGGTTTTAAAAAACATTTATACAAAAAAATCATACAAAAATTTTTAATGAGAAAATCCAATTTTAATGAGATACGATCAATACATTGATTCAGCTCGTAAAAATATGGAGAATTTTGAATTTGGAATGTTTTGTTCTTTTTTTTCAAAGTACAGATGAATTCCTTTGGCTATTCCTTTCATTTAATTAATTTTAGTCTTATTTTCCTTGTAAATTATTTATAAAAATAATGCGATTACGAGAATTAAAGGCCAACCGGAGCTTCCCGGATTAAAAAATGCATACAAACAGAGGAGTACCTTTTTTTTAGATGAACCGAACGTCGAGTAAAATAAATAAGGTAAACATTCGCCTTAAGACCCGTTTAAATAGATAAATAATAGAAATACCTGACGGTAAAGTGGCCTATTGCTTTCATCCATAAGAACTACATGTACCACAAGCATGTACGAGTACTTATACTGCAAAAGATTGATCTTTATTGCGATTGTTATTTAGAATATATCATAATAAATTATGCTACACGACTAAATTATGCTCAATAAACAATACATAATTTGTAGTGTATATTTTATACTTTAAATTACCTGTACAACTAATTTACAGGCAATAACTCCAAGTTTCACATAAACAAGTCAATGAGAAATGTAGGATCGTATTTGCAAATTCACATCTAACAATTACAGAATGGGTTTATTACGTAATTAACTTAGTAAATGTAATTCAACTGTGTTCCACTCAATTACTAATGTTTTTAGGAAATATGTTGACAGTTATTAGAATGAATTAATTCGTTCAAGTCTTGAGTAGAAATTTTTAAACTAAATTAATTCTTTTTACGTAATTAAGAATTCTTACAAACTACAATTGAGAACTCTTAAAGAATCAATATCTAAGAAAGTTCAATTTTTCAAATTGTTACTCGATGTAAAAACATCTGAAGACTGAAAATGTAAAAACAACATTTTTCTGAAAGTAGATTTGGTACAGAATTAAAAAAAGATATTAGTTAGACAAAACGAAACGAAATAACGTTATTTTCTATAAGTAGTGCCAATATTGATCGAAACATTACAGAGTAACTTGGAGTACGCAAGTAGGTACGGTACATATGTACACAAGTAAGTACATAGATACACAACCTAATTTAGTATTGTACAGTAACCTTTAACCTTTACGTAGTCTTTCAAGACTATACATTCTCCAAAATAATTGGTTTCTGGGCAAACAATTTTAGAGACGTATTTGATTATTTACGACGTTGCCGTATAATAATAACATTTAATATTCTGATATTTATGTACTTTAATTTTAATATACCTGCTGTAACGGGTGTAACCGTTGTTTCCCAAAGACTGAATTTAATTCACGATTGTACAAAAACATATATAGAATAATGGAATAGAATCTTAATAAAATCTCCTTCTATACAAAATTTTTATTTAAAAAAAATGATGCTTATATGAAAAAAATTGGGTACGTTATATTGTGCGAATATTAATTCAGAGCAGATATTACTTAAAATAAAGATCCCTAATAAAATCCGCGAAGCGTAATGCGGGTCGCCCTCCTGTGAGGTGGACCGACGATTTGCTGGTAGTGGCTGGATGAGAAGACCGGAAGACCGTGGGTGATGACGAGCCTCAGGAGAGGCCCGTATCCAGTAGTGGAAAGATATGGGCAGTGATGCTGTGGAATGGTGAAATTCTGTAATTTGCATTTATTTAAAATAAAAGGGTTGAGTGACGGCACACTATATGACGTCACCGAAGCCGTGGACGGGCGACCAATAGCTCGAATGGAGTAGCATAAATGTGTACACACGGTACAGTGTTCTCGCGCGACTTGACAGCAGGTGTTTCAAATGGCTCCAGTGTCGCCTCGAACAACGACCCCGTGGCTCCTATGACTAAACGTTAAAAATAGGTTTGATTAAAGAATGATACACGGGTAAGGGTAACATAATGGTTAACATGGGTAGCATGGTAAACATAATGTCGTCTGATGTTACCGATGCTACACGGGTATAAAGCATTTAAAAATATTTCATTAGCTCTTTAGTCATTTTGATTCTATTTTGTCATCAAGTTTTTTTTTGACACCAAGCTAAATTCTTGTGGCCCTAATGGCCTTTCAAGAGTCACCTTTATGTTCAAGAGTCCATGTATGGTTTAGGGCGAGCGCAGAAGGCGTTCAGCCAGGAGCAGAGTGTGTGCAGCAATGAGCTTAAGGGCTCCCCAGCAGGTAGATCCGCGGAAAGACTGAACCTCGGCCTATGGCGTTGCTTTGGGACGGTACCGCGGGATCGCGAGTCGGTGAGAAGCGCCCAGGCACGTGCCGATACCATAAGAGTGTTGGCTGAAGGCCGGTATGTGTTCACGGTGTAGCGTGTCACCAAGTGAAAATGAAAATAGACATATAACTTTACCGTAACCTTGAGTTTTAAACCAGATTCCCAATGACAAATTCGTAATAATGTCCGGAACAAAGTCTATTTAAAATGTATAGACTAGTCCGCAAAACACAATAATATCTATGATAGGAATCCTGGATTCTCCGATAAGTTGCAAAACTTGTGCAACTTGACAGTTTTATCTGACTTTCCCGTTTATGGTGATAGTACAACGATTTAAATTCTCGCTCACACTTTTCATTTACCTAATATTCTTGTGTTTACATACATCGTCCCGGTCAGATAGCCTGGAAGAAGCCCACCTTTTATATAGGTACATGTTTAATTAAAATTTTGTGTTACTTTTACTGTATTCGTTGGTATACAATAAAGCGTATTTACTTAATTACGTAGATTATGCCCGTTGGAAAATTTTCTAAATTTAAGGCGTAATGTAATCAAAGCCTTCAGTGTTTTTTTTTGTTCATTGCCTTTGTGTATAAACTGTATTTTCACATAATTAGGTTGACGTAACCTGTCTGCGCCTTTGTCACCTTTGCTTACTCCACTAATATGAGAAGGTTGTTGCGCTGTAGGAATATTTTAGAAATTAATGTGTAACATCCCGTATCTGCGTAAATAATTTTAACCTTTTCACGAAGTGGCTAAACGTACTAGCCTGGTAGTGTAATTATTTTTGGAGTTACAGCATGAGGCTATCGGTTATTTGTACTTTATGAAGAGGCTACATTTTGGACACTTGATCAGGCACAGCGACAGAAATATTGAAACCCGTTACTAGGGTCCTGAAAGGGTTCTGAAAAAATTCAAAATATTTAATTTCTAAATCTAACAATCTAAATTAATGTAAACTAAATTTATATCTTCTAAAGTTCAATGGCATACCATCAGGCCGTGCAACTCCACTGCCCCTTCCAAGAAACATGATCTGCCACTCTTTTTATTCAGATCCTTTCGGCGACTTCCTTCAAGTCTTCAGTCCACTTGGTCTGAAGGAGTCCCGAGCTACGTTTTCCGGTGTGTGGTCTCCATTCGAGACTCATCTACTCCATTGATTTTTTCAATGCCATTTCAACTTCAAAAGTCCCACTTCAATTTCAATATCTCAACTTCAATTCAAAAGTCTCTTTAGCATCCAGCTCAGTCAGATCTTTAGCTAGCAACTCCGCCATAATGACAATGTTGTTTTTGCAAACCGAAAGTCTAATGCCACACTATACCATCAGCATATGTCTCTCCACTGCTGGGTATAGGCGTCTCCCAAAGCTCGCCACAAATATCATAATTCCATATAAATGAAATGCCCTAATTCCAAATAAAAGTGATTCCATACTAGTCGCTTATACCTCCTGAACGATAGAAATTATTAAATTAAGTAATCAGCTCTTATAAGAAGGAGTAATAAATGAAACACCACAACTACGTATCTGGTGTCTTAATTATTACTTGCAGTTTTGAACAGTATCTACACAATTGTTGTGGAATTTAATCTAGCGCAATACCTGGTCGCGGGTTTCATAAATCGTTGCTTCCGTTGAGCTTCCCTTCGTTGTAACACTACACGTTGGGAGTAATCAGCGTCTGTATTCTGCAGAGTCCGTAAGCGAATTTTAAACAAACGTGGAAGTTACAGTTCACGTACACACAAACTGACGAGAAATCCTAGTTAAAAAGTATTCAAATATAGCGTCTGTCATAACCTACTGTTTACATTTGGATTGTGGTACTGTGTACCCCATTTTTCGGAGTCAGTCGACGCAACCACGCCCACTACGAAAATTAAAAACCTCCCTGCATTCGCATTAATGCCACCGAAATTAAAATTTGGGGGCCATTGTCTTAGTAGGAACAATGATTTCTTGCTTCACAGCACTTTTAATTTTGCAAGAGATTCAGCGCTCGGGCTATTTGTTTTTTAGGTGTCGACATCAAAACACCTCGACGTAATGATTTAACTGTTTTACTTACGTTGGTCCTTAGACGAAAATTATTTTGTAACACTGTTAGTTAGTTCTGAGTGGGTGCACTCAGAACTCGGGCGTGTGGTGTCGGCTGGCTGTACAATACCACCACCGCATCTCTTCCCGTGGGTGGCGTAACAGGCGACTAAGGGATAACATAGTCGCTATCACAAGCTCTGAGGAACTACACCTTCTCTAAAAGAGAGAATTCGCCAACCCTTTTGGTCAGCGTGCACAACGTTTTTTCGGTTATCAACGAACGAATAACTAGCTATCAATGACCCTAGCTAGCAACTTTACTATCCGCCGATAAAATGTTTAGTTCTCGTAGTATTTCTCTTCCCTTATCCATTTTCGTCTTTTGCAACACAATTTAATTTAAATTATTTTTTGTTCATAGGCTATTTCGGCAAGTACCTGAACAAGTACAATGGCTCGTACATTCCGCCAGGCTGGCGTGAATGGGGTGGGCTCATAATGAATTCTAAATACTACAACTACAGTATCAACATGAACGGAAAGAAGATCAAGCATGGAGATGATTATCATAAGGTTAGTTAAAGCGAGCGCAGATGGAACTTGGGTAAGAACAGGACAGGTTCGGAACTCAGGAGATGGTGACACAAACAAAAGGAATATCTATACCCAGCAATGACTGGAAACGTGCTGCCTATAATGATGATGATGAAGCTCGCTTAATGTATAAATAGATTCATGGTATAAAGAGACAGTCAAGTAAAACTTGATTAATTGCAAACTCATTCAGTTGAAAGTTCTGTAGTCTAGTTTGTGTACATGTTTCGGTATTGAATAAGATTTGCCAGAGTCCATTTCCATCCCATCCTATTTCTTCGCATTTTCCTAACCCTTTCTCCAAATCCATTTTTATATCTCCAAAGGTAGACAGCGTATCCGAGGGCGTGCCTACTACGGGCGTCATTCTAGACTGATGTTGGCATGCATCGCGGGTATCCATGGGCGACAGGTATCCACTCACCACTTAAGTGGACTGTATGTTTCGTATGCCGCCTTCTTTCTATAAGAAAAAATAGAATATTGAGGACAATGTGTACCAATACGAGTAGGTATAGAGTTAAATCTAGTAAACGGGAAACTTATGCATAGTCTCACAATTAGAAGGGATCAGAAGTCTGATTTTCTGAATATGTCATGACTTCCATATATGCGAGTTTCTTCATGTGTGAAGAAACTCGCATATATGGAAGTCGTGACATATTCAGAAAATACTTATTAGGATTTGCAATCATTTTTTCCGATGCTGTACTGTTGTACGCCTAACAATCTCATTGTGTCTTGTTTCAGGACTACTATCCAGACCTGATAGCAAACGATTCAATAGCATTTCTCCGAGCGTCCAAACGCCGCTTCTCGCGCAAGCCGGTGTTGCTCGTAATGTCGTTTCCTGCACCGCATGGGCCCGAAGACTCTGCGCCTCAATATTCACATTTATTCTTCAATGTTACTACTCATCAGTGAGTATTTTTTACGACTAAATAGCACTCAAAATTATCGATTTTGAGGACCGATATCCAAGGATACGAGTAGCGTATCTTTGCAACATTAAAGGAAATATACAATCTGAAAATGAATACGTCTACTTACGTATTCAAAGTCGAACAAAGTCTAGTTTCGGGATAATTTAGAGAACAAGGCCAAACTTTGTAAAAGGTAAAAAGCTTTGGTTACTGAATGGAGCGAAACAGTACTTCACTTCGGTTGTTGTCGCTTTATAAAGCTCAAGGTAAACCCCATATGGAGTATTGCTCACACCTTTGAGTAAAAGCATGAAAATACCAGTTGAATACTTTTGACTCCATACAAACGGTATGCTGTCTAAATTGATGAGGATCCAACAATCGTTTAGAATTCGAAGAGATATTGTTTCTCTCTGTATTTTCCACCGCCTGTATAATGAGGCACCTTATATAGAGTTGTTCAATTTGATACTCTTCAATTGAACAAAGTATACTTTATACTGTGAACTCGAAAGATGTGAAATGAACTGCCTGCTCGTGTTTTTCCTCTGTACTACGATATGAGGCTCTTCATAAGAGCTTGAAGGGGATTCTGCAAGGTCGCAGCACATCTGCATGCTCTCTGGTGTGGTGTCCATGGGCGGAGGTTACCACTTACCATCATGTGGCTCACACGCTCGTCGCCATATCTTCAGCTCGTCTGCCGTCTTGGCAAAAATAAGTAGTTATATCAAAACTGGCAATTTAATTACCTTTTAGGAAAATCGTGATATGTATTTTTTGTTGTGTTTGTTAACTTTTAAAACATGAAATGCTTAGCTTAAAAATTCGTGAAAGTTAACCGCACTAATTGCCGAGCATTTTCGCGAGCGCCCGACCATCTTGTTTTTCTTTAAATATTTAAGGACTTCACTGGGTTTTGGGTTACGTTTAGCAACAAAAAAGGCAAAATTTAATTTTATTAAACCTTTTAGAGAGCGTGTAATCTTGTAGGCATTAACAGGTGCCGTGGGTTAGTGGGTATCGAATGGTATTATATAAAGGCATTGTTAATATTTTTATAAAATAGTAATTTAATGTATACTGTATACATTCTGTATACTGTAATGTAGGTCAGTATTTTATAGATTTGTGGTTCTCCCTGTCTGCCTTTTCTTCTGACTTCTTAGCTCAATCTATAGACCGGACTTGCAGTATTTGCAGCTGCTGCATCGTTAAAACGCCTACGCAATTTTCTACCAGTGGATACCAAAACTGTTCGTGCACAATATTTTTGTATTGTCATCTAGACTACGCTGATTTTTGTTGTCTTGATCTAACGGAAGCCCAGTTTGATAAACTTGAGCATCTTCAGAACTTTGCATTCATATTTGGTTTACGCAAATATGATCATATTCGTGCTCCGAGTTTCGTGCTAAGCTCAAGTGGCTTCCTATGCGACTTCGCAGGAATTCTTATTATTACTTACTCTACCTACTCTACTTACTACTTCTACTTACTCTAATCTACTTACTCTACCCTACTCTATATTCTTCTCAATCACTTTAGTCTGCCGTATTTAAAGGAGTGTTCCAAGTTTAATTCTTCTTCGTCTTATAATCTATGTTCATTTGAAAAACTGGTACTCAAAAATCAATCTGACACTTCTAGCGTCTAGTGTGTATGAATAATAAGGCAACCTCTGTTCTAAGAGACCGTATTTCAGAGCGAGCTCTTGGTGGAGAATCCTGGTCGCTTGGTTGTGTCTGTGACATGTCTGAGTGACTCGCCGTGATAGCCGCACGCCCGACATACGTCTTCGGTGCCATCCTTCAGTATGCACTTTCGGTAGTGCCGCCTCTTAACAATCTGATCCTGTATTGCAAAGAAAAACCCTCTCGGTTTGGTTTCTCCAAAGAGATCATCGAAGCGCAGCCAGTGCACGTAGGCTTTTGTGACCACGTGGGCCTCGCGGACAGCGTTGAAAAACCTTCCTTTATTATTATTATGTCAGTTTTCAAGGTGATACCTATACCTATTTATTTCCTATTTCTATTACCTATATCTTTGTAGTGTGGTTCAAAGTTAATGTACGATCGTGGTTGACATTCTTCAAGAAACTTCTGCCATTGTCCTTGTGGAAACTATTCTTCTGCCCATTGTAGCGGTAATTTAAAGCTGTAATTTGAGTTGCTGTAATTCTGTGAAAAATAATACGTACCACCAAAAGCAGCAATAATGTGAATTATTGGAGAAATGCACCTTATTGTCGCTATGAACTTCTTGACTTAAATTAAAATTTTCTAATTTAAAATTTTGATATAACATTTGAAGTCTTTCACACATATTTATCTATTTAAAGTAAACAGATCATGTCGGCTTGTGACCATTTACAACTAGTAAAATAATAAGGTAAAATAAATAAGGTAAACATACGCGTTGAGATCCGCTTAAATAGATAAATATAAACTAATTTAAACAGAAATTATCTCCGAGTTACATGATAATCATAAGACTGAGATATAAATTTCTTTATTCTTCAATAAAGTGTTCGATAAAATTTGTTTAAAGCGAAGTCGGTTGCTTTTACAGAAGTGTATAAATCAATAAATCATATACTATTTTATTTTTCACAGTCTGGAATTATTTAATGTTACTATAATTGATTGGAATACATATTAAGTGAATTAAGCGACATATTACGTAGGTATGTCACTTAATTTCACTATTTGTTTAATAGAGGAAAATTTACTGGTTTAGGATAATTAAAATCTTTTAATTGATATTATATTGTAAAATACTGTCTGTTTCCCAAATAAAAAAAAAATATATATATTTAAAAACAAAAACAAGTTTTTAAAGATTTCATTGAAGTCTCCATTATCTGGGTAATTAGAACCTACAAAAAGGTTCGTCTTCTCAGAAAATGTCACAAATGATCATCTGGTTATTACCACATAATATAAAGTACTGCGAAAATCGAAATATTAATTTAAATTGGACGATTTCCATGTTCAAACCGAAACAGCAAATTAGCAAACAGGGCTGCTTAAGCGTTCCAATACTTAAGCGAGTAATCAGAAAACATGACATCTAAATTGTACGTACCAACCACCTGAGCCCAAAAGGCCGTCGCATAAATTATCATCTGGCAGACGGTTAGGGTTAATTGTCGGCACATGAAAGCCCTTGCGACGCAAATAAACGACACTAGGTTGATATAAACTCAGGAATACGACGGATAATCGTGCGTGTGTATCGAGCCGACATCACGTTTGTTATTGATGTGATAATGAAGTAATGTATCAGCTTATGTATCCCACTGACAGTGGACGCCACAATTTGTAATCAAACTCCACTATACGAGTCTTATAATAATACCTACATATTTACTTAAACTTCATTGCATTATATATACAATAGGCGAAGTTAATGCCTTAGGCATTCTTTACCAGTCATATATTTATGGGCATTATTTCATTTTATCGAACATATTTTCTAGTTTTTTTTATTAATTTTCATATATGTTAGTTTCCTTACAAACTTTATTAAAACTGAAAATAAATTTTCTTCTGTCGAAAAGAAAAGAAAATGTAATACTATTGTTTTTGGGATTTTAAGGAACTTTTAACTTCTTTCAAACATTGATTGGAAGTACGTTCATTTTCACAAATATTAAGACTATAAAATATTAAGACTGTATGCCCACTTTATATAGGTATAAAGAAGAAGCAGGGTGTAAAAAGTAGAAACAGAAATAATGTAGTAATTTTGTAAATAATAATAATACTAATGCATATTTTATTTGCGGACAAACGTTATGGAACGTTGCTATTAATATTAAACGCACAACAATATTGTAACTGTATACTGTAACTGTATTGGTAAATATATATATGTATACATTTAGCATACTTTTACCCAGATTAGTTACAAAATTCCCCCGGGTCCACACGTGCGATATTATACAAAACCATTAGATTGATTTTAGTATAATTAATTAATATTAGTAGATTATATACAGAGATAGTTCATAACATGAATCAACCAGCATATAAGACATTTTTTAACTCGAACCGTTATAAGTTCCAGCTGGAATCATTATAAAATCCACGCTAGTGATGTCATGAGGAACGTAATGAGAGGAGTGATGGAGTTAATGATACAATGAACAATATTGAGTGCAGGCGCAGCTACTTACTTACTGCAAATGAAATTTAAAATTAGAGTTAGTTACATAACTGGCGATAAATAAGATTTACAATCCCCGCGCTCTGAAACTACCTGTCTACGTGTATGTGTGTGGGTCGTCAAAGTGGGAAAATCATACCTATCAGTCAGTGTGCGTATAAGTATTGCGAGTACAGGAAATGTTATAGCACTAAAACACTCTATATTCGGTGTAATTCAGCAGCATTATTGCGTATATTATTCCGTGGAAGCCTTTGCCGACGAGCTGGCGCCGGTAACTGGAGTAGAACCCGCGACCGACAGCGGCGCGTTTAATATTCAGCCATCGACGTATTGTGTGGTCGCCTGATCGCAGGGGAACCTGTCTTGGAGGTCTTACCACACATACATATTTATATACTTGTGTATGTAGACACAACGAGTGCCGGTTGATTTATATCAGGTCGATCCGATTTTAAGCCAGGTGAACTGCGAATATTAACTGGAATTGGAAGTTCTCAGAATTTTTGTCGATACAATTTTTGTCGTAATACAATTAGGTTACTTTAATATATCTAATGTAGGTAATTATGATTCCAGACCTTAATTAAATATTTATTTTATGCAGTAAGTATATTATGGAGATGCTGACCCATCAGGCCAGTTGGTAGTGACCCTGCCTGCTGTGTAAAAGGTTCTGGGTTCGATTCCCAGTCGGGCATTCATTTGTTTAAAGGCAAACGTTTGTGTGGATCAGGATGGTGTGTTCGTCGGGTACCTATCTATGGACCCACGCCACAGGGAATACTAGTGTGGGCATTTAGTGTGTCATTATTTATTATAGGTACTTACAATGTTTTGTTGCAGTACACCTACCTACGACATGGCTCCCAACCCCGACAAGCAGTGGATCCTGCGAGTAACTGAGAAAATGAAGCCCATTCACAGGCAGTTCACCGACTTGCTCATGACAAAACGTTTGCAAACGTTGCAGAGTGTTGATATGGTATGTACCTATGTATAATAATTATTAACATAACAATAAGTATCCGAGGAAGAGGGCATATGCTGCAACCCCACAGCCACTGGGCGTGTTCGACTTGCCTAGTTAGGGGTCGAACACACGGTATCGCTGATCGTGCAATCGGCCCGTGCCGCTGCTCGCTGAGAGATGTGACAACACGACAAGTTTCAGTCATCGAAATGAATTTGCTAGCTTGTTTGGGAGGCTCTATCACATCCTGCCTATTCATCAAACATTGCATCGACTACCACTTATTTCGGTTGCAATGCCCTTTTTATTTCGGTTACGGAAACATGTTCTAAGAAAAAATACTCTTATTGATAAGAACTACGATAAAATTACGTATGAACATTTATTTTCCTTCAAAAAGCCAAGAATTTTGTAAAACTGGAAAACCGAAATATTCGCTGCCTCTGATAAATGACACAATGTCACAGATCATGTTGCAACTAGATACCTACTACTTAAAGTACAAACTTTTCTATTGTTTTTACTTTACCTTAATAACAAGATAAAAGAAAAAAACTAATATAATTTATAACACTGGTCAACAATCGTTTTGTTGCCCTTGATATTTCAGCGGTTTTAGAAAGATTTGACGTCAGCGACCCCAGAAATACGCGTAGTTTTTCAAGATTGGTTCTAGGTAATTTATTTAATCGACATTTTTACATATGATTCAAAATAACAATAATTAGATGGAAAATTCCATTTTTTGTTATTTAATACGGAAAGCTTATTAAAAAATGGCTTTATTCGTACGTTCTGAATCACCGAAATTCCCGGAGAAAATCGAGGCAACAAAAAACATTTTTTTTTTTGTTGAGCTGTGTAATTTATATTAATGTAAACAGAATCGCTGCACCGATTGGTTTTACCATTGAGTAGGTAGGTACATCCAGTTGTTTGACGATGCATAGTTTGATCAGTAAGCGAGAGATATCAGTTCGGGTTTCATGTTTAATCGGAAAGAATCCAACGACTCGATTTTAACACGCTACTTTTATATTTGTTGCAGGCTGTAGAACGAGTATACCAAGAACTAAAGGCCTTAGGCGAGCTAGACAACACGTATTTAGTCTACACCTCAGACCACGGATACCACCTTGGACAGTTTGGGCTGGTGAAAGGAAAAAGCTTTCCTTTTGAATTCGACATTAGAGTACCATTCCTTGTACGAGGACCTGGAGTGGAACCTGGCACTGTGTAAGTAAGAGCCTTCTTAATATGGTATTAGAGAGCTTTGACAAATAAAATGTAATTGGTATTTTTAATGTTTACGACCAATATCTACATATTTTTTTCTCATATATATTTATAACATGATACACATAATTACCAATTTCAATAACCTTGATTTTTTTATATCTGAAATAGGTGAACTTTTTTTATGCATTGAACTTTAAAGAACTCTAGTTTTATTTTGTTTTTGGGTTTTAGTGTGGACGACATAGTCTTGAACATCGATTTGGCGCCAACGTTTTTGGATATGGGCGGCGTAGACCCACCCTCACATATGGATGGAAGGTCTCTGTTGCCGCTGTTACAGCCGCGCCGGAGGAGGCAGGTGGCCGCACATTGGCCTGATACGTTTCTTGTTGAAAGGTAAATCCTTACTTTACCTTTGATTTTTATGTTTAGTTTAAACTTATTCACAATCTATGTTTAATAAAACTGCAATGACAGTTACTCAGAACATGAATATAATGTACTGTATCTATCATTTTTCTTACGTTATACCTACACCACAGATATAGAGGGATAGATAACGCAAGCTGTCTGTTGCTGCGTGCTCGAAGTTGGTGCTAATGCACCTACGTCTCGCGCGATCATTCAATCTGTACCGACCCGTATCGGCAACAAGTCGTTACAATACAAACAAATGCCCAATTGCGGTATAATCAATTGTAAAAATTCGACAAAAGTTGTGAACTGAGTCTAGAAAGATGATTCTTTTATTGGCGAGTGAGTTTCCACGGCTATAATTTATTCACGTTTCCATACAATTTTACGAACTTGCGTTGGCTAGGTCTATGACCTACACTGAGTTCCTTATTTTTGTGTTAGGTTACAAGCAAGAAAATATGTAGATATGAACGACATTTGTCCATAAAAACAATCCCCATAAAACATTAGTTCATTTATAGTTCCGGCCGTCGCGACTCCCCATCGCAAATAGCAGAGGCTAAACTGCGCGCCCAGAAGTACAGCCGCGAGATGAACGAAGAGAGGGCGACTACCACGTATCCACAAGAAGCATCCTCAGAGAGTGCCGACTTTGACGACGACTCCGATGATGACGACTTCTTGGAACTGGACGATGATGATGATGAAGTGAGACTTATCGCTCGTTCACACTACCTTCGTAGTGTGAACGAGCTCTTAACAATCCTTAGACATCCGTCCCATTGCAGATGTATAGCGTATACCTAGCACAAACATTTTTCGGGCAACCAGTGCTAATAATCCAGTTTTTTTGGAAAAATGGATGCTTGATTGAGAGTAAAGTATTACAGTACGCTTACATTATTACAGTATGCGAGTACACTAGCAGTGGGAACATTCGGTACTAATAGTAGATATCTTGATGACCGATTAGCACAGTCGGTAGTGCGTACTGTGACGATTCCCGATCGGACGTCCATTTATTTGCTTAAAGACAAATGTTTATTCGGTTTTAGGTGGAGTATTCGACTTAGTATATGTCTCTGAACCCACAACATATAGAATCCTTGTGTGGGACCATTGAGTGTGGCGTTATTTAAAAAACTAAAAAAACACGTTTTTGTTCATTCCAAATGGATTTGCACATTTAAAACTTGTAGATATTTGAGCATTACGAAAAAATAGTTGAACTCCTGTCGTTTTGTCTTTATATATCGGGCTTTATATCGAGATATTATACCTATTTACGCAAATAAAAACATAACAATTTAGATAGATAGGTTACATAGATTTATAGGTTTTTATGGGGGAGAGTACATGCTGCATTCCCACAGCCGCTGGGCGCACTCGACTGGCCACGTTACTCCTCTCTCATCTACTTTATCGTATTTCCCCAATGTACGTACATGTTTCGGTAACGAGTGATATATGCCAGAACCCATTCCCACCCCATCCTAACCCTCCCCATTTCCCAATCCATTCCTTAATCTGCAAAGATAGGCATCCGCGGGCGTGCCAACGTTTGTCATTCTGGACTGATGTTGGCATGTATCGCGGATGTCTATGGACGACAGTATCCACTTATCATCAGGTGGACTGTATGCTTCTCTGCCGCCTTTTTTCTATAAATAAGATAGATAAAACCTTATTCAAGCTACCATTACAGTACACACTACAGTTTCAAAAAAGAGGATTATCACATATCTATCAAGTAGGTAAATTTTTGAACACGTAAGAGGAAGATTCTTTTAAAGAAATTGAAGAGTAGCTTTTATGCCCTACGACTGGAGTGAATAGATATATAGCGCAGCTTTAGCTATGTCCCTGGGAGGATACACAGCGTTGATTTTCAGCTGGAACCCACTGATTTTCATTGCTGTGTAGTGTGCTAAGTCCGCAAGATTATTGAATAGGTACTTTTCATCAAAATCAGTCCCGCAAACACACCGATAAACTCTTTAGAAATCGATCTCATAGCGGTTGAAGCCACGGGAATAGGCTAGTATTATGATATAATTATAATGGAAATGTCGTACTTTGATATACATGTACGTATTTTTTTGAATTTAAATTTAATTTTCTATTTTTAATGTGTTTAACACATTGAATCATTGTTCATGTAAAGGACTCCAGTGCAGATTCCACGTCAAGTGATCCAAAATCTTCGGAGCCGCTAGTGACTAATGAAAGCCACAACCCGATTCTTGAAGCGAGTCTAGAGAAGGCCCTCGACACGGAGGAGATTAGTATCAACAACCAGCCGAATTACCTTACGCCGTCTGGTGCCAAGCCCCATGATCGTAAGTATCACGAACGTTCACTTACTGGTATAGTTTATGTTGCCCAGTAGAGCTCAATTATGAGTAGGTAATGAGTAGGTATGGTTTAATTATAATTAAACAAACGATCTTATATTTGCAAGTTTTAATTAATCATCTGTCTCGATGTGTGTGTATGTTGTATTATTAATAACCATTCATACGAGTGTACCGTTTGTAGCTATTCTCTAATAATAATGTTGTCGTATTAACGGTTATTAATACTACAAAATTCATTCGAGCATTCATTCGAGTGTACGGCTTGTGGCTATTCACTAATAATAATGTTGTAGTATTAATAACCATTCATACGAGTGTACTGATTGTGGCTATTCACTAATAATAATGTTGTCGTATTAATAACTATTCATGCCATTCCCATCCATATTTTTCAGAATTAATGGAACCGAGTTATATCTTTTTTTTTAATATCATAACACTAACCAATGTGCATTTGAACGAACGGAATATATCGCTTTAAAACTGGCGCCCTTCTACCCATTATGACCACAGAGTACATAGAACAAAATATTAAAAATCCTGTTCACGTTTTTCATGCAAATTATACTCATAGTTCTTTGGGCCGCAAACGTGTTAGTGGATCATATACAGTGAAATGTACACTGGATCTTAAGCTCAACCTGCTTTATTTGTCGTTGGTCCTTACGAGGATAAATGAGAATCCGTTTAGTAGATTCACCGAGAAAATATCACAATGAAAACCTACAAGTTTGTATTCTATTTATGTTTCAGAAGCATTTGAAAGCAGCATAGTGAACGGCAAAGCGGCTCGGCTCGCCGCCGAGTGTTCTAAGGCTGAATTGCGCGCTCCCTGCTCCTCTGGTAGAAAGTGGAAATGTGTGCTTGTCAACGGACGATGGAGGAGACACAAGTGCAAATACGAGGTGAGAAGATAGACGAGGCTATGAAATAAATTGAATGATCTATTTTCAATTCAATGTTTTTTAATAACGTTACAGACGGAAATGAATGCACCACAACCAAAGATGAGCACGAAGAAATGTGCCTGTTTTACACCTAGTGGTCTCGTTTACACTAGGTTAGAGACAGATGGCACAATAGCGAGACGACCTGTTGACAACCAGAACCATAACAGAACCCGCAGGTCCATAGACAATGATGTTTATGAACCAAACACGGTAGATAGTATCCTCAAAGAAAATCCAAGTATAGGGCACTTGAGTTTTAAGAACGACCCTGCTAATGAATTGGAAGATAAAGACTTGAAGGAGAAAATAGATAGACTTATAAAAGAAACAGAAGCGTTCCTTGAAGCCTACGAGCGTACCAAAGATAGTATAGATCATAAAAGAACAAAACGTAGAGCCCAGCATTGGAATCATAACAAACATAAGCAAAGAAACGATGCTATTTTAAGCAATAATGAGTCTTCTTTAGAGTGTAAAATAGAAAAAGATGGTAGAGTGAATTGTTCTCAAGCGATTTATAATGATTTAAAAGCGTGGCACAACAACAGACTGAGTTTGGAAGACCAAATAAGACAATTGCGAACCAAGTTAGAGGATTTGAAGGAAATAAAAAGGCATTTAAAAACAACCAAACCCATTACTACAAATGTTGTTAATGCACATACAGTGACAATTCCTGTTACTCATTACCATTTACACAACAAGACGCACGTCCATAACAGTACGAAAGATCACAATCGCAAAATGAGACCTCATAGAATAAAACAGAAACAACGCAATAATACAGTGTACGATAAAAAATTTAGACAGTCTAATGAATACGTCATGCCTACTGTGAATGCTAACACCAAAGATGATTTATTTAATATACAAATTAAGAACGAAACACTAAGTGAAATTATTACTACAACAAATCATATCAACATTGTAGAAGAAGCGAGTACCACAATGCGGCAATTAAGTACAACAGATACTGAATTACCCAAACCTCAAGTAACAACCATTATTATAGAGAATAATAATAATTATTTTGACCAAAATGTATTAGACGCTAAAAGCACACACGATAGCTTGTTAACGACGGAAGACATAAACACTACCGAATTTACGAGACAATTTGAACTGACAAACGCTAAACAGATCACAGGCGATGCTTCACTCACCCATCAAGGATCGCCTGTAGACTTCTCTCAAAGTGTGAATTTTTTCAATTCAGCAATCGACAGAATTCTATCAACAGAAAAACCTGCAGACAAAATTCAAGACACAAACAAAAGTCACACTGATCCTGTCACTACAACTAAGTTGTTTACTACAACCTTCGCACCAATTACAACTCCGACATCGAACTTAGGTCCCGCAAGGCTTGATGCATCAGAATATGAACAACGAAATCCAAATAGAGGTACCCCAAACACCATGGGTATATTCAACAAACCAGTGGATGGATTCCAAAAAAGACTTCATCCGTTATTAATTGAAAATGAAGACAAACACGTCTGTTACTGTGAAGAAAATAAGTAAGTAAAAAATTCCTTGCTGCTTGCCAAATTGCTGATTATTATATAGGCTGTATTAAAATGTAGTGTGCCTAATTGTTCTAGGAAATCAAGGGGCCCTGGACACAGTTATCTTGAAGCAGCACAAAGAGCGAGGGAGGAGCGTCGAAAACTGAAAGAACAAAGGCTTCGTAAGAAGATGAGGAAAGCTAAGAAGAAGGTCCGTAAGCAATAAATAAAATCGTGTGACTTTTATGAAAATCTAAGTATAACCACAAAAGGGTTATACTTATAGGTTGTACAGAAGGCATACTCATTGTCTACATACTTAAGCTCGCCTTCCACTGCGAGCGGAGCGGGCTCTGAACTCCGTTCGACTTGTAAACGTAACGTGCATATATGTGCTTCCATAACAAAGAGACGAGCGTGACGGACTGAGCCAGTAAAAAGGGGTTTGAACGAGTCCGTTCCGCGATAGCAAATGGAGCGGACTCCTTAGGGGCTTCGTTCAACTCGCAACCGTAAACTACATAGTAGTGTTTCCACCAACAAAGATAAAAGAGACGGACTGAACTAGTAATAATAGGTTTGCAGGAGTTCCCTTGCGCACACTGTCGCCGACGAGTTTGTAACGGTCTCGGTTTGTAACGGGCGAGTACCCATGGTAATAAACATTCCATTTTTTATATGCACAAAATCAGTATCATCTTCACTTGAATCTGTAATACTTGACATCACAAAATAATAAAAAATACGTGTTTTCTCTTCTAAAGACAAAGCCATCGTCATTTTCCGTTAAGCTCGCTCCGTTCATTTCTCGCACTCGGTGCTCACAGTTGAAGGCAAATGGTTAACTCTTTGTCAATGGAAGGCAAAACCTATTTGACTAGTTTACTCCTTTTACCGCTCAACTATTTCTCGCTCGTTACCCTTTGGCAGTGGAAAGCGTGCTTTAAGTATGCTATATACTTATAAAATTAGTTCCGCGCGAAATAAATTGCATCTAAAAGTAGGCGAAAATCAGTCTGTGCGAGCCTCTATTATAATGTTGTAAAAATTTGTGTTGAGCGCTTAAGTTCCCTAACCATTTATAACCCTAATCGAGCTTATAACCCCAGGGTTTAACCTTCACACTCATAGCACATCTTCGCCACGAAAGTGAAACTACAAAATCCTGCAGATTTCACTACGATTAGCATATAGATACTGTCACATTGCAAACTTGTCAGTTTCTGTATTAATGGGGAAATGCAAGATTTGTTACAATTGTTCACCTTTTTTAAAAATACTCTGTATATTTTTTATATAATCTGTGACACATCTTGATAAAATAATAGTACTGTCTGGAGAAACTTTGATTGAAAATTGAAATTCTGAGGAACGAAAAAGAGAAAAGTCTAAGGCGCACCAAAAACGAGTTTTGTTTTGGGAGCGATCTGGCAAAGACGTAGAAAAAAGTGAAACGCCTGTTTCGGGGTTTTAACTGTCCTGGAGACGACACCTGGGCCGCTACTGTCGCCAGCCGCCGGAGCTCTGGTCCGACGCTCTTAGGGCGCTGGTTCTCTTGCTGGGCGCCGCCTGTTGCGTCTGGTCTCCTTCGCCCGTCTGACCGCTGATTCCGGCTGGTGGTGGTGCCGCTTTCATCACCTCTGGGCGTGCGCCTTGCTAGGCCCGCCACTCTTGCAGCTATACGTGAGTTTTGGTGATTCGTGAATTTAGAAACTTTAGTGACTTTATTTTTTGGACTATTTTTATAAATTGATTTATCTTTTTGTATTAGGTTTACTGATTAATTACATAAGCTATTGAAACAAATCTTGCCTCTTTCCTTGCAGTACAAGTCGTACCCTCATAGTTTAGCTCTCCCACTGGGGGGTACGACTTTTACAAAAACAAAAGATACAAAAAGATAAATCAATTTATAAAAATAGTCCAAAAAATAAAGTCACTAAAGTTTCTAAATTCACGAATCACCAAAACTCACGTATAGCTGCAGGAGTGGCGGGCCTAGCAAGGCGCACGCCCAGAGGTGATGAAAGCGGCACCACCACCAACCGGAATCAGCGGTCAGACGGGCGAAGGAAACCAAGCGCAACAGACGGCGTCCAGCAAGAGAACCAGCCCCCTAAGAGCGTCGGACCAGAGCTCCGGCGGCTGGCGAGGTGTCGTCTCCAGGACAGTTGAAACCCCGAAACAGGCGTGTCACTTTTTTCTACGTCTTTGCCAGATCGCTCCCAAAACAAAACTCGTTTTTGGTGCGCCTTAGACTTTTCTCTTTTTCGTTCCTCAGAATTTCAATTTTCAATCAAAGTTTCTCCAGACAGTGCTATTATTTTATCAAGATGTGTCACAGATTATATAAAAAATATACAGAGTATTTTTAAAAAAGGTGAACAATTGTAACAAATCTTGCATTTCCCCATTAATAAAGAAACTGACAAGTTTGCAATGTGACAGTGTGATGATTGTACTCTCATTTTGCGCAAGGCACCTTAGCGATCCGCAGTTCTACCTTTACGTTTACCGAGGTCTACGTAAAACGCAGTTCTACCTTTACGTTTACCGAGGTCTACGTAAAATGCAGTTCTACCTTTACGTGTACTGAGGTCTACATAAAACGTTAAAAACTTGGATTACATAGGCTCGCGCACATTACAGCCTCGTCGCGCCGCACTGTGTAACTGCGACAACGCACATTACAGACGTGGTAGGCCGCATCTCAACGCAATAATTTAAATCAGTTAGCTGATGGATGACATTCAATTCTTCATGTCATCGCAAAGCGAACAACTCTCGGATTACGTCCGTTAACTGCGCCTGTTCAACGCACTTTAAGGCAGGTTGCGTCGCAGCGCCGCGTCGCATAACATCGGCGCATAAATACGGTTGGCAAGCAATCCGCCAGTGCGCTACACAAACACACTACACAGTGGCTTACACAAAATGTATAAAAATGATTCAGAAGGATTTTCGCAATATTATGCGCTGCAGTGCGGCCCGCCGTAATATGCGCGAGCCTTAACACTCACGAGGTTTGTAGCGACACAGCGTCGATAAACGACAACACGCTGTTTAATTTACAATAGACCTTTTTCTACATAGCTTTTGTGTGAGTCCTGCGTGGAATGCTCAGCAATCGCCAGTCGTCTCCTAACCTCCTTAGTAAGTGTACCAACATTATGTAACACGCGATTAACCAAGATAATAAATTAGAGGATATTTCATAATTTAATTAAGTATGTTGATATACCTAACAACCAACACAATATATAATACAATCAATAACCACTACGAGTACACCATCTTCTAAAGGTTCATTAGCGCTCACTCAGCACTCTTTTTTATAACCCTACTCTATTGTTTGCACTCGCGGTACCGACTACTTTCAATGAAAAGGGCCTGTCTGACAGGTCGATTTCTGTAGAAATTTGTTTTTTACGTAGCGTGCGCTGTGAAACAAGGCCTGATATATCTTACATATTACAAAAATTTAATTAATTTAAACATTCTTATTGGTCATTAGGCTGAATTGGAAAGATTGTGCGAGTCAGAGCGCATGAATTGCTTCCGTCACGACAATGATCACTGGCGCACCGCACCGCTGTGGACCGCAGGACCTTTCTGCTTCTGTATGAGTGCCTCTAACAACACGTACAACTGCGTGAGGACCATCAACGCGACACACAACTTGCTCTACTGTGAATTCGTCACTGGATTGGTTACCTACTACAACTTGCGAATCGGTGAGTCCGGCTCAAAGTGCCATTTTTATACGTGTCACTGGAATAAAGCAAAAGCTGAAAATGAGTTGTTGGGTATCAAGAGTAGATTTGATTCTACCAGTTTTTACAATAGTTTTGTTTTCTCATAATGTATTGTTCATATCTAGTATATCTTTTATTTTACACGCAGTCTACATTCTACGCGCGTCGGCCACGTTTCCGACCCACGGACCAACTGCAAGGCTCAACTGGTTGAGGCATAGGAAATTACTAACGTTTTTTATTCCAACTCAACCAGTTGTATCTACGAAAAAATACTAAATACAAGAATAATGCATAACACTGAATTACACCAGGCTTAATATTAGGGGTTAAAGTATGAAATTGCCGATTTGTACTGAAAAATTAAAACTCGTTCTTTTCTAAAATGTAACATATTTATTTAATCAAAATATTTACCCTCATTATCTATACATTGTTGCCATCTAATCGGAAGTTCATTTATGCCTTTGCGATAGAACTCTGGGGATGTAGATTCGACAAACTGTGTGAAAGCATTTTGTACTGCCTCTTGGGAAGAAAATTTTTTACCCGTAGAAAATTGTCCAAATCACGAAAAAAATGGTAGTCCGTTGGAGCAAGGTCTGGCGAGTACGGAGGATGACGTATGGTTTCTAACTGCAGCTCCTGTAGAGTTACAACGGTTTCTCGTGCAGTGTGAGGTCTTGCGTTATCATGGAGCAATAATGGTGAAGATCGATTCACAAGTCGGGGCTGTTTCACTGCTAGTTTCGCCATCATTGTTCGAAGTTCAGCACAGTAAACATCTGCTGTTATTGCTTGACCAGACCTGAGAAAGTTATAGTGAATAACACCACGAATAGACCACCAAACAGTTACCATTACCTTTTTATTGGTAAGCTTTGCTTTAGGGCACTGTTGCGGCGTTTGACCTGGGGTCAGCCATTGCATTTTTCGCTTTCGGTTATCGCGAAGAATCCACTTTTCGTCACATGTCACAATTCGATCCAATATTCCTTCATTTCTGTACCGATTCAACAAGGCAACGCAAGTTTCAACACGCGTTTCTTTCTGCAGATCAGTCACATCATGAGACACCCATTTTTCATATTTTTTTATCTTATTGATTTGATGCAAATGAGTCAATATTGTAGGTAAGGTAACGTTAAACCATGCCGCTAATTCCTGGGTAGTTTGACTCGGATCGGCTTCCACCATCTCCTTCAATTCAGCGTTATTCACCTGTGTGGGCGGTCTTCCACGTGGTTCGTTCTTCAAGTCGAAGTTTCCATTACGAAAGCGTTTAAACCAAAAACGCACGGTTCGTTCATTAGCAGTCTCCTCTCCAAACGCAGCATTGATATTGCGAGCCGTTTCTGCCGCGTTAGTTCCGCGTCGGAACTCGTATTCAAAGATTACTCGGATTTTCGAAGTATCCATCTTTCCCGTCTAAGCGAAAATCGAATGTTGCACATTTTTTAAAACAAGAACCTCATAGGTATCATGTGAAAAAAATTTCACTCGGAAATCTCACACCATGAAGGTTTTATGTCAATTCAAAGTATCTATTACTATAAAACGGCAATTTCATACTTTAACCCCTCCCCTATTAAATTACTGAGAATGGACTAATAATAAATTACAGGAACAATTTTCTTTTTCAAGACAAATTAATGAAAACTATTGTCTTAAAAAAGGAATGAGGTTTTGATACATGACGTTTAGTATTATTATATTATATATATACTATTGACCAACTTTGATTCTTTGATTTGAGCGTTCTTTTTCCCCTCGGCTCAACTAGTTGAACCTTGCAGTTGGTCCGTGGGTCGACAAAGGTCGGACACGCCGCGCCCAGCCATTACCCTGTATTAAGATATGAGCGCTACGACCGTTTTAGATAGAACCAACACACATTTGATTTATTCCCTAAAATAATTTTATTTTTCGCTAGAACAGTTTTAAAATATTTTAAATCATTTCTTTGCATTATTTCAGTGACAAGTTGTATAATAATCACAATTACCAACATTAACGTAAAATAGTTCCAACCTAAATTGGTAACAAGATAGAGATAGAGATAACAAATAAACAAGATAGAGCGAAGTAAAACATAATTCATTATTGCATTAAGTTTGAGCTTTGTATAATGTTTTTTTGTTTTTCAGATCCATTTGAAACACAAAACAGAGTAAAATATTTATCAGCGGCTGAAAAAGAATATTTTCATAATCAGCTGCAACAGCTTCTAAGTTGCCGTGGGCCGTCATGTCGCCGGTTTTCACATTCAAATCCATCAGGTAGGTACATATTTAAAAGATTTTAAAGCGGTTCCAGTAAATATACTGGTGGTGAATACACCACAATTGTAAATTTCCCCCAAAAAACACATGTAGAGTCACCACAGCCCATATTTTTGTGTTATTTGTCATAGGGATTTTTTATGTCAGACTACACTTGAAAAGTGTTTATTGTTCGAATGAAAAATATAATATATATGTTTAGTATTCTATTTTTGTAAACCATTTCGAATTAAAACCATTTTTCTGCTAATTGTATGCAATTACCTGTGGTGAATATACCTACCTACACAAAGATAGAAATAATTAACTTCTGGTGAATATAAAACAACTGTATGGACTATTAACAACGTGGCAATTTTACAATGTGCTAAAAATACTATAACCCTTTTAAAGGGGATTGAAGATTTTGACATAGTCGGTGCCGCAGTTTTTAAAACTGGCGGAGTATCCTAAATGAAGAAAAATCTTTGAATCCCTTTTCGTAGGTGGTAATATTATAGTAGACCAAATGTAGGTAGTTTCGTCTAATTAAAATAATTTTGAAAATTTTAATTATTTTATCCTTGATATTATGAATATTGCAGGTTCTAATGAAGATGTAATAAACAGACGTTTTGAAGATGACACCATGTTTAGAGGAGAAGCTATTGGATATAATGAACGGTAAACTATCCAATTAGATAAACAAGCTTTTTACACATTAATACACATTTGTTTTTAATAATTAGTCTTTTTTCTAAAATGGATATGAAAATTAAAACGTTAAAATAGGCTAATACTAGAAAATCGCGGAACGGTGAATTTCCGGAAATGTATGATGACATTCTTTTTCAAACTCAGTTATTATTTTGTTTTTCCTTCAAACTACTTTTTGCTTAGATATCGTTGTGTTTACGACCATGGAAAAGTTAAAAATACGCGTTAGTTTCGAATATAAGCTCCGTCGAGGCTGCAACGCAGCAAATACGGCACGAAATATCAACGATGTGTGCGGATCAAACGCACGGTGCGGTTTTGGTTTAATTGTTTCCGTTCTGGAAATTACGACCTCAAGAACAAGTCCCGTGGACGACCAAAGTCGATAATGACGAGTAGTGATGAAAGCAATAGTGGAACGTCTGAGTTAGCAGCAGCCTTCGCTGTTCCCACCTATCGAGCAACTTGTTAACTTCTTGCCAATAACTTAACTTGCCAAAAATCTTCTGATTGTATGTTGAAGTGGGTGAGCCAGTTTTTGTGGTCTTCATCGTTGGCGAAGGTCGACCAAGGCCAAGTCGATCAAGACGAAGGCGATCGTCGAAATGAAGCGGAAAAGGTGATAATCCGTTGGCGCAATATCCGGAGAGTATGACGAATGAGGTAGAACCTCCCTTCGTAGAAGTCGGAAGGTCGACCGGAGCGAGGTGCGGCGCCAAGGTCGAAATTGCCATTTTAGAACTTGGCGAACCAATCTTGACCGGTCCTACAGCTATAGCATTGAGCTTGAGCTATAGCATATACTCCATACACGTCACAAATGTCGCGAGCTGCTTTCGTAGCTTTTTGACCACGACGAAAGGCGAAATAGAACAGATGTTGAAAATGTTTTTTTTGCCTCATGGAATTTCCATTTCAAAAGCCTGAAAATTGATTAAAATTAATTAATTTGAAAATTTGAATCAGATAGGTTTGTAGAGCAAGAAAAAGACTTGCGAATGCATATATATACTTTACTTAACAAAACACAAAATTGGGGGAAAAAAAATACAAAAAACGCGGGAATTTATTACACTACCTATTAAGCTCTTGGTTATTCTATTATAACGTATTGCATCACACAAAGCTGGGGGCGGTACTACAACACAAAATATGTTAAAATTGGAGAGGACTCAACGTACTTTACAGAGTTATCTACCGAATGCCTTATTGCTATCCAACTCAATTGTTGTATGAAGAAACGAATTTATTGACCGTTAGAAAGTCGTATATTAAATCGTTAATTCATAAGTTTCACCGAATAGCCCTGTTGAACGTAAGGCATGTGCAGGTGTTGTTCGATGGAACATTTCGACAACTAAAACAGTATTTCGCCAAGGGTTTAGTTAGCGATTTCCTAGGACGCCACATTTACCTACACTATTTTTAAGGCGAATAAACAGCTCTCAATTAAGGACAAATGTATGTAACAAATTAATCACTAAATGGCTTTTGGGATTCACCTTTACAAATACGGAGTTGTTGTTAAGAGTAGGTAAATGACATTACCTTGAATAAAATGCACTCAGCCACACACACTCACGTAATCACCATCACACAAACGCCCGTACACATAGTGCAATCAAGTTGGCAATAGGTATACTTGAATGTAATTAAATAAATTTATTAAATAAAACAGGTTTATTAATAAAAAATAAATGTAACTGTACCTACAGATGCATTCCATTTTTTATTCTTGTATTTTTTTATAGAAAAAGGTGGCAGACGAGCATAGTCCACCTGATGGTAAGTGCCCATAAACATCCGCGATACATGCCAACATTAGTCCAAAATGACAAACGTTGGCACGACCCCGGATGCACTACCTAACTTTGGAGATATAGGAAGGGAATGGGCTCTGACATATCTCACTCACTACCGAAACACGTACGTACATTAGGGAAATACGATAAAGTGGGATATGCAGTAAATTTCAAGGTAATCTTCTGTGAGAGAGGGGTAACGTGGCCAGTTGAGCGCGCCCAGCGGCTGTTGGATTGCAGCGTGCACTCTCCCCCTCTGAAGTTATGGATCAAAACGGCATATTTATCATAAGTAAATGTAATTAAACTTTAAAAAAAATGTCTTGAATTTCTATAGAAAATACGAAGAAACTTTCTCTCGGCCTAATATATATTAAAATTACAGAGGTACTATATTTACCTAATTAATTTTAATGTAATCTTGTTGTATCACATGCGATGGAAGCTTGAACCCCATAGTACAGGTTTAACCTAGTTTGGGGTTCAAGGTAACAAGTATTTTTGTTAAAACCTATAAACAAATAAAGAATTACTTAGTATTATTATTATCTCCTCAGAGCATGGCGATGGAGTGGCTACGGTCGTCGGTACGCTCGGGCGCGGGAGCTGCACCGACGCCGACATAATCTTTCTAGTCTAATGTAAAAGTATTTCAAAAATGAAATAAGCTGAAAATGCGGTATCGAACATTACGTACGTATAAGTCGCATTTTAATGTAATGCCCTTCGCAGACGTGCAGTAAAATGGAGTCCTGGTTGAGACCTATATGAGACAAGTTTTTGAGACCTATGGATTTGTATTTCTGTGCATGGTTAACATTGGGCAGAAAAGCTCTAAGAGCAACAGCGGCAATTTTGTTAACGGTAAAACATAAATGTATTTTATAACAGAATATCACACTGTAAGAATAGTTGTTGTTATCAATTATGTGCATCGAATCATATAGGGCTTCCTCTATATACTTACCTATTGTATAGTTGATCTCTTAAATCATACTTTACATTTATAGTAGTTATCTATCTAGATAAATATTATGCCTTATGCTTAAAATTCTTCTGTGCCTATCTTCAGTATTTTATTTGTACTCGTATGTAAACATTTATAATACAATATTAATGTAACGTCACTGCCTGAAAAGATAATACAATACCTACTCAATAGAACTAAGATGTACCTAGTTATAAATCTACGGAAATCTTTTAAAATAATTGTAGGCACATCTACAGTTATATACATTTGTTTAGATCTTATATTGGTGAAGTCAAACATATTGCATTTCTTTCTTCTACATATTAGTGTTATTGAACAAAGAACATTGTATAGTTATATGCAAGTTTCAATGTAATCATTAAAGTTCTATTATAAAATGTAAATGAATTAAAATCAGTAGTACATTATAAATTTATAACTGTAGTACATTCTCCATTTATCTAGTAGCAAGTAATAAAAGTGATATTAAACTGTTGCCATTGTGATGAAATGTGTAAAGGTTTTAATAAAAAACAAAGAAAAACAATAACTTCTTTTAATTCTCCCAATTTGTTTATAATTTTTCATATTTCAAATTTTTTGATAGGCTTATATTAATACTGATGCTGAGTAAATTAGGTAGTCGGAATTTTTATTCGAGTCAGGGATATGATGACATATAGAACTGTCAATAAAGTGTCATCGCCATATAAATTTCACTCCGATAGTTCTACATGTCATATCGCTGACTTGACTAAAAAATCAGACTAGGTAAAAGTTTTTATTAGATAATGTAGATGTGCTCTTTCTTAGTTGAGATGTATAAGACTAATCCGTCAGAGTAGGACCGAACAGACTAGGTATTATACAATAATAATTTACCATCTGGTGGTAAGAGGTTACTATCACCCATGAACATCTGCAATACATTCCAACATCTGCCCAGAATGACAAATGTTTGTACATTCCTATATGCACTGCTTATCTTTAGATTTAAGAATAGATTTGGGAAAGAAACTGTAATTGGGATGATTGAAGTTTTCCTTGTCCCATTACACCACCCTATATTCCTTGGGTGGGGTGAGGAGGTGTGAGAGTATAACGGAATAAGGAGTTTCTTTTATTCCTTTATACTGTCTAATTGATAGGATAGAAGGGGAGAATATAGAACATAAATAAAGTAGATTTTTTTTTACATAAATTCTTATATTGTTCATTGTTAATTCTTATATGTTTATATTTTAAAACATTAGAAATTCAAAACATCATCAAGTTCACTATCATCACACATTGAGAATAATGCTTGAGGTTGACTCACAGCATGATTGATGTTACTATCATTATTGTAATTTTCTGGCTCCTGTACAAATTGAGCCCACTTTGAGTGTTTATTTATTAAAGATGTGACATTATTCTCTTGCTTTTCAACACCCCTTATACTAATATTTTGTTGTAATATTGGTTTATTTATCAAATGGACTTGTGTTTCTATATTTTGGTATTTGAGTTGGTCTGCTTTTAGAGTTTTAAAAGAATTAGGTTCATTTAAAATCTCGGTTTTGTCACATCTATTACATTGTTCTACACATGTATTGTCCTCATTTGCTGTGTCTAGAAAATTCTCCTCAATTTCTGTGTTTTTTATCTTATAAATATTCCTGTTGAATTTTTTCATTCTCTTTTTTGCTATTTCCAAAACCACTTCACTGTTACTAAGATACATTTTTTCTGTATTTGATTCTATATGTTTCTCTGTGTTCTCAACATAGTCTAACCACTTACTTTCAGACCTTTTAAAATTTTCAGATGATTGTACATTAATATTGCTTTCATTGTCACTGTCAAGTCCTTCATCAGAGTCCCCACTATTTAGTTTACCTCCAATCTCTCCTCTAATGCCATTCAACTTTTGTACATGAATTCTACAGTCTTTGGCAGTACCCAAGCCATAATTCCGTTTTATAGACTGCTTTTCACCACATAACTTACAGTCCCATTTATTAGACTTTTTCGTTAGATGTACCTACAAATACCCATAATTACTAAAAACTAACAATACCTATCAGCGTAAATACACTATCTAAACAAAATTATTCAACTTTACCTGAAAGACGAAGCATTTATAACAACGTAAAACTTGAAAAAGCTGGGGCATTATTTTATTTTACATAAAAGTTACTTGCAGACTATAAAGTTGTATTTCTGATTCTGTCTTAAATTTAAATGAAAGTTAAGAAAGAATTTATATGAATATTCTCACGAATTTTAAAGAAAACTGTTAAGTTAGACTTATCAATGTCATTTGACAACTGGTGACACAAAAGGGCGCGTTAAAAATGAGCGATTATCACTCTTTACCAATAATTTTAAAGCTATGCAAAGGAACAATGTTTAAAGCAAAATTTCAAAATCTGTGGAAATTACTCTGTAGTAATCTATTTAATGCACAACCCCTGCTAATGCACAATAATATTTCTGCTGCCCCTAGATATACCAAAGACTTCTTAATACTAGCGTAATAGACAAACAAATTTCACGTATAATTGTCCTTGAAAAGCAAACGTGTATGTAGGGGAACCCGGGGTAGAACGGGGTACCGGGGCGGAACGGGAAACAGGCGTTGTGCTCGCTACAGGCGACAGAGATGCGTGACCATCGCGCACAACGTTCGGTCCGCTGTGCTGCGCTATACGGAGTGGCCGCTATCAGTGTGAGAGTGCGCTTAGTTTGGATTTTATCGAAGGTCGACGAAAAAGCTTGCAAATTTTAATTTTGCTATGCAATACCAAGGTAATTACACTATACACTATTCTTTGTTCGGATATTAACATTACATGTTTGTTTAAACATACTTTTGACTAACTAAACGTCTAGTGATAACTCAAATCCAATAAATATAACCGGTCATAACACTCGTGTTTACGTGAACGGTGCGTCGGGGCACAATGGGTGGGGCACAATGGGGTATACCCCGTTCCGCCCCTTAAATATTTGTACTTCTCATATAAATACGCATTTTTATTTCATCTGCAGATGGTGCGTTCATATATAAGAAAAACCAGCCGACAGTCCTGTCCTGGTCTACATTGCTAATCCCGTTGCCAAAAGTGAAAGCTGGAATGAAAACAGTTACAAGAAAGGGTGGAAAAACGGCAATCCTGACCGCTTCACCTTACAAGACTGAATTAGAAGAATCTATTAAAAAGACACAAAATATCAATAAAGCGAAAGTAGAAAAAAATAAACAAGATTGACGTTAAAAGGTAAAGAAGACATACCTGAAGGAATGAAAGCTAAGCCAAAGAAACAAAAAAGAATCAGAACTACACCTGAAGAACACTCAGAAGACGTAGAAAATTTTAAACAAACACAAAGAAGAAACAAGAAGAAAGAAACAAAAAAGAATCGGAACTGAATCTGAAGAAAGCTCGGAAGATGAAGACGCGATCTGCGTGTATTGCCATGATTTATACTCCAAGTCCAATGAAGGCTAGTGGTCTTGTAGCATTTGTAAAAAATGGGCACATTTGGCGTGTGCTGGTCTAGATAGTGACGACGATGACAGTGTTCTCATCTGTGAACTATGCCAATAATTAGTACCCCATCGTGCCCCGGGTTCATTTCTCATTGTACCCCGGGGGGTAGGGCAGAATGGGAAATTTCCCTTTATTTTTCAAACAATATTTTTTCAAAGTGATCATTAATTTAGATAAGTTTAGCTTTAATTTCCTTGTAGAGAAAGAAGTAAATAAACCTACAAATTGCCAAATAATGGTGTTGTTTCATTCAAACTCTCACAAATTGTGACCAAAGCTTAGCTACCCCGTTCCACCCCGGGTTCCCCTACATTTGTGTATGTGTGACTGAAAAATAGTGTTAAAAGAGGTCTTTGTATAGAACTATGGCTTTAGGTTTTGATTTTGCAACTATCGACATTACTCGTTGACATAACGTTGACGGTGGACAAACGCCCAAGCTCGTTGCTGCACACAGCTTTTGCTCTTGGCTGAGCGCCTTCTGCGCTTGCTCTAAAACATACTCGTATATGCCCGGTGACTATTTAAAGGCCATTAGGGCCACAAGAATTTAGCCATTCCATAAAAAAAGAGAATAGGTGTCTGTGGCACAAACCCGTGTCCTTGCCATAAAAAGTGCATATTTTTATATCTTCTCAATGTAAAAAAAGACAATAGAAATTCTTCGATGTTTGATTTTTACTCTTTTTGAAAATCGTCTCGAATCTTTTGAAATTAGCTTTTAACCCAGTTCTTTTGGTGTTAGCGAATGCTCACAAGTCACAAGATATCCTGTTTGTAAGCATTCGCTGCTGTGATTTTTTGTGAAGTTTTTAAAAAAAGAAAATGCTTTTAGTGACTCTCTAACCAACAAAACGGGCGCTAAAATTCGTTTTTTTACGTATTAAAATATATAGTTTTTGAAACAATAAATTGGGACTTTTGGTGGGAATTCGAGAAATAAAGTTGCGTTTCTGTTTGATTATTTATTGTAAAAAATGTGTATTGTGGGATTTGTGGTTTAATTGTGATAGTTTATTAAACTTCAAAGTGCCTAGTGTTAGTGCATATTGTTTGTGATAATTAAATAAAACAGTCTTCAGTAAACCCATTATTACGTTACTGAGTGACTACTACTTCGACGGGACTTTACAATAACGTTTAAAGATAATTCTGTTTTATTATTTGCAGTATGGACCAATGACTATGCCAGTGCCCAAGTGAATTATAAAAAAAAAACAAACTGAATTTGTAACGTACCTACAGGAGACTTTTTGGCGGGAACTCGTGAAATGAAGTTGGGTTTTTATTCAAATAAAAACCCAACTTCATTTATTGTAAAAATTGTGTATTGGGCGTTTTGTGGTTTAATAGTGTTAGTTTATTAAACTTAAAAAGTCTTTCGTGGTGTTTGTGATAATCAAATAACACGTACCTAGTCAAGTTTGAGAGTCGAGGGATTGACTTTTTAAAAAGACGACACGTCTTCACAGTACGACCATTCTTTATTAAGTGAGTAACAATGGTTTCTTGTGGTATAAGGTCCACTCGCAGGTGGGCGACTTAAGCGGGCATTACATTATCCAATTTGCAGAGCGCTAGATTAGTGCGCTAGCTAGTGCACTAGATGAGCGAGCGTGGCAGAGCCCATACGATCGCACTAGATTGGATCACTAACTGTCTAACTGTCTTTACACAATACAAAATTAGCACGCTAGCTCACCTAGCGCTCTGCAAATTGGATAATGTAATGCCCGCTTTAGTCAGAAGCGGGCATTACATTATCCAATTTGCAGTGATCCAATCTAGTGCGATCGTATGGGCTCTGCCACGCTCGCTCATCTAGTGCACTAGCTAACGCACTAATCTAGCGCTCTGCAAATTGGATAATGTAATGCCCGCTTAAACAATAAACATCCTATTGCAACGTTGCATTAGATTAATCTTGATACGTATGTCCTTTATACAATGTTGCAATCAGATTCTGCTGACGCGGATGTTATGCGTAAGTGTAGGGTGCATAACTACCTACTAGAGGCAAGTAGGTAATACTCGTACAAGTGGTGAAATGTCTTTTTGTTGTTGTTTGTGATTTATATGCAACTCAACGGTGCAAGGTAAGTGCGTTGTATCCCAAAAAAGTAGTCTTCCGTTATTCGATTGTGAAAAATGGCTGTGGCTTTTTTTCTGTACTAGAAAGATATTTTGTGTCACAGACGCGATATTACGACTATTGGCATTTTTGTGATAAAACATTTTGTCTATTAAACCTTTTAACATTGCCTCATTTAGGCGTTTAGATTTTAAAGAATTGGCCATTTTATCATTGACATTGACATTAATATTTTGTACATTTTAACAATGAGGCATTTAATCATTTTTGTGTTTTGATAATTTGATTTCGTTTGTATCTGTTGATTGTGTATTCCTTGATTGGAAATAAGGAAGGATTAAATCATCGATCAACCAAAATATAGACTAAATTAAATGTTGAAAATTTTGCTGGGTTACTCCACCGAAGATTAATTTTGAAGTAGGTAGGTACCTACCGGTAGTTTCAATCTTCAATTGCTAAAAATTATGGGTACTTAAGAAATAATATACAAGAAACTGAATTTGAGAGGTTAATAAAAATATCAAGTACATTTTGTTTTGACTACATTGAGGGCTAACCGACTAATTGATCAAATACTAATTCGGTAGCAGGACATGACTCACCTCCACCCATGGTCCTACCAACCTTTTGGTTATACGGACCAAATCGTCGGGAGGTACGCGCCGTTCGCCTGCTAGGGCTATGTTGCGGCGCGTATCTGCTCTGCCTCCCTACAAGTATTCTCTTTTGCCTGTGTCCCATCAGCATTTTCCCCTTTCTGGGGCTGTTCTACTCCACTAGACGATGTACTTCAGTGCCGAGCAGCTCTTTCGGGCTCCTTTAACTGTGCCATCGGTGTGCAAACTCTCTGAGCCCGCGGAAGTTCGCTTCGGAGGAGACGAGGTCGCAGTAGTATGCCGGTCCCTCTTCCCGCCGTACAATACCCTCTAGCATGCTCCGTATACCTTCCTCGTATAGAGGACAGGACCATAGAACATGGTGCAAGTCCTCCTCTGCCATGCCACACTCACACTGACTACTCTCACACAGCTTCATATCATGCAGTCGCTTTCGAAAGCAGCCATGCCCAGTGTTAGTTAGCAGGGCAGAAGTTGTTAGTTGTGATATAGTTACATTTTGTTTGGTTTGATAACCTATTATTATAAATAAATATATAACGCCACACTCAATGGGCCACATTAGAATTCCTGTGTCGTGGGTCCGGAGATACACAATTGCCAAACCCAAACTAAACTGTCCGACTAGACAAATGAATGTCCGACCGGCAATCGAACCCTAGAACTTTTGCACGGCACGCAGGGTTAATCGGTCCTCAAATTAAAACATGGCAAATATATATATAATATATACAAGACGTTATGTATTTTATGAAAATATCACATAAATGAATAGGTATCACATTTTAGCAAAGTAGACATGATTCAGTGTCGAGCCATGACACTTGTTTTTTATCCGGTGAATAATTAGTTTAAAATAAAATAAACTAATTTCTGTTCATAAATTATTTTATATTCTGAGCCACATTCATCACAGTTTTCGTATAACTTAATTTACAAGTTAGTTTGACACATTTTTTACTTAGGACGTAATTAATTATTTATACAATTATGTAAAAGAATACAAATACACTCCCGGACTCCTGAATCGAGCCACCCTTATATGTATAAAGGCCTGAAACAAAAATAATGTTAGGTCAAAGAAAAAGTTTTAATGCAGTTTTGAATCTGGCATATTCACAATCATTTTTATGTGCTTATTGTTCCAAATTTGAATTCACGAATACGAACCATAGAAGAAAAGCCGAGTCAGTTCATTGTTTGAAAAAAGAAACAAGGAAGTTTCTACTTTCTACAAGTTTGATTTGATAGTGTTATTTTTCAATAAAAGTTTCGTTAAATTGTTTTTCCTGATTTCAACTGATTTTGACCTTCAAATTATGACACTTCTTCAGTCTGCGCTTAGTCAGCGAAATGTGCACAACTTCATTTAAGCCGCTTTGCCGTTCAAAGACTGTACTATCGAGACTGGTGGTGTCGTTCGCCGTCCAGGAGGAGCACGATTGTGAGTGACGACGGAAAGACAAGATCGGTTTATCTTCATAACCAGCTTACGAAATCGACACCTGACCTCAGTACAGATCCAAGAACAGCTTCTAGACTTTCACGGAGTGACTGTTAGCGCTCGGTCTGTTAGAAGGAGACTCGAAGAAGTGATATAAAACCATATAAGCCAGCCAATGGGCGCAAACTGACACGGGCTCACCAAATGGCGGCGCGCCAACATTTGCATTGGACTCAACGTCAAAAGAGCCGGGTACTCTTCACCGATGAATCCAAAATTATGCTGTATGGTAAGAATGGAAGGAGGAAGGTGTACCGAAGACAGGGTGAGCGTTTTGTGCAGTGCTGTATTGAAGAGTGAGTTATGGCGGGGGGTCATGGACAGTCTGGGGAGGAATTCCCACGGTTCAGGTTGTGACGGGACAACGGCTGTCACCACTAAATGGCGCCCGTTACATTCGTCAATGCCTAGAGACTCGTGTGATGCCATATGCTGGGTTTACTGGTCAAGATTTCATTTTTATGCATGATAATGCAAGAGCGCACCAAGATAATGCAACAGTCATAGAATGGCCACCGAGAAGCCCAGAGATGAATCCCATAGAGCTTGGGATGAGCTAAAGAGGCGTGTTCGAACTCAGCCCCGCAGACCGCAGGGGCTGAAATCTACCATCGAGGAAGAATGGGAGAACATTCCACAACACATCATAGTGACGTTGATTGATTCCATGCAAACCGCACGACGGCCGTCGTAATCGCTCTTGGAGGTAATACAAATTACCAAATAAACAAATTTTTGTTTAAATAAACGATGTTTTTTTTTTTCAAAAATTCAATACTAGTGTTCCCCATGAGAAAGGCGGACAAACGACTTGTTCACTTAAACTATTTTTTTTTTGTAGTTTGAATTCAAATTTGGAACAATGGTCTACTTAAATGATGGTCAGTATCCCAGTTTCAAAACTGCATAAAACTTTTTAATCGATGAAACATTTTATTAGGCTTCGGGCCACCAAACCTGAAAATGCAGGGTGGCTTAATTGAGGTGTGCAGGAGTGTAATTAGGTAACTTTATTAGCTAAATAATCCTAATTAATATTGACATATTTACCTGATATAACAAATTAGGACATGTCAGGAACGAGGTCATTTATTCAGTGGTATTTATAACCGGATATACTTGTATGGGGAGGATGTACGCTTCATTCCCACAGCCACTGGGCGCACTCAACTGGCCACGTTACCCCTCTCTCACAGATGTATTGTTGTATACGACGACCTTGAAATGTACTGCATTTTCTACTTTATCGTATTTCCCCAATGTACGTGTTTCGGTAGAGAATGAGACATGGCAGAGCCCATTCTCATGTCACCCTATCCCTTCCCATTTTCCCAATCCATTCCTTAATCTGCAAAAGTGGGCAGCATATCCGGGGGTGTGCCAACGTTTGTCATTCTGGACTGATGTTGGCATGTATCGCGGATGTCTATGGACGACGGTATCCACTTACCATCAGGTGGATTGTGTGCTCATCTGCTGCCTTTTCTCTATAAAAGCAACTATAAATCAATAACGAGTATATTATTATGGGTACATATTATAACCCATAAGTGGAAGTTAGGTAGTGTGTGGTCGTAAAGTACCTAATACTTATTTTGTAGTGGCTATAAAAAATATCTGCATTAAAACGTATCTGTCCGTGGGTAATAAAAAGTTTAACAAATAGATATGTAACAACACAATAACAATTAAACTTAACTTCAGTGGAAACATTTACATCCGCCTTGGATCAAAAATGTTGTGTAAACAAAGTAGTATCCCTCCTCAATTCACAACTATTTTATAATTTCATTATTTTTTATGAATATCATCATAATACAATTGACTTTTAATGGGATGTATCGTGCCCTACGATAGTGTATTAAGAAGCAATTTAATTTATCTAATCCTGATTAACTCTACAATATCACTGAAATGGAAAAATCATAAAATGGTACTGAATTGAGGTCCAACTAACAGATACCTCCTGAAAAAATATACAAATTATAAAATATAGCTATAAAATGTGCTTTATATATTTACGAAGCTAGTGGGTAAGTAATGTGTAAAATAATATCCTGTAACTTATTCTGTATCTATTATTCTGTTTATTGCACATATAGAACTAAGAACAAGTAACAGATCTTACGTGCATGGGCGTAGCCACGGTGGGGCAGGTTGGGGCGCTTGCCCCCTAAGGCATGGTTAAAAAATAAGTATATAACAGACTTTCTGCATTACACTACCTCTACCTAGACTCTTTCCCAAACGACCTGACCAGCACGGATGACACATACACGGTGGTTTCTGGACTCGGTAGCCACCTTAAGGATATAATCAAAAGCTCCTCTAGGCGGGTCCCAGCGGCGATTGATCGCCGATGGGAGTTGCCTGAGAACATAAGGGAACTGATAAGAGCCAAGAACGCAGCCATGCGTGCTTACGACTCCTTCCCTTGTGCGCAGAATGCGAGCTTTACAGAGGGACGTAAAGAAACGCATCACTGAATTCATAAAACAAGCCTATTGGCCTATCACATACAGCCTATTGGCAGTTGGCGCGATCTATGAATGCAGACAATACTACCTTCATGCTCCCACTGACTAGACCAAACGGCCCTTCCAAATTTGACGATGTTGAGAAGGCCTGACCAACAGCCTGGAAGCCCAATACTCCACTAGCCGCCAACCGGTCGACGCGTCACACGTCGACTTGGTTGACGGAGAGGTAGAGCGTCGAGCCTCTATCCCCCCATTAGACTTCCTTCTACCGGTTACAGTAACTGAAATTCATATCATTAAAAAACTCAAAATTAAAAAATCACCTGGAATCGATGGAATCCCTAATAAGGTGTTTAAAAGCCTCCCGATCAATGGCTATCAATGATCAACTTCTTGTGGCTATTTAAAATGCTGCAATGAAACATCATCTCTGCTCAGCAGCTTGGAAAGAACCCATCGTTATCGACATCCCCAAACTAGGTAAACACCGCTCGGAACCCTCTAGTTATAGAGCCATTAGCCTATTGAATACAATGGCTAAATACTACGACAGAATTCTCCTTTTTCGCCTACTGACTCACATCAACTCAAAAGGGCTACTCATCAATGAACAGTTCGGCTTTAGAGCCAATCACTCTTATGTCCAACAGGTGCACCGAATAATGGAGTACATTCTCACAGGTCTCAACCAAAAGAAACCCTTCAAGACACTAGCTGTCTTCTTCGACGTAGCGAAGGCCTTTGATAAGGTCTGGCACAACGGTTTAATCTATAAACTGTACCAACTGGTGGTGCCTGAAAGTCTCATTCCCATCATTCGAGACTACCTTACCAATCGCACCTTTCGCTACAGAATTGAAGGCGCTCTGTCCAGTTCTCGCCCAATCAGAGCTGGAGTCCCTCAGGGCCCTCACACTCTATTCCCTCTACACCAATGACATCCCCCACTCCCCTGGAATAGAGCTTGCCCTCTTTGTGGATGACATCGCTGTCTACGCCTCAGGTAGGAACCTATGGCGTGTCTCTCTACGCCTCCAACGCGCAGTCACCGCCCTAGGCGAGTGGTTTGTGAGGTAGAGGATTGAGGTCAACCCCGAGAAAAGTGCAGTCATGTGCTTTCCTTTTCCCATGGGTGGCACTTGTAGCCCTAGGCCACGTCTTTCCTCACTCCCGATATTCCTTTTCGGTGAAACAATCACTTGAGCTAGGAAGACCAAATAAATATCTTGGAGTCATCCTAGAGCATCGGCTGATCTTCAAAAAACATAAAAATTGTCCGAAACCGAGTCGCCTTTGTACTCGGTCGCCTCAACTCTCTCATAGGTGGAAAAGTAAAATGTCACTTAGAAATAAGCTGACATTGTACAAAACCTGCGTACGTCCCATAATGACCTTCGCTAGCGTTGTCTTCGCACACGCAGGCCCTTCAAATATTAAAATACTCCAAACCCTCCAAAATAGATTCGTGCGTAAGACCGTGGCTGCCCCATGGTACTCTCGCAATGTCGACCTCCACAAGGACATGGAACTTCGCTCCATCGTAAAATACGTGACAGACTCCGCCCGACGTTACTATAACAGAGTTCCTCACCATCCCAACCCCCTAGTAGTTGACAGCCTAACTCATGTCCCCGATAGGAATGACCCTCCCCGTTGCCGTCATCGTCGTCGTCCTCGGCAGGTCTTAGACGACCCCGACGACCCAATTACTGCTGCCAATGTGGTTCTTACATTACACTTACAGACTTCACATACACACCGTCCCCGCCGTCGCTACACCGCCAACACACACCGGGGTTCAGCCAAGACTCTTACCAGGTATCGGCACGTGCCTGGGCGCTTCTTACCTACTCGCGATCCTGCGGTACCCGCCCAAAGCAACGCCTTAAGCCGAGGTCCGTTCCTTCCACCCTAAACCATACATGTCCGGTGACTATTGAAAGGCCATTAGGGCAACAAGAATATAGACCTTACGAAAAAAGAAAAAAAAAGCACTACAATTGTTACACTTAAAATTGTTGGTTTTGCCCCACCCTGGATAAAATTGTTTGCTTTTGCTCCACCCTGGAAAAATGTTTGCTTTTGCCCCACTCTGGACAAAATGCTGATTACGCTCTTAGAAAACTGCTTATGTATTATATGAATAGTATTTATATGTATTTATTATTAAATGCCCAAAATAACTATTTAAACATTTTAAATCTTGTATATTTGTAATAGGAAGTTAGAACATTACGCTCACGTTATGGTTTTGATAATGTAGGTAATTATTAAGGCAGCCCTTACCTTCAATGAGGTAACTGAGATTTTTGCAGATTACTATTACCCAGTCTCACTTCTCATTCCTAAATCTATTTATTTCATTTATAGAACGGAATGTGATAAATTTTAATAAGTATGGTATTATTGAAAAACAATCATGTAAGAAAAAAAAGTACAGTATTAGATTAATTTCTATCTATTCGCTTCAGTTCTATTGACATCGATAAGTTTTCGAAATATTATTGTTTTAATTCTCTCAATATTTTTTTTTACATTATTACTTATGAAATGGCATACTGACTCTAGAAGTGTACCTACCTATTTTAAAAATTCAATAATATCTAAAGTAAAAAATAAAATTGTATAAGTAATAGTTTTCAAATATACTTTAAAATGTGAAGCACAGTTTTACAATAATTATGTACAATAATGAATATTTACATATTGGACAAATTTTGGCACCATTTATTTCGATACTGAGAATTGGCACATTTTTTCGAATTTACAAATTGTTGGCACGACAATGAGCATTTCTCGTTATACACTGCAGATTAGGCCATTTATTACCTATAGTTTATACAAATCACGAATGACGGCACTCGTGAATATATTTGGTCAAATTGAAATAACCACTACTACATTGGTTTTTTTCTCACATCTTATTTTTAAACACCCACATTTTCTTTTCATTTACTTGCCTGCGTGAACAAGTAAGTTTGTCTTGTCTGTATACAAGTATATATTATGTAGACACTACGACACACTATAGTAACGAACAATAAGTTATACAAGACGGTTTCATTCATTCCACCGATTTAAAATCCGATGGTAGATTATTTCATCCGAGAGGCCTTCGTGAGATGTAGCAACTACAATTAATTAGATACTAGGGGGTATTAAGGAACTTTCAAGTGTTGAGTTTGTTGGTTTGTTTGTTATGTGTGCATGACGGTGGTGCGCCGCGTGTACCCGCGGCGAGCGGCACCCCCGGAACCTTGAGCTTCGCACTCTCTGCGCACCCGGTCTATGATATCAGCAACCAGCTTCTCTTCTTTCGAACGCTTCTCTTCCCATTTCTTATCGTTAGTTTGATCTGATTTGTAAAAAATAAAACTTATAAATTCTACTTTGATAATATGTGATTTATTTTATGTGAATGTTGTCGTAGCGTTTGCTACGGAATATAACGTTTTAAACTTTCGCGTTTTGTACACATTTTATATTCTAAATCGGATCTGAACGCGTATAATGGCGAAACGTCGAGTAGGAATAACAGGTAAACAAATACCTTTATTATACGCATTCAGACCCGATTTAGAATATAAAATGCTACGGAATAGCTGTGAACTTATTTTTTATTTATTTATGAGATGGAAGACATGAAGCCGCCTAATAAAGTAATCTTGTAAAAATAACTACGCGCATATCTAATGTAATGATTTATGTTAAGATTTATGTCAGCTCAAGTGAGCTGTCATTAGTGTCGTCATTACTCTTCCTCTAATAACCGAACTATAAGTACCTAGGTACTACTATAAGTATAGATAAACTAGAGTGACAACATTTTTTTTAAATTTATTTATACCCACAAAATATACACAGAATCATAACAAATTGTAATTCCCAAATTGCAGTATAGTTTATCGGCAGTAAAACTGCCCTAATTACTTCATATGCTATAACAAATATAATTTATATTTATATATATTGTGCATTGATTGCTGGACTCCCAGCTATACTGGTGTACCAGATATACTGGTGAGAAGAGAGTCTCCTCACCAGTACATCTGGTGGTAAGACAGCCTACCAAAAATAAATGTTTTTAATATAATAATTTTATATACCATTGCGTAGAGGAAATCATTGAAAAATCATTTACTTACCTTTATTAGCTTTATTATAAAATTTCTTCGGTTCCAACTTTGGAATTTGCTTTAGAACTGTTGTTTGATAATTGGGTACACTCGACTTCGGAATGGACAATTCAGGATCTGGTTCGTGCGTTACTTCTGGCGCGCTTTGTATTTGTGGCGTATGTTTTTCTTTCGTAAATGTTTCTATTTGTGTGTTCGTTAATACTGGACTGGAATCTGCTAGAATTTCACTATGCCTGCTAGCTAAATGACCGATGTATCCTGTGAAAAGTAAAGACTTTTTAAACAATTTTAACAAAAATAGAAAAGAACTATAAAACCTAAACTGCTGTTTGTGCAGGCATATTTATATATACCTACAACGTGTTACTGAACGAAAACATGAATTAACATTAAGGGTTAAATGTTGTGATTTATTTATAAAATGGTGTGATGACTGCCTTACAACGTAATGAAGTAATCTGTAAATACCTACACTGATTTGAAAGTCGGATTTAAAGCCTGCGAAAGTACAGGTAAATGCTAGTCTCCATATGCAGGATGTAACCGATTGATTCCCGAAGCCTGCAAGCAGGAACTCTTGTTCATGATTTAAGAGTTCTTAGTTAATCACATGAAAATCAAGTAACTCATAATCCCGGCAAAGTTTCAGGCTTCGGTGACCGATTACACATTTTATACCTACATTGGTACTGGCATTTGAATGTAGATAACAAAAGCAAAAAAACGAAAAGTAATATATGACCAGTTTTTAAACTGGTCACCTATTTTTGAATTTCTATTTGTTCCTAATAGTATCAAAATATTTGTTTACAGAAAAAAAAATGTTCTTGTCATCAAAAAAACTGATTTTTTTTCATTTTTACAGCCTTTTCTAAACATCGTTATCAGGTACTTTTAGGCAATCCTGGAGTATGTAGTATCGAAAAATTAAAAAGATATCTAAAATTGTCTTAATAAATCCGTAATTCCAATATCTCAATCAGAAAGGGATATAATATATATGGGAGAGGATATAAGATCACGCTGCAATCAAACAGTCAGTGGGCGCACTCAACCGCGACCAAGCTGCACCCGTCTCTCACAGAAGGCTATCGTAAAATGTATTTTCTCCTACTTGCTCGGAAATGGCTTCATTATTTTAAAAAAAGAATACGTCAATCGGCTCTTTTCTGTACGCACGCCAGCAATTTCCAACACGACAATAATAGAGATTGCTGGACAGTAGCGAGGTTATTTTTAGTGCACACTAACATAAATTAGGTTTTTTTAAGTACACGATATTTATTATTATAAAGGCTGAATGTGCATTTCTTTTCAAAAGTTTTAAAAAAGAACAAAGACCGTGCGCAGTCTAATTGGCAGGAATGAAACTTCTGTTTCTTAAATTAATTTGTTTATTGTTTCCTCGCAAATTAGAGAAAAGTACTATACAAGTCTCGGACGAAATAGCAATGAACGGCCTCGTTTATTTAAAAAGGACTCGGCTTCGCCTCGTCCTTCCAATATTACTCGGCCGTCAACTGCTTTATTTCGGGCCTAGACAGTAATGTACTATTATTGCATTTACCACTTTATCCTCCTCTCCCAATGAACGTAGAACGTACATTTTGACTTGTATCCAAGTTCGTATCCCAATTTTACTCCCTTACCCGTTTTGGACTAATTAATGTGTTCGAACTTTTATAAAATATAAATTTGGGTTTAGAGTTTTACTTGATAAAATTAAGGTCTATTTCCTTATCGATCCCACAGCATTTTCAGTTTTAATTCGTTTACAGTGGGTAGATTGACGATATGAAGCTGCCTGCCTTCATATCGCCCGTCAGCCAAGCCATTTTGTGAGGTAAATTAATGTCTACTTTTAGATATGCTTTGATTAGAATTTGATTAGTCGTGAACATTATAACGGCACTTTTCAGGTGTATTCGATCTTTTTATTTTTCAGCCTATAAATATTTTTTTTTATTACGCCAAGCGGCCGCAATAGTGTAAACTAGACAATATCTGTCAGTTTATATATCCTGGATCGGTGCTCTTAGACACATCGACTTTGAAGGACTTAAGGATACGTCGATCTTCACCCCCAACAGGGATCGGGAAGTTTGATCGGAACCACGCGGGCAAAGCCAGTACTACATTAAACCAAAATATAAAGTAATACGAGTATATAAGTTGGGGCCGCACTTACAAGTACATCATCTAGAACGGTGAGTCACGGTTCTAGATGAAGTAGGTAGACTTACCTTTTCTACTTTTGAAGTAAACGAGACATTGCTCACACTGGAAAAGCGGCGCGGGATTCAAAGGCTGTATAACGTGAACTTTATATTTATGCCTGTACCAATGCGTTCTACTTTGTAATATCTCGCCACATAGTTTACATATAACGCTGCCGTCATTTCTTGTCATGTACTCGAGTAGATCAGTTCTCGCTCTTGGCGTTTCATTATTACTATCCTGCTCTTTATTTTCATTTATTTCTGATTTAGGAGTTAGTTCAATATGTTTTTCTGTTAAGAAGTGGACACCAGTGGTAGCGTCTTGCGTAATCACCTCGGCAGGGTCAATGTCCTGCATTTCATTTGCGTTGATCAGAGCACAGTGCTCAGCGCTCAGCGAGCTGCCTTGGTTTGATGAGTCTGACATTACTTCTAGTGTAATAATTGGTATGTTACTAGCATCACCCTCAGCTTCATAACAATAGTGGTATACTGAAATAAGTACATTATATGTGAATTTAGATGTAGTAAGTTTGGGCAATAAATAAATGAGTCATCGTATTTTTTTTCGTTTTTAATTGTATTACTTATAGTGTTACAAATTTTTTCACATGTTAATCAATGCGATGATGGTAAGATATCTTTTCTCTTATATAAAACTAGAGTTCTTGTTATAATATAATATTTTTGTTTTGTTTACATCAACATATTGTTAAAGCTTTGATGTTTCCAACGATAATTACAGAACTATATAAAATTATAACATATAAACTAAAAATGTGGTAGAAATTTTGTTAATAATTGTTACTTTAAAAAACCAGTATCGAATATCCAACGGTCTGGTCTTACTACTACCGTTATATACTTTTAGGAATAGTCACAGAAAGATTTTTTTTTTCTATTATGGCCCCTTTTTATGAACTATTTTCAGGAATAATAATTATCAAAACATTGTTGACGATTCCTAACTAAGGAACTAAAATGATATATTTTTCTATAAGTAAATTATAGTTTTATCAAGTCAATAATAGTATCATTTAATAGAATTATACTGCTAGTTTTATAATGAAAGATAATAGATTTCGATAGTAGGTAATACTTATTAGTCGTGAACATGTACAATATAGTATCTGTCTGCATTTGTGTAAAATATTTTATTATCTCAATAGAATATAGAAAAAAATCAACACTTGCTTATATACATTGCACAGATACGAATATTAATTAACCGACACCAATATATCTTCGCATGAGACAAAATTTGAGTGACATTCGTGAAATAAAGACAGGATGTAGGTTATATATATAAGATCCTAGGAAAATGTTAAATATTTTTATATGTCAATCAGTACACTAAATTTATTATATCGAAATATATAAATATTAACATATATTTCACTATTTTTTATTAGATTAAGAATAAATAATTGGTGATTAATTTACTCGTATGTCGATAACACTATCCACACTCGATTGCTTAGTTAGGTCTTTGACCTTTGAACGTGCCCGCTTTAGTAAGTACGTGTAGTTGGTACCTATTAATCACCAATTATTTATTTTTAATGTAGGTAATGAAAAAAACAAGAAATACATGTTAATTTTCAGTTTGATATACTTAATAGTTTTAGTGTTCCTACCTACTGATTGACACATTAAAATATTTTCGTAGTACCTTATATATAAATATATCGACGTCAATAATCTTTTTAACCACTCATATAAAAAAGCAAAGATATGTTGATGAGTTTTTGTGTAACTTATTTAAAAATTAGTCTTTCCATATTTCCCAAAACATTATTTGCATAATATTGCTACGTTTAGTAGGTAATTATTCCTATAAAATATAAAATGTAGGTATCTATAGGTAATATTATTTGATTGCATAAAACTTCAAATAATTATATTCAGGGTGTAACGGAAAAGTTTATATTCGGAACCTGTTCCGAAGCTTGAAACCGTGAATTCCATTCATTGACATGAACATTTTATGATGAATCTTTTTATGCATTATTTCTTAGTTCTCTAAATACCAAGTCGAAAACTTGATAATTTACAATAAGAAATGTTACTACGTTATTAACTTAATCATGACCAGAATCCGTGGTTTCAGGCGTGGGAAAAGGTTCCGTTACAGCCTGTATAAGTAAAACTCAAAGTTCAAAATAATTTCTTGAGCGAAACAACACGTTCTAGTAAATTTAAAATGGGCACAACACGAAATTCGCATCATGGTTATTACAACGCTCATTACCCATTGTGACATAGACGCACAATAAAACGAAATTGATATTCACAACCAATCGCAACACGTTCTTGGACATCAATAATTATTACAATGTGATGTTCACTTGCAATTTTCTTTTAACTTTTAACTCACAGTTTAATTTTGTTTCTTGGAGGTGCAGTTATCTTGGAAGTTAGTTATTAAGACTAATTAAGAATTCAAGTCGGATCATATCTTTCCAATAATAAATAACTTGCTTTACATCGGATAGGTATATTCCTAATTACGTTTTATGGCTATTTTGTACAACGCTCGCAAAGCCTTGTGGCTTTGCGAGCGTTTATCTATCGGCCATGATGCGAATTTAGCTTGGTACGAAATTAGCGTATTAGGCGGTTTTTAGCTTCTTATAGAATTTTGTGCCTAATACAATCACTGTGAAATAAAACGTAGTTCAGCCTTAATTTACTACAAGATACTAGAACAAATGTTTTCCATGAAAAATATACAAGTTGGGAGTTTATAGCGAAATTGAATTAATTATAGCAGTATACCTAAATACAACGCAAATTTGCATACATTCGGAATATACACTCCGAATTAAGAAAACGGATAGTTATTTAGTTATATACACATACGTGTACATCTCAGCATCAAATCTGATACGTTATTATTTATTGCCCAACAACGTGAGTTGAGATATTTAAAGTAGACACTTACCCAATACAAATACCCCTTTTATTTTTGGTTTGAGGGTATCTACAAATACCTACGTAAAACAATCGCGTGTGACCCATAGATACACTTATAAATTCACGCTGCCTTGCAGCATTATGTTTATAAAAGAAAGATAAGAATTTACAATAACTCAACAATGAACTTGAAAGCCAACTTAGTTAGCACTAATATCACAAAATAAAATACTACAAAAAGAGGGAAAAAAGAAATAACATATCACCACCCCGCACGTAGAAATATAAAGATCGAAGTAATTAACTCGCATTTTTCAGAGTGGCGAATAATAAAAGTAACTAAAGAAAAAATAAAAAACAAATCAATAAGAAATTAAAGTGCGCACGCGTCGCGGAAACTGTTAACATATAAGTGTAATAAAGTACCTATGGATTGAATGTATATTTGTTTTGTGCGAACGACTGGCGCTGACGAACTTAAATAAAAAATCACACAGCGTTATTGTTAATACCTTGTCGGCGAATATTAAATCTATAATGATCAATTAATACACCGTAATATGTTATATACAAAACATAAAACTATCATTGTCTAATATAAACTTAACGTTAACTATTATGTAATATGTTGTGCGCTAAATTAAACAAATACAGAAACAAGTGATAACCGATATACCTTTTAATATAATTAAGAACCTACAAACTACTCGTATCTATTAAACTTCTGATCCTTAAAGTATAGAATTGCTCTTATATAATTATCCAAAACTTGAACTTAATTTAAATTGGAGATTAGTAGTAACATCTAATATAAAATCTAATATGTTTCCCTTATCAATGGAAGAACTGCTGATTGTCGTTTTAGGCTCTAGAATTACTAGATCACCTTCGTACCTACTAAAAGTGAAATAGTAAGAGACGAAATAAACGTATCATACACCGTAATTAAAGTGCTATGGCACTGTCAGGTTATTTATAAGTATAACTTATTATTATTACTGATATTTCCATACAGTTATCTCGTTATTAATAAAGGTTTCATGCGGGTATATGTTTAACAGAATATAATACAATACTTATGCATTCTATATGCAAAAATAACCTTTAAAATATTTTATAAAGATATCTTTTAAATTCTGCAATTCCCACTAGTGAGCTTTAAATGTATATAAGCATAATAATATTATATAAATTGCGTGCCACCAACGTTGCACTTGAAAAACTACATTTCGTATTAATTGAATCCGTAGTTTCAATATGGAGTTTCTACTATACAGTCTTTGGTTGATGTCTGGCGATATTTCAAAATATCTACAAAATTCTGTTTAAAGGCAAAAACATTTAATAAAAATATCCAAACGCCATAAATGTTTACTTTATAGAACTGCGTCATATGGAAGGCACGTTTCAGACTTTAACACTTTACAGCACCTATTAATGCTAAAAACATTTAAATAACATTTTAACAATTTGTTTACAAGTAGCGCTTAACTGGCCTCGATTGTATAAAAAATACTATTTATTGTCTAATATTTTGCACAACCACACTTTATAAACAAGTATGTAGGTATAAATAACATTATGAACTTTATGTAACAAACGTTAGATATTAAATGCATAACAGTATCATGGAAATATAATATAATAATTATTATACCATACAAAAGTGTACATTAAAATTTCACTCCAAAAATAGAACAAGTTAATACTATAATAAAATTAACTCCTGCCTCTTATAAAACTCTAATGAAACCTAACTGCAGGAAAATATTAATATTTTGGGGATTTATAAAAGCACTATGTTTTGTCTTTAACGATAACAAGTTTAGCAACGTGGAATCAATAAAAGTCGTGATCGAACGCGTCACGTAGTATCTTAAACTTGCGCCCGATCAGGCGAGGAGTGCGATGCCGTGGAGCCACGTGGCGATCCGGAACCCATCGCCTCCAACTTTATGCCGGGCGGGAGCTGTCCCTCCATTCCGGGTAACAAAAAATACGTGTTCGGTGGATAACAGTCTTTCGGCACAAAGCAATCGTGAGTTGTTTTCATGTGATTCTTCATTTTATCTGGTCTGGAGAATTCTTTACAGCATACGGGGCATGGAAAAACTTTTCTTTGCTGACCCTCGTGATACAGGAAGGCGTGTCTCTGGAATGAATATTTGTTTTTAAAAGTTTTCTGAATATTTTCCTTGGCACATTCCGTGCATTGGTACACTCCTTCATTCACTGATGCATATCTAAATAAATTAAGCCCTCGAACAGACATTTCGGTCAACTGTTCAGCAGGGTCGTTGGAGGCGGAGTTGGCTCTTCTCCTAACCCGCCTCCGGACCACTGGCCTCTGCATTTGATTGCCGTCAGTGTTGTTGTTTATAGAGTCATTCTGGTATTCGGACGTGGAAGGTGCTTGCGTAGCAGGATTTACACGAATTTTTCCTTGGCCTTCATTTGTAGGAGATTGTGCATATTTTGAATCTTTTTTTTCCGAATCGGGGGTACCACGTTCTGTAAAAAGTAAAATTTTTAATTTAAATTTAGGTAGGTAGGTATAAATCGAGCTAATTTACAAATTGAAGTATTCAATAAAAAAACAAAGTGCTATACGAACTAATATATGGAAATTTAATTTAAATTTACAATATTTAGTGCTTAACATCAAAACCAGTCTTGCAGTTATAGCCAAATCATAGGGATATGTAATGATAACATTGCAGCAAATAAAAAAAAAACAAAGGAAGAAAATATATTAACCTTTATTTGTTCAAATTGAATGAGGATTAAAATTACACCCTTATTAAAATTTTTGAAACCGTGTAAAATGGAATTTTATTAAAGGCGAGTAGATAAGTTTGCGTGGGTACTTTCCCATTTCTTTATTTTCCCAAATTTTATGTCGTTAATATTTTTAGGATATTTTATTTGTATACACATCCTACACCGTATATCGTATGCCTAGATAATTCATGTATTTTGGAAAAAAGATGAAATATGTTATCAACTCGCCCATGTTTTAAACTCCAAAATAAAACATTGATATAACATGAAATAGAAACAAAAATATAGATAGAAGTAGGGACACAAAAATAAAAGTTTACAGAGACTGTGTGAATGATAAAAAATACCAGGTAAGTAGATATCATTATGTTTTATCTTCAAAATAAATCGTTGGATAAAACTAGATCGTAGGATAGCTTTGTTTGAAAACAACGATGTTTGAACATGATGACAAAAATGACAAATTACAAAAATAACTTGAAAACAAAGTCCTCGTGTAGATGAGACTATGAATTAATTAAAATACCAAGTAAGTAGATACTATTATGTTTTCACTCCAAAACAAATAATTAAACAAATCTAAATCATAGGAGAATTTTGTTCAAAGAACATCGATGTTTGAACAAATTGAAAATAGCAAAGTCAAACTTCCTAAACTATTTAAAAATATTTATATTCTAGTAATAAATTAAAAAATAAAATAACAAAAAAGAATAGATTTCACTATGACATAATAGGACTCAAGTGTTTGCATTTGGAACTATTTCGGCAAGTTCAGCAGTATATAAAAATAACATTTCAGTTAACTTAGCTCTTAAGATCACATAAGGTGGGCTTTATGTTGAAAAAAAAACACAATTTTAGTATCGAGTTGATATTATAACATAAAAATATTTTGAAATAATTAGCTGCCTTCTACATCTCGTCTAGGTAAAGAAAACTGAACAGTAAATATTATAGTGAAATTAACGCAAGAAGTGTTTAGCCTCATAAGTATCATTCGAAATATATGTATTATTCTGTCTAAATAAAAATACAAAAGCAACAATTTGTACTGGAACAAAAATTGATTGTTCATCGCATAGCGTCAATTTGAGCAACATAGAAAGCATGTTAAACGTAATCTAGCTCTAACCATACCATCTACGAAACGTGACATAAGTATCATTTGATAACATACCTGAACAGTCCTCTCTTCGTGACTAATAAAGCTCTCTACTGTTTAGATAATTCACTCCATTGTTAACAACACTATTCGTCTAATAATATTTATAAATAACTTAACTTTTAATCTATTCTTTACTAATAACCCGTGTTGTTACTTTGCTACTATTAAAATAATTTATTTAATATTGTTAAAATATTAAAGTCCCTGCTAACTCTTCACCATTTGTCGTTGCTTTAACATCACCATCGACGGCTACAGGCAACTGCTAGCCGACAAGCGTTCGCGTGAGCGGACAACTGTTGGCAAGACATTCAGTCTACAAAAGTATAAAAACTTCACAATAAACATTGTCGAACTATAGGTACAATATTATAAAATTAATATTAACGATAAGTACTTAATAGAAGTTTTAACAGAGACAAAAGTAATAAGATCACAATAATAATGTAGACACCGTTAACGAATAATAAAAGAAATAAAAGAGGTATTAAATAACAACAAGTGAAACAAAACAAATAAAATGATATTAACATTAAATTGAAAAGATTTACTTTGTTGTAACTTTTATTATTTTCTTTAAAGATTCTAAAAATAGTAATTAACACCTTAGAATGTATTATTCTTTCATTAACAAATAATGCTATATCGTGTAACTTTCAAATCTAAATCTGTCTAAACATTACTCTTTGCATAATTTGCTATTGTCTAGGTGCAAATAACAAAGAAAATGAATTTAGTTAACATTTGGCTAAGACTCTATTTTATTATAATATTTAATTTCTGTGAAGTCCATCCGCATCACTTACACTTTGATTTCTACATAATAAATTACTCCAGTAAGTACTAAATCTGATCAAAAAATACGATGAACCGTTTCGTAATCTACCCTGCTATTGGAATAAACAACTTTTTTACTTACAACACATTGGATCCATGCAAATGGCGAAAGTAATCGCATAATGGACCAGAAATAACTTTTCCCTACCTCATGGCAACAATATTTTCGAAATTTTTTTGTGCGGATTAGAATTCGCAGTGATTCTCTTTGAGGTTCTTTAGTTTAAAATTAAATGTTAAATTAAATAATATTTAAAGTGTCTCTGCCTGATTTCTCGATGAAGATATTCATCGAGATATTGTCGATATTTCCGTTTACGGTGATATTCATGTGTTATAAGTTCGTTATGTGTAAACATACACAGTCGCCAGCGCCAGGTGAAAATAAATTTAATCATTATACTCAATTAGGTCACATTTAACACATCTACTCAACCCACGTGACAAAAAGATAAAAGATCGCATCATTCGTGTTTATTTAAAAAGGCGGACGGAACCGATGCATCGAATTTTTTGATCAGAACATGTATGTAAATAATATTTATTGCATATTAATATATATAATGTGTATTCTTCGTATTTCTAAATAAAATGTTGAAAACAGTGTTATATGTTAAGATGCAATGCAAAGTACTGAAACTATCTTCTGTAAAATCTGTAGGTAATTATAATTTAGGTAATAAGTAGTATTGCTTTAAAAATTTGTAATATATGATTAATTGAAACCATTTGCACTATTATTAGTTTTAAGAATTTAGCTCCATACTTGTAAGAAAAATAAGTGCAAATGTTAAGCAAATCCTATTTCATGACAACTTTACATACTCCATATAAGTATTGGAACAGGACGATAAGATACATTACAAAACAATAATGTTAACAAAGAATAGGGACACACCACGTCATGTCACATTATATGTAACATTCCTAAGTATAATTTAGCACCAATTGATGATATAATATTTATTTAAATAACAAAACTAAGTGGTCATAAAATATATCTTTACAGAGTAATAATAATAGAGACGTTTAAACATTTTTCAAATTCCCAATTTCCGTAAACTAAAGCAGAAACAAATAAAAAGATTATCAACAAGAAACATTCAGGAAATATGTATATGAATATCGAATGGGATAAGCTTAGGCACTGGCTAAATTGACTATCATAATAAAAAAATTGTTAAATGTTTCATTAATAGCCTCATCATATTTAAATCTAATTTTTTTCCTTTTAAGTACCTATCAACGATCCAAGGTAAATTTCATATAAAGATTACATATGAAAGTTAGGTACAATAAATTCGTTTTATGAATTCTAACAGTCTTAATATAGATTATCAAGACTTGTCGCCTCGAATCTCATATGTAATTTGTATTACATTTTATAAATCTTGTTCATAATTCCAAAGAAAATGGGAAACATGAGATGATATATTATTTCTTAAATTTGTATTACAAATGTCATAATTTCACTACTCGGGCCTAGAAGGTATTTAACTCCTAAGGAAGCTTCTTAAAGTAGATTGTAAAATCTGAATAATGAAAATAAATATACACAATAAATATTCTTTGAAATTTCTTAGTTCCCTAGTAGTAGATAGATATTTAACTTATTTAATATACAAGTAAAGGCACACTAATAGGCAAGCGTTCCCTGGACCTACGTTTTTTACATTGGAATCTTGTTTTTTTTTTTTTGGATTAATAAAATAATATAATAAATAATTATATTCCACTACCACTTATAATTAATGATGTAATTGATGCATCAATGCAATCTGAATTGAAATAAAACTATACTCTCTTTCTAATTGAAACGAGATAACGTGTCACTCACTATTATTATATGGAAGACTACATTTTGCCTCTAAATTTAACTAATAATTATAAGTACCGTTACTTAATATTTATTTAAGGCATTTTGATTTCTACTAAAATAGAATTCACAAATCATCTCATGATTCCAGATATTAATAAACATTTCTCAAAGCACCTTTGCGAAGATCACTTTTACAACAACGTAGTGTTGCATCTTTTCAAATATATATTTACAATAAAGTGTCAAGGTTTCAAACATTGTTGTTACATTGTAACTTGTTATAATTTTTGCTATCTACTGACAATCGATTTCAAGATAGATAAATCTATTTCCACGCTTATTTCATCTTCATAATATTGTCTTTGATAGATAACTCTTCTTTTAATAAATATATATATATATATATATATGTATAAGTATTTTCTTTTAAGTAACAATACGTAACATAGAACAATGCGTAAGCATTATAAGAAGACAAAAAGATTGATTTTACTTAAATATTAAACAGATTCAACTACTTTTTTTATTTGGGGCTCTGTTTGTATAAGTAATAAATAATCTTCAGGAACTGAACAATATTTATCTATTTATAAGTTATTAGGTCTATGCTACAGTTTTCGCTGTTAATGAGATTTTAAAAGCTATTCTATTAAAGACTGATTCCGCTATTACTGTAAGTAATTATATACGCAATTTGAAATAACATTTACAACCAAGTATTTCAACATTGATAAACTATTTTAAATTAATCTTAACAAAATCTAGAAATTAAAATCATAGCCTGTGTTGAGTTTTACTTCGAAGAAGTCAAATCTTCTTTACAACTAAGATCACTAATAAGGCAAGTTAAAATGAAAATGCATTTTTCACCACTACTACACAATGGCCTTTTGTTGTAGAGCATCTTATAAATGAGCTTAATTTAGCCTCTTCATCGTTCCGTTCTACAGATACACTGCTTGAAAAGCAGTGTTCTTTCAAATTAATTATTTATCGGTTTACGAGAAGGCTTAGCCATTGAAAAACTTGTATAACTACTAAACCTATGCTAACTAATTCAGTTCAATGAGAATTGCAAATAATATTCAGCATGTTATAGTAGTTATTTAAACCACTACTGAATTAACGATCACCTTGAGTAAGTTTCTTTGTACCCTGAAAATTTTGTAAGTAATAAAATTAAGTAACAAGTAAGTGCAACATAACAAGTAAACCATAGATAAATTATAAATCTCTTTGAAATTAACACTGAGAAACAAATGGAACGATATAAATAAATAGGTAGTTAAATATAACAACAAACGACCCCTACATCGCTTAATATCAACAAACACTCATGAAACTTAGAGCTCGAATATCTATTCAACTGCAATCTACCCTCTATTTATATGTTTAAAATTTTAAGTTACACAAACAGGACGACTGGTCTCTATTTTCTCTATGGTCAGATCTTTATAATTTTCATACTTGAGTATAATAGACAATTCGAGTACTTTACGACTCTTGTTTCGCCATTTGTTCGTTAGTGTTTGGTTGATTTTTGTGTATAATTTTCAGATGCGCAATCATGTTATCTTTTCGAGTGAACTCTTTGAAGCAAATAGGACACGGAAAGACTTTGACGTCCTTCTTATGAGAGGTGACGTAGTGCCGGCAGAAATTGCTAATGTGAGTGTAAACTCTGGCGCATATTTTACACCTGAACACATTTTCACCTTCTTTGATACAGTAGTCCCTCACAGACTCGTTAGTTTCGTCATGATAATTGCCGACGCTGCCCATGTTATTTTTCCTAATGGGCGAAGGAAATATGCGATGTTCCCAGTTAGTTTGTGCTAAATCTGAAACATCGTTATTACTCAAGTTGAGGCTGTTAGGCTCTAAGTCGGCAGCGAACAACTGTGTTGCCAAAGCTGGCATAAGCACAGTTTCAGGAGGGAACTTATCGAAGCTGTTGAGCGCGGGGTTCAAGCTAGAGAAACCAGACAGCTGATTGAATATGTTTCGAGCCCTAATTTTTGACATTTGGGGTAGTAATTTTTTACTATTCTTTGGTTTTAAGTTACGACCTAGTCTGTTTTTATCATCCGTGTCTTTGATAGTACCTTCTTGCGAGTTTGAATTTTCGCGGCATTTGTCTGGATTATACTTATATTCTATTGGCTCATTATAGCCGTCGTTTGCTTCGGTATTGGGTTCCTGTTTTATCGATCCATTCTCAATAGATATCACCGGACCGTTTGTGGGAGTACTGTTCTGTTGTAACTCTTCTTTTGTAAGTTTATCAGTATCTGAAATATTATAATTTCAGGTCTTAATATGTAGGTAAGTGCATAATGGGAATATATTAAGGTGTTCTAATTGGAAATATTATAGCTTAACGCGTGAGCTAAGTTTAGACCGCTAGTGGGTAATTTTTATTCTGTAAATATTAATTTTGTATTCACTAAAATATTTCCAATTGCTTTGTATGAAGGAAAGCTATTGGGAATAAGCCTTGTTTGTTTTCCCTTTTTCTTATATTTGTATGAAATGTCTTTATTTAAATATGATTACAGTAGAAAGAAATATATACTCATACCATTACCACACCGAATTTGCCCCTGGCCATTCCTCTAATAGCTCTCCCCGAAAGCAGAAAAGCAAGCAATAGTTAAACTGATCATTTAAAGAAGAAATAAGCGTCTGTTACTCGAATACGTCAAAAATAATTTGATAGATTATCACTTACCCCTTTTGAATAAACTTTAGATACTTATCATAAAATGTATTTGAAAATACACTTCACTTTTTCAGATTCACTTAAATGTATATCTAATAGCTATCCTAACATCAAAGCTTATATCCCATTAGCTTTTCCCTTACATTGTCATATTTTATTTTATCCGTTTTGACTATTATTAAACAGTGTTAGGTTATTGGAAAGGAAGATTATTGTATTTACAAAAGAAAAGCAAGTATAAATATCCGCATACATCCTCATCCGTGGTAACAACCTTTTTAAATACTTTTTTTAATACTGAAGTAAATTAATAAATCAAGATCTAGAGTGGAGTCTACTAAATCCTTTAAATAGGACAAAACTATACTAATAATTACACTAAGAAACAATAGTATGAATATACGATAGATAACAAAATATTCGCACAGAATATGACGGAACGAAAATTAGAGTATAATAGTAAGGTCTTACCTGCAGACTCTGAATCCTTGCCTGCCAGGGGGGCTTCACTCGAGTGTGCGTCGTCACCTTCGTCGATCAACAGTGCCTCTCCTGTCTCCTCGCCACCAGATGTCGTACCATCTTCAGCATTGAACCCATCCATTGACATTTTTACTTCCAACATCTCCGGGGAACCTCTTATTAGTTGGTCGCCTGGTCTGTTAGCATGAGATGCAGATTCTGGTACAAACTCGCCTGGAGGGCTGGCTGCTGTATTTAGTGCATCACTGGAACTCCCACTTAATTTTCTAGGTCGACCGCGTTTCCTCTTCGGTTGCATGAGAGCGTTCCCCAATAGAGGCATTAATAAATTTGGAGGTGCACCACCGGTTGGCATGCCCGTTGCGGGCCGTTTCTGATGCATGTACGGGTGTATTCTGTGAAGCTGAGGAGGTGGAGTGTGAGCGCTTGTTTGTTGCTGTTGTTGAATCAAGGAGTTAGTCAAGGCTGGAATATCGCATTTCTCCTCATTCACTTCAGTTAGGCCTTTTATTCTCAAGCTCTCTGCAACTTTCAAGAAGGCAGTCAATCTCTCCTGATCGACACTCACTTCTCCTCTATACATAAAATCCAATAAACTTTTCATGTCCGCATAAGGAACATCTTTCAATATAACAATGGGATGTTTCTCTTGGTGGTTGACAAATAGCGCTTGAAAATAAGGACTACAGGCTGATAAAACCATTTTATGAGCTTTTAGCAATTGTCCGTCCACGGCTAATGTTACGTCCGTAAATGTCTCTGCGTGTAATAATTGATCAAATACGGACAACATATTCGACTGGTGGTTGTTCCACCTCAAGCAAAATCTTTGTGAAGCCATTTTTATCTCCTTATTTCTTGCTTTGGAAGATATAAATTTACCAGTTCACGCTTAAAAGCTAATATACCAACAATTTCTCAATGTATACATAAGTATTCTCTCTTGTTCCATGAACAATACAACAAAATGTCAACAATAGATAAAGTTTACTTTTTAAAAGCCATCTTCAATTTGTAAGTTTCATAGTGCTAGTGCGTTTTGTGTGACGGGCGCAGGGGACCTGGAATGGGACAATACATCGGTTGTTTAGACATAGTTGAGGTAGTAATAGGTAATTTATATTTAAATAAGTTTTAAGCAATCAATATCCTGAATGATTAATTACGAAGTCATATTGTTCTTTTGAAAACTGACTGGACTCAGCTGGTTATACTATTGACCCATTAAAAACCTGCTGTAGACGTTGTTTATTTAAAGCAAGAGAGTGGTTGATTAAAGTTTGGTTGATCTTTTCTGAGCCCGTAAATGCTACTGTTTTATTGTAGTTTTTCGATATAGAAACAGAAAGCAGAGGAAAAGTCATGATTTCTCTACTTTCGTGTTGATTAACAATAATTGCCCTGTATGATTACAACACTGGCACGATACAAGAAACAGTGCTTGTGTCACGCCATTATTACCCTACAGAGAGTATATTGTATACACGCAATAGTGCAGCTTTGCAAGTGTTTTATGATGGAGCCTTTTAATATACAAATCATTTTGATAATGGGACAGAATCAATTAATTCGATCGAAACTAGATTTTTTAGGAGTTTTACTTATTGATTCTTTTTTGTGAATACGTATATAAGCATATAGTATGTATTAGATACATGCATCCGCCTATAACGTCCCACTGCAGGGCACATGCCTCCCCTAGAGTGCATCGCTAGTTTCATACCATAATTCACTACGCGGATCCAGTGCGGATTTGTGGACAACACACTCGAGATCTTTTTTTATTAGTCGAGTACGCGGGTTTCCCCACGTTTTCTCTCACCGCCGAACTGTTGATATTTGTTTTAAAATCCGAACATAAGTAGAAACACAGTTGTACAGACCGAGGTTTGAACTCACGATCACACGAATATGAATCGAATAGGTATAGATACCAATAGGCTATCACCGCTATACGTATATAATATGAACTTTTAATTAATAATTATATATTTAGCTACAAAGACGATGACAATAAAAACCCTTTTTCTGAAATAACCTATACCTACCTACCTATCTACTTTTGTACCTGATGATGTTTGTGTAATTAGACCCAAGACATTAGTTAGAACGCGACTCACATTAATTTTTTTAACAAAATATATATTGGTATATATATAGATATAGATAATATATACATTGTAGGTTACTTATGTTAGTAGTAGGTTATGTATATGTAAAAATAAAAAGTACTTAATGTAAACAAAACGATCTAAGCTGGAAAGTATCACGTTTTGAAACATATACATTATAAAATGTGCACGTATAATGTAGGTAGGTAGGTACTACTGACATGGAGTTTTAACAGAATCCTAAATAGATATAATCAAGGACCTTTCCATAGCAACTATATACCTAAGTAGGTATATACCTGTTTGAAATTCATTTGCCTAGAATTTATTTCATTTTATTTAAACTTTACTGCACATAGGTACATACATTTATTATATTATAAGGCGGAAGTGGCATTCTCTGCTAGTCAAACTTTTGTTAAACAGAAATGGGAACGTCGTTAAGTCTAACATAACCATAACATACTTAACAGTTAAGTCTAACATTATGCATACCTACGTAAGTATGTAATAAATCTGTAATAAATACTTCATATAATGTATCTAATATATTATGTATATATAAACAGGAATATTATCACATAAGCAAGATATAATTCAATACCTACGAAACTAGTAACGTTTTCATTCAAGATTGTAACATATTTGTTAAAATACGAGTAGGTACAATAATCTCAAACAACATTCGTAAATGCTACTTTAGAGTCAAAGCCATGTCTTTAGAATCTGCGTCAATACATTAACAACATTAATGAAATATTATCCCTATAACCAAATTGCGTAAATCTTAAAATCCAGATCCTTAAAATATAATTCGTAAAAGTCATTATAATCTGTAGTGAAAGTCAAGACGACAGTCTGATATTTTTGACTGTTGTCCGACGTGTGAATACAATTACTAACAACATTAGAAATAGGTATTATCCCCAAAACCAAATTGCGTAAATCTTTCTTACAGATTCGCTTAAAATATGTTTGGAATTTATATTATAGTACTCCATCGTAAAATTAGGAGCCTGCAAATGTGCATTCTCCTTTGCAAGATAATGAAGAATTTTTTTATAAATTATTATCATTAATCAAATAGATACATGAAATTCGTGTATTATTTTTTATTAAGAAAAACAGATATCTCATGAAATATTAGTTTTCTCGTCACTTTAATTTAATAATAAAAGTGTCATACAACAGTTAAATTCAACTAAAAGTTGAATTTGTAGCTTACGAATGAATTCAATCCTTATATCAAGGTTAAAAAATCGAGGGCGCCTCTAGCGGCGGAAGACGAATGTGTGCATCGGTGAGCGCACTGCAGTAGGAAAAACATTCTATTGTAAGTGTAATTTAACAACCTATATACTGACTACACCAACTATTAATGAATTGTTAGCCCCATGTTGTGACGTGTTACCAGATTTTTCAGGATAAAACATTAGTCAGATCCGTGTGCGTATTTTCTAACCTGAATCTAATTAGAATTGGCATATTATATTTTTGAGAACACTAATATTTATTCCACATCTACAACAGGTGCTGACCACAAATGTTATCGCGGCATAAACGGGCGTTCGAATTATTACCTACTACGCACCCAGTCGAGCGCGTTACATTACGTCATCACAATGGCATTATTACCTACGATATCCACATTAATTCAGTCGATACGTCGAGATAAGAACTGTTTCAAAATAATTATGTCACTGCACAAACATAAGAGAACATACCACACGAATCCGCACCACAATCAACTCGACCCTTTTATGGGAATGAGGATCAGCCCTTCCGCCATAGTATGAGTCCGCGTTTACGTCGCACCCCGCTCACCCGACGACTGACGGCCACAACCCCGCGCGGCGAATACAGACTCGCTCCGCGACTCGAATATCTCTCACAAAAAATACGCCGTCATCGTCGAAATGGCGGCAGCGGATATATTCAGCGCAGGGTGCACGGTAAAATATTGATTTATTAAAATTTATTGATTTACTCTCATGCAAGGGAAGATCACCCTACACTCGGTGGCGATATTTGGCTTTGAGCTGAACGTCAGTCTCAACTCGGCAGTCATACACGTCAAATTTGATCGTTTCCATTATGTTCACATATGTATTGACCTACCTTTGCATCTTAATATGTGCAAGGGATGAATTTTCCATGTGAAAAACATAAATCCATTCGTGTTGTCGCCATGTCAGCACAGTTTTTTCGTCTCTATCGCTCGCGGGGTTGGTCGCCCTTCTCGTGACGGCCGCCGCCGAAGACGACCGAACGCCGCCACTTTTCGCAACCGAACGCACCCGAGTCCGTACGGAAAATAGATTACAGGGCGCACTAGTTTATGTTATTTCAAAAAAATCACTTTGAAAATCACCAAAATGTTTCGTATTTTTAGGGAAACGTCTATAAATCATAAACTGATTAATTGAAAGGATTGTTCACTTCATAAAATATTTTGTTTTACGGTCAAACAAAATTTTCAGGAATTAAAGAAAAAAAATCCGCGCGTGATAGGTTACTCGGAAGTGTTTTAATAAAAATGGCCTACCGCCTCGGCGGGAGGAGTGGCAATGGGCAATGAGGTCGGTACCCTCTCTCTGGCACCCGCGCGCGCCCCTCCCTGCCGCTTCACTCCGGCACAGGGTTAGAAAGTTTCAAAAGTAGAATCGTGGAAAACACGCAACGCAGCAATAAAATCCTGGGTGTTAGAACGCACCGCATCTCGAAACAATCAGTGATGGTGGAAGAGGCTCGGGGGTGCTATAAAATCGACGCCTCTTAGAGATAGTCCACGTTTTACACAGCATTTGAGGACAAACGAGTTTGACTAAAGACGATTTTAGTCAAAATCATGGTTTCCTGTGATGAATTATTGAATTCCCCGATTTTTGTCTCGATTATTAATCAAAATAAATATGTGATGGGATTGTACGTGAAATTGCTTTAACGTAATACAAAATATTAATAAACAGTCAGGTCCGATTTCAATTATCTCTTATCAGGCAGCGCTCCCTGGATAGAGTCATATTGCAGGAGGCGGCACCAAATCTGTGGGCCATCAATCAATACCTTATCGTATATACCTACCTATACAACACAATTTTATCAAACTATTAGTCAACAAAAATAAAGATATTTCGTCAATCTTCTCCAGTTCATCCATAAAAAGACAGTCTATTCCAAGTTAAATCTCAGTTAACTGGCATATACTATACCATTATGTCATTAAATCATTATTATACTTACAGCATTATATAGAATAGGGCGTACTTCTATATTTAAATAGAAGTATATATAATTTATATAGAAGATACTTGGGAGAGGCCTATATATAGCAATAAATATATATATATAATAGGCAATAAATAAATAAAATACCAGATCAATATCTCAAATTTCCACAAGATTTTCAACGTAACCGTGAATAAAGTTTTTAGGGTATCTAGACTCGTGTACATATTTTCTAAAATTATTAATTAAATCATTACCATATAATCGTCCCAATGTTTCTTTGAAGCCAGACCACTGATAACGTCGATACCTGTCCCCGACGTAAACCTGCATGCCGTATCGATTGGCCGGGAGCGAGGTATAATTCAGTACCTAGTGACCTGACCTAGGTCATCGTGCCAGTGTTAGCTGAAGTCCTTACAGCGCACTGACCTAGTTTTCAGGCAGAGGCTGCTGCATAAAAGCTTGCCAACATACTTTCTCTACAATAACAAACGTGCCCTGAAATAAAGGTGACACGTTTCATGCAAAACGTTCAGTATGATGTCTATCTATATTTCCTATTAAGGTGTCGTAACGTCGGTTCCGAAACCAGTTGTAAATAATCCCAGTGTTTCTACACATTAATCAAAGAGTAACGGTATAAAAGCATGTAAGATCTATTCCATGAAATGTATGGTCGAAAGCCTCATCTTCGCTCTTTGAATGTTTCAAGTGTCCAATGAATAAGCAGATTTTGCAGTAACGGCGCAATGCAAACGGTCGGCTGTAACTGTTAAGTGTGCGAGTGGTAAAAGCTGCGAACAAAAAGAAATCCTTTCAGCTTTCTAACAGAGACGTGAGTCAACATAGTATAGTCGAGTTCGGGATGGGGAAGTATGGGATATTTAAATGCTCGTTCATCTTCTAGAAGTACCTTTACTTTAATAGGTATAATATTCCCATAAGACGCTATATGAATTATGAGGAACTATTATTCAGAACTTATATATTTTAGTGTTTGTAAACACTAATCAAATTAAAGCACAGAGTGAAGTGGAAAGGTTCTCACTTTTGAACTTTGGAAAAATTGCACTACATTCTAAAATTACTGTCTGTTCAAAAATTTATATTATAATTAACTCTATATATACCGTAACCAGCCCTTATATCGTCCACTGGACATAGATCTCCTCATGCACATTGTCTTGTACCTGTACATGTCTTGTACACGAGGGTCGCATGGTCTTAAAATTACATTAGGCCACCTCTATATTATATGCGATATAGGTACATATTGCTGGTCTCGATCGTAATTGCAATTTTTTTTTATCTATCTATCGATAAAGCTTTGATCTATATATCGATTGAGCAACAACATTTCAGCAGCTACAAATTTGCTGTGGTAATCCCTAAAAAGTAACAAAACTAAAACAATACACATAAAACAATGAGTTTAGAATACACACACCTATATGCCTACATAAAACAACGTGTTTACAATACACATATATACATAAAACAGTGTGTTTAAGATAGGATCTATAAAGTTCTTTAAGCATTTTTTTAAATATGACAAATCTACCTTTTTGATTAGTGCGTGCCATTTGGATTTTTTAAGGACGAAAGCATTTTATTCATAGTAAAGTAAGGTAGTTCTGTTTAAGTAGTAAACGTTCATAAAATATTACTTTTCCCTTAATGTGTTATTTTTCCATAGTTTACAAATCCACAGTTACTACATTTGAGATATTTGCGTTTTTCGTAGAGTTAATACACATATAAGATAAACATTCGCGTTAAGACCCGTTTAAATAGATAAATACCACAGTTACTGTTGAAAAAGCAGTGTAAGCACTTTTATCTCTAAAGAGATAAAAGAATCCAATCTTACATTCTAATAGCTTCAAATTGTCAAAAATATTGGGGACAACAGTAGGAGGAGGTAGAAGGGCCCGTCCTGCTAGAATCGGTGCGGCTAACGGTCGGGCTTCGGTTCATTGACTCGATTCGGACGCTCAATTTTAGTCGTGTACTGTTAGATATCTCACGGCATGCAATAACACACTCTGCAGTAATAACAATGAAGTGTGATCCGAGGCTGCCGAGCAGATCAAACATCCTCCGTCACACCTTCCTGATCCAGGGACAAGTACGACGAGGTAATGGCGACGGTTTCGTTACTATTTATCTGGAAGTTAAATATTAAAGTCATGCTCGTTTATAAGTGCGAGTATGGGTTCTTTAATGGTTCTTTTAATTAATCTTTTCCTCTCATATTATTAATTATATTTAGGCACCATTATTATTAAACTTATTTTTAAAATGTTACATTGAATTTCTCCACAACAATTAATAAAATCTAACGAACTTAAACTACAAAAATATTGATTAACAAAAATTCATACTAGTTTAAATTATAAGTTACACCGGGACACATCTGAATTTTTTCATAAACTTCATAATTAACCGGGTTATCCCTTAAGGGCGGTAGGCATCAGCTTGCATGGATGTGTTAATCGCAGGGGAGCACACAAAAGTAAGAACTCGATCTTAAAACTGTATAATGGTAATTGACCGTTAAATTTAAAAAGCTTTCATTGCCAAAACCGCTTAAATATCGGTTTTATAAGAGTGAAACCGAAAAAATCGTTAGAGAAAGAGATGGGAAGCATGTCAGGGTCCGCAATATTTTCACTGGTTTTAGCATACCCATATCGCAGATGTCTATCAGCGACAATATCTGCACTTCTAACTACTTAGACCAGAACCGGTTTGAAAATTAACCTGTGTTAAATAAAATATTCCTTACTTAATGGATTGAGTTACAACACAGTTTTTATAAACGTTATAATCATTAGGAATTTACCTCTTTTTGGTATATCTTTCAATGGCGTGAAAATTTAAATAACCATCACAAGACTTCATTACCGAATCTGCTGTTACAGCGTAAAATTTAGGAGCTGGGCAAAATTTTGCAGTTTTATTATCAAGATTTAGGCATTCATTTACTTACCTTACCTCATTTACTTTGAAACTAACATTTTAACCAACAAAAAAAAAATAGAATTAAGCGATGAAACTGGAATTTATTTTTACCCTCTTTATACCCGTAAATTTACAAAATGTAAAAATGTTTATCACATGTCTTATTACTGTAGCTATCAAGTAATAAGCAAATATAGGTCAATGAGATATAAGCTGTTAAAATAAACCTAAGAATACTTCTTTTTCTGTGGGTTAGAACCACTTGACCACGAATTCTTGTTAAATGTGTCACCGTGAAGTGGTGGGAGCGGCCCGACTCCTGCTAACTCCCAGTTCCGAGAAGGGCGATCGGGCGAGAGACATTTCTTTCCGACTAAACCTTATAATAATATTTATAATAAAGTATATTAACTTATATTTTTGTTAACTTTGGACTTAGTGAAATAATAAAAGCTCATTAACTATAACTGCATTCCTTTATTGCTAAGTGTCTAAGTATCTGCTTACGAAACAAAACCAATTTTGGACTAATATTCTACACGTAACCATCAGTAATTCAAAAAATAATTTGTTAACTATCAACTACTAAGGACGATTTCAATAATAATTACCTACTCATTAATATCTAATTAAAATTCTTATAAACGCGTTTGATATTAAATAATGTTGTAAAATAAATAAAGGTAATAATAACATTTACATATTGGTTAGTACTGTGTTAATATTTCCTCACCCCTAAATTATAAATTGACTTGACTCGACCGACTTGCTCACCTGATAACGTCATATAATAATAATAATAATAACATCTAGATTAAATATTGTAGACGTAATTTACTGGACATAAAAGTTACTGGTTCAATACTACCTAAAAAAATCGGATCTACAAAATGCCAACTTTCAGGACAGCGTTTGGAATACGTTTTGAAAGGACATTTCAAGTAAAAGAGACATTATTTACATTTGCATTTGCAATAAATCCGTAAATATCAACATTCTGTTTTACCGATTGTATAAATACGTTCATTATATACAGTAGAAAAAAAAAGATTAAAACGGGAAATTAAAAAAATCAGGACAGGATTTTGACGAAAAGTTACTGACATCACTAGACATGGGGATTTCCTAGTCGCTCAAAAAATCTACGTCTAGATGCATTTTCTTTCTTTGTATCTTATTTTACTTAAAATTATATTCCGGTCTCATTGTTATTTAGAGACATTGTCTAATAAAAGCTAATGTACGGTAGGTACACAAAAAACAAAAAAAAAAATAAGTTTGAGCTCGAAGAGCTGAGATATATTAATACTGTAACCAAAATGTCTTTGAGCTCTCGGAGCTCGAAGAGGTCGAAAGCGTATGAACACATATTTTTGAAAAATATGGGCATTTATATTTTTGAGTTCAAACTCAATAACGTATGAACAATTACATTTTCGAGCGGTTCGAGCTCGAAAATAGCGGGAAGTTTTGGGGATGGCCCACAGGGTCAACCGTTTACCAGATTTTATTTTGTAGTTTTTATTCCTATAAAATTTTCTTGTTTATGAGCCATTTCTCTATATACAATTTCTTGAGGGACTGTCCCCCCTCCCGGCCAACTACCCACTCGGGCCTAACACAACCTGTCGGCCGTGGTACAAACTACAAAAATAGTCTGACACATGTAAATATCACTATCTAAGTAAGTATCTTATTTCTGTCTGACTACAATGACATTTCTTTATTACTTCTTGACAGACAAACATTTGAAAGCCCGCTTCAATTCAGTGTTGTCATAACAAAATAATAATCTAACTATTATTTTCCACAGATATTTTAACAAAACATTTCAATGGAAACTTTTTTTAAATAAAACTATCTTACATTTGTCCGTCCTTATAAAAAAGGATAAATTCAAAATCGTTTTATTTTATTAACTTCATTTTGTTTTTTTGGAATATGGATCTGCGTTGTCCGAATTAAAATTTATTAAAACAGGAGTGCAATGTCTCGCAAGAGTTAACGTGTTGTTGTGACGTTGACAAGATCCACCCATTTCGTACATCGTATTTAACATTAACATACATGCAACACCTTCTCGCTATACACCCTCCAGTTGTCATATAGCATGAACATGTCTCCAGACATTTCTTACTGAGAAAAAACTTAAACTATGAAAGAATACTTTATTGTCCAATTTTATCGAGTGCAAATACGCTTGAGAGCGAACATTATCTTACGATATGTCATGTCTTCTCACACTTTATCGGATCGTTCGCGCAATCAGGACACCTGTCGTTATGACGGCTTGCTGTCTAGAGACGGCGACCCGGCATCAGCAGCCGCTGCCCGCGATATGTACCGTTACGTGCGGCCCATCACTAATTCGGTCTCACGAAAGCTCGACTTTTAACGGCGAATCAATTAACCCTAAACTATTTCCGGTGTGCATGGTGAGTGTTAAAGTTTCCTTTAGGACTTATGTATATAATACTTATATTGATCTTTAATTTTCTTTGTATTTAATACTTCCATTTATTATTTATCAACTCTACTACCCGGCTTTTGCCCGGTTAGTAATGTTAACATAGTATATATTTTATTTATGGATTATTCTTACTTTATCTCCCTTAACAACTCGAAATCTAAATGAGACACAGAGATAGAAACATTATTATTAATAATTAATATAGGGTTATTGTCTTATACGTCGATAGACAGTAGTTTTATGAGTCTTAGCAAATTATATTTTATATTCTTATCTTTATTACAATCAGTCGTACAACAACATGTTAAAGGAGATGAAAATATTTCAAGAAATAAAGAAATGGACTGTAGTTTTTAAAAGCCCTGTCCCTGGTGCTATTTTTCTTGTCTTTAAACGTCGGCCGCTCATAACTTTTTCTTACACTAATTTGCTGGTGTTTGAAGTGCCTCAACGGGTCGACCGGAGCGAGGTTTGTCGTCGATGGACTCTCGTCTCAATCGAAACTGCTTTGATGGAAACTCTTTGACGATGGAAAATGATGGAGAAGAATCCCCGTACAGATTATCCAATCTGTGTTTGATCGGTCGGGCTAACACCCTCCTTTATAAGGAATTTAATCACAGCACGACATTCCATTTCAACATTTTAAAGGTTTTCCTTCCTGTTGTTCTAAGACTCGAGAAATCAAAACTAACGAGGGTTGAACTCAAAAAATTATACACGAATTAGCAGGATAAATGACAATTAGTACACGTATAATTTGTTTTTTTAGACATCTAGAAATATGTCAGGCCAGAAACTTTTGGACCTCACTGGCTTTAAGCATTATATAAAATAAAATAATTATATAAATACATAATCTCATAAAATACTCATTATATGTATCAAATTATATGTATAACGTGTTATTACAATTTATTTATACAATTATAATATTTATATTTATTTATTCAAATTATATTTATAATTATAATTAACAATTGATTCTGCCTTTTCCTCGGTTATGGTAATTAGGCTATGGTTTCAATTTTTGCTCAATGGCTGTATTCTGCCCTGCTAGGAAGTAAAGAAATTGGTAACATTTATAACAAAGGCTTAAGTAACATTAAACAAACAGAATAAATAGTAGTTATTCTTTTGTTTTATCCAAAACTGCAAGTTTCTAGCTTACCTACTTTTATAAAAAATGTTACCAATCTTTTTTCGCATTTTTCTCGAATGTCATCAAAATGCACTGTGCCTTTTTTTCAAAGCAGTGTTGATCTTTGCCGTTAACAAAATATCCTTGAATATAACAATTTTATATTTATTTTTAATTTTTGCATTTTTCACATATTCAAACATTAAACGGGTTTCAAATTCGTACTTTATTATTCTCGACGTTTTTCATCTGGGTTACACCAACCACGGTCACGAGCTGAGCTGATAGTTTATGACTATGATTGGTGTATCTCAGCCGAAACCTCCTGTAAAGAAATGTAAACATTATGTGTTAGACCCTTTTGCCTAATAGATATTATAAATTTATATTATATTTATATATATAAATATTATAAATTTATATATATAATATATATATAGATATATTATATATATATAGATATTATATTTATAAATTTATAATATTATAAAGATATTATCATTTCTTGTCATTTGCTCGTCATACCCTGATTCCTCAATGCCTTTCTCATAGTGTACTTTTTCATTTATGTTCTGTTTTAAAAATTCGTTGTAGATGAGAGATGTTATGTGAGATGCATACTGACCTTTAAACTTGTAGTTTAGTGCCATACTTACAGATAGATTCGAATGCAAACAACGTCTGATTATTACTTCAAGAGCAACCGAGTGATGTCACTGCTAATATGTTGAATTATTCATTTAAGGGAACGGCTCATACTCGTAGGTTATCTGTTAGAGCCGGCTCCCACTATGTCGTCCCGACACTTTTACCAACACGACAAAAGTTCCAGATATCACAGTGGCTACACTAATAGGAGCTAATTTTGCTAGCGACTTCGCCAGCGTGCTCACTATATCACGGAATATTAGTTTTGTAACTCATATTTTTGAATATTATGTCCTCTTCATGGGTTCCAAGAGGGTCCATATAAAATTTCAGCTTTATTCAACTATCCGTTGAATGCATAAAAGCATTTCAAGCACACAAAAAAACAGAATGAAAACAGTATTTTTATATAATTATTTAGTATTCACATTTGAACAGATACGATGAAAATATTGTGAATAACATTTTTTCCGTACGTTTCGTCACAGCCAAAATACGACAAAACTGTCGCGTCAGAAGTTCGTCACTTCTTTGTATAGCACTGGTGACACTTGTGCTGACGGGGCGCCGCGCCTGTTAGCTACCGCTCCCACTACAGCTTTCCGCTAATGAATTCCACCAATAATTCTACTAATCAGCTCTGCATGGCAGTGTGTGTGCAGAGAGGATAATTTTTATTGATTATCTTAATTATTCTGTTTGAGTATTTTGGAATTATTCCCACATTAATGGCATAGAACTTATGGGAAAACGTCGAATAACGATTTATCGCCACGACATAGGGAGCACCAACCCCTAGATACACATAGATGCTTAGCAAGTAGCGGAATTCTCGGATCCTACGTTTTGCTCTTAGAATAAAGGCTCACAAAGTAAGTAAAGTCACAGGCCACAAAATTTTCACTAATAAATATGTCGTTATCTCTGCAATAGATTTGTTGTCGGCATGGGCTCACTTTGGTTAACTTTTTCTAATTTAAAATTTCATTCCTTCAAAATTTAAGATTATATTTACATATATTTAGAAACATGTTACTCGTATGATGAGATGATGACACAGCAATATTTTATCTAAAAATATCTAAGTAAGTGAATCTAAAAACTATTATTTTTTTAGATTCACTAATCTCAAAATCTGAGAAACCATAACCGACAATAAGGTCTGTTGTATTTGTCACGGAATTACTTACTTAGGTACTTTTCAAACCAATTATTCAGTTAAGTTAATTTTATTTACGATACCATTCGTCTGATAGTAATAACTTAGTAAAAAAACTGTAAAAAAATATTTGCAGATTATATTGTATACAGTTATTATTATTACAATATATTCAATATTATTTAACGATTTATGCAACAGTATAAATGACATTTTTGAAGTTTCTAAAATTATAAATAAACATATTTTCATCAAGTTTTCACCCTACTACGACAGAGTCCCTCACTATTCCAACCCCCTAGTAGCAGACAGCCTAACCTATGTCCCCGATAGGAATGACCCTCTCCGTTGCCGTCGTCGACGTCGTCCTCGGCAGGTCTTAAACTACCCCAACGACCCAATTACTGCTGTCAATGCGGTTCTTACACTACACTCACAGGCTATACATATACACCGTCCCCGCCGGCGGAGACGAGGACGTCCCCCTCGTTACACCGTGAACACACACCGGTCTTTAGCCAACACTTTTACCAGGTATCGGCACGTGCCTGGACGATTCTCACAGACTCGCGATCCTGCAGTACCCTCCCAAAGTGACGCTCTAAGCCGAGGTCCGTTCCTTCCGCCGGACTACCCGCGAGGGAAACCTTTGACTGTTGCTGCACACACTCTTTGCTCCTGGCTGAGCGCCTTCTGCGGTCGCCCTAAACTATACATATCCAGTGACTCTTGAAAGGCCATTAGGCCCACAAGAATTTAGCCATTCCGAAAAAAAAAGAAAAGCGCAGACTGTAAAATAGAAGCTAACCTATTATATTTCTATTCAATCCCATCGAGTGTAGAGTACAAGAGTACGGGTGGGATAAAGAGCACTTCTTGTGCCATTATACTTTTTATTCTCCATCCCATCGCCCTCGGAAGAATAGCAACGCATCCATCGCAAGTACTTTTTCTAAATTTCCGAAGGTAGGTGACCGATTTTAATGAACGAGGTGTCGTTAGATTTGTCTTGATGTCGCGAGTGCTATTGACGTAGTCGTTTTCTTATAAATTAGAAAACAGTGGATTTTAGGCGGCATATTGTATGTTTCAATAAAATTAAAATTTATGAAACTCATTAAATGGTATCAAGTTAAAGGTCTTGAAAGGCTATTCCGAAAATATATATAATATTAGTATTTAGACCGACTACTCCCGTGAAATTGAACATAATTTTTATCAATGTTGTACGATAGGCCAAGAAAGTGGTATACCAGTTTGTAAAGAATATCCTAGCTATTGAAAATATCGCTAAGATTGAATCTTGGAATTGGATTCTAATACTAAAAGAGATTATTATTTTATTATTTATTATTTTCTACAATACATATAACATTTCAATGAAAACCATTACTACCTATTTAGATTGGAAAAGAAAAATAATATCGTTATCTAGTTCCTTATTTAAAAAGGAAAATAACATTGCCATTTGTCAAATAATTCTTCAATTTTAATTTTCATCTTCAAGGGACAATAAAATAATTCCAATGACCCACAATTTGTCCATTCTCGTGAGGGTACAAATAGTTGCTCAATATAATAACCCTAGGCCTAGTATAATATCCTTATATGAATTATAAGGTACATTATAACATAAATATAAATTATAACACTGTGTACCTAATACATGGTTAATGAGGGACTACCTGTAAGGTGTAATAGAAACAAAAGTTGTCGATATATGAATTCCTTATCCTTATATGAATCCTTATAGGCCTAGCCTAGTATGGCCTTATAATGTTAGTGAAATATCTAGAAATTGTAAGTTTTATGCAGTGTAATATTTTTTTTATAGAAGAAAAAGTGGCAGATGAGCATACAGTCCACCTGATGACAAGTGGATACTGTCGTCCATAGGCATCCGAGATACATACCAACATCAGTCCAGAATGACAAACGTTGGCACGCTTCCGGATGCCCTGCCTACCTTTACAGATTAAGGAACGGATTGTGAGAAATGGTTAGAAAAATGGGGAGGGATAATATAGGATGGAAATGGGCTCTGGCATATCTCACTCACTACCGATACACGTACGTACATTGGGGAATACGATAAAGTAGGAAATTTAGTACATTTTATGGTAGTCTTCTGTGAGAGAGGGGTAACGTGGCCAATAGAGTGCGCCCAGCGGCTCTGGGAATGTAGCATCCACTCTCCATGCATGCATTGGTTTATTTATATGTCTATATAAAATATAAATGTTTATTTTTATTCTCGAAATTATACTATACTATACTCTACTGCACCGCACTGCACTACTGTACTATACTATTTTTACTTTTAGAGACGGACTGTTCGTTTTTGCATTATTTGGGAAGTCGAGGAGAGAAATTTGATGCATCAAAGATGAAGCGATCGTCCGCTTGTGGTCTCGAATGTTAAGAGAGAATGAGACCTAAATATGAAGTAATGGTTTTAGATCGACAAATTTTAATGTGCTTCAATCTTCAAATGTAGTCATTATATGGGAGGTCATGTGGGGATCCGATATCTGCTCATAGTTTGCAGGCTTGTGGAGATTATTGTAGTGTACATTATTTTCATTGTCCTCCATACTATTTTATTAAATAACCACAGGTATTAATTGAAAGTATGCATCTTGAGAGGCGTGTGGGAAACGACTGGCGAGAACAGTGTGAACAGTGACGTTATACCGCAATTCGCTGACAACGTAAAACACCGTGCGCGTTTTGCGTGCACTCTGTCAACAGCTGTGTCCCTACAGCAGTTCTCTTAATCAAAAATTTAACAAAAAAAGTTAAGATTAAACATATAATACATTACTAAATTACGTTAATGCCGAGTAGGTTACATCGAATAGGTCACATTGTAAAAAAACATTACTAAGCATTCTGATGAACACCGCTTATCGCTGCGTTGGTATTTTATTTCATAAACATTGTTACAAATTCAACGCCTTCATATTTTACAGTTTTTAAAAACATTTTAAACAACCACTACAGAAAAAAAATTATGCGTTATAGTTTCATAACTTATGAAACTATAAATTTGCACACACTTGTGAGGAAGATTTCGCCGATTATGAATACCGCTGGATCCATACTATCTGCGTTGGTAGTCCGTCGACCAGTCATTGTCGCGCAAAGTTATGACCACGTTGCCCTCCTCCAGCAGCCTGAAGTGGTTGACCTTTAAACACGTTTCCTTAGCGTTTCTTTAGCCATGATCCAGTGCTTATGTTCAATAAACTCAAGTTGGGTTTTCTAGTGCCAGTTAGCAGGATGTCCCTGTGCATTCGACGCGAATAACATAGTAGCAATTGGATTTCCAAATGGTGTAGTCATCAGCACGTGGCAACCGTACGAGGTGATTTTCTCGTACATGTGCCGACGTGATTTTTATACCCCTGGTAGGAAAAGGGGGAGTCCTCTCCTGCCCACTGTTCAAGTTCAAACGCGTTCACATTTTGTAGTTCACTAAATGTTCAGTCGGGAGTCATCAATGTGGAGGTTAAAATTTATGATGTAAGATGTAGCTTCAGAAGGTACGATAAATAACTTTCATTGTCCTCCATACTATTTAATTAATCATCACAAGGATTTATTGAAAGTATGCATCTCATGACGCGTGCGTGAGACGACTGGCGCGAACAGTGTGGATAGTAACGCTATACCGCAAATTGTTGACAACATAAAACACCATGTGCATCCTGCGTACACTGTCTCAACACTGTACCTACATGGTTAATGAGGGACTACCTGCAAGGTGTAATAGAAACAAAAGTTGTCGATATTTATGTCATTTAGGTACGTGGACAATGAAGGGCGTTCTTATGATAGTCCAGTTTGAAACCATTGTAGAGTTTTTGGGTTTAGATCGAATCACATAGTGTAATATGATCATGTGAGTTTTTATAAAGAGAAAAAATATTTTGCTGATCATTATTTCAACCCAACCCATCATCATTGATTATATTGATGGTGTTTGAGTTGATTATGATCAACCCAAAGGTTAGCTGGTAGAAAATACCTTAAGGCCTTTGTACAATAATGTCCAATATATTTTTTTTTAATATATAAATTATACTTATATTAAATTGAATCTAGTGACTTGTTTCAATAGTAGAAATCAACATAGTTCTAAAGGTAAAATAGATTTATCATATTACTAGGAAAATAAAATTACTCAAAATAAATGATTCTCAGTTCCATCAATTCAAACTAGGAATATGCAGCAAAGTACCGACGTCATGAAATTGATAAAGAAGACAGCAGTATTAAAGATCAGATTGTTTTGCAGGCGAAAATAGCCCTTATCGTTCTAGGACGTGCAACGCACTGTCGACCTTAGCGTGGTAAACCACTTTCTTGGCACGCCGTATGTTGATTGACATAAAACTTGCATTGGACTTTTTTTTGATTCAGATCATCTGAATTTGATTGAGATGGTACTGAAATTTATATATAAGGTAGTACAAAGAGATTTCCTATGAATATTATAAAAATCCGACATGTTGAATATATCGTGTACAAAATTTCAAAAGTTCGCTTTAAAGGTTTCACTTAGCCAGGTTAACTCGAACAAACAGATACAGAAAATCTCCAGCAATCTGACGAGAGTGCGAAATAAATCGAAATATAAAATTTTATGATGGCCGCCACACAAAACTTAATTGAAAACTGACAACTTGCCAACCCGCTTGGCCAGAGTGTGACTTTTTAAGGCTATACATCTCTCATGCCCATGACAATGTACATGAGAAGGCCCATGTAGAAGCAGTGGACCCTAAAAGGGCTGGTTACGATTACGGTAACTGGATGAGAAGAGTAGGGGAGGGGTGTGTCAATAGTTTTTTTTTTAAAATCACCATAACCTTTTAATTATACATAACAATATCAAAATTTCTGGACACAAGATAGGCACACTTATCATTTATTAATCAAACAATATAAAAAAGAAATACAATTACACGTTATTACTACAATTGCACTTCAGGAGCTTAAGTCGGAATGTAACAATTGTACCATCAGGTGGGGTAGTTGTGACGTTACCCAGGGGCAATAGTTACAGACTTGTACACATCACATTTATTAAAACATTAACATGTTTTCATAACATATTTTTGTAAGATGCTATAGAATGGGACATATTAAATTTCTTTGCAAAATAAAAGCTTACATAAAATTGATTTACATTAAAATCAACAAACTTTAATCATAATTTTATGAAATAAACGAAGAAAACTATATTAAAATTACAAATTATAAAATTAAATCCTGCGAGCATGATAACAAATGATAAAATTCTATTCCGATAAACAATTAAGGCAAGTAAAAAAGGGATCGTTGTTTGCACAACTACTGTGTGCCCATTTGTGGCAGTCAGTGCACTGCTACCAATCTTCCTTACTGTGATAGTATGTTTTAAAACATACAATTTAAATATTAGAATCGTCGTTCTCAGAAGAATCATCAGAATAATCAAGGTTTTTCTTCTGTCGAGTCTTTTTTTTTTTGCAACTCCAAATTAGCAATTTTAGGTATTTTTTTCGCCTCTTTCTTTCTCTTCTCTTCCTCTAAAGCTTGTTTCTCTGGAGTATCTGTATATATAGCTGTTTTACCCTTTGATCTACCAGTCTTCGATTTTACTTTAAATTGGGCTTTAGGAAGAGTTCGGATTTCCCCCAGAGATCGACGTTCTATATTTTTCGGTGGCGTTTTATTTAAAGAAATAGCAGACTCTTGCGAAGGTTCCATTAATCTTTCATATTCTACAATATCTTTAGAACATCCGGCTTGAGGTTCACTAGAAGTTTCATATGGCATGTCGGTGACAGACGCTGGTGCAAAATCGTCTTCTTGGAAAACCTGATCATTAAATGGCCATATTCCCGTGTAAACAAATCCAGCTATTATATTGGCTGCTGTTGCAGCTGATAATAACGCAGTTTTAACAAGTTCAGGCAAATCATATATGGTCATGCGTTGACCTGGATGGTTTCGCATCCAAAGATCTGCTGCAGCGTTGAATCTCGATTTGAATGGACCAAATACGGATCTATCAAAGGGTTGAAGCTTATGGGACGTATGTGGGGGAAAAGACAATATAGAAATAAAATTTTCTCTGCAGAATTCTATTACAGGAAGGTTAATATGAGAACTGTGGTTATCCATTACTACCAACACACGATTCTCTTCACTTGGTTTTGCAAATTTTATAAAATGTTGCATAAATAACAGATAGTCTTCCTCTTGCATCCAACCACTTTTGTTACCAGATCCACTACTACCTGGGGGTCCATTTTGTATAAAATGAGGCTGAAAACCTTTCCTAGGAAATACAAAGAAGGGGGGTACAGAATTACCAATGGCATTAACAGCCAAACAAATTGTGACCAAAGTCCCACGTTCTTGTGAAGTTATTGACCCAACCTGTTTCATGGCTTTTTCCGCTAACACTTTCCTCGGTTTCTGAGTTGTAGTGACCCCTGTCTCGTCGATATTATATATATTTTGTGGTTGGAACTTCAAGCGATCCATTATTTCAGCCAAATTAGAATAATTTTTTTCTACATTTGGTTTATTAAAATTCATAGCTCTGGCAAGACTGGTTGCTTCAGGGCGCCTTACTGATAAATTTGGATGTCGTTTCATAAAGGCTTTATACCAATCAATGCTCGCCATTCCTGATGGTTCCCATTTCTTTGGATAGTTTAATTTGTGGTCTTTTGCAAACTCAAATGCTAATTTGCGCAGATCTCTTGTAGTCAAACCAAAATACAATTTACAGGCACTAGTACAGTAAGACACAAACTCGTGTTCATTTTCTTCTGTGAAAACCCTGTTGTGTGGCTTATAACCTGTACTGAATCTTCCCATCTCTTTGTACTTTTTAACATATCGAAACAGAGTCATAGGGCACATACTTAAGTTCTTGGCTACACTTCTGCATGTTTCTCCTCCAATGACTCGGTTACAGGCTTCAATATACATTTCTTCAAGCATGGTACCCCTGGCAGATTTACGAGGCCGTTTATAAATCATTGTACATACTTCTGAAATTTAAAAAATATACAGGGATTACAATTAAAGACTTACTAAAATATTATAACAAATAGGGTGTCAATTGTTACATGTAACAAACGCCACCCGCATTTTTGTAACTTATGTCCCACCTCTACGAAATTTCATAAATATAACTAGAAAATTTTAATTATTGTGAAAATTCCAATAACACTTACCTGGAGATAAACAAATTGTGACCAAAGTCCCACGTTCTTGTGAAGTTATTGACCCAACCTGTTTCATGGCTTTTTCCGCTAACACTTTCCTCGGTTTCTGAGTTGTAGTGACCCCTGTCTCGTCGATATTATATATATTTTGTGGTTGGAACTTCAAGCGATCCATTATTTCAGCCAAATTAGAATAATTTTTTTCTACATTTGGTTTATTAAAATTCATAGCTCTGGCAAGACTGGTTGCTTCAGGGCGCCTTACTGATAAATTTGGATGTCGTTTCATAAAGGCTTTATACCAATCAATGCTCGCCATTCCTGATGGTTCCCATTTCTTTGGATAGTTTAATTTGTGGTCTTTTGCAAACTCAAATGCTAATTTGCGCAGATCTCTTGTAGTCAAACCAAAATACAATTTACAGGCACTAGTACAGTAAGACACAAACTCGTGTTCATTTTCTTCTGTGAAAACCCTGTTGTGTGGCTTATAACCTGTACTGAATCTTCCCATCTCTTTGTACTTTTTAACATATCGAAACAGAGTCATAGGGCACATACTTAAGTTCTTGGCTACACTTCTGCATGTTTCTCCTCCAATGACTCGGTTACAGGCTTCAATATACATTTCTTCAAGCATGGTACCCCTGGCAGATTTACGAGGCCGTTTATAAATCATTGTACATACTTCTGAAATTTAAAAAATATACAGGGATTACAATTAAAGACTTACTAAAATATTATAACAAATAGGGTGTCAATTGTTACATGTAACAAACGCCACCCGCATTTTTGTAACTTATGTCCCACCTCTACGAAATTTCATAAATATAACTAGAAAATTTTAATTATTGTGAAAATTCCAATAACACTTACCTGGAGATAAAGCCTGGTTCCAAACAACTCTTTCTATACCACTACCACCTAGATACGTTAATTATTTGTAAAGTTATTGAAAAAAGTTCTACTGCGCCGGCAAATAATAAACCTACGTCAAACACAAACAAATTTCAACTGTCGAAACAGGATCGCTTCAATAGGGCCTACAACTCTGTCAGTAAAACAGTATCATATCCGGCATCTTCTGACGTATAAATCGTTTAGCTCCAGGGAATAGATGGCGTTCTATTGACATTATAACATTCGTCCCTCTATAACAATTGACACACCCTCCCCTACATCAGGGTCGTGTGTGGCGGAAAGCATTGCGTGAGGCCTATATCCAGCAGAAAAACAACAGGTTGATGGTATGACATGGTATTTACGTTTCGACATTATGGTCAAATGCTTGTAAAAAATGACGTAGATGTTGCGAAGAAGTCGTACATCAATTTAGCAAAAATATGATTCTTTGCACTTACTAAAAACCTACAATAAGTTAATTATTTAACTTATTGCGACCACCATTTATTTGTTTTGAGTCGGATACTGAATTTTCAGATCAGTACAGTAATTTATAAAAAAAAAACAAGCTAACCAGTTAGTGTATGCAGCAAATACGCAAACTTGTTTCATTCATTTTAGTTTATTTCAATATAAGTGTTCATTCATTCAATATAGGTGTTGGACGCGGGTGGGTTTTTTGTTCTTTAAATAATTGAGTAATTTTTTCATGTATCGCAGATGCCCATGGACAACAGTATCCACTTACAACCAAGGTGGATTGTCTGCTCATCTGCCAATAAAAATACTGAAAAAATTACAAACGGCACGGAAACGCTCTTAGATAACATACTTGCGAAGGTTTGTTTTGAAAGTGCGTGGTTATAATAATGGCATACACGTTCATGAACAATCTTACTATACGTATAACTTGTACTTACCTCTATACCTTGTGGGTTGGCCCGTTTTGTGTTCTCTGAACTACTACAGAATTTTTTCAACTATCGCTTATTTGGCGGTGAATAACAATTACATTGAAAAATTCAGGAACATGTGTATATCTATCCGATAATATCTATCCGTCAGCAATATCTCTAAAAAGGTCTTTCTCCATTTGGTCTGAATAGTTATTAAAATAAGGCCGATTGTTAACAGCACCAGTCAAGATAAAATTTCGCTCTATCCGTATAAAAAATATTCAGCTAAAAATTCTAGAGTTTTATGAGCCCTATCCAACTTTGTTGGTGCATTTTTTGAAAGTTTATACCGTTGTAATTTTGGAACTAGTGAACCGATTTGATCCAACATCAAACGTAGCCGAGACATAGATTACATAATCCTGCCGAGATGTAGACCCAAACTATTTTTCTGCCAAATTTCATTTCAATAAAATGCGCTCTCGAGTTAGTCTACAAATTTCGTTATAATAATATATGATATCATAATACGAGTAGTTATATACTGGAAACTGATTGGTGATTTCAATTCCAGATGGGCACCCTTAGTTGAGTTGTAGTCAATTTTTTCTGAGAATCGAATCTGATTTCTCCGATGGTAAAATCTGAGTTAAATGTAATGTAATGATCGATAGGTAAATTATATATCAGGAGTCTGAGCGAAGTGGAAGTGTCAGTGATACTTTTACCTAAAAGCCAGGAGAAAATATAAAGTACGGTTAGTTCTGAGGAATTAATGAATAAGACTCGCAAGTGATATGACCTACTATACGAAAAGTTAAAATTAAATATATTTTTGTATTTCACATACATATCTCGACGGCCCCTACGTACATCATCCAAACTTAAAATTGTCGATTTTTTTTAATCGTTAAATCGGCTTCTCTAAATCTATATTTGACATCCTGCTAATGAAACAAAGTCAAAACCTTGTTTATGGTAGAAATTTAATTGGTAAAACATCGAAAACAACAAACATTTCCGGAGTAGTAGTACCATAAGCAAACTTTAAAACACTGGTGAAAAGTGTCAAAAATCACTTTCGATGATTTACGTAGGGGCCGTCTATCTATGTAGGTACAGGCTTAAATAATTGGGTACATCAGCGCAAACCACTGTTACTCCCGTCCACGCGTCTTAGGTTTCGTCTGAAAATCAGCGGTGTATCAATTTGGGTACACAGCTTGTGTTGATACGGATATTCTCTGGGCACACACACGACCGCACAGTTATATTGGATTGTTTAACCTTAAGTTTTTAACTGTTTGTTATCTTAACTGTTATTAATTTAATCCTTGTAAAATTTCGAAATGTTTATGTATGTGATCTCTTATGTGAATGAAATAAAAAAATTATCTACCTATTTAGTCGGATAAATTTGCGTCTTTACTGTGATCTGATTATAACAATGTGGTAGTAGATGAGGGCAAGCAAAATGGCGGGCATGGCGCGGACGAGCAGGCGCGCGCCCGAGTGGTTGTGATTGCGTAAGCGCACGGGGCCGATTTCTAGCGCGCTCCCACGCGACAAGGTCGGCGCTTCGGAGGACTGCTCCCACTAGCCGGTGCTTATTCACTAACAATATCAAGTTATGAACGGTATGTACCTTATGAGAACACAGTCACTGACAAGGGCGACAAGGGCAGGGTAAATAACAAATTATAAGAATATTTCTCCTTACGACACGCAAGCTACGAGTAAAATGTATTATTCATCACCAACGTTAACTAAACGTTATATGACTTTGAACTGGTCTTAGACGGTATCAACATTTCGCAGGTAGGTATCTAAACTGTAGATGTAGATATGCAATTAGCGCTAAGTGCCGTTTTATCGTCGTGTTTTATGATACGCCGCGCCGATCAAAGGGATAAATCAAAACCTTCGCATGGAGGTGCACAAATGACATGTAATGTGTTGGCTGCTTAGTAACTGTATTTATGTACCTATGTATGTAAGTAGTGTAGGTATATGTAAATAGAGATTATCTCTACTACCACCATCACGGCGAGACCTTGAGCTGCGACGACGCCTACCTATCTCAATTACATTACACTATACATAACAGCACAAATCTGTGTTTTATTTAAATAAATCAAGTTTGTCGATGCAAAGTCGCACGCTTCATATTTGTCTATTAAGTACCTACTTTTACAATTGTATATTACCTTTGTAAGTACGAGTATATACATTCGTACACCCAATTATCAAGTATTTTCTCAAGTTACACTTAAATTTATGTGTAAAAATTTGAGTAAGTGTAACTTGAGAAGATATTGTTAATCGATTAGTGTTTCTACACCAACATACTAACATTTAAGTACTTATAATTTGTACACATTGATAATATATATCTACCAATGCTCAAAATCTACGAACTTTAAAGAGGAGAAGGAATAGCAGGAGAGAGGGATAGAAATTAAACCGAAATTTTCTATTCGTTTGCGCTAATCAACTTATGATAAGACTGCGCTTTTTACTACGGCGGCGCGGCGTAGCATATTGACTACGAAGACGTTATAATTCGAATTAAAAAAAATCGATTTCGAAAAATAAAAGTAACAGAAAATATAAACATTTAAAAAAAAATACATATTATAATATCTAATTAGTGCTCTTGAGTGATTTATTTAAAAGATTAACACCGTTTATCATATTATTGTGCCGTTTTACTTTACATAAAATTGTAGGTACATAGAATATAGACACATGCAATGTTCACTGTAATTAATTACAATTAATAAGTAACCTTTTATAATTAAACTGACAAAATAAAATGGTTAGACTAAAAACACAATTTCCATCTATTTCCAACTTATCTATGAATATCAAATGAGCAAAACCAAAACGAGCAAAATTAACCAAAAGTAGCGGTACTAAATGCGTTCTCAGAGCCTCAGGCGGTCAAATAAATTAAAAAGAAAGAGGCAGCCAAGTAAAATATAGAAAAAAGTGTATTCCTTTTCTCCTACTTTTCCACGCTTGTGTTGTGAGTGAAAGACAGTTGTTGTGAATAGGGATCGGCTTCGAATGAGAATACAGTATATCGTGAGAGCTATGTTGTATAGAAATGTCGTTATGAATACCCACTGTGCGGGGATTTGATGATTTCGTGCAATAAAAAAATAATGTCAAATGTGACAAACGAGACAAACTTTAACTTCTCTCTATTGTCATATTGGTAAGAATACAATCTTACCAATATGAATGCAATCGTAAGGTAAGAAAGAATACAATAAAATATATAGTTACAACTGTTAAAATAGAAAATAAAATATTTGTATAGTTATAATAGCTCCTGGAGCAAGACTCCAAAAAAGACCATGTCGAAAATAGCAAAAATATATGTTTGAAGAAGATAACTGACCTTGTCGGGTCAACGGTTAAGTTTTGTAGTAGAATTTAAAAATAACATGAAATATTGGGATATACGAGTACCTCTACCTACACGTAGACTTAATGAAATGAAGATATTTGTAATACCTGGAGTAATACCATATTAGGTAAACTTAAAAATGAAGCTCCCTCGTGCTGAAGTACATCGTTGAATTAGGTCAATTACTAAGGTAGTTATTACAATCCCAAAATAGATTTGCTAAAGATGCTGCAACGGAGATCACCTGCGCGTGCGGTCGCAACAGGTGTGCTTTAACAACTTTATGTATAATTTAATCTGAATATGTTACTGCGTCCTAGAGAGGGATAGAATTTTTTGATAGGCGCTGCGCGCGGCGTGGTGCTGCGCCAGCGCACGTGAGAATGGGCGGCGTGAACAGTGCGGTAATATTAATCGCCTTCACGCCAGACAGAGACGGTGGATGTGAAATCAGGGTGGTTCCACGTGGGGTCATCGACCCACCGCGACAGGCGTGTATCGGTGATTTTTATAATTTAGATTTTGGAACTAAATTTCCGTCTTAATGCCCGGAAGACGACATCTCGCAGGTAACGCGAACACACATGATACATTACCTATGTTAAAACCTGTTCGAATGTTGGATTTTAATGTTCAACATGGTCGAATTTTTTAAAGCTTTTTATTGATGTTCTTTGTATCCTATTTAAGTTGTCTGATACCTGTAGAAATTTAATTAAATTGTTAAAATATTTCATTACATATTTACTATTGTGAATTCTGAAAATAGGTAAATGTTTTAATTTGTTATAATAGGTAAAACATTTTATATTAAATTGTCTAAAAAGAACGAAATATATTCGAAGATAAGATTTGAAACAAATAGTTACTTAATGTAAATAAGTTACATAACAATTCTGTCACAGCAACGTCGTACAGTCACACAGATCAGTTGGCGGCCATTGTATGATAATCGTGACCTTCACTTATGTATACGTATTTATTATCACCCCTAATATTGTGTACATTAGCATTTATACATCTTCCTATATTTCTCACGTACATGATTCCATTGTTTATACACACTTGTACTTTAATGTGTGTATACTATCTATAAATAGAACTGTCTTTTAACAATATTTTTGTATCTATTAAATATGAAATTAATGACTAACTGGTATTTTAAGTCATTATTACCAAATATCGAGTAACTGTCCTTTTTTAAAGGGTAGTGACCGTAAGGTAACGCTGTACGCGCGGCGCGGACGCAGGCCGGCGCGTTGCGCAAGAGCCTTACTCCACGTGTAGCCATCGCCGGGTGAACGGAGGGCATCCTGAGCTGTCTCAGCCTTTTCTTTACACTATTTCGTAACTTCTAGCACAACCCAACATTCGACATAAAATACATAAATCAAGCTACAAAATCGAATGATATTAAGATTTAAAAGTCTGTTGTTATAAAAGAGGACTCATCTGCAAATATCAACCTTAATTGTATTAAAAAAGTTAACTACGCTCCACTAGCTTTGCACAATCGGAAGGCGAAGGTTCTAGTAGATATTTGGTGACAACGCTATTTCTTGTCAATTTTGGGTCGTAGTTATTACCACGCCTTTCGCTTCTCCACATGCGTGGTGCGACCAATCGCGTCCTCCACAGTTTGGGACACCTTGCGCAAACGCGTCCCACACGTGTGCATCGAGAGATGTATCTCTCATCATTCTTTGCACCGTTATTTTTCCCTACTTCTCAGCCGGTATAGCGTCGTTTCTAACGTAAAAGTAGGAATGTTTAATTAGAAAGGGCTTCACGGTTTAAAAATTTCTCGGACGGCTATCTTTACTGGTGTAGATGATGATGTTTAGATTTAATGGGTATTGCTCGTAGCAGTTATAATAGTGATTGATGCTGAGTTATAAGTATTAATTGATTAAAACTTTCAAGAGTAAAGTGCTGCGAAAATTCCCCCAGTGATTTGCCCCTCGCACGGCAGCGGCGCGTCGGCATTACGAGCAAATCGGCGGCTGCGCAGGCGGAGATCGAGAGGCCCCAGCGGGTGCGCAGTCGCCGCGCCCTCTGCGCCTTGCGCCGCGTCCCTCGCCCCTGCGCCACCGCGCCCTCGCCCGCCGTCGGGCGCCCCACACTGCTGCACTGCGGGAAAATTCACACTGTACACATACGATGACACCATCACATCACGTGATGCATGAGAAAATTTCTCGGCACAGCTCTCTAGAAATTTCTTTACATTTTTTTTATGAATTTAATTGTTTCGCATTACATTTTCAGATACTGATTAAATTTTACTTTTGACTAGCATTTTTGTCAAGTAAAACTGACCTGGCTACATAATTCTGATAAGTTAACCAAATGTCAACAGCGATTGTCAGGGTCTAATCTGTAATGCGAGAAGGGAGCCTGACTTCTAAAAACACTGGTTTACCTTGACCTTTGTCTATTTGTCCATCCATCGTAAAAAGAAAATCTACTAATTACGTATTGTTTAATTTGTCTTAAATTAATTTTCACTTAAATTTTAACAATTTCTGTGAACTTGATACCAAGTTAGCATAAGTCTCATTAACTATAGCTAAAATAAGCGTACGCTAAATCAGCTATTCGTCCTAATTAATCACATTAGATTGGTAAGTTACTTTGAACAATGTTCGTTGTACGCTGTATTCTCGAACGTCAGTCATAATCGTATGATCGTGCGAGTGCAAGTATCTATCACAGAAAAGTACAAAGCCAAGGTCTTGCACTTATCGTCCGGTGCAATCAAAGTTCGTTAGTCCAGCAAATGCCTACTAACATTTCGTGCACTTACATAGTGTACAGGGCACATATTGTACGTGAATAATGTGCTAGTACACAGTGAGTAGAATACAAAGTTAGGATCGTACGTACAAGACGCGAGGGGCGAGCGTGTTCTACAATAATCAGAAGGTCATGACAGGGTCTCCGTGGCTCGTCACGATAAGCGTTCTCTGCTAACCTTACGGATCGTTGACAATTGTAACGATAGTATTGGACTGCATTAAATCTGTGTACAAGGAGATTGGTATTAAAGCAATGCGAACGTAACATAATTATGTAAATTAATTATAATATATAAATAGAGAATTAAGTCTCAGAAAAATTTGACAATACTTTACTACTATATCTCTACGTACTTTAATTACTTATTACTTCCTTCGGTGTTGGCCTCCGATTATATTCTTTCATTTTTATATGGTGATTTTCTGTTCTATCTTGAAAAAGTTTTTCTTTACACTCTGTATATCTTTTCCGTAGAAAAGATGACGATTTCTTTTACTGTAGGTTACATCCTTTTACTCCTCGTGCTTCAGATATTCTGTCCGTGAATCATCCTGATACAATATTCACCTGAATCCTCTCGCGCTGGTCCAAAGATCTTCCAGAGCACCTCTCGTTCGTACTATCTCTATGTCGATCGATACCTACATAGGTTACACTGAAAATTTCCAGAACTGGCCATTTACATAGACATTATTTAATATTACAATATTTGAAAATTGAACTCTTTAGCTGTAGAATAAACTTTGTTTCATCTAACAGTCATTTGTTTTTTCATTGTGGCGTCATTTTAAAAATTGCGTGTCTGCATTACGATGGATTTAACTCGTGAAAATTTTTGCTATATGATTTTCTACGATTTTAAGTGTAATTTGACAGCTCAACAGAGCCTCGCTCGGCTTCAAGCTGCTTTTGGCGATGAAGCACCAAGTAAGACGACAATTTATAGCTGGTTTGCAGAATTCAAGCGCGTGTCAATCTCAGTGACTGAGGCTCAAAAACGGAACGCGTCACTTGGTGCAATGCCATGCTTACCAGATTCAACGAAGGGGCGTCAAATTTGTTGTGGTACATAGAAACAGGTGACGAAACATGGATTTACAGTTACGACCCCGAAACAAAGCAGCAATCGACTATTTGGGTCTTTCAAGATGAGCCGAACCCCATCAAAGTGGCGCGTGTGCAAAGTGCCGCGAAGCAGATGATCTCTTCTTTTTTTAGAAAAATTGGACACGTGACTACTGTTGCTTTGGAGAATCGTCGTACCGAGAATGCTGGGTGGTATACGACCATTTGCTTGCCGGAAGTTATTCACGAACTCCGTAAATACAACTGTAAACGCCGCACCATAATCTTGCACCATGACAATGCCAGCTCTCACACGGCCAAACAGACAAACGACTTTTTGGAGGCGAAAAACGTAGAACACATGAGCATACTCATCCTCCATACGGTCCCGACTTGGCAACTTGTGACTTCTTCTTGTTTCCAAAAATTAAGAACCAATTACGCGGTCAACGATTTTCATCGCCAGAAGAGGCTGTCGAAGAGTATGAAAAAAACGTGTTACCGAGGTCACCACGGAGGAATGGAATAAATGTTGTGGAAATTGGTTCATTCGTATGAAAAAGTCTATTGACGCTCACGGAGAATATTTTGAGAAACAATAAATAGATTTTTGGCCATTTGTTATTTCAATTTATTTGTTTCCGCTAATCTCGAAAACTATAAGTATTGAGCCGATTGTCTTGGGACTGCCAACATCTTGTAATCTATTTACTATGAAAGATTTTAGAGTATTTTTTATTAAAATCGGTTAAATAGTTCACATAATATTTATAACGGATTTTATAAGACAAAATGTTGAAATAGATAATTTCCGGAGCGAAAACGAATTTTAAGGAAACGAAGTCCCGTCGAATGATAGTGTTTATATTCTTTAAAGAAAGCGGTATGTGTCTGTCCAATTCAATTCAATTCAACCCATGTAATTAAATTCATGTTAATTAATTCGGCAACTGCTGTATCCGTTTTGTTGCGATTTTTACTAATGTATAGAGATTTTTTCACGTAAGGCTGAGGTTCGATATTATGTATTTATAAAAATTGATTCAGTTTTCACGAAAAGTGATGCGTTTTGGACGATTAAGTGATTGATAATTACTTAGAAAATGTTAAACAAAATGTGACGTGTCTGATCAAATCTAACGGTCTTATTGAATTTGGTTAAGATTTTCTAACTTAAATTTTATCTTTTTAAGATTCCATTTAATTGTCATCTGAGTTTTAAAATAAAGCAGAAAAATATTTCGCTATTGGGTCAATATGTGGGTAAACTAGAACTGACAATGAGGTCCCTTTTATCAGAAAATGTCACAAATAATAAAGATATATTAACAAAATTAAATACAAAAACGTCTTAAAAGCGTAGGAATATGAGTATGGATTATTTAATGAATTGATAAAACCTTTTTTCCCACAAACTCCATTAAAACTTTTGTAGGAAATATTTATTTTTGTTTTCTTAGATCAGGGGATACTCAAACTTATATTATTGGCGATCTACACTAAAGATATTGAGCTGCAACCGATCGATTTGGCTAGACGGAAAAAGATAAACTTTATTATAGGATATTTATTACACATACAAGTTATATAAAATAGTCCCTTGGTAGTTTGAACTGTCACGAGGCAATAAATATGTTCAAAATCGCGTGTACGGTGAAAAGGTAAAAAAATAGTTAAAAAAATAGGAAAAAAAATAACGTTCGTGGTGTCGTGCACGATGGAGATAAAGAGCGCTTTTCATTTTTAGTGAATGAAGTTTACATTATAGGTAGATAGGTAAAGCAGAACAATTTCCGCGATCAACAATAAAAGCTCTCTCGATCGACAGTTTGAGTACTCCTGACAGACGAATAAACATCCATGCAATTCAATTTATTGACATCTTCATAATGTCTTCATATTCTTTATGGAGGGAGAGGGGCGTGCACGCTGCAATCCAACAACCGCTTGGTGCACTACTGGCCTCGGCCCCCCTATCTCACCGAAGACTACCTTGAAATGTACTGCACTGCATTCCCCACTTTATCCTATTCCGAGGTACGTACGTACGTACGTGTTTCGGTAGTGAGTGAGATACGCCAGAGCGCATTCCCATCCCATCCTATTCTATCCCTCCCTATTTTCCCAATCCTTTTCCTAAACCCACTCCTACATCTTTAGAGCATCCGGGGAGTGCCAACGTTTGTCATTCTGGACTGAAGTTGGCATATACCCGGATGTCCATGGGCGACATTATCCACTTACCACCACCACCGGGTAGATTTTATGCTCGTTTGCCGCCTCCTTCCTACAAAAAAAGAGCTTGCAGTAGATCGACCGGTGCTTGCTAGTGGGTCTTGGTATAAGCCTATATCCAGCAGTAGAGTGACACAAAATGACCGTATGGTATTATCTAAAATTGCATCTATTCCATTTAAAATATCAAGGATACCGGTTTTGTTTTTCGTTTTTGATATACAATAACATAATTTAAAAAATCATTGAGTAATATATAGTTTCCATTATGATCCGCGACCCTCTGCTAACTGTCTGGAAAAGGAAATATTCCTATTTTATAAAATTTCAGGCTTTTGAAGAAAAAAGTTATTCAAAGGTAATTTTAACATGGTTCACATCTAAGTCTTTTCCTTTATCATCTACTAAGATGGCAAAGTGTAAGATCATGGTGGATACTATATTATTCTATAAAGTACAAACTTTTCTATTAATTTGTTTTTATTTTAATACCAAGAAAAAATCCTGCATCCTTAATAAAATTCATGAAGATTTGTAACCGAAGAAAGGTTTGAATTTAGATTTATGGTTTTCACGACATGCACACCAATCAGCGTTTGTCCGCAAAATAACCTCTCTGTACTCTGATGTGGGAGAAGGGCCTAGCTACTCGTAGATGGTCTCGTGGGCAACGCTCGTATCGGTTAAAAAAATCTCGTCTCGTTTAGATACAATTTGAGTCCAGTGACCTTCCCCCGTCCCCCGTGTCGCTGGTACTCTACGAGTATACATAAAAGATGGAATTTCCCAAATTTGTAATATTGTTTTTCATGGTTGTTTTTTTTTTAATCATAATTAAACGTTTGTATCGTAAATGTAAGTATAAATAATAAATTATTTAAATTCGGTTTCGCTTATTTTCGTAAAGTTACTGTTTATGCCATTTCCACCTAAGCCATTTTTACTACACTATTTCGTACTAAACTAAACCGTACCATTAGCCTGCGCCTTTATACTGCTAGGGTATAGGCCTCTCCCAAAGCTTACCACCACACACTATCTTCAGCTCTCCTCATCCAACCACCACCTGTAAACTTCTTCAAGTCGACCCTCCACGTGCCCGAAGGATACCACACTGCGCTCCCGGAACTTGTTCCCTATTCAAGGACTCATCGACCTCATCGGTCGTTGGTCTTGCCGCAAAGATAGATTCCTTTACCCATTGCCATTGTAGCTTGCTAATTCTTGTGATATGGGGTATGACTTTCATTTTTTGTCAAACTTATTAGTTTCGGATTCTATCCAGAAACTTCGAGCATAGATCTCTTCATTCAATAACTATTTCTTTTTAGGTAATAACCGTATATAAGGCAAGGCACAACATTGTCTAAGGTACTAGCTTTACTTTCCAATAGATTTGATATTTTATTGAATCGATTGGAAAGTGGAAAATTGATTTTAAATTCTACATTCTGTGACTCATTTGTAGTGATTGAAAGAAGTGTCTAAACACAATTTGAAAATTGTTGTAGAACCAATAGTCTCCAATAAAATTTTTGAATTCAGTATCTGACCTCAAATATAAAATAAATTGACGCAATAGTCGCAGCGCTCTAGGTATTCAAACGGATTAAACGACGCAATGCTTACCAGTCCATCAAATTCAAGTGTCTATCTACTCCCTTCTACCACCTACTCGTCTACGAGTACCGGCATTTGTCTCCATGCCACACATCCTATTTGTAGACTCTTTCAACAAGAAAATTCAATAATCTAATGAAATTTTACCGGAAACCAACGTTTAGAAAGATTACAATCGTGTCGAACGAAGGGCATCGAAGGGCATTCGAGTCGGGAACATAGCGGAAGTGCGCTATGCGCGAGGGTTCTAAATTTGATTGTAATGCAAATTCCCCACTTCCGGTGAGGGGGGCTCGCAACAGGTTGGGGGTCGCGCTGAATCAGTGCACGATAATCATCATAATCATTATTGACATTTGAAATTCGCACCCGATAAATTATTTCTACTTTAAGTATGGCTATGTATTGTATTTAATATCTAAACATATTTGTGACGTTATTTGAACAAAGGAATCTTATTATCAATGTGGACTTTTTATAACATTTTTTTACTTAATCCTTATAACTTTGAGATTTTCGTGTTTTCCACACATATTTTCACACATAAAAGATGCTTCGAGAACATTGCCTCTCCATACCTCATCGCTAGTGATTCAGTCAGCTCCTCTTACTTCATCTTTTCTTCCATATTATTCACTTTTGTCTTTTTTAAAATAATGTATTTATTAGCATTTAGGATTATATGTATTTTGTATATATTTTACATATATGTATGTGTGTAGGTTTGTATATAATGTACATATAATAATACAGTATATTTATGTATTTTACTATGCCATCTCATTTGAACCTTTCTCTCCCCTCCCAATGAACATCTCTCAACAACCCAAAGTTTGGCTGGTAGGGAATGCCTTAAGGCTTAATCGCCTTTTTTACGATGATGTGCAATAAAATGTAAATAAACAAATAAAATATACAAACGTCTCACGGTAGCGTTACTTTCTGTGGTCACGGGTAGTCTATCAACACAATACTCGTAATAACGCTTTATTTGTCCGTTCGCTTATATAAAAGTAAAAACTTTTTATGTAATTCAAGTATAATAATTTATAAACATATCAACATTTTGCTACAGGTTTATAAACTTCATTACTGAGTTTAATGACGAATAGAACTTTTGTTTTTATATTGGACTAGAGGTTTAATTTAGAGAAATCACTTCTTAGTAAGTATTTGCACCATAAAAGAAAGCTTCCAAATTCATCTTTCTAGCTTCGGCGCTTTCGGCTCGACATTGATCAGTCAGTCACACAGTCAGTCAGGACATTTCACTTTGTACATATAATAGATAGATTTCTTTTAGGTACCTAATTAATGTACCTAATTTAATCGGAATAACGATTTTTATCTATTCTGACATGTAATTAAAAATATCTTTGCTATTATCAAAGTCACTTTAATGCCGTTGAAAATCAGTGACATTGTGGTGGTATTTTATAAATACGTGTAGGTAGGGACGTTACAGACCGTCGCCCAAGCGTGCGCGGACGCAGGGGGCGGCCACCCCGCCGCGAGGTTGTCGACCTCCCCCGCTCACACTGCGCGCACCCCCGCGCGGCCCTCGCAATCACAGCCCTTTGTGCGCTCGCGCCGAGGGCTACTCTCTGGACAACTACATTTGTATTTTCTTTGTTTTGAAATCCCTCCAAGTTGGGCCATTGACTCATGGTACCTATTATACATATATGATTAAGAATGATTCCTTTTACTTTTTTACTACGACGAACCCAAAATGGAGGGATAACGATCGAACAGAATGGTATACTCACAAAATACCTACTTAATATTACTTAAGCTTAAATAATTTAGACATCCCAAATCAGGTAAAAATAGTTACCGTGAGTCATAAATACGTACTTATGACTTATTTATTGGTGTAACTAAAAATTTTACGGAAAATACGAGTAGGTATGTCCGGTAATTGTACTAATTTACAATTTAAACATCCCTAATATAACGATAAAGTCAATAAAACACCCTCGTGTGCCCCCTGAAACAGCACAAGTGGAGTGGGTACTGGAGCGTAGAGGCTACAAGGGCACTCTCCCATGGAGGAGTCATCCAATATAGAGAAACGATGTTAAACACTGCGCCCGCGCATCGCCGCGGTGGGGTGACAAGTGCATGTACTGTCAACAAAAAAATCTACCGTTTATTAGCTTAGAATTTTTTTAACAAAATTTTTATATCCTTTAAATAAGTGGTACACTCTTGTGTGTAACGAGTTAATGACATATAACAATACGAGTATATACCCCAACCAGCCTTTCTAACATCCACTGCTGGACGTAACCTCCACATACACGTAAACGGGTTGGCGAGTCCATTCTTTTAGATATCTCACACTGAAAAGAATAACGTCATTATACGGTAATATCGAATTCTGCCATCCTGCCATCTGAATCATGACATCCGCGATACATGCCAACATTAGTCTAAAATGACCAACGTTGGCTCACCCCCGGATACGCTACCTACCTTTGATGATATAGGAATGAATTTAGAGAAAGAGTTGGGAAAATGGGGAGGGATAGGATGGGAATGGGCTCTGGTATAACTCACTCACTACCGAAACACGTACGTACATTGGGGAAATAGGATGAAGTGGGAAATGCAATACATTTCAAGGTAGTCTTCTGTGAGAGAGGGTAACGTGGTCAATCGTGTGCGCCCAGCGTCTGTTAAATTATTGATTTATATTGTCATTTTTATATAGTGCTAATTTACTTATAATAACTGACTACCTAAGTAAAAGTGTAATTGTATATCATTTCGTCACATTGATTTATTAAAAACGCTAAATTTTTAGTATAGCCATTGGCACTGATTTAATTTTCAATTACCTTAGAATGCTTAGAAGACGTCAAGTGTTTCAATTTCCTCTTCATGAGTGATGCAGTCAATTCATTCAAAAATTTGAATGAACTGGGTGATATTATTATAATTTTCAATCTTTCTTCAATCTTTCTTCAATCTTTCTTTATTTTTCAATCTACACTTATCTATTTTAAAATGCATTAATGTACATGCGAATGTATACCCCTGGAAGTAGCACAATAAAAAATCTGATTCAATTGTCAAAATCACCAGCTAGAATGCCATCACTGTTTATGGTAAGTATATATAACAATGTACTAGTTCACGCCGCCAATGCAGCGGCGATAAATACCAATTACGCGTAAAGGTTAATAAAGTACCATGGCATAAATTAGTAGATACATGTAAAACTTACTATATCATATATATAAAAATTATAATTACCTACCTATATAAAAATTATATATTAAAAATAAAATCGTACATAATTTTACAGATATACGTATAATTAATTATCGATACTAACAGTTTAATTATAAGTGTATCCTTTAAATATTGTGCAATGACACATCGAGGTGTTGAAATAGTGAATTTAAAAAAGTCTGAGGAATATTTTTATGAGACTAGTAAAATAGTATTTTTTATTTTAAGATCTATAACTATTAACACTAATCTTAAAACATATTAGGTACTCGAAAACATATTAACGAAAACATTATGTTACTTAATTATTGTAAAATATCTAAAAATATGAAATATGAAACATTGTTAAATGTAAAAAAATTCGTGATTTTTCAAAAAACTTTAATTATAATCGAGTCCTTAACTTCGAGATGTTGAAGTAGTAAATTTGATAAAATCGTTATAAACGCTTAATACTGTCTGTGATTATTATTGTAAGATATGTAATTATTAGCAATTAAGTTTTAATATGATATTTTTGGCAATATTATCTAGATAGTATTATTAATATTACTATTTTTATTAGTTAGTATTTTTAATAAAAATGTAACAACAACAAAAAAACACCGAAAACACTGATCATTTTTGTATTTCAGGTATTATCTATTCCTTATTTTAAATGAGGCGATTAAAAAAATTCATAGGGAAATCAATTTTTATTATTTTGAAGTACCTAGTTAAAATACTAAATAATATCTATAGGTATATATTTATTAAATTCATTGTTACCAATTCAAAATTCAATAAATATCTATGTTATTTTTTTTAATTCCGTTGACTATCCTTTAAAATAAAACAAGTTGTGGGACGTTTTGCTATCAATTTTTACAACCGGGACATGTTGGCACTATATTAAATAAATATTTAAAATGGGCCAGGTTCAAGGGACAGGATGGGAATAGTCCTTTTCATTACGCGATATGGTGTGGTTACACAGGGTTTGTAGTAGCAGCTTTGGAATCCATTAGTCGCCTTTAGGGACACTCACGGGAATGGTACGTGCAATGGTTACAATACAATTAAATAAAAACATCGAATATAGAACTTCCCTTTTGATTTAATTTAAGATGACGCAAAAATGCACAACGACCACGAAATATGACGCAGGTGAAACTCGATGGATTTACTGGTATTTTTTTCCGTTTATAACAACGGAACAATGGATTATGCCTCTGTCCTGTCTCTATGTTGTGTAGACCTTTCACGTTGCATCTTCATTTGTGTATCTGTCTATCGCGCACCTAGATATGCGGCTAGATAGCTATGCTACTGTAAACTAACCTAAAATTCACAGTTCGCTGGTTCCACCTCAAAGTCATTGACAGAATAACCATCCAAAATTATAACTAAAAACCTGTTTGTTTCACGATAGTATAGCAATTAAGTATATAATATGTAATCTGGGCAATTCCTTTGCTACGAAATTTTAAGTAAGGAAATGTTAAATTCAATAAATTCAAATTCAATAAGTTTATGTCACAAGGATTCCATGTGTCGTAGGTGAACATTTCCCAGATTCCAGTGAACATTTGTCTTTAAACAAATGAATGTCCGACCAGGAATCGAATCCGGGACCTTTCGCACAGCATGCAGGGGTTCTACCAACTAGGCTCACCGGTCGTCCACTGGTCGACATGAACTTATTGAATTTGCTTAATATTTCCTAACTTAAAACTTCGTTGTTTCAAGATTCTCTTTAAGTAGAAATATGTTCTAACATCAGATTTAAAAAAAATAATCACAATATCTGATCACAATAAGTCTCAATTTCTAGGAAACAATAAGATTCCTTTTCTCAGATAATGTCATATGAACAAAAGTATTTTTCTTTCCGTTTAGTTTCATTACTGACTGTACCTTACCTTTATATAATATCCTCTACAAAAAATAAAAATGCACCCTTCAACGTCCCAAATCGTCGGGTAGTTAAATAATAAAAACAAAAAGCGATGCACCCCACCCCACCCGCATGCCGACGTACAACTCGGTCGTGTCAAATTGAAATGAATTTAGTGCATTACGGAGCAATCATAGTGCTTGTACACACTTAGAATCGACCCTACACGCGATTTTAAACTTTACTTCTACGTTCATAAGTGACTAAACGCCAGCAAATGTGAAGCAACAGAAATTCTCATTTGAATACTTAATGGCTCGAGGGTACTGGCATAGGGGTGGTTTGTTTTTATCGATGGTAATTTATTCAATCACAATGTAATCGTTTTGAATGCGCAACAGGTATAAAATGGAGTTAAGTAAGATATTAAGTTGCCACTAAAATACTTCTTTTTTATCGAAAGGAGGTAGCAGACGAGCAAACGGTCCACCTGGTGGTAAGTGGATACTGTCGCCCATCCGCGATACATGCCAACATCAATCCAAAATTCCAAATGGCATCTACCGAAACACATTGAGAAATGGGCTAAAGTGGAAAATGCGGTACGTACATTTTACAATAGTCTTCTGTGAGAGTGGGGTAACTTGGTCAGTCGAGTGTGCTTAGCGTCTGTGGGATTGCAGCGTGCACCTCTAATCTCAGAAATTTTAAATCTTATCAGGTGTACTAGAATTTCCAAACTTTCGTATAGAAAACTGATAGGAAACAGTGAATGAAGCGCCTTTATTATTTGATTACAGTATACTATTACACAAAGTATTCCGGGCAGACCAACCTCCGCTAGGAGAAGAAGAAGGACGAAAAGAAGATTTTTTTCATTATACGTTTAATAAAGGATATCTAACTACATATTTATAAAATAGAATATTCTTATAATAATACTTCCACACCAATGTGTATTATAATTCTCAAAGAGTATTTGGGTGTTTGTTACGTCTACACGACTAAACTAATTGACTGAGAAGTAGCCTGAAATCCGTAGAAGGACAGAAGATATTGTTATCCCGGAAAATTAATTAGATTTTCCAGGGTAGAGAGAATTACTTCTTAAATAAAACCCACGCTGGCGAAGCCGCAGACTATACGTTAAATTGAACTATACGTTAAAAGCCTATACGTTAAATTGAAATAATACGTTTAAAAATGTCTGGGATATGTATGACATCCACTAAGGTACATTGGGCCTGCGTTATGGCCTAAAACCCTATTCAATACAACTGGAGGCATCTATCGATGCTATCGATTCTCGGATACACTTTACAGATAAAGAAATGAAACTTAGGGCTTTTCTCACCACCCCCTGATTATTTAACAGAAGGTATTTTAAAGTCAGTTATACTTTATCAGGAAGTCCGTATCAGCTAGATTTAATTGGCAGATAATTTATTTATCAGATTGTTAAAAGTTACTATATCAGGAGGTGGTTAGAAAGGCCCTTAGTATTTCATACTGTCTTTTAAAATAAAAGTTTCAAGGCTACTCTTGCGTCTCCCCGTTTCTTTTAAGCGGCGCTGTTCTTTCGGCAGGTTTCGTCGAGGTGGGCTCGAGGCAGTGTGCCAGCGCATGTCGCATCCTATACTTGCAGATAGGTCCATCTTTCATTGCACCACAGTTTATATGTATTAGGTAAGCTGTGACGGCACCGTCGCGCATCGGGTCTTACCACACGCACGATACTTTTAGTTATATTTTTACGATATATTAAAATTATTTTAAAATGAATAAACAGGCAATCAATCATATTGAAATATACTTTAAAATATAGATTTGAATTTTAATGAATTTGTATTTGTAGGTATTGAAATTACCTGCGAATACAATTTGATGACAAGCTATATCAGATCCTATATCAGATCAGACAAGCAAATCTTATTTTTTTTAATAAATAGGTAGTATTTTGAAATAAAATTATACCTATAACTAATATAGAAATTAAAATTTTAATAAATTGGTGGCCGTCTCAAATTCTTTTATAGTTACTAGGTTTTGCCCGCGAGGCCCCCATAGAACTGGATTCGCCTGAGAAATCATTTTAAATCAGTTAAGTTTGACTAAATTAAATTAATTACCTAGCCTTACAAAACTTTCTACACTGTCAAAATTTTCTTAATAATAAAGTAAACTGAAACATACCATTATCATGGTTTAATATACATCTTAACAATATAAACACCGCAAAATTAATGTAAACAAACAGGATATGATAGTCTATTGGTATCATCCATTCTCGACTTACATTCATGAGGTCGTGAGTTCAATATAATCGGCTCGTACCACTGAGTATCTGTTCAATAATTTAAAATTATCACTAGCTCGACGGTAAAGGAAAACTTCACGAGAGGAACCAGTATGCTTGAGAATTAAAAAAAAATCTCAAGCATCCACCAACTCGCACTGAGCCCGCGCTGTGAGTTAAGGCCCGAAACCCTGTAGTCATTTACTAGGAGAGGCCTCTTGTACGAGTAGCAACAAATTTCTGTTTTCTTCTCTGTTTCTTTTTTCTGTTTGAAGTTTTCTTCTCTGAACACAAAGGCAAGGATTTCTCCTTGCCTCCTTGCCTCCTTGGATTCCTCCTTGCCTTTGTGTACAGAGAAAAAAACTCAGCATAAATATTTTTAATATTTACTCAGCATAAATGCTATGTTCCACTATAACTTCTTAATATGTACATAGTTCACGTACATATAAAATTATTTGTGACTTATCTGCACTAACAGAGCTTTTAAAACTACATCGTAGATATATATTTTTAAATTAATTATTCTAATAAAAACGTTAAGAAACGTTAAACTGCAAGTAATCGTTACATATAAATAAGGGTGGTAAACTCGCCAGACCATAAAGCAAGGGCAAGACCATAAAACATGGCAGCCATATTCTTAAAAAAAAGGTTAAGTCAATATCATAAATACGAATTGTAGGTAACTATATTTAATTGGTCATAGAGACTCTAATAAAAAAAATATTTCGAGAATAAAGAATATTTCATAGAAATTAAAAGTTAACTGTTAATATTAACTGTTCTTACTTTACTGAAAGATTCTAACGATTCAAAAATGCCCTGAAATTATCCGTTTGTAAGGTGTAGACCACAGACCTGGGAGTTCCTTTTCGTATATTCCGCGGTGTAGACACTAATTGATTGTATTGAAAGGAATAGACAAGATGTTCTGAAACTAGGAAAAAAGGACAGAAAAGTTACTTACAATTAGTTACTAATATACTAAAATTTTTAGTGGTCAGACATTATTTGCAAAGGGACCTTATGATTTTGTAGGGACTTTGGTTGTGATTTTGTAACTTAAATCACATATAATTAATTTATTTGTGGATTGTAGGTATAAAAAAACTGTCAAACACACACACACACATCCTCCACATCCTGCCAAATTAGCATACAGTTCTCATGGTCAATATACAATATTATAAAATGATTTCAAATTATAACATTATCTTCTATATAATAAAAAAAACAACATAAATACCCAACATACATCATTTCGGTTATCGCGGTAAATACCCTAAGTCCGTCCCTGGAAAGTACCCTATTTCCGTCCGATCTATCTCCGTACCAAATTTCATTAAAATCGGTTCAGTGATTTAGCCGTGAAAAGGTAACAGACAGCATTACTTTTTCGCATTTATAATATTAGTATAGATATCCTCAACATTGAAATTTCTTAGTTTCAAAATTATATTTACACACAACCGTGCTTCTAATATATGATTTAAGATAAGGCAATAAAAATATATTTTATTATTTTAAGATTTAAATATTCTCAATATCTGGGAAATTAGAAACGATAATAAGGTCCTTTTCTATTCAAATTATATTTCTACACAAAGATATTGTGTTAATTTCGATTGACCAGGCGCTGCTCGCCCTCTCGTGGACGATATAGAACTATATATAAATAAATCCACGACTTACTTGAAAATAGCTTTTAATGACGAGAATTTTAATTATTTCTTCAGACATTAATTAATGTTTTATGTAACTTGTTACTTATGTAAATACTTAGTATGAGTATTTAGTTTTTAAAAAAGAACAACAGAATAACTTTTTATATTTTCGCGTTTTGTACACATTTCGCATTGTAATTGTTATTCACATGTACTGTACATTCACATTGTTACTGTAGTGTGTAGCAGCCTTTCCGAATGTGAAGATCAAATGTGGGTAGTTTATAAAACTGCCCGCAGCTCACATCCTGGAGTACCCTCCGCCTCTTCAGTCAACTCGTGACCACGGCTAGTGTAACCCGTGCCGAAACGTCGAGTAGAAATAAAAGGGAAACAAAACCCTTAATTATACGCATGCACACCCGATTTTTCAATGTGCAATAACAACAGAAGTCGTGAAACTGGTAATTATTTTATGAATTAGTATCAAAAAACTTCATTACCATAACCTTTTAGTCAATATCATGTCAATACATCAATGGAGCTTCACATACTCAGTTTAATTATATAGACCGCCGGTACTGATTTATTTTTAACAAGTAAAATTTAGAACATATTTTTACTGAGCCCCTGGTGAACAAAACCCCCGGTAACAATGGTTATTTATAATTTTATTTATAAAATTTATGGACCACTAAAATAAAAGGTCAGAAATCACGGCGCTATAATTTCCATCTACTTATTCTAGATTCAGATTGCATAGTTTTAGTGCGGGGTAAATTACGAGTACAATGGGTGTTTTCTTAACTAACATCTAAATGTATGGATATATCTGCTTCGTCGGTATGTGATTTTTTATAAAACGCAGTATAAACTATTGCTAACTATTGACATAATTATAGAGGTAACAAATTTTCAAACGCATATAGTGCATAATAATATCTATTCGTTACATTATTATTGAGAATTAGAGGCTCTGCGAGTCAATAAATTCTCGTATCACTGGAACCATTGCTGAACTATTGAAATCGTCACCTTTCCTATAGTTCGCTGCCAATGTCTGTATGGCCTGCAGATATCGCTGGATAGTTTTCGCAGCGAGTTGTTGGACCTCTTAGCTCCCATTTTTAATAGTTGAGCGCCAATTACGTGCATCTTGTACATCAAAGGGCCCACATGGGCAAGTTTTAGAAACATTTACTCCCAAATTAAATATGTTTTCATTTCTCATACTCTGAAAGTAGACCATAGATTATCTAAGAAGCAGGCTGAAAGTGATACGTTTAAGCTCTAGGGTCGAAAAGTAGTTTAAAAAAAATTTAGTCAATAAATCGTAATTACACTGGGCAACGGCAGAAACCTATACAGCCATACTTCGATTAATACTACATATATTAATTCTTAACTTTGTAGCATTTTTGTTCGTGATGTTATTTAAGACACCGATTAAACCGCGTCAAAATTAATTTGATAGATCATTGACATAAATTAGAAATAATCTAATTCCAATCAGGGACAATCAACCAGCGTTTTCTTCTACCAACGAGAGAATGTCTTCTCCGACATTTACTGATATACCTCTACATGATACACAAATTTCACAAACGGTATCTAATATTAATATTTCAGGAAAAAACCTTTCTCTTGCATTCACAAATTGCTCGAATTTCACTATTAATTTTAAGTAACACATTTGTATACCAACACATTTTTTAATAAATATTTCTTGTATATATAGCTTGTTTACTTTCCTTATATTCGAAATGAAATGTAGAATTTAATTCGGGTGAAAGGCATCGATTTCAGACTCGACTACTCGAACTAAAATATCTAGTCGGAAATCCCTTTAATCCCTTAGTTAACAATCTACTATTGTTTGTTCTGTCTGCAGTGCCCCGTAAGTGCCCTAGTGACAGCACAAACGTCGTTCCTGCTAACGATAATTAATGCTAGCTAAGGATAATTTCCGCCTGTATCCCTGTATCAGGGTTCAGGAAACAAGCACGTTTCCTTAATTTTATTATTTGTTGGTTATAGTTACTGTTCACAGTGCTGCTCCAAACACTAACAAAAACCGTTATTTTATGAACTCTATATACTTATGTGGGGAACTCAGAGAGCTTTGCGAAACAGAAACAAAATGTTCTACATGCTCCAATTTTTATATTACAAAGTGCTCCATACAAATTTTCATGCGTTTGGACCAATTTTTAAAACATTTTTTCCACTCTTCCTCAGGCACCTCTGTCACAGCCTCTTCGAACGTAGCCAGCGCGTTTTCTGGCGATGAAAACTGCTTCCCTTTTAGTTGGGATTTAATTTTGGGAAATAAAAAAGTCACAAGGTGCCAAGTCGGGACTGTAAAAATCCCCTGTTTTCAGCGCTGAGTGTGCGGGCCGATTGTCGTGATTCAGCAGCAGTTCGCGGAGTCCAGTGTTTGGACGGTTGTTACTCACTGCAGTAAAATCATTAGGCAAGCACGTGCCTACGTAATCATTCTGCGTTAATGCTGCTTTGGTTTTGTAAAGTGAAACTTGCGATTTAAATGTTTACAGCGCTTCTTGCTTTTTTCACTTTGGTAGGCGGTTGCTCACTTTGAAACAACCAAACAATAGATTGATGCTTTGTTTTTGGAGCATACTGGTAAATCCAAGAATCGTCACATGTGACAATGTCGTGAACGCGTTGAGACGACCCTACTTCAAATTTTGTTATCATATCACGGTGCCGTTCGACATCAACACAAACTTGTTTTTGAGCCTCGGTGAGGTTGTGCTATTCTGTGCGATCCCAGCGCGATACTATTCTCCTGACTCGTAGATGCCCATATAATATTTGATACACACTCCCCGATACAATCTGCAAACTCTCCTGAATCTCTTCGTATGCAAGTCGCCTGTTTTCACAAATAAATTTTTTCACTGCCACCACGTTTTCTACAGTAACAGCCGTTACAGGGGACCGCTTTTTTCTTCATCAGTCAAATTTAGTCGACCACATTTAAATTCATTGTACCAAAGATACACAGTTGCCTTAGAAGGGCACTTGTTTGCAAACGCCATTTGAAGTCTATTAAAAGAATTTTCAAGTTTTAAAGAACATTTAAAATCATAGTGCGGAAATGTTCTCGTCCAATATACATTTTTTAATGAGACATGATGTTTTGATTCAGCACGTAAAAAAATATGGAGGGAAATTTGTATTTAGAATGTTTTGTTTTTATGTCATAGATAGTCAGAGTTTTAATTGACATCAATACCAACCAGTGTTCAATAGATAATAACTCGCAAAACTTTCTGAGTAGCTTGATATTGCTGCTTCAAAGTCAGTAAAGTTAGCTGGTTGATATAATTGGAAGGTATCTACTTAAGTGTGCATTATAAAAGACGTTATTAATTCGATATCTGAGTATTAATTTGGTGAAAGTAAAGTAAACTGTAATAAGTGTGTCCGCAGGACAACGGTATACATTAGTGATGTGGATTTTGTAATGAATGAATAAAAAAAGATTTACAACGGTCTCGTTGATTGGAGAAAGGCTTCCTATGCTATCTTTACGGTAGCTGCGTATTCGTAACGTATCATTATTTAACATAGATTTTATTACTCATGCAGATCACGCTAGAAAAGCAAAGTTTTAATAAACGCAGTACGTACACGAAACATATTTTTCGTCGCCGTTGTTGAAAATGGTTAAATGTGAGACCGCACAAATCCAGTCTAGGAAGTTAATATTTTATATACCATAGGCTTTTTCCAGTAGTTTCTAAGGCAAACAAATAAATGCGTACGTGGTACGTTTGTGGTAGGCTATATTATAGGTATCTACTATTATTCAAAAAAATTGGCGGAGCTTTTACTCGTATTTGGGAGTGAGGCGTTTCTTGATGTTTTAATTTTTTTTTAATAAGGTTTAGGTGGCAACTGACCCGCTTAAATACTGGGCCGCGGTCGAGTTTACCACTTTGTGAAATTGCTGGTGGTCAACTGGCCCGGAAGCAATTTAAAAAATGGGTCAGTTTACTAGTTGCAAAACAGATAGGGGGAAACTAGTCCCAAACACTTCTAAATATTTATTCTATAAAAAATCATCTATAATTCTTACACTTGTTCTTTTTCAAGACAACATAAAGTAACAAAATGATATTTTTCAATGATTATTCTTACAATTACATTTTTTGATTTTCCTAAATACCCATTATGTATCTACCGTATGTACCATTATGTATGTAATACCGAAGGGGTCGTTTAAACCAGCATACTGAAACACCCCTAGATACTTATCACGAGATCCCGGTGTCACAAGACAAGTGGGCTAGCAACGAAAACTGCACTGGAAGTGAGTTTCGGCATATTAAAAATAAAAGAATATAATAGGGCACCTACCACAATTTGCCTATTGATATTTCCTACGTTTTGCACGGTTTCCGTTCTCGAATGACTATTCTAGTTCGGGTGGTAGGCAGTATAAGTATAGACAGACAGACAATATTATACATATTATTAACATTTTCATATAAAAAAGGTGGCAGACCAGTATACAGTCCTCCTGATGATGAAATGGACGCATGAACATCTGCGATACATACCAATATTAATCCAGAATGACAAACGTTGACACGCCTTCGGATGCGCTGCCTACCTTTGGAGATTTGGGAATGGATTTGGAGTAAAGTGGGAAGACATAGGATAGGATAGTGCATGTTGCATTCCCACAGCCGCTGGGGGCACTCGACTGGCCACGTTACCCCTCTCTCACAGAATATTACCTTGAAATGTACTGCATTTCCTACTTTATCGTATTTCCCCAATGTACGTACGTGTTTCGGTAGTCAGTGAGATATGCCAGAGCTCATTCCCATCCCATCCTCTCCCTCCCCATTTTTCCAATCCATTCCTTAATCTGCAAAGATAGGCAGCGCATCCGCGGGTGTGCCAACGTTTGTCATTCTGGACTGATGTTGGCATGTATCGCGGATGTCTATGGACGACAGTATCCACTTACCATCAGGTGGACTGTAAGCTCGTCTGCCGCCTTTTTTCTATAAAAAAAGGTTGGGAACGGGTTCTGGCATATTAGCGCTCAAGAGCTTGAGCACACGGTGCTAATTTTTACAGCAGCCGGTAATGCTAGGAACCATATGCAGATATAAATAGTTCTTCCAATTCATGAACGCGCGTTTGCCTCGCTTGCAGTGGTGAGCTTGTACTCGTAAAAAGGGACCTTATACTTTTACAATATGCCTATAAATGCATTGACGCGAAAGTTACTTTTCAGATATAACGGACATTTATCCACAAGGGAAGTTGACGCGCGCTAGTAAGTTACCTACGCGCTACAACAATTATACATATTTCGAAACACATAAGTACATTGAAGGTTCATTTTTAATCGATATCAGCCTATAACGTTCAAGTGCAGGACATAGGTCTCCCTTAGTGATAACGAAGGGGTTTCGGACACGAACCTAGTGCGAGTGTGTGGATACATACACATCCCCCAGATTTTATTAAAATTATTTGACATGTAGATATCCCCAAAATGTGTGCTTTCACCGCCGCGCTAGTGACACCACCCAGAAGGAAAGTTTTGCTATTCTCAGTGCGTTTTAGAAAAAAAAATCCCTTATACTTACTTCCGCATATAAGTCGAAATTGATTACTGTTTTACATTCAACTGGTTTACTAATGAAAGTCGAGAATAGATAGCCCTAGTAGGCTATCAACGCTTTTAATTTTAAGCGAATATATGGACATCGCATACGGGACATGGCCATATTTAGTCGACCGGTTTAAGAATAGCAGCACCTCATCTTTCCCCTTGGGTGTTGCTAAGGAACTACACCACCTCTAGAAGAGTGGACTCATCAACCGGCTTGGTCAATGTCGTTTTAATTTCATATAATATTCTTCATGCACAAGACAATATGCGTGCGGAAGCCCATGTCCAGCGGAACGAAAAAAATGTGGTAATCGAATTTTGCATAAACGTGTTAGTTAACTTCTCATAACGCATTTGTAAAACCAATAAAACCAAAGGACGTCGACGTGATCGTGAAAAATTCTCCCACGAGACTGAGTGTCCCTCAGAGGGAGGGGGCCGTAACATTCCGGGGATCGGCGGCGGGCGGCGGCGTCGGCTCGTTGCCCACTTTTGTACTTTTTGCCGCCCGTTGAGGGGGTTGACCGGGTGTGCTTTATTTTTGTACCTCTTATTCGGGACGCTCGGACGCTGGGCAGCCTGTGGTGCATTTGGGCAACGGGCTGTTGGCTTCATTTATTTTTGTGGGGTCTCTACGTGCACATTCCCCAAAATAAAAAAAGTAACGATTCGTAATAGTCCATTTAATAATTGGGTTAATCAAGGACAGTATATTATAACTGAAAGTAATACTTTTAGAAAATTATATCTCATAAAAGATCCGATCTAAAATTAGAATTAGATCTTCTTGGAAATTATCCTGTTTGAATCGATTCAAAACTTGAGTTAAGTCTTTTATAACTCATAAAAGTTTCAAAAAGTTTTCGGATGCCAGACACGTGGACAACTAAATGTAAGAGGGGTATAATTACATATTTAAATGGCTAATATATTTAAATTAGTTTTATTTTTATTTGACTATAGAAATATATTTTGTTTCTGAGAAGAAATTTGTAGATAGACATGAGTTTTTCCCCAAAGGGGGCCGAGTATTTTCAAGTAATGAAGTCGTAGTTTTATTTAACGAATATTTCTATTGAAATACTATACAGGTAAAACGTGAATATTACGTAGAATTTGTAAAAGTGGCAGAAGAATTTGTCTCCTAATGGATTTACTGTGAATTCAGCTACAACTAAGTACACTGATTGTAATAAAACATAAATACATATGTATTTTATAAACTTTCCCATTAAAAGTGCTATCGATATCCGTCGGGCGCTTATTGAGTAAGTATAAAATTATCGTTGTTGATCTGTCAATCGTGTCAGAGCGTTTTGTTAAATTAATGTATATTTGTTGATCAACCTAATTACAGAACCAACCTTCAACCGTTAACCACGGCTAAGCACAGCACCACGGCTAAGCACGCACCATGCTGTACATCATTGTAATTTCCATTCTAGATAGAAAATAGAAACTCTATTTTTACTGACCAATCATTTTGTTAACGTTCACTCGCAGTAATTATGCTATCTGTGTTTAGGGCACCAAAACACCCCTTCTAATTAAGCGCTGCATGATGCGGGCACTATCGCCGATATATCGACTGGGGGGTGACACCCCACCCCCGTGGGTGTTCGAGCCCAGGACACACGCCAGCTATTTATCTGCGCCGATCGATAAACGACATGGAAAACTACCGACGTCAAAATCCATTTAGCAACTCCTATTTAACTACAGCCTACGCATCGATAGAAGCAACTTTGATTCATTCGTAATCCGTGCATCCCTGTGGAAACTTTAAAACCTTTCGGGCGGATATTGTCGTCATGTGACAAAATAAAATAACCTTGAAAGTGTCCAGATACTGCAACGCTTTTGGTTTCCTACCCACTATATTGACGTCATCGGGAGTATCATAAACACAAATGATCATGTTCGCGCAGTGTAAGTTCCATAAACGAACTTAAACCTCTAATTAGGACTAACTTAAGCCTTCACTTTAAAAGAGTAAATTTTCCTCATTTATTATTTCTATTACATAAATACTAGAGAAGTTGTCGATAGACTTAAAATTTGTGATCGAAAGTAAAATCGGTACATTCGGTACCACAGAGCCCAAGCAATCACAAGTATTCCGCTCATTTACATAAGCATCCACAATAACCGATTTTGGATCTTAGGCAGAAAGAGAAGTGTTTAATGATTGAAGAAATTTTTATTATCTAATCATTTTTATTGTCGAGATAAACATAATTCTCTGATTTCAAAAACTAAACTAACAATTTAAAACAAAATCTGAAATAAAAATAATTTTCCTTGTCAAAAAAGCAAGAAAGTTGTTAAAATGCCTGAGGAAACCTGTATCAGTAAAGTGTTTAAGTAATTATGAAAAATTACGTCACTTTTGAGGAGATAATTTTAGCAAATCCACAAAGTTTTTAATACAGGACAGTTCATCTGATGATAAATGGTTTACACTTGCCACCGTCAACCTCAATCTTGTATTCACTCTAAATTTGAGATTACTTAAAGTAGCAGCGAATGTTCGTCATAAATAATGCACCACCACGCCGTACAAACGTGTTCCAGCGAGCTGATACGCCGCCGGGTTGGTAAGGCTACGCCTTACAGCCTTTTGCATAATATGAGCCAAGTTTAAGCTTTTAATCGGGTATGGCACAAATCACTGCCTTCCAAATGCGAATGGGTTGCCAGTTTCCTGACTGGACGGAGCATCAGAGTCGTTATTGATGGTAGCTGCTCCGACACCATGTCTATTAATGGTGGCGTCCAGCAATGCTCCGTGCTATCCTCAACTCTGTTCCCTCTGCATATCAACGATCTGTTGCAAATTGGTGACATACGTTGCTATCCAGATGACAGCACTGTGGACGCCTTGTATAGGGGCCGTGCCAACATCTCTAGGGTCAAAGTGGAAAAGAGTCGCGTCAGGCGTGTCTGAAATCGAAGACGCTTTAGATTTAGTCTCGATTTGGGGTTCTCCAAATCTAGTGGATTTCAACTCCAGTAAGACGCAACTCTGTGCACTTACCGCTAAAAAAGCCCCTTTTGTCGTAGCGCGAGCATACCTGTTAAGATCTCGGAGATTATCGGGATGCTTGGTGTCGACATTTCCAGCAAAGTCGAATTTAGGGGTCATCTGGAAAATAAAGCCAAAATGGCCTCCAAAAAGCTCGCCGTGCTAAAATTGCTAAGTAGTACTTCACCCTTAGGTAACTCCAAATGCTCTATAAAGCTGAGGTCTAGGCCGGCGCACCTAAATATCAATTGGACCCATTTGACTCTATCCAACAACGTGGTAGTCGAATTATCGACAATCCCACTCTCACGGGCCATTTGGAACCCCTCAGCATTCGGAAAGACGTTGCGTCTCTCTGTGTATTCTACCGCCTGTACAATGGGGAATGCTTTGAAGAACTGTTCAATATACTTCATACCTTGGGTTTCTACAACCGCACCTCCCGTCATAGTAGTGCGTCCATCCCCATTTCCTCGATACGGAGGTGTCACGTACTGTTCGGTCCAAAAATAATTTTATACCCGATGAACCTGCGATGAAACTGTGGAACGAACTACCTCAAGAGCTCTTTTCATTAAACTACGATATGGGGTTCTTCAAGACAGCTGTGAATAGGATTTTGCAAGGTCGGCGGCGCACCCACATAGCTTCTGGTGTTGCAGGTATCCATAGGCGGCGGTAACACTTACCCATCACGTGGGACCGCTTGTTCGTCCGCTAGTCCGCTAGTCAGTATAGCTATCAGGGCTTTATAAAAGAGATACTAACAAACGGAGGTCAACAGTCATAAATTACGAACACTGCAAATTTTAAAATTCGTTAAATTGGTTCGAACATTTTACTAAGGAGGTTGGCATAGTCCCAAGCCGCCATATTGATTTTTTTCAAAACTGCGTCGCTCGATGGGACCTAGATATTTCGATAGGGGTGGGGGGGGGGGGGGGGGGGATGCATAGACAAACAAAAAATGGTAAATAATATTATGTCCTATTGTGTCGCGTTACCAAGATATTATGTTATGATTGAAAGATCGCTATATAATCGTATGACCATAGCAAATCTTACCTCAGTGTATAAACAAAATGTACACATCACGTGCTTCTACTAATTCAACTGTTATCAAATAACTACTTTTGCTTACTTCTAAACCTGTTGATAAAAATAAAATAAATATTAAATGCTAACTCATCATTTATTTGTCATCTCCAATGTCACGTTACCAAAGTAATTTAAGGTAAAGGTCGCTATACATTTATTACTATGTATATGATCTAATTAGATGTAACTGAGTACTAAATTATGGTAAACAATAGTACCCAAAGTATATTATCAAAGTTAATTCAAGAAGTACACGCCTACCTATCTTGGACTACAACCTTTCGTCTTTGCAACAGTTTGCCACTTTGTCATTCATTGTACGCAATATTTCTCTCTCTCTGTTTCACTGCATATTTCATATTTCACTGCACTGCACAGATATATTTTTTTTACATTTAACGTAAAAATGGCATTATTTAGTATATTTTTCAAATACACTAATGATATTTAATTAGGCTATGATTTAAAGGGGAAGTAATATATTACAGTTTCGGTCAGTATGAAAAAAACAAATTGTGTGTTTAATAGCAGATTGGGCGGTAAAATATGAGCAATTAAAAAATTGGGACTGAGTAACATATCTTGAAATAAGTAGCTCAATTAATGTTTGAATGCTTAAATATCCGATTATTCATTCATTTTTTTATTTATTTAATTTGCAATTAGAAGAAGCAGTAAAATTAATAAATGGGCAGTAACTCGTGAACAGTTATTCAAAGAACTCGGTCCGCTAGAAATATTGGGATAAGTGGTAAATAAAATAAGTGGTAATAAATAGTAAATAGCACATCAATTATTTCTAATATTTTTTTCTGGGTAGGAAGGATTTTCGCGTTGTTTAAAAAAAAATAACTACGGAGTCTGTTATGCCTCATACTAAACGAACCAAATCATTTCTGGGTAGGAAAGACTTTTCAACCAAAATGACGTTCGACTTTTACCGAACGCCGAGAACTGGCAAACTATTTATCTAACTGCCCATTCAATCATTTTATTTAATCTACCGCTCGAGTAAGTTTCGTGCTACCGCTGTTGGATTACATAACCAACTAAATTATTTTATATTACTAGCTATATTTTACTGCCAGAAAAGTTTAATACTGCCCGTATGAATTATTAATTATATGTGGGTATATTTGTTGATTATGGTCATGTGAAATAGATATGTAATAAGATTATTGTAATAAGAAGTATCTGGTAGCATATTTGTTTGTTCATGTATGTCTGATTTTCCATCATTCCTTGAGATACTAAATTATAATTAAGCGCTAAATATTTATTTTATTTTTACCAACAGGTATGAAAGTAAGCAAAAATAGTTATTTGATAACTTTTTTTTCATAAAGAAAAAACCATAAACACGTGATTTGTATATTTTGTTTATACACTGAGGTAAGACTTTTTAAGGTCATACGATTATATAGTGATTTGTAAATCATAATATCTCAGTAACGTGACACTTTAAGACATAATATTATTTAACATTTTTTGTTGCGTAGTGCATTACCTATCGATATCTGTAGGTCCTATCGTGCGACGCAGGTTTGAAATAAAATCAAAATGGCAGCTTGGGACTATGCCACAAAATTTCGAACCCCTTTGGAGGATCAGGATCTAAAAAAGGATACAGAATCAGGTACTAAGAAATATTACTATTAAATATTAAAAAAAAAATTGAACAATTTACTTGTGCAATGTAATTTAAATAAATAAATAAAGAATCAGGATTTGGGAAAGATGGAGAATGAGGAAAGAGAAACGGATTCAAGCAACTCTCAATCACTCACTCAATTACATTGATATGTATCCCAATAGTTTTCTGTGGGGTAACTAGGCCAGTTGTATGTGCCCAATAGCAGTGGAATGTAGGATCGTCCTCCCTCGTCAAAGTTGATTATTCCCGTCTGTGTCATTTATAATCCAAACCGAAAGCGGAAAGCCATTTCAGGTCTTCACTTACTACGTCTTACCATTCCGTTTACCATCCGACGGACTATATTTTTGTATACCACCTTCTTTCTAAAAAAAAATAACAGAATTTTTACAGAATGTAAAAAATCACTGACCTTATCTTATTATTCTAATCTGAACTGCAGATGAGACAAATCGTAATCGTAACCACCCAGCCAGCCCTTATATCGTCTTGAACATGTACATTGCCTTGTGTACGAGGGATGGCCTTAAAACGGCGCGCTGGCCAAGCGTGTTGACGAATCCACTTTTTTAGAGGTGGTGTAGTTCCTAAAGACTTGTGGTAGCAGCGGCTTTATTATCACATCACTTAGTCGCCTTTTGCAACACCCACGGAGAGAGACGGAGTGGTGCTGATGCTATTTTTTAGAGACGGTCACATACCTCAGTAATATTACATACCTAGATACGATTACAGACATACTCGTACCTAGATGAATATTACCTAGGTAGTATTACAAATATCACGTTGCTTTGCCTGTGCAAGTGTTTCCATGAAGTCGAAATACGAATCTAACACTTATGTCAGAGCGAATGAGTCATTTTAGCCGATTACTAATTTCAGTCCAACTCGTCATCTTACGAGTAGGTATGGTGGAGGAAGCCCATTAATAACGAAGGTATTGTATTGTATAATCATCAGATATTGTGCTTATAACCCTTCCTTACAATAATACATAATCTAACTCATAATTAATCAATGTCGCTGACAGTGTGGATAATCTTTAAATAAGAGCGTAGGTTTAGGTTCATTTGCGCAAATTAAAACCTTATTTCCTATAGAGATCTTAGCAGTAAAATGTATCAACAAACGTATACGGGTTTATTTCACATCTGCCTATTTCTAGTATGGGGCGGGGCACTAATGTAAAGGGAAGGTTTTGTGAGTGTCATTGAAAATGTTTCTTTTACATTTACGAGTAGGTTTTCGTACAGTCGACAACAGGTTAACATATTTTTTTTTATAGAAAAGATGGCTGACGATTGGGTTGGCCACATAATCGTAAGTTGGCACTTCCATTCTCAAGCCAAGAACACCTGCAACGCCACGAAGCGTGCGCGTGCGCTACCGATCTAGTTGAATCCTGTTCACAGCTCTCTTGAATGGTCTCTCTTGTCAAAATGGTCCAACTGGTATTTTTTTATGAAAAAGGTCCATTTCTGTATAGTATAGATCTTGTATTTAAAGTGAAAGCGAACCAGATATGGTTAAGGGCTGCACTGGAATTGCTTCTGGTGTATTAACTTGTTATCGACTATACCTACCACAGATATAGAGGAGTACATAGTTAACGCAAGCTGTCGGTCGCTGCGTGCCCCCACGCTTCTCGCGCTGCTCGTTCATCTGTTCCGACCGGTGTCGCTAGCGAATCGTTACAAAACAGAAATGCCTAATTGCGGTATAATTCATTGGAAAATTAGTCAAAACTGGTGAACCGAGTCGAGGGAGATGTTTTCATATCACAACAATGTACTCGGTGAATTGACGCGTTTGGTTTCCATACAATTTCACGTACTGGCATTGTCTGTATGTCTATCGCTCATGTATCAAATCGCTCATCTATCCGTTATAATAGCATCTTTTTAATACCCGTCCTATTGGTAAAGAGCTGAAATATTATGTTTAATTTTTGCATAAACTTGTAGTACTCGTATGTTAAAAATGTCTATTCGTGTTCAATGTGTGTGATCGCAAGCGCATTGTTTATTGTTAAAAAATAATATTTAAAATTTGCAATGCCTGCTTGTTTAGCCCATTTAATTAAGAGCCATGCTCTATACTTGTACATACTTACATACGAATACATAGTTGTCAATATATGGGGAATGTCTTAAATCATTTAACTATAGTAAATAAACGCGAAATTAAAATACATATTAAAATATAGCAAAGCTTCACTGGGAGATGGAGATAACACCTCTAAGCATTAAGACTGCCTTTTGTCACTTTGTGTAATAAAGAATAAATAAATATTTTGTTAAAATAATATTTAATGGGAATAGAGTAAATGTTTGGAGAATTTGACAACAAAAGTGAGTATTGCTAACATGCGTCAAATTCTACTGAAATAAACCAATTCAGATTATTTTCCGACAATCTGCCAGCGACAAATTAATAAAGGCCCTGACTTTTCCGATTCAGACTCTTACTTGACAAGTTTCAGGATTCCGTGTAGAATTTTTCATCTGCTGTTTCTGTAATTTCACTTACACTATCTATTTATCGGTACGCTGTAAAATCACAACTTTGGTACCCAGTTACCTAGTTGCACTCTATTATCCGCTCCTTTGGGCCTCGCCTATCGCAGCTGGAGACTTCATTAACCTCAATATGTTCAGCTTTGTGCAAACTCAGGCGGTAGGTAGGTACCTACTTACACAAGTGAAGATGTGTTGACAGATTATATCTGGATAGTGCGACGTTAGCTCAGGTGGTAGGGGTTCTTTAAGAAAGAACACCAGCCGGTTCTCACTACAGCAATAAATATTTTTTTTTTAAAAAAGCACTGAAAAATAAATAAAATATAATTTATAAAATTATATTTTATGGTACTGTATGTATATAAAACCGGTTTATTATTAAACTACTTATTCTAATAAGGTGTCCTTTTTATGTTTATAGCTGTTATAACTATTTATTTTATAGTAAGAAGACAGTAGACGAGCACACAATCCCTGGTGGTAGGTGGATATTGTCGTCCATGGACATCCGCGATACATGCCAACATCAGTCCAGAATGACAAAAGCTGGCCGCCGTCGGATGGGTTGCCTAACTTTTGAGACGTAGGAATTGATTTGGAGAAAAAAGGTTGGGAAAATGGGGAGGAACAGGTGGGACGGGAATGGGCTCTGGCATGTCTCACTCACTACCGAAACACGTACGTACATTGGGGAATAGGATATAGTGGGAAATGCAGTACATTTCAAGGTAGTCTTCTGTGAGAAAGGGGTAACATAGCCAGTCGAGTGCGCCCAGCGGCTGTTGGATTGCAGCGTGCACCCTCCCCTCCAAACAACTAGTTGAGTTCCATACGCAAACAAGCGCTTCTAAAACCATGACATATACAATATTTAATACTGTACTATCCACAAATATAGGTAGTACATAAGATTACATATTGTTAAGTACCTACGTATTGACCAGATGACTGTCCAGATGTCCATAGGGGACAGTATCCGCTTACCAGATGCATTGTTTGTTTGTCTGCTATATTCTTTATATATAAAACAGAATTCTTGGACTGTTTTCTATCTAGCGATCATGCATTTCGCGGTGTGCGTTACATTACGCACTCCTCTGAACTGACTTTGGAGTTTGAACTCTTATTCTCACTCACGTTGCTTAGGTACCTAAATCGAAGGCTGTCGGCGTTCTTAATGCGGAAGCGCACCAACGTAATAGTTTACGAGTATGTTCTTAACACCTCGCTACGTTTCATCACAACATTTATGACTAGGTAATACATGTAAGCAATTCGGTACAATGTAGTGAACCTACTCAATTTTCTCTTCCTCAGTAAGAATTTTATTACGATATTATTTGAGAAAAGGGACTTACTTCTAAATGACTAAATGAGGTGGAACGAAGTAACCAACTTTGATCTATGTATCAGTACGCATGTTAATCAAATAATCACATATCCGTCCTTCTGTTCTCCACATGATAGTTTCTTCACAATTTACTTAAATTTGAGCGACTTTTGTCTTTTTGCAACTACGTAACTAATACATTCATTCATTTATTAATGCTGGTATTCATTTAAAAGACTCCACGGGGGGCAAAAATATGCAAATAAAATTCTTAATTTTAGCATCCTTTATCACATTCATCTGTTTAATAAATCATTTCTTGTTAATATGTTATTGTTATTATGTAGCAGGCAAGTAAAACAACAAACAAGTGAAAAACATGTTTGATTTCAATACAGAAGAGATATTTAAACAGGCATTGTTTACCAATTGTCGTCAATGCCGAACACAAATAGTCGCTGGTGGTCATATTGAAAGGTTGGCACCTCTCGGACTCGGCACACACACCTGCAGCGGCAGACATTCTCGTAGCGGCAATAGCCGAACTTATCGCCTTGCGCTGACGCAACTCAAACAGGATCCACCTCCTAACAAAAAGTTCCACGGCCACTATTTCGAAACTCGTGCGCACCTAAATAGAGAAAGGCATCTATGTGCTTGTACATCATTTGTAGAGCCGCTAGTCGCAACCCACGGGGTACGGGGTGAATGCCCTTAACGTCCTCCGTCCTCCTCGACCGTAGTCACCTCCCGTTCTCGCACGCAGAGAGTCCCTCTTCTTTTGACTTTGAAAAGAGGGCACGTAACATTTGTGACAATGCCATTTGCAACTTAATCGGTAGACTTTAGAGTCAAAAATTGTGTGTCAGATGTTCGTTGTGTACAGTTAAGGGTGTGTGCGCACGCGCATTGCGTTTGTATTCAAATGAGGACAGTGCGTTCCGCACCAGAGAGCACTATGATTGTACTTTTTAGTTCGTGAGCCGTAATCAGCTACAAGGAAATGAGCATCCTTAGGGGTGGCGCGTCGCATACACCACGTCTCATCGTCCGCTATTGAGGGCAGCGTCTTGTTAATGCGCGACAATTACTAACAGGCCACGACAATTTGTATTAATGGGCATACTAGATACTCTAAATATATAAGTTTGTTATTGCTATATTATAAACCTTGTTGCTAATTGCAAGTATCAGTATTTGTTGTAGCGCGAGTAAACGCGCTACAACAAATTGTCGCGTGTGTAAACGCGTAGCAAGCGTTTGAATTTTATACGTAAAATGTATAAAACACGTGCTACGCAATGTATGTATTATATATATAATCCTAACGTACGTACGTACTTATTAAATTGTCATAAAGCCATCATATTAAAACTGCGTGGGTATTTTGTATTTTTTTTATTATATTAGGTAATTTAGATAGTCGGATAAGTTCGTGGCCTTTTTATAGTGAAAATAGTAAAGACTTTCTTTTATTAATAAATATTTATTGAACATTATGTTTCCATTTAATTCGACTATCTTTCGCCATTTAAAAACTGATTTAAATGCTTCTCTACATACTCATACATGCTTCTCTTGAATGTAATTTTATTTCATTTAGAGAATTTTATAAAGAGCGGAATAAATGATAATACGGAGGTGATAGTCTGGACTGTATGGAGGATACATTAAAACTAGTCGTGGGTATTCACGACTCCTCGGAGTGTTTCGGCTCTCTTAATCCGGCTCCGCTCGGATCCGCGACTCCTCTTAACGATTCCTTGACTCCTTTGATCCACCTACTTATATTTTATAGGAACCTGAGAGCGACTCATTCGCTTTGTATCATGTTCGTTCATGGAACTCAGCAATCGATAACATAGATAGCTCGGAGTCGATAACAGTTAGCCAGAATCATTAAAAATTTCGGCTAAGCTCGTGGTTTCGGATCTTTTGATTCATTGAATCCGGAGTTACCCACCTCTAATTAAAACTTCCCAGCCAAGGTCCATCAATTTTTGTTTAGTCATCAAAGAGCATTTTCGTGATGGAAAACTACACCTGTTCTCTTCATTCATTCTGGGTGTTTTGCTTCAAGTGCTTGTTTCAATTTTACAAATTGCTGACATTAATGAATCGTACATTAACACATTAATTGTTTGGCCATGTGGCTAAAGCTCGTAATACACAATGCATTTCCAGTCCCACGATACACATAACATGACTTTGTTCGGACTGAGGCCTGGCTTTGGGACTATTTGTGATGGCTCACCTCGCTTAGACCAAGATCGTTTCTGAACACCGTTTTCATAGGTCCACTTCCCATAGCCTGTTACCAATCTCTTCAGAAATGGATTGATTTCATTTCGTTTTAGCATGTGGAAATTCTATTCACCAAGTTTCTGTCATTTAAATCATGCGGCACCCAAACATGTTTATAAAATTCAGTTCACGCACGTAATCCAAAACTGTTGAGTGGTGAATGCTAATCTCTTCCGCAATTTGATGACTGCTTATGTGTCGACCTGCTTCATTTTTTTCAGTGATAGCATCAACAACATTTACCTTAATAGGACGACAACAAGGAGGAACATAATTCACATCAAAATTACTAGACCCGAATCCACTGAACCATTTTTTGCAGTAGTTTTAGATGAAGTATCTTCTCTGTAAACACCACAAATCTCTTTTCGAGCACTAGAAGCATTCATACCCCTGTCTAAAAAAAATGTAATAGATACATATCTAATTTTCTCCTTATTAACTTCCATTTCAAAATTGTTAAAAAAATATTAAAGATAAAACTTTTAACTTGTAATTTCAATTTGACACTTTGTAAATTGTAAAAAAATGTAAAAGTCATCTCTCAAACGGTATATCACTTTCCCGCCAGTGATCAGTGTTGCCATAAATATAGCACGCTAAAGTCATACGTTCAAAAAGGCCGCGAAATTTTTCGACTACCTTATTATATTAACGGCGGTGAGGGACAACACTGTGAGGAAACCCACATTTACCGGAATTGAAAAAAAAACTGGCGTATGTGATCCACCAATCCGAACTGGGCCCGCTTGGTGGATTATGGCCCGAAACCCCCCCAGTGATTTACTAAAACGAGACGTTATAGCCTAAAACAGTAGAGTATAGTAGATATGTTAACTATTTTTTTAATATATCCATATTGTTAGAAATTGTATTATTCTTAGTCGTAATTACATTAATTAAAATATTATTTTATACAGTTATTAAACAAAATGTAAGTATTTCTTTTAATTAGTTAACTATTCAAAAGTTGCGTAATTGACAGATTGTTTAGGAAAAAAATTAGGTTTAGGTCATTTTTTCCACTTAAAATCATGGTTATTAAGCATGGAAACCAGTGGGCGGAATATTACAACAATAGAGCTAAAGACAACGACTTGTCTATTCATTTTATTTTTCCAATTTACAACTAATAGCGTCAAATTATAACCAAAATTTTTCCTGAAACCTGAACCCTTGAATTCAGTTCACGATTCCGAGTTAAATAATTGACATATTATAATACGTATTTGTTTTACAAAAATATCACTTTTTGAGGCTTTATATTTAACTAGTATAAAATTAGTTATAAAGTCAACTGTATGTAAAAATTTCGTATTTTTTTTATGTCAATTATAAACGGAATTCATGGTTTCAAGCTTCGGGAAAGATTCAAGTACATACTGTATAGTTAGATTAATTTTATTTTATATATTTTATTTCCACATTTTTCTTTTATGTTTCGGTGGGTGTCGTCAGTCGCGTCAGGGATAACAAATCCGTTATCACATGCACTGAGGAACTACTCCACCTCTGAGAGCCGCCTGAAAGAGCCGGGATTTGCCAACCCACTTGGCCAGCTGCAGCGTGGCGTTTTGAGGTCATACAATCCTTCATGCACGAGACAATGTGCATGAGGTAGTCCTGGGCGATAAGTGGGCTGGTTACGGGTACGGTATTTTATTTCAAATTATTTGTTTTACCGTGGTTTTTCTATTTCAACTTTTTCTATAGAAGACTGCTACGTAAACCTAAAATTTTACTCTAATTAATTTTGCTAATGGACAAAATTGTTAACTTCCACTCATTGAATGACTGAATGAATGACTGGCCTGCATTTTGATACAATCAAATTTAATTACAATCGTCATAAACATGATTATCAATCCATCTACATTTTACTGTACCTCGCTAGTGTTGTAGCGTCTATTACGGTCACTGACGATGAATGTTATGGCGTATGCAATAGCACACATGTGTGGGAGATCAGCGCAAACGACATTGACTTGACGCACTGAGCTCAACAAATGCATGCATAATAATATAAATACATTATGCAATGCAACCAACCCTTTCAGTATCTACTGCTGGACATGGGTCTCCTTATTCACAGCATGAGGGATGTAAGGCTTTAAAACATCACGCTGGCCAAGTGGGTTGGCGAGGCCACTCTTTTAGAGGTGTTATAGTTCCTAAGCGCTTGTGGTAACCGCATTTTTATCTCTTTGTCGCCTTTTACGACACCCGCGGCACAAATACATTATATGTCCTGTAATTTATGTGTCGTACGATTGCTCTCAGCATTTATCTACTCAAATTATCTATGTGTTTTGGTGCAGGAGTAAAATGATCCAGTTGAGTCTATGATTCCCTCATAAAAGTAATAATCTCTAGTACTTACAAAAGTTACTCAGTAGGTGAAAATTCGTAATAAAGATACCAACTTAGCATCACCACAAATACTTTTCTTTTATAGAAAGAAGGTTGCAAACGAGCAAACAGTCCACCTGGTGGTAAGTGAATAATACTGTCGCCCATAGACATCCGCGATACATACCAACATTAGTCCAAAATGACAAACTTTTTTTATTTTTGTCAGACTTAAAAATACCAATAATATCATAAATATACTTGTGTAACCAATTAACGGTATAAATGAACTATAAATGTGCAACCCTGTCTTATATTAAAATAGCCTGTTATGGTGTTTTTTATTTATTAGCGTATTGGTAATGCGGCGTACAATTCACTTTTTTACAATAGACCCAATGCACGAATAAATCAACTCTCTATCAACAATCAACTAAAGGCTTTGGTGAATGCAAGAGACAAGTAGGTACCCACTAATCAAACGATATATAATAAGAGACCAGGCGTTCGACAATTAGGCGAATGTGTAATTTAAAAAAAAATGCAAGGAATTACGAATTAATCAACAATCATTTGAATCGTTTTCCAAGATTTCCATTGATGTCAGTAAAAGTTCTCAGGGATAGTGATGTATTGAGATATTGTTATACATCTTCCTGCTCTTCCTTACTAAATTCTTATTCCTAATCTTAAACAACGCATGGAAACTTTTTATTTCGGAATGGCTAAATCCCTGTGGCCCTAATGGCCTTCCAAGAGTTATCGGACATGTATAGTTTAGGCGAGCGCGGAAGGCGCTCAGCTAGGAGCAAAGAGTGTTTGCAGCAACGACCCTAAGGACTCCCTCGCCAGTAGATCGGCGTAAGGAACGAACCTCGGCTTAGGAAGTTGCTTTGGGGGGGTACCGCGGGATCACGAGTCGGCTAGAAGCACCCAGGTACCTGATACCTGGTAAAAGTGTTGGCTAGAGGCGGGTGTGTGTTCACGGTGTAGCGAGGGTGACATCCTTGTCTTCGCCAGCGGGGACGGTGTATATGTGTAGCCTGTGAGTGTAGTGTAAGAACCGCATTGACAGCAATAATTGGGTCATCGGGGTCGTCTAAGACGTACCGAGGACGACGAAGGCATAGGTGAAAAGTACAATTTTCCGACTATAAGGTCTCTTTTTACGTGTACGTACACTTAACACTACAATCAAGGCCAACTATAATATCCTTCCACTCTTGTGTTTTCCACTGTAATAATGACTTAGCGTAGTGAAGACGGAGCAACGTCTACTAGTGTAGACGAAGCATAGTGACGCTTCGCTACGGTAGAAATAATGGCTTTTAAAACGGTCAGCAAAAAAATACTAAATAAGCAGCAAATCACGATCAACAGAACAACCTATTATTAAAAACTAAAGTAAATACATAGAATATTATAAGTTGTAGAATGAATTTAATATCTATTAATCATATTTTAATAATATTTAATATGTTGTGGAATGAAATGCTACTTAACATCAAAAGAGCTCTAAATGGGATCCTTCACGGTCGGCGGTGCACTCACGATCACCATGGTGTTGCAGATGTCCAAAGTCGGCGGTGACCATTTACCATCATATGGACCGCCCGTTTGCCACCTCCTCTATAAAAAAATACTCCAGGTGTACTTGGGGGGGGTTAGGTAGTGCGTAGACAGCCGTCATACTTTATAAAAACTCCTCATGTCTACATACACAGACACATTAAACAACATGCGGCTTCTTTATAAGTCTTATTAACATCATCATCATCATCATCATCTCAGCCTTTAGACGTCCACTGCTGGACATAGGCCTCCCCCATTGTCCGCCATTTAGACCTATCGGCAGCGACCTGCATCCAGCGGGTGCCCGCCACCTTTATGAGGTCGTCTGTCCATCTAGCAGATGGACGTCCTCGGCTTCGTCCGCCGGTACGTGGTCTCCATTCGAGAACCCTTCTGCCCCATCGGCCATCGGTTCTTCGAGCTATGTGCCCTGCCCACTGCCACTTCAGCTTGCTAACCCGAGAGGCTATTTCGGTGACTTTAGTTCGTCTACGGATCTCCTCATTCCTGATTCGATCACGTAGGGAAACCCCGAGCATAGCCCTCTCCATAGCTCGCTGTGCGACAGTGAGCTTATTTATGAGGCCCATAGTCAGAGACCACGTCTCGGTGCCGTAGGTCATCACTGGCAACACACACTGGTCGAAGACCTTCGTCTTCAAGCACTGAGGTATTTTGGACGAGAAGACGCTGCGTAGCTTCCCGAACGCTGCCCAGCCGAGTTGGATTCGTCGATTGACCTCTTTCTCGAAGTTGGACCTACCTAGTTGGACCGTTTGGCCTAGGTAGACGTACTGGTCAACAACTTCGAGAATCGAGCTCCCAACTGAAACTGGGGTGGGCACGACATGGACATTCGACATGATTTTCGTCTTGTCCATGTTCATAACATAATAACATAATACATAATACTTGTAAAATCGTAAAACTTCTAATAAAGACATTTCGAAAGACTACGAGTATATAGTGTCATCTCGTATCCATCTAATCACGAGTAGGTACTTACTTGTGAGAATAGCGAAGTCACTGTGAGTCGGACGTGGGCGACGTCTCGACCTTCGCTGTCCTGCGAATGTATTCGTGTTTTTCTACAAAGAGCACTGTGTCTTACTGTGCCATTCTTGAAAGGACACTAAAATAAATTTACTGAAACAAACATGAACCTGACAGTCGTAATGAAGAAACTATTAAATTGATTACTTTTGCAAAAGGGATACTTATTATAACTAAGTAGGGTTTTTGAAGTAAAATCGATTAGAAAATGAAATAATTTAAATTTTATTGTAAATCAATTTCTTATAAATCTTTTATTATCAAGCTATGACCACATCACTGCGCACATAAATAAACAAAACGACCTGCTCTACTGCACTTTGGTAAGACAGTAGATCGTCCTAAGGGGCCATCCATAAATTATGTCACACGAATTTCATGATTTTTGGAGTCCCCCCCCCCCGTCCTTGTCACAGGTGGTCACATTTGTCCCCTGGTGTGACGTCACATATTTTGTAATTTTAAATTTAGAAATTATTAAATTAAAAAATCTTATAATAATATTGATTGAGTTGGTAATATTTTAAAGTTCTTCGTTAGAGTTGAAGTGTAGTTTTAATCCTTTAGACGTCACGTTTAGATACATTTGACGTCACGAAGCTTATCGACTCGTCCCTCCCCCTTGTCACACGATGTCACACTTTGTAGACCCCCTCCCTCCATCTTAACGTGTGACGTAATTTATGGATGACCCCTAAATATTAAAAATATGTAAAAAAAAAATGGGAAATAAGTTCTGTCAATCGTCATAATGGCTTTCCGCTACGTGACTAGATGCAACATGCGCCTTAGCAGGAAAACGGGCATCACTGTGACAGTATGGCGTGACCCTGAACAAGTAGGTAAGCACAGAACCATAATACTGGGTGGAGATAGATTCTTGAGTACACATTGTACTTCAATGTTGTATTATGAGACATAAATAACACTGTATATACGGACATTTTTGGAAGTATGTTCTGTTAAGACCACATTAATAACACGTATGAACAACAATTCAATTATTCGTTAACATATTCAATTGTTCGATAATTTTCCAGCAGACGAATCTATCAGAATACTGATTCTTCTGCATTCGACGACTGAACTGCAGGCTGTTCATTCAGAAATTGTAATTATGTGATCGATCGGTTCAGAAAAGCCTATATCCCACTGCAAGGCACAGACCTTCCCTATTAAATCACTGAGGGGATTTCTGGTCATAATCCACTACCCGGGCCCCGTACGCATTAGTGAATACACATGGTCCAGATTTATTTATTTCTCGAGCATGCAGGTTTCCTCACAATGTTTTCCCTTATCGCCAAGATAGTGACATTTATTTAAATCTGTACTTAAGCAAGAAACTCATAACTACTTATATAGAAAAAGCGCTGATAGATTGGATTTCGACACACGTTCGTGTGATAGCGAGTTCAAATCATCGGCCCGTACCACAAAATGCCATCTTAAATACCAATTTAAAAAAATACACAACCTAATTAAAAACTACGACTAAGCAATGAAACTGATTGTACATCCTCGCTATCAACAAGTACAATAAATTTCTAGATAGGGTCATTTATTTATTGCGAAATGTCTGTTAGTAAAGAAGTGACGTCACTGGCCCTGCCCTTTCCTGTCCTGAGGCCATTATTAATAAGAAGCGTCAGCTATTGCCTAATATACCGTAAATATATCATCTATTACTTGTATATCGGCTTTAAATTACCTACTAGTTATGACGTAATGAGTGCATTAGGCACCATTATGCATGGGTGCATCCGTTATCGACATGCTGATATGTATATAATAAAAAGAATTAGATAATAAGGCATTTCACTAAATATGTTTAGAATTATTTACAATGAAATAACGGTGTCAGTCCTTGAATTGAGTAGGTTTAAGTTCTAAGTTGAAGGACAACAGTGTTTGTTTTAATGACGTCACTTCTCCGTGTACAACCACACATGAGGGACAAAAACACAGACAACTTCACCTAAAAACATTCTCCAGATTATATCTACCTAATAAAATTTTAACTATATAACAAACTTCAGCATCAATAAAGTACCACCCTATTGTTATATATACAGAGTTCAGAATAGTATAAATTCCTATAATTGCTATCTATGACTAACAAACTACCTACCTACTACTGTTACTAACAAAACAACCATTCTGAAATATATTAAAGGAATCAATCATCGTCAGCACTCAGCAGTCCTTCTGTTGCTGTAGTCTTCAAAATAAGCTTGTAAACAAGACTTGCCATTTGTATGACATAATCTGGCAATGAAATCTAGCTATGAAATCGTATACCTAAATAAAAGAAAGAACAAACCGGTTGTATGAATGACTACAGATCAAAATAAATCAGTGATCTAATTAACAATATTTTGAGAAAAAAGGCATGCGAAATAAAGAAAACTTCATGAACTGACAATACCTTTAGTGAAACTGAAAATTTACATTATTATACCTTATTTTCCTAACCGTTAAATAAGACATCGCGAGTGCGAAGTTTGGGGTACCCCCACTCGGCATCTCAAACTATTGCACGGCGACCATTTAGGTGACGTACCTACTGTCTGCGCCCACGCAACATTAGGCTATCTCTCGAAGAACGGTTAGCGGTACCGAGCCGCGGCGGCGTGGCTCAGCAATAAAATATTTCTTTTTATGTCTCCCTCGTGTAACAACACGTTTGTACTCGGCCTGCTTGCGCAACTGATGCATTCCATGTATACGGGCGGTCCCAACGCAAGCGTTCAAACACCCATAACACTGGGAAGAAGATGAAACATTGCTCTTAGATCACAACCTTTCAAAAACAAGTCTCTAAACAAAGGTAAAAAAGAAAAGGCGCTTTGCAGTTGTTACTGTGACACCATTCAGCTACAGGCAACAATTCAAGATGCTGTATTACATAATATGAACTTGGTTCATGCAATAATTTCCATTTGTAATGCAAGTTCAAGGTTACTGTAATCAGAATGAATCAGTGCATATGATTAATAAAATATGTAATTAAGTTGTTTACATGCAAAAAGCATATTACTTTATTAATGTAAATATGTATATTATTTTTAATAATGGACCCGTGTTGGTTTATCTGAAATAATGTACTCGTATAAATACAGTCTAGCAAATAAGAAGAATTTTTTGTTCATACATTTTTTGTAATTTGCAGGCAGCGCGCTGTGCGGCAGGTTGAATGAATCACTTCCGTTGATTACTTTCGTACGTATCCAGTCTATTTTTATTTCAAATTTTTAATTAAGATGTTCAGAAGGACGGTACTGTGATAGAGCGTTTTCCTTATAGCACACTTTTACGTGTCAATAAAATTAAGTGAAAGGAGATAGACACTTCACTTTTTGATGGGGTGAATGTACTTAGCAGTTGCTTAAGAATGTCATATAAGTACATTATTCTATAGAGTATGTTATATAAAGTAAATTGTAAATTATCTAAATGTTTTACGAAAACATTTTTGTTTTATTAATTTGGATATTTAAAAAATAATCACTAGCTCCACGGTGAGTGACAACATCGTGAGGGTTTCATGCTCCAGAAATAAAAGAAAATCTGGAGTATGTGATCCACCAATCCGCAATGCGCCCGTGTGGTGGATTACGGCCCGATACCCGCCCCAATGATTTACTAGGGGAGGCCTGCGCCCTGCAGTGGGACGTTATAGGCTGACACAAGTATCTGAATGTTAGATTTAAGTATTCTGAGTAAATATGTATCTACTTCGAAACAGATAAATGAATTACTGTCAAGGATCGTGAAAGTATAGCTACCTATTAAATGTTATATTATTGCATTCAACATTTATCTGCACCGTGATAATGATAACATAACATGTCAAATATTGAAAGAGTTTCTATAGTTTGGATTATATACGAGTATATTATTTATAGGTAGGTATATTATTTATAGCAAAACTTAGCGAGTCATAATGATCTTTTTGTTTAATTTTGTAGTATCTGGATAATTCTTTATACTTATGAAGAATCTCACGTAGGTATGTACGAATTCGTGTCAATTGATATTTTCTCTAATCGCGTTTGAAATCTGCATCTCTCATTTCTCATATCTGGTATGTACCGACAGGCGATGTATCGGCCTCGATTTACCCCACTGTCTCCGTAGTTTCCATTTGCACCAGCAAAAAGTTGTGAACGGTAGAACAGCGGGCGGAGCGGCGACGACTGCTGTTGGAATATCCAATTAAAGATGAGCTGTGATGAACTACGATGCTACCTCAGTCGCGTCTTATTGTTTATGTAAAGAGGGAAGAGAGGTAGACCTTCTTTGACGGTGAAGTTATAATGACACATTGTTGGTCGTAGACAGGGGAACGGTTAGAGATATTGAGAAGTTCTTGCGCGCGGCGATGCGATGCGCGGGCGCACACCGTTATCCTATTTCCTCCCTCTTTTATGTTCAACGTTAACATCACATCGTATTGTGCTATTGGTGATGTTTGTAATTATATGGCGGTTACGGTATTTTGTAAAAGATTGATGTAAAGTACAATGAACCCTTAATTCACATCTAAGACGTTTACAAACATTTACGACGCTAGGATTGGTATATAACGATGGGTTTCCCAAGTACTTCCTAAGTGATGTTATGAAAAATTACCGTTGCTTTCATATAAAGATTTCTAGTGTAATCAACTTTAACATCTGTAGCTTCTTTAATGATTCCTACAACTGCCTTATACCAAGTTTACTACAAACTTACGATCATTTCCTTAAAGTACGGTCTAATGTATCATTAAAATTTCAGTAGGTATTTCCGCATAGATCTCGTGTCATACATACTCGTAAATAATATTTCATAACTCATAGACCATACAGTTAAAACAAAATTATTTACGGTGGTGTAGAAAAACTTATTACCTAGTTCACTACTGCAAACTATTTTTTAATAATCAAACGTACTTTATCTCTCGTGTTTAGTAATGCGTTTCATTCTGTACAATATACGAATACTCTGTAAATTAAAGAAACAATAAAAACTATAGTTATATATTTTATTGAAAAAGCTTTCGGGGCTCCTGGACCAGGTATGAGTTGGAGACCCTAAACTAGCTAGACCAAGGAAATCTTGAAGGGGGGAAATATCTGCCACATTCTACCGGTTTTTTTTTAGAAAAAACTAAGCCTATAATTAAATTAATTAAGTATATGAAAGAAAATATTTTGAACTGTCTTTCATAATATTTTCTTTCATATAAAAATCCGCTTGTATATTGGATGTTTGAACCTCTTTTTTGCCATAGTAAAAAATTCAACAAAAATCAAGGATACATTTATTTCATCCCCTATTCATGGGGCCTCCTCAACCTAGCCCAGCCGGCCTATGCCTAAAGACGGCCCTGTTAAAAGGCAATAGGTATTGTAGATCGTAAAAGAAGAGTTCAATGTTTTAAAGCATTCTTCTAGAAGAACCTTTAGGTTTAATTGAGAGATTTATCAGAATAACTGGATGATAAGTTTATATTTATATATAAATATATAATTTAAAACTAAAGAACGAAAAGAAATTGATATAGTTATAATGGGTATCATCCATTATTTTTTCTTATGGAGAAGAGGAAATAAGAAGGAAAGAAAGGCATAGAGCATTCTTTAAATCCCTCGGTATTGATATTTATTTTATTGTAAAAGCCGTCTTTGTGGATTTCGGAATCTGGACCAGGTATGAGTTGGGGCCCCTAAACCAACTAGACCACGGAAATCTGGAAGGGGCGAAAAATCTGCCACAAACTACCAGATTTAATCTTTTTCCGAGTGAAATATCTAAATGTCTTTATTTTATTTTTTTATAGAAAAAAGACGGCAGACGAGCATACAGTCCACCTGATGATAAGTGGTAAGTGGATAGACATCCGCTATACATGCCAACATCCAGTCCAGAATGACAAACGTTGGCACGCTCCCGGATTTGCTGCCTACTTTTGTAGATAAACGAATGGATTGGGAGAAAGGGTTGTAAAAATGGGGAGGGATGGGTTGGGATGGGAATGGGCTCTGGCATATCTCACTTACTACCGTAACACGTACATACATTAGGGAAATACGATAAGTAGGGAATGAGTACATTTCAAGGTAGTCTTCTGTGAGAGAGGGGTAACGTGGCCAGTCGAATGCGCCCAGCGGTTGTAAGAATGCAGCAACTTCTACGTACGTACGTTGGGGGAATTTACAGAGAGCGAGATATGTTGAGGCGGGTTTCCGATATTTCGCTGTCAAGAGTTAAAAATAAGGGATGTCGGTGTGAACAGATAGGATTAATAGAAATAAGATTATAAAAATAAGAAATTATATGTGATTCTCGCGCCAGACTATTTATACCTAATTTGTATTAGAAGCTAGAATATACGAATTTAAAACCGGAGTTGTGTATCACTGAATTCCAGCGTTCTACAATTGGGTAAGTTACTACCAGGAAGTTGAGCATCCAGAGAAGCTTACCCGCCCACTACTTACAATATTTTTTTCTAATCGTTAACGTTTTCTAAACTCGCATGTTTAACGAACACTAGTCAGTTTGTGATAAATCAAAGGTCCATGAATAGAAGGCTCATAAAGATGGCCACAAAAGCCGGAGTTTTAGAGCCCTTCAGAAAGTGTGTCGACTGGCACTGACTCCCCTCCCCGAACCTCAAGCCCCACGCCCGCTCTCCGTTGGAAAACAAACATGCATGTATGCATTTTATAGTTTTCCGACAAACTTGGTGCCACTGAAGTATATTTCTAATGCATTTCTTTTACTTTAATATGCCCGTTCTTCAATTTAGTGCATGGTCTTACCATATAAACATTTTATTGAAAACTATTTTATCTAATAACCTTACATGATCTCTGGTCCCTTTGTTCCTTGTACTCATTTCAGATTTCAATGACCTCTGCAACGGTTTGTGTAACTCCAGCACTTGACCCAGACGGTCAGCCGTCGCTTTTTGTTTACGTTACTTGAATTTAGCTTCAATACAAACCGCACAAGATGGGGGTACACTTCAATAGGTAAAATGTTGCAAGTCTTTAATTTGATAATATAGGTAGATTGCCGCGTAATTAGTAGGTGTTAGCATGGGCGTGCATTTCATATTAAATAAATAAGCAAAGGTTACCAATTAACTACTATGTACTTATCTATGTTAAACTGCGCTAGCGTGGACGAAGTCTCGGGCGATTGCTAGTGTAGATTTTCCATGTCGATTCAAATATTTTTTATGCAGGTACCTATGCATACGTTCACTATCGTTTATTACATTTCAAAGCCAATGCACGTCACTCAGTGTTAGATACAGTCGCAACCAATTTGTACTTAAAAGGTAGGTATCAATAACTTACTTAAAAAATATATGTAGATAAACTAACATTTTGCCCCGACCTCGTTGTGCTGTCACTTGAAGACGCTGTGCTTGAAGAATACTAATAGGATTTAGGAATATGGTCACATGTAATCAATACCAATAATCTTCCTAAACGTCTAAAATATCTTATTTATAATAATTGTGAACTATCTATCATTTAGTCATTACTAAAACAGGTGGAATAAAGCATCGACTTATGTGGGACGACTGTGCTACGCAGCACTTCATTTTCTAACAAAATGAACTACCACTAACTTCCAGTCCTTCTAACAAAAATACTTAATATCATTCTAACCAGGGTTCGCTGATATCGTGATATATATCAATTGATATACATATATTAATTGATATTTGTATTGATATATATTAATTGATATTTATCGTCAAAACAGAATTTTGGCAGATGCCATGCTAACGCTGGCAACACTTGAAAAAAAAAACTACAATTTTAATTACTTTTACCGAAGTGGCAATCTTACAGAAGTTTTGGGGATTCATCGTATTACGTACGTAGGTATAGCTTTTTATTGAAATTGAATCCATAATAATAGGGGTTAAAGTATGAAATTGCCGTTTTATAGTAATAGATACTTTGAATTGATACAAAACCTTCATGGTGCGAGATTTTCGAGTGAAACTTTTTTCACATGATACCTATGAGATTCTTGTTTTAAAAAATGTGCATCATTTGGTTTTCGACTTTCAATTGTTTTTTTATTCAGCTTAGACGGGAAAGATGGATACTTCGAAAATCCGAGTAATCTTTGAATACGAGTTCCGACGCGGAACTAACGCGGCAGAAACGGCTCGCAATATCAATGCTGCGTTTGGAGATGAGACTGCTAATGAACGAACCGTGCGTTTTTGGTTTAAACGCTTTCGTAATGGAAACTTCGACTTGAAGAACGAACCACGTGGAAGATCGCCCACACAAGTGAATAACGCTGAATTGAAGGAGATGGTGGAAGCCGATCCGAGTCAAACTACCCAGGAAGTAGCGGCATGGTTTAACGTTACTTTACCTGCAATATTGACTCATTTGCATCACATCAATAAGATAAAAAAATATGAAAAATGGGTGCCACATGATTTGACTGATCTGCAGAAAGAAACGCGTGTTGAAACTTGCGTTGCCTTGTTGAATCGGTACAGAAATGAAAGAATATTGAATCGAATTGTGACATGTGACGAAAAGTGGATTCTTTACGATAACCGAAAGCGAAAAATGCAATGGCTGACCCCAGGTCAAACGCCGCAACAGTGCCCTAAGGCAAAGCTTACCAATAAAAAGGTAATGGTAACTGTTTGGTGGTCTATTCATGGTGTTATTCACTATAGCTTTCTCAGGTCTGGTCAAGCAATAACAGCAGATGTTTACTGTGCCGAACTTCGAACAATGATGGCGAAACTAGCAGTGAAACAGCCCCGACTCGTGAATCGATCTTCACCATTATTGCTCCATGATAACGCAAGACCTCACAAACTCTACAGGAGCTTCAGTTAGAAACCATACGTCATCTTCCGTACTCGCCAGACCTTGCTCCAACGGACTACCATTTTTTTCGCGATTTGGACAATTTTCTACGTGGTAAAAAATTTTCTTCCCAAGAGGCAGTACAAAATGCTTTCACACAGTTTGTCGAATCTACATCCCCAGAGTTCTATCGCAAAGGCATAAATGAACTTCCGATTAGATGGCAACAATGTATAGATAATGAGGGTAAATATTTTGATTAAATAAATATGTTGCATTTTAGAAAAAAACGAGTTTTAATTTTTCAGTACAGTAATTTTCCGACTAATAATCCGACTATAATCTCAAAGACTATTTTTTTTTTATTCTAATTTTACCCTTATTAATAATAAATAAGTCTATTAATCAAACTCAAAGTTTCATTTAACAATTTTGACACATTAAAGCTACTTACAGAATGAAATTCACCTTTTTTATATACATGATATATACATATATATATATCTATCTATTATATACATGATCTGATATCTATCGGATATTTTGATATTTATTACTCTGGTTCTAACAAAAGATTGCCTTGAAATCACAAATAACCACGTGATTGAAATGCACCAACCATCAATCCAACATGTTTCTTAAATCTAAGGACATATCTAAGAACAACGTGGAGGGAAGAAGAATAATTAGCATTGTAAATATTAGGGATGTTATGGAGCTCCGTAAACGAAACTATCGGATATCCGAATTAAAACAGTATTCGAAACCGAATCTGAAATAAAAGATTCTGATGTTATTAATACAAATAATTTTATTTGTTGCCGTTAGGGGCGGAATTTAAACGAGGCGAGTTTTAACAAGTTCTTGCATTTGATTTGACAGATTTCTCGTTCATTCTTTATGAAAGTATAGTTGCAATTATTCCCTCTTTGGTTTTATTTTTCTTTGTTTTCATTCAGTAAGTAATACATTTCTTAAAAAGTTCATAATAACATATCCGTAGCCGAAACCATATCCGAAATAATTTCATATTCGTATCTGTAACCGAAACCGGTAAAATTATATCCGTATTCGTATCCGAGATATCATATCCCCGACGACCCTAATAAATATCACTCACTCACCCGAACGCCGAGTGATCGCGAATGAACCTTCACTCGAACGTTAAACGCTCCTGAGCGTTACAGTCTACGTGTTTAACGTTTTACAGACTCGAACATAACCCTTGAGGTTATGTTCGAGTCTAAAACCGTTAAGATTAAAGTTTATTAACGCTGACTTTGCGCACGAGCTGGCAGTGCTCATTCTTATCATACAACCACCACGTTAATCCACCACGCAGATCTAAACTGCGAATTCTCATGGTACTATCTACCTTGCAGTTTATTGTGCCTTTATTTTAATCTCGAGTCTGCAGGTTCCCTCGGGATGTTTTCCTTCACCGCCGAAGTAGTGAAAAATCTATCCCTAAACTCTATAATAAGGAGCTCGAACACACAACCTCATGTATGAGAATCGAGAATAGATACCCCTAGGGCCTAGGGTATCACCGCTCTAGATTTAAATTTGAAAATATATCTCGCATAAACTTTAGCGTTCATAATTGTCGACTGTCATACTTCGTCATTCGACAATGCGTCATACTTCTTCGGCGAAGGCCGCTGCGCCGTCCCAAGTAGACCGAGGAGTACCGCGAAGGGAAATGATAGACTGTAGAACCTGTCTCTCGTCCCATCCTCTCCGATCGCATCCTCTCTGATCCCATCGCTATCCCATCCCTTTCCTCATGCCATTATCCCAATTTTCCTATCTTGACTAATTCTTTTTTCTAATCTGATCCACAATGGCAATGGCCTCTACGGATGTGCCAAACGTCATTATTAACTGCAACATTATAATTATCAGTTATAGATATTCATGGGCGACAGTAACAACTTATACGTCAAGAGTAATGACTGTTCGTTTGCCACCTTCTAACTTAGTGTAAAAAGAAATATAAAATGAGCTTTTGGAGAAAAGGCAGATTTCGACACACCGCTAAACTACAATTAAATAAACGGTTCATTTAATTTGGTAAAAGATTTGCGTGAAATTAGATAAAAAAACAGTATTTTCATTACAATCTCGCTTGCTGTTCGTCGTTTATGCAATACCTATTTCATAGTTTATGGTCAAGATGAATGCAGAACACAAAATAGTTTCTGCTGAGGCGAATCATTATAGTGAATCTTCTTTTCAAACATTCTATATTCAAGGCCCAATTTAAGACATCATATGAACTAGACGAGTTAGCGCCCGTCCATTGAGACTCCAGTTAGATATTATTATGTAGGACTAGCGACATAGCCGCGCTGTCCAATATGAATGAAGATAATGAGATCATGTGCAAAGCCAGCGCCGCTATTATCTCCATAAGATTACTACAGAAGACAGTAGCTGAATGCGCGAGTTGCGAGGTCACGTGACATAACGCATTATAAATACGTAACGAGTAGTACGCGGTATTATTGCACTCAACTAGACATTATTAGGAGCCGTTCATAAAATACGTACGGAATAAATGGGTGCCAATATGTAACGAAGAGGTGGAAGGGGTCAGAGCAAACATGACGTCAGATTTTTTTACTGACAACGTTCATTTACCGGTATACGCTAGATTAAATTCAATTCAATCTGAGCCTCCGGCCGAACAAGGCGATATATCAGAGATGCCGACATAGCAAAATTGATACCGTCTCGTCCCGTCTGGAATAGAGGGAGTTCCAGTAAGAGTTACCGTATCGTAATATTGGTGGGGGTTAACAAAAATGTTACAGTATGAGAAAAGAGCAGAGAAGAGGCGAAAATATCTGGATTTTGCATTTAATAACTAGAACTGGATGCAGGTCGCTGCCGATAGGTCTAAATGGCGGACAATGGGGGAGGCCTATGTCCAGCAGTGGACGTCTAAAGGCTGAGATGATGAACTAGAACTCAAAACATCGCCTCAATGTGACTCAGCCCAATTAAATCCTGCGAGAGCAGTGGCCCAAGCGTGGTGGTGGGCTGCGGCTCTGCTGCAGGGTGCGGGGTGTAGAGGTTGCGCAATGCATTACAATAACGTGACATTACGTGCCGCGGCCGCAGCGCCCGCGCCTGGGGTCATACGCCGAGCCAACACCGCGCCGCCGCCGATTCGAGGAACGATGACGTTACATCCATTGTCGCACTGGTGGTTGAACGTGGTTGAACAATTGTACCACTTACCAAGGTTCACATACTCCATACTTTTTAATCTTAATTTTAACCAGGTTATCTACCGTAACAATTTTAGACGCACCTATAAACAGCATTTCCCACGCTTACTGGTTGCATTATGCGTGATCATAACGATCAAACAGCGGTCGTAAACGCATTCTATGTTAATTCGCACGGTAATGCAAATTTAAAGTGTTGTATTTATCGTAATTTAATTCGTAATTAAAATAGTAAAATAATTTTAAAGTTAAACTATTTACTTAATTGTATATCATCACATTGGTCACGTGCTCATATGTATCTATTGTATATGATTGAAACTAAAAGTAGCTTAATTTTTCCTATTCCTCAAATGGTGATTGGTTCGCGTGCGCGCCGTGAAATTAATTTTTAAGGAACTAATTTCGTTTAACTTATAAGATTCATTTTTTAAAAATTTTCCTGTACAAAGTTGTGTGTTGGGTAATAGAGAAGCATCAGTGATCCAGCCGTCCACGCAAGGATGCGCGGGCGACGCGCGTTTCTTTTTAGAAAGTGGCACGTGTCGGGGTTGTTCACCCTACGCGATCCGGGTCAGCCGCCGCCCCCCGCGCGCCCGCACCCGGCCTCAGCCCGCACAGACGTCATCTAGGTACCCACTTCGTGTGCGTATGGTTAACACCAGTCCTTGATAAGGGAACCCCATTGACACCATAATCGTGTGAAACCAGGTCGCCGGATAAGGCACTCCTTGTCGCACCCACGAAGTAGAGAATCACTGTTATTATTAACCAGTAAGCACGAAAATAGAACTACTTTTTGGTATATTACGATACAGATGTAAACGCCAAAAATAGTGCATGAGATAATTGATTGACAAATCCTTTAAAGAACGCTGAGGGAGATCTATACAAACGCGCTTACGTAGCAATAGCCAACACTAATGAGATAATGACAGCAATCAATTCTATTTTAGAGCGATAATTAAGTTATTTAGTTTATTCCAGTGTTTCCCAAAGTGGGCAATATTGCCCCCTCAGGGAAGTGCTGGGGAAATTTAATTAAGGAGGTGATAGTATTCTGAAATCACGGGCGTAGCCATGGTGGGGCAGATTGCTCAGTGACACCCCCCCTCCCCCCGCCAACCCGGTCCCTGATATTAATAATGTTATACTTATTACTGATATAATATACTACTGATATATATATACTGATTGCTTTAGCATAGGGTAGGATATATGAGGGAGTACTAGGAAGAATTTATTGTAGATGTCAGAATTATGAAACATCGATTCAGTTGGTATAAAAATATTGTAGTAATGAGAAAGGGTATAAAATTAATTATTCTCCTGGTGAAATTGAATACCAATTATTTACCAGTTAGCAAAATTACTGCATCGTCCTGTTTGTTCATTCACTGAGTAACGTCCTTTTTAAGGAAATAAATGTCACATAAGTTCGAGAACGTCTGGTTTATTCTAAAAAACAATCATTTATAAAAAATATTAAGCCAAATTGGAGTCTATTTTATCCCAAGACCTCAATTATGTTGTATATTAATGTATTCTCGTTTCAAAATCTTTTAAAATCAAAGGCTGTAGTTTGTTTACAATTTCAAAAAATGTAATTCATCAACTTTATAATTAGGTTATACATAAATTATAAAATCTGTAAAAAAAGTCCCTATCGATAATCTAATTTACAACTAGGTATTTAAATATAACAATTAATTATTGTACAATTATTGAATGAAATAGTTGTCTAATGTGATGTTTGTGTAAAATAACCTAATAACTTACTTACACCTATTTAAATGTTACTAGTTTATTACTCACCTTTATCGCATATTAATTTTATTAAACGAGTTCATACACAACTAAATATCCTTATAAATACATTTTATCTCGAAAATTCCAGTAAAAATGATAATATCTACCAGTAAAAAACAGACTGCCAGCTTTTGACACTTTGCCGTTTGATTCAGATTCATTTAGCTGTGCTCCGGTTACCTTACCAATCAGCACTTATGGTGCTTTCCGTCGGTGCAGCAGAACTCTTTGCCCGCGGAGAAGTTAGTAGGCGACCAGTCTCCGCCACAGTTCTTGATAAAGAGGAAGGCCTTCTCCCTGTTTACGTCGCGCTCGACCGCGCCGCAAATAACGGGCCCGGCGCGAGGCAAGTACTTTAGTATCTAGATAGAAAACAGTTGCTTTACTTCCAGGAAGCAGATGACTAATTCATTCATAGAGAAAATTGTAAGCACTAGATTAAATTAAACTTTATGAGATGGTAAATAGTACCTACTTTTAAAATCTGTGTCAATGACAGTATTACTATATTGAATATTTAATCAGAATATTATTTTTATTTATTATTTATCTTCTTATGGATAAATAGTAAATTATAATTATAACTGTAACTTTTATGTTTATAAATAAATTTAAACTCCATTACAGTACTTTTTGAGATTAACTAGCCTGTGAGCCACGCTGCCAAGCTCCATGCTGTGTTTCGCTGTAATGGACACCGATCATTATCACACCACATAAGTTCCACTTACCAGACACTTGGTGATACCAATTATATTTTAAAGATGACGGAAGGAAAAATGTTTAATAATAATTTGTATGCTATAAAACGCTCGGCTAGTGAGTGTGCGTAGGTAAATACCAATTCGTTGTGCGTGACTTCAGAATCTTTTGGGAGACCAACCAAACACTAAGTGCCTGAGTCCTCCAGGAGTAGTCGGTGCCATTATTTATAAAATTACTGTCAACGTACCACATCAAGGCACTTGGTGATGCAGTGCTTGAAGCCGCCAGCGCCGCATTCTGGGGAGTCAGTGTCGTAGGTGACAACGGGCTCGCCCTGTGGCGGACCGCGCGGCCGGCCGCGGCGTCCCTCCCTGATCCCGACCTGCTGTGACAGAAACACACCGCACTGGCATGGCTCTTCCTGAAATATAGCGGTGAAAAAATCTTAGCTACAACTTCACATAACAAAGTTGTCCTATACTTTGTTACATACTACATTACATTTTAATTGGGTTTTCTTAAGCTTTTTTTATTGAAAAAGGTAGCAGACAAGCAGACAGTACACGTGATGGTAAGTGGATACTGGATACTATTGCCCATGAACATTTGCGATTACATGACAACATCAATCCATAATGACAAACGTTGATACGTTGGATGGATTTGGGATAATAAGGGGGAATAAGGGGGAATAGGAATTATAACGGCACGAGGAGGTTTCATCATTCCATTACACCTGCCTCCTCTTTGGGGGAATTGAAATATAGGAATAAGATCCTCTTTGAAATAAGAACTTAATTTTGTTCCAATATTATTTAATTCCATTATTATTATTCTATTAGATGGGATAGGGGATATGATATGGGCACCGAATAGGTATCTCAGTAAACACGTGCCTACGTACACATTGGAGGGAATAGGATAGGGATGAAAAATGTAGCAAATTTTTCAGTAGTCTTCTGTGAGGTATCCAGAATTCGGTTAGTCGGGCACGCTCAGTTGCAGTGTGATTGCAGCGTGCACTTGCACACTTCCTCTGCCTTAAATTTAACTTAATCCCTTTGTTATGTATTGTGTGTACTAAACAATATTTATTTAACATTATTATTATTTATTTATTTTATTTATCAGTGTTTTATTTTATACCATAGAAACGGCGAGAGTTAAGTGGTATAAGATAACGATTGGCAAAATCAATGCATTCAATGTCATTTCTGTATATGATATACTTTGTGGTATAACTACCAGCAATTAAGGCTTGCAATTCCTGTAGTTCTTTGCTATTAATTAATTATTGCAGTAATTAATTCACACCATAGTTATTGCATGAATTTAATTTCAGGAATACACCTGATCATACTGTGAATACCCTAACGACTGAGAGAAATTACACTCTTATTTCTATTTACTAATACTATTTATAGTAATATTTTATAAAAAAAAAACGTTTAGAGTTTGAAATAATTTCACAAAACACACTAAATTTAAGTGCAAGGCAGCGCCATCTATCGGATACCTCTGCAAATAATCAGATGGAAGTTTATCAATTTATATATATGTTCCCACATCGATGTATCAATTTCTTTACGATAAATTTACTCACCCCGTCATATTCTTCAACATAATCAACGTCTTCAACTGATTTCAGGCTCTCGACTTCATCTCTCTTCAGTTTTCGCAGGCCCCCTACCACAACTGTTAACCACAAGCATGTAGTCAGAAGCGCCCATTGACGGATACCACGCATCGCGACGGTTGTATTTCTAAACCTAGAAATTATTAGATATTATGGTTGAATTGGATTGATATATAAGAAACTAAATTTCGTAACAAAAAATAAAATCATCGGTTACTTAGTGGTTAGTGGTTTATTCGTTGAGCATTCAAATTCATCAGGCTTATTCGTTACTATTTACCGGCTGCTCCACCCGCTAGTTAATCTAAGGTTTCCTAGCGGACGAAGCAGCTAGCTACATAAAGGTAAATACTTCTAGATGAGATTTCTACAGATTTCTAGGACATTAACCCATACCATCAGCTTGTGTCTCTCCACCGAACATAGGCCTCCCCCAAGAACCGCCACCACACACGGACCTCTGCTCTTCACCATCACCACAACCATCACCTAATACCATCACCACCACCAAGATATATACCTCCCTAACCGTGATAAATTGATAATCCATGTCTGTTATTTTCGTAACTAAAGAATCGATTTTAATACAAATTACCCTATGATCTTTTGGGGTGAACCGTCTATATAGAAGTGAAAACTGTCACAAAATCGTTTTTTTAGAGAACATGAAATTAAAAAGAACACACGATCGGACAGAGCGACGCTGTCCTATATAGATAAAGATTTAACGGACAGATACGATGTAATTCGTGTGAATGAATCGGATAAACTACAAAATAGACATAGACCGTGTTATATTATAGAAGCATGAGTGGATGGAATCGCGACTCACTAATAAAGGTAAGGGTATTAAATCTATGAAACAATAAATAAATGTAGGGTGAAAAATTCTATTCAAGATAAAAAAAATCTCTATACGAAAGTTAAACGAGTGCAGTTTCAAATAACAGGTGCATATCAATATAAATAATTGGAACCGAATATGATTTCCAGCTATTTACCTTAAACTTTAAACTTCCATTATACACGTAAAACTTACCGGTTTAGATGAATTTCAGATCTTGACTTGTTTCACACTCGTTTATATGGTTATTACGAGTGGGACCACAATGACCACTATAAATGTGACCACACAATGTTACACTGAATATTTATGTATCTTCCAAGACCCGCCTATCAGTAACGTTTTCAAAGAATGCTCATTCAGCATCTTGAACGACTGTACGCAGTCACAGCAAAAAAGTACAGTAGTTTAACTCCGATCTCATCGTAGAGATAATTGTGTATTCTCGATTCGCAGAGAAGTGCGGCGCGACATCGACTGCTACGAGTATACAGATGTATCCGAACCATTCATGAAGCCACAAACCTTGGATTCCGTTCATTATTCAGGTTCATAATTCTCCTGTAAAAAGTTATCCAAATTCCAAAAAAAAAATGGAAACCAGTAGGGGCAAGGTCTGACGAGTATGGTGGGTAACAGAGAGCAATGGAGACGTTTGGAACATTGTTCGGTTGTGTCTCCTGAGGTTAACCACTTTGACGAACATTTACGATTATCATACAGGATCTACTTCTCATTACAAGTAACAATACGATTCAGAATCCCTTTATTTTTGTGTCGGTTCAGTAAAGTTAAACAAGCTTCGACGCGTGTTTGCAGCTGACTTTCTTTAAGCTCATACGGTATCCACTTTCCGAGCTTCTTCACTTTCCTGTTTTGACCACAAATGAATAAATATCGTTTTGTCACTTACGTCGAAGGCTGCTGCTAATTCGGACGTGGTTTGAGATCAATCCGCTTCCACTATTGCTTTCAATTCGTCATTATCTACTTTAATCTCCGGTCGCCCACGGGGCTTGTTCTTGAGGTCGAAATTTCCAGAATGGAAACGATCAATCCAAAAACGCACTGTGCGTTCATTTTGCGGTGTTTGGTCCGTACACATCGTTCGTATTGCGTGCCATCTGTGATGTGTTGCTGCCACGACGGAACTCATATTCGAAAGTAACGCGAATTATTAACTTTTCCATGGTCGCAAACACAACGGTATCTAAACAAAAAGTTGTGGCAGCTAACAAATATCTAACGATATCTATCTAACAAATTAATAACTACTTTTGAAAAAGAATGTCACAGCTTTAAACTGAAATCAATTTGAATTTGGAATTTCAAGGCAAATGTAAGATAATTTAGTTCAAAGTGGCTACTATGAACAAACGGCAAATTAATAGGTAGGGATTCTATTCATAACCATGGAAACCGTCAAACCATGGACCATTCAAACCATGGATTCTATTCATAATTCATCCATTAAGAAATGGATGAATTATGAATAGAATCCATGGTTTTGAGGTTTCGGGAATGGTTCAGACACACAATGGTGCGTCTCACAAACATATTCAGTCAGATATTGTCGTAAATATCTATGTAGTTGTAGGTATGTACAAACACGGCGTGCGTACGAACAAACCATCAGGGCCGGATAAAGGGCTGGGCAAGCCGGGCGATCGCCCAGGGCGCCAGATAATCGAGAGATATCGCAAGCGGAGAATCTGAATTTTCATCTGATTTTATATAATTATCTGATTTCATCTGATTTTTATTTGTTATACATTTGAAATAATTAAACTAAGTATGCTTCCAAAATACACATTAAAATGTCAATCATTAAATGTTCGATCAACTTTTGGAAAGGAAGAGTGTGCACGCTACCTTGAAATGTGCTGCATCCTATTTCCTATTTATTCTATTTCCCCAATGTACGTAAGTGTTTCGGTAGTGAGTCAGATATGCCAGAGTTCATTCCCATCCTATCCTATCCTATCCCTCCCACCCTATCCTACCCCTCCCATTTTCCCAACCTTTCTCCATATCCATTCCTATATTTCTAAAGGTAGGCAGCACATCGGGGTCGTGCCCACATTTGTCATTCTGGACTGATCTTGGTATGTATCGCGGATGTCTTTGGACGACAGTATACACCATCAGGTGGACTGTATGCTCGTCTGCCGTCATTTTTCATATACGGTTTTGTATATATACAACGGCATATATTATTTATTATATATACATTGTATATAACTATATATAATTTTGTATATTATATATACAACTATGAAATATTGTATATGAATCATTTCATATACAAAATATGGCCGATATCGGCCTTTATACAAATCGTTAATTTGTATAAAGCTAATCTACTGTTACTGTTTTACTATGACGCAGTACGTGCTATCAGATACCGTCTTACGCTAAGAACGTGACCTAGCGAAAATAACTTTATAGATTTTACTGGCGGAGCTATAGATAAGTAAATAAGGTTCTTAACAATATTTGAAGGGCGTGTGGCTAAACATAACACTGTGCTTATCAAGTCACGTTGATTAATTTAATTTTTGTAACCCTATTTCTGATGATATCGACTAATAACGGGCAACATACATATGTATCTACACTATCAGGTACTAAGAATAAGGAAAAATCGCTAAACGGAAAGTTTTGGAAGGACCGAAAGGGATAGCGACTATACGTGAATAGGTCCTTCCATTCACCGGCCTGTAGCGCGAAAAAAATGCATTTATAGTTAATTATGGATGTACATTAATTATTATTAGGTATGTGTAATTGTTATGTAAGTTTATAAAAATGTGACATCATCCGATAAAAATTCCGTATTGTCGGTTTTATTTTCCCAGATATGGTAGAGACTGAGATCTTAACAAACACTAACATTTTTTTAATAATTTATCTTAACGTCAAATGTTACAGCATGTTTCTATTTAAATACAATCTTGAAACAACAATATTTTAACGCTTAGTCCATTTCCAACCCCTGGGGGTTCAAAACTTCGTTTAAGGTAGAAAATCTTATTTGACATTCAGTAGGTATACCAAAATTGCGTTACTAACGAAACTTGTTACGAAACTTGTTCATTGTATAGAAAACCATTTTCAACTCCTGGGGTAGAATATGAACAACGTTTGGGGGATTGAAAATGGACGTCAGTGTAGGTATTTTACTAGAGGGTCAAAATAATGGGGGTGAATGTGCTTTAACCCAAACTGTCGTGTCGTCTTGTTGGTGCTTTGTGATGCCGTTGAATAGAGTAGCTGGTGGTTTGGTAGATACAGAAGGGAAACGAGCTCAATGAAAGCGTTCTATAGGCTAGATCACACACACAGAGTTCTAACCGTAACGAGCCCTTTTATTGTCCACTGCACTACATGGGTCTCCTCGAGAGCACATAGTCTTGTGCATAAGAGATGTATACAGAGATATATAAGTATATGTACAGGTATATGAGACATGAAGAAAGTGGGATAAAGCTTTATTTTCCTTTATGTATTAGAATTGAGTATTGAACCAAACAATTCCAAAAAAAATTAGTTCAAACACCATCGCTTTACCATCAAATTTCAAGGCATAGCCTTACCCATCTTCGGCTTCAGCATCATATGCTGACGGTTATGAGTATTTATCGATTTTAGTTAAAAAATAAAGACTTCCGTTCAGCAAGACTCATTCAGTTTGGAAATTATGAAGCATTACAAATTTTAACTTTTATCGTCTATATAAAACCATTCCAAATATAAAATCGATACTTAATTCCAAATCGATTTATTTATATTATTATATTGTATGTATTGTCTCTTCACGTTCAGACATCACCGGGTGTCAACTGAAAATCAGCGCTGTGTGCCATCAGAGGCACATAGCTAAAAGCTGAGCAGGACGCCCATTTGGAGCAATTGTACTAGGGATTGCAATCCTGCAAAACGGGGTCCCGCGGCTTCACCGGATCCCGCTTCATTTGAGCGTCTGCTGGATCCTGCAACAACTATGTGGATCTTCGCGGATACCGCAAACTCAACAAAAAATAGTGTGATCGTGTGTCTTCGTAAAGGACAGTTATTACAGATGACAACAAAAATGTTGAAATTGCACCGAAGCTATTAAAACTGAAACTAATCAATTTAATATTAAGAAAAGAAAAACTACAAACAGACAGAGACCAGAAAAGAGAAAGATTTTTGATAAATATTAAAGAAAGAAACAACTACCTCTTAATGTGAAGGAGTGAGAGAAAATTACTTATTTATGAAGACAATGTGCATATGTATCAGTTATGTATGCAGTTTATGTATGCATATGCAGTTATTTGAAAATTAGTTTGACGAACGAAACAATCAATACTACGTGTAGTTGTTTCTTAAGATCATTGTTTCATAAGCAGAAATGATGATTAGTTCTGCTTGATTAAAAATGTTATTGATTATAAGAAATCCATTTTTTTTAAAAATACGCTTGTTAATTGTATTACAATTAAGTATATCATTATATTGTTAATTATATTCAATGTGATCTACAATAATTATTTTATGAAAATTAATAAAACTGCTAAGATATCTTACATACAAACATAACGTTACACATACATAGGCAAACGAAACTGATTTGCCTATAATAGATTTTTTTTTACTATTTACTGATTTTTAATGTCCATATTCTAACTCTCAGAGAACGTTCTTCAGCGGACTTAATAATTGACGACATTTCGCCACACGATGAGGAATACCTAGGTACCTATTCTTGTGTAGATAGATAGAGACTACTGAGGATAGATCTTGATCAAGTGTCATGAAGATCAAAGAATAATACCTATCTTAAGAGGTTTATGAAAGGCGCCTAAAGCTGAGGGCGGGGGGCGGCAGGAGCCGCCCCTCGCAGCCTCCCGCTCCGGGCCATGGCCCCCATGGCCCTTGGGTAAATACGCCACGGGTTGGACATAGCAGTTGTACCACGGGGAACGGGTCGGAGGGCGTCCCACACTGTGCTTCCAGGTAAGTTGGCCTCCATTCGAGGACTCATCTTTTCTCGAAAATATAATTTTACATACTTAATTTAGGCCTCATTACATTTTTTTTAAATTATTCTTTTGGCTGAATGTTAACTTCTTTGCCAAATTCGTCATAAAAAATACCAGCCAACTGACTGACGCGAATGTGATATGAAGTGTCAAACATAAATAATTAAAACTGTTTGTTGTTTGTTTAAGACATTACCACGTGGTTGTGGCGTTAATCGCCGTTATTATTGTGGCTGTCACGAATAGTCACGATAGAAGCCATTTAATTGTAGTTGTAATAGTGCATTCTTTGGTTTAGTTGTAATAATAGAAACTGTACATCAATATAATCGTATTTTATTTTTAATATTGTGTTTAAATATAGATAAAAGTGTAAGTATCTGCTACATGCAAATTACAAATTTAAAATATTTTAATTTTGTATATGATAATCATGTTTGATTATTAGCAGATAATTTTGTAACTTTCTGTGTTCTTAAAAATGTTTCTGTAATTTGTAGCATGACAAGAAGCGCGGTCCCTTCGCAAGCACAGCTTTTTTTTTTTTTTTTTTAACGTGGGGAAATCCATCATGAGATACGCCCCCGCGGGAGCGGCGGGAGAGTATGCCGGACTCTTACCGACTAAAACCCCACGAGTACCATCTCTCCACCTAGTGCCGAGGTTACGGGAACGCTTCAGCACTCGTCCGCGACCTCGGCGGTGGCGGCCCGCCAGTGCGGGCCCCGGACTGATGTTCGCCGGCCCATGGGGAAAGAAACGCCGTCCACCCAGGCAGTGCCCCTGTACCTGGGTAACCCTATTTTCACTGGGATGTCTGTGACATCTCAGGACCATCCACCTACTTTTTCTCCACCGTGCCCTCTGCTCATACAGAGGGACACGCAGAGACGATCCCTGATTCTCCGCAGTGCCCTCCGTCTCGATAGAGGGACACGCGGAGACCGTCCATGTTTCTCCGAATGTCCCCAGCTTCAAAGGGATACGCAGAGAAACCTAAGGGGTAACACCGTCCACCCAGGCAGAGCCCCTGTACCCGGGTAATATCATCTCCTTGTTCTCCGCTGTGCCCTCAGAACATAAGCCCGAGGAACACGCGGAGACCGTCCCTTTCTCTCCATGCGCCCCCCAAACAGGAGCACATAGAGAAAAGCTACTTTCCTGGAGGCGTGAGAACAAATGTATCATCAATTTGGTCTCCGCCTCCCCACCCTCCACCGCTGGAATGCCGAGAGGCATCCCAGGGTTCACCACACTGTCTTCCGCTGTGCCCTCCGTACAGAGGGACACGCGGAGACAGTCACTGCCTCTCCATGCGCCCCACAACACCCGGGGCACACAGAGAAACGCCACCTTCTTCTTGGAGGCGAGAGACCAATCAATTGGACTCCGCCTCCCCACCTCTCGCCAGGATATTAGCCAACAGCCACCAAGATCTCCGAAGCAAAGAAAAGTTGCTGACTGTTGCCCAGGGTGCACCGTCCCTGATCTGTCGTTGAACCATCGTTCCCCACAGACGCATCCAGAGGGACAAATGGACCAGCGACAGACCGGGCACACGAGGAGGTTTCCCGGCCACGCCACCCCTACAGCTGGAGATCCTACATTAACCCTTTTCATGTGTGTATTTTGCAACTGCTCTATATATTTAATTTTTTTCAAATCCTTTTTTATATTGTAAAAGTTAATAAATTTATTTTTCCATTTGTAGCAATCAACAAATGAAACAGAACCAATGGCTCATGATAAAACAGAAATGCAAGATGCTGTTGAATTGGTATGTATTAGGTAACAGTTTGTACATTATTTCACCTATCAAAATGAGTAAAATTTCAATTACTTTACAGAACATACAAGATGTTGAAGTGGAGGTACATGCAAGAGCAGGTTCAGAGACTAAACTGCCAGTAATTATATTTTTATTATTATAATTTAATGATCATTACACCATACACACACACAAAATATTGGGTACAATTTTTTCATAATTATTTCTAATCTCATAAGGAATCAATGGCAGTGGAGCCAGGAACTGCAGGACTTATATAAACTGAACAGTCAACACCCTCTTTACCTGTGAGTTCACATTAATAATCTACTTTTTAGATTGTAGTGTTTAATTGCATACTGCAAATAATTACATGTAATAATTATTTCTGTAGGATCTACAGCCAGGCCCATCACAGCATAGGCATGGTTACAGAGTAGAGAATGAACCACATTTACATCAAGACCAACAGTTGGTAAGGAAATAAAGTGCTATAGCCATATAATATGCTATAGGAAGACTTATTATAATAACTTAAATTTTTTTAATTACAGAACAAGGTTATACCAAATCCTACACCTGCTGCACTTCCTACGATTAACACTCCTAATGCGACATCAAGTAACATCATTTTTTATGTTATTATTGTACTATTATTTATTATTTTTTATTACTGGGCAGTTTAGATGATTATTTATTTATTAATTTTTATTACTGGGCAGTTTAGATGATTATGAATCAATAGGCCCCACCCTGGGGCCCCCAGGTTTGATTCCCGGTTGGGGAAATTTGGAAAACCTTTGGACCGGGGTGTTCTGAGTGCTCCACGCTGTCCTGGTTCTCAAAGTATGTGTATCCTAGTTCCTGAGCCCAGGAAATTATTTGTCCGGCATTAATATCTTATGGCTATCTTATTAATATTATAAATGCAAAAGTTTGTTTGGATGCTTGTTGCCCAATCACGCCGAAACGGCTCAATGAATGTAGATGAAATTTGGCAGAGGTAGATTATGTCCTGGAATAACACATAGGATACCTTTTGTTTCGCTGAAGTCACGCGAACGAAGTCACGGGCAAAAGTTCATTTACTATATATGTGCTAATTGGTTCTTTTATAGCTCCACGTCATCGTCGTTTGGTAACTCGACGACGTGTAATCGGACGCCCACCACCAGTACAAAGGCAGTCCCAGATGGCGAGCCTAACGGAGCGTTTCATCGCCATCGAAGAGAGGCGTGTTGACATTGAGTTCATGTTGGCAGAAAATCAACAGACTGATTCACGTTTTACGTGAAATGAGTGAGGCGTGGTCAAGACAAAGTCAAGCCTTACAAGATTTAGTTACAAACATTTTAAACAAATAATTTTTTTGTTTTGTGTAGTTTGTAACCGAATTTTGTAAAACTTGACTTGGAATTAAAATTTTATTTTTTCATCAACTGCTCATTTTTTTTTTTATTTCCCATCTAAAAGAACCGTTTTATTTTAAAAAATAGCCTTAGCATGCCCCTGTAAAACGTAAGTGATTATTTTCTCTATGTTGCAAGTTGTAAATACAAATATCAGTTAGGGGAGAACGGGGTAAACAGAGCTAGCGGGTAATGGGAGCTACTACAATTTACACACACAGGAACGTACAAGTCGCGCCGAAATGACACGAACGGCTTCGGGAACTTTCGATTATGCAACGTGAACGCCGCTGGCCAGCTCAGTAGCACGCGTATAGCGGTGACGAGAAGAAGTTAGTTTTGTGAGTCATCCTTGTAAAAAAATATCAAATCTCGTAACCAAAGTAAGTACCTGAACTTTTATCATTCTGTTGTGTTTTGTGTTTATTAAATGCCTTATTTCATAAATTTTACGATATAAGTGGAAGATAGATGATTTAGCTAAGTTTGTTTATGTTAGTTTTATTAATTCGAGATGTTTAACATTCGGGTAATGGGAGCTAGAAGCGCTCCCATTACCCCGCCATGGCTACTATTACCCCTTTCGAAAAACGTAATTCTAATCTAATGAAACATGCTTTATTTTATTTTTTAGATGCCAAGAACTAGACAGCGAACGACATCAAAGGCCAGTTGGACCTCGGCTTCGTTAGAGAGTGCAATATAAACTATTACGAAAGGAAGGAAATATCAGTTAATAAAGCGGCACAGCAATTTAAAATACCCTATAGCACGCTCAAGAAACGGTTCAGGTTAGCAAATAGTGATGTTATTACTTACAGTCGTTCTCCGCTGCTTGGGAGAAAACCTGTGATCACTAGTGAACAGGAACATACCATTGTTAACCATATCATTGATATGTCTAATATGTTTTATGGTTTAACCGGCAGTCAACTGCGTAAAATATACTATAATATGGCTGTGAATATTGGTGTTGAAAAAATATTTAACACTGAAAAAAAAATTGCTGGAAAAGATTGGTTGTTTGGGTTCATGAGCCGACACCCTGAGCTCAGTATTAGAAAGCCAGAAGCGACTAGCATTAATAGATCGTAACTCTGTTCTACCTTCAGAAACAATAGCTACAGTTACTTCACAATCATTGACATCCTCTCAAGAGCCCTTGCAAATGCCTACTACCACGTCACAAAATACCAGCAACCAACCATCACAATATTCTCCACAGCCATCTACAAGCTTTGCTGATATCTTAAATGTTGTAAGTCCTCGTCCACAAATATTAAAAAACTCTGCAAAGACTAATAGAAACAAGCAGCATTCAGAAGTTTTGACTGGTACCCCCATGAAGAAAATTTTCGAGGAAAAGAGAGAAAAAAAGAACAAAAAGGAAAATAGACCGAAGAAAATCCAAAAAAAGAAATCTAAGAATATTAAATTAAAGACTAAAATAAATCATTTAAAAAAAACATAAACAAGGCAACCAGAAATTTGTTCCAAGACAACACAACTGAGGAATCATCTGTTGATGAAAATAATATGTGTGATGATGATTCTGAATACTCAGAGGAGGAAAATGAATGCATCATATGTAACGATGTTGGTAAAAATAAAGAGCTATGGTACCGTCGCAGAGCCTGTGGAAAATGGGCCCATTCCGAGTGTTCGGGTTGCGATGACCCCATAGATTATATTTGCAATTTTTGTTTAGATCCCTAGATACCCTATGTTGTATATTTAACTTTTAGAAAAGCTTTATTTTTGTTGATTATTATGTTCTGTTGATTACTTTATAACTGTGATTTGTTTAAGTTCCTATTACGTGAACCAAAGTAAGTTTCATTTTGTTTAGTATTAAGTGATGGCTCTCATTACACACATGGAGGTTTTTTGGCTCTCGTTACCCGATGTGTGGGGTAATGCGAGCGAAACTAATATTTATAAAAAAAGTCATTTTCACTAACTAAGAGTTAGTTTTTAATTTTTTTTTTAGCAATTACTGAAAGACAGATAAATAAAAGACTAATTAGTGTCTAAAAAAATGAATGATTACAACATAAACTCGTATTTTTTTTAACTTTTCCTTACATGGCTCCAATTCCCCCACTCTCCCCTACTATACATGTGCATATATAAAAAGACATGTCCCGACTGACTGATTCATCATCCAAGCTTAATCGTAAATTTAAATGTGACAGAACTTATGAACTGACTAGGTACATTTTCCAGCCTAAATATTTACTATTAGACTCTACAACAACATAGAAGTCATGGATTTTGGACAAGAGGCCCATAATAATGTGCCCGCCAAACTGATTCACCAATGACTGCCTACTTAACCGTCCACTTGCTAAGCTATCTTATGATGTTTGCTGCTGTCTCAGTGTTCTCAATAATATGTTCTCTTCTTCCAAATCTCTTGGAGCTAATGAAGGAGCAGATAGCCCAGCACGGCTACACATGTGCAGCACACAGCAAGCCACCACTATCATATGTTTATGTAACGTTAAATAATTTAATACATTGATTCCTTACATTGCGACTTCCTTTTGCAAATAATAATTTATTTTTGTTGAATATAATAAAATAATTTAATAATTATTTATCTTGATAGTATGACTAGTAAGTGATAGTAGTAAATCTTAAGGTTTGATTGATCTCAATAAAGTCTGTGATTTTGAATTAAAGGATTGTAACCACTGTTATACATTTTTTTTACGTCCATATTTTTCATCCCAGTCCCGCTTTTTTTCCATTTAAATCATGATATTTGGAAAAACGGATCTGGCAACATTACCGTCGACGCTTCTTCAAGTTTTCACTTTTTTTTTTACCCTCCAATAAATACAGCAGTGGTAAGTAACTAAACGAGCAGCCATTATTTTTTATTACAATGGACACGAAACACTTCAAATTAAATAAAACTAGAAAATATTGTATTTTTCATTCAAAGGACAGTTAAAATTAACAATTAATAAAATTATTCATTGACAGTTAAAATCGTGGCTGTAGACGAGCTCGACGCTATTTTTGTTGTTGAATACTAAAATCTAGAAATGTCAAACTGTTCGCCTTTGAGTAGTTCTACTTCATGCCGTTCTCGTTATAGAGCGCTAGTGTGGCTTTAAGCGATTTTGTGAATACCGTAACTGTTTCGTCGCTATCGCAGCGTCAAGTTTAAGATATTTAACTAACAGAATTGCACTGCAGGCCTCACAGGTGGCAGGACGCACTGATTGACGACGTTCGTCTTCAAGCATTATGATTTATGGAATGAGAAAAGCCAACGCATTTTGCCAGATACTTACTGCCCAGCCGAGCTGAAAGCGTCTATCGGGTTCCTTGGTGAAGTTGGCTGGCTTGTATGGTCTGCCCGAGATAGACATAATGGTCAACAACTTCCGAGTGCCACATCTTCTCACATGCTCACGATGTTCTCCTTCGTCACCGAGCAATCCATATATACATATATATTAAGTAGAAACTTAGCGGTGGGTACGAGCAGACGATTTGAAATCACGATGTCATGAATGAGAAGAGAGAATAGGTATTGCAGCTATCATTCTATTATCGGTCATTCTAATAAGATTATTATTAATATTCATTATTTATTCCTTTTTTTACATATTTTATATATACATTTTGAGAACAATATGATTTTTACTTAGTTTCTGCGTAAATAATAATAGGATTAGATAAATGATTTTAAAATGATGGGTTAAAATTGATACAATTACCACTTTAATTTATTTAAACTTCAGACTTCTCAATTACCCACTTCAAAGAAACATTGTTTTTTCTAAGTACCTACGTAACTTTAGTTAAAATTGGCCTTTGTGACCAGTAATAAAATTTAATATATTACACGTAAGTACCTAGTTTATTAAATTTAATAATATTCTTTCTAAAGTAAAAAAGCCCGTTAATATGAATAGTGTAGGTAGGTACGGGAGTACATCTACGTTAGGGTAGATAGTGGCGTGCATTTCTTGTGGGGGGAGGGGGCAAAGTGCAATCCTACAGCCGTTGGGCGAATACTGGCCAACTTACCCTTCTCTCACGGAAGACTACCGTAAAATGTACTACATTTCCCCCTACTATTCCCCCAATGAACGTAGGTACATATTTGGAAAGCGAGAAAAATATGCCAGAGGCCATTCCAATCCCATCGAAAGGAGAGTTTAAAATTGTTCGTTGACCTAACATTATTTTTATGTTTCAGGCGTTTAAACATAAAATTGCAGGATAGCTCGATTCGGGTGTACCGAGTGTACATAAAAATAGAGCGTACAAGCAGGAAAACACTGAAAAAACAATCTTTACATAGGTTACCTGGATACTGCCAGTTTACCTAGCATCAAAACCAGTGCACGTCACTGTGTATCCACAGGTGGACATACTACGAATATCTAAGAGTAAGTTGTGCAATAAAAAAAGATATTTGTAAACAAGCAGTTTAATAAAACCTGGGCATACCATTAACGCTTAAAAATAAGAAACCAATAATGTATAGAGATTCGCCAACTTAAAATTGGAAATTCATGCAATTTTAGAAACAAATCCTTACTACGAGTATATCTAGATGAGTATGTTATATCGTCCCTTTAATGGCAAAACCGATTGTTTATTGCCCACATCATGTCTGAGAAAACTAGATATGAAAATTTGACGACTATATATAGAACAAGTACGTATATAAAGAGTACCTACGGTATTTTTTTTTTCAACACAAGCAGCCTGAATAGAAAATTTAATATTGTTTTGTATTCCGTGCCAATTGAAAAAATATTGTACATTAATTACTATGTTAAATCCTATTGGACACAATCGGCTATTCTCTCAATATCTCCGAAACAGTTCGTCATAGCAGAAAACCGATGAGCTCAAAAATCAGAATCGTTTGGTATAACGAACTAATTTTTGGGAACGGTTTTAACCCTAAAGGGACGATCAATGATCAATAGGACAAGGAGGCTTCGATAGATCAACTTACATAGCTGCAAACATTAATGTATTCTCATACAAAAAACAATAACAAAAAATTTATTTTATCCCGAACTACAACCTTCACTACAATACTTGCTGTTAGTTAACGTTTTGTGATTGACTACGTTACTTTACTTTGAACCATTTCATTACTACTTTGTATGTAAATAACAAGAGGGTAGTTGACTGTTCGTGAGATTGATATGCTGTTTTGTGCCTTTAGAATTAGAAAATAAAACAAAACTATTATTAGGTTTCAATATTTTTTCCGAAAATAAAGGAAGATATGAATTTAAGGATATTTAAGGTGAAAAGTTATTATTTTCATTATCACTTATTTACAATGGCACTTTTTACTGACGTAATCAAGACGATCCTTTCGTAACTTGAGACTTCGGAGCCTTGTAAATCGTTTATTTTTAATTCTCTGAAAAATTTGGTTTTTCGGGCATTTATTATTCTTTTCTGCAAATAATATTTAAAAGAGCGTCTTTAAAATCAATAGCTACTTTTAGAAGGAATTAAGAGAGTAAACTCAACTCTCTAACTCTCAACTCAATAACTCAACATGAATAAAATTTGTTTTGCAAACATACTGCATTTTTTCCAACAAAAATATGAGCTACAATGTTTCAGGGTATATACATTCTAAAGACTGCCCCAGATTGAGCGGCGGATTTAATTTACAAGAACAATGTTTCATTGTTTCTCCAGCTGTGTGACATGTGGCACCGTCCTATTGGAACCACAGTTAATCGAGGTCAAATTGGTCCAGATCTTCCAATTGGTGCCAAAAAACTCCTGTAGCGTGTTCTGATACCTCTCTATGCCTACCTAAATACCGATACCCAAAAAAATGATCCTATGATCCCGCCGAACGAAAAGCTGTACCAAACTGTAACTCTGAGGATGCATCCGTTTTTCATGAATCTCATCAGGAATCTCCAAGCCCCAGATACGACAATTTTGCTTTTTGACGTATCCGTCAGGTGGAAATGGGCCTCGTCATTAAAGATTATTTTTTCGCCAAAATGATGGTACACTTCATACTGCCCTAAAATTCATACTGTTTTGCTCTTTCGTGTAGCGTTCCATGTTAACTAATTGCAATTGTCATACGTTACATCTATAAACAAACCAGAGTTTCCAACCGCCAAACAAAAAAATGACGTGAAATTTAAATCCGGCGCTCAATCTGGGACATATATCCTATATATCCCAATTCCTTTAGGTATACACATCCTAAAGGAACCGAATTCTAGTATTGCAACCTTTACATTTTATTTATAATTGTCTATAAAGAGTCAACTGCCCTATTATTTAAATAATACTGTAAACTATGCTACAAACTATTTGTATTTCAGCAATAATTACATTACAAAAGCACGTTAACAATAAATAGTAGAAAAACAGAACTAGACATTATATCAACCACAATTTGAAAATCTACCTTGTGTAGAAAAAAATACACAAAAATGGTCATTTCGCAAAACAGAGTACAAAATTTACAAACATTGCATAACATTCTTAACATTTAATAAAACAGTGTGTTTTACACATGCACAATCTGTTACATAATAATATTGTGTGCATCTCTCAAATTGAGATTTCCACAAAGTTTCATTCTGATAGCACTGATGTTTATTTCACATCATTAGCATATTTCAGCATTATAATTTATAATTAAATCGACGGCAGCAAAGTAAAAATGGACACATACAAAAACGTCCATTTTCCTGAAAGCAGTTTGAATGAAAATTGTCATTTTTTAAATTAATCTGTTTGTCGTTTTGTAAGCATTGGTGATTTTTTTTCAAAGAAATCAATAAAAAGCCATATATGAATTGTCTGAGATCAGTGAATCAAACTAAAATTATTAACACAGCATCTTAGTTACGATTTTTGTACTATGTATTATTAAAGAACTGACATACTTCTCTTCCGGGCATTTTTTACCTACTTTCACCCAAATTTAGTAGTAATTTGTTAGGCTGCATATTCACTTTTCATTTGCCAGACCAGCTGGGCGTATAAAAGCCGTTAACATTTAAAAATACGTGAAGAACACTTTTTTATGTTGGTATATTTGAACCAGGATTCGCTGATATATAATATATCAATTGACATTTATCATCAAAACTAGATTTTTGGCAGATCCCATGCTATTAAATTGTTATACTAATATAAATAATAATTATGATCACTGCCACTGCCAACACTAAAGATTATAATTTGGTTGAATGTTGATTAAGTAGACTGATTATTATTTAATCTCAAAGCCTAATTTTTTGTTACTCTAACTTTACTCTTATTTTTTGTTGTTTTGTAATAAATAAGTCTACTAATCAAACTCAAAGTAACATTTAACAATTTTGACACATTAAAACCACTTACAGAATGAAATTCGCGTCTTTTTTATATACATGATATAATAGGTCGGGGAGAAAGTCTTTTCGTATTTTGTATGTATGAAGTTGTGATCCATGCCGTTTATGGACTTAATGCAGTGTCAGTAAGAGTAGCTCAAAGTTGGTTTAAGCGTGTTCAGTCAGGAAATCTTAATGTTAAAGATGTAGTTCGCTCCGGTCGCCCGGTAAGTAACACCGATAAAGTTGATGCCATTTATGAAAGTGCAGCAAAATCAGCATATAAGTAGTTACGAAATTGCTGATGAACTGGGCATTGACCACAAAACAGTTTTGACTCATTTGAAAAAATCTGGATTCACAAAAAAGCTCGATATTTGGGTACCACACGAGCACTGAAAGAAACCTAATGAACCATATACTCGTTTGTGATTCTCTATTAAAACGCAATGAAATCGAACTATTTTTGAAAAGATTGATCACTGGTGATGAGAAGTGGATCACTTACGACAAGAACGTGCGGAAAAGATCATGGTCTAAGTGCGGCCAAGCTCCACAGACTGTGGGGAAACCGGGTTAACGCGCAATATGGTCATGTTGTGTGTATGGTGGGATTGGAAAAGCATCGTTCATTATGAGCTTTTATCGCCGGGAAAAACCATCGATTCGGATCTCTACTGCCAACAGCCGATGTGACTAAAACAAGAAATTGAGAAAAAACGCCCGGAATTGATCAACAGAAAGGGTGTAGGTAGTCTTTCATCGTGATAACGCCAGACCACACACATCTTTGGACACTCAGCAAAAATTGAGAGAGCTTGGTTGTGAAGTGTCGATGCACCCGCCATATAGCCCTGACCTTGCGCTCTCAGATTTCCACTTATTTCGGTCTCTTCAGAATTCTTTAGGTAGTGTAAGGTTAACATCAAGAGGACTGTCAAAACTACTTGTCCCAATTTTTTGACCAAGAATCCCAAAATTTCTACAGCAACGGGATCATGTCACTACCTGCAAGACAAGGTGGCAACAAGTTATAGTTAAATTAAACTTTTAAAAAAAATGTCTTGAATTTGTATATAAAATACGAAGAAACTTTTTCCCTGACCTTATATATCAAACATCCGATATTTAGTTATAAATATCGGATTTTTTACAAACCCTGATTTGAACAAATAATAGTGTTTATCAAGAAAACCTATACTCAATCTTTAGAATACACAAATATTAGTGCATTTCAGTAATCGGTGAGCTGCCTTCATTTGGCATGTGTGCGTTTCTACTTTGCTGCTGTCGAAATGTCTTAGATGCAAATGTTCATCTTTTAATTTTACATGATGTTTTAGCTGTGTTACACCAATCATGATTAGGACTTGACTGGAGAGGTAGCTAAGAAAAAGCTACATAATACCTTAATCCAATAATGGGTGCTTTTTCGAAGGGAATGATGTTAGAATTGCTAGCTGTTCTCAATTTGAAAAAGCACTCATTTAAAGAGATATTACTTAAGAAACTCAGTGGTCAAATTAAGCTGTGTACATTGAGAACTCAGCTGGTGTAGTCTAGTATATTAAATATGAATTCAAAACATATAACAAACAAATATACATATACTAGAGACTATCAGTCTTAAATTTTATTGACAATGTTATATTGCGTGAAGGACTAAAAATGGACAGTTTCACAAGACATCCGCTTATTGCATATTTAAAAAAATGCTTTTAACAATAAATAGTTAAAGTAGAGCTAAATTGTACTTTACAATTAATACACCTATTTAGATGTAGATATATAATTCAATTATATTTTTATTTCATCAATAAGTTTCTCAATTGGCACACAGACATAATCACATTCCCAGATTATTTTATATAATCTTTCATAATTGAATGCTATTTTAAAAACTGTATTGAATTTTATATCATAAATGCATCAATTGGCTTTTTTAAATATTACAATCTAAACTTAAAACTACAATAAATTAATCATAGGATGTACAGTGTGCTTCAAATGATGTTTCAAATATAAATCGACAAGTTAGATAGATTTTCAAGTGAAAATCGCCCTTGTTTTAGAAATGTCAAATTAAAACGCAACTTTCAAATGCTCAACATTATCATTGGCCAACTGTACTCTAAAATAATACACTTAACAGTCTTTGGCTAGCATTAATTTAGCCTCCCCTTCAAACACAACCTTTTTCTCTTCCTCCACAATACAGTAAAATTTTACTTTGAGAATTTTTCTTACATCCACTAGTTCTACACTAATTGTCAGCTTTTCACCAACAAAACACTTATTTGGAAATTTCATAGTTTGGGACACAAGTACCGTCCCTGGACCAGGCAAATGAGTCCCAATAAGTCCTGCTACTAACCCATTCAACAGGGCACCATGAACTATCGGCCTCTTGTTACCATTATTTTTGTGAAGATGATTGTGATCACTAGTGAGATTTGAAAAAGCATCCAAATCCTTTTGTGTCAGAGTTTTCTGTATTCTAATCTTATCACCGGCTTTGAAAGCAGTACTGCTGAATGATGTGGTGTGGATTTTGCATATTTTCTGATAATTTTTATTACTCACAACTATGTATGGAAATCTGTTTGATAGCATCTTATTCATTTTTAAATTTAAATGAATTTTTTAACAGTATTTAATTTATTTCAATGTATTATTTTGTAGCAAATACATCCTGTAAGAATATTGTAGCTAGATTGGACAGACACTTATCTTCAGACTTCTTTGTGTCCTGCATAAATTGTACTATCTCTGGAGTATTTATTTCAGATTTTGTTTGATTGTTGTATAAATAAATCAAAGTGGTAATTATATCTGCCACTATTTCATTGTGTCTACACTTCAACAGTTTTATTAGTGGTTTCAATCCTTTGTGAGTCAAGATATATTCACCATTCAGTGGATCTAGAAATTAATAAAGGTTGATTATTTGAGTTGGATTAAGTTTTAAAAATGAAAGTATGTCAACTAAAATAGGTAGTAAGTAAAACGCTGCCCTTGTAAGTAAAAACATTTTCCACTAAAATGATTTATATAGATAGATAAATACACTGTGTATACATACCAAAAACATAGGTAGGTACAGAGAAATATAAAGTAGAAGTAATTACAAGTAATATATTATACATTATTTAGACACTAAAAAAGTGATTGAACATCAATTATTCTTTTTGTTTTATTGAAATCTCTAAACGTATTTTAATTTAAAAAAAAAAAGCATTGTTCTACAATTTCATCAAAATTCACTTGTTTTTTCTATAGGACATTAATAGCAGCTTACCTATACACAAATTGCATATCCCAGCACATGCAAATCGCAACAATGTATTATCGCACTCATTCTTCACCACATACAGGAATATATCTAGAGCTCCAACATTTCTGATATAATTGTAGTTTATAGGGTCGTAGGCAAAATTAGCCAAATTAGCTAACACTTGACATTTAGCATCTGAAATGTAAAAATAGGATAAAAATACAAATTTAGTAGGTATATCAATAATTATAAATAGTAGATTTTAATACAGTTTGTGTTATCTTATAAATAAGTAACGACTTATCTACTAAAAACAAATTATTTGTTAGGACAAAAATCATATATCGCATTATTGATCTTTAGGGAAGCAAACATTTTTTTTAATAGCTCAACTACCTATGTCTAAATATTTGATGGTTAAATATTAAAATACATGCTAAGTAAAATATAAATAGTTACCATAGGAATTGGAATTCAAATATTCGTCCACTAATAGCGACAAGAATTTTTCACGATCAGTCCCATTTTCGGATGTGCGCTTTTGAAGTTGTGTCTTGCTACTAAACATTGATATAATTGTGTGCGAAAATATTATATTTTTGGATGAAATTCAGATCAAACAATAAATTTGGAAAGATATTTTTTTTCTTTAGGAGTAAGAATTTCACGCGCCATATAAACAATACGACGCCATTTTGAAAAATCAATACTTTTTTAGAGTAATTGGCGTGCATTCAAGTCTCGTCGCGCCTTTTCTACATCTTCATAGTTTAATACAAAAAGAAACTCAAACTGATTTAAATTATCATATAGGGACAATTCATCGAAATATTACTGAAGTATTTAATTAATTTCTTTGCCTTAGTGATATATTTTGGTTGATATATTTGTACTTGATCTAAAAGGACATTTTATTTGCTTATAGGGCTGAGTTTCAAAATGAGTGAAAATAGCTTTTGGCAATCTATACATAAATCTTTACAATAATATTACAGTATTATTACCAACGGAGAAAAACTGAAAAAACCGAAAAATTCAGCATTTTTAAAAAAATCACAAATTGGCCATTTTTACACTTACAGGGCTGAAACTTCGCTAAAAATAATTTATATGTACTTTGTGTGTGCAAAACCCCGACGCTGTCTAACTATTAGTTTTGGCACAATTGTAATTTTAATTTTTCAATGCGCTTATAACGATATGCACGCAACGTTGTAATATTTAATTATATGTAATAATTATATGTAATAATTTATATGTACTTTGTGTGTGCAAAACCCCGACGCTGTCTAACTATTAGTTTTGGCACAATTGTAATTTTAATTTTTCAATGCGCTTATAACGATATGCACGCAACGTTGTAATATTTAATTTAAATATCTCAGCAACTACCGTTTGGACTGACTGAAATTACCTGAATCTGAGGACTACCTGAATCCGTTTTTAGTCATCTTTGCGTGCATTTCCGATCTGTTTTGCAGCATTTTCAACGAATTAAGAATGATAATTCTTAATCTTGATCATTCTTAATTCGTTGAGCATTTTAGAGAACAATGAAAATATATGTTTTGTTACACTACAGTTCTACTTTTCAAATCCGTTTACAAAATTAAAATTGGACGATCTATAACGCATCCAGACCTGCTGCAAAATAGCGTATTCAAAAATTAAAATTACGATTGTGCCAAAACTAATAGTCGGACAGTGTCAGGGTTTTGCACACACAAAGTACCTATAAATTATTACATTTTCGCGAAGTTTCAGCCCTGTAAGTGTAAAAATGGCCGATTTGTGATATTTTTTGAAATGCTGTATTTTTCGGTTTTTCTAGATTTTTCCATTGGAAGTAATACCGTCTAATAATATGGTAATAACATGTCACACAATCGCTAATACTTTGCTATTGCTTGGCTTAGCTAAGTATATTAGTTTGCCAAGGAGCTTGTTGAAGTCCAGTTTGAAATCAGTTTGTGGACACTGGACTGCGTTCCACATGTTATACACGTGGATGCGTGGACATGTTATACATCATGACATAAGTATCAAAATGTACAATAATTTTGTTGAAACAAAAAAAGCAGCATCAGTTTTAATTTTTGAAAATTTATATCGCACGTTTAGGAACTTAGCCGAGAGTTACATTCCAAAACGTATATTCACAATCCGAAACTTGCTGCGTCTCTTTTTGATGTTAAATAATAGAAAAGGATGCACCACATTAAGATTGTCAATCTGCGATTTTGGCATGTTTTGGAAATGAACCTTACATTTCATTTTCATGCCCTTTCAAGTCTTCGTTATTAGCTGACATTTTAAATTTTATAGTAGAAAATGCAATAAATAATTAATATTATTTAATTCTTTTCGTTAAAATGAGTGCCACACCTCACATTGCCGGTAATATGCGCATGTATTTCCACTTTTAATATGGTGCTGTAACTAGTAAATGAGGTTATAAGTTTTCATATTAATTTCAGGTCTTACCAACAAAAATATTTTTCTGGTCGATTTTAAAGAACCATATGGTGAGAAAACGTTTCGTGATGAAACTACTCCAAACATTCGCAGCATCACATACAGCCCAAAAGGCAATTATCTTGCATACAGAACGGATAAAAAGTTAGTGACTATCCTTTTTTTTTTCAAATAACCCATGTGGTACGGACTTGTAATTTTGTAATTAAAAATTGCGTTTCAGGGTAGAAATAATAAAATGCACCGACTGGTCAGTGGCAGCTACGATAGATGGAAATATAAAAGATATGTTCTTCTCACCTTTAGATAATTATTTTATGATTTGGGAAATGTTTGTCACGACTGAAGAACATCCCCAGGTAAGAACAATGAAGAGAAACTGATGCTTTTACTCTCTTATTCCAATGTTTATAAAAAAATACTTTTCTGCAGGGAAAACCTAATCTACATGTATGTAAATCAACAAATGGGGAGCTGGTTGGTTCTTTCAAACAGAAGAATCAAACTGGATGGTGAGTAAACTAACTTTTAAGCCTAAGAGTTAATAGCATTGATCAAACAAAATACAGAGATGTAGCTTTATGGTCCTAAAAGTGAAGCATTTGCAAGGTAATCAAATTTTATTCAGTAAATTGACTGTCAATTCAGTCTGTCATTTGGCAACAAAAAATTACTTACCAAGAAAAGATTACAAGAACATTACTATATATTTGGCTATAATCAATATGTAACATTGAAAAACTACAACAATTTTAAAATATTAATTTTGAAGTATATTTATTTTTTGATACCATAAGCCTTGAGGAACTACAACACAACCTCTAAAAAAGTGGACTCCCATAACCATTTAGCCAGTGTGCCGTTTTAAGGCCATACATCCCTCATGCACAAGTATTGCTATCAGATTGATAAGCAATCTGATAGTAATACTATTCTGATTGTAAGTCTATTTAGTAAATTGCTTAAAGTAAACCTAAATCGATGAAAGTGCAATGTCATAATGTCCTAAAAGCTAAAAGTCCAATTAGCTAAACATGTAGTTATTATATAGGTATAAAAATAATTAAATATCCTTTTGCAATATATTATATTTTTGTTGGAATTGTTGCCTTTTCTTTTCTTAATACCTGCTATTTGTCACTGAAGTACTGCTAATAATAAAAACTAATCTTTGTAGAATGGTGTGACATCCTAGGTTTAATGGCACGTGAAGCCAAAACTTTATTCCTGTTTTTACATGCGCTATAAATAAAAAGTCTTTATTTGATTTGAATTTGAAGTCTCATAACTTTGAAGTCTTTATTTGAAGGAAGCCATGGCAGAAAAGATATAAATTATTTTTTAATATAAAATTTAAACGGCAATTAAAAAAAACAGCAATAAAGATGTAAGATCATTTATTTGATTTATTACAAAATATTGGACATATTAAGAATATTGAATTTAATTTGTATCTTAACACGTTGACGGACAGTAGGAACAAGCGAAGTTCGAAAATTGACACTATATGTTTTTGTGATTTTTAGAATGTTAGAAGTATAGTTTTACTCTTTCTGCTTAAATAAACTTTTATTTTTGTTTAAAGTATAAAATGAATAATAAACAAATACATACCAGTATAGTTATATAAATAATAATAAATATCGTTAAACGTATCAATAAGAACTATAAATTCAATAGAAAACACGATCGCACTACTCCCTTCACAACCACGTGCATACTGAATCTGCAACTCGTATAACAGGTGAAATATGAACTTCAACCTAAAAAGATGTTTTCAAAACACGACACTATGCTTCTACGTATACGCCAGTAAGTGCACATTTGTGCTGCTATAGCCGTAGTGTCTAAAAACGACCGTTTCGTTTTGGACGGCTATAGCAGTCATGCCACATTGTGAACTTCGCTTTGACGGCTATAGCCGCAATTGTCCGTCAACGTGTTAAATTTGCCATTAAATCCTACATCCTAATTTTCACTTTTTGTTAATTCAAAAATTGGAACAATATTAGGAAAATCATTTTTAGTTCCTTTTGTTATAGCCATAATATCAGTTATTATTATAAATAATAAATTAGTATCATTTTTAATATTCTGATGCGGATTGTACAAGTTGCAAGTTAGACGATTGCACAAGTTGCAAGTTAGATGTTTTGCTAATAAGACCCTTTGCTTTTAGGACATTCTGCATGGATTTCAGTGACTTGGATGTTGTGGGAGTTGGACAATGTGCTAAATACATGTTGTGTGAATTAGATTATTTGCTACATAGGCATTCTGTTTGTAACACATGCACAACGGGATGTGTATGAGCAGCCCTATGTCCAGCAGTGAATGATAAAGGGGCTGATTGTAACTACAGTCATATCTTGATTAAACCCTGTTATCTGTAGAAAAAAAGTAAATTGTGATGTTGAAGAGATAAAATAAAACACATTTAAGTTTCTATATCCGAGATTTTATTGTTTAAATTATTACTACAATTTGACCACCAGGGAGCCGAGATGGTCATCAGATGAAAAACTGTTTGCTATACAAGACAACAACAGGGTTCTGATGTATGAGGATGGAAAGTTAGACCACTACAGTCATCAAATCGTGGCAGAGAAGTTAACGTCTTTCAGCATTTCACCAAGCACTGCTCCTGCATATTATTTTTCTATATTTACGTTAGGTATGTAGTTACATCCCGGGTAGATGGGATATTTTAAAATATTAGGTGCTTACCTATGAAATGACGGATTTTATTACTGACCACTTTGAGTTTCGATATCTTCTGTTCTAATTTGAATTTCAAAATAAAACAATATGCATCTTATTAGATGCATTTTGTTATTTGATGCTAGGATGTTCTTATTTCAAAATCAGTGTTTCATTTGTTTTTCTTCTACTTCTACCTTATTTTGTTGCTACGCTATTACATACTTTAATAAACCTTCTGTATACAAATATAAATATTTATAATTTGTCAGATCCCTACAAAATAGGGTATAACTATAGGTGGTAGGTGGCAGTCCGGAAAATTCGATAATCCGCCACCGCCCTGCAAAACATTACAGGTTTGTCGGATTACAGGGCAGATTATGGATTGTCTACTGTACATAGTATTATACTTATCTATGAAAAGCTGTTCAACTTAGCTTAAATCTTGTCCAAATACTAGACAATGACTGTCCCTCTCTGATACTAATATCTTCCTAATTTGTAATGTTTGGACCTTGGGCAGGAAGTCATAAAATTCTCACAACAAACGCCTACAATCTAAGCTTGCCATATCTACACATACTACTTAACAACATACTACTTGAACGACTACAACTCTAATGCATTATCAAAGGAAATAACGGAGGCAGTCTTGAACGACTACAACTCTAATGCATTATCAAAGGAAATAACGGAGGCAGTCATTTCACATATTTAAGAAACAGCTTAAAAGCCACATCCTTAGTGATTACACTTCACCGATACTTTTTCTTTTATGTATATTTGTTTTTTTTTTCATTGTTAGTGATCTATGTTCTTAAGAGAATAAAGATTCTTAAACCGTAAATCGTGTAATAAATAACACATGAATAAGTAGTAATTCTCACAATCTTGTTATAGGTAAATCGGGACAGCCTTCATTCTGGCGTGTGTTCAAATACCCTCAATTCGATATGAATCAGGCTGTTGTGAGCAGATCATCCTTCCAGGCTGACAGAGCTACTTTTCACTGGAATAGACGCGGTACCAATGTGTTTACCATGACGCAAACTGAAGTTTGTACACAAATTAAATACCTTTTAACATTTTCTACTAATTTTATATTATTTATTACATGAAATGCAATGCAGTCAGCCCTTTCAATATCCACTGCTGGACACAGGCCTCGCTCATGCAAGTATTCATGAGGGATGTATGGCCTTAAAACGCCACTCTGCCCAAACGGGTTGGCGAGTCCTCTCTTTTAGAGGTGGTGTAGTTTCTTACGCTACCTCTAAAATAATACCGAGAAAAAAGGAGTAACATACCAGTAAGCGCAGTGTGGGACGCTCTCCGGTCAGGTGGACCGACGGCTTAAAGAAATTCACCAGTAGTGGTTTGATGAGAATAGCCGAGGATCGTGTGTGGTGGTGACCCTTGGGAGAGACCCATATTCAGCAGTGGAGAGACATGGTTGATGGTATGGTATGGTAGTTCCTTAGGGCTTGTGGTAACGCCTTTTTTTTTATCACTTGGCCACCTTTAGTTGACTGACACTACAGGGCACAATTCTTACATGCACTCATTGTAAATGAATAATAAAAGCCCGCTTAAAATTTCTTTCGTGAAAACTAACAACTTTAATTCTACGACTTTTTACTTATTCACTTTTTAGTACAAAAAAATGAAAACATTTTTTATGTTATATAATATTGTATATACTCTGTATAAATACTCAACGTGGTCAAACTGCTGAGAAAGATAAGCGGGCGGTGTATTATACAAAGTAAAAAAAATCAATAAAAGCAGGATGAAAAGAAATACATAACTTCTTTTTTTGGGAAAATATCAAATTCAGTGTAGTCTGAAAACTAAAGTTGTACATTTTAATAATAGAAATTCAGTGTTAAGCAGGTATTTTTTATTTAACTCTGTATAAATGTTCTGAAAATGAGCTCAATAAAGTATTGCTTTAATTACAGGTCGACAAAACAGGTGGTTCCTATTATGGAAAACAATCCTTATCTTATGGAGATGTTAAAGGGAACTCGGGAAATATGACATTCAGTAAGTAAATTTCAAATTATTAGTAATTACTTAATTAGTAAATTCAATTCGACTCTATACTTTACATACCTGTCACTAAAACTACCAATTACTTTACAAATAGAAAATTCACATTATGATTAAGTCAATAATACAAAAAACCAAGCATCATACTCTTATCATACCATATCTTTAAAGTATTAGTCAACCGAACATTCACACGGTTACAAACTTCTTTTGCGTTCGTAAAGGAATTATTACGGTGATTTTAAAGTTCATTTTCGTTGCTCGAACTAAATGAATAGGTTTGTTCTACAACATTCTGTTTGCGGTTGGCGCTGCCTACCCGCCTATTGAAAAAGTTGTTAATGAGCTGCAAAGGAGTTTGAATTTGTGCCAACACTTGATTTGACCATAGGCATAGACAACGCAAGTACGTGAAATTGTATGGAAACCAAACATGTCACGTCACAGGTCATTTAGTGATGGAAAACTACTCGCCATGAAACGAAACATCTCCCTTGACGCGGTTTACCACTTGTGGCGAATTTTTATAATCGATTATAGTGAAATTAGGCATTTTTGTGTTTCGTAACGACTTGCTAGCTACACGGGTTTGAACAGACTGAACGACTAGTACGAGAAGTAAAAGCTTAGCGCCAATTTTCGGGCACACAGCGACCGACAGCTTGCGTAATCTATCCCTCTATATATGTGACTGATACTTTAGTTTTCATTTATAGAAGTTTTGAGTTAATTAAATAATTATTAAAATCAGGTAAAGAAGGTCCTATTCATGCCATATCCTGGAACCCAGGCAACTGGAATGAGTGGGTGGCTGTGTATGGACATGCACCAGCCAAGGCAACTCTCTTCAATGCCAAGTGTGAACCACTCTTCGAGTTCGGCACCGGTGCTTGGAATGCTATCTACTTCCCGCCGGAGGGGAATTATATCCTTTACAATATTTATTATTTAGCCGTATAGTATCCGCCTTTAGAAAAGCACCACCCCATCTCTTCCCGTGAGTAAAAGGCGACTAAGGGATAACAAAGCCACTACCGTTATAACAAGCACTGACGAACTACACCACCTCCAAAAAAGAGTGGGACTCGCTGACCTGCTTGGTCAGCGTGGGGTTTTAACATTAGGAGGCCCACGTCCAGTGGAGAAAAACAAAGAACTGGTTACTGCCCTGCATGGTTCTGCATGGTGCACTGCCTTTAGTATTTCTGTCCAATCGAAGGTTGATTGGCATAGAAAGCTACTAGTCATTGAGTCCACCTTTTTTACGATTTTTCGTTGTATATAAACAAAAAATAAAGTTAATACGCTAGAGCCCATTCCTATTCCATTTTACCCTATCCATTCCTAAATCTCCAAAGGTAGGCAGCGCATCCGGGGGCGTGTCAATGTTCGTCATTCTGGACTTGATGTTGACATGTACCACAGACGTCCTGAGAGACAATACCCACTTACCACCAGGTGGGCTATATGCTTGTCTACCGCCTACTTTCTATATTATTTTTATATAGAAAGAAGTATGTATTTACTTTAAAGATTGTTTAGTAAACAAAGTTTTTTCCTAAAATAATGTATTTTCCTGAACCATAACGCACATGTCCTACTGGGCGGTTTCGGCAACATATCTAGCGGTCACGTGGAGGTGTGGGACGTGCGCTCTCACAAGAAGTTGGGGGCTTGCGCCGCTCCCGATACCACCAGCCTGCAGTGGGACCCGCGAGGGGAAGCCTTCCTCACCGCCACCATTTACCCAAGACTCACCGTCGGCAATGGGTAAGAATGAACATGACTATGAAACTTATTTCTTTAGGAAGATTCATGCTCTAAACTATCAGACTGCAGCCTGAAGAAGATTCCTCACTGCCACCATTTATCCGAGACTCGTCTTCGGTAATTGGTAAGAATAAACATCCTTTTGAAACTAATTGATTTTAGATTAGGAAATGTCATGTTCTAAACGATCAGCCTGCAAGCTCTAGACTCTAGACAATCAACCTGTAGTCTGAAGACCATTCCTCACCATCACAAACTATCCGATACTCACTGTCGACAATAATATGGTTAGAATGAACATGCTTTTGATAATTATTGCTTTGTGATAAGAAAGCTTGGAGTGTGCATGGTGTAGGACCATTAGCCTACAGCCCGAAGGCCCGCGCGGAAGAAATCTTCTTCACCGTCACAAACTACCTGAGATTTACCATCGGCAATGGATAAATGTAGGTACAGCTAAAACCAAGCGTTTCACTTTATTTTATTGGTCATAACATTAATTAACTACTATGGCCATTACATTAATTAACTATAAGACACAACGAAAACCTTTAAGGTTTATTTGTGATGTCGAATTTTTCACGCAGAAGTATGAAGTATTCCACTATTTAGGAATTTCCTATAATCTTTTAGTAATTTATTTCCAGGTATAAGATCTGGCACTACACATGCGTTCTCATGCATAAACGTCAATGCGATGAGAAAGAGAACCTCCTTGCCGTCAGCTGGCGACCGGGCTCATATCCCAAGAGCGAACTGTCTAAGGCCACTCCTCAAGGCATAGAGGACTCGACCCCGAAACCAACGGCTGCATACCGCCCGCCTGGCGCAAGGAATAGACCTTCGAATTTCACCCTACATGAGCATGAGAAACCGCACAAACCCGGGGACAGCCCTAGTGGTGAGTATTGTAATAAGTTAATAAAATTTATTTATTATTCATTAGTATTATTAGTACTAGTTTCAAAGGTATCGATACTCCATCGACGAAGCAGACACAACCACATCTGCGTCACTATTTGACATGAAGTATGTAATAATTTGTTTACACGTTTGTTCGAATCGTCCCGTCGCGTCGAACACGTCCCGTTATACTTCCTATTTCCGCATCTTTCGCATTTTTCCCAAATCCACTCTTAAATCTCCAAAGGTAGGCTACGACATCCAGCTAGAAAGATACCTTCCCAGATGCCGTAGCCTACCTTTGAGATTGGCTGGGTTACACAACCATGGTTATGAACTGACCATGGGTAATGTTGTTCCAACATCAATTAAGATCTAATCAAATTGGAACGTTTGCTCAATTGTTCACAGCTTAATTAGCTCCCCATCAGAAAACGTAGACAATTAAGAATTCTCTGCGCCCTCTTTTCCATTCTATACGATCCAAGTTGCCATGATTATTTGAAATCTAAATTTCATTCTCTAAGTGGTACTCATGGCCGTATTCTTACCATACCGGGTTCCTACCCAACTCTTTCGCCGCGCAGGCAGTCACTTATATTTCCATTTAATTCGCACTCTCGTCACATTGCTGGAGGTTTTCTATTCATTTGTTCGAGTTAATTCGGCTAAGTGAAATCGTTGATGCGAGCTTTTGAAATTTTGTACACGATCTGATGATCGAAAATTCAAAATGATTCGAGATGTCGGAGATGTCTCTGTACCACCTTATATATAAATTTCAGTACCATCTGAATCAAATATTTTTTCTTTCCGATGCACGTTTTATGTCAATAAACAAACCTAAAACTTTGATATAAGTTATGTTAAATTTTGCGGAAGAAATCGGTCTAAATACTAGAATTATATATATTTTTGGAATGGCCTTCTTAAGACCTTTAGTTTCATAAACAATATGGCGCCTCAAATCCGCCATATTGAATTTTTAAGCAATCGAATACACCAGTAGCACTCGAAGACAAATCTATCGACATATCGTTCATTGAAATCGCTCACTCCGTTTAAGCTCTGCGGGGGAATAAAGATACAAACATAAATTAAATACATAACGGTGAAAAAAACATATCCCTCCTCGCGTTCCGCGGTCTGGTATAAATATCAAAATCTATTCAAATTAACGCTCTCCGTGATTTTAAATACTAGAAAATATTATTTTAAACCTTTGGTATGAATCCAAATCGACCCAATTACATATGTAAATTTAATATTATTAATTATTATGCTTTTGCAGATTTGAAAATGACGACTGCTTATTAATTATTCTAAAAAATTTGGCTCCATGCCTACTTTGTGTAATGTAATTGCAGCAATTCGCTTTTCGTTATCACCTCACTTCGTTTTGATATCAGTACAATATTTAATAATGATTGAGACCATTTTTTTTATAGAAAAATGAGAAAAAACATTTATTTTTCATGTGAGAATGACAGATTCCAAATTCAAATGTATTTGATATATGTATTCATCAGGTATATTTATTTGTAGGTAAATTATTTATACAGTTTGTCATTAAATTATATAGTTATACCTCTCATCGCACCTCCCAATGTATTTCTCTGATCAACCCAACAGTTATCTGGTAGAGAATGCTTTAAGACATTATTAAGCTCGCCTTTTGTACAATAAAGATTTTTTAATTTGTACCAGCCGAAACGCCGAGTAAAATAAAAAAAAGGTAGGCATACGCATTAAGATTCGTTTAATAGATAAATATGTATAGCTATAGTTAAATATTAGTAATTTCACGTAGAAAAGTACTGTTTCGTGAGCAATCCGCGAATACAGTCAACATTTGTATTTAACAATTCTGTTGTTATTACGGTATAGTTTGTTGAGTTTAATTTGAGTTCACTGATACACATTTTACCCATTGTTCGCGATTGTGCTAATTCCAGTGGCGCCTTCAAAACAAGCTATAAAGCAGAAGGAGAAGCGGGAAGCGCGTAAGGCGCGCAAGGCCGAGGAGCGCGCGGCCGGCGACGCGTCCCCCGCGCCCGGCGACGCGTCCCCCGCGCCCGTCCGCCCCGCGTTCGTCTCCACCGGGGACCCTGACAAGGACAAGAAGATTAAAAATATTAACAAGGTGATTGATAGAAAAGTAATAAAATGAACAGCAAAAAATACTGAATGAACGACAAATTAAAAGGTGGGTTAGATTTTGGTTCACTGGTGAAATAGGAGTTCTGTGAAGTAGGATTTGCTGATGACAGTCTTAGTAGTTTAAAATTATTTAATTCAGTTGTTAAGAAATGGGTTGTTTTATTTGTTGATCATGATTTGCTGCTCATTTAGTATTTTTTGCTGCTCATTTAAATACAAGACTGACACATATTCAAATATTCACATAAATACTAATAATAATTTTAATAATTTTTAAAATAATTTTTAATAAACCTATATTCATATAGAAATCTAAACACGAAACTAGTAAATATATTTTTATATCTGTACTAATAATAAATACAATAATACTACATCCTGAACGCACTCTAAACGTGAACGCGTCTCTTTCCCTCGGATTAGCTGTCTCGCTCACACCCTTACGACTTCTAGCTTTTCAGCCATGTCGACGTGGCAATTTGTTATTATTTAAATATATACAGAAGATATTCAAGTAAGCCCTCTTTCTTTACACACCAAAACCTTTGAGCTCAACTCACAACAACAGTCCATTTTGAAACAATATCGAACAGACAAATATATATATTCATTACATTAATAGTTGTTCCGCGCCATCTCTTCTCGTCATCATTGCTCGTATCGTCTCGTGCGTATATTCATACTCAGGTATAGTTAGTTATAAGTATGTAGCTGTGATAATTAATGTATTTACTAACTATCGTTAAAGTTACATTAATTCCTTTCATCGCACTTCCCAAAGTATCATCGGCTCCACCCAAAGGTTGACTGGTAGGGAAAGCCTCAAGACATTGAACTCGCCTTTTGCACTTGTTGTGTACTAATGTGCAATATTTTTTTAAATATCAGTGCGTCAAGAAGCGTCTTCAACAGGTGCGTCCTGCCCGTTATAAGGTAGTAACGGATTAGGGCCGGAAAACCCCTTGTAAATTACTAAGGGAAGCCTGTGCTCTGCAGTGGGATGTTATAACGTGTGCAAATTTTTGACTGAGCTACCACAAGATAACTAAAGCCGTTGACCAACCGAGCGGTCGCACGATTACAAACTGTTTTTGCGTTCGTAAACGAGTTGCTACGGTTTTTTTTTTGGGCTCATATTCGTGGCTCCAACTAAAAGAATGAATGTATTCCACGTTATATTTTCGGTCAGCGCTACATTACAGATTATTGAATAATGATCTGCAAAGGAGTTTGTATTTGTGCGAACGCACGATTGACCGATATTGTAGGTATATATGTTATGAAATAAAATGTGTGTACATAAAAAGCATGTAATTATGTGGCATGCGTTGTTGTATATACCTGAGTTATAAGGTATGCTGGAACTGGCATGTAGCAGGAAGAAGTAGCAGGGATAGAAAAAGAATATCGTGTTTATTTTACAGAAATTAAGCGACATAGAGAAGTTGAAGCAACAGAAGGCGGCCGGCAAACAGCTCGAGTTGAATCAGCGCGCTAAAATAGACAACGAAAAAGCTCTGCTTCAGGAACTCGCGCAGTTGAAGTTATGATGTCTTACAATACATGTTACAGTTACATATACTTTTGTATGAACGATTTTAGTTTTTTTTTTTAATATTGCTTGGTTTTCCTAGAGAATCATTTTGAGCAGAGAAATTGTTTTTTCAGATATACTTAAAATATCTAAAGTATGATATTGTTTGTTATACGAATTAAAAAATGAAAATATATTTTAATTAGAAAAGCTTGTTTATGGAAATGTTATAAAATATAATATTATTAATAAATATACAATAAAAGTATTTTAATCATTCGAAATATAGCATTGGCCAATCGAGTCCTTACAAGATGACAATTTGCGAAATTTTTTTGCGTTCGTAAAAGAATTATTTTGGTGATAAATTCGTTGCTATAACTGAAAATAGACGTTTGTTCTACAACGTTGTATTTGCGCTTGGCGTCATGTAGCCACCCATAGAATAAGTTTGTAATGAGCTTTGTATTTGTTCGAGCACTCGATTGCTCAATACTATAAATGATAGAAAGTACATGAAATTGATCAAATTACTGAATAAGCAAAGAACCTCTGTGAAGAATTGACTTGTTTCATGTCGCACATTTTTATAATGGGAATGAATATTTTTGCACTAACAAACTTTTTAAAGACTTCGTTTTGCATTTTTTTTATTACACGAGTATGTAGTTTTTTTGAGTTTTTTGATTAAGATTGGCAACAATACAGTCAAAAACAATAATTAACTTATCTATTTACTGAGATTGTTGAAGCAATAGATATAAGTAAAATATAATGAAGTTGAAATAAAGACATAAAGGTAATGAGTGTTTTATTCGAAGTTTCCAAATGTCCGTTGGCAGAATTGATGGTTTAGCTGAGAGTATCATTATTGGCGTAAAAACGAGCACTGAACGCTCCAGCACCAAGTTTTTGCTATTCAAATTTAATCTTAACCTTTTTAGTCTCGAGCTTTTTATTTCAAGGGTTTAAAACCATCAAACGTTAAAAATCTAGACTCGCCTCACTTGCATTTAACACAATTAAATACTAGTCCGGTCGGCGCGCGGCGCTATTAAATTTGACCCTTCACACAGCAACAGCGCTCACACACTTGTATAGTTAAATCAATTTACCAAACCCGTGTTTGAAAGCAGTTTCAAATTTTATCGATAAAATAACCTATCAAGTGTTAGCTGTGTTCTCTTCAATGTTCTTTCTAAAATAAAAGGATTCTGTGTTGGTTCCTTTGAGAAAATGTAAAGGAAACCAAATATATGTACAGACAAGTGACACTATCAATGCGACCACTCCGGTAGAGGAATGTTAGTGACTGACTGTATAACCCCTTGTCTTCTGACTGTGTATCGGTATACACAGTCAGAAAAATCATACTGCTGTCTCTACATACAGTGAGCATAGTTGTACCTATATATCTCTAACTTCTCAATTGCACATAGTTGTGGTGAAATGAAACAACCACTCATAGGTCCCATACATTATAATATACTCGTACATTGACGTAAGAAAACAAAAATGTCAGTAACCCATATGTGTGATAAGAAAAGGTAAATTGAAACCAATAAGGTGGCCGATCACAGCGCGACGCCTACGGCATTTCTTTTGTGGCGCCTACTCTAATTAGATTATTCAATTGAATATAAAAATTCAGGTGACGTAATCAAATTACATTAATTTTAAATTATCAGGAAAGAAAATACCTACCTACATTTTCTACATAACTACTACTCTACAAAATGTCAATAATACATATTAAGTTTAGGGGGTGTTGGTTTGATTTTGACGTTTGGATCACTCTTAAGGGAAAAAATGTAGGCGACACTGCATCTACCTGTTGCCCTCATACCGCCGCTGGCTGTCGGACAGAGTACGTCGCTTCTCGCTACAAAAAATGTTACGCGCAACTTGTGTACAAACGCAGAATATTTGCACAGTGAACAAGTAGTGAAAAACTAATAAAAAATATACTAATAATATATTGAAGTCCGGCGAGCTCTAGCATCTCTTGATATCCGAAAGTCGAGTGGGCCAGATGGTATTCCTGCAGTGGTGGTCAAATTATTCGCTCCCAAGTTATCTGCGGTGCTTACGCGACTCTTTAGGCTCTCATACTCCACAAAAACTTTCCGTTAGCATGGAAGGTAGCTCATGTTCACCCTTTGCCTAAAAAGGGTGACCGCACCGACCCGGCCAACTACAGGCTAATAGCGATTAGCCTCTCCAAGGTGATGGAGCGTGTCATAAATACAGCTCCTTGGGTACCTAGAGGATCACCAGCTGATTAGCGACCGTCAATATGGATTTCGCCATAATCGCTCGGCTGGTGATCTTTTAGCGTTTTTAACACACCGCTGGGCTGACGCCATTGAGAGTAGAGGCGAGGCTCTAGCTGTGGGCCTAGACTATGCGAAAGTTTTTGACCGGTATGGCACAAATCGCTGCTTTCCAAGCTATCATCTTTCGGGATACCCGAGAAATTATGCGAATGGGTTGCCAGTTTCCTGACTGGACGGAGTATCAGAGTCGTTATCGATGGTAATCGCTCCGACACCATGTCTATTAATGCTGGCGTCCCGCAAGGCTCCGTGCTATCCCCAACTCTGTTCCTCCTCCATATCAACGATCTGTTGCAAATTGGTGACATGCTGATGCTATGCAGATGACAGCATTGGAGACACCTTGTACAGGCTCCGCGCCAACATCCCTCGGGTCGAAGTGGAAGAGAGTCGCGTCAGGCTTATGTCTGAAATCGAAGACGCTTTAGATCTAGCGAGCTAGATCTCGATTTGGGGTTCTCTAAACCTAGTGAATTTCAAACCCAGTAAGATTTTAGTCTGTGCATTCATCGCTAAAGTGCCCCCTCATTCATCGCTTTGTCGTTTTCAGCTCGTTTCAGCATCTCGCTTTCAGAGCATACCTCTTAAGATCTCGGAGAGTATCGGCATCCTTGGTGTCGATATTTCCAACAAAGTCGAATTTAGGGGTATCTGGAAAATAAAGTCAAAATGGTCTCCAAAAAGCTCGGTGTGCTGAACAGAACTAGGTGGTACTTCACCCCTGGTCAACTCCTAATGCTCTACAAAGCTTAGGTTAGGCCCCATATGGAGTACTGCTCGCATCTCTGGGCCGGCGCACCGATATTTCGGTTCCATCCATTTGACTCCATCCAACGACGTGCTCGAATTATCCACGATTCCACTCTCACGGGCGGTTTAGAACCCCTCAGCATTCGGAAAAATGTTGCGTTTCTCTGTGTGTTCTACCGCCTCTACAATGAGGAATGCTCCGAATAACTTTTAAATATAATTCCCACCTCGGGTTTTTACAACCACACTTCCCGTCACAGAAGTGCAGTCCATCCGCATTTCATCGATACGGAGGTGCCGCGTACTGTTCGGTCCAAAAATCATTTTATACCGCAAACCTGTAGGTTGTAGAACAAACTACCTCAAGAGGTCTTTTCATTATGCTACAATATAGGGTTGTTCAAAAAAGCTGTGAATAGGGTATTTGCAAAGTCGGCGGCGCAAACGCATACGCCCTGGTGTTACAGGTGTCCATGGTCGGCGGTAACACTTACCATCACATGAGACCGCTACCAATAAATAAGTGTCAAAATTAGGAAGTAAATTATAAAAGAACATAATAATATTTACTTTACGGAATGTTCGACCTATATTTAGTTCCGTTAAGTTCCGTGGGACTTCTTTGGTGGCGCGCACTCTAGTCATGGTTTCGAAGTCAAATAATGAGTTTCTTTTTTCGGATGCTCTTAAACAGAATTTTTAAACCAGTAAATATTTTTACCCCCCAAAAAACCCCTTTGTGATTTCTTTACCCCTAAACCTACGGGGCAAACTCCTAAGTTGGCTATAGTGCAAAAGTGGGCAGATTATGTATAGGGGAGAGTCCGGCAGTACCGTCACCCTAAGGTTTATTTAGAATAAAATAAAAATCCCTTAGGTTACATTTTTAATACCTGCTGATATTAGTAAAGGACCTCTTGTGCTGTAAATAAAAATAATAAAATATCGATATATTTAGAAATAATCAACTTTATTAATAAAATTCCAAAACAAAGAAAATTCAAACTAAAAAAATTTGGCCTCCAAACAGCAAAAATATGAACATTTATACGAGGCAATAATCGCAAATATATTGGTTTGACAGCTCTGATATGTTTGCACAAGCCTCATGGACCCAAATCTTGCAGTTTCCACATTGTATCCAATCTTCTTCATGAGATTCAAGGCACAAAGGACAAATTGTCTCTTCCTGAATCGATCTGTGGGGAGGACTCTGGTTTTCTTTTTTGTTTTTTTTTGCCTTTCTTGCTAACATCGTTTCCTGAAAGCAAACTCTTGCCTTTCTTGCTGACATCTTGTCCTGAAAGCAAACTCTTGCCTCGCTTAGCTGACTCAACTCTTCTTTTATCTGCTCTTTTCTGTTCCAGCACCTTTTTGTATGGAGAACTTGTGTAGATTTCACTTCTTTCAGCTTTATGACGTCGTGCAGTAGCTCTTCTTTACGAAGCATCAGGAACCGGTGACAATTCTGTAATTATTACTTTAAAATTGACCGCTGAGCCGCTGACATTGACTGACATCGCGGTCAGTAGCCGCTGACATTGACCAATCGGTTGATAATTTTAAAGATTGAGATTGAGACTCGGATTGCTGAGAACTCGTTGATTCAGCAGTCCGCAATGATAAGTCGCTATGTCTTTTCATAAAATAATAATAGTAGATCTTCTCCGCAGACATCTTCTCTTTATTGAATTGGTGAGGCAATTTTAATTTTTCGGCTAGTTGGAAAGCAAGATAAAGAAATTCCTGTCTGTCTTTAGCCTTTAGCATTAGCCTATTTGCCAAGTCCTTAACATGTTCTACCAATACTTCTTCGTGTTCAGCTGAGAAAGTTTTGTGAAAACGACACATAGCTGGCTTAATGGATACCTCTTTATTATTTCTAATAGCACTAATTCTGTCATTTAAAGTAGTTCTTGGTACCTGATAACGATCTGCGGCCTGACGCGCACTCATTTCATTATTCAGCACCTTCTCATTATTCCACGGCTTTATGCATATTGGCAGGATCCCAGGTGCCCTTCTTTTTCTTCATCTCACCATCATTTTCATTGTCTGGCATCTTTGTGTACCTATAAGCAAATAAAACCACACAAAAATTAACTTAAACAGTGGCCGGTACTGGAGGACAATTTTGTGGCCGGTACTGTAGGGAACGGAATAAAATATTATGTTCGACCACAGACAAGAATGTAAGCATAAAGTTCGAAGTAAAACATATTTTATAATAGCTATATAAATAATGAATACATACCAGGTTTGACTTCTTTCGAGCTCGTCGTCTAAACTCCAGCAATCACCCACGGAACTTTAGTTGTGTATCGTATGTTCACTGCGCGCAACACAAATCTTCGCAGTGACAGTAAGCCGATCGCGACAGATCGCCACCGCGCGAGGCATATACTTGTGAGACCGTATTACTTAAATGACGATAACTGCCTCAGCGCCAGCTATTGTAGAATTTCGGAAATTGCAACTGACCGGTACTGGATGCCGGCCGGTACTGGAGGACTTTCCCCTATACAATACCGAGGCCGCGAACGTCATACAAGTCACTATAGAGAATTCAAGCAGAAGAATTAACAATATTTGAGTATTTATTTTAAGAAATCTAGAAATCAGCTTAAATTATTAAAATGTGCACGAGTTACTTTGATTCCTTAACTCTAAAATAAGTCATTCTTTTTTGTATTTATATCAGTAGGAAACTAATAGTTGTGTGAACGCCGCGTGTGGTTTTTCGTGATTTTAGTGATCTTTCAGAATTTTTCTCAATAACTGTAATAGTTGTGCCAAATCCGAAAGATGCACGATGTAGTTCAATTTTATTTAACTAATCATGCGATTTTTATTTCCTTGATATATTGCGATTTAATATGTTTTATTGAGAGAATGCGAGAGCATGTTAGCATCTTAAAAGTTCGTTAGCGCTCACTTACCTACACACTTACTCATTTACAAAATAATCACAAAACTATTAAGGCTATCTTAACGGCGTTTGTGTATTGATTATCATGCTGTTTTCATCAATAGTGTTATATATTATTATTATTAGGTATAGATATATTCCGAAAGTCTTAGTGCCTTTTATAAAATATCTATCGTAGATTCTGGCAAATGAAAATTGGCATAGCGGTATATTAGAAATTCTTTACTAGCCAATATTTTTAATAGAAGATTGAACGTATGGTATAAATATCTTGATAAATTCTTTGCAATACACGAATCGTATAATAAATGATGGATGTGTTGAAACAAGGTATAAACTCGGAATAATTTGGCAGGGGCAGGGGAGGCTTTGCTAGAGGAAGAGTGCATGCTGCATTCCCACAGCCGCTGGGCGCACTCGACTGGCCACGTTACACTACAGAATACTGCATTTCTGACTTTATCGTATTTCCCCAATGTACGTACGTATTTCGGTAGTGAGTGAGATATGCCAGAGCCCATTCCAATCCCATCCTCTCCCTCTCCATTTTCCCAATCTATTCCTTAATCTGCAAAGGTAGGCAGCGCATCCGGGGGCGTGCCAACGTTTGTCATTCTGGACTGATGTTGCCATGTATCTCGGATGTCTATGGATGACAGTATCCACTTACCATCAGGTGGACTGTATGCTCGTCTGCCGCCTTTTTTCTATAAATAAAATTAACAGAAACTGAATTAATGTAGACGGGTGTACAGTACTATTCTTATACATACCTAGAAATAGTTGCCATAAATCTTCTAAACATATAAGGCGAAATGTCCTGACTGACTGGACTCATTAACACAGAGTCGAACTTTTCTGATGTAAAGTCGTTTAACAAGGAATTTTTCGAAATTCAACCCCTAAGGGGGTGAAACGGTATCAAAATTTGTATGGAAAGAATATATTTCATGGTCTTATTTTAACTTGAAACTTGATAAAGTGCGCGCCACGAGCAGGAAGAATTTAAGGTTAATTCAAGGTTCATTATTATACATTATTGTTCATTATTATAGGAGGGGTCTAGTAAAGTGATCGGTGTGTGACGATTTCATGCAAATCTCTCTGCGCCCAGTGTTGGCGCGCGCTTTGTAAATATTCTACAAATAATTAAACAAGTAGATACCTTGTCGTTTTTTCAAAGTTATGTGTGAGCACGCGGTGTGCAATTTTGTGTGAAATCACCGGCGTGATATATGTTCAATTCAAATTAAAATTCCCTTTGATCTACATGAATAAATAAACACATTTTTACCACTTTTTTAAATTGTGCCAAGGTAGTTTAAAATCCAGGCGACTGAAGTCGCGGTAAACAGCTAGTTTATCAAAAAAATATGACCCTATAGATACGAGTTAACTGCCTAATTTCTAAATAAAATTTAAATTGTCAATTTAGTTTTTTCACTCTGCCCTACCGATAAAATGACACAAATCAAATCCATTCACCGATAGTATTAGTGTACCTAATAGGAAAGGAAATTAATAAGTGCCCTCTTTCCTTCGAACATAATTTGTAACCGATAAGATACGGATAAATATAATATAATTATTATAGATATGTGAGGTAGTTCGGTAAATGGCCAGTCCAGTCAGGAGTCTGTACGCTGCGCGTGTATTGACACGCCGATAACGCGGTTTGTTTACGATCGACTATTATTACATTTGAGCGGTCGAGTAAATTCCGTATTTAGTGATATCCCTGGGAACAAGGTGCACGCATCCTTACAATGAACAAAAGCTGTGAGGAGTCTGATGAGAGCGCGCCGTTGCTGAAGCGTGGTGGTAAACGGACTACAAACAGTGCTTCGAGTTCTAGTGATGAGAGTGAGAATAGTACTCGTGTACCAGTTTCTGAAAATTTAAGTACAAGTGGTCGTGTGCCGTCATTCGAGACGATGGTATTTGCCGGTATAGTAAAGACATCGACGCAGGAGGAGGAGTTGGCTGCCACGTGGGGCGGACGCCGCTCGTTGCCTGACTCCGGTCGCATGCGCCGGGTGCAATCCTGGTCGGGTGAACTGCCCGACGATGTTAGCTCCGAAATCAGAATACTGAGAGAACGGTAATCCTGATTCTAAATTATTCTTTACTACAAAATAAAGCAAAGATTACCTAATGCAGTAGAAAATAGTAGAAGTAATCTTCTACTGCATACCACATACACACAAACTCACAAAATTCGCACTCTTTCTTTATTATATTAGTATAGACTAGCTGTGCCCGGCATGCGTTGCATATCCAGCAATTTCTTTGCACATAATATATAGGCTATGTCCGTCTGGAATAATGTACCTTTCAAATGGTGAAAGAATTTTTCAAATAGGTGCAGTGGTTCCAGAGATTACCCTCCACAGACACACAAACTAACAAAATTCGCACTCTCTCTTTATTATATTAGTATAGCTAAATAGGCAACCTAATATATTAGTACAGTCAGCAACAGGTTAATATATCCAAAGCTATTCAAAATTGGACGCTATTAGTTATCGTTTTATTAATACTATATTTTATTGTAAATGACTCATGTTTTCTTAATGCACGCCTCTTATTATTGTTTGTGATGGCCAATTGTTAAATAAATAAAAATAACCGTGGGTATAAGTTGAACTGTTTCTGACTGTATCTATTTACTTATTAAAACACTAACATATGGTGTAATAAGTAATAAAAGCAGGTACCGAAATCTTATTACTGTTCTTTTTAAATACTAGTATGTACAATTGGTCAATATCGTTGTATCACGCTTATGATAGTACCTATTCAGTTATCAATGGTTTCCTACAATATGTTTTAATCTATGAAGATAACAAATCAACAACAGTTGTAAGGTTAATCAGTAAAGAAAATTCAAGAAATAAAGCACCATAGAAGTAACTGGTCATTAGCCTTTTTCCAAACAATACGTACTAAATACACTTTCAGTAGTTTTCTTCCTTTAACTATTGTTGATTTAAATTTAGTTTCTTCCGTGGAATAAACTTAATTTAAATGAAGCAGGTAAATATTAGATTTTGGTTATATGAGAAAAAAAAACGACGCTCGTCGCAACCATTTCCATATTGTTTCGCTAATGATTGACTAGCTAGCCAGTAAGAGTAATATTAACCAGCCCGGCTCTAGCCCATGTAGCGCCCGGGTGCAATCAATACCCTGGCGCCCTCTAGTAGGCGCGCGAACACGGGCGCAGGGTCTTTGAGAGCGCCCCCTAAAACCCTGCGCCCGTGTGCGCTGCACACCCTGCACCATAGGTAAAGCCAGCTCTGATTCATTTCGGACTATAGGTAGTTATAGTATCTGTTATAGTTATAGTACCGGTAGTAACAATTGTTTAATTAGCTTATAACTATGGTTAGTATTGTTAATGAAAACCGTAAAAGCAAACAACATTTGCCGCAGCTATTGTACTGCAATTAGTTAATATTTTCTATGCGTATGTATAATAGAATCGTAACAAGGCAGTGTCTGTCTGTACACAAAATATTTCTCGATACAGAGTCAAAAATTTCAGTTTTTATAATTTGTCTGTCTGAACGCGCGCGCATCACACAAAAACTACTGAACGAATTATACCGGAACTTTGCATAGTTGTAGTTTATATACCGGGTTAACATTTCGATGAGTTTTATCCAGATCCATTACAAAATTCCCACGGGGATCAATATCAAAACATGCATGTATAATCAATGATTACGACGACGACGACTGCATCACATAACCACTGGGTGGATTATAATGAAATTTAGTACGATCGTTTAAATATCCTGGATCAACTTTTAGGAGACTTATGGGAATGATTATAAGGCTTACTCGAGAGTTGTCACCTATATATCTATACATATAATAAAAACTTAACAGAACCGTGTCTTTACATGAAATATTTTTTTGAAAATGTTCTGTGATACAGAGCTCAAAACAATATTTCTTGTAATTTTTGTCCGTCTGTCTGCCTGATCGCCCATCACGTAAAAACCCCCGAACGGATTTTAATGAAACTTGGTATAGTTATAACTTATATGCTTGGTTAACATTGAGGGTACTTTTTATTCAGATAAATTATGAAATTCCCACGGGAATCACAAGTTCACGCGAACTAAGTCGCTGGCACTGCTAGTGGGAAATATGAAATGAGTTGTTACTCTCGTCCCATTATAGACTTTATTCGATGAAATGGAGTGGAATTAGATTTTAGAATAGGACGGGATGAGATTGAATTGAATGGGGCGAGATTGAATCGGTTTGGATAGGATGTGGGAGTTGGGATGGAAAGGAATGGGCGAAATGAGAGTGCGTAAGATGGAATATGATTTTGATTAGATAGCATGGCACGGAATAGGGTAGGAGTAGGGACATTGAACCAGCCGCACATTTTCTAAAGTTCAAGTGGAGACACAGGCATAACTAACTACTTAATAGAGTAGTTGATAGTAGTTGGGGACATTTTAATCCATATTACTTATTTTATAAACAGCCTAGCTATAACTACATATCGCACCTTCAGTTTAACAAAACCGTAAGTCGTCTTATATGGGGCCATCCATAAATTATGTCACACGAATTTCATGATTTTTGGAGTCCCCCCCCCCCCGTCCTTGTCACAGGTGGTCACATTTGTGCGGACCCCCCCCCCCCCCATGTTGTGACGTCACATATTTTGTAATTTTAAATTTAGAAATTATTAAATTAAAACAACCTTATATTGTTAGAGTTGGTAATATTTTAAAGTTTTTCGTTAGAGTAAAGTATAGTTTTAATACTTTAGATTTATACATGTGACGTCACGAAGCTTATGACTCGTCCCCTCCCCTTGTTACACGATGTTACACTTTGTTGACCCCCTCCCTCCCCCTTAACGTGTGACGTAATTTATGGATGACCCCTACCGAAATATAGATTTACAATTATTTAAAAGAGCATTTTATACTACACAGACCCAATTTTTCATATCGTTATCGAAAAATTAAAAAAATAGTGGCCATAAATCTCGTATTCATCATTTTGTATTTCTTTTTGAAAAACAAATTCGTAAAAATAACAAGCATAAAAATATCATTTTACAGAAAGTAATAATGATTAGTATTTATTATTTTAATGCCATATTTATATATAAAAACTCGTGAGAAAGATAATCAAAATTTATCCAACATTTTACAGTTCCTTTGTTCTCCTGAAAGTTGTCATTTTCTGGTTTATTCCACTCAAAGTGCGATATGGCTAACTAAATTAGTTGCAATATTCTACGGGTATTTCTCTTTCACTTTGATTTTGAGTAGGTATCTAGTGAAAACGGTTACTTCTTGTCCCGGATTAATAAGCGGCAACCACTCCACTCTACACAGGTTTATCAGCGATTTTGTTTGACGTTAATTTCTCTTGATACAGGTTGGTCCGAACACAAACTAGGCCTCGACCTGGTGCAGTGCGGCACCTCTCACAACGACAGCGCCTGACCCTAGCCTCTTTAGCGCTCGTGGACTTCATGAGCTTTTGCTCCATGAGCATCATGGCGCCTTTCTTCCCAAGGGAAGCCTCCATAAAGGGCCTCTCAGACACCATGTGCGGATTGGTGTTCAGTTTTTATGCTGTGGTCATGTTTCTCACATCACCTATATTTGGGAAGTTTGTGAGTATATCTTTTTTTTATAGAACAGATGGCAGACGAGCGGGCTCGCCACATGATGGTAAGTGGTCACCGCCGCCCATGGACACCTGCAACATCAGGGAGCTTGCGGGTGCGCGCCGACCTTTCAGAAGTTCACAGCTCTCTTGAAGAGCCATATACCGTAGCGTAATGGAAAAACCTTCCTTGAAAAAAAGTTCACTCCACAACTGTCGGGTACGCGGTATAAAGTGTCTTTTGACCGCACTGTACGCAGCGACTCTATGTCAAGGAAGTGCGGATGAACCACACGGCAGTGACGAGCGGTGCGATGGTAAAAACCCGAAGTTAGCATCAAATTGAACAGTTCTTCAGAACATTCTCCATTATATAGGCGGTAGAAAACGCAGAGAGACGCAACATCTCTTCGGATGCTGAGTGGTTCTAGACCACCTGTGGGAGCAGGATCGTGGACAAATAGTCGCATTTTAAATAGGTACATAAAATTTACTTACATCCAATTCACATTATCTAATGAAATTGTGTTTATTTTTAGGTATGGTTGGCATAATAAGTTAACATACAGTCAACCTGTGACACTAGAAATAAATGTTTCTAACTTGTATCAATACACCATTGTATCCAAAAGTATTCTATTCTAGCACTTTTACCTGGTGGGTATAAGTTGATCTGTTGCTGACTGTACATTCATATCTCGTCAACTGAATCGAATTACAATGCATTAATTTATGAATTTGGTATCTAGCAAACAAGATTTATCATTGTAACGGGGCATTGTAGAAATCGATCAAATAATAATGTGTTGAAAGTTACAAATATATTATATTATTTATGTATATATTCGATAACATTGACTGTGAGCTATTTTAGTTCTGCCTGTTCAATGAATGTTCATCTATTTATTTATAGTTTCAAAGGACAATGGAATTGAAGATTATCTTGGATAATCATCTTTGAGTACGAGCTTAAGTCTATGCTTTCCAAGATTAGTTGGGTTATAGGTGCCAATCTAACTAGAGTTAAAAACTTTGGAACATTGATTTACGGGAAATCGACAATTCAAATGCCCGACAGGCCTTAAAAAGAGGGATTTAAAGAAATTTTATCTTCCTAGATATACCATACCTAGTCTGGCTATATATATATCTACCTTTACAATAAAGAAAAAAAATTACATTGGTCTTTGGAATTTGTCATTCTCACGTGAATAATAACTTAGAGTTGACTTCAATAGAGCTGAAGACTGGCCGTCATATATGCTCGATCTTAATCCGCTCGATTATGATTTATGGTCTGTTTTAGAGAGCATGGCATGATCTAAACGCCTTGATAATATTGACTCCCTAAACCATACCATAAGGGTGGCAGGCGCCAATTTTCCCATGGAAAGGGTGCATGTGTCAATCGAAAACTGGCCACAACGTTTGAAAGATTGAATGAAAGCAAATGGTGACCGTTTCGAATGAATATTATTTTAAACGTTTTTAAAATGCTTACCTATTAAATAACACAAATTCTTGTAATAAAATGATAATTTAAAAAAAATATCAATGTTTTCTTTGTAACAATTTTTATGGTTAGACTGGGAAGATCCTGGAACGGTTGAGAATGATGTAGAACTTGTTGAGGAAGATGAACAAAAAGGTAGCTTTTTCATTTTAATGAACACTTCATTTGGGTTAATTAGGGTATTTTACGGTGATTATTAAACTAGTTTAATGACGTAGGTCATTAAACAGTTGCATGAATGGTACAAAATCTTTTTATCCAAACTTTCTTGGTTTCAGCTACCAGTGATAGGAGCAAAATTTATGTTCAACGCTGGAATGTTCGTAGCTGGCGCATGCAATGTATTGTTTGGGTAAGTTCTTTGACTTCCGTTAAATATTATATATAGATATACATTCATCAATTAATACCTATTTGTTTTTATTTACTAAACTTTATTATAGTTACTGCAATAAACGCTTTATTAAAGTAGGTACTGGAAGCAGCCTCATTTATTTCATTGAAAAACTTTAATGCGTACCTAGTTAATAATTGTACGAGTATCTACCTAGTTCACAGCTTTTTGTCGTCGCGGTAGATAAGTTATGCCTAAACTGTTCTTGGGCCTACTTTTATGTACCTACAAAAACTGCAAAAAAATTAAGATTACATTAGAACATTGTACAGAAGATAGCCTACCGTTATCTTCTCTGGATTTGCATTCGTGAGGTTAATGTGAGTCCAAATCCCCTAACTGGTACCTCTAAGTTACAATTTAAATAAGTACGGATTTTTTAAAGATCACTAGCTCGACGGTGAACGAATAGGTACATTGTGAGAAACCCTCATGCTTGAGAATTTAACAAAAATCTGGGGCATGTGTGTATCCACCAGTCCGCACTGGGCTCGCGTAATGGTTAACGGCCCGAAATTTCCTAGTCATATCCCGGGGAAGCCAGTGATAGTACAGAAGTCTTTAGAAAGAAGAATATAATCAAACAAGTGTCTACATTATGAAATATCCATGGAAACACTAATTCAAAACGATTAGGTCTCTCATTGCCGCACACACTCGCATGTTACGGTTACACTGGCGGGCTTCAGCGAAGGTTCGCGCTGTCACCATAGGTACGGCCAAAATGTTCGTCACGTTTCCAGAAGAAATACGAATACTTTGTATGCGACATCACACCACGAATGTTCGTCGGATAGTGTGGCCGAAGCATTATATGTAGGTACTTTCAACCCTGAAAGGATTCAGACCTCATTTTAAACTTTATGGGCCTATTTACTCTATGAAATTTTGCTCTTATTTACAGAACCTTAGCTCTAATAGACGATTCCTTTACGTTCACTACATTATGCTTCGTGGTGCGAGGACTAGAAGCACTCGGCGCGAGCGCATACTCTACTGCTAGCTATGTGTTTGTCGTGAACGCTTTCCCTGACAGTATCGGGTCCGTGCTGGGTATACTGGAGACCTTTGTGGGACTCGGCATGTCAGTGGGACCTGCTATTGGCGGACTCTTGTACTCGGTATGTATTAAAAGATACGGGTAAATATTAATTCCAGCGATAATATGAATTCGTGTAAATACTAACTTAAGTAGGAACTTGACAAACAAATCCATTCTGTACTCTGTACGCTGCATACATTTGTATGTATTTCTCGTAATGTTTCGTAAACAGGCAGACTGTCGTTTGTATACGATTTTGACCATTAAAAACCAAAAGCGACGTCACATAGGAAAGAAGCACCCGATATTTTTTTGTACCTCATGAAGTTGCCAGAGAGAACCGGATAAATTTCTTCCTACAAAAAACATTGAAATTTTATCTATTTTAATATAAGTACATATGTATGTAACAGTTTATAAAAAAGTTTATACGCCTTTATATAAACGGGTATAAACTTTTTTTTATACTAGAGATGATGGTATGTGGTCACCGCCGACCGACCTGTCTAATATTTAACAAAAACATTTAAAAATACATTCACTTCTAGGCCGAAAGTAATACACAAAAAAATGCTATCGGCTAGCTTTGGTTTTGTAGAGCGTCGTCTCTATCGTATGCCGTTACGGCAGAGACGACGCGACGCTCTACAAAACCGAGCTAGCCGATCATAGTCGATGTGTATTACTTTCGGCCGGGATGTGTACGTATATTTATTATCATTGTAGGAGAATTTAGGTGTGATTTAAAAACAAATACATATTAATTTCTCAAATGGTATACATGTATAAAGAATTTGTAATACTTGTGTTGTTTCAGATAGATCGGGGGCTTTGGTCTACCGTTTTATGGGCTTGGCATTGTAATGGTACTGACCGTACCTATCAATTTCTTTTTGCTCACCGATTGCGAAGGTATTTATGAAATCCTAAATGGAATTCATGTTTTATTATGTATAAATTTAATGTGTCCGCGAGGTGATTTATTGTCTGAAACGTTAGGTATATGCTAATATCGATTTATACATGGTCTTTAATTAAATGCCATTAAATGCCATTGCAACACATCTGCCATTGTGGATTTGTAGATTTTACAGTGTCAACTTTAATCGATTGATTGTTTCGGTTAAAAATACTGTGTAAGTATACGTATTGTAGTTTATTACTAAGAAAAATATTAATATTGCACTGTATTGTAAAAGTTGAATAAAAATTGGACCTAGGTAGCTTCTCTATCAGGGTAACTTTGGTCACATGAAGGGTGAAACAAATGAGCCGTGTGTGAGACATAGATTTAGAATTTTTTTGCTAACTGCCACGACCTACAGAGCGTGAGAGCAAACAAACGATAGCACGTTCACCATAAGCGAGAAAGAATCAGAATAGTCATGTGGCACACATTAACAACTAGTCAGAATGGCCGCGAGTAATGACTGTATTTCACACACAGTAGTCATTATCACGAGTATTATGACAAATCGGCAACACTCAAATAATATATTTTTTATCCCACGACAAATTTAACTTCGGCTAAATTATATGATGCTCTAAATTAATGGTGCATTGAAATAATTAATAAGAAATAGGTGTTATATAAATAATTAACAATAATTATTATGACTTTAACTCAAACGTAGGCCTTTGTCTTGCACCAGGACGTTATATGCTGATATTATAAAAATCTTAAAAAAAAAATTAGTTACTAGCGGTGCCAGCGACTTCGTTCGCGTGAACTTGTGATTCGCGCGGGAACTCTACTCGTATATAATGGGTCTGGATAAAAAGTATCCTAAATGTTAACCCGGTATAAGCTATAAATATGGCAAGTTTATTTAAAATCCATTGCGTGATACCTACGTGTTCAGACAAACAGATAGACAGACAGACAAAAATTCCAAAAAATGTTGTTTTGGGCTCTGTATCACTCGTACTTACTTTATACACTGCAGTTACTTTTTTTTAAATATGAAATGTGCAAACACGGCTTTGTTACGATTTTATTATACAAATGTCTAGATTAATAAATAATTAAATAATTACAGACATGTTTTCTGATTTTTTGTTATCTTTTTTTTAGAATTTGTGTCCGGATCGAAGACTGCGTCTATTCTGAAGCTTTTTAAAATCCCATCGATAATAATCACTGGACTTGTAATAGTTATAGTATCCAACACCTGGGCTTTTCTAGACCCAACATTGGAACCCCATTTACGTCAATTTGGACTATCTACGAATCAAATTGGATTGATATTCTTGTTGTTCTCTAGTTTGTATGGAATATTTAGTCCGATTTGGGGATGGGTTGCTGATCGGTAAGTATAAATTTTGAATTAACGAAAACTGAAGCAGATTTGAGAAATAAAGTTACATTAACAGAACAGAAATTAACTTTCGCTATTTATGCCGCAGGCGGGTATCTTACCCGTACGTTTCTGTCATTGGCCTCCCATTGACGTCTGGAAAGGCCTCAACTCTCAAAAATCATTACAAAAATCATGACTTCGAGAAAACAATATTTACGGTTTTTTTAAGTTTCTCTTTTCAGTTATGTACACCTATATTAATTGCCCCCAACCCATAAGAAATACCGTCAGCCGACACTATCTTGCCGAAAGTTATCTTGCAATTTAGATCATAATCTGCTAGGATGGGTGCCTTTAGAAGTCTGTCTTTGATTTCTTTAAAAGCCAGTTCTTGGGAAAATTTGAAGGCATGCTCTTCTTTAAGCAAAGACTGGAGAGGTGCTAAAATAATGGACTTGCCTGGTATGAACCGTCTAACAAAATTGAATGCCCGGAACTGAAGCAATTGTTTTTTTTATTATTGGGTGTATTAAAGTCATTGATTGGCTTTATTCGCTCTGGATCGCTTAATGCCCATCTCACTAACTATAATATATTTAATTTTATTTATATTTTATCTGGTCCTAACACTACATCCTCACACTTCGCCAATGGACTGGAGCTATTCGTGCATTTTTCAGGGATAGCTGTTACATCTGCTCCTGTACCAATCAAAAAAATGATTTTTTGTTGTTTTAAAATATATCAATTGGTATTATATATTTATCCTCGGGTTCTTTTAAGCCTAAATGCAATACTACCTCTGATTTATTTTCCTCGTGCTCTTCCTGGACTCGTATCATTGGCGTACCAATAATTTAGATCTGCAACATTTTGAAAAATGGCCAACTCGATCGCACCTGAAGCAGGTTGCCCTGGGTGCTGGACACTTTTCTTTAGGATGTCTCTCTTCGATACAAAATCAGCACTTGGAGTTTGAAACACGAATTATATTTATTTCTATAGCAGTTTCGTTTCTTTTGTACATAACTTTACTTTCTTCTTGCTGAATTTCTGCTTGTCTACAAATCACCACGCCATCTTTTAAGGGTAGGCCACTTATTAATAAAAATCTCTAGCACACCGTCACCTTCCATCACTCTGTCTCGAAACAATTCTTCCTTCATCAATCCATATTCACATTTAGTATTTTGTTGAATAAGGGAGTTAAACTTATAACGCTTATCAATCACGTTCTTCTCCGGTGAGAAATAATTATCAAAACATTCCAGCAAGCTCTTGTAAGTGTATTTATTCTCAAACTGTACCGTAATGTCTTCTGCTTTGTCTCCTATACAATATATTGGACAGTCCACTTTTTCTTTATCTGGTCTGGAGTCGCCCCCAAACAGACTCATGTATCTTTAGAACCACCTCTTCCATTTTGCCTACTCTGTTAGTACCAAAAAATGTTGCTGGGGTGGCGTGACTTTTACTCTTTTTATGTCGCCCTCCATCTGTTATACCTAACTATACTGAAAATGTATCCGACACAAGTTGTGTGACACAATTGTACTTTACTTAGGTAATATACTTTATACTGAATGTGCTTGCCTTATGATACTGCTGCCACGATGTTTTACGGTGGATTTTAAAACAACATAAAGGTAACAACTAAACTCTCATCAACCAATATTCACGCACTTGACAAGCAACCTACAACTTGACAGCTGACGTTTTGTTATCATGTGAAACTCTATTATAACAATGGGCCTCGAGATAATGTGCATGAGGGATGTATGGGCGGTAAAAGGCCACTTTGGCCAAATGGGTTGGTGAGTGCACTCTTTTAGAAGTGGTGTAGTTGTTCATGGCTTGTGGTAGCGACTTTGTTAACCCTTAGTTGCCATTTACGACACCCGTGGAAAGAGATGGAATTGCGCTTGGCTAAAGCCGGCAGACCCCACCCGGCATTACACAATTACAAGAGATAGTTGCAAGGACCTACATAATTACATATAATTGTTTTTTTTTAAGAATCGTTAATTAGATTGGCATGTCAATAGGTTAAATAAGTTTACAATTTGTTAACAACGTTATCAGCTTTATTTGCTTATTACAGAGTTCATAACCATTGGTGTATGATGGTGTGGGGATTGTTTTTATCAACTATCGGCTTGTTACTCCTTGGACCGTGCCCTTTCATTCCCGGGCTACCGCCGTAAGTAAGAATTTCTACATTCACTGATATCATAAATTTCACGCATTTCTTTTTAATTTACATAATATTTCAAAGAATTTTTAATTGAATTTTCAGAGATTTATGGTTGGATCTTGTAGCATTGTCGATTCTGGGAATGTCAGTAGCGTTAACATTACTGCCTACATTCCAAGGGGTATTAACTAGTTCAATGTAAGTATCCGCGGCTGTTCAATTTATATATTAACCATTCTTTCAAAATTGATTGATGTTGTATATTACATAAACGTTGGTTTTTAAGATATTTAAAAAATGACGAAGATACAGCTTTCAAAGTTCGATGTTGACCGAGCAGCGTGTGACATTTACATAGAACATTACATACAAACGATATATCGTTGAATAATGTTCATGAAACTCCACAAGTCTGTCAAAACATTTTCTCACTAAAACATATAGAAAATACCTGAATTTCCCTTTTAAAGATTCTAAAGTAAGTCCTTTTAAGGATTATTGTTTATTGTAACGCAATCAATATGAATAGCGCGTTTAAAACTTTGAATAGCTATTTGAGGGGGAGGGTGCACGCTGCAATCCCAAAGCCGCTGGACGCACTCGACTGGTCACGTTATTCCTCTCTCACAGAAGACTACCTTGAAATGTACTGGATTTTCCACTTTATCCCATTACTCCATTGTATCTGGGTACGTGTTTCAGTAGTGAGTGAGATATGCCAGAGCCCATTCCCATCCCATCTTATTCTATCCCTCCCCATTTCTCTAACCCTTTCCCCAAATCTATTCCTAATCTCCAAAGGCAGGCAGCGCATCCGGGTGCGTGCCAACCTTTGCCATTCAGGATTGATGTTGGCATGTATCACGGATGTCTATGTATCACGGCTCACCTGACGCCTTATTTCAATAAAAAAAAACTCGGTCATTTTCTAACGGATTTCAAAAATTGTTTCACCATACGTAAATTATTTTAGCGTATATTTTTATTTAAATACTAAACCCACTAGTTTCACACCTACAAAACTTCTCCACGTAAATAACAATTTTTATATTCTAAGTCGGGTCTGAACGCGTCTATTAACGGTATTTATTTGTGCCTACTCGCTCGACGTTTCTGCGCGGGGGTACACCAGCCGCGGTCACGAGTTGACGAGTTGAGTTGATTTAGAATGTAAAATGTGTACAAAATGCGAAAATTTAAAAAATTGATAACATATCTTGCTTGAAGGTGGTGTAGATTATTTATTTACCTCAATTACTAGATATGAGGGTGGTTGTCCAGAAGCGCTGGCGACATACAGCGCAGTGGCAGGCGTGTGGTCATGCTGCTACTCACTAGGCGAAGTACTGGGTCCTGCGATAGGAGGAGCTCTGGCACAACGGTACGGGTTCCCACTCTGCGCTACACTATGTGCTGCTGCTTGCTTCACTATGGTATGTACTGTGTTTTAAACTGCTTTAGATAAATGTTCCCGTATGTACGTACACTAAAACTACCCGTTTCTGTCACACACAATCACTGGAAAATTAGGAATTCCAAAAAAATATGGGATGAGGGATGAGGGAATTATTACACTGATCAAATTTTACTCAATTGTAGATACACATTAAACTAATACAAATAGTGAATACGATATAAATCATTGAATGTAAATTCCATGGTGGGCGTGAATAAGTTCATAAGTCAAAATAGTGTACTTTTCGGGGTATCATTTTCAAAGTTTACTTTTTTATGCAAAAGCCATTTTTAATTGTATTTCAATTTTTATTACTGAATTAGTTTTTACTGTATCTTTTGGACGATGTAAAAGAGGTTACTAAATTATGTATTGTTCTACCAGAAAATTAACTTAATCAATCACTCACTGATGACTTGTCAAGTTATCGATATAAGAAAAGTACCTAAGTCGATTTATATAATAACACCTTGTGGCAAGAGAGTTGTTAACTTTAGCAGTAACTTGATAACTCAATATAATCTGTTTTCATATTAAATTAGGTAATATGAATAACTTAATAAGTCAATATGTTATGTTTTGATATTAAAGCAAGTCGATTTGTCGATTTATATAATAATACCACGTGGCAAGGGAGTTGTGAAAAAATTCAAAGTCTGGTAAAACAATTGTAATAACTAAGTGTGGTAAGAGTTGTGGTAACTACCACCTTTACAATGGGGAATGCTCTGAAGAACTGTTCAATATAATTCCCACCTCGATTTTCTATAACTGCACCTCCCGTCACAGAAGTGCGGTCCATCCCTATTTCTTCGATACGGAGGTGTCGCGTACTTTCGGTCCAAAAATCATTTTATACCACGAACCCGTAGGCTAAGGAACGAACTGCCTCAAGAGGTCTTTCCATTAAGCTACAATATGGGGTTCTTCAAGAAAACTTGCTCGTCCTCCTACTTCACTATATAAAATAAAAAAATATCAAATTTATCGCGATAGATTCTCACCATAGATAAGTATCCCGTAGCCCAAATTATGATAAATCAGATTAAAATGCAAGTCGGGTTGTCAACTTATCAACGGATTTATTTAATGTGAGTTGAGTGCAGGACGAAACAAGGAACCCCATTTAAGAAACTAAGTGAATCTAATGCCTTTGTTAATCCCAATTCACTTGTATCTCATAAATCTGAATTTGATGAAATTTTATACATTCTACAAGTAAATTATGGTTCAAAAATTTCGATAAAAATTATTTTGTCATTGACATTTATAGAATTTGTCCTCAATCATTACAAAATTTAATAGGCCGTGGTAACCCTGACATTCTTCTCCCTGCGCGAGTCGACGAAGAGCGCGGTACTGACTGATTGCCTGACCGACTCGATCCCGTACACGGACACCACGTGGAACAGTACACACTTTTGCCGCACGCGCAGCGCCCCCGGTTCCAGGCTGGCTGAGAACTCGCCCCTGCTCACACCCTGTTCGTGTTCCTCTAAAAATGGTGAATATTCTCTCTACATGAAAAGACTCATTTAAATTCAACTTAATACTTAATCCGTCCGTCGTTTTGTAACCACCGGTGAAAAATTAAACAAAAGAAAAGAAAACAATAAAAGGACACCGATCAATTGTCTGAGTCAATATGATACTTAGGAGTCATCCATAAATTACGTCACACGATAAGGGGGAGGGAGAGAGGGGTCAACAAAGTGTGACATCGTGTGACAAGCTTCGTGACGTCACATGTATAGATCTAAAGTATTAAAACTAAACTTCAACACTAACGAAAAACTTTAAAATATTACTAACTATATCAATATTATTATAAGGTTGTTTTAATTTAATAATTTCTAAATTTAAAATTGCAAAATATGTGACGTCACACCAGGGGAGGGATGGATCACACAAATGTGACCACCTGTGACAAGGACGGGGGGGGGGGGACTCAAAAAATCATGAAATTCGTGTGACGTAATTTATGGATGGCCCCTTATATACAGTGTGTTTTTTTTAACTGGGACAGTATGGAGAAATCTGAAACCATAAGAGATACAGGGAAACTGTCTTAGGAACCATTAAGTCTTTTTTTGTGAAAACAATTTTGGCGTAGTAATTTTTTTGGTCAAGCGTGAGTTGTCCATAAAAACGAATAAAATTGACTAATTTTTTTTTAATGCTGATCGACTCAGTTTCTTATAAGGATCATTTCATTGTATTGGAAGAAAAAAATCGGGACAGCAGAAGTTGGTCAAATTTAATAAAATGTTTTTTCATACAATTTGTTACCTTAACAGAACTAATGCTTCAATAAATGTTCAATATGACCTCCATCTTGCTGTATGCAGGTACGGGAGCGTTTCAGAACACCTCTAGTGGCTTTAGACAAAGACGTGTGGTGAATGGTGTTTAAATGATAATAAACGGCGTCTTTTAACTCCTGTATGGTGTTGTATTGGGATTCATAAACTCGACCATTAAGGTAACCCCATATGAAAAAATCCATCGGCGTCATATCGGGTGAACGTGGTGGCCATTTTATAGGACCATATGTGCCCATCCAACGGCCCGGAAAATGTTCATCTAAAAACCGTTTACTCACTCTACTATTGTGAGGAGGTGCACCATCTTGTTGATAGATAACATTATTTACATTGCTTAAGGTAATAGTATCATCCACTAAATCCACGACCATATTCAATATTTCTTGATATTTTTCACTATTCAACGTTCCGTGGTAAATTTTAATAGCGAAGATTTTATTATGTAAAGTCGCACACCAACAATTAATAGAAAAACGGACTTGATTATGGGTCTCTGTAGTTCTAAATGGATTAGTACGTGACCAGTAATGGTTATTTCTCCGGTTATTTCATTGTTAGAGAAATTGCATTCATCCGTCCAAATGATCTGATTTGGAAAATAACAACTTCTAACAATCCGTGCTACAAACCAATGACAAAATGATAACCTGCGATCTTTATCGCCAGGAAGTAATGCTTGCACAAGTCGACCTTCTTTGTAACATTTGTACTTGTATGTCTTTAGTATTTTTCGTAGAGTGGATTTATGCACACCGATATTTTCAGCCGCTTCCCGCAATGAAGCTTTTGGATAAGCTTCAAAGAATCCTAATACGGCGATGGTAATAAATTCATTTACGACTGTTGTTGGCCTCTCACGTTTGGGTTTAAAACCACCTTCTTGTCTTAAATTTTTAATTAATCTATCAAATATCTTGCGATTAGGTAGCTCGCGGTCAGGATAGTGTTCCCTATACCACTTTAATGCATTATCTGGGCTTCGATAATTAAGAAAATACGCTTCAATTAAATCAACTTTATGCGTATTAGATAACGCCATGATGAATCACAAGCATCATCCGATAATAACAAATGAGGGTGACAGTTAGAACAATGTTGATTCTAAATTTGAATTTGTTTTGAATGTAGTTCAAAAAGTTCGTAATAGCATGGAGTTCGTAAATCTGTGAAAAAATATTTGAGTGCCATAAAAGCGTTCCATATTTCAGTTTCGTGTAGCACGTATCGACATTCAATTCAATTATGGAACACTTTTTAAATGATTTGTGCACAAGTAAATACTTCGACTATGATTTAGTACATTGTATTCTCCTATTGCATGAAAAAACATTTTATTAAATTTGACCAACTTCTGCTGTCCCGAGTTTTTTCTTCCAATACAATGAAATGATTCTTATAAGAAACTGAGTCGATCAGCATTAAAAAAAATTAGTCAATTTTATTCGTTTTTATGGACAACTCACGCTTGACCAAAAAAATTACTACGCCAAAATTGTTTTCACAAAAAAAGACTTAATGGTTCCTAAGACAGTTTCCCTGTATCTCTTATGGTTTCAGATTTCCCCATACTGTCCCAGTTAAAAAAAACATCCTGTATAGTTAAAATAAAAATGTAATTACGTACACACGGCGAAATGGAAAAGTTTGCAAGCCTTGTTCACTATGTACAACAACACACGTACATTTAGAGATATGACGTTAGCTGATTCACTAAATGTGTAACAAAATTTAACTGGCGACTCTCAGCCTCCGTAGCTTAGTTGATAGAGCGTCTGTGTCTGTGAACAAAGTCTTTGCATGCAAACTTATCGTATACTTATTATCGTGTGTTTGTAGATATACATGTACATACATACGTGTTTGTGGGTACATTTTCGGTTTGATTTTCAGGTTATATGTATAATGCATCACCATCCAAACATTTATGCTTACACCACAATAAAAGCAAAAAAAGCGGTTCTGCCAGCGTAACTGATGTCGTAGCATATTTTCTGAAGTTTCAATATTTAACTAACATTTTTGCTCGAATACGGAAAGTACGTAATATGAATTCAGCTCAGAGCAACACCAGTCCACCTAACAGTGAATTATACCAAAACTATCTTGAGAAAATCGAGAACGAAGAGAAACACAAGAATGAAGTACTCGTAACTAGAAACGGTGCTGTTAATATTAACAATAATATAGTAGAACAAAATAATAATGCTAGTGACGAAGAGAGTTACTGTGCGTATTTAGAGAAAGCTATATTCGGAAGTCCAGTAGTGATGGAAAATATGGATCACTTGATGGTTAAAAAGAATAACAAAGGATTAGTGCCAAAGCTGTTAACTTGTGAAGATGAAAAAAGAAATCCCGATGACGTTATCAGGCACAATTTAGAGAAGGTGTATTTTTACGAGCAAAATCAAACTTGCACGTCGCGTGAAGATATTTTTGTAAGTATCAGGCAAACAGCCATTTAAAAAATGTTTAGGAATTCATGAATAGTCTTGTAAGAAACTTTCAATTTGCAGGATAACTGTGAATGCAGAGATGATGTCACCTATGTGAGAGGTACCGTGGCTGTGTCATCTACGGGTGCCTGTGAAGTTTAATAAATTAGTTTTTTTTAATTTTCCCATTAGAAATATTTTTCTCTATCCGTATGGAGGTATAAAATTAATAAAATATACTCATTCATTTTATTAAAAGATCTTCGTTTTTTTACCTATCCCTGAAATTCCAAAATAGCAAAAATATTTTCTAAGTTGCGCAGTTGATTAGGAGTACATGAACGTTAGGTGATCACGGCTTTTCTCGATCGCATTCACCCACAACCCTCTTTTCCTACGAGGGCAAGATTGTATTTAAATGTGGATACAAGTGTGTGTGCTTGAAATATCGATTTTAGCCTCTATTTTGTTCTCTTTCCCTCGCAGTAGGAGTTTCATTGTACTGAAATTCAAAACGGGCCCATTTTCCTGGAATCGAACCTCCATCGGTTTATATTCTCCTAATCAAATCGACCTCTGCTGACGATTTGGCGATGCTGTCATGGAGATCTTAGGTTACCTTGACCACTGTCCGGTGAAATTCATTTGGGATTTGTGTTTTTTTTTTCATTTTATTAAGATGAGAAGGGATTGGAGAGAGAGCGAATACGACAGCAAACCTCTGTTTGCGGTTTTCTACGACCAATCACGAAAACATTGATACCAGGCAATCATGACCTAGAGGTAGTAAATAAAACAGGAGAGGCCCATCGCAGTATCGTTTCTCCGACCCATCCGCAAATGTGTCTAATTTCAAAGTATAGAGCTCGTATGAGTACTCTTAATTTGTAATTTTTGCGGTTATAAACAGAGAACTGGGATTTGCTATATCATATCGACAGCTTGCGATTCAATTGGCGTAAAAGCTATTTGGGCGAAAATGAGTTATTTATATAGTTATTTGATCAGTTTTTTTCGTTCTACCGATCTATATATTTAAAATGTCGATGTTCCCCAAAAATTCCTTTTTCTACGCACTTTTTTGTGAGCCTATGCAAGATTTACACAGAAATTATGACGTTAAAGACAATTTTTTTGCTACATGTTTGCCTAGGATGTAAAAACAGTTTGCTTACATGTCAATTGGTCTTAAAATCCACTTTTCTTATGGTTGTATAAACCATATGGCTTTTATGGCCATGAAATAATTGAGGTTTTTTAATAAAGTGTTTAAAATGCATTTAATAGTAACATCTAGTGTACATAGAAGTATATTATTATTCAATAAATATTTTTTTCTTTAAAAGAAACATTGTTACATTCATCTTTCAAGTAACAAGTAAATTTAGTTGAAATTATTTAAATTCACAAATAATAATATACGAGTATAAACTAAGTAAATTGTACGAAATAATATGACTCGAAACATGTCCATCCCTATAAACTAGTATTAATGATTTTCCTACAAATATAAAGTTATGTATTTAGGTATTTATTTCTTATCAAAAAACTTTTAATTTGTACTTAGAGTAAAGCTTTAATGTCAATAGACTGAGTAAATTCAGAATGCTACTGGTATATACTATACACCACAGATTTGTAAATAACTCAAGAAAAAAACGTACATCAATCAAAGCTTTCTTACAGGCTATTTGATAGGACGTAAACACCGAAAAATATCAATTTTTGGGGCGTAAAACACATCCATTTTTTGTAATACTACACCGGAAATCTAGTATTTAGATTGTTAAGGCTCACAGAAAGACAAACATTATTTATCTACACAATTTTAATAGCTATAAAAACAAAAAAGTTCTATTATAATTTGTATTTTTTTTCGTTTTGTGCATCTCCTGAAAAGCCTTTTGATTTTTAAATCAATTGAATCGCAAGGTGTCGATATATATTCCATTTTTACAAGTTTAGGTTTTTAAGTACCATTACACGTATAGTGTACGTTACATTTACAAGAATTCCTCCCAGCCAGTCCCAGCTGCTGTTGTCAATGCGAGAGCTACGAGATTTTTACGTTCACTGTAGTTTCGACAACGAGACGTTCGAGCGTCGTAAGCGTCGTCAAAAAGCGACTATTGAATGGATTTGGCGTCTCATTGACAAGGAACACATAACATTGTAGTAGATAATACTTAGAGAATTATATGGAAAAAGAGACAATGGCGATTGAAGTCATGTGGTCAGAGGTGGTATTTATAATAGTGGTAAGATTTTTTAACTTTTGTGCTAGATATGTCAAGATAAATGGTAACATGTTTATTTTGTTTTAACACCTAAAAGAAATAATTAATAACACAAGTAAGCAAATTCTTTTGTTGAAAGACACCCACCCTCGCATATGCAGTTCGTCGCCATGGAAATGACACAAGGGATGGGGGAGAAATCTATGAGGGCGGCGCCCTCTGAAGGTTGAATGAGACGGACGATCTATCCTTCCTTATTTACCCTTGTTTCGATTAAATATAATGTCCTACAGATTATGCTTGCCTGGTATGTCATGTAGTTTTACAGAGTAACACTTGCCAATCGTTACCAACAGAGACCAAACAACCAAAACCTAACTAACCAAACAATCGTTTCACTGTTTCTGCAAAGCTAATACAACCAAACCAGTATTTATTTATATGCATATAATGACTAAGATTCGTTTTACAATTTAAGTTATAGAGAGCAACACCAACAAAGGCCCACCAGAATGTCACCATCATTTCTTCTGTATTATCTTTACTAGTGATGGGCGGAATATGGATTTTACCGAATAACATTCGGCCGAATATTTGGCGGAATATTCGGTAATATTCGGTGCGCTTTATTGGGTACCTACTGGATTTTGTACTTGTTTACGCGAACGTTTAGAAGCGTTAAAAGAGTATTGCCAAGCTGATAAGTTATTGACAAATAAAATTGAGCAATTTGTTTATTTTATTGCACCACAACTCGCCTCTTGTGAATTACAAATACTAACTAAACAAAGATATTTTCTGAAATTTCATTAGACTGATAATTTGATTAGAATGTCGCCAAACTAATTCAGAATCCAATCATGATTGTAAACATATATCTCTGCAAAAATTTACTTTAAATTAAGCACATAATAATACAAACAAATATATTATTAATGTTTTGTGTCTTCAAATATGTATTATCATGGTGCGAGCGTGTGAAAGTGTATGGGTCAATATGATCGTACACGCACTGAACTGAAATAATATCTCTAGCGTAAGAGGTGTGAGGTCAAATTGACTCATGCCCTACAGACCTATCATCCTAGTACGTTGTTATAATATAATATGGTTTTTGCGAGTGAACAGACAAAACAAAAGCAGTGTTGGCTGTTCCTATGTTCAAAAAATACTTTATAGATATTTTATAGATTATACATACTTTTATATGTATTTCTAAATAAAGGGCAAAATATGTTTGTAAGTTTGTTTTTGCTAATTTCGAAATCCACTGGGCCCAAGTATCATTTATGGATACTTACTGTCCATAGACGATACATTTTGAAAAGAAAGTGCCTAAAGCACTCCACGATAATCATTCCACATATCGAAAGTGTAAGATTGAATAAAGATGCAAGAGTTAACGTGTGAACTAATCACAAGTCGTTTGATGTTCTGATTAAATCACATTATTATGTAAAAGGTCTTCCTTCCGAATGGATGTAAATACTTGAATTTTATATGAGTTTTTTTAAGTTCTTATTGTTATTAACTTAAAATTCATTAAAAGACTGGAAATAATATGGAATAGAGCACGGAATTTACGAAGCAGAAAAGAAATTCACACTCTTATGGAAATCGCTCATATAAAGAATATTTTTGGTTTGAGCTTTGAGGGCAATAGATACACCGAAATTAACGTTTATTGTGCAAGTATATTTGGAATACAACCGCAAAACACATGTCATCACAGTCATCCTTATCGACCATTTAATATCATTAATGGTTCAATTTATGAAGCATCTCGAAACATGAGCCGACATCGATTGTGAGTGATCAACATCGAGTATAAAAATCAGCCTACACACGATAGGCACATTAGAAGTCAAGTGTCCGCCCGTTGATTTGTAAAGCATGAAATTATTATTGCTTCTGTGTGTGATTTCAATTGTCGCTGCTCGCGAAACAACAGTACATAATAAAACTATATGTGAGGGTATACATGTCAATGGAAAGTTTCACAAAAAAGTAGTGCTGGGTAAAGGTCTAAATCGTCCATACCAACTTTCTATTTACAAAAGAGAACATAAAATTTTCTTTAGCAACAATGTAGGCAAAGACGAAGAGGATACTTTTGAAATTGCATATCTACAAAAAGACAATATTGGTCATAAAGTAATACATGCGGTTGAAAATGGTTTCGCTACAGCAGTCGACGAGGATCATCATGAAGTTTTCTTCGGAGGCAGTCTAGGTATTTACAAATACGAAGTTAAGAAAAACGAGAGTGAAATAAGGAAGATAATATCAGATCACAATGTTTGGGACATGTTCTTTAAACAAGAACTTTATTTTATTGACTACCCTTCACAAAAGCTTTACAAATTTAACTCCCGCAAATCTGGTGAGAAGCCAAAACATCAAAAACATATTTCTGAGAAAATCTATCAATTTGCAATAGATAATGAAAATGATATATTCATAACCAATGCCACCGGTCTCTATATGTTGAGAAAAAAAACAGAAGACCGCATATTTTATAAAGAATCACCCAAAGTGTTTCGTGCCATTGAATTAAACAGTAAAGGCGAGGCACACTTTTGCGCAGAGCACGGAATTTACGTCGCAGAAAAGAAAAACCACACTCTTAAGGAAATCGCTCATATAAAGAATATTTTTGGTCTGACCTTTGATGGCAATGACAATATAATATACTCCGATCCACATGAAATTGTGAAATTATTGCCAGAAGAATGTAAATAAATAATCAAACTTACTGAAAAGTACAAAGAAAACAGTGCGACAGTAATATTTCCCCTGATAACAATGAGAAAAGAAACTACAGCAAATCGATGGTAGCAAATTTAAAGGTAGGTTGAGTTTTCGGGAGACAATAAAGTAATAAGAATCCCGCGAAGTGGGACTCAGTGGAGTCAGTAATTTAAAATTATTTACTAAAACAGTTTGCTTTGCAGTATTTTTGCTGCTCGTTTAAATACAAGCCGAAAACAATTTAATCTCATTCAGATATAAAATTAATTTCTAGGTATGTCTATTTCCATTTAAGCTTATTAATAAATCCCACTAATATATGGAAGTTTGATGGCAACACTTGATTTAATTGGTTTGACTTAATTGGCAACACTTGTATGACTATCACGTCCTCCCTTATTGTGACAGACTTTTACCAATAAATGCAATATATCCAAATATAAGTAGGAACAATCTTTTTTTTTAATAAATAACCTTATTTTTTTAAATAAATTGTTATTGTTCGCGCTATGTCGCCATGTCGGAACTGCCCTTGAACGAAACCATTTATAACCAACTAAAGCCTCAATAGTGATATAATAAAACCGTGACGTAATACCCTTGGAACGTTGAAGAAATCTAACTACTTGAAATCAAACCTTAACCAAAGGGATACAGAGTAGAATTTCTAGATCGTTCATGTTCTTGCATTGTTCTTATATTGTATAGGAATAATCTTTTAACATTATACAGGCTTATGTACGTTTCTGTCTCTCAAAAATGTAATTTCTAAACTTGAACATAGATTTATTTTAGTCTTTTATGTGCCTTTATCGTAATCGCCTCTCCATTGTCCATTCATGGACAGTAAGGGGGTGGTCAAGGTGTATAGCGGGTTAATGACGTCAAAATATTTAATTGTTAGCATTTTTTGAATTTATTTCTTTGCATTTTAATTTTATTATTGCATAATAGATTACCTACAAAAGTGTAAGAAATACGATAATAAAACATATTAATTTGCTATTGTTTTTTATTGTTTATAGTAAAATACCATCCAAGTATTTAATAACCACTCGGACAATTAACCTTTGACCTTTTATTGTTTTCTTTTGTTTAAAGTTTCACCGGTGGCGCTCCGCCACTCTAATAGTAGGTACCTATGTATATTTCCGAATTCAAGAAATATTCATAGTAATAAATATTATTCGATATATTTCTGAACTCTGAGAAAATGGTAATTTTTAAATTTGGAAGAAATGATAACCTATTTCAATATAAGGAGATCAATGTATAGACGTAGCTTTATATTTAACGGCATAACCTACGTTTATATATTAAAAATGTTTTAAATACATAGATAATTAAACTTATACGTAGACAGAGACAATATTTGAAACATTTACTCTATTTCTATAGAGAAGAAGGCAGCTGAGTAAACAGCCCACCTGGTTGTAAGTGGATACTCTCACCCATGGACATCCGGGATTGACTGGATACATGTCAACATCAATCGAAAATGAGAAAAGCTGACACGCCCCCGAATGCGCTACCTACCTACCTTTGGAGACTTAAGAATGAATTTGGAAAAAGATTGGGAAAATGGATAGGTTGGGATGGGAATGGGCTCTGGTATTCGTATTAACTATTGGAACTTACTTAAAGATAAACATAACTTTATTTTAATAAAATTTTATTTAATGCGATGGAGACCAGGCGCAACAGGCGGCGCCCAGCAAGAGCACCAGCGCCCAAAGAGCGTTGGACCTGAGCTCCGGCGGCCGGCGAGAGTGGCGGGCCAGATGTAGTGTCCAGAACAGTTGAGTCCCGTGTGGTGTGTGGCTTCCTCGAAACGTCTTCCCCCGATCGCTCCCAAAACAAAAACTCATCTGTAGTGCGCCTTAGATTTTCCTCTTTTGGTCGGTGTCAGAATTTTAAATTTTGAAATTTTCCTTTACTCGAGCAGTCTCCAGCCAGTGCTATTTATTTCATAAAGATGGGTAATGTGGGTATATAGAGATATAAAAAAATACAGAGTTTTTTTTAAAAAAAAGTGAGCTATTGCAACAAATATTACATTTCCCCACTAACACGGAAACTGACACGTTTGCAATGTGACAATATTAAAGTTGGCACACAGGCAGACGGCCCACCTGATGTTAAGTGGTCACCGTCGCTTGTGGACGCCTGCAATACCAGGAGGATTTCAGACGCGCCCTACCCTGCAACTATCAATTCACAGCTCTTTTGAAGAACCCCATATCGTAATGCAGCGGAAAACCTCATGGGCAGATTGTTCCACAATCCTCGGGATGCCGGTATAAAATGCCCAGTAGCTCGAACAATACGCGACTGCGTATCAAGAAAGTGCGAATGTACCGCGTTTCGATGACGGGAGGTGCGGTAATAAAAACTCGAGGTAGGTAATTATATTAAACAGTTCCTACATATGCAAATATTACCCCTAAACTACATCCTCCTATAAAGGTTGTGATAGTGACGTCATCGAAACATTAAACTAGGTCACTGAACTAATATTTGACATAGTGAAATAATTGTGCAGACGCGTAGAAATATTTATCTATCACAATAAGAACCTTGCTCTTATGCTTGTAGGGTTTAAATTCAAGTGTCCAATAATAATCCTCAGAACTAGCCCAATCTACAAACGAGTCGTAGTTTTAATTGAATTACAAACGTTAGTTACTTGTTGGTGGAGTGTGTCTAGAATCAACAGGATCGGGAGGCCTTAGTGAGGGCCAGGAACAGTAATGGTGTTTGTATGTTCCGTTCCTTATGATACTAGGAGAACCTAATTCAAGTGCAGCATTTAGTTTGTACAGATTCATGAGCCCTCACTAAGGCTGGTATATTGGTACCTACATTAATGTTGTAGAATGTATGTTTAGGGTACGATGGAACTGACATGTGCATAAACATTTCTTAAAAAGAAGAATAAAAAGAACATTACTCTAAACTGTATGTTACATATTTGTAAGTGTAATGTTAACAAACATTGTTAACCAACATTGAAATAGCTCAAGCTTCAATCCCTATTTGTTTAGTACTAGCTATGCCCGCGGCTTCGCCCGCGTGGACTTAGGTTATCACGGTAAATACCCTAAGTCCGTCCCTGGAAAGTACCCTATGTCCGTCCCTGGGTTTCGATCTATCTCTGTGTCAATTTTCATCCAAATCGGCCCTGCGGTTTAGTCGTGAAAAGGTAATAAACAGAGTTACTTTCGCATTTATAATATTAGTATGGATTAAGTAAGAAGGTAAGTGAATAGTAATTGTTTTCGTTGATCTTTTTAATTTCTCTTTAATTTCTTAGCCTACTTATTTATTAAGGGAACAGAACAATGTTTTATCCCGACTATTTCTAACAAGGCGTACCCGATTTACTGACTTAATTCTGCCGTAATACTTACCAACGTCTTGCAGGAGTGAGTGAAGCCCATTTTCTTGTAACGATGGAAGGCAATATCCAGAAAAAATACTCCAATATTTAAAATTAATTCAAAAATTTAGTTGAGGTCGCTCTGAGCAGAATGTAGATCTTACTTACTAATATAAAATATAATGTAGGCCCTAATTATAATGTAATTTTAAGTTCACTTTGATTAATGTAAATAACCAATTATTATTTAAATAAATAATTATTCAATCGAATTAGAGTCGAGCCCAATTTTGGATAAACGCTACAGTGGAAACGATGTGGTTTTCACTATAGCGTATATTTATCCCGAAAAGTCATAAAGCATAAATACTTAGTAGCTTTAAAAATAACGGACAGGGGAGGGGTTATCTCGATGATCTATCTAGATTATTATCTAGATGAAGTCATGGGATGGTATATTATATGATCCTACTCGAACTTCATTAGGTATATTAAGACTATTAGGTACATTAGGACTTCATTAAACGTCTCTAGATTATAATATACTGATCTAGGCACACCTATAGACTAATTTTGTAATCGAGTACCAATCGGATTTTGTAATCCCAAGCCTGTATTTCAACTGCACAATTACTTATTGGAAATATATCGGCTACCAAATTCTAGACGTTAAAACAATCTATAATGGGACTTTTTATTAATCAGCACATATGACCACATAAAATTTAAAAAAATCTGTATTACATAAATAAATCTGTTGTTGTACTCGTAATCTGTATTACATAAATACATATGTTGTTGTACTCTTAATGTATGTAAAATAATAGACCCTCAGACATAATAGACTAATAATAGATATGATAATAATAGATAATAAATAATAATACTAAATAATAGTAGAATAATAGACAGATATGATTTACTACTTGGCTGCCTTTTGCCTGGTAATTGTGTGTTTTATTTTATTAGTAATCAATATTACATAAAATTTTATTGTAGGTATTAGGGCGCACATCTTTCTATACAAAAAATAAAAATGTTTATTCATATTATCATGTTTAAACAAAGTTTATTTTATCAAATTATTACAATTTCATTATATAAACTCTTTGGCACGTGACTTTTATCTTTCTAAATAGTTAACAATAAAAAATATATCATATTATATATACGATTAACTAAGTCGAACTACAATGCTAAAAAAGTCTTTTAAAGAAATATTTCAATTCACTTGTTACTGTTGCAAAACCCAATTTTTATGCAAATATCATAGAACCAGTATTTGCTATATGTTAGAGAAGAAATTGTCATATGACATCCAGAATACTGTCATAATTATAAAGAAAAAAACCAATTCAATTTAGTTACACACATGCACAAATTATAAACGTACCTAAATAAAACGTCTCATCTTTCAACATCTGACTATTAACGCATAGGTCTGTCTTTCTTCACTTACACTATACTATAAATTATTTTTTATTATTACCATTATATATATATATTACTAATAGGACGGATATCTTTTGTAAAAGTAGAATGGAAGACAGGGCCAATATTTTATTTTATAAAATTACATTATGACTCAATATGACACTCGAAGGCGAAATAATGTAATTACATACAATTGTACGAATATAAGTCCTACTCTAACATTTAAATGAATATGAACTGAAACAAAATAAAAATTTGAAGTCACCTATAAAGTGATAACGATTTTTACGTATTTTATTATATTATGAGATGGCTGCATGATGCAGGATGAGAAAATCCTCGATCTGCTTAGAAGCCTCTGTAATGTTTTGACATTGTATACGTATGTACTTATATAAGAACATAGTACGAGGACGCTGTCTGTTTAAATCAGTCATCACGTAAAAGAAACAAGTTTTCCCAGTCATGAGATCATCACTGTGGGCCGAAGTTTTCACCACATGTCTGTTTCTTCTATATTTTACAATTAGGTACCTACCTATGTATGTGGAAGTTACGACGAGCCAATAAAAAGAACTAACGCGCATGTTACGATCGAGAAAATAATACCGGTTAAAGGCTTTTCGGCGCCGTTTCCGCACACCATTCTTCTGGAGGCGACGGAAAGTTTTTTGTTTTGAAGCATAGTGTGAACAGATTCCAATTCCCATCGAGCCATAGAGCCTGGATCACGGGAGAAGAGCACAGAATAGAGCTGAGCCGGGCGATTGTTCGTGGGCTCTTGGCAAAAGTTTAGAACTAGGTGATCGTTCACAGCTTTCAAGACTTGAACCGTGCCGCTGAACTGCTGGTAGTTGGGAAGAGTCGTTAGAGTTCCTGGAACAGAAGTATTTACTTATTTCATATGCTTAAGGAAAAAATAATGAACTTGTCTCTCTCCAGTGGTGGATATAGTCTCTCCCAAAGACCGCCACCACATATGATCTTCTACTCTTTTTATCCAGCAACTACCGGCGACTTTATTCGAGTTAACTTGATGTTTTGGCAGTCTTGTAAAGAGAAAAAGCTTTCTCTTCAACTAACCATAGTTAATTATAAAACGTGGATAAACTACAGCATTTTGTAATTTTGGAGAGTCAACAAAATTGGACGCATCTACATACTTCCAAAGATAAACGAATGCATATATACTCGTACTTGATGTAACCGACCATTTATCAAAGATTTTAAGTTAATTTATATAAGTATAATCATACTTTTCTTTTGAAAATTATCAATTATTTGGGTTTGTATTTTGCAAATTGTATGAAAATTTGTATGGTAATAAATCGAAAAAAAAATTATTGTTGAAAAAATAGATACGTGAAATTTTCATGCTTCCGGAAAATTTCAATTAGATACACTCTGCATAATAGACCAGTTAAAGCACTTAATTAAAATACGTTATATCATCCATACAAAAAATCTTTTTATAAACAAGATTTTATTAAAACGCACTAAAATAAAGAAAATGTCCATAGAAGTCGTTATTTAGATTTTATAGAAGTCGTCCATGTTTTTATGTGATTTAAAAGTTTGTCGTTGTCGTTTTTTACGTTAAATTAATTTACTCCTTTTTAGTGTTCTAAGTTGCAGAAACTTCTGTACGAGCCCATCTATTCGAGCCCAAACACGACATGTCTAAAGGCAGTAGCTCATGTGGAAGTGCGTTAAATCGACTTGCAAGTTTTGACATTAACAAACTAGCAAACAAACACGTGAAGTTGAATTAAAGCTTGTAATAAAATGCATAAGTAGTTTCAATTGCTCTCTGCGCTCAACTTAACGCCGAGTAAGATATACATATTTTCCTCACTAAACCAGACGAATTCACCCAGTTATTTTTTTTTATCTCGTTAGTATAGAGGTTTAAGTATATAATTGCCGTTTTAGGTACGAGCCACTTCAATTTTAAATTATGTCTCTATGGTGCAAGATTCCAAATTCAAACTATTTTTATTCACAAGCAATTCCATTTTTACACGTAATATTTTTAAATTCGTATCCACTGACGCTTTCAGTTGTTTAAAATACTTTCATATGTTTAAGTTCAATAGAGAGATAATAAAAAAAAAACGTGTTTTTAGAATTAAATAGTAGTACCCTTCAGAAACGAATGAAATCAATTTTCAGAGAAAGAACGTTAAAAATGTTTCTCCAAAAGAATTGTCTCATTTCTATGTATTTTGGTTGATCGATGGTTTCTATATGCGGAATGTTGCTTTTCAATTTAAAAATAAGACTACGCCATGAGGATTATTATTATACTTACGAGTACCTAATAAACCTAAAGACTTTGTCAATAAATATTAATTAATTCAAAGTACAATATTTCGTCTGAATTATCTTTGAAATATTAATACATGCCAAAGGCATCGCAACTCCTTGAATGCCTTGAACGGTGAATACGGTAAATTTATCCTACAAGACGTCTTCAATAGTCGACTTAAATTAGAGATATTTTCTTTAAAGATTGCACAAAGGTAAGCATCATGGATATCTTCAACATGACACACAGAATCATCGACACCCTTGTAATCTCCAGAGAGAGAAAGTGTATGTATATTACTTATACTACCCATCAGAACAAAAGATGTAGGACGATGGCCTGAGAAAATACCGACCTAACTACATTCGACAACCTCACGCCGGCCGGGTGGCCGGTGGCTCCAGTTAAAATCGTATGTAGGTATGTGCTGATTATGCACCGCTGTGACTTCCTGGTGTAGACTTATTGGATCCTAATTTTACCTCAACTTACCATTTTGTCCATCAAAGACCTGCCAGTAGCCAGCGGAGTCGTTGCGGAAGTAGAGTGCGTACTCGATGGTCTGGCCAGCTTCGTCCCATAGTAGCCGCAAGTGTCGGTACTCCTGACGAAACTTGGCATTGATGTGTTGCACATGGTAAAGCTGGTTCTCAGTTGAAGGCTGGAATTGATTAAAATTACAATACATTTTCATGCCTTCCGTGTACCTACTAAGGTTTACGTGTACCTACGTGTACCTACGTGTAACTACTATTCGATCAATATTTATCAATTCTGATTATACTTATATAAAAATAAAAGAACACTTTTTTTTCTAAGACTTTTAAAATTCACAAAGAAAATAAAATTAAACTTTGTTAACTGCCGTAAGTTATAACCACGGGCCGGCTTTAGGGATATGCGAGCCGTGCGACCGCACAGGGCGCGCCAGAGTGGCGTGGGGAATTGAAGGCACTCTACACAGTAAGACGAGTGCAGACACAAAGACACAACCAAAATATTTTGGGGTGACGACGTTTTTTTTCGCTATCATAGTCTAGTCTGTCATAGGGTGTGGCTTCGCCTCTCTTTTAATTGGCAACCAATTTTTCTTGCAATTATTTTAGGTCTAATAAGTTCGCAGCCTTTTTATAGTGAAAATTATAAAGACGTTTTTTATATTACATAAATATTTATTGAACGGAATATTGTCCATTTAATTCGACTATCTTTCGCCATTTATCTGGCATCCCATCGCTATAAAAATTTTGGGGTTTCTGAGCGAAAAACTGATTTAAATGGTTTATACGGGTTGAATGTAATTTTACACCATTTAGAGAATTTTGCAATGAGCGGGATTAATGATAATCAGAAGGTATTATGTACGGACTGTATGGAGGATGCATTAAAACTTCCCAGCCAAAGTCCATCAAAATTATTTTTCTTCAAGTGCTTGTTTCAATTTTAATAATTGCTGACAGTAGACATCAGAATTAATCGTTTGGCCACGTGGCAAAAGCTCGTAATTCACAATGCCTTTCTAGTCCTACCATAGCATTACTTTGTTCGGAGTGATGCCCGGCTTTGGGACTATTGTGGCTCACCTCGCTTAGACCAAAATCGTTTCCGAACATTGTTATCGTAGGTGATCTAGTTCAGTTTATGTGGGTGATCCAAAACTGTTGAGTGGTGAATGCTAAGTTCTTCCTCAATTTGAAGACTGCTTATGTGTTGATCTGCTTCATTTTTTTCAATGATAATATCAACATTTATCTTAATAGTACGACCAGAGCCAAGAAAATCATTCACATCAAAATTACCAGGCCTGAATCAACTGAATCATTTCTTTGCAATAGTTTTAGATAAAGCATCCACTACGTAAACACTACAAATCTCTTTTCGAGCACTAGAAGCATTCATACGAAAAAAATTGTAAAACATCTTATTTTCTCCCTATTAACTTCCATTTTCAAATTGTTAAAAATATGAAAGTAAACTTTTAACTTCTAATTTCAATTTGCATTACAAAAAAGTCAGCTGTCTGATTTTTATGTTGGCTGCTATATGTTGGCAGAAATATAGCACGCTAAAGTCATACGCTCAAAATTTCAATTATTATTGCAATTATTTATTGGAAAGAGTAATTTCCATTATTTTAGTTACGAATTCAGAACATTTGAAAATTTCCACAAAATTATAGTTTAATATTGTAAATGACCGATGGCCAAACATTTGAATCTAATTTTGTGGGGGACGTTTTAAATTTAATCATGTAGGTGTATTATATAATTTAGCTTTTATTCATTACCTACTTAATTTCTAAAACAAGGAAACAATATAAACGTAATATGTTTACATTGCACACTCAACAGTTCTATTCAACGGACGTGATATCTATGTAACGCCCACAACAATTATATTTATAAACTTTTTATTCTAATAGCGATTACGAACGGTTACAAAAACTTCACTTAACATAAAACGGCTAGGGTCTAAATTAAATACGTAAATGATTTTATGAAATCCGAATAATTTACAAAGTTCTCATCTTTCTACCTAAAATTGACAAAGCAGATTAAATCAGTAGTGGTTAAATAAAGTTTTATCATAGTAACTTCACTGTATCTTTGAAGATTAAATAGGTCAGTAAAGTTAACCTCTATAATGATCCGGAATGACTAACTCTTGTAAGGAACGTGGGCGAACAGGTCTTGACCCATTGATCTTGGTATGCTTTGGCGTGGAAATTAGACGAAATAACATACGGTGTATGTGGACAAGGTGTTTTGTAATAAGTATGTAGTATATATGTATGTGTCATCCACACTAAAGTGGGTGAAGTCGTAATGAGGAGTTGTGTTTAATTGGTCTATTGTCGAGTCGGTGACTCAGATACTGAGAAATATTAGATTAATTTTTTAGAGCACCCAAGCATGAAAAGCAGTAAGTACATATCTCCTAATCATTCCTTTACTCATAATTATCTGAATGACAATTCTAATATTTCGTTTAATGAATACCCTCCTAGTCAGTTAGTAAAAATTCTCGCAAACTACATTTGTGGTTCTAAAAGACATTGTTGACAGAAATTCGTGTTATGGTTTCTTACATAGTTAATATTACGATGAGAAATAATTGAAGAATTAAGAATCAAATGTACAGTCTATTTTTTATATCGCAAAATACACGCAAATACAAATTGCAATCTACTAGTTACAAGTGCAATGATTACAATAAACAAATGTAGTAATTTCGTATTGTTACTTAAATGCAGTAATAAACTCAAGGTCACGGCTTCTGTGAGTTGTTCGCCTTTAAAGATGAATGTTTTGATTATTTTCTTCAGAACAAAAACATATTTCACGTTTTTAACACTGTCCTATTAATTTAATATCTACTATTTAAATAGCTTTACTGTTACGAATCATTGTAACGAGATACGACTACCTATCTTATGTAAAGACCAGCTGTGCCTGCAACTTCTTTCGGATGGAATTTCTAGTGTTAGTTCATTATATTTCTACACTGTGCGGTTCCATGACGTGTCAACACATCTCATCTCATCTAATTCCTCTTCACTCAATTCTATCCCACTCCATTCCATCCCGTCTCGCTTTCTCCCACATACCGATTCAGTCTCACTACATGTAATTCAATCCCATTCATAATATATACAGCAATATTTTTTTCATGGCTCTGTTACGATTTTATTGTATATCTATAATATAATATGTAGATTGTACCTATCTATTGATATTTTTTTACTTTACCTTTCGGTAACACGATAACGTGACTGTAGAGTAACATTATTCTCGAGGTTGAGTCTTTTCAACCGTTTAGTGTCATTGAATGACTTCGTAGTAAATATTTATCATTATCAGAAGAACTACCGATATATTGATAAAAAACCTATTCTGCCTTGAGTTCGTCATGTAATGACATTATAATCTCGTAAAAGGCGACCATGAGTTCCAATTGTTACATATTATACTCGTACATAGTAATTCACATAATACGCGCAAGTGCATACAAAAATATTTTATAGGTCAATCAGTACTTATTTTATAAGTATCTAGAATACTGCGAATTTAATTCGAATGGCAGGAAGAGAGGAAATGTGTGAGTTAAAATAACCGGATGATACATTTGGGTCGCAGGTCGAAGCCACACTCTCCGTACCGGGGACTTCCCATAATGTATATATATTTATCTCGATTGCAATTAATTGACATAATTAAACATAAATAGCTTTTGAAATGAAAACGTTGATTGATTTATTCATAATGTGTTATTAGTTATTGGTTATTATTTAACTAAAATAAACAGATACAAGTGAGAAATTAATAATGTCCTAATTGTAATTTTTCTGAGATTTCATTTTTGGTATTAAAAATGAAAAATAATCCGATAAATCTAAAAATAAGTACACACACAGGTACCTATATTAAAGTATAAACTCAAACTGAAAATTCCGTAGATATTCAGTAAATCAATCTCGCATGCTTGTCTAATATATTTATTTAACATACCTATAACTACATGCAAAGGAACTTCCTGAAACTGTTATTTTTGTTTTAGAAAACACAATATATTTTCACAAAATTTCCTAAAATATTCAATGTATGTAACGGACGTAAGTACCGGCAATTATAATTTTTATCACAATATCTTTTTGTAGCTGGTAGAAAAAGTTTTTAATATAATTTGTTTTCATTTGCGTTCATGTCTACCCCGAAGACATAACTGTATGTACATAACATTTTATTGTGAAAGACTATAAATAAATAGACATTTTATTTAATGTTCAGAACGTCAAAAAATTTGCTTTCAGACATAACTTCTGTTGTTCCTTTTAGGTTTGAAACTATATGGCTGAAAAACGTTAAAATTAATATGTATATTTACAAAATTGGGATTTACTTATCAATTCATATATTCTCGAGCATAGAATGATAACTCTAATTCTTGGAAAACCATTGTCGTATAAAATTTTTCCACAATCTGTAAACATTTTGAAAGCGGAAGAACATTTAAATTAATAATCAAACGTTATCAAATTAGTAATTTGGAATCTTCAAAATACAACTCTTACTTTGCTATTTTGTATCTAATGTCATTGTGACAGTCAATTAAATATTAAAGTAATACCACTATGATAATTAAAAATGAATATTGTATTATTATATGTATAAATATACTTAAAACTTTAGGGGAATATTTTTAAACATACCCCAAAAGTTGACCTAGGAAACTCTTCAGCCTCCCATATGGTTATGATCGGGCAACTCTTGTACATATTAACACCTTCTTTGCTCAGGTGCATGTACAATTCAACCCCCTTCCATTTCCTCAATACCTCCCTGATGTCCATGTGGTCATACTCGTGTTCTCTTTCACATATCACCGTGATATTAGAGTCAGTTGAATTAGATACTTCGAATCCAAAAACCGCCGAAAATAAAACAATAACCCAAGGCAGTTTCAGTACTATGTGGCCTTGAAATTCCATATTTATTCAGCTTCAACTGAGCGAAGTTTTTAAATGCTTCTCTAGTCACATCACTAGGTTGAATTACCGCAGAAGTAACCCATTTAAGTCAACTAGCTATATAATTTTAAACTTTTAAATAAGAAGTATTTTTAGATCTTGCGCGAAAATATCGCGCGTACCTATAACCGATCGCCGTCGACTGACAGTCGAAGCTGCGCGCGCGCCTGACTCATACTACATGATGTTATCACTTTTGACCCCACGCATTATATGTAATATACATAGGTACAGAGGTTCCATGGACCTCATATTAGACAGGGAGTAGTCTGGAAAATCGTAATGACATCACCATACGACCAATTTACCATATATACCTTCTACACCTCTCCTCGATTGTATTATTGTTTACCGAGAGTTAATGTCCAAAATGACATGAATATTGAGAAAACCACATGTGAAATATGCACTTTTAACAATTTTCCTCTTGTAGTTCTGCTGAGTAGTGTTACGCGGGTTATTATTAGGTTATTTATATTAATGACGGACTCTCGTCATTTACTCAGTTAGGTACAACTGAAAAGACTGTTATTATAGACATTCAATTTGCGATTGTCACAAGTCTATTCTAACGATCAAGCGTACCGGTATTTGTCGCAATGATCAAGATGTGCATGAAGACCACTAATTGTTACCAATAAATTGCCGACGTACGCCTACTCGTAGACAATTATTATGATATGATTTCACTGACAATCTTATAACTTCTATAACTGTGTCTGGTAGCGAAAGAGCGATAATAGCCTAGAGTTAGAGATTAAAGATGGCGCATTAAAGATTAAATTAATTATCACTATAGACAAAGCAAAAAAATGCTGCAATTGTTCAATTCTCGAAAATTAAATAAGCAATCTTGTTTAAGAAAACTTAAATCGTGCCATATTATGCCAATCTAGTGGAGCATTGTTTATTAACAGCAGCTTCGTCAAATACCATGTCACTAAGTCATCATCGGAAATTCTACTATTCAATGTCTCTAAACTTTTACGAGACAAATTTACAATCGGTCCAGTATAATAAAACCTACTTAATTTCCTAGCCTTGTTAATCCGGACCACTACGAGTTACCGCAATATACCACGTGTAGGTAAGTCGAGTATTTTCTTCTTAATTATGTCATATTTACCTCATATGCACTTCATAATCGTCTCCTCCGCTTAAGGAGAACATACTCGTATATTGGCAATTAGGTATCTATATATTATCTCGGATCTTGTTATTCATTAGTGTAGGTACTAATTTAAAATTTTCGGAAAAGTTTCGAAAAAAAAAACATGACAAATGAACAATTAAAAACTACTCACCCGATCCATCGGCTCCGCAATATGTAGGACGATGCAGGTCTGCGCATAATCCACCCTGGAATCCCCAGCTAGATGCTGGATGAACTCCACACCGTACCACATCCCCATTAGGCTTTCCACCCAAATCCCCACCTGCGGCGTCCTATTGATGCAGTAGTCTCTGATATTCTTCATGAAGGGCATCTCATACGAGCTGTACCCTTGCCCGTAACCCTCCGCATATCGCGGTGTGCTGTAACCTGGCTGGTTGTAGACATTTCCATAACCCGCGGTAGTGTAACTATTGTAATAGCTATTCGTGGAGTAGCCAGGGCTGTAGTTGGGATAGCGAGTGACTTCCGGAAACTTGGCTATGTCGTCACCATAAGTTGCGGTTTTATACGGATAGTTATTATACAGATTCGATATAGTCGTGTAGCTCGGATATCGTCCGCTTGTTTCTCCATAACGCTGATAGTTCCCACACTCAACACTCGTGTACAATACACCCAATATTGCAGCGATGTGGTACATTTTTTTCCTTTATATTTTTCGTAACAGACCGTGCGTGAGGAGCGTCGCGTAATGGTTACAATAATATGTAACTGCTCCAAGCTTGCTATGAGAGTGGGATGTAAACTAATTAAGTCTAATTCACATCCTCCCATGTTCGAGTCAAAGGAATATAAGTCACTATTTAGCTTAAATTGAACTAACAACGGACGTTTCCATATTTTAACTATCCAAAATCAACAAAACTTTGTCCGCGTTGTCATTGTGAACATTATTTTATTTATTCTAAATTTTAGTCTAAGGTGGTTAAACTGACTATTAAAAAAACTTTTTTTTTATTTGATTGATTTTAGAAACATATGCTGATGGTATGGTTTGTTTCACAATATGTATATTAGGTTGTCGAATAAGTTCGCGGCCTTTTTATAGTGAAAATAATATTTTTTGTATAACATAAATATTTATTGAACGGAATATTGTCCATTTAATTCGACTATCTGTCGCCATTTTTCTGGCTGAGCCATTATCCCATCGCTATAAAATTTTTAGGGTTTCTGAGCGAAAAAACTGATTTAAATGGTTTATAGAGGCTTCTCTGGGATGTAACTTTACACCATTTAGAGAAATTTGTAAAGAGTGGAATTAATGATAATCCGAAGGTGCTATGTCAGGACTGTATGGAGGATGCATTAAAACTTTCCAGCCATGGACTATCAAGTTCATGTCATCAAATATGTTCTATGCGGTCGAGCATTGTCGTGGTGGAAAACTAAACCTTTTCTATTCATTAATTCTAGGCATTTTTTTTCAAGTGCAACAAGCACTAATTGCTGACAGTAGACATCAGAATTAATCGTTTGGCCATGTGGCAAAAGCTCGTAATACACAATGCCTTTCCAGTCCCACCATACACATAACATGACTTTGTTCGGAGTGAAGACTGGCTTTGGAACTATTTGTGACGGCTCACCTCGCTTAAACCAAGATCGTTTTCGAACATTGCTATCGTAGATGATCCACTTCTCAAAACCTGTTACCAATCTCTTCAGAAATAAATCAATTTCATTTCGTTTCAGCAACATCTCGTATATGGAAATTCTATTCACCACGTTTCTGTCCTTTAATCACGCATGCATAAAATGAATTTTGTAAAAAATCTAGATGTTTGGGTGCCAACATCTAGATTTTTTACAAAATTCATTTTATGCAGGTGTTCCAAACCTGTTGAGTGGTGAATGCTAAGCTCTTTCGCAATTTGATGACTGCTTATGTGTCGATCTGCTTAATTTTTTTCAATGATAACATCAGCATTTACCTTATAAAGACGACCACAGCGAGGAACATCATTCACATCATGATTACCAGACATGAATCGACTGGACCATTTTTGCAGTAGTTTTAGATAAATCTCCGTAAACACCACAAATCTCTTTTCGTGCACTAGAAGCATTCGGACCCTTGTAGAAACACAATTGTAAAACTTCTCCATGATAACACTCGCCCGCACACTGCACGACAGACAGTCTCAAAGTTACAAGAGTTTCCATTAAAATGCCAAAAGGGCGGGCATACGTCCATTAATAGTTACATATATAATTGTTACATATATAATAGTTACATATATAATAGTTATATAATAGATTTTTTTTCATATAAAACAATTGATTTTTGTGCAAAAAAGATTTTTCACGATAATGAAATCAAAATCGTGAATAAAAGTCATAGTTTCATGCATCGTAAATAGATAGTCCGGAGACATACTCTATAATAATAAATATTCACATCTTATTAGAATTTAGAGAAAACCTGAAATTAGGTACCTATTAAAAGTCTTATTAAACCTACGATTAAAATTTTCATGGAACCTTATATTATGATCTAGAAATAGAATACATAGTTTTTTTAAATTATTTATCAGAAATATAGCGATACGAAGCTTTGCCATTGCGGCTGTTTTAGAACAGTGATAAGATAAGAGAGGATGGCTAGCAAGAATTACACTGGCGATTCACACGCTCAATCACACAGTTACAGAACACGGTGACTTTATGAAAAGGGATCCAAATGCGTCAGTTTTCGTTTAGTACCTTCTGACAGTTAAGACCTATGATGTAACAAATGCAAAATTGTTCTACAGTCATTTTTTTCTTGTGGAACCAAAAAATATATTTTTTATGTAACTCTTTCTGCAACTTTGAAAATAAGACAAGATGATACGAAAAAAATATATCTCTTGGTAAAGTCTCTTGAGGATTCTGATGATGATGATGACGATAAGTAAAGTTTAGTGTACAATGAGGAACCATCTAAGCGCCCCGGTGTAAAACAGTCTCGTGAAAAATGTAGCATAATTTACAGCAATTAAATATTTACAGCAAAATTAAACTATGAGCTGAACAGGGAACAAAAATGCAAACCATTATGCTTTCCTCGTATGTTAGAACCGTTATCGTAGCCTTGCCCTCCCATATTTTTAACGAGTATATCGAGGTTTAACTGTGAATCAACAAAATTGAGTAAACCTTCGCCTGTAGAATTGATTATCGGGCACAAACTTCACACAGGAAATTTTCACATATCTCTAGTTTTTATTAAAATTATTTAAATCAACATAGATATCTAATTATATGGTATTATTATTACGACGCCACTCCATCGACTCCCTTTTGGAAAGGGGATTATAATAAAAAACCATAGTTTCATCCCCAGTAACAATTGACTCCAAAAAATAGTTTCCGTTTCTCTGAAAGGCCTCCAAAAGTTTCTTAGAGCACGCTACTCGTTCACTTCGCTGCACACTTGAAATAAGTTTTAGCACCCACCTCACACTTACTTTATTCATATGAAGATGTTCATGAAGAATCCTAAGGACTGTAGTTTTTGAAAGCCCTGTCCTTGTTGCTATTTCTTCCGTCTTTAGCCGGCGGTCGCTCAGAACTTTTTCTTCCACAAATTTGATGTTGTTTGGAGTGAGTGCCTCAACGGGTCGACCGGAGCCAGGTACGTCGTCGATGGACTCTCGTCCTAAACGAAATTGTTTACACCATTCGTGGACCGACAGTGAAAAATGGAAAATTTGAAGGCGAAGAATCACTGTACACATTATCCAACGTTTATATGATATCGGTCGGGCTAACACCTTCCTTTGTAACGAAATTAACCACGGAACGTTATTCCAGTTTAACATTTTAAAGGTTTAGCGACTTCCTGTTGTTCTAAGAGTCGAGGAATCAAAACTAACGAGGATTCAACTCTAAAAGTATACACGTATTAGCAGGATAAATGACAATTACAATGACGTATAATTTGTTTTTTTAGATATTTATAATATGTCGGGCCAGAAACTTTTGGACCTTACTGGTACCTTGGGGGTTGTTCGAAAGGTTAAACGGTTAAGCTTATTCGGCTGCATATGAGTCTAGAATTAATGTTATACAAAAAATGTCAAAGGTCACTCCACTTAAATAATTAGTTGACAGGAAACAAGTCGGGAAGTACCGATGATGACCGATGTCATTATAATTTACGTATTCTTAATTTTCACCTAGTTACAGTTTAATAGCTGTAATTATTCATGACCTGATCCTGACCATCTTACTAACTCGTCTCGTCTCGTCCACTAGGTCACAAGTCACAGGCCACTTGTACATCCTTACAAACAAAATTATTAATGCAAATTAAGGTAGCACTTGTTAATTTAATATACGTATGAATCATTAAATTTTACTTTTTAATTTTACTAAACATTTACTTTATGATAGGCTCGATTCAATTTACACAATGAGAATTGAATAAATTGTTAAAAATTAATCAAGCAGATTTCACAGAATTCGCTGCTTTATCTATCTATCTCTTTCTTCTTGTCAACTGTACTTAATGACAATTTATTTACTTATTGCGGTTATTAATATTACGGAAACCAAAATATTTTTTTTAAATTTATTTAATAGGTTATCTTTATTATTATGCGATAGTTATTTTTATTTAACATGAATAATGCTATAATAATCCCAGAGTTTATTAACAAATATACATTTAAAACTAAAATATTCTAAAAGCATAACTTTGAAAATTATAATCATAATAAATAATGTTTAGGTTTGGCACATGTTAATTTTAGAACGAATTACATAATTAAGTAGATCCAGAAATAATAGGAATAAAACTAAATGAAAATAACTTTATTAAAATAGGATTTGTGCTAAAACCGTATCGAGGGAACAGGAAAATTGTGTTATAACAAGCTCGTGGGTGTACCCCTACGTGGGCAAAACTTAAAGGTTGAGTTAATTAAAATATTTGTAGCTAGCAGGAGAAAGTGATGCACAGGAGTAGAAGTTAAAGGAAACATACAGGCTGCCCATTTTTCTACTTTCGTCTACTAGCAGTCTGTCCCAAGAAAAGTAAAAAAATCTAAATCATATTGGTTTCGACAGCTGAGTCTCATATGTAGTACCTACGTACTCATGATGTATATAGGATAACCATCCAATTATATCAACTCAACTCAATATAGTCAACTGAATGTTTCTGAAAATTATATGAAATATGTTTAGGGCTTATGCGCTCAATTTTTTTCTTTTATAGATAAAAGGCGGCAGACAAGCATACAGTCCACCTGATGGTAAGTGGATACTGTCGTCCATAGACATCTGCGATACATGCCAACATCAGTCCAGAATGACAAACGTTGGCACGCCCCCGGATGCGCTGCCTACCTTTGCAGGTTAAGAAATGAATTGGGAAATGGGGTGGGATAGGATGGGATGGGAATGGGCTTTGGCAATCTCACTCACTACGTACGTACCGAAACACGTACTTACATTGGGAAAATACGATAAAGTAGGGAATGCAGTAAATTTCAAGGTAGTCTTCTGTGAGAGAGGGGTAACGTGGCCAGTCGAGTGCGCACAGCGGCTGTGGAAATGTAGCATGCCTGCTCCCCCTACTAATAAAAAAAAACAGTATTCAATAAAGAACGATGGAATGCTCGTGTGCGCCATTTTAGTTACTTTTTAGAATGTAAAAGTTTGAAGGTAAGTGAATTTTTTGAAGTCTTGAATATTTTTTTTATTTTCTATTATATGAATAATTTAAGTTTTATTTTGAAACTATGGAACTGATTTGATTCATCTACGAACTTAACCGAGATAAGGACCCAAATTATGTTTGTGCTGAATTTAATTTCATTCTTTAATTCTAATTCTTTAACTGTGTTTGTCCACAGTTCGTTGAGTTTAGAAATTGAATGGTATTTTGAATTCAGCTGATCGCCCTTAGTCATTCAGCATAACAAAGCCGCTACCACAAGCCCTCAGGAACAAAACCACTTCTAAAGGGTGTATGGCTTGGCTTTTCAAAGCCATACATCCCTCATGTACAAAACAATGTATGGCAGTGGACAAAAAGCTGGTTGTGGTACGGTATGGTCGCCCGTAGTTGAGTAGTGGTAATTTTTCCAAAATTAGAAAGTCGTGCTCCCTGTGATCTAAAAATCTCCCAGACGTAACAATGAAATCCATTAGAAAAAGTATGAGTTGGAGAATATTTGAGACTTCTCTTAAATATTCTCCAGTTACTCATTTTATTCGCTATCTCTGTTACTTTTGTGTGGTTGTAATTTCGACAAATTAATGAAAAGAGAATATGATTAAATAAAGTTAGTGTAATTGTAATTTGTTATTTCTGCGGTTATACGTTATGGTTACTAAATAATATTAAAATGAACGAAACAAACTTCGTTTAGATTTTATTTCAGCTTTCAAATTCAAACGATGGTAGTGTTAAAATTATAAAAATACAATTCGTCGTAGTCTATGAGAAATATAAAGTTGTAGCCATATAGTTAACAAGAACATTTCCGTAAAGCACAGATATAGGATTTCCTTATACATACAGGCTGTGTCCGAACTATTCCCGAACCTGAAACCAATATGTGTTTATTTGCCATTTTTTCATGCAAATTTGCCAAATATAAAAGCCCAATAAAAAATTGGTATTTTTAAAAAAAAATCATGACATGCAAATAAACTCAGAATCGTGAGCAAAATCCATGGTTTCAGGCTGCGGCAGCAGTCCGGACACAACCTGTCTATTCCGTGGTCCGAACACGTTGTTAACTTATATATTTATTTACTTTTCAAAATGCCTTTTTTTAAATGTCATTTGTTCTAAAGTACAGCTTGATGTAAAAAGCTATGATAGAACAATTATTAGTACTTATGAATTAATCCCAATTATATCGTGGTGTGGCACCACGGCAGTGGTCTCGAGAGAGGGAAATTGAGAGACGGGCTAATGATATGGTAATGTCGACACAAAATGAACAAACAAACAATTTTATATATTAGACAGTATTTTACAAGATCCGTGAGAGGACAAAACAAACTAATATATGTAAAACTGAACTCATTTCGATACAGCCTGCACACACTGCCATGTATCTATATAAGTTAGGTAAGTTGAAACTATAGAACTGCCTCTTGAGATTGTACCACTCCCATCTATCCACCCTGGACGGAGACCGCCGGAGGACTAAGGAGAACATTCCGCCATCACCAATGTCGGAGCAGTGGTTGATGATCAACACTTGAGGACTTACTTTCAATACTCTAATTACTTCGGGATGTCTTGGAGGGTCGTCGGGATACCAAATTTCTGAAAGTAAAAATAAGTACCAAATTGTTTATGTGAAGCTTCGTGTACCTAATTAGCACTATATTAGTTAACGAGGTTAAAACATAATCCGTATGAGTTGTGTGGTTCTTTCTTGCTTCAAATATTATTTTTAAATATATTTTTTTATTTCATAAAAATCATTGAAGTACATAAAAAATAACATAAATACGTATTTATATCAAATGTTCAATAATTGAAAAATGCTGGAAGAAAACAGACGCATAAGCTCTTATGTATGTTTCCAAAGGATGCGTGAAGTTTATAACGCCGTTAGGTAACGAGCCCTCCTAGCATCCCTTCAGCTCCTTGACCACATTGTCCTGTGCATGAAGAATGTTTGGCCTTAAAGCGCCACGCCGTGCGCCGCGTGCCGTGCGCCGTGCGCCGTGCGCCGTGCGCCGTGCGCCGTGCGCCGAACAAGCGGCTCGGCGAGTCTACTCTTTTAGAGGTGATGTAGTTAGTGCCTCAGCGCTTATGGTAGCGGGTTACAACGCATAGGCACATATTATAATGTACATGTACATACACTTACCAATGCCTCTAGAAAGCATTTCCCTTTCTCTAGGTCGCCATTGTTCCAAAGTCCAGAGCCCTGGCTCTTCTATAGTATAAACGTAAGTCTGCTCTAACGTCTGTCCGTCCTCGTCCCACATGACTCGTATTCTTCTTTCTGCATACGTGGCCCTCTTCGCTTTTCTTTTCACGCGTATATCCATCCATGATCCTGACATGGGATTCTCGGACCATGGGTTACTTTTATAGGATCGCCAGTTAGGATTAGTGTGGTTTCTTCTGTCTATCTAGAAGAAAACTTTTACTATTAATAATATAGCAGTCTTTTAACGATCCCATAAATCTTAACAGACTAAATATATGTGGAAAATTAGCAAAGTGATTATTATTAGCACATAGAACTTTCTTTAATTATTTCGATAAAATGCACGATGAGACAAAGCGGCTGCCACAAGCCCTGAGGTACTACACCCGCTTGGCCAGTGTGGCCTTTTAAAGCTACACGTCTCCCTCATCCAAAAGACAACAATAAAGATTCAGCCCTTTCCAGGTGACGGCAGGATGAGATATCAGTTTGCCTTTTCACTTTCATAGCAGAATACTGCTATAACACTACCGAGTTTAGTATAGTATATATAGTAGTAAATATATAAAGTTACTTACAGACCAGTCGAGCCAATCGTCGCGCACTTCGTTTGTAGCATCCATTAAGTAAAGCGTGACGCACCCCACTTCATTTGGCTTGTTAGTCATGTCTGGAGTATGCTGTGCGTAGCCTACACCGTACCACACTCCGTACACATGATCTATGTTAAAATTATGCGACCACCGAATACTGTCTCCGCAGAAGCCTTGGACTACGTAAATGACGGTAAAAATGATAAATAAAGTGGGCAACGGAGTAAACATGATGACCCGTGGAGTGGCAGAGGGAATATGGAACAAGGCGGCCGTCTCGGCCGTGTCCGACTCAATTGGCAAATTAGTAAAGGTAGTACTCGTAATGCATGTATTACGCAATAGTCGAATGCATATGATTCAGTGCAATCAGTCAATACAATGCAACGCGTTTCTTGCTCGCGTCAGAAAAACTCCTGACAAATAGTCATTCAAAAAGATACTCCAAGAATCCGAGAACACTACCTCACGATAACATAGTAACATCTATTGCTTTCGCATCCCTCCCTTTCTCTTTGCAATTGTCAATAAGTATTTTAGTTAATTTTGTTTCTTTTAATCTGTTCATGTTTGATATGCCTTAATAATTAATTAATCAATTAATTAATTAAATTATTTTTTAACTTAATTATCATTGTCTTAGTCATTAATCTGTTATGCCTATTGCAATATGTGAATATGTATTCGAGCGATATCATAAGGTGCTTTCCAGGTGAGCCAAGAGCATGAGCCAAGGGCGCATTGATGGATGAATACATTTATATCCACTAAAATGTATATTTGTTTATTAAACTTATTTTTTTATTATTATTTAAACTATAAGTGTATATCCACTAATATATTTTTTTAAATTTTAATTTTCGGTCAGTTAGTTTTGGTCACGATACACCGGAGAGTTAGTGATAATTTAAAAAAGTCAATACTTTAAATAGAAACTCAATAATATAGGCCCGAGTTGAACTCACGCGCGACGTTATGAATAAGAAGTATTTTTTTATAAGAAGTTAGTAAAATAAAAATTTTACGCAAATTTATTTATAATTTCATTTCATTTTAAATCATTTATTAAAGTAAGTTTGTTGTATTATAATAATATTCTGTATAATACAATATGTAATTGTATGGACTAATGTCTGAAAACATATTTGTATATTTATATATTTTCTAATTCTCATGATACCATCGCTTTCTGTTTGCCTAAATCAGAATCATTCAATTAGGTAGGTAGTTTAAAAATACAACGGATTTTGTAAAGTAATTTTGTTGGTATAATGTTGCTTAATTACTTATCTACGCGTAACTACTTACATATTTATCAAGTATCAAGTCTAAATAAAATAGAAACAATAAATTAAAAAGAAATTTATTCTGTTTACATAAATATTTTTTTTACTTTGAACTATACAAAAATAAATATTGTATTATATATTTTTAAAACCTTTATCTATTTACATTTCAATTGCGAGATCTCCAAATTATAAACCATGTAACTACTATTAAAAATGTCGCTAATCTTATTGAAGTTGCTGAATTTTCGCACACCCTCTTCAGCGCAGATGTGGACAGGTGTTTCATAGTGAATACATTGTGAATAGAGGCCAAGTCCTCCGGGGTCAACTGGTTCTCATTCCTGGAGAGCACGACGCTGTACAACTGAGAGTGAGGCAGCCTCATGCAGAAGTTGAGCACCAGATGATTGTTCGCTACTTTAAGGACTTGAATAACTCCGCCAAAGAATCTATACATGTTGTCCACGGCTGAAAGCAGATTTTATTATGATTTTATTTTTAAATGTTTGATTGTGTACATATTTATCAAGTATATATAAATATATATATCTATACCTATTAAATATACATATACCTATAAATATATATATATATATATACCTGCATATATAAAAAACACATTGCTGTTAACTTGAATTTCAATTTTATTTTGGGATATTTGATACCTACAATTAAGTTAACAGTATATGTATTTATATTTGATTGTAAAAAATCCACAAAATTTTTAATGAAGAGTTCCATTCAACTTGGCGTGATTCGTAGACAATATTGAATTACCAAACCAATTTTTAAAAAAATCTTATATAATGTCAGAACTTCTTTGCGAGCTTAGCTTTGTTCTAATGCCTAATACATTTATAACTAAAATACTAATTGACAATCCTAATAACTGAAATACTAATAACTGAATACTCACATCTATTAGGCACGTCCGTAGGCCAGAAACCTTTATGCGAGGTATTGACCTTGATGTGGTAGTCGTCTTGCCAGAGGCCCTCGTGCCACTCCAGTACAAAGTGGCGGATACGGTGCTGCTCCGGCAGACTGAAGACACGATTCACGTAAGGACTGTTCGTTAGCGGCGGATACGGCGTAGGTGGAGTCGGCTGCAAATAAGTAAAATTAGAAACAACAACGTAAAACATTGTATTAGTTTTGTTTTATAACAAGATTTTATTTAAAATTTGAATTGCAAATCAAACAATTTTGTTATGACTGCGCAAATTACGCAAGGACTTCGGTGTCCCATCGGAAACTCTGTCACTTACTAAGTTTCTATTTATCAAGCCGCCATTTACATAATCTTCAAATTTTCTTATTTGAATAATGGGGCAGTACGGGTTTACTTCCGTTCTGGTTGTATTTTCGCGATGGTATATGTATTCGTGGATATACCACATGCCCAATAACGCTTCTACATCAAAGTCATCGATTGACTCTAAGCTTGGACAATGTGTAAGATCCGTGGCATTTAATGATGAAAGAAATATCGTGATAATGAGAATAATTGTTAAAAACATATTCTTTAAGTAATAGAATGAGGATTTTAACAACGTATTCAATATATGTAGTGGAATGATCAACGTGCTCACGTCGTTAATTAATGGTGTCTCACGGTCTATGTGGCGCATCGTTCACTGTTACATCTCCTTAGAATTTATTACATAATTACATGAGTAACCTGTTAATTGACATAAGCGACCCTGTTTCCCGTGTGGTTATGAGAATAAAAATAATTTAAATTTTGTCAATGATTTAAATTGATACTTAATCTATGTACTTTATGTGCGTGGACCCATGAAAATATTGAGCAATTTCGCTGTTCGATTCGTTTGAATGAACAGACAGTGATAAAGTTCAAATATAAATTGACAAGATAAATTTGCAAGCGAAGATTTCAATTAAGTTTCAAAAATGTAAATTTTTAAGTAGTCAACATTGTCATTGATCGGCTGTACATATAAGTGTACGTTATATACCTACCATTAGACTCACTATTACACAAAATTTTCACTCTTTTTCTTAATCCACTCCTAAATCTCCCATCACGATCACGGATTGGCGGATCCGGGGGCGTGCCAACATTTATCACTTTTGACCGATGTTAGCATGTATACCACGAATCTCAAATGTCGACAAAATATCGACTTACAACCAGGTGAACTGTTTGTTCGTCTGCCACCTTTCAAAAAATCTACAAGCTCAGATGCACTTATTTAATTAATTTTGCAAAATTAAGTCCTGATTTTTTTAGAATTTTGCATCGTTTTATCAAACTTATACACTCAGAGATATCACTACACAGCGATATTAATCTTAAATGCTTTGTCCAAATTAACCTTAATATCATGCTTAAGTCCTATAGAATCCAATTAAACTACATAATCAAAAGATAAATTAATTGAAAAATCAAAAGTAAATCAAAAGATTGAGGTAGAATTAGCAATAAATGAAAAACGTACCTCAATATATAATTCCTTGATGTCAATATAAAAGCACTCCTTTGTATGTTCGATTTTGTATTCACCTTTCGCATGAGGTATTTTTTCGACACCATACCATACACCGGAAATTTGATCCAGATTTATTTCACCAACATAAGGCGACAGATCATCGCAATACTTGTGATTTTCAAAATTATAATTACCGTAACCATTGGAATAACCTTGCACAAAACTTAAACATAACGACAGTAGAAATAGTGTGTACATCTCGAATCCCCTGAGCTGGGGGATAACCCGGATAATATCGGGATAAAAGTTTCGGATAAAGTAAGCCGGGGGTACCAGGCGACTATACCCGCGAGAAGGTGTCACGAAGATTAATCCGACTGGTATAGTAAAAGGCAAATAGCCGAGAACCCGTGGGCGGGTAACTAAATGAACCACACTCAATTCCCAACGGTCACTGATGCCGTACTGTTGGTAATTTGCTTGTTACAAGGGAGACTTCCTTCATTATCAACACATTGACGTTCCCCTCGGCGCACTGCAGCTCTCGTACTCATATATAACACTCGCATAGGTATTATAAATGTATCTTTTGTTTTTAGTAAGATTCTAGCAAGTAAATGAGAGATGGACGATATTTTATTAGAAATTAGCGACCCGCCTTCGCTTCGCTTCGGTTTATAAGTTTCTTTTTAATTTTTTTTCAATATTTCAAAATAAAATATAGCCTACACGAATAATGTAGCTTCCTATTTGTGAAAGAAATTTTGAAATCGTTTCAATAGTTCCAGAGATTACCCCCAACATACCTACAAACACAATTTTACCTCTTTATAATATTATAGTATAGATTAGAAAAGAGTTTATATCTTGTATAATACTAGTTTGTATTTTGTATAAAAAATGCCTTCGCCACCCTCTCGTCAAAAGTATACTGTCTGTGGCTCAGATAAGAAGCAAAATATAGAAAGTGGTGTAGTAAAATTAATTTAATGTCCATTAATCTGTCCATTAATGTCCATTTCCATTTAATCTAGAATTTAAGAAAGAGAAATAATTAACTGAGTAGTAGAAAATACTGAATGGGCAGCAAATTTATGGCAGCAAATTTAAGAGTTAGGTTCTTTGGTAATAATAAAAAAAATAGGAGTCCTGCAAAACGGAAATCCGTCTAATTTCAAATTAATTTTTTATTGATATTACACAGGATATATACCCACATACATTCATGCCCTGTCACCTAAACTAGGAAAACCTTTTCATGATCTAGTCCCATCTCACACTATTAGATCTATGATGTATGTCAACAATTTTTCTTTAATAATAAAAAATGTAGTAAAATTGTTAAAGAAAAAATAATAAACTTATACTTTGAATATAACTAAAACTTTCTTTTGAACTCAGGTGTGTGTGTGCGAATTACACACACACACACTTCGAGATGTCATTAGTATTAATTTAAAATTATTTATTTCAGTTATTCAAAAATAGTTTGTTCCGTTGATCATCATATATTGATCATGATTTGCTGCTCATTTAGTACCCACTTTTCTACTGTTTGTTTAAATACAAGCTTTTAAAATCTCAAAATAGAAATAAGACTACCTTAAAATGTACTACATTTCCCACTTAATCTTATTTCCCAAATGTACGTACGTGTTTCGGTAGTGAGTAAGATATGCCGGAGCCCATTCCCATCCTATCCCTCTCCATTTCCCAAACTCTTTCTCCAAATCCAGTCCTATATCCAAAGGTAGGCAGGCAGCGCATCCGGGGGCGTGCAACGTTTGTCATTTTGGACTAATGTTGGCATGTATCACGGATTTCTATGGGCTACAGCATCCACTTACCATCAGGTGAATTGTATGCTCGTCTGCCACCTTCGTCCAAATTAAAAAAAAAAAGAAAATTAAGAAAAAAATAAGTTCCCAAAAATCTATTAGTAGACTTTGTAGGATTTTGTGATAACTCATCGGACACTTGAACTTCAGAAAATCAATTTGTCTTTTGTGAATTTCTTACATGCTGCAAGAAAAGTTTTCTTAAGATTTTCCAATGGCTGCTCAAGTTTTCCGTGAGGGGACGCTTTTCTCGGCATACTTACATAGCAGGACAACATAAAAGGTCGAAAGTGGCACTCCAATACTATGCAAGGACGTCACGCGGGGTGTATTGATCGGGTGGTGGGTGGACGTTTGTTGTGGGTTCTTATTGATCTGCTAGCAGACTACGAGACTTAGAGCGTGACGTATGAATCGCACACGGGGGGCTGTGTTGACACGAGTTCATATTTTTTATTCACCAAAATAAATATGGTTATTGGTTATTATTGACTTATTTAAATAACAAACACTTTAGATACCCACCTTTAGTAGCCACAGTCAAAACGGAAGTTTTTATGGCAAAATGACAAAAAAGCATACGACGACGTGGCGTCTCACGATTGGTTCGCGGCACGTGACGTACTGCGCCGAGATTGAACTCGAGGTTGATTGTACTAAGGTATGAGGAAATCAAAGAGTATATTCAAAAAAAACGCGAACGGTGGTGTACCTAGTATTTGGATATGTATTTGAAAACGTTAGCAGTTGCAGTAACATAAAACCACAGAAATGTATTTATTTATAAGCTTTGTTAGTCCTTAACAAAATAAATTAACACATATAGGTTTTTATAAAATTGCTAGAATAAATACTTTATACTTTATTTACTTTACTTTATTTATTAGTCCTCCATTTTTTTCCAAATCTTCCTACATTTTGCTGCATTTTCCCAGTTTGTGTCTGCTACACCCAGTTGTGTCGTCAGCCAAGTAAATTAAAAATAAAATAAATTATGCACTTAAATAAAATATATTTAAAAAAATTGATATAAGACAATTTAGTAAATCGAATACATGAGTTAAAATGTTATTACCTAGTTATTATTCACAGGTAGTTTAAAAACTATCGTCCCATATCTGCAATAATTCAAAATTATATGAACAGTACCTGCTGATAAGAAAATATGGATGTAAACGGTAATTTCCTCGTTCATCGTCACACGAGGCCTTATCAAACGTTTTCAATGCAGTGTTGAGTAAAATGCTTGTCCACCTCCGAAGTTGTGTTACTCGAGTCACCAACACAGGTCATAGAATCAGCATGCTGAAGTGGCAATTCTCAGATCATATCTTGCGCACCACCGACACCCGATGGTGTAATCGTCACCAGCACTATTATAGTCCACCGCTAAAAACTGGGCATCCTTACGCACGTTGTCATTTGCATGAGGAGTGTAGTATGGCCGTAAAACGCGACGCTAACCAAGCGGGTTGGCGAGTCCATTCTTTTATTCATTTACTTATTTACAAATAGTTCTCAGCTTATAATTTAAATTATGTATGAGTATAATATTTGACAATTAATAAACCAATTATGAACTATTAATATATACGCGGGTGACACTAAGTTTTTAGAATCTCAAAAATGAAATCAGATATAAAGATGGAAATTGTTTTTTTGTTTTTCAACATATTCTTCGCGGCAATCGATACACTTTTTCAGGCGAGGAAACCATTGTGTGAAGCATTCAGCCCACCATTCTTTAGGCACCTCTTCTACACCCGTTTGGAAGGCCGTTACTGCCTCTTCTGTATTCATAAAGCGTATTCCTCTGAGTTTATCCTTAATTTTAGGGAATAAATAAAAATCACAGGGTGTAAGGCCAGGACTGTATGCCAGATGACTACATTTACAATACTCAAAAATTAGTTCGTTTGTCTGGCGGAGTGAGCTGGGGCATCGTCGTGATGGACGATCATTCTACTTCGTGGGAACAACTTTTTCCAAAACAGAAAGCAAGCAGCTGTTCACTTACCAGTCCGCAGTTACAGTTCTTTTATTTTCTAAAGTTAGTAGCAAAGTTGCCTGATCTGCCAAAGAAGGAAGCAATAATCTTCTTTTCAGCACTTGGATACACTATTCCACGCGGCAATGTTTTTGAGTTTCGCTCAAATTGTAAGGCATCCATCTAGCACAAAGCTTCCTTACACGTAGGTGATCGTGTAAAATAGTTTGAACTTGACCCATACCAATATTTTGATGCCGGTATCTGCTGATATGTCGTTCGTTTGTTTGCTTCAATCATGAGTCGCACAGCTTTGACTTTCCCTTCACTAACATCGTCACTAAGATAGGTATGACCACGTTTAAATTCACTGAACCGGTTATAAACAGTGGCACTGGATGGGGCTTTCGTAACTAAATGCGAAATTCGAATTAAATTCGTAACTTAAGGTTTTCTTAACTTTGTTCCTTGTTTAGACCGCAACGAAAGTCATAAAAAATCATTGAACGAAAATGTTCTCTTGTTAAAAATCATTTTTCGGCAAACATTTAATTTTCAAGTTGGCGCCAGAAATAAAAAATAAATGATAGCTTTGAAAATTTAATGGCCTTTGACAAGTAAAGAGTTCCACTTTCAAAATACGAATTGGTTCAAAATTCAAAATTCGTCTGTACCTACAATGACGCGTCACATATTATTGGCGCTAACACTTGATTTAGCAGCGCCGTTACTTCATATTCCTAAGTACACGGAAGACATGCAAATAAGGCGCGTTAAAATTACCAAATTCTAGCCTGTCTAGAAAACTAGGTCCTCGAACATCCCTAATAAAATATGATGTCTTGGTACATAGATATCGATTGCTGTAACACGTGTGTTCGTAAAAGAGAACACACACACGAAGTCCTTGTAATCCTTCCCCTCCACACATTCCTATTTTATTTCCACCAGTACAAATGTAGAATGTGTTATAAGCATTAATAGTTATGTGGATAACTACAGAAGTGGCCATATATTACGTGTGGATAACCTGGTTTATTTATTCCCTCTAACGGTTTATTTGAGGAAACAATTTAACTTTTTAAACTTTTGCGTTTTATACACATTTTATTTAAACCGCAATAACCTTGCATTGTCCTCACGCAATTAAAAATATTTAAAATTTACATTTTAGTTCAACTTAAATATATAACCCATAATTTGTTTCATCTTAATAAATGTTAATGCATCTCTATTTTAACAGAATCTTGGTACAATAACATTTTATGTTAGAAAATCTTAGCCAGTCAATAAATCCATACGATAATAAGACCCCTTTGCTCAGATAACTTCATATTTATACATATAAAATGAACAACTTTATTTTAATGCTATCTTTATTTTAAACTATGTCTTAAAACTTGTTTATAAACAATACACAAACATAATTTATAAATTATAATTTTTTTTACACATAATGTCATCGAATATCATAAAGTAGCTAATATAATCAAAACTAATTTATATAAAAAAATAACCTAAAACACTTAACCTTTGGGTCAGATGACTGATGAATTGATATGTCATGTGAGCTCGGGACCATGGCTGGCAGGGCCGTCTTTACCAGGGGGTGCAAGGGGTGCGGTGCACCCCGGGCGCTCACCTTTTAAAGGTAATGAAAAAATATAACGCTATAGTAAACAATTACACAATAGGATATTTGACTGTCATAGGATACACAATAGGATATTTGACTGTCATAGGATACACAATAGGATATTTGACTGTCATAGGATACACAATAGGATGTTTGACTGTCTTAGGATACACTCCCGCACCCCGGCGCAGAATAGACTTAAGACGGCCCTGATGGCTGGTGTAACTCGCTCGAAACGTGGAGTAAATAAAATAAACAAGGTATAAATAAAACAAACATATGCGATTAAGACCAGTTTAATCGATAATTACAATGTATATATTTCTACAAAAAAATATAATTAGAAACAGCTCGTTACTGCAACAAATATTAAAACATAGGTTTTATTTCTTCATGTACTATGGCACGGACATTCATATCCTGGTTAATGTACTTTGGTAAATGGTGTAAATGAACGGTAAGCAGAACTGAGAACGTACAAAAAGGCACACCAAATCTTCCAAATGTCTCCATTTCGAACAATGGTGTAGGTTCTTGTAATCCACTGGGCTCCGGCAATAAATAGTCTTCATATCTCGCCGAGGTTATTCACTATTTAAGGTCATGCAAACCCACTTATGACTTCAAGGGGAGACCAGTGCCCTGCAGTGAAACTTTATAGGTTGATGTTGTAAAGATATGCGTAAGTAGTTATACAACGTAATAAAAGACCCGGAGAACACTTACTCAAAGTGGAGAATATTGTTTAGACATAAAACGATTAAGAATTAATTTTAACTTCCCACTGCAGGGCACAAGCCTCCCTTAATTATTCACTAGGGGATTTTAGGCCCTAGTCCAACATGCGGGCCCGTCGCGGATTGGTTGACACACATGCTCCAGACTTTTTAAATCTGGAACATGCGGGTTTCCTCACGATGTTTTCCTTCACTGCCGAGCCAATGATATTTTTTTAATATCCGTACTTAGGTAACAACTCAGTTATACGGGCCGAGGATTTGAACTCACGTCACGAACGAGAGTCGAGAGGCTATCACTGCTCAAGGAAGGATTATTAAACGTATATTGTAGTATTTATGTATGTTTATTTATATTATGGTATTTAAATTATATGTGTCGGTATTCACTATAGTTTTACTTGGTCTTAACTGTTATTGCCATCTTTGGTTAAGATTTTCTAACTTAAAATTTCGCTATTTCAATATTCGGTTTTAATAGACACACGCTGTAACATCTGACTTTTAGATAAATCAAAGTTATTCTTTGTAAAATTCCATTTAGTCTCAATATTTGGGAAACTAGAACTAAATAAAGACCTTGTTTGAGTACTTCTACCTTGTTCACATTGACTTGACTCGTGAGTCGATTTGTAACTGAATAAAGATCTCATTAAATGGATAATCAAAAATGACTGGTATAACTGTGACATTATTAGAAAGGTCGTGATGTTACCAGTTTAAACTCTTCTATATGTGTATACTTATATATATTCTATATACTTAGTAGTATTGAAGTATTATAGAAGTATATATGTAGTACACTTTTTTTCAAAAGTATACAATAACATTTTTCATATGTTGTTTATTTAATAAAGCTATCTTCTAACCTCTTCAATTATTTATCTTTTTCTATAAAATTAGTAAATAAATGAACTCCCGGTGGGATTACCCTGGAAGTTTTACCATTGTTTGTTACTAGGACGTTAGAAGTTACTGAGCCTTATAGAAGACAGGAATGCCGAAGTGCGCTATTACTTTATTGCAACTATGCAACAAGTCTACATATAATTTTGTATTTTAGTTTTTGATAACTTTTATATTGCTTTGATATGATACCCTAATAAAAAAATATAGTTTAAATACTTTTAGTTAATAATAACGAGATAAACATTTTAGATTTTGGTAGAAGCAGATTCGTATTTGTTGTATATTAAACAAGTTAACCCTTGTATTCAAAATAGTACTTGTACGCCATTTCCATATCTCTTATCTGTCATAAAATTCAATATACTTACACTAGCCATAATTTTAGTAATTTTACTAACATAAATTATGAATCATGGTCTGAAATATAGCTACTTAATAAGCAATCCCCAATAATTACTAAAATTTGCGTACTCTTTTCTCCATTAAAGTCAATGCTTATTCGTTTTGTTTCAATTACCCTGAAGGTTTTATTTACTTCACAGTACAAAGACTTCAGAAGCAACTGAATTTTTAGGCGCGTAGCAAACCGCTACGAGGCTACGAAACTGACCCAAAATGCTACGAACGCCTACGTTACATTTATGTATTTTACTCCAACGTAACCAACAACCACCATTTCCTTAAATGAAAATACTCGTAGAAGACTCATAGATTGACATCGATTTTTATAATTGATAGTGTCTGCTGATCGCGAAGTTCCGGGTTCGTTTCTCGCCTTGACAAACATTTGTTTAAGAGACCAATGTTAATTTGGGTGTTCGTCTTTCTGGGAGTCTGTGCCTGTGTCTTCTGATTCTATTGTGGATCACTGAGTGTGCCGTTTAGTTTTTATTTATTATTTACTAACTTTTCCCGCGACTTAGATCGTTTAGAACTCAATTTTAGCTGAAATACGTTAAATTTGACAACACATTACATTTTCGTAATGAATAAAAAAGACCGGAGTTTAATAAAATAAGCAACACCTACCTTCCGAAAAAGCAACGTCATAACAGTGAAAGCTGGTACTAATTATCTGTTGAGTAGTTTAGAGTGAATCGCAAACATATAGACAAACGGGCAATTGCATTTCAGAGTATTTAGTTTGTGCCTTAATTCGCAAAGTGTACAACTCCGTTTTTACTAAAAATATTTTTTTGGTATGGACTAAAAGTTGGGAATATTTCCCATATTTTGTGAAAAATCAAGTCCATACAGTTCTTTAGTTTTGCTTTAAATCGTTATGCGAAAAACGAATAACTCCAGGTATACCGAAACGTCTCGATTTTGGATGGCTATCTCTACGGAGTCGGCCATTTTGAATGGTGTCACAGACGGTGTGCCCATAATGCTCCCCACGTACATTTGATTTTGAATTTAACCACTAATTACCACAGAAAATTATGCTTTTAATGAAAACACTTACACAATAGACATATTATTTTTATTTAATCATAATAATCAATGCTTACATACTATTTGAATTTATTGATAATAAAAGGTATAGAAATTTCACATCTAATAGTTCTTCTCGGTTATGAGATAACTCTGTTTTATTTAATGATCAACAAAGGCTGCTTATAATTGAAACAAACATACAAAAACCCACTACTTTATACCAAGAATATAGATGAAGATTTGTGATTTTGATCCCCAGTCAAAAGAAAAAAAAATGCCGTCAGGTAAAAAAAGGTGTAATTAGATGTAAATTGTAATTGGTATAATGTAAAGTAAAAAGGTCTAAAATATTGTGTTAAAATAAAGTGTACATAGTAAGATATTGGAAAGAATATGTGAAAAGACATAGTTTAAGCTACACACTACAGTTCACAATTGATTTAATGAATTTAAGCGTGGCCATACTCAACTAAATGTTCATTTGCTTGAAGGGTGTCTTTCCACGACTGTAAAACACAAGCAATACTGCAATACTGTGCAGCTAACGATTGAAGAAGTTAAACAAACGATCTAACAGCAAATAACGGCTACATTAGACGTTGAAATTAATAGAGTTCAATAGATCCTACATGACCATTAACGAGTTAGACTATATGCCAAGTGGATACCCTACAATTCGAGCGCAGTTCAAAAATGTCATCGTTTGAAATGATGTCCCCAAATTATTCAGAAATTCGATGAACGAGACGAACACTGGATTTACTGTTACGAGCCAGAAACAAAGACGCAGTTTGCCAATATAGAGCGTGTTCTCTTGTGAAAAAGTCCCAACAAAAGTGATAAAAGATCCAATAGTTCCGGAAAAAAGATGATTGGGCCTGTTTTATTGGAAAACTGAATATTATACAACTGGATTATAAAAGAACAGTTGTTTTAATTACTTTTTTGGAGAATACTCAAGAAAAAGTGCCAAGAAGCAGAATCATCTTTCATCACGACAACGCTCCAACCTATACCGTCAGACAAACAAGTGAGTTTTTGAACACTAAATGTGGAAATATTGAGCCACCCGCCATACAGACCTTACACCATAGGATTTATATTTATTCCCAAAAGTCAAAGAAAATCTCCAAAAAATAAATGTGCATTTTGTGAGTGCTGATTATGAGGTGGCTGCGTTATAAATGGCCTTTGAAGGGACTCCTCAGAAAGAGTGGTTTGAATGCTTTTTTCAGTTGTTTGTTTGTGTACAAATATGAATTGACCAAGGAGAAAACTATTTTGAAAAACACATTGTAACAGATTTCATTGTAACATTGTAACTTTTAGTGAGACCCTAATTTACGAGTACCTACATATTCTATCAATAAAACAGTATAACTCCAGTATTGTTTACGTTTTCAGGAAAGTAACGTATAACTCCAAAAAATACCTTTGAAGAAAATTTATAGGATTTTTTTTAAAAGTGTCTACATAAAAACAAAAGTTATGTCCATTTGAACTAACAGAATTCTCACTTTATCTGTATTTTAGTATTCTCTTATAAAATTTGTCTTTATTGAGTTAAACGCTTTGAGAACTCAGCTATTACATGTGTGGATATTAAGATATCCACACATGTGGAATATGATTATGATTTATTTATGTATATAATAATAATTTCGTGATATTGTTATCAGCAGTATTCTTAGTAGATATTATGTACTACGAGTCGCACTGATTTTTATATATAATATACAGCTAGCGAATGAAAATAGTAATAGTATGTCCTTAATTTTCATAACTTCGCTACAAAACCATCACTTTCACTTAATACCACGATGACGTAACGCTTCGACTACGAATATACCAGGGTTCCATAATTTGACAGAACAGTCCTGATGGCAACGACATGGCAACTAACGCGGGCACCCCGCGCAAGCTAGTTTCGTACAATAGGGTAGCAGGATACGGTGTAGCTGTGAATAGTTTGTTCCAACTATCGGTCGGAGGGTGCGAGAGGGTAGTGACATGATACATGACACAAATCGGATGTTGGATATGTGAGGAGGGGGGGTCCCTATACTGTACACAATGTGAAACAGTATAAATATAGTTACTTAGTGAAGTTTTTAGGTTTCTATTAAAATATATTTTAACAAAGTTATTTTTCTTTTAACTTATCTAGAATATAAACATTAGTACATTGTAATACGTATTCTAAGCACTCATTACGGAGTTACGTACTTATAATTCTAATATAAATATAATAATTATTCATTATATTTGTGATTTTAACTTGGTGCTGATAAAAGTTATGAACGTTTGAGAATGCTGAAAGTTTTCTTAAATGAAAGTTTTCTAGAATTAAATGCTGAAGATAAAATCTTAAAGCAGGTATCTACTTACTGTACTTTATACAAATACCTACCCACAAATCCAGTTTAATTTATGCATTGAGGGGAGAAAACAGTAAGGGAACGCCCCCTCAACAAACACACAAACACAAACAACACACGACGATCCGTATCCCTGATCTTCATCGAACTCCTGTATTTCATATTTTCCTAGTATCCACTAAATCAAGTGGTTCCGCGAATGTCTTCTTGATATAAACGTGAACGAAATCCTCAAATTGTATGTAAAACAGTCCTGGTATAAACAGACCAGTTTTAAACTGTCTGCTTCTGAATTTAAATAATAGGATATTGTCTAAATAATGCTACTAAAAATAATATCGTTATGTGAATTCGTATTAAAAATTTATTGACCACAAACACTGTAGAACTGTATAACAAAAATATTAACACAATATTCGAAAAGTGTACACACTATAAATCTTATAGTGCATTTTATGGACACATTATACAAAATAAGTGAAGAAACTATTTAATTGCAGTAACGTAATAGAGCGAATTTGAAAGGTGGAGAAATGGTGGAACATATCGGAGGGTTGAAACATCTCTGTATTTTCGTGGTGCCTTAGTACGAAGGGTCGCAAGTGAAAGCTGACGTGTCACAAACATACTCACGTAACGGTGACACATGCGCACACTTTTTTCGCCTTTTCCACACAGGCTAGACAAACCATGAAAAAAGTTATAATTCGGTCATAATATCGAGTTAGTATGATTCATTGTATTACTTTGTTTCAATATATATTTATGTAATAAATTGCTGTATCCATAATTATAAATAGATGTGTACACAAAACCAATAAATGAATAGGTAAATAGAAGACGGAAATTTATAAACGTGTGTATTTAAACGACTTGTACTTAAACGGCTTGTGTTTAAACGGATAGCAAATCATGTAAACAAAGTATTTTGGAATAACTGAAATAAATAATTTAAAATCACTAAGAATGTCATCACGAAGTCGATAGACTCCTATTTTTTTGTTGTCACCAGAGAACCTAACCCCACCTTTAAATTTGCTGCCACTTGATGACCATTCAGTAATTTTTGCTGCTCATTTAATTATTTCAAATCAAATCAAATAATTTATTCTGCAGAAATGTAGGTAACAAATTATATTATTATTATTAAACTGTATAATTTATTATATTATAAGTTTTACCCATTATGTTTTGCATCGACAGGCGTGCAAAAATTAATTGTAAATATAATATATAACTAAATGAATACTAACAACACATTGCACACTTCTCATAATTAATTTCTATAAATAAACGTTATTATCAAGCGTTCAATCCATATAATTCTTAGAATAAAGAAGTATGGCGGCTAAGGAATGGAGGATTTTAAAAATGTTTATGAATTAGAGGGGTTAAGAAGTATGTACAATAATAACACTAATAATATTAGGCAAACAACTAAACTGTTAAAATAAATATAAAAAAATGTAAAGCAACTGTTTTAAATTTTTTTAAAAGCTACCCATCACAGAAAACTATTTATTGTTTTGTAACTATTTGATTTTTTTTTGTTCACAAGAATTACTTTTCAAAGAACTCTTTGTAGTTAGTGTACGTAAAATAATGCTTGCTTTCTGCTAATCTTAATTGATCTGGTCCCTAGAATGGTGTGTGTGCATTTGACATTTACCGTGACCTTAAGTTAGAGATGACGTTCGTAGGGGGCGATATGTCCGCTTCAGAGGTCGATTTCACTAGGATAACAGCATCTTGAAAGATGTTACTTACCCTCATCTCACTATTCGTATAACCCATTTCCTCTATAAGCGTGAGTTGTATGCGCGTGACGTACAAACATTGAGCCTACCTACTACGACAATTGTACTAGCTACGTTGTCAGCCGCTACGAGCAATGTGCTACGACGACGCTACGAACGACGCTGAAAGGGCTACGAAGGATTTTAATTAAGAACTAAGTAGTTACTTAATAATTTAATAAGCAATAAGTGCTTATCTTCAATTACTACCCATATTACTACTAAATAGTAAATATTTACTACCCATTTTAAGATTATGTCTACACATAATTTGTTAATGTGTAACTTTTTTTTACTACACTTGCACTGCAAGCGTAGGCAAGTCGTATGAATAATTTTCGTATAAATAATTTTCCCTATATTATGTATTTTCTTTTAACCAAATCTTTAAATTATATTATCTTTAATTATATTACATTATTATCACATTAAATCTTTATTAAAATTTTCAACAGTGTGGATTACTTTCAATAAATAATATGCGACATAATAAATATCTAAGAAAACAGACTTCGATTCTAGTTTCCCTTATATTAGAATTAAATCTCTTAAAATGACATATTTTTATTGCCTTATCATATATAGAGCATGCTTCTATGATTATTAGTTTTTTTAACAAATAAAAAAATAGTTTAAGAATTGTTCCTACAATAGAAATTGAAGATATAAAACTAAGTAAACATAAATTTATACATATCAACAATTAGATCCCTTGGTCCAGACAACGTCACAAATCAACTGTTTTCTATTAAATATAACTTTCAAAGTGTTTGAAAATTACATTTTCACTCCGTTAGCGGACATTTATTAACACAACTGGCTTAGGGGGCGCTGACTTGGCGTCACGTGGTATATTTACTAGGGTTTCATAACAATGCGAAAGGTCAATGTGTATTGAATTTACCTTCATAAGGATTTCCCCAGAATAGAGCCCACCCAACACGTGGGCGGCCTTCTAATATTAGCATTCTATATAACCCATATGAAAACATTCTAATATTGGCACTTCTATTACAGTAAGGTTATTTTATAAATTTTATACTTCGTATCCTATTTCATTAAATTTAAATTAACAGCTATCTAGTTTAGTTCAAAGTTAGTTTAGTTACATAGACTTAAAATAGTTTAAACATGTTTGAAAAATGCGTTTATTAATATTTCTATTTATTTGTATTGTTATATTCAGACAGAAAGTTTATAAAAGATATATTAAAACCAATAGAATAAGCTTTGTTAAATAATTACAATTTGGTTTATGTGTAAAACAGACATACATACAAATATTAACAGATGATGATAGTCAAAAGTTGTGGTCAAACTTGACATCGCCATGTTCCGCCCTCGACCGCCCAACCCGCCGCCCAAACGTACACCATAGGGCGGCAACAATTTTCCACGGGCGTCTCATCTACCAGGACAATATGAACAAAAGAGGTTTAACAAAACTGGGGAAACTTTGTCGACGAAAACCTTAGAGACAGAGAAGCCATACTCGTACATTCGGCGTGATTGCGCATGCGCAATTTACCAAACTGTTCTTACTTTACTCTTTCGGCTTCACACACCAAGGAACAGTCGTTTACTATAAGCGTTATGAACATGACATTTTACCGAGCTTATAATAGTTGAAACTGAATACCCCTACTTAGCCCTAACTATAGTGAATTCAGTAGTTTTAATGAAGATATATAGGGTTTTGTAAAACTCGCAATCGCTTAAAACTATATCTACTACTTATATATACAATTACTTTCACTGTGGGTGTACATACTCTAGCATAGATAACATAATGATGTATGTAATGGGTTTTATAGTAACTACTTGTAATTACGAGAATTATTGAATTATTGTAATTACTAAATTGATTTTATGCAACTCTGAGTGAACTGTAACACTTCAACTGTTAGCCGAAGGCCATTTGATATTACAAATAAAACTTAAAGGTTTTTATGATGCATATATAGTTCAATAAACTATACAATGCAAAATGTAATAAAAAATAAAAAAGTATTAGTTATTTAATCCACAAAGATCAAAACTACATAACAATATATGAGAATATAAATAAAACTATAAAGATTTGAAAAATTTGACGTACCTACTCCTTATGGTATATTTATGTCAAAGAGCTGTTATCAACGATAGAAGAAGAAAGTTAGAAAAAAAAACGAATGTAATGGGACTTTTATCTGGATTGGACTCTACTACCGTCGAAATTGTGGTGTATTTCACTACATTTCAGTATACCAAGAGATACCAATTTGTTTTAAAGAACAGTTCAACATTTAATCATAACCTATACTGAAAAGCTGAAACTTCACAATTTGTTTAATTGTAATAATAAGGACGCTTTGTCCTTTCAACCAGTATTTGTGTACCTACTGTATCGTTTCTCAACCGTTTTAGTCTCGCGACTCCCCAAAAAGACCAAAAATAAAGTAAATAACCTCCCGAACCCCTTACTAATAAAGTAAATAACCCCCCGAACCCCTCACTAATAAAGTAAATAACCTCCCGAACCCCTCACTAATAATTAGGTTCTAATTATGTTTTCTACCGTTTAAGATTTGATTATAAATCACTAAATAATTATTAAAAGTTTTGTTTCGTATATAAGTGTTTGTACATATGTTTCCTGACCAACTGCGGCCCCCTTAAAATGTGATCGGGAACCCCCTGGAGATCGCGACGCCCAGGTCGAGAAACGATTTTCTACTCTAAACTTCACATTGTTACGCACAGTAATTATTATTGACTGTCATCAAATCAGGTAAAATTAGAAAACTATCATATGTTGGTAGCGCTCGGAACCTCGCTACATACCAACAGAACTCCACATCCTGGGCTGCAGGCTTGTTATTGTGAGTAGGTAGGTACTATTTCAAGTTTACAAAATCAATTGTCAACATGATGTGAATTAACTTATGAAGAAACATACAGCTAGCACATCAAACGATAAACTAAAATTACCTATATAAAATGAATTGTCTGCATCTAAAGCTCTGAAATTTACTATTGGTACGACCTTAACCCGTACTAAAATGACCTGTTGTACTGACGCATGCTGTAGTGCCTTCATATTTGACGTTACGTAATGCGTCGCGAGCAGCGTTGACGACGTTACTCGAAGCGTGCTTTAGGGACCGGAGTATCGAGCTTTGGGCGGCGTCGTACGGCGTCGTAGGTCGTGACGCGACCGATGACGTCACTCGTGAGGGTGGAGGGTGCCTTCGACGGCTGGGCAAGGGTGGTTACCCCCCGGTGAAAGTCGGTTCTTTGGCGTCAGTACAACCTGATACGCCGAACGGGCTACTCGCCTTGACTACCGCTGCCACTATGTGCACCAACCAGATAACCTCCGAACCACACGCATCATCGCTTTGTTGATACAATCGTTAAAAATTAATGGAAATCAAGATTCCCTAAGACATCGATGCTTTAAATCTATTCAGTGAGTATAAAGTTACAAAAGTTTTTATTTTTGGGTAAACGCTTTCGCGCTGCGATGTTTTAGTAACTTGGAAGGGTGAATAATATCAAGTTTTTCAATATGAATATATCAAGTATTAAAATGTTCATATTTAGACTCGAACAAGAACTAATATTATTATTACTTGTATCACATGTGTTACATTTTTTATTGATTTGATAGACACATAATTAGAGAAACATTGGAAATTATCCAATCGTAACACCAACAAATTTTTTAACTTACAAAGTTTCAAAATGACGTTAAGAAAATAAATATATCAATAAGTAACTTGATCAGATTTCTTAAATCAATGTCAAACTTTGTATGAAACTGCTCTATAAATACGTACTAGTATAACCTAGTTAATATGGCCATGAAATGTCTTGGGAGGCGGAAAATTGGCTTTTCGGATAATGCTACCACTCGTCGCCAAGTGATATGAAGTATGATAACGAAAGTTTTCCAAAGTTTCACGTGACTATAGACTCTTAGTTCCTCGTCTGATAAAGAAATGACCCACATGACGCGATTAATGAGGCCTACGACTCGTGTTAACCCAAACTTTTTATTTACAATCTAATTTCAGCGCCGATGCACGAAAGCAGCTAAAAATAACTGGAGTTCGCGCGCTCGTCTCGCCCGCGGCCGGCCGGTTCGCGTTTTCACTCACTCCACTATTTCTGTCTAGAAAGCAATAAGTTGTACATGAAGAGGAATATCAGTGGGTTCCCGTGTGGACAATGAGAAAAGTGCGTAAAAAGAAGGAAATAGTGGCGGGGCGACAGTGACTTAGTGTTGATAGTGCTCGCTAATTGTTATTGTGCTTCCCTAACTACAACAGATACATTACCAGGTATGTGAAATATAGTTTCTTATATTTTGTTTATGTCACTGAGTATGAGTTTTAAGTGGTTAATGGAAATTGAAATTTCTAAAGCATATGGATAGAGAATTTCCACATTCGTGACATTGATAATATTATTTATCTCAGTATCAATATTATGACGTATGTACGATTATTGTGTGGCTCATCATTCCGTCTGACGAAAGTGGAATGAAAATAAACGAATGTAGGTAAGGGGGTATACTCGTAGTATATAGAGAACGTGAAGATTAATTACTTTTACAAGAAAACGGTAGTTATTATTACTATCATTAATACTTTTGGTCAATTCAAAATTTTAATCAGTTAATTAAAAAAAGTAGTAAGGGCTTGATTAAATTTTGGCGGGTTGTAAAACGCCATCCATAATTTTCATACAATCTATCTGCCTATGCATTGCGTAGGTATATATGAGTATGCTACTAGCACATGCATAATAAATATCCATACAGAGCCAAGCTTCATGCAAACCAGGCGCGATAGGTACACTACTACATGAAGCAGCTATGTGCGCGTTCACGTACGCGCCAATAGGGGACAAACCAGTTCCAAGAGAGGACAAACATCAAATGTGGCGCACTCTTTATATCTTATTTCATTTATGAGATTCGAAAAACTTTCAGTGTCACCCACGTATGTGTAGGTATAATGTGAAATTATGCATACTGTACAACACCTACCTGAGATTAAAATATTTATATCCTCTTCTACTCAACGGTTGTCTGGTAGGGATGTGATAAAACCGCCTTTTATGCATTTCGTGTGCTACAAATGTGTTACTATGACTATCTTATCTTGTTTTCGTGTGCAATAGTTTTATTTATTATTTTAATTTTAACCACATAACAGACATAATTATACAATATATCACATAGTTAATATCTGCCAAACTGCAGAACAGTTTGTCGGTAGAACTGCTCTCTGCTTAAACTAATTGTAGTGCAGTCTATCTATCTATATTCCTTGGTAGGAATCTCTTTGTGATCTATCTGAATGATGATACCGTAGTATATCATATAATAATTCAGACAGAGGACCCTTGCCAGTTATTTTCAAAACCAATTATTTTGATGGAAATTACCTTCCAGATACTACGTAACTGTGAAAAGCATAGTAATATTGAACCAGTAGTATTGAGATTAACGCGAACAAGAAGACGGTCAGATGCATTAATCGACGGAGCTTGCTATATCAAATACCAAAGCAATTGCCCAAAAACCAATTACCAAAGCGGGTCCCGTGTGCCAATTCTGTCTACTTTTCTAGGAAACTACTTCAAAGTTAATCCTAAAACTAGGTACCTACAACAGAAATATAAATGTTAGTCTTAAAAGTATTGACAATATTTTTTGTTGGTTATAAATGTTCATAGAGCTATTAAAACTACGTATTTTGTACTTTCTTTATTAGGTTCGTAACCTTACTTTATGACAATGTATACGCATGTTTAGGTGTAAAAGAAATCGGCTTCCAATTCAGTGGAACATTGAGAAAAAACCGTTTAACTCTGGTAGTTCTTTGCGTCCAGGGTTGTCACTTTTTGGTTCTAAAATTGATTTCAAAATTCGTTCTTTCTATAATTGTATCCAGCTCTTTTTTCGTCTACTTCTGGCCGAAGGGATGTACGAGTATGACCTTAAAACGCCACGCTGGCCAATGGGTTGACGGGTACACTCTTTTAGAGGTAGTGTAGTGCCTCGGCGCTTGTAGGCTTTTTATAAAATCCCAGTTAATTCCATTTTAATTGCACTTAAGTTCACGACTAGTTTTTGACGCCTTAAACCAATCTAATTTAGGTGTGTACCTACACTGTGAAGATCGTGTCGGCATATAATTCTTGCTACTCACGAGCGCGCGTTTTCCTTGCTCGTAGAGGTGTACGTACATGTGAAGAGACCTTATATCTTTCACAATATATCTCTAAATACAGTGACGCGAAAGTTATTTTTCGTATAGGTACAGATATATTTATTCACAAGCAAAGTTCACGCGCACTCGTGAGTTACAAGAACTATAAATAAGTCAATTTAGGCGCCACAATAAATAACCGTACAAATAAATATACACAACATAGTGTACTATCCCTAAATTCATCAGGATAATTTGCAAAAGTATGTATGGTAGTTATATTCGTGATGTAGGCAGTTTTTCAAATAAGAATAATTAAATGAGCAGCAGAAATACTAAAAGTGGCAGTAAATCGATGTAGCAAATTTAAAGGTACCCACCCACCTTTAAATTTGCTAAGTTAGGTTTAGGTACTTTTTTTTTTAAGAATTCCCGCAAGCGGGACTCCGTCGGCATTTCCATGAATGCCAACACAAACTAATAATTACTAAATAATATCAATAAAAATTACAATTGGTAGATGCTGAAGGCGGTGCTGCTCGATACCGCGTGTATCGTCTGACGGTTTCTCTACTTGGGGTCCCGAACCCTGGCCGACTGTGATTTCGCCGGTAGTTATACCGTCTCTCCCTCCTTTTAGCTTACTCAGAGAGAGATGGTTTATAACCATGTATTAAAATTGCAATTAATAATAATTAAAATTAAATAATAATTATTAATAATAATTAAATTATTCAAAAATAGTTTGTTTTATTGATGGTGATCCTGTCTATTAGTATTTTTTTGCGGCTCATTTAAATAAAAGCCTAATGAATATCTATCAATTCCATTATTAGTCGGCATTTAATTAAATCCCCAGGTTATTAATTAAAAAACGGATTTTATTAACCTGCTTCATATCCATTTCCATAGTTACCTCCTGACAACATAGGGACTAACTGTCACATGACAGTTAGTCTCTAAAGGTTCTCATGACTATGGAGGTCATATGATGTGTTCTAAACTATTCTAATCTTATGGTAAAAACAACCAGAATCAACCAAAAGGCCTAATGAGGGAATAAAATAATTTCGTACAAAATATATTATTTAATCATCATTGAAGTACATACTTAATAACAAACCAGTGTAAACAAATAACAAAATATAATGCAACACCCTAGAATAAAACAGACATAATAAACAACACTTCATGAATATATTTACAAATTATTTACTATAATAAATATTGTAAAAGGTACAAATTACAAGTACAATCATTTGCATTAATGCACTTGTTCAGTGGATATGCTTATGTCTACTCAGAGCTCTACAGCTTGTAAGGCACCTATAAATTTGTGTAGGTACCATAAATATAAAATGGAAGACTAGATTACATTTGTGCTACAATATTCATTCAGTCATTTTTTTTATTTCCGGTGGCTCATTTCTTTGCTACAAAAATAATATTCATTAATTAACTACATCATCCTAATTTAATTACATCATTAGTACTTATTCCCATAAGGTTTGTAGAGCAGACTAGTTTGAAACAATCCTGTTATTGATTACAAAACTACATTCTTACATATTATTAAATATACATAAAGATCTTCTATAAAATTCATAGCACCAATTCTTTTCTATCTAAATAAAAATTACTTTGCTTACTTAAGTATGGGGTCTAAATAAGCTGTAACTTTAGGCCAAATTTCATCTGAAGTGCATCCTTCAAATTCTCTCAATATACCTAGGTTTTTATAAAAGTTTGTTACTGGCCGTGTTACATTCTCATAAATTTCAAGACGTTTCCTCACAGCTTCAGGTTTATCATCTGGTCGTTGGACTAAATCTTCACCAGTTACATCATCTTTTCCCTGTACCTTTGGTGTATTAAAGCCAATGTTGTATACTCTTCCCGATGGTAAGTGCACCCAACGGTTCTTCACCCGGTCAATGATAACCTCAAAGGGCACGACTAAATTCAGCACCACGTCCACAGATTGCACTTTCCATAATGCATTGGCCTGTCCAACCGTTCTAGGGAAGCCATCAAGCAACCATGGCTTGTCACTTACTTTCTTAAGTTCTGTTATCATAAACTTAGTCATTACATCATCTGGAACAAGTTTCCCTTCATTTAGGTATTTCTTCACCTCTTTACCTAAATCTGTTTGTTTCTCTATGTGATCCCTTAACTTATCTCCACTTGATATGTGTTCAACATTGTACTTTTTTACTATTCTTGACGATATAGTGCCCTTTCCCGATGCTGGGGCACCCAGAATTAAAGCTTTTAATAGTTTAGACTTCACGGTCATTGTAAATTGAAGTGAACTTTGATTCAGTTGTACTTTGACCCGAGCGATAACAACATAACCTAAAAACTTGATTGTAAGTCCATAATTGCAATATTAATAAATAAAAAGGACCTTGTATTCAGTAAAACCAATAATATTGATCAATAGATACTTAATATACACATTGGATTAATATTTATCTTAGTAAATTCGATTAAATTTGAGCAAAACACTTTATCAAATTCGATAACGATAGATATTATTTATATTACTGGTGCAATAACCACGGCAATGTACAATTGATCAGGTATTTTTGTCACAAATTGTTTAACACAAAAAATAAATTGTAGAAATCACTAAGAAAATAATTGTAGTCTTTAAAATTTATGCAAGTCGCTCGTAATCACAGAGACAGAATACTTTGTGTTTGTGACGTTCCGTTTGACGTTCGCCTCAAAATAAAATTAATGTCAAATGATTACGAAGCGTTCGTGTAGGTAAGCTGCTACTTGCATGTCGCAAGCTAAAAGCGTCGAAATAATAGTTCTGTAGCTATTAGCTTTGTTCGCGGTAAGGATTCAGAACTAATTCGGAACTAGTACTGAACTAATTTGGAATCGTAGTAGAGCGCATGCTCGGTTATAAACCGATTCGTGATTTTTATTTCCGCGAACGATTTCGGAACCAAACTGCGTACGATCTACTGTCATCGGCAGTGTTACCAACTCTCAAAAATATTTATCCCTAAAGCTTAAGTCAAAAACCCCCAAAATCGCCCCAATTACTTAGAAATCCCCCTAAAAAAATATATAATAAAAGAAAAAATATAAATTACAAAAATGCAATGAAATTTCTTTAAGTTTTAAATCTGGATCTGTTTCCCAACTCTACGTGTACTTCTGACTGTACATTTTTTTATTTTTAGTTTCTTTAGGCATCAATAACAAATTGCTTGTCGGCACAGCAGTACAACAACAAAATCGAATTAAACAAGTAAACAATAATCAACGTACATATGTATTTCCAGTAAGCATAGGCACAATAACCACCAGTCACCACAGAGTAGTTGTAATATATTTGTACTAGATGTCGTTAAGTCGCTAGGTCAACAAATAAATATGATTAGCTATTATAGTTTGGATTGTCCCAGGGCCTATACTTTCACATAATATATGAAAAATATATATTCAAAAAAATATATGAAGAGTCATAAAATCCCTAAAAATACCCCTAAAAATATAAAACCCCTAAAAAAACCCATCCCACTTATTTACCCCCTAAATTTGGGGGGAAAACCCCTAAGTTGGCAAGTATTTAAGTGGACCCACCAAAACACATTACTGCGCATGTCTGGAACTACGATTCTTGCCAAAGTTATAGAACTGATTCTGAACCGATCCGGAACCGAGTTCGACGGTTCCGCGAACACAGAACTGTAACTAGAAATTCTGAATTGTGTGTTCCGCGAACGGCATTATTTGAACTGCGCATGCGTATAGTTCCGAATCAGTTCTGAATCCTTACCGCGAACGAAGCTATTATGACGTAACTAGAGAAACTAACCTATACGTTTAGCTGAATTCGTATTAACATTATATTTAATTTAATAAACTTTAAATTAGGTGGCAATAATTTATTCAACATATTTTTAATTAAATTTTAATAACATCAAGAATTCTAATTCATAGAATAGTCACTACTAGACATAGACATACTTATTATGCTACAGGGGCTAAATTGAAATCAATTTAGAACAATTTTAGAAAAATAAATTACTCATATGTAGTAGTGCTGGTCTATGGATCTCAAACGATATGTAGTACCTATATTAGTTTATAATAAAATAATAATAATAAATAAACGAGAGAGAAGAAAAAGGCGGCAAATTTAAAAATTTTAACTGTTTCCCCCAAAATCCGAAAAAGGGAATTTGATACTTTTTATTATAAAACCCTTTCGGTCCATAAGATCTAATGTGTCATTTTATCATAATGACCAATTCACTAAATCGTCCAGTCCCAAAATGTCTAGTATCGCAAAACGATTAGTACCTACCTCCAGGGCCGCCTTTACCAGGGGGTGCAAGGGGTGCGGTGCACCCCGGGCGCTCACCTTTTAAAGGTAATGAAAAAATATAACGCTATAGTAAACAATTACACAATAGGATATTTGACTGTCATAGGATACACAATAGGATATTTGACTGTCATAGGATACACAATAGGATATTTGACTGTCATAGGATACACAATAGGATGTTTGACTGTCTTAGGATACACTCCCGCACCCCGGCGCAGAATAGACTTAAGACGGCCCTGCCTACCTCCTATCAATGAAACAGAAACGTATTATGAATTCAGGAAGAAATTCAGATCTTTTTTTTAATTGCTCTTTCTTGTAGGTATCCACTGGATGTAATTGTACCTACTGTCGGCCATGGACATCAGCAATACATGATAGTAAAAATCAAAAAATATAAACAATGACAATATCGCAGATGCGCTGCTAACCTTTAAAGATTTAGTCGTTAGGTATAGTTCGGAAATATTGGGATGGATGGGGAATACGAATTTTAACGAGATGAAGAGTTTCCCTCTTCCTAGATATTTAGAAAGCATTAAAAATAATGTACATAAATATGATGAAATGAAAATTGTCTTACAGAATGGCACTTGTCATGCTGCCGTGTGATCTTCCTTGGTGGACCTCGGTGCAGCGTCATCTCAAACACCTTCTTTTAGCCTCATCGCCAGCTAAGTTAGCTGCAAGCATGCTGAAAATTCATGATATGTGCAAGTGAGTGTGATATACTTGTTGGAAATTTTTATTTTATTACTAGCTTCTACCCGCGGCTTCGCTTGCGTGGACTAAGCAACTGTAAAAGATTATTAACACCTGTAAAAGCACCGACATGATGGATTTCAGGGATGAAAATCCATCCATCCATGAAGTAATTCTATTAAAAGTATTTTTTTTTATTTTCATCTATAACTCAAGTTCATTGTCATTTGAAGATTGATTAGTCAAACGACGAATTAACTTGTTTGAGATTCTACCTTTGATAAGCTGGTTTATTCTTTCCTAGGATGAAAAAAAAACCTCAGCAAAAGTTGAAATACAAAAATGCATTGGGCTTTGACTAAGAGACTTTGTCAATCCTTAGGATCGGCCAGTCAGAGTTGGTCTAGAACGAACATGCGTTGGTCTTTTACTACAACACATTCATTGAATTTAAAGCTGTTTTTTATTTCTTATAACCAGTATCGGGATTGATCCAGAGGATGACATTAAAGACCCAGATCTCATGAAAGGACTGGAGCAGTTCTTTGAAGAGGAATTGACAGAAGAAGAAAGGAGACATTTTCTTGATAACACTATCCGAATCATGGTGAACTGCGCTGTGCATTTAAAGAGATGGCGACCCCCTAAAGGGCTTATGTTTAGCTTACAACAACAAAGTATGTTTATAGTTTGTTATAATCTTTTTATTTGTTTACTAAAATTTCCAAAGTGGATACAGAATGTTACTATTGAATCGACGTACTTAGATATTCCTGTATCGCCGACAGTCAGGATTAGGTTATAATCTTAAAAAGATAGTTGATCTAAAAAGAGAGTTATTTTTATGGTATAATATAACAAGCCCTTTCTTTTCGTCCACTGCTCGTCGCGGGCCTCTCCATGCACATCGTCTTGTGCGTAAGTGATGTAGGTATAGTCTTAAAACGACACGCTGGCCAAGAGGATGGCCAATCCACTCTTTTACAAATGGTATAGTTCCTCAGAGCTAGTGGTACGAGTAGCGGCATTGTTATCCCTAAGTCGCCTTGGATATACAGATCAATTATATCCAAAAATTATTTACAAATATTGATCACAGATTGGTTGTCACTTATAATTTATTTCAATTTATTGTATGATTAATATGTATTTAAATATTTACATGTCTCAGTTGAGTCGGTGCCCTAATGACCTGAATCCCTCATACTAAATGTTTAGTATTTCTTTCAGGTGATGCAACAGAACTGGATTATAACTTTGTATCGTCTCTTATTGCTCACGCATTCTTTTCTACCTTTCCGAAAAGGACGCTCAAAACACACCCAACGTTACAAGACTTTAATTTTACACATTTTTTTAAAAATTTACACAGGTAATTTTAGTTAACTATGTATTATTTACAAAAAGAAATATGAATAAATATTGGCTTTTGTTAAAAGAATACTAAACGAGCAGCAAATCAAAACAAACTATTTTTGAATAACTAAAATAAATAATTTTAAAGGACCAAGAATGTCAAGTTACCAAGTCAACTAATTCAGTAATTTCTGCTGCTTATATAATTATTTCTCAAAATAATTGGGAAAAATATTAATGTAACTGATAATTTTCGTTACAGGAAATCGCAAAGGAATAAATTAATAAGTTTGCTTCATTATTTCGAGTGGCTAGATAAAAATAAAAATGAAGGATCTATTAAACTAAGACGCCAGGTACATTTTTTTCTATTTTAAGATCTAACTAACTAACTGAGAAAGTGATTGGATTAAGCAGATCTTATGTCTAAATATTTTCATGGTGTTGCAATACATAATACATAGTGCACTTGTTACTATTACTCAATTTAATAAATATAACATTGTCACTTTGCTAAGGTAATGACCTCTAAACAATGGCTAACGATCGAGGACTGGTTGGAATGCACGTTGCCGCTGTGCAAGCTAGTGGTGCGACACGAGGGCCGGCCGGAGCGGTGCGAGACCGATGATGCGATCCGAGTGTGCTTCGCATCCAGCAGAGTCGGCGGGGATGTGTTGATCGATGGAGAGTCACAGGTAACATTCACTAGTTCTAGTCAACCGTAACCAGCCCTTTTAGCATCCACTGCTGGACATGGGTCCTTATGCACATTGTCTCGTGCGTGAGAGATGTATGGCCTTAAAACGTCACGCTGGACATACAGGTTGACGAGTCCACTCTTCGAGAACTGATGTAGTTCTTCAGAGCTTGTGGTAGCTCGTTTTATCCCTCAGTCGCCTATTATGACACCCACCTCAAGAGTACAACATCATACTATAGTATAATCTCTATAAGCCGTTGGATACCAATATTTATGACGTTACCGGAGCTAAGGCATTCTTATTATCTGTATCAACGTATTGATTTTAGTTATGATGTTTCAAGATTCTGTTTAAATAGAAACATCCAGTTGGAGGAATTTCGTAAATCAATATTTTTTTTTTAAGATTTCACTCGTCTATATCTGAGACACGACAATGGAACCGACAATGAAGTCCCCTTTCTCAGAAACTGTCATACTTATTTAAATATAACAAGAAACATAAATTACAATGTAAGAAGGGTGTACCCTTATTACTATCCTTCGTTTAAATGAAAATATACGTCACAAAAATTAAAAATATGAGTTATTTTTGCATATTTGTTAGTTACCAGTGTATACAAAATCAATCATATCACTAAATAAAGCTAACTCTGTCTATAATTGTTTCACTTATATTAAGGTTAAAAAGACGTATAGACAGACATATTTTCCACTCATCTCCCATTTTATAATATTTTAATTTTGTTTAAAATTACTCTCCTGTTGTTAATTTTTACCTCCTTTTTCCTTAAAATCTGAACAAAATACCCGTTACAAACCTGCTACCATGTTACGACCCTACTACGAACTAAGGCTACTTTCATGCTACGAACAAGATTGCTAGCAGTTAACACTAACTACGAGCGCTACGCGGCACACGACGCGAACGCAGACCACAAATTTTCTAGATCTTTCAAATTGTTTTTATCTATTTCTTGACGGTTATAAATAAAGTTCATTACTTCTTAAGCCAAAAATATTATGTAGCTGGAAAATAACACGAATATTAATTCAACTCGGAAAATTTTGCAAAAAAGAAAAAAAATATCTACGGGGTCCATTTTTTTTATTATTTTTATTCAAACTCTACTTGCATCTGTACAAAGTTTCATACGTCTGCATCTATTATGAAAACATTTTTTTCACTCTCCTCGGGTACCTCTTTCACAGCTTTTTCGAACACAGCGCGTCTTCGGGCGACGAAAGTTGGGATTAATTTTAGAAAATAAAAAAGTCACACGGTGCATAGTCAGAACTGTAAGGAGGATGACCTACGACTTTAACGGGAGTACTGTCCAAAAAGTCCCTAGTTTTAGGTGCTAAATGAGCGGCTGCGTTGTCGTGGTGCAGCAGCAGACCGCGGGTACCTGTGTTTAGACGGTTGTTACTTACTGCAGTAAAAACGTTTGGCAAGCACGTGCCTACGTATTATTCGTCATTAATGCTGCTTTGTTAATTTGTTTGGTAGGCGTTGGCTCACATTGAAACAACCAAACACTAGATTGACGCTTATTTTATGGATCATACTGGTAGATCCAAGATTCGTCACCTGTGACAATGTCGTAAACGCGTTGAGAAGACCCTGCTTTAATTCTTGTTATCATACCACGGCACCAATCGTTACGAACTTGTTTTTGAGCCTCGGTGAGGTTGTACCCAGCGGGATACTATCCTCCCGATTCGTAGATGCCCATGTAATATTTCATACTCATTCCCCGATACAATCTGCAATCCCTCCTAATATGGACGAACTCTAACTCTAAACTCTTTGCCGCAAAACTTTCTGAGTAGCGTGGTATATGTTTGTATAGTTTTTACAGTCTTATTGCATTTATTATATCCTGACGTTGTAGTACCCATTATTATAAATAATCTCTTGCCGCGAACAAAATGTTAGTACTACATATTAAATAACACAAAATTTCACACATCTTTTTTTGTAGGAATCTCTATCAATGTTCATGATGCCGGAGCTGCTGCCTGTAATGTTGTCGGTGGAAGCACTGGAGGACAACGAGGTGTTGAAGGTGGAAGGTGTGCGCATGTTCACACGCATCACCGACAAGAAGCACAAGACCAAGATAGAGTTGCTCGACGAACCAAAAACAGTAACTAATCGCAATGTTCCATTTGGCAATAACAAGTTTATATCCTTCAAGTTCGGTTGAAATACGATCTCTTTGGCATTATCTTTGCTCCTATTTTTTTTATTCTTATTTTATTAAACCTTCAAGAATGTCGTTCTTTCAGTTTTAATTACCTAGATCTGATACCTAATTAATGTCGCACAAAATAAATAGATTTCTGTACTGTACAGGTGACAGTGTGCCTAATGGATGCGGAGGACTACAGCGCACTGCCACTCGGTCAGTGGGAAGAGGACAACGTACTGCGGGAATTGAACAAGAGTCTACTCGCCTTCCAACAGACACCCATGAAAAGCAGAGACCCGAAACATGAACGGCGGCTATCACCTATAGGTAAATATTATTATAAGTAGGTACCTATGTTTATTGTACGCAGAGATGAGGACTACTGCGCTATCCTACTCGACCAATAAGAGACTACTGCATGAGGTAAACAAGACTCAACTCGCCTTCTAACAGACACTCACAAAGAAAAGAGGCAAGAGCAGCGCCTGCTGCCTATTGATAAATAAATAATTATAATGGTGTGTCTATTGATAAACGAGAGTACTCGCCTTCTAACAAACGCCCACGAAGATAAGAGTCCTGAAAAATGAACGGTTGTATTTCTTGGTGTATAATATGGAGATACGTACCTAATATTACTGCTAAGAAATTACTGCTTTAGCAATTTGCGGGAACCGTCCAAAAGGCAGCTCAGTGTTCTCTTGCTAAATCAGTAAATATTATTGAACTGTAATATGTAAACAATCGCCCATTGAATGAATAGGCCTCCGAATGATAATACGAATTGGTCACCATTTTATACACTAGTTTTATACGTTCATCTCATTATAAGTATCACAAAGATAAAGCCTTCTGCACGATAGCTCCTTGAAGTCGTCAAAAGAACAAGTATTTATTTACCAATTTCTATGTCTAGCTCAGGGATTTACAATATCAAACCACCTGTAGTTCTATTGCCCACAGAACACGTGTTGTAATTTAGTTTTATTAGATCAGCGCATTTGTAGCGGATTACGCGGGTCAGAACTGAAGCCATACAATTGCTAAACCCACACTTGTGCTGAAGTTTATAAATAGATACTTATTTACTGTGGTATAAAATTAATTGAATATAAGTATTGATTTGGTATTTTAAAGGCTCATTGACACAAGGGCAGTTTCTCAAACACGTGCAAGAGAGTAAATCGTATAAGAATATAAACAATCGTTATCGTCATATGGTCACTGTTATCATGGAGTTTTTATCATCATGTAAATAATTGCAAGCGAGAATCGTATGAAGTTTACTGGCATACGAGAATCGCATACTGTTCGAGAAACTCACCTTGTGTAAATGTGCCTTATTGCAAACGGTCATGACATTAAATTATAAAATGTTGTGTATCAAAAATAAGACCGTTTATGTATTTAACTTAGAAAATGTATGTATAATTTCAGGTGAGTCAATGAGCAACACCCCACCGGAAGTAGAAGCAACGGTGGTGATAAAGCACGCCTCCTCGTGTAGCACACTCAATAGCTTCAACAGCAGGAGCCCCTCACCCCAGAACTACTGCGCTGCCACGCTCAACTTAAACGATCCCAGTAAGAAACTATGAAAATAAATTGATTAATACTTTGGAAGAATCACAAAGTGTCAAACTATATCAAAGTTTCAGATTCGTTCCATTATACGGATGGGTTAAGTAAAAAATATCTGCACCCTCTCAACACAGAATTTCTATCATTCAAAGTTACAATTTTTATTTTACAGCTTTTTTCTGAGCTGGATATTTTCCCCAAAAACAAAAAAAATCCTTTTTCATCTCGCTTCTTTCGTATACTTTATCTTTGTCTAACGTGCAATTCTCTCTCAACAGTTTGACAACGTTGCTTGTTTTTAGCTTCACTTATATAGTCTGTGGCTTTACAGAGTAGGGGGAGTCCGGGAGACTTAAACCGCTTTTTATTTCAAACATCATAATTTCTTTTATATAGGGTATAGAGATTTGATTATGATTTTAAGCGATAGCTAAGTTATGCAGGCATAATTTTGCATCATTATTTTTTCAATATCATAATATTGTAAAAAGATATAGAGTTTTTAATAAAAAATGGGATACGAGTCAAATCTCCCCACCATCAGGGACACTTGAACCGGGGGCTGGGGAGAGTTGACCATTCTTTTTTGGGGAAGAGAAAAAACATTTTAAGCTTAAATCACGAATTTATTAACTTATATATCACAAGATGAATTTACTACTAGTACTTCTTGTGAAGAAAAAAATAAAAGTTAACAATATTTCTAAACATTCCAATGTTAACAAAATTTTCAAACATTTGTATTTGTATTTAGTTAACAAAATTAAACATTTTAATAATCAGACTTATTGGACTTTCTTAACATTTTTATTTAAACTAATAACTTATTCTAATAAATTGGCATCATCGATCAGTGTCAATAATTACTTTAAATCAATAAGGTAGCCTAAAAAACTAATTCTGTTCACATTCGTGACAAATGAAATCATCGATATCTTTTGTGAGCCCTACACATATCTCATGGACATATCTACGGCATAAACGACATAAACGCATAGTCATAATTTCTTCTGACTGGCAAACGAAGCAGTACCAACGATCGTTCATGTCAGGATTTTCTTCAAAATTATTATCAGTGGACCTATCAGCGTACGAAATATCTTCGTTTTCAGACTCCATTTTGCTGTCAACGTTCTTATTTTTACCTTTTCGAGTTTTCTTTTGAACGTATTTGTTTTTGTCGTCTTTTTGTTTTGGATCTTGTTTGGTTTTGATTATTTTCTTTCCTTTAGTTTTTCCTTGAGTCTTCTTATTTGTTTTATTAGTATAATTTTCATTTTCTGATTCAGTGTCACTATTCTCAAAAACTCTTTTCTTAATATTATTCATCTTTTGTTTTCTTATCACATCATCATCATTCTTCATAAAATTTGATTGAGTTTCCTTAAACTTCCTTTTTGATCTTTTATCGTCATCACATGTGTCATTATTAGGGTTGGATATTGGAATTTCTGTAAGACATTCTGTAAGATCACTGCTGCCATTTTCCTTCTCAGGTGTCAGTGTTAATATTTTTGTTTTGCCGGGCTGGCGGCCTCGTCGAGCCATCTTTCTTGGAGGCGCTCGTGGAAATGGTCTCACCATTTCTGGAGTCACCATTTTAGCATTTGAAGAAGATTGGATTGGTGAGGAAGTGCACCGGTCAAGTGTATTTTGCTGTGTTGGTCCCATAAGAGCAGAAGAAGAGCATTGTAAAACAATATCTTGTTTATTCTGAATCGGCGTGCCAGTATTCAATGACTCCAATGAATCCGAACTAGCACATATGAATTTGGCGTCTTTAACAATTCCTTTTGATTTCGTAGCGTTTGAGTTTCCATGAGCAGTATCTGGAATATTCTGCGGAGACTTCCTATGCAATTGCAGAACACTAGGAGATTCCAGTTCAGGAGTCGATAACTCCTGTTCAAGTTGAGACGATTCCTCAAGTTCGGCGGAGAACACAAGCTGACTTTCTAAACGCATTGGTGCGCTTGTTGATGCTTGTTCTTGAGGTAAATCTCTATCCGTGACAGCAGAACACAAAAAATCGTCGTCACTAAAAACTTCTGGATTAAACGGATTAATGCCAGCTTTCTGGAATCCACTTAATATGTTGCTTTGGCTGAATGCTTGAGACATAATCGTCTTAATGAATCCAGGAATATTGTAAATTGTAATTGTTTTGGCTGGATTGGATAACATCCAGTTGTTCATAGTTGTGTTGTATCGAGATTTAAAGGAGACATAAACTGAAACATCAAGGGGCTGTAATTTATTACTGCAGTGTGGCGGAGGAGTTAACAACGTGATCCCATTATTTCTGGCAAAATTAATCGCATCAATGCTTACATGGCTCTCATGATTATCTAGTATTAAGAGCACGCGATTGTTCTCAGAGGCATGCGAATATTTTGCAAAATGTCCAAGGAATTTCACAAAACTTTTTGTGGTCATCCAACCACTTGGATAAGCGTCTCCGGATGACCCTTCCGGTCCTTCAGATACGAAATGATCTTGATACCTAACCCTTGGAAATATAAAGAAGGGAGGTATCACGTTTCCAATCGCATTGACGGCGAAACAAAGTGTTACAGTTGTTCCTCTATCTGCAGATGTGACTTGTCCGACCTGTTTAGACTTTTTACTGGCTATCACTTTTGGACATTCTTGTACAGTCGTGCAACCGGTTTCGTCACAATTGTATATATTTTGAGGCTCAAAATTATATTTCTCGCGCACCATCTTTAAATTTGTGAAAAAATCGCCGACATTTTTTTTATTAAAACTGGTGGCACGAGATAAGCTGGTGGCTTCGGGTGTTCTTAGACTTATTTCCGGATTTCTAGAAAGAAAACCGCGAAACCAATCTTTTCCGGCTGAGTTGTTCTTCGTCCAGCTTTCAGGAAACTTCTTTGAATTCACTTTTGCAAATTCAAATGCCAATTGCATTGCTTGTTTTCTGGTCAAACTGTAATGCATTTTACTACATGACAGTAAATATTTAACAAGTAGCTTTTCCTCAGAAATTGTAAATATCTGCGATTCTTTATATAGACTGTCTTTTTCTTCAAATTTATGTAATTTTTGTTCATTCAACTTATAACGTCTTAGTGTACTTCTGTCGATTCCATACTTGATGGATGTTTTTCTAATAGAAGCGCCCTCCTTCACTTCATCTATGGCATTTTCTAATTCTCTTTTGGTATATTTTTTCCTTTTACGTGTATTTTCTAGGGGCTTATATTGGAATGGCATTATTTTCTGCAAATAAAAAAAAATATAAGATTAAAACATAAAAACACAAATGAAACTACCGTTTACACCACAGAGGGAGACATGAACCACTGAACATTTCTCCCGCACGCGCCACGGTGCAAGTCTCCCGCACCCACTACTTGGACATTTAACTTTTGTCACAGAAAAAATCTTCAATTATAGAGAGAAAACACTTAGCACACGTCAAACTACAATTACCAGGCAACGTAATAGTAGTAACACACAATACGTACCTCAATAAACACGGTCGTAATCTTAAAACTACTAAAATTATAAAAAATCACTTAGCAACGACAAAAACACATTTCAATTCCTGCCAGCCGAACAAACTAGCCATCTTGCAAAATGGCGGCATACTTGTGATTGGTCTCCCGCGCGTGACCAATGACCGTATTGACGTTTCATTAGCGCGAAATTTAAATTGAATTTTAAAAGATGGTTCAACTCTCCCACCTGGGCAAGTCTCCCGGACTCCCCCTAGATATAATTGGTAACAAAAATATCTTGATATTTATGTAAAAATTGTTAAAGTTTGAAAAGTCGTAGAACTAAGTTTTTCCCAACTCTTTCCTTAATCTTGCATCCGGGGCGTGCCAAGGTTTGTCATTCTGGACTGATGTTGGTATATATTGCGGATGTCTATGGGCGACAGTATCCACTTACCATCAGGTGGACTGTATGCTTGCTGCCGCCTTATTCTATAAAAAAAAGTTTTCACGAAAGAAATTCATTGTTAACTGTTCATTGTTAATTGTCATTGTTTGCAAGTGTTTCTTATTTAACCCTAGGTATAATTTAAAAGTAGAACGTTCCACTTTTCCGTCTAATTATTATGCCTACCTACAGGTAAGTTGTTAACTGCATTTTTTAAATAGTCGTACCGACATTATGAGTATTAAGAAGACAGAGGTGAAGATCACATTTTTTTGTAAAACCCTTTTAAATACGTTTCAATTTTAATGATAGCTAATTAAATTAAATTCGTTATACAATGTTTATTTATAGGTGTAGAGTTAACAAAACGCAAGTGCTGGCTGGCCCCAGACAATGCCACGCTAAACAACCGCCGCGGGAGATTCATAGTGCTCGGCTCGTCGGGAGAGTGCCTGCCGGTGACCCGGAGTCCGGGGCACACCAACATGGACACCCAAGAGGACAGCCTCTACTCCAGCTGCAACTCCAGCGAGGACGAGTACCATAGTGCCAACGAAAGTTTTGATTACGGTAAGTGCAATCGGTATCAGTATCACTAACCACATATGCAATTGACCTTTATTGCGATGATTCTATGACCTTAAGCTATGTCATTAGAGATAACCATAACCAGCCCCCTTTTTTGGCCTTGCGGATTGACGAGTCTTTAATGGTGGTGTAGTTTCTCAGGGCTTGTGGAAGCCCTTAGTCGCCTTTTACTGCACTCATGGGAGGAGAAGGGGTAACACCACAAGGGAAGGGGAAGAAAGCCAACATCATTAGAAGTCATTTTAACAAGTTATTTGAGATTCCGTTTCGAATATAATTGCGACTATTACTACACAAAGTGAGTATTTATATTTACTTTTACAGGTGGTAGTGAAGATGAAGGTAGGGGCGAGAGCGCACGTCCAAATTCATTCCAATATTCCAAAGAGTTGTCAACAGAAGAGAGGCGACAGAGCTTCGCGGGCAGGCTCCGAGAGGCGTTACGCAGGGAGGCAGAGAACTCATGCACCACCAGCACGACCGGAGACTGGTCTACGGACAGTTCGAGTTATGCCGTCGGCATCAGTATATCTGGCGCTGAAGTTAATGATAATGAAATTAGGTACCTACGCGCTCTTTTATACTGTGTGTTATTTCATGGTTAATTTCACGTTTTTGCAAAAAAAATTACATACTAGAAGATAAAAAGTTTATTTGTACCTATACCGTCCATTTGGTGTCGCGGTTTTGCTTTTAATTCAATCAGAATTTAAAATTATTCTGTAAATGAGTAGGTAATAATAAAATATTTTTTTGAAAACTCATTGGTCCTTCGAGCGTGATAAGGAATATACGTTTACCTCGACATTACAATTGCAGTAACTCATTTTGATGACAGGGTAAAACGAGGCGGTTCCGTGGGTTTCGTACTAACTGAGAAGGAAACTGTTAGCAACGGCAATCCGTCGCTGAGGCATCGGCCGTTGGGGAGGAAGGAAACTGGAAACAGTTCCAAATACAGCTTCAGCACAGAATACACGTAAGTGTATGATCATCATAATATCTTAGTTTCCAGAAGAAGCAATGTGAAATCTTTATAAAAATGGAAAGAATTATGACATTACGTTTCTCACAACAATACGAATAGTGGTGAGAAATCGACTCTGGCCCCAATCTTCTTTTTTCAACTTCACTCCTAAACCACATTCGCGGCCGTACCATCATTTGTCATTCTATATAAATTGATGTTGGCCTGTATCACGGATGTGTATGAGCGACAGTATCCATATACACTAGGTGGACTGCCCACTGGTCAGCCACACTGTCCATAAACAAAAAATCTCCCATTTGTCATAGTTGCAGTTGATAATAATAACGTCCATCTCATTTTCGATGTGTGCTTGAACACCACATTTTACAAACATCCTTGAAATTTTACAAAGATATCTTCACCGGTTCCTCTGGAAGCTAATCACTTATGTTAATGGTTTTAAATATTTCAATTCTTACGTATAGGTCAGAGCTGGAAGAAGTCTATGAACAGTTCAACCAATGGCTAAACGACCCGATCGTCGACACAGAGTCCGGGGAAAATAAAAATCGAGAGTTGGACTCTCGGGATTTGGCTGTGATAAGGTACGTTAATTATTATTAGTGGACAAAGACAATCGTAGAATAGATCTCGACATCGTAACCGTAAGAACAACTCTGACGATTCGGCCTTGCGTATAATAGAGAGCATGGCTGCTGTAGAGCTTCGGCCATGATACTTTTCAGGCTTAGGAATTCCAAACTAATTCGTTTATATAACAAATACCTACATTTGATTTGCATAGATATCACATAGATCACACCGTCACCATCCCTTCTATCGTTCACTGGACATGGACCTTCACACACACATTTTCCTGTGCACGAGGAAAGTATTGCCTTAAAACGCCACGCTGGCTAAGCGCCGAGTCGGGTGGACTTGTGGTAGCAGTTACCTCTTAGTCGCCTTTTACAACACCTACGGGAAGAGATGGGGTGGGGGTATTCTAAAGCAAGACGACACCGCACGGCCAGCCGGCGGATACCACACGATCATTTTTATTTTATTTCATTTAGGACAACAAACAAAATAAAACTTCACTTAATCTATTGATAACACGTAATACGGTAAATAATATAGGGGAAAGTCCTACAGTACCGGCCGGCATCCAGTACCGGTCAGTTGCAATTTCCGAAATTCTACAATAGCTGGCGCTGAGGCAGTTATCGTCATTTAAGTAATACGGTCTCACAAGTATATGCCTCGCGCGGTGGCGATCTGTCGCGATCGGCTTACTGTCACTGCGAAGATTTGTGTTGCGCGCAGTGAACCTACGATACACAACTAAAGTTCCGTGGGTGATTGCTGGAGTTTAGACGACGAGCTCGAGAGAAGTCAAACTGGTATGTATTCATTATTTATATAGCTATTATAAAATATGTTTTACTTCGAACTTTATGCTTACATTCTTGTCTGTGGTCGAACATAATATTTTATTCCGTTCCCTACAGTACCGGCCACAAAATTGTCCTCCAGTACCGGCCACTGTTTAAGTTAATTTTTGTGTGGTTTTATTTGCTTATAGGTACACAAAGATGCCAGACAATAAAAGTGATGGTGAGATGAAGAAAAAGAAGGGCACCTGGGATCCTGCCAATATGCATAAAGCCGTGGAGAAGGTGCTGAATAATGAAATGTGTTGACATTGACCAATCAGTTGATAATTTTAAAGTAATAATTACAGAATTGTCACCGGTTCCTGATGCTTCGAAAAGAAGAGCTACTGCATGACGTCATAAAGCTGAAAGAAGTGAAATCCACACAAGTTCTCCATACAAAAAGGTGCTGGAACAGAAAAGAGCAGATAAAAGAAGAGATGAGTCAGCTAAGCGAGGCAAGAGTTTGCTTTCAGGACAAGATGTCAGCAAGAAAGGCAAGAGTTTGCTTTCAGGAAAAGATGTTAGCAAGAAAGGCAAAAAACAAAAAGAAAACCAGAGTCCTCCCCACAGATCGATTCAGGAAGAGACAATTTGTCCTTTGTGCCTTGAATTTCATGAAGAAGATTGGATACAATGTGGAAACTGCAAGATTTGGATCCATGAGGCTTGTGCAAACATATCAGAGCTGTTAAACCAATATAAGGTGGGTGGACCATGAAAGGCCATGCTCTTTGTAAGGCCGATTATTGAAAAGTCGTAGTTATTGCCATGCGATGACAAATTCCTTCTACTCACACTAACACCCATCGAACTCAAGAACACAGACGCGGCGGCGAGTCGCTCGCGCCGCTATTTTGTCAGTGGGGTCCCTCGCTTTGTTGACTTCGATCGTCGACGTTAAAATTATAATACGCGCTCACAGCAAAACGTAAGTTTTCAAGTAAATAAATTATTATTTTCTTTAAATTTTTTACACTGAATTGATATATAAGGATTTGCTATGGTACTAAAGAAAAAAAATATTACTTTATTTCCATTTTAGTTAAAATATCGGTAGTGTTCCTAGGAAAGCCAATGGTTCCTTGTAAGGCCGAACAAAAAATGGACAGTTGGCCTTGCTAGGGTACAAGGGCCTTACTAGGAACATCTAGGAATCAAGAAAATATTAATACTTAGTTTTTAGTTGTAAATACGTATGGGGAAAGGTAAAACAATGTATAAGTTCGTAATATTATTACTTGTAATAATCATGTTTTAAATTATTTTATTTTAAAACTTCATGAGTACTTATACTTACTTATTAAAAATAAAATTATGACTAAGTTTTCGTTCTTTACATAAGCATGTTAAGAACAAAATAAAATTTAATATCAATATTTTTCATTACTTTACTGCATCATGTCTTTGTTTTCCTACACCAATTTAAATATAGATTTTGCTTGTAGTCACATTTCTGTATAGGGCCTGATGTAATAGCTACCACTAGTTTCACTTTTTTGCTGCTTTCTTCTGAAAATCTCGTAATTAGTATTTGTTAGTCATTGAACAGATGGTTAAATTTAAGTGTATAATTCCAGGTTTCAAGAATGCCAGCATCAAAGCCTAGAAAAAGAGGTAGTACATGGGATGAAGAGAGTTTAAGGTGTGCCGTGGAAGCGGTACAAACAAATCAACTTAATACGAATACTGCAGCGTTGAAATTCAATATTCCGAGACGAACCCTTAGAAACCATTTACTAACCGGTAAAACTACTAAGATTATTGGAAGAATACTGTTCTCACAAAACAGTTAGAAGAAGACTTAGCTCAGCGAATTAAACGTTTTGCCAAACTGGGTATACCACTTACCCCAAAATTTATCCGGAAGCAAGCCTTTTTATTTTATGAGAGGTTTAAAATCAAGCACTCGTTCAATCTGTCTACAAGAATGACTGGACGTAAATGGCTCAAAATGTTTCTTAGTCGAAACCCATCAGTGAAATTCATACTGTATTTTCACCTGCAATAGAAAAATGAAAACCAACTCTTGTTCCAACAGTTCTTCAACTGATGCTTCATATATGGAAATAGACAATACGATCAATGATCAGCGTGGCAATATACTGCTAAGTTCAGTAGACCGGCTCAACGACGCAAATACAAATCATGACCCTCAACCATCTCTGTACGATAATCCTGTTCCAAGTACATCCGGACTACAAAAAAATATCGTTGATTCTAGCTCTGACTCTGATTTTGATTTGAATCTCAGTGAATCTTTTATCAAAAATAACTACATCAGTAAACTTCACGCTTCCGATTTTTACATTTTTTCGTCAGATGATGAATATCCCGAACAGAAATCGTAGGCTGTGGAACGAACTGCCGCAAGAGGTCTTCCCATTAAACTACGAGATGGGGTTCTTCAAGAAAGCTGTGAATAGGATTTTGCAAGGTCGGCGGCGCGCCCGCATACCCCCTGGTGTTGCAGGTGTCCATGGGCGGCGGTAACACTTACCATCACGTGAGACCGCTTGCTCGTGCGCCCTCTTCTCTATACAAAAAAAAAAAAAAGAAAGGAGAAATAACTCCAGAAAAACAATTAAGCAGACCTAAAACAAAAGCTCAACAAAAGAGTCACGAGATAAGTTCCACTAGATCTTCGGATGATGACGAACCGTTGATTAACTTAATTCAGGATAAAGAAACATCGTTTCATGCCTTTTTGCCTACTCCAAATTACGCTAAGATAAAGTCTACACGTCCACGGCAAAATGCTATAAATTATAAAGGACAAAGATTTGAATAAAAAAAGGAGTAAGAAAAACGGAAAGTCCACAAGTAAGCGAGAACAAGAAAAGAAAGACATCCATAGTAAAAATGATTCTAAAAAAGTACTGAAAAGAAAAGCACAACAAAAACAAAACAATAAAAACAGCAAAAAACCGAGAAGAAAGACGAAGAAAAGTAAAGAAGGCGAAGAAAATAAATGGTAGGTACTGTTACGCATGTTGCGAGTGTAGAATGGAAAACATGAGGAAATGTAGCGAATGTCAAAAGTGATATCACGAGGAGTGTATGGGTCTCACTAAAAATGACCTACAATTTTTGTGCCTAGATTGTGATTAAAGTACCAAAATTATTGTCCTCCTTAGTTTATAAGTTTGTTTCATAACTGAAGTTATTATTTTGTTCTATTTTCGTTTTTTAAACCATACTTGGGAAAAGTATAGGACTCGTTAGTTTTAAAGTTATAAACATTCCTGATTACAAGACTGACTATGTGCCATTATAAAGGTTGTGATTAGAGTACGAGTACATAGTCTGTAGTATCTAATTGTTTTGTTGATTAAAAAAAAAACTTTCATAGATAATATTTTTTATTATTTGGCCTTATTTGGAACATTTTTGCCTTACAAGGAACGGAACCATAAGAAGGCCATTTTGGTCGGTTATAATTTTTTTTTATTTCATTATAAATGTTATTGGCAACTTATTTGATATCGATATAATACTCATTAAAATTATTTTTAAAACGTTTTCACGAATACATTCTTAGTTTTACGATAGTGTTCAAGTAATGTTCGTTGAGTATTTTTTATGTGAATTTAATATGGTAAGTATTTAATGTTTCATTTTAATGAAAGACCTTTTTATGTAGTTTAAGTATAAGCAGATATTTTGATTGTCACAACGTTAGTTTTAAGTTAGACGATTGATTTCTTGTATCGGCCTTGTATGGAGCCTTGTTCCTTGCAAGGCCGTTTGGAAGGGTTTAATAAAACTTAAATTTAATAAATAATCATTAACTCTGCAATAAAAAAAAATATTTTATAAGTTACATAATAAAACAAAGTGTTACTTAATAATTTGTTTGTTTCATTTATCCAGTAAATAAAGGAATAATAACTGTTTAATCGTTAGAGTGGCCTTCCATGGTCCACCCACCTTATTTGCGATTATTGCCTCGTATAAATGTTCATATTTTTGCTGGCCGGTACTGGAGGCCAAATTTTTTTAGTTCGAATTTTCTTTGTTTTGGAATTTTATTAATAAAGTTGATTATTTCTAAATATATCGATATTTTATTATTTTTATTTACAGCACAAGAGTTCCTTTACTAATATCAGCAGGTATTACAAATGTAACCTAAGGGATTTTTATTTTATTCTAAATAAACCTTAGGGTGACGGTACTGCCGAACCCTACCCTAATTGTACAACCAGCACCGTTGTCTTTGAAACAAGTATTTAGGGAGAGATATGTTAACATATTTATTAATATCTATTGATACATAGGTAATAATTACAAAAGTATCTATAAAATATGTACTATAAAAATGTATGTAGTACGATAGGTGAAACTAAAGGTTTTTAGAATTGGCTACTGTACAATAAGATAGAAACAAAAACAAGGGACACTGAATCTTTTGAGAATCTAAAAATGAAGTCAGATGTAAAGGTGGAAGTTGTTTTATTGCTTTTTGAAGTGGGTATTCTCCGCGACAATCGATACACTTTTTCATGCGATGAAATCATTGTGTGTAGTATTCAGCCCGCCCTTCTACCTATATATGCCTATATATAGTTGTTTATTTTATTCCGATCCGTTACAGAGTTCCCACGGGAATCAGCCTAATATCATTCAGCCTAAATCAGCACCGCTAATTGCCAGCGACTTCGTTCACTTGAACTTTCTTTGAAGGATTTTCTGTGGGAATTTCATAATTTATCTGTATAAAAAGTACCCGGACAGAAAGACAAAAATCAAATGTTGTTTTGGGCTCTGTATCACATGTACTTATCACTGCAATGACTTTTTCAAAAAATATTTCATTTACAGACACGGCTGGCTCTATTACTATTTTATTATATGTATAGATTACTACATAATAATTAATACATGTGTTAATTACAGGTTCGCGGGCTCTCTCCTAAAGCGCACCCTGAGCGAGTCGCTGGCGGGCGGGGGTGGCGCGAGCGGGGCGCGGCGCGACGCGGACGCGGCCGAGCTGTACGGGCGTGAGCGCGCCGCGCCGCACCGCCGTCTCGCGCTCGCTGCGCGCTCGGTCAGCCTCGAACTCGCGAGGCACAGGCACCGGCTCGCAGCGCACTTGGTAAGGCGCCAACTACACGAGCGAGTCTCTCGGGCCGATATCCTCGCTCGTACAGATTGCTCGGCGATAGCTCATATATAGTTACCATTGAAATTAATGGCACGAGCGAGGATATCGCCGTGAGACTCGCTCGTGTAGTTGGCGCTTAAGTTCCAGCCTTCAACAACTGATAAAATCTGACTATAGTATTAGCTAACTCAGCATCGGCACGTTTACAAACTTAAAATAAATATATACATATAAAGAGAATGTCCTGAATGACTGACTGATTGATTCATCAAGGTCGAGCTGAAACCTCTCAACCTAGAAACTTCAAATTTGGGCAATAATTTATTTTATCACGTAAAGACTTTTACTAAGAAGGGATTTCTCGAAATTCAAACCATAACTGGATAAAACGGGATGTCAAACTTTGTATGGAAAAAAATGTTTGATGGCCTTATTAATTTAAAACTTGGTATACATACCGTATTCTACAATATAAATATAAACCTGCCCCTGGCACTATAAAAACAGAGAAACCTCAACAGGATCCTTATAAAATTATTCGTTCGTAAACGAGTTATTACTGTAATATTAATATTTTGTGTATATATTTTTATTTATTTACGACATTTACATATTTCCTATATGGTAATTGTCACATATAATATAGTTTACACAACATCAAATTAATGTTCATATTCGTTGCTCTAGGTGCTAGCATCTGCTAACCGAATGAACAGATTTATTCTACAACGTTATATTTGCGGTTGGCGCTATCTAACAGTTTATTGGATGAGTTGATAATGATCTGCAAAGTAGTTTGTATTTGTGGGAATGCTCGATTGGCTGATACTGTTTACTCATACACCCTTACTGTGTTGTGGGCAAATCATTAGTGCATTGGTCTAAAAGGTGACACGATGCTTTGTTATTTTATCAGTATTGCTAAAGTTGTCTATTATGCGGAAAACAATAATAAACTTTAGAATGCATATACATAAATAATGTAAAGGATCTAAAGTTTTGTACTCATATAAACTATTAACTAAACCATACTGTAGAACACCAGAAAAAATCATGGAAAAACAGTCATAGTCAACAGAAATGTCAGTATAAAATTACACTTAATTACACGCCTCTGACTAATAAGTGTATAAGATAGAAGTAGATATGTACAATAGTAGGCTTACACTAAATTTACATCATACGACGAAATCACCACAGCTGTCTGTAAATACACTTGCTTAACGAAGTTCCTGTCCACTCGTTTATTGTCATTCACACGTTGCTATGTTTTGACAGAAACGCAAAGTAAAAGAGTCTATACCGGAGAAGATATTAGAGAGCACCCGCCAAAAATCAGATGAGGAGAGAAACGAGGACATTGACATCCATCAGTCCAGATCATTCAGTACATCCACAGAGACTTGCTCCACGCAAATATCCAACCCAAACTTTAGGGAGAAAAAGTTGAATTGGGTGATAAGCATGATAGTAGAGACCATTGAAGAGACGATTGAATGCGAACCGGTCACTATAAAATTAAAGAAACCAAAGGTCAGGCGTACTCCTGTCTGTCGCTAATCTTCAGTCTATCATGCCAATATATTACTAACAAGTCATATTTATGATATTTGTCACACAAACTATTTTATATCGTCTTTGCTTTCTGTCGAAACATACTGATATCGTATATGGTTGTGCATGATTTGCCATAGTTGCACCGTTTTGAAAGCGCACAAGTAAAGCGTGTCGTTTACACTCCATGTTGTATTTTAAAATAACACACCAATTGACATCACATACCTGTAGATACCTAAAGTACATCACACTCCTATAAATCATCTCTATGTATTGATAAACCCTGTTTTATCCTAATTATAATTAAATGCAATAATAAGGGATGATAACATTGTGTAAATATTAGTGAGGTTTTCCATATGGCTGAACCTTGGGGCCGACACAGACCAGGCGAAGCCCAGCGCAGCGCGATTTTCATTGACAAATAACAATCAACTTTGTAGAGATTGGAATAAGTTCTAAAATTCACTCACGCACCAACCAGTCTCCGAGGGCGTAAGCGAATGTAGACGTAGCTCTAATGTGCGGTAGCGTGACTGCTCGAGTATGCGCAGTATAGTATGCCTAGATATGATAGTTCGTCTAGTGTGCGTGGCGACTAGGAGCCTGCGTGAACATGCTCTGCGCTGCGTTACGCCAAGTCTGCGCTGGTCCTTAACCCCTAAGAAAACTTGGAATTCATCAAGTACTTTCTTTTTGAAACGCAACAGCGGGCGCTTGCCAAGGGCGTGTTTAATTTGCAGATAATTGAACAGTCATTTATATCAATGGTCCTCTATTAACTTTTGAACGAGTACCTACCTACTCAAATGTAATCGAATTTTTTTATGAAATTCAACACTACAATTTCCCTCTCAATCCTTGATACATATTACTCGATAATTGTTTGCAGCTGAACCAGTTAGCTCACAAGATAGTATCGGGCGGGTCATGCCGGCCGGTGGCGACCGGGAACTGGGGTTGCGGGCGGCGGCAGCGCGGTCACGCCCAGCTAAAATTGCTCTTGCAGTGGCTTTCATCCAGCGTGGCCGGTGTGCCCGCGCTCATATACTACACCTTCGGCAACGAAAAATTGTTCAAGGTAGGATCGGTAACAAATTCTGTACGACGATAGCTAATAGTTCACTTGTAAATACTAATTACGATTTCACTATTTTTCATAATACACTGGTTAAAATGAACCAGTGTCACATTAGCACTCAATATGGGCGGTTTTATTTAACATACACGCTCCTGAACACAACACTGAATCCTTGGGATACGAGTACAACGTTCCTTGAATGCTAACACACATGACATATTAATGTAAATATCAATCCCCACATTTATCGGTCCTTCAGGCTTGAATTGAATATGCACTCCTCCTCGTTGCATCCTAACATTTAACATTAATATTTTACTCGTACATGCACACATTATTTAACATTGATGAGGGGGGGAGTGCACGCTGCAATCCAACAGCCGTTTAGGGGGGGCTCGACTGGCCACGTTACCAGTCTTGAAATGTACTGCATTTCCCACTTTATCTTATTTCCCCAATGTACGTACGTGTTTCGGTAGTGAGTGAGATGTGCTAGAGCCCATTCCCATCTTATCCCTCCCCATTTTCCCAACTCTTTCTCCAAATCCATTCCTAAAGGTAAGTCCAAAGGTAGGCAGCGCATCCGGAGGCGTGCCAACGTTTGTCATTTTGGACTAATGTTGGCATGTATCGCGGATGTCTATGGACGACAGACAGTATCCACTCACCATCAGGTGGACTGTATGCTGGTCTGCCGCCTTCTTTCGTACATAAAAAAAAATAACATAACATTATTTTTAATAAACAGAAACTAGATATACCACCCTAAGATCCCATTCGTTTTCGACCATCATTGTTATTTATCATCATGTAACCTATGAAACAATAATAATTATGTTGCAGTTGGACACCCTGGTCAGAGTGCTAGTAGACAGAAAATGGACGGTGGGCCAACTCGCGCGGGCCGTCCTGAAGTATGCGCGGCAAATACTGAACGAGCCCCACGTGATATCCGACAACCACTCACTCTTCGACGAACTCATCGGCATTGAGAAAGTGTCCGATGACGTGTAGCGGCGATATTTCGCGTACAATAAATATTTTCCGTGTCAATCTGATACCCTAACCTCTAAACTGTACTCTACGTACCTATACGTGAATATAAATACCTTCTATACTCCATACCTGTTATGCATAATACAGTTTAGACTACTTCTATGAAGCAGAGATATTTTTATTCTAAACTTCTGCTAGCAGTCTCAATTATGCTTATGGATAACAATAGTACACCCTTATTCATTTATTGTAACAATATGTGCGGTCTTCTTGAAAATACAAAAGAACTCACGTGTAGGATGGCGATTAAATATCACACGATAATACCTACTGGGCGTATCATAGAGGGAAAGTGTTAAATTATCGTCGAAAATCTCAACGTAAAGGTTTATTTATTGAAACCGAGAGCTATGACTGACATACCTGCTTCGCGAATTATATAACATTATTCTTTGGTACTTTCTGGTCTTTCAAATGTTGAAACCTATAAGCAGTTGCTGCTTTTTGACCGTGGTCCATTTGCGAAAGGTGGGATACTTTTATAATTTTATATCAATGAGATCCATAGACAAAGAATAACACCAGATTGGACCTCGGCGTATGCACGCACTATAAGACAGCGATAACTAATACGTTCAATCTCCATTTGTTTATTTTTTACACCTAACACAATTCGGTAGAAGTTATATAAACTACAAATAGTTTCAAATTAAATTATTTCGTAAAAATACAATGATGTCTGCTTTGGCTTTATTTGCCACCAAAACAATAGCCACCAATTGAAGAAACCAATACGCAAAGAGATAAGAACGGTCTCTATCTCGCTTTCTCTTGATAATTTTGAATACCTATTTTGTTCTAATAATTATGCTGCATTCTAAAACATACGAAATTCACTCTTTAACAATCTAAATGTTAGCAATGCATCCTTTTCTTATTCATAACACAAAAAGAGGCGCAGCATGATTCAGTGTTAAAAAGCGCCATTCGCACGTTTTGGACCTCAGCCTTAGCTATTGTTGTTATTATTATTTATCTAGTGGTAATTCTTCACTTAAATTCTAAATAAAGAGAAAAACTATATGCGTATGATAAAGGATTTGCCTCCGTTATCTAACTCAAAAATAATAGGGAATGTACCACGGTCTGATACACCAACGAAACATTTGTTGCATTTACAATCAAATAGCCTTATGTAATTGGGTATATTATTGTCCAATATCTTTATAGCGATGTGATTTAGGCAGCTGTGTCTTATCTACACAATATTTGTGCAGTTTTTAGATAGTGTTTACGACAGTAATGTTTAATAAAAGCAATATTAGCGTTTGAAGTTCTTAATGATCAATATTTTTATACAAGTGATCTATCAATTAAAGTACAAGTATTTAAATATAATGTATTATATCATGTAACTGATAATGAATTTAAATAAAGTTATAAAATAAATTTGAATGTAAAACAAAACAATTTTACATTTATAATTGTAGGAATAAGGTAATGCATCAGTAAGACTGTATCTCTTATAGTAGTACTTCAGTAATTGTTTTCTCCGCTATCAATAAATAATACGAGCCCTACCGTAACTGACCCACGACACCACCAAGCCGCATCAGTGATCTAAGTGTCGTGCGGAATTTCTTTACCCTTCTGCTCTACTGACCAGTGGTCTAGAGGGTAAATTTGAAAATGGTATGATCCTTCATTGCCCGCGCCATTACTAAGGGCACAGTTTCCTACTAAAGGATCACATAATTTTAAAATTTACCCGCGAGACTTCTGGTTAATAGTGCACGAGGGAATAGGAGTACCTATTAGAATGTATCCTATATGCATTGTCATTATGTATTTGTAAATATCAGACGTATATCTTCATCTTATACTTGGCTTTTGTTTTCTACGGCACTATTAGTAAATATTGCCATAATAAGCATATGCACATCGCCACTTGTATAGTTTCATACTATAATTATTATAATCTTGAATTACATTGCTAGAAACTAGACTTCGACATGGTCTTCCATAGCATGAATCTCAATGTGTCCAAAGATTTGTTAATTTTGTGTAACTAAATTATTGAATACTTAATCAATTGATGCGAAATAAAAAATATTTGCGTCGCAAATACGTGTACACTTATTTTAACATCCTGAACCCAGGTCTTGAAACCGATTTTAAATTTTTATCTCCTCTCCCGCGGCTCTCGATCTGCCACGTTCTTCTGCTCTTGTAATCCAGCTACTATCTGATTCTAATTTTAAATCAATATATTTTATACAAAAAGAAACATACTTGTAATGAAAGATAAAATTTAATTAATATATTTTATTATAAACAGTAGTCGTAAATATTATAATTACCCTATATTACACGGTATGAGACGAGTTGAACTGTAGTCGGAGTGCTTTATCCAGTAAATATGCTTCAAACACATGACAGATAAATAAAATCCATAGATTATTAATATTATAGTGTAACTTTTACTAAATCATAAAACAGTGATGGATACACATTCGACATGGCTATTGTCAAATTTGCAGATCAATACAAAAAAAAATAGATATTTATATATTTTCACATTCTTAAATACAGTGGTTAAATTAAATGATAAACCAATAGTATTGGTATAAACAAAATAACTGTATTATAGTATAACTATCCTATTTACGCTTACATATCCAATACTATTGGTTAGGGATTTATTAGGTAAGGCTCATACACAAGCCATAAAATGCGTTTGCTCCAACTGTAAAATGCGGCCCAATGTCCTTACAGTTGTATCGATGTGACTTTGCTCCCTTTCATTTTTGTTGCTAGTGAATGTAAGAACCTAGCGCTTGCGGCTCGTGCGTTTCACATGTGGTCGGCGCGCACGATTTATTCCATGTTCACCAGTTTACACTTTTGTCGGGTGTCAATTTTCTTCCATATTCGCCAGAACTCAACTATATTTTTGAAAATTTGGCAACAATGGAATTGAAGGAAAAAGATGTAAAAGGTTTAATGTAAGGTTATTTTAATTAGACATACCACAACTATCAATCTACAATTCTAACTTTTTTTCATATTAAACTTATTTCGGAATTAACTCTTCCTCTGAACTAAAAATAATCTCTTATTAGTAAGATTATAAGACAAAGAGGTTTTTATTAACATTTTAAGTGGCCAGTGAATAAAGGAAGTACTAACTCAAAATATGAAGTATGTTGTTGATACTCATACATGCATATAAATGTAAGTACGTCAAGTAAAAAATCTGATTAAAGTGGAATTGGAATTCCATTTATGTTATATCTGGTGAACGTGGAATAAATCGTTCCCACGATTTGGATCGCAGGTTGGAACTATTTCGTGCTTGTATAAAAGTCAATATTATTTTCCTATATGAACGTTTGGCGGCCACATTTTATGGTCGAATCAACTGTACAGTTCAAATGCGGCTCGTATTTAAAGGCTTTAAGCCGTGCTTTTGGGGTTCTGTGGAAACACCACCACTGCCTACACATACTGAAAACAATCGTAAGAATCGCCACTAACAGTATTTACATAGTCACTCACAGCACATTATTGGTATCGTCAGTTGTACACGCTAAAAGAAGAGTCCTCTCATGCGTCGGCCCATGCTCTGTCTGTCGTAAAGCACGTTAAATCTGTTCACCAGTTGATTAATAGCATTGCAGCCCTTTGTGATTGTGCCCAAGTACGTCATGAGAGCGACGTCGTTGCATTGCTGTGGAGAGGGAAGTACAGGTAAATAAATGGAAAAATAAAATCACATGGCGTCTTTTGAAATATTCTTATGACGGCTTAGAAACTTATCATTCTAAAATGTATATACATGTAATATACATTCTAAGAATACAATGTATTCTAATGTATATTCAATCGTCATGTTTTTAAAATAATAAATTAATTGTCAATAAGATGTCATTCGAAACATAATTCTTTAACATATTATATCAAATCGAATAAAATAATTTGCATAAATGTAGGTGAGAAGATTTTACAAATGCGGTTTATGCCAACACATTTGCCGTTTCTGGCGTAAAAATAATTGGAAACAAAAAAACAATACTTAATTATTAGAGAAAAAAAAACAACAATAATTAGAAAAATAAAAATAAGTTCATAGATAATTAGAATGTCAAATTAATAATTACTATAGAATGTCATTTAGGTTAAGTAGAAAGGTTTTAAATTTTAATATAAGATACTAGCTGTGCCCGGCATGCGTTGCAATGGATAAGATTTTTTTTTTGTCAGAAAAATTCGCGGGCGCGCGCGCACAACTCACCAAAGTTTCATCGAAATCGGACGAATGGTATAGGAACACATAGAAGACGAACAAACAAACATTAATTTTTATATATTAGATTTTTGGTCACAATATACAGTAGCTACACATGCTTAATATTGAAGTATTCTTGAATTTAATAAAAACATTTGTCAACTAATTGTCATTATATACAAATCGTAGTTAAATTTATTAATAGGCAAAATTTTAATTCTATCAGGTAAATGGTTGAAAACTTTAACGACATACAATAACTGTTTCTGCGATACATGTCTGTTTTTATATTTGGCAGTATTAATTCGTGGGGAAATCTGGCATTAAAATTTTAAAAAATATTTTCTTTTCATAAGTAAATCTAGATTCATCTTAACAAATTTGGATATTTCGTAAATGTATATACATGGGACAGTAAGTAAATTTACTTGTTTGAATAAAGGCTTATAGGTAGTTATAGGAGATACATCACAAATAGCTCGTATGCATTGTTTTTGAGTTATGAATATTTATTTTAACTGAGTTGCCCCACAGTACGAGTACCTGACGTTACATGTGGCTTGTACGCCATGATACGCTTTTAGTGCTGTTTCTTTCCCGTTATTTTTGTTAAACGCCACAATACATAGGCGAAACGATTTTTTTACAACTTTTGTCAACATGTACCTTCCAAGAAAATTTATCGTCTAGTGTTATGCCCAAAAAATTAGTTAGTATCTGTTAATAGTAGTTTTTTTATGTACGAAGGCCGCAGACGAGCATACAGTCCACCTGATGGTAAGTGGATACTGTCGTCCATAGACATCTGCGATACATGCCAACATCAGTCCAAAATGACAAACGTTGTTACGCCCCCGGATGCGCTGCCTACCATTGGAGATATAGGAATTACTGATGGGCCGAATGTGGTTTGAACCGAACCCGAACTTCGGCCGAACATTCGGTTAAAATGAAAAGTTCGGCCGAACTTCGGTTCAATTTCGCGCGCTTTCTCGAGTGCGACACGTCGTGACTTGTTTACGCATTTAGTTCAATTATTGCTAGATGTACCCCGCCCGCACACCGCACTCCCACCGCGTGGCCCGGAGCCGGCCGGTCATTAGCAAATACGTCATCGGCGTGTCGCGTGCGATTGTTTACATTCAACAAAAATAATTGTTTTAAGTGGATTGACGAGGTTTTAGGTGTAAGTTTTGTTACTGGCTTAATGCAAAAATGAGTGCAAGGAAAAAATCAAGTGTTTGGACATTTTATACAGAAACTGACCAACTAAATAAAGTGAAATGAATTTATGTGATTCGCTGATATCTCGTGGTGGTAGTGGACGTTCAGCGTCTACTTCTGCACTGAACAACCACCTTCGTGTGAAGCATAATCGAGAATACGCACAATTACAACATCCCGTTCATTCGCCAAATCCGATCCTACCTTCAACAAGAACTTCAACGTCGAACACTACTGAGGAGATACCTGCAGTGGTGGAGTCATCATTACGTCAAGCGACCATTGAGGGCTCATTTGAAAGTAAGTGGAAAATAGATGACCCAAGGGCTAAACAAATTCACAGAGCCATAGCAGAAATGATCTGTGTGGATAATCAACCTACATCTGTCGTAGAAGATGCTGGATTTAATCGGTTGGTAGCCATATTAAAACCAAAATACCAGATGCCCAGCCGAAAATACATTACTGAAACGGTTATAGTTGAAATGTATGATTACTGAAACGGTTATAGTTGAAATGTATGAACTATTAAAAAAGAAGATTTTCGACCAACTATCCGCAGCTAAAACGATTTCAGTTACAAGCGACATGTGGACGTGCATCAATAATATGCAGTGTTTTTTAAGTTTTACTGTTCACTGGCTTGACAACAAGTTTGTACTGCAACATGGGGTGCTGCAAATGAAATCGTTTTCAGAGCAGCATACAGCGCATAATATCCAGTGTGCCCTAGAAGAAATAGCTGAGTCATGGAACATCTCAAACAAAATAAATGTTATCGTCACAGATAACGGCCGTAACATTGTGAAAGCCGTAAATGACAGTCGTTTTGAAGGAAAAACGTGCTTCATCCATACTTTGCAACGAGCAATTCACGGTGCTTTGGAAGCGCAGGAAAGTGTTAATGAAGCAATAGCGGCAGGGCGTCGTATAGTGACTCATTTCAATCACTCCAAACCGGCTCAAGAAAAATTGCAGCTGATACAGACTGAGCTCAATACACCCAAGCACAAACTTATTCAAGACGTCAGCACCCGCTGGAATAGTACTTTTTATATGGCTGAAAGGTTAGTGGAGCAAAAGAGAGCGATTTCGTTATACGTATCTGACAACAGTAACACAATAAATTTTCAAAATTTGACAGAGAGACAATGGGATCTTCTTAAAGAATGTCTTACCTTACTTCAACCTTTTGAAGAAATCACAAAAAAGATGAGCTCTTCCTACTCCAGCATATCAGAGGTCATTCCCAACTTTACGATTCTTTCGAGGTATTTGACCAAAGAAGAAGTTCAAGTGGCTTGTTCTAATGTGAACACAATGCGTTTGTCACTAAAAGAAGGACTTGATAGGCGTTTTCGGGGGATTGAAGATGACAAGTGCTATAGTCTAGCAACATTGATAGATCCGCGCTACAAAATGAATTTTTTTACACCAGGTAACGTACCAATGATCAGACGAACTTTCCTGGCAGAATTTGTAAGAAGGAGCGAGGATATCGGTTCAAGCAGTGATGAAGAAGTTGTTCAGTAAGCACAGAGATACATACCATCATCCAATAACGAAAACATACATAGAACGTTCTGGAGCTGCTACGAGGAACTAGCAGCAGTAAAGTTACCACTAGATGTAGAAGAGACCAAAAGTCCGATTGCGTCAGAGCTAGACAGATTTCTCAATGAAGTTTTGCTACTCAAAGACTTATATCCATATGGCTGGTGGGCTAAGAATAAAGACAAGTTCCCTAACATGAGTTATTTGGCTCAAATATATTTATCGTCTCCTGGAAGCTCTGTATATTCTGAGCGACTTTTTTCGGAGGCAGGAAACGTATACGAAAAAAAACGTAACAAACTTCTACCAGATAAGGCAGAGTCTTTGGTGTTTTTGCATCATAACCTGCCTCTAGTAAATTTTAAATATGAGTGAGTAGATAGATGAGAAAAGTTTGTTTAATTTGATTGTTGAAAAAAAATACCCTTCAATTATTGTAATAAAAAAATACTTGATGTTAATGAATGTTTAGTTTGTGAACCAAAAACGTGATTTTTTTATTCAATTTACGAATCCAGATGTTTGTTAGAAAAATACTAAGTTTAGTTCATTTTTGTAATAGTATGTCTAATTTTTATGTCTAATTAATTAGGCAGCGATTTTCAAGACTAATAAGAAGAACTGATTTAATTTAAAGTTAACATTTACAATGTTCTTAACTAGAATAAATGACCATGAGTGAGTAAAAGACATAATTTTATTTTACAGTAAGTAATGCTATTCTAATTCTGTTAAATTTCTGTCAAAATAGTGCCAGTAGGTATTATTTTTTTTTGTGCCGAATGTTCGGCATCTGAACCGAATTTCGGCCGAATGCCGAAGTTCGGTTCAAGCTGCCGAAATTCGGTTGAACCGAATGTGAACCGAACTTCGGCCCATCCCTAATAGGAATGGATTTGGAGAAAGGGTTGGGAAAATGGGGATATAGGGATTGCAGCGTGCACTCTCCCCTCAAATACTTGGTTTTTATAACCAATAAATACTTCAATTAATACTTGTTTTTTTTATAATTTACTTGAAGCTTTTCTTTACCTTTATATTGGAATTGTATATATTTTGTTTTATTAATATTCACTCTTAGGTTACTGATATGAAGCCAGCTTATTATGTTCCTCAATAGTATTATATTATTTGTGTAGTTCACACATTCCTTTTTATTATTTGCTATCACTACTGAGAAATCATCTGCATAGAAGGTGTTGCATAGAATCGTTAATGTACAATAAAAACAATAAAGGCCCCAAGATAGTGTGCATTGTATTTAATTATATTTAGTTTGTGATTGTGGTGGGGCTCTAGCACGTACGTGCATTTAGAGTCAAAACTTGTCAGTTCTACGTATTGCGTTTATTGTGTCAATGTCTGTTGGGAATAAAAACATAGTATCATTTCGACGACCCCTACGTAAATCATCGAAACCTAAAATTGTCGATTTTCTTTTAATCGTCAAAGTCGAACCCTTGCTTATGGCAGAAATTTAATCCGTAAAACAACAAACATTTCCAGAGTAGTAGTACCATAAGCAAACTTTAAAACACTGGTGAAAAGTATCAAAAATTACTTTCGATGATTTACGTAGGGACCGTCGATTTATGGGTTTAATATCATAATTGTTATAATTTATGTCATTTTTAGATTCATTATTATTAGTCAAATTTATGAAATACTCATTGAATACATTAGCAATGTCATTAGGATTATTAATAATTTTATTATTATATATAATTTTGTTTGTGATCGTGATTAATAAATAAATTCTTTGCATAGGACAATGGGCAACCTGTTTAATTGTAATATATTAAATATATATATAGGTAGGTATAACTTAAGTTATAATACAATACAATCACAGTTAGAATGAAATAGAATCACCACTAGTTTCTATTACTTAAATTATTGCCCATTCTCCCGTGGCGCTGTTGCAACTGAACACTGATTTCTTTTTTAAAAAGGGGTTATTTGTTACCGAAATAAACTCGTCTAATTTCTTTTTAAAGGTATATTGGGACATGGACATTGGGTAAGGTAATAATCATGCACGGTGGTAAATCATTCCAAATTTTTGCTGTAGAAAATATGAAATCATTTTATGTTTCGGTAAGTCCATCATATTCGCACACTTACTACGCGATTTCATGATCTCCCCCTCTTCAGACTACATTTCAATGTACTGCCTATGGTCCGTTAAATAGGATTGGAAAAATTCATGATGATGATCATTTCATGATGATTTGCTAATACCGTTGCGTTGAGAGGGAAGTTTGAATACGTCTGGGAGGGGGAGAATGCATGTTGCAATCCCACAGCCGCTGGGTGCACTCCACCGGCCACATTACCCCAACCTCACAGAACACTATCGTAAAATGTGCTGCATTTTATGTTTTATCCTATTCTTGTAATGTTTGTACGTATTTCGGTGGTTAGTGAGATATGCCAGAGCCTATTCCCATACCAACCTATCCCCCTACAATTTCCCAGCCCTTTCTCCAAACCCATAAATCTCCCAACGCATCCGGGAGCATGCCAACGTTTGTCATTCTAGCTAGATGAATGGCATATTGTCTTATTGTTAAAATGTGCAAAATGTTAACGTCAAAATAAATATGTGATAAAATGACAAATTCTTTAGAAGAAAAACAAACTAGGATATCCAGTTGTATTTGGGGACCAAGCATTAGAACATTAAGAATACTCAAAAAAAATTCTTCTTCTTCTTCTCAGCCCTTGGACGTCCACTGCTGGACATAGGCCTCCCCCATTGTCCGCCATTTAGACCTATCGGCAGCGACCTGCATCCAGCGGGTGCCCGCAACCTTTATGAGGTCGTCTGTCCATCTAGCAGATGGACGTCCTCGGCTTCGTCCGCCGGTACGTGGTCTCCATTCGAGAACCCGTCTGCCCCATCGGCCATCGGTTCTTCGAGCTATGTGCCCTGCCCACTGCCACTTCAGCTTGCTAACCCGAGAGGCTATGTCGGTGACTTTAGTTCGTCTACGGATCTCCTCATTCCTGATTCGATCACGTAGGGAAACCCCGAGCATAGCCCTCTCCATAGCTCGCTGTGCGACAGTGAGCTTATTTATGAGGCCCATAGTCAGAGACCACGTCTCGGTGCCGTAGGTCATCACTGGCAACACACACTGGTCGAAGACCTTCGTCTTCAAGCACTGAGGTATTTTGGACGAGAAGACGCTGCGTAGCTTCCCGAACGCTGCCCAGCCGAGTTGGATTCGTCGATTGACCTCTTTCTCGAAGTTGGACCTACCTAGTTGGACCGTTTGGTCTAGGTAGACGTACTCGTCAACAACTTCGAGAATCGAGCTCCCAACTGAAACTGGGGTGGGCACGACATGGACATTCGACATGATTTTCGTCTTGTCCATGTTCATTTTAAGGCCCACCTGTTGGGAAACTCGATTGAGGTCTCCGTGCATTGTGCTAAGATCCTCCAGCGATTCTGCCATGACCACGATATCGTCGGCAAATCGAAGGTGAGTGATGCATTCGCCATCAACGTTGATGCCGAGTCCTTTCCATTCCAGGAGCTTGAAAGCGTCTTCCATCGCATTGGTGAAGAGCTTCGGAGAGATCACATCTCCTTGTCTCACACCCCTCTGCAATGGAATCGGCTCCGTGCTCCCTTCCTGTAGTCGGACTGACATGGTGGCGTTGTTATACAAACACTTCAACACTTCGATATACCGATAGTCAATATGGCACCGCTGGAGGGACTGTAGCACTGCCCAAGTCTCGATCGAATCAAAGGCTTTCTCATAGTCCACAAACGCTAAGCATAATGGCAAGTTATACTCCTCGGTCTTCTGTATAACTTGCCGCAGCGTATGGATGTGGTCTATGGTACTATAGCCTTTTCGGAAACCGGCTTGTTCGGGAGGCTGGAAGTCATCAAACCTGCGCTCGAGACGATTCGTGATAACCCTCGAAAACAGCTTATAAACATGGCTCAGAAGCGAGATGGGCCTATAGTTCTTCAACAAGGTCTTGTCACCTTTCTTGAAGAAGAGCACCACCACGCTTCTGTTCCATGCCTCCGGCGTAATACCTTCGAGCAAGACGGAATTAAAGAGCTTCTGAAGGACTTTCAGTACCGGTGTTCCACCCGCTTTCAGAAGCTCTGAAGTGATTCCGTCTTCACCCGGCGCCTTGTTGTTTCTAAGCTGTTTGAGGGCCATCCTAATCTCGTACAGGCTGATGTCCGGGATGTCTTCGGTATAGTGTCGGGTCAACTTGGCTCTTGGGTCTTTGGCCAAGTTGCCAACAGGTTTAGCGACCGAGGTATACAACTGTCCATAGAACTTCTCGATCTCCCTCAGTACCTCTTGTTTGTCGGAAGTGACACTGCCGTCCTCCCTCTTCAGCTTCGTCAACTGGCTCTGCCCAATAGATAAGTCTGTTGCGAACACTTTGGAGCCTTTATTCCGCTCTATCGTCTCCTTAATACGATTAGTATTAAAGAGACGGATGTCGTGTCGCAAGGACTGGAGAATCCGTCTATTGAGCTGCCGATATGCTTCCGCGTCATCAGGAGTCTGCAGTGCCATCGAACGTCGTTCCGCCAAGAGGTCGAGGGTGTGGTCGGTGAGCTTTTGGGGTCCATCTCTTCGACGATGTCTGAAGAATTTAGACCCCACCGTATGGACAGTTTCTACCAACCTGTTGTTGATATCGTCAAAAAAAAATTTAGTGAGTCAAAATTATTTGGAATCCGAATGGATGACCACCCTTCAGCTTAGAGTAGCATTCAGGGAAGAGGCAGTCTAGTATTACTGTACTCACATTATACTCGTAGAAGTGCGTGCAGAATTGCTGTGATGTGACTTGACGTGACAGGCGATTGGCGAGGGCGCGGGCCTCGCACAGCAGGGTGAGCTGTGGCAGCAGACGTCCGTTGCAGATTGTTCACATTGTCTAGCATTGTCTGGAATTACTATACTCACGTTATAGAAGTGCGTGCAGAACTGCTGAGGTGAGCAGTGGCAGGCAGTTGGCGAGGGTGCGGGCCTTGTGCGGCAAGGCGGGTCACGGCTTTAGCCGGCCGTCGCGGATGCACACACATTGTTTAGGTTTGTCTGGTATTACTTTACTCACGTTATAGAAATGCGTGCGGAACTGCTGTGAGGTGAGCAGCGGCAGACGGTTAGCAAGGGCGCGGGCCTCGCGCAGTAAGGCAGGTCGCGGCTGCAGCCGACCGTCGCGGATGGCGCGCACGGTAGCCAGCACCGCTCGCACGCGGCACACCAGCATCTTGATCGCAGACCGCTGGGCGGTCAGGTGCTCGGCCACTGGGCCAACACAAAAAACTTTAGTATCTCTTTACTCAATTAAAAAGCAATGCATTACAATGTAAAACGTCACAAAACAATTCTTTCCACAAAGAAAAAATCCCTTAAGGTAGTAGGCGTATCCTTTAGACAAAATCGCTAACCTACCGCCTACGTTTGCTTCAATGCACTCAAAGACTGGTAGATGTGTTAGTGAATTTTTTATCATATTCCAATGTTAACAAAGTTGATTGTTGTTTGATAATGATAACTGCACTGCACTGCGCTGCGCTGCGCTTCACCTGGTCTGGGCCAGCCCTAAAGGTAAGGTGCCAAAGTTCATTATACCCGACTAATACTGGCATGTATCAAATGACACGTGATATGGACGATAGATATATACTAATTCACTTAGCACCAAGTGGAATATCCACTCGTCAGCCACCTGTTCAAATAAAAAAATATTTACAATACATGTATACTAGATTATTTAAAAAATATTTGTTTAAATACTTTATTTAATAACAAACATATTGTGAATTATTTTTTTATAGTAAATAGTAATACGGGCAAGCGGCCCACATGCTGGTAAGTGGCTACTGCCGCTCATGGACGCCTGCAACACCAGGGGGTATGTGGGGCACTACCGACCTTACAGAAACCTATTCAGTTTTCTTGAAGAAACCCATATGGTAGTGTAATAGAAAGACTTTTTGAGACAGTTCACTCCCCAACCTATGGGTTCAGGGTTCGCGGTCAAGTTTTATTTAAATAGTGTGCAAATAATTATGATTTTTGTATATGAGCAAGTAAATTTGCTTACCTAAACTATTGAGTGCCGCTTCCCCCGAAGACACCCTCGCAACATGATCAACTCCAATTCTCTCAGCTTCCTCAGCGGCCAATGTGTATGTAAGTGGGGCAAGTAACATAGTGGCACGTCCATTCACTACATCTATCACTGACTCATAGAGCACCACTGGCAATTGCTACAATACAAAATAATTTCCATTTCTTTCCTTGATTTTTCACTCTCATTTTTAATTTGATAAAATTCTAACAGCTATCATTTCTGACATTTCAGTAGTCTTAAACCTTTTAGTTTGTTTCTTTTTTAATTATACATAGATTTTAATATCATTCTGTTTAAAAATTCCTTTATCATGCCAATAATAAAAATAATATACTTGCATAATCTAGTTTTTGCAATAGTTTAAATCTACAATTTAATATAACAACTAAATGAAGATGGTGTAATTTTTACAAAATATCAACACATGAGTGATAAATTATTTGGATATATAGATAAAACTCTTTATTGCACACAAAACAAAACAATAAGAGACATTGTAGACACAAAAATGCTCAAAAGGCAGTCTTATCATTGAAAGCAATCTCTGCCAGAGAACCTTTGGGTAGAGTAAATATTTTGATCAGGTAGATGGTGTACAGCAGGGGTGCTCAAACGGTCGATCGCGAGTGCTTTTTGAGTCGATCTAGAGAAAAAATATCCGATATAGAACTATTCACAGATTTTGTTTTAGTAGGTAGGTCATTAAAACAAAATGTAATGAATAAACAACTAAAATTTATTCGATCCACAATTAGGCCAGAATAACCCCTTCATCACTTTCTTTTATCGTAATAACCCCCCCTACTAGCGGCAAGAGGCGGCTTTACCAAAGGAACGCGCGGTGCTTGTCAAAGAGAAGCCGCGTTTTGGATTCCCGCCGATTTTTCTAGAAACTTCGGGCGGCGTGTTTGGCGGGAACATTCGAGACTTCGTTCGCGCCGATATAAATGTTGCGCCTGCAGGAATAGGAGTCAGTCTGAGTTGTAACTTGAAGGCGATTCGTCGATACAAAGTTTATTAATAAATAGTACAAAATGAGTGCGGCGAAGAAAAGTAAAACATATTATTTTAATAACGATTGGGAGGAAGAATTTTTCTTTTGTATGGTAAAGGATAAGTGCATTTGTCTCATTTGCCGTGCGTCAGTTGCAATACCTAAGCGTGAGAACTTAGAGAGGCATCATAAAACGGTTAATAAACACTATGAAAAGGATTTTCCGTCACAGAGTGAATTAAGAAAACGAAAAGTACGTGATTTGATAACTTGTTTGAAAAAAGAACAAACCATGTTCACAAGACCAGCCAAACAATCAAAAGCTGCAACGATCGCGTCATTTAAAATATCTCATATATTGGCGAAACACAAGAAACCATTTGAAGATGGATCGGTTATGAAGGAAGCATTTATTGAAGCGGGTGAGACTTTATTTGGAGATTTTAAAAATAAAACAGAGATTATGTCTGCTATTAGAGAACTTCAGTTATCTCGTCGGACTGTCACAAGGCGTGTTGAAGTCATGAGTCAGGACTTGGCAGATAAACTAAAACATGATATCATGAAATGTACATACTTTTCTTTACAGTTTGATGAATCCACCGATATGACAGACACTGCCCAGCTGTGTATTTTTATTCAAATGGTATTCAATGACATGTCGGCTAAGGAAGAGTTTTTGACAATGATTCCTCTGAAAGGAAAGACCCGTGGCGAATATATATATGACGTTTTCTTCAATTTTGTAACAAACTACAAGCTACCAATATATAAACTAGTGTGCATTACAACCGATGGAGCACCAGCAATGACTGGAAACAAAAACGGTTTTGTGGCATTGTGTCGAGCTAATGACGATTTCCCTTAATTTTTCTCCTTCCATTGCATTATCCATCAACCAGTTTGGTGTTCAAAAGTTCTAAACATGGAGTAGATTTGGGCATTGCAATAAAAATTGTGAATTCCGTCCGTACACGTAGCTTGCAACGACGGCTCTTTAATTGCAGTTGAGTCAGCTGAATACACTGATTTAGTTCTTCACGCGGACGTCAGGTGGTTGACTCGCGGAAAATTCGTAGAAAGGTTTCAAGAATTATTGCCCGAAATAACAGCTTTTCTGGACGAAAGAGGTGATGACACTCATATGCTGAAAAACGGAAAATGGCTGACTGATTTGGCATTTTTGACAGACATCACAATGCATTTAAACACCATTAACTTGGAGCTTCAAGGTAAAGGAAAAACTATTATTGAGATGATTAGCGCAATAAACGCATTCAAAAGTAAATTGCAACTTATGATAGATCAACTGAAAAGAAAGGATCTGAAACATTTTCCATCTTTGAAAGCAAGGATTCCTCAATTGAATTATGATATTTATGAGGCAGAATTATCAAATATTTTGGGCCAATTCGAAATACGTTTTTATGATTTCAGTAAATTGGCAAATATCGCATCATTTATGAGTTATCCTTTTTCGTGTAAAAACATTGAGGAATTAGCTACTGAAATAGCAAGTCAGTTTAACATGGACTCATGTTCTGTTGAAAATGAGTTAATGCAGATTATATCAGATATACATCTCAAAGCCACAACATCTGATACAAAATTCTGGTGTTTTATATCTGAAGATAAATATCCGAATCTAAGGCAAATCGCCCTTCAGCTGACGGCAATGTTTGGGTCAACTTACTTGTGCGAGTCTGCATTTTCTGAAATGAAGATAATTAAGTCAAAATATCGCAATCGACTAGCTGACGAACATATGTCAATGATGACATATGTTCGTCAGCTAGTTGATTGCGATATTGCGATAAATGCAATCATGAGCTTGCGATTAGCACTCTGTATTTACATATCATCTTATGAAAAGTATGCTGAGGACATGCAGTGCCACGCTTCATCATCCAAAGTCACTCTTTAGTTAAGTTTAGACACTAGAACTCGTTTGTTTTGTAAGAACCAATAAACTCGCAATTTTGAATAATTATGAGTTTTTTCATTGACATTTTAGATCAGACCTACACTTACCTTGACTAAACAAATGCATATTGTGCGGAAAACTAATATCTATGCCACGATACACCCTACCTAGACGACAATCCTGCATCACACATACTTGCAGCCTCTCAGAGTCGATCGATCGTAGTCTAACAATATTGAGGTAGATCGCGAGCAGTTCAAGTTTGAGCACCCCTGGTGTACAGTATACACAATTAGATATTACGATATATATATACACATCTTAAGTCTTTATACAATATACATAAGGTAGTTAAATATTTAGTAGAAGCAGTATGATAGCTAGAATAAGAGTATTTTTTTAGTAATTAATAAACTGATTGATCTGACTTGACTCACATCTCCATTCCTGCCAGCGGGATTGAGCATCAGCATGACAGGGCACTCATTGATGTCACATATTTGGCGGTGCACTGCAATATCACGCTCTGTAGGTGTGTCACCAGTTGTGTACCAGCCCAGAAAGTCCATGTCCGAAAATACCTGTTTAACTGAAAAATGTTTTTATAAGTATATCTATATTGAGAACACAAAAGTAGTGAAACAAAATGTATTTCAGATTTTTATGTTAAATGACTTTATTTTAGAGGTATGAACAATTTTCACTTGACGAAACACTTCCGAAATCCAATATACACATATAAAAGGATTCTTCTCAAAAAAGAAAGGAGTCTCTTCTATGGAACTTTAACATAAAAGGAAATATATAATAAGGAAATATAATATAGTTTGTAAGGACTTACATTGCTCTTCCTTCAAGTTATAGTAATCCCTATCTATAATGATATCACCATCAATAACACTAAATACCAATTCAAATGAATTCATAACTTCAATGTTGCGGCCTTTTTGCTTGCCAATAACAGCACCAATTACTGAAAAATTAAGAGTAAATATATTCCTCAATTGGTTTTGAAAGACCCAGATATGTAACTATGTATGTACCCAGATATGTAACTTTTTCATTACACGTTTTCTTTACCTGTCTGTGGTGATCCTTCCTGTGCCCGTAATCGCGTCCAATGTTCCGATACATTCATAATGACTAGGGGATGAAGAGATACAGTGACAGAACCGGAAGTCGCTGTAGTCACCACCACGCTCTTGTTACCACCTCCAGGAGTCGAAGGTGAAGGAGATGTCGGGTTAGGAGGGTCTACAGCCGGCCCCGATGAAGCACTCTCTACTTCCACTTCCATCTCAAATTCAATCCTATCAGCACTAGACATTTTTATTGGAATAAGCTATTGTTCCAAACGTAAGCGAAACTAATAATTTACACTAGAATAGAACAGTAACACTAGAAATTACAACTTCAACTTTTAGAAGAATGGGATAAATTATAGAAAACAGAAAAGCACAAACATAAATGATTGAAGTTTTTACTTTTTTCTTTATAATATTATTAAGGTTTTTCATTTTTTTTTAATTTATTTGGACACTGACTTAGCCATTGGTCCACACAGCAATAGAATAGAATAAAATAGAATTGTTTTTCACGTCATTGTCCAGTTCCGTCGAAATAAGCGTATAGTAGGCTTACTGAGGAGAGGATAGTACTCAGACGGGTTCCAGCGGCGAATGATCGCCGATGGGAGTTGCCCGAGGACATAAGGGAACTGATAAGAGCCAAGAGCGCAGCCATCCGTGCTTACGACTCCTTTTCTTGTGCAGAGAACAGGCGCAGGATGCGAGCTTTACAGAGGGACGTAAAAAATCTCACCGCTGAATTCAAAAACAAGAGTTGGAACGATCTGCTGTCAGAAATCTCACCATCACATACAACCTACTGGCGGTTGGCGAGATCTATGAGAGCAGACAATACTGTCACCGTGCCTCCACTAACTAGATCGACCGGCCGTCCAGCATTTGATGATGTTGAGAAGGCTGAATGCGTGGCCGACAGCCTGGAAGCCCAATGCTTCCCTAGCCGTCAACCGGTAGACGCGTCACACGTCGACTTGGTTGACGGAGAAGTGGGGCGTCGAGCCTCTATCCCCCCATTAGACTCCCTTCTACCGGTTACGATAACAGAAATTCAGGACATCATTAAAAATCTCAAAATGAAAAATCAAACGCCCTAAGCCGAGGTCCGTTCCTTCCGCTCTCCTACCGGTGGGCGGGCGAGCCCTAAAGCTCGTTGCTGCAGACACAATTTGCAGACCTCCTGGCTGAGCGCCTTCTGCTCTCGCCCTAAACTATACATGTCCGGTGACTATTGAAAGGCCATTAGGGCCATAAGAATTTAGCCATTCCGGAAAAGAGAATAAAAAGAGCAGAGAGGACTCCTTGGATGCACACGTAAAATGTAGTCCCACGCTTTTATTTGATTATCACAAACACCGCGCACGAAAATCACTTTGAAGTTTAATAAACTACAAAACGCCTAATATACAATTTATACAATAATCAACCAAAAACTCGACTTTATTCTCGGGTTCCCACCAAAAAGTCAATTGATTTTTATTATTTGTCGTCTGTGGACCAATAAATATTTCAGTGCTCAAATAAGTTATTAAAAAAAATCAAACGCCATATTGAATCGGCCTTCTACTGACTCTACTCTAGACTATATAGGTATGCTTTATCTAATGAGTACTCATAAATAAATGTATTTAAAATATTTGTGAAATGTGTTCATTTAGTGGTAAAAGCAAAATGACTATATACTAAGTGCAAATAAAGTTACAACACGAGAGAAGTTGGATGATTGATTGTAATCTAACTATATACAAAAGCAAACCTCTAAACAAGAATTAGTTATCATCGAGGAAAATTTCCCATGTGTTAAGTTGAACAGCAGGTCAGCTGATAAAGCTTTATTACCAAATTTTTTTCTAAAATGGCTTCGGCAGCGATCAAAGCGGTGGGCGTAGTCAAAGATGTTTCCCCATTATACTATAGGATTCTGTCAAAATTCCCACAAAACTTCACATTCTGTTTCGCCTACGGATCGGCTGTGAAACCACAAATAGGCAATCAGAAAAAACAAAGTATGATAGATTTAATTTACTGTGTGGATAACTCCTACCGTTGGCATGGAGCAAACATTGAACAAAATCCATCTCATTATTCTGGTTTGCGCTATCTGGGCAAGGGGTTTGTTGCAAGATTTCAGGAGAATTGGGGTGCTAAAGTGTATTTCAACACTCTTGTAGAACTTAAACAGGAAAATGTCACTATAAAGTATGGGGTTGTTTCACAAAAAGATTTAATTGCAGATTTACTTGACTGGAATAACCTGTACCTGGCGGGCAGGCTCCACAAGCCAGTGGAGATCATAAAGGAAACCAATAGTTCCCAGTTACAAAATGCTTTACATTCAAACTTGCGATCTGCCGTACATACTGCTCTTCTTATTTTGCCTGAAACATTCTCTGAATATGACTTCTATTTTGCCATATCCAACCTCAGTTATGCAGGTGATTTTAGAATGACATTTGGTGAGAACAAGAATAAAGTAAGAAACATTGTTCAGCCTCAATTGCAGAATTTCCGTGAGCTCTACAGACCAATCTTGCAGCAATTCCATGCCTATGTAGACTTTCCTACTGGAGATGCTCAATGCCACCAGGACCTGCATCCAGAAACTAAATTACATCATTTGATGCAGCTGCCAATGATACCACAGCAACGAATAGTGAAGTTTTGGAACCATGGTGGCCTCCAGCAAGATATGGAGGATGTCCTCCGCGCAGTTGCCTATGACATAGATTGTGCTGTTATATTGCGACAGATATTAAAAGACTTGGTGTGGCAATCCAGTGTGAGGCAATCCTTGAAGGGTATATTAACTGCTGGCTTCCTGAAGTCTGTTCGTTACAGTGCAAAGAAAATAGCAAAGATGTTTTAAATGTACATATTAATTTAATCACTATACAATACTTATAATATAATCAATGTATAAATAAAGCAATTTTAATATAAGTTATTTATTTTAATTCCATTTTAGTAAATACCTGCTTTTTATTTTAGGTGAAAATATGCTTTCTGATGACTCCAGTAGTGATTCAGAGACAGGCCGATTTAAAGGTCGATCTGAAAGACAAGATGAAAGAACTAGAAATTCTTATCAAAGGGAAGACAATTATAGATTGTCTAGGAGAAGTAGACCCATTGGCAACGATAAAGTTCGAAGAGAGTTTGAAAGAAAAAGAGATGACAGGACTCACTTTGAAAGGCGTTCTAGAGAACGACACAGATACTCCAGAAATTCACCTATAAGTAGAAGGAGACATTCAAGAGAGCGAAGTCCAGGTAGGAGAAGATCAATTGACAGACATAGGCATGGAAATGAATCTATACGAAGGTCTAAACCAAGAGATCACAGAAACAGCAGTAGAGACAAAACAAGACATTCTAGATCAAGATCTCAAAAATCCCTGGAACATAGAAGGGATTTAAAGGAGGAAATAAAACGTAATATTATTCCCATGGAAAGAAGTGGTCGAACATCAAGAGAGAAAAGTAATCCAAAATCAACAGAGAAAAGCAATAAAAAGTCCAGAGACAACAATGACCAAAGATCCAAAGAGAAAGATGATCGAAAATCAAAAGAGAAAGATGATCGAAAATCAAAAGAGAAAGGTGATCGAAAATCAAAAGATAAAGATGATCAGAGATCAAGAGAGCAGAGAACATTGTCCCCTAATTATAGAGGGAAAAGATCTGAAGTACATAAACCAAAACCTTCAGAACAAAAGAGGATAAGTGAAAGTCCAATTATTGTAGAGGAACATGGAGATACTGATAAATCTGAAGAAGTTCAACTTGGATCTTACTACAAGATGATACCTGCTGTTGTCAAAGAGAAATCTGATGAATCAAGTGAAATTGACTCCTCTGATGATGAAAGACTCAGAGCCAAACTTTTAAACTTGGAAAAAGAGCTTCATAAAACTAGAAAGAAAAAGCATAAAAAGAATCACAAAAGAAAAACTTCAAAGTCCAGTAAAGATAGAGATACTTTAGCATCTGTGGAAGTGACGAGTACAACGGATATAGATAAAGTTAATTCTAAGACATCCAATGATCCTGGTCATTCTACTTTGAATAGTGCTGAGGTAACTTCAACACAAAAAAGTGTCCGAAAGGACAGTGGTGAGGAAGGTGAGATATTGAGTGATGATGATATACAAGCCCCTGATTATGACCCTGATGATCTAAGACACAAGCTAAAACGTTCAGCCCCTAAAGTTGATGTGAACACATCCAATCTCCGTGAGCATATGAAAACTAAGACAGATATATGTGGGCCAGCCCTGCCGCCGCATTTACAACAACGGTACAGACACAGTGCTTCACCTGATGTAGAAGGACCGGCACTACCTCCACACCTGACAAGCAAGGATAAAAACATGGGTAATATAATTATAAAAAACAAACTTATTAATTATATTCTATAAATGGAATGTTTGTAACAAGGTTCTTATTTACAGGACCTTCAATTCCTCATGACATGAGGAAGGTACTGGCTGACAGTGAAGTAATTAAGTATGAGATTTCTGATGAGGATGTTGGTATTGGTCCATTGCCTGCCGGAACTGAAGACAAGTGGTCAGATGCTCACAAACGTTTAGAGGCTCGTGCATTAGACATGAAAATTAGGAAGTTAGATGGGCATACACTGCAGAAATCTGATATCAAGTCTCGAGAACAATGGATGTTGGAGTTGCCAGAAGCCAAGGCTAAATACTTAGGTTTAGAAGCTCGAACCTTTAGGGCTAAGGAGGGGCCTGACATGTCAGATAGGTAAGGATCATGGTCATTTTGTAATAATTAATATAATTAGTGAGATAATTTAGTAAATAGTTTATTAAAGGCACATTATTGGCTTTTTTCGGTAATCTCAACCAATATGCTACCTACTTGAGATTACAAGATTACAGCAACAATTTAATGTTCACAGAATGTTGCTCAAATCGCATGCATTCGACACCATAATACTTTTCGTGTTCTATCCATTAAGAAAGCTTTATGATTACATTCATTACTGAATCGCTAGCTGTATACTGTTAGTACTGTTAGTAAGAAAATACTGTTAGTGTATTCACATCATGGTACCACTGAACCATGATGTGAATACACTAACAGTATTTTCTTATAAAATGAAGATGGCAGATGAGCAGACATCTTCCATTCATGCCAATATCAATCCAGAATGTCAAAAATTCGCTCAACCTCGGATTCGCTGCCTACCTTTGGAAATTTAGAAGTTGGTTTAAAAAATGGTAACAACCACACATATAGAGAGCTAGATAACTCAAGTTGTCTGTCGCCCCGTGACCGAAATTTGCGCTGAGAATCTACTAGAACCACTTGTTCAGTATGGCCCGACCCGTATCACTAGCAATTTGTTACAACACGCAAATATGCCCAATTGCGATATAATCAATTGTAAAAAATCGTTTAAAGTGGTGAACCGAGTCAAGGGAGATATTTCTTTCATCAGTGAATGAATGGTTTTCCATCACTAAAGTGATGCTGTTGGTGCTAAAAGTGATGCTAAAGTGATGCACTTGCGTTGTCTAATGCTATCTATGGGAACAACAGTAATTGTATTGATTCTCACTCTTAACAGGTCAAGTTGGACAGACACACCAGAGGAAAAAGCGCTTAAAGCCGCGGGTGTTGTGAAAGAAGAAGATGCGGACGCGGCGCTACAGCGGGAGGCGCGCGCGCGACACATCGCTAATAGAGATGAGGATCAAGAGAAAGCTGTCAAGTAAGTTAACATTAAAATAGAAATATATAGTTAATTACAGCCATTTCATAGGATTTTTTGGCGGGAAACTGAAAAGTGAAGGTTGAATTTTTATTTAATTGTAAAAATTGTGTATTATGGCATTAGTGGTTTAGTAGTGATAGTTTATTAACCTTTAAAATGCCTAATGTTTGTGCATTATGTATGTGATAATAAAATAAAAGCATAAAACTGCTTTTTTCGTGTGCTTCCAAGAAGTCCAACTCTGTCCTCATTAAACTCACTATCACTTTTAAGCGACTCCTGACTTCCTTCAACATGACAGAACATTGTCAAGATGTGTTTTGAATTATTTTAGACTTTAATTATCAAGAAAACTTGACACGCACAATGTACTAATTGCACCATTGCTGTACAGGAAGAAAAATAAACCTTTTCATACATTTATACTCAAGTTAAGAAAAAAGTAATGTCATCACTATCGGTTACGTTATTTCACCCATTGACCAATTACAAGGGGGGTCCCTGCGTCTATTGACCAATCAACGCTGTGTTATGCTATATTGGAAGAATGTCACTGTCACTTTTTTTCTCAATCTGAATAGAGTATAGGCATATTATTTTTATTTTTTAGGTATGTATTTTATTTTTAGGTGTGAGCGGCGGTTCATTGACTTATTAGCGGTACTTTAAAATCTGTACTAATGACGATGACATCTGAAGGATGCCACGATCTTAGGTTATTAGTATCTCAATAGGAATAAGAGAGGGAAAATTTGGGACCAAGCTCACCTGTATGCCTCCCGTATACATCAGCTGGAGGCACGTTCCCCGATCGATGTGGGGCCTGGTAGCTCTCCTCTTCTCAGCTACATTGGGCGGGCAGACACACCCTTTGACCACACGACTTCCTGTGGTTCTTCAATAATTGGAATTCAGATCGCAGACAAGGCCTACGATGTCGCGGTTCCTTCCTTGCACACCAGCACAGATCCATTTAAAGGTTAATGATCCAGTTAATGGTTAAAGTACTTCTTGTCTAATATAATTAAATATACATAGGGGGCGTTCAAGTATTACGTAACGCAATTTTTGAAGATTTTTGACCCTCCATGTAACGCGCCGTAACGTTTTTCTGTACCCCCCCTCCCTAAACGTTACGTAACAACCAAGTGACTATTTTTATCCTTTACTTTTATCCTTCTATTACTTTGTTATTGTTTTAATCACGTTTGCGGTAATAATAAATAAAACAAGAGATTTCTAACTCGCAATACATGCGTATGTGAGATTTCTAACTCGCAATATATGCGTATGTTGTTTATTTTATTTATTCATATTGTTATTTAATAAACAATCACACATAATGTATTAAACATTTGCTTAAGTTTAAAATATGTTAAAATGGGCTCAAATTTGTCCTAATAAACTTTTACTACTAATCTTACATTTAATTATGCCGTTTTCCTGACTTGGCCCTGTCCTTACATACATTTTTGGCTTCATCCACCATTGTTCTTCGCATGCATTCTCCTATTTTAGTTTTTTTTTTACTAATAAACTCTTAAAATAAAATAACATATTTATTTAACCTTTGGCAATTCAATTAGAAACGGAAACCTAACTGAAATAAAACATTTTAGTCCCCCCACCCCCCGCCCAACACGCCACCAAATTGCGTTACGTAATACTTGAACGCCCCCATACCTATTTTATTATTACAGAAAGCACAAAAAGAAACACAAGAGAGATGATAGTTTGTTAGATATGCACCAGAAGAAGTTGAAAAAGAAAAAAAAGGTATGTTCCTATCTATATTACAGCGCTTTCTAAAGCCTTTTTTCTATTATTATATGAAACTAGCCTTCCGCAAAGCTCCGCTCGCGTGGTACACTAATGTCTTGTATACTAAAATCTTTCGGAAGAAATAACCTATACGATAATGAAAACCTCATTAAAATCCATCCACAGACAGACAGACATAAAAATATTAAGTAATAGTTTATTACAGGTGAGCATTCTAAATCAATGGGATGGTATAGTTCTTTCATTTCACGAAGGCGGGTTACGGGTTAGTGTGTGTAAACTTGACAACGCTCAGTTCGGCTCGCGACGCCGTCCGAGTTACTAATGTACAGTGAGTTTTGTTTCAAGTAGCGTCAGCATCACTGTAATGTACATATCTACACGAAGATAGTTGATAGGTAATATCGGCTCGCCAGCTCACGTACTATGTCTTTTTTAAAAAGATGCAAGTTTTAAAACTCCATCCTGCTTGGTATCAGCCGAACATTTGTGTACCGGGCTATTGGTGGGTACATTAGCCATGACCATGTCACGTATTTTAAAAGGTGATTTAGGACTTGCTGCTTACAAAAGACCTACTAGTTATTTCTTTACTGATAATTTGAAGAAAAATGGGGTTGACAAATAAAAGCTTCTTCGGTGGTACGCATAGGGAGCTCACAGATAATTACCGCACGAGAAAATGTTCACCATTGAGGAATATTTTAACAAGCAGAATGATCGAGTTTATGCTTATAACTCTAGAGAAGCTGCTCAATTGGCTTCAGTGAAGGTTTAGTGGAATGTTAGCAATCATGGAGTGACTGAACCATATTTTTGTGAAAAAGGTATTAAAACGTCGGCTCAAGTGTATCAAGATACGATTCTTGAGAAGGTCATTAAGCCTATTAACAACACCCTGTTCCATAACCAAGAATGGTCCTTTCAGCAAGACCGCACCAGGACATACGGCTCGCTCAACACAGGCGTGATCGGGAAAGGAATATTCACGACATCATTAGAGCTGAAGACTGTGCGTCATCTAATCCCGATCTTAATCCACTCGATTATGATTTATGGTCTGCTTTAGAGAGCATGGCATAATGTAATCGCCGTGATAATATTGAATCCCTAAAACATTCCATAAGGCCAATTTTCCCATGGTTACAATTAAAAACTGACTACAATGTTTGACAGATTGTATAAAACAAGTGTAAATGGTGACCATTTTGAATAAACGTTATATTTTTAAATTTTTACCTATTAATTTCTAAAATAACAAAATCTAATAAAATGATAATGTAAAAAAAAATATCAATGCTTTCCTTGTAACAATATTTATGGGTAGACTAGGTATACTTTGCCTAGGTATTCTATACAGTACCGATTGATATAGTTTGACCGTGAGCGCTATACCGCGCCTTAGGTAGCTGCGTGGCGAGACGCGGGGGCGGGGCAGCCCGCTGCAGTCTGTCATTTTGCCGTCGACGTTCGCGGCGGTAACACGCATTATTTGTACCGGACTGTATACGTCATACGCACATGAGATAAAATATCCAAAGATGGGTCGTGCTTTATCTCGTGATATCAAAGCCGTCATTTATGTGGCCGAATTATTGATTTTGATTTTGAATAGATGATTTTGATATAGGAATTATCAGAAGAAAATCCATCAGTTTTACGAAGTCGAAAAGAAAGTGCCAAGTGTCCGTAAGTTACTGGCAAGTTTGAGACAGGATAGCGTATTGAATTGTGGACGATAATTTTTAAGAAACCTTTTACACAAAATGGGTTATCGTTTCAAAAAATGTACATCGAAAAGACATCTCCTTATAGAGCGGCTGCGGCGGCTTATAGTATTACAGAGTGACGGATCAAATATTTAACTAAAATCAGAAATTACAGAGCCCAAAACCGCAACATATATTTCTTAGATGAAACGTACATTAACGCTAGTCACAATGTCAGCAGTTGTTGGCAATCGGCGTTGGAACCGGGAATTCGTACTGATATCGGGAAAGGACGGCGTTTGGTAATTCTTCACGCTGGAAGCCGAAATGGTTTGGTCCCAGGTGCATTGACAATATTTAAATCAGACGCTAAAACCGGTGATTATCATGGAGACATGAATGGGCCCACTTTTTGTAAGTGAGTAGGGGAAAGTTAAAAGATAAGGTGCTGCCAAATTCTGTGGTAATGGGCTGCCATGGACAACGCGTCTTACCACAGCGTGCAATATGACAAGAAGCCAACCATAACAAGCCTCAAAAGTGTAATGCAGAACTGGTTGCGGCGTCACAGTGTTGAATTTCAGGAACCTATGACAACAGCTCAACTGCTACGTCTTATCAATAATACACTAAAAGAGCCCGTGTACAGAATCGATGAACTCTTGAAAGCTCACGGACACACTGTCCTGCGTTTACCGCCATACCATCCAGATCTGAACCCCATTGAGCTTGTTTGGGCTGACGTTAAAAACAACGTAGCCCAAAACCATATTAACTCTTCACTAGATGAAAAGATAAACATATTGGATAGACTGTTTTCGGAGTTCACGGCGGTGAAATGGCAGAGATGTGATGACCATGTCCAAAAAAATGAAACCAGTTATGATCGTGACATGAGGTTCGATACTGCCATCGATAATATAATAATTAATTTGCAGGACGACTCAAGTTCCGATTCTGAAAGTGAAGATGACCAGGATGAAGTGGAATCTAGGTCAGAGTAGCTCGAATCCTTTATTTCATATAATAAATATTTTTATTTATTTGTTTGATTTGCCTTTTTGACGTTTGTCCCTGAATAGTTTGTTTTTGTTTTTATGAGAATAATTTAGTATAAAAGTTTAGTTCTTAACTTACCTACCTATCTCACGTATGTACATATAATATTATCATCTTACTTAAATATAAATAGATATCATATAACTATTAAAATATTGGAAATCAATATCGTAAGAACTATTCTGTAGTATCGATCTCATGTGAACTTGTGCTTTCGCTTTCCCACCCCCAACACGTCTGTCCTTACCCAAGGCGCGGTACAGTTACGGTCAAAGTATAGCCGGCAATGTATAAAATAGCTATTAAAAACAATTAAAAAAAATATGAGAAAAACTTCCCACTTTTGTCACCGGTGCCAGAAGTTGATAGAGATTGCGATGACGCTCGGAATAATGTAGCTATTGTTTTACAAAAGGAACAAAAAGAGCTCTATCGGCTGGGTACAAAAAACTACTAAATGAAAATGACATTCCTAATCAAGAAATGACACTCCATTCAGTTGCCAATTTACAATCTACGGGAACTAGCCAAGGATTGCAAATGTAGTTGCAAAAAGAATTGCAATACTGCAAGAGGTGCAACCCAGATTGAAAAGGAGGAAATGTAATCATTGGAAATTTCCAATGTCTTGTAATAATGTAATCATTTACAAGACCAGACTTTTTCTAGATTAAAATTTATTATTACAAGAGAAACTATCGTGTCATTTGATTTTATTATTAGAGTTCATCGACCTTTATAGTGTAGAAATTAGATTTTTATTGATTCTCTATTTATTGATTGTAAATTCTCTGTTTTGTTTTTGCAAATCAAATCGTAAATTATTTTCATACTCTTTTACTTTATATTTTACCTTATCTCCTGCTGGAATATTGGTGAATGCCGGGTTTGTATAGAATGAAGTAACAGTTATAGAAATAAGTAATATTTCACACATTGCCTAAGTTCGGTATTCTATACAATGCCTAAGTATTCTATGGTATACCTGATTTATTTTATTTGCCTATAACATATACATCAACGAAAGTTACCACTTGACGACACATGTTCAGAATAATACCTGGTAACAAAAGAATGAACAGATACTATTCCTTAGGAATAAAAAAATATAACCGGTAATAAAAAAAAAAAATCTTGAAATGTATTTTTTTTTTAGTTGGGTGCAGCAGTTTTTGTGTACAGAATGACGTTTTAAAATATTTCACACTATTTTTGTAGGACCATATATAAGCATAATGTACAAATATACAGAAACACTAACTGTGATAACGCAATATGTAGTGTATTATCGATATATGTTTATTTTAGTAAACATAAAATTAAATAAAAATATTCTTTACCTTAGTTTGCTAACTGTACTAGCGGGAATCGGCGTTCCACGCACACAGGTGCACATGTATTTATGTTGCACCGTGGCAACTAAAGTGGCTCGTAAACGGACTATAAAAATTGCAATTTGTTAAAAAATCTTGCTGGCCCAGTCATATTACATCAGTTACGGTAACACTCTTGTTGCAATTTAATTGTGCAATACATTGTAGTGTATATTCTAGCAAGGCATACCTCGGTCGCGAAGCAGGAAGAATTTCGTACAATGACCTTTGTGCCTACTGCCAGTGGTCAAAAACATTTTTAGATAAAGTGCAAATCTATAAAATATTACCAACTAGTAAAGAGTGAATAAGTATTATACATTTATCTATACCTACCGATTTTATAGAGTAACGGCTTTCGAATTTGGCATGGCTTAGAACTGACTATTATTATTATTACGAGAAAAGGTTTACAATCTATGCGAGCGCGACGGCAATATATTTGTGCGCGAGCGACAAAGACAAGTAATGACGTGTCATTGTACGAAATTCTTCCTGCTTCGCGACCGTACGATAGCAACAACTGCATTGTCGAACAATTGAGTTCGTACACTGGGGCTAGAGATCTGAGCAGAGTGAGATAATAAAATGGCTCACAGTGAGGCTGTTCTTGTTGCTGCAGCATTTATCGTAATGTATCATCATTTAAACAAATCTAAAAAGAAAAGAAGAGTGTGGATCCGGCCATACTTAAATAGACGCGGACTTGAACCCAGCACCAGCAAAAAGCAACCGCTACCATACAATATCATCGGCCTATGCCTCTCCACTGCTGAATAAAGGCCTCCCCAGGGCTCGCCACCACACAATCAACAGCTCTTCTCATCCAGCCATCACCGGCAACGTTTTCCATTGGTCGGTCCACGCCGTCTGAGAGCGCCCACATTACGCTCCCCCAGTACGTGGCTTCCATTCGAGGACTCGTCTACCCTATCTCAGCTATTCTGAGTTGTAATCAACGAGCTAATAAAGGATATACAACTGAGCTAATCAGTCGTTAATTGACAGTAAACTGTACGGCCCACACGGTGTCTCCAAACCAAACGCATGTTCCGCATTACCTAAGGCTCTTTTTCCACATTTTCTAGAAAGAAGAAAAGGAGGAAGGCAAGAAAGAGCGCCGTCCGTTCAGCCGCGACGTGGACCTCCAGGTGAACCGCTTCGACGAAGCGCAGAAGAAATCCATCATTAAGAAGGCACAGGCGTTGGATTCGAGGTTCTCGCAAGGCGAGGCCAAGTATTTATGAACTTTTAATAAAAGTACTTTAATTTACTGGCCTACTTCATCCGCGACTCAGCTCATAAATTCCCACGCCTATATTTTGCGGTTCAATTACCAAATAACGTATCCACAAAAATATTCCTTATAATATCCGTTTAATATACTTTCTTTTAATCCTTTTTATGGATGAAGGCGGCAGACGAGCATACAGTCCACCTGATAAGTGGATACTGTCGCCCATAGACATCCACGATACATGCCAACATTAGTTCAAAATGACAAACGTTGGCACGCCCCCGGATGCGCTGCCTACCTTTGGAGATATAGAAATGGATTTGGAGAAAGGGTTGGGAAAATGGGGAGGGATAGGATGGGAATGGGCTCTGGCACACCTCACTCACTATCGAAACATGTTCGTATGTACATTAGGGAAATAAGATAAAGTGGGAAATGCAGTACATTCAAGGTAGTCTTCTGTGAAAGAGGGGTAACGTGGGGTAAGTCGAGCGCGCCCAGCAGCTGTTGAATTGCAGCGTGTGCTCTCCCCCTCATAAGCTCTTATGCAAGTGCCTTTTTTCCTCTGTTGTTAGTGTTGCGTTAGCAAAACTATTAAACATTCATACATAATATGTCGCATGCATAATAATACATAATACATAATAACGCATGCATATTAATGATTATAAGTCGAGTTGTAAATAAAACAATTCATATTTTTTAGAGATACGTTCATTTGGTTCTTAGGCATCGATATCGACTTTACCGTATTTCGGAGAGATCAACTTAGATTTTTATACTACCCAAAACGGTTTTTTTTTTCAAATATACCATCTTAAAACGTTCCTAAATACATATAATCCTCATACTAATAAACAATGTTTAAATTTAATAATTGCTATCTTTGTCGTGTTTTGCGAGTCAGTTCTATTTTTTATAATCTATTGATTTCTTTTAGATTATTCGTAACTTGGATGTCCGCGATACAGGTATATCCTAGCGCGGGGCCCAACAGACACCTTTTGTTACCTACCTAAGTCAATTTTGGTTAATAAAGTAATTTATATTAGAAAAGGACAACAGATACAACAGAGAGCAATCGTTAAATTTAAATAGCGTTTGAACTAAGGCGGTCAGACGTGTTGATGCAGTCACTGTGAAGTAAAGTAAGTACTTCTATAGACTTTGCTCGATTGACGTCGGCCAATTTCATAGTGTCAAGTTGTATATGTAAAGTTCGTCATATACAAAAATATTGATCTGCAGCCTGAAGACTGTGACTTGGAGCTTCAAACGTCTAACTACAATTATGACAATGTTTATGGGTCGATCAACCGTTTTTGTCCCGTCGTGTCATTTTGTAAAATATATCTATTGTATAATGATAACCGAGATATTTTTACTAACAATGTTTCACGGACAACCGTAGTGATAAAACTGTATTAAAAGTTAAATATTGTAATAAAATAACCAATTGATACAGTTTTACTCATAAATATACACCACATACCTTCAAAACTGAAATAAATTATGATTACATATAAAAGAAAACATTCAATCTTAACATCGTAAGGTCCGAGCCAAAACACAGGTGTTTTACTTTACAACCCAATGTTCTTCACAAAAAACAAAATTATTATAGTGATTACCGCCCACACATATCATATAAGTAAGAAGAAAAACTGTTTACCGTCCAATAGGATTTTCCAGTGTTAGTTGTGATGTTTCACAATAAGTTTGTGTATTTAGAAATGCATTTAGAAATATTTTCGTAGTGGTGCAGTGGATTAATAACTGTATTCGGTTCATATTGTAACGTTTTCTGTCACCGAAGAATTTTCTTCATCTGGATTTTTCCATAGAAGTGCGATAATTTGTCTCTTGGACCACGATTAAATTAGCGGAAAATATTGAAATATTTTGAAAAATTGATTTATTGTATTGTTGAAACAGGTCTTAATTTTAAGATAATTATTTATTTAGGAATATCCGATATAATCTCCTATATCGATATTTCGATATAATTCCGGATAATTATTACTATAATTTCCGAATATTTTTTGTAGGAAGTTCAGGGACAAGGGTGGCACACAAAATAGTTGATCGACCCTTATATATCAATCCCAAAGTATTTTAAAAACGCCATATCTTTGTTACTGTTAATATATAGTATATGTTAATACCAATATACTGTTAGTATGTTGCTATTAGTTTAAAAACAGTTTTTACATTGATATACAGTTTGTCATTAAGTCCGCCATTTGTACAATTACTTGTGCAATCAATTTTAAATCAATTAATAAATATTTTCCCATAATTGTTGTTTGGTTGTTTTTATTCCAAGCCACATTACTTAAATTTATATTTAGTGGACGCCCTAACCATATGAATATGTGACGTTATCTGAGCAAGGGGACCTTATCGTCGGTATAGATTTATTTACTTTGGTGAAGATTTTATAACTTAAAATTTCATACTTTCAGGACTTTGTTTAAAGATGCTCTAACATCGCATTTTTAAAAATGAAAGTTACGTTATTTTAAGATTTCACCAAAATTTCAATATTTGGGAAACAACCAGTCGTTTCACAATGTGCAATGCGCAAATGCTATAACAGCGGTACTAACATTTATTTAGGCCCTTCTTACATTACGATACTCCTAAGATACAATACTTTAGTCGAATACCAATTGAATACTTGTTCTCAACTCGAGGCTCGTACATTACGCTACTGAAAATAAAGAAAATGTCATCATTTGATTCTACATGTGTGTTCTCACACACACATTGCTGGATAAAGGACGTTTTTAATTATGTCAAGTGATTCCAGTGCAATCCAGTGAAGGAGCACTTGCAGTCTTTCTCTTTTATAGAAACAGAAGTCGTCAACGGAAAAAAAGCAAATACTGGACTCATCCTTACATTGATAGAAACAACCTCTCAGTGTATCTTTTCTCATATATTCTGGTAGTTTATAATTGTATAAACATGGATAATTTTCGATTTCTTGTAATAATTAATATTTAAGTCGTGCTCCGCCGCCATTTTGACGAGATTCGTAGGAGACGCGACACGCTGGCGACCGACACGGTTAATCCGACAGATTTAATCTCTTGAACTTTCTCCAGATTACCCTATGAAAGTGATAACACCCACTTAATTTAAAATCAGGAAAACTTTCTAAGGGCATTAAACCGATTCATTTAAATTTCTGGATACGTGTACCAAATTTCTCTTTAAGCAACTAAAACATCTCTATATGTATATCGCCTCAGTTTTGTTAGGGCAAAAGGGTATTATATTACTGTTGCAAATATAAACACATAAATAATATTTACAAACTGATTTTGACTGTATAAAAATGATTGCACGTATTGATAATTGCACATTATAACCGAAACGGAACCGGCGATAAGGTCCCTTTACTCAGATGTCACATGTTCTGAATATACCTGATAATTCATTGTTTTATATTTTCCTGTTTTGACATCCATCATCGGCTACGCGGGGGCCTAGCCCCATGTATACAGGATTGCAACATTGCAATTTTACAAAATTTTGATAAATGTTCATTGATACTGGAACGAGCGAACTGGTGTGCAAATAACCTTCTGTATCAAATAGAATTGTAGAAATTGTTTTCATTCCCCTCTGAAGGAATGTTGGTTACACATAACTTATATGTTTAAGCCTCGTTTAAATATGAGTATAGATAAATAATATATTAGTTAAAACTTAGTACCTGTGCCAAGGTGCTGTCTCGTGATTAATCTTTAGGGTTGTTCTTGTGTAATGTTGAATCCGCAAATAAAAACGTCGGCAATTTTTTTTTATGGATTATCTCGAAAATAGTGGGTACTTACAACTTTTAGTAAGTCAGATAGTTAAATAATGCCGGTCGGCCTTCTCCGTATTCCGTAATAATTTCCGCATGGTGGAGTAAAAAAGAAACATATTATGTAGGTAGGTATAGTCTGGTGAGAATTTTTTTATTCTCACTCCTTAGAACCGTAGGGGCGAGATATGTCTAAAGGAATACTGTGAATATGCATATGGTACAAGTTTTTGCAATTCATGAGCGCGTGTCTACCTTGCTTGTGGATAAATGTCCGTATAATAACTTTCGCGTCAATGTATTATATCCACCAATATATACTAGACCTGTGTGGGATTAGTGCTCTACAGTGAGACTTTATAGAGCACTAGCTAAGCATGGACTAAGCAGCTGTAACATGATGGATTTCACGGATGAAAATCCATCCAGTAGTTTTTTGAGTAATTTTTATGTCATTTTTTTTATTTACTTCTATAACTCAACTTCCTTGTGTCATATGAGGATGACACATATACCAGATTTCCTTCTGGATACTTAGCTGTACATTAGTGAAAATCGGATTAAAATCCATTCAGTAGTTTTTACATGATGCTCAAACAAACAGACATACAGAAAAACATGCAGGCACAAATTTTAAAAACTGCTGAGTTTGAGCTTGGGTTAAGCTTCTACAGAGAACCCTAAATTTTTTTTTAATTATGTCAATGTACAGACTCAACCCTTTCACTGTTTTATTATATGTATAAATTATTAGGCTGATATTAGTGGCATGCATCTCATACAAACAGACCAGCAAGCTGAACATGAAAACGTTGATTTATTTTAAATACTTAATTTGTAAGAAATTGATAACTGAACATCTCGAATACATACTAAATAATCCCGCTATTCTGTGAAAAGATTCAAGCCACTGTGTATGACTGTGTAGTTGTACTTGTCTCATAGTCAATGAAGTTAATAAATACATATTTTTACATGACTTTTATTAAAACAGTGATGTACAAAATTAATACTAATCAATTGAGTTTATTTAGTAAGTATATGTAATTGTAAATATACGTCTTGAACATAATTTGAGTTGTCTTTATTTTGTTGTTCCATTAATTACAAATCCTTGTGTTTTTAATGACTTTCAATTTATACAGACTTATTTGCCTTCAAATATCAAAATGTATAACAAATAGAACTTTGCACTGGTTCATTAATTACCAGAGAAGAACCGGTAAAACCAAACCAGTTTTTATTGTCAATTTCCAAATAGAATGTTATCTAGCTAAAAAAGCGCCAGCGTCATCAAAAGTGAGTCTCAAGTATAAAAATACCTTCATTTTATTTATAAAATATCACAATGGTGATATTTCCATACTTCGAGATCCCCCTTTCTGACGGGGTCTCCTTTCGGTGTTCCTTTCTGTTATACATTAGGTTTATCTCTGGTGATAAACCAATGATATTAAAGTATATTAAAAAACTTGATATGAAAATTCCTTCCCATGCAAAGTCCTAACAATATTTTTTCATTTTATCGTGGCATTCATACAAACAGTAAACAATCACTAACTTTAACACACAGAAGAGACTGATAGTTGCGTAAATATTTTAACCACTATACTACATATTGTATAGTAGTAACATTGGCTTGCTCGACCGACGCGCACACCTTGGGTTTGCCGTCGTCGCAACACAGTGGTTCATCCGCTGTCATATCAGCGTACACCCACCGCTTGTCACAAATTTTGGAAAACGCTGATAACTGAAAATAATTACAATGCCTTTAATACAATAAAAATATCTGTAAGATGAGTATCGTGTGTAATCATTAAATAATAAGGAAGCATCGTACAGATGTCTCCAAATCGAGTAGGATAGGTAACGTCTGCGCCACATAGATAGCTCCTATCCTCTTATAGGTAGGTAGGTACCTATTCGTTTGCTGTATTTTAGCGGTGAATAAAAAAAAGAATATAATTTTTCATATAATTTTCATACCGCCACCAGTGCCGCGTGGTGTCGGCCGATTATAGAATAGCACCACCCCATCCCATCCCCCGGGTGTCGTAAAAGGCTACAAAGAGATGACAAACCCGCTACCACAAGCGCCGAGAAACTACACCACCTCTGAAAGAGTGGACTCGCCATCGATATGACTACATAGATATGGTGAGTAAGCCCTCTAGGGCTGACAAGCTAGTCTGTCTACTTTTCTTCTATGTAGTGTTGTTGTACTCATGGTATCGAAACTATAAATATTTATCTATTTTTAAGGAAGATTTCAGACATGTTAAACATTCTTAAAGCAATATTAAAAAAATAGTAGACATGCCATTTTAAATCTCGACAAATATGCATTTAAGTAAGTATATATAAACTTACTTCAACATCTTCCTTATTGTTTTATACCTATATTATCTCATAGAATTATTTGCTTGTTATGAAAAACAGAATTCAATGAAATATATCAAATAAAAAATATTATTTCACACCGTTTAAGTGAATTCGATTTTTTTCAAATCCGTCGTCCAGTGCGTTCACAACACTAATACAGTAAGTAGCAGTTAACTTTTATTCAATCATATTTCATTACAATAAGAATCGTCCATTTGGCGTCAAATAGCAGTATTTTTTTTAGTTTTTATTAGTGATGGACAATGTGAATTCAATTAAATTTCACCTGTCGATAAAATAATAATTTACGAAATAATACTCATATTAAAAAGCACAGATTTTTTGTAAAATAGGAAAAAGTATGACGTAAATAATTAATATGGCTTGTACAGTGAGAGCATCAGCAATATGTATCCGTACCTACTGGCATACCCCACAATAGACCGGCAGTGTTTAGTGCAAAACTATTCATATATGGGCTTCCACTTCGAAATTCATTATGTTTGACATGACACCACTATTTTTACCAAACTCACCAAATAGCAATTGATTGATTTAAGTCATACTCTTTCTTTTCTTAATGTTTTCAAGGACGAGTAAATCTAATTTGAAACCAGTGTCGAAATTCAAGCGACTGGAATTCAAAATGGATTATCGTTTCCGGGGTTAATTGATTTTAATTTGGAGTAAGCTGCCCTTCGATACTAACGGCTAGTTTACATGTACGCCGAAACCGCCCTAGCACGAACGTGTAAACGGACGCTCGCCTCGGCTCGGCATTCGTCTCGGGCGGTCGCCTCAATGTCGGTTTTTGTGCCCGAGTCAAAGGGAGTTCGGGCGAAACAAGAACGTCTGTTTACATGTTCGTCACCGTTCGGTCTCGTGCGAGAGTTGTTTCAGTGACAGGCTATCATCCACCATCTTTTTCTTATTTTTGTACATCTTTTTTTCTGACGTAATATAAATAATAGTAATAGTTGTATAAATTCATCAAACAACGCTGGTGCAGCAATAACTTCTAGGTCATCCATGTTGGGCGACAAGTACCGACTGTGATCTCGCCGAACGTGTGAACAGGCGCTCGTGTAAGCAAGTTTCTCACCCAACGTTTCGCCGAGACGCTCACCCAGTCGTTTTTTGAATCCAAGATGGCATCTGCTTTTTTGTTTTTTTTTTTTCAAGTCAATAAACTAAAATTTTCCGTTAGTTCTCTAATCCAAAGTGACGGATGACATAATAAAAGCAAAAACAGTATCATTTAAAATGTTTTCAAGGTCGCGTATTTCAAATTTTAAACCAGTTTTTAAATCCTAAATTATGGATGTCACTGTAAAGTGTAAACAGATTTCGTGGTAAAATATTCGTGATGAAATTTTGCTCAGAAACGAATTTTATCAGGCCATCTTGTATCAAAATAGAATACTTATAAGAAATTCTACTTCCATAACTTCCAAAAGAATAAAAAAGAAGAGATCGTTTTATACACTACCAGGCTGTCCCCTCATTAACTTTTTAAACTCCTTTATAAAATAAATTCAAAAACTTAGCCGTTATAAATTCAGAATTATAGCTCTTAACTGTAGTTCGGAATAACAGTATATTAAAAATTATTACGGATATTCAAGCAAAAAAATCTATACTTTCAACTGAAAGGTATTATTATTGAGGCAAACATATACTGAAATAATTACTAAGCCAAACATCATTACATTAGGCAAACATCATTTACGTGCCCGACACACCCTTGGTCATTTTTGTTGCTGATGAAGTTCACAACACAACACTAAAGTCTTAGTTATGCTACTCAACAATAGATGACTCTGTTTTTAATTTATTTTAAGTATCAATATTAGTTATTCACTGAAAAGTAACGTAACGTAAACGTAATGAACCCCGGCTCACCTGCTTCCTCCCCTCTGAAAACGGCCTATCTGATTTCTTCAGCAAGAACGTAAGATGTGTCATCTATGTATTATCAAATCGATGGTACTCGCCAACCCGCTTGGCCAGTGTGCGTTTTAAGACCATACATCCGTCATGACAATATGCATTAGGAGGCCCAAATCCAGCAGTATATACTGAAAGGGCTGGTTGCAGGTTGCAGGAAGAATATAAGTAATCTTTCTTGACATAATGAGTGCAATAAATGCAATACCTTTAACTCAGTTGCACTGTTAAGCTTGGTACACAAGATCTCCGGTCCTTTAGCTTTGGTTGCGATGGCTAGAGCGTTGCACAGGCTCTTGCAAGTGAATTCACCTTCTGCATCACATTTCACCTCTAACCCGGGCAACCGGGATAGAATGGGTGCGGTGCCTACTTCAGGTGTTTTTGTGGAAAATGCACCGCATGAGCAGTTACCATTCTCACCGTCATCTGTAGGGACCGCTGCACTGCTAAATTAAACAATTATTGTAAAATTAGGAAACTTGTTTAGACGTATACAAACAATTGATTGCCTATGGAACATGCCAACATCAGTCGAAAATGATGAACACGTCCGCTGATGCGCTGTCCACCTTTAGGGATTGGGAAGTATGGGGAATAGAGAGTAGAGAAGGTTAGTATTTTCCGAAGGTTAGTATGAAAGGATACCATGGATTCTGCTTATAATTCATATGTTATGTAATTTTAAAAAAAAGTTTTTTTCTTTGTATTTAGCAAAAACTTGGTAAAACCTCAGAAATTGCAACTTTTGGAAAACTAATAAAATTTTCATGGCAATGAATTAAGTATCATGAATGAAATCCATGGTAATCAGGATTCGGGAATGGATTAATTTGCTTGACGTGTAAAATCGAACCTGAGACCTTTCACACCGTTTGCACTAAAGTTCGACTGATGCATAGACATAAAATTTGTAAATACAGATAAATAAACTAGTAACTATTATAAATTTCATACCTCTTTTCTTCAGCTAAGCTAACTATTACAAGGCCGAACAGAAAAACGATGCAGAGATCACACAAGAAAACCTTGGATGTTGACATGATGAGGGCTATGTTACAATCAGACTGGCAAAGAATACGTAACAGAGACTACATTTATACTTGCACATCGTGAATCAGTGTAGGAAGACCACAAGTCAGTGTATTATTAGGATATATTAGGGAAATAAGCATAAACAACGTCTAGAAAATATTTTATGGCGCGTATTTTATTAGATGATAATGGCAAGTATTGCGAACCGTTTGAACGTTTCAGTCTCGAGATAGTAAAATCAAACCCCGACTCGTACCACTGGATTTCTGCTTAAACTTGGGTTATATATACTTCTCGAAACCACTTTGCCATTACAAGGAATACACTATAGAATCCACGTCCGTCAGCCACCTCAATCTAAGCTTAAAAACTAATATCGGGAGATATACAAAGAGCCATTAATTTTTGATACATAGGGAACCGTAAAATATTATTAGACTTACAATTGACCAAATGAGCCCAAAATCCTTAATGCTATCATGATGTGTCCAAAGGAAAATATACCCATTACCAGATCACAGGTACGTTTACAACTATTTAAAAAAAAAGTTGTAAACCATACAATAGTACCTAAGTTTATCCCGTCACAGATTGTAGCTTCTCCTCATACGACAGCATAAACTACTTAACGGTCTAACCAAAAAATAGTTTTTCAATGTTCTTGAATGTTGGTCGCAGTAACAGCAGTGTGTGGTGTTTACGAGCGACACCGGCGGATTGTTATGATTGTACCGCATATACAATACACAGTTACTGGATTTGTTTAAGTAATTATTCATAGGTGTCCTTTTGCAATATGGGCTAACAGAAACCATTAGCACGCGTTTTACTTACCACACTTCGCTTTGAGTACCTGGAATTATATTTTTTTTTTTTTTTAAATTAGCCTTTTGCAGTATTCAGTACTGCTAATGTTATACTAATAGGTATTTGTTCCTTGTGGTTTTGTTCATATTTTCCTGTTACATTGCGCTAGGTTAGGTACATGTTAACGCATGCAGTTCTTCGAAAAGTGTGACTAACTTATTTGTAATGACAATAAAATAAAACAAATTAGAAAGTAATTTTTTATTAAGTATCAGTTAAAAATACTGGCAGTCAGATTGTTTTATTTAATTTATTTATTCTTTATGCATTACATAAGGCGGACTTGATGCCTTAAGGCATTTTCTACCAGTGGACTGTTGGTTAAATGTGAAAAATTTAAGGCGGGTACAGAAAAAAATAAATAGAAAAGCTTAATTCATATCTATAAAAAAGAATAATAATTTTAAATAACAATTTTAAGGACAATAAGCTTTGATTTATAAATTTAATATATATTTTTGCGATAGATCTTTTAATAATACAGCTATTGTAGTTACTTTTAAATCAATTGTACTTCAATTCTATTAACCACCAATTAGATAGTTAACATAGTTTGTGTATAAAAATTGTTAAATGTAACTCATGTTACAGATCTTAAGTTAATTTCATTTTACATTATAATAACACGGTGTGACAACAAGTAAGAAACAATTATGAATTTTTTTTAAAAATACTATCTAGTGTACAGATTTTGCAATGGTAGTTCTAGTTAGAAGATTCTAATTAATTTGGCTCAAATTATCTATTAGTTAGCGATCATTGTATACATGTATCTAATAACATCATTAACTTTACAATTGGTGACACAACGATCACATCATTACAATAAATTGGCATGTGTCGAATAGTTCACTATATTAAAAAAAAATTACTTATCATTACACATTTCAGTCACTATTATCTCTGGGGCGCTGGTTTCGGTTTTGGCATTTTCCCTAACAGCCCTTGTATTTCCTTCTTCTCATCGTAACTCTTCCACATTTCATATAAATTTATTATAGCTCGTACAATCTCTTGTATCTGAAAAATTAATTAGTTTTATAAAAAGTGTGCTTTGATTTATTCACTTCCAATTTTTTAATAGTGCCAAAATATTTATAAATAAATAGTAGAAGGATTATCTGGCATAAAATAATTAACCATTGCATATATACCTAAATAATTAATGATGTGCATCATTATAATACGGCCGTCGAAAGATTACAGCTTTGACATATGTCACATTAATTTAACTAACTAGTGACGTGACTATAGACAATCGCAGCAGTAGCATTAAATACTTTTATTAACAGATAATGATAATACTTTCGTTGATGTGATAGAATAGGGAATACGGAAATAAAAAATGTCATTGTGGATAAAATATGTCTTATTGAGTATTTTACACTATTTTGAATCAGAATCACGTGAACTACGCTATCGTACGTCACTATCAGTTACTTGAATAATTATTATGGAATCAATCCTAATATCGCGGTCATAGTCATCCAAAATTATTTTTTATGTTTTTTCAACTACTTTCGCCTTTTGTGACATTTTCACAAGCTTCTTTTAGCAAGTTCAACATTTTATTAGTGCCGAATGGCGGCGCCGTATTGTGGCGAACATCGTAACCTGTAATACATATATAAAAAAATATTTATCTGGTGCTTAACTTTTTAGTCTTTGCGTAGGATAAATCCGTGCCATGGCACCAAATACATATAACCGACTGATTGGTATATTGAATAGAATAGCAAATCTTTATTTGACATCAGCACACACGATATATATTTATTATATAGCACTGTGTTTAAAATGATAATGAATCCAAAAAATGATAAGGTTTCAAGATAAAAGTCCACATTAACTAGATGGCATTATACTGACAATGGTAGGTACGGCGGAGTTCGGAGAACGCGATATCCGTGTGCTAGAGCCAGTTCGTCTACCTCGTATCGCACTTTTGTCTCCTTGTTCTCTTTCACTAGTTTCATCAAGTCTGCTTTCAGCATCTAGGCATTGGTTTCAATGACGTTTTTTTCAAGCCAGGCCAACCAGTTCTGCTTTTTTACTGGCCTGGGTAGGCGCGCTTTATCCATCTGCATGGAATGGTATGAAGCATTGTCCATAAAATAACTGAAGGCTTCGGCAGGCTGGGTAATAATTTATGTTCAAATCATTGTCTAAAAGTGTCAGTATTCATCTCCTCATGGTAGTCATAAGTGCTCTTTGACTCGAAAGCCAGCAACGCGTTCTCCACGAAGCTGGATCCAGCAGAACCGGCGTGACTGATAATCAGTCGAGCGCTTTAGATGTGGAAACTTTCGTGGCGTCCGTTGACGAGTGAAATAGTTTGGTTCGCATTTAACCACGTCTCGTCGATAAACACCACATTTTGCCAATTTGTAATTTTCTTCGCTTCTCTTAGAAACGTGAAACCCAGTGTGAAGTTCGGCGAGCTCTTACATCACTCGATGTCCGAAAGACGAGTGATCCTAATAGTATTGACGCAGTGGTGATCGAATCTTGCGCTCCTGAGTTGTCTCCGGTGCTTAGGCAACTCTTTAGACTCTCATACTAAAAAGTACTCATACTTACCTAAAAAGGGTAACCGTACCAATCCGGTCAACTACAGGCCAATAGCGATTACCTACCTCCTCTCCAAGGTAATGGAGCGTGTTATAAACACACAACTCCTTGGGTATCTAGAGGATCATCAGTTGATTAGTGACCGCCAATATGGGTTTCGTCATAATCGTTCGGCTTGGTGATCTTTTAGCGTATTTTACACACTTTACTTTAGAGGCGAGGCTCTAGCTTAAATTTAGACATCGCCAAAGTATTCGACCCGGCATGGCACAAAGCGCTACTTTCCAAGCTACCGTCTTTCGGGTTACCTGAGGGCTTATGTGAATGGGTTGCCAGCTTCCTGACTGGACGGAGCATCAAAGCTATCCCCAACTTTGTTCCTTCTGCGTATCAACGATCTGTTGTATATTGGTAACTTACGTTGCTATGCAGATGACAGCACTATGTATTATAGGGGCCGCGCCAATGTCCCTCAGGTCGAAGTGGAAAAGAGTCGCGTTGGACTTGTGTCCGAAATCGAAGACACCTTACACCAAGTCTCGATTTGAGGTTCTCTGAATCTGGTTGATTTCAACCCCAGTAAGACACAAGTCTAAGAAAAACCCTTTTGTCGCAGCGCCTCGCTTTTGGAACACACCCCTTAAGATCTCGGAGAGTATCGGGATCCTGGGTGTCGACATTTCCAACAGTCGCAGGCCAAGGCCTAAATGGCATCCAGAAAGCTCGGTGTGCTGAACAAAGCAACGCGGTATTTCACACCGGGCCAACGTCCTGATGCTCTACAAAGACTACGTGCCGGTGCACCGAAGTATCAGTTGAATCCATTTGACTCCATCCAAGGACGCGCCGTACAAATTGTCGACGATCTCACTCTCACAGACGGATTGCAACCACTCAACTTCCGCAGAGACGTTGTGTGCCTCTGCGTACTCTACCGCCTGTATAACAGGGAGTGCTCCGAAGAACTGTTCGACATAAATCCCACCTCGGGTTTCTACACCCGCACGAGCCGTCACAGAAGTGCGGTGCATCCGCATTTCCTCGATACGGAAATGTCGCGCACTGTACGGTCTATCAAATCGTTTTTAGTCCCGAATACGCAGGCTGTGGAATGAACTACCACGAGAAGTATTTCCATTATCAAACACAATCATATTAATTTTATTGACACAGTGGCTCATTCGGTAGATTTTCGTTTAACGGTCGATGTAGTGTATACTGACTTTAGTAAAGCCTTTGATAGTTTCTCATAGAGTTTATTGATAGAGTTGATAGACTTGTACGAAAGTTAGTAATTAAGGGTATTACTGGTAGTCTCTTGAAAAGGTGACAGTATTATCTCACTAATAGGCAGTCCCGTATTGTAATGTATGGATACTCTTCTGATTTGTTTGTTGCGCATTCTGGCGTACACCAAGGTTCGCATTTAGAACTCTTTAATATATTTCTTAATGATATTGGTGAATGCTTCCGTCATTCAACATGTTCTTCGTTTGCTAATGATTTGAAGTTTTTCAAGAACATAAAATCTCCTGATGACGTCATCTCTATGCAAAGTGATTTGCATAGACTTGTCAACTGGTGTGATAAAAATGGTGATAAAAGCTCGAATGTCGAGAAATGTTATCACGTGCAGTTTACGAGGAAAACTATTCGGGATAATTGGTTCTATTCCATCTATGATGTCCAACTTGCTACAGTAGATACAATTCGTGATTTGGGAGTAACACTCGACATTAAGTTGTGACTGAATGTGCACATAGATAATTAAAGGTAAGTAAATATTTCAAAGCATTGAGGTTTATCTTACGTAACATCAAGAATTCAAAAACTCTCAAACATAAAAAATATTTTATATAATGCATAGCCGGGTCACAAAAAAAAAAACCACACAACAGCAAATATATATAACAGCACGTAAAAAGAACGCTAACGGTCAATTTGCGCAATAAGCGATTTATCGATCTATTTAGTGGTACGAGGTGAGGCGCGACGGGGTAATTACGCGTCCCATGTCAGGGCCGTCGCCGTCCCATTGGTTCATCAGTCGACCTTTGCTTCTCACTTTAAGTCGATCCCGAAGTACAGTCGCGGACAAAATTTTTTATTAACTGCGAATATTGGGAGATGGTTTTGCATAGAAAAGAAAGAAAAATGGTTTACAACGTATATTGTTTTATGAAAAGAGAGGCTGATAATGGCGAGGTAATTAATTTAAAAAAATGTATGAAACGGACCGGAGCGGCAACGCATACTTCTGAGGCCATTGTGAATAATTGTAAAAGATGCAAGAGATTCCGAATTTCTCAGTTTTTCGAACTCCCGGTCAATCGAACAATCAGATTCGAAATCCAGTGACTACCTTGGTGATATGAATGCCACAAATTTTATAACTGGGTAGATCAAAAATTAAAAATAAACTGGCTCCAAACTTAGTGGACGTAATGGACAATGCCGCCTACTACCATTGTGTGCAACTTGTAAAAAAACCGACAATGTCCAATTTGAAAAGGCACATGCAGGATTGGTTGAGCGAGCATAACATTGAATTTATGCTAGAAATGACTAAATCCAAACTCCTCGACCTGATCAATAGAACTCAGTGTGAGAAAATTTACACAATCAACAAATAGTTAGTCTGCAGGTCATAAAAACTCAGTCTGAAAAAATTTACACAATTGACAAATTGTTAGTCTGCAGGTCATACCGTTCTTCGCCTACCTCAACCCATAAAACTTGTGTGGGCCGATATAAAAAACATTTTATCTGCAAATCACATAAATTCTTCATTGGATGGGAAATTTAGAACCCTTACAAGATTATTTTCTGAATGCACTGCCAATAATGGCAAAAGTGTGATGACCATGTTTAAAAAATTGAAACTCAGTATTGGAAACATGACACAAAGTTTAATAATTTGATGGATGAGTTGATCATAAACCTGGAAAACTAGTCAGATTCCAGTGACGATTCAGAAAGTGAAGACAGATATAGTGAAGAAGAAGATAGGACAGAATAATTGTGTACATATAGATATTATATAAATTCTAAATAAAGAAAATTAAATAAAAACATAATTCACCTGTTTTCTAACTGTGTTTTGTTTTTTTTATTACCCGAAATTAGAGAAAGATTATTATTATACACTCCTAGACACCTGAATCGAGCCATCCTGACTTTTATGTATAAAGGCCTGAAACATAAAAATAATGTTAGGGGCTCTCCATAAATTACGTAACACGATAATGATTTTTGGAGTCCCCCCTAGTCCTTGTCACAGGTGGTCACATTTGTGTGAACCTCCCTTCCCCTGGTAAATTTCCATGGAAGGTAAAACTGGAAGGTTGTGACGGGGCCACGGCTGCCACCATTAAATGGCGACAGTTACATTTTTCAATGCCTAGAGACTCGTGTGATGCCATATATTTACTCAATAAGTTACTATATAATACTATAAAGTTACTGAATAAACAATTTTTTTAGGTAAACCATTGTTTTCTTCAAAAGTCCAATACAAGTCTTCCCTGTAAGAAAGGCGGACACAACTTGTTACACTTAAACTAATTTTTTTCAGTACTCTGAATTCAAATGTGCAATGGAACAATGGCATACTGAAATGATGGTTAGTATGCCAGCTTCAAAAATGCATAAAAACATTTTGATGGATCAAACATTTTTCTTAAGCTTCACGCCATCAAAATTTAAAATGTTAGGAGTCTTGATTCAAGTGTCCTGGAGTGTATATTTATTTAATTACTTTACCTTACTTTTTAAAACTATTTCACAGTAGCAACTGTGTTATCTCGAGATATATTCTCAATATCTCATGTGGGTCTTAGGCGTAAAACACATAGAAATGGCATCTGGTGCTGGCGTGGCTCGGGCGTGGTGCAGACATGCCATGTGGCCGGCTGCGCCACGCCATTTCAGTATGTTTTAAATCGTGTTGCTTCCATACATTTTGTATGAAAATGAGAATGAATGGCAAGACGCCCAAGCCTCGCCAGCGTCAGAAGCCATTTCTGTGTGTTTTGCGCTTTATCAGTCGCACACACTCATACCTCAGGTGGTGACTGGCACTTGCATGCACACTAGAGTGGTATATAGTCATGAATGAAAAATCTATACATATATAGAAACTCAGCAGTATGGGCCATATACTGTTTATATATGACATAATTATTAAGAATTATTATAAAAATTAATTACTTAAAATTGTTGGGAGTCAAAGAGATAAATTCATTTCAAGTACTTATTAATTTTGAAATGGAAGGACTACAAAATTATGTAGCTTTTAGGCAGCACTAACCGTTCCCCCTGATATTGCAGTATTTATATTCACCTTGTCCATGTCAACATTCAACTCGGCAAACCATAGTTTTAAATTTTCTTTACCAAGCATCACACAGGCTATATGTAATGCAGCTATTGCAATCTGAAAGAAAAAAATATATTTATTTTAATATTACACCACCAAAGTTAATTTAATTATTGTTCAACTCTTTACGTTAATAAATAACAATAATGCCATACCTGATATGGGGGAAATAGTAAACTAACATCTGTTCTGAGAGAATCATTCACAATTCTCCAAGCATAGGTAAGTAATTGATCATCTTGGCCTATATCTTGTACATACAATTGTAGTGGCCGATAAGGTTGGAACACGATCAAACAGCAATCCAAATTCTCTAATAAATAGAACTCACACTCGAGTATGTGGTTTGTCCTGTAAGGAAACTCTTGTTGTCCGTATGCATAACTAAATTTGTTTTTAATAACTGTCTGACAGGTTGTTATTAGCCTAGAGTTCGATATAACACCAAACTCTTCAACCTTTGAAGCCAAAAATACACACGTAGGCGCCAGTAGCAATGGATCTATGCACTTCAAGGAATTCCTAGCGTAGAATCTTTTAAAGTATACTGTGGCCGTAGCGATCACTTGTTGACGAAGCTTTAATTGCTCCCCCAGAATTTGTATGATACTCGCGAAAAAGTTGAATATTTTTTGATATTCTTCCTCGGTCAGTATATTCAAATCATGTTGGCGGTCTCGAATTAGATCCTGTTTATCTAGTATCCATTGTTGATAGTGTGAACTTTGCCAAAAATTACCAGCCATATTTAATTGTAAATATAATTATTTATATTGTTTTTAGTCAACGAATACAGTTAAATAAGTAATTCAATTTACAAAACAATTTCATTCATTCTTGACACTTGTTTGACTTGACGTTTCGTTCGTACTTCGTTGTTTCATTATTTTTAAGCAAATAAATTGCAGAGATGAAGCCAACCTAAGACTTAGTGCCGTATTACTAAAAATCTAATATTTTTGATACATAATTTCCATAATAGTATTGACTTTAATTAATTTAATCACAGTCCTATACCGTTATAAAAGTCAGTCAAAGATCAGACGCAAAAATTACAAAATGTCGAAATTGACGTTGCCACAGATTTTATTTTATTATGTTACGATAAACAGATTAAACGAACGAAACGTCAAGTCAAACAAGTGTCAAGAATAAATGAAATTGTTTTATAAATTGAATTTAAATAAAATTAATTAATTAATTATTGATTTAATCCTAGATGGAGAGATATGTTTAACTTGCGTGTTTATATTTTTAGTGTGCAGGATGATGATAACGTAGTACATTTAAATTGTTTTATTTTAAAAAATCCTGGAGTTCTTACTTTGTATGTAAATAAATTATCATATAAATCAAGCTAATTTCTAACAAAAAATGTATTATATAACTCTTCTGCCTGAAATTACTTTTTAATTGAAATATGGTAGGTAACAAAACTGACACGATTGAGCGACTTGTGATTAAAATTTACCAGATTTCTTTAAAGATTGCTGTTATTTTCAATAAAATCATTCGATTACCTAATCACACTGGAATATATACTCTTACACACAGAGAATATACCACAGATTATAACAAATTGAAAACACGCCTCATGCACCTGCACCTTTCAAGAAGAGGCGTCGAACCACTTTGTTATTTACGTTGCCTCTCCATTATATGCTGTAAAATGCAGGATTTTCCTGATTGTCTCTCCTAACATAAAAAAAAAAAAAAAATCGGGAGCGAGTGAGAATTGCCAAAGTCCGTTTTCCTTTTCTTTGTTTTCTATTCGGTGCCATCCCATCCCATGACATACCATTCTGTACCGTCTCATCACCCAATGGACGTGGGACTGGATGGTATGCATGACGTCCTCTTCCCTTCTTCTTATCCAATGGAACGAGGTTCGAAGTGAGAGTTGAATGTGGTAATCTCCATCCATTCCACAATCCTATTTTGTGGTTCTGCAAAGATAAGCAACGCATCTGCGGATGTGCCGACGATCGTCATTTTTGACTGATGTTACAGTCCGGCCGCTGAGACAATGCGTTCCTGACATCTGTCAGGTGGTCATGACTAGTGATGGGCAATAAGTAACACTATTATTTACTTTTTTCAACCGACTCAAGAAAAGAGTAACATAAGTTTCAATACTTGTTTATCTGGCGTCTAATTGTTGGCGGCTGAATGTATGTAACTAGCGCAAAGAAAATAAAAATGCGATAGTAATATGTATTCGGAAATATTTAATATAAAATACAACAATAAAAGTATTTTGAAAAATAGTTGCCACTGGGTTCAAACAAATTTAATCAGACTCCGATTCGCTTGAGGAGGTGCTGTCTTTGTGATCATCTTCGCCTATATGTATAATTATATTATTATCAATTATAGTATCAATTCTGATATCTCGGTCAAAGTTTTCGAAAATAATATTTTTCGTTTTTCGACGACCTTCGCCCAGTCATCTCTTGTGACTTTTCCGCAGGCTTCTTTTAATAGGGTGAGTATTGTGGCGGGCTGCGTAACCTTTGATTTGAGGCCAGATTAACTCAATCGCATTATACTGGCAATGATATGGAGGAATTCTGAGAACGCGATGACCGTATTCCAGTGCCACAAGACAACTCGAAGAAGTCGGATTTTTCTGGTTCTCACCGACCCCGAGGGTTCACTTTCTCATTCAAAGTTTCTCACCCACCGGGCGGCAACTGGGAGAACAATTATGTCAGTCTGTCAGTGGTAATTCAGCTTTATATAGTATAATCCAGCTTTATATAGTATAATAATAACTAGGTTTCGGCGGCGCCCCCCGGGCGCCGGCCTCCTCCTAATAGGGGGGGGACGCTCCGGGCTTCGCCCTGCGCGGAGCTCGGCCTGCGGCCTCGCGTAAATTACACACTGGGAGAGATCGCTGTAGTTGATGTTGTGCGGGACCTGCATAAGAATTCCAAATCCCTAATCAGCCTCCCCCGAACCCCCCAGATATCAATTTTTATCCGGATCGGATGAATTCGAAAAATGGCCGCCATCTTGGATTCGCCATCTTAAAAAAATTTTTACCTCAAAAGAAAAACATCGTCGTGATAAACAATATTAGTTTGAGCAGTGATCCGATATCTCTACCCGTTTCGGAGATGTCTTCCGAAGAATTTTGTGTGACGGCCATCTTGGAAATAACCACAAATCCTTAATCAGGGTCCCCCGAACCCACCAGATATCAATTTTCATCCGGATCGGACAACTTAAAATTTTGGTGGTGCGGTAGTCCGGTCGCTCCGGGCTTCGCCCTACGCGGATCTCGGCCTGCGGCCTCGTTAGACGCAGCTCGGCCTTCGGCCTCGCGTAAGTTACACAACATGCGTGTCTGGTGGTGCCGTAGTCCGGACGCTCCGGGCTTCGCCCTACGCGGATCTCGGCCTGCGGCCTCGTTAGACGCAGCTCGGCCTTCGGCCTCGCGTAAGTTACACAACATGCGTGTCTGGTGGTGCCGTAGTCCGGACGCTCCGGGCTTCGCCCTACGCGGATCTCGGCCTGCGGCCTCGTTAGACGCAGCTCGGCCTTCGGCCTCGCGTAAGTTACACAGAGTACGCGGCTGGTGGTGCGGTAGTCCGGTCGCTCCGAGCTTCGCTCTACGCGGATCTCGGTCTGCGGCCTCGTTAGACGCAGCTCGGCCTACGGCCTCGCGTAAGTTACACAGGGTACGCTGCTGGTGGTGCGGTAGTCCGGTCGCTCAGAGCTTCGCTCTACGCGGATCTCGGCCTGCGGCCTCGTTAGACGCAGCTCGGCCTACGGCCTCGCGTAAGTTACACATCGTGCGCGGCGGTTGGTGGTGCCGTAGTCCGGTCGCTCCGGGCTTCGCCCTACGCGGATCTCGGCCTGCGGCCTCGTTAGACGCAGCTCGGCCTACGGCCTCGCGTAAGTTACACAGAGTACGCTACTGGTGGTGCGGTAGTCCGGTCGCTCCGAGCTTCGCCCTACGCGGATCTCGGCCTGCGGCCTCGTTAGACGCAGCTCGGCCTACGGCCTCGCGTAAGTTACACATCGTGCGCGGCGGCTGGTGGTGCCGTAGTCCGGTCGCTCCGGGCTTCGCCCTACGCGAATCTCGGCCTGCGGCCTCGTTAGACGCAGCTCGGCCTACGGCCTCGCGTAAGTTACACATCGTGCGCGGCGGCTGGTGGTGCCGTAGTCCGGTCGCTCCGGGCTTCGCCCTACGCGGAGCTCGGCCTGCGGCCTCGCTGTATAGCCGCCATCTTCAAAAAGGGTGGAATATAAATAATAATCCCAAATCCTTAGTCAGGATCCCCTAAACCCCCCAGATATCAATTTTTATCCGAATCGGATGAAGTTGGAAAAATGGCCGCCATCTTGGATTCGCCACGTTGAATAAAATTTTCCCCTCAGTAGAAAGAAATCGTCATGATAAATGATATTAGTTTGAGCACCAATCCGATATCTCTGACCGTTTCGGAGCTGTCGTCCAAAGAATTTCGTATGGCGGCCATCTTGGAAAATTTCGGCACCTACCCTAAATCCTCAAATTTCCTCCTCGATTTTCCACCTCGAAACACATTCGTTCAGAAATTTTTAAATTTCCCAAAGTTTTTTTTAAATTTCCGCCATTTCGTGTCCGCCATCTTGGATTTTTTTTCCGCCTAATTTCCCCATAGACCAGAGTTTCCAACGAGGGGAAATTCCACCCCGCGTCCCTTGCCCGATTCGAGCTACCGCCTCGGACATGACCTCGGACCCCAAAATCGAAATTTCCACTTTGTATGGCAGCCATCTTGAAAAATGGCGGAATAAAAAAACAGTTTCAAAATCCTAAATCAGAGTCCCCTGAACTCCCCAGGTATTAAATTTCATCCCGATCGGAGGAATTTTAAAAATGGCCGCCATCTTGGATTCGTCATCTTGGAAAAAAAAATTGGTCCAGTGGAAGGACATCGACTTGCCCCACCACATTAGTTCGAGCCCCGATCCGATATCTCCGACCGTTCGGGAGAGACGGTCGAAATAAATTTGTATGGCGGCCATCTTGAATCCGCCATTTTGAATTTTCATCGGGCTCTCGTCAAAGTGCCGGCGGTTCTCTATGACATTCGGTCGAGCGCCACGTGACTATCTCTCACCGTTCAGGCAGGCCGTCGACCGTCGAGCTGAAGGTCCACCGGATGCGGACGGGCCCGCTCCCGGTGCAGCTCCCGGGCGAGCTCGGCCTGCGGCCTCGCCCGCGCCGCTCGGCCTCCGGCCTCGCGGGGGATATGACCGATCGAAATTTGAAATTTCAAATGACGGCCGCCATCTTGGAAAAGGCGGAATCGAAAAACCGACCCGAAATTCTCAATCAGGGCCCCCGCGACCCCCCGGGTGCCGATTTCCACCCCCCTCGGACAAACTTGAAAATCGGCCGCCATCTTGAATCGGCCATTTTGAAAAAATTTTTCATCCACGAGAAAGCTGACACCTTCCTGAATGACATTTGGTCGAGCACCCCCGACTTACCTCTTACCGTTTCCGAACTACGAGCGATTTCATTTTGTATGGAGACGACGCTGGACGTTCGAAATTCAAATTTTCGCGACGCCCGCTGGCATCTACCGGCAGTTCCCTATGACATTCGGTCGAGCACCCCCCGCGCATCTGTTACCGTTTGTGCTGGCCGTTGAAATTTTTCATCAGGTTTGGGCAACTCGAAGAAGTCGGATTTTTCTGGTGCTCACCGACCTCGAGGGTTTACTTTCTCATTCAAAGTTTCTCACCTGGATGGTGGGAACTGGGAGAACAATTATGTCAGTCAGTCAGTGAGTCAGTGGTAATCCAGCTTTATATATATCCAGCTTTATATATATACGGAATAATAATACGGAATAATAATACGGAATAATAATAATAATGATAATAATAATAATAAAAATCAAAATCGTCTTTTTGTATTCTGATACTCTTCCTTCATCGCCCCCAATCAGTTTTTGGTAAATATATTCAATGAACAGACACGCTGGTTATACAGTTTTATTATATGTATAGATATAAGCGATGTAATATAGGCAGTGAATCGTAAGCAATGTTACCTTAAAAATTGTATACACAAATATAACGTAGAATAAAATATTTTTATCTACATCGCAGAGAAATCGACATTCGGTTTTATGATGTGTTTATCTAAATATTAATAAGTACCTACTAGAAATAAATAAAAAAATAAGAATAAAATCTGTTTATTGATAGAAAAATATTCGTTATAGATACAGGTGGTAGGTATGTCAATGACTTCCATGTGTTTACTAAACAAGCAATGCAGTACTAAAAAATTGCTCATTACGCCACAGTCAAATGTCCACAACTCGTTTAGCCGATCGCACGCAAGCGAGAGAAGTGTTATGTTTTGTAATAGGTACATCAAATTGACATCAAACGCTGCAATCGACAAAATACTACATGTTTAGTTTAATGTGGGACATATAACGTTACTATTATTTACATGTGCACTGCATTTAAGTGATTTGAAGTTCATTTTATGTAATTAACGCATTTATTTTGCTTTTTCCTACAAAACCAAAATATATTACCATGTCGTAAATTAAAGTCGTTCGTCAGACAACCCTAGTATGTCTTTCTCACCTACTCTTGACTTTAATCATGTAAGTGCGAGTAGCTAAAGTGACTACCACATAGCACATGAAACACTCAACAGATGAGACAATTTTGTAGCAATGGAAGTAGGTAGAAAATCAATGTTTGCAGATAATTATATTTTTGTTCAGATATTGCCTAACGGAAACAGTGTGTTTATGTAAATGCCGAATTGCATACTTTGATATTGAAAAAAATATTCACGTATCCTAGCTACGTATATAATTTAATTACTCTTAACTATCATCTCTTATGCATGTATATAATATAAAACATTAGTGATATGTATTTATGTATATTTGTGTGTATTGTAATAACTGAAATTATATAACATTAGTATTATACTTGAACCCACTCTATTATTATGTAGGTATAGGTTAAATTCATATTGCATTAAATACATCATTTCACTAAAAATGCGCAAGGATCCGAGAAAAAAAAATGTTTACTCTCAGAGACAAAATAGAAATAGACAAAGATTGTTTCGTGTCGCATCTGCGTGAGCCTTCGGTTAATCGCTGCATGAAATTCTCCCCTCCCACTACCCGCACCTTAAACAATACAGCCCGCTCTGTGACAAAGTTTTTCTTTAGAACTGCTTGTCTAGTAATACATAAAGTCATTGAGGTATGTATTATAATTTTAGATTTTTTATAATCCAAGGAGATCGTCGAGTGTATAACTCCTGATTACATCATCAACGACATCAAATAATACAGCACTAATACTTTGACTAACATTATCCATTTGGCTTTGCACTAAATCTTGTGAGAAGTTCTGTAACATAGCGTTGATAAAGCTGTTGATGAGACTTGAGCCTACCATTCCCTCGATTCTAATCTGGAATAAAACATTGATAATAATTATTAGTCAATAAACAGAAAAACAATAAAAATATACGAATATACGACAGGTATTATGAGTTACACAGTTTATATTTAAAATGTACCTAAAGTCTTCCCGTTAACTTTCAAAATGCACATGGCGGACTAGTAGAAATTGGAAAAATAATTTATATTATAGAACAATTTTCGAAATTACCAAACACGAATACAATAAAATGTTGAATGTAATAAAATGTTGCCAGTAGGTAAACATTCTATAACTATTTACTTACTATCTAGTATATAGACAAAAGGAGTGATTTGCATTATCTATTCTAAATAGTAGGTATCTTCTTTGCCTTTGATTAAACACGTATGCTATATCTTGCAGGTGTACAAAGATGTAATTGTACTTAGATAACATTAACAACATAAAATTACCAGCCCAGCCTGTTGTGAAAAAAGTCTTAGTTTCTCTTTCCAATCGGACAAACATTTGTTGAAACACGATCGTTTATTTCGATTATACGATTCAAAATTAATTCAAAATCTGGTTGGTTTGGTTTCGTCGTTGAGCTTTTAGGATTACAAAATCGGGAATCTTAGTGCGTGTAGCTATGAGGTTACATTAGAATGAATATCTCTGGAATGGGTACCTACCTGTGTGTCGTGGATATCTATCTGAACTTCAAGCTCCCGCAATGTTAGGTGTCCTCCAAGAAGGCTTGTTCCCAGTCTCAGGTTAACACCAACCTCAACTCGGTTGATGAATATTCTAGAACAAACCAAAATTATTAGAAATTATATTAATTATCTTTCTTTCTAAAATAATTCAATAGGTGGAAAAATAATGTCTCTCAACCTATTGAATACAAGTCTCTCCAAAGGTCTATCTACCACTCCACTCTTCCACTCTTCTCATTCAGCCGATGACTTTCTTTAAATCATCGGTTCATCTAAAATCTAACCGGAAGGCGTCCTACACTATGTCTTCCTAAACGGTCGTCGATCTGTTCAGTAAGTAGGACTAGGAAGTCTCCTAAGACCAATGAATCATGGACCTGCGACATAATAATATATAACCTGACGCATTGGTTGAAAGATGAAATGATTAAGAGTAAAAATGTTGTTTTCAACTGGAGACAAGACTGGATTCCGTGGATTTTCCCCATTTCAGCACATTGAAAGCGTCTTCTAGTGCGTTATGGATTTTTGCAACTCACCGAGTCTATCTTGCTTGTATTGGTGAGTGTCAGTCAGTACGCGGAAAAAGAGACCATAAATCCTATAATATAAGTACCTTTATAAAACATTCACGCAAAAGTTACATTTCGTGCATTCAGATATTTTTTATTCACAAGCAAAGTTGACACGGCTTTGAGAGTTGCATGTACAGTGAACTTTCGAGAAAAATCTAGTACGTAAGTACTTAATCTAAATTTTGGTCTTCTTACACCCATAATATCACGTACTTTCCCTAGGTGAAATGCGGATTCATCATTTATACTACTCGTATAGTATAATTTACCTGAAATTCCCACCAGCACTATGAGTTATCAACAATGCAAGTCTAGCGCGAGCGTCGTAGGTACCTGTACAAATAAAATAGAACATTTTTAAGCATCGTCTTAAGATAAAATAAAAAATTTCAGCCATTTATTTTGACCGGCTGTTAGCTTAAAATAGTTTAGTATCTTGTTTTAAGAAAACAATAGAATAAAGTAAAGTGGGTATAATAAGTAGTTTAAGCAATTAGCAGAACAACGAGTCTGCGAGGGCCATTACCTACTTACGACTACGATTGGATTAACCAAACACCGAGTTACCGGTAGAGGAGTTCCATTCTTCGTCTAGCTAGTAAATAGTTATAAGTAACTATTTACATTAATTAATGTAAACAGGTTAAAAATACAAAAACTAAAATACTTGCCGGTGAGTGTAAGCCGCGGAATAGTCACTTGCGTCCTAATTCTAAGACGAAGAACATCGAACGTAACGTAATCTACGACATACCACTGGAGACCGTCCATGTGCACGTCATAGATGTTAAGCGTTGCCCTGAACCTAGTGAGTAAAACGAACTATTAATTTTTTTGTGATAAATTGTGAATAAATGATAGAGCTTCATCTTCCTGAAGCCTGAAATCGTGAATTCTGATTTTGAGTTCATTATTTAACATTAATGTTATGTAGGTATTTTTTTTTAAAATGATAAGTTACTTAGCTGTATGTATTTAACAAATTTGTATGACTAATTTAGTGAAAGCGGAAAATAGATTTTTTTGCAAAAATAGAAAGATTACAAAATTTCCATGTCAATGAACTCAGAAATTTATTCCTAAATCTGTAAGGCGTCAACTACACGGCTGATATCGCCGTGTGCTGATGGGCTCGGCGATAGCTCATATGCTCGCAGTGACTTGAAATTAGTAGCACGAGCGAGAATATCGCCGCGAGAGACTCGCTCGTGTAGTTGCCGCCTAAAAGTGGGTAACGCGTTCGAGGACGTGCCACCGTCCTAACTCCTATCCACTATCCACTTACCAACCGTTGGACTGTCTGTTCGTCTGTTTCCTTTTTTCTAGAAATAACAAAGTAATCCATGGTTTCATGCTTCGGGGCTCTCTCGTAATAATGGAACATATTTACTGATATATAAGTCTGATCCCTTACCCAACAACACGGTGGACGAAGGGGCCAAGGTGATCGATTTCCAATGGGTCTAACGGAGGAATATTGTCGTTGCCATTAATAACCACATCTCTAAAACTTTCCAAAAGTGCTTCAATCCTGTTGGCGACCAGATTACGTTGACCATAACTTGTCAATATGGTCTCTAACTCGTGAGGTGGTAATTCATCATCTGTACTTAGCTCATCGTTCAGAGATGATGACTTTAAGATTATTTGTTTGTAGTCCAACTGGCATAATACAGAATCTAAAAAAATGCGTAAAAAAATAATGTCACTGTTTTTGCAATGATAATTACCTATATCAAAGCGATTCATAATAAAATGAAGAAAACTTATACCAACCCAAATTTTCGTTTTGTATATAAACGGCCGCATGTGCATATGCGCATGCACAAAAAATAGCCACCAATAAAAGTTTCATATTCTGAAAATAAAGAAATGTAAGAGAAAAAGATAGTTTTTACCATTTGTTTTATTTTTAATTTATTATCCATCCTCTCCTATTTTCTTTAACTTGAGAAATGCGATTTTATTTATAATTTCGATTTTGAGGAATTATAAATACTTAATAGGCATGTTATATGTCGATTAAATTAATCAATAATATAATAATTAAATCTTTTTTATATTTTTATTTACTTATAAATTTATACTTAACTAATGAAATTTTAATTTTAATATATCAATGCTATTTATTTAGATACCTACTATACAAAAAAATAACATGACGATAACTTACAATAAGTGTTTCAGGGAAGAGCAGGCCGCTACCTATTTATCAAAATCAATCTCCATTGGCTTTATATTCATCCTTCTCAACAATATACTAATCAATTATAAATATGATAATGATAATCTTTTAATCTCCTTGAATAAAAACATTCATTGATTATATTATCTCTTAAATGGCTATTTAATCATATAGATTAAAATTATATAGATGGAATCACCTTAACCACAAAAATAATAAAAAACAAAAATGACAATGCCAAAACATGTATGAATATTAATTACCCAATAACGAATAACTGTATCCATACAGAGCATGGACTGAAGTTGCATTTATTGCCGCTTTACCTATTATAGCTTACAAAATATCTGTCCGTAACCGGGAAGAAGTAGTTGATTATTGTACAAGATCCTACAAAAATAATGTAATATATTTTAATATGTTATTGTAATGATTTAATATTTAGTTTAGTGTACCTACTCACTAAAACTATTATATGTAACTAAAAAAATAACAACTACCTATTTAATGTTTTTTTTATTGTATTAAGGCGTGCGTTACGACCTAATAGAAAATTATTCGCAACTACCGAAAATGTCTAGATAATTAAGTTTCTATATAGTCCTAAAATAATCATACTGTAACCTAACTTAAAGACGCTAAAGTAAATAAATATGAAATATTACATTTAGGTACGAGTACCAACTTCTAAATGATTGACATCACTACACAGTAGTATTTTGGACAGAGTGGAACGTTTTTGGATAGGGCGGACTTGGAATTCCCATTTTCTCTTTATTTAAAGAGAAATCTTTTGAATCTTTTAAATTAACCAACAGAAACTGCCTACACCCAAACAAATATTTGCCTTTAAACAAATATTTGTCCGACTGGGAATCAAACTCAGAACTTTTTGCACGTCACTAATAGTTACCAAATTAGGTACACCGGCCGTCACTTATCAGTCTCATAATAACAATCATTTATTTAGCAAGGACACAGGTAACAAATATCGTATTTCAATACATACACATATCCCGTGTTCCTATATCCATTTATGTTTGCCTTTTAATAGGCGTGCAAAAATTAACTTTACTTTTACATATTTAATTATTACATGTATCATCAACCGTTATCACCCAGCCCCATTTACTGTATCCACTGCTGGACATGGGCCTCCTCATGTCCTCATGCACAAGACAATATATCATGTATGGCCCTCATTGAGGGATGTATTATATAAGGGCTTAAAACGCCACATTGGCGAAGCGGGTCGGCGAGGCGAGTACATTTTCTTAAGAGGCGCCTGAGAACCTCGCTGGCGGCTTGCGGTAGCCGGTTATCAAATTAATTCATCCATCATTATTTCATAAACATCAACATTATCATCGTCATTTCAAATAGGTACATTGTCATCATCAATTACAAATTATCATCATCAGTTACGAGTGTTTCTATGCGACTATGTGACATATGGTATGTGACTTCCTTTACTGTTTTCGAACTCCTATGATGTAGGTACGTATATTATCACGAGTATGAGAGCAATCCTGCGCTCTTTAAACGAAACACAAATGATTATCCATCCTTTTTGAAAGACTATGACTTCTAAGTTTTAAAAAATCTGAGTTTCTTATCTATATACTCGTATTTTATAAGAATGTATTTTTAATTATTATCTATCTATTTCATAGATGGTATCTTAGTGGTAACGGTAGGTGGGATTGGCTACTGTTATCTGAATATTAGTTTGTGCATAATAAAATTAGTTTGTCAGATTTAATTTAAGATAAAATATAAGTAGCCATGTAGTTCTATTAGCGTTATTTTTTGAGATTATATGAAATTCACATTAGGTAGTTTGGCAAAGCGCAGGTGTTGTTATAGGTATGTGGCCATCGATATGGAGAAGAAACACCATCAATGTATCTCTACCTCTAAAGCAAACATAACATGTAGGAACCCATACCATCAGAATAAATAATAACTACTTATTTTTATGCCTATACCTACGAGGGTAGGTCCAAAACTTTCTGGCCTGACAAAGAAAAAGGACACTCAAATTCATGAAACTGTTTTTATTTTTCAATATAGTCGCCGTCTATTTGAACACACTTTTTGGATCGATTAGTTAGCATTTCTATCCCAGTATAAAAATGGTCAAAATGGGCAAAAACCGCACCGCTCACTTCATCATCCGTGGAAAATATTCTAACTCTTAAGTTCGCCTTGAGTTTTGAAAATAAACAGTAATCTGTCTCACTGGGAGCCAAGGGACTATAGGGTGGGTGGCGAATTTCCGTGAAGCCACACTTTGCAATAGCAGCTTTCGCAACTGCGGCGGCGTGGACGTGACGTGTCATGGAGAAGCCGTACGTACACCTTTGCTTAGTTTTCCACGACATTTCCACGTAAATGCTCTATAAGGTTAGCATACTAACTTCCAGTCACCGTAGTATTGCGTTATTTTATGTCTATAAGCAATATTCCTTGACAATCCCAGAACATCGAAGCCATAATCGTTTTGGTGGACTGAGTCACCTTTACCTTTCTAGGCGTTATTTCATCAGAACGACGCCACTTCATCGACTCCCTTTTTGAAAGGGACAATAATTGAAAAAAAATCCACATTGGGTAACAATTGACTCCAAAATATCGTTTCCGTTTCTGTGAAAAACCTCCAAAAGTTCACTTCCAAAAGCACGCTACCTGTTCACTTCGCTGCACATTTGAAAGAAGTTTTGGCACCCACCTCGCACTAACTTTATTCATATGAAGATGTTCGTTGCTGCTATTTCTTTCGTCTTTAGCCGTCGGTCGCTCACAAATTCTTCTTCCACAAATTTTAGAGTGAGTGCCTCAACGGGTCGACCGGGGCGAAATTCGTCGTCGATGGACTCTCGTCCTAAACGAAATTGCTCACACCAATCTTTGACGGTGAAAAATGATGAAGAAGAATCCCTGTAGGTACACATAAATGTACCTTTGTTTGATATCGGTTGGGCTAACACCTTCTTCTGTAAGGAACTCAATCAAGGAACGATATTCCAGTATAAACATTTTAGAGATTTTGCGACTTCCTGTTATTCTAAGAGTCGAGGAATCAAAAAACTAACGAGGCGTATAATTTGTTTTTTTAGACATCGAGAAATAATGTCAAGCCAGAAACTTTTGGAGCTCACTGGTATATATTGTAATTACGGAACAATTAGCCTAATAATAAAAATAATTAATTATTTATTTTAATATATGATTCTAAACCATCTTGTCTCTAACTGGGTAAGCCAAAATGAGAGAGAGACGGTATAACCTCCGGCGAAAGCACAGTCGGCAGGAATCAGAACCCCAGGGAGAGAAACCAGCGGAAAATACGCGCGGTATCGAGCAGCATCGCCTTGTGCATCTTTGTTGAAAGCCAGTCACCATGTCATATTAGGGCCTTACCTATGAAATTTCTGTTTATACATAGAGGTCACTTTGAACTTAGTTGTCTATGCATCTTTGTTGAAAGCCAGTCACCATGTCATATTAGGGCCTTACCTATGAAATTGCTGTTTATTCATAGATGTCACTTTGAACTTAGTTGTCTGTGCATCTTTGTTGAAAGCCAGTCACCATGTCATATTAGAGCCTTACCTATGAAATTGCTGTTTATTCATAGAGGTCGCTTTGAACTTAGTTGTCTGACGGTCTCCAATTTAAAGCTATGACATTCTTTTTCAAAATCAGTTATTCTTTTGTTTTTCCGTCAAACGGCTTTTTGCTTATCGTTGTGATTGCGACTATGGAAAAGTTAAAAATTCGTGTTATTTTCGAATATGAGTTCCATCGTGGCAGGAACGCAGCACGGACGGCACGCAGTGTCATCAAGGAGTGACTGAACCATATTTTTGTGAAAAAGGTATTAAAACGTCGGCTCAAGCGGCTAAAGATACAATTCTTGAGAAGATCGTAAAGCCTCTTAACAGTACCCTGTTCCATAACCAAGAATGGTCCTTTCAGCAAGACTCGGCACCAGGTCATAAAGCTCGCTAAACACAGGCGTGGCTAGAAAGGAATATTCCCGACTTCATTAGAGCTGAAGATTAGTCGTCACCTAGTCCCGATCTTAATCTGTTCGATTATGATTCATGGTCTGTTTTAGAGAGCATTGCATGCTCTAAACGCCATGATGAATTGAATCGCTAAAACAGTCCATGAGGGTGGCAGTTGTCAATTTTCCCATGGAAAGATTGTGTTTCAATCGAAAACTAGCCACAACGTTTGAAAGATTGTATAATAGGAAATGGTGACCATTTTGAATAAACGTTATATTTCTAAAATGCTTACCTACTCGTATTTATTTCTAAAATAACATAAATTCTTCTAATAAAATTATAATGTAAAAATAAAAATATTAATATTTTCTTTGTAGCATTTAGGAATGGCTAGACTAGGTAGACACATCACACACTTCATCGAAGCTCTATTCAGATGGAAGCAAGTTTGGTTTAAAAAACTCCTCATAATAGTGCATGCTGGAGGAACGGACGCATTCGTACCCAATGCATTAGGTAGGTACTGATGTTTAAAACGAATCAATAAAGTGGTGATTATCATTACAACTCGAACCATGAAAATTATACGAAGTGCTTAACTTCTCAATTATTGTAATTTAAAACCAAACAGTGTTGTGGTAGTTGATAATGCTTCATATTACAATACATTGCAAAATCCCGCCCCCAATTCAAATGCTCGTAAACCAGAATTGATTGAATGGCTCACCTACCGAAATATCGAGCAGTCTTCTAGCAGGTATGCTTAAACCATAAGTATACCAGTTGATGTTACATACAAAACAAGATATTACATTACAAATATTTGTCAGGGGGAGAGTGCACGCTGCAATCCAACAGCCGCTGGGCGCGCTCGACTGGCCGTTACCGCTCTCTCACAGAAGACTACCTTGAAATGTACTGCATTTCCCATTTTATCTTATTTCCCCTATGTACATACGTGTTTCGGTAGTGAGTGAGCTGTGCCAGAGCCCATTCCCATCCTATCCCTCCCATCCATCTATCCATCCTATTTTCCCAAGACTTTCTCCAAATCCATTCCTACCATATATCTCCAAAGGTAGGCAGTGCATCCGGGAGCGTGCCAACGTTTGTCATTTTGAACTAATGTTGGCATGTATCGTGGATGTCTATGGGCGATAGTATCCACTTACCATCAGGTGGTAAGTGGAATAAGTGGAATCAGGTGGTAATGGCATCAGGAAGCGAACTTCCGCGGGCTCAGATAGTTTGCACACCGATGGCACAGGAAAAGGAGCCCGAAAGAGCTGTTCGGCACTGAAGTACATCGTCTAGTGGAGTAGAACAGCCCCAGAAAGGGGAGAGTGCTTATGGGACACAGGCAAAAGAGAATAATTGTAGGGAGGCAGAGCAGATACGCGCCGCAACATAGCCCTAGCAGGCGAACGGCGCGTACCTCCCGACGATTTGGTCCGTATAACCAAAAGGTTGGTAGGACCATGGGTGGAGGTAGGTCATGTTACCATCAGGTGGACTGTATACTCGTATGCCGCCTTCGTAAATACAAAAAAATAAAAAAATGTTTATTATTGAATATAAAATAGATACTTTGCTTAAAGAACATAACCACAGTGTTCTCCGTCTACTTCTTCTTTGTCGTTCCCTCACTAATGAGGGTCGTGACCATATGTGATTTGTCTCCATTTGCATCTGTCCCACGATCAACTGCTTCTCCAACTCATGCATATGTGATCGCATTATGTATCCAAAGAAGCTTAGTTGCCGTTCTCTGCATAGAGAGGTGTGTCGTTTTTTGATGTGGAGCTCTTGTAAAATCGATTCGTTTGTCCTCATGGCTGCCCATGGTATCTTTAGCATTCGTCTCCAGCACCACATTTCAAAAGCGCTTACTTTGCTTATGTCTCGACTTTTGAGGCACCGTTTCAGCTCCGTACAGAAAAATAGAAAACACTAAGAAATGCACTAGACGTATTAGGGGTTAAAGTATGAAATTGCCCATTTGTACTGAAAAATTAAAACTAGTTTTTTTCTAAAATGTAACATATTTATTTAATCAAAATATTTACCCTCATTATCTATACATTGTTGCCATCTAATCGGAAGTTCATTTATGCCTTTGCGATAGAACTCTGGGGATGTAGATTCGACAAACTGTGTAAAAGCATTTTGTACTGCCTCTTGGGAAGAAAATTTTTTACCACGTAGAATATTGTCCAAATCACGAAAAAAATGGTAGTCCGTTGGAGTAAGGTCTGGCGAGTACGGAGGATGACGTATGGTTTCTAATTGCAGCTCCTGTAGAGTTACAACGGTTTCTCGTGCAGTGTGAGGTCTTGCGTTATCATGGAGCAATAATGGTAAAGATCGATTCACGAGTCGGGGCTGTTTCACTGCTAGTTTCGCCAGCATTGTTCGAAGTTCGGCACAGGAAACATCTGCTGTTATTGCTTGACCAGACCTGAGAAAGCTATAGTGAATAACACCATGAATAGACCACCAAAAAGTTACCATTACCTTTTTATTGGTAAGCTTTGCCTTAGGGCACTGTTGCGGCGTTTGACCTGGGGTCAGCCATTGCATTTTTCGCTTTCGGTTATCGTAAAGAATCCACTTTTCGTCACTTGTCACAATTCGATCCAATATTCCTTCATTTCTGTACCGATTCAACAAGGCAACGCAAGTTTCAAGACGCGTTTCTTTCTGCAGATCAGTCAAATCATGAGGTACCCATTTTTCATATTTTTTTATCTTATTGATTTGATGCAAATGAGTCAATATTGTAGGTAGGGTAACGTTAAACCATGCCGCTAATTCCTGGGCAGTTTGACTCGGATCGGCTTCCACCATCTCCTTCAATTCAGCGTTATTCACCTGTGTGGGCGGTCTTCCACGTGGTTCGTTCTTCAAGTCGAAGTTTCCATTACGAAAGCGTTTAAACCAAAAACGCATGGTTCGTTCATTAGCAGTCTCCTCTCCAAACGCAGCATTGATATTGCGAGCCGAGCCGTTTAGTTCCGCGTCGGAACTCGTGTTCAAAGATTACTCGGATTTTCGAAGTATCCATCTTTCGTACCTATAACCTATAACTCGTACCTATAATAAAGGTACGAGTTGTTAAGCTAACGTGTAATACAGGTAAGTTTATATTGATTGATAATATTAGCAGTTTTCTTTTGCGTAGGTTAGGTTATATAATGTTTTGGTTTTTCATTTCAACTAAATTTGACACCAATGATGTGAATTATAAGTATGGTCAGATTATAAACAACAGTTTCCGAAATTGTTCAAAATAGCCTATAAATATTTAACTTTGGTAGCCAGCTCAGTACCATCAGAAAGACTTTTTTCAAAAGCTTCACAAGTTTTGAATTAACAACGTAACAGAATACAAGGAAAACGGGTTAATAAAATCTTATTTATGCAAAGCTTAGAGAAGAAGTATTGGGATCTGTAATTTCCAAAATTTTCATTCATTCTTCTAATAAAACCCAAGTAAATTGAAAATATTGGATTATGTCTCATTTTTCTATCCTATATTTCTAAATGATGTCAGAAAGCATACAAATCATCGATGTTTTTTAACTGATGCATCGAAAACATCGATGTTTTTATTTGATGCATCGTAAAACATCGATGCAACGTTTCGATGCATCACATCGAAAAAAACATCGATGTATTTTTTGCATGAACATCCCTACCGACACCGCCTTGGAACATTTGTCGGTTTACCGCGGGTCGACTGTATAAATGTTTTGTTGCGAGGACTATACAACTCACTCAGTGAGACATGAGCTTTGCGTTTTACTAAATGCACACTCATATACCATAGTGTAAACGTTATTCCAATTACGAAGTCCCTTTTGACACTTTTGACGTTCTCAGCGAATGGAACGTTTCATATAAATTGAAAAAATAAACAGTCTCTGTTTATGGCAGTAAATCACCATTTGATGAAATCTCAATCAATCCAAAATAATAAACAATTCATTCTCAAACACAATCAAAGTTTTTTTTCAAGATATCGTGCGCACAATGATTAAAACTAAAATTAAATTCCTATTTCACCGCAATCCCGCGTTTACGTACTATCGTATATTTTTTACTTTTAAAGATAGCGACGTGACTCAGAGAATCGGAAAGCGGAAACGATTTTATAATCGGTAATCGGTAACTCACACGCGAATCGAAAAGACCTGGTTCCGGGTCTTTACGCGAGTGTGTCTATGTCTTCGTGTCCACCTCGCGTTAACGATCCGCCATTTTGTTTATCTGTTTAAACAAGTGCAGAAGCCTTGTATACGTTACGTGTGTTCAGTTTGGTTGATTTTTTGTTATATTTTTGTTATTGTTATTTGTTGTTAGTTAGTCTGTTATTTCTTTATTGTTATTAAGTTGTGGCTGTTATTTCTTTGATTTGTTTATTTTTATAAACACTGCAATGGCCGAGACCACTAAAAGAACCGTCTTGCGCAGTCAAGCACGTGACTTTGTGGTACGCCTAACTTTGAACTTTGAACGGGAGTTTCAGAATGGTAGTCCACTATTGCCACTTTCACAAGTGACTAACCGAGTAGCTGAAGCTCTCGGTATCAGTAGAAAAACTGTTTCCCAGATAAGCAAGGAAAAGCATGGGAAAGATAAGACGGAAGACAATAAATTAAAATTGCCATTTAAAAAAAAGTAAGAAGGTCTATAATTACACAAATCGTCAATTTTGATACCGACGCCATAAGAAATCACATTTACGGCTACTATAGCAGGAACGAATTGCCAACACTCGACAAATTGTCGAATATTTTAAGAGAATCCGGACTGTTTAGTGGCAGTAGAACTTCTTTGTGGAGGGTTATAAAGAAAATTGGATTTGCATACAAGAAATGTGACAAAAGGCGGATTATGATGGTACGCGGAGACATAACATTAGCTAGATGCAATTTTCTACAATTGGCCAAGGCAATTACTGATTGGAATAATGTCATCTTTTTAGATGAGACATGGCTAAACACCAATCAAACAGTTAGCCAGATATGAACAGACGACACACCTCACTCCTCCACAAAAGTATCTACTGACAAAGGGGAAAGATTAATTATTTGTCATGCGGGTTCCATGAAGGGATATGTTCCGAACTGCCTTTTGGCATTTAAATCTAAGAGAACCGGAGACTATCAGGAAGATATGAATTTAGTTAAATTTAAAGAATGGTTTTGTACCTTGTTAGCCAACTTGACGGAGCTATCAACTATAATTATAGACAATTCGCCATATCAATCGATACAATTAAATAAGTCTCCAGCGTCAAACAACAAAATGGCGCATGTGAAATGGCTGAATGACAATAATATTGCTGCTGACATGTCAATGTTAAAATGTGAGCTTTAGTATTTGGTTGCTATTAAGAAATCAGCCAGACCAACGTATGTGTTGGACGAAATGGCAAAAGAAGCCGGAAACAATGTACTGCGGCTTCCACCTTACCACTGCCAATACAATGCCATAAAGTTGATTTGGACACAAATTAAAGGTAATTATACAATTAATCATATTTATTTTGAGTTTTTACTTATAATTGTGCTAAGTTCATGTTTTAACATGCAAACATTTGTTTTAGGATATGCAGCTCGTAAAAATACGAGCCCACCTTTTACGGCTAACAAAATGCTGTCGTTGTTGCAAGAAGCTTGCGATAGCGTTACAACTGCAAATTGGGAAAGTGTTGTTTTAAGAACAAAAAATCTTATTTCGTCTGATTGGGACAGAGATGTGCACATCGATAACTTCATAGATAGCCAAATTATAATTAATACAGCAGATTCCACAGACGAAGATGAATACGACGACGATGGCGATAATGAAGTAACGCTTTCGAATAGCGTTGACGAAGAAATCAAATGCTGATAAAATGCCATACTGTATCTAATTAAAATTAAAAATTTGATTAAAAAGGTTTTGTCTTTTATTTTAACCCCAAACCCCATGCTAATTTTTAATAGTTTAGATTCTGTTATCTCGATTTAAATTTGTTCGTAATAGTAATCGAAAATCGATGTCGTTAGACAATGGTACTTCACTAGTACCCTACTATTTGACATCTGTCAAAAGCGACTTCGTAATTGGAATGGAATATAGAGTCCTCGCCACCACTGAAGTCTTGCGACAAAAATTGGAACTAAATTTGACAACTCCGCCATCTTGTAGTTTGTCAGGAGTGTGCGTGGAGAGTATCGTTCGTGGATTTTCTTGAAATTAAATTGAACATGTCGCGTAAAGTTGTAAAAAGTGCAGCCCGGGAAATGATCCTTAAAGTGAAGGAATTTTGTGAATTGGAGCAGAAGAATAAAGGAGTATTGATCCCGTTAAATAATGTACAAATGCGAGTCGCTGCCATGACAGGTAAATTTTAGGGATGCCAGAGTTTAAGTGTTTGCCTAATAAATGGGTAAAATATTATTAGTCGGATAAAAACTATTACTCAAAAAAGGCCTAACTTTGTCTAATGGACGATATAGTTCATTGTATTTTATGTAAAATTATGATTGAACATAGAAATATCACAATGGATTAATTAACAGAAAATAATATATTTGTTTATTTCAGGTGTTTCCGTGAAAACGGTTTCACGAATTACTAAAGAAGGAAAAGTAGCGGCAAGAACGCCAAAGAAAATTGTCACCCCTGGAAAAAGCCGTCCGCAACCAAAAAGGATTGATTTGGATGATTTCGATTTATGTGCTATACGTCAAAAAATCCACTTTTTCTATGTGGTGAAGCAAGAAATACCAACGGTAAACAAACTGCGTTTGGAACTAAAACAAGTTATCAATTTTCAAGGCAGTAATACAACGCTACGAAGAATATTAAAAAAGTTAGTCTTCCGATTCAAACGCTGTCAGTCTAAACGCAACGTTTTGATGGAACGCTATGATATTACCGCTTGGCGTGCCAGATATATTGAAAGAATGAAGAGAAATAGATTAATTGACAGGAGACCTGTGGTGTATTTAGATGAAACCTACATTCATCCTACTTATCATGGGAACGTAAAATCTCTGGTCTATGCAGACAAACCACAGATGATTGCCGCCCTGAAGGCCAACATAACTCGCGTTCTTCATGAAATTGGGACCCAATTATGCGAAGATGTCGTACAAAAGTGGTCCACCAGGATACGCCACCTACAGCGGAGCCGCGGCGACCATTTGGCCGAAATTATTTTCCACACATAATGTCATCGAATGTACTTTAAAACAAAAAAAAAAACAATTGTGGCAATATCACTTAGACAGCTTGTTTTATTTAATTTCAAAGTTCGAGCGCTCTTAATGAAAAACCCTGTATCTAATAAAAATTAAATTAATACAATATGATAATTATTTTATTTTTATGTCTATTAAAAACCCTATTATCTATCTTTGCTTGTTATTCTAAATTAACAATGTGAAACGTGAAACTGGTTTTACAATGTGAATGAATTAGCAATTTATTGATTGCTTTAATTTTATCATATGCATTGATTTATTAATTAATTTATTAGAATAGGTTGCCTTTTAGAAGGGGTAAATTATTGCCCGTCTTGCTGTCAACATTTCATTACGCGATTTGAGTGCCGCGTCTATCGGACTTCAGTGGTGGCGACGACTTTATATACAATGATGATGATGATGATGGAATCCACTGACCAAGATGCAAAGCTCATGTCTCGTTGCGAGGACTGTACCGATTTGTCAAATGTCAATGTCAATTTTTCATGCTTCTGCTGTGTTCGAGCCAAATACTTAGGTAGAGTCCTTTTCATGAAAGAAGTCCCCCAGACGCAGCGCTGTACTCGCGTGACATAATGTTGCCATTTATGAGTAAAAAATTTACCTATTTTACATTTAGCATATGTAATTTATCAAATAATACTATTTCCTGCATACTTCGATGAAACAATATAAGCTCTTAAATTGTATTAAGAAATAAATACATTTTAGATGGGCTGTAATTTCATTACTCAAGCCCATACTATAACAATAGTTCAGATTAGTGAATCATGTATATTTCTGATAAGTCAAAAGTATATTTGGGCATTTTTATCAAAATGTCTACCAACCCACTCATGGGATGACCCATGTAATAAGTCCAAATAACTAACGTTATTATGACTGTAAGTGTCGTGTTATTATTAAATAGTTTCAAATGACTAAAGTTTCGTTTTTTACTATGTTGTTAGGTGCGAAACTTAAAACAATAATAAGTCATAATAACGTTAGTTATTTGGACTTATTGCATGGGTCATCCCATGAGTGGGTTGGTAGACATTTTGATAAAAATGCCCATTTACCTATATTTCTGTTATGTAAAAAGTATATTTTTATTTACTTATATAAGCGGTGTTCTACCTACTTACATGTAAAAGATGAGAAAATAGGGTAAAGAAAAGCATTACAATTTTTTATTCAGAGTTTTATTGAATAATTGTGATCAGCGGCCATAGGAACATCACTGTCTGAAGAGTGGATGGAATCAGAATCAAATTCTGTTTCAGTATCACTAGCCGTAGATATAATTATTCGGTCCATCTCTTCATCCATAAGGCCGTCATTTTTTAAATATTCCTCCTCTAAATGTTCGACATGCGTGCACTGAGCTGTCCAATCTTCCGCCGTAATAGACTCAAAGGCCTCTTCAGTTAATTTTACAATTTCTTTTGGATCTTGTGCCACGTTCTTATCCGCCACCTTTCTTTTTACAAGGCTCCAGATTTTCTCAATCGGGTTGAGGTCGCAATGGTAAGGCGGCAACCTTAATACTTCGTGTCCGTGAGCTGTTAATAATTCATTCAATGCAAATGTCGGTGGACCTTTATTTTGTTTGATTAGCTCAAACAGCACAGCTTTTCTCCAGGTGTCTTCAAAATATATACCCTTTTGCCGGAGCCATTCCTGCATACTACTTTTTATATTTGACATTGTAGGGGCTTTGTTTAATTGAGTGCAATGGTAAGGAGCGTTGTCCATTACCACAAGCGACCTTTCAGATAGATTAGGTATTAGTTTTTCCGTCACCCATTTTAAGAAATTTGCAGAGTTCATGTCATCGTGGTAATCTGAGGACTTTGATTGGGATTTGAACATTAATAATGCACCATTTATGAATCCATCTTTTGTTCCCGCATGAGCGATTATCCAGCGACTCCCCGATGACTCTGAGACGAACATTCCTGGTTCCTCCTCACTCTGCCAACAACTTTTTGTATGATAAGTATTGTGTATATAGGTCTCATCTAAGTATACAACGGGTCGTTTTTCCACAGTGCGATTTATTCGTATTTTATCCAAATATTTTGCACGCCATGCGGTAATGTCGTGACGTTCCATAAGTAGTTTGCGTCTGGATTGACATCGCTTGTACTTGAAACCAATCCTATTTAATATCCTGTGCAATGTTGTGATGCTTCCCTGAAAATTGATGTCTTCTCTCAGAGCTGCCCGTAATTTAGCCAATGTTGGTAATTCTTTATGCACAACGTAAAAACTGTGAATTTTTTGCCGGATAGCGCACAAATCGAACCCGTCTAAGTCGACCTTTTTCGGATGCGGGCGACTCTTCCCCGGGGTGACAATTTTTTTCGAAGTACTCGCCGCTGTTATACCTTCTTTTGTAATTCTTGTTACAGTTTTCTCTGACACACCTGCAATTAAATAATGAACAATTAAAAATAATAGTAACTTTAAGTTTATAATGCTTATGTACTATGTAATATATGTTTTAATTTCAGTTACCTAGTTTCATCACGTTTGGTATTTGTTCAATTTTATCGCAAAAATGAATTTATATCCTAAAAGTCCCATCAATACAGCAAAAAATTATTATATGGCAACTCTAAAAAGTACCTGTTATGGCGGCGACTCTCTTCCGAACATTGTTTAGTGGTATTAAAACACCTTGATTCTTTTGTTCCGCTTCACAGAACTCTTTCACCTTCAATATCATTTCTCGAGCCGAACTTTTTACAACTTTTGGCATTGTAAACAATCTTTAAAATGCACTAAGCTAGTTACAAACTCACAAAAATCTACCACAACAAACGAACTTGATAACATCGACGAACGACAACATGGCCGACCTGTCAAATTTAGTTCCAAAAATCACCGCGGGACTTCTTTCATGAAAAGGACTCTAGAGTCCTTTTCATGAAAGAAGTCCCCCAGACGCAGCGCTGTACTCGCGTGACATAATGTTGCCATTTATGAGTAAAAAATTTACCTATTTTACATTTAGCATATGTAATTTATCAAATAATACTATTTCCTGCATACTTCGATGAAACAATATAAGCTCTTAAATTGTATTAAGAAATAAATACATTTTAGATGGGCTGTAATTTCATTACTCAAGCCCATACTATAACAATAGTTCAGATTAGTGAATCATGTATATTTCTGATAAGTCAAAAGTATATTTGGGCATTTTTATCAAAATGTCTACCAACCCACTCATGGGATGACCCATGTAATAAGTCCAAATAACTAACGTTATTATGACTGTAAGTGTCGTGTTATTATTAAATAGTTTCAAATGACTAAAGTTTCGTTTTTTACTATGTTGTTAGGTGCGAAACTTAAAACAATAATAAGTCATAATAACGTTAGTTATTTGGACTTATTGCATGGGTCATCCCATGAGTGGGTTGGTAGACATTTTGATAAAAATGCCCATTTACCTATATTTCTGTTATGTAAAAAGTATATTTTTATTTACTTATATAAGCGGTGTTCTACCTACTTACATGTAAAAGATGAGAAAATAGGGTAAAGAAAAGCATTACAATTTTTTATTCAGAGTTTTATTGAATAATTGTGATCAGCGGCCATAGGAACATCACTGTCTGAAGAGTGGATGGAATCAGAATCAAATTCTGTTTCAGTATCACTAGCCGTAGATATAATTATTCGGTCCATCTCTTCATCCATAAGGCCGTCATTTTTTAAATATTCCTCCTCTAAATGTTCGACATGCGTGCACTGAGCTGTCCAATCTTCCGCCGTAATAGACTCAAAGGCCTCTTCAGTTAATTTTACAATTTCTTTTGGATCTTGTGCCACGTTCTTATCCGCCACCTTTCTTTTTACAAGGCTCCAGATTTTCTCAATCGGGTTGAGGTCGCAATGGTAAGGCGGCAACCTTAATACTTCGTGTCCGTGAGCTGTTAATAATTCATTCAATGCAAATGTCGGTGGACCTTTATTTTGTTTGATTAGCTCAAACAGCACAGCTTTTCTCCAGGTGTCTTCAAAATATATACCCTTTTGCCGGAGCCATTCCTGCATACTACTTTTTATATTTGACATTGTAGGGGCTTTGTTTAATTGAGTGCAATGGTAAGGAGCGTTGTCCATTACCACAAGCGACCTTTCAGATAGATTAGGTATTAGTTTTTCCGTCACCCATTTTAAGAAATTTGCAGAGTTCATGTCATCGTGGTAATCTGAGGACTTTGATTGGGATTTGAACATTAATAATGCACCATTTATGAATCCATCTTTTGTTCCCGCATGAGCGATTATCCAGCGACTCCCCGATGACTCTGAGACGAACATTCCTGGTTCCTCCTCACTCTGCCAACAACTTTTTGTATGATAAGTATTGTGTATATAGGTCTCATCTAAGTATACAACGGGTCGTTTTTCCACAGTGCGATTTATTCGTATTTTATCCAAATATTTTGCACGCCATGCGGTAATGTCGTGACGTTCCATAAGTAGTTTGCGTCTGGATTGACATCGCTTGTACTTGAAACCAATCCTATTTAATATCCTGTGCAATGTTGTGATGCTTCCCTGAAAATTGATGTCTTCTCTCAGAGCTGCCCGTAATTTAGCCAATGTTGGTAATTCTTTATGCACAACGTAAAAACTGTGAATTTTTTGCCGGATAGCGCACAAATCGAACCCGTCTAAGTCGACCTTTTTCGGATGCGGGCGACTCTTCCCCGGGGGTGACAATTTTTTTCGAAGTACTCGCCGCTGTTATACCTTCTTTTGTAATTCTTGTTACAGTTTTCTCTGACACACCTGCAATTAAATAATGAACAATTAAAAATAATAGTAACTTTAAGTTTATAATGCTTATGTACTATGTAATATATGTTTTAATTTCAGTTACCTAGTTTCATCACGTTTGGTATTTGTTCAATTTTATCGCAAAAATGAATTTATATCCTAAAAGTCCCATCAATACAGCAAAAAATTATTATATGGCAACTCTAAAAAGTACCTGTTATGGCGGCGACTCTCTTCCGAACATTGTTTAGTGGTATTAAAACACCTTGATTCTTTTGTTCCGCTTCACAGAACTCTTTCACCTTCAATATCATTTCTCGAGCCGAACTTTTTACAACTTTTGGCATTGTAAACAATCTTTAAAATGCACTAAGCTAGTTACAAACTCACAAAAATCTACCACAACAAACGAACTTGATAACATCGACGAACGACAACATGGCCGACCTGTCAAATTTAGTTCCAAAAATCACCGCGGGACTTCTTTCATGAAAAGGACTCTACTTGCCGGTTTTTAACTAGGACAATCTTAAAATAGCAAATAGTTATGCCGATCTTCCTCTACACTTCCTTTTAACAGTATTAAAAAAATAAAGGTTAAATCAATGGCATAAACCATGGGTGGTCGACACAAAATTCAAGAGATATTTCACGATATAAAAAATATGTTTACTTGGACTTACATAAAAGGTTTGGTTGTAAACCCGACACAGTTATCGTTTGTCGCATTTCTTATTATTGTCGCCGAATTGGTGCTCAATATCTTGATAGTACAACGAGTACCATACACTGAAATAGACTGGAGGGCTTACATGCAAGAATGTGAAGGATTTCTAAATGGCACTCTGGACTACAGCAAACTTTATGGTGACACCGGACCGCTGGTGTATCCTGCAGGGTTCGTTTACATCTATTCTATTTTGTATTTCCTTACAAATCACGGCGAGAATATTAAACTTGCTCAATATGTGTTTGTTGGTATTTATCTTTTACAACTGTTTTTTGTCCTTAGAATATATATTAAAACCAAGAAAGTGCCACCATATGTATTAGTAATTACAATTCTAACTTCTTACAGAATACATTCAATTCATGTACTTAGATTATTTAATGACCCAGTTGCTGTACTCTTTTTATATGTTTCTTTGAACTTGTTCATGGAATCGAAGTGGTATTTAGGTAGCATTTTCTATAGTCTTGGAGTTTCAGTAAAGATGAATATATTGCTTTATGCACCAGCATTGTTTTTCTTCTATTTAGTCAATTTGGGTTGGAAAAATACTTTTAAACAGCTTATTGTTTGTGGTTTAATACAATTGTTACTAGGTTTACCATTTCTATTAAATAACCCTGTGGCATATCTGAAAGGTAGCTTTGACCTTGGACGTGTATTTAACCACACGTGGACTGTTAACTATAGATTTTTGGATATTGAAATATTTGAAAGCAAATGTTTTCATATGACACTTTTAGCTATTCATGTTTTGTTGTTGATAATATTCTTACCAATGTGTATTCAATATTATAAAAGTTACTGTCGCCTAAAGTATGTTCAAAAACAAGTGCAACCCCAAATTGATGCTAAAAACACTGAGAATAAAAAGAAAGCTAAATTGAAAAAAGAACTTAAAAGTAAAGTTAGTAAAAAAACAGAAGATAAAGTTGAAAAACTGACTAAGGACCAGGAAGACTTCTTAAATTCATTTGACGCTATGTTACAAAAATCTCAGAAAAGTAGCAAGAAAGCCAGCAAAAAAGTGGAACAAAATGCAGGAATGCATTACACCATTAATTTTGATATCCTCTCTCAACTGTTTATACTTCCAATGTTCATAGTAAATTTCATAGGAGTTGTATGTGCAAGAAGCCTTCATTACCAGTTCTATTCTTGGTATTTTCATAGCTTACCATATCTATTGTGGTCTAACAACTTTTCAGTTATTGTTAGATTTTTAATTCTTGCTCTGATTGAACTGTGTTGGAACACTTACCCCAGTACAAACCTAACAAGTGTGGTATTGCATGTATGTCATATTGCTGTTTTATATGGGGTTTATAAGAAAATTTCAGCTGAATTAAATGTAGTATCTAAGATAAAATAAATGAATGGACTACATGTAATGTATCACTTGTGTACTTTTAAAGTGTTCAATAGTGTATAACACTCAATTTTTTACATGTCTATTTACAATTTTTTTTAAGAATAAAAATATTAAAAAAACAAACAGTATTTTTTTAAATATTCCACTTTTATCACAGATTGTCTAAACAGTAAAAACTAAATTTTATAAATCACTGGACTGCATTTTACATCTAAAGTGAATAAGTAATGAAAGTTATAAAAAAACACTTGAGTGCTAATCAACCTTTAAGACTTGAGGATTAAATGTTGGACATTGCAGTCAAATGTTTGATGGTCTTACATTGTTGATGCTAAAAGCTAGTCTAAAACAGTTAATGTTAAGATTTGGCACTCAGCACTCATTATTGCAACACTAAATGAACGACTTCATGATTTAGGGCTGAATTCTTTCTTACATGTGCAGAGAACACTCATTGGTAATTTAAAAGATGCACCACCTTTTTTTATCTTCATAACAAGCGATTTAGCATGATTTAGATCTGTGGTCGTCAAACTGCGCCCCAAATCAATGTTAGCTGTGGCACTCTGTCGTTTTTTATAAAATCTACCTAGCCAGCCTAGCAACAGAAACCAATTTTGAATACTTACAGAGTACTTTTGAGTTAAATTTTATTAGACTAACCTAAGTCCCAGCAGTGATACTCATCGAGGATTTTCAGTTATCCCCAGGAACCGTTTATTTATTGATATGTGAATGTTTCAAACAAACAGGGATCACGTGGGACCGCTTGCTCGTCCGCCCACTAATCTATAAAAAAAAAAAGATATTGTTTCATTTTATGTATTACTAAGATTAGGGTTTATGTGGCCTGAGGTGCATCGTGCATCCAGTGTCTCTATTGTATAATTGCATAGATTTGTTATTTATTTTAAAATTACAGAAAGTACAGTTTATAAATACCAATATGTACATTCTTTATAACGATTTTTCTAAGAATTTTTAATTCTTAGAGAATTCCACCGCATACCCGCTCATTTGATAAAAAACATCTGTCCTTACGCCTTTGTAACATTTTATTTGTAGCCCTCTCTGCTGACACGAGCAAAATCTCAATTCCGTTAAAGAGCGTGGAGTGGTATGACGTCTCCATGCACCTTTAAAACGGTATATCGCACTAAATTCTAGTTTTTGGGCACTGATCAATTACTAGTTATTTATAGAATAGGCCTGTTGGGACATTCAAATGCGGTGTGGAATGACGATGTAGTCAATTTACATAATATTTAGTTCAATAAACGTAATGCGCCTACTACAAATCTCGCGACGACATTCTCGCACGTGCTATTAATTTCAATAGTAACTTTAACAGCTATCGCCGAGCAATCTACACGGGCGATTCTTCATGCGAGGACGATGTTGCGAGATTCGATCGTGTAGTTAACACCTAAAATTTAATACTTTAGTATGAAAAGCAAATGGCGTCAAGAAAAGAAAATGATAGGATTTTTTGAAGATTGGATTTGGGTAACGTTCCCCAATCCCCATCCAATGTTTCCCCCCATAAGTAATCTTTAAAAATTTGTTTCATGTTTTTTATAGAAAATGGGCGGCAGACGAGCAGTCCCATCTGATGGTAAGTGGATACTGCCGCCCATAGACAGACGTCTACGGATGCAATACATGCCAACATCCGTCCAGAATGGCAAATGTTCGCATGCCCCCAGATTAAAGAATGGCTTCGGAGAATTGGTTGGGAAAATGGGAAGGGATAGAGATAGAGCATGTTTGACTAAATAAGAACTGTTGATTAGAAAAGGAATTAGTACCGTACAGTTATGGCCACTTTTCCTTTTTTGACGCCTTTTTAGGGGTTGCTTGCAGTATTAGTTTGTTTGTAATTTGGCCGAGTCCGTTTGTCTCATCTCTAATATTATCCTTTGGCCATTAACTGTTGCCGCAGTAATAAAACTATTCGCAGACTACTGATCAACAACATTAATGATAATGATTGTTGATAGAATGCATATTTTTATACAGGAGACTGCTAAGAATATGTAAGGCTTGTATTATACCAGTTGTATACTTATCATATGGACCTGTACATACAGGTCAGGTACATACATACGTATGTACTCGCATTCTTAAGCAAATAAATTATTATTGTAACAAACACATCTACAGAACGGAAATAAATAATACAACAAAGTAAGCATTTCGAGATTGTTTATTATGAATCATTAATACGACTAATCAAAGGAAACTCTAATAATAATCTTATTCAGAGATAGAGGCGCATAAAATACTTCCTCTGATATCACAAAAACCTCATTGCTTGGAGATGCGACGCCTCAAGCTTACCCAAATATAATAGCAGTATTACACCCATCATACTTCTATATCTTATATAATTTTTACTATATAACAAAGCTATATAAACAGTTAAAATATTTTCGAATATTTTGAGTAATGCTGCCATCATTCACCATCAAACAAGGGAAATAAAGTATCAAATGCACTGTTGAATTAGGCCACTAGATGAAAAAGAAATTAGAAATAATACATAACAAGAAACAATGTATAATAGTAAGGACTTAATTATGATTTTTGAACCTGGTATCAAAAAATTAAACAAACAATCGGTTTAAACAAATCGAATCTCGATTAAGACTCCTAGACAATTATTTCAAGATAGCAATTAAATACTTATCAGGTCTAAGGCTTATAATTTTATAATTTACTATGTACTTGTGCAGACCTACACATATGTCGGACCTTCTCGTTAACAAAAGTTACTGCGCAATTGAATATTACTATTCAGTCAAATACACCCAGTCATGTAACATACTTGTCAATTGTAGGAAATCAAAAATAGGTGTAGTTTTAGAATATAGAGTAACGGAAAAGTATAAATGTTTAAAATACTTGTGTCCATAAGCCTCTGTCCACTTGGCTCCCTTGGTACAAAGCAAACATTGTAGTGCACTTGAATCCCTTAGGATAGATATCTAGCGGATGAAGCCAAATGGACAGAGTGCTTCATATATAGGCTTAGGAAATAAAGTGAAACGCAGATTATTACATCTATCGGCAGTCTTACATAACTGGGCTTACAACTAAAGGAGTACATGTAGTGTCGCCAATGTCGGCCTTAGGTTTCGCCACCCTGTACAAGATATTAGATTGCGCCCACTCCTTGTGTGTGCGGCCATCTGCTGTGTATATAGCGACTTCAAGAAGGCGCCTCTGGGCGCTTTGATCGACCGAACTCCTCGCACATCCCTAAAGCAGGCACTGAATACACTATCGTGTTGTGTACGGCGTTCACACAAAGCCGAAGTTCTTGGTCTTGATGGCGAGCAGCAGCTTGTGCTTGAGCACGTGCCGCGAGGAGTAGAGCGGTATGTAGAGGCGGGAGATGCACGTGTTGGCGGTGGGCAGGTGCGCGTCGTCCGCGGGCCGGATCGTCACCGACGGCATCGGCTGGAAGCCCTCCTCGGACGCAGGCAGCGCCGGCGAGCCCGTCCAGAAGTACACCTGCCATGACAAATACGTAATTATTAGACTATTAAACAGAGTGCCTGACCATACCAAACCATGGACTCCATGAGGTGCCATATGTACCAGTTACATGCGCGGTGTTACCACGCGGTAGTGGTATGTACCTACCATATATGGGTTTCCTTTGTATGTTCGACGTAGTGACAACGTGACGTGTTTTTTTAAAGAAGGTGGCAGACGAGCATACAGTCCACCTATAGGGCACGCTGCACTGTAGGAGGAGAGTGCACGCTGCACTGTAGGGGGAGAGTGCACGCTGCACTGTAGGGGGAGAGTGCACGCTGCACTGTAGGGGAAGAGTGCACGCTGCACTGTAAGGGGAGAGTGCACGCATACTTTCCCACAGCCGCTGGCCACACTCGACTGGCCATGTTACCCCTCTCCGCAAAAGACCACCTTGAAATATACTGCATTTCACCAATGTACGTACGTGTTTCGGTAGTGAGTGAGATATGCCAGAGCCCATTCCCGCCCCATCAGTGACTGGGATTGCAGCATGTACCTTTCCCTCCTAATGGAAACAAATGAAAGTATAATGCAAAATGTATAATGTAAGTCCTCACCAAATCTTGTCTCTCCAGATGCGTCATCTTGTCGACGATCGCCCATAGCCAGCGTTTGAAGCGCGCGAGTCGCTCGGGAGGTTCACCGCTCTCGTCGTTGAAGCTCGTGTACGAGACCAGCGCCGTCACGTTGATGTCGCCCACGCCGTTCAGTAGTAGCCGCAGGTCCTCAGCCGTCAGACCTTCCAGCGCAGACTCCGGTAGGACGTCCAGCACGCCTACACGCATCGCCTGATGAAATGTTAAATTTATAAGTCCTTCTTGTTAATCTTTGTACTGCATTTTTCTTTCATAATAATAATGAAGAGCGCTGATAGCTTAGGGGTACCTACCTATTCGCCTCTCATTCGTGAAGTAGTTAGCGAGTTCAAATCTTTGGCCAATACACGGAATTTCTACGGAATTACTTTTTTATTTTAACCAGATTGGCGCATATATTCCAGAATTTAAGGAAAAAATTGGGTCATATGTGTCCACCAATCCTCACTAGGTCCGTGTGGTGGATTATAGTCCGAAGCACCTAGTATTTTACTAGAGAAGGTCCGTGGCCTGCAGTGGTATTTTATAGGTGATTTCTAAATTTAGATTTTCATGTGACATTTTCTTCAAAACTTCTAACCGTGCACTAGCTGACAAGCATTGTCGCCGACACATCTTGATTTCGTATCTATGTATCACAGTCATCATCACTACGATCATCATCATCAACTATGGGCCATGTCTCTATTGCTGAGTATAATTAACCATCTTTTTATTTTTCATGCCATTGACCACATTTTTTTCAAAGGTAGCAGACAGAGTGGAGACTGTCCCCCGTTTTAATGTACCCAATATTAAAAAGGCTACAAAAGGGAATTAATCATGATGGTGTACCTCGAGCGCCTTCTCCTGCGAGAGCAGCATGCGGTGCTGCGCGTACTTGCGTACGTAGTCGTACACGTTGAGCGCGGTCACTTCGAGCTCGCGCCCACCCGCCACCAGCTCCACGCACCCGCCGCCTTCCTCCTCGCACATTTCCAAACTGACAACAACATTACACAGTCATTAATACTGTAACAAATACTGTCTTCAAGCACTTCACTACTGGACTTTCCTAATAACTTGTTTCATTTGTCTTGCTATTCAGTGATTCTTTCAATTGCCATATTTGACAGATTGTTCATCAACAATATATTTTTAACACCGTGCAGTAGTCAGATACTCGAAGACAAGCTATAGACGTAACGATAACAACGCACTCCAAATTTGTGCTGTGAAAAAAAACCCGCCAACTAAGTAGGAGCGAAAACACATAAATGCGGTGCGACTCCGCAACTAAAATCTGCTACGTCGCACACCTGTGAAGCTGCCGCGTTGTGTTCAGTTGTACCTGATGACTACTCGCTAGGACAGTTGGACTTGTATTAAAAATAAGACTTGTATAGAACTTTGAAAATAGAAGCGCGGAGTGCACGATATATATAATCTTTTGAAGTGATTTTAATAATCATTTCTATCAATAAGAATGGATGTACCCAAAGTTGTCTTTTCCCTTTCTTGGTGAGTCTTCTTAATAATAGAATGAGGATATGGTTGGATTAGGTTTGATGAAAGAATAGTTACAGTTTTATCGCACATGTTGCGGCGTAACTTTTGCATTGCGGTGCCGCACCGCACTAATGTCTCATCAATGCGTCACCATAAGAGCAAAGAAAAATAAATCGCGGTTGTAATCCCGCGTTAAAATAAGCTACTCAAAAAAACTAGGGCCCATCTCGAGTTAAGCTTGAAGTTTGTTTATAACTCGTGAGGTAATCATTAGCGATTCGAAGCATTAAAATATAAAGTAGACATGTATATGAGTCCTTATCGATGTTTTGAGCGACAACTTTAAAACCGGAAATCTACTGGTACACGACGCGTTAGCCATCCGAAACCGACTCCACGAGGACAGACAACTTTCCAGAATGCGTGTTGTTCGGCTCAAGCTGACAAGTAGTCATCGTGCAGCGCGTTTAAGGTTCGCACGTGAGCATTTGGACTGGACCATGGATAACTGACTATGGAATGGATAAAAGTGTGCATTGCATTTATTGTATGTAATGTATTTAAGGTCAAGTGACACAAAGTTTAATATTTGCTATACATGTTCTTGATGTTCTTGTTTTCGATATAAAAAATTAAATTCTCAGTTCTCACCTAAAGTTGAGATCGAGAGCCGCGAAGAGCGAATGAGAGTCTCCAGTTTCGGCGTCAACAACGAGCTGCCGGAGACTCTCGTAGACGACCGGATCAAAGAAAGCCAGGTCGTGGAAGCGCACCGGCCGCCCCAGAATGTACTTCAGCACGTGCCGGTTTAGGAACATCGGACACAACTCGTTTTGCAGCAGACATAGACCAATTATTCTGTAACATGAGAAAGTGAATGCCTGCTACACTAGAATTAAGTTAATGTATTTTGTAAAATATAGGAGTAATAAAGATTTTTATTATAATTATATCATAAATAAACACTTATTTGAAAAAAAAATAGATTTATTTATTCATTAAAATAGTGATACATTCACATTATCCATATATTATGGAAAAATATCCAACAACCAACCCTAGATCTTCAATTGTAATTTGGATCATTCCAACTTGGATGATCGCGATACAAGTATATTCTAGTGCGGGGTCCAACAGAAACTTTGTGTAATTTTAAGTTAATTTTGGTCAATAAAGAAATTTTGTATATTTTATTTTTATATGTGCATCTATTTGTATAAGAATTAGTTTGGTTAATTAGATGATATATAATAATTTATCATGATACAGCAGCTCTATGGGAAGGTGATAAGAAGCCTGAAATAATGAACTTTTATAATAAAACCAAGGGTGGCGTTGATACAAATGACAAACTACGAAATTTATAACGTAGCGAAAGCGCAGAGCGCTTGAAGGGATGGCCAATGGTCATATTTTTTCATCTCTTCAATGTATCAGCAATAAATGCTTATATTAATTGTAATATCAATAGCGAGACCAAAATCACCGGAAGAATCCAGTTGTGGCGTCGCTAATCACAGGCATTGACGAAGGGTTGATTGATACACAGATTTAAAATCATTTTGGAAACTCTATCAAGTGGACATGAGATAGACGTGTCAAAGTTTAAAATTTATTGTGTTGACACTGTAAAATTATATGTGAGGCTCTATTCCCGGTATCCAATGTTTCGCAACTATACGAGGGGAGGTCCAAAAGTTCGTGGAATGAAAGGGTTTTAAATAAAATGAAACAACAAATCTATTTTTCCTTTTCAATATAATCACCCTTAAGCTGAATACATTTATTAGATCTATGAATTAATTTTTCTAAACCATCGTAAAAATATTTTTTATCTTTTGCTTCAAAGTGAGCCAAAATTGCCTCCTTTACCTCATTGTCGTAGGAAAATTTCCTTCCCCTTAAGTCTTTTTTTAAATTGGGGAACAAATAAAAATCACTTGGGGCCAGATCTGGACTGTAGGGTGGATGGACTAGTGATTCGAAGCCATGCGTGTGCAGAGCAGCCATTGCAACTCTGCTCTTGTGAACCGGCGCGTTGTCTTGCAAGAGCAACACACCTTTGGTCAATTTTCCTCGACGTATTTCCTTGATGGCCTCCTTTAATTTTTCTAGTATCGTTGCGTAGTATTCTCCGGTTATGGTCCTTCCCTTTTCCTTGTAATCAATCAGTATTATCCCCTCACAATCCCAAAAAACAGTAGCCATCAACTTTCTCGCCGACTCCGACTTTGAATTTCTTTGGCGGTGGTGTCCCCTTTTTGTACCATTGCATGGACTCTTGTTTGGACTCAGGCTCAAAGTGATGAACCCATGTTTCATCTCTGGTAACAATCCGCTCCAAAATCTGTGCAGGTTCGTCTCCACACAACTCCAAAAATTGGTTTGACGCATCGACGCGTTGCCGTTTCTGAAGCGGCGTGAGCATTCTCGGTACCCATCTTGCACTGACTTTGGTCATACCCAGATGGTCATGTAGGATTCGCAAAATGGTAGTATCTGATACTCCAACTAATGCAGATAACTGTTTTTTCTTCAAACGGGTATCTTCCAGTACAATTTTTTCACTTTTTCGATGATGTCTGATGTGGTGGCCTCAACTGGCCTTCCTGAGCGAGGGTCGTCTTCAATCGACTCCCGACCATGTTTGAAAAGACCATGCCACTTGTAAATCATTGATTTACTAGGGCACTGTTCCCCATAAACGGTTTCCATTTCATTCAAAATGGTCTGAGCGTTCTTTCCTTGCTTGGTAAGGGATTTTATCACAGCACGTTGTTCAATTTTCTCCATAGTTTCAGTTTTCTTCCGGATTGACTTGTTTAGCAGGCGAGTGTTCGTAAACGAATGACGCAATAAGGCTGAAACTCAATTTATATACTAATGATGAGTCCCCAATTAGTATGACACTAAGCGAGCGCACCTATCCCCACTCCATCCCCTCCATTCCACGAACTTTTGGACCTCCCCTCGTACATAAAATATTGGTTCATGGAAGTACAATAATTTCGCAAGCACTTTTGGCTATCGAACAGTTGTCAGTCCGAAATAAACATTTTCGTTTGTACAGAGCTAATTATGCTCGCAAATTTACTAGAGAAGATTGCAATATGGACGTAATTGATAGATTATTATTAACTTTGACCCATTTTTGTATTTGACCAATTCTGAACCTTTCTCAACGGAGACCCTAAATATGCTCAGACCGGGTCAACTTACTACAACTGGCGAAGATGAAGATGAAAGCAGTGATGACGAAGAATAGAATACAATAAAGAATTATGAAAACGATTTGTACATTTTGAAATATGTAATTGATTATATTAAATGTTTCATTGAAATGTATGTTTTTGTCAACGTAGTTAAAAATCCTAAGTCTATGTTTTTTGTATTCAGTTTAATCAAAACAAAGCGAAACTATTATACATTCTAAACATGTTTTAAAGATAAACACTTAATAAAATAATTATGAGCAGATTTTTCGGTCAAATACCCCATAGAGCATTCCGGGATTTGGACCTTTTGGGATTTGGACATTCTGTGCCCTAAGAGTTATTATAATAGTATACCATAGCCTTCTGCATCAGTGCTGCTTATGGTTGTGAATATCTCATAAAACGCTTGGTTACTGAAGTTCATAAAAAAAAAACGCGTTATTAGGGGGTAAGTAGTTATTGATTCCCTGGGACCCCTTACCTACTGAGCTAACGTCGCACACTTACCTTCCAACGTTCCTGAACGCGTTGATCCGCTCGGGCGTGGCTCGGCCCTGCCTCGGCGAGTAGTAGCCGCGCTTGCCGGGAGAGTAGAAAAGCGGAGCGGCGTCTTCGGCCGCCGCGACCGACGGACCCGCGGCCCCAGCGCCGCCCGCACCGCCGGCACCACCCGTGCCGGCACTACCCGCGCCGGCACCACCCGCCGCGCGCTCAGACAGCGAGAACACGTCTAGATCTATCGCAGAATCACCTTTATTCCACACGAATAAAGTCTTCATTAGTTGTGGAGGGTTTTGAATAGATTATTTATCATTCGCGGAAAGCAAAAGCAGCCGTAAAACAATAGGCAGAATATAATATGGATAACTGTAAAAACGTTGAAATTTATTTGTGAATCATTTTCACATGTGAATTATTATTTCAAAATTCTTATAATATTAGGGCATTACCAATGAAATTTGAACCACTTTGAACTTAGTTATGTTGCGTTTGGCTTGGAATTCCATATTCAAATTAATTTCAATTTAAAACAATAACATTCTTTTTCAAAATCAGTTTTTCCATTTAACTACTTTTTGTTTAATGTCGTTGTGTTTGCGACCATGGGGGACGTTGCATGGACTGGAAACTCCATCACCTACCGTACTCGCCAAACCTTGCCCCTACTGATTGCTACTTACAGGGGAAAAAATTCAACTCGGATGAGGCAGTGAAATACATCAGAGAATTCATCGATTCTCGTCCCCAGGAGTTCTGTAGCAGAGGCATCAATCAACTTCCATTAAAATGGCGTAAGTGCATTGATAATAATGGACAATACTTCGATTAATTAAATATATCCAAAACAATATTATTTGTTTTGGATTTAAACCGGATTTAAACCGTTCAAAGTTGTTTAATTGCTAAGTATCAATATGTTTATAGCACACAATAGGTTCAATTTACTATTCAAAAAAACGTAAACAATTTCGAATATACCGTCATTTTACGTTTCGTTTGCCGGCTGCGACGGAACTCATGCAATCATCTTTCCAAACACCTTAGCAAAATGCCAAGCATTATACAAATTATATAATTGTAATTGAACATACCAAGTATAGCTTCGGAAGGGTGCATGACAATGAGGTCCATAGCTTCTCGAACCTTCTGTCGCAGAGCATCTTCACTAGCGAGTAAGACTAACAGTTGCGCCGGCGTCAGTTCCAGTAGCATACCAGTTATTTTACCAGCGAATGTTGGATGGAGAGAGTGAACCTAGACAATTTTAAAACATTGACAGTCAATTTACACATCTCTGCTGTAACAAGAGCATATTTTGAAACTTATCTTTGATTTTGTACTGATTCGACAAATATTTAGCGACATAGCAGACTTAAACGCATCAATAGAAAATCATTAAATAAGTTTTAATTAATGAGATCTATGCCACAGCTCGGATGTGTGAATCGTCCCAAAAGTACAAAAATATCTGCCCAAAACTGTACTGGCAAATCAAATGTTCAAACAAACACAAACTATTTTGCAGCTCATTATCGACATATTCAATAGTCGATTAGGTGGCGCCAAATGCAAATTCAAATACAACGTTGTAATACTATCGTAAAATGTACTGCATTTCTCACTTTATCCTATTTACCCAATGTAAGTATAGGTTTCGGTAGTGAGTGAGATAGTGAGTGTTTCCAACCTGACAAAGAAAAAGCACACTCAACATCATGAGACTATTTTTATTTTTCAATATAGTCCCGTCTATTTGAACACACTTTTCGGATCGATAAATTAGCATTTCTCGCCCAGAAAAAAAATTGTCAGAAGTTGTTTTCAAAATGAGCGAAAATCGCAGTGGTCTCCGCAGCGAAAACCGCATTGTCATGGAGAAACCGCACACCTTTGTTTACTTTTCCACGAAGTTTCTGTTTCATTAGCTTTGTTCGCGGTAAGGATTCAGAACTAATTCGGAACTAGTACTGAACTAATTTGGAATCGTAGTAGAGCGCATGCTCGGTTATAGACCGATTCGTGATTTTTATTTCCGCGAACGATTTCGGAACCAAACTGCGTACGATCTACTGTCATCGGCAGTGTTACCAACTCTCAAAAATAGTTATCCCTAAAGCTTAAGTCAAAAACCCCCAAAATCGCCCCAATTACATAGAAATACCTCTAAAAAAATATATAATAAAAGAAAAAATATAAATTACAAAAATGCAATGAAATTTCTTTACCTTTTAAATCTGGATCTGTTTCCCAAATCTACGTGTACTTCTGACTGTACATTTTTTTATTTTTAGTTTCTTTAGGCATCATTAACAAATTGCTTGTCGGCACAGCAGTACAACAACAAAATCGAATTAAACAAGTAAACAATAATCAACGCACATATGTATTTCCAGTAAGCATAGGCACAATAACCACCAGTCACCACAGAGTAGTTGTAATATATTTGTACTAGATGTCGTTAAGTCGCTAGGTCAACAAATAAATATGATTAGCTATTATAGTTTGGATTGTCCCAGGGCCTATACTTTCACATAATAAATGAAAAATGTATATTCAAAAAAATATATGAAGAGTCAAAAAATCCCTAAAAATACCCATAAAATATAAAACCCCTAAAAAAAACCCATCCCACTTATTTACCCCCTAAATTTGGGGGGGAAACCCCTAAGTTGGCAAGTATTTAAGTGGACCCACCAAAACACATTACTCTTATTAGAGTATTATATAAACTTATTTATATAAACAACAAACAAAACTAACCATATTTTATTTAACCCTTAATAAATTAATACAATTTATATTTTATTTAACTATTTAACCAGTTTATTAGTTTCTAACCAACTGAATATAGCCGCAGCATGTATGTCAAATGTCGTTAGGTAAAAACTGCGCATGTCTGGAACTACGGATTCTTGCCAAAGTTATAGAACTGATAGAACTAATTCTGAACCGATCCTGAACCCAGTTCGACGGTTCCGCGAACGCAGAACTGTAACTAGAAATTCTGAACTGTGTGTTCCGCGAACGGCATTATTTGAACTGCGCATGCGTATAGTTCCGAATCAGTTCTGAATCCTTACCGCGAACGAAGCTATTACTTCTCGTAATTGCTCTATAAGGTTAGCATAATAGATTCCAGTCACCGTAGTATCGCGTTCTTTTGTCTTATAAGCAATATTCCTTAACAATCTCAAAATATCGAAGCCACAATCTTTTTGATGGACTGTGTCACCTTTGGCTTTCTAGGCGGTGCTTCACCAGAACGACGCCACTCCATTGACTCCCTTTTTAAAAGGAGATCATAGTAAAGAGCCATAGTCTCATCTCTAGTAACAATTGACTCCAAAAAATAGTTTCCGTTTCTCTGACAGGCCTCCAAATGTTCCTTAGAGCACGCTACTAGTTCGCTTCGCTGCACACTTGAAATAAGTTTCGCCACCCACCTCACATTAACTTTATTCATATGAAGACGTTCATGAACAATCTTAAGAACTGTATTTTTGAAAGGCCTGTTCCTTGTTGCTATTTCTTTCGTCTTCAGCCGTCGGTTGCTCAGCTGTTCTTCCACAAATTTCATGTTGTTTGGAGTGAGTGCCTCAACGGGTCGATCGGAGCAAGATTCGTCGTCGATGGACTTTTGTCCTAAACGAAATTGCTTACACCAGTCTTTGTTGGTGGGAAATGATGGAGAAGAATTCCCGCATACATTACGCAGCCTATGTTTGATATCGGTCGGGCCAACACCTTCCTTTGTAAAGAACTTAAAGATGGAACGATATTCCAGTTAAATATTTTGGGACTTCCTGTTGTTCAGTCAAGGAATCAAAACTAACGAGGGTTGAACTCTAAAAATTATACACGAATTAGGAGGATATATGAAAATCCAGCTTTATATAGTATAATAATAATAATAATAACTAGGTTTCGGCGGCGCCCCCCGGGCGCCGGCCTCCCCCTAATGAGGAGGACGCTCCGGGCTTCGCCCTGCGCGGAGCTCGGCCTGCGGCCTCGCTTAAGTTACACACTGAGAGAGATCGCTGTAGTTGATGTTGTGAGGGACCTGCATAAGAATTCCAAATCCCTAATCAGCCTCCCCCGAACCCCCCAGATATCAATTTTCATCCGGATCGGATGAATTCGAAAAATGGCCGCCATCTTGGAATCGCCATCTTGAAAAAAAATTTTACCTCAATATAAAGACATCGTCATGATAAACAATATTAGTTTGAGCACCAATCCGATATGTCTACCCGTTTCGGAGATGTCTTCCGAAGAATTTTGTGTGGCGGCCATCTTGGAAATAACCATAAATCCTTAATCAGGCTCCCCTGAACCCCCCCGATATCAATTTTCATCCAGATCGGACAACTTGAAATTTTGGTGGTGCGGTAGTCCGGTCGCTCCGGGCTTCGCCCTACGCGGATCTCGGCCTGCGGCCTCGTTAGACGCAGCTCGGCCTTCGGCCTCGCGTAAGTTACACAGAGTACGCGGCTGGTGGTGCGGTAGTCCGGTCGCTCCGAGCTTCGCTCTACGCGGATCTCGGCCTGCGGCCTCGTTAGACGCAGCTCGGCCTACGGCCTCGCGTAAGTTACACATCGTGCGCGGCGGCTGGTGGTGCCGAAGTCCGGTGGCTCCGGGCTTCGCCCTACGCGGATCTCGGCCTGCGGCCTCGTCAGACGCAGCTCGGCCTTCGGCCTCGCGCAAGTTACACAGTGATCGAATTCGGACGCTCCGGGCTTCGCCCTACGCGGAGCTCGGCCTGCGGCCTCGCTGTATAGCCGCCATCTTCAAAAAGGGTTGAATATAAATAATAATTCCAAATCCTTAGTCAGGATCCCCTAAACCCCCCAGATATCGATTTTTATCCGAATCGGATGAATTTGGAAAAATAGCCGCCATCTTGGATTCGCCATCTTGAAAAAAAATTTTCCCCTCAGTGGAATGAAATCGTCATGATAAACAATATTAGTTTGAGCACCGATCCGATATGTCTACCCGTTTCGGAGATGTCTTCCGAAGAATTTTGTGTGGCGGCCATCTTGGAAATAACCACAAATCCTTAATCAGGCTCCCCTGAACCCCCCAGATATCAATTTTCATCCAGATCGGACAACTTGAAATTTTGGTGGTGCGGTAGTCCGGTCGCTCCGGGCTTCGCCCTACGCGGATCTCGGCCTGCGGCCTCGTTAGACGCAGCTCGGCCTTCGGCCTCGCGTAAGTTACACAGAGTACGCGGCTGGTGGTGCGGTAGTCCGGTCGCTCCGAGCTTCGCTCTACGCGGATCTCGGCCTGCGGCCTCGTCAGACGCAGCTCGGCCTACGGCCTCGCGTAAGTTACACATCGTGCGCGGCGGCTGGTGGTGCCGTAGTCCGGTCGCTCCGGGCTTCGCCCTACGCGGATCTCGGCCTGCGGCCTCGCTGTATAGCCGCCATCTTCAAAAATGATGGAAAATAAATAATAATTCCAAATTCTTAGTCAGGATCTCTTAAACCCCCCAGATATCGATTTTTATCCAAATCGGATGATTTTGGAAAAAGGCCGCCATCTTGGATTCGCCATCTTAAAAAAATTTTTTTCCCTCAGTAGAATGAAATCGTCATGATAAATGATATTAGTTTGAGCACCAACCCGATATCTCTAACCGTTTCGGAGCCGTCGCTGAGAGAATTTCGTATGGCGGCCATCTTGGAAAATTTCGGCACCTACCCTAAATCCTCAAATTTCCTCCTCGATTTTCCACCTGGAAACACATTCGCTCAGAAATTTCTAAATTTCCCAAAGTTTTTTTTAAATTTCCGCCATTTTGTGTCCGCCATCTTGGATTTTTTTTTCCGCCTAATTTCCCCATAGACCAGAGTTTCCAACGAGGGGAAATTCCACCTCGCGTCCCTCGCCCGATTCGAACTACCGCCTCGGAAATGCCCTCGGACCCCAAAATCGAAATTTCCACTTTGTATGGCAGCCATCTTGAAAAATGGCGGAATTAAAAAAATGTTCCAAAATCCCGAATCGGGGTCCCCTGAACTCCCCGGGTATGAAATTTCATCCCGATCGGAGGAATTTTAAAAATGGTCGCCATCTTGGATTCGCCATCTTGGAAAAAAAAATTGGTCCAGTGGAAGGACATCGACTCGCCCCACCACATTAGTTCGAGCCCCGATCCGATATCTCCGACCGTTCGGGAGCGACGGTCGAAATAAATTTGTATGGCGGCCATCTTGAATCCGCCATTTTGAATTTTCATCGCGCTCTCGCCAAAGTGCCGGCGGTTCTCTATGACATTCGGTCGAGCACCACGTGACTATCTCTCACCGTTCAGGCGGGCCGTCGACCGTCGTGCTGAAGGTCCACCGGATGCGGACGGGCCCGCTCCCGGTGCAAGTCCCGGGCGAGCTCGGCCTGCGGCCTCGCCCGCGCCGCTCGGCCTCCGGCCTCGCGGGAGTTACGGCCGATCGAAATTTGAAATTTCAATTGACGGCCGCCATCTTGGAAAGGGCGGGATCGAAAAACCGACCCGAAATTCTCAATCGGGGCCCCCGCGACCCCCCGGGTGCCGATTTCCACCCCCCTCGGACCAACTTGAAAATCGGCCGCCATCTTGAATTCGCCATTTTGAAAAAATTCTTTGACCAGGAGAAGACCCACCCCGGCCCGAATGACATTTGGTCGAGCACCCCCCACTTACCTCTTACCGTTTCCGAGCTACGAGCTAGAACATTTTGTATGGAGGCGACGCTGGACGTTCGAAATTCAAATTTTCGCGGCGCGCTCTGGCGTCTGCCGACGGTTCCCTATGACATTCGGTCGAGCACCCCCCGCGCAGCTGTTACCGTTGGGTCTGGCCGTTCAAATTTTTCATCAGGTATGGTCAACTCGAAGAAGTCGGATTTTTCTGGTGCTCACCGACCCCGAAAGTTTACTTTCTCATTCAAAGTTTCTCACCCACCGGGGGGGAACCGGGAGAACAATTATGTCAGTCAGTCAGTGAGTGAGTGGTAATCGAGCTTTATATATATACGGAATAAATACGGAATAAATACGGAATAAATACGGAATAATACGGAATAATAATCAGTCAGTGAGTGGTAATCCAGCTTTATATAGTATAAAACTAGGTTTCGGCGGCGCCCCCCGGGCGCCGGCCTCCCCCTAATGGGGGGGACGCTCCGGGCTTCGCCCTGCGCGGAGCTCGGCCTGCGGCCTCGCGTAAGTTACACACTGAGAGAGATCGCTGTAGTTGATGTTGTGCGGGACCTGCATAAGAATTCCAAATCCCTAACCAGCCTCCCCCGAACCCCCCGGATATCAATTTTCATCCGGATCGGACGAATTCGAAAAATGGCCGCCATCTTGGATTCGCCATCTTAAAAAAATTTTTACCTCAATAGAAAAAGATCGTCATGATAAACAATATTAGTTTGAGCACCAATCCGAACTGTTTAACCGCTTCCGAGATGTCATCCGAAGAATTTTGTGGGACGGCCATCTTAGAAATAAACATAAATCCTTAATCAGGCTCCCCTGAACCCCCCAGATATCAATTTTCATTCGGATCGGATGAATTTGAAAAATGGCCGCCATCTTGGATTCGCCATCTTGAAAAAAGTTTTATCTCAATATAAAGACATCGTCATGATAAACAATATTAGTTTGAGCACCAATCCGATCTGTTTAACCGCTTCCGAGATGTCATCCGAAGAATTTTGTGGGACGGCCATCTTAGAAATAAACATAAATCCTTAATCAGGCTCCCCTGAACCCCCCAGATATCAATTTTCATCCGGATCGGATGAATTCGAAAAATGGCCGCCATCTTGGAATCGCCATCTTGAAAAAAAATTTTACCTCAATAGAAAAAGATCGTCATGATAAACAATATTAGTTTGAGCACCGATCCGATATGTCTACCCGTTTCGGAGATGTCTTCCGAAGAATTTTGTGTGGCGGCCATCTTGGAAATAACCATAAATCCTTAATCAGGCTCCCCTGAACCCCCCAGATATCAATTTTCATCCAGATCGGACAACTTGAAATTTTGGTGGTGCGGTGGTCCGGTCGCTCCGGGCTTCGCCCTACGCGGATCTCGGCCTGCGGCCTCGTTAGACGCAGCTCGGCCTTCGGCCTCGCGTAAGTTACACAGAGTACGCGGCTGGTGGTGCGGTAGTCCGGTCGCTCCGAGCTTCGCTCTACGCGGATCTCGGCCTGCGGCCTCGTCAGACGCAGCTCGGCCTACGGCCTCGCGTAAGTTACACAGAGTACGCGGCTGGTGGTGCGGTAGTCCGGTCGCTCCGAGCTTCGCTCTACGCGGATCTCGGCCTGCGGCCTCGTTAGACGCAGCTCGGCCTACGGCCTCGCGTAAGTTACACATGGTGCGCGGCGGCTGGTGGTGCCGTAGTCCGGTCGCTCCGGGCTTCGCCCTACGCGGATCTCGGCCTGCGGCCTCGTCAGACGCAGCTCGGCCTTCGGCCTCGCGTAAGTTACACAGTGATCGAATTCGGACGCTCCGGGCTTCGCCCTACGCGGAGCTCGGCCTGCGGCCTCGCTGTATAGCCGCCGTCTTCAAAAAGGGTGGAAAATAAATAATAATTCCAAATCCTTAGTCAGGATCCCCTGAACCCCCCAGATATCGATTTTTATCCGAATCGGATGAATTTGGAAAAATAGCCGCCATCTTGGATTCGCCATCTTGAAAAAAAATTTTCCCCTCAGTGGAATGAAATCGTCATGATAAACAATATTAGTTTGAGCACCAACCCGATATCTCTAACCGTTTCGGAGCCGTCGCTGAGAGAATTTCGTATGGCGGCCATCTTGGAAAATTTCGGCACCTACCCTAAATCCTCAAATTTCCTCCTCGATTTTCCACCTCGAAACACATTCGCTCAGAAATTTCTAAATTTCCCAAAGTTTTTTTTAATTTTCCGCCATTTTGTGTCCGCCATCTTGGATTTTTTTTTCCGCCTAATTTCCCCATAGACCAGAGTTTCCAACGAGGGGAAATTCCACCTCGCGTCCCTCGCCCGATTCGAGCTACCGCCTCGGAAATGCCCTCGGACCCCAAAATCGAAATTTCCACTTTGTATGGCAGCCATCTTGAAAAATGGCGGAATTAAAAAAATGTTCCAAAATCCCGAATCGGGGTCCCCTGAACTCCCCGGGTATGAAATTTCATCCCGATCGGAGGAATTTTAAAAATGGCCGCCATCTTGGATTCGCCATCTTGGAAAAAAAAATTAGTCCAGTGGAAGGACATCGACTCGCCCCGCCACATTAGTTCGAGCCCCGATCCGATATCTCCGACCGTTCGGGAGCGACGGTCGAAATAAATTTGTATGGCGGCCATCTTGAATCGGCCATTTTGAATTTTCATCGCGCTCTCGTCAAAATGCCGGCGGTTCTCTATGACATTCGGTCGAGCACCATAGGGTTAGCTGTTACCGTTTAGGCAGGCCGTCGACCGTCGAGCTGAAGGTCCACCGGACGAGGACGGGCCCGCTCCCGGTGCAAGTCCCGGGCGAGCTCGGCCTGCGGCCTCGCCCGCGCCGCTCGGCCTCCGGCCTCGCGGGAGTTACGGCCGATCGAAATTTGAAATTTCAATTGACGGCCGCCATCTTGGAAAGGGCGGGATCGAAAAACCGACCCGAAATTCTCAATCAGGGCCCCCGCGACCCTCCGGGTGCCGATTTCCACCCCCCTCGGACAAACTTGAAAATCGGCCGCCATCTTGAATCGGCCATTTTGAAAAAATTTTGCAACCACGAAAAAGTTTACACCTTCCCGAATGACATTTGGTCGAGCACCCCCCACTTACCTCTTACCGTTTCAAAAATACGAGCTATTGAAATTTGTATGGCGGCCATTTTTTTTTTCGAATTTGGAATTTTCGCGGCGCGCTCTGGCGTCTGCCGGCGGTTCCCTATGACATTCGGTCGAGCACCCCCCGCGCAGCTGTTACCGTTGGGCCGGGCCGTTTAAATTTTTCATCAGGTATGGTCAACTCGAAGAAGTCGGATTTTTCTCGAGGTCACTGGACCCATCGGCGTACTTTCTCATTCAAAGTTTCTCACCCACCAGGTGGTAACCGGGAGAACGAGATGTCAGTCAGTCAGTCAGTGGTAATCCAGCTTTATATATATACGGAATAATACGGAATAATACGGAATAATACGGAATAATACGGAATAATAATAATAACTAGGTTTCGGCGGCGCCCCCCGGGCGCCGGCCTCCCCCTAATGGGGGGGGGACGCTCCGGGCTTCGCCCTGCGCGGAGCTCGGCCTACGGCCTCGCTTAAATTACACACTGAGAGAGATCGCTGTAGTTGATGTTGTGAGGGACCTGCATAAGAATACCAAATCCCTAACCAGCCTCCCCCGAACCCCCCAGATATCAATTTTCATCTGGATCGGACGAATTCGAAAAAAGGCCGCCATCTTGGATTCGCCATCTTAAAAAATTTTTTACCTCAATAGAAAAAGATCGTCATGATAAACAATATTAGTTTGAGCACCGATCCGATATGTCTACCCGTTTCGGAGATGTCTTCCGAAGAATTTTGTGTGGCGGCCATCTTGGAAATAACCATAAATCCTTAATCAGGCTCCCCTGAACCCCCCAGATATCAATTTTCATCCAGATCGGACAACTTGAAATTTTGGTGGTGCGGTAGTCCGGTCGCTCCGGGCTTCGCCCTACGCGGATCTCGGCCTGCGGCCTCGTTAGACGCAGCTCGGCCTTCGGCCTCGCGTAAGTTACACAGAGTACGCGGCTGGTGGTGCGGTAGTCCGGTCGCTCCGAGCTTCGCTCTACGCGGATCTCGGCCTGCGGCCTCGTTGGACGCAGCTCGGCCTACGGCCTCGCGTAAGTTACACAGAGTACGCGGCTGGTGGTGCGGTAGTCCGGTCGCTCCGAGCTTCGCTCTACGCGGATCTCGGCCTGCGGCCTCGTTAGACGCAGCTCGGCCTACGGCCTCGCGTAAGTTACACATCGTGCGCGGCGGCTGGTGGTGCCGTAGTCCGGTCGCTCCGGGCTTCGCCCTACGCGGATCTCGGCCTGCGGCCTCGTCAGACGCAGCTCGGCCTTCGGCCTCGCGTAAGTTACACAGTGATCGAATTCGGACGCTCCGGGCTTCGCCCTACGCGGAGCTCGGCCTGCGGCCTCGCTGTATAGCCGCCATCTTCAAAAATGATGGAAAATAAATAATAATTCCAAATTCTTACTCAGGATCTCCTAAACCCCCCAGATATCGATTTTTATCCAAATCGGATGATTTTGGAAAAAGACCGCCATCTTGGATTTGCCATCTTAAAAATTTTTTTTCCCCTCAGTAGAATGAAATCGTCATGATAAATGATATTAGTTTGAGCACCAACCCGATATCTCTAACCGTTTCGGAGCTGTCGCCCAAAGAATTTCGTATGGCGGCCATCTTGGAAAGTTTCGGCACCTACCCTAAATCCTCAAATTTCCTTCTCGATTTTCCACCTGGAAACACATTCGCTCAGAAATTTTTAAATTTCCCAAAGTTTTTTTTAAATTTCCGTCATTTTGTGTCCGCCATCTTGAATTTTTTTTCTCCACCTAATTTCCCCATAGACCAGAGTTTCCAACGAAAGGGAATTCCACCCCGCGCCCCTTGCCCAATTCGAGCTACCGCCTCGGAAATGAACTCAGACCCCAAAATCGAAATTTCCACTTTGTATGGCAGCCATCTTGAAAAATGGCGGAATTTAAAAAATGTTCCAAAATCCCGAATCAGGGTCCCCTGAACTCCCCGGGTATTAAATTTCATCCCGATCGGAGGAATTTTAAAAATGGCCGCCATCTTGGATTCGCCATCTTGGAAAAAAAAATTGGTCCAGTGGAAGGACATCGACTTGCCCCACCACATTAGTTCGAGCCCCGATTCGATATCTCCGACCGTTCGGGAGAGACGGTCGAAATAAATTTGTATGGCGGCCATCTTGAATCCGCCATTTTGAATTTTCATCGCGCTCTCGTCAAAGTGCCGGCGGTTCTCTATGACATTCGGTCGAGCACCACGTGACTATCTCTCACCGTTCAGGCAGGCCGTCGACCGTCGAGCTGAAGGTCCACCGGATGAGGACGGGCCCGCTCCCGGTGCAAGTCCCGGGCGAGCTCGGCCTGCGGCCTCGCCCGCGCCGCTCGGCCTCCGGCCTCGCGGGATTTATGAGCGATCGAAATTTGAAATTTCAATTGACGGCCGCCATCTTGGTAACGGCGGAATCGAAAAACCGACCCGAAATTCTCAATCGGGGCCCCCGCGACCCCCCGGGTGCCGATTTCCACCCCCCTCGGACAAACTTGAAAATCGGCCGCCATCTTGAATCGGCCATTTTGAAAAAATTTTTTGACCACGAGAAAGCTTACACCTTCCCGAATGACATTTGGTCGAGCACTCCTCACTTACCTCTTACCGTTTCCGAGCTACGAGCGATTTCATTTTGTATGGAGGCGACGCTGGACGTTCGAAATTCAAATTTTCGCGACGTCCGCTGGCATCTGCCGGCAGTTCCCTATGACATTTGGTCGAGCACCCCCCGCGCAGCTGTTACTGTTTGGTCTGGCCGTTTAAATTTTTCATCAGGTATGGTCAACTCGAAGAAGTCGGATTTTTCTGGTGCTCACCGACCCCGAAAGTTTACTTTCTCATTCAAAGTTTCTCACCCACCGGGGGGGAACTGGGAGAACAATTATGTCAGTCAGTCAGTCAGTCAGTCAGTGGTAATCGAGCTTTATATATATACGGAATAATACGGAATAATACGGAATAATAACTAGGTTTCGGCGGCGCCCCCCGGGCGCCGGCCTCCCCCTAATGGGGGGGACGCTCCGGGCTTCGCCCTGCGCGGAGCTCGGCCTGCGGCCTCGCTTAAGTTACACACTGAGAGAGATCGCTGTAGTTGATGTTGTGAGGGACCTGCATAAGAATTCCAAATCCCTAATCAGCCTCCCCCGAACCCCCCAGATATCAATTTTCATCCGGATCGGATGAATTCGAAAAATAGCCGCCATCTTGGATTCGCCATTTTGAAAAAATTTTTTACCTCAATATAAAGACATCGTCATTATAAACAATATATTAGTTTGAGCACCAATCCGATATGTCTACCCGTTTCGGAGATGTCTTCCGAAGAATTTTGTGTGGCGGCCATCTTGGAAATAACCACAAATCTTTAATCAGGGTCCCCTGTACCCCCCAGATATCAATTTTCATCCAGATCGGACAACTTGAAACTTTGGTGGTGCGGTAGTCCGGTCGCTCCGGGCTTCGCCTTACGCGGATCTCGGCCTGTGGCCTCGCGTAAGTTACACAGAGTACGCGGCTGGTGGTGCGGTAGTCCGGTCGCTCCGAGCTTCGCTCTACGCGGATCTCGGCCTGCGGCCTCGTCAGACGCAGCTCGGCCTACGGCCTCGCGTAAGTTACACAGAGTACGCGGCTGGTGGTGCGGTAGTACGGTCGCTCCGAGCTTCGCTCTACGCGGATCTCGGCCTGCGGCCTGGTTAGACGCAGCTCGGCCTACGGCCTCGCGTAAGTTACACATCGTGCGCGGCGGCTGGTGGTGCCGTAGTCCGGTCGCTCCGGGCTTCGCCCTACGCGGATCTCGGCCTGCGGCCTCGTCAGACGCAGCTCGGCCTTCGGCCTCGCGTGAGTTACACAGTGATCGAATTCGGACGCTCCGGGCTTCGCCCTACGCGGAGCTCGGCCTGCGGCCTCGCTGTATAGCCGCCGTCTTCAAAAAGGGTGGAAAATAAATAATAATTCCAAATCCTTAGTCAGGATCCCCTGAACCCCCCAGATATCGATTTTTATCCGAATCGGATGAATTTGGAAAAATAGCCGCCATCTTGAAAAAAAATTTTCCCCTCAGTGGAATGAAATCGTCATGATAAACGATATTAGTTTGAGCACCAACCCGATATCTCTAACCGTTTCGGAGCCGTCGCTGAGAGAATTTCGTATGGCGGCCATCTTGGAAAATTTCGGCACCTACCCTAAATCCTCAAATTTCCTCCTCGATTTTCCACCTCGAAACACATTCGCTCAGAAATTTCTAAATTTCCCAAGGTTTTTTTTAAATTTCCGCCATTTGGTGTCCGCCATCTTGGATTTTTTTTTCCGCCTAATTTCCCCATAGACCAGAGTTTCCAACGAGGGGAAATTTCACCTCGCGTCCCTCGCCCGATTCGAGCTACCGCCTCGGAAATGCCCTCGGACCCCAAAATCGAAATTTCCACTTTGTATGGCAGCCATCTTGAAAAATGGCGGAATTAAAAAAATGTTCCAAAATCCCGAATCGGGGTCCCCTGAACTCCCCGGGTATGAAATTTCATCCCGATCGGAGGAATTTTAAAAATGGCCGCCATCTTGGATTCGCCATCTTGGAAAAAAAAATTCGTCCAGTGGAAGGACATCGACTCGCCCCACCACATTAGTTCGAGCCCCGATCCGATATCTCCGACCGTTCGGGAGCGACGGTCGAAATAAATTTGTATGGCGGCCATCTTGAATCCGCCATTTTGAATTTTCATCGGGCTCTCGTCAAAGTGCCGGCGGTTCTCTATGACATTCGGTCGAGCGCCACGTGACTATCTCTCACCGTTCAGGCAGGCCGTCGACCGTCGAGCTGAAGGTCCACCGGATGCGGACGGGCCCGCTCCCGGTGCAGCTCCCGGGCGAGCTCGGCCTGCGGCCTCGCCCGCGCCGCTTGGCCTCCGGCCTCGCGGGGGATATGACCGATCGAAATTTGAAATTTCAAATGACGGCCGCCATCTTGGAAAAGGCGGAATCGAAAAACCGACCCGAAATTCTCAATCAGGGCCCCCGCGACCCCCCGGGTGCCGATTTCCACCCCCCTCGGACAAACTTGAAAATCGGCCGCCATCTTGAATCGGCCATTTTGAAAAAATTTTTCATCCACGAGAAAGCTGACACCTTCCTGAATGACATTTGGTCGAGCACCCCCGACTTACCTCTTACCGTTTCCGAACTACGAGCGATTTCATTTTGTATGGAGACGACGCTGGACGTTCGAAATTCAAATTTTCGCGACGCCCGCTGGCATCTACCGGCAGTTCCCTATGACATTCGGTCGAGCACCCCCCGCGCATCTGTTACCGTTTGTGCTGGCCGTTGAAATTTTTCATCAGGTTTGGGCAACTCGAAGAAGTCGGATTTTTCTGGTGCTCACCGACCTCGAGGGTTTACTTTCTCATTCAAAGTTTCTCACCTGGATGGTGGGAACTGGGAGAACAATTATGTCAGTCAGTCAGTGAGTCAGTGGTAATCCAGCTTTATATATATACGGAATAATACGGAATAATACGGAATAATAATATAATAATAATAATAATAATAATAATAATTACAACGACGTATAATTTGTTTTTTTCGACATATAGAAATATGTCAGGTCAGAAACTTTTGGACCTCACTGGTATATATATATATATATATATCCATGGACGACACAGTATTCACTTACCACCAGGTGGACTATATATGCTCGTCTTCTTTCTATAAAAAATACAAACCTGTTCCTTCAATTAACGAATATGAATGTTAAAATCACTATAATAACTTGTTGAGGAACATAACAAAGTTCGTAATCCTGGCAGCACTTGGTTGGCCAAAAGTTTTATGTAAAAAATAAATATTCTAATAAATGGTCATATTTAATATCACCTGATAATTTCTATCACTACCACTTCAGAGATGTTTCTGACAGAAATACAGCAGTGTTCTTACACACGAACGACAACGGCTAAAGAAAGCAGCTCACCCCATGAACCTATGGGACTATAAACTTACCTTAGGATATAGTCTTTCGCCGAGCTGTGCTTGATGAACGGTGAGATGTTCGTTGTGACCCCCGGACCTGTCTCCGCTGTAGCCGGCGCCTTCCGTGCCCGGTGCAGCCTGTATGCAAACAATGTTGGTTTTATAATATCCTAGTGATAAGTGGAGTACTTGTGATGAGTGTGAAATGAGCCGAGTAATAAGAGAAGTATCTGTGATGAGTATGAAATGAGCCTAGTGATAAGTGAAAAGAATACCTGTGGTGAATATGGCCTGGCGTCGACGCTAAGGGCCCGTCTCGGTTCCCTAGCGGCGGGCGGGCGCGGCGTGGGCCTTCCAGGCGTGCGTCTTGTTGTGTCTTTTGAACGAGCGCGACCAACACCGCTCCTGAAATTGTTTCAAACGCATTGAGAAAACCACACAAGATATGAAATAATATTTATTAATAAAACGACACGACACAAGATACAGTATATCGTTCGTTTTACCACAGAAAATGGTTTGGTGTACTATTAACACATGAGAATGAACCACATATTGTGGTGTTACAGTCGAAAGCTTGGTATCAATATATGTATAAATACAAATTTGAATAAGTTTTTTTTTTATAGACTAGTGGGCGGACGAACAAAGCGGTCTCATGTGATGGTAAGTGTTACCGCCGCCCATGGACACCTGCAACACCAGGGGGTATGCAGGCGCGCCGCCCACGTTGCAAAATCCTATTCACAGCTTTCTTGACGGACCCCATGTCGTATTCTGGACTGATGTTAGCGTTTATCGCGGATGTCTATATTAAACGACCAAGCCAACTAGACGAATGTCAAGCGTGATGTCATTAGCACGCTACGCGGGTACTGATAGCAAAAAAACTGAATTTTCATCGAAATAAATTTCTGACTATTAACACTAATTTAAGATTCGGCAATAGTTTATTTGGTTATTATTATTGTTATAAAAACAAAAAAGAAAATAAAAAGTTAATAATAATATTCTGGAGTTAACGGGAGCAATTAATAAAAATATAATACCAAAATCAATAAATTCTTAATTTATATTAAATCTTCGACATCAACATCCATTTCTTCGATACCTAATATTTCGGCGTCCGAAAACATATTAATATCTTCTTAATCGGAATCACTGTCATCACCAACATTTATGATCAAAATTATCTTTCTTCTAATTCATCGAGTTTTTCTTTTTTCCAATACTGCTGTGCCAATCTGTCAACGTGATTCATGTCCTTTCTCCAGTCGGCCGCAGTTATTGACTGAATTGCTACGCAAGTTAGTCTCTCAATCTCCTTTTCAGATTGGTTTATTTTGCCGCGACTTTCTGCTTGATTAGATTCCACACGTACGAGGGGTGATCAAAAATTAGTGAGAACGACATATATACTCCTTGGTAAGAAAAAAAATAAATACTGGCCGGCATAGCTCAGATATTTGTAATATTAATAAAGAAAAAGTCTTCAATTCTCTTTTGTTTTTTTTCTGAATGTAGTCATTTGTTTGCTTCGTGTCGGAACGTGTTCTCGAAAATGGAGAAAAACGAAGTGCGAGTCGTTATTAAATACCTCTGGTTAAAAAAGTTAACGACGCATGAGATTCACTGCGATTTGGAGGCAACATTAGGAGAGTCTGCTCCGCCGTATTCCACTGTCGCAAGGTGGGCTTCTCAATTTCGAGTAGGGAGAACGAGCACGGAAGACGACCATCGTTGCGGCCGCCCATCGACGTCAGTCACCCAAGAAAATGTTGTTAAAGTCGAGAAAATTGTATTGAGCGATCGAAGAGTTACCATCCGTTACTTAGTTCAAGAAACGGGCATTTCATATGGAAGTATTCAATCCATATTGAAACAATCTTTGAATATGAGAAAAGTCTCCGCAAGATGGGTGCCGAGAATGTTAACAGACAGTCAGAAACAAAATCGACTTGACATTTCGAAGACATTGTTGGACAAGTTTCAAGAAGATTCTGAAAACTTTTTGTCTCGTTTCGTAACAATGGACGAAACATGGGTCCATCATTTTGATCCCGAGACAAAACAGCAATCTTCACAATGGAAACGGCCATCATCACCGACCCCGAAGAAGTTTCGTGCCGTGGCATCGGCTGGCAAGATTATGGCCTCAATATTTTGGGACTCAGAAGGGATATTGTTGATTGATTACCTGGAGCGTGGAACCACTATTACAGGCCAATATTATGCAGCATTAATTTCCAAGTTGAGGAATACCATCAAAGAGAAAAGGAGAGGGAAACTTCGAAGGGGCGTGCTGTTTCATCACGACAACGCACCCGCGCACAGCTCGGCAGTTGCGATGGCTGCCATTCAACAAGCTGGCTTCGAATTGGATGACCATCCCCCTTATTCACCAGATCTGGCGCCTAGCGATTTTTATCTGTTCCCCAAATTGAAAGAATACTTAAGGGGAAACAGGTACGAAGACGATAACGAGGTGATAGATGCCGTGGAGAGCTTTTTGCAGGACCAAGACAAAACTTTTTTTTTGAAAGGGATTGAAGCCTTGGAAAAGCGCTGGGCTCGGTGTGTAGAGAGACTCGGAGACTATGTAGAAAAATAAATTATTAAGTTATCAATAGTCATTATATTCTATCTCATTCTCACTACTTTTTGATTTCTCCTCGTATTCAATCGGGTTCAGTTCACACTAATAAAGTTTTTCATTTAGCCATTTTGTAAAGTTATCGGCATCCATCTCATCATTGTAATCGCCTTGTTTGCTTTTGCATTTGTATATCAGCTCTGCACCTTCGATGAACCCGTTTTCTCCACCTGCGTGTACAATTATCCAACGCTGGCCGGGACTATCATTTTTTCTCACTCCTTGATCAAGAGAATTTTGCCAGCATTTATGTACAGTGCAGTGGCTGTGTATCCAAGTTTCATCCATATATGTAACCGGTTTTTATCTGCACCAAGTTCGTCAGTTTCTTTTAATCGCCGCAAGTAGCGAGCTCGCCATGCTGCTATCTCCGGTCTTTCTATTAAAAAATCTCTTTTCTTGAACCATTTTTTAAAAGCGTATCCTAAAGCGTTTTTAAAAATGTAGGACTCGCAATATCATTGTTCGCTCTCCACTATGAATAGTTTTCCCCATTTTGATTGTAGTCTGTGCACAACAACACAGTTATAACTTAACACGATAACCAAAAGACAATAACCACAAAAACAAACTTAACTTCTAACAACAAAATTTAACAATAGCAATTCAGAAAAGATTAGCGTAAGACATTCGAACGTATCGATGCTGCGAACGGTACTAAGACGAACGCGGAGCCTGAGGCGGTATACGGGTGGGGAAACCGCATTCCACCCGCTTGTCTAGTTGGCTTGGTCTAGTAGTAGATGACAATATCCACTTACCATCAGGTGGACTGTATGCTCGTCTGCCGCCCTCTTTCTATAATAAAAAAAGTGAACTTTCCTAGTGTCTACTGCCTATACAAAATAAAAATAAGCTGTGTACTGTCATACAAATATATTTTAGAAAACTCACCGTGTACCACTATTGCCACTGCTACTTCCTGCGCCGGCGGCGGTACCGGGTGTGCCTGATGTACCATTAGTACTACTTGTGTTATTGGTGGTTCCAGTGGCTGGCTCCAAAGGCGGTAACTTCTCGTTTGCTAGTAGAGCCTTCAAATATGCCACAGAAATAAGATAAATAATATGTGTCAGTTGGATTAATAATACTGCAAATAAATTTTGTGACATTCAGTTGGAGGGGGAGAATGTAAGCTGTATTTTTACAGCTGCTGGGAGCACTCAATTGACTACGTTACTCTTCTTTCACGGAACACTACCGTAAAATGCACTGAATTTCAAACTTTATTCTACTTCCCCAATTTACGTACGTTTACCCAACCCTTTCTCCAAATCCATTCATAAATTTCCAAACGTAGGCAGGGGGCATGCGGAGGTGTGCAAAAATTTGTCATTCTGGGACTGATGTTAGCATGTATCGCGGATGTCCATGGATGACAGTATTCACTTATCGCCGGGTGGACTCTGCTCGTCTGTCATTATCTTTTTATATAAAAAATAATAACTAAATGTAGTAGTTATTGATTTACCTCCGCGACACTAGTATAGAAGGAGCGCGCGACGCCGCTGCCCTCGCCGGGCTCATCGCGGAACGTCACCTTCACGCGGTTGACGGCGAGCGGCGGGTGTGCGCTGTGCGCGCGACGATTCTGGCCCGCGAACGCGCTGTTCAGCTCGGCGAACGTTTGTTGCAGCAGTTTCGCGCGATCACGCTCCATCTGGGAAAGTTATATTGAAGCTAGAAACGTTCAATTCAATACTCTATTAAAATTCGTAAAGCAAATATAAAGCAGACTCTCTCTTGCGACATCCTGTCCATCACAACGGTTATATATTGGTATCGGTGGATGCTCTTCATCACTTTAAAAAGTCAAAATTGAAATTTTATAATGTTCGACAAACCTAATACCAGCCCTTGCAGTCGTGAGCAGTTTCGACACATTATTATGCCCTTTTTTGTTCTTGGGCAAGTAGATTTCCTCACGTTTTCCTTCATCATCGAGCTAGTAATCATTAAAAAGTATGTACTTAATTAGAAAGTCTTAAGTACTCTCTTCGCGAGTTTATGGTATGGATTTATACCCATAACCTTATGATTGCGAATCGAAAATAGATGCTATTATTATAAGAGATATTTATGATATCTATGTATGATATTTACCTACTACAAGACACTCTTATGAAAGTTTACATGTTTAATCACATATACACTAGAAACACTGTTACATATTTGCTGTTACAACCAATGTTTTTCTCTTATGACAAGAACTACATTCGTGTAGATCGAGCGTTTAGGCTGTATTATAATATCTTACCTTATGCAGCGTCAAGTCTCTCTGCTGCGAGTTCCTCAGCTTCTCCATGTCCCTGCGGAATTTGACCTCCTTGACGGGGAACCCGCCGAGCTCCGCAACCACAGAGCCTGTCTCCAGGCCCACGTCCTCCGTGAACACGCGCCCGAAGAGGTCCAGTGAGAGCCGCCATCGGCCGAGCAGTAGATCGTGCGAGACCGACGCGCCGAGGGATGGACACGCGCGACTAATATAAGAAAATACCATTTATACACACATGTGAAGATTATTATATCTTTTCAGTCATGAAACACAAATTACCTTTATTATAACATAAACTGTGTTTCGGGTAAAGGGTACGATAGTGGGGTATGGATAGTATAAATCAAATTTGATGACTATGGACATTAGAGAAATGCAAAGAAAAATGTTAAAAATTTTCGTTAATAAAGTATTAAACTTGAAGTTTTGGATATAACCATTGTTTATTCTCTCTTTATTGATATTCAATTTCCGAATATAATGTTACTTATGCTTTCGTTAAAAATGTTATTATAATTACGTCGTCGAAAATTACTCCACTTCAAAGTTGAGACAACTTTGAAGATAAATTACGACAAAAATATTTTCATCGTTAATACGCGCTCTCAAAACAAATTTCACGCCAAAATGACAGTTAGGCAATTTTGCACTAAACTTAAATGTTTGGAGCTCAAAATATTCTTCAATAAATAAGAAAACTAATATTTTTTCAATCCATGACGCGCTGATACAATATTACGTCGTGTGTCACTTTCTGTTTTTTAAAGATAGTGATGTAGTGAAAGATACTGAATATCGATACCAAATATTTGTATAACAATCTACTGTGAAGATGTTTTTCCCTATTTTAGTTAGGTCGTATTTACAATTCATTCCAATCCCATTTATTCAAAATGTAAACAAGCATGGCGGCCTGAGGATTACCTCAATTATCATCTCACTGTTTAATTTAAAGTCCGTGTATAATAATTAATACTTAAGGCCGTGTTAAATAGTGAGGTGATAATTGTTTACGCATCTATAAATTCATTCATGGAAAGTGCAAGTTTGCGCTAGAGTTACGTGTTAGGGACTTTTATGATAAGCGCAGAGTTCTTCCACCATTTTTCACTTTTTCTATAGGGCATTCTATCCATACATCCAGAAAAATCGAAATATTAAATTCTTTACAAATGCTGAGATATTTCACGGATTTGGTTTTGTTTTCAGCAAATATGATTGGAATGGACTATACTCACGGTTGTTGAGTGTTGTTAAGCGTGGGTAGCAACGTGGTGGGCGGCTGCAGGCCCGTGGTCTCGACAGTCACGTGCGCCGATATCTCCTGCGACTCCAGCGGATCCGCCACGCTCAGTAGCTCGCCCTTGCGACATAACACGTTATGTTACGTTATTGTAAATTAGCCGATCCGCAGTGATGGAACGATTCACGGTATCAAAATAAATCAAAAACCAAATAAAAAGGGCCACTTGCGATGACCGTAAAAAAATACAACATAATATGCCAGATATTAAAAAATAAAGATTTTGATAAAATGATTCATAAACTTCTGAACAGTGCTAATAATTGAAAAATGTTATTATACAAGTATGTAAAGTACACTAAAACATCGGCCAATCATGCAATTGCATAAGTTACGTTCATATCCATTGCCCTAATGGAAACAACAAGTGTTCTATAGCATAATATTTGCGGTTAGCGCTACCCAGCCTATTGAATTAGTTGATAATGGGCTGTAAAAGAATTTATATTTGTTCAAACGCTCAATTAGCAAATACATACAAATCTGTAGCAGAGAGGTAACGGATAATAAGTGCAGTTTTTTCATTGAATTTTTTATTGAATAGTTCTGGATTTCCAAAGGGCTCCTTTAATATAAGGCAAAAACAAATAAATCTCAAACAATAGTTTTAAATATACCCTTCAAATCACTCACATTTCAATGGTAAAATTACGCTAAGGCAATTTATTTTTGCTGAATGTGTACAACTTTCTTTTTGGTGCTTGCTAATCCGTATCTTTCAGCTACAGATATAAGATATGAAAAATGAAAAAATATTGAAAGCAACTGTTAAAGCAATGTGTGTGTGTGTGTGTGTGTGCATAAATGGTGGCCATAGAGACGAAAGAAATCAAATGTCTTTGTATAAATGACTACAAACAAACATATAACAGCAGAGTAATAAGGCGTTGAGCGCAGCGTTGCTTGGGCGCGAGTCCATTAGTCAAGGCGAATGACAGATGGATGCACGACGTCGTGTAAACACTTTAAAGCGATCCTACACAACTATTTTCGAACTATCGGTCTAGTAACACCGTGTGCTCTACAGCCGGGTGATTCTTCAAAGTGGTCCATAAATCAGTAACTTAAATTAACACAAGCTTAAAGTTAGGCCGTGGACAGATTGCCGATTTGACAGTTCATGAACAGTTGGTTGAGAAAACTTTGAAGTGGCGTACAAATTACGACAAAAATATCTTCATCGTTAATACGCGCTCTCAAAACAAATTTCACGCGAAAATGACAGAGATAGGCAATTTTACACTAAACGTAATTGTTTGGAGCTCTAAATATTCTTCAATAACCAAGAAAACTAATATTTTTTCAATCCATGATGCGCTGTTACAATATTACGTCGTGTGTCACTTTTTGTTTTTTAAAGATAGCGATGTAGTTCAAGATACTGAATATCGATACCAGATATTTGTAACGTAGTCTGAGTAAAATGTTAGAAGTGTATGAATTTACTAATTCGATTACTTTTGTGTGATTTGATTAAGTCTAATATTAAGCTGTGACATAACCAGTAGGGTTAATTTACGATTAAGGTCCACAAGGTTTTTAAAAATTGAATAACGATCATTAAATGATTGCATTTTTTTTATATTATCGGTAAAAAAATGGTATCACTGGCCTATCATCACCCCAACCTGCACTAGCACCGCCATTTTGTGTCTGCAAAACAGTCAGTCAATCAGTGGTCTGTCATTCGTACTCGTTCTACGTTCCCCCAGTATTTGCTGTAGTGTGGTTTTTTGTCAATCGGTTGTATCAGTCGTCCGTCGCTCGTACTCGTAAAATAGTGTAAGTATAGTGTACAGAATAGAGTAAAATACTCAATAAAACATATTTTAACCACAATGGTATTTATTTATTTACGTATTCCCTATTCTATCACACCAGCCAAAGTATTATGATTATCTGTTAATAAAAGTATTTAATGCTACTCCTACGATTGTGTATAGTCACATCTCTAGTTACATTAATCTGATGTGTCAAATGGGTAATCTGTCGACGGCCTAAGTTTAGTAAAGAATATACTCAAATTGTTGTGTTAAAAATAAATCAGTAGCGTAGGTCTATATAACTGAACTAAGTACACGAAGCTCTGTTGATATACTGACACGATATTGACGAGAGAATGTTATGGTAATGGTGTTTTTTGATACTAAATCATAAAAGATCATATCATAAGATCAGTACCAGGATTTGTGAAAGTATTCTTTAAAAATTAAATAAAATACATTTTTAGTACTAACAAGCATAAAACATATTATAAGACATAAATTAATAAATTTGCAAAGTAATTAAAATTCCCGTCGTTAAAAGCTATTTGCAAATCAGTGTAGTCATAGAATTATGCATAGTTCTGAACGATCATCCTACCATCGGGCAGGCACACGTAGGTAAGCCTTCTTCGCCCTCCTTATAAAAACAGGCACAAGTGCATTTTGACGACATTCGATAAAAATGGAGAAAGTTTTGGTAAAACTTTCATTACGATTTTAATACTCATTAGAACGTTTTACCAAAATTTTCTGTATTTTCAGCTAGTAACTTGCGAGTTTTGGATATTTTCGATATTAATTTTCGAACATAATGTTACTTATGCTTTCGTTAAAAATGTTACAATAAATGGCTTTTTTCTAGGAGGGTGTACTGTCGTCTCGCCGGCCGACCACTGTTTGCATTATGAAAAGTCCCCCAAGTAAACGGAGCGACTTACAGCACGTACAATAACGGTCTTGCCAGGGCTGCGCGACGACGACGCGCGCGGCTCCGGCGCACCGCTCAAGCCGCTCGGACCTAATGGGGCAAACAAAATTATAATCCATTATAATATCTGTGGATTTTGGGATACATACAATAAAACTTCCAAGTGACAAAATGATAAGTTATTGGTAGCATTATATTTTCAAGTGAAAAATAACATTTCAGAAACTTGACATTTTTAGATCAATTTATTGTTATACAGCTCTAGATTTTTATTTAAACCAAATGAATATATAACAAAAACAGAATATGAAACTGGATTTAACAGAAAACGTCGATGTTGGAATTATCATAAGTGTACCAAATGCCATAATAACAAAATATTATTATTATCAATATTGAGGCTTAGGGGGGTACTGCTAGTCAATACAGTATCGTATCACAGCAACCATTACCGATCTATTGTGAATGCTGCCAATGTCTATGACCTACAATATCACATGCTGTGTGGCAAAATATTCGAAGAAAAATATTAGTGAAGGAGATCTGGAAAGAATTCTGGAGCATATATTAGCTGGTGGATTATGAACTGAAATACTATCATCTATAATAATTAAAGGATACAGAATCTCCTGATTAAATTGTTACCACCGTTACACTTGTAACATTAACCACTATTATTAGGGCTTTACCAATGAAATTTCCATTTGTTCATAGTGGCCACTTTGACCTTAGTTATCTTTCGTTTGGCTTGGAATTCCAAATTCAAATTAATTTCAATTTAAAGCTGACATTCTTTTTAAAAAATCAGTTATACATTTGATTTTCTGTCTAACTAATTTTGTTTAGATATCGTTGGGTTTGCGACCATGGAGAACGTTGCGCATATCTTCGAATATGAGTTCCGTCATGGCAGCAACGCAGTACAGATCCCACGCAATATCAACGATGTGTACGAGCCAAACACCGCAAACGAACGCACGGTGCGTTTTTGGTGTGATCGTTTCCGTTCTGGAAATTTCGACCTTAAGAACAAGCCCCGTGGATGACCGGAGACTAAAGTGAATAATGACGAATTGAAAGCAATAGTGGACCACGTCTCAGTGAGCAGCAGCTTTAGGCATATGTGACAAAACGATATTGATTCATTTGTGTCAAATCGGAAAAGTGAAGAAGCTCAGAAAGTGGGTACCAGAGCTTAATGAAATTCAGCTGAAAATATGCGTTGAAGGTTGCCTTAAGTTTCTGAACCAGAAGGGATTCTGTATGATAATCGTAAACGTTCGTCAGTGTATGGATGAAGAACCCAGAAGAGAGCCAACCACTGTCCCAAACGTAAACCGAGTCTACAACGTAAACAACGGTCATGGTGACTGTATGGACAACTTTTTGAAATCTGGCAAAACAATTAATTAATCTGTATATTGTGAAGAACTGCAAACAATGATTGACAAGCTCACTACCAAACAACAGTCTGGTCAATCGCTCTAGTCCACTGCTTCTTCGTGATAACGCTCACCTACACACTGCACGACGGAGTCTCAAGATTACGGGAGCGACTGGAAAGTCTCCGTCACCCACCGTACTCGCCAGATCTTGCCCCAACTGATTTCCATGTTTTTTTGGAATTTGGATTACTTTTTACAAGGGAAAAAAATCAACTCCGATGGGGCAGTGAAAAACGTCTTCAAAGAATTCGTCGATTCCCGTCCCCAGGAGTTCTATAGCTGAGGCATCAATCAACTTCCATTAAAATGGCAAAAGTGCATTGATAATAATGGGACAATACTTCGGTTCATTAAATAGGCATATGATTTTCATACAAAAAAATATTTGATTTTTTCAATATAAAACGGCAATTTAAGGTAAGGACCTAATTAATATAAATACATGAGTTCCGTGCCATCTTGCCACCTTTAGGAATGCCTAGTTTCCTATTGATAAGTGGTGTCCTGTTAGAATTGTTGGTTTATTAGTAAAAAATTCCGACAACATCCTTTTCAAGTTCAATGTAACAATCAATTACTTCAAAGCTTATGTAAGATGTCCATGCATGTAGATTGAACTGTTTTCGACTGTAAGTACGTGAACTTACCTGGTAAAGGCGAAGTGTTCATGTTCTGATGATGTGGAGCCTCTATAATAGAGCAAGCGGTGTCCACTAATGTGTGGAACTCTGACGGCTGTGCACTTGGCTCTTGTAGAGAGTTGCTTCCACTCACCATTGAATGTGGATGCCTGGAAATAAAATTCCATTATTTTACAATTCCAAAATAAAAATCAGAAATTACAATATTTATTTACAGAGTTGAATAGCAAATATTCTCTCTCACCTATGATGCTTTTTCCTTGGTATTTGTCTAGCTTCATTTGAATCAGAATCGGATAAATATTCGCCATCGGTGTCAATGTCCATTTTCGTTACAGGGTCTTTTGCGCATGATAAATCCTAAAAAAATAAAACCTTTTAGCATGTTTCTTTTTTATTCATATAAAAATATAACTTTATAACACACTTCCATATGTTCCATATAACACATTAACTTCCATAGGTGCGCGGATGAGCATACAGTTCACCTGGTAGTAAGTGGATAGTATCGCCCACGGACACGATACATGTCAATAATATAATCAAATTTATGGAATCAGGCATTACTTTGCGAGTCTTTGCGAAGTTATTGTATTTCAGTGAAGAATGGCAAACATTGACACTTTGATACACTCTCGAAAACATCACCTACTTTCGGATATTTAAGGGTGGATTTGTATAAAAGGATTGGGACGGATGGTGAATAGGGGAACTGCAGTTGAGGAATTTGTGGTTGATATACTTCGCCTTGTCTGTGTGGTGTCGGCCGGTTTTAGGATAGCACAACCCCATTTATTTTCTTGGATTCTAAAGGATAACAAAACTGCTACCATTGGCCCTGAGGAACTACATTACCTCTAAGAGTGGACTCGCCCCAACCTGCTTGGCAGCATGGCGTTTTGAGACCATACATCACTCATGCACAAGACAATGCGCATGAGGGGGCCCATGTCCAGCAGTGGACGATAAAGGGGCTGGTTATGTTCATACCTGTGGTTCGTCCCTGGTGACGGTGTGCGTGTGCGTGTGCGCGGGCGGCGCGGACGCGGGCCTCGCTGGTGGCGACCAACCACGTTCCGTGCCGCGTGTAGACAGACCCAGCCGGCGCGGTACCACTGCGCAAAAAACATTCACAGGATATAGCACATTTATATTATTTATAGATATAATAATATGTTTTTTCTTCTTGTTTTTGGTATCTATGGGTTATGTATTCACTTACGAAAACAGTTATTGGATTACCTATACAAATCTAAAGTGCTGGGTCCGCCACATTGTAGCGATATAAATGGCTATTACGCGTGAAGCGTCGAGTAGCGAAAAACCCCATATTGGCGGTATTGTTTCGTTAATTGCAATGTGTTTGCGTTAGGATCGGGCCGTTTATATGAACTGCACTAGCTGTTCTGGTCTGCACTGGTCAGCTGTGCCCGCGTCGTTAATTATGTCGTGAAACTCGTCGTTTGTAAGAAGAAAGTGTATGCGTACCTTCGAGCGGGTTGTTGACGCCAGGCGGCGCGTCGCCGGCGGCGGGTACAGTGACGGGCTGCCGTGGCATGCCGAACAACTCCTCGCGGCGCGCGTTTGGCTGCAGCAGCTGCGGCTGGTCCGCGAGCGGCAGCGCATCCTGCATCGTCACTGTGAACACGCCGAGTCTGTTAAAGATTTGTCAAAGATTTGTGGCGCAACAAACTAATTAGAATTTTTACCTGTGCAGACTCCGTTGCCGACGTGGTGTTGCAGGGCATGGAATGTTATATTCCTTGTTCCGTGATACCTGTAGGTGGATGGAGCCAACCTTGGTTTAATCAGTCCTGCAGAACAGCCCGCTATAACAAACGGGCTGCATACAGGGCCTGGGACAAAGCACAGGAATCTGAAGATCTGAATACCACCGACTTGAGGAAGAAATTTAACGCTGCCTCGAGGTGCAATAAGAGGATCACTGTCGGAGCAAGGAATGAGCACATCCATAGAATTGGCAATAGACCAGCAAGATACCCTCCTGGAAGCCGAGCTTACTGGTCGCTCGCCAAGGCAGCTGAGGGTAACTTCTGCCAGTAGTCTCTCCCACCATTGCGGAAACACGATGACTCACTGGGGCTTGGAATGAAGGAGAAAGCCGACCTCCTGGGCTCTCTCTTCACCTCATCGCCGTCTATCACGCGGGGCACAAGCTCCATGCCGGAAATCTGTTTCACTCAGCGTGAAGTCCGATGAGCTCTAGCATCTCTTGATATCCGAAAGTCGAGTGGGCCAGATGGTATTCCTGCAGTGATGCTCAAATTATGCGCTCCTGTGTTGTCTCCGGTGCTTACGCAACTCTTTAGGCTCTTATACTCCGCAAAAAGTTCCCCATCAGCATGGAAGGTAGCTTATGTTCAACCTTTGCCTAAAAAGAGTGACCGCACCGACCTCGCCAACTACAGACTAATAGCGATTACCTCCCTGTTCTCCGAGGTGATGGAGCATGTTATAAACACACAGCTCCTTGGGTACCTAGAGGATCATCAGCTGATTAGAGACCGTTATTATGGATTTCGGCATAATCGCCCGGCTGGTGATCTTTTAACGTATTTAGCACACCGCTGGGCTGACGCCATTGAGAATACAGGCGAGGCTCTAGCTGTTGGCCTAGACCAGTGTTTTTCAATCTTTTTGAATACGCGACCCCTTTACAGGTTGAAAAATTCTGACGACCCCCTTGGGCTATAGACAGACTAAAAGTTAGTAATTTAAAAGACTACTTTTATGATTTTCTCTATTTTGGTACCTATATTCATAGGTATATGTTCATATATAGAATGTTCTTTTGTCTCAACTCTCAATTGCGCAAGGTCACCGATGAGTACGGACGTGATTGTTTTGTTTTTTCGCTTGCTCCGCGCGATTGTAAATGGATAAGTTTCTCAAAAGATCGCTGCCTTCAACATCTGGTACGAGTGACAGTGGCGGAAGTGAATCAAAACCGAAAAAAATAGACATTATGACGACAATTACTTGCAATACGGGTTTACAGTCATAAATAATAAACCTCAATGTGTAATTTGCGGCGATGTTTTATCACGTGAGAGTATGAAACCGTCAAAGCTTATGCGGCATCTTAAAACCAAGCATCAATAAGAAGCTGATAAGCCATTGGATTTCTTTGAACGAAAGTTGAAAGCTTTTAGTCAGCAGCAAAATACTATGATTCAGGTAATAAAATGGTGTTGTCCAAATCTCCACATAGAGTTGTAAAAACGCTCAAGTCAGCGCTTGAGCGCTCGAGCTCAAACTGAGTCTATTCTAATTGTTGCTGTTTTTAGGGTTGATATTTGATGTTTTATGATGTTTATTTGTTTGGTGTTTGCATACAACTTAATTAAAATTAATTTTGGCGTGCAAGGCTTCCCCGCGCGCTTATTTTTTATTGGTCAATCATTTATTTGTTTTTATATTGTTTTGTTTGTTTTTAGGTATCCAGTGTCAACGGGTCAACATTATTAGCTAGCTACAAAGTCGCATATCGAGTCGCTAAAGCAGGGAAGCCGCACACATTTGCCGAAAATCTTATTTTGCCAGCAGCTCTAGATATGGTTGAAATGATGGTCAGCAAGCAGGAGGCAAACAAGTTAAAAAGCATACCGCTTTCTGATAATACTATTTCACGCAGAATAAACGATATGGCCAATGATATTAGAGAGCAAGTAGTCGAAAAATTAAAGAAGAGCCCACATTTTGCTTTGCAGTTTGACGAATCTACAGATGTTTCCGATTGTGCTCAGTTTGTAGTATTTATGCGCTTTGAAGCAGATGACAGTATCACGGAAGAAATTTTATTTTGCAAAGCACCTCCTGCAAACACTTCTGGCCAGTATTTGTACGATATGTTTTTAGAAAGCACTTGCGACTACGACATTGATTGGAAAAAATGTATCGCTATTTGTAGCGATGGCGCTAAAGGTATGACTGGCAAAAATAGTGGACTCGTTGCGAAATTAAAATCAATAATGCCAAACGTATCATGGACACACTGTTTTCTTCATCGACAATCTCTAGCAGCTAAGGTTTTACCTTCTGATTTAAATGACGTGCTTAAGGAGGTAATAAAAATTGTGAATTCTATCAACCCCGGCTGTTCAGAATCGTTTGTGAAGATATGGGTTCGCTTCATCACAATCTCCTTTATCACACAGAGGTCAGGTGGCTATCCAAAGGAAAGGTATTGACAAGAGTTCTAGAACTGAAAGCTGAATTGTTAATGTTCTTACAAGATGCTAAATCTGAATATGCTAATCATTTTTCTGACCCTGTTTGGGTCTTGAAATTAGCATTTCTGGCAGATCTTTTTAGCCACCTTAATAATTTAAACAAGAACCTCCAAGGTAGTGAAGAAAATATTTTAACAGCTAAAGATAAAGTCAAAGCATTTCATGCAAAACTTCATTTGTGGTCAACCTCTCTGCAAAATAATATATTTGAGTCTTTTCCATGTGTTCAGAAGACTGTTGAAGATAATGCAACAGACCAATCGCTTGTGGTAAGGGCTCACATTCCTTGCATGATATAGAGCTTACATAATTTGCAAGAGAAACTATTAACATACTTTCCAGACTTGCACTCTGAAGCTGACAATGGGCGTAGATGGATTCTAAACCCTTTCTTGGATAAGTCAATAGAACTGGCTGATCTCACCACTAATATGAAAGAAAATCTTATAGATTTAGCTGCTGACGGCATGCTTAAATTGGAATTTCATTCGCAAATTGTTGACGTGTTTTGGATGAAAAGAAAACAAGAATATCCAGAGCTGGCAAGGGAAGCTCTAAAATTATTAGTGCCATTCGCCACTTCATACCTATGTGAACTGACGTTCTCTTCAATGGTAGACATTAAAACTAAAAAGAGAAATAGACTTCAATTGGAAAATGATTTGATTATTAACATTTCAAAAATAGCACCACGATTTGACAATTTTTTGAAAAATAAACAAGCCCATCCTTCTCACTGAAATTGTGCTTTTATTGTAGTGTAGAACCTTGCCCTTTTCCTTTTGCCGGCGACCCCCTGAGTAAGGCTTCGCGACCCCTACGGGGGTCGCGACCCACAGATTGAAAAACACTGGCCTAGACATTGCGAAAGCTTTTGACCGGGTATGGCACAAATCGTTGCTTTACAAGCCACTATCTTTCGGCATACCCGAGGGATTATGCGAATGGATTGCCAGCTTCCTGACTGGACGGAGCATCAGAGTCGTAATCGATGCTAGCTGCTCTGACACCATGTCTATTAATGTTGGCGTCCCGCAAGACTCCGTGCTATCCCCAACTCTGTTCCTTCTGCATATAAACGATCTGTTGCAAATTGGTGACATACGTTGCTATGTAGATGACAACACTAGGGACGTCTTATACAGGGGACGCGCCAACACCCCTCGTGTCGAAGACAAGGCTGACGCGGAGCCTTGTTCTCTAATTTGGGGTTCTCTAAACCTAGTGGATTTCAACTCCAGTAAGACGCAAGTCTGTGTATTCACCGCTAAAAAGGCCCCTTTCATCGTAGTACCTTGCTTTCAGAGAATACCTCTTAAGATCTCGGAGAGTATCGGGATCCTCGGGGTCGACATTTCCAGCAAAGTCGAATTTAGGCGTAATCTGAGTAATCGAATCTGGGGTGTGCTGAACAGAGCGAAGCGGTACTTCACCCCTGTGCAACTCCCTAACGCTCTACAAAGTTCAGGTTATGCCCCATATGGAGTACTGCTGGGCATACATCTCTGGGCCGGCGCACCGAAATATCAACTGGACCCATTTGACTTCATCCAAGGACGTGCTGTTCGAATTGTCGACGATTCCACTCTCATAGGCGGTTTAGAACTCCTCAACGTGCGGAGAGACGTTGCGTTTCTCTGTGTGTTCTACCGCCTGTACAATGGGGAATGCTCTGAAGAATTGTCCAATATAATCAATCCACCTCTGAAGTTTCTATAACCGCACTCCTATCGTCACAGAAGTGCGGTCCATCCGCATTCCCTCGATACGGAGGTGTCGCGTACTGTTCGGTCCAAAAATCATTTTATACCACGAACCCGTAGGTTATAGAACAAATTACCTCAAGAGGTCTTTCCATTATGCTACAATATAGGGTTGTTCAAGAAAGCTGTTAATAGGATTTTACAAGGTCGGCGGCGCACCCGTATACCCCCTGATGTTGCATGTGTCCATGGGCGGCGGTAACACTTGCCATCACGTGGAACCGCCTGCTCGTCCGCCTACTTCCTATTAAATTTCATCAGTTCCATTTGCAGTGTAAAAATTCTAATAGATATATAAAAATATGTTTGCTGTTTAACTGTAGTGTTATTTACTGATATAAAATATGACATTTCTATTCTGACATTATCACTATTATGATTTACTAGTTTATTATTACCACTATTATCGGAATATAAATTTATTTTGCATTAAGTATGATGTTAAGTGTTGCGTTTCTTTGTTTTTTTTTTGTATTTTTACGTTAGATATATGTAAATTTGCACGCCCTTATTGGCAAATGTGTCGATCTGATTATGTATTTACCACATTTTAAACACCTTATAATGTAAATAAAAAAATATTACTATTGAATGGGTCGGGCGGTGGGCAGCCCAGACACAGCGTGGAGTCGGACCGCTGGAAGAACGCGTGTGTGCGGCCCCTTACACCGTCACCCTCTCCGTCGGATTCCGCGGCAGTCGTGCCGCCGACCACCATCTCTTCGTCACCTTCTTCATTCTCGTTCTCATCCTGCTGTATATTATAAAACATAGTAATACAGTTTCAGAGGGTTCTTTTATAGAAAGATGGCTGATGAATTTTTATAGAAAGATAGACAGTACTCAAGCCAACCCAGATCGTTCTAGAAACAAAGTTCTGGTAGGAGTTATAGGGTGACTTTGGCAGAACTCATACTCCAGTAAGAGTTCCAACATAAAATGTTTGTTCTGACTGATTAATTGTGGAACAGATCCCGATAAGTGCAGATGGATCCACTTGGAGACCGTTTGCCTATGGAACAGATACATGTGAACATTAGTCAAAAATGACAAACATTGTCACACATCCGGATGCACAACTGATCTTTGGAGATAACTGTAAACATGAAATGTAATTTTCCTAGTAAGGCTCAATGAAGACAACGCTGTTTCATCGCGCTGACAGTCGCGGATTCATTAGTATTTTATGGTGGTGTAACGTCTTTCCTCCATGACTTTTGTTGTTTAAACACTTTTCTATAGACTGTATTATCCTGTGCATACAACCAATAAAGTCATAGTCAAGACAGCGCAAGCTTGTGGATATTGTATAGAAACTGAGCGTGTCACGTCAAGAGTAAATTTTAGTGATAGGAAATCATTCAACGACGAGACATCTCTCTTGAATCAATTCACTTTCAACGAATTTTTACAATTGTTTATATCGCAATTAGGCATTTTTGTTTTGTAATAACGGCATTCTAAACTTAATTACTAATGAGTAATTAACATTACTGGTTTGTTATTTTAAAAAATTGAATACAATTCACGCCACACAGTCACAATAATGAAGCCACCAATGGTACAGAGAAGCCGGTTCGTCACTCTTCGCGCTCGTCGATACAGGCTGCTCCAGCGTTACATCATAAGAATCATAACGTATTATTTATATATTTATTTAGTAATGACTTTATGTATTTTATTATTCTATAGAAATTCCTGTAATATTTAAATATTTGTTTGTTGTATTTATAAATATGTAGTTTAAATATTATGTAGGTAGTTCTTAATTTTGTGATATAAGTAAATATGTATGAATATTGTGTTATGGTTTTAATCATGTACATATTATATATTATAATAGAAAACACTAAAATAATAACAATAATATAAATAATAAAAAAATGTTTTCATTACTTAATCATTTACTACTATCATTTACTAGTTCATTCATATAATATTCTTTTAATTTTTGTTTAATATTTTTGTCATTTAGAGATTCTCTCAATTTAATTGGAATAATGTTCATAATACAAGGTATCATTGGTGTTGCCCATACAAATTGCGTGACCGCGGTACTGGTAGTATTTTTTGGCGGCTTGTATTATAATTGTATGTAGCGGGTATTTCCACACCATTTAGCTTATAATGTTCTGTAAGCAATTGCACGTTTATTTTGTTATAAATTGGGAGTACTTTACAGTACATATTTGAATAATCCTTCGTAATTATCTATCATTTTTCAAATTCTAACCTGTAAATTATAAATTGATGTAAGGTAATTTTTAAACGTGCGTCTATACGATCCAAATCCATAGGAGATTATCGAATCCGCTAGTGCATGTGCATTATACATATTTAGCAGAATTGTGTATGGCACATTTTTATTATATAAAATTTTGCCAATATCGCACGCAACTTGTCACATACGAGGCTTATATGATTTTTCCAGTTACATCTATTATCAACAGTAAGTCCTAGATAGGCACGGCATGGTGGTTAGTCTGCTCAAGTGGTTCACAAGTGCATATGAGGAAGTCCTTTTTGTGTAGACAAGAATATTTGTGAGCTATTATTTTCACCGGCGAAACTGGTTTTATATAACTCGAATGTAAGTGGACAATTTTAGTTTTTTGAGCATTTAAGACCAGACTGGTATCGTGAGACCACATACACATTCTTGTGAAGTCCTCCTGAAGTAACCCTTCAGCTTCCAATACATCATTGTGTGCAGACAGTAAGCACGTGTCATCGGCATATTGGAAGATCTTGCAATATTTTATTGTTTTTCAGGTCGTTAACATACGCTAGATAATGCAATGGGCCAAACACGGATCGTTGTGTTGTGCTCTCTGTTACGTGTACTACGTCACTAAATGTGTCATTTACTTTTACACCAGTTGAATGTAGGACCTCCTATATCCGAGTTTTGTCAGTAGAATGTCATGTCTGAGCGTATCGAACGCTTTACGGAAGTCAATAAATACTAAAATTACGTGTTTTTTATCGTTTAGATTTGAGTTAATGCAATCTATGAATTTAGATAGTAATAAGGTGGTTGACTTTTTGGCTGGAATCCGTACTTTGATATCACTTCATTCATAAAATTCATGGACTTTTTGTTACAAATATATTTTTCTACTAACTTATCGATAACAGGTAAAATAGTAATTGGTCGATAGTTAGCATACTGATCATATTTATCTTTTTTATGTATAGGTCTGACATACATACTGACTATTCCTGTCTTTAATTCTGATGGATATTTAGAGTATTTTATACTATTATTGATTAGTTTAACAAACACATATACGTTTTTTTTTTAAATAATTTACTATCTATAGGTACTTCTTATCCCGTCACATCCTGCAGACTTATTGACATTAATATTCGCCATTATTTTTGTAATTTTATTGTCTATGGCCTTTTTAAGTAACATTGATTTATCATGTGGAGTCGTATACTCTTTTTCATCTAGTAAAGCCTTGTCACAGTTAGGTATAACGTCTTTTACAGATCTAAACTCATTCGTAAAGTTATCTGCGATATTTTTTTCACCTGTTGAGTGTACGTTAAAAGCTTTCGTAATCGTTTCATCGACTGATTGTTGTGTTCTACCAGATATTTTATTAAATATGCTGCATAAGAGACGTGACGTGGGTTTGATTTATATCATTTATGTAATGGCAATTCCTAGATTTTTGTATAGATTTATGAGCTAAATTTCTGTATCTGTTTAGTTCTAATTGTAACACTTTGTTACTAGGGTCTCTTTTCCATTGTACAAATAATTTATCTATTATATCACATATTTTTCTTATTTTCTTATTTATCCATTTTTCTAATATATTTCACTTTTTTTAATAACTTTTTTATATTTACATTCAATATAACATTTGGTAAAATTGCTGTTAATAAAATTATAAATTTCAACAGGCCAATCTATATTTTTTTATTTTACTGCAGTCAATATTGTCAATTATCATAAAATGATACTTCACTTGGAGCAACCTGTATGATGTTAGATTCTACACATGACAACGCTATCGTTCTATGGTCCGCCAGTACTGCACCAAGCGCGGCCGAGTACAAACAGGTGTAGCGATCACGATCGTACAAATATGTGATCAATACAACTTTTACTTATGATACTATTTCTTACTTGAATTCTGGTGTAGTCTAGAATGGCACTTATATAATAATTTCTAATGCAGTTATTACATTTAAGATGTATGTCTATGTGTACGCCAAGTATTTGTATCCGACAATAATACAGTAGCTAGTTCCCTTATAAACAAATGTTTACTTTCGTTAGGTGGTCTGTATATTGTGTCATTAGGTGTATATTGTTTGCTATGAATGAGTGTTATCAATGAATGCTATCAAGTTTCCTTTACAAAGTCATGAATGTATTCATAAACAGTTCCATTATATTAAATCGGGTAAATGTGTGTCCCACGACTCGGCTTCCGACCACACACATATAATAATTTCTTTCCTATAAAAAAACATCGAACTAACGCTGGTAAATATAGTCTTTTATCACAAATTTTAAAACATAGTAATGACTTGTTGAGGGAGGCTCAGTTAGATATATGAGGGGGATCGTTACCTGGGTTTAAAAAAGAACTGAACTGAACTGAAGAGTTACCTTTGTTATTAATACTACTCTCGAGTTATTATGTATGGTCAGTTGTTTAGGGCAAATATTTAAATTTAGACTATTTTTCCTAACCAACTGTGATGCAGTCCACCTGTTCTTATAAACCACTTTTTGCATGCTGTGTTCTTCTGTAAGGGAGCTGCTATATAATAACATATTAATGTATAAATAATTTATATTTATAATGCAAATGTATGGTGGCTTATTAGAGGACCTAATAAATAAATATCTGTGGTCGTAATATATACTAACCGATGCCCAGAGATGGTGGTGGTTGTGCGGTTGCGGCTGCGCAGCGCGCATGTAGTACACGAGCGCGTCCAGTACATACGCCACGTGTTTGAGGGCGGCCACGTCCAGTACCGGCAACTGTTCCGCGTGCTCCGAACTATGGGCGCGTAGCAGCGACAGGCAGTATGCAAGAAATTCGCGACGAGCGCTGCCCGCTTCTACACCTACGCATAATATATTTACTATACTTGATGTTACTGTGTTACAGGTTGACCGTAACTAGCGTACACCTATGTGCTGTTACAATTTTACAGGCATAAGGGAGGGGGGGGGGGGGGGGGGGGGTGCGACAGTATACAGCGTCGCAGGGGGCGGAAGGCGCCCGCCTTCAACTGGAGTCGCACTACACAGTAAAATAAGCGCAAACACAAGCAGGGGGCACAATCGAATATCTTGCACATGACAGCGAAACGGCGCTTTGTTATTAATTAGTCGCCTTTTAAGAAACCTACGGAAGAGATATGGTGTTACTAATCTAAAGCCGGCCGACAACACACGGCTGCGAGACAGGTACACTAAACGAACTCTCTGAAAGCAAACATTTACGTATGCTAATATATCCGCGTGTGTGTAGTATCTTTATGGAAATAGTAGTAACTTAATAAGGTACTTGAATGTAATATAATATATATTCTACAACTACGGAATGAAGTATTCTGTAGCACAGATAAAATGGCATTACCGTGATAGTAACGTCATTAACATAGTAGCGCGATTCTTTTTCACTCGCACTTAGCACTATAAATAAAGTCATTTTTTTCTTTTTTAAATCTATTTCTAGTACATATCTTCAGCTATTTATTTATATAATTATTAAGAAACTATCCAATGTCCGATTTGAAGTATTCTTTTTAGAGTATTTTTTATTATTCTTTAATTTCAAAAAGTTGATTGCACTTTATCGTACAAAAGGCGGGCTTAATGCCTGAAGGCATTCTCTACCAGCCAATCTTTGAGTAGAACAGAGAGTATTATCACTATATCAAAGACGACCGACCCTCTTTACAATTAATCTAAAACTTAAAATTCAAACTTTAATCAACGAAGTACAATACTCCTGAACTACGGAAAAAATACATCTGCGAATTCCATTCAGTTTAAAGTTAATGTTAAGGCATACCTTGTTCGCGATCCCTAGCGCGCGGACCCTCGGAAAAGCCTATGATTCGTGAGGCGGGCGTTGTGAAGGAAGTGGTGCGACGCGTGGCGAGGATGCTCGGTCGCACGGTGTCCAAGCTCGATGTTCCGGCGTTATTCGATGTTAGGGAAGCACCGAACCTGCGCAACGAAAGTCCATGTGGAATACTGTCTTCTGCATAATGTTGGTCAAACAAATATTTGCATTCAGAGAACAGACAGTTCTACCTTCCTTGGAGAAAAGCACAAGTGCATTTTGATGACATTCGAGAATACAAAAAAATGGTAAACTGTTGTTTGTTCTCTTCGTTTCATTTCGAATGAAGATTTCGAAGTATAATGTTACTTATGCTTTTGTTAAAAATATTACTAATGTCTTTTCCTTTTCAGTTGTTCAAAGGTTAATTATGTGAGGATATCTCCTGGCGAAAGTCAGCGATCAGCATATCCTCAGACGAGGCTGCTGCCTGGAATAACAATTTGATACTCTCAACTTCGTGAATCATTCTAGTTAAGGATCTATGTATCTGGCTGTGCGTTTCCATTAATCCACAACATTCTCAGCGAACAAACTCTGATTCTGCTCCCATTTACAACTAATTTTATTGACACTAGTTCCAGCAGCCCCAAATGAAATAAAGGCAAGACTTTAAAAGTCTTACAATGGGTGTAAAGAATAATCTTACAAATGTGTTTGGATTCAATAAGAAACATGTAAATTTTATTTTGTCATATGCAGTGAATACAATCTTCTGCAACTTTATCTTCTGCATTGTAGACAATGCAAACACATTTGTAAGATTATTCTTTACACACATTGTAAGACTTTTAAAGTAAACAGTACATACATAGGCCCCTTAATTAGTGTATAACTAATAATCGTCACATGCTTGTCTCAACAAGAATTTCACAATAAAAGATTTAATCAAAATGAATTTATAAAATACCTTAGTTGTGCTTCAGTGGCGTCCATAATAGTGACAAGCCAGTCCCAGGTGGGTTTGAGTTGTCTCTCCAAGTAGCACTGCAGACGCAGCGCTTCGCGGTACGCCAGTGGAAGCATTCGTGGGAGCGGCAGAGTTACGCGCTCGTACTCCCAAAGTAAATCGGCAATTTGTCGTATTACTATTCCTATTCAAACAAACAATGTTTTTTAACTCCATGCGCTATATCCGTTTGAAAATCAGGGACAACGGAATCCATTTTTATTCACATAAACATAAAAACAAAAAGGTTAAAAATAAACACAATCGCTTATTAAGTGTTGAAATGATAATACAAACAGCCTCATCTTAGGTTGAACATGCAGACCTATTGTTCCGTAATAAAACAAAACGTTGAAATAAAATGTACAAATACTGTGTTAGATAACAGAACAGAGTTACATCCACTACTTTTTTAAAGTTAGGAATCGATAGCCCAAAGATATCGATATTATTTAATCGTTTGTTAAAGTTATATGTAACAAATCTGAAAAACTATCCACATAATTAGTTCTGCACAAAGGGATTTTCACATAATAAGATCTGCTCAATTAGACATCGTTGTGTTTTATAACAACGACTTGCTAGCGATACGGGTCTGAAGTACTGAAGTACGGTGTGAGAAGTAGGAGTTTAGCGGCAATTTCGGACACGCAGCGGCGGACTATCTCCCATATTATCTCCTCTATTGTAATTCTCTCCCAATTCTGAACTAAATTTTTGTAGGTTTAACTATTACATAATTATTATGAACGCTGTGTAATAGGTTTATATACATGAAACAGATCTGTATGATTTGTTGTTAATTATGTATATGTGTATGTATTACATGTGCGCCTATTTTAATAAATAAATGAATATGTAATGTCGTACCAAAAGCTCTAGCGAGGCACGAGGCGGTAGTAGCGGTGGAGTGCGGGTCGTGCGTGCCGGCCGCGGCGGCGGCGGCCGAGCGGCGCAACGACGCCGGGTCGATGAACACGAGCGACGAGCTGCCCGTCAGGCGCACGCCCCCTGTGCTGCCGCTGGTGCCGCGAGACATTTCACGCGAACTGAACAAGGAAAAGAGTTATTTTTAAGTTTTATTTTTACAAGTTATTTTTTGAACGGAAAAAGGCAGGATGGATGGGTTGAGATTTATTTCTAAACTAAATTTTAGAATTAATAGCTGACATTCCTATAATGTATAAGTTTGACAAATTTTTGCATGCCTATTCAACATGTTAGGCAATGTTCTCAACTGTAACATATTGTTTTACCTGTGTTCTGGTAAATAAATCATTTTAATTCGAATTCGAATTTGAATTATAAATTGTTAGTTTGAATCAATTTAACTGAGTATTTATTTAATGGCGAGCGATTTCTAGTATTGTTTTTTTCCTGACATTTTTCAGTCTGTTAAAAACAATCTTTATAATAGGTACCTGCATTTTGCCACTAAATATTTACTTAGTTCCTAATCGGTGCACAGTCAAAAGATGAAAGATTTTATTAAAGATGCCATTATTAAATCGTAACGGAATTTCCACCCTGCCCCAAAGTAAAAAATGTAATACACATACAGGATGAGGAAAAGTCCTCACCCCATTATAATTCATATTTCCCATCTTATCCATGTTTTTCCAAATTCACTCCTGAATCCACAAATGTAGGCTGCGCATCCAGTGGACGTGCTAACGCTATTCTTAACTGATTTTGGACATATTGCAAGGATGTTTCATGGGCACTTACCACCTGGCAACTGTCTGCTCATCTATAACCTTCTTTCTATATAGACTGGTCCATGTAAACCAAGCCTCATAGTAGTTCAAAACCGGGCAGCACACTACTTACACTGTCACATCCATGCACGCCAAGACACACATTTTTATTTATAGTTTTTTACTCATAGATATCGGTAGTTCATTTCATTCCCTCCCTTTCACTGCACGCACACACACACACACTGCAAAACACGAGGGTGAATCATAACATAATGTTCTTAGAAACGCATGTTAATAAAACCTTTTAAGGGTAGTTTATTTTATATTTTAAAGAGTCACTAGGACACAATATTTATGTCAACTGTCACTTTAATTCGCTCGTACTACTCTTCAGCAATTAATAATTTTGTGTAACGAGTTGTTAAAAACATCCAATTATAAAAAAAAAAACGAGTTAAGAATAACGTGCAATAAAGAACCGTGCTGAATCGACTGAAGGAAAAATGTCGAGAAAAATTGTAATTGATTTTAAAATTGTGTTGTTTCACCACGATAATGCTCCAGCTCATCGATCCGAAGTTGCACTCACGGCAATTCGCAAAGCTGGCTTCAAAATTATCAATCATCCACCATGTTCACCGGACGTAGACCCTAGTGATTTTCACTTATTTCCAAAATTAAAGGAGCATATCCAGTGAACAAAATTTGATGACGATGACGCGGTTATGGCTGCTGTAGAGGAGTTTTTTGAGACTCAAGAAAATGATTTTTTTTTCGGAAGAAATAAGAAAATCGTTATACAAAATGTATAGAATTACAAGGAGATTACGTAGAGAAATAAAATGTTTTTATTTGAATTTCTTTGTGTTTTAATTACGATTCTAAGAACTTTTTGATTCACCCTCGTATTACCCTTGGGTCTTGCGCTAGAGTTCCCGTACCCTACCCTAAATTTTGAAATTAATATGTGAAATACTACAAAGCACAATCTGATATTCGCAATAAGTTTGGTGTATGTATTTCTTTCTCCGTTTTACTATAGATTCATGTTCACAAATAAAGTGTAATTCTCAGTGAGCCCTTGATTGAGAAAGCGGTGAAACAATATAAATAGGTTATACATTTATACTATGGTATATAATTTGTTGTCAAACTGAGGGTTGACTGAGGGACAACATAATTACAGTGTGAGTCCCTATGAGATGGCATAGTCGGACAAACTGAGTGAAGCCTCTAAAATAAAAAAGTTAGATGAAAAAAATAAAATATGGGACGAGACACTGCAATAACAAACAACTGGAAAGGTCTCAGACCTCATCAAATGTCGCATATTATGCACTGAACAACAGAGTTGTAAACATTTGAAATAGATTGTTGAAGAATCCACAAGAAGCTGTGGATTCTTCAACAGCGGGGATTTCCACATCATGACTAGACAAATGGATGCCGGAGCAAGATCAATGCATACATCAGCACAAGATATAAGCACAACCGCAGTTGGCTACTCGCCTATTATATACTAATATCCCCACTTGACATTAGAAAGGCTTTGAACAAAAATACTTTTCAACTGAAGCTCCGGGCACATTATCTTTCGTCATCAACTCATCACAGACTTAGTGCTTTTGTATATATATGTATGTATATTATATCATATGTGTGTATGTACATATTATGATATGTATGTATGGTATAGTATAGATTATTGTCGTAATTAGACAATAGTAATTAGATAGATGTAAAACATTGATACTATGTGTATTCATCGTGTATTTGTAAGTAAATTATTTATCCTGTTTGTCATTTGTTATATAATTTATACCTCTCATCTCTCCCAATGTATCTCTCTGATCAACCCAAAGGTTAGCTGATAGAGAATGCCTTATGGTATTAATCTCGCCTTTTGTACTATAATGTGCAATAAAGTTTTTTAAATAAAAAATACAATAATTCAATACTTGTACCGTATGGCCCACTGCATGGAGTGTGGCGCGAGGTTGGGCCGCGAGGGAGGGGCGGCGCGCCTCTCCAGCGGTTCGCCGTCGTGCAGCGGCGGCTCGGCCTCCGCGTCCTGCTCGTCCGTCTCACCGGCCTCCGAGTCCTCGTCCTCGGGCTGCGTAGAGTCCCCGCTCTCGTCCTCTGGGTACAGCAGCAACGATGCCATGCCTGTCATCGTGCACGGGCTAATTAAAATAATAAAGCGTGGCCTCGTGGCCAGCGTTACTTAATATACTAATACAATATGAATAAAACTGGTAAACGTTAAAGTGATTATATGGGCCGTGTATTTTTTTCTTTCCCTTTTCATATATGACACTGGCACAATTAGAACATTCTGCCGGTTCCGCTGGACGTGCCCGACTGGTAAAGTTATCCCTCTCGTATAAAAGACCAACGTAAAATTACCAGTGTAGATCTTAAATTTTTAGTGTCCGTTTGAGAAATATTAATCTTAAAAGTAATGTGAAATGTCCCCCCCTCTCCAATGTTGTGAAATTGAAAAATCTGGATACTACTAGCAGTTAGTTTTCAAGTTAAATTCTTTATATTAACACATTCAAGAGATACTCAAAATAATAAAATAGGTTAAGACCCGTTTAACAGATAAATAGTACCTATATTACTAAAATTAGTTTTCGTATTTATTTGTTTACAACATTGTGTCAATAAACATTTATTTTTTCTTCATATATGGCATTGGTGCTATTTTCTTCCTTGTATGCTTTCTCGATAATGTCACACATCACTAGTAAATGTCAGATTTTATTAGTTCTGCTATCGAACACTGGATGGTTCTGTAATTAATTTAACTACGTTACATTCTTTATATTAATTTACATTCTTATTAACTTAAGTTTCTAATTTGCCTTTTTAATGAACCCCTCATCTCACCCCTCTAGAAGCTGCTAACCAGGTTTCTTTGACGAATGATGTGTCATCTAATCTATTCCCATATCAATGGGTAGATATGAGCTTGAAAATATTTTTGGGGTGAAGACGCGGTGGGAAGCTTGTCACCACTATCACACACGTGTGGTTGTATTTGATCTATAGTAAATATAATGAAGTTATAGTTTTAATTTGTGATTTCCAAGTTCTTCTTCTCAATCATTTGTCAAATCCTTCCTATTGATTTTTCAAAACGACCTGTATTCTGTGATTTCTAATATTTTAAATTGTTTATTGAATTATATAATTTTTCTCAATATATTCTTAACAATCAAGTATTCCAATATAATGCAACAGTATCACGTGGTTTACGTTATATTTACTTAAATGTTAGCGAAGCATAGTGACAAAGATGTTTTCTTCTCAAATAAGAGCAGGTATACTGTAGAATTCTTAGAGAAATCGTTATTAAGAATGTACGCATTGGTTCTTATAACTGTAATGCACCTTTTGTTGTTTAAATAAATAATATAAATGTTTTTCGACAATTAAAGCAATTATGTTTTTGGTCCTGCCACTAATATCCATACCCACTATTAAAATGCTGGATAACAATTTACCGGGGTCAGAGCTTTGCGTAGCGCCGGTCTGCACGCTGCGCTGCGCCGACTCGGTGTTGTCTTGGTCATCGGAGTCGCTCTCGGTCTCTGCCTCGGCCAGCAAGTCCAGTTCGCTCTCACTCTCGCCACCCTCTGCGCGCTCCACACCATTCTCTACCACTACGTGTTGCTCTTGACTCCTACAACATTTTTTTTACCATTTAACGGTCAGGTAAACTATTCATTTGATGGTAAGTGGGTACTGTAGTTGTGGCACATGCCAACATCTGTCCATAATAACAAACATTAACACACCACAGGTGCAACGCCTTTGAAGACTGAAATACATTTAGAAAACGTGTTCAAAAGGATAAAGAAGTATAAAGGGATGAGGAGTGTTGAGGACCTTCGACCTTGAGGAGATTGTAGAGAGATGGGAAGTAAAGAGTATTAAGAACATTGTTAATGATTGCATTATGGGCTTTAGTCAGAATTTTAGAATCTAAAGCTCTGACTAAAGCCCATAATGCAATCATTAAGCTTTGTAGCAGTATTTTAATTTTTTTTCAGAATAGAGTTCAAATAAACAGATTTAAAAAGAAAAATATATATTCAATTAAGTTCGCAGTATTTATTGATTTACTGAAGGAACAAAACGCAAATATCAATGGTGAGAGCAGTGCTTAGGGGCTTTATACTAGATCTTAGTGCCCCTCTGTGACTCTTCGTTCGTCCGACACTAAAACGGAACTAACACATCGTGCCAAATTTGGAATTTATTTATTCAACCTGATGTGTAAGTGAACATACCAGGGAATTCACTGGTATTAGAGATTCGAAATTTGCTTCCCAATTTATGTACAAACAAAACCGACATAAAAAGAAAACCTGTTTGACCTAAAAAGTATCAGTAAATTTAAAACCTATTTCAAGCCTTGAATAAAGATGTAAACCTCGTGTATTGCTCATAATGTCAATTCGTTTCCAAAATGTACTTGTTACGGGTTATCTGTAACATGGTCTTTATATACCGTGGCAAAGGGTTCATGGTGTATGTACAGTGTAGTGTCTCACCTGTCTCCCATAGCGTCGTCATGGTGCTGTGCATCCGCAGGGGGCACGGGTGGGGGCGCGCTAGGCTCGTCGGTCTCCGAGGCGTCGTCGTCTCCTCCAAGTGCTTCGCCCGCAACGTCATCAGCATATTCAGTCGCTACAGGCGTCGAGGATCGGTCCGGGACTAGTGTGGAACTGCCCATTGACGTGCCGCCAGCGTTAGTACTACGACCGCCGGCTGCGTTTGACTCTCTGAACAAACATATTAGATATTTAGTATTTTAGAGTTACATGGCTACTGTAGAATGAAAACAGTAGACTTGTAAATTCAGCAGTGATTGATAAAAAAAAATATTCCTCAAAAGGATTGCTTATATGACAGATGTATATGACTTTTCAAACTATATCTTTATATTTCTGTGATTAATATTTATTCCGGTTCAATGGATACAGTGACATCGGTAGATCGCGGTTTTTGTATCTGTATGACAAAATCATTGCTACTTTTAATGATTAGAAAAGAGAGAAACTGATTAATCAGTGCACAACTATGTAAAGCATTGGCAGTCACACGATCGCACGATCACAAACTTATTTTGGGTTCGTAAACGATTTTATACGGCGATTTCAGTTCATATTCGTTGTTCTTAAATCGTTGCATGAATAGGTTTTATCTACGTTACATTTGCGGTTGGCACCACCCAATCACTCATTGAATAAGCTGATAATGAGCTGCGAAGGAGTTTGTCTTTGTGCGAACGATCAATTGGTGACGTGTGACGAGTTGTATCGGGTGATAGACATTTAAGAATGAATGTTCCTGGTTTGTGATAAAGAGCATCGTTTGCAGGGCAACTTTGCTTCAACATCTTCTAATACTTTAATTTTGAACTGTGATTGATGTATAATTGGTCTCGTTACTTTGACTTAGTTCACATATACTTAGCAAGTATACATATATCTTATTTTGAAATCAACCTTATTTTGAAGAGAAGTTTTGATATTTTTTGTCAAATGGTGTACTCAGAGTTATAGATATAAAAGAATATATATATATATATATATATATATATTTTAATAAGGATATTTTAATTTAGCACAATTTTCTTCTCACTCATATTTCGTATATCTCTTACCTCTAGGTCAGTGCCTAGGTATTGTACCAACCTTCGTGTGTTTGCCAGTCGTGAATGTCCCGTAGATAGCGGCTCGACTCCAAACAAATCTTCGCTGCCATTGACGAGATCCCCATAAGTGGTGGCTAGGGGGAATGGTGCCGTCGGTCGAACGACACCAAGTCGCACTGGGGCCAATAACGCGTCCGCCGCTTCCACTAACTCTTCTACGGTGAGTGCTACTAGCGCCGCGAATACGCGACGGCAGCGGACCAATGATGATGTTATTGAAAGAGGCCTGGAATGTACATTTTATATAGATACTCCTTCATGGTGACAACAAAAAATCTACAGTATTATTGAACGCGGAAAGTCTGTACGAGTACGAGTCCCCCCCGCCCGCACTTCCCACATGCGTCGCTCGGCCCGTCGTACTATCAGTATCAATAAAATTGTATTTATTTTGTATCCCACCAACATAAATGCGAAAATTTGAATGTTTGTTACGCAATCACGTTGAAACAGCTTAATCTATTTGATTGAACCTTGGCAAGTAGGTAGATTGTAATCTGGATTAATACATGGGCTACAATTATTCATAGAGATCATGCAAAGGAACAATTGATGATAGTATTTTAAGTGGCGGCCATACGCTATATCAATACAAACGTTACTATCAATCCCCCAAAGTGTCACAAATGTTGACAAAGTTGAATGTTGACTTTAACCAAGTGTCCGATACATATACAAATAATTATAAGTATCTGTCAACCTAAATGTTTTTGTAATATTCCTAGATACCGCACTACCGCGCACTGTAATTATCATCGAATGGGAATCAAACTTACCCCTTTTTCTTAGCGGCACCCGGAGCCATCTCGACACTGAATATGATGAATATTCTGGCGACTGAACGTACAAATCGTCGCGCTACTTCTCGTGCGCGTTCCGCTCGTCCAGGTATCGTATCGTTCTGTTGCTCTCGTATTAGAGTATTCAGTAGAGTGTCTAGCATCTAAAAAGAAAATAATAATGTTTGATAAACTGTCTAGCTAAAACTATAGTTAAATTAGATACAGAAGAAGATAAGTATGTCATGTGAAATAGGGGAAATGTGTAATGAGCAGAGGTCGGAATTAGGTAGTGTGATTTCTGTACTTGCAATGATATCATAAAGCAAAAGAATAATATGGATATTCCTCAAATCCCGGGATTTCAGTTTAAAGCGTATTAAAAATCCGATGATTAGATTAGATAGAATCGTAGGTTAATGTTTGTAAATATAAAAACTGAAACTAAATGTTAACGTGTGTAAATTATTAATATATTAAGTACTTAAGTAATAATTTTGTTTTATCTTATCTCTGAGATATCGATACAACCCTAAAAACCATCACGGTACCTTAAGATAGTAAATAAATATACTATTGGCAATAAATTATGGTTCCAGGGATTATTATTCAGAAAATCCCAGAAATGTCCATGTTCATATCAACATTTTGTTGCAAGTACATAAATCACACTACCTAATTCCGACCTCTGGTAATGAGGTATAAAAAGATGGGAACTTTAAAAAAAAAGTTACTTACATCATTAGTACACTTGACGATGAGTGCGTGTGTGAATTTATCCAATAAGGTAGTGCCGGATTGGTTTCCGGGCGCGGGGCTACTCGATCGCGATTCTGCATCACCGACAGTTGAGCCACACATCACAGCCGCTTCAACAGCGGGCCAGTCTCCTGAAGAAACACAATAATATTATTGCATGTAATGGGTGGATTTCTCTAGGTTCGATGAATATGGGATGTGATAATAAATTTGTCGGAGTCAAAATAAAGACACAGATTATGCCATTAGGCCTTCGCTGGCCTACTTCGCCACAAAAGAAGCAATATTTAATGTTTCTGCGATATACAGTATTAATACAAAAGATCCGGCTCAAAGGACTAATAAATATAGATGTAGATTATGGGATCACCATCCACACCTTTAGTGTTAATAATAAAACAAATGTTTCATTAAAATCATTATTTTTAGGATTCTGTAATGTTATGTTAATCTTATTTATTTAACAACGTTGTTAAATGAACCCGGTGCGTTCTCTGTATAGACGCGTATCTGTATAGGTGCGTTATAGACGAATGCAACGTACTGCGCCCGAACCGTTACTAACCACGCGTGGCATACGTTACGAATGCGGTGTTCCGGAAGCGAATAGCGTAAGTTAATGAAACCGTTGGAGGTGAAGGTCGTGGACGAGCTCCACCTACCTCCGCCTTCGGGCTGCTGGCGGTGACTTCGCCCTCAACCATCCGCCGCGCGTCCTTAATGCGCCTATTCATAGAATTAGGTCTACTAACCCAGCAAGTGCAACAGTGCTCGCCTCGCAAAGCGCGGTGGCTCGAGGTCATGGTCTGGTGCGTCCACCTCCGCGTCGGAGCCAGGCTGCTTGCGTGGCCCCCGTCCTCGACCGCCACTCGCGCGAAACTGTCGCTGCTCGATCGCTTGGCGACCGACCGTTTGCACTAGGAACAGCAGGATCGATTCGCCCCTGCAATTTACAAAGATTACTTATATGTCCGTTGGCCGTGTGGCTTTAGAACGTCGCAAGGCAATGTTCAATACCCATAATGTTCAAGATACTGGTAAGTGCGAAAATATTCAACTACGAAAAATGTTCAACACGGATAACATTGAATACGCAAAATGTAGTATAGCACAGCCACATCTCTTCCCGTATGTGTCATTAAAAGATGACTAAGGGATAACAAATCTGCTAACACAAGCCCTGAGGAACTACACCACTTCTGAGTGTGGACTCGCCAATCCGCTTCGATAGCGTGGCGTTTTAAGGCCATACCACCCTGTTGCACGAAACAATATGCATGAGGAGGCCCATTTTTTGTAGTACTTTCTGCTATAGTTCTAGAGAATTACAAGCGCGCGTCAGCCTTGCTTCTAGTGGTACAATTACCACTACCACAAAAACATGTAAAACGAAATCTGTATGTGTTAAAAGAAATCTAAAATATTTTGCAATAAAACTTTAAATACAGTGCCACGAGATTCCGTAAATGGGTAGGTATACTTATCGTGTTAACAAACATTGTAAGGATAGGACGGGCGCTATACACTGTAACTGTCACTTGGATGGATTGTAGTTCCTAAAAGCGATGTCTTTACCTCGAGTTAAAATGCGTGGCAAGCTGTGTGTCCCTGGCGAGCCTGGCGAGCAGGTCGCACCGCGCAGTCCAGTTCCCGCCGACGAGAGCCTTGCAACGACACTTCTCCCAGCAGTCGCAGTACGCGGTAGGCGAAGTGCGCTTCAGTTTACAGTCGTGCCCTTTGTGGCACACCTGTACATAATTTAATGTTATATGTCATGGGCGTGAGGTGCCGGCGGTTTAGGAGCAAAATGTGCAATTCTCAAAATGGCAACAAAATAGTTATTTTTGGGAAGTGATTTCAATACGGACACATTTTAATATGCAGAAAAATTAATGTACGATTTTTAAATATCCGTACTGAAATCACTTCGACAAACAACTATTTTGTTGTCATATTGAGATTTGGCATTTTGAGAATTCGCCATTGTAAGAATTTACTTTTCTGTAAATTTGCCGTTTGCTACTAAACCGTGTCGGGTAGCTTTAGAATAGAGCCATCTCATCATTCCCGCGGGTGTCGTAAAAGGATACTAGGAACTAAACCGTCTCCAACAAAATGAATTCGGTAGCCTGCTTAGCCAGTGTAGCGTTTAAGCATATCTCATGCACAATGTCTTGAGGCCCATGTGGAGCAATGGACGATAAAACGACTGGTCAGATTATGTTTACATCTACATATAAATACGTATGGTGACAAATATAATGAAAGTGATATCAAAAAGCATAATATTCAAAAAAAATACCTTTGCGCACTCAGTGCAACAGCATAGAGATCCTGTGAGTCCGCATGTTTTGCATTCAAATATATCCTGTAAAGAAAAAAAAAAATTTGATTTGTATTCACAAATTACAAAACTAAATATAGATCAGGTATAGGGCGTATGTCAGTCCTCCGATGGATGTATCTGTTGACTGGGGGTCTAGGTACACACGGTCGCTTAGAAATAAACTGACATTGTACAAAACCCTTGTACGTTACATAATAACTTTCGCTTGCGTTGTCTTTGCACAGCAGAACCTCTTTAACATTAAAATACTTCAAACCCTCCAAAATAAATTCGTGAGTAAGGCCGTGGCTGCCCCAGGGTACTCTCCCAATGTCGTGATAGTTGCCAGCCTAACCTATGTACTCGATAGGAATGCCCCTCTCCGTTACTGTCGTAGTCCTCGGCACGTCCTAGACGACCCCGACGACCCAATTACTGCTGCAAATGCGGTTCTTACACTACACTCACAGACTACACTTTTACCAGGTAGCGGCACGTGCCTGGGCGCTTCTCAGACTCGTGATTCCGCGGGTACCCTCCCAAAGCAACGGCCTAAGCATCCGTTCTAAGCATCTGAGGTCCGTTACCGGCGGGGTAACCATTGCTGCACACACTTTTGCTCCTGGCTGAACGCCTTCTGTGCTCGCCCTAAACCTGTGCGGTGACTCTTGAAAGAGTATTAAGGCCACAAGAATTTAGCCATTCCGAAAAAAAGGTACACACGGAGAGGTAGAAATTCCTTATAAAAATATGTCCTGAGACTCAAAATTATACATATTACAGAAATGGTTATAAAAGTTGCAGTTTATTTGCAAATTTACAATGGTCATTGTCTGTTTTTTGTGTAATATATTGTAACTTATTAATTTAAAAGAAAAATAATTAACAGGAACAAAGGCTTTTCGTTGGATAAATTCGGTTTGGGCGATATGATCCTGGTCTTGTTTGTGGGACTAATTTGTTTGTCGGAGATAGCAGGAGATATAGAGATAGATGACGTAGGCTATCCGTTGCTGCCTGCCCGAAGTTTTCGCGATGCTCATTCACTGTTCCGACCCGTGTCACTAGCAAGTAGTTGTTCAAAACACAAAAATCCCTAACTGTGCCTATTATCAATTATAAAAATTCGTCAACTTGAACCGAGTCAAGGTGGATATTTCGTCAGTGAGTGGTTTCTCATCACTGAGATTTATTCCTGACGTACCACGCTTTATTTCTATACAATTTTATGAACTCGGGTTGTCACATCCATCATTATAACTAGTCATTATATTATATCGCTGGCGCTCTACATTAGTGCTATTGAACTTTAAGTGTTAATCGTTTTAGATTCAAGTTTTTAACTACAAAGGTTTAAAACCATCAAACATTAAAAATTTATCATAACGCTAGGGCTAGTAACTATAATATTTACTAGCTTTCAACACTACAGTAAAAGTTTATTAACGCTCACTCAGCACTGGAGCGTAGTGCTTAACGCTCGTTTTTACAACACTAGTTGTAACTCACCTGGTTGATGTGCTCCTGTCCCGTCCAGGTGAAGCTGCAGGTGTCGTTACAGCAGAGTACCAGCAGGGGCGAGTGGTCGGGATGAGCGTTGGGCGGGAAGATGGTCGCCGACCGCTGTGCCTCGTCCGCGTCGGGCACGGCTCGGATCGCGTCCAGTAACACGAGTGCCGCTCGGTACGCGCGCTCCGCTACGGCTGCCATGAGCGGAGTCTGCCCTAGTCCGTCCCTGTTAGACACAGATACATGAAAATGTGACTACCTGAAAAATTAAACTTTTTTTGTCCACTATTGGAAAAGAGCCTCTTCATGCACATTGTCTTGTGCATGAGAGATGTATGGCCTTAAAACGCCACGCTGGCAAGCGGGATGGAGTACTGCACTGTCTTTTAGAGATGGTGTAGGTCATCAGAGGTTATGGTAGTGGCTTTGTTATCCATTAGTCTCTTTTTACGACACCCAAAGAAAGAGACGGGGTGGTGCTATTCTAAAGGCGGCAGACACCACACGGCCAATTGAGTCTTTAAAAAAGATAAATATTTACTGCTTTATTTTAAAAATCAGATGTTTATGAAAACACCTGCTCCAGAACGGTATATTTAGAATCTATATTGATACAGTTACTACACAAATCAGTGACAAAACATCCTCCTTTGTTTGAAGAATACCATAAATACAATCATGCTCAAAATTTAAATCGAAAACAGAATATCAGATTCTCAAAATACCCACACAAATAATCACAACGTATGTTGATACGTAAATTACTTATTTCACTATACATACTCGTAAGTAACGACATCGATATCCGTACTAACTGTCCGCGTTTCACTGTTTGCGGCCTAAGACGTCTAAACATCTAAGGCATTCGCTAACTATTAACGGTATTATTAACAGAAATAATATCCGCTATTTTTATATCTTTTTCCCTATCTTTTCTCCTTCGTTTTTTTTTCTGGGTAATGAAAGGCAGCTCTGAATTTTAATAAAACAACAAATTGAAATAGTGTAGGATTTTGCTGTTTATTCTTTTATGCCAGTCTTCTATTGCGTTAGTTGTTTTATTTTTTTCTCCGTGTAACTAATGAAAATATCGGGAGTGGATTTTTTTTAGCCACTGTTCATTAAAGTAAGCATTAAATTAGGAAAAAGACTCAGATTCTGTGTAAACGACATATCTGCAAAATACTGTTTATATTGTGACTACAATAGGCTAGGCAGCATATCCACCCAACCTGGTTTTCGTCACTTGTGCGTCTGTTTGGCATAGTATCTGTCCAGCCAAGAAAAAGGCGTAAAACGCCTTAATCTATTATAATTGTTAGCATATAAACTACGTTACCCAATAGTTTTCATAATTTATTGTTACATCAGTCAAATAGCCTATTTGAGCTGGCAGCCAACTTTGTTAATTGTCTTTTGTGTACAACTGTCTAATTTCTGGTATTCTGTGAATCTGGTGTTTTGCGAATCTGGTCATTTGCGAATAAAGGTATGCCTCTGTTATCCTTATGTTATATATTAGGTATCCTTATGTTATGATAGGATATGTCCTATCATAACATAAGGAAAACTGATGAGGTGTCTGTTAACTAGTAACCATTATTAAAAATGTTCCATACTTGGAGGTAAGCAACTGCATGAGGTAGGGCTGCAGGGTCGCACTGTCGCAAAGTGCTCGGAGCGCTGCCAGCGCGTTGCCGCGCCGCTCCGCTGGATCCGCGCTAACCGTCCCGCCGCCACTGCCACCACCACTAGACATTTTGCTGAAAAACAAAGAAACATAATTCAATGAAGTACAGAAAATACTGAATGGGCAGCAAATTTAAGTGGGTTAGGTTTAGGTTCTTTGATGACAATTAAGAAATAGGAGTTCAGCGATGGGGAACTCCTCATTGACTTTGTGATCACATTTTTAGTTGTTATAATATTTATTTCAGTTATACAAAAATTATTTGTTTTGTTGATCATGATTTGCAACCATTTACTATTTTTTGCTGTCCGTTTAAATACAAGCCAAAAACAAATTAATATTATTCTATTCAATCTATTCAATAAGACAGTCAAATTATAGCACTGCAAATAAATTACCCTCCAAAAAAATAAACAAATAACTACATACCCGTTATTAGTAAGTCCCATCAGGCTATCCTCGTCGCCGGAAGCTTCAAAAGTTTCCGGGGGCCAAGACAGAGCTGGTACAGCTTCCTCCGCATTGGCACTGCTTCCTCCTGTAGTAGGGTTTAGGTTCGGCAACGAGTTCTCCACTAGAGAGCATGAAACGTAAATTAATATTTTAAATAGTGTCCTGGCCAATGAAATATATATAAGGAATTCTTTGCATAGCAACATTTTTTAATTGTTGAATTAGTGTACAATGGCGGACTCACCTAGGGGTTAGAGTGGGCTACAGCTCTGGGGCCCATTTACTAGGGGGCACAGCCATTTATATACAAAAAAAATTAACACCTGTTTTTAAAATAATTTTTAAGTCCAGGGTCCCAAAGACCTTTGTCCGCCACTGGTAGTGTATCATAAACCACCTTAATATTTTACATTTCAATAATTATCTTTTTTGTATCTATTGATTATAAATCACATAATAAATGGTACAATTGTTAAAAATGATTACTATTAGTTCGAAGAATCGGTGTACTTTAGAATTCTCAAGTCCGTTTCCTATAGGTCAATACCCCTTTATTGACCAATAAAGGCGACGCCTACTGTCTTGAGCGATAACTCACTGCATTCTAATGCAAACAAGAGTTTAGTAACTATACTAAGTGATAACAAATTTGCCACTTCTTGGGCCATATTACATTGGTTGGATTATTTACCTATATCAGGTTCTTTATTAGAAGTGGGTACACACATATGTACGCAAGCGTGCAGTATATTTCTATTGCCGTCGCAACGCTCTTGTAGTATCGATAATATCTGTTGTTCTGTAAAGTAAGAAATGATTTTCGATAAATATTACCAAAACAAAAAAGTGACAAGGAATATTATAACTTATAATAACTAACAGTAACAAGTAATATTTTGTTTACTTACTATTGGTATCAGACTCGAGTTGGTGCAATAGCTGTCTTACTCCATCAAGGTCGCATCGCAAGACTCGCGGCATCATAAGTTGGGGCTCAGGCACCATTATTATAAGAGCCACCTGAAAATGAATTTATTATTTGTAAACATAAGTGGACACATGATGATGTTAAAATACGCTTAAAACGTACTCTATGTTTGTACTCTATACTCTCTATCTCTAAATGTTTGCCCGACATTTGCACAGCTAATTATTATATTTTTGTGTGAACATGCACTATTCATTTATACTTTAATAGCACAGCAATATAACAACAAAAATTATAGCTTTAATATCACATTAAAAACAATTTCGACAACCATTTTGTCACATTGTCATATGAAATATATATTATGAAAAAAAAACATTAGTTATTGTTTATACAATATTAATATCCCCAATGCCTATTTCATATATCGTTATTATTCAGTGAAATCAATCAATTAAAAAAAAATCTTTAATTGAAGGTTATTTATTGCTGGGGAAACCATCCCAGCAATAAATAACCTTACAATAAATACCTTCTTAAAAGATGGTAGGTTTAGGTTTTTAACACTTTCTGGATAACTATTAAATATTTGGGGGCCCATTCCTAAAATACTTTTCTTAAGCAGAGCCCTGTTGTTAGGTCTATATTGTTTTTGTAGCGAAAATCTATTGGGAGTTTACCTATTGAAGAAGTGAAAAATGATAGGTTGTTCTTTACAAACACTGCTACCTCGAAAATGTAGAAGCAGGGCAGTGTCAATATTCCCAGTTCTATAAAATTATACAACTTTCTCTAGTGTTGAGGTAGCATATTGCCCTAACACATCTCTTTTATGCTTTAAATAATACTTATCCATTAGTTGAATTGGCCCAGAATATTATACCATACCGCAGTATTGAACTTAAATAATCGTGGTAGCATATTAGGGGTACTTTTCTATTTGTTATCTTAGATTTTAGATAGCCTTCTGTGAACTTTGTTGGCGATGACATCTGTGTGAGTTTTCTAGTTTGTGTGGCTATCAATTCCCAGTCCCAGGAATTTAGTTGATTTAACTACTTCTATAGGTTCACAGGACTAGATTGACCTTGGTAGAATTGCATCCATTTAGTTTTTCCGATATTAATTTACAATTTTATACTATTTAGCCCTGCAACCGTAGAGCTTAAAGCAACGCGTATCTCCTGCTTGAAGACATTCACGTTATCATCTGTTATTTAAACTGTACTATCATCTGCGAATAGTACCATAAGAACAAAAACTTGTTTGTCAATATATTGCCACTTTTGTGACTGATAAGATTTCAGAATTAACGCAGTAGCTGTTAATGGTTTAAAATCTATCCTATTTGAAGCCTTGTTGCATTTGGTAGCATGTGCATTGGTGCATTTGGTTGCATTTGATATGAAATTGTTGCATGTAACGGTGGGAAGCGAGGAATCATCAATCGTTTGCTTGACGACAGCTTCGAACGATAACGCTTTATGCGACATATATCTTAATAGCTATGTATAATGTAATCATAGTAATACCATCAAAAAAATAAGCACCACAAATGCTATAATGAAAACAATATGCATGCAATGACAAGGGTAAAATAAGTACTATTAAAAATTATATTCTAACACTTTACTTCGCATAAAGCATTATCGTTCATAACTCATTTGTTCATATTGGGCCACTCTTCATACACTCTTCCCCTCACGCTGCAGTTCTACAGCTGCTGGGCGCACTGACCACGTTACCTTAAACTCAAAGAATACTTGCGTGATATCTACCATACATCCTCCTTCACGAACAAGACAATGTACATAAGCAGACCCATATCCAGCAGTGGACGAAAAAGGGGCTGATTGCAGTAAAGTATTCGAGTGGTGGCAACATGACGGCAGCCTCACATATAAAGCTTTTGATGGGTTCTTAGCTGAATTAGTGAAACGACCGTTTTGTGTGAGAGCCCTTCCTCGAACATGAACTTTATTCACCCAGCTCCTTCTAGAAGTCGAGTACTCTTCTGGGCTTGCTACATGGTTCCGATAGTGACCTCGGATTTCCGAAGGATTATACATATATTAAGCCTATCTTACAGTTATGTTACCTGTGACTTGAGCGCGGTGTGTTGCCCATGATGCGCGCCGTGCGGGTGTAAGGGCAGCGCGTGGGCGGTGAGCGCGCGCGCCGGGGGCAGATTCAGCGGCGGCGGCTCGCGTACCATGCCCACACAGTCGCGCCCTATCGGGTAGAGGGCGCCGTTGCCGTCCAGCATCGTCACCACTGGCTCGCTGCCCTGTGTTAACATGACAATAACCGATTTATGGCAAACATTCATTTATTAGAAATAGTTAAATGAGTAGCAGAAAATACTAAATTGTTGAAAAATCGATGGTGGCAAATTTAAAAGTGGGTTCGGTGTAGGATCTCTGGTGAAAATAATGAAAAACAGGAATCCCGCGAAAGTCGACCTGATAAGTACCTACTTACCAATTTATAGTTATCTACTTTAGTTATTCAAACACAGATTGTTCTGTTGATTATGATTTGTTGTTAGTATTTTTGCTGCTCATTTAAATACATGCCTTTGTTTGTCACGAACATTTCTTTTTCTTATTTATGGTTGTTATTCAAAAAACCATCTAAGAGGACATAACATAAGATGAACATTTTATATGGACCCGTGTAGTTAATGAGTGGAACCAATTGCCAGAAAATTTTACAAACGCAGATTCAGTGATCCGCTCCGAGAACCGGCTGGACAGATACTATGCCAAATAGACGCACAAGTGACGAAAACCAGGTTGGGCGGATCAGGATATGCTGCCTAGCCAATTGTAGCCATAATAAAACCAATATTTTGCTGATATGTCGTTAAACAAAATTTATAGTAACATGCTCTCAAAACACAGTTTTGTTGTACATCTGCGCAAAATGTAAATTATACAGAAAGCCACAAAGGATATGTGATTTAATATTAAAAGAGTATAATATTATATATTGTTATTTTGATGAATAAAAAAATATAAAACCGCATCAATATGATTGAACATTTGAACTGACTCTTGAAGAAACAGAAGATAAAATTAACCAGTATACAAACTATGCAACAAGGATTGTTACAAGCGGAGTATATCTACCTACACTATAGTCCATTCCAATCAATGAAATATCTCAACATTTAGCTTTAAATTGCAAACTTGCAGTGGAGATGAATTAATTTTTGGATAATATTATTATGGCTGCAATGGGTTATGCAGCATATGCATAGCATATCTGGTTTTTGTCACTTCTGCATCTGTTTAGCCTATGTTATTATACTAAATCTAGATAGATAGATAGATAGTACACCCCCGGACACCTTTATCGAGCCACCCTGCATTTTTAGTTTTGATGACCTAAAGCTTAAAAAATATGTTTGATGGATCAGAAAGTTTTAATGTTTTGAATCTGGCATACTAACCATCATTTTAGTATGCCTTTGATCTAAATTTGAATTCAGACTACTAACAAAATTGAATTTAAGTGCAACAAGTTGTGTGTACACCTTTCTCATGGGGAAGACTTCTATTTCATTTTTGAAGAAAACAATGGTTTACCTAAAAATCGTTTATTCAGTAACTGGTATTGCCTCCAAGAGCGTTTACGACGGACGTCATGCGGTTTGGCATGGAATCAATCAAAGTGAGTTCGAACACGCCTCTTTAGCTCATCCTATAATTAATGCTCTATGAGATTCATATCTGGGCTTCATGCTGGCCATTCCATGACTGTGATATGAAGGTATTCCCTGACGATTTCTGCAATGTGCGGTCCTGCATTATTATCATGCATAAAAATGAAATCTTGGCCAACAAAGCCAGCATATGCTATCACACGAGTCTCTAGGCATTGACGAATGTAACGGTCGCCATTTAGTGGTGGCAGCCGTAGTCCCGTCACAACCTAAAGTCCAGTTTTGCCTTCTGTGGAAATTCCTCCCCAGACTGTCCATGACCGTCCGCCATAACTGACTTTTTCTTCAATACAGCGTTGCACAAAACGTTCTCCCTGTCTTCGGTACACCTTCCTCATTCCATCTAATGATTGCTGTATGGTAACACATACAGCAAAATCTTAAGATTTCCAGGCTCCATTGACTTTGAGTCAGTCCAAAGCAAATGTTCGCGTGCCAACAGAAGGCGCGCCATTCGATGAGCTCGTGTTAGTTTGGGCCCATTGACTAGCTTATGTGGTTTTATATCACGTTTTTCGAGCCTCCTTCTAACAGTCCGAGCGCTAACAGCCACTACATGAGTCTCGAAACTGTTCTTGGATCTGTACTGAGGTCGGGTGACAATTACGTAAGCTGGGCGTGAAGATAAATCGATCTTGTCTTTCCGTCGTCACTCGGAATCGTGGTCCTCCTGGACGGCGAACAAAGCCACCAGTCTTTAGGTACTGACGGTACACTCTTTGAACAGCAGAACGGTTTAAATGAAGTTGTGCACTCACATTTCGACACATTGCCTGACTAAGGCCAAACTGAAGAAGGAACACAGCTTGCGCGGCAACTTCAGACGCAGTATTCATAATTTTATGGTCAACATCGGTTATCTCAATACAAAAAACAATTTAAGGAAAATTTTATTGAAAAGCAAACACCATTAAATAAAAAAAACTGCTCTAATTCAAAGTTTACATAAAAGTTTGGACAACTTTGATTGAAATATGTTATAATGTCGGTGAACACTAACCTCAGCAGCAGTGGTTAGTTGTATGGATTGCCCATTGCTATGCCCTAGAAGAGCAGTATGGTCCGTTGGGAAAGTGCTGTCGGTGAGCGCACGCGTTGTTCCCACTGCGTACACAGCGTACGCAAGCGCGCCGCCCGGACGCCTCACTACGGCATGTACGCCGCGACCATCCACCTATAACATACCAATCTATATGCATACATACACAAAAGCGTAACGGAGTCGTGTCTGTACGTGAAAAAAATGTGCACATTTTGAAAATATCATTGCAGGATACTTACGCGCGCAATAGACCCAAAACAAGTTTTTAAAATTTTTATCTGTCTGTCGATAAGACTGCATATTGACGAGATGCGTTTTTCATTGTTTTGACTTTAAATTTGTTAATTACGAAAAAAATTTGCTATTGCCAATGAGCAATAGCAAATAATTCCTGTACAACAGAAATGACTACAGTAACAACTCACCGCAATAGTAATAACTTGCACGTCAGGGGGCAAGGCTATTTTCCTAGGTGAGCGCTGCAAACAATCCGGGCCACGAGGACCAGCGGCACCACCAGCCCCCCATTTCACAGCTGCTAGGTCATCTTTCCGCACCAGCCGACATTCTTGCAGCCACGTTGTCCAGTCCTCGGGCGTTGTTGGCACAACCTCCTTTCCGTCCTTGCCGATAGTCGGGAACCGTACCGCGGCGTAAGCGCCGTCCACTTTTAATACCCGACCCAGAGGCACGCTCTTCACGTCTTCTAGGAACACGACTTCTTTTATTGGCCATTCATCTTCGTCACGTTTTGAGCCGTCGTTGGATGAGCCTTCCTCTCCACGGACAGTAACGCGTTTGGCGCGCTCTAGAAAAGAGGACTCAAGTTAAATCAACTAATAAAACACAATAAAATGAATATATAAGCTGTAATAGTTACACATATTTTCTCATTTTGTTCTTACATGCCTTCTTTTCCCTTGCTTTTTATATTTGTCACTGTATACAGTATGTAAATTTTTTCTTTCTTTCTAAATAAACCTTTCCTGAAGTCTGAAACCCGATTGTGACCACCAATTCGAGTTAATCAACATATTATATTAAAAAAAAATTCAAATATCAATTCGTCAGCGTGTATTATCAATTTGTAGTGGAGTGTAGGCTTTCTCGGCCGGTGTCCATATTAATTGAATCTTCCGGGCTACTTGGCCGAGGTCTTCTGGAATCTCTTCTCTTTCTTCCAAACGTTTCGTCAACAACTGCGGTTGACATCTTTAGTGACGACTGCGTTCACTTTCGGAGAGATGTTATCTCTTCGGCTTCTCGTTCAACGAGAACGAGTATCCCAGAAGATTCAATTAATATTATCAATTTGTATTTAGCAATTTTGTAAAATTTGGCATCATGAATGGATTCAATAGTTTCAAGAATCAACTAGGAAAAGTTTGATTACAGCCTGTGTATTTATAAACAGGTCTGATTCTTACTAAAAGAATCAGACCTTTTTATAAATCAAAGACATCAGAAAACTATACTTTATCTAATACATACTCATTTATTAATCAAACTTACTATGCGATGTGCTGGTATCACTGCATGTAGATGAAGCGGGGCTGGGCGGCGGCGGCATATCAAGTCTATCAGCCATATCCTTGTTGCTATCCTTCCCGCCATCCTTATTCCCCCCAGCCGAAGACGAAGCCTTCACTGACGACACTGTCAGCGGAGACTGATTTTGTAAATCGCGTTTGTCTTTGTCGGAGACCGAGCGGTCCGGTTGCGGTGGCGGGACCAGCTTGAATCGGCACAAATCAGAGAGGTTCCAAGCCGCGTTAAGGAGAACACCTACTTTTGGAACTCCCGATGATAAGTTAAAACCTGCAAAGTTGAGACATTACTTTTAGTGGAATCAGAAACATTTAGCTTGTTACAAAATCATTCAACTAAAATTACAGCAATCAAACGTTCAAACTTCAACTTGTCATTGTAATGTCATTCATTCCCATTTTTAACTTCCACCCCAAATAGTCATTTAGTTTAGTTCAATGTTAATATGATTGAACTCATAATAAATTAAATTCTACAATATTCTTTCTGTACATTGGGGGCGATACCGGCCCCGTTGGGAAGCTCGGTTGTAATTTATGTGTACCATTTATTTATAAAGACTAGAATTCCTTTCTCCAATGTAAATACATTATTGACGCATTTTGTTTTTAAGAAGAACCAAAGTGGAAGTATTAATTTTTAAATAGATATGAAACACGTAATCCTTTACGAAACAATAAACACGTCCGATCCCACGAAGTATTGAATGAAACTGAGATGTGCATGCTACTGTGAAACAATTTTAAGAAACACTATTGGTCAAAAATGTTTACGCATACGGTCTTGACTGTATTCTTAACGCGAACAAACAGTAACATTACTGTTACTGTTGTTACCCTCAGGAGGCGGTACTGGGAGGTATACTCTGATTTTATATCTCCGAAGTTTCGGGCTTGACCGAAGTTCGAACGCTATATTTCGATTGTTGTCTCGAGCTATCGGCGTAGTTTCCACGCAAATGAACTTCGTTCGGGCCTATATATCGGAGTAAAAATTTTCGTAAAACTACAATCAATCGAAACATCGGCCGAAACGTTTTTTTTGTGTATTCAGAGTCCCGATCCCGTTAGGAAGTATGACTATAATGTACTCACCGACAGCGCCGGGCTGGTACATGGGTGCGTTCTTCATGGTGACGCTCTGGCCGGCCTGCAGGTCCTGCGGCGGAGCGGATGAGTGGCCACGCTGTTGTTTGCGCGAACGCGCCCGGTGTTTCTCCCACAGCCGCGTGCGCTGTACGAGCGGCAGTACGCCCCTGCGAATAACGATAATTAACACCATAGTATATGCAACCATGAATAGCACTATTAATTCAGTTTACTATATGTTAACTCGTATTTTAGGCAAAGTCCAAAAAAAAAACAAGACCCTTATTTTTAAAATTCGTAGCTATTAAACCGTAAGTAGGTGTCAGCGCGTGTTAATCGCCTAATAAGATTATAGTAACAATTCAATTAAAGCAGTGCTATTAGTTAAAAAAGATATGTGCCGAGTGGAAGCAGCTGGCTTTAGAATAGCACCACCCTATATCTTCCCGGGGGTGTCGTAAAAACATATGTGGCGAGTGGAGGCAGCTGGCTTTTGAACGTTTAGTCGCATCATGACCACTTCTCAAAATACACACTTAGGAAAATGTCCAGTACACAAAATGACCACTTCTAAAAAAGACCACTGGTTGTACCGTTAGCACAAGTTTATTGATCTTGGATTATATTAATAAAAAGCTGGTGTTGTTAAAAATCAGCTAAAATCTTTATTATTATGTTTACAACAACGCGACATTTAAAAAAGTTTTCTCTTAGTAAATAAGTCTTATTCTTAAATATATTTCTCATTTTTTCTTTAAAAACGAATCTTAATAGAATTTTTTTTTTTAAATTGTTACTCTGACATCTCCCTATTTTCTACTTTCAACGTTATTTTCTTTAGTTCCCGATCAAAGTGTACATCAGAATGACGTCTATTCTTTTTCAAGAGAATGAACATGTCTCTCTTGATCTTATGGTCAAAATGTTTTGATTCCTTCCGAAGCTTATGAATAAATGAGAAGAAACTGCACTTTTTAGGAATTCTTGCATTCAAACGATGATGCCAACCCTCGAGAGAGAGTTGGTTGTCCTATGTCTCTGGTGAGCACAAGACAAGATTTCCAGGTCGAATTTGGGAAACCATTGACCTTCAAAATATTTTTTAAATGTTTCTAATTCCTCTGTTTTGAAGCTATATTCAAAATTGAAAACCAACCTTCTGGGATCAAATTAGACAGTAATCAAGGTAACAATGCAGTCATCCTTAGAATATTTCTTCCTTCTCTGAAATCAGTCAGATTCAGCTCCTTACCTTTTTTCCACACCGCTTTATTATAATGGTAAAAACATCCACTAATCTTACAGTTTGGGAAAACAATTCTCACGGCGTTCATGATAGCGATCTCGTAATCGCATTTGAAGTTCTTTAAATCTAATTGCAATTTCTCCTTTACGAGATTGAAGAAGCGAATATACGTCGCTTCACTCTTATTGGGAAGTAATCCATACACCAACGGTATTACATTTGTTACTTTTTCGTTTGAATAAAAATCAAGATGAAGTGTGAACAACTGATAAAAATGTTCAACACACCTAAATGTCCCGTCAGCAAAGAAGATTTGACCCTTCTTAATATTTTTTTTTTGAAATACGAGAGCAAAATAAAAAAATCTTTTCTTTGTCACCATCTTCACAAACAAGGAAGTTTTTTCCTAAATTCTCTGGAATATGCATGTCTTCAATTTTATCAAAAGTCAAAATATTTACATCCAGATCCAGGCGGGAATTCTCCATTTCTTTCAATGAGAGCCAGCAAGAGATGGGGAATCCCCGTGCGTTGTCGCCGGATATTTACGCACTGCTTTAATAGCCAACCAAAACAATCAAAACGTATTATTCAATAATAAATAAATAGTGAAAGAGTGAGGGCGCTCCGCGCGTCCCGCGTATAAATACCGTCACCCCTATTATTTTTTAACTAAACTTTAAACTTCTTTAAATGTATTTTATTATTAATAACTGAAAATGTGTGATGAAGATAAATAAAAGAAATTATTTGGTTATCAAAATCTTATAAGAAAAAGAGAAAAAATAGAAATTCAACAAAAATTAGTAATTATTTTACGACTTTCCCATCTACTTCCCAACAATTATTTTAACACGTTGACGGACAGTAGGAACAAGCGAAGTTCGAAAATTGACACTATATGTTTTTGTGATTTTTAGAATGTTAGAAGTATAGTTTTACTCTTTCTGCTTAAATAAACTTTTATTTTTGTTTAAAGTATAAAATGAATAATAAACAAATACATACCAGTATAGTTATATAAATAATAATAAATATCGTTAAACGTATCAATAAGAACTATAAATTCAATAGAAAACACGATCGCACTACTCCCTTCACAACCACGTGCATACTGAATCTGCAACTCGTATAACAGGTGAAATATGAACTTCAACCTAAAAAGATGTTTTCAAAACACGACACTATGCTTCTACGTATACGCCAGTAAGTGCACATTTGTGCTGCTATAGCCGTAGTGTCTAAAAACGACCGTTTCGTTTTGGACGGCTATAGCAGTCATGCCACATTGTGAACTTCGCTTTGACGGCTATAGCCGCAATTGTCCGTCAACGTGTTAATAACTATGCAAAGTCAAAGTAGCAACGCAGAAAGATCTTTATCAAAATTAAAATTAATAAAAAAATACCTGCGTTCAAGAATGAGTCAGGAAAGATTGTCTAATTTGGCTGTAATATCAATAGAAGAGAACATCTTAGAATATATAGATACTCTCGACATTATTAAAGAATTTTCAAATAGAAAAGCTAGAGAGCTTTTTTAATCTAAATTTTACTAATATTATAAATATCAAAACCGAGGCACATAGCGATAATCGACAAGCGTGAAAACGCGAGAAAAGTAGCGAACAACAATTAGTTACTTATACTTAATACAAATTATAAAAGATTAAAGGTTATGTCCTTAAGTTAAATTAGTAGGTACATCAATAATTATTATGTATTTGTTACGATTATCACAGTTTAAAAAACCACTCCAGTACAGAGTTTTATAAAACTCAATTACAAAATCTATGTTGACATACAAACAATTTAGTATATAACCAAAAGATTGTATCAAAACTTTGATCTTTGATCCCTTTTTAGACCCCTATTCATTTATTTTGGCTATCTGTCCTCAGACTAAAAACTGAGAATTCTTAATAGCTAAAGAGATCTTTCACAAATACCCTATTAAACGAGCAGGCAATCGTGTTTCCCTTTCTCTAGGTTTTGTTGTTAACTCACCACCAATACAGTAGTCCAGAATCCAGTCTCGCAACAGTATACAGTGAGCAAACATGCAGGGATATCGCCCTGTCAGATCCAAACTCTGAGAATGTCTGTAGAGGGTGTTCCAAACGGGATGCGCCAGGAGCATGAGCTAAAAAAAAACAGCATAATTTAATTACATCATTTAATGAAATGGGCCTCATTTTCGGGTTCCACTTTTCCAATGATTGAGTAAGTGTATAAATAGTTTTCATCTACTCTCATATCGTAAAATTCGAATTACAAACTTCAAAACGAATTTATATTGACATACTTTATAAACACAATACCGAACTTTAAAAATAGAATCATATTATAACACTTTTTCTCAAACAAAATAATGTTATAAAATAATTATTTTTTCATTACGATACAGTTTTACTTGTCTGTGGCAGCGCCCACTTTAGCGCATGCGCGGTGATATACTGGGTTTTGGCGCCATTCATACGTTTTGTTGTACTGAATTTCGTGGAAATATTGTTATTTTTGCTTAAAACTGTCCGATAGCAGCGATTGTGAAGAAAATTTGACTCCGCCCGATATTTTAAATGCGGCGACGGAAATGACTAATAATCTATTACCAGCAAAGTCGAGAAAATTATATGATAAATACTATGAAGACTTTATGGAATGGAAAATGCAAAAAAGGCTACTTCGTTTTCGGAAAACGTGCTAATGGCCATTTTCAGGAATTGTCTGACAAGTTCAAGTGTTCCTCATTATGGTCTAAATACTCAATGTTAAAGAGTACATTAAGCATATATAACGAAGTCGATATATCCAAATATAATAAATTATTTCTTACTCTTTTAACTTTGATCTTTTATTTAGTAGGTTCAACACCAATGTATGAGAGTAGATAAAGTGGTGTATGAAACTGCACATAACTAGGTATTAAAACACTCGTGTGATACTATTAAAAACCTCGCCTACGGCTCGGTTTTTAAACACACACTCGTGTTTTAATACCCCTCATTATGCAACAGTTTCATAAACTACTATTTTTATTAGGAGTAATTATTAGGAGCTGCAAAATAAATACTGAATTAGAAGCAGATTTAAATAAGGGTGGATTAGGATTTAGGTTCTCTGGTGACAATAAAGAAAACAAGATCCGCGTCGACTTGGTGATGGATTGTTAGTAATTTAAAATTATTTACTTAAGTTATTATAAAATAGGTTGTTTTGTTGATCATGATTTGCTGCTCAATTAGTATTTTTTTTTGGTGGTCGTTTAACTACAAGCCTTTTTTATTGCTATATCTTCAAAATCGGATGTTAGAGGATGTTTCTATGTGAAACAACAACATTTTAAGTCGAAAATATTGTCCAAAGTCAATGAGTCCATATACCGACAATAAAAGTGCCATGCTCAGAGAAGCTTGAAAAAGCCCCTAAGACTTCTAGGTCCCCTCACCTAGACTCTATTCCAAGCGACCTGACCAGTGCAGGTGACACAAACACGGCGGTCTATGGACACGGTCGAAACCTTAGGGATATAATCCAAAGGGGCATAGAGGAGTCTAGGCAGGTCCGAGCGAAAGCGAAGAAACAAAAACGCAGCCACCCGTGCTTACGACTCCTTCCCCTGTGAAGAGAATAGACGCAGGATGCGAGCTTTACAGAGGGACGTAAAGAATCGCATCGCTTAATTAAAAAACAAGAGTTGGAATGACCTGCAGTCAGAGATCTCGCCATCACACACAGCCTACTGGTGGTTGGCGAGATCATGAAAGCAGACAAAATTACCTCCATGCTCCCACTGACTAGACCGAACGAGCCTCCCGCATTTGACAATGTTGAAGTCTGAATGCCTGACCGACAGCCTTGAAGCCCAATGCTACCCTAGCCACCAACCGATCGACGCGTCACATGTCGACTCGGTTGACGGAGAGGTAGAGGCTCTATTCCTCCATCAGACTCCCTTCTATCGGCTACGGTAACTAGTTACTTAAGACTAGTACAGGACGTCATAAAAAATCTCAAAATTCAAAAATCACCTGGCATCGATGGAGTCCCTAATAAGGTGTTTAAAAGCCTCCCGATCAACTTGATAGCACTTTTTGTCGCTATTTATAATGCCGCAGTGAAACATCTCTTCCCAGCAGTTTGGAAAGAAGTCATGGTCATCGGCATCCCCAAACCGGATAAACACCGCTCGAAACCCTCTAGTTATAGACCCATTAGCCTACTGAATACAAGGCAAAAATCTATGAAATAATTCTGCTTTCTCGCCTACTGAGTCACGTCAACTCAAAAGGCCTACTCATCGATGAACAGTTCAGCTATAGAGCCAAACACTCTTGTGTGCAACGGGTGCACCGAATAACGGAACACATCCTCACAGGTCTCAGCCAAAGGAGACCCTTCAAGACCCTAGCTAGCTGTCTTCTTCGACATAGCGAAGCCTTTTGATAAGGTCTGGCACAACTGTTTAATCTATAAACTGTACCAACTGGTGGTGCCTGAAAGTCTCATTCTCATTATTCGAAACTACCTTACCAATCGCAACTTTCGCTACAGAGTTGAAGGCACTCTGTCCAGTTCCCACCCAATCAAAGCTGGAGTACCCCAGGGGTCCGTTTTAATACCCACGCTCTATTTCCTCTACACCAAAGACATCCCCCACTCCTCCGGAATAGAGCTGTCCCTCTTTGTGGATGACACCGCCCTTTACGCCTCAGGAACCTACGACGTTTCTCTCGACGCCTTCAACGCACAATCACCGCCCTAGGCGAATGGTGAGGTGGAGAATAAAGGTTAACCGGAAGAAAAGTGCAGCCATGCGCTTCCCCTTTCCCATGGGTGGTACTTGTAGCTCGAGGCCTTGTCTCTCCTCACTCCTGACATCCCTTTTCGGTCAAACTATCCCTTGGGTTAGGAAGACCAAATATCTCGGAGTCACTCCAGACCAGGGGTGGCCAAAACGTCGACCGCGTAGACGTTTCTGGTAGCCCGCGAGAGTGAAATCAATTATTGAACAAAAATTATGAAAAAAATGCTATTTCAAAAATGCGCGCCATGCGGCACCGCCTCACGGGCGTTTGACAGGTGCATTGACCTTGACCGCGTTGTCGCCTCGCCCACCTATCAGAGGCTCTCTCTTTCTCTCAGGCACTAATTAGATTAGTCCATTTATTCCATTCTCAGTCAGTATCCAGTAAACCAGTACTTAATTCTGCCGATTGTTTTGTTGCGTGGCTTATCGCCACGTTTCGGCAAAAAAATTAGTGGACCAAGTTGTTTGAGTGCGAAAAAGTAAGACATACCACTCTCACAGTAAGTGATAGTGAAATCCGAGAGATAAAAGTGCGCGAGTTAAAAACTAGCTTATGTGTACAGCAATCTTTTTTTAAAAGGCCAGACACAAAATCAAAAGCAGCGACATTGGCATTGTTCGTAGTTACAGAACTATTGATAAAACAAAAGAAACCTTTCGAAGATGGAGAAATGATGAAGGATGCTATGTACAAAGCTGGAGAAGTACTTTTTCGTGACTTCAAAAATAAAAAGTAAATTCTATCGTCAATTAACGACATTTCACTATCACGAAATACTGTAATGCGCCGCACCGAAGCTATGAGTGAGAATTTAGAAGAATTACTCAATGCATACTTGCAAAAATGACGTTTCCTGGCACTCCAGTTTGATGAATCTACAGATGTGAGTGATATTGCTGAATTATGCATTTTTGTGTGCCTAGTTTTTGAAGATGACATCGAAAGAAGAGTTATTAACTAGTATTCCAATGAAAGAACAAACTAGGGATAAAGATATCTAGAGATGCTTCAAGAGTTTTATTGGCAAAACGAATTTCCAATTCACAAATTGGTAGTTATAACGAAAGATGGAGTTCCAGCTATGGTAGGACTAAGAAATAGTTCTGTTACATTGTGCAAAAATGTTGACGAAATTCCAAGTTTTATCAGCTATCACTGTATCATACACAAACAAGTATTGTGCTCCAAAATTCTCAATGCAGATGTGATGAAAATTGCCTTTAAAATTGTTAATTCGATTGAAGCCAGAAATTTGCAAAGGCGTCAATTTCTAGCTTTACTAGAACAGAAGCTGAACACGGGGACCTTTTGCTGCATACATATGTAAGGTGGTTGAGCCGTGGAGCCTTTTTGAAAAGATTTGTCAATTACTTCCAGAAATTAAAGATTTCTTGCAATCGAAGGGGGAAAATGTACCCGTGTTAGAAGACGAAAAATTGCTAATGAAGCTAGCTTTTTTTTGTGACATAACTGAGAAGCTGAATGAGCAGAACGTAAACCTCCAAGGGAAAGATAAAAAAAAATTATAGATATGACAAGTTTAATTAAATCATTTAAGGACAAAATTCAGATGCCATGCATCACAACTAAGAGGTGAAATGAAGAATTACAAAAACATGGAAGATGAGTGTACTCACAACTCAAATCGCGAATTTCAAAGTACTGCTGAACAGTTGGACAACTTACACGAGGAGTTCGAAAGGTTTGGCGATTTTGAAACTGTGGAAGAAGTCCTCAGTTTCGTGGTGTTCCTTTTTAATGAAAACGTTAATATCGACAGTGTGTCTGATAAAATCAGCCAATTAATTGATGCTGAATCTGTTGCGGTCGAAGAAGAGATTTTTAAACTGAGATGCGAGATATTTTTGAAAGTTAGAGCATTCGATAGTACAGATTTTTGGAAACTGACGCACCATATAAAGTTTCCATACCTACGAAAAGTAGCTCTATATTTGACAGCGTTCTTTGGATCCACCTACCTCTGTGAATCAACATTTTCTGCCAGGAATGCGATAAAGACGAAACATCGCTCTCGGTTAACAAACTCGTATTTAACTACCTGTTTGCGCATCGCAGTTAGTTATTACACTGTGCAACATGAGAAATTCTTGGAGAATATGCAGTGCCAAACATCTAGCCAAAAAGGCAATGTTTAAAAGTTGATGTGAAAAAGAATCTAGTTTTAAGTTATTTTATTGATTAAGGATTTGTTATGAGAACTTTTTTTTTTTTTTTTTATGGACGAAGGTGGCAGACGAGCATACAGTCCACCTGATGGTAAGTGGATACTGTAGCCCATAGACATCCGTGATACATGCCAACATTAGTCCAAAATGATAACGTTGGCACGCCTCCGGATGCGCTGCCTACCTTTGGATATAGAAATGGGTTTGGAGAAAGGGTTGGGGAAATGGGGAGGGATAGGATGGGAATGGGCTCTGGCACATCTCACTCACTACCGAAACACGTACGTACATTAGGGAAATAAGATAAAGTGGGAAATGTAGTACATTTCAAGGTAGTCTTCTGTGAGAGAGGGGTAACGTGGCCAGTCGAGTGCGCCCAGCGGCTGTTGGATTGCAGCGTGCACTCTCCCCCTCATTAAACTTTGTAAAACTACCGGTATTTGAACCACTCGGAGAAATAATGATTATAGTCTACATAACATAAAAACGTTTTATTATTGACGCGACGAAAGTGCAGAAAGGTTACCGATAGGTGCTTCGTGAGCACGATGCGTATAACACTGAAGACCCGAAGACGGGTTCCCGCGGGCGCCGCGCGGATATGTGGGACCGCGAGCTAAGCGTGCTCAGATTGCCAAGTCGACCTATCGCACACCAAAAACTCACCAATAGACTCGTCAAGGAAGGTGGCGAGCCGTCCCGCGTCGGTGAGCACAGAGACGCGTATGCCGGCCGCGCTGATGTTGACGACGCGCTCGCCCGATGACATGCCGAGCCAGTTGGCGCGCGGGTGGTACGCGGTGCCGCCCGACGCCTGTGGGAACACAACAAACGTTATTTATGTATCTATATAATATCCCTCTTCCGATCCAATTTGTTCAAAATATAAACAAACGTGGCGGCCTGAGGTAAGCGACTCGGCCTTAAATTAAATAAACTCAACATTTAGCTTTAAATCTAGGGAAACTTGCAGTCTCGATGAATCAAATTTTAGATATACAATGTAATCAATTATCACCTCACTATTTCACCTAAGCCCATGTACGAAATCCCAGGCGGCAATGTACGTTTACGATTAGGACAAATTAAATAGGAATACACTTGTGATTTTTTTTTAATTTGTCATATTTAAATTATTTTGTGTCACAATTAATTAATTTGTGTAAAGTACATTAAATATTTGTGGAAAAATGTCACTGCAGTGTACACTTACTATACTACAGTCGTACTATAGTACGACAGTGATACAAAGCGGAAAACAACAATTTATGATTTTTTTTCAATCTGTCTGTCCATCTGTCTGTTTGTACGCGCATCACGCAAAAAACTTACTTCGGCGGGGCTGGACCTTAACGAGATGCATTTTGAATTGTTTTAACTTTAAAATGGTTAATTACGAATAAAACTAGACACAGGCACAATGTCCTAATACCACTATTCCCATGTACAAAAATAAAAAGAATGTCAAGACCTTTTGCTTAGTGGCTGACTAACCTAGGGCCTTAGTCTCGGGCCCCGCAAGATCTTAGTCCGCCACTGTTTTTACACAGCAGGCGCACTACCAATTGCGCTAATCAGAACGTAAGTAGTTTTGGAACTGAATTAGTACTTGTATAACATTTTAATGTAATTGCAACTTACATCAGTGCGTTGATAGGGATGCGCGTCCGACCAGCGCCACTGGTGCAGCTGCCCCTGGTTGGAGATGGCGACCAGCTCGCTGTGCGTGGCTGCGATGTGTGTGAACCGGATGTTGCTGTCCCAGTACTCCAGCTCTTCAGACACCCATAGCGGTGATGCAGTCATTGCCGTATCCTTTTTTTTGTTTTCAGCTATAAAATTAAATAAACATTTTATTATTTGTTAACTAAAAGGTTAGAAAAAATCCTTCCTGACCCACAACACTACCAAGTCGCACTACCGGTAGTGTCGTGGGTAATTTCTATATCCTTCTGCACTATTGAACAGTAATCTCGTGGGTAAATTTAGAAAAGGGTGTGATCCTTGATTACCCAGGGGCACATCTTCCTAAAATAAGAATTGTATGACTGTTGAATGTTAGTGTCGGCTCTTATTAGCTATGGTTAAAAGCGAAACAGTCTACCTTGATCAGCAGTGGTCGGGGTACTGTGATTTTGGTACTTGTGACAAAATGCATATATTAGTATGGGACTAAATTAATTAATTAATGTAAATTAAGTAACTTTAGGTCTATTTAAATATAATATATTATTTGTTGGATTATTTATTATTCGGACTGTAAATTTGCTTAGATAAATAAAAAAAATCACTTATATCTTTGTCCCACAACGGGTCACGTAATGCAGATTCAAATGGAATTTCAATGAAGTACCTTTAAATCTATTTAAACAATGGCCCACAGTAGGATTCCCTGTGTCTTGGATCCAGAGACAACATACATACATATATTTTGTTTGTTGAATTGTTAATTATAATTATGACAGTAACCTGAAACATGAAAAAGCTCACCTCCATCCTTGTCCCAAGACGTGTCACGTAGTGCAGACTCAAGCCACCTACGAGGACCGAAGTATTGCCGGTCACGCCATCTACTGAACTCCGAAGGTCTCTCCTGTGTGGAGCTGCTGCTTTCGCGGCTCGCACCGCCGCGCCCACCGCCGCTTCCGGCCCCACCGCCGCTGCGGCTACATTATAATACATGTCTTAATTAAAGAACAATTGATTAAATATAGTCAAGGAACTGCAATGTTAACTACGGAAATCTCATGAAGGGTTGTTTTTCCCACGTGATTGCAAGGTTACGGCCCGACCAACGAGAAACGATGTCCAACTATAAACGTGTAACGAAGAGCGAGTACACGGTTGGATCAGTAAAGCTAACTGCGCGACGTATGTTTTGTCACTGGACAAGGAACGGGTGAAGGAAGCGGCAGGAACGAGCTAGAAGCAACTCGCTCAGTTTAATACTGTCCCCGGCAACTAATAGAAGTTGACGATCACATTGCAGGCGTTCTTTTGGGTCTCTTATCGGGCGTTAAAACTACAGCCAGGATCCTCGCTTGCATTGTCTGTCTTTCAATCATTGTCATGTCGAATTTGTACGCGTCTTAGGCGAGAAAATTATTGATCGCTAATTGTTTCTGTTCATGGTCAGACTGCAGCCTAACATTTTAATTTATTGTTTTTACTAATTTTGATGTTTCTTCATACAGAGTGATTAACATTCCATTTCCATGACAGCAGACTAACAACAAGAACCGAACTGAAACAACTAAAATGTGAGCTAGTAAATACGGAAAATATAAATACCCAACCACAACAGATAAGGAAAGAGCGTAAGCTTGTGAGCGTGCTAGATTAGGTGGTGGGGTAACATTTATTACAGGCAGGAGTGAGTAGAGGCGGAGGAGCGTAGCGTGAAAGGTACCTTCTGATAGCCGCGTACCCGAAGATGTCCTCGGAAAACATTGCATCCGCGTCGATAATGACGGAGTGGTCGTTCTGCGCGGCGTGGAAGCCACCGTCGAGGAGCGAGATGAGGTCCTCCGGCACATAGCCGTCACCACCCTCGCCGCCCTCGGGCTCCTCGCCCTCTTCGTCGTCGCGAGATAACAGGTTGTTCACCGCCAGGTTGACGTCCAAATTTGTACGCTACATTACGCAGTACACATACATTTAATACAATATGAACTTGTTAGAAATAATTAGAATGATGTTCATTCATTTTAATCTCCATTTTGTGTTGCTTGTTAGATTTAAAATCCGTGTTGTGTATTCCACAACATATTACTTAAGTTATAATTAACAAATGATTAGCATAATATAACATGTATATAAAAATATTTAAATAACATATCTCTGAATGAATTTGTCACCTGTAACTCTCTGATAATGAGGCTTCTGCTTTTGCCTTGCAGGACAACTTGTGCCTGTGTAACCAGGTCTTCTGGCACAAACGGCGCTGGCACCGACACCACTCGCCCAGATCCCGCACCAATTATAACTCCAGGGGAGCGGCTTGTAGATCCTGAATAACAAATGATAATCAATTAAATCATATCATACTCCCTGATACAACCACAATTTCTTTTTTGCTGTACAGTTTTTGTTTTAAATGTAATTCAACATACTATTTACAGTGTACCCTTGTACCCTGTCTTGAGTTACTATTGTTTAAGGAACTTTTGTATAAATATCCTCTCTTTATAATGTATAAATGTCCTCTAATTAAACTTTCATTTCATTAATTTTTAAACATTATGTACGTTTAATTAAACATGACCAAATGAATAATATTTAATTTTGTTATAATTTGCATCAACAAGAAAATTACATTGAAATTATAAGCTACCTTGTGAACTAGGTGCAGCGCGGATAGAATTTCTCATAATACGAGCTCTTGTACGAGGCTGCTGCCTTGATCCACAGCCACTTCCACTGCCTCCCTGCTTCCCTCCACTTGTACCTCCTCCACCATTTCCTCCCCCACCATTCCCCCCATTTTTGCTAGCATCCGCTTTGCTCAAATCCAATCTGTCGGGAATGATCGAGAAGGCTGCACGACATATTGTGCCATCCTCAAGCAAACAAGCAATATGGGCGGGTCCAGCAGCCACTGCTCGTACTCCTCGCAGTGAGCTGAGCGCTGATGACCCAGCGCCAGTTCCATATTTATTCCAACGTTCTGCTACTTCCTTTAACCTGGAACCAAAGATAATTAACATGCAAAATATAATTTTCAGTCAAAATTATATGAATGAGAGGGTGATATTGCATGGTGAGTTTAAAAAAAAAGCTGGCCATGTTGCCAAATTCTCAATGAAATCTAAAATGTACATTTTAAACAAATACAACAGCACGCCATAACATTCTCAGTACAGATACATTACGACAACATTAGCCATCAGCTAATCGGAAAACACCCGAATGCGTCTTCCCCGTCTATGAATTACCGTACCTCTAATTACATACTTTATTAGGAGATAAATACAAAATTTTATGAACATATCACGAGTCAGTGCAGAGAAATATATGGAGCTATTATATTCCCTTGATAAACTAAAAACAAGTCACTATTTCTACATTAATCTTATAAAGACGTAAAGTTTGTAAGTTTGGATGTAGGAGGTAATCTCCGAAACTACTAACCCAATTTCAAAAATTATTTCACCATTTGAAAGGTATATTATTCCAGATGGACATACGCTATATATTATGTGCAACAAAATTGACGGGCATGCAACGCATGCCGGGCACAGCTAGTTGCTAGATAATCCTATTAGATATTTTCTACATAGGTCTTATTTATTTATGTATATTTGCATACTAGATAATTAATTATAAGTATCTATATTGTATAATGTATGTAGATATATATAACTTTATATTGCTTTTATTAGCCTTATTCACATTATATCTTAAAAAACCAATACCAATATATCAATCATCAGTCAAACGTTTACAGATCGTTTGGTTGACCCTCTGGTGGTATGTATTCAATATCGTTCATGTCATAATCATAATAATAGTAGTCTTCATCGTCACTTTCAGAATCATCAGAGCTCTCAGAAGTATTCATTGTTATCCTATCCATAAAATGATCCATGGAATGTTCACATTTTCTATATTCATTGTCGCATTAGGTTGCATGATTTGATTACAAACTTTTCCATTCATCTGGACCAATCATATCATTTTTTTCTTTCTTTCTTTTTAGTGTGGCCATATTCATATCAACATTTCTTTGAGCTACATAACCCTTAAGCTGTGACCATATGTTTTCAATCAGATTGAAGTCCAAATGATATAGCGATACTCATTGAGAGTATCTTTTCCTGAGGTGTCTTTTTCACTTATTTATTATGATATGCATGCAGCATTATCATTTATCAACGACCAATACCGAATTTTTAGGTAAGTTAGTAATCAATCGATTACGTAGCTATTTTTCATAATTGTCACTGTTCATCTCATTATGATAATCTCCTGTTGTATCTGTAGATTTATGCCTGGGAATAAATCCATTTTTACTGCCTGCATGTATTTTAATAGGTATAATAGGTTATAATAGGAAAAGGTATAAAACAAGTCATTTCTACAACAAAACAAGCCATTTCTACAGCACAAGCTGTAGAAATGACTTGTTTTATACCTTTTCCTGTAGAATCAGTCCAACTTTTACATGTCATATGAAGTTTCATCCATATATACAATTTCTCTGCCTTCAGCAGATCTAAATTTTAATCAAATCTAAGAATTTTATCCATTTCAATTTTTCCATCATCCTCTTCCATCAAAACTTTCCTGTTGCTGTTAGTTTTAGTGAACCTAAAACCCAACTGATGAAAACTTTTTCGTAATGCACGCTCGCATCCTTTGAAATCAATGGCTTCTATTAGTATCAGTTTTAAAGACTCGAGTGTCGGCACTTGCCCCAAATGAAAATTATTCAACATTCTTCTTACGACAGAATAGTCAACATCCTTAAGATCCTATGAGAACTTTTTGCGTTCTACAACATTATTTTTGAGTTTCTGATTAATGTTACGGATACTTGTACGGGAAACACCAGTTGCATTACGAACTCTCTGTTGCATCTTGTTAAAATTGTTTTTCTCGGGCCCATTTTTAAATTTTGTTTGTTCAATTAAAGATATATGTATAATAAAAATAATTTCACGGGCTTGTTTATTTATGGTTTATCCTTGCCTTGAATTTTTCGGCATCTTCATGAAAGCTACTCTTATAGTTGACTGTAGTGGATTTTGACAACCATCAGAAATTCATTACATTGACAGGATATCTTTTTGAAAATTAAATACAATAAGGTAATATGAGGTTGGTAACAGTTGACGAAAGCAAATATATACAGATAAAATTTATTATCTATTAAAAAAAATCTTTTGGGGTATTAGTAGCTCTATATATTTATCAATATATTCGAATTTTGCCGAAAATACCCGAATATTCACAATGGCCAATGTTTTCATGCCAGATCCGTAACAGAGTTGTGGATAAATGGAATAAGTTAACACAAGAAATCATTGAATCACCAACTATAAACAGTTTCAAAAACAGACTTGACAAATGGGTTTCAGAAGAGATATGGTAAAACTTGTAACACCAGCTAACACAAGATATAGGAATACTAGCAGTAATGCTGCCTATTACACAATAAACATATGTCGAGAATAAGTGAAAATTTCCAGAACCTATTTTGCTTCAGTTCCCATCATATCACATACTGTTCCTTCCAATTTCTCTAATTCAGAGGAAGTGACATGGGATAATATGGGATTGAATAATGATATTTCTTAATCTAAATCCATTTCAATCCTCTTCCTGAATACCTATTGATTCCTAAATCTCCAAAGGTAGTCATAGTGCATCTCTCTCATCAAGTCATCATTGTGTCACTTTTGTGTGATGATAGCATGTATGTATTAATGTCTTGGGGTGGGGTAAGAATGACTGCTTATAATCATGCTGTCAGCTTATTTTCCACCTTCTATCTAAAAAAAGCCAGTATTTAATAATTAATATTATGACTCCTTCATTTTTATCTGTCCTTATCTAAATGTGTGATTCATGCTTCTAACATCTGAACTATAGAAGAGGTGATTTTTACAAATCTAAAAGACATAAAACTTTGATCTGGTGTTTTTACTCTTGCAATACCTTTAGTACACTTACATGTAGAATTTTAACACTTAAATTCTCATATTTTAATAATCAATATATTTTTTATAATCTAACAAATGTTAACAATTTTCCAAAAGTTAAACTTATCTGCAAAATATGTGTTAAGTAATGGTTAATCTCTCACTAGTAAGTATTCAAGTAAAAAATCATAAATTTTTAAAATTCTGTTTGTGTTGTTACTACGGATCTCAGCCCCATAGTATTTATAATCTATTCTCACTTGTATAATCTATAACTTGTATAATTTATAATCTATACCCATTCCATTCCCAGTGGTGACAATTGGGAATATAACTCCCAGTTGTTCCCAGTGGTGACAAATAACACAAAATGATTCCTCTTTGTTACTTTGACACTTACATGTGTAAATAATTCTGAGATGTTGTATCAATATTTAAAAATCACATGTAGTAAATTATAATGACTGTGAAATACATGAAATTCATGTAGAACATGGTAGGTGTGGTATACCAATATTCAACCTTAACATATTGATCTTCAACACAAAATAAAACACAAAAAGAAATGATTTTGGAAAAATCAGAAAAAAGAATAATTTTGGAAGGGGGCAGGATGCTGCAATCTCACAGGCACTGGGGTGCATCCAACTGACCAAGTTACATATTTTTCACTGTAAATTGCACTATGCAATGCCTATACTAATCCCCTAAACTTCATTTTAATTTAGCATTCATATTTTTTTAAATAGTGTCCTATTTCCACAAGTTGTGTCAAAGTACATAGTAACAAATGGAAATAATTTTGTCTCCTTCTGAAAACAATTGTTTCTTTCCTAATCATCACCATTGGGGTCGGTAATGGGTGATACCAAGTGGGAATAGATCATATTTATTACATACAACTTTGCACCTACCATATAACATTTTTCAATGTACATGTGGTACTCTGACAAATAACAAATTGGTTTTTGCTTACACTCACAGTCTATTACATATTTTATCTATTCTGTTTCAAAGCAGAGCTTATAATTTAACTAAATTATTTATGCTAACATGGGCAAAATGGAAGTAATTACTAGTGTTATTATTACTCCTGACATTTAAAAACAATCTTAAATATGTTATAGTATATTCTGCATAATGCCACTACTGTAACTACTTGTTTTATTTGAAGACTTTTGACCAGTCCAGGAGCCATTCCTTCATTAATACAAAACAAAAGAGAACAACTGAAGGCCAAGGGTCATGGTACTGTTTATTATTTTAAAACAAAATATTTTTACACACTAATTTAAACCTATATAATTTACATCCACTTCTTTAATCTACACAATTTCATAAGTAAAGCATGAAACTGGTCTAAAGATTAATGCAAACCTACTTAATACCAACCTCCTATGTAAATTAATCATAGTAAACTAGACCTTTCCACTGCTGGACATGGGCCTCCTCTTGCAAAATGGGTGTATGACCTATAAACACCATGCTGGCCAAATGGGTTGATAAGTCCACTCTTTTAGAGGTGATGTCTTTATTAAAGGATAAAGCCCTGAGGAACCCTCAGGGCTTTATCCTTTAGTCACCTTTTACAACACCCATATGAAGAGATATAGTGATGCTATTCTACTAGTAAAGCCAGCCAAGACCACAGGTTAAAATAATAATAATAGTCCTACCTATGTGACAACTGACTTTTTTTAAACTAATATCTAACTAACACCAATTTAAATCAGTGTTTTTTCAATTGAAAAATGTTGCAACACAAAGCTTCATTTAAGGTACATGGAATTCGTCCAATTAAAAAAAGTGCTCATATAAATAGATATTGGTTCAAAAACCTCAGTGTAGGTAGGAGGTAGGAAGCGATTTGGTCTTAGTCTTTATTAAATATTTCTAAAGATTTTGCTTTCCAGGCTAATTATTCATTTTTTTAAATATTAATTTTATACCTTTACCTCAAAAATCAAACACCTTTTAAAATAAGAGTTCACCATTGGCATATACATTCTAGGAGGATCAGATTCATTAGACACTTCTTAAAACATGGTATTTAAGTGTGACTACCATATATGGTAAGGGGAGTTATTTTCATTAATCATTTAAGAGAACAGATCTTAGTTTAGCTATTTGTAGGATTCGTAAAAATCCGATTTTTATAATAAAATATCCAATATTTGATATATATCATGTATATAAAAAAGACGCGAATTTCATTCTGTAAATGGTTTTAATGTGTCAAAATTGTTAAATGAAACTGAGTTTGATTTATAGACTTATTGATTATAAAACAAAACAAAAAAATAGTCTGAGATTTATAAATAATCAGTCTACTTAATCAACATTCAACTAAATTATAGTGTTGGATCATTGGCAGTGATCATAATTATTATTTGTCAGTATAACAATTTAAAAGCGTGGAATCTGCTAAAATTCTAGATAAATATCAATCAATATACAGTCAAAACTCTCTATAGCGAATCTAAAGGGACCAATCAATTTCTTTTGTTATAATGAGTTTACATTATTCAGGGAGAGGCAAACTATGGAGTTGGCAACTATGGTTTGAACACATACATTCAAAAAGTAAAATATGGAGTAACTACACAGTAATACTAATTATAAATAAATGAAAACTTACAACACAATCATTTAAAATCTGTTATTTTCAATGATTGTTTTGTAATCGTTTTACTGATTGTCATCTTAGTTTGAACTTTTTTGCTGTAGCAATATTTTGCCTATATTTTTTTGTATAGTGTGTCTATATTGCTTTGGGAAAGGCTAGGGTCTTGGAACAATATATTCGTGTCTATCAATTTCACTGCACTGCATCAAACACTTGCTCTAAACTCACTAATGTAGGAATCTCAGGGACTTCAGATTGATCATCCTCTTCTTTCTTCTTACCTTTCATTATTGAATCGAGGATTTCCTCATAGGTTGGAGTCTCTGCTGTAGGGCCTCTAGAGAGAATGAGTGAGGTGAGTTAAATTGTTTAATTCACTCACTCAGAGGGAAATCATCTGCACTCTCTAATTGCTTCAGGTGCTGCAGAAGCGTCACCAGAACTTCTACAGTCCTGCATGACAAAAGGAATGCCATATTGTTGCAAATGTTACCTCTTATCAAACCTTGCTCAAAAGTTTCACTGCATCTTGCATATTAGTGGAGACTGCCATCTGATTTGATTATTGACAACATTTTCATTCTATAGTGGCCCTTCAGGCTTTTTATCACACTCTGGTTCATCAGCTGTAAGACACTTGTGGTGTTAGCTGGGAAAAATGCTAACTCAATATTCTGGAGGTTGGACAGAAAAGGGTGAGCAGAACAGTTATCTACGTGCAGCAAAATTTTCCACACTCTTGACATCCCATTTTCGTATTTCTTCTGCAAACAGCCTGACTTGTTGGCTTTGTATGTGATAGGCAACTGTTTCAAGTTCTTGAAACAGTGTGGATTTTGTGATTATCCTTACTTACTTTTTTCTGTGCCACTCATATTGGCAGCTATACACATAGTGATTTGTTCTTTAGACAGTTTACCTCCCATGCATTTCTCTCCTTTAAACTTCAGTTTTAACAGGTCTCATTTTGTAAAAAAATACACATTTCATCAGTATTGAAAATATCAATCGGAGAGTACTTTTCCTTAAATCTTGGCCACACTTTATCTAGCCAACTATTAATGAGATTTTTATCCACATCTCATGCTTCTCCAGTCATTTGACCATAGTTGATATAGTGCTGATTTTTAAATCTGCCCAGCTATCCATCTGAAGCTTTGAAATCATTGATACCAAGTTGTTCAGCAAATTTCTCAGTCTGAGCTTTCAGGATCGGCCCACTGACTGCTGCATTATTAGTGGTTTTTGAAGCCATGCCGGCAATCCTTGTCCAAATCTTCAAATTTCAGTTTTCTTGCAAGAGCTTCCTTCCGTTTCAGCCTGCAGAATCTTTTCTTTGCACTTCCACACAGTAAATTCACTAAGGTCGAAGTGTTTACTAACATCACTTTTCTTTTCTCCCTGATCTATGGCACATATCAAAGCTACTTTTTGATTAACACAGGAGACTTTCTTTTACAAGCCATTTTCACTTCACTCTTAGACTGCTGAGTTCAAAGTGATAATGTGTTTAGAATCTAATCCTAAGTAAGCCTATTCATTCAGCTTTATGTACCCATTGGCTTGTTTTCGGTGTAAAGTGCAATAAAACAATCGGTTTCTCCACCTTTCCATCCACCAGTAAAAATTAAATGACACAATAGACAAACGAAACACAGGTGTTCACGAATGCATTGTGTGCTTTGGACTGGCCATCCCGAGACAAGTTTAAAATATTAGGCAAATGTTTGCTGATATTACACGGGTGACCAATAGGTTATAGCAAATAATCATTGTATGTAACAAATAGCAAACCAAACAAATGCATGTGATATTGGTGTTGAAGTGAGTTTTTCATAATATTTAGTTTCGCAATGGCTGGTTTTGACTGTATATCAATTGAATCAAGCGATCAAGCGAATGGTGGCTATTTGTACAGACCACTGCATATATAACTCAATATGTTATTTTTTTTTAAATCAATTCATGCCAATTCCAGATACAAAAGGATGATAAACAAAGACTTCATTATGATTTCTCATGTTTAAAATTATTGTGAAACATAATGAATAACCTATACAAATTGGATGAATATTTTTAGCAACAATAAATATCTAATTAGTCAAGTAATGACACTGCATAAATAAGCTTCTTAGTTGTAATATACAATCAAGAAATAGTATGAAATAAAAATGAATGACTAATACTTACAGCTACATATTACATACACATGTAACATACTATATACATGTTATATATTAGATACATTTTCAATTCTAGGTTTTTTTTTTAAAATACAGGTTAACATGAGTACATATTGGTTATTAAATCACATTATTGTGGCAAGTAGATGGTAAAATTTTTTAAAGCCACTTTCATTGTTTAAAATTGTAGTGGTTTACATAATGCAGTGATAAATAAAATTGGGTTTTTGTGCCATTCCAACATCTGCAACTATGTTTTAAAAATGTAAAAGCAAATGAAGAAGTTTCAATATATTGCACGGTAATTAGTGTAGCAAAAATTTGCAAAATTGGAGATACATAGCGTAGGCAATTGTAATAATAATATTAAAATCGAGATTACCGATTTCATTGCTGTATAATGTCAACTGAAATATTTGAAATTACGCCATTAGCTACCTCAACGTTTTGGCAACACGTAATTATTACAATACAGTTTTATACAAGTGCATGCTGCATAAGAAATAACAAGGTAAATTGATATGGGAAACGTGGCCAACTAAGATCTAGCAAAATTACATCAACATATAGTATTGTACTTATCATTGCATTGTCATGAAATGTCGGATTTTATAAAATGTACCCCAAATGGAGTCAAGTAAAGCAGAAAAATGTTTACCTATCTATCAATTGATCCTCCGTGCCAGGCAAAGGATGAACCACAAAATGCATCGAAGACATTTCCGTAAAGGTCTTGTCCTGAGCTTACGATAAATTTCAGAGGTAACACTTCAACATTTGTTAAAATTCACCACAATATTACATGAAAGAACAAAAGAACACCACAAAATGAATTATAATCTTTCGACCACCATTTTTTCCTGATTCTATAGTGATCGTTTCTCGTTCTCAAATACATGTGAGTCGGTACATGACGAAAAAAGAAAGAAAATAATCAACATGGCCTCTTCGTTTATGTTGTTGGTAGCACTGTTGCTTGAAAGTTCAACTTGACAATCTACTACGGTGCATCTTTGTCTGCCTTTGTACTAGAGAAAGAGACGCAAAGTTCCAAAAAGCAAATTCATTTTTTTGAAACGGTTTAACATGATGGCTAATAATGGCTAATGATGGCTACTTAATCGCCGAAATCGCCCGACCACTATAAATAACGTATAAACGGACGATCGTCTCGATTATCAGTCGCCTTGCCACGAACTTGTTCGCGTGCGCTGACAAGTCGCGCCTCAGGCACATCAAGGGATTGGCGCCACTACACGCGCGCCCTCCTTATGGCAAGGCCTTATGCCATTTCCGCACGACCTGATCGCACCCAAACGGGGGGGGGGGGGGGGGGTGAGAATGCCACGGTAGATCGCCTCGATGTCGGTTTCTGTTCCCGAGTCAGAGGAAGTTCGGAAGAAACGTCTGTTTACATGCTCGTGACCGTTATCGTTTTTTTTTTTTTATAGAGAAGAGGGCGGACGAGTAAGCGGTCCCACGTGATGGTAAATGTTACCGCCGCCCATGGACACCTGGGTTCGTTTCGTTTCGGTGGTGGCTACCATCCACTATCTTATTTTTCTACGTATTTTTTCTTGACTTAATATAATAATAGTAATAGTTGTGTAAATTCATTATACAACGCTCATACAGCAATAACTTCTACAATAGCCACTTTCCTGTACCGACGTATTCATAAAGTACCGATTGGTTCGATTGTGATCTCGCAGAACGTGTGAACAGCCGCTCGTCTATGAAAGTTTATCGCCGAACGTTTTGTTGAGACCCTCGCCCAAGCGTGTTTAAAGCCGGCGCCAAACATAATTTCAGAGACTTGAACACTTGCTTGAAGACCTTGCAACACACATTTGAACACATGTTGTCGGAAATAAGTGTACTTGCCAGACACGCTTTGCAAACATGTGCGCTCACAGTACTCGAATAGACGACAAATAGGATGGATGACGATTTTGTGGACGCGGTTTGCCTGTATTATTTATGTATTACCGACACGAGACGGCAAAGTGCTCAAATACCCGTGCCACACATCGAGACTTTCTAAGTATTTGCCTATTTGAAGCTATGTCTGGCGCCGGCTTAAAAGACATCAGACTAACTTTACTCTATGTCTATACGATAGAATACTCTATGGTTGTTACATTTTAGATAGTGGTGGGTAATAAAGACTTCTCGGAGTGTTTTAACTCACTTAATCCTGCTCCGCTTGCGGATCCGACTCCTCTTAGTTACTCCTTAACTCTTTTGATTCACCTACATATTCATTCGCATGCACTTATAGCATATCATTATTTCCATAATGGTTGTTGCATGAGCAAAAAAAAAGTCATGCCATCGTTGCATCTATTATGATTTTGATTGATTGATTTGATCGATTTTGAGCCCCGACAAGTGTCGATGCGCGATTACACTCACGGAATTGGAATGAATAGCTTCGTTCGCGGTAAGGATTCAGAACTGATTCGGAACTATACGCATGCGCAGTTCAAATAATGCCGTTCGCGGAACACACAGTTCAGAATTTCTAGTTACAGTTCTGTGTTCGCGGAACCGTCGAACTCGATTCAGGATCGGTTCAGAATCAGTTCTATCAGTTCTATAACTTTGGCAAGAATCCGTAGTTCCAGACATGCGCAGATTTTACCTAACGACATTTGACATACATGCTGCGGCTATATTCAGTTGGTTAGAAACTAATAAACAGGTTAAATAGTTAAATAAAATATAAATTTTATTAATTTATTAAGGGTTAAATAAAATATGGTTAGTTTTGTTTATTGTTTATATAAATAAGTTTATATAATACTCTAATAAGAGTAATCTGTTTTGGTGGGTCCACTTAAATACTTGCCAACTTAGGGGTTTTCCCCCCAAATTTAGGGGGTAAATAAGTGGGATGGGTTTTTTTTAGGGGTTTTATATTTTTAGGGGTATTTTTAGGGATTTTTTGACTCTTCATATATTTTTTTGAATATATATTTTTCATATATTATGTGAAAGTATAGGCCCTGGGACAATCCAAACTATAATAGCTAATCATATTTATTTGTTGACCTAGCGACTTAACGACATCTAGTACAAATATATTACAACTACTCTGTGGTGACTGGTGGTTATTGTGCCTATGCTTACTGGAAATACATATGTACGTTGATTATTGTTTACTTGTTTAATTCGATTTTGTTGTTGTACTGCTGTGCCGACAAGCAATTTGTTAATGATGCCTAAAGAAACTAAAAATAAAAAAATGTACAGTCAGAAGTCCACGTAGATTTGGGAAACAGATCCAGATTTAAAAGGTAAAGAAATTTCATTGCATTTTTGTAATTTATATTTTTTCTTTTATTATATATTTTCTTAGGGGGATTTCTAAGTAATTGGGGCGATTTTGGGGGTTTTTGACTTAAGCTTTAGGGATAAATATTTTTGAGAGTTGGTAACACTGCCGATGACAGTAGATCGTACGCAGTTTGGTTCCGAAATCGTTCGCGGAAATAAAAATCACGAATCGGTTTATAACCGAGCATGCGCTCTACTACGATTCCAAATTAGTTCAGTACTAGTCCAGAATCAGTTCCGAATCCTTACCGCGAACAAAGCTAATAACAATTCGATTGAACAATTAAGGGATTCTGCTCCGCTCGCGGATTTACTCTTTTGATTCATTAACTCCGGAGTTACCCATCACTAATTTTAGAGCATTTGGCACATTCCCGTCTTCCAGCACCGATTTTTGAAAAATCAAAATTTATCTGTTATATTATTTCATTTTATTTATCTTGGTAACCCGACAGCGATAGATCAGACTATAGACATAAATTAAAGGAAATAAAACAGGACACTAAGACTACATTAAAAGTTATCAGACACTATGCTAAACATATTGTGGTGACAGCAAATTACAGTCGAGTTGGACATAACTACTCTTTAGAAATATAATAATATATAACAGGGTTCGTAAAAATCCGATACTTATAGTAAATATCAAAATATCCGATATTTGATATATTATTATATCCGATATATATCATGTAGGTATTTAAAAAAGACGCGAACTTCATTCTGTAGGTGGTTTTAATGTGTCAAAATTTTTAAATGACAGTTTGATAAATAGACTTATTTATTATAAAACAAAACAAAATTGCGTCGGCGTATGATAATGTTATAATCTTTTATTCCCTCCAAACTTGCCTGGAAGGGTCTCCCTTAAGGATCCGTAGTGAGTCCCCTTCTTTATCTTTACACATATGATCTCGAACAGTCTGTAAATTCTTTTTGTTAAGTTCTTCAATATACTACCTACTCTATATGTTTCATCTAATTAATATACTTTTATAATATTAAACGAATAATAATACAGGTAAAGATTATGTTACAGACATATTTTTGAACGAATCTAAAGTTTATTAACTCAAAAATTACAATATCTAGAAGTTATGTTCAAAAGCAGCCAATTTAAAAGATACCTACTTTTAATATTTTGATGTTAGTAATTTAAACTTGAATGTATAAAATAAAAATATTATAGATTACCTACATATTTGATTAATTAAAAAGGATCTGTCATCTGTCACTTGATTAGAAACGTCTATTTCATGGGTCTATTGTGAAAAATGGCGCCCAAGTCAAAGAAACCGCTGTCTAAAAATAAAAATATGTTATTAAAATTAGATAAATTAAGACTAGAGGATATTTTGTGTTCCATTTGTCAATCAATACTTATAGAACCTGTAACTTTGCCTTGTTTTCATAGTTTCTGTCAAAGTTGTTTCAATGGCAGCATAGAAAATAATGCTTTGTGTTGTCCACTGTGTCGATTAAGAATTGGATCTTGGCTAAGGACAACAAAACAGAAAAATTTGGTAAATATTAAACTATGGAAATACATCAAAAACAAATTTTCTCGTGAAATTGATAGCAAGTTAAACGGAGAAACCCTTAACATATTAGAAGGTAAAAGTACTTGCTGCTACTACTACATTTTTAGAAATAAATTTATTGCTTTCACTGTCTGAGTGTGTATGTTTCTTGATATAAGATGCCAATCATTAATTTCAGAAAAAATGTTACCTCGATTAAGTGCACCTGGAGAGATCAGATGTGAATATGAAGCTGAATTAAAGAGACTGAGAGTAGAAAGACTGCAGCTTGAACAAAAACATTTGCAAGAAACAGAATTGCTTATCAAGTATGCATATAAATATAGAAATTTATATTTGTTTTACAGTTTATAGGCATCTAAACACATTTGTTTTTTTATATAGAAAGATACAGGAAGAAGAGGAAGAGGCTCATAAAAGATATTTGGAAAGGTTAAAACATGATGAACTTTTAGCTCAGAAAATAGCACAACAAGCAAACAATCAAATTTTAAATCCCACAAGCTCAACAAGTATACAGAACCTTAAAACTTCAGCTGATTTAAACTCAAAACCGAGACTTAAATCTACAAGAATAGATAGTTATTTATCTAAACAACAAACACCTGCTACTAAAGAGTAAGTATACAATGTAATGACTTAAAATTTCTGCTCTGTACCACTCAATTTTTAGTATATGAAATATTCACTAAACTGCTTACTAAATGGGCCCATGTATATTGAAAGACATTCATATATTTGAGGATTTGTTGCTCCTATCTTGTTCAGGGCCATTATTAGGCAAGGCCCTGCTAGGCCAGAGAGTTTGAGGAGGGCTTATAATTTTTTTTTCACAATATTTTTTCATTACATACCTACTATCCGTATACTATTATCAGTCCTGATTTTTGTTCAATATTTTACTATGCCGAGATTCAAATACCCAACAGTCAAGTTGAATTTACAAAAAAAATAGAATAAGGAAAATGTTTCAAGTTTCATGTTGTTAAGGATTTAGAATAGTTACAGTTGTGATAAGTGAGCCCCAACTCATATTTGGCCCAGGGCCCCAAAATCCCTGACCCTGGTCAATAGAAATATTTTCCTCTTGGTTTTCTACCCTACATAACCTAACCAACAAACAGCATTAAGGCTATATACTCGAAAGGGTTGTTAAGTGATATAGACAATGATTGGGTAATCCACTTACATACTGTCACCCATTTTCAAATTCTGATCAAACACTAAGAAATGATGATTAAATAAGAAATATATATCCAAACACATTGAGAGTTCATTATGTTACTGACATTGTTCTTATGCAATCAGAAATACAAAGATGGCTGACCAGCATTATTTAGTTAGTACTGTACCATGAGACCAGCTTAACTGCCACTTATTCGATAAAAAAAATTGTATCACAATTTCTAGAAATAACACAATGAATTGCAAATGAAACTTAAATGTGTTGATTCAGAATGTCATTCGTACTGGCATTACTCAATCTCAAAAAGCTTTTCTTTTCAGTACAATTTCTTGTTTTTAAATGTACTTAATTGTATTACATTCATTAAAGCTTGTAAAACTAGTACTGGCAAGGCTTTTCTAACCTTTATCGGCTCTGGTCATACCTCACAACCAAACTAATTGTTGGCTCAAGACAATATTATGAAATGTGTAAGACAGATGGCAAGTCACTTCCCAGTGGGACTGTTGTGTATTTGTATATACTGGGTGGAATTAGATATGTCCAATACTTTTGTAATGGTTAGACATTTTTTTGTTTGTAAATTTTTATTATCAAAATTAATAATTTTTCACCCTGTGTTAACCCTAATACACGCGTTCTCCGTCCACGTAATGTGCCGAACGTACCTACAAACGTAGGTAGGTACACCTACATTACGTAAATATGTAAATATCGGTCACTCCTAATCTGGAAAGCCGAATGCGTCATTCACATTTATGAATTACATGCATTACAGTACATACCTCTAATTGCATACTTTATTATGAGATAAATACAAAACTTTATGAACATGTCAGGAGTCAGCAGATAAATATATGTAGCTGTTATTTTCTCTTGAAAAACTAATGACATTATATCTTTACTAAACAAGTCACTATATTGCTGGATAAATAAAATCAATCCTATTACATTTTTTCTACTTAGGTCTTATTTATTTGTGTATATTTGCATACTAGATAATTAATTATAATAAGTATCTTTTTGTAATGTATGTAAATATAATATTGCTTTTATTAGCCTTATTCACATTATATCTTAAAAAATCTACACCTTTATCATGGCACCTATATTATATTAATCATCAGTCAAACGTTACAGATCTTTTAGGAGATTTTGGTTGACCCTCTGGTGGTATGTATTCAATATATTCAAATCGCCAGTCCAAGAGTGAGGACGTTCTCATCGGCGATTTCGTACTCTTATCATTTAGCACCGGGCTCGCTTACCGCACGCATGCTGTCGACAATTGTTTAGTATTTACATCGTAACATATCGATTGCTTTAGATTAAGCCCCCAAGGCTCTACCGTCATGCTGACCGGCCTCAATGTTGATTTAAACCATGAAACATGTATTAATTTTACCTAACTGTCCACAAGCGAATGTGCAGTGCTCTAAACTCATAGTTTTATGGCACCAAGAATTTATTTATATGTAACCTCAACTTGTTCATGTTAAAAAAATAAAAATAAAATCAATCATTTCAAATTTATATAAAAACATAAACCTCTCACCATTATTAGCCCTGATTACAAAATTTATTATTATTCTGAAAAAATAAAATAAAATTTGTTCTTTACAACATATTTTGTTGATCATATATTTTCAGCAGTCCATTTACAACAATAAATGATTGCTCGAGTACAGACAGCTATACTACTGCACAGAATCAAGTCTCTCCAGAATTAGTTCCTAGCTATGCAAAATACCTCAAACAATATTCAAACAAAAAATTTAAAGTTACTAGTATGTGGAATAAAGAGAATGGCGATAATAAAGTACAGGTAACATTTCATCATTAATGAATAATTATAGTATGTTAACTTGGTTCTTTAGTCTTCAACAATATAAAAATGTCATTTACCAAATTTTTCAACATTCTTGTGTGTATTTAAGTCTGATTTGTAAAACTTACAGAATGAACTACCCACTCTTAGTTATAAAGTTACTGAAGATAATGAAAAGAAAAGTGTAGTAAAAGGGAAAAGTATACAATCTCTGCTTGTGTCGCTGCCATACACTGGAGTTCTTCAACACAAGGTTGAGAATAGAAAAAAATTCAATAGTGTGGATTCCCTTGGTGAGGAATTATGCTACTTCAAGCCTATTGATGAAACAATAACCACCAGGTATATAATCATTAATCACACAGTGCACATAACTATGTCAATAATCTATTTTTTATGTACTATGTTCAACAATATTTTTTGTAACTATTGTCCAGATTCACTTTTTCTTTACTTTCAAAATCATCCTTGATTAAAGTACATACTATCACCACAGTAAAAGAAGAAATATCTACCCATTAATTCAATCCAGTTTTGTATTAAGTCAAATATCTTTACTCAAGTGAACTTTGCTTCCCTTTTGTGTTTTGTCATAAGAATAAACAATAACTGCATTCCCGAAGTCTCTGCGCGTGCCGATTTACCCATATCTCACAGAAGATTGCCATTAAGTTGTGAAATGCATCTGTGTTTCGGGACAGTTTGTGAGTTTTGTCATATCATTCGTGTGCAGAGCATAACGAACTAAAGGAAACCACTGCTTTCTTTATTGTAATAAGATCATTATTAATTTGACTATGACTGATTGTCTAGGCCCCACCCGTCGCCCCCGAAAGCGTTGATATGACTCAAGTGGGCGATGGACATTTTTCCCTGCTTCTTTCCCTTCATTCACTTAAATAATACAATCTATGGGCGCGTTGAGTATTTTTATGAAGCCAAAGAAGCCTTCTTCTTCTTTGGTATGCCAAAGGTTGGGAATCTATAGTCCAGGGGTATCTATTCTCAACTCTCATTTGTGAAGCCTTTTGTTAAATCCTCAGGTTGTATCATTGAATTTCTATTTAAATACGAATTTTTAAAATGACCGCCGGCTCGGCGGTGAAAGAAAACATTGTGAGGCAACAGCACATGCTCGTGAATTAAAACAAGTTTGGAGCATATGTATCCAGCAAACCAAAGTGGGACCTTGTGGTGGTGGAGATATATATTAAAAGTAATTTCACATTCTTGTTTATTTATTGTTGCGTCTCTTCTCTTGAATTCTTCGTCATCTTTATGAAAGCGACTCTTACAGTTGACTGTAGTGGATAATAATGTGGCTAAGGAGTTGTAAAAAATTTTGACATCCATCACATCATTACATTAACAGGTTAAATATTAAAATGATTAATATTAAAAGGTCGGTAACAGTTGACGAAAACAAATATTAGGTCGGAGAGAACGTTTGTTCGTATTTTCTATAAAACTTCAATACAAACATTTTAAAGGTTTAATTACATTTACTTATAATAAATATGTGCCGTTTTGATTGTTAACTTGTTGCCATCTTGTAGTCATGATCCCATTGCTGTAGAATTTTTTTCCAGCCAAGCTCTATTTTTGTTGAGTGGCTAAAGATGTGTGTGGTCTGTCGTTATCATGATCAAAGATCCACACCCTTTCTGTTTATCAGCTCAGGCCATTTTGTCTCAATTGCTTGCTTTAATCTCATCAGTTGCTGGCAGTAGAGGTCAGAATCAATAGTTTCCCCCGCTGGTAAAAGCTCATAATGAATGATGGTGGGATTCACACACAACATCACCTTGTTTCGCATTAAGCCAGGTTTTGCCACTGTTTGTGGAGCCTGTCCGTGCTTTGATTACGATCGTTTTCGCACGTTCTTTTTGTAAGTGATCCACGTCTCGTCATTCATGACCAATCATTTCAAAAATGGTTCGGTTTCATTTCGTTTTAACAGAGAATCGCAAATGGAAACACACTTTATGAGATTTATTTCCGTGAGATCATATGGCACCCAAATATCAAGCTTTTTCTGGTACCCAGACTTTTTCAAATGACTTAAAACCGTTTTATGATCAATACCCAGTTCTTCAGCAATGTTATAACTACTAATGTGTCAATCTTGCGCCCACTTTTTCATAGATGGCATTGACTTTATCTGTAAACTGGCAACCACAGCGAGCTAGCTGCATCTATCACGTTAAAATTTCCAGACTGAAAACGTTTGAAACAACTTTGTTCTACCCTTACCGATATCGCATTAGATCTTACATTTTTTTTTGCTGCTTGTGTCGCATTTTTGCCTTATTTGTAATAATATTTCAAAATGTAGCGAATTTCTTCCGTTACTTTCACCCATTTTCACAGACTGGAAAACAACGGAAAAAAAAAGACTGAAAACGTTTTTTTTTTAAATATTTTTTTAGAAAGTACTTTTAATGATATTACAACCAGCCAGCCAGGCACTAATACTACAACCAAAGAGATTTGATTACAACTTCATACGTACGAAATACGAAAAAACTTGAACTCGTGAAAGTATTTGGATGTCTTTTTGTTGAAATGTTTGCGGAATACCAAAGATGGTCGGCGGACATTATCTAATTTTAGAGCGATGATATCCTATAAGCGGCGCGGCCGTTAAGTTTGCCACCCGCAATCCCCGCGTTACGCCGCACGCCTCGCATACTTATCTGACTTTCTTGTTTCGTCTATAGTATAGTAGTGTATGTGTTCTGTTCAGCTATAAACCAAATTCGGGGTTGCCGCTCCGAGTGCCCGGCGTACGCACGGCGGCGGCGGGCTGCCCGCTGCCGTCGGAGCTCTCGCCCACCCGCGATCAGTACGTCGCAGCCTTCTGTCGACTGCGTCGCTTGTCGCTCGCCTGCAATCTGCCCTCCGCGTTTGCTTTAGCACATCGTGTACTTAGAGTAAATAAGGTAATTTGTTCAATTATTTATTTGTAACATTATCAGCACAAACGGCTTGTATGGTCTTTGTTTAGTATTTCTAACTTAAAATTTCATTGTTTCCACATTGTTTAGAATCATGCTGCAACATCGGATTTTTAAGAGAAAGCAATAAGTACATAAATATATTATTTTTATTTTATTTATTTACACTTTGTTGTTTTATCAAAAGAACGACTTAATGGTAAAAAGGCACTTTCTCCTAGCCAACCTTGGGGCTATACGACTATAGTAATGGTATATATAAACTCGGCCAAGTGAACAAAAACATATAAAATAAAATTATGAATGAATAAAATATGCAAATATAATACATAATAATAAACACTTAAAATATACATATATATACACATACATATTTTTTTTTACATATTTATATCTGGCAAACTTTGGTATCATATCACACCAGTGAAAGTAATACCAGTGAAATAAAAATCCCTAAGCGACAATACAAGATCAAGTCTTGGATATACAGCAGTCTGATTTGATGCATAAATATCAGAGATCGGTTGCACAACAAAACTGAAAGTGTCCAAATAATTTAATTCTTAAGGCTACCCTACTGCAGATATAGGAACTTCATTAATATTAGACTCATTATTCTAAAAACGCACCACGAACAATCAGAACTGGAAAAGACGTCGAAAGACACCAATCACATGTGGAAATATATTAATTACCATTAAGAATAAAACTATTAATGACCTTATAAGTCACCCCAACCAAATCAGTAAAGAGAGTCAATAGTTATTTCGCTAACATTGAACGTGGGCTTGCTCAAAACATAATAAACAACCCTTCACTCTCAAGCAACAAGTTAACTCACAATGCTTGAAACCCTGATTCAATTGTTCTCCTCCCATCAGAAATCACATCCATAAATAAAAAACCTTGAATGTCGACTGTGCTGTTGGATGGGATGGAATTCCATCTAAATAGTTAAAAATAGTTTGGTGATGTAATCATTCCCGTATTGACCAAAATCTGTAATCTTTGTCTGGAAAAAGGACGGTTTCTTAACTCCCTTAAAATATTTCTTATACATCCATACAAGGGAGGGGACGGAAATAATACTGACAATTATAGGCCTATATCTATACTGCCGTCAATCTATAAAGTATTCTAAAAATTCTAAATTACAGTTTAATTAAATTCTTAAGATAGTAATTTTCTTCCAGAAACAGTTTGGCTTCAGAGCACATCGATCGACTGAACATGCAGCTGCAAAGTTAGTCGACCTTGTTGCTGAAACTCTTGACAGTAAAAACAAATGTTTGGCAATTTTTCTTGATCTGGCAAAGGCGTTTGACACGTTTCCGTCTCCACCCTTCTTAAGAAATTATAGTGCCTAGGTGTCAGAGGTCATTGTTTAGACATATTTAAAGATTATCTAAAAAATAGATGGCAAAAGGTAAATATTGGCAACTTTGAAAGCAATAATGTCATCTGTGACGTATGAAATCCCTCGAGGCAGTATATTGGGTCCCACACTCTTTCTAATATATATCAATGAGCTCTGTCAGATGACACTAGGATCATGGCAGCATTGCTACCTTCGCCGATGACACTGCTATTGTGTTTCACGAGATGTGGGAACATACATACAGATATGCTCAGAAGTATATATACTGTAATGAACTGGTTACATAGTAATCTACTAACAATTAACGTGACAGAGACCAAATTTATGACTTTCTCCTTGCGTACAACCACAAAACCTCCAAACCTCCACTACATCTCATTCTAAAAGCCCATAACTGTGGCATATATACCTCTTTGATAACAAACTGTGCATGTCCTAACGTAGAATCTGTTCCTACCATTTACTATTATATGCTACTATTCCTACCATTCGATTTATAGGCAATATAGGGTAAAGAAAACAGTAAACGACTACTATTCTATCTTTATATTTATTTTGTATTTTTTTGGAAATGTTGACAATAACAAAGTACAACAGGTGATCTTATCGCTAAAAACAATCTCTTCCAGAGTACAGATGGTGCAGAGTGGAGAATAATTTAATATAGTAGAAACATTTAAAATATACTGACATAAAATAGTTGAGATTTGTAAACATCATCCTATTCATATGTCACCATGGAGGTTAAGCTATGTACATAAACCACTTGGTCCTTCACCAGGGTCATCAGAATCGATTAGGGGTTCAACCCCCAAGGATTCATTCTCGATGGAGCTGAATGAGATTTGATTTTCGTCATCAGTGTCACTCGTCATTCCGACGCTTATTATGAACTCCTCTAATTCATCTTCTTTTGTCACATCGTATGTCCAATACTCCTGTTCAACTCTTTTTATATGGTTAATTTGTTTTTCCAGTCTTCTTGTGTTATTGATGCTATAGCTTGTTTGATCAATTTCTCTATTTTATTTTCACGTTGTCCAACCGCGACTCGTTTTATTATGTTCCATATATGCTCTATGGGATTGAGGTCACAGTTATAAGGAGGTAATCTGACAACCTCATGGCCTATGCTCAAGCAGCAATTCGTCTGCCACGTACCGTTTCTCAGGAAGATTTTTTCTCATATGCGTCAGCAGTTCCGACTTTGTCCACGACACTTCATATGGGATGTTATGCTCTTCCATCCACTTTTGTATGTCTCCTTTAGGGGTTGCAGTAGTGGGAGCTTTATCTAATTGCATATGATAGGATGCGTTGTCCATGACTAGAATGCAATTGTTCGGCAGATTCGGAATCAGTTTTTCTTTAATATATTTAAAAAAATTACAACCCTCCATGAAGAAAATTTAACATAATTCCCACCATGGCTTTCTACAACCGCACCTCCCGTCACGGTGGTGCCGTGCATCCGCATTTCCTCGATACGGAGGTGTTACGTACCGTTCGGTCCAAAAAACATTTTATACCGCAATCCCATAAGTTGTGGAACGAACTGCCTCAAGAGGTCTAAGGTCAAGAGGTCTGTTATGCTACGATTCTTAAAGAAAGCTGTGAATAGGATTTTGCAAGGTCGTCGGCGTACTCGTATACCTCCTGGTATTGTTGGTGTACATGGGCGGCGGTAACACTTACCATCACGTGGGACCGCTTACTCGTTCGCCTACTTCCCTATAAAAAAAGTATGTGTCTAATTTTATATGTTTATATATTGCGACTCCCCCCCCCCCCTCCTCACGCCTGATCGCGACCCCCATTTAAAGAAACGAGGACTATAGACCATACATATAATAAATAGTAGCTGGAAAACAGAAGGGGGGGGAACTATAATGAAAATACCATTAGCTCTATAGATTCGGATGTAACGTTAAGTTAAATTAAGCACCTGTTAAAACAAATACCGTGGATAAAAGGCAAATTATCATTTTAGGCGTAATTAAAAAGCTAGAACATATATTTAATTGATGTTTAAAAAGTTTCAGAGTATATATAAACTTTGCTTTTAGATCACGAGGTAGTGAGTTCCTTTGTCATTCTACTTAAGTACAAACTTTTCGATTATTACCTGCACTGTGGTATGTCCGAGAATCAAAAGAAAATCTGGTCATGGTCATGGTCTGTGGTATGGTCATTATGGTCCGAAACCCACTGGTGATTGATTACAAGGCCTCTGCCTCTGCCTTGTAGGTCCACATCAAAAGTCGGAAAGAAATTATAATGCTGACATTACCTATGATCAATGTTAATTGAATCAATTTGTTGTGTAAAATAAAGACAGATTTTAGGTAATGTTAACACTAGAGTGCTCGCGCCTCAAGATGTTCTCTGAGTGCTCGCCCGGGTTACATGTGCACATCGATTTGAGAATACATACTAGATGTTGGTCTAATAGTGTTCTATGTTGTATAGCTCTCGAATTCTTTTATTCATGTGTTTTGTAAACCGAACATTATTATTACGTAGTACGAAGTATCAAAATTGACTTTTTAGTGAACCCCGCTTCATCTGGTTCACCCCCCGAAGCTGACAACCTTTAAGAACTTTGATGTGGATTATTTGATAAGAACGTATACAATCTTTCAATGGAATCCGGCAATAATGTAAACAAATATTTTTTTTTACATTGACACCTGGTTGTCTATGTTGATAGTGATGTACCTATACTGATGTCAAAGTGGGTGATCGAGCATTGATCATTGAGATATAGTTCACTGTTCACTGCTTCACCCTAAGTATTTTAATTATTCTAAAATAATTATTAAGCAAATCAAATCAAGGTAGAACCTATTATTGTGGACTTTTTGTGTACGTATCGATTTTTTTCTATGAAATCAGGTATCACTTTTGTCCAAATGTTTAATGGGAATGTCTAAAATAACCATCGCACAATCATGTTACACGATCACGATACATTATTATACAAAGAATTATTACGGCCTAATTATGCATTAACATACGTTGTAATATTTTAGGCTTTTAGTACAGAAATGAAATTAATAAAAGGGCTTGTACAATATTTCAAAACTTAGGGCAAGGCTCTTTAAAAAAAGTACTTAATTAAATTCTTTTAGAAAATTTAATCTATTCAATTAATTGTTAAATAAGCTTCAGGGCCATGGCACCTGCGCGGTCTTGTGGCAGCTTGACGGCGCGCCGCGCGTCACTCGCTTGTGTCAGAGTCATCATCACTCCATGTGTCACCGGTCACAGTTATTATAAAAGGCTTTGTTACAGCGTCGCTAGCCACATCCATAATTCCGTCTAATGTTTTCATCTGTTCCTCTTCCTTTTGAACGTGACCGACACATTTAGCCCATTGTTCATCCCCGATTCTCGCCAAACCTTCTTTTAACAATATTTTAACTTCTGCCATTTTAAATGATTTGTTTTTTCTTCCTACATAGGACTTTCTTCTTCTTCTTCTTTTCAGCCCTTGGACGTCCACTGCTGGACATAGGCCTCCCCCATTGTTCGCCATTTAGACCTGTCGGCAGCGACCTGCATCCAGCGGGTGCCCGCAACCTTTATGAGGTCGTCTGTCCATCTAGCAGATGGACGTCCTCGGCTTCGTCTGCCGGTACGTGGTCTCCATTCGAGAACCCTTCTGCCCCTTCGGCCATCGGTTCTTCGAGCTATGTGCCCTGCCCACTGCCACTTCAGCTTGCTAACCCGAGCTTGCTATGTCGGTGACTTTAGTTCGTCTACGGATCTCCTCATTCCTGATTCGATCATGTAGGGAAACCCCGAGCATAGCCCTCTCCATAGCTCGCTGTGCGACAATGAGCTTATTTATGAGGCCCATAGTCAGAGACCACGTCTCGGTGCCGTAGGTCATCACTGGCAACACACACTGGTCGAAGACCTTCGTCTTCAAGCACTGAGGTATTTTGGACGAGAAGACGCTGCGTAGCTTCCCGAACGCTGCCCAGCCGAGTTGGATTCGTCGATTGACCTCTTTCTCGAAGTTGGACCTACCTAGTTGGACCGTTTGGCCTAGGTAGACGTACTCGTCAACAACTTCGAGAATCGAGCTCCCAACTGAAACTGGGGTGGGCACGACATGGACATTCGACATGATTTTCGTGTTGTCCATGTTCATTTTAAGGCCCACCTGTTGGGAAACTCGATTGAGGTCTCCGAGCATTGTGCTAAGATCCTCCAGCGATTCTGCCATGACCACGATATCGTCGGCAAATCGAAGGTGAGTGATGCATTCGCCATCAACGTTGATGCCGAGTCCTTTCCATTCCAGGAGCTTGAAAGCGTCTTCCATCGCATTGGTGAAGAGCTTCGGAGAGATGACATCTCCTTGTCTCACACCCCTCTGCAATGGAATCGGCTCCGTGCTCCCTTCCTATACTCGGACTGACATGGTGGCGTTGTTATACAAACACTTCAACACTTCGATATACCGATAGTCAATATGGCACCGCTGGAGGGACTGTAGCACTGCCCAAGTCTCGATCGAATCAAAGGCTTTCTCATAGTCCACAAACGCTAAGCATAATGGCAAGTTATACTCCTCGGTCTTCTGTATAACTTGCCGCAGCGTATGGATGTGGTCTATGGTACTATAGCCTTTTCGGAAACCGGCTTGTTCGGGAGGCTGGAAGTCATCAAACCTGCGCTCAAGACGATTCGTGATAACCCTCGAAAACAGCTTATAAACATGGCTCAGAAGCGAGATGGGCCTATAGTTCTTCAACAAGGTCTTATCGCCTTTCTTGAAGAAGAGCACCACCACGCTTCCGTTCCATGCCTCCGGCGTAATACCTTCGAGCAAGACGGAATTAAAGAGCTTCTGAAGGACTTTCAGTACCGGTGTTCCACCCGCTTTCAGAAGCTCTGAAGTGATTCCGTCCTCACCCGGCGCCTTGTTGTTTCTAAGCTGTTTGAGGGCCATCCTAATCTCGTACAGGCTGATGTCCGGGATGTCTTCGGTATAGTGTCGGGTCAACTTGGCTCTTGGGTCTTTGGCCAAGTTGCCAACAGGTTTAGCGACCGAGGTATACAACTGTCCATAGAACTTCTCGATTTCCCTCAGTACCTCTTGTTTGTCGGAAGTGACACTGCCGTCCTCCCTCTTCAGCTTCGTCAACTGGCTCTGCCCAATAGATAAGTCTCTTGCGAACACTTTGGAGCCTTTATTCCGCTCTATCGTCTCCTTAATACGATTAGTATTAAAGAGACGGATATCGTGTCGCAAGGACTGGTGAATCCGTCTATTGAGCTGCCGATATGCTTCCGCGTCATCAGGAGTCTGCAGTGTCATCGAACGTCGTTCCGCCAAGAGGTCGAGGGTGTGGTCGGTGAGCTTTTGGGGTCCATCTCTTCGACGATGTCTGAAGAATTTAGACCCCACCGTATGGACAGTTTCTACCAACCTGTTGTTGATATCGTCCACTGCAACGCAATCCTCTAGGCAATCGAAGCGATTTGACAGTTCAAGCTGAAAGCTTTCGGGATTCTGTATGTGGGCAGCAGTAGGTCGGAGCGTAGACTTCATCAGGCGGGACCTTTCCAACTTGACGTTTATATTCAATGTGCCTCTAACCATTCGGTGATCACTACCGGTTTTCACCCTGTGGATCACGGAGACATCATTGAATATTTGTCTTTTTGTGGCCATAATAAAGTCTATCTCATTTTTAACGGAACCGTCGGGGCTCATCCAGGTCCACTTCCTATGAGGCGGCTTCTTGAAGAAAGAGTTCATCATAAAGAGTCCCTCTTTCTCAAGAAAGTCGGCCAGCCTCTGGCCCCTCTGGTTCCGGTGCCCACATCCAAATTGCCCCACTCTCAACTCATCGTCGCCTCTTTTGCCCAGTTTCGCGTTGAAATCCCCCATAACAATATTGTAGTGTGTTTTCGAAGTATGTATGGCTCTACTAATGTCCTCATACATTGCTTCCACTTCGTTATCCGGGTATGCCGAGGTCGGTGCGTAGACCTGTATGACCTTCAACGAATATCTCTTGTATAAGGTATTCTGAGTATAAGGTACGCGACCCTGCTCGACACACTCGTGATGGCTACAACATTATTTACGAGGGACTTGTGGACGATAAACCCTACACCACCTTGGGACTGCTGGTCGCCCTCCCGGTAATAGAACAAGTTGCCGGACTTCAGGGCTATCGTGTCCTCCCCCTCTCTTCGGATTTCTGATAACCCCAATATATCCCAGTGCAACTTGCCTATCTCCTCTTCCAGCTCAGCGATCTTCTCGTCTGTCCTCAAAGTGCGCGTGTTGTAAGTCACCAGTGACAACCTACGTCGGTAATCCTTGTTAGAAGCCCTGGTCGTTCGACGGTGGAATCCCGCCCGGAGATTCTTAGCACCCCTGGCTCCAGCGCTCGACCTGCGCCCGTCGTCCACGCCGGTGTTGCGACTGGAGCCGCCGGGAACTTGGGGCCGTTTTACTTTTTCTGCCATAGGGGGGGGGGGGGTGGGGGGGTGGACCGTAACCCGCCGCGCTGGTCCAGTGCGTGGTGGCGGGTCGCCTCGTTCGTTGGTCGGCAGGGTGCACCACGAGCCGGTGAGGTTGGCTTGGGTCCCAGAGATGTAGGTTGGGACCCAAGGGGGTGTAAGGGGTCCCAACCTACATCTCTGGGAGACTTTACCAGTAAAGTAAGGACTTTACCATAGGACTTTACCTGTGCCCAAATGAGTTCAATCTGGTGCTCAGTGATATGGAGGAAGGCGCAGCACAGTTATTCCTTTCGATGCGGCGAGATCGTCGACATATTTTGTTTTATAACTTTCTTTATCGAATTTTGTGAGCAACTGTGCTTTTATTTCGTTTCTTTTATGTCCAAAAACCAAAAAACAAAAAGCAGTCGTCGATAATTAAAGGAAACAGAAAAAACGTACAGAACTCGGAACAATACCCACTCACATTCAGGGCAGTGAACAAACGTTTTTTTTTTACATTTACCGTTTATGGCTCTGGATACAAGACTCTTTTGCCTTTAAAAAATCACGCAATCTGCAACTTCAAATTTAGCCATCATTATTAAAGTTAAAAACCTATTAAAGTTTATTTTATTTAGAACTGACTCAGTGATTCAAATTATTAAATCATTTTAAAATCAATTAGTGAGTAAAAACGATGTACAACGCTAACTTTCCAAAGACAAACAGACTTTGATGAGTAAAAAAATATTATGACAATTTCTTCAAATTATTGAAATTTTCGTCGTCCAAGTATTTTTATTAAAATAACTATCCTAAAGAAGTTATTTGGTGTCGCAATTATTGTAAGAGCAATGTATGATTCATTGAAATGTGAATATGATCAGGATTGATATTCAAATGTAAGTAACTACGGAGTAATCATGTTTAATTGGTTTGTTTACATTATTGCCGGATTCCATTGAATGATTGTGTATGTGTCATCTAGTATATCGATGCATGTGTAGCCCATTACAATACAGCTTTTTTTAAACCAAACTTATTTTAAACAAAGGAAATAAAAAATATATCAACTTTATTTATAACTAAATGGTTGCACAAAGCTAAAAAAGAACAATTTCTTTATAATTACAAACAGAAATGAAATGACAGACGAGAGGGCTGATGATGGTAAGTGGTCACCGCCGCCCATGGATACACCAGGGGGCTTGCGGGTGCGCTGCCGACCTTTCAGAGTCCTGGTCGTTACCAAAACCTTATTTTGGTAATGAAACAAATAATTAATTCTGTATATTTTTACTTTCGTTTATATTTACGTAATTTTCGAGCTCAATACTTCTGATATTGTAATACTGTAAAAATTAATTGCGCAAACATCGATGCACCGAGGGGTTCCATACGCTAATGGCGTGAGCGGGGGTTCATATTCAAGAAATACATAGGATGGTAGCACTGCACTGTAGCGCAGCGCAGTAAAAAAATATTGAATAATTTTACACCCTGCGTTACATATGTAGCCTGCGCGAGCCCTCTAGTGTTAATATTAAGGGATTGATGTTTGTTAAAGTACTTTGTTGGGTTATTAACGTAATGGGTGAAAGAATTTCACAAAGAGACTCGTACGATGATACAAATAAATACCTATAACATCTATAACTTGTATGTACAGAAACATTACGAAAACATCGGCCATCTGCTAATCCGGAAACACACGAATGCGTCATCCACGTCTTCGAATTACCGTACATCTAATCGCATACTTTATTACGAGATAGTTTAGTACTTTATTGCATAGACGTGGATGAAGCGTTCAGGTGTTTCCGGATTAGGCGATGCCCAATGTTTTCGTAATGTATCTATACTTGATTTACTAGTAGTGGAAAATACATGTTTCAAATATCTATATGATAGAAGACAACGTTTGTCTCCCCTATCGGTTTGTTCTCCCTAACCAACGTTCCGAATCCGATGGTCCGATTTTCGGGGGTTTCGCCGTTCTGTAAGGTATTTATTCCTGGAGGCTCCTGGCTCAATAGTGTACTTTTTCATATAAACATGTTCCCGTATAACTATCGGATTCGAATGAAATTAAATACTAATAATATAATAAACTATATATTTTTTTACAGGAAACTTCCATAAAATGTGAAACAAATACTAGATCAGGGAATAAGAAAAACTTGTCAAGAAGTCCTAGTGACGTCGCTTCTTTAGATGCCAAAGGAAATAATTGTAATAAAAATAATATAAAGATTAATGGAATTACCAAATTAAATAAAAGAAATAAGTCGAAACGCGCCAGATCTACAGGTAGCATATCAAAAGATGTAAATGCGACAACTCCTAAAAAGGCAGAAACAACGAGAAAAGCGATTTCAGAAAGGAAGCCACATTTGCGAAGTGATTCCAAAAAGATGAACTCGAGAAATGAATTAATTACGCCACCAATCACAACAATTAATAACAATAAGATAAAATTAGCCGTAAAGAATTTGTCTAGTCCTATGGAAAGCTGTGATGTTAAATTATTAATGGAGGAGCAGTTGAAAATTGAAAAGATGATAGAACAAGAGAAAAATGACTACGAACTTGCTAGAAAGTTGGAGGCGGAGTGGAATGGCAAGCGGCATCCGCGCCGCGCCCCCAAGCGGCGGGAGGCGGCCGCCGCCGCGCGCCCCGCCAAGAAGCTCAAGGTGTGAGCTAAATATGCACGTATCGGCACTTATGCAATATGTATCGGGTGGTCTATGTAGTAAAATTACACGTAGATAAAATAACCAAATCAGTGTCGCCCTTAACGGTTTCGCCGCCCTATGACAGACATTCGATTGTCTGCTGTGTAGAGCGCCTCTAAAGGCGGCCTCCGGCGCCGCACGTGCGGCCACACTCGTCCCGCACCCCTAAAGCCGGCACTGATGCAAATAGCACAATATCAAACCCCAAAATAGTAAACTCTTACTAGCAGAATGTCCAAAATATAAACTGTTTTAAAAGTAGGACTTCAATAAGCGAATTGTCTATTTTTAGTGTTCTGTAGTCAAACATATAACGTCAAACGTATCAGTCTCCGTCACAGCCCTAGTACCTAGAATTTTAAATCTTGTTTGATCACACTACAATTTGGACATTTTGCTAATTGGATGTTTAGCTTTTTAAACGTCTTGCTATTTGAGTGTTCCACGGGTTTGATCAATTTTCGATATGAACATTTTACGTTTTAGACTTTATAATTTATTGGGCATTTAGCTACACAGACCATCGCACATGGAAGCAAATACACCATCACAAATGAGTGTCATAAGACTATCATTATGGTTACAAATCAAATATGCAAACTGCTGATTTCACTCACAAACTGTTTCAAACGAACATGTTGCATGTGTGAACTCATAGTGAACTACGTTTCTTCAAATCTGTTTGTAAGGCGGCCCCTAGATCTACAATAAAATTGTACAATACATATTATTGAATCGCGCTTTGCACCGAACTTATTTTAATACACTCCCTAAACGATCAAAAATATTGCACAATATTTGATTGTATGGGGGGCCTCTAAGGGTGGAAACGCACTGAGTTGAAGTGAACCTACAATAATACACGTGATCTTTTTATTTAATATGTACACTTGGCTGATGTCACTCGTATCGCGTCATTCGTTTCTAACATTTGATCGGAGCGGTCGCTTGCTCGGCAGCAAATTATATTCTTTTTTCTGTTATTCTCCACGAAGATGGATTTTATCTGGCTGTTCTTTGTATTGATTTTTTGCATGATAAACGAAATATTGAAAATAATTTAATAAAACACCACCGTTCTCATCGGAACGTCAACGACTTTACACACACACACTGAACTAATTCGTCACAGTCAGCAACTGTTATTTAATGTAAGCTAAGTGTTTCTAAACAGTGTCTTTACTTTGCCAGCGACTTCCTTCGTGAACTTGTAATTCCCGTGGGAACTTCATCATTAATCTGGATAAATAGTATCGTAAATGTTAAAGCATATACGTTATAACTGTGCCAAGTTTAATTAAATATTCGTTCAAAGATTTTTGCGTGATGCGCGTTTAATCAAACGTACAGACAGAGACAAAAATTCCAAACATTATTGATTTGGGCTCTGCATCACATGTACTTTACACTGCAACGACTTTTTTAAAAATATTTACAGACACGGCTCTGTATTATTATTGTTTTATTATTTAGATTAGAGATGAGATGAGATTTGGAGGAACTGATGCGTTCGCATCGCTGTGACGTAGTATCGCGTAAGCTTAGTCTGTTTCCAGCTTAATGTACACATAAATGAGGCTATCAGCGCAAAAGTGGTGTAACCCCAGACTACTTATTATGAGATAATGAGGAGTTAAAATTTGGTTGAATTGTTTTTTAACCTTGTTTCTTTTGTGAACATTATTTTAACTGTTTTTAATTAACTTTATAAAAAGAACCTCTAAATCTATAATATTTGTGTACCTTTGTGATAATTAAGCTTAAAATAAAAAAAAATGTGGATTACACCACTTCTGCACTTATGATATTTTGGTTTAATTTTAAATAATAAACAGGTTACACCAAATAAAGACAAATTTAATAAGAACACAATCAAAATAGCACAACAAGGGTTATTCTTCATCTGTCTCATCATAATACGCTACATCCCTGACACTGTTTGAACTATTTAGATTGTTATAAAAAGTGTGATGAACTGGCGGTATGAACTGCAACAATTCAAGAAGATCTTTCTTCTTTTTTTCAGCGATGGTTGGTTTTTCCAGTGCATCTAGGTGTGCTATGGTCACTGATTGCCGTTTTTTTACACTGACTTCATTAAAGAGGACTTCTTCATTATTAGAATACTTGTAGAAAAATGAAAATTGATGAAGTTTATGGAATTTCAACCACTGAATTTTCAACCATTCTACCTTGTTATTATCAAGCGAAATTTTTCGGTTTGTTATATTTTTTTCCAGTGATTTAGAGGAAAAAAAATCCCTACCTGTCATTCTTATTATTTTAAATGGTTGTTTTTTGCGAGCCGTTTTAATTACTTCGAGCCAGTTCTCTGGAATGTATACTTCTTTGAAAAATTTTTTATTCTTCTCTATTAGGCCAAAATCTTGGTCGCATGGTAAGTATGAATGCCCACTGACCAAAAATTTATGATCTATTTCTTCAATAGTAAAGTCCGGATGCGATACCACATACTGACAGAACAACGATAACTTTATGTTTCTATTCTGTCCTCCGCATTGGTCAGAATACATGATTACTTTTTTAGTAGTCATAAAATTTTTAAAAAAGTACAGCAAGCAAGATCCAATTTCTTGGGGTCCTCTTGAGGCATCTGACTCGTCCCAAACAAACATGTAGGCATCATCTGTCCCCATGTTGTGAATCCCAAAGCAAAAAGTCCAAAGCTGTCTTTTGTAATACACGATTCCAGTGCTCAACACTGGAGTAGGTAGGGTTTTCATTAAGTCAAAGGTGATTACAGTGATGTCAGTTGATGATTTTGCCAAAGCCGTATCGTCTTTTAATCCCTGTCTGGCACTGTCTGCTTTCCTCTGGTGTAATTCTTGTTCACGTTGCAACTCTTGTTTTAGCTGTTCACTCTCAGCACATTTAATTTTGTTGTTGAAGAGATCACATTTTTTGCAAGAATCACTAATGGGTGCATGGAATCTTAAATTGAAACTTTCATTAAAAATTTTGCTGAACATAAATGATGAAATTGGTTCAAGTGTATCATCTTTATAAAGAGAATACATTCGTCCAAGGCTCAGGTCCGGTGAAAGAAATCTCCTATTCTCACTTTTATGTCTGGTATAATGAGACTCATAGACTGGAAACTGGCCAATGAATTGTTTTACCTCTGCGATCTTATTGTCTGGTGTTTTGTTTACAGACCTTTGTCGACCTCTCTGATCAATGGGTGGAACATGTTGCATACTTTTATGCTTCAGCACCCTAGTTACACGTCCATCAGAAACTTGAAAAGTTTTTAGGAAGAATTTCTTACACACCTGAAATTCAACACCATCTTCACCCAATAAATGATAAAGGTGTGTTTTTTGCCTTCTTGATTCCTCTCTTCCTGTATAACTTCTGCATTTGTTTGTCACTCTAACTAATGAGAACAGTAATGCATTCTGAGTGTCAAAGTTTGCCAATGAGTAAAAGCTTCTGAATATTTCCAGCTGTCGTTCCTCGTTAATTTTTAGATGAAATTTTTTAGGACATGGACATTCACCTGTTTTAGGTGTCTTCGCAGGAACAATGGTCTTTTTGTGGTTTTCATATTGTTCGCCTTTTGCTCGTTTTAATTTAAGGATATTTCGCCGCCAAGTCTCTGGCCTTTTCACACACTTTCTACTTTTGAGGATAGGAGTTTCGTCTGTAATGTCAGCTGCTGGTGTGCTGATTTGAGCTTCTGCCGATATTGAAGTAGACGTGCTTGGTAGTGGCAGTTGTAAAGTTGTGACTGAACTGGTTCTGCTTTGTTGGACTTCTTCAGAGTCATCGTTGCATGATGAGGGCGCAGGAGATGGTAGATATTCAGAGCCAGAATCTTCAAAATCTCCAACTGTAACCAGCATTGATTAAGTAAGTAATTTATAAAAGTAGATACCAGTTCGTATCTAAACGAAAACAGGTTTGCTTATAATTTGCAATAAGTAACACAACATTTTAACTTACCTGAAGTGATATCATCTTTTTCGTCCATGGTTAATCACAATAAAACTCGTTTGATGGGGTATTTCGGTTATAATTACAATTCTCAATGAATTTTTGTTTATAACCTCTTAATTTTACCAAACTGACAAGTGACAGTTTTGACGTAAGCCACAGACAAACATAGCGTTGCCCTGGTTCAAAAGTGGTGTATACAGCTTACACTATTCTTGCACTATAGTACTTGGTTGTAACGGCCCGTGCAAAAACTATGTTTCTAGCGTCATCTGTTTTTGGATACAAAAAGGTGGCTTACTCGACTATTGCACTGAACATTTATATTGTAAAGAACATATCTTACACCAGAACCGTAACCAACGTAAATTGTGGGTTACACCACTTTTGCGCTGATAGCCTCAAATATGCAGATGTATGTAAGCATTAAATACTTTTAAGAGACATTTGAAGTGCGCAAACAAAGTCTTGCAATCTCACACCCTATTTGTTATACATCTTGCTATATAATGACACGAAAGCATTGTACTAAGCAGCCATTTCCTGTTCGTATTGTATGCATCTTTGGTGTGTCTTCTGTCGACACCGTGTAGCGTTTAAACGTCCTGTGGCAATCTGTCGCTATCTCAAACTTTATGCATTATACGAATTATACGATAACACATACTAAACCAATGATGGGCACTTTTGTATGAAACCTGGCCTGACCACCAATACAATAATTGTAAAGGATGTCAACTTTATGACTGTAACCTACAATTACCATAAATAAATATTTTGTATCCCAGCTTAATGGGGTATATATAAAAATGGTGCTTGGTAAATAAAAAACTTAATAGTAAAAATCGGGACCTAATGAGATCCGAGTCTATAACGGCTGGGCCATCTTTACTCTCATGTACACCTTTGGAGTGCTCAGGTCTCTGACCAAATTAGACACCCTGGATGATAAAGTCCGCTGAACTGTCTCCACGGCATGTATCGCCTAGGGCCCTGTACTTCGGCCAATTGTGCTTCAGGCGGTGGTTATATAGTCTCTCCCTTATACATTTTTGAGATATGTACTTATAATGCAGATATCTCATTTCCCCGGTACTTTAGAGCCTTTGTTGTCATAATAAAAATTTAAGCTTATGTTAAAAGCGTTCATTTGGTATTAACGTGGTTTGTATATGATATAGGTACCGGCCAAAATAACGTACCTATCATTCATTGAATATCTATTGATTAAAATTATAAATATCTATATAACAAAATTTTAGTGGTGCTAAACTCACACTCATTGCTCACATTGAGAAACTTATGCTCAGTCTGTTCGCGCGAGGCCTACTGCTTATTTGACTCGGCACGACATTATGAATAAACTATTGTTAATTTACGTAAAATGTTTCAAGTTGTCCATACACGGATAAATAAATACGCTTTATGTACACCAAAATAAACAAAAAATAAAAGTACAAGTGATCACTTTATTGTTATCTATCTCAGCGGGTTTTAGCGGACCCAAGCACTGCAAGGAGGGCGCGGGCACATCTTTTTTAAATGTACCTACTAAAATATTTGCAGGAATACATGTAGTTATACTAATTATAATTACATGTTCCCTTTGTATTTTGACAGATTATCAGCATCCATATTTTAGAATTTGAGAGAAGTTGTATATCTATTAGCTAATTATAACAATAAATGTTATAATTAGTTGTAATGTTGTTATAATACAGACGATATACAGTGGTGGTCACATAATTAAAGACACTCGGGAGGTATTAAGTTAACTGTGATTTTTGATTATTTATTTTTTACTTTAATACATTAGGAACTTGCAACAATATTTAAATCATTCGTATAGGCATTGTGAGATGTTAAAATTAAATATTTTCGAGAAAGTTGGGGCGACCTACATTATTATTCGGTTTAACTATATTTCAAGCTGTATGAATTGAACAAAGGTATGGCCAACTAATTAAAGACACACTAACTAAGTAACCAAGAAAAAAGAGATATATATTAAAACGAAGTTTATTATAATTAATTATAGACATATTTTAAAGACATTATAGTAAAATTATCAATATTTTGTCACATGTCCTTTAGCAGCAATAATAGCCCGACATCGCTTTCGCATTGAACTGACCAATTTGTTGCAAGTTGATATTGGAATTTGCTCCCATGTTTCTTTAAAAGCCATATAAAGTTGATGAACGTTAGTGGTACGTTTTGTGGCCACCATTTTCTTCACAAGGTACCACAAATTTTCAATAGGGTTGATGTTGGGATTGTACAGGGCCAATCTAAGACCGTTATTGATTGGCTCCGTAGAAAGTCTTTAACCACTGCTGCTATGTGTTTTGGATCGTGATCTTCTTGGAAAGTCCAAACCACCGGCAAACTTTATTCGGCATAGGGTAACATAGTTTCCTCTAAAATATTCTTGTACTGGAATTTATCCATATTGCCTACAATTTTCCTGACAGCTCCAACACTCCTACCCCATGTTTGACTGTTTTCTTCGTATACTTTGGATCCATTTCTTTATTCGGAGGACGTCTCACATATTGTTTTTCGTCAGAATTAATCATTTTAGTTTTTGTTTCATCCGAAAATAGTACATTTTTCCACTCACATTCAGTCCAGTGTTCATATTTTTTAGCAAACTCTAATCTAGGTTTGATATTTGCTTTCTTTAAAAATGGCACCTTACGAGATATTCTTCCAAATAAGTTTGCCTCACATATCGCCTTCTAATTGTTCTTGCCGACACACCTATCGACCCTCCTGCACCAAATACTTCCAAACGAATAAGCTCTGATCCTTTGAACGGTTCTTTTTTGGATAACAATATCATTCTGGAGTCTTCACGTGGGGTTGTTTTTCTAGGTCTAGGTTTCCTAGGTACGTTTTCTGTTGTATTAAACTTCTTGAAATGTTTGATAGCATTCATGGCCATATCTTTAGAGCAGGGGTACTCAAACTTGAACTGCTTGCGATCTACCTCAATATTGTTAGACTACGATCGATCGACTCTGAGAGGCTGCAAGTATGTGTGATGCAGGATCGTCGTCTAGGTAGGGTGTATCGTGGCATAGATATTAGTTTTCCGCACAATATGCATTTTTTTAGTCAAGGTAGATTTTAGAGCTCACTATCCATAATGATCCTGTCCTTTAATTTCATATTTACATTTTTCGGTTGCATGAGTAAATAATTTTCAATGTTTACATTTCGTTAGATTGAATGACATATATGACATTGAGTAACTTCATACAATTTGAGCATTGAATACTTTAGTGTTAACGGGAGTACCCCTTACGCACCTTTAAAATTGACAGTGATTTTTTCCCTATCTGTGCCACCAGTGGCACAAACTGGTAACGAATAAATGGTAAATGGACGCGCATCACGCGTCGCAACGTAAGACACGGTTGCGCTGCGAATGTGATAATTTCGCGAGGCGTCCATTCGCGCCAGCTAGCAGGACATAGCAGGTAATTCAGTCCGATTGTGCCACGTAATATGAGAGTCTAATGTTGAGTGGTGGAATAGAGTTTGTAATATTAGGGGTTAAAGTATGAAATTGCCGATTTGTACCGAAAAATTAAAATCGTTTTTTTTCTAAAATGTAACATATTTATTTAATCAAAATATTTACCCTCATTATCTATACATTGTTGCCATCTAATCGGAAGTTCATTTATGCCTTTGCGGTAGAACTCTAGGGATGTAGATTCGACAAACTGTGTGAAAGCATTTTGTACTGCCTCTTGGGAAGAAAATTTTTTACCACGTAGAAAATTGTCCAAATCACGAAAAAAATGGTAGTCTGTTGGAGCAAGGTTTGGCGAGTACGGAGGATGACGTATGGTTTCTAACTGCAGCTCCTATAGAGTTACAACGGTTTCTCGTGCAGTGTGAGGTCTTGCGTTATCATGGAGCAATAATGGTGAAGATCGATTCACGAGTCGGGGCTGTTTCACTGCTAGTTTCGCCATCATTGTTCGAAATTCGGCACAGTAAACATCTCCTGTTATTGCTTGACCAGACCTGAGAACGCTATAGTGAATAACACCATGAATAGACCACCAAACAGTTACCATTACCTTTTTATTGGTAAGCTTTGCCTTTGGGCACTGTTGCGGCGTTTGACCTGGGGTAAGCCATTGCATTTTTCGCTTTCGGTTATCGTAAAGAATCCACTTTTCGTCACATGTTCATTCACAATTCGATCCAATATTCCTTCATTTCTGTACCGATCCAACAAGGCAACGCAAGTTTCAACACGCGTTTCTTTCTGCAGATCAGTCAAATCATGAGACACCCATTTTTCATATTTTTTTATCTTATTGATTTGATGCAAATGAGTCAATATTGTATGTAAGGTAACGTTAAACCATGCCGCTAATTCCTGGGTAGTTTGACTCGGATCGGCTTCCACCATCTCCTTCAATTCAGCGTTATTCACCTGTGTGGGCGGTCTTCCACGTGGTTCGTTCTTCAAGTCGAAGTTTCCATTACGAAAGCGTTTAAACCAAAAACGCACGATTCGTTCATTAGCAGTCTCCTCTCCAAACGCAGCATTGATATTGCGAGCCGTTTCTGCCGCGTTAGTTCCGCGTCGGAACTCGTATTGAAAGATTACTCGGATTTTCGAAGTATCCACCTTTCCCGTCTAAGCTGAATAAAAAAAACAATTGAAAGTCGAAAATCGAATTTTGCGCATTTTTTAAAACAAGAACCTCATAGGTATCATGTGAAAAAAGTTTCACTCGAAAATCTCACACCATGAAGGTTTTATGTCAATTCAAAGTATCTATTACTATAAAACGGCAATTTCATACTTTAACCCCTATTATATTAATATTTTCTATGACAACTTGAAATGTGACGACTTGAATTGTTCTAATCTAACCTTTTACCGGCGAATGAATTGTACACTGCTCCGAATTCCACCCTGTTTCAATCTGAGACGGAATTATATGCCAGGTGGATTATATGCTAAATCACACAAGCGATTTTCGGGTGTAGGCGATAAGCGAACCGCGTTAACGCGCTCATGTGATCGCAATATCGCGGCATTTTGGCATTTGTCGCCGCTACGTCTCCTAGGTCAAAATACCGCAATGATAACGCTTGCTCATCACCTTCGGCTTTTATTTTGAATCGTCGTCAAAGTCACCAATCCGGATTTTGCAACGCAATGAATGCCGAAAGTGCAACAATATGAGAATTACGAAGAGCCAAGTGGAAAAGTAGGCCTGTGCTGTGTGACGCGCTTCGAAACCTTTTCGTATCAAACGAATACAAGTATTGATTAGTATTTACTCTGTATAAATGGAAGTTGATTTTATTTATTACCCTTGTTAATAAACTTATTCCATTTTTGTCTGAAATGCTTTGGTTTCAACAAAACATTTCCTTGCCTCCAATAAATATTACATTAATACATCTATTTTAAATTAGCAGTTTTCCATACATACGAGTATTAGACTTAAAAAATATAAATTCGTTTTTTTTTCCTATACAGAAATGCTCAGGTTGTTTAGAACAAGTATTTTTTTTATAATTTTTCGAAACTAGAATGAGTTTTATTTTAAGAGGGAAAATTGCGTTAACCTGTCCAGTTCATGAATCATACATATATCAGACGAGCATAGTCCAAGCTGCAGCCATAGAATGTATTTTGTTATAAAACACAAGCAAAATGAAAACTACCTTAATAGCAATACATATAAAAAATAACCCATTTTTGAAGCTTCGATATCATTATGTAGGTTATTAAGTATCACCAGGTCAAATTCATTTTACGTATTTCTTATTTACTGTATCATTAATTTCTTGCAATAAGTTGAATACCGTTTTAAAAATCTGTTATTAGTACCCATGAGCACCCCATGGGCCCTGTTTTTTTTTATTAAAATGTTTGTATTTTATAAAGAATGACTTGCTACGGCTGCGGTTTTTAGGGATGTTTCTGTTATATCTGTTATTTCTGTTTATATCAAGTGAAGCTTATTGACCTTCGTTCAAGTATTAGTTCATTTCATACCGAATACATAATAGGTAGAGAATCTTTGTTTTTAGCGTTGTATAAACTACAAAGTAATTTATTAAATTATTCACAGAATTAGGTACCTAATTTATCTTGTATCATACGTCTCCGCTTTGGGCTAAGTGCCCCGCAGGTACGTACTTTGTGAGCACAGCAAAAACCAAGCTACCATTCCTACCCACAGTGGCCTGTGTAAACTGTATTCTAGATATCTAATCATAACTTTATTCTGTCCATCCGCAGCCCTTATGAACTTTTCTACATTAAAATTAAACCATATATCTCACCGATTACTTAACATAAGAATTAAAATTATATTAATTATAGTTTTAATAGTGCTGTGGAAATAGATTAATAAAGTGTGAAATATATTTTCTATATACAACCTTTTTATTTCGGCTCAGTTCTTGCAATATAAGATTTAAATTCAGATTGTTTAACAAAACCTACATACTGAATAGGCACCTACACAACAATGTTTCATAGCATACATTGTATAGTATGGTATAGTTACATAATGTTAACTATACAACAACAAATTTTTATTTAACATTATATGCGTTAATATTAAAAATGTATGTTATGAAATATTGTTTTGTGTAGGTGCCTATTCAGTCAGTTTAGTCCTAACGAATCTTAGTACTTACTTAATAGGTTTCTATTGTAAAAAATCCTTTTGTATGTACTACAAATAAAATTGCAGTGTGGACTTGATAAGAATTGATTCCTTCACCATACAAGAGATAAATCAAGGGCAGCAGATATGGACTGTTTTCATACGGGTATTTCATTTAAGACATAGGTATATGAACCTACTAGTAGGAACCTATTATTTGTTATGTTATGATCAAAATACAACAAAACGAAGCATTATTCTTCGAAGTATATACTACGTGCATGAAATCCTTTGTTCGGTTTAGGACAGATTCTAACACATTTTTAACAACTATCGTTTATCCTTATATTCATTATATTTTTACTAGCGTCCCGCCCTTACTTCAGCTTTTTTTTTTTTTCAAAATAAAAAATAGCCTATATTAGACACGGATAATGTAGCTTCCTATTTATGAAAGAATTTTTGAAATTGGTTCAGTAGTTCCAGAGTTTACCCCCAACATACCCACAAACACACAATTTTACCTCTTTATTATATTCTTCTTCTTCTTCTTCTTCTCAGCCCTTGGACGTCCACTGCTGGACATAGGCCTCCCCCATTGTCCGCCATTTAGACCTATCGGCAGCGACCTGCATCCAGCGGGTGCCCGCAACCTTTATGAGGTCGTCTGTCCATCTAGCAGATGGACGTCCTCGGCTTCGTCCGCCGGTACGTGGTCTCCATTCGAGAACCCGTCTGCCCCATCGGCCATCGGTTCTTCGAGCTATGGGCCCTGCCCACTGCCACTTCAGCTTGCTAACCCGAGAGGCTATGTCGGTGACTTTAGTTCGTCTACGGATCTCCTCATTCCTGATTCGATCACGTAGGGAAACCCCGAGCATAGCCCTCTCCATAGCTCGCTGTGCGACAGTGAGCTTATTTATGAGGCCCATAGTCAGAGACCACGTCTCGGTGCCGTAGGTCATCACCGGCAACACACACTGGTCGAAGACTGTTTATTATATTAGTATAGATTAATTAAATTATTCTTAAAATAGGTATATAACCGTTCTAGGGTATCTAAAACGGGCGATTTTTTCATTTACAACTGCTATTCTTTATAATCTTTCTCCAGATCCCGCAATCTTTTCTATTCCCTCCGATATTACACCTTTGAACTAAGATCAGCAATAAAATAATATTTCAAAGATCCTCTACAAAATAATTCAGCTTACACGGTGAATAAAGATCGCACGTGATAAACAATAGAACATGGAAAATTCTTTGTTTCTGTCATTTAACTACTCCACGGTACCAAAAAGATCGTAACTATACGTAAGTATAATATTAAATAGTGGTCTATTTTTTTTAGTGCATGTTCGCCCACGCAAATATTAAGTATGTTTGTGTATAAGGTGTGTGTGTGTATAAAACAAGACACTTCAATCACAATCTTCAATAACAAGACAACTTTTCACGCGTAAGTACACCAAAAAGTAACATGTTTTTTTTTTAAATTATTAGTTTACATTCGGCCATTGATGAGTGAGCGAGTTAAAACTATACGAAGCATGCGTGAACGACACATTTGGCTACACGATTGTCACCTCATGCGTCATGTAAGGTTAGCATAATAATAAAGAGAAAATACCTTTTTTATTCCGTTGTCCCACTAAAAGTTTCTTTTTGATTTACAATGACATTGGTTCTGATGTAGTACGGTCAGGAAAAAAATGTCCTTACATAATCTAATCCTTATTTTACAGATTCCTCCAAGATGAATTGTGGAAACATAAGTGGATTGTCGTTGTTCGAAAGAGAGTCTTGAACCTGACTGGTCACCTACAAAACATAGTAGTGTATTCAATACATTCCAAACTAGCAGATATGTATAAGACCAGCAAAGGATTGAAAAGAATAACAAAAGGGGCTGTGAGCTTGAGCTGTGTGACCATCATAAACGGGCCTATCCTCTGTTCCCGGCTTAACGTTTTGGGACAACCTGTATATCTGCGAAAGATTTTCGAACACGCCCTGCCTCACCCTCGAACTCTAGGAAAGTGGTAGAACCTAGATGCGGTTCTCATAAATTAATCATATTAAAGGATATGAGTAGTGTGTTATCCATCCGATGATTTATTGAAAATATGCAATAAATCCGAAACTACCATTAAAGTTTTTGTGAAAAAAAAAACATTCGATTAAAATTAAATCCTTTGTACACTCAAACTTTCCATCTAGCTTGGAAATACATTCACTAGAGCAACCAGTTACTTTCAAACATAGGACACATCTTATAAGAGCAATAGTTTAAGTATTGTGATGTTAGACTCAATTATTTTCGTAAAATAGACCCGGCTATCTAGTACAACAAAACGACAGAAACGAAACAAATTATCTTTATTTGAAAGTGTATGAATAGGACAAAGACGAGAGAATTATTTTTGATTTCGAGCAGTTTCTTTTTCGCTTTTTTGTATTACCTACTTTGTGATGATTATAATCCTAAAGTAGTTATTATTTAAGATATTTTTAAATAAATAAAGAATTAGAAAGGCTTCTATGTACACATTGTCCATTATTTGTGAACATTTAGTTTTCCAGTTATTGTAAATATACTATAATTGGACCTAGGGTATTGATAAAACAGAATTTCCCAATTTTAAAATGTATTTGATTAGTTTCAAGTGTCTGAGTTATGACGTTTTGTTGTTAATATTTTGTACCAAAGTTAACATTCCCCACTATAGAATAATTTTGTATCATACTTAAATATAACTCTGTATTCTCAGTTGTAGACGAAGCACGCTAACATACTCGTATTTCTAAGTTTACATTTAGTTCTAATATTAAATGTATTCTTTTGCATTTTTGTCTGTTGCTTGTGATGAGGTTATTAACACTAACTGTGGTTTCGGATTCTAGATACTGTCGTTAATAAAACCAAATATGAGAGTGCGGAGGGTTAGAGAAACTCGTTTAATTAAGAGATACTATTCAAATATATAAATAACTGGACCGTTTCCAGTAGTCTTATCAGATAGTTCTACTAGTAAAACTATATAATTAATAATACATCTGTGGTTACCTGTTTTAAACAAATAAATTTAATTTGAATTTATATTTATTTTTTCTAATTTGTTTGCTGGCGCTACCTCCTTATCAAAGGCGCGATGACGTGCCCGATCACCTACGCTACCATGTGGCGCGCGACTGGGAAGTAGCGCTTGTCTCGCTAGTGCTACTGTCCAAGCTCATTGCTCTACCTCTGTCTTTTGGTGTCGTAAAACGTGACTTCAATTTGTGTACAAGTTGTGCATTCGAGTCTATTTTTAGTTGACGCAATGTAAGAACGTATCGCATCCTCCCCCTTTGCTTTCATCCAAGGCCTTAACCCTAATCTATCTTAATAAGAATCTGCCCTAAACTGAACAAAGGGTGAAATGAAGAGGGTGATAGGTGAGAGTGAAGGGTGATTGGAGTGTGCGGCGCACTGTTCAAGTTTCAGAGGTTCTACCTAGTGAAATAAGTTTATTCGTTTACAAACATTACTAATCGCGATTGCGTCGTGATTTTCCTACCTTATACCTATATAAATAACTAAGCAGCGCCCCTAACGGCTATATATTGACACTTAAAATCTTAATACCGAAAAAGTAGACTTGAATGCGGTACTCGTTTGCAATTGATAGAAACTTACACTAAACTAAGGCCAACCAGTGACGACCGCAATGACGTTTGAATGCTGATAAAGTTTCGTAATCATTGTCGCTATTTTTCTTAGTGCATAAATACGCTACTTTAAGGTTGGGAGCCACTTACTTGGGATGGGCATTGTTTGTCGACATGTCTCGAAAAGTCGATAGTCGTAAACTGTTTCGATCGAAAGTCGTGTGTAAAATGACTAACGGTAGCTGTTCTAGCGGTCGTCACTGGTCAGTCCCAGTGTGGGGGGTTGGAGGCACACATTACCAGGGCCGGCAGGTTGTGTTAGGCCCGAGTATATAGATAGATGTATATAGAGGAATGACTCATAAACAAGAGAATTTTATAGGAATAAAAACTACAAAATAAAATCTGGAAAACGGTTGTCCCCATGGGCCATCCCCAAAACTTCCCGATATTTTCGAGCTCGAACCGCTCGATAATGTAATTGTTCATACTTTATTCATACGTTATGCCTTTTTGTAAATGCCTATATTTTTCAAAAATGTGTTCATACGCTTTCGAGCTCAAAGATCCTAATATTTAAAGAGCTCGGAGAGCTCAAAAACATTTTTGTTACAGTATTAATATATCTGAGCTATTCGAGCTCAATTTTTTTTTGTTTTAAAATTTTTGTATATAACAAAATAAAGAAAACATTACATCTTGATTTGTTTCGACAACGGTATTTTGCGAATAAATAAACCGATTTTAATTGAACTTGAGAAATTTGCTGCAGTTTGTCAAGCTTTAAAGCTAATTTAATTTTAGACCAATCTTGACCAATTGAAGGGTTATTTGGAAGAACAACCAATGTCAAAAAAAAAACGAAATGAGATTTTGATGTCTATGGTTTCTTTGTAATGATGCCTATTAAACGTAAATCACAGTTTTTCGTACAAGCGCCTTAGTCAAGAGATATTACTGGTAAAACTTTGTTTGATATTTGGATAAACAACCAAGGTCAGGTCAGATTATGGAAGAACTGCCAAAGTCAAATGACAAAGGTTATTTTTCGGAAATAATTTGGCAACACTAGCTGTCATCAAGAATATTTTTTTCTGTGTTGAGCACAGAACAATACTACTCTCCCGGCCGGGTGTTGAGTTAGATAGTTTTTGGATTGAATTTTGGATATTGTATTATGGATAACATACCAAGAGACAACTCAGGCAGTGTACAATGGCCGACTAAGAGGAAGAAGAAAGTTTCAAAACGAGAAACGATAAAAAGACGCAAGGTTAGCGGAGAACCTCACGTTGATCACGTTGGCCGTCCCAGAAGTGGTGTTTTAACAGGACGTGACTGCAGGTAAATCATCTTTTTTTTAATAGGTAAATATTGAGCTCCCGACTTTACCGCCTATGATGTTTTTTAATACCTAATCTGCGTTTTCAGGTGCAAAAGGTTACAATGTTTCACAAGACTAACTACTGAACAGAGAGAAGAAATACTAAAAATCTTCTATAACTATGAGAATAAAAATGATCAAGACGCGCATCTTACAGGGCTAATTTCATATAAAAGTGTCCAACAAAGAAGACCAAGACATAACCGTGATGAAGAGGATGATTCGTTTAGCCATGATTTAGCATACTACTACAAAGTGCGGACAAATAATAAAGAGATTCCAGTGTGTGTCACAGCTTTCATGAGTTTGCATGGAATCACCAGAGGAAGGCTGCGTACAATTCAAGCTAAAGTATCTTCAGGTCAGTTACCCAAAGATGGTAGAGGTAAACATACCACAAGACCTCATGCAGTGCCACATCCAATATTGGAGTTAATAAAATCACACATTAGAAGTTTCAAGGGAAGGCAATCTCACTACTCGTTGCGTGACAACCCAAATGTGGTATTTTTGCCAGAAGACTTAAGCGTAAAGAAAATGCATGAGTTATGAGAAAAGTAAGGTTGCCTTCAGAGCTTGTACTGGACCCTCTTTACGTCGAGCCTATAAAAATGACTGCGGGTAAATTAGCAAATTTACTAAATCTCAGTAAATATTTAAGTAAGCCAGAAAATCGCGATTACTACCGTCAAATTTGTAGAGAAGGTGACAATGATGTCATTGATATCGACATTGAAGTTGATGAGGATGATAACAGTGATGGTTGTGAATAAAACAAATAAATTTATCTAGTATGTTAAATTTGTTTTATTTTTTCATACTCATGTTATTTGGAAAAAAAGCATAAGTCAATATTTTACATATTTTATTTGGAAAAAGTGCCTATGTCGAAGTTATTTTTCACATTTTTCATGGGTTTCTAAGGAATATTTTCCTTAATTACAGTCATAAAGTATATGTTGTTTCTTGATCTATTGCATATGTGCCTATACATAATTTCATATGTAGTTATTCTGCCCAAAAACGTTTTTTGTTTATACTTTAAAATTTACCAAAACTGACATTGGCTGTTTTTCCAAATACCCCTTCAATTGTGATGGCAAACAAAACCTTTCGAATGACGTAAAAAAATGAAAATCGGTTGAGTCATTCAAAAGTTATTAAAAGTTTACATACTCACACACACACATACATACATACGTACATTCAGACACCATCTTAAAACGATCAGAATAGCTTCCTAATAGGACCTCAAAACGTAGATCTGATGAAAACTAGATTTTCAAAAATCGGGGTAAAAACTTGCCGATTTTTTTGAAAATTTTCAATTTTCACAGCGGGAAGTTAAAAATTGTTTCAACTCTTCTTATCATATTATTTATTCAATTAAAATAATCAATACAAAAACTTCTTTGCGCAATGTAAAAACTGAGCAGCGCTTTGCGTTTTGGGAAATAGCCTTATTTAATAACTCTTCTAAATCAAGTTTGTCAGTGATGTTGCAATAAATATGCAATATGGCGATACAATTGCGCCGATCTTGCAGCATTGTTGATCTTAAATAAGTTTTGAGCCGATGTAAAACGGAAAAACTCGTACATTCAAACAGGAGGACCCTGAAATCGTGATTGCAAGCGAACAAAACGCACAAACTCTGGAGTAAGCCCTCCCATCCATTCATATTTTTTCAAAAATTACAACTTCCCTCAAGTTTTACGCCTGCTCATTTTGTCTCTTTAAAAGTTGCAAAAACATATCTCTATCACTTATCAATCTGTCTTTATCAAAATCATTTTTATAAAATTTTACAATTTTATCCACATTTGTGAGTGAGATGTCCCAGAATGAATCGTTCCAACGATTTGAAAAATTGCGATCATTGTCAAATCGACTTTTCAGAGACTTAATTAATTGGTCGAAAACTTCAAAGAATGATTTTCTGAAAAAATCTTCAGGTGTTTTAAAATTGAAATTTTCGCTTTTACTTTGACTAATATTTCTTTATGAAATACTCTATTAATTAAAACAACAATCATTACATTCATACAAAAATATAAAAAAATATAGTCCATCAAACTTGGGTCAATTTTTTTTATTAACTTTTCATGCGTTGGTAAAAATATTAATTGTGATTGAATTACAATTGACCGGTTGATCTATTCAATTTGTTAGATTTTACTTCTGCACAGTTGTCCATTGGCACTCGATAGATATCCCTAACAATAGGTACCGTACATTAGCTTATATTAGACAATGGCTCTAAATAACAATGAGGCCGGTGTGTTATTTTAAGTAAAAGTAAGTGTATTATTTTAAGTGTATTAATAAGATACAAAGAAAGAAAATGCGTCTAGGCATTGATTTTTCGAGTGACGAGGAAATCCCCATGTCTAGTGACGTCGAGTAACTTTTCGTCAGAATCCGAGTGGGTACTTTACCCATTCGAAAAATTCCGAGTTGGTAGAGCTACCCACTATACCCACATTATCCGCCGGCCCTGCACATTACAACTCTTGTTGAATACGCATGTTCTACGCATACGATTACTAGGTAAAAAACCTAAGTTTCTTTGTTATTGTTGCGTGCGAAAAGTCATCTATATTAATATACAGCACTAAGGTTAGCATCAAGTGGGAGGTGATTTATTTCATCCATTGAAAGTGACCTGCCACAGGATTGCAAGCCACTTTTGTTAGTCTTAGGGCATTTCTCCCCACCTCTTAATAGAGTAGCTGTTAACAACCTGATAAATTATCTGTCAATTAAATCTAGTCTATACCTACTGACTTTCTGTTATCAGGTGGTGAGAAAGGCCTTTACTATAAGTAGAGTTCCTTTTGTAATACAGTGGTTATGTCGTGGGGAGGAATTTGCGGACTGCACAACTATATATAATGTGGTAATCAGTTGGCGGTTGGGTAGGTTAAATAAAAACGACGTGACAAGGTGTACTGTACTGTTTGAAAACTCAAATATTCTTCAAACTGCAATTGATTTTGCGGTAGGTATTGTTAGAAATTATGTGATACAAATATTTGTTGTCAGTTTGACATTCGATCATTTTAGTTCCCTTTATCTTTTAGTGGATTGGCGATTAAGTTCCTTACATTTTGGTTGTGGATGCGATGGAAGTCTGTAATGGCAGTTGCTAACTTGGGATTTCTTCATAGATGTGGCAGACGAGCGGACGACTCACGAGTCGGTAGTCTAGGTCACCGCGGCCCATGGATATCTGTAACACCAGGAGGGAAGCGGGTGCGCTTCCGACCATGCAGAATCCCATTCACAGCCCTTTTGAAGAGCCCCATGTCGTACATAAGTGGAAAAAGTGTCTTGAAAACAGCACTGTACGCAGTAACTCTTTGTCAAGGAAGTGCGGATGAACCGCCTTTCGATGATTATATTAAAGTTCAATCCCAGCCCACCCCGCACTGGGCTGCGTGGTGGATTATGGCATGAAATTGACCCCTCTCCGAAATCTCTTGCCAGGGGAGGCCTGTGGCCTGTAGTAGGACGTTACAAGCTTATACCGAATCATCCCAGTAGGAAAAGCGTATTAGGATCAACTTGGCCTACCAAAACTGAAGAATGTTTAAGATGGAGACGCCGTATCTGTTGAACAGTGTAAAGGTAAGTTTGTTGGAACATTTTGAGATCGATATAACCACATCGAAGCGTGAATGTAGCAAGCTTTCCATATTTGTAATAAGATTATCATAATTTATCATTTTGTTTTCGCATTTTAACTACATTCCCTTTTATGTTCGTTATTATTTGTAGCGTAACGAACCCCAAAAAGCAATGTAATACGCAGTTAACATCGTCGTGCGGGGAATTCCGAGTGGTACCCTACGGCCGCAGGAGTCGGTCGCGAGTTCGTGAGTGATGAGACAATGTTCTTTTGTGTCGATAATAATGTTTGGACAACGTATGTAATTTTTCGTAATGTTTTTTTTATTAATTAGTCAACTCATTAGTTCATATAATATTAAAACAGCATTCTTTTGTTGAGAGTCAGTTTGTATGCGTGTAAATGTATATTTTTATCTACAACGTATATGAGTATCTATTTTGATATTATTTTTGTTGAAATTTTATTCCCAACACTAAATCACCCCGATTTTACAGACGTCAATGCACTTTTAATATTTAAGACAATTTAATTTTTTTTTGACAAAATAACAAAAAGTTGAAATATAAATAAAAAATCATGAATTTTTATTTGTGATTCCCTATTATAAAACGTAGGTACATCCATCCACTCATCAAACCCCTAAGTCGCAACCGACTCCTGCGGCCGTACCACGGAGAATTCTCACACACGACGATGTCGTTAACTGCGTATTACATTGCTTTTTGGAGTTCGTTACGCTACAAACATTAACCAACATAAAAGGGAATGTAGTTAAAATGTGAAAACAAAGTGATAAATTATGATAATCTTATTACAAGTATGGAATTATTCTATTTTAGTGTATATTATATAAAAAACAGTATTGTTACTAAAAGAAAATACTTACCGATGAAATGTTATTCCCTTATTGGTATAATTACAAGTGTGGAAGTGTTTTCACAATTAGAAATGCAGCAAACCATGTTTACCGCTGTACATTTCAAGAACAACTGAATCACAAGACGCGCACTGATGGGCTACACGTAACCAGTGTGGCGACAAGCTCACCCGAGTTTACGACTTCTATTCTCTTATTCTTTAGATTTGTATGGTTGGAGTGTTTTTATTTCGCTATCAAGAAATTTTTAGGAACAAAACGATAAGAGTATCGATTACGATACGAGACGTCAGGGCTACGAGGTACGAAGGGCGCCTTGAATTGAAGTCGCATTACACAGAAGATGGGCGCAGACACGAGTAAGGGGCGCAATCGAAAATCTTGGGTAGGATGACGAAACCGCTAAAGGCGGCACCGCTCAGGGGTTGGCAGACCTTCGAGTGAGAAGAGCCAAATATTATATAGACAGAATTTAAAAAATTCAGAGAGCAACAACATGAATTCTGAATTTTCTTTCAGCGACCCTGTACCATGCTCTTCTGATGAGGCTACAGAGAGGAGGTGAAGCTCGAGTTGAAGAGCCACAAAAAAGCCGCATACGGCTCGCGAACTGCAGTCTGCCGACTTGCTAATTACTATTCTTTTCTTCCTATCTCAAATGGTTTTACTGATCCATTTTGCTCGTATGCAGTATTATTCTGTATGTCAATTTAGTGTATGTACAAACAACTTAGTTTTTTATGATTACTGATGATGATTCCAATGACATTAGTTCCCATGTCTCTGTATCTTATATTAATTGATCCCTGAAAATAAATAATATTATGTAGTTTAAATGTGCCAGATGAATTATTTATTAGTATCCAAGTATAATATTAACAATCAGGGCTGTGAAAAACAACAAACAAACTGTTGTAAAAAACAACTGTAATGTGGCAATGGTGACTAATAAACAAGTAATACCAGTACCTAGTAACACGTATCCTGGGAGATTTTGCAGCCATTTCAAGAATGCTGTAAAATTGCCTACTCCACCTCCAATATCTTCATGTCCAATCAGTAGGCTCTACAACACCTGAAGAAAATTACAAAAAGTTAATACAGCAAGTTTAAAAACATATACACTAATGAATACAAAAGATAAAAATTATATGTATTATGATAAAAATTGAATTACCAAAGCCTTGTTACAGTCACTGCATCATCATTAGCATTCTTGATAATTCATTTATCCACTTCCTATAGCTACTGCACAGAAAGAACAAATATAATTCCATTTATACATAGATCAACTTCACAGATCAAACCCTTGTCCACTCAACCCTTGGTCAGTGTTCCACGAGGACCTTCAAGCAGCACATCTCACAGGAGGCACATTGAATGTCTTGCACGACACTCACATAACAATCAGCACAGTACCCTCTTATTTACCTTTTCAATTTACAACAGAAATATAGACTGCAAGCACATACAAAACTATACTTTCATTCCCAGTACCCAAAAATCTAACATTGTATAACACAGTTATTATAATACAATTATTGATATAAAGGGATCAATTTCTTTCAACTCTTTTTACAGTCTCACTTTAAATTACCAATATCTTTAGAACACCCGAACTGACTTTTCAAAGTAAAACATCCATCTCAAAATACATACACCTTTATTAGACTTCAAGTCCCTTGTCACACCACATCACAAATACTACACACAAATGCCCTAGCTTACATATTACAGACTTCATTTAGAACTTATACTTCCACATTTTATAGCCTATGTGATACTTGCCACTACTCAAAACAATTAATTTGTAATGTAATAATGCTAATGACAAATTTTAGATATACAACTCATATTCAAATTAAACCTATCTTATGGTATTGTAAGAGCAACTGCAGATTTGCAGTGAAAGCTCACCATCATGTCTGAGGTGGTTTGTTGTTATTCCATGCACTGGAGCCACCTGCAGGGCCGGCGCCATTACCTCCCCAGTTGCCCTGTCCATTTGACCAACTCCCTTGATTCCAATTGCTGCCCTTACCGTTCCAGCCTTGATTACCACCACCTTGGTTCCAAGCTGGAGGTGGACCATTTTGACCCCAATTTTGGTTGTTCCAGTTTTTACCAGAACTGCCTTGTGGGGGACCATTCTGCCAGTTGGGGCCAGTATTACCAGGGCCACCTAAAAATCCACCCCAGCCAGCCTGGTTCAATGCAGCAGCAACTAGACTAATCGGTAAATTAAAATTAGCCGGAGGTCCTCCATTTGGATTTATTCCCAAGTTTTGCATATTTAAAGAATCTATGTTACTGTTTCCTCCATTGTTGTTGGAACCCGTGGAGCCAGTCACAGATCTGTTTCCATCCCAATTGTTGGATCCATATGGTTCATCTTTCCAGTTTGGATTAGACTTGGGTTTAAACTTTGGTGCAGCACTTGATACTGATACTGATGCCCCTTTGATGACATGATCCTCTCCACACAAACTTTGGGCTACTTCAGGATCCAAAAAAGTAACAAACCCGAATGCTCTAAATGGACGTGGGACAAACACATCAGTAACTTCTCCAAACTTTGAAAAGTATTCACGGAGGTCATCAGCAGTCATGTCTTCAGTACATCTACCAACGAAAACTTTGCAGGGCATCTGTGGTATAACACCCTCTTTAGAATTTGGGATGCGGACATCTACCCATCGGCCATCTATATTATGCCTTTGTGCAAGAGCTCTCATTTGAGAAGCATATGTAGCAAAGCGAATGAATCCAAATCCTTTAAAGGTTCCATTTTTGTCTCTCTTCAGCTGCACCATAACAACTTCTCCGAATTGTTCAAAATAGTGTCTTATTAACTCTTCGGTTGATTTCCATGGCAGCCCAAGGCATATCAAATCTGAACATGTAAGTTTTTTCTCCAAGCGCTTAGTCTTGGCTGCTGAGTTTTCAGGTGACACGTCTTCCATTTTACGTTTGTTTTCCTTAGGGAAAACACAAACATATAGGTATTTATTCCATCCAGCGTCATTCGGTGGATGTAGTTTACCATCGCTAAGTCGAATTCCTCTTATTGTTTTGCTATCAGGATGGCGATATTTCAATCCACATGCTCCAGGAAACTGTGCAACTAAAGTAGATAAAAGTAAGGTTCCGTCCAGTTCACAGGGTATCTCGACGGCATTGCTGTCATCTTCGTCTTCACTAACTCTTATATATTGAAACAAGTCATCACCATTGGAATTCATAATGACAATGATGTTATTGGGTCGCAAAATTTATAATTGTTCAACTCACAAATACTAACAATTGGAACAAGAAATAAAAACTAATGCGTAAGATAAGATAGACCTCAACAGAAAATGGATGATAATAGGGATGTACGGTGTTCAGTACTCTAATATAAAATGTCGATGTTTTATTTAAATCGATAATCCTTTAATATTACCTGAATCTATAATGCTAATTAAGAAACATTAAAAAAAGGTGAAAATATTCGATATATTACTACACATTTATGTTTATAAATTACGTGTGAATAATATATTACTTTGTTCCTGTGTATTATATATTTCAAAAAGTCTAATGAGACAATTTTGCCGCCTCGAAACCTTAATTCGTGAGCAAATGTCCTAAATCGTAACGCAAGTAATACAAACATAGATAAACTACAAATAATTAAAATCGATAATTCGATTTTAAAAATAATCTGTTATAGATATTTTGCCTAATGTTTTTTTCTATAAATATAAATTATTTATTTTAATATATCTTGTTAAAAATATTTTACTTTGTACATAAACTCAGGCTTTAACGTCAATAGCTATACTGAGTAAATTTATAATTAAACACCACAGATTTGTCAAAATTTCAAGAAAAAAAATTATCATGTCTACCAATGATGGGACGTAAACGCCAAAAAAATAGCATTTTTTGTGGTATAGATGGGACATCCATTTTTTTATAATCCTATTTATGAATATACTATTTATATACCATACCTATATTTATTAAAATTTGGTATTTGGATTCTTAAAGCTCACACAAAGACGAGCGTTATTTATTTACACAATATTTAATAGCTATAAAAATAAAACGGTTACAGATTAAAAAGAGTAGGTACTTTATTTCGTTCTTATTTTTCCCGAAAAATAGTTGGCTTTTACGTCAATTGAATCGCAAGGTATCGATATGATAATTTATTGGATAATTAGGAAATAGTGGGTTCCGTTGGATACATTTTTAAAAGTCTCAAATAGTTTTGTCTGTGCAAAGCAGGTTTTCAATAATAATATAATATAATTTTGGGTTATCTGCTGTTTAAATGTTCTAATACCTCGAGTGCAGCGTCCATGATTATTGGGTCATATTTTTTATAAGTTTTTAAAGAGCTTGGTTAGTTTAAAACCATATCTGAAAAAGTAAAAATAAATGAAAGTCTGTAAAGTCTAAGTCGTTTACAGAAAAGCTTTCGTCAATTGTACAGTTCTATAACATTATCACGACTTAATTTTTCCTTAATAGGTAATATAATAAATACATAATTATGTTTTAAATCAGCTATTTAAAACGAATCATTTTGTAAAATACCATATAGATATATTATTACTTATTAGATATACCTACGTCTATATAGAGAAATGTTTTCATTTTATGTTTCAGTTTTTCCGAAACACAACTGTTGAGAATTTTTCTATTTGTTTCTGGAATGCCATCAAATACTCTACCTACATATCTAACTTCATCGAAATTGGTCCATTAGTTTAGGTGCTAGGATGCGGACGGACAGATGGAAAACGCAACTTTGCTTATAGGGTTTTAGTTTCGACGGAACCTTAAAAACGGCTAGTAGAGCAGCAAACATAACTTTCATAAATTTTAAATTGTGGCAAATTTAAGCAAATATTTGTGTGTATTTAAGATTTTTTTTTTTCTCACACTCCCGAACTTTCCGACAACCCTACGTAAATTATTTGTTTCTTGTTGCTATACACTAACATTACAAAATCATCCCAATTTACAACTATGACATCCCTATTGACTAATGCCTCGTCCCTTTTAACTACTTTCCTGTCCTTAGAACCTCTACTCTAAGTTGAAAAACACCGTCTTTTATTTGTCATCAAAAGACCTTTATCTGACGAAAACTGATTTCTCTTCAAAGTTTTAAGACTTACAAAAATACGACATGATTGCAATTTATTTTAAATTGAATCTTTGTAAAAAAAACGTGTGATACGGTAAAAAACGTGTAAAAAACAAGCAATGTATCAGAATCCTGTTCAACGTGACATCAATATTTTTGCAAAGATAGAATTTTTCAGAATAGTCTCCACCAATGTAGGTAGGTACCGTATAATGCAAGAATAAAATTCACCCGAACGGAGAAAATCGGATAAAGTTTTTAGCTAACAAACAAAACGAAATGCTCACTAAAGAGGTAAAAAATAATTATGTTGAGAAATAGTAGAATGTTAATTCTTAGTGTAGTCACACTGGACAGATTTGAAGCACGGAGACATATTATCATCCTTAAAGTACTCGTCAGACTGCACGCTAGCGATGGGTAACTCCGGAGTTAATGAATTGAAAGAGTTGAAACCGCGAGCGGAGTAGAAACCCTTAGTTACTCCACCGAACTGTTACTAACTCCGAGGAGTTATCTAACTCCGGGGACTTACTTATTCTTTTGACGTTTCGTTTTTGGTTGGATTGCTGTTCGCTCGCCGTGTGACCGCGTATCGACTAGTGCTGGGTAACTCCGGAATTAATGAATGAAAAGATGGCATGACATTTTTATTACGATAGGTGTATTAAAAGAGTTAAATCCCTTAATTGTTCCATTTACTCCGATTGTCCGAGAATACTCTTCGTGGCGTGACCTTTTTTTTAGGATAGGTGTATCAAGAGTTAAATCCCTTAATTGTTCCATTTACTCCGATCGTCCGAGATTACTCCTCGATGGCGTGACCTTTTTTTTTAGGATAGGTGTATCAAGAGTTCAATTTTTTAATTGTTCCATAAACCTTCTTTTTTTCCTTGTGCTTGATTACCCAGCACTAGCATCGATAGTGATTACATAAAAAAGTTAAGGAGTTACTAAGAGGAGTTGGATCCGCAGGCGGAGTAGGATTAGGTGAGTTAAACTACTCCGAAAAGTCTTGATTACCCACCACTACTGCACGCGTGACGCGACTGGTGTCAAATGTCGCCATATTAACAAAAATACAAAGTACCGTTTTTTAGGGAAAAGGTTAATGCTCATGAGCATAAAAATTGGGCAGCAAACTCTTTTGCAGTATTTTGCTCATTTTTAATTGAGACAGAATCTTTTCTAATTGGCAAAGGAAGAGGACTAAGCCCTGTTTTAACGAACTTGAGTGTATTATGTTATGACTTTACTATCAAGTCTATTAATAAGTCTACTATAGTAATGAGGTCTACTATAGAACCCCTGTTCAAGAGGGTCACTTATTTTGACTCAAAATAAAACAAACAACATAAATAATCAGTTTTATTAATTACTACTACTATAATTTTTCAATATAAAATTGACTTAGCATGCTGAAATGGCAAAAAGCAGGTCATATTTGGTGCAGGACTGATAATCGTTGGGGTAGACGAGTCTGTGAATAGTACGTACCGGGAAGAGCAGTGTGGGACGCCCTCCGGCCAAGTGGATCGACGACTTGGAAAAGTTCATCAGCGTTGGTGTATCTGTAATTTTTATTTAATCGAATGTAATTTTATAATGCCTTCGTTTACCATAACCAGTGATCGGAATAGGTGGGGCTAATTTACCTAAAGTTGGCGAGAAGATATAACATAGAATTGTTAAAACCACGAAATGTATTTATTTATTTTTATCGAATCCCGGGATCCCGAAACTAGTCATACTTCGTAGTACACTGAAATTACAGTTGGATTTTCTAGTAATTCCAATATAATGGCAAATCTAAGATGGAAGCCGAAATGTCAAATTGCTGTGATTTCATTAAAAATCGGTAGGTACCTATAGGAAGGTTGTATTGATATTTTTATCCGATGCTACCTTTCAAAGACTAGGGACTACTAACTGCGAGAATGGTTAAAGCTAGCTGGTGTTTAAACAAATTTTTGAGAGATCCTAGACCCGTTCTCAATTCAATCATGAACAACACAACATGAAGAACACTATAACACAATTCCTTTAAAATATTTCCTTCTCGCTAACATCGTCACATTATTGTTTTATGAACCCTGGTGCTGTCTCTTTCTAGCTTTTATTGGTGTTTTTGTTTCGTACCCGTTGGCTCTGTGTTACGAAAACAGCCGACAGAGGTGCGGGAGGTAAGGTTGGGGGGTGGTCCGCATTCCACGAGCCGACAAACACGGGTCGGGTCATTAACTCCTGTACTGTCGGTTGTGTGTGCACACAACTGACCTTTCTGTCTTATGAATTACATTTACTATTTACTTTTGACTTTTACTATTTATTTTTGACCCTCGCTTATTTTATGGTTTATTGGATCATCTATATACGGTAACCTTAGCTTTAATTTACGGATTACGATTTGGCGCAAATAGATTGTGCCTGTTTGTCTGGCTACTGTCTGTTGTACTATCTGGCAAACAAATCATACGGTGAGTTAAACTTTAATTGTTTTAATTTTGTGTTTTTTTTATGTATCTAATGTGCCTAGTCGAACCTTGATGAAACGTTAAAATTACATGTCCAATTCAAATAATTATAGAAATGTTTGTAGACAGTTTATTAATATTCGCTATTTATACCATTAGTTTTTAAAACCTTTGTATAGTACGTACCGGGAAGAGCAGTGTGGGACGCCCTCCGGCCAAGTGGATCGACGACTTGGAAAAGTTCATCAGCGTTGGTGTATCTGTAATTTTTATTTAATCGAATGTAATTTTATAATGCCTTCGTTTACCATAACCAGTGATCGGAATAGGTGGGGCTAATTTACCTAAAGTTGGCGAGAAGATATAACATAGAATTGTTAAAACCACGAAATGTATTTATTTATTTTTATCGAATCCCGGGATCCCGAAACTAGTCATACTTCGTAGTACACTGAAATTACAGTTGGATTTTCTAGTAATTCCAATATAATGGCAAATCTAAGATGGAAGCCGAAATGTCAAATTGCTGTGATTTCATTAAAAATCGGTAGGTACCTATAGGAAGGTTGTATTGATATTTTTATCCGATGCTACCTTTCAAAGACTAGGGACTACTAACTGCGAGAATGGTTAAAGCTAGCTGGTGTTTAAACAAATTTTTGAGAGATCCTAGACCCGTTCTCAATTCAATCATGAACAACACAACATGAAGAACACTATAACACAATTCCTTTAAAATATTTCCTTCTCGCTAACATCGTCACATTATTGTTTTATGAACCCTGGTGCTGTCTCTTTCTAGCTTTTATTGGTGTTTTTGTTTCGTACCCGTTGGCTCTGTGTTACGAAAACAGCCGACAGAGGTGCGGGAGGTAAGGTTGGGGGGTGGTCCGCATTCCACGAGCCGACAAACACGGGTCGGGTCATTAACTCCTGTACTGTCGGTTGTGTGTGCACACAACTGACCTTTCTGTCTTATGAATTACATTTACTATTTACTTTTGACTTTTACTATTTATTTTTGACCCTCGCTTATTTTATGGTTTATTGGATCATCTATATACGGTAACCTTAGCTTTAATTTACGGATTACGATTTGGCGCAAATAGATTGTGCCTGTTTGTCTGGCTACTGTCTGTTGTACTATCTGGCAAACAAATCATACGGTGAGTTAAACTTTAATTGTTTTAATTTTGTGTTTTTTTTATGTATCTAATGTGCCTAGTCGAACCTTGATGAAACGTTAAAATTACATGTCCAATTCAAATAATTATAGAAATGTTTGTAGACAGTTTATTAATATTCGCTATTTATACCATTAGTTTTTAAAACCTTTGTATTTTCGCGCACAAAGGAGCTTATTTTAAAGCTAATACTGATTTTAAACAACTATCTGAAGAGAAATACCTTTATGTTAGTATGCGTGCAAAGACGGGAGATTTTTTGGTCAATTGCTCTTTTTAATCAAAAATACTAGAAGAGCTATAAGTTTGGATTTTTCTAAGATTATATATATTATAGAGTAAATCGTAGATAAAATTCTGTGCAAAAAATATTACCGATCTAGTTTCAAAGTTACCATAGTTCAAAGCCAAAGAAAATACCAAATATGAAACATGTTACTTGCTTAGCACACGGTATTAACTGCGTAGCAGAAAAAATACGTGCGGAGTATTCAGATACATTTTAAATACATAATAATAATTTTAAAATCTCCTAACAGAATTATTAAAAGAAAAAAATCCTAACATGCCGCTGCCACCAGAACCTGTTATTACAAGGTAGGGTAGTTGGTTGGAAGCAGCTTCATAATTCATATATTATGCCAAATATTATGAACAAATTAAAACAGTTGTAAGACTTTTTATAAGCTCCGATGCTTTGTCGATCGGGCATGCTAAATATATAAGTTTACTGCAAAAGGAACATTTAAAAACGCATTTAGACTATGTTGACGAAAATTATAAAATAATACAATATGCATTAAAGGCTTTACAAAAATCAAACATCTCTAGTTGAATTTTTCGAGACATATGACGAAGTGAGAGCTGCGCTAAGCTGGTGTTTGGGACAATACAAATGAAACTGAAAAATGTTATGGCCAGAAACCCCGATATAGACACGCTTAGACATATGTCTATATGTGATGATATAAGTAAAGGAGATAGAAAATCAATCATTGTCATAGTACACGTACGAACCTTTAACCTCCGTCGACGTTGAAAGATGATTCTCTACTTATAAGTGTATTTTAATCATAAAAAGAAATCGCGAAAATATCGAAAAACTCATGATTAATTTATTTCAATTCTTCAAACGATAAATCAGCGGTTAAAACTGAACACTACGTATCACTGAACACTGAATATGACGATTCAGATTAAGAGCACTGAACGTCAACGATGATATAGGAAGTTGTTATTTCTTTGTAATGTAAACATAGAAAATAGAGTTTGTTATTTAGAGCTTAAGTGCTGAGTGTACCTACTATTGTTTCATGTATTTGAAATTGTATGAAAGAAATAAATCATGTTAAAATATATGTTTCATACAACATAATAAACATGTTTTTCTTTACCTTTACCTTGTTGGTTGTTGTTAATTAACTTATCTTAGAGAGTCCATTGTCTCGCTCGGGCTTACTAAACTAGATTATAAGATAGTCAGGAAGGACGGGGTTCAATCTTGAGATATAACAAGGTCGAACGCCATTCTTTCTTACTGAAGAGGCAAAGTGTTTTTTTAGAATCAGTGATACTAATTTTCAACCGAATCCGAGGCCATCACATTATTTGCAATTGTTTTTTGCGTGAGGGACGCTGGAATTGTTAGAAAATCTAACAATATGAGTAATTTCATATGTACTAAGTAATACGACTATTTCCGGGATCACGAGATTCAATAAAAATAAATAAATATATTTCGTGGTTTTAACAACTCTATGTTCTATCTTCTCGTCAACTTTAGGTAAATTAGCCCTACCTATTCCGATCACTGACCATAACTTATATCGGAGTTTTTAGCTCTCTTCTATTCTAGCTCTCTTCTTGTTGTATTAGAGTCATTCCATTTATGCTTAATCTTTTTCTTTCTTTTTGTTTTATGTATTTTCCTTTTAATTTCAATTTAAAGCTATGGCATTCTTTTGCAAAATCAGGTATTTTTGGAGAAACGCACTCCACTCGAGCGACATTGAGGAGAAACTAGGATTCTTCGAAATATTCTTTATTTAACATGCACAACACAACGTTCGTATATTAACATTTATGCGTCTACAACTATACGACCTTAAAATAAGTAGGTACACAGTGTTAAAATTAAAATAAGTTCTTAACAAAGTGGGCGCCTTACTTATATTAAATCCATACTTGCCTTACTTTGCTGAATCAGCACAAAAATTAAGGGATTCTGAATAGTATTGTCACTTGTGATGAGAAGTGAATCCTGTGTGATAATAACCGTAAACGTTCGTCACAAGAGACACAGCCAAATAATGTCCCAAACGTTAACTGAGTCAAACAAAAGAAGCTGTACTATAGCTTCTTGAGACCTGGCACAACAATTTATGCTGATATGTACTGTGAAGAACTGCAAACGACGATGGACAGGCTTGCTATCGATCAACTGAGTCTGGTCAATCGCTCTTGCTAATCCACTGTTTCTCCACGATAACGCTCGCCCACACACTGCACGACGGAGTGTCAAAGTTATAGGAGCTTCAACTGAAAACCCTCCGTCACCCACCGTACTCACCAGACCTTTCCCTTACTGATTTCCATTTTGTTTGGGAATTTGGATAACTTTTTACAGGGAAAAAATTCAACACCGATGAGGCAATGAAAAACGCCTTCAGAGAATTCATCGATTCCCATCCCCAGGCGTTCTATAGCAGAGGCATCAATCAACTTCCATTAAAATGGCAAAAGTGCATTGATAACAATGGACAATACTTCGATTAATTAAATACCTACATAATTTCCATACAAAAATTTTTTTTTTTTCATATAAAACGGCAATTTTATACCTAATGCAGCCTAATTAATACTTTTACGCTGCGAAGAGGTACCTAAATAATTATGAATAGAGGTTATGAATAATTGTTTTATTGTATTATAGTAATATTTTATTATTGTTTTATAGTTTAAAGGATCCTCCTTAATCTAGAATATTGTGTATGAAGCTAAGGAAATAGGTAGGTACATAATACTAAGAACAAAACTACGGTACCAATCTCGCATATTAAAATAGGAATAGGAATAGTATGTTAAATAGTAGGAAATGGATGAAATAAAAGCCAAATAAATGCATACATAATAAATATATACACTAAAGCTTGGAATGCAAAAGGTTAAAGACCAGTTTCGCAACATTTTTCCGGTTTGGAATGAAACAAAGGCTCTGTCACAGGCTCACAGGCTCAGTGCCACAGTGTCCCCTTCACCAAGCGAAACGCGGCCGGCGAGGGGTTAGCTGCGCCACATGCACACCGGCATCGACAGGAAGCGCGTCCAAGGCGATCTCGCTGAGTCGCTACAAGGCTGGCTTGCAATGCATTCCCCTTTCTCTTCCACTTTGACTTTTTATAATAAATATAACCAACCCGACTCTTACAATAATATTTATAGCTACATGCACACATTTTCCTTAAACGGATTTGAGTAAATGAACTGACGCAAACTAATGCTTTATTAAATCATCAGGTAGGTGCGGTCGATAAGACCAACGTACAACGGCCACTTAATTTGCTAGAAATGAGCGACAGTAGAAGAGGTGATATCTATTCTCCTTTCATTCGTGAATTCAAATCCTCGGCAAAAACAAGGAGTTTCTACTTATGCACGGATTATTAAAAAATATCACTAGCTCGGCGGTGATGGCGATTGAAGAGCACCTTATGGAAAATTTAAAAAAAATGTGGTGCATATGTATCCACCAATTCACACTGGGCCCACGTGCTGGATTATGGCCCTAAATACCCTAGTGATAAACAAAATGCTAACAACAGGAGGCCTGTGCCATGCAGTGGGACGTTAAAAAGGTTGACATCGATATCGACGACTGTTTTGGCAACAGACTGTTCTTCGTTTTAGCTGTTCCTCGTATCATACGGCATACCACTATTCTTTTTATTTGCTCACCATTTCGCCCTATTGGAAGATGATTGTTGGAAGTTGCTCGGGAAATTGTAAAATTCGATCACATTTTCGTACAAAACTCATTATTTTTGAACTATTCAAACTACTTGAATACTACTTGAATATTCTCATACTACCTACTTTACACTATTCAAAACTATTTTTTCGATGGAAATTATTTTTACTCATTATCAAAAAATATATGATACAAAGACTAATTTTGCCGCACGAGAACTCAGTACAATAATCCCCTTCAAAAAATCGAGAAAGTTCTAAGAATCGTTTATTTAAGATCATTTTGTTTTACAAAACCATTTTCGTAACTGACAGTTTTGATAAAAAAAAGCTGTATCACCGTCTGTGAAAAATTACTTTATAAAACGGTTAAAATTGCAACAAATCGGTCATATAGGTCGCAAGTTAGTTCGAATCAACAAAATAATATTATCTTATAAACCACTAGCCTTCTGCTCGCGGCCCCGTTCACATATTACAGTCATGTCTTGTATACTAAAATATGTCCTACACGATAGTGAAAACAGCATCAAAATCCTTCCAGTAGAACCCATGTTTATAAGCGAACAGACAGAACGATAGACAGCGTTTCATATAATAAATATAGAGATGTTGTAGATGTGCCTTTGCCTGCAGCTTTGTCTCCTTGGAACCTATTTTTATATTAGTGTGTCAGTGTACTTTTTAGTCTCGTTTTATCTATAGATGACTTTAGATCTAAATGGACAAAAAATACATATCTAGATGACTTTTTATACTAAAAGTCATTTAGATATCTGAAAGTCTATGGATAAGTTCTTTGAAATGAAGAAAAATATCCATAATTATCCGCCCTAGTAATAAAATACCTACAATAAGTTTCCAAAATATTTTTCAGAGTGATCCCAGTCTCCATCTAGAAATATCTGGAAGAAACCACAAAATTAGGGTTTCGTTATAACTTTCCAGGTAAAAGTAGATCTAGGTAGGCACCAATTCTAACCGAGTGGCAAGTGGCAAGAGAGTGGCAGTGGCTACCCCATGGTGGGGTAGCCACTGCCTTACGCATGAATCTATTTTGGAGGGTTTGGAGTATTATAATGTTGGGGGGGGGGGGGGGGGTGTTGCGTGTGCAAAGACAACGCTGGAGAAGGTCATTATGGGACGTACGCAGGTTTTGTACAATGTCAGTTTATTTGTAAGCGAAATTTATTTCTCCCGCCTATGAGAGGGTTGAGGCGACCGTGTACAAAGGCGGCTCGGTTTCGGACAGTTTTTATGTGTTCTCGAAAAGTCAGCCGATGGTCTAGGGTGACGCCAAGATATTTGGTCTTTCTAGCCCAAGTGATAGTTTGACCGAAACGGGATTTCGGGAGTGAGGAAAGAAGAGGCCTAGAACTATGAGTGCCGTCCATCGGAAAAGGAAAGCACATGGCTGCATTTTTCTCAAAGTTGAACTCAATCCTCCATCTCATAAACCATTCGCCTAGGGTTGCGCGTTGGAGGCGTAAACTCGTATAGGATGAGATCCCAGAAGATCTCAAATCATAGAATCTTCCAGTGCTGCCATAATCATGGCTTTGATTAATGCTTTGTAGACTTCGGATGGGAAGTCTTGAACAATGACACTAGCACATCGCTGTTAAAAGAGGCCATTTTTGGCTGCGATAGTAAGGGGTGGGGGGAGGGCACAGGTATATCCTCGCTATAAAATGTCATTACAGGGTACATACCGTACTTGCAGACCTCTTCTTGCAATCATGAGGAATTTCGACCCTGAAATATATGTAGGTATTATCCACTCCGTGGTTCAACTAATTGGACATTATTAAGATATTTATTAAATATCTAATACGGTCTAAAGGCGATACAATTTAAAACGTGCCAATATCCTTAACTTTGCGAGAATTACCCAGTCATTTGTTTATTATTCTTAGTGCGTCACATGCACCGTGGAATTTCGCCGCTACTGCGGTCGCCGCACCGCGCCCGGTCAGCTGGATGGAGGGTACTGACTTACTTACTTGACATGCACACGAAGAAGATGCACCTTTGTTGTTTTATTTACTTTATATAGTACATAAAATGGAATAATTTATTTTATCGGTTGATCACAATACCTATATATATACTATGTATTTCTAATACCTAAATCTTTGCTAGATAATAAAGTAGGTACTTACCTACTAATGTCAGTCAGAAAACTAATATGAAACGATGTTGAAAAATAATAGTACCCAGGTAAATAGTAGAAATCGCTATATGATCTAAGATTGTGAGTAAATATGTATATATGTATAATCGAGTCAATGAAGTTTTTATATCCTGCCTAATTCTCAAAATCAGTAACAGTAATCAGCATAGATCGGAAAAGGTAGAACTATTTTTGGTACTTGCGCCATGCGGTCATAATATGGATATGACTTTTATACATAAAAAAATTCGGGATTTACGGGTTTTTTTTTATTATTTATGCAATTTTGATTTATTTATTTGAATCTGAACGTTATATTTGTGTGGATACACACTTTTATTATTTTATTGAAAAGACCGAAGATAAATAAAATTCATTTAAGTACATAATTTTTATTTTTCAAATAAAAATGTAATTAAAATAGAACAATAACAATTTTCAACATTACAAACAATCATACAAGATAACTTGTAAATAGTAACTACTTTGCAAACCTCGCTTATCTAGAATAATTAATACAATCTTCAGTATACGCACAGGTTATTTGTGCAACTATGTATATAGGATATTTATTTTGAATTCGGGAAATTTTAACTCAAGTTTCTTCAGCCTAAGAAAAAAAATTCCATACTTATTTTACTTTACCTTCATGTGATCTAATTGAAGCCAATTTTAAAAGAATCGAAACAAACATCCTCTATTCACATTCACACGTTCTTCGCCTCTATATTTAGCATTGATTAACACACTTTTAAGACAAAATTAAAGTTCTTGTCACGTCAACTACGCCAGCAACAACCGCGACAACAAATTGTAGTAAGAACCAGTAGTAATGCCATTAAATTTATAATATAATATTATTGAATTATTCTTACATGTGAGTTCCGGGGTAATTCTTTTTACAGAGATCCGCATTATTTTCCTGGACGAACTTGATGATGACTAAACGATGATTCCGAAGCACGACCAATCCTAGGCTCGGAATCATCACTCAAACTGTTAAATTAATTAAAACAGAGGCAAAGTTCGCTCTTAAAAATACTGTGTGACCAAAAGAATTACCCTTCATCGCCACCATCACCTACGATTTCTTCACGGGAAAATTGGTTACAGTCTTCGGTATTGAAATAAATTACCATAAGTTTTTCTATATTTTCTACTTTCAATCTATTTCTTTTGACGTCTATTATCCATTTATAAATAGAAAACGATCGTTCGACATATACAGACGTCAGTGGAACATATTTATAATATTTCAATAAACTTTAGTCACCTGTTTCATTTCTTTCAATTTTCTCACTATATTCTCTAATTATTTCTAAATCTGGATTTCTATCCATAACTTTATCCATTTTTTCTTTAGTATTTTCAGACGTATTTTCGTTTATAGCAGCTCGGATTTGGTCAAATGTTAAAAGTGAATCGATTATTGTTAAATTTTGTTTTTGTAATTCTTTCAAAGCAAATTGTATTACTGAAAAGTTTTCTTCTATGTATTTCAAATCATTTTGTATATTGGCTTTTTCTAATATATTTTTCGAATTTTGAATAGCCACTGCATCACTGCTGGGTAAATAAGATAAAACATCTTTTATCGCAAGGAAATGTTTTGCATAGTAAGACGCTGCCTCCAACCAAGTACCCCATCTAGTGATGACTGGTTGTGGAGGCAACGGCATGTCGGGGTATTTTTCTTTAAGAACTCTGACTCTGCTTGGAGCTTTTAAAAAACTTTTTTAATATTTGCTATTAAAATATCTACGTCTTTGTACTCTGACCCCAAACAAACAAGTTTGGGGCCTGTCTCTGTGCCAAACAAGTAACATGTTTTAACTGTGGTAAATATTTTTTTAAGTTACGACCTGCAGATAGCATGTACGCTACACTGTCAGTACAGAGTACTAAAACATTATGAACTTTTGACTCAGAAGAGTTTTGCCAAAAAATTTCTAAGCACTGTATCACGAATTGTGTTACTGTTTGTCCATTAACAACCTCCAGCATTTTTTTTTTATGGACAAAGGTGGCAGACGAGCATACAGTCCACCTGATGGTAAGTGGTTACATGCAATCAAATATGGTCGACTTGCGATGTTCTCTTGCAATGGTGCAATTATAAAATGCACTATGTATCTTCCTAAAAAATCGGTTGTTTCATCCAATGATATCCATAGTTTCTCATTTTTATTGTTCTCGACAACTGAGCCAATTTGTTTTTTGTATAATTTATTTAAGTACACTTTTATTAACAGCGACTTGTGGGGCACTTTACGAGTTGTGCAAACACAACAACATACACTGCACATATATTTCTGAAAAAATTCTTGAAATACTGGGTTTTCAATTTGTGACCATGGGATATTGTACAAAATCAGGAACTTGATGAGGTCAAAATAGAAATCCTCTTGAGGTCGTAAACGACCTCAAGAGGATTTCCCTTGAGAGTTAAAAAGTTAAAAAACTTGATTTAAACCAAGAGTTTAAAAACTTCCCTTGATGCACTGCACCTTCGATATGCCTTTTAATATTAGACTTTTTACTCGTCACATGGCTCTCACACTTGGAACAATATATCATACGACTAGCGTGGTCGTAAATCAACTCAGGATAATTGGATATCCACTTCTGTACAGTTTCAGGCTTAGTATTTGCCATGTCAGAGCTTCAATCGTTTCTGGAGGTACATGGATAAGCAAAACCTCACCTAAAACAATAGTTAAAATGAGTAGGTGCATTTAGCCGAGCAGAACAGGGCTCTCAACGACATTGAAATTTTGTCGAGGCGTAACGAACATCGAACATCGAGCAGTTGGTTCGTACAAATGGACACTAAAAAAATTTACTAATGTAGACTTCGTTAGAAAATAATACGAATATCAACAGGATTGAAAAACTAAACTATGTTCTTGCAAAAAATAAATAAAAATTAAATGAATTTACCCAAGTAGTGGTTAAAATGGGTTCAAATATGTTCAGTCCGCACAGCAACAAATCAGAAGTTCGTAAATTCAAACCAAAGTAATAGTGTAAAGAAAATTCCAAAAATCAATAAACAAGCACTCCGTGAATTGTAAGACAAGCGCACTCAACAAACCAAAGCAAGTGAGTGAGCAGCCGAGCCACTCAGTGAGCCGCATATTTTGTCACGGCGCGAAATAGCTAATACATTAAATATCGGAGACAGAAAGAGAGAACAATAAATGCAAGAAAGAAAGAAAACTATATTTTGTCTCTTTCACACCTAGGTATTGTTCACTTGCAATGGTCTGACAAAGCAGTATATTGTTCCAAGAACCACAGCTGCATAATGGAGTGGTACAAGTACAATTTTAGGCGAATAGAATAAATAACATTCCAAATGGAAGCCGTTTCTTCTATTTATTGTGTAAACAATTTCATATTACTGGCAGAAAATATTTAACAGCGGCCGCATCTTGTTCTGTTTATCACCTGTGGATAAAATTCAATGAAATCATTGGTAGAAAGCAGTGCCACGAAAAACAAGAATGTTACGAATTAAAAACGTATATTTTCAAAACTACAGGTCTTAGGATAGAAGTCTTTAGGACAAAAATGGCGTCATTTATCTGTCCCTCTCGTTTAGTAAACGATCCGCGTGACGCCCTAACTATACATATACAAATTTAAAAACATGCATTCCAAATCCCGGAATCCCGGAGTCATGTCCATACTAACTTAACGTTTTAGGTCATTGACCCAAAATAGCTCTACCTATTCCGATCTCTGGCAATCAGTCACTGTAGCTACAAATGAAGGAAAATTCACATTCTGTTCTTTGTGTATTATTTTCGAAGAGTTTGTTCTGATAGATGTAAATCAGTATTTTTCATTTGCTGTTATGATATCTTCGAAAAGTTTACGTTTGTCTCAAGTTAAAGTACGACCTTCGTCTACTAATTTAAATTTGACTTTCAATTACCAAAAAAATGTAACAAACATAGTGTGGTCAACTCTTCTTAAAAATGCCTATAATTAATGTAGATTCTAAAATGGTATAACACATAGGGTTTCCTCTATCAAAATGATGATATTGAATTTATTATGAAAATTACTAAAGATGCTCAAATTGTCTGCTGCCTGTCCCGATGCAGGCTCTACATCATCTTATAAACGCCCTCTTGTACTTATCTTCGCTTACTTATCTGTCTAGCAGCTGCAATGGCACTCTCGCGTAACCCATTTTACTTGGGGCTCAAAGAAAAAGTATAAATCCAACAAGCCAATTGCATTGCCAACAAGCAAAGTGCAGAAAGTCACAGTTTCCAATGAAAAATTAATTTAAACAATCGTTTAATGTTCAATGGTTTAACGGTGGTTTCTAATGAGAAAGACTTTGAATACAAATACTTTAAAGCCGAAGCTCCGGGCACACTACCTTCATCGCAGGTCATCGTCCCAGGTCTACTGGTTGTGTATGTTTATTATATATATATATGTATGTATACCTATATATAGAGTTTGTGTAGGTATTATACCGATGTTATGTATTTATTACGTATTATTAGGCGTTTACCTATGAAATGACCGATTTGTATGAGAAACTGAAACATTATTTTTTTTATTATTTATTATTATACTGATTTATTTATTTACTTTTAATGAACTATATTGCACGGAGGCGGCCTTAATGCCTGAAGACATTCTCTAACAGTCGACCGTTGGTTAAATGTGAAAAATTTAAGCGGGTGTAGAACTCAAAGAGTAAAGCTTAATTCATCTCTATAAATAACAATAGTAATATAGTAATACATTGATAATGTACTTATATGATACACTATATAAATATACGCAAAATATACGTACATATGCAGGGTGTCCCAAAAGTCAACGTCATCCCTTGGAGGGTTGATAGACCAGCTCATAACTGACCTAAATAACAAAATACGACTTAGTAAAAAAATCAATGGTACTTTTCAAATTTTCAAAATAATGGTACTTTTATGAATTTTGACAAAATCGACAGCTTACATTAGTTTCTTGTGTGCCCCAGCGACAAAATTGTATGTTCTAAGATTATAATTTATGTTACGCAACCCTGAATAACTCCGCTATTGATCACGGTCCAAAATAAAACTAACAGTGCTAAAACCTTTGTAAAAAAAATTTTTCCCCGATTCACGAGTTATTGTTTTTTTATTAGCTATTGTATAGATATTACCATACATATGAATAAGTAATTATAAATATAATAATTATAATACATACATACAAATAATATAAATATAGATAAAAAGGAGAAAAATACCATTAGCTCTGTGAATTACGGACGTAGTGTACCCAAAGCTTCCTCTTGAGGCTGTTTTTATAAGTAGCCTTCCTTATGTAAGTGGGGAACGAGTTCCAGAGTCTTACTGCCGGAGCAGCAAAGGAATTAGTCATAAAACCAGTGCGATGAGAAAAGACATAAAGTGTGGAGTTTTAAGCGGCACGAAGATAACGCTCATGTGAGTCTCTCTGAAACTGAAACCTACATTTCAGTTATTCAGAGAAACGTGGATCGTATAAGATAGAAAAAAGTGTGTAAAGCATTCTTACGCATTTGCGTTATTGGATGCGCAGCCATTTAACTTGAGAACGATCTGAGGATATCGTCAAAACCAAAACCACGAATGTGCAATTGGGTTTTTGAAAAAAAAAATTTTTTATCATTAATGGAAAGATCATATACACATTTTATGACAAAACTATTTTTAGTTTTTTTTTTTTTCGCTTTTATTAAAAAGTTATATTTAATTACAAATAAATTTTTGAATCCAGTACCGAAAATACGCGGACAGTTCCCGAACAAACCCGAGCGCGTGTGACGTCACAATGTTAATTTCTACTCATTGTAGCACACAGCTGATACAGTATTTTGACTATTAATCGATTAAATCTTGTTATTATCGTCAATATATTAATAAATATATCGAAAATATCTAACCTTAAAAGTTATCGTGCTTGCTTCGTACCATTATGTACGAATACCTACTACAAAAACAACTCCTGAAAAAAATGTTTTTAAATGTTCCACAAAATGTTAAACGTCGAAATAAATGGTTCCAAGCAGTGCGATGTATATAATGAAATTTTATAAATGTATATAATGATGATTTTTCTGGTTATATAATGTCATTTAAATAATTCTCATGATTTAATTTTTGTTTTAGCTGAAAGAAGATATAACAGTTGGACATAACCTAGAGCCTTGTCACCGTAACTCTCACGTGATACTCTAAAAAAAAAATTAATTATATTTAATGACGAATAAATCATTTAATATTTTAATTTACAATATTATTTTTTTATAAACTTACCTTGATGCTTTAGCACCTCGAACTTCAGCTGAATTAAACCGAATATCATTTTTAAGAAAATCTGTTATCATAAATATATCCACATCAGGTATATTATCGGAATTAGCCTTTATAAATCCTTTATCACACATAACTAAATAAAAGTAGTTAATATAAATATTTTTTTAAACTAAATGTCGGATATTTGTCGTCAATTTACATGTAGAAGCCTGTGATACTGTACTATCGAGAAATCCTTTTAACATTATGACGTCACAAACATGGCGACCAATCGTAGCGCGTTTGTAGTCACGTGATTCTTTTTAAAATTTTATCAATTTTAAATTGTTTATAATAAATTAAATAAACATTTTTTAAGAGTATTTCGCATCGATTATTAATATAATTTATGATAAAGTTTTAAAATACATAAAAAAAAATGATATTTTTTTTTTCAAAAACCCAATTGGATAGTTTCGAGAAAAAATGACTTTAAAGTTTTCATTCGCTGTGAAAAATCGGGATTATGCTTTAGCCCAGTGATTTCTCAGAAATATTAGTTTTACACGGCTTATTTATAATATGTAAGGTTCATGTTATGTGCAATTTCATGTTCATTGCCGTTAGGGGCGGAATTTAAACGAGACGAGTTTTGACAAGTTCTTGCTGCTTGCATTTGATTTGATAGATTTCTCATTCGTTCTTTATTTGAGTAAGGTTCCAATTATTGATTTTATTGTTCTTTGCTTTCAGTTAGTAATTAATACATTTCTTAAAAAGTTCATTAAAATCAAATCCTTAACCGAAACCGTATCCGAAATAATTGCATATCCGTATCTGTAACCGAAATCGGTAAAAGAGTATGCAATATATCCGTATCCGGAACCGAAATATCATATCCCTAACAACTCTACTCTGTGTGCTGTTCAAAATATCCATTGATTGCTTAATTTTCTCTTCTTTAAGTAACCAGCCAAAAGGAAGAAGACGAGGACAACTCTTACCGAAAAATTTGGTTTTAACAGAAAAAATGGTTGTGTCATACACACAAGTCAGTAATTTTGTTATAGCTAAATGCCATTCAAGTTTTCAAGAAGTTTAATCATTGATCGGTGATACTGATAACATCTTTCCAAGAAACGGAAATATTAGTGAGACACAGATTGCGGAATAAATCAATTATCCACACGTTATCATGTTATTTAAATTTCAATAATAATCTCATTATCTGAACATTAAAAGATAATTGGCTACAAAACTAAATAAATATAATGCATATAATTGTCGTCTCCCATTTCGCCCACTTAGAACCCGATATCGCTCTGAAAAATATAACGCTCGCTGTATTTTCAGAAGTACAGACTCAAACTATTTCCATTATACATAGGTCACACTGAAAATTTCCGGAAATGGCCAGTTGCATAAACAATATTTAGAAAGTAATTACAATATTTGAAAATAGAACTCTTTGGGTGTAGAATAAAGTTTGTTTCATCTAACAGTCACTTGTTTTTTCATTGTGGCGTCATTTTAAAAATTGCGTGTCTTAATTACGATGGATTTAACTCGTGAAAATTTTCGCTGTATGATTTTATACGATTTTAAGTGTAATTTGACAATCTCAGTGACGAATTTCGTGAAGGTCGCTAGTCCACCGCTGTTAATAACAAAAACATCGATGCTGTGCGCCGATATGATCGAAACAGACAGGCATGTGACTTTACGAGATTGAGGCATCCTTAGGAATAGGCATGAGTCACATACAACCAATCTTACACAAACATTTGGCTGTGCGAAAGCTGTGCTCGCAGTGGATCCCATACAATTTGACTGAGGCTCAAAAAACGGAACGCGTCACCAACCGTCATTTGGTGCAATGCCATGCTTATCAGATTCAGCCAAGGGGCGTCAGATTTGATGTGGTACGATGATGGTACATCAAATAGATTTACAGCTACGACCCCAAAACAAAGCAGCAATCGACCATTTGGGTCTTTCAAGATGAGCCGATCCCCACCAAAGTGGCGCCTGTGCAAAGTGCCGCGAAGCAGATGATTGCTTCTTTTTTTTAGAAAAACTGCACACTTGGCTACTGTTGTTTTGGAGAATCGTCGTACCGTGAATGCTGAGTGGTACACGACCATTTGCTTCCCGGAAGTTATTAACGAACTCCGTAAAAACAACCGTAAATGCCGCATAATCTTGCACCATGACAATGGCAACTCTCACACGGCCAAACAGACAAACGACTTTTTGAAGGCGAAAAACGTAGAACTCATGAGCCATCCTCCATACAGTCCCGACTTGGCATCTTGTTGTTTCCAAAAATTAAGCACCAATTACGCGGTCAACGATTTTCATCGCCAGAAGAGACTGTCGAAGAGTATGAAAAACATGTTTCCGAGGTCACCACGGAGGAGTGGGATAAATGTGATGGAAATTGGTTTATTCGTATGAAAAAGTGTATTGACGCTCACGGAGAATATTTTGAGAAACAATAAATTGATTTTTGGCCATTCATTGTAATTTTTTCTTATTCATTCCGGAAACTTTCAGTGTGGCCCTCCTATAAATGTAAAATAAACCCTACCTGAATAAGTACACTGCACAACAATGCAAACCATAAAGTATGTACAGGATGTGTCTGGAATATGAACTGTTCTCGAAGCCTGGAGCCGCGCATTCTGCTCATCATTCTGAGTTATTCGACATAACTTTAGAATTTTGACATAATATTTGACATATGTTATTACGTATTTTTTAGAAAAATACAAGTTTCTGTTTATTGTATTTTGGTTGATCAATGGTTTTTAGGGTTTATATTTAAATAAAATGTTTCTTTTTTAAAGTAAGATGTTCTTACATATCGTAAAACGTCAATGAATTCGGAATTCATGAATTCAGGCTTTGGAAAAGCTTAAACCCTGTAAATATATAAATTGTGGATTGTGTATTTATATTTCTTTGGTCTATATCTGTCTAGGTTTCTTCTATACATTAATAAATTCTTAACAAAGCCGTGTCTGTACTCTGTACATAAAATATTTTATGAGAAAAGTTATTGTAGTCAGTAGTACGAATGAATAATGATACAGAATCCAAAACAATATTTTTTCGGAATTTTTGTCTGTCTGTCTATTTGAACACGCGTCACGCAAAAACTGCTCGACAGATTTTAATAGAACTTGGTATAGTTATGACTTAAGTGTCGGGTTAACATTTATTTTACTTTTTATCCAGATACATTGCAGAGAATTCACACGGTAATCATCACTAAGGCTGCATGTACAATATCAGACGTCACATAAAAAACTGGGTGAATTTTTATGAACTACCTACTACAATGATAGCTTATGTCCTGGGTCAACTTGCAAGAGACTTTTTATCCCTAACTGTTATAAGTTTTCGTGGGAATTATTGCACGATTGTCACGGGGAATATGATATGTTACTCTCACTCTATAATTACATTCACTATTCTAGATGACTAACTGGATGGACGTACTTAAGTATGGATTTTAAAAAATTCGCACTAGCTCGATTGTGAGGGAAAACATCGTTCTCCCAGCGAGCATACGGGTTTCCCGCATGCTCCAGAAAGAAAATCTGGAGTATATAATCCACGCACAGGGCCCGCGTGGTGGATTACGGTCCGAAACCCCCCAGTGATATACTAGGGCTGGGCCGTGGCTGTGCCCTGCAGTGGGACGTTATAGGCTGATACAAGTAGGTACAACTAAGTGGCATGGGGTGGGATTGGATTTTGAAGTAGAAAAGTATGAATGGGATGGGATGGCGTTGGACTGGTCAGTTATAAACTAATCACACGTACTCTAAAGTCTATGGGAAGGAAGTCGCGGGCACAGCTATTTATATAGTTGTTGGATAGGACTCGAAGAGCGGGTTCCCATTATGACGGGCCATCTGTTTTGACGGGGTGACAAAACAACCGGAAGTGGGCTCTACAAGTTTAATTTAAAATACCTATACGGAAAATGGCCAGATCTCTCCTCTTACTGACTCCTGCCACAGGCCTTTTTGTAATTATTACACATTGCAACATGAACATTGTGTCCTATTAATTAAATATAGATTTATACTTAAGTATTGCAAATATACTTAAGTATATTTGCAATACAAACAAATACAGGGCAATACAGGGAAACAAAGAAATCCATTCCACATAGAATGTTACCAATCTGTGACGCAAGGTTAACATTTGCGAACTGTGTCGTAAGGTATGTATAAGTTAAGTACTAATGTACATATAATAGCTAAGGCAACGTGCAGCGTGCACTAGGAAATTAAATTCAGCTCAACAAGTATTTAGTTTCGCATTATTTAATAATTTACCAATGCCGCCGCCAACAATCACCGCAGCGATCAGCTGGAATGCGGTAGAGCAGCTAACTTGATTACGCTATTTTTGACTTAGGTGACACAATAGGTACGAAGTATATGAAAGGAACATGACAAGAGCTAACAGTAAACAATCAGGATACAAATTTGTTATTACGTTGGCTGTTGCAGCCTTTTTACCATGGTCGTAGCCAGGCATTTATTTGAGTAGCTAGGAGAAGAGTAGACAGGGCAGCTGCCCCATAGATTTAATCTGCTGTCAGTTAATATGAGAATGTTATTTAGAATATAAAGAAATTAAAACTAAATTATTAAATATTTAATTGATTTATTAGTCCTTTAGAGAGATTTTTGTGTTACATTTTTCATAGATTGTGTTACATAGATTACATTTTTCGTCATGGTCGAAGTAATTTACCATAATTCAGTAGGACGTAGAGTTGTGGTTAGCAAAAACAGGTCCATTCGTGAGGGGAATTGAGACGCTATTATATTTTTAATAATAGCCTAAATTTCTATAATAACTTTTTTCTTTTAGGGTTTTTAGAAGAAACTAAGGAACCATTCTAATTTTCTTTTCTTCCTTTATCCGTTCGTCTGTCACAGGCTAATTTACAACATTTTCAATTTATGTTTGACTTTCATGAAATATCATGTTATCAACCTCGATGCACTAAGTACCTCCTAGCATAATTGAGATACGAGGGGCGGCTGATAAGTAGGTAATCTACTTTGCTTATTTATATTATGAAAATGATACTGGCCACATTGGCATCGTATTATTTGTTCATTCTTTTTTCAAAAATACCAGCATTCCTTTGTTTTTTTGTTTTTGGTTTTGCCTTGTGATTTCAATGTATTCAACATGTTCGGGACAACCGGCTCATACCTATATTTTATGTATAGAATAGATACAGTATTGTGTTAGTTAAGCTATAGGTTGTATCAAATAAAGATATTTTTTAAATAGTAGCCTAAGATAAGGATTAGATTGTTAATTTGTAACTCGTTTCTATTTACATTTTTGTGTTTGTTACTTATCTTTAAAAATGTATAATTTGTGAAAAATCTGAAGGAGGCATTATAGCTGAAATCCGGAAAAACAAAGTACATTCACGTTACACAACACGTTAATGTTACACGATTCGACAAGTTCTATAACATGCTACACTGCCATCCGTGAACAGTCAGGTAGCGTGTTATTGGCCCAAAAGGCCGAAACGCCCTGAGCGTTAGGGCTTTTAAAGAATTTATTGATACCCGTCCACAAGACTTTTACAGGAGTGGCATCAATCAAATGCCCCCGAGGTGGCGAAAGTGTATAGATAACATGGGTCAATATTTCGACTACCACAATAAATATTTTCATTATAAAAAAGAAATTCAATTTCTCATACAAATCGGTCATTTCATAGGTGAGCACCTAATGTTACCCATGCCGGTCATTTCTTTCATACTTAGGCAGATTACTTATCAGCCGCCCCTCGCACTTCATTATCAATTTTCAATGTGAAAATTAATCACAATTAAAATAAAAAATCATAACATATCGCGGATATGATATCCGCCCCGAACGACGTAGGAGTTTACTTGAACCTCGAAATAAGAAGTAAAGCAAGGCAGTTTAGAGCCATTTAGTTTGAACACTTGATTTGAAGTTTATAAAAGTTCATAATTTGTCTCCAGGTCCCACACTTTAGTACCAGAGAGCAAGAAACGACGACGAGACGTGTGGTGCGCGATGTTGCGTAGACCACGTCGCGTCGTCGACACACACGCCTCTTTCTCTGTTTCACAACGCGACCTACTTGGCGGCCACCGCCACACATACCAGCAGCGCTACACCACCCCGCCACCGCACAGACACCTCTCAAACTCTGCCCCCGCTAAACAACTTTATTAGGCAACGCTTACAACAACAATCCTTCAACATGACATTTGCCTTTCGAAATATTCTATCTATATACTGACTTCCAAAATTAATATCAATGAGATACGACTGTCCTACTGAATAAGTAGGTAGATGTTGTTACAATAAGATTTCATAATTACAGCGAGCACCACTTGGCGTACCACTATTTATGAGCTAATACTCTATCAAGACTTAAAAATAAGTTCTGTGCATGGGTTCTGTCGGGCTCCACAGCTTGACTGTTGTGTCTAAGCATAGTTTCTCAATAATACCTTTGCGTGCGTTTGCAAGCCTGCGTCTGTGATTAACAGTATAATTGAATAGAAAATGTATGTCATTATCTAAGAAAAGGAGCCTTACCTATTGTCGGTTGAAGTTTCCCAAATATTGAAGCTATGGTGAAATCTTAATCTTAAAGAACAGATATTTCAGTAATAGGATATTTGTGTGTACCACTTTAAACAAAATCCTGAAACAACGAAATTTGTAAGTTAAAACTCTTAACTGCAGACGGTAAAGCCTGATTCTAATTAACCTAATTCCCACCAACGTCGCAGCAGCGGCGCGATGCGTCAAGTAGCTTATGCTTTTTAATAGTGGACGTATCCAACGTACATGGTCGAAAGTATGACCCGCCAGCGACCGTAGACAGCGCTCGCGTCGCACGTTTTTGTCGACGACCGCAGGCTATACTGGCAGCATCATACAAATTTAAACCGTATACGTTGGAGAAAAAATTTACTGTTAAGATAAACAACCCACTTGACGCACCGGCCGCTGCTATACCGCGCGGTTGGTGCGAAGTACGCCTAAGTCCATACCGATAAAAAGGTTCTCAGATTAACGTCACATATTTAATGCGTAATTATAGTATTATATTATAGAATAATTATAGAAATAATATTATAGTTTATTACCATACCATACTAATAATGTTGAGTTCATGTTACTTGTAAATAAAATAATACCAGCAGCCTATGTGTCTCCACTGCTGGATATAGGCCTCTCCCAAGGCTCGCCACCACACACGATCCTCGGCTGTTCATCCATCCATCACCGGCGAATTTCATTAAGTCGTCGTTCCACCTGGCTTCCCGGTGCGTGGGCTCCACTCGCAGAATCGTCCACCCCATCGGTTATTGGTCTTGCGGCAAATATGACCTGCCCATTGCCACTTCTACATGCCGATTCTACGAGCAATGTCCGTGACTTTAGTTCTTTAGCGAATGTCTTCGTTTCGGATCCTGTCCCGCAAAGAAACTCCCAGCATAACTCTCTTCATAGATCGCTGAGTGACTTGAAATTTATGGATCAGGACTATCGTTAGAGGCCACGTTTCAGCACCGTATGTCATAACTGGCAAGCATGGGTTGACATTCAAGCATTGTAGTATAGGCGACGAGAAAAACTGACGCATTTACCTAAATACTGTCCAGCCAAGTTGAATGCTTCCATCGACCTCCATGCTGAAGTTGGACTTGCCGAGCTGGATAGTTTATTAGCATTATCTAAAGTATCTATTGAAACGAATTTTCAATTTCATTGTAACGAACGATAAATAATAGGTAAAAAACAATGGTTTGGGGAGGGGGAGGGGGGGGGGGGGGGATCGACAACAATCTTAAAGTTGTCACGGAATTGCATCCTTCTAAAACACTCCCGGACACCTACATCTAGCCACACTGCATTTTTATGTATAAAGGTCTGTAACATAAAAGTAATGTTAGGTCAAAGAAAAAGTTTATATGCAGTTTTGAAGCTGACATATTCACCATAATTTTAGTGTGCTATTGTTCTAAATTTGAATTCAATAATTTGAACCACGGACGAAAAGCCGATTCAGTTCATTGTTTTGAAAAAATAGGAAGCAGAAAGTATGAATTGGAGCAGTTTTTTTGATTTAATGGTTTAATGATTAATGATTTAATGCTGTTTTTCAATAAAATTTACGTTCTGAAATTTAAACCGATTTTGACCTTAAAATTATGGATACTACGCCTGATGTAGCCGCGCAAGCTGTGGCACTTCTTCAGTCTGGGCTTAGTTAGCGAAATGTGAGTGCAAAACTACATTTAAGCTGTTCTGCTGTTCAAAGAGTGTACCATCGATATCTAGAGACTGGCGGCTTCGTTCGCCGGTCAGGAGGACCACGATTCCGAGTGACGACAGAAAAACAAGATCGGTTTATCTTCACGACTAGCTTACGAAATCATCACCTGACCTCAGTACAGATCCAAAAACAGTTTCAGAGACTTTCATGAAGTGGCTGTTAGCGCTCGGACTGTTAGATGTAGAGTCGAAGAACGTTCTATAAAACCACATAAGCCAGCCAATGGGCCCAAATTGACACTCAAATGGACTCAAACGTCAATGGAGCCAGGTACTCTTCACTGATGAATCTAAGTTTATGCTGTATATGCTGTATGGTAATGATGGAAGGGGGAAGGTGTACCGAAGACAGGGAGAGCATTTTGTGCAGTGCTGTATTGAAGAGAGAGTGAGTTGTCATGGACAGTCTAGGAAGAAATTTCCGGGAAAGGCAAAACTGGACTTCAGGTTGTGATGAGTTCACAGCTGCCACCAGTAAATGGCGACCGTTACATTCGTCAATGCCTAGAGACTCATGTGATGCCACATGCTGTGTTTGTTGGTGAAGATTTCATTTTTATGCATAATAATGCAAGACCACACACTGCAGGAATCGCCAGGGAATACCTTCATAACGTCGGTATTACAGTCATGGAATGGCCAACAAGAAGCCCAGATATGAATCCCATAGAGCATTTATGGGATGAGCTGAAGAGGCGTGTTCGAGCTCCGTAGACCTTACAAGAGCTGAAATCTGCTATCGAGAAATAATGGGAGAACATTCTACAACACGTCATAGTAACTGTTAACGAAGGAATAAATGACAATGTAAAAAGCTAGGGTACTTGTATATGTATAGATAATAGTTTCGCTTATATAGTTGTTTTCTCTTTAGTGTCTTATGAATGTATGAATATCTCTTAATATCGTTATGTTTACACTGTCTGTTTAATGACCTACATGTCCGTTTTATGATTATTTGTTGTGTAATTGATATTAAAATGATCCCTAGTGTGTCTTTTATTACCCTATTAGGATAATTATTGGTGAATAGGGTAAGTAGGGCATGCTAGGGATAAGTTGTGGGCGCTATGGCGTTCGGGGAACAACTGAGCGCTCCGCCACCTGGCGGACGAATATAATATTTATAGTCCTGAAGCGGGGGATGGGGTTACGTAAATATGTCGCGCAAACCGCGCACTCCGTCCACTCGAAACCGAACGTTATAGCGTCATGATCTTATTAGATCCATCTTAGGTTAAGTTTTATCTAATAAGTATCCTATAAGAATCTTGTAAATGTATGAATATGTATAAAATGTGTGTTGTACGAATAAATGATCCCCCGCGGGTAGCGGGAGGGGTACACATGTAGACAAATAGTGGGGGAAGCCCATTTGGAATAAAAGACGGACCATTTTGGGCTTCCCGGCATTCCGATCCGATCAGCCATTCCGATCAGCGGCACCACTCCGAACACTACAAACGGTCAAGCAAGTGACTAGGACAAGTAGAACAACAAGTACCTCTGCCCCCTGCCCCCGGCTCTGCTGATATTATCGAAGAGAAGAAAATAAGGCGTTATTATTGTTTAACATCCTATACATACAGTCCACATCCCCCGGCGACCTATAAGGTTGTAGGACAATACTGTCCTCGATCTGTTGAAGAGATCACAGTTGACAAAAGTGTCCTCAACAGTAACGTTGATTGATTCCGTGCCAAACCGCATGACGGCTGTCGTAAACGCTCTTGCAGGCATTACAAGCTCCTGAATAAACGATTTTTTTTTTGGGCAAATCATTGTTTTCTTCACAAATCCAATACAAGTCTTCCTCATGAGAAAGGTGGACACACGACTTGATATACTTTTTCAGTACTCTGAATTCAAATTTGTACAATGGCATACTGAAATGTTAGATACTATGCCAGCTACAAAGCTGCATAAAAACTTTTTGATCGATCAAACATTTTTGTTATAATAAGCTTCAGGCCATCAAAACTGAAAATGCAAGGTGTCGAGACTTTTGTCAGGTGTCCGGGAGTGTACTTTTGTCACTGATTAATTACATAATAAATAACCTAATTGGTGTCAATATTAGAATTTATACGGATGTGGGGATACAATAAATAAATTAATAATACAATAACTAAACACAGTCCTTGGAACAGTTCAGCTCCTTATGAAATTCAATCATTTAAACAACTGTAAGTACTTATTCAAAGCAAGTAACTGTAAGCAAGTAAGAATATTCAAATGAGTTTAGTTTTATGTAACAAATATATTTTTGCAAATTTGCAGTGTCCAATTTGTGGTAAACTGTAGGTATATTCCCAGTTAGCGTGTAGCGTAAGATTAATTAAGCTTGTAATCTTTGTTTTATTTGATTAAGAAACTTTTCCGCTTAATAATTACCCACTTACGGGTATATCTTATCAGTCATTGAAATTTATCACTTATCATATTATCGATAGACTTTACTTCAGATACCGGCAAATAACGTTGCCGATTGTAACGAGTAACAAGAACTGCTTTGATCTGTTTATCTTGCGAAAATAATAGACTGAGAGCTATCTACACAAAAAAGTCGCGTGTTTGATGTAACACTGACATAGTATAGAACTTGTAGTTCTAGGTGTAAGGAAGCCCCCCCAAGGGGATAAAACATCATGCACCTCCTTCCATACTGGGTTGAGGTCATACGACTAAAAGTCATATTGTTATGAAGCACTGGCATCGGTGGCAAATCAAAGAATACCATTTATTTGAGAAGCAGTATTGTACCTACTTACCACGGTAAGGGGAGTCCGGGAGAGAATAATCATTCGAAATAAAATACTCATATTGTTACCTAATACCTTATTGTTGCACTTCTATTGCGTGTATTCAGTTCTTCTATTCTTTTATTCTATCGCTCGTTTCGCTTATGTCACAAAATGGCTCTCAGTTGTTCGGTTTAGACCTGACAGCGAAAACACGTTTCATCGCCCGGTAAGTAATAAAAAAAAAATCCTTTTTCATATCTTCACCATTTTTCGTATGACTAGCTTCGAATTGTTAATGAATACAGGTTAATAGTGTACGAGTAGTTCCCGTAGTTTAACACACACTTTGTATTTTTTGCTTAGTTTCAATAGTCTTCTGGAAAATTGGACAAATGATAAGGAACTCAAAAAAGCGTGGGGACAAATGACTTTAACCAAGCGGCAGTGGGAGATTTTACCCCGGGGTATTCCTTTCCGCCTAGGGTCATCTCTCCCCACACCCGTTCTGGCTATACCTATTTTTAAGGTTACATATATACCTATTAAATAAAAGACGGCTGAAAGGTAAATTGGTTATGTTTTGAAATCTATTTCAAATTAGTAATTATATTTCTTTCAGATGTATTTGTGAAAATGCCTTTCAAATTTAAACATAAGGAAAAGGGTGGAAAAAGAAATAAAAGCAATTTACCTAGACACATTGACAATACGGGGTGCACTGGATGACATTGAATAAGGGAAATCTATTAGAGGAACTGTCACAAAGTATATTATATATTAGATAAATAGAAACATACTACACAATAATGTAAGAGACAAAAGTAAACTCGACCCACTAGATTTCGGGAATCAGTAGGTAGGTAATTCTTTACAAATACCTAATTATTTACATTAGAGGAAGAAAAAGCACTTTCAAACTGTTTTCTGACATGTAGCAAAATGAATTATGGATTGACTAGAAATTAATCAAGACACAAATACATATGTGTCTTTTTCGACCAAATGTTAAATACGAGTATACTTAAGCATTTCGATCTCGAGATTACCCGATTACGATTACCGAGATTACATTGTAGTTTATTGTTGGTTTTTAGATAATTTAGGTAAAAATTATATTTAAGTCCAGTGCCTTTAATTTGAGATTCTTTTAAATATATAATATCATTATCACCTATTGTTTATTCATTAAATTGTAACTTTAAAGGCCTGGGTCAAAGCTCCCCACATGTACTGGGATCGTGACTGCCACCCAGGTGGGAGAATATATTCAAATACCATTATTTGGAAAAAAGACTAATATGCCGGCCGAAATAGCTTAAGTTATGTGTATCATTTTATATAAAAGCATGGTATATAAAATGGTATTCTTTGATTTGCCACCGATGCCAGTGCTTCATCACAATGTGACTTTTAGTCGTATGATCTCACCCCCTATCCCCTAAATGCGGGGAGTGGATGAAGTCTTACACCCTTAGGGGACTTCCTTACACCTAGAACTACAAGTTCTACACTATGCCAGTGTTTCATAAGATCCGACTTTTTTGTGTCGATAGCTCTGTCTATAAAACTTTTTCAGTAAAGTTTATAGTACGTAGGATCATTGAGAGTTTCCGGGAAATTACCTAGCTCAATTATAATTGAATACTTTAATAACTATGCAAAATAAAATTACTCCAATGCCGCACTTGTGTTATGAAAAGAAGAAGGTTAAGAAGATAACTAATAGGTATACTTATCTACGATCTGAGATCATATTCGAAGCTGATATTGAAATATCTTTGAGCAGTGATTTGTCATGATAACGTATATTTTTTTTCTGAAAATCAACCCGAATGCAAACAACATCTAGGTATAAAATTACAAAATTTATTTTTATTTATTTGAGGAGCTTATAGCTATAGTAGGTACATCATATTTTAAATATAACATATTTAAATATATATTAATTATACCTATATTGGTTACGAGTACTGAGATACATACATAGATAGATAGTGAGATATCTAACGACTAGTTAAGGGTAGTTCGTAAATCGTAGTTACGGTCTATGTCCAAGTGATTTACTGACGAATGTACGAGTATAAACTATTATTTTCGGATATTTTTCCGTCCTTGACACTATTCAAGTGCTAACAGGATATAATGTCAATTTCAAAGATTAGTTTAACGATTTAATAGGTCAACTTTGTGAAACACTCACGTCGTGTATGAATCTTACATATATTTCATTCGAAATATTGCTTAAAAAAATACTGTATCATGTTGGCAAAAAATATACCTTATATGTTAATAAAAATTGTTACATGTATTTTTATGTCTTATTTTATTATGTAAGATAACTAGTTTCTGTGACTTTTTGCACATGTGTGTCTCGTGCCATTTAAATATCGCTTAAAAATGCAAAGATATTCAAAACATTTAGTTCTGAATCTGGTTTGGTAAGTCTTAAATGGCACGGCCGTCATATCACTAAGGGGTTTTGCTCGTTTTTGGACATAAAATGCGATAATGGTCTTTTATATCGATACACACCTAATTAAGTAGGAATAACCATCGATTGAACTAGACTAGAATTGTACTTCTTTCCGAGAACTAGTTGTTTATTGTTATCAAAATTTCTTTATTACTTTTAATTAACAGATTTTTTCCTTTTTTATCCACAAACAGTATGCTGTGTGATATATTAGGCATAAAATGTATCATAGCTTTTTAGAGGTATTTTATATTGGTGAAAATCGCGTGGATTTGGAGCAACAAAAATTTATGTACCTTATGTTCATAAAAATCCAATTACCTACATAATATGTACATTCTCCTGGGATGCTATTATAGCTGACAGCCAGCCATCTTACGCGTCCCCTTCTTCATGTTTAGAGAATTGGGTAAGACCCTATCGCCTAAACATAAGGTTTTTTATACCATTGTGTTACCAGTAATACAAGGTATCTAATTCATCTTCATAATTTGGAGATATGGGGTATGCGATAACTAATTGTTTACTTTACGATAACTTACTACAGCGGTGATACGGAGACGACTCGTTTTTTTGAGCGGCTACAAGAGACGACTGACAGCGTGCTCGAGCAGTTCCCTTGCGCGGAAGTGGTGGTCCTCGGTGATTTCAACGCTCACCACGAAGAGTGGTTGGGATCCCGAATAACCGACCGCGCAGGGAGAGCAGCCCACATCTTTGCCCTGACCTATGGTTTCTCGCAGTTGGTATCCTCACCCACGAGGATACCTGATATCGAGAGCCATACTCCCTCCTTATTGGACCTCCTGCTGACTACGCGGCCGAATGACTACAATGTTGTTGTTGATGCTCCGTTAGGATCATCAGACCATTGTATCATTCGAACTGCTGTGCCAGCTAAACAATCCGCGCCGACCTATTCTCAGGGAACGCGCAACGTCTGGCACTGCAAGTCTGCAGATTGGGATGGGTTGCGCGAATTTTACGCTTCTTATCCCTGGGGGCAGCTCTGTTTCTCGTCGGGTGATCCGGATACGTGTGCAGACTCCGTTGCCGACGTGGTGTTGCAGGGCATGGAATGTTATATTCCTTGTTCCGTGATACCCGTAGGCGGACGGAGCCAACCTTGGTTTAATCAGTCCTGTAGAGAGGCCCGCCGTAATAAGCGGGCTGCATACAGGGCCTGGGCCAAAGCGCAGGTGTCTGAAGATCCGAATACCACCGACTTGAGGAAGAAATTTAACGCTGCCTCGAGGTGCAGTAAGAGGATCACTGTCAGAGCAAGGAATGAGCACATCCGCAGAATTGGCGATCGACTAGCAAGCTATCCTTCTGGAAGTCGGGCTTTCTGGTCGCTCGCTAAGGCTGCCGAGGGTAACTTCTGTCAGTCGTCACTTCCACCACTGCGGAAACTCGATGGCTCATTGGCCCATGGGGCGAAAGAGAAAGCCGATCTCCTGGGCAGTCTCTTCGCCTCAAACTCGACTCTGGACGATAGAGGTGCCTCACCACCGTCCACCTCGAGGTGCACAAGCTCCATGCCGGAAATCTGCTTCACCCAGCGTGAAGTCCGGCGAGCTCTAGCATCTCTTGATATCCGAAAGTCGAGTGGGCCAGATGGTATTCCTGCGGTGGTGCTCAAATTTTGCGCTCCCGAGTTGTCTCCGGTGCTTACGCGACTCTTTAGGCTCTCATATTCCACAAAAAGCTTCCCGTCAGCATGGAAGGTAGCTTATGTTCACCCTTTGCCTAAAAAGGGTGACCGCACCGACCCGGCCAACTACAGGCCAATAGCGATCACCTCCCTCCTCTCCAAAGTGATGGAACGTGTTATAAACACACAGCTCCTTGGGTACCTAGAGGATCACCAGCTGATTAGCGACCGTCAATATGGATTTCGCCATAATCGCTCGGCTGGTGATCTTTTAGCGTATTTAACACACCGCTGGGCTGACGCCATTGAGAGTAGAGGCGAGGCTCTGGCTGTAGGCCTAAACATTGCGAAAGCTTTTGACCGGGTATGGCACAAATCGCTGCTTTCCAAGCTACCATCTTTCGGGATACCCGAGGGATTATGCGAATGGGTTGCCAGTTTCCTGACTGGACGGAGCATCAGAGTCGTTATCGATGGTAGCTGCTCCGACACCATGTCTATTAACGGTGGCGTCCCGCAAGGCTCCGTGTTGTCCCCAACTCTGTTCCTTCTGCATATCAACGACCTGTTACAAATTGGTGACATACGTTGCTATGCGGATGACAGTACTGGAGACACCTTGTACAGGGGCCGCGCCAACATCCCTCGGGTCGAAGTGGAAGAGAGTCGCGCCAGGCTTGTGTCTGAAATCGAAGACTCTTTAGATCTAGTCTCGATTTGGGGTTCTATGAACTTAGTGGATTTCAACCCCAGTAAGACGCAAGTCTGTGCATTCACCGCTAAAAAAAACCCTTTTGTTGTAGCACCTCGCTTTCAGAGCATACCTCTTAAGATCTTGGAGAGTATCGGGATCCTTGGTATCGACATCTCCAGCAAAGTCGAATTTAGGGGTCATCTGGACAATAAGGCCAAAATGGCCTCCAAAAAGCTCGGTGTGCTGAACAGAACGAAGCGGTACTTCAAACCTGGGCAACTCCTTATGCTTTACAAAGCTCAGGTGAGGCCCCATATGGAGTACTGCTCTCATCTCTGGGCCGGCGCACCGAAATACCAATTGGACCCATTTGACTCTATCCAACGACGTGCTGTTCGTATTGTCGACGATCCTACTCTCACGGGCGGTTTAGAATCCCTCAGCATTCGGAGAGACGTTGCGTCTCTCTGTGCGTTCTACCGCCTGTACAATGGGGAATGCTCTGAAGAATTGTTTAATATAATTCCCACCTCGGGTTTCTACAACCGCACCTCCCGTCACAGAAGTGCGGTTCATCCGCATTTCCTCGATACGGAGGTGTCGCGCACTATGCGGTCCAAAAACTATTTTATACCGCGAACCCGTAGGCTGTGGAACGAACTGCCTCAAGAGGTCTTTCCATTGTACTACGATATGGGGTTCTTCAAGAGAGCTGTGAATAGGATTTTGCAAGGTCGGCGGCGCGCCCGCATGCCCCCTGGTGTTGCAGGTGCCCATGGGCGGCGGTAACACTTACCATCACGTGGGACCGCTTGCTCGTCCGCCCCCTAGTCTATAAAAAAAAAAAAAAACAATTTGTTATTGCAAATTGTTTTGTTGCCTACATAGGCGAACATTTGTTTGGGATACACGCCAGTACCGGACGTATGTACGGTCGGCAACATGCTAATGTACCCCATATCATTCAATTCTAGCTCTCATTTGCAGCGAGTTTTGGTACCCATAGGTATAATATAGGTTGACCTGCTGCTGACTGGACATTGCTTCTTTTCAATAAGTAATCATTGTACCACAAACAAAAATTCGTCTACCATATGTAGGCTCTTTCAAAACATTAATTGCTGGTATCTACATATTTTTCTTAGATTAGCAACCTTCCCAGTCGCTACTGAGACTTAAAAAAATAAAAGTTATGTGTAAGCTGGGGAGACCGTACGACAGGTCAAACTAAAGTGTTTAGAATTGGCTACTGAACAATACGATAGAAAAAAAACAAAATAGAATTTTGTAAATGGTATTCTTTGGTTGTCAAACGCCATTAAATTTTCAAAGCTGTCCTTGTCTTTTATTTCTGGCGGCAATTTGAAAATTAAGTGTTTTCGGAAAAAAAAAAATTTAACAAGAGAACTTCAATGATTTTTCATGACTATCGTTGCGGTCTGAACCAGAAACAAAGATATGAAAGAATTAAATTAGCAATTAGTGAAAAAGACTGCCGCGTGGAATGGTGTCTCCAAATGTTTGAAAAATTCGACAATGGTTAATCAAATGCTGTTTTTGACATTGTAACAGGTAACGAAAGCTGGATTTACTTCTATGAACCTGAAACCAGGAGGCAATCTGCGCAGTGGGTCTTTCCTTTCGAAGAGTTGCCGACGAAAGTGAAGAAAAGACGGAGTGCTGGAAAGAAGATGATTGTCTCTTTCTTTGGCAGATCGGGCCACTTTAGTATGTACTATAACTTTAGAAAATGAACGAACAGTAACTGCGGGCGGGTATGTGAACAGCTGTTTTCTTTCGATGCGTCCTTTGATTTTTATTTATTCCCTAATATTAAGGATAAACTCAAAGGAATACGAGGAATAAGAGAATAATGCAGAAGAGGCAGCAACGTCCTTCCATACGGCTGTTGAAGAGGTGGCTAAAGAAGGGTAGGCTGAATGCTTCACACAGGGGCTTCATGGCATGAAGTGTGTCGATTGTCGCGGAGAATACTTCAAAAAGCAATAAAACAACTTCCATCTTTATATCTCATTTCATTTTTCAGATTCTAAAAACATTTTGTGTCACCCACATATTCTGCTTGTATTTCGGCGTCATCAAATGGTTAAGCTAGCGCCTCTCCAGATCGTGCGTTTAAGGTGTGAAGACTGCCACATGAAACATACCACATGAACAGAGGTCGGGTTTAGGTAGTGTGATTTTGGTAGGTAGTAGGTACTTGTGCCATAATGTATATATACATATGGATAGGTATTATACCCATGAATGGATTCTAAATCTGGTTGTTAATGATGTTGTACCTACTTGGAACTATGTCTATACTATTGTGTGTATCGGATTATCGAAAATAGATACATTTTATATATCCACATTATTACGAGGCTTATAGTTTGTAGTTAAAATGTTAGCAAAACTGAAATAAGTTTAAAAAAATATTTGTTACAGTAAACTCAGTTACATAACGAAATAAACTTAGGTAAATAGCGAAAATAGATTTTCAATCTGTCCCACTCCAACAAATGTGAAAATATAAATATAATAAAAGTACACAGTATAGCAATTTTCTCTGTATTGTTTTGAACATTCTCTTTTCAATTATTCTTTTTCTGAAATCTGAAATATTTGTCACCTGCGGTGTCAGTTGCAATTGCTGAAACACTTGGAATATTAGATTCAATGACACGAACGTCTAACGGCCAATATGCATTTATATAAAGAAAAATATCTTTCGACATATGCTGTAACGAGGGGAGCAAACTTTGTAACATTTCTTCCTGTGCAGCACTTGCTGTACTCTGGCCCATACCATATATTCAGATATTTGTCTAATGGTATCCAAGTCGGGATTTTTGTTCATAACATTTTCTTATTTGATTTGTGCACTGTTATACGACGTCCAACTCAAAACTACCCTCACCTCATCGAATATTTCAGTTAACGATTTTGTTTTCTGCGTTTCAATTAGTGCTATTTTCAGTATTTCGAAATTTTCATAAATGTACATCAAGTTGTCCTTTATGTTTTCACTATTTATAATGTCTTTACTTTTCGTATTGACAAGGCTTCTCGACTATCTAACAAAGAAAGTACGGATTTTATTTCTTCAAAATGTTTCGCATAATAGAATGCTGCCTTCAGCCAAGTCCCCCATCTGATAATTAGGTACTGGTATTGGAGGCAGCGGTAAACTAAGATAGTTTTCTTTAAAAATCTTTATTGTTTGGCGCTTTCATAAATACTTTTTTAACATTAAATATATCCCCATTTGTGTACTGTAAACGAATTTGTTCAGCTACGAGGTTTAAGGCATGGGCCAAACATGTGACATGTAACGTAGATTATTAAAGAAAATTGGAAGACCTTGTAGTACTTCTTTCAACTCTTCCATGCCAAGAAAACTTAACGATTATAAAGAAAAACTGTTACGAAATTAATTGGGACTAATCTTAGTTTAGTTTACTAATCTAAGTTTAGATGCGGGAATGTTAAAATGAAACCCGAGAATATGATTCCCGGAAAAGGGGAATATCCATATTATTTTTTATTAATGTAAATCCCAAAATCACAATACCTAACCTCGACCTGTGCACGTGAAGCAACCAACCTATTCGATACGTATTTATATAAACTAATTACTTTTCCCTATAGCTAGCTCGAGACCCCGTGGAAAGATTACAGTGGAATTATTATAATATTGCAAATAATATATTTTAAAATTCAATAATTATAATATACAATATTACATAGTAAATTATTAATTTCTACTGCACAATATACATCTTTATTAATTACTATACCTATATCAACGAATTGCTTCCTTAGATACCTACTACGTGTAGTTCGCAGCATCTACCTATTAAAAAAGGATGTTGTTTAATTGTAATGTCGGGTAGACAAAGTCGCGTCCCCGGCCTTCGCACAGGGATGTAGTGATGGATTCGGACTAAACAGGTAAGGCCGCGTGGAATTTAATAGTGGTTAGTATTATACGAGTAGGTACGAGTACGTAACAACGGTCGCTACGCAGGGTAGTTTAAATTGAGAAAATTAAATATTTTTTAAGAAATTTTATTATAATTATTAAATCTAAACTATCGTAATAAAAGTTCATTTTATATGTTTGTTATAATAATAAAGACGGTCTGTTGAACAGATCCTTGTAACATTTTTAAAATAAAATTTTACTTACACATACTTTTACATAGGTACGTACATTTTTGATGCGATAGAATAATATGTATTTAGAGAATGAAAGAGGACACGACATAAAAGTGAATAATTTTAACGTCAGAATGTCAATGCTTTATAAGATCGAATAACGTAAGTCGTAAAGAATTACACGTAAATATGAATGTGAATTTCTCCTGAAACTTGCACAAAAGTACATAAAGGCTATAATGAAACATAACTTTAAAATCGCTCGTTATCACTGACGATCTGATGTTGCTTTACCATAATCCACGACTCTCTTCGTTTCCTCTTTAATTAGTACACATTGTTTTTCTAGTCTTATCTATAACAACATTATCACAAAGAAATATATCTATGTATTACGTACATACTTCGTACATAACGTATACCTACTTATATTTAGTAAGCAATATAGCAAATAATATAAAATATTTGCGGAATTAATTCCTCAGAAATTACAAAGTGCGTTGAAGTGATGTGTCATTTTAAGAAACAACAGGTATATAAAAAGATATATATTATAATTTAAAAACCCAAGCTAAAAAAATTTTTTGACTAGTAAGCTTTAGCTTGGGATAATAAAATAGAAGTGCAATAAATAGGTTCAGGAAAAGAATTACTAGACAAAAATTTGAAATTTTCAGTAATACAATATATAGATTATAGAGAAAATAATAATATTTGCACACGTAATATAAAACTAAATAATAAACGATTTGTAATATTGAGAATGAAAATTTTTAACCACTGAAAAATTTGAAGGCGAACAACAAAACTTACGACTTTGCTGACGTCGTTTCCTTTTTGCAACGTTTTTTCATCAGAAATAATTATCAAATGTCCATAAAAGAACTAATCAGACATTCAAATCAAAGACATTATCGAATTCGACAGGTACACTATCGCTAACATTTACGTGTTTTAGAGGCAGCTGATAAATTTGATGTGATATTACAAACGTAATTCATTTCTATAATGTACTTGTATTTCGCAAAGATATTATTAACCGACAAAAAGTCTTAAATCTTATATTTCACCCGCGAGTAAAAGCACTTAGGGCCGGATAAATAGACTACTCCTACTTGTTAGAATTAGGTTGAGTCGTATTCTCATATTTGCCACAAGGTCCAAATCTGGCAGCGAGACCTATACAGAATAGATACCTAACGTTAGTTTTAAATCACTGTAGTCTAAGCAAAAAAACATCTATCCGGCACGGCCCGTGGATTACAGCGATAAATAAGACTTATTTATATGTATAGTAGTATTATTAGTAGTGTTTTTCCGCGGCTTTGCTCGCCGATGATACGATTTCATCCGGGAAATTATTATCGTATCAAGAATTATTATGACGTTTGCCTTTTATTGTCTTTTGTTTTTTGGCCTTTGTTGAGGCAAAAACCGCTTAATGAATTTTGTTCACCATAACTTACAAAACCTGCCAATTTTCAAGAAAAACGCACGTCTTTAACCACTACGTCAAGTCTTTAGGTGGCGCGTCGCCATTCCATGAAGTGACGTATGTACAGGTACTGAAACTATGCCGACTGAGTATGATGAGTAAGGCGTCAACTATAGGAGCGAGACACTCGCTCGTGTAGTTGACGCCTAAGTACACGCGACACACATCTATGAAGTCATGCTATGCCGATCGCTCGTATTATGGCTAATAGCAGTTTTTAAATACTGCTTCAGTTTGTTATACAATGACGGTCCGTTTGGTCTATGCATCGAGGCAAACGAGATTAGCGCGAGAAAATAGTAGGCTGTGTATGTAAAGAAAATTTACATGTTTTCCCACTAGTATAAGTACTTACACCTATCTATTACGTTACATTAATATAAATTTTTAAAAATATATAAACGATATAAGTTCTAAACAAAATTTTAACATCTCAAATTTTACAAAGTGATGTCGGAAATAAGTATGAACATTATTATGTATAATTATTAAGTAACTTTACAAGTTATAAGTATTGCACAAATACAGTTTTAAAATGAATAAGTTTGTGCTGTGCTATTACTGTATTGTGGTTATAGATTTAAACATTTTATAAAATATAATTCACATGTACAATAGGTATAGAGGCGGATTCTCATTTGTATGCATTTTAAATTTTAACCATATAAAGGAAAGAGCGACAAGGCACAGGAAAGATGACAATATTAATTATGGTATTTCGTTTTGAAACACAAAATTAATAATTGTCGTACTTGACAGATATAAGGTGGCGGGGGAGGGTTCAGTGAATCTATTTCTATCAAATAACTATAATTCCATTTTTCCTATATACAAATGTGCCCGTCTCTGTATATACATAGAATATTGAATGTTCTGTAATTACTTTGTGACTAACTGATGTATATAAAGCAAAAGTGTATTAAAAATAGAAGTTCACCAACAAGTAAGTTGAGTAACAAGTTGTATGGCCTTGAAACGATACACTTTCAAAAGATCGAAGGAGTTCGGTATGTAAGCGGTGCAATGGGATATTAAACAAATATATAATATCTACAAACTCTTCGGGGTTCCGTAGTCCTTATAGTCATCTATTTAAACGGGTCTCAACCTCAGCGCATATGTTTACCTTGTTGATTTCACATAATAAGGTAAACATACGCGTTGAGAACAGTTTAAATAGGTAATTAACTTATAGTTCACACAGCTCTATTACTCTTATTTATTTTATTTTATTGACGGTTATTTTAAAAGAAACAATCAATGACAACAAAAATGTTCATAATTTCATAGCCGAATCTCAATATTCGCAAATAAATGGATTGATTGATTTAATTTTAACACCCATTGAAACCCTTCGCGGATGTTCCCCTTCAAAATTGAAATTAAGGTTCCTATTTACTTTTTTAAAGGGAACAAATTATTTGACCTGTGAATTTTTTTTTGATAAGTGTTTTTTGATAATAAATTTTAAATTGACTTAATAATATTCTACCAGTATTAAAATGATTCTATTAACAAAATCTGATTAGCACTTTATGACGTTGGTGTAAGAGATAGATGTTGAAAGAAAGTCAAATGTTAAAAATTTAATCTGAAACGGCTACGGAACCCTATCACGTGAATGCCGGATAAGCTCTTGGTCTATTTTTTCTTATTTTGGAGACTGTGATAATTAAAAGAATCAAATATTTTTCGGAATGTTTAGTGCCTTGCGAATATTTGATACTTTACAAACTTGTTCGCACCTTTGGCCCGCCCAGAGCTCGATTATGTCAGGAATGTTTTGGATCAGTTTGTTTTAAAAAACTACAATATTATATTTCCACAATTATCATAGATTTTGACAATAATACTTTCCTGTATATCCATCCCCACCTTCCGGGATTCGGGAACATCCAACGCAACACAAAAAATTGTAACAACATCGGTCTATCGGTTTCAGAGTAGTTTTTATCAAAATTAGTCCAACATTTTAGAAAATAGCGTTTTGATATTACAAGTATAATCATTGGTTTTGCAGAAAAGACAATGTGATCTTTAACGATATCCTGAGCAAAATCGGGTTTTAAGCAGGCAAAGCATTATAATACAATAATAGAATGGAATAGGTAACATAACAATTATGTATTATAATCATAGTTGACAAATAAAAGAGATCGCTCTTACTCGATTATTACAAAATAATAATATTTCACTGACCAGCCTCCGAAGCCTTCATGTACAGTTATTCTACTGTTACAGATTTAGCTAGGTTTCTTGGACAGTCGACGTTGCAGTCGCGCAGAACTGCAATGTGATATGCGAGCAACTGCATAGGAATTACAGTGAGAACTCCTTGTAAACAATCTACAGTTTTTGGTACTTGAAGGCTACGGGAAGCGAGGGCAATCGTCTCTTTGTCCCCATCCTCACATATGACGATTGGCTGACCTTGACGGGCGGTTACCTGCTGCAATGCATTCATGCACTTGTTGTAGACAGGATCACGCATAACTATCATCATTACCGGCATCGAGTCATCAATAAGTGCAAGAGGACCATGCTTCAATTCACCTGCCATGATGCCTTCGCTGTGCATGTATGTTAATTCTTTAACCTTAAGAGCTCCTTCAAGACAGGTGGCAAAGTTATAGCCACGTCCCATGATAAGAAGGGAACGTTGGCGATAAAGATCCTCGGCAAGTGATTTCACCTCGGAATCCAGAGCCAGGACTTGACGAATTTTAGTGTCTAGCTCATGTAAACCTTCGATGATATCGGCGCGTCTTTTCTGCAGTGAAATGCGATCTTCACTAATTACTAATGCAAACATTACGAGAGAAACAAACTGTGAAGTGTAAGCCTTTGTAGAAGCAACACCGATTTCTGGGCCAGCATTGATGTGAACACCGCAGTGTGACTCGCGACAGATGGAACTACCCACAGTGTTGGTGATGCCAACAATGAGAGCGCCATGTCGCTTGCAGTAACGGAGAGCCATGAGGGTGTCAGCAGTCTCCCCAGATTGTGAGATAAAGAAACAAACATCATCGCGGAACACGGGGGTGTTTCTGTCTAAGAAGTCTGAAGCTAATTCCACCATCACTGGAAGCTCTGTTAATTCCTCCAGCAATTGACGAGTAGCCACTGCACTATGGTAGCTGGTACCACATCCAATTAACATCAATCTTCTACAGCGTTTAATCTCTGGAATATAATCTTTGATACCTCCCAGGGTAACTGTACCATTAGCAAAATTAAGGCGACCCCTCATGGTGTTTACAATAGACTCTGGCTGTTCAAATATTTCTTTTTGCATAAAATAATCATAGTTGCCTTTCATTATCTGCTGTAGCTCCAGTTTAAGTGTTAGAATTTCTCTCTGATGAGGGTCATTGCTACTACCAGACATGCGATGGATGCTCAGAACACCATCCTTGATATGGGCAACATCATCATCTTCAAAGTAAAGTACTCTGTTTGTGTGCTCAATGACTGCAGATGCATCAGATGCAAAGAAGTACTCTACATCCCTCTCTTCCTCTGGCTCAAAGTGTGCATGACTGTTAACCCGAGGTACAGCTGGAACAACTCCTCGAGTGGCCTTATTGTTGGTGTACATAATAGGGACATGGTCACTAGATAATCGTCGTCTAGTTTTGATGCCTACTAGCAAAGGACTACCACGTCGTGTTGCAACACATTCATTGGGGAAGTGCCGCGACTTGAAACATAAAGCAAATGCACCCTCAAGTTGTTGAATTACCTGCTCAACTAACTCCTGGAAACTGTAGTCCTTGTGCTGATTGTAAAGGTGGTGAACTAATTTTGCAATAGCCTCTGTGTCAGTTTGTGATTCAAAAGAGTAGCCCTTGTTTTCAAGGAAAGTTTTCACTTCTTTGTAATTGGTGATGATACCATTGTGAATGACAACAAAGGCATTGTCGTCGCCGGAGCGTTGTGGATGCGAGTTGACGCAGCTCGGCTCTCCATGGGTGGCCCAGCGAGTGTGCGCGATGCCACAGTGCGATTCCACACATTCCTCAACAGCGAGCTCAAGGCTGCGCTCCTGCAGCAATTCTTCTAGAGCCGCTACTTTGCCGCTTCGTTTCACCACAGCTATGTCTTTCTGTTCAGCAGCGTCGATAGCAACGCCCGCAGAATCATAACCGCGGTATTCCAAACGCTTCAATCCATTCACGAGTAATTCCAGAATTTCCCGCCGGGTCTTAGGCGTCAAGTGATTAATGTATGCAAATATTCCGCACATCGTTAATGAAATATCACGATAAACGGACTCGAGCGCACGATATCACAACTCCTGAGAGACTGCGATCAACAAAATATACAAGCTATATTGAAGGCCTACGCGTATTGCTAATAAGTTACTTTCACTTACGGCAAAGCACACGTCATCGTGTTTCGTTATCGCTGGGTATCATAAATATCAGCGGAAAAACAAGTAATCCACTTCATTTGAAATAAAGCACTATTAAATCGGCCCGTAAGTATCGTATTCGACCGCCAGTGTCAGTCAGTTGTCATGTCGTGTCCGTCAAATGTCAATGTGACAGATACTGGATGCGTTTAAAAGGAAAAAGCGCCAGGCAGCACCACTTTATACTATTTTAATAATTTTGTCACGCTACGAAAAAATAAAACATCTTTTTATTTATTATACATTTATCAGGGCCGTCTTTACCAGGGGGTGCAAGGGGTGCGGTGCACCCCGGGCGCTCACCTTTTAAAGGTAATGAAAAAATATAACGCTATAGTAAACAATTACACAATAGGATATTTGACTGTCATAGGATACACAATAGGATATTTGACTGTCATAGGATACACAATAGGATATTTGACTGTCATAGGATACACAATAGGATGTTTGACTGTCTTAGGATACACTCCCGCACCCCGGCGCAGAATAGACTTAAGACGGCCCTGACATTTATATTGAACTATTGAACGTATGTTATCTGACAAAATAAACTAGACCAATAATTGTTTTCTTATATGTTCACTCCACGCATAAAATGAGATGACGTTAAAAATTGTTAATGTAATATGTACTTTTATTATTTCATAAACAATCTTTCTTTAATAGCAATTGCTTGAAATATGATTGAAAAGTTTAATGTATTTTACATTTACCTGTAAACTGTATTTATTTGGATTGTTACTTGTAACGTTGTAATCACAAACAGCCCACGATACTGTGGTTGTAAACTGTGTTATTTCCTTTGTACAGAAATGAGCACAAAATATTTTAACTGGACCACTCCGTTTGACAAAATTCAATGTTGACCTCTTACAATCACTGAAATCGTCACATTTGACAATTCTTGCCGACTGTTTCTCGCTATTCCTCTCGCTTATGATGAACGTGATATTATTCCTCTCACGTGGTCTATAAATCTAGCGGTAACAGAAATATTAGATCTATGGTTTATGATGTAACATGAACTCTAGGGGGATATTATTGCAACATATTCTGGAGCAATGGTGAAGTTGACCATTTTCTAATTTCTTGTCTAAAATAAATTTTGAAAAATTACAAATAAATGGTGATTTTAAAAAAAATAGGTATAATATAACCTTTCAAAGCTGGATATTGAGAAATAAGTTGGCGCGGCGCGCGGCGCGCGGCGTGCCGAGCCGGGTGGGACAGCACGTTACTACTCATTGCTCGCATACGCGCGGTTCGTTCTAGCTCATTTTTAAAGTCAAAAAGTGACGATTCCAGCAAAGTAAACTTTTTGTCATAAAGTTAACCCTATTATTTCATCTTCCACCTTTTCAGATTTCTCATCATGTCAGTTCAAAAAGCCTTCAACTCCTCCTGGATAATACTTCTTACATTAGCCGGAGAATTTGAAGTATCTGTACGTTTTTGTCGGTTTTATTTTCCTTTGCTGTTCATCTGTTCAGGTGGAACTGGAATCAGAAATTGTTTTCTCCGGTATACGTAACATTTTTTCATAACTTGGGTAGTTCAGTAAATTTTATTGAATGAGTTAAACTCAATGAAATTCCAGTTAGGCAGAAAAATTACGAAGGAAGTTCCAAAAGTCCGCTCCTCACCGTGAGGGTAGGGATACTCACTTAGTACCATACTAATCGGGCTCATTAAAAGTACCTATATAACGGGTTACACGAAATTCGACGTATTATTCCTTTTAAGGAGTTATAGTAGAGCTCATTTGCAGTAAATTTTATGATAAGGTCTCCTAAGCAAAAATGACTGGTTTTCGAGTAATTGGACTTTTATTTTTTTTTTCATAATTTCCAGATTTTCATCTTAAAAAATTCATTACAGAAAAACTACTAAGTTTTTAACACTTATTGAGTTCTGGTTTTTAGGTAACATGTTAGAAAGTCATTATAAAAAGAACATTTTGAAAAAGGCTATTGAATTACGAGTAACATGTCAAAATACATTAACACGATGAAAACAAAATCAAGGGTTGTATAAACAGCGGTGATTTTCTAAAAAAAAATAAAGTATCGGGCGTAACGTACAAATAATATTAATGACTTGACGATTTTAATGACTTGACTAGTATTATTAGCTATCCAATGAGGTATAAGTTTTTTTGTTTTTTGGGATTGTGAAGAAATTTTATTAATAGATTATAAAGAAAGAGGTAAAAAGAGGTATAAGAAAGAAAGAGAGTATAAAGAAGAGTATTATTGGAGAGTACTACCCTTCAATATTAGGGAGACTAAAGGAAGCCATCAAGGAAAAAAGACGGGGAAAATTGACTAAGGGTGTATTGATTTTGCAAGACAACGCGCCAGTTTACAAGAGCAAAGTTGCATGTAGTGCAAACTACCATACTTTAATTATTTTCAAATTCAAAAAAGAAGCTAAGGGGAAGAATATTTCCTAATGACAATGAGGTCAAGGACGCTATTTCGACCGATTTTGAGGGCAAAGACAACAAATATTTTTACGATGGCTTAGAGAAGCTAATTTCAGGATCTAACAAATGTGTTGAGCTCAGAGGGGAATACATTGAAAAAGAAAAATAGTTTCATTATTTTGTTTAATTTACAAACCGTCCATTCCGTGGACTTTTGGATCTTCCCTCGTAATAATTTTATTTTCTGAGTGATCAAGGTACTGCCGGTAGCATAAAGTGGCAAGGTGTGTAGTACAGTAGATGTCAATCACGACATTCTAGTCGTATCTCTTTAACCCGTAATCACATATAACAACCTATTTGTTTCTGTCCTTTTCAGGGGGATGTAACTTTAGTTGGAATGAGGAAGTACGTTTATTTTCTATACACAGCACAGAGGCTTTTATTTATTGTGGAGTGTTTATTTTAAATATGTAGTTCGCTTTTACCGCAATGTTCGGGACCTCTTAAAACTTCCTTGTTTCTATAAATGTATAAATAAATAATAATAATGTATAAATGTTACGGATAATGCCAGATGAACGAGTAAGCCTAAGTTTTCCCGGGTTTACTTAGAATTACCCAAGCTTTTTGGGTAAAGTCCGAATTATCATTAAAATAAATATGATTTCAGCGATTACCCTTTTATACGTAGGTCTACCCAATACTGGCTGGGTAATGTTAAGTTTTGTGTCGCTTTTTGTCACGTCGTCAAGTTATAAAATTATATTTACGACCATGGGCTCGTATACACGACTGCTGAGGCCCGGTTTTAGAAATTCACGATGTAAAGTCAATCCGATTAAGCTTTTCATCCTGAGTCATTGCAATTGCTCCGATGCTACGGGAAGTGCAGCCCCTTCGCCCTTCCGTAATACAGCACAGTAGAAACCCCTGCGAGTCGTAGCGGTTGAGGTAGATCGCCGAAGGCGACTAGATAGCCAAAGCTATCTGACCATCCGGTCGCCTTAGGCATTTCTAAAATTTACATTTAGAGGGGGATTTTAGAAGGGGAGAGTGCACCCTGCAATTCAACAGCCGCTGGGCGCGCTCGACTGGCCACGTTACGCCTCTCTCACAGAAGACTACCTTGAAATGTACTGCATTTCCCACTTTATTGTATTTCCCCAATGTACGTAAGTGTTTCGGTAGTGAGTGAGATGTGCCAGATACCATTCCCATCCTATCCCTCCCCATTTTCCCAACCCTCTCGCCAAATCCATTCCTATATCTCCAAAGGTAGGCAGCGCATCCGGGGGCATGATAACGTTTGTCATTTTGGACTAATGTTGGCATGTATCGCGGATGTCTATGGGAGACAGTATTCACTCACCATCAGGTGGACTGTATGCTCATCTGCCGCCTTCGTACATAAATAAAATCGTGAATTTCTAAAACCGGGCCCCAGCAGTCGTGTATCCGAGCCAATGGTCGTAAATATAACTTCTTAACTTGACGACGTGACAAAAAAATGACACAAAACTTAACATTACCCAATCAGTATTGGGTGGATCTAGGTATAAACGGGTAATCGCCGAAATCATATTTATTTTAATGACAATTTGGACTTTACCCAAAACGCTTGAGTAATTCTAAGTAAACCCGGATAAACCTAGATTTACTCGTTCTTCTGGCATTACCCGTAACATATACATCGATTTGAAATTAACACTGTAGGTGAAATATAGTAATAGTATCTATGTAATTAGGTCCTTACCTAAAAAAATGACGTTTTATTTACGGAAAAATTTTTTTTTTTTGTATGAAAATTATATATTTAATTAATCGAATTATTGTCCAATAATATACTACGCGCGTGTACTTTTTTTTACAATGAGGTGCTAGCAGAATATCAGCGCTGTGGTTACAAATTCTGCTCCGCAGCATCAGTTAACTTTTTGTCGCCGTGACACAGTCAAACGTTGACTAGGTTAAATGTTATAGTATAGCATTTATTAAGTAATTCTTTATCTGTTGCTGACTTTATGTATATGTGTTGTGTTGCGTCTAATAAAACATTTTTTTCTTTCTATATCAATGCACTGTCGTTATTTTAATGGAAGTTGTTTGATGCCTCTGCTATAGACCTCCTGCGGACGTGAATCCAATAATTCTCTGAAGGTGTTTTTTCACTGCCTCATCGGTGTTGAATATTTTCCCGTGTAAAAATTTATCCAAATTCCGTAAAAAATTAAAATCAGTAGGGGCAAGGTCTGGCGAGTACGGTGTATGACAGAGTTTCCAGTCGAAGCTCCTGTAACTTTGAGACAGTCTGTCGTGCAGTGTATCGGCGAGCGTTATCATAGAGGAGCAGTGGACTAGAGCGATTGACCTGAACTCGGTTGTTTGATATCGAGCTGGTCCACCATCGTTTGCAGTTCTTCACAGTACACATCTGCATTAATTGTTGTGCCAGATCTCAAGAAGCTGTAGTAGATAATACCGGTACAGGACCACCATACAGTCATTACGAGCTTTTTTGACTCAGTTTACATTTGGGACATTGTTTGGCGGCGTTTGTTGGGTTCAACTATTGTGATGAACGTTTACGATTATCATACAGGATCCAGTTCTCATCACAAGTGACAATACGATTCAAAATCCCTTTATTTTTGTGACGGTTCAGCAATGTAAGGCAAGCTTGGACGCGTTTTTGCAGCTGACTCATTAAGCTCATACCCACATTTCGAGTTTCTTCACTTTCCTGATTTGACGCATATGAATCAATAAAATTTTGTCACTGACAAGATGACACGAACACAACGGAGGGTAGATAGATTTGTCTGTCAATAGCAACAACACCTTCCCCCGCCTCCGCAGTCTCGCCGCGACCACCGTTCATGTAACTGGACCGAAATATCGGCTATAATAAATAAATAATAAATCGAGAGTAATTCGTTTACATAACAATTATTATGTACAATCACGATAACAAAAGTTTAAAATCTTATGATTTATTTTCTGTCCAGTAAAAAAACAATAATAAAAACAGTATATTCTTTTAAAAGAGTATTACGCTCTTATGCTATGGAAATGCTATTCCATAACATAAAAAGGTTCTAATGATCTCGTAGGAAAAATCTTTCACATCTGAGTGAAATTGGTCGTCATTCTATACTACTATCCCCCCATTCCCGGAATAAGAAAGGTGAGAGTAACGAAACGAGGAAAACAAATTTTCGCTTCCTCTCTTTAGTTCTCATCCTTTTTTCCTCGAGGTCAGCGCAGACGAATAAAAAAATAGTTTGTCCATATACGAATAGGTATGCATCGGGTATCGGGGAAGGTTTGGTTACACTTTGTAAGACCTTCCTCGTATAAATACTCATTCCGGTATTTTAGAACCATTGAACCGGTTTTGATGAAAGTCCTCCATACAATTTATAGTAGTGTAAACCACAATAAAACTGTCCTAATAGATCCAGACAGAGATCAGCGCGAACAGTGAGAGAGACAGACGTCCTTTATGTGGTGTGGTAACACAGAGCTAACTTAATTCCGACCACTGAGTTTTTCATTTAAATGGGGGCTTTTTTGAATTAAAAGATGTTTTGCAATGTTCCAATTGTAATTAGGTCGAATTTCGGAATTAGGACCAGTTTTCTCGTACTCCTAATATATTCCCCTATAGGAGTGCGAGGATATACTTACTGAACGGGGACTATCGCACTCCTACCCATAACCCTCCCCTACCATCAATTATAATTATACGATACTTTATAATTTTAATTCATATCTTTTTTGTATTTGATTTTCATCTATGTGTATTGTTTTTACATTTTTTTAAATCACTACAAAATCGTTATTGAGAAAATGCCAAGAAATTGGACTACAGTGGAAGGTTTAACGGAGATCTGTAGGTCGTTGTTGTGTTCGTCATCGCCTGTGAACCTTATTGAGGAGGAATGGTCCCTATATTCAAACAATGTGTTGCTAGGTCGTCACGACGAAAAATTACACATTTATTCCGTGGTTTGCCACTGTTTGTGCCACTGGTGGCACAGATAGGGAAAAAATCCGTCTTGTGCCACTGTCAATTTTAAAGGTGTATAAGGGGTACTTCCGTTAACACAGTATTCAATGCTCGAATCGTATTAAGTTACCCAATGTCATATACTATGATTACAATTACAATTGTAATTCAATTACAAAGGTTTTTTCATTATCTCCAAAAAGCATGAATGAAGACAGAGTTTATAAATAAATGGTGTATATACTAAGGCATCGAACCAATAACAGAAACGGAATGCAACAGGATAGAATGGATTGGGAAACTGGAGAGGGATGGGATGGGAATGAGCTCTGGCATATCTCACTCACTACCGAAACATGTACGTACATCAGGAAAATACGACAAAGTAGGAAATACAGTACATTTAAGGTAGTCTTCTGTGAGAAAGGGGTAACGTGGTCAGTCGAGTGCGCCCAGCCGCTGTGGGAATGCAGCGTGCACTCGCCCGCAAATAAATGTCTGCTAAAAATTTTCAAAAATGTAATAGGCGTAAAAGATGTTCCAATATAAAGCGGCGTCGAGAGCACATTGTTACCGACGATCTAATAGTTACCGCCAAAATATCTGTCGTGCATAATGAAATTACCGTAGAACCATTTTTTTTATAGAAAAAATGCGGCAAACGAGCATACAGTCCACCTGATGGCAAGTGGATACTGTCGTCCATAGACATCCGCGATACATGCCAACATCAGTCCAGATTGACAAACATTGGCACGCCCCCGGATGTGCTGCCTACCTTTGCAGATTAAGGAATGAATTGGGAAAATGGGGAGGGATAGGGTGGGAATGGGCTCTGGAACATCTCACTCACTACCGAAACACAGGGAAATAAGATAAAGTCGGAAATGCAGTACATTTCAAGGTAATCTTCTGTGAGAGAGGGGTAACGTGGCCAGTCGAGTGCGCCCATGAGGCGGTGGGAATGCAGCACGCACTCCCCCCATTTTTAGGAATGTTAAAAATAACTTTTCTCCTACTTGCTCCGAAATGGCTTCATTATTTTAAAAAAGGAATACGTCAATCGGCTCTTTTCTGTACGCACGCCAGCAATTTCCAACACGACAATAATAGAGACTGCTGGACAGTAGCGAGGTTATTTTTAGTGCACACTAACATAAATTAGGTTTTTTTAGGTACACGATATTTATTATTATAAAGGCTGAATGTGCATTTCTTTTCAAAAGTTTAAAAAAAAGAACAAAGACTGCGCGCAGTCAATTGGCGGGAATGAAAATCAGATACCTAGTCTGTATTGTGGATTGTAAAGTTATGTTCTCATAAGTTTATCACAATTTTGAGTTGTCTAATAAACAATGAGTACTAGTTCGTTAGAAGGTGAATTAGATTTAACGCCACCAGACATAGCTGAAGAAGCAAAGATACTTTCTGAAAACCTGTTACCACCGAAATCGAGAGAAAAATATGAAAAGGCATATGAAGATTTCATCAAGTGGAAAACTGAAAAAAAGCGAATTCTTTCTCGGATAACTTCTGTTTCTTGAATTAACTTGTTTATTGTTTCCTCGCAAATTAGAGAAAAATACTATATAAGTCTCGGCCGAAATAACAATTAACGACCTCGTTTATTTAAAAAGGACTCGGCTTCGCCTCGTCCTTTTAAAATCACTTCGTAAGGACTCTGCTTCGCCTCGTCCTTCCAATATTCGGCCGTCAATTGCTTTATATCGGGCATGGACAGTAATGTACTATTAAAAACTTAATGTTTTTTTACGACAACTATACTTATTTACCGTAGGAACAAGAGGACATGGTAGTCCTTACCTGTGAGATAACGTAGTATGAGTACGAGGAAACAGACTGTCTATAGTGGCCGCTATATCTTCCTGTTTTTCTTTTCTTCAACGTTGACACGAGGTGTAATTTTTGTCATCTCGTTCATAGTGATAAAAGTGACACTGCTTTCATAAAAACAATGATTGAATTACATGATTAGTGTGAGTTACGTTCTATTAGAATAGGGTGAGGGAAGTAGGGTACATAAAACACGTACGTACCATATACGAGTATATACCAGTAGCTTCTTTATTGGTTTTATCAGGATCAAGGTTTTACAAAATTATTGAAAATATTACAAAGTTACATTTAGCTTAAAATGAGTCTTGAGTTTGTTACATCATTAATAACTTCTATAAGAGTCGTATTATGACAGAACTATTTAAAATTTTAGTGGATTTATTTCAATTGAATGTTTAAACCTTTACACGAGTTCAGTCCGGCAGGCAGGGCCGCGAACTGAGGCAAACCAATTGAAGATTTATATAGGAACAAAAATATCGTTAGGTACCTACTTCTTTACAAAGTTTTCCTAATAAAACGTTTTTAACGTTTACTCATACAACTACATCAACTATTTGGTTTTAAACCAACTACCCTCACTTTAAAAATTTCGCAGACTGATGTTATCGTCATACATTTCTTTCGATCTTTAACTGAAAACCTAATTAATCAACAATATTAAGTATACAAAGTTTAATTATAATGGAAATAATCAGTGCATGTCGACTTGAAATTAGCAAATAAAAATTGAAGAAATAATTATTTATAAATGTGTTAATGAACTTGCCTATAGCAAAGTAGAACATTGGAAGAAACAGCAGACTATGCAGACTATTAATAGTTTTGTAATTAACGTGACCGAGAGTTCACATCACAACTCTAGTAAGGGTATAATTCACGGAACCAGCAAGAAAGTAATACAGCAACTATAAACAATCGGTAAACAAATAAGTTATAAAAATAGCTGCAATATCTAAACAGAATTTGTACTTAAACACAACAGTCAATGAACTTTGTTCGGTGAAATGGTTTAAAAATTCAACAACCACTCCATTGCCTTTCCTCCTGAATTCTTTGCGATGGAAAAACAGAACGTAACGAGCTTTCAAGTATGGAAACTCAAAGTTGACGAGTGACTTACGACTAAAATAATCACAAACACATAAACTTAACACGTAAGCGTAACTAAAACGAACTAACTTTGTGAATGTAGTGTGGCGATAAATGCAAACGTGGGCATGCGGGAGGAGCGCGGGGAGGAGACCAGTGAAGAAGCTCCGATAGCGGGCGGTGCGCGGTCCGCGCGCCGTCCGCGCCCGCGCCGCGGGGTCCTTGTGCGACGTGCCCCATAGTTATTTCTTCTTTTGCGCCTTTTCGGCGGCTTTGGTGATTTTACCCGTAGTTACTTCCTTGAACGTTACGCTCTGTAACATAGGAAATGAGTCAGCAAACGTGTTTTACCTTCTTATCTGAAGTAGCAATAATTACAGTTTTTAAATTGTTTTAGTCTCTCTTTGTATTTGTCAACACATGTAAGGTGTATACAACGTGGCACTGAAAAAATGCAAAATCTGGATAATAAAGTTGTTCAGCATCGCGAGTAAAATCGCTTCTACCAGTTTCTACAATACGTTTTTTGTTCGTGATTTATAGGACAATTCTAGTACAGTGAAATCAACGAGACATGAGTTTTGCGCTTGTGTCAGTTGCTGTTTGAGGGCACATCGACAGTGTACAGTACGAAATATTTGGACAATTTGATTGGATAATTCGGCATCCACTCACGCAGATGCAAAAGCTCATGCCTCGTTGCGAGGACTGTATATATTTTATTCCACGCGCGTCGCCCGAGATGCGTCGCGACGCCACTACACGCCCGGCATAAGTAATAATGAGCAATATGAACGTTTTAGACAGGACATCAAAACCTACATGTTTGTAACTGTATATTTATTGTTTAAAATAATTTTATTTTCTCCTACTTGCTCGGAAATGGCTTCATTATTTTAAAAAAGGAATACGTCAATCGGCTCTTTTCTGTACGCACACCAGCAATTTTCAACACGACAGTAATAGAGATTGCTGGACAGTAGCGAGGTTATTTTTAGTGCACACTAACATAAATTAGGTTTTTTTAGGTACACGATATTTATTATAAAGGCTGATTGTGCATTTCTTGTCTAAAGTTTAAAAAAGAACAAAGCCCGCGCGCGTAGTCGTATTGGCGGGAATGAAAATCAGATACCTACTCTGTATTGTGGATGTTAAATTCTCATAAGTTTATCACAATTTTAAGTTGTCTAATAAACAATGAGTACTAGTTCGTTGGAAGGTGAATTAGATTTAACGCCACCAGACATAGCTGAAGAAGCAAAGATACTTTCTGAAGACCTGTTACCACTGAAATCGAGAAGAAAATATGAAAAGGCATATGAAGATTTCATCAAGAGGAAAACTGAAAAAAAAAAGCGAATTCTTTCTCAGAAAACTTCTGTTTCCTGAATTAATTTGTTTATTGTTTCCTCGCAAATTAGAGAAAAATACTATACAAGTCTCGGCCGAAATAGCAAGTAACGACCTCGTTTATTTAAAAAGGACTCGGCTTCACCTCGTCCTTTTAAAATCACTTCGTAAGGACTCTGCTTCGCCTCGTCCTTTCAATATTACTTGGCCGTCAATTGCTTTATTTCGGGCCTGGACAGTAATGTACTTTTTCGCTAAAAAATTGTTCCTATTTTAATTTGGTTTGACACGTTTCAGGTTTCCCTTATTTCGGTGACACGTATATTTCTTTCATTAATTTTTTTACTTTTAATTTTATCCGTAATACAATATCATAAATATGATTATACTTTTGCACGTGCGTCTCCGATGGCTCCACTAAAAATCAGCGCTGTGACTGACACTCGGTCATGCAGAAGATATGCTGAGTTGGAGACCATTTCCGACATCCAAGACGTACATTCACGAAATGGGAAAGTGGCTTTTTTGGTTATTATACTTTTTGTTAATTCTTGTATTTATTTTTGTGTTTGTAATTTTCTTTTCATCCTCTTGTCTACATTGTTTCTTTTGGTTAATTTATATTTATATTTTGGGAGTATTTATGTATCTCGGAATAAAGTTTTGTGTATTGTCAAACATCGCTTACAAGCGAATCGACAAGGAACAGGCAAATTGCAATAGTGACTACAGTGACCTTGATGACGCCGACGGCGACGGTCTGGCGCATGTCGCGCACGGCGAAGCGGCCAAGTGGCGGGAACTCCTGGAAGGACTCCACGCACAGCGCCTTGGTCGGCACCAGCGTTACGATCGCCGCGTCGCCGGATTTTATCGACTTGGGGTTCACCTCCGTCGTCTTGCCTACAAAATGATTATAATAACTACAACCAGTACCTACTACTTTCGTTTGTCACCAACGACACCACCGAACCACAACGCTGTACACTGGTGGTTCTCTTAGAGGAGAGTGCACGCTGCAATACCGCAGCCGCTTTGCGCACTCGACTAGCCACGTTAGAACTCTCTCTCACAGCGTGAGATAAGCTAGAGCTCATTCTCATTTATTCCTTCCCATTTTCCCAACCCCTTCTCCAAATACATTCCTATATCCCCAAGGGTAGGCATCGCATCCGGGAGCGTGCCAACGTTTGTCATTTTGGACAATATCCACTACCAGTTAAATTATACGCCCGTCTACCGCCTTCTTTCCATAAGAAAACAATGTTACCACTAACGATCACTAACGAAACTTATTGTCAACGATCCCACTCTCACGGGCAGTTTAGAACCCCTCAGCGTTCGGAGGGACGTTGCATCTCTCTGTGTGTTCTACCGCCTGTATAGTGGGGAATGCTCTGAAGAATTGTTCAATATAATTCCCACCTCGGATTTCTACAACCGCACCTCCCGTCACAGAAGTGCGGTCCATCCGCATTTCCTAGATACGGAGGTGTCGCGTACTGTTCGGTCCAAAAATGACTTTATATCGCGAACCCGTAGGCTGTGGAACGAACTGCCTCAAGAGGTCTTCCCGTTAAACTACGACATGGGGTTCTTCAAGAGAGCTGTGAATAGGATTTTGCAAGGTCGGCGGCGCGCCCGCATACCCCCTGGTGTTGCAGGTGTCCATGGGCGGCGGTAACACTTACCATCACGTGAGACCGCTTGCTCGTCCGCCCTCTTCTCTATAAAAAAAAAAAAAAATAACTATACTGGTGGTGTCGTTGCAAATGTCGTTGGTAAAAATCAATTCTCAACGTCACCACCTGTTCTCATCGTTGTGGTTCAGTGTGATGTTGGTAACAAACTCTTAAATGATTTAAACTGCTTGAACTACGATATCCTTCTAGTCGCCGGCTACTGATCTGGCAGCAGCCAGTACGCGAGTGGCGTTGTAGCCGCACGCACATTGGTTGCTACAAATAATAATGGCAATGGCTCCACTGAAAATCAGCGCGGTGACTCACACTCAGTCACAGCATATGCTGAGTTGGAGACCATTGCAGGTATCGCAACACACATATGCATGAAATAGCACCGTGTCATTTTTATTTTTTTATTAATTATTCTTTTGTTATTTCTTATATTTTTTTCTAATGTTTGTGATTTTCGTTTGTTTTTCTTGTTGCCAACATTGTTTTATTTCTTTTGGTTATTGTTATATTTATATTGTATGTATGTTAGTGTGAATAAAGTGTTGTCTATTGTCAATGGCAGTTAAACTGTAAGACGACTAGCCATGCACTTACGCCGAAGTTACACACAAAGTACGTAACCATTCTGGGGATGACACTAACCATTATTAGGTCGACCATTTGTTCTGTGTCACAAAAGAATAAAACTGTGCTCCTACGTTAGTAAAAGAACATGCAATGCTTAATCGGGTCAATCAATTCGGTTGACATATTTCACATCTAGTGTGAAGTGGACCAATCCTGTCGTTGGCACCAGATCAATAAACAAGTTTGTTGCATAACCTGTACGGCGGTCGCACTTCTCCTTGATCTCGGCGAACTTGCACGCGATGTGGGCCGTGTGGCAGTCCAACACGGGCGTGTAGCCGTTGCTGATCTGCCCCGGGTGGTTCAGCACGATCACCTATACACAGACGTAATTTGACAATCTGTGGCACAGGCATCAACCGTACCAGTTTCTATAGATATAGTTAATTTTATAATCTGTCCGGGAACATTAAGACGCTCGTTAATAAGTCTCATGGTGTGTTTAGAGCAGGGGTGCTCAAACTTGAACTGCTGGCGATCTACCTCAATATTGTTAGACTACGATCGATCGACTCTGAGAGGCTGCAAGTATGTGTGATGCAGGATTGTCGTCTAGGTAGGGTGTATCGTGGCATAGATATTAGTTTTCCGCGCAATATGCATTTTTTTAAACAAAGTAAGTCTTTTGCAGTTTGAGCACCCCTGGTTTAGAGCATTTAATTATCGGCTTGTATTTAAACGAGCAGCAAAACATACTAAATGAGCAGCAAATTATGATCATTCTTTTTTGGCACCAAATAACCTAAATATAACTTTAATTTTGTTGCTCATTCAGTATATTTTGCTGCTCATTTAATTACTTCCCCCAATTTTCTAGTGGTCACCCACGTCACCGCCGCGGGAGTTGGAGGTCGACTATCGAGTGTCAATATGTCGCGACGCGCTTCCTAGCTTACGCCCTCGAAAATATCCGATATGCTAGCACTTCCGCGACCCAGCACTTCCGGACAGACTGCAAGGCCACATTTACTTTAGATAATTAATTTTATGCTAACCGTTTGCCGGTGTTACATCAAATTATTAATTATAATACAAGAATTTTGATTTCATATACACTATGAATAATCCATTAAGAGTATGATATCAAATAAAAATAAGTCATACGTCCAATGTATTAGAATGTCCCATGTCCAGGTATCGAAATATTCATAGTTACCAATTAAGTTTTTCTTTTCAGCTTTTTCGGCTGATATGTTTTTGTATTCATGTTTTTATTCATTTTAGATAGGTACCAATTTAGTGTCAATCAAATCATAGGAAGGTTTGTTATTTAGTAATTGCTTTGTAAGTAGCAACCCTGAAATGGTGCTGGTTTCTAGACAATTTCTTTGCTTTGTCATCATCACGTTAATTGAAGAAAATAAGCGAATGAGTGAATATAAATGAGCAAAAATGATTCAGAGATAAATCCCCCTTAATGTCACACTGCAACATTACGACTTTCTGATTTTCCGGTATTTTCCTAAATGAAGATCGGTGTTGCTATTGTATTTATAAATAAATACAGTTTTCACGGGTAAATATAAAATAGGACACTAAATTTTTCATTCATATTTTTCGTTAATTTAGTTACATTTTACTAATCACAGCAATTGCTATTAGAGAATATCGATAGTTCTTTCAATTTTTATTATAATTTGAAAGATTGGGTTCTAAAATTATGCTTTGTTCACATAAGTGCTTAACCCGTTAGAAATCTAAAATTACAATTAGATACCCGTTAGAAATCTAAAATTATGCTTTGTTTACATAAGTGCTTAATCCATTAGAATTTTTTATCGATAAAATTTATTGATAAATATGTCTCTGTGTATAATTGTAGTAAATAGCGCTCCGAATGCGTTCGAGCGTAACAATTCTGTTATTAATATTTAATTCAGTTACATTTATATTATGACTATTCGTCTTGAACTCTTTCATAGTGATTTTTGAACGGGGCTTAACGCCTGCGTTTTATTTTATACAAGTGCATTTTGTGGAAGCGTTCTCTTTTATTAGTAGATAATAAAGACAAAAACAATTTCTTAAATTTTACATATTGATAAAACTAAACTGCGCAATGTACATGCGTGAGTAGGTAATTGACTTGGTCTGGAAACTTACACATTGGGTAATCAAGAATCATGCTTTTTTACATTTTTACCATAACTAAGAATTGTTATTATTATTTATCTATGGCCTGTGGTAGGTAGGCTTTGTGGGATTTCGCCTCTTACCTACGACAAGCCCCCGCTGGCGATGAGAAATTGTATTTGTAAGAATTACCTAAGTTAGTTTTAATAAAATTAGTGTTCTAGAATGTGGCCCAACACTGAAATAAGAACGAGTCAGTACACATTACGAATCATCTATTTATTTTTACAGTAGAATTTCATAAAAAATGAAAGTCAAGCACGTGTCGGATCACGCGTAAAGGAGGGTTCCGTAGTCGTTACTTTAACACGTGACAAAGTTATTTGTGCGGTTTTCTAGTATAGAGTTTCTATGGAGTCAATTCTGCAATAACTTGGTCGTCTATAATTTACGAATTTATTCTACTTCATAGATTCCCAAATTTCACGTAGATTGTTATAAAACTGTAGAAGTTATGAGGCTGTGAGAGACAGATGTCTATCTGTCTCTCACAGCCTCATAACTTGCACGCTACTGGACTACTCATAACAACTAGGACGCTCAGACATGACGTAATTATAAGGGTTCGTAGTTTGACTATGGAACCCTAAAAACGAACTATACATCTAAATGAACACGTTTTCTTCTTATTGCTTAAAAATCATTAAGATGCATTAACAATAAACATAACTATACTCTTATAACTCATTTAACAAAGAACTCATTTAATTTAAATGTAGTTTAAAATAAACTATTTTTGACTTTCCGATACCGTGGTCATTTTGATGCTTTGGTAATATTGTATAATTGGATAATTTGATGCTTTGGTTATATTGTATAATTAGATATTTTGATACTCCGGTCACTCTGATAAATTGGCCCTTATGGACCTAAAGGAAAATAAGTATGAGGAAGCATTAATGAGCAATAATAAAAATAAGAATATAAAAATAGGAAAGTCGCAGAGTTCCAAATTTAGTATCACTTTGTTGACCTAATATTAAAGTTTCAGTAACCTTTATACGAATTATTTATTCTCTATGAGTATGATTATGATCTCTAAAGTAGTCAGCGTGATATGCTAAAATTTCAGACACGATACAGTATTATTGTAAGGTCACAAGTAAAAGGCAGTCCTCTCACTTGTGACCTTACAGAAACATCTAATGCATGCATGTATGCGGTGTATCTAATAAACTTTAAAAGGATTTAACCTTTTGAAGGATAATAAAAGAGAATTGCGAAACATGAACAACGGATACAAAACAAAAATTTAAGAATTTAAAGTATAAGTGTAATAAAATCGTAACTAAGTGGAGTCTGTACACGAAATAATTTCGAAAGAGGTCTTTTATATGTATGTATTATGCTCGTTTCTATACTTATCTACAATATTCATTATTTACTTTTTCTTTTAAACTGGTATACATTGGCCTCTGCTTTTACTGATATTTTTTTTTACACACATGAAGGAACGGAACCAAAGTTCCAATGTATTTAGAAAGAACTATAGACAAATCACCGCTCTCCTGATGATAAGAGCGGTGATACCCTGGGACTCGACTCACATTCGTGTGGTCGTGAATACAAATCCTTCAACTTAAGTACGGATTTTTTAAAATAATAACTAGCTCCGCGGTGAGGGAAAACATCGTGAGGACACCCACAAGCTCCAGAAATATTAAAAAAATATGGAGTATGTGTATCCAACAATCCGCACCAGGCCTGCGTGGTGAATTTTGGCCCAAAACCCCCTAGTGATTTACTGGGGGAGGCCTGTTGCCCTGCAGTGGAATATTAAAGGCCGAGACAAGTACACAGCCAAATAAAAAATGAGTATATGTATATAAAAAGGTGCAACAGTGCACGAGAGGCCTGTCTATAAACCACTCCGATGATTTTAGTAAAACTTAGCATAGTTATTAATTGGTTTAACATATGTATATATAGAATATATTTTATTCAAATCATTACAAAATTGACACAAGAATCATTATAAAGCGTATGTAAATGAAATCGCGGATGTTGTTATTATATCAGAAACAGTATTTTATTTTTAAGTCCTAATTAACAATAGAAAATCAATCAAATTGAATAACGACCTACAGACTACTTATGTCAACAAAGGTAATTATAGTAATACGGTAATAATTAAATTGCCATTACACAATTTGCCAACATAAATGTAAGAGATCATTAAGAACACAAGTATATTGTAAATACTATTGTAGTGTCTAAATACACAACATAATAAATTTAGTTAGCATAATACTCTTAAAAATTGTGTAAACAAGAAGTTTTGATGGCATGGGGCGATTTTCTTTGAACATCAAGAATCCAAGAAGAACAAAGAATTTATATTTTATTCAGTTTAAATAATTTATTTATAATTTATATTTATATATAAATTTATTTATAAATATAATTTATTGTAAATGGCCCACACACAAAACACAATCACAAAACACACAACATAAAAGGTTGTTTTTGATTTGGTTATTACAGATACATTACGAAAACATTGGCCATCGGCTGATCCGGATACACCCGAACGCGTCATCCACGTCTATGCAATAAAATAATAAAGTATGCAATTAGAGGTACCTACGGTAATTCATAGACGGGAATGACGCGTTCGGGTGTTTCCGGATTAGCCGATGACCAATGTTTTCGTAATGTGTCTGTACATTCTTGCGAAGTACCAAACTTAAAAAAAAAAACATTTTAGTAATTCAACATTTTGAGAATTCAACATTATGAAAAGTCAACGTTGTGGTCCCAAAGGGTTTTCGTAAATGCAATACTTACCTGCGCGGTGAAATCGGAAGCGCCCTTGGGCGGCGCGTTCTTCGAGTCACCCGCAACGTAGCCGCGCCGCAATTCTTTCACGGACACGTTCTGTGATCACAACAATTGTATTTATCACGGAGATTTCGAACTTGTCTACATGTTACAGAGATCACAACTTTCTAATTTGGAAAAAATCATTGTCTCAATTAAGGTACCTAACCTAACCTAACCATCTATTTTGTCAGAAAAATAGTTTGGGTCTATATTTCGATGGTTATGTGCTTATTATTACAATTTACAAAATTTACCGCTTTACAATAGCACTATCCCATCTCTTTCGGTCGATATCGTAAAAGGCGACCAAAAGTTAAATAATAAAGGTTAAAGGTTAATTAAAAAATACAAAGCCGCTGTCACAAGTCTTGAGGAACTATGCCGCCTCTAAAAGAGTGTACTCTCACCAACAGTGTATAAAAGGGCTGGGGACGGATATCTCGCTTAAGTTCGAGGTTAAGCCAAATTCGTTTAGTAGCCCTAAAATTATGATTGAGAAAACTTATTAAAAAATACAAACGATACAGTTTGACAGGGCTTATGAAACTATCTGGTTAAATGATGCAATTAGGTTACTTTCTATAAAAAATGTTAGTACAAAAGACAAGATAGTTCAGTTTGCATGTGCAATCAGTATAATTTTGTTACACATTTTTTTTATAGAAAAAAAGGCGGTAGACCAGCATACAGTTCACCTGCTGGTAATTGGATACTGTCGTCCATAGACATCCGCGATACATGCCAACATCAGTCCAGAATGAAAAACGTTGGCACGCCTCCGGACGCGCTACCCACCTTTGCAGATTAAGGAATGGATTGGGAGAAAGGGTTGGGAAAATAAGGATGAGATGGGCTCTGGCATATCTCACTCACTACCGAAACACGTACGTACGTGCATAGGGGAAATATGATAAAGTAGAAAATGCAGTACACATCCCGGCCGAAAGTAATACACATCGACTATAATCGGTTAGCTTCGGTTTTATAGAGCGTCGTCTCTGTCGTAACGGCACATTACGCTATATAAAACCGAAGCTAGCCGATAGTCTTTCTAAAAGCGTCTGTCAATGTGTCTTACTTTCGGCCGGGAAATGTATATTCAAGGTAGTCAGTCTTCTGTAAGTACACACGTGACTAATTAACATTCAGTGAATTAGTTACGTGTGTTGTTGTACGTAATGAGCAAAGCCAGTTGTCTTCAAACTTATCTATTTTACTATAGAGATATCTATCTTATCTATAGAGAATCGGTTGAGACTAGAGTATACAGTAAGAGCTTGGTATAATACCTTCACGTTGAACCCGACGTTGTCGCCGGGCATTGCCTCCTGCAGCGCCTCGTGGTGCATCTCCACCGACTTCACCTCAGTCGTGATCGCGGCCGGCGCGAACACCACCACCATGCCTACGTACGAACACATACAGTGAAGACGGCTCGTGTGCTTGCCGCATTTTGAAACAGTTGGGACATCCCTATATTGCAGTCGAATCCATCTCACTTTGCTTTCAAGTTTCGATAGTTACTGACTTACCAATTTCGTTTTTCTCTTTTTACTCTAATGTAAGTAGGTACTAAAATTCCTTGATAAAGCACATGTAAGCGTCCAAGGGTTTTTCGTATATATTTTGTCCAAAGATAATTTTCACTTTTATAATTCCACTAGCTGTCGCCTGCGGCTTCACCGGGATAAACTCAAGTAATTCCGTTTGTACCATGCAGGGCTTTGTGTGCTTTTGGTGGTGGGTGTAAAATGCAGAGAAACACTTTTTTATATTAATGCACTCTTGGCATGCATATTGTTTAAACAAAAAGACTCCTGGTGCGTGTTTACAATTAGCCATTACCGGGGGCAAAAACAAGAAATGCATTGCCAACATAAGACTAAAGGCTGAGGTTCTACTGACGATGAGTAACGAACAGCTATTTTCTCGTACGTACTAATTCTATATTGTGTTATTTAAAAGACAAATTAGATATAATAATTAGATAGACATGTATTTAGATATAATAATGGTCTTATTGCAATCGGGAGTGCCCATTCTATTTGTATAACCTGGCAATGAACACTAAAAACGAGTTTAACGATAAGTAAATAGTTCAGTGGTCTCACTTCAAGCGAGGATTGTGACGTTGTAGTTGTATAGTCTGTCTAGATCGCTCGGAGATACTCGTTTGAAATATTAGTTAGTTGTGTGACCATCAAATTCTACTAGTCAAATTCTGGCTGGTTTTTTAGTTCACGTGTGTTTAGTTCACATCCTCAACTTTTTTTTACTTTTTTTTTTAGGATAGGGAAATAGTCGCGTAATAATGGATGCATACCATAGTATCCTTGCAGAAAACTGTACGGGGTATGATGGATAGGGAAATAGTCGCGTATTAATGGATGCATCCCATAGTATCCTTGCAGAAAACTGTACGGGGTATGATGGATAGGGAAATAGTCGCGTATTAATGGATGCATCCCATAGTATCCTTGCAGAAAACTGTACGGGGTATGATGGACAGGGAAATAGTCGCGTATTAATGGATGCATCCCATAGTATCCTTGCAGAAAACTGTACGGGGTATGATGGATAGGGAAATAGTCGCGTATTAATGGATGCATCCCATAGTATGCTTGCAGAAAACTGTACGGGGTATGATGGATAGGGAAATAGTCGCGTATTAATGGATGCATCCCATAGTATCCTTGCAGAAAACTGTACGGGGTATGATGGATAGGGAAATAGTCGCGTATTAATGGATGCATCCCATAGTATCCTTGCAGAAAACTGTACGGGGTATGATGGATAGGGAAATAGTCGCGTATTAATGGATGCATCTCATAGTATGCTTGCAGAAAACTGTACGGGGTATGATGGATAGGGAAATAGTCGCGTATTAATGGATGCATCCCATAGTATGCTTGCAGAAAACTGTACGGGGTATGATGGATAGGGAAATAGTCGCGTAATAATGGATGCATCCCATAGTATCCTTGCAGAAAACTGTACGGGGTATGATGGATATGGAAATAGTCGCGTATTAATGGATGCATCCCATAGTATCCTTGCAGAAAACTGTACGGGGTATGATGGATAGGGAAATAGTCGCGTATTAATGGGTGCATCCCATAGTATCCTTGCAGAAAACTGTACGGGGTATGATGGATAGGGAAATAGTCGCGTATTAATGGATGCATCCCATAGTATCCTTGCAGAAAACTGTGCGGGGTATGATGGATAGGGAAATAGTCGCGTATTAATGGATGCATACCATAGTATCCTTGCAGAAAACTGTACGGGGTATGATGGATAGGGAAATAGTCGCGTAATAATGGATGCATCCCATAGTATCCTTGCAGAAAACTGTACGGGGTACGATGGATAGGGAAATAGTCGCGTAATAATGGATGCATCCCATAGTATCCTTGCAGAAAACTGTACGGGGTATGATGGTTAGGGAAATAGTCGCGTAATAATGGATGCATCCCATAGTATCCTTGCAGAAAACTGTACGGGGTACGATGGATAGGGAAATAGTCGCGTAATAATGGATGCATCCCATAGTATCCTTGCAGAAAACTGTACGGGGTATGATGGATATGGAAATAGTCGCGTATTACGCCGTCAACAAACTGCTTTATTTAATGAGCTCGTAGGACATGTAACGAACTGCTTCCTGAGTTGCAACACTACGACATGGAATTATTAAAGAAGGCCTAGCTTTGTAAGGTCCGCATTCGCACCACCTTTGGTGTTGCTGATGTCAATGAACGACAGTAGCCACTTAGCACCAAGTAACTGACATGTTCGTCTGTTAACTTTTCTATAAAAAAGAAATAGGCTTAATTGGATTTAACAGTGCGTTTCGGATGTACAAGACTCACCCGGCTTAAGTATGCCGGTCTCGACGCGTCCAACGGGCACAGTGCCGATGCCGCCTATCTTGTACACGTCCTGCAGCGGCAGCCGTAGCGGCTTCTCCGTTGGCCGCGATGGTGGCTGGATCGCGTCCAGGGCCTAACACAAACGCGCTGTTAACATTCATACACTGCACACATAGTAAAGATACAAGTTATTTTCATAAAAATACACGAGTCAAGACTTGCTTGGATGCGTGTTGTATCGGAGCGAACCTCTGTGAGATTCCGTATAATCGATAACAACCCTTTTTTGCGTTCACAAATGAGTTATTGCCGTGATTTTAAAGTTCATATTCGTTGCTGAGTGAATAGGTTTGATCCACAACCTTATATTTGCGGTTGGTGCTACCTAACCGTTTATTGAATAAGTTGATAATCAGCTACAAAGGAGTTTGTATTTGTACGAACGCTTGATTGACCGATATGGTAGTAGTGCGTACGAATACGGCGCACTACGAATGCATCTATACGGAAGTAAAGTCCGACAAATGTTTATATGAATGCGACAAAGCAAAGAATCAACGACGCCCATCCTAAAATATTCAGTCTATTGAGAGATATAGATATGTGTCCATTGACAGATCTAAAGCCATGTGTGCAATAAATTCTAAATGACTGTTACGGTAGCCAAGTAACCCCCGATTCATGATTCTATTTACATTTCTAGTACTTTTTAATAACAGTAATATTTCTCCTGTAAACATTTTATTTATTAAGTCATATAAGTCACGTCACCTATTTATATAATAATTTTAATCTTGTTAGTATAAATCACTCTAAAGTACAGAACATTGATTTAACTGGTAATGCTTATAGATTATCGCGCCCTTTGTCACGTTCATTTAGATCTTTATGGGACAATACTTTTCTTTTTTACTATGCTAGATGTCCTTCAAACAGGTCGCTGTTCACACAGACACTGTTCAAACTAACATACAAAAGGTGCTTGGTGCTGTCCTCGGTGCGTATGAACGCAACGTACCAATCGTGTTCTTCAAGCACACCGCGTTTGCAGAGTTTATTTTAATTGAAGCTGAAGAAGATAAGTTGATTTAATGTTACATAGAAACGAAATCGAATTTTCCATATTTTTCATTATAATCACGTTTTCATAGTCTTTATGATTTAGGTAGGTATATTAAATAAAATTGCATTGTTTTTAGCCATTTCTATTAAAATGTCGTCTTATTCCTAAGAAAATTTTAATAATTTTTTTAGCATTGCGATTTATTAAATGCAAAAAACACCCTACGCACTTCTAAATGTCCAGCGGTTAAATATAGGTGTTCACTGAACAAGTAGCGATGGGTAACTCCGGATTCAATGAATCAAAAGATCCGAATCCGCAAGCGGAGCCGAAACACTTATAATGATTCCGGCTAACTGTTATCGACTCCGAGGAGTTATTTATTCCTTTCATTTTTGGATTGCAGTTACATGAACGAACATGATGCAAAGGGAATGAGTCACTCTCAGGCTCTTATAAAATATAAGTAGGTGAATCAAAGAGAGTCAAGGAATCGTTAAGAGGAGTCGGATCCGAGCGGAGCCGGATTAAGTGAGCCGAAACACTTCGAGGAGTCGTGAATACCCACGATTATGAACAAGCGCATGCTAAACGCAGCATGGTATAAGCATACCTACTCGTACGTTACACCGCACGTTGCGCATAAAAGCACAAGACAAACCAGGCAGTATGTTTACAATATAGCGATTAAACGTTGCGTTTATACGATGCGTTCATACGCACCAAGGATTACAGTATCTTTGTTTTAAAGTATATAATTATGTAGGCAACTTTTTGTGCATGTTAATTGAAAGCGAATAAACAAGACAGCAAGCCGAGACTTTACGTTTGGAGGACCACGTATTGAAACCGTATCCTCTCTTATTGACCTCCAAACGTGAACTAGATTATGAATTTTCCGTGGAAAAAGAGGTCTGTATACTAATCCATTTCAAGCGTGTCGCCGAAAATGTCATGTTATGACAAAGTATACTCGTGAAAAATGAATACAAAGAATGTCCAAGTCAGCCAATGAATAGCTTTTGTAAAATTTAACCTCAATCGATCAAAGAGTGATCAGTTGATATGTTTTAGAAATTTATGTAAAACACCAGTAAATGCTTAAAAAATTTTACAGTTCTTAGCGTTCGTAAAAATAGTGAACTGAAAACCTTTTCAGTTCACTATTTTTCCCATAAAGTAGTAATTTTAGCTTTCCACGTACACGTTTTTATTTTCTATGTAAAAACATTATTTCGAATGTTGTATTTCTAGACGTTTACTAGCCGCCTCTCCTGTTAGCTTGTGACTAATCTAGCTGGAACGGTAAAGGAACGGTTTAATAAATAAATACTTTTAGATCCTGCCGTTTCTCCTTTCGGTAATAGCACTCACTTCAATGAGCGTCTTGCCCTCGACCTTGCCCTCCTTGCGGTCGATGGTCCACCCCTTGAACCAGGGCATCTTGTCCGAGGGCTCCAGCATGTTGTCGCCGTGCCACCCGGAGATCGGCACGAACGCCACCGTCGCTGGGTTGTAGCCTGGTTGCGGAACAATGGGACCTTCCGTTTCAATATGTCGCTGCTATAAATTACTATTTAGATACCAATCGCACAAAATATAAGTACTCGTAGTGAATAATGTGAATCGCGGAACAATTTACATTTGTTGTGACATTTCAACGATCACTAAGAATTTTCGATTTTTTTGAAGTAGATTCAAATGTTTGGCAAATAACTTAATCTCTAAAAACATCAAATACATCACATACGTCCACTAGCCTTTCACTAGCTTTTGTAGGAAGCTGCATCTGCAGCATGTCTTTAAGTACCTAACGTAGTGTTGTTAAAACGAACGCTGACACGCTATGTACTAACATTGAACCTTAGCACTTAGCACTAGCTATTGAACCTTAATATTAACTATTTAAGACTCGAGTTTTTAATTACGAAGGTTTAAGACCGTCAAACTCTATAAATTTGGACTATAATGCTCACTAGCCTTTAACGCTAGTCTTAAAAGTAAATTAGCGTTGCTCACTTTGCGCTCGAGCGTCGAGCGCTCAACCCTCGTCTTTACAGGACTAACCCGACTACTGTACCGTGTTTAACACTTATTTTATTTGTCTTCTTGTTGTACTTCTGTGGTTGTTTTAATTGTCATAATAGACAGATTGCAGATACGAGGGGCGTATGAAAAGTAAGGTGTCCAAGACCCGCGCGTCGCCGCACGCTACGTTAGGCGAAATCTGGCAACACTATCGTGTTTTTTGTCCTTCCGCCACTCCGAGGCACAAACGGAACCTCGCTAGTAAGCTCAGTATCGGTGCAGCAGCCATTTGCGATGGACGTTCCGATTGTCGCTCCCGGCAGGTGCGAGTTGCGGTTTGTTATCAAGTTTTTGCACGCGAAGGTTGCTCAGATTGAAATTCATCGCCAATTGGAAGAAGTATACGGTCCAAAGTGTATGGACGTGAAAAATGTGTGGAAGTGGTGCAGAGTTTTCTGCTGGCCGCCTAAACGTCCATGATGAGGAGCGCAGCGGGAGGCCGTCGCTTATGGAAGAAACTGTACGGAGAGTGGAGGAGCTTTTGCTCGAGGACCGCCAGGTTATCCTCGACGAACTGGCCGAAAAACCACCTTACAGTCCCGACGTCGCCCCCAGTGATTTTCACCTCTTTCCTGCCCTCAAAAAAAACTTGGGAGGGCGAAAATTCGCGAACGATGAAGAAGTTCAACAAGCGATTCTCACCTTCCTAAGGGAGACGGCGGAAAGCTGGTTCCAGGAGGGGATACAAAAGTTCGTCTCCCTGATGTGGAAAGTCGTCGAGCGCGAAGGCGACTACATAGAAAAATAGCTGACTATGTAAGCTTTCCATCCATCCATTGACAATAAATTGCATTTACTATGTGAAAAAAAATTGGAGACCTTACTTTTCATACGCCCCTCGTATCTTCAGATACATTTCTGAATTACCATTGCCGTGTAATAAACAATTTCCCCTCGCGGCTTACCTCATTGGACGCGCGTAGTCAGGTACTTGTAGACAAGCTATAGAAGTGACCTCCATATTAAATGTAACAGGAACTAAACCTCGTATATAGCAAGATTACAGTCGTTAGGATCAATAAACCGTATCAACTCAATCAGAAGAACAACATATCAATTGAAAAGGAATGACCTAGGTATATGTATTTTTAGTGTGTTACCAATTTTTTTGATGTACGATGAGACCTCTTTCTTGATCTCCTCATAGCGGGCCTCGTGGTACGGTGGCTCGGTGGAGTCCATCTTGTTGACGCCGACGATCAGCTGTTTGACGCCCAGCGTGAAGGCGAGCAGCGCGTGCTCGCGCGTCTGCCCGTTCTTGCTGATGCCCGCTTCGAATTCGCCCGTACCCGCCGCCACGATCAATACCGCACAGTCCGCCTGAGCAAATATGTAGGTATATGCTGGATGGGAATGTTCTAAAGACAGCAGCACTATGGGAAACTAAATGACCATTGCCAAGATAAGCTGTGATCTAGTGTCAAAAACTAACCCACAATGTTAGTTGGTCCAAAAGTTTTACAAGCAGCGTCACTGCGACCTGACGGATCTATTATGACTGTGCCTTATTAAAACTACTCGATTCAATTGTCGATCTTGAAAACATGTTTTAAAGATGAAGGTACGTGTCTAGGTCCGTATGCATTTATAGACTTACCTGGGATGTGCCGGTGATCATGTTTTTGATGAAGTCTCTGTGTCCGGGCGCGTCGATGATAGTCACGTAATACTTGGCCGTTTCGAACTTCCAGAGTGCGATGTCGATGGTGATGCCGCGCTCACGCTCCGCTTTCAGCTTGTCTAACACCTATGGTTAACAAATGTCCGGTGCGCTCATTGATTTTTCAATGTTATGTAATAAACGGTTCCTAGGATCTAGTTCTCATGGACAGCCATGAGGACAAACGAATCGATATTACAAGAGCTCCACATCAAAAAACGACTCACCTCTCTATGCAGAGAACGTCAAGTAAGCTTGTTTGAACATATAATGCGATCACATATGCATGAGTTGGAGAAGCAGTTGATCGTGGGACAGATGCAGGGGAAGCGCTTCAGGGGCCGAATTCCAACACGATGGTGTAAAAGTATTGTAGAGGCAACAGGAGAAACTCTACAACGATCTATTGAACTGGCGCGGGACAGAAGCAAATGGAGACAAATCACATATGGTCACGATCCTCATTAGTGAGGGAACGACAAAAAGAGAAAGAGAGAGAGGATCTAGAACTATTTTTGATGGAAATATATACATAATCTCTTACCTATATTTGCTGGCAAAATAAATTTTTCGCAATTTCTATAAAAATTATAATGGTAATCTTTAGATAAAATAAATCTGGCAACTAGCGGTTAATTATTTTAATGGGATACAATTTTCAATCTAATCAATTCGGCATCGTTCAATGAAAAAGTAAATGCAGGTTTACGAGTATTTGTTGAAAAATGGAATTTAAAGGCGTTGTTTACGAGTATACATACCCAAGCATACTTGAATGAGCCCTTGCCCATCTCCTGGGCTTCCTTTTCAAATTTCTCGATGGTACGTTTGTCGATGCCGCCGCACTTGTAGATCAGGTGGCCCGTGGTAGTGGACTTGCCGGAGTCCACATGACCGATTACCACAATGTTAATGTGAGTCTTTTCTTTGCCCATCTTGTTTGTCACAAGGGAATCAAGAACGCGAGATCAGCACAGCAAACCTGTTCATGAATACCTATTAAATTACATTTACGATGTTTTGGCTAACAATAAGAGTCTTTAACGATGGATTATCACATTCAACACATCAGTGTAATTCACCATACTGCCATCCTTAGAAAAAAGGCATTTTAATGACATTAGAGAAAAATGCAAAAAAAACATTAATGTAAAATTAAGCTAGAAATTTGGAGTTTTAGATAAAATAAAAAAGAATAATCATTGTTTTTCTCTTTGTTTATTTTTAATTTCCGAATATAATGGTAGTTGTGCTTTCGTTAAAAATGTTAGGTAGGTACTAATACCTTTATTTCTCGAGAGGGCAGCATAGTCGTGCTAAATAAAAACTATGCACATCGTACCATTCGTAGCGTTATTTTTGCATTCGAAAATAATTTACGATCGAGTGACCTTTGGTGGCTCCAACGACCAGTATCCCTATTGCTCGGTCCTGGACTTATACATATTTAAGTATAGATACCTACTTAACTGATGCATTACGACAGCGCGAAGTCAATACTCATTTTTAAAACGGGAGTGAAGCAAGTAGTTGAATATGAAAAATATTAATTGAAGTGGTCAAAACCAAACTTGTGCGCATTATATTTACTCAAGGGAGGTTTGCCAACTACTTGTACAGTGTACACTCACGCCTGAACCTAGAAGGTATAAGTGTCTAGATTCTTGTCGTTGACGTCATAATCCTGTAACTTCTCAGCCTAGGTAGATTCATTACATACCTTCCCACACACATAAGATACTATTCTTAAGTACTAGGAACTTATTATCATAACTTAAGAACAGAAAATTCTACGAAGTATTATTACGAATAGATAAATATCTATGGTGAGCTATAGATACGTAGTTAATATTATGAGCATGTAAAATAATGACAGATAAAAGCAAAATGCCAATAATGCGATATATCTCCAATAATAACGTTATAAATATAAATATAACAAAAGAGACTTATACATGAAATTATAATAAATCTGTGAAATAAAAGGTCAGGGATTATACATCGCTTTGGTCATCAATTGCAATGCAACAGAGGCGCTTGTTATCGAAACTGTGTCTTGTCTGGTTGCATCGAGTTTGCGCATAGGGATGGATGTTCGGGACGTTCGGCGTCGATACAGCGACCTATCCTTCCAAAAATAGACATTCGTATATTCTTGCCCTTATAAATTAAATCATTCGCTTTTTTTCTTTTCCTTTATCCTTGTTTGAACACAAGGATAAAGGGAAAAATCTTTACATCTGGTATGTATAGACTCTGTTAAATTTGACCAACTACCCATTTGGTTGAATTTGTCAATACGTATTCAGTACGCGTCTACATTATAGAAAATACTAAAAACTAAATGTAGAAAAGTAAAAGTAATATCAAAAGGCTTCAAATCTGGCGCCCGGCCCTGAGCTGCTCAACTCGTGTAACGTAATAATTACCTACCAAAATATTTACTTCGTTTCACTTCTGTAACCTTATTTGGAACAATTTCTTTGTCTACTAATTTCATTTTCTAGTTATATTGCTTAAACAATATTTTTAAAATGTCTGTAATCTTCCTCAAAAATAAATAAATTATAATTGTTTTATAACAAAGAACGCATCTGGTCTAAATTGTAAAACCAGAATGATATCAATGTCACAGGCAAACAATTTAGCAATAGGTAGATGCCTCAGCAGACACGAGTGCACTAAGTCTAAATTTAGGGGATGTGATGATGATCTATACTTGTAATAGATATATTTGTAATGGCATGTTTCAGAATTAGAATAATAGTAAGTCGCACAACGTGGCATATGTACCGGCGACGCACATGGACTTCCCGGCGAGCAACCGCGTCCATCTTGTGCATCATGGTACTTATGCATCTTCAATTCGATTATGAATGAATATTGCAAAATTTTGTTCGCTTTATCACCCGCCAACGCTCACATTCCGACAGCACTTTGACACCAAGTCATTCAATCGCAATGATATAATTATAAGCAAAAAACATTTTAATGACATGAACTTAAATTTAGAATTTCATTTTGATGCGCAAAAACATGAAATGAAAATAAAATTAAGATTCATGTAAATAAACATTTAATGAATAGGACAAATCAATAACATTTAGCTAAGTTTAAAGTTATTAAAGCACAGAGACCTATGATAACGTGGGGATTTACTAAAATGTGATAGAAAGTACAGAAAATGATGTATTATAGGACTTATTTATTGAATAAGCATAGTTTTGGAATACTATTTATGGAAGAATATCGGTATATTTAAATAAAAATAATAATAATTGCGTAATTTAGAAAATATGATACCGGCAGAATTGACTTCTGGTGCAAACTTTACGAGTATTTTCCGCAAATATTCCTGTGATTATATTATTTATTAAGATGCAGTATATTTACCAAGAAACTAGTAGACCGCTCACATAACACGCCGATAAATAAAAATAATATTTGAAATAATAAGAAAAGCTTACCGTTTGCAGCCGCAGTCACGAATTTTCCGAGTGTTTTTCAAGCATGCGCCGTAGACTTTTGGCCTGGGAAATGCAATCAATAAAACCAAGTACAAAACTCTTTAAAGTAAAATTATATACAAATAAGATGTAGCTTCTTGGATTGTGTCGTTTATTTTGTCATTATTTAATATCGTTGACGATACAGAACAGTATCAATTTATTTATAAATCTCCTTTATACAACATTAATGAGAAGTTTTGAAAGACCGGATACGTTATTTTTTTTTTTAAAGAAAAGAAAATTTCTTTGGTTTCACTTCGCTAATTTTCTACCTACCAGCCAGTTCCTTATAAAAGTGTAAAATTACCTTCTATACTCATATTGGGAGGATGCATAGATCAAGTCAATTGGTGTTCGATGATGTATTAGCGCATTTGGGTATATTTGTATAGAATTAGGGATGCAATGTTTTACAATTTCAAGAAAACCTATCTTAATGCGTATTTGAAATTAACTTGGACGATATCATTTACAGATATCACCCTCCTTTTTAAAAAAAAAACATCAATAACCATAATACACAAAACTTGGTGATATAATTTAGTTTCAGTTTATTCTCCGTTTATTTCTTATGATTATACTTACGCTTGCCATAATTTTGCAGGATCAATTCAGCACACGTCACTGATCCTCAAAAACAATGCATATTTGAGAGCATAGATTTATTATATGTATATTAATAAATCTATGTTTGAGAGTTTACTTGTTTTATTTAAAGAGGTGTGCTAGGTCGACATTGTAAATGGAATTCAAATTGAATGATCCGTCGTCATCCAGGTTTTCCATGAATAAAAAACCGGCCAAGAGCTTATTGAGCACACTAGCACATAGGGTTCATTAGCCAGTTTCACTAAAATTCTCTTCAATTTTAAAAAGCTAGGGCTGTTTAAATAATAAATTAATGGATTAGGTGTATACTTTATTAAAAAAATCGTACATACACAATTGTTAAGTTATAATTAATATTATACTCTACATTTTCATTTATTAAACCAATCATATTTCTCCGATGACGTCGCCTTCTCCAGCAACACTTTCGTTTGATTTCTCTTTTTCGTGGAATTCACTGCACGTTTCTTTAGAATTTAATTTCTGCCTAGTTCTGGCGACCACACATTATTCATTATTGAGAAGACCAGTTCAACAGTCATCGATGTTCCGGGTAGGCACATTGCGAATTCTACATTTTTTTTCATATTTGATATGTCAACCCCGCAATTGGACGCAATTTAACAGAGTTGTACCAAGTATTTTATTTCCGTGTTTATATTGGCCCAATCCCCGTTTTTATTCTACGATTTTGTTTGCGGCCGATCTTTCATCAAAGATTGCATTGATATCGACAGAAAACTCATGTACGTTTCTCTTGACAATAGTCATACACCCTTCCAAATCGATCCATTTTATTTCGCCTTTCAAAGTGATCCACTTGAACTTCTCGACATCTTTGAAGTTGTTTTTCCACGTTTCTAAATATTTCAGTGCAGTCACATAGAAGTAGCTCACACTTTCGTAAAATTCGTCCACTTCACGCTGCTGTAGTCAGTTTAGAAATGAGTTGTTTCGCCGCAAACGGACCAATTTTTCGTTCTTTCTGTTTTTAAATTTTAACATTAGGTCCTCGTATATTGTGGCGGATTCGGTGGCTGTAATTTTGTCGGTCTCGAGTGCGAGAATGACATTTGAAAAGATGCTTAGAGTACTCCGAAGGAACAGCAAGTGGAACTCATTGATAGGGTTATTGAAAAAGCTTTTGAGCAGTGTAGGGCAATTGTTTTGTCCAGAAAGTAGAGTTTCAATTCTACAAAGATCTCTGGAATTCGTCGAACTGCTGGTTGGAGACTAAGAAAGCGTGTGTGGCTGTGAGATAACAATTTACGGTACTCAGTTAAAGGAGTTCTGTGAAGAAGTTGATCTAGAGCAGCTATACTCTAAGTGTGTTCCGCGGAACCCTAGGGTTCCGTGATACCTCTGTCGGGGTTCCGCAAGAATTTAGAAATAAAAAAATCAAAACACCTCTCTCTGGTCGCTCCGCGGCTGTGCGGACTCCGCGGCCGCGCGGAGACAAAACGCTATGAATGTTATTTATTTATTTATTTGTATTTGTATAAGCTTGTGTTACATTAGCTGGTACAATATCTCATAAGTTTGGTCTCAACAATTTTATACTTGTACAACGCGTTCGCTCTAAGTTTGCCGGTCTGTGGAATGCGCGTACCCTCCCCCACGTGACAACAAAACTTATAATGTGTCATAGTTTTACCCAAATATCTAACGTACACAATTTTTATTGTTACAATTAAATAAAAAATTTCGAACGTCATACACTCATACCTATCGCCAGCGGCAAACTTAAAACGAGCGGGTAGTATACTTGTAAGCGCTCAGTCTCTTTGATAAAAGCCGCCTCTGAATTAGACGCTATAGTTGTCAACTAGCGACTTTCGTCTCTAACTTCAAAGGATAAAGTCGATATTGTTTACAACGCTATTTTTAAATTTCTGTTTTTATTTTTGCTTTTTGTTTATCAAAGGTGCCGACTCGAGTATTTTCGAGAATATTTGAGATCGAGTCTAGGACTAAGTATAAAAGCGGCGATCGCGCGTTGGCGTCGTCAGTTGATGATTAGCGTTCGGAGCGATAAGTTACTACCTACTTACAAGCTCGCTAGCGAGAAACTAGTGTTCATTGTTTTACTGCCTGCTGTATTCTGTTGTCTCAGTTTTATACATTTCTTCCCTGTAGGTTCTAAATTTAGTCTCTTATACGCAGTAACGATTGTGCATTATTTAAACCCCACTATCCTGACTTGTAACATTATAAATAAAGAAGAATGGAACGTTGGCTTAAAGGTGTTAAACGTGTTCCAACAACATCTTCTAATGACGCTGAATGTTCAAAAGCAATGCGCGCGGAGAATTTAGCAATCACCGATCCAGAAGATGATGCCACGAGTGCCACGACGTCAAGCTCGACGGTTTCAAAGACGAAAAAAAGGAAGTATGATGAATCTTATATCAGTTTCGGATTTGTTGATTCCAACGGCTCACCTCTCTGCATGCTCTGTAGTAAACTGCTTCCTAATAGTTCCATGGCACCTGCCAAATTGCGTCGACATTTAGAAACCGTACACCCCGAGACTAAAGACAAGAATAAAGAATTTTTTGTTCGCAAAAAAGATCAGTTATTAGAAAGTCAAAAAAATATGATGCATGTAACACAAACTACCAACGAAAAGGCCACGGAGGCATCATACTTAGTTAGCTATCGCATTGCACAAGCAGGTGAAGCGCACACTATCGCTGAGAAATTAATAAAACCATGTGTATTAGTAATTAGACATAACAAAATGTATGCTTGATGAAAAATCTGCAAAGCATCTTTCTACTGTTCCGCTATCAAACGATACTGTTTCACGACGAATCCATGATCTGGCAAGCTACGTCAAACAAGAACTAGTTACACGTCTACAAAATACACGATTCGCTTTGCAAATGGACGAGTCGACTGATGTCGCTGGTTTGGCTATCCTGCTGGTTATTGTGAGATATCCATATAAAAGTTCTTTTGAAGAAGACATGCTTATGTGTTCATCGCTGCTTACAAACACTACCGGGGAAGAAATTTTTAATAAAATAAATATATTTTTTGAAGAACATAATCTCAGTTGGAACAATTGCATTGACATTTGTACAGATGGGGCCAAGGCGATGACAGGTAAAACAGCAGGAGCAGTGTCACGAATGAAAAATAAAGCGCCTAATTGTAGTTCCAGTCATTGTATTCTGCATAGACAAGCACTTGCGATGAAGCAAATGCCGTCTAATCTAAAATTAGTTATGGATGAAGCGGTAAAAATAATTAATTTTATCAAATCACGACCACTACAATCCCGATTGTTCTCATTATTGTGTGAAGATTATGGCAGCAAACATAAAACACTGCTGCTCCATACAGAAGTGCGATGGCTGTCTCGGGGAAAAACTTTAACAAGGCTATTTGAACTTAGAGCCGAGTTACAAATGTTTCTTTCAGCAGATACTTCTTTTAATTTGAAGGACCGTTTGTATGATAAAACTTGGTTGTTCCGATTGTCTTTTATGGCGGATATCTTTCAAAAACTTAACGAATTAAATTTATCGTTGCAAGGTAAACAGACAACAGTGTTTCAGGCCTATAATAAAATAACTGCTTTTAAAAGAAAATTAGATTTTTGGATCATTTGCATTGGTAAGAAAGAAATAGAAAGTTTTACGTTACTCAGTGAGTTTGTTAGCGAAAACGACTCAGAAATGTTTGAAGATAATGTGTTTGAAGAATTGGTCCAATATCTCAGTTCGATGCGCGCATCTTTTGAAAAGTATTTTCCCGAAGAACACAATACAAAAATTAAAGTGAACTCCTGGATTCATAATCCTTTTTTACCCAACTTGGAAAAGCCTGAAAACATGTCAAATGAGATATATGAATCTCTTTTAGAAATGTCATCAGACACAAGTATGGAGTCATTGTTCAAAACGACGCCTCTTAATGATTTTTGGTGCAGAATCCAAGATGAATATGCAATGCTTGGCCAAATGGCTCTGGATATTCTTCTCCCGTTCCCAACTACATATTTGTGCGAAACAGGATTCTCTACCTACGCAGCCACGAAAACAAAATATCGCAATAGACTGGACGCCGAAGCTGATATGAGACTCCAACTTTCTTCCATCAAACCTGATATCAAGCAATTGATGAAAAATAAAAAACAGTTTCATACCTCCCACTAGTTAGATTTTTTCTTTTTTAATGTTTTCTATTATTGTCCTTACCAAGTGGTGAAGTAAATAATAATTAGTAACTGATACATTGTACTTTTATTATGCTGATTAATATAGAATACACTTATAAAAATAATTGTTTTATTGTAGGGTTCCATCAAGTATTTTGCTTCCCAAAAGGGTTCCGTCATTTAAAAAGTTTGAGAACCACTGATCTAGAGTGTTTCTCTCCGTTTAACTCCGTCGTGAAAATTTATAAGCACTTCATTTCACGACGGTTGCCTCCACGTTGATGGGCAGAACGTCTGCAGAAGTCTGCAACGTATTATTTACTATATGTGCAGTACACCCCACACCGAGCCAGCATTTTCTCGATTTTTCTATAGAGGTCGTTTGTTCCCTTCTTGCAACACCGCCAGTGTGTATTTGTATTATCAGCCGACAAACAAACAACTTTCTTATAAATATCGTACCATCGCAAGATTTCCATGATATGACCTTTCAGTATCTCTGAAGTTTTCCCACGTTATTGTATATTGTATTAACGATAAATTATATCGTACATTATAGATAAAAGGAAAACCAGATTATAGTCATCAGGTGGTCATATACATTCACGATTTTCATGTTTCAGTTTAAAAAAAATAAATTAAAAGGCAAAGTGGGAATAAAGTGTGAACAGTTTCAAGCGAAAATCGTATGAAGGTTTGTCTATAGACTTAGCTACTTAGATCTGTGGTTTTGTATACAATATTCTCGTCCGAACGGTTTACATTAGGGCTACTGATAATACCTTTCGTTCTTGTAATTATGTATATTATTTCTAGTTTTCTCATCAGTGGAATATCATTATATTAAAATAAATAAATACTGACATTAAGAAAATATTTACATAGGTGGTTACATATTACATGCCTAACGTGGTACAAAACCTTTCAGCCCACCGCTTATACCAACAAACAGGCACGCACGCACACACATGCATTTTTTGTCTTTAGTTTTTCACGCATAGACGTTCGTACCTCGCTTCATTCCCTCCCTTTCACACACACGCACACTGCAACACTGAGACTAAAATTAATATGTGTAATTAATGACTACCTAGTAGAATCTGTTATCGGCAATAAGTTTGTATATTTCAGTTACTTATTTCTCTGTTTTACTGTAGATCGATGTTCACAAATAAATAAAATATATATTCCATTGATGAGAAAACTAGAAAAAGCTTGAGCAAGTATGGAAATAAGTTATAAAAGGCAGGAAGCCAGTCAAAATCAAGTGATAAGCCACATAAGTCTGATAATTCACAGAGTTCGCAGCAGAATGAGGTAGGCACAAATGCGCTCAGTTCATGCGGCCCGCACCTCAATTTGCGCTCGAAGAATAAAGAACTAGAGATTTAGTAGTAATATCACATTTCAGTATCTTGCTGTGACATAAACGTTGTTCATACGAATCAAGGAATTCTGTCCTTTTCTAACTTTGGTTTCTAATCTCTATCACTCATTCATTTTCTAGATAGGTACCATTTTGATTTCACGGATCGATTTCAATACTCAATAATAATAACCTTACTGACAAAATAAAAATCAGAATTATCCACATCATATTAAAATTTTATTGAATACTCATTAATGTTATCATATCATAGTAGCTTATTGTACAAATAAAATTGTATATATACGTAATCTCCAATTGAAAAATACTTCTATAATAGGAATTAAGAAGAAACATGTGTTTATAATTTAAGATATTGTTTATAACTATTATAAAATTAAATTTCATTATTCAATTAAGGAAATAAATCCATAATACAGATATTTTAATAATATAAAAGTAAATTTAATTGGCTATATAACTGTGACTCTATTTTAATAGAGAAGAAGTTCAACGTTTGATATTACAAAAAAAAAAAACATATGATATACTCGTATTTTTCTTTTATAACTTATATTTCGCGTTTTGCACACATACTGTATTAAACGTTTATTAGCGATGAGTAACACTGGATTTTATTAATCAAAAGATCGGAAACCGCGATCGGAGCCGAAACTCTTAATGATCCCGGCTAACTGTTATCGACTCCGAGGAGTTATATAGTTATTCCTTTCATTTTCGGATTGCTAAGTAGTCCCAACATAATCCGCTACAAAATTCATGGTTAGTTGCATCCAGACTAGATATGAGCGTGTGTCGTCGGAATTTTTCAACAAAGTATTTAATTGTATATCATTCTACTCGTCTATCTATTGTAACGGCCTAAGACAAGATCATCCCGAGCGAAATCACCCTTCAATCAACCGAAGCATTAGGAAAAATGAAAATGAGTCGCTCTCAGGCTCTTATAAAATATAAGTAGGTGAATCAAAGGAGGCAAGGAATCGTTGAGAAGAGTCGGATCCGCGAGCGGTGTCGGATTAAATGAGCCGAAACACTCCGAGGAGTCGTGGATACCCACCACTACCGTTTATAATCGTATTATGTTATACTGTATTAACCGTTTATAATCGGGAATGTTGCGGTTTTGCAGTTTTCAAAATTTTAATGTATAAAATTAATCAACGAGAAAACAATTTCGTAAATTTCAGATTAATTGAACTTCTCCTGCTTACATAATTTATGTTTCTACCATTATCCTATAATGCGAATATAAAAATAAGTGTACAGTAGCAACTTGCCTTTAATGTATATAAAATAAATATTTTAATAAAAGAATCCGCAAAGTCCATCTTCCCAGAAATTTTATATGGTTTATTATATCCATATATTTTTATATTCCAGACTTTTGTTCAATGGTCTGTTATTGTATCGCTTTATAGGTTTAAGTTTGTATACCAACTAGCCAGTATACTAGATTATATTTCATTCTGGTAGATTATACCAGAATAAAATTGATCTCAACGATAAACTCGGCAATATAATCATTTATTACTTCATAGGTGCTACATTTAGCTAATGCTTAAAAATTTCGTTTCTGGATTGAGACAAATGAAACCTCATTATGGGTCCTTCGAGGCATAGTCGTGGGTTAATGTACTTTTTGTAAATAAATATTAAAATTTATTTCAAAATACACCTTAAACAAGATTTACGTAGTAATTATTATAGTATTAATAGAGATAATTATTAGCTTCTTAAATTACATTCGAAACTCGTTAAATGCCTTACAGATAGCATTGCTTTGCAAATCATTAGTGTTAACAACTTATGGCGCAATCACAGACCATTCCAGTAAGTCTACAAGACTAAGAGCTAAATGTAATTATTATAGATAATAATTAGTCAATCATTTCCCTGCAGGCCACGGTAGATAGCTTCCCCAACCTTTGCTAGGATTGGGATCTAAACCTGGAAAACAGACAATGGTATAGTTGTAGCAACTTACGAGCGCACCTCACCCTAAGCGTTAATGTTCTTAACGTAATTAAAACATATTTTTTATGTTCACGATATAATTAAAACGGTAATTAGATACAATGTTATAGATATATGTTTAATTAAAATTTAATAATAAATCAACATTTAAAAATAATAGAAAAATTTTGCAAGTATCAAGTCTATTTGACTAACTACAATTGGTGTTGCCCTACTTTGATTCATAAAATCTACTAAACATTAACTTCTACAAATTTAGCTTTGACAGACTATATACGAGTTTATCACGGAAATAATAGCAAATTAAGCATTTAGGTTTACTTGCTTGTTGAAGTAACTGAACAAATTATGTTCTCGAATAATGGTTCACCTACACGATTGACAACACGTATTTCGGTTTAAAATAAAACCCGAAATATACACAAATTTAGCATAGCGTTTCAGTAGAAATTAAAATATTTTAGTAGCACAATGAGCGTGTTACCTTTAGCAATTGCATGTATCTTGTGCGTCTCGTCCGACGTGAGAGTCAGTATCTTCTGCAGCACCGGCACTAAGCGGCTGCGCTCGTCGCCCGGCGCCAACGTCAGAAACTAAACAACGGACGAAAAAACTGCTATTTATGAATGCGTTTTTAGAGATTTGCTAAAGAACAAGTCATTGGCATAGCGCATAGAATCAATTAAACTAAAATTTAAAATAAGATCTACATGATCTAGTTATTATTTATCGGTCCTGCAACAGCTATGACCTACCCATGGCCTCTTCAGCTTACTGATTGTTTAAGCAAATCAGAAACATTATCGTAGGGGCAGAAAATATTTTGAACTCATTTTTTCTAATTCAATGTTATATCCGTTTTTGGGGTCGCTGATTATAAATATGTTGTCAGAATAAGAATTTTTGAATATTTTCCTCGACATTGATAAAAAACATTTTTTTATGAATACCTACATTTGTTTTAATAAAAGTAAGTGTAAGTAAGATTTTAGTAAGTGTGAAGTATCACGCAAAATAATTATAAAAAGAGTTGTTATGTAAAAATGTAAAAAATAAAAAAAATGTATGGAAAATTGAGTATTTTTTTCAAATGATAGTTCTAAGGAAGATATAAATTGATATTTAAAATTAAAAAAGGAAATCTCTTAATAATTATTGAAAATTTATTGATAAAAATAAAAATATATGTCTTTAAATTTTATTTGATACAATTGGCTAGCATCAACTTTTTCCTTGAAGCAGTTCGAGTTAAAAAGTCCAATGGGTTGCGCGAGCGTGTTGCTGGAGCTGCTAGAAAGATAAGTAAAGGAAGATACGGTCGTCAGCTCAAGAGGGTGACCATAAGAAGATGTAGTCTGCACGAAGGCAGGCGGCAGATAATTTGAGTCTCTTCTGTAATTTTCATAATAAATGAAATGTGTTATATTTTTTGTATCTCAGTCTTTCTTTAGTCCCTCACGTGCCTTGATGAATAAATTATGACCTAAAGTCAATTAAGTGCACATTATTAATGAAAATTAATAATTTATTTAAATTTAAATGAAAATTCGAATTTGGGGAAAGTAGCTCCTTTGATTTTTTAATAACAATATCATCATTTTTAAAGAGGAAACCGCATGTGTGCTACCATTTTAGAATCTACATTAATCAGGCACTTTTTAAAATAGTTGGCCACTCTGTTTGCTACAAATTACAAACTCAAATTAGTAGACGAAGGTTGTACCTTAACTTGAGATAAATGTAAACTTTTGGAAAATATCATAACAGTAAATGAAAAATACTGATTTACGTCTAACAGAACAAACTCCTCGACTATAATAAACAAAGATCAGAATGTGAATTTTCGTTCATTTGTAGCTACAGTACGGAAATTACTGACCAAGGTGCCAATTTTTGATAAAAAGCAAGAAAGGGTCAATATCTCGAAAGCCGTGTGACTTTCACTAAGAATAAATTGTGCTCATCCGATAGGTCATGAGCACATGGACTATTTGGACAGACAATCAACTGGCCTATCGACTGTTTCAAGCTTGGCCTGACCACCTTGGCCACTGGCCACCCTGTATAAGTTTTATTATTATTGTTTAAAAACTTTAAACAATACAAATAACTATGTGCCCTCGCTACAATATTTCCGATTTTGAATAATTGAAAATAACAAACATTATAAAAAAACAGCAATAAAATCAGTTCTGTTCTTGAGAATTATGAAGTAAAAACCTGCATTGACTTGACTATAATTTACATTGAAAGCAAAATTGTCATCATAAGTAACCCAAAAATGATTTATCAATTTTAAGATGTATGAATCAATGAAAAAACCTGCGTCAAGTTGTATATCATATTCCATAAGTTATATAACATATTAATTAATTAAAATGTATATTTTTAAATATACTATTGCTCTAGTTTCAAAGGTATCGATAAAACAGAAACACAACTGCGTCAACGTCACTTTTAACAATGAAGTGGGTATAGTAATAATTTGTTTTTAGAGGTCGCTACCAATATTTACGAAACTTGATAGGCGTGTAAACGTCAAAAGCGCCATGATACAGTAACGATAGTTTAAATATTGTAACTGTAAGTATCAAAACATGACAGTATTAAGTATAACACGGTAAAATTGAGAACAAAGGATAGTGGCTCAACAATGATTTATTGCGAGCGTACCTTGAGCGTGACGTTCTTCATGTACTCGGTGTTGTGTTGCGCGTGCTCCGCGCCGCGCACGCGCCGCAGTTCGCCCTTCAGCAGCTCGCTCAGCTGAGCCATGCGCGCACACTCGCGCTCAGACTCTGACAATAGCACCGTTATGTGTTTCACCCTGAACACGGACACGAGTAATATAGGCTTGGCAAAGTAGCTACAAAGGTCTCTGTCTTTTATTTCTTTTATTGGAGAAAATACATAAAAGTTATCAATATGCAATAAAGTAAGAAATTAACAATAGGCAAGCTGAATCCTTAGAACTCCTTAATAACATTTTATAGATATTTCATAATGGGGCAGCAACTCTGGTGCATTACAATCTGTACAACAAGTAATCCACCTTATTATGTTAAACAACGAGATTTCTCTTTTTTTATTTATTTTATTGTGTTTATTAAATCTAATCACGCTTGATAGAAATAGGTAGATATCGCTGTTTTACATTATTACAATCTTGTTTCTTACAATATAAGTCTTAGAATACGACGTGAATATAAGTATACTATATCTGGCCCTTTGTACAAGTTAAACTCTGATGCAATTCCCTGGCGGTTTAGCGGTTGCGGTTAGAGTTCACTATTATTGAAAAATACCAATATAATACCACTTCAGTGCAAAGACCTTTCCTTCTAATCATGGGGATTTTTGAGGTAATAATCCACCTGTCATATGAAAACCTTGTGTGAGTTAGTTAAATTAACTATGACTGTTAATATTGTCACTGATGGACAAATTCTGACTGATGCGGAAAAAAATGATTTGACGAAGGTGTTTGTCGGATGTGTCCCAAATCAATGATTCATCATCATTAGATTGAACGTTAATTTCATTATTCCGGGAGTTTATATAAGGGCCTTACCTATGAAATTTCGGTTCGTTTAAAGTGGCTACTTTGAACTTAGTGATCCTGCGTTGGCTTGTAATTCCAAATTCAAATTAATTTCAATTTAAAGCAAATCAGATTCTTTTTCAAAATCAGTTATTCATTTATTTTTCCGTCAAACGACTTTTTGTTTAGATATCGTTAGTTACGACCATGGAAAGGTTATAAATTCGCGTTATTTTCAAATATAAGTTCCGTTGTGGCAGCAACGCAGCATAGACGGCACGCAATATAAACGATGTGTACGGACCAAACACCGCAAACGAATGCACGGTACGTTTTTGGTTTGATCGTTTCCGTTCTGGGAATTTCGACCTCAAGAACAAGCCCCGTGGACAGCCGGAGACTAAAGTCGATAATGACGAATTGAAAGCAATAGTGAAAATGGATTCATCTCAAACCACGTCTTAGTAAGCAGCAGCCGTCGGCGTAAGTGACAAAACTATATTGACTCATTAGCGTTTCCCGTCAAAACCGTCACCCACCGTACTCGATAGATCTTTTTTTTTTCTTATAGCTTTTCCTGGTGAAGCTACTTACCGTTGTTGTTGAGTGTTCAGTTTCCGCTTCAAGTCGCAGATCTCCTGCTCCGGTGTGAGGGCCAGTGACGTAGTGTCGAGCGCTTCGTCGTCCGGGACACCTTCCTCCAACAGCCGCTCCAAAGGTACCGGGGAGCGGGCGCCGCCAGCGCTCGTTAGGTACGGCTTCGATAGAGGCGGCGTTGGTGCTGACTCCGAGCCCTAGAAGAACCATGACACATGACGTGATATTTGTGGAAAAGGTACACAGGGGGACCAATTATGAGCTGTTTTGCAAAAAAGATCATAGAAGGTCGATTATGAGATTTAATTGCAAAAAAAGACAAAAACGAATTATATAATATATTGCCAGTCACTTTGTCATGAAGAGTCGTGAATGAATGCACCCTATCTAGTTTCCACAGAGACTAGTTTGCAACAACTCAGGCTAGTTTGCAACAACTCAGGCTAGTTTGCAACAACTCAGGCTAGTTATTGGAATCTCGGTGTAAAAACCGTCTAACCAAACGTCTAGGTTAACGAATAATTGCGGCTCTTGGCTGGTTTCACGAGGAATTGCAGATAAGTCTTGAGAACTTCTGAATATATTTCCTTTTTACTTTACTTTTATGTTGCTTTTATTCTTTGTCTTGAATATCTTTATGGTTAAATCTGTTATGGTAACATGAAACATTAAATTGTTAATTTTAATCATTTGGAGTGATTTCGTCAGGCATTCCGGCTTATCGTGTTGTATTTCGATCATTTAACATGTTATTGATAAATGCTGCGTTCGCCTGTAAGAGGCTACCATATGTGTGTATTATAATGTTTATCATGTTTGTATGGAATGAAAATGTATGGTGTGTCGTTGGCGAACCTAATAAAATAAAATAAAACTTGTCTACCCATTTAATCAGTTAGGCTTATATTATGCTGAAAAGATGAATTAAATGCTTTATTTGTGGTGTTGTTTTATAGAAATAAGGCTAGAGGCAGTCTAGTGGATAAGCGGATGCTGTCTTCCATGGACATCCGCAACACATGTCACAGTCCCCCGCGTTTTCGAAGTAGAGTATTTGACAAGATGAGGCTGCCATTCCACATAGATATTTTGTGGCGGGTATCATTTCCGGTGTCCTCGAGGTGGAGAAATTGAAATTTCAAGTCAGATTTTGAATCTAAGATCGCTACTCCACTCTAACTAAAACCCGCTGATCTGTGTCGCATTCAATGTTTTAAAGAACAAATTATTGAAATCTTTGCTATTAATTTGATCCTAGATGGCGGATGTTAATGAAAACTGAGATTACGTGATGAAATGTTGCTGAAAAACCGAAATTTTATCAAGTCATCTTGTAGAATATAATACTTACAAGAAATTCTACTTCCCTTAAATAGATCATTATGGAAGAAATAATTTCATGCTATCAATCTATCCTTTTCACATTTCGATGTTTAAACGCCGTTATATAAAAATTTAAATAACATAGCCGTTATAAAATGAGAAATATAGCACTTAACTATAATTATGAATTTTGAATAACAAACATTGAAAATTATTACTAATACTGAAGAAAACAAAGCTGAAAGGGAATATTATTGAGGCAAACAGGTATATATACCGAAGCAATTACTAAGCCATATCCTGTACGTGCGCGACACACTCTTAGCCGTTATTGTCAATGACGGAGATAACAGCATAACACCAATTCTCAGTTCTGCTACTTAACAATAGATGTCTCTGTTTTGAATTTACTCGATTTACGCTCTTATCAATTGATCCTAAGTATCAATTTTAGTTATTCGATTTCACATTATGAACCCCGCCTTACCTGTTTCCTCCCCCCTAAAAAAAGGCCAACCTGATTTCTTCAGTAGGAACGTAATATGTGTCATCTATGTATTCTTATATCGATGCATTAACCCATCCCATTATATTATCTATTCAGTATCGAATTGGGAGTGTTCCCATCGATAAGTTTTTCGATAAGATTGTTGAAAACTGACCTCGCCTTCCTCTCTAGGAATCATCGACACGTTAATGTCCAACTCCCCGTCACTGCCGTCTTCCTTGGGAATGAGTGGCAACATGTACTGGTTGCGGTTAGCGTCGTCGACACTCACTGTGTTAGGTCTGACGGTCTTTACTTTCTCCTGTATGTTTACCAGCTGCTGCCTCAATTCCTCTGTCTCCTTCTGGAGTTTCGTTTCGAGATCGCTTATTTGTGCCTTGTAGCACTGAGTCAATGTGGATATCTGCAAATAAATGAAAGCAAATTAATGAAATAAAGGTCAAGCCTTTACGAAATAAAGTCGAAAGTACGAAAGTCGAAATAATTCTCATGATTAGTCTAAAGGACAGTATTTTTTTTATAGAAAGAAGGTGGCGAACGAGCATACAGTCCATCTGGTGGTAAGTGGATACTGTCGTCCATAGACAACCGCAATACATTAGTCCAAAATGACGAACTTTGGCACGCCCCTGAATGCGCTGACTACCTTTGTTGATGAAAAAATGGATTTGGAGAAAGGGTTATAGATATGGGAAGGGATAGGATGGGAATGGGCTCTGGCATATCTCACTCACTACCGAAACACGTAATTGAGAAATATGATAAGTGGGATATGCAGTATAATATTTCAAAGTAGTATTCTGCGAGAGGGGTAACGTGGCTAGTAGAGTGCGCCCAATGGCTGTTGGATTGCAGCGTGCACTCTCCCCCTCCAGTATTGGATAATATTATATATTTTAGCCACGATGGAACGGATATGGTGTATTAATATGGATTAGCAATAAGGAAATATGTAGATGCATATATGTTGGTGTACCAACATTTCTCTGAAACGGAGGAGCCGACTTTGAAGCGGTTTGTCGTACTTTGGAGCGTATTCTTGGATGGGTGTTGTGGTTCAACTCACAAGGGGGAGCTGCTGTACCAAATTAAAACTTGTAATGTTTTATAATTTCTAAAGGAATTTACTTTCTGAAATGAATAGTTAAAGAGGTATATATTTTACACATAGGCGTAAGCATCTGATACTGACACCGAAAGTGGGTAAGGGAACTCCTCGAAATTTAACGGTAAAACCATGTTTGGACACATTTTTGGTAGGTATTTGGTCCAATGAACAGTTCTCATACAGAGAAGAGAATGATGCTGTATCCCACAACCGACTGGGTACCATCTCTCTCTCTCTCTCTCACAGCAGATTGACATGTACCAATGTGATTATAATTTCTAAATGTATGCATTTATTCGAATGCGTCTTTCTGTAATGAATAGCGAAAGAGGTATAGTATACTCAAGAAGAAGAATGTTTTATCTGTATACGTAGCTATTGCCGCGAAACGTATAGTATTAGTACCCAAATTATGCCGGGCGGCCATTTTCGTATTTAGCATTATTTTCCGTATCATTGATTGAAAAAAAAAAGAAACAAACGTGAAAACATACTTTTAGAGCTCATTGTTAACATAATGTAACTACTGAACGTTTTAATATTTACAATTTGTTCCCTAGTTATATTATTACATTTGTTTATTATGTTTTTATACTTACTAGTATATTAAGACATCAAGGTGGCCTTCTTTGTAAATAAATAAACGAAATCACTTTTTTAAAGTCTGTCATGTTATTTTATTTCATTTTTATAAAATTGTAAATCATAATAAATAAATAAACTTTATTTAATTATATAATTTATACTTACGGAAATAAAGACAAACTGACAGTCCACCTGGTGGCAAGTGGATACTGTTGACTATGGATTTCCGCGCCAATAGCAATGCCAATGGAATACATGCCAATATCAGTTCAGAATGACAAATATTAGTAAACCTCGGGTACGTTGCCAACCTTTGGAGATTTGGGAATGGATTTGGAGAAATGGTGGAGAATTGAGGAAAATGCGCTCAGCAACTGAATTGAATTGCAGAGTGCACACCCCCCCCCTAAATATTCTATGTGCTACAAAGGCAGTGGTAGTCCTGTGCTATGTAGTGATAGCCAAGACCATCTTGTGTCGGCTAGCTTTAGAATAGCACCACCCCATTTGTCTCCGCGGGTGTCGTAGAAGGCGACTGACGGCTAAACAATAAGCCGCCCTATATGAACGCATTACCTGCAAAGTGTGTTGCGCACGTTCCGCGTCGAGCTGGTGCTGCAGGCGCGCGAGATCGGCGTGCAGGCGTGCTGTGCGTTGCTGCGCGCGTGCTGCCTCGCCGCTGGCTTCGCCGGCGCGCCGTGCCGCCGCCGCCGACTCCGCGCTCACCGAACTGCACTGTTCTCTGCACACAACAGGCGCATTCAGAGAAAACCCCGACGCTAAGCGCTAATCGGAGGTGTAATTTCGCTATTATCTACGGGTTCCAGCTGAAAATGAACTGTGTGTTCTTGCAGGCACACAGCAAAAGCAGAATTGGACGCCCATTTAGTGCAGTCATAGGACACACAGACAGCAATGCGGCTATACCATATATTCCATCCATTAATAAAAAGGCTGGTTACAATATGTTTTATTAAAATTGTTAAAACTGTTCCACAGTTTTCAAAATTGAGTTTACACAAGCTGGCATATTTTTGCTAAATGCATTAGAATTATTAGAACAACTTTGAACTATTTTAGTAACTTATATTTACCTATAATTTTGCAATGTTACCATTTCAATAATAAAATATAATGAATTTAATTATTGAAATGGTAAATATGATGAATCTAATTATACATATAGTATGCATAAAACAACATTAAAATAATAATATTGAATTTTGACTGTATTATTAATCCTGTTCGACACATCAAAAACTAGGACTACAGTTAATCTTGGCCACGTTTCTCTACTTATATTTTTCCTTTTTAGCACGGGACATAATTATACTGTTATGGTGTACTCTACTATCTATACATATAATAAAACTGTAGAACCAGCGTGTCTGTACATTGAATATATTTACCAAAAAATGATTGAGAGCGATGAAGGAAGAGTATCGGAATACAAAAAGACGATTTTGAAAATTTTTGTCTGTCTGTTTGTTTTTTCGCACACGCTAATCTCCAAAACTACTGAACGGATTTTCATGGGGTTTCCACAGGTTATTTAAGCTTAGCTTGGTGCTTCGTATAGGCTTTGTTTAATCGAAATCGGCTGACGGGAATGAAAGATATCCCAATTTTGAGTTTAAAAACTAAAATTCCACACGTACGAAGACAATGTTTTAGAAAAAAATGTTTAGACTATGTTTAGGATTGCTTCAATGGTTTGCTACATTAATCGAGATATTGTAAAATTCTAAAGTGGTGATCCCTGCAATGGGTAAATTCTAAAGTAGTGATCTCTGCAATAGGTAAATTCTAAAGTAGTGATCTCTGCAATAGGTAAATTCTAAAGTAGTGATCTCTGCAATAGGTAAATTTCTTCGAAATTTCATTGATAATTGTGATATGTGACATACTGCGTAGTGTTCAGTTTCGCAGTGAGCGTTTCTATATGAGCCCTCAGAGCGGCCGCCTCTTCCTTTAGTTGCTCTTCTTGGCTGTGATCCACCGTCTGGTTTTGACGCAGCACGGCTTGGGCTCTCACCTAGAAATATATTTATTTTATTTATAATATTATTTTATATTTGGATAAACACATCACAAAACCAAATGTCGATTTGTCTGCGATCACAAAGATTTTATTCCACGTTAATCATTAAGTAAGTGTTTGTGTATGTTTGTTGCAGGTATCGATGGGCGGCGGTAACACTTACCATCACGCGAGACTGCTTGCTCGTCCGCCCACTTTTTTATATAAAAAAAAAACTAATAAACTACTCAATGGATATTGATGTGGTTTTTATTGTTAAATATAAGCCTTCAATGAATGTTTGTGTATTCTGTGTGGTATCCGGCCGGCTTTAAAATAGCATCACACTATCTCTTTCCATGGCTGTCGTAAAAGGCGACTAAGGGATAACAAAGCCACTACTACAAGCCTTCAGGAACTACACTACCTCTAAAAGAGTGGACTCGCCAACCCGCTTGTCCAGCGTGTCATTTTAAGGTCATACAAAGACGATGAGCGTGAGGAGGCCGACGTCCAGGAGAAGACAAAAAAAAAGGGCTGATTATGGTATATTTAATAAAATTGTTAAAAAAGTTTTGAAAATTCAGTGTACATACGGTGATTAAAATTACCAAATCGATTTCGGAGCGGGCGGAGCCGCAAGCAAACGTACATATTTGAACATAATTAATTAGCAATGTATTAGCTAACATACTTCTCTATTTTGTGTACCTTGTATGAAATGTACTCGGTCTTCAGATCTTCCAACTCTATATGTGTAATCCTTAGCGTTTCGTTTAATTCGGCGCACTTGAATTCAACCTTCTTGAGTTTGTTATTTAACTCAGCTTTGTCTGCGCTTAAGCTCATTATAATTTTTTCTTTGTCACTAAGTAATGCCGTAGTTTCTAAGTTTGATTCTTCATTTTTTCTTTTCTCGTCCTCGAGATCTTGTTCTAGTTTTAATATTATGTTGTTCTTGACTTGAATCACATTATCCTTTTCCTGTCCTTCCTCCAAAGCATGTTGCAATTCCTCTTTAACTAATCTGTTTTGTGTCTCCTCTGTTTTGATTTGTTCTTCTAGTAACTTTATTTGCGTCTTCGTGGCAATGATTGTTCCTTCTTGTGTGTCTATTATAGACTCCATCTGTAAATGATGTTCAATATTTTATTAATAATGTCAGTATTACTCTCACCCAACACACAACAAGATGAAGAGATGTTTATTAATTAAACATATATTCAAACTGACCTGCACCATTTTTTTCTTACTTTCCTCCATTTTAGTGGTAAGCTCTTTCATTGACCGTTCATAGTCTTCCATCTCGAGACTAAGAACATTTTTCTTTTTCACATCACGTCGAGCTTTTTCTAAATTTTCTTTGGCTGATTTATGAGCCTCGATTTCGGCGGTCAATTGTTGAGTTTTACCTGCTAATTCAGCTACACAAAAACAAAAACTACATAAGGTTTTTTTAATTTTATTTATTATACATTTTATTGCACATTATCGTATAAAAGGTGAGCTTAATACCTAAAGGCATTCTCAATTAGCCAACCTTTGGGTTGATCAGGAGGTTCAACTGGGAGGTGCGAGTAAGACTCAAATGAGATGGTATTGTAAAATATATTAGAACTGTTCGAAATGACTCCCACCGCTGGTTTCTACCCTCGCACCGCCCGACACGGAAGGGCGGTGCATGGTACATCCGCATTTCCTCGATACGTAGATGTCTTTCTATTGCTGGATATAATAGGTCTCTCCCAAAGCTCGCCACCATACACGATCCTCGGCTCTTCTCATCCAACCATCACCGGCGAACGTCTTCAAGTCGTCGGTCCGCCTGAGCGGAGGGCGTCCCACAGTCACTCATAAATTTAAAGTAGTTCAGCGAGCTATGGAGAGCTATGCCCGGAGTTTCTTTGCGGGATAAGATCCGAAACGAAGATATTCGCCAAAGAACTAGTGACCGACATGACGCACAGAATCGCACAAGTCCTCGAGCGGAGGCCGCGTACCGGGAAGCGCAAACATATAAGTATACATACAAAATCCACAAATATACTGAGGATCTCTAAAGTAGTAAACTTTAGGGATTCTCAGTATATTGTGTGTATCCTCAGTATAAAATGTATAATACAACAATAAACAAAAATGTATAGCAAAACATGTATAATACAAGTTTAAACTAATATAATAATAGAGGAAACTATATTCCATTCTACAAAAAAAGAAATACCTTTTGCTTTTTCTAACTCGGCCGCTACATTCACTGAAGCTTCAAGAGTAACTGTTAAAGCCTTTACTTTTTCTTCAAGATCACATATATTTTTCTTATGTATGGCTTCTTTTTCAGTGCTGTTCATTTCATCATTGTTGGTAGGACGTATTTCCGTATTTGGTAGTGAATTTTCAGTAAGCAACTTTTCAACTTTTGCTTTCTCTTGCAATGTAGTTTGCAACTGAGCTGTGGTGTCATTTAATTTCTTTTTCAGCTTTAATGCGAACATTCTTAATTTAGTATATCTGTAAATAATAAATAGAATCACAACAACATAACAAGGGATGAAATTAATATAATTATTAGTGTAAATTGTAATGGCTCACTTTTCTTCAAATGTTTCGTCTAAATCTTTCATTCGAGAGTGTTCTTCAGCCTTGGAAATAGTAGACGTAGACATATCCTCATTTGGTAGTTCCACTGCAAAAATGAATGGCATTATATATAAATAGGTATATATAGGTACTGTTATCTAAAATGGAATTATTGGGAATTGGAGATGTGCTAAAACTTTTTACTTGACCAATAGAAAAGAATCACAATAAGTGATACTATTAGTGATTGTACTCGGGTTAATTATGATGTCCCACAAGGTAGTGTTCTCGGACCTACCCTGTTTTTGGTTTATTTTAATGAATAATGTGACCTCAAACTGAACAGTGGTAAGGTCATTGCTTTTGCGCATGGATCCTCTTCACGTTGGCCAATATATGTGTCATATATTGGCTTATATATGTTTTTCTTCCCGCAACAAAATTATGTTTTGTTATTTACCTGGTGGAAGGCGTTGGCATCTGTAACACAGGGTTCTCCTACCATGGATGACAACGAACCTCTCCAATATTATTGTAAACTATTGTCCAGTTATAAGTTATTGTTTAATTCTTATTTATGCAGATTCAAACTAATTGTAACTACTAATTGTAATACTTATGGGAAATGTGCTTTGAACTGTAAAATTAATAATATAAATAAATAAATAGCCAATTTGTACTAAATGTGCAGCATTTTTTATAATGACAAGGAGGCAAGGAAAATTAAATCACATTAACTTACCTATAGATGTTTGATGTTGTTTAAGCTTCTCAATTTCATCTTTCAAAGATGCAATGACAGCCTCCTTTTCGTTTAGACTTTTTAAAGCATTATCTCTTTCGATGATAATTTGTTCACTTATTTTACTGTTTTCACTAGTTTTCTCTTGAGCAGTTTTCAAATCATTTTTCAATAATCCAATAGTTTTGTATAGGTCCTCCTTTTCTTTATTTACATCGTCCCTGTCTTTTTCTAAAGTCTCAACTAGCCTCTCCATTTCAGATATAGCTTTTTGCAATTTGGAAATGGCCTCACCACGCTCCTTTAGAACTTGATTTATTTCCTTCATTTCATTTAATAATTCCGCGTTTTCAGTTTTATAATTTGATAGTTTAGACCTAAAATCTTCATATTCAATGACGATTGCATCAAATTCTTTTACTTTTGCGCGAGATTCTTTAACTTCAGCTAGCAGAGAAGAATTCTCTTGTTTGTAAGCAGATAATTTTGTTTCCAGCTTCACTATATCAGCTTGTAAAGATACATTTAAATCTGACAAGTTTTCTGCATCATCCTTGGGTTGTTCTAGTGAAAGTTTAAGAGTTTCAACTTCTTCTTTCAACAAACCATTTAAATCTTGTATATTATCATATTCTATCTTCAGTAACTCGTTTTGTTCTTCCAAAGACATGATTTTACATTTTACATTAGTTATATTGACATCTTTATCTTTCTTATAATTTACTTCTAAAACAGATTTCTCTTCTATCAACGTGTCCAACTGTGCTTTTAAAGTTTGAACATCCGATCTTAATTTTTCAACTTGGTCTGTTAAAATTCTATTATGTTTCTCTAATTCAACAACACTATCTCTAGCGGTTAGTTTTTCTTTCACTAAAATCGCCTTTTCACTTTCTAAAGCCTTGACCTGAAGGCCGAGCCTTTCAACTACTTCATTGTGTTGTGCTTTAGTTTGTAATGAATCATTTAGAGATTGATTTACACTTTTCAGATTTTGTACTACTTTATGAAGTTCATTATTATCCTGTAACAACTGATTAAACTTTATGTTTAGTTCATTTAAATGTTCTTTTAACAATTTGTTTTTATTTATTTGGTCTGGATAATCAGTCTGATTTAATTTTTGATATTTATGTTTTATGTCCTCGAACACTTCGTTAAGTGTAATGTTTTTGTTGACCATGTGCCCAAGTTCTTGTTGTGCATTAAATAATTGAGTTTTTAATTCCTTATTTTCATTACTCAATTCAAAAATCCGAGAATCATGTTTCTCAGATGTAGTTCTATTTTGTGATTCCAAAACTTCATTAAGTTGTTTTTCCAACAGTAGAACTTTTTCTTTTAATGTTGTATTTTCATTGTTCAGTTCAATAACTTGAGCATCAAGTATTTTTGAAGCTTTTAATATATCATTTTGCCATTTTGGTATGATTTCTGAATAGTCTTTCACAGTTTTAGCAAGAATAAACCTTGAGTTTTTTAACTGATTTATGCAAGCAGCACATTTCAATATTTTATCCTTGTAACTTCTCAATTTAATAGTTGATTTTTCTTTTTTCGATTTTTCGTCTTCATATAATTGTGTAAGTTCTCGGATTTTATTTTCATAATCAATATGCTTCATATTTCCAGTATTGTCTACTGTAATTTGAAGTTTATCCTCTAATTCTTTGACTTTATTATTTAGTTCATCAATTTTGGCCTTATGGATGTCCTCTGTAAAAGATAATTTTATATAAAAAAATTGGAATATTCGAATTACTACTGTTTCTAGTAAAATTCAACGGATATATGAAATATAAATTGTTATTTTGTTTGGTATTCTGTGAAACGAGATTATTGTTTGCAAAATCTCTTGTGGACAAACACTATACCAGACAAACTGCTTCTATTCTAAAACTTTCGAACTAAGAATCTAATGTACATATCTCTGATATATTGTATGTCTGATTTCTATCTTTTCGTTTGTGATAAATTTTGTTACATATGCACACCCATACACACTAATATTAGGTAGCCGGATAAGTACGCGGCCTTTTTATAGTGGAAATAATAAAGACTTTTTCTATACTAGGTACATAAATATTTACTGAACGGAATATTGTCCATTTAATTCAATTATCTTTCGCCATTTTTCGGGCAGAGCTATTATCCCATCGCAATAATTTTTTTGGGGTTCAAAAACTGATTTAAATGGTTTATACAGGTTTCTCTTTTTTAATGGACGAAGGCGGTAGACGAGCATACAGTCCACCTGATGGTAAGTGGATACTTTCGCCCATAGACATCCGCGATACATGCCAAGATTAGTCCAAAATGACAAACGTTGGCACGACCCCGGATGCGCTGCCTACCTTTGGAGATATAGGAATGGATTTGGTGAAAGGGTTGGGAAAATGGAGAGGGATAGGATGAGAGTGGGCTCTGGCACATTTCATTCACTACCGAAACACGTACGTACATTGGGGAAATAAGATAAAGTGCGATATGCAGTAAATTTCAAGGCAGACCGTGACCGTACAGTGACGTGGTCAGTCCAGGGGAGAGTGCCTCCCCCTCATTCTCTTCTCTTGAACGTAATTTTACTCCATTTAGAGAATCTTGTAAAGAGCGGAATGAATGATAATCAGAAGATGCTGGGTATGTCTGGACTGTATGGAGGATCCATTAAAATTTCTCAGATAAGGTCCATCAATTTTTATTTAATCATCAAATATGTTCGGTCATCTTCGGTCGATCATTATCGTGATGGAAAACTACCCCTTTCCTATTCATTAATTCTGGGCGTTTTTCTTCAAGTCCTTGTTTCAATTTTAATAATTGTTGACAGTAGACATCAGAATTAATCATTTGGCCATGTGGCAAAAGCTCATAATACACAATGCCTTTCCAGTCCCACCATACACATAATGACTTTGTGCAGAGTGAGGCCTGGCTTTGGGACTATTTGTGATGGCTCACCTCGCTTAGTTGAAGATCATGTTCGAACAGTGTTATCGTAGGTGATCCACTTCTCATCACCTGTTACCAATCTCTTCAGAAATAGATAGATTTCATTTCGTTTTAGCAACATCTCGCATATGGAAATATCTGTCATTTAAACCATACAGCACATCTAGCTTTTTTTTTTACAAAATTCAGCTTATGCAGGTGTTCCAAAATTGTTAAGTGGTGAATGCTAAGCTCTTCCGCAATTTGATGATTGCTTATGTTGCTTACCTGTTTCATTTTTTTCAATGATAACATCAACATTTACCTGAATAGGACGACCACAGCAAAGAACATCACTCACATCAAAATTGCCAGACCTGAATTGACTCAACCATTATTCAGCAGTAGTTTTGAATACAGCATTTTTACCGTAAACACCATAAATCTCTTTTCGAACATTAGAAGCATTCATACCCTTATCGAAATAAAAATGTAAAACATCTAATTTTCTCCTCGTTAACTTCCATTTTAAAATTGTTAAAAATTATGTAAAGAAAAAATTTTAACTTCTACTTTCAATTTGCCGCCATTAGAAAAACACAGCTGTCAAACAGTATATCACTTTAGCGCCAGTAATTAGTGTTGCCAGAAATATAGCACGCTAAAGTCATAACGTTCAAAAAGGCTGCGAATTTTCCAGACTACTTACTCGTATTATTTCAATTAATGTATTTTATATTTGTAAAATTTTATAATACGAGGCGTATTCGAAAAGTAAGGGCCGTTCGCTTATATTTCAAAATCGACAAGTCGTAACACGTTTAAACTTGTGCATATCTGTACGTGCACTACTCGTGCAGCTATTTCAGGTGTTGTTTTGATTCAGTAGTCATTTGCCTATCTGTGCGTACAGTAAACAATGTCCGCGATAATCGTTGCTCCCGCCAGCTGTGAAGTTCGCGCTGTAATAAGATTTTTGTGTGCAAAAGGATCTTCAGCTGCTGAAATTCATCGAGAGTTATGCCTAGTTTATGGACCTACTGTAATGAATGAAGGAAAGGTTAGACAATGGTGTCGTGATTTCAAAACTGGACGAACAAATGTTCATGACGAAGAGCGGAGTGGTAGGCCCAGTATGCAAACCGATGAAATTGTTTCTCTGGTGGACCAAAAACTGCGATCTGATCGTCGGTTGACGATTAGTGCCCTGGCTGATGAATTTCCTCATCTTGGACGCACTACTGTCTACAAAAGACAAGGACAAGGTCTGAAAACGACAAGGAAATTAAGAACGCCGTTGAAAACTGGTTCAACTCGCAGGCGGTGAGCTTCTATGCAGAGGGGTTAAGGAAGCTGGTGCAGCGGTACGAAAAATGCTTGGAAGTGAACGGCGATTATGTGGAAAAGTGAAGTAGATTTGTAGTAAACTAAATGTGCTAATAAAACCTATTTCATATGATTATAATTTTTTTTATGACGAAACGGCCCTTACTTTTCGAATACGCCTCGTACATAGGTTACACTGAAAATTTCCGGAACTGGCCACTTACATAAAACAATAAAAGTAATTACAATATTTGAAACTAGAACTCTTCGGCTGTAGAATAACGTTTGTTTCATCTAACAGTCATTTGTTTTTTAATTGTGGTGTCATTTTAAAAATTGCGTGTCTGCATTACGATGGATTTAACTCGTGAAAATTTTGGCTGTATGATTTTCTACGATTTTCAGTGTAATTTGACAGCTCAGCAGAGGCTTGCTCGGCTTCAAACTGTTTTTGGCGATGAAGTACCAGGCAAGACGACAATTTATAGCTGGTTTGCAGAATTCAAGCGCGGTCGTGTCAATCTCAGTGACGAATTTCGTGAAGGTTGTCCGTCCACTGCTGTCAACAACAAATACATCGATGCTGTGCGCCATATGATAGAAACAGACAGGCATGTGACCCTACCATGAGATTCGGGTATCCTTAGGCATAGGCATGAGTCAGGTACAATCAATCTTACACAAACATTTGGCTGTGCGAAAGCTGTGCTCGCGGTGGATCCCACACAATTTGACCGAGGCTCAAAAAACGGAACGCGTCACTTGGTGCAATGCCATGTTTACCAGATTCAACGAAAAGGCGCAATCGACATTTGGATTCAGTCGACGCTGGTGGGCGATACAATTACAGCGTTAACTACAGAAGACTGTCCACAGGGAGGAGTACTTTCGCATCACCTGTGGTGCCTGGTAGTGGACTCAATCTTAAAGAAACTGAATAGGGAACCACGCTATACAGTTATATATGCGGATAATCTTGTAATACTAGTTAATGAAAAATTTCCAAAGACAGTATCCACAGTACACTCCCGATATCCCTTTTCGGTCAAACTACCCCTTGGGCTAGGAATACCAAATATGAACACATAAACACTGTCCAAAATCGAGCCGCCTTAGTAGTCCGTCGCCACGACCTTCTCATAGGCGGGAGAAGTAATATGTAGCTTAGAAATAAGCTAACATGGACTAAAATCTGCGTACGTCCTGCGTGCGTTGTCTTTCTTTGCACACGCAGCTCCCTACAACATTATAATACTCCAAACCCTCCAACATAGATTCGTGCCTAAGGCCGTGGCTGTCCCATGGCACTCGCGCAATGTGGGCGGAGACAAGGACGTCCCCCTTGCTACACTGTGACCACACACCGGCCTTCAGCCAATACTTACCAGATATCGACACGTGCCTGGGCGCTTCTCACCGACTCTCGCGAGTAACCGCGGTGCCCTACCAGAGCAACGCCCTAAGCCGAGCTCCGTTCCTTCCGATGGTCTACAGGCGGGAGACCGCCGGTCTACAGACAGAGGAGGCCTTAGGGTCGCTGCTGCATACACTTTTTGTTCCTTTCTGAGCGCCTTCTGCGCTTGCCCTCAACCATACATGTCCGGTGACTCTTGAAAGGCCATTAGGGGCACAAGAATTTAGCCATTCCGAAAAAAACCTACCCCTGTTAACATAAAATGGGCACTTGCAACACTTGGGAGGTATGCGGGTACACCGGCGACCTACTATGATTCCTATTCTTCTGTCCTATCCTTTTCACTTTTTGAAACAATATGCAATTGTGCCGATAAAAATATACTAAACAATATGGTTTTTCCTCGCTATCATTCACAATATGGTACCAGTTTTTTAACTATAAATGAAGGAAAAAAGGTTTAGAAATTACCAGTGTGGACGTTTTCTTCTAACTTTTGAAGTTGTTCTTGTTGCTGTAACCCAATATTGTTAAATTCCGCAATTCTAGTTTCTAACTCCGTAAGTTGAGATAACAGCTGGTCATTCTCTTCCTCAAGTCTAATATTTTGCCTTTTAAGGGATGTTAACTCAATGTCGAAATCAGATAACTTTTGAGTAGCATCTACAACATATTTTTCTTTTATGATATCTTCTGCTTTATTTTTCATGATTTCTTCTTCATACTTATTACATTTTTCACTTAGTGTTTTCATTTTATTTTGCACTGAATCTATTTCTGTTATGTAATTTAACTTCTGCTCTGTCAATGAATCAACAAGTTCTTGTAGAGTGTACACATTTTCTATGCTTACACTTTTTTCTTTTTCACACTTATCTAATTGTATTTTACAGTTCTGAATTTCATTATGCAATTCTGTAAAAAAAGGTATATATTTATTCAAATTACGGTAGGCGTTGTTTGTCATAAGTTGTCATGTTTGTTATAAGAGACAAAAATCAAAATCATAAGAAACTGTAAAATTTCAAGTGATAAAATATTCATACATAATCAGAATAGGTTTTCCACCGACACAGAAATTTAATTTTTGGAAAAAGTATAAGGGGATCATAAAACCTGGCTGTGACAAATATCAAACAAGCATTAATTGTCTTCGTTACAATTTACCTGATTTAGCTTGCTTAGCTTTTTGAGCTATTGCAAATAGTCCTTTGCACTTAGTTAATAACTCTTCGCGACTCAAGTCATCAAATGGGTTTTTCTTAGAGCCACTCTCTTGCTGCTAAAAATATGAGGCTAATGATAATTACACATAAGTGAATAATAAATACAAATATACAACATGTAATGAATTCAAGATAATAATGTGCAAAACCCATTTGTTAAAAAAAACAAATAACAAACAAAAAACATGACCACTTTTGTAGTAATATGAAAAAACCGAATATGAAGAAAATGAATAAACCATCTTGTAATAAGACGAGACATCAATTACTTCGTTTATTCACAAACATATACTAAATGAATGAAACTTTTAAAAAGCGCATTAACATTATTGAATAAATACTTTATAATAACAGCAATAAAGTTCGGAATTGTTGTCACATATGTCACATTGTTATCCTTGATTGTGAATAAGTGAAGTTTTTAAAAGTTCATAGAATTTTAATTAAATCGATATTCAAAATAAACATGAACTTGCAATTACAACATGATAACATGATTTATATTGAGCAATTAATTTTAATCAACTTAGTGTGACAATGAAATGTAATAAGTACATAAGTATTTATTACATTTAGTGCCATAATACTAAATCGTAAATCATTTGTAGCCTGAGTCTCCATTCTTTATGTGTTCGTGAAGGATACATAGATGAATTTGGTATACATTATATAATAACATCAGGTTCACAATAACCTTTTTGAAACATGTTAAATTGAACATTAAAACCTTTTTTTTAATTATTTGAAGAAATGACTTTCTTCAATTAAATAACTTGCCAAGCTCGTGAATGAATAATTTTCCCTATTCTTAAATCAGGTGGTGCCATAATTATTTAGTAGTTTATGTTATAACTGCTCTATATAAATATTTGGTATACTGTCTCAAAGGCAACTAATTACGATTCCTGTGAAAAGGGGACTAAGAAACTAAAATAGATGGAATACAATGGCTTTTTATTCGGTTTCAATCCAAAAACTGAAGAAATTATGTTATTACTATTGTTATATCCATTTATATTATTTTATTATTATTATACTAGCTTTTGCCCACAATTTTGTTCGCTTGATATACAAGAATATTAAGTAGCCTATGTAATAATCCAGATTACAATTTACTTATTAGTTTAAGTACTGATTAAGCAATACACACTTAAACTTCCACAGTTATAATATTAGCGGGATAAACAAAGCTACCTAATTCCGACTATCTAGCTCGATCCCTGTAATTTTTTAACTAATTTCTACTTAAATAGTAGCTTTTGCAAAATGAAAGATATTGCAACATATAGGTTTATTATTTATGAAGTGAAATGCAAAAGCTTTAAGTTCAAAAAATACCCATTTAAAGAGATATTAGTTAAAAAATTATGTAGTTGGATAAAGATAGAAAAGAGGTTGGAAATAGGTAGCTTTGGATTAGTATTAACTTTAGTAAAAACCTAATTAAACTAATTAATGTGAAACAATGAATTAATTATGGACAAATTTAAAAGAACTTTGTTAACATTATACTCTATGTCTCACCCTACAGAGATAACACAAAGACAAACACAAACTACCCACATCCTGAACAAACACTGAATATTTTCCATATATGCAGTCACCTATTTTACAGCAAAACTTGTTTTATGCTATAAATTTAAGTTTTAGTCAGTTTACTCAGTACATTAATATCAAGATTGTAATGCGGAAACACAACCATCCACATTCAAGATATTATGGAACATTTTGAATAAATGTTTCTCAATATCAAGTGAACTGATTTGTTGGTTAAAGATAATCCAGCGAGTGAGTGAGTGAGTGCAGTGAGTGATCGACCATGCATGCTATCACATACAAAAATTTTTAAAAAAAAAGACAAATAAGTGTACGCAAACAAACTATCAAATATTTAGCTAATTTTCTGTTTTAGGGTTTGCATCATGGATGTTATTGTTTTTAATTAGCATTAATGAAAAATATGCAAAATATATTTTTTTTTTCAATTTATCCATATTTATCTCAATGTAGTCATAATTAAATATATTAGTTCTGATTTGTGCTACATTTTCATACAATATAAAGTGATAAATGTTGAACTCCATACAAAAATATGTACACTGTCAAACAATACATAAAATAATATTTTTTTTATAGAAAAAAGGCGGCAACGAGCATACAGTCCACCTGATGATAAGTGGATACTGTTGTACATATATTCAACTTTCATCATTTGTTGATTCATCTGCAATACATGCCAACATCAGTCCAGAAGGAGAAAGGTTGGCACACCCCCGGATGCCTATAGGATAGGATGTGATGGGAATGGGCTCTGGCATATCTCACCCACTACCGAAACATGTATGTACATTGGCGAAATACTATAAAGTGGGAAATGCAGACAATTTCAAATTAGTCTTGTGTGAGAGACGGGTAACGAGGCCAATCAAGTGCACCAGCAGCTGTGGAAATGCAGACTGCACTCTCCCCCTATAAAATTTTACATTAACACGGGGCTTAAATATGAACGAATTATGATCTCAGCATGGAAAAATTTAGTTTCTACATTAACAAATAAGCCTAAGTCCTCATCATCATCATCTCAGCCTTTAGACGTCCACTGCTGGACATAGGCCTCCCCCATTGTCCGCCATTTAGACCTATCGGCAGCGACCTGCATCCATCTTATATACGTGCCTAAGTCCTAATAAGTCCTAATTGATTCATAGCACATCTTTACCCAGACACAAAGTAAAAGTACCATAAATAGTAATGACAATACACAGTTATAAAAAAAAACATTTTTTTTAAATTTATAAAACAAACAATTCAAAATGTTTTAAACATGTGTTCCTATGTTTTAAATCTAGCTTTTATTCATTGATTTTGAACACAGGTTTTAAACATGTTTAAAATGCAACTCAGGATATATTTTTGTCTAAGGTAATTTCTCCTTAATTGGAGATTTCCCAAATTGATTATAAAAACTCAACTCAATTAGGGTAATAAACTTATAACAAAATGAACTGAAAAATTGATTCAGGTGTTTTTCCCAAATAATGCAATACAAGATAAATAATAGACTGCCGCAGCGTGATATTTTCTATATAACTAAATCGGTTTTTCCTAAAATTAAAAAATTAAAATCCTAGAATTAAAAATAGGATTTATATAAGAAAATGTTTAAATTTAAAATTGACACAATGAAAAGCCTGCTTGCTATATATTCAACAGAGTAGTTATGGTCAATATGTCAATTATAAGATTAATACTTTAATTACAATTATACACTTTCATTTCAACACGTTTTTTTAGATGGTGTTTTAAACAGTGTAACAACCTTGCCAAGCGTGGTTATTACATAAGTAATAACCTTAGTAAGTCACCAAAACTATTATAAAAGCATTAAAGTACAAAACATTCGAATAACTTTTCCAATAAACGTAACCGTACAAATTATAGTAAGTTTTGTGCAATTACCGTAGTCTTCTCCATAGTTGAAGTGGCTTATTTTGATCGTTACTTTTATCTCATTGTTTAAATGTTCCTGATAGCAGTTGTTATAACTGTTAATGCGATACGTTTCTGTTTTATTGTAGTATAGCCCACAATATGTATGAGAACACGTATGTAAGTAAATATCCAATTCAAAAGAGATGATGACATTTATTTACTGTGGTGACTTTTCCTTCAGAATGACTAGCTGACTGAAGTCGACTGCATGACATGTTGTTCGATTTGACAGTCGACATAACTAGACGTCAAATTAAGTTTTATTTAGGTCATGATGTGAGGTATTTAGGTATTGGTCTGAATACTAATGGTACCTACTCATACTAATGGTATGAGATAACCTTCATCCCGTTATAATTCTTATTTACTAAATCCATTCCTAAATTTCAAAAAGTGGTCAATGCGTTTAGGCGCGTGATAGTTTTTTATTCAGGACTGATATTGGCACGTATCGCGAATGTCCATGAGTGACATTCGCTCAAGACAAGTTGAGGCGAGGGTGAGAATGTACAGGGGTATAAAAACATATAATGATATTAATTAACTTAGAAAATCTACGTGATACACTTTCCTTGCAAAACTCGCCTCAGCTGTACTCGTTAAATGAGTACAGCCATGGGCGAAATTATTTTGTCTTTGCTTATTTATCAAATAACATAAAAGAAAAATGTCTATGGATGATTTGTGATGTATTTTAGTCTGTGTGTGCTAATGGCGGCTCTAGTCAATGGTGTCTTTTCATGTGTATGATTATAATTTATATACTTTTATGAAGTTATGTTTTTAAATGTTATAATTAATTGAAATGAAATGAAAGTGTAAACACCAACATTTATTATTGCTTCCAATCCCATAACTTCTCAGGTAAGCTCAAAGTCTCATTTCAGGCATATCATTTTGTCGCAAACCTTTACGGCCTGCGGGGCGCGTCCATGAGTAATATTGTGGTTTAGTTTTTACCTTTTGTTGAAACACAAATGCTAGTCCAACAATTTTGTCATATACATAAAAAAATCACAAACCTATTTATATTTTGACAATGTATTGTTTCCTGTTATAATTGTGTTATGTTGTCAATGTATAATCTATATAAAATGTATTTATAAAACTATACACTAGTTCTTTTTCATTATATTTCTTGTAATTGAATCTCATCTCTTTTCATATTTTAAAACAAGTGTCTAATAGTTGAAAAAATTTTTTTTTGGCGATTGTCAGTGATTTTTATCTGTAATATAATAATTATTTTACAGAACTCAAGGAGGCAAAATGTCGAGTGATGAAGACAAACCACCTGCACCTCCAGTGCGGCTCACCAGTAACCGTGCTACAGATCGTGGAGATTCTGTGGCCTCTGTTGATATGAGACCGCTACCAAAAGGTAATGATTATCTTCAAACCAATCTAGCAACAAACAATTTGCATTGTAACTTATTACTAGGCATAATACCCTGCATATTCTAATATGTTTGTAAACAATAGGCTAATAAGAATTGTTAATTAAATCTCATTACAATGTATGCCATATATGATTTCAGTTATTTATTTAATGTAACTTATTGTTTAAGAACCGGATGATGGTGGAGACAAGAAAAAGAAAACATTAAAAGCTAAAATTAAAGGCTCTAAAAGTGCAGCACACAATGACAACAAACCCAACATTAGCTATCCAACCAATTTTGAACACACAGTTCATGTGGGATTTGATGCAGTTACTGGGGAGTTCACAGTAAGTAGTAACTACAGTAAAAATCACTATAGCATAAAATGTGAAATGTTTCTTGGGGAAAACCCATGACATAGCTTGATATTATAAAGCAACCTATATGAAATGTTAGAATATTGTGTAATTCAGCTTGATATTATAAAGCAACCTATATGAAATGTTAGAATATTGTGTAATTCCAGTCTAGATCCACTGAATGTTATTGTTTATATTAAATGTAGCTGATATATGAGATTATTCGAGAAACTAATACACCTTAGCACTATTGCAGTGTAATCACTACTGCACTTGTAACCCTTGTAGTGATACTAATATCAGTTTTTCAAAATAATATATATATACACTTATAAATATTGTGTTTTATAAAACTGTATTCTCATCGGGCTAGTTGAACTGAGCTTTATCAGAACATCAAGCTTTCTGCCTCCAGATAATAACACAGCCTTATAACTGCAGTGCTTTGCTTTCTTTCAAAGTGGCGTATAACATTGCAATATATGTATTGATTTACATCTGGCCATTCATTTTAAATTTCATCTTAATTTCAAATCCACTTTTTTAAATAAAATTATTCATGGAACTCCTAAGAAAAGTACTAAGCTACTCCTGCTATTTCGTGTATAACCTGAGTTTATATAATAAAGGTGAATAAATTGTTTTAATATAATGTCATACATGACTGTTTCTGTTCTATAAATAAAAGTTAAGTTATTTCATGTTATTCTTAACTGAGAGATCTATTGATCACATGTCAGTGAAATGCTATATTTAGCTAAATGATGAACATAATAGCATGTTTACACTTAGTGAATGTAAATTTAGAACTAACCCTTGTCTTTCTAAAGAAATTGGTGAAGACTGTTTATGGAATGGTAATAGTAAACTGTATTCTTTGTCTATTGTCATATAAAATGATTTACATTATTAGAAGTAGAACTTTGTTTGATTAAATGCTGTTGCAATATAACTGAACGATTATAAGTTGTGTTTGTAAAGAAATCATGTAATTGAGTTCCATATATTATCGCTTTTGTTTCAAGCTGCCTATGACAGTAAGTAATAGCTTACTTTATTATGTATTGAGTATGCCTTCACATCATTAAGCACCACCCACATCCTAACACACACAATGTGAAGGCAAACAATATTACTTTTAGCTACTTGTTTTGATTTAATTTTAGATTTTCATCAATGCTATTTGAGTGTGTATGCATGCATAGTCATTGTATAATATTTTGTATGATATTATAACTATTCATACAAAATATCATTTATACATTCTATAATTCATTGTTGTTAGGACTATACTGTTCAGTTATTGTTAATTTCAGTTTTTAATTTTTATAATGTCAAAATAAAAACAAAATTTGAAATCATTCTTTATTAATAACTAAAATAAAATTTAATGATTATTTTTTCAATATGGAAATACTAAAGTATGTGTATTGCTTACTGCATGATTTTCTCTATTTTCACTAATGGAAATAACATTACAGATAATTTTTGGCTGGGTTAAAATAACTAAGATAGTAAGCAGATATTCTTTTGTTGAACATAAGAAAGTTGTTCACCTGCCTCTTATGAATTACAATTCAAGAAATTTTTCATACAAGAAGGAATAAGAATTCAAATAAATCTTTGAAATGTTGGTCCCACATTATTAGTCTAATGTAATTTGCAATGTGTAAATTTGATATTAAATGCAGATATGGCTATCATTTCATATATGCTGTTAGTATAACCACCAAACTAGCATTTAATATTCATCGAGATCATTTTGCTTGTTCACTTTAATGAGAATATTTACAAGATGGAAACCGAAGGTGCTGCTATGTTAACAAATTAGTGGTTTTTACCTATTAGTATCGACAAATAATCATACATGTAACTATGTGCACATGTACTTTAACATGTTGCCACACTGAGTGGATAATGCATACTAATACTATATTCTGCTTTTATCTATAGCTGGTATATTATTAAATATCAATGAAAAGTATATGAAATTATAATCTATGAAATCATATCTCTTTACACATCTCCTGGTGTAGTCAGTTGAAATGTTAGGTTATCAAGGTGATTTTTCAGTTTAAGCTGGTATTAAATGCCAAAGTATTTATTTGTATTCTTCACGGTTTTGAATGATTGATGATTGGAGTTGCTTTAATATGTACCAAAAAGTATTGGGCACTGGGCCTGTGTAGTTGGATATGACCTAGAAATCTCCTATTTATTTACTAGGGTAGACCTGTGCCCTGCACTGGGATATTATAGAAATCTATGTAGAATTAGGCTCTTTGTGTTTGGCAAATCACTGGCAGATCTCCACATGAGTAAAATTATTTTGTGAATTTATTTTATTGTTGGAGCCAAAGCCAAGATTGAAAAGAAGATAGTGGATGAAAAACATTTAGAAAAAAAATGTAAAAAGTATTGTTTGCTGACGGTCATAATGGAATGCGTGAGTGCACACTGAAGTAAACGAATGTGGCCACAGCACAATATTTGACACGCTAATCTCTTTGTAGTTTGTAAACAAGCCAAGTTCTGAGTTAATGCCTAATGTCTCACACCAGTGTTATTTATCGCGTTATTGAAATTAACGCATTATAGAGTGTCCACATCTTGTGCCTAACTTCAAATTTACGCCTTACAAACTATGTGGGGCTTAGTGTAGCTCTAAAGTAATGGCTACACTAATTGTGGTAACCTCACCTAGAAACTTCTTATATAATTGAGACCGCTCATAATGCCGCACAATTTTAGTAGGTATATATTGTGTGGTTTGTCTGTGCAGGGCATGCCAGAAGCATGGGCGCGGTTGCTGATGGCCTCCAACATTAGCAAGCAGGAGCAGAAAAGCAACCCACAGGCAGTGCTGGACGTCCTCAAGTGGTACGATGCTTCTGCCACGCAGCCACCACCCTCAAAGTATATGACCTCCGCGCAAATGCATACTACTCATTCAGGTACATTTGTTGGAGTACACCAGTACAATTAGGTGATAGGAAAAAATGGTAAATTGACAACAAACTATAGAGCCATTCTCATAATCATAAAAATTAAAATAGATATTCTAGGAGGGGGAGGTTGCAGGCTGCAATCAATCTTTTGATTGTACTCGACATTACCTCAACCTCACAAATCACAATATACTACATTTCCCCATTTTGTTCTATTCCTTCAATGTTACGCGTGTTTCGTTTACTGGGTGAGATGCTAGAGCCCATTTCCATTCCCACCTATCTTATTTGTCCCCTTTTCCAACTCCATTCCAAGGGTAAACAGGCCATTTGGGGGATTGCCAATGTTTGTTATTCTGGGCTGATGTTAACATGTAATGTCCAATGTCTAAAGGCGGCAGTACCCACTTAACACCAAGTGAACTGTCTGCTTGTCAGCCATCTTTTTCCCCAAAGAAAATAACATGAAATAACAAAGAAAAGAAAAATAGAATAACATGAACTTTTTAGACAAATTTTACCTTATCAGTGTTACACATAGTCGGAACCCACATCCTCAAGGATGTTATCTTATTAAAATTATCGAAATTAAAAAAAAATCACGATTATCTCTAAAAACTAAGCACAGTAATCTTTTATTACATTCTAAACATAGTTAAAAATATTATTTTGTGTAGGTTCATCAGTGTCTCGCGTGTCGTCGAGCAGCCCGTCGTCATCAACGCCGACAGACACGGAACATCCCGAACCGCCGCCACCGCCACCATCGCGGCCTGACCGCACCAAGAGTATTGTAAGTGTTACCACAATACTACTCGTAGTATAACAAAACTGGAATTTCGGTTTTAGAATAGCACAGCATATCACTCATACTTTTGTAGTGCTGTTGTCAAAGTTCCTGAATTGGATGACTGATTTTACCCAAAGGTGCTTTCTGTGCAAAAGGTCCGTTTCAAATCCTGGTCAGCTGAATATGTATAGTTTGGCTCTGGGTGGTTTGTCTTTGTGAGACATATCTCTGCACCCATGAAATGGGGAACTCTTAAGTGGCACTGATTGTAGTGCAACGGGAATGTCACTGGACAATGTGAAACCATCACTCCTGTTGAAGACCATTAATCAGTCATATTATGATGGAAGTTGAGTAAACGCTTCCTAAATCTTATACGTTATCTATTTATCTTATATCCTATTTATTTATTTTCAGTATACAAAGCCTATTGAAGAAGAGGAGGCGCCGGCGCTGCGACCCGCGCCCCCGCCCCCCTCACCGCCCCACGTGCCCCACCCGGCCCTCACTACACATTCGGTAAGTCACTACTTTTGTAGTTTCTTTTGAAATGGCAAATACAGTTTAAGTTGTTATTAATTGAACTAGAAATGCACTGCCTTTATTCCAGTCACATCTTAGTAATGAACAAAAGAATAGGTTATCTAGGTGTTTATGGCATTATCTGAGAAAGAATCTTATTATAATAATATTTAATAGATCTAATATTGAGGCTTAAAGAAATAACTTAATTTTCTTTCTGTTTTATCTTAAAAATCAGATTAGAAGATTTAATTTTAAACAGTCTTGAAACAAAGAAAAGTAAAAAAATCTTAAACTAATCCACACCAATAATAAGCTAGCTCCTTTTTCTCATATAATGTAATATATGGGTATAAATAATTCTAATTCCGAACTTACCCTATAACAACAGGTCAACATATCTATCTACCTTGAATCAACCTCGAAGCACTAGAATTGATTTTGGGTACATGAGTGTGTTATGTTGTAGAAATGAGTGCTTGAGTGCTAAGTCCGCACTAAGGAACTTGATCTTAACCGCTTTAAACACAAACTTTTAACCTCATTATAGCTTCTTTAGCGCTAGACTCTTGACATTAATTTATTCTTGCATACAATAGCTATGCTAATTGTAACCAGCCCTTATATCGTTCACTGCTGGACATGAGACTCATCATGCACATTGCCTTGTGTATGAGGGATGTATGGCCTTATAACTAAATTAAGGGATGCAGGGTCGTATGATGTCAGCAGACGTAAACGCAGCGTGTCGTAAAAGGTAACTGAGGAATAACAAACTGCTCCAACAAGCACCAAAGGACTACATTACCTTTAAAAGGGTGAACTCGCTAACCACCGTGGCATTTTAAGGCCATATATCTGGCAATCACATCTAAATGCTACTGTTGCTAAAACTAGAAAACTAACGACAAGATATACAAGAAATTACATGTTGCAACTCCTATGTTCTTACATTGTGTCAATCAATCCTATTGTACTGTGTGACGACATGGGGAAGCATTTATAAAACATCAATGATAGCCATAGAACGCTCACAGAGATCTCTATTAAATGTCATGTCTTTTAGACCATATCACAACCCTGAGTTTATGCTGAGTGTCAAGTACTAACAGTTCGTCAAATTTTCATATTACAAACAATTCTTAGACACCACTCTACACTAACTTTTAATCAAGACATGTAAACTTCTCGGCGAAAAACAATATTTGTTTAGGAAATTCATATACTACTAGCTTCATTAGACACTACTATTGCTTCCTGGGCCCCTTCCTATATAACCCACAACAAACACGCAGATAATGCAAAAAGTCTTTAACGATATGGTTACTTACTCTCAATTATGCACTAATAGGCAGATACTGAGCAGTTACTGTGTGTAACCAAATAAATACCAATCAGGAAGTTTTGCTTCTCTGAAATTAATATCCTTAAATATTCTAGGGTAGCAGATAATAAATATTCTTAGAGCAGTACATACATTTAAATTGCTGTTTGTAACTTTCCCTAGGCTTACTTATAAGAAAATGTACTGATACTTACTAAGTTAGAATGACGAATTTATCGCGAGCCTTAAACACAAGTTACGATAATTTTACGTTAAATGTTTCTTACATTAATGCACTAATTTTTACAATGCAAAATCACTGTACAGGGAGTGATGATGACTATTCACACACATGAGGTTCGTCTTAGCTTACCGCCTAGTGTTTGCAGATAGCGAGCCGGGCAGAAGTGGGCGGCGGCGGCGGCGCACTCGACCGCAACAAGAACCCGGCGAGCGCGCCGCACGTGCCGCCCGTGCACGTGCCGCTCCCCGTGCACCCACCGCCCGCTAACGGACAGCCCACGCAGACCAACACGGACACCAGGTTAGTTTGTATTCACTACTCACACTTATGTCTGTGTAACAATGAGTGGGGAAGAAATTCAGGTGATGGTAAGATAGCGAGCCGGGCAGAAGTGTGCGTCGACGGCGGCGGGGGCGGTGCGCTCAACCGCAACAAATACCCGGCGAGCGCATCGTACGCGTACTGCCTGCTGACTGATCGTCAACAGACAGCCCTTGCAGACCAACACAGACACCATGTCAATTATTCACTACTCATATCTGCAGTGCCAGCTTGACGCCCAGCATCCATCAAAACCGCTTTGGTGGACGCTGGGCCTTAGGAATGTGTGGCCGCACAGTCACTAGGTTGGACATGACCTAACAGCTTATTGAATAAATTGGTGATGAGCAGCTAAGGAGTTTGTATTTATGCTAACACTCGATTGACCGATGACTTACCGATGATCGGTCGTGATGAGCTATTTTCGGTTCTTATATGCTTTAATTCAGTACCTATTCATAACTCGCTAATTGACGAGGTCTCGAACGATGACGGAGAAGGCTCTTTATAAAAATCGAAATAGTCTATGGTTTCTTTCTACAACATGCCATGTATATTGCTAGGTAACTTATTAATTTATATGTTTACTTATACAGCAGAGCGACGGGACAACAGCAAAGAAAGAAGAAAATGACAGATGAGGAAATATTAGAAAAATTAAGGACTATTGTCAGTGTTGGTGATCCTAATAGAAAATATACTAAAATGGAAAAAATTGGTCAAGGGTAAGTTTTTTACTATTAAATCTATTATACTTTAAAACATCCAGTGATATAAAGGCCTCATATGTATACAATCTTTTACCTTTTATTGACTTTTTTTATTAGTGGTCCTATTGGGCCAAGAAGAATCATTTTAGTGGTCAAATTCCATTATTTTACGTACTTCTTATGAGAAAAAATACTCTGCCCAATTCAGTGTTGTAATGATTGCGTCCAATGGGATAACAAAAACAACTTTCAATGGTATTACACTTTGGACTGTCCATAGACTTAGACAACAGAGGTTCATGAAATTTTATGGAAACCAAGAGTTACACCACACAGTTACTTTTTGGGCATGCAATGGTATCACGTGAGGATTTTCCTTACCCCATATGCGGCAATTTCGTTTATTAACATACCCAGAGAGTTGGACATGTGCCTCATCAGGGAAGAAAATTTTCTTTGGCAAATCAGAATCAACTTCCTGCTGTTCTAATACCCAATCTGCGTAAATTCTTCGATGTCAATGATCTCTGAGCTTTAGTCCTTCTGTTAACTGATTTTTATACAGGTGTAGGTGCAAGTCCTTATGCAAAATGTGCCAATGGCTCCCATTTGAGGGGGAGAGTGCACGCTGCAATCCAACAGCCGCTGGCCGCGCTCGACTGGCCATGTTACCCTTCTCTCACAGAAGACTTGAAATGTACTGCGTTTCCCAGTTTATATTATTTCCCCAATGTACGTACGTGTTTCGGTAGTGAGTGAGATGTCCTATAGCCCATTCCCATCCTATCCCTCCCCATTTTTTGTACTCAACCCATTTTATTTCTTAGTTGTAGACTTTTTTTTGCAATCTAGTTGTTATCGTTTGATTGTTGTTTGACAGCGCATCTGGCACGGTGTATACGGCGATTGAGACGTCAACAGGCATGGAGGTGGCCATCAAGCAGATGAACCTCGGCCAGCAGCCCAAGAAGGAGCTCATCATCAACGAGATCCTCGTCATGCGGGAGAACAAACACAACAACGTCGTCAATTATCTCGACAGCTATCTCGTCAATGAAGTTAGTGCACTAGTCTTATACAAGTTACAAAAGTCAGTCGCCTTCTTTTATATATATATATATATATTGTTAATATTGTTATGAAAATGCTAGAAATCGATCTGTGAAATCTAAATATCTAGAAAAAAAATACTACACTATATTTTAACGTGCCGTTTTTCCATCACCGCCGCATTCGACTGTGAACTATACTCTGGCGAACTCCATATAACTGACGAACAGCACCTCTGGGCTCCAACGTTTTGTAATTTGCTATTATACATTAATAGGAGATTATATGCTAAGAAAAGAGGTCACTCATGACGTATCAGGAATATTATCTATACATATAAAAATAAATGTCCCTACTGACTGATTCATCATCGCCGGGCCGAACATATCCACGTACGTACACATATACATATCCACTATGGAAAGATTTTTAAAAATCTTACTGGGAAGAGGGGGAAAAAGATGGAGAGAAGATTGTTTACTCAATGCGTGTATCTCAAGAACTATTTAAGTTAGAGACATGAAATTTAAAATAATACGTATATCGACGTTTTTTGATATTCGATTTAGAAGGAGGAGGAGGGGAGCTAAAATGTAGGAGATAATTTCATATGCAAAGTCTGTATCCCAAAAACATTTCAAGTTGGCCACATGGTACATAGACTTCTCATCTGAAAAAGGACATGTACACTTTTTATCCCGTAATTTTTTCCAGTGGAGTCACACGCACGCGCATACGCGCTAATACACACTATACTGTTATACATTTATCTTACTAATTTACTATAACTGTTACGACTTGTCTGTGAGGGGCAACTGGCTCTCACGTGGCTCCCACGATGCAGTTAGTCCTAGTGTGGGAGCCAGGGATTCATTTAATGTGTTAAATGGTTATTAGCAAAATAAACCCTTTATTATTATAGTTAAAATCCACGTGGGCGAAGCCGTAGGCAAGAAGCTAGTTTCTTATAATTTCTTCCACAAAAGATTTTGAAAACTTTTTTTTCTTATTGAATGAGTGGACTTAATGAATAACAAGTATTGTTAAGAATACTGAAATCTAAAATATGGAAAACATAATAAATACTTTTGGCGCCAAAAATTCCACTTTTCAGGCGTTTCGACCTAACCGAAACCATGTGGAAACCACTGTTTGCACACCCTTACACTGTACTGAATCCACTTCACCGGAGCAACGTGCAGACATCGTGTGATATTCGCCTTATCGCTTTGTTTGTTGCAGGAATTATGGGTTGTCATGGAGTACCTTGCGGGCGGGTCATTAACCGACGTGGTGACGGAAACATGCATGGACGAGGGACAGATCGCGGCGGTGTGCCGCGAGGTGCTGCAGGCGTTGCACTTTCTGCACGCCAACCACGTAATACACCGTGACATCAAGTCCGACAACATCCTGCTGGGCCTCGACGGACAAGTGAAGCTAAGTAAGTATTGTGTCTGTTGTAATGCACTACACGAGCACGTGATACACCGCGACACCAAGTCCGATAACATCTTGCTGGGGCTTATTATTGTGACACAACCACGTACTTTGACCAATTTTAACATTTATTTGAATTGTGGTTTTTGACCCGCGATCTCTGGATCTCGATTTCCTGGGAATTTTGCTAATTTTGATTCCGAGAAAAATATAGTCGAGAAATCGAGAAATTTATAAAACACCTAATAGTAAGTAGTATGTATACACGAGGTATAAACAACGAACTAGCTATTCTAGTTCGAAAGGGTTTTCTCAATATCAGGCAATACAGTAATCAAAATCAGAAATCGATTGTCTGATAAAACGTTTAAAACACTCGTTTTTTTAAACTATCATTTTAAAAATAAATAATCTTATTTATTTATTTATTTTTAACACTGTTTACGAAATTATTTTTGTTGTACACTGTTGTATTTCTGATTAAAAGGATATAATATTTAAATTAATGTTGTTTAATTGTCAAAAATCTACATAAAAGGCAAGAAAATCTCCTTTTTAATCATTGACTTTTCAATTTTTTGAATAAAGATGTGGATAAATATGAGGCGACTTTTGAATAATAGTACAGTTGATTTATAACGTTACAGTATTTATTACTGTTGTTTGAATTGATTACTTAAATTAAACTAATCTATTTAAAGAAATCGAAAAAGTCGAGAAATCCGAAAGCCTAATTTGAATTTTCAATGATTTGATTTTTTTACAAAGATTTTAAAAATGTACAGTCAGCAACAGGTCAATGTATACCCATGGGTACCTTGAATACGCTAGCAATAAGGATTAGAATGGAATGGTTCTAGGTACATTAACGTGTTGCTGACTGTGTATAATACATAACATTATACTTTCGTTGCAATAGAAATAAATGATCTATAAATAAACTGCAATTTTCAGCTGACTTCGGTTTTTGCGCACAAATATCCCCTGAACAAAATAAAAGGACAACTATGGTCGGGACGCCTTATTGGATGGCGCCGGAGGTCGTAACGAGAAAACAGTATGGCCCAAAAGTAAGTAATGTTGATTAAACAGTTACAAATGCATAATCTGTACTCTGTACATAATATAAACGTATAAAGGACATCTGTCTGCCTGTTTGTGTTAATTTCAGTATCTACTCAGATTTTTTCCTCAAATTCAAATGTATTAATTTGCGTAACATGGTTTACAATATATTAGTATCTATATTAAATACAATAATCAGCCATTGTATCGTCCTCCGCTGGACATGGGCCTCCTCATGCACATTGTGTTGTGCATGTGGGATGTACGGGCCTAAAACGCCACATTGGCCAAGCGGGCTGGTGAGTTCGCTTTACAGTTTAGAGTTGGTGTAGCTCCTTACGGCTTTGTTATCCCTTAGTCGCCCTTTACGACATCGCGGAAGGAGATGCGGTGGCATTATTCTAAAGCCGGCCCACACCATACGGCCAATATTAATATTAAGTAATTAGTATTAATTAATCAACTAGAAAGGTTTTTGATCTCATCAAATGCTGCATGTAACCCATTGAACAACAGAGTTGTTAACGCGTGGAATAGGATATTAGAAGTAGTGGTGGATTCCACAACAGTAAGGATTTTCAAATTGACACTAAATAAATGGATGTCAGAGCCACGTTATAGGCACGTCAGTTGCTGGCTGCTCGTCTATTATAATAATATTTATTAGTAGTACTATACAAATGACTAACATCAGTTTCGTGTGGTGTAGGTGGACGTGTGGTCGCTGGGCATAATGGCGATCGAGATGATCGAGGGCGAGCCGCCTTACCTGAACGAGAACCCTTTGCGCGCGCTCTATCTGATCGCCACCAACGGCAAGCCCGACATCAAGGACAAGGACAAGCTGAGCGCCGTCTTCCAGGACTTCCTCGACCAGTGCCTCGAAGTCGACGTCGACCAGCGCGCCACTGCGCTCGACCTACTCAAGGTACACCACTTTTTTCTTCTTTACACCTCCAACTAGTGAATGATGACAACATCGATCAATCAAAATACAGAGATACAAATACTTTATTTATAAAAACTGTAAAAGAGGGTTTAAACAGAAACAATAATTAACTAGTAATTTTTGTATTGTCCGACAGAGCTTCCACTTGGCAAGTGGATAGTATCGAAATTCTCTCGAAAATGAGCTGACATGTGCTTATATAGCTTTGGCTGGGGCGACCCCACTCGTGGCTAATGGCTGTGGCGTGAGAGTGGTGTGAGATGTCGCTTGCTGGCTTGGCATTGGCTGGCGTATCGTGATTGGCTGAAATGTGACACGTTACACTCGGCTGTCCTGCAACAATTGCTCCCGCAATGGGAACATAAAAATTATATCAGCTCTCTAACAAATCAATAAGATCTTCGGTTTCTAGCTCTTCATCAGAACTGCTGGCACTATCAGATATAGCAGCTACACTCTTGTAAGGACGAAGCGCGTCAGCAGATACTAGGCCAGTAAAGTTTTTGTAACCCCTTAGACCTTTTATGTTTCTAATCCTGTATCTGTCATTGCCAACTACCTTCGTCACTATATAGGGACCTGAATAAATATCGTCTAGCTTGGTGTTGACCTTGGTAGCACTACTAGTGGGGGCATTCTTCCATAGAACGAGATCACCTTTCTTGTATATGAGACTACATTTGCGCCTCTTATCAAAGTTTTTCTTCATCCTATCACTCGCCTTTTTAATACGCACGCTCGCCTTACTGCGTCTTGTTTCGACAGATTCAAGCGCACGACCAGGAATCGAAATATCGCACACGGATCTACCCTCGCGGGAAAACATTAGGTCATATGGCTTGTAGCCTGTCGTATCATTTAGGGTGTTATTTATTCCCCAAACGACATTCGGTAAACAATTTGCCCAGTTATTCGCTGCTTCGCTGGGATCGATCGTCCGTAAAGCATTAAGGATGGTGCGGTTAGTCCTTTCGACTTGGCCGTTCGCTCGCGGGCATGCGATAGCATTCAGTATGTGTTTAAATTGTTTATCAGCTGAAAATTTTCTAAAATATCTACTAGTGAAAGCTTTGCCGTGGTCGGTTACCACGCGATCTGGATATCCGAATAGACTGAATATTCTTTTAAGAACACGAATTGTTTCTACAGAGTTAACGGTTCGCGTAGGCTCAGCTATTACAAATTTAGAATATCCGTCCGTCAATACAAGAATGTACACATAACCCTTCTTTGTTCTGCAAAAGGGACGTAGGTGATCCACATGCACCATACGCATCGGTTTAGTAGGCTTAAGAATAGGGTGCAGTTTTCCCGATTTTTTTCCGTGTTCGCCCTTACCATAAGCACAATGAAGTCAAGATGTTACGTATTTCCGAATGAAACGTGACATTTTTGGGAACCAAAAATCGTTTTTGATTAAGTCCATGCAACGCCTCAACCTACGTGCCCAATGTCATCGTGATGCATCTGCACTATTTTCCACCTAGCCTGCCCCGGCACCACCAACCGGCTTCCGTTCATTGTCTTCCTATACAGTCTGTCACCAACAAGTTCGTAATTGTTGGTCACATTAGGATCAGCCGTGCCACTCTTGATTTAGTCAATAATGCATTTCAATCGATCATCTTGTGATTGAACCGTATGAAACCAATCGGAGACTTCCAAGCGATTCAGATTGGTCACATCAAGAGGGGCATTGACAGGATGCTTACTCAACGCATCGACGTGTTTCATGCGCTGCCCTGGCCTATAGTCCACGCTAATGTCGTAGTCCTGAATAAGAAGCCACCATCTCGCGATTCGTAGAATAATGTCGCGTTTGGTTAATGTTGCTCGAACAGCCGTACAATCGGTTACGACCTTGACGTGTTTACCTACAACATAAACTCGAAACCTACGCAATGATTTGACTACAGCTAACGTTTCCAGTTCGTAACTGTGATACTAGTCTTCTTTACTAGTCACTCGGCTGTAGTACAAAACAGGGCGTAAAGTACCATCAACCTGTATTTGAAATAATATGCCGGCGATACCCGCTTTGCACGCATCCGTGTGAATCTCAGTTAGCAGTGTTGGATCATATAAGGCAAGTACTGGCTTAGTGCATAACCGTTGTTTCAGTTCTTCAAAACTATTGGTTTGTTCCGAACCCCATACCCAAGTTGTGTTTTTCTTTGTCAAATCTGTCAAAGGCCGGGCTATGATAGAGAAATTGTAAATAAATTTGCGAAAATAACTACATAGTCCAATAAATTGACGTATGTCATAAACATTGTTTGGGATGGGAAATTGTGATACTGTCACTCGGCTGTACGCCTTCAGATGAAATTTCCTGTCCTAGATACGTAATCTTATTCTGCAAAAACGAACACTTACTCAAATTCAATTTCATGTGTTCCGAATGGAGTTTTGACATTACAGTTTCTAAGATGTTTAAACCAGTTTTAACGTCTTCTGAGGGTAGTTTTCTTCTCCGCAACATTTCTTCTAACATGTTACCGTAGTCACGATGTTTAGGGAATGCACGTAACAACATCAGTTTCCATTCGTCCCAGGAGTAGTGGTAGTCTTCAAGGCGATTGTACCATTTTCTCGCCTGTCCTCTCAATTTGTCCTGTAAATAGAACGACTTGGTTTTGTTATCCCAGTCGTGGATCTCACCGAGCTGATCAATTTTTCTTAACCACGCTTTTACTGTACATTCTTCACTGTCAGGGTCGAACTCTGGGATTAGGGAAGCAGGGCGGTGTTCTTTTCCTCTACTCAGTGATGTAGTCTCCTCGTTCAGCTCCCGCATGGCTCTGCTAACTTCGTGTTCCAGAAAATTTTTCAGCAGCTTCTTTGCGGGCGGTGATGGCGAGTCTTCTTCTTGAGTGTCGTCGTCGTCTAGGTTATGGTCACGTGGTGACAAATTTCTCCATCCTGGTGGGCGCACAAATCGATCCGCTTGATCGCAGTAACTACGCTTCATTTTTCTTTCTTTTTTTGATATCTCACTTCTGAGTGTAAAAGAGGGTTTAAACAGAAACAACAATTAACTAGTAATTTTTGTATTGTCCGACAGAGCTTCCACTTGGCAAGTGGATAGTATCGAAATTCTCTCGAAAATGAGCTGACACGTGCTTATATAGCTTTGGCTCGGGCGACCCCACTCGTGGCTAATGGCTGTGGCGTGAGAGTGGTGTGAGGTGTCGCTTGCTGGCTTGGCATTGGCTGGCGTATCGTGATTGGCGGAAATGTGACACGTTACAAAACTTAATTTTATAAACTAGGTATTTGACGTTGCTATTGGGCCTCGTAATAGGATAGCCCTATATATATCGCAGGCGCTCAGGTTTACCTTATATTCTAAGAAGAGAGAACATAGGTTGTTTGTTACATACAATTACGGGGTAATTTCTAAATAAGAATCATACATAGATCACACTGAACTGAATGACTCAAGCAAACGGCAAATTAGAACAGATGCTGCCCGTCTCTCTCTTTTCTATCGATGACATCCAAGATTTCAAATGGGGTATAATTTCTTTCTTTCTTTAAGGTAGTTTAGACATATTGGTACAGAATAAGTACAGCCACATGCTCGATTTATTAATTTATTTGCGAAGTTATTAAATTAACTTATATAACCTATGGGTTACACTGACAATTTCCAGAACTGGCCATTTACATAAACAATACTTAAAACCTAATTACAATATTTGAAAATGGAACTCTGGCTGTAGAATGAAGTTTGTTTCATCTAACAGCCATTTGTTTTTTCATTGTGGCTTAATTTTAAAAATTGCGTGTCTTCATTACGATGGATTTGACTCGTGAAAATATTCGCTGTATGATTTTTTAGGGTTTTAAGTGTAATTTGACAGCTCAGCAGAGCCTCGCTCGACTTCAAACTGCTTTTGGTAATGAAGCACCAATCAAGACGACAATTTATAGCTGGTTTGCAGAATTTAAGCGCGGTCGTGTCAATCTCAGTGAAGAATTTTGTAAAACTCCACTTCAAAGAGAATTTCCACCACTGACAACAACAAATACATCGATGCTGTGTGCCATATGCTAGAAACAGACAGGCATGTGACCCCTACCACGAGATTCGGGCATCCTTAGGCATAAGCATGAGTCAGGTACAAATTACAATCAATCTTACACAAACATTTGGCTGTGCGAAACCTGTGCTCGCGATGGATCCCACACAATTTGACTGAGGCTCAAAAAACGGAACGCGTCACTCGGTGCAATGCCATGCTTACCACATTCAACGTAACGGCGTAAAATTTGGTGTGGATCATAGTAACAGATGAAACATGCACTTACAGCTACGACCCCGAAACAAAGTAGCAATCGACCATTTGGGTCTTTCAAGATGAGCCGAACCCCACCCAAGTGGCGCCTGTGCAAAGTGCCGCGAAGCAGATGATCGCTTCTTTTTTTAGAAAAACTGAACACGTGCTTTGGAGAATTGTCGTACCGTGAGTGCTGATTGGTACACGACCATTTGCTTGCCGGAAGTTATTGACGAACTCCGTAAAAACAACCGTAAATGCCGCATAACCTTGCACCATGACAATGGCAGCTCTCACACGGCCAAACAGACAAACGACTTTTTGAAGGCGAAGAACGTAGAACTCATGAGCCATCCTCCCATACAGTCCTGACTTGACACCTTGTGACTCTTGTTTCCAAAAATTAAGAACCAATTACACGCGGTCAACGATTTTCATCGCCAGAAGAGGCTGTCGAAGAGTATGAAAAACATGTTTCCGAGGTCACCACGGAGGAGTGGGATAATATGTTATGGAAGTTATTTATTCGTATGAAAACGTGTATTGACGGTCACGAAGAGTATTTTGAGAAACAATGAATTAATTTTTGGCCATTCATTGTAATTTTTTTTTATTCATTCCGGAAACTTTCACTGTGGCCTTAAATTAAATTAATATATCTATATATTAATTTAATTACATATATCTTTCTAATGTATTTACTAATTAATAATTGTATTTATTTAAATTATGTCAATTATTTAATAATTTTATTGTTCTCTTAATTTGTTTATTTATCGTAACGGTAATTTTCTTCGATATTCCTTTCTCTCTACAAGTTACTTCGATTATAAAGATCACATCCCTATTATTAAAAAAGAAAAAATGTATACAGGCGTAACCTTGTAGTGGGGTTCGAATTTCTTGAAATATAAATTGATAATGATGTTTAGCAACCAAATTAACCTTCGAACTTATTAAATTTGATATAAAAAGACAAGTTTATATTTTTTTATTAAAAATGTTACATATTTTTAGTGTTCAGTAATGCATTTATAAACTTAAATTGATTTATGGGACCGATGCAAAGTTATATCGTCACAAAGTCAATGAAATGTCAAAAGTGGCCTATTAAATTGACTCTACTTTAGGCACTCTGAAATTTTTATAGTAGATTTATTAAATAATATTGAAAATATGTGCAAAAAGCCAGACGAATACGACGGTTTTAAATAATTACCTGACACGAATATAGATTTTAAATGAGTGAGACAAAAACTTCACTTTATTATAAACTGGCTGTGCCCGGCATGCGTTGCCTGCCCGCCAATTTTTTGCACATAATATAATATATACATAATTAATAGCCTATGTCCATCTGGAATAATGTACCCACCGTCCATGGACGACAGTATCCACTTACCATCAGGTGGACGGTAAGCTCGTCTGCCGCTTTCTTTCTAAAAAAAAGTCTAACTTGTGCGTTGCAAGGACTATATCGTATTCTAATAACGATATACTGCCCTCCTACGAAGAAAAGGCATTAGTAACATTTGTAACGAATAAATAAATAAAATGCACAAGTAACATTATATACATATTAAATTTCATATTCATATTATGAATATAATGTTACTTGTGTTAAAAATAGATTAAGAATAAATAATGGTTATTCTTCCTGTTTTATCTAAAACTGTGACTATTTTAAATTTCACCATTTTTTAAAATTTTTATAGTGTCATCAAAATGCACTTGTGCCGTTATTTCTAATTTCTAGTTCTACAGTGTTTTACAGTTCTAACTGTCATTGAGAACAAGTTGATTTCGTTTCCAGCACCCGTTCCTAAAGATGGCGCGTCCTCTGGCGTCGCTGACGCCGCTGATCATGGCTGCGAAGGAGGCCGCCAAGGGGCATTAGCGCAGGCCCGCGGCGCCGCCCGCCGCTGTGTCGCGACACTAGCGCACCGCCCAGTGCCTGCCGTCTCTCTCCACGAGACACTTACAGAGCAATATTTTATCTGTGTACAGTGGCTGCCTGAATAGAGGTGATCATATTTTTACAAAAATAGATATTAGTACGTGCAGTCCAGTAATTTAAAAAGAGCCTGCCCGCTGGTAGCGGCATTATTGTGACTTAGAGTATATTCGCGTTAGGAATCCAGTGGTTCATCACTAAGCTCGGTTCGCGTTTAGAATGCAGTGAGTCATTGCTCAACATAATAAGCGTCACCTTTTTTTAACCAATAGTGTTGTTCTTTAGAATTTATATTATAGGTCTATTTCACTATTTGCCAAAAAGGTGACGTCTACTGTCTCAAGCAATGGCTCACTGCATTCTAACGCGAACCGAGTTTAGTAAAGATGTTTTCATAATGGTGTCCAATATTTGAAAATAAGATATCACTTTATTTATTGGCATAAAACAACATAAAACTAGACAGAAATACAAAATGGTGTGACTACGAGTCCGGTGGGGGAATTAAATTATTATTTCCTATAATCATTTTGCTTTTTCCTGTGTCTATTACTTTTTGATTATGTTTGATTTAAATAATAGACATTAGTGTTCATTCAGACAATTGATACAAAACATGTTATATTTTACGAAAGAAAATAGACGTCCAACCTAAACACATATCTAGAGAGACATGCAAGTCACTGTGAAACCTGAGAATTTTAAGAAACACTATTTGTCCAAAGAGATGACGCCAATTGTTTTGCCTGTCGTATCACTGCATTCTTAACGCGAATACATTTTAGTGCAGTTATTTATTTTAAATTAACATCCCGATCTCTCGTTGACGTGTTTCGTTGGACTCTAGTTCGACAAGGAACTGTTCGAATCAAATGTAGATAGTAGATATTTAGGAACGAATTTTAAAATGTTACGAAATAATCTAGCTGCAAACGAAGACTGGCAGTTAAAGTTTAGGTGATCGTGTAAAGTATAAATATTAGCATAACGTAGTATGGTCACGTCGGTGCCAGTTCACTTGTTCGCTGTGACGGCGGCCACTAGATTCCAAGTGAGGCGGAAACACATCAATAGAGACGTCCACGCGTCGCTAACAATGAATAAATAGATCATGTTAATGACTGACAGAGATGCGTTTCAGTTTTCCAATTGATTCCAATGATTTCCCATACCTGGAATAAATAAATGGTAATTTTAAAGATGACAATATTATTTAATAACAGACTATAACAGGATTTATTATTTTTCCATTGTTTTCAGGTCGACACATTTTCAACATGACACTCTTTTAACCTTATGTGTTCAACTCGTCGCGTTTTCAATTTTATATTCTACAATCAGTTACAGTGAAACTATAGTGAAAAAAATACTTTGTAAATAAAATGAAATCATTTTCAAAAGATACAATAAAAAAATACGAATACGCCAATGAATTAACTAAACAAATAATCTACGTCATAAAAACAAAAAGAAATGAATTATTTAACTTCGACTAACATCTCTAAACATCTTTCCACTAAAATGAAGTCATGTAATTTTCATTGTTTCAAAGTCGTTTTCGTTATTTTCAAATCTTCCAATAACAAACATTATTTTCTTCTTACTGAAATTCTCTGTTACTGATTTTCCTTTTCTGATAATAAGCTAATTCTTAACAACAAAAACATTTTTCGAAAATACTTGTGTACTTTTGATGTCGAATTGAAAATGAGGAGAGTTAAAAAGTGTCGAGTTTAAAATATGTGGAGGTGAACACAAGGCCTATTTTTATTATAATTAGTATCTACCTACCGAACAATTTATTTGATAATGAAGGAATATTATGTGTATAATAATTGATTTACATCTTGTATTAATTACTTGTACCTAATTTTTATGAGTGAGCTATCGCGCTGTTTGCTTGTATGCTTACGTCTCGCTTCTGTTAGTGATTGATTACTTAGTAATACAATTTTATATAACGTAAATAGCTTTTAATTTATTATATTTCATTATTGCTTATAATTTTAACTGTGTATTTTGAGATTATTTTATTTATTATTTTTAAAGCAGTTTTATTCGGTGCGAAATTAGTCGTGAAATCTGTTTATTGGTTGTTGTATCTCTCCATGCGCCTTGACATTGATTTGTTGATTTGAACGTGACTGATATTGTTTAATTTTTATCATTTGAAAGTATGCCCTAAATAGTAGACATTATAATTTTAATTATAGACTGGTTATTGTAGCGTGAGCTCGGGCACGTGGGGCCCTTCTCTGTTTTACGCAAAACATTTTTATTCACTAACGCAATATTTGACAAAAAAAAATATGACATATGTTGCAAAATTATAATAAGCAAATGTCAAGTGTTTGTCGTTCTTTTAATGTAATTTTGTTCGACGCCACGGGGATAAATTCATTTTCCTCCATTAATATGTGAATTCGCATTATCGTGTAACGGAATGTAAATTGTGCTAGTGCTTGCAACCGAATTTTTTTCGATTGTTGACGATCGACTATTTTTATTAACATATTCTATTTAAATTTTTTTTTATGCTTTGATCCTGTTTTAAATTATTTATATAATCATGCAAATCATTATAGGACAAATGCAATCATTATGCAAATCATTATATTTGCTGGCTTCTAACTTTCTAGTTTTAGTTTATATTTGGGTTGTATTTTAATAATAAATTGAATAGAGAAGGCAGTCGGATAGAAAAGTTAACTTTCTTATCAAGGATCGATTTACCTTGTAATTCATAGTTATCTATACTCTATACTAATATAATAAAGAGACAGTGTGAATTTTGTGAGTTTGTGTGTATGTGTGGACGGTAATCTCCGGAACCACTGCACCTATTTGAAAAATTCTTTCACCATTTGAAAGGTACATTATTCCAGGTGGACATAGGCTATATATTATGTGCAAAACAATTGGCGGGCATGCAACGCATGCCGGACACAGCTATATTCAATAATTTAAAAAATCGATCAACAGTCTGATCACTAGTTTTTCCAACTGTCAGGTGTCGGTGCTCACGCTGTAATAACGGCAGTTTAAGTATGATTTATTGTTAGTCGTGAAAGTGAAGCATTTAAATAGTATTAAGTTTACAAAGTCTATTGGATTTTATTATAATATTTGCAAATGGAAAACTATATTATAACGGCACAAAATGGTAATATTGGGTATTCGTACGTGTTTATTTAAATATGTATATGTCATTGTTTAAAGAATTTGTTGCACGAACTCCGTCCGACCGACGTCCGCTGCCGATAGAATACTCTGCCGTAGATTTACTTATCCCATTGTGAAGTATGGTAGACCCATGACAATGTTGAACGACTCCGCGTTCCATTCGTTTGAAAGAATAGACAGTGATAAAGTTCCAAATTAAATTTGCAAGCGAAATTCGCCTTTATGTTTTAGAAGTGTCTATTCGAAACAACCTTGAAGTGCTCAACATTATCATTGGCTGACTGTAAAGAAAATAAGAAATCTATGTGTCCGACTGGCGTATAGATAACAGTTGCCAGTCGGACAGGTATAATCATTTTTCTATTAGAATATACTATTTATTATCTAGAAAATAGTTTTTTTGTAATAATGAATAATACATATTTATGGCAATCCCGTCATTCACTGTGTGCAGCTTTCATTTTATTTTACTGTGAATATCGATTCGACGTCGGTCAGACGGGGGGAAACAACGTGACTAAAAATGCTCTTGAGGCTGGTTTAAGGATTTATGACAAATTTGTTGGGCAAGATTTTTGGGAATTCCAAAAATGAATTTTCAGCATGAGATTTTTGTTATGAGATGTCCAAAAAAGTAACATTTTGTTATTTAACCTTTTTTGTCGCTTACTGAAACTAATGCAAGCCATACATGTACGTACATACTACAAATCAGTTGCGAGGTTACGTTGTGGTTCGCCTGATCCTCCAGCACTGCAAATATTGAGAAAATCGATCAGTTTAGCCAGACCTCCAGCTTAATGAAAGCCGTGTACATAAGGTGTAATTAAATTAATGCGGATCATTCCGAGGTTAATCAGGACGGCATTTTAGTAGGTTACGTTAATGAAAACTAATATTAATTTGTTTGCTAAACATAAAATGGTCATTTTTAATAAACTAAACGTATTGTAACACTAGCTCTGTGACCGCGCGCCGAAACGATAAACATCTACTTATTATTATTATTTAAATAAACGTGTAGGTTATGTCAGTCGTTACTATTTAAAAAAAAGACTCACAACAAAAGTGTCTCTATATCACTTTTAATGATGTTAAAATGCACTAACAATAATTCGCGACCTTAGTTCTTTAGTGTTGTGCTATCCACATTAAATGAGCCGATTCTAGTGAAGGTGGACTCGTCAGTCCACAAAATATTCCGGCTTGTATCTATTAGCCCGATGCCTGATAAAAGACTGAAGCCGAAATATTTTGTCGATCGAAACCTCAGACGCGGTTTAAAGTCACATGGAAGTAGCTCTTTGCACAAGGGTAATGGGGTGCTGTTCTTGTTCCCTCAATAATCGCCACGCGTAGAAATGAGTAACGCCCAGGTTCCTAGCAGCGTGCTAGCTTGCGGATTGTTTTCGAACTATTCGAGCACACTTCAATATCGGCAGTATACCGGCATCGGCCATGCTCCGCAGATTGTGGTTGAAAAGCGTCGTGGTAACGTAGACGCCGAACAGCGCCTGAGATTGCTACACAGGATGGCACTCGTCTCGTGCGTCCGTAGAGTTCCCGGCTACATCTCACGAGCATGAACATCTATTTCATTACTTGCTATGTAGCAAACCACTATATCCGAGTATTCTCGATTCGTGTACGCATACGATATTTTTGCGGAAATGAAAAGTTTCTGACCCGTTACGCGTCCCAAGGCCAACTAGAATTTAAAATAATAAGAAAAATTAACGAGGCCTCACGGAACGAGCGGACTTCGGTGCGCACTATGAATGGAATGACTCGTGCGCTCGCGCCGCTTCTTTGAATTAGGTAATAAATAACAGTAGTGACAGAATAGACTGGTGTGACCTTATTTTATTTTCATTGCCGATACTAATTATTTTGAATTATTAAAAAAATGGTTAAATATCAATAAAATAATTTAGTATATATTATATTTATTGTAAATTCACGTTTCGTTCGAGTAACACCTGAAAATGATCCGTACTAGTTTAATTACACGTTATTTAGGACACGTCCACACATTAAGTCATGACAATAGTAGTTTTTAATATTCCATTTAATAAATGTATATTGATTTGTATGACTTGCAAAGCTGCTTTTATTGTATAGGTTGTGCCGAAACAGACGCTGTTACGATTCGTTTAATTTTTAATGTACTCGCATTTTTATTAAGGGTATGAATGTTATGTTATAGTGAATGTGAAGTGATGTACAAGATTTATGAATCTAATGTAAAGTGATAAAAGTGAGACTTAGTAGAGGCTCGCCTGCTGTAAATTGTACAGAAAACAAGTTAGAAATGAGTAGTTTACTCTTTGACAATATAAAGTGACCAATTGACGCGACTAGGCTCTGTGCAGATGTTCCAGGTTGGTGCGATGCTGTGACTACAGTATCTTGATTTTTGACATTAATAAAAAATACTTCTAGAGGAAATATAAAGATAATCACTTGCAGTACATATTGAATCATTTGTAGGTCGCAGTCTTATAAGAAACTCAGGTTGTTTACAAAATCGCGTGCCACAAAGTGCGGCGGGTCAGTCCAATTAGAAATACGTTTTAGCATTTCTATTAGGTACTTATTGGAATTCTATTTTCGAATAAATTTTTTGACGTTCCTTTTCAGCCTCTATCCTATTCATATATATTTCTGTATTTTTGGCATTATCATTTGTTTTATTCAAATATTCATTATTAGATCAATATCTACCTAAAGCCTGGCTATTAGGTTTTTTTTCTTTATTTTCAACGTAATGTGTTTTGAAACCGAATGTAGTTGTGCATAAACGCTAAGATCTAGGAAAAGGCTGCGACATGAACATTGACTTTAACTGCATCGTCTCGTTTCTACGATTTGCGGCCTAATACTACGTTTAGTTTTAACATATTGTCTGCAACAAACGTTACATAATGGCCTATCACGAATGTAATGTTTGCAGTAAATAATAAAATCTGCACCAACCGTTGTAAAAATCCTTGTGCAATAATGCAGTATTGAGTAATGTTTGTAGTCAAACCTTTAAGAGAGCTTGAGCAAAGTTATTCAATATCTATAAAGATATTCTAAGAAGTGTATTATTTAACTAATGTGATCATGAACATGAATTTGAGTATGCATTATAATATGTTGAAAAGATAACTGTAATTATGTGCGTAGTTAAGTTGAAAATGTATTAATAATTATAATTGTAATATTATACAAGACATTTATTACAGTTAGAAACATTTTACATCCTGATTTTTAAAAGAACACCAGTGCCATGTATGAATGAGCAACTTGTGCATATAAATTCCAACCATACCATAATAAAAGACTCACCACAATTATTTTCTTGTTTTATTGTATGATGTACGTGGGAAACTAGGAGTTTTCGAAAAAGAAAAAAAATCTACAGGTTCTAGTTTTTTTTATTACATTTTATCAAAGGACCACGTGAATGCATCTATACAAAGCTTCGTCTGATCCGATTTTGAAAACATTTTTTCCACTCTTCGTCAGGTACCTCTTTCACGCCCTTTTTGAATGCACCCAGCGCCGCTTCTTGTGACGAAAACTACTTCGCTTTTAGTTGGGATTTAATTTTGGGAAATAAAGTCACAAGGTGCCAAGTAGAGACTATAAGACTGTAAGGAGGATGGCCTAAAACTACCGTGATACTGTCCAAGAAGTCCCTCGTTTTAACCGCTAAGTGAGCGGCCGGGTAGTCGTTATGCAGCAGCAGTCCGCGGAAACCTCAGTTTGTACGGTTGTTACTGCAGTAAAAACGTTTGTCAACCACGTGGTTACGTACAATTCTGCGTTAAAGCTCCTTTGATTTCGTAAAGGTTACCTACCGAGTAAAGATATCAGGTAGACGGTTAAAATGAAAAAGTTGCGATTAAATTTTTTCCAACGCTTCCTGTTCATTTCACTTTGTAGACGTTGGCTCACTTTGGAAGTAGTAGGTAATACGGGTAATTTGATTGCCTTTGTTACTACTGGAGTAGTTACAAGTAAAAAATAATACCCGTGTTACTACTTTCAATTTCAAATAGACAAAAAACGAAAGGGTTACAAACAAAAATTATTGAAATGATATTTTTACTTTATACAAAATGTAAATACTGCCATCGTTGCCTTTGGAGAATAGTAGAAACATTATTGGGAAAATTTATATACAAAGCAGAATAACGCATCGTTTCATTGTGTGCCGTATTACCACTCTTACGCAGAAAAATGCTCCTGGAAGGTTGGTCGTAGCCCATAAAAACAAAGTGAACGAACACATTTCCATGAAAAAATGTATAACACGGGCAACAAAGGCCGAGACGACCCTTGCTTCAAATTTTGTTATTTATATCACGTCACCATTCGACACGAACTTGCTTTTGAACCTAGATGAGGTTGTGCGTACCCAGCGCGATACTATTCTCCTGACTCGTAGATACCCATGTCATATTTCATACATAATCTGAATCTGAATGTCTTCTTATGTACCTAATTCCCCTATTTTCACAAAATATTTTTTTCACTGCCACCATATTTTCTACCGTAACAGCCATTAAAGGGCGACCGCTTCTTTCTTCGTCAGCCAAACTTAGTCGACCACGCTTAAATTCATTGCACCAACGATACCCAATTGAGGCAGTTGCCTTAGAAAAGGACTTGTTTGCAAACGCCATTTGAAGTCTATTAAAAGGTTATCTTTATGTTTAGGTTTTAAAAAAACATTTAAAATCATGTCGCTGAAGTGTTCCTGTCGGATATCCATTTTTAACCAGACACGATATTTTAATTTACCTCTTAAAAATATGGAGGGACGTGCATTCCCACAGCCGCTGGACCCACTGGACTGGCCACGTTACCCCTCTCTCAGAGAAAACTACCTACTTTGAAATGTAGGTACTGCATTTCCTACTTTATCGATTTCCCTAATGTACGTACGCGTTTCGGCAGTGAGTGAGATATGCCAGAGCCCATTCTATCCCTCTCCATTTGCCCAATCTATTCCTTAATCTGAAAAGGTAAGCAGCGCATTCCGGGGCGTGCCAACGTTTGTCATTCTGGATTGATCTTGGCATGTATCGCGAATGTCTATGGACCACAGTATCCACTTACCATCAGGCGGACTGTATGCTCGTGTGTCGCCTTTTTCTATAAAAAAGGTAAGTCAGGGACTTTTTGGGGGGAGCTCGAGAAGTGAAGTTTTTCTCTGATTATTATAAAAAAATATATATTAGGCGTTTTGTGGTTCAATAGTGATAGGTTATTAAACTTCAAAGTATTTTGTGTGATAATCAAATAAAAGCGTGGACTACGTCTTTCATGTACTGCCAAGGAGTCCTCTTCTGTATTCAGTAAACCCGAAAGCCAAGCTCGAAAAGCCAGTGTTCAATAGATAAAAACACTCGCAAAACTTTTGAGTAGCCTGCTAAATGTCATTTAAACAAATATTTTCTTGTTTATATGCATGTAGGTAATCTATTTAAAAAAATGTGTATCGTCGTCCCTAGACGACCATGTGATCACGTTCTTCGTTTCAGCTTGAAGCTGTATAAAACAGTCGAATATATAATGCCTTATAGTTTACTAGACACAGCTTAGGCTCAAATAATGTATGAATCTTTGGGCACTATAAATATCGGATACCTAGTTAACGTATAAATCTTGGAGAGTCCGTGCTGCCATTATTTGCTGTTCAGTCAATTTAATATTTGCCTTGACTAGTAGGTACTTGATGCTTTTGTTTATTTAAACGTGCAGTTTCTTTAATTAAGGCATTGCTTATGCGAATACTTTAGTGATTAAGAAGTTTCTTCGTAAACTCCATTGTATTTGTAATCAAGAATTTTAATATTTATGGGTACCGTCAACTGGGGTGACATTAATTAAGTTTCGAGAACAGTATTTTTTTTTAATTTTTATTATAGGGTAGTGGGCGGACGAGCAAGCGGTTCCACGTGATGGTAAGTGTTACCGCCGCCCATGGACACCTGCAACACCAGGGAGTATGCGGGCGCGCCGCCGACCTTGCAAAATCAACTGTATTAAAAAACTGTAATGGTTAACTGAAAAAATCTGAAAAAAAATACATATTGATGGGAAGATGCTGCAGAGTAGGTATTAATAATATAAAAAATATGCACTTTATAGATTCTGAGATAAAAAATGAAAACTCCGCCATCAACTTTGTACGTGATGTGGGGTGACTTTGATACATCTAGTTTTTAATTCGAAACTAGATAGTCACCCCTATAAAGATCACAAATATGAAATAAAAAATATACTCCGCCTGATAACTATTAAGTTATGGGAAAATTAGATTGCGGGGCGAATTTGATTAAAGGGGTTTAGTTGATTTTGCATCTGGTATGTCTTTTATGATATTCTTATGGTAAAAACAATGAAAAAAGAAAAAAATACCTGAAAATTGCCAAAAAATCTTTATTCATGTACCCTTAATAATAATAAAAAATCCTAAACTAATCTCAAAATCAACAACAACTACTTAACTTTATAAGTTACATGAAACTGCAAAAAAATAACTTCACAATAATTAAGGCTAATCAGACTATCATTGAGATCAATAAAATATTAAAAATGGAATCAACAGTCTTATAGACATTAGGTTGTTACTCTTACTGGCTACCTAAAGTTTTAGGACATTAACATTGACGGGGAAAACGTATAAAAGGAAAAAGTTGTCTCCTATAATAACCTTTCGGCCATCAAGCTTATTTGCATGTGGCAAATATGCGGTTGTAAACCAATCTCTGAAAGTTGGGCCATCAATCCAGCCACTTTGAGTTCGAATGTATCGTGAACCTCTGCTGCAACAAGATTCAGCACAGCAAGGTTCTCCTACAATACCTCGTTCCTTCCAGGTATTATAAAGGTGGATACTTTTATAAATCACATATGGAGGCAAGAGTGTCCCATCAGCACTTCCACTTGCCCATCAGTTGTGCAGCTTTTTGAATGATTCAGAGCACGCTCGGGATATTTTACTCCCCTCCTATAGATACATCGTTTCTTACCAGGGTCGTCCGAGAGGTTTGACTCATCGTAATTGAAAATATTACTCGGTGGCACATTTTCGACTTCTTTCTCCAAATGATTAAAGTATTTATTAAGAATGTCGCGATCTACTTGAGCTCTTGCCATTTTAATGTTGCTTGCAACCTTCTGTCCGAATTCATCTTGGTGTCGCTTTAATACGCTCATGGCCCAATCCACACCTGGCAAGTTATTTGCAAACTTTTTGACAGTTTTACCCTGTCTATCTAAAAACGCCTTGGCAGTCATGCGTAAATCAAATGTCGCTAAGGGAAAACCCCAGTCCGAGCATGTAGCGGCTGCTTTTAACATTGATTTTTCTTCTTCAAATGTGAAAAATGTTTGTCCACCAGCAGGCCTCCCATGCAACCCCTTGTAGCAATTATAAAGCGTTCCAAATGGAATATTATACGCATTAGAAGCTGCGCTGATGGCCATTTCGCCATCGGTGATCTTCTGGAGAGCTTCTTCCACGGTCTCCTCTGTATAACTTTTATAATTCCGGGACCCCGGTGTTTTCTTATACTTTCGCACCATCCTCCATTAGATTCTAAAAAGAAAAGTAGGGGTGAAATTGATAATCAATACAAAACTCTAGACAATTAACTACATTCCCAGAAGGAGTTACTTTGATAGCTATCAATGTAGCTCCGTACCTCCCATCAAAGTCACCCCACATACTAAACACCTCAATGTAGTCAAACATGGCAGGCAAATACAGAAAACAAAAACGGGTTTAGATTAACAATAAAACAAATAATAAGTCAAGTTAGTATCATGTGTCTAGGTTCAACAGATTACGCTGCACATTTAGAGTTATTCAAAAATGTATTTCTTACCTTATTTCCCACTGAACTTTAATTATTTTTTCTAATCTAATGGAATGCTCAAGCGCACAAAACACCAACTGACAAGATGGCCAAAATGTCAAAGTTGCCAGAATAAAAAATATATTTGGGCTGCACTCCGTTTTAAGCGATTAGGAGCAAATTGAAAAAAAAAAATATTAATCATCAAATTCGCCCCTTCACTTGAAAGTCACCCCAGTTGACGGTACTGACTACTGTATTTTTGGACAAATAATGCCGTGCCAATCATTTATAGAATAAGGTTCAAAATAATACAACAATTACACAAAAATATTTATTATTACATCATTTGATCAGAATATCTTTACAAAGACATCGAGTCCCACTTACAAAGTAATATTGACTGAACAAAGTTTGTACTAAACACTTTTATATCGAAATAAATTAATCAACATGAATTAAATAACAACAATGACTTGGTATGGTAACTAAAACAAAGAAATATCAACAATAATTTTAAAAAAACGTTAATAAGGCCACCAAACACGTCACAATTGTTAGAAACATAATATTTAGCTTACATTTTATATGTATGTAGTACAAATTCTAAGTTAATTTTAGTGTAACTGACATACTAATAAAAATTTATACAATAGTAGTAGGTAAATCTTTCAAAAATTAAAATGCATTATGGATTGTACAATAGGTACAGCAAACAATGCAATGTATATATTAGTTAGTTTATAGTTACACTAAATCTTTTTAGAATCAGTACCTAATATACATAGATATAGAGCCTCGTATTCCACGACGCGAAGTGGGATTGATGTTTTAATTGTATTGCACAAATACACTCCCGCACACCTGAATCGAGTCGCCCTGCATTTTTATGTACCTAAGTATGCCTGAAACAAAAATAATGTTAGGTCAAAGTAAAAGTTTTTATGCAGTTTTGAAGCTGGCATATTCATGATTTTGGTGTGCTATTGTTCCAAATTTGAACCACAGAAAAAAAAACAGTCCATTGTTTTGAAAAAAATAAGGAAACAGAATGTTTGAATTGGAGCAGTGTTTGATTGAATGGTGCTGTTATTGAATAAAAATTTCGTTCAACTGTTTTTCCTGAGATTTAAACCGATTTTGACCTTAAAATTATGGATACTGCGCCTGGATAGTGGCACTTCTTCAGTTTGAGCTTAGTCAGGCAAATGTGAGTGCACAACTTAATTTAAGCCATTCTGCTGTTCAAAGTGAACCATCGATACCTAGAGACTGGCGGCTTCGTTCGCCGTCCAGGAGGACCACGATTCCGAGTAACGACATAATACAAAATAGGTTTATCTTCACGATCAGCTTACGAAATCGTCACCTGACCTCAGTAGGTACAGATCCAAGAACAGCTTCGAGACTTTCATGGAGTAACTGTTAGCGATTGGACTGTTAGAAGGATACTCGAAGAACGTGATAGGTATAAAACCACATAAGTCAGCCAATGGGCCCAAACTGACCCGAGCGCGCCTTCAGTTTGCGAGCGAACATTTGCATTGGGCTCAAAGTCAATGGAGCCAGGTACACATCACTGATGAATCCAAGATTATGCTGCATAGTAATGATGGAAGGAGGAAGGTGTATTGAAGACGGAGAGCGTTTTGTGCAGTGCTGTATTGAAGAGACAGTGAGTTATGGACAGTGGGGGGAGGAATTGCCACGGAAGGCAAAACTGTACTTCAGGTTATGACAGGACCACGGCTGCCACCACTAAATGCCGACCATTACATTCGTCAATATCTAGAGATTCATGTGATGCCGGGTTTGTGGCCAAAATTTCATTTTTATGCATGAATTTTTAGGCAAGAGTGCACACTGCAGGAATCGTCCAGAGAATACTTTCAAAACGTCGGTATCACAGTCACAGAATGGCCAGCAAGAAGCCCAGATATGAATCCCATAGAGCATTTATGGGATGAGCTAAAGAGGCGTGTTCGAGCTCACCACCCAGCTCCGTAGACCCACCCTACAGGAGCTGAAAATGGCCATCGAGGAAGAATGGGAAAACAACACGTCTAGTGCGGTTGATCGATTCAATGACGGCATGACGGCCGTCGTAAACGCTCTTGTAAGCAATACAATTTACTGAATAAATGTTTTTTTTAGGTAAACCATTTTTTTCTTCAAAGATCCAATAAAAGTCTTCCCCATGAGAAAGGCGGACACATAACTTGTTACACTTAAACTCAATTTTTACTCTTTTACTCAGTACTTTGAATTCAAATTTGGAACAATAGCATACGGAAGTGATGGTTAGTATGCCAGGTTCAAAAGTGCATAAAAACATTTTGATCGATCAAACATTTTATTAAGCTTCAGGCCATCAAAACCGAAAATGCAGGGTGGCTCGATTCCGGTGTCTGGGAGAGTAGTTCCTATAAAATGAAATGAAAATGAACCTACTTAAATTTTCACTTAATACATAAAGCTTAGACTTTCCTTTCTTCGGCTGGTATGAAGTCCATTGAGGCAGAATTAATGCAAAAGCGTTTCTTGGTGGGCGCCGGCCCATCATCAAAAACGTGTCCCAGATGTGCGGAGCACTTGGAGCATCGCACCTCAGTTCGCACCAGACCTGGCCGTGTTAAAACTAGTAATATATTTGCTCCCACTTTATAACATCCAAGTCCATTCACCAAAAAGCCATTTATTTACATATATCACATAAAACAATAGGTGATGTCATGAGCACATTATCCATCATGATTTTCAGTGTTGGTGTCGTGAGGTTTGATGACGCGCGTCGTCGCAGCGTCGTTCGTAGTCCGGCCGGCGTCGGCAGCCATCCAGGTACGGGAGGAGAGGCGGGGTGGGGGCGGGGTAGGGGACGAGGACAAATGCATATTAATCGTCATGCGCATTCCAAAATGAATAAAGTGAGATCATGATGAAAGCGTGTATTGAATTAGCCAGCGAACGAAACCCAACATGATGGCCAAAATCATAATAGAGTGGTTTGAATAGTGTGATCGTTTGCGTATATTGTTCGTGATCATTCAATCGGCATTCAATCGAATATTCCATAAAATATATGTATATGGTGCACAGTGAGAATATGTTTATGAGTAGACAGTGATTTATCACACAAAATATAACAACAGATAAAGCATAAAATATTTATTACCAACCGAGTGGCGACTTACGTTTATTTGTGGAGACAGGATTATAATGGAGGGTGGTCAAAGGTACGGGAAAGACAGACAGAAAAAGATAAAAAATATATTAGCACCAAAATCCACTTTCCCGACACCAAATAATTCATCTGAGACTGATATACATATAAAATATTCATGTACTTATTTTTGTAAGATATTGTTATTATGTTCAAACGGGAGGACGATTTTCTTAGCAAGATAACTTTATAGTTATTTTGAACAGAGTCATAGTATGTATCTAATTATGTTATAAATAGGTAACAAATAGTTGTAGGCATATAAGTACAAGTACAATAATAACCTTGATAAATACCTACCATGATGTTTAAAGAAGTTTTAGTATTAAAGAAAACCATGGTACTCACACGGAAAATAAAAAAATATATCTACTACAAATCAACTAGGTACTTCATATGTTACAAATACTCTTGCAAACCAATCTGTTAAAAAATTAATCATCAGAATACTTGATACATCTATGTATTTTACGCATTTACTACCAAATAAGTATAAATGTTATTTAGCAGCTTGTACAGTATACATATTGGGCGATCATGATCGCATTGAAATGCTCAGCGCTGTGTCTAATGAGTGGGAGTAGCACATTCGTTAATTGGGAAATGGACGTCAAGTATTTAGACTGTAGGATTAACTGATTTGGATCGACAATGTTTTTGTGTATGAGAAACATTAGTAAACATTGAGTAACATTTGTTCCAATAGCTCATCCTTTATAACGTCTCATTCTGTATTTCACTTGTATTTCAATATTTAATATTTTTATATTTTCTTTGTAATAGGGATTAAATTATGAAATTGCCGTTTTATAGTAATAGATACTTTGAATTGACATAAAACCTTCATGGTGTGAGATTTTCGAGTGAAACTTTTTTCACATGATACCTATGAGGTTCTTGTTTTAAAAAATGTGCAACATTCGATTTTCGACTTTCAATTGTTTTTTTTATTCAGCTTAGACGGGAAAGATGGATACTTCGAAAATCCGAGTAATCTTTGAATACGAGTTCCGACGCGGAACTAACACGGCAGAAACGGCTCGCAATATCAATGCTGCGTTTGGAGAGGAGACTGCTAATGAACGAACCGTGCGTTTTTGGTTTAAATGCTTTCGTAATGGAAACTTCGACTTGAAGAACGAACCACGTGGAAGACCGCCCACACAAGTGAATAACGCTGAATTGAAGGAGATGGTGGAAGCCGATCCGAGTCAAACTACCCAGGAATTAGCGGCATGGTTTACGTTACGTTACCTACAATATTGACTCATTTGCATCAAATCAATAAGATAAAAAAATATGAAAAATGTGTGCCTCATGATTTGACTGATCTGCAGAAAGAAACGCGTGTTGAAACTTGCGTTGCCTTGTTGAATCGGTACAGAAATGAAGGAATATTGGATCGAATTGTGACATGTGACGAAAAGTGGATTCTTTACGATAACCGAAAGCGAAAAATGCAATGGCTGACCCCAGGTCAAACGCCGCAACAACGCCCTAAGGCAAAGCTTACCAATAAAAAGGTAATGGTAACTGTTTGGTGGTCTGTTCATGGTGTTATTCATTATAGCTTTTTCAGGTCTGGTCAAGCAATAACAGCAGATGTTTACTGTGCCGAACTTCGAACAATGATGGCGAAACTAGCAGTGAAACAGCCCCGACTCGTGAATCGATCTTCACTCAGTAGGGCAGCGGCTCAGTAGGGTGCAACGTGGCCATTATTCGGCTTCAGTGATGGTTTGGTGGGGTGTTAGCTATCAAAGAGTAATTGTACCATATTTTTGTGAAAAGGGTATTAAAACTTCGGGTAAAGTGTGTCAAGATATGATTCTTGAGAAGGTCGTAAAGGCTCTTAACAACACCCACTTCGATAACCAAGAATGGTCCTCATGTGTGGCTAGAAAGAAATATTTCTGACATTATTAGAGCTGAAGACTGGCCGTCGTCTAGTCCCGATCTTAATCCGCTCGATTATGATTAATGGTCTGTTTTATGAAGCATGGCATGCTCTAAACGCCGTGATAATATTGAATCCCTAAAACATTCCATAAGGGTGGCAGTTTCCAATTTTCCTATGGAAGGGGTGTGTGTTTCAATCTAAAACTGGCACCACAACCTTTGAAAGATTGTATAAAAGCAAAAGCAAGTGATCATTTCGAATAAACGTTATATTTTTAAAATGCTTACCTATTAATTTTAAAATGTTATTTGTAAAATAACACAAATTCTTCTAATAATGTAAAAAAAATCCCATGTTTTCTTTGTAATAATATTTATGGCTAGACTAGATATACGGCGATGAGTTTGGGGCATTTAATAATCCTAGATAATCCCCACCGGTGGAGACAATGGAAATTGTAGATTAAATTAGTACCGTTGTCCCACAGGAAATTAGTTTTAGTTTAGGAAATTAGTCAACCCACGTGTTACCACGGCTGATGTAACACGCGCCGAAACATCGAATAGAAATAGAAGGTAAACAAATCTGTTATTCCATCTATCCAAACCAAATCTGCTTTTATTGCTTGCTTTTAATAACATATATACAAATCGTTACAAACCAGACAAGAGAGATAAAAAACAAATAATAAGAGATAAAATAATTCAAGATACACAAATGGCGCTGATTACAGGCGAAATAAATGTTAGCACGTTTCTCTAAAAATTACGTATTTGAATTTTAGTAAAAGGGGGTGATAGACACATTTATGTTTTGAAGATTCATTTAAGACTTTGGTTTATTTTAAAGAAGACAAATTAAACTACATTCCTAAATAAATATTTTTTAATAAATTGTTTATTGCATTTTGTATTTCAGTACATCTACTCGTAGGTTGGAAGAATGGAAAAACAATCCATTTAGCCAAACCAGGTTGGACGAAAGGTTTGGATAGATGGAATAAACCAAACGAATACCTTTGTTATACGCGTTCAGACCCAATTTACAATATAAAATTAGTTGTTTGAATTTTCGTTGTCCCCACTGAAGTTGTTATACACTAAGTAAGATCAGAATAAAAAAAATAACTAGTTGAAATAAAATCTGACATTCTTTTCTCATTTGCTAATTGCAAATAAAGCTTAACTACAGTATCAAATCGTACATTTAGGCGTTATTGTGTAAACATCACTGGACTAATTCTAAATTCGAAAATTGTCTATTTATCCAGCTGTAGTAAGATTTTAACAAAATATTTCTGACATGGCAGCACTGGCATTTCGGATGTTGACAGTATATGATGTAACTTTTCTATAACGTATTTAATCAGTAACGAAGAACGCGCGCTTCGCCCAAAATGTACCAATTTATTAATCCATGCACTACATACAAATATACAAAACGCCTACAGTTAAATAATGTGCCTCATAAAGCTTCGAAATTACATGCAGTTTTCTTTGTGGAATAAAAAATATGCCCATGATATATACAGTCAGCACCACGCCAATATACTTAGAGCCATTCGAGTCAACCCTTTTTGCCTGTACAGATAACCAGATTACAGATTACAGATTAACCTGTTGTTAGGCCATATGAGGCATAATATTACTCATTAGATAAAGATATTATCTAAGAGTAAAATAATGTGTGATTCTATCTCACAAATGCCAATATAATGGACAAGTGGTTCAAGAAATTACTGGAATCAATGATTATATACATTATTATAGTAATGATTATTAATCATTTACTTACTACTTTACTGGTGACTAAAACATATTTTAAAAAGCTACACAATATAATATTTAATTATTTAAAAAGAAGAGAAGTTACATTACAGTTTATAAAAACCAATACATATATCCCTGTATGTAGCCCCTCGTATATAGTTTCCAAGTCCCAAGTTTACAAGTGGAGTTCCCACGTCCAAAAGTTTCCAGTCTGGCAAAGAAAAAGGACACTAAAGTTCATGAAATTATTTTTATTCTTCAATATAGTCTCAGTCTCTTTGAACACACTTTTCGGATCGTTTAATTAACATTTCTATCCCAGTATAAAAATAGTAAGGTTTGTCCTCAAAATGGGAGAAAACCGCAGCGCTCACTAAATCATCAGTGGAAAATCTAACCCTTAAGTCTGCCTCGAGTTTTGAGAACAAATAGTAATCACTGGGAGCCAAGTCAGGACTATGAACTTTGAAATTGTCATGGACATGCCACACACCTTTGCTTACTTTTCCACGATGTTTTTGCTTGATTGCTTCTCGTAATTGCTCTATAAGGTTAGCACCGGTCAGCGTAGTATCGCGTTCTTTTGTCTATAAGCAATATTCCTCGACAATCCCAGAATATCGAAGACATAATCTTTTTGGTGGACTGCGTCACCTTTGCCTTTCTAGACGGTGCTTCACCAGAACGACGCCATTCCATCGACTCCCTTTTGGAAAGGGGATCATAGTAAAGAACCATGGTTTCATCTCCAGTAACAATTGAAAACAAAAAATCATTTCGTTTCTCTGAAAGGCCTCTTTAGAGGACGCTACTCGTTCACTTGGCTGCACACTTGAAAGAAGTTTTGGCACCCACCTCGCACTAACTTTATTTATTCATATGAAAATGTTCATGAAGAATCCTAACGACTGTAGTTTTTGAAAGCCCTGTCCATGCTGCTATTTCTTTCGTCTTTAGCCGTCGGTCGCTCAGAACTTCTTCCACTAATTTGATGTTGTTTGGAATGAGTGCTTCAACAGGTTGACCGGAGCGAGGTTCATCGTCGATGGACTCTTGTCCTAAACAAAATTGGTAAAACACCAATCTTTGATGGTGGAAAATGATGGAGAAACATCCCCGTACACATTATCCAATCTTTGTTTGATATTGGTCGGGCTAACACCTTCCTTTGTAAGGAACTTAATCACGGAACAATATTTCAGTTTAAACATTTTGCGACTTCCTGTTGTTCTAAGAGTCGAGGAGAATCAAAAGTACCGAGGGTTGAACTCTAAAAATTATACACGAATTAGCAGTACAAATAACAATTACAGTGACGTATAATTTGTGTCTTAGACATCTAGAAATATGTCAGGCCAGAAACTTTTGGACCTCACTGGTATCAAAGGAGAGATGATATAAGTAGAGTCAGTGGTTATTGTGACATGGTTTTTAGTGTAAAATATACAAAATCTTTAAAGAATATTTAAAATAACCCCAGTTGAGCAATGTATTAAACAAATCTAGTGCAGTTTATTCTTTAAGACTTGATACTGTTTTATTTATGAGAGTTATAATCTTGATATATACTGACATGGCCAAGGTGAAGATTAGATAACAAAGTGCTTACAAGGCAATCTAAATGTAATAATAATAATGATAAGTATAAATATGTCATTTGTGTCACACGAAAAGGTAATATGGCTTATTCTAGTTAACAAACCTCATTAAAATGATTGTTTTTTTTTTATTATTGTAAATTATCAAGTTGTTGGTCCACCTGACTGGAACGAGTCTATCACTGTGTTTTCCAGTATGTGTTTTAATTGAAAGACATGTCTACTCTGTCTTCTATCGATCCTATTTCTGATATGACCTGGTCATTGGTTCAGTATGCTGATTCCAATGACTTTGAGGAAATTCAATGGTAGCGGCTAGATGGTAAAGTTGAAGATCATGTTTGAAAGTAAGCCTTGTTAGAGGCCTCTAGCCAGCAATGGAGAAACATAGTACATAATGTATATTGATTATTTAATGTTAATTTACAAAAATACTCTTTATACAACTAAAAGAAAAAATAAAGAGTGATTTTGTGTTTTTTATTCATATTCGTGATCTACTAAAACTTTTTGTTACCATTACAATTATATAAATCTTATAAATTATAAAAAATATGACCTACTAATTTTTTATGTATGTATTCTTCTTATGGGGTTGATTGTTAATTTAATCTGAATTATAGCAAAAATATAAATCTATTTGCACCATAAGGTACCTTTACATGTAGAAAGGCACATAAATAGATGAATCATGATGAATAGCACATTCAATGAGAACATAGATACATAAGTAGCATTGTGTAAACATGACTAGATATGAATGTGATTGGCATAAGGACAATGGACAGTCTACCCAATCCCACTGATGTTATTGGCTAAATTATATTATTTCATGAACATTGTTTAACTTAACAGAAGATATAATATGGATTAACAAGCCATTTCAATACACAATCTGAATCATTGTTTTATTGCTATTTATTGTACGCAGTGTCTATGTATACAAACAAATTGAAGTTACTACCATTACTACCTACCATCAATTTTAAATGACTTTTCATTTCTCAGTAACTTGAGTAAATGCAAAAGCAATATTGATTAAAAATTGTTTGAAAAATATTAAACTAATAAAAATAAACATTCAATAGTTTTTAATATTATGTTCCATAATTAGTTATTCTCTTCTTTTCAATCATATAGCATATAGTATATTCAATCATATAGTAATTTTTACAAGCTTAACTTGCTGTTAGTAATCATGTCTGAGTGACATGAGTGACTGTCTGAGTGACTGATTCAAGGTTGACCAACACATTCAATAGAATTGGATCAAGGGATTTTAAGAACAATAGGAATTTGGAGTAACCATAACATTGTCCACTGATACAAAGTAGGCTCCAGTATAGTACAATTTGTACACAGTAATGCATTATTTCATGACATTGAACAGTTAGTTCCAGATGACTGGATTGAATAGAAGGAAATAAATGGCTTATGACTGTATTAACTACATGACAAAACATTATATAATGATTGTAATAATATTTTGCTGTTTTCTTTAAATTGTTATTACTATTAATTTATTATAGATTATTTTAAATAACAACCCCAAATAAATTGTTAGTTGTGGTAAATAACTACATTTTCAGTCAACCATAAAATGCTCATGCTGTTAGGAATAATTTACATTATATTGTATTATTAAAGCATTATCACTTTATTAAGAAATTAAGAAGTAGTTTCAACATACCTGCACTAGTATCTTGATGTAAAGTGACCCTCTCTTTAGCTAGAACATCATTAAAAGCGGGCCAGCCACAACCAGAATCATATTTGGTTTTGGAACTAAATAGTTCTTGTCTACAAACTACACACACATATACTCCTTCATCATATAATTTGTTGTAACATCCTGAAACATTTTGAACATAATACATTAAAATTTTATAGTATTTTAATTTTATGTGGTGAATGTACACAACAAAAATCGTCCACACAGAGAGGAAGATTAGTCCAATATAAAAGAGGACAAGAGAAATGTTAGAAAATGTATTTAACGACTAATTCTATACCAAGTGGATTTGTGCCATTGATGATAATGAAAATTAACTAGATAGGGGAATCTTTAGAAACATGAAAAAGAAATGCTAAAAACTAGTTAGGTATTTAGTATATACCAACCAGACTACCATGCATTTAATGAGTCATAATTATGCATAACCTTAAAACTTACTTACCCGTAAAAGGTCTCTCAGTGCCAGCTTCTTGAGTTACATGGTATTGCAAGGTTGTTAAACGCTTTTTTAAAGCTTCCTTGTCCTCCATTGCTCTCCAGACTAGTGCTAGTATATTATAATAATATTAATAATATAGAAAAAGCGATAAAACTTCTTAATTTTGGCATAGAGCCAGAATAAAATGCGAGGTTTTTCCGTATTATACGGAACAAACACCACACCGTACCTGTTGTGAATGAGTGCTTCAATTGAATCGGTCTGTTTGATTGCACTAACTTCCTAAATATATTGACTTGTCTGAACAGACGCATAGCTCACATCGCCTAGTTTGTAAATACGGCGTTACGTAACCGGATAGCTTTTGGAACAAAGTGAAGATATAGATTTTTATGCTAGTAAAATTAGCAATTATTTCAATAACATGTCAAATCAACATTCAGTACTTCGAACGTCAGCCAGCTGAGACAGCTGACTTTATTTATTATAATTTGGACACTGGCATAGCCATTGGTCCACACACAGAAAATAATGAAACTGTTTTTATCACGTCATTGTCCAGTCCTGTCGAAGTAGGAGTCGCTCAGAAAAGTTATAGTAGGTTTACTGAGGACAGTTGGACATGAACTAATATGGAAGCCTCGGTCTGCCGCTTAGCTTTGACAGGTCATCTACCTGTGCCATCTGTCTACTTGGCCCCCCGCTAAGTATAACTGTTCAGGACTGACTTCGAGTCACTCCTCGATTTGGATAACTCAGTCATCCTGGTAGGTGATCCCAATCACACGTCCACCCAGAATGGTAAACGCCTTGACAGATTCATTAACCAACTCGATTTTGACGTTCAACTACAATGACGCCAACCCATTACCCTCATAATGTTACGCACCGAACCGACGTAATCGAAGTACATTGCCCTTTTCAAAAATATAGCCCTAAGTCTAAACGTGATGGAAACCCTATGCGAGTTAGACTCCGACCACAGTCCCGTAGTAATTAAATTATTTCGGCAGACCGAACCACCTCCCCAAGACAATTGACTGGAGCAAGCTTGAGGGAGCCCTTAAGACTCCTAGCTCCCCCCACCTAGACTCTATCCCAAACGACTCGACCAGTGCGGATAACACACAATAATGCAGACAAATAAAACAGAACAGACAATACTGCCGCCATGCCCCCACTGACTAGACCGAACGTTTATAAACACAAAAAAAGCGTTGTAATGTATGGGCGTAATGGATGGAGCAGGTTGAAGCGCTTGAACGGCATAAGGAACAATAATTAACAACAATAATTAACATATTTTCTGCATTATACTCACTATCTCTAGGTAAATTATGAGAAAATTGTTTGCTTTGCTCCATTCTGTATAAAACTGTTTGCTTTTGGCACAACCTGGATTAAATCCTGACTACGCCCTTATTGTAATTTGCCAAAGTATGTTACAGAATTTGCTTCAACTGAGGCAGCGTGTAAAACCAGATTCAATTAATGGTTTGAGCACGGTACAAAGCTGGGCCTCTGGATTTATAATTTTGATTCTTGGTTGCACTCCTATATACTTACCTGCCATGACAGAAGCATTATCATTGGCATGACCTCGACAATCCATTACATTTAAAGCATCACAGTTGAGCTTGTTTAAAATAATTTCAGTTATATCTTCAGCAGTTTTGCTTTTTGTTTCAATGAAAACTATGAAAGATTCCACTACTCTTACTTCCTGCTTTTCAAATACTACGTAGGGTAAAACTTGGCTAGTGTGATCTTTGTGAAACATGTCAGGAGTAGGTAGGTACTGTCAAATATTATGGAATAATATTTGGCCTTTTTTATTTGACGAAAAACTTAATTGTGAACGGTGAACAATTTTTCAACGTAGGCTTTCAAACTTTAGTATCTCACCGTAACTATGCGCAATGTTACCTAAGTACATACTATTAAAATACTGGTACCTAGATGTCAACTGTCAACATTTTTTATGGAAAACGTACAACTAAACATATAATTGCAGTTCTGATAAACGATCTACCGACTGACCTAAGACTAACATTAAACCCTACAAATATTAAAAGAAAGCTAAAAAAGTATTTAGGTATAACAAAAACCAGGTACCTGTATATGATGCTTACCTGCTCACTCGCAAAACCTGCCGCGTCCGCGCCCGAGTCGAACCCCAGCGTTTTTGTGTTATCATACTCATATAGTATATAAGTGTATAGTACATATATGTATTTTGTATATATGTAGCGAATTGTAAACAACGTTATGTTATAAATTGTATAGGTTTACACAAAATTAACGTAGAATAAAATATTTTTAACTTCATCGGTTGACATTCGGTTTGTGATGTTTCTCTTTTTTTCTCTAACCTGCGTTTTCTAGATGACACTTTTGAAATTTGCCGCCCCCAGTAATGTGCCGCCCAGTGCGAACTGCACCAGCCGCACCCCCCATGCTACGCGACGGGAACCAAGTCTGCTTTTATGTTGCAAATTGCAAAGCATCAGTGCATCATCAGTCCTCACTAAAGAGTCAAGAGTGTTCGCTGCAACATTTACTTATTTATTTTAAGTATTTACAAGTAGTAAGTATTTACGACTACTATATAAGCAACATAACTATGGAAATCGTGAAATGTTTCTGAACTGAGGGATTGGGGGACTTAACACCACAAACACCTGAGTCATGAGCAAACACAGTTATTAATAATTTAACAAATTTAATTAAAAAAGCAGCTTTTGTTTATGTAAGAAATTTAATAAAATAAGTGTAAGACTAAATACCCATAAATTCATTACCCTAAGTAGGTACTTCATCAATTTCATCATTGTGACTTGAACAGTGACTTGAGCAGTCACTGTTCTACTGATTCCGCGCAGACGATGGCTCGACTTCATTGGGTTTTCTATGGCATTTCTGTATAGAAATATTATATTATTAACGCAATGAGATTTCACACTACTATTTCCATAACAAATAATGTCAATTACTATACCTACGTTTTTGTAACTAACCGCTTAGTTTAGCTCGGGAAATAGAATTTAAAGGAAGGTAATTATTTAATTTAGTTATATTATAAATTGAAATGTTTGTCTATAGTTTTCCTTCACAAGGACGCAAGAAACAGTGTTACTTGAGAAATTATGGTTCTAGTCTGGCAAAAGAAACGTGCCACAAGAGTGGCAAATATAAAAATTAATCTTTTCAGGAAAGAATAATTAGATATTTTATACTTTTTACAAAGTAATATGAAACTGAAACAAGTGAAATCAGAAAGAAATTCGGTGTGAAAGTGTTTAAGTTCGCCGTTCTGTTTTACTAATATTAATTCTAGTAGAAATATTGTTTAGTTCTTTCATCTCATGAAGGCGGGTTAGCCTTGTTTGTAATGGTGCAACCGGAGTGCAACATAAGCATCTCTTGTGCAGTATTGCAATATTTTTGTAACTGCATTAGACAAATCCTTGGCTAGTTTCCTTAGATTGTAAATTTGCAACTAAATGAAATGTCATTTTTTGATTAAGAATGTCTTTTTCATGTAGCAGATTTTTTTACCCACCCGATAGAGCTCTTCTTCTGTCTTTTGTGAAATAATACAAGTAGCTACACTATTCCGAGTGTCATGGCGACCTCTATACTTCTGGCACTGGTGACTCAAGTTGGAACTTTTTCTTATATTTTTTTAAACATTTTCTACTATTTTTTTTTTTAATTGTATTTGATAACTATTTTATACATTGTCAATCGGTATTATATAGAATACCTAGGCAAAGTATATAATAAAGTATATTTCATAGATTATGTCATAGACGTGCACTCAGGGCCGGCCCTACCATAGGGCAAACGGAGCGGCCGCTCCAAGCGCCAAGACCCAGGGTATTGAAAAGTGGTAAAGAAAAAAAAATTTTTTTTTTGCCTTTCGATATTTTGATTGCGAGCATGTAGCTATTATGTGAATGACCATTGACTGGGTATTGACACGGAGCGCGTTTGTCGGTGTGGGGCGGTTTACCTTGTATTCCCTGACCGGCGGCCTCGACTCAATCAAGTTGGGTTGGGGATGCTATGGCGGGGGATATGGGGTTGATGGTTATTGTGTTGATAGGCCGGGCGCAGTCTCGGCTATATTTAGTGGACACCACCATCCCACGTGACGGAGCCCTCGTGAAAGTCGAAACCGAGAAGAGAAGAAAATATCTCGAGCTGGCGCATGAGGTCAAAAACATGTAGTACATGGCGTCCACTGAAATCATCTCGGTCATTTTATCCGTAAACGGATTAATCCCGACCAGCCTCAAGACCAACCTGAGGCGGTTGGGTTTCCGCGGCGGCTCGCTTCCAGCGACAGAAGGCGAAATGTGAAATACCGCGCGAATCGTTCGTCGGTTTCTCTCACTGGTGTCCTGGACCCCGGCCAATTGTGCTTTCGTCGGAGGTTACACCGTCTCTCCCTCACTTTGGCTTATTGAGGGAGAGACGAGGAACTATTTAAGGTGTTGTCGAGATCTTCCAAGTTCCATGTTTGCACGCATAACTGGTATGTATTAGGAGCAAGCAAGGGGGCGCCATAAATGGATCTCGCTCTATCCTAAAACTTGCCTCGGGCCGGCACTGCGTGCACTGACCGCCGCGGAGGGAAGACGTAGTGGCTGAGCTAGCGAACCGATATTACCTATCAACTATCTTCTTGTAGGTACATATTTTCATTACCCGCTGACGCTACTTCAAATAATACTCTGTTACAAAGCAGGACTTAAAAAGCTTGTAACTCGGACGGCGGGGCGCGGAGTCGCAAGCCAAACTGAGCGTTTTCAAGTTTACGCACACTAAAACAATGAACATGTACGAGCACAACAATTACTAAGCGTAACCCGCCTTCGTGAGATAAATGAACTATACTGAAAGTTATATTAAATTACGAGTATTGTCTTATTAAGTGTTGAATAGGTATAGGCAGGGCCGGCAGGTTGTATTAGGCCCGAGTGGGTTGGCCGGGAGGGAGGACAGTCCCTCAAGAAATTGTATACATATAGATAGAGGAATGACTCATAAACAAGAGAATTTTATAGGAATAAAAACTAGGTACAAAATAAAATCTGGAAAACGGTTGTCCCCATGGGCCATCCCCAAAACTTCCCGATATTTTCGAGCTCGAACCGCTCGAAAATGTAATTGTTCATACTTTATTCATACGTTATGCCTTTTTGTAAATGCCTATATTTTTCAAAAATATGTGTTCATACGCTTTCGAGCTCGAAGATCCTAATATTTGAAGAGCTCGGAGAGCTCAAAAACATTTTTGTTACAGTATTAATATATCTGAGCTATTCGAGATCAAACTTATTTTTTTTGTTTTAAAATTTTTGTATATAACAAAATAAAGAAAACATTACATCTTGATTTGTTTTGACAACGGTATTTTGCGAATAAATAAACCGATTTTTGCTGCAGTTTGTCAAGCTTTAAAGCTAATTTAATTTTAGACCAATCTTGACCAATTATGATGGCAAACAAAACCTTTCAAATGACGTAAACAAAATGAAAATCGATTGAGTCCTTCAAAAGTTTTAAAAGTTTACACACACACACAAACAACATGCATACGTACATTCAGATACCCTCTTATAAACGATCAGAATAGCTTCGTAGGACCTCAAAACGTAGAGATCTGATGAAAACTCGATTTTCAAAAATCATGGTGAAAACTAACTTGCCGATTTTTTTTGAACATTTTCAATTTTCGTAGCAGGAAGTTAAAAATTGTTTCAACTCTTCTTATCGTATTATTTATTCAATTAAAAAATTCAATACAAAAACTTATTTGTGCAACGTAAAAACTGAGCTGCGCTTTGCATTTTGCTAAATATACTTATTTATTAACTCTTCTAAATCAACTTTGTCAGTGATGTTGCAATAATATGTAATATGGCGATACAATTGAGCCGATCTTGCAACATTGTTGATTTTAAATAAGTTTTGAGCTAAGTTTTTAAGTCTTAAGACGTAAAACGGAAAAACTTCGTTCATTCGAACAGGACGACCCTGGATCCTGATTTGCAAGCGAACAAAACGCACAAACTCGAGAATAAGCCTTATCATCCATTCATATTTTTTTCAAAAACTACAACTTCCCTCAAGGTTTTCGCCTGCTCATATTGTATCTTTAAAAGTTGCAAAAACATATCTCTATCACTTACCAATCTGTCTTTATCAAAATCATTTTTATAAACTTTTACAATTTTATCCACATCTGTGGATGTCCCAGAATGAATCGTTCCAACGATTTGAAAAATTGCGGAATCATTGTCGAATCGACTTTTCAGAGACGCAATTAATTGGTCGAAAACTTCAAAGTGTGATTTTCTGAAAAAATCTTCAGGTGTTTTGAAATTGAAATTTTCGCTTTTACTTTGACTAATATTTCTTTATGAAATACTCTATTAATTATGAATTTGTTAGATTTTAATTCTGCACAGTTGTCCATTGGGACTCGATAGATATCCCTAACAATAGAACCGTACTATTTTCTTAGGTTTTCGCGATTACTATACATAGCAATTAAACAACTTTAACGGTTTAAATCGCGTATATTTGACATTATTTATATCCCGACGTTTCGAACACTTTGCAGTGGACGTTAATTGCTATAATAGAACCGTACATTAGCGTATATTAGACAATGGCTCTAAATAACAATGAGGCCGGGATATAATTTTAAGTAAAATAAGATACAAAGAAAGAAAATGCGTCTAGACATGGATTTTTCGAGCGACGAGGAAATCCCCATGTCTAGTGACGTCAGTAACTTTTCGTCAAAACCCGAGTGGTTACTTTACCCATTCGGTAAATTCCGAGTGGGTAGACCTACCCACTATACCCACATTATCCGTAGGCCCTGGGTATAGGTACATGTAATTGTATTTTGATAACAGCCCATACTTATATAAAAGGTTTTTGGATTACTGTTACAAATTAGTAAAATCAAATTGAATGATAGGCACTCCCTATCATTGAAAACTAATATAATTTACGGAGCTTACCTAGACGCTCTAACATTTATTACTAGAAATGATTTTAATCCTACATCTTGTTAAGAAACATTCAGTGCGATAAGCGAGACGAACGGTTAACTTAATTGACATTATTTATTTATACTTATTATTTTATTATATCCAATATTTTATTGTATTGCATTGTATTTATTGTTATAGTGTATTTTATTGTATATTACGTTTAATTAAACAGAAATAATCTCTCACAACAAGTGATTCTCTGCTCTTCTGCATCTGCATGAGCACATACTCTGTGTCATCCTGTTCGGAGTCCACGCACGAAGACGCCACATGCTTGTCTGACTTGCTGCTATGCCTCGACTCTTGGAGGAGTGGTTGCATCTATACAGAAGCACGTATTTCCTACATATCTAGTATATCAACTACTAAATAGATTTGAGTGATCAATGATCATAAAGTCTATTTAAAAAAAACTACCTTTAAAATTTTTCTGAAAAATATTAGGCCCAAAAAAATGAACAATTCTCGATCTTAGAATTAGTCACAGTCGTGTTTACGGACACCTTATGCAATCTACGTAGAAATTAATTTCTAACCACTCGATCTAATTCTAAGCCAAGAACAATTGTTTTTGGCGTAGATTAATTAATCAACGAATCGTCTCTTTATCTTGTTTTCCTAAGCTTAGAAAATCAAACATTTTTTAGCTCGTATTCTTAATTGAAATAATTTGTATTTTATTAATGATTGAAATAGAATATACATATAGAAATGCTCACTGGGTTACATTTTAACAAAGTAAGTTATTAGCATTTATAACTTACAGAGTTATTTACTAGCAATAGATACATGTCATTCGTTTTATAAATATCTAACTATTTAGGTATAAATTGTCAGAGGTAATATAGAGACAATTTTATTAAAATCTGATGGTAATAAACGGAGTCATTACATACTCTTACATACTCGTAAACTTGTATCTATTGATCATTTTGGCGCGTCTTTGAAATCAGTTTTTTGAATAATTTATTTTTATTTTCTAAATCTAGTATCTTCTATAACATATTCCGTAGTTACTTTCAACTTACTTACTTACTTTCAACAATTTCTACATTTATTTATTTATTTTTATTTATCAACTAGCTGACCCGACAGACGTCCTGTCCAAATTTCAATAAATATCAATAAAAATTTTCATAATTTCAAATTTCAATAATAAATTTAAAAAAAAATGTTTATCCTGAAATCTTTTCCAGAAGCATAACGAACAAAACAAAAAAAGAATTACGCATATTCATCGTTCGAATCGTGAATTATGGTCTTGAGTTCGTACAAAAATCCCAAAGAAAAAAGCACTTTCAGTTTTTCCAGAATTTTCCAATTTTTCGGGCAACTTTTCCAATTTTTCTTTCCCTAAAAACCTTATTTGGACTATTACGAATATTTTTTTTCAAAAAGTTAGCCAAATCGGTCCAGCCGTTCTCAAGTGATACCAACGAACGAACAGCATTTAATTTTTATTTATATAGATTATTATTATTATTATCAAGATATTTATAGTAACTACATTTCTTATAGATTCAAATTACTAGGTACTACAATATTATTATAAGCTATAATTTTTAAACTCACGACTTCGCCACTAGGTGACTCAAGAGGCGCTAACCCTTTTCGCCAAAGGTCTGCAGAAAGTTCCTGCGCTTGTGTTGTCATCCACTTACGCAACTCCTTGCGTCCGTGTTCCCATCGCGGCTGCAAATTCTATGAACAGGAATTGCATTTAGTACAAAGGAATCTATTAAAATCTCGAAAACGACAATTGTTAATAGCAGTACATTTCTCAACTGTCTAAAAATCTTGGATCAATGCAAATTTGAATGAAATTTACGTACCTGGATATCGTGAGAGCTGTAACAGTTCTTTGCAGTGTTTATATTTGGTGAGGTACAATGATTCTTATTTCTAGCTGCTTGGCTACTTGTGGTAATATGCTTTACGGCATCCCTCACTGCTAAACAGGGTATTATCACGAAGTATATCAGATTTAACATAAACTCCATGGATCTGTAGACAGAATACTTAGTGATTTTATGTCTACACTGGCAGCAAGTCAGCAAGCATAAATATTTAGTGTACCTAGGTGAGTATTGTATTATATGTATTGTTTATAGTCATTTTTTATTGATTGCTTGATGCACCGCCCTTCGTATTTCTGTTCAACCAAAGGTTTGACTGGTAGAGAATACCACTAGGCCAATGCGAATTTGGTTTGGACTTAATAGTCCGCCTTTTGTACAATGTTTCTTTGTGCACTAAAGTTTAAATAAATTGAATAAATAGTCGAGAGAACACGCACAACCATCATAGAGGCTACTCAATCATCCCAATACCATCTACATAACCACCACACAACACCACATTGGTGACCCCTGTGCTCGACTTTGTGAAACCGATAAAATTGTGAACTTCACGGGCAGTTTCGTGACATTCGCGAGTGATAATGGATCCGATTCATGAAATACAACCAGTGGCGAATCCATCTTCGGCGACCAGACTTAAAGAGGAAGGAGCAGACCTTGTCGCCATCAGCTTGTCATCAAGGGTGCCAGAATTCTGTACTGACTAATCCAGGGTGTGGTTCATCCAATTCGAATCGATACTCGTAGCAGGATAAAATCAACAGCTGCTACAGCAGTGCGTACGTGTGATGACATGTTATCTTAACTCTCAACTGAATTAAGGGTCTGGTCTGCCGCGCGCGACAGTCTCGTATAAACAAGTATATATATGATTATCCGATCAAGGCTGCCTCGCGCGGCCGGCGCCAGGCTCCTCGCGCGGCAAATGCCTCGCGAGGCTGCTCGGTCTGTGTGGACCCGTCTATTTATGTAAATGGATTCGCAGTAGCAATGAACTTTATTTGTTGCTTTATAATAAAAAAATTAAATTCATTGTCAGTGGCGGTCAGTCAGTCAGTGGTCAGTTATATTATAGGACCTACGCTCATTGAAAAATCTTATTATACTGAGAATGGATAATTATAAAAAGACGATTACAATTATCACACCTGCTAATGAGGCGAACAGTGCGGTTCTTTGTATCGGGGTGGATCGGCCAACCCTCACAATCGTAGACGACACGTCTTGAAGATAGACTGCTTTCGTAATAGTGGTCGAGTCTCCGCGGCATTTGTATGAGCTTATGCAAACCCGCAACAGCAATGCTCTGACAAAATAGGCCCACCATCGCCTTCAACAGACCTTAACAAAGAATAAGCGAAAACTGCGTGTTAGAGACATTGATTTCATTGTAATGAATAAGTACTTAATAGGTATCATGTTGCAATGCTTACCAAGAAAAAGAAGAGCAATGAATACCCCCGTTATTACAACAAATATGTTGAGTGTGACAACGTCTTCGTAACACACCGAACGAACTTGTCGTGGCCGATCGCGCGGCGATAGACCAGCGGCTCTCTGTTGAGATTCGGACATTTCACGACAAAGCAGTCTAGGATCTTCACCTGAGAAATATGAAATTTTATAATTTGCTCCGAAAACTTCGTCAAAACCCTTCAGTATTGTGCGTTTCTTACTTAAACAAACACAATCACAATGCCACACGCAGAAACAGCGATCACCTTTCTTAATTGTCACATCTCGCACGGCTACTGATTCGTCTGCGTCATTTACTAACGCCACTGTAAACATAATATTGTAATTACCATCTGTATTATTTAAGGAATTATTTGTATGTACTCGTTCATCTATTTGCTTACCCAAACAATGTGTTAAATCGCCAGGAATTTCAAGCGGTAGCACAAAATGCAAGCGTCGTGTGTGTCTTGGAGGCAAAAGCACGGGACCAGCTATACCCTCCCTTTTGTTGTTGTCATCAATTACTTTTGATAATTCTGGGGCACAGTCACGAACGACGGCTCTAAAATGAAATGTTTGAGCATTATTATTGGGTACTAATAAATCTTATTAATGTTAGTAAGAAAAAATTTGACTATAATCTAATTAATACCTGAATCTTGCGGCAGCTAGACCCATGTTTGTTGCTTGTATTGTTAATATAGCACGTGTTTGGCGCGTGTTGTCTGCAACTACAGTGGCAATGCGGCCAGCTGATCTGAAAAGGTTCCTGCGATTTATGAAAAATAATTGTGATAGAAACAGGAGGTATCTGTGTAAAAATTGACACTTGCTCGGCAGTAAGGGAAAACATCGTTAGGAAAGCCGCATGTTCCAGAAATAAAAAACGAATCCACAAATCCACCAATCCGGACTGGGCCCGCGTGGGGGATTATGGCCCGAAATTCCCCAGTGATTTACTAGGGAAGGCCTGTGCCCTGCAGTGGGACGTTATAGGCTGATGCAACAAGTGTGTAAAATTGAAATTTACCTATACCATACCATCAGCTTATGTCGCTTCACTGCTGGATATAGGCCTCTCCCAAGGCTAGCCACCACACACGATCCTCGACTCTTCTCATCCCTGGAACTCGTCAAATCTCCGGTTGAGACGATTCGTAATTAAATTACCCTCAACAACAGCTTATATACATGGCTCAGGAGAGAAATGGGTCTATAGTTTTCAATAAGGTCTTGTCTCCATTCTTGAAGAACAGGGCCACCACATTCCTGCTCCACGCCTCCTGCTCTATTTTATGCCACTGTTTAAGACGGCATTAAAGAGGTGCTGTAGCTCACGAGAGCTACTTACGAAAGAAGAGAGTTCCTCCAGCTTTCAGAAGCTCTGATGTTATACCATCTTCACCGGCAGCTTTACCCTTCTTAAACAGTCCGGGGGCAACTGTAGTAGTCTAATGTATTGTTGGTCTAATGTAACCCGCCTCCGGTTAACTTTGCACGGTGATCGTTCTCCTCATGGGCTGTGGGCGGAGATGCATTACGGCGTAAAGTTTTCCAGGAAACTTCTCAACTACTGCGAAAATCTCTGGCCTCGAAGAGAGAGTTTGGCCACTATCGCTTTTATAAATGCATTGCCAGATGACTGCGTCCAAGAGGCTGAGCAAAGACTCTAGAGCCTTCATTGCTCTCTATCGTCGCCTCAATCCGTTTTGTTTCGGAGCGACGACGAAACTTACCCAATATACACTAACTGATTGTCATCGGCCCGCACCTCCAAATCTATTTGTGCGCGATAGGATCTCAGATGCGGAAACGTCAAGTACTGATCGGATTCCTGATTTACAATGTTCATATCTGCCATCATGTCACGCAGTAGTGCCCTTGATACGCGGACTACTACACGACGATAATGCTGAATGTTTTCGAAACACAAATATATCATTTTAGTTAATATTACACAAATAGGTATATGGTTTTAATAAACGTGAAGAAGCAATACCTCCCTGTTTTCAACTTCAGACGTCGTCGTACCATGAGTGTAATTTTCATGACGTTTATCGATATTTCTTCTATCACTTTCTAAGCCTATCACATCTTCTATTGGTACAACGATATAATCTTTATTCGAATCTGTTGCGGGTTATATTATTATTAGAAATATATCACTGCAATTAAATCTTGAACGTCATACTTACTTAACCGAATCTCTTAGGCTAAGGCCACACCGGACGTGGCACGCTTAGAAGCAAGCGCTTTGCTGAGTGCTAGATGACATATCCTAGTGTGGTCAAGGCCACACCGTAGGTGGCAAGGTTAGCTAGGAGACAGGCTGAATGGTCGACGTGCTTCCATACGTAAGTGGCCACACAGAGCCTAGTGTTTGGTGGAGCGTGTTTGGTGGAGCGTGTTTGTAGACGTGTATTTTATTGTGGTAAAATGTCTCTATCAAAGTTCTCCAGAAAATTACTTCTTACAGAAAGCACTATACTAAATTTCCTTCACACCGAAATCATCTAACATGTTGGGTACATGATATTAATTAATACGCCAAGGTCTACTGAAGGAGAATTTGAAATTTTATACAAAAAATTGCATAACTACAACGATCCATCTAAGTAATCCAAGCAAAAAAACCAACACTTTCTTTCGCGTAGCTAACCGCTAGGCTACTATCGAGGCGCTAAGCGTCCCACCACGCGAGCAGTGTGGCCGCATCCATAACATGCATTGTATTGGTTCACTAAGATGAGTCATCTAAGCCATCAACTAACCTCTCGCCACTAAGCGTGCCATCTGCGGTGTAGCCTTGGCCTTACTCCTTTAGAAGGGGAGAGCAGGGGAGACCCCTGCTGCTGGGCGTGGCCAACTTGCCGAGCTACCCTCGTTTTACAAAAGACTGCCATGAAACTTCCAAAAATGTTTCTAAACCAGTGTTGCCAGTATGGTTACCAAATGTCAGGATTTGTAAATCAGTAAAAAAAAATCTGTAATTTTTTCCTTGAAATGTCATAAATCGTGACAAAATCGATAGATTTCTGTATTTCGGTGGAACACTCCCCATATCCGCTCATTTGCGATGACAGACGATGTACCAACCTATTTGTGCTTCGTTTTAGGCAGAGACGTTCGAAATTTAAAATTTCACTAATCGTGAACGTATGCGGTCAAACAAATAATAATTGTAATTGAACTACATCACCCAATACTGAAATATAGGTATTATTAGAAGCCCTATTAAATGTACATTTGATGGGTCTAAATAAAGTTGGTACATTATTGCAAGATGTTCGAAAAATACTTAAATTTCCAAGAAATGATAACGATAACGAAAAAACGAGAAGCAAACATTGGAATGGCTCCAAAAACATCACAGCACATCTGCTCCGTCGAAAACAACTGTTTACAGATGGTTTTCTGAATTTTGCTGTTTGCTGATGGGTCGTACGAGCACCAGTGATGCACCACGTTCGGGCCGGCCAAATGAGGCTACCACTCCAGAAAACATCAAGAAAATCCATCTGATCGTTTTGAAAGACCGCAAAGTGAAAGTGAGGGAGCTAGCAGACATAATAAAGTTGTCGATCGGCAGTATTTTCAATATTTTGCATTAGCATTTGGAAATGAAAAACCTGTGCGCGCGATGGGTGCCGCGTTTGCTGACAATTGATCAAAAGCAACATCGTGTCGGTGATTCGGAGGCCAATTTGGAGCTGTTTCGGCGTAATCCGAAAGAGTTTTTGCGTCGATTCGTAACAATGGATGAAACATGGATCTACCACTACACACCGGAGTCCAAGAAACAGTCGACAACATGGTTAGAACCGGGTGAGAGTCGTTCGCAGCGCCCAAAAACGCAAACGTCGGCTGGGAAGGTGATGGCCAGCATATTTTGGGATGCAAATGGCATAATCCTCATCGACTATCTTGAGAAAGGCAGAACCATCACGGGCGACTATTACGTATCGTTATTGGACCGTTTGAACAATGAAATGAAGACAAAACGGCCGCATATGGCAAAGAAAAAAGTGCTGTTTCGCCACGACAATGCACCGGCTCATTCATCGCTCAAAGCAATGGCAAAATTGCACGAATTGCGATACGAATTGCTGCCCCACCCACCGTATTCTCCAGACTTGGCCCCCAGCGACTATTATCTGTTTCCAAACTTGAAAAGATGGCTCCAGGGAAAGAGATTTTACTCAAATGTACGTCGACGTCGACTACTATAAAAAAGGTATCGAAATGTTGGAGAATCGTTGGATGAAGTGTATCTCCCTCGAAGGGAACTATGTTGAAGAATAAAATCGATTTTTATCAAAAAGTTTGTGTTTTCATCATTTTTCCCGGGACTTTTTGAACCATGTATACAACCATGATGTGTATTGTTGTTGAACGGTCATAGATGGCTCGCCATGTCCACGTATTATGTATGTGTAACTAATCTATCGCTTGATAGATGTCGTTACATGTACTGAGTTGGGTATGACATAACAATTCATTATGTAAAATTAGTAGTTTACCTATTCGACCATAAATGGAGCTTATCACTCTGAAGTCAAATCCTGAAACACGCTGTTAAGATTTTTCTTGCGCTACTTAAGACAATGCTAGAGTAAATTTGTCGTCGACCCCACAAGTGTGGCGGTGTTGGGCAATGCCACAATTGCCAATACTATGGCCACGCAGCTCGCAATTGCTACTCTAGATCCCGTTGCGTTAAGTGCCTGGGTGACCACGGCACCAGCAGCTGCACCCGTCCCAAGGGCGCCGAGGACCCCCCTGGCTGTATCCTCTGCGGACATGACCCACCTCCTTCCCATGGTCCTACCAACCTTGCGGTTATACGGACCTAATCTTGGGAGGTACGCGCCGTACCGCCACTACGAGGGCTATATTCCGGCGCGTATCAACTCTGCCTCCCTACAAGTAAATTTTCTAAACCCGTGTCCCTGAGCCACTCTCCCCCTTCTGGGGCATGGACTCCACAGCCACATTTACACTCCGGTGCCGAGCCGCTCAACTGGTTACGCTTCTCTTCTTGTGCCAATGATGCGCGAACTCTCTTAGCCTATTGAAGTTCGCCGCCGAGCTCACGAGGTCGCAGTAGTAGATCGGTCCCTCTTCCCCACGGCCGATCTTCCATCCTCGATCTTCGATCTTCCCTCCAGCATCCTCTTGCGCTCCTCTGAATAGAGTGGACAAGACCACAGAACGTGGTGCAAGTCCTCCTCTTCCATACCACATTCACACATGTCCTCTTCACACAGCTTCATGTCATGAAGCCTCTTCCTAAAGCATCCATGCCCAGTGAGAATTTGCGACGTTTCATAGTCCGGTTCGACCCACCGACATTTGAGCCGAACCGACACCTCCGGAAAATACCGAGAGTTCTCTTCCTTTCTCCTCACTCGCCCATCTATTCTGCCACGCTGCCACTGTCTCATCCCAAATGCCACGCTTCCTAGCACGCACCTCCGCCTTGGTCGCGAGCAAGCGCGCCTCATCCGTCCTACCAGCACGGGTCACCTCCAGGTCCGCGGGCAGAACGCCCGCCAACACGGCGAGCGCCGCGATACTTGTCGACCGATAGGCCTTCGTTAGCAAAATTAACGAAGACCTTTGAGTGCGCAACAGGACACTCCGCACGACGTGCAGGGACGCTCACTGAAACCAACATGCCGCTGCGTAGTTGACCGTGGCCACGTAGGTGCCCTGGTACAAGACCCTGAGTCCCCGGTAGCGAATTCCCCAGGAGGAGGCCGACACTCTAGACATCTTCCCGAATGCCTTCGATGCCCTCTCCCCTATCTCTGTGGCATGTTGCACAAATGAAAGACCCGAGTCCAATACCACCCCCAATACCTTGGTCGATGAGACGCTCCTCACCGATGCGCTGTCGAGTTTTATGGTGGGGGGTCTCTGGAGCCTGCCCCTGATGGTCATAGTTGACGACTTTGTAGGTGAAAATCCCAGTCTATTACGGGCCCCCCACTCACTTATGCGCTGCAGAGCTTGTGGCCCCTTGGATTCAATTTGTAACCTAGATTCCGCCTCAATGAGGACCGTCACATCATCCGCGTAAGCCACGAGTTTCACTCCCGGCGGGAGTGGTAGTATGAGCAAGTCGTCCATCAGTAAGTTCCAAAGAGTTGGCCCCAACACTGAACCCTGAGGACATCCCATAGTGGACACCTTCCACTCCACTTTGTCGCCGACGAAAAGGCCAACTCGGCGTTCGGTGAAGTAGTCCGCTAGCATCTTATAGATGTTTGGCGGATAGCCCCCCCTCTTCGCCTTGACCATGATCATCGGCCACCAAACGTTGTCAAAGGCACCCGAGATGTCCAAAAAGATCGCCTGTACATCCCGCGAATTATCGCGGATGCCCTAAAGCGCCGCGGTGGCCCTACAGGAGGGTCCCCACTAGGCCCCTACCCCCCACCAAGCGCTCTTCTACGCAGGCGCCCCTGGCCCCCCTCATGTGGGTGCAAGTGAAAGCACCCTTACCCGCGCCTTTTGCACAACTCACCCCAGCCGCTGTGCTCACACCCGCGAACTTCCCCTCGCTTCCTAAAGTCCAGCAAGCTTGGAGGGTCACTGCAGCCGCCCCTGCGCCGGCCCCCAAACTCGTCCCTAAGCCACAGCCCCCTAAGCCCGCATCCTCCCAAAGCCAGGCTAGTCCTGGTCCGCCGCTTCCTAGGGGCCATAAATCCCCAGGAAATCAAAAACCCAGCCCAAGCCCTCAGGTCCACTGACGGAGACGCTCTGGCCAGTCTGGACCTTATCTTCAAGTACGAGCCCGTACTTAGCGCCCTTGGCCTCTTCAAGGCGAACTCTTAAATTCCCTTTTCTTCCTCACAATCACGGGCAAAAGAATAAAGCCCTCCTCCCTCTCCGTCGCGTTCTTCAACGCTGACGGTATCCGCTCCCAACGCACCCAGATCCACGACTTCCAACAGAAGTCACCAATTAGATATAATGCTAGTGCAAGAGACCTTCTTGAAACCTAGCCATCGCGATTCCAAAATGGCCCAGTACGACATTGTACGAAATGACAGATTGGCCAGTCGAGGCGGCGGCACCCTCATTTACTACAAGAGGTCTCTGCACTGCATTTCCATTCCTACCCGGATAACCCATTCCTTCCATTCCTATCAGTGGAGCTGATTAACATGGAGGCCTCGGTCTGCCGTATAGCTATGACAGGTCATCAACCTGTCACTCTGGCATCTATTTATCTGCCCCCCGACAGAGAACTGCTCAGGGCTGACCTCGAATCACTCCTCGACTTAGGTAACTCAGTCATCCTTGCAGGAGATCTCAATTGCAAGCACCCCAGCTTCTATAGCCATACCTCCACCCCTAACGGCAATCGCCTTAACAGACTCATTGACCTACTCGACTTCGACGTGGTAGCTCCAATGACGCCAATCCATTGCCCTCATAATGTTACCCACAGACCCGACGTTCTCGACATTGCTCTTTTCAATGTTCTTTCAATTCAACATCTTTTTACTACGTGTTAGTATCAAAGTTAGAGTATGTCGTATTTTGTTACAAAAGTATTAAAATCTACGTAACTGATTCTTTTCGTACTTGTTTATACACTTTTTAAAATAAGTATTTTCACATTGTATTTTCTCATTGTTGTTCAAGCTTGGGACAAAAATAAAAAATAAAGCGACCAAAATAAACACTGTGACGTCGAAAACACAATAATTTTCATTAATATAAATAATTCACACGATTAATATCAAACAGCTGGTGTTTGAACGTCAACTGGTGCCATAACTATCGAAAATTTCACAACTTTTAAGCGTTTTTTAAAAAGAGATCGACGTGTATTTCAACTCCGTGTAGACATCGGGGGAATTTTTCACCAGATGTCATTGGTCTGCTGTCACTTGGGACGATTTTGTTCCAGCCCGCAAATGAGCGGATATTGGTACAAATACCAAAAAACGGTAGATTTGAGAACCCCGCGGCCTCGACCCCTCGGCATAAAAAACAAAATATTTGTAACAATACAACGTTATTACATTAGGTCACGTGCGTTTGCGACTAAAATATTAGGCCTATTTTATGGAAATCAGGCTTTTTGTCAGGATTTACATATGGTAACCCTATGCTAGAGTCCATTTCCTATTCCATTCCATTAAATAAATTGAGTGAAGTAGCTCATTCCTTTATATCCCCGTTATATCTAATCGCATCGAATGGACAATATAATGACAGGAGGAAAGATTCTCATCCCATTATGTACACTACTCTATATCCCATCCTGTTCAACTCTATCAAGCACCAGATCGATTTTCTGCTCTTCTGCCAACTTCTTTCTAATTAGGAATCTGTTTACTTATTAAGTAGAATATGTATTACTTACTGTCATCTGGAAAATCATTACTATTTGAGTGGTGTAAGGACTCCAAAAGGCATAAGCTTGTCGAAGGTAAGGCGAACTCCTCTTTCGATATCCACTCAAGTGGTCGGTAACGTACGTTCATACTATCATGATCAGTCCATTCAGGATTTAATGAACTGACGCTGTTAGAAAATAATTAATGTATTAATCTTTATTTCTTTTGCATGTACGTAGGTATATAATATATTCTGAGTCCATAGTTCATCAAGTTCATTGGAGGCGAGCCAGCGGGCGCGGGCGTACAAGGTGTACGCCGCGAAGGGCGGTACAGTCATTTAGTAGTCATTTGGTAGTTATTTTAGTAGAGCTACTTATCAGCAAAGGTGCTCTAAAACTACTCAATGGGGTTTCCCCATGAGCAAATTATTAAATAATATGATGGTTCACCATAAGGCCGCCATAAGGCACCATAAGAAAAATACGCCAATGAAACAGTGAAAGAAGTGAGTCAATGTTTACAGTGAAAACAGACAACATAGAACTGCAATTAAACAACTTTTAACGGTTTAAATCGCGTATATTTGACATGATTTATATCCCGACGTTTCGAACACTTTGCAGTGGAAAACCTAAGAAAATATTAACATAGAACTGTATGAAAACACGGCGTACAAAAAATACCGCGTATAAAAAGTCCCCCAGACAACAACGGACACTGACGAATATAATACAACCTATCTCTGGGTGTGCGCTTCCATAACGTACTCCTTGCTCGAGTTCTGCCGACCAAATGAATGAATGTAGATACGTCGTGAATGTTGAGTCGGTGAAAAGTCCCCCGCGTACTTTTACCCACGCTTCGCGGAAGTCCGTTGTTTGCCTTGGCCCCAATGAAATCTATAAGAACCACCCGGGGAGTTCCCGAGCGGTGCCAAAGAGCGATTAGTTTGAATAAAATAGGGGAGTCCCGTAGAATTTCATATTTCTTAATTCGTAGAAACAATTACTGTATTTCTTTACATTCACATCGTAACAATGACAAGCGCATTAGATTTTAATGAGTTGTGTCTTATTCTTAAATATTTTTAGCATATTTTATTTTTCATCAATTTCTCACACGAAAAAGGGTTTTTTTGTTCATAATTATTGTGAAATATGGCTCATTATAATGGCTACATTAACAAATGTCAGCGACAGGAAAAAATAATAGGAAAGGGATTATAAGCCTGGTCAGACTCATTCGTAGCCCGTAGGGCAGGGGTGCTCAAACGGTCGATCGCGAGTGCTTTTAGAATCGATCTAGAGAAAAAAATATCCGATATAGAACTATTCACAGATTTTGTTTTAGTAGATAGGTAATTAAAACAAAATGTAATGAATAAACAACTAAAATTTATTCGATTTACAATTAGGCCAGAATAACCCCTTCATCACTTTCTTTTATCGTAATAACCCCCTACTAGCGGCAAAAGGCGGCTTTACCAAAACGGTTTTGTGGCATTGTGTCGAGCTAATGACGATTTCCCTTCATTTTTCTCCTTCCATTGCATTATACATCAACAAGTTTTGTGTTCAAAAGTTCTAAACATGGAGGAGATTATGGGCATTGCAATAAAAATTGTGAATTCCATCCGTGCACGTAGCTTGCAATGACGGCTCTTTAAATTGCAGTTGGAAGATAGTGAGGCAGCTGAACACACTGATTTAGTTCTTCACACGGACGTCAGGTGGTTGACTCGCGGAAAATTCCTAGAAAGGTTTCAAGAATTATTGCCCGAAATAACAGCTTTTCTGGACGAAAGAGGTGATGACACTCATATGCTGAAAAACGGAAAATGGCCGACTGATTTGGCATTTTGACAGACATCACAATGCATTTAAACACCATTAACTTGGAGCTTCAAGGTAAAGGAAAAACTATTATTGAGATGATTAGCGCAATAAACGCATTCAAAAGTAAATTGCAACTGATTAGAAAGGATCTGAAACATTTTCCGTCTTTGAAAGCAAGGATTCCTCAATTGAATTATGATATTTATGAGGCAGAATTATCAAATATTTTGGGCCAATTCGAAATACGTTTTAATGATTTCTGTAAATTGGCAAATATCGCATCATTTATGAGTTATCCTTTTTCGTGTAAAAACATTGAGGAATTAGCTACTGAAATAGCAAGTCAGTTTAACATGGACTCATGTTCTGTTGAAAATGAGTTAGTGCAGATTATATCAGATATACATGTCAAAGCCACAACAGCTGATACAAAATTCTGGTGTTTTATATCTGAAGATAAATATCCGAATCTAAAGCAAATCGCCCTTCAGCTGACGGCAATGTTTGGGTCAACTTACTTGTGCGAGTCTGTATTTTCTGATAAGAAGATAATTAAGTCAAAATATCGCAATCGACTAACTGACGAACATCATGCTTGCGATTAGCACTCGGTAATTACGTACCATCTTATGAAAAGTATGCTGAGGACATGCAGTGCCACGCTTCATCATCCAAAGTCACTATTTAGTTAAGTTTAGACACTAGAACTCGTTTGTTTTGTAAGAACCAATAAACTCGCAATTTTGAATAATTATGAGTTTTTTCATTGACATTTTAGAGCAGACCTACACTTACCTTGACTAAAAAAATGCATATTGTGCGGAAAACTAATATCTATGCCACTATACACCGTACCTAGACGACAATCCTGCATCACACATACTTGCAGCCTCTCAGAGTCGATCGATCGTAGTCTAACAATATTGAGGTAGATCGCCAGCAGTTCAAGTTTGAGCACCCCTGCCGTAGGGGATTCGAACGTAAGCCGTCAAGGGAAGAAGACGTAGGACGAAGTAGTTGCTAAACTGTAATTTCTGTGTAGCACGACGACAATTACACGTAGGTATTGTATTGTGGAAGATGGAAGTTTCATTACAACTTGGAAGTGGCACAGAACCCATAATATTCAAGGTATTTGCATGAACTATGTTTAAAGCTAAAGTTTAAAGTATTGTATGTGCCGTTTTCTTTTAATCTGAGGTTCTAACTGGCTCCAATGTATTGTTTTTTTAATTTTTGTCCCCACTGTTCAGGATCAATGTCCTGTTCGATGAACATGTACTTCAGTGATTCATGCACTTCTGATTTCGACTTAAAGTTTTGGTCAAAGTAGTTTAAACATAGTCGTGAGAGCTTGGAAGATGATGCTCATAGAGGACGATCCGTTTCGGCAGTCACAGAAGAAACTGTGAGTAAAATGAGACAATTAATACTCGCATATCGGAGAATTAAGCAGTGGTAGATCGCGAGACATATTGGCATTGCAAGGAACGAGTTCGTGTATTCACGAAGTGAGGCAGCGATCGATAGTAGTGAGGCATTTTTGAACATGATTAAAGATTGATTGGAATGTGGAGGGGATTCTATTGATAAATTACCTGCCAAAAAATACTACGATGAACGTTGCTTACTATGCCGACTTGCTAGACCAATTGCGAGCAGTGATAAAAGAAAAAAGAAGAGGCAAATTCCATAAAAAAGTCTCGATTATGCATGGTAATGCTCCAGTCCACACGGCTTTAAAGGTAGGCTTTAAATAAAAACGGCTTGAGAGAAATCAATTATCCGCCTTATAGTCCAAACTTGTACTTGACTATTTTTGACACACCGGCCTTCAGCCAACAATTTTACCAGATATCGGCACGTGCCTGGGCGCTTCTCCCCGCCTCGCAATCCCATGGTGCCCTCCCAAAGCAACGCCCTAAGCCAAGGTCCGTTCCTTCCGGGGAGCCCTTAGGCTCATTGCTGCACATACTTTTTGCTCCTGGCTGAGCGCCTTATACGCTCACCCTAAACCATACATTCCCGGTGACTCTTGAAAGGCCATTAGGGCCAAAAGAATTTAACCATTCCGAAAAAAAAAGTAAATCTATTTCTATTTAGAAATTTGGAGAAAAATTTAAGGAGACGCAGGTTTTCGATTGATGAGGAGATGAAGACGATGAGAGATGAAGACGATGAGAGATGAAGGAGATGAGACATGAAGATGAGAGATGAAGGAGATGAGAGATGAAGATGAGAGATGAAGGAGATAATTTTGACGAACAAACGAAAGATTATTCTTTTAATGGTTTTATGTCACTCATTCACAAATGTAAGAAGTGCATTACAGCTCCATTAAAAATATAAAAATATTACCCCTGCAGGTCTTTTGTTTCATATTTAGGTAGATAACTTATATCAGCCGCCGCCCTTCGTATGTTCAAATATGTAAATCTTTTTTCTCGAAATGTATCACATTTTCCTTTGCGAAACGATGAATACCGCAGATTTTAGCAACAAAAACAAATACGAGTACTATTATAACATACCTCGCAGTTTCTCCTCTTGTCATGTCGTTCCAAATAGTTTTTCCTTCGGGTGTAGTTAATTTTTCATAGAGCTGAACATTAAATATATACCACAAATCAGGTTTTCCGATTTCATACAAAGCAAATTCCCTTTCAGAAGAATTTATTTTACTAACGTTATTTGACTTTTTATTACGCTTAATTATTTTTTTAAGATGTTTGTTAGTATTATTGATACGAGAATCTTTGTCGTTCTTAGAGAAGTCTGTTTCAGTAGTATCGCGTACATATACTACATCTTCCACATTAATTGTTGTCGGATAATTATTTACAGTTCTTATCGGTTCTCTTGGTTTTTGATGTATTTTATTGTTTGAATAACTTGTAAATGCTTCCTGATCATAAGACCATAATGTTGAGACATGACTTTCTTTTCTAGAAGCAGTTTTCTTCTCATTGATGCCACTTGTACTATCTTCAACCAAACTTTGTTGAGGGTGGTTATTCCATGGCAAAATGTTAACAATATTATCGTCATAAACGCCATCCTCTATTGAAATACTGTGTTCATGTCGTTTTCCACGTTTAAGAAGTGTTAAATTATGATTAATTTCTTTTTCATCTGAAATGGAATTTTAGTATACAATTATTGGTATGATTCTTTCAACTATATCAATATACCAACCAACTATACTTTCAAAGTTAAAGTACAGTAAGCATGTTACATATGTAAAGTTTTTATTCGTTTTAAACACAGTTTAAAACATCATTTATAACGCTTTAATTGCAAGCATCTTTATACTTTGTTTTAAACATGGCATCCCTGCCTGTGTAGGGACAGCAGTATAATTCTTATGTGACTTTCCTGTCGGTGCTAGGGGATTATACAGTCAGCCACTAGCATTCCTGTGAGTCGTGCAATGTGTGGGCGAGCGTTATCAGGTAGACGTTTGGGACATTGTTTGGCTGTGTCTCCTGAGTTCAACCAATTTGACGAACGTTTAAGATTATTATACAGGATCCACTTCTCATCACAAGTGACCATACTACTCAGAATCCCTTCAATTTTGTGCCGGTTCATCAAAGTTCATCGTGTTTTCTTTATGGACGAAGGCGGCAGACGAGCATACAGTCCACCTGATGGTAAGTTGATACTGTTGCCCATAGACATCCGCGATACATGCCAACATTAGTCCAAAATGACAAAGTTGGCAGACCCCGGATGCGCTGCCTACCTTTGGAGATTTAGGAATGGATTTGGTGAAAGGGTTTGGAAAAATGGGAAGGGATGGGATGGGAATGCACTAGCCGACATCTCACTCACTACCGAAACACATACGTACATTGGGGAAATACGATAAAGTGGGAAATGTAGTATATTTCAAGGTAGTCTTCTGTGAGAGAGGGGTAACGTGGCCAGTCCAACGCGCCCTGCGGCTGTTGGATTGCAGCGTGCGCTCTCCCCCTCCCAAAAGCAGTCCAAAAGCCCTTCGCAGCTGATTTTCATTAAGCTCATACGATACCCACTTTCCGAGCTTCTCCACTTCCCAATTTGAGGCAAATGAATCAATAACGTTTTGTCACTTACGCCGATGGCTGCTGCTAAGTCAGACGTGGTTTGAGATGAATCCGTTTCCACTATTGCTTTCAATTCGTCATTATCGACTTCAGTCTCCAGTAGTTCACGGGGCTTGTTTATGAGATCGAAATTTCAAGAACAGAAACGATCAAACCAAAAACGCACCGTGCGTTCATTAACGGTGTTCGGTCCGTACACATCGTTGATATTGCGTGCCGTCTGTGCTGCGTTGCTGCCACAACGGAACTTATATTCGAAAATAACGAGAATTTATAACCTTTCCATTGTCGCAAACAACGATATCTAAGCAAAAAGTCGTTTGACAAAAAAAAAATGAATAACTGATTTTGAAAAAGAATGTCATAGCTTTAAATTGAAATTAATTTGAATTGGGAATCCCATTACAAATTAATTTGGAATTTGAACTGAATCTGAATTCGAGCCAAACGCAAAATCACTAAGTTCAAAGTAGCCACTTTGAACGAACGGCAATTTCATAGGTAAGGCCCTAATAGTAAGGCCTCCCGGAATAATAAAATTAACGTTCAACCTAATAATGATGAATCATTGATTTGGGACACATCCGACAGACACTTTCGTCAGATCATTTTTTTTCCGCATCAGTCAGAGTTTGTCCATCAGAGACAAAATAACAGTCAGTAGTTAATTTAACTAACTCACACGAGGTTTTCATATAACAGGTGGATTATTACCTAAAACATCCCCATGATTAGAAGGAAAGGTTAGAAGCATGATTAGAAGCACTGGAGTAGTATCTATTATATTAGTATTTTTCAATAATAGTTAATGGAAACTGGTATCAAACATAACAATATCTTTAGTCTCCGGTGGTCCATAGGGCTAGTTCTTGAGGTCGAAATTTCCAGAAAGGAAATGATCAAACCAAAAACGCACCGTGCGTTCGTTTGTGGTGTATGGTCCCTAGTTGGGAATGCAATCTCGATCTCGCGAGATCTTGAATTTCGCGAGATCTCGAGCTATTTTTCGAGATTCAATCTCGTGGACAGACATTCTCGTTCTTAAAATCTCGTTCATAATCTCGATCGACACGGTCGAGATCTAGAACGAGATTTCACGTCATTCAGACGTCATTTATAAGAAAAACACGGAAAGCATCCAACCAGTATCGAACGCTGAGGCTGAGGATGAAGATAATTCAGAGTCGAACAGAGGATAAAGACGAAGACGACGACGTTGGTTTTGTTCATTTCCAACAAGGCAAGTAGATTTGGATTTGGAGTACCGATCAATCATAGAAAAACTTAGAAAACTCGTCAAGTTGTTTAAGAAATCGCCCACCAAAAATGATTTCACTTTCAAGTATTCAACCAGCCTGCACTTCAGCTTCAGAAAGTACGCCATCGTCGCCATCAATATCATCACTACAAAAGGAATTAGAAGACGCTTTAAGGGCAAGTAAAGACACACAACCTAAAGCCATAGCAACAGACAGGATGGACAGTCTGCTGAAAAAAGAAATGAAGCTTTACGAGTACGGTGGAGAAAGAGGGCAATATCTGAAATTCGCCTACAACAGCCTACTTACCGTAGTCGCATCCAGAGCGTGGAGCCCGAGCGGGCTTTCTCAGCCGCAGGCTATCTAGCAACGGAAATCAGGTGCCGCTTGGCCGACAACACCCTAATAACACTATGCTTACTACGAAGTTATTATCAAAATAATTTGGTAACAGACATTTAGTGTGCTGTGTGTGCGTATGTGCTGATTTGTTGCGTAGTGAAGGCAGATGATTATTACTTTTTTTAATTAACGTTGATTTTTTTTCTTTCAATGTTGATTTTTATTTGTAAAATATAACAGTAATACCCTAAGTAGGTAGTTTTCATTGAGTATAACCATTTTTAATTAAAAATACCACATTATTTTGAAAAACAGGTGAAATCTCGATATCGTCGAGATGTCGTCAGACACACTGGCGAGATCTCGAATGGGCCAATCTCGATCTCAAGGTTATCATGCGAGATCTCGAATTGCTAATCTCGACTCGAGATAGCATTCCCTAGTCCCTAGTCATCGTTGTCATTGCGTACGATCTGCGTTGCTGCCAAGACGGAACTCATATTCGAAAACAACGCGAATTTTTAACTTTCCATGCTCGCAAACACAACGATATCTAAGAAAAAGTCGTTTTACGGAAAACAAATCGAATGAATGAATAATTTATTGACTTAATAACAACACACTACACACAAACATTAAGAATACGAATGACAAGTAATTGCTACTATGCCAAAAGGCCGCAACTCAGCATATGCTACAGACAACAGACGCAGCGCTGATTTTCAGATGCAGCCACAACGATGACATATGGACAGCCCACGTTGAGCCGCAGTATGTCCCCCTGCCCCGTCAGCACACATGCCACACGTGTCACTTAATTAAATAAAAACTATAAATCAAATTATTTAAAACCTATGTAAAGCGGACTATCGGAAATAATTTCGTAAAGAATATTATATTTAGTTCTGTATGTACGAGTATGTATTACGTTAATATTATGTAGGTCCATGTCGCAGCCACCTAACCCTCAGCTCAGCTTTCTGTTCGTCTAGTAAGAACTTTTTAGTTTGATTCTAACAGTGAAAATATATTTCAGTTGACGAACAAGAGGCGGGCTGTCATTGCAGCATATGGTGGCAGCGAATTTAAAGCTATCTCGAACGGCAGATGTATTATGTTTAGGTGCAATAACTTAGGTGCAATAACTTAGGTGCAATACTTGACTGCTTCACTTTTATATTATATTTGGTCTGGGATGTCGACCAATTTACGCAACTAAACAGGTAACTACGTAGGTTATGCCGACTTAATTACACCAAGCAGAAATGATGCTAAGTGAAGTTTCCTTCTGTGAGAGATTTTTAAAAGCCGGCCTTATTCAAATAGGGTGTAACGTGAGCTCGCGAAGGGATGTTAAAGCCCGCTGCACTCTGTTCTCGGCAGCAAACAAGGTTCATATACCATATCGGCATAATTTAATTTTGCGAATACAAGGCATTCACAAACTCGAACCCTGAAATTGACACGGGTATTTAAGGACTTTATAAAAAAAAATTAAACAATAAAAACAGTTTCGAATGGCCTCAAATAATTGATTTTCAAATAAAAATCTGCTTGCTATCCATCATAAGTCCTAAATTGAGAATAAATCATACTTGCTCAACATTTACGCCCTTTATGTGTTAAGATAAAGGGCGTGAATTGATACGAATTGATCTCTTATGTATCTCTTCTTTGTACCCAGGATCATATTAGGTGATTACCTACGAAGTAACGGATTTGTATGAGAAACTGAAATTTGTTAGTCGAAATATTGACTCATATTATCTACACGTTGGCCACCTCACGGCCGGTTCATTGCTGCCACTCCTGTAAAAGTCTCGTGGACGGATATCAAAGAATTCTTCAAAAGCCCTAATTACAGCTACTTCAGAATAAAATTTTTTTCCTTACAAAAATATGTCTAAATTTCGAAAGAAATTTAAATCTTTTAGAGCAAGGTCCGGTGAGCATGGTGGTGAGGAGAGTCCACCACTTGAAATTTTAAAACAGTCGTATGAGAAGTATGAGAGCGGGCATTGTCATGAAGAAAAAATGGACATGAGCGATCGACCGAACTAGGTTGCTTTGTTGCCAGCTTTTCCATCATCTGCAGCTCCTTATATATAGTACACATCTGCATCAATCGTTTGAGCGGCTCGCAAGAAACTGCAGTGGACAATACCGGCACAGGACCATCAAACTGATGATACCAATAGGTTTTTCTTAGTTATCTTGCCTTTTAGACATTGTTGAGTTGCTACTCCTGGATCCAACTACTGAAAGGAACATTTGCGGTTATTGTACAGGATCCATTTCATAACACAAGTCGCGATGTGATTCAAAATTCCTTCGTTTTCGTGACGGTTCAATAACTTAGTGCACACTTCGACGCGTTGTTGTCGCTGACGTTCGTTCAGTTTCTAGAGTACCCATTTTTCGAACTGCTTTATTTTGCCGATTTGACGAAAGTGTAATTGCTCTATATAAATCAACGCAAATTAATGTTTAGTTTGAATTTAGAATATCGATTCAAATATTGTTCTATGAACTTTTAAAAGTACTTTTTGGCGGGAACTCGAGAAGTGAAATTGAGTTTTGTTTAATTATTGTAAAAAATGTGTATTAGGCGTTTTATGGTTTAATAGTGATAGTTTATTACGTTTCCAAGTGTTTTTCGTGCGTGGTGTTTGTAAAAACGTGGGACTGTTTTTGGTGTGCTTCCAAGGAGTCCTCTTCTGTCCTCAGTCAACCTATATGGCGATAGCGATTAGTAAGGCGTACTGAGCGACTCTTGACTGCTTCGACGTGACTGGACATTGACAAAATACGTTTTAGACTTTGAAATTGTTTATTACGAACAAAACTTGAGACTGACAGAATGTGCTAATTGAACCATTGACATATATGAAAAAAAATGACACGTGATATAACAAATTCTGAACTTTATTTCTTTTTAAGTATTTATTCCATAATTTAAATAGGGTTTCTAATATGTTTCATTCATTTACTATACGTTCGTGAATAAACGAAGAGACTGAAGTCTCGTCTGATTACACGAGGGCGTTTTCATATTCTCCCGCAGTGTACTCTGTCACTCAAAAACGATGTTTTTACCAATGCAAAAACACGAAAAAGTTGTATAAGAAATCTGATTTTGAAGAACAAAAAAATGTTATTTATTGTTTATCTAAAAAGTAATGTGCAACATAATATTTAACATATGAAGCAACATCCTTTTAATGCAAATAATTAGAAATATTAAGAAGAGTAAACTCCTTTGTTATATGATGCCGGCTATGCTGCGATAGCAATTCGCATTAGTAACCGGTTTGTCGACAATGACTGACGAACGGAACGGGGAGGGAGAACGAGCACGCACGAGGTGTAGTGTAGCTGGGCGAGTCGTAGCGAAACCGGTCAGTCAGTCCGCCCGGTCGATAACTATCATTATGGAAACATTCATAGAACTCGTCCGCAAAAAGCCGGAGCTGTGGAACCCGTTACATCGAGACTACCACGACATGCACGTGAAGAATAGGGCCTGGCAGAGCATCATAAAATATTTCAACGACAAATCTATATCAAACAGTGAGTAATAATAACAATAATAACCATTTGTTTATATACAGGGGCCCAGGACAAGCAAAGGAAATGCGGCGAAGGAAAATAACGTTTACTCACGCCACTACTGTCATTAAACATCCGTTCAACACTCCGCTCAGTTCCGTCCGTCTCGCACTGACATTACTGACAATCTGTTTCGCAGCGCTCTTTTTATAGATTTAACAATTTAATATTTTAAAAAAAATTCTACAGTTACCTACTGATTTTGTTTTTATCATTATTTATTATTATATAAAATATTTATTATACAATGTTTAGACACACAATTCGCATTTTTTTATTATTAAGGCAATCGTCCGGTATGAACATTCCTGCCAGAATCACGTCGATGTAAAATATAGAATTATATAAATTAAAATGTTCTTTGTAGATCACCGAGGGTGAAAAAAGAAAGTTATTTATTGTTACTGAAAACAAATCTCAAACAAATGTTGGTATGTTAATTTTATATTGTAGTGCGAATAAATCACGCTTCCGAACACGGGACCGACGACAGCGCATGCGCGAAATAATGGCGCCATGAGCTGTCAAAACAAATTCCTATAGGTACAAACAAAATAGGTACTTACATATTTAAAAGCATTGATTTGTGTATATATATATAGTGTGTGTGTGTGTATACACTGATGTATAGGTCTACTAGAATAGGTCTACCTACCTACTTGTGTTTATTTGATAACAACGCATTTTTTTACTTTTTGCCTTTTTTGTTGTATTTGTTTTTTTACGCATTAACATAAGTTGGCACCTACAAACATTTATTTGAGATTTGTTTTCACTAACAATAAAATATAACTTTCTTCTTTTCAGCCTCAGTGATCTACAAGGAAGATTGTAATTTACATAATTCTATATTTTAATCGACGTGATTCTGTATGGATGTCCATCCATACACAAAGAGGATATAAACACTCCGTTTTAAGCATACCAAATGATTGCTATTAATTAAAAAAAAATAGTTACGTACAATACGATTGCGTCTCTCTCGGCCGATAAAGCGTTCGCTCCGTTTTCATTACTGATGTTATGATTATTTGATTTGTTTTGATTTTTGTAAAACCTTGTTCTGTTATTTGTGTGCAATTATAATAAACGTTGCCTGATCTAAAAGAGTGTTTGGAACTTTACAGCAGTCACGTACTTTAATCTTCACGACCGACCTCCATAGCCTGAGTAACTCCTAGTATGCAAAAAAAGATTCATCACTGGACCACTAAGATTCTTTGTAGCAATTTACCCATAAAGAGAACTACAACAATAGATAGATAGGTGGGTACTAATAGAAAAATTTAATGAGATTTTCCCTTAGAAGCCACAAACTAAATAATTAAACCAAATGGGATTTGGTTTAATATCAATGGATCAAATATGTTTGCATTGTATCGCCGCCACGCCGCGCGCGCCGCTGCGCCGACCGCCGCCGATCTGTGCGCGCTGGCGCATCATATCATCACAGGTTTCAATTAATTTAACAGAACAGTTTAACAATGGGTTAAGTTGACTGGTAGATAATGCCGTCAAATACTTGTACAATGAAGTTTAAATAAATAAATTTATCGCAAGAAATAACAAAAATTAATCTTACATAATTATATTTTTAACAATTTCTAGCAAGCATACAGAGCGATACAAAACAATGCATATTCCAATTTTGGATGAATTGAAATTGAAAACTAGACATATCTAACTTCCTCGCTACACTTATAATACCTACCTCTTTACCTAGGTACCTATAACCTTATCTTTACCTATAAATTTCGTTTTGGAAAGTTAAAATTATTGTCAATCATTCGGATTGCATACACAAAAATGTTACACTCAGTACCTCAGTACTCATACCTAAAAACCAGTACCTAAAGTACCTTTAGTGTGTTTATGTCGTTTCAGTTGACATCGCTAAAGCTGAATGGAAAAAACTTCGAGATAATCACCGAGACGCGCTCAAAAGAGCTAAACTTGGCAAAAACAAATTATTACCCGCCTGTATTACAAAATGGAAATACGCTAAAGCAATGCAATTTCTTGAACCACACATGAAATATCGTATCACAGAAATTATAGAGGATAATCCTGTTAGTTCAATAGAGCCAGATCACGACGCATCTACTGAAGATGTCAAACATATAAGTAAACGTATTCGTACGGACTCTACTGGTGAATCTACATCAACAACATTGCAACACAATGGCGATGCATTGGAGTCATTCTTTTATAGCGTACTTAAAAGCACAAGAGACATGCCGCAATGGATGCAGACGCAAGTAAAAAAGAAGATATTTGCCGTTATAATCGATGCCGAGGAACATTTAACGTCAACAACACAAAGTACTTTCCACGAGAAACAAGAATACGTGTCTACAGAAAATCAAATCAAATTAGAAGTTTTTACAGAGGATAGTTCAGCTTCAGATACAATTTAAATCGATTTAAGTTGTCGTTCTTTTATATAAGTATAATTATTTATTATAACATAATTTGATCTGATTCTTGGCTGATCTGATGAAATTGAATTCCGTTTCTATTTTAAAGGGGAGTATGAAATAAACGATATAATCATGCTATAAGATCTAGAAAATATTATTTTAAAATTAATAATTTTTAAATTTAAAACAGAAAAGATGATGTATCAAGTACTGTTTTCCGATTAATATGATTAGGCAGCAAAAAAAATCTAGATATGAGTTTTTTTTTTAATTTGTCGCTCTTCTTTGTGCTACGTTTCGTTTACCAGACTCTAATGATCTTTCTCACCACCTCCTAATACTTTATCAGAAGGTATCAAAAAGTCAGTTATATTTACTTTATTAGAAAGTCCGTAACAGCTAGATTTAATTGTCAGATAATTTATCTATCAGATTGTAACTGTTAATGTGGTAGTTTATTATCAGGAGGAGGTGAGGAAGGCCCTTATTATTCGAAATATGTAATTATTACTTAGTACGAGGGCCACACTGAAAGTTTCTGGAATGAATAAGAAAAAAATACAATGAATGGCCAAAAATAAATTTCTTGTTTCTCAAAATATTCTCCGTGAGCGTCAATACACTTTTTCATACGAATAAACCAATTTCCATAACATATTATTCCAGTCCTCCGTGGTGACCTCGGAAACATGTTTTTCATACTCTTCGACAGCCTCTTCTGGCGATGAAAATCGTTGACCACGTAATTGGTTCTTAATTTTTGGAAACAAGAGAAGCCACAAGGTGCCAAGTCGGGACTGTATGGAGGATGGCTCATGAGTTCTACGTTTTTCGCCTTTAAAGTCGTTTGTCTGTTTCGCCGTGTGAGAGCTGCCATTGTCATGGTGCAAGGTTATGCGTCATTTACGGTTGTTTTTACGGAGTTCATCAATAACTTCCGGCAAGAAAATGGTTGTGTACCAATCAGCACTCACGGTACGACAATTCTCCAAAGCACGTGTCCAGTTTTTCTAAAAAAAGAAGCGATCATCTGCTTCGCGGCACTTAGCGCACGCGCCACTTTGGTGTGGTTCGGCTCATCTTGAAAGACCCAAATGGTCGATTGCTGCTTTGTTTCGGGGTCGTAACTGTAAATCCATGTTTCGTCACCTGTTACTATGTACCACACCAAATTTGACGCCCCTTCGTTGAATCTGGTAAGCTTGACATTGCACCAAGTGAAGTGTTCCGTGTTTTGAGCACAGCTTTCGCACAGCCAAATGTTTGTGTAATTGTATCTGATTATAGTAATTGCCAGATTGTATCTGACTCATGCCTATGCTTAAGGATGACCTAATCTCATGGTAGGGTCACATGTCTGTCTGTTTCTATCATATGGCGCACAGCATCGATGTATTTGTTGTTGACAACGGTGGACAGACGACCTTCACGAAATTCGTCACTGAGATTGATACGACCGCGCTTTGAATTTGAACAATTTGAAACCAAGAACAATTTGAAGCCGAGCGAGGCTCTGCTGAGCTGTCAATTTACACTTAAAATCGTAATAAAATCATACAGCGAATCATCGTAATGCAGATACACATTTTTAAAATGACGCCACAATTAAAAAACAAATGACTGTTAGATGAAACAAACTTTATTCTACAGCCAATTCCATTTTCAAATATTATAATTACTTTTTAAATATTGTTTATGTAAATGGCCAGTTCCGGAAATTCAGTGTGACCCATAGGTTTATATAAGTTTATTTAATAACTTCGCAAAAGAATTAATAAATCAAGCATGTAGCTGTACTTATTCTGTACCAATATGTCTAAACTACCTTAAAAAAAGAAAGAAATTATACCCCATTTGAAGTCTTGGATGTCATCTATAGAAAAGACCGAGGTGGGCAGCATCTGTTCTAATTTGCCCTGTTTGCTTGAGTCATGTCCATGCCCAAAAAAATCTTGCTTTTGTGGAAATAAATATGAATTCATATTGGAAGCTAATACATCATCTGGCCAATACTTCGCTTCACGTTGATTTCGATTCTGTTTTATTATAAGAACAGGTACATGAAATATAAAATACGTGTTATTACATATTTCTGAATTACATTATATTCCCAAGTATTACTTACTGACCGTAAATGTTATACGCAATGTTTTTTATTTAAATGAACGCCCCACTCAATGACTCACACTATGATGCCTTGTGTCGTGGGTCCAGAGACACATACAAACACACCACCTAAACCCGAACAAACATTCGTCTTTAAACAAACGGACGTCCGACCGAGAATCGAACCCGGAACCTTTTGCACAGCAGGCACGAAACACTACCGACAGAGCTAATCGGTCGTTAATAAATTAATGAATGGTCGTCAATAAATATGAATGAATATTTAAAAATAAACGTAAGTGTCATACCTTTCTAAAGTCTTTGTCGTTTTGTTCAATTTTTTGTGAATTCGAATTGCTTAATACACCAGTGACCGTCTGGAAACATTCTATTTATTTTAGTTTAAAATAATTAAGAATGTTAATGTACAATACGAAATTATTATATAAACATACATCAGTGCGGCGCAATCTGTACGCTTGAAGTGGCGGCGACCAGTGCATGCGCAGGATGTAAGGATTGAGCAAACGTACGCGCCTCTTGATTGCACCATCAAACACGTGCTCTAAGGGAATGTATTCATCGCCAGAGTGTTCCTGTTCGTGGAATAAATAAAACAAAGGAAAATGCATTGCATGTTTGATATAAAATTGTAATGAAACTAATCTTCTTTTGGCTCTAAATCCCGGAGTGGGCCTTGACGCTGTTCATGGCCAAGACCTTGGCCTTGATGCTGTTCATGGCCAAGACCTTGGCCTTGACGCTGTTCATGGCCTTCGTCCTCCAATCTGCAATTCTAACCGCTTTAAGATCTCCGTTTACTCCATCCAACCATCTCAACCGGAACCTGCCACGTTGAGATTCCTAAACCTAAATAAGTCTAAGAATGACCCTCAAATCACATATTAGGTATATATCTCGAAAACAGAATGTGTATACTCGTAAAAATTGTTCATTACAATAACAACATAAATAAAATGAATTATATAAATATATACCTACCTTACCTATTATTATTATTTAGCTTAGAGTTCAATTTATAAGTCGTCAATCTGTTCGCTTTAATCACACGACCTACTAAAATAGTTCGACTGCAACTAAAATAGTTGCGGTTTTCACAACTGTGTATTTATTTCCAAAGGGTTTGGCATAATCGCTCATAATTGGACTCGTGATCTCAAAGTTTTATAAAAGGTGTTCCAAATTATAACTTTTGATTGGTCTTTGTTATGAATTATATTAACGTTAACTACTTAGAAGATAGGTACAACATAGAAAAATAATTTCCCTTGCCAAGTAAGCCACAGAAATTATGCAAAACTAACATTTGGCTTGCTTGTTATTTTTACGGTAACTGCAAGTTTTTTGGTGCAGTCTTTTAATGCACTGTGCTTGAATAGTTGTTCCCTTTCAAAGCGCGTCGCTTCATCGTTTTGTTCCTAAAAATATAATCAAAATGTTGCAAATAAACAAAATCAGCCATATGAGGATTGTTTCAATTTTTAGCAACACCAGTAGTCGCATTATTGAATTTTATTTAGTTACCTGCAGTTTTTTTAATGAATTCCCCCTGGCTCAATGCACTTCATTGCTGACATTAGCCACAATAAGGCAACAGACAAAACGCGAAAATCTTATTTTTGATGTAGGTAGTTACAGTTCGTCCACTGGGAATTGGAAACATTCCACTCGAGATAAGTGAGTAATTTGCCTGTTGGATTGCCGATAATAAAATCACTTTAACGCCGACCAGCTGCGACTGCAATCCCGGAACAACCAAGTTTGATAGTTTTTACCTGCCTGCTATTACTTCTATAGACATCTTGTACCTACTCCAGCCATAAATATTGTTACACAGAAAACATTGATATTTTTTTACATTATCATTTTATTAGAAGAACTTGTGTTATTTTAGAAAACGGTAAGCATTTTGAAAATATAACGTTTCTTCGAAATGGTCACTTTCAAACTTTGTGGCCAGTTTTCGATTAAAACACGTACCCTTTCCGTGGGAAAATTGGAAACTGCCACCCTTAAAACGTTTTGGGGATTCAATATTATGCGTTCAATATATGCGTTTACAGCATGCCATGCTTCCTAAAACAGGCCATTAATCATAATCGAATGGATTAAGATCGGAACTAGATGAAGGCCAGTCTTCAGCTCTAATGATGTCGGGAATATTTCTTTCTAACCACACATGGGACCATTCTTGGTTATGATGAAACAAGGTGTTGTTAAGAGGCTTTACGACCTTCTCAAGAAACGTACCTTGATATATTTGAGCCGACGACGTTTTAATACCGTTTTCACAAAATATGGTTCAGTCACTCCTTGATAGCTAACATCCCACCAAACTATCACTGAAACCGGATAATTGCCATATTGCACCCTATTGACCAATTGAGCAGCTTCTCTGGAGTTCTGAGCGTAAACTCGATCATTCTGCTTGTTAAAATGTTCCGCAATGATGAACATGTTCTCGTCCGTAAATAAGATGTCTGTGAGCTCCCTTTGCATATCGCCGAAGAAGTTGTTTTGATTTGTATAACATTTTTTCTTTAAATTATCAGTTAAGGAATGTCCAGTACATCTTTTGTAATCATCTTTTAAAATACGTGACATGGTTCTGAGTGCTATATTCATCTCTCTGGCTAAAATCTTTTGCTTCTGGATGGGATTTCTTTGAATTCTCTCCTTCACAGCTTTAATCGTCTGTTTATTACGATCAGTGCGTGCACGGCCAGACCTTTTTCTGTCACAAACAGTTGTGACAGAAAAAGGTCTGGCCGTGCACGCACTGATCGTAATAAACAGACGATTAAAGCTGTGAAGGAGAGAATTCAAAGAAATCCCATCCAGAAGCAAAAGATTTAAAGGACGTTTCAATATACCTACCTACCAATAGGCCAGTAGGGGAAATACGTACAAAATGACATATGGTTTTATTTTTGGGACATAACTCTTAATTGGCAATATACAGCATAGTTATATTCTACACCAATCATCTTTGGTTCTTTATTTATTGAAACTAACAAACATTTATAGGACAAAAATAACAGAGAAATATATATTCTTAGTTTAACTGAGATCAGCCAAAATCCATTTTGTCCATATGCTATGGACAAAATGACATACACGTAAACACTATACAATTATTGACAAAGTTCACAAATGAAACGCTTAGTTCTTCTAGGAACGTCAGCGCAAGAAGCGTGCGCCCAATGTGAACAATTTAAGCACCACAACCAATCTTCCCCGGGCTTAGATCGTGAAAAAAGATCATTGCAATATATGCATGGACAGTCCTCTTCATCATCTTGAGGGTTATTAGGAAAATTTTCTTCTTCAGCGTCGTCTTCAAATAACTTTTTAGAGACGTTTCGTCTCCTCTTTGCTGGGGGAGCTTTGGGCTCATTTTTCGATTTAATTTCCCTCATATTAGGAGTAGAAGTTAAAACTAAAGAGGTCTGCCGAGTCTTTGGTTTACGTTTCCCTTGTCCACTAATAAAATGTCCTTTTGGGGCTGGAGAAATCTCCTCAATGGGGACAGCAAGAATAGAGGACGATGGATCGTCTTCTTGCTGTGTAGATGGCCCAGCAATGGAAACATGACCAGGAGTCGTTTGTTGGTGAGTTCGCTCGTTGGAGGTGTCTTCCAGCGGTATGTTTGTAGTCTCCGCAGGTTCGTACATATAATCGGGAAATATTTCAGGATTTAGAGGCCAAATACCAGTGCTTTTAAATCCGTGACAACCATTTTGCACAGTGGCTGCCTTGCCGTATGCTTCGTTGAATAGGCCGGCAATCTGAAATTGTGTAACAACACGCCCAGGATGTGCTTTCAGCCACTTGGATATTTCTTGGTTAAAGTAAGTTTTCAAGGGCGCGAAAAAAGCAACATCAAGAGGCTGCATGCGATGAGTGCAGTGTGGAGGCAGACAAATAACATGAATACCGTTTTGTTTCGCATATTCTAAAGTTTCAATCCCTTTATGACTTGCATGACCGTCGACAATCAAAATTACCTTATCGTCAATACTTGCTTTTACAAAACTTTGGAAATGCTTCATCCATTACGCAATATTTCAGTTGTCATCCACCCTGATTGTTGAGCTATACCTAAAGTGCCAGGAGGAGCTTCGTCGACAAGTTCATTTTTCATATTTTTCCTCGGAAATATCAATATCGGCGGGACAAACATACCAACAGCGTTAACACAACAAACAACAGTGGTGTTTGTTCCACGCTCTGCACTGGTTATAACGCCAACCTGTTTCCTTCCAGTAGTAGCCAAAATCTTTTGAGGTTTTTGTACAGTAGATAGGCCTGATTCATCAGCATTATAAATTCGATGTGGTCTAAAGTCTACATACTCCAGCAGCTCTTCATACAGCTGAAAATATTTTTGGACTTGAGACCGATTAAAAGCCTGAGCACGGGCTGCTGAAGTAGCTTCGGGTTTGCGCAGAGATATCTTTATTTCGTCTCAGAAATTCTTCCATCCATTCTTGTCCAGCTTTTTGTTTTTGTTGGTTAAATCTATGAACGAAATCGTTTTTTCCAGCCAACTGAAAAGCTAGTTCTTGCACCGATGCTCGCGTTAATCCAAACAAACGAGATTCAAGGAATTTCAAATGCTGAACTAATTGTCTTTCCACATCAGATGGAAAGGTAGATTTCCAACATCCGAGACCTTTCAAATTGGACTCCAAAATTTTGTTACTATCCAAAGCATGCCTTCGGAGCGTTGCTTGAGGGATACCAAATGTTTTTGATGCCAATAACCAGCCCATTTTATTGCCGTAAGCCAACGCCCTAAGCCGAGGTCCGTTCCTTCCGCCGGTCTACAGGCGGGGGAGCCTTTGGGTTGGTTGCTACACACACTTTGCTCCTGGCTGAGAGTCTTCTGCGCTTGCATTAAACCATACATGTCCGGTGACTCTTGAAAGGCTATTAGGACCCGAAGAATTTAAGTATTCGGAAAAAAAATCGGTTTTTGGTAAAAAAGTCTTTAGCGTTACTGTTACTGTACAATCAACTTGCCAAGAAGAAACTCTGTCTGTTAATAAAAATTGATTAGTATTCATTGTTTCTATTTGAGCCCATCTTTTACACTACTCTCTATTGTCATATATTCCATTGATTATTTCTTCTTTTAAATTTTGCTAACAAATGATAGCCCCAGACGTTTTTCTCAAGTAGAATGTTGTCATTTCTCAGTGGAGTACTACTATAGCTAAAAACTTTTGGAGCAGTGCAAGCCTTGTACTTTATCAGTTTTGAACTGAAAGTAATTTCAATTCCATATCTAAAAATCCGTAAACATTAGATTTATTTTTAGTTATTATAAATAGTAAACTGCCAGGAAAAAAGATGCCAAATTATACTAATAGATTGTACTACGCCAGAATACGAATTTTCAAAATGGTTGTTTTATTTTTAAATTTGAAGAGCAATCAACTTACATCTGGCTCACATTTGATAAACACTGCCGTAACTTCAATCTGTGAGTTTCCCTCTTGTTTCGTATTTAAATCATCATCGACTTCTTTACAGTAAACCAAAGTAAATGATTGAAAAAATAACAATGACACTAACCCTGAAATTACAATTCCATTCAAACATTTTTTAAAACATTATTACGTTAAATTACTGACTTCCTTACCGCTTTTCAATATGGAGTTCCTATAAAATCGTAACATTTTGATAAAATATATCGTGCTAACAACAAATCACGATGTCACACATGAAAAATTCTTCCTTTCCATGTCAAAGAAAAAAGGTCAAGAAATGCAAGAAATCTCTGCTTAAAATATTGAATTGCAACCTTTTTCGGAAAAAATGTACCGATTTTAAGAACGGTGAACTACGGAAATGGGATAAGTCCAGCTGCGGTAACTTCTTATGGGATAACTTTGACCAGTTGTTACATTGTTTTACCAGAAATCCAATTCCCGGGAAAAGGACCCGTATTCCTTAGTGTTGTACATCGGCGGCGGTAACCATTTACCGTTTCAAGGCCACGTCTACCAGTATCTGTTATAGATACTGCGACAAAAGTGGCCTGCACATTGCCATTTTAGTATCGATCAAACAAATGTATTTTGGTTGATCCATGCATTTAATTTAGTTAGCGTTAGTTAGTAAATATTTAATTTGATGATATCCTTTCGGACCATTGCGTTGACTTCTTAAAATGTTGAATTCCTAAAATGTTAAATGTTCATTTATGTTGATTTCCCGGAGACATCACGGAGTCCGGTCAATCGGTTTATATTTTGTTTAATATACCTACATTAATAGCCTTTTGGAACATTACTTTAATAAAAAGGAAATATCACCTATACACATCCTAAAAAACTATTAAATTAAAACTAGGTTTTAAGTCATAGTAATTATTTTTTTCAATATTAAGTCAACGTAATGGTCCCAAAGGAATGATGATACTAATATCAATAGATTTCCAAAAAAGTTTATTTCTTTTGTACTTGATAATTACGAATTCCCGGAAATGAAAGAGTTCCCGGTTTCCTGCTAATGAAAAGGCCGGGAATGGAAATGCTCTAGAACTACAATAAAATAATAATATATTCATTTATCTTTATTTATTTCAACCAGATTAAGTATACTTAAATTTCACAAGGTCATAATTCAAATGAGAAAAGGATTATGTATTATAGAATTTATTTATAGAATATGTTCACTAATAATTAAAAAGATACAATAAATTAAACATTTGAAGCGACGACAATAAGAAAAGGTAACAAAATCCGTCTCTCATTTCAAGTCTTAATATTTATACATAAAAAATAAAATATTGATCGTGTTTCTATAGAGAAATGAATACTCATCGAACTCGGAAGTGATTATCGTCAGCCATCGATTATTTCTACTTTTTAAATACTGGCAATTAAATGAGTAAAACTCTATAAACTTTCTATACAGGGTTAAATAAGAAATACCCGCATGCTCTTAACACAAGTTACGAAACCACAATATTCGTAAAAATTAACAACTTTAGTTCTACTACTTTCAAAATTCTGCACATTTCTTTCATACAAAGGGGTCAAATGACTCATTCGCACCGCGTGGGGTACACAGTACTCACGGACCGATTTACATATAAATCCAATAGTAGCGGTTCGATTAGCAGCTGTTTAAGAATGAAATGTATTAACGTTAAACAATTTAATTCATTTATAAAATTTAAACTTTTTTTGGGAAAAATATCGAATTTAGAAAAAAGTTATAGAGTAAAATTTGTTAGTTTTAATGATAGAAAGTCAGTATTAAGAGGGTGCCGGCATTTTTTTATTTAACCTGTATAATTAAAAAAACGTCTACACGATCGACACACAAATACTACACTTTGATCGGAAATCCTTTATCTGTGACAAAAATATAAAATAGAACCTACAAATATTATAATAAGATACGCACATTAATAGTCGCCTAACATTAATAAAAAATCAAGTAAAAAGACCTAACCAATTAGGAACATTAGTCAGCATAGTAATTAACTGTACACGATACATTGTCAAATATTTCCCCTAACTCAAAAATGAGCAGTTTTAAGAAAATTATTTCAACACTGGTCCAACTGAATTTACTCTAATGAATACTATCGAACGCGTCTAAAATGCATTCGGATCATGTTAATAAGACCGTTGATTTATTCCCACTTAATCCATTGAGAAATCCCACGATGGGCAAAGGGGTTTTTCCCAACTTTCTTATGGGACAAGTGGGAATTTCATTGAATTAAAAATTCGTACTAGTCTCATTTTGGAATGCTGTATGCTTCAGTGCTTAAAATTTTATTAAAGGAAAATATAATTATATCACAAATCTTAATGTAAGGTACATGACAAAAATATTTTATCTCGGTATTAATTAATATGTCTAAACTTGTTGCATATTGTACTTTCCCACTGCACTGCACATCATACAATGAGATTGCAACTATTGGCGCTTTAGAATCATGCTTCCTGTTTATAGATAATCTGTTACATATTTTCACAATTATTATTCACAGCTTAATTTATGCGCTATATTTATATTATACCTATCGAGATCTAAAAGGCCCGTTTTGACAGCTAGTTACGACAATAGAATGTAACTTAGGATGAAATCAACAAAATAATAAAAAAATAATTATTAACTTTTTGGGTTCAAAAAATACTCTTTATTTCGCGCGTTAAATAATATGTAAGAACATATTGCAAGTATTTTTTTTCACGTAATTTCCAAAGTAACATGTAATTTTGAATTGCTACGAAACGTCTCAAAAACAGTTACGTTCTCGGTCCTTTTCTTTTTAAACAATAGATAGTGCTGTAACTAATTTGATCGCTGATTTTCACCGGCTATATTCGATTCCATATTAACATAAATAATATAATGAAATAATTTTAACGTTTTATTAACCCTTTAAGTGAGCTTAATGGTGGACCTCTATTGCCAGTAACACAAGTACAGGATCGTGTCGCAGATGCACTTGGAATAGGCAAAAAAACGATACGGACCATCACGATGGAAAAGTATGGTCCTTCCGGTAGTGAAGAAAACGTATTACGTACGCCTAAAAAGAGGAAGGAAAGCAAACCTGTAACAGGTATGGACACATTCGACTGCTGTGAAACGAATACTCTGCTGTGAGTAAACTGTTAATATCGCTTCAAGAAGCTGGCTTGTTTACTGGCAGTTCTTGGTGGCTAATCACAATTATGAAACAAATTGGTTTCAAATACAAAAAGACCCACAAAAGAAAGATTATGATGGAAAGACATGATTTAATATTGCAGTTTCATTTTTGAGAGAAATGAATAAAATTACTGATCGGGATAACGTCATATTTATCGACGAGACATGGTTGAACTCCAATCATACAGTGCCGCAGTCCTGGACAGACGATACGAAAGCATCCTGCTCTAAAGTGCCAATAGGGAAAGGTGGACGCCTAATAATTGCTGGACGCCATGCTGGATCAGCCAGGGGAGGTTTAGTGAATAATGCTTTACTTGCATTCGAATCGAAGAGTACGAAGGAATACCACAAAGAAATGGACGCTGATAAATTTAAAGAGTAGTTTACAACAAGTTTACTTCCGAACCTCCCCGAACAATGTACAATCATTATGGACAATGCATCTTATCAGTCAGTGAAAATTGATAAAGCGCCTACTCGGGCAAATAAAAAGGCTGATTTGGTGGCATGGTTGCAAAAAAATGGTATTGAAGCCGACATAAAGTTATTGAAATCAGAGTTATTGAAATTGGTAAAAGAAAATAAACCTGTAAAACTTAGATATGAAATCGGTGAAAGGCGCTTGAGCACGGACATTAAATTCTAAGAACACCGCCGTACCACTGTCGATACAATGCTATTGAATTAATTTGGGCTCAAGTTAAAGGTTAGTATTCCAGTTAATTGTTCTTTATTAATATTATAAGTTTTTTATTAATATGAGTGAAGGAAGATTACATTACCAAAACAATTTCCTTACAGGTTACGCAGTACGCTAAAATACTCAGCCACCGTTCTCTACTAAGAAAATTATGACGTTATTGAAGGAAGCTTGTGACAACATTACAAAGGAAGACTGGGCAAAAGTAGTGCAAAAAACAATAAAGGAAGATTTTGACAGAGACGTCAATATTGATAATTTAATTGAAAATGAAATATTTATACAGGCGACGATAGCTCAACTGACAATTTTGGCTCTTCTTCTGGCGAAAGTGAATAAAGATTATAATTAATAATTATGAAGCGATTTGTTTTATTTTTGCTACAGAACTCAGGTTTTCTTGTGTTTCATTGTATCATTCTATCACTTTCTAGAACTTAAAACTCAAAAAAAAAAAAAACGATTAAACTTCATAATTTAGAATCAATTTTTCGTGATAATCGGACACTCAGGGTACCGATCTCTTTGGTTCGCATCCCTAATTACGTCATAATGATAGGTGTCAAAACGGGCCTATTAGATCTCGACGATTATAGCAACAAATTTCATCAAACTGGTAACATTTTTTTTTATTTTACCTAAAATATAAATTTATTCCTAACAATGTTTTTCTTCAAATAAGTAACTTAATCAGTATTCTGAAATAAGACTAGTGAGAATTAAATATAATTTCCACTTGTCCCCTGATGAAAAAAATGGCACTTTTGCCATCGTGGGACTTTTCAGTGGGATAAGTGGGAATAAATCACATTTTTATTAGTGATTCCTTAAATACCTTATACCACTTGATAGTTTTGCATGCATCAAATGTTACTATTACAAATCTGTCATTTTTCGTAGTAAGGGGACAAATGTTCATAGAAATATGCGCAAAATATTATTGGTTAGATCTTCTTTTAACATCGTCAGACCATCACATATTAGAAATTACTTATAATATAATGCTACGTGATTTATTTAGTCGCAAGTACAATAAATTTCAATATTTTTTTGGATTGTCGGTTACTTAACTGTCAGGAATGTTAAAGTACCAGCGTTGCAAGATAATGTTTATTTAAATATATTTTATAACTTAAATTGCGTAGTCCATAGAGGTCAGAAAAACGAATGACTCAAATATGAGCAAAGCGTGTGTAGTCAGAAATCCGTAGAAGTTAATAACCGAAAATGAGAAAACTGCACATCTTAATTCGTCCTCCTTTTTGTACTTAAATCCAAAATAATTTGTCAAATACTAAATGCCTAGATATGGCAACACAATGATCTGGCAACGCTAGGTAGTCAGTTACATCAGCCGTTTTACATAATTATATAGTGTTATTCATTTTTCAGCACGATACTGTATGCCGATGAGATCAACTTACCTGGTGTATAAATGGGCAACAAATAAGCCAAATTCAACAAAAACATAATTTTTAGTCGTTCAGACTTTAACACATTAATGAAAAAAATTACTGAGGATTTCCGCACATAATAACTAAATCAATAGGCATTACACTAAAGAGTAAAGAAGCTTCTTAGCCCTCAACGTGCACATCCCTCGTCGTGTAATTCTAGGACTCGGGGTCCGTAGACGTGTATGTTGTAGCGGCCTTGCTTGTCTGAAAATTTCCCAATAACTAAGTATTTTGAAAAAGCGATGATTGCAGAGGGGTATCCCTTCTCGACTCGCATTCATGAAGTCGCGAGTTCAAATCCTTGGTTTGTACTAATGAGCTTTTATTTAAATACAGATTTTTCAATTATCACTAGCACGATGATAATGATAAAAGAAAACATCGTGAGGTGAAATTGTGTATTACATGGTAACGGTAATCGGAGATGTATCTGAAGATATCTTCAATCTGTCTAGTTTGACAATTCAAACAGTCACAGAACAACAAGATAAATGAAACAAGCTTTTAATACCATGCTGTAGCTGGGTACTTCAAGATAAGCTGTAATTATCACAACATAATGTATTTTGGAGGGGGAAAGTGCATGGTGCAATCCCACGACTTCTTTGCGCGCTCAACTGACCAACCCCTCTCTCACAGGAGAAATGTACTGCAATTCCCACTTTATGATATTCCCTAATGTAGTGAGAGATAAGCCAGAGCCAATTCCCATCTTATGCTATCATTTCCTATTTTCCTAACTATTTCTCCAAATTCATTCCTATATCACCAAAGGTGGGCATGCCAACGGGGTGTGCCAACGTTTGTTATTCTGGACTGATCTTGGCATGTATCGCGGAATTCCATTGGCGACAGTATCCATTTATCAACTGGTGGATTGTATGCCCGTCTGTCGCCATTTTGCGTTAATTAAGAAACATGTGTGCGTTACCTCGCAGCTGTCGTAGAACTGCATGGCCGTGTCGGTGTCCGGGAAGGTGATAGCGACCGTCTTGTTGGCGGGCTCGTTGCTCGTATAGTCCACGCCGGCCCACGAGCACCCGTTGCCGATCAGCTGCAATCACATACAATTATATAATAAGAGTAAAATCACACTTGCAATAATCGCTGTGCAATTAGTTGGTTGCGTCAATCGAAAGAAATGTATGAGGTCAAATAGGAGTGTACATTTGCAATTAATTGTAATGCGATTTGGGGACGACTTTTTAAATTGCAGTAATTTTCTATACAAAACTAAGATCGCGCGCGCATTACGCGACAGTTTAAACTTTGTTATCTTTTTACGCAATCGCAGGACGCAAAATATCGAGTAAATTATTGAAAGTGTCACGACTCATATGGGATAAGTTCTTAAATCGGAATACAATGTAGGAAATTTTCCTTTTATCTTCGGCAAGTAGTTGATAAACCTAGTGTCTTCTTTTTTCGCCATTTTTTCTTACTATCACAAGGAAATCCATACGTGAAACGAAGCGCAAGAATCGCAATTCGAAACACAATTAATTGCAAGAGTGTGATGTGTCTGCAATAGTTGTACGACGACGAGATTATTGCACAGCTACTATTGCAATAGTGTGTTCCACCTTAACCGTAACCAGACCTTTTATCGTGCACTGCTGGACACCTTGTGCACATTATTTTGTGTATGGGGGATGTATGGCCTTAAACGGCACGCTATATCTGTGATATAGCACTATGGACATTTGCACCAACATAGCTGAGCAGGGATATAAAGACCCATACTGAAAGCACAGAATACTACCACGAATGTACTGCATTTCCCATTTTATCCTATTCCCCCAATGGTATGTACGTGTTTTGATAGTGAGTGAGATATGCCGGAGCCAATTCCCATTCCATCTAATTTCTTTTTATTCCATCAAATGGAGAGTATAAATACTTTTTATTCCATCAAATGGAGAGTATAAATACTTTTGATTCCCCACTCCGCCATCCCTCCAAGGAGGATTTGGAGGTATAATGGCATGCGGGTAACTCTTCGCATCGCAGATGTCCATGGGAGCGACATTATCCACTTATTACCGGGTAAGTGGAGACTGTCATCTAGTCTGCCACCTTTTTTCTTCTAAAATAAACGCAGTGTAACGAGCACGCGGATGCACCGTAACCAAACTCAAGAGAAAGTGCATGAGGACCACATCCCTTAAAACGGATCACTGGCCAAGTGGATTGCCTAGGGCCTAATCCATTCTTTTAGAGGTGCTTCCTCAGGAGTAAGGTATAGTCGCTTGTTAAAACACCCAACCAGATGGTGCTATTCTAACGCCGACTGATATCACATGGGCTTATGTTTCTGGTGTAACACCTGTACAAAAAAAATATGAGCGTGTAACGAGCACATACCTGGAACTCGGTGTCGGTGTGTATGAGCATGTCGGCGAGTATCTCGCCGGTGGCAGCGTCGGTGAGCAAGATCTTGGGCGCGCAGAACTCTTGGTCGAAGAGCACCTGCACGTGTGCCTCCTCGCACTCGCGCTGCTCGCTACCGTCATCCGCGTCGAGTATCACCGCGTGGCCGGAGCACGAGTAAAACGCGGTTGACTCGTCCTCCTCCTGTAAGTCATTTACGTTTTTTTTTCAATGACTTTTTGAATTCAATGTTTTTTTTAATATGACTATAGCGCAATTAATCTAAAAAATTTAAAGCGAGAATATTTATGTAAACAGAGGTGAGAACCTTGCAAAAAAATATGTCATATTAACTTAGCGATTTGTGACAAAAACAAAGTTATTTTTTTGGCCCTTCTATGGATACATCTGAATTAAATAAACACTAAAGTAGAGTGATTGCATGCCAGAGTGCTTTTTCATCATAATAATGCACCTGCGCATCGGTCTGATGTTGCAGGCGCTGCCATCCGAACGGCTGGGTTCCAGTTGATGCAGCATTCGGCATATTCTCCGGAGACCTAACTCTTAGTGATTTTCACCTTTTTACCAATTTGAAAAAAACACTTGCGTGGTATAAAATTTCACGGAGATTATGAGGTCATGTGTGCTGTAAAGTCTTTTTTCGACACCCAGGATCAAGCCTTTTTTCCAAGGGAATTGAGCTAGTTTCAAAACGTTATTCAAGGTGTATTAGATTAGAAGGTGATTATGTTGAAAAATAAGTACAATTTGGATATACGTTTCCTAAAGTTTCAATACTTTTCCAAAAATATATTGATCAACCTAGTATTTTAAAAGTACAATAGTAATAGTTTGTTTTGATAGAAAAAATAATAATTTTTACATACATAATTCGATATTTTGGAATCATATAAGACAGATTCATTCTGATTAGAATTATCTAGTAATTGAAAATAAAAAGAGGTAATGCTGATAAAAATTTCAAAATCAATAGATTGACTTTAATAAAAAGGCACTAAAACATTCAATAATAAATAAATCTATAACAGTAATAAAGACTGCATCAAAACTCGTGAAATTTATATATTATTTTTTGTAACAATAATATATACATACCTCATAAATATCATAGTCCTCGTTGTGGTCATAATCATGTTCATACTCCTCCTCTTCATCCTCTGCAGCCTCGTCCTCCTCGTGTTCTTCCGGCTCTGTCAACAAAGCATGGCTCCCTTCGCCTTGATACCCATCATCACTCTTGTCTTGCACGGCTTTCGTGGCGGTTCGTATCGGCACAGTTTGAGATGCAGTTTGCTCATTAGCAGCAATTGCTAACGCCGTCAGTTGCTCCACTCTCGCCATCATGGCTGAGTCAGCGCGCACACTGTCCTCCAAGTGTTTAGGAACTCTTAGTGCGGGGGCTTTTTGCGTTTCCTTCTCACGTATGACTTGCGCGGCAGCCGCTTGTAGTTTCTGTTCACAAAAAATGATGGTCATTTTGGCCAGAATATCCAATAAAAATCACATTAATACTAAATGAAAGGTTTAAGCTTAAATTTTTATTATGGCAACAAGGCTCTAAAGTACCGGGGAAATGAGATATCTGCCTTACAAGTATCTTTAGTAGAGGTAGACAATATAACCACCGACGGAAGTCGGGCCGAGGTTAGGTCTAGACCGTAACTTTGGATGGTGCATCCTGTGAAGAGAACTTTTCCATCCAGGGTGGCTAATCTGAGCACACCAAAGGTGTACGTACTGTCCCGGAATAAGCTAAATGCGCGCGTGGTGTGAGGTGTGGGGACACGAGCACCCCCCCCCCTCCCAGCCGTCTCGCCGCATTTGTGCCGGTTAGTTAAGTGATGCGCTTGCTCGCTTTCTATTGTTTCTCTTGCGTCATCGATATAACACGTGTTGGATAGTTTTTTACTATACTTACTTGTTAAAATGAGCGACCAAACCTGATTCTGACTTGTCTGCATCAGGTGTTACAAGTGATGATTGTAGTGACTAATATTCATTCAAAACAATATGATAGTCTTTTGTGTCTTTTAGTACTTTTAAGTTATTTTTTATTATTATTATTTATTTTTTATTATTATTAATAATGTAATGCGTAGTAGATTTTTGTTGTTATAATATTGTTTCTTTTTTATATTTCTCTCAATTAGTAATTTTTGTATTTTTTTCTTTTTGTTTTTTAGAAACTTTATTTTTGAAAACTAAATATTAAATACCTATTTAAAACTAAAAATTATGTATACCTACTTACTATATTATCTAATGTGCTATAAATAATAAATAAATAAATAATGAAAGTAAATAAAAATAGTAAAAAATAAGTGATGTTTTTTATAATTACATAGTCGTGTGTTTTATTTTTGACTGCGATATTTAAATTAAAAATATCGACTTTTACCAATATCGATATACCTATCTTTCGCTAAGATCATTGTAGTACAACACTAAAAACAAGTGACATAAAACGGTTACATTCCTTCCGCGCGCATTCAACTCGTTCTGGGACTATACCTATATGAGAGCGAGCATGACCCACCCGTTATAAGCTCGGATCTTATTAGGGCCCGATTTTATCATTAACTTTTTCATTTACCAAGCACTATTTTTACAGATGCCCCAATAATCTGGGAAACATAACGTGTTTATCGTAACTGTAGGTTATAATTATAATAGTCAATAAGTTTGACATCCATGACAGGCCACGTTCCATACAAAAGTGCCCATGATTCTTTACTTTTCACTTATTGTCATAATGCAATAGATATGCAATCTTATTCTTATATTTATTATACAGGGTGAGATAAAAAATACCTACGCTTAGCACTGAATTTTTGTTCTAACAACTTTTGTTGTATAATTTTGTAAAATTCAGCACATTTACTTTTTCATACATCACTTACTGACTGGGACCGCTCGGATACACTTGCACTGACTGACATAGCTCTAGGTGTCTTATAGTAGCGGTTGGATCAGCAGTTGTTTATAAATACAGTGTGCAGAGTTGGTGTTCGTAGCAGTGTGTAGTGCAGATTAACAAATCCAGTGACTTCATTTAATTAAGATTATTTTTAGAAAGTTACAGGTCAAGTTAATAAAAGCGTGCTAAAATAACTTATTTTTTTGGGAAAATTCAGAAAAAGGTCGTAGTGCAAAAGTTAAGTTGTTAGTTTTATTGATTGAAATGTACTGTTTAGGGTGTAGGTATTTATTATAATTTAACCCTGTATAAGCATTTATGACATTATCTGAGAAAAGAGAGTTTGTTGTCTGTTCTAATTTATCAGATATTGAGATTTAGTGAAATTTAAAAAAAACTGTTAGAGCATGTTTCTATTTAAACACAATCTTGTAACAATGAAATTTTAAGTCAAAAAATCTAAACTAAAATCAATAAGTCCTTACAGACATTAAGGTTGCTTTGGTCAGATAACATCACATATGGTTTGTAAATTGTATTATTTTTTTGTATCATATATTTTTACGATTATATTATTATGTAGGTATGTATAACGGCTTAACAAACGTAGTTCGGCTTAACAAATAGACGGAGAGCTGGCTACGAAAATTAAAAATGATAAGGTGCAGTGAAAAATTTTATATAAAAACCTTCCTTACCAGCTGACAAGCACATAGCGCTGCAGCCAGAAGTCGCTCCTGGGGAGGGAAGCGTGGGGGGGCGGTCAAACGCGTTATTTTTAATCAAAATAAAATCTTAAAGTGCAGTTCTGAAATTTTGTGTAGTTATAGTTTTTAACTGTAGAAATTGCGTAAAATTATTGCCAGAAGTCTAGGTCGGGGATTAAACGTTGCCAGAAGTCGGTAAAGTTGTAAAAAAAATGTTCAAATTTTAATGTCAAGGTGCAGTGCTGGCGATTTTGTTTTTATATTATTTATGGCTTAAAAAAGCTGGATATCAATTGCCAGAAGGCAAAATGATGGCTAAGTATATGAAAAATGATTATATTATATCGGCAGAAGTTGGTAAAACGGAAAGCAATTAGTTAAAATTTAAATAATAAGGTGCAGTTCTGGTAATTTGTTTGTTTCATTGTTTATACCGTTAATCAACCATATATGCAATTGCAGAAGGCTAAGTGAGGGAAATGCATAAAAAAACCATAATAATCATTATGCCGAGTGCTCACTCGGCATAATGATTATTATGGTTTGTTAAATTTATTATGTTATTATGGTATGCTGAGTTGTTAAAACCGTAAAACCGTTGACAGATGTGTGCGAGTGTATATACATTATACGTATACAGGGGTCCTTCATTGTAGAAGGAGCATTGACCGCTAGAGTCCGTCCATCAAGCGTCATTTTACGCAATTTCTACAGTTAAAAACTATAACTACACAAAATTACAGAACGGCACTCGAAGATTTTATTTTGATTAAAAATTAACGCGTTTGACCACCCTCCACGCTTCCCTCCCCGGGAGCGACTTCTGGCTGCAGCGCTATGTGCTTTTCAGCTAGTAAGGAGGGTTTTTAAACAAACATTTTCACTGCACCTTATCATTTTTAATTTTCGTAGCCAGCTCTTAGACCAAAACTTTTACTCTTAACAAACTACTATCAGGGTGTAGAGGTGTCATCACATTAGATGACTTACATTACTTCTTCCAAACTATCGGGTGATGCTTGATATTCTATTAAAAGGCTGCATGTACTTTGCATAATTTGTTATAATGGTACTTCCGAACTGCTCCGATAAAATTCGAGATATGCCGATGGGACTTCTTTAGATAATTGTTGTATAGCCAGATGTTAAATTACGTATTCATACTGTCCAATCGCTATCACAAAGCATTAACAAACACGGTTGTAAAGATATAAAGACAGGATACCATACCTTCAACCTGTATCTCTCCACTGCTGGATATAGGCTCTCCCAAGGACCGCAACCACACTCAGTCCTCTGCTCGTCTCATCCAGCCACTACCGCCGACTTTTTTCAAGTCATCAGTCCATCTGGCTGGAGGGCATCCCACGCTAGGTTTACCGGTCCGTGGTCTCCATTCCAGGAGTCGTCTAACCCATCGTTTATAAAGACAGGACAAAGTTGAATAATTGTATACCAACCCGCACGCACTCGACGACTTTATCTCTGAAGGCAGTCGCCAGGTCTACGTTCTTGAAGCGCACCGCAAGTAATTCCTGGTCGCCAGCCGCGGTCTCCGCGTAGTTGCGCCCCACCCAAGTCCACGCGGTGTCAGAGTTCTTCATTGGGTGGAGTTCCAGGTCCATGAATAGCAGCATGTTCAGTACAGCTTTGTGCACCTGAACACATTTTAATGAAATATTTATCACCACATACTATCATCTGCTCTATACAGTTTACTCTTTTCTTTACTATACATACTGTCTATACTAAAATATTCTATACATTTTTTTGTAGAATCAACTGCCCTTCATTTGCATATTCCATAATACCCTCTATGGCAGGCAAGGCTTTTGCATATTCCATAATACCCTCTATGGCAGGCAAGGCTATTACATTACTTACGTGAGGCTGAACAAGATACATATAAGGTCACAATAATCATTACTCAATGAAAATAATAATAGATTTGTCTATAATTCTGTAAATTTCAGAAAATTTTCATGAGCAAATTCCATGATTTTAGGGTTGGGGAATTGATCAGTTGCATCCTGTATAGTTCCTCTACTACATTGACCACGCTCTACACCATTGCCGTATGGTGTCAGTCGACTTTAACATAGTACCACCACATCTGTTCCCGTAGGTGTCGTAAAAGGAGACTAAGGGATAACAAAGCGGTTACCACGAGTCCTTAGGAACTACACCACTTTTAAAAAGAGTCAACTCGCCAACCTCCTTCGCCAGCGTGGCGTTTTAGGGTCATAATATATCCCTCATGCATGAGGAGGCTCATGTTCAACAAAGAATACTAAAGGGGCTGAGTACGGTTATCTTGTATGTATAGTACAAAATGATCGAAATCGAACATTCGCTCCACCCGCATGCTGGTTAAACAGATTCAGTTACGCAAGTTGATTGTTTGTTGTGGCAAATTAACCAAGTATTTGAAGTAGGGTATAAATTACGACAAAAATATTTTCATCGATAATACGCGCTCTCAAAACAAATTTCACACCTAAATGACAGAGTTCTCACCACTAATTCGATTACTTTGTGTGATTTGATTAAGTCTAATATTAAGCTGTGACAGAACCAGTAGGATAATTTGCGATTAAGATCCTTAATTCAGATTTAGAAAAAAATATGTATAACGATCATTAAATCATTGCATTTTTTTAAATATTATCGTTAAAAATGGTATCGTCGGCCCAACTAACGTCACTCCAACATGCACCAGCGCCGCCATTTTGTGCCTTCAAAACAATCAATCGTTTGTACTCGTGCGCACAGACTACGGTCCCCTAGTATTTGCTGTGTAGTGTTTTTTTTTGTTACCCAGCTGTCTTCTGTTTGTTGTTCCTGCTTATTGGCTAAGCAGTAAACACTCTTGAGTCTAACAGATGCACCGAATAACGGAACAACCAAAGGAGACGCTTCAAGACCCTAGCTGTCTTCTTCAACGTAATGAAGGATTTTGATAAAGTCTTGCACAACAGTTTAATCTGTAAACTGTACCAAGCAAGATTTTCGCGGAAAAACGTATTTCGTGACCTTTGACTTTGAATATCTCAAAATGCACACGCGATGTCAATGTCAATTTTTGATTTGTTGTTTAGAATAGTATTACAAGGGTACATGGGAAAATGAAACCTAAAATTACAGGGCTATACATACAATAATGTCATATATAACGACGAGACAAACCACTTTGTATAAAATTGCATTATTATGTTAACAATATATGTAGTTTATTTATTTAAAGAAAATGTGTTAGTACATTACCTGTTCACGTCTTAGTAACAGTCGGTAGGTTTTTCTTTCTGGATGGTACAATAGTTTTAGTTCGCCCACGCCACGTTCTTTCCACTCTCGCGAATCATCGTAGCGGTACAGTTTACAGCGTTCCCCAAATATTTTTTCCTGGAAATTATATAAAATTACACTATACTAAAATTCTATGTATGTATGTAATGAATTCTATGTATTACAAATATATACTAGAATAAAAATATAAGGTACTGTGACTGTGTCGTATGTTTATCAGATTTTTATTTTACAAAAAAAGGGAGGCTGCTAACAAACCTTACAGTGGCTCAATAATCAAAAATTTAACATGAGGTTGTGGCGCTAAAACGCCACGCTAGCCAAGCGGATTGGCCAGACCACTGTTTTAGAGGTGGTGTAATTCCTCAGAGCTTGTGGTAGTGGGTTTGTTATCCTTGTAGTCACCTTGACCGTATGGTGTGGGCGGCTTTAGAAAAGCACCACCTAATCTCTTCTTGATGGTGGCGTAAAAAGCGACATTAGTTGCTTTTTACATTGGTATTAAGTAGAATTTTAAAAAATAGGTTTGCGACCTTGTATGCATTGGAAAGCATTTGAATTAAAAATATGAATTCAGTATGCCAATCCGGTTGTTTAAATTCAACCTTCTAAGTTGATATTCCAGAATTCTGAAGAAGCTAATTTATCATTATCATATAACAGTTATATTAAAGTAAGCCATTCTGCGACTCCTTTAATTTCTAAAACCTGTAAAACTAATCATTTTTTAAAAATTAATGTATAATTTAAATTTTCTCTACTTAAAAAACACTTCCCTACTTCTCCTTATCATCTAAACGTCGCCTGGAAGAAATCGCTTTAGCCATAAGGTCGCCGGTTGTACTTCTAATTATTTGTACTTTATATTCCTCTGTATATCTGGGTTTAGTCATGAAAAGGTGGCAGCCCTAGAATAGTAGTGCAAAGAAATAGTCACCTCATCCTCTTCACCGGTGGTGACAATAATTTTATTCGGCAGAGGCACGATGGGCTCATAGTGGGGGTCGTACTCGTCGCCGGCGCCGCTCACGTCCGCATCCTCGCCCACGCTCTTCTCACCACCAGGCTGTTGGCCACTCAAGAACAACTGTTGCCCAGCCCCTTCCCATTTGAAGTCCGGGTATTCTAGAAAACCATTATTATTACACATGTTATCTGGTCATAAATTAGTATATATTCTAAAATGAAATTGAGTTTGTTCTTGTTTATATACATACAAACTCAAAAACTACAGCACCAATTTTGATAATTCCAACTTTTAGGAGGCTAACTTATGCAGATGGACAATGGCTATGTTTGGATTTCCTATGAAATCATTATACCATCTGAGCAATGCCCGTGCGAGTCGCTACCCTAATAATCAAACAATTAAGTTTAAATGACAGATTTTATCATTTTAGTCCTAGTTTAAAATAAATATTCTCATTGCAATTAAACAACTTTTAACGGTTTAAATCGCGTATATTTGACATGATTTATATCCCGACGTTTCGAACACTTTGCAGTGGACGTGGTCAAACAACAACATTGTCAACCCAATGTCAACAACATTGGGCAAACAAAGAGGAGCATCGGTATCCGGATAAAAGAACACATAGCTGACATGAAGAACAGACGCTCGACCAAGTCTGCAGTTTGTGAACATGCTCTGGACAAACCCAACCATTACATTCGATTTGATAATCCACAAATCCTCGCTAGAGAGACCCGGTACATGCCAAGAATGTTACGCGAGGCTATTGAAATTAAGAAACACCCAAATTTCAATAGAGAAGATGGTTGGCAAGTACCACCAGCTTGGGATCCAGTCATTAAATTAATTAAATCACAAGGCCAACGCCATACTGCAAGACCTCTGGACACCGTGAGCGAATACTGCGTGCATAGGGAATGTTATGATTAAAAAAATTTCAGACGGTAGTTCAAAAAATTTCAGACGGTAGTAATAATTTCTTAATAACTCAAGTGACAAATAAAATCAATTAGTCACCCCGTGACCACGTCCACTGCAAAGTGTTCGAAACGTCGGGATATAAATCATGTCAAATATACGCGATTTAAACCGTTAAAAGTTGTTTAATTGCAATGTATAGTAATCGCGAAAACCTAAGAAAATAAATATTCTCATTTTACACTAGGTATTTATCATCATAGCTTATTTGAAAACGTATACACTAAACATAGTTCCACAAGAATGTAGGCTAGAACCGAGTAATTTTTTTATTATACTGTCAGCTGTAAAAGTTCAGATTTACAAAAGTGGTTTAAAATGTCATAAATGTAATAATTAAGACGAAATATCTCCGCATGATCGTGTACAAAAAATGCCTCCACGTAACAAACAATTACAACTTATTTTAACAGTAGTATAACAGTCAAACAATAGCACCACGCCATTTAATTTTTTTTACGATTGAAATGATATGATGCTAAGACTAACTCAATTCTTAGTGACAGCAATGTTATTTCCAACAATTATTATGAATGCAATAAATCTTACTTTGAATGTTAAACTCGGCTGTTGCACTTGATAATGCAGCAAATGACAAATTATTATCCACATTAAGGATTGCTGTGTCTTTGGGTGGTGAATTATCGGTTTTGACATCCTCTGCTTTCTTCTCAGTTGGAACATTTGTTAAAGCCGCATCTGGCTTTTTCTGGTCCATGCCAGCGTTAAAAGTCCACATTGACGACTGATTTGATGCTCTTTCTAACCACGATTTTCCACCAAACAAAGCACTAGTTTGATTACTTGGCGGACCAAATATACTTCCTTCAGTAGCACCAGAAAAGAAGTTGACAGGCTTCTGATCAGAGTCTCCTCCAAATATAGATATTATTTCTGGTTGTTGATTGTCATCTTTTTTAGTATCTGAATTGAAGTTGAATATTGATTTATTTAATGAGGCTCCTGTACTTCCAAAAACGGGTCCGGCATCACCAAACGCTGATTTGCTTTGGGTAAATCCAAATCCAGATTTTGCCTCAGAACTCTTTTCAGTTTCACTTGTATTCTGTGCGGCAAATTTTGGAGGGGCCAATACTTTTTTCGTTGCTGTTGGTGTTTGAGTGTCACCAGAACCAAATAAATTAACTGATTTGCCAAGAGGTGTACCAAAAATCGATTTCTGTTCTCCAAATCCAGTAAATATCTTAGTCTTCTCAGTGTTTTCATTATTGGCTACATCAAAGACGTCATTTTTATCATTGGTTTTAACAGATGATATGGAGCTAGTCTTTGTTAACGCTAAAGGAGTGAATACAGGGGTGGTATCAAAGGTCTTCTTTGAATTGACAGGAGTGCTATAAAGTGAATTAGTAGGGGTTTGGAAAAAAGCGGTTGGCGTTTTAACAGCAGTGGATACAATTTCTGGTTTTAAATATTGTACACTTTTAATTGTTTTGGTATTATCTGTTGTTGAATTAGATTTTGTTTCTTCATCTTCTTCACAACCACGACAACCCTGGCATGGTTCTTTATTTGTATATGTATAAAAATTTTCAGGTAACATAAGTTTCTTCGCCTTCTCTTTCTCTTCTGTAGTGGCCTGAATTTCTCTCACAAAAATAATGTCATCTCCGTTACTATCTGTTTTGTCTGGTTTAATATCTTTAACGTTGTCGGAAATAGAATTTCCTTCTCTGGCCTTATCAATTGCATCTTTGAATTCTAATGCAAGCTCTTTGTTTTGGAATCTTAGACAAAACGTTTGTAAATTTAACTCTCCTTCACTAAAATCGTGAGCTGCAAATATCCAAGTCTTTTCATCTTTTGGTCTATATGTTATTTCGGACGTTAGAGCATGATTTAAACACATTTTCAGGACTTGCTCTCGACGCATAACCACCCTGAAACATGATTTCAAACATAATTAAGGATACATTTTAGAAATATATAGAGAAATTATATTATATTTAGATTTATTAGATACATTAGATAGTACATTTACAAGTATAGACATATTAAACAAAAAATGTACCTTAACTTCCCTGTTTCTTTGTGCTTCAAAAGTTTTACAATACCAATTCCTCTTTCCTTCCACTCGACTGATACAAACATAAACAGTTTTGCTCTGTGGCTGTAAAGTACATTCTCATTTTCCTCTCCTGTCACTACATCAATCTGGAAAAATATTTGTTGAAATATTTGTATTACTATTTATTTTAATTATGAAGAAATGTAAATATAAACTTGAAAAAAATAACGCTCACCTTTTCAGGTAATGGTACCACTGGATTGAAATGAATATGATGTCCTTCATCTTCAGAAGCATATTCATTGCCGTCACTTTCATCACCCTTCTCGCTCTTTGGTGATTTCACACCTTTTTGCGGGCTTTTGGATTTAAATACAAAATCAAAAGTTCCACTCTCCTTACTAACAAAGGAAGTAGCTGAATTTTCTTTTTGCGGAGTTGGTAGCAAAGCTGATTTTACAGTTGCAGCTGTTTTATTATCACCATTGTTTTTAATACTGAAGACTAAGGGTCCAGAATTATCAGAAGACGCTTTTGGTGTTCCAAACACTGTGCTTGTTTGCAATGAAGGCTTTTGATCACTAAAAGATACAACTATGATATTGGAAGCTTTTTCAGGGATTGGCTGAGGTATGCCAAAACTAAATTTGTGTGCTCCTGTACCATCGAATATAGAAGTACTATCAGTCTTTGGTTTCTGATCATTATTCATATTGACAGGAATACCAAAATTAAATTTGGGTCCAGATGAAGTACTATTAAATGGAGACTTCGTAGTTTCCTTTTTAACAGCATTTGGATTCTTAGGATAATTACAAGCAATACATACTTCAATATCACTTCCATTCCTAACAAAACACATTTTGCAGTTCCAAGTTCCTTCCTTGGGTTTAAATTTATCTCCCCATCCTGAGACTATAGGCACAGTGGTACTATGGGATATCAGTGTTGTTTCCTTTTTGGTTAACTTAGGCTCTTTTGGACTGTTACAAGCACAACAGGTTTCTACAGTTGCTTCATTACGAATTAGGCACTCTTTGCATTCCCAAGTACCTGCTTTAGGCTTAAATTTCTCCCCCCCCAAGAATATTAGCGGTGGTGTGACTTTGGTAACTTCGTTTGTATCATTTTGGCGTGGTGCCTCACAACAAGCGCACTGCGAGAAACTTATCAAATTATTTGTGTAACATGAATTACAATACCAGGATCCCTGTTTAGGCTTAATCTTATCACTTAAACCAGTTTGATTGTTCTGTCTCGCAGCATTTTGTTCTTCTTTTGCAGCCTTTGATGTATTCTTCATTTTTAATTGCGCCAATTTAATTGTTTCAATAAAATCATCACAAGCTTTAACTGTTTTGAATCGAAGGCATAAAGTTTCTGGTACCAAATAACCTTCAGAAAAATCTTTCGCACACCACGTCACAGCTTTGTCCATATTTGGCATTTTTTGAAAAACCATATCAACTGTAATGGAATGATTACAACACACTTTCATAACTTGTTCTCTTCTCATCAAAATACGAACTTTTTGAATGTTGTGCTTGTGCTCCAGTAATTTAATGATGCCAAGCCCACGTTCCTTCCATTCTTTGCTGGATGTATCAAACCTCAATAGCTTAGCACGATGTTCAAATAAAATATTTTCGTCTTCTTCACCAGTTTTTTGTTCAACTAGTGCAGGTAAAGGAACAACTGGTTTGTACTCCACTTGTGGTTCAAATTCCTCTACTGTATCAGAGCTGTTAAATTGATCTCCTGTTTTCTGGTTTGGTGACGCACTTGTGTTAGATATAAAACCAGTAGTATTCAAGAAACCACTGAATGGTGAAGTTGTATTAGTCTTAAGGTTTAAGCCACTGAAGACATTAACCTTGACTGGTGTTGACTCAACAGCTTTAGTGTTGTCAACTGTTGAATCTTGTGTCACAGATTTAAATGTTGGGGTGGTGCTAAAAGTGAAACCACCTATAACTGTCTTTACTGGATGGGAATCTGTTGGCTGCCCAGGACTCTCCTTTATCGACTGAGACCAATCTAGTTTTAGATTGCCTTTTGGTTTTGAGGCACTAAGGTCAACAGATGAAGTTTCATTTCGAGCCTTCTCAAATGAGTCATAAAATTGCTGTCCAATATCAGCTGTTTTAAATCGAATACAGAACTTCTCTAAAGTCACAGTTTCATCAGCAAAGTCATTAGCAACCCAAAAGTAAGCTTTTGTTTCATTTTTCATGGGATTTATTTCCATTTCGTGTGTAATAATGTGATTCGCACAGACTTTATGAATTTGTTCTCTTCTCATAAGTACTCTAACTTTTCCTGTAACTTTATGTTTTAGTAATTTCATTTCACCAAGTCCTCTTTCCTTCCATTGTTTGTCCACAAATCGGAACAGTTTAGCTCTAGCGTTAAATATAATGATTTCATCTTCTTCGCCGGTTGTTACTTTGACCTCAGCCGGTAATGGTATAATTGGTTTAAAGTCAGGACAGGGATCGTAATTTTCCACAGATGTGTTACTCTTTTCGGAAAAAGTTCTTGACTTGTTATTTATTAAACTAGTATTAGGTGAAGTTCCACTAAGTGTTCCATCAAATATAGCCCTAGAATTATCAAGAGAATCTCCAAGTTGAGATGTATTTATTTGTTGAGGAGAATTGAATACAGATGATTTATTCCAATCTGTCAGAGGACTTGAAGTTGATACATTTATTTTGTTTCCAGTTGTTGGGAAACTAAATATTGATGGTGGTGTTGCTTTAGTCTCGGTTGTAGAAGGCATTGCAATTTGGTAATTATGAGGAGTCCCCTTTATATGTTTAGGTGGAATAGTCACACTAAGAATTGGAACCGGTGCTGAGGTGCAGGTTGGTAATGGATCAGAAGATGTTATTACAACATTCACTGGTAAAGATCGCGATATTTCTTTGGTTTCTATAATAGAAGAGGGTTTAATTCTTGCTGATGAACCTGACGACGGCAAAGAAACTGATGATACTATTGATATCGATGTTGTAGATATTGGCACTGTAGGCACAGGCACAGTTGGTATGGTCGGTACGGGCGGAACTGTCGGTACTGTAGGGGCTGCAGCTGCTGTCGGAGGCACTAGATGAGCAACGTCTAAATACATCTGGTCAGTTGTTGGGTATACTCCAGGATAATTCACATGAGGTCTACTAGAATCAAACATTAGAGGAGCACCTGGAATTGATTGGGATTGAGCGACTTGGGAATATTGATTGTATAAGTTATACAAACTTTGTCCATATAATTGATAAGCGTTAGGCGGCATAGGAAATGGTGGGATACCAAGTCTTTGATTAAAAGAAGGTATTACTTGAGGTGGGTTAAAAGGTAACTGTGGAGCAAAATTTGAGGTACCCTCACTAGTTGTATATTGTTCATCAAGATTATATAGCTCATTATCATCAATTGCCTGTTCAGAAGCAATTTTCTTTATCTTATTAACTTCCTTTTTTAAATCTGCAATTTGTTTCTTTAGTTCACCAACATCTTTGCACTCATTTCTGCATTCATCTATTTGGTCTTTAACTTGATCAACTGATATTTTTAACAATTTAAACTGATCTGTGGTATTTTGTATGTTAGAGTTAATCATACTAACTATCTGATTTCCTAATCTGCGATTATCTTCAAACCAATTCTTTGTTTGTTCCATAAAATCATTGATTGTAATGTCTCTCTTCTGAAGGTTTTTAATCTGGTTTTCAATTCTTTCTAAGCATTGTGGATCTATTTGTGTGTTATCCTGTATTTGTGAATCTAAGGCAGTACGATAATAAGTATTATTTTCTTTTGATGTTTGTTTAGGTGTAGAACTTATGTTACGAATAACTCGAGAATTTGTTCGTAATGATGCATGTTCATGTAAGGATATATACTCGTCCGAAGAATATTTGCCATCAACATCATTTTCGGTAACTGAGAAATCGCCATTTAACTTATCTTCCACATCTTCAATTATTCTTTGGATGTTAGAAAATAATGACTGATCCTTATCAATTTCATTATGTTTCAAATGATCTAAAGCTTTGTAAGCAAAACTTTTAGCTTTAGTTAGTAATGTAGCAACTTTTGTTTTCTTTTCATTGATAGAATTGTCTTTACATAAGTTGTTCTCTTCCGATGCCATTTTTTGATAAGTGTCACTAAGGTAATAATAAGCTTGTGGTGACTTTACATTAGAAAGAATCTCAATAACTTTTTCATATTCACAATCATTGTGATGACTGACAGCTACATAGAGCTTACTTTCTTCAATCAAGGAATTCAATTCTTTGCTGGTTAATTCTCTATGTGTATAATCAAATATTCTCTTCTCGGGAAATTTCAAAATTATTTTACTTTTGATTCTTTCTAATAGTGGTATTGCTGCATTGTAGTATAAACAGGCTCTTATTTCTAAGTTCTTCTTTTCATCAACAGAAGTAGTTAGTTTTGCACATTCACTGAATATGCGACCAAGTCGACAAAGAAATTCTGCATCCAAACCATGGTTGTCAATACATCGAATGATTTCTATGCCACGACTCAATGTCGCCCGAATATCTGTCAATTCTGTACCTAATTGATTTTGACTAAATTTATAAGTACAATCCCACCATTTCATTTGGGGAAATGAACAGAGTAAGTCTGTGATGTTTGCAGGAAGTACACGTGGTTTGTCAGATATATCATAACAGATTTGGTTTGATTTACGCTGTTCAGCTGTAAGAGTTGCACTAAAGAGAAATGCAAGAACATCTAGTTTATCTAAAGTCTCAGGGCCACAGTTTGCATAATTGTAAGATTTTGGAGTTAACATATCGAAGATGGTGCATTTGAATTGTGCATAGTTTTTATAATTGAGTAACATCCATACAAAATGATGTAAAGAATTTGAATACACTCTTTGAGCATCAGCATCATAAGCTTCAATTTCAATCTTCCTGGGTAATCTTAGAACAGGGGTACCCAATGTATTTGCAATAAAGTTGGATGTTTTTATTTTAGCTAAATGGTCTTTACTTGTAAATATTTTTTCATACAATTTGTCTCTCCAATGAGTACCAGAGCAACATTGAGAAATCTGATCTAAGAAAGACTGACTTTTATCTTGAATATTTGAAAGTAAATAATGTCCACATTGAGAGCATCTGTAGGAACCTTCTTTATACCAGCGCTGAACTGCATTTCGGTGCTCAACAGGAGCATGAATTAGCCACTTTACCTTGGGATCCATAGGCACAGTATGCCATGCAATAAGCATTAAAGGTGCAGCAGCATTTGTAGCATTTCTCCAGTTGATTTGATTTTTCTTTGCCTTTTTCAATAAAAGTGTCGCTGCATGGAATGCAAATTGACCTTGATGGTGTTGAAAAAGACTTGAATGGAATTGAGCAAAGCCAGGGGGAGCACCTGCCTTTACCACAGTTTGTATGGCCTGGTCATAACTGTGTAAATGTTCACTAGATTCTATTAGACTCCTAGATGTACCACTGGGTGTTTCAGTCAGACTTAAAACACAAATGCGTTCCTTGACAGTTAACAGCAGATATTGATAAAGCCAATTTGTGTTGTGTGAGCTATGTTTCAAAACATCAGCAAGTGTTTCATACCATGCATAGTTGTGTAGAAAGGAATGTTCCTGGAATTCTACATTGCTGATGTGTTCTAATGCTTCCTCAATTTTATTAATCTGCAAGTAGCATTTCAGCAGACGTGTGTGGAGCACTGCATCTTTAGGTCTTATTTCCAGCTCAGCCCTTAACAAATTGATTAGAGCTTCTGGATCTGGGTTTGCAATCATAACAAGTCTTTCGCGGAGACTAAAAGTTATAGGATGCCTTGGAAATTTGGCTTCTGCTTTTTCACACCAATACTTTGCACGACCAGGGTCAATAGTAACATCATCATCAGCAAGAAGTTCACAAACTAAAACAAATAATATTAATCATCATCAAATTGAACTATCATATCTTATCATGGTGATAAACACATTAAGTAGAGAATTGTTAAACATGTTTAGTTAAGGTTTAAAGTAGAGGTATAAAAGGGTACTTGACACTATGAAAATATTGTGAAATATATTGTGACATTATAAAAATATGAAAAAAATAAGAAATTTAAACACATTGATTTTCATTTTCACAAAATTCAGATAAATAATTTTATTGTTCTAACATAAACTGTTAAAGTTTTAACTGTTTGTTGCATGTAACAAAATGCTAGCTGCCATGATGTGTTAGCAGTGATGGCAGTTATTTAGTAATAAAAAACAGAGGCAAGATTCTCCATATTTTCTTGTGATATTGCTCATTAATTAATCCAGCTAATATAGATAATGTGTGTTTCGATTGAGGGCCATACCTGGGTATTGATAAACGAATGATGTCAAGATTTAGTAAAGTGGAAAAAAATATGTAAAAGCAATCCTGAAAATTTGTAAAAGAAATTATTAAGGATTTGAAAGGTGGCCCTCAATTGTAATGAAGGTTTACCGAGATCTCAGCATCCATATTAAATAGAAGTCTGGAACGGGTACTGATTTTCAGTAAAAATTTGGTTAAAACTTTTTACATAAAGTGCAGGAAACACCACTGTGTAAAGTATTCCAGGTGTGGAATCCCTACTTTATTAAGATTTGCTTGAGTGTTCAAAGATAGGGAACCAAACACCTGCACTATCAACACAAAAAAACATGAAGTGATGCTCCAAAATCCTATCTCCCAAACACCAATGACATGCAGACTTAATAGATGTACAAAATCCTAACACAGAAATACAATGGTCAAGACTTATGTGACATGTTTAAACTAAACACAAAGGAATAGCTAAGATGCTGCAATAAACTAAAATTAGACAAAACACTGGTCAATACAAAAGGAGACCAAAATATACTCAGTAACTGAATTGTGGATGTATGGAATAAGTTACCCCAAGAAATTGAATCACCAAGCATAAACATTTTCAACAACAGACATGACAAATGACTTCCAGAAGAGATATGGCAAAACTTATAACACCAGCTAACACAAGATATAGGCATACTAACAGTAATGCTGCTCACCTAACAATAATAATAATTCTGGACCAATGTTGGCATGTATCATGTACGTCCATAAACAACAGTGTCCACTTACCACCAGGTGGTATTTCTGTCTGCCTACTACTTTTTTTTAAATAAATATATATATAACAAATGTCTATTTTAAACCATTTAACAAACTCAATAAATAATTGGAAATTGAAACTGATTATTACTGTGATGAAAATAGAGTGACTTTTCTAAAATGAGTCAAATACCCTATTTCCTTAGATAATTCTTGGCATTCTATTTTTGTATAAGCTTAGCACATTAAATATGGTTATTATTCTTATTCCTCTCTATAACCAACTGAACCTAAAAACCTAAAATGTCTTTGTAAGGAATATAAATGTTTTACAAAACTTATGCAAACTGGAATAGAAGTAGTATTTATTACCTTTAAAAACAGTTCCTATAGGGTAACTAAAAATACCCATCTAAAAGTGATTTCTATTTTTTACAGTAGGTAATGCTGTTTGTGGAACTCTCATAAAAGAGATTCCTACACAGAAATAAGACTTTTAAATGTAACTTACTGTCCAGTATCAAACTTGTTTGCGTTGGGTCTATGTCAAGTGAGGTTTTATATTGTTCCAGAGCTTTTTCTTTTTGCCCCAATTTCTGCAAAGCTTGGCCGAGGAGTTTGTGCGCCGCCGCGTTGTTGTCTTTTAGGGTAAGATATTGTTCAACATATCTCTGGGAGTTTGTATAGTCTCCCACATCAAAATAAAGCCGGGCAATAGAATAAGCTCGAGTTTGAAACTGAAAATAACCACAAATCCTTGTAAATCGTAAGTCATACATAACATATAATCGATGGTAAGCTCATGCATTTATGTTTACTTACCTCTTTTGCAGATAATTTGGATATCAAGTTTTCTACATGTTTGTCGACGTCTTTTTTATTTTTATACATTTTCACATGAAATTATCAAACAAACTGTATTTTGAGGCGTCGTGTTACAGAACAAAAAACGCGTGGGGTAAAAAAGCGTAAAACGGCATTTTCCTTCGTCACTATCTACTTCGCTATTTTTTATCTGGGTTGTCAGTTTAGGATTAAATTTTACCCATAAATAAAAATTTTAGGGAAAAATATAATAATCGAAAATACACTTCTTTTCCCTAAATAAGTGCTTAAATCAAATTGTCCTCTTTATTTGTATTTTGTAAGTCATATTTCAGTTCCCTTATCTTACTATGAACCCTACAGTGTCGTCGTGTTCTTTCTTCCTTTCTCCCGTCTTTCACTGCCCTATACCTTAATTTTTAATGCCTACATTCTAATAACGGGCATAAAATTCGGTCGTTTATTGTTAATTAAGCCGAAACCAAAAATAAAGCCTTTCCATACAGTTATTATTATTACTTATTATATTGTAAGGTTACATTCAGCCAACACAAGAAAAAAAACGTGTGGCAGTGGCGTCACCGCTTACGATTTCATCGGCCGCGGCCAAGCCACTCGGACAACGGTTCTCGCTCGGCTCGTGTAGACCTGTTATAAGTTTATTGTTGGTATTGGGTGCTATTTGCCAGGCATTTCTTAATTGTTTTTCTTAGGACTTGGCTTGAACCCAGCAAGAAAGGCGATTAGTACGCGTTGTGGGGGGGGGGGGGGTACTGTTCAACTGATCTTTCTACAATAAATGGTGGCAAGAACGACATATACAATATTCACACGAAAACAACAGAACATCTATTAGTTAATTAGTATCTTTCGTAGTTGAACATAGTAAACTTCTACTACAGATAAATCTTACAGAAAACATGTTACACATACAGATTAATTCAATTATTATAATTACAGATTTTGCACAGATTTTTGAATTCGAAATACGGAAATACGTTCTTCATCTGGCAGCACTGCATTTCAATCATCCCCGGTGGTGACTTAAAACGCCATTATCATCCATAAAATTTACCTATTCCGAAAAAAAAAGGCAACTGTCAGTTTTATTTAGTTCGGTGTCTTATTTACGAACGAAATACACAAACATAACCAAAACTTTCTTATTGAATTTACTACAATTAACAATAAGCGAAGCTAGTGCATAAAGGAAACTGCACCTTACTGCTGTATTTAACTGCTCTACATGTATACATTAAGAGGATAAAATGGGCGATTCAGAGTTTGCTTATGGATCATCTTTATCGTTAGAATCTATGAAAGTTATTGCGGAAAGTGTAGGAATTGCAAACTTAGGCGATGATGCTGCAAAAGAGCTTGCTGATGATGTATCATATCGTTTAAAAGTTATCGTACAAGATGCTATGAAGTTCATGAATCACTCTAAGAGGCAAAAACTGTCTATAACTGATATAGATGATGCACTGAAGTTGGAGAATATTGAGGTATGAAAATACAATTTTACTTTTGAATTTATTGAGGCTGAAGACTTACTGTTGTCAAACAAGTCTGCGTAACCAGGTCATGACATGAGATCCATATGGGATATTTTGTTTTATTTATTCTTTGCACTATATTGTACAGAAGCTTTATGTAATTTTTTACCAGTTAAATGTTAATTAAATCAAGTAAATGAATGTGGCTGCAGTATAAATGGAATTAACATGGTTGCAGGACCAAAAATTAAAAACAATACTGTTAGCTTTGTAGATTTAATGTTCCTGAAGCATCCTCTTGAAACAGTTCTTAATGGGTGCTAGTTCCACCATGATATAACTTGAGTAATGAAGGATTTTGGGCGATGGGGTAGGTGTACTGTAGCTAGTACTTGTATTTTTACCTAAAACTAATTACTTCTTGTAGAGGAGGGATTGTTTACTTATAAGAATGTTCTAGCTATTACCAAATTAACATTAACAATTCGCATTAGCATATACAGCAAACTTTAAAACTAAATATCTGTAGGTACATAAACAATAAATATACGTGGAGTAGATGGTATGAGGGCAAGATTGTTTTCTAACTTGTAATTTTGTAGCCAAATGTCTACTAAATTGCTATTATATAACTGATGCTCTCACTCTTGAAATAAACTAAATAATCTGACTACTGAAATAAATACAATTTAAAATGTTTTAAATATCTTAATGTTTCAGCCTCAATATGGATTCATTCAACCAGATTCATTACCATTCCGATTCGCCTCAGGTGGTGGCAGAGAACTTCATTTTATTGAAGAAAAAGAAATAGACCTATCTGAAATACTGTCAGCGCCACCACCAAAAATACCTTTAGATGTTTCTGTAAGAGCACATTGGCTGAGTGTTGATGGAGTGCAGCCAACTGTGCCAGAAAACCCACCCCCTCTGTCTAAAGAAGCTCAGAAACTTGAATCTGTGGATCCAATTAGCAAACTTAACAAGCCTACAAATAAGGATGCAGCTGGTATGAATTTTAAGTTTTTATGACTACTAGACAAGAAATCCTAAAAAACCTACTGGAACTTATTTACAATTGATTTATCACACATAATAATAGAATAAAAGCGGGTAGTTTTGAGGGGGTGATTTAGGTAATCTATCCTGCACTGGAATCGAAAAAGTTATTGTCAATGCAAAGCCATCATTTCCACAAAAAGCAAGTTGCCACCTGTCAAGTAGTCAAAGTCGTCTATTGACAACTTTTTGGGAGTTGATTGCAGTACTATTAACCCAGGCAGCCTTTTTATCATTGTGACATTGCCTGTCTGCAACCTCTTCTATAAAAAAGACAGTCAGATGTTATTTAAGTAATATATTGAAAAATAATATACAGTGGTGGTCACATAATTAAAGGCACTCAGGAGATATTAAGTTAACTGAGATTTTTAATTATGTATTTATTTTTTACTTTAATACAATAGGAACTCGCAACAATATTTAAATCATTCCTATAGACATTGTGAGATGTTAAAATTAAATATTTTTGATAAAGTTTAGAGGACCTACATTTTTTGACCTATATTTTTATTTGGCTTAACCATATTTCAAGCTGTATGAATTGAACAAAGGTATGGCCAACTAATTAAAGACACACTAACTAAGTAACCAAGAAAAAAGAAATATTGTAAATATTAAAATGAAGTTTATTATAATTAATTATAGATATATTTTAAAGACATTATAGTAAAGTTATCAATAATTTGTTGTCGCATGTCCTTTAGCAGCAATAATAGTCCGACATCGCTTTGGCATTGAAGAGATCAATTTGTTGCAAGTTGATATTGGAATTTGCTCCCATGTTTCTTTGAAAGCCATATAAAGTTGATGAACGTTAGTGGTACGTTCTCTGGCCACCATTTTATTCACATGGTACCACAAATTTTCAATGGGGTTGATGTCAGCACTGTACAAGGGGCCAATCTAAGACCGTTACTGATGGCTCCGTAGAAAGTCTTTAACCACTGCTGCTGTGTGTTTTGGATCGTTATCTTGTTGGAAAGTCCAAACCACCGGCAAAACTTTCCTCGGCATAGGGTAACATAGTTTCCTCTAAAATATTCTTGTACTGGAATTTATCCATATTGTTTACAATTTTCCTGACAGGTCCAACACTATGTCTGGGAAGAAAACAGCCCCAAACAAACTTTGATATTTCCTCCTATTTGATTAATTTTTGTTTCATCCGAAAATAGTACCTACATTTTTCCACTCACATTCAGTCCAGTCTACTCTAGCTTGATATTTGCGTTCTTTAAAAGTGGCACCTCAGGAGATATTCTTCCAAATAAGTTTGCCTGATCGTGGCAATTATCGAAAAGGCTTAAGGGTAAATATTATAGGGAAGTCCAACCAAATATTCTTTGCAAACCATGGTTCTTTCGCTGTCATGATGCGTGCAAATCGGTCACTTCTAATATCTGCCGTCTCAGATTAGGTCATGTGTGTACACTGATTCACTTAGCTAAATTAAGAGAGATAATTCTCTTTGTGAGTGTGGAATAGATGAAGGAACCCCTGATCATATCTTCTTTGTATGCCCTAAACTACAATATTCCCTTTATGATGTCCTCCCTTCCAACATCCCGCGTCCTACTAATCTGAAATGTCTCCTATCCCTTGTAAATACACCTTTTGTAAATATTTTAAGTAAATTTATAAATACTAACAATATTAAGTTGTAAACACAGTTCACAATATTTAAACATGTTCACTTATATTTATATATATACCACATATATTTACTATTATAAACTACTAACATTACTAACTCTTAAGGTTGTATTCTCTTTCGTTTTAGACTATTACTACAACTCAGATACAAGATTATCTATAAGCTGAAATTAGCTTACCCCACCGTGTTCTGTCAACCACGTGGTCGTGGCAGAATTATTGTGGATGTCACAATAGAACCCAGTTAGGTGAAAGTTGAAGTTGAAGTTTGCCTCACATAATCGCCTTCTAATTGTTCTTGCCGACATACCTCTCGACCCTCCTGCACAAATACTTTTTTTTTTTTTTATAGAGAAGAGGGCGGACGAGCAAGCGGTCTCACGTGATGGTAAGTGTTACCGCCGCCCATGGACACCTGCAATGGATAAGCTCTGATCTTTTGAACGGTTCTTTTTTGGGTAACTATATCATTCTGGAGTCTTCACGTGAGGTTGTTTTTTTAGGTTTCCTAGGTACGTTTTCTGTTGTATTAAACTTCTTGAAATGTTTGATAGCATTCATGACCATATCTTTAGAGCATCGCAAGTGATAAAATTTGTCATAAAAATTCAGAATGATCTTCCTTGTAGAGGAGTCGCAACTTTTATTTTTTCCCATAGTAGCTCGTTGAATATGATGAAAATGATATTAATTTTGAGATAAAGTCAAGCTAATTTTTGCTTTAAGCGCGTTTCTTGAAAATTCCCGGCAAAATGGAAAATATAAGAGGGCTGTTTTTTTTATTTTTAAATTAAGAACATGAAACAAGCTGTATTTAATTAGGTGGCCAGCAGCAAGCATATTAAAAAAGTTTGTGATTTAGTTAAAAAACTAATAAGATCTCAACTATTGCTAAATACAAGTCTTTATTGTCTTCTTTTTAAGAATATGGTGTTAGCGTAATGATTAATAATAATCAAAATAGAATTAATACTTATCTTCACTATTGATAATACTATCAATAAAGTTGTATGTAGCTAAATAGAAGGTGTCTTTAATTATGTGACCACCACTGTATAACAAAAAATAATATGAACATATGTTGCTAGATTTAAGTATTTATGTAACAAATAATATACTTTCTCTGTTTTGTTTCATTATGAAATTAAGGTTTCATCATAATTAATAGGTGGTGTCTGAGATTCCTTGAAGAAACAAACAATACTATAATTATGACTAGGAGACAACTATAGGAATAAATATTTAATAATTTGATGTTACATTACAATTTCTGCAGGCAAACCAATGTGTGGTAAGGCAGCTCGGTTAAAGGCATCAGAATCTGTGCATGTCAAGCAACTCGCTACCCATGAGCTCAGCGTTGAACAGCAATTATACTACAAGGAGATCACAGAAGCATGTGTGGGCAGTGATGAGGGCCGGCGAGCAGTGAGTAATATCAATGTGTACTATTAACCGACAAGTCTAAAAACTTTTTAAATATCTTAGACTGTTAATCCTCTTAGTCAGGACAGAATGAACTTTATATTTTATTATAATTTCTAAAACTATTAACTTAAAACTCTAATTCAGTTTCAGTATTTTATACCTAATCATTTTTAACAAGTTGAACTTTTATTATGTGTTCCATCCATATGTTTATAAACCCACGTAATCTATAGATACAAAAGGAACAACAAGTAGTAAGTCAAAAGTATCAATATATTTATGGTAAGTATTGTGTAAAGGTTTTCCAATATATGTGTAAAGGTTAAACTACAAGATGTTTTATGCTTGACATTCTAGTATTATTAAATGTAGCAAATGATGAATTTTTTTTTATTTTATTAAAGTTGGCAAACAGCAAGCGTATCCTCACGCAAGAGACTGCTGCCCAGAATAAACTTCATGCTAATCGCAAACCATATTGTAAAATGTCTGAGTCAAGATTATCTGACGTATCTTATTATCTTCTGCCAGGTTTACGGCGACCGTGTATCTTATCCTGTATTACAGATTGCAAAAGATAGTATTTATTACTGCACCGATAGTAATTATTTATTCATGACATGAGCAAAATAAATGTAAATTTCTTATTTTGATTCTTGTCCCTTTCTTGACGTTTAACTCCATATTCCTTCCTTGCAAAACCATCTATCTTTCTCACCCGATCTACCAGCGATATTAGTAACATCTGTTCTGTACATCAACTGTTCAGTTCTGTACACCCACATTTTAAAAGCCTCTAACATTTAGTTCAAAGTCTGGGTGAGGGTCCAAGAATCTACACCATACAGAAGGATGGAGAAGACGTAACATCAAACTAGGCGGATCCCAATATCGAAACCGAGAGAACGGTTTCTAAAAAGCCGAGAGAAGACAAAAGATGGGTAGGATTTGTTATTCGGCAACAAAGAAAAGTCGGTTGGGTTTGAATAATCCCCCCACTGATGCTATTGTTTACTAACAACTTTACTGTTATTGGTCCTACAATGTCCATAAAGCAGGTTTCCCTGATATATATCACAATATAATATCAATTGATATTTATATTGATATATATCAATTGACATTTATCATCAAAACTAGAATTTTGTCAGATCCCACGCTTTTAAATTGTTATACTGACAGATATATTTTATACTCTCATATTTTTTGTTGTATTTTATGTTATAATAAATAAGTCTATTAATCAAACCCAAAGTTCCACTTAACAATTTTGACACATTTAAACCACTTACAGAATGAAATTCGCGCCTTTTTTATATATATCAAATATCGGATATTTTGATATTCATTATAAATATCGGATTTTTACGAACCCTGCTATAAAGTGAGTGATATTTTTCAGGAAGCCCTTCAGTCATTGGCGTGCGACCCCGGCTTACATGAGATGCTGCCTAGAATGTGTACATTCATCTCTGAAGGAGTAAAAGTCAATGTTGTGCAGAACAATCTTGCTCTGCTCATATACCTAATGAGAATGGTGAAAGCTTTGCTTGATAACCAATCTCTGTATCTAGAGAAATACGTAAGTAATTACTGTATATTTTTATAAGGCTTGTAATATTTAATTTCATTTAATGTGGCCTCTGACCATGGGCCTGATCCATAAATTCAAAATGCGCCATGGAGAGAGCTATACTCGGATTTTTTCAGTTCAGTCTATTGTTTATAAATGGGGATTTTACAATAATCAATACAATATATATATCAACTAGTGAATGAAAGAATGAAGTGTTTATAAAGTTAATTTGGTTATACAGCTACACGAATTGATTCCTTCTGTGTCAACGTGTATCGTATCCAGGCAGCTGTGTCTCAGGCCCGAGATGGACAATCACTGGGCTCTGCGAGACTTCGCCGCGCGCCTAATGTCGCAGATATGCAAAACGTTCAACACTTCTACCAATAACTTGCAGACGAGGGTCACGCGGTAAGAAAATTAACATTAAACTTTCTACCGTAACAATAAGATTCTTACTTAAATGTCAATACTAAATGAGTGTGTCAGACAACCCTTAAGGTTCGCGCATGTGCGCCGCGCAACATTACAGCCGCGTCACGCGGAACCGCGTCGCACTGCAAAACTAACAACACACATTTTAGACGCAGCGGGCCACAACTCAACGCAATAATTTAAATCAGTTAGCTGTTGACATTCAATTCTCCACCACATCGCAAAGCGAATGACTCTCGAATTACGTCCGTTAACTGCGGCCGAACATCCTACATTGAGGCGGGCCGCGTCGCCACGCCGCGTCGCATAACATCGGCGCGTAAATACGGCTGGCAAGCTACCATATCCGCCAGTGCGCTGCGATGCGCCCCGCCTTAAGTGTGCCATGGCGTATAGAAAATGTATGAAAGTGATTCAGGAAGATTTTTGCAATCTTATGCACTGCGTTGCGACCCGCCATAATATGCACGAGCCTTTACGGTGCACTTCTGTGTCATATGGTGCACTGTGTATCTTGTGATCTTTATTTAAGATATACACCTATATTAATTATCAATACATTATTTAATTTTATTTTTATTTCTAAAAAATATCAGTTTACATTTAAACAAATGTATAAAGATCACTTTTTAATACAATATTAATTAAATGATGTCTGCAGATTATTTGCTAAAGCACTACAGTGTCCATCGCAGACGAACAACGAAACTGGCGTCGGACCGTCAATGGCCAGTATGAAGGAGTCTGAAAAGACTCCCCTAGCGTCACTGTATGGTGCAATACAAGGCCTGGCGGAACTCGGGCCAGAAGTTGTGAAAGTAATTACTTACAATATTATTAAAAGTTTTTCTGATTACATACATTGTTTCATACATGTAAGCATGTATAACTCTTAACACCTTGCCTTCTACTCTCGCATCTATCTATCCTTGAACTTGCTCGGTCTTTTAAGCCACTGAAAAGCTAAAAAGTATTTCGTAAATATATAAAAAGTAGCGAATATGTTCGTGCAGGTGGCATAACAATTTCCTGATGAACCCATAGATAAACTATGTCCACCTGCATTAGTTTAGCATCATAAAAATGAGAAAATTTTAAAAATCGATCCAGTATTTTTTGAGTTAACATATAAATGTAAGAAACAAACCAACTAACAAAAAATAAACACACCTTCTGATAAGGTATTAGGAGGTTGATAAAGTAACTGTTAATATTAGGGGTTAAAGTATGAAATTGCCGATTTGTACTGAAAAATTAAAACTCGTTTTTTTCTAACCTAACCTAAAACTGTTGCCTAAAACTAATTGTTGCCGATTAGATGGCAACAATGTATAGACAATGAGGGTAAATATTTTGATTAAATAAATATGTTACATTTTAGAAAAAAACGAGTTTTAATTTTTCAGTACAAATCGGCAATTTCATACTTTAACCCCTAATATATAAAAGAATTATTTTATTCAAACTTTTAAGCGTATAAAAGAACAACATTTTATAAAATTTTATAATTTTGAAAATTCGGCCTTAGGACCTGGTTTTCGAAGACCCTTTAGAAAAAAGTATCCTGGCAATGGTCAGAATAATTCAGGATAGCTTTATCTGAAATTAAAAGAAAACAAATATTTTCTGTTAGTAAGTAAGTATAGCTTGTGATTGAACGAAGGATTTAAACGAAGGTATGCAAAAAAGTACAATTTTCGGTGAAAATTACACCACGTATGCCTTGTGACCACGTAAGTTGTGATCAAAGAAAAAGCCTTCGTTCAATCACTAATCAATCATATCTAGAAGTGTGCAAAATTTATGCCTTTATGCCCCTGCCCAACTATATCGCTGCAAGTGTCTCTAATCTAAATAGAGTATAACATGCCAGGTGTTTATCCTACCCCGCGTGCGGTGGCTCGGCGAGCGCGTGGAGGGCGCTCTGAGCGGACTGGGAGGCGCCGACCGGCTTGCCGCCGGCAACCTCAAGCATCAGCTGCTCAAAGTGCTCGCGTCCGTTGTGCGACAGCTCAGGCAACCGCCGGACCTTGTCGACGATTATAAGTGAGTAGGGATTTAGCATGCACGTTATTTGCCAAAGAACTATAGTCGTCGATATAGCCAATAGAATTAGCATGCTGGCAATGAGCTAGTCATATTTGCCGCAAGACCAATAACCGTTGGGGTAGACGAGTCTTCGAATGGCGGCTGCGTACAGGGAAGCGCAGTCCTGGACACTCAATGTGTACACTTGAACCGATCACTTGTAAAAGTTCGCCGGTGGTGGTTGGATGAGAAAAGCACGGGATCTTGTGTGGTAGCGATTTTTGGGAGAGGCCCATATCCAGTGGTAGGGAGACAAGAATATTGTATGGTATGGTTAATTTCGCAACAGAGGAGACTATGGGGCAGACCTAAGGAGCATGAGAAAAGTAATATGCCTAGAAGAGTGTTCGGTATTGTTCGAGGGCTGCGAGGTGAGGGGTGAATTCACGTGCTGCGCGGGCGCGGATCGCCCGTTAGTTAGCCTTTGACCCTTCGGCGGCTCGAGTCGGCCATTGATCCTTGTGCGGTACGATCGCAATCTGTTGTTGTGCAAGTAGGCTGCACATCTTTGGGAGACCTTGGGGTTCGCGAGTGACGATAGTTGATGTATAACAGTGTAGTGTAGCGACGACCTTTCAAGGGCGCTATTAAGCGCATCCCTGTTCAGCAGTCCCGGGGGCCCCCAGGAATATCGAGTGGGTGAGCAGGAGGTTACAAGGTCAGAACTTTTGGTTTCATCTTTAACTTTGACTCCGCGTATCGCGGATAAAACAAAGAGAGAGGCCAGAAATAAAATCAATACGAGGAGGATTGTGGAGAAATCAAAACCCATAACGAATTGTAGCACCACAGACAGTAAAGTAAGTCCCCTACTTACTTTACTGTCTGCGGCATTAACATATAATCCGTCACATTAGAGACCGTTTGTTAGGAAATTGTCTAGAAAGAAGATGCCATACGGCCAGACGTCCACCCAGTGTTAAGTGAATACTGTCACTCATAGACGTCAATGAAAGAATGGGATATAGGCATTATAACAGAATGAGGCATTTCCTTCTCCCATTACACTCCCTTTGTTAGGGGTGGTGGAGAATTAGATAGGATAACGAGTAAGAAGTATAATGATATAAAATACTTTCCTTATGCTTTTATGGACCGAAAGATAGTAACTAGGTCATCATAAATCATAAATATTGCACATACAAATTGCCGAACATGGACCTTATGATCTAAGTTTCCTCAAAATTTTCAGTACTTTCAAGCTTTCCGCCGGCCATTTAATTTCCACTGGGATTTCCTCCGCTTTGCGTGTAGTATAAGTAGTACTTACTTTCAAATTATTCAGACATGTCCCGAGTGATTTACAAACTTTCACTTTTCTTTCCGCCGTGCGTTATTTACATTCGATATAGGCAATACAACATTTTTCGAGAAAAGTTGCTCTTACACCTAGTAAAAAAAGGCCACATCTCTTAGTCCATTATACTTCCCATACTTTCTATCCCACAGGATAGAAAATGGGCTTTCTATCCCATATAAGATATGCAATTTACTCCAAAAATACGTTAAAACGTTTCATGACAGTCTCCTGTATGGAGAGGGTAACTCGTCGCCAGTCAGACACACTGTCAGCATGAGCCCTCCCCTTTAAAATTTTCTAAATATTCTTTGGTTAGATGAACATGGTTTTAAAAAAATATGAAAATGAAATGGATAGATCGATTCAATAAAAGGCACAAAGAAACGAGGAGGAATACGCATACTATAATCCCACAGCTGGCTGGCTGGCTCTTTTACAGAAGACTGTCATGAAATATGCACTATGTTCGTATACGTGCTTCGAAAGTGAGTGAGATATGTTAGAGCCTATCTCCCATTAATCAAGTTCATTCCTTCGTGAAGAACAAAATGGTAAGTATATCATAAGTACCATATATATAAGTATGTCCATGGGTAACAGTATCCATTTACCACCAAGTGGGTTACGCTTGATCCCGAAGTATCTCGTCATAATCTCTAATTCCTTCGTTGTCTCGTCGTGTTCGAGTAGAGTTTTGACGCAAATGAACTTCGTTCAAGGCGATCTGTCGGAGTTAACATTTTCGTGTTAGAAATCGCCCATAATATCGGCCGAAACTTCGTTGTGTTCCCAGAACCATTGTGTGTGTGTTTGATGCAAGTGCGTTCGTGTTGTCAGACGCGAGTACGGGTACCTGGGGCCGAGTCTGCAGCAGATGGTGGGCAAACTACGCGCTTCGCCGGCAGGCGGCGGCGGCGGCGGCGCGGTGGCCGTGGTTACGTGCACGCCGCCGCTCGTGCCCGCGCCCGCGCCGCCCGTGCAACAACACCACGTGCCCAAGACACACGGTGGGTATAATTTATTTAAAAACAAACGGTCACATCGTATATTGAACAGGTTTAAATTGAACAGATTTACACCTAGACCTTATTGTTCTGTATTAGAACAAAATATTGAAACAAAATGTATGAGTATTTTATGTAACAAGATAAAGATTCAGGCCCAATTTTTTTTAAATTTGCGAAATGATAGCCCGAAAATATCGATAGTATTTCGTCGATATTTCCTATTCCTGAGGGGAGAGGTATAACTTGGTCAGTGTTAACAAAAGTATATTTTATAAATAACGCCATATTAAATTGCCCACACTACCTGTGGGTCCCGGGACACTAATGAATCGACCACCTAAACCCGAACAAACATTTATCTTTAAACAAATGAACATCTGACCGGTAAACTAACCCGCGATGTTTTACACAACAGGTAGGAACATGACCTTCCCATGGTCCTACCAACTACTCTTATACGCACCGAATCGCGGGAAGTATTCTCCGTACTGCGTAGGCTCTTTCAGGCGCGATACTCTGTCTTTCTACAAATTGTTCTCGATTCCCGTGTTCCTTACCCACTCTCCCGTTTCTGGGGCATGGACTCCACACAGTCCTCTGATGCCGAACAAATCCTTTGGGCTCTTTTTCTTGTGCCATTAATGTGCGAACTCTTTTATCCCGTAGAAATTAGCTTCTGAAGCGATGAGGTCGCGGTATATACCGATCCCTCCTGCGATTCCCTGCAGTATCTTCTTTCGTTCCTCTTCGTAGATAGGACAAGCCCATAACACATTTTGTTTTCTCTTAATTTGGAAAAAAAACTCAATACAGGATTTATTTTTATTTATTTTATTTAACATTTACAAATGGAGGGTACATACAGAACAATTTCTTGGTACCATAATACTGTGTGAGTTTATCACGGCACTGCACATTCGCTTTCGGGTAGTTATTTTATACAGATTGGTCAAAGTTAGAAGTTATTTTTGTATATGTACAGTACTCTTTAAATTTATTATTACTATGTATAATATTTTTCCTTTTATCTCTAATGGAATTGTATTCATAATATTCGGAATTGTATAATTAAGTGTTGACCTTCCATAGAAATCATTCGTTCTAGGTATCGTCAGTTTCTTCTCAGTTATCTCTCTTGTGGTGATGTTGTCTTACTGGCTTTTGTAAATCAGTATTGTTGAATTGTTCTACCCAATAACGTGTATTTCACCTTAGCGTGAACAGGTAAAATATTACAATACTTAAGAATCCCCACATAATTTATATAGTATTTGTTGGTGGTGAGGCCAACGGAGGGGGGGGGGGGGGGGTGTAGAGGTGGAATCTAATTCACAAGAACCGCAGCGGTGCGGAGGGAAGCGGCAGTCGGCAGCAAACTTACTTTTTCTTGAACTTGTTACATAATATCTGGGCTATTGTACGAGTGAATTGAACGATTGTTGGAGTCGAACTGGCATAGAGAGGCCAGAGCCTCACTCATATATAGTAGCTTGCTGCCCTTGCGATTCCAGAGGAATTTTATTGCTATTCGCTCTTCCATATTTTACATAAATGGGTTAGTTCCCCCTTTATACGGAGAGTCTGACTATTTTCGGTGGTGAAGTACAGGAACTAATAGCCCTCTTAACAAAATTTAACCTTTGTTCCTCTCCTCCCTCGCTGAGTAGCAAGGGGCATGGGAGGAATGCGGGGGAAGGGCTTGCCGGTGGCGCCAATACCTGCACTTAGCCATCTAGTCCACAACTTTATGTTTTCAACTCATATCAAATAAAACACATAGCATAGTGTAGCTTTTATTTCTCTAGATTATTCTTACCAACCCAACTTATAATCCAGACACGCAAACACAAATATGGAGAGCGAAAACAAACACATACATTATTAAACATAATAAAAACCATTATATACAAACACAGATAAACAGAGAAACAATTTACAACATCTTACAATAGAACAATACCATTATACATAAAAACGTAGCATTACAATAGTAAAATAAGGTATGTAATCTCACTCTTCTCGGAGGGAAGGAATCCGTACTACTTCATACGCCTCTATTGCGCATGCTCGGGAGTTCGCCGTACGCTGTTTGCGCAACTCCATTTGGACGACTCCTTTCTTACATACTTTATTACAATGCCAGTACATACATACTACGCGCACTGACTCTATTTACACACAATGGACATTATATTTTCACCCGCTTACGCACTCATTGTTCTGTCGAGCTCAATATTTTTCTTTAACTTTTCGAAGAACATTCATTTATTAATAAACGTATCTGCAGATTCAAAATCCTATCAAGATAACTGTTACAAGTGAGCCCGTAGCTGGTGATATGTAAGCAATTATTGACTCCGCTAATGTTTGGTACAATTATATCTAGAGTTTTAAAAGGTATTTTATTTCTAATTAAATAAAATTTGGAAAGAGAACCTCTGAGTTCATCACACACACGGTCTATGTGTTTACTCCAGTTAAGCCTGTCATCCACAATTAACCCTAAGTATGTGTGATGACTGATGAGTAGAGATCCGATATTCGGGTGCATATTTATTCTACAAGGTATAGAAGCGGCTTCTTAAAATAATTTATTTCAAAACCGAAATCCCGGGATTTCACAACTAATAGAATGCTTATTTATGAAACTCCTCAGCAATTTTGAAGGTCTGGTGGTGACCAGAACAGAGTCGATGGGATCTAAGGCACTTTTGAAGATATAAATTTCAAGTTTGGACTCAAATTCTTAGTTCTAATGGAAATTTATAGGAATGCAGTTCTGAGGGTCTCAGGCATTAACTTTACAACTTTAGGTATATGCATCGTATTCTATAGTCGTAATAAAATTTGTTGATCCCGGGATTGCGACATTCGCCCAACACAAAAGTGCACTCCATACTTATCCAACACACCTCAACTTTAGGTAAATATGCACCCGAATATCTATAGTGATGAGGTACCTGTTCGATGGGTTCAGTTACATTTAATATTATTATGTAGGCATTCAAGTTTGTGTGCTATAATTTTGATAGGTTCTATCTGTTGTATGTGACTAGAGTGTATATGTAAGATTTTTGTTTTTGAAGCATTTAATAATAGTCCAGAATCGTGAGCCCATTTTACCATTTCAGTGAAGTCATCTTGCATTCTTTCTTTAGCCACATAAATCTTTGTCTGCAGAAACTTTACAGGTATCGTCGGCATATTGGTATAGGGAACACTTTTGTATAATATTTTCGAGGTCATTGACATATGCCAAGTAATGCAAGGGACCCATTACAGAACCTTGTGCAGTTAGTTCCTTCTGTTACTTTAATTGCATCATTAAGCATACTTTCAAGCTTTCATATCTTAGCAATTGAACAACTTTGAACGGTTTAAATCGCGTATATTTAATATTATTTATATCCCGACGTTTCGAACACTTAATATCTTAATCCTTAATTAAGATATTCGTTTGAATATCTTAATCCTTTTTTCAAAAATATTAATGAAAATTATTTATTAACAATCGAGGCTGCGCGAAATAAATGATTGTTTTACTTAGTTGCTGGAATGCAGTGTTACTTGGAATAAAGATCTCGTTTGTGTGCCACGGAGAGGTTTTATATAGTTGGGTACACTAAGCTTTGGTAACTAACGTGAGGGAGTCAAAGGTGTAATTCAAAGGCGACATGGTGCAAGTCCTCATAGTCGTAGGCAGGTGTAGTACTAAACTAATCGGTTTAGAAAATTCTGCCAGTGTCAAGTTTTCTTCATAATTAAAGTCAAAATAATTTAAAACACATGTTGTCAATGTCCAGTCAGGTCGAAGTGGTTAGGTGTCGCTGACTACAGTGATAACAAGTTTACTGGGGATAGAGTTGGACTTCTTGTAAGTATGTGGCGCGACCGACACGAGAATATTTGACGGAGTTCGGATACGGGCGCGCACAATGCAACCGCGCAACATAACGGGACTTGAAGCATTGCGCCTGCGCGATCGCGCCTGCGCACTGAACAGTCGTCGCCTCGCCGCGCGCCGCATTCCGCCGCCGGCAATAACACGTAAACCCTGTGTCGCTTTACAACGTTACTAATTACCCACTTGTGTAAAATATAAAAACTAAGTAAATATAGTTTAACAAAATTCGTAAGACATTTTTATTCGAACCAATCTACAACTGGTGACCTAACGACGAAAGAAGATAATGGAGTCAAACAAAGCAGCCCCTGCAGAAACCTGCCGTGTAGGAGTGAGAGTACCACCTTTTAGCCCGGATGACCCAATACTATGGTTTGCCCAGATGGAAGGTCAGTTTATACTTTCTAATATTACCAAAGATGAAACGAAGTTCTATTACGTGTTGAGCCAGCTAGAACACCAATACGCTGCCGAAATACGAGACATAATTGTTTCGCCGCCAGAGACGGGTAGATATGAAAAATTTAAAACGGAACTAATTAAACGGTTGTCTGCATCACAAGAACGCAAAATTAAGCAGTTATTAATGCATGAAGAATTAGGAGATAGAAAACCATCCCAATTTTTACGACACTTACAATCTTTGGCTGGTCCCACTGTCCCAGAAGATATTGTACGAACGATTTGGTCTAGTAGATTGCCTACTAATTTGCAAACCATAGTTGCTTCTCAGGTCAACAACCCCCTGGAATCTGGCAGAACTAGCGGACCGAATAAACGACATAGTTCCGCATACTACTCAAGTAGCCAGTACTTCATCGTCGTCATCATCACACGACAATCCAGGTACCGCTATTGATTTATTATCTAAGCAAGTGGCAGAGCTGACACGGAAGTTAGATCAAATATGTATGGAAGTACGGCGACCGCACCCAAATCGATCAAGATCAAAAATGCGTGGGTCCATTACACACTTCCGTCAGAAGTCAAAATCACGTTCTAGACAAAACGAGCACCCATACTGCTGGTATCATTTTAAGTTTGGAGCGAAAGCAAAACAATGCACACAGCCTTGTACCTACACGTCGGGAAACGCCAAAAGCAGTCATTAGCGGTGGCGAATGTCTGCACAATTTCTTCAGGCCGCCTGTACATCACTGACCGCACGACTAAAATACAATATTTAATTGACACAGGTTCGGACTTGTGCGTATATCCACGGTCATTTGTTCGCGAGCCTCGGATTAAGGCAAAATACGAATTATTAGCCGCAAACGGGTCAGTAATACATACATATGGATGTCTACAATTAAATGTCAACCTAGGACTACGGCGAGATTTCACGTGGCGTTTTACAGTCGCTGACGTCACAAAGCCTATTATTGGCATAGATTTTTTAAAATTTTATAATTTATTAGTCGACTGCCGCCACCAACGCCTTGTTGACGGTGTCACAACCTTAAGCGTGACCGCACCTACACAAAAATCTGAGGAAGGTGTATCATCGGTACGTACGAGCTCGGGAGATTCCCGCTTCCACCGTGTTCTCAGAGATTTTCCAGAGATAACTCGTCCTGCCGGTAAGCCTCAAGTGCCTAAGCACACAACAGTCCATCACATCAGGACTACTCAAGGCCCACCAGTTACCGCACGCCCGCGACGCTTAGATCCTGCGCGCCTAAAAATAGCGAAACAGGAATTTAAAGACATGCTGCGCGACGGAACTGCACGCAGATCAGAAAGCCCTTGGTCCTCACCACTGCATTTAGCTCGCAAGAAGAACGATGGTTGGCGACCATGTGGAGACTACAGAGCTTTGAACGCACGTACTATTCCTGATAGGTACCCTATCCGCAACATTCAAGACTTCGCCTGCCAGCTGACGGGTAAGAAGATTTTCTCCACTGTGGACTTGGTTAAAGCCTATAATCAATTGCCTGTGTTTATTGAGGATATACCTAAAACAGCAATCACCACACCGTTCGTCCACCACACCACACCACAACAGTCGTCGCCTCGCCGCGCGCCGCATTCCGCCGCCGGCAATAACACGTAAACCCTGTGTCGCTTTACAACGTTACTAATTACCCACTTGTGTAAAATATAAAAACTAAGTAAATATAGTTTAACAAAATTCGTAAGACATTTTTATTCGAACCAATCTACAAGTACATACACGAAAAATGCTGTCTTAAACATTTATTTGATTATCACCAGTATTAAGGACAAACACTAGGCACTTTGAAGTTTAATAAACTATCACTATTAAATTACAAATTCCACGGAACACATTTTTTACAATAATGTAACGTAAACTCCTTCACTTCTCGAGTTCCCGCCAAAAAGTCAATCGGTGGTATTGTTTGTATGCTACAGAGACGTCGTCGAACCGTAGCGTGGTGATCACGGCGTCGCCGGTGCCGCAGTCGCCGGCGCCGATCACGCCACCGCCACAGAAGTTCGTCATCGTCTCCTCGCAGCAAAAGCCGCCACAGGTACTAACTGTTTGTATCATGCTATCAAAGTTTAAAACTAACACAATTTTGTTTTAATTTCTTTGAATTTATTTTGATTTTGTATACCAATGTTTGTATTCTAATGTGATTGTGACACCAGACGGTTAAATGTGATTTAACCGTCTGGTGTCGGTTACATTTAAAATAGCACCATCTCACCTTTTCTCACGAGTGTCGTAAAAAGCGACTAAGGGATAACAGAGCCGCTACCACCACCCCTGAGGGTCATACCCAGCAGTGAACGATAAAAGGGCTAGTTACGATTCATCAATCGCAATTGTATTGTTTCCTATGGAATATGTAAAACATTCTCTACTTACCGACGTGAGTATTAATTGTAACGATACCCCCGAGGAGGCCTAGGCCCTAGTTGTCTAATTCGCGACGTATTATTTTGCTTGCCATCGGATCGTCGTCTCGGCGTTCATCTGAATGTTAACTATATGATATTATCTATAGTAGATATTGCACTGACGCATGAAGTAGTACAATTGAGTGAACAACTAAAAGTATATTTTAAGGACGTTTGCGGCGTATGGACATTCAAATACTTAGTCTCAATTTCCTCTGCGGCGACAGCCGACAGCGACCTGTAGCCACGGCAAGCGCCGTCGACAATCCAGCGATGCTGTTCGTTATTTGTTACTGGAATTTAGATACAATTGCAATATATCAATGTTTTGCAATAAAATTATAATTTAAAGTTTTGGAAAATTATAATTTGTCCCTATCAGTGGCTCTTCCGTCGCGCCATCACAACCCTATTGCCAGCAATTTGATTATGTTTATTTAATTCTGTTCCTACTCAGCTGAATTACTATCTCCTTGATTTCTGTGAACTGTGAAGAAATAATCAAAACAAATCACATGAGCTCAACCTCGACGAGTCTACCATTAACCGTTGAGTAATTCCAGTACCAACCTTTTGACTCGCATCATCAGACCCTGGTCACCACATATGATAAATAAGGCCCATCAAAACATCTCAAATGAGCACAAAATCCAGTTTACTGTTACCCATTGAGGAGTTCCAGTAACAACCTCCTGGCTTCAGCATCAGACAGGTCGCCATATGTCACAAATAAAGCCCATCAAAACAAATCAAATCAACCCAAACTCGACGAGTCTTCAATTAGTCATTGATAAGTCTCAGTACACCATCTGGCTTCATCTTCAGACCCTGGTCACCAAATGTGATATGTTAAAACCCATCAAGACAAATCAAATGAGCCCAAACCACAATAGTTTACTATTAGCCATTGGGAAGTTACTGTACCAACCTCCGATTCCATCATTAAATGAGTTTGATGGTATTGTAATTTTCTATTGCATCCAAACCACTTGTGACAGGTAAGTTCAATCGTTTTTACAACACTACAGCTCGCTCGGCTAAGGGTTACGTAAATCAGACCAGCAATTACATTTTAAAAAAAAACTCTTAATACTTGTTTTGAATTAATAGGAGAAGCGTAAACTAATTCTTTAATACGCCCCCAAACGTAGAAATCCAGAGGCGTTAAGTCTGGACAACGTGCAGGTCAGAGAATCGGTCTTCCTCTGCCAATCCATCGAGCGGTAAATTTTCTGTTCAGATGTTTTCTCACTGTGCAACGGTAAAGGGCTAGACAACCATCATGCTGGAAGATAATTCTTCTTGTTGTTAAGGGGATGTCTTCTAACAGTAGAGGCAGTTCGTCACACAAAAAGTTTTCGTACGCTTCCCCATTTACATTTTGTGGCAAAAAGAAAGTTATGTCCCATCCACATGTTTTCGCTGAGTCTCGTCAAAGCCTTTTTCCCGTTCTTTTCTTGGATTTCCTTCGACCCAAAAATGTAAATTGTGGTAATTTGTTACACCTTCACTGAGAGAATCTACAGTTGGAGACTACGTTCGTGTAATTAGCGACTCTGTCTATAGATTGACATAGTGGCACAGCAAACAAAAATAATTAAATTGTTTAATAAACAAGTTTTAATAAATCAGGTATCTGACTTGAAGCCACGTAACACATAATGTTGCTACAAGATTTAGATATAATTAATTATAATAATTTCTTTCTGTTTCATACTAGTTTGGGAAAAAAGTATAATAAGATTTATAAGAAGCCTAAGATTTGTTAAAATTGCCACGTCTCGTATGCCACCCAGACGGTGACGACCAAAATGTGATGGTGTGTGAACAGGGAAACCGTGTTCTTCGGTCTGAAATTATTGACTCTGGTTAAGATTTTTTAACATGAAATTTGATTGTTTCGGGATTCTGTATAGAAACTTGCTGGAACATCTAATTTTTATATCGATATAAACAAAATCGTGAAACAGTTCAATTTTGAGTTAAAAATGAATCGTGCCTACGTGGTGAGTCAACTCGTGACCACCGGTGGTGAAAACCGTGCCGAAACATCGAGAAGAGATAAAAGGTAAACAAAAACCTTTAATTTTACGCGTTCAGATCCGATTTACATTATATCACTGGCCCTAAACGGGTCGAATAAACAAACCAGTTTATTCGACAAACCAGTCGAATAACGAATAATTCCTGATGATAACCAGTCTCCAAGGTGATGGAGCGTGTCGTAAACACACAGTTCCTTGGGTACCTAGAGGATCACCAGCTGATGAGCGACCGTCAATATGGATTTCGCCATAATCGCTCGGCTAGTGATATTTTAGCGTATTTAACACACCGCTGGGCTTACGCCATTGAGAGTAGAGGTGAGGCTCTGGCTGTAGGCCTAGACATTGCGAAAGCTTTTGACCGGGTATGGCACAAATTGCTGCTTTCCAAGTCACCATCTTTCGGGATACCTGAGGGATTATGCGAATGGATTGCCAGTTTCCTGACTGGACGGAGCATCAGAGTTGTTATCGATGGTCGCTGCTCCGACACCATGTCCATTAACGCTGGCGTCCCGCAAGGCTCCATGCTGTCCCCAACTCTGTTCCTTCTGCATATCAACGACCTGTTGCAAATTGATGACATACGTTGCTATGCAGACGACAGCACTGGTGACGCCTTGTACAAGGGCCGCGGCAACATCCCTCGAGTCGAAGTGGAAGAGAGTCGCGCCAGGCTTGTGTCTGAAATCGAAGACTCGAGATCTAGTTTCGATTTGGGGTTCTCTGAACCTAGTGGATTTCAACCCCAGGAAGACGCAAGTCTGTGCATTCAACGCCAAAAAAAAAACCCTTTTGTCGTAGCACCTTGCTTTCAGAGCATATCTCTTAAGATCTCGGAGAGTATCGGGATCGTTGGTGTCGACATCTCCAGCGAAGTCGAATTTAGGGGTCATCTGGAAAATAAGGCCAAAATGGCCTCCAAAAAGCTCGGTGTACTGAACAGAGCGAAGCGGTACTTCACCCCTGGGCAACTCCTTATGTTTTACACAGTTCAGATAAGGCCCCATATGGAGTATTGCTCTCATCTCTGGGCCGGCGCACCGAAATACTAATTGGACCCATTTGACTCCATCCAACGACGTGCTATTCGTATTGTCGACGATTTCACTCTCACGGGCGGTTTAGAATCCCTCAGCATTCGGAGAGACGTTGCGTCTCTGTGTGTTCTACCGCCTGTACAATGGGGAATGTTCTGAAAATTGTTTAATATAATGCTCACCTCGGGTTTCTACAACCGCACCTCCCGTCACAGAAGTGCGATCCATCCTCATTTCCTCGATATGGAGGTGTCGCGCACTGTTCTTCGGTCCAAAAAATATTTTATACCGCGAACGCGTATGCTGTGGAACGAACTGCCTCAAGAGGCCTTTCCATTAAGCTACGACATGGGATTCTTCAAGAAAGCTGTGAATAGGATTTTGCAAGGTCTGCGGCGCGCCCGCATACCCCCTAATGTTGCAGATGTCCATGGGCAGCGGTAACATTTACCATCACGTGGGACCGCTTGCTCGTCCGCCCATTTTTTTATATAAAAAGAAAGTTATAATAAATAATAAAATCTATTTATTGAAGGCATAAAAAACCCATCTTCTAATACAATATATAAAAATTAATGTTTGTTTGTTCGTCTTCTATGCGTTCCTAAACCATTCACCATTCATCTGATTTCGATGAAACTTTGGTGAGTTGTCATGCGCGCGCGCAAAGGTTTCTGGCCAAAAAAATCTATCGCATTGCAACGCATGCCGGGCACAGCTAGTATACTATAAAATAATAATGACAATTACAATAAAAAATAAATGCATATAAATGCGTAAGTCAATATTTTTGTCAAAACGTATTTTATGTTCACACTCCGGTGGATGTGCGCCCAATGCTTAAAAACTGCCAGTCAAGTCTCCACTGACGACCTTTTAGGAGGGCATTGTCAGTCGTTCGCATTCTGCTCCAGAATGATGCTACGCGCGTCCTATTACTGGAAAAATAGTCGGACACTCAGCCTCAGCGATCATGGCCGGCAGTTATTAGTCGATATATCCCAAAAATTTTATCGACACGGTACCATCACTAGAAAAAGTTGTCTATGATGTTGAAGAAACTCATTGCAACGTACATATTTTCGAAATCGACAACACTATAGTCTCTTTTTGTTACAAAGATAGTACGTAAGAGAGAATAGTATGAACTAATGTTTTCTGTTATTTTAGCGCGGTTTCTGCGCTTTTATATTTCTGTGATGCGAACAGTTGCTTGACAGCTTAATTTTTGTTTCTTTTTTATATAACAATCATGCAATTGTGCCAGTGTCGAGTTTTCTTCGTAATTAATCATTTTAAAGTAAAAACAAAACCCATCTCGTTAATGTCTAGTCACGTCAAAGTAAGTTTGGGGTCTCTCAGCAAAGTGACAGTAGCTTTACCGAGGACAGAATAGTTAGACTGCTTGAAAGCACACGAAAACGCATTCTTGTGCTTTTATTTGATTATCACAAGCATCACGAATAAAAAATACTTTGAAGTTTGTTAAACTATCACTATTAAACCACAAAACCCACAATTTTCATTATAAATCTAATAAAAATTCTGCTTCACTTTTGAGTAAAAGTCATACTTTTTGTTTTGTCGGCAGCCCCAACCAGTAAGCAGCGCGGGTCACATAATGGTCCACAGCTCGCAGCCAACCATCATCCGCAATCAAAATGTACAGGTACTTTTATATGCACTTTCTTGCATCAAGCACGTACTGTCAATGACTTGAAAAAAATCTCTAACATATGATCGTTTCAATGATAGTAACATTTGTTGTGTTATTTTTACCTGAATAGTCAGCACGTAGCGCGCATGAGTTGCTGAATATTGCAATAAAACATTTACCGATTGATCGAACAAACTTTTGTATTATTTAATACATTTACGACGCTGGTGATAGCGGTTGTTAAAAATCCTTATATTCAAAATACTTATACAAATTTTTCGGTGTTGGTAAGCATGATTTTTCTTTAATTTGTATGCGGTATGACATAAAATTGCTGAATAATTTTGACAATTTTCAAGACAGTGTTGCACTTACATAGCTGCTAAGCCAATATAAATTTATAAAAAAAGATCAAATTAAAAGCATTGTGGACCCACCTGAAATATTTATTAATCGATGGTATGATAATATTTGCTGTATACCGAAAGCCTTTGCTGTTATTTATGAACATACGAGCATAAGTGATTGTATATTGTAGTGATTGTATTATCTATGTGTACTGTGACGCTCCTACCCTTATTAAAAGGAATGTGATTTATGATTTTCCTTTAGATCTAACAACTAAATACGTTTTGTTATACGGATAGTTAGTTCACACTAATGTGTATTCTAATATCACTCTGTTCAAAGGCAACAAAATATCACACGCGTACAGTCAGCATCATTAATATGTATCCATCTTAGCATACCCCAAAATATGTAAACATTGTTTAATGCAACATTTTTTTGTATAAACATTGTAGTGGAAACAGGGGTAGGTAGATCGATAGATAACTCTTTATTGTACACCAACACGAATAGTACAACTGGCGGCCTTGTCGCCACAACGATCTCTTCCAGGCAACCTTTGGCTGGTAAGGAGAAAGCAAATGACAATATCAAATAAAGGTAGATGGTACAATTTTACATAATGTCAACACATATAACTGAAATAAATCTGTTTCATTCGAACATTTATTCATTAAAATATATATATGTTTACACTATATACACTATATAGTGTTTCACTTCAAATATTATACTGTCTGTCCATTCGGCGTCAATATTGAACTTGGCTTAAACACTAGTCTCTATCTTCGCCTGATCATCTAAGCAATATTGACGTCATTGGTAACTATTATCAGCAAAATTCCGAAGAAATCTGCCCATTGCGGAGATAAAGACTCTTATTTTGGGATAAAAATAAAAAATCATTTTTTATAAGATTGAAATCACAGAAAAATAAGATGTATGTCTAGATTAAGTTTGTAAACAAGTCCAATTGGTTCTGTAGTTGCAACATTATATTGATGTAATTCAACTTTAGTCTAACCACTTTTATTCTAAAATGTACGGAAAATACTGAAATCTCGTCGGACTGACGCTTGCCCTTAGTTTTTTTTAAAGTATTAAATCGAAATTTATTCTCATTCCATACTCCATTTCCATTTCCATACTCACTAGTTTTATAGAGCTGGTATATAAATGATTCCGTTACCGATAATAAAACCCATCACTTAGTGTATTACTGTCTGTTCGCGTTTAGAATGCAGTTACTCATCGCTACACTCCGTTCAAGTTAAGATTAAGTGATGTCATTACTAACAGTTACGTGATTAAACCTATTGACCAATTACGACAGGCAGCGTTCCTTGATTGACCAATTAATGCTGTGTAATGATATTTTGGACGGATGACGTTTTTTTCTTAATGTGTATAGAGTATAGGGCATGTTCACATTGATTTTGAAATAATGTGGAAACAATAGATGTAATCTCTATGTACTGGCATAAAAAGGACACTGAAACTTAAAACTAGATAAATACATACTATGTTACTGAAAATGTACCTATTTATATATTACACGAAAATGTTAATTATTGTGTAAAGAGAATTATAAATAATAATTAATTCTGAATTTAAAAACTATCATTTGTATTTATTTATAATGAATTCCTTTCTCCAATGTGGATTACTAATCTAATTTGTTTTAAAGACCATAGACCCGTTCAATCCACGCAAAGTATTGAGTGAGACTGAGATATGCATGTTAGTGTAAGACAGACCTAAGAATTATAAGAAACGCCATTGGTCAAAACAAGGTAACGGCTATGGTATTGGACAATCGAGCGTTCGCACAAATGCAAACCCTTTTGTAGTTCATAATTTTTTTATTCAATAAGCGGTTAAGTAACACCAACCGCAAATATTACTTTGTAGAACAAAGCTATTCATTCAATAAATGACTTTATTGAATAAATTGTTTACGAACGCAAAAAAGTTTGTAGTCGTGCGAACGTTAGGTTGGTCAATGCTTTACTGTTTGGCGATGAGTCACTGCATTCACAACGCGAACAGACCGTAGTAAAAGTAGTATGTGTGTGAGCGTGGCAGTGTGAATGGTTGCACTCAGTTGCGCATAGTGTAGCTACAGCGGGGTGTGCATGTGTCCGCCAGTCGGTGGTGGTGACGAGCGGGCCGGCGGCCGGCGGCGGCGCGCCGCAGAAGGTCGTGGTAGTGGGAGTGCCACCGCTGCAGCCGCACTCGACCGCTTCTGCGCCAGTCAGCCAGGTGAGTCACCATGCTAAAGGCTCATTTACATAATAAATAGATAAATATTTATAACTAACTTTTGATCCCGACTTCGTTCGTGTCGTCTACATGAGCCGATGTGTTAATCCGGATTTCAATCGACCTATTTCCTGAGGTTCAACAAAATCTTTTCAGCCGTTTCGACGTGATTGAACGACAAACATCCAAATATACAAACTTTCGCATTTATAATATTTTTTTTATTAATGTAATTAAGACTACTACAAACAATAAGTAAAAACATGAGCCATTTACAAGTTTTTGCTGATAAATTTTAGGATAGAAGTTTTAAATTTTAACTGCTAAAGGACAATATGAACAAACAGATAGGTAGATATTGTGAAATAATTGAAAAAAAAATACAAACAAATATCAACATCTAATTACAATTAAAGAGGATGTTTGAGAACCAAGAACAGATGTGATATAGGGGTTCGTACATTTTACTAGGGACGTCGACGTAGTCCCGCGACGCCATTTTGATTTTTAATAAAACTGCGTTGATCGATGGGACCTTACGTAAATCGATGCAAAGACAAATAAAAAATGTTATATTATATTATGTCCTAAAGTGTCACGTTACCGACATATAAGGTCGGGGAAATAGTTTCTTCGTATTTTATATACAAATTGAAGACATTTTTTTTAAAAGTTTAATTACATTTAATTATAATATATATGTGCCGTTTTGTTCTATAACTTGTTGTCATCTTGACAACCAGTAATGACATGATCCCGTTGCTGTAGAAATTTTGGGATTTTTGGTCAAAAAATTGCCACAAGTAGTTTTGACAGTCCTCTCTTGATGTTAACCTTACACTACCTAAAGAATTCTGAAGAGACCGATACAAGTGGAAATCTGAGGGCGCAAGGTCAGGGCTATATGGTGGGTACATCAACACTTCCCATCCAAGCTCTCTCAATTTTTGCTGAGTGGCCAAAGATGTGTGTGATCTGGCGTTATCATGATGAAAGACCGTTCTGTTGATCAATTCCGGGTGTTTTTTCTCAATTTCTTGCTTTAGTCTCATCAGCTGTAGAGATCCGAATCGATGGTTTTGCCCGGCGGTAAAATCTCATAATGAATGATACTCTTCCAATCCCACCATACACACAACATCCCCTTATTGCGCGTTAATCCGGGTTTCGCCAGTCTGTGGAGCTTGGTCGCACTTAGACCATGATCTTTTCCGCACGTTCTTGTCGTAAGTGATCCACTTCTCATCACCAGTGATAAATCTTTTCAAAAATGGTTCGGTTTCATTGCGTTTTAATAGAAAATCGCAAACGAGTACACGGTTCATTAGATTTCTTTTAGTGAGCTCGTGTGGTATCCAAATATCGAGCTTTTTAGTGAATCCAGACTTTTTCAAATGAGTCAAAACTATTTTGTGGTCAATGCCCAGTTCATCAGAAATGTCGTACCTACTTATATGCCGATCTTGCTGCACTTTTTCACAAATGGCATCAACTTTATCGGTAACAGGGCGACAGGAGCGAATCGCATCTTTAACATTAAGATTTCCTGACGCTTAAACCATTTTTCCATCCATCGCATTTTTCCCTTGTTTGCAATAAAACTTTAAATTGCATCGAATTTTTTCGTTAGATTCACCCATTTTCTTGGACAGAAAAACAATTGAAAAATGGCGGGAAACAGTTTTTTATTTTTTTATTTCTTTTTTTTAAATGGTATCTTTTAATGATACTCGTATCATACATAACCAGCCAGGTACAAACATTTCAATCAAAGATATTGGATCACAAGTTCATACATACAAAACACGAAAAGACTTTCTCCCCGACCTATTGTTACGATGGAAAGATCGCTATATGACCGTAGCAAATCTTCTTATATTTACATTGTTGAAATATTTGGTGGATATAATTAAAAACCTGGAGTTTTAGATGCTTTGCTGACGATTGAATCTATGTGACTGACTGTCAAATAGATATTGACTGGCGTGGATAACACCAAGATCTCTAATTCCCGAAACTCGCGTTAATTTTTGATTCTAGGTTATTTACCTAGGTTATTTGATTCTAGGTTTTGATTTACCTATACTAGATTATTTATGACCACATTCTTTTTTTGAGAAAATGTAATGACATGACATTTAGATCTAGTTTATTTGAAAGACAATCGAGCTGAAGAAAGCTGAAGATCAAGACAGCCTTGTATAGTATTAATAGACTTTAATACTTTCGTATTGTTAGCAAAGAGAAGGAATTATGGAAGCAAATACCAAAGTTTATAAAAATAGTGAATAAAAGTGGTCTAAGCAAGGATCCCCGAGGAACTCTCGAGGGGATATCACTCCAGAAAGATTTATAACCATTGATGATGACTGATGACGTTGATCAATAGACAAACCATACGTGGGTGACACTGAAAGTTTTTAGAATCTCAAAAATGAAATCAGATATAAATATGGAAGTTCTTTTATTGCTTTTCGAAGACCGCGACAATCGATACAGTTTTTCATGCGATGAAACCATTGTGTGAAGCATTCAGCCCACCCTTCTTTAGGCACCTCTTCTACAGCCGTTTGGAAGGCTGTTAATGCTGTAAAAAAAAAAATCACAGCGCAGGGTGCTTGGTGACTATGTCGGATGACCCATTAACTCTACATTTCAAGTACTCAAAAATTGCTTTGTTTGTCTGGCGGAGTGAACTGTGGGCATTGTCGTGATGGTGGATCATTTGCTTCATGGGTGTCGTTCCTTAACTTTTTCTAAAACGGAATGCAATCAGCTGTTCACATACCAGTCCGAACTTACTGTTCTTTTATTTTCTAAAGTAGCAAAGTGGCCCGATCTGCCAAAGTACTATTAAGATTTCCATCGTGCAGCTGATCTTTAGTTTTCATCTTCTTGATTAAGCTCAAATTCAATGCATTTCATGAAATGATGATTTACCGGTATGCAAGCGGGTGGGCGACATATTTGTTTCCTTGTCTACAACCACCGGATACGTGTTTGTCCCAGCGTTATAAAAAGTCTGGTGTGGAGTCCGTCCAACGTAACTGCCATTGATCGTCGTCTTTAAACCGAAAAAAAAATAAAATTTGTGAGCTTTCGAATTCCATGCTGATAATTAAAATATAATAATATTATATTATACTACAAGATTGTTAACAGGAGAAGTACCAAAAATTAATCAACAAAAAAAGGTATGTACAATACATACCGCAAACATCCAACCACAAAATAATATTCAAAGATCCTCTCTAGCAAATAAAACTCGGACATGATAAACAATTGATCGTTGAAAACGATTTTTATAATTTACTGTACGGTAATAACAAATAGCTCGTATGTTTGTGTGTAAAGAGGACTAAATTATTATTAATAACCTTATGGTTCTGAGTGTACGATTTCTGCCTTAACGCTAATCTGTCCTAATAATAATAAGAATGTGCCCTAAACCGAACAAAAGTTAAAATGTCCTGATACTTTATCAGAAGGTATCAGAAAGTTAGTTATACTTTATCAGAAAGGCAGTATCGGCTCGATTTAATTGGCTGATAATTTATCTATCAGATTGTTAACAGTTACTTATAAAGAGGTGGTGAGAGAGGCCCTAAGAAAAATTGGTCAATAAAGGTGACGTTTGTTGTCTTCAGCGAAAAGTCACTACATTCTTAACGCGAACAGACAGTACTTTCTATTCCATAACTCATCGAATAGTGAAAGAATTGGAACGAAAAAAAGCGTGTTAGAGTACCTGCGGACGTAACCTTATTGCGTTTTAGGTATACAGAGAACAGAGGATATTTGCATTAGGTATGATTATTATTGTTAGGTGGAATACATTTTTGAACTGTTACATTTGAATGTATTTTCCACCAGGCACCAGTGTCATTGGTGGCGAAACCAGTATTCTCCCGGGGCGGCAACGCGCCGCAACCGCCGCCAGAGCTTGATGATCTCTCGCACCTCGCCTGACAGCCGTCACGACCCTACACGCTCATCATCAAACACACCAGTAGGCAAAAACCTTAAAACAATAAATTCGGGATCACGGGCAGAATTCACACGCTAGGGAGCGCTCATACCGATGAACTATCTGTTAAATGGGGAAGGTACGTAGTCATTTGTAACGACAATAGATGGTGCTATCGGAGACGTATAGTTGGAACAAATGGCGCTGAGGTCAATCGCATAATGATAATGTTGAGCACTTCAAAGGTAAAATTTCAATTTAACATTTCTAAACATTAGAAATCTCCGCAGTAGATACACTTGCCTTTTGTACATTTTTTATTTTTCTTCCTTTTTTATTTATTTCGTGTTATGTGTGTACAATAAATCATTAAATGAAATAAATAAGGGCGATTTTCGTTTGTAAATTTAACTTATCAATTTATATTTTATATTTATCAATTTTGTTCTTTCAAACGAATCGAATGCGAAATTGCTTAACATTTTCACGGGGCTACCATACGTACGTGTTGTGATCATGCTGTGTCGCCTTTCATTTATTTTTTCATTATCCATAGATGTGGCGATAGTTTGAACATCAACAGGTTAGTCATCAAAACCAGGCGGTTAGCCAGTCTTTGTTTTTGTCTTTGTAAAATACGGGATTGTGACATTAGGGTTGTAAAAATATTTTTTTGACACTTACCTCCACCACTAGATAGATAAGGGCGACTATCGGTGATGATTTTTTTATATTTTGTTGAGGTGGTGCATTGTTGATTTACTGAAATTGCCTCAAAATTATTTTAATGCGTTGTAAAAAGAGAAAAATAAGTTGGTATTTTAGTAAGGAATAGGACTATGAGTAAACTAACTAATCGTAACTGTTCAAGCGTGAAGTGTAACTCACCTCACGCTTGAACTATTACGAGTATTGTCTGTAATAGGTTCAATTTAGCGCACACACTTAGGTCATTTAGGTACAGAAATCCCTTTAATTATAGCTTTTACGCAAGAAAAAAGTATCGTTTCTTGTGTCGAACGTTGTAACTGATTGATCGGTTTTAATGTATTTTGAAATAATTTTCTACCTGTTTTTATTACGTGGGTAATCTCTTTCTTTTCTTTCGATTCTTTATTTCGTTGCGACCTCATTGTTCCCTGGTCATTACATAAGAGAACAGATTACTCGTACTCGTATTGGTCGGTACGGTACCTCCTGGAATAATCCCATTATACTCGTATGTGAGCGCTACCTGTGTGAACTCTCCCCCACATTATCCATAAAACATTGGTCAACCGAGCGTTTGCACGATTACATTTTTTTTTTGCGTTTGTAAATGAGTTATTTTAGTGATTTTAAAATTCATTTTCATTGCCCCCAACTAACCGAATGAATAGATTTGCCCTATAACTTTATATATGCGGTTGGCGTTACTTAACCGCTTATTAAATAAGGTCATTGTGAGCTGCAAAGGAGTTTGCATTTTTTTATAGAATAGATGACAGACAAGCTGGCGGGCCACATGATGGTAAGTGGTCACCGCCGCCCTTGGACATCTGCAACATCAGGGGCCTTGCGGGTGCGCTGCGGACCTTGCAGAATCCTGTTCATTCAATGCAAACGCTCGATCGGTCGATACTTTACAAAGTTTGCTTTAAAAATCGTTTCCATTGCCATTCTATTACGATCTATGTTTTTATAACTTTTACCTATAGTATGTATATATAATTATTTTCTTTGAAAATAATATAAGTTTTTCAAAGAATCGGCTATGTATTCAATTTTATCATTTTTTTTTTTATCAATCTCGCTTGTTAAAAAGATTCAATGAACTGAAATTCTAACTTGTACACTACACTCCCGAGTTACAATGTAATAATAACAGATTGCCTATCAAAGCAGTATTATGTTATTAGGGAATCAGATCGATACACATTTTATGAGTTGCTATACCTAATGTACAGAGAATAAACGTTTTATATGTATTGTAAATAAATAAACCAACAAATGAAAACTTGAACTTAACATATTTTTGTTGTTATATTCACCATGATTTGTTTAATAATCATTGAATCACTTTAGACAAATTGACTTAGTTACATAATTATATATAAATTCAATTTAGTTTTTTAAGATCAATAAACATTATATGACTAGAAGACTTTTTTATTTAGACCCTCTAAAAATCTGCTAAACAATGTATTTTACAATATAATAATGATGCAACAGTATCCAGTGTTCGATTACGGTGTCGTTGACGGCTAGTGGCATGTGAACGGGTAAGTAAGCACCGAATCCGCGCATAATAGGCACAATGCTTCACAATGAATGAATGCCCACTCGACTGAATTGATAAGTGGGTTGTAACGCTCGCGCTCGCGTGGGGAGCGCCTGTCCGCCCGCCCGCCCGATCGGCTAGCTCCTTACACTACACTAACATGTAGAACTGGCGTCGCTATGCGTCAACTTGCCTTCGTCGATCAAACCTCACTGAGGCACGTATAGCCATGTAAATATTAGTCATTTTACCGATATTTACATAGAGACTTGCCTCACTCACATTTTTAAATGTTTATAATTTATAAAGTAGCCTTCTTGACCGTCTGCTTTCTCTTATAAAAGGAATTGATGCGTAAGCTCAACAGTTATGTGACCAACAGTTAAAATGACAACACCATTTAATCGAGAGATTAATAACTGAGATTTTGATCGTATGAATTGTTCGGGGGTTTAATTTATAACTCTTTGATGACAGTTAATAAAATTTTATCAACTGTCATCAATGAGTAATGACTAATGATCTATTGAGTATCAATTTTTTTTTTTTTATTATAGAGAAGAGGGCGGACGAGCAAGCGGTCTCACGTGATGGTAAGTGTTACCGCCGCCCATGGACACCTGCAACACCAGGGGGTATGCGGACGCGCCGCCGACAAACACCGAAACAGTAAACCCTCGAACTGTTCATAATCAACATGTCAAAATCTTAGTAATTTAAAACTTCAACAGATCAATGGGTTAGCTGATAAAAGATATAACACACGGGTAAATTTTGATCAGCTCGATGTTAAACTTTCACGTATGAATCCTAAAAAACGGCGAATATGTAATTGCAAAAATACTGCAGATGGATCCAATCATGTTAATAAGTAATCATTTGTCTAATCTTTTCACTGAAATTTCACACAAAAATGTATGACTAACCACGTAATATCGTCCAACTGTAATGGAATCTAAAAGAGTTAAAATTCTTCAGTTATACAATAGAATCTATTATGTCATCGAAATTAATTATTATTATCATAAAAAATAATTAAAGGGATGCACTAGTTTATCTATCGGTTCTCCGTGAGCAGTTTTAATCTTTGCCGGTCAGTGGTGGCGGCGGCGCGTTTGCCTGACCAGTAGCCAGTAGTGGTGGCCGCGAGTGGCACTGGTGGTCGCGGCCGTGCATTCTGTCACAGACGCAGCTCAGGACCGCTCTACCGCTCCGCCCGCCCCTGCGGCCGCCTCGCTTTCTGCGAAACTTAAACAATTTCCCGCCAAATATTACGCGCGTTTCCATTACTCACATTGTTTCTTTTATTTTTAATTAGTTTATTTATGGAGAAGTTTAGTGGGAACACTTTGTATTTTTATACACTTTATATTATTTTGTGATGCGGTTTTCTGTTGTGTTTTTGATTTTATTCTTTGTGTTTTTGCGAAATTCAACTGAGGCGATTCGATGGCTGTAAGTACAACTTTTGATAATTATTTCAATTGATTTTAGAATTCGGAAAACCTGGTTTCTGCCCATTTGAATCCACTTTAAAGATGGGCTAACCCATTCTTACCTTACTTTCCATTACCTTACTCATCAAAAGGGTATCTTTTAATGTTTTAAAATAATACTAGCTAAAAGCTGACTCCCACTAAATATTTTTTTTAACATTTATAAAGATTTCAAATATACTGGAACGTTAAGGCGAAATTTTATACTTATACAAAACTAGCAGTTTCAAATCCAGGCTTGTTATAGTAAAACAAAATTGTTTTACTTTTTATTATACGGGATTTCTCCTGAACCTGATCAATGACCCGATGAAACCTACCTTTAAAACATTTCCGTATAATCGACCTATCTACTTGTGAAAGTTCCATCTATTAATATGTTAACTGTAATTAAGAGAGTACAAACAGACAGGTGTTACGATTTATAATATATAGAGATAGATTTTGTATGAAATTGTTCATTACGAGTGCGTACTTAATGAAATAAATGATTTAAGAATATTACACCAGGTGACCATATTACCATATTATTTCCTTGAAAGAACCATTGAAAGAAAATATTGGATCATTCAAAATTGCTAATTGAACATATTTTCAAAAATCAAACATATTTGAAAATTGACAAAAAGAAAAGTGATGCTCAATTCTTAAATTGTTTTTTTTTATCCAAAAAGGCGACAGACGAGCATACAGTCCACCTGATGGTAAGTGGACACTGTCGTCCATAGACATCCGTAATAGCCAACATCAGTCCCGAATGACGAACGTTAGCATGCCCCCGGATGCGCTGCCTACCTTTGGAGACATAGAAATGGATTGGGAGAAAGGGTTGGTACAGAGGGGAGGGATAGGATGGGAATGAGCTCTGGCATATCTCACTCACTACTAAAACACGTGCGTACATTGGGGAAATAGGATAAAATGGGAAATGCAGTACATTTCAAGGTAATCTTCTGTGAGACCGGGGTAACAGGGCCAGTCGCGTGTGGCCAGCGGCTGTGGGGATGCACTGCTGCACTGCTGCACCATAGTTAAAATATTGACTAGTTCAATAATTTGTCCCACAATAGTTTCGTCCTATATCATCGGATATATATCACGATATACATTATATCAATTGATATTATCGTCAAAACTTGTATTTTGGCAGATCCCACGCTTACGCTAGCTAGTAACACTTTTAAAAAAACTACAATTTTAATTACTTTTACCGAAGTGGCCACTGCCAATGATCCAACACTAAAGATTATAATTATAATTTAGTTGAATTTTGAATAGGAATGATTTTAATCTCCGACAATTTTTTTGTTACTCTTATTTATTGTTTTGTTTTATAATAATTAAGTCTATTAATCACACTCAAAGTTTCATTTAACAATTTTGTCACATTAAAACCACTTACAGAATAAAATTTGCGTCCTTTTTATATACCCGATACATATCAGATATATGTATATCTATCAAATATCGGATATTTTGGTATTTATTATAAACTAGCTGACCTGACAGACGTCTTGTCCAAATTTCAATAATACAATAATTTCAAACAAAAATCCCATAGAAAAAAGCTCCTTCAGTTTTTCCCGAATTTTCCAATTTTCCGGGCAACTTTTCCAGTTTTTCTTTCCAAATACTAAAAACCTTATTTGAACTATTTCAAACATTTTAAAAAAAGAATTAGCCAAATCGGTCCAGCCGTTTTCCAGTGATGCGCTTACCAACGAACAGCATTTAAATTTTATTTATATAGATATCGGATTTTTACGAACCCTGATTCTTAGTGATACCAAAATAGGAACTAAGCAGAAACAATATCACTGGGAGTTCACAGGCCTTAATACACAAGGTAGTTAACAATTTTCTTCGGTAGGTAAGTACTCGTAAATATTAGTTACGAAATATTTCTGATAACAGAAGAACATGTGATTGTTATTGCCTATCGGGAAAACACTAAGAAATTAAAATTTCACATAAAGCACAAAAACTTTTGGATGAGTAACCAATAATGTACTGATAATAATGTTGTATCCATCAATCCACAATGGGCATGTGTGGTGGATATGACCCGAAAATCCTCTTGTCATTACTATGGGAGATCTTATGCCCTGCAGTGGGTCGTTATAGGCTGATATTGATCGGTCGTATAGTTGTATTAAACATTAATCATCGCTTTTACATTTTATTCGAGTAGAAACCAATTCAAAGGCCAATTATCGTTTGAAAACGTCTGTATAATGTAAAGCAGTAACACCAACGCGCCATCCATCGCTCCCTAATTGAACATTGCACTAATGAGCGGCGTTGTTCGGTGCAACCAGCAATTATCCGCCCCGAGATTAGACCCGGATACATTCGGGAAATATCTCGGAATTGTTCGGGAAATTCGCTCTTTGTGCTCCTCGGATGTTTGGTAATCGCCGTAATTATTATATCATTGCAAGGAATCATAAGGCGATTACCGTAATTAACCTTTGTTGTTAATTACTTATTCGTTAATTATTGTTCCATTATTTTGTCGTATTGATGTAAGTTGGTATATGATTAAAACGTTTGTTGTAATTAGGATTGAGTACAATATAAAAAAGGGGACGGCGGTCGGCTTTAGAATACCACCGGCCCATCTCTTCCTGCGGGGGTCGTAAAATGCAACTAAGGGATACAAAGCCGCTACCACAAACTCTGAGGAAGTACATCACCTCTAAAAGAGTGGACTCGCCAAGCGGCTCGGCTAGCGCGGCGTTTTAAAGCCGCCCAGCTCCAGCAGTGGACGACAAAAGGCCTGATTACTGTTATAAGTAATATAAAATTATATTTAGGTAACCTGAAAATTTGAAACCTTTATTTTTATAGAATAGATGGCAGACGTGCGACCGGCCCACGAGATGGTAGGTGGTCATGCTCACCGCCGCCCATGAACACCTGCAACACCAGGGGACTTGTGGGTACGCTGCCGAACTTGCAGAATCCTGTTCACAGCTCTCTTGAAGAACCAACCCCATATTGTAGTGTAAAAGAAAAACCTCGATTGGCAGTTCAACCCACAACTCTCGGGTTCGCGGTATAAAGTGAGCGGTATACCTCTAAAGTAACAGAAATTAGAAAACGTAGCTGAAATTCTCCTGATGTACAGTATGTGGAACATTGTAGATTGTAGTATCCACCAGTCTCACTGGTTTCGCGTGGTGGACTATGACTAGACTATAACACTGATTTGCGAATGTAGTACAGGGTTAAAGAAACTGGAACTCAAAGAAATTTTGCCTTCCTAGATAGATTTCCATGAAAATTGCAGAATCGGCAATAGTTACAAGGTTTATTTGAGTACCTACATAAATACAAATTGCCATAAATCCGTCGAATGTCAACTATCGATAATCACTTATTAAAATTTATATCGATTATCACTTATTTAAGCATATTACTATAAGTAATAGAATAATTGTTTGATACAGATTTCGTAGATACGAATGCGTTTTGATAACTACGGAGGGATCGGAACAAATACCTACCTTGAAACTGAATTTTTGAAATACAAAGTGCGAAATCTCGGATAACGGCCCAATTAACGTTCCGCGCGTCCCTTATGTGAGATTTTTCATCTAGGGCCCTAAACTCAGAAAACCGTCCCGGCTCTTACAGTACAGTTGTCAAATCTATCTAGATGAGCTGACACTCCCTGATAATTTCAAGGGAAGACTTATGCCCCGCAGTGGCCCTTTCTCGATCAATATTTCCAGTTGTTTATCAAATTATAAATAATAATATACTCCCCTCCAGGTGTCCACCTGAATCGAGCCACCTTGCATTTTTATGTCCTGACATAAAAATAATGTTAGGTCAAAGAAAAGGTTTTTATGCAGTTTTGAAGCTGGTATATTAACCATCATTTGATGTGCTATTGTTCCAAATTTGAATTCAGGAATTTGAAGCACAGAAGAATAGCCGGGTCAGTTCATTGTTTTGAAAAAAATAAGGAAGCAGAAAGTTTGATGTGGAGCAGTTTTTTTGATTTAATGGTGTTGTTTTTCAATAAAAGTTTCGTTAAATGTTTTTCCTGAGATTTGAAACGATTTTGACCTCAAAATTATGGATATTGCACCTAAAGTAGCTGCGCAAGCTGTGGCACTTCTTCAGTCTAGACTTTGTCAGCGAAATGTAAGTGCACAATTTCATTTTCGCCGTTCTGCTGTTGAAAAAGTGTACCATCGATACCTAGAGACTGGCGACTTCCTTCGCCGTCCAGGAGGACCACGATTCCGAGTAACGACGGAAAGACAAGATCGGTTTATTTTCACGACCACCTTACGAAATCGTCACCTGACCTCAGTACAGATCCAAGAACAGCCCCGAACTTTCATAGAGTGGCTGTTAACGCTCGGACTGGTAGAAGGAGACTCGAAGAACGTAATATAAAACCACAGCAAGCCAATGGGCCCAAACTGACACGAGCTTACCGAATGGCGCGCCTTCATTTTGCGCGCGAACATTTGCATTAGACTCAACGTCAGTGGAGCCAGGTACTCTTCACCGATGAATCCAAGATTATGCTGTATAGTAATGATGGAAGGAGGAAGGTGTATTGAAGACGGACAGCGTTTTGTGCAGTGATGTATTGAAGAGACAGTGAGTTATGGACAGTAGGGGGAGGAATTGCCGCGGAAGGTAAAACTGGACTTCAGGTTATGAAGTGACCATTATATTCGTCAATACCTAGAGACTCATGTGATGCGATATGTTGGGTTTGTGGCCAAAATTTCATTTTTATGAATTTCTAAGCAAGAGTGCACACTGCAGGAATCGTCAGAGAATACCTTCATAACGTCGGTATCACAGTCATGGAATACCCAGCAAGAAGCTTAGATATGAATCCCATAGAGCATCCCATAGAGCACCCATAGGAATGAGCTAAAGAGAGGTGTTCGAGCTCACCACCCAACTCCGCAGAGCTTGCAGGAACTGAAAACTGCCATCGAGGAAAAACATGTCATAGTGACGTTGATTGATTCTGACTGAATAAACGTTACTGAATAAACGATTTTTTCAGGTAAACCATTGTTTTCTTCAAAAATCCAATACAAGTTTTCCCCGTGAGAAAGGCGGACACACGACTTGTTACACTTAAACTCAATTTTTCAGTACTCTGCATTCAAATTTGGAACAATGGCATACTAAAATGATGGTTTGTACGTCACCTTCAAAACTGCATAAAACTTTATGATCGATCAAAAATTTTTTTTTAAGCTTCGGGTCATCAAAACTGTAAATGCAGGGTGGCTCGTTTCAGGTGTCTGGAAGTGTATATTATTATATTAGGTCCTACGAAATTGCCGTTTTATATAGAAAAAATCTTTTTTTTTGTATGATAATTATATGTTTAATTAATCGAAGTTATTGTCCATTATGATCAATTCACTTTTGCCATTTTAATGGAAGTTGATTGATGGCACGGCACTGCTATGGAACTCCTGGGGACGGGAATCGATGAATTCTCTAAAGGCGTTTATCACTGTCTCATCGTGGTTAATTTTTTGTCCTGTAAAAAATTATCCAAATTCTGAAAAAAATGGAAATCAGTAGGGAAAATCTCCGTCACTTATCGTACTCGCCAGACCTTGCGTCTGGCGAGTACGATAAGTGACGGAGATTTTCCAGACGAAGCTCCTGTAACTTTGAGACTGTCTCTTGTGCAGTGTGTGGACGAGCGTTATCATGGAGAAGTAGTGGATTAGAGCAATTGACCAGAACGCTTTCAATTCGTCATTATCGATTTTAGTCTCCGGTCGTCCACAGGGCTTGTTCTTGAGGTCGAAATTTCCAGTACGGAAACGAACAAACCAAAAACGCACCGTGCATTCGTTTGCGGTGTTTGATCCGTACACATCGTTGATATTGCATGCCGTCTGTGCTGCGTTGCTGCCACGACGGAACTCACATTCGAAAATAAAGCGAATTTTTAACTTTTCCATGGCCGCAAACAACGATATCTAAGCAAAACGTCGTTTGACGGAAAATCAAATGAATAACTTATTTTGAAAAAGAATGTCATTGTTATAATTAATTTGAATTTGGAATTCCAAGCCAACTATCAAGATAACAAAGTTCAAAGTGGCCACCATGAACAAACGGCAATTTCATAGGTAAGGCCCTAATAATATATTATTATAACATTAATAATATACTAAATGAATTTAGAGCTTAAATTTATGAAAGTAAAGCTATTTAATCAAAACTAAGCAAAACATTTGGCGTAGGTGTCTAATATTATTTGTTCTATTTAGTTGATAGCTACCCGTCTCGATTTGATTAATAAATACCTCGCCTCATATCGAATCGCAATAAAGTAAACGTCTCGTGATTGTAATATGTTATGGATGAAAAGAAATTTTAAAAATCTACTGGAGAAATCTTCTAAATTCTTTCATTGTTCGAAAACTTCTGTTTCGGTTTGTTCCTATTTTATTATGGGTAATAAATAATAATATATTATTATGATAACAATATATTATTATCAGGGCAATATATCCGTAACTTTTTCTATTGTTACATTTTTATTTTTATTGTCAAATGAATTGATATTATAGAAAACAATACAACCCGGAAAAAACTTATCAAAGTAGTGTATGGAATGTAGGCAGCGCTTCAATAAATAAAAACGTTTTTATAATAAAAAGCGCCCACAACTTAGCTTTCTTTTACTTATTACGGTCTTGATCCGCACCTGTTTCGTTTCCTTCACGTCCCCTTATTCATAATGTGATATCACACATACTTGTACCTATAACTCCTCCGAGGTTTTTACCTATAATGGTACCGTAAAACGTCGCAACTTTACCCCAAGTATTTAACATTGCCTAAAATAGTAATATGCTGATAACTCGCAAAATATTTATGTTGCATCACTGAAACCAATGGTATATTTTGTAAAGATATTCTGACAACACAAAAAATGGTCACCATAGTACTAATGTCACCTATCTTCACGTCAGTGCCGTTTTAAACGTGAAGAAGGGGACGGGAATTTATATTGATGCTCAAAACTTTTTCGGTAAATCGAAATAAAATATTGTTGAAGTTTTGGTAATATAGTTATCTTATCGATTTAGTCTTCTTTAATATAATGTAATTGCTAGATTCGTTTTGTCGTCAAGCGTTCTAAAATAAATTAGACTTAGGCAAAGATGGGATAAGTTTGATAAATAAGTAACCTCAACTTTACCTACGGTAGGGTTATTGCAATTATATTTTTGAAATTATATAATTTTATTTTTTTTATCATTTAATTTGCCTTATAATGTAATTTTGTTTAATTGGATATTTTTTTAACAACGAAACGAATACCTAATACATTAGGTAAAGTATTAGGTAAAGTTACTACGTATTACTTTAAAAAAATATATACCTATACATTCTTAATTAAGCAGTTGATATATATTATTTTATTTTTAGGTCCACAATGGAAAAACATAGAAAAAAGCCAGGTGCCAGGCGCTACAAAGATTATGAAGATGGCTTACTAAATTTAGCAGTAGATTTGGTAAAAAACAAAAATTTAAATTCATATGAAGCAGAAAAACAATTTGCAAGAAAAACAATTTTAAATAAAGTAAAGCTGAAACATATGCGTAAAGTTGGATGTCGTAATAAATTGTCTGAAGAGGAGGAGTCAAGAATTGTGGAAGCGTTGATTCTTTGCGCCAATTATGGCAGTCCTTTATTCAGAATTGAGAATAATCGTTTATGAACCTTAAAAAAATGAATAATCCGCACTTTTTAATAATAAGATGCCAGGCGAAAAATGGATTAGGAATTTTTTAAATAGGCACAAAAATAAATTAACGTCGAGATCGACTCAAAATATTAAGCTTGTACGGGCTACAAAAACTTATAGTGAATATAACGAATATTTTGATAACCTAAAAGTAAGTTTAACTAATGCAAAACCAGAGCACATTCTGAACTACGATGAAACTAATTTATCTGATGATCCCGGTAGCCTGAGATGCATTTTTAAAAGAGGTGTTAAGTATCCTAATAAAATTCTCAACAGTACTAAAACTGCAATATCTCTCATGTTCGCGGCCACTGCGCCGTGCCAGGCCGCCCGGTACAAGATTTAATAAATCGAAATCCGGTTGGTTTGATAAGCAAACCTTTGAAGATTGGTTCAATACTATTATAATACCCTGGGCACAATCCTCACCGGGACTCAAAGTAATGACAGGGGACAATTTGTCCTCGCATTTAAACATAAGCATTATTGAGAAATGTCGTGATAACAATATTCGCTTTGTTTTTCTACCACCTAATTCGACTCACGATACCCAACCACTTGATGTCTCATCTTTTAGACCCTTAAAAAGAACGTGGCGCAGTATTCTACTCGACTGGAAAGTACGACACCCGTCCAGTAATTCCTTAAACAAAAACATTTTTCCAGAATTACTAAAATCATTAATTGATGCAATAAAAGTTAATCAAATAGAAAGAATCAAGAATGGATTCAAGGCCACTGGGATACACCCTTTAAACCCTGAAGAAGTTTTAAGAAAACTACCTGATTACAACGTGGAGAATAGGGAACCAGAGGTTACCTTTAATAATGCTCTTCTCAGTTATTTAAAAGAATCAAGATCTACCAATAATAACATAAACAGGAAAAGAAATAAAAAAGTTCATATAAAACCAGGGGAATCGGTGTCAACCGAAGATTTTACAACAATACCGAATATAGAAAGATTAGAAGCTAGTTCTTCTTATCAAAATATAAACATTCCTCCAGGTGTGGTTGTGAATTGCGAAGCACCACAGAACTTATACATTTCTAATAACCGCACTTTATTTACAAAGGCATGTGAAAATGACCCTCCAACCTCTTGTGTTTCTGTTGAACCCAGAAAAATATTATTAAATATTTCACTCAGACAACTAGACAAAAGCCAAGGGTCAGATTCAGACAGTATAAGTTCATCGTTTTCTTTGCATGATTCTTCAGAAGATGGCCCATTTGTAGACTCACAGAGTGGATACTGAAAGTTTTTATGAAGATAATTTAAATTTCACTGAAGAAGATTCTACTGATGACGTTACTGTAGGAAAATATGTACTAGTTAAATTCCTTGCAAGGAAAGTCAATATATACTACATTGGTTTGATTATAAGTCATAATGAAAGCAATGGTACATATTTAACAAAATATCTGAGAAAGAACACCAAGGGAACATTTTCTTGGCCATTAGTGGAAGACATATCCGAGATCACACGTCTAGACATTGAAAAGGTTTTACAAAACCCTAAAGTCGGGCGACGATGCCAATTAATTTTCAATATAGAGTCTATAATTCCCCTGATAAATATTACGTAAAATTAGTTAAATTAAATTTTTTTCTTACAGCATTTGCCTGTTTACTTGATCATTATATATTTAAATAAAACCTTTTTCGAATCATTTAGGACAAACTAAGTGGTATTTTTAAAGACGAGAGCGAAATACTCCGTTTCACCCAAAAATATGGATTGGATGTTTTCTTCATAACTATGTCCATTTCTAAAGAAATATTACTTATTATAAGTAATACTGTTAATGTTAATAATATTGTTAATGTTAAGTAATAATAATATATAATAAATTATTACACTGTGAAAAAAAAAGTCGTTCATTTCTAAATTTGTGACAACCCTATACAAGACTTTGTCAATGTATGAAAATGACCAAAATTTACATCCCAACATTGCCTGGCTTTAATTTAGGCTACTTGTGTACATTTTTTCGATTTTTAAATAAACACTAACATGATATAAGAATGCAGTTCAATATAGAGTTTGTAGATTTGTGTCTTGTAATACTTTTTAACAACGTAGGCAAAGTTGCGATTTTTCAGTCCAACTTTGCCTCGTATTAAATGTCGTTACAGATCTACTCTTTTAGTAATATAATGTAATATCACCATGATATCCCGAAGACAAGATTTTGAACTTTATTTACTACACAGCAAAGTTGAAAATAGCTTTTAAATTTCGAAGATATCTTTAAAAAAGCGTAAAACTTAGGCAATGTTGCGGCAGTTTACGGTACATACCTACATAGATTTCACAGGTCAAATTTTCAAAGAAAGAAACAATTGTAAACGTCTGATAACATATTATATACCTACATTATACATATTATATTAATTATTATTATAGCATGCGACAAAGGGTAAACAAAAAAGGCAGGAGCTTTAAAATTTTATTCCTATAACTAGCATTTTCCTGGGAGCTTACATATTATAGCCTATATGTTAGATAGAACCTACACAAAAAACTAAAAACTCAATCTAGGCTCTAATTTAAATAAAAGAAAGTGATGTCTATTAAACTTTTATATTACAACATTTATATTACAAATAGCTGTTAGCTATTTGTAACAGATGCATTGTAACCATGCATTGCTATCAGAATCACAATAATATGAAGTACGAAACTAATCCTCACGTTTAAATAAATCTAACAGGTACCTACTTAATTTTAGAAATAATCTTTGCACATTTCGTACCCTTAATAAGAAACCGTTATAACTCGAAATTTTAAAACTGGGAAATGAAGTTGGAAGTTTCCGTAATTAACATGGCTTTTCTTTAGATTAGGTACTATATTATATTTGTAATTTATTAAATTAATGAATTATTTTAATTATAATTAACCTTGTTTACAGTATTTACTCGTATATTCAGTTAAAATAAACAATGATTTTTATTTAGGTAGGTACTGATAAATTTAACTGTTTAAAAACACGGAGATTCCACTTTAACATAAACATATTTAAATTTATTCCTTTCCCCAAAATACACAGAGGTTTTCTTTTGTTTCAAAATATTACTCATCATTCATCATCATGCATAAAAAATCCCCATTAAAGCATTATCTTATTTAAAAGCAAGTAGGGAGAATCCAAAAAAAATGCATAGAGTAATGACCACAGAAATTAGGCAATTCGAATATAATTACGTATCTCTCATGTATGTTACTATTCTATGATAACTGCGTAAGCAGAAAATAAAAGTTTTTTTATTATAAGCATTTCCCGTGAAAGGATCAGTCTCAGTTTTTCGCTGAGTTAACAAGGGCCGTGTGTGGCAGACCGAAAAAAATGATTTTCCTCGCTCGAGTTCCCAGCGTGACTTTTCCAAGCGGCCGTCCCGTGCATCTGGCGGGACCTATTATTAGGGGACGGCTCTTAATGCTTTCTTAGGTATTTTTATATGGCTGCCGTTTTAGTTTTTACGATTGTGATTTTTATTGAATTCCCCGTCCGCGCTGCGTAGGTGCTCGAGGTATGCCTGTGGACGAAGGTGAAATACGAGCCACTTTACCAGATTTATTTTATTGCCCTGTGTGTCGGATACAGTTTTCTTTAGATGTTATATTTTCTATACAACAAAGAGTTGTATTTTACTTTATTGTTTGAATATGATGCGTGGAAACAAATTGTGTATTAAAATGTGAGTATTTACATATCTTACCATAAAAGTTACTTGTAGAAACTAGTTTTTTTTAGTAATTTGTACCTATTTTGCAACCTACGTAAATGAATAACATAAATAATTTAATTGTAGATTATAATTACGTCAGTAGTTACCATTGTGTATACCATATTGTGTTACCATGTGTGTATACCATTGGAACTTACTTCAATGAAAGCCTACAAAGTCGTGACCACAGCCGCTTTAATGTACACAAAAGGCTTCTGAAAGCAAACTTTTACAGTGTTTCGTATCTACCTACGTAACCAATAAGTAATCTAAATATAACATAGAGTAACTGTATCTACCTACGTAAACTTCTAGCCGTAGAACATTACTCATAAATCTCACAATACCGAGCTTTGTTTTTCAATTGTTTAGCAGTTTATAAGTATGTTACTGAGTAACCGGTTCATTCTTCAACAGCTAACTATTGTTTTTGTTGCAAAATGCAGCATGTACAAGCAATAAGTGCAACAAATCGTTCAGTGCACGATTCATTTGATCTGACACAAATTTATCCGCGCGGCGGCGTTCTTTATTTACCCCGACGACGATGCTCACGTTGTCTTGACAAATTCAATAAATTACCAACATCCTCACCGCGAGAACAGATTTGTGCTTACAGCTTTTATTGTATTTTCTGATTTCTTGTTCGAGCGTATCGGCGGCGAGCTCTTTGATGTATGGATCGTTTATCAGCCTCATTATAAAAGATTTTGACACAGATTTTTTTTTTAAAGAATTTAAAATACGCTGTTAGTAGTGATTTTATTTAGTGAGCTATTTCATATTGACATCAGAGTTTCTAAAATTACTTCGTTGATGTGATTACTATGCTTCTGGTAATTATTATAACTTTAACATTGCAAAGTCAAAGTAATATTTTCAAAGTCAGGTGTAATTAAATATTGTCTGTAGCCATAGATATAAGTAGCGGCGCGCGGGAACCGTAGCGGGCGGTGCACGGTGGGGCGGCAAGCGGTCTGGCCGCGACGAACGTTGACTCACGTGCGGACTTCCCGCCCGCCCTCAAAACAAAGCTCAATAGGCTGCTTTTCAATATAAAATATTTCATTTTGTATAACGAACGTTGTAATTAATTATACTAATAAAATGATACAAGGATTGATTACAAAGTTTGTAAATTTCCGCCCGATTTGTAACGATTTGCGTATATGTAGTTAGTTCATTGTACCGTTCGATGAACAGGTGTTTGCTAATCACCCCAAGTAATCGCCTACCATTACAGAAAAAATAACGTAAAAAGTATCTACTTTTTTCAGAAGAGAGTGAGAGACGCTACATTAGAGAGCTAGCTCCCCATTAAATACGGAATATAACAGGGACTCATCTAACTATATGTACTTCCAATCCTTTTTTCAAAATCCTCATTCCTAAATCACCTAAAGGTGCATTTTATACATTAGTGCATTTATGGAGGTGCAAAAGTGTCTTAATTTTGGCTGACATTGGCTTCACAAATAGTACTCGCTTACCATCAGGTGGCCTCTCCTCGTATGGAACCTCCTTTCCATACAAAAAGGTGAGCATGAAACTGCTTGACTTCGTGAATTTAGTATTGTAATGATGTTGATGGTTTGCAATTTATTTGAAATCAGAGTTTATAAAACCAAATCTTAAGCTAACCCACCATGCTTATATGTGCTTATATCCATTCAAGTATAAAGATTAGGTCGACAAGATTTATTTGAAAATTGCACACGTCTTTATCCAGACAAAACGCATCATTAAAACACCTAAAATAACCGCAAATGCAACAAAGCCTTGGCATCTGTGAAAAACATCAAGTCAACAATTCCGCGATGAATAATTGAATTAAAATGCAGCCGCCGTCATTTGGAAATATCCATATTTCGGTGAGCGGCGTTTAATCAGAATTCTATTTATTAAGCAACGCTCTCGGCGAGGGTTACCGGTCATTTCAACGGTATCAAATTTACGGCAATAAAACGTAACAATTGTACATTTCATCGCACAGACTTAGACAAATCGCCCTTATATTGGACAATTTGTTGAGTAATCCCTGCATTTGTTTCAATTATTCCGGCTTCCTACTTGATGGACATTTACATTTAAATCGAGGATGGGCTTTACTGTAATAAAAATTAATGTGAACGCGTGTCCAGAATACAGAAAAATACATTATTGTCATTAAACCAATATTTATGCACATTTTCATTTTTAGAAGGGGTTACGTTACGAGACATTCCTCCCATTATTCGCCTCTGTGCCGAACATATACTCGTAGATATTTAACTATAGGTGTTACACGCAACATGCATAGATATATGTATATAGCATGTCCACACAACACAACTGGGATTTTCTTGGTAGTGTCACTTTAGCTACACTTAGTTTCCTACCTATTCCGCAAGATTTTACTTGATTTGTGTCGCAACCATTCAGCAAATAATTGAAATCGTCGATCTTGATTATTAACAGTCATTACTCGCCGCGTGTGTCGAATGGTTCATAATTAGAGTATCATTGTCCCGTGTGTAATGAAGCGCGGTCGCCATGACGACGGGACTCTGCCCCTTTGCCTCTGATTGTAACAAATTGATATTTCTTTCGGTAATATAGCTAATCAGCGTGCTTAAAGATAGCGTGACGGGGATGTGGGCTGCAAAACGTACAGTCATGCTTGCGATCACGTCCACTAAAAATACTCTCGCATTACTGATATAACAACTACATAATATAATAAAGCAACTCTGGTTCACATACTTTTAAATGCTTGCGTAATGTTATTATCCCTATGAAATTCATATTCAATGCGGCTTTTTCGTATGGACACATATATTTTACCTTTCTTTGTACAGCTTACGGCAGTTACGGATGATAAAATATAAATTGTTACAACGAAGTCACGTTCGGTTCCTTCAAAGCTCCCCTATTGTTTAGTGGTGCAGACTACTCGTAGGTGCCCACCTAGGTGCACGGTCGTCGTCACACAGTCACACGAGCGCGACACGCGCACTCCGACACAATCATTCAGCATTTAATCATCATTAAAGCAGAATCAGTGGCGCGCCGATGCAGCCGCGTCAGCTGTAACGTCCCCGCAACCACTTTTTCTCCTCTGGGGGTTTAAAAACGATTATTCAGAGTCTGCGACACAACAAACCTTATTTAAAAATAGATTTAGACCACGTTCACACTAACGAATGCCATAACGTTATCTGTACGTATGGCAAACCTATGTCATACGTATATGTATATGAGAGTACTATTTGGCGCAGATTAAAATTGGAGGAGAGAACCAAACGCGTTGTTGATATGATGCAGAAATAGGAAAATGCGACATACATGTGTATGTCGCATTCATTGCTTTTGTTGCACTTGGACGATTTGACGAAATATTGTAATATTGCTCATAAGTATGTAAATTAAAAGGATAGGGAAATGTTTCAAACAATATAACTCGACGGCTTATTTTGAAATAATTTGCATAGGTACACAACACACAATACAATCTAGCGAAGCATTTGTAAAAAGACCTCTGCTCTTTTGTGCTTGCGACCAGTTATAACAAAGCGAATCCCTTTGCCCCTCCACACTCTTTGTCTACTAGGTCGAGATAGAGGCGTAAAATTTGATACGGGAATAATTTTATTAGATCCAACACGTACACGTGCGCAGCGTGACGAATGCGATAATGTTCCCGGCTCCGGGTCCGCACAACGGAACAATTACATTCCACATGAATTAACCATAATAGAGACGCGGCCACGGAAGCTTTGTGCTCGGAGCACCGTGACTCCATGTCCGGAGTCAATTGCTATTACGCCGTTCTGCGGCGACGAGCTGTGCTGCCATTTCCAGACGATATGGACGTAGTTCCATGTGGCGGCGGCACCACTAACACCCATCACTCGTCACTCGTCATGACTGGTGACGTCGCGTGTGCGGCGCTCCCTCCCCTCAATTCCCCATCGCATTACACGGATATCGGTTTTCCAAGCGAAACAAAGCAATTATTAACAGTGCTGCTTTTACTGGCAGCAATATCCGACTTCCTATTGAGTATGATCCTATCTTATAATTAGGTTAGTGTGTAGTGCTTGCCCATTTGAAGTTCTTTAGAACCGAGTTTAGACTTATTTAGACTGTAAATTCTGGTGCAGGAAATTTATACTTGATTCACAACAGATTGATAAAAAGAATTACTTATGTTCCTTGTCATTCGATCTTTCATTGGATGTGGACTACAATTTGAATGTATTTTCCTTTTGTGTAAAATGTTTTCAACCTTTTAATTGTATCCAAGTAACACAATATCGGTGATATAATGTATGACTATTAAATGGTTTCGTTACGCAACCATTGTGACAAATCAACACAAAGACCTCCCCTCGTTTATTGGCAGTCGGTAACGCGTGTCCTTGGCAGGAACAACGAAACGTCAATGAAATTTAATATTCCGTATACGATAACCCAGTTATCGTAACGTAAACTGTATAATAAAAACAGGCAAGTACGGTATCCCTTCGTGGGAGCGGGTAGTACCGCTTGCCCGCCCGCCGCCGCCGCACGTAAGCTTTCAATGTAAGGACTTGCTACGCACGCACTACGCTTCCACTCATTATTTAGATTGCATTTGTAGCTTTGAATAATTATAATTGTAATATATTGTTTTAATTTACAATAAACAAACGAATGGAATTAATTAAACGTTATTAGTGAAGTAAGATAATAATTTGAAACAGTATTTAATCATAATTATCTGTTTGTTAATATATAGCCCGCGGCTGTATATTAACTTTCGCATTTATGCTCCTAATGTTAGTTAGGATTTTATTTACACTGCTACTGGTATAGTTATTTCATCCCACGAAGACGGGTTACGTTTAGTAGTGATTGTGCTCGTACATGCGCATTGTTTTAGTGTGTGTAAACTTGAGAACGCTCAGTTGGGTTCCCGACGCCGCCGCGGCGCACACTAAAACAATGTGCATGTACGAGTACAATCACTACTAAACGTAACCCGTCTTTGTCAGATGAAAGAACTATAACAACACGGTACTGGAGCCGTAGAAACGAAGCCGTACACAAGGATGCACATTTACAGATTTGCTTGCACCACACTACTCCAAATGTCTACGATCACCTATGACTCGCAACTGTAGCTGATTTTACAAAGGTCAAATCATATAAATTAAATGTAAATGTTTACCAATTTTAACTTTGTTGCAGCAAAGTACTATAGCCATGCAAAAATACGTAGACCTGACAAAATGATTCGCTGGTTCCTGAAACAAAAATGAGTTTGTTTGTTGACCTACGTCAAATTAAAACTTCAGTAACAAACCTTTCGGAGATGGTTGATAAAATATCAACGTCAGTCTTTAAAGAAAAAAGTGAAGAAGAGCCGGCAAAGATCAGCAATCCATGTTCTGGAAGTTCGATATATAAACCGACAACGTTAGGTTTTGGCGTTCGTTTTTCCCAAAGCCAAGAAGATGTCCATCAAACCATGCCCTCATCAAGATTGCGAGCTCACATGTCACTTCCAAATTTAGTTAAAACCGGTGGCGTCTTCGATAGACCTTCAACTTCACGAGATGAACGGACGAAAATCTTTGAAATCGATGATGAAAGCCAGGACGACAGCAAGAAAACAGTCATACAAATATCATCAGATAATCTCAATGATTTGATAGTAGCATCCATAAATAAACGTCCACACTTCGATGATAACGGTGACACTCACCCCATGGTTTTTGTCGAAAATATCAAATACTTTATTTCTGAATTGAAAATGGGAGAAGGAAAACAACTTACTTTTATAATATCATGTTTAGAAGGTGTACCGCTGTTATGGGCTCGCTGCTTTAGAAATGAGTTTAAGGATGTTGAAAGTTTTTTGAAGGCGTTCGAAGAAGAGTTTTGGGGTTTAGATAGACAAAAATCTGTCTTATACGACATGAAACTTGGAAAATACGACGATGGAAACTCGCGAATGAGTATGTCAGAGTACTTCTTACATAAAGTATCAAATTATCGACATTTGACTCCACCTCCATCAGATCTGGAAATTGTCTACTCTTTAGCAGCTCACTTTCCTTCTGCCGTCGAGCTAGAGTTACGTCTGTCCCCGAAACCTACGTTGCGCGAGGCGTACCGCGTACTCCGTCGACGAGAAGGCGAGGCAGCTGACTTCCTACCTAATTATTTGTATGAAATGTGCGAAGCGTTTCAACGCGGTCAGCGGCCGGAATCCGCCCGACGCCACGACGACCCGCAAGCGACGCACAAGTAGAGCCCCGGAAACAAAAGAAACTTAACGTGGAACACACTACACTGGTTTATATATCGCACAAACATACACATTAAATTTTTTTCCTGTGACACTTGAGAATTCTAGAAAAGTACTATAAAGTACCACACATGTTAGGTTACCTACCTACTAGTTTACAAACCTGTTATTATATAGACATGAAAAAGTAAACTCAATAAATACAATAATAAAATAAGAGATTCTTTTACTTTCCGACATTGCAACTAATACATATATACTGGTATACTACTCATCAACAATTGCATTTTGATGCTTTGACATGGCGCTCGCGCGCAACGTGGGCGCAACATTCAAACTGCAGGTAAGTACTAAAGTAAGAAGTTATTGCATCTTTTGCGTAATACGTAAGTAGAAAAACATAGGTCGAACTATATTTGTACATAGACAGCAACATCAGTCTGTGTTTCTGTGTTATAACTTCAATACTCTTGGACAGATTTCGATGGTACTTTTATGACAGTAGATAGGTACATCTCCAAAAAAACATTGTGTTCTCTTTGAGGTAAGTATTTCCTCGGCATATGTAGACGTTGTTGTGCTTGATATTCAGCAGTAAACTGAACAAAGATTTTTTTCACATTACGTTAATTCAATAACATGCTGTGTTCTTTACATTGCACAGAGCGTTGCACGAGAGCGTGGGCAACTGGACGGAGAGTGAGTGCATCGAGGCGCGGCGCAGCGGCGCACTATGGAGCGGGCAAGCACGCGCGTGCCGCCGGCAGCCCGCGGCCATGCCTCACGTGGCAGCCGCTGCGCGGCTCGCTCGCGCCTCCTGTCTCACCGCGCACGCTGGCGACAGGTGGAACTGCTCCTCCATCGAGATCGCACCCAAGTTTACTCCAGATTTGCTTACAGGTAGCTAAGTTTACCTATAATAATATTATAACGCAGCTTTACATAAATGAAATTGAGTTCATACATCATACGCAGCTTTCTACATTAGTAGGGACTCCTACCATCGTGAAGTATATCGCGTCACACGACAGACCAACATGTGATAAAAGAAATTTATAAAAATATTGTTTTGGCGCAATTAATGAAAATGTGGAATAATAAAGTCAAGGAATAACAGCCAAATAAAGGCAATATTTCTCAAGTAGTAGAATTTTAATAATCAAATCCAACTCTCTCATACTTGCCTTGAAGCGAAGCTCGTAGCAACGCTAATATTCACTCGTATCTACGCCAGTCTACATTGCGTCTACGACGTAGACTGTTGGCTCTCGTAGACTCATTCGTACTATATACAATTAAATAATGATATTGTTAAGGGATTTATCGATCGATATTGCAAGGCACGGGCCACTCCTTACAAATGCGGGGTTGGGTCCACCACGGGGATCCAGTGCGAGTTTGTGCTTATGTTCCAAGTTCTTTTTAATTCTCATTCACTCAAGTTTTCCCGTAATGTTTTTCTTCACTACTAGCTTAGCTAGTAAAAGAAGAAAATCAGTGGTCAGGATTTGAACTTACGTGAGTTGAGAACATATAACCTGGGATATGACCGCTCTGTAATTATATTTATACTACTTTGTATTGTATCTATATTTACTAAATTGTATGAAGCCTAACCCCTAATTAAATTCACTAACATATTATTACCATTTTACGATGGTACAATACGACTTCTTTCCGTCTAGGATGGCTTTATAACTTACTACGATAATGTAAGATAAGAGGAGGAAAGTTGTCGAGTATTTTAAATCAGCTACGACTTGCGAGGCATTGTGTCGACGCGGCCTCCGGAACGGGCGCCATTTCTTTCAACGGCGATCTCGCTCGTTCCGCACCGAGCACGCTTTTTATTTACATGTCACATCCACTTTTATTTATCGCTTTGCGGGCTATTAAGTTTTAAATTAGCCCATTGTTTTACTTTTTCAATTATTCAAGTAACCCAACATTAAATAGATTAATAGCGCATATTACAGTAACGAATTATTAATCTGTAATGTGTATGTGTGGTGAACATTTGAATTAAAAACCCGTGTGAACCTAAAACTCATAATGATATATTATGTCAGATAGAAATATTTTTAGGAGAGAATAAAAACTAGTTCGTTTTTTTTTAAATTATTTATTAACCGCGATCAGATTATACAGTTTTTAAATTAATATAGATAGGTATTACAAAAACCTCCAGAATTTAACCGTAGTACCGAAATCGTTCCTTAAATATAACTTTCTGTCTCACTTATGTTTAAAAATATTTTTTTTAATAAAAGTTTGAATTTGTCGTCGTTCATATATTTTTCCTGCAACTTGATAGGCAGTTCATTGACCAAATCAGGTAACATGTATTGCGACATTCTTTTGCCATGTACATTATTAACTTTGGGTAGTTTGTAATTGACGTTTGTCCTTTTCTGGCGTGAATAACTGGGCCTTACAATTTTGGTCAATGAATTTTCTCAATTTTGGTCTATTTCGCTGTTCCTCAATGAGGGCGGACAATTTTACCTTATTGAAAACAATAACAAGTTTGCAATATTTTTATTAAACAAACCATTGTAGATGGTATTTTTGTTCATTTTTAACTTTCTTAAGATTTTTTTTTTTCTTTGGAATTTGTATTCCGTATATGGTTTCAATATAGCTTCTATATGTTCTTAATAACATGTTTCAATTTTCAACATTGTAGTGATCGAAACTACGTTTTATCACAGAAAAAAATTAGTATGTTAACATACTCGTAACATTAATATAAGTAGTAGGTACAACAAATTTCTGCAGCTTACTGAAGCCTCATTAAAATTTAATATCGACGATGAATGCAATTCTTACTTTCACACACATATTATTCACAAAAATAGATAGTAAAAAATAATCTTATTGAATGAGGGACGAAGACGTCACGCAATAACTTCCCCGTTCGCAACTGGCACGAACCTAAACAGTCTTTGTAAAGCAATGTATCGTGACCGAACTGCGTTATTGATCTTTTATGAAAAACTTCCTGAAAGTATTTATTTAGTCATGGAAAGGAAAGCCACGTTAACCACCCATCCCATTTCTGAAATGAAATATGTATTCAGATGTTACAATTCATATACCTACTTAAGTGACGAACAGCCGTGCGGGTGTTGTTTTTAGTAGAAAGTAAATACTTATTATGTGCTAGAAATATTTAATACAATTACTAGCAGAAAATAAACATTGACTCTGTTATCCGATGTTCTGTCGATTTATTCTGGTTCCTTTCCGATGAATTTAAAAAAAATATCCGACCAGGGAAACAGACTCACTCGCATCACTCGCTTACAATCAGTTCGGTACTCATACAATGGGAGCGATGACGCTGAAAAACAACTAACTAGAAGTTAGAAAATAGAAAAGAACACAAACAATAGACGAAGTTTTTCTAGTTTTTAGTGTGGTGGGCTCATTGTGTAGTTGGCAGCTTTTGCCGGCTGGATGTCTGATACAGAGTATCTATAGTGCATTGTTTTAGTCGCCGCTTCTGCGATTGTTTACCCACTTTACAAAATTAATTGACACAGAACGGCGTCGGTTGCAAATAAAACGGTCAGGAATCTTTGAAGTGCTTCGGTTGGAAACATTTTAATTAAAACTTTAACGAACGTAGACTTACATTTTAATTAAGACTGTTGATAGCATAGCTAGCTAATTAGTAGATAGTCGAATAGTAGTACTTTATCGCACCTCTTTTAACTAGAGAAGAAAACCTTCATAGAGATTAAAAATAATGCATATAATAATTATTATCTTATTTCAGTACATCTAAAGGAAATTGGATCTATAAATCAAACTGCAAATCCTTATTGATAGGCGGGAACATTTCTACTGAAAACGATGCCACGACATATCTTCAGTCTGTTAAATTAAGAAGGCTATCGATAAAAGGCTATCGATGATCAGCGGTGAGGGTCGAGCTATAGCGAGACGGACAAAAGATTTAATTACACGCATGAATCAAGCGCAGAGGGCGCGGGGTGGCGGCGGCATGCCAGAGGGGGACGTCGGCGATAAGCAAGAGCGGTGCACTCACGCGCGATCCGCTGATGTTCAAAGTGATAAGCCTGCTGGTTGCCTTTGTTTAGCCGAGCTAAGGACGCGCGTGCGGGCTCTATCGCGATTAGATTGCTTGTAATCAAGTCGGTATTTACTACAAAGGATAATAATTTGCAATGACACTGAAGATAATTATGCCTCAAAACACGTGTTTGTTATGTTCTTTGAAATAACTCTAGAGATACGAGAGACGAACACAAATATACCCAAGATTACGACTGGAGGTTAAAACTAGGACCATAAGAGCAAGTTAGATGAATAACCTACTACATGTCCAAAGCATTTCCAAAGGGATCATAATTGTTTCCAGGTACTCGTGAGCAAGCGTATGTTTACGCAATGTCGGCAGCGGCGTTAGCGTGGTCGGTGGCAAGGGCTTGTGCAGCAGGTTCGCTGCCCGCGTGCTCGTGTGCGGCGCCGCCCCGAGCCCCGCCCAGGCCACCGCGGCAAGCTCAAATGACGCCAGCTGAGCCTGATGCTCGGTTCAAGTGGGGCGGGTGCGGAGACAACTTCCAGTGGGCGGAGAGGTAAACAAGCAATGTCTTATATGTGCGAGCTACTTTGTACAGTTTAGTATGTAATAAACAATAGAAGATCGTATTCAACAAGTGTTTTGTTTCAGTTTAAAAAAAAACTAATCTAGAATTATCTGTTTTTTAAATTCCAGATTTGCAAAACAATTTTTAGACGCTCACGAAATTGATATGCGAGATGGCAAGATCGAAAGTGTTCTTGAAATGGAAACAACGACCATAGAAATTCCGACAACGACAACAACAATAGAGCCTACGACAGCGCCCCCTATTGTGATTTTGGTGGATGATCAGCCGGCTCCGGCTAATGTCACCGTCGCTCCGAGAACAAGCAGGAAGGGTCGCCGTGGACGGAAGCGTTTACCACGCTCACCGAGACGAGGCAGACCCACAAGGAAACGGTTCAGACCAAGGTGCTAATAGATTGTCGTTGCTCGTCTTAAATGAATCCTGCATATTTTAATTAAAATCATTCAGAACGCGTTCTGACACTTGTTAAATGTCACAACACCGGGTTGATTCTTAAGCGAACCACAATATAAGTTTCTCTCTGTGGTAGTTTTCTATACAACACAATTTCCCACGATTCCAACTTTTCAATTTGCCAGAATGCATTGTGTGTGTACAATCTTTTGCTCAATGAGCAATTTCGGATTTTGAGCCTCAGACACGGACCAGATTTGCTTAATTTAATGAAATAATTAATTTAATTTTTCTTTATCGTTTTCTATTTATTAAATAACACGTGGGCGGTGTTTCCGATGAACTATCGTTTACGGACTTTAAATCTGGCTGAATCAACATATGGAGTTCAGTTTAGAAGTCCAGCTCATAACTTCACCTAAATTTGCAATGCAATTGTCTATCTATAGGTTTTGCAGAACTTGTACAAAAATGATTACGAACGAGCAGAGCTCTTGGTTGATGAATTAAAAATTTTAACTCAATAATTATTAAAGCCGTTCGTTGATGCATTGATGCTCGGAGTCTTTTAACTGGGGAGAGATGAAGGGGAGAGTGCACGCTGCAATCCAACAGCCGCTGGGCGTACTCGACTGGCCACGTTACCCCTCTCTCACAGCAGACTACCCTGAAATGTACTGCATTTCCCACTTTATCTTATTTCCCCAATGTACGTACGTGTTTCGGTAGTGAGTGAGATGTGCCAGAGCCTATTCCCATCCTATCCCTCCCCATTTCCCCAACCCTTTCTCCAAATCCATTCCTATATCCAAAGGTAGGCAGCGCATCCGGGGGCGTGCCAACGTTTGTCATTTTGAACTAATGTTGGCATGTATCACGGATGTCTATGGGCTATAGTATCCACTTAGCGTCAGGTGGACTGTATGCTCGTCTGCCACCTTCGTCCTAAATAATAAAAAAAAAAACGACAAAATTCGTAAAGAATTAGCTCATTAGTCAGCTCAAAGTATCAGCAAACTGAAGTGGCAGTGGGCATGCCATATATGCCGCAGGACTGATAATTAATCAATGGGGGAGACGAGTCCTCATTCTCGAATGGAGGCCACGCATCGAGAAACTTGAGTCGAGGTAGTGGTTGGATGAGAAGAGCGGAGGAGCGTGTGTGGTGGCGGTCGATAGAAGAGGCCTATTTTCAGCAATGGAGCCACAGGCTGATGGTATTGTGTGGTGTAGATTATAAAGAAAGTCGATATTACGCGCGACATTTAGATATTAGGAAAGACTCCAATCAGAAATTTTAATACGTTGGTCATTTTGTTTTAGGTATTCATTTGAGGAGAGAGGTTCCCGGTACCGCAACCTAGAGTACCGCATGGCGGCGGACGATCCACGCTTCGACCCACAGGTGGACCTGCACACGCGCCTCGAACACTTGCGCCCGCTCATCGCTTCCGCTAATCTCATTAACGTCCGCTTTGGACGGAAGGTACAAGGCACATTAAAACCACCTGGACCACGCCGTCCAACGGCGTGCTGTCCGCATTGTCGACGATCCCACTCTCACAAGCGGTTTAGAAACGCTGAACATCCGAAGAGATATTACTTCTCCCTGCATCTTCTACAAATGTATAATGAGAAATGTTCTGAAGAGCTGTTCAATATGATCGCAACTTCGAGTTTTTACCATCACAGCTTCGTCGTAATGTGGTGAATTCGCACTTCCTTGACAACGAGCTGCTATGTACAGTTTGGTTTTCAAGACACTTTATACCTCGTACCCGAAAGTTGTGGAGTGAACATTCGACTGTAGTTTTTTCAGAATGGCCTTTACCAACACGTGGGCCGTCCGCCCTTCTACCACTTCTACTATACAAAAATATATAAATCCTCTTATATGCGTAGATAAATTATTGTAAATTATGCAAATAAGAAGAAAGTTCGGTTATCTGCTTTAGGATGCTACTGTCGTACCAGCCCAACCGTCTGTAACTAGAGGAGTTTTGTTGTTGTGAAAGAACTACAAAAGTTTTTGGCATTTTATATAATGTTCAAAGAATCATACTTAAATTTAGTTAATATTTTCTTAGGTTTTCGCGATTACTATACATAGCAATTAAACAACTTTAACGGTTTAAATCGCGTATATTTGACATTATTTATATCCCGACGTTTCGAACACTTTGCAGTGGACGTGGTCACGGGGTGACTAATTGATTTTATTTGTCACTTGAGTTATTAAGAAATTATTTGGACTACCGTCTGAAATTTTTTGAACTACCGTCTGGATTTTTTAATCATAACATTCCCTATGCACGCAGTATTCACTCACGGTGTCCAGAGGTCTTACAGTATTGCGTTGGCCTTGGGATTTAATTAATTTAATGACTGATCCCAGGCCGGTGGTACTTGCCAACCATCTTCTCTATTGAAATTTGGGTGTTTCTTGATTTCAATAGCCTCGCGTAACATTCTTGGCATGAATCGGGTCTCTCTAGCGAGGATTTGTGGATTATCAAATCGAATGTAATGGTTGGGTTTGTCCAGAGCATGTTCACAAACTGCAGACTAGGTCGAGCGTCTGTTCTTCATGTCAGCTATGTGTTCTTTTATCCGGATACCGATGCTCCTCTTTGTTTGCCCAATGTATGATAGCCCGCATTCACAATCAAGCTTGTAAACACCTGCATCTTGTAGGGGGATATTGCTCTTGACCGGTCTTAAAAATTGGCTAATCTTCTTGTGCGGCTTGAAGTAAGTTTTAATTGAAGCTCGTCTTAAGATATTGCCAATTTTGTCAGTGATGCCCTTGATGTATGGTAAGATGGCAGGTTGTCGCTCAACTGTAGGAGGCTTGGGGCGGCTTCTGTGACGCATTCGTGGGAGTTTGTGATTGTTGCTTCGCAGTACTTGTTTCACATGCAGAAGCTCTTCCTCGAGGTGGTCAGTGTCACAGATGCCGTGTGCTCTCTGTAACAAAGATTTGCCTACGGTAGCCAACTGACATGGATGGTGATGGGAGTTACCATTGAGATATTTAATAATATATTATATAATAATTTAATAATATTTAATAATAAATTTAATAATATAATGTTTACAAGCTTGATTGTGAATGCGGGCTGTCATACATTGGGCAAACACAGAGGAGCATCGGTATCCGGATAAAAGAACACATAGCTGACATGAAGAACAGACGCTCGACCAAGTCTGCAGTTTGTGAACATGCTCTGGACAAACCCAACCATTACATTCGATTTGATAATCCACAAATCCTCGCTAGAGAGACTCGATTCATGCCAAGAATGTTACGCGAGGCTATTGAAATCAAGAAACACCCAAATTTCAATAGAGAAGATGGTTGGCAAGTACCACCGGCCTGGGATCCAGTCATTAAATTAATTAAATCCCAAGGCCAACGCAATACTGCAAGACCTCTGGACACCGTGAGTGAATACTGCGTGCATAGGGAATGTTATGATTAAAAAATCCAGACGGTAGTTCAAAAAATTTCAGACGGTAGTCCAAATAATTTCTTAATAACTCAAGTGACAAATAAAATCAATTAGTCACCCCGTGACCACGTCCACTGCAAAGTGTTCGAAACGTCGGGATATAAATAATGTCAAATATACGCGATTTAAACCGTTAAAGTTGTTAAATTTAGTTGATAGTGGATTACCATGTAGTGGTTTTTTGGCGGATATTTTGTTGTAAATAGTAGCGTGGCGAGCAGCACGCTGCGTCACACGAGACTAACGCTTTACCGCCGTGTGCGGCTCCCCATTGAAATACATGTGCTATGACTAAAAGTAACAGATTAGTAATCTGAGTTAGTGATTTGTTTTGAATAGCGTTGTGTGGGAAAGGCCTAATTCATTCGCAGTTAAAAATACTGGGTATGATTGTGTGCGTGCAGGCGGTGTCAAGCGGCATGCGCACGAAGTGCACGTGTCATGGCGTGTCGGGTTCGTGCTCGGTGCGTACATGCTGGCGCGCGCTGCCGCCCCTGGCGCGCGTGGCCGCCGCGCTGGCGAGCGAGGCGGCGCGCGCGGGACCGCTGCGGCCGCGCCGGCATACGCGCGCGCGCCCGCGTCTGCGCTACGTCACGCCCAGCCCCGACTACTGCGAGCCTGACCCCGCCGCCGGTTCACTCGGCACGCATGGCAGGTATGCACACACTGATCGTGAATTACTTAACGATTTAATGTACAGTCAGCAACACGCCAATGTACCCGAAACCGTTCGTTTCTAATCCATATTAAAATGTGGAATACATATTAATTCCATATTAAAATCCATAGTTCTAATCCATATCATCTAATCTATCCAAATCCAACAAGGTAATGTATGTCCATCCGTTCCTTAATACGGAACGGATGGACATACATTACCTTGTTGCTGACTGTACATTAGGAGACGCAGCAGTTCGCGTACAAACTTAATAAACGATCCAAATTCTAAACAAGAAATGCAAATAAAAACTTCTGCTTAGTCTAATGGTTTATAGAACTTTGAAATCCAATGTGTAACTACGATGACATTTCACAAACATCTTGATAAAATTACATAACATTATCTCATTTTCATACGTTGCTGACTGTTGACAATGAGGCACGTAGCCAGCTCACCCAGCACGTTAGCTGCACTAAGTTGAATGAAAGCTTATGGGAGAATGGGAAATTTTATATGAACTATGTCCCTAAAGTGATCAGTGTAATATCTTTTTCTCTCATACGTGTTCAGCTTTAATGTCATACAATCTCATTTACATCCGTCACTTCAGCTTTAATGTCATACAATCTCATTTACATCCGTCACTTCAGCTTTAATGTCATACAATCTCATTTACATCCGTCACTTCAGCTTTAATGTCATACAATCTCATTTACATCCGTCACTTCAGCTTTAATGTCATACAATCTCATTTACATCCGTCACTGTGACTACCTGAAAATTAGCACTAAATATTTTTTTCAGGCATTCAGCATTATGATCAGCTGGTCGTTTCGACAGGGCACGGCCACACACGGAATAACAATTTCTAAAACTTGCTCATTTGTGTCTTCGTTGAATAAATATTTCTTTCCATTCGATTAATTGATGACTAGTGATGACCATGACTCAACCTGCTTTATGATATATGATGATACATTGATAAATGGTGTTATTGTAAACTTTCTGGGGACATTTTTTTCCTAGGCATGCTTTCGAGATTCGCCAACGAATTAAAGTCATCAATATAGCCCACAGAATCGGTATGTTGAAGTGGCAGTGGGCAGGTCATATTTGCCGCAGGGCCGATAACTGTTGGGGCAGGCACGTGCTCGAATGGATATCGCGTACGGGTAGCGCACTGTGGGGCGCCCTCCGGCCACATGGACCGACGACTTGAACAAGATGAAGAGTCCAAGATCGTGTGTGGCGAGCTTTGGCAGAGACTTAAATCCAGCAGTGAAGAGACATAGGCTGATGGTGTGGTATACCTTGAGAAGTTTTATAACTAATTTGCATACGGAATGGATGTTCATAAATATCTGTTATGTCTTGCAACGATGTTGTGTGACCGTGTGTGTTTGCAGGAAGTGTAACGCGAGCCTGGGCAGCTTGGCGGGCGGGTGCGCGCGGCTGTGCTGCGGGCGCGGGCGGCGCGCCGTGCGCGCGTCGCGCCTCGAGCGCTGCCACTGCCGCTACCACTGGTGCTGCCGCGTCGATTGCCAGCTCTGCCGGCTCACCACAGAGGATCACTACTGTAACTGATACTATGGCACTATACGATCTGATACTATGCCGTGTACACACGCCAAAATAAATGCACGCAATAGGCTTTGTTCACAAACTAGACACTCAACCAACTGATCTACGAAAGCTATGAGAGCTGTCAATAAAATTTTGTTACACATTGAGTGAACCAGTTTAATGTGGTATCGGACTTTATGACAGTTGGGTTTTTGTTTAATTATTATAAAAAAGGTTTTGTGGTTCAATAATGATAGTTTATAAAACTTCAGTGTTTCTGTGCATGAGACTGCGTTTTTCGTGGACTTCCAAGGAGCCCAACTTTTTTGTCCTCGGTAAACCTACTTACTATTACTTTACTGAGCGACTCACTAACTCACTTAGTTTGGACTGGAGATTAACGAGACTTGTTTTGATTTTAAAATTGTTAATTACTAAGAAAACTTGACACGGGCACAATGTATTAGAATAAGTTTTTGCCATATACGAAAAGAAAAAAGTCGTATCTATGTGTGCGTGTATTTACGTAGTGAGCAAGGCCAGTTACCTGCAAACTTATCTATTTTGTCGTGTGTACGAGGTACAGTACTGGCCAATCGTGCGTTCGAACAGATTCGTGCGCAAGGCCGTGGCTGCACCATGGTACTTGCGTAACGTCGACCTCCACAAGGACTTGGAACTTCTCTCCATCGTCAAATACATAAAAGACACCGCCCGACGCCACTATGACGCTATCCCACACCATCCCAACCCTCTGATTGTCTCCTCTCCCTCACATACACACCGGACAGAAGTGCCCCTCCCCGCTATCGCCGCCCGCGGCACATCCTGGACGATCCCGACGACCCGATCACCGCTGCCAATGCGGTTCTCACACTGCATTCAAAGACAGTACACAGACACCGTCCCCGCCGGCGGAGACGTGGACGTCCCCCTCGTTACACCGTTAACATACACCGGCCCTCAGCCAACACTTTTACTAGGTACCAGCACGTGCCTGGGCGCTTCTCGCCGACTCGCGAACCCGCGGTATCCCCCCAATGCAACGCCCTAAGCCGAGGTCCGTTCCTTCCGCCGGTTTACCGGCGGGGGAGCCCTTAGGCTCGTTGCAACACACATTTTGTTCCTGGCTGAGCGCATTCTGCGCTCGCTTTAAATCAAACACGACCGGTGACTCTTGAAAGGCCACTAGGGCCACAAGAATTTAGATATTCCGAAAAAAAAAAAAAACTATCGTGCGTTCAAACAAATGAAAACTCCTTTGCAGCATTATTAACATGGACATATGCATTTTCCATTATCAACTTATTGGATAGGCGGATTGCTAACGCCGACTGCGAATACGACGTTGTAAAATAAATCTGATCTCTCAGTTTGGGCAACTAATATGGCAAAAAATAATGAATTAACGTCACCATAATAACCCGTTTACAAGCGCATTAAACTTTATAATTGTACGAACGCTCGGTTGGCCAATGCTAAAGGTTTGTAAATTTTATTTTTTTACGTTAGTCACCGCAGCAAGCCCACACTCAAGATAACCGCGTCACACCACCACACAAAGTTAACACTTCATTAGTGTCCTTTAGCATCTAAAGCTACGTCACGTGATGCCGCCCCGACATGCTCGCCATTAAAGTGGACTAGCTTAAGAAATACTGTGGCAATAATTCCACTTTTTGAGTAGTAATGAACTAACGAAGTATTAAATTTGTATGACATGATTTTGATATATTTTTTATTCTCTTGATAAACATAGGAAACTCATTTTTCAAGTATTTATTGGGTCCAAAAGACCAGTTAAAAACCCAGATTCCATTCTATAGATTTAAACAATTAAATAACATTGACCTGCTGGGGTGACTTACGTCGTCCAACCGTCAACACTCTTATATAAAAAAAACTATGTATTACGTGTCATCTCTAGAGATGATCTTACGTATGAAATCCACATTTTAGCTAAGTATATTATCACTAAAAAGTATCTTAGTGATGCGACTTCTATAACACTAACATTTGAGATTTTCGCGTTTTACACACATATTTATCTATTTAAACGGGTCTTAACGCGAATGTTTACCTTATTTATTGTACTGGACGTTTCGGTTGGGTCGCACCGACCGTGGTCACGAGCTCACTGAAGCCCAACCGAAACGCCGAGTAAAATAAATTCTATAACACCATTATTGTTATTTTGGCATAGAATATGTAATAATTGTGTCATTAACATACTTGAGCTAAGTTAAATACAGTCAATGTTTTAAAAACAATCAACTCTCCATTCCATAGATGCATTTTTAGAGTTCAATTAATATACAGAATTCTTTGATTCCAAAGAATGATTCTTCATTTTTTCTCTCGTAATGAAATATCCAGTATGTTTGTGTGATAGAATTATCTTATGGTATTACCAAAGAATATTTAAATAGATTAACAATATAATTATATCGAACATCTACAAATTGCTAGTCACATGTATGTCGTAACGTAAGCAAGATGTAAAAATTGTCTCTTTGCTATTGTAAGTGTAGCTTTATATTTAATATTGTAGGTATGTTAGTAGCTATTACTGTTAAGGATTATTGTCTCAGTACTTACTGTCCCTCGGGAAAAAATACTCGAACGATATATCTCTCTGTACTGTTCTTGGGTTTCCATAGTTCTCTTTTGGACTGGGCATAATTTATAGATAAGAAACAATGGAATTGGAGGAATCAAGTGTGACGGAGAGTATAGACCTCTGAGTAAGACCAATTTAATAACAAATAAAAAAAATTAATTTTTAATATAACTACAAATGGCCGTTCAATTAGTGTTGTAAAAATGAGCGCTGAGCGCTAAGTCAGCGCTAATGAACCTTAAAATCTTACCCTTTTCAGATTCGAGCTAGGTTTATTCAAACGTTAAAAATTTGGACTTATAACGCTCACGTACACTTAACGCTAGTCTTATGAAATTAAATGTTCACAACACCAAGTTCAATACATGTGCCCTGGTGTCACTCTCAGTCGTTCGGTGTAATTTACTTTTATGTCATTTTCAACGGTATGTTAAATAACCCAAAGTTCAGATTATTACTTACATTGATCGCGGCTTTGCTACTCTGTAGCTATATAGGAATTAGAACCTCAGGCCGCAGACTGCGGCTTGTTCTTGATATTATCTCGACAATAAAGTGTTGTACCGTGTTGTATGTAGGTAGTGCTTACACGACGCTATAAATACGGCTTCGCACAAAATATATGTAGGTAGATAACTACTTGTTGTAGTGATTTTATATATTATCCTGGAATGGTAGAAACGAGTATGCCCACGAGAATTTTAATTCTATTCTACAGAGGACGGTGGGAGTTTGTATATAAAGAGTTTTATACAAACTCTCCCTTGTTCTAAAAAGGGAGAGGGGAGTGGTGTGGTCAGATGTGGTGCGTCACGATGCCAATATGTATAATGTATGTACCATCTATAATTTATACTACACCAAAAACATTTCACAAATTGTTACTTTAATATTTTCACTTACGACTTATATTAATGTAAACTTCAAAATAAAAACAAACTTGACTATACTTTTCATCTTGTCATTTGTAACCGTTTCACTGTCAATTGTAAGCATACTTATATGATATCCTTTTGTTAACCGTATCTTTTTGCTATTTGCACGTGCGAGCCAGAATTCAAACTATATTATAAGGAGAACTGCTATCAAATGGCACGCGGAGTTCAACTAGTCGTGGAAGCTTGGACTCCTCACAAACGTGTATTACGAAGTGGCATAATAATATGTTTTAATAGGAGTAATCGCTCACTTTATGACAAACTACGCACACTAAGAGACGTAGACATTGAGCGCCTTAAGAACGCAAGAAATCGGATTTTTCTCTCTCTTTCTCTTTTAGCAACAAACGGCTCGATTTAGAGGCAGTTTTTGCAATTGACAGTAAAATCCTCACTACTGCTGCTCGCCTTCATTTACATACTAAAGCTTTTGGCAAGAGTTATGATATCGTAAATCCTCAGATCTGGAGGACTATTACGATACTCAAAGAATTGCTCTCTCGTTTCTATGATTTTATATCCTAGATATAAGTTTGATGTATATAAGCCGTACATTAAATAAATGTTATTTTTTCCACATCTCTAGAATTAGAAATAAATTAGCTATGTTTCCGACTTGAAATTAAATAATTAATTTGTAAATAAAACTCGTACTTAGAACCACCGTGTTTATTATTTTCATCTCCCACACAGTTTATTACTTCAAAATGACAAAGTGTTGTGGGTACAAGTATTCAATTTGACGTAAATAATATTTACAGCGATAACGTGTTTCTGAACAGCAAGTGATCATTGTGTATCGTATATAATTCATAAGAAAAGCTTTACTGATACATTCGACTACTTATAGCCCGTCAAACCCATGACGACATTCACAACTCTATGGCATTGAGATCTTACACCACTACATTACGTCACCACATTTCAAACAAAGCTGAATTGTACGGAAATTAAGAATCACTAGTTTACAAAAAAATGGGAAAGTGAATATAAAAATAATTTTCTTAGTATAATACAACATCCTAGAAAGGATATTGAACACTTATCAACTAAAAAAATCACATCTCTTTCTACTATTATTTCCAGTGGTCGGAATGAGGTGGGTCATTTCACGAATAATAATAACAATTTAATGTATCCCTTGATTCCGGAACTTACAAGATTCCTGTTCGTTTTTGAAAGTAGAATAATCCCCATTGAAATAACCACATTCAAGTTTTAGAACTACCCAAGTTAATAAAACCTGTATTCGTAATGAATGCAGATATTACAGTTTTTTTTTTAAATAAACTTTGTAATTTCCACAATAAATTATGCATTTTGTTGCATATTTATTACATAAATGATGCTACTTTGTGAATTTCGAAACTCCCGGAATAAATTTCGAAATATTCATATAAATTTGCAGCGAGTACGTGAATGTCCTAAAACCGACCCCTGATTATTATAGGCAGCAAAAAATTTAAAAAGATCTTGCTGAAGGTATAAAGAACTTTTTTGGTTTTACGTATAGTGTAAGTGTAACTTGCAATTACTTTAAACAGTTCCACACAGCTCCTATTCCCGCAAATACATAGAACATTATAATAATTCCATAAAGGTAAAGTAAGAAATTTCACATAAGAATTTAAATAATTATAATAATATTGTTCATCGTAGAATTTAAATATAGAAAAAATTGTTAAGGTGCATTTTAGGGGATGCTTACATCTGGCCAATAACGAAATTGCAAATTTTCATAATGAAATTATTGTAGTCCGTTACTAACTTTGTCCATTACACAAAACATAGATCAAGGATGTAAAGGAACCGTTGGCGTATTTAGCTTCTTCTCCATCAATTAATTTAATTTTTATTTTAAAAACTCACAAAGAAACTATTTAATTAACACAAAATTTGAATCACTGACCGACGGTAATTTTAATTAAAGTTAATATTTTTTCTTAAGAAAAATAAGGAACGATATAGATACATTGAAAGTTAAGTATCAATGAGTGTTAGTTAAAACTATATAATAGTTAAATGCTGGGCTAGTTGTAAACACGTCCCTATATAACGCATAATGTGATATGAGCACTGTTTCCATACGCTTAGTGTAAAATCACTCAATATAACAATTCACTAGAATACTTAACTATTATTAACTTTAGTTCATCATAACTCTGTATGCTTCTCGTTATCAGCGTCTGCAACAAAAAATTGCACATAACTTATATTGACAGACGGTACGGGAAATCGACCGGTGACTCTTGAAAGGCCACAAGAACTTAGACATACACGATGTTGAGGCAATCAGGTGTTTTAGCCGGTAGGTGTCCGACACCACCTGGTACCACCTAGTCTAACTAGGCTATGCAGGGTTTTCCTGATTGTGTCTCCTAACATAAAAAAAAAAAAAAAAAAAAAGGTACGGGAAATACAGGACAAGCCTCCCCATGTAGTTACGAGGGAGTTTCGGGTAGGATTGATGAATACTACAAATGTATCGGGCAATTTATTGCCGGGAAACCGGGTTTGCTTATTATATTAAATACATAAATATTTCCCTTCACCGCCGAGCTAGTGACAACTGAAACATCTGTACATAGTAGAAATTCTTTGGTTGTGAACCGAGATTTTCACTGACGAACTCGTGAATATGAGCCCATATATTAGATACCCCTATGCTCTCATTTATATTTATAATCCACACTTAACATTGTAAATTCCAAAGTGTGTTTGTAACACTTGTGACAAATGGACTTTCGGCAAAAATACCATCAAAGTACCGATATCAAGGATGTCTATATTATTTACTGGCAATGTTTGTGGAAGTGACTTACCTGAATGTGTTCCATGCGATGTTGTTTCTTCGTCATGTGTGCTTTCAATTTCCTGCAATAACAAAAAACATATTTTTATATTGTAGATTTTTTTTTTGCAGTCAGGCACTACTCAGCGTCTTTGCGTCCTTTTGGTATTTGCGAATAATGAACAATCAGTCCAAAATAACAAACATTGCTCTGTCTACCTTCGGAGATTTAGGCATGGATTTGGTGAAAGGATTGGGAAAAATGAGGAGGGATAAGATGACAATGGGTTCAGGCATATCTCATTCGTTACATACATTCTTCGGTTGTATTCTGTGAGAGAGGCCAGTCGAGTGCCTTCCATAAGTGTGAGGGTGCGGTACGTGTATGAATGCGTGTAGTGAGTGTGTTTAGTTAGTACGTGTGGTTAGTGTATGTGTATATGTGAGTGCGAGGGTGTGTACTGAGTGCGGGTAAGTAGTGTGTAGAGACGCAAGTGTGCAGTGAGCGTGTGTAGTCAATTTGAGTGTCTAGGGTGAGTGTGAGGGTGTGTACTGAATATGGATGTGTGTACTGAGGGCGTGTGTGTGTACCTGTTCGTGGTCGGCCGCTTGATAGAGGCCCTGGCGCACGCGCGCCTGCAGCGCTCGCACCTCCTCGTCGTATTCGCGCCACTCGGGAACTATTCGCATGGCCGCCGACAGCTTCGCCTCCTTCGTCAACGGGTTGTTGCACTAAACGATGTATCACAAACTTGTTAAATGTCATACAAAATGGTACAACGCGAGAGGTCCAACAACTCGCAGCCAAAACTATCCTACGATAACTACAGACCATAGACATTGGCAACGAACTAAACAAAAATAAGGGTGGCGATCGCAATAGATTAGCAATAGTCGCAGTGATACGAGACTGTATTGACTCGCAGAGCCCTAAAATATCCGAATAATAATAAATAAGGCGAGATAAATAGAAGTTTCTTAGATTATACTTGGCTTAGGCCGAATGGTTGGAATCGGTTGGGAGTTGGAGATGGTTCAACAAACCATATTTACCACACAGATACTATAACAAAACATATTACATACCAAGTCGATAGTTTTAGCGTCTTTCTTGGAAGTATCGTCGCACCAGGTCTCGCACCAAAGCCACTCCTGCGGCAAGGACTTTATCGCCACCTGGTGTATCATGTTGTTCGGCAAATCTTGATCTGCACAAAATATTTTAAAAAGAGTTAAAAAGATACTTGTATCATCCTTTTAATGTACCATAGCAGGGCACAGGTCTCCCCTAGTAAATCATTGGGGGGTTTCGGTTCGCCACGCGGGCCCAGTGCGGACTAGTGGGGTTTAGATTTAATACACCAGATTTTTTAAATTTATTTTTGGAGCATGCGGGTTTCCCCACGATGTTTTCTACGTAATAAGAACAAAATACAACCAGGCGGACTTATTGCTTTATAGCGATTTCTTCGAGACAATAATGCCTATCATAATAACAGGTGGTCATTTGCGGAAACATTTACAATAAAAATAAGCTTGTATTTAAAACGAGCAGCAAAAAATACTAAATATACTGACCACGATCAGCAAAACAACCTATTTTTGAACGACTAAAGTAAATCATTTTAAATTACTAGGTAAGAATGTCAAAGTTACTAAGTAGTGACAAAGAACCTAAACCCAACCCACCTTTAAATCAGCAGCCACTGATGTGCAACCCCCCCCCCCCCCTTCAATATTTACTGCTGCTCATTCAATTATTTCTCATACAAATAAATATAAATAACCAATTTGTGAGACTGACCCAATCACACCGATCTAATGGCATTGACGCGAACAAACAGATATCTACTATTCTGAATGTATTTCAATAGAAATTTCAGAATAGCTTATATTTTATAATATAATAAGAATTTTATAGCTGACTTAGTACAACTTCATATCTTGCATGGACCAAAGGTTGACTGGGAGACAATACTGCAAGGCATTAAGTCCGATTTTTTTTTTTTAATTATTTACAAAACGACTAAATAAATAAACTGTATAATAATAGTTACCGAAGCACCTGCACAAAACAACTTACTTAAAACAAAACCTAGTGTTCGCAGCAACCCACGAGCTAAGTAGTCTACTTTTTCCAGAATAAAAGTTGCGTCTACCTAAATTGGAAAGGCTGTTAGGATCCTGGCTGAGCGCCTGGTATTGTCCTCGCAAGCGGTCGCCGGCGGCGATGCGCCGGAACCGCTTCAAATCGACCACGTATAAAGCGCTGATGTGGTAGCTGCGTCCTTGCAGGTGGTTGCGCCAGTAGCCCAGCTTCCAGAATCTGTATACCATAGACTAGTGTTGTTAAAACGAACGTTGAACGCTTCAGCGCTCGAGCGCTGGCACGTCATATTAGCGCTAGTGAATCTTAATCTTAACCGTTTTAGACTCAACCTTTAAACTACAAGGATTTATGACCATTGATTAAACATTAAAAATCTGGACTATAACGCTGGAGTCTCAAAGGTTCATTCGAGCGTTCATTCTCAAAGACATATGCGTAAAGGACATGGCTATTGATACTTCAATTTGAAAACCATCAAACAGAATCGAAAAACGAATTTCACTTCATTGGGGATTTAACTAGCTGCACAATAGTGGGCCGCGCGACATACAATAGCGGACCGCGCGACATACAATTACAAATTGTGCTGTAAGTAAATATAAAAACCACACGTAAAACAAAACGTACAAAAAAGGATTAAAAGTATTATTATTATTTTTTTGTTAAATTAAGATACAAGTAACGAAGAAAGAAACATACAATTATAATTAATAAAATACTAGTCATTAAAAAAATAAATTTTAAAAATTATATCCCACTGTTAGATGCAGATGCAAACTAAATGATTTCATTTGATGGCTTAATTTATTCTCTAAGAAAACATTTCCGTAAATCTCACTAATGTTTTCATTGAAATTATTGTTAAAAGTTTGTAAATGCAGTTGTGTTAAAATTAGTTTTGTTGTTTTTACCAAATATTATTTAGGTTAGGATAAGGATGTGAAAAAGTAAATCGATATTGTCCATTTTATATTCAGGTTTCCTGGGAATGTCAATACCTGAAAATAAAATGGACACTATCGATATAATGTCCATTTTATATTCAGATCTCTTGCGAATGAATGACAGCTAAAAGTGAATGGATAAAACGTGTTTTCCTTTTCTTTGCACCTATCTACTAATATATGATACTACATACAACATAATGGCGGTGTTATTAACGAGTCTCCCGTTTGCACCCTTCTAACTATGCCCATGAATATTAGCCATCAAACGTATTGTCACGTATGTGGAGAATCTAGTCGTAATGGACATAAAACGGGGTATTTGTAAAGATCCTATTGAGCTATTATTATCGCTTATCTTTTGTACAAATGACTAAGATCAAAGTGCAGAATACACTAGAATGTATATATACGTAAAGCCAGTCAATACAATCCAGACATGACTTGACAGCTGCCATGAGGCATTTGCATGAAAGCCTCCAAATAAAGTAGAAAAAAAAACAATCCAGTCATGTTTTTTACGTACCTTTAACAGTCTGCAAATATTTGTCTTAAATTTAAAGATTTTAAATCTCGGTATGAATAACATAACCAAAAATCAAAACTACCCGAACTTTTGCACGGAGTCCGCCTTTTTTTCGTACTTATTTGACTAGAGTATAAAAAAACAACGCGTGAGTTATATCAGTACAGATCATAATGTACAGACAATGAAGCTTACCTGAACCCTTCCATCTCCTTCCTGCTGTCGCAGAAGGGCGTGTATCCGTACGGCGCACCGCCTAAGTCTAGGTCAACAAGTTCCTTCAAATCTGCTCGGACGATCTGCAATAAAAAAAAAACACTCCATCAGCTGCGATCCATGTAAGACTCTCTACATGTTGCGAACCGGGTAAGATACCGCACATGTTGCGACCACGTAATATTCCGTACATGTTGCAAATCGCGTAATACTTCGTACATGTTGCGAACTGCGTAATATTCCGAAAATATAGTAAATCGCGTAAGATTCCGCATATATTCCGAACCGCGTAATATTTCGCACATGTTGCAAACCATAAGAAAGAAAGAAGGCACATCGGACAAAGCGAATTTCGGAGAAATTGCGTATCGTGTAAGATTTCGCATATTTTGTAATCTATGTAAGAATTCGCAGATGTGCGACACGTATAAGATGTCGCACACGTTGCGAACCGTGAAAATAGACATGTTACAAACCATGTAAGATTTCGCACATGTTATGGACCAATTATGATTTCGCACACGTTACAGACTAATTATGATTTTGCACATGTTACGGACCAATTATGATTTCGCACATGTTAAGAACCAATTATGATTTCGCACATGTTACGGACCAATTATAATTTCGCACATGTTACGGACCAATTATAATTTCGCACATGTTACGGATCAATTATAATTTCGCACATGTTACGGCTCAATTATGAGGTCGCAGGTTGACTTTCCAAACAAACAAATATTAGTTTGTTTGAATATGTTTATTTCGGATTTAAATAGTTCGTGTTCTTTCAAAAAGTGGCAAGTTAAGGATAGTAATGGTAGATAGTGACCACCTTAATGATGGTGGTCATTTTAGGCGTTTAGAGTTGAAAAAAATTGAAATGTAGACATTTTGGAAAAGAAGTCATTTTGTACGTATATGGTCTTTCTGTGTGTATTCTAATTCTAGTGTGGGCCAAAGATTAGAGGTATTTTAGATGTTTATACCTGATCAGCGTCGACAAAGATGATTTTCTTAACATGTAACGGGAACAAAACATCGAGGAAGAGAATCTTGTACCCCCAGATGGTGCGTTGCCGGTCACGCTGACGTTGCAACCAGCGCGGCCACTGGTACTGCACTAGCGAATACTCAAAGCCGTACTCACGCGCCATGTACGGTAGTATATCCTGTGGTAACAATAGATGGTCATTTAAAGAAACAATTGTACTCTGATGGTTGGCCTGATCAATAAGTTCAATGTCCCTCAGCGAGCAAAGCAATGCTTTCGAAGTTCTTTATAGGATAAACTCCGAAACAAAAAGATTCTTCAAAGAACAAAAGTCGCCGAGATAGCTCAAAAATTAGCAAGATCAAGTGTCAATGTTCAAGTTATATCTGCCGAAACAATGACTGCGCACTATTCCTTTTTTTGTGTAGATTTTCTGTCTTCGCGTATCACCAATACCAGTTACGTAATCAATGAAAGTCCTTTTCGTGAGGCAACTCTCCGGTTTCCTTGGTTTTTAAAGGGTGACGGCGGATGCTGTATTCCACAACTGACTGGGCCTGCCCGACTGGCCCGGTTACCACTCTTTGTCATGAAACGTACTAACGTGTTTCGCGAGTGTGTGAGATATACCGGAGACCATATCACGTCGAGCGAAGGATGAGGGAAATCTGTCAATCGATTATAATCTTTATTCCCCTTTCCCATATTCCCTCTTTCCAATTTTACTCATAAATCACCAAATTTAGGCGTCACATTCAAAGGAGTGCGGGCATTTGTCATTCTTGACTGTGTGTATCGTGGATGTCCATGAGTGATAATATTCACTTATCATGAGGTAAACCGTCTGCTCATCTGTAATCATAATTCTATAAAATCATGTGAGGAATCATGTAATGCTGTGGATAGCATAACTCTTGACTACTCACTCCTGTGTTTGTTTGTGACTGAATAACCCTTAAAACATATTAGCTGCAGCCCTGTAGCAACTGAAAGCCGGGGAGAGATCAAAAGGCTAAAATCCATATCACCACTTTATTGGTGTCAAATTTGTTGTTGTAAAAATGTCCATACCTTGAGCGAAGGACTAAGGTAGTTCTTCAAGAACCAGAACTTGACTGGTGACTTGGTGTGCTTTAGGACGGACAGCATCATGATTCGCAAGAATCGCTCGTAGAGATGTCCCGACGCTACTGAAAATACATTGATCGTCTCGTCTTGTGACTCCTCCTCGCCGCCCCCGAACGAACTGGAAATAAAATTGAATTATATCGAGACATATCACTTTTGAACTGTTTACTATATTTCATAGAATAGTTCATAGAGAAGCTAAGCGGTCAAGTCTTAGTTATTGATAATTATTTTATCGCCGTCTACGTCATCCACAACATAAGGTAAAAGCTGCTTATAATTTGAGTATAAACAAAGTGAGATTCGGTACAGATAAGGAGATACACGTTGAACATTACTCTCTCACATTGTCCTTGGTGTTGTGTTCATAGTATTATGCCAAGGTCTGTGCTAGGGTTTAGGGTATTTATTATCGACTAAAGTAAGATGTTTTATCTAGTGACCAGATAATTAGATTTACATCTCATAAATCTCAAAAAATATATGGAAGAAGGAATATCGCTCACAGTAGTTAATTGGTCACTTAAATTGGTCGGCATCCTAGACCAAATATAAATAAGACTGATGCATCTTATTGTATCTAAACATAATAAATCTGCCTTTCGAGGTAGTTTTAAATTCACTGGCACCAAATGCTAAAGTGATACGCCGCCTTCTGTTTGTAGACGAGTTCAGTTTTAGAATTAAACTGAAAAAGTTCTTAATAGATGAACAAAAAGTTGACGGCTAGGTGGCAGCGACATACTCGTAAACATAGTTTTTACCGGATTATTCCCAATGGTCCGTCTTATATAAATAAAATAGTTGTAAATAATTTATAATGGATGTGTCATCGATGCGGCCGCAACTGAAAATCAACGCTGCGACTTTTATTGTAGTATATACTGAGTTACGGCCATTTGGCATAGTAGCAACTGCTTGTAATATTCATATCGATTTCTAATGTACGTGTGTAGTGTAGTGGGTTGTTATTAAATCAATATGTAGTTATGATTCCTTCATTCATTCACTCAAGTTGCAGTTACCTGGCGATCGAGTTCCAAATGCCGCCGGAGTGCTTGTCTTCATTCTCAACGAGCAGGTCTAGGTTTTGTTTGTCGAGCTTCTTGCTGACGCGCAACTTGATCACGTGGCTGCGAAACGAGCTCATCAGCACCTGGATGTCCCCGCTGCCCGCTGGCGTGTCCGTGTTCTCATGCCTGCCATAGCACAATATGTCGAACATTATTGGCGGTTATATGAAAGAAAGAAAGAAAATTATTTTATTGACAATGATTTTTTTTTTTTTTGACTAGGGGGCGGACGAGCAAGCGGTCCCACGTGATGGTAAGTGTTACCGCCTCCCATGGGCACCTGCAACACCAGGGGGCATGCGGGCGCGCCGCCGACCTTGCAAAATCCTATTCACAGCTCTCTTGAAGAACCCCATATCGTAGCTCAATGGAAAGACCTCTTGAGGCAGTTCGTTCCACAGCCTACGGGTTCGCGGTATAAAATAGTTTTTGGACCGCATAGTGCGCGACACCTCCGTATCGAGGAAATGCGGATGGACCGCACTTCTGTGACGGGAGGTGCGGTTGTAGAAACCCGAGGTGGGAATTATATTAAACAATTCTTCAGAGCATTCCCCGTTGTACAGGCGGTAGAACACACAGAGAGACGCAACGTCTCTCCGAATGCTGAGGGATTCTAAACCGCCCGTGAGAGTGGGATCGTCGACAATACGAACAGCACGTCGTTGGATAGAGTCAAATGGGTCCAATTGGTATTTCGGTGCGCCGGCCCAGAGATGAGAGCAGTACTCCATATGGGGCCTCACCTGAGCTTTGTAAAGCATAAGGAGTTGCCCAGGTTTAAAGTACCGCTTCGCTCTGTTCAGCACACCGAGCTTTTTGGAGGCCATTTTGGCCTTATTGTCCAGATGACCCCTAAATTCGACTTTGCTGGAGATGTCGATACCAAGGATCCCGATACTCTCCAAGATCTTAAGAGGTATGCTCTGAAAGCGAGGTGCTACAACAAAAGGGTTTTTTTTAGCGGTGAATGCACAGACTTGCGTCTTACTGGGGTTGAAATCCACTAGGTTCATAGAACCCCAAATCGAGACTAGATCTAAAGAGTCTTCGATTTCAGACACAAGCCTGGCGCGACTCTCTTCCACTTCGACCCGAGGGATGTTGGCGCGGCCCCTGTACAAGGTGTCTCCAGTACTGTCATCTGCATAGCAACGTATGTTACCAATTTGCAACAGGTCGTTAATATGCAGAAGGAACAGAGTTGGGGACAGTACGGAGCCTTGCGGGACGCCAGCGTTAATAGACATGGTGTCGGAGCAGCTACCATCGATAACGACTCTGATGCTCCGTCCAGTCAGGAAACTGGCAACCCATTCGCATAATCCCTCGGGTATCCCGAAAGATGGTAACTTGGAAAGCAGCGATTTGTGCCATACCCGGTCAAAAGCTTTTGCAATGTCTAGGCCTACAGCCAGAGCCTCGCCTCTACTCTCAATGGCGTCAGCCCAGCGGTGTGTTAGATACGCTAAAAGATCACCAGCTGAGCGATTATGGCGAAATCCATATTGACGGTCGCTAATCAGCTGGTGATCCTCTAGGTACCCAAGGAGCTGTGTGTTTATAACACGCTCCATCACTTTGGAGAGGAGGGAGGTGATCGCTATTGGCCTGTAGTTGGCCGGGTCGGTGCGGTCACCCTTTTTAGGCAAAGGGTGAACATGAGCTACCTTCCATGCTGACGGGAAGCTTTTTGTGTAATATGAGAGCCTAAAGAGTCGCGTAAGCACCGGAGACAACTCGGGAGCGCAAAATTTGAGCACCACCGCAGGAATACCATCTGGCCCACTCGACTTTCGGATATCAAGAGATGCTAGAGCTCGCCGAACTTCACGCTGGGTGAAGCAGATTTCTGGCATGGAGCTTGTGCACCTCGAGGTGGACGGTGGTGAGGCACCTCTATCGTCCAGAGTCGAGTTTGAGGCGAAGAGACTGCCCAGGAGATCGGCTTTCTCTTTCGCCTCATGGGCCAGTGAGCCATCGAGTTTCCGCAGTGGTGGAAGTGACGACTGACAGAAGTTACCCTCGGCAGCCTTAGCGAGCGACCAGAAAGCCCGACTTCCAGAAGGATAGCTTGCTAGTCGATCGCCAATTCTGCGGATGTGCTCATTCCTTGCTCTGACAGTGATCCTCTTACTGCACCTCGAGGCAGCGTTAAATTTCTTCCTCAAGTCGGTGGTATTCGGATCATCAGACACCTGCGCTTTGGCCCAGGCCCTGTATGCAGCCCGCTTATTACCGCGGGCCTCTCTACAGGACTGATTAAACCAAGGTTGGCTCCGTCCGCCTACGGGTATTACGGAACAAGGAATATAACATTCCATGCCCTGCAACACCACGTCGGCAACGGAGTCTGCACAGGTATCCGGATCACCCGACGAGAAACAGAGCTGCCCCCAGGGATAAGAAGCGTAAAATTCGCGCAACCCATCCCAATCTGCAGACTTGTAGTGCCAAACGTTGCACGTTCCCTGAGAATAGGTCGGCGCGGATTGTTTAGCTGGCACAGCAGTTCGAATGATACAATGGTCTGATGATCCTAACGGAGCATCAACAACAACATTGTAGTCATTCGGCCGCGTAGTCAGCAGGAGGTCCAATAAGGAGGGAGTATGGCTCTCGATATCAGGTATCCTCGTGGGTGAGGATACCAACTGCGAGAAACCATAGGTCAGGGCAAAGTTGTAGGCTGCTCTCCCTGCGCGGTCGGTTATTCGGGATCCCAACCACTCTTCGTGGTGAGCGTTGAAATCACCGAGGACCACCACTTCCGCGCAAGGGAACTGCTCGAGCACGCTGTCAGTCGTCTCTTGTAGCCGCTCAAAAAAACGAGTCGTCTCCGTATCACCGCTGTGGGACCTGTAAAGGCAAGCGTAGACTTTAGTGGAACATTCATAGTCAATACGCGCCCAGAGGATCGACAGGTCCCCGTCTTCAAAATGGCTGAGGCGGCGGCAACAAACATCCTCCCGGACGTACATGCATACCCCGGCACGTCGCACAAAACAGTGCTCCAGTTTGTAACCGGGGTAATGAAGATATGATGTATCGGCCGGGCAGGAAATCTGTGTCTCCGTCAAGAAAAGTAAGGCCGGCTTTGCCGTCTCAAGGTGGTAGTGGACGGCGTCGATGTTACTATGCATCCCTCTGATGTTGCAAAAGTCCACTTGAAACGTGGAACTTGAGGGGTGGGCCGCTGAGTAAACATTGTACTTTTTCTTTTTTCTGGCCATTGTATGTGAGTAGGTGTGAATAGGGGAAAGAGGAAGAAGAAGAAAAGGGGGGACGGAGAGAGAGGTGGTTGCATGCGGATCAAAGGACAAAGCACGGAGTAGAGAAAAAACCAGGTCACAAAGGTTGTGTGACTTGCTGGCACGGGGTACGGAAGGGCCCCCGGGGGCAGCAGTCGGGTTCCACTCCGGTCCCCTCCGGCACAACTGCTACCCCAAGGGATTTTTCGCGTGCGGCGGGGCAGCCTCCTGGGGTGGAGATTAAAGTAAGATCCCCAGGCTCGGGCCCCCTACAACCCGCGGGCGGTCAGCGGACAACCGTTTCACCGGGTCTCCCTGATCCCCGCGCCACCATGCCACGCCGATGCACGTCTGTATACTAGGGATTTTTTTTTGACAGCCATTAAATAAAAACAATTAAACGCATTTTCGCAAAGATGGAGAAAAGTGAATTTCGTGTGTTGATTAAACATTATTTTTTGCGCAAAAAAACTATTACGAAAACGAAACACAGACTTGATAAATATTATGGGGACTCTGCTCCGTCGATTAAAATGATTCATAAATGGTTTACGGATTTTCGGTGTGGTCGTACAAGCACAAGTGATGCTGAACGCCCAGGACGCCCAGTTGAGGACATTACTCCAGAGATGATCGCTAAAATCCATGACATAGTGTTGAACGACCGAAGAGTAAAAGTGAACGAGATAGTCGAGATAGTAGGCAACTCAGACGAACGTGTGCGTAACATTTAGATATGAAGAAGCTCTCCGCGCGATGGGTGCCGCGTTTACTGACTGTTGATCAAAAACGCATGCGAGTTACCACTTCGGAGGCAGGTTTGGCGTTGTTTCAACGGGATAAAACTGAATTTTGCGTCGTTTTATAACGGTAGATGAAACATGGATCCACGACCATACACCAGAAACCAAACAACAATCGAAACAGTCGATTGATACCGGCCAACCAGCTCCGAAGAAGGCCAAAGCAGTTTTATCAGCCAATAAAGTGATGGCTACAGTATTTTGGAATGCACGTGGGGTAATCCATATTGACTACCTAGAGAAGGGTAAAACGATTAATGGTGAATATTATGCCAATTTATTGGACCAATTTAACAAAATTTTACCTGACAAACGACCGCATTTGGCTAAGAAGAAAATCCTCTTCCACCAAGACAACGCACGAGTGCACACCTGCGCGATTGCCATGGCCAAAATCCATGAGTTGCGATATGAGTTGCTATCTCACCCACCATATTCGGCAGATTTAGTCCCTTGCGACTATTTTCTGTTTCCGAATTTAAAAAAATGGCTCGGTGGGAAAAGATTTAGCTCCAACGAGGAGATCATGCACGAATCCAATGCCTATTTCGAAGGGTTGCCTAAGTCGCATTTTATGGAAGGGATCAAAAAGCTAGAGAAACGCTGGATGAAGTGCATTGAGTTAGAAGAAAACTACGTTGAAAAATAAATCATAATTTTTAAATAAAGTTGACTCCTTGTTTCATTTTTACCAGACTTATCACTCCGCCCTCGTAACATTGGAAGACAAAAAAATGAGCAGAAAGTAAAAGTGAAAGTAATATTAATTGTTGTGCCAATCGGCACCAACTCAGGATATGTCGCAGCGTGAACTGTGACGTTGGAGTCGCCAGTGACCAGCGACCGGAGACCGTCCACAGCAGGTGGCCGTACCATTTCTACATCAAGCGATTTTTACATTTTAAGAAAATATATATTACATCCTGTTAAATATAAATACAAGATAAAAGTCCCTGAAATAAAATAAAATAATTTAGGGGGAGAGTGCACGCTGTATTCCCACAGCCGCTGGGCGCTCTCGACTGGCCACGTTATCCCTCTCTCACAGAAGACTACCTTGAAATGTACTGTATTTCCTACCTTATCGTATTTCCCCAATGTACTAGTACGTACATGTTTCGGTAGTGAGTGAGATATGCCAGAGCCCATTCCCATCCCATCCCTCCCCATTTTCCCAATCCATTCCTTAATCTGCAAAGGTAGGCAAGCGCATCCGGAGGAGTGCCAACGTTTGTCATTTTGGACAAATATTGGCATGTGTCGCGGATGTCTATGGACGTCAGTATCCACTTACCATCAGGTGGACTGTACACTCGTCTGCCCCTTTTTTTCTATAAAAATATGTGAAGAATACTGCGCTGTACACGTTAAGAAAAAATGATGTCACCACTATCAATCACGTGATTTCACCTATTGACCAATTACGTGGCAGAGCGTTCCTCGACTGATCAATTAACGCTGCGTTATGCTACAATTGACGGATGACGTCACTTTTTTTCTTAATGAGAATAGAGATAGTGAGACTTAAACGAAATCATAATGAAATACAATTTAATTTCTTTGGCTAAGAGCGTATTATGTTTTTATCCTGCCACGAAAAAAAAATCCGCAAATCGCGTAACAACGATGGCACATGTATTGAGGATTTCTTTCATCTATATTCTATATCTATATTCATCTACCATTACCATAGGTAAAAGTTCGAAACAGGTCGATAGTAAGAGCGACATTTTATGTTCATCATAACCGAGGAAGAGTCAGAACCAACTGTCAAAGGGCCACACGTTGCCAACTAGTCGGAGTGGCCTGGAATCCCATCAAACAAGAATCACGAAGCGCCTTAAATAGCAATTTAGTGAATGATGTCACGAGCGTTTTGGATATGTCACGCACACTCAAGTAAGGTTTTTTTTGTTATTCTTGTAACATGTATCGTAGTAAAGTATCAATTACAATAAAAAGTTATTAGACCCCGTAAACCCTTGGTTATCCAAAAGAATACATACCCGACAATTTCGTAAATATCATCTGACCGACCGGGCCTCAGCCGCAGTATCCAGGCACCTGGGTTGGCTTTAAGCTGGAAGTAGCCAAGGTTGGCCATCACTATCGTGTCCATGATCTCTGGTTTCTGCCGGGTGCCCAACACTAGTTGTAAGCCTCGCGGTGGAGTGCCGAGGGTTGTGTCCCACGCGTGACCTTCCAGCAGGAGGTACTCAAGTTCGAATTCACTGTGGAGAAAAGGAGAGTTTGTACTCTTGCAACTAATAACCTAATGTTCAACTGCTGTCAATTGTCTGTCAAATGGGAGGAGGAGGTTGCACGCTGAATACCGCAGTGACAGGGCACACTCGACTGCCTACGTTACCTCACACTGACAAAATATTGCAGTGAAATGTATTGCATTTCCCAATTTATGCTATTTCCCAAATGTACGTGTTTCGGTAGTGAGTGAAATATGCCAGAGGTCATTCCCATCCCATCCTATAATCAAATCTTCTTTCAAATACATGTCCAAACGTAGGCAGCGCATTCGGGGGTGTGCCAACTCTTGCTTGCGCAAATCTTTTAATAACTAGCCCAAAATAGAATAGATATATATCCTTCTACATTGTCCCTCAAGAACAAGATTCTTCCAAAGGAGCATATATGTGATGGCCACAAAATCATATAATCACATACAGATACTTTACGAAAACATTGGCCATCGGCAAATCCGGAAACACCCGAACGCGTCATCCACGTCTATGAATTACCGTACCTCTAATTGCATACTTTATTACTAGATACGAGTGCCTGCCATAGCACAATATGTCGAACATTATTGGCGGTTATATGAAAGAAAGAAAGAAAATTATTTTATTGACAATGATAACATTGGAAGACAAAAAAATGGGCAGAAAGTAAAAGTGAAAGTAATATTAATTGTTGTGCCAATCGGCACCAACTCGGGATATGTCGCAGCGTGAACTGTGACGTTGGAGTCGCCAGTGACCAGCGACCGGAGACCGTCCACAGCAGGTGGCCGTACCATTTCTACACCAAGCGATTTTCACATTTTAAGAAAATATATATTACATAATGTTAAATATAAATACAAGATAAAAGTCCCTGAAATAAAATAAAATAATTTAGGGGGAGAGTGCACGCTGCATTCCCACAACCGCTGGGCGCTCTCGACTGGCCACGTTACCCCCTCACACATATCTCACAGAAGACTACCTTGAAATGTACTGCATTTCCTACTTTATCGTATTTCCCCAATGTACATACGTGTTTCGGTAGTGAGTGAGATATGCCAGAGCCCATTCCCATCCCATCCTATCCCTCCCCATTTTCCTAATCCATCCCTTAATCTGCAAAGGTAGGCAAGCGCATCCGGGGGCGTACCAACTACTACTTACCATCAGTATCTACTTACCATCAGGTGGACTGTACGCTCATCTACGCCTTTTTTTTCTATAAAAAAAATAATTGTAAAGGACACTGCGCTATACACGTTATGAAAAAGTGTCACCACTATCAGTTACGTGATTTCACCTATTGACCAATTACGTGGGGGAGCGTTCCTCGACTGATCAATTAACGCTGCGTTATGCTACAATTGACGGATGACATCACTTTTTTCTTAATGTGAATAGAGATATATAGTGAGACTTAAACGAAATCATTAATGAAATATTTAATTTCTTTGGCTAAGAGCGTATTGTTTTTATCCGCCACGAAAAAAATCAGCAAATCGCGTAACAACGATAGAACATGCATTGAGGATTTTTTTCATCTATTTCTACCATTACCATAAGTAAAAGTTCGAAACAGATCGAGAGTAAGAGCGAAAATTTATAAGTCCTGACTCAGATTGTACAACTTTTCGTTGTTGCGTATCGCTGGTTGAAGATGCCTCGGAATTATTCTAGTGTTATTGATGTCACGCGCCGCATTCCCGGCCAACTCATAACTAACCTGTACCTAATAATCTAACGTGCGGATAAATGAAATAATTTTATTGGGTAGGTAAAGGGCAAAGACGCGCAACCGATTTCAGATAAGATTCAGAGGCGGTTCTGTCCTTGCTTCTCTATAAAACTAAAACGTTTAAAGTAAACAAGTCACCTGTGAACAACCGTTTCAACGTCAGCCAGTCTTATGTTATCCAGATCGTAGACAGACTTGACGCACTCGACGAGCCAGTTGGGCGGCGTGCGCAGCTCCATGGAGAGCAGCGGCGCGTGAGGCAGCCGCGAGAACCGCGCGACTGCGCCGCCCGTCAACGCACCCGATTCGGTGAATTGGAGCTCACGCTCTAACACGTAACGGTAGAAACTGAAACAATATCCGCATTATGGATTTGTACCATTCAGTACCACTGCTATTTCACTCAATCGTTGTAGGACGCCACTTATAATTATTTTGTATTTAAAACATACTAAATGGACAGCAAATCATGATCAACAAAACAAGTTATTTTTGAATAACTAATATAAATAATTTTAAAGTACTGAGAATATCATCACTCATGCCAAAGAACCTAAACCTAACGCACTTTTAATTTGCTGCCCATTCAGTACTGTTTTGCTGCTCATTTAATTAATTCCCTTTTCATATGGTTCACTGTACTAAAGTTGTACTGGAGGCGAACAATACCTAGTGGCATTCTGTGCCAGTCTACCTTTGATATGCAGTAAACGCAATAGGGTGGTGCAATGTAAAGTCCTTATAAAATGCATCGTAAGACTAAATTTTTTGATGTATTGTGCAGAACACACGATGTGTTTGTTCACTGGCATTGTTTATTAGTAAAAAATTGTATCTCTTTTCATATATTTCCTAAGAAAATTAGGAGAATGCGGAGGACATAGATGTTTTGTCGTCGGCACTGTTTAAACTATTTGTATGGACACAACTGGTGTGTTACCGGCACTTAGACTGACGTAGCATAGAATGTTTAAAATAACAAGTAAATGAGTAAACAAACAAATAAAACTGTTAACAGAAAAAGATTATAAAGCTAGTAGCACAGCATAAAGACGAGGAGAAAGGAATAATCGATAAGCTAGCAATTCAAACAGAAGAGATAAATGAATATACATAGCATGTTAAAGAAAACCAGAGAAATAATAATATGAAAAAAAGATATTTGTATGCCGACGAAATGTTCGGCATTGTTCATGTGCGGCGCGGCGGGTTGCACGCGGGAAACATTCTCGACACGGGGAAACATTCTCTCAGAGCCTTTAAAGACTGACTACCTAATATTACGCAATTATCTTATTTTAATATAGTTCCATTAGTCAACAGCTCTGGTATTCACGAGCTACACGTGAGTACTGTACCCAACTCTTAAAAATACAATAGTGTTATTGGCTTATTAACCGCTAGTTCAGACACGGTGGAATCCGCGCGGATTGAACCGCGTAAAAATTTATCGTTGTTCAGACAGAGGCGGCGATCGCGTGGGTATGCAGGAGAGGAGCGGAGTCTTACCTCGGGGTAAAGATGGAAGTCGAAGAAGTAATATGTTTATGGTTGCTCTAGAATGTATTTTTTTCTATCCCCAAGTAACTCCACCAACTCCTGTCAATCACGGTTTATTTTATTGGAATATTCCATACACTGAATATTCCATATCACTGGCCTTTTCTCCAGTTCATCGATGGTGGCACATGTCTAAAACACGTGGCTCCCGCCTAGCAACTCAACGCACTTTAGGTACGCCATAGTAATAGATCCACGCGGTTACATGTGCGGCGACTCGTGAAAGGCCATTAGGGCCACAAGAATTCACCAATTCAGGAAAAAAAAGATCCGCGCAGATGCCGCTCGTATTAACTTCTCGGCGGTCGACTTGCGGTTACCGCGCGGTTACCGCGCGGTTACCGCGCGGTTACCGCGCGCTTTGCGTACGCGCGAATTCCGCCATGTCTGAACTAGCGCTAAAATTTAGAGGGTAGTTAACGTTTGGGTGGATAATACTGTGTGAATGGTCGGTACAGAGGGCATAATTGATACCTCTTGAGCGGCATGTCGGAGTTCTTGTCTTGCGGGTTGAGGAACAGCTGCAGGCGACAGTTGACGACGCGCCGCAGCATCGTCAGCAGCGGCGCTAGCCGCTGCGCCGCGCTCGACGCCGGATCCACCACTGCCACTATCTGGAACAAATCACATTACATTGTTGCGTTTCGTAAACGTTTTATGAGAAAGAAGGTAATAAACTGGCAAGCTATCAGATGCTCTAGTAATAAGTGATCGCAAACGTTTGAGAAACGTGGTCAACCTTTAGCTTCAAAAGAGTATTTCGTTTCACTGTGATGTTCAAAAAACTTGTTTTTTATATAGAAGAGATGGCAGATGAGCGGGTGGGCTACTTGATTATAACTGGTGATAGCCGCCCATGGACACCTGCAACACCACGGGGTATGCGAGAGCACTGTCAACCTTGCAGAATCTTGCACAGCTGAATATAGTTTCCATGGATAAAAACATAACATCAAATTAATAATTGAGATTTGAAAATCCGTTTCTCACGTGATATTTAAATAACAAATACAAACACCTTTGCAGTTCATTAATAATATATATATTGCATAGACAGTTAGATGACACTAATCGTAAATATAACTATGTAATACAAACCTAACTCAATACCAATATGGTTATTGTATTTGTGAGTATATTCATTAACAGTCAATTGCAACACTGCATTTGTTACAAGCTGATTATTTGCACTCAATGGCGGTTAAGTATACATGTGCGCATGCGCGAAAATATAGTAAATTAACTCGTCATTCTTTACTCCAACATAAAAAAATTATGACAACAACAGTTTTTAAATACCCTTTCAAATGGATTATTCCTGTCCTCCTGGGCATTGACAGTATAGTTATGCAGTCAAACGGGCTTCCTACTTAATATCTATAACAACAATAGTGGACACATTTTTTTTAATCGATTTACTTACTTCCACGGCGGCTTCGTTCTCAAACTCAGGCAACAGTTCGATGAGCGAATGGTCAGTTCGCAAACCAGTCGGCAAGGCGGTGCGCACGCGCGGGCTGCGGGACCCCAGCACTGATATCACTTTCAAACGATCGTCTGCCGACAGATCCAATACGCCATCCTCTGGAAAATACATAATATACACTGGTCACCAATCACAAGTTTAACTGTTAAACATATGTTTAACTGATCACAATATAACGTAAAGATCAAGCATCAACAAACTTTTTTAAATTTTAATGTTTAAAGCGTCACTAGTACTTTTTAAAGACTTAAAAGTGACACATCCATTAAATAGTTCTATAAAGCAATGGTATAAAACAAAATATTTAGCTGACCATCATCATACGATTCTTCTTTTTTTCCCGGTTTGTGTTTAATATCTAACACTTCCGATATTTTATCGGCGTACATTTGATTGCTGAATCTGAAAGGCATTAAATTGATTAATATTATGCATTAATATTATATTATAAAGAACTAAAATAAATGAAAACAGAGCGAGTTATTGGAAAATTTACTAATTAGAGCAAAGGAAAGTTGTTATGCCATTTTCTTTTTTTTATAAAGGCTAGCAAAAAATGCTAGAAATTTAATAGTTTAGTTACGCTATAATCCATATTATGTAATTATATCATCTATATTATAATCTATAGTTATATGTCTCCCAGGTCTACATCGGGGAGATAAAAAGAACGTGTTGTGAACTCAGCACGCGTCCTCGTTCCTGTCATGGATTTTGCTGTATAGGAGAATGGGCGAGCTTTGCTTACCTCTCGAGTAAAATGAAGTCTTCTTGTGTGAAAGATTCGTGCGCATTAAGTGGTCCAATGAGGCGAGCGTTGTGCACGAGTGAGCGGGCGCTCGCACGTAGTTTGAGTGCGCGTGCACACACCACACGCGCTGCTTTTAGTACCCACTCGTACTTGTTTAATGCCGGAACTAGTTCTGACTGTATAAGAATTATACGCTTACAGGCCAAATCATTTTACATAAGTAACTGAAGCCAGATTATAATTTAGTGCACATTGAATAAGATTACATGGAGGTTTACCTTATGTATACAGTTAATGTAAAATTATACAATATAAGCACTTATTCCAACACTTTACTGTGCCCGCGGTTATAAGTTTACACATGACCTACTCGAAACCATGAATCATTTCAACACGGTCAGGGAGATGGTACTAAAAGCTTCATGTGTAATGTAGTAGTATAATATAATAATTGTAATTTATGTTTCTTGTTTTTTAAATTCATTAGAAAGTTAAGTAGATATAAGCTTGAGAATATTTGAAGTGGAAACCCATCTCTGTCACTCACGCGTTAGTGACGTCACTAACACAGCGTATTGCGGTCCTTTACTAAGTTTAATATGTAAGCCCTATCAGCATTTTTTCAAGATACTTTGAATATATTTAACTATATAACCACAAAAATAATTATTTAAAAAATCAAATACACTATTGTGTTTTGAGGATGATGGAATAAATATGTACTAAGCCTACAAGTAGATTTTTATTCAATTGATACTTACTAAGATATCACAGTCTTGTCTCTCATGGCAGCCCTCATCTTCCAGCAGCTGGCTGACGTATTTAGAGGCTTGCGCCGGTTCCAGGGTAGTCAGTGCGGCCAACACGACTTTGTTCAGAGACTGGTCTGCACTCGTTCCGTCTACATTCGGTATGAACGCCACTCTTACTCCACCGGATTCCCTCTAAAATATAAATAATTTTAACAGTCAATCTGTCGAACACTGGAGATTTGATAGGATGGGATGACGTAATGTAACTCGATTATTAGGACGCACCCAGTGGGCTGTGGAATGCAAGCATCACTTCACCCCCCCCCCCCCCTCACCCCTTGATATTATTATAAAAGACGCCAGTTTATGTCATTTAATTTTAGTAGTTATTTCCTTACCATAAATATTAATGCGTTCTTCAAAAGTTCTCTTGATTCTTTGTTGTTGAGATCACCAGCCACCCAAATGGTTTGGGTAATCTTTTCGGGCTTGACTGATTTTACGAAATACCTCAAAAGTGGTAAAGCAGTAGCCAACGCGTCACGACCTGGAAAGTACAATTACATACATTCAGCTTATTTCGACTGTCTTTATTTAATAAGTAGACATTTTAACATAATAAATACCAGTTAAATGTAGTAGGCGATGAACTTTGTCTTCGGTGAAGAGTTCATTTGAAGCGGCTACACCCGATAAGTCTAGATACTGCGATGTTTCAGAACCGAGAACACGACGGTTTAATCTGTATAAAACGAAAAACATTTTCTCCTTACCACAAAAGATGGACAAGCTTTAAAATAGTTTTTTAATTAAAAAGGTTCTAACAAAGTTTCGTTGTTGGGAAAAGGTCAGTTGATGGTCAAATTAATAAATTGATTAGAAGAGCAAGAACCTCTTAGACCAGCATTGAACATTGTGTTAAATGTGTTAGTTTTTTATGGTTGTTCATCTATAGATTTCATAAAAATGTTTATATCTAATACGTTACTAATACCAAAAGCTTGTATCGACACTATCTTTAGTTAACTCAATAAAATATAGATAAGTAATACGAGTAGGTAATCGGGCGTTAGCCTTCGTGTAAAATTGTCAGTTTAATTAAGCATTGTTTCTAAAAGGTTCATTACATATTTTTATAGGTAACTTTATGCTATTTAGTTGTGCGTAAGTAGTAAAGAAACGGACAAAGATTTGTATATGTTAAGCTCAAACATCCAAATAGCCCAATGAGCGAGAAAACATCGATTGTGGATCCGGTACTATCCACACACGTCGTGGATAGTGCTGGTTATCCAACAATCAAAAGAAAATATTATTTCCATTCTATCTGTCCCAATGGCACACACAAAGTACAGACAGAATGCATTTCTATTAATTCTTTTAATTTCTTAACAATATTTACGACGATAAGACTTAATTTGTATTTCAGTAACCCCAGTACATACATAAGTTATTCATGTCTAAATTTTTTAATTTAATTTAATTAAACGTTGGCTTTGAATTTTTTTTCTTTTTTAATTAAGCATAACAAACGTAGGTTGTGTTTCAAGAGCTGTTACTACATAGTTAAATATATGTGGGAACTTACTTTTATCTCTAAGAATATCAATATGTGCTATTTGTTAAGTTTTTAGTAAGGAGTTCTAAAAATAAGTAAAAACTAATGTGCTATCAATCTGACCTCGGCATAATGTGGGGCTGCTTCATGAGGTAATCGAGCGCGTCGTCGGAATCGGATAACTCTCCGCGGAACACGGCGCGCTGTAGCCGGCCCGTGTGCCGCGAGATGGCCGATACTAAAGTCTCTTCGAGGAGCTCCACTGATGATGTTGCAGGCGTTGGCCCCTCGTCCCACAGTGGGACGCCGTTTATCAATACCTAAAATTGAGTACCAAAACTAAATATCACCTACGTAAAAGTTTTAAAACCAGTTTATTCAAATATAATTGCACAAGTAATTGTAGAAATGGCGTACTTAATGCCATATGACATTTTCTAATAGTCAACCACCAGATCAAATACAAATAGGAACGCGGGTGCAAGGCAATTAAATATTTTTTAAATAATTTTCTTATTTCACTTCATTTAACCAGAATAATATTTTTATGACGGTTCAAATAACACAGTGCACACTTCGACGAGTTGTTGTCGCTGACGTTCGTTCAGTTCATACGGTACCCACTTTTCGAGATTTTTTATTTTGTCGATTTAACGCAGATGAACCAACGTTGTTTTATCACTAACGTCAAACCCTGCTGCTAACTCAGCTGTACTTTAAGATGGATCTGTTTCCACTATAGCCTTTAATTCATCGTTATTAACCTTGGTCGTAGGTGGTCCGTGGGGCTCATCCTTAAGATCGAAATTTCCCGGACGGAAGCGTTCAAACCGTCGACACACGGTACGATCGTTTGTGGTGTTTGGCCCATACGAACTATTGATATTGTGAGCTGTCTGACTTGCGTTGGTGCTGCGACGAACGCATATTCAAAAATAGCACGAATTTTCAATTTATCCATTTTATTTTCAAGACAATCACATGAACAAAATGTAGGTACTTACAGGAAAACAAATGAAATATACTGATTTTGAAATAAGAACATCTTATGAAATCTTTCTTTCTTAAGAAAGAATAAGTGGCTATTTAGCAATTAAACAACTTTGAACGGTTTAAATCGCGTATATTTGACATTATCTGATTCAGACGGTAGTCCAAATAATTTCTTAATAACTCAAGTGACAAATAAAATCAATTAGTCACCCCGTGACCACGTCCACTGCAAAGTGTTCGAAACGTCGGGATATAAATAATGTCAAATATACGCGATTTAAACCGTTCAAAGTTGTTTAATTGCTATGTATAGTAATCGCGAAAACCTAAGAAAATATAAGTGGCTATTACTTGCATTTTGTTTTAGTTTGAAATTCGAATTAGAACAGAAGATATCGAAACTCAAAGTGGCCAGTAATAAAATCGGTCATTTCATAGGTAAGCACTTAATATATCGAACCGTGGAACCGGTTACCAGAAAACTTTATAGAGATTCGGTGATCCAGTTCAAGAACCGACTAGACAGATATTATGCTAAACAAATGCACAGTTGTCAAAAACCAAATTGGGCGCATCAGTGTACGCTGCTTAGCCCATTACAGCCATAATAATAATAAAGTATCACCAAAAACAATTTGATTTTATTCGTGTTAGCAACACTGGATTCTGAAGAATGGCTTTCTTATTCACACTATAATAATTAAGTTTGTGGAAAGAAATCTATGAAAACTAAGTTCTCCTTTGCTCTATATAAATAAAGTTTGGTGGTACAATAGTTTAAAATATGATTGCATTTGTAAGTGAAGTGAATAGAAGTCTTCAATACATTTTCCTATTAGACTGTTACCAGAAACTTTCCTATTACATTATATTTTAGTTGGTGGTCGTGATCAGCTAGGGGATGAAGAGGACGTTCATGTAATGTCGTTTTACATTATAAGTTGTTAAAAGAACTAATTGCAGTTCGACAAAAGTATCTCACTCGTGGTTTTCTCCATAATATTATTTTATTAAATTACGATAGTATACTGCGCAGCTATATCTATGTAGCTGCGAGCGTTAATCTTTCTTAAAAGTATCTTACCTGAGGATAACTATCAGTTCCAATTTTAGACACAAACTCTTCCGCTAATTGGCTACCGAAGTTATATTCAGAATCTTGAGAGATGACATCGTCTATGTTCGTGCCCGAACTGGCGTATTTCTGCAACGCCTTTTTGACATAATCTAAGGTTATTTCTTCCTCTTCCGCAGAACCTAGCAGCTGTAACATACGTCATTTTTGACATGAAAACAGTGACTACATATTTCTAATACGGATGCAGTTTTAGTAAGGATAATAAGTAAGTAAAGCCTTAGGAATTATCATTACCATGTTATGAATTATTTATTAAACGTAAATTACATTCCTAATGTCAGTAGTTATGACCAGTGCCGTTAGAACGTATAGAACCTCTTTTGCAGTTTATTATCAAATTATTCAATAGAGATTTAAGTGACACCAACCACAAATACAACCTTGCAGCGGAATAAGGTTGGTAGTGGGGAGTGCACACTGCATTCCCACAGCCGCTGGGCGCACTCTACTGGCCACGTTACCCTTTTCTCACAGTACATTACATTTCTTACTTTATCGTATTCCCCCAATATACGTACGTGTTTCGGTAGTGAATGAGATATGCCAGAGCGTATTCGCATCGCATTCTATTCCTCTCCATTTTACCAATCCATTCCTTAATCTGTAAAGGTAGGCGTATCCGGAGGCGTGCCAACGTTTGTCATTCTGGACTGATGTTTGCATGTATCACGAATGTCTAAGGACAACAGTGGACTTACCATCTGATATATATTCGTCTGCCGCCTTTTTCCTATAAAAAACAGGATAGACATATACAATGTTTATCCAGCCAGAGCAGGGTTTCTCAAACTTATAGCCTCACGTACCCCTATTAAATTTCCCTGAAGGCTGCGTACCCCTTTATAAAAAGAAAATAAAAAAAACTTTTTAATAATAATAGTACAGTGCAGACAAAAAAGAAATGTTTTTAATTAATGTGATGGATGAGCTTGTTTTTTCTCACAAATTGTGTCAATTTGAGGAGAAATTTTGGTCAGTTTTAATCGTAATTCTGACTCAGCGTCAAGTCGATTTATATATTTCGTTTTTATCATGACCAGGTGTGAAATCCCACTCTCACATAAATATGTTGTCGAGAAGGGTAAAAATCTTGCTGTGTCGCACGCACTTGCCACCCAGTCAGTCGCCATAACGTAAATCTTGCCGCGTACCCCCTACAACCAGATGACGCACCACCAGGGGTAGGCGTAACCCACTTTGAGAAACCCTGAGCTAGAGCAACGAATGTGAACCAAATAACGAATATACCGAAAATTGTGGACAAATTCGATGACACATTTCATTTTCATAAACGATTGAATTGAAATTGGGCATCAAATTCGTTTTGATCTAGATCTTAAATTCTCAGATGGGCCAAAAATTCTCAAAAAAGTTTAAGGCCAATATATAAAAACAATAATTTAATTTTTGAATAGGACTCATCTAGCTCTATTTAAATTTTGAATATATTTACAATCTTGAAATGTACCTTTCCCATCGGCTTTTTTAGGGATTTATTTTTTATTATAGCATTTTTCAAATAGCATGGTGCGGGTGACGTATCGATAGAACGTAACCATTAACGGAATGACGCACTTCCGGTCAGAAAAAAAAACAAAATGTTAGTTTATTAAGCATTAAAATTTTTTCACCGATAAGGATCTATTTATAATGGATTTTAAGAAAATTAACAATGCCTTTTCTTTTGTTAATATATGATTTTATTCAAGGAAGAGTTAACAATAAGTAATTGTGAGGAAGCGTACGCAGTTACGTTCTACGTCTACATCTTGTAGTGACGTTGACCGGCTTATATTTAAAATCGGTAAAGCGCTTGTAAATCGAAAACGAATGTTTAATTGTTAATGAAAAATGTTATAATATATTTACATATTCAGATATTAGATTTATTTGCCATAGAGCTCGTTTGGGCCCAAGTAAAGGGTGAGCTTTTTTTCACATAAAATCAAGTTCAAGACATGCCGATTTGTAATTTTTTCATTGTGAATATATTTTTTACATTGTGCCGAGCCCGGCACCGGCAGTCCTCTCACAGTCACCATAGTAAAAACACGTCAAGTCCTAAAGGGACAGTCGATCCTCATAGTTCTGTAGTCGCACTCTGTATTATTATAGTAAACTAAATCATTATTATAGTAACTGTATCATAAACTAAATTAGTTATAGTACTAGTGCCAATACACATTGTAACGTGTGTTGAACAAATAAGACTTTTACCTCGTAACTCCGCTGTTCTCATTGTAAAAACCCCTCCTGACCGCCAGTACATTATACACTATCATATTTTACCGCATAAATGTTGAATAAATGTTAATTCATATTAATTTAGTTTTATTGCACCTAAATTATTGTAAAATTAAAAAAACAAACAAGTTTACGACTATAATCGTACTTGTAATAAATCAATTAACTTTGCCTTGCAAATCATCTCTACAAGTAACTCAATCGATTCCATTTCGTTTTTACCGCATCCCTAGAACTGTCAAATCCCAAGTGTCACCTGCAATACATGTAATGAAACGAAATGACAGCTCCGACCTCTGCCACTAACCACATAGTTTTGACATTGACGTACACACAGTAAGCAACTTCTAGCTATCAACCAAGACCATGTAATAATGTAATCTGTTAAAATAAAGACGCCCTTGAAACACATATCCTGTCTATCAATTGTGGGACCTGAATAGACATCCAACAAATAACAACATCACCGTACCCATGCTATGTGAAAAATACTATAGGAACTAACGTTCTTGTATCAATGGCTTAATAAACTTAATGTATAAATGACTATTTATTATTAAAATATTTATTATGATTTGACGAGTGACAATTATTGTTATTGATGTAAAATTTAATGTGACAAACATTTCTAAAGTATTTCAATGTACGTAGATCTTATAAATTATTTGTATATCAGATAGGCCAGTGGTCGCCCAATTAGTTACTTCCAAGTACCCTTAGAAAAAAAAAAAATAGTCACGCGTACCCACCCCCCTGGAAAAATTTATAAACACAACATTATTAATCCTTTATTATAAAAAAAAAATCATTATATGTACTTATTACAATTGTAACGAGTAACTAATGTGATAAATGAGCACGTTTGTCATTACAAAGTTGTAAAAAATATGGTTGTTGTTTCGTGAGATTTAGATTTAGCCTGTGGCGATGTTTGGTTTTTATATTTGTCATTGCCAAAAATCCGCTCTCAAAGATATGCTGTACAAAAGGGCATTAAGAATTAATATAAGTGCAGTTTTGCTAATTTTATATATGCCATTTAGCCCAGAAAATAATCAAAGGTTTATCTGCGAAACAATTCTTAAACCTACTGTTACACAACCCCGACGACCCAATTACTGCTGCCAATGCGGTTCTTACACTACACTCACAGACTTCACATATACACCGTCCCGGCGGTAGCAGTTTAAAGCAGCAGTACGAAAAGTCAACAGGCGACCTTATCGGCGAAGCGATCTTTTTCAGGCAACCTTGGCGTGGTAAGGAGAAAACAGATAACAATATCATATACATCAATTTCGTCATGATCAGTGTTACCTGTGTGAGAAAATAGTACGCCTCTTTATTGGAATTCCTTTCCTGCGCGACGTAGTTGAATGCCGCTCGTATGGCGGCCGCCACGGGCCCCGGTTTGGGCGCCAAAACCAACCCCACGCGAACAGGTGTCGCGTGCTTCAGTAGTGTCTCGCCGAGGCGGAGTGGGGGACCCGATGACTTAGAAGTAGGATCTATGACGATCACCTGACACACACAATTCAAATCATTTCATTAACGTTATAACATTGCCATATTACGTGCCGCGTTCGGAATATTCTTCTAAGTCTAATTTATATTACATGTAGCATTATATAATACTAGCAAAACCCGGCAGACATTGTCCTGTCTGTGTATATTTATTTACCTCTGTATATAAAATCACAAATTATTCTGTTTTGCCGTCGATATGATTTTTGCGATAGATTGAACGGTATAGAAGTTGATTTGCTGCAGCGCCATCTAGTGGCGAGTTACAACAAAGTCGGTAGCTCGAAAATATTCTTCGTGCTCAAATACCTATTTATATATACCAATTTTCATGGCGATCGCTTGAACGGTATAGAAATTGATGTGCTGCAGCGCCATCTAGTAGCGAGTTACAACAAAGTGGATAGCATAAAAACCTTCTCCATGAAAAAATACATATATGCCAACTTTCATGGTGATCGGTCAAACGGTGTCGAAGTCTATTAATCTCAGACAGATATATCAACATCAATTTTTATATATATAGATTAACTTACTACAAAAAAATATTATTATTTCATCACTTAAATAGTCATTCAGGGTATAAAAACATTTGTCAACACGAAATGTCTACAATTTTTTCCTTTTTTTTCAATTAAGTATTGCTACAGCAACAAAATATTAAAACTGAATGTTGTTAAAAGATTTTAAAGATTATTATTAAGAAGACATTAGTTCGACTGAGAAAAGGAATACTTAGTTGTTCGAAGACACATGACGTAATGCAGAGCTTATGTGCAATGAGTAACAGGCTAATGTACCCAAAACTATCCTACTCCAGCCTTTAATGTTAGCAGTTTAAGGTATGAATAGTATGGTATAGGTTGACCTACTGCTATTGGCACATTAAGTCTCACTCATCTCAAACAAAATCTGCAGATTTATTGTTAATAGATTCCTAAATAAATTCATCAATGTATAATGATTGCCTTAAATTGACTAATTTTAAATAAACTAATATATTTTTCGTACCACTCGCTCAAAAAAGTGACATTCTATGCCACAAAAAGCGAACATAACAATAGTCATTTTTAATCTGTTAAAAACAGGGAAAGAAAATTGTACTGAATTTCATTCATCCTCTAGGGGGAGAATGTGATTTAAATTTGGAATACTTACCGAAATGTATACTGAACTACATCTGTGTTTACACCATTGAGTTTGTATATAAAGCATTATACATCATTTTGAAAAAGGAATACGCATTTATTATGCAGTTATGATTATTAAATAAAATTGCGAAAACCGACGAGGCCGTATGAGCTTGATGCCTTTGCTTTTCCGACAAAAAAATATTAGTCTAGGAATTTGCCGCGTTTTTGTTTTCTTCAAATACATAAACGTTAAGTTTATTTTAATTTATTTTTATAAATAAGTTAATGTTCTAAAAATACGTTACGATGTTAAATCAAAGCGACAGTGACAGTGAATTGTCGGATTCCATCAGTGCAAATGCTTATATCATATTATTATTGTGTTAATTTTTTCGCAAATGGTACGAAAAGTAGAGAATTTTCCTCGGTGATAAAGCTGTCTTAGTCTTGGGTGAACTTAAATCCCTCGCTACACTCAGGACTCGTCTTAAATCCCTCGCTTCGCTCGTGATTTAAGTTTTTAACACCCTCGCTACGCTCGGGAGTAAACCTCGAGTCCTTCGTTACGCTCGCGATTTAAATCGTCACCCGCGACAGAAAACACTGCTTTATCCCCTTGGTTAATAATCTACTATTAAACGTAGTTTTAAACAAACAAAAATCCTTCCATTTAAAATTTGCATAATCGTTACAATTGAAGAATGTAAGCTAAAACACATCCATGTAAACCATTAAAAACTTACATAATTATAAATATTCCTCCTCATATTCCTTAGCATGCCAGGATACGTTGGCCTCAATAACTCCATAAACGAGGAGGGCCACCGCTGGTAACGCTCATCGGTCTCCAGGTCGTTCAGCCATGTGATTGAAGTGTCCCGGATGTCCAGGCCGTACTCCTCCCAGGTGTACGACTCGCCCAATTCAAGGGACATCAGCGTGTTGATTATTTTTTTGGAAAAACCTGAAAAATAAAGCAAAATAATTAAATGAGCAACAGAAAATACTGAATGGTAAATCTATGGCAGCAAATATAAAGGTGGATAAAGACACGCGCATTCGGATGTCTTTCGTATTCGGGCAAATGATCAATGACAAATAAATAAAGAATCGAAAACGAATTTGGATAAACCCATATTCGGACAAGTAACCAAAGATAGGTGTTCTGGAATTGGTGTCTGTTATTTGGACTGGAATGCGATCTCGAGCTAGTGTAAACAATGATTCGAGTGCCCGAATTCGGGTAAAGGTATTCGAGTATCCGAATGTGGGCTAACGACCAAGTGTAACTGAGCCATTAGGTTTAGATTCTCTGGTAACAATAAAGATATAAGAGTCCCATGTCGACTTGGTATTTGAGTTATTCAGAAATAGTTTGTTTTGTTGATCATCAGTTGCTGTCCATTTAAATACAAGCAAAAATACTGTTCAACATTTCGGTCACAGTTTTTGTGTATTGCAGTTTGTTTCAAATTTCAAGTTGTTGTTTAGTGGTATTAAATCAAGTCTAGAAGCTAAATATATGTATAGACAATTAACATGTTAGTGTTTTAATTGCTAAAGTTGTACAAAAGCAAAAATACTTATAACATTCATATTTATCAGTCAGCCGTTAAAACTAATACCAAATCACTTTATCTTTTTTATGTAATAGATAACATTTTTACAGCATGTTACATATTCCCAATTTTACGTATTTAACTTGTTTCAAATGAATGGTGTTCACATATACTAATACAATTAAGAAAGATTATTTAGAAGAATAGATATTGATATTACCTAAAGCATATAATGCATTCATTGGCCCAATATCCTCTTTCAAAGCGGTAAGCAGAGCCAACACATCCACGTCTTCGGCGTCATACTGCGCTCCGGAGACCAACAACAGAGGCTCTGCGGGGCGCAGTCCCAATGACGACGCCCACACATCCTGGTTGTAGAGAACTTCCTCCCGAAATGAACGCGGGACGTTCACGTGGATTAAGGATTTAGTCTACAAATGGATTAAAGAAATTACACTAAGTTTTGATGTAAAATTTAGTGGATTTGATTTTCATGTTTTTAAAAACTTAAAATTTCTTTGGTGGCAGATATAACATGGCATTATATTAGTGTAGTGTGTTAAGATGTTGTCATTGTGGCAAGCGTTTGCATGTGGTGTTATGAGGAGCAGTTTGGTGCAAATAATTAAGAAGTAATATTATTTCAATTTTTCTTAAGGTTGGTTAAGTCAAAATAATTGTTGGCACAATAAAATAAAGTCCAAATAAAGAAACCTGGTTGGCAACTTCTTGGGGTTAAAAAATCAAATTTGAAATGTAAGTACTACGTAATAAGAATGTTCCATTTTCAAAACACTATTAGGACACTGTTAGACTCTAACGTGCCTGCCCTAGAGTGTTGTATAATATAATATCTAGAATGTATTTTCAAATTGATGCGGTTAATATCTTGCGGTTAAATTGGTTTAAATATACAGTCCAATATGCGGGTTAAATACGTTGAAAATGATATCAATAAAAAAATCATAAAGAGGAGAATGCCTATCCTACAAGCCTATAGAAAACATTAAAAATTTTATTAAAAATTAATTTTAAGATGAACTACAATATAATATATAGGGTAACTATAATATAGATTCTAAATATATTTTAAGAGAGTTGTAAGAAAGATTTACACAATTTTGTTGTGGGGATTATTATTTATTCATTTCGGTAGTAATTGTATTGATATGTCCGATGACATATCAAGACTATGACCTTGACTCTAAAGTAGCTTTTATAGGATTACAACAAGTCTATTAAATAAGTCTACCCGATGTACCTGAGCAGTAGACACATTTTAGGAGCACTGTTAACATCATACCACTAATGGCAATGTTGAATATTTCGCGTGCTCAAATCTTGCGCCATTATTGGTCGATCGATTTCGCAGTAAATCGCGGCCGGTCGTGTCGTGCGCCGGGCACCATCTTGTGCATCAGTCGACTCTCAGATTGCACCCTGAACCTACGTGGTTCGACGATAATTACACTTAGTGGCAAATAAAGCGGTTACTGATATTTATTATGACTTCTCTTAAAAGAGGGCGGCCTTTGAACAGTCAAACGAGAGAAATTATTTTAAATGTTCACCGATTTAGGGAAAAAGAAGCACAAGAATCAAGTTTTTAATAAAGACTATTTTTAGCAAATTATTAAACAAACATGCCAAGCGATTGGTATTTCTATAAAAACAGTTCCTAGGATTTTAAAAGAGAGCGAATCATCTCATGGTGCTTCAACAAGTACAGGCCCTACATTCAGTATCACCAAAAAAAATTCACCGCCTACAACTAGATGATTTTGATTATCAATTGATTCGACGAAAAATACATGAGTTTCATTTAGTTGAGAAACCTGTGGCTACTGTAAAATCGCTCCTGAGTAAATTACAGGAAGATATCAACTTTAGTGGCGGGAGAGAACCTCTTAGAAAACGTCTGCGGCAACTTGGTTTCAAATTTTGAAGAGTAGAAACGAATAGGAAAACATTAGCTGAAAAAAACGACGTAAGATTACTACGAATGAAATATCTTAAAGAAGTAAAGAGATACAGAGAAGAAGGCAGAGAGATTATATATGCAGTTTAATCGTATGTGCACACAACGCACACAAAGGAAAGTGCCTGGTCGGACAGAAGTGGCAAGGGATTAAAAAAGCCTTTATCAAAGGGTCAAAGACTGATAATAATTGTTCATGGCGGTGGAGTCAATGGATTTATACCAAACGCGTTATTAATTTATAAATCTTAAAAGACAACCGGAGACTACCTTAAGGAAATGAATAGAGAATTTCGAAAAATGGATAAACACTAAAGTCATTCCTAATTTGCAACCAAATTCTGTTTTCGTCTTAGATAAGGGAAGCTACCACAAGACTTTAATAGAAAAAGCCCCAAACTACAATTCTATTAAAAAGCACATTCAACAATGGCTCACTAATAAAAATATAGATTACAAGATAACCCAGGATCATTAAAACCAGAATTGTATGAAATAATTAAATGGTGCAAATACTGATACATCGAGTACTCATTAGACACTATCATGGAATCACATGGCCACAAGGTTTTTACCATCCCGATTTTAACCCTATTGAAAATATTTGGTCTCAAGTAGAAGGTCATATCAGCAAATTCAACGTGAATATGAATCTTACGGAAATAAGACGACTTTCAGAGGAAAAATTTTCGTCAATAACACCAGAAGATTGGCGCACAGTTGTCGATCACGCCATAAAATGTGAAAACGAATTCATGACATTAGAAGTGGACTTGACGACTACATGGATGGATTTATTATTAATACTAATGACTCGTCCTCTTCATCGTCAATTGATTCAAATGCCAGCAATTCACTGCTGAAATAGATGGTTAACTTCCACTAGATTAATTTTTTTTCACAAATATTATTTGTTTGTATTTAATTTTTCATGTCTAATAAAAATAATATTTTCAATGTAATGTATGTTTTTTTTAACTTTGAAAGTTTAAAATTTAAATTTTTTGATTTTTTCTTTAATATAGACTCAATTAATTTGTCCGACAGTGTACGAATCATGTGAACGAGACAGAGCGAGATGCACCGCAAGTATTATGTGACTTGCACTTGCTTATGTGATAATATTTAGATAAGATTTTTCTTATTAAACAAAAACATAAAAGAAATAGCATATGTACTTAGTAAATGTTTTGGTGTCAAAAACAAAAAACGACAAAAACTAACCTAAAAGTCGTTAATTCCTATATTATTTTCTGCGCAATCCCATATTGGATTCAAAAAATCTTCACATGTATTGAAATTACGCAAATAGTGATACATATTATGAAAATTTTCAATATAGGAAATTTTCGTTAAGGGGTATGAGCTTCATACATTCATGAGTCCTTAGCTTAAACTAGCGGTACTTCAAACCAAGTAATACACTTACTAAAAGCGAAATGCTACAATTTAATACTTCATACCTGCATAGGGAAGTTCTGTGCTATTGACGTAAGCACTCTTAGTGCTTCGTCACCGCCCGAGTCATGTGCATCTGCTACTGCAGCAGCCGCTTGCATGCTCAGTGCTTGCATCTGCCACACTTTTAGCGGAGCTAGCTCCTCGCTCGACTCGGATAGATGGCGTCGGAAGCGCTCAAGTGGCGTGCGGAGCGCGGGGAACATGTTCCTGTGATTTTTTTTTAAACAATTTGTTAATACGATCGATAATTATTATTGGTCGTGTGGTGCATGCTGGCTTTAGAATAGCAGCATCATATTTCTTTCCGTGCTGTTCTAAGAGGAGACTACAGGATAACAAAGCCTCTACCAAAAGCTCTGAGGAACTACACCGCCTCTAAATGAGTGGACTCGCCAACCTCATTGGCCAGCGTGCCGTTTTAAGGCCATATATCCCTCATGCACAAGACAATGTGGGTGAGGAGGTCCGTGTCCAGCAGTGGACGAAAAAAAGGGGTGGTTTGTACCGTATATAATTACAATGTAGATTTCGAAACGAATCATGTAATATTACACAAGAGTGACATATGTGAAGCCAAGGCCCTCAAATGAACTAAATGTGGCGAGTTAAAAAAAATTGAGAAGTCCTTACAAAGAATTTTCGGGCATCGGTATTTTTGAAATGAGTGGGTATGCCACGAACTAAGACGCGCCGTGCGAGTATTGAGCGTCGAGCCGCAAAAATCAAAGGTGGCGGAAGGACACACCTTTTTTCCTTATTCAGCGGTTGTGAGTTATTTCAGCAGTTTATTACTTTATTCAGATATTTGATACGTTAAGAAAAGTGTCTGTGTACCCACAAAAGTTTGACCTGCTTTGGACTTCCAGGAGAGAATGCTGTGTAACTTGAGCTCAAGGATGTGTCAACATAAGTGGTATCACTTCTTATTTTGAACAGACCAATGTCTGAAAAGTACACCAACAGAGATGCCAGCAGCAGCAGGATTAAGACCTCTGACCAGTCTCTTTCACGTATAAAGAGCATTAAGATTAGAAGCATGAGTACAGTAACATGACATGTTCTATGCACATTTTGACACAAATATCAACACAAATGTATAATCTTCAAATTCGATTAAGTCTACAATCCAATCTATATTGAGATTGGATTGTGCATGAATCGAAAACACAAAATGAAATAAAGAAAATTACCACACTAACTTTAGTTTCCCAAAATTGTAGCCATCAATCTGGTTCTGTGGATCATTCTCGTCCTCTTCCTCCGACACGGAAGGAGCGTCGCCACCTTCAGCCTCCTTGGGTGTGGAGTCATCTTGACTCTTGTACTCAGTGCTCTTCAGTTGCAATTCCACACCATATCCTGATAAACGTAGCTTTGGTTTTCCACGAGGCTATTTTGGAAACAAACGACAAAGTGTAAACCTTACTTTTTAAGACCTTCAATGTCATTTTCACAGTTTGTAGTTTTGGCATATGAATAAAAATATGGATAGGTCTTGAAGGGTCTCCTTTGGTTAAGACCTGTGAAGATGTGCTTGGTGATTCGATGCACACTAGAGTTGTTGGCTCTAAAGCCGAACTGTTCATCAATGAGTAGGCCTTTTGAGTTAACGTGACTCAGTAGGCGAGAAAGGAGAATCCTTTCGTAGATTTTTCCATTGTATTCAATAGGTTAATATGTCTATAACTAGAGGGTTCGGAGCGATGTTTACCCAGTTTGGGGATGTCGATAACGACGGCTTGTTTCTAGGCTGCTGGAAAGAGAGATGAAATTCATCAATGCCAGGTTATTTTTTAATTTTGAGACTTGCTGATATCCTGAATTTCAGTCACCGTAACCGGTAGAAGGGAGTCTGATTGGGAATAGAGGCTCGACGCCCCACCTCTCCGTCAACTAATACGACGTGTGAAGCATCGTACGGTCCGCGGTCATCCGCACTGGTCAGGTCATTTGGGATAGTCTAGGTGGAGGGAGCTAGAAACTTTAAGGGTGTCTTCAAGCTTGTTCCAGTCAACAATAATTTGTCTTGGGGAGGTGGGTCGGTTTACCGATATAATTTCAATACTACGTCAGGTCAGGTGGTCAGAGTCTAACTAGGATAGGGTTTCTATCGAGTTTAGATATAAGACTATATTTTTGAATACGTCTGTGTGCTTCAGTGATGGTTTGGTGGAGGGGGGGTTTAGCTATCAAGGGGTGACTGAACGATATTTTTGTGAAAAAGGTATTAAAACATCCACTCAAGTGTATGACGATATGATTCTTGAGAAGGTGTAGCCTCTTAACAACACCCTGTTTCATAACCAAGAATGGTCCTTTCAGCAAGACTCAGCACCAGGTCATAAGGCTCGCTCAACACAGGCATGGCTAGAAAGTAATATTGCCATAATCCACTTTATTATGATTTATGGCCTGTTTTAGAGATTATGGCATGCTCTAAACGCCATGATAATATTGAATCCCTAAAACATTAGTGCCAATTAGTGGTGGGTAATCAAGAGTTCTCGGAGTGTTTTAACTCACTTAATCCTGCTCTGCTTGCGGATCCGACTCCTCTTAGTTACTCCTTAACTCTTGATTCACCTACTTATTCACCTTCTGAGAGTGTTTCATTCCGTTTCCTTAATGGTTGTTGCATAAGCAAAAAAAAAAGGTCATGCCACGGTTGAATTTCGATTTTGAGTCCTCAACAAGTGCCAATGCGCGATTACACTCACGATCATGATTGGCGCTGGAATCGGAATGAATAACAATTCGATGGAACAATTAAGGGATTCTGCTCAGCTCCCGGATTCAACTCTTTTGATGCATTAACTCCAGAGTTACCCATCACTAGTGGCAATTGCCAATTTGCCCATGGAAAACGGTGCCTGTTTCAATTGAAAACTAGTCACAGCATTTGAAAGATTGTATAAAAGCAAAAGGTGACCATTTCCAATAAACATTGTATTTTTAAAATACTTATCTATTTATTTCTAAAATAACAAAAATTCTTCAAATAAAATGAAAATTTGAAAAAATATATCAATGTTGTCTTTGTAACAATATTTATGGTTAGACTAGGTATAATAATAATTTACCTTAACATTCCATCTCACAACATAGTTGATTGCACCCTTATCTGCATACCCTGCCAGTATCTTATGTTTGGCAATGAAATCGGAAGTTCCGAGTTCTCCATACAAGATGGCTGTCAAGCTCTTATTGTCACTGCTTGGGTATGCATGATCCAAAAGGTATGTTTCCAATTTGTGTTCTGACTGAAATATAAAAAATAATAATTACACTCTGACTCTGTAGATAATTAAATTATGTAGCTCTTTAATACTACTACTTCTATATGACCCTATAGTATGAACTATAGGGTTGACCAAACAATGGTGAATATTGAAGAATGAGTTATAAAAAAATACAATATAATGGTTGTATTGACTTATAGCAACTTTTTCCAAATTATATTGAGGAAAAAAGTTGTTTTGTGATTAAATTATAAACACGGAAACTGCATCTGTTATGATTGTGGATATAAATTATAATTAATAAGACCAGCTTTTGTCCGTAACTTCATCCAGGTTGTCTACATGAATATTAGCCTATGTGTTAACCCGATCTACCTATTTGCAAAATTTTAACAGACTAGGGTTCTACTGTTTAAACATGATTGAGGAACAAATATCCTAACTTTCACATTTATAATATTAGTGGGATACATATTCAATATTACTTGTAAATTAATTGAGATGTGTTATCCAGTACAATAGATCGGGTGTGCTAGTATTCACGATAAAGGGAACACACATACAATATACATACACATACAATACACTATGAGGTATATAGTGAAAAAGGATATTTTAGTCTTGATATGATCATGGCTTCCAATAAAATCATGGATAAGGCATACTGGAACTTATGATAAAGGGAACACATACAAGATCTTATGCCTATTGTGTATTTAGTGAAAAAGGACATTTTGGTCTTGATTTGAAATCTTAATATGAAAATCATGAATAGGGTGTACTGGAATTTATGATAAAGAGAACCCCAGACAGTTAGGTGTTTAGGAAAATGGACAATTTTGTCTTGGTTTCAAATCTCAATATGGCTTCCAATAAAATAGTGGATAGGGTGTGCTTGAATTTGAATAAAGGAAATCTAGGCAGTTAGGTATTTAGTGAAAAGGGACAATGTGATCCTGGCTTCATTCAAAACTTAATATGATCATGGCTCCAAATAAAATCATAGATCAGGTAGGTGCTGGGATCTAAGATAAAAATAAACCCACACAGTATGTTGTATTATATATTCTAGTTAGATAAGTAGCTACTTTTAGCCACTTTATAATATTAATATTTATAAAATATAAACTATAATTAAAAAGGAATGAAGTTCCTATGTAATTAGTTGATTAGAATGTGATTTAGTTTGGCTGAGATTGTATCTGAATGATCAGGACACTTACAGGGTTATACTTGTCATATGCTTGAAGTATGTCTCTCAATGCATCATTATCACAAACTTTCATTGAAGCAATCGCTACAAATGTATAACACTGAGCATTCTTTGCTCCACCATGTGTTGCAATCTCATCGAACATGCGGACTGTAGGAGATGTTATATGCATAGAGAGGGCAAGTTTAGCCATGCGCAGTTGTGCTGGAGCCAACAGACTTGTTGCCACACCAATACATGCATCATATGTCTGTTTATCAGTCTCTGAAATGAACAGAATGCGGATAATAAAAATCTCTCATATGAAATTCTAATTAGTCCAAGCAAAACAAAATCTAAATAAAACTAAATGAAATTGTCTTACCTAATGTGTCTAGACTAGATTTTAAAGAGTTAATGCCATCAACAAATGACCAGAACAAGTCTGTACTCTCTCCAGAAAGATACTCTGCCAGCTCCAACACAATAGGTGTAGCTTCCCATTTGGCACTAACGAACGTGGTAACAGACTTCGATTTCTTTTCATCTCGTTTCGTAGGGTTATTATTCGACGTAAGAATCAAATTAACATAAGAGAAAATAAGTAAAATGGATGTAAAGCCGGTGGCTTTCATCGTGTAAACTTTAGCTTGCAGCTAAAGTTTAGATATTTAATTTATAAATCAAATCTACTAAATAACTTGTCTATTTACATGTAAACCATTTTAGAGACACGTTATAAAAATAGGGCATTCCTACAATGCTTCAAAGATCACGATAAATTCATCAGTGATTTTACAATCACACAGATAATTCAAACTATTACAAAGCACCAATGACAGAAGAACACGGCAAAAATATGACGATGTCATGAATGCATTTCGTTGTCAGTCACTCTCAACATGTTGACGTTTTATTTTTTCACTTCATATAAGCAACGGTGCAGTAAACATATTCAGCCAGTGTAAAGTTTTTTTTCGTAATACCTACATACATTTAAAATCTTATAACGTATTCTGTCCATATCCAGTCCGGTCGAATTGTAGGAGGAAAACCTTCCTCCGCTAGTTTTAAATGATTTGAGAGTTATTTCAAATAAGTGATTTTGAGATGAGATGTTCTTTTATTTTTTACACAGTGACATTAGTAGACAAACATTACATATATACTCCATGAACAAGTAAAATGATCGATTGACTAACTATAACTAAAGACAATTCATATGACGAAGAAGGGGAATAATTTAAATTTCGTTGTTTTTTAAATTTTGAATGAAGAAAATTTAAAATTCTGTTTTTTAATATTAGTCCATATGATAGGTAACAAATTTTAATAAAAACAATTGCCTTAATTAATAATACTATTTATACACTTAAAGTATATTTTGAAAAATTTCAAATTTATAGCCCTTTTAAGTGTCACTTGCACGAATATCTGACAGACTGACACAGAGTTGGTATCACTGTTTGTCATTTTCGTCTTGTCACTGCTGTCATTCTATAAAGAAAGAACATCCAAAAATCTTACGTTATAAAATACAAATGGATTAATTAATATTGATTAAATTAATAAATCAGTTGTATTGGTAAGTATATTCCTCAGTCGTAAATGGTAAAATATGAATCATAGCAATATCATAAATATATGGTACAATAACATGACTGACTGCACTCGACTGACGTACCTACATTGATTATATGGAATTCATATTTTTCTTTATTTTTAGAATATTTTCCTATTACTGTTCTCCCGATTATGCATTGGTTACGTCATTTGCTTACCTTGTAATCATCAGTATGTATGGTGTAGTAATGTGGTTTGTTTAGGATCATTGGTCATCATGCAGTTCGCATCAGATGAAGCTTACGCTCGTCTCATCAGCCATAACATGACTGTGCCGCAGAGGATTAAGGTAATAGTATAATATAAAACGATGTGAATGTGTCGTTTTTTATGCAATTACAATAATTGTTTTTAAACATAGTACCTACCTTAATCATTGCAGGCAACAGGAGACATAGTCGACGAAGAAAGTACACCAAATGGACTAGTGACAGGATGGGACTATGCAAACGAGAAATTTGATATGAAGGTTCCTGAGAGAATACTTGTTGTTGGACAGGACCAGCACATAGGCAAGATCTTATTTTATTCTATAAAGTTGAGAAGTGCTTTTCAAAATTTCTCTTTACTGTCAGTGCACTCATTAATAGAGGGGAGGAGGTCCAGACCCTAGAAAATAAAACCTACAACAGATGAGATAGTTCGTATTGAGAAATAGTTTATTAATTAATAAGAAAATGAAATATGGAAAACTGAAAGATGAATAGAAATATGTTCTTGAGTTCTGTAGTTCACAGCTTGTGTTTGGTTACCTGAAACTAAATATGTGCCTGGTCCAACAATGTTGCAAAAACTTATTTTAATTACCTTTAATCACAATTAAATAATTAAAGGTGTCTAACCTTTAATTATACAAAATGTCAGTTGCCAACCTGTTTTAGATAGGTGTATAAATACCATACCATCAGCCTCTCTTACCACTGCTGGATATAGGCCTCTCCCAAGGACTGCTACCACACATGGTCTTCAGCTTAAATATTAATTTTAATTAAATATTAGAATAGACATTTAAGTCAGTCTTAAATATTAGAATATAAATTTATTTAGGCATTATTTATTGTATTACCTTACTACCAGTCAGTTTGGCATACATCTTTTATACAGTATACATTCAAGATCACTTACATTTTTCTCCTGTGACCTTTATCTCTCTTAAGATTAAGCTCACATGCTCAGTGTCGAAATATTAAGCTTCATTTTAAATATTCCCCAATTTTTCTCTTTTAGAATGATGGTGGTAGACGATTAGACAGTCCACCTGATAGTAAGTGGATACTGTCGCCCATGAACATGCACAGTACATGCCAACACCAATCTAGAAAGACGAACACCCTTCAATGCACTGCATACTTTTGGAAATTTAGGAATTAATTTGGAGAAAAGGGTGGGTAAGTGGCAAAATGAAGAATGGGGTAGGATAGAATAGGATGCGAGTGGGCTCTCTGGCATATCTCACTCACTAACACATACGTACATTGGGGGAGTTGTGGGAAATGCAGTACATTTTATGGTAGTTTTCTGATAGAGGGGTCATTGCAGCGTGTACTCTTCCACTACCAAAACTTTATAGTTTATAATGACAATAATTGCACAGTAGGTGTAAATATCTTTGCTTCATGGGGCAACTTTGTAAAAAAAAAGGCCAACTAGAAAGCTATTTATGATACCCTGTCACATGTAATAATTTGTCAAAGTAGAAATATAAAATAAGTATTTTGTAGGAGAAACAGTTTCCTTTTCTAATATCACTTAATAATATAAGTAAATTCATTTTCTGTATCAGGTGCAAAAGCGACACCAAGGGAGATCCAACTAGACAATGCAGTGTTGCCAACTGACCCTGGCATGATTCGTGTGAGCACTCCTCCACGTGTGATCACTCTTGACCAGCACTACTTCCCTTCAGCTGATGATTTCCTACAAGGAATCCCCAACTCACCACCGAGGAATGTGAGAACATATCGGTCACAAGGTGATGAAGCATGTTCTACAATACCTCGTTCTGACAATTTCAATGAATCTACAATGACTGAATCACGTCTGGTATTGAGGTAAGTCAAGACTAAACAAAGTCATTTATGGTTCTTGTCTGCTTTGCTTGTTAATGTTTTTGTACACATAAAAAGAGTCCTTATATTTTTCACAATATGGTTTTCAAGACATTGACACAAAAGTTACTTTTCACATATATACACACATATTCACAAGCAAGAATGTTGCACAAGGTTGTTCATGAGTTGTAAAACTGCGAGTTCATAAAAAATACAGTTACCTAAAATTTGTGCATGACTACTAAATCTACACTAATAATATAAATCTGATTTTTTTATGGATAATATATCTTATCCATTGAATTGAAATCAATTCAGTGAGGTTCTATATTCTATAGAATCTTACTAAACATTGATGAGACGCACTATACTATGCAATCAATTCAAAAATGCAAATCGAGAGTCAGTAATTATCTTGATGATGGAGCAGGAGTTAAACTGCTATTATATAAAAATAAGAATAGTAAAAACTATTCTACTACTCACATTATTCTTTGCTGTTTCAGAGATCCAACCCCACCAATGAGTTCCGGTGAAGGTCTTTCCACTTCTGAGGAGTTAGTGCATTTACGACGACAGATTGTCAAACTGAACAGGCGTGTGATGAGTATAGAAGCTGAACAGTTACAGAGACAACAAAAAGAGAAAATAGCATATGCTATTGGAATCGCTTACTTGTTGTTCAAGGTCATTGCATGGCTGAACAGATCCTAAATTTGAATGCAATGACATCATTAACACTAAGATGAAATATTAAATGTATTGTTTATCTTCATGAAGTTTACTGGGCTATGTCCATGTAAAAATAGCATTATTTAAGTAGTCAATGTCACGCCCGATATAGTAAAAAAGGTGGAAGTGTTATTTCTTGAAACTTAATTATTCCTTAGCATTTAGGTAACATTTTTATACCATATGTACATTTCTCATGTACATCTCTCTTGTACAGTGATCCTAATTTCACGTTAAAATAGCATTATACATCTTAGCATTTTCTGTACTATTTAATGAACTCGGATGTTATGACTTAGTTTAGATGATGTGGGTCATTTTATTTATTTAAATAAAGGACAGATTCCATACCAAATGTTTCGTTTAATTTTTTGAGACCATAGGAAATAACGCAAAACCTGAAACTATTAGCTGCTAGATTTAAAATAATAATAATATATAAAACCGTTCTGGCGAAAAATTAAATTATTTTAAGGATTAAATCAAAAGCGATAAACATGTAGTTTTGTTGTTCTATCTAAAACGTTGGTAGCGCTCATTATTCAGTACAAGGCAGCGACCCGGCAAACACAAACCTTTTTGTGGTCCAAGTGAAGCCGGATCAGAAGACCCCTTTTTGGCCTTCAAGCTGCATTATTAAAATTTTCTGAGCCATAGCCACTTATTTTTATTTAAAAACTGCTCTAGGTATCATTTACTCCCTTTGACATTGTATATAGTTCTAGTTATATTTACCTATACTTTAGACACTGCTTATTACTTAATCATTGTATTTTATTCCGCTTGCTAATCGTTTGGTTAATGTTATTATTATTAGACGTTTACATCACTTAAATCAAATATTCTACAGATTGACATTGATTATAATTATTAGACATTCTTTGAGGAGGGTGTCCGTGTAATTTTTCTAACTACCTACTTATTAAAAACCTCGAGATATTTTCTCGTTTACAAATTAGTTATTTTTAATCACTAAAAACGCTTTACAAGATGTAACTTCATCTGCACTATTTTTGTCTAGTTTACTATTTACTTATTTTATTAGAAGATTGCGCTTATTAACGCTTATTATTACGATTTATCTAAAATAATTGACCACACTTCTAAAAATAAAGGTAATAAAGGCAGTTCGAATAATAAAACTAGTTTTCAAGTAAAGTCCATGCATTCCTTTGTATCCGCTTCGGCTACAATGTCGGTAAAATATTGGTCGCTTTCTAAATTAACAAATCACATTATTAATGATTATGAAATAATTGTTAAAGGCTTCAAGTCTCATTTATATAGGGTTATAGGTTCGCAACTGCTTACGTATGAGGAATTATTGACTGTTCTTAGGCAGATAGAGCGTGTCATTAATTCACACCCGCTTATATTGCTAGATCCTTCTGACTCGAGTGCTTTAACCCCATCTCACTTTTTAATGACAACTCTCTTAAAGAATTTGCCCGCATATAACGATCGCGATGAGCCAACTAATTTGTTGCATCGTTACGCTTTGCTGGACCAAATGTTGAAATCATTTTCTAAGCGCTGGAAACAAGAGTATCTTCCTTTGTTTTAGTCGTGGGTATTCACGACTCCTTGCGAGTGTTTCGCCTCACTTAATTCGGGTCCGCTCGCGGATCCGACTCTTCTTAACGATTCCTCGACTCCTTTGATTCACCTTATAAGAGCCTGAGAGCGACTCATTCGCATTGCATCACGTTCGTTCATGTAACTCAGCAATCCAAAAATGAAAGCGGAATCATTAAGAGTTTCGGCCCCGCTCGCGGTTTCGGATCTTTTGATTCATTGAATCCGGAGTTACCCATCACTACTTTGCTCCGAACGAGAGGAAAATTGAATACTTGTTCCAATCCTATAAAAATACGTACAGTTGTTGTGTTGTGTTGACGGACAACACATCCCCGCTGCAATGGCCTGCACTAGGTTGACGGACAACACATCTCCGCTGCAATGGCCTGCACTAGGTGTCATTGTTGCTACCACCCCGGTGAAGACGGGATTTGTAGTCATTTCAGTTCGAACAGCAACGGAATGTATAAACGACCTTCACATTCACAGTATAAAAACGATGGTTTTTAGGCCAGAGACATGTTCACGCCAAGTAGCGAATTGTTATTTTATTTCATTTCGACCGCACATTACGTACATCACTTTTCTTACTCCTCCTTGCCTTTCCTGCTCCCAAGTTAAAAGTGTGTAGATATGACCGCTTGTTAGTTTCATGACAACCTCGCCGCCGCTGGTTGTGTACCGGTTCGCGAGGAAAGCGCGTACCGTACTTATAACGTTGATTTCTCAAAATTTATTGAACTATAGACTAATAAATCTGACTTTTTGCTACTATTTTCCCGACCGAATTATGGGAACGACCAGATCTTGTTTACGTAAAGTATTTCTCAAATTCAGCGGTGGCGGTGGTAGGGACCACCAATAGTCTTATATTAAAGCGGCGACGTTAGTTATGGTTTTTGGCGACTAATTTCGACTAATTCTGGTAGAAATTAGATCTTGGCTGTGTAAAGTATTTCTTCTCTACATTCACCAAGATACCCAAAACATCCTTATAACTTTTAAACGGTGAACCGAATAATGCTGCTATTTTCGCCTAATTATATCGACTTTCACTTGTCTAGTCGAAACTCAAACCTAAGTATGTGGGCCCAGCCTGAATAAGGGATACAAGCATGGCCTATCCATCTAACCGTAACCTGGACTGGACGTACCTGGTTCTGGCAGATAAAAGGGCTGGTTACGGTTACTTTACTTATTATTTAAATTATTCAGAACTTTACTCGTATCAAAATGTTAAATTGAAAATAAAATTCGTAACTGGTTTCTAATAAAAGCTTATTGATCAGGATAACACTCAATATATTCTGAAAAACACGGTATTAAGACCAGCATTCTAAAATGTGAATGCACAATACAATGGTAATTTATATTTAATGTAATTAAAAGTATATAAATACTGAGGTTATTACAAATATGTTCTTATGACAAACTAGAAATTTAGGATACAAATTTCATTTGATTTAACTTTGTTCTACTTTTGTTATGTTTGTTGTGTAGGTTTGTCTTCATAAATAAAAATTACTGAAAAAAGTGGTCCACCGAGGCGCTGCGCTAACCAAGCATTTTTTACAACTGCTAGCTTAAGTGAGTCCACAGCAAGGCGGGCATTAAAATTTGTATGCAGGGCCCTGCCCATACCTTCTAATATAATTAAATCTACTCCACGTACTTTCATCTCCGCGCTGAGACCTGGAAATAAGATGGTGACATTATTTTCAGGAAATACCCCGTCTTCCCGTGGGTGTCGTAAAAGGGTAAAAGGCGACTAAGGGATATATATCTACAACCACAAGCCCTCGGGGAACTCAACCTCATCTAAAAGAATGGACTCAACCCGCTTCGTCTCTGTGGCAGTTTATGGCCACACATCCCTCATGCACAAGACAATGTTATAGTTAAGTGTGGTTTAAACAAGACAAGGACATATAGAATGACTGGTTATGGTTAAAGTACCTAATTTCAACCTCCTCCTTAATCAGACCACTGAGATCTTTTATAGTAGGTGATATCTATGTGAAATTAAATGGATGCTTTTTCGAATTGAAAAATGTTGCACCATATAGCTCTATTTATTTACGAAGCTAGCAACTCTTAAAATCGAAGGGCACATTTAAATAAATAGAACTTAAAAACCTCAGAGATCTAATTAAGGAGGAGGTCGGCATTAGGTATCTTTACGTTATGTAATGGGTCTTTCAATAACTGCGCTCTAGTTTTAAATATAAATAAAACACGTATAACCGATACCGCTACATTCTCACGCACACTGTGCCGAACGGCAACAATGTTTTCGATAGACCTTGCGTTTCGTTGACGTGCAGGTGTTCGATCGGCAACTGACCGGGTGTCTTCGAATTTTTGATTAGACGTCGAATTGAGGACTCAACACCAACACACCGATTATGACCATAAATTGCACGTAACGCACGGAACGTTTCACGAACTGAACAGTGATTTTGAGTTAAGTTGAATGATTTCCACGCGTTGTTGCATCGTGTAATTTTCCATGATTAAGAAATGGTAAAGCTCAATAGACATTACTGTCAAATATGACGGATATATCTTTTTAAAGATGGCGGCAATATGCTTTTAAAAATTGAGCGTCCCTTTTCAAAGACCCATTACATGTTTGCTAATATGTACAATAAGTTATTCTGCCTTTCCATTTTTCTAGACACTAATCAAATCACCTAATCTAACAAGTTATCGACAACTTATCACCCAATCAATATTTTTATTGTTTAATTACTTAAAAATCATTGGCATTGATACTAAGATTTGTAGTAATGATACTCACCTACACTTATGGTTCTGAGATCAAGACATGGACCTCTTTGCCCACTGGATCTTACGACTAAGTCACCGGTGGCCATCGCTGCAGCTATGACGGGACAAATGAGGGAAGCACGTTGCAGGATCTCTTCCAGCTCAACATTGGTAACATCATTCAGGGCTGGCCATTCATTAGCACACAGTATCACCGATGTGCCTCTAAGTAATAATGCTCTAACAAATGGCAAAATCCCCAGCACTATATCCACTCCACTGTTATCCACAAAAACAGCTGCACAGTGATGTACTGTTTTCTGTTATAAGAATTCATTATTGTTAAAAATACATTTACATCAGAATTATAATACATTTGAATAAAATAGGACTAATATCAAATGACGTAAGCAAATCAATGCATGTTATATATAACACCACACGTGCCATCTTGGGCTGTGTGGTGTCAGCTTGCTTCAGAATTGCACGAACCCATCTCTTCCTATGGGTGTCCTAAAAGGCGACTAAGGGATAACAAGCCGCAAGAAACTACACCAGCTCTAAAAGAATAGACTCGCCAACCTGCTTGGTCAGTGTGGCATATTAAGGCCATACATTCCTCATACATAAATAATAATCCAAAATATACATTTTGTTATCTGCCGAAAAAAGTGACCGAACTGACCCGGCCAACTACAGGCCGATAGCGAACCTCGGTGTTCTACAAGGTGATGGAGCGTGTTATAAACACACAGCTCCTTGGGTACCTAGAGTCCAGATAGGAGTGCCTCTCTCCGCTACCGTTGCCCACGGCACATCCTAGACGATCCTGATGACCCGATCATCGCTGCCAATGCGGTGTTTTCACTGCACACACCGTCCCCGCCGGTGGAAACGTGGACCCCCTCGCTACAGTGTCAACACACTCCGGCCCTCGGCCAACACGTGCTCGGCCTCGGCACGTGCCTGGGCGCTCACTCACCGACTCGCGAACGCGCGGTATCCCCCCAATGCAAGGCCCTAAGCCGAGGTCCGTTCCTTCCGCCGGTTTACCGGCGGGGGAGCCCTTAGGCTCGTTGCAACACACATTTTATTCCTGGCTGAGCGCCTTCTGTGCTCGCCCTAAATTAAACACGAACGGTGACCCTTGAAAGACCACTAGGGCCACAAGAATTTAACCATTCCGGAAAAAAAATGTGTATCTAGAAAATCATCAACTGTTTAGCGACTTCCAATACGGATTTCGTCATAATCGTTCAGCTGGTGATCTTTTAGCGTACTTTACACAACTTTGGGCTGACGCCGTTGAGAATAGAGGTTTAGCTGTTAGCCTAGATTTACCCCCGCTTCAATGGCGAAAGGCTTAACTGTTTTGTGCTTTTCGTGGTGACAGCCATACAGGGTTGTCTCTCTATTTTTTATTTGAGTATTCTTCTAAAAAGTTTAGCAAGTCTTTGGGGCATGGTATGTTAGTTAACTAATGCAAGCGTAAACCCAAATGTGTTAATTTATAATAGCGCGAAACGGAATGCAATATTTATATTTTACGATGACGGCTGTTTTTTTTTTTTTTTTTTTTTTTATAGACGGGGGCGGACGAGCAAGCGGTGTTTGTGGGTAAATGGGAATATTTTCTTTTTCCTTCGCCCAATCATCTCCTTGGAGTGGTACTTCGTCATCGCTCTCTCTGCCGTGAATCGCCGTGCCGTCAAGACGTATTGTCTTCGGTCCACGCGTGATCTTGGAATTATTGAGCATCCTCACCGCTATGCACCGTCAAGACACGATCTTCGGTCTATGTGCACACTATGAAAGTCAACCTGGTTTGACAAAAATTGTAAAGGAGATATATAAAGGCCGTGACAACAACCGATGCCCTCGAACCAGCTGTATCCCATCTTCCATCCCATCCAGTGCATATAATAAATTATTGCTGTATCTACTAGCTACTATAAACTGACACTAAATGTGAAAACTTATAAATAGTTTTTAGACATTAATTAAATACCATGTATGGGATTAGTTTTAAGCTGCTGGTTTTCTATGTAATATAAATAAACAAGTAAATATTAAGAATTTATTAACAACTTATTGTGCTGAAAGAATTTTCCACAGGAGGCCACATTACTCCTCTCTCACAGACTCTCATGACCTTGAAATGTACTGCAATTACTACTTTATTGTATTTCCCCAATATACATATGTGTTGTTTCGGTAGTGAGTGAGATATGCCAGTGTCCATTCCCATCCTATCCCTCCCCATTTTCCCAACCCTTTCTCTAAATCCATTCCTATATGTCCAAGAGTAGGCAGTGCATCCAGGGTCATCCATCATTTGTAATTTTGGACTAATGTTAGCATGTATCATGATGTCTATGGGCGACAGTAACCATTTAACATCAGGTAGACTGTATGCTCGTCTTCCGCCTTCATCCATAAAAAAAAATTGTGTACATTAAATTGTTAAATAAATAAACAATTTTCAAAAATTATATTAGACAATTTTGGTAAAGGTGGATTAAAGAGATAGTGAAGATCTACTGATTTGTAATCTAATGTTATCATAATTAATAATAGAGTTGGTATGTCATGGTATATTTTTACCTACCTGTAATTTATCAAACCATTTGTCTAAACCATCATACAACCAAGGCCTCTTTTGAATTTTCTGTAATGCTTCATAAAGTCCAGAATCTAATATATCAGTCACAGCTTGTGCACCCCAATCAAACATATTTCCTGGTATTATAAAAATATTTCAAATAAGGTTTACAACATATTCATACAATATAAGGTTTATAAAATAGAAGATAAAAATAATGCAAGACACAAGTACACTACTATTAATTAAATAATTCTGTTGGCCATCTTCATACACCATTTGAGTATGACTGAGTAAAAAAGTAACAAATATACATACATACTTTCAGGAGTTTCATGTTATGTTGTGACTACTCTATGTTATATAGTCTCTCAATGGTCAATGAAGATGGGCAATGGGCATTTTAATTAGTAGTACTGTATAATATATATTTCTCCTACTGAATAATATATTTGTATATATATATATATATATTTCTTTGGTGTCGGTCAGCTTTAGAATAGCACTCTTCCCATGGGTGTTGTGAAAGGTGACTGTGCGATAACAAAGTGGCTACTACAAAGCTTGAGGAACTACACCACGTTTAAAAGAGTGGATTTATCAACCCGCTTGGCAGTAGGGCATTTTAAGGCCACATATCCACCATACTTAAGACAATGTGTATGAGGAGGCCCATGTTCGGCAGTAGATGCTAAAAGGGTTGGCTATGGTACTGTATAATACATGATTTATTTAATACCTGCTAAAACACCTCGGCACAGTTCTGTCCACCTCTGTCGGTCATCAGTAAAAGCATCTATCTCTGCTAGTCGTGAACCTAGTGTAGCCAGTGCTGTTTCATTTTCATATTTTTTCTGCTGTTTCCATAAATCAAAGAACCCCTGAGAACGAAGGCATGTTTCGTTGACGTCAAGAAGTAATCGTATGGTCAACTGTCCATGAGCACTAAAATTATAAATAATATACTTAGCTTATGCACAATAAATAAAGCTGAATTTGAAGGTTTCTATGGCACTGCTTAACTATAGTGGGATCTATAAAGTATGCATATAGCAATTCAATTAAATTTTAGTTCACCTCAATGCATAGAAAAAAATACTACTCACAGGGGATTTATTCTAAGTTCTTTCAAAGCTTCTATGTAACAGGTTTTGAACTTCAGGGCTCGTATTTCTACAGTTGGGTCGTCAGTATTGGTAAGTGCGTAATTCACATATTTTTCAACAAGTTTCTCACAAGTGTTAAGCCAATACTCCCTGGCTTCTTCGTCAATAAGTAAGTCCAAAGTATCTGGATTATATTTATCTGGCTCGTGTAGTATGTGAGAAAGACCGAAATGTTCCATAGTGAGACTGATCACAATAATTAATAAATCACAACACTTTCAATATTTACTATTGTTTTATCCCATTCTAATGAGTTATCATTGTGCTAATAAAACACTCTAACAATTTTATCTTATCAAACAAAAGTCTCTTTCTTGATCACAAAATATAAGTTGTACATAAATAGTGTAGCTATATAATTTACTGTCTGTGTCTTCGCGAATAAAGTGAACACAATATGTCAATTTTTTTGAGACCACAGACATTTTAACCGATAAGTACCGATATTTATCATGCACTTTCTTCGAATGATTAATCGATTCTCTAACCTCAACTATGAATAAACCTTGTCTGAGAACCCCTTTAATTAAAAACATCGACAATTTTCATAGACAATTATGAATGAATAATTTCTATATTCTTTTTGGTGGGTCGACTTGTTGCTGACTTTATTTGATTCTTGATTGAACCAACTTAATTTCTCGTTTACTGATTTACGTGCTTCGGGGAATTTTGAGAAATGTGTATAAAATGGATAAAATTAATTAAATTTGAAATGGAGTGAATTATGTATAAAGTGACAAGTGATATAAAATGTGTCATTAGATCAATGTAACAGTGTTGTGATTTTAATGATTGATGTAACGAACCAGTGTACGGCAAGATGGACGAATTGTCTAAGGGCATGACACAAACAGGAAGCGCCACCACAACTGACAAAATTCAAGAAAATGATGGTAAATACATATTTTCTTTTCTTACCCCTTTATAATGCTTGTGCGGCCATCGGAACCAAGTTTTATTATGGTGTGGTCTACGTAAGCTAGTATGTAAACATAAAACCACTTCTGAAGAAAAATGTTTGCTTTCCTCACATAATTCATTGGGATGGCAATTTATTGGTTTGTAATGGTTTCCTGTTCATCTTCGAATACTTTTTGTCAATAGTCTTTAAACAACATACACTTCGAATAAATATAGATGCTATACAACTTCAAAAATCTATTGTATTCAAATGGTGAGTGATTATTTTACATTACACTATATTTTCTTACACATAAGTCTTTTAACCTTTCTTTAATTCAACACTTTTACGTGAATATACAAAGAAATTAGTGTGTGTAGTAGTACCTACCACTATCAAAGAATTGTGAATTCCCTAGTATATGTAGCAATCAACAATTGGTGGTACACAATTTTAAAATTAGTTTATTTGCCTGATTGTTCACATTACTGAAAATTATTGTTATGAAAGTGTATATTAGTAAGAAATCAATTAAATGATGAATAATATTACCTTCTTATTTTCACTGTTTTCACATATCCTCTATTGTATGTACTTGCCCCCTTTTGTTATGGTTACATTATACACTTATTGTATTGAAAGTCACCATTATATTTAATAATAATCCAATCATTGAATAGAATAAACAATTAACATGTAAGTAATAGTATACAAAAAGATCTTAGGACAGTTATTAACAAATTCAGTTTGAATTTTAATATATGAATTGAAAAACATTTTGTCATACTTTTTGTTTAATTTTCATAATTCATATAATTAATGGAGTCTGTTGTTATTTTAAAATCCATTATGCAATATAGTAATGTGAGATATATTTACTTCACCCTATCTTTCACTAAGCACTTATGGATTATGCAATTATATTATATGCCCTGTAACCATTGAGTACAAACAGACAGAACCTATAGCAATACATCTAGAACATGCAGTGACTTGACCAATCTTTTCTGTAAATAGTTATTTTACAATGGTTATAAAGCTGACTCCACATTTGTTCCGATTTTATCTATTGATACTGACACTCGATAAACAGTGCAACAAACAGCAATCAATATATTCTTTGATAATACACAATAAAGGTTTGCTCACATGATCCAATTTTGTCAAAAAGTATTAAAAATCGACAAATCCTGCAATTTTTTAATGTACATTAGAACATGTGACTGTGTGTAGATATCAGTTGTTACAGTATTCATTTTGCTACCAAAATGAATTTTGTTGAATATAAAGTATTCTTATAGAATGTCTATCTTTATATTTATTAGTTACATAATAAACTTAAAGATAAAACTATTTCCTAAGACGTTTTCCACTAAAACACAAGAAAAATTATGGTGTAAGTGACAGTGTTATAAAAGCCAAATTGGTGAAATGGGAAATATGATATTGCCGATTAACATCTGAGTAACCACTTAGTAACATAATGTAACATATAACTACCCAGATCTGCCATTAATCTTCAGGCTCAGAACAGGATACACAGCCAGACACTGCAATAATAAAAAAACTAGAAAGATTTCTGATCTCATCAAATATCACATATTGTCACTGAATACAATTTACTGTACTGCTCCTAAAAAACATGCACTTATATTCTACAGGGCAAGAACTTTCTAAAAATATGCATTTCATATTTCAGAAATATTTATATATTTACAGAGTGAATCAAATGAATGGACCTTTGAGGGACAGTACCCTAAATATTGAAGATAGCAAATTTTACTCAAACGAAACTTAATTTTTTTTTAAAGATAAGAAAAACTTGATTCATGGATTTTTATAAAGTTGATTGTCTGAGCTGGACTCAAATGCAAAAAAAAATATAGCACCAATGCATAGGGTCAGGGATATGATAGGCATCAAAACTCTTTAATAAATGTCATTTATTAAATTAAAACAAGACAATAAAATTGAACATTATTTTGTGAAAATAAATACAAGATAAATACATACATATTGTACAATTAATAATACATATTGTATTTCTTACTATCCATTTGTATTTATGTTGACAAAATGTGACATTATCAGAGAAAAGGGAGGATTCTCTATAGGACTTCCTACTGTTCCTCCTGGATACTGTTTCCAAAATCTACATAAAAATATCTATTGAAATATGTGCCTATATAACTTGTATGTGGATGATAAAAATATTTTTTTTAAGTTTGAATTACTGTCCATAAAATGTGATTTAGAGATCTATAATTTCATTTGAAGTTTAAGACTGTAAAAAAATTTGTTCCCCTTGGAAGTTACACAGATATTATGTTATTTGGAAACTAGAAGTTCTGTATTCATGACTAATTACAGAATTTTACAGTTTTGTTTAGAAGTTTTGCCAAAAAATTATAGACAATCAACCATAGAACAATAAATTGCAATGTGATATATTATTATTTTTTACAATTTTTTATTGTTTTACTTAGTTAAATTTTATGTGCAAATGAGTTAGACAACCATATTAAGGTTTATAAATAAAGTAACAATTAATAAAACGTTTTCATTAAAAGTTATCAGACATAAGATATTTTACAATTTTTCATTATCCTTGATAACAACAATGAATAAATTGTTATAAAGCTATTAAAAATCAACATATTGTTCTAATATTAATTCAACTTAGATCAATTTTACCCAGTCATGTTTATCACTTTTAAAGTTTGGTAATTGTTGTATGGACAGAATGTCTATCTGTGTTTAAGTCTGCATAGAACATCTTTAATTAATTCAACAAGTCATTAACTTTTTTTCAATTTATATTTCTTATTTTTTCGCCTAAAAAAGGTTAAAGGGAGCACTGTTATAAATTAAAAATTGTAACCTAATATTTCTTTTTACTAACAAATAATATTGTATTGTTTTTTAAAATTTCCATATCAGAGTTGATTATGTTCCTTTATTTTTACATATTTTTTTTACAAAATTCAATAATATATGTAAATAGATGAAAAATTGGAATAAATTACAAAAGAATACAAATCTTATTTGTAACATAGGCAAATGGAAATGTTCACTGCTAACTTTTATAAGGATAGTTACAAAAATATGTACATATGTCTTATCTGTTAAATCTTTCTCATTTAATATGCCCACTGACTGCATTTGTGGTGATATATGATAACACTAATGACCTTGTCCACACAAGACACATACTTTATACCTATGTAAATACGGTATGTGTATAACCACCAAGAACCATTACTACAATGAAATATTGCAAATAATAGAGATACATATTATAAGAAAGGTGCATGCATCAAGACTGCACTAATGCATCTTTTAATTATGCAATTAAAGGAGAATGCCCATTTGTAGGCCTAAGAATAGTAAAGAATACAAGTATAGAATAAATAGTAAGTATAGTAAAATAATAGGGGTTAAAGTATGAAATTGTCATTTTATAGTAAATTTGTTTATTGTTTTATTGTTTTAAAAAATGTGCAACATTCGATTTTCGACTTTCAATTGTTTTTTTTATTCAGCTTAGACGGTAAAGATGGATAAGTACTTCGAAAATCCGAGTAATCTTTGAATACGAGTTCCGACGCGGAACTAACGCGGCAGAAACGGCTCGCAATATCAATGCTGCGTTTGCAGAGGAGACTGCTATTGAACGAACCGTGCGTTTTTGGTTTAAACGCTTTCGTAATGGAAACTTCGACTTGAAGAACGAACCACGTGGAAGACCGCCCACACAGGTGAATAACGCTGAATCGAAGGAGATGGTGGAAGCCGATCCGAGTCAAACTACCCAGGAATTAGCGGCATGGTTTAACGTTACCTTACCTACAATATTTACTCATTTGCATCAAATCAATAAGATAAAAAAATATGAAAAATGGGTGCCTCATGATTTGACTGATCTGCAGAAAGAAACGCGTGTTGAAACTTGCGTTGCCTTGTTGAATCGGTACAGAAATGAAGGAATATTGGATCGAATTGTGACATGTGACGAAAAGTGGATTCTTTACGATAACCGAAAGGGAAAAATGCAATCAATGGCTGACCCCAAGTCAAACGCCGCAACAGTGCCCTAAGGCAAAGCTTACCAATAAAAAGGTAATGGTAACTGTTTGGTGGTCTATTCATAGAGTTATTCACTATACCATTCTCAGGTCTGGTCAAGCAATAACAGCAGATGTTTACTGAGCCGAACTTCGAACAATGATGGCGAAACTAGCAGTGAAACAGCCCCGACTCGTGAATCGATCTTCACCATTATTGCTCCATGATAACGCAAGACCTCACACTGCACGAGAAATCGTTGTAACTCTACAGGAGCTGCGGTTAGAAACCATACGTCATCCTCCGTACTCGCCACACCTTGCTCCAACGGACTACCATTTTTTTCGTGATTTGGACAATTTTCTACGTGGTAAAAAATTTTCTTCCCAAGAGGCAGTACAAAATGCTTCCACACAGTTTGTCGAATCTACATCCCCAGAGTTCTATCGCAAAGGCATAAATGAACTTCCGATTAGATGGCAACAATGTATAGATAATGCGGGTAAATATTTTGATTAAATAAATATGTTACATTTTAGAAAAAAACGAGTTTTAATTTTTCAGTACAAATCGGCAATTTCATACTTTAACCCCTAATACCTGTGTGTGTGTCTCATGAATTGTCTCATTTAATGAAATTGAATTTATTTGCTGATCATATAAAAAGATCTCAAAAAATAAATAAATCCCTATGATCTATCATTTCTGACGTAAAAATTTCTAAATTGATATACCATACATTGTTATATTTTACAAAATAATTATGTTTAGGTCAATAATTTTACAGTAATTAATTCAGATTTTAAGTCAATAATCAATAAATTACTTCCCATAGTCAAATTACAATTATTTTATAAACATTTCGGGAGTCACAATATCAAATAGAATATTCAATAATTATTTATCCTTCAATCTTATCAACTAAAACAATTCAAAAATCTTGAATATTACAGTAAGCCTTTTCAATCAAGAGAGATTTTATTTTATTTTTAAATTTAAACATAAACAAGTTAAACTTTTTATAATTATCATAAATATGATTATAGACAATTGTGGCCATACCTAATGTGCTAATTTCTTAGAAATGCTTTGTGGCCGGCGTGAATGTCGATTTTATGTTTCCGTCTATTAGGGGGGACTTTGGTATTGCCCCGCCGAGATTTGCGACTGGAAGAACGAATTGTGACAAACAAATATAGCCGTTTCTTATACAGGCTGTCCCAAAACTCAACGTCAAGCCGGCAACAGAGAATAGGCCGGTTTATGATGGTCCAGAAAAAAATATAAGTCACGGTTTTCGAGTTATGGGCATTTTATTGAGAATCGTGAAAATCGCTACCCTGCACCAAATTTTTAGATGCTGTGATTACAAATTTCCATATTTTAGTAGTCTGTTTTTGTAACACAGTGTTGAATAAATCTGCTATTGCTTACAGAACAAAATAAAACCAAAAGTGCACGAGTTTCGGAAAAAAGAAAAGTTTATTGCACGACTTATGCATTATAAAATTTTGATCAGCTAACTGACACATCATACTTTAGAAAAAATGTACAAGCTAACCTGGTAAGTTTTTTTTATAAAATGGCTCCTTTAGTCAAAATTTCAAAATGGTACATTTACTACTTCTTTCTTAAAAAAATAATATTTGTATTTTTTTTTCCAAAATGACCTAACTACATAGTTTCAAAACAGTATTTGATATTGCATTAGGGGTCGAAAATTAAAATAAAACTCAGTATTTATAGCAATATTTTTAATAAATTCAAGTAAATGCTCAAACTGATTCCCACGGCACAAATGCACAATAGAAAAGATTGAATGCAGGATAGAATAGATCCAATGCAGGATAGAAAAGATCCAATGCAGGATAGAAAAGATCGCTTCACCATTCGTGCATACCTTTGAGAATTTATATTTGTTCGAGACGCAGCGATTCTTTGACGCAGTTTGGGAAGGTTTTCTATAGGTTTCAAATAAACTTTTGCTTTTAAGCAATCCCAGTAGAAGAAATCAAGCGGATTCAAGTCAGGTGAACGGGGCGGGGCAGCCACAAAATTGGACCAAGACGCCTTTCTGACTACTCTTCATTGGAGACTTCAATTCCCTCTTATTTTTCTATCCTTGTTAACCTTGATTCTTATTTGCGGCATTAATGCTAATTAATATAAATTTCATAATGAATAATGCTAATTAATCCATCACTAGTAGAAGGAGGCGTGTGCCTACACACACTTTAGGAGCAGAGATATGACTTATTTGAAATATTTGCATTTAAAATGCAAAATACCTATTTCTATTTTGCATTTAAATACTTTTTTGAGAAAAATATATTGTATTTTATTTGAAATACTTTTCCAGACGTATTTTCTATTTGCAAAATGCAAAATAATAGTTCCGGGAGAAAGTCTTTTCGTATATTGTATGTATGAAGTTGTGATCCAATATCTTTGATTGAACTGTTTGTACCCGACTGGTTATAATACCATTAAAAAGGTAACATTTAAAAGAAATAAAAAAATAAAAAACTGTTTCCCGCCATTTTTCAATTGTTTTTCTGTCCAAGAAAATGAGTGAATCTAACAAAGAAATTTGATATATTTTAAAGTTTTATTATAAAAAAGGAAAAAATGCGGCACAAACCGCGAAAAAAATTTGTGTCGTTTATGGACCTAATGCAGTGTCAGTAAGAGTAGCACAAAGTTGGTTTAGGCGTTTTTAGTCAGGAAATCTTAATGTTAAAGATGCAGTTCGCTCCGGTCGCCCTGTTATTGATAAAGTTGATGCCATTTGTGAAAAAGTGCAGCAAGATCGGCATATAAGTAGTTACGACATTGCTGATGAACTGGGCATTGACCACAAAACAGTTTTGACTCATTTGAAAAAGTCTGGATTCACAAAAAAGCTTGATATTTGGGTACCACACGAGCTCACTGAAAGAAATCTAATGAATCGTGTAGTCGTTTGCGATTCTCTATTAAAACGCAATGAAACCGAACCATTTTTGAAAAGATTGATCACTGGTGGTGAGAAGTGGATCACTTACGACAAGAACGTGCGGAAAAGATCATGGTCTAAGTGCGGCCAAGCTCTACAGACTGTGGCGAAACTCGGATTAACGCGCAATAAGGTGATGTGTGTATGGTGGGATTGGAAGAGTATCATTCATTATGAGCTTTTACCGCCGGGCAAAACCATCGATTCGGATCTCTACTGCCAACAGCTGATGAAACTAAAGCAAGAAATTGAGAAAAAACACCCAGAATTGATCAACAGAAAGGGTGTAGTCTTTCATCATGATAACACCAGACCACACACATCTTTGGCTACTCAGCAAAAATTTAAAGAGCTTGGTTGGGAAGTGCCTATTCATGTACCTACTCACCATATAGCCCTGATCTTGCGCCCTAAGATTTCTACTTGTTTCGGTCTCTTCAGAATTTTTTAGGTAGTGTAAGGTTAACATCAAGAGAGGACTGTCAAAACTACATGTCGCAATTTTTTGACCAAAAATCCCAAAATTTCTACAGCAACGGGATCATGTCATTACTTGTTGTCAAGATGACAACAAGTTATAGAACAAAACGGCACATATATATTATAATTAAATATAACTAAACTTTTAAAAAAAATGTCTTCAATTTGTATATAAAATACGAAGAAACTTTCTCCCAGACCTTATACTTTGCTGTCATATTCGGTCGTCATCAAAGAAGGTATGACTGTACATTGGATTGATCCTAACACATATGAAAGGAATAGTTCTACTCTTGCCTGTAGAAGATTTAAAGGATCCCATACCTTCAACAAGGTAGCAGAACTCATCATCGATATACATACAGAATATGATTTAAGGTTGTCAAAAATAACAAAAACTGTAACTGATAATAGTGAAACCATTTAAAGTATATGGAAAACCTGATTTGGAAACGGACACAAGTGATAGGACTGTATCTAATATTGGAAATATTCAAATGAATAAAAATGATGACATTGATGACAATCATGATAATGATGTTGACCATGATGATGATGATGAGATATTACTCTTGAAAGAATTTCCTGAATCTCAAGAAATTGAGGAGATGTACCAATTGCCTAACCACGAAAGATGTGCCACCCACCCATGATGCAGCTATGGCTAAATGCCAAGCAGTTTGGAGTTTGTGTACCAGGTCGCCTAAAGCGTGTAAAATTTATTTAGAATCCACAGGGAAATCTCCTACAAGTCCATGCCCAACAAGATGGAATTCATATTATAACTGTATTATGGATCTTTTGAAAGTTCAGGAAACTAAATGACACCTTAAGAAAAACCTATTCAAAACCTATAGCTGAAGGTATTATATGGTTAGAATGAGACAGAGACATTCTATGGATGCCTTCTACCTGAATTGATGAGAATGCAAAAACAAATTATAATATTAAAATCTTTTACTTAAATAAATAAAGAAAATTAAAAACTATAAAAAGTATTTATTTAAAAAAAGTATTTTGAAAATACGTATTTTGCATTTAGTATTTAAAATACAAAAGGAAAAACTATTTTGTATTTTGCATTTGAAATAGAAAATCAAAAAAGTATTTGCATTAAGTATTTAAATACTTTTAATAAACCATTTTGTACATCTCTGTTTAGGAGTGAGTGCGAAAGCATGAGAGTAGACGCCATTTTTGGTTATAATCCTGAAGACATTTTTTGAGATACCTGATATTAATTCTGTCCCTATCAAAGTCTAATTCAAAATGGTGCACGCGCACCATACGCATTCCATATCATACACATGCGTATGGTACCATACCATAGGTAGTTCACGGTTTTACTATACATGTTTTAGCACCCGGATTTGCTTGATTTATTATTTCGATTTCATTGATTTAATTTTTTTAAACTACATAAGTTGCACACAAAAGTGGAACGGATAGTAACTAGGTACGGTAGGTACTTAGGTATAAGTTTAGGTAAGTATCTTAAATTTAAATTACACTAGGTTAAGTATTTAGTTTTAAGTTTCCTTAAAACTAAATTAAAACTTACAACTAGACGGCTTGTATGACACGACGCGAAACTGTAGGCTATTATCGCGACGTTGAATGCGTTCAGCGCGCAAATTTCATGTCTATACTTGTATAATTTAATGTTCTTATGACTCGGGCCTAAATATCCTGTAAACCTACCAATCAAAGTCACAAATAATACTAACAATAGCCCATTAAAACCAGTTCTCTTACTTCCTCATTGAAAAACAGTTTGGTAGCAAGGTTAAGTAGGTACACTACCTTCCAGGTTGTCTTCTAATCCCACTGCGCGATGGCATGTTGAATTTATTTTTATGCAATGATTATTAACTTTTGCGACTCCCAAACCAAGCTGAGGGCCACACTTTATTTTTATGCAATGATGATTAACTTTTGCGACTCCCAAACCAAGCTGAGGGCCACACTTTGTCTGTTCTGCTGCCCCACCCTGTACTAAAAATGTTTTCTTTTAATAAATACCAGTCGAATGTATGATATTAGGCATGCATATGATACGGTTCCATAGCTGTCTTTAGCATACATAACTACCTCACTTTCAATAAACTTGATAAATTCATTCACAACATTCATTCTAGGTGCGAAACGTACTGTTTGCAAAATGTCCGGTTCTTGGAATGTACTATTGGCATAATGACCCATTTGGACTATGTTCAGTTCGTAAAATGGCCAGTTTGCGAAAATAAAGATACGGTTCCATAGCTGTCTTTAGCATACCTACATAACTACCTAACTTTCAATAAACTTAATAAAATCTTTCACAACTCTATAGGTTCCGTCTACGTGCGAAATGTACTGTTTGCAAAATGTCTAGTTCTTGGAATGTACTATTTGCATAATGCACCATTTGCACAAGGTTCAGTTCTCAAAATGGTCAGTTTGTGAAAATAAAAGAGAACTGATAAATATTGTACATTATCAAGACAATAAAAACACTATTCCAAGATTGTTTTGCGATTGTTGACATTATAAGATTATTCAGCTGTCAAAAGGTAATTATCTAAACTACACAATATATTTACAAAAAATGTATTTAAAACAACATTCTTACAAGACTAAAGAAACAGTACTTACAAAACTGAATACTGATTTACTTAATTAAAAATTAACTGTATCCGTTGCAATATTTGTATGTTGTTTTATCATATCCATTACTTTAGTTTTGTGGTGGTTGTTGTACAGCACTGCTTTTGCAGATGGCGTAAAGCGTGGTTTGCGGCACGCACGCCAACCATGCTAGCGTTGGTAGAACAACTGCGGTCATACCTCGGTGGGGGATGTGAGTGCGCTTGCAGCAGGTGCATGGCGTGTGATCCACCACTATCACATTCAAATCATTACAACTGTTTTAAAAAAATACATTTATACTACAATGGGTGATAGTTATGCCCTTACGTCTCTTGTAAAATCTCCCAAAAATGCATGCCAGTGATGATTTTAAATTGTAAACCATACAAACAATAATATGAATGGAAAATCTGGCTAACATAGTCTGATTGATGTGTTTTATAAACATAATAGTAACATATAACATCCATCAACTTCACTTCTGTGTCAAGAGTTATTGTAGTGGGTATTACCTCCAAAATAAATAGACAGTGAAGTGTCTTCTGCATGTTTTTAATTTTGAAAGGGATTTATTACCAATTGTAGCCATAGATATCACCAAATAATTGGATTATTAATCTGAATAAATATTTAATAAACATAATATATAAATACATAGTCCTGTCACTTATTTCTTTAGAGTGTTATTGAGTGTGTATTTCTTTGTTTGGGTTTAAAATTTAAATTGGTGTGAAACTATACTGCCCTAGGGACTGTCCAGAGAGTGTCCCTTGCTTCGCAAATGTGATTTAACTACTTTCATTCATTAATAGTGAACCATTTCTCAAGACATGTTACATACTGTATTTTGTTTATGCTGCTTTTATCAATACGTTTCATTTTGGTCAATATAATTTCATCTTGAAACCTACTACATCATGTCAGTGTCAGATTAGCTTGCAAGACTTGCGACTATCTCTTGCTCTTTGATTGTTTTCCGGTTATCATCTCATTCTAAAATGGATAATAAAATAACGGTGCCCCATATGTAGATATCAGTATGGAGATAGATATGTCTACGCCAAGCCGGTTTATGGGCGAAATGTTCATTCTGCAAAATTTAGGATGCGTAAAATGTGATATTTGCAAAATATTCAAATCTCAAAACATCTAGTTCGCCAAATGACTATTTCGTATAACATCCCATTCCCAAAATGTTCAACTTAAAATACTGATAATACTGATAACTTAAATACTGATAACTTGTCTCCAATACGTTATCCAATCTCTATTTACGATCTTTACAACAAACTAACAATATAGATATTAAACAATTACAATCATGTTAACCTTTCGTGATTAACACGAACTTATTCACCCGTGAAAACCGCAGTAAAATCGACCCAGTATATTTCAAGATTAACGCGAGCAAACATAACATTATCGTCTATAAAATGTATATAAAGATTTGCACATTGTATCTGATAACTTCATTTCAAGATTCTGCTAATTGTGATCTGATAACTTCATTTCAAGATTCTGCTAATTGTGACCGAAATAACAATGTCTGCTGCTGACCGCTGTTTATATTAGAACAGTTGTGAAGTCTGAGCACATATATCCTGTGGCAAATTCTTTAAGGATCAAAGGAAGTAAGTAAAATCACTGGAGTCCATCATCTGTTTCTTTTCAACGCTAATTTGTCGTAATCAGATTAATCGTTTTATTTCTCACGCACGACTTCCTTACGCGTATCGTTAAATACCCTTCTTTGGAACCTGAATATATTTTTGTTCTCTTGCATTATAACGAAGTACTCACGTCATTCTTTCAAATGTACTACAGTTTTTATTATTTGTAAGCCTAAAAAAGGAACATATATTGTTACCACGATTACCTATTTGGTTTTGAGCTGAATACACTTATTTGTTGTAAGAATGTTTTAAATAACTTGATACTTGTATATTGAAATAAGTTTTTTCTGGTTCAGTTTTGCAACTAAGTCTTAGCAGAAATTTCCTCTTTGTCCAAGGCCGCGGTTTGTTTTTGCATACAACGTAATAATGATCATCACTATGATACAGATTCGCGATAAATTTCGATAGTGTCTTCGTTCACCAAATTTAGTTGAGCTACGCTATATCTGTTAAATCACCTATTTGTGGTGCAGAGATATTACATTGCTAACATTGCCGTTGAAACTTTGAGTTTTGGGCGTAAGGTAACACAATAAACGCAATCTATGTATAACATGGCATCACTATGTTCAACATTATTAATTTGTAATCAATCACAATGTTATTATTTGTGTGCAGGCTCGTCGTCGCCGGTTGTGTACGTGTACCAGTCTTGTCTGGAATGCGAAAGGGTGCGCGCTGCGTGCGAGCGATTGGGTGCGGTGGTGCCGGCGCCTGCTGCGGACTCTTTACCACCAACCCAACAGCCCCCGGCACCACCTTCGTATTTCGTCACAACAAACTTCGATGGTGAACTCTTCGATGTTGCACACAGAGCCAAATATAGGTCAGTATTAACTTAAAGCTACTTATTACTACCTTATGCATAGCAAGCAGCTGCTAGCTGACCAGTTACGTACCACAGGCAACATGTACCTTAGCAGCTGGCTAGACGAATAACATAGAGTCACAACTCTACTGTCGACATTGTTATCTTTAATTCCAAGTTTTATCATTAATTCGATTGCGCAGACTCGTCGTCATGTATTTATTAGTGACCGAACATTTTGTATGAGTATTCACTTTTCAAAATTTTTAGTATTCAAAAACGCTCATTCCTCACTTTTCCTCGGGTACTTTGACAGCCTATTCGAACATAGCGCGTCTTCCGACGACGAAAACTGCTTCCCTTTTAGTTGGGATTTAATTTTAGAAAATAAAAAAATCTAATTTCATCGTATGTAATTCGCCCGTTTTCAAAAATTATTTTTTTTACTGCCATCATGTTATCTACCGTAACAGCCGTATAAAGGGCCACCGCTTCTTTCTTCGTCAGCCAAACTTAGTCGACTACGCTTAAAGTACTTGTACCAACGATACACAGTTGCCTTAGGAAGGCTACTTGTCTGCAAACTCCATTTGAAGTATATTAAAAGAATGTTCAGGTATTAAAGAACATTTAAAATCATTGCCCGGAAATGTTCCCGTCGAATATCCATTTTTTAATGAGACATGATACTTGATTCAGCCCGTAAAAAAATATGGGGGGAAATATTAACTTTGAATGTTTTGTTTTTATGTTATAGATAGTCATACTTTTAATTAACATCAACACCAGCCAATGTTCCATAGATAAAAAAACTCTTTGTCGCAAAACTTTCCGAGTAACCTGGTACAATAAAATACGAAATTATTTCATTGATATTTAACCTTTTTTTATAATTCATAATAATTATTAGTGTCTACAATGACAATGAAATAAGGTCACACCAGTCTATGCTGTGAATACTGTTATTTATTACCTAATTCAAAGACACTCCGCCGCGCGGCCGCCGTACGTCGCGACGCGCACGTGGCACGAGCCATTCCATTCATAGTACCGCCCCACTCGGTCCGTGCGGGGCACCCGCTCGGGGGGTGCGTCCTCTTTACTTTTTCTTATTATTTTAAATTTTAATTGATCCTGTTACGCGTATTACAGCGTGTCTGACTGGCTGAGTTTTCTCATTCTCACAGAAATCCGCTATGTAGTTATAAACGTGTTCGAAAATGAATAAAAGCTTTCAAAATTCGAGTTCCTTTTTTCCCATCTCATGCGCTATCCCGTCTCGCTTTTTTCATCCGGTGGATTGAGGAAAGCAAGATGGACGGGGTGATATGAGATATCCCATTCCCTTTCCTTTCCAATCGTCTTTCCAAACCCTTATTCTTAATTCCGAAAGGTAGACAGCGTATCTACGGACGTGTCGACTTTTGTCATTTGTGACTGATGTTGACATGTAACGCAGATAATAGCGAAATATAAATACACCATTCCTAACATGATAAATAAAAAAAATACCACTTTACCACCTTAATAAATACGAATTTAAAAAGAAATCAAGTAATTGACCCTTAACATTAGATTATCACGACATTATATAATCTCTACTCACACCGATCGTCTAAACAGCGCACTCACAGCTCGCAAGCACCGAACACAGAACGTATATAGATAGGTCTCGCAACAAGAGTTGAGGCGATTACATTACTCACACAGACGCATTTCTAGGATACACCATGTATCAAAGTCACCGTGTCGTATATTTTTTTATATATACTCATGGTCATTTTTTGGAATAAGCTTATATTTGTCAATTTTATAATAAATTACTAAGTGCATATATAAATTTGTGAACTGTAACTGTAACATTAAAACTGTAAATGTACAGTTTTATTCGGTGATATTAAAACTTTGACTATCTTTTTAATGTTATGAGTGAAATAATTGAACACTCTAAATACAATTTCGCGACTCTGTCCATGTATTGTTTTGCCTCGCCCCGTCTTAGCATATGATGCCATGAGTCCATGAATTTTATATGTGAGGCAATTGCAAAATAAAATAAAAATATTGCACTGCAATATAACTAAATAAATACCGATAACGCCTGTAAACGTGATAATAAAAATCACTCGAATAATTAACATGTGATCACGTTACTGCAATAATGTCAAACTGTCAGACAACCTTTTAACACGACAACATGACAAAAAGAACTAAAAAGACGCTGTACAAAATCCAATCCAAACAACTTCAACACTAACTATTGGGAGCCACCATTCCACGCGTCAGTGTTTTTGAGTTTCGCTCAAATTGCGACGAAACCGTCTAGCACAAAGTTTCCTTACCCGTAGGTGATCGTGTAAAATAGTTTGAACTTGACGCATACCAATACCTAATGATGCTTGTATCTGCTAATAATAATATGTCGTTCGTTTGTCTGCTTCAATCATGAGCTCAATCACGCTTCAATCAGTGTTGATGTTTCTTTCCACATCATCATTTGAACGTCATTGTTCTCTTGTTAAATTTATTTTTACGTAAACAATTTTCACATTGCCGCCAGAAATAAAAATTAAATGACAGCTTTGAAAATTTAATGGCGTTTGACAAGCAAAGAGTTACATTTTCAAAACTCGTATTAGTTTTTTTCATCGTATTATACAGACGCCAGTTCTAAGAAGTTTTAGTTTGACCTATCGTAATTGACTAGAAGGTTTTCGAGAAAAGGTTTCATGAATGAAAGCTTTTGGTGTATGAAACATTAAGAGATGACAACTGGAGTATAACGATTAGAAGGCGAAATCACTATGTTTATGCAAACTGAACCAAGCCTAATTCTGCAGTTCTTAAAATTTTGGTGATATTTACTGTATACTAGCACTGACTCGTATATGAATTTTAGGTACATCTTTAACGCAGGAATTCAATTTGCTCTTGACCCGTTTTATTTCCAAAGTTCCAATCATTTTTTTGAACGCATGATTTTGAACGCTGAATCAACTTTCCCGAGAACGGTGAAAAATACCGAACTTCATGTTTAAACTTCGAACAGAAAATAAGCAGCCGGTAAGCGAGATGTGTATTAATAAACAATTGAAACTCATCAATGCGGTTCAGACAATGTACTCCTACTGCAACATTTCCATCCAACAGACACGAATTTTAGACCGTTCATTTGATTACAAGTCGACCTACATACAATAACTACAAATCTATCTTTATTCTTTACATATTATTACAATGTATATTTTATTAAACTGTGTGACGACCATTACCTGGATTTTCTAAAAAAAAAAAACGTTTTTCTATTTGCTATCACATTATGTATATAAAAAAATGGTTGAACACTTGCTTAGTTCTGGTTTTTTTAAACAACGGTTTTGAATCTTATCGATATTGAATTGAAATCCTTTATTCGTAATGATGTTTATAAAACTCCATAGTGTCGCATTGACACAGACGTGTTTAAATAAGTCTGTGTTCACGTTCACTTCTACAGATCGAATGTCACCAGCTCTAGTAGTCACCGACATGATTTGTTTTTTTCAGTGTTGCCAACTCAAAAATATATTTTCATTTTTATTTTTCATATAATAAATGCATGGCTCTGTTATTAAAAACCGGTAAATTGTTATTTTGTTATAATTTTTCTGCAACCTGAACCTGACCACCTTTATTCTACAGGCTACTGAATCTTCTTTATCTTCATATACCCACGTATTTTTAATCAGATAATTAGAAAACAAATTCTTCGAACTATGTACTTCATTTTTACAAGCTTTTATTTAACTACACATGTACCTAATCTTAAAAAAAAAATCTTAATCTTTAATTCTTGCAAGCTAAATTTGAACCACTTTCTCTAAACTTACGACTTTGAAATTTTGCATGCTTGTTCAGTTCTGATGACAATACACTAAAATGACCCGATGCTGCAACCAGGATTGTCTCCACACGAGGGCACTACTCAACGGTTAGTAGCACCGACACGAAACTTTGCATATACGTTTAATTTTGATAGCTAATCATGATCTTCACCATGAACTGATGCTGCAGCCGGGATTGTCTCCTCATGAGGGCATTCCTCAACGATTAGTAGCATGCACATGAAACTTTGCAAAACAAAACATGACTTTCGACCGTAATAATTAATATTATATTAGGGGTTAAAGTATGAAATTGTCGATTTGTACTGAAAAATTAAAACTCGTTTTTTTCTAAAATGTAACATATTTATTTAATCAAAATATTTACCCTCATTATCTATACATTGTTGCCATCTAATCGGAAGTTCATTTATGCCTTTGCGATAGAACTCTGGGTATGTAGATTCGACAAACTGTGTGAAAGCATTTTGTACTGCCTCTTGGGAAAATTACGTAGAAAATTGTCCAAATCACGAAAAAAATGGTAGTCCGTTGGAGCAAGGTCTGGCGAGTACGGAGGATGACGTATGGTTTCTAACTGCAGCTCCTGTAGAGTTACAACGGTTTCTCGTACAGTGTGAGGTCTTGCGTTATCATGGAGCAATAATGGTGAAGATCGATTCACGAGTCGGGGCTGTTTCACTGCTAGTTTCGCCATCATTGTTCGAAGTTCGGCACAGTAAACATCTGCTATTATTGCTTGACCAGACCTGAGAAAGCTATAGTGAATAACACCATGAATAGACCACCAAACAGTTACCATTACCTTTTTATTGGTAAGCTTTGCCTTAGGGCACTGTTGCGGCGTTTGACTTGGGGTCAGCCATTGCATTTTTCCCTTTCGGTTATCGTAAAGAATCCACTTTTCGTCACATGTCACAATTCGATCCAATATTCCTTCATTTCTGTACCGATTCAACAAGGCAACGCAAGTTTCAACACGCGTTTCTTTCTGCAGATCAGTCAAATCATGACGCACCCATATTTCATATTTTGTTATCTTATTGATTTGATGCAAATGAGTCAATATTGTAGGTAATATAACGTTAATATATTAATATATAATTATATAATAGGTAATATATTAATATAACGTCAATATAACGTTAAACCATGCCGCTAATTCCTGGGTAGTTTGACTCGGATCGGCTTCCACCATCTCCTTCAATTCAGCGTTATTCACCTGTGTGGGCGGTCTTCCACGTGGTTCGTTCTTCAAGTCGAAGTTTCCATTATGAAAGCGTTTAAACCAAAAACGCACGGTTCGTTCATTAGCAGTCTCCTCTCCAAACGCAGCATTGATATTGCGAGCCGTTTCTGCCGCGTTAGTTCCGCGTCGGAACTCGTATTCAAAGATTACTCGGATTTTCGAAGTATCCACTTTTCCCGTCTAAGCTGAATAAAAAAAACAATTGAAAGTCGAAAATCGAATGTTGCACATTTTTTAAAACAAGAACCTCATAGGTATCATGTGAAAATAGTTTCACTCGAAAATCTCACACCATGAAGATTTTATGTCAATTCAAAGTATCTATTACCATAAAACGGCAATTTCATACTTTAACCCCTATTATTAATATATATATATATATATATATATATATATATATATATATATATATATATATATATATATTACTTTATATTGAAGAACTGGATTGCACAAAATTAACCGGCAAGAGACCTTGCAACAATGATACGTTACTTGAAATGGATAGATTGAGAAATATTTCTAACTAAAAAGGTGTAAATAAAATAATTTAAATATCACTCACTACATTTTATGTGCTAAGTATGTACTTAAGAACCCCTTGTAAAATGGAATTTAAAATATGGTTACAACGCGTGATAGTATCCCATTAGTGCAACTCAACTAGAGAGGATCATTTTAATTTCTAAGTAATAGTTATTTGTGTGAGTGAGTATGAGGTAGTTTGCGGCATGCACGGAGGCGGGGCGTCGTTTATAGACCTCGTAAATCGCCAGTAAGACGACATCACCGCCCCTGCGCCGCTGTTGGCATTCCACGACACGCTCGTAGCGAATTTGTCAAGCAAACATTCGCAGTCATTGAAACTGACTCATGAATGCATGACTCTTATGTCTATAATACAAAATTGTTTGGAGAATGTACTTCATAATTTCAATTATACTACCAGGTTTGGAATTTTATCTCCATTTAGAAAATTCTATGATACTACCAAGTTTCGAATGTTTTGTGAATTTGAAAAATAACGAATTAGTTTATCTGTCATTACAAACTATCAACAGCCAAATGCGAACTACGCCCACAGCTCGTCCATACGTCGATGTACAAGCACCGAGTGAGCTTTATCAGGAACAGTATATCTTAATGAGCACTGTTTTAGAATGAGTAGACGTCACTAGCGGCGTCGTACTATTGTGTCTATGGAATATTGTGTAGAACAGCGTAGGTGAGTGCGGGCAAGACAAAAAGGCGTCAATGTAAACGCAAAAAAGATCACCCGTCGCGCTCGTTAACACGGCGAACACGGGTTGAGCCAAAATAAATGTAAATTAGTTATTTACCAACTAATTGTTACAATGGCGGTGATTGGGTGTAATGTTCCAAATGTTTAAAAACTGCAATATAAATTAAAATGAAAACTAATAAAATTCATCTTTTTTAGAAATTATCTAGAAAGGCAATATTAAAAAAAATATATACTGATCATCGTCGAAATAAACAATACGAGTGTATTAGTTATGTCAGACAATCAATGAAGAATGACAATATTATTATCATTACGCAATATACGAGTACAATATGTAAAACGGTCATTTCTGAAGCTATAGAGACTTACATGATTCTAAACATTTCTATTCTAATAAAACACTTGATTTATGAACTTTTGTATTTCGCCTCAGACATAGGTTAAACAGCATTTTAGAAAGGTGTTATGTTTTTCCTCTTGTATTGTTGAAATAGATTAAAATAGTACAATATGTAATTGAAAATGGTTGCAGCGGCAGAATTTCTCTAAGCACGCCGCTGCAACTTATTTATTTATAGAAACTTTATTTAATACGAGGTTGGATTAGCTATAAACCGGATTTCAAAAAAAATTACTATAGAAAAAAAAATACATGTTATTTTTCTCCATAATCTCCGCTCCTATTGATACATTTTTCCCTCCAAATTGGGAGTTGCGCACGAACGCTTCCACCACACCTTCATCGTCGTCAAATAGACGCCCTCCCAATCTTTTTTAAGTGGCCCAAACATGTGGTAGTCCTAGGGCGACAAATCTGGGCTGTAAGGCGGGTGTTCCAGTGTTTCTCAGTGAATTTCGTCCATTTTTTTTGGGTTAAAGGTTGGGTCCGTCAGGAACCTTGCCTACACTTTTTTGAAACCCAAGTCATCAGAAATGATCGATTGAGTACTCCCGTAAGATATCCCGACCTCTACAACAGTGTCTCATACTGTAAAGCCCCGGTCACCTTCAATCAGCGCACGTGTAGCACGAATATGGTGAATAAGTGATGCTTGTCCCCGGTCGACGCGCAGAAATATCGTTTTACACTGCTTCTCGGCCACTTGAATTTTTTTGTCCCAGTCTTAGGGTTGAGTTGCTCAACGGACTTGTGTACCTCTTCAGACATGATGCTACTCACAGTCAATTAGCTATGTCGCGGCGATCCGGTGTGTTCCCATTGACACTTTCATATACTAAAACACCGCGCCACTGGATCCATCTAACGAGCGTTGAGAGTAAAAGTCCGTTTTATATTTCATCCACCCTCTTAAAATGATTCAAAGTCACTTAAGCGTCCGCAATGTTTGCCACTTGTTCATTTCCAGAACACATACGAATTAAGTTTAGTGGCTGTTTTGTATACAATGCTATAATGAGCTGTATAAGCGGTTTTGTATCAGTAACGACGGGAAATTCATTTTGTGGTCACTTCAAACTTGCTAGAGCTGCAACATACAGCATCGTCATTCCCTGTTGTACCAGAACTGTCCATCGAACTAAACATACCAAATAAATAGTGCAAATACGATATATAGTTCAACTGTCAAATTCAAGGAATTCCCTTAGGCTCCACAGTCAGCATTAGACGCTGACGCTTATTTGTAAAGTATATACTATATATTTTAACTATTAACAATACACGAGCGAATGCATTCATTTAGAAATTATAATGACGTTTGTACGTCATATCAATCTTCTGTTGAAATGACATAACACGACCAGTCGGACGCAACCAGTCAACTATGGGATACAGCATAATTCTCCTCTATGTATTAGAACTGTTCATTGAATCAAACAACTACAAAATATGAGTCCAAACACCAGCATTGTACTCCCAAATTTCAAGGAGATCCCTTACCCACCTTCGGCTTCAGCATTAGATCTCTTTTTTATTGTTTTTGTTTTCACACAATCGTTTTCTGACATATTCATTTTTATGTTTTGGCAGAAGACTATTGAAGAAGTTGCTATATCTCGTGTAACTAAAATTTGCCATCATCTTCCATTGTTCGGCATTCAATAAGCAACTTATCTCTGTGACGCATACATATGATTAGACCAGGTGTAATCATGACTTAATCGGTTCACTTTTACTTTTCGAGAGTGACGCTTGATGGATGAGGAAAGACTCCATAAATATTGCAGCAGTCATAGAAGAATCGCGCTGATTTTAAATTCAAGACTTCACATTCGACATCAATGTCGAAGTCGTCTCAAAATATTTCATGATTACTTACCAAATTACATGGATTTTCTGTTAAAAATTGTAAAAACACCGATATATTATTTATTATACTACCCTTTTGCCCACAGCTTCGCCCGCGTGAAGTTTGTTCCCACGGGAAAACTTATCAACTTTCTGGAAAATAAAATAAAAGGTATCCTACACCTACACTACACTACAGACTACACCTACCAATCGGTTCAGTAGTTTAGTCGTGAAGTCGTAACGGACAAACACTGGGATTTAAATATTACTGTGAATGTGTAGATTAGTGTGGATTTATTTGGATTAGAAATCTGGCCAAAGGGCGTAAAATAAAATTTGTTAGCTATAATAATAATTCGTTTATTTTGGCCGCTAATTATCGATATTGCTAAGTTCAGCAAATTACTTAAAAGACAATGTCGGCACACGAACATAATACAAAATAATTATTTATCGTCACACAATTTGTTTATTCATCTTTACAAGTGTATAACTTAAAAAAAATAACTAAAGGAAACATGACACTTTATAATTAAAAGTTTTTTTTAGTTAATAATTGAAACTAAGAAGCTTGAAGCTTTTTTTTTATAAAAAGTTAATTGAAAACGAGATTTTTTTAAATCCCATTTTTGACTTCATATTGGCTTAGAAACAAAAGATCAACATTTATTTGAAGAAAAATATGAAAACAAGTCTCAGAGGATACTATTTAGCTTATTACTAGTATCGCCACTGGCGGCCTCACCCTTAATATTCGTGGAGGACATTCTAATGAGCCTTTCCACTCGAAAACCGGGCGAAACTGGGTAACATTAATTGTAAATAAAGGTGTGCAAACGGATGGTTAGGTGCGGGAGGGTGCGGGAGGGCGCGGGAGGGCGCGGGGCATACGCGACGCTCGACGTAGCACGAGGGTCGCCCTTGCGGCGAGCGACTTCTCGCTATTTTCGGCCTCGCATTCCTCGCAACTGTTTTTCAATCTAACGTGGAACGCATAACGCACATGCCGCCTGTGCTTTTGTTTTCGTGGCTGCTGCAATAAACTGTTAGACTGTTTCTCATTTCGAATACGCGAAATTTAACAGAGTAAAACAGTTAACTTTTAGCCCATTTATTCGAATCGAATATCTGGAAATGTATGCAATATCTGCTAAGTGATAGTGAAGGAGGACATCCGCTACGATGTTAAAGAGTGCTCGTGAGTGGAGTCGGTGCATCGAGAGTTTGCTAAAAGAGCGTTGGACTAATGTTTGAGTGATAGTGCCGATACTAGCTCGTGATGGGATTAACGCGGTTACCACCTACTCCTGAGGAGGAGGAACCGCCTCCAGACCTCGCTGTGTTCACAGGTCCAATAACGCCAGACGCCACAATAAAGAGCGATCTGTAAGAACAAAGTATTTTATTTTTAATAATTAAATTAAACAGTACCGTGTAACTTTTAACGTCTGTTAATTATACACCTGTTATTCAGATTGTTGCATTTCTAACTATATACAAACCTACGTCGAAAAAGGAATTACTCGTGATTAGATATAGGGCAGTGGGTACTAACTATGTAGAATTATACAGATTATACCCGAAATTATCGGAGTAATATATTGTTACAAGCGTAAGGATGTCTTTTACTTTGCATCTGCTATAGTTTCATGAATTATAAAGGAAGCTAAGTAGTAGAAACAAAGGAAATTTCTTCATTGTAATAATAATGATAGAAGAAATAACAGTTATTTCCACAAATGATATGACTACTAATTTAATTGTATAGGAAAACTGTAACAGTTCATCAATTGTTATTTTAAAAATTCAGTGGAATTGTGACACAAGTCACGAAAACTATTTGTAAAGCAACACGTACAGTGGAAGTGAATATGGTTTCCTGTGAGGGTGTGTGGACGGCGTGCGCGCAACGCAGCGCCCCGACGAGCGCGTACGCGCACGTCACTCCGCCCACCACTTGCCCAACAATTTTTATTCATACCTCAGTATAAATTACGTGCCCTATTAATATAATGTCGCTAGCTAAATATATGTATTTCTCTGTGCTACAATTGGCATAAAACGTGTCGTTCATTCTCGGTTCGAGTATTCGATTCCCCGTGTCACGAGTCATTAGAAATTCGTTAGAATTTTAATTCGCTTCCGATCACAGCTTTGTCTTCGCTAGGACACCAGGTGCTACAGGAACGCTTTTAATTTCGGACTGATAAAATCCAAAACCTACCTAGTAAAGATTGAAGTAGATTGAAACAGCGTTTTCATCATTATAAAAGAAAACATAGTCCGATAGTGTAAGAAAGTATTAGTAACAGGTGCTAATCTGTTAAAATCAAAAGAGGGCCAATAATTTACCGCTAAAACTTGCGGGATGTCTACACTGGTTTACAAGTTGGAATCCACATCGGTTAAGGGCAGTCTGCGCAGTATTGCTCGTGTGCACGGGCGCATTGTCGTACAAAAGCAGCACACGCACACCTTTGGACCATTTTCTTCTCCCTTTTTCCTTTACTGCCTCCTTCAATCGCTTCAGCAAATACAATACAGCTAGCGTAGTATTATCTGGTTATGTTGATTTTTTTTGTAGTCTACCTCGGTATCCCAAAAAACAGGAGCCGTGAGCTTTCCGGCCGACGGCGACACCTTTATTTTTTTGGGAGGAGGTGTGCCCTTTTTATGCCAGTGCATTGAGCCTTGCTTATAGGACTCATAGTGATGAACCCAACCTTTATCTCCAGAAACAGTCCTGCCCATGACTTCGTCCTCGTGAGTTCGACTTCGTGACAACCACACAGGTCTAAAAACTTTTTTCTGGAGCGGCGTGCGCATTCTGGGCACACATCTTGCGCTGACCTTTGTCATTCCAAGATGGTCATGGAGGATATTCAAAATGGTTGTGTCTGATACTGAAAGTACAAGTTTTGTAATGTTTTGGACAATTTCCTCGGTAGTGGCTTCAATAGAACCGGGCGGCGGTCGTCTTCAATCGAGTCTCTGCCTTGCTTGAAAAGACTATTTGTAAATCCTTGTTTTTCCAGGGCAAGAGGCCTCTGTAAGAGTGCCAGCTGTAAACTGCCGACATAGTCTGAGGATTTATTCTTTGCTTCGTATAAGGAATTTAATTTAATAACTGCGTCATATTAACTTTTCTCCATTCTTGACCATTTCTTCCAGATTGACTTGCTTACTCGGTGATATCTCAGAGATTATTGACACAATGTGGCTGAAACTTTGTATATATACTAATTATGGCTCACACAACTAGTACTGTGGCAACGAGCTCCCCTACCCCTTTTCATCCCCTCCATTCCGCGAATTTTTTGAACGCCTCTCGTAGAAACAGTTGGTTCTAATTTCATAATTTTTTTAAACATTTTGTGTGGGCCGTCGCTTTCAAAGCTTAGCCTTATTTCAACACAATCAAAATAGTTACGGTAAAGTACATAATCAAAATAATTATATGGACATATAACTTTGTTAATTTTACATTTGCGTTTAAACATTAAGGATTTCCTGTAGTGCGCGTGATCGATCGATCGGTCAACTATGCAGAGTTCAAGAAGTTAATCATTGTTTTCACAGGTGTGGATAAGGTTACGCTAGTAAGTACGTAATGCAACGTTTATTAAATAAAAATAGTCTGATTTACTAAACACTCTTTTTCTAATTAGATGTATAGGTGTAGTTAAATATGTTGCCGGAGAGTAATTAAAATAATTAATATCACTTTATTACGATAATGCTGATCTGTGGAAATAAACTACGTACTAAGTTCTTATTAGATAAGCTTGCACTTAGATAATAAATATTGTACCATTATAAAACAGTTGTCTAGTGTTTTATAATAGTTTTGTGATATTTAATTGATCATGTCTTTCGATTGAACAACCTTTGAATTGTATTGTTTACCCTTTCGCGGATATTTATGACGATTGCTTGAGGAGAAAAATTGCAGCATTTACTTATCCCACTTACGAGGGGAGGTCCAAAAGTTTCCGGTCTGACAAAGAAAAATGACACTAAAGTTCATGAAACTATTTTTATTTTTCAATATAGTCTCCGTCCATTTGAACACACTTTTCGGCTAGTTTAATTAGCATTTCTATCCCAGTATAAACATAGTCAGAAGTTTTGTCTTCAAAATGGGCGAAAACCGCAGTCACTTCATGTTCACTTCACTTCATTTCGGTTCTGTGAAAAATCTTCTACCCTTTAAACCTTGAGTTTTGAGAACAAATAGTAAATCACTGAGAGCCCAAATCAGGACTATTGGGTAGGTTGCGAAATTCCGTGAAGCCACCGTTTGAAGCAGCATCTTTCGCGACTGCGGCGGCGTGAACGGGTGCATTGTCATGGAGAAGCCGCACACCTTAGCTTAGTTTTCCACGACGTTTTTGCTTGTTTGCTTCTCGTAATTGCTCTATAATGTTAGCATAATAGCTTCCAGTTACCGTAGTATTGCGTTATTTTATGTCTATAAGCAATATTGCTTGACAATCCCTGTCCATCGAAACCATAATCATTTTGGTAGACTCAGTCACCTTTGCCTTTGTAGGCGGTGCTTCGCCAGAACGACGCCACCCCAGCGACTCCTTTTCGGAAAGGGGATTATAGTAAAGAACCATTGTTTCATCCCCAGTAACAATTGACTCCAAAAATCGATTCCGTTTTTATGAAAGCTCTCCAAAGGTTCCTTAAAGCACGCTACTCGTTCACTTCCCTGCACACTTGAAAGAAGTTTTAGCACCCACCTCGCACTAACGTTATTCATATCAAAATGTTAATGAAGAGTCCTAAGGACTAAGTTTTTGAAAGCCCTGTCTTTTCTGTATATTTCTTTCGTCTTTAGCCGTCGGTCGCTCAGAACTTCTTCCACTAATTTGATGTTGTTTGAAGTGAGTCATTAGATCAACGGGTCGACCGGAGCGAGTTTCATCGTCGATGGACTCTCGTCCTAAAGGAAATTGCTTACACCAATCTTTGACAGTGGAAAATGATGGAAAATAATCCCCATAATTTTTTTATCACCCATCAGATGTTATCGGTCGGGCTAACACCTTCCTTTGTAAAATATTTCAAAGATTTTGCGACTTCCCGTTATTCTAAGAGTCGAGGAATCAAAACTCACGAGGGATGAAGTCTAAAAATTTTACACGAATTATCACGATAAATGACAATTACAATGACATATAATTTGTTTTTTTTCAGACATCTAGAAATATGTCAGGCCAGAAACTTTTCACCTCACTGGTACATAGAATGAGATTTTTTCACTATGTCTTTAAAATCACGAAGTTATAGCTTTTCAAATATAGCTTTTATAACTGAGCTGTTGTTTGAACCGTGGAAGGAGGTAAAAGTCGCTAAGGGCCAGTTCTGGAGAATAGGGCGAGTATTTGAGCAATTCGAAACCTGTTTCTTGAATGGCAGCTATCGTAACTTCGCCTTTGTGTGCGGGTGCATTGTCTTGGTGGAACAGGACTCCAACTCGCAGTTTGCCCCGCCCCCTTTAATAGCCTCCTACAATCTTCTTATTTGGTCTGCATAGTAAAAGCCCCTTTTGGGCTAGTGGCTCCCTTTTCCAGGTATTCTACCATTATGATTCCCTTGGCATCCAAAAAACAGACGCCATAACCTTTCCCGCCGAGCTTGTAATTTTGGATTCCTTCGGCGTCGGTGAGGACGGTCGCTTCCAACCCATCGACTGCTGTTTCATCTCAAGATCAGTGATGGATCCAGGTCTCATCCATAGTTACAAATCGCGACAAAAAAAATCTTGATTAGCTTGGTACTTTTTCAAAATTAGCCCTTTGAATGTCAACTCGCCTTTTCCTTTATCCTCGGTTAACATTCTCAGTACCCAATATACTCAATTGGTAAGGATCCTTTAAATCTTGCCATATGAGATCCCTGTGACCTCACCTAAATGTCTGATAGTCACTCTTCAGTCTGCTAATACAACATCTTGGACTTTTTGAACGTTATCCTCAGTGACGGACGTGGGTGGCCGTCCTTCGCGATGTTCATCTTCTGTGTATGTTCTGCCCAGCTAGCTTGTTAAACTCCTTGCATCAGAGAGCAAATGTGAAATATGGAGGAGCAGTCTCCCACTGTTTCCACCCAGTCGGCATTGTATCTCTTTTGTGGACATTTTTGTCAAGCAAAGGTACTTAATTAAAGCTCTCATTTCGTTTTTCTCCATTTTCGTGTTATCACTTCGACTGCTCATATTCAAATGAATGTTCCCCGTATTCAAATGAATCTCCCAGAAATGATGACGTATTTATATGATTTTTTACACTTATTTAGCGAGGGTGGAAGCAAAATCAATTTCCTGTCGATTTTTTTTTGGGTTTGCCAATCATTACTTTTAGATCAACCCCTCATATACTGCTAATAATAATTCACCAAGCTCTGACAGCTAGTGCGATGCGCTTTTACTTTTTATCACATTTCCTGATTGACCTTACATGACGTATCAGATGGCGGACATCCTTATCAAGGTTACCATCTTTCATCACTTCACCTCTCAACACTTAATTATACCATAAAAGGGCTATCTTGCTGTTTATTAGCGTAAAGTTAACAGATTCAGCTGTTGTTCAGTTAAATGACATTAGGTACTTATGATGTGTCTAAATGTTAAAGAAAGATCCTTGAATCACTTTATTACACGTACATACAAACATTGTAGCTAATGTCTTCATTATATTGCCTATATACATCGTGGTATTAAGTTCATTTACTTCTGTGGATTTCCTTGTAATAAATGATAGTAATGTCCCACTGGAGAGAACAAACCTTCCACTCGATTTGGAATAAATATCTCGAAAAAAAAATATCGGACAGCCGTCGCCGCATTTGTTGTGTCAAAAGGCTTCTAAGCAATGAGAATTTGAGTTCAAAACTAATTTCGTAATAAACTTGGGTTTCCTCGTAAGAAACCCCTCAAGAACTATGGTTCTTGAGGGGTTATTTATTATTATTATATACAAGAAAAAAAAAATATGGAGGTATGCCTCCATATTTTTTTTTTTTAATAATAATAAATAACGCCACACTCAATGGCCCACACTAGGAATCCGTGTCGTGGGTCCAGAGACACATACAAAGACAAACACAAACACACAGCCAAACCCGAACATACATTTGTCACTTTTTTTTTAAAACAAATTTATGTCCGACCGGGTATCGAACCCGTGACCTTTTGCACAACAAGCACTATCTAACTTATGCACTATGAACTGCGCTACTCGGTCGGTCAACGTACATAAATATATTTAAATTGGTATACATGTGTATTATTTGCGTGCAGGGTATTGGGTCCAACGGCGGTACTGCAGCTGGCGGAGCGAGAGGAGCCACCACCAGTCAACACGCGTCCACTCTACTCGCTCGCGATGCGTGGTGCCGTCATATGCTTCTCCGGTTTCCGCAAGAAGGATGAACTTGTTAGTACCAAACCAGTTGATTAATATTTGTAAAAACAAAAATCTAAATTGTATATATTTAATTACTGAACATTAAAACATTGCTTCGGGACTGTCAGCCCCGCTAAACCACTAATGCTCCGTAGACTTCAACGCGCGTTTTTTAACGCCCGTTCATGAGCCTGATAATAAACCATTTTGAACATTCCTCACACAAAACAAGGAACATCAGTTTGGTGGTGATTTAAAATGATTACTATTACTTACCTTATTGATTGGTCTCAATAAGATTCGTTGACTCATGAATTAATAAATAGAATAAATAAAGATGACCTAATAAAATGAGTGCCTTGTGCTTTATATAACAAACTTAAGTGTTGTTAACACAACTAAGTTTGACTACAGTAAATGTAATTATACCGTTTTTCTTTAGGAAGACGGTAGGTGAGCATATAGTCCACCTGGTGGTAAGTGGACATCCGCGGTACACGCCAAATTCAGTCCCGAATAACAAACATTGCCACGCCCCCGGATGCGCTGCCTACCTTTGGAGATGTAGGAATGGATTTGGAGAAAGCGTTGGGAAAATGCCAGAGCGACGGGAATGGGCTCAATATCATCTAAAAGAATTATTAATGAAACTTTGAAACATTAAACTTCTAATACAATAAAATTTACTCAAGTGAGTATACTTCTTTTAGAATTAAAAACCATAAAGGGGTTCAAAACTTTGTGGCATAGACCCAAACTCCCATTTTCTTTTTTTTTTCAAAACTTCGTCGCACGATGCTATCGACTATCGATGCATAGACGTACAAAAAATGTTACATAATATTATGTTCTAAAGCATCACGTTACCGACATATTACGATTGAAAGATCACTATATCACTATAGTGTGACCTTAGCAAATCTTACCCGTTTTTTTTGTTGGAGACGTAGGCGAACGAGCAAGCGGTCCCACGTGATGGTAAGTGTTACCGCCGCCCATGGACACGTATGCGAGATTGCGCCGCCGACCTTGCAAAATCCTATTCACAGCTTTCTTGAAGAACCCCCATATCTTAGCGTAATGGAAAGATCTCTCAAGGCAGTTCGTTCCACAGGCTACGGGTTCGCTGTATAAAATAGTTTTTGGACCGAACAGTACGCGACACCTCCGTATCGATGAAATGCGGATTCACGGCACTTCTGTGACGGAAGGTGGTGCGGCTATAGAAACCCAAAGTGGGAATTAAGTTGAACAATTCAAAATGTACAAATAGACATAATACAAAAAATATACAAATATGTATAAACAAAATGTACAAATCACGTGCTTCTACTAATTAAATGGTTATCAAATAACTATTTTTGCTAAGTTTTATACCTGTTGGTAAAAATAAAATAAATATTTAGAACGGGTTTTGTATATGTTTAAATCACAACACAATTCGAGCCACTTTTCATGGGACAGATAGTGCTTATGTAGCTATATACTTACCCACTTGTAATTCTCGTTTCCAGACGTACCTGATAACACTGATCCACTTTATGGGCGGGTCGATCCGTAAAGACATGTCGAGCAAGGTGACGCACCTGATCGCGGCGGCGGCCACCGGCGACAAATACCGGTACGCGTCGGGCTTCGATCTGCCCGTGCTGTCCCGCTCGTGGGTCGACGACTGCTGGGAGCGGCGCGATGAGACCGCGCTGCTGGCCACCGACGACACGTTCATTGTAAGTACATACACTGTATCTAGGATACAACGGCGAGCTCGTCAGACAGTCAGTCAGTGCCACGACAGACCACACGGCCGCTTACCACTTTAGTAATATTGATACAATTACGTAAACGTGCACTCCCTAAAATGATTTCCACCATGTTTACTTAGTAGGTTTAAGATTATTCAAATGACAGTTTATTCTGATTTTAAATGCAGAGAATTTCTTCAGTTTTTTTATCTCTACGGAAAGCTATCAATTCACCTAATATATTTTCTGTTTTTAATAGTGGGTAGTTTTTTAATAGTACTGTTATAATTCATACGAGTATTACTGTCCGGCCGCTGAGAGAATGCGTTCCTGCGAGATTGGTCGTGAGAGAATGGACGATGTAACTTTAAAGTGGCGAAGAATTTATGATAAAAATATTATTATCGTATATTTGCTCTACTAACGAATAATATCATTAAAAACTATATAATTATGTCAACTTACAATAAATGTTAAAATTTTGTGCTAAATGTAATGTTAAATAAATAAGAAAACAATTTTTTTTTTAAATCCATACTGCGCTATTACAAGGATATGTCAACTGTTTATTTTTGTAGTGATGTGCCAAAAATACTAGGCAATTGTAACGTTATCTGTCGTTATACTACAAAATAATACGTTTTTCTTTCTTTCTGCGCCCAAACCGAACGCGCGAAGGCAAGTAGCGTAATATGAGTAGCTACTTTTATATTTCTGGTAAAAAATAGCAACCCCAAATAGCGTAATGGGCCGCCATTTTGTGACGCTAAAACGGTCGTCTGTTGTCGTTTCCCCGACGACCCGATCACCGCTGCCAATGCGGTTCTCACACTGCACTCAAATACAGTACACAGACACCGTCCCCGCCGGCGGAGACGTTACACCGTTAACACACACCGGCCCTCAGCCAACACTTTTACTAGGTATCAGCACGTGCCTGGGCGCTTCTCGCCGACTCGCGAACCCGCGGTATCCCCCCAATGCAACGCCCTAAGCCGAGGTCCGTTCCTTCCGCCGGTTTACCGGCGGGGGAGCCCTTAGGCTCGTTGCAACACACACTTTGTTCCTGGCTGAGCGCCTTCTGCGCTCGCCCCACATCAAACATCAACGACCGGTGACTCTTGAAAGGCCACTAGGGCCACAAGAATTTAGACATTCACGATGTTAAGACAAATCAAGGTTTTTTAGCCGGTACGAGTCCGGCACTACCTGGGCCCCATTCCCAGGTGTCCATGAGGATTTTCCTTGATTGTCTTTCCTAACAAAAAAAAAAAAATGTCGTTTCGTGCGCATAGACTACGTTCTCCAGTGTTTCTCGTGACCCGACTTTCGTTTAATTGACTGTTCCTGCTTGTTATATTGACCTCGGCGCTACATTCAAAAAGTGGTTCCAGAATGTGTTGTTGCCCGGCCTGCCAGAGCCTTCTGTAATATTTATGGATAATGCCCCTTATCATTCGGTGCAAATATAAAAAGCACCTACCCAAGCCAATAGAAAAGAAGAATTGGTGGCTTGGCTACAAAGAAACGGCATTGACGCAAATATGCACATACTAAAAGCAGAACTGATCAAATTAGTTAAAGACAATAAGCAGGCAAATGTGCTATATGAAACAGATGAACTGGCACTGGAATACGGTCATCGCGTTCTCAAAATTCCTCCATATCATTGCCAGTATAATGCGATTGAGCTAATCTGGGCTCAAATCAAAGGTTACGCAGCCCGCCACAATACTTCTCCGCCATTCGGCACAAAAAAGATGATGACCCTATTAAACGAAGCCTGCGGAAAAGTCACAAGAGATGACTGGGCGAAGGTCGTCGAAAAAACGTAAAATATTATTTTCGAAAACTTTGACCGAGATATCAGAATTGATACTATGATTGATAATAATATAATTATACATGTAGGCCAAAATGATCACGAAGACAGCACCTCCTCAAGCGAATCGGAGTCTGATTTAATTTATTTGAACCCAGTCGCAACTATTTTTCAAAATAATTTTATTGTTGTATTTTATATTCAATATTTCCGAATATTACTATCGTATTTTTATTTTCTTTGCGCTAGTTACATTCAGAAATTAGACGCCAGACAAACAAGTATTCAAGCTTATGTTACTCTTTCCTTGAGTCAGTTGAAAAAAGTAAATAATAGTGTTACTTATTGCCCATCACTGGCATTCTCTCAGTGGCCGGAGTTTAGTGACATTATTTCAAGGCTTATATTTAAACAAGTAGTAAAAAAATACTAAATGTGCAATCAAACCATGGTGGTTAGTATAGTATTTAGCATTTAGTAACAAAACAAATTATTTTTTAATAACAAATAGATAACTTTAAATTACTAAGAGAACGTCATTACGAAGCCTACTCCTTATTTCTAAACCTACCTTCATATTTGTTGCCATCGATTGGCTGCCCATTCAGTATTTTCTGTTGCTCATTTAATTATTTCTTTTATATAAATTGCAGAAACAGCACAAACTGAAAGTGTTCGCTGGCGCGCGTGTTTGCTTCGTGGGCTTTTCTGAGGATGAGACGCAGCATATGGCGGAGGTGCTGGCCAGCAATGGCGGCGCCGCCTGCCCGCTCGACGACCCCGACTGCACGCACGTCGTGAGTAAACCATACACAATTTTATAGCCTAGCTCTAACACAAACATGTGTACATTTTAGTGTTGTAAAAAATGACCGCTTAGCGTTCGAGCACTGAGAGAGTGTTTATGAATCTTTAAGACTCGACCCTAGTGAACGTTAAAGTTCAATTTTTTAATGTTTGATGGTGTTAAATCCTTGTGATTAAAAGTTTAAATCTTAAACGTTTAAGGTCAAGGTTGTTAGGATTCATTAAATCTAACAAATTCTCCAGCCCTTAGCATTCATTTTTTCAACACTATTTTACATTTTCCCTATTCCCATGAGTCCCTTACAAAGAAGTATGGCACATTTACTACCATGATTGTCTCTCATTGCATAGTAAAAGTACTGTATCGTGAAAAGTTTGATTTGATTGTTGCTAAAAGAGGATTATTGTATCAGAGTGAAATATCATGTCGGAATTTTACTTTGCTATTTATAATATTGCTTGTAAATAAATAACTTTGCCGTTGGCGTGGCCGTTAAAACGGAATCATGATTTTATTCCCATCGACAGCCAGTGGTAGTTATATTTTTACACACTGAAAACAAGTGTTGGGTGGTGTTAAAAATGAAATAACGTCTTACATATTCCTTAAAAATGTGAAATGAAGTGATTTACAATTATTGTATGGAAATTAATGAGCCTGCTTAGATATCCATATACAAACTGATGTGATTTACTGTGAAAACTAGTAAAACTGATTACTTACCACTTATTACTTACTTACTTGATTAGACTTAAAGTCTAATTGGTTAACATTATCGTTGGGTATTGATCTTCTAAATCACACTTGTATTTATTTTTATATCCTTTATTTTATTAGTTACTAATTCAGCATTATGAACTTAGCATGCACATAGTACCTTTGGGAATACAAGTCACTTAGTTTATTTACAATGTAGAGCACTTTAAATTGCTGGTGTCAATTCATTACTGTTACTTGTTTCCATTATTTTCTCAATTTCATCATTAAGGTTGCATTACTGTTATGTAATAGCAATTAAAATAACATAACCAAAACAGAGATACCACTGTTGCTTGTTTTCTAGTTTCCACATAATTAAATACTTCACACGTTTTTGACAATATTAAACGTATGTTCTACGCTTAGCATATTGTTTTAGTAAATAGACCTTTTAGATAGTTGCCTAAATAGTGAGGCGCTAACATCGCATCCCAACTCGTCCCATTCCGCACGGCGCCGGGCGCAGAGTCCACCCATTGTTCATTTCATTTTGTTTCGCTTTACACTTGATGTCGCCGCTTTCAACACTTTATGTTACCAAAACAAATTCAGTGAATATTTCGTAGAAGCAACTTTTGACTGATATAACTTTGACGCAGAGCGCACCATCATGTCATTTTTTGTGTGTGATATTTCTCAAGCCACTGATTAAAATTTGCACCTTGGTGTATTTGGTCAATCTGTCGTATTAGTATATTTTTATGGTTGTAGGTACAGTTCATTTTTTAATTCCGGAGACTAAAGTGACATTTCGTGCGTTGCTAGTTGCATTTTTAAAATGGTGATGGTTAGCAATCGGAACTAATAGTGAAACCGTATTTGATATTGTTTAAAAAAGGTTTTTCTGAAAAATCGCGTTTAGCTCGATCAAACTTGTGGGAAGCGATAGAATAATTCATTGCAATTAAAAATAAACATCTGGCAAAATCTCGTAAAGCCTCACCGAAAAGAGACATCTCAAAGTTATATTTATTACTAAAAAAATATATACATAAATATATATACTTTCTAGTCTTCATTGTCCTATTGCTGGGCTTCTCTTTCTGTTTTCCCAGGTTCAAGGTAAATTACAGAGTTCAATAAAACAACCATATTATTATTTATTAAGTATTTTGTTCGGATTCCGAAACAATAGATTCTGAGGAATTGATTACGAATATTGGGAATCATCGCTATCATCACCAGCTTCCAATAATAAATTTATCTGATATGTTGTCTATTATACGACCCTGAGGGCACCTTTTTTCTTCTTTAATTATGTGTGATATGCAATCTTTCCATCGCTTTGGGGTCACTTGACGAAGCCCTTGTTCAAAAAGTTTTATTATTTCTAGCGACATGCCCCATTACCTGAGCCCAGACCAACTCAATTGCGTTGAGCTAACAGTGATAAGGGGGCAGATGAAAAATGAATACGCGAATTATAATAAATTGTAACACAACCCAGCTCATACATATAAATTATTAATGATATAACATTTAATTGATCTCAAAATAAATGGGATTAAAAATTCTGATAAAAATCGTTTTCAACGTTATTTCATTAGGACAGATTCACAAATTTATCAGGATAGTTTTACCTTGTTTAAGGTTATAAAGTAGTCGTCAAGTTTATTTTTGAAACCCAATCTGAGCCTGGTTTATTTGGAGATTGAAAATTTTCATTTTCTTTGCGCTCCTTTAACACCTTTAACTTTGTTGATTGATGCTCACGATGTGACTCGGCCATTTTATTAACATAATCGTTTTTTCCGGCATTTTACTTGTACACATTAAGCATCACCTCTTTCTCCGTTGCGCTAAAAGGTCGAGTTTTGCTCTTTTTTCTCGGCGAAAACGACGACATTGCGACGTAGTAGATGGTTGAACATCTGCATCCATCTTATGGTTTTTTCAATAAGAAAAAACGTAACAATAAAAGTTGACAACAAAACTTAACAATAAAACAAAGCAAACTCGTACTGACGCAATGGAAAACCAACGAAACACCTGAGCACTCCGTAAGTTGAAGGCCGAATGAGGTAAACAAAATGGCGATTGTCATGGGTCAAGCGAACCGTTGGTTTTTTTATCAGGTTGGCACAGAGTGAATTTTAAATATTAATATGCTAAAAATATCTTAAATATGTTAAGTAATAACAACAGTTTTAATTAATGTCCTTTACGCACAATATAACAAAAAAATATTTCAAATGTTCCGATTCAAATAACCGGAACCATAACTACGCACGTTAATTTTAAGCAACATTATTTTCAAGTTCGACATTTGTGCTTGTCAATTTAGTCTCGGAGATTAAAAAACGAACTTTTCGACTATTAGAACTTTTTAGCTTTTAGATTTTCAACTAACTACCTTGTACCTTTTTCAATCACTTTCCTTTGTAACAAATTTTGCTTAATCTAGAGAAAAGATAGTTTATTGTTTTATGTACAAATGTAAACATATCAACAAAAAATAAATCTTCATTAGATAGCCGCTTTTCTGTATCTAACTGCGTCTGTCACGATGATCAATTTTATCGTTGTGCATGTTGTACTGGAATGGCTTCATTACATCATTGCGTGGTGTGTTTCACACATGTTTCAGGTAATGGCCAATGGGGAGACTTTCGGTCGTTCGCTTATCCTATCGCCCCATCCGAGCACTCCTAACACCTCAAAGCCCACTCGCGCTACACCTAACCGCTCCCAGTCCACTCCTAAAAGTTCTCTGTATCGTAGGCTGTCGGCGCGGCTCTCGGGTCGCCGCACTAGTCCCAGCAAACAGAATGATGTCGCTAGCGAGGAGCGCTCTCACGATGACCGGGTGCACAAGTTGCAAGTTGCAAGAAATAATATTAGAAATAAGCAAGCTAACAAATCACAACCAGACAACTTCAATGTAAGTTATACGGAGCAATCATTTACGAATGATTTGAGTTTTTACATCGACAACAATAAATCACATGTGGACCATGTGGAATTACGTAAATATGAATCTTATGACAAAGAAAATAGGGACATATCTCAGCTTATTCATGATGCTATTAAAATGAACGTCCAAGATAAAAGGGAAGTATTTAGAAATAAGTCTATGAATGTATTTAATTTAGTGGACGGCCTCAACGAGGCTGGATCTTTGCATTCGACTCTTACAAAGAGTTTATGCGACTTGGATTGTAAGGAAGAAACAGGGTTTTTATTACCTACGTCAACAGGAAACAGGGAACTGCAACAATCGACTACCACAATTTCCTCAGGAAAAAAGAGGAGTCGTAATTCCACTGATTCTAATTTTCAAGTTAGTCTAATTGATGCTAACGTGTCACCCGATAAATGCGAAGAAAGTAACTGGAAGTCAATCAAAAGATTGAAGATTAAGGATTCTTTTAAGTTTAAGAATAGGCCTACTATATTCAAAAGAACAAAAAAAGAATCTATTTCCAAACCCACCGGAGACATCACTGTAGAACCAGTTAGTCCTGAGAACGTGAAACCAACACATCCTGCAGGAGAATTCATAGCTTCTACATCATCACCTATCAGGGAGGACGACAACACGTCTCTATGCTCAATGAATACAAGCAAACAATCGGGCTTCTTTGATATCTCTTTTGCCTCTATACGCAGCTCTAAAACTGTCAAATCAGCATCGAAACTACGAAGGAGTGTAAAATCATTTACAGCTTCATTTAGAGGCGAAAGAAAAAAAAAGTACGAAAATAGAGTCGAGCGTAACACCGTACAAGTCAACGCGTGTCATCTACCTCCGGATTTGAACAACGTTTCGACTCCAAAGAGAGAAATCGATGAGATGAATTTTGATATTTCTCCAGTACAAGTGGACACCGTCGACAGTACCGATATGACAACTCCACTCAATGACAACCGCAATGTAGACGAATTAGACGAGTCTGCGATATTCAAAACACCTCAAAGCGTCTGGTATCGAACTCAGCGTCACTCAATCTGCGGCGGCGCGGAGCTGCGCACCGGCGCGTCCCTCCTCCTGCGCCCCACAAAACCCATTCCCACCCGGCCCGCAGGCTCCGCCCCCCGCGACCAGTCGCCGCCCGCCTCGACGCCCCCTACCCGCGATGCTCGCGCCATATCGCAATGCCATGGAATATCGCTGCCGGTACTAACACCATTTACTTCAGTATTACTAAATATTAGCATAAGTTATATAATGCAACAGGGGATACAAGCGATTATCATTATGTTCTTGCAAAATTTCGACGACCAATCTTGTAATTCTAAGTAGCTTCTCTCTCGTATGCATGCCTCTAAATAAAAATATTTTATTTAATACCACGAGGGCGCATGCACACAGGGTTGGGTTACTTCTTTTTAGGGGTAATTCATGCTAATTCATCTTAATACTATTAAAATAAAAATATACATTCGTTACTAATTGTATATATTATCAACTTACTGCTACAATGACTATGTTCTTGTGAATTTTTATGCAATATATTCGAAATTATTGTTTTGAACTTAAGATGTGTTTAACATTCATCATATGCATGTAAAAGCTTGATTAAACACCATCGTTTACTTTTTAACACCAACACAAATGAAATGCATGGGTTGCCCCTTTATGCTTGAGGATCATTGGACAGAAGAGTTATATGGTAGTTGGTGGTCACTTAGATTATAATATGTAACAGTGATTTAACACATTGCTTACGTATCCAGGTGGTGGATGAGCACAACACTGCAGTCGCGCCCGAGTGCTCGCAGCGCGTGCACGTCGTCAAGGCCGAGTGGTTTTGGGCTTCCGTGCAGAATGAGGAGGCGCAGGATGAGAGGGACTACTTGTTCAAAGACGTAAGTTTATTACTTTTTTAATTAACTTATTAAGTCTATTAATACGTATTGACGCATTTCATATTGTCTGTTTGCATACTTTAACCAATTACGTCGCTAAATCCTGTCGTCCATTGAATGCTATCTGTAATTTTACTTTTCTCAGTACGCTAAAGTGTCTTTCATAGACTAAAACCCAAAAGGGTCGATTTAAAATATCAATCGTTATCTTACCTGAGCCAGTATACTTAACAAGAATTCTTGGCCTAGGAACAATATAAGAAGATTGTTTTCGGTAGTACCTAGACAATGTGTCCCGACCGTTCATAAACTAAAACCCAGAAGGGTCAATTTTGAGGTATAAATCAATATCTTAACTGAACCGGTCATTGAATTACCAAGAATCGTTGTACCAACAACAATATACCAAGATTGTTTTCGACAGTTTCTGGGTGAGGTGTCCTAACGGTACATAGACTAGAACCCAAAAGGGTTGATTTAAGATATAAATCGACATATTAGCTGAAGAATCATTGGACCAGAAACAATATAAAATTGTTCTTGGTAGTATCTAGACGAGGTGTCCCGACGGTCGTCCGTGGGCGGCGCGGGCGCGAATGCTGGTGGCGGCGATGAGACGCCGACGGGCACGCCGTCGCAACTACAGCGGCTGCGCAAGCGCAAGCTGCGCGGCGGCGACGCGGCGCTGCTGAAGCGGCGCTCGTCGGTCGGCGACGCCGTGCTGCTCAACCTCTCCGGGAACCTGCTCGATTGCACGCCCTCACCGGACGGCAAGCAGCTCATAGAAGGTAACTATTACTATTTACATGCCTATCTCAAATATTTATTGCTCTCCATAGGCGCTGATCAAGCGATGCGTGTCTTACTATTCATGCAGTTCCATATGAGTATTTTGCTATCTTGACAGAACCATCAAGAACAGAACCGTTGTAAATATCATTTAGCGGGAATAAATTGATTAACTGTATTTTAAGGGTACATTTTACAACTTTATTATTTGTGTTTTAGCTTTGTACATCGAAATAACACTATAATGCTGAAATAAATTTCTATCGAGTTTTGTTGTATCGATCAAGACATCTATTTTGTTGTAAATCTAAAGTGATACAAATTTTTATTTACAATTTTAAATATTTCAAACTAGCTGACCCGACACACGTTGTCCTGTCCAAATTTCAATAAATTCATATAAAAATCCCATAGAAAAAAGCACTTTCAGTTTTTCCCAATTTTCCGGGCAACTTTTCCCATTTTTCTTTCCCTAAAAATCTTATTCGGGCTATTACGAACATTTAAAAAAAAATGGCCAAATCGATCCAGCCGTTCTCAAGTGATGAGCTCATCAACCAACAGCATTTAATTTTTATTTATATAGATTTTCATGGATATATTCTTAAAAATATAATTAATTTTAAATTAAATAATTGTCTTTACAGAATCAGAAGTGCCAGACAATGTCGTTCGGAAGCTGATGTCGCCACGGCAGCAAGTCTTCATGGAACTATTGCAGACCGAATCCAATTATGTTGGCATACTGCATACTATTGTTACAGTGAGTCGTTAATCTTTCTTATAAGTGTCACTATGCATGATAGCCAGAGAGCTGATGACGAATTTGGGGAAGGTATTTTAGGCACGTTGAAATTATAAAAAACAGTACTTATCAATTTTAGTGAATCTGCTATAAAAATTTCAGAGTGCCTAAAGTATATTTTTTGCGTATATTAATAAAACAAATTCGGGGCAGTCTGGTCATGCTTCAAAACCGTCCAAATAGTCTGGGATTTTTATTTCTGGATTCTATAAATGCTAAAATAAAAATAATTCCAAGTTGCTTAGAGGATGTTTTTTTGGATTAATTTTTTGCTAATGTCGTAAGCTGCGCAGTAGCGAAATAACCGCAAACGCCCTTCCAGACTCCATTCCAGATTCACTAAAATTGATAAGTACTGTTTTTTATAATTTCAACGTGCCTAAAATACTTTCCCTAAATTCGTCATCAGCTCTTGCACCATGACACATTTCATGGTTCGCATCTGAGGATTAAATGTTCTTTTTTTGTAGTTATATTTTATTACATTTTTATAGTCCTCAATTGGCCGACTTGATAGACTGCTTACAACCGTCTGAGGCATTCCCAGAACAATAATGTGTGTAGATGAACTCTTTTTATTACCATTATTAATAGTGAATTTCGTTATCACAGATGTTCAAACAACCTCTAGAAGAGATGGCCGAGGAGGACAGCAATAACGGCAAAAACCAATCGTTGCTCAATAACACGGAACTCAAAAATATATTTGGAAATTTACCGCCTATTTATGAACTCCATCAGTAAGTATGTACCTAGGACACACTGAAAGTTTTGCGTACCTGGCCAACCACAAATATCTGAATATGGAATTTGATAAAATAAAAAAATACAGGTTTTCAAAAATAGAACATAATTTAAATTTGTGGGAAATTGTTATTCAGTTGTTTTCAATATCAATTTGAAATTGAGAAGTCTCATTCAAAATGGAATTGGAACGAAAAGATTTTCGAGCCATGATTTTTTACGATTTTAATGTTCATTAAATGCGAATGAGTGTTGTTCTCGACTTCAAAGTGCTTTTGGTCTTGAAGCACCACATGTGAGCACCGTGAGACGTTGGTACGACGAGTTCAAACGAGGGCGTGTTTCACTCAGGGACGAGATTTGGGAAGGCCGTCCATCAACGGCAGTCACCGAAGAGAACGTGGCTACCATCAAGCATCTGATTGAGGAGAACCGACGTATCACTTACGAGGAAATTAGGCGTCAACTGGGGATCGGTATGAGTCAAATTGAAAAGATCCTGCATGAACATCTATGGGTCAGGAAGGTTTGTTGTCGATGGATCCCTCGTGAACTCACTACAGAGCAAAAGCGGGCGCGTGTGGTCTGATGCCAGGATATGCTTCGAAAATTCAACCACGGATGTTCAAATTCCGTCTATAATATCGTGACCGGTGACGAATCTTGGATCTATTGCTATGAGCCAAAAAGAAAGCAACAATCTTGCGAATGGGTCTTCGAAGGAGAGAACATTCCAACCAAATCTCGACAGACGAAAAGTGTAGGAAAACAAATGATTGCCTGTTTCTTTTGCAAGTCTGGTCACGTGGAAACTGTTCAACACTTCAAGAACAAAATACTCTCAATTCGGAATGGTATACAAGCGTTTGTCTGCCAAGTGTTCTGGAAAAAATTCGCGTGAGACGCCCGAAAAGCCATATCATTCTTCATCACAACAACGCGGCTCCTCACACCGCTAAGAAAACAAACGCCTTTTTGTGTACGAAGAGTGTCGAGCTTATGACTCATCCGCCATACAGTCCAGACCTGGTACCATGCGACTTCTTTCTATTCCCGAAAATCAAGGGTTTGATGCGCGGTTTAAATTTTACGGACGCAAACGAGGCGGTGGTGGCGTTCAACCAGCACGTAAATGACATGCCCTCCGATGAGTGGGCCTCCTGCTTCCAGAAGTGGTTCGAGCGTATGAAAAAGTGTGTCAAACTCAAGGGTGAATACTTCGAGAAACAATAAACATCTTACTTGTACAATAAACCATTTTTTATTCTAGTTACGCAAAACTTTCAGTGTGCCCCACGTATGCCTTGACTATGACGTCTTTGTGTCACTAAATAAATAAATACCATTCATCGGACATCACATTTTAGTAATTTTGCCATACTAGACGTGGCATAAGAGTGGCAATTTTAATAAATCTTAGGGTTCTTACAAATCTCATTATACTGTTTCGAAACTATGTATTATGAAACAGAAAGAAATTATTATACCTATTTATGTCTAAATCTTGTAGTATCCCTTTTTTTTTTTAAACATTTTACGCGGCTTAAAGTCAGATTCTTGATTATTAAAACAATATATTTTTATTTTCTAAAACTAGTAACTTTTTTTTTACAATTTTATAGAAGAGGGCGGAGGAGCAAGCGGTCCCACGTGATGGTAAGTGTTACCGCCGCCCATGGACACCTGCAACACCAGGGGGCATGCGGGCGCGCCGCCGACCTTGCAAAATCCTATTCACAGCTTTCTTGCAAGAACCCCATGTCGTAGCTTAATGGGAAGACCTCTCGAGGCAGTTCGTTCCACAGTCTACAGGTTCGCGATATAAAATAATTTTTGGACCGAACAGTACGCGACACCTCCGTATCGAGGAAATGCGGATGGACCGCACTTCTGTGACGGGAGGTGCGGTTGTAGAAACCCGAGGTGGGAATTATATTGAACAATTGTTCAGAGCATTGCCCATTGTACAGGCGGTAGAACACACAGAGAGATGCAACGTCTCTCCGAATGCCGAGGGGTTGTAAACCGCCCGTGAGATTGGGATCGTCGACAATACGAACAGCACGTCGTTGGATGGAGTCAAATGGATCTAATTGGTATTTCGCTGCGCCGGCCCAGAAATGTGAGCAATACTCCATATGGGGCCTCACCTGAGCTTTGTAAAGCATTAGGAGTTGCCCAGGGGTGAAGTACCGCTTCACTCTGCTCAGCACACCGAGATTTTTGGAGGCCATTTTGGCCTTATTTTCCAGATGACCCCTAAATTCGACTTTGCTGGAAATGTCGACACCAAGGATCCCAATACTCAATGATTCAGGTTCTATTAAATTACAAATAATCTACAAAAGAAACAACAACTATCAAGATTGTTTGTAGAACAAATAAATTCGATTACTGTCTAAAAATATTGTCATACAAAACGTTCCGGAGCTAAGGGTAACTTTGGAACATTGTGTCACGCATCTATTTATCTGACACTAACTATACTACCTATTTTAAGGTAGAGAAAAAAAATAAATAACTAAATTGATCTTTTATTATAATAATAAGATGTGGCGAATTGACGACTCCATAGCCCGCGTTGAGACAGCCGTGTGACATGGATGTCTCATCACGCATCTGCAGGTGTGGGGTGTCGTGCCACCCTACTGGGTTTCGATGTGGAGCACCACATTCGTTAATGCGGAGGCTTGAGTGATGATAGTATAGGATCGCTGCCTGAGGGTCGCCAGAGCACGTCCAGAGCTGCCGCCGGACGTGACAAGGCGAGCCAGCCATAACCGTAGACGAGGTGTGGGCCGCCCACCAGGCTTACCCACTCGTCCTCGTCCATCCTCTCCACCAAGTGGCTTAGTCAGGGCAGGGCCTATAGCATATATACTATATACATATATACAGGCCTATATAGGGCCTAGAGCATTCGGAACCCGCGCTGGTGGTCGTGAGAATCAAACTTCAACGCCATGCTCGCATATTTCAGGCCCACAGGGACCGAAACCAAGGGGACGGGTTATTGAGCAACAATGTACCGTGGGTTTCTGCTGATGGAGCCAAGTTTAGCTATCACGGAACAAAACCTGGCGGGTTGAGTTCGGTACATACAGCTGAAGAGGAATTTTTAGCGCAACCGAACTCGAACGACTGAGACGCGAGACTTCTTCGGCCGGACGACGCACCACTTGCGGATGTGGTCTCTTCCCAGCCAGATGGCGACGAGGAGACCGCACATACCAGAGCACATACCGGAGCAGAAGAAGGCTGTGGGAACAGTCACCCAGAATTTGGAGCACATGAGGAGCATACTGGAAGGGACCATTCTTGAGTATCGCGAAGTGCCTCTAGAATTGAGACCACGGATTCCCCGAGTACTTCTCAGCATCAAGGTTCGGGGTGTCGTTGAAGCCGTTAACAACATCCTGCCTCCGTTTTTGGAGGGCAGCGCTTGCTGATGGGATACGGATTCGATCACCGCGGATATTTGGTGCCGCTGTGGCGGTATGCCTAATAGCTGACGTCCGAATGCCGGGATCTTGACACACTACTCATTGGAGTGCATAATATACTAGCCTGACAAAGAAGAGTCGAACCACGTATCACTAAGGCCAAGGTCTTCATCGGCAAACTGACCAGCTTCAGGTCGGATAATACGAGACCCAGAGTCATGCGCTTTGTCAGGGAAGTGTTCTTTGGTTTAAAAGTTATTTGTCAAATTATGGTAAAAATCAGATTTTAGACTAAACTTCGTAACTGCTAAACTATTAGGTCTACCATCATGTTTTTTTTCTGAGCGTTGTTCAATAATGGACCTTACGTACCACAATATCGCTTTGAATCGTGACCTCCATAAATTTCCAATGTTTTCCCTTTTACGAGTATGGAAAACTATTAAAATTATTCTCCCATCATGTCGATCGATCAATAGCTGATGGGTGTGATGTGATTATTCCGCGCAATATTGCACTTTCACATCGTGAACATGGGAAGCCATATCACGCATTCCAAAAATTGCCTTCAAAAATATTTTCGCTAGACTTTTAGGTGGAGTCTACTTTTCATGCCATATAAAATTATATGTCAGTTTTTGAGATTTCTTTTATTGTAAATTGTATGTAAACCGTCGTCTGTTACCGGCCCTGTTTATTAACCACTGCTGCACATGAATGAGCCTTCTAATCCACATTGTCTTGTGCATGAGGGATGTATGGCCTTAAAACGCCACGGTATCCAAGAGGATTGGCGGAGTCCACTCTCAGATGTTATCTAGTTCGTCAGGACTTGTGTAAACCGCTTAAGGGCTTGTGATAATTAAATATAAAGGCGTAGGATGAAAGACTTTTGTTATCCTTTATTTTTACTCAACGCCTCAAAATAAGTTGAACTATAAAGAGCATTTTATGTTTTAATGCATGTTCAGCGTACGCCAAACTATAAAAAAATATTTTATTACTAATCAATTAAAATAATATAATTTAAGTTTATAATCAAAACATTATATTAACAGTTTAACCAGTGATATGTTCGCGTTTTGTAAACATTTTGTACTGTAAATCGGGCCTAAACGCGTAACAAACGAGAGTTTTGTTATAAATAAATAAAATGTAAGAACTTAGTGTGAGTGGTGTCGGTTGTGTGTGTCTGCAGGCGCATGCTGGAGGAGCTGCGCTACGCGCAGGCGCACTGGGGAGAGGAGGTGAGCATCGGGCAGCTGATGCTCAAGTACACGCCCGACATGCTTAAGGCTTATCCGCCTTTCATCAACTTCTTCGAGAACACCAAGGAGATGCTGCAGCAGTGCGATCGTGAGAACCCTAGGTACGTATTCTAGATTAGTATTCGCCCACGACTTCGTAACTCCGTTCGCTCGTTATAATTCAATTTGATTCGGCTTCATTTAATTGAACGCAATTAAACCCGGATTACCTGAGCAGTACTTGTATCAGCCCATAATGTCCACTGCAGGACACAGAGCTCCCCTAGTAAATCACTGGGGGGTTTCGGGCCGTAATCCACCCCGCGGGTCCATTGGGGATTGGTGGATCACATACTCCAGATTCTTTGTTTTAATTTCTGAACCTGAGCAGTACTAAACACTAATGTCGTCCGTGTTTCACTAATTACAGTAGTATGGATTACAGTTTAATTGCAAACTTAATTATCACACGTTTTATATATAAAACATTTTTATTCATAACAATTGACAATTATACAATATAAAAACTACTGTTTCCAAAAGTAATCATTGATACCAAAAGTTCTAATCACAGCTTGATTTATCTGCTATATTGTAATTTTTATTGTATGTACATTTATCACATTTTTTTATATAATTTATAACTTTAGTCTTCATTGTATTTTCTTTTTACAGATTTCATGCATTCTTGAAAATCTGTCAAACAAAACCGGAATGTGGAAGACAAAGTTTACAAGAACTCCTAATAAGACCAGTGCAGCGATTACCTAGTATAAGTTTATTACTTGATGGTGAGTTGTATTATCAAAATGTTAATTAATTCTGTCATTTTTATGTTTTGTTTGTTATCAGTCCAAATATAATATGTGCATCTTTAACTCTTTTCGAAAACTACTCACAGCTAATGCTTAGTTGAATACTATTTCCGGCATTAAATATAGATACATCTGAGTTCTTAAATAAGAACAGTTTTATTTATTGTTTTTGTTTTATTTTCCTTATCTTTTTAACTTTTATTGTGCATTGAAATAAAGGAATATTTACATCTTCTTACCATTAGCTGTTATATTGCTAATGGATTTAGATGTTGGCGGCGCGATTTACTTAACAAAGTGTCATCCAGACATCCTTCTTTCATTAAACAGAATATTGTGTCATTATGATCTAGATAGCCCGAGCACAGGCCACGGTCTTTTTGGACTTCTATGGCATAACACCGTGGTCGAGACTCTGCTTCTCAGTTTGTTGCTCAACCAACTGTGGCATAGAATTTATGACAACAAAAATATGCGCTGTAAATTTATAAAAGTAAAAACGTAAATTTATATATTTATTTAATATTTAAATAAATAAATAAAGGTACTTTTTGAGACAACATAATCCACTTGCCACCAGATAGACCATCTGCTTGTCTGCCATCTTTTTTCTATAAAAATAAAGTAGTAGTATATAATGTGCCGTGTTGCAGATATACTGAAGCATACGCACAAGAGCAATCCGGATCACGCGGCGCTGGGGCTGGCGCTGGCGGGCCTGCGCGAGGTGATGTCGCACATCAACGAGGACAAGCGTAAGACCGAGGGCCAGCTGCAGATGTTCGACATTTACAACGACATCGACCAGTGCCCGGTCAGTTAAACCAAATTCGTAAAATCGTATCAAAATCAAGCATGTCATGTCACGAGTAAATTTTACTGATAGGAAACCACTCACCAATGAAACAAAACATTTCCCTTAACTCGATTCACCACTTTTGACAATTTTTTACAATTAATTATAGCTCAATTAGGCATTTTTGCGCTTTGTAACAACGACCTGTAAGTCACACGGGTCAGAACAGACTGAACGAACAGCGCCAGAAATAAGCCAACTTCGGCCACGCAACTACACGCAGCTTACGTTATCTATTCCTATATACACAGCACACTTCTTATGCACTCTTATTACATTAAGGACGGATCTTGAGTAATGTTACTAATTCGTTTGTATAACATATACATTCAACCTTCATTGGCAGCTTCTTGCCCCGCAAGCCTCTGTGCTTTCTCCTACACTGTTTCTGCTATATATCAACGACCTGTTACAGGTGTATAACATGCGTTGTTATGCAGATGACAGTACTGGGGATACTTTGTTTAAGGGTCATGCGAATATACTTCGGACCGAGGCGGAAGAGAGTCGCGTATGGCTTGTGTACGAAATCGAGAACTCCTTAGACCGACCGAATTGGGGTAAACTTAACTTGGTCCAATTTAACCCCAGCAAGACACAAGTCTAGTCTGCATTCACCGCTAAGAAAGCTCCATTTGTCGTGGCACCTCGATTTCAGAACATTCCACTCAAGATTTCGGTGAGGTTCCTTGTCGTCGATATTTCGAGCAAAGTAGAGTTTCGGAGTCATCTGGCGAGCAAGACAAAACTTGCTAGTAAAAAGCTCGTTGTACTGAATAGAGCAAAGCAGTACTTCTCTCCGGGGCAACGCTTTTCGCTTTATAAATCTCAAGTTAGAACCCACATGGAGTACTGCTCACTTCTCTGGGCCGGTACACCGAAGTACCAGCTGGTCCCCCTTGACTCCGTCCAATGACGTGCTATCCGAATTGTCGACGATCCCACTCTCACATGTGGTTTATAATCGCTCAGCATCCGTAGAAATGTTGCATATCTCTGCATTTTTTACCGCCTTTATAATGGGGAATGTTCTAAAGAGCTGTTAAATTTGATGCCAACTTCGGGTTTTTACCATCGTACTGCTCGTTATCGTCGTGCGGTTCATCCGCACTTCCTTGACATAGAGTCGCTGCGCTGCGTACAGTGCGATCAAAAAGACACTTTATATCGAGAACCTGAAACTTGTGGACTAAACTAGCAACTGAAGTATTTCCATTACGTTACGACATGGGGCTCTTCAAGAGAGCTGTGAACAGGATTCTGCAACGTCGGCAGCGCACCCGCAAGCCCCCTGTTGTTGCAGTTGTCCATCAGCGGCGGTTACCACTTACAAACATGTGGCCCCTCGCTTGTCTGCCTTCTATTCTATAAAAAAAAAAATTCATCTGTTTTGTAATCATTATTTATGTTTTTTTTGTAGCCCCATCTCGTATCGTCGCACCGGTCATTCGTGTCTCGCTGCGAAGTGGTGGAGCTGTCAAAGGAACTGTCCGGCCGTGGAGATCACCTCGTACTGTTCCTTTTCACTGACACCATGGAGGTGTGCAAAAAGAGGTCCAAAGTGAGTACTACTTTCGCGAAAATTTTGTAATTTATGAATGCCATCTAATTTCAATACCTGACTTCGCTAAGACAAATTTTACAAGAGACACTAAAGACGTAATTAATATACAATATATTTTAAAACAGATAAAATAAATTTGAAAATCCTGTTTTTGCAAATGCACATAACTTTTCTTTTGATGTAAAACATTCTTAAAACAACCATTACATATAAAATTCATGGAAATTATTCCCCAGACTGTCACGGAACTGCACACAATACTGCACAAAACGCTCTTTCTGTCTTTGGTACACCTTCCTCCTCCCATCATTACCATACAGCATAATCTTGAATTCATCAGTGAAGAGTATCTCACTGATAATCTCTATACATTCACTATAATTCTATACATTTGAGTCGCCTCAAATGTATAGATGAAAACTATACCTTTTCTATTCATTAATACTGGGCGTTTTTCTTCTAAAGTGCTTGTTTCAATTTTACTAATTGCTGACAGTAGACATCAGAATTAATCGTTTGGCCATGTGGCAAAAGCTTGTATTACACAATGTCTTTCCAGTTCCACCATACACATAACATGACTTTGTTCAGAGTGAGGCCTGGCTTTGAGACTATTTGTGATGGCTCATCTCGCTTACACGAAGATCATGTTCGAACATTGTTATCGTAGGTGATCCACTTCTCATCATGTGTTACCAATCTCTTCAGAAATGGATCTATTTCAAATCATGCGACACCCAAACATAGCTTATTACAAAATTCAGTCTATGCAGGTGATCCAAAACTTGAGTGATGAATATGCTAAGCTCTTCCATTCTGAATATGCTAACCATTTGATAACTGCTTATGTGTCGATCTACTTCAATTTTTTCAATGATAATATCAACATTTACCTTAATAGGACGACTACAGCGAGGATCATCATTCACATCAAAATTACCAGACCTGAATCGACTGAACCATTTTTTGCAGTAGTTTTAGATAAAGCGTTTTCTCCATAAACACTACAAATCTCTTCTAGAAGATTCATACTAGAAGCATTCATACCCTTGTCGAAAAAAAAATGTAAAACATATGTAAAGAAACTATATTTCTTTAATTCGTACAGCGCTCTTCTATCTGTAAACAGTGACCATGTACTGTACATCATAGATGGCGCTGTGAGTAATGGCGGCCCTCACGTTTGGAAGAGCAGCTGATGTTTAGTTTTGACAGAAGTCACCATCATTCATTATATTGTTAGATTTAAGTATAAAAAGTGTATAAAAAGGAATTGGCAATTTAAATAATAAACTTTAAATGTCGTTTCTTTGTTTTCAGGTAGGATTTAAGTTAATTAGTGTAATTTTTATTGTATGTACCTATGTAAATACTAAAATAAAAAAACTTTGTTTTCAGAGCAACACAATTGTTTATTAGATTCCAATTCCTAATAAGTTTAGAGGTATTGCACTATAAAAACTCCGACTTTTTATAGTCTAATAATAATAAACATTTAAAGTTTATTATTTAAATTGCCAATTCCTTTTTATACACTTTTTATACTTAAATCTAACAATATATTGAATGATGGTTTAGTTAACATGACCATCCCAAATGCGAAACTCTTTTCATATGCAGATGATACTGCAATAATATTTACTGGCAAATCTTGGAGTGAGGTTAAGATCTTTGCTGAAAAGGGTTTGGCACAAATAGACAACTGGCTTAAACTGAACTTACTAACTCTGAACACGAAAAAGACAAACTACATATGTTTCGGCATTTCGGATGGTACACAGCCCAAAGATGATATGTCGCTCAGGATCCACTCATGTTTGTCTCCAACCTCGTCAGTCTGTGGGTGTCCAGCAATAGATAAGGTTGCTCAAACTAAATACTTAGGAGTTATTCTCGATGAACATCTTAACTGGTATCCGCAACTTGAACAAGTCATAGGTAGAGTCAGGAAACTAACATGGATCTTCAGGGCGCTGAGGCACATTGTACCAGGGAAGAACAACCAGTCAAACTCCCGTAATATCTTAAATGAAATATATATATCCTTGGTCCAATCTGTCCTAGTGTACTGTGTTTCCGTTTGGGGTGGGTCAGCAAAGAGCCGTTTTATTGAACTGGAACGTGCTCAACGTGCTCTAATTAAGGTTATGTATTTCAAAAAAAAACAGATTCCCCACTAGCAACTCCATCTGTTCAGAGATCTACTATCGGTCAGAAAATTATACATCCTGCATATCACACTAAAAAACCATAAAATATTACCTTATAAGACAAATAAAACAAATAGAAGGAAAAAAGCTGCTGTAGCAGAATACGTAATAACAAGAACTTCATTTGCGCGCAGACAGTTTTACTCCAAATCTTCGCATATTTACAATAAATTGAATAAACAACTAGACATTTACCCTAAACTTTACCACGACTGCAAGAGAGTAAATCACAAATTGGCTTAAGACCTTAACTTATAATGAGACAGAGTTTTTGTTACAATAATCTTATAAATACAAACACAAACACAATACGCACACACACACACAGACACACACACACACACACACACAAATACATATATATATACACACAAAGAGAGAGAGAGAGAGAGAGCGATGAGATTTACACCCTGGTTTTGATTTCTTTCATGAATGTATTAACATACACCTGGTTTCATGAACACCAAGTTTCCTCTTATCTTATCTTATTTTATTTTATTTAAACATAGCACACCTTTTAACTTTGCAATCATTACCATGTACACCATAATTTTGGTTAACAAGACTTATTTGATTAACTAAATATTGTAGTAGTTTAAGCATAACACATACTCATGTAACCTAAAGGAAGAGCGGTGCCACCCAACACAGGCATTTTTGCTTACCGGGTGGCTCCATCACTTAGATCATAGACAATGTGTGTTTTATGAAATAAAGAATTTGAATTTGAATCTAATTTTCTCCTTATTAAGTTCCATTTTAAAATTGTTAAAAAATGTGATAAGATAAAACTTTTAACTTATAATTTTAATTTGCCGCCATTACAAAAAAGTCGGCTGTCAAACGGTTTATCACTTTCTCGCCAGTGATCAGTGTTGCTAGAAATAATATAGGACGCTAAAGTCATACGTTCAAAAAGGCAGCGAACATACCTAACTGCCTATTGTGTTTTCATTAAGAGCAAAATTTTTTATAACAATCGGTGGTTAAAATCAAAATATACGTTGGAAAAACACGGAGCGCTATGGGCACGCGTCCATGACGCCATGGCGCCAGCTCCGTGGAGTTAGCCGTTCAAAATCGAGATATTTCGCTATACCTGGTGTTATTCGATTTTTGCATAACGATTTAAAGCAATAGAAATAAACTTATTGTTGTGTTCTTGTCAAAACATGCGGATATTCCCTATTTTTAGTATGTATCAAGATTTTGGTGAAAAGTGGAACTCCACTACAAATCGGTAACTGTATCGGAAACAAATCGGTATTTGTACTGGATAGTACAAATCGATACCTTAATTTGCAGTGTCTAGAATTTTTATTTGGTAGTGTTGTTAAAATGAGCTCTGAACGCTTCAGCACGCGAGTGCTGGCGCGCTGTATTAGTGCTATTGAACCTCAACGGTTTAACTACAAGAATTTAAGATCATCCAATATTAAAAATTTGGACTATAACGCTATAATAGCCTCTAACGCTAGTCTCTTCAACGTCCACCGCTCGTTTTTACGACACTATTTATTGGTCTGTTTCAGGCCTTCAACAGTAAAAGTCCAACGAACGGTACAGGTACGATGCGACTGGGGCCGAGCAAACCCTATCGGCACATATCGCTGATGCCGCTCAGCACCGTCAAGCGCGTGGTCGACATCCGCGAGACCGACGGTCAGTGACGTGACGACACACATATGTTCACACACACGCACTTACCCACGTAATAGCAGTCAACACTAGAGAAAAACTATTGACAAACGAGATAAGTAAGTCCTCGCCTGCGAGTTTGCAGGGCTGGGGTGACGTTGTAGAGCGTCGCACGCGATGTAAAGAACACACCTACCGCCCGCTCTCTACGCAATATCTGCGTCACTCCGCCCCACACCCCTACAATTGCGCAGGCGAAAACTCATCTTATTTGTCACCATTCAGGCATCCAAGCTTGAATTGAACACGGATTCAAAGATTGAATTAGACTCTGAGTATTAAACTATTTCGAATTCAAAACTTGAATTGGACTCGTGAGTCCAGTATTCAGGATTCAAAGTCTGAATTAGACTTTGAGTCTAGTATATAGAATTAAAAAGTTTAGATTGGTCTCTGAGTCCAGAATTCGAAGCATGAATTGAACTCTGGGTCTAAAGTCGAGTCGAGCACGAGTCTTCCTTATAACGACCGAGCCTTAAAGTCTCAACGCTCGATCGGTATCAGGAAAACTCGTGCTCGACTCAAATTTAGACTCGGAGCCCAATTCGAGCTTTGCCCTGAATAATGGATTCGAGTATTAAGACGCGAGGACTCCGTCTTTCATATCACTAGCCAGCACTAGGTGCCAAAACTATTGTTTGTGTCGTATGTTGACCAGTGTAACTAACTGTCTGTCGCAGACTGTCACAACGTGTTCGCGCTAATGTGCCGCAGCAACCAGGAGTTGAAGGAGAAGCTCTACTCGTTCATGATCACAGACGAGACGATGGACAAACGGCACTTCTTGCGGCAGCTCTGCCGGCAGATGGCTAACACTGTTTGCAAGGCTGACGCCGTAAGTTCATTTTATTTATTATTTTATTTTAATTATATTACATGGAAAACCAGCAGCCTAAAATGAATCCCCATAAATAGTATTATACAATGCTGTACGATCATACTGTATTGTAATGTATACACTGATATTGTAACAAATGGTTCTCCGCCAAATTCCTAAACCAGAACGGTCGCATTCTGCCAAATTGTTGTGATAAATCTGTCACTAAATGTACCAAATTATCGCACGCGACATATCGAACTATTGTACTTACCAAACGTTTGTGCATGCACAAACTCTATGCAAACCAAACTATGCACAAAACTCAGTTTTGTGTCGTGCATACAATAAATTTTATTCAGTACTAATTAAATTATATTCTATTTATCAAGGGACCCCCTTAAGGGGAAAATAATTAAACTCCTTCGCGGATGGAGTGAAGCGTTCTCATAATGAAAGAATAGCAGTTCATGACTTCACTCTGTTCGCGCATGAGAGCGCACGATCATACACGCACATACGTGTAAATGAAGATCTTTGTACTTCATTCCTAATTGACTATAGTGGTGGCTATGTGGAGTTTGAGCCAGTCGATGGTTACTCTATGGTTGAGCCAATGGAGGTTTGACAGAAGGGCTTGTCATTTTTTATATCAAAGATTGTTATATCGAGGTTTTACAATTGTGTCTAATGACAAAATATAATAAGATATTGAGAATTAAATTAGAGAATCAATAGCATTAAATGTTGTTTCTCTTTTCAGGTAAGATTTGTACAGATTGTAACATGTTGTTTTGATGTCAATTGTATATTGCCACATTTGGTTTAATAAAAACAATCTCTTTTCAGAGCAACGCAATTTGTTTTGATTTCGAGATTTATCTCTAGTGCTTGATAAAGCACATTATATACGTATACACACCACACAAACACACACACACACACAGAATATAAGATATCTAAGTAACATATATAAGATATTAATAGATATTATGTTTGATAACTTAGTGTAATCCTGTATTGACCCCGGTTTTATTTGTTTTAATTTATGTTTATATATACAATATATATATACTCTGTTGTATCTCTGTAGGCTTACCAATAAAGATAAATAAAAAGAACATTTTCTGTAGTATGTATCGTCTTAATGGTCAAACTAATTTATGAAATCGATATTATCTTATGTCCAACACAAAACAATAATAGTAACGTAGTAGATGTTCCTGTGGTAATTTACATTGCGCAGCCTCCGCAATCGTGTGACTAACACGCATTGCGGATGTGTGTGCCGCCATAATGGTTAAAACATTGTGCCCAAATGTAACCCAGTTGCATCCAGTTTTTGAAATTCGCCGCATTCTATTTGTCGATCTTGAAAAATGCACGCGTATATCCGCAGCCCATTCCTATCGTAGATTTCCACTAGTCAACGCAACATTGTCTTTGACATCGTGTCGTCAGTGTTGCAGAGTCAGTGTTAATGAACTTTGCCCCTTTATTTTCAGTCAACACCGTCGTAACATTCTCCCTGTTTTCGACTTTCAAGACACGAACAGTACAGTCGTGAGAAGTTTCACAAATAAATAAACGTTTCGCCCGACGTTTCGTAGTACGGTTCTTTACGTGTCTTTACACAATGAATCTTAACACCACTAATAAAACGTAGACATTAAAGGGATTCACTGTAGCGGTTACGCGATTATCAAACTTTTAACGTCACATACCCCAACATCACAAGACCGTGCGTAAACGCGAAACATTCCAAGATTGTCAAAGATTCAAGATTGGACATTGTCAAGACCCCGCCCTGTGAACGAGAGAAGCGCTTCAGCACATTTAAAATAATAAAAACGCTCCCGCATACGCCTTGCGGTGTATTTGGGCACCTGCAAGGAATCCATTATGAAATTGTTGATTATGCTCAGGACAAATTTCTGGCGTGCCTGGAGTCGCATCAGTTGGACATCGACACGAGCGACCTGGCGCTCAGCACGCTCTCAAAGGTGTCCAAGTTCGCGGCGCGCACGCGCATCAAGGTATGTCCACAATACCACAGCAAACTAACAACTGTTTTTAACATTACCATGTAAAAGGTAGTTTTCACAAACTGATATTGGACATCTCTTACACTTCTATTGTGAAAATGCTTTGAAATTCAGTTTATGTATAATAGACATCAGGATGCAGGAGCATCGTCTTGTGCTGAGTTATATAAACGATTTTAAATGTAAATATTTTAGAGATAACGAGGGTTTGTTGATCAAGTTTGTGAAAACAGTTTCTTTACACCTTGTATTATTAATTCACAAAATAAGTTAATTGCTGTAAAACTGTAGAGGACCAATCTTGAAGTAATTGGGCATGATTTAGTGTACTTTGTATATTGAAATGTAATTAGCTTAGCTTGCATTCATAGAAATAACATATAAATAACCGTAATTAATAGGCAGTTGTTACATGGATTTAAGACAGCTATCCCAATTTGTATCAAAATTAAATTTTCTGTGTAACTAAGGCATGAAAGCGTATTTTTCAATATGTTTTGCATTGCCAATCATGGAATAGTCATCCAATCATCACATTCTTCAAAATTGTAACTTATCTAATAGATAAAAAGACCAGTGTTACTATATTCCAAATTTCCATTTTGAATTCGCACAAATTGTCTTTTACAGTCACTTCAATTTACGTGTGATAATGTTGAACTTGACTGTGATAAAATTAATGCGTCGCCGCAACACTTCGGTGTTATTTATCAGCCCCGATTTGTTGGATTTTATTGCGATGTATAAAACGTAAGTGTGTGTACGGGCGGGATGCAAGTGGAGGGGTGTAGTGTATCATAGTGTAGAGTTGTGTAGCGTAGTGACGGTGTAACGTACGTGAGGGGTGTGTGTTGTAGCTGGAGGCGCTGGCCGGGCTGAGCGGGTGGCTGCGCGAGCCGGGCGGCGGGCTGCTAGACACTTGGGTATTGCGCGCTCACTTACTCGCACAGGTCTGACGCGCCGCGACACCACACTCCGCCCCCGCATACTATACTAAACACGCGACCACGGCCTCCGCACACAGACACTACACAGATATACATACTACCCTTCTTGAAAAAAGGCACTAGTGCATACACAGGGTGACTAGGTAAATTTTGAGTTACTCAAATTTCAGAAAGAAAACCGTTTTTAATTCATCATTTATTTGAAATTCCAATTCCAAAAGCCATTTAGTCAAAACGAAAAAAATAAAAATGTATTCACCTTTTTATTACATTTCGCGCTCTTTTCTTTGCAGCTGTGGAATTCGAACAAGAACATTTTCGTGCAATGATGTTATACGATTTTAAAATTAGTTTAAATGAAAGTGAGTGAAAAGATTTAGTATCAGCTTTTGAGGACCTCGCACCGTCCCGTGCAACAATTTTTAGATGGTTTTCTTAATTTAAACATGGAAAATTTTCCTTGAAAGATTATGAGAGAGGTGGCCGTCCCGCGACTTCTGTAACGAATGAAAACATCTAGGTGAAAAAAAAAATGTTGCACGAAGACTCAAAAACTACCTACAAACAGATAGAAAAGATTTAAGATTGCATCGCCGATCATTCATGAAATTTTTCACCAACACCAAGTCAAGAAGCTTTGTTCGCGTTGGATTCCTCATTCACTGATTGCTGAACAAAAACAAACTCGCGTGATATGGTGCACGGAAATGATTGTAAAATTCGAAAATGGAGACTGACGGAATATATTTAATATTATTACTGGAGATGAGAGTTGAATCTATCAGTATGATCCACTAACTAAGCGGTAATCAATGGTTTGAGTTTTTCCAGACGAAGAGCTTCCCAGGAAGATCAAACGTGGGCGCAGTTTGGGCAAAAAACTTGTGGCAACATTGTTCTCTGCGGGTGGCCATTTAGCGAAAATTTCTTTAGATGCTCAAAAAATTGTTAATGCCCAATAGTACAGTGAAGTGTGTTTACCAACCGTATTCGACGTGTTTAATCAAAAACATCCTAAAGCAGGTTTGAGAGGGCTTTTCTTGCATCATAATAATGCATCATCTCACAAAGCAAAACTACCTGTTCAAAACTCTTGCCTAAGAAGAGATTTTGAAGACCACAGATATCCAAAAATTGAGCCATCCTCCTTGTAGCCCCGATTTAACTCCATGCGACTTCTTTTTCCAAAAGTTATGTTTGGAGTCCGTGGCATTTCTTTTGACAGCCCTGAGGACGCTCGGACGCTTTTATGGCACCTGTTAAGGACCTCGCTAAAGAAGAGTATCGCCAGTGCTGTAAATCTTGGTTTAGACGAATGAATCGCTTTATAGGGACTAATAGAGAGTATTTTGGGAAATTGACATAAAAATTTGTGTTGTAACCCAAATATTTTTTTTGTATCTCAAAATTTACCTAATCACCCACGTATTGATGACATTGGAAAAAATGCAAAATAAATAGGAAAAATCAAGCTAAAAACTTGACGTTTTTTACAAAAAAAAAAATACTATTGTTAATTGTCTTTATTTTTAATTCTCGAATATAATGTTAATTAAGCTTTGATAAAAAATGTTACAGATAGCTTTTCTTAACAGTCTTAACAATTTTATTATAATAAAAAATACATCTCAAACAGAAATGCAAGCGCAGAACAAATAATGTTATGGAAATTCAATACAAAATATCATAATATCTCGACACGGCGATCCCTGTTGTCTGTGTGCGAAAGCCTTTACCGTCTATTTACTGCTTCCTGTGTTGACCATATTTGAAAATAAACAAATATATCAGTATTGGCAGCTCCATCTGCACATTATTACTCTTTGGTGCAGGAACCAGCGCGGCTGCGTGCTAAGGGAATTAAACATTATAATCTGCTTTTAATGTGTAACGATCGATACAGAGCTCTGACGTCATTGTAGTGTTGTTTGGCGATGGATGTGAGTCAGGGCCGTGCGAAGGGAACAATCACTCTGGGCACAAGCTTTTATGAAAGAAACCAGTAACTTAATTAAATATTAAAAGAGAAAAATAATCCTGTACCCCAGTCGAAGTTGATCCTCAGTATGGTGGTTTCTTACTTTATGACTCGAGTGCGAGGGGGTCGGAGGAGTGAATGTTTCAAATTAATGCTTTGCTTTGATTCATTTGATATTAACACTTTATAGTGAGCGTGCTATACTTTCAAGGTTTTTGGTGTCTTACATGACTTCATTTAGTGTGTATTTTCATCTTTCATGTTCAATGGTTTCATGTAACGTCTTAGGCGTCGAACACACGGTATCGTTGTTCGAAACCAACAGTTACGTGGCTAGTCGTTGCGACGTAGTAGACGTTGTAGTCACACTACTGATCGATAAGACGTGACATACCGCAGACGATCGATAAAATCAGTCGCGGTGTCAGTCGTAATGCCATATAGTCCCGGAACGAGTTGAATGCGCGAGGAAGGAATGTGACCGTTTTATGTCACTTGTTTTTAGTGTTGTACTACCTACAATGATGTTAGTGAAAGATAGGTATATCGATATTGGTAAAAGTCGATATTTTTAATTTAAATATCACGGTCAAAAATAAAACACGACTATGTAATTATAAAAAACATCACTTATTTTGTACTATTTTTATTTACTTTCATTATTTATTTATTTATTATTTATCACACATTAGATAATATAGTAAGTAGGTATACATAATTTTTAGTTTTAAATAGGTATTTAATATTTAGTTTTGAAAAATAAAGTTACTAAAAAAAAAGGAAAAAATTCAAAAATTACTAATTGAGAAATATATATATAAAAAAATATTATAACAACAAAAATCTACTACGCATTACATTATTAATAACAATAAAAAATAACTTAAAAAAATAACGCGCGCATTAAGCCTTTTCCGGGACAGTACATACGTCGACATATAAAAAATGCTCCCGTGTGCATAGACGTGAGCTATTTGCGGCCGCGAGCAACAGCGACAAGACATTTAAACATACTACTAGCTACTACTGTCCGCCCAGTCGCGGTTGCGCGAAACCAGCGACACCGTGTGCCCGAACTCCTTAATTGTACTTACATTCATTTACTAATAAAAATTTATGGCATGATGATGAATGCTAATAGAATCACAGAAACGTGTAATGTAAATATTTATAAATTTTGTACAAAGTAAATCTTTTAATATACATCTTTTTTAATACATTGTCATACAAATACTGGCTTTGGTTTTCACAACGATGTTGAGTGTGAAGGGGTGGCATTAAGAGTGCGTGTGTTGTGTGCAGGTGGGGCGCGCGTTCTCGTTTAACAAGACGCCGTCGAAGCTAAAGCGCGCGATGTCCTCGATGATCTCGCCGTTCGGCTCCAACTCTAACCTGACGCCCGCTTCACAGCTCGAGGGGCTCAAGCTCGCCAGTTGTAACAATATTAACGTAAGTACGATAGGTCAAATTAAAAGTTCTTAGAACTGGCCATTTTACAATACGATAGAAAAGAAGAAAATCGAATTTTGAAAATGGAACTCATTTTGTCAAACCCTATTAAATTTTTGAAACTGCCTTTTTTATATCTGGCGCCAATTTGAAAATTAAGTGTTTGCGGAAAAATGAATTTAACAAGAGAACATTTTCGTTCAATGATTTTTTATGACATTCGTTGCGGTCTAAACCAGTCTAAAAGTTTTGATAAAGTTAGAAACTGTTGGATAAAATGAAAGAATTAATTCTCTCAGATTGGAGAATTAAGCTGTGGGACACCGCGAGAGATATTGGCATTAGCAAGGAACGAGTTCCTGTAATTATTCATGAACATTTAGAGATGTCTAAGGCGAGCGCTCGTTGGGTGCCCAGAATGCTGACGCCGTTTGATAAACAGCGACGCCTCGAAAGTAGTGAGGCATTATTAAACATGATTAAAGATAAAGAGGAAGAAACAACCACTTAAATTCAAGTTTCGGCCATCGGCCCGCAAGCTGATGGCAAACATTTTGTGGGATGTGGGGGGAACTATTGATAGATTACCTGGCAAAAAATCCATCATGCTACTTTAGTAAGCATAGTTGCCGACTTGCTAGGCCAACTGCGAGCAGTGATAAAAGAAAAAAGAAGAGGCAAACTCTGTAAAGGAGTCTTTCACATGACTCTAATTGCAAGGTGGGCTTTAAATAAAAACGATTTTATAGAAATGAATCATCCGCTTTATAACCCAGACTGGATCCCCTGCAACCTTTTTCTGTTTAGATATTTGTTTTGTTTGAAGAAAAATTAAGGGGACGCATATTTTTGAGTGATGAGGAGATGAAAACTCCTGTGAATTATCGTTTTGACGAACAAAAAAGAATCGTTTGACCACGGCTGGTATAAATATATACATATATTGAACCATTATAAATTGTAACTGCCAAACTGCAATACAGTTTGTCAGTAGTAAACATGCCCTCATACATTTATATAATAAATAAATATAACTTATATATATTGTACATTGATTGCTGGGAATCTCCTCAATCTGGTGGGAAGACCCTCAGCAATCTATAGTCAATAGATCCATCATTGTGTTGCACATGTAACGTATTCCTTCAAAAATTTTACTAAATTGGCATATTCAAAATAACGGATACACACATGTCAAAATTCTTTGATAATGTAACAGCGGACCTAGACAAATCCTGATTATCCAGATTAAAATAATAATATTCGTTTTGTTTGCAGGAGATGGGCACTAGCGGCGGCAGCGGCCAGGGCGGCGAGGTGCTGCTGGCGCCGCTGTCGGTGCAGCCCACGCGCAAGGCCGGCGCCGCCGCCGCGCTGCGTCGGTTCTGACGAGCCGCCGCACCAGCGCACAAGCCACCACCATCTCGCCGATAGAACCCCCCTGTCCACTTGCCTCAAGGAATCCTCGTCAACTTTGCAGTGCACTTGAATCACTTCTTGAGCGGTTCTGGGATAATGGATTCCATCTTCGATTATTTGATAAGAACGTTTAATAGTAAAACATAAAACTGTGTATCAACACTTTTTTTAGTACTTCCGAGGAACCAAGTGAATTCGCAAGTGCTTCATAATCCATTTTCATAGAATCGCTTGTGAAGGGATTCAAATGCACTACAAAGTTCATTAGGATCCCGCCACGGGAGCCAAGTGTACCCAGGGGGTAGAACTATAGTAGGGCTCCCGTATCCACAGTCTCACTTATCCGCGTTTCTGTAATAGCGTGTGAAACTCTCGAGTGTCTGGTCATGTACGAGTGAATTTTTGTCCTAACACGCTTGTACATCTTGTACAACGCTTGAATTACCGAAGCAGACAGTTCTCCTTTGTCATTATACATATTTAATAATTTCGTTTAAATACAACCAATTTATACAATGCAAAACATTTTAAAATGGCTTCTAAACCTAAAAGAAGACGTGAAGTATTAGGGAGACATTAACGATTTTATTAAATATGATTGAAATAGAAAAAGTATTACAGCCGTTGCCAAGATAAATAGTAAAAACGAATCTTCGATGCGCATTGAAAACAATACGTGGTTCGCTACTATCCGCGGAAGACGGGGGCTCTATTGTATGTTGTACCGTATACGGGACACCGGTGGCTCGAGAAAGATATGAGTGCAATTTCTGCCGCTACCAGTGATCGAATTTTGGTCCGGATGGATAGCTAGATAAATAAATAAATAACGCCACACTCAATGGGCCCAGACTGGGATTCCTGAGTCGTGGGTTCAGACATACAGAAACGACCATATCACCCACCCACACGTAATGAGAGAGTAACAATATTATTCAAGTTATTCTAGACGAATTTCGTTTATTATTTTTATTGTTACGATATACAGTAGACGAACGATTAGATCGATCGGTAGTATCCCTCACGCTTGTTACGGAAAGTCCCGGGTCGGAGAAACAAGTGCTCAAAGAGAAGTGTTAATTCGATCTAGGTAGTTCGTCTGTCTCCGGACTCATGACATATCTTAATATGAATCATAGAGTGTGATGTTATTCTTATATACAGCACCGTTTGTATCTTTCGCAACCAATGAAAGTAGCTATCATTAGAGCCTTTTTCAAGTAACACTCTCGATAGTGAGGTGTACGCAGGGGCTACACTTAATCAATCCCGGTACGCGGCGTAACCATTACGAAATACGACTTTTCTTAACTATAATGTTTCGGACTATGAGTTGTGATGTGGTGGTCAAGTTTTGTACATTAAACTGATTGTTTTACGTATTAATCGCTGATTTTCGAATAAGCTAAATGTTCCCGAGGGTACTGAAGATTGTGTACAGAAAAGTGGGATGTGGCAATTAAATGTTAATTTATACTGTAAGGAGTGTCGGCGAGGCCGGTCTGAACACGAGTGCTGGGAGTGCCTTCATATTGTGAGTCGCACAGGTGTAGTGACTCGTGCTGTACGTATAGTATTATCAATCAGTGTCACAAGGCGGCCTACTTGTATTGAATTCGAATATTAGTGTTAAGAAATTGAAAGATATTTAACGATATTAAAATCGTTACATGCAGCTATAGAATATTGTTTTAATATTCTTAGTAATCCGCCGCTACTGTTTTATTATATAATGTGTACTTATACATAAATATTTTACGTGTCGCAATTTTATTGATATTGCTAAGATTTAGTCCTGAAATTAATTTGTACATATTGTGATATTTTCATTTAATCGTTAAATAGGCATTTGGTTGGCCGTAGGTTATAGCAGTGATCGTATTGTATTACCATATCATTATGCCGTTGAATGGGAGCGTTCCTAATGTTTGCCTTGTCGCCGCTACTGAACGCTAGCGGGCCGCTAGTTATCACCTTAAGTTATATTTGTTAGATTATGGAGTCTCATTATAATTTATCACCAATCACCGTGGGTACGCATCTTAATGCATAATTGTACAAAGATATATATTTATGAATATTTTTAAACGATTGATAAAATAAACATATTTTCAATCAATGTTTTTTTAATCTTTCCTTAGGCACTTGTCCGACATACGGCGAGTAAGCGATGGGCGATTAACTATTTTCTAGCTCGAGGAGACACCAAATGTCATACAATCTCAGTGTAAAGGTTAGAGACTCATATAAAAATACTTAATAGTTAGCTGTTCACAATGCAGGCAAGGACTTGCTCACTAGTTCTGTCGCTGCTATACATCGCTCACTCGCCAGTCTCGCTTGGCGATGAAAAAATACTCATTGAACTGATTGTCAGTGTCTAGTCGTGTCATTGACTTATTTATAATTTATATTAATGCAGAAGAAAAATGTATTTCGATGAAGTATTTTATAAACTTTTTCTTAGCTTTAATAAAAGAAAGAAACATTTAAAGCGACAATGAAGAAGGTCCAAATGCTTAATATAAATTATTTTCGACAATAATACAGTGTTTAGGTTATTCTAAGAACTACCAGATTGAACTACCGATAATTTCGTGCATATTACAGGGTGACAAGAATTGAATTTGATTTTTTACATTCTTTGATAGAAAAGTTTCCACGTGGCAAATAAGTACAGTCAACAACATATGACGTTGATAACAATATATATTTTTTTAAATGACCACTATCTTTTCATTGATCTTTCACTATCTATAAAAATAGATGGTCATCTTTCATATCATATGTCGCTGAACAGCGTTGGCAACATAACATAGGAAATTTAACTTAATGAAGAGTTTTTTTTATTTTTTAAAATAATTTAAATTCAAACAAAGATTTTTGGAAAATCTGTCTGAACCGGTAATCGAACCGGCCAAATGTGAAAAAAAATTGTATTTTTATGACACCGATCGAAAAAGTCAATCATAAGAATCATTTTTTTGCTTCTAAATAACATCAAATAACAATTAAAGGAAGACCATAAAAGTTAACATTTTAATTATAAAACAATTCAATAGAACACGTCAATGGGACGAAAATTTAATTGTAATAATAAGAAAACTGTACTTATTTTTTACAAATGTACAATATTTTCCATTTAATTTATCAAATACTCAAAATGTGATCCATTTTCAATCTTTTGATAATTTCGATCCCTATTGATTTTTTATCTTTGCATGATGATGAATATTTGAAATAATACGTCTATTTTCAGTTTGTAACTCGTCCACATTGTCATACCGGTTTTTGTATAGTAAATCTTTTAAATATCCCCAGAAAAAGAAATCTAAAGGTGTAAGGATCCGGGGACCTTGCTGGGTATCTAATCGGTCCCTATGTATCGATCTAGGAAGGAAAATTATTCAATAAGTCGGCTGTTCTCCAACTATCATGAGCTGGAGCCCCATCTTGTTGAAAAATTAGATTTCGTCGCTCTGCATCAGGAAGATTATTTACCTCGGTTCTTAAAATGTGAAGTATTTCTAGATATTTTTCCATGTTCAGGGTCCCTTCGTAAAAATGTATTAAAAGAACCCGGTTTTTTAATATCCCGCACCAACAGTTGAATGAGAAATGCACTTGATCATTCATTTCGTGGACTCGTAAGGGATTCTCTCTGGACCAAATACGATTATTGTGGTGGTTGTACATACCGTTATTACTGATGTTTATACTGATGTCAGACCAAATAATATCCAGAAAAATTGCATCTTCAAGCAAGTGCCTTTCGATGATACGGTAGAAATGTAGTCTTCTTTCACGATCTCCCTGCTGTAATTTTTGAACTAATCGACCTTCGACAGAATAATTGCAAATACGAAAGCAACACGCAAACAAAAAACTAATGAACAGACGCTTGAATATTCCGCCGCACATGACAATGCCAGCTCTGACACGGCCAAGGAGACAAACGACAGAAAAGGCTGTCGAAGAGTACGAAAAACATGTTTCCGAGGTCACCACGCTGGAGTGGAATAAATGTTATGAAATTTGGTTTATTCGTATGAAAAAGTGTATTTGACGCTTACGGAGAATATTTTGAGAAACAATAAATTGATTTTTGGCCATTCATTTTATTTTTTTCTTATTCATTCCGGAAACTTTCAGTGTGGCCCTCGTAACGTCCTATCCTTTAATTAAGTCTCGGAGAACTTCCAAAAAAGCCTGGAAAATTACCTGCCGAAGTTTTCAAATTAATTGTACCCTCTGCAGTTGCTCCTCACTGCGTGTCTAGCGATATACCGCAAAACGAGGAAGATTATTTAATAACAGATCCCTCCACATGTGAGAGTAAGGATGAGCAATTCTCGGAATGAATTTTTTTTTTGTTTTAATTTTTATTTTACATCTACTAGTTTTAATTCTATGCCTAAAAGTTTCTTAGTCGTCATTTTAGTTATAGTGTATATATATTGTATATTTTGCATTTAAGATATTATATTTAATATAGGCGATTTTTATATTGGTACACATATTGTTTTATATTAGGGGTTAAAGTATGAAATTGCCGATTTTACTGAAAAATTAAAACTCGTTTTTTTCTAAAATGTAACATATTTATTTAATCAAAATATCTACCCTCACTATCTATGCATTGTTGCCATCTAATCGGAAGTTCATTTATGCCTTTGCGATTGACCTCTGGGGATGTAGATTCGACAAACTGTGTGAAAGCATTTTGTACTGCCTCTTGGGAAGAAAATTATTTACCACGTAGAAAATTGTCCAAATCACGAAAAAAATGGTAGTCCGTTGGAGCAAGGTCTGGCGAGTGCGGAGGATGACGTATGGTTTCTAACTGCAGCTCCTGTAGAGTTACAACGGTTTCTCGTGCAGTGTGAGGTCTTGCGTTATCATGGAGCAATAATGGTGAAGATCGATTCACGAGTCGGGGCTGTTTCACTGCTAGTTTCGCCATCATTGTTCGAAGTTCGGCACAGTAAACATCTGCTGTTATTACTTGACCAGACCTGAGAAAGCTATAGTGAATAACACCATGAATAGACCAGCAAACAGTTACCGTTACCTTTTTATTGGTAAGCTTTGCCTTAGGGCACTGTTGCGGCGTTTGACCTTCCTTCATTTCTGTACCGATTCAACAAGGCAACGCAAGTTTCAACACGCGTTTCTTTCTGCAGATCAGTCAAATCATGAGGCACCCATTTTTCATATTTTTTTATCTTATTGATTTGATGCAAATGAGTCAATATTGTAGGTAAGGTAACGTTAAACCATGCCGCTAATTCCTGGGTAGTTTGACTCGGATCGGCTTCCACCATCTCCTTCAATTCAGCGTTATTCACCTGTGTGGGCGGTCTTCCACGTGGTTCGTTCTTCAAGTCGAAGTTTCCATTCCGAAAGCGTTTAAACAAAAAACGCACGGTTCGTTCATTAGCAGTCTCCTCTCCAAACGCAGCATTGATATTGCGAGCCGTTTCTGCCGCGTTAGTTCCGCGTCAGAACTCGTATTCAAAGATTACTCGGATTTTCGAAGTATCTATCTTTCCCGTCTAAGCTGAATAAAAAAAACAATTGAAAGTCGAAAATCGATTGTTGCACATTTTTTAAAACCAGAACCTCATAGGTATCATGTGAAAAAAGTTTCACACGAAAATCTCACACCATGAAGGTTTTATGTCAATTCAAAGTATCTATTACTATAAAACGGCAATTTCATACTTTAACCCCTATTATATACAAAATTTACAGAAAACTGTTATCTTTCTATAGTTTAAGACTGCCTTGCTATTTCAACAAACTAGTTCCATTACATGAGTAAAATTAATTTATATTGACTTTTTAGAAGTAATACAATCAAAATACACAGTTACATAATTTTGTCCACCTAGCTTGTTCTAGGTGAAACCTGTGTCGTCATGAGCTCTTACAATTTTACAGATACTTGTACGGGAGAAACCAGTTATGTCTATGTATAATAGCTAAAATAGTTTTTCTCGAACGCATTTTTAAATTTTGTTCGTTCAGTGAAAAAGTAAAGATATAGGTATATTAAAAATAATTTCACGGGTTTGTTTATTTATGGGTTTCCCTCGTCTTGAATTCTTCGGCATCTTTATGAAAGCGACTCTTATAGTTGACTGTAGTGGATAATAGTGCGGCTTTTAAAGGCGTTAGTGAAGGATTTTGACATCCATCACATCATTACATTTACAGGATAGGTACCTTTTTGAAACTTAAATATAAAAAGGTAATTAAAATGAGTTCAGTAACAGTCGACGAAAAGAAATATATATAAATATATCTATACGTATAAAATTTATTATCTGTATTAGAACATATTTGGGGGTATTAGTAGCTCACACTCCCGGACACTTGAATCGAGATATTATTCATTTTTATCAAAGATTATTATTTATTTATTTTTATTTAAGACATTTACATTAATTTTACAATTTAACATAGGGACATTGTGTGCTGACATCTGTACTAGAATAATCTGTTTTACAGTTGTCAGCTCCTTCCCTTAGATATATTCTTAGTACCTACTAAGTTACAGCTATTTAAGAAAATAGTTTAATCAGGTGGTAATTGTTGTGTATAATATGTACGTTGTGTGTGTTTTATGTAAGTAGGTGTAGGTATGTCCGTATGTGAATGTGTGGGAGTGTGGTTTTAGAAATCTAATTTAGCTTAGAGTAGGTAAATAATGTTTGTAATTGAGTGTCAGGTGGTGTATGAATATGTGTCTGAATAAGAGTTAAAGATGCTACAAACGTTAAGTACAGGTTGTTAAGAATAATTTAGCGCATTGGTATAAATAAGGATTCGGTGTCATTATAATCATGGTTTAATAGCCAGTTCTTGAATTTGTTTTTAGTTTGATATCTGGTCACGTGACGAATCCGCAACTGTCCATTAATTTTATTGTATAAAAGAAGTTTTATATGTCTTTGTGTTGCATACAATATCGGTTATGCGTTTGTTACACTGCACTTTAGGATCGAAAGGAAGAGTACTGTGAAGATGAAGAAGAAAATTCAGTATGTATAGTTGACGTACAGTTTGCATTCCGAATATAGTGACCTAGTTGGAAACCTACATTTTTTGAAAGTCATCACCTTTAAAATGGACCTTTGAGCCCTTTCTAAATGTATGAGGTATTTTTTTTGCAGCTCCTCCCCATATAGATATGCAATAACAAGTTTAGGACTAACGACATTGCGGAGCTTTTTAAATACCCACGTTAAATTTCTAACTGGAGGTGTTAGAAGATCGATGTACGGTTTCCACGTTAATTAGTCATAAAGAAGAATACCTAAGTAACGAATGGTAGGAACAGATTCTAGGTTAGGGCATGCACAGGGTGTCATCAAAGAGGTATCTATGCCACAGGTATGGGCTTTTAGAACGAGATGTAGTGGAGGTATTGTGGTATTACACAAGGTGAAGGTCATAAATTTGGTTTTTGTCACATTAACTCTTAGTAGTTTACTACCTACGTAACCAGTTCATTAACGTATGAAGTCCCTGTGTATGTATATTCCCACGTCTCTCCGTAAAATAGCCGTGTCATCAGCGAAGGTAATGCTGCCATGATCTAGCGTCATCTGACAGCGCATTGATATATATTAGACAGAGTGTGCGACCGAATATATTGCCTTGAGGGACTCCATACCTCACAGACACCACATTGCTTTCAAAGTTGCCAATCTACCTTTTCTCGTCTATTTTTAGATACTCTTTAAATATGTCTAAAGAATGACCTCTGAAACCTAGGCACTCTAATTTCTTAATAAGAATGGATAGAGGCCTGAAACATAAAAGTAATGTTAAGTCAAAAAAAAAGTTGTTATGCAGTTTTGAAACTGGCATATTCACCATCTTTTTGGTGTGCTATTGTTCCAAATTTGAATTCACGAATTTGAACCACTGAATAAAAGCAGTCAGTCAGTTCATTGTTCTGAAAAAATAAGGAGGCAGAAAGTTTGAATTAGAGCAGTTTTTTTGATTTAATGATGTTGGTTTTCAATAAAAGTTTCGTTAAATTGTTTTTCCTGATATATGAACTGATTTTGACGTTAAAATTATGGACACTGCGCCTAAAGTAACCGCGCAAGCTGTGGCACTTCTTCAGTCTGGGCTTAGTCAGCGAAATGTGAGTGCATAACTTCATTTAAGTCGTTCTGCTGTTCAAAGAGTATACCATAGTTACCTAGAGACTGGCGGCTTCGTTCGCCGGTCAGGAGGACCACGATTCCAAGTGACGATGAAAAGACAAGATCGGTTCACGACCAGCTTACGAAATCGTTACCTGCCCTCAGTATAGATCCAAGAACAGCTTTGAGACTCATGCAGTGGCTGTTGACGTTCGGACTGTCGGAAGGAGACTGATATAGAAGTAGATATATGATATAGAACCACATAAGTCCGTCAATGGGCCCAAACTGACACGAGCTCACCGAATGGCGCGCGTTTAGTTTGTGCACAAACATTTGCATTGGACTTAACGTCAATGGAGCCAAGTAGGTACTCTCCACGGATGAATCTAAGATTATGCTGTATGGTAATGATGGAAGGAGGAAGGTGTACAGAAGCTAGGAAGAGCGTTTTAAAATTATGAATTTATTTGAATTAGTATTGAAGAGAAAGTGAGTTATGGCCGGTGGTCTGGGGAGGAATTTGGGCGGAAGGCAAAACTGGACTTCAGCTTGTGACGAGACCACGGCTGCCACCACTAAATGCTGTCCGTTACATTCGTCAATGTCTAGAGACTCATGTAATGCCATATGCTGGGTTTGTTGGCCAAGATTTCATTTTTATGCATGATAATTAGGAATTGTCAGGGAATACCTTCATAACGTCGGTATCACAGTCATGGAGTGGCCAGCAAAAAGCCCACAGGTATGAACTTGAACCCCATAGAGTATTTATGGGGTGAGCTAAAGGGGCGTGTTCGAATTCACCACCCATCTCCGCAGAGCTTGCAGGAACTAAAAACTGTTATCAAGGAAGAATGTATGAACATGCCACAACACGTTATAGTGACGTTGATTGCTTCTATGCTAAATCGCGTGACGACCGTAACGCTCTCGGTGGCAATACAAGTTACTGAATAAACGATTTTTTTTAGGTAAACTATTGTTTTCTTCAAAAATCCAATACAAATCTTCCCTGTGAGAAAGGCAGACACACGACTTGTTACAATTAAACTAAATGTTTTCAGTACCTACTCTGAATTAAAATTTGAATCAATGGCATATTGAAATGATGGTACCAACTTCAAAACTGCCTAAAAAAATTTTTGCCCGAACAAACATTTTTTAGATTCAGGCCATCAAAACATAGTGCACGGTGGCTCGATTTAGGTGTCCGGGAGTGTATTTATGAATTCGACGTTTGTCGATGCTACCCAAATATTCCCGATGGGCAATGTTTTTGTGCAAGATCTGTACGTCTCTAGATGCGATAGATTCAAGAATGGATTTGAAAGTATTCTCCTCAGAGTCCATTACACTCCCCATTTTTCCTGTAGTTAGTAGGATGAGATAGGGAGTAGTATAACGGGAAGACTCGCCTCTCGTTATACTCGCCACTCTATGAAATGGGAAGTGAACTCCGGCGTATCCTACGCACTTCCGAAACACCTTAGTAGTGTTGTGAACGAACGCCGAGTAAGCCGACGACTATAACGTTCGATGGTCTTAAATCCCTGTGGTTAATAATTCTAATCTAAAACGGTTAAAATTAAGGTTTTTATGGCTCATTAGCGTTCTGTTTTACAACACTACACTTTAGTATAATTCGCGGCAATCTTCTGTAAAAGAGGGCTAACTCCGCGTCTTAGGAGCTAAATGCCGACTTTCGTATAATGCCGGATATTATACAACTGATAGCAATATGGTGACTAATTCATCTTTACGTACGGTCAGCAACACCCTTAATGTACCCAAATCCATGCGATTCTATTTCTTATTACCTACTAACGTATTAAGTTTAGGGTTATAATAATATAACCTTAATCTGTGGTATTTAGGTATTGCCGATGGGTATACGTTGAACTGTTGCTGACTGTACTTGAGATCGCAATATGGTCTACCTTTGAATTTATTATGAGTTTTAATCTCAGTTTGCCTACTTAATTGAAAAACTGTAGTATAGTGACTATTTGCAAATAAAATAAAACGCACAGTAATTGGCACAATGTATGTACACAATATAAGTACAACATCACGAGACTAGTTGCGACCTCGCCGCGCTTCTCTGTTGTAGAAAAGATTATATGAGTTGTGCGCAACGCGCAGCGGCACCGCGAGTATCACGCACACAAGTGGCACCGCGCCCAAGTACACACTCGTCACTGGCAGCTCCGTCCGCGTCAACACCACTACCTTGATTATTAGCGTAGCCTGTGAACACAAGTTTTCATAAAACAGGTGACAAAAAATCCCACTCGCCTTAGTATCTATCCCGAAAGGTCTTCCCATAAGTTCCAAACCAGGATAAAATCCAGTACTTATGCATTATAGGGAAGCATAATTTGCGTGAACATGGTATGGATATCAGCCTATAACATTCCACTGCAAGGCACAGGCCTCCCCTTGCAATCAGCATCAGGGGATCTCGAGTAGGTACTAACGATAAGAATCCAGCATATATCTAAAAGATTTTTTTTCTAGTTTGTATGTATATAACATATCATACCATCAGCCTGTCTGTCTACTGCTGGATATAAGCTACCACACATGCACAATGGTCAGTAAATAGATAGTTTTGTAAAACTAAGCAAAGAAATGGCTAAGAAACAACATCTATACAAACTGCATAAGGTCCCTACGCACACGACTCTAATTCCAAGACAGTCTATATAACGCGTACGTGTCACCTATATAGCGCAAAACCTAAAACACGTCAATTTAAAATGGGTATGATTTAACTGATCAGTATTTATTTTTTATTAATTTATTTACATTAGGGCAACGGCCAGTTCAGTTTTAATATAAATTAATATGTAGGGTGAGATGTCCTACTGTGAACCAGGCAGATAGAACGAACCACCACGATGTTCGAAAACGCGACGTTAGCAGTTATTGCCAATAACGACGAAACAAGTGTGTCGCTTACTAGTTTACGGCAAGATCCCGAGAACGGTGAGAGGCATGTGTGAAGACTACTTTTATAGAAATACACTCAAGAAGTGATTTTTTTTTCGCAGATTTTTTTTTGTTATTTCCTGGTGGCAGATAATATTCGTTTTGTTATTGCGCTACATTTTACGTGTATTTCGTTTTCTAATGCACCATATTTGAATTAATCAAATCTTCGTTAGAATTTTGAGGATAGATTAAAAAAGAGGTGTGTTCTACATTGAACCTATTCGAACTGTCGATTTTAGTATCGAAACTGAACAACTATTTTCACTTCTAACATTATTTCAATGACACGTTGTATACCTATAATATATTGGTCTAAGTTTTGAATAAAAATAAAGGTAATTACAAAGGTAACGAAAGGTATAATTTGCCATTGAATAGATATTCTTGAAGCACACGCATTATCTTCTGTGGCGACATTCATGTCAGAGACGAAATCGCTACTGCGGTACACGTACAACAACCCGATCAGCTCCAACGAGCATACCAATGGCACCGCCACGCCCGCCATTATGGAGTCCACGCTCACCAGCAATGCTATGCCACCCTAAAACATAATTAATAATATATATTTTTTTAAATAATTTATAATTACATGTGAAGAGATGTTACAAGTACAATGGTATGCTCCATAGGCACGGGCATACAATGACTGTCATTAATAATTTTACAGTACCTACTTATTAAAAAAAATATGATATATAATGAAAAAAAAAATGATTAAAAAACTTATTAAAAAAAATATGATAAAATTATAATTTTATGTGACATAATATGACTGCAAAATATTATATACTAGCTGTGGCCGGCATGCGTTGCAATACGTTAGATTTTTTTTTGTCAAAATCCTTCGCGGTCGCTCCCAGAACTCATCAAAGTTTCATCAAAATCGGATGAATGGTTTAGAAACACATAGAAGACAAACAAACAAACATTATTTTATATATACTAGATTAGATCATTGCAATGCAATGCAAACAACACAATTCTTTTACTAATTAATCTCTAGTAAATAAGGTTTTTTTGTATGTAAAAAGTAAAAAAAAATAAATTTAAAATGTTACTATTTAGATTACCTCCACATGTATCACTTGTGGGAGGCCTGTGCCCTGCAGTGGGACGTTACAGCCTGATACAAGTACATATGTCAAAATTGTATTAACAAAATAATGTCCAATATGTACTAATGCACGTATCATTCAAGAAATCGCCAAGAGTGTAGCAGGTAACACTTAAATTGTAATTCCACATGAGCGAACCCGCAAGCAATAGTCAGTTTATTATAAGGCGATAATTTAATTTACATCATTCTAATGTGCATCACTTGCATTAATGTACCTACTGTATGATTAATGAAATTGACTTACATTTGTGACAAATAGTAAGCTTAAAGCCATACACGACAATATTAATGCACCAACGATGGTTTGTTCAAGGAAACTGAAAGCATTTTGAAACATACTCGTATAAGTAATTAAATAGAACGTGCATCTCAACTTGTATTTTTACCCACGACGGAACGAAGATGGTATACGCATTTGGGGTAAGAGAATGTATGTAATAATGCTTGTGTTTACGCCTTTAGTACCACTTTTCTGTGAAACGACTGGACCGATTTTGAAGCGGTTTTTTGTAAACGTTTAATTGTACCTTGGAGCGTATTTAAAGATGAGTGTTGTGGATCTAACGCACCAGGAGGAGCTGTTGTACCAGGTTAAAAGTTATAATCCTGTATAACTTCTAAACTAGTGCAGGTAACTTATTCGAATGAGTCTTTCTAAAAGCTTAAAGGTTTCTGAATAGTTAAAGATGTGTATATTATACACATAACCGTCAGCATTTAATGCTGAAGTCGAAAGTGGGCAAGACAACTCCTTCAAATTTGGCAGTACAGTGATGGTAATTGGATTGGTTTCTGGAGTTGTTTGATTCAATGAACAGTTCTAATACATTGAGAAGAATAATGCTTTAACCCACATCCGGGTGCGTCCGACTGGTCGTGTTATCTCATTCCAACAGAAGATTGATATGTGAGATATGCCAGAGCCCATTCCCATTCCATCCTATCCCTCCCCATTTTCCCAACTCTTTCTTCCAATCCATTCCATAATCTGCAAAGGCAGGCAGCGCATCCGGAGGCGTGCCAACGTTTGTCATTCTGGACTGATGTTGGCATGTATCGTGGATGTCTATGAACGACAGTATCCACTTACTTGCCTATGTGGACTACTCGTATGCCGTAAAAAAGACGTTTGCATATTTATGTTGTTAATAGTTCAAGAAGTACCTATATATACTTTACAACTGAACCCTAAGGTAGGTAGATAAGGGAACTTTTTGAAGTTTGACAGTAGCGCTGTCGTGTTTGGACTAATTATTTGGCGATATTTAGTTCGATTAACAGTTCTAGTATAAAGAGGAGGATGATGCTGTATGTTACAGCAGACTGGGCGTGTCTGACTGGCCGAGTTGTCTCATTCTCACAGAAGACCTCTATGTACAAACATGTTCGGCGGAAATGAGTGAAAGTTGTCAAAACTCATATTATTTATTCCTCGTCCGGTGGATTGTGGAAAGCGAAATGGACGGGGTGGGGTGATCATATGAGATTATTCCATTCCCCTTCCTTTCTAATTCTTTTTCCAAATACTTATTCTTAATTCCGAAGAGCAGATAGCGCATCCGCGGACGTATCAACCGCTGATGGTCGGGCTTGGATGCATTTAGGGAAATAAATACTGTTATACTGGGTACATATATTCTTAACTAAAAAGCTGTAAATAAAGACAAAATTAAAAATTTTCAATAAACCCCCGACGATGCAAAACTCTAATTACCAATTCTATGTATTTTACTATACAAACAGTGCACAGCGGTACTAAAAAAATTGCTCATTACGTTACGGTCAATTGTCCACAACTCTTTAGTCGATCAGGCGCAAGCCAGAGAAGAGGTGCTTCGTTCTTTAATACATCAAATTGACATTAAATCGACTGGAATCGACAAATACTACATGTTTAGTTTAATGAGGCAGATATAACGTTGTTATTATTTATTTACATGTGCACTGTTTTTAAGTGATTTGAAGTTCATTTTATGTAATTAACTAATTACGTAACTCATATTTTATTTTGTCGTAAATTAAAGTCATTCGTCAGCCATCTTAGTATGTCTTTCTCACTTACTCTTTACTTTAATCATGTAAGTACGAGTAGTACCATCAATCACATTTTCAAAACAATAGAAGTATGTAGAAAATAAATGTTTGCAGATAGTTGATTATCTATTTTTTGTTTAGATATTGGTTAATGGAAACAGTATATTTATGAAAATGCCAAATTGCATACTTCGATATTATAAAAAATATTCTCACTGGACAAATATCTTCCGAGGGCATAGCATTTCATAAGTACCTACGTATTTAATTTACTTACTCTTAATTATCATCTCTTATGCATGTAATAAATAGTGATATATATAAGTATGTATGTGCACATATATATGTATTGTAATAGCTGAAATTATATTACATTCGTTTTTTACTTGTACCCACTTTATTATTATGTAGGTAGGTATAGGTTAAATTCGCATTACAATCACTATATCATTTCACTATAAATGCGCAAACCTGAGATCAAAAAAATAGTTTACTCTCAGAGACAAAACGGAAATAGGCAAAGATTGTCAAAGAGCTGTGACGAAGTTTTGATTCAGAACTGCTTTTCTAGTAGAATACATAGAAGTCTAACGTACCTTTTCAACGGTAATTAGCAATTAATTACCTTTGAAAAGGTTAAAATAAAAAACCCGTCAGCAGTCTTGTTGACAATTTGCAATTTGCGTCGCGCGTGACGAAAGATCTTGTTTCCTTTACATTCGATAAACCTTTGTTACGCGCGACGACTAGGATAGGTGTATTAAACTATTACAGATTGTCAACAAGACTGCTGACTGGTTAACATATTTTTTTAACCCTTTCAAAGGTATAATTCGAGTTTTTTACCGTCGGGGGTTTTATGTAAAATTATATACATACACTAATTTCACCCTGTATTCGAAGATTGTATGTAACGCTGTCTTAAGCATAACAAATGCAACGGCCGTATATGAAAACGTTAAACCTCCAAATATAAGTGTTGACCTGAACAATAAATGGATAAAATTGTAGGGAGTTAATCTATAGATAACAGTAGACAATACTAACGACGACGAAATAAACAAGAGGGAGTAAAGGAACCTTATTGTCGGTATTAAGTTATTGACCTTAAGTACCCATCTAACTTAAAATTTCGTTATTTTTAAATAGAAACATGCTCTAATAGCTAATTTTAAAGATAAAGAATTTTTTAATTATTTTAATGTTTTCACTAATCTATATCTGAGATATAATGTCACAAATGTTTTTTTTTAAAGAAGGGTTGGCAGTCAGGCTGGCGGTCCACGAGATGATAAGTCACCGCTGCCCATGAACATCTGCAACACCAATGGGGATGCGGGTGGACACAACCCGTCTTTAATACAAAAAAGGGCACTAAGGACGACATTCTTGTTCCATTTATACCTACTACCCAACTTAGAACCTTTTCTATTACCTATTAAGATGAATTATGTATAACGTGTAGTCTTTTTCTTTTTATATATGGCAATGGTGCAATTAGCACATTCTGTCAGTGTCAAGTTTTCTTCACAATAAACAATTTTAAAGTCTAAAACGTACTCTGTCAATGTCCAGGACAGTCGAAGTCAGTCAGGACTCGCTGAGTATAGTGACAGTAGGTTTACTGAGGACAGAAGAGGACTCCTTGGAAACATACGAAAACGCAGTCCTATGCTTTTATTTGAATACCTACCTATATTATGCACAAAAAACGCTTTGAAGTTTAATAAACTATCATAAATCACAAAATGCACAATACACAATTTTTATACTAATCAAACAAAAACTCAACTTCGCTTCTCGATTTTCCGCCAACAAGTCCTTGTAATTCCTTAATTAATCTTAAAATTCTTCGGAATTTCTGACACTGATATGTCAAGTTCACAATTCTTTGTTCACATTTTATAAGTATAGATACCTATAGATTTTATCTACAGAGAATATGCTTACATAAGATGTGAATGATTGGCGACCAGCACGCATTGGGAATACATCGGCATTACCCATAGGGTGCCTGAAAACATTATGTCTCTATAAAAAGATATCTTTATCGATGTATTCAAATTACGCCACATCCTGTCGAAATATGGCAGGAGATACACTATAAATGTAAAATACTGTTAGGATCGCAGGTCTCGTGTAAAGCTATATAAAAGATGTTCCATGGGATTTGGAATAGGTATAAAGCCACTCACTATAGTGCCAAACTAACAAACCTAATTTAATTAAATATTTTATTAATAAAAACAGCGATTAAATGAAAAAAACTCACCTTCATACATTTTATAGGTATTGCCTTCGTTGTTGGGCTGTACGGGATCTACTACAGCACAAGTAGAAATACCGATAGATTGCATTGCAGTCAGCACCAATAGAAAGGACGAATGCCATAGGTTTTCATTGTGTAAATTTGTGTCTATGTGACCCGCCGCTGCAATAATATTACCAGTGGATAAATACGTTAGTACGAGCAGATATTTTGTTCCGAGAAGATCGTAGAAAAAAGCTTTCAGCATCATCCATATAGAATTAGGAAGTTTTGCAACACAAATAACAAACTTTCCTTATTTATATAACAAGTAGGTGATATTAAGTTTCTGTTATACGATTATAAACCTACCATAATGATTCAAGCCTTTTCCATGAATCAGTTCCGTGCCCGTACTTGCAGAGTGAATATAAATAGCTGTTTCCAAAGCATCTCCCATTCCCTGTAAACACGTCATTATTATTTTGTGCGTACTGTGAGTTAAATTTGCGCATGCTATAACGTGTATACTTATATGTTCGTAACTATAACATGCAACGCATTGATTGAATTGATTCAGTTAGATTGTCAGGCGGCGGCGGCGCGGCGTTATCACGTGGCTGATATTACAACGCTCACCACGGAATTCTCAATATTTTAAATTATTCTCAATATTCATCAATAATTTTAAAAACACCAACATACATAAATAAATTCCTTTGTTCCAAAATCAAGTATTTTTTGTAAAATGTTTTTACGCTCGATATACAAATGAAGGCCAGCTGTTATAACTAGCAGAGTTGACCACAGGCAGGGCACGGCAGCAAGCCACGAATACATGTTATTCCATATCAACTAAAATAGAAAGAAAGTTTTATTAAAAATTAAGTAAATAGATAAAGATTTTTTGCCTTGAATATCACATAATATGTATGCTTACTCGTCCGTAACAAATGCGTTCTTTAATTATAACTGTCCATATTATAATCCAAGTGACACAAATGCTCGCTATCAATTTTATGTTAAAATTCATAAATCTATTTTCGGTACGGAAATGTACCAATTCCACGCTAGAATAGAAATTATGTTTGTAACTCTTGGAGACATAACGCTAACATTACTTTGAGAATAATCAGTCTATTAAAAAGTGCTTACTAAAAGAAATTGTAAGCGGGAGTATTGTATAAAGAAGGGTAACTTCCCCAATATTTCTCCCGACACGTTTTTATTGATTTTATTTTTCGGTGGCGAGTTCGGCGCTGATTCTGAGTAATTTTCATAACTCTGGAATGAAATTAATTTAATTAATTAGTTATCACTTGCAGTTGATCAAAAAAATCTAGGATATAGGTACCTACCTAATGAGAAGCATCAACCTGCATTGCGCGCCCGCGTCACTGCTTATCAGCTATTTCGCTCCGCTCCGCCATTATTATTATTATTTATTAATACATACAAAATATTACATTTACATACTAACTAATTGACTGACAGACGGACAGATAAGTATTAAGTACACACTCTCGTAATGTTATGAAGCTCTGACTCCTGAACTAGGGTAGACCTGTATCTCAGAAGCCCAGTCAGTACCTTCCCTATACAATGTTCTAAATTTTATCTCGACAAACAATATATGTACAGTAAACGTAATTATAATAAAAAAATACACATTTAGCAGATTTAAATTCCGAGTACGCGTAAAGTATCGGGTAGCCCAAGCCCACAATGATGGTAGGGTCCGGATAACGTTCGAGGGGCGGCAAATAAGTAATCTACTTTCATTATTTATATTGCGAAGATGATACTGGCCATTTTGGCATTGTATTATTTTTCTAAAATACTAGCTTACATTTGTTTTTTGTGTTTAGCTTTGCATTGCGACTTCATTGTATTCAACATGTCGAAGGAAAATAGTACAAGGAAAAGCCATCACGAAAATTCAAATTCGGCGTTCGGCCGGCGAGCTGATGCCGACCATTGTTTGAGATGTGGAGGGGATTCTATTGATAGATTACCTGCCAAAAAATACTACGATGAATGCTGTTTACTATGCCGACTTGCTAAGCCAACTGCGAGCAGTGAGAAAAGGAAAAAGAAGAGGCAACCCCCATAAAGAAGTCTTGATTTTGCACAACAACGCTCCAGCCCATACGGCTCTAATGCAAGGTCGGCTTTAAATAAAAACGGCTTTACAGGAATCAATCAGTCGCCTTATAGTCCAGACTGGACCTCCTGCAATCGTTTTCTGTTTAGATATTTGTTTTGTTCGAAGAAAAAATTAAGGGGACGCAGATTTTCGAGAGATGAGGAGATGGAAGCCGCTGTGAATGATCATTTTGACGAACAAACGAAAGAACATTTTTTAATGGTTTGATGTCACTTATTGACAAATGTAAACAAGTGCATTAGGCACAGACGCAGGGGACTATATTGAAAAATAAAAAAATATTACCCATGCAGGTCTTTTCATTCATACTTAGGTAGATTACTTATCAGCCGCCCCTCGATTGTAATCAATAATTATAATGAGAAACAAACATTTGTGCCAAAAGAAGTTTTATACTAGGAAGAAGAAAGTTCTAGGATACCTATTCTTAGTGTATCAGTAATCCGATCGCCAATCTCATCAATATGGGATATAAGATCTGTGACATGGTTTTGCGAATCAAACTTGTCTAGGCCAAGGATTTTCATTGCACTACTGTAATCTATGCTGACTCCATTAGTATACATAGATAATAATTATAACTATAAAGTAATATATCGATGATTTAAGAACCCTTACACATTACTGCAACGCGGGGTTGCATCGAAAAAATGTCGACAACGCAATGCAGAAATTTCCGTTGCGACGCGGACTTCGCACAATCGCTGTTCACTTTTTCAACAGCCAGGACCTAGTACTTTCTGTTCCTAATTTTCTTCATGCGTTTTAATACTAGTAGAAGGGTACGTAGACGTACGTAGTAGATGCGTACGTTTAGTGCGGTTAATATCTCACGAAGTACTGTCACTGTTTTGTCGTACGATGCCAGCTGGCAGCCGTTGCGACGAGACGCTGCACTACAGTGATGTCTAAAAGTCCATACTCATAAGCAACTGCTGCCTCAGTTGGTTATGACTTCCTATTTATTACTATGGATTGGTTGAGATTTGCTATAAGATATTCATTAAAGCATAAGACAAAAGGTACCTACCTAAACAAAAAAGGCCGTCGTTTTAAAACCTCCATGGGTTACATGTTAGATAGAACCAAAAAAAAACTGAAGACTCAGTCTGGGTTCTAATTGAAATAAAGTGGTTTCTATTAAGCTTTTGTTTAACTTTTGTCTCATGGGTCAATGAATAGAGAATAGAGTTACGAGATATTCCAAATTTTACCTACATTGACGGCGTAAAATTTTTCCATGCTTTATATCGAGTATCGACAGTTGTTAGTTGGATATTAGCTTCGTTCGCGGTAAGGATTCAGAACTGATTCGGAACTATACGCATGCGCAGTTCAAATAATGCCGTTCGCGGAACACACAGTTCAGAATTTCTAATTACAGTTCTGCGTTCGCGGAACCGTCGAACTCGGTTCAGGATCGGTTCAGAATTAGTTCTATCAGTTCTATAACTTTGGCAAGAATCCGTAGTTCCAGACATGCGCAGTTTTTACCTAACGACATTTGACATACATGCTGCGGCTATATTCAGTTGGTTAGAAACTAATAAACTGGTTAAATAGTTAAATAAAATATAAATTTTATTAATTTATTAAGGGTTAAATAAAATATGGTTAGTTTTGTTTGTTGTTTATATAAATAAGTTTATATAATACTCTAATAAGAGTAATGTGTTTTGGTGGGTCCACTTAAATACTTGCCAACTTAGGGGTTTTCCCCCCAAATTTAGGGGGTAAATAAGTGGGATGGGTTTTTTTAGGGGTTTTATATTTTTAGGGGTATTTTTAGGGATTTTTTGACTCTTCATATATTTTTTTGAATATATATTTTTCATATATTATATGAAAGTATAGGCCCTGGGACAATCCAAACTATAATAGCTAATCATATTTATTTGTTGACCCAGCGACTTAACGACATCTAGTACAAATATATTACAACTACTCTGTGGTGACTGGTGGTTATTGTGCCTATGCTTACTGGAAATACATATGTACGTTGATTATTGTTTACTTGTTTAATTCGATTTTGTTGTTGTACTGCTGTGCCGACAATCAGAAGTACACGTAGATTTGGGAAACAGATCCAGATTTAAAAGGTAAAGAAATTTCATTGCATTTTTGTAATTTATATTTTTTCTTTTATTATATATTTTTTTAGGGGGATTTCTAAGTAATTGGGGCGATTTTGGGGGTTTTTGACTTAAGCTTTAGGGATAAATATTTTTGAGAGTTGGTAACACTGCCGATGACAGTAGATCGTACGCAGTTTGGTTCCGAAATCGTTCGCGGAAATAAAAATCACGAATCGGTCTATAACCGCGCATGCGCTCTACTACGATTCCAAATTAGTTCAGTACTAGTTCCGAATTAGTTCTGAATCCTTACCGCGAACAAAGCTATTATTAGAGTCATCTTCATCACTTAATACGGCAGTTCGTGATGAAAACATGTCCTGTAAATTTTATTAAAAATTATTACAGAAAGGATCCCATATAATAAAAAATATACGTCCATAAAAGCTTTAGACGGGTCTACGAGTGTTTTAGTTTATACCTCCCAAGTGTTGAGTTGTACTATCTCTGTTATAATAGGTTCATATGGTTGTAAGTTGAAATCTCTGAAAACATAGGAAAATATTTTTATTGCACGTGAGTGCATTATTTGATATAAATAAAATATATATCTTATCGCCAGTATAACTTTCTCAGAGTTTCCGGGGAATACTTCGGAACGGCAACAACGGCATACGGCACAATGGATCATGCATTAGCATGATTATTTTATTATTAGTTTTAAGCTATATTTTTATTGTATGAAATAAATAAGTAAAATTACCTGCAATATGTAAAAGGCAGTTGGGAGTCAGACACAGAGTGTACAACGTACACTGCCGCTATCGCGGCTAGAACACAACATGTGATCGCGCGTACAATTGCAATTATACACATTGCTATGCCGATACCTAGACAATAATAATATCGTGTAAAAATCTTACTTATTATCTAGATAAGAGTTTCACAACTAGTATAAAAGGATATATCAACTATGTCATATATTTCTACATACAGTACGTACCACAGCTAAGGCAACTGAGCAAAACTACAAGTTGAAACGTGGCGTCATCGAGACGATTGATAGCAATATCTAAGCAGCTATGTAGCTGAGGTAGGTACACTTAGGCTATCTTCAGTAATTAATACAATACAATGTCGTGTGGCATCAACATATGATTTTGTTAATACATATTTGTTGAATTATTTTATTACCATCAAAAATAGGTATAATCCGAAATGCGCGTCCAGGTCCACTGATGCTCCACTGGCCCAGATATACTTCGAAGTGACGCAAAGGATTGGCTAACAACGACACCGCCAGGATCATGAAGAACACGAACATAACTGACAAAAATACAACAAAAAACATGTTTAACAACATGTTTAGACTAATTTATATAAATAAATATAGTGTTGTTTCCCAGTGTAATTATTTTAATACTCACGAATCATAACATGTTAAGTGCCCTTGTTGACGGCAACGGATGCATACCCGTTTTTCACATCGAACCAATATTTTTTTTTTCGGAATGGCTAAATTATTGTGGCCCTAGTGGCCTTCCAAGAGTCACCGGTCGTGTTTAATTTGGGGCGAGCGCAGAAGGCGCTCAGCCAGGAACAAAATGTGTGTTGCAACGAGCCTAAGCGCTCCCCCGCCGGTAAACCGGGCGGAAGGAACGGGCCTCGGCTTAGGGCGTTGCATTGGGGGGATACCCAGTGGCGTATTTTAAGATTTGGCGCCCTGGGCGTATACGGTTTGCCGCCCCATAAATTAACCAAAAAAAGCAAAAATCTTTTAATAATGAAAAAAGGCCATACAAAAGAATGAACACAATTTATTAAATACATATTTACATTTTTTTCCGATGCACAAATTGGTTAACAAATTCGTCAATGACACTGTCTTAATTAACAGATTTTGTTAAGTCAGCTTCTTTATTAAGGATGGCTAAACTGTTCAAACGTTCTTCGCTTATACGGGAACATAGCTAATTCTGTATTCTTTTGAGTACGGAAAACGAACGTTGTGCACTGCAATTTGTCACTGCAATACACAGGAACATACGTAATGCTATTTCTATATATGGAAATGCTTCCTTCAAATCCTTTTGCTTAATAAATAAGTTAAGTTGCTTTAAACTTATTTTGTTTTCATGAGACGTCAAGAATTGTTTTAAAAGAACACATTCTTCTTGTAGATCATCCGCAAGATCAATCGAATATAATTTTTGGAGTTTTATGGCGTAACTCTAACTTCCGCTTCAGACATTGTATCCAATTTGATAAAAATGCAATATTGGCGGTTACTGCGTCATACGAAGTTTTGCGCCTCCTTAACTCGCCCAACAATTGGTCGCATATTGGGAAGAAGGTATTAACCCTGAAATAGTCCCGTCCTTGTAACAACACTTCTCCCTCGCGACGCTCTCGTCTCATTTCTTCCTCTTAATAATTCTCTTGCGACTGCTTCTGTATTCTTTTGAGGATTTTTTTTACCAGCCTCTTCAAAAGCATCAAAAGATTCCCGTTTCTTTTCTACGAAAGTTCTATCTCTACGTCTGTGTCGACACCTTACAGAATTTTGGAAACTATATTAAATTGTTTTAATACAGATCAAAATTCCGATGATATGACCGTTTCTAGGAAGTTTAGCTGAGTCAGCTATTGGGCTATTGGCTCAGCTGCTGAGCCAATAGCCCTGTAGCTTCATTTTTAACTAAAGCTTTTTAGTGGGAAGAGTCACTTTTTATAGCTTCAAGAGCCGTTATTATTTGATTTCAATCTTTATTAAGGCTGGCACAAGCATCGTCCCTGGCTAATCATCGCGTAGGTATATGGCAAATTTTACAGTTACATTTTCAGGCTTAGTCAAAAATGATTGCAGTAATTTTGTACGTTCCGTTGATGCTGTAAAAAATACGTATAGATTTTGCAGCAACCCGAAAAACTTTGTAGCTTCTGGGCAATATTCAGTTGCCGATGAACCGATCAAGTTTAATGAATGTGCGGCGCAAGGTACGTATGTTGCATACTGACATTTTTCTTTGATCTTAGCCTGTAGGCCATTATACTGCCCAGACATATTGCTAGCATTGTCATAAGATTGACCTCTGCAATTGTCAATGTCGATATTCAGTATTTTGAAGGTGTCCATAACGGCTAGCAACATATCTTCTGCTTTGTGACCAGTATTTGGCAGAAAGCAAAGGAATCGTTCAACCGGTTCGTCATTATCTTGAACAAATCTCAGAATTAAAGAAAGCTGATCTACATTTGTAATATCAGGCAGGGGTGGAATCTACACTGAAAGAAAAGTATTTAGCCTTTTGAAGTTGTTCCATTATTTATTGTTGTTGTTACTTTAGCTGCCATAATTTTTATTATTATTTCGTACGTTGCAAAAGACAAATATGACGTGTTGCCTTTCCCGGAATTGCCGAAATTTTGTATATGTTTTACCAAAAACGGATCAAATTCGGAAATTGCTTCCAAAAGTATCATAAAATTTCCGTTATTTGTAGATCCAAATTTATCTGTCTCGCCACGGAACGAAAGACCACGCGTAGCTAGAGATTTTACAGCCACAACAATTCTAAGCAACACATTGCGCCACTATTTTCTTTCATCTTCTAACTGCTCAAATAATTTGGAGTCAATTCTGGCTTCGGCTTGTCCTCGCTTTTTCATTTTCAAAACACAATTTTTGTGCCCCAAACTAGTTTCATGTAGGTACATGAAGTCTTTCATATGCATGTTTTCAATCACTGAAGCCTTCTCCCGAAGCACGTGGACTTTTTTTGCTATCAAGAAGAAGACATGGTCCACAAAATACAGACCCAAGTGACTTTGAGTAAATTAAGTAATTTCGAGAAACCTTTTTCCCGTTTATAAGATTTGTTTTAAATTAAATCTTTGTGTAAAAAGCGATCGGTCATCGGCTCTTCGTTTAGATTTCCAAAAGTTTTCGTCTTCAATATTTTGTTCAAAGCCATATCTTGAAAAATAATCTATTAAGTCTTCATTTACTAGCCACAGAGCTGGATCATTTTCCAACCAACCACCCCCGCCGCCGCCTGCGCTCCCCGCGCCCCGTTTGCCGCCCCGCGCCTCCGAGCGCCGGCCTATTCGTGATATGAACGAAAACGACACGAGTAACGACGAAACATCCCGGCTAGTATCGAGTCGCGACGGACACGGCGGCCGTCACGATCGCCCCAGTGTTATCAATTATCATTGTTATTAACCAAACGTTTAAGTTTTTGTTGTTAATTAGGTAGGCTTTTTAAATTTCTTCAGGCAAGTCAAGTTAAAAAGCAATAAATTAAAAGATAGGTAACGATTATGAAAGTCGCCCAAAGCTGAGCGCAAGCAGAGCAGCTGAGCAGCCTCCCACCCCGGGCCATGGCCCTGGGGTAAATACGCCACTGGGGATACCACGGGATCGCGAGTCGGTGAGAAGCCCAGGCGCGTGCCGATACCTGGTAAAAGTGTTGGCTGAGGGCAGGTGTGTGTTGACGGTGTAACGAGGGGGACGTCCACGTCTCCGCCGGTGGGGACGGTGTATCTGTGAAGTCTGTGAGTGTGGTGTAAGAATCGCATTGGCAGCAGTAATTGGGTCGTCGGAGTCGTCTAAGACGTGCCGTGGACGACGGTAGCGGGGAGGGGCACTCCTATCTGGGACAAAGGTGAGGGAGGTAACGATCAGGGGGTTAGGATGGTGCGGAATCGCGTCATAGTAACGTCGGGCGGTGTCTTTCACGTATTTGACGATGGAAGAAAGTGTTCCAAGTCCTTATGGAGGTCGACATTGCGTGAATACTATGGGGCAGCCACGGCCTTACGCACGAATCTATTTTGGAGGGTTTGGAGAATTTTGATGTTGGAGGGAGCTGCGTGTGCGAACACAACGCTAGCATAGGTCATTATAGGTCGGATGAGCGTTTTGTATAATGTCAACTTATTTCAAAGCCACATTTACTTCTCCCGCCTGAGGGGGTTGAGGCGACCGAGTACGAAGGCGGCTCGGTTCCGGACGGCTATAATGTATTCTCGGAAGGTCAGTCTATGGTCTAGACTCCGAGATATTTGGTCTTTCTAACCAGAGGAATAGTTTGACCGAAGAGGGTTATCGGGAGAGGGGGAGAGCCTAGGATTACGACAGCCATTCCTGGGAAAAGGGAAGCACATGGCTGCACTTTTCGCCGGGTTTATCCTCCACCTCACAAACCACTCGCCCAGGGCGGTGACTGCGCGTTGGAGGCTTAAAGAGACCATACGTAGGTTCCTATTTGAGGCGTAGAGGGCGGTGTCGTCCGTGAAGAGGGCAATCTCTATTTCGGGGGTGAGAGGGATATCGTTAGTGTTAGTGTAGAGCGAATAACATCGAACCAATAGCCATTGGTCAGTGTCCTATAAGCTAGTGTGAATGTTTGTTCATACATCGGACACCCGCCCATTGGCTGTATTGGCTGCACGTTCGTCGCCCCTCGGCGCGAGACGATCGCCAGCATGTCGTCGGAACTTCCAGTGAACTACATAAGTCATAGTCTACGAGTATGCAAGTTAACGACGTCGGACCGATAGACGTTTCCAACAAGGGTATCGGTTTCTCACCGACCGTTTCCCAGTAATAAAGGATCGTCTCGACCGCGCTTACCAGACGTTAGTATATGCTTAACGTCGTTTTTGTAGGTATACCTATGTTTTGCAGGAATTTGTACTTTTTACTAAGAATTAAGTATTCTACGCTAAAGTGGTAGATACATTTTTTTTTATAGACTATTGGGCGGACGAGCAAGCGGTCCCACGTGATGGTAAGTGTTACCGCCGCCCATGGACACCTGCAACACCAGGGCATACCCCCTGGTATGCCGCCGCCGACCTTGCATAATCCTATTCACAGCTGTCTTGAAGAACCCCATATCGTAGCTTAATGGAAAGACCTCTTGAGGCAGTTCGTTCCACAGCCTACGGGTTCGCGGTATAAAATAAGTAAGTGAAGTACGAACTAGTTCCGCCGGTGAGCGAGGAGGCGGCGACGCGGCAGTGCATGGTGAGCAGCGCGCCGAGGGCCAGCGAGCCGTACCGCAGGCGGCGGCGGCCCGCCGTGCGGAGTCCCACACCGCCGCCGCCCGCCGCGTTGTCCATGCCCGGAACATGGTCCGTTGACCACATCAGTGATATCTCACTCGGCTACACCCATAGACATTTTTATTTACATTTCTATTGCTACACCGTACCGTAGACATATTACTTATATTTTTACATTACACGTTTACACATAGCGTCTTCAAAGAAATTGTATAAACAAGAACGTCTGTTTAAAATAGGGATATATTTTTTATGGCAGTAGATAAATGATCGATCAACAAAATACTGCACTCAATTAACCCTTATGTACACACCCGGGTACCCGGATGCCGGTCTTGAATAAAAATTGAAATCTCAACCTGAGCCTTCAAATTTAACTCTTTTAGAAGCTAAAAATACAGTAATAATTTTTTTCAAATATTTTGAACCTAAACTAAATGACATTAGGGTACATGTGCTTAGCGGGCACACCCGGGTACCCACTAGATGAAAAATGTTGTTTTGACTCAGGAATTAATTAATATCATTAATGAATATTTCATTGAGGTAATAAACAATTACAATAATTTTCAAGGTAAATTAGAATATATTTACATTTATTTAGCGAGATCAATACATTTAATTGTCGATACATAGTGTTTATCGCAGACAGGCTTTTTGAAAACTGAACAACATTTTCGCGTTTTCCTGCGTCTTTTGATCGTTTCTTTGTAGCAAAAATGACAAGAACCTATATTTTTTTCCTACCAGTACTGTCTCGAGGCTGAGTTTGTTCTTCAGAAACAGCGGAAGGAGCAAGCTGTAGCCCAATCACGCTCTCAATCGCCATTTTTGTGTTGTAGTTGCGCATTATTTGGCCATTCACAGAACGATCTTCAATAAAAGGTTTTGCCAGTTCCTCACTCAGTTGACGCAAGAAAGTACGTCGCTGATTAGTTTTCTTTTGGTTCATTTTGTTGTTCTCATAATAAATTATTATGAAGCAAGAGGGCCTACGTCTAAGATATTGAAAAATATAGCAAGAGGCCATATCTCAGTGCGCCTGTGTGTAGTGTATCGGGTTACCATTTGATTCATATTCCATTGTATCTACGCCAGTTTTGTATTTATTATAATGAGTGATCATGTGAGGCTTTTTCTTTTCATCATCATTTACAACAGAATCAGAGTGCATTGTCGATAGTAAAATGGTACAGCTCTGTTTTTCTTTGGCACGTACGAGCAGAGTGCAACATGTTCGTGAAAACCAAAAAGAGTAGAATATTCTTCTCTAGATTTATGGGGAGCCATTTGTTTTGGAATGTAAGTTATAACACTATTTTTTCTCAAAGTACCAACAATAGTTAGTTTCCATGACAATAAGTGTATAGCAAGAGGTAAACTAGTAAAATAATTATCCATAGTAATATTTCTGCCACTTCCTTTGAATGATACTGCAAGTTCTTTTACTCCTTGATTTTTTTCACGAACATTTCCAGTCTTTCCTGAATAAATAATCCCATACAGAGCGTATGCATTCTCGGCATCGCAAATCCACCCAATTTTGATCCGGTACTTAGCTGGCTTCGAAGGTATATTTTGCGTAAACTTTGTGTGGCCTCGGAAAGGATAAAGCAGCTCATCAATTGTCAAATTTGCTGTCGCCTTGTACATATTACTCAAGTTTGAATTGAACATTGTCCAAATGTCCAAAAGTCCAAAGGAGCAGCTTTATCCTTTTCTACTTGTGTATCGCGTCTATCGACGTCGTCGAATCGAATAAATCGCATTATGGAACGAAATCTGTTGATACCCATTAACGCGCGGTAAAGAGAGTACGAAATACTTTTCCACAATTCACTTGTATGATCAACATTTGACTTATTATACTAAATTATTATAATTACTTAAACTAAACTGAATGGTTTAGATATTGTCTATTGATGCAAACTCAGGAATTAAGAAAAACTAGTGGTGGGCACCCGGGTACCCTGGGTGTGTAACGAGGTAAAAGTTGGGTGTGTACATAAGGGTTAAAATCACTAGTCAGCAAGAAAATTTAATAACAACAAATAATTTATCCCGTTAGCTGCAGGATGAAAACAAAAGCAAAAATGTATACCAAATTTCATATATGTACCTAGGTATCATCATTATTTATATACAAGTTTTGAGTTGTCAGCAAAAATCATGACTTGACAGCAAATTAATATACTTAGCTGCATTATTTCTATTTGCTTTCATCACAAAAATATATTGCTGACAACATATAACGAAACTTTAAAATTTTCTTAGAATTCTGAAATAATACATAAAGTTTCTATTTATTATCTCTGGACATCTGATTTCTTGAATGGCGGCGGATAATGCCGGCGTGGCTAATGCCACCAATGAGCAACGGAAAGTACTGAATGAGTAGCAAATCTATAACAGCAAAAAAGCTGGGTTAGGTTTAAGTTCTCGTGACAATGTAAAAATAGGGAGTCTCCGAACCGGGACTCCGTCGACTTTGTAGAGTTGAGTTGTAGAGTTTGATTGTTTTGTTGATCGTAATTTGCTGCTTATTTAGTATTTTTTGACATCATTGCGTTGAAGTATAACAGGTCATAATTTGCATTTATTAATTCACATTATTTACTGGACAAATAAAAAAATATGTATCTAAACATTAACATTATAGATGCCTATTTTTAATCTGAAGGCACATTATATATTCCTACATGATTTTCTGTCGTCCTTAATTAATGACTACCTAAAACAGTAAAATTCTGCTGACAATAAAAATATTGTAAGCTGATAACGATTTGCTACCAACATGTGATTTTTGCTACCATAAGGATGTTATAGCTGACCAAATTGCTGCTCGTTTAAATATATGACGTTTAAATATAAGCACTCGCGATAGCATGTAGAAACGTTTCTAAAAGTTCTACATTATCTCGTACAATTAGTTTTCTGCTTGAAAGCGTACGCATGGTAGGCGATCTAATAAAAATACGTTGAATTTTACCACATCAAGTTACATTGTAAGTATTGTATAAAGATGTGTAAATTGTACAAGCTATCCAAGGTAATTTTGCATAGGTACTCACGATATCTCTAATGTTGCTATTGAATATGGTTTCTACAGACTGTTTAACTGCCATAACCACAAGTAATTTACAGATTACCTAAAATAAAAACCACTCTGGATTCTGTTATGGAGTGATATTGATTGACAAATAAATGTATTTGACGCAGTCAAAGTCTTCGCCTCCGTAGTACATAGACTAAAAGAACACGCCATCATATCTATGAAAATAAAGTGCCAACGCGAGTGCATAAAATGACAGTTAATCCTAATATTAAATGGAATAAATGCCAAATAAATACCGACACTAGGATTCCGTGTTGTGGGTCCAGAGACATATTAAGACAAATACACCACCCAAACCCGAAGAAAGGTTAGTCTAAAAAAATAGTGTCCGACCGGGAATCAAACTCGGAACTTTTTGCACAGCACGCAAGGGTACTACGACCTGGACTAATCGGTCATCAGATCATCAAAGGTCCGAGTTCCGACACAATGTCGAGCAAACTCGTTAAGAGGGACATATTAACTCCTACCGAAACTTAAATTTCTTCTAAAACTCGTCTTTAATTCGATTGGCACCTGCCTGTTGGACTGAACGCTGACTCGATGGATCACTAAAAAGGCGGTAGATAGTGGATGAAACTCAGCAACGGATAAATAATTTTTATTTTCATTCCTTCTTATTTTAATGACAAAGTAGATATCGTTTGACACAAACATTATGATTTTTTAATCAGTGTATAATCAAGGCCAATCGTCAATCCATGTACGATGATGGTATTGTTTTCATAACAGATTTTTTTTCATATAATAATTATTTTTATATGTATATGATGTACTCGTATGTTAATATGCTGCTATAACTAAACTGCACTCGCATTTATTGTTTATTTCCCGTTTGATCTGGCGGTTGACTGGTAGAGAATGCCGTATTTTCTTCATTTGAACAAGTCAAATATTGCAATGAAGTTGATTTTTTTTTATTGAATTGCGTATCTTAATTTTTATAGAGTAGTTTTCAAAATCGCAATGGTTTCTTTGTGACGTTAACTGAGCAAAAGGAGATTATTGTCGGACTTAATTATGGACTTACGGTTAAGATTCCGTTGCTAAAAATTATGTTTAAATAGAAACATGTTCGTAACATCGGCTTTTTAAGATAAGCCAATAAAATTGTTTTTAAAGATTTGCGTAAAAAACCGACAATAATGTGCCTATTCTTAAATATTATCAAATTTAACCTAAAAATAAAACAATTGCTCATATAACATATTTATTTTAAATATATAAAAGCTAGCGCTGCTTTGTACAAACATTAGCCCAATTTTATCGTCTTATTCTGGTCATTCAACTTTATTATCTTATTATATTATATATACAGTTACAAAAAAATAATAGTGTTGCATTTTAAGAACTTTACAATATTTAAACTACTATACGAACAAACATACATTATTTGCTTGCGATATGTATGAATAAGATACATTATTTCATTCTGTTAGATCTAATCAATTCTTACATTGTCGACATGTACCCTAAATTAATAAAGTACTTCATTTCGAAAATAAAGGTTTTAGCGTGAAACTTTCCTCTTCAAGCATTATGGTATAGGAGAGCCGACGCATTATCCCAAATGCTGCCCAGCCAAGTTGAATGCATCTATCGACCTCCTTGCTGAACTGTCTAGCTGAATTGTTTGCCCAAAATAGACCTGGTCGACAACTTCGAATGCCACGCCTTCGACGTCTATCAGTCCCGGAAGAAGATGTTCATTGAACATTATTTTTGTTTTGTCTAAGTTTCTTCCGAGACCGACGAGTGGTGGAGTTGCGTTAAGGTCGTTTAGCATCCAACTTAAATCTTCCAGTGATTCTACCATAATGACTATATCATCAGCGAAACGAAGATGAGAGATGTACTCACCATTCATGATGATTCCATGTTCTTTCCAGTCCAGCATCCTAAACGCACCTTCCAGCGCATTTGTGAACAGTTTCGCAGATTTTACATCTCCCTATCTCACTCGACGCAGCTGGAGGCCTAGTCTCCCGGTCTTGGATTGGGACCGTCACGCTCGCAGTGTTATACATACATCTCAGCACCTCGATATATCGGCACCGCTGTAAAGATTCGAGAACAGCCTAGGCCTCAATAGAGTCGAAGGTTTTCTCGTAGTCTACAAAGGAAAGACAAGGGCTGATTATACTCTTCGGTCTTCTGTATAATCTGCCGTAGTGTCTGAATGACGTCTACGGTGCTGTAGCTTTTCGAAAAACCTTTGACGAAAAACTCGTCAAACCTCCGGGTGAGACGATTCGTAATTACCCTCGAGTACAGTTTATATAAGTGGGTCTATAATTCTTCAATAAGGCCATGTCTTCTTGAAGAACAGAACTACCACACTCCTGCTCCACGCCTCCTGTGTTATTCCACCATGCAAGACGGCAAGAGGTGTGACGGCAACAATTAAAGAGGTATGACATATAATATCTTATATAGTGTTTATATTTGTTTTTTTTTAATAAATTGCATGAAAAATTTGATAACAACCCAAAAAATCATATTTTTAGCAAAACTATTCATGAAGTTTCTATGTTAATGAATTAAAATCATGAACGAAATCCATAGTTTCAGTTCAGTTCAGACTTGGGTAAAGATTCGGCTCCTCTAGTTACTCAAGCATGTTGCGCTCACTGCGTGCGCGTCAGCATCGTAGCTCACCACTACGAGGCTACGCCGTAGCATCGTAGCGGTGTAGCTAGGGCGGCGGCGGCGCGGGCGGCTGCGGCGCGTCTGGTGGCAGCGAGAAGTTGGCGAGCAGGTCGCGCACTGCCGGCCACAGCGTGCACTCCGAGTGCGACTGGTTGAACTCGTTGAACCTGCGCAGCACACACATCTTTGATTTCGAAACTAAGGAAACACTGGTGGCAGTGCAAAGGTACATATTAAACCCAAACCAATTTATAATATTGCACTGCATTCCACATACTTCTAGTAATCACGAGGTGATTTTGGACCATAATCCACCACATGAATCCACTGCTGCAGATTGATCACATGTCCCAGATTTACGTTTTCGGGAAATCCTCCCTACGATGTTTTCACCGCTGAGCTAGTAGTAGCAATTAAATAATTCATACTTAAATAAATGGTACGGGCCGATGTTTGAACTAAAAGTTTAAACTCTTTATACTTCGGACGAGGTTTAACACGACCTGAGTGTCTAGAATAGATGCACCTAGGCTACCTCTGATCATCATAATCGGAAATTGTAATTTAGTATAATTAAACGATATTAAACCATGGGGTAGACGAGATGTGCCAGGAAGAGTATGAGACGGGCTCCAGTCAGGTGGACTGAAGACGACGTACCTCAAAAGCAGCTGGATAAAAAGAAGGAAAGGTCGTGCGCCGTGATGAGCTTTGGAAAAGGCCTACTATATCCTTTTTCAAAGCTTAAAAGTAGTAAAGAGACACAGTACGATGGTGTTAAACGTTACATTTAAACGTGAAAGTGGTAGTTGTTCCCCAATTGGGAAATTGGAGTAATTTTAAAGACTTGCTGTATCTCCGCTAGTGCTGATACCTGTTTACGGCACCAAAATAATTGAGACCGGTTAAAAATCTGTAGTTAAAAACTTATTCAAAATACCTAATATGGCACTGAGTATAGCGGACAGCCGTACTATTCTAATTTATTGTTATAGTGTTAAGTTAGTGTCGAAATAATGCAAAGGACATTATTTATTTAATCTGTATTTTAAATTAATATAATAATCAATTGAATAACTAGTATTAAATTGTTGACTCAAAATTAGCTAGCGTTATTGGTCCTCGATTGTTTCGCTAGAAAAGGAAAAAAATGGTGATCGAGTATTAATGTATAAATAATGGTGGTGTTGTTACCGCTTGAGATGCAGGTTGACGGCGATGAGGTGCGGCTGCGAGTCGCGCTTGTCGGCGAGCTGCGTCGTGTTGGACTGCATGTCGTACACCAGCGGCACCACCAGCTGCGTGTCGCCGCGGGTCAGGCAGATCTGTGCGATAGGAGCGACTGTTAGGGGCCCCCTAGACGATCTATTATATTGTGCAATTTTACGTATTGCATAATGTTTTTGATCGTTAGGCCACTTGCTAACGACATGGTTTTAAGTCGTGTAAACCTACGGTTTTTCACCATGTAAACCTATAGTCGTCAGAGTTGTATGGGCCAGTATGGGAGCTTGTTAACACACACGGCGATACCACGGCGCGAAAGAAAACCGAGAAAACTGACGGCGATATATTTTTTAGATTTATAGTCGTTTCATATATTTTTACGACTTAAAGCCGGTCAACTAATTAACGACACCTAAATTAAAATATATAAAAAAGAAAAACGCACAAAGTTTCATAGTTAATTTAATCAAATAAAATGTTAAATGTAAAACATAAATTTAACAAGTAGCCCAATTTTTTGTTACTCGCCTTTTACTAGCAATAATAACTTTGACATTGACGCGGTCAGCTTGTTGCAAGTTACTATTGGAATTTGCTGCGATGCTTCCATCAATCAAAATTTCCTATAATAAATCATAATCCAGAATCATAATTCTGATGAGGATAAAATTGGTAGTAAACTAACGAAGAAAGGATGCTTATGAATAAATAACCAAAAAAAATCAAATTAATGTACAAAATTTCTTTCCACTTCATATAAGGCGTCTATTAGTTGACCACCACTGTATATGTAATCAATCACAGTAGTATATAAGCTTCCTGAAAAATAAAATAAATAATTGTATATTTCCAATCATGTTTACATGTATAATGTTGGACAGGAAGTCCACACCTAAAATACGCTAGCCGTGCTGCCACCGGCAGAAAACCGTGTCGTGAACAAGCATATACGGTTTCTCTACGGCGGCGCGGCGAACTCGCAGTACCGTAGAAAAATCGTGTCATTTAAATCCTTAAGGGACTGTTATTGAAACTCGGTTGGTTGCAAGGGGGCGATTAAATAATGATGTGCAATGGAATTATTGTACAATTTGACTGCAGCTCCAGGGACCGCCTTATACACAATACTAGGTTTCTTCAAAGTTATCTGTTAATTATTTAGTTCTATAAAGGTATGATTCCGAAGGCGGCGACACCGACCAACGACAGTGACACCTGGCATCAATGTCCGGCGACACTACTGCTCCTATGAATTTGTATGAGCTAGTGGCGGAATGTAGTGGCATTAAATGAAGCTACGTGTCGTCAAGGCGACCGGCGACTTCTGGCTATCGCTCGTCATTGTCGTCGGCTGCAGAATCATAGTTTAAAAGACAATATTTCATGTCAAACAAATTGTTAAATTGAACACAAATCAATACACATATACCACTTAATATTAGAATCATTGTAACTATTAGTAAGTAGTAAAGAAAGTATCGTATGCGCAACGTGTTGTATGATCGTAGGTATAGAAGTGTTTTGATACGCAGTTACAAGCTATGCCGCCTGATATAGATACCAGCTGATCAATCGCGAGACGGTCTTTTTTTGCTCCGTTCACAGGTGATACGCGTCCGTTGTTGGACCTAGTCGTATCTCCGAGCTTAAAAAAATATTTTCGTAAATGCACGCAGTAAGGGTGAACCGCAAAAAAATCATGTATCAAATCTCAGTCGGCACAGTAAGCAATTAGTCGTATTTGTGTACGTACAAAGAACAGTATCTTGTGCTTGGCGAGCAGCACGGCGGGCTGTCCGGCAGGCACGATGGGCGGCGCGGCGGGCGGGATGCGCAGTGCCCACTGCAGCGCCCAGTGTGGTGAGGCCGGCGCGGCGGGCGCGGCCGCCGGTGCCAGGTCGGCGCGCATCAGCGCCACCAGCGAGGGGAGCGCCGCCGTCGGAGCGCCCCACGCGCGCCCCCACCCGTGCAGCGCCGTCGCGCGGTAGGGCGCGATCGCGACGCGCTGGTCGAAGAACTTCTCCATCACCTGTTCAGGAAACATGTCCTATTCACTTTTTTTATGGACGAAGGCGGCAGACAAGCATACAGTCCACCTGATAGTAATCGGATACTGTCGCCCATAGACATCCGCGATACATGCCAACATTAGTCCAAAATGACAAACATTGGCACGCCCCTGGATGCGCTGCTTACCTTTGGAGATATAGGAATGGATTTGGAGAAAGGGTTGGGAAAATGTAGAGGGATAGGATGGAAATGGGCTCTGGCAAATCTCACTCACTACCGAAACACGTACCGTACATTAGGGAAATAAGATAAAGTGAGAAATGCAGTACATTTCAAGGTAGTCTTCTGTGAGAGAGGGGAAACGTGGCCAGTCGAGCGCGCTGTTGGATTGCAGCGTGCACGCTTCCCCCTCAAAAAACTTAGCGACAATAGCGTAGATATAATGAGTTCTCCATGTGCGCAGAAAAAATGCCGTGTTCTATTCTAAAGTAGACCTATTCTAAAACCGCCGACACCGCAATGAAAATACGTGTGTTACATAGATGTTTAAAATGTATTTTGAAGGATGATGACGTGTTTCAATGACTGTCTGTCGTGTGTTGAGAAGTACAAGCAACATCGATGGATTATAGTAGTGTACGTGCTCTGCTTCTCTACAGTACAGTTCGGTCGGCAGAGTTGCGCCGATGACGCGCAGCGCGATTCATCCGATTGCAGATTATATGTATGCGAGGCGTAAGTGTATGGTGTATATACGTCACCTGCAGGTCGTCCGCGCTCCAGTTGTCCTTGTGGTCGGGCAGTGGCGTGAGCTGCAGGTGCAGCGACTGCATGTGCTGCGGGTGTAGCGCCACGCGCGCCGCCAGCCCCGCGCCCTCGCACCGAAACGTCAGGCTTGTTGCCTCCGCGCCCACCACAGTTAACTGCAGGACGTTTACGTACGGTATTAGTTAAATGTCGCTATCGCTATACAAGTCGCTACGTATTTAAGTAAATATAAAACATGTGACATTTTTTAAAAAAAGGTTTGTAAAATTATCAAGTTTAATTCATAATTATTATTCTAATTCATGGTTTCAGATTTCGGGAATTGATTTTTTTTTGCAAAAAGCTCTCGTTTTACAGTAAACTAGAAAAAAAAAATGCGCAATTTTTGAATTAAAATTCATGCTTGTTATTTTTTTAAATCTGTTATGTCAACATTTTGGAATAAATTTCAAGTTTCTATGACCCCTGTATTCATAGATATTATATTTTTATTAGTAGATACCTTGTCTGACTAATCAAAAAATAAGCTGCTAATCAAGGAAGGTGTTTTTGTCGATAAAAATAAGTGCATAACACGTCCTTAAAATGTCAGTAATCGATCTCCTGATCTATATTAATGTGGAGAAAGTATATTTGAAACGCGAGCAGTAATCATTGTTGAACACTCACATAATCCTCCTGCTGCACAAAGCGCTGCAGCGTCCGCTTCATGTATACACAAGCCAGGAACCTCTGCAGCGGCGCGAGCGCGGAACCGGGCGGCGCGCCCGCGGGCGGCTCGCACGGCGTGCACAGCGTCTCCAGCTTGCACACCGGGAGGGGCGTAGCCGTCGCGCCCGCCCACGCGCGACCACCCACCAGCACGCGGGAACCGCCTGCCGTCGTTGAACTCGCTTGCGGACCTGAATACGTACGTTTATTTATTTAGGAAAAACAGCTTAAACAGAGTTTAGACAAACAAATACAACAATAGTTACATAATAAAGATGAAGAGAAAACTATTTTCTAAGATGTTTTCTACTAAGACACAAGAACAATTATAATTTGAGTGACAGACTGAAGTTGATAGATGGGAAACATAATATGAAGATGGATAACAAAATAAAAATTATATGTGAAACCCATAGACGCATAAAGCATGCTTTTCAAGCAAGAAATCTGTCAACTTCTCGCTTGAAAACCACTTCATTCAAATCTATCAATCAGATAGTGTCGTAGTGTTTGTAACTCCAGTTGTACTGTCCACACTTCACAGAATCGTTGAAAAGGACACAACAATTAGGTATCTGATACCAGTGTCTTATTTCCGATCATATCGCGCCCTACGTCAAAAAATGATTCACTTCCCGCAAAATGCTCGAAGTACCAACGATATCTATTGAGAGGCTAAATAAAACCTCCCGCAGCGAGTGCCGTACTCCCGGCCGTAGATAATACGGTAGATAATAGGTACACTAACGTCACATAAAATCGTCAAGCGCCGTGTGCGCAAACGTAGCAAATAGTATATCATGAAGGTGGACACGTAAACCGTGACCAGCCCTTTTATAGTCCACTGCTGGAGATGAGCCTCCTAATGTAAACCGTCATGTGCATGAGGGATGTATGGCTTTAAAACGCCACGCTGGTCAAGGGGGATGGCGAGTTCACGGTTTTAGAGGTCGTGTTCCTCAGTGCTTGTGATAGTGATTTTGTTATGCCTTAGTCGCCTTTTACGACACCCACGGGAAAAGATGAGGTGGTGCTATAAATCATGCTGATGCCTGCTCACCCCATACGGCCATATTCTTAATTAGGGTCGCGACAGGAGATAAAAAATAAACACGAGCTAACTGATCAAAGTGACGGCGGGTGTCCATCATGGGAGAGTTAGTCATGCCATTAAAGGTTAAGAGGGACGGATGCAGTGAAAGCACCAACAGTTTATACAAAAGCTACGAAATTACACTCGCAGCAAAATAAAGACCACGGTTATAATTACATAGTAGAGGTTTAACTGACCTTTATGATCAAGGTGATGTCTTGGCGACGGATGATGTCCACCTGGTGAAGGTCGCGGTAAAGAGGGTGATGCCGGCCACGCTGTGAAAGGGGACGTGGGGGGCGGATGAGGAGAAGCCGCGGGCGCGGCCAGAGGGGAGGGCGCGAGGGGGGAAGCGGGGGATGCGGATACGCCCGCACCCCCACCGGCACCGCCAGGGGGCGACGTTAGGTTGAACGATCCGCCGCCCATCTGAAAACACCAAAACTGTGAGCTAAAACAGTAAAGAGTCCAAATTTTTAATCACCGTAACCAGCACTTTTATCATTCACTGTTGGATATTGGTCTCCTCATGCACATTGTCTTGTGCGTGAAAGATGTATGGACTTAAAATGTCACGCTGGTCAAGTGGGTTGACGAGTCCACTCTTTAAGAAGTGGTGTAGTTCTTCAGGGCTTAAGGTAGCGGCTCTGTTATCTCTTTTATTATTATACATAATTATACGACAGAAGCTAGCAACGGGATTATTTCCCTTGTTCAATTAAAAAGAGCATTACGGATTTTTCTTTTGTAATGATAAGAAAATATATCTATATCGGGTAAATAATTGTCATAAGCAGCCGGAGGCCGTCCAAAACGACTTTCGGGCATTGTTAAATATTTATTGTTATACTCAAATGTATTTTTCAAATATCTATAAAAATCCTCCTTAAAAATCAATAAATTTTATTTGATCATGTATCTATCTATAACCGACCTGGTGTTGTGCGGGCGAGGCGGGGTGCGGCGTGACGGGCGCGGAGTGCGGCGTGTGCGGCTGCGGCGGCGTCAGCGGGGCGGGGAACCGGAGGCCGCCTGCAATGTGACACGTAGTTACAACATACTACAGAATTTTAGTAGAATTCAGTAGAAAGTAATTTGGAGAATTTTTTGGGCAACGGATAGTTCAGACGAAGAACTATATTTATCTCCACTTATATGTTAGATGAGGAGTTAAGAATGAAATGGAAAAATATGACATGAACAATATTATGCACTGCTTTAATTTTTACGCCCAAAGTTGAATAAATAAGCAACAACATTCCGTAAACCTGTTAGTTCAGAAGAACGCTTAGCAGTTTCAATTCCTCACGTCGCACTCTCGGATCTCGTCCACCTATTTGCGCCCGTCTCACCACCTCCTGACAATTTATCAGAAGGTATCAGAAAGTCAGTTATACCTTACCAAAAAGTCAGTATCAGCTATATTTCATTGGCGGATAATTTATCTAACAGATTGTTATCAGTTATCTTAACAGGAGGTGGTGAGAAAGACCCTAACTCATGTATTCAATAAATCACTTTACTGAGCTACTAACTTACTTCGACGAGACTGGAGATTGACGTATGATGTATTTAAAATTGTTTTCATTTTGAAATTGTTAGTTACAAAGAAAACTCAACACTATCACAATGTGCTAATTGCCACACAAGAAAAGAAAAAACTCGTATGCTCATTCATGCATGACTCAACGTGTAACAACTTTGCTTACCAGGAGGCATGGGGGACATGGGTGATGGTGGATTATCGTCTTCAGCTAAAAGCCTAGCGCTTATGTTGTCATCTACGTATCTAGAAAGGAATGCCTGCAATTGAAAAGACATATTCAGAATGCAAATTTATCATAACATAGCACACATATAAAGCGCATATTTAACTTAGAGCAGTCTTCTGCGACCGGTCTGCAAAAATTGCATGCCAGTCCGTCAAGAATTTTAATCGAATTATGTAAATTAACAATTGCTTGATTTGATGAATGACGAAATACCAAATTGAGAAATCGAATGAATGTTACAGCAGAACTTCATCTCTCAGAAACAAAACTGCAACCGGGTATACCTGATTTGCTAACAAAGAAGCAACAACAGAGGTGGCTGTATTAATGTCAAGTACTACACATGTAAATTATTTAATTAATTTAAATAATATTTTATATATTGGTTTTTATTTCAGTCTCAGTAGTTCGCCGGTTTGCAAGTAATTCTTTGATTTACGCCGTGCTATAGGTGTATGAATTAAAGAATTTAAAGGTTAATGAACGTAAAATTATAAAAAAATATTCCGCAGTACACTCTTTATAGATATATTTTAATTATTTTTTTAATGTTTATTACTTCATATAAGCACGTTTAGTTTTAAATCATCTCTTGTTGTCTATACATTTTGAGGAGTCTAAAAAATTTAATGTTCTCTACTTATTATTATTATTATTCTTGCAGTAATTATATAGGAGTATAATACAGTCCCGGACACTTGAATCTACCCACCCTGCATTTTCAGTTTTGATGGTATGAAGCATAAAAAAATGTTGATCGATCAAAGTTTTTATTCAGTTTAAAAAAAAAAGGAAGCAGAAAGTTTGAATTGGAGCAGTTTTGTTGATTTTATGCTGTTTTTCAATATAAGTTTCGTTAAATTGTTTTTCCTGAGATTTGAACCGATTTTGACCTTAAAATTATGGATACTGCGTCTGAAGTAGAGTAGCCGCGCATGCTGTGCCACTTCTTCACGCTCCTTTACGTTTACGCATAGGTCATATTCAAAGGAGATTAGCACTGAACGTAACTGGCATGAGTTAAACTTTTACTGTAATTTCGTCAAAAGCTCTGCATCTCTACATCTACATCAAAAGCTATCGATCACGTTCAAAAAAGTGTAAGTTAAGGGTCTTGTTTTGCAGTAAATTAGAAAAAAATACAATATGCGTTATTAATGTAATTTTTAAGCCCGGTATGTCAATATTTTGGAATAGATTATTAAATTAATCGATGATCTGTAACTTTATCTCTCGAATAAGATAATTTTTATGTTTCTATGAACCCCATGTTCATGGATATTGTCTACTGCCTCTGCTCTTCCTCACCCGCCCACACGCAGACATCTACTCGTATTTTATACAATACTTAAAGTATTCCATATTTAACATAAAACATTCCTGATCTTCTATACGTTTATAATATTATTATAAGTTATATTATAAGTATAACATCATGTTATACGTTTAATACCTAAATACGACGGTCAGTATTTACCTATATACCATAATTAAACAAAAAAAACATTTTTTCTTGAATCAAAATTCGGTATATTGTGATATTATTGCTGTTCAAAATATATATTTAAAAAAATATATATAATCGTTTAAAACTGTTAATAATAATATATACGCTTAAAGTACAAAGACACATAATGTGTTTTCAAAAAAAATCCAATATCGCGTGCAACGACATATGTTTAATTTATTAATCTATTAACCATAAAAATATAACTGTTATAATTTTTTTCTTCGAAGTAAAATTCACATATATGTAAGTGTTTAAAAAAAATGCATACGCGTAGGGCAACTTCTCGCGGCAACAACACAACATACTTTCCTATATACACTCTACAGGGGGACAACATAATATTGGTACTAAAAATTAATGCCTCGAAATTTATCTAATTTGACTGTTATATACGACTGTTATAATTACATAAGTAATATAATACACGTATAACCTATATTGGTTAAATTATTAGCAAAATATTCTCATTTGTATGTAATAATGTTCCTGTACAAGTTTGGTTTCTTAAAAACAAAACCAGTGACTTAGAGGAGATTGGTTACCTTGAGTCCCTGGGCGGGCGCGAATTCGTCTACTACGGAGATGCGGTCGAACTTTGAATAGGAGCCGTCGCGTATCGTGACTACGCCTCCGCCGCGGATGCCGACCTCCAAGGAGTACGCCCCAGCGTATATTATACGTATCTGTAATAAAATACAATTTAAAAGGGAAACTAAGAAAAGTTCTGAAACATTTCTTCCTGTGATTGGATTTTTAGACTCATCCTGCAAATTAGTGCAATGTATAACTATTATGCAAACGGATTACCTATGAGCTTCATTCATTTTGTAGCTGATAATGCACGAGGCAGGTTGTATTGCATTGTGAGTAGATAATGCACGAGGCAGGTTGTATTGCATTGTGAGTAGATAATGCACGAGGCAGGTTGTATTGCATTGTGAGTAGATAATGCACGAGGCAGGTTGTATTGCATTGTGAGTAGATAATGCACGAGGCAGGTTGTATTGCATTGTGAGTAGATAATGCACGAGGCAGGTTGTATTGCATTGTGAGTAGATAATGCACGAGGCAGGTTGTATTGCATTGTGAGTAGATAATGCACGAGGCCGGTTGCATTGCATTGTGAGTATAAAGTAGTAAGTCACTAATTTACATAAGGTTTTACGAGTATTATATTCAACCACAATATCAATAAATTTAAATCTTATGTAAGTACAATTGTGCAAGAACAGTCAGTCACTGTGACCAGCCCTTTTATCGTCCACTGCTGGACATGGGCTTCCTCATGCATATTGTCTGGTGCATGCGGGTGTATGGTCTCAAAACACAACGCCGGTCAAGCAGGTTGGCGAGTCTACTCTTTGAGAGATTGTATATTGTACAATGAGGTATTCCCCGGGGCTAGTGGTAGCGGCTTTGTTATCCCTTAGTGGTCTCTTACCAGACCCACGGGAAGAGATGGGTGGTGTTATTCTAAAGCTGCCCGACACGACACGGCCAAGTGATCATAAGTGAATTTAGATAATTAAGAATGGTGTAAATTTAGTAAATGCAAATAGTATGTTTGCATGTGTGTGACCTTGCGCCAGGAGTGGGCGAGCAATGTGAATGTGGGCGTAGGCATCTGCGTGCGCACGTGGTGCAGACCTAGCTGCGGCAGCGTGGGCAGCCGGCTCAGTGCCAGCAACGGCAGGTACGTCTCGCGCAGCACCACGCCCAGCGACATCAGCTCCTTGTGACTAAAACAACATACGTACTAATTTATTATTATCTCCATTTCAATAGTTTACAAATTTTGTTACGCATATGGGGTGTGACCGAAACTTTCTCGAAGTTAGAAAGAAACCATGGATTCCATTTTGAGGATTTGACGTTTAGAGGTCATACATACCTCATGCACAAGACAATGTGCACGAGGAGGCCCATGTACAGGAGTAGACGTTAAAGGGGCTGGTTATGGTTATGTATATTTTTATGTTTTATATGTATGGACATTATTTTTTTTTTTTTATAGACTAGGGGGCGGACGAGCAAGCGGTCCCACGTGATGGTAAGTGTTACCGCCGCCCATGGGCACCTGCAACACCAGGGGGCATGCGGGCGCGCCGCCGACCTTGCAAAATCCTATTCACAGCTCTCTTGAAGAACCCCATATCGTAGCTCAATGGAAAGACCTCTTGAGGCAGTTCGTTCCACAGCCTACGGGTTCGCGGTATAAAATAGTTTTTGGACCGCATAGTGCGCGACACCTCCGTATCCAGGAAATGCGGATGGACCGCACTTCTGTGACGGGAGGTGCGGTTGTAGAAACCCGAGGTGGGAATTATATTAAACAATTCTTCAGAGCATTCCCCATTGTACAGGCGGTAGAACACACAGAGAGACGCAACGTCTCTCCGAATGCTGAGGGATTCTAAACCGCCCGTGAGAGTGGGATCGTCGACAATACGAACAGCACGTCGTTGGATAGAGTCAAATGGGTCCAATTGGTATTTCGGTGCGCCGGCCCAGAGATGGGAGCAGTACTCCATATGGGGCCTCACCTGAGCTTTGTAAAGCATAAGGAGTTGCCCAGGTTTGAAGTACCGCTTCGCTCTGTTCAGCACACCGAGCTTTTTGGAGGCAATTGTAAAATTTTCTAAAATATCTACATATTTTTGGTATTTTTTTGTAAAATAAGTGGAATAAGTAGTTAAATTTTCTAGACTTTGCATTTAGCAAAATTTAGCAAAGAAGAAAAATAATATTCTGCCCAAAAGAAATATAAATAATAATAAGAAGAAGAAATAAGGAGTCATGAACAGAATCCATCGCTTCCAATTTCAGGCATTGGTCAGTTACACTCTGTATAAAAAAAGTGTCAATGAGAATGTAAAAAAAATATATTTTAACGTATTCGTACGAATGCGAATATGTTCACAGTGTTTAAATATGGTTCACAGAGTGCTTTAAGTGTAAAGCCGGCGTATAGATGGGCGGCGATGCACTCACGTGTTGATGTAGTGGTCGAGGTGGTGGTGTAGCAGGTGGTGCGCGTTGGCGGCGGGCTGGTGCGCGGGCGTGGCCACCGTGTACCGCTGCGCGGCCGCGCTCCACTGCAGCACGGCCGTGGCGCGCCCTCCCGAGCCCCATCCCACCACCAGCGAGCGGTACGTGTACGACCGGATGCACACGCCTTGCCACACGCTCTCGCGCTCTGCAACATACAACACATCATTAGAAAGTGGCGATAGCCTAAAAGGATTTATTGAAACCTAATTAAATGAATGGCAAAAAATAATGAATGGGCAGCAAATTTAAAGGTGGATTAGGTTTAGAGTCTACGATGACAATAAAGACATAGGAGTCGGAACTCCGTCGACTTAGTGATGGTATTCAGTTTTTCAAAAATTGTTTAGTTTTGTTGATCATACTTTGCTACCCATTTAATATTTTTTCCGCTCGTTTAAACGGGTAGTATTAAACATTAGGGGTTAAAGTATGAAATTGCCGATTTGTACTGAAAAATTAAAAATTGTTTTTTTCTAAAATGTAACATATTTATTTAATCAAAATATTTACCCTCATTGTCTATACATTGTTGCCATCTAATCGGAAGTTCATTTATGCCTTTGCGATAGAACTCTGGGGATGTAGATTCGACAAACTGTGTGAAAGCATTTTGTACTGCCTCTTGGGAAGAAAATTTTTTACCACGTAGAAAATTGTCCAAATCACGAAAAAAATGGTAGTCCGTTGGAGCAAGGTCTGGCGAGTACGGAAGATGACATATGGTTTCTAACTGCAGCTCCTGTAGAGTTACAACGGTTTCTCGTGCAGTGTGAGGTCTTGCGTTATCATGGAGCAATAATGGTGAAGATCGATTCACGAGTCGGGGCTGTTTCACTGCTAGTTTCGCCATCATTGTTCGAAGTTCGGCACAGTAAACATCTGCTGTTATTGCTTGACCAGACCTGAGAAAGCTATAGTGAATAACACCATGAATAGACCACCAAACAGTTACCATTACCTTTTTATTGGTAAGCTTTGCCTTTGTTGCGGCGTTTGACCTGGGGTCAGCCATTGCATTTTTCGCTTTCGGTTATCGTAAAGAATCCACTTTTCGTCACATGTCACAATTCGATCCAATATTCCTTCATTTCTGTACCGATTCAACAAGGCAACGCAAGTTTCAACACGCGTTTCTTTCTGCAGATCAGTCAAATCATGAGGCACACATTTTTCATATTTTTTTATCTTATTGATTTGATGCAAATGAGTCAATATTGTAGGTAAGGTAACGTTAAACCATGCCGCTAATTCCTGTGTAGTTTGAATCGGATTGACTTCCACCATCTCCTTCAATTCAGCGTTATTCACCTGTGTGGAAGACCGCCCGTCTTCCACGTGGTTCGTTCTTCAAGTCGAAGTTTCCATTACGAAAGCATTTAAACCAAAAACGCACGGTTCGTTCATTAGCAGTCTCCTCTCCAAACGCAGCATTGATATTGCGAGCCGTTTCTGCCGCGTTAGTTCCACGTCGGAACTCGTATTCAAAGATTATTCGGATTTTCGAAGTATCCATCTTTCCCGTCTAAGCTGAATAAAAAAAACAATTGAAAGTCGAAAATCGAATGTTGCACATTTTTTAAAACAAGAACCTCATAGGTATCATGTGAAAAAAGTTTCACTCGAAAATCTCACACCATGAAGGTTTTATGTCAATTCAAAGTATCTATTACTATAAAACGGCAATTTCATACTTTAACCCCTATTACAAATATTATTACGAGTACATTTAAATACAAGCCGTATCTATTCTTGACTCAAATTAGTGATATTGTAAGTTCGAATCCCGGCCCGTATCCCTGAATTTGTGCACCTGTTAGAAACTTCTTCACCTATTCCATCTAATTACACTACCAGACATGGTTTCTTCATAGACATAATTTACTAATCATCGTTTTAGTTCCAAAGGTAGAGTAGATAGTGCCTGCTTATAAAATCTCTCCGTTTGTACGACTAAGTGAAGTAAAGTTTATATAAATAAATAATGAAGCAGTGATACTCGCCTTGCGGCGGGCGCAACATGAAGTCGTGCAGGAGCGTGTGTAGATGCACGATGGCGGCCCAGTCCGCGAGTAGCGCGTCGGCCGTGCGGCCCGCGTCCGTGCCCAACTCATACTGCAGGTACACGCACCGACGCTCGCCTGACGAGACACCATAGAAAAATACTTATATAAACACTATTGGAACAATGGAGAAGAGATGAAACGTCATCTCTTAACGTGGGTATCATAAAAGGCGACTAAGGGATAACAAAGTGGCTACCATAAGCTCTGAGAAACTACATCACCTCTAAAAGAGTGGTTGAAGGTTGAATTCGTCAACTCTTTGAAACAGTATACGCGCATGCGTTTAATGAGTAGAGACGTAGTGACACATGTCAAGCAAACTATTACTATGGACAGTTACTAGGGACGCGTTCATCTAAATTTACATTATTATGCAGGATATTGTTAGGATACTTATTAGTACCAGTACTTGCTGTGTAATTTTAACAAGATCGACAAAGGTTAAAAGGACTAAACACATAGAATATAACCATTAAGTTTTACTCATTACTCGTCTACCTTAGCATTAGCATTAGCTCACACATTGTACCAGCTGTAAATAAAATGAAAAATATAATATAATAACGACGTAATCGTAGCTGCTGATATCATTTCTATAACCTATAATAAACCTATAATAAGTAAACTCCAATAATAAATCATCTCCTGTAGAGACAATTAGTGGGCGATCCAGGTGTTTGCGATACATGATCTCTGTGATCCATATTATACGCCTTTTTCCTGATAGTCAGGCAAGAAGGTGGGGACGCGCACCACAGAATCGCTATAGCAGAGTTCGATTAACAACGAATTAAGGAAATAAATTCAGTTATAGAAGATAAATTGTGGTTGTGCGTACGAATTGGCGAATCGTGTACAGCTGTCCACACGCGAGCCTAGTTCTTGGTCGTGAGGAGTAGGGTGAAGGAGAGTAAGTGGGCTCGTAAGGAGGCGAGCGCGCGTGGCCATGCATGATAGAATCGCTGTAGCAAATCTGGATACGATAACAATGAGCTTAGGGAATCAATTCAGTTTAGTAGATACCTTGTTCCTTGTGGTTGTGCGTACGGACTGGTGAACCGTGGAAGACGATTTCGGCGGTCCACACGCGAGCCTGGTTCTTAGTCGTGAGGCGTAGGGTGAAGGCAAGCAAACGTGCGCGTAAGGCAGCGAGCGCGCGCGGACATGCGCCGTCTGGCTGTGGGAGGGCTACCGCGCGCATGGCCAGAGCGGAGCCCGACCACTCCGGCTGTACGCCGCCGTGCGTCACACCGCGAGCCGCTAGCTGCACGATCACAACACATTGACTATAATACATTTGGATCATATTGTTAGTAGAGGTAGATATTTATCGACTGACGATTAATTATGATGATTACACTAAAGGGGAATATGTCACCTTCTATGGTAGTTTTGGCCTTACATAAAGTGTCTCGAACAAAACTAAATATACCAATTTGATCCTTAAAATACACATCTTAAAATCAAAATGCCTTGCAATTTTTAAGAACAAAGATGGTAGAATATTACGATTCCCGTTCTATTTGCGGAGCCATTTTCCATGTCTAACGCCGGTAAACGCGTGCTACTGCGACGGATCTGCCACTTCTACAAGTCTAGCCTCTATTCAGGCGACATATTTAACTGAAGAAGTGTTATTTTCAAGCGAGAAGTTGATAGACTTCTAGTTTGAAAAGAATACTTCGTGTATCTTCGAATTTCACAGAACATTTTCATTCTGGTATCCATCTCTGCACCATATTTATTTTTTTATAGAGAAGAGGGCGGACGAGCAAGCGGTCACTAAAAGCATATTGGAAGCATCTTAGTGAAAAACATCTTACCTTAATATTTATTATGTAACTGTTATTCAAAGTGTCTGTTATGAATTCAACTATTTCCGCTGTTTTTCCTTAAATAAATAATTTATTTCTATTTTGAGGTTATATTTTCATACATAATTAAGTATTAAAACGTTATATTTTAATGTTCTATTTCTTCACAGTATCAGTTCTAATATGTAACAGTATTCACAGTAGTTATACCATCAAAATCGGCCAATACAATGCAAGCACGATACATCGCAGTGCACCACAGAGTAATAAACAATAAATAACGCAATACTCAATGGCCCACACTAGGATTCCCTGTGTCATGGATCCAGAGACCTACAAAGACGAATACAACGCGTACAACACCCAGACCCGAACAAACACCAGTCTTTAAGCAAGTGATTGTCCGACCGGGAATCAAACCCGGCACTATTGCACGGCACGCAGGGGCACTACCAACTGGGCTAATTGATCGTCAATAGCGTCATTGCATTAAAGAGGGTGCCTGAATTGATTATGATTCGCAAATGACAAATCTCACAAGATGAAACCATCTGTGAATCAAATGAAATTGATTAAAAATATTTATAAAACTTATAAAAAATATTCTCATTTTTATTTTTCGTCATAAATTGCAAAATATTTCTGAAAATAAAATCGACTCTTGTTCTGCAAGAAATATTTTGGTACATATTAGTTCATAAACAGACCAAAATGAGTTTTCCCCTTTATAGATAGGTGTTGTGTTGTGTTACCTCCTGCGCGAGGTTCACGAAGGGCACCCGTTCGTCGGCGGCGGCGACAACGTGCGCGAGCTCCGGCAGGAAGTAGGCGGGCTGTCGGCCGCGAACCGCGCGCGCGCTCGACGCGGACAACTTGCGCTTGCCCGGCTGCATGCCTGCACGGAAACCACTTGTACGTTCAAACAGTAACATATAAAAAATGTACAAACTAATAGACATTGTTTCGTCCACTGCTGGTCATGGACTTCCTCATACATCGTCTTGTGAATGAAGGATGTAGTTTTAAAATGGCACGCTAGCAAAGCGGGTTGCAGAGTCCATTCTTTTAGAGGTGGTGTTGTTCCTCAGCGTTTGTGGTAGCGGGTTTGTTATCCCTTACTCGCCTTCTACGACACCCGGGAGACCAGATAGGGTGGTCCTATTCTAAAGATGGGCGAAGTACATGGCCAATTTATTGGTTTATCAATTGAAAATAAAAGCGAATCTTTGTTTCAACACACAGATCGAGCTGAAAATTTAAAATGACTGACTAAAAACTAAAGTACTTGATATCAAACATAACATCTTGATATCTAAATGCGCGCGCACTAGACTATGTCTAGTATAATGTCGTCTAGATTACGTCTATAATGTTACGTTTATTTTGTAAAAATATTTTTTTTTGGAGCTTTATATTTATTTATTAAATACGATGGTTGTGTTCCAAAAAAATCAGTACAAACACACTTGCGATATACCTCAAAAAAAGATTTTATTTCATAGATATTTTAATGTTAAGACAGTTAATATCAAAACCGTCGGTGAACCATGATATATCCGGATTTCTATTCTTAACTTTTATTCAACAAAATCTTTTTCATGTATACATATTTAGTAATAAAAAACCTTATTGCGTTAGCAGCTACATTTACTTATATGGTAGAGTACAACAAATATATTGTCCCTAATTTCATATTTGTTGGTGAGTTGGGATGACATTCATAAATTTGTTTATGAATAAACAAAAAAAGTAAAATTGTCATGTTAATGAACTCAGAATTATGAGCATAGTTTTAGGGTTCGGGAAAGGTTCGGTTAGATCCCGTATATTTAGTATTCACACTCACCGGGCGTATCGAGTGTCGTGAACGGTCCGTGCGTGAGCGTGAACGTATCCAACTCCACGAGACAGTTGAGCTTGAGGAAGGCCCGGGCAGGTGGCGGTGGCGCGGGGTTGGCGGCGTGCGGGGAGCCCTCCTCCTCGCACTCATCGGGCGTGGAACGGCGCGCTCCGGCCAGGTGGAACGAAAGGGCCACTGAACACGCACTGCCGCTGTTTGCACTGTTGCTTGTTGTAGCACCAGAGCCCGCCGCCACTTCTTTCATTTCTACTATCTGTAGATGAGTAACACACATATTAAGATACCTAGTTAAAGTGTTGTTGTTGCTCTTTATTGTACTCATAATCAGTTGTGACAAGACATTACAATATTACCGTAAGTCTTTAGGTATGGGTTCGCTGAGCCAGGGCCCGGAGCCCCGAGGTTGAGGAGGCTCTATGAATCTGGGGTATCAAGTTTTTAAAAAAATATTTTCATTATATATTTGGTTTTGTTCAATATTTTACTATGGAAAAAAGAGAACATCAAGCAAGTTGTGTAAAGGAACACAGAACCGCTATGAAAAATAATAACCCACACAAGTCGGCAATAGTAAAGCTTCTACATTGTTATAATACATTAAATAATAACTGGCACATACATTGTTTGGACTTTGCAATCCCAGAAAATATGCGTTTTCAAATTCGCATGTGTTTGGTGATATTATTAGTATAGTAGAACTTAATCAACAAAACGAGTTCAAGTGTAGACAGGTAAATCAGAGACGAACACGACAGAGGGTAGACAGATTTGTCTGTCAAAAGCAACAATACGTTCACCCGCGACCGCAGTCTCGCCGCGACCACCGTTCATGTAACTAACTGGACCGAAATATCGGCTATAATAAATAAGCCGTGAGTAATCCATTTACATAACAATTATTATGTTCAACCACGATAACAAAAGTTTAAAATCTTAAGGTATAAATAACATCCTAGGTTTAAACATATAACGTTTAAAAAGTTATATAGCCGCTCGCGCGGGAAGCGAGAGGTTCCTTGTGGGTGGTCGCTTGCGGAGATGCTTGACCTACTGCGGCGCGTCAACGAGGAATGCAATAAAACATCTATTTTACGACACCTGTTGGCAACACAACATTAAATTTGTATGTTGGTAACATGGAATAAACTCTCTTCCGGCATGGCCGCCATACAGTACGTACTAGCTCTGTCTTTTATTTATTCTTCCAGCGCCTAACCTACAGTTTTGCTATCCATTTACAAACCTTTTCATGGTCCTTCGACCTCCACTATCCATATATATATATTTTTCCAATACAGAGCTCGTACATTTTTGCAACGGCCCATTTTATTTTTTTACACTACAAGTTTCACGAGTCCACAAGCAGGACTCCATTTTTGCTTCGAGCTTCACATCCTGTTCTTAGCGCCGTGTGGCAAGCTCCGATTGATTCCGAATTGATTGATTGATTCGGTCACTTGCGAACCTCGTGGCCGTGCAAAGGAAGCACGCGCATCCCTTCACATCACAAACCCAAGAAAAACTTCGTTCGTCGTACGCTTCGTCGCCATATTGCGTCTGTTAGTTAGTGCAAGTGCGGTGTTTTTAAGTGCATAGTATTAATTAGCGTGAAGATTTGGTTTTCGTGATACATTTTTTCCGTAAAGCAGCATGATGGACACTGAGCAGATGATGCGGAAAAGAGCCGCGCTTAAAGGATCTATAACAAAGATGGCCAACGCCCTATCTGGTGGTAATGAAAGTTATACCAAAGCCATGCTTTTAATAAAAGAAGAACGACTTCGGGAAGTATTTAGCAAATATGAAGAGATTGCATTGCAGCTTGTAGCAATGAATATTGACGACGAGGATCTTACAAATACTGAAGAGAAATATTTGACCACGCTATCGATCATTAAAGACTTAAGCTTAGATTATAAGAATAATTGTACTTACGAAAAAACATACCCAACTAAATTACCACAGATAAGTGTTCCGACTTTTACAGGTAAATATTCCGAATTCACATCTTTTATCAATTTGTTTGATTCACTAATTCACAATAATAACAATCTCGAGGAGGTACAAAAGTTATTCTATTTACAAAGCTTTTTACAAGGTGAACCCCTAGACTTAATTAAAAATTTAAGTATGTGCTCTGCTAGTTACCTAGAAGCTAGAAATATTTTAATCTCTAGGTATAGCAATAAATATAAAATTACTAACGAGCATATTTGTACATTATTAGACTTAGTACCCATGACTCGATCCACCGCTGGTAATATTCGCAACTTCGTGTCAGTTGTAAAGCAACAATTAGCTGCATTAAGGAATTTGGGTCATTCGGTTGACCAATGGGACACACTTATTCTTTGCATTCTAACTAGAAAGCTCGACATACTGTGCAGTAGGGAATTTCAACTGTCTAGACATAAGGAACCTACTGTTACACATCTAATTGATTTTTTGGAAAACCGAGCCCTTGCGCTTGAAAATGCTGAGCGCCATACAGAAAAGTCGCCGTTACATAATATGCCTAAGTGCACACATGTTGCTACAGTCAAGACGGTCAGCAGTCCAGTGAACCCGCAAAAGATACCGAAGACCTGTGAGCTGTGTAAGTCTATTCATAAACTTTTCTCATGTTCACAATTTAAGTTAATGCCTGTGGTGGATAGAATTAAATTTGTTAAAGACCACAATCTATGCAAAATTTGCCTTAACAACCACAATCAAAAATGCAGGTATTCTTTCAAGTGTCAGGTTTGCAAACAAAATCATAACACTCTGCTCCATGAAGATAAACTCACATCACCAGTAACCTTAATATCACAGGCTGCTGAACAACAAATCCTTTTACCAACAGTACAAATTAAGTTAATATCAAGTAATGGCACTATATACCATGTCAAGGCTCTACTTGATACTGGCTCACAAGCTTCCTTTGTGACCAAGGAACTGGCTGATTTATTAAACTTGCAAGTACAAAATGCTGACATGCCTGTCTCTGGTATAGGTAATAGTTATAGTCAGTTAAAGGAAAAGGTTGATTTACAGTTACACTCCCTTACTCAAACTTATTCTGTGGCTGTTACATGCTATATATTAAACAAAATTACATCAAAGCTTCCCCAGAAAAGATTTAATTCACAAAATTTAATTTTTCCCCCCAACGTTGAATTGGCCGACAACAGGTACAATGAACCTAGTACCATACATATACTTTTAGGTGCTGATGTTGTGTTTCAAGTGCTGCTACCAACCAAGCCGCTTGCTGTAGTGCAGTCCAGGGATGAACGAGATGGCTGTATGGGCAGCAGCGTTACAAGCCCTGCAGTGACACTACTTAATACAAAATTTGGTTATGTAGTTGCCGGCAACATCAACACACATAACACTAATCCACTTGTTACACTTTTTTGCAATACATGTGATTCAGATTTAAATCAAACATTAACACACTTTTGGAAGGCAGAAAGCATACCTGAAGCCTATCCAGAAGCACATTCAGAAAATGAATTGTGTGAAGAATTATTTCTGGATAATGTAAAAATTTACACACACAACAAACAAATACAGGTAGCCTTGCCCACCAAGCTTCCATTAGAGTCAATTAATCAGAGTTTAGGCAATTCATTTGACTTAGCTTTAAAAAGATTTTATAATCTGGAGGCTAGATTTGCAAAGAACAATACATTACATATTCTTTACAAAGAATTTATTCACGAATATTTGAAACAAGGTCATGGCACAGTCATTGATATCAGTCAATACAATTTACAAACTGATCCAGTGTACTTTCTGCCACACCATCCAGTGCTCAGATTAGACAAAAAGACAACTAAGTGCCGGGTGGTATTTGATGGGTCAATGAAAACCAATACAAAAACTTCTTTAAATAATATACTTTACAATGGACCTGTAGTGCAAAATGATTTATTTGATGTTCTGTTACTATTCAGAGTAGATCAATACATCTTCATAACAGACATTAAAAATATGTTCCGCAATATATTAGTGCAGCCAGAGTACAGGGCCTTACAAAACATTCTTTGGAGTGATAACGCCAATGAAACTGTTAAATGCATTCAATTAAACACTGTTACATATGGGCTAAAATGCTCCTCTTATTTAGCTACAAGATGTTTAAAATTGTTAGCAGATCTATACAGAGATAAGTTTCCCATTGCAAGTTTTATAATTAATAATTGTACCTATGTTGATGATATTCTCTATTCTGATACATCTGCTGATAATTTAGTAAAAGCTAGCAAACAACTGAATAGTTTACTCAGTCTAGGTAGTTTTCAACTACACAAATGGGTATCAAATTCTACAGAGCTGTTAAAACTAATTCCACAAGAACAACAACACTTTGATGAGATTGATCTTGAGAAAAATAACTTATCTATGAAGACGTTAGGTGTAAACTTCAATACAGAATTAGATTCATTCATTATATCTAGCCCAAAAGCTGTTCTCACCATGCCTCAATCCAAGCGGGAAATACTAAGCTTTATCAGCAAATTTTATGACCCTTTAGGTTTTGCTGGTCCTATTGTGGTCAGTGCAAAGGTTATTATGCAAAAACTATGGCTTGCTAAATTACACTGGGATGCAACACCAGATAAAGACTTATTTTGCTTGTGGAATGAGTTTTATATTGGCTTGCTTGCGATGGAACCTATGTCTGTACCGAGATATCTGTCATTAAATAAGTTAAGTCTTACACAAATAATAGGATTTGCAGATGCATCAAGCACCACTGCTTATGGTTGTTGTATCTATCTAAGAACAGTTAATGCAAATGCTGAGATTAAAGTTGCTTTTCTTTGTTCTAAGTCTCGCATAAATCCAATTGCACAAAGCTTATCTGTTCCTAGACTTGAACTTAATGCTGCCTTGTTGCTTGCTAAACTTGCAAATAGAGTTCACAAAACACTTAGTGCTAAACAAAATATACACGATGTCATTCTTCATTCAGATTCACAAATTGTTCTTGCTTGGCTCAAAACTAATGTGAACACTCTTAAAGCATATGTTGCTAATCGTGTTAAGGTCATCACACAACTTACAAATACATATACCTGGTCATACGTCAACTCTACTCAGAACCCTGCTGATTGTCTCAGCAGAGGTATGATGCCCCAGGAGTTAGCGGACTATCAACTGTGGTGGCATGGGCCACCATTTCTAAATTCTTGTGAGTATAAACCTAATTTAAAATTCACTCTTCCAGAAGGTTTACCAGAGGTAAAAGATAGCTCAGCATGTTTAAACGCATTGGTTTGCACGGCAGTTGAGACACAAAACTTATGTCTTGACTTTCTTGAGAAGTTTTCCAATATTAACAAGATACTAAGAGTCTTAGCTTATGTATTACGCTTTTGTCAGAATGCAAGGAATAAGACTAATAAAAATAAGCTTGCCTATGTAACAAGTCATGAGCTTGACAATGCTATGTCATTAATTATAAGATATGAACAACATAAATATTTGTTAGAAGAAATTCATGTTTTAAAATGTGGTAAAACTGTATCTAAAGGTAATTTAAAGCCCTTATGCCCTTTCATTGATAGAGTTGGTTTGGTTCGTGTCGGTGGTCGTTTACAGAATGCTTCTATTCCATATTCACAAATGCACCCTGTCATCCTCCCACGAGAATCAAAAATAACTAATTTAATAATATTAAGTGAGCATCTGAAAAACTTTCATGCAGGACCCAGACTTGTTATGTCAACCATTAGACAAAGGTTCTGGATTGTTAATGCTTTAAGACAAATAAAAAAGGTATTGCATAAATGTACAGTTTGTTTTAAGTTAAAAGCTGTAGCATCAAAACAGCTGATGGGTTCTTTGCCACACAGTAGGGTAAATGCTTGTCGTCCTTTTCAGAAGGTTGGTTTGGACTATGCTGGCCCAATCCCACTTAAAGTTGCTCGTATTAGAAGGCCATTAGTTACAAAGGGATATATCTGTTTATTTGTATGTTTTGTAACAAAGGCTATACATTTAGAGTTAGCGTCTGATCTTAAAACAGAAACCTTTATTGCATGTTTAAATAGATTTATATCACGAAGAGGTTTGCCTTCAGATATTTATAGTGATAATGCGTCAACTTTTAAATGTGCTAGAAGTCAAATAGATGAAATAAATAAACTACATAATTCAATTGCACATCAAAATCTGGTTTGTCAGTTTGCTTCTCATAAGAAAATTAATTTTCATTTTTTGCCATGTTATTCGCCTGTCTTTGCTGGCTTAGCTGAAGCCGGAGTTAAAAGTGTAAAATATCACCTTAAAAGAGTACTGTTAAAATCAATTCTTACTTATGAGGAATTATGTACTGTTCTATGTCAAATAGAAGGTATCTTGAATAGTAGACCGCTTATGCCACAGACAAATGATATAAATGACTACTCTTGTATCACACCAGGTCATTTCTTAATAGGAACTGCTCTTAATACATATCCAGATTGTAATGTAAATATGACAAAAGGTTCACAACTATGGAAAATCTTTAATGACATGAAAGTAGCATTCTGGAAAATTTGGAGTAAACATTATTTAAGTTTATTGCAGTCAAGACCTAAATGGTAAGAGGCTCAACCAAATGTTAAAATAGGCTCACTAGTAATCCTGAGAGATGATAATTTGTCACCCTTGTATTGGCCTTTAGCTAGAATAACTAACATTTATCCTGGCAGAGATGGTAAGGTCCGTGTTGTTGAAGTTAAAACTGCAAATGGCCATACACATAGGAGAGCTGTAATGAAAATATGTGTATTACCATTGGAAGGTCACAATGATGCCTAATAGAAATTATATGTATAACTTGCTACAATTTACTTTTTTTGTTATTGTTCACTTGATTTATAAGATTGTCAGTTGTTTATATTTGTAATTACATGCTAAAGTTAGCAATTTTAGGTTTTGTTTGTTTGGTTTCAAGTGTTTGTTTATATAGATAATATTAACCGTTTTGAGTTGGTTCCAAGCTTGTATCCCGGATTATATGGGAAATTGATAAATAAAATTGTAGTAATTTAATTAATAAAAAATGTGTGTAATAAAAACCTTAGTTAAACTGTAGTCAGACTTATATATTGTATGTTTCTTGATTTAAACTCTGTTGTACTTATAATAAGACTAAATTCAAATAATATTGTTGTGAAGGGGCCTTAATATTAAAGTTGTCTTCCCCGGCAATATGTTGGCAACACAACATTAAATTTGTATGTTGGTAACATGGAATAAACTCTCTTCCGGCATGGCCGCCATACAGTACGTACTAGCTCTGTCTTTTATTTATTCTTCCAGCGCCTAACCTACAGTTTTGCTATCCATTTACAAAACCTTTTCAACACCTTTACGACCCTTTCAAGTGCAGTTCAGTTGTGTTCTTTGTATAGTGTTTGAAAGGGGCATTGCGATTGTATGTTATGGGCCAAAATAAAATAGGTAAATATTTGCGTTTAACATTTAAATACCCGTACTCCTAATACGTGAATATCAATAGCTGAATTGCTTACTAATATGTGGTCAGTATGCCGATGAAGTGTGACATAAAGGCGATCTGGCGATAGCTTGTTCAGCGGATGGTCCGGTCCGTGTAGGAATGGGAGATGCTCGCAAACGCTTGCTGGAAGATGCTGCAAAGTTTTCTCGCATCGTCGCGCCACCAACCAAAACCTACAGAAATGTTCATTGAATTACATCATTACATATATTCTGGTTTCGAATTTATGCATATACTGGATCCAGATTACAACATGGTGTATGTAAATTTATTAAATGCTGAATTCCAACTACATAAGTAGCAATGGAGACTTCTCCATTCACCATACTTTTTATCTATTATTTAAAAGGTTTGAAAACTTACATAAATTTTCGTAATTTTTTTTTATACACTATCCTTAAAAATAACGTAGTAATGGCCTTTCAAACTCTGATGTTGACAGAGCAGCCTGTGACATCATAACACATTTACATTCAAACTTACATACAATGGATATATCGTTGAACATTTTTTTTCTAAAACTTACGGAAAATAGTTGAATTTCCCTTTTAAACATTGTAAAATAGGGCCTTTTAAGGATTGTATATAATGTGACTCTACAATCATAAGTTGCGTGTTTGAAATTATGAAGTTTATTATCTTAGTCCTTTTCCAAAAGATTTCAAAATTTCTTTCATCATACGCAATATTTTTTATTCAAATAAATACGCTTCTAAACCTAGTGAACTTCTTTCTCTATTCATACTATCTACAGAATATTGTACCAATAAGCGATGGTACAGCACGTGTGCAGGTAGAAGGTCACGTGGATTCAGTCTTCATCCCACTTTAGGGTGAGGGTTCCAACTTATCATAAGCGTGCACAGTTGCACACTACCCACTTTGTCTTGTATTTTTTACGGTACTATTTTGCATTGGTAGTGTCTTACTGTAACGAATTCTTTCTCATTATATTTGTAGTGTTAGTTATACATCCTCTTACAAAGCATTCATGTGATGTCGGATAACTAAACATTTATTTATTTATTTATCTTTATTAGGCTACCAACAGCTGCAACATGAACAAGTTATAATAAAGTTATAAAACATATTATTAATTATAAATAGAACTAAAGCTGATGATAGCTGACCGATTTACAGTTAATAAAGTTATATTAACACCAAACAATTGAACATAAAAATTAAATTATTACTATTACAAGTTATTGTTAGATTAGAAAAATATAAAAGTGAATATATTGTGAGACTGTATGTGCGTGCGTGCGTGCGTGTGAGTGAGTGTGTAAAAAGACAATAAAAATGATAACTTTTAATGGCATTTTAATGTATAACCTTAAAACCTGTATTTTGTGGTAATAAATATATAAATAAACAAAACTAGAAGTTAACCGATAAGCACAAAGTACCTCAATTGCGTGAGCAACGTCTTGATCTGCGGCAGGTTAGTGTCGGCGAGCGCCTGCGCGAGCGTGGGCATGCGCGGCGTGTGCGGATAGGCGGGCACGCGTGCGCGCAACCGCCCGCCGTGCGCGCCCACCGACACGAGCAGCTGCTCCGCGCGCAGGCACGGCCACAGCACCGAGCACGCGAGCACGCACGGCCATCCGCCCACGCTGCACTCCACCTGGACAGCACACATTGATTACATTGACTGATGATCATGGATGATAAATGGAAAATATTGATTTGGAATAAATTGACTAAAGTAGGTATTTGTATGTATGTATTTATCCATATGTATTATGCAATTACATATTTTAAATATTATGTTCGCGTTATATAGCATTGTAATTTTAGTGTTTTTCTTTATTTTTTACTGTTATTGCACCTACCGGACCATCTCTGCATACCCTAAAGGTTGGCTGAGAAATAATGCTTCAAAGCATTAAGTCCACCTTTTGTCACTCTGTGCAATAAAGAAAAAATAAATAAATAAATGATTGACCCCAAAGAGCCAAATGAGGCAGTCTTTACCAAATCCTCGGCCGCTTGTTTTTGTACCACCGTGCACGCCTAGGAGAGTGGTTTGTGAGGTGGAGGATTGAGGTCAACCCCGTGAAAAATTCAGCCATGTGCTTCCCTTTTCCCATGGGTGGCACTCGTAGCTCTAGGCCTCGTCTTTCCCCACACCCGATATTTCTTTTTGGTCAAACTATCCCTTGGGCAAAGAAGACCAAATATCTCGGAGTCACTCTAGCTAGATCATCGACTGACCTTCCGAGAAATTGTCCGAAACCGAACTGCCTTTGAACTCGGTCGCCTCAACCCTCTCATAAGCGGAAGAAGTAAAATGTCGCTTAGAAATAAGCTGACATTGTACAAAACCTGCGTACGTCCCATATTGACCTTTGCTAGCGTTGTTTTTACACACGCAGCCCCCTCCAACATTAAAATACTCCAAATAAACCCTCCAAAATAGATTCGTGCGTAAGGCCGTGGCGGCCCCGTGGTACTCTCGCAATGTCGACCTCCACAAGGACTTGGAACTTCCCTCCATCATCAAATACGTGAAAGACTCCGCCCGACGCTATTATGACAGAGTCCTTCACCATCCCAACTCCTTAGTAGTTAACAGCCTAACCTATGTCCCCGAGAGGAATAACCCTCCCCGTTGCGTCGTCGTCGTCGACCTCGGCACGTATTAAACGACCCGGCGACCCAATTACTGCTGCCAATGCGGTTCTTACACTACACTCACAGGTTACTCATGTACACCATCCCCGCCGGCGGACCCTCGCTACACCGTGAACACACACCGGCATTCAGCCAACACTTATACCAGGCATTGGCACGTGCCTGGTCGCTTTTCACCGACTCACGATCCCGCAGTACCCTCCCAAAGCAACGCCCTAAGCCGAGGTCTGTTCCTTCCGCCGGTCACCGGCGGGAGAGCCCTTAGGCTCGTTGCTGTACACACTCTTGGCTCCTGGCTGAGCGCCTTCTGCGGTCGACCTAAACCATACATGTCCGGTGACTCTTGAAAAGCCATTAGGGTCACAAGATTTTAGCCACTCCGGAAAAAACTCCCGTCCACGCACACAAACGTGTCCGTGAGAGATTCATCAGAGACTGTGCACACACCATCTTACGGCGATATAACTTTTTAATAAAAGTCGACAAACGCCGAGTGTACAAACGTTGCAAATGCTATAGTGGACCTGTAAACCGTAATCTGCCATTTTATTATCCACTGTTGGACAAGGGCCACCTCATACACATCTTGTGCATACGGAATATATAGCTTTAAAATGCCATGCTGGCCAAGCATATTGGCAAGTTCACACACTTTTAGAGGTGGTGTAGTTCCTCAGGGCTTGTAGTAACCGCTTTATGCTTTAGTCACTTTTTGACACCCACGAGAAGAGATGGGGTTGTGCTATTGTAAAGACGGCAAACACCATAAAATAACCTTACTGCTATTTATATTATTTTAAATCTTTTAAATTTTAAATCAGGTTTAAATTTTTAAACTGAACTTTTTTTAATCTTTCTTTATGATAGAATAAGAGCGGGCGGGACACACGATGGTAAGTAGTCACCGCCGCCCATAGGACACCTGCAACGTTAGGGAGCGTGCAGGTGCGCTGCCGACCTGGCAGAATCCTGTTCACAGCTCGTTTAAAGAGCCCCATATAGTAGCGTAATGGAAAAACCCTTTAAATTTTCAATTCAAGCAAGGGTATAAATAACTTCTTGTGCAGATCCTATTATTATTTTTAGCACTGCTATTTAACAACTACACCCCAATTTGTATACACACTATATTGCCTTGCATGGAAATATTCGTGCCTTTCCGTACGCTTACATAAATTATTGAATGAATGACTTGTGTTACATACTCGTAGTTCAAGACAATATACAATCCCTTATATACAAGACAATGTGCATGATGTGGCCCATGTCCAGCAGCAGTGGATACTGAAAGAGCTGGTTGCAAGGTTTTCTCACTACATTTGTATATGTATTACTGTTTAGTACGCTCACCCCTAAATCGTTGAGCAGCACCTTGAGATCGTTGAGCCTTTGCCTGGAGCGCACGTGAACGGTGTGCGCCAACAAGCGCTCCATGGAGGGCGCGTGCGGAGAGAGCGCGGCCGCCACGCGCTCGCCGCCCGCCAGCGCGGGCACGTGCCACACGCACAGCGACTCGCCCTCTGCGCCGATGATGAGCCGGTAGCCGAGCTCGCAACCTAACTCCCTGTGCAAAAATTGTACTTCTTATTTAAACGTTAATTGGACGATAGGTGGCCAAAAACTTTATTGTTAAGAAATATAATAAATAACAAATGTAATAATAATCTATAACTATACATATATATTTATTTATAGGTACACCAGTTGAATGACTACAAAAAAGTTTGATATAAAAACTTCTTATACTCATTATGTGCAAACATTCCTAATTAAAAGTGCAAACAGCACTCAACAGTGGTTCACCAAAACAAAAATAACTTCCAAACATAGCTAGCTGATTATAAACTCTGAAATATCTTATTTATTAACCTAATAATAATAAACTACTTTAGTTTTTTTTTTTTATAGACTAATGGGCGGACGAGCAAGCGGTCCCACGTGATGATAAGTGTTACCGCCGCCCATGGACACCTGCAACACAGGGGGGTATGCGGGCGCGCCGCTGACCTTGCAAAATCCTATTCACAGCTCTCTTGAAGAACCCCATATCGTAGCGTAATGGAAAGACCTCTTCAGGCAGTTCATATATATTATTTAAAGGTGGTGTGAATACCTGTAAATTATTGTAAGCTAGGCCCGCATCTCAACCGTAATGTTCATTTAACATTTTTTTAAACAAGTTGTTGAAGTGTAAAGTAAGAGTGATGATACACAGCTACAAAACAATATTTTTTGTAATTTTAACCTGAACACACATCATGGAAAAACGAGTGGACAGATTTTAATGAAACTGGGCATAGTGCCACTATATAATAAAGTATATAATACTTATATAATAAAGTATATAATACTTATATAATAAAGTATATAATACTTATATAATAAATAGATACACACACTTAATTTATATTATACATAAGTATAAATAGATGCATAGATTTTTGGATATGTGTAATTATACATATTTACTAAAATAAACCCTTTACTTGTTAATTTAAATTTACACATTATTCCTACACCACTTTATATACATTTTTTTTGAGACCGTATAAACAAAAAAATAGACAATTTTATTTAAATCGTAATCCTAGTAAAGACCTTTGGGCTATTTAGGTAACTATATGACTTGCACCATTTCTTTCTTTGGATGTATTGTAACATTTGTTGTAATAGCTCAATTTCGTACTCTGTATTTTTACTATGTATTTTGATATCTGTATTCTAATTTAACATTTATAACGTCTGTAACAAATTACCCATCTACATGAAGAATAGCACTGGCTGGAAACTTTACGAGATGATAAAAATCTGAAATTCAAAAAAGGGATAAATCTAAGAATTCTGTCAAAGAAAAACAAGAGTGAAAATCTAAGGCGCTGCACAGATAGTTTTTGTTTGGAGAGCGACCATGACCCACCTTCACCCATGGTCCTACCAACCTTTTGGTTATACGGACCAAATCGTCGGGAGGTACGCGCCGTTCGCCTGCTAGGGCTATGTTGCGGCGCGTATCTGCTCTGCCTCCCTACAAGTATTCTCTTTTGCCTGTGTCCCATAAGCACTCTCCCCTTTCTGGGGCTGTTCTACTCCACTAGACGATGTACTTCAGTGCCGAACAGCTCTTTCGGGCTCCTTTTCCTGTGCCATGGGTGTGCAAACTCTCTGAACCCGTGGAGGCTCGCGGAAGTTGGAGAGCGACCAGTGAAGACGTTTTAGAAAAAGTCACACGCCTGTTCCGGGGGACTGAGCTATCCTGGACATCACATCTGAGCTACTACTCTCGCCGGCCGCCGCAGCTCTGGTCCGTCGCTCTTTGGGCACTGGTGCTCTACCTGGCCGCTTCTTGCACCTGGCCGCCATCGCCCCGTCCGACCGCTGTTTCCAGTCGGCGGCAGTGCCGCTCTGAATCACTCTGGGCGTGCGCCCTGTTAAGCGCCGCCTCTCCTACACCGTCCGTGAGTTTTTAGTGCTCGTGATTTTGGTAACAGACTCTAAGTATCGTACTAGTTTTCTTTTTTAATTTTGTAATAGATTTTCTTTAAATTATAAAGAGCTATTGAAACAAACCTTATCTCTTTCCACTCTAGTAAAAGTTGATTACCCTCTTTTACCCTCTTGTAACACGACAGTATACTTGGCTTTAAACAAGTTTGTGTTCGGTTCAAATCTAGAATATGATACAAACAATAAATAAATAAAAAAAAATAGTTATAATCTTTTATCTAGATCAATTATAAAGTTCTCACAGAAATCAAGCCTACCAGACATACTACATCTTCTACGTCCACAAAGTCGCTGGTACCACTAGCCATATAATAAATCACTGATACTAGCTTAATTTACTACTACTTACCTCCAATATGAGACCTGCAGTTTTTGCCCCGGTATGTACTTGTCTACACTGAGGTGTTGTGAGAGTCGGTCCCGGCACAGCCTCAGCGTCTGCGTGTACAGCAGCTCCAGGGAGAGTGAGCGGCAGAAGTACCGCAGAGCGATGAGGGCGCCGCTAAGGCCGGCCGCCGCCAAGCGCGCCTGAGCCACGCCACGTAGCCAAGCCAGCTGAGAACTATGGACTAGAGGCTTGCCTTCTGAAACAAATAAATCGCATTGTTATAATATGTTGACATATCAATTAACATCTACCATTACGTAAATCAAATTTATTATTTGATACCATTATCGGATGTGGTGAGGACAACAGACATTGTAGAAAAAATTCTTACCATTGTCCCCACAGATATTAGTGTGGACAATTGTAATTAATTTTGGGTTTGAATAGGAGCTGAATACGAAATACCCATATTAAGTGGAGAATAAAACAAAACAATTAATTAATTAATAATGTAAGTAAATAAAATGTCACATTCTTCTACAATCATTTGCTTATTGAAAAAAAAACATACAAGTTACATTCATGGACATCAATAATCTTGCAATAGCAAAGTATTGTATTAAATGTATATTATATTAAAATAAGTATTGTAATACTATTGTTGTAAAGCTGTAAATTTTTATATTTTATTTTTTAAAACAAATAATATATTAAACAACCAACTAAACTATAAATATTACAAAAACATACAAGGTTGTCAAATCAACCTTATTTACTTTTAACTTCAACAGTTTGGTATCAGTTACATGGTGGCTAATAATATATTATTCCAATAGACATTTTTTACATAGCCTAAAACTAAATTAATTGATTTCTAAATAAAATTACCTCCAGTTTCATTGTCTTGTATAAGGATAGCTATATCTAAAAGCCGCCAAGGAAGGTTAGGAGCATCACCCATCACTGTAAGTGACACACTAAATTCTTGCCCCACTGTGAAAGTTGCTCGTCCATTTTCGACCTGAAACAGAAGACAAAAAACCAGACAAATTAGATTCTGTGGAAAAATCTCACCCCAGTATTGGTTGATTAGTATGGTGCAAGAACAACCTTAACGGCTTCTTCAGTTGCCATAAAAACAATTTGAAATCATATGGACTTTCAAGTCATTCTGTGTGAAAGAAAATTTTACCTGTAAGTGATGTTTTTGGTATAGTACAAAAATAATTGTGCAAACCTTCAAATTCCTCACGTCGCTGGGCAGGGAGGCAGTAGTGAGACGTTGTCGCACAACATGAGCGAGGGAGCGCAGTGTTGACCGTCGCTCAGCCGGCGTAAGTGTCGGCGGTGGCACCAGTCGCTCCCGGATCACCGCCGGCAGTCGACTGTATGTGCCCAGGGTCAGTACTTCCACAGCCGCTGCCATGTGGAATGTTGGTAGTCTGACAACAATAGTTAATATCATGACTAATGTTTTGTTTCATGGTTCTTGCCCATAATCTCTACATATTCCTGTCTTTTCCTTTTCCTGGGGACTCTTTAGGAAATCCTAAACTATACCAGCTGTGAAAATATGCTCTAAAAAGTTTAATAATTATTTGAGAAAATCTTGTAATTTTCAAGTAAAATAGATTTTAACTATTTCTACTTTGGATTATATACTTATGGCAAACAAAAAGCTATAAGATAATAATAGACAATCAAAAAATTAGTACCATTTATCATTTATCAAAAATTATCAAGTTATAAGCAGCAATCAGAGTAAGTAGTACCATTTTATGGAATTTTTGATAGGTATCTTAAATATGAACAATATTATCTTATATCTTACACCCAAGAGTACAGAGTACTAAATAATAAAAAACATTGTGCCATCTTGATTATCTAACAACCATCTTGATATCAATAATTAAAAAACATGGATCAAATGTAAAGTATAATTGAGTGGTCTACTTGCAAACACCACAATCTAGACTTCTTTAATATATTAAACTTATGCACAGTTTCAATCATTGATGAAAAAATTCTAGAAGAATGAACTAATTTAATTTGTGAACTTGTAACCATGGATTACCATTCCAATGACATTGTTCTCTAATTAACACTCATAGATAATTCAATACCATTTTAATAATCAGTTTTATTGTTTTATGTAAAGCTTTTTGTTTTTACAAAGTAGCAAATTCTGCAAGTGAATTAATTCCCTTATCATATTTTATTGTCTACTCCGCACCTCCTTCTATCCAAAGAAAAACAGGAAGTGGAATGGAAATAGGAATACTCTTAATCCTGTAATAAACCCCATACTTTTCTAAAATTCACTACTAAATCTCTCCAAACAAGCTAAACATCTATGGTAAGTGTCAAGCATTGTGGATGTCAAAGGAAGAAGTTTATAAGAAGGAAGTTAACATTTAACAGCAGGTGGACTGACTACTCATTTGCCACATTCTTTCTCTAAATAAGTCAGTTAATTTCTTAATTATACAGTGATTATATCAGTTCATTTAAAATCTATTATTAGTGTCAGAATTGTAGTGCATAAGTAAACACATACCTGGCATGTACTAGGGTCTCACGTGCAACCCGTGCTAATACATCTGCAGTTTCCACAAACAGTAAAGCCTGTTTATCCAGAAATGCCATGATATGAGCTGAGCGATCAACTTTAGTGGCACTGCTTGCCCACTTTACGAGGGCTAGTAAGCGAACAAACAATTGGCGAGTCCGGGCACTGAATTTATATATTTCGATTTTGCGTTCCATATCAGTCTTACGAGGCAACCTGAAATCGTAAATTAATTTGTAATAATTTTACAAAGAATTACTTTACCAGATTACTTACTTACAAAAGTACTTACAATTCGGCTAAAACAGTAAGTTCATCATACGTTCTTTGAACTATGAAGTCTATCAACAAAGCGAGGGAAATAGAACCACCTCGGGCTCCGCCACCTTCGGCTCCCTGGTTGCATCCTTCTATAGCTACTGGCACCATTGTAATAAAAGATACAAATCGCTTGACACAACAGAAACAAATGTAGGCTCAAACAGATGTATACATATCTTACATCTTAAGACTCGGAAATTGAATTACCTACAAAAAATATGTAGTTAGAAAATATGACAGACGTATTGAATCTCATATGAATATCATACGTGTGACATCTGACAAATAGTTTTTTTTATAATTTATTGTACATGGGCATAGCCATTGGTCCACACACAACAAATCCGTCGAAGTACGAGTCGCCCAGGAAAGTGATTTATGTTTACTGAGGACAGAGTTGGACTCCTTGGAAGAACACGAAAAATGTAATCTCATTCTTTTATTTAATTAAGTATCACAAACATGTTGCACTAGACAGTTTGAAGTTTAAAAAACTATCACGTATACCTTTTTTACAATAATCAGACAAAAAAATGTAAAGTTCCGACAAATATAGTTATACCTATATACTCATGATTATACAATTGTTAGATGTCGCGACTATTGATGAATCGAACTGTACCAGGACCAAATCCCCCAGGACTCCGTCGTGGCACTCGTGCTCTATTCCCTTTACACCAATGACTTCCCCCACTCACCTGATATAGAGCTCGCCCTCTTTGCGGATGACACTGCCTTCTACGCCTCAAATAGGAACCTACGACGTGTTGCCTTCAACGCGCAGTCCACGCCCTAGGCGAGTGGTTTGTGACGTGGAGGATAGAGATCAACCCGAAGAAAAGTGCAGCTATGTGCTTCCCTTTTCCCAGAGCTGGCACTCGTAGCTCTAGGCCCCGTCTCTCTCCACTCCCGATATCCCTTTTCGGTCAAACTATCCCCTGGGTTAGCCGTGGCTGCCCCATGGTACTCACGCAGTGTCGACCTCCACAACTACTTGGAACTTTCCTCCATCGTCAAATACGTAAAAGGCCTCGCCTGACACGCTACTACGACAAAGTCCCTCACCATCCCAACCCCCTAATAGTTGCCAGCGTAACATATGTCTCCGATAGAAATGCCCCTCCCCATTACCGTCGTCCTCGGCACGTCCTAGACGACCCGGACGACCCAATTACTGCTGCCAATGCTACACTCACAGGCTACACGTACACACCACCGTTCCCACCGGCGAAGATAAGGATGTTACCCTCTCTACACCGTGAACACACACCGGCCTTCAACCAACAGTTATAGTTTTTACCAGGTATCCCGGTATCCACACGTGCCTGTGGCGCTTCTCACAGACTCACAGGTCCGTACCTTCCGCCAGTCTATCGGTAGGGGAGCCCTTAGGCTCGTTGCTGCAGACACTTTTGCTCCGGGCTCAGCGCCTTCTGCGCTCGTCCTAAACTATACATGTCCGGTAACTCTTGAAAGGTTACGACAACAAAAATTTAGCCATTCCGAAAAATAAAAAAACAAGGAACTCGAACTTTTTGGTGGGAACTCGAGAAGTGAAGTAGAGTTTTAATTGATTACTAAAAATTGTATTGTGCATTTTGTGATTTAATAGTGATAGCTTATTAAACTTCAACGTACTTCTTGTGCATAATCTTTGCGATACTCAAATAAAAGCATAGGACTGCAATTTTCGTCTCCATTGTTGTTATATAGTTCCACTGAGCTGCTATAATTAGGTGTTGTTAAAATATAAATAAACTAATTAACTAAGTAGCGTCGTGTCATCACTTGTTGCCTAAAACAAAAAATATGGTACGTGCACATCAAACTCGTTCCTTGACGGTCTGTCTCGGCAGTTTATAGGGAATTAGGTAGGGGGTAGGTAGAAGAAGGGGATGACGGGAACGGTGGAGGAATGTCAGCTCAACCGAGCGAATAGACCCTGTGCCGAACTACTCACTCGTTTGATTAGTCGTCACTGTCGTGACTTTCATACATAGTATTTAGGCTCCAGCCTGGTTAATTGCTCCGAGAAACTTTTCTCAATGGCATCGTTGATATGGTTGACATATTGTTTATTATATTAAGCACTCGCATGACCATTAGTCTACACAATTAATAAATAATACGTTTACAATGTGTGTGGACCAATAGCTGCGCCACTGTCCAAATAAATTATAGAAGAAAATATAATAGGAATGTAAGTATGTAAGGAATGTAAGCGACGATGTAAGTATTACAAATTTTGTTTTAATTTATACTCGGATTCGTAGTGAGTTACATGTGATGTGATGCATGCTTGTAGTTTAAGGATTCCGTAGTCTACTAGGAACCCTTACAGTTTCGCTCTGTTCGTTCGTCCCTCTGTAGGTCACAGCCCTTCCACCCTCTCATTTATGATCCTATATAGATGGAATTTGCTATACGAACGTAAAGTGATGAGTTGATGACTCAAAAACAGAAATCACAAAATTTGGAAAAAATGTATTTTTTGGACCCATAAAGTGAAATACGAACTCAACCGAAGGTTATATATGGCAAAAGCTGAACAGTCAGTCCGCTTCGGCTAAAAACTGAACTTCGGTCGGACACTATTTTTTATGAATACATATTCTAATCAATATAAAAATTGGTTTCCAATGTAAAATATCAAAAATGTTCGATAATATTGTAGATCATAGACTATATAGATAGATCAAACAAAATACAAGATGTATTATATTATGTGGCATTGGCCATATAAAGGTCACATTCAAATGGCGTATTAGCGCTCAAATTGACCTGTTACTTGTCTGTCACTTGACGTCTATGGTACGGTTATCGTAAGATGAGCGCTGAGAGTTCTGTATTTATTTCAATAGTCAATTTGACTAAAAATCATTACAAACAATAAAAATATATTTGAGAATATATAAAGATTGAGAACATAATAAAACAGCGAGAATTGCGTCTTCAAACTAAATATTGTGTATCCTTTTCTATCTCCATAATAAAGAAAAAAGCATAATTTAATTTGTCAAAAATTGATTCTCTCACACTTTAGAACTCTGCCTCAAATGTCACATCAATTGGCAGAATTGGCAGTGGCAGTAACTCTGAGCAGTGTTTTGAAGTTCGTTCTCTTTTCTTTTTATATTCAACATGACGAAAGAAGCCAATCTTGAACAATTTGTTTGATTTTATAAGATATAAAAGTATATGTACTAAAGAAAAAACCTCATTCCAAACGAAGTATAATTACTGACGTTCGTCTGCAATCTTAACATATTTGCTCATTCAGAATATGTACTTTGTTAATTTTTAGAACCTACTGTGTTAAGACTTAATGAACATTGCTTTAGTGCGAGTGGTTTATTGTGGGACTAAGTTTACGAAAAGTTTGTACAAATTTTGTAATAATTTTGAGAAGTGTCAAGTAGCCAACATGGGTTTGCTAAGTGAAGGAAGCCCGCTTTCATGGGAAGAAACGAAGGCACTGGCTGAGCATGTCCGGCAACACGGCATTGAACAATTCATCAATCTGTACAGCAAGTTGCGGGAACGCAGGGGTGATGTGTTGAAGTGGGGTGATGAGGTATTTATTCTGTTTTATAGTTGGCATTATTCTTATAAGTTTGAATTACTGCCTATAAGGTTAAGGTTCACCTTAATTTCTCCAATAAAAATATTAAAAGGATACCCCATTTATAAACTACAGTTAAATAAATAAATAATAAGGCTGTTATTTATTAATTGTTTGTTAATAATTATTTATTAGTTAATTAATTTAATCTGTTATAATTTTTTGTAGATTTTTTTCCTGAGTGACTTGTATGTATTGTGCATTATTTAAACCATACCAGCCTACTTAAACTCTACAAAACATTGTTTTTATTATTATCAATAATGCATCTCCCACTCTATTTTAATTTGTTTCTATTTACTTAACTTTATTTATACAGGTATCTTATTTTAATTTTTTGATCTATTTTCAGGTGGAATATATTATAGTAAAGTTTGATGATGAAAAACAGAAAGCAACTGTGAGCTTAAGAGCAGATGAGCTCCTTCCTAAATTGCAAGAAAAAGAACTGGAAAATCCACAAAGTAAGTGGATAATGTATTTAGCATGTATGATATATGAATAATTTTCATCCAGTCACCTTCCTACACTTTATAGAAATATTAGATTCATGTAATCAAACATTATGGAAAAAATAAAAATAGGAATTTGCTTTTCATAACAACGTTCAGGAATTAAGTCTGCATTGCCTTTGTAAACTTTTATAATTAATAATTTTATCATTTCAATTATATATTATACTAGAATTTGCCTGCTTCAGATCTAATTTTTTTTAGACCAAGCTGCAGTTGAGCATTTTTTTTTTTTTTTTTTATAGATTAGTGGGCGGACGAGCAAGCGGTCCCACGTGGTGGTAAGTGTTACCGCCGCCCATGGGCACCTGCAACACCAGGGGGTATGCGGGTGCGCCGCCGACCTTGCAAAATCCTATTCACAGCTCTAAATCCTATTCCTATCCTGTTCATCAGTCCACCTGGTGGTAGTGAATAATTCACAAATCAATTTGTTGGTGTGCCTGTGTGTGTACATCTAGTTGACATTGTTATATGCTGCCATGATATCACACCATCATCTACCTATTTTTGAAACTACTAAACCAATTTTGATAAGAAATACTTTATAACCTTCCAGGATAACTACTCAGTAGCAAAAACTGCATTGAACCGGTATATCCAGAGATTAGTATGAACAAACAAACAGACAAACATTATTCTTTATATATTCTGAGTTAATTTTGATTTCACAGTATAAATAATACTTATATATAAATAAGATATATGTCTAATAAATAAGGTTCTAATTAAAGCTTGAAAATGAATGTTTCAACCAACTAGCAAGATAATTATACTATCTAATGGATAAAAATATACCTTATGTGTATTTTAATGTATTATATATCTATACATATTTTAAAGTATAATATAAACAGGTTATTTTGCACAATCTTATGAATGAGCCCTGATTTTGTTATAGATTTTCAATATTGTATAGAATATTTTATATATCCTGAAAAGTATAGCATTATTTAATGTAAATGGGTAAATTTCATGTTTAAAGTGAATGTTGAAGTATAGTTACATTATTATTACTATGTAAACAAGTATAGGTACTATTTCCTTATCTTTGTTTTTTTACTTTAAATACCTAAGGATTGGACTACAATCCACAGCCACAGGGCGCACTCAACTAGCCATTAACCCTCTGTCACAGAAGACTAACATGTTCTGCATTTCCCACCTTATGCTATTCCTGCAATGCACATATTTGTTTTGGTAGAGAGTGAGATATGTCGAAGCACATTCCCATCTTATCCTATCTCTTCCCATTTTCACACCCTTTCTCCAAGTCCATTCCTTTCAATTTGTAAAAGTAGGCAGTGCATTCAGGGGTATGCCAAAGTTTCGCATTCTAGACTGACATATATTTGTGAATATCCCGGTTGACTGTGCACTCATTTATCACCTATAAAAAAAAAAGTATCATTACCTGAAAGTTACCTTATTATATACAGTTATTAACATTTTCAGTAACTATATATAAAAAAATAGTCATTTACCACTTAGGAAACTAAAATAGACAATAAAATATCTTTTGGCTGATGTAACAATAAGGTACTAACTACTATGATGATTTTAATAAAGTAGACAATCAATAAAAACCATTAATTCATACATTACCATTTATTTTGTGAAGGTAATTTGACCTTCACTCAGAGAAACTGTGACTCACTTTTCAAATAGTACCATGACATGAATAAATTCTAACGATCATATTATTGAAAATGCTGAATCATGATCATGATGGCAACAAACTATTTCACAACAATTTTAAACAGGAATTAATACTACAAGTCATGTTATATAATGTGATGAAATTAAAAAGCTTTATTGATTAAAATGACATACAATTAAATCTAAAAACATAATTAGCCATTGTCTTCATGTTCATTAATTTGTATTTAATTACTAGATGCCATATATCAAGATAGTTGATTTGGTATTCTGATTTTATGAACTTAATAATTAATACAGAAATGTTCATTCCTTTATTAATATTGTCTTTGAAGCATGAATGTTTTAAAAGGCTTCATTAGTCCACATTTATAACTAAACATGTGTGAAGCTAACACTGTTGACAGATATCATATTGGAGGAAATCTCAAATTGCATGTTGTATAAACTATTCAATATTTTCAGTACTGGTACCATGATTATAGTTTGCTTAGCTTACTTTCATTAGTAGGTAATTTTAACAATTTACGTCATTCTAAAGTGTGAGATAATTAATGTAAAGACAATTATTTCAGATGTGAAATCGTTGTGGAGGCCTGAATATGGTGCGTATATGGTGGAAGGGACCCCCGGGCGCCCATATGGCGGTCTTCTGGCACATTTTAACATAGTAGAGGCAAATATGCAGTACCGCAGGGCTGAGGCTAGTACACTACTGAAAGATGGAGAAGTTATCATGAGCATCACTAACTTCCCAAGGTACTTTTTGACACAAATCAATATGAACTTATTTAATATTATTCTTCCCTAAAACTGTTTTTGAGAAACTATACATTATACAATTATTCAATTCTTTATATAACATATTAAAATTAGCATAGTTAGTAAGTTTTTGAAGACAAAAAATTGTATAGTAATTGAGTACCTATTTTAATTAATATGAACACAAAAGCCCCTCGTTCTCTTGAATATTTTTAGACTAGGATGCCCAGACTTCACAAGTCCACCGTACCCACCGACCCCACGTGAAGGAGTGACTATGTCACATTTCTTCCCAGACCAAGGGATATTTCCAGGACACCCGCGCTTCAAAACTCTGACATCAAACATTCGACAAAGAAGGGGAGAGAAAGTTGCAATCAATATACCAGGTATTAAAATAAATAGTATTTTAATTTTATATGTATTTTGCAGAAATTAGTTAAATTAGAATAAACTTCAAAATTTAGTTTTTAGTCATTTGCCATTTTTATTTTTGTTTCTTCTTTGTTTTATTTTAACATGGTCTATTTAAAGATGCAGGTTTATGTATATGAAGACATTCTTTTAGTCTACCTAAGGGTATTCTGATATATTGTCATTGTCACGTGAGTGGTTGATGTGCAGGAGGAGACAACTGGCATGCACAGGACGTAGACTGACGCTTTTTAATGATATAGCTGACCACACAAAACACCGTGCCCTTTGTCCCTACTTTACCCCACTGTTATATCAACTCACACAAAAAAAAATATTCAAAGCATTAATTTTAAGTTCCTAACATTCCAGAATGAACTTATGTTCACAAAATTCGATCCTCGTTACTCATTCTGAGATGAGAATAAATTATTAACTACTATATGTCTGATGTCTGTCAGTAGTTATCGGTTAATAAGAATAAATGCAAATAATAATTAATTGACTTTTTTACATCTAGCTTGTTTTGAATTGATCCAATGTTCGTCTAGTCCATGAATTATGACCACTCAAGTTTTTATAAAAAAAAGAGTTTGTCGCAGAAGATAAGTGTCAGTCTCTTTCCTTTTATCATTGTGCTTTGAAGGCCGTTTAATGCTGTTGGAATGTACCATTTAACCGATCAAGTTAAAGAATGTAGCTAACGGATTTTGTGTCATACTCTAAGTAGTATTGTAAAACATTTGGTGTTTTGCACACCACTTTGATTCATTTAGCCTACTTAGTGCGTGGGTTTAAAAGAAAGAGGACCAACACCGATTATCGACCTTACGGAAATAATGGATTTACGGAATTAATAGAAAGAGAATGACAGTGATATTATTTACAGATACTTATCTTCTTCTACAAGACCCTTTCTTTACTCAATGGGTTAAAATTCATGCAGCTGAGGCATAGGTCGCTAGTTCATCTTTGCTCGCGTGAAAAATGTTTCGAATATCTATCTGCCCTTTCCAGTATTCAAGGACGTAAACACAAAGATCCCTGTGGACAATTCACACGAACTGGAGCCCGGCGCGGCGAAGCCCGATTGCGTGTACATGGACGCTATGGGCTTCGGAATGGGCTGCTGTTGCTTGCAGCTCACCTTCCAAGCCTGCTGCATCACGGAGGCGCGGACACTTTATGATCAGCTCGCGCCGTTGTGCCCTATCATGGTAAGTTACACAATATATCTTACAAGAATTTATTTTATATTTTTATTTATTTTACTTGTCTTAGTTTCTTAGTCTCTTAGTAGAACACGATCTTTATTGTGTCTCAATCCACTCTAATAATTTGTATGCATATTATAATTAGTACTAATTCTATTAGGGGTTAAAGTATGAAATTGCCGATTTGTACTGAAAAATTAAAACTAGTTTTTTTCTAAAATGTAACATATTTATTTAATCAAAATATTTACCCTCATTATCTATACATTGTTGCCATCTAATCGGAAGTTCATTTATGCCTTTGCGATAGAACTCTGGGGATGTAGATTCGACAAACTGTGTGAAAGCATTTTGTACTGCCTCTTGGGGAGAAAATTTTTTACCACATAGAAAATTGTCCAATTCACGAAAAAAATGGTAGTCCGTTGGAGCAAGGTCTGGCGAGTACGGAGGATGACGTATGGTTTCTAACTGCAGCTCCTGTAGAGTTACAACGGTTTCTCGTGCAGTGTGAGGTCTTGCGTTATCATGGAGCAATAATGGTGAAGATCGATTCACGAGTCGGGGCTGTTTCACTGCTAGTTTCGCCATCATTGTTCGAAGTTCGGCACAGTAAACATCTGCTGTTATTGCTTGACCAGACCTGAGAAAGTTATAGTGAATAACACCATGAATAGACCACCAAACAGTTACCATTACCTTCTTATTGGTAAGCTTTGCCTTCGGGCACTATTGCGGCGTTTGACCTGGGGTCAGTCATTGCATTTTTCGCTTTCGGTTATCGTAAAGAATCCACTTTTCGTCACATGTCACAATTCGATCCAATATTCCTTCATTTCTGTACCGATTCAACAAGGCAACGCAAGTTTCAACACGCGTTTCTTTCTGCAGATCAGTCAAATCATGAGGCACCCATTTTTCATATTTTTTATCTTATTGATTTGATACAAATGAGTCAATATTGTAGGTAAGGTAACGTTAAACCATGCCACTAATTCCTGGGTAGTTTGACTTGGATCGGCTTCCACCATCTCCTTCAATTCAGCGTTATTCACCTGTGTGGGCGGTCTTCCACGTGGTTCGTTCTTCAAGTCGAAGTTTCCATTACGAAAGCGTTAAAACCAAAAACACACGGTTCGTTCATTAGCAGTCTCCTCTCCAAACGCAGCATTGATATTGCGAGCCGTTTCTGCCGCGTTAGTTCCGCGTCGGAACTCGTATTCAAAGATTACTCGGATTTTCGAAGTACCCATCTTTCCCGTCTAAGCTGAATAAAAAAAACAATTGAAAGTCGAAAATCGAATGTTGCACATTTTTAAAACAAGAACCTAATAGGTATCATGTGAAAAAAGTTTCACTCGAAAATCTCACACCATGAAGGTTTTATGTCAATTCAAAGTATCTATTACTATAAAACGGCAATTTCATACTTTAACCCCTATTATTTACTCATAACAGCTAAAGCAATGTTAAGAGTAGGTAAGTCATTTCTCATGTCGTACATAACACACTTATTAGAATGAAAAACTTTAGTAATAATAATGTCGTCAAATAGCCGATTGTAAAAATAGGGGTACTAAGTTACCTACATATACTATGCTACAGACTAATGGGTAGGGTACACAGAGAAACTATGCAATCATCAGTCATATTTTATTTGCGCACATCTGTGTCATCAACTCATCACTCATCAGTATAGAGTAACATAGTTAACTTCGTTTATTATTTTTTGTCGTATATTTTATTTGTTACGTTAGGCTTACGTTAACGTATTATAGAAATACGTTAAGTTTATGAAAAATGTGGTAGTGATACGGATCATCCGCATGATGATAAGTGACTTACCGTTGCTTATGCCATTCCTCTCGCACAATATACAGTCGCAAAGAACTAGCCTGCCTTTGCTAATGCAGCATACCAAGCATAATATCTTGTTACCTCGACATAAGGGCGAAATTAGAACAAAAGTATGCTTGATGTTTGTTTCGTGTTTGCTATTTTGTAATTAAATAGGTAACTTAATATGTTAGAATTCAATCTATGAAATCTAAATCATAAGTCATAAGTGAAGAGGACCACAGTATAAAAAAATACTTCGTTCTTCAATAGTCCTCTTTTACAGGCACGCTTAATTGACAATAACTCCTCACTTTGTCCTCACATCAAATATTTTCTAAGGAATTTGGATTTTATAATGTGGATTTTTTTTCTTTGGTCGTCGAATAAATGTATAAGTACAATCAGCAACACAACCTTTCGATTTTAGTCCTTATTACTGGCGTGGCAAGTTACTGGTGGATATACATTTTGCTAATTGTACCTATATTATGCACAGCTAGCGCTGTCTGCGGCGTCGCCCATCTACCGCGGCTTTCTGACCGACGTGGACTGTCGGTGGAATGTGATCTCCGCGTCGGTGGATTGTCGCACGCGCGAGGAACGCGGCCTTGACCCGCTCAAGAATAACATGTTCCGCATACACAAGTCGCGGTACGACTCCATCGACTCGTATCTCTCGCCTGAACATGAGAAGTAAGCACGATGTTCAATAAGGGTCTTTTTTTGAAAATTGTGCAAAAAGCGTTGCACACTAAAAGTGCATTGATAGTAATCGACAATACTAATTAATTAAATAAATATATAATTTTCATACAGAAAAAATATTTTTTCCATATAAATCTAATAAGTAATTCGTTTTTGGTAAAATAAACGCAGATACTATTTTCGTTCAGTCAAGAAAAAAATGGAGTATTGCTATTGTTTAACGCCAGGTACAACGACATCCCACTGGTGCACGACGAGGCGATCTACCGGCGGCTGCGGGAGGGCGGCATCGATCACCCGCTGGCGATGCACGTGGCCCACCTCTTCATACGCGACAGCGTTTCGCTCTTCTCGGAGAAAGTCAATCAGGACGACAAGAATGACACCGATCATTTCGAGGTACGCTAATAAATTTGTCTGTTATTGTACATAGCTCCGTATCTAATTTTTTTAACTATTGTATTTGAATACTTGAATAATTGGAACTGCTTCTATAAGGTATATTATTATGTGATGTGGTTGTATTGTATACTTAGTGCCACTAAGTACAGTGGTGCAGCAGATGGAATATAATAACAACTTATATTGACAACTTTCTTTTTTCGGAAAAATGTCACTACATAGGAAGACCAGCTGCATTCAAAATACTAATCAGTTTCGGAGTATGTATTGACATATACGGTATATAGCGAATTTTGCGGACAAACTGAAAGGCGCGTTTCTTAATGGATAGAAATGAAATTTGGTACACAAATAGTATGGGTCACGTTTGGGTATAGTTGAGCAAATTGGTTCAGTAGAATCAAAATTACGACAAAACTTTTCAAATAATCGGATTCAAAAAGATTCGGAAAAAAGAATTTTTCGGGAATTCGGAAAGAAGAAAGAAGAAGGCAATTTTTCGGAAAATATGACAATTGAAGATAAACTTGCGCAGTATGGGAACATTATTTCATTTTGCAATAATCATTTGAGAATTGTCGTTTTTTGAAAATATCTGTTTTCGTGGGCTTCCCAACGAAAGATTTCTTATGAATGTATTGTTTGCCTTTAAATTATCTACAAACTGACACCTCCCTTATCCTTTTATCCCAATAATGCGGTCAAAATTGCACAAAAAAAAACGTTAAAGATAGCCTTTTATTTAAATAAAAAGCTATTTTAATATTGAGGAAATTTCCTCACCTGAAAACCGGCCTTTTATGTAATATAACTTACGGCCTGTACGGCCTTTTAATAACTTACCCTTTATGTCATCAAAGTGTGTGCGAAAAACCGACGCTGTACGTTAAGAACTAACCGAGTTATTAAGCTGCGAACTAAGAACTAAGCGGTCGTGTTTAACAACATTGTGTTTCAAGGTTTATAAACAAATACATTGCGAATTTTCAAATTTTGTGTAAATCTGACTACAGGAGGTTATAGAACTCAGAAATACACTGAATTATTGCAGAACATCCAGTCGACGAACTGGCAGACGATGCGGTTCAAGCCGCCGCCGCCGAACTCTTCGATCGGGTGGCGTGTCGAGTTCCGCCCGTGCGAGGCGCAGCTCACCGACTTCGAGAACGCGGCCTACGTCTGCTTCGTGGTGCTGCTCACGCGCGTCATACTCTCATACCACCTCAACTTTGTGATGCCCATCAGCAAGGTTCGTTCCAGCCCTTTTATCGTCCACTGCTGGAGATGGGACTCTGCTTGCACATTGTCTTGTGCGTGAAAGGTGCATGACCTTCAAAACGACGCTGGCCAAGCGGCGAGTCTACTTTTTCAGTTATTATATTCCTTAGTTCCTTAGGGCTATACAATGATACTCTTTTTCCTTTTTAGGACACTCATAGTAAAAGATGGGGTGGCGCTATCCTATAGCCGTCCTACATTAGACACACGGCTAAGGTTCATTGCCACTCGAACGTACAGTGGTCGCTAACGATTCTTTATAGATATTTTTTCATACTCTAAATTCATTCTACCGGTACACCAAACTCCGGTTGGAATGAGTGAATTGGAGGCCAAGATCACATTACAATCTGTACAAAAACCGTACCAATGTTTTTCATTCTAGAGTGGTGTTGTATCGCGGATGTCGCAGGCCGGGCCGGATCAAGCGTGTCTAGCGCCCTGGACGGAAAATCTGCAGTGGCCCTTTTAAGGGAAACGTTTTTCGCTCTTATAAAAAGAAGATCGAACATATTTTAATGATTGACACTTTCATGTGTACTTTGGAATGGAAGCATATTAATTTTATGGATTTATTCATTTATATATGGAAATTAGATGAATCATATAAAAACAGATGAAAATCAGATTTTCCGCTTGCGACGCGGCGCTCCTCGAATACCTGGCGCCCTGGACGATCGCCCAGCTTGCCCAGGCCTTTATAAGACCCAGGCGACAATATTCCCTTACCATCAGGTGGACTGTATGTTCGTCTTCTGCTATGTTTTTATAACATTATTTCTATTCTTTGTATACCAGGTCGACGAGAACATGCAGCGCGCGCAGCGTCGCGGCGCGTGCACAGAGCAGCGGTTCTGGTGGCGGCGCGACGTGGGCGCACCAAGAGACGTGGCGCCGCTCGCGCGCGCGCACGACCACGACTACGTCGAGATGACCGTCGACGAGATCGTCAACGGGAAGGTACGGCGTATGTACACGCTGTGTATTTTTTCTTTTCATATATGGCAATAGTGCCATTAGCACATTCTGCCAGTTTTAAGATTTTTTTCGTAATTAACAATTTTAAAGTCTAAAACGTATCCTGTCAATGTTAAGTGTCGTCGAAGTAAGTTAGGGGTCGTTCTGTAAATTGTTAGTAGGTTTTGCTGAGGATAGAAGAGAACTCCTTGGAAGCACCCAAAACACAGTCCTACACTTTTATTTTATTATCAAAAATATTACGCCCAAAAAAACACTAAACTATCATTAAAAACTATTGTGCCGCTGAACGAGTTAATTTCTTTTTTCAATTAAGAAAATTTCTAGTAGCTCTATTCTAACAGAGTATAATATTAGTAGAGAGTAAAGTTCTTATTTACTATTATCCTTTTATAATCATATGTGCATGGTTTATGCAATATGTCCTCATAAATTATTTTGTTGAATATTACAGGCAGTCAAACTAGCAACCTATATGACCTTTTGTTGTTTAATTGGTGGTATTTTTATAACAAGTATACGTTAAGTGTAAATAACCGAGTGGTCTTTATTTGACTGTTTACATTGTATAATTCTGGTTTTCCTATAAGACAACAAAAGGTCTTATTTAAAAATTCGTGAGTATAGTTTTGGAGTTTTTTCTTTCAAATTACAAAAAAAGATAATCGAGACGCTCGTCTCCTGATTCTCTGATGACTCGTGCACCTAATATAGACAAACCTTTTACATGGAACATTTGCATTTATTTATTCCTTGGTTTGAGAATATAAATAATACTCGTAACTTAATGGTGGGATCTCTTTATTTCCAATATTAGGAATCTTATATCACTGCTATTAGTTATAACTACATATTCGTAACCGATATTGATTTTTTTTAATATATTATATTTGAAACCATGCGTTTGTGACTATTTCTTTCCTGTACAAAGAAAATGTACTGCATTTCCCCAAACTATATCCTATTTTCCCAATGTACACAATAGAGATGTTTCACATAGCAAATAATCAATATTCGCGAATACAAATAATTTGCCTTACTATTCGCGAACACGAATTGTACGTACGCCTGCCTACTCACGCACCTGTAAAATTAGTAAGTAGGTAATTTGTAGTTCAATTTAAAGTTAGTGCGATAAATATATTTTTTAGTTCAATCAGTAAGTAGCTTTTTGGTTTTATCTAATACCTAACTTTAAATTTAAAAAAAAAATTAACTAAAAAATCAGCTAAAAGCAACTAAAATTTGAAACTGATTTTCAAATAAATGTTTACTGTTATAAGTATTTCTTTTTGTAGAAAACCTATATTATCTACTATTTACATTGGGCTTTCGCTATTTGTTTTAGAAAATGGCGAATACGAATACTTGAAAATTGGCGAGTATTCGCCAAAACAAATACGAGTATTCAGAACATCCCCAGTAGACACATGTTTCGGTGGTAATTGTCAGAGCCAATTCCCAATCCTATCCCCCTTTATTGTTCCAACCCTTTTTCCAAATCGATTCCTAAATTTCCAAAAGCAGGCAGACCTCGGGGCGTGTCAACTTGTCATCCCCACGTTGTTGGCTCGACAATATCCACTCATCACCAGGTGGACAGTCTACACGGCTGCTACCTTCCCTTTATAAAACAAATATTAACATTAAATGTGAATGTCAGGGCGGCACGTTCCCCGGGCTGATCCCGCTGATCGAGTCGTACCTATCGGGCATGGACGTAGATGCGGACACGCACTGCTCGGTGCAGCAGTACCTCAAGCTCATCCAGCGGCGCGCCGCCGGGGAGATCTCCACCATGGCCACATGGATGAGGGACTTTGTCACGGCACACCCACAGTACAAGTAAACAGACATCACTTTTAACCATCAATTGTTTACAGCTTTCCGTCATAGGATACGCCAGGGTTCTACTTTATATTTTTAACTAGCAGTGTTCGCGAGTTCGTGCGCGTAGGCGTCAGAGTATGTATGGCTAGCTTGATTCCCGTGGCAACTTTATAATTGTAAGTTTTCTTTATAGGGAAGTAGGCGGACGAGCAAGCGGTCCCACGTGATGGTAAGTGTTACCGTTGCCCTTGGACAATTCCCTTAATTAATTCATTCCTAACTTAATTCCCTTGGTATCTTTGTAATTGATCTGGGATACCCCAAATGTTAACCCGGCACATAAGTTGTTAAATACCAAGTTTTATTAAAATCCGTTCAGTATATTTTGTATGATGCGCTTTCAGGCAGACAGGCGGACAGATAAACAAAAGTTCCGAATATTGTTTTGGGCTCTGTATCAATGGTACTTTATAATGCACTTTTTTCAGAAAATGTTACACGTGCAGACACGGCTTTGTTACGGATTTTATTGTATATAGATTTTACACATTTATTTTTGCGAATGTTACGTTTTACACCTAATCTATATTCAGCAGTGGAAGTTTATATAAAATATGGTAATTATATTGTAGATATACATAACCAATCGTACTCAACAATATATCTTAATATTTTACAGTAAAGATTCGGTGGTTACCGACAAAATAAACTACGACTTGCTGAAGACCGCGCACGGCATCCAGACGGGCATGATCCCGGCGCCCACGCTTCTCGGCACCAGCACCACCTCCAAAACCAACGAGGACATTCCCAAGGCCTTCACCAAGATGATGAGCAAGGACTGCCCCTAAGGATGCCACAATAGCTGTGTCCGGCGCGACATTTGCTCGCAAAAGCCGCTGCCGGTACGGGCCGTTGTTCACCGACACCGCACCAAAGTCGCTGAGACTACTCACTTGCGCCCTGTGGCGCTAAGCTGCTGACATCTTTACCCCCTTTAGTGGTGTTACTGCTTACGAATTTAATTTGTTGCTAGCTATAGCTGCATATTATATTGTGAATCGGGTTTCGAGCTGATTCACAATATAATCGGTTTCGCCTGTCGAGGCGAATATTTAAAAAGTTCACCATTTTTTTATTTCTTACCTAAAAAGGATTTGAACAATAACAAAAAATCTCGTGAAATTCGGCACGGGTTACACTGGCCGTGGTTACGAGTTAACTGGGGCGGGTAACCTAGCACAAGAGCTGCGAGCAATTTTATCAACTACACGCATTTGATCTTCACATTCGAAAAGGCTGCGACACCAACAATGTCCTCGGACGTGTTCGACGATAAATCGCCAAAACGTCCAGTAAAAGGTAAACAAAAGCCTAGTAGGCATTTAGACCCGATTCACAATATAAAATGGCTTGTATTTAAGCAAACAGCGAATTAAGATCAACAAAACAACCTATTTTTGAATAACTGAAGTAAATGATTTTAAATTACTAAGAATGTCATCACCAAGTCGACGATTTAGTTCTTGGCACTAGAGAATCTAAACCTAACCCACCTTTAAATTTGCTGCGCATTCAGTATTTTCTGCTCATTTAATTATTTCTCATATAAAATGTGTAAAAAAAAGTAGCGGTGACTTTGGTGTAGGTTCAGTGTAACTTGTTGAAGCCCCATCGCAAAAAGTGTGCCTTCTTACTGCAGGTGCAAGCTAGCTAATACGTTCTACCTACGAGTACTTTCGTATAGGATAATATGATCGCCTTACGTAGATTAACTTTTGTAATAACATTATTTTGTAATAGTTTTTAATATACACCAGGTTTCGTTGACGGAAACCTCGTCGGCCATAAATACGTATTGTAATTGTTACCAATGCTCACATACATTTATACAGTACGGTTTTCTTATGGAATTGGATTTTTATTGCTAAAACATTGGCCAACAGAGTATTCGCACGATTACAATCTTTTTGCGTTCGTAAAAGAGTTGTTATATTGATTTTAACGTTTATATTCATTGCTCAAGTCATAGATTCCCGTTACCACCCTCCACAAGGAGTTGGAACTTCCCTCCATCGTCAAATAAGTGAAAGACTTCGCTCGACGCTACTACGACAGAGTCCCTCACCATCCCAACCCCTCCCCGTTACCGTCATCATCCTCGCCATGTCCTAGATGACCGAATTACTGCTGCCAATGCGGTTCTAACACTACACTCACAGGCTACACATATACACCGATCCCACCGGCGGAGACGATGACGTCCCTATCGCTACACCTTATACACACCGGCCATCAGCCAAAACTTTTACCAGGTATCGGCACGTGCCTGGGCGCATCTCACCGACTCGTGATCCCGCGTTACCCTCCCAAAGCAACGCTCTAAGCCGAGGTCCTTTCACCAGTCTACCGATGGGGGAAGCCTTTAGGCTCGTTGCTGCACACATTTTGCTTCTGGTTGTGCGCCTTCTGCGCTCGCCCTAAACCATACATGCCTGGTGACTCTTGGAAGGCCATTAGGTTTGGGCTACAAGAATTTAGCCATTCCGAAAAAAAAAACAGAAAAAATTATACACTCTTGTGATTCCCTGGACTGCTTTATTTGAGTGAATGAAGGGAAAGAAGTTTGAGTGCCCGCTTGAGTAATTTCAACGCCTTTAAGGGGTGGTACCGCCCCTTTGTAAACAACGGCCTTTGAAGTGGAGGGTGCACGCTGCAATACCACAGCCGCTGGGCGCACTCGACTTTACCCCTCTTACAGAAGACTATCCTATTCCCCCAATGTATGTACGTGTTTCGGTAATGAGTGACATATGGTAGAAACCATTCCATTCCCATCATATCCTACCCCTCCCCATTTTTCCAACCCTTTCTTAAAATTCATTCCCAAATCTCCAAAATGGGCGTGCCAATGTTTGTTATTCTGTTGGTTTGTTATGGCATGTATCGCGGATGTCGCAGGGCGATATTATCCACTTACCAACAGCTGGACTGTGCTAGTCTGTCACGTCCTTCTATTAAAAAGGTAAAGATTGTCCTACAACGTTATATGTGCATTTGACACCGTCTAGTCGCTTATTGAATATGTTAACAATGAGTTACAAAGGAACTTGTATTTGGTCGAATGCTGAATTGGCTGTGAAATGTGTGACATACAGACTATAGTTCATTCTAATTCAATTTGCCGCAACCGAAACTAAATCAATGAAATAACATTAAATTTTAAATCTACAGTAAACTCGCGGTTTCAATGAATCAAATTATGGTAAACAGTAATATAACATAACTATAATTTAATAATTATTATCACCATACCATTTCACTTAAGGCCGTGTCAGTTAGCTCAGTCCGCCATGTTTGTTTACATTTTGGGAAAATTGGATTGGAACGGACTGTAAACTGGTAAATTGTTGATGCTTTGTTCCACAATGTAATATTCGATTCATTTAAAATCACCTAGTAGGTTGTGACGATAAAATATATTAAATGTAGATAACGTCAATCAAATAGTACTGCAGTACAATATAATATTAACATCGTAATGTTATTAACGAAAATATGCCATTCCATATTATGAAGCCCAATATTGGACACGTGATAATTGTATTTATTATTGAATGAGGGAGTTGCTTAAAATATATGTTGAATGGTTGTGATTCTAAAAGAATTATTTTAGCAGTGACGTATTGCACAGGTTGATTGTTGAATGATCTATGACTGGACCAAGTATGTAATCATCGTAAAACTGTATTTAATCAGATAGGTATTTTTTTACAATGCAATATTAGGGACATAAAAGCCATGTTTAACTCATTTATGATGTATTGACACAAATTTTAAACATTTAGAGTTAAACAACAGCATTTAACTTTACATATTCTACTTATTGAGTTTAATAAAGAGGGCATATTTATTATTAATAGGCCCAGATCACTATAAGGTCCTACAAAAACAATATTTTAATATGTCAATCAATACACTGAAACTGTTATATTTAACTAAAAAAATAACATTACCCACACTCGCTCGCTTAAATTTTTGAGCTTTGAACGCGCCTGCTTAGTTAGTAGGTATTAACTACGTATAACGTGTTATGTACACACTAGTAAATAATTCACGAATTTAATGTAATAAAAAATCAGCAAATACATGTTAACTTTTAGTTAGATATTATATTTTTATTGTACTGATTGAAATATGCAAATATTTTACACTATTTTTGTCGGACCTTATATGTAGGTACGGGACAACGGTCAACGGTTATATTAAAGTGTTCCTTCAAAACTCAAACCAGTGATATAGTATATAATAAAGTTCTGATTTACCATTATTTTTTATATGACTACCAATAATCGTATGAAGTACTTTGAAAAAATAAGAAGCTATGTACTGTAATTAAGATTACATTTGTAAATGAATATTATTAGGCGTGCTGTAGGTGGATTTACATTGTGAAACTGTGTTGAATTCAAATCGAAAGGGATGCTTTGCATCAATTTTACGAAGTTGCATAATGTAAGATCGGCTAAGAGCACTTGCGCCATAAAATTAATATAATATTTTGAGTTCGATTCGTTATGCACAAATGTAGGTTTGACGATCACATTATAGTATTTTTGTACGCATGATTTTATGTTTTTTAAAGAGTGCAATTTGTGTTTATTTACTATACGTTTCATTTATGTGTATTTTATATTTTGTTCACTGTTGAAAAATTTAAAAAATAGTTCAAATTATTATCCAATAAAGTTATTTAATTGTTGGTGGTGGTTTATTTAAGAGTACCTCAAATGAAACAGGCGCGGTATAATTATAATGTTTATTTATACTAAATACACGTGTTGTAGATCAGAACTTGTCGACGAGCTGCAGAATGTGCTGCTGCTCCTGCTGTCGCCACTCTTCGCTGCCGGCGTCGCCGAGATTACCCGCATATTCTGACCAAAGAAAAATAACCTATGTTTGGAATTGGCATACAACAACCTATGTTTTTTTGGAAAGACTAAATAGGGTGTTTCGACTCTTTAGAAGTGTCAAATTGTTTATTCTGATATTCATATTTTTATTTAAAGGAAATCGTTAAATAGCCTGAAACATCGTTTTTAATGTCCACGAATACGTTAGCCTGTATGATGCATCAGGTGTGACGTAATTCCACTAGTAACAAACCTATGGGTGAAACACTCTTTAGACGAAGACCTCGCTACACCGTGAACAGACTTCAGCCAACACTTATACCAGGCATTGGCACGTGCCTGGCCGCTTCTTATCGACTTAATCCTGGTACCCTTCCAAAGCAACCCTCTAAGCCGAAGTCCGTTTCTTCCGCCGATCTACCGGTGGTCTACTTTTTGCTCCTGGCTTCTGCGCTCGCCCTAAACCATACATGTCCAGTGACTCTTGAAAGGCCATTAGGTTAGGGCCACAAGAACTAGCCATTCCGAGAAAAAAGAGAACATGATTTATATTGTTAAAGCGATAATCCGATGTTTTGGAACGCAGCCCAATGTTTTATGTCAAATAGACTAAAAACTTTATTTTTAAAATAAATGTAAAAATTAATCTCGTTTATATGGAAACAAATACACTCCCGGACACCTGAATCGAGCCATTTTTTGTTTGATAGCCTGAAGCTTAAAAAAATGTATGTTCGATCAAAAAGTTTTTATGCAGTGTACATATTGTATTGAATGTTTAAAGAAAGCAACGATTTAACTAAAAAAACACGTTTATTCGATAACTTGTATTCAAGAGCGTTTACGACGGCCGTCAATACAGTTTGGCGTGGAATCCATCAACATCACTATGACGTGTTGTGGAATGTTCTCCCATTCTTCCTCGGTGGTAGATTTCAGAACCTCAGAGCTGGGTGGTGAGCTCGAACACGCCCCTTTAGCTGGTCTCATAAATGCTCTGTGGGATTCATATCTTCTTCCTATTTTCTTTTCAAAACAATGAACTGACTCGGCTTTGCTTCCGTGGTTCAAATTCGTCAATTTATATTAGCTTCGTTCGCGGTAAGGATTCAGAACTGATTCGGAACTATACGCATGCGCAGTTCAAATAATGCCGTTCGCGGAACACACAATTCAGAATTTCTAGTTACAGTTCTGTGTTCGCGGAACCGTCGAACTCGATTCAGGATCGGTTCAGAATCAGTTCTATAACTTTGGCAAGAATCCGTAGTTCCAGACATGCGCAGTTTTTACCTAACGACATTTGACATACATGCTGCGGCTATATTCAGTTGGTTAGAAACTAATAAACTGGTTAAATAGTTAAATAAAATATAAATTTTATTAATTTATTAAGGGTTAAATAAAGTATGGTTAGTTTTGTTTGTTGTTTATATAAATAAGTTTATATAATACTCTAATAAGAGTAATGTGTTTTGGTGGGTCCATTTAAATACTTGCCAACTTAGGGGTTTTCCCCCCAAATTTAGGGGGTAAATAAGTGGGATGGGTTTTTTTAGGGGTTTTATATTTTTAGGGATTTTTTGACTCTTCATATATTTTTTTGAATATATATTTTTCATATATTATGTGAAAGTATAGGCCCTGGGACAATCCAAACTATAATAGCTAATCATATTTATTTGTTGACCTAGCGACTTAACGACATCTAGTACAAATATATTACAACTACTCTGTGGTGACTGGTGGTTATTGTGCCTATGCTTACTGGAAATACATATGTACGTTGATTATTGTTTACTTGTTTAATTCGATTTCGTGGTTGTACTGCTGTGCCGACAAGCAATTTGTTAATGATGCCTAAAGAAACTAAAAATAAAAAAATGTACAGTCAGAAGTACACGTAGATTTGGGAAACAGATCCAGATTTAAAAGGTAAAGAAATTTCATTGCATTTTTGTAATTTATATTTTTTCTTTTATTATATATTTTTTTAGAGGGATTTCTAAGTAATTGGGGCGATTTTGGGGGTTTTTGACTTAAGCTTTAGGAATAAATATTTTTGAGAGTTGGTAACACTGCCGATGACAGTAGATCGTACGCAGTTTGGTTCCGAAATCGTTCGCGGAAATAAAAATCACGAATCGGTCTATAATCGAGCATGCGCTCTACTACGATTCCAAATTAGTTCAGTACTAGTTCCGAATTAGTTCTGAATCCTTACCGCGAACAAAGCTATTGATTCATATTGACCTATTATTTTTATGTTTCAGGCCTTTATACAAAAATGCAGGGTGGCTCGATTCACGTGTCCGGGAGTATATTTATTTTAGCACAAGCCTATGTTTACACATATTTGTACAATTTTTCGGGGTGCGTGGGGCCGTTTTGCACCTTATTTTTGTGGCCTTACAAGAGTCTATGGGTTAAAACAAACGGTCAGGCAGAAATGTGGTGTAATGCAATCTAGGGGCTCCCCCAGCGGGTTTTTGGCGGAAGAAACGGACGTCAACTTACCTATCAGCCGCCTTTAGATCTCGCCGTTTTTTTTGTTTTAACAACTAAAGTACATTTCTTGTAATATGACGTAGTCATTTATAATATGCGTCTGCGGGAGTAGTGTCTCAAAGATAACAACATTGTATTGAATAATAACGATTACCTCTCATGACGTGTCGAATGATCTTGAGTGATCCGCCGCGCAACGACAGCACGCGTTGCACTCGCTGCTTGATCGACGTCGGCCCGGCCGTGCACACCTGACACATACATCGCCATAAATAGGAAGATAGAAAGAAAAGTTTTTCAATTAGTCACACAATAGAATGCTTTGTTCGCATCGGGACAGATTCTCGTACGACAGAAACTGTACATTAACCTGAGTTACACAGCAATAAGAAAACATCAATAGAAAAAAATAACATATTTCTTAAACCGTTATTCCGTGTGTGGCAAGCCTTCTCGAGAGGGTCTTCGACTTAGTACAAAGCTGAATGATATATCATGGAGTCCCAACTTATAACTTATTCTATTTTAGTGAATGAAGGGTAAGTTTACAAATATAAATTTGTATCCAAAGTTTCCATTGCCCCCTTTTACATCATTTCAATTTCCTCAATTGGGTACCACGGCTGTAACTCCATACACATGTGTTAATAAATACAATATATGATAAATAATAAGTAATAAATATATGCATTTATTTATATATACCTCTAAAATAATTCTATCTACGAGCTGCAACGTGAAAAGGCCGCCAGAGAGTCTCTTCAGGTACTGTGCGTCATCGTCTAATTCCTCAGCATCTTGCTGCATAAAGAAAGTTACTATCTTATTAGTACGAACAATACATTACGTGATCTATACAGGGCCGCAAATATAAAATGTGTTTAATATGTTTTCGATTGATTACCGAATACATTGATTGTGTCATTTATTGTACGTACCAAAGCCATTTGTAATTTAATCTGAGCAATAAAAATCTTAACTGTCAGTACGGATTTATTGACTTTGTAGTGTTCAAACCTCTTTGATTATTAAGATTTTATAACTTAAATTTTCATACTTTCAATATTCTGTTTAAATAGATCATACAAATTTAAAGACAAAGAAGAAAGGACCATGGGCACTTTTATATGGACCCTGCACCAACTCTTCAACAGTGATGAAACCTGTGTCATTTGAAAGCATTTGGTGAATACTTTATTTCATATTATAGCAGCTAAGTTCAAATCGAGTGCGAAAATGGTGTTTTGAATGGTTGGAATGAATATTTCTTGTTTCATCAAAAATAAGTATTATGAATAAAAACCTACGAATATACCTACGTGTATAGTTTGGTACATCTTAAAATAAGTATTAAACCCATTTATAATATGAATGGGATTATTTTGTGATGGAACAAACAAAAAAAATAAATCGCGTATATTTAACATTATTTATATCCCGACGTTTCGAACACTCTGCAGTGGACGTGGTCACGGGCTGACTAATTGATTTTATTTGTCACTTGAGTTATTAAGAAATTATTTGAACTACCGTCTGAATTTTTTTTTTTTTAAACAACATTCTTATGCACGCAGTATTCGCTCACGGTGTCCAGAGGTCTTGCAGTGCTCATCCTCGCTAGAGAGATCCGGTTCATGCCAAGAATGTTACGCGAGGCTATTGAAATCAAGATTTTATTGCATATTTTATTGCAACGAATGTTTCCCGAAAGTTTCATACTAGGTCACCAAAAAATTTTCCCTGGCCTGCTGGTCTCTTATATTCCGACAGAAACATGTGTGGTAATGCTCTATTAAAATAATCTTGGCGTAGCAATTTAAACCTATTCTTGAACTTGCCATTCACGGCTTCCACTACCCAACCGACACAAAGAAACAAGTTGTAATAGAAAAGTATTGTTGTAATTGTCAATAAGAGTATATGAAAGTAAAAATGAAATGTAGGTAAAAATAACAATCTTGGAAAAATATAGTTTTGTATACTTTTTTTAATACTATTTCGTTTTTATTATTTCCTTCGTCTTTTTAGTAGCTTAGATTATCGCACCAAATGACATAATATTGTTCTATTTTGAGCTTAAATGAAATAATATTGTTATCATCGTTATAAATATTGATTTTAAAAAATGTACCAAAATACCATTTTCGCACTTGATTTGAACTTAGCTGCCATAGTATGAAATAAAGTATATCCAAAAAGCTTTCATATCACATAGGTTTCAACCTTGTTGGTGGGTTGGTGCAAAATGCCCATGGTCCTTTAAGCGCGTTAAAATAACAACAGAATACATAAGTTTGTACTACTCTCCCTTACGTACTATCTTTGCAACAAAAAGAGACGCCTATAGTATTGTTGATTTCGAAAATGTATAGGTTATACAATCATGCAAATCATTATACACATTTATGTTTTCTAGCTTCCACCTTTCTAGTTTTAGTTTATATTTGGATTGTATTTTAATAATACAATAGGATAGAAACACCGTTGAATAGAAAAGTTAACTTCCTTATCAAGGATTGATTAACCTTCTATTACATAGTTATAATCAATAATTTTAAAAATCGATTAACAAAGTCTCAACGCTGGTTTTTTCAACTGTCAGCTGTCAGAGCTCATGCATAACTTTCACTCAGTGCATGTTTCGTAAGCGTATAAACAACACGTTTTCCTTCAAGTACGCACAGCAATAGGCTACAACACGACGATGCCGACATATTGTAACCATCAAGCAATAACAAAATGTGTAACTTAAAATACATGTAACATAATTTCATAAATCCACTGCATTTCAATAACGCATGAAAGCTCTTATCGGTAGTAAAAGTACAAAGCCAGCCTATTTACCTCCATTTCCTTCTCGGTGCGATCCACTTTATCCATATATTTGAAGTGTAATTCCAGTAGTCTGTCAACTTTTTCCAAGTCATTCTCAGTAAATTTTGCAAGTAACCTTTGTCTCTGACTGCCTGCACAGTTGCGCAACATCGACGCTATTATTGAAACCACGTGTTCTGTAAGAATAAGGTACATGTTAGCACACAGAGCACTTATGGTATTAACATTTCTTTTTCTCTTTTATGGAATAACTTTTGCTCGCAACTTCATTCGCGTGGTCCACGTGAAATAGTAGCCTGTGTGTTAATGCTCCGGATTATAATTAATTTACCTGTTTGCCAAGTTTAAACGAAATCGATTCAGCCGTTTCGACGTAATTGAGTAACAAACTTCCAAACTTTCGCATTTATAATATTAAGGAATTTGGTAATGACACGGTTCACTCGATAGTAAGTAATTACCGGTGCCTTTGCCACGAAATATCCTTGAAGACGAATGTCTTGAAGAGAACTGATCTCGACAATGTGTCTAACTTCATGGCAAACCAGTTCTGGAAGTAGTCCCCGTTACGTTTAACTACGTCGATGTTTCTAGCTGAAAAAGATAATTTACATGAAGGCAAGACTAGCGGAAGTGCTTCCAAACACCATTCCTATGCCAACAAAATATCTGTGGCACTTAAAGGGTTTGCGAACTCTTGGATGAACACTGTATCTTCAAAGCTGAAAATGAAAACATTTTCAAGGGTTTGAAATTATCATCAGAGTAACGAAAATGAACAGACCTTCATGTTGATCCACAGTCAGAAGTCTCTTCCTTTTCGGTGTCTTCATAAACAGCGGGAACACCGTGCGCAATCCCAAAATATCAACAAACTTATTGCAGTTTTCACGGCCGTCCGGGCCGGCAAGGGCGTGATCCAGCACTTTCAGCGATCCATTACGTGACATCTTTTTTTCCCTAAAATACATACCGTTATGAAAATGAAAATATTTTTGTACATCGCCAGGAGATCAGAGTAAATCACTAACTCGGTTCTGGAGACAGACAAATTAAAGCTGAGTTCCATAACACGCGAAATATACTGTTAATCTAATTATGACGCATCTTTTTCTATCTTCATTATATAGAAAAAGATTAAGATAGAAAAAGATTAGCTTGAATTTAATTGTCAAAAATCTTATCCAACTCATCGCCGTGTGACAATGTAGAGTAGAGATGTGACGAATATTCGCTGTCGCAATATGCTAAATATTGCCTAAAGTCGCAACATGTTAAATATGGATTAAATACACGACTAACATAACGGTATTTTATTGTAATAAGTATAGGTCTGCAGTGTAGGATGAAAATAACTTATGGGTGCGTCCGGGCAAGATACCCGGGAAGGAGGATCCGGTAGGATTCGCGAGCGCGGGAGTGTAAATGAAGTGGGAAAAATGAAATGATTCGGCAGAAAATTTCGAAATTTTCTGGGAAGATTCGAGGTGCAGTACATCCAAGACTCCGCCGCTGTCGTCACGAACACTTCACTAGGGTTGCGATCCGATTGTTATTGTTTTAATATCGATATGCACTGGGATTTTGCGTGGTGCAAAGAATAGCAACAAAACCGGCGGCGCGGCGAAGAGGAGAGAAGATTACCGATTTGACAATTCATGAACAGTTGGTTGAGATAACTTTGAAGTGGCCTAGAAATTACGACAAAAATACTCGTTAATACGTTAATAATTATCGTTAATACGCGCTCTCTAAACAAATTTCATGCGAAAATAACAGAGTTGGGCAATTTTAAACTAAACGTAATTGTTTGGAGCCCTAAATATTATCTAATAAATAAGAAAACTATTATATTTTCAATCCCAGACGCGCTGTTACAATGTTGCGTCATGTGTCACTTTTTGTTGTTTAAAGATAATGATGTAGTTTAAGATTATACCGGACATTTGTAACGTAGTCTAAGTAAAATGTTAGAAGTGTATAAATTTACTAATTCGATTACTTTTGTGTGATTTGATTAAGTCTAATATTAAGCTGTGACAGAACCAGTAGGGTAATTTACGATTAAGATCCTTACTTAAGATTTTAAAAAAATGAATAACGATCATTAAATCATTGCATTTTTTTAAATATTATCGGTAAAAAATGGAATCACTGGCCTAACTATCGTCACCCCAACCTGCATTAGCGCCGCCATAATCAGTCGTCCGTCAGTAGTACTCGTGCGCACAGACTACGTTCCCCCAGTATTTGCTGTTGTGTGGTGTTTTTTTTTGGGAAGGTAGCCACCTTCAGATTGCTGTTCCTACTTATTACATTGATCTTGGCGGGAAATTGGATTCTGATTCTGTTTTGTACTTTGGACGTGTTGTTTCAGTGCATAACAATGCCCAAACGTGGACAAACTTTAAATAGCCAATGACGCGAGCTAATAATTAATTACAGGATAAATGGCGGACCTTTGGTGCCTGTCACCCAAGTACACGAGCTTCTCAGGTGAATGTGATCAGTATAAAAACACTTTTCAACATCAATAAAGAAATATTCGGCCCAGCTGGGAGTGAGGAAAATGTGTTACAGACACCAAAGAAAAAGAGAAGAACAAAGCCCGTGATGGAGGTTGACAATTTCTATGCAGACGTTATCAGAAATTATATTTACATTATTATTCAAGAAATGAATTTCCTAATAGAAGAATGCTTTTGGTGTTCTTAAAAGAGCTTCTTTAGTGGAGGAAAAACGACATTGTCACAAATATTAAAAAAAGATTGGCTTTGAATACAAGAAAACATAAGAAAAAAATTGTTATGGAAAGATTTGAGATAACACTCAAAAGAAATCAATTTTTAAGAGAAGCGAAGAAAATTACAAATTTGGAAAACGTGGTGTTCATCGACGAGACGTGGTTAAATGCGAACCACACGGTTTCACGCTCGTGGATGGACGGCACGAAAGCTCCCACATCTAAAGTGCCAATGGGCAAAAGAGCTCGACTGGCTATCTGTCACGCCGTTTCTGTTGGATCCAGCTTCGTGGAGAACGCGTTGCTGGCTTTCGACTCAAAGAGTATCATCTGACTACCATGAGGAAATGAATGCTGACACTTTTAGACAGTGGTTTGAATATCAATTATTATCCAGCCTGCCGGAGCCTTCAGTTATATTAGTTGTCCATTATTCTTCATACCATATCATGCAGGTGGATAAAGCGCCTACCCAGAAAGTAAAAAAGCAGAACTGGTTGCCTGGCTTGAAAAAAACGTCATTGAAACTAATGTTCAGATACTGAAAGCAGACTTGATGAAAGACTTTGAAGAAAGAAGAATAATAATTTTGGATGATTATGACCGCGATATTAGGATTGATTCCATAATTGACAATGAAATAATTATTCAAGTAACTGATAGTGATGACGATAGCAGTAGTTAACGTGATTCTGATTCACAATAGTGTAAACTAAAACATATTTTAACCACAATGGCATTTTCTTATTTCTGTATTCCCTATTCTATCACATTAACGAAAGTATTATCATTATCTGTTAATAAAAGTATTTAATGCTACTGCTGCGATTGTCTATAGTCATATCATTCACTAGTTACATTAATCTGACATATGTCAAATCGGTAATCTGGCGACGGTCTAACTATAATTGTTCAAACTTCAACATTCACCTAACTGGCTTCTATAGTGACAGTCACAATAATTCCGCCACAACCAAACTATAATTGTTGTTGCGTTGTAGTTTTCTCTCGGTGACATTTGTCAGTCGGTCATCGGTCATGGATTCAAGAAAGCCGCGTTCGAAAATGTGGCCATAAAATAAAGCGGCGCGAAGTGTATTGAAAAAATTAAATAGTTTTCGGTTTTGTTTTCACAATTTGGTCTTTTTAATATATTTTTTTTAATTACCTAAATATATGCTGATTTTTTTATATAAGTGTTTACCACAAAACATTTAAATATGCTGCTGCATACACAACTTGTTGATCAATAGAATAAATTTCAATATAGTGTCGTAAGCTTCGTTATGTATTTTGTAGACTGTATTGTTTACAATAAATAAATAATATGATATATTTTTCCTTTGGTTATGATTTCGTTTTCTGTATGAATAAGTTGGTCAGTGGTGGAAAATTGGAAATTTAAAGGCATTTGCTAAAATTAAAGATTAAGGGCTGATGTTAATAATAAAGTTGATGATGTGTGGTGCAGGTGTCTTTCATCTGTTGCCGTGGGTATTGTAAAAGGCGACTAAGGGCTAACAAAGCGGTTGCCACAAGCCTTGAGGAACTACACGCGGTTTTAAGGAATTTGTCAGGACTGTGAAAATAATATTAATTTGATATGTACTTATTGATAATTTTAATTTACGTTTATTATTGTATATACAAGTAAGTATATAAGATAATTTAATTTAAAAATCAAACAATATGATTAAAGCAAACGCACTCGCGCACTGTTACGTACTATAGTTTGATCGGTGGTGTGTGTTACCTGAGCATGAGGTTCATGAGCTGCAGCCCCTCGCCGCGCAGGAAGCGGTCGCGGTTGGCGGGCTCCATGAGCGCGCAGCATAGCGCGTCGAACATGTTCTCCATCGCCTCCTGCTCCTCGCCGCTGCTCGGGTCGTGCCGCTTGTAGAACTGACGCGACAACACACATGTACAGATAAATTACGATAACATTGGCCATTGGCTAATCCGGAAACACCCGAACGCATAATCCATGTCTATGAATTACCGTAACTTTAAGCATACTTTATTAAGAGATAAATACAAAGGTTTATGAACATATCACGAATCAGTGCAGAGAAATATATGGAGTTGTTATTTTCCCTAGAAAAACTAATGACATTATATCTTTACTAAACAAGTCACTATATTGCTAGATAATCACATTACATATTTCTACTTAGGTCTTATTTATTTATTTATGTATATTTGCATGCTAGATAATTAATTATAATAAGTATCTAGATTATGTAATGTAGACAGATATAACTTTATATTGCTTTTATTAGCCATATTCACATTATATCTTAAAAAATCAACACCTATATCACATCACCTATATATGTGATTCAAACGTTCAAACGTCAAACGTTAAACGTCACCAGTCAAACGTTACAGATCATTTTGGAGATTTTGGTTGACCCTCTGGTGAGGGTCATATATTCATATATTCAATACATATATTCAATATCTTCTATGTCATAAGCAGAATGTTAGTAATCTTCATCATCACTTTCAGAATCATCAGAACTCTCACAAGTATTAATTATTATCCTATCCATAAAATCAATCGTTGGCATGTTTATATTTTCCATATTCATCTTCACATTTGATTGTGTGATCCTGATCACAAACTTTTTTCCATTCATCTGGACCAATTATATCATTTTTTTCCAATAACATTTTTTTTACTGTGGTCATATTCATATCAACATTTCTTAGAGCTACATAACCCTTAAGCTGCGACCATGTTTTCAATCTGATTGAAATCCGGATGATATGGCGGTAATCTCATATTCAGCTGTTTCCGTATTCAGCTAAAATTTTGTAATAGAATATTAGGTAGTTCAGTTGAGTAACCCTTCCGAAAACCATACTGTTCAGGTTGTAATATATTGTGTTTTGTTAAAAAACATGTAAAGCATTTGTGTTGGTTTATACGGGTTACTCTTGAATGTCATTTTACTCCATTTAGAGAATTTTGTAAAGGTCGGAATAAATGATAATCCGAAGGTGCTGTCTGGACTGTATGGAGGATGCATTAAAACTTCCTAGCTAAGGTCTATCAATTTTTGTTTCGTCATCAAAGATGTATGCGGTGGAGCATTCTCGTGGTGGAGAAATACACCTTTTCTATTCATTAATTCTGGGCGTTTTTCTTCAAGTGCTAGTTTCAATTTTACTAATTAGGCCAAGCAATAGAGCAATTCATTGTCACATAAATCCTAGTAGGAAACCGACTGTGCCATCATACGAAGAACAGTCCGTAGATGAATTCCATTATGTTTTCCACTCGGAAATGTTGTCTATTAATTTGTTATAAACACTTTTAAACAAAAAATAGTTTTTTTTTAGTTTTTTGCTTATAAAATGGAAACTAATGAAGTAATCTTAATGATGTAAATAGGCGATTTATAGAGAATAAAAACATGAACAAAATGAGAGATCGAACGACATTAGCAACGGAAAAAATCCGGAAAAACCGAAAAACTCAGCGTTTTTAAAAAAATCACAAATCGGCCATTTTTACACCTACAAGGCTGAAACTTCGCGAAAATGTAGTCATTTATAGGTAATTTGTGTGTGCAAAACTCCGACGCTGTCCGACTATTAGTTTTGGCACAATCGTAATTTTAATTTTTCAATGCGCTATTTTGCAGCAGGTCTGGATGCGTTATATATAGATCGTCCGATTTTAATTTTGTAAACGGATTTGAAAAGTAGAAGTGCAGTGTAACAAAACGTATATTTTCAGTTTTCCCTAAAATTCTGTGAAACAGGTCGGAAATGCACGTAAAGATGACTAAAAACTGATTCATTTACCACTCACTTACCATAAATTCATTTACCATAAAAAAAAACACTCGTAATACACAATGCCTTTCCAGCCCCATCATACACATAACATGACTTTGTTTGGAATAAGGGCTGGCTTTGGGTCTATTTGTGATGGCTCACCCCACTTAGCCCAAGATCGTTTTCGAACATTGTTGTGGTAGGTCATCCACTTCTCATCGCCTGTTATCAATCTCTTCAGAAATGGATCGATTTCATTTCGTTTTAGCAACATCTCGCATATGGAAATTCTATTCACCAAGTTTCTGGCATTTAAATCATGTGGCATCCAAACATCTAGCTTTTTCACAAAATTCAGTTTATGCAAGTGATCCAAAACTGTTGAGTTGTGAATGCTAAGCTCTTCCGCAATTTGATGACTGCTTATGTGTGGATCTGCTTCATTTTTTTCAATGATAACATTTTATCTTAATAGGACGACCACAGCGAGAAACATCATTCTCATCAAAATTACCAAACCTGAATCGACTGAACCATTTTTTTGCAGTAGTTTTAGATACATCATCTTCTCCGTTAACACCACAAATCTCTTTTCGAACACTAGAAGCATTCATACCCTTAATTAATTAATTTAAAATTAAGGTCAATTTAAAACAAAATTAACTAAATGGCTTCTAGGGTATTGTTTTTTACAATATAAGTGAATATGTAATGAACAATATTGTGTCAATAATAAATTATAATTTTATAGAAATAGTTTTTTTTATATAGATATTAAAGAAAAAGAGAGGAAAATAAACATTAATAAGCGGTTGTCACAAGTAGTAAGTTGTAAATACAATATTATTTGGACGTACCTAAATGTTGATTATCATTGTTGTACTTTTGTCACTAGTTGGAATTTACTAAGTAAATAAAAGTAGATTTGTAACCATCAATGAACACATGATGTATATATGACGTATTCTGACTGACATTACAATTTTGATTAATTTATTGATTGACGTTAAGATTTGTTAATTTTACATTAATTAGTGCATGCTATGTTTAAATTTTGCATGTAATTTTCACGATAAACATGTGGAACTACCAAAAATTTCCATCTTATTGTTGGCAAATATTTAAATTATAATTATGAATTATGACTGAACGCGCATTGCTCAAAAATCACTGGGTGCGGACGGATTTTAATGAAATTTATCATTGGTATAACTTATATGCTGGGTGAGTACTTTTTATTCAGACGAATTATAATTTTCCACGGGAATCAAGCTCACCACACATATCTACATTATCGCCTACACTCTACGCACACGAAGTTGCGGACACTTGAGTTCCAAGGACATCAATATGAGAATCATATTATTATCGATGGTTACAGATTTCGTACAATAAGTGAAAAGTGTAAAAATGTTGCGAACTATTATAATGATAATAATAACACAAAATTTCATTACCGCTAACTGCTGCAACAGAACGTCGATTCCATCTAATTCTCCCAGAATTTTTCTATTCTCTGGTGTATTTTGTAACAATATCGATAAAATTTCCGTTGCATACAATTTATTGCCATCAAAAGGGACTTTCACCTAAAAATAAAAAAAAGGGATAAGATTACAATAACTAAACGATTGTTTAATAAAACAATAAAAAATGTGTTAATTTTTACGAACGAACCTTCAGTCTTTTAAGAATCCATAGCAGAAATCCTTGTTTTGCAACTTCCAAACATAATTCAGGTCTGAATTCTGTAATATTTTCTATAATACCTGTAACAAAACATTAAAGATGAATTACTCCACCGCGCATGCGAAAAGTAATGATATTTTATGTGGATACGTGAATCTCAGAACAAAATCGGAAACATATGTCGATTGACCAATGAACGCTGTGTTACGCTACATTGGACCAATGACTTTTTTTCTAATGTGAATAGAGTATTATATAGTATATATATTTATTGCGCAATATCCTCCTTTCTTTTGCACTTGTATACCCTAATGTTGGTGAATACACCTGAAAGAAAAGTATATACTCGTCCTTGTCATATTTGTATGTATTTAATTAATGTATGTGTGTACTTTGTTGGTGAATAAAATAAATAACTAAATATCCGCGAGTGTGTACTGCAAGTGAGCGAGCGCACCGAGCGTGTTGTGCACGGCGTCGCGCTCGTCAGCCACCTGCTCGTCGAGCCGCGCGAGGTTGTGCAGCAGCAGCGCGGGCGCCTCCGTCTCCACCAGCGCCGTCATCAGTTCGTCCGCGCCTTCCTCGCTCTCATGCAGTATGTCCACATCTGTTAACTCCTACAACATTTTTACAAAAACACTATGACAAGCAAGCATATTAATTATTAAAATACTAAAAATAACATCCCTTCAAGTAGCTTTTTAATTTTTAACCTCAACGTGGAAGCAAATGGTAAAAAAAAGAAATGTGGTCTACATCTTTGTGACAGGTACTGTCTCTTTCTTGTGAATTTTCAGAATAACTTGAGCGGAAGTTGTTTAGTGGTTAACTTATTTCCCTATGTTGTAGTCAAATAGTAGACTATCATTTTAACAGGACAAAAGTCGTAACGTTTTTCTCCGAATGTAAAATCCTAAAAATAGTTAAAAATAGATAAACTTTTTAGGAATTTATGTATAAAGGAATGTTAGTTTTTCCGCACCAGCAAATCAAATTTCAGCAATGACGAATGACGCAATTCGTCTTAGCGGCGCGAGGGATATAGCGTCTTTCGTAAAAAAAAAATCAAAATATCAACTGTAATAACCCGTTTATAAAAACTTAATATGTATAAAGGCTTTACTAAATAATTGGGTATTACATATTTATTAAAGGGCCTATTTGAAATACTGGTCGTAGTTTATCAAAAGGAATGAAGAATAGAATAAAAAGTATATACACTCGCGCACACCTGAATCGACCCACCCTGCAATTTCAGGTCTGATGCTTAAAAAAAATGTTTGATCGATCAAAGAGTTTTGTATGCGGTTTTGAAACTGGCATATTAACCCTCATTTCAGTCTGCCATTGTTCCAAATTAAAATTCAGAGTACTGAAAAAAAAATGAAGTGTAACAAGTGGTGTGGAGGGGCGGACACACCACTTGTTACACTTAAACTAAATTTTCTCACGGGGAAGACTTTTATTGGATTTTTAAAGAAAACAATAGTTTACTTGTATTGCCTCCAAGAGCGTTTACGATGGCCGTCATGCGGTTTGGTGTGGAATCAATCAACGTCACTATGACGTGTTGTGGAATTTTCTTCCATTCTTTCTAGTTGGCATTTTTCAGCTCCTGGAAGGTCTGCGGAGCTGGGTGGTGACCCCGAACACGCGTCTGTAGTTCATCCCATAAATGCTCTATGGGATTCATATCTGGGCTTCTCGCTGACCATTCCATGACTATGATACCGACGTTATGAAGGTATTCCCTGAAGATTCGTGCAGTGTGTGCTCTTGCATTATCAATATTATCATGCATAAAAATGAAATCTTGGCCCACAAACCCAGCATATGGCATCACATGAGTATCTAGACATTGACGAATGTAACGGTCGCCGTTTAGTGGCGGCAGCCGTGGTCCCGTCACAACCTGAAGTCCAGTTTTGCCCACCGCGGAAATTCCTCCCCAGAATGTCCATGGCTCTCCGCCATAACTCACTTTCTCTTCCTCCTCCTTCCTCCTTCCATCATTACCATATAGCATAATCTTGGATTCATCAGTGAAGAGTGGCTCCATTGACGTTGAGTCCAGTACAAATGTTCGCGCGCAAACTGAAGGCGCGCCATTCGATGAGCTCGTGTCAGTTTGGGCCCATTTTGTGGTTTTATATCATGTTCTTCGAGTCTCCTTGTAACAGTCCGAGGGCTAACAGCCACTCCATGAAAGTCTCAAAGCTGCTTTTGGATGTGTACTGAGGTCAGATGACGATTTCGTAAGGTGGTCGTGAAAATAAACCGATATTGTCTTTCCATCGTCACTCGAAATCGTGGTCCTCCTGGACAGTGAACGAAGCCGCCAGTATCTAGGTATCGATGGTACACTCTTTAAACAGCAGAACGGCTTAAATGAAATTGTGCACTAACATTTCGCTGACAAAGCCCAGACTGAAGAAGTGCCATAGCTTGCGCGGCTACTTTAGACGCAGTATCCATAAAGTCAAAATAGGTTCGAATTTCAGGAAAAACAATTTAACGAAACTTTTATTGAAAAACAATACCATTAAATAAAAAAAAACTGCTCCAATTCAAACTTTCTGCTTCCTATTTTTTTCAAAACAATGAACTGTCTCGGCTTTTCTTCTGTGGTTCAAATTCGTCAATTCAAATTTGGAAAGAAAATGATGGTAAATATGCCAGCTTCAAAACTGCATAAAAACTTTTTCTTTGACCTAACATTTTTTTATGTTTCAGACAATACATAAAAATGCTAGGTGGCTCGATGTAGGTGTACAGCAGTGTTTGCAGTAGGAGTAAAAAATATAGAGAAAACTGAAAAAAGAGAAAATTGCGGTGGATTGGGTTGGGAGCGTTTATGTGCACTCAGACTGGACAACTCTCGATATGTGACTATTATAAATAATTAGCCATTTTCTTATTTATTAAAAAAATGGGATAAAAATGTATAAATAATATTAAAGTTCAAAAAATAAAACCTAGATTTCCAAATAAAAGAAATTAAATTACCAAGAACCTTTTGCAAAGTATAGTTTAACTTAATGAACATTTGTTCTTTTTGGATGCATAAATGTGTCCTGTAATATTAATTGCCAAGTTTTTTACAAACCTGCAGAAGATGCACTACTTTTGTTGATATATCAGTATTATCATGTGATAGTAGTTCTGTCAGAGAGTTGATACATTTCAACTCCACTAGCAATGGATACTGATCAGGAACAGTTGCCACAGCACTCAACTCCTGGAAGCAATGTTATACAAATAGTAGGTACACATAATATATAAACAATTAGTATGGAATCAATTATAATTATTTCATAATGTATTTTGCAATAGAGATACATCGAATATGGATTATGCGGAACAACTGAGTAACGGAAGTTTATTTGGCTTCTCAAACTGAATATTTGCTTGAATTATTTTGATCAGTTTATGTACATAAAACTGAAAACAACTAATTCATTTTAAACGTTATACATTCGAGAACATATAATATTAAGGGCCTTCTTCGCAGAATTGGTAAAAACAGCGTCTAGTGTTCTCCCTTTCTTATGTAGTAAATCAAGTTATTTCGGAAAATAAAAAATATAATTTCCAGTTATGAAGTTTATCTACACCTGTAGAAAATTTCACTGCTGTATATGTAATGGTTTGTTGGTAATTTAATGACGAAGTACCCCTTTGCGCGCAAAAAGGGCTTGCTCAATTCTCAATATTTAGCGTTTCATATATATTTTAATGAAAATACGATTAATCAGTTATAATTTTAATAGACCAAAGAATGTATGTTCAGAATTTACTCATAAACAAAGTCACCGTTTTTGAGTAATGAACACTCAAACAACAACTATTTAGTCAGTTCGAGAGCCTGTGACCGACATTCGCTAAGGCGCAATCAAAGAGAGACCACGTCGCTCTGAGTGATTTTTGCGCCGATAAATTGACGTGTAAATTATACGTATAGTAGCCGACAAACTTCTTAAGCATTAGTTGGCGTAGTGGGGGAATGTTCGCGCATTGTACACTTACGTGCAAAAAAAGTATTTACTCTTATTTAATTGTACTCTCATATTAATTAGGGTATTAAAAAGCTTATACATATTTATTAGCAAATCAACTTAAAATACGGGATAATAATTGTAAAAATTTAATCTTGGGGTAAAATAGATATTCCTTCCATTATGTCAAAACTAGAGCTGGTGCCAGGTCTTGGTTCAGTTGAAGCGTAGCTGGTACTAGTCATTGCTTCTTCGTTATCATGTTCTTGATCATCATCATCACTGTTATCATCATCCGAGTCGCTATCATCATCAGCAAAAATAACAAACTCGTTAGTGACTAAATCTACCACGTGATCACTTTTTATATACTCTGTTTCAATTTCTTTGACCTTTTGACATAATTTTACCCATTCGCTAGCGCTCATCATCGCAACCTTTTCCTTTACGAGCTCTATTACTTTGCCAGTATTCCAGCTGACATTTTTGCTACCGACATACCCTTTAATAGCTGCCCAAGCCATCTCAATGGGGTTGAGATCTGGATGGTATGGAGGTAAGCGAAGCACTGAGTGGTTGTGGTCTGATAAAATTTTATCAATGCTGTATGTTTTGTATTGTTCCTTATGTGCTTTTATCAAGTTAAACAGCTGGGGTTTCAACATATTTTCATTGTATTGAATGCCCTTTTCTTGTAACCATTTCTCCATAACTGCTTTTTTAGAATTAGTAGTTGGCGCGGGATCAGACTGTTTGTTGTGATATGATGCATTATCAACTACTACAACGGAATTCGGTGGCAGATTTGGTAGCAAATGACAATGCAGCCATTTTTCGTAGTTTACAAAGTTCATGTTGTCGTGGTAGTCACCAGATTTTGCGCCAGCTTTAAACAAAAGAAGGGCATTGGGAACAAATCCAGCTTCGGAGCCAGCGTGAACGATTACTACACGCTGCCCTTTTGAAATTGGTCTTTTTAAACCCCTAGTTGACCCATCTGATCACGAGTTACCACTGGCATGTGATGAGTCGACATAGGACTCATCGGTGTATACTATCGGTCTTCCTTCTTGCCTATATTTAATTATTTTTTGGAGATATTCGATCCGTAGTAATCGAATGTTGCTTTTTTCAATTAACAGCTTTCGATTATTTTCTGTTTTATTCCATCTGAATCCTAACTCTTTCAAAATTCGTCGTAAACTTCGTTCCGAGCCATTAAAATTTATATCTTCTTTTAATTTTTTACGAAGCCTTTCTACGGTAGGGAGTTCATTGTTTGTATTATGGTAATTATGAATACATCTTTTTATAACAGATTGGTCGAAACTATCAATTTCGGTGACTTTCTTTTTCCCAGATCTTTTCTTACCCGGAGTCCGGAACACGGTGAGCAAGCCGGAGCCCTTAGCTTCGTTAATAATTCGCCTAACAGTACTGACCGATGTTTTTGTTCACCTCCGAAGTCTCTTTCACCGTTTCAATATCATTCTTGCCCTGTTTCTTCATGAAGGAATATACATCGTAGACCATTTTTCTGGCTTGTCTTTTTAATACTACGCTAGTTTGTCGTGGCATAGTGTATTTTTTATAAAACAATCAACAAAAACTCAACAAATCACAATAACAACAAAGTCAAGAAACAATTATAACAAAAAAACGTCAACAAACAATAACGAAGGACTTTTTCACTCCACGCAAGTGTATTCGGGAGCAAGCGGAATGTGGACGCGGTGCGGGAGGCAAGGGTCGACTGATCTACCAATAACGCGCTCGATACGATACTCCCCCGCCATCGCGCCCCGCACTCACCACCAAAGAGACCTAAAATTTGGTTCTGCGCAGTCAAGGTCATTTGCTCAAGAAGTTTGCTGGCTACTATACGTATACAAAAAATTGTGCACAGTGGGCTGTTGACTATTTTGGATTGGGTAAGTATCTGTACCTACATTTTTGTAAATATGTGGCCATTATGCAACACAGCTGTATTTTATTATTGGTGAATAGACAGATGGATTTCAGTATAAGAGTTATGTGTTCCCTTTTTTGATTGTGGACATTGTTTAATCAAATAAGCAATATCACTTTTCATAACAGATATTTGCTTATCTTATCTTTTCCTATTACAACCAGCCAGGTACAACTTCATATGTACAAAATACAAAGACTATTCTTACAAAGTACAAAGTTCTCGCCGAACTATTATATCAATTGATATTTATGATCAAAACTAGAATCTTGACAGATGCCATGCTTTTAAATTATTATAGTGACATAAATAAAAATTAAGATCACTGCCACTGCCAATGCTCCAACACTAAAGATTAAATTATAATTTAGTTGAATGTTGATTAAGTAGACTGATTATTAATCTCAGACTCTAATTTTACTCTTATTTTTTGTTTTGTTTTATCTATACTAATATAAGAGGTAAAACTGTGTTTGTTTGTGGGTATGTTGGGGGTAATATCTGTAACTACTGAACCGATTCCAAAAATTCTTTCACAAATAGGAAGCTACATTATCCGTGTCTAATGTAATCTATATTTTATTTTGAAATTAAAAAAAAATATAAACTGAAGCGAAGCTAGGACGGGTAGCTAGTAATAAATAAGTCTATTAATCAAACTCAAAGTTTCATTTAACAATTTTGATACATTAAAACCACTTACAGAATGAAATTCGCGTCTTTTTTACATACATGATACATATCGGATACCAACATCGGATATATATCAAATATTGGGTATTTTGATATCTTATATATATAAAAAACAAAGTCGGGTTAGTTACACCATTTATAACAAGAATGGCTGGACCGACTTTAATGATCTCTGATTTGTTGGATTCGCCTACGCCCCGAATAGCAGAATAACTATTAAAATATCTGAAAAATTCACAGAAAAAAATAAAAGAAAATTAATCTAAAAATATATTGAAATAAATAGAAAATACTCGAATTGAAATTTAAACAATAATGCTTTTTACCCAAAAACAGGTAAAAACTGGGTAAGCACCATCTGTTGGACAGCTACAGCAACGCGTGGCTGGGCACAGCTAGTTTATTATAAATATTGGATTTATAGGAACCCTGAGTTGGAGTCATTTAAGTTATAAATAAGTTAATTTTTACCTGTAAGGCTTCATGCAGGTCTATCTCACTTTCCATAAACTTCTCAGGTTGATCTGGAAATTTTATTCTCATCTCTCGGTTTCTGAGAGCTTTTTTCTCAAAATTTAATACTAATTTTTTAACTGCAGTTTCATCGAGGATTTCACCCTGTACAGAAAATTATCAAACAACATACACATTTATATATTCCTACAAATATTTTTATATTTATATTATGTTTTTATTAATATGTAAGTATTATATTTTTATATTTATTTATATTTTTCCTATAAAAATAGTGTAAAATATTTTAATAGAGTGTAAATTCCCTATAACGTAGATATTACTTGAGTTTGGTTGGTTTACCAACACAGACTTTTGAACTGTGAACATGGCAAGTAAAAGAAAAACTTTGTGTGTTGACAAAAAAGTTTCTTTGATACATGTGATAGAAAAGAGAGAAAAGTGATGTTGGGAGAGGTTTTGGACTCAGTTGTTCATATCTGTATATTTGTGAGCTGTTTATTTTCTACTCTTCATATAACAAAAATTCTCAATAATGAAAGAAAATACTTGGATTTGTTATAAAGAGTTTACACTGTATGTCAATCTGTACACTAAAACTATTATATCTAGCTAAAAATTATCATATATTTCATAATTCTGAATAATCTTATACTTTGAAAATAAATAAATCTTGATTAATTCACTCACATGTACATAGTTCATACCTACTAATGCATACCGACCATCAGAAGCATGCACATTCAAAGCTCAAAGACCTAAGTGACTATTTAATAGACCAGACTGAAAAAAACCCTTGAACTAACTTTGTGCTACTCTTGCCGATACAGGATTAGATCTATACCATTATGTATTATACCATTTAATGTTTCCTATTTAATAGTTGTTTTCTCATGTTAGATCAGGTTTCATTGAAAATTAATTAATTTAATATTGTTTACTTTTCCTACCACACCATTAAAAAATTGATAATCAATTTTATCTACATATAAAGGGAGATAGACCAAGTATAATTAAAAGATAGTCTACCAACCTCAGTTGCTTCAGTTTCAACAAATCGGAGTATATCTTCTCTTTCTTTATCTGTGATGGTAGGTTCTTTTAGTAGTAGCCCTTTACTCAATGGTTGAATTATTTGCGCAGCCTTAGATTTTGCAAGGCGACGCAGCTTTACTGCCCTGAATGATTCCTCATCAGAGTCACCACTATCATCTTCATTGGGCCTCTTTGGTGTTGGTGTGGGCTACAATGTAGAATTAAGAAAATGCTTATCAATAAATAGTACAGAATCATTAGATTGAGTGTATTAATAATGTACAAAACACATATTGTATAAAAAATCGATGGTTAAAAAATTTAATGAATAGAGAGCAATGTGCATGTGATGGTTATGGCATTTTTAGGTATAATGGCATTCTATTGTTTATTTACAATTATTATTAACAAATATTTAAGTGAACAATTATGGTCGAGATAAATAAACATTTCTAAGACCATTCTATATCAAAGACAAGGATATATTAACGATTCCCAGTATTATAATTAGTCTTGAGTCCTACAGATAGGCAACTTAAGCAGTATGCACAATGGGTAGTTTGAGGACTTGGTATAAGCAAAGAACAATCTAAGAAACTCCTATTTATCACACCCTTAAATTTTATGAGATTAATTCGAAATTAACCTATCCTGCACACAATTAATAGCGAGTCTAAAAAATAAAATACTAATTTGAAAATACCTTAAATGAAAGTAACTCGCCGACATCCATTTTGAGTGCAAATTACCAAATAAAGTTCTAAATATCCACTATAATGTAAGTCTTTTCATATCGCTTTACACTAGCTAAAATTATATGTATCGGAAAATTACTTAAAAACAATAAGAAAGTAAAAAAAAGGTAACAAACGCTGTCATACAGACACACACAAGACAGGTTTGACATTCTATAATGAGAGGGAGAAGCAGTGCTGCCAGATATACAGATTTTTAACATGGGCTACATATTTTAAATTAGGAGTTAATTCTATAGACAGATTTTCATGCATCACACATTTTTGGTACTGATTTAGGTACACCATCTGCAAATTTTTCCTCAGCGTTCTATTTTCTCAGCAGATTAAAATCTCCGTTCGTACACCGATCTTCGTTTGAGGAATAACCGGAAAGTCAGAAAGTCGCGGTGTGTACATTTAGAGAGATTTAAGTGAAGTTGAGTTTTTGTTTGATTTTATTGTAAAAATTGTGTAATACGTATTTTGTGGTTTAATGTTAATGTAATGTTTGTGATAATCAAATAAAAGCGTGATACTGTATTTGTCGTGTGGTTCGAAGGAGTCCTCTTCTGTCCTCAGTAAATTTACTATCACCTTACTGAGTGACACCCGACTTAATTCGACGGGATTGGATATTGACAGGATACGTTTACGACTTTGTAATTGTTATTCCGAAGAAAACTTGATACTGGCAGAATGTGGTATTGCATTGCCATTTAAGAAAAAGGAGAATAATGTTCTTTAAAGAATATTAAGTTACTTTAGCTCCTTGTTAAATAAAATAAAAAAAATAAAATAGAGTCACGTGGTCATGAAAAGGCGGTATTTTTTGATAATTTCTATAGAAGTTTTGGTCGTTTTATTGAAATACATAATTTCTTTTTTGTGTTGATTCGGAAAAATATAGTTTGCAAGCAGAAATGACTCAATATAAAGTTGAATTACTCCAAAAACTACATTTTGGCAATTACAGAACTCAAAGCTTAATTATAAAGGTATGCAAAATATTTCAAACATTTGTTTTAACGATAGTACCTATTAAAATACTAAAAAAATAAATTAAATTAAGTTACCATGCTATACCGTCAGCTTGTCTCTTCCACTGCTGGATATAGGCCTTTTCCAAAGATTGCCACCTCCCCGATTACAAAAGTACAATTAACTAGGTACAAAAGTTAGGACCCTCAATGGATTCTACTTGACATATTGTTCTAGAAAATTAAAGAATATTGTATTGTAATATGTAATATATGCTAATTATTAATTGAATATCAATGTTTCCATATGGACATAACGTGCTAATTGCTATATGCTTAAGTAGTACAGGATATTTATTCAGGATGGTTTTAGGATACTTTTTAACAAATAATTTACTAACCATTTGTTTTAAGAATCCAAAATTGTTTCTTTTACTTTGCAGGATATTGCAAGTTCTATACAATACGCTAACAAAACAGATTTGCAAGAATTATTAGCATTTTTAAACAGAACACAAAACTTAGAAATACAAACTAAAATGTTATCAATTTTATCTGCCTACATTATTTCAAATGTAAGTACACATAATTAGTAATAAGTTAAACCGCCATAATATAGGTAATTAGTAATTTAATTACCTATATTATGGCGGTTTAACTTACTGTTTTCTGGTGGTCTTCATTACTTACTATTTATATTTCAGGACTCCCATACTGATATCATCGTTAAATGGAATCCTGTATACGACAAAATACAAAATATTTTATGCAAAGGTCTACCGCTAAAAACTATGATAGCTTTAAATTTCATCTCGGCATTACTTTACATTGATGAAGAAAATTGCTTGACAAGAAAGAAAAGCTTGATTATGTATGCTAGAAATATGATTAGAGTCAGTGGCTGTTTGTCAACAATGTCCAACCTTTTCAATAACTGTATGATGGTAAGCTGTCTCAACTAAATTAATACTTATAACTAACTAACTAATTAATAAACAACAAATTTTGTCTCAAATAGCTAATTTTAAATTTTTGTTGCCCGCTTCCGATAGTAATTGCCTTTCAGCACCGTACCTACTTATATCAGTAATAAAAAAATGGAGAATATGTTACGAGGTTGAGATCACCGTATATGAATCGACGGGTGAAGTTAAATGTGAAACAACTGGAACCAACCCTTTTAATATTCCCTACTGGGTGTGGGCCTCCTCTTGTAAATTGTCTTATGCATACGTGTATATGGCCTTAAAATGCCACCCTGGCCAAGAAAGTTGACGAGCCCACTCTTTTAGAGGTGGTATAGTTCCTCAAGGCTTTGGTTTTTTTTATATTCTAAATCAGGTCTGAACGCGTATAATAAAGGTATTTGTCTCCTCGACGGTATTTGTCACCCTGGCCAAGAAAGTTGACGAGCCCACTCTTTTAGAGGTGGTGTAGTTCTTCAAGGCTTTGGTTTTTTTTATTTTCTAAATCAGGTCTGAACGCGTATAATAAAGGTATTTGTCTCCTCGACGGTATTTGTCACCCTGGCCAAGAAAGTTGACGAGCCCACTCTTTTAGAGGTGGTGTAGTTCTTCAAGGCTTTGGCTTTTTTTTATTTTCTAAATCAGGTCTGAACGCGTATAATAAAGGTATTTGTCTCCTCGACGGTATTTGTCACCCTGGCCAAGAAAGTTGACGAGCCCACTCTTTTAGAGGTGGTGTAGTTCTTCAAGGCTTTGGTTTTTTTTATATTCTAAATCAGGTCTGAACGCGTATAATAAAGGTATTTGTCTCCTCGACGTTACTGGACATTACTCGACGTTGCTGGTTACACCAGCCGTGGTCACGCGTTGACTCAACTCGTAACCACGGAATAAAAGGTAAACAAATACTTTTATTATAGTTCAGACCCGATTTAGAATTAAAAAAGTTTTATAGTGACTTTGTTATCCCATAATAGCCTTTATCTTTTACTCACGGAAAGACATGGTGTAGCGCTATTCTAACACCACATGGCCATTAGGAACATTAATGAACACAAAATGTAATTTTGTAACGACGCGAATACTCGGTGGGCCAATGCAATTACCATTGCATTGTACCATTTTTACCATTGTATACCAATGCAATTACCATTGTTTACCATTGCAATGTGATAAACCGGTGACCACAAGACGGGCCATGTGCAACACACTACTTATTCAATGGAAAAAGAAGACTTTACACTTACATGTTGTTCAACGATTGTATTGTCAGTATCGGGACACGTGGAGAGCTCTCTGTCGATGTCTCGCGGAGTGTTGTCGCGGCTCCGACATCAATCAAACTCATTGCTCACACTTAATACCAGTGGTTAGTCTCTTTTTATTTGTATATTGATATATACTCGTAGTAACAGTAGGATAAAGGGGAAAGGGATCTCTTTTTGTATACAACAGATGGCAGATGAGCAGACTGACCACGTGATTGTGAACAGTCATTGTCGCCCATCGGAGGCCCTAAGCATAGAGGCCGTGTAGGCCCTCTGTTGCTTGGATTTGGAAGGTAGAAATTACAAAATAAAACAAAGTTCATCAAAATATATATGTATACGAAATGTATATTGGAGAACAGGGGCCCTAAGCACGTGCTTACAATGCGTATATGTTAATCCGCCACTGCCGCCCATGAACACCTGAAACACCAGGTGGTATGAAATTGCGCTGGCTACCTTATAGAATACGAGGGAAATGGAATGGGATAATAATATGAGATCGTCCACATTACGTGTCGTGGTCAATCATGGTCACGAGCTGACTGACACCTCGTGACCAGAATTGTTGTAACCCAAATGAAACGTCGTCGAGTAAAATAAAAGAAAGATAAACGTAGGCATTAAGACCAGTTTAATAGACAAAATATAGTAAGTACAATAGGTGACTTGTGTGGAATTAGATTAGACAGGCCTTAAGAAAGTGTCAGTTAATTAATTTCATAACGTTAAATAAATGAAAGACGTAATTTTTAAGGCTATAAGCAGTGTGCATAGAGACTAGTTTCCAATTACTTGGTTGGCAAAAACCAAGGCTTGGTTGGCTTGGTATAAGTCAAGAACGGTCCTAAAACGTCGATTATCCGTCCCTAAAATGTACTACGCAACGTACTTTAATACGATTTTTTAACTAATATCTATTTAAATGGTCGCTTTTTCAAATTGAAAGCATCTTGCAATGGATTCAGGATATTGCATTTTGCATCTTGAAAATGCGCCCATTTAATTAAATAAGTATTACTTAAAAAACTCAGAGGTCGAATTTAGGTAACCGTGACCAGTTCTTCTATCGCGCACTGCTGGACATTGTTCTGTGCATGAGGGATGTGTGGTTTTAAAACGCGACGCTGGTCAAACAAGTTAGCGAGTCCACTCTTTTAGAGGGCTTGTGGTAGCAGCTTACTGTTATTCCTTAGTCTCTTTTATGACAGTCACAGGTCGAGATGGGGGGGATGTGTAAGAGATATTGTATAGGCGTCCGACACCACAGTTAGAAGGTCGCAATTAGTAGTTTTGCCACTTAGTAGTTTTGCAAATAGTAATAATATTACCACAGTTGTTAACGCTTATTCCAAAGTGGTAAGTAAAAAAAATCATGTTTTAGTGTGTGGAGAGGTGTCGACGAGGCAATATTGAAATATTCGTGGTGCTACAAGGTTTGTTACAGCACAACGAACGAAATATTCTGTTGTTCCTTCAGTGCAATGGAGCTGATGTATTCACCAGGTTTGTCATTGGATTTAACATCTTAAGATTAAGAGTTCATATCTTTATGAACGCATTCACACATGTCACAGTGCGTGTTCACGCACGTCTTGGCTGATATTTCGGGTATTTTGAGAATATGTTGTTTCGAGAATCTAATATTTTGATACCTGGTATTTTGGGAATAAGGTGTGCCTGAACCTTCTCGAAGCCTGAAACCATGGATTCCACTCATGCCTCCGAATTAATATAGGTAGATATAAAGAGAGATGTCCCGACTGACTGATTCATCAACGCGAAGCCGAAACCGCTAAAGTTAGAGACATAAAATTTGTACAGTAGCCTGTCCTTTTATACCGTAAAGACTCACTTTCTCTAAGGAGCGATTTTTCGAAATGTAACCCTTCCAAAGAGGTGAAACGGGATGTATAAGTTTATACGGAAAAATAAACTTGATGGTCCTATTAACTGGAAATATGCCATATATATCAATATAAAAATGGATGTTGGTATATCTCAGGGGTGGCCGACCAGTCGATCGCCAAAGACAGACCGGTCGATCGCGAAACGAAATTAAAATTTTTGGGCGGTATCATAATTTGTGTTAAGTTTGACATTATACCCCTGATTTTGTTAATATGACAGCAGAAATGAAAGCACAAACTATTCATTCTTTTTTTTGTCATCTATCGATATTAATTTTACTATCATATTATTGATCATTCATAAAAAGCTATCTAATTATTGTGTTATTTATCACAGTAAAGTACAATTAAGTCGATCGCAAGAGGCCAGATTTTTTAAAGTAGAACACTGTTGTAAACAAGTTGGCCACCTCTGGTATATCTGATGTTAGACTTCGACACCGTTAGACCGATCACCATGAAATTTGGCACATTGTATGTATTTTTTCATGGAGAAGGTTTTTATGCTATCGACTTTGTTGTAACTCAACATTAGATGGCGCTGCAGCACAACTTCTATACCGTTCATCCGATCGCCATGAGAATTGGTATAAATAGGTATTTGAGCACGGAGAATATTTTCAAGCTATCGACTTTGTTATAACTCTCCACTAGATGGTACTGCAGCACATCAACTTCTATGGCAGGACAACGTCTGCGGGGTTTTGCTAGTATATTATAAAATACAAATAATTAAATACGTCCGGAGCTAAAATACAGGATGTCAGAGTTTGTATGGAATCACAATTAAACGCAAGCGAAGCCACGGGCCGCAGTTTGTTGGTATATAAATGTCACGTATTTTTTTGTAAAACTATCAATGGGCTTTTGTATTTAGGATATTTGTATGTAAAAATTGGTAAAAAAACTCAAGAAATATAATTTAATGCAAGTTTCGTTATATTTATGAACTCACACGACTCACAGTCCTGAACGGAATCCATGGTTTCAGATTTCACGAGAGGTTCGACACAGCCTGTATAAACAAGAGATAGTCGTTAGTTAACACACAGTATTATTGTGTGTACTGGTAACCGTGACTGGTAATCTTCACTGGAAACGGAGACTGTGGTAAGACAGGCTGTGGAAAAAGATAATATAATATGATAAAAGTGATGTGTATGTATTTATTATGATATATATGTTTGTATGGAATGTAGTAGCATATTGTATTGTATTGATATTGTATGTATTCATGTACATTTATTTACAGGTACAAATTATTTATTCTGTTTGTCGTTTAAGTTAGGGGAGAGTCCGGCAGTACCGTCACCCTAAGGTTTATTTAGAATAAAATAAAAATCCCTTAGGTTACATTTGTAATACCTGCTGATATTAGTAAAGGAACTCTTGTGCTGTAAATAAAAATAATAAAATATCGATATATTTAGAAATAATCAATTTTATTAATAAAATTCCAAAACAAAGAAAATTCAAACTACAAAAATTTGGCCTCCTGTACCGGCCAGCAAAAATATGAACATTTATACGAGGCAATAATCGCAAATATATTGGTTTAACAGCTCTGATATGTTTGCACAAGCCTCATGGACCCAAATCTTGCAGTTTCCACATTGTATCCAATCTTCTTCATGAGATTCAAGGCACAAAGGACAAATTGTCTCTTCCTGAATCGATCTGTGGGGAGGACTCTGGTTTTCTTTTTGTTTTTTTGCCTTTCTTGCTGACATCTTGTCCTGAAAGCAAACTCTTGCCTCGCTTAGCTGACTCAACTCTTCTTTTATCTGCTCTTTTCTGTTCGAGCACCTTTTTGTATGGAGAACTTGTGTAGATTTCACTTCTTTTAGCTTTATGACGTCATGCAGTAGCTCTTCTTTTCGAAGCATCAGGAACCGGTGACAATTCTGAAATTATTACTTTAAAATTATCAACCGATTGGTCAATGTCAACACATTTCATTATTCAGCACCTTCTCCACGGCTTTATGCATATTGGCAGGATCCCAGGTGCCCTTCTTTTTCTTCATCTCACCATCACTTTTATTGTCTGGCATCTTTGTGTACCTATAAGCAAATAAAACCACACAAAAATTAACTTAAACAGTGGCCGGTACTGGAGGACAATTTTGTGGCCGGTACTGTAGGGAACGGAATAAAATATTATGTTCGACCACAGACAAGAATGTAAGCATAAAGTTCGAAGTAAAACATATTTTATAATAGCTATATAAATAATGAATACATACCAGTTTGACTTCTCTCGAGCTCGTCGTCTAAACTCCAGCAATCACCCACGGAACTTTAGTTGTGTATCGTGCGTTCACTGCGCGCAACACAAATCTTCGCAGTGACAGTAAGCCGATCGCGACAGATCGCCACCGCGCCAGGCATATACTTGTGAGACCGTATTACTTAAATGACGATAACTGCCTCAGCGCCAGCTATTGTAGAATTTCGGAAATTGCAACTGACCGGTACTGGATGCCGGCCGGTACTGGAGGACTTTCCCCTATATATTTATAGCTCTCGTCGTACCTCCCGATGTATCTCTCTGATCAACACAAAGGTTAGCTGATAGAGAATGCCTTAATGTGAAATAAAGTATTTTAAGACGAGGCATTCCAATTTTTGGCAGTGTACCATTCGATATTGTAAGCAAAGTAGGTAAACCACAAGAATGAAATTTTAGTATGTTATTTTTCATCATATATTCTAACGAACTGGGATAGGAAAACACGATTGGTGAAAATTTTCTCCATAGATTTTCACTTCAAAGTAGTGTCCAATTTTTTTTTATTTTGCTAATTATTTCGGAACTAAGCATTCACACTTCGAAATTTTCAGAAACGACAGTAATGATATATATCTAGCAAACTGGGAAAAATCATTTTATTTACTCGCGTAGTTTATTTTATATGATGTATTTTATACCTTGGGGACATATGCCGCATACGCCTTTGTGTTTATAAGCGGCACCACTGCCTTGCGTCTCTTTTTTTGCGCGCGGAAGTAATTGATGCTATCTCATTGAAACTCCGCCTTCAGTCGCGTGGGATTCTTGCCGACGACGGATGTGTGCCGAAATTTCGCTTGCGTTGACTTCCCGGTAACGTTATTAAAAAATTTAAATACTCGGGCTTTTTGTATACCTAGTACAAGCTAATAACGTTTAGATTATTAGTGTTGTGAGTGTGTTAAATAAGCTGTTTGGTTTAGGTTAAAATAATAATTTCGTAAATGTAAGCGGGCCGAGCACAGCAGAACAAAAACCAATGGAGTCGCCATTGATAGTTTTAGATTTGGACGACCATTCTGTCCATACAAGTCGGTTAGTAGCCAATAGCCATTTATGCATATATATACCTGGAATTTGGAATGCTCTAATTTCGTATATTTTTTAATATTTTCTACTATGCTTTTTAAATAAAACTTAAAATATATTTTTATTACTTTAGATTTGATTCTCTCTCGCCTCCCCCCGCGGTTATAACCGCGACTAGCGTGTCGTCTAACGCGTCACACACGCAAAACGAGTTATTGCAGTGATTTTAAAGTTCATTTTCGTTACTCGAACTGAATGTATAGGTTTTTTCTACAACGTTATATTTGCGGCTGGCGACCTAACCGCTTACTGAAAAAGTTGATAGTGAATTGTATTAGGGGTGAATTGTATTCATACTTTAGTATGAAATTGCCGATTTGTACTGAAAAATTAAAACTCGTTTTTTTCTATCGATCGATAGAATTTCTAAAATGGTGAAGATCGATTCACGAGTCGAGGCTGTTTCACTGCTAGTTTCGCCATCATTGTTCGAAGTTCGGCACAGTAAACATCTGCTGTTATTGCTTGACCAGACCTGAGAAAGCTATAGTGAATAACACAATGAATAGACCACCGAACAGTTACCATTACCTTTTTATTGGTAAGCTTTGCCTTAGGGCACTGTTGCGGCGTTTGACCTGGGGTCAGCCATTGCATTTTTAGCTTTCGGTTATCGTAAAGAATCCACTTTTCGTCACATGTCACAATTCGATCCAATATTCCTTCATTTCTGTACCGTTTCAACAAGGCAACGCAAGTTTCAACACGCGTTTCTTTCTGCAGATCAGTCAAATCATGAGGCACCCATTTTTCATATTTTTTTATCTTATTGATTTGATGCAAATGAGTCAATATTGTAGGTAAGGTAACGTTAAACCATGCTGCTAATTCCTGGGTAGTTTGACTCGGATCGGCTTCCACCATCTCCTTCTATTCAGCGTTATTCACCTGTGTGGGCGGTCTTCCACGTGGTTCGTTCTTCAAGTCGAAGTTTCCATTACGAAAGCGTTTAAATCAAAAACGCACGGTTCGTTCATTAGCAGTCTCCTCTCCAAACGCAGCATTGATATTGCGAGCCGTTTCTGCCGCGTTAGTTCCGCGTCGGAACTCGTATTCAAAGATTACTCGGATTTTCGAAGTATCCATCTTTCCCGTCTAAGCTGAATAAAAAAAACAATTGAAAGTCGATAATCGAATGTTGCACATTTTTTAAAACAAGAACCTCATTCATAGGTATCATGTGAAAAAAGTTTCATTCGAAAATCTCACACCATGAAGGTTTTGTGTCAATTCAAAGTATCTATTACTATAAAACGGCAATTTCATACTTTAACCCCTATTATAAGCGCTTGTATTTGTACGAACTCTTGATGTACCAGTTCGCGGTGGTACAACTGCTACGTCCAATTAGTCGTACTGTACTTGAATTTCTGTATATCTTTACATTCAATCCATAAATTACGTCACACGAATTTCATGATTTTTGGAGTCACCCCCCCCCCCCCCCCCCCGTCCTTGTCACAGGTGGTCACATTTGTATGACCCCCCTACCCCTGGTGTGACGTCACATATTTTGCAATTTTAAATTTAGAAATTATTAAATTAAAACAACCTTATTATAATATTGATATAGTTAGTAATATTTTAAAGTTTTTCGTTAGAGTTGAAGTTTAGTTTTATTACTTTAGATTTATACATGTGACGTCACGAAGCTTATGACTCGTCCCCTCCCCCCTTGTCACACGATGTCACACTTTGTTGACCCCCTCCCTCCCCCTTAACGTGTGACGTAAGTTATGGATGACCCCATAGACACAATAATAAGGCTTTAACTATCGGTTCGTTAATGCTGTTCTCCACTCTTGAATTTCTTTCCACTCTTGAAAGAAACTCACCGAAAGGTCTTCGGAATTTATTCCGCAAGGTTTTTCTAGGGCCATTTCGTTCAGCACTCGTGTCCTCACAACCGAGCCTCACCTACATTACTTACATTGTGTGTCGGCAGAGAATTTCTACTATATGATGCGTGTATACAACTACTTAATACACTGGTACAAAATGCAAAAGCAGCAGATACTATTGTAAGGCAGAGTGATGTGGTCCGTCACCTACAGGAGACTTTAAATTCTTGCGGACCGTATTCACAGGTGAGCAGTATTTTGATCACAGCGATGGTTTAAAAATAATTAAGCATCTATTTCCTGACAAGATAATTTGAAAATAATGAGTATCTATCTATAGCAATTAAACAACTTTGAACGGTTTAAATCGCGTATATTTGACATTATTTATATCCCGACGTTTCGAACACTTTGCAGTGGACGTGGTCACGGGGTGACTAATTGATTTTATTTGTCACTTGAGTTATTAAGAAATTATTTGGACTACCGTCTGAAATTTTTTGAACTACCGTCTGGATTTCTATGGGATCCAGTCATTAAATTAATTAAATCCCAAGGCCAACGCAATACTGCAAGACTTCTGGACACCGTGAGTGAATACTGCGTGCATAGGGAATGTTATGATTAAAAAATCCAGACGGTAGTTCAAAAAAATTTCAGACGGTAGTCCAAATAATTTCTTAATAACTCAAGTGACAAATAAAATCAATTAGTCACCCCGTGACCACGTCCACTGCAAAGTGTTCGAAACGTCGGGATATAAATAATGTCAAATATACGCGATTTAAACCGTTCAAAGTTGTTTAATTGCTATGTATAGTAATCGCGAAAACCTAAGAAAAGAGTATCTATCTGTTACTTCGCGCTAATCTCGAAATCTACCGAGCTGATATTGTTGCGATTTTCATTGCTGTAGGCTCAGATTAGAAGAATCGAATCTGAGGCTGTAGGTATATAGATGTGGCGTGTTTATCCCGGACGGTCATTTTATAAAAATTGGTCAAAAGTTTTGAAAACAACGTGCTGGGATTATAATGGTTATACATCTGGATGATAGTACAATATGGCGGCAATGCACAAATTATGAAATCATCTAGTCATTCATTACTATCATTACTGATTCACTGATATAATTTTGATTTTACAGATGGGTCAATGGGCAGCTATCGTTTTGTATCATATAAATTCCGGACCAAAATGTAAATATTAATTAATACTTATATAAATTAATACTTATCTGAGCAACATGTTCAACTTTCTAATGCCTAAATTGTAGCACTACGAACTGACACACAATTGCAAAACGAGGACAACCGTACACAGAATTTGAAAAACGAGGACAACCGTACACAGAATTTGAAAAACTCCAATGATATTTCTATAAAGCATGATACCCAGAATTTATTTCAAAATATCGTTAAAGAAATAGTTCAATGGCAATCAAAAAGTGAAATTCCAAGAACATTTATTGGAAAAAATGTGAGGGAGAATTTAATATTTGCTGACAAACTTAATCGAACCTGGGTACAAGAAAAAATTAACGAATTAATTTCGAACGATCACGAAAATTTACCAAACCTAACGTTGCAGCCTAATTTGTCATATTCGTTTTTGATGGACACGAAAAAACTGAACCTGAACAATAATAGGGACAATGAACAGTCCACGAGGAATGTTAATATAAAGAAAACTAATGTAAATACACAAACGAGTGCAACCATGACAGCAATGAAGAACCAACTAAATAAGAATATTAATGACAATTCAACGATGTTATATAGGATCAATGAAAAGTATAACAGCAGCGCTATCGAGCTGAAAGATTTCAAACCAATTTTCATATCGACACCAAAGAAGTATCGTAAGCAAATCAACAAAGATCCTAAAACTTGTAGATGCAATGCAAGTAGAGTCAGTCGATTGGATAATACAAGGGTCCGTGGTGTACTTAAACCCCCGAGACCACCAGTGAAGCAACCCGAACGTCGCTCAATAAGTACCAGATTCTTCAGTGCTATCAATGATTCATGCACGACCCTGGTGAAGACAGTTAAATATATTTTTAAAACGAAAGAAAATGCAGACATTTTGCAAAAAGATGCGACGAACAAACATTCCACTTGTAACACTGAAAATGAAAGAACCTGCAGTTACAGTTTTACAAATTACATGCGCAAGAGGGACGCGGTATTGAAGGAGAAAAGCGCGTACAGCACCAACCAGTGTTCCTGGTCTACAGAAACTAGTGTCAACAACATACAGCCATGCGAAACATGTAATGACACAATTGTTTTAAGACGTAAAATGGCTGATGATGAACATTTAAAGAAAACCATAAAGAAACTTAAATTGGGAATAAACTTATATGGATGCGATTTCAAGGTAGGTATTTTCATATCGATCTGTGCTTCATTTAGTACTAATTAGATGTGGCACCTTATTAAAGTAAATTATAAGGACAAAGTTTTTGTTCTTATTTGTGTTTCGTTTATGGAGGTTTATTAAAAGTAGCTTTTATAATTGAATTATTTCACTAATTATAAAGGAAAGCTTGTAATCGCTTAATTTTTTATCATCATGTTTTGTTGAGACGATTTAAGGTCGTGAGCGATGGTGACTCCCACAGTCAGTACGATAGTGAGTTATTCCACTATCGTAACAGAGTCACCACAACCCTGAGCAATTACACCACCTTTAAAAGAGTGAACTCGTCAAACTTGGCCAGCGTGGCGTTTTACGGCCATACATCCCTCATACACAAGAAAATGTACATGAGGAAACCCGTGTCCAGCAGTGAAAGACAAAGGGGCTGTTTACGGTAACACAGTAACATTAATACCATTTTATTATTTACAGAAAATATCTAAAACGATGTGGCCGCGAGACACTTACATGACACCGAAAGTGATTTACAACCTTTATCGCAAGTTAATTGTTAAATAGAAATAAAATTTTGCAGATTGTTTTATTTATTAAATAAGTATAACTTAGTTTTTACAGACCACAATACTTCAGATAATGAACTATTAATGTAAAAACTTAATAGGAATAGCAATCGAAAAATGAACAAATGTGTGTTTTTGTTGTGTGTGTGTGTGTGTGTGTGTCAAGCGTCGACGTACTCATACTTGAGCATGAACCATTATATTCATTTACAATTTGCTGTACACAGATTCATGGCACACCATATCCCTTGTAATATCACCAATCTTCGGAGTTCCTAAAATGGAAATATAATTTAGTATAATAAAATCAATCCTTAAAGAAAATTAAAATTACTGCTAAATTTACACCACGTACCCGCTATCTGCAAACTATATTCCAGTTCCATTCTCAATATATCGAGCATTCTCTTCACGCCAGCTTCACCACCCACTGTCAAACCCCAGACAGCGGGTCGGCCCACAAACACCTGTCAGTAATATGGTAAAACAATTAAAAACTATAAACTGGAGTAACACGAGTTTGAGAGCAGAGTGACAACACGAATACTCATTTGATTCCAGTCTGTCCAGATTCAAACAGACGTTTCCTCTTGTAGGTCTTTAAAAGAGCCTTCAAGACCGTAGGAAGGTCAAATATACGACTAGAGTCGAGCGGTTGCGGTAGTTACCCGTCATTACCCGCCAAGAACCCGCCGCCTGTGTCAACAACAGCAATTCAGTACAGTTCAGTATAAAACACTACGAAACGGAAAATTTCAGATGCCTAGGTTATTGAATAATAAAAAAACTAAATTCACATAATTCAGAATTTTCAGTGTAGACAATTTTCCTATGCCGACACTTTTATATGACGCACTATTGTATATTTTGTGTTCTCTTATCAATGTAGCACGTATTGTTCTGTCAAATTTTACCACAAAACAAGAATTTGTGTTAGGTATATTGTCAGCGTATTTTTTGTTTCAGCTGTTTAGAGAGCATTCATTAACGCGATCTCAAACTTTTGTTAAATCCGCCATATTTGAACAAACATTGAAGCTAAATATAGGACGAAGCGTTAAAATGTTACAACTCCTCTCCATTATTCTAAGGTTGACTGGAAGAGATTCCTTCTCAGAATAAGTCCACCTTTGTTTCAATTTCAGATTGTATTTTTATGGTAATCTCATAATGTCTTAGGCGCCAACTACACGAGCGAGTTTCTCGCGACGTAATCTCGCTGTGCCACTTAACTAATTTGAATAGTAACTGTATGAGCTATCGCCGAGCCCATCTACACACGGCTATATAGATGGGGTCGGATATATCAGCGAGATTACGTCGCAAGAGAATCGCTCGTGTAGTTGGTGCGTTATTATAAAAAAATATAAGTACAACAACGAGCAACTACAAGAAAATGAGAAAAGGTTTTTTGTACTGAGCATATCTATACATATAATAAAATAGTAAAAGTGTTGAGTCTGTACAATGAATTAATTTAAAATATAAAATTTCGGGTCTCTTTAGAAGCTAACAGAATCTAAAACAGTAGTTTTTGTACGTTTGTCTGTATATCTGTTTTTTTATCATGTATATCATGTAAAAACTACTGAACGGATTTTGATCAGGTTTTCACTAATGTATAGCTACTCGTAAGTGTCCAGAAAGAAAACTAGCATAATATGTGTCATCTTCATATGACATAAGGAAGTTGAGTTATAGACGAAAATAAAGAAATGACTTTTAGTAGTTACTACTGGATGGGTTATCATCCGTGAAATGCATCATGTCGGTGCTTTTACACGTGTTAAAAATCTTTTACAGCTGCTTAGTCCACGCGAGTGAAGCTGCGGTTATATACGAGTATAATATATCTTTTAAACTATTGAATTTTTTTTATAGACTAGTGGGCGGACGAGCAAGCGGTCCCACGTGATGGTAAGTGTTACCGCCGCCCATAGACACCTGCAACATCAGGTGGTATGCGGGCGCGCCACCGACCTTGCAAAATCCTATTCACAGCTTTCTTGAAGAACCCCATATCGTAGCATAATGGAAAGACCTTTTGAGGCAGTTCGTTCCACAGCCTACGGGTTCGCAGTTCATAAAGTTTTATAACTTCAAAAATACTCTTAATAATAATATAAATTAATGTAAAATAATAACACGATACGTATATATCAACGATCCATAATTCAGTCGATCATTTAAAAGATTACCATTTGAATTATTTATGTAATATTAACAACAGTTGACGAAATTGTTTGTAATAACTACTTTTTTTAATTTCTACGCTTTGTACCTTGTGAATGGTAAATATTATTCTAGACAGAAACTATATAATAAATGATCCTTTTATAAAAGGTAGTCGATAACGGTTCGTCAGATATTTAGGTTCAAAGTTTGCTAGAATATACTTAGGTAGTAGATTTAGCTAAAGGTTTTAGACCGCCACAACTTGTCTACCAATAGTATTGTTTTGTGTATGTACCAAGACTTACCATTTTTGCTCCGAGTGCTAGCGCTTTGTACACATCTGTTCCAGCAGTGACTCCGCCGTCTAAGTAAACTTCAACATTGTAGTTTTTCACAGCCTCGATTACCTCGGGAAGTGCTTCAATCTGAAAACATTTTTTTTTTCTATATACGCGTCGTAACATTTGTAGGCTAAAACAGACGATAGTGCACAGACGTAAAGAAGTTAATTTTAGTAGAGCATGTTATTTTATGAATTAATTATAAGGTCGGGGAAAAAGTTTCTTTGTATTTTATATACAAATTCAAGACATTTTTTTTAAAGTTTAATTACATTTAATTATAATACATATGTGCCGTTTCGTTCTATAACTTGTTGCCATCTAGTAGGTAGTGACATGATCCCGTTGCTGTAGAAATTTTGGGATTTTTGGTCAAAAAATTGCAACAAGTAGTTTTGACAGTCCTCTCTTGATATTAACCTTACACTACCTAAAGAATTCTGAAGAGACCGAAACAAGTGGAAATCTGAGGACGCAAGGTCAGGGCTATGCATCAACACTTCCCAACCAGGCTCTCTCAATTTTTGCTGAGTGGGCAAAATGTGTGTGGTCTGGCGTTATCATGATGAAAGACCCTGAAGAACCCTTTATGTTGATCAATTCCGGGCGTTTTTTCTCAATTTCTTGCTTTAGTCTCATCAGCTGTTGGCAGTAGAGATCCGAATCGATGATCGATGGAATCGATGGATGTGGATGTGGAAAATAGTATCGGATAAACGTAACTCTAACACGAATCAACTTTATCACTCAATTTGTGGAAGCGTGGAGATCCATCCCCTTGGAACGGTGTGAAAAGTTAATGTAATCAATGGCACGTCGTTGTAGCGCTGTAATGGAAGGCAGCGGCTGCCCAACCAAATATTAATTGTCTATGAGTAAAGTATTTGAGATTTCTAATCGTATTATTTCGTGTTTTGTTTCATTCCTTAATTTTATAGTAGTTATTTATTCTTTTTCTAATTAGTTGTCCACGTGTGGTTTAGGTTAAACGTCCACTTGTTTAACTACACTAACTTGTTTAAATTAACAAGTTTAACTTGTTTAAATAAAGTATTTTAATTTTACGGGTTTAATATATTTCCATACCAGAAAACTTAATGCAATGAGTGTGGGTATATTATAAGATTATCAAAAGCCTTCTAATAGCAAATATATATACACACGGTTAACTATATACTGAAAGTAAAGGTTTATTACAAGGCGTTTCTAATTGCATGACCACCACTCTATATGTATATGCTAAATCATAGGAGAATATAACTACCGTAGCCGGTACTCCATCCAGTTGTCTAGCTCCATGATTTGAAACTAAGATTGCTGCACAGCCTGCTTCGATCGCTTTTACCGCGTCATCTCCGCGAAGAATCCCTTTAGCTACAATAGGTAGTTTCGTTACGCTGCAACAAGGCAATAATCATAAAATTCAAATCTCCGTAGTAGGTAATTCAATTCTAAATAATTTATCCCCGTAAAGGAAGTTATTGTGTATGGCGTTATAGTAGAAGGTTGATTAAATGACAAATGTTCTCTGATTTCTTAGTTTATTGGTTAAGGACATTTAAACTGAACAACTTAGTCGGAAGTGCGGGGGACGAGTGGCGACCGGCGAGCATATAACGCACAAAAAATGTTTATAATGAAAAACCTCTGATTATTTAACTCATCAACATAAATAAAACACCTTGTGATTGTGTGTGGAACACTGTGCGGCGCACCGTGCACCCCTTGTGGTTGTGTCTGGAACACTGAATGGTGCACCGTGCACCCCTTGTCACAAAAACAAAGAAACTTTTAAAACAATGTTCAACACAGGTCTAATATGATCCCGGTCAATTACAGGCCAAATTCTAAAACACTTTTATAGTGTCTGGTTTTATGGGATTTGAGGAGGTTTGAAGGGGTTTGTAAGTTTGTAATTTAGTTTGTAAGTTACAATCTTTATTTTGAGACGAAACATCCATAATTTGTTAGTAAATAATATAAAAAAAAATATATATAAAAGTAATTACCTTTTTAACCACTTAATTTCATCCCAAGTTAGAGACTGATCAAACAAATTTTGAACATATTCATTCAGTCCACTTCCACTGCTCGAATTGTGTATTTTATTTGATAAATGACCATCGAAGTTTGCCAATCTAAAAGAGTTAGGGGATATGTAAACTAAACTACATTTTAAAAATTGCACGTTCTAAACGTCCACCGATAGAATTATATCTTAGGAATTATAATAACGGCCGTACGACGGATTTCTTAGTAAAATTCACAAGCATTTTCCGCATATTTGCGCATCTCGGTGGAATAATTCTTTTATTCTAAATGTTTATTACGTCGTACTTTAAGTTAAGACAGCTTTTAAAAATATTACCTAATTGTGAACAAAATTTAAAATGTTTGACGTTAAACTCTCCACTTACCGCAAATGAGCCGGTAAAGTAAATTTGTTACGCACATCAGCTCGTCGTAAGCCAAATAAGGGGGTGTCGACCGTCAAAGCTATAGCTTTAAAACCAGCCTTTTCTGCCCTCAATACTAAATCCTTGGTTACGTTTCTGAAAGTTCCAATTAAATACGTAAATACAAACAAATTCACGTGAGTAACAATGCTGCGTCAATGAACACAACAACGTTACGTCCTGCTAATAATTCATGTGAGTAACAATGTTACGGCAATGAACACAACAACGTTACGTCCTGCTAATAATTCATGTGAGTAACAATGCTACGTCAATGAACACAACAACGTTACGTCCTGCTAATAATTCATGTGAGTAACAATGCTACGTCAATGAACACAACAACGTTACGTCCTGCTAATAATTCATGTGAGTAACAATGTTACGGCAATGAACACAACAACGTTACGTCCTGCTAATAATTCATGTGAGTAACAATGCTACGTCAATGAACACAAGAACGTTACGAGGGGCGTTCAATGTATTCTCGGTATCGGGGTGATATACTAATGATGAGGGTAATTAAATTATCTCATTAGTTAAAGACACTCTTTGAGGGTATAAATATAAAATTTAACTTAATTGTCACCATTAGTATTCGTGATATCATTACGAAAAGGCAACTAGGATGACTGATACGACAATGTTGAAAAAAATCGAGCATCGCGCTGTGATAAAATTCCTTACAAAACAAGGAAAGGCTCAAAAAGTTATTCACGAAGAAATGGTGGCTGTTTACCAAGATTCTGCTCCTTCATTATCTACTATTCAGAAGTGGTCTAGTGAATTCAAACGGGGTAGAGAAAGTATTGAAGACGACCCCCGTGCCGGTGGGCCGGTTAGTGCCGCTACTGAAGAAAATGTCAAAATCGTTGAGAAACTTGTACTAGAAGATGCCCGTGTGAGAGTGAAAACATTAGCAGAAAGGACTAAGCTATCCGTGGGTACCATTCACACTATCCTTCATGAGCATCTGAATCTGTCAAAGGTCAGTGCAAGATGGGTGCCGCGAATGCTCACGGCGCTTCAGAAACAAGTGCGAGTTGAGTGTTGCAAGTAGTTTTTGGAGCTCTGTGGTGAAAATCCGCATAGTATTTTCGACCGAATCGTTACCGGTGATGAAACGTGGGTTCATCACTATGATCCTGAGAGCAAGCAAGACTCCATGCAGTGGCATAAAAAAGGAACAGACCCACCGAAGAAGTTTAAAGTCACCGCCGGAAAGCTCATGGCCACAGTGTTTTGGGATTCTAAGGGAATTTTACTGATTGAGTACACAAAAAAAGGTCAAAGTATTACTGCCGCATCTTACGCAAACACCCTACGTAATTTAAAGGAGGCAATAAAAGAAAAAAGACGCGGAAAATTGACCGCAGGTGTATTGCTTCTTCACGACAACGCGCCGGTTCACAAAGGGCGCGCTGCCAAGGCTGCTGTGCGGGATTGCGGGTTTGAAGAAATCAATCATCCACCCTACAGCCCGGACCTAGCCCCTAGTGATTACTTTCTGTTCCCCAACCTTAAGAAAGATCTTCGAGGTAAGCATTTTTCCGACGATGAAGAGTTGAAGGCGGCAATTAATGAACATTTTTCAGACAAGGAAGAAAAATATTTTTCAGAGGGTATTGAAAAGTTACTTTTCCGTTCAAATAAGTGTATTGAGGTGATGGGGGACTACATTGAAAAATAAATTTTATTCAGAATCCTCTGCTTATTCTTTCATGCCTATACCGAGAATACATTGAACGCCCCTCGTACGTCCTGCTAATAATTCATGTGAGTAACAATGCTACGTCAATGAACACAACAACGTTATGTCCTGCTAATAATTCATGTGAGTAACAGTGCTACGTCAATGAACACAACAACGTTACATCTTGCTAATAATTCGAGAAAGGTTTGGTATTGGTAAACTTTATATATTTATGGTATTTTGTATAAACAAATTATTAAGTAATACCTATTATTATTACGAACTGTGGATCTACTGCTGTCGTATAATGTCCTACTGTATCATGGGTTCAGAAAGATACGCAAAGAATATTAACTACCTCTTAAAAAAACATTAACCACCGAACTCGGAACCTTTCGCACAGCAAGCACAGGCACTCCCGACTGCGCTAATTGGTCGTTGAACGTTGAAGTGTTATCTCTAAAATAATAATTTCTTTTTGTTTGTTCTTACGTACCTATCGTTATAAATGTAAAGCTGAAACCATTTAATCGCTTCAGGAGCCGCCTTAGCAACTTCCTCTATTGAACTTGTAGAAATAGTGCTTAGTGTAAATACAGTTCCAGCCTTCTGGGCAGCTGAAATAAGAACCACAATTAAAATATTTTTCTTTTAATTAATCCCTTTAATCAGAATAAAAGTTATGTGGTTTAAAAGCATGATTTGAGAGACATCTAACAAAGCAAAGATATTCTATTAGAGATGATTAATTATCTTGTACAAGTTCACGGATTTGGCAATGTTTTTGATAGTTTAGGGAGTCTTAATTTAATTTAACCCTTCACCACCCATGGTCCTGCCAATCTTACGGTTATAAGAATCGAATCGTGGGAGGTACGCACCTGCTTGCGTGTGCTCTTTCCGGTACGCACTTTCTTTTACAAGGCACGTTTAAGTAGTCTATTGGAACTCTAAGTGCAAGGCGCGAATCAATAATATTGTGCAATGACATTATTGTAGCTAAGACCAGTGTTTGAGTGTTTTTATGCATAACGCCATAAAAATGTACAAGTACAAGTTACCTCTAGCGTTAGCTAATTCTCCATCCGGATGCGCCATCCGCTGCATCGCAGTTGGTGCCACACCAATAGGCATAGACACCTCTTGTCCCAACACAGTAGTGCGTAGATCACAATTTCTCACTCCCACCAAACACTTTGGACGGATACGAAATCTAAAGGTACATTTAACATTACGTACATGTACTCTGAATTAATAATCAGTACAGTATCTACTGTAATTTGTAGGTATAAGCTACCTCATAAATGAGCTACTACACAGTTATTACAGGAAGGGTTCGCGAGATAGTTCATGAGTTGTCTATTATTTGACAAACAGTTTGTTCCATAACTCAATAATCAGCAATACAAAGAAATATATTTTGTGACATATAAATCTAAAATTATAACAACCAAAATCGTTATTTACTATTTTTTTACAATTTATATTTAAATATATCGAATGTTGAAAAAGAGCTCTTCCTATGATGATTGTACAACGAAGTAATTCTTATAAAATTGTACCTCTTATAAGCATCTTTGTTATCTGCTAAAGTGAATTCATCAGTTGCACCACTTTTATAATAATCACGGGCATTTTGAGGTAGTAGGGCTAGAGCCGCATCTTCTATATCTTTTATACTAATATATTTCTCCATTGTTCATGGAAATTAAAAATGACACAGAAGACGAATAAGACTCAAAGTACTGTTAAGTAAATGAGATAGCAGATAACGCACTCTTGTTTATCATATATAATAAGCTATATTTATAATATACGTAATAAGTAGGTCGGAGGTCACATTCGGAAATACGTGAGAACGATACTAATTCGTAGTTCTTTTTATCATGGAACTAAGTATTACTATTAATATTGAAAACCGATGATAAATTAGGGTTGTCTGTTCTCGACTCTCGTGAGGTCGTATGTTCGAATCCCCAATCAACAACACTGAGTTTTTACGGATTTTTTAATTATCACTAGCACGCCGAAGCAAAACGTGAGAAAGTTCGAGAAATAAAAAAGTAGAGAGTATATATACATTCACCAATCGGCACTGAGTCATCACGGTCGATTATGATGACCTGAAACCTCCCCTCAGGATTGCCTTTTATTCCCAGTAGCGCAAGTCAGTCTGTGCACATGCAAAACTCGATATTGGATTCTTATATAAGGCATGTCCCTTATATAGGATAATTGGAATATAAATTCTAATCATAGTCCAATATAGTTTTGAATATAACGGGCAAGTGTCGTCGTCACCGTTATAAGTATATCTTGATGATGGTATTATATAGTAACATTCCTTATGATATAATACCATCATCAAGATATACGCTGTCCATATATATGTATAATAATGTCATCAAGATATACTTATGTCAACCTGGGTTCCAAGCGAGCGAATCCGTTTATCGGGAAAGTTTATACAAAAATTATTTGCGGTAGGCCCATTTAGCGTTTGCTTCAAATCTGTTCGTCCAGACTAAAGTCTATATTCGCAGTAAGTCCAATATGACATTTTTTTAAGTACAGTTTCTGATGAAAATAAAACAAATTAAATAAACATTTAATGTTCTTAAAAAAAAGAAATATTAAACACAAACTTGTTCTTTGCCTCTTAGATACCCTTTTTTGCTATCATTTTGGACTTATTAATAATTCTCATACAACAGTACTTTTTATTAGAATTTGTCCGGTAATTTTGAAAATATCGGGCAGAAGTTCATCGTGGTCGTGTATTTAGACGACGGTATAACATCATCGGAACATATAGTCTTTATACTTGTCTGAGTTCGTCTAGAATTCTAAGCGGGCGATATTTAATAAATAAAAACTCATTGATAATCTTTCAGAATTTATTTCTTGATTTCAATATTATATGTGTGTGTATGCTCCATTTTGAGCATTCTTTTATAATGTCAAATACCCTTTATATATCGTATTAGAAATACGCCATACAAAACAACTGATATTACAATTTATGTATATGACAATAAACTTTCGTTGATGAGTTTTGCATGTCCTGTAATTTAAAAGAAAACAGTTCAAAAGCTTTGTCTTTGTACAATACTACGACAGACACACGAGTTTTAATTTGCACTAAAGGACGAGTAACAGGATTTTTTATAGAAAGTCCTCTGTAATTGTATCAGCTTTTGTTTTGACCTTAAAAGTGCATCAAGGTATAGAAGACTTTTTAAAACGTTATTGCCCATTTTGAAAAGTAGTGGCTTATTTTTTACATCAATTGGCATTTAAACCATCGATTATGTTAAAATCGTAATACTTGTGTACTCTGTCGAGTACTGTAAAGAAACCCTTTATATTGTTTTAACATACAAATACAAAGTTAGCGATTTAATGAATTTCGATTTCTCACGGGTCTAACATTTTCAATGGGTATGAATTATTTCCGTACAACCCTGAAAACTTGATGCACGTTTCATAAAATCTGTGTTTTTAGAACCAGATTCTTAAACCGGTCATTTACTATTTCACCTATCTAATCCTATATTCCTTTTTACGTCAACAGAACATTATTAACTTTTGCATTATATAAAAGATACAAAACATTTTAGTTAATAAGCTATTAAGAAAAAGGGCCACCATATTTTCCCTCCATCTACATTCCATCTTTGGTAATAACGTTAACAACAAATCAGTACTCAACCGATTGTTTTTCAAATAATCACAATGCTGTGTCGCTTAGCATTATGTAATACATTTTAGACTCGCTAATTAAATTCTACATGACAAATTAACATCGGCAATAACCTAGACTTTAAAGCCAAAATGAGAATTCGTCCTAGCCAGCTATTCTGGTCCTAAGCTGACAAAATATGCGTAGGTACTTTTAGATAGAACTGTGTACTGGCTATCAGACGCAAGCTATTGAGCAAAATAAAATTAAAATAAGGCACGTGGTCTGTACGACCAAATTTCAAGAAATATATCAAAGTACTGGAACGGAAGTAGGTACGTTTTATTATAAAAAACAAAAAAAAAAAACACGCAGAACAAATATGGCGGTAGTTTTAAGTGGATCGTATAAAATAGTTCCAAAAAGATCGTAACAGCGGCGATACATCGCGGCTGTTGCTATTTAGGTTTATTATCTTATTTGTATGTGTCACGTGACTTGCCCGATAGCCAAAGGTGTTGCTAAACTTTTATCACTAAAAGGAAATTTTATACAACCGTAATGAAATATAAAAATAAATAACATATATTACAAAGCAGAATATTGATGCCGCGGCAACATCTTCCGGTTAGACTAGTTGTTAATACCTATATCTACATGTTCCTTTGTGATTAAAAACTATGTTCTTTTTTATCATAAAAATAAACCGAGAATATTAAAATTTGTTATTTTTATTATACATACAATGTCATTCGTGTTAGGCCTAAATCACGTCTCGGGCCTTTATTATCATATACAGTCTATATACAGTCAATTTGTAATTGATCATGTACATATCGGAGATAAGCATAGTTATGTAAATATTCAATTGTAAATCGAGTCAATCCACCTTATACTTTAACACACTCGAATATAACTTAAGAAATGCTTTAAATAATATACAATGGGTTCTTTTCAGGAGCCTTGTATTGGAAATTCGAAACTTCAGCATCTATAAAAATATATTCCAAAGAACCGTGGGATCGGTTTCGGAAAGATTAACAACTACATTTGCATTTACCTGAAAAAAATTTTCTTTTCGAGACAAATCACTTTTTATTTTTTTTTACCTTTAATTATATTATAGCAAAACAACAAAACGTATGACAATAATAAGTCTAAACTCATTCGCAATGTATAATGAAGCAGTTAAACACTTTCAATCAACGTATAAATAATATTCCTCCATTTGAATATAACTTATTTACAAAATATTTTTTTACATTAATTTTAAAGCAGAATATTTCGAAAAACATTACAATATAATTTTCAGAGTAAACTATATTTAATTGTATAAAGTACGTGAACCTGGCGTCTCCCATGTACAATGTTAACAAATAAAATATTCAAACATGTAATAAAATAGTATACAATTTGAATGATTTTAGAAATTTACTCATTTTATTACTCATTTTATTTACGCGTTACTCATCGTACCTAATAGGAGCACGTACTTGTATATTACTCATGTAAATTAAAAAAAAATACATTTGAGTGTTCTAATAATTTTAGGCCTATTATTGTAATACATTTTTTATGTTCTTTTTATGTTTTTTTTTCTAAATATAAAAAATTTTTACATTATAAAATTATAAGTACTGAGAAATTATATTTTTTCGGCGGCTTTGTAGGACTTGTAAACACTTGTTTGAAACTTCTCCAACAAGACTTCTGAAAAAACTCATCCATATGAAATATATTAACTTAACTCTTAGCGGGTAAAACTTAAAGATGCATTAGGAGTAAATCAAATGTAGGGGTCATTGGCCAACCGCGCGTTCGCACCATTACAAACTTTGTTTGCGTTCGTAAACGAGTTATTGCGGTCAATTCCAAGTTCATTTTCGTTGCTCTAACCTATACTTTACGTTACGAGTCTAACGTAATGTATAGGTTTCTTCTACAACGTTATATTTACTGAATTAATGTTCTTGAATTTGCTGAATTAGGTGCTACCTTTACCGCTATTGAATAAGTCCATAATGAGCTGTAAAGGAGTTTATATTTATGTGAACGCTCAATTGACACTGGCCATAAAGTATAAGATAGCATGCAATGACGCGCCACTATATATGAATAATTCCGTTTCATATAAATAATTTATCCTATTAAGTAGGCATACTTTAACATGAATTCTAACATTATTTATCAATTTTATATAAAAACAGATGAAATTTGTTACATTCTTAATACATAAATACAAAACTTTTATTAAAAAGCAACAGCGTCTTTGAATCGTAGTAATTTATTTTAATTAAATTACATTACGAAACAAACAACACTAGTGAAACTACGTTACATTACAATGAATCGCAATGAGAAAACTAATTGAAATAAAGCTTTTGTACAGTGGCGGCGGGTGCAAGAAGCTCGAAGGCATTTGTTGTGTTACACTTGCACGCTTCGGAACAAACTCAAACATCACTTAGATAAAAAAACGGTACGACGCGGAACTCAGCGTATATACGAGTACGTCCAAGTTTTATTAATAGCTCATCAACAATATGACCATCTTTACAATAGCACCTACGTAGCGTCCTCGTGCAGTCACCGTGCAATGTTGTTGTTGTTTTCAACAACGTTGTGTACTGTGATATTAATGCCGTTATAGCTGGGCTTTCTTAAACAATGTGTAACCGAACATTTCCCTGAAGCCTCCAAACCATGCATTCTGCTCATGATTCTAACTTAATTTACGTACAATACATTTTTTGTACTTTGTATGTAGCAAAATTGTATATTATATAGTAAAAAATGAAATAAATTAAAAAAAAAAAGCTACGTGATAAACGGAACGCACGGCGACATGCTGCGGAAGAGTCGGTTACATCCTGTAGAGTATATAAATCGAACAATCAATGTGTTACAGTAAGCATAAAAATACAACTTTAAAGAAAAGCCGTTTTATATATAATTTTACGCACCATTTCGTTAATTCATTTACAGAGCAAATATTGAGATCGCTTATAAATGACAACGTTATAAAGTGCAACGGCACTTTGAAGAGTAAAATATTAACTTAGAATAAAACAGTAAATGGTATTCGTAATTAAATGAAGCCTACTTTTGAAAAAGCAATAATATAAACAATCTTAATTTAATAAAAATAAATACTAAGGTAGTTCCCGCAAAGAACGTTAATTTCCACAAACGATCCGCGGCGGGAGATGCATGCGCGCGCCGGTGGCAAACTAATGTTGACGTAATACTTAATCATAAATGCCCTCAGACGAACTTCACACATATTGTTAACATCACAGAACAAAACTACGGCTAAGCATAGATGCCACGTGGGCTCGGCTCGGGAATCACTACGAAGCCCGGCTATCACGTACACAATTGGTATTGGCATTGTCAGTACAGTCGCGCGGCACCAACAGAGCGTCTAACGGGCGTGTGGCGTGTAAAATTACATCTCCATTAGAACCGTTACTCGTTGTCGTCGCGGCGTCGACGTGCGTCTCGTACGTGTACAGTTGGAGGGTGATTTTTCATAACTGTGAATAAATACATAATTTCAGTTACTTAAAAAAAAAAAACTTTCTAAGACAAGAATTTTAATTGATTTTTAGACGTATTCGTTAGTAATAGAAATTGTTAATTCTAAAATTATATGTATTAAGTTTTAAAATAAAAGCTTGTAAAAATAACAATAGTAATTCGAAATGCCGCCTTAGTCCATAAAAAAAATGTCTACGATATATAGAAAGAAGGCACTGGACGAGCATACAGTCCACCTGATGGTAAGTGGATACAGTAGCCCATAGATGTCCGTGATACATGCCAACATTAGTCCAACTGTATCCAACTGTGTCCAACTGGACTGTATGCTCGCCTGCCACCTTCGATCATAAAAAAAAAAATTAGTAGCAACGTTGAGACAGTTCCTTTTTTATGCCTTTAACTATAGTTTGGTGTTAAAATAGTAGTAAGAAGTGATCAGTGTATTTTCGTGTTAGATTCTTACAAGTGACTTAAAAAGTAGATTATGTTTTAGTTGGTGAATGTGAACGGCTACAGGGGGTGTAGGGTCAGATCTGTAGACCATATGGTCGCATTAGAATATTACAGGTGACTCTTGAAAGGCCACTAGGGCCACAAGAATTTAGCCATTCCGAAAAAAAAAAGAATATTACAATTCGATAATGTAAACTCAATCGTGGCACTTGTTTTCAAACGTATATATGTTAGTGTATATGAGCGCATCTTATTTATTTACTGTGATAAATAAACTTAGGAACTAAAAGCGCTTCATAGCACTCTATTATTTATGTGATTTCTTACTATATAATTATTATTTTGTAAAATGTACTAAAATTGATGTATTTTAAGTGTAATATTTTATTATTACGTCTTTAATAATTTTTGCTTTAAAAAATAAACTGATACAATTCATCTATAATAGAGAACAGACTAGAAAAAGTTATAGACGGTACTTGTCCACTACTTGATCACGTTTTCCCCTGCTAAATAAAAAATATTGTAATTGTTTGAGAAGGATAAGAAAATTATTTTAATTGCTAGAGTTGAGTTTTATTCCTTTGTTAAATTTAAATGGTTGCAACCAAGGTGACGATTCACCGACATGCACGTGACAATATGAAAAAAAAAACTTTTAAATTAACCTTGGAGCGCAGTGAGTGGTACGGTAGCTCTATAGTCCGGCCAACGGGTCTCGGGTGGGCGGCGGCGCGGGCGTCAGGTGGTGGCGGCGCAGCTCCTCCTCGTCGGCCGGCTCCTCGTCCTCAGCGCTCTCCTCGCCCGCCTCCCCGGATCCAGAGCCCTCAGTCGCCTCGCGAGACTCCTCCTCTTCCTCCTCTTCCTCGGGGCACAGCTGATACGCTCTAATGGACAATATTGACACTATACACATACGCGTACTTACTTTAAAATTATGCGTTGGTTTTAAAAATAGGTAAACTGTAATGACAATATGCAGGTACTGTATTAGTTTTATAAAACTGGAAAATGTCAGAAGCATTAAAGACACTAGCAGATATTTATAGAAAAATAACTATAACAGTCTGCGGTTTGCCCACGTTAGGGTAAAATAGTAGTAAACTATGTTATACTTATCTGCTTACATGAGATGCAAGCCCTTATACTCCTAACCCGCCCAATCCCATCCTTCCCCATTTTCCCAAGCCTTCCTCCAAATCCATTCCTAAATCGCTCATTCAATTTGGTCCAACGAAGAATTAAGTAGCCGACAAGCTCATTTAATCAGGAAGCTAAAGTGGCAGTGGGCAGGACATATATGCCGCAGAACCAACTGATGAGTGAGACGAATACTCAAATGGAGACCACTAACTGGGAAACGTGGTGTGGGAAGCCCACGTGGACTGATGAGTTAAAAAAAGTCGCCGGTAGTGGTTGGATGAGAAGAGCAGAATACTGTATATGGCAGAAGAGCGTACCTTCGGAGAGGCCTATATCCAGCAGTGGAGACAGGCTGATGGTATATAAATGAAGTAAACGTTGCCTACTTTTCGAGCGTTTTCCTAGCGGAGTTGCTCCGCTCGAGGAAGTACCCGCTGGAGGTCTCGTTGGAGGTGCCCGGCGGCGACCACGTACCGTACGACCCGTACCCGCCTGGCCCATACTTCTGGAACAATTCACGATATTTATCTTGAACAGATTCAATTCATTTAATTATTTAGGTAAAGTTATATTTACAAAATATTGATTAAGAATATACAATTAAGATAAGAATAAGATCCCAGTGTGTCTCACTATTGAAGACGTGCGCAACATGGATTTATGCTAGATTGTCAGATAAATAAGAATCAAAAATTGATAATCTAAAAAATTTTTTTTTAAATCTTTAAGTCCAAAGGAAAAATAGAAAAGTTTTAAAAAAATGTAAAAATGAAATAAATTAACAATTTTTAAACTGATGTTGGTTAATTAACGGTACCCGAGGGATTCCAGGGATCATAATTTAAACTTAGGGAAGTTATCACTAAAAACATTCAAGTGTGTTTCAAGAATTGTGTAATGAAACTATTGTAGGAATCGCACATACGGGGTTAAGGGAGCATTATACTGTCAACATTTGTCCTCCTAATATTTGTCAATTTAATGCTATTGGGTTAGTTAGTTTTGAGACAAGCATCTCCTCCAATCTTTATCTCTTATATTTTACTAGCAAAACCCCACAGACCTTGACCTCCCATAGAAGTTAATGTGCTGCAGCGCCATCTAGTGGCGAGTTATAACAAAGTCAATAGCATAGAAAGCTCCATGAAAAAATAGATATATATGCGAACTTTCATGGTGATCGGTCAAACGGTGTCGAAGTCTATTAACATCAGATATACCAATATCCATTTATATATATATATAAATACACATATATATATATATATATGTATACTATTTTTTCTTTCTATTCTAATTACATTACTGCTACGACTAAATATGTATAGATACATTTCGAAAACATTGACCATCGGCAAATGCGGTAACACCCGAACGCGTCATCCACGTCTGTGAATTACGGGTACCTCTAATTGCATACTTTATTACGAGATCAATACAAAACTTTATGAACATGTCACAGGTCAGTGCAGATAAATATATGGGGCTGCTATTTTCCCTTGAAAAACTAATGAATGAATGAATATAAAGTTTATTTGTTATAAAATGACACACGAAATAATTTTACACTTTGTTTGAAGTAGAGGAAATTCTAACAAAATACAATTTCTGAGTGTTTACAGAAAAAACTACCTAACAAGTAAGAATAGAATGTATCAAACATCAGTATGAAACTATTTGGGTCGCAATAACAAAAAGGACACCTAGTTCAACATATTGTTATGATCTGTGAAGCAGATCGCAACGCTAATATTCTGCTAGGGCCACCGGTGGCGTCTCACGGACGTACGGACAAGGAATTGATACACGAAAGGCAAACGCACATATAAAAAGGGTATACATAAACACCAATATAATACAATATATATGTAAAGAAATTGTGAGATAAGTCCTCATATTAAGTCAATAGTGTAAGTGTACGAGTGAGAAAAAACATTATAAAAGTAAATGATTCTACAATCACTTAATCACCATGTACATATCATATATTTATATATACATATATTTGAGTTTTTTTTAGATTATTATTCATACTGTACTCGAAATAGGCTCTTTTTCATAATAGAGACTAGAGTTTACTAGATGTTTGTGATATGTGGTATTTTTTATGAGCAGTTACCAGAGACCTACGGAATATGCTGTGCGCATCGTCACGAAGTTTTATCATGAACCTCACATTAATGGCTATATATGGTTTGGGTGTGTCTTTTATGACTTCGTTCTTATAAGAGTTATAAGAGGAAATCATGTTATCCACAGAATTTATTAAAATAATATTATCTCACTAAATTTGGTAGATGGTAAATTTAATTTGGTTGTCTATGTGAAATAAATCTAGGTTGATATTTGTTTTTTTTTTTAATTTTAAACTCTGCTAAGATCAGATCATAGCCCAACTGTATTAGATGCTAGACATATATATTTAGAACGTTAGCATTAGTGCAAAATAAATAGATTAAGGTTTCATTCACTATGGGTTGTAAAATGTGTGGGTTCTCTAACAAAATTTTGTAAACCAGTAGGATCTAAAAATTGGCACAAAAACGGATAGTGTGAAAATCATAGGGATTCAAAAGATTTATGTTAAAATCACCTACAAGAATAATTCAATCGTATCGAGCACAAGATGTGATAGACTCATACAAGGCATCTAGAAAAGAGTCTACTTTCAACCAAGATGGGCGGGTATGTCGTACCTATAACGATGCGTACTGGGTGCACGGTTAGGGCTATTAGTTCTACGGGGGCGGTTGAGGGTGGATGGGCGACAGTGCGCGTATTCGGGCCTCTTCTAACATAAAATCCGACTCCACGATTTGTTCATTCAATTAAAAAATTCAATTCATTCAATTGATATCCATCACATCATTACATTGAAAGGATACCTTTTTGAAAATTAAATATAAAAAGATATTTAAAAAAATGAGGTCGGTAACAGTTGACGAAAGCAAATCTATAGGTATAAAATTTATTATCTATTGAAAAAAATATTTTGGGGGTATTAGTAGTTCTATATATATATGAATTTGACGTTTGCCGAAGATACCCGAATATTCCCGATAGCCTATGTTTTCGTACAAGTACTGTATATGTATGTATACAGCCGGCATTGCTGTCATATGGTCGAGCTCGTTAAGTACGACCAATACCAGCTTCACGCATGCATACGTGCGCTTCTGGTGGTAACTGCAAGATTGCGACGCCATCTCCAGCAGTCCGGGACGCTCCTCGGACATGTCTTGCCAAAACTACATGACGTGTGTGCATGCACCACTATCACATGATCACAGTGTTACATACGCGGTCGAGCTCGTCGTGCAGCCACGCGAGCAGTTGCCTCCAACGGCGGCGCGCATCGTGGTGCGCGTGCACAGCGCGCACGGCAAGCGGCGCGCGCGCCATCACGCCTACCACCAGCTTCATACATGCGTACGCGCGCTTCTGATAATGACCGCGCGAACGCGACGCCGTCTCCAGCAGACCGGGACGCTCCTCGGACACGCCCTAGAAAATTATATAGATGAAATAACAGAAATAAGATGAAAGATGTCTTAAAGGATGGCTTCAAAATCATTATTTTCAACTTCAGTTATATTTTTGAGCCTATTTTTCACCGCTCCATAACGTTTTCTGGTCTCTTGTATGTATGTACAACATACATACATACAAGAGACCTTGTATTATAATATTTCGTATTATGTATAATATACCTTGTATTATGTATTATAATATTATGTATGCAAGTATGTGTATATATATTAAAATAAAATATTATTTGCACTGTATATTAGGTAATTAATTACCTATGAAATTGCAGTTTTAATATGGAAATATTTAATTTTTTTTTTTTGTATGAATATTATATATGTATTTAATTATTCGAAGTGATGTCCGTTATTATCAATGCACTTTTGCTATTTTAATGGAAGTTGATTGATGCCTCTACTATAGAACTCCTGGGGACCGGAATCGATGAATTCTCTGAAGGCGTTTTTCACTGTTTCATCGGAGTTGAATTTTTTCCCTTGTAAAAAGTTATCCAAATTCGGAAAAAAATGAAAATCAGAAGAGGAAAGGTCTGGCGAGTACGGTAGGTGACGGAGAGTCGTTTGACGGAAAAGCAAATGAATAACTGATTTTGAAAAAGAATGTCATAGCTTTAAATTAAAATTCATTTGAAGCAAGCCAAACACAAGATAACTAAATTCAAAGTGGCCATTATGAACAAATGACAATTTCATAGGTATGGCCCTAATATAATTAAAATAACTTAATTGCACCCACGGTCCTATTTCTCTTAGGTCTGGTTGACTGGTAGAAAATTCCCTATGACATTAAGTCCGCCATTTGTACAAATTACTTGCGCAATGAAGTATAAGTAAATAAATAAAATAAATACAGGTTTGTAGTGTAGTTTTAACGAGAACAGTTAAAACCGTCAGTTTTGACTGATCGGCCAGAAGACTAATTTCTGAGATGAAGTGAATAGATTAAAACTCTTTATAGCATACCAAAAGAAGACAGTAACACGTGCAATGCAAAAAAGGCAGTCTTATCGCTAATAGCGAAGAATCGACAATTGTGTGTGGTAGTGGCTCTTGTTAGATTGCATCAATTGGAAGATATGGACCTCGATCAACTGTGGTCTCAATAGGACGGTGCCACATGTCACACAGCCGGAGAAACAATGACTTTATTTTTTTCTAAATTAAATCCGTCGCTCAATCTGGGACTCAATCTATGTCTAGCAGTGGAGAAATGTCGAATGATCTCACCTTGATCACGTTGTGTATGCGATGGTGCTGCCAGCTGTCCTCCATGAGCAGCAGCGCGGTGAGGGCGTCGGCATGCCGGCGCAGCTCGTGGCAATACGCATACGCCATCTGCCACAGCAGCTCCGCGAGTGCCATGCGAGACCAGCCCGCGTGCTCCCAGCAGAGGAACTGGAGCAGCCGGATGCCCTCCTCGCACCCGCAACATTCCTCAGTCAGCTTCTTCATGTACGTCCTGAAACAACAAAGAAGATAATTGTCCCGTTAGTTGGAATGGACTGCCTACTGAGGTCTTTCCACCCTATCACTTCCCGTCGGTGTCGTAACAGAACATACGATAACAATGCCGGTACTACAATCCCTGAGGAAAAACGCCACCTCTAAATGAGTGGACTCAAAATAGTATTAAAATAAGGCGTGCCATTTTAAAACCATACATCCCCGTGCTCAAAATATTGTGGTCAATGTCCAACAATGAGCGACAAAAGGGGCCAGTTACGGGTTACGACATGAGGCTCTTCAAAAAAGCTGTGAATAGGATTAAGGGTGTAGATCGTGAAAATCACCGAAAAGAGTGTTACGATTTTTCATATTTAACCTATTTACATATGATTGATATCAATGATAATTTGTATATATTACAATCAAAGACCAATAAGTATGTTCATGCTTATATTAAACTCTTAAACCTAATAGTTGTTATATAATAAACGTCAACAAACGCACAAAATTGAGTAAAAATGCAAAAACATGACTTCGTATTTTTCAGATTTAACCCCATAAATCAACACAAATTGATAAAAAGAAACACTTTTTGAACACTGAAGAAACCAATAAGTATAGCTGTATACTTCTTTTTATACCTTTACAAACAAAGACTTCCTCTTTTAAAGCCCTAAAATCTAGATATATTTTAAGGTAAATTTTTCATACACAAATGTATGGGATAAAACGTTCGTTTCATTCGTGCAATCTCGGTGGTCTGCAGCGGCAGTTCCTTTCTGTAAGTGAACGCGACACCACGCTTGTCGGCTGCAGACAGCAGAATTACGTATTGTGAATTTGTGTTTTTTGTAAAAAACTGTAAGTATAACATTTTTATAATTAATTTATTTTCAGTTAGTAGAAAGTATCGATATAATGAATGTCTGAAAGAAAACCATGATGGAACTAGATATAAATCGTAAAAAATACAATATCTACACTAATGGGTATTATAAAGAGGAAAGATTTGGATTTTTGTATGTAACGAATAAACTCAAAAAGTACTGGACTGATTTTAATAATTCTTTTATCATTCGAAAGCTACATTATCACTGAGTAACATAGGCTATTTTTTTCGCAGGACTGATTGAATTTGAGTGGCATGCCAGGGAAAAGAAAGTTTTGTACGCATTATAAAAATATGAAAGCCAAAAGATCTCGGAATAAAATGTAAGTTCCTCCCTACTTATTTATTATCGCATTTGAACAGGGTACATTACAAAGCTAATACAATATGTCATATGATTTAGATCGCCCGATTCAGACATATACCTACAATAACATGTAAATATTGGTTTGTATTATCTATATCTATACTGATAAATAAAATTGAAGTATCTGTATGTAATATCAAAATAATAGGATTTTTTTAAAAAAAAAAGGCGATACGGAGTTCGCCGGGTCGGCTAGTATTGTCTAAATATCAAATTGTGGAAGTAGGTAGGCGACAGCGCAACTTTGTCGACATACCTATACCGCCAAACAGACGCGAGGCGCCTAGCGTCTGGCTTAGGGTTGTACAAAATAAATAAAAAGTGGATAATATTGATGAATAATATTTCCAGTATTGAAAATAAAGAAAACCTTGGGGCCGAGACTCTGAGCAACAATGCTACGCGCTGTATAGAGGTAAGTTGTTATACGTAATTCTTGTAGACTTGTTACATAAATAAACAAACTACTTAGTTAGTGATGGGCGAAGACAAAATCTCAATACCTACCTATAGATTTTTCTTGCAATATTTATTATTTTCATCGAGAGACAAACACCTTAGTACCGAAATACTTCTCAATTACTTTCTCAAAAGAAAATTTACGTTCAAATAGGTGACGTCATAAAAAAACAATACCTAATGCGTAAAGAAATTATAATTTCTATTCATCAGGAACCTAATATTGTATTAATTCCTTTGCATTTTTTTAAATTTTTAATTATTTTTTATAAAAAAAATCAAGCCATTATCTTTCTTTACAGGAACTAGTTATTGAAAACGACCAAGAGGGAAAGGTGGATGAAATGGAAGTTGGGCGTAGAGTTGTAGACGTTTCTTTTTTTTTTAAAGCTCTTCAGGCCATAGGGGACCACGGTCCAATGGATTGTAAGTTAAGTTACCTCAGTATAATAGGTGAAGTAAAAGTTGGTCTGGACTCAAAACTCATCATGAAATGTAGTATGTGTAGTATGAAATTTACTGTGTGTTTGATTGAAAAGAAAGAAGATAGAATGGAAGTGAATCATCAAATTGTATCTGGTATCATATCATCTGGTGGGAGCTACTATCAGTTAAAAACATTAACTGCCGCAGTAGCCCTACCAATCATGTCACCTTCATTATACAATGAAATTAATAATACGGTTTGCGATTGGTGGGAAAAGACAGCAGCACATTCCATGGCAGAAGCTGTCAAGGAAGAAGCGGAGTACGCAGTGTCTATAGGTAGTGTTGATAAAAATGGTACACCATTAATATCTGTTGCTGTTGACGGTTGTTGGAGCAAGAGATCTTATGGTAAGAATTTTTCCGCCTTGTCCGGCGCAGCTGCGATAATTGGCATTAAAACTAATAAAGTATTGTTTTTTGGAGTTAAAAATAAATACTGCGTAGTTTGTGCACGAGCCGCAAAGAACGACAGTCAGCCCTCGGAACACCGTTGTTTCAAGAATTATTCGGGATCATCTACCGGTATGGAATCGACCATAATAGTTGAGGGGTTTAAACGTTCCATTGTTGATCACGGTGTAATTTATAATAAATTTGTAGCAGACGGCGATTCCAGTACTTATAAAAAAATATTAGATTCGCGACCGTACGGTAATTTAACAGTAGAGAAAATTGAATGCAAAAATCATCTTTTACGAAACTACTGCAATAGCTTGGAGAAACTGTCGAAAGACACTAAGTATCCTTGCGAATTGCGGAAATTCCTAAAAGAAAGGTATTTGCGTTTAAGAACGGGTGTAAAATGCGCTATTAAATATTGGGGCGATCAAAATCAGTCACTCGAAGAAAAAATAAAAAATCTTAGTGAAGATATCCTAAATGGTCCACAACACGTATTTGGTAATCACCAATATTGCAAGGAGTATTTCTGTAGACCTGATACTCGTCGAATAGAACCTGTTGGGTTGCTTCCAGCAATTGTTGGATGCGGATTAATGGACGCGGTACACATTTTAAGTAAAAGACTGTCATATCATTCTAGAAGTTTAATTCATAATTGTACAAGTAATATAGTTGAAAGTTTTAACGCAGTGATTGCCAAATTAGTAGGGGGTAAGCGTGTAAATTATTCTTCCCGTGGTTCTTATGCGGGCCGATGCGCAGCTGCTGTTGTGTCTTTTAATACAGGATCGATTCATAGTAAAACTCATGAAGTAATATTTAAATCTAGTCCTAATCCTTTGATCGCGAAAGTGGAAAATTGTAATCGTAGAATCCGTTTAATTGCTAAACCTAAATTAAGATTGAAAAAGAGCCACAGCGCTGTATCGAAAGACGCTCACTATGGACCAAACTGCGAAAAACCTGATCTGAGTCCAGAATTATATGAGAAAGCCAAGTCATCTTTTTTAGCCGATTTAAAGTTGTCTTGTGCTGAAAGAGAGGAGCTTGAAAGGTCGACCCATTTGCAAAGAAGTAGTTCTGAGTGGATGAGTACAAGGAGAAAATTACTAACCTCATCATCGTTCGGGGAAGTTTGTAAAAAACGAGAGAGCACAAGTTGTGCTGTTCTTGTTCGTAAAATCGTTTATGGTAGTAATATCTCCAGTTTGCCTGCTGTACGGTACGGTATCGAAAACGAAGAAACCGCAATTAAACAGTTAGAAATTCAAGAGAATATTAGTATACAAGGTTGCGGTTTGTTCGTCGACGATCAATATGAATTTCTTGGTACTACACCAGATGGCATTTATGCAAACGGTTTAATTGAAATTAAGTGCCCACATTCTTTAGCTGGCATGACTCTTGATGAAGCAATGGCCAAACATACCTTTTGGGTTAAGGACAAGGCTTCCAAGGGTTATGTCATAAATAAAAATCATAACTGGTATTTCCAAATTCAGGGACAGGTACATATTACTAAAAGAAACGTTTGCATGCTTGGCATCTGGTTTGGTGCTACTGTACCTATGAAAGTTTATATTATAGAAAAGGACGACAAATTTTGGGAGGAGAAAATGGAGATGAAATTAGTTAGGTTTTATTACGATTGCCTACTTCCAGAATTAGTTGATCCTCGGCAGTCACGAAGCATGCCCATTCGTGACGCGCCCAGTATCATAGAGGCTATGAAAGAGAGGAAAGAAAGAGCTTTACGTGTTATGAAAGAGAAGAACGCCTAATGATTTTGAAAGATACAGGTAACTTAACTACCCAGCCAGTCGATTCACGTAAACACGCCAGTCCAAAAGTCGTTTTAACTTAGGAACTTAGAAATCGCCTTTTGGTTTTCTGTTTTAAACGCACTTACTTATCTAGTCTTGGATTGTCATAAATCTTCCAATAGCTCAATTACTATACAATTTCTGAGTTACCTGGTGTAAAGAATCATAAAAATTGGTTCAAAAATACAGCGAATTGAGAATTCTCCTTTTTATAAGTCGGTTAAAAGGGCTAAATTTGCAAAAAACGAAGTGACGTCACTGCGCTACGGTTTTTATTACTTACGTGAATCGGGCAGCTGGTAACGTTTTCATTCTGATAGGTTTTGTGATAGCCATTGATTTTATCATCAAATTAGCAGAAATCAGAACTTGATCCGTAATCGAATGAAAAACCATTAGAATTTTGAACTCATATTTCGTTATTGTTTAATTACATACTTTTAATTAGTATATTAATAATTTACAAACTTCTGTTAAAATTAGTAAATAAATGAATTATTTACTAATTTTTGTACAACCCTAGCACGCTTTTGAGATAGCGAGTAATGGCGACTCATATTTGTTATTGTGTAGTAAATAAATCATTTTTATACTTGTGTTTCATTTATTGACATTTTTTTTAAAACCCTAGGATTTTTTTTAGATATCGACGAGGTGATCGTAAACAAAAAGTAAGTATTTGAGTTTACGCAATAGGCACATTTCCTTGCGTAGAGATAAACACACTTCCTACTGAATTTGCAATTATTTTATTGAATGAATATTTTACGAATTAGAATAAATTTTGGTAGTGAAATTACAAATAAATAAATAGTTGGAATTTTAGGTAAGTAGAATACAAAAATGTCAGATGTCAAATGATAGAAAAACATAAAAATTGTGTCTCAACTACTCTTATTAATCTATTAAAAAGAATCAACAGCTAGTTTCCAAAAATTCAACGTTATTGTTATGCTGTAAATATTCAAGTTCAATAACAATTTCTCAACGTGGAACGTTTGTTGCAAAACATTTTGAAAATCGCGCTCTCTAGGTCATTCATCCGCCCCGTCGGATGTTACATTAAACTTTGGCGCTGCGGTCGCTCGAAATCGAGATCTCAGGCCAACAATCTACACCCTTAAGGGCCGACAGAGCACTCGCATTCCCTTCTAGTGATGCAGGTGTCCATTGACGTCGGTAACCACTTAGCATCTGGTGGGCTGCTTCTTTGCAACCTCTTTTCTATAAAAAAAAAGGAGTAAAAACAGGAACATAATCAAAAGATACAGCAACTAATACGGTAGTTGATTGTGCTTCAAATTGATCTGTTTTAAGGCTCGTTCAACAACCAGAGACGAAAATAAATTCGTATTAAATACAATTCATCAAGTTCATTAAAAATTAGGTACAATTGTGAGCTTGAGGATACTTGATGTGGGGTGTTATCGCTATCTATCAAGCGTGACTGTAATGGTGCTACTGTGATTAACATTAACATAGTAGTGAGGCCCTTTACTAACTCGTTTACTAGTTAATTTACTAACAGATTTAACCCTGTAACTCATTTTTTCTTGAATTTATTGTTATTTCTTGGGCTGATTTCTATTATCTTAATTATGAAAGCAAAGCAACGAGCTGGTTATTGATATTTGAAAGCAAGCTATAATAGATAGCATATAGAGAATGCATACAACCCACCCAGTCCTGTTGTATAGCAGGTCGGCGGCAGTGGTGGAGAGTGCGGGGCGTTCCTGGTGCGCGGCGGAGGGCGGCGGCTCCGCGAACGGGTTAGGAAGCGGCGGCGAGGCCTCCGCGGCGTTCGCGGACTGACACCGCGCGGTCACGTCGCAGCACCGCACTAACACCGACACCACCTGCACAATGCAACACTACCGCCACGTTATGCATACCCCGCAGTGTACACGGGCTCTCTCTTACCACCGACACGGAACATGTTTAAAACATCTGAAACATTTGTCAAGTTGCGCGCCGCGTAGTAGGAGGTCATTAAAAAAAAGGTTTTATTATAATTTGAGGTTATTAAAAATATTTTGACGAACCTTCATAAAAAAATATATTGAATTTATAAAACGCTGACATTTCTAGGTTAACAGGGGGAATGGCGTAGTGAAAGAGGAAATGACTTTACGGTTCTCTCGGTGTTTGACTTTTTTGCAATAGGTTTTTTTCATAACTATTGTCCATTTCTATTTATTATTTATTCTACGCGTAGTTGCCAACTACATGCGTGGCGCGTTCCGCGCCCCTGACGCGTGGTCATAACCCTGTACTTAGTAATAAGAAATACGAATTATTTTATTTTATATTTAAAGTAGGTAAATTTAAGACTATTTTTATATTATTATTTTATTTACAATATTGCATAACCAGTGGTCCTTCTCACTATCGCTTAGCATTCCTAGTTCCACGTCACGAATAGCAACGGAGTAAAGGGAGGAAATCCGGGTGAGGGAATTACAAAATCAATGGATTTTTGACGCTTTTGATAAATGAAAAGAGGTATTTCGTTCAATATTTTTTTTTGTTTTCGAAGTTATTGACTCTGACGTCGTGACAAATTCGTATTGAACCAAAATTCATTGTTTTAATTGGTTTAAAGCATTATAATTTATCAGCTGAGTTGCGGGTAGCGGGAGGGGAGAATGCAGTAATTAACCGAACGCTCACGCAGATGCGACACGAAACAGTCTTTGCCTATTTCCATTTTATCTCTGAGAGTAAACTATTTAAAAAAAAAGATCTCGGTAGTTTGCGCATTTATAGTGAAATTATATATGTACCTATGAATACCTACATAATAAGAGTGGATTAAAGTAAAACACTAATGTAATATAATTTCAGCTATTAAAATACATATAGTATATACGCATTACAGTTGATAATTAAGAGTAAGTAAATTATGGACGTAGTTATGAAATGCCATGCCTTCGGAAGACGTTTGTCCTTTGGCATTTTCATAAATATACTGTTTCCATTAATCAATATGTAAACAAAAAGAAATATAACCAACTATGTGCAAACATTTATTTTCTACCTATTTTCATTATTAGGAAATTGTTTCATCTGAATGAGTGTTTCTAATATTCTAAGTCAATGTGGTTGATGGTAATCGCTCTCGCTACTCGCACTTACATGATTAAAGTAAGAGTAGGCGAGAAAGACATACTAAGGTGGTTGACGAATGACTTTAATTTACGACAATATCTCGGTTTTGTAAGAAAATACAAAATAAATGAGTTAATTACATGAAATGAACTTCAAATGACTTAAATACAGCGCACGTGTTAATAATAACAACATTATATGTCCCACATTAAACTAAACATGTAGTATTTTGTTGATTGAATCGTTTGATGTCAATTTGATGTATTATATAACAAAGCACTTCTCTCGCTTGGGCGCGATCGACTAAAGGAGCTGTGGACAATTGACCGTGACATAATGAGCATTTTTGTAGTACCTATTGCGCCTCTTGTCTAGTAGAATACATAGAATTCATTGCCCATTTTCAATACGTATGATTATCCCTAAAATATTTACAAACTTAATTTCATAACTTGGTAAAAATCTTGAATTGCTGACATTTTGAAGAACGTCCCAACTGTATATAACACGTATAACTAAAAACATAACAAAATAAGGGAGCAATAATAGCAATATCATACCTGGTGTACTTTTGCTGATTCTGGATACTGGTATTTTCCCATTGACGATGATGAATCATCCATGCACACCGATAGAACAATGTCCAGGATTTTTAACTGCAATAATCAAATATTATATAGGTTGAATTGCAAACTAAAACGTACACTTACAAAAATTATGTAGGTACAGTGCGTCAAAAAAGAGAGGAAATTAATTATTGTGAAAGAAATTTTTTTGTATCCCTAGCAAAACTATGAAGTGTCAAACTCACGTAAACATTGGCCCCCGTGGTTACGTTTTGAAACTATTCGTGGTGGTGTTCGAGCAATAACATATGGTTTTTATGCGTTGTATGGAAAAGTTTCGAGCCGGCAAACTACTGACGAGTTTGGACGACGTTTATAAACATACAGCGGATATGACAGGTATTTAATACATGTTTGTTTTTTTACATAACGATTTAGGCTATGTTCACATGACAAGCGCTTAACGCCCGTTATCAAAACGCTCGTTTACAACTACACGAATTTTATTCAAGGCGTACACGTAAGTAGCCTTACATGAATACTACCATTTTACCTAAAAAAAAACTAAAATGCATATAGATATTACGTTATTTTTCTATATCCGTAATATGTTGAGGTTATACCAACCACATAATTAAATGACAGCTAATTAAAGCGCGACTAACATGATTTTGATACTTGAGAGGTCATTTATATGTTGCTCCAGGTAAATACCGCTCGAAAAATTGTTTTGGATGGAAAGCAAAGTTTGACACGCCTGCTAAACATGGGAAAAGGTTGTCCTAGGAAAGACTTGGACGATTTTGATATTTGTGCAATCCGGCAGAAAGATCACTTTTTATGCTGTTCAAAAAGAAATGTCGATGCTGTCGAAATTATTAGCAGTATTGAAAGAAGATATTGCCGCCTATGATGGAAGTCGGGAGCATTAAAGAAAACTGTTAATTTAAATTGGTTTTAAATATAAAAGATGCCGTTCAAATAGACAAGTACTTTTGGAGAGATCAAATATAGTAGCCAAAAGGGAGAATTATTTAAAAGTTATCATGGAGAATAGAAACCGAGGATGTAGACGATTGATACTGAGGGTGTGGTGCAAGATAATCGAAAGAGAAAAGATGGATAATAGTACATGCAGGTAATGAAAAGGGATTTGTGCTAAATGCTCTCTTATTATTTAGTGCAACGAATAAACAGGAGGAGGACTACCACTCAAAATTGAACCGCCATAACTTTACAAAATGGGTAAAGTTTGATACCAAATATCCAGTACCCATCCATAATTGTAATGGATAAATGCACCAAATCATTCGGTAGTAATAAATAAAGCCCCTACATCTGTTACCGAGACTGCTGATATTAAATTATGGTTGCAGGAAAATAACATAGATTTTGACCCATTATTGAGAAAGCCAAGTTCGCATCGGAATTTAAAGCCGACGAAGCTGATTTAACAGCACAACCAACTCACAGGCAAGCATTGTGCCTAAACCAATTGCAGAAAGCATTCCTGGTGTTGAGTATTTAGATTTGACCTCTTATCAGACTAATTACGAAAAAGAAATTATCAATTTCCAGGTTACTTTTATTACAATACTGGTAGGTTAAAAAATGACTATTTGATATGTTTTCTATATTACTTAGATCAATTGGAATAAATGCTTCTAATATATTTTTATGCATCTTCTAACTAAATAACAAATCAAATTGTATTATAGCAAGAAACCAAAGTTTACGCCCGTCAACTCCTAAAAAATAGCTAGAACTAAAATAAATATTAATCGGTATCAAAATTGGTTAGTATGTCGTATACGTGTCGTATACGTATACGTCGTAGATACACGACGGTGGCAGCGCCCTCGTTTTTTGTCAACTCTTTTTTGTCGCACTGAACCTACAATCAATCTTCTGCAATATTTTTAGAATAAAATAAAAACATCAAGTACAAGAGCAGGAAGTATACATAAGATTTGACTCCACTTTTGAAATCGGTATACGTGGGGAAAAGACCTATTTTTGTTTAAAATATCATGTTTTATTTTATTTGGGATTTTTTTTGTATTATTTATACAAAATAACAGCAATTAAAAAAACATCAGACAATTGACATATTTTGACCTTTCATTGTTGTCTTTAATTTTTCACCGGGTGGCTACAAAACGACGAACTAAATATATCGGCGCAGTCAGTTAACGCGAGCATCAAAATAACACCTGCGCGCGCTATCGAAAATACCATGTGCGTCGAGCTATCGAAAATACTATGTGGGTCGCACAGCTGTTCGAACCCAAACGCTATAAATTAAACGACGGCCGCTCAGCGATATGAAGAAGTGTGCTGGCCGTCAACCGAACCAACCTTGACCTGTGCAACCTTGACACTGAATCAGTTATATTACGGAGTAAACGTGATCAAATTATTGTAATTGAAAATATCTCTTGAAATTTGTAAAAAAGGAACAAAGCTGGTGAAGTATTTTATTTACTTTTTGTCAATTAATTGAAGTCAATTGATTAAAATAGATTTCATTTATTTGTAGATTAAAAAAAGTTAATGTTTAAGTCAATCCGAGAAGTATATATTAAACTATATTAGATTTCATTTGTTTATTAAATTATTACATTAAAAGTTAATGATTAAGTTAATCAGAGAAGTATTTAATTAAACTAGATTTCATTTGTTTGTTAAATATATTATTACATTAAAAGTTATTTTTATCTTGAGAAGTGTTTATTTTCATTCACTGTAGATTTTGATTTAAACTTATTAATTAATTTTGTTAACATAATCAATCTCATTGTTCTATTTTGCCTTTACTAAGTTGCTTAAAGACAAAATAAATGGCTATAATAAATGAATATGTATTTTATCTCTTTTAAATATACTGAATCAGATTTCGGCTATTAAACGAGGTGCAGGTGAAATTAAGAGACATGTTATTACGTTAATTAATTGACATATTTGTCACTTAATATGATATGTAAGTGATATGTCATCTCATAAGCAAAAGTTGGAAGCATTTAAAAATGTCACGCGCTGCGTACCTAACGCGTGGCGCCCCGCATCGCATCGCACTGGAAAACCGCGACAACGCAAATTACAGACGAGAGGTCCGCAATTTAACGCAATAATTTAAGTCAGTTAAGTTAGCTGTAGACATTCAATTCTTCACGTCGTCTGACAGGGAATAACTCTAATATACGTCCGATAACTGCGCCTATTCAACGCACATTGAGGCGGGTCGTGTGGCAGCGGATAACATCGGCCCATACATACGGCTGGCAAGCGATCCACCAGTGCGTTGCGGCCCACCTCAAGTGTGCGATGGTTTATACAAAATGTATGAAGATGATTTACGAGGATTTTTATAATGCGATGCGTTGCGGTAAGGTCTGCCGTAATATGCGCGAACCTAAGAGCACTGTTGTGTTTACCCTGAGCAGCTGATGTTTCTCGGCGAGCCCGAGCAGCGCGTACGCGTGGAACAGGTTGAAAAGTAGCGGCAAGTGGCGGTGGTGGTGGGAGTCGTGCGGCGCGGCCAGCGCGCGCGCGGCGCACACCACCTGATCCGACAGCGACGTCGCCTCCTCGCGCGTGGTGCACGAACCGTACCCGCTGCTCACTGCCCACACACGTGCATTCTCGAATAAGGGCTGGGGCCGACCAGGCGAAGCAAGCACAGCGCAACGCGGTTATCATTAATAAAAAACAATCAACTTTGTCGATATTGGAATAAGATCAAAAATTCACCAATGTACCTACCAGTCTTCGAGTGTGTTAAAATGGACGTAGGTGGTGGGTGCGTTGTCAATTTTTTGATTTTATTCCAAAGTCGACAAAGTAGATCGTTGTTTGTTAATGATAAACACGCTACGCTGTGTTCCGCCTGGTGTGCGCCACCCCTAATGCTCACTACCATGTACCACTTTCCGTTCTGCAACAGCAAAAGGGCGGTATCGCAGTTGCAGCGTGACTGCAACGATAGTACCGTCATGGCAACCGCAATGTTTAACGGAACAAATTTTGGCGTAAAACAATATCCATTTATGTACTATGCAATGCATTGCAATGCAACCACCCCTTTAGTATCCACTGCTGGTCATGGGCCTCATTAAGTACATTTTCTTGTGTATGTACATGTGAAAAATCACAATAGGGTACTATTGTGATTTTTTACAATAAGCCATGTCTACCCATAAAAAAACTATAAAACTATAACATACAACTATAATACAAACCTGGTGGGTCTTGTGCGGAGAAATGCGCTAAGAAGACTATAATTTTCATAAAAACTAATCGCACTTCAGCAGAAGGACAGGAAAGAAGATAGTCACATAACCTGGAAACAAGCAAAAATTTGTTATTGATAGTGTAACAAAAATAATCAAAATACAGTAGTTATAGTTGCAAACCTGTGTGGATGCTTGAAGAGATCTGTTGCAAACCACGCTCGGACGGCCTGGGAACACCGTAAATGCTGACAAAGAATTTCGTGCCTGAAACACATATGAAGCATATTTACGTACACAAATACAAATAATATAATACAATTAAATACAAGATTAATTTGTATTTGTTACCAATCAGCAGCAGGACCACGTAGGGTTTTCTTTGTATGAAAACCAACTTGAAATAAAAATCTAGTTGCTACTTGCACTGCTAACTTTGACATTTCTTCGTGTTCCGGGCCCTGAAATGGAATATTTTTATATGACAATTTAAGTAGATAACAAAATCATGGTGATTAGGTAATATAATTCAAACATTTTGTAATTGTCTTAAATTGTATGACTCGAAAATTTTGTAATGTAAAGTACACAAAACAAACAAACAAACAAGGCTAGTGCTAAACAAGGTACAATGCTATTGCTTTTTTACTTCTAGTCAAAGTTTTGCTTAATAATGAGCCTTGGTTGATTAGAAGTTACGATTATTGCCTTGTTAATCATTGTATAGAATAACATTTGTTAGGAAAAAATGTGGAAACTTACAGAATATGAGGAAACCAATTGTTATTTTTGTGTTAATTATAAAATTCATGGATTTGATGTGTTAAATAGAACAAATGTAACATACCCATACAGCACTCTGTGAGCCCGGTGGTAGTTGAAGGCGCATACAACACAGTTTCTTCATAAAATTAAAATGCTCAAGACTAAATTGATCTTGATTGTGAGAAAATGCAATATTGCCGCGTCGGACTGACAGCCAGATTGGTCGTGGTATGGCACTTTCCCTAAAAATAAAGAATGTGTCAGTATTGCAGTATAGTTTTGAATAATAATATGGAAATAAGAATAATGTAACTTTTCATTACTTGAGTGTGATATTCTTCATGGATTGTTCAAGAGTAGAGTTCTCTAGTGCGTCTTTCCTCGTGTAAAACAGCATATAGGCGTTCCACCACCGCTTCTGTCGTTTATATGACACCCTCTTTAACATAGGATCGAAAACCTGTAACATTGTGGAAGATTACCACGTCACGCGTAAACAATGTTGACATGAAACATTGTTTACGCGACAATACAAATTCTCTTATATTTTTTCGAAAATTAATTAAAAGAATACCTATAGCCTAGGCTAGAATTTGAACTAGTATGTTCTTTTGGTCCATATTCGTAATCGTTTCACATAACCAGTTACGAAAAAAGATTTTTTTTTTCTCTTTATCGTAACTAGTTATGAAAAAGGAATTTTATGTCTACGTTCGTAACCAGCTACGAAAAAGGAAGTATCTTTTCTCTGTTTCACAACTAGTTGTGAAAAAGGAATACTTTGTCTACTTTCGTAACCATTTTTCGCAAATCTTTGGTTAATCTATTTACATTTCGAATCCATTGAATTTATTCCAACAAAACATGGTGGTATTAAATTGCTCTGTGGCGGAAATGTGTTTTGGATCTGCTACAACATAAGTAATGAAAGTAATGACTGGCTAATGAGCAATGAAAATATCATAATAAAAGAAAATTTTCACGATGTGCACTGCTTACCAAATACTGCAAAAAGTACCATTTTATTTTTTTGTGGTCGAGTAAGATACTTTTTCGTTTATTTATGTTATAAGAAATTAATTTTCGAGTTAAGTAAGATAATATTTTTTCACTTGTTTTAAGAACAACAAAATTAAGTTAAGTAAGATATCTTTTCGTTTTATATTTTAAAATTCTAATAAACTATTATAAAGTATAATTATTTAAGTTTGATTTTTGCCTAAATTGAATTCAATTTTGAACGGTTTTAATCATGAAGTCCATTTATATAAATAGATTAACCAAAGAGTTAAAAAAACACACTTGAATGAATGGGTGATGAAAAGAGAAAAATGATTTCCATTTTAGTAGCTATTTGGTTCCGAAAAATGGTTACGAAAGTAGACGAAATATACCTTTTTCACAACTAGTTGTGAAACAGAGAAAAGGTACTTCCTTTTTCGTAGCTGGTTATGAACGTAGACATTAAAATTCCTTTTTCATAACTAGTTATGAAAAAGCGAAAAAAAACATCAGCGCGCAGTGTCTCACCTCGCCCATGTACTCGCCGCCGAAGCACTGCGTCTTCATCTCGTCTTCGTCGTGCATAGCGCACTCGGCCACGTCGCCGTCATCCAGCTTCACCCATCGGCCCCCCTCGCTGCCGTTGTCTCTGTGATAATGTATTAACAGCACGGTTCCAGATTATCCAGATAATTGGATTATTATTGTTAATAATTTTCATGATAATTATCAGTTAATCATCAGATAAATAGGTACCAACCAATCTTTACTTGAGTGAGCATTTCTATCACATTTCACACTATCGTAGGCAATACTCATATTATAAAGACGAAGCGTTTGTTTTGTTTGTTTGTACAAGGTAGTCACAAAAGACTGGTTAACCGATATAAAAAAAAATTCGCTGTTGGATTGCTATGATTTTACTAATATAGGGTATATTATAATGTCTCGGGAAATAGTTCCCACGGGAATATTACGAGCAGCGCGGCAAGAGTTCAGCTAATTTATTAATAAAACACACAATATTAAAAAAATCGCGAATGTGAATGAGAAATTGACGAGGGGCGTATGAAATATTTTTGAGTTAAATCATCACAAGATAATTATCAAAGCATTATTATCAAGATAATTATCAATACATTATTATCAAGATAATTATCAAAACATTATTATCCAGCTAATTATTACTGACAATTATTTACCGTTTCATACCCTGATTAACAGTAGGTACAATGCAATTATCTAAAGTTCCTATCGGCATATCTCGATTTTTATCGGAGCAGTTCGGAAGTGCCACTATAACAAACTATGCGAAGTACATTGCTGCCTTTTAATACAATATCAAGCATCACCTGATAGTTTGGAAGAAGCTATTGTAAGTCATCAATATGATGACTTAGAATATACAGAGTTGTTACTTACATTTACGAATTCGGTCACCTTTGGAAAGATTATAAAATTATGTATTATTCTTCAGAATCAACTATAGTCACTTTCGCTATCTGAATCGGAAACATGAATTATAAAGCTGTTACTAAATATGTCGAGTTTTTCATTAATGTGTCAGAAATTCTTCTCAACATTTAATGGCGTGATTACAGACTTTCGTCCATTGTTCGGATCCCATCATATCTATTTTTTTCTATTAAGTTTCTTCACGGTGGTTTTATTCATTTCTGTGTTGTTTATTTCCTTTAATTGGGCCCAGATGTTTTCGATCGGATTAAAATCCGGATTTTATGGTGGCAAACGAATTGCGGTGTGTCCATATTCTTGAAGAGCTTTATCAACATTAAATTCGGAACAGTTTCCTTTGTGACGTTTTATTATGTCATAAAGTTCAGGCTTCTTGGCATCTAAAGTAAAAGGAATATGATGCCTTTGTATCCACGTCACCATATCGCCTTTTATGCTATTAGAATTAGGTGGTTTCTCTACAAGTCTGTTATGGTAAGACGCGTTATCAATCACATCAATTATCAATTGGGGAAAGTTGGGTATCAATTGCTTTCGTAATCACTTTATTTCTCCTCACTTTATTCATATTTCTCCGAATTCGTCTCATTGTGGTAATTAGCCTCAAGGTCTGCCAATTGGTCTAAAAAAGCACCAGGTACAAAGCCCCTTTCGTTACCGGCGTGAACAATTATAAATCTTTGACCTTTGGAAATGGGTTGTTTCAAATGTTTATTGGCTGAATCTTTATTGTGATTATTATAATCGGTTTATTGTGAATATACGACTATTCTGTATAAACAATGTTTTACCAGCAGCTCTTAATGTCCTTATTTCGCTGAGGTATTTTATTCTTTTTAACCGAATGTCATGTCATGTTTTTCCATCAATTTTCATTTTATTATATTCTGTTTTTCTAAATCGGATCCCCATATCTCGAATGATATTTCGAAAAGTCGAAATCGATGTCATCTATTAACATCCGAGTATGAGTTCAGAGTAGGTAATTCTTTAAATCTCAAATGGAAATCATATAAATTCGTCGTATTACACTGTAATCGAAATTATTTAGCTTCAAACGATATTTCTTGCTTGGTGCTCCTTGGGTTCTTGTTTTTGCCGGCTCTCTTTTCAAATTCTCATTACACTTATTCTTGAAATCCCCGCTGCTTTAGCAACTCTTTGTGTTACCATCTGATAATAATTATTTTAAGTTTTTTAAATAAAGCAGCTTCTTTACAAAAGTATTTATATACGTTAATTACAATTTCAAGAGACTGCAACAAGCGGTTTACCGCTTTTTATACTGGTTTAGTTGACGCCATGGTAATGTAGGTATTGTTATTCTTCTTGTTTATTATACAACAGAGCGATAACAGTCTCCTATTATTCGTCTTTATTGAAAAAGAAAGTTCTCGTCAATTTTATTATATTATAACAAAAACAAAGTAAAATAGATAACAAACTGCAACACTGATAAAGGAAGTATGAGGTCGATAAGGAAATGTATTGAATATCTATTATTAAATTCATTTTGTTAATACAAAATTGCTAACCGATAACTACAAACACTGTTCCATTTTTAAGTAACTATCTTTTTATTATTGCCCGTGGTTTGATTTAATGTTTTAATGCAAAGAGATTTAATATTATATTTCAGTCACATTTAACACGCGAAATTTAACCACTTATGTCACACCTTCATACAAATGAAGTGTAGTAGGTTTAATAACTCTATGTATAAAAACGAGCTTTGTCGACTGAAACCGGAATATGCCGACGCGATTTCTTTAGATAATTGTAGTGTATATCTGATATTATGTCAAACGTCAATGTCAAAGTAACATGTCAGAGCGTGTGTCAGTGAACACCCACCTGAGCAGGACGTAAGAGTAGTAGTGGCCCCCGGAGGCCTGTCCGGAGTGCACCACGATGCCACTCAGTTCATAGTGCGTCTCGGGCGTACGCTCCTCCCCGCCCTCCCACAGCGTGGCGTCGCCTTCGGCGCGCGCCAGCCCCCAAGCTGGAATATACATCATCGAGGTGACATTTGTAGGCTACGGAAACGACGCGAGACTGGTTATCTATACAGACTATACATACATATAATAAAATCCTAAGAGGCGTGTTTGTACATAAAATATTTTTTTGAAAAAAATATTGTTGCAATAGGTATTATACTCCAGCAACGATAAAGAACCCAAACAGCAATTATTATAATTCTTGTCTGTCTGTCTGAACGCGTATCATGTAAAAGTCACTGGACAAAATTTAATGAAACTTGGGATAGTTATAACTGATGACCTGGATTAACATTTAGGGTACATTTTATCCAGATTGGTTATAGAGTTCCAACGGGAACCACTGAAGTTCACGCGAACAAAGTCGCAGGCACAGCTAGTAAATTCATATATAAATAATGCCATGCTCAATGGGCACACTAGGATTCCCTGTGACGTGGGCCCAGAGACACGCACACCCAGACCTAAACAAACATTTGTCTTTAAACAAATGAATATCCGACCGGGAATGGAAGCCCGGACTTTTTGCACAGCAGGTAAAGTCACTACCAACTGCGCCAATCGGTTGTCTAATAAAGCGGTTGCGTGAATAGTAAAAGTTTCGCGAATGCAAGTAAAATTATTCCATGTTTCACAGCAAAGATCTGCCATGGGCCTAAACCATTTACAATTAATTAATCACGGATTACACAGCTAGCTCATCAAAAAGGAACAAGGATATATATACATAGATGCTGCTGCCAACCATACTCTAAGCCGATAAGTCTGAGGCATCAGACACCTCAATTAACGATTAAAATAAGATGATATTGCGCAAAGGTTCTTTTCAGAACTGTGTATTCTCCGTTTAATTGAGAGTGTCTACATCCTGGCAACACAAGTAGCTACACATCCAAATGCTGTCATTTGTATGTAGCATGACGTAAATAACGTCAATTGCATTTCATAAGCTATCGAGTTCAATCACATTTTACCTTTAATTATTCTCTTTAGTAAGTGGTCCTGTGGCAAGCAGTATTTGACTGGTCAAAATCAGATAATCGTAATGCAATTTATTGCGTTCTAAAAGAACCATGCTCTACAACTAGCCTCTGATGTGTATAGCAAAATTTTTGTATTCAATAAATATTGATATAAAGGAGCAAGCATTGATATTCATATTCAAGCAAAGTATAAATTAACTTTGGAAGCAGTTGTCACAAATTTACCTGTATAAGGTTCGACATCCAAATCTCGTGGAAACTCAAAATAATCGTTGAATTTTATCGCGCATACTTTTTCAAAGTCGTATTCGAACCTTTTCAGCTGTATTACTAGGACTGGTGGTAATTTGTTTAAACATAACCGCTTCACTGTGACAACCTAAAAGCAGGTACAAATACGTTAGATCTGGTTATTTTTTCCAATAATGATAATCTCAGTATAATAAAAGAGTCAGTTCAGGAAGAATATTGTAAAAGACATTTACATATTGTAAAAAATAACGCATATTTTAATAACTTCTTAGATCCATAAGGCAATAAATTCGTTTATTGCCGTTTATTGACGCAGAACAAAAAAATCATAATGATTTTTTGTTCTTCGTCGCTTACGATGTTCTTCCAAAAAAGGCTAATAAGTGCGTACCTTTTTATTGCACTTATCACAATGGTAAGCATCGGCACCCTCTAACAATTCTCCTCTAACGTACGCTTCCAGAGATTCCTGTAGCCTGGACATATTTCTGATATCGAGCGAAACTACACTGAATGGCTCTTCTTTACAGTACCTGTAAAAATATCACATATAAAGAATAGTAAAAACTGAAAGAAGACGTTAACATGACAATTTACAATTCAAAAAGCAATATCTTACCTATGTGGGCATCCCTTACAATTTTTTTGATCGGAATATGTGCCACCCATAGTTTTAGCCATAAGCTGTTCCTGTCCCAACGACTTTAGAGCTTCATCTAATGACTCCACCAATGACATAAAAAATTCTACAGCGTCTTGTTGCTCTCTTAAATTCACAGGTTCACCCTGTAGCCTGAAATCGATCAACAGTTGGCTATAATTACATGGTCTCTTATACACGTATGCATTATGTATTACATTAAGCAGTGTTGTGATCGTACCTGAAGTGCGCCCACAGTCCTCGCGGCACATAATACTGTAACTTGCTATAATGTAAGTGTGCAAATATGGCTTGAACTTGCTTTAAAATTGTAATATTGTAGTCAGTATTATTCTGAAATAGAAAATATTGTTCATTCTTAATGTTTTGTTAAAGAATTAGTAGGTCTGTTTCAAAGAAAAATAGTTACCTCAATATTGTTTTCTACAATGGAGTGGTGATGGTGTTCGAAAGAGAAATCCTCATTGGGATCTGTAGCAGCTCCTAAAAAATAAATATAAATTATGCGGATGCGGCTACAAAAACACAAGTACTGTTGGATAATGTAAAGCATTTCGATGGTTGTTTAGTTTAGTAATAATAGGTCCTTACATATGAAATTGGCGTTTTGTCGAACTGGCCACTTTGATCACAAATATCTGGCATTTGGTTAGGAATTCCAAATTCAAATTTATTTCAAACTAGCTGTGCACGGCCACGCGTTGCTGTGGTTGCCCAACAGATGGCGCTTACCCAGTTTTTACCTGTTTTTGGGTAAAAAGCATTTTTGTTTAAATTTCGATTCGAGTATTTTCGATTTATTTCAATATATTTCTAGATTAATTTTCTTTTTTTTTTCCGTGAATTTTTCAGATATTTTAATAGTTATTCTGCTATTCGGGGCGTAGAGGAATCCAACAAATCAGAGAACATTGAAATCGGTCCAGCCGTTCTTGAGTTATAAATGGTGTAACTAACCCGACATAGTTTTATATATATAGATTTAGGTTTCTGTATTTGTGTTTCGAATTTAGTGATTCATTTGTTTTCGAGCCATTTGATTTTTCTTTGACATCGTTCTGTTCACAATATGGATGGAAAACTTAAAATATCGCGTTATTTACGAATACAAGTTCCACCGTGGCACCAGCGCTACAGAAACAGCTCGAAGGATTAATGATGTGTATGGGGAAGCTACTGTAAAAGAAAACACGGTACGTTTTCGTTCTGGAAATTTTGACCTACAGAACAAACCTCGTGGACGGCTGGAGACCCTAGTTGACAATGAAGAATTAAAAGTGATCGTGGAAGCGCATCCATCGCAAACCACGTCAGAGTTAGTGGCTTCGGTGTGAGTGATAAAACAATTTTAATTCACTTGAAACAAATTGGAAAAGTGAAAAAGCTCAAAAAATGGGTACCGCATGAATTGAGTGAAGCAAACCAACAAACACGCGTCGAGTTCTGTGTTACATTACTCAACCGTCACAATAACGAGGGGATTTTAAATCGTATCGTTACTTATGATGAAAAATGGATCCTGTACGATAATCGGAAACACTCATTACAATGCCTCATTCCGCTCCGGATCGCGCTAGCGATCGGAAGTCCCCTGCTCCGCTGCGGTTGCCGTAGCCGCCGTCGTCGTAGCTGCCGCCGTAGCGCCGAAGCCCGCGATTTGAAATCAAAAGTTGCCTTTCTCAAGGCGGCGGCTGATTCCGTCAAAACCACTGCAGTTCCGCAACTGCAGTTTTGCCCCTTCTGGGAAAATCCACAGTTTCGTGGTCCTCGGTGGATACCTAACGGAGCCGACGAACCGAGTGGGGTGTTGACCCAATCACACCCGCCGAGCCCCTTCAGGGTGAGGCAGTCAATTGGACGGGAGCTAGCAAACCTGCCTTGGGGGGTCTCCTAGTCGGCCTAGTCTCTGGTTTCCTTCCACAGCTTGCACCTAGTGTCGGTCGGGTGTGTCTACACCCTTCGCACTAGACCCCATAGGGCTCCGTCGCATAATAAGATTGGCGACGGATTACAAGCTTAGGGCTCACCAGTAGGCACTCACCTCCCTGCTTCACCCGCAGGAAGGGTTACACAACCCCGGGCGCACCTACCCGGGAGGACAGAGATAGCGACAAGTGCGCTATCTCTTTCTCTCTCTCCCCCTACCCCAGCCAGCTATGGCGTCGCTACTGAGCGACGCAACGATAGTTGCGCTCTTAAAGGCTTCCCATCCGGAAGTCTTTAAAAATATTTGCCTTACATTGGCCCCAGCCCCCTCCAAACCCGCACCCGCGGCTCCATCCGAGAGCCCCGCGTCCCCGGACTCTGTCCACGAGCAGGAAATCGACTCCCGCGACACCTCCCAGGAGGACATGGACATAGTCCAGCCCTCCTACGACTCCGACTCCGCATCTGAAGCGGAGCTCTCCCCGCTGAATCTTCCGACGACGGCTTCACCGTCGTCGGCAAGAAAAGGAAGAGGCCCACAAAGACCTCCTCCCCTACCCCCGCCGCACCCCCGAAGTCCGCTAAGTCGGACTTTGTAGCCCAGCCTGGCGCGGCTTCCCGCTCTCGCCAGAGCACCCCCCAGCCCCCGCCCGCGGTCCCCCGCACCGAAAAGCCCCCTCCCCCTGTCTTCGTCCAAGACAAAGCTCGTTGGGAGCACGTGCGCGCCGCCATGGAGATGTTAAAGATCTCCTTCACAAACGCGACCAACACTGCTGTGGCCATTAAGGTCCAGGTCCCCTGCTCCAAGGACTTCAGGTCCTTAACTGCCTATCTTCGGAAGGAGAAAATCTCCTTCCACACCTACGCCACCGAAGAGGAGCGTCGTCTCCGCGTCGTGGTCCATGGCCTCCCTCCCCAATTGGGAGAAGATGAGATCCTCGAGAATCTCAAATCCCAAAACCTCCCGGTGCTGGAAGTGCACCGTCTTTACAAGGGGCGCGACAAAACCCCTTTCAACCTAGTACTGGTTGTCCTTCCCCTCACCACCGAGGGGAAGAAAATCTTCGACGCCCGCACTATCTGCGGGCTCTCTGGCCTCTCTTTCGAGGCCCCCCACAGGCGTGGCGGTATTGGGCAATGCCACAATTGCCAATACTATGGCCACGCAGCCCGCAATTGTTACTCCCGCCCCCGTTGCGTAAAGTGCCTGGGTGACCACGGCACCATCAGCTGCACCCGTCCCAACGGCGCCGAGGACCCCCCTGGCTGTATTCTCTGCGGACATGACCCACCACCTTCCCATGGTCCTACCAACCTTATGGTTATACGGACCGAAATCGTCGGGAGGTACGCGCCGTTCGCCAGCTAAGGCTATGTTGCGGCGCGTATCTACTCTGCCTCCCTACAAGTATTTTCTTTACCTATGTCCCTGAGCCACTCTCCCCTTTCTGGGGCTGTTAACTATACACTATGCGACTTCGACGCCGAGCAGCTCTCCTGGGCTCCTTATCTTATGCCATCGGTGTGCAAATTCCCGTAGCCTTCGGAAGTTCGCCTCAGAGGAGACGAGGTCGGCGTAAAACACCGGTCCCTCATCCTGTCGTGTGATTCCCTCTAACATTCTCTGTCGGTCTTCCTCATATAGAGGACAGGACCATAAGACATGGTGCAAGTCCTCGTCTTCCATGCCACACTCACACAAACTATTCTCGCATAGCTTCATGTCGTGAAGTCTCTTTCGAAAGCAACCATGCCCAGTGAGTATCTGCGATGTTTCATAGTCCGGCTCGATCCAACGCGATTTGAGTCGAGCCGCCACGTCCGGGAAAAATCTAAATAGCTCTCTGCCCTTGTCTTCGCCAACCCACCTTTCCTGCCAACTCGCCACCGTCTCATGCCAAATGGCCTGCCCCCTAGCACGCGCCTCCTCCCTGGTCGCGGACGAGCGCGCCAGTTCCGTTCTGCCAGCACGAACCACCTCGAGGTCCGCCGGAAACACGCCCGCCAGTACCGGGAGAGCGAGCGTGCTTACTGATCTATACGCCTTCGTCTGCAATATCAACGAAGGCCGCTGGGTGCGCAACAAGACGCTCCGAACGACGTAAAGGGACGCGCGCTCATACCAACACGCCGCGGCATAGGTGAGTGTCGCCACATACGTGCCTCGGTACAAGATCCTGAGGCCCCGGAATCGAATTCCCCACGAGGAGGCTGACACACGGGACATCTTCCCAAACGATTTAAACGCGCTATCACCTATGTACTTGGCGTGCTCCACGAACGATAGGCCCGAGTCCACCACCACCCCCAATACTTTGGCCGATGTGACACTCCCCACCGAAACACCGTTGAACCTAATAGTGGGTGGTCTCTGGAACTTCCCCCTGATAGTCATAGTTTGCGACTTTGCAGCGGAAAATTCCAGCCTATTACGGACCCCCCACTCACTAATGTCCTTGAGGACACTGACCGCCAGTGCCTCTATCTCTGCTCTAGATCGTGCCTCGATGAGGACCGTAACATCGTCCGCGTACGCCACGAGTTGAACTCCCGGCGGAAGCGGTAGTCGAAGCAGGTCATCCATCAGTAGATTCCATAGCGCGGGTCCCAGTACCGATCCCTGTGGGCATCCCATGGTGGAAACCTTCCATTCCACCCGGTTCCCGACGAACAGGCCCACCCGACGATTAGAGAAGTAGTCCGCCAACATCCTATAGATGTTAGGCGGACAGCCCCCCCTTTTGGCTTTGACCATGATCATCGGCCACCAGGCGTTATCGAAGGCCCCAGAGATGTCCAGAAATATCGCCTGTACGTATTTCGCCGACGTATACTTAGCCGCGCCTATTATTGTTCGGAGCGCCGACACTGTGGATTTACCTGAGGTAAACCCGTGCTGGCACTCGGATATCTGATTGCCAATCTGTGGAGCACTCAGAAGGAGTACTCTCTCCAAAATTTTGCCCAATACCGGTAGGAGCGTGATCGGGCGGTATGCCTTAGGATCAGACAGTGATTTCCCATTATTCTTAGGCAGCACTAACAGTCGTCCGTCCTTCCATACATCGGGGAAAATACCCTCACTGACACACTTGGCGACAACTGCAGAAAATTCCGCAGCTGCCACCGCCCATACATGCCTAAGAATCCTTCCCGTGAGGCCATCTAGTCCCGGTGCCGTGTTAGGCAACCGCCTGACTATGGCATCAAGAACATCCCTGGTCGGTGAAGGCGCGTCGGTACCAGAGGGTGGGAACGACGCCACTAAGCGGACCAGCCGATGATACTCTAAGTCCCGTGACGAGTCATCATCGGGACACAGAGCCCGGACCAGTCCGCTCAGGGCCACGTCAACACTCTCCGCATGCCCCTCCGCATACTTCAGGCCGTTGACGACATTACTCGGCGGCCGAACGCGGCCACTTGCTTCGCGGTATGCCAAGCCCCATGGGTCTTGGTTACCGCTGTCTGCAACTTTCCTGAAGTATGAGGATTCCGCGTCCTCCATCGCTCTTCTATATCGCGCTCTTGCCTCGTGGAACACTGCCTTCGCATTCTCCTCTCTATCACCCCCCAGACGGCGCAGCTTCTGCCACGCTCGCCTACTGCTCATACATTCCTTCCGGAGTTTATCCAACTCCGGATTCCACCACTCATAACCCGCTTCCTTATTCCTTCCTCTATTTCCCAGGCATTCCTCCGCTGTTCTCATTATCACGTTCGTAAAATCTCTGCATAGTTCAGGAGCGGGCTTACTCAAAGCGAGACGACCCATTCGCGCATGAATACCAGACCGGAATCGATTCCCAATGGATACCGCGATCCCGAAACCCCATTGGCTCTTCGCATGGCTCTGCACACCAAGCAGCCGGAATCTGCGGACAGCTGGGGCATCCCGCGAATTATCGCGGATGCCCTAAAGCGCCGCGGTGGCCTTCCAGGAGGGTCCCCGCTAGACCCCCACCCCCCGCCAAGCGCTTTCCTACGCAGGCGCCCCTGGCCCCCCTTATGTCGGTGCAAACAAAAGCACCAATACCTGCGCCTTCTGCGCAACCCACCCCAGCCGCAGTGCTCACACCCGCGAGCTTCCCCTCGCTCCCACCCAAACCTGCGCCGCAATCCTGGCGCAGAACCACTTCAGCCGCCCCTGCGCAGCAATCTTGGAGGATCACTCCAACCGCGTCTGCGTCGGCCCCCAAACCCGTCCCTAACGCCACCTCCTTCCAAAGCCAGGCTAGTCCTGGTCTAATGGAGGACCTGGCTCTAGTCCGCCGCTTCCTAGGGGCCATAAATCCCCAGGAAATAAAAAACCTAGCTCAAGCGCTCAGGTCCTGACGGAGACGCTCTAGCCCGTCTGGACCTTGTCTTCAAGTACGAGCACGTACTTAGCGCCCTCGGTCTCTTCAAGGCGTGTCCCTGAAGTCCCAGTCTCTGACTCCCCAGTTTCCAAAAACAACTAAATCCCAATGGCTAACACAGCTCGAATAAAGCCCTCTTCCCTGTCCGTCGCGTTTTACTACGCTGACGGCTACGGCTCCCAACGCACCCAGATCCAAGATTTCCTCAGAAATCACCAAATCGACATAATGCTAGTGCAAGAGACCTTCTTGAAACCTAGCAAACGCGATCCCAAAATCGCCCAGTACAACATTGTACGTAATGACAAATTGGCCAGCCGAGGAGGCGGCACCCTCATTTACTACATGATTCCTGCACTGCATTCCGATTCCTACCCCTCCACTGACTAACACCGGAGGCCTCGGTCTGTCGTATAGCTATGACAGGTCATCAACCTGTCACTCTGGCATCTGTTTATCTCCCCCCCGACAGAGAACTGCTCAGGACTGATCTCGAGTCGCTTCTCGACTTAGGTAACTCAGTCATCCTGGCAGGAGATCTCAATTGTAAGCACCCCAGCTTCAATAGTCATACCTCCACCCCTAACGGAAATCGCCTTAACAGACTCATTGACCTACTCGACTTTGACGTGATAGCTCCAATGACGCCAACTCATTACCCTGGTAATGTTACCCACAGACCCGACGTCCTTGACATTGCCCTATTTAAAAACGTTACCCTACGTCTAAACTCGCTAGAACCCCTCTCCGAGTTAGACTCCGATCATCGCCCCGTAGTCATGAAACTAGGACGACAGACCGATCCACCTCTCCAAGACAAGACGATTATTGACTGGACCAAGCTGAAAGAAGCCCTTAAGGCTTCCAGCTCTCCCCACCTCGACTCTATCCCCGACTACCTGACCAGTGCGGATGACACAAACACGGCGGTCTCTGGCCTCGGCAGCCATCTTAAGGATTTAATCCAAAGCTCCTCCAGGCGAGTCCCAGCGGCGAACGATCGCCGCTGGGAGTTGCCTGAGGACATAAGGGAGCTGATAAGAGACAAGAACGCAGCCATCCGTGCTTATGACTCTTTCCCCTGTGACGAGAATAGGCGTAGAATGCGAGCCTTACAAAGGGAAGTAAAGCATCGCATCGCTGAATTCAAAAATCACAGTTGGGAGTCCCTGTTGTCAGAGATTTCGCCATCACACACTGCCTACTGGCGGATGGCGAAGTCTATGAAAACAGACAATACAGCCTCGTTTCCCCCACTGACAAGACCAAACGGACCTCCCGCATTTGACGATGCAGAGAAGGCCGAATGCCTAGCCGACAGTTTGGAGGCCCAGTGCTCCCTTAGCCGTCAGCCGGTGGACGAATCCCACGTCGACTCGGTTGACGGAGAGGTGGGGCGTCGAGCCTTCATTCCCCCCTCTGACTCCCTTCTACCGGTTACGGTAACAGAAATCTAGGAGATTATCCAAAATCTCAAAATCAAAAAATCTCCTGGAATCGACGGAATACCCAACAAGGTGTTCAAAAGCCTCCCGATCCATCTGATCGCTCTCCTCGTGGCCATCCTCAATGCTGCCATGAGAAATCATCTCTTTCCAGTCGCCTGGAAAGAAGCCGTCGTCATCGGCATCCCCAAACCGGGCAAACATCGCTCGGATCCCTCTAGTTACAGACCCATTAGCCTATTGAATACAGTGGCTAAAATCTACGAAAAAGTCCTCCATTCTCGCCTGCTGAGTTACATTAACTCAAAAAGGCTTCTCATTGACGAGCAGTTCGGCTTTAGAGCCAAGCACTCGTGTGTCCAACAGGTGCACCGAATAACGGAGCACATACTCCCGCGTCTCAATCAAAAGAGGCCCTTCCGAACCCTAGCTGTCTTCTTCGACGTAGCGAAGGCCTTCGACAAGGTCTGGCACAACGGTTTAATCTATAAACTGTACCAACTGGAGGTGCCAGAAAGTCTCATTCTCATCATCAGAGACTTCCTTACCGATCGCACTTTTCACTACAGAGTCGAAGGCACTCTGTCTAGCCCCCGCCCAATCAGAGCTGGAGTCCCACAAGGCTCCGTTCTAGCACCCACGCTCTATTCCCTCTACACTACCGACATCCCCCTCACCCCAGGAATAGAGCTCGCCCTTTTCGCGGATGACACCGCCCTCTACGCCTCAGATAGGAACCTACGTATGGTATCTCTACGCCTCCAGCGCGCAGTCACCGCCCTAGGTGAGTGGTTTGCGAGGTGGAGGATAGAGATAAACCCGACGAAAAGTGCAGCCATGTGCTTCCCTTTTCCCAGGGCTAACGCTCGTAGGCCTAAGCTGTCCCCTCTCCCGATAACCCTTTTCGGTCAAACAATTCCTCTCGTCAGGAAGACCAAGTATCTCGGAGTCACTCTAGACTATAGACTGACCTTCCGGGAACACATCAAAACCGTCCGGAACCGAGCCGCCTTTGTGCTCGGTCGCGTCAACCCCCTCATAGGCGGGAGAAGTAAAATGTCACTTAGAAATAAGTTGACATTATACAAAACGCTCGTCCGTCCCATTATGACCTATGCTAGCGTTGTGTTCGCACACGCAGCTCCCTCCATCATTGCAATCCTCCAAAGACTGCAAAATAGATTCATGCGCAAGGCCGTGGCTGCACCATGGTACTTGCGCAACGTTGACCTCCACAAGGACTTGGAGCTTCCCTCCATCGTCAAATACATAACAGACACTGCCCGACGCTACTATGACGCTATCCCAAACCATCCCAACCCCCTGATTGTCTCTTCCCTCACCTACATACCGGACAGGAGTGCTCCTCCGCGCTATCGTCGCCCGCGGCACATCCTGGACGATCCCGACGACCCGATCACCGCTGCCAATGCGGTTCTCACTCTGCACCCAAACACAGCACACAGACACCGTCCCCGCCGGCCGAGACGTGGACGTCCCCCTCGTTACACCGTTAACACACACCGGCCCGCAGCCAACACTTTCACTAGGCATCGACACGTGCCTGGGCGCTTCTCGCCGACACGCGATCCCGCGGTATCTCCCCAATGCAACGCCCTAAGCCGAGGTCCGTTCCTTCCGCCAGTTTACCGGCGGGGGAGCCCTTAGGCTGTTGCAACACACACTTTTCTCCTGGCTGAGCGCCTTCTGCGCTCGCCCTACATCAACGCGACCGGTGACTCTTGAAAGGCCACTAGGGCCACAAGAACTTAGACATACACGATGTTGAGGCAATCAGGTTTTTAGCCGGTAGGAGTCCGGCACTACCTGGCACCACCTAGGCTGGCCCAGCTAGACTAGATGGTGCCAGGTGTCCATGCAGGATTTTCCTGATTGTCTCTCCTAAAATAAAAAAAAATAAAAAATCTTTACAATGGTTGAACCTAGGAGAACCGGCCAAATCCTGCCCCCAAGCGAAAGTTGACTCAGAAAAAGGTACTGGTGAGTGTCTGGTGGACCAGTGCTGGTGTCATCCACTACAGCGTCCTAAGATCTGGCCAGACGATTACGGCAGATCTGTATTGTCAACAATTGCAAACCATGATGGAAAAGCTAGCCGTTAAACAACCGAGACTGGTCAATTGCTCTAGCCCACTGCTGCTTCAGGACAACGCTAGACCACACACTGCACAACAGACGGTCGCTAAATTAGAGGAGCTGCGATTGGAATATCTCCGACACCCATCATACTTCTCGGACCTTGCTCCAACAGATTACCACTTTTTCCGAAATTTGGACAATTTCTTGCAAGGAAAAAAATTCAATTCCGAAGAGGCAGTCCAAACCGCCTTCAAAGATTTTATTGATTCTCGCACCCACAATTTATTCAGCAAAGGAATCAATGAACTACCTATAAAATGGCGAAAGTGCATAGATAACAATGGTACATACTTTGATTGATTAAATATATAATTTCATATTTTTTTTTCGATTTGCTTTTTCCATATAAAACGCCAATTTCATATGTAAGGACCTAATATTTAAGTTGAATTAAATATGCCATATTGCCACAATGTCACAAAGGTATGTAAAGGGAAATGAGACAAATTGGTGCAGAAGAAGAGTTATTAAATTGACTAGTCACGGAATACGACGTATTAATTGAAATGAAGTATAGAGAAAGGAACGTCACAGTTAATATGACGAGTAGGTTTGGTCCCATTAGTAAAGTGAATATGGTCGCCTATTTTCTTGTCATTTACGTGTGCACGTATAACAACCATTTGTAAGCAATAATGAGTACTTATGATTATTATTATTAGTAAAGTGTGATATGTGTTGACCTTGCACGGTGAGCAGCGCGTCGCGCACGGCGCGCACGCAGTACAGCTGCTGCAGCACGGAGTTCATGTAGCAGGTGGCGCCCGCGTTCTTGAGCCCCACCAGGCCAGCAGGGGGCCGTGGGCCCACGCACGGCATGTACTCCCACTCCGACAGCGGCACGCACTTGTCTGACAATAAATACTATTTATTGGCAGATTGTTGATGAGACAGTTACTTTTAGAATAGAATATAGTTTATTTCATTTCCAAAACACAAGACATAAGAGAGTAAAAATAGTTTATAATTATTCACATAATCTACAACTGAATAAAGTTCGGTGGATACGAAAAAGATTCCTGACTCAGCATAACGTTGTGGCCGCTTACAGCAGACCACAACATTGATTTTCAGCCTGGGGCTGAGTTTGTACGTCATGGACGCCTCCAGCGAACAATCTAAATTATTCTAAATAATAATATAAGTAAATTACACAAGAGAATGACAAATGGTACAATAAATATATAAAGGAAAGCATCAGTTCGTGAACATTAATAGACCCAATAAATTACGGTACAGGTAAAAGACTAATTACTAGTGATAGGAAATTCGGGTGTCGATATACCTAAACTTGGACATACCCATCCCAGGATTTTAATACCGGGACTTGAGGGAAAAATAAATAGATTTAGGATTTAGAAATTGGGACAATTTTTTGCAAGGAAAAAAAAATTTGAAAAAGTAGATGTTGAAAAAGTATTGAAAAGTTCATTGATACCCGTCCACGAGACTTTTACAGGAGTGGCATCAATGAACCGGCCGTGAGGTGGCGAAAGTGTATAGATAATATGAGTCAATATTTCGACTAACATAATAAATATTTTTAAAACATTTTTTTTTTTCAGTTTCTCATACAAATCGGTCATTTCATAGGTAAGCAGCACCTAATATCTCCGTCGACCTTAGTCAACTACTTTTGACGAATTTTTAGGATTGATTATAGCGCAATTAGGCATTTTTGTTTTGTAATAACTTGCTAGCGACACGGGTCGGAACAGACTGAGAGCAGGGCGAGATGTATACAGGACCATAACCAGCCCTTTCAGTATCCACTACTAGATACGGGCCTCCTCGTGCAGATTGTTTTTTATATGGAGGGATGTATGGCCTCCAACAGACACAGTGGCCAAGCGGGTTGGCTCTTTTAGAGGTGGTGTAGTTCCTCGGCACCTGTGGTAATCTCTCTGTTACCCTTTAGTCGAAACCGATTACGAAACCCACGGGAAGAGATGAGGTAGTGTTATTCTAAAGCCGCCCAACACCACACGGCAACGGATGTACACATAAAAGCTTAGCGGCAACGTCTGACACGCAGCGACGGACAGCTTGCGTTATCTGTATCTCTATATCTGTGCCAATTAATAAAAATGAATAATAGATATGTCTACTAACCGCTGTAGAACATTTGTTCGAGGAGCGTGGCGAGCGCGGCCATGTTGGGAACGCAGACGTGCACGAGAGCCAGCAGCAGGTCGGTGGCGGCGGCAGCGGCGCCGGCAGACCGGCACAGTGGTGCCGGCGGTTCCACCTCGTCTGCACCACCCACACCACCTGCGACTTCATTCTCGCCCATGCACCGCCACGCCCACGAATACGGCCACAGGAACTCGGTTATCACCTCCTATATACAACATTTCAGTTAAAGACAGCCGTTTAATGCCTTTATAACTTAGGCTATGTTCAGAGATGTGGTACTGGAGAAAAATGCGTCGGATTTCATGGACAGAAACCATGCAACCAGCCCTTTCAGTATCCACCACTGGACATGGGCCACCTTGTGCATTAGGGATGGAAGACCTTAAAACGTCACGCCCCACTGGCCAAGCGGGTTGGGTAGTCCACTCTTTTGGAGGTAGTGTAGTTCCTCAGGTCTTGCGGTAGTTGCTTTTTTATCCCTTACCCGCCTTTTACAACACCCACGGGATGAGATGATGCTGTTCCATAGCCGACCGACACCATGAATACGCGATGATCAGGATGTCTCAATGCATTTGGGTATCTTTGTCGATACAGATTCGCTGCAGCAACACCATTTCCTCTGCATTCCCCGTAAATGTAATGCATGATGGCGTATTCTTGAGCAGTATACTGGTACGGCATAATGAGTAGTATTGAACCTCAAACACAAAGTAACACAAACATGAGTCCATAGAATGCCAGGTCAGTTCGCAATTACGGCCAATACAATACGTCCAAATGACTAAGCAGCATACAAGTACAAAAAACAAAAAACATAATGCCGTTTCGGAGATTCGGGCACCCCTGAGATTCGGAATTATCCGGAAGAATTTGGTCATTCGGATAATTCCGATTAATATAATGAAGGACGAGTTATGCATTGCACCCTACACTTACACATAACATCCCTGTCTGCAATATATACTGCAACATTGTATTGAGGACATCCATGTCAGCAGTATTTAATGCAACATTGCATTAGGGTGTTTAGTCTAAGGCGCACCACCTGCGAGTGGAGCTTTAGCATAAGGACATATTTTAATTTGCATAATAAAAAACCGTCATGGTGTAAAAACGTGTTGTCTTTTTAAGAAGTCTATCCCTCGATACTGAAACTTGACTAGATACAAACATCAAAGAATTTCCGACAATTCCAGAAAACACAGCCGTTTCAAGTACCGCGCTCATTGTTCCTTTATTTTTGCGGTTGTTATTGGTTTAATGTCTAAGACCAACACCTTACCAGTAATCTTTTTTAATGGGGTAAAAATATTATTTTTACTGATAAGCCAGTCTGTTTCGACCATTCTTCTTCTTCAAGTGATGTACCACGTAAAATATTGTTACTTATATCTATTTATACAAATAGTGTATGTACATTGTTGACGTCCTTTATAAATAAATAACCAATACTCACCTTTATTAACCCAGAATCCTTGTGATCGGGGTGCGCTCCATACTGATACTTTATTTGAGCAGGTACGTGATTAAATAATTCTTTGGTAAGATTTAGGTGACCTTCCAGAAGTGTGTCGTCGAGTGTTTCGGGATGCGCTCGGATATTTCGTAGCCATGCCACCTACAAAGAAATAGAACTTATTTCATATTCTAAATCGGGTGTAAACGCGTATAATAAAGGTATTTGAAATAGACAAATTGTATTGAATTGTAGTACATATTTGAATTAGAGTAGAACAAAAGATAAACAAATACCTTTATTATACGCGTTCAGGTGCGATTTTTCGAATATAGTGTGTACAAAACGCAAAAGTTTAAAATTTTAAAAAAAACTTTTCAGCAAACAATTATCATTTACAATATGCATTTGAGAGAGAAATTATCGTATGTAGCTAGTGTTACAAGTTCCGCCATTCTCTTCTCCTGGAGCTTTGTCAAGTCTATTTTTGAAACTGATTCTGTTACTGAGAATGTTATGGGTTGCTTTTGGGTACTTTTAACATTATGTCCCCCTCCTCCCTCGTTCGTACAGTACAAATTCTGTTAGCAAAATCTGCGACTATTCATAAGTCACAAGTTATTAGTCCGCATAAACTCACTTCTATATCGAGATCTTACTGGCGGTGGGTCAGGCAAGCGAGACGAGTCTGCACAGTGTTGGGGACTGACAACGCCGCGCATGCTCCGCCGCCGCCCAACGCGCACAACGCGAGCAGTTGCTTACTTCCCTATAATCTCTAGAACGGAGTCCATATAAACTTACTTCTACGGCGAGATCCTCTAGCGTCCTGGCGGTGGGTCCGGCAAGCGAAACAAGTCGGCAGAGCAGCTGTAGGAATTGTTGTGCGTGCCTCGCGTACTTGTGCAGGCGCGCCCCGCCCGCGGCGCCACGGCCACTTCCCGCGCTCCCCAGCACCAACAACGCGGCGCGCGCGCCCCCGCCGCCGTCCCACGCGCACATCGCGAGCAGTTGCTCCGCGCACGATACACGCACCTGACATCAGAGAAATAAGACATTATACTTTTGAAACATAATATGCATTACATGTTAGACATATGTTGGTGTAGGTATTCAGCAGCAAAGTTGAGTGCCGGTAAATTTCTTGTGTAGAGGAAGAGACAATAGAATTAAAGATCTCATGACAGATGTGTATTTTCTTTTACATACAAATTAAGTAATTCACTTAAAAATGGTGCAGTTGGTTGTGAGCCCGCCTGCTGTGCTAAAGATGCCGAGTAAGATTCCCGGTAGGACATTCATTAAAAAAGAACTTGTTCGGGTTTGGGTGTATATTTATCCTCTGGGCCCACGACACAGGCAATCCGTGTGGGCCATCAAGTATGGCGATATATATATTTATTTATAATAAGACTACCCAGTGACGACCGCTAGGACAGCTACCGATAGAGAAGTACATGACATGTGTGTCAAACAGTTCACTATTGAACTATCGAATCTATCATCGAACTATCACGACTATCGAACTTATTGCAACATATCGACAAATAAGACCCGATAAATAACATATCCCGAGTAAGTCGCTACCAACCTTAATGTAAGTAATTATGAAACTTCATAAGCATTCAAAGGTCAGTGGTCCCAACTGGCTGGCCTTAGTACAAGAATGTGAGGGTGTGCATGACAAGTCAGTCGTCGTTAATGATCTGATCAGTGATTAAATGTTCCCGTGCAAAGCAAGGATTAAGTTACCAAGTAAGACAAAGTGATTTAACTAAAATAAGAAAACAATCTCACTGACACAAAATATAAACCATAAGACAAATTGTAAAGACATGTACTCGTATTGTCCTGTATGTACAATATGTATGTATGTATAATATTGTCATTGCGAATCAGGACGAAAATATCGATTTGGAGCCCACAGATTCGCAGACGGAAAAATCACCAGTTTTGAGGCAAGTTGTCTAGTATTTTAAATGAGTCTGCTCTACGAGTCCAATGTAATAGCGGACGTTGTTGAAGCTGCCGCGCTTCTGCAGATTTTCAGGGATGTTCACCAAAATACATACTGAGCGTTTTTTCGTTACAAGCAAAAAATGTGCATAGCCATTATTTATAATTTGAGGTAACAATAAGAGCGTTATGAAGAAGCAGGACTTTTTGAAATTACCTGTGGGTGTGGGCAGTCGATCATCAAGTACAGCGCAGTATCCTGCCACCATGTCTCGTGGAGTAACGCCTCCAAGTGACCGCCCCCGAGCGCCATACAAATCGTTACTACCTCCATGCATTCCCGAACCACTGCAACAATCAAGCAAAATATCAGTAGTTTCCTTGATATTATAATATGATATAGATACAATTAAACGGGTTGTCTATTCTCCTATAGTTGTACTTATCTTATAATGGATTATTTATATTGTTTACTCCCTTTTAGGTTCTAATTTTTAGTTTGTACACAATTTAATTTTAAATAAGAGATGCTACTACCCACGCATTGTATTTTGGAAACATTATAATAATGAGACAGGGGCAAGCTGAAAATCAACGGTGTGCGGGAGAGTACTCACAGCATACCCCGAGCTTGCGACCTTTTGCACACTAAGATAATTAACTCTGGATACCATCGCTTTATTTGTTTAATTTACAGTATGGAAAATAAAGACAATTTTTATTTATATTTCTATCTATTATCTGTGTTGAATTTTTCAATACGGTTCTCGCCCTTGAGAAATCCAACATAGAGGTAACGTATTTTGCATCTGGCCGAGTTACTCCTCCCTCACAGAAGATTGCTATAAAAAATACTAGATGTGGGAAACTCAAATTTTGCGAAAAAGAAAAAAAAATCTATGGGTTCCAATTTTTTTATTACATTTTTTCAAAGCACTTTCCACTTGCATCTATACAAAGTTTCATGCGTCTGAACCAATTTGAAACATTTTTTCCACTCTTCCTCGGGTACCTCTTTCACAGCTTCTTCGAACGTAGCCAGCGCAGCGCGTCTTCCAGCAACGAAACCTGCTTCTCTTTTAGTTGGGATATAATTTTGGAAAATAAAAAGTCATAAGGTGTCAAGTCGGGACTGTAAGGAGGGTAAAACTTTAACCGGGGTACGGTCCAAAAAGTCCCCCGAGTGAGTGGACGCTTTGTCGTGATACAGCAGCAGTCCGCAGAGACCTGTGTATGGACGGTTGTTACTCACACTCACTGTAGTAAAAACGTTTCGCAAGCACGTGGCTATCTATGTACCATTGTGCGTTGATGGTGTTTTGGTTTGGTAAAGCTACAGATATCATGTAGACAGTTAAAGTGAAAAAAAACTTGCAATTAAAATTTTTCCAACATTCTGCTCTTTTCACTTTGGTAGGCATTGGCTCACTTTGAAACAGCCAAATAGTAGATTGACGCTTAGTTTCTGAGTCATTCTGGTAGCTCCAAGATTCGTCACCTGTGACAATGTTGCAAATAGGGCTTGACGACCCTGCTTCAAATTTTGTTATCACATCACTGCACCATTCGACACGAACTTGTTTTTGAGCCTCAGTGAGGTTGTGCGGCACCCAGCGTGATATTTTCCTCCTGACTCATAGATGCCCATGTAATATTTCATACACACTTCCCCCTATCCAATCTGCAATCTCTCCTGAGTCTCCTCGTAAATATTTCACCTGTTTTCACAAATTAAATTTTTCATTGTCTCCACATTTTCTACCGTAACAGCCGACCGTTTCTTTCTTCGTCAGTCAAACTTAGTCGACCACGCTTAAATTCATTGTACCAACGATACACAGTTGCCTCAGAACGTCACTTGTCTGTAATAACAATTTGAAGTATATTAAAAGAACCTTCCGGTTTTAAAGATCATTTAAAATCATAGCGCGGAAATGTTCGCGTTGAATATCCATTTTTAATTAGACATGATATTATGATTCAGTTCATAAAAATATGAAGGGAAATTTGAATTTTGGAATGTTTTGTTTTTACGTTATAGATAGTCATAGGTTTAATTGGCATAAATATCAGCCAGTGTTCCACAGGCGGGTATACCGATCACGTCACGTTACTCACATGTCACGTCGTCCAGGTGTATAACGCCGCTGGTGTCCACGGGCTGCGCGACGCAGTACGCGAGCGCGTAGAGAGCACGCATTGTCGCCGTCGTGGGCACGCGCCACCACACTAGCGACGAAACAGAGTCGCCGTCCTCACCGCTGTTCATCACCTGATCAACATCACCACACTATCATTTTTATCTCAAAACCCTTTTATATTCAAGAAAAAAGATCTGGCCTAACGGAAAACTACCTTGGACTACCAGAAAACTTTCCCACTTTATCCTATTTCCCCAATGTACGTACGTGTTTCGAAAGTAAGTGAAAAATGTCAGAGCCCATTCTATCCCTAACCATTTTCCCAACTCTTTCTCCTAATCAGGCGATTCTTCCAATCCAATGCAATGGCAAGGTAAAGAGTAGAGATGCCCGCAGCCTGATATTTTCTTTTAATCGGTATTTCTATTTCGTATTTGACGTGTCGTAGAACTAAAAATAAGATTCAACAGTTTTTATAAAAAACTTTTTAATTTAAACTTCACCCAAAGAAAATCCTTCTATTAATATATATTCAAGGAAGTAAGTAGTAAAGATACATATCTCAATTATAAAAAATATAAACACATCGAAAGTCAAAATATCGTATGTTGACGAACCGTGGAATGCTCCAAATAAACACGTTAATCCAATTAATGTCACTCACCTGATCTCCGAGTGTAGTCGCCAATTTCTCAGCAACTGCCTTTACTATTAATTCGCAGTTATGATTGGATACAGTTTGCAGCGCTTCTCTAAGTATAGTAACGTCCATCCTGTTGAAATGAATGACAGAATCTCACCAATCACTATTCAGTGTATATTTATTAATATATTATCATATGTTTAATATTTTACCTAAATTCCTTGTTAACGTTGGTGTCAGAACCAGCAGGAGCTAAGATTTGAAAAAGGTGTCCCAATGTGTATAATGCCAATTTGGCCAGCCTAACCAGAGCTAAATAACCAACCCTGAAATAATAAGCATGTAAGAATTAATCGTGGACTAATTTAAAATTGTTTCAACGTCTAAAATTGTTAATAGAATACCTTCTAGTGTGCGGTGCAGCACCTTTAAGGAATTCTTTGTCTGATAAACACTGCATCAAGAGAGGTGCCTTCTTCACGCAGGCCAGCTGGAAGCTGCGGTTACGGTCCAATCGCGTGTCTGACGAAGGCATCACCATACTGTACAACACCTGGAAGACAATTGTATCTATTTTAGAAGTTATTCAAAAAACGACAAACGAAATAAGAGTGGTGTTTGGGCGTGTGTCTCTTAAATTATACCTGCACATTGTAAGTTACTGTAGGAGGTGGGTGACCATACAACAGGTCCCTCAACTTCATGTCTTCTCGGCTAAGTAATGCTTCCGTCAGTTTGTCAATCTGCAACAATAGATATTAATAAAATATAATATCTTCAATAAATAATTGACAACATCGTAATTATGTAGCATAATTTTTACTTACAGTTTGCTTATGTGCTGGGGCAATCTGTGTGAGGAGGTGCGCCGCTTCGGTCAATTGTACGTGGCCTTTAGTAACCCCAATGTGTTCTAGTTCCAAAATAAATGGTATGTACCACGAGCCTTGTGCGAAGAGCTGAAACACGCAATGTTTATTTATAAGGCATGCCAAAAATGCACACACACTTTTTGTACAAACAGATATAAGAAACAATATTTTACGTGGTAACTTATAGGCATACTCAGCATATGCCAAAAACTTATACTTAAAGGTAATTACAAAAATAATATTTTAAAGAATTGTTATATTACTTTTGTACTTGTATAGAATAGAACAAAGTCTCATATGCCTGTTTTTCATAGCTCATGTACAAAAAAAGTGAAACCAAAAATAAAATATTTACTTACAACACCCGGCAAAGCATGTTCCGGCGTGGGTGAACCTGGCGGCGAGGATGTACTGGAGTCACTACTGGTCTCATTGGACGAACCACATCCGCCGCCCCCACACACCTGTCCGTCGTACACCTACACACGGAGCGTCTTCACTATTACATCGTTTCAGGCATCATTATTACTATCGATAATTATTAAATTATATTTACCTTTGCAACCAACATGGTTTTGTCCCGGAGAGGAATCTGCGAGAGCGTTTTCCGGTCGTGACTAGAGTCTATTAATTCACCATTTACGTAGAGTTCTATTTTATTTACATATAGCTCCAATTTCATATTGCTATCTGAAGCGCATTTTAATCTGCAACAAAGGCTATAATTATATAATAATTTCGTTTCAAAGAGGTAAGAGATGTAAACAGATAAGACCAAACTCAACAAACCTTCTTTGTATCCCCGCACGCAGCGAATGTAACGTTTCATTAGAGTGTGAAATGATTTCTATGTCATCAACTTGTCTTTGGCCAGTTTGAAAATTAAATCGAACTATTATTGTACACTGTCTGCCTCTACCAGATCTATACATGGGCAGAATCTGTCTTTCTGATGAAAATCTTCTATCACATTCATTTACATATTCCTGTATGGCACGAATCACTCTACACATTCTAGTACAACATTCAGTGGCATCTAGAAGAAAAAGAATAAAATTAATCTATTAATTTCTGTGAAATATTAATTCATGTACAGTTCTTGTATATGTACGAGGGTGAATCGAATAGTTCTTCGAAACGCATTTTGATAAAACCTTTCTGAGGGTAGTTTATTTTTAATTTTAAAGAGTCACTATCATACAATATTTATATCAAGTGTCACTTGATTCTATCGTAATACTATTTAGCAATTAATTACTTTGTGTAAGGGGTTGTTAAAAACATCCAAATATGTATGGAAAAAAGCGAGTTACGTGCACTAATATGGTGCCTGTGTCTGAAAAAATGTCCACGAAGGATATTTTTTTGGAAGCTTTACTATATTCCACGGTCGCTTATTGGGTTGTTGAATTTAAAAGGGGCAGATTTAGCTGTGAAGATGATCCCCGTTCTGGTCGGCCCTCCACCTCCGTTAAGGAAGAAAGCGTCAGTAAAGTGGAAAAATTGGTTTTAGAAGACGAGAAGAATCACAATAAAATATTTAGCACACTCGAAAGGTTTCATTTGGCAGTGTTCAATCCATTTTAACGGACACTAGGATTCAAAAATGTATTAGCAAGATTGGGTTCCGCGAATGTTAACTGAAGAAAACAAAGACCGACATTTGGAAGTTTCAAAGCAGAATATCGAAATCTTTCAGTATTATCCTGATAAATTTTGTCGTCTGATGTTGGGAACCGTGGATGAAACGTGGGTCCACAATTTTGATTGTGAAACAAAGCATGTCTTGGAAACGGCCATCTTTTCAACTCGTGAAAAAAATTCTAGTTGCTCCGACTGCAGGCAGAGTTATGACTTATGCGTCCTGGGATTTTGAAGGAATCCTTTTTATTGACTACATGCCAAAAGGAAAATCGATAACAAGTGCCTATTATTCAGATTTGATACCAAAAGTGCGAGAAGCGATTAAAGAAAAACGTCGAGGAAAATTGGCGTGTTGTTTCATCACGATAATGCTCTCCAGCTCATCGATCTGAAGTTTCACTCACGGCAAGCCGTAAAGATGCCTTCGAAATTCTTAATCACCCACCATATTCACTTATTTTCACTTATTTCCAAAATTAAAGGAGCATATTGTAACGTCTGTTCTAATAGCTCATCCTTTATAAGCTCTGTATTTTTTATAATCTCTGTATTTTGTATATCATACTGTTTGAATTCGCTTATTATGTTTGAACTCCCTTGTATTTCATTATTTTTTAATATATATTTTTTTTTTATGTAATAAATTGGCGTTTCTTAAAATATCTCTCAATCTACTTATATTCTTACTCAAACGTAAGAACTACTTATCTTCTCGGCATACATAAATAACACTGGCCGAAAATAATAGATGCTGGTAGAAAAAAACATTACGTCTGCTGGTAGAGCTTTTGAGACTCAAGAAAATATAAATCTAAAATTTGCAAAAGGAAACGATCATATTCCGACAAGACGTAGTTGCACTCGTGCGGCTGCTTTGGACGGTTGCCGCTGCTCTGGTCTACTACTCTCTAGGGGCTGATGCTCCTCCTGCTATGTGCCACCTTTTGCGCCTGGTCTCCGCTGCTTCTGGCTGGCGGTAACACGACAATATCTTTGGACCGAAATTTGATGATGATGACGCGGTTATGGCTGCCCTAGAGTTTTTGAGACTCAAGAAAATTTTTTTTTTTCCGAAGTAAATCCGAAAAACGTCATACTAAATATTAGTTATAAGGAGATGAGGTAGAGAAATAAAATGTTTTTATGTGAATTTCTTTGAGTTTAAAGGAGAATTCTAAGAACTTCTTGATTCACCGTTGTAATCTATTATATTTCTATGTATTGTATAAGTTAAATTACCCCTCCTTCGCCTATTCGAGTTATCCCCTGTGACGTCACAACTTACGGACTTTATATTTCCTTTATATTACGTTGACTTCTTAAAATATTGAATTCCCAAATGTTGACATTTTTTTTGTTTTGCACAATGTAGACTCCTTACAATGTTGAACCCCCAAAATGTTAAATGTTGATTTATGTCGATTTCCCGGACTCTGGTCAATCAATTTATATTTTGTTTAATATTAGCCTTTTGGAACGTCACGACTTACAAATTTGGACAAAAAGGAGATATTACAAATTTACTTTTTGAAAAAAATCAACAGAAACCAATTGAAACCAGGTTTTTAGTTATAGTAATTAATTTTAGTTGATTTGTTTCCTTTGTTTCCATTTTAGTAGCTAAATGCAATTTTTGTTTTTGGGGTAAGGATGATTTTGGGAAGACATTTTGAGAATTCAACATTTTAGGAAGTAAACGTAATGGGTCCGAAAGGGACGTCACATTTCTAATAACATTCAATTTTAAAATGTTTTTCAATGTGTAAAATTTAATTGAATTAATTAGACAACATAAGTAAATCTTAATTTCTGAAAATAGTTTCAAGTTATAAAGCTTTAACAAAATAAATCTATTAATAAATGGCCCTATAGAATTAGTTATTTTACTATGAACCATATGAACTTTGTATTTGAGTATAATTTTGTATACATCATTATTTTCATTTTATTATCATTGTATTATTTGAGAATATTATTGTCAAACACGTATACACTTACGTAACTAAGACTAAAGAACGTCAGTTTTATTTGTCTCCACTTTTTTCTTTTACAGAAGAAAAGGACACCACCGCCCATAGACACTTGCAATACCACAGGGTATACGAGAGCGCTGCCAACCTTGTAGAATCCTCTTCACAGCTCTCTTGAAGAGGTTTGTCGTTTTTTTTATAGAAGCGCCTCAAACATACTCACCGTCTTGCGCGTCTATCTCCTTCTGCAGGCGCTGAGTGCGCGCGCAGCAGTGCGTGAGGAATGCCTCGTGGTGGTGCGCGGCCGACAGCGCAGGGCCCACGCATGTGCACACCTCGCGCAGCAGCTCCGTGCCACGACATGATATCTCGTCCTCGCACTCTGTTATAACCTGTAACGACAAAAACTCCTTAAACTTATTTATGCAACAAGTCACTAATGCATCGGCGGTGGAGAGTGCACCAACCATGGTCACGAGCCGACTCATGGTCATGGTTGGTGCAACCCAACCGAAAACGTCGAGTAAAATAAATAAGATAAACATTCGCGTTAAGACCCATTTAAATAGATAAATGTGTGTGAAAGACGAAAATCTCGAATATTATACATATAATTATACAGAATGTGCAGTTTTATAAGAACGCAAACCCTCATACTCACTCTCCATAAATAATCTAACCCTATGAGATCAGCATCGTTAAGTAGAAAACTTCGTCGCTTAACTGTAAGTTTACCTTCTTTGGAATTCACAGCTTTGAAAAACCTGAAACGTAAACAGTATTTTATTTGGATGTTTCTTCACAAGCGTAATACATACAAAATAGTATAGTGTATAGAAACAAAAAATAAAAACGTATGATACAGAAGGAAAGGCTTGCCCTCTTACTTCCCACCCGTGATTGCACACTTCCTAATCTTTATATTTCCAATCTCTTTTCGCAAGTTGTATCCAAATCAATATAACAATATTGGTTATTCTTGACACAAGTATGAATGCTGACACTATACTTATGCTACCATTAGGCAACTGTATGTTACTCTGCAACCTATTTCCTATAGAAAAGATATATTATTACTATTATTAGACATTAACGAGAGTTTCCCTTACCTTTCAAAACATTTAATACCAGCATGTGTTAGTAGATTTGGAGGTAATGTCATAATGTTCTGTCGAAAAAAATGCAACATAATGTTAGGATCTAAATCGGGTTCTTCCCCCATTAGCTTGCTGAACCATCGGAAGCAAGCCTCACGGTCACCGATATGCGCCGGCCGCTCAGCCAAGCACACCCATATCTGTTTGGCCTACAACACAATTTATAAACATGTCAGTAAATTATAAATCCACTTCAGACAATATTAAATAGGTACATAATAATACCCGTACAATGTTTGCGTTATTCACCTGCTCCGCACACAACCACAACTGACCGTCTTTAAGAAGAAACCTGAGGAAACTTAATCGCTCGTGGACTTGCGACGAATGTGGATACCTCCCATCTGGTAGCCAAATCTCCCAGTCTATTTCGCCTTCCTCTGTAAAGTATATTATTACTAATCAATATTTTGTGTATACACAATCGTTTTATTCTCCATTTAAATAAATCTCTATATAAAAACTGTGTGTGTACTCATATATTTTATAGAACAAGAAAAATTACAAAATTCTATAGAGAATCATTATGCGAAACAAGATGCCGTAGTATTGAGGAACAGAGTCGTTTGTTACCCCAACCAGCATTGTTATCAAGTGATTTAAAAACAAAGGTAAAGGTGTAAATGAGTTAATGTGTAAATGGCGATGCCGCCGGAGCACTCGCTCTGTGAACAAGTCATTACAAGTTCTCATATTCTTGTCGAAAGTAGTGAATCAGAAGAAGTGTTAGAAGTATTTAGTACTATCAAGACATAAATTGTCGCCATCCCTAGAAAATGCAGAGTACAAACCTTTAATAGAAAAAGTAAGGAATGTTGACGAAATGTTTAGAAAATCACGAACGAAAAATGATAAAATTAAGCAGAAATCCGTTACTGAGATGTTTGGTAATAATTTGACTCTTATCATTGACTGTAAGACAATATGGAGATCATTGTGTATGATGTTGGAGCGATATATCAAGGTATACCCATGTATTCAGAAGGCACTAATTGATTTGAAGTGTAATACGACATTTGACGATGTAGATCTTTGGGTGTTGGAAATAATTAAGTGTTCTGCAAGTTTTATGCTAGGACGAGGCTACACTTTTAACGGTGAACACTGTTCTTAAACATATGTTTAAGAAACTTTCCAAATTGGCTGGAAATTTAAGCGCAAAGTTAATATCACTGCGGAAAAGAATTGGCGACAATTTGGCCGGAAATTTGCTTCACCTAACATGAAGTGCGGCGAGCTCTTGCATCTCTCGATGTCTAATGAAATCTAGTGAGCCGGATGGTATTAAGAAATGTGTATTAACGATGGTGCTAAAATTATGCGCTTTGTATTCGGTGCTTACGCGGCTCTTTAGGCTATCATACTGCCCAAAAAAGGTGACCGAACCGACCTGGCCAACTACAGGCCAATAGCGATCACCTCCTTCCTCTCCAAGGTGATGGAGCGTGTGATAAACACACTGCTCCTTGGATACCTAGAGCAGCTATACTCTAAGTGTGTTCCGCGGAACCCTAGGGTTCCGTGATACCTCTGTCGGGGTTCCGCAAGAATTTAGAAATAAAAAAATCAAAACACCTCTCTCTGGTCGCTCCGCGGCTGTGCGGACTCCGCGGCCGCGCGGAGACAAAACGCTATGAATGTTATTTATTTATTTATTTGTATTTGTATAAGCTTGTGTTACATTAGCTGGTACAATATCTCATAAGTTTGGTCTCAACAATTTTATACTTGTACAACGCGTTCGCTCTAAGTTTGCCGGTCTGTGGAATGCGCGTACCCTCCCCCACGTGACAACAAAACTTATAATGTGTCATAGTTTTACCCAAATATCTAACGTACACAATTTTTATTGTTACAATTAAATAAAAAATTTCGAACGTCATACACTCATACCTATCGCCAGCGGCAAACTTAAAACGAGCGGGTAGTATACTTGTAAGCGCTCAGTCTCTTTGATAAAAGCCGCCTCTGAATTAGACGCTATAGTTGTCAACTAGCGACTTTCGTCTCTAACTTCAAAGGATAAAGTCGATATTGTTTACAACGCTATTTTTAAATTTCTGTTTTTATTTTTGCTTTTTGTTTATCAAAGGTGCCGACTCGAGTATTTTCGAGAATATTTGAGATCGAGTCTAGGACTAAGTATAAAAGCGGCGATCGCGCGTTGGCGTCGTCAGTTGATGATTAGCGTTCGGAGCGATAAGTTACTACCTACTTACAAGCTCGCTAGCGAGAAACTAGTGTTCATTGTTTTACTGCCTGCTGTATTCTGTTGTCTCAGTTTTATACATTTCTTCCCTGTAGGTTCTAAATTTAGTCTCTTATACGCAGTAACGATTGTGCATTATTTAAACCCCACTATCCTGACTTGTAACATTATAAATAAAGAAGAAGAATGGAACGTTGGCTTAAAGGTGTTAAACGTGTTCCAACAACATCTTCTAATGACGCTGAATGTTCAAAAGCAATGCGCGCGGAGAATTTAGCAATCACCGATCCAGAAGATGATGCCACGAGTGCCACGACGTCAAGCTCGACGGTTTCAAAGACGAAAAAAAGGAAGTATGATGAATCTTATATCAGTTTCGGATTTGTTGATTCCAACGGCTCACCTCTCTGCATGCTCTGTAGTAAACTGCTTCCTAATAGTTCCATGGCACCTGCCAAATTGCGTCGACATTTAGAAACCGTACACCCCGAGACTAAAGACAAGAATAAAGAATTTTTTGTTCGCAAAAAAGATCAGTTATTAGAAAGTCAAAAAAATATGATGCATGTAACACAAACTACCAACGAAAAGGCCACGGAGGCATCATACTTAGTTAGCTATCGCATTGCACAAGCAGGTGAAGCGCACACTATCGCTGAGAAATTAATAAAACCATGTGTATTAGACATAACAAAATGTATGCTTGATGAAAAATCTGCAAAGCATCTTTCTACTGTTCCGCTATCAAACGATACTGTTTCACGACGAATCCATGATCTGGCAAGCTACGTCAAACAAGAACTAGTTACACGTCTACAAAATACACGATTCGCTTTGCAAATGGACGAGTCGACTGATGTCGCTGGTTTGGCTATCCTGCTGGTTATTGTGAGATATCCATATAAAAGTTCTTTTGAAGAAGACATGCTTATGTGTTCATCGCTGCTTACAAACACTACCGGGGAAGAAATTTTTAATAAAATAAATATATTTTTTGAAGAACATAATCTCAGTTGGAACAATTGCATTGACATTTGTACAGATGGGGCCAAGGCGATGACAGGTAAAACAGCAGGAGCAGTGTCACGAATGAAAAATAAAGCGCCTAATTGTAGTTCCAGTCATTGTATTCTGCATAGACAAGCACTTGCGATGAAGCAAATGCCGTCTAATCTAAAATTAGTTATGGATGAAGCGGTAAAAATAATTAATTTTATCAAATCACGACCACTACAATCCCGATTGTTCTCATTATTGTGTGAAGATTATGGCAGCAAACATAAAACACTGCTGCTCCATACAGAAGTGCGATGGCTGTCTCGGGGAAAAACTTTAACAAGGCTATTTGAACTTAGAGCCGAGTTACAAATGTTTCTTTCAGCAGATACTTCTTTTAATTTGAAGGACCGTTTGTATGATAAAACTTGGTTGTTCCGATTGTCTTTTATGGCGGATATCTTTCAAAAACTTAACGAATTAAATTTATCGTTGCAAGGTAAACAGACAACAGTGTTTCAGGCCTATAATAAAATAACTGCTTTTAAAAGAAAATTAGATTTTTGGATCATTTGCATTGGTAAGAAAGAAATAGAAAGTTTTACGTTACTCAGTGAGTTTGTTAGCGAAAACGACTCAGAAATGTTTGAAGATAATGTGTTTGAAGAATTGGTCCAATATCTCAGTTCGATGCGCGCATCTTTTGAAAAGTATTTTCCCGAAGAACACAATACAAAAATTAAAGTGAACTCCTGGATTCATAATCCTTTTTTACCCAACTTGGAAAAGCCTGAAAACATGTCAAATGAGATATATGAATCTCTTTTAGAAATGTCATCAGACACAAGTATGGAGTCATTGTTCAAAACGACGCCTCTTAATGATTTTTGGTGCAGAATCCAAGATGAATATGCAATGCTTGGCCAAATGGCTCTGGATATTCTTCTCCCGTTCCCAACTACATATTTGTGCGAAACAGGATTCTCTACCTACGCAGCCACGAAAACAAAATATCGCAATAGACTGGACGCCGAAGCTGATATGAGACTCCAACTTTCTTCCATCAAACCTGATATCAAGCAATTGATGAAAAATAAAAAACAGTTTCATACCTCCCACTAGTTAGATTTTTTCTTTTTTAATGTTTTCTATTATTGTCCTTACCAAGTGGTGAAGTAAATAATAATTAGTAACTGATACATTGTACTTTTATTATGCTGATTAATATAGAATACACTTATAAAAATAATTGTTTTATTGTAGGGTTCCATCAAGTATTTTGCTTCCCAAAAGGGTTCCGTCATTTAAAAAGTTTGAGAACCACTGACCTAGAGGATCACCAGCTGATTATCGAATGCCAATACGGATTTCGTCATAATCGTACGGATGGTGATCTTTTAGCGTACTACTTCACACACCGTTGGTCTGACTCCGTAGAGAGTAGAAGTGAGGCTTTAGCTGTAGGCCTAGATGCTAACGCGTTTGACTGGGTATGGCACAAACCTACACAACGCTACTTTCCAAACTATCATCTTTCGGGTTGCTCGAAGGGTTGTGCGAATGGATTGCCAGCTTCCTGGCTGGATGGAGCATCAGAGTCATCATCGATGATAGCTGCTCCGACAACATGTTAATTAACGCTGGAGTCCGTCAAGGTTCCGTGCTAGCCTCAACTCTACTCCTTCTGCATATTATTATTAACTATCTGTTGCAAATTGGTAACATATGTTGTTATGCGGATGACAGTACTGGGAATGATATGTATAGGGGCCGCGCCAACATCCCTCATATTATTCAAGTGGAAGTCGCGTCAGACTTGTGTCTGAAATTCAAGACACCTTAGACCAAGTCTCGATTTGGACCTGGTTGAATTCAACCCCAGTAAGACACAAGTCTGCATTCACCGCTTAAAAAGTCCCCTTTGTCGTAGCACCTCGCTGTGAGAACATACCTCTTAAGATCTCGGAGAGTATCGGGATCCTAGGTGTCGACATCTCCAGCAAAGTCGAATTTAGGGGTCATCTGGAAAATAAGGCCAAAATGGCCTCCAAAAAGCTCGTGTGTGCTGAACAGAGCGAAGCGGTACTTCACCCCTGGGCAACTCCTTATGTTTTACAAAGCTAAGGTGAGGCTCCATATGGAGTATTGCTCTCATCTCTGGGCCGGCGCACCGAAATACCAATTGGACCCATTTGACTCCATCCAACGACGTGCTGTTCGTATTGTCGACTATCCCACTCTCACCGCCCGGTTTAGAATCTCTCAGCATTCGTAGAGACGTTACGTCTCTCTGTGTGTTCTACCGCCTGTACAATGGAGAATGCTCTGAACAATTGTTTAATATAATTCCCACCTCAGGTTTCTACAACCTCCCGTCATAGAAGTGCGGTCCATCCGCATTTCCTCGATACGGAGGTGTCGCGCACTGTTCGGTTCAAACATCATTTTATACCGCGAACCCGTAGGCTGTGGAACGAACTGTCTCAAGAGGTCTTTCCATTATGCTACGATATGGGGTTCTTCAAGAGAGTTGTGAATAGGATTTTGTAAGGTCGGCGGCGCGCCCGCATACCCTCAGGTGTTGCAGGTGTCCATGGGCGGCGGTAACACTTACCATCACGTGGAACCGCTTGCTCGTCCGCCCACTAATCTATAAAAAAAAAGAATGTTAAAAGAAATTCATTGAAGGCAGTAAATATTGAAAAAAATCATGATTATTTATTTCAACTCTATCATATCATACAAGTGATACCGCAGGTGACCTAAATATTTCAGATATAGAAACAGAATAATTGGAATAGAGAAAGGGACCCAAACATAACTAAAAAGGTACATAACTATACTGTGTATTTTGATTATATTAATAATAAAAAAATAAAAATAGGTCAAACTAAAAGTTCTTAGAACTGGCTACTGTACAATACAATAGAAAACACTACAAATTCGAATTTTGAAAATGGAAATCCTTACTTGTCAAACGCCATTAAATTTTCAAACCTGTCATTTGTTTTTTATTTCTGGCGGAAATTTGAAAATTAAGTATTTGCGGTAAAATGAATATAGCAAGAGAACATTTTCATTCAACGGTTTTTAATGACTTTCGTTGCGAACTAAATCAGAAACAAAGTTATGAAAAGCTTAAGTTAGCATGTAGTGATGAAGCACCATCCAGTGCTACTGTTTATAACTGGTTCAGTGAATTTAAACATGGTCGTACCCACCTCAGTGGCGACGTTAGAGAAGGGCGTCCTGCGACGGCGGTGACGGTAAAAAACATTAAAACTGTTTGGTTCATGATTGAAGCAGACAAACGACGATGCGATCAGCAGATATGGGCATCATTAGGTATTGGTATAAGGCAAGATCAAACTATTTTACACAATCACCTACGCGTAAGGAAGCTTTGTACTAGATGGATTCCTCACAATTTGAGCAAAGTTTAAAAACACTGCCGTGTGGAATGGTGTTTTCGATTCCTTGAAAAATTACACAATGGTCAATTAAATGCTGTTTTTGATATAGTAACAGGTGATGAAAATTGGATCTACTGCTATGAGCCTGAAACTAAGAGGCAATCTGCGCAGTGGGTGTTTCCTTTCGACGAGTTGCCAACAAAAGTGAAGAAAGGAAAGAGTGCTGAAAGGAACAGGCAGATCGGACCACTTTACTATTATAACTTAGAAAACAAAAGAAAAGTAACTGCGGAATGGTATGTGAACAGATGCTTTCCTTGTTTTGGATAAAGTCAAAAGACGATGCCCACGAAGCAGATGATCCTCCATCACAATGCCCCAGCTCACTCCACCAGACAGATGAAGCAATTTTTGAGTACTGTAAATGTAGAGTTAATGGGTCATCCGCCATACAGTCCTGACCTTGCGCCCTATGATTTTTATTTATTTCCTAAAATTAAGGATAAACTCAAGAGAAATAAGTTTTATGAATGCAGAAGAGGCAGTAACAACCTTCCAAATGGCTGTTGAAGAGGTGCCTAAAGAAGGGTGGGCTGAATGCTTTACACAATGGTTTCATCGCATGAAAAACTGTATCGATTGTCACAGAGAATACCTCGAAAAGAATCATATCACCTTTACATCTCATTTTTGTGATTCTAAAAACTTTCAGTGTCACCCACGTATATAACGCTACAAATAATGCTTACCGGCGAGTTTGCTCCTCACCCCGTCCATGTAGTGCGTGAGCGAGTTGGTGACTAGTATGACGAGCGAGTGCTGCGTCTGCAGTCGCTCGATGAGCTCCTGCCGCGTGACGCTGGGCCGCACGCCCGTGCCGCCGCCAGCCTCGTACAGGCAACATATCTCGCGCATCACCTTCAGCGCGGGCAGTACCCACTTCTCATCCGTTTTTAGCTCCTCCACGCATCTGCAATACACGAAGATGGATAAAATTCTTTACTAGACGCATAAGATAAATAAACTCTTTTTTGCACACCAAAACAAAATAGGACAGTAAAAGACATTCACATTCCAACACATGAAACGAATGAAATGCGGGTCTTATCGCTAACAGCTATCTCTGCTAGACAACCTTTGGGTAGAGACGAAAAAATAAATATTTTAATCACTGGTAGATGGTGCACAGTATGCATTATTTATTACATATAATTAATTGTAACAGACAGTGTTTCGTTAACTCAGCAGTAGAGGCTAAACAACACCGTACTGTCCCTGCTACATTCATTCGCTTTTTGCGAACCGATCTGTGTAACCGTTATTGGTAATAATCGTATTCATGTAAAATAAAGTATTTGGAGGATATTTTTAAGTGTCTCAGTTAAATATACGAACACAGCCTAACTCCATAGAGAACCAAATAAGAACTGTACAGAACTCTTAAAAATACATAAATCTCAATATACATACTAGGGATGTTCCGAATTCGTTTTATCGAATATTCACCATTTTTCAAGTATTCGTACTCGTATTCGCCATTTTCTAAAAAAATACTCGAATACTAATCGAATAGTAAAAGCCCAATGTAAATAGTATATAGAAAAATAGGTTTTCTAGAAAAAAGAAATACTTTTAAGAGTAAACATTCATTTGAAAATCTGTTACGTTTTAGTTTAATTAGTAAGTGAAGTTAAGCAGCTACTTAACTTTAGATTAAACCAAAATAGTACTTACTGAATAAACCAAAACAAAATATTTATAGCAATAGCTTTAACCTGTCAAGCAATGACCTTTGGTCTTTTTATTGTCTATTTTTTGCTGGAATGCAGGAATCCTGCTGTAAAAGTTAATTTGAACTACAAATTACCTACTTACCAATTTTTTTATGTGCGTAGTAGGTTAAGTACTATTTGTAATTCCATTCGCGAATAGTGTATTTTATAACTAAACAAACAAAATTTAAAAATACATCTGAGAAAAACTATATTAACAATATACAATAAAGAGTTCGTGATACAACTGGTCTTTCCCGTACAAGAATCCGTAAAATTGTAAGAGCTCATGAATTCATCAGAATCTCAAAAAACAAAGTAGGCCAAAAAATGAATTCTTATTGAATCTTGACGATTTTGACTATTCTGTTGTAAGAAAAATGGTACATAATTTTCATTTAATGTTTAAGCAAGTGCCGACACTCAAGTCTAAAACTAATAAAAGCCATCGATTTCAAAGGATACGAGAGTACATTACAAAAAATTCTTCACCAGTTGAGTTTTCGATTCACTAAAACTAACAGGCAAATTTTGATGATAAAGGATGATGAAGATTGAAACTAATAAAATTCTTAGATTTGATTAAAAGATTTCGATCTGAAGGCAGAGATATTGTATATATGGAAGAAACTTTCATAGATACGTCACATATCACAGGTAAACGTTGCACTGATTCTACAGGAAAAGATATAAAACAAGTCATTTCTACAGGACTACGTCTAATTATAGTACACGTAGGCAGTAAAATTGATTTATTCCCCAGGCTTTATTAATGTATAAATCTACGGATACAACAGGAGATTATCATAATAAGATGTACAGCAACGATTATGAAAAACGGCTACGTAATCAATCGATTACTAACTTATCTAAAAATTCGAAATTGGTCGTTGATAAATGATAATGCTGCATATCGTTATATGTATGTGGAAAAGCCTCCGAATTCAAATACATTGAAGCAAGATATGATATATTATTGGTTGGTAAAACATGACATTAACGTCGATCCAAGTTGCACAAAGCCACAAATTTACCAAGTTATATTTCGTCATAAGGAAAAATTTGTGGAATATTCTATTGACAAAATTTTAGGTGAATATGATGGACACACTGTATTGAAATTACCGCCATATCATCTGGATTTCAATCCGATTGAAAACATATGGTCGCAGCTTAAGGGTTATGTAGCTTAAAGAAATATTGATATGAATATGATCACAGTATAAAAATCATATTGGAAAAATAATATGATGTGATTGGTCCAGATGAATGGAAAAAAGTTTGTGATCACGCAATCAAATGCGAAGATGAATATAGAAAATATGAAAATGCCATGGGTGATTTTATGGATAATAATTAATACTTCTGAGAGTTATGATGATTCTGAAAGTGACGATGAAGACTACTATTATTCTGATTATGACATGGAAGATATTGAATGCATACCACCAGAGGGACAACCAAAATCTCCTAAATGATCTGTAACTTCTCACTGATGATTGATATATAGGTGTTGATTATTTAAGCTATAAGGCTAATAAAAGCAAAAAAAGTTATATCTACCTACATACATTACACAATATACTAGGTTGATCAATAAGTTTCTGGAATCGGATACTTTACATTAAATTATAGGAACGCATTTTATTTCATTCGAATCTCAAATTCAGTAGTGGCCAGTGCCAAAAGAATTAAAAAAAAATTCACTAATATTTTTTTTCGTTGTTTACATTTGGCGAGAATTTTATTATTGTGCTCTAGCTAGAGCGATTTGTTCCAGACAACCTTTAGATGGTAAGAATTCTGTAGATGAATAGAAGTAGATAGTGCAATAAAGAAATATTTCTACATAGATACATACATATAGAAAGCTTATATACACGAACAGCAATATCGTTGATGCAGTAGACATCATATTTTAGTTTACAGAGACCAACATATTGAGTATGAATATACTCGTTTAAAAGTTGAATTCTTACTTGTCTAGCCAATGGGTTTTCTGAGCATCACGGTCCTGACTACAACTGTAATCAAGTATTTTAATCAGATTAGCTAAGGCCACATCCATTATCTCTGTGCAAACTTCGTCCGAATGAGCTAGATTCCAAAAGAGCACCAAAACCTGTATAAAACAGCAATAAATTTTCATTAATATGTGGAACATATAAATGATAAATTAATTAAATATAAATCTTATTAGTATTACTGAATATTTACCTTATTTGCCATTACACCGTCTTTGTCGTCTTCCGCAAGTCTTCTAATAACTTCTAGCAATTTATCACTTTGTTTCTTACTTGACGTCGCCCAGCTCGCCTACAAACATAATGTAATATTGTATGTATAAACATGTACTTATGTACTACATATTTTAACTAACCAAATATCTATTCAAACCTTAAAACAATCGAACAGATGGTCCAGCTGGTCGGGTGTAAAGTCCCAAGCTAATTTCGCCAAAAGGTCGTGCAGGTTCTTTACAATGGCCTCGTGTTTCCCATGCTGAGCTTTCCATATTGCGTCCAAATCGTCTATAGTTAATGAGTTCTCTTTTATCATAAACCTAAGCATTTTCTCTAACCTATCCACATACTGGGGCTGATGAAGCGAATCACGTAAAACTATGTCTACAACTTTATTCTCACGTATCCAGCTCTGAAAAATATAAACAATTTAGCAACATTTGATAACATTGAGGTTCGTTTATTTCCAAAAAAAACTATTTCGTCTTATAGCAATGTAGTAATACCAACTACCTGAAAACGGAACAAGTGGACTACACTTTAGCACCCTACCAAATCAAAATTAAGTCTAAAAGACTATTCTATAAATAAATTATCAACTTACCGTAATTACTGCTGGTGTAAGCCATTCAGGTTTTGGTTGTTGAGAAATTGTACTGATAAGTTGATTTATTTCATTGAGAGCCGACATTTTACCGTTGAAAGAAGACATTTGTAGCAATCGTAAGATCATTTTCAAACGAAACATTTCAAGAGCTGAAAATGGATATCAATTTTCTGATGTTATTTTGACGATGTAATTTACTTTTACGAAACAGGTGCAGGTATCGTTCAAAAAACATGATAATAAACATGCACAAAGCGGTCGTGGAGCTCAACGATGACGATGGTGCAGCGATGGGATGATATAAGGGTACAATAACATACAGTGTAGCGGCATAGGGGGGATCAATATGGACTGCGCCCCTAAGCAGCTACAGGGTATGCAACCGGCCCACTGTGACCTCATACTTCGCCGCCTCTCCTCAGTTGCTGTACTAACGCTGGGTGATCAACAACACATTGATGACAATACAAACATACAAAACATGTAAATTATTAATATAATAACGAGGAACAAAAAATGTTTGCAGCATTTACAGTACTACTAATTAAATAATGCCGGTGGACTATCGTTGTGTTCCGCAATCATTTCAGCATGATTGTGTAAAAAATCCAAACAAACATCCAAACACACTTTCAGAATTCATTACGTTGTAACAATTCTTCTTTCTATATTATACAATTTCTCAGGGTTCGGTCATGGTTGAAAATACAAAGTTGGTGGAACAGCATTTTTGAACTATATTAGAGCCAAGTTCGACGTTTTTATTAGTAGTACTGTAAACTGCTCGCTTCACACTTTAACTGGGCACATACTATAGTTCGTTATTTTGAACTAATGTAGACTCCCGGATACCTGAATCGAGTCACCCTGCATTTTCAGTTTTGATGGCCTGAACCTTATAAAAATGTTTGATCGATCAATTTTTATGCAGTTTTGTGGCTGGCATACTAACCATCATTTCAGTATGCCATTGTTCCAAATTTGAATTCAGAGTACTGAAAAAAAATTGTTTAAGTGTAACAAGTCGTGTCCGCCTTTCTCATAAGGAAGACTTATTATTATACTTATTCCTAAAAACATCGTTTATTAAGTAACTTGTATTGCCTCCAAGAGCGTTTACGACGGCTGTCATGCGGTTTGGCATGGAAACAATCAACGTCACTATGACGTGTTGTGGAATGTTCTCCCATTCTTCCTCAATGGTAGGCTTCAGCTCATGCAGTCTGCAGAGCTGGGGTGGTGAGCCTCTTTAGCTCATCCCATAAATGCTCTATGGGATTCATATCTGGGCTTCTTGCTGGCCATTCCATGACTGTGATTCTAACGTTATGAAGGTATTCCCCTGACGATTCGTGCAGTGTGCACTCTTGCATTATCAATATTATCATGTATAAAAATGAAATCTTGGCCAACAAAGCTAGCATATGACATCACATGAGTCTCTAGGCATTGACGAATGTATTACGGTCGCCATTTAGTGATGGCAGCTGTGGTCCCGTCACAACCTGAAGTCCAGTTTTGCCTTCCGCGAAAATTCCTCCCCAGACTGTCCATGACTCTAAGCCATAACTCACTTTCTCTTCAATACAGCACTGCACAAAACGCTCTCCCTGTCTTCGGTACACCTTCCTCCTTTTATCATTATCATACAGCATAATCTTGGATTCATCAGTGAAGAGTATACCTCCATTAACGTTGAGTCCAATGCAAATGTTCACGCGCAAACTGAAGGCGCGCCATTCAGTGAGCTCGTGTCAGTTTGGGTCCATTGGTTGGCCTGTGTGGTTTATATCGTTCTTCGAATCTCCTACTAATAGTCCGAGCGCTAATAGCCACTCCATGAAAATCTTGACGCTGTTCTTGGATCTGTACTGATGTCAGGTGACGATTTCGTAAGGTGATCGTGAAGATAAACCGATTGTCTTTCTGTCATCACTCGGACTCGTGGTCCTCCTGCACGGCAAACGAAGCCGCCAGTCTCTAGATATCGATGGTACTCTTTGAACAGCAGAACGACTAAAATGAAGCACTCACATTTCGCTGACTAAGCCCAGACTGAAGTAGTGCCGTGCCACAGCTTGAAATTTGGAACAGTAGCACACCAAAATGATGGTGTGCGAGCTTAAAAACTGCATAAAAACTTTTTCTTTGACCTAACACTATTTTAATGTTTCTGGCCTTTATACATAAAAAAAATGCACGGTGGCTTAATTCAGGTGTACGGGAGTGTATATTAAAAGCATATAACGAAAATATTAGACAGACTTGCTATTTAATGTCTATTTGATTTAGGACTACTTCTGAATGACAGTTGTTAAAGACGTCAAATGGCTTACTCTAGAAATAAAAATAGTTTAAAGAATTTATTTGATTATCGTATATTTTTCGGAACTAGTTACAAAACGATAAAACACTCTGTTAATCAATTGTCTATATCAATGTTATATTAAGTGCAGCAATAACGTTATTTTAAAATTAGTTTCAATTGTAATAAATCAACAGCCTTAATAAATCTGAATTAGATTTTCAAAGGGAATCTTTTAGATAACAAAAGAGGTATTTCAAAGGAAAGGAAATTAGGAAATTAATTGTGCATTCTTACGTTCTAAATTACATTTACATTACTCTTAATGTATAAAAGACATATTGTTTTTACAATGCCTACTATTTATAAGTAATGAAAAAACTAAGATGCCAAGTCAAATAATGTGAAGAATCCTATAATTACATTTGGCATAAGATTTAAAATGGACGAGTATAGATAAAAGTCACCGAATGCGTAGGCATAAGACAGTGCAGTGACTGTCGGTTTGCTATTTTACAATGATTTTACAGTAAATTATAATAAAATATAACAAAACTTGAAAGAAAAAAATTAATCACAAACACTGTAACAATATTGTATGAGTAAGATGTAAAAGGATCTATAACAACACAATGTTTTGAGAGCAATGATTACATAAATGTAAAAACTTATTACGACTTACATTTAAGTAGAGTATGAGGGTTGGGTGTCTTCATAGACACACATTTACAAGCACGTATTAAACATGAAACTGTGTCAGTCTTGTTTTCACTACCGCGCGCTTCCCTTTTCAATTCTTCGTCAGTCAGGCTTTCCAACAAAGTGGGGATATATTCCTTTAAGAAACAAAGTACATTACTCAAGTGCAATATTATGTTCTATTATGTGTATATTTAGTCACTTACCAGCATAGGTAACAAATAGGTGGTGACAGTGTGTTTAGTGAGGAGGTCATGACAGAGAGCAAAGGGGCGCAATAGTTGCCACACTGCTGCGACTCGCGTCTCCCCGCTGGTCGACTGCTCTAGAGAAGAGGGCTGGTCACTGCGCTGTGATGATGTAAGCTACAATTATACAATATATTTCTATTGTTTTCCCAAAGAGCATTTCTTAATAAACAAAACTGCAGAAAACAACAAACCTCATTTGCTTCAGTTATCACTGAGGTGACTTCGTTCTCATCAACTTTGTCATATTTGTTATCTCCTACTTCCTTTTCTGTTATTTCTACGGAAATCTTCTCTTCAGATATTGTAGTTGGTGTTAAATCAGGTTTTTGAAAACCCATTAATGCTTCAAATCTTTCTCTTAAATTTACGAAACCACCACCTTGACCAAATCTACAAAAATATGTTAAAACAACATTACCTTAGCCAATTTTTAATACAGTAGAATTTCGTTAATCTGGTATTCATTGTACCGGCACGTACAGTAATCCGGCACTAAAACAAGAGGCACAAGAGCGTTTAACGTTTGACTTCACCTACGCAGACAGCAAAATTGCAAGATGCAACTGGCGCGAGTTGCCTATTTATATGAGTCGTTTTCTATTTAAGTATTTTAACTAATTTCCAGTAATAATTCGGCACTCCTAGGCTTGCACCTACGTTTTGATGCCGGATTAATGCAATTCTACTCTATTACTATTAGCAATGGACAGAAATCAACTGGTCCGCACATTGCTCTATAGATATGTATATATTAATGAAGGAGCAGAGTTTAATGGGATGAGTTTTCTTTATACCGTTATAATCATAACTCGATGGAAGAGGATGAAAATGGAAAAGGTTATACTGCCCAATTGATAGAATGAGAAATAGAGTCTGACAGATCTGTCGCTATCGAAACACGTTGGTACATTACTTGACAGTCTATTATTAGACTCGTGTATTGCAAGGATACTTAAACTCAACTCAACTCAAAAAATTTTGAGTAGCAAGCGATCGACTAGGCTAGGCAGAAAAACAGACAACTTTTATTGAAAGTTATTGCAAACATGAAACAAATAGTCAATAGTCCCTTGATAGCATTAACTGTCACTACGCGATAAATAGGTTCCAAATCGAATGTCCGGTGAAATAATAAAAAAGGTGGTGGTTATAAATAGTAATAGGTATTAGTAGTATTATCAAAACCAAAGCCAGATGAATTCTCTCTATTTGTCCCATAATAGTTTTGCTTAGTAGCTGGAGCCATTGTTCCATTGAAAAAAAATCAAATCTCAAACTTCTCAAAACAAATAAACTAAACTTGACGTTGTGGACACCACACCAGGGCATTTTGGGTCATTTTGTACCCAACCTTGTATGCAATTAAGATATATACCACATGAAAGTACTATAAGCTTAACTTTTAATTATATTGCAGCTAAACTGAGGTCTGTCTTAGAGTCTTGCAACTATGTGTATATTATTGTGTATCAGATTATCGAAAATAGATACATTTTCGATACCCACATTATTACGAGGCTTATAGTTCGTAGTGAGCATATCAAGAAAACTGAAATAGGTTTCAAAAAAAATAGTTTAAATTATAACAAAAAAAAAACAAATGACCGCTTTGAAAATTTAATGGCGTTTGACAAGCAACAACCATTTTCAAAATTCGAATTAATTTTTGTCTACCGTATTGTACGACACATAGCGCACAGCGCACACAGTTTTGCCAGTATTCCTATACCTTCCTCTTCTCTCGAATCACAATTTTCCAACTGCTCCAAGAACTTCAATGTAGTTCACATTAATGCACAAAGTAGTCCAGCCCATTTCCCTGATATGTTAGACAGTTTCAGCAATCAAAATATCCATGCAGTCATAGTCTCAGAATCGTGGTTTAAGCCATGCCTCTCCTCAATTTCCTACTCTCTTCCAGGCTTTCGCCTTGTTCGCAAAGACCGTATCGGTAAGGGAGGAGGTGGTGTTGCAATATACTTACGGTAATGTTACGCTCACAATTGAAAAGGTAATGTGGGCACATTACCTTTTCAATTGTGAGCGTCACAGATCCGTCTTCTCTGGATTCACTGGAGTATCTCTTTGTACAGGTTCTGATGGGACACAACAAAGTACTTTTAGGAGTTTTATACAGTCCCTCCATCATAGTTAATTATTTCAGTACCTTGGAGGGACTGCTCGAGGACCTCACTATATACCGTATATAACCACATAATATTAATAGGAGACTTTAATACCTGCCTCCTCAAGAACGACTTCCATTCTAAGGCATTAAGATCTGTAGTGGAGGCTAGCAACATGAATATCCTACCGCTTAACGCAACACACTTCTTTCCACACTCTGATCCTTCTCTTCTAGATTTAATAATTATCTCTTCTCCTGATCACGTTTTCAAATACGGTCAATGCACTCAGGTTGCTTTCTCCTATCATGATTTAATATTCTTGTCGTATAAAATTAGACCTCCTAAATCTAGATGTAAAATTCTTCTACAGCGTGGTTTTGGTGCCATCGACGTTAACCGGCTTCATAAAGATGCACAAGAAATCAACTGGAATGTGATACATGATGCGTCTACGGTAGACGAACAAGTTTTTTTATTCAACGCTTTGATTATTGGACTCTTTGATGTATACGCCCCAGTTCGACCAGTTCGTGTTAGACATTTTCCTGCACCATGGCTCACTGATGAAATTAAAGCAGTTGTGGTCTGAAGAAATCGCGCTAAGGCCAAATTAAAATTTAACCCAATGAAACAAACCGTATAAAATATAAGTTTTGCGAAATCGCTGTAATAGGATGTGTAGGGACGTACGACGACGCCATATCCGTCGAGAATGCAGACCCATCCTGGAAATTCCTAAGTCACTAGAAGTTGGAAAATCATGTACAAACACCACTCATAATTCTATTGATGTCAATATGCTTAACCAGCATTTTTCTTCTTCCTTCAATCTTGATGACAAGGTTAAAAATAATACTCTAAATTCTCTTTCATCACTACCAACTCCTGACCACAGTCCTTTTCTCTTTAGTCAATTTGCTGTAAGTGATATTAAGAAGAGTGTTTTTTCGGACCGGAACTGACGATATCAGCCGTACTATGATCATTCCTTTACTTGACCTTATTGCTCCCGTCCTGACAATTATATTTAATAAATCAATTAATTTCAGCACATTTCCTAAAATTTGGAAAGACGCTCAGATAATCCCTATTCCCAAAAAGGGAAATCCATTCTCTTTCTCTGATTACCGTCCTATATCCATATTACCTTTCTTATCCAAAGTCCTCGAGCGTCTTATACATCAACAGATAAACAGCTTCCTCTCTAATAATTCCCTCTACAATCCCCTCCAATCCGGTTTCCGTCCTGGTCATAGTACGACTACAGCTCTCGTCAAAGTCACGGATGATATCCGGCTGGGCATGGAAAGCAAAAAGTTAACACTATTAACCCTACTCAACTTCAGTAATGCTTTTAATACCGTTGATTTCGATATCATGTTAGGTATATTACGGTCCCTTAACATATCTCCATCGGCGATAGACTGGTTTCGTAGTTACTTGTGTGGGCGACGGCAACGTGTGCGCCTAGATGATACCATCTCTTCTTGGAGCACTACATCTGCCGGCGTACCCCAAGGTGGTGTGTTGTCTCCTCTCTTATTTGCAATTTTCATAAACTCTTAAACCCATCAGCTTACTTCCTCCTACCATCTCTATGCAGACGACTTACAAATTTATACACATGCCACGCTGGATAACCTCAACAATGACGTAATTAACACTGACTTGATTCGCACCCTTGAATGGAGCAAATCACATGGATTGCGGACCAATCCTGCAAAGAGTCGGGTAATTATTGTCGGTAGTTCTAAGTCCATTAGTAAAATTGATTGGCAACACCTCCCTGCCGTAAATATTTTGATGGTCTATGTATTCCGTATAGCGAAAAAGTAAAAAATCTGGGTATACTTATACATCGAACCCTATCTTGGGGACCTCAAATCGATGCAGTGAGCAGGAAAATGTTTGCCACGACATGTTCTTTGAAGCGTTTACGGGAATTCCTTCCGACAGACACTAAAATTGCGCTAGTTCAATCTCTACTTTTCCCTTCACTTGACTATGCTGATACCTGTTATCTCGACTTAACGGAAGACCAACTCAACCAACTTGAGCGCCTCCAAAATCTTTGCATCCGGTTCATATTTGGACTGCGTAAATATGACCATGTTTCAGAGTTTCGTAATAAGCTCAAGTGGCTTCCAATCCGACTTCGCAGAAATACGCATATACTTTCACTTCTCTACTCTGTACTTTTTAATCCCTTGACCCCACAATATTTAAAGGAGCATTTTGAATTCTTTGCTTCACAATCCACGTACTTACGTTCTTCTGAAAATTTACTTCTTAAATTTCCTACCCATTCTTCAAATTTCTTTACCAACTCTTTCACAGTGCAGGCTGCTAGGCTTTGGAACTCCTTACCAGTTATCATTAGACGTGCTCAGTCGCTATCTAGTTTTAAAAGGCAAATTAGAAATCATTATTCTATTAGTTAGTTCCTTTGGATTTCTATTTTCTTTCTTTACCCGATTTCCTCTGGCTACGTTTTTGTTTCTAACCTGTTCTATTTCGTCCCTTGGAGACCTCAATTCCCTCTTATTTTTCTTTCCTTGTTAACTTTAATCTTATTTGCGAACTGATATTGTGTGCAGTGTACATGTAGATATGTATGTATGTATTTATATATTATTAAGTTATATATTATTATATGTATTTATTACACTATATTTATTGTCGATAAGTATATATTCAACATGATCCATGTGTGGATTTCGGTCCTTTTGCACTACCTATATCCCTTTTATTTTTCTCTATCCTAAGGTTGCCTGGAAGAGATCGCCTTAGCGATAAGGAAGCCTATTGTATTCCGTCATTTATTATTTGTGCACATGTAATAACTATTTGTATGCAATAAAGAGTATTCATTATTATTATTATTACACACCGGCCCTCAGCCAACACTTTTACCAGGTATCGGCACGTGCCTGGGCGCTTCTCACCGACTCGCGATCCCGCGGTATCCTCCCAATGCAACGCCCTAAGCCCTAACACACATTTTGTTCCTGGCTGAGCGCCTTCTGCGCTCGCCCTAAATTAAACACGACCACCGGTGACTCTTGAAAGGCCACTAGGGCCACAAGAATTTAGCCATTCCGAAAAAAAAAACAATTATCGATAAACTAAAGTCTATTGATAGTCTGATGGCAATGGGAGCCATGTCCACTCCTCCGGGGGCAGTTCTGAGGCGAGAGCCAGTATGTGTAGGATTCAGACTGCTCGGAAGAAAACATAGCAATGTAAGAACATGAGATCACTTTCTGACTGTTCTAAGTATGCTGATGCATCTTTGAGTACAAAATGTATAGAGGCAGTAAGTCCATAAGTGCACACAGAGTTGCCCCCGGAGTAGTAGACATGGCTTGCGTTGGCATCAGACAATATCAACATCATAATATTGATTAGCCATGATAAAGGACACTATGCTGCCAGAATGTAACTTTGTACCATATTACAAAGTGGAAACACCATGCAGTGATTAATGGCACAATGGACAAATATATCCTGCAAAGAAAATGTTCTGTTCTGGTTCACAGATGGGTCAAAAATAGGAAATGACGTGCAATATAGAATATCTGGAGGACAACATTAAAATATGTGCATTAAAAGACAATCTTGGAAAATTCGCCTCCACCTTCCAAGCGGAGATTTACGTCATACTTATATGTGCAGAATTAAATCTGCAATACAACCACATCAACAAAGATATTTATATTAAATCCGATAGCAGGGCAGCTAGCTCTCTTAGCACTTGAATGGGAGGACATAGTTCGCTCGAAATTAGTTACTACGTAGTTAACATCAATGCCCTGAGTGAAAAGAACAGGATGATACTGAGATGGACTCCAGGCCACTCGGGCTTCGTCGGAATTGAGATTGCCGACGAATGTCAAATTAGCAGATTAGACCAGAAGTCTTTCTGCAGCAAATCAAAGCCTCAAGCCCTTGAGATTCTTACCATGCAATGTGAGCATGAGTCTAAGATCCACTGGATGAACACGCCAGGAAACAAACACGCTAAAAACCTGAGACAGGGGGAAATTATCTTCTTTTTTTTTTCAGAGTGGTTATATTCTTGTGACCCTAATGGCCTTTCAAAAGTCACCAAACATCCAGCACAGCCAGAAGCAAAACGTGTGTGCAGCAATGAGCCTAAGGGGCTACCGGCGGAAGGAACGGACCTTGGCTTAAGTGGCCTCAGATTGTAAATATCATCATTCATCAGCCTGTTAAATTATAATGTGAAGGTTAAAACAACCTAGGTTGGGTTGGTTAAGAAAGTTAGGTGATGAATCACTAAATCCACAAGCCAGTATCTTGTAATTGCAATAGGTGACATGTCTGCCCAATGCAATCTCCAAATATGCAGTATTGCTAAGTTAACTGTTACATTTGTATTTGTAAGACCCATTTAATATAATTGTGGATATGCAAAAATCTTAAAGTTAATGCATAATGGTTGGCACATATATTGAAGTATATTTTTACTCATACATGAAAATGAGACATTAGTGATTAGATGTTATTTGACTCTGAACTAAATAATTAAGATTCATAGAGTTGACAAAATCTAGAAAGTAGTATCATTTTAATTTATGCAGTTACTAATCAAATGCCATTACTGAAAAATTATTAAGAGTCGTTTAAGATAAAATGGATATTATTATTTTAAGATTGCTTTCTGAAAAATAACTAATATACAAAATGCATATACATACACATTGATCAAATGAACCAGCCATCCTCTAGGAGTGCGATGATCCTGTGACTTGGCATACACTTCACCTTCCTGAGTGGAGCCTTGCCCACTGCCTGTTGAGTTAGTTGTCACCGAAAGCCCGTCACTAGTTCGTGTTGCATTGTGAGTATGAAATCTATAAATAGTCAATATCTATTTTTAATACTATTCCATTAAGTCTCATCTTACTTGTTCAATAATCAGGTATCATGCAATCAGAATACATAACATTTTTACTAACAATATAAAATTTTAGAATCTATAATATATTTCATCACTGTTACTGCAATAGGTTATATATGAAAATAATTTTTTTTTTTTTTTGATGGAACGAACCAAAAACCTTGTTCGTAGCTAATATAAATATTCCTAGCAAAATATACCTGAGACCTGTATATGCCTTCACATACAACCAATTGCAGTAACGGTCACTAAGTGTGGTTTAAACTTACTTGTTATTGGGATTAAAAACCATAGACAAAAGTTGCAAAAATCTTAAATCGTGCAATTTCAGTGCACAAAGCTTTACAAGTTTTTCACAATTTGATCGTACACACTGTTGAATATTGTTTTTCCATGACGATACTGCATCATCAGTTAAAATTTTTGTAAATGATACTGACAGGGCATCGTTATAAAATTGCTGGCAAACTGAGTCATTTATATCTTCACCTAAATCAAAAAGAAAGATCCAGTTTATTATAAAATATATGATTTATATTATTCCAATTCCAATTTCTTAATATGGCCCCAACGAAACTTCGATGATTCTGTCAATGTCAAGGTTGAATGAAACAGTAAAAAAAACATTAATAAAAAGATAAAAATACGCAGAGATTATGCTGGTTCCAGTTGAGCTCACTAAAACAAAGAATACCCAAATTTATATATAAGAATATAAGATTAAATTAGATATTAGTTTTATAAAAGTATGAAGACAGAGAAGAAGTTATTTTTGTTAACACTTAACATAGAATACTGATGATGAATATGATGTAATAGTTAAAAAATAGTTAAAGAACGATGTTATTAACTCTAATGAAATTGTGAAGAATATTAATATGAGAGGAAAAGACAAGGGTTAGTATGTAATTCACATTTACAGGGCGAGGAAAAGAAGGGGGAAGTATATCGTAAAGAGGTGTTGCGAGGTGAGGACAACTAAAAAAAAATGTGCTCCAGAGTTCCTTCTTCTAGTCCACACTCACACAAGGAATGATCCAGAATCCTTAGCTTAGCCAGGAAAGCCAGCGAGCATATGTGTCCTAATCTTAAACGAATTATAACTGACGTGGCCAATTTATTGATGTTCTGATACTTAAAAAACCAAAGCCTAGGAGTGATAGTCGGCTGGATGGAACCATAGTGTAGGGCTTTAGTTTGTCTAGACGACTGCCACAGATGATTCCAGGATTTATTCAAATAAGGTTTAGCCAGAGCCCATAGATCATGAGAAAAATATTTTGAATATGAGTCGCATCCCACACGCATAGCGTCTTTTGCCAAAAGATCTGCTGTCTCATTACCAGAGATGCCAGAATGGCTAGGGATCCACGCAAGAACGACTTCTATGCCTGATACGTGGCATTTATAAAGAACCTCGTTAATCTTTAAGGTGATATAAAAGTTGTCTCTAGTATGGAAAGGAGACTTGTTAATATCCTGCAGACAACTTAATAAGTCGGAAAAGACGATAGACTTATTTAACTTATGAGATTCTATAAACAATACCGCTTCCAAGAGAGCTAAAAACTCCCCAGTGAATATAGAGGTTTGAGGGGGACATTTATAATAATTAAGAACAATTTTATATTTGGGAATCCATACAGCAGAACCCACATTATCATCTCCAGACAATTAGCTGAATCTGTATAAACAGTTAACCAGCCAGGCCATTTTTCGTCTAATATGCTATTGAATGCAATATTTGCATTAGGGGATCTTTTTCCAATGCCAAAATTAAGAATAACTCTCGGGATAAAGAGCAGAGATTCAAAATTGAAATGGATCAGAGGATTCTTATCAAGTTGAAAAGTAGGGGAAGAGAGTGCAGAATATTTCGAGAGGCTTTTGAGTAAAAGGGGGGTCTCCTTATGAGACCAGTATCTAGATGAGGGCAGTAATTGAGACAATAATCTAAGTCTTTGAAGTAGCGGATGAGAGGAAAATTGTATAATATTGAAAAATAATCTATCAGTTAAAAATTGTCGGCGGAGATTTAAAGAAGGTTCCAAACATTCTACTTGAAGGGCATTAATGGGGGAAGATTTCATAGCACCAGTGATGGTATCATAGCAAACATTTAGACTGGATCCTTTCCAGCTTGCAAAGTGCCATTTTACTGCAAGGTTCCAACAAGAAACATCCATAGTCAAATTGGCTTCGGATAATCGCATTATACAGCAACTTCCGACTGTAGGGGTGGGCGCCCCAACAAACCCCAGAAAGTGCACGTAAGACATTGATGTTACTCTCGCATTTGCTGACAATGTACGAGGTGTATTCGAAAAGTAAGGGATTCGAAAAGTAAGGGCCGTTGGTTTTATTAGCACATTTAGTTTACTACAAATCTACTTCACTTTTCCACATAATCGCCGTTCACTTCCAAGCATTTTTCGTACCGCTGCACTAGCTTCCTTAACCCCTCTGCATAGAAGCTCACCGCCTGCGAGTTGAACCAGTTTTCAACGGCGTTCTTAATTTCCTTGTCGTTTTCAAAGCGTTGTCCACCGAGCCATTTTTTGAAATGTAAGAAAAGGAAGTAGTCACTGGGTGCAAGGTCGGGACTGAATCTTGAATTTTCTCTTGGGTCTTGGCTGCGGTGTGAGGACGCGCATTGTCATGAAGGAGGATTACACCGGATGACAGTTTACCACGTCGTCGATTTTGGATCGCACGTCTTAGCTTATTGAGCGTTTCACAATACACGTCAGCTGTAATTGTTGTCCCACGTTCCATAAAATCAACCAAAAGAACACCTTTTTCGTCCCAAAAAACGGTAGCCATCATTTTTCGACTCGTGTAAGGAGTTTGCTTAAATTTTTTTGGTTTTGGTGAAGTTGAGTGGCGCCATTGCATTGATTGCTGTTTTGTTTCTGGATTGATGTAGGATATCCACGTCGTCTCATCACCGGTAACAATGTGGGAAAACAAATCATCTCCATCTTGTCGGTAACGCTTCAAAAACTCTCGTCCACTAGACAGTCTTTGCTCTTTGTGCTGGTCGGTAAGCATTTTTGGTACCCACCTTGCACACAATTTGTGGTATCCAAGTTTTTCCGTGACAATTGTGTAGACAGTAGTGCGTCCAAGATGAGGAAATTCATCAGCCAGGGCACTAATCGTCAACCGACGATCAGATCGCAGTTTTTGGTCCACCAGAGAAACAATTTCATCGGTTTGCATACTCGTACTGGGCCTACCACTCCGCTCTTCGTCATGAACATTTGTTCGTCCAGTTTTGAAATCACGACACCATTGTCTAACCTTTCCTTCATTCATTACAGGTCCATAAACTAGACATAACTCTCGATGAATTTGAGCAGCTGAAGATCCTTTTGCACACAAAAATCTTATTACAGCGCGAACTTCACAGCTGGCGGGAGCAACGATTATCGCAGACATTGTTTACTGTATGCACAGATAGGCAAATGACTACTGAATCAAAACAACACCTGAAATAGCTGCAGAGTAGTGCACGTACAGATATGCACAAGTTTAAACGTGTTACGACTTGTCGATTTTGAAATATAAGCGAACGGCCCTTACTTTTCGAATACGCCTCGTAATTCACATGGTGTATACCCGTCATGCGAGAGTCAAATATGACCCCTAAAAATTTTACTCTTAAAATCTTGAATGGATATGTGTTGAACACCGACTGACAAATTAATAGTAGGAATTGAGCGTTTACGAGAAAAAGACAGACCATGATCATTCAGCCAGACATCTAAATAAGATAAGGCCGAGTTTAACCGGTTACTAGCATCAGAAATTATTTTTAAAGATACTTAAAGAGCAATGTCATCTGCATTCTGCATATTGGAGAATGCTGCAAAAACAGTCTACAGTTTTATCCAGGTCATGGGTATAAATATTATAAAGCAAAGGACTAAGGACAGAGCCCTGTGGGAGTCCCTTCCATATATACCTAGAGGGAGATAACGAGCCTTGGTATCTGACGGATACAGAGCGTGCCTTATAAAGGTTGCAGATGACGTTGACCATCTTCACAGGGATACCCAACAGTAGCATCTTCTGCCTGAGTATTGGAAGCTGGATGTTATCATAGGCTGAAGATATGTCAAGGAAGACACCAATCAAGTGTTCTCTGTGAGAAAAAGAAATTCAGACATCTGAAGTAAAAATACTAAGGCTGTCCATGGTACCCATACCTTTACAGAATCCAAATTGAGTTTTTGGTAGCATTCCTCTATTTTCTACTATCCAGTCTAGTCAATTCTTGAACAGGTTTTGGATAAAACAGATGACAATGCAATAGGTCTGTAAGAGGAGCAGTCATCTGGGTCTTTACCAGGCTTCAGAATGGGGATTACAATTTGAGTTTTCCAAGAGTCTGGAATCAAGGCAGAACTATAAATGTGATTGATTAATTTTAAGAGTTTTAGCCAAAATAGATGACTTGGTGACAAAAGAGTAAGGAATCCCATCTACCCCAGGACTAGAATCTCTAAGGTGATCAAGGACACAGTGTATTTCAATTAGAGAAAATGGTTCATCCATTCTATCAACAGAATGGGAAGAGGTAAGCATAGGAGGCAGCAAGCTATCTGCCGAAGGAACGAAGGGAGGAGCCAATTTATTTAGAAAGTCAGGAAGCCAAGAATCTACAACATTAGAAGAAATATTACAGTTATTGGAGTAGGATCGGTGGAAAGCTTTTACACATTTCCACACTAGAGAATGCAAGCCATCCTTGCTTTTTCTTTTTAGAAAGTAACCTTTTAGACTGAGCCAGGATTCTTTTGAAGTTAATATAGGAATCCATGTTTGAATCTATAGCAAAAATGGATTCAGCTTCATTTCGTTGTGAATACTGAGGTGCAATCTGCATCCCATCATGGAGGGGAAGGAATTCTACTACAAGAGGATTTTTTTAAGGGATAGATTCATCCGCAACAGCTAAGAGAACCAATGTATATTGAAGATAGATGCTAAGAAAATTAGACGCATTGACTAGAGGCAATGAAGCAATTTTGGAATATATTAGCTGGGAGAATTTGTCCGTCTGCCATAGATAATCTATATTTAAGAAGAGGGGGAGGGTCTTTAGAGAGTGAGACAGATTGGTGTATGGTAGTCAAGATAGGAAAGTGATCACTGGCGTAGGAGTTAGGTAAAACTCTCCAAGAAAGAGAAGGTACTAGGCTAGGGGAAGCAAGGGTAAGTTAAACAGCACTAATGTTCTGTATTGGAGATACTCTACGAGTGCTGGCACTGTCAAACCACAAAAAATTAGGTTCTCAACTGAAAAATAGTACTAAAAGATCTAATTCGATGTCAAGAGAATGTTTCACTCAACAACGACACTGCAAGCCTCCATAAGAATGATTTTATTATAAGAACAATAACAATTGAAGCACAAACCTGTAGCTGCTAGCTCAGTTGCCACAGTCAGAAGTGCCTCTAACTCCTGATCAGGCAAAACAGGTATGATCCAGCGAGGATGAGAAATTTTATCTTCTAATGCTTTTAATTTGGCCTCAGAGAAACTCGCCTAAAAAAATTAAAAGATAATATGATATATGTTATAAATCCATTTCTTTATCTTTAGTACATTTAACATATTTGTAAAAAAAAAATTGTAAAATTTTATTTTGTTGTAAACATGAAATTCCATACAGTAATTAACATAAAATAAGCAGTCTTACCTCCCAAGGCATATTCTGATCTTGTTCTTTCATTGATATTGTCATTATTTTACCATTTATATTTATTCATCGCCTTCTCTGGAAATTATAAATATGTTCAAAATATTAGTGAGCATGTAACATTTTTGCATCGGTAACTATTTTATGATTAAAATAGATGATACTAAAATCACAACACGATACCACATAAATAAAGATGACAGAGCAAATTTCAATAAGAATTTTATCATTGATTGAGTACCTATATATCCTTTCACTAAAGAATACTTACACGTTATAATATTTGTATTTATATTTTGTGTACACATGAGAGGTAGGTAATCAATCAATTTATTAGCAGTTGATTTTTGAAGGCTTTTTCAAAACTTATGTAAATTATATAATACACAAACAACCCATTGCGAAAATAAAGTGTGACGTTTTAGAAGCAATCTAATAATAAATAATTACGTTATTCCCCGGACACACAGAAGAGATCTAGTGTAAAGAAAAATAATAGGTAATTCATACGATCAGCCGGCGCGACAAAATGGCGTCATTATCCTAAACAAGACAAAGCAAAAAATCCACTAAAGGGGTACTATAAAAACAATAATAAATAAAGAATGTGATAAAGAAAGAGTAATATTACCTTTCCTGTAATTTTTAATGAAAATATATGAAAAACCTGGAACATATATTACAAATATTGTGCACTAAAGTTTTTGACGTATGAAAGAAAATAGGTATATGATGTGAATAGAGTGGGGCTTTAAAGATGGTAGATGTCTATGTTTAGGAACTCATTGGCATGGACGCTAAAAAGCGCTATATTGTGCATGATTTTCACGGAGCACTTTGTGCTTAAATTGTAGAACTTACAGCCTCTCAATTCAGAATAATAAGTAACTTTTACAATTTTTATTCGCAACAAACTCATTTAATCACATCCACATACAGTGCGACAAAAGAGTCGACAAACAATGAGAGCTATTATCATTTAGATGGCAACACGTGTGTCGAGAAAAAGTAGAAATTAATTATTGTGGAACTCATTTTTTGTGTCCCTGGCAACCCTATGAAAAGTGTTAGTTAACCTAAACATTGACCTTCATGCTTACACTTTTTTTTGTGTTGTTGTGACTATTTTTCTTTGTATAATTACCGAGTTCACCATTTGAAAAGTACATTATTCCAGATGGACATAGGCTATATTTATTATGTGCAAAAAATTTGACAGGCATGCAACGCATGCCGGACACTAATAATATACAAAGTTTATAAGCATTGTATGGAGTAGTTTCGAGCCGGCAAACTACTGACGGGTTTGAACGACATTTATGTATTATTATAATATTTATAATAAACGAACAGCGGATATGACTTGTATTTAATAAATGTTTTATTACATAGTGATTTAGATTAATACTACTAAACCTAAAATGCATAGAGATATTACGTTTTTTTTTATATCAGTAATATTTTGACGTTATACCAAACACATAATTAAATAACAGCTATAAGTAAAGGGCGACCAAGATGAGTTTGATACTTATGACGTCATTTATAGGTATTTTGTTCTATATCTATATTATAGTATATCTGAAAGTATCGTTTGAAGAATTATTGTGGGAGGAAAGAAAAATAAAGAGAAATCGTCCAGACTAGATGTTTAGCGTGTCAAACTTGGCAGAATGATCACTTTTTATACTGTTCAAAAAGAAATGTCGACGCTGTCGAAATTATTACCAGTATTAAAAGAAGATATTGCCTATGATGGATGTTTGGAGCATTTAAGAAAACTGTTAATTTCAATTGATTTGAAATATAAAAGATGCCGTTGAAATAGACAAGTTCTATTGCAGAGACTGTAGCGCCCCTCACTTCAAAGGCTCCTACAGCCCCCCGCCCTCTGCGTACCCGGCACCAGTGTTCCCAACTCGGATTTTGGAAAAGACGTAGACCAGACTAGAAAATTACGTAGAATTAGTAAAAAGTGCATATGAAAAGTTTGTAGATCTACGTACTTTTTATTAAGCAAGATGAAGAGGATAAAACTGAATAAAACTAATGTTAGAAATATAAGTTATGTGCGGCTACAGCAGAGGATTTAATAAAAATCAATTTTAGATTTTATTTATTATCTAAGAGTACAATTTATAATATTACGAACTAAAATACTATTCTAAAAATATGCGTCTTGGCCGATGCTAGGTCTAAAGCGAAGTGCCTACATTATAAAATACTACAAACTAAAATACTAACTAATCCTTGTGATTTTTGCTGTAGCTTGCATTTAAATAAATTTTCTTCAATAAATTAAGTGTAGTGGGCTCGATATGTGTCGCTTTTATGTTTTTATAACATTTTTGAAAGATTACCACATAAATAATAAAGTTCATTTAAGACCACGCACTTTTACACAATAAAAATAATTTTAAGCACTCAGTTTTAAAACACTAGAAAATGAAGAGTTTGCTAATTTTCTTTATCGTCTATACGTTTTAGTATTGGGTGTTTCCTCCTCTAGCCCTGCTAACCGCCTGCATTCGATCTGGCATGCTTTGGATGATGTTTCTGACATCAAGACTTTATCTTTCTTTTAAGCATGTCCCAGATGAGTCCGGGCTACAAGCTGGCCACTGCAAATTCTGAATGCCGACCTCTTGAAGGTACTCATTCACGCAACGTGCGACTTGTGGGCGCGCATTATCGTGCATTAAAAGGAATTCGTCGTGTCCAATGAACCCCGAATAAGGCATAACATGATCCTGAAGGATCTTATATTATTTCATTATAATTTATGAGGGCTCCCCCTCTGCACGCTGCAATCCAATAGCCGCTGGGCGCACTCGACTGGCCACGTTACCCCTCTCTCACAGAAGACTACCTTGAAATGTACTGCATTTCCCACTTTATCTTATTTCCCTAATGTACGTACGTGTTTCGGTAGTGAGTGAGATGTGCCAGAGCCCATTCCCATCCTATCCCCCCATTTCCCCAACCCTTTCTCCAAATCCATTCCTACGAGTATATCCAAAGGTAGGCAGCGCATTCGGGGGCGTGCCAACTTTTGTCATTTTGGCCTGATGGTTGGCATGTATCACGGATGTCTATGGGCTACAGTATCCACTTACCATCAGGTGGACTGTATGCTCGTCTGCCACCTTGGTCTATGAAAAAGAAATTAAAGCAGCAGCATTGCCTCATTGCATTAGAGAAAAAGTCTACAATCCATTCAGGATTATAAACTTTTTTCTCTAAGGAAAAGGAAATGATCCCATTTAGCCTAATCAGCTTAATGTTATTTTGCTAATTTGAATATTTGATAGAAAGTACGTAGATTCTGGGACTGAAGTTCGTAGGTTTGCGAGAAAGGCCTAAAGTACGTAGATCTACACAAAAATACGTAGAGTTGGGAACGCTGCCCGGCACCCTCCGCGACGGCTTCTCCAATAATTTATTCAAACAATCTAGTCGAAAACCGTCTGTCAACGCTAGAGCATGCGCGCCACCCTTGCCCGCGCCGTCTACTTAGATTTCTTTTTTCTGTGTTCGTTTTGTGTCCTTTATTTTGTTTCTTGTTTGTATAAACTCAACAAAGTGACATTAAACGCACATCTAGTGGAACCTGCTCGTTTCATTTTCTATCTGGCAGCCCAACGTTTGGTCGAGTATTGTGTTAGCGTTTTCCCGTTAACGGTTTTGTTTTAAAAGAACGAATCAGACAATATATAAATTATAATATAATAGTCGGAAGTGCTTAGACTGTGCATTTTGTAGAATCAGTGAATCTGTTTCGTCGTCACGTACGCATCACGTGATTCGCGCGCCTTGCACAATGCACTTAATATACGTATTCTAGTCTCGAACTTTTTTTTCACGTTTCTTTTTCACGTCCGCGGTTGATTACCTACCTGTAATTCTAGGCAACCTAGGACAGTCGTGCTACATGTTCGAAGTCTGTTTGTCAGTATAATCAAGTGTAACGTCGTATCATAAACTCGAATTTAGTAGTTGACGTAATTTTTTCAAATATTACTTTGATAAATTGACTAATTTGTTTTTTTGTTGATTGAGTTATCACAGTATGCCTAATGTGTATCAGACATGGTGATTACGAGGTCGAGAACAAATAGCGTTGACGTTCAACAAACGGAAATGAATTCCGCCGCCGTAGGACAGCATGGCCACGCTGATGTGCCACTGCCACATTCACCGCCGCATCCGCATGGCGATTCACCGCCGCTTGGTGATGAGCCGCTACCTGATGGTAGGCCGCCATCACATCCTCTGCCCGCTGATATACCTCCGCCACATCCACCGTTTGCTAATGCACCGCCGTCACATCCGCTGCACAATTATGTGCCGCCTGTCGATCCGCAGCTGCACGCGCCGATTCCGGCCCCGGTACCCATAGTTATGCCGGACCAACAGCTGGTATTGTTACTCCAATCTATTGGCGCGCAGCCTCCGCTATACGTTCTACCGCTGACAAAGCCAACTGTGAGTACAAATTTTGCTAAATGCACTGCAAGATTTGATGGATTAACCGATGTAGATGCTTTTATAGACGCTATTGAAACTTACAGAGAATGCGTTTGTGTGGAGGAAGCGATGGCAATGAAAGGGTTGCCAATGTTATTCACCGGCTTTGCTGCTGTTTAGTTGCAAGGCGTCAAGCTCACCGTCCATGGTTGAGACGACGCCATGAACCTATTGCGACAAACGTATGGACCACGCTTACCACTACACAAATTATATAGAGAATTATTTATTAAACATTTTAAAGTTTTATTGCAAAAAAGGGAAAAATGCGACACAAATCACGAAAACAATTTGTATCGTTTATGGACCTAATGCAGTATCAGTAAGAGTAGCACAAAGTTGGTTTAAGCGTTTTTAGTCAGGACATGTTAATGTTAAAGATGCAGTTCGCTCCAGTCGCCCTGTTACCGATAAAGTTGATGCCAATTGTGAAAAACTGCAGCAAGATCGGCATATAAGTAGTTACGACATTGCTGATGAACTGGGCATTAACCACAAAACAGTTTTCGACTTATTTGAAAAACTCTTGATTCACAAAAAAGCTCGATATTTGGGTACCAGACGAGCTCACTGAAAGAAACCTAATGAACCGTGTACTCGTTTGCGATTCTCTATTAAAACGCAATGAAACCGAACCATTTTTGAAAAAAATGATCTCTGGTTATGAGAAGTGGATCACTTAGACAAGAATGTGCGGAAAAGATCATGGTCTAAGTGCGGCCAAGCTCCACAAACTGTGGCGAAACCCGGATTAAAGCGTAATAAGGTGATGTTGTGTGTATGGTGGGATTAAAAGAGCATCATTCATTATGAGCTTTTGGAGGAATGTCACGTCCCACATCACGTCGGGGTCACCGATTTGGGGGAAGCTCTCCAGTTAGAGGAAGCTCTCCTGTCGGAGGAAGCTCTCAATTAGGAGGAAGCTCTCCTGCTGCTCATCATTACGATTACGTCGGGGTCACCAATTTGGAGGAATGTCACTTCGCACATCACGTCGGGGTCACCAGTTTGGAGGAATGCTCTCCAATTATTTGTGCGTGAATATTACTGGAGCTACCTTGAGAAGAAACCAGTATCTTCGGAATAAGAATACTTATTTATTGAACCAACGTACAGTACAACGTTTGTACCGTTGGGAATAAGCTTGATAAAACAACATACATTAAAATTAAAACGGTGTAAATTAATATGGTAAGAACTTCCTTCTAGTCTAGTAATATGTCCATGTAACAGTAAATTGTTGACAATACATATCAAAAATAACAAAAGCAAAACTTATAAAAAGAACACTCGTAAAAAGAATTAAATAAATCAAATTAAGACCTCGACCAAAGAGGTCGGCTCTCGACGCCACTAGCTTTTACCGCCGGCCAAAACCATCGATTCGGATCTCTACTGTCAACAGCTGATGAGACTAAAGCAAGAAATTGAGTAAAAACGCCCAGAATTTATTAACAGAACGAGTGTATATATATTGTATATTCTGCATTTAAGATATTATATTTAATATAGTTTAAGATTTTTATATTGGTACACATATTGTTTTATATTAGGAGTTAAAGTATGAAATTGCCGATTTGTACTGAAAAATTAAAACTCGTTTTTTTCTAAAATGTAACATATCTATTTAATCAAAATATTTACCCTCATTATCTATACATTGTTGCCATCTAATCGGAAGTTCATTTATGCCATTCATCACGCCATTCTTTTTAATGCAAACCGCATAACAATTGAATAAAAAATGTCGGAAAAGATGATGGTATAACATACCATCGGTTAGTATTAAAATAAAAGTCTACTATTAGAAAATTTAAAATAATATTTTTCCTGTTAAAGTTATAGATAGGGACTTATATTCAATACCATACGACTAAAACTTGATTACTCCATTTTTTACATGAAACGATTTTATATGTATATATTCTGAAGTATATATATGAATATAATATTCGCGGAGTAAGAGTGGAAAATATGGTTAGTGGAACACAAAAGGTCCCATTGGGTCAAAGTGATTAGGAATTCAAGTGTATTGACCACCACTTATAAGATAAATCTCTCACCTTGGGGTGTAAGAGGCTCACCTACCATCTTTGGAGCCTTTTTTTTTTTTTGTTCACGGGGGGAAATCTTCTGTAACAAGATACCCGACCCTCTGGGGGGAAGGTCGGGTTATGTGGGATTTCTACCCACTAAAACCCCCTCGGTGGTCCTTCTCACGCACGCATAGAGGGGCTCCGGGATCTCCAGCTGAACGCACCGGTGCCCCTCCAGTACTGCGACTTCGTCACTGTCCTCTGGGGAGACTATACGTGTCTCCCCCAACACCCTCGCAGTGTTCACGGCAGCGCTGGTCCACAAAGCGCTGCCGTCCTTGTCCCTGGGGCCGCATCAATGGACGCACCGAGCCCTCACTCCGAGCGGCCGCGTCCCCGTTGTCCCCTTTTAGTCGCCTCTTACGACAGGCAGGGGTGTGCCGTGTCTATATTCTAAGCCCTAGACTACTGGGCCGAGGGGCCGGGGCGATTGTCGCCGCCGCCCCGGCGCCTCCGTCTCCGAGCGGGATCGGCTCTCTCCCGATCCCGCTCGGCGGCCTCCTTCTGAACCAGGACGGTTTCGCAGAAGAAGGCCACGGCCCTCCACGCCGATTCCCCTGCCAGCATAGCCGACACTAGTGCCGGCAGGGACAGGTCCTGCCCGATCTCCTGGACCAGGATCCACCGCTCAGAGTCCCAAGCTGGACACTGTTCGAGCGTGTGCTGAGCGGAATCCCGGTCCCGTCTACAGTGGTGGCATTGCGCCGTCGCCTCGCGTCCGATTCTGTTCAGATACTCACCGAAGCAACCGTGTCCGGTGAGTATCTGGGTGAGTCTGTAGGTGACTCGCCCCTCCCTCCGCAACCAGGTCTCGAGGCGTGGCAGTATCGCGCCGACGACGCGTTGGCGCACGCATCGCTCCTCCGCGAGGCGCTCGCGCCACACCTCGAACGCTCGCCGTCGCTCCTGCCGCCTCAGCGCTTCGAGCGTCCCCGCCGCCTCGTCGAGCGACACGGATCCGGTCGTGGACCCTCGCGTCCATGTCCGCCAGGATGTCCAGGGGCGGGAAGCGCGCCAGAACCGTTGCCGCCTCAAAGGATATCGTGCGGTATCCTCGCACGATCCTGATGGCCATCTTCCGCTGCAGGCCATTGAACTTGGCTCTGCAGCGTCGGACCCCCGACAGCCTGTTCGACCATAGGGGCGCCCCGTAGAGGGCCATCGATCGCACGACCCCCGCGTAGAGGCGACGAACTTCCTCCCTCGGTCCCCCGAGATTGGGCAGTAGTCTGTGCATAGCACCCACTACCCTCTCGATCCGGGGAACCAGGCGCTCGAAGTGCTCCTCGAAACCCCAGCGACCGTCCAGGGTGAGACCGAGGTACTTCATGTACCGACCCACCCGGACTTGCGTATCACCTACGCGAATCGACGAGCTGGGTGGTTCCCTAGTCCTCGGCAGTTTGTGGAACCATAGCGCCTCGGTTTTGTGAGACGCTATCCGAAGACCCAACTCGCGGATTTTAGCGACGACGCTTGCCACCTCGAGCTCGGCGAGCTCGATGGTCCTCTCAAAGTTGTCCCCGCCGGCCAAAACGAGAGTGTCGTCTGCGTACCTCCCGAGTTGTCTCCGGTACTTACGCGACTCTTTAGGCTCTCATATTCTACAAAAAGCTTCCCGTCAGCATGGAAGGTAGCTCATGTTCACCCTTTGCCTAAAAAGGGTGACCGTACCGACCCGGCCAACTACAGGCCAATAGCGATCACCTCCCTCCTCTCCAAAGTGATGGAGCGTGTTATAAACACACAGCTCCTTGGGTACCTAGAGGATCACCAGCTGATTAGCGACCGTCAATATGGATTTCGCCATAATCGCTCGGCTGGTGATCTTTTAGCGTATTTGACACATCGCTGGGCTGACGCCATTGAGAGTAGAGGCTAGGCTCTGGCTGTAAGCCTAGACATTGCGAAAGCTTTTGACCGGGTATGGCACAAATCGCTGCTTTCCAAGTTACCATCTTTCGGGATACCCGAGGGACTATGCGAATGGGTTGCCAGTTTCCTGACTAGACGGAACATCAGAGTCGTTATCGATGATAGCTGCTCCGACACCATGTCTATTAACGCTGGCGTCCCGCAAAGCTCCGTGCTGTCTCCAACTCTGTTCCTTCTGCATATCAACGACCTGTTACAAATTGGTGATATTCGTTGCTATGCGGATGACAGCACTGGAGACGCCTTGTACAGTGGAAGAGAGTCGCGCCAGGCTTGTGTCTGAAATCGAAGACTCCCTAAATCTAGTTTCGATTTGAGGTTCCCTGAACCTAGTGGATTTCAACCCCAGTAAGACTCAAGTCTGTGCATTCACCACTAAAAAAAACCCTTTTGTCGTAGCACCTCGCTTTCAGAGCATACCTCTTAAGATCTCGGAGAGTATTGGGATCCTTGGTGTCGACATTTCCAGCAAAGTCGAATTTAGGGGTCATCTGGAAAGTAAGGCCAAAATGGCCTCCAAAAAGCTCGGTGTGCTGAACAGAGCGAAGAGGTACTTCACCCCTGGGCAACTCCTAATGCTTTACAAAGCTCAGGTGAGGCCCCATATGGAGTATTGCTCACATCTCTGGGCCGGCGCACCGAAATACCAATTGGACCGATTTGACTCCATCCAACGACGTGCTGTTCGTATTGTCAACGATCCCACTCTCACGGGCAGTTTAGAACCCCTCAGCGTTCGGAGGGACGTTGCGTCTCTCTGTGTGTTCTACCGCCTGTATAATGGGGAATGCTCTGAAGAATTGTTCAATATAATTCCCACCTCGGGTTTCTACAACCGCACCTCCCGTCACAGAAGTGCGGTCCATTCGCATTTCCTCGATACGGAGGTGTCGCGTACTGTTCGGTCCAAAAATTATTTTATATCGCGAACCCGTAGACTGTGGAACGAACTACCTCAAGAGGTCTTCCCATTAAACTACGACATGGGGTTCTTCAAGAGAGCTGTGAATAGGATTCTGCAAGTTCGGCGGCGCGCCCGCATACCCCCTGGTGTTGCAGGTGTCCATGGGCGGCGGTAACACACCATCACGTGAGACCGCTTGCTCGTCCGCCCTCTTCTGTATAAAAAAAAAAAATGACTGCAGACAACAATGTCAGCGAAGTTACTTGAGGATTTAAGCTGGGTGCTGATCAGTTTTAATTTTAATAGGCTTTCCTTTAATAACATAATCACGTGATTTTTTTAAGGATTGGTTAACAAACCGTCAATCGTAAGTCCAGTTTGGACAGAGGACAGCCAAATCGCCAGTCGCTATAAGAACTTTTAAAAATTTAGTTTCTTCTTATCAGTAAGCTTTGTAGGGCAGCCTATATTTTTTGTAAGAGTTTTATTAATTTTATTTACCATAGTTTTTCTTGGAATGCCAAATTTCCGATGTTCCGAGATTTCCGAGATACCGAGGCTTCCTTTGGTGACATCTCCTTCCTTCGAACTAGTTCAACTGCTAATTGTAGCATTTCATTGCTATCATTTTTGTATTCTCTTATAGACGACTGCGAGATTTTCGTCCTTTTTTTCGAGGCTTGGTTTTACTCATGCTGAAAGTGAAAATACTGATTTTTAATAAATAAAAATCAATCATTTTATTATTTTAGAGACATTTCAATTAATGAACCACTACTGTCACAATTGACAAGGTTCTCGAGTGGATCGGCAACCAGTCCTAAAAAAATGATTTGTGACAGCCCTACTAAATATTCAACAGCAGGTAATGTTACACCCGCTGCTCAGAAAATATTTTGGTAACATTGGCCACGATGACCATTTACAGTAGATCTTATTTATGAACTATCATAAATATGATCTACTGTAAATGGTGTACACACAATCATTCCTTAAATAACATACATAAAAATCAAAATTAAGTATTTTTTGTCAAAGTTTGACAGACATCTGAATGACGTTATTAACGGAACTCCGTGTTCAGTGTTAGCATAATATACTTTATTGTCTATTAGTCACAGAAAGTTGCTACTCTCAATGGGTTGACTTCTACCATTAGTTAATATTATTTTTTTACGATGGGCAAAATTTACCGCTTTGGGTAATTTTGAACGATTTCACGGTACATATTCTTTTTTATGTTTTTTCTCGATCGACAATACAAGAAGTTACTACTTGTGGCTAAGTTGGCTATCACAGCCAACTCGGTGTCGTCCATGTTTGTAACTGAATTAAAAATTGGCCGCGTAGGCGTTGTGATTGATTCAGTCAGTCAGTTGGAAAGATTGAATCGATACTGATTGGCACACTTCTATTTGTGGTTGTCAAATGTCGTAATTGTTACGCATCTGAGGGTTTTGTACAAGGATCGGTCGTAAATCATTTTTATAAAATGATTATTCTTTATTGTTGACATATATTGAGCTTACTAGTCTGTTGCGAAGAGAACAGCATAACGCTTATTGTTAGACGAAACCTTTAATATTTGCTATTTTGGTGCTAATACTCCTAAAAGGTTATAAAAACCGAGCAACAAAAATAAATATTATTAATGAAACATTTATGACGTGTAGACCAAACCCTGCTCAAAATAACTCATAAAATTGAAAGAGCTGGTCAGTGTTCCTTGTTAACAAAGTATTAACTATTACGGCAGTAACCCCCCGTCCATTTTACTTTGTACTTATTTGCCCTTGTAACTTGTAATCCAATGAATCCTAAAAGCTTGGAAGCAAGGAATCGTGATGAGAAACCTTTCGAAGGAATGGTTATTGCAGATCCTGAACCATTAGAAACTTTACATGGTCGTAGCTCATGTGCCCATTGTGGGAAATCTAGAATGTACTTTTGCTACACCTGTTATGTTCCTGTTCATTTACTCAAAAGCCTGATACCATCCTGCAAAGTGAGATAATCTTTTTTTTATAGAATAATATTATAAAGAGGTAAGGTTTGTAAGTTTTGATATAGGAGGTAATCTCCGAAACTACTAATCTGATTTCAAAAATTCACCATTTGAAAGGTACATTATTGCAGATGGACATAGGCTATATATTATGTGCAAAAAAATTGACAGGCATGCAACGCATGCCGGGCACAACTAGTATAGAAATAAGGCGACAGATAGTCGACTGAATACTCATGTATAGATATCCATCATAGATATTCATGATACATGTCAACATCTCCAGAATAACAAACATTGACATGCCTGTGGATGTCTTGCCCACCTTTGCAGATTTAAAGAAATGAGTTTGGAAAGGTTAAGAATATAAGAAAATTAATGAATTTGTTATCAACAAATGTACCTAATACTTACCAGACCAACATTATATATACAGATTGAGTAGTAAACTTTGAAGATGTTCAAAGAAGAATTTATAATGTCTTTCAATACTTTATGTATCTACATATTACATCTTTTCAAAGTTGCTGTCAACTTTTGAGATTCTTTTGATTTACATTTGATTCTCTTACTTCAAATGCTACTGACTTCAAAAAGTTGTAGATGCACAAAATATTAGAAGTCCATTGGTGTTTTTAACTTTTAGTGGAAAGATTTGTGTTTTTTAAACTGTTATTATTCACTTTTTAGAGGTGTGAAGGCCCAGACCCAGGTGAATTGCTTGATTGGAATTCAAACTAATGCTAAACAACAGCTATAAACTGGTCTCACTAAACAATGTTTCACAGTGAATAGCCAGACACCAGTTTCACATTCACAATAGGAAAATATGACAGTCTGCAGTTGCAATTAGACATACCAAACAGTACATTTGCAGTCCCCTAGCTTTGAGTACTCTGAAGACTAGCATACCATTCAGCGGTTGGCTCACATGACTCTCAGCTGTTATTATAACCTATGAAATATTATATTTATTGTAAGGCACACATTTATTGCCGGAGGAGATCCAAATAGCCCCATGCTCTAAACTACTACTAGATAGAATAAGTTTTATTCAAATAATGTTTAATGTTATTTGTCTTGTAATGTCTATTCACATTTTTGCAGATTTGAACCTCCCTCTCCCTAAATCAAATTCTAAATAATATGTGTCTTATATCTATCTATCTTATGCCACGATAAGTTGAAAAAGGTAGGTTATGGGCAGGGATCATCACAGTTACATCTAGATGTTGTAGGAATAATGAAGTTGTCTAGGTATATATGAGTATATATCTACCTAGATACATTGACAAACTGATTTGAAAATTGGGTTCCAAATGGGTGAAGCTGTATTTATTTCAGATAAATTTAAATAGTTATTATAATTAATTTAAATATGTAGTTTCCTATTTTTCTTAAAATCAGTCTAGTAAGTTTGAAAATAATGGCGGGGGGGTCATCGTGGTCATGTATCTAGATGGTATATATTCTAGGAATATATAATGAAATCATCTAGAAACAGGCAAATAAGTTTATTAAATGTTTTTCAGTTACCAGTAAAGGTAGACATAATCAAGCACAGAAGAGAAATTGATGGGAAGAGCACAGCAGCACATGCAGCAGTTTTGGCACCTAATGATGTAAAAGTTTATACATATCCTGATATGGCAGAGAATTACCTTGATGGCAGAACTGTTCTATTATATCCTGGAACTGAAGCCAAAACTGTCCAAGAATTATTTACAGAAAAAGAGAGCCCCATTTCCTATTCAGAACAAATGTTAGCCAACTTACCATCTGGGTACAATGTGGGTACATTGATAACAAAAATTATCAACAAAAATAATGAACTCAAAGATATATACCATGTAGATAAACTTCCTATAGACCGGGTGGTATTAATAGACAGTACATGGAACCAGAGCCGAGGCATATTTAAAGATAAGAGACTAAACACGATACCCAAAATAGTATTACAAAATAGACCTTCGCAATTTTGGCGTCATCAAAAGGGCAGTCCTCGGTGGTACCTCTCTACAATAGAAGCATTACATCAACTAATGATTGAATTGCATTTATTTGCTTGGGGTCGCAGTGAGCATTACAAGTCTTATCTTACTTTGCATCACCCCATACACAGTCATTTGGATGGTCATCCACAATGTAAACCGTATATAGGAGAGTATGACAATTTACTGTACTTCTTTAAGTACATGTATGAAAAACTCCATACACTTTATAAACATGATGATTTGCTATCATATAAAAGACCGATGATATAGTAATAAAAACAATTTATTATATTTAGTTTGTGTTTTATTGAAGTATGGTAAAACGCGCGCCTACGACAAGGAAGAATTTTGGTCTTTGACATAACATCAGCCAAGAACGGACTGATAATTGATTTGTAGGAAATTGCCGATAACCAACCACTTTACTAGATCTCTCATATTATTGAACTTATATAAGGGGTCTAGTAAAGTAGTCGGGCAGCGACGATTTCATACAAGTCTACCGTCGTCTTGACTGACCTTATGTCAATGACCGAAATTCTTCTTGCGCGTAGCTTTTGCTCAAGTTTATGTTTTTCAAAATTAACCTGCAATATTATCTTGCAGTTTGTATTGTCCCCAGGGTGAAAACAAAGAACTTTTTACTAATAATTCGGTTATTATAGGAATACCTCCGACAGCTGACAAATCTTTAACATTAAAAGTCCTTTATCATTTTATTCCTTAAAGATTTTTTTCTATTTTGTTGTTATGTTATGAGTTGAGATGACTCAAGCTATTTATATAAAATTACATTAAATATAGAACTGTCGGCGCTCTTCTTATGATAACCGGACTAGACGTGGGCGTCGCGCCGCGGAGTATGCACGGCACGCCGCCGCCGGCAACTGTGTGATTTTTACCATATATGGTCACTCGAAATCTACTGCGCGTGTGATTGGTTAGACGGCCGCACCGAGAGACGCGCGCGGGTGTCGCGCTCGCTTGAGTCGTTAGTCTGCAGCTCGCGCTCGCGCCCGAATAGTAGGCAAACAATTTCAAAGTGCCTAATTTGAAATTTGGGAGTTTTTTTTGTGTAAAAACTATGTGTTAAAAACACTGCAATTCTAGGCTATAAGTGCTACAACTGCTACAAGTCTATTAAACATGGAACTAACGACGACGTGCCGTTCGTATTGTCAACGATCCCACTCTCACGGGCAGTTTAGAACCCCTCAGCGTTCGGAGGGACGTTGCGTCTCTCTGTGTGTTCTACCGCCTGTACAATGGGGAATGCTCTGAAGAATTGTTCAATATAATTCCCACCTCGGGTTTCTACAACCGCACCTCCCGTCACAGAAGTGCGGTCCATCCGCATTTCCTAGATACGGAGGTGTCGCGTACTGTTCGGTTCAAAAATTATTTTGTATCGCGAACCCGTAGGCTGTGGAACGAACTACCTCAAGAGGTCTTCCCATTAAACTACGACATGGGGTTCTTCAAGAGAGCTGTGAATAGGATTTTGCAAGGTCGGCGGCGCGCCCGCATACCCCCTGGTGTTGCAGGTGTCCATGGGCGGCGGTGACACTTACCATCACGTGAGACCGCTTGCTCGTCCGCCCTCTTCTCTGTAAAAAAAAAAAAAAAACTAGCGAAAGCAAGTGTCAAAAAACTCTGTGTAAATGTATTTTATGACGCAAAAACACGAAGCAGTTTTTGCTGGAAATATTTTGGACACTTATCATCACCGAATGCAATAAGAAAAAAATCCTTAATGCTGATCAAGTACATTGCTCAGCATGCCTGACTGCTATGCAGAAAGAATGCGAAGACATTACATTCGGATCGTGAGTACCCGACCTAGAAATTAAAGTTTTTTTTTATGGCACTAACAAATTTACATAGTGGTCTATTTACCTAATAACTAATCAATCCATCCATGGTGTATTCCTTCGGATTTTGTTCGTTTTATTTTGGACCAAATCTTCAGATGTTTAGTGCATTGTGGTATTGGTGTGGAGTTTGTTTGCACAGCAATTTATTTCTGCTTTTCAGTGTCATGCTTTAAGCTTTTGCTTTGTTTCAATGTAAAGATAAAAATTTATACTAATACAGTCAGCACGGGAAATTTAATACGTCATCTGCGAGATGATCACCACATTAGAGATGAGCTTGCAAGCGCCGACAAAGCTAAAACAAATATCAAAGACTTTTTTACTGTTGCACGGCCTGCAAAAACCAGTAGCTCGACAAGCTCAATAAAGGGGTCAAGAAATGATAAATGGCTTCTGGCAAGAGATTTGGCATTATGGTTCTGCAATCCTTGCTTCCGTTCGACTCTGTTTCTGATGAGGGCATGGTGGATTTTTTTAAGGTTATGGAATAACTTTCTTATTTTTATGACTACCTGCCTTATACCAACTTGCTTGTTTGAATTTCGTAAGTTAAATTACATACATACATACAAAACGTCATGCCTGTTTCCCGGAGCGGTAGTCAGAGACTACAGATTTCCACTTGCTATGGTCCTGGCATACCTCTTTTGCTTCATTCAGTCTCATTATATTAAATTACCTATGTTTAATTTCACTGTTTGTGCTTGATCATGCAAACATGATTTTAAAACATTTCAGAAATATAACATCATTATAGCCGACGATGAAATTCCATCCCGATACACTGTGAGTGGTCCTGCATTGTCAGATGTATACAAGTCTATGTTGGGCAAAGTGAAAGAAAACATTTCCATTGATGCTGCTATGCACTTTGCACACGTTTGACTTGTGGACTGATCAATACCGACGACTCAACTATATAACTTTTACACTTCATTATTTAACTTCAGGTTTGTAACAGATTCACATATCTAAAAATGAAAAACCTATGAATCATTCTTTAAATGATTAATTCACATACCCCTATATCTTAAGCAAATTACTAATGTTTTGTGAATTGTTCGTTGGTGTGTCTAAATCCCTACTAATATTATAAATGCGAATGTGTGTTTGTGTGTCTGTCTGTTTGTTAAAAAGAGTATGTTATTTTGACTGCTGTTTGATTGATTTTAAATAGATAACGTCTTTGTTTGCAGATTTTATATTTAAGTACTGAAATAATGACTGGAAAAAAAACCGGAGAAAAAATAAACGATGCGATCAAAGACATTAGGAAGAGATTCGTATTGGACGGTAAGAATATTGTAGCTGTTACGGATGCTGGGGGAAATGTGATACGAGCAGTTTCACTGGCAAATATGACTCACCATCTATGTCTTGGTCATGGACTGCACAACCTTGTGACAGTAGATGGCATCAAATCAGTTCCAGAAATTGCATCACTCGTTCAGAAATGCAAAAAAATTGTAAAGGCAGTGAGATATCGCGCGCCAGAGTTGCAAGCTGAAGCCGAAAAGGTACAGCTGCAGCTAGAATTTTTGGGTTCTCTGGATAGAATAGTCGAAACGGTAGAATGTGACGAAGGCAATCCTATTCTTGCGGTTGCTTTGACATTTGAAGACTCTGAAGAATTTGCAAAAACGACAACACCCTGTGTATCAGGATCAGGAAATTATAAACGTATTCCAACAATCAAAACCGCAACGCCGATTCGCTGGCATAGCGTTCTGGAAATGCTAGAAAGTGTTATTCATGTTTGTAACCGAGACCCTATAAATGATATGTTGAGGAAGATTGGCCAAGAAGAGTTTAGAATCACTCAAAGTGAGTGGATCCTCTTAGAAGACCTAGTAAAATTTTTGATGCGCTTTCGTGAAGCTGTCCAAATTATGTCGTCACAGAAAACCTGCACGGTGAATGTAGCACTTGTGTTCCGCTCAGAGATTATTGACGTCTTAAACGCCCTTCAAGATGACGAAACACTGATAATGCAACGGTTAAAACGCAACATGTTGGCCAACATCGATAAAAGATTCCCGGTTACTGAAAGGATTGTAGCAGCAGCACTTTTAGATAATCGGTTTATGAGCCTGAAAGAAATTGATATTTTATTAGAGAATCAAAATATGACCAGAACTTCTTTTCTTTCCTCGTATATCAGAGAAGTGATAAGCGTCGATGACGAGCCAACAATAAACTTATCGGAAACTTCAACTATCACAAACACCAGCAATGACACTGCCACATCATTATTGTACAAACTGTCAAAGAAACATAGCATATCGGGGGCGGGACATGCCAGGGAATCCAAGACGATCCAATAGAGCAGGAATGTTGGCGTTACATTGCTTCTGCCGACCACCCAACAGAACCCAAAGATGGAAATCTACTATCCTACTGGAACAGTAAGAAAAATGTATTTCCTTACCTTTCTGCCCTTGCTAAAGCTTTACTCTGTGTGCCTGCTACAAGCACGCCGAGTGAAAGGGTGTTCTCAGTAGCCGGATTGACTATTTCAGCGAAAAGGTCTCGCTTGAGTCCAGTTAGGGTCAATAAAATTATATTCATCCACGACAATTACAAAACATGTATGTCTTAATTATTAAAACAAAGGTGACAATTTTAATCATTGTTTCATTTATTTATTTAGATAGTTCTGCAGTGCAATTCTCAAAGCTCACTCATTGTTACAATGACACCCGCAACGTTGAAGAAATATTGGCAAGTGTCAAATCTACAGTACCGAATTTGACACGTCTTACTAATATTTCAACGTAGCAGGCGCGGGCGTCATTGTAACAATGTGTAAGCTTAGAAAATTGCACTTCTATCGCCTATCTGATTATGTGTCAATTACCTGGGGACGGCATTGACATTACAAATGAAGAGGGCATAGCATAGTAGATTTAAATAGCATTTTCTTAAAAAAAATGCAGCCACGCCGCCGGCGCCGCGCTGCCGCCGAATGAAAATGTTCAGCGCGCCGCCGCCGACATTTTTCAACGCGGCGCCCATGTCTATTCTGCACCATCTGCCTCTTCATTATACAACAAATTTCCTGTACCCTAAGGTTCTCTGGAAGAGAGTTTTTAGCGATAAGATCACCTGTTGTACTTTGTTATTGTCAACATTTCCTAAAGAATACAATATAAAAATAAAGATAGAATAGTAGTTTTCTTTACCCTATCTTGCCTATAAATCCGTTTACTAACTTTTAGGATAAAAAAGTACATGATTTTTTAGTGCGATTCAAAACTTATTTTATTTATTGCATTAAACACAATTTATATTATTCCTTATATAAATTCGTAAAAAAATTATAGAGGTATATTATTTTCGACAACTTTTTTTGCCAACCGTACCATCACTACTCTTCGCCATGTGGCCGCCATTTTCATATTGTTTTTTTTTTTTGCGCAATTTATACATAGTAGTGCTTCACTATCAAGAGTGTTTGTAGTTTAGTTTTTAATATTGTTGGTATGAAAGAGACTTTTATGTAACTGAAACAGTCAGATTGAAAAAAATAAATAAATTTCACCCCCTCACTCATGAAATTTACAACTTTAGAAATATTATATAAATTTAGAATTTTAAAATATGTACTTTAGATTTACCCGGGAAAGCGGTTAATTGGAAATTGTAACGAAATTCAACGAATTTCGAATGAATTCGAAATTCAAAGTGTATAACAGTAGAGCACACATTTCATTAGCTACTAAAATGACATCCTCACTAAATATTTATACACCCATAGACAAATAAATACCATATAAACCTATTACTAATCGGACTTAATCCAAAAGTTTGGGGAAGTCCTGTGCCATTTTTAAAAAAAACGCTGTTTTTAATAGGGGTTAAAGTATGAAATTGCCGTTTTATAGTAATAGATACTTTGAATTGACATAAAACCTTCATGGTGTGAGATTTTCGAGTGAAACTTTTTTCACATGATACCTATGAGGTTCTTGTTTTAAAAAATGTGCAACATTTGACTTTCGACTTTCAATTTTTTTTTTTATTCAGCTTAGACGGGAAAGATGGATACTTCGAAAATCCGAGTAATCTTTGAATACGAGTTCCGACGTGGAACTAACGCGGCAGAAACGGCTCGCAATATCAATGCTGCGTTTGGAGAGGAGACTGCTAATGAACGAACCGTGCGTTTTTGGTTTAAACGCTTTCGTAATGGAAACTTCGACTTGAAGAACGAACCACGTGGAAGACCGTCCACACAGGTGAATAACGCTGAATTGAAGGAGATGGTGGAAGCCGATCCGAGTCAAACTACCCAGGAATTAGCGGCATGGTTTAACGTTACCTTACCTACAATATTGACTCATTTGCATCAAAGAAATAAGATAAAAAAATATGAAAAATGGGTGCCTCATGATTTGACTGATCTGCAGAAAGAAACGCGTGTTGAAACTTGCGTTGCCTTGTTGAATCGGTACAGAAATTAAGGAATATTGGATCGAATTGTGACATGTGACGAAAAGTGGATTCTTTACGATAACCGAAAGCGAAAAATGCAATGGCTGACCCCAGGTCAAACGCCGCAACAGTGCCCTAAGGCAAAGCTTACCAATAAAAAGGTAATGGTAACTGTTTGGTGGTCTATTCATGGTGTTATTCACTATAGCTTTCTCAGGTCTGGTCAAGCAATAACAGCAGATGTTTACTGTGCCGAACTTCGAACAATGATGACGAAACTAGCAGTGATACAGCCCCGACTCGTGAATCGATCATCACCATTATTGCTCCATGATAACGCAAGACCTCACACTGCACAAGAAACCGTTGTAACTCTACAGGAGCTGCAGTTAGAAACCATACGTCATCCTCCGTACTCGCCAGACCTTGCTCCAACGGACTACCATTTTTTTCGCGATTTGGACAATTTTCTACGTGGTAAAAAATTTTCTTCCCAAGAGGCAGTACAAAATGCCTTCACACAGTTTGTCGAATCTACATCCCCAGAGTTCTATCGCAAAGGCATAAATGAACTTCCGATTAGATGGCAACAGTGTATAGATAATGGGGGTAAATATTTAGATTAAATAAATGTCACATTTTAGAAAAAAAACAGTTTTAATTTTTCAGTACAAATCGGCAATTTCATACTTTAACCCCTAATATTATCTGCTGTAACGATGCATTTTAGAAATTTTTAATTTACTAATAACGATATTTTTCGACATTAATTATCATAAATAAACGTTACCGTAGGGTAACGTAGGGTATTGTAGAATACATAATGACTAATAATGAGTATCAAAAAAATTTAATCGATAGTAACTTTTAAAAAAGTCGGTCTTCCGCGCATTGACCTTAATTTAAAACTATTTACTTCAGTTATTAAAAAATAAGTTGTTTTGTTTATCATGAATTGCTGCGCTGCTCATTTAGTGTATTTTTGGTGCTCGTTAAATACAAGCCATGTTTAAATAGCTCCACAGTACATTGGTAGTAAAATTAATGAGCTGCTTTTGATTCTGTAACCTATGATTCGCTCGTGAAGATATTGTTTTTTTTACATTGTATAAAAAAAATATGTAAATATAACGTTAATATGTATTAAAGGGTGTCTTTTTATAGAACAAATATCCGCTAGAACTCACACACACTACAGTTGCGTCTACTTACTAATAAAAACATACGTGAAACACGGGTAATCGCTTACTCGATTGAGCATTATCGAAGACTTCAGTCTGTGTGAAATGGGCTTTAGTATATACCGCAAATTCTCAGTACAAGCTTCTTAACTATAAAAATAAACTATAGGTACTTCCATTAATACTATGTAATTCATATTATACTAATAAAATCAACCAAAATATTATAAGTATTTCATTACAGTTTAAATTAACACGATACCGAATACGGCGATATAAAGAGAATAGACTATTTCATCTTTAGTTCATTGACATTGATTATTTATTATCAGTGATCGGAATAGGTAGGGCTAATTTTGGCGAGAAGGTATAACATAGAGTTAAAATGGATTAAACTACGCAGTTTCCCCGAGATCAGTGCCTTTTGAACAGATAATTTGCTGTGTGGAACATTGTCTCACAAAAAAACAATGTAAAGAATGAAGATTTGGAGGCGTTACGCCAAGATATCTCTGCTGTCTTGCGTCGAAGTAAAGTGCCCACACCGAATCTACCTCGTGAACAATATCTTGCACTCACCAACCTACGCAAAAATCCAGACATAACCATACTTCGAGCAGATAAAGGTAATTCCACTGTGATCATGGATACGTCAGATTATAACCTAAAAATACAAGAACTATTGTCGGACGAAAGCACCCACAAACCAGTAAAAAGCGATCCCACGGCCAAAATCGTAACTAAAACTAAAGAAATAATTAGTAAGCACTCCGACACACTTGGTTTAGACGTCACGGCACTGGTACCTTCGTGTGTGAAACCACCCAAAACTGTATGGATTACCGAAAATACACAAAAATGACGTCCCTTTGCGCCCAATTGTAAGCCAAATTGACTCGCCGACATACAAACTAGCTCAACATCTTGCTAAAATACTGTCTCCACTTCGCGGTCAAACTAGTGCGCATGTCAAGGATTCTTACCATTTTGTCAGCCAAATCAAACATCTACAATTGACTGATGATGAAATAATGGTCAGCTTTGATGTACAATCGTTATTTACATGCTTACCTGTACATGATTGCATTGAAATTGTCAAGAAAAAACTAACTGAGCACGACTTACCCATAGAATATGCAGAACTACTAGAACACTGCCTAACATCTGGCTACCTATTCTGGGATAATAAATTCTACATACAGATCGATGGTGTAGCAATGGGCTCTCCAGTCTCCCCTGTTGTCGCCGATATTTTCATGGAAGACTTCGAGGAGAAGGCTTTCACCAGAGCTGTGGCTATGCCGAAGATCTACAAACGGTACGTAGACGATACTTTTGCCGTCCTCCCCAAAAATAATGTTTCTGTATTCCTAAATCATTTAAACTCTTTACATGATAAAATCCAATTTACTATGGAGTCTGAGGTCAATAAATCCTTAGCTTTCCTTGACATTTTAGTCATCAGAAATCCTGACAACTCTCTTGGTCATACTGTGCATAGGAAACCCACCCATACAGATAAATATCTCAATGGTAACTCCCATCACCATCCATGTCAGTTGGCTACCGTAGGCAAATCTTTGTTACAGAGAGCACACGGCATCTGTGACACTGACCACCTCGAGGAACAGCTTCTGCATGTGAAACAAGTACTGCGAAGCAACAATCACAAACTCCCACGAATGCGTCACAGAAGCCGCCCCAAGCCTCCTACAGTTGAGCGACAACCTGCCATCTTACCATACATCAAGGGCATCACTGACAAAATTGGCAATATCTTAAGACGAGCTTCAATTAAAACTTACTTCAAGCCGCACAAGAAGATTAGCCAATTTTTAAGACCGGTCAAGAGCAATATCCCCCTACAAGATGCAGGTGTTTACAAGCTTGATTGTGCATGCAGGTTATCATACATTGGGCAAACAAAGAGGAGCATCGGTATCCGGATAAAAGAACACATAGCTGACATGAAGAACAGACGCTCGACCAAGTCTGCAGTTTGTGAACATGCTCTGGACAAACCCAACCATTACATTCGATTTGATAATCCACAAATCCTCGCTAGAGAGACCCGATTCATGCCAAGAATGTTACGCGAGGCTATTGAAATCAAGAAACACCCAAATTTCAATAGAGAAGATGGTTGGCAAGTACCACCGGCTTCGGATCCAGTCATTAAATTAATTAAATCCCAAGGCCAACGCAATACTGCAAGACCTCTTGCAAGGCCAGACCAAGACCTCTGGACACCGTGAGTGAATACTGCGTGCATAGGGAGTGTTATGATTAAAAAATCCAGATGGTAGTTCAAAAAATTTCAGACGGTAGTCCAAATAATTTCTTAATAACTCAAGTGACAAATAAAATCAATTAGTCACCCCGTGACCACGTCCACTGCAAAGTGTTCGAAACGTCGGGATATAAATAATGTCAAATATACGCGATTTAAACCGTTCAAAGTTGTTTAATTGCTATGTATAGTAATCGCGAAAACCTAAGAAAATATTATAACATAGAGTTGTTAAAACCACGAAATATATTTATTTATTTTTATCGAATCCCGTGATTCTCAAAATAGTCGTAGTACTTAGTACACATGAAATTACTCACATTGTTGGATTTTATAGCAATTCCAGCGTCCCTCACGCAAAAAAGAAATTGCAAATAATGTGATGGCCTCGGATTCGGTTGAAAATTAGTATCAGAAGATTTTACGGCACTCTGATTCTAAGAAAACTAGGGATGACGTTTTCAGTAAGACAGGATGGCGTTCGACCTTGTTACATTTCAAGATTGAACCCCGTCCTTCCTTACTATTTGTAATCTAGTTTAGTAAGCCCGAGTGAGACAATGGACTCTAAGATAACTTAGTCAATAACAACCAACACGGCAAAGGTAAAGAAAAACATGTTTATTATGTTGTAAGAAACATATTTTAACATGATTTGTTTCTTTCATACAATTTCAAATTTCAATCTCAGCAATTAAGCTCTAAATAACAAACTCTACTTTCTATGTTTACATTACAAAGAGATAACAACTTCCTATATCTCCGTTGACGTTCAGAGGTGCCGTTAATCTGATTCATCATATTCAGTGATATGTAGTGTTGTTTTAACGGTTAATTTATCGTTTGAAGAGTTGAAATAAATTAATCATGAGTTTTTCGATATTTTCGCGATTTCTTTTTATACTTAAAATACATTTATAAGTAAAGAATCACCTTTCAACGTCGACGGAGGTTAAAGGATCGTACGTGTAGTATGACAATGATTGATTTTCTATCTCCATTCCTTTACTTATATCATCACATATGTCTCTATGCGTGTCTATATCGGGGTTTCTGGCGATAACATTTTCTAGTTTCATTTGTATTGTCCCAAACACCAGCTTAGCGCAGCTCTCACTTCGTCAAATATCTCGAAAGATTCAACTAGATATGTTTGATTTTTGTAAAGCCTTTAATGCAATTTGTATTATTTTATAATTTTCGTCAACATAGTCTAAATGCGTTTATGTAGCATGCCCGATTGACAAAGCACCAGAGCTTCTAAAAGTCTTAAAACTGTTTTAAATTGTTCATAATATTTGGCATAATATTTATTATGAATGAACTTGCACCACGAAACAAACACCAATAGAAAGAGACAGCAGGAGAACAGAGAAAGAGCTAGAAACTCCTAATACTTTACAAAGGTCAGGTGGAGTACTGCTCACATCTCTGGGCCGGCGCACCGAAATATCAATTGGACCCATTTGACTCCACCCAACAACGTGCCCATAACTTTTTAATTCTCAGTTTGATTTAAATTTAGTTGTATTTTCTGATAGGTCGTGAAACCCTGATAGGATTCTGATAGGATTCTGGAGACGGGGGTGGGCCCCCGTCTCCACAATCCGTTTGATCCACTACTTAGGGGCCACTAGGGAATGCAATCTCGAGTCGAGATTAGCAATTCGAGATCTCGCATGATAACCCTGAGATCGAGATTGGCTCATTCGAGATCTCGTCAGACACACTGGCGAGATCTCGATTAATCTCGACGATATCGAGATTTCACCTGTTTTTTTTAAATAATTAAATATTTTTAATTAAAAATAGTTATACTCAATGAAAACTACCTACTTAGGGTATTACTGTTATATTTTGCAAATAAAACTCAACATTGAAAGAAAAAAATCAACGTTAATTAAAAAAAGTAATAATCATCTGCCTTCACTACGCAACAAATAAGCACATACGCACACACAGCACACTAAATGTCTGTTACCAAATTATTTTGAAAATAACTTCGTAGGAAGCATAGTGTTATTAGGGTGTTGTCGGCCAAGCGGCTCCTAATTTCCGTTGTTAGATAGCCTGCGGCTGAGAAAGCCCGCTCAGGCTCCACGCTGGATGAGACTAGGGTAAGTAGGCTCTGTTGTAGGCGAATTTCAGGTATTGCCCTTTCTCCACCGTACTCGTAAAGCTGCATTTCTTTTTTCAGCAGGCTGTTCATCCTGTCCGTTGTTGTTGCTATAGGTTGTGTGTCTTTACTTGCCCATAAAGCGTCGTCTTTTGCAGTGATGATATTGATGGCGACGATGGCGTACTTTCTAAAGGTGAAGTGCAGGCTGGTTGAACATTTGAAAGTGAAATCACTTTTGGTGGGCGATTCTTTAAACAACTTGACGAGTTTTCTAAGTTTTTCTATGATTGATCGGTACTCCAAATCCAAATCTACTTGCCTTGTTGGAAATGAAAAACGAAAACCAACGTCGTCGTCTTCGTCGTTATCCTCTGTTCGACTCTGAATTATCTTCATCCTCAGCCTCAGCGTTCGATACTGGTTGGAAGCTTTCCGTGTTGTTCTTATAAATGACGTCTGAATGACGTGAAATTTCGTTCGAGATCTCGACCGTGTCGATCGAGATTATGAACGAGATTTTAAGAATGAGAGTGTCTGTCCACGAGATTGAATCTCGAAAAATAGCTCGAGATCTCGCGAAATTCAAGATCTCGCGAGATCGAGATTGCATTCCCTAGGGGCCACCCTGTACATATTGTGTTGTGCATGATTGAATTGAGAACGGGCCTAGACTCTCTTATAATATTTGTTTAATCACCGGCTATCTAGCTTTAAGGGTTCCCGCAGTTAGCAGTCCCTAGTCATTGGATTATAATTAGAGTGCCCCACAATCTTCCGAGAGGTGCAGGTATTCAATCGAATCAGAGCAACTTGACTTTTCGGCTTCCATCTTAGATTTGCCTTTAATTTTTTTTTTAATATTTGAAATGCTAGAAAATCCAACAATGTGAGTAATTTCATGTGTACAAAGTAGTAAGACTATTTACGGGATCCCGGGTTTCGATAAAAATAAATAAATATATTTCGTGGTTTTAACAACTCTCTTATACCTTCTTGCCAACTTTAGGTAAATTAAGCCCTATCTATTTTGATCACTGGTTATTATATAAAACTATATTATATTATGTATATATACATTCGTTCGTCATATATATCGCCGAATACTTAATCAATTCTGTTGAGTAATTAATTTTAGGGTTTATAAAATATATCCAATAGATACCTATATTAATATATTTTACCAATACATTACCAATACATAAATTACATTTAGATGTTACAATAATTATGTCTAGTGTATCAATACATACGCTAATTATAAACAAGACAAATATACGTCGTTTCACGTAAAAAGAGCGCTAACGGTCAACCTGCGCAGTAAGCGATTGATCAAATCTATGTTATGGTACGAGGTGAGGCGAGACGAGGCGACGGTGACGTCTCGCGCTATGGGTTCGGCAGTCGTAGTGGTGGGTAATCAAGATTTCTCGGAGTAGTTTAACTCACTTAATCCTACTCCGCTTGCGGATCCAACTCCTCTTAGCTACTCCTTAACTCTTTTGATTCACCTACTTATATTTTATAAGAGTCCGAGAGCGTTTCATTCCCTTTGCGTATTGTATGTGGATAAGGTAGGAAGTATTCGACTCGATATGAAGTACGAACAATAGACGTTCCGTTCCTGATATAAATATTGGGTAGATTTTTATTAATTTCTCGACGGGCAAACGATACAAAAAGTAAAGGTAAAATATATTAGTGTGCGTACTGTGAAGGTATTTATGTTTATTTGGTATCATCAATTTTTTTCTTGATTTGTTGTTTAGGTACATATTTTAATTACATTGTTTGTAATTGTAATTACGATTGTTTGTATGCTAATACAAACAATCGTGTAAATCTTATGAATGTGAGATGAAAAGGTAAAAAGTCGTTTAGAATAAAAAAAAAATCTGAGCCATGCCTATCCGTACTATGCCCGTATACTGAATTATGGCTGGGGATGAATCGATACTACTAAGTACTCTGAAAATAATAAATAATAAGTGTGTCGCAGGACTCGTGGGTCACGCACGGTGCTACTCTAACAGTCAAGTTCTAGCTCAAAGTGCACTAGACCAATAATAGTTTGTTTAAAATTAAGTCCTAACTTTTGCAATAAGTCATACTTTAGTAGAAAATGTAGTAGCAGTGTATTTTTTTCGTGAATCTCAACAGAAACAACCCGAACGTCATTTTTGTTGCCTTTCAACTAATATGGGAATCGAGGGATGTTTGCTGTTCATATGCCTCGATAAATTACTAGTTAACCTCCGTGCCATATTCAGTGTTTGCGAACAATAAACACATTTCGCCTTATTATTTTATATTTGATTAAAATGGTCCCATATGGGACTTCGCTTCTTCCCGAGTTGCAATCGGTCACTCATTGTCTCAGTATTATCAATACATATTTAAAATTAATCTATTCGCTAAAACACTTTAATTTAACACTTATTTTATATTTACACCGTTATATTTGTTTTACTTCTTCAGAGAAAACAACAAACGCACGCAGAAAATGACGGTTTAGTCCGCAAATGAATTTAGACGAGATGATCGCTAATCAGGCGAAACAGTCGAGACACAAAATAACAATGCATAATTGATAATGTTATCTATTCTATATATAAGTCCCAATTATGCACATATTTGAATAATAACAGGGATATCGCTTAAAGTATGATTAGTGGTGGAGTGAACTGGAATATGCTAAAGAAATGTAAACATAAACAAACTATCTATGACAAGTATTTGAAAAAAGCGTACAACGTAACTTGATCGAGCAAATTTTAATCTTATTTCCTAATTCATAAGAAACGTTTTTCACTGCTCGTAATACAAAGGGGGGCTCTTGCAGGAGCATGGCGCGTGTACGTATTTGAAAGAATGGTTTATTCATTAAAGAATTTAAGGCCACTATGAGACGAATCGTAAAAGATGCAAGAGATTGCGAATTTCTCAGTTTTTCGAACTCGTAGTAAAAACAAAAGGCATAAATCATATTGAAAAATATATTACTAAACTTATTTTTTTAGTTTCAAACAAACCTTTACTCTAAGTCTAAAGTAAAGATAATAAAATAATATAATAAATAAAACTAAGTAATTTCGTGCGCAACTGTACCGATGCGCGGACTCATCCCCTCCACAGACGTCCAGCGCTCTTTTTACGTGACGATACCTATACTAGGTATTGCTGACATTGAATTTAGCATTAGGCATTAGGCATTTTGGACCTAGTTGTCAAATATTAATTTAATTCTAATAATAGCAATTATTACTCGCGTATACCAGTTACAATACACTAACGTCCACTTTGAAAGTCAAGTTTAGATTAAAGCACTACATCCACTTCGGAAGTCAATTACAATTTGCGTAGATCCAGAACAAATACACTGCCGTCACTAGCACTGGCGCCTACTTTTGTACCACGTGAATTCCAGCATACTTCAAAAATACCACCTGTGCCCTTGTAGGAGTGGACCAGTCCTCCTGTCTGTGTGGACCATATGTGCACACACTTATCAAATGAACCGCTGGCCAGAAACTTACCATCTGGTGAAAAGGCTACACTGTAAACAGGTTCAGTGTGTTTCGTCAATGTATGTATACAAACACCTCTCTCAACATCCCACAAACGGACTGTTGAGTCAAAAGATGCACTGGCTAAAATCAAATTCATGTTAGGATTTTGTGTTCCCGGTCCAGTTGGAGACCATTTAATAGTGTAGATTTCTTTTGAGTGTGCTTGTAAATCATGAACGCATGTGTCCTGCTTCATTGACCAAATCTTTAGTGTCATGTCATCTGAGCATGATGCTAGTAGAAGTCCTTGTGGATCCCATTTGATTGCATTGACTTCATTCTGAAACAAAAGATAGATATAATTTATTGTACACCAAAACATATAAACACAAAATATAAGTAATTATAAAATAAATAAGTAGCTGCTTACAGTATGTCCTTGGAAACTCTTGATAGGCTTGTCGACATGTAGCCTGCACACGTGAATGCACTGATCAGTAGAACAAGACGCAAAGGATGTGTTTGTCTGCCAATCAACGTCAAGAGCTGGTGCAGAGTGGAAAGAAAACTGTTGAGTACATTGTCCTGATGCAGCATCCCATATAATGGTAGTTTTATCAACCTGTAACCAAAGAATTTCAAATAAGTTAATTAGAAAAAGTTACAAACAAATAAATAATTGAATTTAAAAGTTCTCGCACCCCTGCACTCAAGATGTAATTTCCACGTTTATTCCATTTTAATGCAAATATAGGTCCTTTGTGTTGGCCCAATGTAGATGCCAGGGTGCCGTCAGTGGTCCAAATACGAGCGTAACCATCATATGATCCTGTAGCTAGCAGGTTGCCATCACACTGGAAAAATACATATAGCAATTAACAAATAAAGTCCGTCTTCTTTCACATGGAATTTGAATAGGTGTCTGGGGTCTGAGTTACAAAGTCAGTACTTAAAACTAATAACTATGCTTGCTAAGTTTAATTAAAATTCGTAAATGCTTTTGCATGATATAGACAGATGACTTCAGATGTGTTGGCGGTGTAGAATCGACCAGCTTTAGAATTACAAAGATGGGGTGTTCTACCCGATGGTGTCGTAACAGCCGACTAAGGGATAACAAAGCCATTACCATAAGTGCTGAGGAACAACACCACTACCTAAAAGAGTGGACCTGCCAACTCACTTGGCCAGTGTGGCGTTATAAGGCCATACATTCCATAAGGCCCATGTCCAGCAGTAGACGTGTATACAGCGGACTTAAAAAAAAAATGTACAGAAATGGTTACGATTTTTTTATGTATGGATGTTTTAATTATGTATTTCTAATGTCATATTTTAGGTTCAATTATTTAATGTCTCTGTCATTATGACACTTCCATATCTAATCATTAGATTTATTGATTTCAACCTGCTTTATATTCCTTTTATAATAGTTTGAAAATTGAGGAGTTACCTCCTTTATTTATATTCACTTTTACATTATAATGTGTCTGAGAACAGTTCTTAATAGAATAATAACAATGTAACAAAGAATATATGTACACATATAAACTTACATTCCAGTCCAAAGAGGTAACATCTTTGTTGCTGGGTACTTCGGCTCCACCTTTTTGAATGCAGTGTCTAAGTACTAACTGATTTGGAGTAGTAGCTGGGTTGTCTGACATATCCCAAATTCTGCAAATGACATATTTTATAATAACATATTGTGTATTAACATTTAAAGTACTAACAGAACAGTACTATGTGCCACGACTGGGCTTAATTTTCTTATAATCATAGTGTGGGCATGTACTAAGGCTACAGAGAATTCATGGGACATCAACCCCTTAGACACCGGGAGCATAAAGACTAGATGTCAAGATGATCCGCATCATAAAAAGTCTAGGTCGCATATTGACTACATCGTAAAAAGACTAGGTTCCATGGTTCTAGGACTATGACTAAATCGTGTATTATTTTTTGCTTGTATTATTATTACCTGGCAGTACTGTCTCCAGAGCCACTAGCTAAGAGATCTGTGCTGGGGTTCCAAGCACATATAAATACTTCAGACTCATGGCCCCGGAGCACTGTAGCCTTGCTGGCAGGTATTTCAATAGATTGATCTACGTCCATGTTTTCTGGAGCGCTCGGTGTGGCCGCCCCACCAGTGGCAGATGCGGCACTGCAGGTAGTGACCTAATAAAAATAAAAATGTTTAATATACTTTATTTAGCTTTTACTTGCTTTAGCCTAACTGCTTCATTCAAGATCACTCCTTGTGCGGAATCAAAGTTTTATGAAGTGTTTATGTAATATTTTAATATTTCATTTATTTATTTTAAGGGTGTATAAATACAAAAACTGTTTAGACAGAAAGAAGGCAACAAAGTGTATTGATATGGGTGCATCAGTGAAAGCTGCTATCCTAATACATAAATAATAATAACAATGTCTTTGAAATTTTAAAGTTAGTTTATATTTTATATCTTTTACAAATGTTTATTTTTTATTATTTTTGTTTGGAAACTTCGCAGTATGAATTACACACCTAGTATCAAATACAGGTTATACAATATCTTAAGCTATTTACAGTTATAATATTTTAAATGTTCAATTCAATGTTAGAACATGTATACAACATGTCACCGAAATAATGCGAAACCAGAAACATGTCAACCAATTTAAAATACCTTAATAAATTATTAAAATACCTTAATAATTATTACTTTATTATCAGTCACCCCGTGACCACGTCCACTGCAAAGTGTTCGAAACGTCGGGATATGAATAATGTTAAATATACGCGATTTAAACCGTTCAAAGTTGTTTAATTGTTATGTATAGTAATCGAGAAAACCTAAGAAAATATTACCTTATAAAACAAAAAAAAAGCGATAAATAAAATTATTTTAAGGAATAAATTAAAAGTTACAAACATGTAAGGTTTTGTTGTCCTGTCTAAAACGTTCACAATGCTCAGTACTTAAGACTGGGCGACGGGGTACCTACCCCTAGGTATAGGAGAAGTTGGACATAGGATCCCTATTTTTTTTTCAAATTTCACAAAACGAGTCGGACATGAGAAAATTATGAAGGCCAGTAATTTACCTTATGCCGCACCATCCACGGCCACGAATTCACTGGGCTCATGGTCTGGCTAAGGGAGGCTGCCCTTTAGTGGAGGGTAATGAAGGCTTGTCGGAGTGTTTTAATTCACTTAATCCTGCTCCGGTTGTGGATCCGACTCCTCTTAGTTACTCCGTAACTCTTTTGATTCACCTACTGAGAGCGTTTCATTCCCTTTCCCTAATGGTTATTGCATAAGCAAAAAGAAAAAAAAAAGTCATGCCATCGTTGCATCTCGATTTTGAACCCCCGAGAAGTGCCGATGCGCGATTACAGTCACCATCATGATTGGAATGAATCGGAATGATTAACAATTCGATGGAACAATTTAGGGATTCTACTCCGCTCGCGGATTCAACTCTTTTGATTCATTAACTCCGCGCGATTAAACTCACGATCATGATTGGAATCGGAATGATTAACAATTCGATGGTACAATTCAGGGATTCTACTCCGCTCGCAGATTCAACTCTTTTGATTCATTAACTCCGGAGTTACCCATCACTACGTGCTCTTGGTGTTCTTGGCTTGCACCCATGAGCTGAGGGGTGCGCCCTGATCCAAGTTATGTGGTCCACAATATGTAAAAACTTAAAAATATAGCAAATTTTGAAGATAACACTTGTCCACTCACTGCACAGAACAGACAGTCTCAAAGTTATAGGAGCTTCAACTGGAAGCTCTCCATAATCTACCCTACTGGCCAGACCTTGTCCATACTAATTTCCATTTATTTTGGAATTTGGATAACTTTTTACAGAGGAAAACATTCTACTCTGATGAGGCAGTGAAAAACGCCTTCAGAGAATTCAGTGATTCCCGCCCCCAGGAGTTCTATAGCAGAGGCATCAACAACTTCCATTAAAATGGCAAAAATGCAATGTTAATAAAGGACAATACTTGCATTAATTAAATATATAATTTTTATATTAAACAAAAAAAAATATTTGAATTTTTCCATATAAAATGGCAATTTCATAGGTAAGGACCTAATAATTACAGTCAAAACCCGCTATATAGACTCAATATTATGAAAAACTCATTTTAACATCAATATTACATGCATTTGTTTGGTTTGCTATTTGTTTCATACATTGATTATTTGCTATAAAGCATTGATCACCCATTTTAATGTCAAAAAAATACTACAGTTTTGAAAGCACAGTGTAATATCAGCAATTATTTGCCTTTGGTAAGTTCAAACTTGTCTCGGGATGGCCAGCCCAAAGCAGACAATGCATTCGTGAACATGTGTTTCTTTTTTCTATAGTGTGATTTAATTTTCACTGGCGGTTGGAAAGGCAGACAAACTGATTGTTTTATTGCACTTTACACTGTAAACAAGCCAATAGGGACATAAAGCTGAATGAATAAGTTTACTTAGGTTTAGATTCTAAACACATTATCACTCGTAACTAAGTCTAAGAGTGAAGTGAAAATGGCTTGTAAAAGAAAGTCTCTGTGTGTTAATCAAAAACTAGCTTTGATAAGTGCCATAGACTGGGGAGAAAAGAAAACTGATGTTGGTAAACACTTCGGCCTTAAATGCTTCTACCGTGGCTAGTGTGTGGAAGTGTAAAGAAAAGATTCTGCAGGCTGAAATGGAAGAAGAAGAAAGAAAACAAAGAAAGAAAACACCGGACAAAACTCTGAAGTTTAAAGGAGAGAAATGCATGGGAAGTAAACTATCCAAAGAACAAATAACCATGCTTGTAGCCGCCAATATGAGTGGCACAGAAAAAAGGAAGCTTATAAAAAGTGTCTTACAGCCGGTAGACCAGAGCGTGATAAAAAGCTTGAAAGGCCACTATAGAAGGAAAATTTTGTTGTCAATAATCAAACCGGATGGAAAAGTTTCCGTTATATTTTTTTTTTTTTATAGACTAGTGGGTGGACGAACAAGCGGTCTCACGTGATGGTAAGTGTTACCGCCGCCCATGGACACCTGCAACACCAGGGGGTATGCGGGCGCGCCGCCGACCTTGCAAAATCCTATTCACAGCTCTCTTGAAGAACCTCATATCGTAGCTTAATGGAAAGACCTCTTGAGGCAGTTCGTTCCACAGCCTACGGGTTCGCGGTATAAAATAATTTTTGGACCGAACAGTACGCGACACCTCCGTATCGAGGAAATGCGCATGGGACCGCACTTCTATGACGGGAGGTGTGCGGTTGTAGAAACCCGAGGTGGGAATTATATTAAACAATTCTTCAGAGCATTCCCCATTGTACAGGCGGCAGAACACACAGAGAGACGCAATGTCTCTCCGAATGCTGAGGGATTCTAAACCGCCCGTGAGAGTGGGATTGTCGACAATACGAACAGCACGTCTTGGATGGAGTCAAATGGGTCCAATTGGTATTTCGGTGCGCCGGCCCAGAAGTGAGAGCAATACTCCATATGGGGCCTCACCTGAGCTTCAGCACACAGAGCTTTTTGGAGGCCATTTTGGCCTTATTTCACAGATGACCCCTAAATTCGATTTTGCTGGAGATGTCGACACCAAGGATCCCGATACTCTCCGAGATCTTAAGAAGTATGCTCTGAAAGCGAGGTGCTACAACAAAAGGGATTTTTTTAGCGGTGAATGCACAGACTTGCGTCTTACTGGGGTTGAAATCCACTAGGTTCAGAGAACCCCAAATCGAGACTAGATCTAAAGAGTCTTCAATTTGCGAGATGCAGTAAATTTTTTTTAAGGATCCTATGTCCATCCTCTACGATACTTATGAACTAGTGTGCGGCGGTGCACGGGACGCTGGGGCGACGCCCATAGAATAAATGATATACCTACTTGAACTGTAGTATAAATCATGAAAAAATAAACCTCTACCTCTAGTGATAACTAGTACTATAGAATCAATTCTACTCTTGATACTAAACAACCTATTTACAGCTTCTGCATTATTTCAGTGACACATTGTATAAAGTATTTGATTCATATTAAATTAAATTAATATCAGCCTATAATATCCCATTACAAAGCACAAGCCTCCCAATATACTACCACAGGGGATTTCGGCCACCATGTGGCTCAGTTTTGATTGATGGATATTTCCATGTCCCAATTCCTTTTATTTTCTTCCACATGGACTTCCTTATGAGATTTGCCTTCAATATTAAGGTAGACAATATTGGATGGATGTATACATGTTGGCATATATCACGGATGTCTATGGGCGACAGTATCCACTTACCATCAGGTGGACTGTATGATCGTCTGCCGCCTTCATCCGTAAATAAAAATGTAATACAAAAATCCATACTGAAATAGAAACTTGATAGTGTGGTCCTCATGAGTAGATTAATGATAGACATAATGATACCCAAATGAGATTAAGTAATAACATATCAACAGTAAAAAGGCTAATTGACTTAAATGCGACATTTTAACGATTTTCCATTATATATACATATACATATATATATACATCATTTAATCGTATTTTTAAAACTATTTCAATAGGTGTAGACTTTCATACATACATCAACGCCATTCTGTTCACCCCCAGAACCAGGCTCAGCTTTGATGGCTTGTTTCTGAGCATTATGGGCATTTTGACGTGCAGCAACTATGTCGGGTGTCACAGCATCAATCAAACTGAGACTTTCTGTGAGACGAGTTTCAGTACCTGAAATGTAAACATAAACAGAAAATACTTGTGCAACAGAATATCAGGAATATATAATAAAAATTACAAATACACAATGAAATACCGTCATCTCCAATAGTAATTTCTGCTTCAGTATATTGAAGTCCTTTTTGCAAAATATTTAACAAAGCCGACGGGGGTACCAAGGCTCCATTTATATTACTTTGAGATATATGAGATTCGATACCAAATGTGTATGCAGAGTGATGAAATCCTGTAATAAAAACAGTAGTACGTTTTAGTTTAACGTTGGTTTTATTTGCAATCGATTAAAAATTGTACATAAAGTAGTAGATGGATGTCAAATATAATGAATATATAGTGTCCGCAAGTTCAACGAACTATAAGTACCTGATTCTTGTAAATAACGGTAGACCAGAAAGTTCACTTCATCACTTGTGTAACTCATTTTTTCTTCTTTATGAATGTAACATGAAGAAAAACTACAAATATAAGGTCTAATGGAATTGGAATTTCCAGAAAACACATAAAAGTTTCAGATACATATCAACTAATGATCATTCATTCACCACAATCACCAAATTCATATCATTCGTTACATTCAATCAACATCATTTGTTTTTGTCTCATTTTCAGTCCACACTTAAGGCTGCATTCCAAGTTATGCGATTACAACTTGTAGAAACCTTCATAAAAAAAAAAAAAAAAAAATTGTAGAAAAAATGGTGGCACCACGTTTAAACAGGGTTTAAATTTGTGCTTTCTTAGTTTTTTCCTTTTCTTTGCGTTGTACTGCCAAGGTGTTCTCTTCTGTCCACAGTAAGGCTACCAATACCTAGTTCTATCCTTGTATTGAGCGACTCATGAGTCCTGAATTACTTCGACGGGAGCGACATTAATAGGATACATTTTAGACTTTAAATTTGTTTATTACGAAAAATTATTACTTATTACGTTTAATATGCCAATGTCATGTTTTTACATGACATCGGTAGAATGTGCGAATTACACCATTGCCATACATGAAAAAAAAATAGATTATAACTTTGACAATAAATCAAAACAACCGACATATATTTGAGCTCACAGCCGCAGCACAGGACAAATAAAATTATATGAGCCTTAACCGCTATTCCAATTATGTTTTACTGAATTACATATCACTTACTTTCTAACACTTAAATTTAAAGTAATGTTCACGACAGATCCCACTTTATTATGTGGTGACATATATCATGTACAATATATACTCTAGGAATAATGTTATGATTGTGAATTTGTGTTGTAGTCATCTAATTATTTGTTGATTCTACTTTACATATTGTTCCTTAATCAAAAATTGTGATTACAATAATGGATATGCCTTCGACTAATATTGTTGAGCAACTTAATAAATTGTGTTTGTGCTTGTCATCCAACCCAGGTTAGATTCTATTTTCGAATAAATTTCCAATATTTTTTTAACAATCTTATTTCAAAGGATTTTTACATCGTAAATGAATAATATACAAGGTTACTTCAAAGATCTAATATCCAAATATAGAAAAGGTATATTTAAATGTGTGTTTACTATATCATAAGTATAGTTGATCTTCCTCATGTAGCAAGTTTTTTCCCAATCAGATTGAATATATTTTGTGTTTCTCATAATATAACTTCAAAGATATCATTTAGTTTCTAGTGTATATTTTTAGATGGAGCATATGAATTAGCTATCTCATATCTGTCCTCTACCGAAGGAAACACTCAAAGTAATGTAGATGAGAGACTACTTTGTCAAAAAATTCATTCTCGACTTGCCAGTGTATCTGCAAGGGATGCTGATAAATTTAATGAATACTATTCTAAACTAAAGAATTCTGTGAGTATGCCTTATGTTCAATAGTCACATATCATCAATGAACATCAAATACTGCAAATACATTTTTTCCAAAATAGATATTTTTTCTTAGTTCAATTCTATATATACATGTGGTTTTGTATATAAAATTTGACCAACAGTCTATTTTTTCAAATATTTCTACCTGCTTTAAAGATTTTGACCCAAAATTTGTGGTGAAGAATGCAAATGCAATATATTTTTCATAACTTTGTCTGATGATCATTATTTGAACTTGTTAATAACAAAACATACATTATAATAAAATATACAATTTTACAAACATTCATAATACATTTTGTCTCCTCTAAAATAGTATCCAAGTTACATTTGCAGTATTGGAAGCTGAACAAGGATATGCAAGTTTACTTTTTATAATGAAATGTTGTGAAATTGTTTTGGTTTTAGGTTATTTTAAAACAGCGGGCCTCAGTTCTAACTCTGTTACTGGCATTATCAGACAATGCACAACAATCTGAATCCACACAGCAGTTGTTCCCTGTACCACATCTTGCTTCAGCTGTAAGTCCTTTATACATATTATTTTACTAGCTGTGCCTGCATCTTCATATGTGTGCAATTTTAGTTTTTAAACTATAAATTGGGATACCTTTTATCCCATCAGTCGATTTCGATGAAGCAAAGCTGATTCGAAGCATCAAGCTAAGCATAATTAACCTGTGGAAACCCCATGAAAATCTGTTCAGTAGTTTTGTATTTGTATTAATGTATTTGAACAGACAAACAGACAGACACAAATTTTCAAATTCGTTTTTTTGTATTCTGATACTCTTCCTTCATCGCCCCCAATCAGTTTTTGGTAAATATACTCAATGTACAGACAGCTGGTTCTGCAGTTTTGTTATATAATATATAAGGTCAGGGAAAAAGTTTCTTCGTATTTTATATACATATTCAAGACATTTTTTTAAAAAGTTTTGTTACATTTAATTATAATATATATGTGCTGTTTTGTTCTATAACTTGTTGCCATCTTGTAGGTTTGATCCCTTGTGACATGATCCCGTTACTGTAGAAATTTTGGGATTTTTGGTCAAATAATTGTGACAAGTAGTTTTGACAGTCCTCTCTTGATGTTAACCTTACACTACCTAAAGAATTTTGAAGAGACCGAAACAAGTGGAAATCTGAGAGCGCAAGGTCAGGGCTATATGGTGGGTACATCAACACTTCCCAACCAAGCTCTCTCAATTTTTGCTGAGTGGCCAAAGATGTGTGTGGTCTGGCGTTATCATGATGAAAGACTACACCCTTCCTGTTGATAAATTCCAGGCGGTTCATTAGATTTATTTCAGTCAGCTCACGTGGTACCCAAATATTGAGCTTGTTTGTGAACCCAGACTTTTTCAAATGAGTCAACATTGTTTTGTGGTCAACTTTGTACTACTCTTACTGACACTGCATTTTTTTCGCGGCTTGTGTCTCATTTTTCCCTTTTTTGTAATAAAACTTTAAAATGTATGGAATTAATTTCTTCCTCAAATTCACTCATTTTTTTGGACAGAAAAACAATTGGAAAATTACGGGAAACAGTTTTTTATTTACTTTTTAAATATTATACCTTTTTAATGGTATCATAACCAGCCAGGTACAAACAGTTCAATCAAAGATATTGGATCACAACTTCATACATACAAAATACGAAAAGACTTTCTCCCTGACCTATTATGTATAGAAGATTGTATGAAGATTCTTTTTAAAATTTCTACTATGTTCTATTACATCCTCACCTACAATATTGCAGTTTTATATGAAAAAAAAAAATTATATGAAAATTATGTACTTAATTAATCAAAGTATTCTCCATTATTATCAATTCACCTTTGCCATTTGAATGAAAGTTGATTGATGCCTCTGCTATAGAACTCCTGGGGATGGGAGTCAATTCAAGGAGTCAAGGAGTGAATTCCCTTTAGGCATTTTTCACTGCCTCATCAGAGTTGAATTTTTCCTGTTCGAAAAGTCGAAAGTCGTAGCTCCTGTAACTGTCAGACTCTCTGTCATACAGTGTGTGTATGAGTATTATCATGGAGAAGCAGTGTACTAGAGTGATTCAACACACTAGGTTGTTTAAGAATAAGCTTGTCCATCATCATTTGCAGTTTTTCACAGTACATATCTGCATTAATTGTTTTGCCAGATCTTAAGAAGCTGTAGTGGGTAATACCGGCAAAGGACAACTATACAGTCACCATGAGCATCTTTTGACTCAGTTTACATTTGGGACATTGTTTGGCCCAAGACATTATCCTGGGTTCAACCATTGTGATAAATGTTTACGATTATCATACAGGATCCACTTCTCATCACAAGTGACAATAGAATCCCTTCATTTTTGTGGCAGTTCAACAAAGTGAGGCAACTTTCGATGCATGTTTGCAGCTGACTTTCATTAAGCTCGTATTATGGTACCCCACTTTCTGAGCTTCTTCACTTTCCCGATTTGATGCAAATTAATCAATATCGTCTTGTCCCTTATGCCGAAGGCTGCTGACTTGATAACTCGGACACGATTTCAAATGAATCTGCTTCCACTATTGCCTTCAATTCGTCATTATCGACTTTAGTCTCTGGTCGTCCATGAGGCTTGTTCTTGAGGTCGATATTTCCAGAATGGGAAGAATCAAACCACAATCGCACCGTGAGTTCCTTTGCAGTGTTTGCAGTGCTGCGTTGTTGGCATGACAGAACTCATATTCGAAAATATAGCGAATTTATAACTTTTCTATATTTTAACACAACAATATCTAAGCAAAAAGTAATTTGACGGAAAAACGAATAAATAACTGATTTTGAATAAGAATGTCATAACTTTAAATTGAAAATCATTTGAATTTGGAATTCCTGGGTTTTTTTCAAAGGATTTCATAATTCACTATATCAAACGCGCGACTCGAATCCAGAAAATACGCATAGACTGAGGCCTTTCTATTTATGTAATAGTTAAGTGTGTGCTTAGCTCTTACAATGGCCGAATCTGTAGAAGCCGGGATGGAAACTAAACTGCATCTATACAAATATTTTTCAGCAACTCAGGCCACACTAGCAGTTCCAATATCTTTCCTATTATGGTCCTCCAGAGAGATTGGTCAATAATTATTTACAGAACCCAGGTCTCCGGTTTTATTTTTTACTATAGGTACAACAACAGTTAATGTGTTTTATGTCACCAATTTATGTTTTTTGTTATATGTTTTAGAAATCAAGTGCTGGATTATCTGGATCAAGTTCTAGTAAAGATACAATTGGTTCAACAAGTTGGAGTAAACAGCAAGGCTCCAACCAGAGTCTTCCATCCAACAATAGCAATATGGCTATTGTGTTACACTCTGGAGGTAATTTCTGTTTTCAGTGCTTCAAGTGAATTGTCATTTGGCCTTTATTGTTTAAGTTTTATTTGCATGACATCTTAAAGATTAGATTAGATTTCTAACGTTATTTAACCTACCACCCACTGTGAGAATAAAATATACTGAGACTACATTAGTTATACAATATACTGAGATTAAAGAGTGAAGGGAAAAGAAAAGATAAAATGTGCATTCAAAGTTTCTATTTCTCCAGCGCGTCATTTCAACACCCTCGGGTTTCCGGTGCCATCCCCCATTGTGAACCACAATTAGAGCATTGAAATTTTTGTAATTTTTATCACAGGTGCTATTTTGTATACAAGTATACAATAAGTGCCTTGAAAGTCATGAAAAGGCTCATTTTTTATGTACCTATAGGTTAAAGATTTTTTTAATTAGCCTCGATTTGTAGTTACCGTTAGTGTTCGCATTCTTAGTAATTAAAAATTACTTTTTTTAAAATTATTGAGCAAACAATATTAAACATATAGTCATAACATAATATTAAACCATATTACAAACAAACTTTAGTATAAATAAACCTAAAATCAGATCTATGAACATTTAAAACAAGTGAACTCGACAACTAGGGAAACAAAAACACTTTAAAAACAGAAATACATATGCATGTGGTCACTGAAAACACATCAAATAATTTAATTAAGAAATTATAAAAAAAATACACCAGAATACATTGTAAGTATGTTACATAATCGACCATCGAGGGGACTGTTGTCACCGCGCGACCCCGATTCACACAAATAACAGGAAAGCGATGACACGAGGCGCTGACGCAGCTAACGTGACCGCCGCTCGAGGTGCTCGATCTCGAGGAGATGTCACTTGGATACTTACTTTTGTTCTACCAACTAATTTTAATACAAAAATTGTGTTGAACACGGTTAAATCATAACAGTTAATAAATTCATTGCCACTTAATGTATATAATAATTAAGCCTCATGTACTTTCCACGTTAATTACACACAGAACAATAATAAAAGATGTTTTTGCGTATTTTGGTTTACAACGAGGAATATAAAATGTATATTGGGAACGAGAGAGGAAATGTGACACTCGAAAGTGTAACATTTTCTAATAGTATATAGTAGCAGGGCCGGCGGATAATGTGGATATAGTGGGTAGCTCTACCCACTCAGAATTTTCCAACTCGGATTTTGACGAAAAGTTACTGACGTCACTAGACATGAGGATTTCCTCGTCGCTCGAAAAATCTATCTCTAGACGCAAGTTCTTTCTTTGTTTTTATCTTGATTCTTCTTGAGAGACTATCCCCCATCCTAGCCAGCTACCCACTCGGGCCTAACACAACCTGCCGGCCCTGTAATAGTTTACTTGATTATTAGTTATTTTGAAAGAAAAAGTTGATCCAAATATTGTCGTATTTTTATTAAAGATACTATTTTATGTCGTTTAGCATAGGAGTATATTTGAAAGACTCCAGTTATACCAGTACCAGTTGCCGAGATACGAGTTACCAGTACTATAGTCCATCGCCTTTTAAAAAATATTTTGGATTTAATCAAGACGAGAAATTTGATATGCATATTGAGGATTCCACATGTTACTACCAAATTCCAACAATACGAACGTAAGCATTAAGGGCTGTAGGACGCTTAAACGGTTAACATAGTTGTACACGACAGAATAATTAGTGCATGAACAAGTAACAGTGTCATGTGCCATAGTGTCTGTGCACGACAGAACAGTGGGTGCGCAAACGGGTGAAACTGTAGTGTCCGTTATGTTTATATAGAACAATTATGCCGAAATGGACTATAAGCTGCGATAAGGAAGCGTGATAGTGTAGAATCAGTGCGCGTAGTGTGTTCCAGCATCGCGCATCTCTGAGGAAAAGGAGTTGTCTAAATGAGTTTGCGCAAGGAGTAAAGAGCATCCGGCGAACTCCTGAGCATGCTCAGTAGACCATATACTGTTCTGTCAAATAAGTACCGGTAATTGTTCGTTAGAAAAGCCGACGCAAAAAGTGAGTATTTACTTTTTTGCTAAAGTTGGTAACACTGGTATGTTGGTATGTATTTGTCACATAAAATTTTGGCGTGATCTGCCGGCCTATTTGTTTACAGCTGTTGGTTAAGTTAGTTGACTTCAAGTTTCGTTTGAACTCCTTTTCTCCGAGATTAAGTGATGTTAATTATATGCCTATTTACCGTTATAGTGTACTATAATGTTGTGTTTATGTATATAGTAATAATGTTGCTTATTGCAGACTGTGTTTCCCTTATTTTACATTGTGTCAATGTTTGTCTTTGTTTTAATGTTTATGTTTTACCTTTAGCTTTCCATTTTTATATTTGTGTATGTCTAGGTTATAAGTTAGGTCTTAATGATAGTCTAGGAAAATAAAAACTATGTCTGCTATGTGTTTTATTGAAAAGAGATGGAAACATAAATTTGCGGACTACATAGAGAAGAACAGGGAGTGGCGCTACCCCGCCACTCGAGTCCGGACCCTCTCCCCCAGTCTTCCCGGATCCCCTCACTACTCGGCGGGAGCTGTGAGGAAACAAAAGTTATGATTCGTCAAAGGGGCTGTCAATACCTGTCCCTTCACTTTCGAAAATAATTAGAATCTCTGTGCAAAATGATAACTAACCCCTTTGTATATACTTTATGACTTATATCGTAAAATGTGGATGGGCGAAGAGTAAATAAATTCCTTAAGGAACAGTGGGATCGCAAGGCAATTAGCTCCTATAAATAGGCGAAGCTTCAGCTTCCCGTCACCGGTTCGACTTGTACAAATGATTTCGAGAATGAGTTCGTTGCCGACTGCCGCACTCCCTGTACCCCTGCAGTTTGTGTATATCAGTAAAGCCTCGTGACCCTCACCGTCAACACCAGTTGTCTATAGGCTTTAGTAATCATATTATTGATGTGATTGTTAAAGTGTAGTTTATGGTCAAGGGTGACTGCCAGGTCTCTAATCTCTTACTCTATTTGACAAATTGTAATCGAAATTAATGGGATTATGTTTTCTAGAAAAAGTGATTGTATAACATTTATCGGGATTTAATATGAATTGATTTTTAGAGCAATATAATTCGAAATCATTGAAGTCTGTCTGAAGTCTTCGCAGTCTTTTAACGAGTATACCATTTCATATATTTTCCTGTCATCAGCGTAGCATAAATAAATGACAGGGTTTGGCCCGAGACGAGATCCCTGGGGAATGCCTGATTTGATTGCGAGGTACCCAGAATTGTAACCGCTGAAGTGATACAGCCTGACTACGATTGTTGATTGTTGACGTGATGTTATTTAGTTATTCTAAAATAGTTTGTTTTGTTGATAATGATTAAGTGTTCATTTAGTATTTTTCTGCTGCCCGTTAAATACTAGATATGCATAGTTAGAAAAAAATGGAATGAAACATGAAAATGGCTTTGAGTTCATTATTGTAGCTTGAAGCTAATGAGTGTTACTTTGTAATTGATATTATCATAGTGTGAGATGTTGTCGCGGTTGCAGATCGTCAAAACGAGCGCACATGCGTACAGGACGCGGTGCTGGCGGCGACGGGCGTGCGCGCGCGCCGCTCGGCCGTGCTCTCGCGTCCGATGCAGGCGCTCTATTCTCGCATCGCACATCTTGGCTTCTTACACGATCGCCTTAAAGAGTTCATTGATCCTGCTTCAGGACTTACGCCACAAGGTGTCTATAAAGCTCCATACGCACTTGTGGCTAATCGTCTGTGTGGCCAGCCGCGGGGCTAGTCGTATGCACACAATTTGTATTATATCACGTAGATCATGAGCACTACATGCGACTGACCGCCTTTTGCCCCGCGGCCCTTTACCCCCTTTTGCGGCTGACCGCAAAGGCGGTTAGCCACAAGTGCGTACATAGCCTTACAGTAGAAACAGACTAACTTTACATGAGACCACAACACCACAGTTTAAGTTTTATTGAGTGTGCACACCAAGACTTGAAGTTGATTTAGAATATGCCACTGTCTTTTAAGTGTTTTTTGTACTAACACATTTATTATTATGGGTCATGTAGTTCGAAATAAAAAACATTATTATTATTAAGTTTTTGTTTATGGAACTAAATTTGAAACTGCTTTCTAACCCGTAAAATTTTCGTGTTTTCATTGAACAAAATTGAGTGAAAGTAACCATGATTTTATAACTATCTTAAAAAAAGATTAAAAACATTTCTAAAGTATATTAAGTTTATTTTTAAGCCCTGGTGCACACTTGACTAATTGTTACTTTTGACACTTTTACCATGTCTATCGCTTCATTCCTTTCTTACCATTAATTGATCCCAGCAGTGTCTTGTGTGAATTATTATTTTTTCTGATGATTTCATCAAAGACTGCTATATTTATCTTGTTTTAAAAAGTATTTGTAATTTACTAAAAATTCGTATTAATATATTTATGAGATGAGTTATAAAAATCTAGGTTCCATCCTGTTATAAACCACAAATGCGAAGGTGTAGGAGAATATCACAAGGAGCAATGTCTTGAATACTGTTTATATTATGTTCCCATATGTTGAGGATGAAGGCCACCTGTAGATTAAAATTAGCACATATGTAAGATAAATAATATTGTAATGCATATCTGTCCCACCCTGTAAAGCAACCCGAGACCTGTAAAAGAAATATATTATTTTATTACGTACCTTAATCACCATACCGAACTAGACGCACGCATCTTCGGACAATGGACTAAACAAAATCCAACTTTTTCTTGCCCCATCATACCTATATCATCCACAACATTGGTCCTGTAGCTGGATCAGCCACACCATAATAGGACAATTTTTAACAATTCAGCTTACGAGTACATCCTTTTTGGTTCTTCTGTAGGTCTGATGGCTGAAGGTTTAGTGGCGTCAATAAGAAATGAACTGACTGAATATTATCGAAGTGTTGCTTTACTGCAATCACAGGTAAGTAAAATTAATAAAAGGCGATAAAAGTAATATTATTCATTTGGATAAACATTTCATAAAATTATTATATTTAGGCATGTGAAAACGACGGCGGTGGCGGAACGTTGCGTCGCGTGAGCGTGTGGGCCCAGGAGCCTTTGCACAGGCTGACTTGGCTCGCTACTATCGCGCACACAGCCCAACATAAAAAAGGTATGATACATATTTTATGTTTGACATATTTTGACGTATTTTATAAGATTTTAAACTTTTGTTATCGTGGTTGAACATAATAATTGTTATGTAAACGGGTTACTCACGATTTATTATTTATTTATTAATCAAACTCGCGTCTGTGTCAGATATTGTTAGTATAGTGTACAAGGAACTTATCAAAAACAAGTTCAGTGTGGGCGGACGAATCAAAACGAACACGAAGGAGGGTAGACAGATTTGTCTGTCAATAGCAACAACACCTTCACCCGCCTCCGCAGTCTCGCCGCGACCACCGTTCATGTAACTGGACTGAAATATCGGCTATAGTACAGTAGCCGGCAAACTTCTTGAGCAAATGACCTTGACTGCGCAGAACCAAATTTTAGGTCTCTTTGATGGTGAGTGCGATGGCGGGGGAGTATCGTATCGAGCGCGTTATTGGTAGAATCAGTCGACCCTTGCCTCCCTCACCGCGTCCACGCTCCGCTTGCTCCCGAATACACTTGCGTGCAGTGAAAAAGTCCTTCGTTATTGTTTGTTGACGTTTTTTGTCACAATTGTTTGTTGACTTTGTTGTTATTGTGATTTGTTGAGTTTTGTTAATTGTTTTATAAAAATACACTATGCCACGACAAACTAGCGTAGTATTATAAACACAAGCCAGAAAAATGGTCTACGATGTATATTGCTTCATGAAGAAACAGGGCAAGAATGATATTGAAACGATGAAACAGTCTTCGAAGGCAACAAAACATCTGTCAGTACTGTTAGACGAATTATTAACGAAGCTAAGGGCTCTAGCTTGCTCACCGTGTTCCGGACTCCGGGTAAGAAAAGATCTGGGAAAAAGAAACTCACCGAAATTGATAGTTTCGACCAATCTGTTATAAAAAGATGTATTCATAATTACCATAATACAAACAATGGACTCCCTACCGTGGAAAGGCTTCGTAAAAAATTAAAAGAAGATATAAATTTTAATGGCTCGGAACGAAGTTTACGATTAATTTTGAAAGAGTTAGGCTTCAGATGGAAAAAAAACAGAAAATAATCGAAAGCTTTTAATTGAAAAAAGCAACATTCGATTACTACGGATCGAATATCTCCAAAAAATAATTAAATATAGGCAAGAAGGAAGACCGATAGTATACACCGATGAGTCGTATGTCGACTCATCACATGCCAGTGGTAACTCGTGGTTAGATGGGTCAACTAGATGGGTTCAAAAAGACCAATTTGAAAAGGGCAGCGTGTAGTAAAGGGCACGCTGACTCCGAAGCTGGATTTGTTCCCAATGCCCTTCTTTTGTTTAAAGCTGGCACAAAATCTGGTGACTACCACGACAACATGAACTTTGTAAACTACGAAAAATGGCTGCGTTGTCAATTGCTACCACATCTGCCACCGAATTCCGTTGTAGTAGTTGATAATTAATGCATCATATCACAACAAACAGTCTGATCCCGCGCCAACTACTAATTCTAAAAAAGCAGTTATGGAGAAATGGTTACAAGAAAGGGGCATTCAATACAATGAAAATATGTTGAAACCCCAGCTGTTTAACTTGATAAAAGCACATAAGGAACAATACAAAACATACAGCATTGACAAAATTTTATTAGACCACAACCATTCAGTGCTTCGCTTACTTCCATACCATCCAGATGTCAACCCCGTTGAGATGGCTTGGGCAGCTATTAAAGAGTATGTCGGTAGCAAAAATGTCAGCTGGAATACTGGCAAAGTAATAGAGCTCGTAAAGGAAAAGGTTGCGATGATGGGCGCTAGCGAATGGGTAAAATTATGTCAAAAGGTCAAAGAAATTGAGGCAGAGTATATAAAAAGTGATCACGTGGTAGATTTAGTCACTGGCGAGTTTGTCATTTTTGCTGATGATGATCGCGACTCGGATGATGATAACAGTGATGATGATGATCAAGAACATGATAACGAAGAAGCAATGACTAGTACCAGCTTCCCTTCAACTGAACCAAGACCTGGCACTAGCTCTAGTTTTCACCTAATGGAAGGAAGATCTATTTTACCCAAGATTAAATTTTTACAATTATTATCCTGTATTTTATGTTGATTTTCTAATAAATATATAAATAAATACGTATAAGCTTTTTAATACCCTAATTAATATGAGAGTACAATTAAATAAGAGTAAATACTTTTTTTGCACGTAAGTGCACAATGCGCGAACATTCCCCCACTACGTCAACTAATGCTCAAGAAGTTTGCCGGCTGCTAAATAAATAATAAACCTGGCCGTGTAGTCCCGATCTTAATCCGCTCGATTATGATTTATGGTCTGTTTTAGAAAGCATGGCATGTTCTACCCGCCGTGATAATATTGAAACCCTAAAACATTCCATAAGTTTGGCAGTTGCCAATATTTTTCCGATGCAAAGGGTGCGTATTTCAATCTAAAACTGGCCACAACGTTTAAAAGATTGTATAAAAGCAAAGCAAAGACTACTTCGAGTAATTGTTATATTTTTAAAATGCTACGTATTTATTTATTTATTTTTAAAATAACAGTATTTTTCTAATAAAATGATAATGTAAAAAAATATGTTAACAACCTAGAATAATTAGGACCTAGAATAATACCCCTAACAATATTTATGGCTAGACCTAGATATAAAGAAATAATAACGCGACATAACGGGAACGACGGCATCTTCCAGTTGTTTATATTGACGAACGTGGCCAAAGTGGAAATTCCTCTATTTCAGGCGTGGACGAATAGACATGTGATAAAAAGATGTCATTCAGATTTTATTTTTCAATGTAAATTATTTTAAAATTTCATAATTAATAATAATGAATAAATAATAAGTACAGATATGCATAAACATTACATTATTTGATTTCTTTAAAAACTTATTAGAAGTAAAAGAAACTTATTATAATTTATTGTTCTCAGCTCGTTATGCTAATCATACTGCCCTCTCTGTGACGTCAGCCACACAGTTACGTTGGTGGAGTAGTAGGAATGTCTGCACATGACCAATTACTGTAACAAACTTTTATATTAAGCTTTTTGTAGTCAATTCAACTGGTGTACGTGTACGTGTAATTAGTGTTCGCGGTGTGTACGTGTCACGTGTGGTACAGGTGGGGAGCTGGCGTCGTGCGTGCACCGGTTCGTGCGGCATGGCGACGAGCGCGTGAGCACGCTGGCGCGCCGGCTGCTCACCGCGCTCACTTACCCGCTGCTGCTCATGCTCACCAGGTGGCTGTTGCATGGTAAGCACTGGCTAACACAACGCTGTGCACTCACCGGGCATCGTTCGCTGTATGACAATACGAATACAAATACGAGCGCTGTAACACTCGACACACCCACTGGTGTAGTGGACTTTAGAGTTCAGTCGGTCAATGATAATGTGGAGCACTTCAAAGTTCAATTTGACATTTCTAAAACATAAGCTGTATGTGAGCTCCCCATAGCCTGTTGGCACGAAGCTGCGCAGGACCGAAACTGATGACGTTTCTTGGTGTCGGAGATCAAGATCACTTCGGGTCGCTGAGCCAACGGAGTAAATATTATGTTAAACATAAGGACGATTTTCGCTTGTCCATTAAAAAAAATTATCTTTATCACTGTCTTCTTTCAAACGAATCGAAAATTAAATTGCTCAACATTTTCATAGGCCAACCGTACAAGACATTTCATCAACTCACTATGTAAAATATCTTGTTTATTTATAATGATCGCATAAATGTTTGTCCATCTGAGAGTCTATTTGTATGTTTGTTTGTTTAAGGGATGAATGTTATTTATAACTGATGCTCAGACTGACTGATTCTTAGTTCAATATGTAATAGCAGTCATCAAATTATATAATCTATATCAGCTATAATAAATATATAATCTATATTTCTTTTTATAAGTGTTCGGCATAGTTGTTATCCATTCATTTGCTATATATCTGTAATTTTATGTCTCTATTTAGTCTGTACATATTTACTGTGCCTTTAACAATAAATAAATCTATACTAACCACACTGTATATACATATCACTATAAAATCATCTCATCAACACACTAAGTGAAATATTCTTGGACAGTAGTTGCAACAGCAGAGACCTTGTTTTTGCAGGGGAAATCGACGACCCTTTCAATGAGTTCTTCATTGAGAGTAGAAGTGGGGTACCCATCGACAGAATGTGGCACGACAAATACAGAGTGAGGTAATTAATTGCAAATACGATTTTCCGTTTCATTGTATGTGTTAATTTCATGGTAAATATAATTGTATCGCCGCAAAATAATAAAAATAGTTTACGATCAGTATTTTTTATTTTTTTATTTATATAATTATGCGAACAAAAATGCAATGTCACACTAAAGTCACACAAGCCGAAAATCAATAACGAGGTGTAGTGCTAGAGAAGTACAAAATCTCCAAATATAATGTGAGGCGGCCCTCACATTACGATGCATAAATAAATATTGAATGTCTAAAGATATGGATAAATATATTATATAGGATTCGAATAGTTTTTGACACCTTTTAGGTAATTATTCAATTAAATATCTCACATTTTTAATGTGTTTATTTTCTGCTCTAATTTTCGAATCCACACTAATATCATAAATCTTTTCTTAGGTTTTCGCGATTACTATACATAGCAATTAAACAACTTTGAACGGTTTAAATCTAAATAGTCCAAATAATTTCTTAATAACTCAAGTGACACATAAAATCAATTAGTCACCCCGTGACCACGTCCACTGCAAAGTGTTCGAAACGTCGGGATATAAATAATGTCAAATATACGCTATTTAAACCGTTCAAAGTTGTTTAATTGTTATCATAAATCTTTGTCTATTTATTACGTCTTTACGACAAATACTGAACCGATTTTAATTAAAGGTAGCCTGAAATGCAGAGGACACCGTATAATTTTTATCCCTAAAAAATCATAGGTCTAGAAAATATACGCAAGCCAAGCCATCGGCAAAACCTAGTCTCACTAATATTTTAAATGTGAAAGTTTGGATGTTTATTACTCATTTACGTCGAAGCTGCTGAACCGTTTTCGTTGAAACTTGGCAAATAGGTAGATTGTAATCCGGATTAACACATCGCTACATCGGCAAATCATGTAGACCACGCGAATATAATCGTGGGCAAAACCTAGTAAACCATAAAACATTATACTGATATCAGCCTATAACATCCCAGTGCAGAGCACCGGCCTCCCCTATTGAATCACTGGGGGTTTCGGGCCATAATTTATCACGCGGGCCCAGTGCGGATTAGTGAATACACATGCTCAAGTTTTTTTAATTTCTCAAACATGCGGGTTTCCTCACGATGTTTTCCTTCACTGCCGATCTAGTGACAATTTTTAAAAATCCTTACTTAAGTAGAAACTCAGTGGTACGGGCCGAGGATTTGGCCTCACGATCACACGGATGTGAGTCGATTATAGATACTCCTAGGCTATCACCGCTCTTCATACTGGCTTACTATCAATTTGAACTAGATATTGTGTGTAATCACAGGGAGTGGATGGTGCCGTCGTTCATGTCGCGTGAGCAGGCGGCTCAGATCCTGGCGACGGGCAAGAGCGTGGTGTTCATGCGCGAGGCGTGCGCCGACGAGCCGGGGCCCTCTGACCACGCGCACCACCTCGCCGCGTTGCTCGCGCCCGCCGCAGGTAACGCACATGAAACACAAAACAGATCACATCGTTTATATGTGGAATTTGCAAAAATCAATATAATATATCATATTAAATGTATATAATATTTTAATAAATTATTTTCAATCAATTTATGTAATTCTTGAAATATATGTAAAAATCAAGCGAAAATACATAAATCTATTTTTATGTTTATCTATTTTTTATGTTTCTATTTCTATGCATTTACAGCAGTAAATGCACCATTCTCAAATGGCCTAAATAAAAGCCTAAATCAAACACTAGTAAACAAAATCAGATGAAAAATAAATGAAAGAGGGAAAAAGAAAGCTTTTACTACAATAGCTCAAGAATGCGTAAATAAATACAATAAAACTAAACACACAGTTACTGGCTTTTCACCAAGTTATCTTTTATATGGTACGGATGTCACGATTTTCCCGAAAGAATTAAAACAAGAAAAATCACATAGTGACTGGATCAGAGACAGAAGAACAGCACTTGAGAATACAATAAAATCACACAATTATAACAAAACACTATACGACAAAAAACTAAAATATTGGGAATTTAATGTAGGAGACACGGTGTACGTGGAAAATGGAAACAAGTTAAACAGGAGGAAACTAGATGAACTGAGAATTGGACCTTTGAGATTATTGAAAAAATATCTAACACAATATATAGGTTAGATACTGGACACAAAAAACGGAATCAAACTTTTTCCATATTACAAAACTTATTCCCGTCCCTATAAAATTATATGAAGACAGAGAAACAGAAGAAGATGGGTGAATATGGCGAAAATTTTACTGAAAATTTTCTTCCCCTAGGGGTGGAGATGTAAAGAAAATATATTTCATTGATTTTAATTTTGCCGCGCTCCGCGCTGTCGGTAATACTACCATAGTGAAGATAAAACAGTGTAGGTTATGAACAGAGGGCGTCAAGCGAAGAGAACCATGCTGACTGTCAAATTGTAGAAGGGTAAATAATAGATTTTAAAAAAGGAATTGATTTAGTGAAGAATAAACTTTAGATGTCGTTTCTTTGTTTACAGAAGCAACAACGTAGTTTGTTTCATTTGTCAATCCTTATGAAAGGAAAATAATCAACCTTATATAAATCTACATAATTCTGTCGAAGACATCAAGTAGAATGATAATATGCGTCTAAGTAAAGCACGGATCAAATGCTAACAAATGAAAGACGCGATACCGTCACTATTAGTAACCAATCGCGTCTTTCATTTGTTAGCATTTGATCTGAACGGTTACACACTGAGCACACTTTCTACTGAATGAGAACGTCGCATGTGGTGTTGTAAGGTCACATCAGCTCAGTCTACATTAATTTTTTTTTCAGCTCTGTAACAAGCTCGACTTGAGTGGTTTTCCGTTTAAATTAAAAGTATACATGTTACTACAAATAAATGTATAGTTTGTGTGTGCTCTTGAATGAAACAACGGTTACTTTTTACATCACATATTGAGTTCACTTATTATTATTCTATGCCTAACGGAATGTCCATATGTATGTGCCATTCGTCGAGAGATGGTAAGTAGTTGTCGGCGTGTGAGGCGTGCCGAGTGATGCTGCTAGGTGCTCGAAGTGATGAGACTGGAATTGTCGTCCGCTGTCGGTAATGATTTGATGGGTACAGCTGAATCGGACTATCCACCCAGAGAGCATTGCAGTGACACAGCTCTCTACGGTGATGTCGCGTAGAGCAGTGGTTTCCAAACTATTTTTCTCGTGTACCGCCTCTTGTGTATTAAGGATTTGCCGCGTACCACTAACCAATTAAACTTTTTGATGGAATTTAGAATAGGAACAATATGTCTCAGAATTGTTAAAGAATAATATCATTTTTAATTTTGTTATAATTTATTAAAAAATATAACAATATGGTACTCTTATTCAAAATAATTAGTGAAAGGGGTGGAGCTGCATGCTTGAAACAAGCGAGAGGTCGGGTTCAACCATAATGCGTGCGTAATCTGTGCGTAAATCCAGTTACGCACAGACATATGGTTGTAAATGGAATTAAAAACAGCAATACTTTTCTGGACTCTGACATCCGTCATCTTTAGCCCTTAACCAAAATTCACCCAACTCTACTTTGGTAAATGTCATTTTCAAACCTCCATCGCAAGACAGTTCTATCAAAGACTTTATCGGAGTTAGTTTCATGAATGTTATCTACCATAAATGAATAGTGGTTTTCTTATGCAAAGAAATTCAGTATAGTCCTCCTTAAAGTATTCTTCAAAAGTTTCAGCTAGTGGTAATGGCGTTTTATATTATTGATAAAGTCGTCGGTCACTTTAATGTCGCGTGGTCTGTCGCAAAATTTTCCAGATTAGAAAAAGACTGCAGATTCAAAACACTGCCATTCATCATTCAAAGTTTCTTAATGAATGCCTTTTTTTTGTCGTCGACAGAAAGTCGATTTGTTGGTGTACCTTGCAAACTTAAATTCTACTCATTGAGGCGATTGAAAATATCTCATAAGTGTGCTAGTATTTTTATCCACAGTGCATCTATCAATCGATCTCTTAATTCAAAATTTGTCTCCATTACAAATGACTACACTTCAGAATATAGCTCAATTTTTTTTTCTCTCCTTTTTTACTGTTTCGTTCATAGGCAGAATCATCGGAAATCTCGATGAGATCATATTAAGAAATTGGGATTGAAATCAAAATTTCTTATATACGACTTTGGTTAAATTTCTCTCAATGCAACTTTAATTTGTGCAGATGGTGTCGCGGACGAGGCTTGGTGGGAGGCACCCGGTCTGGTGGCAGGCGTGGAGGCAGCGCACGCGGCGGCCTCGCGGCGACTGCTGGCCGCATTGACCACACACCACCATCTGCTGGATCATCTGGCCGCCCACCGCCGATACCTGCTGCTGGCGCAGGGCGACTTTGTGCACCACCTCATGACGCTGTTACAGTACGTCATGTTATGTTCTGTCCATAAACATAGATAGACATTGAAAGGCGGTTCACACGCATTTCCTTGACAACGAGTTACTGTGTACAGTGGGGTCTTCAAGACACTTTATGCTGTGAACTCGAAAGATATGGGACGGACTACCAGCTGAGGTATTTCCCCTTAGTTACAACAAAAGGCCTTCAAAAGGGCTGTGAATAGGATTCTGCAAGGTCGGTAGTATCCATGGGCGGCAGTGACCACTTACCATCTTGTGGACCCCCCGTCCGCCTGCCATTTGTTTTGTAGCTACTTTCGTAGCCAGCATATGACACTCACAATGAAACGGAAAGTACATAGTTCTGAAAAGAACCGTTTTTGACGTGTGATTCAATCGAAACCAAGATGTATCGCAGTCTATAGAAACACGATGAGCTGTTTTACTTCTTGGAGGTTGCAGCAGACAGAAACAGCAAGCAGAGTCTACATCACGTATACATGTAGCTCACGTAATGCGAAAATGCACTCAACGTGGTACTACTTTGCAGACACTCCAGAACAGCCAGCAGCTAATAAAGATCGAGCGGGCGAAGTAACTTGTTTTTTTTTACTACGCGTGTATGTACATTGTTTGCGTGATTTACAGATCCATAACAATAGTACCAGTGGCGTATTTACCCTAGGGCCATGGGGACCATGGCCCGGGGCGGGAGGCGGCGTCAGCCGCCCCTCGCGCTCAGCTTTGGGCGCCTCTCATAATCGTTACCTATCTTTTAATTTATTGTTTTTTAACTTAAACTTGCCTGAAGAAATTTAAACAGCCTACCTAATTAACAACAAAATCTAAAACTCATTGTTTGGTTAATAACAATGATAATTGATAACACAGGGGCGATCGTGACGGCCGGCGTGTCCGTCGCGACTCGATACTAGCCGGGATGTTTCGTCGTTACTCGTGTCGTTTTCGTTCATATCACGAATAGGCCGGCGCTCGGAGGCGCGGGGCGGCAAACGGGGCGCGGGGAGCGCAGGCGGCGGCGGGGGTGGTTGGTTGGAAAATGATCCAGCTCTGTGGCTAGTAAATGAAGACTTATGGTAATAGATTATTTTTCAAGAAATGGCTTTGAACAAAATATTGAAGACGAAAATTTTTGGAAATCTAAACGAAGAGCCGATGACCGATATCGCTTTTTACACAAAGATTTAATTTACAACAAATCTTATAAACGGGAAAAGGTTTCTCGAAATTACTTAATTTACTCAAAGTCACTTGGGTCTGTATTTTGTGGACCATGTCGTCTTCTTGATAGCGGAAAAAGTCCACTTGCTTCGGGACAAGGCTTCAGTGATTGGATACATGCATATGAAAGACTTCATGTACATGAAACTAGTTTGGGGCACAAAAATTGTGTTTTAAAAATGAAAAAGCGAGGACAAGCCAGAATTGACTCTAAATTATTTGAGCAGTTAGAAGATGAAAGAAAATACTGGCGCAATGTGTTGCTTAGAATTGTTGTGGCTGTAAAATCTCTAGCTACGCGTGGTCTTTCGTTCCTTGACGAGACAGATAAATTTGGATCTACAAATAACGGAAATTTTATGATGATTTTGGAAGCAATTTCCGAATTTGATCCGTTTTTGGCAAAACATATACAAAGTTTTGGCAATTCCGGGAAAAGCAACACGCCATATTTGTCTTTTGAAACGTACGAAAAAATAATAAAAAATATGGCAGCTAAAGTAACAACAACAATAATGGAACAACTTCAAAAGGCTAAATACTTTTCTTTCAGTGTAGATTCCACCCCTGATATTACTAATGTAGATCAGCTTTCTTTAATTCTGAGATTTGTTCAAGATAATGACGAACCAGTTGAACGATTCCTTTGCTTTCTGACAAATACTGGTCACAAAGCAGAAGATATGTTGCTAGCCGTTATGGACACCTTCAAAATACTGAATATCGACATTGACAATTGCAGAGGTCAATCTTATGACAATGCTAGCAATATGTCTGGGCAGTATAATGGCCTACAGGCTAAGATCAAAGAAAAATGTCAGTATGCAACATACGTACCTTGCGCCGCACATTCATTAAACTTGATCGGTTCATCGGCAACTGAATGTTGCCCAGAAGCTACAAAGTTTTTCGGGTTGCTGCAAAATCTATACGTATTTTTTACAGCATCAACGGAACGTACAAAATTACTGCAATCATTTTTGACTAAGCCTAAAAATGTAACTGTGTAAAATTTGCCACATACGCGATGGTCAGCCAGAGACGATGCTTGTGCCAGCCTTAGTAAAGATTGGAACAAAATAATAACGGCTCTTGAAGCTATAAAAAGTGACTCTGCCCACTAAAAAGCTTTAGTTAAAAATGAAGCTACAAGGCTATTGGCTCAGCTAAATTTCCTAGAAACGGCCATATTATCGGAATTTTGGGGATATTATCGGACATAGTAGTTTCCAAAATTCTGTAAGGTGTCGACACAGACGTAGAAATAGAACTTTCGTAGAAAAGAAACGGGAATCTTTTGATGCTTTTGAAGAGGCTGGTAAAGAAAATCCTCAAAAGAATACAGAAGCAGTCGCAAGAGAATTATTAAGAGGAAGAAATGAGACGATGAGCGTCGCGAGGGAGAAGTGTTGTTACAAGGACGGGACTATTTCAGGGTTAATACCTTCTTCCCAATATGCGACCAATTGTTGGGCGAGTTAAGGAGGCGCAAAACTTCGTATGACGCAGTAACCGCCAATATTGCATTTTTATCAAATTGGATACAATGTCTGAAGCGGAAGTTAGAGTTACGCCATAAAACTCCAAAAATTATATTCGATTGATCTTGCGGATGATCTACAAGAAGAATGTGTTTTTTTAAAACAATTCTTGACGTCTCATGAAAACAAAATGAGTTTAAGGCAACTTCACCTATTTATTAAGCAAAAGAATTTGAAGGAAGCATTTCCATATATAGAAATAGCATTACGTATAGTGCACAACGTTCGTTTTCCGTACTCAAAATAATAAAAGAGTATCTACGTTCCCGTATAAGCGAAGAACGTTTGAACAGTTTAGCCATCCTTAATAAAGAAGCTGACTTAACAAAATCTGTTAGTTATGACAGTGTCATTGACGAATTTGTTAACCAATTTGTGCATCGGAAAAAAATGTAAATATGTATTTAATAAATGGTGTTAATTCTTTTGTATGGCCTTTTTTCATTATTAAAAGATTTTTGCTTTTTTTGGTTAATTTATGGGGCGGCAAACCTTATAGGCCCAGGGCGCCAAATCTTAAAATACGCCACTGAATAGTACGCATCGTTAATGCTCGCTTGCTATTGGTCAAAATGTACTATTTTTCATTGGCTTTTAGTATAATAATAATAATTATATTGTGTATAACGTAAGTTAGGATTTTAAATAAAACATTCAGTATTCGGTATGCAGTATCAAGCACAGTTCAGCTCATCTAAGGCTCACTTTTCTCCTGCCTACCAAGCACCTTCAAAATTCTATAAAAAATAAAAACGCAAGTTTATGAAATTGTATGTCACATCACGAGTAAATTTTAGTGATGGGAAAAAGAAACATCTCCCTTGATGTTCAACATCAAGTGTTCTTGGGTTCAACACTTTTAACGAATTTTTACAATTATAGTGCAGTTATGCATTTTTGTGTTTTGTATTTGTAACAAGGACTTGCTAGCGACACCGGTCGCAACAGACTAGATGAACAGCGCGAGAAGTAGAAGTTTAACGCCAGTTTCGGGCACGCGGGCACGGACAGCTTGCATTATCTATTCATCTACATCTGTGGTTCAGTCGCATCCTTAAGGCACGCGCATATTACGCCGGGCCGCACCGCAGCGCATAACATTGCAAAAATCCTTCTGCATCATTTGCGAGTCCGCTTTTTTAGAGGTGATGTAGTCAGAGGCTTGTGGTAGTAGCGTTGATATAGGTATAACATAGTAACAATAGGTATCGTAAAAGGCGATGAGTACGCCTTTTACGACCCACTTGTAAAAATCTCCTTTTAAAAACTTAACAACGCATATACTTTCGCGTTTATGCGTGTCTCCGCGTCTTGCAGTTTGGTTATTGTTGTGGAGAATGCCGAGTGTGCTAACGACGGTCACTTTGCTAACTGGTAATTTGGGCAATCAATTAGGTTGAACACGCCTATTGAATAAGTAGAAAATGAACTACAAGGGGATTTTTTTTGGTTGAATGCTCGATTGGCCAATGATATATGTATATAGTGAATAAGTGTATGATTTAGCTAATGAAATAAGACATTCTTGACTATTTTAAAACATTTGCTCGTGTTTTCGCATATTCGCAGAGACGAACTAAACAAGCCTGCGACGTCGTTATACGTACACAACTTGACGTGCACGCTGGAGGCGGCGGTGCGCGCGACCAACGCTCAGTTCGAGCCGCCGCACGTGCTCGCCCGGCTACACGTCAACCTATATCCAAACTGTGCGTATTGCATACCATAACCAGCCCTTTTAAGGCTCACGCATGTTACGGTGGGTCGCACCGCAGCGCAATACATTGCAAAAATCCTCCTCAATCGTTTTCATACATTTTGTATAAACCACCGCTCACTTGAGGCGGGCCGTCTGTAATGTGCGTTCTCGCAGATTGCAGTGCGGCGCGATGCAGCTGTAATGTGCGCGAACCTTTATCGTCCACTGCTAGACACGGCCCTCCTCATCCACATTGTCTTGTGCACTAGGAATGTACGGCCTCTATACGCCACGCTGGTCCAACGGAATTGAGAGTCCACTCTTTTAGAGGCGGTGTGACTGGCCGTTGGCGCGATCTGTGAAAGCAGACAAGACAATACTGCCTCCATCCCCCCACTGACTAGACCGAACGGCCCTCTCGCATTTGACGATGTTAAGAAAGGCTGAATGTCTGGCCGACAGCCTTGAAGCCCAATGCTCCCCTAGCCGTCAGCCGGTCGACGCGTCACACGTCGACTCGGTTGACGGAGAGGTGGGGCGTCGGGCCTCTACGCACCCATCAGACTCCCTTCTGCCGGTTACGGTAACTGAAGTTTAAGACATCATTGAAAATCTTAAAATTAAAAAATCACCTGGCTTTGATGGAATTCCTAATAAGGTGTTTAAAAACCTCTCAATCAACCTGATTGCACTTTTTGTGGCTATTTACAATGCTGCAATGAAACACCATCTCTTCCCAGCAGCTTGGCTATCAGCTTGGCTGAAGCTGTCGCTATCAGCATACCCAAACCGGGTAAACACCGCTCGAAGCCTTCTAGTTTTAGACCCATTAGCCTATTGAATACAATGACTAAAATGTATGAAAGCATACTCCTTTCTCGCCTACTAAGTCATATCAACTCAAAAGGCCTACCATCCAACAGGTGCACTGAATAACGGAGCACATCCTCATAGATCTCAACCGAAAGAGACCCTTCAAGACACTCGCTGTAGCGAAGGCCTTTGATAAGGTCTGGCACAACGGTTTAATCCATAAACTGTACTAACTCGAGGTGCCTGAAAGTCTCATTCTCATCATTCAAGACTACCTTACCAATCGCACCTTTCGCTACAGAGTTGAAAGCACTCTGTCCAGTTCACCACCACCCTCTACGCCTCAGATAGGAACCTACGGCGTGTCTCTCTACGCCTCCAATGCGCAGTCACCGCTCTAGGCGAGTGGTTTCTGAGGTGGAGGATGGAATCAACCCCGGGAGAAGTAAAATGTCGCTTAGAAATAAGCTGACATTGTACAAAACCTGCGTACGTCCCATAATGATTCGCTAGCGGTGACTTTGCGCACGCAACTCCCTCCAACATTAAAATACTCCAAACCCTCTAAAATAGATTCGTGCGTAAGGCAGTGGCTGCCCCATGGTACTTTCGCAATGTCGACCTCCACAAAGACTTGGATCTTCCCTCCATCGTCAAATACGTGAAAAACTCCGCCCGACGCTACTATGACAGAGTCCCGCACCATCCCAATCCCCTAGTAGTTGACAGCCTAACCTATGTACCCAATAGGAATGACTCTCCCCATTGCCGTCGTCGTCCTCGGCACGTCTTAGAGGACCCCGACGACCCAAATTTTGCTGCTAATGCGGTTCTTACACTACATTCATAGACTTCACAGATACACCGTCCCCGCCGACGAAGACGAGGACGTCACCCTCGCTACACCGTAAATACACACCGGCCTTCAGCCAACACTGTTACCAGGTATCGGCACGTGCCTGGGCGCTTCTCACCGACTCACGATCCCGTGATCCCAACGCAACGCCCTAAGTCGAAGTCCGTTCCTTCCGCCGGTCTACCGGCGGGGGAGCCCTTAGGCTCGTTGCTGCACACACTCTTTGCTCCTGGCTGAGCGCCTTCTGCGCTCGCCCTAAACTATACAAGTCCGGTGACTCTTGCAAGGCCATTAGGGCCACAAGAATTTAGCCATTCCGCAAAAAAATAATTGAAGAACTACAGCACCTCTAAAAGAGTGTGAATCGCAAACCCGCATGGTCAAAGCGGCGTTTTAAGGCCATATATCCCTCATGTACGAGACAATGTGCATGAGGATTCCCATGTTCAGTGGACTATAAAAGGGCTAGTTATGGTAATGGTATAAACTTATAATATAGATAAAAACTTATATATAGAATATAGACCTTATATTATATATAGAAATATATTATTATATATATATATAGAAATATATATATATATTATTATATATATATATAGAAATATATATATATATATACAGGGTGTTTTTTTTAACTGGGACAGTATGGGGAAATCTGAAACCATAAGAGATACAGGGAAACTGTCTTAGGAACCATTAAGTCTTTTTTTGTGAAAACAATTTTGGCGTAGTAATTTTTTTTGGTCAAGCGTGAGTTGTCCATAAAAACGAATAAAATTTTTATGATTTAGTACATTGTATTCTCCTATTGCATGAAAAAACAATTTATTAAATTTGACCAACTTCTGCTGTCCCGATTTTTTTCTTCCAATACAATGAAATGATCCTTATAAGAAACTGAGTCGATCAGCATTTAAAAAAAAATAGTCAATTTTATTCGTTTTTATGGACAACTCATGCTTGACCAAAAAAATTACTACGCCAAAATTGTTTTCACAAAAAAAGACTTAATGGTTCCTAAGACAGTTTCCCTGTATCTCTTATGGTTTCAGATTTCCCCATACTGTCCCAGTTAAAAAAAAACACACTGTATATACCTTATATTATTTATAGAATATCCACCTTAATTCGTAATAATGATGTTATCGTGTAATAATAACGATAGGGTGTCTGGCTCTCCTTGGCAAATCGCATTAACAATTATGACGGCGGAATACCACCGCTGAAACTTTAAATAAAGGAAAACAATAAAAAGGTTAAAGGTCAATGTGTCTGAGTGGTGCGATGAGTACGTAAATAAGAACGAATCTGATAAACCTTTCTGAACTACGACTGTTAGTTTCAAAATTATTATTTTTTTCTTTATATACATATATGGCAATGGTTCAATCAACATGTTCTGCCAGTGTCAAGTAAGTCCCCAGTTGCTCAGTAAAATGATAATAAGTTTACTGAGGATAGAAGAGGAGTTATTGGAAGCACACGATAAACGCAGTCCTATGCTTTAATTTGATTAACATTACGTACAAAAAACACTGAAGTTTAATAAACTATCACTATTAAACCACTAAACGCACAATACTCAATTTTTATAATAATTAAGAAAAACTCAACTTCACTTCTCGAGTTCCCGCCAGAAAGTTTACACGGCTCTACACTCACGCCGTGAATCTCCGCGAATAAAACGCGAGTGTGGACGGTTTTCAAGGACTTCTCGACGTTCAGATAACAAGCCGTAAACGTCGAGAAGTCCTTGAAAACCATCCACACTCGCGTTTTACGGGTGTTAGCAGAGTGTGCCGCCATAATTCTAAAATTGTTATCGTGAATGTAGGCGATGGTCGCGAGGACAGCGGCTGGGACGTATTCGCGCTGCAGTATCGCGTGGATGGCCCGCTGGGTACGTTGTTCCCGGCAACGTGCGCGGCGCGCTACCGCGCCCTCTTCACGCAGCTGTGGCGTGTCAAGCGCATCGAGTACAGCCTGCACGACGCGTGGCGTGAACACACCATACTGCACAAGCGGCTCAAGTATATGCCCGGTCAGTTAGTATATTTCTGTTTAAACATTTGTTTTTTTTCTTATAGGAGAGAAGACAGACAGGCAAACAGCCCACATGATGGTAAGTGGTTACCGCCGCCCATGCACATAGTGTTGCAGGAATCATTGCAACACCAGGGAGGGTTGCTATTTTATTCCAAATCATGAAATCAAGAACCTAGCAGACGTCTGATCTGCAACGTTAGTTCAGATGGTAGATAGGGGGTTCTTCCAGAATGAATAACAGCTAGTCCTTCACTTTAGCAATTTATTTAAATATAAATGTATACGTGGAAATAATAAAAAACTTAATAAGGTGTTTTTTATATATGCATCTATAGTTGTACAGATGAAGTTGAGTACCACATGCAAACATGCATACTGGGGCTTTACTGGATCGCAGTAAACACGTCCTTACAGATTAAAAAGTAAATAGCAGAATGAGTTTAGAGCAGCCGTTTGAAGTTTAGAGTGGATATGAATTTAAGTTTGTATTAGCGGCTAGTGACGATTCTTAGTGATTTTTAGCAAAAAATTCCGTAAAGGACAATACAGCCTGGACGTCGTCGCATCTTATTTCGAGATTTAAAAGTGAATGGTAGTCTTGTGTGTGTAGTATATGTATTAAAGTACAGCCATTGTAATAGGCAAGTATGAATATCATTAATATTAAAAATGAAGCTGTCCTTATAAGGAACCTTAAGGAACTCCAGATGAAATACCCAGGGGGAGGTAAAGCCATTCAGGACAACTGCTTGATACCTGTTTTCTATATATGATGAAAACCATCTGAATAAGTCACCTCTTATACCAGATTCATATAATTTTAGTAAGTAAAAGCAAATTATGATCTATCTATACCATCAAAGGCTTTGCTATAGTTCATATAGATTGTGTCAACTTGATTTTTATGATCCATATGATAGGTAGGTAACATTCATTAAAAGTTAATAAATTTGATGCTGTGGACCTATTTTTTAAAAAACATGCTGCTGTGTAATTAGGTTTAATTTTATGGCATTATATAATTGAGTGTACACAATTATTCAAATACCTTTGCGAGCAAACATAATTTGGAGGTCGGTCTATAATTTCCAACACAGCTCTTTGAACCTTTTTTGTGAATTGGCGATATAAATGCTGTCTTCCAGCGCATTGGCATAACGCCAGAATTAAGAGACCTTTTAAACAACAGTGCAACTGGAACAGACAGTTCCTTAGCACATCTAACTAAGAAAAAAGCAGGAATATAGTCAGGGCCAGCTGACTTTGTGAGGTCTAATTTACTCAAAAATTTGTATATATATTCAGAATTTATCTCGGCAGTGGCTATATGACTAGAGGAAACAGAAAGATTTATTCGCGTAGCTGTATTCGTATTGTCATCTACTAGATGTGATGCAGTGATTTTGAAAGATTGAGTGAAAATATGAGGAAAACAATTCAGTTTTCCTTATCAAACTGTTGAGACAGGAACTGCCTGCCTGAATATTTTGGGAAATTAATAATTGAATGATATACGTCTGACATAAAAAGGAAAAAAAATGTGTTCTTATGGTGTGTGTGCAGAGGTATGGGGCCTGCTCCGGCGCGCGTCATGCCTGCGCGCAGAGGCGCTACGTCTGTGCGGCGCTCTACAGGAGGCGAGCTGCGTGGGCGCGGAACCCGCGTGGGCGGAGCTACTCGCAGCCGCCGCCGACCGCCGCGACCTCGACCTGCTGCTGCGGCTGCATCGCCGCGCGCTCGATAGACACTCTATACACGCCATGATACACCACACCACGCAGGTAAGATGGTGTAGAGGTATGACGTCTGCTCCGGCACCCGTTCTGCGTGCGCGCAGAGACGCTGCGTATGTGCGGCGTTCTACAGGAGGCGAACTGCGTGGGCATATAAGGATATTTTAAGAAGTATTTTTATTATATAAATAAAGATACTCTGACCTGGTTGGTTTAGTTGTAAAAATGGCGGTGCGCCGTAGACCTATATATTCTACTCCCCACTCGCACGTTTGAAAATAGATTTTTTTTAATGTTGGCATCCATTGATTGAGGCCCCTTAAAACTGGCAACCAAATTTTTATTCTATCGAGGATAATATTTGATATATAATAAGCTATAATTTGGTATGTAACTTATTAAACTAACTCGATAAACGTAAATAACACAAAAAGGACCTCTTTATACCTGGCCACCAAAGGACTGCGGCTGATTAGGTAGCAACAATATTTTTCTAATACTTTATATCATGATATTTTCAATGGTAATTTATTTAATACCCTACAGAGCAAACGAAATTATTAAATAAAACTTATTTCTTTTTTTTATGGACGAACGCGGCAGACCACCTGATGGTAAGTGGATATTGTCTCCCATAGACATCCGCGATACATGCCAGCCAATATTAGTCCAAAATGACAAACGTTGGCACACCCCCCGATGCGCTGCCTACCTTTAGATATATAGGAATGAATTTGGAGAAAGGGTTGCGAAAATGGGGAGGGATAGGATGGGAATGGGCTCTGACACATCTCACTCACTACCGAAACGCTACGTAAGCGTAAATAAGATAAAGTGGGAAATGCAGTACATTTCGAGGTAGTCTTTTGTGAGAGAGGGGTAACGTGGCCAGTCGAGCGCGCCCAGCGGCTGTTAGATTGCATCGTACACTCTCCCACTGACGATTATATAAATTAATTGCGGCCAAATTTTGAATTGGCCGCCAAGTCCGAAATTTTAGCTCTATATCTGTTCTTTTCCTTACGTCCATATCTCAATGGACTACGTGATGAACGTAGAAATCACGCAGCTGGCTCTCTGGTACTATTATGGTAGCGGCTTTGTTATCCCTTAGTCGCCTTTTACGACACCCGTAGGAAGAGATGATGCTATTCTAAACCCACATGACACTTGTTGGCCCTTGAACTGAACACGAACTTTGAATACTTGAGCGACCGTTAATAAATAAATAAAACAAAGCATCACCAACATTCTGAACGGTTGTGTCCGTTCAGACGCATAATGTGTAATTCGCAAAATGTGAAATTCACGAAATTTGTAATCAATTTTGTACAATCAGAAGTATTCAAAAGTAACCATTTTAATCTTATTTTAAAGACTTTAATTTTTTTGTTAAGATCGTTAAATGAAATAGCTTTTGTTTTTTGTTAAGTGAAGTAAAAATAAGATTGGAGTATATTTAGAATACACCAATTTGATTATGTTTAATTTTTTATGTCTGTATCACAATTTTTGAATTGCATGTTTCGCTAATTGCACAAACTCCTAATGCTCATTATGCTTGCGTCGCATGTGCCAGGAGCTACAGTCGTACCTGGGCAACGTGCTGAACGAGACGTTGGCGCTGCGTAGCTTCGAGGCGATGCTGCACGCCGGCATACGCGCCGAGCTCGAGCGCAGGGACGCTATCGAGCAGCTCAAGGCCGAGCGGCTCGCCAGGGGTCAGTAACCGCTATATTTCGTTGTTTTTAATTCTAAATTCAATTAAACTAAATTAATTAAGAACTAATTATATAAAAATAGTTTTATCTGTCGTGTCACATCAAACCTCAATAAAAAATTAAATACTATCAATATTTTTGGGCTATCGTTTCCTAAATTTAAATAAGTTGTGGGTGAAACATTATTCTGTCAGGTTTATATTGTACGTTTTGTATTCAACGCTTTATTTTGTTGTTACGGAATAGTAGGTCTGGATGTAAAACTCAACTTTATCATGTTCAAATTACTATGTTGTTTCTACATAAATAAACTCAAATACTTTACTTGCACAATGCGATTACAAGAGGTGTTATTAGCACATTCGATCGTCACCTTGCCATTCTGGCATGCAAATACTTAATATTATCATACATAATATTAATTAAATAACTGTAATACAATTAGCACTTGGGTATATTGTAATGTTCCCGCAGTATGATGTTCCAGCTTTAATAGGCGCTATCGTGTATGTAGTTCTATGAAATGTGTGTGAAATCGTGTATGTGTATGGCCTATGAAAATTTTAAGCAATTTCGCATTCGATTTGTTTGATCTAAATATTCATTCCGAGAACAGACTGATCCAATTATAAATTAACAAGTTAGATTTACAAAGCGAAAATCCCCTTAAGGCCGGCGCAGATTGGCGGGACGGTACGGCAAGGGATTTTAAAGCGTTGAATCATAATATACCTAAATAAGATTAAAGTATTATTGAAATTTCAAAGGCACAGGTCGTACAGTTATAAAAAACATGGCTGAGGTATGCTTTGGAATGCCGTTTCGGCACTAGTCGGCAGCGCTCGGCGTGCCACGGCAGCACATGTCAATCCACGGGGCGGAAAGAGGGAGACGCGCGCGTACGCCTGTCGCCCGCACTTGTTTGGTGTTCATTGTCTTATTTTAACTTGTTTCGTTGGACAAAAATGATAGAAGAAAAGAAAAACTAATTAATCTAGTTCATCTACACGAATGCTTGTATAATATAAATTCACGTACCTACAGTGATCAACAAATAAAATGGAAGACATGTCAGAAAATCAGTACAGAGATGAATAAAATACGTAAGATTTTTTTTCATATATTCATACAATTCTAAGATATATTTACAATTTCGTTTTGTTAATAAACTGAACATGTTCGCAGTTAAAATATTCTTTGAATTGGTCTCTAACGGCCATTCCCTCCAGTGCAATATTACCGCATTCGTCAATTACATTGTCATTTATACTTTGCAAAATGTTGCTCTGCGATAGCGGATCTAACCGTTCAATCGATGAATTGTTAATTATGTAATTATGCAAACAAGTGCAAGCTAAAAAAAATAATGTTATGTATATAGTAATAGTAAATAGTAATATTATACCATCTAAAAATGCTGCTCCGCATTTTCGTACCTGACATAATTATGGCAAATTTTAATTATCATGATATTTATCATGATAAATAATATATAACACTAATTATATTATACTAATTTGAATTTGAAAAATACAAAGATAATAAACGCTTCAAAGCATCACTAAAGTTTTATTACCATTATTCACCTCAAGCAATATAGACAATCTTTCTTCAACAGCTATGGTTGAGCGGAAATTTGATTTCTTTTTTGCGATGTAAGGATATAGTAAATTAAACAGAAACTGAAATTAAATAAATTGTTGAACTCTCCAGACACACAACTTTGCTTCCAAAGGTTATGTAACCAAAATATTTTTTCGTTGATTTATTATAATATTTCTTCTTCGGCAAGAACTGCTATTAACACTAAATCCCAATCTACCATTTTCAAGAATCATACACGCAACTAGTTTGTTCGCAACGTTGCCACTGACGGTTTTATATAGTATCAGACAAGGCGCAAGCACAATACCGTGACATGCCCAAGGACGCTCGAGGCAAGTTACCGTCAGTGTGTGCTTATCACTAAGCATGCCGCATGATCCCGTGTCGTCCCGCCAATCTGCGCCGGCCTTTAAGTGTTTTAGAATTAAAATTCAACTTTGAAGCGCTCAACATTATCATTGGCCGATTGTACATTATGACAAATCATGCACACTCAAGTAATACATTTTTACATTAAATTTGTGGAATGTCATGATTCATATGAATCATAGGAACAATATAAAACTTCATTCACATTCATTCATTAGGGTTTCTGTGTAATAGGTGAATACTCGTCCACGGCCGCAGATGAAGCTCAAGACAAAGAGAAGCGGAAAATCTTCCACCAGTTCCTAGCCAGTCGTAAAGCTGATCTGAACGTTTGGGCGCGCACTTACAGGTACCTACATTTTGAATTCAATTGTATTTTTAATATAACATGAAAGTGTTTAAAAAAATAACTTTTATATTAACATCCTTGACAATCGAGTCAAGTTCACTTGCCTGTTGTGCAAAAGGCCATGTTTGACTATAGGTCGGATATACATTTGTTTAAAGACAAGTGTTTATTGAGGATTACCTAGGGGTGATTCCACGTAAATAGACCCTTACCACCCTTAAAAATAAAAATGCTCTAGAACATTAAGACTTCTGAATAGCATCCTTATTAATGTTATTTACTAAAGTAGAGTCAATGTAATAGGCCACTTTTGACAAATATCAAACTGGTTGTCATAGTGAGGTAATCTAACAGCAATTATCAATTAAAGACAAAAATCGATATATAAGTCATATATTAGTGAATCGATTTTAGAGTTCATAAAAAAATAATTCTCCAATAATATTTTTAGAGCATACACAGCATTAGAAACCTTCTACATACACCACATGACCTCAAAGTTGAACGTAATTAAGGGAAATATAATGAAACCAGTTTATATACGAGTACGTAATAATTTTATTATTTATTAGTTGGAACTATAAGATTCGTTGAAACTGCTATCGTTGCTTGAAATTGATATTATTATCAATACTTAAATCACGTTAAAAATCTTCCATTATATTTTTTTGTTTTTCTACCACTCTTCCAATCATATTTGGAAACATTGTACACGCAATTTTTATTAAAGATGATATTCCACCAGAAAATAAGCCTGCTTCTTTTAATGAACATAAATGTATTTTTCTAGATGGATACTCTTTTCTCATATTATTATAATAAATAACCATAAATGTGGTTGCGAATTGCATCGGCATTAAAACTATCGACATCGACAACTGGCTTACTTCTTTTCCTTTTCTTCGCCGTATGTGGAATAGGCCAGATAGGTCGTACTTTTTCTTTTTTAATTTCAGATATAGTTTTAATATATTAAATAAGGTATAGATGTATTAATTTGATAACATATATCTTTTTAATGTATTTACTAATTAATAATTGTATTTATTTAAATTATGTCAATTATTTAATAATTTTATTGTTCTCTTAATTTGTTTATTTATCGTAACGGTAACTTTCTTCGATATTCCTTTGTCTCTACAAGTTACTTCGATTATAAAGATCACATCCCTATTATTAAAAATGAAAAAAATGTGGACAGGTGTAACCTTGTAGTGGGGTTCGAATTTCTTGAAATATAAATTGATAATGATGTTTAGTAACCAAATTAACCGTCGAACTTATTAAATTTGTTACAAAAAGACAAGTTTATATTTTTTATTAAAAAAGTTACATACTTTTAGTGTTCAGGAATGAATTTATAAACTTAAATGGATTTATGGGACCGATGTAAAATTATATTGTCACAAAGTCAATGAAATGTCAAAAGTGGCCTATTACATTGACTCTACTGTAATCCATGTAGGGACACAGTGTTGACACAGTGCACGCAGAACGCGCACCGTGTTTACAGTAACTTGCGGTATAGCGTGACTGCCCACACTCATCGCCAGTCGTCTCCCGCACGCCTCACGAGATGTATACTTTCAATTAATCCTTGTGATCATTTAATAAAATAGTATGGAGGACAATGTAAGTTACTTATCGTGCCATCTTACACCACAATACACCTTAAATTATAACCTCCAATTCCACAATTTTTGAAAATTATTATTTAATTTTTATTATAATAACATGAATCCGCTGGTAGATTTTAAATTACTGAAAATGACTTGATAGATTTGCAGCGTTGTTTCTCGCTGATGTTGCAATATTATTAATTGACATTAAGAAAAGCTCGTATGCTTAACTATTGTTCGACGTGAAATTATAATTTTGTGATAAATTTCTCATGATGTATGCAAGCGCCTACCACAAGCCTTGACACCACACCACTACCTCTAAAAGAGTGGACTCGCCAACCCGTCTGCCAGCGTGGCGTTTTAAGGTCATACATCCGTCATACGCAAAACAATGTGCACGAGGAGCCCCAAGTCCAGCAGTGGATACCGAAAGGGCAGATTGCATTGCATTGCATAACAATATCACAACAAGGAATATTTTTATCATACCCGATACGCTAAACATACATATAGTCAGTTATCATAAGCCGCTGAAAGATGCAATAATTAAGCGACGTCGCATCGCATATAATATGTACGTTGCGGCAGCGCAACTGAATTTCCATGATGCTTTGCGCGTTCTCTAGTGTTATAAAAATGACTATTGAACGTTCGATTGCTGAGTGAGTGACTAAGACTAGCGTTAAAGGCTAGTGGGTGTTACATTTCAAATTGTTAATGTTGCCCTTGTAGTTAAAAGCTCAAGTTTAAAACGTTTAACGTTCAATAGCACTAACATAGCGCGCCAGCGCTCGAACGCTGAAGCGTTTCAGCGCTCTTTTTAGCAACACTAGTTGTACATTTCTATGATGCGACGCCGTACCGCAATGATGTGAAAGGGCCGTGGTTATGTGTATGTGTGCAGGGGCCACGTGACCGCGTTGATCCTAAAGCTGGCCCTACACGCGGAGGTGTCGCTGCAGACACTAGCGTTCCGGCTCGACTACAGCGACTTCTACAAGCGCGGCGACGCGAAGCTGCACGAGCCGCTCACATACCAGCACAAGCGACTCAGCGAGATCGGCATTAACCTGACCAAGGTGACTTTTTATATTTTTGTTTTTAGGGGATCTTTTGTGTTATTGATGCTCTAGGCCTCGTACATAAATGAATGTGTATGTTGGATACGGAGCAGGTGAAAAGTATGAAGCGGCCTTTCAGAGACCCTCTTTTAAAAAATTAATATATTGCCAACCTGAATTCACACAATCACTGTATTATCTGTATGGGTCATTGACTTGATCTTTTATTATTATAGAAAAAAGACTGCAAACGAGCATACGGTTCATGTGATGCTAAGTAGATACTGTCGCCCAAGGACATCCGCGTTACATGCCAACTTCTGTCCAGAGTGAAAAGCGTTAGCACGCCCCCGGATGCGCTGCCTATCTATGGAAATATAGGAATAGATTTGAAGAATGGGTTGGGAAATCGGAGAGGAATAGGATGGGATGGGAATGGGTTTGACACTGACAGAATGTGCTAATTGCACCATTGCCATTATATTAAAAATTAAAAAAAAAATTTTATTTCAGAACAAAGTGACAGATCGCATAAAGAAAAAATGATAATTCCAGAATATGGAATATTTTCTGTAGAGACCGTTATCTTATACAGAGCTCTCTGTACAGCGACTTCGTCAGTGACCAACTGCTGGATTCGTCAATATCCGGATGGGATACTTTGTTTGTCTTTTTTTAAACTAAAAAAGTATTTTAATAGCAATATTAAACTAACAATAATTGTAATGAACACATTACCATTTATGTAAGCATACTAACAAATGTATTTGTACATGATTGTTATTTGATACAAGAGATCTTGATTATTTATTGTTAATTGCTCTCTAATGTTAATATTTGATACAGTGCCATCAACAACTCACATGAATGCAATGCGTACCACACTTTGTTAATAAATAAATATTACTTAATTACATTATTATTTTATTAAAAAACCGACATCCTTGTTTGTATGTAAGTACCTATCGTTACGCGGTCAGCGGATAAGCACTTTTAATAAAATAATTATTTATTTGAATTACAACTGATATTATTACAATTGCTTTTTAGAACTAATGTTTTAAAAGGAACTGTCGTGAACGTGGACTCGGACTGTACTGACTGTCTAACTAAGGAACATTGCTTTATATTTAGGAACTATTAGCTTGGTGAAACTAAATGAGTATACAAAGGATTAGACTAATTACATGAGAAGAGTAAACTATTAATGATCAATGATTTACTTATTACTAATATTAATGATACAGGGGTAAACAAGGAAATTAGTATGATAATAGTAATCAGCTAATAATGATGTGGTAAAAAATACAATAGAAATTCTAAGGATATGTAACACTATTATAAATCCTTTTGTTATTTATGTATATCGCAACTCTTTTTAGATATCTAAATAGCACCTATAAATAAAATATAGTGTTGGCAACTAGCATCGTCTCACAATTATCGCTCTTTAATACGAGTATATAATCCATTTTTTTAGAAAGAAGATAGTGGATGTCCACCTGATGGTAAATGAATGTTGTTGCCGTTGTTGTGAAGCTGTTACCCGTGGACATCCGCGACACATATCAACACTAATAAAAAATTACAAGTGCTGTCACGCCCCGGAGCCCCGGACGAGTAAACATACTTATCAAAACTAAAACACTACATATCACAGCATCGCCGTCTCAAAAAACAACACAAATATACGAGAATGTGTTAACCCACATGATGAAAGGATATTAATAACTAGAGACCGGATTATATGCAACATAAAAAGCTTGAAACATGCATGATAAGATAAATGCTTAAAATATGCATGAAAAGTGTCAAAATATGCAACATTAAATAATTAAAAAATAGAATTTTTTAGTTTTTTTTTTTTTTCAAAATCAGCATACAATTAATAAGTTGTTGAATAACATAAATTAACAATTATTTAACATTTTGTTACTCTTGTAAACGTAAACAATCAGGTACCTACTGTTCCAAATGTTCATATTTGAATTTGGGTGCTATGTTAGCACTTATTGTTTCTGGCAAAAGTTCAACTATCAATCAATTGTTCAAAATGTTTTCAAACTTTTCTTTCAGTTAACGTGGGAATACCTCTGGCAATGCCGAGTTCATTTGGCGGATTTTATTAATTAACTGAATAGATTCAGTCCACGCCAAACCTCGAGTTTCAAGCTTTTTAATACTCGCAGGTATGTGCGAAAAATGAGTGCTAATTACAGCTATGTTTTCTTTTATACTAGAATCGTTAAATGCTTCCTTGGACTGACAATTCTTAACTACTAAACTTAACTAACCTACCGAAAAATATTGTAAATACAGCGATAATATGCATCATCACTAGATATTATGTAAAATATGTAATAACCGGTGAGAATGGGCTAAATGTGCAAATGGATATAATCCGGTCTCTATTCATAACCCTTGAGGTAAGTAAAACACTTAATTCAGTAAAATAATATTTATTGTAACATTTGAGATTTTCGCATTTTTCACACATACATATTTATCTATTTAAACGCGAATGTTTACCTTATTTATTTTATTCGACGTGTCGGTTGGGGTGCACCAACCATGGTCACGAGCTGACTGGAGGTGGGTAGTCCACAGAGTTGCAAGCAGTTTAATCAACTACCTGCATTTAGTCTTCATAGTCCAATTACGGCATAGAATACTCACGATATCAGAAGTAGCGTCGGACGAAAAATCGCGAGATCTAATTTGATATTCATTAATCACTCCACGTTCCACATCTCGAGGACAATTTAAATCCATCTTCTTGTTTGAAATTACTATATTTTTTCTTTCAATTGCTTCACGAACAATCCTGGAGAAATAGTGGCGATCAGTGGAGTTCGATCCAGTGACTGATTCCGGCATTGAATACATGGGTCCGCTATCGCGGATTTATTCGTCTGGCGATTCTTCATAGCTGCGATATGTTCTTTGACCTTTTCTCCTAAAGTGTGCTTTGTTTGGCCTATGTACGAACTACCACAGCTGTAATATATCTTAGACACCTGGCATCTGATAGGGGTATTTACATACTTTGGTGTTTGTAGGTTTCCGCTACTTTGGAGGATGGTGTATATAGTCTTAATAGAGTATTTTCTTAATACCCGTTACAACTTTGTACATCACTCTTTTAACGTATGTCATAAATGCCATGCCCTTTGTCTGCTGACCTCAAGATGTCTTTCCCTACGATAGCGCCGTGGTTGCCTTCCACTCACTACTATAATAATAATAAATACTCTTTATTGCATACAAATAGTTATTACATGTGCACAAATAATAAATGGTTATTACATGTGCACAAATAATAAATGACAGAATACAATAGGCTTCCTTATCGCTAAGGCGATCTCTTCCAGGCAACCTTAGGATAGAGAAAAATAAAAGGGATATAGGTAGTGCAAAAGGACCGAAATCCACACATGGATCATGTTCAATATATACTTATCGACAATATCGATAATAAATTTAGTATAATAAATATATATAATAATAAATAACTTAATAATATATAAATACATACATATCCACATCTACACTGCACACAATATAAATTCGCAAATAAGATTAAAGTTGACAAGGAAAAAAAAATAAGAGGGAATTGAGGTCTCCGAGGGACGAAATAGAACAGGTTAGAAACAAAAACTTAGCGAGAGGAAATCATTAGGTAAAGAAAGAAAATAGAATCCAAAGGAACTAACTAATAGAATAATGATTTCTAACTTGCCTTTTAAAACTAGACAGCGTTTGTTCCTATTTGTTCGTTTCGTTTCGTTGTACCTCATAAACATGTAACAACTCATCATCTAAATGTTTAGGGTCACAGAAGTCATGTGCTCTATTGTTCAAAGAAATAGCTACTGTGGTTGTCGAGGGTGGTGATGTGAGGAGGCATGTAGGTATCTATCGGTATGCGTTAATTTTCTATACACGGTGTAGACCAGGAACTATGTTCTCTAACCATTATTTTGACATCTAAGAAAGTCAAAGTTCTGTCTTTCTCCATTCCTTATATGAATCTAATTTTTTGAATAATCTAATTCAAGTGTTTAATATATTTTTCTACATCCTGTCTACTTCCTTTGATAATACTGACGATGTCGTCAACATATATTGTCCAAATTCGTACAGTGTTTGGTCCAAGGCTGAGGAGCCTTTTGTAACGATTGTTAAAGGATTTTAGAGATTAGTTAGATTAGTCTTTGACTATTAAGGCAGGTTTAGATTAAGTCGGTCACTGACGTAAGTGTCCACGTCGAAAACTGACTCTCTTTGTTTTCACATTGTCAGTTAGTCATGCTTTTATTTTTTGCACGGTCTTTACACGTATGTTTAGCAAGTCAGTGAATAAAATGAGTTTCCGAAAACGAAAGCAGTTGCGAGCGATATAGAGAAATTTGTCATACATGTTGATAGAAGAGTCGAATGAAGTACCTACTAGAGGAAGGGGTAAAAAAGTGGATTGACGATAGAAATTCAACAGGAGGCTTGGCTTTGTTGTTAAATCAATTCAGATTAGAATATCGTCAGGAATACAGATTGGCTCTAAGGATGACACCAGACAATTTTGACGAATTACTCTCATTGATACAAGCTCCATTCAACGTCAAGATACATTCATGAGAGATGCTTTACCAGCCAAAATAAAATTCGAAATAACACCGACATTCTTGGCCACTGGAATGTCTTATGGAAGCCTCAGTCACTTTTATCGGGTCTCCAAATCATCTATTTCGAAATACCAGAAGTATGTTGGACCATATATAACATTGAAATAATTTAATAGGGTAAGAAAATTAAGTATTTATTTGTTTACAAAATCATTAGTTAGGTAGATTGCGGTTCTTCAAGAAAGCTGTGAATAGGATTTTGCAAGGTCGGCGGCGCACACGCATATCCCCTGGTGTTGCGGGTGTCCATGGACGGCGGTAACACTTACCATCATGTGGGACAGCTTGCTCGTCTGCCTACTTAAATTTAAAAATAACATTAATAAATAATAAACAAACTGGTACTTTCAAGAGCCTAGAAAAGAAACATAAATAAGGTTTAGTAACAAAAAAAACCCGTTAAACAAAAATATTATCGTACAATAAAAGAAACACATTAAGCCTTATTGTAAGCAAATTAATCAAGTTAGAGATATTGTTGCTATTAAATCGATTGTCTTCGACTGAAAACTTCGTCATTTGCGTAATATTGGAATAGTATAGTGCAATTGACTCTGCGATTGCCATGTAGAAAGATCCGTTGTATAGAATTGTGGCAATTCCTGCTAATAATTTAAATACAGTTGACTCAATTGTTTGTGCCAGCTGCGCTCTTTAGTCAGTGCTGAATAGTCATCGCTGAACTGACTTAAAAACAATTTACACCATAGCAACACGGAGTCAGCACTGACTTGTCTTGAGTTTGAAGTCAGTAACTGACCCAATGTAAATCTACCTTTAATCTCTACCCCATAAATATAGGGATATACACTACACTTTATCTCAATATCTCTACACTTATTATAGGGAGTAAAACTGAATTCCGTCGTATTGTACATTTCCTAATCGACAAATAATCGGAGCTAATGGTCTACAGTAACTAAATTAACAATAACAGTAATTAAAACCTAGGCTGTTACAATGTACGCGTACGTGCCATCGCTTGTGCGTGTAGTCCTTGTAAATATTGTGTTCCTACAAGGACTATGAAGATTTTACGATTTTTAACCTTCATTGACTCAACTAGGATAAGTTTTTGGCTTAGAAATTGTTTAATATGAAGAAATAAACTTTCAACTGGAAGAATGTGCTACCTACATCATTGCCATTTATGAAAAAAGAATAAGTTGACAAATGACTTGAGTATTTGACATTGACATTTTCATAGTAAATCGAGAATTCGTTATTTCGCATGTTGTATTGTATCATTTGTATCATAGTTTTACATCCTTTGCTTGCTTCATTATTGTTTATAAAATTCTTATCTTTTATAACGCGAAGGCTAGATTGATTAAATTATTTTCATTGACATATGAATACTTTCATTCATACACAAAATGTCTTCGGTGGACACTTGCGATGAAAGTTTATGTGAAGAAGTAAAGGAACTTTTGCAAAATTATAAGTTCAAAAAAGCAACTACCTATGAGCCGTGTACTCTTAAAAACTTTAAGGAATGCTTAATAGGACTTAGTGAGGTAAGTAAAATAAAGTTTAATGAACACTTTTAACTTAGAAAGAAAGAAAATATATTTATTCGTTATCACAACACTACAATGAGTCCAGTAAAGTTACATTAATTTCTAGGGTGAAATGGTATTAATTCAGAATAACAAAAAAATTGACAATAATTGTAAGGGGTTGTTGTCCTAACCAAAAATTATAATGATTTTTATTATTTTGTATAATAAGCTATAAGCAAATCACCAATATAAACTAAGGGAAAAAAGAATTTTCTGCGATTATTGCGTAAAAATCTTTTAACTCGTAAAGCAAAAAATACTAATAACTAATTTATTTTCTACTTGGTCCTTATCCATACCTTGTGGAAACAATATTTTTATAACTTTTTATGATATGTATGTGCCATTCAAACATATCATAAAAATATGCCATTCAAAAAATGTTATAGTAAATGGTTTTGGTAGATTTTGCAGTAATAATGTTATTTTAATGAATAGGAAAAGAATCCAATTAAAAATACTTACAATTATTAATTTATAGCAAATTACTTGTAATTAGGACTGCAGAGAGGGTGTGCAATACATGGGGTGGAAGAGCACATCCGCCTGCTCTCTGTTCACCTCCTGCGCTTGTTTACATGCATAGACATGTCTATGAATTATTACACTTACCACTTATTTCGATAATGAAAAAAATTTACACATTTTATTTTCATTCTAATAATTTGTTGATTATTGGTATATAAAAAAGTTAGGTATGTTTTCATTAGTTTAAAAAAACATTTACATTAAGTGTCATATAGCTAATTTTTATAATAATTGTGTTAAGGAATGAAATTATTTTTGCGATTAAAAAAATAATATTCTCTATAAGAATTAAAAGGATATATATATGAACTATGTCTTTGTTAACTTTATTTCAATAAAGTATAAATTTAAAAGTAGGTATGTGTTATATAAAAAAAAAATTACAATATGTCCTAAAGTGTCGTAAATACTAAGTGTCTTAACTGATAATTATTTCACTTGTATGTCAGTATTTATGAGACTGTTAATTCAATGAGATTGTTATCTTTTCAATAATTTGATAGATTTTATATATGTATATACAGGCTGTCCCAAGAAATGTTGTCAAGTGGAAGTCCAAAGGTAGAGCATCTCTAGGGGTACCCGAATCACCCCCATGAATATTACGGGATTTTTTGTAGTTTACGAGTTATGATTTTTTTTCGTGAATATTCACTAAACTATGAGTTTGAAGATATTTTTGGTCATAGTGACTTTAATAATTGATCTAAGTGCCTGATTTGTTTTCAGATAAATATTTTTAAATTCAATCAATTTAAATGAAATAAAATTAACCAAAATCTGATGCCGATTTAAAAAAAAAGTCACAAATATTTCAACCAAATCTTTTTGGTTGAACCAAACAATTTTGAAAACTTCCTCATTTTATGGGCTATTTATGCTATAAATTTTATTAGCTTTATGAGCTATCCCTATGGTGCCAGAGTCATACCTAAAATTTGATCTTAAGTGTACTGTCTAAAATTCCAATTTTTGGTAGTGAGTGGAAAGCTAAACTGATCACGCTGGTTATTTCATTTGTACACACACTATGTCATAATGTCATTGTTTTGAACAAAAACAGGTGTATTGTATCCTGTAACATATTATTATTACTATTCAAATAAATAGCCAAATAGCCAATAAAATGAGGAAGCTATTTTGATATTATCAGGGCCGTCTTAAGTTTATTCTGCGCCGGGGTGCGGGACTCAGCCTGCGCCCTCGTTTTTTTTTACACTGCAGCGTGGCACGCGACCGACGACACACTACAGTATGAAAGGGGTCCTAGTCAACCAAGAAAACACAATACACGTAATTTTGATAATTTATTTATTTATTACTCTAAAAAAACAAAATTAAACTTAAAACTTCGATTACTAAATATCTATTTATTACATGTACATACACATACATCAAACAAACTCAATTTTTCTTGCTTTTGAGTTGGCAAAGATTTTAATTAAATCATCTATTTTTATATCAATTTTGGATTCTATACTTATAATGGCTAAGTTTGTCAGTCTGTCTTGGGTCATGGTTGAACGAAGATAATTTTTTATTAATTTTAATTTTGAAAAGGATCTTTCACCTTCTGCTACTGTAACAGGCAGTGTTAAATATATACGCAGAGCTGTTGAGATATTGGGAAATGAAGAAATTAAATTATTAGAATATATATAGCTTAAAATATCAGTGGGAGTACTTGTTGATGCATTGGGAAAAAATATTGGCAACAATTCTAATTCATTATATAAATCCTCCCCGTCAATATCAAATCTATTTTTAAATGTTAGTTTTTCTTGGAGCCGATAACACTGAGATTTTTTTCATGCATCTCTAATTTATTCCAGCATTCAATGTTTTGGAAGAGTGAAAAAACTGAATTGTGTTCCGTCAGCAAATCGAATCTCTCATTTAATTTCGAGATAGCAGTGTCCAGTAGAAAAAAATAAAAACATACTTTAAATTTGTTGGTTGGGTCTAAAATGGGCTCATCTACAGCCTCGTAATCAAAATGTCTTTTTCGGGGACGTGGACGAGCAGTTTCTTTAAATTCTGTTTCGCATTCTAATTCTTCAGCAATTAATTTTGCATCAGATAACAACTGTTCAAACGCGCTATCGGTGCGGTATTTCTCCAAATCTTTTTTAACCAGATTAATCATTTTGGTAGCTTCTGAAATAATTACGTCCGATTTTTGCAAATTTTTGCTTACAATATTAATTTTTAGTAAAATATTGTACCATATAACTACTGAACATATAAATCTATAAGATTTTAATTTGGCTATTAATGAACTCGCTATGTTTTTTGTGTCGCTGTCATACTTGTTATTTGTAAAAATATAGTATAATGCATCGTAAATTTTATCCATGTGAAAACGGAGTGCTCTAAGAGCATCAAATCTACTTTCCCAACGCGTATTTGAAAGAGGTTTTAATGTCAAAGTAGGTATCTGTTTCATAATTACATCCCAGCGTGATGTGGATGCTGAAAAAAATGCATAGATTTCTTGGACAATACAGAAAAAGTTTGTAATTTCCAATGAGCTTTTAGCGGCGTCATTTACTACTAAATTAAGGGAGTGAGCAGCACACGGTACGTAAAAAGCACGAGGATTCATGTCCAATATTTTTTTTTGGAGGCCTATATTTTTCCCCCTCATATTGGCCCCATTATCATATCCTTGGCCTCGCAAATCATCTAATTCAATATCGCATGATTTTAAGAAATCTAACAAATATGTCGCCAACCCTTGTCCGGTACTATCAGTTACAGGTAAAAAACCTAAAAAATGTTCTCGTACCTCAGCGCGTTTTGTCGATGGATTTAAATAAATAAACCTCACAATAACAGTAAGTTGTTCTTGGTGTGAAATATCAGGTGTGCAATCTAGAATTACAGAGTAGTATTTACATTGCTTCAGAAGACTAATTATAGTCGTTTTAATTTTTTCAGCAATTATACTAATGAGTTCATTTTGAATGTTATGACCAAGATAATGTGGCATGCGATGCTGAGCTCTTTGAATTCGAGCAATGTGTTCTGATAGTGTACTATCAAAATTAGATATACTCTCCACCAACTTTAAAAAATTACCATTATTTGAATTTGGGTCATACAACTTCTCGGTTGTGCCCCTAAATGCTATATTTTGGCCTGCCAAAAATTTTATAATTTCGATTATCCTTTCCAAAACTGCCGTCCACCTCTTTCTTTCGCGGTCTATTTCAGTTTGATTTACCGAGTCTACTGTTTGCCCTTTCAATAAGTCATTTTTTAGATCCAAATATTTTTTTAAAGAACATATATGCCCTGAACTTTTTTCATGTCGTTCTATATTTCTCGACAAATGCCCCAGTCTTTGTAACCAGTGGGGGCATTAAATGCAGTGACATTATTATTAAAAAGCTTACAGTGAAAACAAAATACAGAATCAGTAGATGTGGAATATACAAGCCAAACTCGATGAATAATTTCGTTGTTTTGTAACTTTTTACTGTAATATGTATCTGAAAACGACCTCATGTTACTATCTGAAGGATAGTTGTTTTTTTTTATCTGAATCGGTCCACGTTCTGTTAAAAATAATCTTAAATTATCGGGTATTACTTGCGGCCAGAGAGCAGGATCATTCTCTTCCAAGTTGACTGTCTCTTCTAACTGTCGGGTGGATGTTGACGAAGATGTACGAAGATAAAAAAACATAAGATAGTCAACAATTTGTGTAACCAAGTGTGGTAATAGGGCCACGCAATAATATTTTAGGACATTAAAAACAGCGCCTTAAAGTTAAGGCGGGCAATCGGGCATAGTCTAATCCGTTAGTCCGGGCGAGCGCGCTCAGTGTGTAATTGCCGAGGCGCTTACGCACGCTCTATGCGCAAACAGTAAGAAATTAAAATACTTTAGTTGCGATTGGCGGATCTCGCCTGCGGCTATTTCATGAAAAAACATAATTCATAATCCCCAAAAACAAATCACAAACACACAAGCCATATAAGTACAGATATAAGTACAGACAGTCCAGTCCACTGTTAGACATGAGCCTCCAAAACTATGGGGTTATTTATTGCCATAATCTCCACGATTGGAACGCGTGTTGGACATATCACACAATACAAAAATTTAACACAAGGTCTGAGAAGGTATGTATTTAAATAAATATTGCACCGGCCGGGATTCGAACCCGAGACCTTTGGCACGAGAGTGAGTGTTAGTTACTAACCATTGCGCCTTCCGGTGCGCAATCCGCAAAAAACAATTAATTAGATATATTGTCATAATCATAAAAACCTACTTTATTTAAGACTCATTAGGTATACAGTTACAGGTAACTTATACAAAAAATAAGAAGTGTAATAATAATAAGTAGGTAGGAACCCAGGCAGGATACACCAGCGACTTCTGTCACTGTTTATGCCACTTCAGATGTTTTATTTATGGTACCAACTGACTGAACTTACCAGGTCGAAAGAAAGAGTCAATCGGAGAAGTTAGCTTTTTAATTTTTTCTTCTTTCTCCAGTTTCCTTTTTCTATTTTGAGCACCCGATGGTTTCTTTTTATCCCCTAATTCGGCCATCTACAATAAAATCAAATTTCAATTTAGTATTTAATTTTTGTTTCTTTATTCTAAATAAAGTAAGTAGTTTTTTATCAATCACTAACACTAAGAATTTGTATTTTTGCAATTATAAACAAATAAACAAAACAGTCATGACTCTCTCTCATAAACAAATGATGTGATGATGATGATGTGATGATAATGATTGTAATGTACCTAACACTAACACTTAAAAAATAAAATTGACTTACCTTTATATTTTTTCTCTAAGAACTTCCGTGCTAATTCGCCAGTTGTCGCAAATGAAATGAGCTAACGAATTCAATTACTTAAAAGAAGAAATCAGATCAATCACTGACCGACACTCACATAGCCGCCGCGCGCCGCGCTGTAAATTCAAATGAACTTACACCTAATTTTAGTGATTTAGAGATCATTTCTCTTTAAGTGCGAGCGCCCGGACGGCTATGTCAAAGGACGCAACAGACGTACAGGTGCCGCGCCACGCGCCCATTTCAAATGAATGAATTTACACTTTATTGACTTAGACTTAGAGATCATTTTGCTTCAAGTGCGGGCGACCGGGCGGCAATGTCAAAGGGCGCAATTACTCGTCTATGACAGACGCACAGGTGCCGCGCCGCGCGCCCATTTCAAATGAACTTACACTCTATTGACTTAGAGATCATTTTGCTACCGGGCGGCAACGTGTCAAACGTACATACATACACTGTCTTTGGATTAGAGATTTTGCCGCGCGCGTGTTGTATTAAATAAAATTGTTATTTGTGTAGTGTAGTAATGCGGTATGACAAGCGCCGAAAGCGTAATAAAAGTAAAAAAAATATTATTTTTAATGACTATTTTTTTTTTGCTTGCGCATACATATTTGTCGTAAGTAACAAGTATATAAAACTGTGCAGTGGCGTTAAGTTCAATGAAATATCCAAAAATTCAGCGTTCGACAGGCGCCCCCGGGCGCTCCGCGCCCGGGTACACCGCACCCCTTGCACCCCCTGGTAAAGACGGCCCTGGATATTATTATTTTTTAACTTCATTGAATATTGAATACATTAAATGGTATGGGTTATGGAATTAAGTCTTTTTGTGTTTGATAGGCGTAACATTCAGCTAAATGTGAAAAAGAAAATCAGGTACTTATCTCAATTATTAAAGTTACTATGTTCAAAAATATCTTCAAACTCTTAGTTTGGTGAATAATAACGAAAAAAATCATAACTACCAAAAATGGTGATTCGGGTTGATCATGGGATGCTCCACTTTTGGCTTCCGCTTGACACCCTTTCTCGGGACACCTGTATATATATATATATATACAACCAAACAATTCATATATATATATATATACATATATAAAAAGGCTTTTTTTTCAGGAGCTTGGAATACTTAATATACATTATATTTTTAATCCATATACTGATTTTGACAATAATGTGCTACAACAAGGAGCTCTTGTAAAACTTATAAATGCTGTTTGGACACTATTACAATACTACAAAAACAATGATGCGAAAATTGAGAAGTTAATGGAACAGAACAGTAGCCTTGAATCTAACAATAAGCAGTTAAATGTATGTACTACATCAATTTAATTAATAAGACATATCTTGTATTCTTATAAAACTTTAATAAATTTCATTTCATTCAATAGGTGACTGTAAGTAGAGTGATGGACAAGTTAAACCAGGAGAAGAATGAATCAAAAGCATGTGTTGCAACAGCCCAGAGGATTTCCGATCAATCAAATGATGTCTTCCAGAAGTTGTCAGAGACCCACTCAAAACTGAACCAACTGAAGAAACAAAAGGAAACAAAGGAAAAGGCTCTGTCCCATGAAATAACAAGATTGAAATTGGAAAATGAAAAACTTTTAGATAGGTTGAGAAATAAATCAGGTGAGATGTTTTTAAGCAACTAATAATTCACTGAATTATAAAATTTCGTTCTTGTTTTCATTACCATGTCTACGGATTTTTCAATATTTATAAACAAAGCAAAGAGCAGGACAGTGTAAAGGACACTTCCTTTACTGCAATGCAGGCATTAAGTGTTGGTAATGCAGGCAAATGCAACCATCCTCTTCCTTGTGTCAAACAAGGAGGAGAGGTACCAAGTTTTATCAGAGTTAGATTCAACTAAATAATATACCCTAAGCATAGTAACCGTGACCATAACCTGCTCTTTTAACATCCATAGCTGAATTTGGGTCACCTCATGCACATTGTCTTGTATGGTATGGTCTTAAAACATCACGCTGACCAAGTGGGTTGGCAAGTCCACTCTTCTAAGAGATTGTGTAGTTCCTCAGGGCTTGTGGTAGCAGATTTGTTATCCCTTAGTTGCTTTTTATGACACCTGCTGTAAGAGATGGGTTGACTATTCTAAAGCCGGCGGACACGACACATCCATGTTTAACATTAATATTTAATTGTGGCAGGTACATTTAAACCATGTAGTGATGTGTGTGACACCACTGTACTGCAGTTGAAGGAACGTGACAGGAAACAGCATACTGTTATAGCACAGCTGCAAGCAAATAACCAGGAGCTCTTGCGAGAGGTGTTGATGTTGAAGGAGGAGCTCCTCCTAGGTGGACTAAAAGACTTCAAAATGGCAGACTGAAAAGTATAAATTGACAATGGCTTAAAATTAACCACTCATAATTTTTTACTTGTGTTATTTTGAAACTTAACATTCCGGGACATTATTGATTTACTTTCCCTGCTCAATAACATTAATGTTCTTTGACATTTTTGTAATTCTTAAGAAAGAAGTTTGACTATTCTACTTCAGAGATTGACGCAGTCCATAGCCACCATATTGATCTTTTTTTCAAAAATGTGGCACATGATAGGACCTAAACTAGATTTCAATTGAATGTGTTTAAAATATAAACAAACCCCAACACTGAAATATCTCGACATTTACCTTTAAATCTAGGGAAAACTTGCATTCTCATACTTCAACAGTTAATAAAAAAACACTTCAACAGTTCTACTTCTTAATACACATTTCATGTCACATTTTAAACGCTAAAGTCGGATTTTTATTCGAGTCAGGGATATGATATGTAGAACTGTCAATAAAGTGTCATCTCCCTACAAATTTCACTCTGTTTGACAGTTCTACATGTCATATCCCTGACTCGAATAAAACATCCGACTATATCACTTTCTTTGTGCAAAAAATCTCGATCGAAATTTGAGGTTACCTGTGGCGGCATCCATCTTGACACTTGTCTGCATTGTCTATGCACCCGTATTGAGGCTACAATATATAAACTCCGGCCGCTGAGAGAATGCGTTCCTGACGTCTGTCAGTTGGTCATGACTAGTGATGGGCAATAATTAACACTATTATTTACTTTTTTCAACTGACCCAAGAAAAGAGTAACATAAGTTTTAATACTTGTTTGTCTGACGTCTAATTTCTGAATGTAACTAACACAAACAAAATAAAAATGCGATAGTAATATTCGGAAATATTTAATATAAAATACAACAATAAAAGTATTTTGAAAAATAGTTGACTGGGTTCAAACAAATTTAATCAGACTCCGATTCGCTTGAGGAGGTGCTGTCTTCGTGATCATCTTCGCTTACATGTATAATTATATTATTATCAATCAAATCAATTCTGATATCTCGGTCAAAATAAAAATTTCGAAAGTAAAATTTTTCGTTTTTTCGACGACCTTCGCCCAGTCATCTCTTGTAACTTTTCCGCGGGCTTCTTTTAATAGGGTCATCATCTTTTTTGTGCTTTTTATGGCGGAGAAGTATTGTGGCGGGCTGCGTAACCTTTGATTTGAGCCCAGATTAGCTCAATCCCATTATACTGGCAATGATATGGAGGAATTCTGAGAACGCGATGACCAGTGCCAGTTCATCTATTTCATATCGCACATTTGCCGGCTTATTGTCTTTAACTAATTTAACCAGTTCTGCTTTTAGCATCTGTATAGTTGCGTCAATGCCGTTTCTTTGTAGCCAAGCCACCAATTCTTCTTTTCTATTGACTTGGGTAGGTGCTTTCTGTATTTTCACCGAATGATAAGGGGCATTATCCATAAATATGTATTACAGAAGGTTCTGGCAGGCCGGGCAACAGCACATTCTGGAACCATTCTTTGAATGTAGCGGCATTAATTTCTTCGTGGTAGTCAGTAGTGGTTTTTGATTCAAATGCCAGTAAGCCATTCTCCACAAAACCGTATTTTGCAGAACCACCGTGGCATATTATCAGTCAGGCCCCTTTACCCATTAGTACTTTCGACGTCGACGCTTGTGTATCATCTGTCCAAGAACGAGAAAGCGTATGATTGGCGTTCAGCCATGTCTCATCAATGAAAACGACATTATCCCAGTTATTGATTTTTTCGCTGCCCTTAAAAAAGATATTCTTTTTAAAATTATATTTATATATCTATTATCTATTATATTTTTAAATTATTATTAAATAATTGTATTATAACTTTTCTTTTGTCTGTTTTCTTATATTAAAAACCAATAGCTTTTATAATTTTGGATAAAGCAGTTTTACCTCCCTTAAACAAATCAGCTGCTCAAAGATGCCAAAAGCGTTGTCCTGTTAAGGTATTCATTCCTCGAATAGTAACCATATATATGATTCCTCATTGCATCGGCGTCAAAGGTATCAATATCTGTCACAGGTTTAGTTCTGCGTTTCTTCTTCGGTGTTCGTAAAATATTTTCTTCCGTGCCAGATAGCCCGAACTTTTTCTTATTAATATTTGTTATCGTTCGTTTGCTAACTCCAAGCGCCTGAGAAGCGCACTCTTGTATCCGTTCTACAGGTATCAAGGGTCCACCATTTTGTCTTTCACGCTCAAAGTAATCTTGCAGCTTGATGATTAGCTGACGGGTTTCACTTTTCAATGTTTGTCCACGTTTCGGCATTATTATGCACCAAAAGTACAACACAACACAATTCGAAACACAATCGACGTCCAATTTAGCTCCGAGGTCAGTATAACAAGCAGGAACAGTCAATTAAACGAAAGCCGGGTCACGAGAAAAACAGAACGAAAAACACTGGAGAACGTAGTCCATGAGCACGAATCGACAACAGACGACTGTTTTAGCGTCACAAAATGGCGGCCTGTCATTGTAAATGTAAATGTTTACATTTTTCTTGATTCAATTCTTTCCGTAGTTTTTTTATTTCTTCGTGAACATCATCAAATTTGGCTATACCAGTGTCCCTTGCTTCAGTAAGAACAAGTAATGTCGATGACGTCATATCTCGAACAACGATGACGTCACAAATATGGGTCGTATGTCAAAAAGTGTCTTTGTTTAAAACAAAATCGACGTGTCGGAGGATTTTTCGAAAAACTCTCAATTTCAGAAATAATGAATATATTCGTTACTTTTCGAAAGCACTGTATATTATATACCTACCTATATGTAATATTATTACATTTTAGCAGTAAACTTACCTGTGTAAAATAACTAAGCATTGTTGCTTTCTTCTTCGTGGCCTTCACCTTGAACTCTCGTATAACATCATTTATATGTTCTATAAACTTTTCTTTATTTTTTAGTTTTGCTTTAGCCGTTTTCCAAATTTCGTTGGCATTTTTTTGGCACAGTTGCGCTGGCAAGTCATCATAAGAGCCTTTATAGGCCAAGAACTGCTGATGATGCAAATCTCCCTCTTTTGAGGACATTACAGTATGAACTCACTTTAACAACACTGACTACAGCAATGTGCTTCTGCGTAAACACTAACGATTACTGACAACGAAAACAAAATAAAAATGACGTACAATACAGTTGAAAGATTCCCCGTAAAACATAAACGAAAAGGGTTGCTAACTTGGGAGAACAAAATAAAAATGACGTACAATACAATCGAGGGATTCCCCGTAAAACATAAACGAAAAGGGTTGCCAACTTGGGAGATTTTAATTCCCTAGTTTTTTATTTAAATAAAAAAAACAATGTTACGTAACGCGTTGTTCGAACCCCCCTCCCGCCCTTGTAACGCATCGTAACGTTTTACAAGACCCCCCCCCCCCAAATTGCGTTACGTAATACTTGAACGCCCCCATACATACATTGCTACTGGGCTCTTAATGAATGTGTGGCCATGACGATCGACTAGGCTTGCCAGGTGAAATATATTTACATTTTAGGGTAATCGTAGAAAAATTACACATTGTTTAAGGTTTAGCCAAACATTTGTAAAGTTCATTTGTAGTTTGAATAAATATGGTATTTAAATAAAAATAAATAGTGATGTTTCTATTTACAAGAAATTTAAAAATAGTTCAAATACAATAGTTAAAAATATGTGCTTAGTTGTATTTCTCATCCAGAAGTGAAACTGTCACTAAACTGACGTTTCAAGATGGCGGCAATTAGTTCCCTTTCTGGCCACATTAATTAAAAGCTTGGTTGCATTATATGTTGGTAGGTGGATGCATAATATACAAATATAAAATGTTAAGTCCTAAAGTGTTACATTAGCGAGATATTACGATTGAAACACAGGTGTAATATTTTATGGATAGATAAAATATTACATCTGTCCTATAGTGAGCCGCAGTTTTGAAAAAAATATCAATATGGCAGCTCGGGACTATGGCACAAAGGTTCGAATACCTTTCATTTTCCATTTAATGATAATCCGTCTCATTATTTTTTTGTAAGAAAACTGACAGCTACAAATATGCCCAAATGTTTGAAGTACTCTTTCTTGTTTTTTTATTACAGTATTATTTATTATATCACGACAATAACGATCTCTAATTAGTTCTAATCAATCCTAGTTAGTAATTTATTTTTAAGGAGTTTTACATTTACCTAATTATTTTAATGTTTCTCAAGTGCCTTAACTATTACAATGTAAAAAGTTATTAATAAGTACAATGTTACACAGTTAATTATTAATGTTATAAATAAAAAATATTCTAAAATCATTATTTAGATTATTTCTTACATTTAGGTGACGCGAAACTGCATTTACATTAGGTACATTAGGGGTAGTTAAATGTTCATTTGACAAATTTTAGGTAAATTATCATTGGAAATTGTTTATAGTCTGGCAAATGAAAGTTGAGACAGGAAAAGCGCGGCGAATTAAAAAAATAATAGGTTTCACGAAAAATAGATGGAAAAATAATTTTGATACCTGGGTTCAATAATAAAATTAGCATAGCATTCTAGAAAAGTTTACCTTGATATTTTTATCGCATTTTTTAGAAGGTACCTTACGCTAATTATGCTCCTGCGTTCCCTTTTAAACATATTGAATTTCAATTTTTCGAAGAAATAACAATTGTATAATTAGATAAAGAATTGAACTACATCGTGCATCCTCCGAATTTGACACAAGTATCATAATAATTGAGAAAAAAATGAAATATCACAAATCACCAAAAACGACGTGGCGTTCCCACAACTATTAGTCTCCTGCTGGTATAAACAAAAAAGAATGGTTCATTTTAGAGTTAAGGAATCAAAGTAACTAGTGCGTATTTTAATAATTTAATCTGTTTACTAGATTTTTTAAAATAAATAGTCATTCTTAATATTTCTGCGTGAATTCTTCATGTTAATTTGTCTGACGTTCGCTGTCTCACGCGTGTCTGTATATCGTCTGGAATGCTTCGCTCCTCGCTACAAAAAATATTACGTACAGCTTGTGTACATACACAGAATAGTTGGACAGTGAACAAATACTGAGAAAGTAAACAAGGCAAATTTTCTATATAAGTAGTAATTTGTATAGTGTGATTTTTTGTCTAGATGAATTTTACTTGATTATTTATATTTCTGGTTTGGAAAATTCAATATGGCCACCGACAGAGAGAAATCCACTCCAAAGAGATTCCTATGAAGTTTTTTGATACTTCTCGATAAGATAGAAAGCTAAAATTTCGTAAAATGCAGTGCAACCAGCCGCTTTCAGTATCCACTGCTGGCCCTCCTCATGCACATTGTCTCGTGCATGAGGGATGTAACGCTTAAAAACCACGCTGCCCAAGCGGTTTGGCGAGTCCACTCTTTAGAGCCGGTGTAGTTCCTCGGGGCTTGTGGCAGCTGCTTTTTTATCCCTTAGTTTCCTTTTACGACACCCACGGCGAGAGATGGGCTGCTACTGTTCTATAGCCGGCACGACACACGACACGTAAACATTTTCATATTCAGAAAATTCAACATGGCGAACTCTAATTACAATGGATAGAAACTAGAGTTGTAGCGTATTTCTGACACTTTGATTACCTAGATAGCTGAAACTTGGCATAAGTCTTCATCATCACATAACCTTAACGAGGAAGCTTTTTAGGTTTGGAAAATTCAAAATGGCGGATTTAATATAGTACAATCCTCGCAACGAGACATGAGTTTTCCATCTGTGTTAGTGAGTGCCGAAAGTAGACAGTCAAAAACATATTTGAATAAAATTGTACTTGTACCTACAATGTTAAAGTATTTCTTCGACCTCCGACATTGCGTCGTCATCGTCATCGTCACTCTTATCTGATGAGAGTGACGATGACGATTTCACTCTCATGTACGTGAATAATGAATCGCTCTGTTTTAGGCATCAATGGCAGCATCTCGACCATCGAATTTCTTTTCCATTACATTTTTCATGCTATTCATTTTTCATTTATATTCTACATGCTCACATACATTTTTCAGTCGTCTACAATGATCGCATCAAGTTTTTCTTTCGCCAACCTCATTACGGTCTCCATGTTCATGCACACAATCTGTCTTTTTGAGAATCTATCCATATGCGAACGAAGCATTTTTATTGGCTACATAACCCTTTACCATTGCCCATATGTTCTCGATTGGACTAAAGTCTGAATGGTAAGGTGGTAGACGGAGAACGCCATGGTTATGTTCGTTAAGCAAAATATATATTTTATATTCAATAATAAATCTTTCTTTGTTGTGTAATATCAACTGCTATAATTGTGGTTTAAGCATACTAGAAGAGTGCTAGATACTTCGGTAGGTGAGCCAGACAACCATTTCTTGTTTACGAGCATTTGAATTGGGGACAGTATTTTGCAACCTATTTGTAATACGAAGCACAACTACCGCAATATTCCCTTAGAAATTATTTTTTGAAATCAGATGTCCTTCCATCTGAATTGGACTTCGATGAAGTGTGTGAACTGTCTATATAAGTTTCGTCCGTATAGACCATTGGTATGGCAATTGATCATGGGACACTGATCAGCGGTCTTAATTCACCCCAGGTGACCCTGTGACATGATAAAGGTGACCCAGGTGCACAAAGTGGAACAACCCACCGCGTCCTCGTATACTGAGGTACCAAACTGTTACAGCAGACTTATGTGACACGAACATATTTCTAGGTAGTCACAGAATAACTAATAGTACAAGTACAGGAGACTCACTCCCTAAAAACGCTCCATGAAACTACAAAATAAAATTTCGTTCAGCACGAGCCAAATTGAATCCTACGCGCATCGGAGAAAGGTGATATTACACAATAACGGAAGTTCACCCATACAATGATACTCCGTGCGTGAATCGCAAAGGTTGTCATCGATAAATAATTATATTGTAACTAATCGTGGTAGTTTTAAAACACAATTTTAGATTTGTTCTAAAATAAAAAGTATTATACTTACGTACATAAAATGACGATGGTTTTTAAACGCTTTTATTTGCGCGTGATTTCTAAAGAGCTCGCGGCAACCGACTGAAAAAATCCCCTGCTCAGGGGCCCGCCCACCACTGTAGGCATATTTTCGTACCTAAAGTGCGAAGTGAGTTAGGCTTGGTAGAGTGAGGGTTGTCATCAGAGTCCCTTTCATTCCTATATCAGATTATTTCATTTCCTTCAACCAATTAAAGCGAAATGTCAAATGAGCGCAAGATAAGATATAATTATATAATAATGCAGGAAACAAAGGTATATTCTGTATATTGACGTTCAGTAACAAGAATAGTAAGACTATATGGGCGCGTGACGTCGTTCATTTGTTACTACACGACAAGGTTCGGTCGGAAAAACGTCCATAGAATTAATTATGAATAATCGTCGAAGCACAGTCGCGTGCGCAAATGCCTCCGACCGGCGACGACGCAAGCGCTAACTGAATCACTTCACACTGAACCACGAAACAGCGCGCGCGCCGTTAGTTACACTTGAAATTACCGCGGTCTCGCAACTTGCTCCTTCGAGATTGATAAGATTATTACATCACTGAATGATAACAATAGTTAAGGGCCGATGTGTCTTACCGTGAAACAGTTGATCGTGATTATTCGATATGCATGAGTAGCGGCTTAATCGAGTGTTAAAACAATAGATATTTGTGATTGTTGGTGGAGAGTGAATTGTGTATGACGATTTGTCGGATGTCGCGGATATCATGGGGGCGGACAGAGTGAAGATAACAGTGGTTGGAGATGGTATGGTCGGCAAGACCTGCCTGCTCTATGTTTACACTAAGGATGAGTTTCCTAAGGAATATGTACCTACAGTGTAAGTTATATGTTAAATTTTAAGATGTACAGGTGCAGCGAATACTGGGCAGTAGAGCCAGCCGGTGAAATGGACGTGAGGTCGTGTCACTGAATTAGTGAATTGATGCCGAAGAGAAGTGTATCCGCCGCTGTATTGTACTTAGCTGACTTTTTACAAAGGTACTTGTTATAATCGACACTGAACGCTGGATTTTCCCGTGTTTTACTACTTGCGCAAAGCGCTGCTAGTTATCATACACATTGACTCACTGCATTAAATATTATTGTTCGTCATAAATGTATATAACTTAAAACACTGTATTTTATATTGTTACTGACTACCTATTTTAATTAAGATGAGGTAGGTATGCACGGAAGTCGGTGCCGATGAGTTTAGTAAAGGAAATGATGATTCGCTTATCAATGCGATGTCTTACGTCATTAAGTTTATACACTTGTAGTATTTGTAGGAATTTTATGAGTAATCTTCACGAAGGTGTCATTAAATAAACATCACAAATGTACCAAATATAAACATTACCTAGGTCAAGGTGCTAGATGACGCTATCAAATTAAAAACAGGTTTCTGATTCAACTCCCTATAGATTGAATACTGTACCTACCTATAAAGGCATTTTTTAGGAAAACTGTAAATTCGTGTTGAATTACATACTTAAATAAATCAATAATTACTTAAATTTAAATTACAGTAAAAGTATTTTATTTTAAATAATTTGTTGATACCGCGCATGTCTTATAGTGAGACGAAAAATGCTTAATTTATCTCGCATGACATTGTTAGCGCGTCCTTTGATGACTTTACGAGATGAGTGTTGGCATAAGATTTAGTTATTTATTCTTATGGTGTTGGTGACCAAGCATGAGAATATGTAGGTGGGTATAGTTCGATCTCTCTCTCGCCGTGCATGCATATATTAATACCTAAGTGCCTGCTTAAGTACTTATTACTAAGTGCTTAAGTACCTAAGTACTTATTTACTGCCAGAAAGTAGAGGAGTGTTTCTCGGTGTGAAGATGTAGTCCAATGTGAAGATGTAGTCCAATGTGAAGATGTAGTCCAATGTGAAGATGTAGTCCAATGTGAAGATGTAGTCCAATGTGAAGATGTAGTCCAATATCAAAACTGAGACCTATGTACCTACCTATTTCATCTGGGTCTGGTTATCGTTATAGTTACGAAATGACAACAGAGCATTGCAGCCCCGTTGTAGTAGCGTACCCAAAGAACGCCACCTTCAGCTGGAGCGCACCGCCTCCAGCAGTAGTTACCTTTAAATATGCCACTTCCCTTACCGCCAGCTAATTAATACAAATAGAACGAGTTCGAGCTATTGTTTTACTTAGTTATTTCTATATGTTACTTGTATGTAACATTACCTACATATTGTCTAAATTTATAGATAAAAATGCCAAAGATAAAAAATGCTAATAAGATAATAATTCGCTTTTTGCTATTGGTTAAAACCCGATAAGATATTGCTGATAGCATTATCTGCAATTTATATCGATATTATTTTTTTGTTATTAATAAGCCTAATAATCAAATAAAACCTACCACATTGCACTAATTTTTGCCTCTGACTTTGCTCTCATACCTTCTGTAAGGAGGATTTTCTCTCGTTTTTTTCTATCACTTCATCAGCATTTTTTTCACCAAAATAATAATTTTCTGCTCTTCTGTTCATACTTGATTATTAGTAAAACTACAAGTAAACCTGCCTTCCATACCTTGTAAAGTGATTAGTGAAGCCTACCTAATTATAGAAACAACATTGAAACAAACGTGATAGGTATATCGATACACTGACAGACATTGTATATTTATATTTTGGACCTATCCTTAAGAGATAATACAAAATTATATACCACTTATGCCTCAAAACGGTAAGGAAAACTGTTTTTATCTAGATCGTCATTAAAACTGCTAGAATGCCAATTACAAGTTACGCAGCATTGCGACGATTTAGGGTGCACTATTTATAAAGTCAAATGCACGTCGCGGCATTGTTGTATTGTGCGCGGTTGCTGCTTCCTCCTTTTGAAAGTGGACACTTGATTTCATTTGGACGCCTACAACAAGTTACGACTTCCTTGCGATCCATCTCCGTCACAAATACCATGATCACACGTCCGTTTTGAAGGCAATGACCTCTGTATCTCGCAAATTTTTAATTATTTTGTTGCGACAATTTAAGTTTGTTATTATTACATATTTATGTTTATTTACATTTATGCTATTTAGCATAAATGTTGAGTATGATTAGTTGAATGAGTAGCGGTTGAGTATGATATTTGTCATACTTATTAATAATGATTGCATGTGTGCTGACTTGTTATGCAGGTTCGACAACTACGTGGGCAATATCACAGTAGATGGAGAAACCATAGAGATGGCTCTGTGGGACACTGCGGGACAGGAGGACTATGAGCGACTTAGGCCTTTATGCTATAACAATGTGAGTGCAAAGTTCTGATAAATTGTGAAATACGTTAATTTCTATTGAGTTCAAGTTTTATGGCAATGAGGCAAACACCCAACTAATTTTATACCTCGAAGCCATCTCAACAACACAACCTCTTCGAATGTTCTGGTAACTAATAGGAATGGACCACAGGTATGTATTCAATCGGAACCGCAGATAGTGCATAGAGGGAGGCTTTTATCATACCAGCATATCACACCACATCGAAACACATTGATAATAATAAGCTGCGCTATTAGCTTGAGTAAATCGGGTAAGGCTGACCAGCAATTCGGTCGGTTGTAAGCCCTCACTTTAAGAACCCCTTTACTCAAATTAAGAATCAAAAAGTTACATATTGTAACTACGTGGACTTCCCATTTATTCTGTACAAAGGTATACTGTTGATTGATACATAAAAGTCCCCATTAAATCATACATGTGACGCATTTCAGTCTTGCGTAGTTTATACCGTGTAAATTACAATCACTATTTACTTACGTATTAAATTAACCCAGATATGTGTATTTTGCAGACAGATTGTTTCCTTGTGTGCTACTCGGTCAGCAGCCGTTCCTCCTACGAGAACGTCATACACAAGTGGTATCCTGAATTAAACCACTTTAACAGAACGACGCCTCTCGTATTAGTAGGTAAGTGGGAATTTACAGTTATGGAATAATTAGCTTCCCTTTTCTAGGATGCCACTGCCGCGATCATAAAATTCCAGAGGTTCCGTCTAACAAAACCAATCTATCACGTCCCACTTGCACTGCAAGCACAAGCGTCTTCTAGAGTAAATCTGTAGGAGTTTTTGAGCCATAATCCACTATGCAGGCCCAGTGCGGTTTAGTGGATACATATACTCCCGATTTTTTTTAAATTCACGAGCATGTGGGGTCTCTCTTGATGTTTTCTGTCATCGCAGAGTTAGTAATCATTTTTAAAAATCCGTATATAAGTAGAAACTCATGGGCCGAATATTTGAACTCACGATCTTACGAATGAGAGTCATTTAATAAAAACGAATTTACATCTAATAACGTATTGAAAACTTAATAGGTTCTTTGATAAATTAACTAATGCATCCTATCGGGACTAAGTGCGATTCGCCCTACTATACTACTCACAAGAATGTTACCTTTTACCTACCTACCTGTCTACTTAAAAAAAAAAACGAAATTACTCGTATGTTTTTACAAATGTTAGTCTTATTTAGCTAAATTTGTGATTGTTGAAAGTGTTAATAAGGAAGAAATTAATTTTAATGTCAGTTAAATTAGTTTGTTAATGAGATGTCAAGGTTTTCCGCAAAACTAAAAACTTCATTTTAAAATGTACCACTTATTAGTTAAAGTGGATACTGACCTTGTTAACATTAATTGGGTTATGGCCTGAACTTAGTGGGATACAAGTATTTAAAAACCGGTTATCGGAGAAGATCTTATCCTCTAATGCTAAGTCTATAGGATTTTTACAGGCTTATTCGTACAAGAGGCTCTTTTTAGGATTGTCGGATTGCTATTGCCTTCATTTTAAATTTTAGATAAATGTTTATAAGTATTTAACTATTTTTCGTTTCACTGTAAACTGAAATACGTATTCCCTTTCTCGTCAATCAATCAATGATTTGTAGCAATAAATAATCAATTCATAGATACCAATAAATAGGTCGTAAGTCATTAATCTATACATTATATACCCCCTGGTGTTGCAGGTGTCCATGGGCGGCGGTAACACTTACCATCACGTGAGACCGCTTGCTCGTCCGCCCTCTCCACAATAAAATATATATATATATATATATATATATATATATATATATATATATATATATATAATAAAACTGTAGAACCAGCGTGTTTGTACATTGAATATATTTACCAAAAACTGATTGGGGGCGATGAAGGAAGAGTATCAGAATACAAAAAGACGATTTTTAAAATTTTTGTCCGTCTGTCTGTTCGAACACGCCAATCTACAAAACTACTAAACGGATTTTCATGGGGTTTCCACAAGTTTATTAAGCTTAGCTTGGCGCTTCGAATAGGCTTTGTTTCATCGAAATCGGCTGACGGGAAGAAAAGATGCTGTATACAAAACTTTATAAATCAAACTAAAATTCCACGCGTACGAAGTCGCGGCCACAGCTAGTGTATCAATAAAAGTTGTTTGTTAGTATCAGCATTAACAAGTTCTCGGTTTTCCTTGTTACAAATGATGTATTTGCCTAATATGCGTCTGTCTAACTAAACTGTTTCTGCTGTTTTTCCTTAAATAAATAAATATCCTCTACGATAGTTGTTATTTGCGTATATAGATACGTATACAACTAACAAACGTTGTGTTGTGAACAGCACAGATTATATAATCCTAAACAATAGTAACATTATTAAGCGTATGATCGCTCTACAATACAAATTAAACCCAAATTGTTTCCTTATTTTCAGCAACAAAGACAGATTTGCGGACATCCGGAAAAGCTGTAATAACTACTCAAGAGGGTAAGAAGCTAAAGAAAAAGATTAAGTGAGTTTACATTATGTATTATAAAAATCACTACATCCTTTCGATGTGACTACATACCTATGTCATACTTACATATCTATTTTATTAGGGCTACAACGTTGACGTGATTCTCTATAAGATGTATTTGTGTGTAGGTACCTATCGACGGTGAAAAGGAGAAATGGGGTAAGCGACATACAATTCTCACTTTCTCCTTTACATCGTCCATATACAAGTGTGAGATGGTATATGCATTATCTATCACTTATTCTTTCTTGGCGATCCGCTTTAGGTTTGCTGTTATCTTCATTTTAAATTTGTGATAAATGTTTATGTTTAGGATGATCGTAAGGTTTTACTTGAACCCTGATTAGATACAAGTAACCTTAACTACAATTACGACTTAGAAGTTCTATTGTTTCCACTCTGAACTCAACTGATCTCAAAGCCTGTGTCCCATGAACCATACTGTAGTGCCATAGTACCTATTGGTTACGATTACATTGATCAAATCTACGATCTGTCAGAAAAGAGCTTCTGTGCTTTAACACTGAACTATCACAGAGAATATGGATAGGAGTATATGGACGGTATATAACAGTATTAGATGTTTCTTCAGCTGTTAGACTCTACCAGTGACCCTTAGAGTTCTAGGAGAATCTTGGTCTGATTAGTAATCTCGCTCGAACCAAGCTAGCCAGTCCATTCAAACTCTTGGTGGTATTGACGCATTACAGCTTCCACAGAGCGGTCTTGCATTATTATAACCTGCAGAGAGCCGTATTAGCTCCTTCGCATGCTTCAAACCTTAGTTATTCTTCATGGTGTGTTTAATGCCTAGATCTTAAGCATAGATTGAAAATGTTGCTTTAGGTATCCTAGGTATCCTATGTATGGGCTCAGTTTCCGTGGGAATTCTGCGAGATCTACTTCTTGCCATTAGCTCGGTTACATCGGTGGCTACATTGCTTTTCAACATCTTAAAAGTAAAACGCATTTAAAAAAAATTAAGGTTGAAATTAAGATAAGAGAGCAGTAGTGGGTAACCTTCATTCAGCTTGACACATCCTTCTTTTCCGTTATTCAGATTAATAAACAGTTGATTAGATTATAAATGTGTCTTGTAGGTATTTAAAAATCTTCAACAGTACCCCCCACCCCCGCCCTACCCGGTTTTCACTATACGGTTCGTTAACCGTAGATATATTGTCTTTAAATTTGATTATCAAGCAGATTGACCATTACTTGAGTTATGTAAATTTTTAATTAATGCAACAAAAGTGGAAAGTGTCAAGGGTTATCGTGCGCGCGCGCCGGCAGCTGTGTTATCAGCTCTTATCACTCTGTGATAATACGGCAAACTTCTGATACCGCGAAATAGAAATAACTTGTTAAACAAACTGCTTTAAACGTAATCACAATTTTAAAAATATGTATACCATTAGAAAATTAATATCTCTCTCTTCGTTCGTCCCTCTGCTGGGGCTCGTGAGCTCATTTGAAAGCACCTTCTCCTACGATGTTTTTATATTTTTGTCTATCCTTGGTGACTCACAACTTCATGAATAGGGACATCCACAGCTTCTTTTACTTGGTCAAACCAATGTCGGGGGCTTCGCCTGTGAGGTTTCTTTTTGCGTTCAAACTTTTCAGTTATCACTCGTTTCTCCATGTTATCCAGATTTTTTATGGCGATTTGACCTGTGACTCTCAAGCCAAGCCTCTATTTCACCTGCAATGTGGAATTAATGGTGGTATGCCTATAGATAGTTACGCCGTCGACGAATTACCGATTTGATATATATGTCAGATTAACGTAACTAGTGATATGGCTATAGACAATCGTAGCAGTAGCATTAAATACTTTTACTAACAAGTAATGATAATAGGTACTTTTGTTGATCTGATAGAATAGGAATACGGAAATAAAAAAAATACCCTTATAGTTAAAATATGTTTTATTGGGTAGTTTTACACTATTCTGAATCAGAATCACGTGAACTACTGCTATTGTCGTCGCTATGAATTACTTGAATAATTATTTCATTGTCAATTATGGAATCAATCCTAATACCGCGGTCATAGTCGTCTAAAATTATTTTTCTTGTTGTTTCAACCACTTTCATCCAGTCGTCTTTTGTAACTTTCTCACAAGCTTCTTTTAACAGGTTCAACATTTTATTAGTGCTGAATTGCGAAGCCGTATTGTGTCAAGCTGCGTAACCTGTAATATGGCTATATAAAAAAAATATTTTTCTGGTGCTTAACTTTTTAGTCTTTGTGTAGGATAAATCCGTGCCATAGCACTAAATACATAGAATGGAATGGGATGGGATTAGATGGGATGGATGGAATAGGGTGGATAGGGTGGGATAGGATAGAATAGAAGGGAACGGAACAGAACGGAATCTAATCGGACAGAATAGAATAGCGGAGTACGGAGAACGCGATGTCTGTGTGCTAGTGCTAGTTCCTCGTATCTCGTATCGCACTTTTGTCGCCTTGTTTCCTTCAGTAGTTTCATTCATTGTTCCGTTTCACTAGTTTTATCAAGTCTGCTTTCAGCATCTGAACATTGATTCCGGCGCCGTTTTTTTTCAAGCTGGGCAACCAGTTCTGCTTTTTTACTGGCCTGGATAGATGCTTTATCCACCTGCATGGAATGGTATGAATAATAATGGACAATTAAAATAACTGAAGGCTACGGCAGGCTGGATAATAATTTATGTTCAAACCAATGTCTAAAAGTGTCAGCATTCATCTCCTCACTGTAGTCAGATGGTATTCTTTGACTCGAAAACTAGCAACGCGTTCTCCACGCAGCCGGATCCAGCAGAACCAGTGTGACAGACAATCAGTCGAGCTCCTTTGCTCATTGGCACTTTAGATGTGGAAGTTTTGGTGCCGTCCGTCAACGAGCGTGAAACCGTGTGGTTCGCATTTAACCACTAATCGATCTAATCGATAATCGATATCTAATCGATAAACATCACATTTTACCAATTTGTAATTTTCTTCCCTTCCCCTAAAAATTTATTTCTGTCGAGTATTATCACGAGTATTCTCGAATCAGTTTTTTTTGTATCGTAAATTATCCTACTGGTTCTGTCACAGCTTAATATTAGACTTAATAAAATCACACAAAAGTAATCGAATTAGTAAATTCTTACACTTCTAACATTTTACTCGTACTACGTTACTAATATCCGGTATCGGTATTCAGTATCTTGAACTTAATCACTATTTTTAAAAAACAGAATGTGACACACGACGTAACATTGTAACAGCGCGTTACGCATTGAAAACGTTTCCTTAATTATAAAATAATATTTAAGGGCTCCAAATGATTACGTTTAGTTTATAATTGCCTAACTCTGTCATTTTCGTTTGAAAATTATTTTGAGAGCGCGTATTATCGACAAAAATATTTATGTCGTAATTTGTACGCCACTTCAAAGTAACCAACTTCGTAACCAACTGTTTATGAATTGTCAAATCGGTAATCTTTCGACTGCGTAATTATAGCATGCTTCGCACACACCACGATTCCAAGGCATGTATGTGCTCGCGGTCTGCGGCCTTTAACGTCCACGACCAAGTAACAAAGAAAAATGGAAAAGACTGGCACGCGAATTATGCGCTTATGCTCAGGGTTAGGAGTCTTTATGCGCTCTGTGACGTTACGATCTCTTCATACCTTCTTCAGTTGACTGAATGCTGTTTCAGCCACACCTACCTGCTGATTCATCGCTTTATTCTCGTTCGAAACTGGCTTACCTAAAGCAGAACAATAACAAGATTTACGATTTATTTACATAATTATGTTTTCTTGGTGATTATAATGTCTTCAATAGTTTAAAACATTACAATAATTTAGAACATTGCCAGGAAACAGTGATAAAGAATAGAACATTCTTTATCACTGTTTCCTTTTAACAGTGGTTCATTTGCTGTATTAAAAAGAGATCAAGATGATAAAATCGTCGGACATAAGTAAAAACTGGAATCATTCGATTTATCCTCAAGTGGCGATATATGTAGAGTGCGGGTAACAGAAGTTCTTGAGCGAAATTATGAATGGGCTGCCTGGATGTTTTCCAAGAAATCTAGATAATCCACTAGTCCACATCCAGACAATTGACAGTCCAGAACGGAGATTTCTTCACCAATTATTTTAAATTCACCTTCTTTCTTACATATATATTGATCCTTTTTCGTTCTTCAAAATTCTTCTTTTGTCATATAAGCACATACAAATTGTGTTTATTTCTGGATTATTTTTATGTCTTTTTGTCATCGTGGGCAATTTATTCATTTTAATAGCTTTGTTCGCGGTAAGGATTCAGAACTAATTCGGAACTAGTACTGAACTAATTTGGAATCGTAGTAGAGCGCATGCTCGGTTATAGACCGATTCGTGATTTTTATTTCCGCGAACGATTTCGGAACCAAACTGCGTACGATCTACTGTCATCGGCAGTGTTACCAACTCTCAAAATATTTATCCCTAAAGCTTAAGTCAAAAACCCCCAAAATCGCCCCAATTACTTAGAAATCCCCCTAAAAAAATATATAATAAAAGAAAAAATATAAATTACAAAAATGCAATGAAATTTCTTTACCTTTTAAATATGGATCTGTTTCCCAAATCTACGTGTACTTCTGACTGTACATTTTTTTATTTTTAGTTTCTTTAGGCATCATTAACAAATTGCTTGTCGGCACAGCAGTACAACAACAAAATCGAATTAAACAAGTAAACAATAATCAACGTACATATGTATAGGCACATAGGCCTATACATAGGCACAATAACCACCAGTCACCACAGAGTAGTTGTAATATATTTGTACTAGATGTCGTTAAGTCGCTAGGTCAACAAATAAATATGATTAGCTATTATAGTTTGGATTGTCCCAGGGCCTATACTTTCACATAATATATGAAAAATATATATTCAAAAAAATATATGAAGAGTCAAAAAATCCCTAAAAATATAAAACCCCTAAAAAAACCCATTCCACTTATTTACCCCCTAAATTTGGGGGGAAAACCCCTAAGTTGGCAAGTATTTAAGTGGACCCACCAAAACACATTACTCTTATTAGAGTATTATATAAACTTATTTATATAAACAACAAACAAAACTAACCATATTTTATTTAACCCTTAATAAATTAATGAAATTTATATTTTATTTAACTATTTAACCAGTTTATTAGTTTCTAACCAACTGAATATAGCCGCAGCATATATGTCAAATGTCGTTAGGTAAAAACTGCGCATGTCTGGAACTACGGATTCTTGCCAAAGTTATAGAACTGATAGAACCGATTCTGAACCGATCCTGAATTGAGTTCGACGGTTCCGCGAACACAGAACTGTAACTAGAAATTCTGAATTGTGTGTTCCGCGAACGGCATTATTTGAACTGCGCATGCGTATAGTTCCGAATCAGTTCTGAATCCTTACCGCGAACGAAGCTATTATGTGTTCATTTTACTATTCTTTCTTGTTTCTGTCATTTCTAAAATAAAAGCAGGATAATCGATTTTATATCATATTCCATATTATAATATTCTAATCAATTGGAAAACAAAAACAATGACATGAATTTTAAATAATATTTTTTATATAAATAGAAGGTAGCAGACGGGCTGCATGTCCTCGCGGTTACATTATTTACTTTTAGAGAATTAGGGATGGATTTGTAATCAAGATTGGGGAGAATAAGGAATACCTATAACGGAATTAAGAGTTTTCCTCCATCCAATGGGAGTGTTCTCCATATTTCCTTAGGGACTATAAGATGGAGAATAAAGAGCGTTCGACTTTTTGCTCTGTACTCGATGGGATTAAATGGGGTGTGGGATGAGAAGTAAGGTGTATAATTAATGTTTTAAACTATAACAGTATCTAAAATAACAGTATAACATACAAAATTAATAATCAGAATGTTATAAAAACGAAATGAACTTCATTATTGTGTATTTTCGTGTTTTCTGTGCGTACACAGGAGTGACGAAACTGAAGAGATGTGGGAATTTTCACAATTTCTCCAAGTTATTTGTATATTGATATTTGATTTAAAAAAACTCTTCAAAATAAATAAGTTAATGCAGCATCGCATTTTTAAAAACAGTACCTACCTTCACAAAACTAATGACGCACGAACTTTTAGAACTAACAAGGTAAATGTTGACACTAATATATCATTTAATATCTTTTTAAACAAAAATACTCAGAATAAAACTATACCAGTAACCGAATGGATGTAAATTGTAGCGCTACATTAAAATAAACTTCGCCGAATTTGGAAAATTTATCAAAATATTAAAGTACGCGGATGTGATGCAAAATTCTGTAACACTTCTAAATCGTAACTTTTCACTACTACGGGGCACAAGATTTGTATTTATTGCATTTGTCAATAATTAGATCATATTGGCAAGAGTTGACCTTATCTAATAGTATGCAATTAATCTTAATTTTATTTTTAACAACATGGTTAAATGACTGACTGCTGTCAGTAACAGTTCACAGGATGTGATGTTGAACCCAATTTCGGGCTTGTCGACAAAACAGTAAGATGAAGATTTAGTAAAAGGGTATCATTTTAGCAAAATTACAACCTTGCTTAGGAAGTTGTAATCAGTTATTCAGTCATCAGTTTTTATCAGTTAAATTTTACACGGCGATCATCTTTAATTGTATATTTCGATTTATTTCCCACTCTCATCAGATTGCTGGAGGTTTTCTATATCATTTGTTCGAGTGAATCCGGCTAAGTGAAACCGTTGAAGCGACCTTTTCAGATTTTGTACACGATATTCGAAATGTCGGAGTTTTATAGTAGGTAGGTATTCATCGGAAGTCTCTCTGTTACGACATCAGTATATAAAATTTTAAATATTGAAAAATATTATAAACATAAATTTCAGTCGGTACCGTCTGAATCAAAAAGACTTTTTCCAGTGCAAGTTTTATGCCAATCAAATAATAATAAGATAATATATGATATATAATAATATTATATCAATAATCTATATATATAAAAGAGGATATTAGTATATCTGATGTTAATAGTCTTCGACACCGTTTGACCGATCATCATGAAAGTTGGCACATATATGTATTTTTTCATGGAGGTTTTTATGCTATCGACTTTGTTGTAACTCGTCACTAGATGGCGCTGCAGCACATCAACTTCTATACCGTTCAACCGATCGCCATGAAAATTGGTATACCTACATAAGTATGTGAGCACGGAGAATATTTTCGAGAAATCGACTTTGTTGTAACTCGCCACTAGATGGCACTGCAGCACATCAACTTCCATGGCAGGACAACGTCTGCGGAGTTTTGCTAGTATGATATAAGTTATGTTTAATTTCGCGGAATAAGTCGGCTTTAATACTATATACAAGTACTACCTATATATATATATATTTTCGGAATGACCTTTTGAGGACTCATAGTTTGATACCCCACTTAATGAGTTTTATAATCTTTATTTTTTTTGAAGCAAACAATATGGCGCCTAAAATCCGTCATATAGAATTTACGAGAAAATGAATACACCAGTAGGCAGCACTCGTGACTTCAAGACCAATCTAACGACAAAATCGGTCACTCCGTTTAAACTCTGTGAAGGAATACATATATACATATCGGACATACTTGTATAGACATCGGAGAAAAACATATCCCTCCTCACGTTCCGCAGTCGGGTATAAAGACGTATTGTACTAATTCTTTTTCTCTGCTTCTTTTCCCAGTAACAGATTTTATACAGTAGCATAGAATGACCCATTAATTTCAAAGTTATTTATTTTCAGAGCTGCCCACCTTGTAGAGTGCTCGGCACTGGAGCGTACGAATATGGACGAAGTGTTTGAGGAAGCGGTGCGCGCCGCGCGACGCAAGAAACCAGTTTTCAAACGCACCTGCCAGTATCTGTGATTATGATACCATGTAATATTTAATAAATAACAAACGACGTTTAATTAACTATCTTCGTTACCTATAAAATTAATATAAGTATAATGCAACGGTGACGTCATTCAACATCAGATTTGTGTGCAAAAACTAAAGGCAAGCATCCACCTCTGACTGTCATACTCATTACCACTGCCACTAAACAAGGTTGTTTTCGTGAGGCTCTTCATGTGAGAGATTTAAATACTTTTAGCGTACCATTTTGTAAAATATTGGCTAAGTGACCGTTCGCACGATTACAATTTTTTTGCGTTTATAAACGACTTATTACGATGACTTTTATTTTATATTCGTTGCTCTAACAGAATGAATAGGTTTGTTCTACGATATATTTTCGGTTGGCGCCACCTAACTGCTTATTGAATAAGTTAAAAATGTCTGCAAAAATGTGAGTTCGTATTTCTGCGAACGCTCGATTGGCCGATACTGTACTTCTGGAGTAGGTAATACTCTTTGTTAATAAATTCAAAGTTCAATTGAGATAATGTCGCACAGTGTATATAGTAATCAGAAAGTATTTGATTTCTTAATACTATTTTAATTATAACATATGAGATTTTCGCGTTTAAACACATTTATGTATTTAAACAGGTTTTAGAGTGAATGTTTGTTTACTTTAATTATTTTACTCGATGTTTCGTTTCGGTTGCACCAACCATGGTCACGAGATGACTGAAAGTAGTGGAAAACCCACGCATACCAAAAGATGTAATACTCTATCAGATGCCACTTATCATCAATATGATAAACTGCAGCTGTAGTAATTCGTACACAGGCCAAACAAACCGCACCGTAGCAGAAAGGGTCAAATAACATATCGCAGCTGTGAAGAAACAACAGGCGAATAAATGGACGATAGCGGACCATGTATTCAACGCCAGGATCAAATCACTGGATAGAACTCCAAAGTCCAACAATCCTGTCCACTGATCGCCACTATTTCTCCAGGATTGTGCGTGAAGCAATTGAAATTAAAAAAAAACATAGTAATTTCAATCGAGAAGATGGATAAAAATTGTCCTCGACGTGGAATCCAGTGATTGATAAATTTAATAAAATTAAACCTCGCGATTTTGTGACTTGTGTGCGACAACTTGCCGGACTATGAAGACCAAATGCGCGTAGTTGATGAAACTGCTCGCAATTCTCGACGTGGACTACCTGCCTCTTCAGGCAGCTCGTGACCACGGTTGGTGCAACCCAACCGAAATGTCGAGTAAAATAAATAAGGTAATCATTCGTGTTAAGACCCGTTTAAATAGATAAATATACTATTTTAATTGCTTTTAAATATTTTTAAAACATAAGTTTTATACAATATACCTATAAAGGTATATTCATCGGGTGTATTATTACCAGCATTAAAAATTAATTTAAGTATTGCTTTGTGCTAATGTATTATGTTTTACAATATTCGATAAATGTAAATAAGTAGATTAAGAAATAGCTCATGGCATAAAAACTTAAAGATGAATAACAGTGACTGATTTTGTCAGTATTTATATTGAATTTATTATATTAATTGTCACAAATCTGAATGTATTTATCGTTTCGCAAATAACACCTAGTTTTTCGACAAAAAACTGTGTTTTATTGTATTTTGTAAAGCCGAAATTGAAAAATTATTTATGCAACTAGGAAGAAATAGAAATAAAACAGTAAAAAATTACATGGTTCTTTTTTTAATTTTTCAGTCTTTTGACAAAACTTATATACATATGCATGTCCAGATTACAGAATGTCCAGTAAATTGAAACCAAGCTTGAAACTGTCGTTAGGCCAGCTGTCCTATCGACCTTCGAATGATCACAATTTGATTTATTAATATATTTATCTATTTTATCGATCTACTTTTCAATTTGATGTATTTGTAGTGAAAGGCGCACGCACTGTCTCCGAAATTGGTCTTTTTGAAAAATTGGCATGGTCAATAAGGTCCTTGGTCAATAATTTGCATGCTATAGCTACAAAAGAAGGAAAATTTACATTCTGTTTTGTGTTTACCTACTGTTATGGTATTTTCGAAAATACCAGGATAGCCCAGGAGATCGGCTTTCTCCTTCGCTCCATGGGCCCGTGAGCCATCGGGTTTCCGCAGTGGTGGGAGAAACGACTGCCAGAAGTTACCCTCAGCAGCCTTGGCGAGTGCTCAAAAAGCTCGGCTTGTAGAAGGATAGCTTGCTAGTCGATCGCCAATTCTGCAGATGTGTTCATTCTTGGCCCTGGCAGTGATCCTCTTACTGTACATCGAGGCAACGTTAAATTTCTTCCGCAAGTCGGTGGTATTCGGATCTTCAGATACCTGTGCTTTGGCCCAGGCCCTGTATGCAGCCCGTTTATTATAGCGAGCCTCTTCTACAGGACTGATTAAAACAAGGTTGGCTCCGGCCATCTACGGTTATCACGGAACAAGGAATATAAACATTCCATGCCTTGCAACATCACGTCGGCAACGGATATCTGTATCTCCCGCCGAGAAACAGAGCTGCCCCCAGGGATAGGAAACGTAAAATTCGCGTAACCCATCCCAATCTGCAGACGTAATGCCAGACGTTGCAAATTGCCTATGAATGGATCAGCACGGATTTTTTAGCTGGCACAGCAGTTCAAACGATACAATAGTCGGATGATCCCAACGGGGCAACAACTACAACATTGTAGTCATTCGGCCGGGTGGTCAGCAAGAGGTCCAGTAAGGAGGGAGTATGGCTCTCGATGTCAGGTGAGGACACAAACTGCGAGAAACCATAGGCCAAGGCAAAGTTATAGGCTGCTCTAATTCGGGATCCCAACCACTCTTCGTTATTATTATCATTGAGCAGAATGATATGATGCATTGTCCACGATTATTGTCGAAGGTTCCGTTAAATTATCTAATAAAGTACAAAACCACTCCTTAACCCCTTAATGCCTGCATTAAGTTCTACCTGGGAAAAAAAATTAAATACCTTATTATGTACTCATTACTGTGGTGTTAGGCCCTACACAATTCCAAAATTAAGATATGTCACATCTGATAGGTGGAAATAGGTATGTATCACATTCGCGACAACAGGCATTTAATGAAGTAAAGATCTAGAATGAACATTTCACATGTTGAATTTATTTTCTGAACAAACCTTTTTGTTTTAAGAACTGTAAGTAAGACAATGACAAAAAATAGTATATATAACCCTTTTACTTATATCTATAACATTCAGTACAGTGTTTGCACCCATCAGTTTCTTTCGTTCACATGTGAAACTCTCGGAAACAATTTGACCTTTTATTTAGGCAAAGATTCACATTACACTTAGTGCACAGGAACACAGTCTGACCTTTACAATTAGGTCTTTTGCACCTCTGCCTTGTTTCAGTCACAGACGGCCAGTGACCCACCCCATCTGTCCGCGTGCACTGCTCAGGAACGGGCTTTGTTGGACCCCTTTGCTTTTTTCTCTGAAGCTCTGCCTCCATGCTTACAGATGGTCTGCCTCTTCTTTTTTTTGTCATGTCTTTCCCTTGCTTGCAAAGGCCTTCTGCAATTCTGGACTTGAATTCAAGGAGGTCAATTTGTTTTCGAGCAGGAATTTCAAGACTGTCGCAATCTCTGCGATACAGTAGCCAACACGTCACTACAACAAGATCAACTAAGTGGAAAAATAACCTGTGGTAGTACTTCCTGGACTTGATGAAGATCCTGTAGTACGACACCAAAGCATCCAGAGCATCCACCCCTCCCATGAATTTGTTGTAGATTGTTACAATACTTGGACAGACTATTTGGGCATGTTCTCGTTTTGTTCTATCCCATCTCTGAACACTGGAAGTAGGAAGAGCTGAAGCAAATGTACTTCCGAGAATCACCCCTCTGTTGTCGAACCACTTCACCACCCTGATCTCAACATCTTCAAATGTGCTCTCCTTTTCTTCGAAAGAGCCTCTGCCTTTCTTCTTGAGGTTGGCATCGCTTGAAAGTATGCAACCTTGTAGGCGGTTTGAGCGAAATGTTCCCAATGAATGAATTCCTCTTTTCATCAGTGCAGCTAGCAAGTTCAGGGAGGAAAACCAGTTGTCAAAAAATAAAAGATTATTCTGGTCAGCTTCAACAATTTGTGCTAGTTGCAACACAATATTTCCACTGGCACCTATATCCGGACAACCTGCGACTGGGTTGATCTTACCAGTGTAAATTTCAAAATTGTGAACCAGCCCTCTTGTGTCACAAAGAATGAATATTTTATAACCCCACTTATTGGGTTTATTGGGCAAATACTGTTTTAGTGATGACTGCCCTTTGAATGGAACCATCTGTTCGTCAACACTTAGCATTTGTGACTGCGGAATGGCCTGAAATTTGGGAAGTAGCGAGTCAATTAGTGGACGTATTTTGAATAGCTTGTCTCTATCCTGGTCATCAGGTCTTGGCATATTACTGTTGTCGTTGAAGTGAATACTCTTTTTGATGTCACTCCACCTGTCACGAGACATTATGTCAGCAACATGGCTCAACCGACTAGCTGCCGCCCAGTACATACGTGTGCGAGGAAGATGATATATAGACATGTACAAAACAGTGCCTAGAAACTGTTCAAGTTCATCTTTTGTTAGTTGCAGTGGCTTGTTTATGTTGCTCTGCACAGCAAATAAATTGCTTTGTGCAACTATGTGGTCCAAGAGTTCAATATCGAAAAATGTACGGAAATATTCTATTGGAGGTTTTACATCATCTGCTTCTGGTAAAGAGCCATTCCAAGTAGGTACTGTTTTGGAACTATGAGAAGCATGAACTGTCTTGCAAAGCACGGGTCTCTTTGCTGTAGAGCTACCTGAAGCATTTGTGGCAATCGGTCTTTGAGCTTGAGTACCAGTACAAGTTTCAGGTTCCGTATTACAATCTGAAGCAAAAGAAAAGAGATTTAGAATAGGCTGATATAAAAATCTATTTATGGAAAAAATTATTGCACGATTGCCTACTAACTAACCTGAAATGGTCGAGTCATCATCTGATGTTGTGTCCTCATCTGTGCTTGACACATCTCCAGTAGGCAGGTACTCTTCATCGCTGTCATCAGAGTCACTCAGACAGCTGTCGTCACTCTTGTCACCAGGTGGGATACGTGTTTTTGCAACAGCTTGTTTTTTGCCATAAAATAGCTTTGGATCCATATCTAAAAAATAGAAGGTTTAAAACTGTATCAGTCTATGAAACATTCAATAGGCTACATGTTCACTAAAATCATCATATTTAGGGCTAATAATTATAAGAGTTCACTGACCACCCTAGGCTAGAATAAGTGTTATGAGGATTACAAAAAAATGCTGCAATCGGCAAAAATTGCATTTATACCTACTAATAATACGATTTTACAGTCTCATAGCCTAATGTAAGCCTATTATATGATACACAAAGCTGGACACACTAAAAAAAATTTAGGCCTACCAGGCTTGTGTTCACTGCCCTCATAACCTACAATAACCTTATGGTGAACATGAATAAAAATGCATGATGATATATGATACGCAAAGCTGGACACACTAAAAACTACATTTTAGGCCTATCAGGCTTGTTTTCACTGCCCTCATAACCTACAATAACCTTATGGTAAACATGAATAAAAATGCCTGATGATGCGTTTTCTACCCAAACCGTATTTCGGTATTTACTATAGACTGTAATTACTTTATCGCATCAAAATTGCTTCTACAATAAACTAAAGTATACAATGATATTAAATAAATAATATTTATGCCCAAACTTACCTGTGAATTACTTTGATTTCATAAAGTAATGGACAACTTCTTTCGTAAACAATCACAACGCTTACACGAAAATCAGCTGTTGGGTGGAAGTACAACAAACTCTCCAACAGATGGCACACCCTGTCAGGAATGTTCATCAGTTCGTGTAGAATATGCACCAACCGTCATCCAAGTCCAAAACTTTTATATGTTGCCATAGAAACGAATTATAATGGTATGATGCGAATTCGCGACATTAGGCATTAAGGGGTTAAACTTTTCGAAGTTCATCTCTTCGCGGTATTCCACGGTTTTCTTGGATTTAAAAACAAGAAAGCAATTTGGAACAAATCCCTTCATCGAGCCCGTGTGACAGATACTCAGCCTTTCCCCTTTGCCACGGTACTTTTGTGGAGCAGTGTGGAGTATCATCTGTCCATATTTGGCCAACAGTCTAGTTTGCATTTAGCCAGGTCTCATCCAAAATATTACATTACCCCAATCATCGATGGACTTTGCTGCGCGAAGAACATTGCATCTAGCTAATGCTATCTATGACTACGTACCACCAAAATCTTCCGTTTAGAGTCTGTCTAATGAAACGTGTCAATCCAAAGCAGCGGCAAATTTAAAAATCTTATAGCTGTAAACACTGAAAATACTCTGAAATATCAATTTGATACTTTCATTATTTAATTTTTTAAACATACCTTTTTAGCAATTTGCTTTTTTTCTAAATAGTATAAAACAAAGTCGCTATTACTGTCTGTCTGTGTGTTCGCTTAGTGAATATTGGTTTGTTTAACTCATATTTTTAGAGGAAACAAAATAAATAAATCAAACAAATCACATTGTATATATCTTTATATATATCAAACAAATCATATTGTATGTAGGTATTTTATCTTTGTATTACATTCAGGTTTTTATTTGTACGAGCCTCTCAGTGTTAAATCTAACTAAACGAAGTGTAGATACTTGTGATGGACATGCAAGTTAACAATGCAAGAAAATTTTAAAAATACCGATTGACACGTTTCATTAGACAGACACTATCGCTATTTTTATATAAAAAAAGTCAATTTATCTTAATAATCTCCATAAGGAAGTCTTGCCGCCATGAAATAATCCGGTTTCTCGTAATGTGTGCATTAATTTGTCGAGAGCTGGTAGTTCATTCCTGTTGTAGTAATCATAAATATGGTTTCTAATAGCATCGCATCGACATTGAAATCGTCCATTAGAGCTTATAGCCCATGTAGCGCCCGGGTGCAATCAATACCCTGGCGCCCTCTAGTAGGCGCGCGAACACGGGCGCAAGGACTTTGAGAGCGCCCCCTAAAACCCCGCGCCGTGTGCGCCGCACACCCTGCACCATAGGTAAAGCCGGCTCTGCTTTTGATCCTTTTCTTCGATGGTCATACTAATTTATTTTTCTATGTGGTATCTTTTCCAAATTTTTCCTTTGTGATACGGGAGACCGTTTTTCAGCTGATACCAAGAGCATGATACCAGTGATACCATGATGTCAGTGTCACAGACACTGACACTTATTCACACACTTGGAAAAGTGGCAACAACGGTCCGTTATTCAGGGATTTACGTTCGAAGTAGTCTCGTAGACGCACAACGAGCTCACGCGCTTGATTAAGTGGCACAGTCCTTTTAGTGGTATCGACCATTGTAACGATAAAAAATAACAAAACGAAATACAATAACAACAAACAATTATAATTTAACTAAAACAATCGCAACACACGTTCCGCATATACAAGGCTTCTGCACTGGTACGAAACAAAATGGTGGAAGCTTCGGTCGTATGTTATTTGCGCGTCATGCTCACTCACTCACCATATCGATCGACATACCGCTTACCAATTTTACACGATTCTTTGTGTTACGTTACAATGATTTATAGAATAAAAAATGATCCTAGTGCGTAACGGTGCCCATTACGTTAAAATAATACTTTATGTTGATGTTTGTTTTTAAAACCTTATTATGTGTTTAAACCTTTAAGTGAAAACTATAAATTTATATAATAATTTTATAATGTTTTGTGTTGATTTATAATTTTTAAAGAGTCATTTGAATTGAGTAATTGTATCATTTTGCTAACCCTAGAAGCCCAATCATATTTTGCTATCTAAAAAGCCCAATCATAGGTCAAATTTACCTACATGAATAAATACACTTGTAACATAGTTTATTCTGTGTAATTTATTATTTTTTATCATTATTTATTTGTATTAACTATTTAGGAAATGAAAAAACGCATAATTAGAATAATATTTATTTATTAGACTTTGAAAAAACAACTATTACTAATTAATACAAAAATTAAGTACAAAATGAGATCCTTTCGGTTTGCTTCTTTTAAACTAAAAATATAAAAAAAAAACTAAATAAAATCTTCTTTTTTCTACTAACCAATAAATGTTTTATAACAATTAAACAGTTTTATATAATTATTATTTTTTTATAAACACTTTTCACACACATCAATATTGTGCTCACGACATATTGCCTTTTTGCATTTTATGCACTGTGAATTTGTTTTCCGCTGTTTTTTATAAGAACAATACCCACAGTAGCGACGCTTTTTCGGTTCTGGTTCTTCTGTGAGGTCCTCTGGCACTGGTTGTAGCTCATTTTGAAGGATATTCGTGATATTGTCACGCACTGAACGCTTCAATGTAGGGGCTTTCAGGCGCTGTTGCATCCATGGCCTGGTCAAATCCGTGCTCAATTTTTTCATAAAGTTTTTGCGACTTAACGGTTTTTCTTTATTAGATATCTTGTTGTGGCAATGAATAATATATGAATTTACAAAAGACATAATGAGCATGCCGTAAAAAACAGCCATAGGCCACCGATTTGTCTTCCTATTTGTTGACATCGAGGAACACATTTGATCGAAGGAATCGACGCCTCCTTTTGTCTGATTATAAAATAAGATCATGTCTGGCTTTCCATTAGTGTGGTCGACTACAGCATCTTCATCACACGATGATAAGAGGTACACCATCTTAGATGGCTTGGGTTTATAAGACACTAGGGTCAACGGACTATCAAAACAAAATATAGAAGATCCCACAGGGCGAGATCGCGTATTTTTGAGTGCTTCTGGAATTTCCCTTTTATTTGATCTTATGGTTCCAACCAATGTCAAATTATATGGACTTTTTTGTAAGCTTTTAGCCAGTGGTACGGAAGTGAACCAATTGTCACACGTAATATTTCGATTACTACCGTGCACTGTTTTCGTCAACTCCTTTACATAAAACTCTCCAAGAGGGAGGCCATTTGTTTTAGTACTCTTACCAAGGTAAGGTATCGCATCCACCATATACTTTGTTGCAGCGTCACATATCATTGGGAATTTAATTCCATATTTATCAGGCTTATTCGGTATATACATCCGAAATGGACATCTACCGCGAAAACCTAGCAACTGTTCGTCTACCGTTAAGTTTGTTCCTGGTGTATAATTCAACCTGCATTGATCGATGAAAATATCCCATATCTTTCTAACAGGTAAAAAAACATCGTCCTGTCTATGAGTCGGCCGTAATGACTTGTCATCCATTCGTAGACATCTTAGTAAAAATTCAAACCTTTCTTTACTCATTACGCTAACGTATCGAGTACCAGCGAATGATGCATCGAATAACTCATCGGTGGACAGGTGGTTATCCTTCATAACAGTCGTCAATGTGAGTATTCCTATAAGCGCCCAAATCTCTTTGACATTAGTGTTTCTGTAACTTGCTGAAATCTCTTTTATATTTACACGCTTCCGTACCATTTCTTCATTAGTCCATTTCACTATCTCTTCTATGATTTCATCTTTGATGAAAAGTTGAAAACAAAGTAACGGTTCGACGATGTTCCGGCTCATTTGAGTGGGTCCTCTATTTGTACGTACTATATTGATTGAAGAAGTCCTCCCGCTAGATCTACCTTTCACGGTGCTCCAAACATGGTTATTTTTTGAGCGTAATGAACGTTGTGGTAATACAATGATTCTGTTTGATAATGACTGAGGTATATCTGTATTAGTTGATTCAATAGACGTATTATCATTTGGAACAGTCTCTTGGCTAGCTGGCTCGTTTGAACACTCAACGTAGTCCACTACCTCGTCTTCCATGTCACTTCTGACTTCATCTTGAGTCATGCAATCTTCTTCTTCCGAGTTTGTATCGCATGTCTCTGAGTCACTGTTATTTTCTAAAAGAGACGCTATCTCGTCAGTTCTCTGCTGTCTAGAGGACGCCATCTTGTTTTTTTCCCTAAAATAATATTTATTCGTTAATAACACAATAAAATACAACGTTAATCCTCTTGAAATAGCTCTCTTTAAAAACTTAAAATAAATGTAAAAATTACAAAAAGCCTAAACATAGGTCAAATTGACCTACAACAGTACGATAACTCCAATATGAAGGGACTTACCAAGGCAACACCGCCGTCTCCTGTGGGCTCTTGGCGTGTACTAAGTTGGTTCGATCAATCACGGCAATCGAAAGAAGTGTGCGATAGAGAAAGCAGATATTTGTTTACGTATAGGTAAAAATGACCTAGATTGGGCTTCTAGGGCTAATTTACATTGAACTTAATAGGTTACGTTCTATGAAAATGTCAGCCGGGACTTCGTAGTAATAAATTAGTGTGAATAAACTTGCAACTACAGGCAGAATGTGATAATTGCACCTTTGCCATATATGAAGAAAAAAAGAACAAATTGACGGACATGTCATTAGGTATTTAATTCCGTGTTTACGATTCACATCAAGATAAATTAGGAAATCCACTTCTTTTCAAATAAATATCAATAAATAAACGTAAAATCTACTCTGAAATACATTCTAGGAAACAAAGAATAGAGTCGGACAAGATGAAACGAAGTTATGATTCGATGAGCTCTTCTGTTGAAATTAGTTCTTACCGTGATCAGCATTTCAAAGTAAGTATACCCAAGCTTATTTTATTTACTAGAAACAACATTTAGCTTTCAAAATCTTACATGAATATGCACATTCCAGAAAAACTATTTAAAATGTAAAGAAAAGCATTATGTTTTTACAAATCTTAGGGCTCCAGGAGTGAACAAGAGAAACTACTTCGTGCAACTACAACAATGTACATTGGAAATTTGTCATTTTATACAACAGAAGAACAAATTTACGAATTATTTTCACGAAGTGGTGATATAAGAAGAGTGGTTATGGGTCTTGATAAATACAAGAAGACACCTTGTGGATTTTGTTTTGTAGAGTACTATGTAAGACCTGACGCGGAAAATTGTATGAGGTACTTATCTTTTTTCATTATGATTATTATATACTTATTTACATGTTATGACGATAAAAAACAAAAACTAATCATTAAAATTATTTTTATTAAACTCTTTCCACACTGGTACCTAATGATTTTGTTGAAAACACAATTAGTAATAGATGACAAATATTATAAATAACCATTTTAAATATTATTTAAAATGGTTATTATTTATTTAAAATAATATTAATATTATTTTAAATAAATAAATAACCAACCCTTTTAACTCTGCTGGAAAACTTTGCGCATTATCTGGTGCATAAGGCATGTATGGCCTTAAAATGCCATGCTAGCTAAGCGGTTTGTCAAGTTCACTCTTTTAGAGGTGATGTAGTTCCACAGGGCTTATGGGTAGTAGCTGGTGGTGCTATTCTAGAGCTAGCCACCACCACATGTGATTTCATTTTAATTGTTTGGTGGAAATATTTTCTTTAAAAATTAATATTTAAATAGGACATTAAGTACAAAAGAAATAAGTATACATGCAGTAAATATATTGTGAATTTAACTAATATTTGCTAAAAGAAGGTTAATTCTAGGTATGTTAATGGAACTAGATTAGATGACAGAATCATCCGATGTGATTGGGATGCTGGCTTTATTGAAGGTAGACAGTATGGACGAGGAAAAACTGGTGGACAGGTCAGTATCAAATAGTATTCATTACTATATAACTCATCCCATTTATTATTAGGTCCTTACCTATGAAATTGATGTTTTATATATTTATTAATTGAAGTATTGTCCATTATAATCAATGCACTTTTGCCATTTTAATGGAAAGTGATTGATACCTCTGCTATAGAACCCCTGGGAATGGGAATCAATGAATTCACTGAAGGCGTTTTTCACTGCCTCCTCAGAGTTGAATATTTTCCCCTGTAAAAGTTACCCAAATTCTGAAAAAAGTATAAATAAGTAGGGGGGCAAGGTCTGAAGAGTAAGGTGGGAGTAAGCTCCTGTAACTTTGAGACTGTCTGTTGTGCAGTGTGTGGATGAGTTTTACCATTGAGAAGAAGTGGACTAGAGCACATTGATCAACCTCTGATGTTTGATAGCTATCATGGATGTTGAAACTGTAGTGGATAATACCAGCACAGGACCACCATATAGTCAACATGAGTTTCTTTTGACTCAGTTTACATTTGCAACATTGTTTGGCTGTCTCCTAGTTTCAACCATTGTGATGAACATTTACAATTATCATACAGGACAGGACCCACTTCTCATCACAAGTGACAATACAATTCAGAATCCCTTCATTTTCCAGTTCCAGTTCAACAACATAAGGCGAGCTTGACATGTGTATGTATTCACCATTGACAGTAGAGGTGAGGCTCTGGCTGTAGGCCTAGACATTGCGAAAACTTCTGACCGGGTATGGCACAAATCGCTACTTTCCAAGTTACCATCTTTCGGGATACCCGAGGGATTATGCGATTAGGTTGCTAGTTTCCTGACTGGATGGTGCATGAGAGTCATTATCAATGGTAGCTCCTCCGACACCATGACTATTAACGCTGGCATCCCGCAAGGCTCTGTGCTGTCCCCAACTATGTTCCTTCTGCATATCAACATGTTGCAAATTAGTGACATACGTTGCTATGCAGATGACAGTACTGGAGACGCCTTGTACAGGAGCGCGCCAACATCCCTCTAGTCGAAGTGGAAGAGAGTCACGCCAGTCTTGTGTCTGAAATTGAAGACTCTTTAGATCTAGTCTCGAATTGGGGTTCTCTGAATCTAGTGGATTTCAACCCCAGTAAGATGCAAGTCTGTACATTCACTGCAAAAAAAACCCTTTTGTCATAGCACCTTGCTTTCAGAGTATACTTCTTAACATCTCGGAGAGTATCGGGATCCTTGGTGTCGACCTCTCCAGTAGTCGAATTTAGAGGTCATCTGGAAAATAAGGTCAAAATGGCCTCCAAAAAGCTCGGTGTGCTGAACAGAGCGAAGTGGTACTTCATCCCTGGGCAACTCCTTATGTTTTACAAAGCTCAGGTGAGGCCCCATATGGAATATTGCTCTCATCTCTGGGCCGGCGCATCGAAATACAATTGACTACTTCCAACGACGTGCTGTTTGTATTGTCGACGATCCCACTCTCACGGGTGATTTAGAATCCCTCAGCATTCGTAGAGACGTTGTGTCTCTCTGTGTGTTCTCCCGCCTGCCTGTACAATGGGGAATGCTCTGAAGAATTGTTTAATATAATTCCCACCTCGGGTTTCTACAACTGCACCTCTCGTCACAAAAGTGCGGTCCATCCGCATTTTCCTGGATACGGAGATGTCGCGCACTGTTCGGTTCAAAAATTATTTTATACTGCGAACTCGTAGGCTGTGGAACGAACTGCCTCAAGAGGTCCATTAAGTTACAATATGGGGTTCATCAAGAGAGCTGTGAATAGAATTTTGCAAGGTCGGCGGCGCGCCCGCATACCCCCTGGTGTTGCAGGTGTACAGGCGGCAGAACACACAGAGACGCAACGTCTCTACGAATGCCGAGGGGTTCTGAACCGCCTGTGAGAGTGGAATCATAATTCGAACAGCATGTCGTTGGATGGAATCAAATTTAGTGGTGAATGCATAGGACTTGCGTCTCACTGGGGTTGAAATCCATTAGATTTAGAGAACCCCAAATCGAGACTAGATCTAAAGCGTCTTCGATTTCAGACACAAGCCTGACGCGACTCTCTTCCACTTCGACCCGGGGGATGTTGGCGCGGCCTCTGTACAAGGCATTCCCAGTGTGGTCATCACTAAAATGTCATGTATACTAAAAGGGCAGTGGAGAGACATAGGTTGATGGTATGGTATAGGGCACTTCATAACATTTATAAATTTTTTTTTTGGCAGGTGAGAGATGAATACAGAACTGACTATGATGGAGGACGTGGTGGCTATGGTAAAATCATTGCACAAAAGATTGCCCCCAATACACTGGAGCGCTGATATTTGGAATTATAAAGTCCAGTAGACACTATGATGCAGGGCTAGTTTTGAATTGACTGCTCGGGTACAAAAACAATGTACCACACTTGTACATCTGTGATCTCCAGCATATATTATATCCATGGATGCATTTGTGGTATGCTCATCAGGAACAGTCCTGTCGTGGTGTCTCGTGTACGGACTATAATGCTGTGAAGACTGTAACAGTAACAAAACATTCAATTGAATCAGTGTAATTATAATATTTTTTTATAAGTTCTAATTCTTTTTTCTTTCCCCGTTTTGCAACACAAGATTGATCTTTACCATATTTAGGTTTTTTGATTATGATTGGACAATACAATTAGCTTTTCTATGCCATTCATTACCTTAGTCTTCGAAAGACCTGTATCCCAACATAGGAGAATATAACGTTAATGACATGGGTATGGTAAACTGTTCAGGTTCAAATTAGAAAGCCAATTTTTCAAGCATCACCTTGTCCAACTGGCTCAACTTAAGGAAATGTTTTTTTTAATATTGTTTATAACTATTCTGACGGGATATTACTTCCTTCTCAGCATCAGTAAGGGTTCTACTGAAGTACGTCTAACTTTGCACATAATTTGAATCATTAGGATACAAATTATTATTTTTGGATGCATATTAAATAAGACAATATCCCTATTTTAATTAGATAGAGGGCTTGACGCTGCTGAAAATTTTCGTACGGAAGAAAAGATACAATTAATATATTTTATAAACATTTATTTCATTGTAAAAATATGTAAGTATAAAAGTGCTTCATAAGACAAAAGAAATAGGTATTTTAATTCGACATAATAAAAAGTAGAAGAATATAAAAAGTAAACAGATTCATAAGTTAAAATAAGTAACATATTTTATCTTACTTATTTTAGTTTCCCTTAAAATAAGTAAAAAATAAAACAAAATATAAACAAATCTTTGACTTGATAATTTTCCATAAAAGTAGGTATTAACAGCATACGGCTTTACTCGTACATAATAATATACTGTGTAAAAAAGTGTTTTGGAACAGACAAAAGGTATGATGAGGATGAGGAAATGAACGCTCGTGTGATATTTATCGCAACAATATAACAATAGCGTCTGACACCTGACACGAAATGAGTTTTTTTCTTACCCTTGACCATCGATACGGGAATAGAGTAGATGACACATACGTTCTTATCAAAGAAACCTGGTTGCCAATATTGGATGGGGGGGGGGCAGGGGGGTGCGGTTGAAGCACATGAGGGGTTTATTAAAAAGTCAAATTTTAAAATCAAGTATTACGAATAAGGTAATTATTACAGGTAATAAGAATGTTCCATTTACAAAACACGAATTGGAGAGCTACTGATTATAGAACACTATTAGACTAATGTGGCTGCCCTAGAGTGCTTGTAAAGTGCCCTTGACAGACTAATACCTTGACATACCAAGTGATGAATAATATATTGTAGTTTTTGTATAGAAATAGGAGTGCATGATGTTTCAATGCAACTCAACATGATGTCAAGCAAATAAAGCTTGAAACTCACCTGTTTTAAATAAAGCCTCTGTCTACTAACAAAACAAACAGCTATATATGCGTGTAAACCGTATCGTAATAGCAATACATTTATGTTTAAATGACTAACATTCGCATAATTTTTATGAAACTGTGCATACAAGGTGTAAAAATATGATTTCCTAACTCTGAAGTGGCGTTGTGAAATTGTAAGGCCGTCTATTCCACACCCTGAATGGAATTTCCATTCGAACTCTGGCAAATTTTCGGTTGTTTTTTATTTATTGGTTTACATCTACTTATTTTCAGCACGTTCTAAACCCTTCATTATGATTACAAGGTGAGGCCTACCATGCAGTGGGATGTTAATTATTAACAATTATTTCGATAAACAAACAAAGCAAACATTGACTATAACAATAATAATACTTGATAATTATAATCAACCATAACATATAGCAATGCCAAATTCAACAATTATGCATAATGGAGATTATTTTGTGCAAAATATTTACTTTACATAAGGCAATCACTTTTACACGAGATAAATAACTTTTTTCTTAACATTATTAGATCTTTAAATGGCCTTTGCTTAGAGCAATAACATTCGAAAACAATCTTAAATATCCTATGAGAAAAGAATATTGTGATGCAGTTATTACATCTAATCCCTTGTCGATTCTGGCAGAAGATCAAACCATAAAGTCTTTGCTTCACGGAAGTCGTATTGGTTGATATGCACTATCACCTAGAAAAAGAAAAACAAGATTTAACTGTCTGTAGAGTAAAATAAACAAAAACAAAAAATTAAACTTCAATATTGAATGTGTACATTGAATAAACTATGTTTTCCCACTAAAACTAATCAATATGTTTGAAAGGTTGTTTTGTTTTGCTGGAAGAAATGAAAAATAGAATTACAACTAATAACTTTCGCGAGATCGTACTTGTATTTCAAAATAGATTAATTTTAGGAAACTAAAATAATTTTAGTTTTACATTTTTTTTACAAACAGACTAGTTTTAATGCAAATCAGTACACATGTAATAAACAGCAGTATTCTATTTTAATATTTATCCAATAATTAAAATTAAGTACCTACTACATCCAATTTACTAAAATTCTATTGACTCTATTTCATAAACTGGGTATGGTATTTCCTTTCTATGCCATCTTGAGATGCCATTTCGCGAAGTTATTTGTCAATTAGTCGGCTAATGCACAACATAGCGGGTGTTGTAATTGTATAAAGACTAGTTGATATATAAATGGCAGTTGATGTATAATGGCTAGTTGATGTAGAAATGGTAATTGGTATAAATACTAGTTGATGTACAAAGGCTAGTTGATGTAGTAATGGTAGTTGGTACAAAGACTAGTTGATGTACAAAGGCTAGTTGATGTATACAGGCTAGTTGAAGTATAAGTGCCAGTTTGAAGTGTAAGTGTGCGCATCACCTGCCCGATGACGGGGCTGCCCGCAAGAAAGCCCTTGTGCGTGGCCACCGTCACCTCAAGCTGCCGCGAGTGCAATTCAGCGAGTGGTACCACCCACTCGAATTGTTCGTCATACTCCGGCATGCAACTGTCCTTGATCACCTGCGCAAACGATCACCTAGTTTTAACTTGATCACATGGACTTTCTGGCGGGAACTCGAAAAGTGAGGGTTAAGTTATTATATAAGCGTTAGTTTATTAAAATTCAAAGTGCCTAATGTTTATGCATAATATTTGTGATAACGCAATAAAGGCTTGAAACTGGATTTTTCGTGTGTTTCCAAGAAGTTCAACTCAGTCTTCGGTAAATCTACCTTTGCAGATTAAGGAATGGATTGGGAAAAATGGCGAGGGATGGGAATGGGCTCTGGCACATCTCACTCACTACCGAAACAATATCGAATTGGGGAAATATGATAAAGTTGGAAATGCAGTACATTTCAAGGTAGTCTTCTGTGAGAGAGGAGTAACGTGGCCAGTCGAGTGCGCCCAGCGGCTGTGGAAATGCAGCATGCACTCCCCCCCCCTACAACAGTTCCGAAATTATAAACAGTATTTAAGCTAGCTAAAAAAAATTATATCAGACCTATACTAGATCATAATAATTAACACGTTCAATGCTACCACGGTGTTCATGATCGCGTTGCAGATGCCGCCTATATATCACGGTGGACACGCTAAGCGTGTCACCGGCACTGCAAGGTAAAATAAATGGACGCGCCATGCACGTTCACTGGCATTATGTAAAGGTAAATTTTTTGTTTTGTTATTTTTGCGGTCGTAACAGTGTCCGTAACTTTTGCAACGCATTTAAAAAGTGTTTGACGACTGTTCAGTGCGTTTTAACCTAAATACATGACAAAGAACGCAAAGAATAAACTAACGGGTAATCTAGTTTCGTAATTTTAGCAGGGATTGTTAACCTTTTGTATATATTTATTGTTGAACACAGCTAACATCTTGTTATTAAATCAATTATATTTTTAACTTTACAATAACTAGAAGTCACTTGTCCTACACTCACACATAATATTCTCATAATCAAGAGAAATCGATTCTGTGATATAGCACGTCTGAATACAGGTTGGTTAAAATGTGTCCTTTTCCCGGTAATCACATAAACGATTTAATTTTATAAAACCCATATGGAATAGTGCGAAGAATAACTTCATATCCTCACAAGTTACTGGTTTCCAGAATTTGCTTCTACTTTGTGTAGCAACGCTAGAAGTTTGTTCTTTTTCCCCATATTCATTGGAACAGTCTTTGACTAAGCAGCATAATGCCTCAAAATAATTAATAGGCTCATCAGCTATACCTTCTTTTAATCCAGGGGTCTTGAGGAATGGGAGTTCGGCTAAATTAGAGGCAGGATTTCCTGGAAACCATCATTTATCTGGTGTAGCACTGATTTCTCGTACATTTCCATTGTCCTGGACAAATTCTGGGTCAGAGTCACAATCGGTATCGGTTTCTAATTCATCGATAACATTCTCCGATAATATCCCAAATAATTCAGAATCCGTGATTGGATATTGAGGTGAGATGACAGGTAAATTGGATTTTTCTTCGTTAGTTTTTTCAATAGGAGATTCCATAGCTTCAAGTGTCTCCTCTATTCCGAGAAAGCCCCAATCGGGATCGTCCCAAGAGTGTGAAGGTGTTGGGTTATCGTAAGGATCCAGAAGCTAGGACAACAAACATTAAATGACTACTACTGAGATTACTGAGCACGGAATAAACGAAACACATGCGATGACGAAAAGGTCGTACAAGGCACTGATATAGGAAAAAAAAAAAGTTTAGTTGCAAGCGCATCCTTGGAGTGGGATTTAGAATAAGCCAATGAGAGCTTCGCAAAAAACAATGTTATCAGCATTTTTGTTCCGCAGCTGCATCGCCGCCGGCGCATCCTTTTCAAAGTCACTTGTTTTATCATAGTTAACTAGAAAACTGGGAAACACGATTATGAACGTACGATACATTTAAAATCATAAACAATTTCATTACTGTGAGATTATATTATGCATGTACTTATTTTATTTTTTAAGCAAAACAGTAAAAACATACCTATTTTACACATAATACACATATAAAAACATTTTTATATTTACGTTTATTTTTTATTTATACTGAAATGCTTGAATCAAAGGTTGAGAACATGTGTCAGCGTTTGATAAGTGAATACACCTAGCGTGTTCATGGCATTGCAGAAGGATTTTTTTTTTCTAAACATAAAAAAAATGATGTTTACACCCGGGCCAACTTATAAATTTTGAATTAATCGCATATTTAGTCTATACTGCATATTTGAGCACACCAAACGGATTCGTTTTTGAAATATTGCTGAAATACTCTGAACACGAATAGCCGGCACTGCTATAAAATTAACAAGAACACGCAGGGCGCGTCGGTGGGATTGAACGTGTTAATACATTATAAAAATAATTAATAGACCATATCATCAACAGTCTAAAAGTTGAGGTCTTACCACTGTTTTTCGTTTCGAGTCCTTGGAACGTCCAGGCAGTAAGTACAATTTCACATAGGGGTCTGGCACGTTGGTCGGATCTTTCAGTGGAATATTCCTGTGAAACAAACCACAGAAATCAATAGTTGATAAACAATTAATTGTAAATAAATCTGTGTCATCGTTTTAAGAATACTAACATAATTTTATGTACAACGACGTATAAAGTTTGATGTTGCATACTATAACGAAGTGAGAGCAGAATACGGCCTAAGCCAGCTTCACCTGCAGACCTGGAATATTCAATTACATATATATGAACTTAAATTATGATATTATAATAAAAATTATGAGCTTTTAAAAAAATCATACAAAGTATCGGTCAATCGAACATTCACATAAATACAAACTAACTACCTTGCAGCTCATTATTCTGTGAAATAAGTTTCGGGATTTTTTTAATAAAACAAAAATATTGCTTCAATTGTCTAAAGATATTTTGTCGCCCTCGAAATAGGCTCCATTTGACGCAATACACTTTCGCCAGCCAATAATCAATTCGTCGAAACCTTTCTTATAGGCACTTTTCGGTATGACATTTAGCGAATTTTGTTTTATTAAGTTTGTAGGGGGAGAGTGCATGCTGCATTCCCACAGCCGTTGGGCGCACTCGACTGGCCACATTACCCCTCTCTCAGAGAAGACTACCTTGAAATGTACTGCATTTCCAATTTTATCGTATTTCCCCAATGTAGGTACGTGTTTCGGTAGTGAGTGAGATATGCCAGAGCCCATTCCTATCCCATCCCTCCCCATTTTCCCCCAACCCATTCCTTAATCTGCAAAGGTAGGCAGCGTATCCGGGGGCGTGCCAACGTTTGTCATTCTGGACTGATGTTGGCATTTATCGCGGATGTCTATGGACGACAGTACCCACTTACCATCAGGTGGACATATGCTCGTCTGCCGTCTTTTTTCTATAAAAAAAAGTCAACGGACTTAAACCGTCTGCCACGAAGTGGTAATTTGAGTCTGGGTAATTGATGTCTGTAACAACCTGATGGCAGGTAATTCCACCAGGTTTTGAAGAAAATTTCAGTTCCTTCGGAACAATTTCAGTTCATGTAAACAACTTTACATGAAAATTAGCTACAATAGTACCAACCTAACAGCAATATATTTTTACGCGGGCATTCTTTTTAAAAAATTCCCGATACTTACTTTACAGTATGTATATATAACATTGTAAAACAATAGTAGTTTATGAAACTGTTGCATAATGAGGGGTATTAAAACACGAGAGTGTACGGCGAGGTTTTTAATAGTATCACACGAGTGTTTTAATACCTAGTTATGTGCAGTTTCATACACCACTTTATCTACTCTCATACATTGGTGTTGAACCTACTAAATAAAAGATCAAAGTTAAAAGAGTAAGAAATAATTTATTATATTTGGATATATCGACTTCGTTATATATCCTAATGTACTCTTTAACATTGAGTATTTAGACCATAATGAGGAACACTTGAACTTGTCAGACAATTCCTGAAAATAAGCCATTAGCACGTTTTCCGAAAACGAAGTAGCCTTTTTTGCATTTTCCATTCCATAAAGTCTTCATAGCATTTATCATATAATTTTCTCGACTTTGCTGGTAATAGATTATTAGTCATTTCGGTCGCCGTATTTAAAATATCGGGCGGAGTCAAATTTTCTTCACAATCACTGCTATCGGACATTTTTAAGCAAAAATAACAATATTTCCACGAAATTCAGTACAACAATACGTATGAATGGCGCCAAAACCCAGCATATCACCGCGCATGCGTTAAAGTGGGCGCAGCCACAGACAAGTAAAACTGTATCGTAATGAAAAAATAAATATTTTATAACATTATTTTGTTTGAGAAAAAGTGTTATAATATGATTCTATTTTTAAATATCGGTATTGTGTTTATAAAGTATGTCAATATAAATTCGTTTTGAAGTTTGTAATTCGAATTTTACGATATGAGAGTAGATAAATTATTTTATAACATTATTTTGTTTGAGAAAAAGTGTTATAATATGATTCTATTTTTAAATTTCGGTATTTTGTTTATAAAGTATGTAAATATAAATTCGTTTTGAAGTTTGTAATTCGAATTTTACGATATGAGAGTAGATAAACATATTTATTCATTCAGTTACAGCAACAAAAATTAATTTAAAAACACTGTAGTAACTTGTTTATGAACGTAACAATTATTGTTATCGTACGAACAGTTGGTCGGCTAGTGTTTTAGAAAGGTCTTACGTGGTAAGCGATGACGTTCGGTGTACGAGTTTTGGCGAATCGCGCTCAGACGAAGCTTGAGATGATTCCAGGGGCGCGTCTACAAGTAACAATAAAATATTCAACAATAAAAAGTTTAAACATAGACTCCTTACCACTAAAACAGATAAGCTTTGATTTTTTTTAAGAAGGTCTAAGAAATCTAATTGGCCTAGAATCTACCAGTGTCGAACACGTTTAAATGGTGTTTGTTTTTGTGATAAGGGTGATATTATTAACCCACGACACGAAAAGTTATAAGTTTGTCGTCTATTTCAAGGTGATTGAATATTCGTGCTATTTTTCTTTGTTGGAAAAATATTTTTCTGGGAATCTTGTTGTGCATAAATCTTTACACTACGACTAAGTGCTGAGTATTAATTGAAAATATTCTCTTTCCTCCTTTTTTTATTTCATTTTAATATAAAATAGATTTTATATTTTATAAATTATTATTATAATTATTGCAAATTTTATAAATTTAGTTGTCTATAAAAAAAAGAAAAAAATATATTCATGAAATTATATTATAAAATTGTCTACTGGCCGTTGGTACTCGTCTATCGCGGAAACTCCAACTTTACATTACAGTTACATCACGTGTTTAACATTACCTACGTATTAGATAATTTTACTTTACTCTATTAATCGCAACGGTATGTCAAAAGATTGTGTTAAAGTGCACTTATTTATTTTTATGACATTCTTGACCATAGTAAACACAAATACTTACGAGTTCGTTTCTTTAAAAATAATAATATTAAACTGCAATCTAAGAAATGCACAAGATGTCTTACCAACATCCTTGACAATCTGCTCGAGTGGTACGGACTTCTGCGACACGTTGTCGGGCGGAGCATCGTCGATAGTCTTCAGGTCGGTGTTGTGTTGTGAAGGGGCTGTTGTGAACGAAATAAATTCTATATTTACAACATACAAGATTCACATTCGCTATAAAAATATGTAACATTTGTTCCAATAGCTCATTCTTTATAACCTCTGTATTTTTATATCTAAAACATTACTTCTTCTCATTAATATATAGCACTGGCTGGAAACAGTCCTACATGTAAAAAAAAATAAATTCTGAGAGGACGCCAGGAGAAATTGAGTAGGCTACGTCAACGAAAAAGGAATCTAGGCGGCCATGCCGTTGTGTAAAATCTAGGTGGCCACGCTGTGGAAAGAAGAAATCTAGGCGGCCATGTAAAACAAAATAATCTAGAGGGCCGCGAGGAGAAGAGGAGAGGAGATTGGAGGGTGGGAAGAAAGTCGGACGCCTGTCATCTCGGCCTCCAGTGCGATTTAAAAAATATAAACGCAACCAGAGTAACAAAACTCCGACGTTGAGTTGGCCTACTACTCTCGCCGGTCACAGCAGCTCTGGCCCGTCGTTCTTTGGACGCTGGTGCTCCTGCTGGGTGCTGCCTCTTGTGCCAGGCCTCCACCGCCCCGTCTGACTGCCGTTGCTTCTGGCTGGCGGTTGTGCCCGCTCTTCATCGCTTGGAGTGTGCGCCTTGCTGGGCGTCGCCTCTCCTGCCGACTTACCGTGAGTTTTTGGTGCTTCCAGAACAAGGAAACGGACACTTTTACAGACCTCTTATTTTATGGATTTTTTTTTAAATTTTATATTAGGTTTTTAGTTATTACTAATTATACAAGCTATTGGAACAAATTTAGCTACCTCTTTCCTTTCTAGTTAAGAGTTGCCTACCACCATATTCAGTTAGTTCATAGTTATAACGTTACTATTTGTCATAGTAATTAACACGGCAAATATGATTCACTTTTAGATTTTATTATTAAAAACTAAATGTTGCTCGTAGCTTTCGTGGCCGTATTTTGTGATTTTCACGACAGAAAATTTTTGAAAGCGAGGGAGGAAGCAAGCAGCGGGACATACTTATGGGCTAGTGTGGGCATAGTACCATACCACCTAAGGAGTAGACTCACCAACCCGGTTGGTCAGCGTGCCACTATACAATCCCAGCAGTGGACGAGAAAAGGACGGGTTACGGCACTTAACTTTGTACTCAATAAGCAAACTAAGTGTTTCAGTAACTTTCGGAAAATAGTATGTACTTCAAATAGTTCATACTCGAGTCACTAGTGGGCGACGGCGCGTCTTTGTCGTCAGTACCATTGGTGGACGGCGCCAACACGGTGCCGGGGTCCACCGGGTGTTCCGCCGGGTACTCCTCCTCTATGTACTCCTCTTTCACGGCTTCCTTCAAAATCTGATGGAAATAAAAACTACGTTTTAGGGGTCCGGACACGGCGTGTCGTCTATCGCGCGATCAGATGCTACCGACACGCGGGAAGGCATTTTTTAAGTACTGACGTATGACATATCAAAAAAATGCTCAAAATCGACAAAACAATTACATACTAACACCAAGAAAAAATAAAGAATACGTTTAAATACTATAGTAATATAGAATAAGTTTTGATGTAATTTAGATTGTTTTCACAACGTAAAATATTAAACAACTTGCCTTTAGCTGCAGAGATATGATGATCTTAGACTCGGGTCCAGATTTCTGCATGTTCATCGGCTGAGTTATCAGGCTGAGGTCTTTTTGCTTCAGTAGCATTCCGACCGCATAAATAAGTATCCCGAGTTGGCTTCCAGTCTTTTGATCCAACACCTACAATAGTAAAATAAAGTCAATACAATAGGCTTGCATAATTAAGATCAACAAAATAACCGAAGTAAATAATTTTGAATTACTAAGAATGTCATCACCAAGTCGAGTCCCGCTTCGCATGACTCCTACTTCTTGTCACCAAAGAACCTAAATTAAACCCACCACAAAATTTGTAATCATCGATTTGATAGCAAATTAAAGGTGGGTTTAAACTGCCCATTCAATATTGAACCCCTCTGATCAACGCTAAGGTTAGATGGTAGAGAATGACTTAAAGCATCAAGCACGTTTTTTTGTACAATAACGTGCAATAAAGTGTATAAAGGAATATTTTTCTACTGCTCATTTCATTATTTCTCAATACAATAGGGTATATATATATACTTTATTTGGTCTGCACACAAAAAATATACTGAATGCCACCCCAGCCTACTATTTAAGTAACTGAAAGGGAAATGTGCCTGCAAAGTTTTCGCCAATCCTTTAGACTATTTCAATGCGTTCAGAGAGACGGTAACCTCCCGTTAAAAGGCCGACTATATCAATACTTTTCAACTGCGTTCTGTGGTATCGTATGTTCTTTTGGCAATGCCATCTTACCTTAATCTCCAGATTGTCTATCTCCGGGTTTTGTACGAGGAAAGAGTAGCCGATTTCGTACACGGGGTCGTCGGTACGCATCTGTACGGCGGAGTTCTCCGTCTTGCGGCCCACTGTCACCGTTAAATACGGGTCGGGCCTCGACTGCGAGCGGGCGTTCTGTCAATACGTACACACATCTTCTAACTATCTAGTGAGATTTTATCGTAATAATTTTGATGAGGGGGTCACTGTTGCCCGCGCGCGTCCGTGGGAATTTCCTCTCAGCACCCTACACCTCAGCACGTGTGTACCTCGGGTGATGCTAAATGGGCACAATACAACTCCGAATATCGGGCGGCGACAACCCTTGACTAGCCAGGCCAACTGCCATAAGCCATGCGGCTCTAATTAGTTCAAAAAAACTTTTCTACTTGCAATGGCTAACACATACACTGCTCACATAGACAGCAAAATACGCATATAAGCGTAGTTAATAACGGATAAAGAGACTTTTACAAACAGATTACAACTAATAACGTAAGAGAAGATTATGAATTCAATTATTGAAAATTATTCAAAATGTATTTAATTTAGAAGATATCTTACAGGCAATTTCTTGCACGAGTCGATATACACTGAGAGTACAGCAGAGCTAAGTTCTCCTGTCTTAATCAGCTGCGTCTCCATTAAGGCCTGCAAGTGAATAAAAAAAGAAATTTTATTTAAATATGTTTCTATATTAAATAAGTTAATACTATATACAGATAATGCAGCATACTTACATGGCTAAGGTCAGCTAAATCGGACGATAGACGATGCCACGAGAGCCGTAGATGAATTTTTCCATGTTTCGCTTGTTGAAGCGTTTGCCACTGAAATACATGAGAACTCTCCATTAAACTAGATGGGCAAAAAAATTATATTAATCTAGATAAAACTACGAAATCCACATACCGTATCCATTCTTCCAAAACGCACCACCTGCGAGATCTCTAGCGAACATCTGTAATTTATAAATATTTACTGACCATCATACAAATGTACTCGTTTATAACCGACATATTAATACAATGAAACAAGATCTTAATGCTTATAAAATACAACTTACATTATATTAATTTGACTTTGTTAATCGTCCTAAGAAATTACAATTTCAAAATAAATCATAATCTACCTTAATTATTATATGTTCCACGTACATAATTACGCTGTGTGCAGAATGAAGAAATTGACTGCCGCATTGAAGCTAATATTTTATGTTGTCTGCATACGCATACCAGTGTACGCATATGTACACTGGTAATATATCTACATTTTTTATTGGTATCGTATATACAAACATCCACATGTTTTATTTAAGTAATTAGTATTTAATTATATTAATAATAATTAATTAAGGGATTAAATAGTAATTAGACTTATTTGTTAGTGAAAAAGCGAAGCTATATGTGAGGAATGCCAAGCGCATTCGGTTATTACATTGTTAATAGACAAACATTCTTCCAAATCACAGACATTCCACAGACCTAATACAACATTATGGGTATTACGGCCCTTATTAGATAGGAACGAAAAATAGCAGCGACCCAACCCAAGAACCGAGTAGGTGTAGCTTTATAAAATACTGTTTGCGGTGAAAAATGTAAATAAAACTTGCGTGATCCAATATTTACAAGTGCCTATTTCAAAATATTTAAGCGACAGGTAATTAAAATTACATACTAATTAAAATAAATTTCCGTCCAATTTCTTTCAAAATATAAGATGAAATATGTGTAGGTTCTAAAATAGCATTGTTATCCGAAATGAATATTGTGGGCACTTATGAGCACTACACACGAACCATTATTACGATGCAATGAAGCTTGTGGCAAGTTCTTAGGTTATTAACTACAATGTTATTGTTTGGTGTGAATACACTCGTCGTGTTGTATGAATGTCGTCAAGCGTGAAACGTTAAATTTTGTAAAACATGGTGACGTTGTAGATTTTATAACTTTTATTGGTAGTAGTGACAATTGATTCCAAGCTTGTGCAGTGACGTCACGTTCAGTGTTGACGGTCGCTCGTTTCTCCATTGTAATAGTGAGTAAGGTGAATACGTGTACGCGATGTTAGTTTACAGTGAACACATGTACGGTTGTCACGTATCGTATGCACAATATCTCCGCGGGTGGCGGTCACCGACCTGCCAAGCTTTTCGTCTCTGCCCGCGCGGTCCCAGTCGTACAGCTTGACGTGTACGCTCGTTGCGCTGCGCCCAACTATTGACTGTCACAATCCACCAAATTACACACACATAAAAAGCTCATTTACATTATATACACAACACAAATATGTAGCCACCCACCCAATTAATGTTCTAAAATGTACTTTTTTTAAAATTAGTCGCTTAGTATTCGGTGTCGCGGATTTGTGTTTGAGTTAACTTTAGTATTGCTGACGGTTTGTTAGTGTTATTGTTCTTATTTACAAAATGACTTACACTCACCGCATGATGGGTAATTATACAATAATAGCGATGTCCCCAAACCGGTGGTACTGTCACAATTATTTAATTAGGAATCCAGTAAAAAAGAAAATGGGACACGTAAGTAGCCGTAAAAATAGCACACCCATAATAAAAAGTTAGAGATTGACAATAAATAATAATGAATCTTAATATCACCGAATGTTGTACTACGCAATGGACACTATTGCGTTTACTGCCACGTTATTATGTGAAATGAGTTGGGCGGGTGATAATAAGAGTCATATAAAACACGCAAAACAAAACGGGTATGAGATGTCGCTAGTGCTGAGCGCACGAGTAGCGGCTAAGGACGGACCTGCCGAGAAAATCATCGTTCTGTATGCCCATCCCCGGGTCCCAGTCCCACAGCTCGCACTGCACCGTCTGGCCCTTGCGCGAGTTTATTATAGCCTTCGGACAAATCACAATATCGACATATTAGTACACCTGCCTTCGAATTAGTTAATATATACAGAATTACACGATAATCTCTATTATTAGGAAGAATAAAATCATTAAAAGTTTATTGAAAAAGAAAGTTTCAATAGAGCAGGACATGGAAGTATAGATATGTAGGAAGTTTAATAAAATCAGTGCATAACTTACCTTCCCAGTTTATACCTACCGTCACCATCAAACTCGCTGAGCAAAGCTTTGCCTATATTTAAAAATGGCACTACAGATGTACGAAGCGAAAAGCAAAGCAAATTAATGACTAATGATTAAGCGGTTTCTAAACCTACGAATCCAGTGAAAACACATTATATAAATAATAAACAAATTACGCAGGCCAGGCTGTTGAACAGTTGACCACCAGAATTATTACTAATATTTGCAACTACTGACGGCTGTACAGAAAAGTGGCGATAAATTAGCACTAAATACTATGAAAAATTACAATTAACAGTGGCGCCTCTAGCGCACAAATTTGGATCTAACTTAAATTGTTATTGTCTATTTTTTAGTACATATTTGAAGGGCACAGAAGACTAAATCAAATGTTCATGTTTACCGTTGCCACTGCTAGTATCTGGTGGCTTTGATTCCGCTCATGTAATTTGAGTGCAATGAACTTACATAATACGAAATCTGCGTCCGTTTGAACGACCGATCCATCAGTCATTGCACGATTATCAGTCTGATCGATTGAAGCAGTCGTTGGTTACTTTTTTACGTAATCACGATGGACTCTTAGTTCAATTAATCGGTTTGTTACGCTATTGTGCAGCTCACTGGTATTCGCAAGCTTATCTCGTGCAGTGTACCAAACCCGTGTGCCAGTCGCCGCATGCTTCCCGCCCGCCCCCGCTCCCCACCCGCGCCCCCGCCGACACTCACCTGCCGAGCTTGTCATCGTCGTTCCCCTCGTCCTTGTCGAACACCTCTACCGCGAGTATCTGACCCAGCGATTGCATTATACGCGCCTGTACATCGGTCGCGCACAATCCGACGCAAACATAAGTAAGGAAAACAAAATCATGTTCTAAGCTACAAGTATACATTTCATTAATCTGCTCGATTGTATAAAGTGGCCAAAACAAACAGATACAGTTAATAGAAGCCAAAACGAAAAAGAAAGTAAATTTCAAACGTTATTAATTTTGTGCGGGATCAAAGGATCCCCCTATAATTTTGATACCTTAGATTTTAACCACTTCATATAACTATGAATTTGCAGGTAATCATGCTGCAACTGTTACCAATTCCCATTAGTGATTCCCATAAAAAGGATATTCTATTTTATATAACTTCTATCCTTGCTATAATTATTTAATTGCTACACTGTAATTGTGTGAAATTATAAATTTCGTGTTGATAAACAGGGCAAAGTGACAATGAGAAAGCTTACAATTCTGTTTGTGAACACATCAAAATAAAAAATGTTATTTACAAATATAATTGCATAAATGCAGCATAATATAAATAAAAACTCTAATTTAACAATAAATAAGGCGAATTGTAAGCAAACTTGGTAAATATATTTTTCTCAGCAATAAAATCGAAAAGAATCTTAGTACGCATGCGCATTCCTGATAAAGTAATTAATGATTTGAAACAGCAAGACAGGAATAATATGAACCCTGTTGCATTTTGCTTCATTCTCATGTATGGGGCCGTTGTGATCGTGTTGTAATTCTCGTCACAATGAGAAATTACTCAGGTGATGATGTTCAACCTCACGATGATCATTCAACTTGCGCTCGAGACCAGTCCGGGATTTCTACGTGTAGTGAATCTATTTACCAACTAATAGAAACAATATTAATAGAAAAGAAGCAAGCACATCATGGAAAGGAATATAGATGACAAAGTGCTCGCCAGTTGTAAGCCTGGTAAGAAGTTAATTACAACTACTTAAATAAAGTGCAATCCCTTTCACCAGTGCTAGATAAATAGGTAAAAAAAAAAAAAAAAAATATAGTTAATGCAGAGTATATAAAATGGTTTAGTCTCACCTCGCACCAGAAGTCCCATCTTGGGTTGACGTTGTTGTCGATGTGCTTGGTCTTCCACTGCTGCGCGCCCACCGTTATGATGGCGTATGGGTCAGACTTACCCTTACCTGAAACACAACATTAACCGCTAAGCCATTGGCCAACCCAGCGTTCCATACCAATACAAAGTTTTTTTCTGCGTTCGTCAACGAATTATTAGTGCCTTTAACGTTCATATTTGTTGCTTTACTTAAAAACTTGTTCTATAACGCTGTATTTGCGATTGGCGACATTTAGTTACCCATTCGATATGTTAATAATGAGCTGCAAAGGAGTTTGTATTTGTTCGAATGCTTGATTGGTCAATGCTGGCCCGGAGGGCAAGAAAAAAAAGAAGACAGTAAAGAAGCAATCACTTTATGCTTTCGACAAGAATAATAACATTTTTAACGAAATTATAAGTATGTAATATTATATGTATTTGGAAATTAAAACCAAACAAAGAGTATAAACAATGGTTATTCTTTAAAACTCCAAGTTTTAGTTTAATTTTAAATTAAAATTTTACCAAATTTTAATGTTTGCCTTTTTTCTAAGGACTGAAATACACCTACTGAAAATAAATGCTGATATAAATACGGAAAGTGATCTGATCTTTTTATAGAAAAAAGTAAAGTTTGTTTGGTGATAGGCAGTTATTGCCGCCCACGGACATCTACGATACACTTGGAATTAAGCATTCGAAATTATGAGGAAAAGGGATGAATATAATAGGACGAAGGAAATAGGGAATATGGGGTGGGAAGGAAAACGGACTACAGCAACTCGCACTCACTTCCGAATGTCTATCGGCAGTTTTCTGTCTTTAATGTATAAGAAGCAGTCAATGTTAAGCGGTCACCTCCAAATCAACAAAAAATATAAAGAAATTAACAAAAGAATTAACTAACCAAGCATTGAGATATCTTTCTTCATGAGATTCTGGGCTTGGACCACATGGATGCGAAGCACGCCCTATAAAAATAGAGTTTAGTTACAGATTTTTGTATGATAAAAAACCTTTCTGATCCAACCCACGATCATACTTTTTTTCATAACAAAAAACTAATATATAGTGCATATTTTTTTAATCAAAACGCGGTTTAAAATGTTTTAGGACCTTGGAATTCATATATTGTACTTTATCACATTTTTGTTTTATAATTTGGAAAATACTACATCTTAAAACTGCATGACCATGGATTTGTTCCATTCTGATTAAAGCCGGTCAGATATAAAGTGCGAGGTGACCTCTGGTTCGGGCATGCGCAGGTCCACGGTGGGGATCTCGTCGCTGAGCTTGATGGGCAGTTTGTTAGGCAGCACCATCATTCTCGACACCTGCTCCACGATGCACCGCCGCAAGATGTCGCTGCAATACACACGTACATTTTGCATCTTGTCATCTCTGTGACAGTTCTAACCATGGACATAGATAGAGAAGCAAGTTCGAGAAATTATATGGAAACTAGGGTAGTCACTTATTTTGTACCTACGACAATGGCACGAGTAAATTTTAGTGATGGTAAACCATTCACCGATGAAACAAAACATGTTCCCCTTGACTCGGTTCACCACTTTTAACGATTTTTTCCAATTGATAATAGCGCAATTAAGTATTTTTGTGTTTAGTGACAACGACTTGCTAGCGAATCGGGTCAGAACAGACTGATCAAGCAGCGCGAGAAGTGCGAGAGAAGTAGGAACCCTTGCGTTGGACGGACACCTTGTGTACCTCTATATCTGTGATTCTAACACTCTATGGTTATTCTAAGATGGGTAAAAAATTGGAACTACCATGTCAAATTCAATACAGGCTAACCGGGGATATGAAACAAGTGTTACAATCAGATATCGGGAACCAGAAGCGACAATCATTATATTCATATTTTAGTAACATAAAATGAGACACCTCACCGTGATTTACTTGTTTGCTGACCTTTAAACTGTACCTTGAGGTCGCTTTTAATACTATCCGTTTCTCACTAATAAGTGTCACTATCATTTCTTTGCATATTAATGAAATGTACACAATATGAACATAATTAAAGCGAGGGTCCACATTCGAATTGTGGGCGTATAATAAAACTATTCTTGCTTGTTCACAGCGGTATATCTTGCTAACAAGCTGTAAATGTCATGTAGCCGCCTATTGAGTAATTATTTATTCATAACGAGCTGCAAAATGATTTGTAATGGTTCAAATGTCTGATAGGCCAATTCTTTACATGGAGTGAAAGTATCAATTACCTGAGTCCGGGCATGTCGAGCACGTCCGCGGCGCCGACCAGGTTGAAGTCGATGGCGGGGTTGTTGAGGAAGAACACCTGCAGCCCACCTACCAGAGGCATCTTGCTGATGAGCGGCTTCATCACTACGCGCACCATGCCGTGGATCTGAACAACGGTACACACATTGTAACCTTCTATATCTATCGATATGTTTCATATCTATATACAACCCATACATATAATAAAATCGTAACAAAGCCGTGTCTGTACATTAGATATTTTTTTCAAAAAAGTTATTACAGGATGTAACTACGAATGATACAGAGCCCAAAACAACGTTTTTTGGAATTTTCGTCAGGACAAAAACCACTGGACGGATTTTAACGAAAATTGGCACAATTATTACTTATATCATTAACATTTAATTAAGATTTATAATTTAACACTTAATATTTATTTTTTTAATTATTTAGCCGGGTTAACATATAAGGTATTTGTTATCCAGATCAATTATACATAGTTCCCACGGGAATCAAGCTAATCAAACATACTCTAACGTCAATGCGCAAGAAGTCCAGGGAACTGCTAGTACAGTTGCGTTACAAGTCTTTGGAAGCTTAGTCTATTATTATAAATTCGATAGAATTCGGGCCTCAGAAGCCATTACATTCGTTAAAAAATCTATATTAAATTAAATTGTGCAAGCAAACCCGGACGCAACCGCTTGCTTCGGCCGCTACTCGCGGCACAATAATCTTTCTAGAAATTTACATTCATTGGGTGTGCATTCGCTATACATTCTGGAATTTACGACGCCATTCGTAGAGGCTCGGCATGGTCTGCGCACCTTACATTACGTCCGGGTCGGGTGCACGCACGCCATAGGCAACTGCGAGCCAACCCTCCATAATCAAGACAGGAGTGATGTAGGGATGTTCCATAGAACTCTGTTCGAGCCAACATCGAAAGCTGCAAACATTCTGTGCGAATTTGCGAGTCGCTATCAGAGTCATAGATAAATTAAGATAGACGTAATTATAGTATAGATTAATAGTATAGTATAGTAGATAAGTAAGACAGATAGATAGTGAAATTGTAACTTTTAGGGTACGATGCAGGGCCGTCTTAAGTCTATTCTGCGCCGGGGTGCGGGAGTGTATCCTAAGACAGTCAAACATCCTATTGTGTATCCTATGACAGTCAAATATCCTATTGTGTATCCTATGACAGTCAAATATCCTATTGTGTATCCTATGACAGTCAAATATCCTATTGTGTAATTGTTTACTATAGCGTTATATTTTTTCATTACCTTTAAAAGGTGAGCGCCCGGGGTGCACCGCACCCCTTGCACCCCCTGGTAAAGACGGCCCTGGTACGATGGGACTGACATACACAATAGCGTAAAAGCCCCTAAATAAAATAAAGAAAATCAAGACCATAATAATAATCAAGACCCAAAGTTGATTTGTAAGATTAAATAATGCGAGATACTGGAGTATCCCGCCGCCAGCTGGATAAGTGACGAACACGCAAAACTCACTAATATTAAGTAGAACCGTAATTCTAATTACGCAGCGATCCAAGTGTTTTGTTCAATAGAACATCGGTTAGTTTTTCCCGTTGTTTTCCTCTTTTGGCCTTGTTGCTATATATTTTAACTGCCGACTGAATAGTTGTTTTAAATACCATAAATAACGTAATCTAAAATTACTCCATGTAACAATTATGGGGAAAATTGTTATTGTTTAATCTTTTGGTAATAGTTATTGTTGGGGGATGGGAATGGAACTGCCATTGTACCTTTAATTTATTGTTTGTTATTGTGTAATCGCATGTATTTAGTTGTTTGTGCCTTTTGTTCTGATTGTAATCTATTGTTTTGCGTTCCAGGGTGCGACTTCCGGGCTCAAGCCCATTTCGATCTCAGTGGATTTGTTAACAAACAATATTCAATTGTGAGGAGTAACCTCCATTGATTCACGAACGACCACTGCATCCACGTCCAGGTACAGTTTGGTGGGGAATCTGGTCAGGAGGAGTAATTGGGCCCTACTTCTTTCTAAGATGATTAACAATTTTTTGTTACATCAAATGAAACAGTTGGGTCTGGAAAACATGTGGTTTCAATAAGACGAAGCCACAAGTCATACGGCACGAGACACAATCTAACACAATTAAGAATGATGTTTCCAGGTCAATTAATTTTAAGAAATGGTGACACTGATTGGCCCCCAAGATCACCGGATTTGGCAGCTCCTGACTTTTTTGTGTGGGGCTATCTAAAGGGACGCGTCTATGCTAACAGGTCGATGAATCTTGAACACTTCGATACGCTATTTTCGAGACGCTGTTAGTGGGATACCGCCGGAAGTATCCGAAAATGTGATGAAAAACTCGATGAAAAGAGGTCGCATTTGTTTTGCAGCCAGAAGTGGACATTTGGCAGATATTATATTCCATACGTAATTGTCAAGCCTGTAAGATTTGTTGCAATAGCTCAATTTCGTATTTTTACTATGTATTTTGATATCTGTATTCTAATTCAATATTTATAACGTCTGTAACACATTACCCATCTACACGAAGAATAGCACTGGCTGGAAACTTTACGAGATGATAAAAATCTGAAATTCAAAATGGGATAAATCTAAAAATTCTGTCAAAGAAAAACAAGAGTGAAAATCTAAGGCGCTGCACAGATAGTTTTTGTTTAGAGAGCGACCACGTCACGTTTAACGTGACCCAAGTCACGTTTTAGAAAAAGTCACACGCCTGTTCCGGGGGACTGGGCTATCCTGGGCATCACATCTGGGCCACTACTCTCGCCGGCCGCCGCAGCTCTGGTCCGTCGCTCTTTGGGCGCTGGTGCTCTACCTGGGCGCCGCTTCTTGCGCCTGGCCGCCATCGCCCCGTCCGACCGCTGTTTCCAGTCGGCGGCAGTACCCGCTCTACATCACTCTGGGCGTGCGCCCTGCTAAACGCCGCCTCTCCTACACCGTCCGTGAGTTTTTAGTGCTCGTGATTTTGGTAAAAGACATTTACAGACTTAGTAGTAGTATCGTAGAAGTATCGTACTAGTTTTCTTCTTTAATTTTGTAATAGGTTTTCTTTAAATTATAAAGAGCTATTGAAACAAATCTTACCTCTTTCCACTCTAGTAGAAGTTGATTACCCTCTTTTAATTAGATCTACTAGGGTAACACGACAAGCCTAAATAAAGTATTTATGGGAAAATATGTGGTATTTTTCATTTTGTATAAAAATTGGTATTGGTATATAAATTTAAAGTTGTATCGTTCGTATTTGGCCAGCCTGTAGTATTATTTAAATAGTGGCTCTCTAGGGGAGCCTCCTCTAGTCGGGAGTAAATAGTATGTGAAATTGTCTTAAGATCGTTCTGTCTTACCTATACGATTTGTTATGAAAACAAACGATGGCTTTGAATGATATTTTTTATTTTATTTGGGCACAAACAGTATAATTGTGCATATGAATACATAAAAATTATAACTAATTCATATACCACTTAAGCTAGCACTGTTGATAATGATATTTTCCATTCACATGATATTGTGTATAGTATTGCTTTATGTATCACGTTATTATATGTATTTGTTGTCATATGTAATTATCTACTAATACAGCTTGTAAAACTTATATACTAACAAAATATAGACTGTGTCTGATATAAACAAATTAAGGTTAAGTTTCAAAAATCGCAATTGTTGCTCTTTGCCTTTTTAAATTATGCTGCGTCTATTTATGTGCTATGAGCATAAAAAAATAATGATCAAAGAGCCATTTACTCCCGTTTCGGAACCGAGCTGATAAAACTAAAATGTAATCATAGACAAACATCTACACTATTCTTTATGTAACATCAATACAAGACTATAATGCTTCACGCTTTATTACCTAACATATTGATGTTTACAGGGACCTCTTATCTTATTAATTATTTTATTTCATAATTTAATGTACACACATAAGATGAAATAAATGGGTTATGAGAAACGTCAATAGGTTTGCAGTAAAATCTCCATAAACTTCAATTGCACGCGAATATCAGCTGATTAGAGCTGTCAACTTACCTGAAGGTCTTTGATACCTCCGCGGATTCCTTGGAGAACGAAAGATATGTCGCAGTCGCCAGCATAGCTGAAATTGAATTGAATGAATTACTCCACTACTTTCACATTAAATTATTAGGTACTACATATATGTATTATATTATATACTAGCTGTGCCCGGCCACGCGTTGCTGTGGCTGCCCAACAAATGGCGCTTACCCTGTTTTTGGGTAAAAAGTAAAAGTACCCTGTGAGAAGTATAACGCGCGCATAAAAACACGCGCGTATTCGAATGCAACGTTGTGTCAAAATTTCAAAGCAATCGGTTAAGAACTTTCGGAGATTTAAGATTTTGAACAAACGAACGTTTACATTTTTATATATTGTAGATAATGTGAAATGGATACGGGCCGTGTGGTGTGGGCCGGCTTTAGAATGGCACCACCTCATCACTTCCTGTGGCTGTCGTAAAAGGCGACTAATCAAAGCCGTTACCACAAGCCCCGAGAAACTACATCACCTCTAAAAAAGTGGACTCGGCAACCCGTTTGGGTAGCATACTGTTTTAAGGCCATACATCCCTCATGCACAAGACAATGTGTGTGAGGAGGCCCGTGTCCAGCAGTGGACGATAAAAGGGCTGTGCAACGGTGAACGTAACGGTGAAATAGATATTGCTATTATGGTTCAATTAACATAAAAGTTATACATAGATATTAATGCAATGGAATATTTAACGCTTCAAGCAATGACCGACCTTTTTATTGTTTGTCTATTGTTTGCTGGGATGATGTAGGAATCCTAACCGTAAAAGTTAAATAACAATATAGGTAAATAACTAACGGTAATAGAAATCAGATAGTGAAATCATAATTAAAATATCTTAAAACTTACTGCAAGTTAGAAAAGATCTCACTACAATGACGTCACTATGACAGCAGTGCCATTACATCCACGTGTAAATGACAGAGATAGCAATAACTTTTTTTATTTACTTATCAATTTGGTTAACAAGATTTCATTTACATTTATGACGTTCTAAATACTATGTACCTACAGTAAAATCCGCTTATAATGACATCGAAGGGAAGTGACAAATACGTCATACTTAGCGAACGTCATACAAAGCAGAATCCTAGAAAATAAAAAACTTCCTATCATTGTTAGGTATTTAGTTTAATAGAGAGAAAAATTACTGCAAAATGTATGTATCTATAGAACATGTAACATTTTTTAACTTAATCAAAAATAGGAACATATGAACTGGTTAAATATAAAATTTTGTATTGTAATGTATGTACATTACATATTTCTTTACTTTTTATGTACATAAGAAATCAATAATTTTCAATCAATAATATCAATAATCAGAACAGTCTCTAACACTATTTTTGCAAAGAAGACATAATTTCTTATAAATAGGTCATAATAAGCGATATGTCACTATAAGCGAAGTCATTATATCCGAACTTTGTTTCATAGAAGTTTATATGAAAACCAAAACTTCGCACTGCAATATGTCATATTAAGCGGTTGGTCAATATAGGTGGAGTCATAGTAAACGGATTCTATTGAAGTTTCTCTAGAATGCTGATTCTGCGTTCAGCAATATATAAATTTGCACTAGAAGGTAATTCAGCAGTGCTATTGACTAGAAACAATAAGATTGAACATACCCATCAGTCTAACTTCTCTATTTAATTGTATAATTAGCTTATAAAGTGCCGTTTTAATTTATTCTTTATGTTCTTTTCGTTAAGATCTTTTTTAAAATGAGGATCCCACTCGTTTATAAATCCATACTCCCCACCTCAATTATTGTCAAGCTCAAATTCATTTAATTTTCTAATTCATTCGTCAGATTCTTTAAATTTATTTTCTTTTTTTTTATACAAATACATCACTTTCAAGTACCTACATTTAGCTACCCTATTGCACAATTACAATTGCTTTGTGTCGATTTACTGTCGACTGTACTTTATCAAAATCGAATTTGTTGATTTTGAGATCATAAAAATAAACACTGTGACAAATGACTAAAGATAAGAAATCTGTGATACTTTTCTTAATACAAACAAATAATACTAACAATAAATCCACGTCCATTATGATTTCATTTCTGGAGAGATTTTTATCGTAGACTTTCACGCCGCCGACACGAGGTGCCTGTAACCATAACGTTATTGTAACCATTGGAATGGATAAAAATATTGAAAAGAAATAAGTCAAAGAACGAAAAGTGATTTCAAGATTACATTCACTATTATTTTATAGAAGAGATGGCAGATGGACATGGTGGTAAGTGGTCGCTGACGCCAATGAACATCTGGAACACTAGAGTTTAGGTTAGATTCTAGGTTAGTGGAAGAGCCTAAGTTGGCATTATACTCCCTAACTCTTATTAGGAATATAGTGTCTTAAAGATCTCTCTCTCTCTCGTCTATCTCTTTAAGAAGGAAGTGCGGATTAATATAACACCTCGGTGACGAAAGGTGGGATATTAAAATCTGAAGTTGGAATAAGATAGAACAGGTCTTCAGAACATTCTATATTACTAAATATTATGTAATATGGTAAACCTTCAGATGTTCAATAAACAAGCTATATTCAGATATAGCTTGTTTGTTGAAGGGTAGTTACAGAAAGTGTTTGTACACTTTTATACCTAAATAATTGAATACCTAAGTTTTTCAGACAATGAAATTTAATATCATTGCCATTTTATCATATTACTCCAAATTTTGTAAATGCAATGATATTAAATGAATTTCATCTCTATGCAAAACCCAAGCATCGTCTAAAAAAAACTTACGTATAAAATTCTTGTATAGAATAGCCCAAATAAAGTTCACACGATTACAAACTTATTTGTATTTGTAAAGAATTTATTACGGTAACTTTAGTATTCATATTTGTTTTTGGTTTATATTAGGTGCTTACCATGAAATGATCAATTTTATTACTGGCCACTTTGAGTTTCGATATTTTCTGTTCTAATTCGAATTTCAAAATAAAACAAAATGCATCTAACAGTTACGATGTTCTTATTCAGATGGCTCACAATATCAATAACGTGTATGGGTCAAACACCACAAACATTCGCACCGTGCGTCGATGGTTTGACCGTTTCCGTTCTGGAAATTTCGATCTTAAGGATGAGGCCCACAGACGACCTACGTACGACCAAGGTTAATAACGATGAATTAAAGGCTATAGTGGACGATCCATCTCAAAGTACAGCCGAGTTAGCAGCAGAGTTTGATGTGAGTGATAAAACAATGTTGGTTCACCTGCGTCAAATCGGCAAAATAAAGAAGCTCGAAAAGTGGGTGCCGTATGAACTAAACGAATGTTAGCGACAACAACGAAGCAATTTTGAATCGCCTCATGACTTGTGATGAGAAGTGGATCCTGTACGATAGCTGCACACGTTCGTATCAGTGCCTGGATCCAGGAGTTGCAGCCCAACAATGTCCAAAACGCAAGATAACTACGAAAAAGCTACTGGTATTAGTTTGGTGGTCCTGTGCCGGTATTGTCCACCACAGTTTCTTGCGAGAGGGTCAAACGATTAATGCAGATGTGTACTGAAAGGAGATGCTGACGATTATGTAAAAACTGGCAACAAAGCAAACAAATTTGGTTAAACGCTCATCTCCACTTCTTCTTCATGATAATGCTCGCCCTCACACTTATCATACAACCGTTTTAAAACTATAAGAGATGGACCTGGACACTCCCTCACCCACCCTCGACCTTGCCTCGACAGATTTCCATTTCTTTTGAAATTTAGACACATATTTGAAAGGAAAAAAATATTGATTCTGAAGTAGCTAAGAATTAGTATTCTAAGAGTAGCGGTGATTAGGGCTTTTGAAGAATTCATCGATACCCCCCTGTCCACGAGACTTTTGTGGGAGTGGCATCAATAAACTGCCCGTGAGGTGGGTCAATATTTCGAGTAACATAATAACTATTTTTATAACAAAAAAAATGTCAGTTTCTCATAGAAATCGGTCATATCCTATGTAAGCACCTAATAGATTTGTTCTTTAACGTTGTATTTGCGTCACCTAGCCGCCTATTTATTACTTTGATAATAGGCTGCAAAGTAGTTTGTATTCGTTGGGACATTCAATTGGCCTATACTGTAGAACTCAAAACTATAATGACATACAATGGTGCCAAGGATCATGCGTTCAAACTTGAATCCATTCAGTTTGTAATTGGCCAAACTCTCTGCAACTGCCGGCTCAATGTTATCCTTTAGCAGACTGCGTGCATAGTGGTTCACGTTAGGCCACACTTGCAGAATAATCTGCAAAAAAAATTTGTTAATAGGCATTGTTAAATATTTGTTTTTATTTTTCTGTAAAATGTGTATCTAGTACCTACCCTATTAAGCCATTCCGCGCGTTCCACATCAGGAAAGAAGACCTATAAATGACAAAAATATTGACATCAGTACAATGAACAATTGACAATTTTAGCTATAGATTTTTGCTATCTATCCTTCATTACTTGCTAATAAATTTTGTTAACGATTTTTTACTATTTGTTCCTAGATTATACGATAATGACTTGTGTAAGCTTCATTAGTATTCATTATCATAACTGTATTTAATTTAATCAATTTTAGATCGAACTGTGCAATCCAACCGGGCTGGGCGCTCTCGACTGGCCTCGTTACCTCACTCTCACAGAAGACTACAAATGTACTCCATTTCCCACTTTATCATATTCCCTAATGTACGTACGTGTTTCGGTAGTGAGTGAGATATGCCAGTGCCCATTCCCATCCTATCCCTTCCCATTTTCCTAACCTTTACTCCATGTCTCTAAAGGTAGGCATCCGGGAGCCTGCCAACGTTTACCATACTGGAGTGATATTGGCATGTACCGTGGGTATCTTTGGGCGCCAGTATTCACTTACCACCGGGTGGACTGTATGCTCATCTGCCGCCTTCTTTCTATAAAAAAAATCTGTCAAAAGAAAATTATTGGAAATGTTTCTCATACATACATTTCATAAAGGGTCATTAAAGCATTCACTTATACTTACCGAAAATTATGCTAAAAATTCCAATTATCATCTCACCCATGAAGGTAGGTCATCGAGCCTGGCTAAGATTACATCTTTCTCCGATGAAAGAGCAGCAGATTTGGCGAGATTGCGGCGGTACTCAGATTCCTTGCGCCATTGATCCCGCAGAACAGACAGCACGACGGGCCCGATCAACCACGCCACGCTCCATTGCATGTACCCCACCAGGTATACTGCGCCGACTATCGACACCTGCATCGACAGATACTAATCTTTTCAAAATTATCTTTAAAAATTAAGTACAGAGTTTAGAATTGTGATTTAGTCATAGATCAACTAATCATAGGGTTGATGATTTAATCATCAACCCCATAGAGCGAAATCATTAAGCAACACTGGCCGAAAACGACTTTTTGAGCCTAGGTTAATCACCTTTTTTCTCTATTTTTAGACTTACTCTTAAATATGCTTATAGTTTCAGTGTTATAATAATTGAAAACTACTCAAGAAGCATACATAGCAACTATGAACATATTCTAAGGAAAAAGTAGTAAAAATATTTTAATTGCTTTTTATTCTCTTCATCCTTGAAGGTCAATGAGTAAAATATGTACTTTAATTAATTGTAAACTGGCAATTCGTTGACACCGTAATTTTAAGTATCAATACACACAAATTTAGCAAAGTGAAAATTAATTAAGATGACTTTTAGAATTATATCAAACTCAAATACTGCCTGCCCTACATGTAAAATAAATAATCATCATAATCTTTTAAGTATTATTTCTCTAGGATTGAATTGCAAAACTGAAACACTAAATACTGACTAACTGCATGAAATAGATAAATAATTAACAAATTCCTTGACATTTTGTAAGAGTGAAAGTAACTAAGTGATATTTTCTCAATTTTCACCAATAATAAAGCTTTACCGGAAAAAAGTCTATTATTTTATAAATGATCATACAATCTTATTACATTTGAAAGTTGAAAGAAAATCGTAAACGGGATATGTATTAAGTTATGATATTCTTAATTTTTTTTAAACTTTAAACACTAATTAATTTTTAACTTTAGGATTTTGTTACTTAATGACTTTTCGCTCTACGGGGTCGAAATATGGTATACTTAGGTGTATAATGATTAGATACCATACCATTAGACATTAATAAAATCTGCGAAAGTAACATTCCAGTGCTATAGGATGGATAACAATTAGTTATGAATCCCAAAAAAAAAAATATTTTATAAGAAGTTAGAAGTTTATAAGAAAAGTCCACAACGTAAATAAATAATGTATGATGAAATTAATTTATGAAAACCCTAACACCTATTAACTCTAATTTACATATCTTAACCAGTATTATAAATGAGAAAATTGGTTTGTTTTGTTACTTAAATACCTTTGAAAAACTTGAGCAATTAGCTACCAAATGGGTGTATCTACATAGTTCGTGTTAGTTAGCTGCAAATAATAGCCAATATAAAGGTATTACAAAAATAATGTTAAAATATGAATTAGAGACATATAACTGTAAACTTCCATCATTTTTTTGTCTAGTAGTTACAAGAATTTGTATTGATGATGGAAATATGCCATATTCTGTCATAATTAAATAGTCACATATAGTGAAATATTGATTTATAAAGCCCCAACTTGATAAATCATTTGAAAATTTAAATTATTTGGAAAAATTGCTTTTTTTAATATATTATTAAATATTAAACAATAGCATTATCATTCCGAAAGAGTAGAGTTAACAGAAATACTAAACCACAAAGTGCCATTAAAATTCATATTTTAATTCCTGTCCTGTGGGAATATTTTTACTGTATGATGTCATTATTATCTTAGTACCTGTTATTAGCATGCAATGTGAGTACATACATAACACAAAATGTGTCAGGGTTACTGAGGCTATTAAACAAGTTACTCATTAGGTACAGATAAGGAGTGCTGGCTGCTGAGCTCATGGAAAAGTTATTTTCTTTGTTTTTTGATTATGCATGTTTGCATCCACACTATGTATCACTGTGCAAACACAAGTTTCATATTTTGTCATGTCGCATTGAAAGTTAAAATCCTGTAAAATGTTTTATACCTGCTATTAACAACAAATAATAAACTATGTTTTAAGAAATACTTTTAAATAAGCAGATATTTATTGATCATAACTAATAAATTTCATGAAATAAAATAATATAATAAAAATATTAAGTATCAAAAATAAACAGTAAATTTATTAATAAGTTCTATTTTTATTGTACAAATAATGGCTTAATAGCCAATTGATTGGCTATTAAACTTTTTGTTTTCCATAAGGAAATGATAACATTCAAAATGTGGAGGTCATACACATCCTCATCTTATGAATCGTAGAGCATGGACACTTGTTTCAAGGTCATTGATTCATTATAGTAGAACTTCTCAACATTAATTTAAAATATAGTTTAAACAATAACATTTAATATATTTACTGTATGTATTATTATGGTAATTTATATAATTTGGAAATCTCAATAATACTTATATTATTATTAATTTATTTTCATGTCATATATTTTGTATTAGTTAGGTATTTCCAATATAAGATAAAAATATTGTATTATAAAAAAATGATAGCTTGTCGCAGTTTGTTGACGGAACTATGTGTAATGTTTGTTTGGAAAATAAATAAATAAAAAAGAAACATAATAAGATATGTCAACATACCTTTTTAAAAAATCTATAAATCATAGACAGTACACTGACACTATCTTCGCTGGTCAGCGGTACAATAGGTTTGCTGGATGATACCATTTTGTTGTCACTCGCCTGTATTGTGATAAAAGGAAGTTTATAATCAATTATATTATTTAACCTAAAATTTCTCTAACAATCACTCGAAAGCCATTTCCAGAATGGAATATCAGTTCTTAAATATGTAGTTCCCATAAACACCGGCGATAACTGTCTGAGTCACTGTTATTTATAGATTACAGAAATTATAAGAAATTCTTTACTGCTTCAATAGAATAAAATAGCATGCAAAAGGAAGTGCAAAACCATATAAAAAGACGTACCATGGTGCTCGGTGATGTGTTGCGGTTGCGGGTGAATAACCAACTACATCTACACTTATAGTTCTAGAGAGCAAACTAGCAAAAACTAACCGAATGCTAATGTGTTTTCCTGAAGACGCAACATCAGATAATGTAGATTTAAAGTTTAAATAAGCATACCATCAGTAGATAATCTATTTAAATAATTTTGTTTTTTACTTTATAAATAGCTAGAAATTAGAGCAATAAAATATAATTAAATTAGGTATTTTGAAATCCTGTATGTATTTACGAAGCAATAGGTATATAATTCAACAGCTGTAATATAATCAATTATTGTTGACGTTTCAAGATTTTTTCTCTTTATATATGGTAATGGTGCAATTATCACATTCTGCCAGTGTCAAGTTTTCTTCGTAATTATTTAATTAATAATTTCAAAGTCTAAAACATATCCTGTCAATGTTAACTATTATCAAGTCAGTCGCTCAGTAGTCAGTAAATTGTTAGTATGTTTACTGAGGACAGAAAGGACGCCTTGAAAGCACACGAAGAACGCAGTCTCACTCTTTTATTTGGTTATTATTATTACAAACACCACGCACGAAAAACACTTTGAAGTTTAATATACTATCACTATTAAACCACAAAACGCCTAATACAATAATCACTACACACTAATTTTTACAATAATCAAACAAAATCTCAAATTCATTTTTTGAGTTCCCGCCATAAAGTTGACGTTTCATGGTTTCTAATGTCATATTCTCTATGTAAAAAAATAATATAATAATAAAAATAAATATCTATCATTGATGCATTTAAACACTTAAACAAAACCTTGAATATTAAATTGAGCGAATAGTTTTGGACGCAAGCATGACAAGCATCCCTTCCGATACACTACGGCGGCTTAGGGATACGCAAAATTGCCAGTGTCCCATTACCGCCTCTCCTGTCTTCTATCCATAGTACTTACGCTGAAACTAACCGGAAATATTTACGATCTTCATCAACAAACTGAGATTGCATGCTTGGTTTTAGGCCATATATATATTTATGAATATTACGTTTTATGAACGACTAGTGTTTTATTTAGCACTGACCCTTGAATTATTCACTTTCATTAAATATAATTTTACAATATTTAAAACGATAAGTTTTCGCTTCTACAAATCTTTTACAGAATAAAACAGTTTTGAGCGCTTCATTTTTTATTTAATCATAATAACATAAAAGTACAAATGTAGTAGGTACAGATATAGTAAAATGTAAATAAATTGAATTTGCATAATTATTATAAAATGAAATGGTAAATTCAAATTGAATCACAATAATTTCTTATCCACAATTTTATTATACATACACAAACTTAAGTACTGCATGTATTTTTAAAATTACAGGTATAGGTTGTTTATAACAATACATGTATGTTTGTTGATGATGGAATGCTATATTTGCTGTTTTACTGCAAGATAAAAGATATATTTCAATATTGTCCGCAAAATATAAGATATACAATTTTAAAATGGCACAGTGTTTAGTCTTAAAAATGTTAAAAAAGTTCAGTTAAATTTATTATAGCCTTAAATCTAATTAAAAATTGCATATCGACATTGAGGAGAGATTAGTGTGGTTGTATTATAAACAAAACAAACACACCGTAAATGGAATGTGAAGGGAGGTCAGATGTATGAAATGCGTTTTTTACCAATCTCTAGGGATAATCTCAATAAATTCAAAATACTTAATCAAAAAATGTGTAAACATTATTATATAGGTAGATAAAACTAAGAAATAATGCAAAAATGTGAATTAATAAATTCATAAAAGTAATTCAATTAAAACATGGAAAATTAATTTATTTGTAATATATCAATATCAAAAGAGACTAGCTACCAGCTAACTTCAATCAATATGGTTGTATAGTTCGTGCCATTAAGCATAGCAATAGAGAGCATTCACACCTCCCTACTAAACTGATGTATTCGTGTTTATGATAGCGACACCCAACGTTCCTGTAATGAGAGAAAATGGCCACGTTATAGCTATTTTCGCTCATTACGGGGAACAAGTTTCGCTATCGTAAACACGAGTACATTAGTTCGGGGTGAAAGTCGAGGCAATGACCGCTATTGCCATGCTAAATGGCACAGAGTATCGTATTCTTTCGTAATATGTATAGGGTACTCAGGAGAAAACAAAGAAACTCTAGTGTTGTGAAAATGAACCGAACCTTAACCGTTTTAAACTTGAGCTTTTAACCACAAGGATTTTAGACCATTAAACGTTAAAAACTTGGACTAAAACGCTTACTAGCTTTTAACAGTCGAATCTTAAAAGATTCATTAACGCTCAGCCAGAATTCGAGCTTACAGCGTCAGCGTTAATTTTTACCACCCTACTTCTATTATAATAAGAAAAACAATCTAGATAACGTCTAGTTCTAGAGATATAATTTATTTTCCTACATTAAACAATATTAATTTTTCGTAAGTACACTAAATCTAATATAATTTACTGGTAAAAATGCACTGAGTTTGTGGTTGAACGATTATTTAAGCGTACAAAACAATCGTATAAGGAAATTAGGAAATAACCGAATCGCTAACGTGGACGCACGGAATTGTGTAGTTTGTGGTTTTCCAAAAACAGTGGCGCGAGTTTCCGAATACCGTGTATGAACGAGACAGCAGCATCAGTACATTCAGAACGGCTCCACGTTCACTTTGTGGTGTTATGAATTTTCGTTACTTCGTTAAAGAAATTAATTTATTTTGTAAAAAAAGTAAATAAATCCAGCATATACCTATTAGTGTGACATTGGTGTGAAAGTAAGGCCAGAAAGCGAAGTTCTTTGATTTCATTTCGAGTATCCCATATACTAATAAGGCACAAGATAAAATTATAATAACAAATAAATTCAGTACATTCTTATATAAATAAATTGACTATCTGATTGTAAATATTACCTCGTTCAGGGAGTTAAACTATTATGGTAATTTACTATTGAGATCACATTTTTCATGATTTTTACTTTAAAATAAAGAACACTGCAATCTCTCTTGGAAATAAAACATACAATTCTGTACATACAACTTATGATATAAATATTATTCGCATTCAGTTCAATTCACTGAACAAGGTATTTGACTTATATTTTCCTTACGCTAATAAAATTGGTACTATATAAATACGATATTTATAAATTGTGCTCTAAAATAGTAATATAGTAAAAAACAAGCTAATGCTCCATAAAGCCCCGTATTCACTGGTGAATATTTGTTTATAGGCACTGCTGAAACAGTCACGTTTCAGTTTACGAGTGTGGACGTGTTCGAAGCAGCGTTTCGATTTAGTGTCGGAAAAAGAAAAGGTTTTTAAAATAACAGAACTTTATCAGTCACGACGACTTTTATGAGATGGCTTTTAATCTCTTCTCTTTTTAAAAGCTAGTTCCGAACTCACCACCATTTCCTTTTCTTTCGACTACCTGATGTTGTCGTATTTAGATACATATCACATAACAAGACTACCTACTTTTGGTCCTAGAAACATCTAGGTGATGTTTCAGTAACAGCTCGTAAATTATACCCAATATTTATCTATTTAACGGGTCTTAACGCGAATGTTTACCTTATTTATTTTATTTATTCGACGTTTCGGTTGGGTTGCGCCAACCATGGTCACGAGCAGTCAGCTCGTGAAATATTTGCGTTAAGACCCGTTTAAATAGATAAATATATGTGAAAAAACGCGAAAATCTCAAATGTTAAATTGTGCCCAAATCATAGTTTCTTAGTGAATGCATTGCTCTAACGAGCCAAAACTGCGATATTCATCGCACTCAAAATTACAACTCCCTACTATAATTACATGCATTGTGATGTACCCTCATTTGTATAAAATGTCTATAAAAACACCCTGCATTCTCCACTGGTATAAAATAACAAAAAGTTTCGCTTACAATTATAACAAAATCACCAATAGGTTCGCACATTTGGGCTGAATTACTAAACGAGCGATTATCGCTCGTCGACAATCGATGATTTCGAGGAGTTTCTTTGTGTATTATGAAGATAGTAGAAGTTGCACTATATCTAGATAGTGAAAGGGCGATTTAGATGTTTTCGAAATCAGTTTAAATGTAGTGTGATGTCTAGCAATGGTGGCGAGACTGGAGGATATTTATATTTAATTAACAAAATTGCCAACATAAGGAAATTAAATTCTTAACAAATACTTATATAGACAAGCAATCCAAAAAATCGATAGGGGAAATATTTCGTTTGTAAGGATATCTTGCAATCGCCCATCTCTAATGTGATAATGCTAAGTATAGCCTCCAGTTGGCACGTAAACGATCGATTTTGCCACAAGGGGGCGGTATGAAGCAATCTGAAAATGTAAAACACGTTCTGGTATTGTAAAGTGTGGGGGTGTGCGTTTACGCGGCAAGCTGTTTGACCTCGGTTTGCATTCACGCGGCAAGCTGCTTCACCCGCTCGAGCAGCGCGTCGCAGGTCTTCTTGGCGTCGCCGAGCAACATAGCGGTGTTGGGGTTGTAGAAGATAGGATTGTCCACGGCCGCGTACCCTACGCCCATTGAACGCTTCATTACTACCACCTGCACAAGTGTAAAACACATCTACATTATCGATATTGTGCTGGCGTTGTGATGTCGGCAGATTTTAGAATAGCATCACCCCATCTCGTTGTATATGATATAAACAATATGTATGAAAAATGTAGCAAATTTTTCATACAATTGAATTAAATAGATTGATTTAAAAAAAATAATAAAACTTTTATATCACTTCTCAAAATCATGAATAGAATCACATTTACTCTTCAGAAATACATTTGACACAGCCTGCATATTTTGGTTCCATTTACTAGGATCCCCTAAAAAAATCCTCCGGGGGATCGCATCTGCATTCACCAGTTCATTAGGAACTCCCGGGGAATCGACGGACACCCGGTGGTTCACCAGGATCCCCCAAGCTACGATTTTAAATAGTTCAGAGTTACACAGTTTTGATGTACCTTTTTATTTTATGTCTTTTATTACACATGTCTTAGAACTTATAATATTTTTTAAATCTAATGTAATATGACCTTTAGCTAGGGAGTATAAATTATACTTAAAAATTATATTCTATGTAGATTCCCATTTTATTTTTTTATAGAATAGATGTTCAGTTGGTACTTCGGGGCACCGGCCTAGAGGTGAAAGCAGTATTCCAAGTGGGGTCTAACTTGAGCTTTATAAAGCGACAAGTGTTGCCCCGGAGTGAAGTACTGCTTTGATCTATTCAGTACACTGAGCTTTTTACTAGCAAGTTTTGTCTTGCTCGCCAAATGACTCCGAAACTGGACTTTGCTTGAAATATCGACGACGCCCAGGATCCCAAAACTCTCAAAGATCTTGAGAGGAATGTTCTGAGATCGTGGTGTCACGACAAATGGCGGTTTCACAAATGGCAAATCTTACTTAGCGGTGAATGCACAAACTTGGGGCTTGCTGGGGGTTAACTTGGACTAAGTTGAATTTACCCCAATTAGAGACTCTGTCTAAGGAGTTCTCGATTTCAGACACAAGCCTTACGCGACTCTCTTCCACCTCGGCCCTAGAGATATTAGCACGGCCCTTCGTACTGTCGTCTGCATAACAACGCATGTTACCGACTTGTAACAGAAAGTAAAGAAACAGAGTAGGAGTAATTGACATGGTGTCGGAGCAGCTACCGTCAACAACGACTTTGATGCTCTGTCCAGCCAAAAACTTTGCAAAAAAAAACGCAAAGCCATTTGCATAAGCCCTCGGGTAACCCGAATGATGGTAACTGGGAAAGCATTGCTTTGTGCCAGACCCGATCAAAAGCGTTTGCGATGTTAAGCTAACGGCTATAGTCTCACCTCTACTCTCAATGGTGTCAGCTGTCGGTGTGTAAAGTACACTAAAAAATCGCCAGCTGTCCGATTATAACGAAATCCGTACTAGCGATCGCTTAACAGCTGGTGATCTTCTAGGTACCCAAGGAGTTGTACGTTAATGGCACTTTCCATCACCTTGGAGTAGGGGAGCTTATCGCTATTGGCCTGTAATTGACCGGGTCGGTACGATTGCCTTTTTTAGGCAACGGGTGTACGTGAGCTACTTTCCAAGTTTTCGGGAAGCGTCGCGAGGAGTAAGAGAGCTTAAAGAGATCAGAGTTTACCTGATCCTCGCATCACCATGTCACGCCCATGAGCATGGAAGACTCAGCGAGCGCTGAGTCTTCCGGCTCAAATCTTTGTATAAATCAAATAAAAATATGCGGTAAGAGTACTTAAATCCAAAAGTAAAAATTACATAATTACCTGTTGCGCATTCCACACCTTGAGCACAGGCATTCCGGCAATGGGCGATTCGGGGTCATCTTCAGCGGCGCTGTTCACCGTGTCGTTAGCGCCTGAACAATTATTGAAATTTATTTTTTTATGTCACATTATGTTATAGGCTCAGATAAATTCTAAGGCCTAAGGCCGTGCTTTGCTAATATTTAGACAGTATCGTTGCAAACTAACCTCTATGCAGTCTGCATGGTGCTATAAAACATGACTAATTCTAAGACCGAGAATCGTTTATTTATCCGGACCTCAGGTTTTTTTTTATAAAAAAATAAGAGTATAATACGTTAATTTCTTGACAAAGGTACGGTTGAAAAAAATAATTGTTGTACCAATATCCATAATTTGATACGCATGACTGTGACGTGATATCATAAATTTAAATATTATTTATGTCGATGTTTCTTTAAATACAGTTACAGTTAAATAAACAATAAAGGAGAGTGGCTCAACAATTAAATATTGTGACTGTATATTGGTGGAATTATTACAATGGGCATTTCTCCATATTCCACGTCGTGTGCACGCAAATATACACAAATAATACAAATCCAACAAGTGCATAAAAAGTACGCCAAAGTTATTAGAACATCGGTAAATCAAATAACAAGTCGAGCCCATCTATTAATTAGAATTTAACGGACTGTTACTGTAAAAGTTTATTTAGTGAAGCTATAAAAAAACAGGTTGAATTCCGCAGGAGAAGAGACCACGAAGCAGGTCTCCAAAGAGATGGACCGACTGATCGAAGACTGGGGAACATGTGATAAAATCAAATGGAGAATTGTATAATCATTGGAGAATGGAGGCATTAAGCTCGCTCTTTGTACCATAATGTGTAATAGTTTTTTTAAATAAACTAAAGATAAAAAAGGGGAAAATATCAAGACCCACAACAGATTGTAGCGTTGTAGAGAGTAAAGCATCTTAAAATTTGAAATTTAATCTTCGTCCTCGTCCCGTGCGATCTAATGTATCAATAAATTTCGTTGACGGACTATAATATCCAAGTAACAAATTAAATGTAATCCAAATAAATGTAACAGATTAGTATATACCAATGACCATGACGAGGTCAGTCTCGGGGAACTCGTCGTTGATCTCCTCCATCTCGAACACGTCGTCGTAGGGCACGCCCGCCTCGGCCAGCAGCACGTTAAGCTGTCCCGGCATGCGGCCTGCAAGTAACATTGTATAATATCAAACTATACTCCGTGCCATTTAGCATGGCAATAGCGGTCATTGCCTCAACTTTCACCCCGCCTCGAACGTGGCTGATACCACGATACACTGGCGACAGCTATTTTCGCTCATAACAGGGAGCATTTGCAAGTGTCGCTATCGTAAATACGAGTACATTAAAGTTAGGCCGTCGCCAGATTACCGATTTGACATATGTCAGATTAATGTAACTAGTGAGTGATGTGACTATAGACAATCGTAGCAGTAGCATTAAATAACAGATTTTATTTAATTATTAAATTTATTTATTTAAGCATTTTATTAACAGATAATGATAATACTTTTGTTGATGTGATAGAATAATGAAAACGGAAATAAAAACATGCCATTGTGGTTAAAATATGTTTTATTCAGTATTTTACACTATTGTGAATCAGAATTACGTGAACTACTGCTATCGTCGTCACTATCAGTTACTTAAATAATTATTTCATTGTCAATTATGGAATCAATCTTAATATCGCGGTCATAGTCGTCCAAAATTATTTTTCTTGTTTTTTCAACTACTTTCGCCCAGTAGTCTTTTCACAAGCTTCATTTAGCAGTTTCAACATTTTATTAATACTGAATGGCGGAGCCGCATTGTGGCGAGCTGCCTAACCTGTAATATATATATATAAAATATATTTATTATCTGATGCTAACTTTTTAGTCTTTGTGTAGGATAAATCTGTGCCATAGCACCAAATACATATAACCGACTGATTGACATATTAAATAGAATAGAAAATCTTTATTTGACATCAACACACACACATAAATCAAGATATTTATTATATATCACAGTGTTTAAAATGATAAAGAAAATCAATTTGAACATTTACCATTAATTCGGGCCCATATTAACTCAATGGCATTGTACTGACAATGGTACGGCGGGGTTCGGAGAACGCGATGTCCGTGTGCTAGAGCCAGTTCGTCTATCTCGTATCGCACTTTTGTCTCTTTGTTCTCTTTCACTAGTTTTATCAAGTCTGTTTTCAGCATCTGGACATTGGTTTCAATGCCGTTTTTTCAAGCCAGGCAACCAGTTCTGCTTTTTTACTTTCTGGGTAGGCGCTTTATCCACCTGCATGGTATGGTATGAAGAATAATGGACAATTAAAATAACTGAAGGCTCCGGCAGGTTGGGTAATAATTGATGTTCAAACCACTGTCTAAGTGTCAGCATTCATCTCCTCATGGTAATCAGAACTGCACTTTGACTCGAAAGCCAGCAACGCGTTCTCCACGAAGCCGGATCCAGCAGAACCGGAGTGACAGATAATTATAATCAGTCGAACTCCTTTGCACATTGGCACTTTAGATGTGGAAGCTTTCATGCCGTCGGTCCACCGAGGGTGAAACCGTGTGGTTCGCATTTAACAACGTCTCATCAATATACACCACGTTTTCCCAATATGTAATTATCTTCGCTTCTTAAAAATTGGTTTCTTTTCAGTATTATCTCAAATCTTGCCATAACAATTTTTCTCTTGTCGGTTTCTTGTATTCAAAGCCAATCTTTTTTAATATTTGTGACAATGCCATATTTCCTTCACTAAATAAGCCAATCTCTTTTAACGACATCAAAACCATCAAAAGCTCTGTTCGGAAATTTATTACTTGAATAATGATTGTAAATATGGTTTCTGATAGCGTTTGTATCAAAATTGTCAATATCCGTCACGGGCTTTGTTCTTCTCTTTTTCTTTGGTATCCGTAACACATTTTCCTCACTCTACAGATTGGTCCAATTTTTCTTTATTTGATGTTGAAAAGTGTTTTTATACCGATTCCAAGCGCCTGAGAAACGCGCTCTTGTACTTGGGTGATAGGCACCAAAGGTCCGTCATTTTGCGACTCACGCTCGAAATAGTCCTGTAATTTAATTATAAGCTTCGCGGCATTAGCTATATAAAGTTTGTCCACGTTTCGCCATTTTTATGTACTAAAACAACACGTCTAAATTACTAAGCAGAATCAGAATCCAATTTCGCGCCAAGATCAACGTAATAAGCAGGAATAACAATCAGATAACCGGGTCAAAAAACACCACACAACAGCAAATACTGAGGGAACGTAATCTGGGAACGAGTACTACTGACGGACGACTAATTAACTGACTGTCTTGCAGACATTAAATGGAGGCGCTAGTGCAGGTTGGGGTGACGATAGTTAGGCCAGTGATACCGTTTTCTACGGATTGGTTCTGTCACAGCTTAATATTAGACTTAATCAAAGCACACAAAAGTAATCGAATTAGTAAATTCATACACTTCTAACATTTTACTCAGACTAAGTTACAAATATCCGGTATTGGTATTCAGTATCTTGAACTACATCACTATCTTTAAAAAACAAAAAGACATAACATTGTAACAGCCCGTCACGGATTGAAAAAATAATAGTTTTCGTAGTTATTTATTTAAGATTTTTCGCTTTCGTACGATTATTTAGGGCTCCAAACAATTACGTTTAGTGTATATTTTGGCTAACCTAACTCTATCATTTTGGCGTGAAATTTATTTTGAGAGCACGTATTAACGATGAAAATATATTTGTACAAATTTGTACGCCACTTCAGTTATCTCAACCAACTGTTCATGAACTGTCAAATCGGTAATCTGTCAACGGCCTAACTATAGTAGGGAGGTGTGAATGCTCACTATTGCCATGCTAAATGACACGAATTATAGCTGTTGCCCGGGGCTTTGTTCATGTGGATCCAATTGCGTTTAATTGTCGCGTGGTAAGAACAGCACAAATTCAAACTTGTGATCTATGTGATCAACCTTTCTCTATATGGAAAAACACACGTACATTTATCCAATTTAAGCTGACATATTAAAAATCAAATTCAAATTAATTTGTCTTCATTGTATCTTCAAAATAAATTAGTGAAAGTTACCTGCGACAGGGTGGATGGCGAAGCGTACTTTCTTCCCCATTGTCTTCAGAACGCTCACCAGCTCTGCGATTGGGTATTGCGCTTTGGCCACGCACAGACCGTAACCTGTGAACAAATACGCTTGATTATTTATTTCTTTATTTTGTATACTTTAGTGCCGGTCTACAACATGTACAGATGAAAATATTACCACATGTAATAATTATAAATATCATACATAATATTACATATACAGTGGAGAGTGTGGAAACTCGATTATCCTGATCTCAGTTATACGGATTCGCAATTATTCGAACTGCCGACCGCGGCCGAATATAATTCAATCTATTAAAAAAGGTGATATTGGCCGTAAATTAGGCGATAAGTAAGGAGGAGGTACTTCTACAATATCAGATATAAAGAAGAACACCGATTATATTTTGAATGTATTTAAACGAGCATTAAAAATACTAAATGTAAAAAATATACTTCCTTTTGAATCATTAGTACATAATCATGTTATGATAGATACGAACGGCGATGATCTTGCATGTATTCTTTTACAGAATTATGTTAATATAACTTTTGGACCAATAGTAATAGGCGTATTCTTGATTTAGTTTTGAATATTGTTTTCGTTCTTTTGAAATATATACCTAACTATATTTACCTATATTTTGTTTTTTCTACAAATTCAATTAACCGGATTTTCAATTACCCGAATGACCAATAACAGCAATTAGTCCGGTCAATCTAATCTCTAGTGTAATTACAAAAAACAATTTATGCTTATGTACTTGTCACTCTCCCACTAATGTAGACCTTAGAGACATAAATGTACGCACAAAGACCGGCTTCCACAATGTACGAGATGAATGTTCGTGCATACAAGACCGATATGTATATACAGTCATTAAAAATATTAAAGTCATTAACGGTATTCTAATTTAAATGCTTTTGTATATACAAAAGATAATTCCTATGTAAGCAAATTTGAACTTTAATCGTTAAAAATGTTAATCGTTAAAATGTTAATAGGCGGTACGTCATCAACGATAAACGAACTTATAAATAACTTTTACGAGTGTGTATTGCGTGGTCTCTGACCAGGTGTGATGATGATGTTGGCGGCGCGCTGCACGAGCTCGGCCACCGCGTCCACGTTGAGCTCGGTGTGCGTGGCATCGGCCGGCCGCGCCGACCCGCCGCTCGTCACGCCATAACCGCCCAGGATCACGTTCGGTAGCGAACGGTTCATCGCCTGCCACAACACACCATACATAAGGTTAGATAAAAGGTGACAGACTCAGCCGCGCGCGTCTGTCGCAGGGCTCGGAAGGTGCCCCATACATTTTTATACAGCTTAATACTGTCGTTGCAAGAGTCTCGGCGTCAGTGACGCCCGCGTCTGTCGCTGCAGATACGACCCACAGAAGGTATTAATATATTCTAGGTGGCGCCAACCGCAAATAGAACATTGTAAAACAAATTTGTTGTTTCAGTTAGAGCAACGAATATGAACGTTAAAGTCACAACTGAACATTTTTGTCAAATGGTGAGCATTTGCTCAGTAGACAAAAATTTTAAATTATAACCGCTCTCCCGTGTGCGAGGGACATTCGTCATACAGTTATAACTGTTATAAATGTAGATAATACAATATAGAGTTACTAACAGGTAAGTGTATTGAGTTAGTTGAGGTTCGATTTCCGTTATGATCTGCTAGCTATTATACACTGACCTTGCACATAATGTAGGAGAGGATAGCTCCGGAGCTGCCGATGAGCGCGCCGACGATCGTCATGAGCGAGTTGTTCAGCATGAAGCCCTCCGCGCACAGCGCCCAGCCGGAGTAACTGTTCAGCACCGTGATCACCACGGGCATGTCGGCACCTGCACCACACACACCAATTATAATTGAATGAATGAAAATTTTAATGATTATATTCCTGTTTTAAAATACGCTTTAAGTTTTTTGAAAGTAACAAATGATTGAGCAAATTATAAATTTTTGAGGTGAAAGTGTATAATAGAGTACGGGTTCCGTCATAATCAGGCAGCTTTACACTTGGTACGTCATAATCTTGTGTACTTTACACACCGATGGGCTGACGCCATTGAGAGTACAGGTGAGACTATAACCGTTAGCTAAGACATCGCAAAGGCTTTTGACCGGGTCTGGGAAAACGCACTGCCAGCCTTCAGGTTACCCGAGAGATTATGCAAATGCCTTTGCATTTTTTTGCAAATTTTTTGGCTGGCAACGACTTTGATACTCCAAAGTCGTTGCTGACGGCAGCTGCTCCGACACCGTGTCAATTAATGCTAGTGTCCCGCAAGGCTCTGTGCTTTCTCCTACTCTTGTTTCTTTTGCATATTAACGACACGTTACAAGTCGGTAACATGCGTTATTGTGCAGACGACAGTACTGGGGAAGCTTTGTATAAAGGTCGTGCGAATATTCTTTGGGCCGAGATGAAAGAGACTCGCGTAAAGCTTGTGTCCGAAATCTAGACCTCCTTAGACCGAGTCTCGAATTGGGGTAAACTTAACTTAGTCTAATTTAACCCTAGCAAGACACAAGTTTGTAGATTCACCGCTAAGAAAGCTCCATTTGTCGTGGCACCTCGATTTCAGAACATTCCTCTCAAGATCTCTGAGAGTTCTGGGATTCTTGGCGTCGATATTTCAAACAAAGTCGAGTTTCGGAGTCATCTGGCGAGCAAGACAAAACTTGCTAGTGAAAAGCTTGGTGTACTGAATAGAGCAAAACAGTACTTAACTCTGGGGCAATGTTTGTTGCTTTATAAAGCTCAAGTTACACCCCACATGGAGTACATGGCTCACACCTCTGGGCCGGTGCACCGAAGTACTAGCTGGACCCTCTTGACTCCGTTCAAATACGCGCTATCTGAATTGTCGACGATCCCACTTTTACGGGAGTTTTAGAAACGCTCAGCATTCGTAGAGATGTTGCAATTTCTCTGCGTTTTTTATCGCCTTTATAATGAGAAATGTTCTGAAGAACTGTTCAATTTGATGCCAACTTCGGGTTTTTACCATCGCACCACTCGTCATCGTCGTGCAGTTCACCCGCGCTTCCTTGACATAGTCGCTGCGTACAGTGCGGTCAAAAAGACACTATACGGCGAACTCGAAAGTGTGGAATGAATTGCCAGCTAAGGTATTTCTGTTACGCTACGATATGGGGCTCTTCAAGAGAGCTGTGAACAGGATTCTGCAAGGTCGGCAGCACACCCGCTAGCCCCCTGGTGTTGCAGGTGTCCATGGGCGGCGGTGACGACTTACCATCATGTGGCTCGCCCGCTATCATAAAAAAATATAAAAAACAGAGTATAGCTAGGTAAACAAACCACCTACAAGTGCTGCGAGTACTAAAAATAGCTTCTTTAGTGCATATTGAAAGATTTTGAAGAAATTTTGAAAATTTGAATATTCAATCAACTTTTAGTATTAGCCTAATTTGTGCCTCAGACGAAAAATCTAAACACACTTTGTTCCATGGAATATAGTTTACTACAGCTTGCAGCCCAAAGAATATGTCAGTAACGTTAGGCTACGACACTAATTCCGATGACAGCATTTAGTGCCAGCCCCTGTACGCAACTGAGCACGGCGGCCGCAGGCGACACAAGTAGCTAGTCAGCGACCTTTGGTGTCTTACTATAACCATATTACGTCCAATAGCAGCAGTTAGTGTAAACTCCCTGTATGCTTATGGACACGACCGCAGAAAGCAATGTCAAGCCGGTTGCTTACGGAAACACCAATAAATCTTCACATAAACCTAAATATCCAGTTAATAACTGTGTTATAGTCTAGTTAGAAAATAATAATAGTAGTATGCCGCTGAGCACGGCGGTCGCAGACAACAGTAGCGAGCAGGCGATGTCGAGAAACTCCAATTATTTACAATGCAGCCCAAACACCTAACTAGTGACCGTATTTTTCTACAACAATATTACCTCCGATAGCAGCCGTTAGTGTGAACCCCTGTATATCGTTGAGCAAAGCGGCAGCAGACAATAGCGGAAAAGAACTCAACTTACTACTACATCCCAAACGCCCAGCTAGTAATCGTGTTTTCCTACAACAGTATTACCTACGATAGTAGCAGTTAACGTCAGTCCCTGTATACCGCTGAGTACGATGGCCGCGAACATCGCAACGCACCCAGCTGCGTTCGGGAACGCCTACAATTCTAATTGTAATACTTGTAATTGTAACGCCTAATTTGGGCTGTGCTACTAGCACAGCCCAAATACTAAGAAAAAATCTGTACTATAGTGATTGTCTGCTGTGGGCGCAGACAGCAGCGTCAAGAGGTCAAGCGTCAAGAGCGTATCACAGTCCAAATACCCAGCTAGAATCCATACTATAGTGTTTTGCTACAATAATATTACCTCCAATAGCAGCAGTTAATGTCAGTCCCTGTATACCGCTGAGTACGGCGGCTGCAGATAGTAGTGGCAAGCCGGGTACGTCCGGGAACGCCAACAAAGCGCCGCCGCAGCCCAGCGAGCCCACGAGAAGCCCCGCATTGATCGCGTGTCGACCGGGCAGCAGAAGTGGTGCAGACGATAGAGAGCCTTGTAGCTTGCCGTATGCCACTAGAGATCCACTGAAAACGTTGGTTTTGTTAACAAATCGTCGCCTAAGTGTGCTAAACTGATAACGCCATTCTTGGATGAAATTAATTTTTGTTATGAATAGAAAGGGAAAAAGTACTCTATAGAATCGTCAAACTTGGAACTACGTGTAATGGTCCGAAATCGCTGTTTTCGAGCCTCAATAATATCTGCTAACTTCACTAATTTTAATTACGCGAAAATAGTGCTAACTCTATTCGGTGCCATTTTCTGGGCGAGTAAGCAGCTTAAGTGTACGCCCCGGTCAGTTAAATATTTATTTTTGAACACTATTGAGATTTTGGTTTCATGTCTGTTACAATGACTTACCATTGTAACAAACACCAGACATGAAAGACATGAAGACTGATCTTTATTATTTTCATAAAATTATTGTATACATTTGCGTTTTCCCACATCAAACCAGAAGTTTTAATGCACTCTTTTATAATGGTAAGTAGGTACTAGTTTTTATTATTTTCATAAACTTATTGTATACATTTGCGTTTTCTCACACCAAACCAGAAGTTTTAATGTACTCTTTATAATGGTAAGTAGGTACTGGTCTTTATTATTTTCATAAACTTATTGTATACATTTGCGTTTTCCCACACCAAACCAGAAGTTTTAATGCACTCTTTATAATGGTAAGTAGGTACTGCTTTATTATTTTCATAAAATTACTGGATACACTTGCGTTTTCCCACATCAAAATAAAAATTTTAATGCACTCTTTTACAATGGTAAGTACAGGTCTTTTTTATTTTCATGAAATTATTGGATATATTTGCGTATAATGTTATTTTGGGTCGGTATCATAATGTCTAAATCTCAAAAAGACCACATCTACAAAAAGTCTACATCTCTGAATGTCTGAATCTGAAGGTGGCAGAAAGACTGGATATCAAAATGACTACATCGTGAATTGACTAGATCACAATAGGCTGGCTAAGTAGCAAATGACTAGATTGTATATTGTTTTTGGAAGTACAGTTGGGTTGGTTATTATGCCAAATGAAAATGCTTTGGTACAGATTTAGTCATATATATAGATATTACTTGCGGTCTGTATAAGGCGTAAATACAACTCAGGTGTATTACACTCAATATAGAACTCAGGTGATTTCTAAATTGTATTTACGCCTTATCAACAAATTTCAAAATTACTTTGTCCCAAAATGACTGATATTCTAAATGGCATAAAATAACATAAAAATAACTTTCATCATACTAACAAAATAACGATACGAAGCATGACGTCAAAATAGCAAATTGTCAAGAAATCCAATCGGCAAAAAGCAAATTGTCAAAATTTTTTCTTTCATAATACATAAATTGTCTTGTTTAAAATGCAGTTTTCTCATTTTTACGACTTTCTGAGTTAAATCACTTTGAAAGAACTTTTGGATTATTTCGACATAATCTCCAATAGCTATTTTCTTGTCATTTTGTGATCTTGACCATTATTTTTGACAATGGAACCGAACAATGGCACAGAATGTTCTTTATAATATCGTATTAACAGTGTTATAAAATAATTTTAAGTACCACTTTATTGAACAACTGACTTCAAACAGTTTACTTTAATGTCTGTTTATGCGATCGATATTTGAAGTTGAAATAGTCAGTATTGACATTAATATGAAGTTTGGATGACAACAAAAAACACAGTATATCATATCATTATCATCATATTCACTGTACGTCATGTGGAGATTTAGTCAATCTGAAATTTAGACCATTTGAAATCTAGTCAAATCGAGATTTAGTCATAATAGTTACCTAGTCATTTCGAGAAAGAGACGTTATTTTGGTAGTGATGTATTTGAAGTCCCTTCCAGTGCGTCAGGCAATAAAGCCTTGTTAGCTTTTTAATAATTTGGTTATAATGCTCTCTAAAAGTAAGTTTTTGTTATCAAATATTATACGTAAATCTTTTATTTCCCTAACTTCTTCAAGTGGTTGATCATTTGGTTTATATGTGGTCCACAGCTCTTGGCGCCTTTTGGTAAACTTTATGCTTGCATTTACTTGTGTTTAAGGGTAACCTATAAATGAAACACCAATTGTTTAAACGATTTAGATCATATATATCATATATCAATATGATCATATACTCATATTGATGGTTTTGTATGCTCGTCTGCCGCCTTCTTTCGATAACAAAAACACATACATACATATAGGTCGAACAGAGAAGCGCCATTTTTAAAGTCGATTAAAAGGTAGAAATGGGGAGTATCCGAGTATATAACCTGTGGTTATGTTCGTCATTATTGTTCTGTACTTGTAGGTAACCGTACAATAACATTGTATGGGTGCGTGCACCCGTTGTACGCTTATATTGCGTACAGGCGTGCATTCATAGTAGTGGCGACGAGGTTGTTAACACTGCGATATCGCAGTATTTATATAGCAATACTTTATATCGTTATATTTGATGTAACATTTTTACAAATAAGGCAATATGTGTGTCGTGTCAAGCATAATGTGTCTCACGTGAATGTGATGCCGCCGATGTATGTGCCGAGGAAGAGCGCCGTCTTGAGCGTGGCGGCGGTGGGGTCGAGCGCCATCGCGGGGAACTCGTGCATATAAGTCGCCACGCACGTCAGCACCGCTGCCATACCCACCAGGCTGCCACACACACAATATGAAAAGTTCACTAGGTTTAGAACTTCAGAATTTGCCGTATTTAAATAAAAATATACGGTAACTCATTACGTATAGTGAAAAAAAGTTTGAAATCCGTTGGAAAATGACCAAGATACGACGGCCACACTGAAAGTTTCCGGGATGAATAAGAACGAATGGCCAAAAATCAATTCATTGTTTCTCAAAATATTCTCCGTGAGCGTCAATACACTTTTTCATACAAATAAACCAATTTCCATAACATTTATTCCACTCCAGCGTGGTGACCACGGAAACATGTTTTTCATACTCTTCGACAACCTCTTCTGGCGATGAAAATCGTTGACCGCGTAATTGGTTCTTAATTTTTGGAAACAAGAAGAAGTCACAAGTCGGGGCTGTATAGAGGATGGCTCATGAGTTCTACGTTTTTCAAAGTCGTTTGTCTGTTTCGCCGTGTGAGAGCTGCCATTGTCATGGTGCAAGGTTATGCGGCGTTTACGGTTGTTTTTATGGAGTTCGTCAATAACTTCCGGCAAGCAAATGGTCGTGTACCTATCAGTATTCACGGTACGACGAGTACGACGATTCACGTGGCTACTGTTGCTCCAAAGCAATAGTAGCCACGTGTCGTTTTTATTAAAAAAAGAAGCGATCATCGGTTTCGCGGCACTTTGCATACGCGCAAGTTTGGTGGGATTCGGCTCATCTTGAAAGACCCAAATGGTCGATTGTTGCTTTGTTTCGGGATCGTAGCTATAAATCCATACATGTCAGCATTTTCTAGTAATTCACTAACGCATATTTAAATTCCAAAAAAATCCTCACAATATACAGTTAATCTTTCAAATTTGCAGTTTCAATTTTCAAATATTTATAACTTTATATAGTTAATGGTACTAAACACCGTGAATCGGCCTTTGACTATCTTTAATAACTGATTCATAATTCAACAAAAAAATGAATGATTTTAATAAAGTTTCAGTCATTTTAACTTACTCTTGGCTAGTTAAGGTTATTTGACTGCCGTACCTGTGGAAGCCAGCCACAAGCTGCGGTAGGTCTGTGATCTCTATCTTCTTAGCGATGGTGCTGCCTAGAAGTCCGCCTATGCCCGCCACGGCTATCATCTGCGCCAGTACTTCTGCATTGGGCGTCAAAGCACCTAGCGTCGCCGCGATCCCACTCGTCACACCGATCTAAAACCAACCATATATCTACTGAATAAGGTTTACTTTCACTTAAGCTCGTTAGAATTAGTAGTTGGACTTTGTAAAAACCTCATATTACTAAAGAATTCATCAAATATCCACAATAGAGAAGCGTGCAGAACCCGAGTTGCCACGTTACGGTGATGCATGTTTAATGGTTAATAATAGCACTTAATATAGCACCCGTTCATACTCAGAAACGGACGCATATATACCATTGAGGACTATAACAAAAATACTACACTGAATGCAGCTATATTTCTATTTAATTTAAATACAAAAATAACCAATAGGAATGCAGTAGGTTTGTCATTGTAGTCATTCTGTCTCACTGCCTTTACAATGGTCATCAGATCGAAGCTAAGGCCATCAAGATTACAATGAGCGGGTCTCGGGCTGAGCCTTAGCTACGCTCAATATTCGTGGAATTAATTTATGGACGCCTTTCTAATCATTGGTTATTTCATTTTTTAAATTTAATGCATGCTGATTTTACAACGTCTTTAGCAAGTATAGTTTAAAGTTTTCAATCATACATTTGGATTTCCCCACAATTTTACAATACACAATGAAAGGAAAACATGTATTTAAAAAACGATTGTATATCTTATTTTCCCTATCATTGACATACAATGTTAAACAAAGATAGTATCATAGTATCATATGTTAACATAGTATCATCGTCGTTGGAACACTTTTGTTTGATACCCACTTGCATAAATTAAGTACTAGGCAGAAAATCGTTCCAATAACAAACTTTTTGCGTTCAAAAACGAGTTAACGTTATATTTGTTAGCTGAATAGCAAATTATTCTACAAGGTTATATTTGCCGTTGGCACCACTCAGACGTTTATTAAATACGAATATGTTGATAATGAGCTGTAAATGATTTTTTGTATTTGGATTTATTCGTACAACAACTGATCAATAAAAAAATCCATATGTAAAATGAATGTGTGGTGTTTTAAACTAAGAGATAACAAAGACGCTACCACAAGCCCTGAGCAAATATACCACCTCTCTATTAGAGTGGACTCGCCAACCCGCTTGGCCATCATGACATCCCTATGTACAAGATACATCCCTCGTGTACAAGATAATGTGCATAAGGAAGCCGATGTTGAGCAGTGGACGATAAAAGGGCTAATTACGGTAATAGGGCGCAAAATTAATGTAAAACGCAACATGACGCCATACTAAATATGCGACAAATCGCGGCTGACAAATGACGACACAATAATATGATTCCTTCTTTTTAACCACACTTGCTAATGTTCATGTAAAACCAGTTAATGTCAAAGAAATAACTCACCATTCCAAGATAGTTTCCTTTCCGAGCAGTGGCCTGAGAGCTGAGTCCGGCGAGAGCTCCCACACAACACAATGAGGACGCTAGGTACGCCATCTGGTGCACTTCGGGGTAACCCTGTTATAAAAAACATATGTTTGGTTTGTAACAGACCTGATTCGGCAACAAATTCTGTAAGTTGGATTTTAGAACGAGACAAAATATTTTGATGAAATGTATGATATCTATAGAAGGTCCAACTACTTGAGCTTATTTTTTACCCATGACAGAACGGAGATAGTATATGCATTTGCGATAAGAGAATGTATGTATTTTTGTGATCTACATTACGAAAACATTGGCCATGGGCTAATTCGAAAACACCGGAAGGTTTCATCCACGTCTATGAATTACTATACCTCTAATAGCATGTTTTATTACAAGATAAATACAAAACTTTATGAACATGTCACGAGTAAGTACAGAGAAATATATGGAGCTGTTATTTTCCCTAACATTATATAACGTTATATTGTTAGATAATCGTATTACATTTTTTCTACTCAGGTCTTATTTATTTATTTATGCATATTTGAATACTAGATAATTAATTATAATAAGTATCCATGTATATGGTGTAATGTATGTAGATATAACTTTATATTGCTTTTATTAGCCTTATTCATCTATCTTAATCTTAACATTATATCTTAAAAATCCACACCTATATCACAGCACCTATATATCAATCATTAGTCAAAAGTTACAGATCATTTAGAAGATTTTGGTTGACCCTCTGGTGGCATTCAATATCTTCCATGTCATAATTAGAATAATAGTAGTCTTCATCGTCACTTTCAGAATAATCAGAATTCTCAGAAGTATTAATTATTATCCTATCCATAAAATCAATCATGGCGGCATGTTCATATTTTCTATATTAATCTTCGCATTTGATTGCGTGATCACAAACTTTTTTCCATTCATCTGGACCAATAATATCATATTGTTTTTTCCATTCATTCCCAGAGGTCCGCTTGACAGGACTAGTGAAACTTTTTGTTCTCAGGTAGTAGTCAGGCAGTAGTAAACAAGTAGTCAGGTTGTAGTATTCAACCTGACTACTGGGAAGAAAATAAACTAGACTACTCGTTTTAAAACGAATCACGAACGAATATATGTTAATCTTATATTTAAACACTTAAACTTATTTGACTTTTTAATTTAAACACTAGTATAGTGTTTGTAAGGTCTAATGTTTGTAAAGGAAATTTAAAGCACTCGGCTTGAAGACTAGATTACATAAACGTATTTTAAATTTATGTAGTGTGATGCCTTTACTGCCAATAGATAAAATACAGAAAGCCTGGAAATATTTCCAAAGAAATACCGGAAGATATGAATGGATTCAAAGATTAACTTTAAAAGTTAACTTTTTTGGTTGAAGCCTAATTTTTAAGTTAGATTTAAGTTGAAGTCTCACTAGGCCGGTCAACCAGACTGTGAACCGGACCTCTCGGAATGGATGTTTTTTTCCAATATGATTTTTACTGTGATTATATTCATATCAATATTTCTTTAAGATGCGACCATATGTTTTCAATCGGATTGAAATTCGGATGATATGGCGGTAATCTCAATACAGTGTGTCCATCATATTCACCTAAAAATTTATCAATAGAGTATTCCACAAATATTTCCGTATGACGAAGTACTATATAACTTGGTAAATTTGTGGCTTTGTCCAAGTTGGATCGACGTTAATGTCATGTTTTACCAACCAATCTACCATATCTTGCTTCAATGTATTTGAATTCAGAGATTCACATATTTATTATCTTTTCACATATTTATTATCAACTGATTTTTTGGGTAAGTTAGGAATCAATAGGAATGAACCTAGTCTTGTTCATACAACTCAGTTGTATATGTATGTCACTCAGTTCATACAACTCTCCATGAGTTGTATGAACAAAACTAGGTTTTCCTTTTGTTATCCTTTGCTACATTTAAGTATACAATCTCATTCATTATTATATGAAGGAACATTTACCTGCATGGCAGTTGTAATGTATCCTCCGAGAAGGGCTGCAGCAGGGATGCCATAGAGATAACCGTATTCTGGGGGATCACTCGCCCTAAAAATTACAAAATTACAACATAAATACGTCAACGACGGTGATGTTCCACACTGTATACACTAATACAATTTGATTGAGAAAACCATTACAATCATTAATTAATTATCGATTATCATTAGTGCAACTATTGGCCAATGAAGCATTGTACAACTACAAACTTTTGCGTTCATAAACGATTTATTACAGTGGCTTTAACGTTTATATTCGTTGTTTTAACTGGTTGGCGTTACCCAGCCGCCCATTGAATAAGTAGTTAATGAGTTGAAAAGGAGTTTGTATTTGTTTGAACGTTTTATTGGCCGATACTACAGGTACCTCTTGAACATATCGAGCATCCGCTGTGTGACCAGGAATCCGCCGAACACGTTCACGAAGGAAATGAGCGCAGCTGTGCTCGCCAACCACTACAATGAATTGCAACAACAAAGATCTTATAATAAAAGTATGTATGATAATCGTCAGTTACAGCAGCATTGTTAAAATAAATTACAATAGTTATTCCCCATAACGTGGATTCAAAAACATAAACAAAAACAAACTAAATAAACCAGACTCAAACCTTTTAAACAAAAATGTATATGGCTGTTAAAAATATGATAATGAAGTAAATTAAGCTACTGGAAATCAAAATTATTCCATTTTCTTTTTTCGCGTTAGACAAGCTCTCGGATGTACCGCCTAGCTTTGACGATTAGGTGTGGTTTAGAAAAAACCATTAGAAAGAATGGGGAATATAACGAAGCATAAGTAGACGCCACGGTTCATACTATGCGAGGTTCACAGTTCACGTTATACATGAAATAGCGACGATACGATATCAGTCTATAACCTCTCACTGCAGAGTACAGCCCCTCCTTAGTAATAATAAAGACATTCCGGGTCGTAGTCCACCACACGGACCTAGTACTGATTAGTTAATACACATGCCCCAAAGCTTGTTAATCCTCGGAGTCTGTTTTTATTAATTCTAGAATCGACATCTCTAGGGCAGGGATGGCGAACCTATGGCACGCGACAAAATTTTGTCGGCGCGGCATTAATTAAGGTCCTAAATTGAAAATAATTAGGAATGCTTGTTGTTGAAAAAATGTTGACCATTATTCAGATAACAAGTGTAAGTTTCATTCATGGCCCTCACAATGCATTACTGAAATAATTCGTGTCCCCTACATTTAAGGTCCATGAACCTCTCTTTGATTCGAGGCTTCTACTGACGACCGTGCGATTGCCGTCCATTATTTTGGCATCCAAAATGTTATTTTGGCATAAGTTGTATATTTTTTTTAAATTTATTATTACTACATATTTTTATAATAAGTGTAATTATTGCATCGCAATAACATAATGTTGCTTTTCTTAATCTTACTAAAGAATTTGTAAGTATTTTTTGCTCGATTATGCATTCGCTATTTTTTTGTTCGTTAGCACATCATGGTTATTATTATTTTTTTATAAAAATTCGACAAGCGGATGTTAAAAGGTTCGCAATCCTCGCTCTAGGCTATCGCTGCTCTTATACAACGTGTTACTGAAATAACTCGAAAGCTGAAAATAGGTAACAACCTATTTTCATAGAACTGAACCTATTTTCTTGATACTGAACACGTATCGAGAGTAGAATCGTTTGATTCTACCAGTTTTTTTTTCATGATTGATAATACAATTCTAGTACATATGTATATATTTTATTCTACGCGCGCCTCTTGTGCGCCCGGTCTGAGTAAAGAGTGCTACAAATCTGTTAGACAGGACAACAAAACCTTACATATTTTTGTAACTTTTGATTTATTCCTTAAAATATTTTTTTTATGGACTAGTGGGCGGACGAGCAAGCGGTCCCACGTGATGGTAAGTGTTACCGCCGCCCATGGACACCTACAACACCAGGGGGTATGCGGGCGCGCCGCCGACCTTGCAAAATCCTATTCACAGCTCTCTTGAAGAATCCCATATCGTAGCTTAACGGAAAGACCTCTTGAGGCAGTTCGTTCCACAGCCTACGGGTTCGCGGTATAAAATAATTTTTGGAACGAACAGTGCGCGACGACACCTCCGTATCGAGGAAATGCGGATGGCCCACACTTCTGTGACGGGAGGTGCGGTTGTAGAAACCCGAGGTGGGAATTATATTAAACAATTGTTCAGAGCATTCCCCATTGTACAGGCGGTAGAACACACAGAGAGACGCAACGTCTCTCTATTGATCGCTAGAATGGTTTTATATATTTTAAATTAGTTGACATGGTTTCAGGTTTTGCGTTATTTCGGTGACACGTTATATATCAACAAATATATCGACATAGCGAGTGTCGTGTGTATGTATATACCTGCACAGGCGTCTCGGGCATGTACCCGCCGCCCATGAGGAGCAGCCCGCCCACGGCCGTGATGCCCGACACCGCATTGGTGACCGACATCAGCGGTGAGTGCAGCGCCGGCACCACTCCCCACACCGTATGGTACCCCACCACGCCTGCGTAGCGGCACACGACACACATTATTTGGGCTCTATAACGTCCCACCGCAAATATAGGCAGCCTATAGTAAACGCGAGCGGATTTCAGACAGTAATCGACTATGTAAGCTCAGTGCGGATTGGTGCATACCACAGATATAGAAGAATAGATAACGCAAGCTGTCCGCTGGCACGTGCCCCAAGTTGACTCTCACTACTACTGCTCGCGTTGCTCATTCAGTTTGTTAGTTCCGACAAGACAAAAATGCATAATTGTGCTATAATCAATTGTAAACATTTGTAAAAGGCGGTGGACTAAGTCAAAGAAGATGTTTCATTTCATCGGTGAGTGGTTTCCAACCACTAAAATTTAGTCGTAGATAATGTGACACGCCTGGTTTCCATACAATTTCACGATTTGCGTTATCTATCTATATCCGTGGTGCATACAAGATTTTTTTAATTCTCGAACATGCATGTTTCCTCACGTTGTTCGCCTTCATCATCGAGCTAGTTTAAATTACTGAAAATCCGTACTGAAGTGGAAGTTATTATGGTAATGACTCCATAAGCAATAACGAGAAGCAGTCAAGCAGAAACGTCGTGGAAAACTAAGCAGTTGTGGGGTTTCTATATGAAATGCACCCGAACACGCCACCACAGTTGCGAAAGTTGTTGTTTCAAAGTGCGACTCCATGGAAATTCGCCACCCACCCTGTAGTCGTGACTTGCATCTCAGTGATTACTATTTGTTCTCAAAACTCAAGGCGGACTTGAGGGGTAGAAAAATTTCCACTGATGATGAAGTGACCGCTGCAGTTTTCCCCAATTTTGAAGATTTGAATTTGAAATTTGAATCCCCAATTTGAAACTTCAGACTATTTTTATACTGGGATAGAAATGCTAATTAAACGATCCGAAATGTGTGTTCAAATAGACGGATTATATCGAAAAATAAAAATAGTTTCATGAACTCGAGTGTCCTTTTACTTTGTTAGGCCGGAAACTTTCGGACCTCCCCCCGTAGTTTAAAAAAGACATAAATGCATCTAAATCATTTTTGATAAATATTTGGGTTTTAGCCAGCCGGCCAGCGTTGACCATGGGTCTCGGCAGAGCCCACACAAATACAAAAATAAAGGCGGTACATGTAATAACACGTCAGTTTATATTTTAATCATAAAATATTTACTAAGGATATTTAGAATTTGTGAATTCAGTTCCAAGACTATAGATGATCCATATTCGATTCCTATCAGTTTCCTAAACACTTATACCAAATGCTAAACGAATCACTCGTCGTCTAACTTTATAACGTCGAACGATGCGTTAAAGTTTACTTTTTTTTCTTTTTTATTAATATTCCCTAATATAACGGAAACGATCAAACCACAAATACACCATTTGCGGTATTTGTCCCGTACACAACGTTGATATTGCATGCTGTCTGAGCTACGTTGCTGCCACGACGTAACTCATATTCGAAAATAACGCGATTTTTTAACTTTTCTATGGTCGCAAACACAACGATATCTAAGCAAAACTCATTCGACGGAAAACAAATGAACAGCTGATTTTGAAAAATAATGTCATAGGTTTAAATTGCTTTAAATTCAAACTAATTAAATTAATTTCAAGATAACTAAGTTTAAAACGGCAAATTTCATTGTAAGGACCAATACATAATACAATATATACTCGTATATATATATATAAGGTCCCACAAAAATAGTGCTAAATATTTCAATACGACAAGCCGTACACTAAAACTATTATACGAGGGCCACACCGAAAGTTTTCGGAATGAATAAGAGAAAAATACAATGAATGGCCAAAAATCAATTTATTGTTTCTCAAAATATTCTCTGTGAGCGTCAATACACTTTTTCATACGAATAAACCAATTTCCATAACATTTATTCCACACTCCACCGTGGTGACATGTTTTTCATACTCTTCGACAACCTCTTCTGGCGATGAAAATCGTTGACCGCGTAATTGGTCCTTTATTTTTGGAAGGTACCAAGTCGGGACTGTATGGAGGATGGCTCATGAGTTCTACGTTTTTCGCCTTCAAAAAGTCGTTTGTCTGTTTGGCCGTGTGAGAGCTGCCATTGTCATAGTGCAAGGTTATGCGGCGTTTACGGTTGTTTTTACGAAGTTCGTCAATAACTTCCGATAAGCAAATAGTTGTGTACCAATCAGCATTCAGGATACGACGATTCTCCAAAGCAACAGTAGCCAAGTGTCCAGTTTTCCTAAAAAAGAAGCGATCATGTGCTTCGCGGAACTTTGCTTTACTTTGGTGGGGTTCGGCTTATTTTGAAAGACCCAAATGGTCGATTGCTGCGTTGTTTCGGGGTCGTAGCTGTAAATACATGTTTTGTCACCTGTTACTATGTTCTACACCAAATTTTACGCCCTTTCGTTGAATGTTGAAATGTTGAACGTTCGTAAGCATGGCATTGCACCAAGTAACGCGTTGCGTTTTTTGAGCTTCAGACAAATTGTATGGGATCCACTGCGAGCACAGCTTTCGCACAGCCAAATGTTTGTGTAAGATTGATTGTATATGACTCATGTCTATGCCTAAGGATGCCTGAATCTCATGGTAGGTCATATGCCTGTCTGTTTCGATCATATGGCGTACAGCATCGATGTTTTTGCTGTTGACAGCGGTGGACGGGCGACCTTCACGAAATTCGTCACAAAGATTGACACGATGGCGCTTAAATTCTGCAAACCAGCTATAAATAGTCGTCTTGCTTGGTGCATCAACGCCAAAAGCAGTTTGAAGCCGAGCGAGGCTTTGCTGAGCTGTCAAATTACACTTACAATCCTAGAAAATTATACAGCGAATCCATCGTAATGCAGACACGCAATTTTTAAAATGACGCAACAATGAAAAAACATGAACAAACAATGACTGTTAGATGAAACAAACTTTATTCTACAGCCAGTTCCATTTTCAAATACTGTAATTACATTTTAAATATTGTTTGTGTAAGTGGCCAGCTCCAGAAATTTTCAGTGTGACCTATGTATATAATTAAAAATTAACACGTATTACATAATTTTTCATTAAATTAAAAATACATAATTGGTGATTAATTTACTCGTATCATACAATCCACACTTAGGTCTTAGACCTTTGAACACGCCCCTTTGTTTAGGTAATTCACGCATATTTAGTAAATTGAACTTTTAATTAGTTGTTAGTTTGACTTTGATTCTAATTTATCATCACATATCTACAGATTTTGATGGAATTTCTTGTCGAATGTCTAAATATGTAGATACTTAATTATAACATTTATTTTAAAAGTTCAGTGACAGATAAGTAGTTAATAGTATATAGTTAATAGATAATAGTAAACAATATTTTACAGAAAATTTGGCGTGTAAAAATTTGAATTATCTTCTTTAATATAATTTTTAAAATCAAGTTACCTCATTTACGTTATTCACGAGAATTCTTGAACGTACCTGGCGCATTTTTCAATGCAGAGGGGCACGTCTTACCACGTGTCCTTGCACTTAATGATGTCAAACGCAATTAGAATGCCGTTACACAATTGATAAACCATACAATTGTTACACTGTTTTGTTACTTGAGATTGTATCGTCATCGTGGCCGTATACGAGATCTTTAACTCGACCCCAGAATTGGAAGTCGATCAGCGTGATCAGTCGACCAAGGCGAGCGAACCGGCCACGCCACGACCACCACGATCCATCGATCATGGTACACTCCCGTCATATATTCTCAGACTTTTTTCGGTAATCATGGTTAGAGTACGCTCAATTCGGCATTTTATTTTATACGGGAAAGACGCGCGGAGATATATGCCGTCACTTCGCGTAATCGTTTTTATAACTGATTTGTTATGACGAGCGAGCCGCAATAGCGGACGGATTGTGCGTAGTCACAATGGTGGGGTGGAGTCTTTGATGTCCACGCCACTGTCGTTCGCTTGACATAATTTATCGTGCGTGACGTTTTGTCGCCGCAGCCGGCCGCCTTTACATCGTACCGCTAAGTACCTACAGTATGCGCAGGTGGATTTGTTATACTGTATGCTTTGAACTAATGTTTATAAGATCATTTTAACCAAGGCATTTCTGTTTCCAGATTTTGGCTGTTTTATATAAATATTATCACTTTAACCCACTGAATTACATTAGAATATTTAACACTATTTTTGTAGGACCTTATTATAATTATTTTATTAAAATCAATTACCTAATATATTTTATTTAAGAAATAGTTTGCATGAAAAAACAAAAAGTACCATAATGAATTCAATTCCAAGTTAAAAATATCAGATTTCTACTCCAATCTCGAGATTAAACATCCGTAACGTTCCACTTATTTACCTGCCAAAGCCAATGTGGTCGTCATGGTGGTGAATGCTGGATTAGGTGAGACCACCCCCAATCCGATCATGCTGGCCAAACCTGAGAATAATATGCAACATGTAGTAAAATGCTCAACTAAAAGGTTGGATGTAAAGAAACAACGAACACATTTTATATTGTAAATCGGGTCTGAACGTGTGTTGCAGCCTTTCCGAATGTGAAGATCAAATGTGGGTAGTTGATAAAACTGTTCGCTGCTTTCATCCTGGACTATCCGCCTCTTCAGTCAACTCGTGATCACAGCTGGTGTAACCCGCGCCAAAACATCCGAGTAGAAATGAAAGGTTAACAAATCCTTTAATTTTACGCGTTCAGACCCGATTTGCAATATAAAATGTCTATAAAACGCAAAGTTTAAAAAGTTAAACAACGAACAGTTTAAAAATATATAATTGTGTATACGGGATATAACTAGTGGGATATAAGGGAAGTTAGTGTACAAGCCGGAGGAGGGCACATTTCTTATCCGATTCCTATTGAAATATTCTTTCCCTTTTGTTCTTTCTCTTGTTTATTTTTATTTATCTATATTAGGTTACCAATAGCTACCATATGAAAAACTACTATTAATACTAAAGCTAATGACAAGGTGACCAATATACAGTTAATATTTTTTATTAATAACAAACAATAGACAATAAAACTTTTTATTATCATAACTTTTCTATTTACTTCGCCATAGCATTCCTCACTTTATCCTATCACCACAATGTACGTACGTGTTTCATTAGTGCCCATTCGCATCCCATTCTATCCTTCCCTATTTTCCTAACCCTTTTTAACAAATTGTTATCCAAATCTCCAAAGCTCGGCAGTGTATCCGGGAGCGTGCCAACGTTTGTCATCTGGACTGATGTTGGTGTGTATCGCTGTATGCGGTGTGTTGGTTGGTGTTGGTGCAAGGCGACAGTAACCACTTACCTCCAGGTGGACTGTACGCTCGTCTACAGTCCTTTCAATAAAAATAAATGAATAAAGAATTTGTGATTAAAATGAATCAAACCAATTGGCGGGCATTGCAATATTTTTTATATTTGTTTTTTTAATTATAAGTGTTTTAACTAAGGATTGCATTAATACGTTCCTATTTATTACTTAATGCAAATTTCTCCCATAAAATGTATTATAGAAGAAAAAAATGACAACGCTATGAGGTGCATTGTCTTATATTAATGGTAGGCGAGAACGCTCTGTGTGGGCGCATGCGCGAAACCGACATCGCGACGTGAGGTGAGGTACTGGTTTTGAGGCCGTCACTCGCTGGAGAATCATACGAGCGACGCTAACCACCCTATAAATAACAGCAACTACCTGTAGAATACAAGAAGGCGTCCTTCAAAGTGTCGTTGAAGGGATTGGGTGGTGCTTGTTGGACGGCCGCAGTGGGTTTGGGCGCGGTCTGTACTGGCATGCTGGGCGGTGGCGGCGGCGGCCATAATAGATCTCCAGCTTTTAGCACGATAGCGCCGCGCGTCACTTCGTCCTCGAGGTTAATGTGGAAGTGATCTTTTGTACCTGAAAGCGTAGTCTGTGTTATTATTTATTTATTCAAAAATCACAGTCACTTATTAACTAATGTAACAATCGGACTTCATTATTTTTTTCCAAAAAACAAGAACCTAAGCGCTAAGAATGAGAATAATATTATAACTATACAGGATTAACTGGTAAATATAACAGTTCCTATCAGGGGGTGATAGTATGGAGTGTAACGATTATTTTTCACTATTACATACCCTGGCCAAAAATTGATAGCTTCCAAGATATTTAAGATTTTGAATTTTTCTTATTTTTTTTCTACCACCATCGATAAAACACAATTATTTTGTTAATTAAAGATTTCCTATTGACTTTTTATATTTAAAAGCATAGTTGAGTATTGCAGTGAACTGTTACGAAAGTAAACCTATCTAGAAGAACTAAGAATAATAAAGGTCACTAAAATTAAAAAAAAAATACAATGAAAATTATGAAACATGTGAAAAAAAGCCGGTTTATTTAAAAAAAATCTACTACAGTAAGTGTAAAAACAATAAATAACAAGCTTAGTTTGCTTGACGAACTGCCTCTACTGTTAGAAGACATCCCCTTAGCAACAAAAAGAAGAATGACCTTCCAACATGATGGTTGTCCAGCCCATTACCGCTGCACAATGAGGGAACATCTGAATAGAAAATTCCCTGCTCGATGGATTGGCAGAGGATGACCGATTCCCAAGCCTGGAATTTGTTCAGACTTAACGCCTCTGGATTTCCACGTTTGGGGGCGTATGAAAGACTTAGTGTATACACTTCTCCTATTAATTCAAGATAAAAATTATGAGAAAAAATTATTCAATCAGCAGAAACCCTGAAAGAAAATTTGACTACAAGAATTACCCGATCAGACGTCGTAAGGGTAGACATCGAGCTTGTATCCGACACAGAGGATATTTAAGTTTAGTTTTATCAAGAGAGACTTCAAAGTGTTAAACAATCCCCAAAAAGTGTAATTTATCTGTCAAAAGTCAAAATAATAACAACCGCAAAAATATACAAAAATGAGCGCAGTACTTGAAACGGCTGTGTTTCCTGGAATTGTCGGAGATTCTTTGATGTTTGTATCTAGTCGGTTAGCCGACAAACTAAACTTGTTATTTATTGTTTTTACACTTACTTGTTTGGTAATTTACATTGTATTTTTTTGTTTTAGTGTCCCTCATTTATTATTCTTAGTTCATCTCTAGATAGTTTTACTTTCGTATCAGTACGTAGTATACTCAACATATCTCTAAGTAACTTTCGTATACTCAACTTTAAAGTGTTAAAACCAAGAAGTCAATAGGAAATCTTTAATTAACAAAATAATAAGTTTTATCGATAGTAGGTAGAATAATTTGAGAAAAATACAAAATATTAAATATTTCGGAAAAAGTATCAACTTTTGGCCAGGGTATGTAATAGCGAAAAATAACCGTTACACTCCATACTACCACCCCCTGATAGGAACTATAGGAATATAGGAACTATTCTGTTTAGGAAAACAGATAGGAACTATTCTGGTAACAGATAGGAACTATTCTGTTTACCAGTTAACCCTCGCAATTTGATCTTTCGCAGTCTTTATTTCCCATTATGAGCATGCTTTTTGTATTTTTATTGTAAGTGAACAAGCTTGATTGAGCATTCTTTTTGTATGTATAGAGATGCCTCACCACCGTATATCTCGGGGTGCACAAGCTCCATGCCGGAAATCTGTTTCACCCAGCGTGAAGTCCGGCGAGCTCTAGCATCTCTTGATATCCGAAAGTCGAGTGGGCCAGATAGTATTCCTGCAGTGGTGCTTAAATTTTACGCTCCCGAGTTGTCCCCGGTGCTTACGCGACTCTTTAGGCTCTCATATTCCACAAAAAGCTTCCCGTCAGCATAGAAGGTAGCTCATGTTCACCCTTTACCTAAAAAGGATGACCGCACAGACCAGGCCAATAGCGATCACCTCCCTCCTCTCCAAGGTGATGGAGCATGTCATAAACACACAGCTCCTTGGGTACCTAGAGGATCACCAGCTGATTAGCGACCGTCTATATGGATTTCGCCATAATCGCTCGGCTGGTGATCTTTTAGCGTATTTAACACAACGCTGGGCTTACGCCATTGAGAGTAGAGGCGAGGCTCTGGCTGTAGGCCTAGACATTGCGAAAGCTTTTAACCGGGTATGGCACAAATCGCTGCTTTCCAAGTTACCATCTTTCGGGATACCCGAGGGATTATGCGAATGGATTGCCAGTTTCCTGACTGGACGGAGCATCAGAGTCGTTATCGATGGTAGCTGCTCCGACACCATGTCTATTAACGCTGGCATCCCGCAAGGCTCCGTGCTGTCCCCAACTCTGTTCCTTCTGTATATCAACGACCTGTTGCAAATTGGTGACATACGATGCTATGCAGATGACAGTACTGGAGACGCCTTGTACAGGGGCCGCGCCAACATCCCTCGGGTCGAAGTTGAAGAGAGAGTCGCGACAGGCTTGTGTCAGAAATCGAAGACTCTTTAGATCTAGTTTCGATTTGGGGTTCTCTAATCCTAGTGGATTTCGACCCCAATAAGACGCAAGTCTGTGCATTCACGGCTAAAAAAACCCCTTTTGTCGTAGCACCTCGCTTTCAGAGATACCTCTTAAGATCTCGGAGAGTATCGGGATCCTAGGTATCAACATCTCTAGCAAAGTCGAATTTAGGGGGTCATCTGGAAAATAAGGCCAAAATGGCCTCCAAAAAGCTCGGTGTGCTGAACAGAGCGAAGCGGTACTTCACCCCTGGGCCACTCCTTATGCTTTACAAAGCTCAGATGAGGCTCCATATGGAGTATTGCTCTCATCTCTGGGCCGGCGCACCGAAATACCAATTGGATCCATTTGACTCCATCCAACGACGTGCTGTTCGTATTGTCGACGATCCCACTCTCACGGGCGGTTTAGAATCCCTCAGCATTCGGAGAGATGTTGCGTCTCTCTGTGTGTTCTACCGCCTGTACAATGGGGAATGCTCTGTAGAATTGTTTAACATAATTCGCACCTCGGGTTTCTACAACCGCACCTCCCGTCACAGAAGTGCGGTCCATGCGCATTTCCTCGATACGGAGGTGTCGCGCACTGTTCGGTCCAAAAATTATTTTATACCGCGAACCCGTAGGCTGCGGAACGAACTGCCTCAAGAGGTCTTTCCGTTATACTACGATATGGGGTTCTTCAAGAGAGTTGTGAATAGGATTTTGCAAGGTCGGGGGCGCACCCGCATGCCCTCTGGTGTTGCAGGTGTCCATGGGTGGCGGTAACACTTACCATCACGTGGGACCGCTTGCTCGTCCGCCCACTAGTATATAAAAAAAAAATGTAAATGGTGCGATATTCAAGCCTCCTTTACAATATTACAATAATCCTTCACTTTTAGTTTATAAAATTACCTAAACTGAAAAGGAATCCAGATATATTGTTGGCGTAAAGCGTAGACGCGTGTGCGGGCATCCGGCTGGGCAGGTCTGTGAGGCCGATGTGCGTCACATCGTAGACTTTCGTGATCTGGCCCTTCGTAGTGGTCTCCACGTTGCCGCCCATCTCCGCCGCCAAGTCCACGATCACACTGCCCGGGGCCATGTCGCGAATCGCATCCTGGAGACCAATTATAGTTCGATATCAGCCTATAATGTCCCACTAGGGGGCACAGGCCTCCTTAAGAGGTTTTCGAGCTATATAACGACAACGGTGACTCAATGTGCAGGATTGGTGGATCAATCATGATTTATTAAAGCAAGCTGTGGAATTATTTTAAAAAAGATCCGTCTGCATTTGTAACATATACAACAAACATGTCAAAACGTCTGGTATAATGTCTACCCTTGCTGCTCACACGAAACATCATAAAATAGATGAAGATAAAGTACAAAGGTAAGGGTAACTCTTTTGTTGTTTTAACAAATCAAAGTTTAAAACCTAAAGCTATTTTATCGTATTTTAACCACATACCGCCATTTTTTTTAGCTTAGTTTGACAACGCTATAAGCGGGCAAATTTAGCGATATAACGATAAGCGATATTTGATTGATCGATATTGATACTCAAACAAAAAATTTACTTTTCTTTTTTTTTAGTAAATTGAACGCGTCATTTCACTCTCGAGATATAACAAGCTTACCTTCGACGTCTGATAAACAAGACATTGCAATTGCAAGTACCAGTTCCACAAACACGAAATAAATATCGCTACTGGATGTGGGACCGTCCGGTAATGCTCATGCTAGTTGACCAAAAATAAATAAAAATTTTCAAAACATAAGTCAGTATTCTCAGGGGACTCAAATATTGACCATATTAACAGATATAATTGCATATTTTATGTGTCGATAGCAGGCCTTATAACCTGCTTGAGGGTAAAGGTTTTAAACATATGATGAAGCAAGTGTCACCTTTGTACAATATTAAGTGCCATCTCGTGAAACTATAAAGGCCCGAATAGATAAAAAGTATGACCAGATTTCCAAAATTATAGTGAAGTGACTTAAAGATGAAAAGCATTTTTGCGTTAATACTGATATATGAACTGAAACAATGTCTAACACCAGTAATACCAAGAAAACTTTCATATTTTACTGCACAGCCAACTGCGATAGGTGTATTAGAACTGGATGAAAGCCATACTGTCGAGTATATTGGCACGCATTTGTCTGAAATCTAACAAATTGAAGTATTAAGTCTGAGAAAATTATGGCTTGTGTAACAGATTCTGATGCCAATATGGTAAAAGTCATCAGAGATACATTTGGAGCTGGTAAGCATATATATTGTTTTACTCATTTAATAAATTTAATTGCTGAAGATGCGATAAAGAAAACTACAGAATTGACAATCTGATTGAGCACGTAAAAGTGCAATCAAAGCATTAAAAGTAAAAGTAGATGTAAAAACTCGCTGGAATTCAAAGAAATTTTATGCTGACCAGATTTATTGACCTTGCACTCTATGTAAGCGAAATATTATTTTCCAAAATCAATGCACTAAAAATGCTGACAGCATTTTGCTTGCTGCCGTCAAAGATGTGATAAATATTTTGCGGCCACTTGAGGCTATCTATGACTTTGGTAAGCAATATATTACTGTATCAAAAGTAGTACCAATGGTAAGTTGTGTGCATTCGACCAATACAATGATGTGAACATAAGAGTCACCTCCAGTATTGCGAGAGACATTAAAGATATTTTATTTAGCGTTTTGGGCAGATTGAGTATACATTACTATTAGCTGTGTCAACATTGTAGGACCCGAGATTTAAGAATTTACATTTTAAAAAACCAGGTGCGTGTTTTACACTGACAATGACAAAAATACGTGGATTGATAACAGAGAACAAGCAGGTGGCAGCATCATGATCTACGTCATAGAAGATGAAGAAGATAAAAATTATGATTTCTAAAAGTACCATAAATTATTAGCGCACACGCAGATCATTCGAAAAAAAAACTGACGGTGATGACTAACTGACATTATATAAACCGATTCGAGGCATGGCAAGAGGTGCTCAGACTAACCCTTTGCAAAATTGCTTTGACCCATCTACCAATAGTTGCTACTTCAATACCCGCGGAACGGCTTTTTTCAAAAGCAGGTGCAACTATTACTCAAACGAGGAATCAATTGTGGGGTAAAAGATTCAAGTAAATTACAGTAAATTGAGATCGGAAGATCCGTTAAATCAGTGCATTAACTGCTTTTTATTTACCCCTTTTCCCATTTTGTATTACTAAACTTAAGATATGGATAATATAGGTTTTTGACGATTGATATATTGAATATCGATATTTGTCAGATCGATCGATAAAAATATCGATATTTTATCTATAAATAATGATTTACATCACTACTCGTATCCTTATTAATAGTCTTCACCTCCAATATAAGAATAGGCGAAGGCTTCCCGGGTATCAGTGCAGTGGTGATGACCACGTCGGAGGTCCTCGCCTCCTTGCCCAGGAGTGTCCTTTCAGCCTTCAAGAACTCCTCACTCATCTCCTTTGCGTAGCCACCTTCACCGGCGCCCTCCTCCTAATAAAATAATTAATCAACGCATAAGAACCTTAAATCAAATTCTTGTAACAGACTTTATTTTGGGGTCAAAATATAGATAAAAAATATTAAAAATTGGTATTTTTTATGCCATAGTCACTATTTGGGCTCCTGGTATATTTTTTATACAAAAACTAGAAAATACCTAATATAAAAAATAGACAATTTGGTGGATATTAGCTAGAAGTATACTCGTTACTCATATAACTTTACTTTGGCAAAAAAATTAGAGAAAAAAATTGAGATGGAGAGCTATTTTTGCCAATCACGCATGACTGAAATGGTACTAGTGTGATAAATGACTAAACATTATAACAGAGTTATTTTTAAAGGTATGTTCATTTTAATTTTACAGATTGATTTCTGAGATCTTAAATAATTTAATTATAAAACTATTTATAAGGAGTCAAATATCCTATTACAGTAATTGGTTTCGTTTTCAGATTTGTAAAGAAAAATAGGGTGGCCAGCTAATGATGGGTGCGCTATTGATAAATAACAATTCATTTTTGATGACTAGTTCTAAACTCAGTATCGTTAATATCAGAATCCTTAGAAAGTAATATCATATTATGAATAGCATTTAGGATTAATTGCAAAAACGAACATTAAAAATCAAAATGGGGAAATTACCTATTTGCAAATCTAATTAGTTTTGCGTCTTTTTCTAAATTGTGAAGACAGAAGAAGATACATTACAATGAAATAAAAATCATATAACATGCAAGATAATATTTTTACTTCGTTGTTTTGGCCTTGCTCTAGGAAAAAGTGTTGTCCTTAGATTCAGACTGATGATTATGGTATCACGTAGATAGATAGCATCAAACATCGGCAAATATTACGTACGCTAAAATGTCATGAAGATATGTTAAAATATTTAAGCAAAACATATTACATAAAGATAAATACGTTTATCAAGGCGTGGCGAATTCACATGACGATAATAACGCAGTAAATACCTACAGTAAACAACACAAGTGATATAAATAATACGAGCAGAACACACTTCATTGAGCATCAAGTATATAATTTAATATATGTAAATGTATATAGCTTCAGACCTGGAACATTGTTGTTAGAATCCAAGGTCGCAAGGAGGACGCTGCATCTGATTGCAGTAGTAGGTTTAGGGTACACCCAATAAAAGTAAAAAAAGTATTGTAGATTTAATTGAATTGAATTAGTTCATTAAGTAGTTTATATGCATTATTATATGAAATATGCATGCAAATATGTACGAAAAGTGTCAAAATATGCAACATTAAATAACAAAAAAATAGTTCTTTTTAGTTTTTTTATTTCAAAATCAGCATACAATTAGTAAGTTGTTGAATAAGATATCTGATATCGATAATTTACGATAATTAACAATTATTTAACATTTTGTTACTCTTGTAAACGTAAACAATCAGATACTGTTCCAAATGTTCGTACTTGAATTTGGGTGCTATGTTAGCACTTATTTTTTCTGGCAAAAGTTCACCCGTTCCATTAATAAAACTATCAATTTGACACAAAGGTTGAAAGCCTGGGTTATTGTTGAAAATTTTTTCAAACTTTTCTGTAAGTTTACGCGGGAATACCTTTGGCAATGCGGAGTTCATTCGGAGGATTTTATTCATTAACTGAATAGATTCAGTCCACGCCGAACCCTTGAGTTTCAAGCTTTTTAATACTCGCAGGTATGTGGGAAAAATGAGTGCTAATCACAGCTAGGTTTTATTATACTAGAATCGTTAAATGCTTCCTTGACTGACAATTCTTAACTACTAAACTTAACTACCCTACCGAAAAATATTGTAAATATGTAAATATAGCGAAATTATGCATCATCACTAGATTTTAGGTAAAATATGCAATAACCGGTGAGAATGGGCTAAATAGGCAAATGCATATAATCCAGTCTCTAGTGATGAGTTTCATTGGTTTTTGATTCTACAAAAATGTAATTAAATTGAAATTGCGTCTTTATAGCATACAGTTGCTGTCATTCAAAAAGTAACACATCAAATGCTATCGATAAAATTGATTCGTCGTTTAACATGTGGTGTATGGCTCATAATACCCCACATGTATGAGTGGAAACAAAACCAATCTCATTCGACCAGTGTCCATGCATGTGCATAGAGGGCGTTAGGACTATGCGTGTGTCTACGTTAAATGTCATTAAATCTGCAAATATATTTTGATAATGAATATTTTTATTTCATTGCAGGTTTTTGGAAGATAAGATTACATGATATAACAAATGTTATCGACAGTCTCAAGAATAAAATGACACAAAAGGTATTGAAAACATGTATGAAGATGTTAAGATTACGTACTGCAGCCCTGAGCAACTAACGGTTTGCTTGCTTTGTTTGTGGCAATTATCCTGTGAACGGAACATACACGAGACATTAAAGCTTGTATTACATTAAAGTCAGTTATGCTTTATTTTTAAGTATTGAGTGGAAAATGGTTTCAAATACTAATTTTGTATCTTTGAACATTAATTAGCCTATATGTAAAATTAATGTGCGGTGTATTACGTAAAAGGCGACTAAGGGATAATAAAGGGCTATCACATGCCGCGAGGAACTACACCACCTCTAAAAAAGTGGTCTCGTCAACCCGCTTGGTCAGTATGGCATTTAAGGCCACACATCCAAGATAATGCACAAGCACAAGATAATGTGCCCGTCCTGTGATGGATGCTAAAGACGCTAGTTGCACTGCATTGCTTTATGACACACGTCATTATGTTCTTGATGACAACTTGCGCGTGACGACACTCTATCTAATCTTGTACATAAGCATGTAAGACGCACGTCGATAGTGCGTACGACGCGCCGGTGTCCCTGCAGAGCGCTTAGCAACATATATTTGAAAGAACTTGTTTGGCATTAGATGACTAATTATTAATATTGGTTCTTGAATTACAAAAGAAACCGGAAAAAATAGGTTATTTTGAATATCCAAATAAAACGGCGTAAAATAAGCAGTGAAATTATTAAAAAAGATCTTGAAAAATGGAAGCTTTTTTTGTCCTAAGAAAAATATGTTTTTATCTATTATAAGGCCATGTTCAGACATTGATGTCATTTATTTTTCCAGTCTGCTGAGGGTAGTTTTTCGTATATAGTATATGCTATGTGTAGTGTTTAACATCTCCGGTAATTTACTGATGAACAAAATGCGAAAAAAATATTGTTCGCGAATTAGCGTTCGTAATTAAGCTCGTAACGGGAAACGTATCGTGGGACGCCCTCCAGCCAGGTGGATTGACGACTTGAAGAAAGTCACCGGTAGTGACGAGATGGGAAGAGGTGAAGACCGTGTGTGGTGGTGGTCCTTGAGAGAAACCTATATGCAGCGGTGGGTGGAGTGATACAGGCTGATGGTATGGTACGTAAAGCTGTGGACGCGACGCAAAAACAGAAGTTCATACCTTCATATCCATGGTGATGAACTGTGCGCCGAGGCTCTCAATCTGCTCTCGCACGGCGGGGCGCGTGTCGAAGGCGCGCACGGCGGCGCCCATGCAGCGCGCCTGGGCCGCGGCCGCCAACCCGGCCACGCCGCCGCCCACCACCAGCACGCGGCACGGAGGCACACGCCCCGCTGCCGTCATCTGACCTGCAATGACACGACCACTTTATTGGTGAATAATTGGAATAATTCAATGAAAATCACTGGCATTTCATTAAACGCTTATCACTGCTGACTGCTTTTCTTTATAATCTAAATCGGGTCTGAACGCGTATAATAAAGGTATTTTTGTTTACCTTTTATTCCTACTCGACGTTTCCGCATGTGTTACACCAGCAGATGCTGGTGATAGCCTGATGACAGATCATAGGTATGGTACAATACGAATACGAAAATTAGAAAAGTTAGTATCATTTTCCAGAAATTAGCAAAGTAATGCTAACTGACATGCTATTTGTTAGATCTACAGTAAAAAACTATTTAACGAGTAAAACATTTTCTTACCAGAAAAGAATCGCGGAAAGTGAGCGGCGGCTTCAATGACAGCACGATAGCCAGCCGTGTTCGCCATCGAGCTCAGTGCGTCGAACGCCTGCGCGCGGCTGATGCGCGGGATGCAGTCCATCGCTACACAAAAATAGGTGATACTGAATATTAAAGGCCACTACAGCAACCTTGTAGTGGGAGTAAAGCGAACTCGCATCCCAGGTTCATATGTTAAGAGAGTCATACAAAGGGAAGAAAAAGCACGTAAAAAATATTGATTTCTTATGCTTATCCAACCAAACATATTGTTGAATTTATTTGTTCAACAATATGTTTTCTGTCTTGCTTTCTTTCAGGCTTTCTTTCTACTTTGAAATTTTTTGGTGTTACCCAATATGCATTTTAACATTTTTTTTATAATAAAGGAGGCAGATGGGCAAGCAGCCCACGTGATAGTAAGTGGTTACCACCTACAACACCAGAGGGTAAACGAATGCTCTGCCTACCTTGCAGAATCCTGTTCACAGCTTTCTCGAAGAGTTAACTCCATATCAAATAATGTCATCATGGCTTAACAGACAGTCTGGTATAAGAGAGGGGAAGCCATTGCCCAACAGTAGGAAACAGTTGTTACAAACTAAAAATGATGACAATACTAGATGGTGATTTTTTTATTTTCTTGTAGGGGCATTATTACATTAGTTACGAGTATTATAAATTTATAATTGACTTACCAAATGCATTTATCTTTTTAGCTGCAAGTCTCTTTATCAAGTCTTGATTTTGTGAAGGATATAGAAATGATATCAGTGTTCCTTCATCTTTAACATTTTGTACTTCATTAGTTATTAGTGGACGGACTTTGAGAACAATGTCTGAAAAAGCAGTACACATAGATTCTTACTACTAAATCCAAGTAAATAGATAATCATTTGAAATTATATTTTGTGAATTTTACCAGATTGGAATGTATCCTTTAGGGTAGTTATTTTAGCTCCAGCTTCCTCATAAGTTTTATTTGGAAAATTTGCTAAAGCTCCAGCATTTTCTTCTACATTTACACTGAATCCCTTCTTTACTAATTTGCTAACTACAGCTGGTACTATGGCAACTCTGAAAAAATCATCCTTCATCAAAATCACCCATGTAACAGAAGAAATGTAATAAATATACTAGAGATGTGTTGATTTTACTTATTTGAATGCAATACCTTCTCTCATCCTGCCAAATCTCCTTAGGTACTCCAACACTGAGTTTCGAATATGGGATTCCTGGAACTGAGGGTGATGATGAAGATGAACTGGAGTAGCGCTGCCATGTTCTTGGCAGTGATTTACATGAACGGAGTAATCTTGTGCAGCCGCACATGACTACCGTTTTCTAGAAATATAATTAATAAGTTTCAAAAATAAAATCTGTTGGAGAATTCTATTATTTTATTATAATACAAGTGATGTAAGACTACTGTGAACTCAAAATCAAATTACACAGTGGAGTAATTAAGTACATATTGACAAATTAAGTTACCAACTCACTAGCTTAGATTTTATATCAATTGCAGCCATGCCCACTATTTAAAGTTAGCAATATTTCAAGTTTTAAGCATAATATTATACCATGGAAAGGTAGAGAAGATATAGAAGAGAAGAAAAGAAGTCAGCAGTTAACACAATTTAATCTCAAAGTCTAATTATATAAAGTAATAATTCTGTAATCATATTAAAATTAAAATAAGGTTGATATAAAATTAGCAAAATGTACAGTACTACTAAAATGAAGTACATACTAATAATTAATTAAATAATGTTGGTCAGACATCTGCGTATCTCCAACTGTGAGCAAATACTGAGAGATATATATAACATAGAGTGGTTACAATGTAACGTTAAGAACTTTAAGTGTGGGGCAATATTAATTCGGTTTATTTTTAGCCCCATTATTTAATTAGTAGTGCTATATATTATGGTAGATTACATAAGTACAGTACCCAGAGATATATATTAACATTTCATAAATGACAATTGATTCGTTTTTGTCGAGGGCTTTCTCCATCATCCAACAAGTGAAGCCGTAATAGGCGATCACAACCTATCACCTCTTTCTCATTCATGGTGTGCCAACATATTATATCGCCGAGTGCTGGAGTATTATAAGTATGCAGATAAAAAGCGATAAAAATAAATAGGCTCGGAAAGATTCAAGCACAAGTGTTATAATTATAAAGTATGACGTGACTCTGTTCGAGAGAAGAAACAGACGCTTAAATTTTGTTTACGTGGACGATCATAAATATAACATAAATAAATTAGTAAGTAACAAAAACCGTGCTAATAAAAACGTGTTCATAATTTTAAGTGTTGGCTAAAAATAAAACGAGTTAATATATTTCATCAATTACTGCCTCACGGTCAATTAATTCCGAAATTATTAGCTACATAAACAGCTGTGTTCATGCTGGAATCATAGAAACATTATTTAAGGCATTATAATATTCTTACCGGTAATACAGGTTGTTTTAGTATTTTTTAAAGTTTATAATAGTGAAGATGGAGAAAAAACACGCGGCGTGTCTGCAAAAAAAATAACAAGCAGCGCACAATCAAAAGACAACGTAACCAAGTGGGGGTGTTTAGCAAAATGTCAACACAACAAATAGTGTCATGTCTCTGATCGCTAGTGATGTTCATGCATAAAAAATACTTTTGACTATCGAATCGATAATATATCACACATACATTGCCACTATTTTTGCAAGAGAGATCACCCAGCTAAGATATGAACAAAGGAAGATTTTGAAAAAGTTTCTTTGTTAACTTCTCAGTTAAATATTTTTATTATTAGCAGCATAAATTGCAACTGATAGTAGCACCTCTAGCGGACAAATTGGGAATTAACAGTTTGTTTCGTTTTTCAAACACCATTAAATTCAAAACAAGTATTTTAAAACTCTATTTGACAAACATCAAAAACAAAATACAGTTGCTACAATGGGCATCATTAGCCATAGTAGGACAGGGTGCGTCAGCGTCGGACTGGCCATGTAGTCGAGGTGGCGTTTGCCAGCCGGGCCCCAGCCTGCGCGGGGCCCCCCACGGGCCTGGGCTTGCGGGGCTTGCCACAATTCAGGCGGTAGGTAGAATAGAAGGCCCGCGCAGTCTAGGTAAACATAGCCCTTGCAACATAAATGTAAACTAGATCAGATAGTTCGTTCATACAATTAGAGAGAAATGAAATAGATATTTTCCGATAAGTATCCCATCTATCATTATCCAGTCTCGGGCCCCGGGCGGAGCCACCCGGGCCCTCCCGGCCCAGTCCGACCTTGGGGTGCGTTGCTTGCCCCCCCCCCCCCCGGCATAGGGAAAAATGGGTAACAGACTTTCTGCATTACACAATCTTTATTTATATTACTTAGTTATTATACCTATACTGAATATTGTACTGTACTTTCGTACTGCATATTGTTGTGTTCGACGCCGCCAAATCATTTAAATCGTGTAATACTTCTGACTTGAGTCTGGGCAAACTGTTCTAACACTTTTAATTATTTATCAATAAGTATTATGAAAAATTGCAATTGTCAATCCAATGGATATTTCCTAGAAATAAACCTAAGATGAAACATTTTGAGATAAACTCTAGCATTTGGGAAACAAAGACTAGACTTTACACAACTGGTGGCGCTACCGGCTAAACATCGATATCGACATATTTTCGCAATATTGAACGGTTTTTGTATTTTTATTTACAGTGGTCAATTACAATATGAGAACATTTTGTAATTCAAACTGTATAATGCTCCTATCATACATTTTGAATTACTTTATTAATATTAGAAATTAGAAATATGTAATTTTAAACTAACAAGTGATAAAAGAATTACTTATGTTTGAACTTCATTAAATTATTCTAATTTTATGAAACCATTAGCCAGATTTCGATAACTTTTTTACATTAAAACTAGATAGAAAACAATAACATTTGAAATAACCGCGAAACATTGCAATGGTTAGGCAAGTTTTCGCAGAAGGTTGAAGCATCTGCACTGTGAGCCGCTATCTCTTTCTGTTTCACTCTAATGTCAGATAGGATGAGAAAACTTATTGGGGTTTATTTGAATGACATCATAATTTTTTAGCATGACTTTTTTTTTATTTTGTTGCCAGTTTGAATTTACTGTTGCCTTTCTCTTCATAAACGTCAGACACTCGTCGTTCATACGGCGACCTATGGGGCGAGGTTGAAGGTAATAAACTTTAGAGTTTGCATTCGAATACCCGTTATAAACGCCACGTAAAATTGTTTATTAGTTTTAAAATGTCTGGAAATCACGCAAAAAGGCTTATAAAATTTGTAACTGGACATGCTTCTGTCTCCTCGAGAAACTGTAAGTAATATTTTATGTGTAAAATTATGAGTAGCAACAACAAAGCATCACACACCCCTTTAATTGTTTATTTTCTAATAATTATTGCGACTTCTAACATAATAACTTAGGACCTAGGTTTTTTTTGGGAAAGTTTGGATATTTTTTTTAATAATCTTGCATTTAGCAATTTTTTAAGAAAATTTTTAACCGGTAATTAATTTTATTACAATATTTCTTGTCACCGAATCCTAACTATTTTCCGCGAGGTAATTGATAAATAAAAGTTAAAACGTGAAGGGATGTCTCTACCTGTGATTAGTATGGGAGACCTGCACCAGAGGTTAGACAACCTCTCATAGTTTTCTCTATTTCTCAGATATTGCTACAGTATCTTTGGTTTTCAAACAAATGTAAGTAATAATAGATGATTGAAATAAACTCAATTTTATCATCAGGGCATGGGGATTTCCTGTGAATGTTTCCTTCGTTGCCGAGCCAGTATGTATTAAAGCATTAAAATAAGTTGAAAATCACATTTAATCAGTTAAAAAACTCAGAAGTTTTCAGCTACAACTATTGATATAACAGAAGAAACTTTGATATTTGCACTTTGCTTCCTTCAATGGTATCTTCATATTTCATTAAATTAAATGTGTCCAACTAGGATTATTAGTAATCAATTCCATCCAATTAATTCCCATGTTTCTTTTTCTAGTAAGTTCGTGCCTATTAATCCTTATAGTATATTGAACAATTATTAAAAATCTTCAACTGTTTGCTCCATCAAACCACTTTGTCATAAATAAAAGTTATAAATTTGTGTTATTTTCGAATATGAGTTCCATCATCACCGCTTGTTTATCAAATAATAATAATAACTTCTAAATGAAGAATGTACTTATTTGAAGGAGTCTTTCTGAAGTGAATATTATACACATAACTGTCACTTCTTGAAATTTGGATGTACAATGGTGATGTTTGGACTCATTCTTGGAGTTGTTTCAAACAGTCTAAATACATGGAGGACAATGATGCTTTATGCCATAGCTGAGGGGGAGTGATCGTGTTATCTCATTCCAACAAAAAATTATACAAATGTGATTATACTTTCTATCTGTATGTTATAGCAGACTAGGCATGTCTGACTGGCTGAGTTTTCTCACTCCCACAGAAGACCTATTGTACAAACGTGTTCGGAAGCGAGTGAAAATTGTCAAAACTGGAGTCCATTTTTTTCCATCTCATGCCATCCCATCTCGTTTTCTTCATCCCATTTCTTCACGTTTTCTTCTGGTATATTGAGGAAAGCGAGATGGATGGGGTGATATGAGATATCCCATTCCCCTTCCTTCCCAATCTTCTTTCCATTTGGAAATTATCATCATCGCATCTGGGGACCTGTCAACATTTGTCATTTTTGACTAATGTTGACATGTAATGCATATAATAGTGAAATTTAAATATCACCCCCTCAGTGCATGGTAAATCTCCAGCATAATGAGATGTGGTGTTGTCTTCATCACATTATATTTATTACCTGATAATTAAAGGGGGTTCCATGGGATTGGATAAAATTGGATGTTTCACTAAAAGTTGAAAATAAAACGACAAAATTTTGATAAAACCTTGGATTGTTAAAAACCTCTAATTACCTTTGAAATGGTTAAAATTTAACGTTTTATAATAAATATACTAGCAAATGTGAGGAGCACTAATAAATCATAGCAATTGATCCTGACTTTGCCCATGCTAGTGTAGGTTTATCATACATAAGTATAAGCTGAATGGTAAATTCTGCTTATGTGCGATGCACGTCTCTGGTTACAAGTAAATGAATAAACACAATAGATTAAACGAATTAAGAAGAGAGTCTCATAAAAATCTGCACCAAAGATGTAGATCAGATGCTGTTGTATGAGTTAAATTAAATGTATAAGAAAACTTCAAGTTCTCCGTTCTCAAACAGCCTGAAGGTAGTGAGCGCGTCTATTTAAATGTACTGAAACGCCTCTCTTGTTCATACACTAGGTTCCTTTTGGGTAATGAAAAATCTGCCGTACCCAATATTGCAGTGTTTTTGGGACATTCCTCTATTTCTATTTGTCTGGACTATATATACTTGGCCACAAGTAGAAATTTGAAAAAAAAACTCATTTGCAGCCTCTTATACTGACTGGACATTAGTACAGCACTTCGTGTAATTCTTCTAGCTCGTCATCAAATATTACTAGAACATTAGTAATTGTGCGATATTCTATAAGGACTCAATAGATTATAGCATGTAATACAACTTAATACCTGTTTATAGACGTGAATAATAAACGTCTGGACAAGCTGATATGCACTTACCACCTCTACCACCGAGCTACCATTGCAAATGGACATAGCCCCAATATAATTTCCCAAATGCACCTACAATAAAAAGACATCCTCACTTTTGTGATCATAACAATAACATTTAGCAAAGCCTGCTTAAATATTCCCTTTTTTACAGATGGAACTGCAAAACGAGTTGTGGCATCAAAGCCAGTTGTTGAAATGGATGGCGATGAGATGACCCGCATTATTTGGTCCATGATCAAAGAGAAACTCATTTTCCCTTATGTAAAGGTAAGGTATAAATACTTGTATCTACTATAAGAGAAATGTTTTTACAGATTTAACTATAGATATATGTATAGCTGTAGATTTATAAATTTTAAACAAACATGTTTAGGGCATACTTTTAATCACATATTTTTAGCCATCTGCAGCCTTGGAAACAAATTAAACGTACATAAAACTGTCTTCATTTTTTTATTATATGTCCTATGAATATTAATGACAAAGGTGCATCTCTTTTCAATTATAGTGATATGCACAAGATGTATTGACCTCATCTATGCGCTCTAGTGTGACACGTTTATTGTTATTTAAACAAACAAAAAATTTAAAATATCATTTGTCTTTGATAATGATAATAAAAAGCCTTTCATTTTTATCTTAAGTAGTAGATACCCACAGACAACTATGCTGTAGTTACTCTTATCTAGTTATCAACATCATAAGTTCTACTTTATTTACAATACATTCTCGTAAATGGAAATACCTACTTAAAACATACGTAATGAAAATGTAAAATAATTTACAAAGGAATTATTGTTTCATCATAATAATATGTATTATGTTTACACAAAGTAACACTGAGTTATTGTTGTAGCTTATAGCGTAACTAGTGTGTGGGACAATTTGTCACACTCGTACTAATTACTGACACCCTTATGGCTTATCGCATTAGAGCACTGGGCCAATGTTAATGTTATCATATCTTATAGCATTTTAAGGTTTTTTTTATGTCCCGTCACTGCATAAAATTACCCAAATTATTATGTTGTTAAATCTTTAAGAATGTTATACTTTTATTGAAATTGATTTTATTTCTTATTTTATTATTATTAGCGTAGACAAAGACAACAACATAATTACTAACGTAATAAATGTCTTTGGTATATACCAGGCTACAGAAAGTTTTGCGACAAAGAGTTTTTATCTACCTATGGAACACTGTCTGATTTTGTTGTCGCTTAAAACTGACAACTATCTATAACATAAAAGTAAATAAAAATTAAAAAATATAGGTTATTAATTATTATCACTATAAATAGTAAAAAAGACAATTTTGATACTTGAGTTCAATGCTTTTAGACTATTATTATTAATTTCAAGTAGCAAAATTTATTTTTATAACTATTTTAAGTGATAATATATTTTATTTATTTTGCCGCGCTTTGACGCCTTCATGTGGGTGGCGACTGGCGCCCTTAAGGGTGTAGATTGTTGGCCTGAGATCTCGATTTCGAGCGACCGCAGCGCCAAAGTTTAATGTAACATCCGACGGGGCGGATGAATGACCTAGAGAGCGCGATTTTCAAAATGTTTTGCAACAAACGTTCCACGTTGAGAAATTGTTATTGAACTTGAATATTTACAGCATAACAATAACGTTGAATTTTTGGAAACTAGCTGTTGATTCTTTTTAATAGAGAGTAGTTGAGACACAATTTTTATGTTTTTCTATCATTTGACATCTGACATTTTTGTATTCTACTTACCTAAAATTCCAACTATTTATTTATTTGTAATTTCACTACCAAAATTTATTCTAATTCGTAAAATATTCATTCAATAAAATAATTGCAAATTCAGTAGGAAGTGTGTTTATCTCTACGCAAGGAAATGTGCCTATTGCGTAAACTCAAATACTTACTTTTTGTTTACGATCCCCTCGTCGATATCTAAAAAAAATCCTAGGGTTTTAAAAAAAATGTCAATAAATGAAACACAAGTATAAAAATGATTTATTTACTACACAATAACAAATATGAGTCGCCATTACTCGCTATCTCAAAAGCGTGCTAGGGTTGTACAAAAATTAGTAAATAATTCATTTATTTACTAATTTTAACAGAAGTTTGTAAATTATTAATATACTAATTAAAAGTATGTAATTAAACAATAACGAAATATGAGTTCAAAATTCTAATGGTTTTTCATTCGATTACGGATCAAGTTCTGATTTCTGCTAATTTGATGATAAAATCAATGGCTATCACAAAACCTATCAGAATGAAAACGTTACCAGCTGCCCGATTCACGTAAGTAATAAAAACCGTAGCGCAGTGACGTCACTTCGTTTTTTGCAAATTTAGCCCTTTTAACCGACTTAAAAAAAGGAGAATTCTCAATTCGCTGTATTTTTGAACCAATTTTTATGATTCTTTACACCAGGTAACTCAGAAATTGTATAGTAATTGAGCTATTACTATACAAGATTTATGACAATCCAAGACTAGATAAGTAAGTGCGTTTAAAACAGAAAACCAAAAGGCGATTTCTAAGTTCCTAAGTTAAAACGACTTTTGGACTGGCGTGTTTACGTGAATCGACTGGCTGGGTAGTTAAGTTACCTGTATCTTTCAAAATCATTAGGCGTTCTTCTCTTTCATAACACGTAAAGCTCTTTCTTTCCTCTTTTTCATAGCCTCTATGATACTGGGCGCGTCACGAATGGGCATGCTTCGTGACTGCCGAGGATCAACTAATTCTGGAAGTAGGCAATCGTAATAAAACCTAACTAATTTCATCTCCATTTTCTCCTCCCAAAATTTGTCGTCCTTTTCTATAATATAAACTTTCATAGGTACAGTAGCACCAAACCAGATGCCAAGCATGCAAACGTTTCTTTTAGTAATATGTACCTGTCCCTGAATTTGGAAATACCAGTTATGATTTTTATTTATGACATAACCCTTGGAAGCCTTGTCCTTAACCCAAAAGGTATGTTTGGCCATTGCTTCATCAAGAGTCATGCCAGCTAAAGAATGTGGGCACTTAATTTCAATTAAACCGTTTGCATAAATGCCATCTGGTGTAGTACCAAGAAATTCATATTGATCGTCGACGAACAAACCGCAACCTTGTATACTAATATTCTCTTGAATTTCTAACTGTTTAATTGCGGTTTCTTCGTTTTCGATACCGTACCGTATAGCAGGCAAACTGGAGATATTACTACCATAAACGATTTTACGAACAAGAACAGCACAACTTGTGCTCTCTCGTTTTTTACAAACTTCCCCGAACGATGATGAGGTTAGTAATTTTCTCCTTGTACTCATCCACTCAGAACTACTTCTTTGCAAATGGGTCGACCTTTCAAGCTCCTCTCTTTCAGCACAAGACAACTTTAAATCGGCTAAAAAAGATGACTTGGCTTTCTCATATAATTCTGGACTCAGATCAGGTTTTTCGCAGTTTGGTCCATAGTGAGCGTCTTTCGATACAGCGCTGTGGCTCTTTTTCAATCTTAATTTAGGTTTAGCAATTAAACGGATTCTACGATTACAATTTTCCACTTTCGCGATCAAAGGATTAGGACTAGATTTAAATATTACTTCATGAGTTTTACTATGAATCGATCCTGTATTAAAAGACACAACAGCAGCTGCGCATCGGCCCGCATAAGAACCACGGGAAGAATAATTTACACGCTTACCCCCTACTAATTTGGCAATCACTGCGTTAAAACTTTCAACTATATTACTTGTACAATTATGAATTAAACTTCTAGAATGATATGACAGTCTTTTACTTAAAATGTGTACCGCGTCCATTAATCCGCATCCAACAATTGCTGGAAGCAACCCAACAGGTTCTATTCGACGAGTATCAGGTCTACAGAAATACTCCTTGCAATATTGGTGATTACCAAATACGTGTTGTGGACCATTTAGGATATCTTCACTAAGATTTTTTATTTTTTCTTCGAGTGACTGATTTTGATCGCCCCAATATTTAATAGCGCATTTTACACCCGTTCTTAAACGCAAATACCTTTCTTTTAGGAATTTCCGCAATTCGCAAGGATACTTAGTGTCTTTCGACAGTTTCTCCAAGCTATTGCAGTAGTTTCGTAAAAGATGATTTTTGCATTCAATTTTCTCTACTGTTAAATTACCGTACGGTCGCGAATCTAATATTTTTTTATAAGTACTGGAATCGCCGTCTGCTACAAATTTATTATAAATTACACCGTGATCAACAATGGAACGTTTAAACCCCTCAACTATTATGGTCGATTCCATACCGGTAGATGATCCCGAATAATTCTTGAAACAACGGTGTTCCGAGGGCTGACTGTCGTTCTTTGCGGCTCGTGCACAAACTACGCAGTATTTATTTTTAACTCCAAAAAACAAAACTTTATTAGTTTTAATGCCAATTATCGCAGCTGCGCCGGACAAGGCGGAAAAATTCTTACCATAAGATCTCTTGCTCCAACAACCGTCAACAGCAACAGATATTAATGGTGTACCATTTTTATCAACACTACCTATAGACACTGCGTACTCCGCTTCTTCCTTGACAGCTTCTGCCATGGAATGTGCTGCTGTCTTTTCCCACCAATCGCAAACCGTATTATTAATTTCATTGTATAATGAAGGTGACATGATTGGTAGGGCTACTGCGGCAGTTAATGTTTTTAACTGATAGTAGCTCCCACCAGATGATATGATACCAGATACAATTTGATGATTCACTTCCATTCTATCTTCTTTCTTTTCAATCAAACACACAGTAAATTTCATACTACACATACTACATTTCATGATGAGTTTTGAGTCCAGACCAACTTTTACTTCACCTATTATACTGAGGTAACTTAACTTACAATCCATTGGACCGTGGTCCCCTATGGCCTGAAGAGCTTTAAAAAAAAAAGAAACGTCTACAACTCTACGCCCAACTTCCATTTCATCCACCTTTCCCTCTTGGTCGTTTTCAATAACTAGTTCCTGTAAAGAAAGATAATGGCTTGATTTTTTTTATAAAAAATAATTAAAAATTTAAAAAAATGCAAAAGAATTAATACAATATTAGGTTTCTGATGAATAGAAATTATAATTTCTTTACGCATTAGGTATTGTTTTTTTATGACGTCACCTATTTGAACGTAAATTTTCTTTTGAGAAAGTAATTGAGAAGTATTTCGGTACTAAGGTGTTTGTCTCTCGATGAAAATAATAAATATTGCAAGAAAAATCTATAGGTAGGTATTGAGATTTTGTCTTCGCCCATCACTAACTAAGTAGTTTGTTTATTTATGTAACAAGTCTACAAGAATTACGTATAACAACTTACCTCTATACAGCGCGTAGCATTGTTGCTCAGAGTCTCGGCCCCAAGGTTTTCTTTATTTTCAATACTGGAAATATTATTCATCAATATTATCCACTTTTTATTTATTTTGTACAACCCTAAGCCAGACGCTAGGCGCCTCGCGTCTGTTTGGCGGTATAGGTATGTCGACAAAGTTGCGCTGTCGCCTACCTACTTCCACAATTTGATATTTAGACAATACTAGCCGACCCGGCGAACTCCGTATCGCCTTTTTTTTTTTAAAAAATCCTATTATTTTGATATTACATACAGATACTTCAATTTTATTTATCAGTATAGATATAGATAATACAAACCAATATTTACATGTTATTGTAGGTATATGTCTGAATCGGGCGATCTAAATCATATGACATATTGTATTAGCTTTGTAATGTACCCTGTTCAAATGCGATAATAAATAAGTAGGGAGGAACTTACATTTTATTCCGAGATCTTTTGGCTTTCATATTTTTATAATGCGTACAAAACTTTCTTTTCCCTGGCATGCCACTCAAATTCAATCAGTCCTGCGAAAAAAATAGCCTATGTTACTCAGTGATAATGTAGCTTTCGAATGATAAAAGAATTATTAAAATCAGTCCAGTACTTTTTGAGTTTATTCGTTACATACAAAAATCCAAATCTTTCCTCTTTATAATACCTATTAGTGTAGATATTGTATTTTTTACGATTTATATCTAGTTCCATCATGGTTTTCTTTCAGACATTCATTATATCGATACTTTCTACTAACTGAAAATAAATTAATTATAAAAATGTTATACTTACAGTTTTTTACAAAAAACACAAATTCACAATACGTAATTCTGCTGTCTGCAGCCGACAAGCGTGGTGTCGCGTTCACTTACAGAAAGGAACTGCCGCTGCAGACCACCGAGATTGCACGAATGAAACGAACGTTTTATCCCATACATTTGTGTATGAAAAATTTACCTTAAAATATATCTAGATTTTAGGGCTTTAAAAGAGGAAGTCTTTGTTTGTAAAGGTATAAAAAGAAGTATACAGCTATACTTATTGGTTTCTTCAGTGTTCAAAAAGTGTTTCTTTTTATCAATTTGTGTTGATTTATGGGGTTAAATCTGAAAAATACGAAGTCATGTTTTTGCATTTTTACTCAATTTTGTGCGTTTGTTGACGTTTATTATATAACAACTATTAGGTTTAAGAGTTTAATATAAGCATGAACATACTTATTGGTCTTTGATTGTAATATATACAAATTATCATTGATATCAATCATATGTAAATAGGTTAAATATGAAAAATCGTAACACTCTTTTCGGTGATTTTCACGATCTACACCCTTAAAATAATTCCAGATGAAGTAGCTGCTGCGGTTTGCTAAAGTTGAGTTTAGGACACGATTTTAATTAAATAAATATCTTTGTGTTGAGAGTGAGTTGTCTTAAAAAAATAAAATTGAGGCTCAGGCTTACCATTTATTGTTTTGAATGGTAACAGTCGTGGCATGTCATAGATTCCGCACTAACATTCACTGTATAAAAGATGAAATACAGACTTATTACCATACTTAATACAGATGAAATGGACTTGGCTCACAGATTATATTTCATTATGTTTAAAATAATTTACCATTTAGATTTTCAACTCTTCAGTTATAAAATATCCTATGTTCTAAACTGATCTCAACTCATAATGATGAATATATTAGGTCGGGGAGAATGTTTCTTCGTATTTTCTATAGGAATTCAAGACATTTTTTTAAAAAGTTTATTTGTATTTACTTATAATAAATATGTACCGTTTTAATCGATACCATCTTGTAGATAGTGTCATGATCCCATTGCTGTAGAAATTATGAGATTAGTGGACAAAAAATTGCGACAAGTAGTTTTGACAGTCCTCTCTTGATGTCAACCATACGCTACTTAAGAGTTCTAAAGTGACTGAAAGAGGTGGAAATCTGAGGGGGCAAGGTCAGGGGTATACGGTGGATGCATCAACACTTCCCAGCCAAGCTCTCTTAATTTTTGCTAAAGATGTGTGTGGTCTGGTTCCTGTTTATCAGCTCAGGCCGTTTTGTCTCGATTGCTTGCTTTAATCTCATCAGTTGCTGGCAGTAGAAGTCAGAATCAATAGTTTTCCCGGCGGTAAAAGCTCATAATGAACGATATCTTTCCAATCACCTTGTACAACACAACATCACCATGTTTCGCGTTAACCCGGCTTTTGTTACTATTTCTGGGGGCTGTCCGTGCTTTGACCACGATCTTTTTCGCACGTTCTTGTCACAAGTGATCGACTTCTCGTCACCCGTGATCAATCGTTTCAAAAATGGTTCGGTTTCGTTTCGTTTTAACAGAGAATCGCAAGTGGAAACACTGTTTATGAAGTTTCTTTCCGTAAGATCATTTGGCACCCAAATATCGAGCTTTTTCTGGTACCCAGACTTTTTCAAATTACTTAAAACCGTTTTGTGATCAATACCCAGTTCCTGAGCAATGTTATAACTACTGATGTGTCGATCTTACTCCATCTTTTCACAGATGGCATGTAACTGGGCGAGCTGCATCTTTCACGTTAACATTTCCAGAATGACAACCAGGCTTGAACCAACTTTGTGCTACCCTTACCGATACCGCATTAGATCCATAAACAGCAAATTTTTTTTTGCGGCTTGTCTCGCATTTTTGCCTTTTTTGTAATAAAATTTTAAAATGTAGCGTTTTCTTTGTTACTTTCACTCATTTTCACATGCGGAAAATAGTTTTTTTTTAATATTTTTTTTAGAATATCATCTCGTTATGGTATAACCAGCCAAGTACAAATAGTACAACCAAAGAGATTTGATTACAACTTCATACGTATAAAATGCGAATAGACTTTCTCCCTGACCTATTATTTTCGTTTGTTTACTCGATATCCAACTACCACAGATGATGATTGATTGATAGTTAATTTTCATGAAGACCCTTGAGTACAATTAAAGTGCAATTGCAGTTGGATTGCCTGTACTTTGACCTGGGTTTGCCGCATCGTGACGCTACTGATGATCAGGTGACCATCGACGCCGCGCACGCTATCCTCAAACATAATGTTGGTATTAAGTGCGCGACAATCACCCCAGACGAGCAGAGAGTTGAAGGTAAAATATTTTTCAATAAGTATTATTCTCAGCGGTCCATTCTATATTATAATAACACAACCGAAATAGACTTAAAAGCCCCACCAAATATTTGTCTCTCAAAAAAATGGTATGGTAATTTGATCTAGAAATTTAATCCGAGCTATTAATCATACGAACTGAACGAGTTGTTCTTTCCTTATTATACAACACGAGAATGCGAGATATTTTGTTATTATCTCCCGACGAAATCTACGCTAAATACAACTGGTATACTGGCAAGTTTTAAGCAAGGTCAAATACAGTCAAGTGGTTAAATGAGGTTGAGTGTTCTGGTAGAACATGTATTTCAAACCGTCTAAATTTTGTTACTACTGGTTTATCGCAATACAGTTTTTTTGCAATTTTGAAAGTTCAAATCCAATGTGATTGTTTTGCGGTACGCGGTCATAATTTTTAAAGGAGAAATATACAGATAATGATCTATATACAGCAATTAGATTCAATTTAATTGTTAGGAAAGCCGTTCTTAAGAGTTATGTGATAGCTACTATCACATACTGATTGCCCAAAATATGTAACTGAAAAACTTTTTTTTTTCACGTTAAAAGAATTATAGTGTTAGTTTTCGGTTTTTATGTTCCATCAACCACAGGTTACTCGCTACCGTGAGTCAAACCTATCGAGGCAGAATACCGACCCAAATAACCCCTCATAAACCTTAAAAAGGTCGATCACCTTTCTCCCGTAAGATATTTATGATCACACTGGTATGTACAGCAAACAATTATCTCAGTTATGTCGGTAGGGCAGTAGGGCAGTCCTCTGCACATTGTAGATCGTAGAATGCGTATGTACGGTACACTCAATACACTCACCGCCTTGCACAACACAATATTTCACACATGTTTCTACTTAATAAATATGTTGTAATATATTTCACTGATAGAGTAATTGACTTCCTAAAAGTGACACTATGTTATTTTATATAAATTACAACAGAAATAACAATTATCTTGAGGTGTCGCGTCGTTAAGTTTTGTTGGCATTAGCTATACATACAGTAAAGTAGTGTACCAAAATCATGTATACGTGAAATATTTTTGAAACAAAAAACTATTTCAATTCAGGTTAACACGTAGAAATTAAAATAATTTTGAAAAAAATGTTCATTTGTAAGGGGGTGAATTGGGATGGCGTTGGGTGAGTCGGGATGGGATATAATGGCCGCGCGGACAAAATATTTTATCGTCTTTATTCTTTATTTATTCTATGTTTACAAAGATTTAGTCTAATCTAAGAACTTTAGTATTTTATTTCTAACATTTTAGTATTATATTTCTATTACAAGAGATATAACAGAATATTGAAAATAAGACTACTAAAGTACTTATTAATTTCATTTAAAATTAAGAAATTAACATTTTTCTAACTTCACACTCATTTTGTAATTAATAATAGGGGTTAAAGTATGAAATTGCCGTTTTATAGTAATAGATAATTTGAATTGACATAAAACCTTCATGGTGTGAGATTTTCGAGTGAAACTTTTTTCACATGATACCTATGAGGTTCTTGTTTTAAAAAATGTGCAACATTCGATTTTCGACTTTCAATTGTTTTTTTTATTCAGCTTAGACGGGAAAGATGGATACTTCGAAAATCCGAGTAATCTTTTAATACGAGTTCCGACGCGGAACTAACGCGGCAGAAACGGCTCGCAATATTAATGCTGCGTTTGGAGAGGAGACTGCTAATGAACGAACCGTACGTTTTTGGTTTAAACGCTTTCGTAATGGAAACTTCGACTTGAAGAACGAACGACGTGGAAGACCGCCCACACAGGTGAATAACGCTGAACTGAAGGAGATAGTGGAAACCGATCCGAATCAAACTACCCAGGAATTAGCGGCATGGTTTGACGTTACCTTACCTACAATATTGACTCATTTGCATCAAATCAATAAGATAAAAAAACATGAAAAATGGGTGCCTCATGATTTGACTGATCTGCAGAAAAAAACGCGTGTTGAAACTTGCGTTGCCTTGTTGAATCGGTACAGAAATGAAGGAATATTGGATCGAATTGTGACATGTGACGAAAAGTGGATTCTTTACGATAACCGAAAGCGAAAAATGCAATGGCTGACCCCAGGTCAAACGCCGCAACAGTGCCCTAAGGCAAAGCTTACCAATAAAAAGGTAATGGTAACTGTTTGGTGGTCTATTCATGGTGTTATTCACTATAGCTTTCTCAGGTCTGGTCAAGCAATAACAGCAGATGTTTACTGTGCCGAACTTCGAACAATCATGGCGAAACTAGCAGTGAAACAGCCCCGACTCGTGAATCGATCGTCACCATTATTGCTCCATGATAACGCAAGACCTCACACTGCACGAGAAACCGTTGTAACTCTACAGGAGCTGCAGTTAGAAACCATACGTCATCCTCCGTACATCGCTATAGTGAATAACACCATGAATAGACCACCAAACAGTTACCATTACCTTTTTATTGGTAAGCTTTGCCTTAGGGCACTGTTGCGGCGTTTGACCTGGGGTCAGCCATTGCATTTGCAGACCTTGCTTCAACGGACTACCATTTTTTTCGTGATTTGGACAATTTTCTACGTGGTAAAAAATTTTCTTCCCAAGAGGCAGTACAAAATGCTTTCACACAGTTTGTCGAATCTACATCCCCAGAGTTCTATCGCAAAGGCATAAATGAACTTCCGATTAGATGACAACAATGTATAGATAATGAGGGTGAGGGGAGAGGAGGGGGAGAGTGCACACTGCAATCCAACAGCCGCTGCGCGCACTCAACTGGCCACGTTACCCTTCTCTCACAGAAGACTACCTTGAAATGTACTGCATTTCCCACTTTATCTTATTTCCCTAATGTGTACGTACGTGTTTCGGTAGTGAGTGAGATGTGCCAGAGCCCATTCCCATCCTATCCCTCCCCATTTCCCCAACCCTTTCTCCAAATCCATTCGTATATCCAAAGGTAGGCAGCGCATCCGGGAGCGTGCCAACGTTTGTCATTTTGGACTAATGTTGACATGTATCACGGATGTCTATGGGCTACAGTATCCACTTACCATCAGGTGGACTGTATGCTCGTCTGCCACCTTCGTCCATAAAAAAAAAAGATAATGAGGGTAAATATTTTGATTAAATAAATATGTTACATTTTAGAAAAAAACGAGTTTTAATTTTTCAGTACAAATCGGCAATTTCATACTTTAACCCCTAATATATAAGATATATAACACAGTAAACAAATGTTATCGACATCTATGATTTTGATTTTATACATCAAAAACTAGCAAATTTCATTTATCTATTTAACCAGTTTCAACTACATAAATTAAGTTTTAATGTTCAAATTGGACTACTTTTTTTAAACTATGGGTTATTCTAACTATCGTTTCTCTAAGTTACTAGTTTATTATTTGAAAAGAAAATTAATATTTTCTTTCAGAGTTCAAGTTGAAAAAGATGTGGTTAAGCCCTAACGGGACCATTCGTAACATCCTGGGCGGGACAGTGTTTCGCGAGCCCATTCTGTGCCAGAGCATCCCTCGGCTGGTGCCTGGCTGGACCAAACCCATTGTCATCGGTCGTCACGCGCATGGCGATCAGTATAAGGCGCAAGATTTTGTTGTATCTAAACCTGGAAAGGTGAGTAAAAACTATCAGGATGACAGGATTTTTTTTTAAATCATGAGAAGTAGAATAGCAATCGAATAGCGATTAGAAGTAGTTAAACATGACGCATTTATTTTGGACCTTATTTGAAAAAGTCAGTTTATTGACGTATTAGCTTGGTGCTAATAACGTGTGATCACTTTTAATTACAATGTTTTTTGGAAACTTCCAACATATCGGCTGATCTCTTAAAGCGGTAAAATACTTGATTTTTTTTTTTATGTACAGGTTGAACTAGTTTATACGGCAGCAGATGGTACAACGGAGAAACGTCTATTATATGACTTCAAGACTCCAGGAGTCGCGCTAGGCATGTACAACACCGATGAGTCCATTCGATCCTTCGCACATTCCAGTTTTCAGGTTTACATATTTTTCAATACACACTCTATTTACACAAATGTTTCTATAATTTCTGTGGTATTGTCTATGATTATAATAATGAATATTGTTGATACAGTTTTTTTTTTATTGTGCTTACTTACATAGGTGGCGTTGCAAAAGAAATGGCCTCTGTATTTGTCAACGAAAAATACCATATTAAAGCATTATGATGGCCGTTTCAAGGATATTTTCGAAGAAGTTTATCAAAGGTAAGTCTGTAGGAAAGATTTTTGAAAAATAATTAATGGGCACTCCAACACTCTACTTTTGGGCAGTCCAGCTGACATTTCTTTCTTTTTTATATAGAAAGAACGTGACAGACATTTAGACAGTCTATCTGATGGTAAGGACACTCCTGGTACAAGCCAGCATCTGTCAAGAATGACAAACGTTGACATATCTTTAGACGTAAGGCTGCTTTTGGTTTAGGTGTAGATTAGGGAAAAAAATATTAAGAAGGATGAGGATAAGGGACATAACCAGAATATGATCTTCTAAAGTGATATTTTGAACTTCATTGATGTCTATTAAATTATAATGCTTGTTTGTTATAATGATATTAATTATAATATCAGTATTTAATAAATAAACTTATGACCTACGTGACCGACATATTTTCGTGAACGAGAGTTCTCAATGTAATTATTACTTACCAGAGATATATTGCTACACATGTGTAAATATGTATATCTTTACAATTTACAAGTTTGCTTAAATGACATGTATATTTGTCAGTGATTACAAGAAGCAGTTCGAGGATGCGAAGATCTGGTACGAGCACCGCCTGATCGACGACATGGTGGCGCAGGGGCTCAAGAGCAGCGGCGGATTCGTGTGGGCCTGCAAGAACTACGACGGCGACGTGCAGTCCGACATCGTCGCGCAGGTACAGCCTCGTAGTCTTGGTTCACATTAGTGTAGTAGGTACATATACTAAGTACTAGGGATGTTTCGAATAGCAAAAACCGCGAATATAAATACGAATAATTTGCCTGACTATTCGCGAATACGATCTAATATCGCGATGGTTGCTTGAGCTTCATCTGATGATTGACTGGTAGAGAATTCCGTTAGGCGTTAAGCCTGCCTTTCATGTCAAATACTTGTGCAATGGAGTTTAAATAAATACGAATAGCACTGTAGTAATGTACTACGTAAGCACTTGTAAAATTAGTAAGTATGTAATATTTTTAGTCCAATTTAATGCTAGTGCTAGTCAGTACCTTTTTCGTTTAATCTAAAGTTAGGTACCTAACTATAAAATAAATTAAAAAAAACACTTACTTATTAAACATAAAAACCAGTTACGCAAACAAACAAATTCCAAACAAAGCAATTGTAAAAAATCTGTCTACTAATAGTACTAGAAGACTGAACTAGTGCATTTGAGCTATTGTACTAGTATGGAGCGTTCTCTGCAATGTAATGTCTGTGTATGTATGTGTTCTGTACAATGTGTTTCTCTGTAAGAACAAGACTACCTCGTATAAACACGCTGTACCCGAACCTTTCCAAAACCCTGAAACGATGAACATTTTATGTATGTCTTGCATTTCTTTTTTATTTTCAATTTCGTTAAATAAAAATCTAAAAAATACATTGAATAGAAATGTATATTTCTACATTTTTTTACAATTTATCGATGGTCTGGCATTCTTACCTCTCGAATAAATACATTTTCATGTTTCTATGACCCTTATGTTCTCAGATATTGGCTTTTTATTAGTACCTACAGATTTTTATCCAGCCGATTAAAAAAATAAGATAAATGCCATTTCAAGGTGGGGTAGGTAGGAAGGTATTTTTGTTTATAAGTGTATAACAATCCCTTAAAATATCGGTGATCAATCCCCCTGACACACTATATAATATCAATTAACTCGAAATTTTGTAGGGGGAGAGTGCACGCTTCATTTCCACAGCCGCTGGGCGCACTCGACTGGCCACGTTACCCCTCTTTCACAGAAGATTACATTGAAATGTACCGCATTTGCAACTTCATCGTATTTCCCCAGTGTAGGAGATATGCCAATGATAGTGAGTGAGATATGCCAGAGCCCATTCCCATCCCTTTCTCTCAATCCATTCCTTAATCTGCAAAGATGGGCAGCGCATCCGAGGGCGTGCCAACGTTTGGCAACTGATGTTGCCATGTATCGTGGATGTCTATGGACCACAGTATCCATTCATATGCTCGTCGCCGCCTTTTTCTATAAAAAAACAATCATGACTGGCATGCATAGTTTTAGGCTTCGAGAAAGGTTCGGTTACACTTCGGTTGGGTGTATAATATAGAAGGGACCCGTGGCAAAACTACCTAACAGCAAAAATACTCCTATATACAAGACATTTGAACAGTTACAGACAATTATACAGTGTCAGTTTATATAGTTACAAACAGGATTGGGTGCAGTTATATCGGAATTATAATTCCAGAAATTACAATCATATAAGTGTATTATAACTGTTATTTCAAAATCGAATAGATGATGCAACAAATAATGTAATATATCCTTAATATCACAGTGTTTTTATGCGAATTAAAAGTGTCAGAAGCAATTTAACAATGGTAGCTGTCGCTTAGTTAAAAATGTATGGAAAGCTGTAACGTGCTTGACTGTCACTGAAAGGTGCTAAACGAGACTGATGCTCCATGACATCTGTGGAGACCCTATGGAGCTTAAAACATTAATAGCAGTCCGAAAGAAATGCAGTTACCAAAAACTGATATGCATACATATATTTTCATTATAGTTTATCGAAGTCGAAGCTAGAAGTCTTTAAAAGATCTAAAATTAAACTTATCATATTTTCAACTAAAACAATGTTTCAGCCATTTGTTTATCTGTTATCTCCCAGGAACGTTATCGATAAATCGACCGCACTGACTCTCCCGCATGAAAAATCAAACGTTTTATCTTATCAAGGGTTTACTCATAAAAGTTGAGTGTATTATCAAAATGGAAATAAAGTGTTACATAACAAGTATGGCTCGCTTTCTTATACATACACGATTGCATTTTTAAAGCAAATATAATACATAAATAATATCATCTTTTCAAGAGTATTAAATATAAATTCGACTAGTAACTGACCATAAAGTGGTATTGCGCGAATAATATGGACAAAAACTATAAAATTTAATAATTTTAGTAATTATCTTTGGTATCGGTATACCAACTTGTACACAGTATAACAAAAGTCCAAAAAACGACATTTGTTATTTTATCATTATACTGAATTAAGAAAAAATGTCTAGTAACAAGTATCACAAGAGCCATATCTTTTGTTCATCTCTTCATATCTGCTGTTAAATTATCTTACCAAGACACGCACAGTATTCAGGAAGATTGTATTCAGGAGACAAGAGAAACATGACAAATCTTCATTATCGTTGCTGACGCTTTTTAAGAGGTATTTATTTTATAGCAAAAAGAATTGTCAAGCGGTAATGCAGTGACACAATGAAGACAAAAAGGGTCGCCGGCATAACACTATGGTAGCCACAGTGGAAAATAATATGGCTTCTTTCATACTAAGAAAACTTTTTCTTAATATTGACCCTTATTTTATACTTTTTGGCCATGCTGACTAACTGTTAATTTCAGGGCCGTCTCTGAGGACTTTGGAGCTCCGAGCCAAGTATGAGTTTAAGGCCCCTAAACTAACTAGACCAACTTTTTTCTATAATCTCTAAAAAAACTGCTTGAATGTTGGGTGTTTGCATCTCATTGATGCCATAGTACAAAATTCAAGGCAACATTTTTTCACTTCAGATTCATTGGACCTCAACCTCGGAGCTCTGGATCCTAGTCCAGCGAGCCCATGCCTAAAGACGGCCCCGGATATTCCGTTTCTATGTTTCCCCCGGTTTCTATGTTTACCAGTTTTCTCCGGTAATTCTAGAAGTAGGTGCTAAGATAGATTGATTGTCCCAGGGTTACGGGTCTCTGGGCATGATGACGTCGGTACTAATGTGTCCGGACGGGCGCACGGTGGAGTCGGAGGCGGCGCACGGCACGGTGACGCGGCATTACCGGCAGCACCAGAAGGGGCAGCCCACCAGCACCAACCCCGTCGCCTCCATCTACGCGTGGACGAGAGGCCTTATGCATCGCGCCAAGCTCGACGGCACGCCGGACTTACAGCGGTTTGCGCTCGCCCTTGAAGAAGTATGTGATATATTTTTTATTTATTTATAGAATATCTTCAGGGCCGATGAGTAGTCGGCAACACGCTAATGTACCCAAAACCGATTCTAGTCAATACATTAAGGTTAATTACATTCGTTTACATTAAGGTATCGATGTGTATACATTACCTTTTGTTGTTTGAATTCTCGACGACACTAACTCACAATAACAGTGGCTACCACAAGCCCTCAGGAACTGCACCACCGTCTGTAATATAGTGAACTTGCCAAACCCACTTGGCCAGCGTGGTGCTTAAACGGCCATGCATCCCTCATGCACAAGACAATGTGCATAAGGAGGCCTATGTCCAGGAGTGCTAAATGGGCAGGTTACGGTTTACTCCTCTTACACGCGATTTAAAATCACCCCGTATTTAACGAGATTTAACATCTCTGCGTTTTTCTACCACCTTTATCACTATAAAGGTACATTATAAGGTGCCATTGCATTCCCAATGGTGCATTACCATTAGATTGAACAGCTCTTTAGAACCTTTATAATGATAAAGGTTCTGAAGAGCTGTTCAATCTAATGGTAACATTGGCTTTTCATCATCGCAATTCGTCACCGAAGGGCTGTTTATTAGCAATTTCTCGACAGAGAGCTGCTGCGTACAGAGCGATCTTCAAGACATTTTATACCGCAAACCCACGAAAGTTGTGGAATGAACTGCCTACTGAGGTCTTTTCACAAAATCACATGGAGTACTTCTAACCATTCATCATCATATGGGTCTGTCTGCCACCTCTCCTTAAAACAAAAACAAAAAATTATACAACTAAAGCATACTTTCAGGACTTTTCAGGACAAAAAAAAGTATGCTTTGGTTGTATAAACTGTTGTTCTGTTTGTTTTACACTTTGTTTTTTAAATGTGGGCAAGCTATTCTTAAAAGGTAACCTACAACAAAGAATGCGAGAAATAGTCATTACTGCCACGCCCTACCTCCGATGAAGGGCTTATTGCTTATATCAGCATTTATTATTATAAATTAGATTATTCGATATTATTTAAGGGATTAAGTTGGCTTGTTAATCTGCAAAGAGTACTTACTAAAATACGTAATCAATTAAGATAATTGTTATACTGATTAAAAAGATTTAAACTACCAACATTGATTAATAAAATTAATTTGAAATTTGGATTAGATAGTGTAGATATTACAAACAGATACCTAATATCATGTTAAAATGTACGTCACTCAAAAGTCTGACTTTGTAAATAATATCAATGAACTGTTTGAAGCTGTGGTTTGACATACATGGACTTGTCTGATCTAGAAGCTCCATTAATAGATTTTGACTACCTAGACCACACATGTAAAAGAAACCAAATACAAACTTTGAATTGAATTTTGTTGAAACAGATTCATTAAAATCTTATGTATTGTAGAATGAATTGAATCAATATATTTTGTTTATTTTTTCTGCTTTCTTTGTTTTAACGATGGGCCACAAGCCAAGTCTGGATATTGGACAAAAAACTAAAATATAGTGCATTTTTATTCAATCAAAACGCTTCAAATTAAGACCTTTGAAATCATACACATATTGTACTTTATAAGAATTTTTACTTTTATATTTTCCAAAATGCTCCAGCATCTTAAAAATACATGTGGGTTGGATCCATTCTGATTAAAGCTGGTCATATGATTATAATCCGATGTATCTATTTACACAGGCGTGCGTGGAGTGCATCGATAGCGGTAAGATGACTAAAGACTTGGTGATTTGCATCCACGGACTGGCTAATACCAAGGAAGGCATGTTCTTACATACTGAAGACTTCCTCCTGGCCATCGCCGATCAGCTCGAGCGTAAATTGTCTTCCAAATAGACAAATAATTCAATATCAGCTATTTTCATAAGCGAACAGTGAAAGTCAACTAGAAAAAATATTAAAATAAGTAAATGATTTAAAATGTGCAGCAAGTAGTACGTTGAAAGATAACGGACATAGTTAATTGCAGGCAATTACCCGCTATGTGAGTTCGGAACAGTACCTATGTCTATATACAGTAGACAGTCACACAAATTATCGTTCGATAATAATTTTAGCTGGGTCTATGATTTTTATTCGTGCGACTAGTAAACTGATTTTAAGATTGTCGCGTTTTTTACACATATTAAACGAATCTTTAATGTATATGTTTACCTATTTAATTTTACGCAATATTTCGGCTATAACGACGTTATAAGTGCATTATGCCGACGTTATAACGGGTTATATGACACCCGCTCGTAACCCAACGTTAAGTAAAATTAAATAGGTGAATATACGCATTAAAGACCCGTTTAGTACATGAATATGCTGTGCATATGTACGAAAATAGAATAATTGGCTTAGGCCTTTCGTTTATCAAATGGTACAATATACACCCGATTTCTTTACAAATAAAATTAAAGTAAATGAGATTATTAATTGTTAATAAAAATGAAATTTAATTAATGAAGTATAAATAAAAATAGCATGTGTTATGTAACCTAATATAATGTAAATAATGTTCTTTAAATACAATATGTCATTGTCTTACTTAGTGAGAAAAGGATTTTTGATAAATGTATTGATGGATTTTCTGTTTTTAGCTGTAAAGACTGAAATGATAACACAATTTTATCTATGTACATTTTTGCTGTTGCTTATTATTTTTAATCTTTATTTCAGATACAATTACAAAAATATCTACCTACCAAAATGTGCTATATTTTTACATTTTTGTAAAATTAGTAATTATGAATAAAATTATTTCTGATACTTTGTTTTTGTTTCTAATTTTCAATATACTGCGACATACTACATGCAACGGCCCGGCGTAGATCTAGCGCAGCGCAGCGCGGTGGCAATTGCAATAAGATCAAAAATTCACCAACGCACTCTACCAGTCTTCGAGCGGACGTGACCCCAGACCCTGCAGCATTAATGCGATTCGCCTAGTATGCGCGGCGACTAGAAAGCGCTAGCATGCTCTGCGACGCAGGTCCATAATTGTTAAATGCTGTAGGTATTTCAAATAGTACACTAAAACGTACAGCACATTATTGAACGATTAGAATTTTTACGGGTTGCCCAACCCATAAAAATATTAGAAGATCTAACACCTTTGCCTACTACCCCTACGGGCTTGTGTGATTCATCACATCACAAAGGGATGCTTTCCAAAACGTGCAATTATCATTCTCACAATAGATCACATTGTATCTCTGTTTGTTTTGAAGACAAAAGGATAATATGTACTATGGATTGTAAGAAATGCAAGCAAAACCAAATGCGAAAGTCGGGTCGGGTCGCGATAAATTGACGATTCTCGGTCTTAGAATTAGTCACAGCCATATTTTATATCAGAAGCATGATAATAGTATAAAAACTACTTATTATACAGTATAAAGAATAAATATGTGGGTATAGAAGCATTGGATATATCTAAATGCTGTATATATTATTTGTGGACTGTTTAATTCTTTAAGCTTAGTAAATGTTGAATTTCGCTCATTTTAAGTCATATAATGCATAATAAAAATGATTTGTAGAACTATTAGACAGACGTTATTAAACTTAAAGTGGAACTGCTACAAGCTGCAAAGAAGTATCTGTGACACCATTTATCTGTATAATACTATAATGTTGTCAATTTCCTTCATAGTGCTTAATATTGAATAAACACTGTTCTTTTTTATCAAAAGTACAGTAGCTGCATATGACAGATTTTCCAGAGGTTTATGTGGCTGTAAAAAGAGAGAAAATAGGACTTAACGTATCATCTTATCAAGTACACAATTATCATCTTATTAAAAGTATGAAATGAAGAATCTTATACGGAGGAGTTTGAAGGAATGCTCTCCAATTATTTGTGCGTGTGTATTACTGGAGCTACCTTGAGAAGAAACCAGGATCTTTGGAATAAGAATATTTATTGAACCAACGTACAGTACAACGTTTGTAGCGTTGGGAATAAGCTTGATAAAACAACATACATTAGAATTAAAACAGTGTAAATTAATATGGTAAGAACTTCCTTCTAGTCTAGTGACATGAGTATGTAAAGAAAATTATTGACAAGCTATATCAAAAATAACAAAAGCAAAACTTATAAAAAGAACACATTTGAAAAGAATTAAAAAAATAAATTTTCTAATTGGGGTACGCGTACCTCTACGGATACATCATCTGGTCGTAGGGGATACGCGGAGCCGTTTAACAAAGATCAGCCGTTCAAACAATGCGTGTACTCCTAAATTATATAATTGTACTAAATTATAAATCAATGTAAAGTGTGGGTAGTCACAATGATATGTATTAATATCAATGACGATAGATGTACCGCTTAGAGTATGTCGTATTTTGTTACAAAAATATTAAAATCTACGTAACTGATTCTTTTCGTACTTGTTTTTACACTTTTTAAAATAAGTATTTCCACTTATAATTATCTTTTTGTTGTCCAAGCTAGGGACAAAAATAAAAATATCAGTAACAAAATAAACACTGTGACGTCGGAAATACAAGAACTTTCATTAATTTATATAATTAGCACGATTACTATTAAACAGCTGGTGCTTCAACATAGACTTGTGCCATAACTATCGAAAATTTCATATACAACTTTTCAGCGTCTTTTAAAAAGAGATCGACGTGTATTTCAACTCCGTAGACATCGGGGGGATTTTCGCCAGCTGTCATTGGTTAGCTGTCACTTGGGACGATTTTGTCCCAGCCCACAAATGAGTGGCTAAACCTTACAACGTTAAATGTTGAATATTGAAATATTAAGTGACTAATATTGGATTTCCGTGTTCTTAATATCTTAGGAAAATAAGTCATTTGCGTTATTACAATACAACTTTCAGTTTAGAGACAATTAACAACATACTTAGTGGTTTCACTTCAATTAGGTAATGAATGTCAATTAATAACGATCGAATAATAACGATCTTTAGGAATATTACTTTGTTGAGTAATGTGTTAGGTACATTACACCAGATAGTATTTACAATTATTCGTATTTAATTTTGCCAAATTTCATTAAAATCGGTTTAGTAATTTAGTCATGAAGGAGTAACAAACAGACACCTTCGGATAATATTAGTTTGGATAAATAAAGATTTTTTGATTTTGTACATTTTAATTTAGGTAAGTGTTAGTGAAATAGTATTTTTTTTTTGTTTCCTTTTATTTTAAGAATATATTTTTTTATTCATATTGTGGTTTTAGTTATAAATCGGGGAATGCCCGCTGCTTCATCTATAATCTTTATAACATATCTATAATAAAATATCTATTTTACGACACCCGTATCCTTTTAAGTGCAATCAGTTGTGTTCTTTGTATAGTGTTTGAAAGGGGCTTTACGATTGTATAACAAAACAAGTTTGTAGTGGTACTGTTTTTATTTTAATAAGTCGTAAACATGACACATGGGAATTTTGCTTGCAATTATCAACAAAGTAATTTTAACCGAAAATTCTCTTTTTATTTTTGTTTGTATTGTATCAGTTAGGTTTAACAACTGGCGCTTCAACGGCAAACTTGTGTAAGTATTTATCTTAGAATGAAATAAACAACGTTTCGTATGGGTTAGAGCATTTAATATAGAGAGACAGACGTGTTTTTCAACTCCGTACTCAATGGACTATATATACCCCACCCGCAGTCCTCGGCTAAATCACATTCGCATTTATAATATTAGTATGCACCAGAACTAATTCCTCGCTTGTCCTTGGAAGCGATAACGACACACTCAACTCTTTGTTTAAATTTCGTCACAGCATTTTTTGTTGGCAACGTAAGAATTTGTGTTATATTTCATTTGAAAGAGAATAAAATTTCCTAATTGATGATATTAAAAATAAAAAGGAAAGGAAAATAATCACCACGATAAAAATCAATTGTAAATGAATATTTCTTTTCTCGTACGTTATCATTTCTCGGAAATTTAAGTATTTATCGAACATCTTGCAATCATGTACCAACTTTATTTACATCCATCATTGTATATTTAATAGGGCTTCTAATAATACCTATATTTCAGTATTAGGTGATGTAGTTCAATCACAATTATTGTTTGTTTGAACGCATAAGTTCATGATTAGTGAAATTTTCAATTTCGAACGTCTCTGCCTAAAACGAAGCGCAAATAGGTTGGTGTTGAAGATAATGGACCTCCATACTGTTAGTGTCTATGACACAGTAGAATAAATAGTATGACATGTGTTACTAGGCAACTTGTTGTTGTTGCTTACTTTGTTTTGTTTTTGTGTATATACCCTTTTCCTCAAGAATATATTTTATTAACTTTAAATGCGTCTTATACTCTCCCTTTAGCTTTACTTCCACCATTTCCAACAGTTGTTAAACTTCATCTGTCATCGCAAATGAGCGGATATCCGGTTTCTTATAAAATGCAGAGTTGGCAACATTGGTAACCTCAACTGTTTGACATTGACAGACACCTCCCTCACGTCTACTCTCTATCTATTCGACTCATAAGCACATTTCAATGTTCACCACACGACTGCTTGCCGACTTGAGGATTAATATTGGACCTCATTTCAACTCGTGAGCTACTCATGAAGGACAACAAACAAATTTGTTTCATCTGAGGAGAGGTACGAAAGCAGCGTTGCCGCCAATATTTGTTTACCTACGAACTGTAGCTTAGCACTCACTAATCTGAGGACCGTAAGCTACTGTTCGATCATGGTTCAACTATAACTTCAACCTCGTTGTACATTTCAACAGATAGAAATCATGAACTCAGTAAAACGATCTAAAACTTGGGAATTTTTTACCGATTTGAGTGATGGAAAAGCTACATGTAATGTTTGTTTTAAAACTTTGTCTCATAATGGACCTTTTAATTTAACAAGGCATTTAAAATCTTCACACCCACATGTACTTGGTCTGGAAGAAAAAGTAATTTCAAATAAACCTAAAAGGAGATCCATATCAATATCTGAAACACAAGAAGCTGTGGCTTGTATCCCCAAACATGAGCCAAAAAAAGAAAGATTTAAGATGGAAGATTTTTATACAGATTTAGGTAATAAAAAAGCTAAATGTAACATATGCTTAAAAACTTTATCTTATAAAGGTGCAGGACCATACAATTTAAAAAGGCATCTAAATACTGCTCATACATACACACTTGCTGATGACCAAGAACAGCAAGACATCACAGATGAAGAAACCAATCCGCGTGCTATATATATGTCTGAATCATATGAAACTTTGGCTTCGACTTCTAATGATGTGGAATTAGAAATGGAAGAACTTCAACAGGAAGAAAAAGAGTCTTCTATAGAAGTGTATTATTTAGAAAAGCCCAGTATAGAGAAAAGAATGTCAAAGAAATCAGAAAGTAAACAGAAAATTATAAATAAATGTCTCCTTACAATGTTAGTAAAAAATTATTTACCATTTTCAGTTGTAGAGAGTGACGCCTTCAAAAGCTTTGTAAATGTTTTAAATCCCTCCTATTCACTTCCAACTCAGAAGATACTGGCAAATACCCTTCTTGTGAAATATTATAATAGTTTAAAAGAAGACATTATAAAAGACTTGTCAGAAGCAGAATACATCGCTTTAACAATTGACTGTTGGACTTCGCCTATTCAGGGTTGTTGTATGACAATAAGTGCACATTATTTAGACAATGAAACTAAAATAAAATCCAACATGTTAGAATACATATCTAGACTAGAAAAACTGTCTACTCAAAATTTTGCAGAAGTAATAGAAAAAACCTGTCACGACTGGAACATTTTTGACAAAATTGTATCAGTTACAACAGATAATACAAGTAGTATTAAGCCTGCAAGTGACTCACTGAGATGGAAACGAGTACCATGTTTTGCCCATACTTTAAATTTAATTGTACAGTCTGCATTAACAGAAATAGAAGAAGTTCAAATGAAAGTAAAATCTATCATGGAATTGCTACACAAAAGTAAATTAGACTGTGATGACACAAGAGCTATTATTTGTTTAAGCAATAAGTATTTTGAATTAAGTCAAGATATAACATGTTGGATTTCAACCTTTGAGATATTCCAGTGTATTTTAGAAGCAAAAGAAAGTATAATTAATATTTTAGCAAATGAGTATCCAAATACAGTGAATTTAACACCAGAAGATTTTGAAATTCTATCCAAAAGCTGTGACATGTTATGCCATTTTAGATCAGTAACAGAAATAATGTGTGCAGAAAAGCATGTAACCATCTCTCAAATAATTGTTCTCATACATTTATTAAAAAACAAATGTGATGCATATATAGCCACACCACAAAGAATGCCAGATGTTGTTTACAACATGGTCCTTCGTCTCAACACTGAACTTTCGTCACAATTTAAAAACATTGAAGACGATGAACTATTTGCTGTAAGCACATTACTAGATCCTAGATTTAAAACATTTGGGTTTCCAGAAAATAAAAAAAACAGTGTAGACAATGCCAAAGCCAATTTAACACATTTAGCTGCTAATGTAGTCATTTTTTCCACAAATGACTATGACATGCAAGTGGCTGGAGATCCTCTAGATGACGATGATAATGTTAATGTAAATGAAAAGCCCAGTATTTGGGGTGACTTCGATGTCAAGGTAGTTAATGTTATCAAGGCTCAAAATCCAAGTGCGGCTGCTGTAATAGAAGTAGATAAATATTTTGTTGAACCACTTCTTAGCAGAAAATCGAATAGTCCTCTGTTATGGTGGAATGCTAAGAAATATGTATATCCCAGATTATACACTGTAGTTAAAAAACAGTTCTGTATCCCAGCCACATCAATTCCACCAGAACAAATGTTTTCTAAAGTATGTAAAATAATATGTAATAGCCACAGTATGACGGTAGAACGCAATACATTGTATGGAAGCAGAGGGTGTATGATTATGTTTTTACATGCTAATATGTAATAATTCAAATAGCTATGAATATTTACTAAACAATTAGGTATGTAGGTTAGAACTGAAATACATAATATTACCTTAATAAATGTTTGTATTGATTTTTGTAATTGTTACTTTTTATTTTCTAAATCTAAATGTTCTAAAATATACGCATTCATACCCGATTTAGAATATAAAATGTGTACAAAACGCGAAAGTGTAAAAAGTTATATGGTTGTTACTTATTTAATTAGATTACTGTAAGCGGTAATTATAACTATATAATTGTATTATTATTCATACAACCTTCATTTAATTAATCAGTATGTTAGGTAGATACTCAGAATTATACAAAATTTGGTGAACAACTTGTGTAGGATAGATAAATCTTCATTATATAATTTCAGTAAAAATAATATTATTGCACTTTCCTGTTCCAAATATTTATGTTTAAATGGTAGCTATGAATGTAAAAACGTATAACAAACAAAATAAATTCAACTTAAACTTTATAATGATCTTGTAGTTTTTTGTGGGTCTGAATCTATTTAAGTTCCCGCTTCCCTGACGGAAGAGGCTGAGTTCCAAAATATAGAATATGCGAATATTGCTCTTTAGAATTTAAATCATACTGCGTGCGTTTTGTGTTTCTTTTTGGATCAAACAAACAGGGAATTTCTTGTTTTGTAAGCCTACCTGATTTTTTTTCATATTTATGGTAATAGCGCAATTAGCACATTGTGCCAATATCATTTTTTTTTAAATCTTATTTGGCAATATCGCATTTGGAACATTCTGCCCGTGTCTAGTTACTTCACAATTCTAAATTCAAAACACATCCTATCAACTTAGATAATAATCTGTGGTTCAAAGATTACCAATGGCGCACCATTATGAGTTGAACTCGTGGATATTGGAGTATGTATTATCAAATTGATGATTGAACTCCATCAATGGCGACTTTGTTTTTATTTGTGCGTAAGAGGAAGAGTGCATGCTGCATTCCCAAAGCCGCTGGTCGCACTCGACTGGCCACGTTATTCCTCTCTCACAGAAGACTAACTTGAAACCTTGAAGATTACCTGCATTACTTTATCGTATTTCCCCAATGTACGTACGTGTTTCGGTAGTGAGTGAGATATACTAGGCCTAGAGCCCATGCTCTAGGCCTAGTATATCTCACTCACTACACAACTACACACTACACACTCACTCACTCACTCACTACAATGGATAGAGTCCATACTCTATCCATTCTACCCCATACCCATTCTCGTAACCCATTCCTTGATCTGTGCAGACATGGGGGAGTGACAACATTTGTTATTCTGGACTGATGTTGGCACATACCGCGGATGTAACTATATGGACGATTTAACCTTCATATACTCGCGCCTTCCAGCATAACACGTATACCCGCGAACAGTATCTTATACCGCGGGTGCGCTGTCGCACTTATAGAATTTTGTTCACAGCTTTGTCCGCTCGCTTGTTGAAGAGCATCGTGTTGTAGCGTAGCGTAAGTTCCTCATTAAACCTACTATCGCTTTAGTAAGCGACTTCTAACTTACTTTGACGGGATTGGGCATTGACTTTGAACGCTTTAAACTTTATAATTGTTTATTATAAAGAAAATTTCACACTGGCAGAATGTGCTAATTGCACCACTGCCATATATGAAGAAAAAAAACATTTCGGGTGATATTGGTGATTTTTGACAATTGGTAAACAAAGGTAGTCAAAACGAATTTATAGAAAGTCCAGTTTTTACCTTAATTTAAAATAGTTATATCACCCTATTTATTGCCTTGATCTAACCGAGGATATACTACTATGTTTTAAATGTTTTATACCAAAATTGATAAAGGATTTCATAAATGTTATGATACTGTCTTCTGTCCTGCTTCACTCCTATTCTTCACAATCATGCTTTCTAACTTATTATTCTGTCTTATTATTACAATTCCTTGCATTGCATTGAAATCATGCTCAAATGAGGAGCAATGCACTGAAGAGCACAACAAGTACACTAAAGGTAAATTTCTATCGTGCAGCAAGTAAATGCGGTATGGAGAACAGTAACCCTGCTTTTCAGTTAGAACTGCAGTTGTAATCGTACCTCATCTCCTGTTCTGATTGTCCAATTAGTTGATAATTTCATACTGGTGGATGGCTGCAATACCAACTTTAGTCAAATTTTGAAAATATATACAGCAATATTTTTCAAGATTGACAAAAGCTCTTACTTCATAAGGATACTATTGAAGTGCCAACTTTTGCCAAACACAATTCAAGCATGTTCCATCAATGCTCTATAGAGTGAGCCTTGACACTTATATTCTGGCTCTAACATTGCTGGCTTAAAATACGCACGGTGACTGTCATGTGTTAATGAGCACCTGCTTTCATAACATCTAATTATTTTTTTTATAAAAGGAATGTGGCATCTAATGACATACACTTATATTTTATAGCCTATGAACATGAACATCTGAGATGCATACAAGCCATCATTGGATAAAAATATGAGAAACATTGGGCATGTCTGGCAAACTCTCCTGCCTTTGAATATGTAAAAATTAGTTTATTCAGTACACATTTGATTGTTATTCTACAGATTCTAGATTGAACAGATTCTGCATTTGATAAGGCACATGTTTTATTTTAAACTATTTTATTTGGAGTAATATATATATATAACAAAAACAATCATTACATTAATTAACAATTAAAAATTTCCTACACTAAAAAGTGAAATTCCTAAATTTTAAATTGAAATCTAACCTTTCTTTCCTAATCTATCACCTTTCGTTCTTTCTTTGCTTTTGTAGTGTTTAAACATATATAATGGTAATAATATAGTAGTTGTTCACATTATTTAGTTATTCGAGTAGCCTGTTAGTTTGTATTATGTACTCAAAGAAAATTTAAATCAGTTCTCAATTTCAAAAAAGGGTATGTACTCAACTGTAACTTTCCATTGAATAAAGAATCTGTTGAATCCAGAATCTGCCCAAACTAGAATCTGTTGAATCCAGAATCTGCCCAAACTAGAATCTGTTGAATAATCCATCTGTTGGTTACTGAGTAAATGTAAAAATTACGACTATTCTACACAAAAAAGCAGACAAATAAATTTTTGAAATGTTTCTAATTATCAATTTTTACAGAAATTAATGAATGGAGCTCTGAGCTAAGTGAAGAAATTATTTATGCTAATAAGTATTATAAACCATGTGAAAAAGCTAATTGTAGTTGTCACAAGGAAGTGATAAATCATGATTTAGAACCATTTTTAGATGGAGTAACAAAGGAATTATTTGAATTAGCTCGTCCGAAAGGCACTAAGTATCAGGTTGGTGAAGATTTGATATCAACTTTTTCTATTGTGTTCTCTAAAACACTCAATATCATAATTAAGTAAGAAACAATATCATAATCAAGAATACTAACTGAAGTTTCATGTATTTTTTTAGTAAGAAGGTGGCAGATGAGCTAACTGTCCACATGATACAAATACATGATAATTTATTATTTTAATAGTGATAGCATAGCAGTATCTTGTTTTGACTTACACTTGTGAAGTCATGAGTTTGGATCTCGGAGACTACTGAGTTTCTATATAAGGTTGAATTTATCAATTTTACTTACTTTTACTTAATACATTTCCCTTTAGCTTCATGGTGAAGATAAACATTGTGAGGAAGCCCATGTGCCGAGAATTACAAAATATCTGGGACATATACATTTAATATTTACCAATTCATACCTTGAATAATAATACACTAGTACTCTGTCATGGGTCCAGCAATGCATACAATGACCAACACACTACTCAGACCCAAATAACCATTTTGTCTTTAAACAAGTGAATATCAAGCAGGGAATTGGACCTTGGACCTGGGAATCAAACCTGGGATCTGTTATATGCAGATGCACTACTAACTGAATTAACAGGTTGGCAATGTCCACAGGATGGGTTATAACCTGAAACCACCGTAATATGCTGGGGATGCTTATGTCCTGCAGTGGGATTTTCTTTTATTTAATTTATTTGCTTTTTTTTGTAAATTATTACAAAAGACAGACTTAATGCCTGACAGCATTATCACCTAGTCAACCTTGGACTTCGCAGGCCATATTTGGATGTTATTTGCTGACATTAATCATCATTTTTTATATATTGATATATTAATATTTGATTCCCGCTGGATGCAGGTCGCTGCCGACAGGTCTAAATGGCAGACAATGGGGGAGGCCTATGTCCAGCAGTGGACGTCCAAGGGCTGAAAAGAAGATATTAATATTAATAATGGCTGATCAAAATATACTGTATTTCAGATAATTGAGGGTAAACTATTTCGTGAGAATGATTGCCACTTTCCTGCGAGATGTGCTGGAGTCGAGCACTATCTGAATGCCTTAGCACCAAAACTGCCTAACTTGGAATTTATACTTAACACGAGAGACTGGCCACAAGTAAACCATGAATGGGGACATATGAGAGCTCCTGTATTTTCTTTCAGTAAGGTTAAATCTAAGCAGACATGTGTTTTTTGTTATTGTCTATGTATGGTCATTAAGAAGCAATTTATGATGTCAAGCTAATATCTTACAGAATAAACGAAAATAAGATAAACAAAAACGAAGTATATAAGAGAAAATAAGATCTTGCACGAAAACATTGGCTATCAGGAATATTCGGGTATCTTCGGTAAACGTCGAATTCATAAATATATAAAGCTTCTAATACCCCCAAAATATTTCTTTCATTAGATAATAAATTTTATTCATATATATTTCCTTTCGTTAACTGTTACCAACCTCTTTTTAATTTATGTTTAATTTTCAATGTCAGTGTAACGATGTTGTGATGGATGTCAAAATCCTTCACTAACGCCTTAAAATGCCACGTTATTATCCACTACAAGAGTCGCTTTCATAAAGATGCCGAAGAATTCAAGACAAGGAAAACCCATAAATAAACAAGCCGGTGGAATTATTTTTAATATACAAGATTACTGGTAAATAGGACAGATCCTTTCAGGGGGTGTAACGAGTGTATCGATTATTTTTCACTATTACATACCCTGGCCAAAAGTTGATAGTTTCCAATTCCAATATTTAAGATTTTGTGTTTTTCTCAAATAATTCTACCTACCATCGATAAAACACAATTATTTTGTTAATTAAAGATTTCCCATTGACTTTTTTATTTTAAACCTTAGTTCAGTATTGCAGTGAACTAATACGAAAGTAAAACTATCTAAAAGTACTAAGAATAATAAATGAGGGACAATGAAACTAAAAAAAAAATACAATGAAAATTACCAAACATGTGAAAACAAGTCGGTTTATTTTTAAAAAATAGTAAGTAAGTAACTACTATAGTAAGTGTAAAAATACAATAAATAACAAGCTCGGGTAATTGACGAGATACAATCATTAAAGAATTTCCGACAATTCCAGGAAACAGCCCTTTCAAGTATTGTTCCTTTATTTGTGCGGTTGTTATTGTTTTTTTGACATAAACATAAATTACACTTTTTGGAGATTGTTTAACACTTTGAACAACTTTTTATTGATAAAACTAAACTTAAATATCATGTTCAAACTGATATCCTCTATGTCAGGCTCGAGGTCTAGCCCTTCTGATCGAGTAATTCTTGTAGTCAAATTTTCTTTCAAGATTTCTCCTGATTGAACATTTTTTTCTCGTAATTCTTCTCTTGAATTAATAGAAGAAGCGTATACTAATTTTTTCATACGCCTCCAAACGTAGAAATCCAGAGACGTCCAGGTCCTTTTCTGCCAATCCATAAAGTGAGGAATTTTCTGTTCAGATGTTCTCTCACTGTGCGGCTGTAATGGGCTGGACAACCATCATGTTGGAATATCATTCTTCTTCTTGCTAAGGGGATGTCTTCTAACAGTAGAGGCAGTTCGTCACGCAAAAAGTATGCGTGTAGTTTATTACCGTTACTACGGATGCGCGTACTTTTTGCGTGCGCAGGCAGTAAAAATGGATTTATTCCCGGCGATTTATTAATGTATAAATCTACGGATACAACAGCAAACTATCATAATGATATGAAGAGCGATAATTATGAAAAATGGTTACTTAATCAATTGATTACTAACTTACCTAAAAATTGGTAAGCATTGGTCGTTGATAATGCTGCATATCATAATAAATATGTCAAAAAGCCTCTGAATTCAAATACATTGAAGCAAGATATAATAAACTGGTTGGTAAAACATGACATTAACGTCGATCTAACTTGGACAAAGCCACAAATTTACAAAGTTATTCTTGATCATAAGGAAAGATTTGTGGAATATTCTATTGACAAAATACCGCTTGATTACCGCCATATTATCCGGATTTCAATCCGATTGAAAACATATAATGCGGCTTAAGGGGAGTAAAGAAATGTTGATAAGAATTTGACCACAGCACAAGAAGTGCTGTGATATAGGTGTTCGTTTTTTAAGATATAATGTGAATAAGGCTAATATATAAAGCTATATCTACATACATTACACAATATAGATACTTATTATAATTAATTATCTAGTATGAAAATATACATAAATAAATAAAGACCCGAGTAGTAGAGACCGGATTATATGCAACGAAAGTGTGAAAATATTCAACATAAAATAAAACCAAACGAACGATTATTTTTAACAAAAATTGAATATGAAAATATGTAATCAACAATCTCTGTTGTTTTTATAAACGTTTACAATCAGGTATTGTTCTAAATGTTTGGTTGTAAGGTTGTGCCTTCTATCACTCAAAATATTTTTATAAGTTGAAAAGGAATATTCCACGCCCTCCGAGGCTACCGAGCAGTACTGGAATTGAGGTGCTACATTAGCAGATATTGTCTCAGGCAAAAGTTCATCCATGACATTAATAAAGCTATTAATTTGACAAAAATCTATGTGTAAAAAATGTATAGGTGATAATCATAGCAATGCTCTTTTTAATAGAAGAGTTCTAATGTTCCTTGCACTGACGAACTGCCATAGAATCTGCGCTGTCGAAGTCATACTACATACACCTTTAATGTCATCGAAATGTTGACTGTAGAACTGTAGAATTGAAATGGCCATCGTGTTAATGTGGATATCCACAATCAAATAAATGAACAGGTAAAATCAAGTAAGTTTTAAGCCATTCAGTTCGACGAGTCAATAGACGTGATGAACTTGGCTCAATTTTTATATTTCATCCAATACATTTGTATTGGACGAAATATAACGACGATGGGTCAATTAAAGGAAATATGCTACTTTGCAAATCAATTACCTGTTCATGCAACTGGCAAAGGACTTTTTGAAGTTTTTACTGATGCAACAAAAAGCAAATATTTGGACTGGAATAAATGTATTGCGGCGCGTACTGATGGCCCGAAAGCCATAACGGGGAAGAATAATGGTGTGATAGTAATTTTAAAAGAAATTATGCCACAAATTAAATGGACTCACTGCTTTCCTCACAGATATGCGCTTGCCGCAAAAAAGATGCCAGATAATTTGAAATATGTTCTGTCCAAAGCTGTGAAAATAGTTAATTTTATTAAATTTTGACCATTGCAGACCAGACTGCATTCCACACTGTAGGAAGAAATGGGTATCAAGAACAAGACACTGCTTTTCCATACCGTAGTCAGATGGTTGTCGCAAGGAGAAGTTCTAACAAGGCTTGTTGAATTGAAAATCTTTTTTACAGATAAAAATAACTCATTTTTAGAGATTTTACAAGATAAAGAATCTTTATTATTGTTGGCTTACTTGAGTGAAATATTTTCTCATTTGAATGACTTGAATATGAGTTTACAAGGCCGTAACGAAAACATTTGACTAATGGTAATGACAGACAAAGTCAATACTTTCATCAAGATGCTTGGTATTTGGATTATTAACTTCTAATTATATTGACAAAAATATGAACTCAGAAATTCCTGTTACTTATTGTGTGTTGAAAATTAAAAATTCGGTTACTGAAATATTTTCCATGTGATAATGATAAGATAACGATGATTTCTCGAAAAGATGAGTTCTCAATCTGTTTGATGAAAATGTTATTTGCAGCTTCCAAATTACCTGTTGAGACTCACAACCAACTAACTGAAATATCGATTGACAAAACTCTACAACTAGAATTTTTGTCACAAGATTTAGATAATTTTTGGCTTGTACGATGATGTGAATACGGATGCTTTGAAAATATTGATCCCATTTGCCACTTCTTGCTTGTGCGAAAAGGCTTCTTGTCAAAGGTGGCTTTATAAATCATCTATTACAGGGCCGTCTTAAGTCTATTCTGCGCCGGGGTGCGGGAGTGTATCCTAAGACAGTCAAACATCCTATTGTGTATCCTATGACAGTCAAATATCCTATTGTGTATCCTATGACAGTCAAATATCCTATTGTGTATCCTATGACAGTCAAATATCCTATTGTGTAATTGTTTACTATAGCGTTATATTTTTTCATTACCTTTAAAAGGTGAGCGCCCGGGGTGCACCGCACCCCTAGCACCCCCTGGTAAAGACGGCCCTGATCTATTATCACTTGAAAATAATTTACTTATGTGTGTTTCCAATATCGATCCACGTATCGAAAAACTTTTAAGTGAAAAATAAACTCGTACGTCGCATTAATTAATTATGTAACACATCTTTAGTTATAATAACTTATTAGTTTATTAGGTAGTATATGTTACACTTCACTATAACTTGAAATTTATTATTTAATATAAGAATTTCTCCTATATGTGCCTAATTTTTTTGTCCGATTGCGACCGGGCGGTCGCAAGATAGATTGCGCGCCCTGACCGCCTATAAACATTTTCAGACAAAGGACTACTATGACATAATGTACCCAGCATGGAGCTTCTGGGAAGGTGGGCCAGCAATATCATTGTATCCGACAGGGATTGGCAGGTGGGACAAACACAGACTGGCAATTTCTGCAGCTGCTGACAGGTGAATGACTTTATTAGTTAGTCTACCGGATAGTATGATGTGATCACCTCTGTCGCCCATAAACACCTGCAACATCGAGGGGATGCAGATACGCTACCGACCTTGCAGAATTTTATTTCTTGAACTACTAGTTGAATATAGAAATAAAAATTAAATCGATTGATGTCGATATCCTACCATGGTTTCCACAGGGTTCCCCTGGGTTCACTTTGGGGTTTCGGGCCATAATATCGTATTTTCGTATTTCTCAAATTCAAGGTCCGTTAGTTGTGGCGTGCTACAAGGTAGCATGCTTGGTCCTTTGTTATTTATTATATACATTAGCGACCTGCCAAAAATTTCTCAGCATCCAATGACTCTCTTTGCAGGCGACAGCACTATATTGTTTATCGCCGATGATGTAAATACAGTTGTTATTGACATCAAGTATACTTTGAGTAAAATAATAGAATGGTTAGAGCACAACGATTTCAAAATAAATTTAAGTAATTCGAAAATAATGAACTTTAAAAGAAATATAATTGTAATTCATTGTAAATATAAATTATCTACATAAAAAAAATATGAAATTGACATCAAAATTTTTAGGGTTGTACTCGTATATTGATAGCAAATTGACATGGAAGTCATACAGACCACATATGTACGAAACTAAATAAATTTTCATATGCACTATATCGACTTAGCAGTCACAAACACGGATGTGGTAACAGCTTACTAGGGCTATGTTGATTCCACGTTACGGTACGGCATCATGTTTTGGGTGCAGCTTGCAAACTGCAAACAAGGGTGCAGTATTCAAAGCTCAAAAACGATGTGTAGCAGCAATATGTGACTTGCTTCAAAACGATACTTGCAAACCACACTATATTTTTTTTTTTAACTTTTACATCATTATAAAGTTTTATGCTGTATTCGTGAAAAAGTATAGCCACTTACTTGAATTAAGGTGCACGCCACAAAAATAAACTATACTCAAAAACAAAACTTCTCCGTGAAAGTGTTGTCAATGTAACCTCACGGATTTATAATAAATGTCTGAACTCTATAACTGACATTAATGATATAAAGATCTTCAAAAGCAGATTATATGACTTCCTCATCAATAAATGCTACCTGGCTATATGATATTTAGTGACAAATGTACGAGGGCGGAGTGATAAGTCTGGTAAAAATCTATTTTGGAATAAAATTATCGCAAATTGCATGAAACCTCCTTGTTCACAACTCTTTTGAAGGACTATATTAAAATTTTCAGCCAGTACCGCCGGTTAGTTTTTTTTTGACAGTCATTAAATAAAAACAATTAAACGCATTTTCGCAAAGATGGAGAATAGTGAATTTCGTGTGTTGATTAAACATAATTTTTTGCGCAAAAAACTATTACGGAAACGAAACAAAGACTTGATAAATATTATGGGGACTCTGCTCCGTCGATTAAAATGATTCATAAATGGTTTACGGATTTTCGGTGTGGACGTACAAGCACAAGTGATGCTGAACGCCCAGGACGCCCAGTTGAGGTCACTACTCCAGAGATGGTCACTAAAATCCATGACATAGTGTTGAACGACCGAAGAGTAAAAGTGAACGAGATAGTCGAGATAGTAGGCATCTCAGACGAACGTGTGCGCAATATCTTACACCAACATTTAGATATGAAGAAGCTCTCCGCGCGATGTGTGCCGCGTTTACTGACTGTTGATCAAAAACGCATGCGAGTTACCACTTCGGAGGCAGGTTTGGCGTTGTTTCAACGGGATAAAACTGAATTTTTGCGTCGTTTTATAACGGTAGATGAAACATGGATCCACCACCATACACCAGAAACCAAGCAACAATCGAAACAGTGGATTGCTACGGGCGAACCAGCTCCGAAGAAGGCCAAAGCAGTTTTATCGGCCAATAAAGTGATGGCTACAGTATTTTGGGATGCACGTGGGGTAATCCATATTGACTACCTAGAGAAGGGTAAAACGATTAATGGCGAATATTATGCCAATTGATTGGACCAATTTAACAAAATTTTACCTGACAAACGACCGCATTTGGCTAAGAAGAAAATCCTCTTCCACCAAGGTAACGCACGAGTGCATACCTGCGCGATTGCCATGGCCAAAGTCCATGAGTTGCGATATGAGTTGCTATCTCACCCACCATATTCGCCAGATTTAGCCCCTTGCGACTATTTTCTGTTTCCAAATTTAAAAAAATGGCTCGGTGGGAGAAGATTTAGCTCCAACGAGGAGATCATGCACGAATCCAATGCCTATTTCGAAGGGTTGCCTAAGTCGTATTTTATGGAAGGGATCAAAAAGCTAGAGAAACGCTGGATGAAGTGCATTGAGTTAGAAGGAAACTACGTTGAAAAATAAATCATAATTTTTAAATAAAATTGACTCCTTGTTTCATTTTTACCAGACTTATCACCCCGCCCTCGTATTTAGTCAAGTAAGTATGACTTTAGGTAGTTTGTTTTTGTGAGGTCCGATTTGTAGATGGATTAGACACAGTCTGAGTAATTTACCGATGTCCTGTTAACTTTTGCGTTCTTTTGTTTGGATGTATGTAATTGTATGTAATGTTTGTGTATATTTGTATGTCCACGAGGCGGCACATACAGAAACGCTTCTTGTAACATTTCCACCAATGTGCCTTTTCCCACAAATAAACGTATTAAATTGAATATCATGTGGACGCGGTGCGGATTGGTGGATACTTTAGACTTTTTTTTAGTTCTCGAACATGTGGTTTTCCTCACGATGTTTTCCTTCATTTTAAATACACAATACACAATGAAGAATATTAGCAAAATATTAACAGATAATGTAAGAAGCTGAGGGGTAGGGTGCATGCTGCAATTGTATCGCCGCTGGGTGTACTCGACTGGCCATGTTGTCCCACACGCACATTACACTACCGTCAAGTATTTCCCACGCCATCCCAATCAACTAATGTAAGTACATGTTTCGATAGTGAGTGGCATATGCTGGAACCCATTGCCATTCTTACCCCAAACGTTTGTCACTGGACTGATGTCGGCATGTATCGCCGATCTCCATGGGCGACAGTATCCGCTTACCCTCAGGTGTCTGTTTCTTACCATACAAATAATGACATTTTATTTTTAGGTGGTCATGGAGTAAAAAAGAAACTAAAGCTTTCTTTAGAGGTTCCAGAACAAGTGAGGAGAGGGATGCTTTAATACTTTTGTCTCGGTCTAAGCCAGACCTGGTGGATGCTCAGTACACAAAAAATCAAGCCTGGAAGTCGGATGCGGTAACTATTTCGCTTCAACATTGCTATATGGCTTTTGCTCGCGACTTGGTTCGCCCATGTGTTAATTCGAATTACAATCTACCTATCTACCAAATTTCAACGAAATCGGTTCGTCCGTTTCGATATGATTGAGTAACACACATCCAAGTATTCCCATGTACGAGTATCCCATTAGTGGGATATGTCTGAGAAAATAAAAAGCTATAATATAATTTTTTTTTATTGTTTTTTTAAATGTTATAGCATATTTATATTTAAATGTTATAGTATATTTATATTTAAATGTTATAGCATATTTATATTTAAATGTTATAGCATATTTATATTTAAATGTTATAGCATATTTATATTTAAATATTATAGCATATTTATATTTAAATGTTATAGCATATTTATATTTAAATGTTATAGCATATTTATAAACGGCATCTTGAATTAATGAAATTTTAAGTGACCGATAACAAGGTCCCTTTTGTTCAGATAACGTCGCAAATAATCTTCATTTTTATACTTCTACAAGTCGTCATATATATCTATTGTACGCGGAAATCAGAAAGTTTTGCGAAAAAGAAGTACTCTCCATTTGCATCTATACAAAGTTTCATGCGTTTGAACTAATTTTGAAGACATTTTAACCCACGAGTTAGCCTTGCTTGTAATGATGCAACATAAATACACGTGCACTTGTGTGCGTGGAACGCCGACTTCGCCCAATAGCAAACTTAACCTTAAGGCTTCGGACCAATTAGGCATTAGACACAAAATTTACAACACAAGTGAATTGTAAATAATAAGTGAAGTACAAAGGTTAATAGCGAATTTAATATAAGCGAGTTACCTAACCTAAATAATAATATATAATAAAATTAATAAAACGTAACGTAAATAAAATACAGACATTATAAATGGTGAGCTATTGGAACAAATATTACAGCCGGTAGCAGGCAGCGCAGCATGGGACGCACTCCGGCCAGTGCGCCGACCATTCCTTGGTGGTGGCTGCACGAGAAAAACCGAAGATCGTATGTGGTGGCGAACTTTGGAAGAGCCCTATATCCAGCAGAGAAGAGACATAGGCTGATGGTATGGTAGTTACAGATAAGAATAAAAGACTAAAATTTAAAAAAATATACAAAATAAAATCAATCAGTATCGTAATATGATGAATCACCATGTAATTCGCTATCTGTTTCTTCTGAAAATTTATACTCATTTCAAATACACTGTCAAAATATTTTTCTATTTCTATTTTTCGACGTGATTGCATATTTTAAACCAGGTCTCATGGGCAACATTTTGAATGCTTTCTTGTATTAGCTTTTCAACACAGGTCGTAGTTTGCGCAATAATCCTTAATGTAATATAATTTTTGCTAATGTATATATTCTTTTTTTTTCTTATTGCCAAATTTACAAAGAATAAGTATAAAGGTAACATAACTGTATCTAATAAACCATACAGACTTGTCTGAGATACAAGTACTGCTGAAACCAGTAGTGGAGACATTACAAACCTGCCCGTGAGCAGGGAACAAATCATAATTTGGACAAGAAATATCATCTTAATTTATATTTTAAATTATTTTCGCTGATATCTGTTTTAAATTTAAGATCTAATTCATTTATTAATCTGAGAACAGAGTAAGTGCTGGTCCGCTGACCGTATATATTGTTCGCGACGTTGATTACCAAATGCTTGTGTTATACTACGTGTAATTACAGGGTGTGATATTAATGTTTGAATTTTGGTATTGAAATATTGTTCTTTTAATATAGTACCTTTTAATTCAGGGTGATAAGGAGGAAGTCTTAGTACATCAAAGCCTCTCCTCTTGATGATGTCATCAATTTTATAGGAGATAATAAAATCAATTTTATGTTTCAATATGACTTTACGTAAGTTTTCATTAAAAAATATTCCTTTAGTGTTTAGCCACTGTTCCATCTCACCTTTTGCCGAAGCTAAAGTTGGTGTTTTTTCCAGTCGCGAGTTATGTTATAATTACCGATCGCTGCGGTAGATTTGGTAATAGTTTTTCATTTAATCATTTCAGATAATGATCTAAACTCATATTTGAGTGATAATCCCCCATTGTGGATTAGACCAAAGAAGCATTTTCAATAAAATCTTCTTTAGTTCCTGCAGGTACTAAAATATATCGCATTCTAGTGTATTCTATCCTTCCATTCTTTTGTGAGCAGGTATTATTCCGAACATGTGTCGTCAAAACGTAACTTTAGTCGGTGTTATACAATTGGCTGACCTTGAGAGCGGTATTCATTAACCCGTTTTAAATATTTGAAACGCCACATCCGGATATCATGCTTCTCTCTCATTACTTTTCTATTATTGTTAGTTTTACGCCATCTGTAACCTAATTTCTGTAACAATGATCTAAGTGTAACTAGGCAACCGTCAAAGTCAATGTTTTCATTTAAAACTGTCCTTAATTCAGCCAACGTTGGAATTTGCTTGTGAACAAAGTAGAAATTTTGTATTGTACTCCGAACAACATCAGCCGTAAAAGTATCAACATCTATCATATTCTCTTCCTTCATTGGGGACATTAAATTGTCGGAAGTAGAAGGAACCTCCTTTTCTTCTTTTAATATTCTTTCAACAGTTCGTTTACTAATGTCTGTCGCATCTCCTGTACGTCGTGTGATATTACGCAAAGGAGATAAATCACTTGTTGTGTCTTTATGAGTATACTCTTTTTTCAAAAATGTTAAATATTAGGTATAATCTGGCGGCCCTGATATAAACAATAAAAATCCTTTAATGAAAACACCTGAATCGAGCCACCTTGCATTTTATGTATAAAGGCCTTTAACATAAAAATGATGTTAGGTATTTTTCGGAAGGGGAGGGTGTACACTTCAATCCAACAGCCGCCGGGCGCACTTTACTGGCCTCTGGCTCTCTCACAGAAGACTACCTTGAAATGTACTCCCCAATGTAGGTTTTTTTTAATGGGAAGTAGGCAGACGAGCAAGCTGTCCCAGGTGATGGTAAGTGTTACCGCCGCCCATGGACACCTGCAGCACCAGGAAGTATGCGGGTACGCCGCCGGCCTTGCAAAATCCTATTCACAGCTTTCTTGAAGAACCCCATTCGTAGCGACTTGTTCGCTCGGAAAGACCTCTTGTTCGCGGTATAAAATTGTTTCTGAACCGAACATTAGACACCTCCGTATCGAGGAAATGCGGATGCACCGCATTTCTGTGACGGGTTGTGCGGTTGTAGAAATACGAGGTGGGAATTGTGTTGAACAATTGTTCAGAGCATTCTCCATTGTACAGGCGGTAGAACACACAGAGAGACGCAACGTCTCTCCGAACGCTAAGGGGTTCTAAACCGCCCGTAAAAGTGGGATCGTCGACAATTCGAGCAACACGTCGTTGGATGGAGTGAAATGGGTCCCATTGATATTTCGGTGTGCCGGCCCAGAGATGTGAGCAGTACTCCATATGGGGCCTTAACTGAGCTTTATCATATTCCACTTTATTGTATTCCCCAATGCACGTACGTGTTTCGGTAGTGAGTGAGATATGCCAGAGCCCATTCCCATCCTATCCATTCACCCTTTTTCCAAATCATTTCCTACATGAACAGCTTGGCAGGACATCCGAGGGTGTACCAACGTTATTCATTCTGCCCTGATGTTGGCATGTATCGCGGGTATCCATGAGCGACAGTATCCACTTACCGCCAGGTGGGCTGTATGCTCGTTTGCCACCTTCAGTCTATAAAAAAAAGAATGAGGAATGTAACGGGACGAGGGACTCATGCTGTTATGCTCACTATTATCCATCCTTTTCAACAAATTTTCCAAATCCCCTTCTCCAAAGCCAGGTGGTGGACATCAGGGGATGTGCCAGCGCGCCAGCATTCGTATTTTTTTACTGATGTTGACATATGCGGATGTCCATTGGCGACTGTATCTAGTTACCACCAGGTGGACTGTCTGCTATTTGTTGTTTATGAAGCTTCTCCAATAAATAATTAATACAAGCCACATTATTATAAACCCGAAAGTGCGGTGGCCTGTCTGTCTGTTTGTTAAGTATTGTTTACGACTGAACCGATTTTAATGCAATTTGGCAGAGAAGAGAGGCCTGATATCATGATTAAATAAGATAGACGAAGCCGAAGGCAAAAGCTAGTAATTAATAATAGTCAAATTACTTTTAGTTTAGGCTATTATTAATCATTGTAGTCGCTTGATATTCCTAATTTTCATTTTCAGGATACTCTTTATGCTCCTCCAGCATCTGAAGTAAGCTTTGAAGATCACTGCAAGTACAAATATCTTTTTAACTATAGAGGAGTGGCTGCTAGTTTCAGATTCAAGCATTTATTTTTGTGTAAATCTTTAGTTTTCCACGTAGGAGATCAATGGCTGGAATTTTTTTACCCATCTTTGAAACCTTGGGTGCACTATGTACCTATTAGCCCGAAAGCTACTCAGGAGGAAATCGCAAAATACATAAATTATTTTAAAGAAAACGATACATTAGGTAAAGAGATTTCAGACAGAGGCTTTCAACACATATGGGATAATTTAACGGATAAAAATGTGAAATGTTATTGGAAGGAACTACTGAAAAAATACGCAAAACTTGTGAAGTACGATGTACGGAGAGATGAAGATCTAATACAAATTAAGAAACTGTAACAGAATTGTTGAAGAAAATCGTAGTTCTATATGATTAAATATTTATAACAAGATTGGCTTTTTTTAAACATACTTTGTTAAGAGCGTTTGTCGGCTAGTTTGAAAGTAGAAACAAGTTTTTAATTTATGTTAGGGCATTATGCGATGTTGATGGAATAGCAAGTTTTAAAACTCGAACATTATAATTTCATTCCTATTTCAGCATTCAATTCCCTTAGTATTTGTACTGCCGAGGGTTTTACGGAAATAAATCGGTTTAACCGAATGAAATGGTCCAAATTGGTCCAAATCGCAGTTCGTCCAGACTCAGTAGGTCTATGTTTGTAGTAAGTTCAATATGATAGACTGTGGCAGCATAAGAGGCGAAGAACAAGTTTTTGTTTTATAAATATATAATTTTTTGTTTAAGAACATAAAATTACCTATTTATTGTTTACTTTTTATTTTCATCTGAACTGTACTTAAAAAAAAATGCCGGACTTGCTGCGAATATAGACTTAGTGCGTCTGGATGAACTGCGAAATGGACCTACCACTATTTTATTTTACTTTTTTATCATTTAATAGTACGAGTATATTTTAGTATATGTTTATAATAAATACAACATGTTGATGGTCAAATGACGTTTATTAATTCTATTAATAATTGATTGATTACATTTAAAGCTTTAGTAAAAGAATGTGAAAATACAGAATTTGTTCTTAAGTAATAAATAGACAAGGAAGGTATACAGTACGGAAATGCAACGTAAGGAGATGGGAATTAGTGAATTAGAAGATAGACGGAAATATGTATGTACACAAAACATTACTTTTACAATGAGATCCAAGAGTAATAATTTTGAAGATCAAAACACAATAGATGTTGATGACATAATTGCCTGCAGCACACCTCTACCGACCTGTAACAGTGAATTCACTTGAGTCTGTTGCCTTCAATTAAGCTACAATTTGTCAACATTCAACGTAGATTGCAATCAAAATGTACATTCCGTTGTAGTGAGCAGAAGTGTCATAGACAACGCAAGTTCGTGAAATTGTATGGAAAGCATGTGTATAATGAGTAAATTTTCTGATGGAAATCCAATCATCGATGAAACATCGAAACATTGACTCTGTTCACCACCTTTAACGAAGTTTTACAGTGGGTTTATATAACTCAATTAGGCATATTTGCGTTTTGTAACAATGCCTTGCTAGCGACGCAGGTCGGCACAAATGGAACGGGTAGCGCGAGAAGTAGTAGCTTAGTGCCAACTTCGGGCACGTAGTGAGGTAGAGCTTGCGTTATCTATCCTTCTCTATCTATCGTTGTTGGCGGAGAGGTGGTGCTGAAGCCCGCTGTATGCGTTTAGTTGAAGTCCCTGTGGGGGAAGATCGCGGGCGCGACGAGTGTCCACACGTAGAGCGCGACGCACAGCCACGACGACGTTATCTTCACCCACATTGACGCGGTGTTCACTTTAGACAGTTGGGAGCTTGGGCTGGAATTAAATCAATAGGTTAGCTTTGTCTAATGCTATTTATTGTGCTTATTTTTTTATGTCTATGAGGGATGTGTGCTTTCGTCTCTGGTATTAGCTCAATTGGAAACCTACAGCGAGAAATACTATTTGAGAGGACCTATTTATAGTTCAGGGAGGTAGTTCCTAAAATACCGAACTTTTCTTGTTTGGAAGTCAGGGGTTCATAACAATTAGTAACAAGTATGTTTAATACAAATAAATGAATTGATTGGCAAAAGGCAATATAAATTTATTGGCAATTGCTAGTGATGTGATTGCTTCTGACAATTTCCAGTCTGTTAAAATATATTATTTAGTTTCAAAATTAATGTATGTCACTGTTCTGTGCTTCTGCACATATATCTACAGCATATACTGGAATACAGAATCAACGAACAGTACGCTTATTAAGTTACGCTCTCCCACGCAGTCCATGATATCGCTATAATCAACCTGCAGATCGCCGATGTAAGGGTCGGGGCTGCAGGATGGAAGGGTCCTAGCTCCTAGGTTAGTCCGCCACTGTATATGGCCGGAACAAAGAAAAAGTTTGAGTACGGTTGAGTTTGAGCTGGTATAATAGAATGTGTACGTACTTGTACCAGTTGGTGAGGGTCATCATGACGTAGAGCGTGGCGAGGGCGAACACGATGTGGAAGAAGGTCCACGAGTAGGCGACGACATCGCCCTCGTTGTCGAACACCTTGGCCTCCTCGCCGCCCGCGCGCCCCGCCTCGCCGCCGTCACCCCCCTCTATCGAATCATACCCTGCGCTCAGTGAGCGTACACACGTGCGACGGTTAGCGTGGGCACAGCGATCATACTCGACAAATATTCCGCCCACTGAATTAAATATGTGTTATCATAAATTATAACGATATATTATTATTACATACTGCCAGGGCGGGTGTAGTGTGCTGAGAAAGGGTCGCCTGGTAACAGTAATGTGTCTCGCGCTAATTTGAATGTGGGCGGAATATTTGACGGGAATGCGATATGAATTGACACTAGCTAGTAGACCATGTAACTATTTAAGGATGAAGTAGTACACCAATACTCGTATTTGACCATCTGTCTTATTATTATTATTTGTAAGTGACAGACCGCGAACTATTTCGATAATAATTTTATCATTACATTAGTTATCACAATTTTTGTAAACTCGTTAAATTTAACTTTAGCATTTTTACCAATAATATTATTACCACTTGTATCTATAGGCAAACTGACAGATGGAAAAATTAAAACCCCTTACCACAAAAAAATAAGCTTATGAAACAATGCTTTAAATAGGCTCTCTTTCGGATGATCACGGCCATACTCCTCAGATGCCACGTTAAATCATTGTTAATGCGTACCGACTTATTATAAAGAGGCAAATGTTATAAAATTAATTCCTATTTCACTAAATAGGAATTAACTTTTTAACATCACTAAGTTCTAGTTCCACCATGCATGGAGAAGTATGAAATTAAATGCACTACAATGTTAATGTTAACTGCACCTATTTACGATGCTATTGGTGTAACTCATAGGTCCTTGTGCAATAATACTTTAGCAAATAAATCTGTGAATGTGTATCTACGCTACAATAATACTACAGTCATTTTACAATTTCAATAATTTTGTCAGCGAATATGGTCCAAATACATTTAGATCGTTTAAAGGCTTTTGCCCACAGGATCCGATCCGTTCCACCGATACGATATATTTTGAACGCATCCGATCTCTATAACGTCTATAAACCATCTCTATAGTGCGTGTATTCCTTCCCACTGCATGCGCTTGATCGCACGCATTCAAGAGATCGCATGATCGACAACAAATTCCAAGTGAAATTTTGGAGATGAACAATGTCGAATGACTTGGCTTTGATTGATTCTGTACGGCAATATTCTTTATTATATAAACTAGATGATTCATATTATAAGGATATAGAAAAGAAGTCATAGGCAGAAATTTTAGTCTCTTAGGAGTACTAATAAGTAATAAATGCAACAGTTCTTCTCTTTGCTCGTCGGAATCTGAACTCATGTTTATGACTGTCGACAATGATATCTTGAGAACAGATCGCAGCGCTGCGAGTGTCGCAATCATTTGAGAGACGAATGCGATTCAATCCAGCAGCGACCCGTTCTGGGATCGTATTAGCGGAATAGACCGGTTTCTTTGGGTATATTGCCTTAATGGAGATATATTGCGAAATACACACAATGACATGGAGCAATGACACTTTAGGACAACATTCTTGTAATCGTAAAATAGATCTAAATTGAAGCCCAGGAAACATTTAAACCTTCACCAAAAGATAAAGCGGTGGAGCTCTACAGTCTCTGATTGAGATTATAATTATATATTACTCGTCTATTAACCCCCCTTCTCTTTACAAACCGCATACATTTGATATTATGCGCGTTATAACATCTTAAGAATATTTGTATACAAAATGGCGAGAAATTGTATTATAACGCACATTGAAAACTTAAAACATTAGCCGATCGAGCGTTCGTACAATTACAAACTTTTTTGCATTTATAAACGAGTTATTGCAGTAATTTTAAAGTTCATATTCATTGCTCCAACTCATAGATTCCCAACCTTATTTGGTCTACCTTTTGGTCTATACCCAACCTTAAGTGGGCACACTTAAAAAAAAATAATCAGTGTCCCCTTAGATTGCATGAAGAGAAATGAGCACAGGAAAATGTGTCTTGATTCAACACCTGCAGTGGGCTTTACCATCTCCTGTTGAGAATCACGGCTATATCTGAATGAATAGATTTGTTCTACAGCATTATAAGTATTTGCGATTGGGGCTACCTATACACTTATTAAATAAGTTGATTATAAGCTGCAAAGAAGTTTGTATTTGTGCGAACGCTCGTTTGGTCGACACTTTACATGTATTGGGGTTAAGAGACAACGGTATTGGCAAGCGTTGGTTGGTTACCTTCGTTAGCAATGAGCCCTCCTTGCCCTTGCGCCGCGCCGCCGCCGCGCGATGCGTCCGCAAGGAAAGCACAATACGTGTTATTGTTTCATACTCGATATGTTAAAGAGACTAGTCGTGTAGCCTACTGCGCGTATGAGTATACGGTATTTAATTTGTATTTAATACGGTATTTAAGACGAGATAATATTTGATGTGAAGTTGAATATACAAAAATAATTAATAATTTTCAATATAACAAGTGCACAAGTTTTAAGATCGTTCCTGTAAATCAAAAGGGGGACTTGATTTCACGATTTTAAGCATAGACATGCAAACAATACTTTTCACATTTTGTATATAATTGCATTCAGTTATAAAATAAAAGTAACTATGAAGTTGAAAATGGTTAAAGTGATTGGCATACATGTAGCCGTCCTTTTGTTCCTGTGTGCTAATGAAAGTCCTTAAAATGGAGCTTTTCGAAATCCTTCACTTCAGCTTTTGCGGGAACGATCTTTTTACGTATCTTACTATAGAAATAGTAAAAACGTAATGTAAAAACAGTATTCACCTGCAGATCCTTCCTTGGCGAGGATGTGTTCAGACATGGTGATCTTGGAGGAGGAGGAGGCGGTGCGGATGGACGAGTAGAGCACGCTGCAGGCCCAGATCACCAAGCCGATGATCGACAGCTTGTCGAACGATGACTGGACAAAACAATGTGATTCATCGGTCATGTCTGTTATCAGGCCGGGGACATCAGTCTCGAATTGGAGACCAGTCTCCTTAATAAGCGAATGCAATGGCTAGCCATATTGTACTCACAAAGGAAGGTAAAAATTCGTGATTCGTGGTAAATTACCGAAAATCCATCACTCGGGTAAAAACGGAGTTTCAAAAGTGAACAGGTCTTGTTTTCTTTAAAATAGTTTAAAGATTATTTAGTTAAAATTTCAAAACGAAATATATATAATTAATTGCCAGAGATATAGCGAGTTGAATACAAAAAGTAATAAATTTTATTTTTCGTATTTTTCAATTCAACCCTATTTTGTTTAATCTTCCCCCATAATTTATTAAAAAAAATAACTTCAGATCCGTATTCAGCGACCTCAAACATAAGAAAAAATAAGATAACTAAAGATAAGAACGAGGTGGTCACATGTTGCTGCTTCTAAGCGACTTTTTGGGGGTGTCCCGCTCACCTAATATTTTCTGGTGGTGTACTACACAATTATTAGACAAATTAAATTTTATTAGTGTAAACAGTATAAGAATTAAGTTTCGTGGTAATTTTAAAGAAATATTTATAGCAAGTTTCTCTTTCAATTTTTCCTGTTTTAATTTTGCGTCATATACCTGAAAATATGAAGTTTGCTATTTAAGGTAGCCGCGGAAGACGGCGGAACCAAACCTCCGCGGATACAGGGGCTTTACTGTACTTTTGCGTCAAAGTATTTGAAGGTATATTATGAAGGATATAAGGCTTATAAGGTCTTTTTACACAAACGGACATTCACCACTACAAAGCAATGCAGACGCGTACTCGTTAATTGCAAAAACGTTATCTGTTTGAACTAAAGGCCTGGATAAATACATGATTCTTGGACCGTTCGTGATTTACACTTATAAATGGTTGTAAGCTACCCTCTATGCAGACTCCATAACATGTCTAAAATTACGACTAGGACCAAGTATATCTGAGAATCGTCTATACATCTGAGCTATAGTCCTTAAAAATGAATATCGGAAAGGTCATACATACATATAAAACACAAAGTACTTTGCCCTTCTTTTCATATATGTATGTATACCGGTGAACGTAAAAAACATGGAAGCAGTCCTCTCATACTAGCTACGGTTGATTATCGGCCACAACTCACGCAAATACAAAGTAAACACGCAATACATTAATTCTAGTGATGTTAAATATACGAGTATATATATTACGAAAATAATTATTGATGATTTCAGTCTTCGTGAATATACCAGTTACATTGTATATACAAAATGGACATTAATTACGATGGAGTGATGGACCTTAATGTGGTGTGGGCCGCTATCGAGTAGTATTACGACATCGGTTCCCGTGGGTGGCGTAAAAGGCGACTGAGCGCTACCGCAACCCACGAGATACAAAGCGGCTACCGCAAGCCCTGAGCGACTGCACTTGCCAACCTGCTTGGCCAGCGTGGCGTTTTAAGGCCATACATCCCTCATGCACAATGACTTATGAGGCCCATGTCATTGTAATATTTTACAATGACATGGTTTACATGTATTTTACAATGACAAAAATTACAATGACGCACATTGTGATAAGACCGATCGCTGTATCGCGTCCGTATGGGGAAGCCGCATGACCAATTATAGCATTATCAAGTTGCGATAATATCAATCGGTATATCGCGACCGTGTGGGAAAGCCGCAAGACCAATTATCGTATTACATATATTGTTGCGGTAATATCGGTAGGTATATGGCATCTGTGTGGGAGAGCCTTAAAAGAAATAGTAAATTAACTATCATTGATATAAAATAACCCTAGACACACAATTCCTTGTAAAGTGTCTGACAAATATAATTAATAAGCAGCAAATCATAACTTCTTGAATGTGTACACTTTCAACTGTAATGTAACAAAAATATGGTTCATTCTCAAGTGAAACTGCTTAGTGGTCGTAAGTCTCTTTTGTCTTGAAGTATTTATCTTTTATAAAATGACCGTTAAACAACAATGTAGCGCACATGTTTATGGACATTTTGTTTATCTTGGGTTTTTCACATTAATGATCAAAATGCATACAATGTTTCCTTCATTCCCCACGACACTACCAGCTAGTGTCGTGGGGAATTCATTTTCCCTTCTGCACTACTCACCAGTAGTCTCGTGGGTTTTTTTTCTTCTTTTCTTTTCGGAATGGCTAAATTCTTGTGGCCCTAATGGCCACATAGGGGCTAATAGTTTAGGGCGAGCGCAGAAGACGCTCAGCCAGGAGCAAACGGTGTGTGCAGCAAAGAGCCTAAGGGCTCCCCCCGCCGGTAGACCGGCGGAAGGAACGAACCTCGGCTTAGGGCGTTTTTGTTATTTAATCGGTGTTTTTTATATTCCTAAGATTTAAAGGAACACATGATTATGCTTATAATAAATAATAAAATACACCTTCCCTCACTGAAACTTACAAGTTATTAAAAAAGAATATTTCTTTAAATCTGAATGTTCAAAATCATTATGACAAATAGCACTATAGAAGAGTTAAAAAATAATAAATAAAACAAACGCGTTCAAACATATATCCTTGTTAATTGCATCTGTACACATGTAATATCGTCGTTGAGGATACGTAATTTGTGTCTTTTTGTTTTTCTGTTGTTTTCACCCACTAGAATACTGGTCATTAGTGCAGAAGGAAAAGAAATTCCCCACTACACTAAGACTACTGGTCCAGTAGTGCAGAAGAGAAATGAAATTCCCCACGACACTACTGGTTGTGCGGCTTTGTAGTATCGTGGGGAATGAGGGAAATTATTCACACCACGTGTTTTAAAACACCATATAAAATGTGCATAAATGCTACTAAAAATAAACACATTTTAAAAGAATAATATTGGGACAGGAAATAAGCACTTCTAAAATGAATTTTGGATTTTATGTAAAAAAATAAGGTAAAAGTTCTACTGTAAAGTATGGACACTGAAAGTATAATTTGTGATTCAAGATAATATTATAGGTGTAAATGGCTCTTAATTGTCCTTTTCAAGGATCAAAATCCTTTTTAGAGGCTCTAGAATACACTATAATAGACAACTGTCAGATATCTCTAAAGGAAACTTAGCAGTGTAAAATATTTTATAGCTGAAAAGGACTGTAGTTCGTCATTTATACCCTCCTATGTGTAATATAGGATAATAAAAATAGATGAAGTAAGGAATGGCGAAATATAAAAACGTGTGTTCAACCTGAGTACATACCCAATACTTGTCTTGTTCAGATTCCTGGCCACGCACATTCGAATTAAATATAATAATACAATTATAAGCAGTAGTATATTTAAGGATATAATTAAATTGATCACGAGTAGAAATATAATTGTTTTAAAAGGTTGATTATTAACACTTATGCTTCTTACATAGACAATTTTTTTTTTAGTCTTAACAATGTCAGTCTGAGGGTCCACTCGGTCCAGTTAAAGTTTGCCTTTAATATTACGCTTTTAAGAATTGAACCCAGTGTGTGCATGGTAAAGCATTACTCGATTCACAACCTTGTGTATTTAATTATTGATATTAATTCCAATATACAACTGTAAGAATTCGTTGCTTCTGGTCTATAGAAATCAATTTCATTGGCAGGCAGAACAGTTATTGCTAGGTTTGCATACCTGTCCTCCATCAATGAGTTTGCATTCAGATGTGTTGTTGGAGAGTGCGGACCAGGTGAGGTACATCACGTAGAGGGAGACGACGGAGGACTGCAGCAGCCCGGAACGCGGCTGGTGCTCCTGCACTGCCGGCAGGATGGATATAGCACTCATTGCTACTACCAGGATCAGGTTGAACGAGATAAAGAACTTGGATAGGCCGCAGCCGTCCGCCTGAATAACAATAAACATTACTTTTAGATTATATATACATATATTCTATTTTTTGGAAAACAATATCTTATTTTAGTCTGTCTCTACACTGCAGGAAATGGATATGTTCCCCGGGTCGGTTTATAAAACGCAACCTGTCTATTTACTGTCATACTTAGAACTTAGGTTCTACTGGAAGAATTTTGAAATGATTTTCACTATCTTGTAGGTTCTTACATACAGAAAGGGGGATTCTTATGTAGGGTGCAGGCTCCGTGCAGGCTGCATTCCCGCAGTCGCTGGACGCACTCGACTGGCCACGTTACCCCTCTCTTACACAAGACTACTGTACTGCATTTCATACTTTATCGTATTTCTCCAATGTACGTACGTGTGTCGGTAGTGAGATAGACATGCCAGAGCCCATTCCCATCCCATCCTTCCTCATTTTCCCAACCCTTTCTACCAATACATTCCTTAATCTGCAAAGGTGGACAGGGCAGCGCATTCGGGGGCGTGCCGACGTTTGTCATTCTGGAATCTGGACTGATGTTGGCATGTATCGCGGATGTCTATGGACGACAGAATCCACTTACAATCAGGTGGACTGTATGGCCGCCTTTTTTGTATAAAAAAAAAAGATTTAATCTACATTGGTACAGTGTAGATTGGTGTGCACTAGGATTTAGTGTGCGAGATACCACGCGAGCGGAGACGCGGGCAAAGACTACTTTGCTAAATACACTCCTGGACACCTGAATAGAGCCAGCCTGCATTTTCAGTTTTGATGGCCTTAAGCTTAAAAAATGTTGATTGATTAAAAAGTTTTTATGCAATTTTGAAGCTGGAATACTAGTCATCATTTCAGTACGTCATTGTTACAAAATTGAATTCAGAGTTACTGTAAAAATTTAGTTTAAATGTAACAAGTCGTGTGTCCGCCTTTCTCATGGGGAAGACTTGTATTGGATTTTTGTGGAAAACAATGACCTAAAAATCGTTTATTCAGTAACTTTTATTGCCTCTAAGAGCGTTTACGACGGCCATCATGCGGTTTGGCATGGAAACAATCAACGCCACTATGACGTGTTGTGGAATGTTCTCCCATTCTTCCTCGATAGCAGTTTCCAGCTCCTGCAAGGTCTGCGGAGCTGGGTGGTGAGCTCGAATACGCCCTGACGACTCTTGCAGTGTGTGCTCTCGCATTATCATGCATAAAAATGAAATCTTGGCCAACAAACCCAGCATATAGCATCACATAAGTCTCTTGGCATTGACGAATGTAACGGTCGCCATTTAGTGGTGGCAGCCATGGTGCCGTCACAACCTGAAGTCCAGTTTTGCCTTCCGTGGAAATTCCTCCCCAGGCTACCCATGAACCTCCGCCAAAACTCACTTTCTGTTCAATCTAGCACTGCACAAAACGCTTTCTTCAGTACACCTTCCTCCTCCCATCATTACCATACAGCATAATGTTGGATTCATCAGTGAAGAGAGTATGTGGCTCCATTGACGTTGAGTCCAATGCAAATGTTCGCACGCAAACTGAAGGCGTGCCATTCGGTGAGCTCGTGTCAGTTTAGGCCCATTAGCTGACTTAATTGGTTTTATGGCATGTTCCTCGAGTCTCCTTCTAACAGTCCGAGTGCTAACAGCCACTCCATGAAAGTTTTGAAGCTGTTCTTAGATCTGTACTGTGGTCAGGTGACGATTTCATAACCTGGTTGTGAATATAAACCGATCTTCTCTTTGCGTCGACACTCGGAATCGTGGCCCTCCTTAGCGTAGCCGCCAATCTTTAGGTATCGATGATACACTCTTTGAACAGCAGAACGGCTTAAATGAAGTTGTGCACTCACATTTCGCTAACTAAGCCCAGAATGAAGAAGTGCCACAGCTTGGGCGGCTACTTCAGGCGCAGTATCTATAATTTTAAGGTCAAAATCCGTTCAAATCTCAGGAAAAACAATTTAACTAAACTTTTATTGAAAAATAACGCCATTAAATAAAAAAAACTGCTATTCAAACTTTGTTTTCTTATTTTGTTCAAAACAATGAACTAACTCGGCTTTTCTTCTGCGGTTCAAATTCGTGAATTCAAATTTGGAACAATAGCACAAAAAAATGATGGTGAATATATGCCAGCTTCAAAACTGCATAAAAAATTTTCTTTGGCCTAACATTATTTTTGTTTCGGGCCTTTATATGTACATAAAAATGCAGGGTGGCTCGATTCAGGTGTCCGGGAGTGTACAAATAATAAAAATTGAATTTCTTATAATTTCTTCGATTTCATGTCAATTTACTCAGAATCATGAACAGAATCCATGATTTCAGTCTTCGTGAATATACCAGTTACACATTATAATGGTAATAGAGATTAATTATGGTACAATGGACCTTAGTGTTCTGTCGGCCGCCTTTAGAATACCACCACCCCATCTCTTCCCATGGGTGTTGTAACAGGCGACTAGGGGATAACAAAGTCGCTATCATAAATCTCGAGGAACTCGCTAACCCGCTTGGTCAGCGTGGCGTTTCAAAGCCATACATCCGTCATGTACAGAACAATGTGTACGAGGAGGGCCGTGTCCAGCAGTGGACGGTATAAGACTGGTGACGATGTCTACCTTAGTGTAGTACACGTAGAGCAGCACGATCCCGGTGAGTGTGAGCGCGAAGCAGGTGAGCATCGCTAGCAGGAGGGCCGCGTACCAGGCGCGAGATTCACTCTCCTCGTACTTGGCTGGATGTGGACGAGATAACATTAGTATTGAACATCCTAGGATTAAGATTTTATTATTTATATCACACTGGTCACAAAAACAGTTCAATTTCGACATGTACGTTTCTATTTCTATACATAAATTGACATACGGAACCCACTTGGAATTAAATTGTGCCTAAGAAATTGTTAAGTTATCTACCTTTGTTAAGTTTTTTGTATCGATTTTTATAAAGCTTGCGGAATAAATACAATATCAAAATCACCTTGTCAAACTGGATACTGAATACTCGCATACTGGATCAGCGCGCTGATTTATGGTCCCGGGCCCCATCATAAATGGTAGGATACGGAAACCGGGTGGTAACTAGAGGAACCTTCTAGCTAGAGGAACAAACCGTCTCCAACTTGGTATGGTTAGTCGCCCTGGCGATAGTAAACCAGGCCAAATTTTTATAACTACTAAACCAATTTTCATAAAAAAATATCCTATGACCCTTCAGGATGCATGCTGTAAATAACAATGGAGACCGCAACAATATTGCTCCATGAGGTTGGAGATTAGCACGAACAAGCAGATAAACAGACAGGCTTGTCCTTACACATGTAGAGGTATTAACTACAAACATACAAGCCCAAGTATGATACTTACAAACCCAATTTTCCGCCCAAGTGTGAGCAAAGTCGATGATCAGGATGAGCTGGATGATTATGAAGCCGAAGCCACCAATCATTCCGAACACCATCCATGTTGGCCCAAACTGTCCCTCAGGGATGAAGAAAGCGCCGATAATGCCGCCAATTACCAGCAGGTACTTAATGCCCCAAAATCTGAATATATAACAAGTTATTTTTGTACAAAATGGGTAGCTTCTTATGATTATACCTGAAAGTATAATAACTTCTGATTTCCACAGCATTAAGTCATATTAGTACAGGTCGTGTGGTGTCGGCGGTGTAGTTTTAGAATACCATCACCTCACCTGTTCCCGTGGGTGTCGTAAAAGGCGACTAAGGGATAAGAAAGCCGCTAACCACAAGTCCTAAGAAACTACACCACCTCTACAAGAGTGGACTCGCCAAGCCGCTTGAGCATCGTGGTGTTTTACGTACGTAAATCCCTCATGCACATCCTCAAAGCAATGTGCATGAGGAGGGCCATGCCCATCGTGGATAATAAAAGGAGTGGTTATGTTTAAGTAATATTGGTGCAAACTGGGACTTACCCATTTTGTATTCCGGCTCGTGGATCCTTAGATGATTTGACACCAATCATTAACATTGCCATAAGAACAAAAAAGAGACAGGCAGCAAAGCAGATTCTGAAATTAAAGTAATAGTAAAAAGAAATAAACAGGTATGGTGAATAGTAAAATAAAAAACACACTTGAAATAGTTATTAAATTTCTAAATTCATACCTGTAAACAGCCAGATAACCAACAGCTTGATCGCAATCTACTTTCAAATTTCCCGGTACTAAGCCTGATGAATTTTGACAAAATGGAACCTGCAATGCAAGAGTATGAACTTATACTGAACATTCTACTGCGATATACTTATACACAGCTATATAAATGCTTTAAAATAAACTATCTATCTAACCTACGTGTTACTTAAAGAATGCAAAACCTGAAGGTCTCAATAATCTATGGCATAGACATCCCTCCATGTCACTGTTCAAAATGACCCCCACGAAATTTTCACAGGACTGCACAATTCGTTTACAATTCATAAAGCAAATACTGACTGCGGACTGCACAAATACAATTCGTGCACATAAAGGAACAGTTGAGGCCTGTTTTTTTGCATTCACATGGATTGCTACCTCCTGTTTTGTAGCTACAAGCAATACATTTGAGCAGACTGGAGCTGAATCTCTTTCAGTTCTGTGGGGCGAGAGACCAAAGGGTGTACATATCAATCTCCAGTCCAGGGGATTTTTTAATACCCAACCATGTCTATATCCGGTAGAAACTCCACAGGACATGAAGGCGAGAAGCAACCAGATTATCTCCGGTGAGGAAAAATGAGTCCTACTTCAATGATTACTTTCAGCACTTTTTGTAACAAATTCCGATTTTTGAGAAGCTGTATCTCGGGAACTATTAGGGCCTTCCTTACCTATGGAATTGCAGTTTGTTCATAGTGGTCACTTTGAACTTAGATATCTCGCGTTTGGCTTGGAATTCCAAATTCAAATTAATCCTAATTTAAAACTGTGACATTCTTTTTCAAAATCAGTTATTCATTTGTTTTTCAGTCAACGTTTTGCTTAGATATCGTTGGTTTTGCAACCATGGAAAAGTTAAAACTTCGCGTTATTTTCGAATATGAGTTCCGTCGTGGAAGTAATACAGAACAGACGGCACTCAATATCAATGACGTATATGGACCAAACACACACGAACGAACGGTGCGTTCTTGATTTGATTGTTTCCGTTCTGGAAATTAAGCCCCGTGCAATTAAGCGACCTCAAGAACAAGCCTAGACGACTGGAGACCAAAGTCGATAATGATGATGAAACCACGTCTGAATTAGCAGCAGCCTTCGGCGCAAGTGACAAAGCGATATTGATTCATTTGCGTCAAATGGGGAAAGTGAAGAAATTCGGAAACAGGGTACCGTATGAGCTTAATGAAAATCGTCGAAGCAAACACGCGTCGAAGCTTGCCTTACATTGCTGAACCGACATAAAAATTAAGGGATTATGAATCATATTCTCACTTGTGGTGAGAAGTGGATCCTGTATGATAATCGTAAACATTCGTCATAATGGTTGAACTCAAGAGACAGCCAAACAATGTGCCAAGTCTCCATGATAACGCTCGCCCACACACTGCAAGCTCGACTGGGCTTCGACTGGAAACTCTACGTCACCTTCCCCAAAATCGCCAGATCTGGCCTCTACTGATTGCCATTTTTTTTCGGAATTGGAATAACTTTTTACAGGGGAATACTGCGATGAGATAAAAAAATTTTTTGGGTGGCAGTGCCCATAGCTGTCTGCCAGGGTCGAAAACTTGGATTTTTAAATAGGGTCGCGGTATTGTTATTCGAACACCCAAAAAGCAAAACTAACCGACCCTTATTTGGTACTAATTGACTGGACTAATAAACAAATTACTTAAGCTACGTAATTATAATACAATATTAATGTACCTTTTTCAATTCATCATGCAATCCTGGTGCAAGGGTGATGCTGCCAACAACCATGACTAGTAGCAGCATCAGAGCATACATGAGGCGAGTGGACGTAGAGTTGGCACATGATGGGCATGCCGAGCAGCACAGGGAGCATGCCGTACTGCCGCAGCAGCAAGCCAACTGCAATTATAATTGCCAACAGCATGAAATAATAATTCACAAACAGCAAGGTAAATCGAACTGACTGTATCAAATATAATACTGTACCACAAATATTCAATGTAAATCTCAGTGTAATAAGTTTAAATAAATTACTATATAAAATGTATTTTTTTACTATTGGATATAGACCTAACTAGACATACACATAGTGATTTATTAAGGGGAAGCCTGTGCCCTGCAGTGGGACGTTACAGGCTGATACAAGATAAGACAGTATAAACTAAATATTGCTAGTAAAAAAAGATGTATTTATTGGACATCACATTTGCTCTAACCCACAGATTACCTTAGAAAAAAGGCACAAGAGTGATTCTCATATCATGGAGAGAGGAATGAGGAAACTTTTTTTTTATAATAAATTTAAGATTTATACTATTGAAATAAAAATACAAACCATTGGATCTGTAAGACACTATAATCTGATAATCCTGTAAAAGGTTGTATGACTTTTATTTTTGTTACTACAAGGGCAATGAAACTGTGAGGATAGTGACTTTTTACAAGGGAAATGTAATACGAATTTGTGAGAATTCAAAATTTATAGAGGGAATGAAATAATACTTCCATAAAACATCATTGAATCGATAATCATTATGCTCATAATTTATAAACAAAAATAATTCGATAATGGATTTCGACAATACCATAGCAGTTAAAACAACAAGAAAATAATTGGTTGTCAATATTGCCATACATAAATCAGTAGCTTTCTTGTATCTAGGACCATAATATTAGCTACAATGTAAATGAATACAAATTTTATATATTTTTATGTTGGTAGTTAACTATAATTATGTATTATTATTCGTAACATATTATTTTATTATAATATAAATAATAAATTAATAACCTATGTTTTCCTTATAATTCCAAAATTATTGAAAAGACAAAACAGAGTTGATAAATGTCCAGTTCCCAATCTAATACAACATTTTCAAAGAATCATGGAAAATACAAGATAAAAAATGAAAACAATCATAAAGTTAAAATTACTATTATTAATTAAAATTGGTTGCATACATATGACTATGAAGAAAGGGATAAACTTTTACAGGTTGTAAACTAGTCTAGAAATGGACTTGTAACACATTGTATTCAAACATAAACCATATTCACTCACACACAGATAATATATACATATACTCATGCCCTCACATGTACACACATTCATACATACAATTGAATTCTAAAAAGTTTTAGTTGTTCTGATGTGTAAATTTATTATTTTTTTCTTTATTAGAAATCTACTACAATAATTATTGACTTATGTATAATTATTATATGAGACAATTTGTTGACATACATTGTAGATTTAAACCCGTGGGATAGGGCTGGCTCCTGAAATACAGGTTTCCATAGTTTGGGATTTGGGGCATCAATGTATTTATACCCAGAAGAGATGAATCTGACAAGGAAAGTGACCCAGCTGTTAATAAAACTGGATATATTTAAATTAATAACCGGCACAATAAAGTTGACTCTGGCTGAATGTGTAGATATTATATTCAATTAATTTGGCGATGATTATGCATTGACAATATCATAGCAATAATTTACACCAATACTAACAAAATATTTGTAAAACACTATTTGACAAAATTTTGTTCTCAAAGTTACTTGAAATACTAGAGTAAAAGTAAATATAATATGAAGTTTATGAGAATTCTTCATATTTAATTTTTAAAATCAAGCTAAAGCCTTGGAAGTTTACTATAAAACAAAAAGAATGACCATTGTTTCATTTCATTCTTATTTTTAATTTCAGAATATAATGTTACTTATGTTTTCATTAAAAATGTTACTATGCCTTTTCTTACTGAACTACTTTCAGTTTACTGAACTACCACACTACTACCCACACTGAAAACATTCTGAAGTCTATATTACTTCAGGAATGTGGTTTTCCATGCTTAATAAATTCATAAATTGCTTGTTTATTCATAAATTATTGTAAGATTGTTACTGGCACATATTGTCTCTGCACCTGCAAAATCTGACAAAGGTTTTTTGGCAAAATTGTAATTTGTTTATTTCGAGCTATTCTTTTGATATTACTATTAGAAATATCTTTCTAATAACAATATAAAAAAACGGATTTTACTAATATATCCCAAATGAAAAGGAAGTGTGAAATAAATGAAGAATCATGATTTCGACAAAAAAAATTGTCGGGTTTTGCAGGCATAGTGACAATATTCAAACTGTGGTCAGTCAAAGAGATCAAGTGACCTACAGATGAATCATTTTATTCCATTGTTATCCTAATTCTAAATGTGTTATAAAGTATGTGATTTACTTTGTTCAAAAATGGAAAATAGATATTTAGAAGCCTTCAAAATTAAAAAAAAATGTTTCTATATATCAGAACTTTACATGTGTCAGAAAAGCTTCTAACATAATCAATTTAATTAAAAATATTAATTCAAATGTTAAAAGTTTGTAAACAGAACAAACATGTCGATTTGTTAAGCGAAGATAATGAAAGTTATAAAACACTGTTTTGATGCGTTTCTACCTTATCTTTTGTCATACGGCGACCTTTGTTTTGTAAACCAACTTGCAATCAGCGAATAACAATGTAAATAACGGCTTTTATCATAGACGTAGGTAGTGTAACTATAGATAAATCTCTTTGTATAAAATTTGCACGAAATCTCCATATCACTCTTTGAAATCGTACGTTTTGGGTTATCGATTGATGCATGAAAATAATGTAAATTTATTTTATTAGTTAATAATCTCACCTGTGCTGCAGAACAAAGTCCTAAAACAGCTCCCATTATTCTTGATTATTTCTATGCAAAGATTGCTTGAATATGTTTCTTTTCACTATTTTCACAATTAATCACTTTCGCCTTAATGTGTCATATATATCTAGAAAATAGAGATGCGGTGTTGTGGGTGATTACGAAGGAACTTATCGATTGTTTGAAGTATTCGAGTATTTCGACTTTAGCACACATTTTGGAACGCAGCCATAGTTTCTTTTTAACTTTTTGGCGGGAACCTGAAAGAAAAGTTGAGTTATTGTTTGATTGTTGTAAAAATTGTGGACAGAATTTAAACGCAGCGGAACCGTCTATAACGACGGGACTCGCTCTTGGCGCCCAACAATCGCTGCTACTGAAGACAATGTTAAAAAAATTGAAGAAACTGTTAAGACAGATCGGCGTGTGACTATTCGTCTTTTAGCTGAGATTATGAAGCTCTCATTCGGGACAATTCAGTTCATTTTAACACATACCTTAAAATTCAAAAAGGTGGCCGCGCGTTGGGTTTCTCGAATGTTAACAGAAGCATAAAAGAAAGTAAGAATAGACATTTCAAAGCAAAATTTGGCAATTATTGATCATGACCCAGAATCTTTTCAACTACGTTGTGTGACCGTTCATGAAACGTGGGTTCACCATTTTGATCCGGAGACGAAAAACCAAAGTAATGTGTGGAAAAGATCGTCTTCCACACCCAGTCATGAGATTCGAGGTCTATGCGTTCGCTAGCAAGATAATGGCCTCGGTCTTCTGGGATACGGAAGGTATCATTATGATCGATTATTTAACTAAAGGACAGACAATAACTGGAGAGTATTACGCAACATTGGTCAAAACTCTAGGCGAGGAAATAAAAAATAAACGACGTGGAATTGCGTGCCGGAGTGCTTTTTCATCATGACAATGCACTTACGCATCGGTCTGATGTTGTAGGCGATGCTATCCGAACGGCTAGGTTTCAGTTGATGCAGCTTCCGCCATATTCTTCGGACCTAGCTCCTGGTGATTTTCACCTTTTTACCAATTTGAAAAAACACTTGCGTGGTATAAAATTTCACGGAGATGATGAGGTCATGTACGCTGTGTCTTTTTTTGATACCCAGGATCAAGCCTTTTTTTCCAAGGGAATTGAGCAACTTTCAAAGTGTTATTCAAGGTGTATTAGATTAGGTGATTACGTTAAAAAATAAATACAATTTAGATATACGTTTCCTAAAGTTTCAATACTTTCCAAAAATATATTGATCAACCTAGTATCTCTGATGCAGATGAAAAGGTAGGTAGAAGAGTTCTACCTATACCTACAGAAAGCAAGCAAGCAAGCATAAACAAGAGATCGGTTTATCTAATATACAATGGTTTTATATCTAATATACAATGGTTTTATAATGCTATCTAATGGCTTTATTTTTTTGTTATATAGACTAGTGGGCGGACGAGCAAGCAGTCGCACGTGATGGTAAGTATTATTTAATTTAAGCTACTTGATATAGATAAAATAAAACAAATGAAATTCATAGAAATATTTTATTATATATTTTGGAACTAATTCTCGTATTAATTACCTTCCTCATCTGCGTCATTCGTATCACTGTCGTCTTCTTGAAGATTTGTTACCAAAGGGTCGTTAAAATGGCTTTCTTCAAATCCATTTACTGGAGCTCTTCGGCATGCTTAATACATTTAACCCAGTTCTCTTTGGTAACATTGACGATTGCTACAATCTTTTTGAAAATTTTTGATTGAAATTTTTCCTCAATTAATATCGGGTACCGGTTCGGAGTATTTTGCAAGGATTCTAGCCACCGATGGATATTCTCCGTTATCATAAAAAATAAGTGATAGTGCGTTTTAGTAGACTAATGTCAAAACCACCAATATTAGTAACAGTAGCTGATTTTATAAAGTTTTCCCTTGGACTAGTTAGCTGATATTTTCGCTTTTATTCGGTCCCACTTCGCTCTGGTCACCCCATAAGTAAACGTTGCATTTTCTCGTGTCTTATTGAAATTAAGCAGAGATATTTTTTCGGGGTCACTTTTCAGTTCGTTTAAAAACAAAAACACGTTATGAATGACTGACCCGAGTTTGTACGTTAAATTATCATTTAATTTCTTAAAATCCACGTTAGAGAATAAATTTTCCATTGTGCACAACTATAAGTGCGACAAAGGAATGTAAAAGAAAGTCATAATAAAGTGAGTAGCTCATACTGCGCAATTGTAATGACCAATCAGTAATCAGCGCGTTAATGAGAGTTACTATGACTCAAAGACCGCGCATACGCAGGCGCAGGAACTGTCGATAATTCGCAAGGCGTTGCACATTCCTATTGTTACTGACGTTTATTGTATGGCTGGATAATTCAGATGATAACGGCCCGATTGCAGTTGATTAATTATTAGAGGTCAATAAAAGTTAGCGAGACGGGTCAATTAATCGACGTGGGTGAATTAAATGTGTTTGGTCGATTAATCGAGTCTGGTTGATTGTTAGAGGTGGATTAATAAATCGAACTGTGATTTATCGAGATTGTAGTGTTGTTATTGAAAAGTAGTGTGCCGCTCATTATCCCCTAGATTTTTTTTTTGTAGTTGCAATTTTCAAATGGAGTAACAATGACAGTGTTTATTATTTAACTGATAAACCTGCGAATAGATCATGAGCAATCGATTCATTTGGAGCTCGATTGGTTTTTTTGGTGTTTCTATCAATGGACTTTCAAATGACTAATTAAAGTATCTTGCTATTTATTTTATTTGTAATTTCACATCACTACTATATGACATTGCCGAGTGCAGACTGCCGTGTGGTGTCAAAGAGTATAGGCATTGAAAATAATGCAACAGTGTTTCTAATAATTAAAATATATATTTTTAATACACACAAAGTTCATTCTAAACTTATTGAGGTATAACATTTCAGGCAAATAGTCTACCAGAAAGTAGCACATAATAAAATAATAATGTATTCTCTTAGTTTTCATAGCGTGTTTACATATACTTGATTGAGTAGGTACTTAATGTCACAGTAGAATTTTCATTTCACAATCAAATGCAATGTAACATTACCACAGTAGATACCTACATTATAGAGAGCTTACAGTGCTATATGCAATAAGGCTGTATCGTTTTGTGATGTTCATGAATTTCCCCTCCTACTTAACACCTATTTTGTTGGTTTAAATAATTTTGTCTTCATTTATTACATTTTATGAACGTTTTTATTTCAACATATTAACAAAAACATTTCAATATAATATTACTTATACATAAAAAATCAATCATTTGGAACACTTTCTGGACCTTTTCACATTATTATATAACATTTTCTAATCTATTCCAGTAAAATATAACAAACACTCTCACATTCAACATTAAAATTATAAATAGTAATCTAGAAAATAATAAATAAAATTATAAATATCACAGTAGAATAACTGCCAGCCTATGCCTACCAACATTCCCTCTAAGAAAGATTTTATAAATAATAATAATGTATTCGAAAAAGATTCATCTTTCCCAGGTAGATCATCAAAATCTACGAGTAGGTTATGCAAGAGGATTTGAGCTGACAGTCCCTAATAAAAACTGCTGTGATATTGACAACTAATTAAGTTCGGAAATGTATCCGAGTAAAAACAACATCATTTGATCTTAATAAAAACCTTAATCTACTGGTAACCATAAAATCGTCACATCGACGCTTTACCGGCTCTAAGGCAAAACTGTGATAAAAGCTTTTGTAAAATATTCTTTGAAGACTCATATATCATGAAGCTAAGAAGCGAGAGAAATCGCAATGAAGGTACAGGAAGAATTACATGTTTGATGTACTTAATTTGTATCCATTATTTTAAAAATATGCAACATAATGATGCACCGCAAAGGTTTTTCAAATTGAACCTTTATCTAGAAGATTATATATTTCCACTAGAAATGCAGTGAGTAATTGTTTGGTAGTTTAACAAAATTTTACATCCAAGAGCTCCAAAGCATTTGGCAGTAATGTTCGTAACATGTAATATCACCAAAACACAAAGTGTTGAAGATTATTTACACTAAGCGTGACATCTGGTTGACAAAAAATATCTATATTTTAAGTAGTATGAATTACAAATTAATCAGTAGTTAATATTTGTAACTACCCAAGCTTAACAGCAAAGTGTGTTATATACATAATGTACACTCCTAAACTGATAACCATCTTTTATTGGCTTTTCTGCTTGGTTATTAAAACTCTTGTATTTTTTATAACAATTTTTTCAATGAATAGGGCAAGTTTGTTACCACGCCAAGTGTAGACATATCTTTAAACACATCATAAATATTAAACAGTGCTTATAAACCTACTTTAAAAGCAGGAGACATATTTTCATAAACAATAATTGCCCACATATGTATATTATATACTATGTATATAATTCCAATAAAAATAATTTAGATTGTATTTACAAAAAAATTATGTCGATAATATTTTGTAAATATATTTTAAATGAATAAAATTAGAGGTAAGAAGTAATCAATAATGATACAATTTATACTCGTGTATGGGTGGGATGGGTCCAAATTAATAAAATTTGCATTTATATAATATTAAAAAATCAGGTCTTAGACGCGTACGTTTATCTATTTTATTTTATTCAACGTTTAGGTAAATCATGAAAAACATCGATGTTCAATTGAGGGTAGCACCTCTCGACGTAGACCACCCACCTCTCTAGTCCGCCCGTGACCATAGCTGATGCGACACAGCAGAAACTTTCAGTAGAATAAAATGATTCATGTGTGTAAAAGGCGAAAATCCTACAATACATACAATTTGCATAGTTCAGCAAACATATTTACGAACGTGAAGAACTAGGTATAATAATTGATTAGTGCGCTAGTTTTCAAACGAGGACTTGTTGAGGCAGTTAAATACATATTCTATGATGCGAAACGTAAATTATCATCAATTTGGACCCAGTTTTAGAAATGATAATTGACATAAATCTATATAGAATAAGAAAATATACATGTAAGTTAGATATTAACAATAACTTTGAAATTATCCATTAGCATACTAATCGTAAATATATTGAAAGTTCATTTAACAACTCTAAAACCACGGTTTAAACAATATTTAACATATTTAAGTAAACATGCTACTTTACTCCGTAATTTAATTTTATGCTGTTACTGTTCAATTTATATTACAACTCAGTTTCGTAGAAATACAGTTCCATGCGAGTACTAGAACATAGAATATGACAAAATAGGCAATATAAATGTTCAGCTCAGATAATGTCTTAACCTTCTATTGCAAATTTACATATTTACATACATGGATACTCTAACAAAACAAACAAATAAAAAGTAGGTACATTAATGAATGCAGCACGGGTATAAATTTTGTAACAAAATAGATTGTCCCGAAAACAGAGTTGCTAAATTATTTAATAATAAGTAATAATACACAGTTAAGTACGAGGATTTGAGTGCTTTATGAACAGTACATCGATATGGGAATAGACTAGATGACACATCATACGTTCTTATCGAAGAAACCTGGTTGGCTACTTCTAGGGGGGGGTGAAGCAGATGAGGAGAGGTTCATTAAAAGTCAATTTTGAAACTTATGTACTACGTAATAAGGATGTTCTATTTTCAAAATACATTGAATTAAAGAATTGGAGAGCTACCGATCATAGAACACTATTAGACTAACTGGCTGCCCTAGAGTGCTTGTATAACATATCTAGTATGTATTCTCAAATCGATGGAACAGTGTAACAATAGGGTAAATAGGTAATTTAAAAATATGTTTGCAACTTACAATAAATACTATCTAATAAACACTTTATTTTAAAATGATTACATACGCGTAATTGTGCACGTTAAAAAGACTTAGAGCTCGACTAGCGCCTAGTATCAGATCGCTCCAACACTCCGTCAATGCAATGGAGAGGTCTGAAAGCCGCTTCATTTGTGATCAATAAACAAAACATTCACGTAAACTCGTTATCGGCCACCATTATAATTATTATCAGAGAATCTGTTAAAAATTTTGGCGACCAGTGACGATGGAGAATTAAAAGGAATCAAAAAGTTAGTATTTATCTCAAATTATGCCTTCTTTGTACTGATATGTTATTAGTATTTTCGTTTAATATTATGACTTTGGTGTTGAATGCATAAAAAAATTGAGCAAAATTTTGGCTAAATAAATTAGTATAACGTATGTACGTAAAATTATTTACAATTTATTAGTAAAATAAAGTTGTCTTTATTTAAATATACTAAAAAATACCTACAAACTACAATATAGTCTACGCGAAATAAGAAAACATTTCTGTATTTATTTATGTATACATAAATCTAATAGCTTCGAACTTATTGAGATCTGTTTAATGAAATTAAACGTTCGCCACGCGACGTAGCTGCAGCTGCAGTTCATTATCATATCACCCAGCTCTACGACCCACAGTAGCGTGATCGGACATTAGGTAGGTACAACTTGGACGCAGTGGAATAAACATACAGACTGATACACTGTCAAGTTATACTTCGAACGATCCTTTAAATTTAATACAATAAACGCTTGTACATTTTCTGAGTATTTGTGTTTACCCAATGGTGCAAACATTCGCTGAGATGTGTTTGCATAAATTTATTATTTTCATGTACCGCAAATGAAACGATACAATGGCAAAAATCAATGTGCAAATGCTGTGGTATTTGTAGCAAAACCAAGACAATTATTGCATTTTCATCAACAAGAAGTGAAAGTGAAACTTATCTGTATCATTGTACCTTAACGTCTTATTCTATTATTATGACTTTCAACTTAAATATTACTAAGAGCTTTATTACAAGTTCAACCGCATTTAATCTAATTTCTTATAGTATGGCAGTTACATCTAGCTAGCTGGGTTGTTAGTATATATTCGTTTTCTCGTGATCATTTAGGTTGGTGAGTGCAGATTCGTTGCGTTAAACGAAAACATAATTTTACTAGAAATGACAACTTTGTAATGTTTTATCACAACCATTATTGCAATGATAATTTAAAAAAATATGTCTTCGTGTAGATTTAGATTATGTTACGGGCTGTCACGAAGTGTTTTTGTCAATATAGTTTATTTTCTGCTGGTTGCACGGTCTGTGGTCAGCGCGAGGCTGCGGTGGCGAGGTGTTATCAATTCGCAGCTACTTTTATCAGCTTGGTGGTTGTTTATTGACACATAAATTTTCGATCAGTTATATTTCCACTTTTGCGAAAAGAAACAAACAAATGTGTGCCGCATCGTGACAGACTGTGGGCACAACTAGTTTGCCCTCATTAGAAAAAGGCTTTAGTTTATTTTGACGAAATTCGAGAAAAATGCAATTGGTAAAATTTAATCAAGCTGGAAGTTTGGAGGTTTGCATAAAACATTCATTTCTTTCATTTTGTTTAATTTTATTTTCCTAATGTAATGATACTTATGCATTCGTTAAAAATGTTACTTTTAATGTCCTCTCTCCTTCGGAGGCCAGGAATGGCTACCTCTTGTCCATTACAACACCTCGCCGCTACAGATCGCAGCGACTGTTTATGCAACTAATTATAAATCGGTAAATAATTATGAAACGTTAATGTTGTTAAATATATTTGGTAATAATTGCAGGTACATCAAGTTCAAATTTAGGTTTGCGAATGAAATCAACAACGCTTTATAAAATGTAATGAAGTTTGGCAAGTTTAATTATAGACAGATTGTGATTGATCAGCGGGCGGTCGCTGGCGACGGCCAGCGGGGGATATACGTTCATTGTAAATACTATACACTTATTGAATAAGTTATTTCAAGTTAAAAGAGTTGTTATGTACGCAACTACTGATATTATATAAAAATAATCTCGAATATTCAATATTTTTCACAACAATATAAATACTGTAGTCGAGACACAAGTTTCTGTTGGACTTCAATTGTCATTAATAGCTGACCACGTAATGATAATAGGTCAGACATATACTGAAAGACACAGGCATTTCAAAATGTGCGTTAATTTGTGCCAGCACCAAATAACTTTACGTAGAACACTGCATCTGAAATTTCCATATATAAATGTATTTCGAAAATGGAGTTTAATATCGTTACATACTCCGATTAAAAGTATATAAATGGAAAAAAGGTTTTAACGGATGCTTCTTGGCACATCTTGAGTTCGTTTTTCTTTAACGTTTTATATACTGTTTTGTTGATTTTATCAATGATATACGCAATTCCAAACATTTAAAAATAAATAAACAACTACTGGTAACTAAGAGTGAATTAAAAATACTACGAGTACCAGTGTCTTGTTTAAATAAAAACTGAGTGGACTTGGAACCGATATCGTTCGACGCGCTTTCACGCCACCAATATTCTTATTTTTATTGATTAATGCGATCACATAGTAACAATACTTAATCTTATAAATATAATATATTAAATTCATTTATGTACATATCCGAAAATTGCTTTCACGTTTTAAATATAAATATGTATTTACAAATTTATTTTTCTATAATACTAAAAAAATATTGCAGCTCGCAATCCTTCGTATTTCCTTATATACACAGTTTACTTACACTGTGTTGTAAAAATGAGCGCTAAGTGCTCGACGCTCAAGTGCTGAGTGAGCGCCAATGAACCTTTAAGACTCTAGCATTAAACGCTCGTTAGCGTTATAAAACAAATTTTTAACGTTTGATGGTTTTAAACCCTTGGGTTTTTAAGTCTCAGGATTAAAATCGAGCTTTTGGTCGAGCCTAAAACGGTTAGGGTTCTTAAGGGGCGATAGCGCTTGAGCGCTCAGCGCTCATTTACAACACTAATCCCGCATCGCACATGCGTTGCGCTCCTCCGTATACCAAACCAAGCATATACCGTGTCATAACCGTTTAGCGGGCAGGTGATACTATCTAACATTTTTATACGATTAATACGTATAACTCGATTATCGATGTTTCAAACGTAGGCCCTTGTCGTATCTAGTTCGATCAATAATACTGTCTGAAGTAAAATTGATTAAACCGATCATACAATGCAAAGTGCTTTGTATGCCAGCGGTACACTTATGTTTGAATGACATCCCGGGAATTCAAAGAAGCTATTATAATTCGGTAGCCTTTGAAAGTCATTTGCTTCCCGTCGCACTCTCCGCTAGTGCCGCGTCCAGTGGACGCCTCGCCACTTGCCACGTGTCGCCGCGCGCCGCGCGCCGCGAGCAACGCTGAGTATTGTCTCCTTGTTCTCTCCGAACCAACGATTGAAACGACACAGATATGTTCATAAAAATTTAAGTCTAAATGTTTTACGTAGTCTTTCTATAATAGTCAAATCTGAGATAACTTATGTGATTAATTCAAACATATTGTGTAATTTTGTTTCATTATTATCTATAATTCAGTCGAATATATTTTATTTTAGCGATCAATATCACTGAAATAAATTGAAGTCTATTTACATTACACTACGATATATACTCGTCGGAGCCGTGAACAGGGTGAAAACATTGTTGAACGGTTGATCGCGCCGACCCATAAAGCACATTCGAAAATGTGGACGGAACTTACTGATTTCATACGAACACTAATGTATTATAAATATCGTAATCTGTTCTTTAACTCTGTGAATTAAACATTTGTATCTAATTAAATATTATATTTGGAAATTGGGTAGAAAAATAAGTATTACAGACATCCTCATATCTCTAGCTACATTATTGCACGTATAATATTTGTGATATTAGAGAACAATAGTTTTCACACTGCACCGCGTCAGTCTAGTCTTAAAACTAAATCCTTAGAGCTAGTGTTCACAGTAGCCGTCCGCACGCGTCATAGTAAACGCGACTCTACTGCGCTACAAAAATACGTGGGCAATGTCCATTATGCAGTCAAAATACGATTTTAAGAGCAAAAATATGTCTCCTTTAGACTTACGTTCATTATAGTTATAATATATTATTTCCGTATATATCTCCGCCTATGTATTAAATAAAACCTTATTCATAATATACACTCGCAAACGTCATGTAATCACGACCGGTACCGGTGTATGTGACTTACAGCGGGAGTGCAGTTCAGTAGAGTGCACGTGCGGCGCGCGCGGGGCGCCGCTAGTCTCCGAAGCGCGTGCAGGCCTTCTTCCACTTGCACTGCGTGCACCAGAGGTCGCGCTGGTCCATGCCGTACACCTTGCGACATTTCTTGTTGTCGGAACGTGGTCGCCGGCCCGGGCTGCTCGGCGAGCCACTCGCCACTGACAGCCGCATGTGCTTCTGCAAACACGACACACGCTCATTTTCCTTCTATTCCGTTTATAAAAGAGTCGATAAAGGACACAGGCAGGAATGAAAATTTGTAGGGAGGCAGAGCACGCACCGGAAAGAGCCGTGCCAGTTCTCGCTGTTCGGTCCGCGTAACTGCAGGGTTGGTAGGACCAGGACCATGAGAGGTGAACGGTGGTCTCATGTATCCCGTTTATGATTATTACTAGCGATCTCCTCATAATGGTTTCCTAGAGAATCCAAATATAGCCTATCGCCATCTGTGTAACTTAAAATTGTTTCAATATGCTAAGGCCTATTTTCCATCCTATCACATCCTTTATCCCATCAAATGAAGAGTATAATGGAATAAAGAAACTCCTTATTCTATTATAATCTTGACTGCTCACCCCACCCCTTAGCCCTAAGGAGGATTGGAGGTGTAATGGGATGAAGAAAACTCCTCATCTCGTTATACTTTCTATTTTCTCAACCTTTTCTCCAAAATTTTGATGAATTTGGATATTATTTCCCAAGGACATCCGCGATATATGCGTTGCCTACCTTTGGAGATTTAGAGTCTTAAATCTCCAATATAAAGGGCCGTGCCAACGTTTATCATTCTAGCAAGACTGATGTTAGCATGTATCGCGAATGTTCATGGGCGACAGTATCCACATGCTACCAGATCAACTGTCTGCTCGTCAGTCATTTCTTACTATAAAAAAAAATAATTTTTTGCGTTTACTTGTTACATAAAAAAAATAAAAAACAATCTGTCTCTCTTTGTAATATTAATAGAGACGAGTCATTTTAATACAACAGTGCAATGTGACTCCTTAGACGCGTAAGAGTGGGTTGACTCAATCCACTCTTACTGCCGAGAAATATATAAACGTCTTCCGGGAATGAGTAAGAGTTTTGAAAGCTAAAGGCTCAATTTATTCTCATCTCATTCTTTCCTGTCGCGTGGTGCCTATTTCTTATCCCTATCCATTTTTCAAACCGTGATTCCTCAATCTTCAAAGGTAGGCTATGTATATGTGGACGTGTCAATGTACATATGTGGACGTGTCAATATACATTTCTGTTTGATATTGGCTCGCGTCGAAGACATTAACACTTTTCCATCACGCTGACTGTCAGCTCGTTTTTTTTTTTTCAATTTTCTGTATAAAAAAAACTTTAAACAAGGTTTAATACCGGTGAGTATGAGCTAGACCAGGAATGCGGTACGGGAATGCTTATTGGTCTTGCAGAGCCGTTCTGCATGGTTGAGAGCAGTCCTTGCCTGAAAACAAAAAAAAATACAGACATCTTTTTGTAAATTTACTGCAGCGATGTTGCTCTAACTTGAAGTTGGGAAGCCTCGTGACGTCTGTGAGAACTAAGGCCAAGACTTCAACTGTGATTCCGGTTGAACCAATGCCAAGATAGCAAGTGGAATAGTCGGAAGTAAATCAGTCATCAGACGAGTTGTCTATAGATAGATATAATTTATTGTAGACCACCCATTCTTCCTGTGAGTGTCGCAAAAGGCGACTAGGGGATGACAACGCGGCTACTACAAGTCTTGACGAATTACTTGTCCTTGTATTAGTCCTTGTGTCCCACTGCAGGGCACAGACCTCCTCTATTAAATCACTGGGGAGTTATCTTGAGAAACTAGACCACCTCTAAAAGAGTGGACTCGCCAACCCGCTTGACCAGGGTGCCGTTTTACGGTTGTACATCCTCCATGCACAAGACAATGTGCACGAGGAGGCCCATGTCCAGCAGTGGATACTAAAGCGCTCGCTTACTGGATATATTATTGTACATACAGAGATATACAAAGTACAACCGATGGTCATGTCGCTAAAGCAATTTCTTCCAGGCTACCATTGGGTGGTAAGAATACGAATACGAAATACGTATACGAAATAGAGGTAGATGGTGCAATAAAGAAACAATGTCTTTATATACATACAGAAATATATAGTAGTCTATGTGTCATCTTTTATGAATAGTTAAGTACCTGAAGGAGCCGACGAGTTTTCTCTGGTAGTCGGGGTCCTCGTGGGGCGGCCGACACATGTCTCGGTGTGACAGCGTCGGAGGCGCCGCTGGTGTCGGCACTTCCCGCTCAGTGTAATAGAATTCCTCCTCGTGGTCACTTTCACCCTCCTTCTTTGGCCTGAAATATTGTAAATTCATATTTGTAACAATGAAATATATAATTAACATCACATACTTATTTACCCCACTCATTAGTAGTAATAAAGATTAAAAAGAGTTTAAATGAAGATATTTGCAAATATTTCATAGACCTTTATGTGAAAGGTCACAACAAGGGTTGTGCCTCCTATAAATGCCATGGGTATGTAACTTCTATTGTGAAAGTTCCTCGGCGAAGTCAAACATCCTGTTAATTTTTACATCCTTATTATACAGGTGAATACAGTGTTATATTTATTGTGATGATGAGAACAGAAGGGCAGGCTGTGAGGATTACGTAAGCGTGAGGCAGCGGGTGGCGGGCGGAGATGGAGTGACCTTAGTTACGCGGCTCGGGCGCGGGCGGGAGCTACTTATATGCGGCAACTAGCGAGAGACCTTGACGAGAAGCCTCGCCGCTTCCGGGTCTGTACAGGGCCGGCCCTACGCCAATCTACAACAGTTGTGTGTTGTACGTACAAATTTAGAGCAAAGGTCGCCGCGAGATTGATTGCCTGCCACGTCCCTTTATCACGTTACAATTTTCCATTCTCCGGGTACATACCAGGATTATAACTATATATGTATATGTATGCAACGTTTATCCATGAATCACGATAAAGAGTTGGTTAGTAACAAGTTTAGTAGATCATGTTAAAGGGAAACCTCAGTGTTCTTTGGTTTTAAGTTGCCTAAGCTTTCACCATAAAAATGAAACTTTCATGCAAAGCCAGAGCGAGTCACCGATTAGAGTAAATGAAAAGATAATAATGCACCAAGTTGCACTAGTAATGCGCCAGCTGGCGCGAATATTATTGTTATCGAGTGTGTCTAACGTGGCATCCGCTTACACGTGACCGCTATACCTAAGTGATAACTGAATATTGATTCAAAACATTATTAACTCTAACTGGCACGTACAAATTATTAGTACTGCTTGCATTGCATACGACGATACCGTCGCTTACAATACTTTTGAAACGAGTACTTATATGGCAAAATATTTTTTATTATTTTTGCCTCAGATTTTTTTTTTAATATTTTGCCTTAGATAAAGTTGACGTCAAGATATAAAACTAACTCTATTTCATTGACTGCCATACGTCACCGCTTCTTTCACCTTCAGTAGAAAATAATTAATTCAGCAGCTCGTTTGGGTAGGTGTCAGGGTAGCATTATAGTCTTATAGAGAAGATGGATTCTATATAGGCAGATATTTGTTTAACTTAATCCTTGCAATTCTTACTTCCTCTCAAAGTAAACCAGCGCCAATTCTATTAATTGTTTAAAAACGCAATCACTCACTTCAGATGAGTTTGCCTGATGTGTGCTTCAATGGTAGAGCGAATGTTGGCGGTGTGATAACAGCCTCGCCAAGTGCACTCGTATACAACGCTGTTGTTCTGAAACCAAATAGTATAAAATAATGTTTGGCGGTTATCATGTATGTGGAGGAATTATGATTACTTCTGTATCGATTTCTAAATGTCCTTTAAATCAATCCTAAAGTTTACCCGAATTTAAAATGGAAATAGAATCAAATTTATTTCCCAAAACATGGGTAAAATTAAGATGGAAAGTTAAATACTTCGCCTAATATGTTCTATCTTAATAGGCGTACAACATAGTCTGGTGAAACAGTCAAACTGTTTGTTAAATGTAATCACCCCTCCAATCTTAATTATTTACTAATGTTCGCAAATAAACGATTATTAAGTATTATTATTCTGGGTAAATTCGCAATGTCTCCCTACCTCCTTTTAGCATTTTCAATAAAATATTTTTCAATATCATACATTTATAAGTTCTGTTGCATTGATTTTAGTAATGTTTTCATTTGTTTGTTAAAATCGTTATTAGTGTGAACAGTAAAATCGAGCGATGATGTAGCGGAGACGGAAGCTGGTCTAGGTCGCAGCCTTGTCCACATTGCGCATCCATTCGATCCGCCACACCCTCCCCCTGTTACCATTAGCCATTGCAATTTTTACTTCGATATTTTTATAATGAATTACAAAGGTTTCCGTTACCACTAATAATAGTATAATCATATCGATAGATCGATGGAATTATTATGATTCCATACGATCATAATAATGAGTTTATTTTTTATATTAAATAGTTGTGTCCGGCATGCGTTGTATGCCCGGCAATTTTTTTGCACATAATATATAGCCTATGTCCATCTGGAATAATGTACCTTTCAAATAGTGAAAGAATTTTTCAAATAGGTGTAGTGGTTCCGGAGATTACCCTCCACATACACACAAACTCACAAAATTCGCACTCTCTCTTTATTATATTAGTATAGATTTCATTCGCTTATTTGGTATATTTTATTTACGTATATTTTATTTAATTATTTGGTGATGGTATGCTAACTTTAAATATAAATTGAACACCAATTTAACCCGTATAAGTTCTAGACGATAAAAAATGTTGAACGCTTAATTGTTGAATGAGTTAAGAAAAGCAAGTGCGAAGCTGTCGCTGGTGTGCTTGCCAAAGATTCTGCATTGACCTTCTGTTCAATGCCATATTATTTCGGCTCCCCGGACCGAGCTGCGTTTCACGTAGGTACACATTGTCCGCTTAGAATACCGCCTTGTTGCCATGTTACCTCTCATAATTATAAAACAGCGATTCTTATACATTACTTTTAATATCCCTACACATAAAGTTACAACTTAGGCATTTAATTATATTGAACCCATTTTCATACAACTTAGTAGGGTATCTACAGCAGGGCCGTCTTAAGTCTATTCTGCGCCGGGGTGCGGGAGTGTATCCTAAGACAGTCAAACATCCTATTGTGTATCCTATGACAGTCAAATATCCTATTGTGTATCCTATGACAGTCAAATATCCTATTGTGTATCCTATGACAGTCAAATATCCTATTGTGTAATTGTTTACTATAGCGTTATATTTTTTCATTACCTTTAAAAGGTGAGCGCCCGGGGTGCACCGCACCCCTTGCACCCCCTGGTAAAGACGGCCCTGATCTACAGCATTTGTACGTTAAATTGTTCTTGGGTTATACTTCTTGGTTATTTTGTTGGGAAATTCAATACGGTTAGGGCCTGTAATTCGTTAGTCCCTGATCGTCCGAACTGCGCACGCTGTTTGCTGTCTCTGTTCCAAGCTCAGAACTGCCGCATGTGGAGGTAGGTAGGAGGTACCTATAAACATCAAGTGCATTTGGAAGTGGATCAGGTCACGGGGAAGCGAGGTAGCGGGGTGTGAGAGGAGGCCGCGAACTAGGTCGCAGCACCACGGCCAAGGGTGGTCTATGAAGGTTGCACGCTTTTGTCTCAGTAGAGAGCAGCGAGACTCACCGAGATAACGATAAGCATTAAATAAAGATTAAGTGAAGCGAGATCCAGCGAAGACACGATGGTATACATATATGGTGTATTATTTTTATATATCAAGAAAGTAATAAATTTACCAGGTGAGTGCAAAAATGACTAATCAAAATGATTATCACTTGAATCATTCCACCAGTGAAACGGAGAAAGCCACGGCTACAGGATGTATGGTGGTGAGGTCTTGGTGTAATGCGTTCACGACTTCAAGTCGTGTCCTTCAAATCTCACCTATTAGATACTATGGATCGATAACGTGCCACAACCCGGAACTTGTATTCACTTATAGGTACTACATAACTTCTTTGTGCTGAAATTTGTAGAAAGTTGTTTTATTAATTTAATTCTTAATTTAATCTTTTTAAATATTAGGTAGTTGGATAAGTTCGCGGCATTTTCATAGTGAAAATAATACAGACGTTTTTTGTATGACATAAATATTTATTGAACGGAATATTGTCCATTTAATTCGACTTTCGCCATTTTTCTGGCAGATTTTGCGCGAAATTTTTTGGGGTTTTAAGCGAAAAACTGATTGAAATGGTTTATATAGGCTTCTATTGAATGTAACTTTACACCATTTAGAGAATTCAGTAAAGAGTGGAATAAATGATAATCCGAAGGTGCTATGTCTGGACTGTATGGAGGATACATTAAAATTTCCCAGTCAAGGACCATCAATTTTTATTTAGTCATCAAAGATGTAGGAGATCGAGTATTGTCATGATGGCAAACTACACCTTTCTATTCATCAATTCTGGGCGTTCGTTTCAAGTGCTTGTTTCAATTTTACTAATTGCTGACAGTAGACATCAGGATTAATCGTTTGGCCATGTGGCAAAAGCTCGTAATACACAATGCCTTTCCACACCCACAATAAAATATTGTTCAATATCAATATATCATATTATATCATCAATATATCAATTGTTCAATATAATTCCCACCTCGGGTTTCTACAACCGCACCTCCCGTCACAGAAGTGCGGTCCATCCACATTTTCTCGATACGGAGGTGTCGGGTACTGTTCGAAAAATCATTTTGTACCGCAAACCCGCAGGCTGTGTAACGAATTGCCTCAAGAGGTCTTACCATTACGCTACGATATGGGGTTCATCAAGAAAGCTGTGAATAGGATTTTGTAAGATCGGTGGTGCACCCGCATACCCCTTGGTGTTACAGGTGTCCATGGGCGGCGGTAACACCTAACCTACTACTGTATAAAAGAAACATAACATGACTTTGGTCGGAGTGAGGCATGGCTTTGGCCTGTTACCAACCTCTTCAGAAATGGATCGATTTCATTTCGTTTTAGCAACATCTCGCATAAGGAAATTCACCAAGTTTCTGTCATTTAAATTATGCGGCTGCCAAACATCTAGCTTTTTTACAAAATTCTGTTTATGCAGGTGACTCAAAACTGTTGAGTGGAGAATGCTAAGCTCTTCCGCAATTTTATGACTGCTTATGCGTCTATCTGCTTCAATTTTTTCAATGATAACATCAACATTTACCTGTGGTCGTCCTGACCACAGCGAGGAACATCATTCACATCAAAATTACCAGACCTGAATCGACTGAACCATTTTCTGCAATAGTTTAAGATAAAGCATCTTCCCCGTAACTCTCTAAATCTCTTTTCGAGCATTATAAGCATTCATACCCTTGTCGAAAAGAAATTGTAAAACATATCTAATTTACTCCTTCCTAACTTCCATTTTAAAATTGTTAAAAAATTTGAAAAGATAAAATATTAAACTTGTAATTTCAATTTGCCGCCATTACAATAAAGTCAGCTGTCAAACGGTATATCACTTTCCGGCCAGTGATCAGTGTTGCCAGAAATATAGTACGCTAAAGTCATACATTCAAAAAGGCCGCGAACTTTTTTGACTACCTATTTACACATGAATATATACCTATATATACATGAATTTAAATAGTCCTTTTTCCTAATTTCTTATTAATTTTCTACTGTATGTTGTGTATGCTAGTGTAAGGAAGGTTTAATTTCAAACGTTGCAAATGTTTATATTCAGTCAATTATATGACGAAGATATTCATAAAGAATCATTGCTATATTAACTTCCATGACATACTTACAGCAGCGGGATAGGATATATAATATAGAAAAGTAGGTATCGGAGGTTTACCCTTGTGTACAGGGTGCGCAGGGGAGGGGGCGGTAGCGGAGTGCGGGGCACTTCTCGTTCAGGAGGGAGCCTCCCTTCATTGCACCACTGACCTACTTTCAATCGCTATATGTCAAATTTATAGATAGCCGGAATTCGTATACTTATCGCTTATGTAAAGAAATATTTTAGGGATATATAACAAATGCTGATAAATTGTAACTTCTTTTTACATTGTATCTCACAAATTTAATGTTACTTAGGTGGTACCTACTTATTACACATAATATGTATTTTAATTTTTTATTCTTTGTTATGTTCCATCTTTTATCTATCTATCTATATATATATATATATATATATATATATATATATGTGTGTGTGTGTGTGTGTGTGTGTGTGCGTGCGTGCGTGCGTGCGTGCGTGAGTGTGTGTGTGTGTGTGAGTGTGTGTGCGTGTGTGTGTATATATAAATTAATGTTTCTTTGTTTGTCCCGTATGCGTTTCTATACCATTCATCCGATTGCGATGAAACTTTGGTGAGTTGTTGTGCTGTGCTCACGCCCGCGAAGGATTCTGAATTAGTACTTAAAGACCACGCGAACGAAGTCGCGAGCAACAGCTAGTATTTTATAAATAAGGTATAAAGTAATGTTAAAATTATTTTAAGTAATGCTTAAAATTGTATGTGCCTGTATTAGTGAACTGTATTGGTATTTAGTGAACATGCTGATGGTGCATCATGTCAATAAATAAATAGTAAATAAGCACAAAGAATTTTTTTTTTACTAAACAGGAAACTTCGGTATTATTAAATGTATACGGATAATAATTATAGTTTCCATATTAATCAAACGGTGTTGTTTCCTTATCCCTTTGTTTGAGCACCTCTGTGATTCTTACATGAGTGGCCAAACGGAAGGTAAGCGTCGTACTCGTGCATCAGTTTCAATAGTTGAGTCAGTGTGCTGTAGTTACGCATTACACGTGCCGCTCGATTGCTATGTGTGCAATGCAGTAGGTGTAGGCGGTGGAAGAGTGCAGTGTTCGTTAGTGTGCGCGGAGCTGTGTGCATTCAATTTCAGTGAGAGGCAAGCTTGTGAAGGAGGACGCGGTAGGAACGTTGCGAGCGCGGGGCGAGGCTCTGCAGTGGGGGAGACCCTGACACGCGGAAGAGGATGACGACAGAGCAGGCCTTGGACTAATAATGCAATAATGAATAGTTCTATAAATCATTACTTTTTCTAAATAGTTTCTGTAAAAGTATGTAATAATTACAGTTTAGAGTTTATTACAAATTTGATTTAGTACCATCCATTTCAGGTTTATTTTGTTTATTTATAATTTTGATCAATTATTTTTTAAAAATTGGTAAAATAAAAATAATAAAGGAATCATACTAACATCGTATATAGATAGGTAATTGTGGAGTGTATGTTTGTGTGTGGTGAAGTGCACTTATATCTTTCTGACACAAATATAATTTTAGATACATATTATCTTTATTAGGTATAAAAAAATATATTTCGAGACTGCGTTTACAGGGAAAACTCAGGAAAATTTCCAAACAGAGGGAAACACAAGCCAAGGCTTGTGAATAGAAAACTTACAACGGGCTTGTTACCAAGAACATTGCGTTTAACATCTATAAAACAAACAATATTCTTTCAAATAAAACTGTGTTCTAGTTCATGTAATTAAAGTTGATATTTAAATATGTATATCATTTCCATTACGTAAAACGAGCCGATAGAAAATGCCGGTTTGTTATTGCGCTGTCTCTCTCTATCGCGAAACGCCGAGATGATATTGATTTGTTTTCATTGCGTCTCTTTTTAACTTTAACGCGTGCATAAGTCCGTTTCGATTGCGTGACCTTCTCCTTATTTACTTCGCGTACGCGGTCAGATAAGTTGTTTTCGTGTTATCTCGCTCTAGAACTAGACGCGAACGAGGAAGACGCCATTTTAAGCGATGTAGGTACTATGTTCTTTGTAACAGCGTTGTGCTGGCCGGTACTTTCGTATTCTCATAGAATGTATGTGTGCGTCGATTGGCGGAGTGTAAATCTAATACATACACACTACATACTTACTACTGTGCCGTTACTAACTAATTTACAATCTTGGCTTGTTGCTACGATGTTTTTCCTGTTTTAAATAGAATATTACATATTCAACTCAACAGGAATATTTGCAAGAACATTACATTACTGAAATTCAAACAATTTCACATGAAAGTATTTTCTTTAATACTTTTGTTGATTACATAATATTTTGTTAAGAAATAAGTGTAAGTGTATATGTAAAATTAAGTCTATATAATTTAATGTATTGTTAATTATTGCAATTATTAATAGGTCGTTCAGCTAAAACTACAATTTCAATTTTACTAGCTGTTGCCAACGACTAAAACCCCATTGACTTGGATAAAATCTGTCCTATGCGTTGTCCGTTTTATAATTATGCCTTTGGTTTGGTAGCGAAAGCGATCGTTGTTGCAGAGTTATCGAGTTATTAAGTAATAAATAATAAAAAATCAATATATATTAAAATATCAATAAAATATAAAAAAAATCAATAAAGATAAATTATGAGGAGTAGTGAAAATAAGGATGTCAGTATGTATAGAGTCGTAGGCTTCTTATTACGACGATATTGGATTAGAAAGGTTTCCAATGACGTCCTCTACCATCCCTATCAATTAAATTGACGAACAATCTATTTGACACGCGCTATGTAATTTAATACGAAATAGGCGATTGAGTGGGTGGTAGGTATATACGTCTGTGTATATATTATGGTCACGTGGACAAACTACGTGCCCTGTTTCAGCACGAGTCCAATGTTTACAAATAAAGTTGCTGTAGGAAGTCGCTAGAAACACTAGTAAAATGGAAATTATAATAAAAACACAATATTAAAACCAAGATAACACACTTAATTGTAAAATTGATTTTAACCGACGAATGATGCCTATGTAATGTAGCCTAATGTAACTAAACAAGAAAATGAAAAATCACAAAGAAACGTGGTTTCCATGAGATAGCTATATGCGTAGAGGGAGAGAGAATACAAACACCATGCAGCGTGCACCCCAATAAGCCAAGGGAGGTGCATGCCAGGTCAGTGAACCGATGATAGCTATACTACCCTAATACTGACTATTTCTCACTTCCAGTTCCTATTGCAATCAATCCACTTGTGGTATAGAAATATTTTGTGCAACTGTATAGTACACCTGCGAGATATAAATTACTTACTATAAGTACATAATAATGATAATTATTATTACATCATGATTTAAAAATATTTTTTGTATACATACTTTGTAAACAGATATGTGACAGCTGCCAGGCCATTAAAACGCATAAGCTGAACTATTATTTTTAATTTTTATAACAAAAACCATAGACTCAATACTCAGGTCTATGGTTAATATAACATATTACATATGTATAAAAGCAAACACCAGAGACAATGGTTAATTGTGATAATAAGTAAGCACAACAAAAATATTCCGTGAGCTTTTCGAGTTTATTAATGTAATATCGTAAATATAACACAAGCTGATCCATATAATCTACATCGATGATCGTACAGGTAGCGTCTGAGATGCATTGAACCCGGACCAAAACACTCCCCTCGCCGCGTTCCACCCCGCTTTTATTCAGCCTGACGCAGTACACCCTCGCCTGACAAACGTGTTCTTCACTCAATATACAAACGTATACATACAAGTAAAAATGCTTTATGCTAAGAAACTGTACGCCACCGGCGCCATTCATTTGTCTCAAAATAGTTAAGAAAAACTTACTGAGGTTGCTATTGATTCTTACGATTTGGTTTATAACAATAAAAGATAATAACTGAAGGATCGTCTTATTTCTATACATTCTTTTAGTTATACGTCATGTTTTTAGAGAAAGTGTAGAAATAGTTTTCTTAAATTAGTTCCAAACTTTTTTGTTTTTTATTCAAAGGTTCGAAAATTAGGGTTAAAATAGGTGAATAAATATCAATGCAAAAGAAACATATTTTTGTGTAAGTAAATGCTGTACTCTTCAAATTTGCTACCATAATAAGGAATCCTATTAGGACCGTGGTGTGTAATACGGCCGTGTCAAAGGTGGAACTGAGCAGCGTCAATTGACGCCAGCTACCGACGTGAAACATGCGTCACTGACATTCACCAATCGGAGTGTTGCGATGCTAGAGAATATGACATCTGTTCGTGTGCCGGAAAAGTTATGCATTATGTTATGAATGACAGGAATACGGTATTCACTTTGACACTTTTGTTTAAAGAGTATTATAGGTTACTTGATATAATTCATAAAGGCAGAAAACAGTTACAATAAATAAATTGTAAAATGTACGATGTGTATATGAAATCTCAAAATGAATCATGGCGTGGATTTGTGAAGGTGGCGGACATTAGTGTTGATGAATCAGTTGAGTGGGGCAATCGCCAAGCACCATAATATCCCTGGTCGGCGACCTCAGCAGGTTTTAACTTGTTACGAGTATATCTTGATACAATTTTACTTTAACGATAGACTTTTGCATAGTCCAGTTAATTAATTGGTAAAATTATTCAGGTAATTATTGACATTTCCTGCCTCGTAGTCGTCTATTTTAAAAGAACTCTTGCATGTAATTCCAGTATAATTGCGTCTATAAGAGTTTGACGCAAATATAATTTGGCAACTTATCTGGCACATTAAACGTTACGATTTATAACATGAGCTAACTCCTGAGATACTCAAAGAATTTGTCGTTATAGATTTGACGGCATATAAACATATTTCACGTTGAAAGTGGGGAGTTTGTTGAACCCGCGGGACTACTCATTATCGCGTCTGATGAACTCGTCGCCATTGTTCCCGCCGGTGATAATCGCCACCGCATTTATATGAAATTCGTCACTAAACTATAAGTAAGTTAATTGTAAATCTATGAAATTATCTAACAAACAACTATCGCGTTAACTTTTTGGGTTAATTTTTCACAGAAATGTTCGGAAGTAGCTAAACCGATTGCAAATGCATTTTTTGTATCTATGTATTTTAGGACGATTGACGGGAATCATTACGGAGTATAAAAATAAGAAAATTTGATTTTCGAACTACACGAATCATATATAAGTATAACACATATGAAACATTTTTTTAAAAGTATTATGAATTTTATTTGGTGTGTCTGAGAATATACGCAGAATTTAGTGTTTAATCTGTTATATAATCTACATTAAAAAGAAAACCACAAATACAATACGTTACTTTATGGGTTTTGAGGTAATTAACAAAAGTTAACTAACACCGTAGCGCATCTAATCAATGATTTTTAAAATGACTGTCGTTCTGTTAACGGAGAGTTGATAGATTTATAATTAAGAAGTGCATATCTAATTTGAAAGTGATGCGCGGGTGGGTGATCCTTCGACATATAAAAAGTAAATATTTGAACAGTCAAGAACGAGCAGTGCCCCGACCGCGGTGTCATTGCCCTGTCGATGCCAGTTTAAAAAAACGCATTGCTTCCATCTACCCACTGAAGTCTCTAGCAGACGTAAATTTTATGTAAAGAAAAAAAAACGGTATTATTAAAACTTAAAAAAAAAGATCAAGCAACTAACAACCTCATTCGCCAACACCAATTGCTCAATTTAATTTAATGTAACCATTGCTTTGGGAATTGGGAACGTTAATTACATTTTGCCTGAAGATCTATAAACTAATAAAAAGGTAGTCTCGTGACAATAGAAGTATCTATACGAGTATATAATTAGTAAAGACTGAAAATTACCACCCACTACGTATCGTGCCGCACGAAAACCGTAGCACTTCCTTTGTTTGCTAAATTGTGCATGGTGGAAATAATTTTTCAATATGACAACACAATTTGGATCGCAGTTCAGGTTTGCCCGATGTATACCGGTCAACGTCTTCTTTGTCGAAGCCTTTGACCGCATCAAGGTCGTCGGCATAGGATACCTATGCGACGAACCACTAGGAACGAATGGTGCAAGCAAAGAACATATTGTGTAAATAGGATTTTTTTCATAGATTACGTTTTTTGTTATAGGTACGCATGAAAAGTAGAAAATAGAGATATTTATTAAACAATGGATCTTCTGTGTTGTTAGATTAAGGGGGCTGTGTATGTACGTGGGGCGATGACCCGTAGAGTGAGACGGAGCGACAACAACACTGAAGTTCGTGCGCTCTTGACGCGTACGAAATGGGCATGATCTACGCACTTTGTGTCGCTAAAATAAGACATTATTGTGTTAAATGTTAACATTTCACATCTTTGTATGAGGAATTCTTAATAATATAATTTAATTATTAATATAAATTCTCAATACATGTATAAAGACGCTCATTTTGGTTGAACTCAATATTGCGCAAATCGTTTTCTTTGTGATAAAAGTGCTAGTTAGTCATACCTACATAAAGGCGTCCACTCCATACCTAAAGTGATGGCAGCAACTAGCTAGGCAGTTTGCATTGACGTAACCTATTTTTTTCGTTGCACAACGCAGTCCTACGTTGTACTCAAATAAGCCATTATGTACAACAGTCTGTCCAGTTATTTGTTGTAACTGCTTAGATAAACGATGTTACTCTAACAAATCTATTAATTGCAGGTTTAATTGGCTTTCAGTATTTATATAACTCCATTTTACTAGCTTAAATATATAATAGATATATGATCAAATGAATATAAATGTTAGTAAATATTTCCACAAAACATACAGGGACGTAACGATTTATTTATATCACTTTTAAGAAGTTTCTATTGCCGAGTAGTGATAGCAATACAATAAATGAACATAAGACAATAAATAAAGGTTTTGAGCGATCGATAGTGTGTGCCCGGCCTACACTGGCAAATGGCGACCCACATTGATACAATTTATCGTCACTAATTTGTGCTCTATTTAGAGCTCAGTTCACTGTCAATAGATAGATTGTCATAAGTACCTACTGATAGAATTCTGGATGTTCTTTCTCTGTAGATAATATTCGTCATTAAAGTATAAAATTTAAACTGTTGCATTCAAATATAAAAGTAAACTTGCTGCATCGATTGTATCGAAATGCCTACAAAGAGGTAAAGGAAAGACTATATAATTTTTTTTTTTTATAGAAAAAGGCGGCAGACGACAGTACCCACTTACCATCAGGTGGACTATACAGTCCACCTGATGGTAAGTGGGTACTGTCGTCCATATACATTCGCGATACATGCCAACATCAGTCCAGAATGACAAACGTTGGCACTCCGCTGCGTCGGATGTGCTGTCTACCTTTGGAAATATAGGAATGGATTTGGAGCAAGGGTTGGGAAAATGGGGAGGGATAAGATAGGATGGCATGGGAATGGGCTCTGGCATATCTCACTCACTATCGAAGCACATTGGGGAAATAATATAAAATGGGAAATGCAGTATATTTCGCGGTAGTCTTCTGTGAGAGAGGGTTGACGTGGCCAGTTGAGCGCGGCCAGCGGCTGCGGAAATGCAGCGTGCACTCCCTCCAAATCTAAATATTAGGTCGGGGAGAAAGTTTCTTCGTAATTTTTATACAAATTCAAGACATTTTTTTTAAGTTTAATTAATTACATTTACTTATAATAAATATGTGTCGTTTTGATCGGTAACTCGTTACCATCTTGTAGATAGTGTCATGATTGCTGTAGAAATTCTGAGATTTTTGGCCAAAAAATTGCGACAAGTAGTTTTGACAGTCCTTTCTTGATGTCAACCTTACGGTGACCTGAAGTGATCGAAACAGGTGGAAATGTAAACGGACAAGTTTAGGGTTATACGGTGGATGCATCGACACTTCCCAGCCAAGCTATCTCAATTTTTGCTCAGTGGCTAAAGATGTCTGTGGTCTGGCGTTATCATGGTGAAAGATCACACCACCCTTTCTGTTTAACAGCTGAGGTCGTTTTGTCTCAACCGCTTGCTTTAATCTCATCAGTTGCTGGCAGTAGAGGTCAGAATAATAGTTTCCCCCGCCGGTAAAAGCTCATAATGAACGGTATCTTTCCAATCCCACCATATACACAACATCACTTTGTTTCGCGTTAACCCGGGTTTTGCCGCTGTTTGTGGAGGCTGTCCGTGCTTTGACCACGATCTTTTTCGCACGTTCTTGTCGTAAGTGATCCATTTCTCATCACCCGTGATCAATCGTTTGCAAAAATGGTTCAGTTTCGTTTCGTTTTAATAGGAATCGCAAATGGAAATACGGTTTATGAGGTTTCCTTCTGTAAGATCATGTGGTACCCAAATATCGAGTTTTTTCTGGTAGCCAGACTTCTTCAAATGATTTAAAACCGTTTTGTGATCAATACCCAGTTCCTCAACAATGTCATAACTACCGATGTGTCGATCTTGCTCCACTTTTTCACAGATGGCATTGACTTTATCTGTAACTGGGCGACCAGAGCGAGCTGCATCTTTCCCGTTAAAATTTCCAGACTGGAAAACGCTTGAACCAATTTTGTGCTACCCTTTCCGATTAGATTCATAAATGGCACAGTTTTTTTTTGCGACTTTTCGCATTATTGCCTTTTGAGTGATAAAATTTCAAAATTTGTAGCGAATTTCTTCGTTACTTTCACTCAATTTCACAGACTGGAAAACATTGGAAAATTAGCGGTAAACAGTTTTTATTAAATAAATTTTTTTAGAATGTCAACTTTTAATTGTATTACAATCAGCCAGGTACAAATAGTACAACCAAAGAGGTTAGATTACAACTTCATACGTACAAAATACGAAAAGACTTTTTCCCCGACCTGTTGTTTTATTTATTTATACGTAAGTATTTGCCAATATTTCTTCTACGTTTAAAATACTATTACCAAAAATTATTTATTTGTGTATTTACAAAGAGTGAAAATTGTTGTATGTTTGTAATTCGTACTAAATTCCTTAGTAATTGGTTGACAAAAGCCATGTAGCTGCGCAAGCGCGTCTAATGAGCGTAAAATATGCGTACGCGCAGGGACATGGGGTCGCCCAGGCCGCATTGCACACAGGAAATGAAGTACCATAAATTAGCACCTAGAGCAGTGGTTTATACGTGATGGATAGTACGCTTTATAGAATTCTCTACGATTATTTACATGACGTTAGTAAGAATGATAAAATTTTGACCGCTAATTTAAAATTTTACTTCCACTGGTAGATACTGTTTGAAAGGAATATTATAAAATCGAAATTTTTAAAAATGTCGATAGTTCCCGTATAAATACACGTCAAAAATGAGTCCAATAACTTAACTAACTTATATCTAATTCCTTAACTTATGCATACTTATTGGTTTTAAAATACTAAGTCGCTCCTCGAGATCATTGAGGGTTCAATCTAAAATGATGGTTCTAGTATTTACATTTTTTGTTGTTGTTTGTTCATACAAAAATCGTGATCACAGATCCACCGTTTACCAAAGCCCTAACTGCTTGGTCAATCGTGCTTGGTCTATTATCTACTTGTAGTTGACGAAAGGAGGTAAGTTGCGAGCAAATATTTTATATGATGATTCTTAATCCTCTTGCTATATAAAATTTTAATATTAGTTTGATTCATAATATAATGGACCCTTTTAAATTTACACATCACAATGTCTATTAGTGGGTACATTAGAATTATTTGTTTAAAATAAAAAATAAAATAAATTAAGGGTTTTTTTCTAATTACAAAATGACCGCAGACTGTCTTCTGCACATGTGAATCGAACCACCCTACATTTTTATGTATAAAGGCTAGAAACATAAAAATAATGTTAGGTCAAAGAAAAAGTTTTTATGCAGTTTTGAAACTGGCATATTCACTATCATTTTGGTGTGATATTGTTCCAAATTTGAATTAACGAATTTGAACCACAGAAGCAGAGTTAGTTCATTGTATTGAAAAAAATAAGGAAGCAGAAAGTTTGAACTGGAGCAGTTTTCTAGATTTAATGGTGTTGTTTTTCAATAAATGTTTCGTTAAATTGTTTCTCTTGAGATTTGGACCGATTTAGACCTTAAAATTATGGACACTGCACCTTAAGTAGTCCCGCAAGTTGTGGTACTTCCTCAGTCTGGGCTTAGTTAGCGAAATATGAGTGGACAACTTCATTTAAGAAGTTCTGCTGTTCAAAGAGTGTACCATGGATACCTGGCTGTCGATTGGCGGTTTCGTTCGCCGTCCAAGAGGACCACGATTCCGAGTGATGACGGAAAAACCAGATCGGTTTATCTTCACGACCAGCTTACGAAATCGTCACCTGACCTCAGTACGGATCTAAGAACAGCTTCGAGACTTTTATGGAGTAGCGATTAGCGCTCAGACTGTTAGCGCTCAGACTGTTGAAGTCTCGAAGAACGTGATATAAAACCACATAGGTAAGCCAGCCAATGGGGCCAAATTGACACGAGCTCATCGAATGGCGCGCCTTCGTTTGCGCGCGAACATTTGCATTGGACTCAACGCCAATCGAGTCAGGTACTCTTCACTGATGAATCCAAGATTATGTTGTATGGTTATGATGATGGAAGGAGGAAGGTGTAACGAAGATAGGGAGAGCGTTTTGTGCAGTTCTGTATTGAAGATAAAGTGATTTGTGGCGGGGGGTCATGGACAGTCTGGAGAGAAATTTCCGCGGAAGGCAAAACTGGACTTCAGGTTGTGACGAGACTATGGCTGCCACCACTCATGTGGTGACATTTGCCGGGTTTGTTGTAAAAGATTCCATTTTTATGCATGATAAGATAATACAAGAGCGTACACTGGAGGAATCGTCAGGAATGGCCAGCAAGAAGCCCAGATACGAATTCTATAGAGCATTTATGGGATGAACTAAAGAGGCGTGTTCGAGCTCACCATCCAGCTCTGCAGACCTTGCAGGAGCTGAAAACAGCCATCGAAGAAGAATGGGAGAAGATTCCACAACATGTCCTAGTGACGTTGTTTGATTCCATGCTAAACAGCATGACTCGTAAACGCTCTTGGAGGCAATACAGGTTACCGAATAAACGATTTTTTTAGGTAAACCATTGTTTTCTTCAAAAATCCAATACAAGTCTTCCCCATGAGAAAGGCGGACACGCGACTTCTTACACTTAATCTCAATTTTTTCAGTACTCTGAATTCAATTTTGGAATAATGGCATACCGAAATGACGCCAGCTTCAAAACTGCGTAAAAACTTTTTGATCAATCAAACATTTTTTTAAGCTCTAGGCCATCAAAACTAAAAACAGGGTGGCTCGATTCAGGTGTCCGGGAGTGTAATTGTTTAATAAAACAGAACCATGGCTGTTGTCAAGTCATAAGTTGTCAATTTAGGTCATAATATAATATTGAAGCAGTAACATTGCTGATATGGCTAGGTTAATGCGCTTCGAATTGTGTTGTTGCCATCTGTTCTAACTGTTTTTACTCAGCGGAATGAGAGGGCGGAGGGGGAATTATCTGCGCGCTTCTAGTACCGCAATGCCTTCCGCGTTTTAAATATAGAACATGAAGGCCATACCATATTATTCGTGTTGAAAGACTACAGAGACGCGCACTTGACAAAGTTCACTTAATGCCGGCCGGCATTTTGTACAACAAAACCTTGAAATTTAACATTGACAACATATTTTTTGTTGTGGTTACAAATAGGAAAATAGATACGTAACGGAATTGAAACTCTCGATGATAAATAACTAAGTGTTAACTTGTTTTTTGCGTATAAGTACAATAACGTCAATAACAGATATAAACTGAACGTTTATTGCCAAGGTTTCGAGTCGAGCAAACAATAAACTTTGCCATTGTAACTAGCCGGTTACGTTGTGGTCACGTTGCGCGCGCGCTCAGATTCACTTCTCACGTGAGCGTTGAAAGTGGTTCGTTACTTTTTGAACAAATTTCTTATCAACATACTTACGTTCTTTCACTCATCATGATATACAAGATAGAAAAAAATGACGTTTATTAAACATACTTTTTATTAGAGGTAAAAACTACTACTTTGTGTTATGCCAATAAACTTCTCTGTATTTAGTAACGTACATACATTTCGTTATTTCTATATGAGTTTTTTAAAAAAAAAAGCTATACGTACTCAAAGGGGATATGAGTACCGATGTATTATTTGAGTATAGGATATAAGTAAAACTCCAGTGGCTGATGAACTAAAAAAGAAGTTAATAACCAAGGGAGACTGAAAATATTAATTATTAGTTAATCTCAATTCAGTAAATTGCACATTGTAGAATTACTCCAGTCATACACACCACAACAAAGAAGAAAAGAGATTTTAATTAACTAAGCAATAAGAGTGACCGTGAGCTCTACACGCGGAAGTCACCTCGCGCCTCGCTAGATAACAATTGGTGTGTTTTATCAACCACGATAAAGTGACCTTCGCGACACGCACGAAGCTGCCTTGGGTGCAGACCTTGTGCTGTGAGCCCTTGTGAAATATTTCTTTCATTCAATGCCGAATTTCGACCTTTCTCTTTAATTTGCACTATATGAGGTAAGGTCAATATGCAGCGACTTCTTTCATATGTTTTTAATTTAATGATGTATATTTAAATGAAAAAAAGGCAAAATAACCTTATGCGCACTTTATTCCACTTTGTATGATCCTTTTGTCGTCAAGTATCTAAAAGGTTTCGCTATGCCAACAATTTCATATTACGTCTTTCCTAGTCGCGCGTCGTAGCGATTGCTTCATGTCCGATTCTTTCCTTGCTCCAACAGTTTCTCTTTGGAATGTTCTTCCCACTGACGTTAGAAAAACACTCGAGAGAAACTGTTATAAAAGATTGATCTGAGATCACTACTTAAAGTATTCTGATACTCTAATATTGTGATTATTGTGATATTAATTCTGGTTAATTATCTGTCCTTTTTTTTGCTTTTTATATAATATTTTCTGTTCTTTTATTTATTATATGTGTATACATATGAATATATGAATTATATGTATAGGTATGCTTCTGTTTAAATACATTATAACAAACAATATACATGTTTACTTAAATATATTAACGTATCGGCAAAGACAATGCCTACTATTGTTCAGCTGATCGAACGCCTTCAACGCGCACAGTAGTACCCACGTTACGTAGATAATTTTACTTAAACGAATATCAGTACTATACTTGAAAATAAGACATAACATTAAAAATCTAACGATGCACTTGTGATTCGAGATGAGTTGATGGCGGGTAGCTGTTCCGGTTAAAGATGCTATAATCGGCAGCGACCTCATTTTATTTATTAGCTTCAGTGCTTGCATGTGTTTGCGTTCAGTGGTTTTAAGATACTTTAATTTGAAGCTGGAAGTTTTTATGAGCAAAACTGCCGAGGTGCGACAATACTATAGCTAATATTTTCTTATGTTTTCGCGATTACTATACATAGCAATTAAACAACTTTGAACGGTTTAAATCGCGTATATTTAACATTATTTATATCCCGACATTTCGAACACTTTGCAGTGGACGTGGTCACGAGGTGACTGATTGATTTTATTTGTCACTTGAGTTATTAAGAAATTATTTGAACTACCGTCTGAAATTTTATTTTTTTCAGACTCAGAAAAAATATTTTTTTCAGAAAAAAAAAATTTGAGACGGTAGTTCAAAAAAAAGAAATTCAGACGGTAGTTCAAATAATTTCTTAATAACTCAAGTGACAAATAAAATCAATTAGTCACCCCGTGACCACGTCCACTGCAAAGTGTTCGAAACGTCGGGTTATAAATAATGTTAAATATACGCGATTTAAACCGTTCAAAGTTGTTTAATTGCTAAATACTATAGCTATCTAAATGCTTAGTTAAACGTGGGTGGCTTTCAACATAAAATAGCACTTGTTTTATTGCTTACAGTGAGTCCAAGTTACACGTGTATTCGACGATAATACGAACGCAACCCGTGCAAGCTTCGTCATAGCAACTACTGAAAATATTTCATTATTTGGTTTTCTTTGTGACGAACGTGCCGGTAGTGGTATTTTCTTCTGGGCGTGTTATTAAGATTGACATTTAAAAAAAAAGTTAAGGTTATATGTACCTGCATTAAATGGCAAGCCCTGCGTTGACCAGAGACTGTGATCTCGGATTGTTTATTCCATATACAGTGGTACGTTTTTGTTTGTATCTTTGTTTAGAGAAATTTATTTATTATAATATATTTAAAATAGCTACTAGAACTAACTCCTTCTAGATTTTGTTATAGCTATATGAAGAAAGAGGAAAAACAGATAACATAATACTATGGGCAAGTATAAAGAAAGACTGTTTATGCAGGCGTTTGTGTGCGTGTTACGCAATCTCGTTCTGCTTCACTTAGTGGTGGTGTGCGCGCACTTGTGATGCAATGCTATGCGTTTCAATATTGCCACGATAGGATAAACGACGTCAGAACAATGGTAGGCAGCACCGACTAGTATATCGTCTGCAGTAGGTTTGTATTACATACTTTAATCTACGTCAAACTATATTACAATTAATGTAGATTAAAAAATAGTTAAACGTATTATATGTTTATTTTTTATTTATCTCCTACACGTAAGATCCCGTATAGTATGAAAAGTCAATAATGGTAGCATAATTGCGAACATTCAACGTCCATACCGGTGGACTGTTAAGTTCGCAGCGATATAATGACCGCAATAACCAAGCTAGTTCTTAGAAAGGGATAATGAAGTAAGAACATTGAGTTGAGCGACAGCGGAGCAACGGCCGGCGGCAGCTCACATCACGACAAACAGGTTATTGCTGAAATTTTTAATGAGAACACAGGGACTCCTTTTGTTTATGAAATATGGATACTTATGTTTATAAAGATTTAATGAACGTATCCTTGATAATGTCGAAAAAGACATGAACTTAACGTTTGCTAAAAATACGAATACTTCTATTTATTGCATGCAGGAAACCCGCAAGACCTTGCTTCGCTCTAATAGCTGTCCCTATTCAAGGTGACTTCACCTAACGTCATACTTATACTCTTGGCAACAAGCTTGTAACACCTACTTATTTGTGACTGTCCGAACAAATAACGTATTAACATATATTAAAATAGGTTGAATATAATCTGTGAAAAGTCGATCATTAACGTAGTTAATCACTTTTGTTCTTTTTCTGGGTAGAGCATGGCGCACGGTGGGCAGTGGCCCGGTGTAAGTTGTTTGCAGGAACAGGTTTCGCACGGATCACATGTGGGCAGGTCGCCGACCCCGGGACGATAGTCCGGGGAGTGCCCACCGACCGGCTCGCTCACACCGGATCGTGAAAGAATAGTACCAGCACAACTGTTTAGTCGAAACCACCCAACTATCTACTTTAAACTATATAAATTTAATTCATTGTCAATATAAAAATAGTCGTGTTAAGTATCGGCCGTACTTTGACTATCTACCAGTATTTATCAGTTCTTGCGTCACTGCATGCTTAGGTTCGAGCAGTACAATAGTTGCCAATATTCGCGATGCTATAGATAATTCAACTTGGCGACATCGCGTCTGGGACACGCTATTGTATTGTGTTGCACCAATAATAAGCCGGCTAGCAGTGGGCATGTTTGCGTGGGCGATCTACGCTTAGACATGCACTCTCGCTACAACTGTGATATTAAAGAAATAGAAATACATATAGTATAAGTAATCCTATTCCACTGTAAATGCGAAAGTTTGGTTGTTTGTTACACAATCACGTCGAAAATCGAAATGGCCGTACCGCTTTCATTGAAATTTGGTAAATAGGTAGATTGTAATCTGGATTAACACATAGGCTACTATCCATATAGACCACGCGAACGAATTCGCGGGCAAAAACTAGTTAACTCACAAACTTTCCCAAAAGGTGTGGGAATTACAATTCTTTCATTTGCTTTTAAAGAGCTGTTTTCTTTGACATAAAATTCATTGTAAGACGAATCAGATTCGGTTTATTACGAATTTGAGTTGTAACAGGTTCTGAAGCTTTGTTTATTTACAGACAGATATTGCAATTTGTAATGTTGTTTGATAAAAAGCGTTTACGTAACTGAAGTAATGATTATGAACGCGACGCGTCTCCGGCCCGCCTACGAAAAGCATTTGGCCGCCAACATAACGTAGAGCAAGGTTAAACATATAGCGTGGGCCTGAAGCGTCTTGCATTGAACGCCAATTACAACCACACCTATATACCGGCCGGCGGGCTGCCGCTGCCGGTGTGCGAAGGATTCCTTAGTATTTATGTGAATAACGAAGCGCCCGAACAGAGAAATTATTCATTACATTATTTCGTTTGTTTATCTACGACTAAACAAAGAAATAATTGTAGGTATAACTTATAAAAAAGTATGTAATACAATACTTGACATACAATAAATTTTTATTCTATGACCGCATTGTTAAAACTTTTAACAGAAATGATTTTCCGGTACGCAACACGCAAGCATAAAAATTAACAGTGTTATTATCATCATTACTATACTTGTACTAGATGCCATTGAGTTGTATAGATCTCAAAGTTAAATTAGTATCAAGGATTCAATTGTTTTCTATGCCACTCGGCGTAGGCGCAGTGGCGCACCAACACATCACACTTCCACTACGCAATATGTCTATAAATATGCCATTTTTCTGCGTGTCATTTTGAATAAGATGAAACGTTCAGATTATTTCTCGTCATCTTAACAATAAAATTGCTAATAGTTATAGTTAAATTGTTATTTTAGCATATTTCATATACTTGTAGATTAAGGTATACATTGTATGGGCCCATGATTTTTTTTATTACGGTGCCCATATAATAAAGTGTACAAAGTTCATCTAATTCAATTATGATAGTAACTAAGAAAAATAAACACAGCAGAGTTCTTGATATATTTCATTAACAGTGATTTAAATGTATTGCGTATTGTTTGTCATCGAAGAGTGCATAGTGTAATACGACACGTGTAGCAAGTTGATGCTATAGTCACTCGTACAGTCATAAATGTATTTATGACATTTTTACGTCGGTTACATAACATACCGACTGTAGGCGCGCCTTGACATTGTACGACACTGCATCGCACATACGAAAATCGTGAACTATAAGTAATGTTTTTCTGCATATTAATTCAATTCGTCGAACCGGGTTTACAGGGCTGATTACTGATTACAACATTGTACAGATTACAGCGTCAACTGATTACAGGGCAAGGACAACATAAGGTAAATAATTTAAATTATGTAACATTAATAACTCTTGTACTTCATTAAATATACTTAGATCACATTCTTTATGTGTTTTGCTAGTGTGTAGGCATGAAAAAATATTTCCAGGACTAATCATATGCAACCAAACACGAATGAACTTTATGCCAATCAACAATTAATCAAATACAGTTCATACTGATAACCTAGTTGTAGTTCCAACCTATACGTGTATATACTGCATTAAATTTTATAACGAATTACACAATTTACTAAAAGATTATGGTTACTTCAACCTTCAATTACTTACTTATTATTTTTTATTTAACATCTAACGTGAATAAATCGAACACAATAATACACACACAGATTACACAGAAATTTCAAATAAAAGTCGCCAGTGGTGATGGATTTTGTGTCAGTTTAAGACTGCAATCCTACTGTACTAAATAGCTACAGAATAATTAATAATTATTAAACATTCAGCTGCCGTAAGGACACATCTAACAAGGAGACACCATAAAGAAAAGTTAGTTGCTAATCAATTCGTGGACGTGATATGATTAATGCAGTAGTTACACTCCACGGCATATAGGAATTAGTGATTTTACACACCTGGAACACGTTTAAGCCTTCACTTTCCCTTAATAACCATACTTAACCGAAGCAACAATATTGCAAAACGAAATGCCAGTGGAGAGTTAAATTCCTGACAACAAAGGCATAATTTCAACAAACAGCTTTTGTCTTTGAATTGGTTGATCTATTCCTTAAGTACAACAGTTGCTGTATATTTCAGTTATTGTGCGATTTACAAGTATCCGTAGGCTAGTTTTATGAAACCGGAATTGCACACGTAAAGTCGTCACATAATAGTGTTTATCGATCGCGTATTAGTTTCGTAGCATAAGAAGAAAAGTGTTTATTGTGAAAGTGAATTTGTATAAAATGTGCATTTTTTAGAAATCGGTTCGAAGTCATAAGAATGAACATATTGGTGTGCAATTATTGATTACAATGCTAGCTGTGTCAATCGTTCTGTCATGAATATCACGATGTCGGTTATTTGTCTAGTTGCGAAACAATAATGTCTCGTTTGGTATAATGCAGAGCTAAGCACACACTTACTTTTCTGCGCTGTAACATGAAAGCGAGCACTATGTCACGGTCTAATTGAAGTTCTTACTAGTGGCTGGGCACGTTCCACACGAAAAATCTATGTAATTTTGACTCTGATGACGCACCGTTACTCTTCCTACAAACGTAGAGCGTTATAATATACGTACGCATATTGAAATTACGACGAATTTTTTACGGAATAGTTGACAATTGAACACAGCCAATGGAAGCCACTTGTATCGCCGGTAGTGGTTGGATGAGAGCGGAAGATCGTGTGTGGCGGCGATCCTAAGCAGAGGCCTATATCCAACAGTGGAGAGACACAGGTTAATGGTATGGTATACTTTCCTGCATATTAGGCAATTTTGCACGATAACTAAGAGGGCGGTAGGTCTTCGCACGATATGTTCTTCTATGAATAATTACGATGCTTACTCTTTTTTTCCGTGGATGCATATCCTCGTAGTCCATCGCGATCCCCTCGTCGCTGTAGGAGGAAGAAGCAGGTGGCGGTGACGGCGTGCCGGAGCGCCACGACGACCCCGAGCTACTGCTGGCGCCCGGAGACACTGATGAGCGGCCGCCCCATGCACCTATCACACAATATGATACGTTAATAAGAACAGCTTTCAGTGCCGGATCAAGCCTTATAGAAGACCTTAGGCAACAAAACATGTTTCGAGGCCCTCTTCCCCTTCCCGACTTACAAAGCACAACTTTTTTAAGTTTTGTACTTGACAACACTCAGTGAAAACATATAGAACTTTTTAGTATGGACTTTGGCACCCATCGAAGCCTGCATCTGTGGTCGCCGTCTTATTCATATAACCCTATTTATTAGAAATGTTTGCCTTTTTTTCTCTTTCAGTCCCTGACACATAAGTTGTTTATTGGTAGAATTGAATAGCGTTACTGGATCGCAAATGTAGAGACAACACTCTAGGGAACACAAACAATCGATACTAATAACGAATGCGATAGTCGCTAATGTACAGGTTTTAGAGAACTCATTGCGTTGTTCTATCGTGTGATTAAATCGCAAATATGTGACAAAGTCACTACGAAATGTCATTTCGTAGAGAAATCATTATACTGTATTCCTCAACAGTTGTTAATAAGTAGACAAGTTAAGTAGACAAGTTTCGACGAGTGAATTTCGATAACAGTGTTCGACACATTTCGACAATGTTCGACAACAATGAATTTCGACACGATAAATAGTTGTGAATTTTGATTTTGAACATGAATACAAAAATCGAGAAATTTCGAACATTTTGAGTATCTATTCTATTGTCTATACTTCTATAGAAAACTAAAGAATAACCTTTAGGCTTTCTCGGCATAATAGAATTTGGATATTTTTACGCAGGAATTTTAGGACTCAAGATCTAAATAAAAGTTTTCAGAAACTGTTCAGAACTGTTAATGATTAGGAGAGCAATGTATGACAATCTAATACGTATACAGAGGAATGAATTTAAAGTAATTACGAAACGGAACTGTTGTTAACTTTCACTGGCAAGAGTAACTTGACGTATTTTCTCGCAGCACACACGCGCTCGCCCATTAGAATATGTTGAAGATGAGATGAGACATTCCAATGAGTGACCGAAACGCTATCGCAATTTGATTGCATAATGCTAATAGAACGGGTTTCAATAAGAATTAGTAAGTTCCTTTTTGGGGTATAAAGAGGGCTAATTGCTTTCGTATAGCATACTTATTATTTTAGTTAATCAAGATCAAAAATAGTAATAGATGTAGGAAAACTTTAAAAAAATAGATTCACTTGTTAAGACCAGTAAGGTGTGTCATTAAATTGGAATCTGAATAAAGATTATTAACTCTAGTCAATATTGAGAGGTAGGAATTGCTAATAAAAGGTTAAAAATATAATTATGCAGTTGTCTAGAGTAAAATGCATTTGGTTGGAGAGCTCATAACAGGAGACGGGAGAGCAATGGTATACCTAATACCTGTCTAGACGATGTCTAGACTCCAGTCTAGACGATATCCACAGTTTCGTAGATTGTATGCATCACAAAACATACTAACGCGCTCTACAGAAACTATTTTCTTTGGGTATTCTTTGGTTCGGCATCAGTCTTTGTTAATATTTGTATCATCAAGACGCTCATAAACATACAGATGATTCATTAATATAAATGTGATTCAGTCGACAGACACCTGACAATCACAAATTATTTATGTGTATTAATATGTGAAGTGAATACGTAGCGGATTATGTAAACGGTCAAGTTGCACCTGCGTACCACGGTGGAAATGATGTAATTGAAGATGGGCAAGCAGGGGCGTAAAAGGTTTTAAAAATGTGGGAACTGACTCCCGATGCCTGCGTGCGCTCCTCGCTGATGAGTGGGCTAGAGTTGCGCTGAGCGTGTCGGTGCAGTGGCCGTAGCGAGGTCTTCGCTCAGCGGTGAGTGGTGTCGTGTAGGGCGACTTACTGGGGCGCGGCGAGTTGGGCGAGCAGCTGAGCGACATGAGCACGAGGGCTGCGTTGCACTCGTTCATCTGGTCATCACGCTCGATGTAGCCCAAGTCGCAGGAGCTACTTGGCCGCCGCTTGCGAGATCTGCAACAAAACATATACACCTGTACAATCAAACCCTTCGAAAATTCCACCCAGCGAATACAATTTATCAGAACCTGCATATCATACTTAAAAACGCATTGTTCTAGAAATTTAGCTATAAACTATTCTTTGTTAGTCAACACGGTTGTATTTCGCTTGTTTCTTATAAATTGCCTCACTGTATTATTATTATTATTATATTATAGTCCTGTGACTGGTTTTACACCGCTGTCTTATGTCACTCCTATCTAGGAACTCTGTAATTATAATTTTGTCTAAGGAAAATCGTACCTATACTAAGGAGGTTTCGACTCGTAATCGTATGTTCGATACCTACTCTAGAACGTATTGGTACAAGAATGTACCGTAGGTATACGCATACCTTAGTAGAATTAAGGTAATATGAATTGTTAAATTACGTTACTTGTAGGAATTACTTTAGTAAGTAAAGATACAAGTCTAGACTGGATTGTTGACCTTTGGGGTTCTTGTAAGTGTGAGCGATGTATTGGAGGCGCGACAGGAGCGGGACGGTGGCGCCGGGGTGAAGGGTGGTCGGCGACACCAAGCTGTTGCACAACGTCAGCGACCCACAGACGCTAGATATTCGGGAATGTTGCGTAAGGACGAGGACTCTGCTCCCGCGTAAGTACGTCTGGCCGATCACACCGCACTACCTTCACAAGGACGGCCGTTCATCTCCCTAAAAGTCGATATCACTCAATTCACATTCAATGAAACTTGAAATCCGTTAAGTATGACGTGAATGTAGACAGTATATAAAACACAATAACCACAAATTTAGGGCGTGAGCGATTTTTAGTTTTACTTAGACTCTGTTGAATGTAGAAACAATACAAGTACTGTCAATGAAGACTTTCTATTATTATTAAACAATTGAATGCGATATATTAATTTTGGAAGGTGTAACTGACGTCGTGTGAAGGCGACGTAATAGACGACGAACGACGTTATCAGTGGAAATTGAAAACAAAGCGCTAACGGTTACGCAACAGAGAATTAACTGCGCGCGAATGTACCATTATAATATTAGGCACGTGCAGTGTGGTCACCAGGGCACGACAAGGTGCCATTCACGGTATACTGTGGACGTTGTGACCAAACAATTTAACTTCAGAAACAATCCTACATGTACGAAGCACGTGTATTTTAAAGTTCAATGTCGGTATGCTCAAGATCGGAACGAGATAGATATGTTATGCTGCCAATGATTGTGGTGACGCAGTTCGCTTCAAAAATAAATAGTAAAGTAGATATGCAAATAACAAGTTTACTGCGATAGGTATATTTACTACACGCGATTACGCAAGTGCAGTACATTAATTTTATTGTTTCATGTAATGATATTATTCAAATAATTAAGCATTTGACTTTTTTATAAATCATATTATTAAATAACTTATTCTAATAGTAATCAATTTGCGAAACTAAAATAAAAATGTCTTGAAAAATGACTGAGATTTGACATATTAAGAAAAGGACCGCAATACAAATGAATGATGTTATTCTTCTCATGCGCATATTCATCATGCACGTTTAGTTACTGCTATTGCTCTCCATCACTTCCCCATCTTAAATATTCTCAAGCTGATAACTAGTTAACTAATGAATTTGAAAATTTTTTTTAACTAGGTCTCTATTTATTTCTAGTTCTCAAATAAGTCATTGAACATATACGTTTCAGGAACAGGCAACTATAATCTTTTTATAACTTTAATTACTATTTTATTTAAGGGTAAAAGGTAATCCAGACGTCGTCGTTTATCATAACTGTTTCAAGATGTAGCACCACATTTAGAGTTGATGAGAAAACGCAATCCGATGTTTCTGCAAATCATGATGATGTAATTATATTATCATTTCGCAATCTGCTGTTCAATGCTGTTAGATATCAGACTTACGTGTTAGCGTAATTTTTTCCATATTATTTGTATACACGTCTTCCCGCTTTTCACTATCTTCAATATCTCATAAGAGGTAACGTCTAGCTGTCCTTCTGTCTGTTCGCTTATAACTTGGGTTCTAGTGGACGGTTTTAGTATCAGTGTTCCACGTGAGCGAAACTGCGAGCAAAATGCTAATTTAGAATAAGATAAATCAATATATGGCTTAATAAGTGGATTTATATGTGGTTGAATAGGTACAATCGTTTACTATACGAGTATAATTTAAGAAAACAATACACATTTCTGTTTCAAGAAACTGTGATTGAAAATGAAATTAGTTTGAGGATTCAAATCTTTATATTTTGGGATTGTACCTATGAAGATACGTAGATCAAAAAGATTGATTCGACAACTATTGAGGTACTTCTAGAAAATTGTAAAACAGCAGAGCCTGTAGATGAGGTGCGTTGACTTGCTGGGGGAACGGGCTGGCCGGTCGGCGACTCGTTCGACCTGCGAACGCACCCCAGATATAAGGTGTGTTCACCCCGCATTCGCCGCCGCCGCCGCCGCTGCGACCTTCTAATACAGGCGTTATCCGCTCACAAATAGAGATAGATTGTTCTTTACATTCCAAACAAATCGAGTGAACACCCGTTAAAGGGTCTGTTAAATCAATGTAACTTAACCAAGTCCTAGCAATACATTTAGCAAATCTTTTTCTTGTTCAACAACTCTTAAGGATTCCAAAAATCATGTAGCAAAATTTATAAATAAAGAATCAATAATTTCCACTTTTGCGAGACATTTCACTTATTTATGCGAATGTGTGCTTTAAGTTTTATTTGAATGAATGAAGGAGAAATGTTAGAATGATGTAGAAGCATAATTTTGATTATTTGAGCTAAGTGAAGTGAGGTGACGAGGTCGTTGTCGGTCGGAGCGTCGACCGAGTTGTTGCCTGCGGAGGTGACTCTGCTGACTTTCCCGCGATAATGGGGATGCTCGCCGGCCGGCGCGCCGCGCCGCCGGCCGCCCAAGCTAACTAACGTTTACGCAAATAGCGCAGTGACGTGTTTTCTTCCAAACCGCTGACGTAACTACGCGCAAACGCTGGCCATGCTTCTTCGGTTACTCATAACAAATGATTTTATTTTCAGGAACAGGAGAAATGTTCGTGGAAGCATTGCGCACCTTCCTGTCGATACGCGAAATGAGTTCATGCAAGGTGTAAATTCGGAAGTGATTGACGTCAAGATAAGCAAATTAATGAACAAGTGTTTGACAAGTGTGCGCATGTTAGATATGAAATCGTTTTGATACAATTCCTCACGGTCACCGGCCGGCCGGCAGCTGTGCACACACGCGCCACGCTGCCGCTCGCGCTGCAAGCTGTGGCGTACGTAGCGTAATACACACGTAACATTGAAAGCGACCTTGTCACCTGTTGCCGTTGCGAATCGATATCTACTGATTATTTCTATATTTCTTTGTGAATACAATCAATTTAAGTAATTTGTAATGAACATCCACTTCGGCATTATGTGAAATCTGTTTTCTGATGGCGATAAAATGTACGCAAATATCATGTCATGTAAAGCAAATCACTCTATTCCGCCGATTGCAGAGTATAAGCGCAACGTTTTAGTGATTAGTATTGATGATATCGACCATTTCTTTTTATTCATTCTAAGGCACAACTCGATACTATGGTAGCTTAGCTTCATCTGCCACCAATCAATTTTTTCATTCGCCTACATTTTTAATTTACCATTATGAAATTATTGATGAATGATCAATATCCTCAACTAAATTCCTCGATTCTAATGTTTTGTCTTTTGATGTCAGGAAATTTTTCATTCGCTTAAAGGTTAAAGATTTGTTTCTAGAGTAGAGGCGAAGCGACCAATTTTATGAGAATTTCAAATTATATTAAAGACCTTAAAGTTGAGTTTAAATTGTCATCGAACTAGTCGCTTCACTGATGCTCTATAGGAGGGAAGTGACCCTATGTCTCTTTCATTACTATTAGACATGCAAATTATGGATGGTAGATGAAAGCATCGGTCACAAATCATTAGTTCCTACTCTACTAATTGTTTACAAGATAAAGGCGTGTTAATGTCATATTATGACAATATAGTAGACTCTACACGTATATATGTTGTCTACATTCACATTGATAATATTATATTTCATATGTTTAAAAACGTCGTCATGCAATATAACGTTCAAGAGTTTTATTTTTTAAACTGCAGTTGATGTAGGTCGGGGTGTATTTTTCGGCGATAAAAAGTGAGCTCCGGTGTGACTGAGCTAGCGCAGCGGCAATTAGCAGTGATGAGGTCATTGCTGGACTTGGCTAATCTGTACTGAAACAAATTTTTTGCACCAATGACTATAATAATATAAAGACTATGGTTGTTGAAGTGATTCACGTGATCTTGTAACCTATTTACTCTCATGTTATACTGTTATCAGTACATATTTGAAGGTCTTTAAATTTTCACATTTAGATATGTGTAATATCTACATTATGTGATTAATATTTTATTAGCATTATCTGTTACTTATTATCATTGAAAAGATAATAACGTGTAGTTTATGGAGACATCCATTCAGTAAATTCCATTTCTGAGTACTTATATCTACACATTATTGTGGATGTGGAAAATCACTATTAATAGTGGATTAAAATAATTTACTTAATTACTCGTAAATTTGAAGATCAAAGCAGGACTTGACTTTCTGTTAAGGCTTGTGATCTGGCAGCGTGGCTACATTAGTAGGTACTTGTCGAGATATGTATGATGTTGATCTTATAGAGTAAAAAACAAGCATTTCGAAGAATAATTTCGTACCCGTGTTAAGTTTTTGCTCCTGGCAGGCGAATGAATAAACGACGAGCAAGTCGATTTAAATTCATTGGCAACATCGACTCAACGGAAGATTAATTGTTTTTATGAAACGACAGGTATCCAGAATCTTATCTTGCTTCAATAAAATGTTATTGAATATTTTGTTTATTCCTTAATATACCATGATGTTATATAATTTAGTTTTTTAGTGCACGAAAACCCTGATTGATATGAGTAGCTGCACATTCCTCAGTTTATTTATATACAAATAAGTTTCAGTTTTTTTTAACGTTCCACCGCAAAGCACACGCCTCCCCTATTCAATCACTACGGGGTTTCGGGCCATTGTCCACTACGTAGGCCCAGATTAAGATAATTATATTTTACTAAACTAGTAACGGCAATGGTCATTTATAAAAAAAAAATAACATTCTAATTAAAATTTACTCATTATTCCTGAAGGTATATACGAAAATATACTGTAATTTCCGATAATAAACAACATTCATAGTTTAGATTTTTTAAGGATTATTAGTAACCGGCTGAAAACTAGTGAAAACACATACCAGCTGCCTATTTGTTTATAAGTTTTATATACAGATAAAAAATATTACGTTAATTCATTGTAAACTATCTAACTTTGTATTCTGGTTAAACATATTCTTGTTTATATAACACTTTCTCTAGACGAAGCCGGCATACCTGCACCTGCCAAATGAGATAACGGCACACAACGGCACCAACGAAAGCAAACGTGGCCAACGAGAAAGTGCCGCCCCACCACGAGCCATGAACACCTTCTCTCTGCATGTTGCGCAAACGCATGCGGAATGTGACGCCACCCGCTGCCGCCTCAGCCGCCCGTGACACTCAAATCTCTCATTAACATACACAAGTAGTTGTACGAGAGCCGGCTGCATGATTTCTACGTACATCAAGTAGTCCAATGAGATATGATGTAAGGGAAAGAATAGATATAGAGCTATAATTTAGGACTTGGATGCCAATTAAAATTTGACCGCCATTAACTTAAATAAATTAATTGAGTAAAACGCTACCTTCTATTGCCACTCCTACTACTCTCACTCGCACGTTTGAAAATCGATTTTTCTAATGTTGCTGCAACCATAGAATGAGGCCACTTAAAACTGGCAATATTTTTTTTTATCGAGGATAAAATAAGTTTTAACTTGATATATAATTTATTAACTAACTCGATAAGCGTAAATAACTCAAGAAAAGGACCTCTATACACCTGGCAACCAAAGGACTGCTGCTGATTAGAAGGTGGCAACTAGAATTTTTCTAATACCTTATATTATGATTTATGATCTTCTAAATGGTAATTTATACCCTACTCTGAAGGGTAATGAATACCCTTCAGAATAAACTAAATTATTAAATAAAACTTAATTAAAGTTAATTTATTTAAATTAATTGCCGCCAAATTTTAATTGGCAGCCTAGTCTTAAAATTTTAGCTCTACATCTATCTATTCTTCGCCTTACATCACATCTCAATGGACTACGCGATGAAAATAGAAATTATGCAGCCGGCTTTTAGGCTATAGGTGCCTAACCTAACCTATGATGGGGAACCATTTTCGATATTGAGGTTCATAAAAGTTACGTACCTATTGCTATCGACCATATTATCTATTGAAAATTGACGCCTATAGAGACGCAATATATTTTTTGAAAACTTTATTGCTTCAACCTACAATTACATAGTCTTAATTTACGATTTGTCGTCATAGTGACATTGAGATGCCGTGTGACGTGACGCAGACAAAGTGAATAGAGGGCATTGCGACATCAAAATGCGGGTCGTAATGCCGCCCTACTGCCCGACTAAGGATGCTGTTCGCATGAGGACTCCTGTATACTGATTGGCTGTCGATCGACACTGCAAGATTTTATAATAATGCAATAATAAAGAAATACAGAACCATACCGATTCTTGAACATTATAAAAATATTCTGTATCTAAATACCTAGTATTTATATATAAAATTTATTAAGCCCACAAAAAATAGCTTCCTATTTAAAAATTGACTGTGGTTCCAGTGTTTAAAAACCAGGCTTAATTAAATATTCAGGGGTACATCTTATTAGACATACTTAAGTATGATATATTATATCCGTTTCATGGAGTCTGACTTAAAAAATCAACTGAGCAAACAAATTCTCATCATAGTCCTTGTTGTAGGCATATTCAGTATGTAATAGATATGCGGGTATCGTAGTACGAGTATGCAGTATACATTGCTATAATAGTGAGGCGTTCCATTTTGAAACTAGGTCACCGTGTCACTTGGCGGCCGTTCCAAGTGCCAACCGAACGCGACGCCATTTTTGTATTTCGTTAATTCATACCATTAACAGCAAAATTGTTACAAAACCTAATTTTTAACTTTGTCTATTCAATGAACGTGGGAGGATTTAAAATCTCTGTCTACTGTTTACGATAAGTTTCACAAAATTCTGTTACGACTTGGAAGTCCATCGTTTCAAAAGAAAACGAGACTCGACGAACTTTCACTTCGCCATGGCTGGGTCCCGTGATTGCGAAATTTGTTCCAATCACGAATTGATTGTCTATTTGATCTGATCTGAGATATGTGAAATAAGTATAAAGAGAAAATATAATACAGTAATTATTTCAATTATTGCAAGTCATTCGAGTATAATGCCTATTTAGTCGTCGGACAAATTGTCATGTTATAAGATGTAGGATGAATTAAGTTAAAGTTTTTGAAATATTTCTTCGAAGGTGGTAAGTTATCTTAAAAACATTCAAACGGGTTCTAGGCATGCAATCGCTGACTCCGAGTCAAATACCCACCACTGGCTTTTGCGGTAACAGTATGAGTATAAATATTTATTGTTTTTACAAGGATTTTTAAAAGCTTAGAAATATAAAGAAAATATTTGTAGATACGTTAAACTGATGATCTACTGTGTACATTGAATGAAAAAGTTTGCTGTTCAAATTTTTTTTTCTATATTTACATTGTGGTCGAACTACCTACTAGCACTGTTACGTGGTTAGATGAGATGTCAACAAGCAGGAAGGTGCTAATTTTTACACGATTACGATAGAAAGTATTTAAAAATTTTAGAAGATCGTCATCTATAGTAGTTCAAATTCAGATTCAAGCTTGTGCACGTTTGTTTCGCGGCAACAAGTTGTGAAATTTGGACCGCGAGTGGAGGTCTCGCCTCTCACCGCGCTCATGATGAAAAGTGAAACTGCGATGTCGACGAACGTCACGTCGTCGTGGCAACGGCAATGTCATTTGATGCCGTTTGTTCCGGTTCTGCTGCAATACATTATAATGCTCTCTCGCTGATCTCACAACTCATTCAAGGAAAGTAAACGTCTATTTGTAATTTTTTACATAGACGGGCATGACCGGCTATTGGTCGTTATCTAAATGGTATACCAGTGTTGCCCTTTAAAGGTAGGTATGCCTACCTTAAAATTCTTAATTGATTAAGCTGCTACTTTTTGCTATCAACTGTAAACGGTGCCGAAATGTACCGGGTATAGAATGAACCGTTACAAAATCTCAGCAATAGTTTATAATGGTATTTTTTATAGTTCTTGCAATATAGCTGTCTGTCCGTCTGTGAGGTACGCATGGGGGGGGGGGGGGGTCTTGCGGTGCGGGAGGCGGGAGCGGCCCGCAGAATGTAGGCAAGTGTGACAAGGACACGCCCGTACTCCGCGCTAATACTTCCATCCAGTTTCTAACGTGTTCGGTGCTGATTTCGCAACGCTCGCCCGCACCCGGCCTCACTTCACCGATGCACATTCGTGAACGATTGCACCTATTTCCCAAGGTAACCTACCACAATACATACATGTATGGTTGGTTTGGTATAATATAATAAAATAAGTACCCTATGTCAGATACTGCATAGAGATGAATAAGCGTTTGAACGATTATTCATTACTGCAAATATTCGAGCTGTGATCTGTACCAAACTTAACCTATTTTACAAAATAGAAGAAAAGATGTTCACTAAAGATTTCCATCAAATTACTAGTTAATCTCTGAGAGAAAATATTATTTCCTACTTTATATTTTAGTCTTTGTCGATCTTCATTGAAAGAGTTTTTGCATAGCCAAGTTTGCATTAGAAATGCGCTGGCCTTCCTCGCAGATCGCTGCGAGGTGAGCCACTAACTCAAGGTGAAATAGCATCGATTTTAATTAGACTCCCAACTCTCCAGATTTGTGATTGTGATTGATAGATCCGTGACTGTGTTATTTGATTTGATGTTTTATTGACCTTTGCACTTTATCTTGTAGATTTACTTTAAAACAGAAACAGATAGAATTTCGAATACATACCCTTGCATGTGATGAGCGGGCACTTCAATGGTGGCGGATGCTCGGCGACGGTCACCGGCCATGTCTGCCAGTCTAGCGAAATCTGTGTCCACATCGGCTAACCTTGCAGATTTACGGGACTCCACCAGTCTTATTTCATCAAGTCTCTTCTTCAGTTCTATCGGCGCCTGGAGACAAAAACAAATTCCTTTGTAATGCACGCTTTTTGTTTCAATTATAAGTGCAGAATGCACGCCAGTAGCAACAAAGTGGGCGTGGACACGAGATCAATATGGTCGACCTTCGCACAGCTCGTGGTCGGTTGAACGTGACGTCATAACCGGGTCGTCGGAAGTGGAATGAGATGCGTTCCATGTCACATACTATGCACATATCCCCGGTCCTTACACATTAAAGTGACATGGAATGCGGTAACTGTCTGTTCTCTATTAAATCATTTTTAAAATTAATATGTATGCATAAATGTTATAGTTTCTACATTGTACTTAACCGGTTTTATCGATAAGGTACTGGATCATAAATTAGTGTTGATGTAAATTATGATATCACTTCTAAAGAAAACAAACTTGTGAGATAAACAGGTTGTTATTTTCAGTATGCATCTTTTATATGAAGAGCAGGTTAATTCTTGTTGTTTTCGAAAAAGGATTAGACGCGTCATAGGAAGGTCGCGTTTTCTGTATGTATAAGGAATCTTCAGGAAATCTGTTTATTAATTAGGAAGCATGACACATGTCGTCCTACATTGACAAGTAGTTTGGTTGGTGGTCAACTGGTCACACTCTAGGTCAATTATGTGCACTGGTAGTCGAGTGGTTGACATTGATTACGTTTTCGTCGCGAGCTTCCTTCTACGTGTTCGCGTGATTGAATACGGCAACGTTGCCTACATTGTCGATCGTGTGCTGTGTGAGTAACCTTTGATTATTTTACACGAGCATGATTTTAAACGATAATATAATTACCTTAAGATTGGCATTGTTTGATGATTTATGAATACTAATGAACAAAGCATTTAATTAACCTCGTTAGCCTCATTTTATGTTCTAGTCCCATAGATATGTCTTTTCTTCGCTCCGAATTCTAAATTCTGAGATTTGGATTAAAAATTAATGGTACCTACATGGTTCAAATAATTAATATTTTATGGACGAGGAATGCAAGCATTGCATGCAGTAGCGGTAGATTGGTTTCATTCGCAGGCGCGGCTCGCTCTGTGAGCGTAGATTAATTACATCATACCTACTTTCAGTTTTACGTGATTTCGTGCGAGTATGGACGTGCCATTGACGTACATCTATGTTGTGATGTTGTGATCCTGTATGTTGTAAATTGAACATGATTTAATAATTTCAATTAATATGTACCCGGGTGAAATATTTAATCCAAATGCGGAATTCTTATTAGCTATTGAGAATGTATGAAAGAATGCCAATAAGTAATTGATTTGGTAATTACTTGCCACCTAATCTACACATTGCTAACGCCTCATTAGGTATTATAATATAACAGTTTAAAATAATTTTGAGACCTAAATAGAATAATAGGTGCACTTCCGTTTATCGACCGTCTGCAATCGCAAGTGTTATGTAAAGAGTAACAACCGTTACACAATGCTTTATTCGATGGTGAAACTTGGTTGTATCAGTAAAAGTCACTGAGTGAATTTGACACTGCGTGCCAATTTTATTTAGGTGTTTATTTATTTAGTTAAACTGGATTTCGATAATTATCACACATAATTATCAAGTAGTAGGTACATTTTGTTACATTAGTGGAAACAAAGAATAATAATGTTATATTGCTTTGCATTAATTGTATTATTTATTATCATAATGAGCATTGCTTGATGTAGATATCTATAATGGATGCGGGACGCTCTTCGGTATCTGTTGCGAAAGCTCGGGCCGCTCTACTGCGCATCGATGTTGCCACTGCGCAAAACGGATTATCCATGCTCGTAGCACCTCCTTGGTGTTGAAATGTTGCATTGACCTATATTTTATGGATCCAATTATTTTTATATCTATCTATACAAAAATGCGTTAAGAATACTTGTCATAATTTCGGAGTAAATATTATAATTAGTTTTACATCCAAAATGAGATAATTTCATTATTAAATTTTTTGCTTGAATTCTAGGATTTTTTGAAGGTTCTGATTTTATAAAAGTTTTTAGTGTTAATAACGATTATAAAGCCATAAAATAAAAAAAATACATTTATGCACGAATGCCATTTTATGAACGGATTGTAAACCAAGAGTACTTTTACACGGTAGTGCGTAATAAATTGCTGTAAAGCTGTCTTTAAAGCGAAAGTTATTGCCGCTCACAAGCAACTGGACGCGAACAAGTCGATGATTGCAGCCGGCGGCCTCGAGTCGTTGCCGGCCGGCAGCGGCTCAGGTATGCGTGTATCTTCTAAAATAGTGATGCATTCCGTATAAAGTAACACTATCTAGTATTCACACAGTATATGGTGTCATTCCTCTCAGCCCTTGGACGTCCACTGCTGGACATAGGCCTCCCCCATTGTCCGCCATTTAGACCTATCGGCAGCGACCTGCATCCAGCGGGTGCCCGCAACCTTTATGAGGTCGTCTGTCCATCTAGCAGATGGACGTCCTCGGCTTCGTCCGCCGGTACGTGGTCTCCATTCGAGAACCCTTCTGCCCCATCGGCCATCGGTTCTTCGAGCTATGTGCCCTGCCCACTGCCACTTCAGCTTGCTAACCCGAGAGGCTATGTCGGTGACTTTAGTTCGTCTACGGATCTCCTCATTCCTGATTCGATCACGTAGGGAAACCCCGAGCATAGCCCTCTCCATAGCTCGCTGTGCGACAGTGAGCTTATTTATGAGGCCCATAGTCAGAGACCACGTCTCGGTGCCGTAGGTCATCACCGGCAACACACACTGGTCGAAGACCTTCGTCTTCAAGCACTGAGGTATTTTGGACGAGAAGACGCTGCGTAGCTTCCCGAACGCTGCCCAGCCGAGTTGGATTCGTCGATTGACCTCTTTCTCGAAGTTGGACCTACCTAGTTGGACCGTTTGGCCTAGGTAGACGTACTCGTCAACAACTTCGAGAATCGAGCTCCCAACTGAAACTGGGGTGGGCACGACATGGACATTCGACATGATTTTCGTCTTGTCCATGTTCATTTTAAGGCCCACCTGTTGGGAAACTCGATTGAGGTCTCCGAGCATTGTGCTAAGATCCTCCAGCGATTCTGCCATGACCACGATATCGTCGGCAAATCGAAGGTGAGTGATGTATTCGCCATCAACGTTGATGCCGAGTCCTTTCCATTCCAGGAGCTTGAAAGCGTCTTCCATCGCATTGGTGAAGAGCTTCGGAGAGATGACATCTCCTTGTCTCACACCCCTCTGCAATGGAATCGGCTCCGTGCTCCCTTCCTGTACTCGGACTGACATGGTGGCGTTGTTATACAAACACTTCAACACTTCGATATACCGATAGTCAATATGGCACCGCTGGAGGGACTGTAGCACTGCCCAAGTCTCGATCGAATCAAAGGCTTTCTCATAGTCCACAAACGCTAAGCATAATGGCAAGTTATACTCCTCGGTCTTCTGTATAACTTGCCGCAGCGTATGGATGTGGTCTATGGTACTATAGCCTTTTCGGAAACCGGCTTGTTCGGGAGGCTGGAAGTCATCAAACCTGCGCTCGAGACGATTCGTGATAACCCTCGAAAACAGCTTATAAACATGGCTCAGAAGCGAGATGGGCCTATAGTTCTTCAACAAGGTCTTGTCGCCTTTCTTGAAGAAGAGCACCACCACGCTTCTGTTCCATGCCTCCGGCGTAATACCTTCGAGCAAGACGGAATTAAAGAGCTTCTGAAGGACTTTCAGTACCGGTGTTCCACCCGCTTTCAGAAGCTCTGAAGTGATTCCGTCTTCGCCCGGCGCCTTGTTGTTTCTAAGCTGTTTGAGGGCCATCCTAATGTCGTACAGGCTGATGTCCGGGATATCTTCGGTATAGTGTCGGGTCAACTTGGCTCTTGGGTCTTTGGCCAAGTTGCCAACAGGTTTAGCGACCGAGGTATACAGCTGTCCATAGAACTCCTCGATCTCCCTCAGTACCTCTTGTTTGTCGGAAGTGACACTGCCGTCCTCCCTCTTCAGCTTCGTCAACTGGCTCTGCCCAATAGATAAGTCTCTTGCGAACACTTTGGAGCCTTTATTCCGCTCTATCGTCTCCTTAATACGATTAGTATTAAAGAGACGGATGTCGTGTCGCAAGGACTGGTGAATCCGTCTATTGAGCAGCCGATATGCTTCCGCGTCATCAGGAGTCTGCAGTGCCATCGAACGTCGTTCCGCCAAGAGGTCGAGGGTGTGGTCGGTGAGCTTTTGGGGTCCATCTCTTCGACGGTGTCTGAAGAATTTAGACCCCACCGTATGGACAGTTTCTACCAACCTGTTGTTGATATCGTCCACTGCAACGCAATCCTCTAGGCAATCGAAGCGATTTGACAATTCAAGCTGAAAGCTTTCGGGGTTTTGTATGTGGGCAGCAGTAGGTCGGAGCGTAGACTTCATCAGGCGGGACCTTTCCAACTTGACGTTTATATTCAATGTGCCTCTAACCATTCGGTGATCACTACCGGTTTTCACCCTGTGGATCACGGAGACATCATTGAATATTTGTCTCTTTGTGGCCATAATGAAGTCTATCTCATTTTTAACGGAACCGTCGGGGCTCATCCAGATCCACTTCCTATGAGGCGGCTTCTTGAAGAAAGAGTTCATCATAAAGAGTCCCTCTTTCTCAAGAAAGTCGGCCAGCCTCTGGCCCCTCTGGTTCCGGTGCCCACATCCAAATTGCCCCACTCTCAACTCATCGTCGCCTCTTTTGCCCAGTTTCGCGTTGAAATCCCCCATAACAATATTGTAGTGTGTTTTCGAAGCATGTATGGCTCTACTAATGTCCTCATACATTGCTTCCACTTCGTTATCCGGGTGTGCCGAGGTCGGTGCGTAGACCTGTATGACCTTCAACGAATATCTCTTGGATATTCTGAGTATAAGGTACGCGACCCTGCTCGACACACTCGTGATGGCTACAACATTATTTACGAGGGACTTGTGGACGATAAACCCGACACCACCTTGGGACTGCTGGTCGCCCTCCCGGTAATAGAACAAGTTGCCGGACTTCAGGGTTATCGTGTCCTCCCCCTCTCTTCGGATTTCTGATAACCCCAATATATCCCAGTGCAACTTGCCTATCTCCTCTTCCAGCTCAGCGATCTTCTCGTCTGTCCTCAAAGTGCGCGTGTTGTAAGTCACCAGTGACAACCTACGTCGGTAATCCGTTTTCAAAGCCCTGGTCGTTCGACGGTGGAATCCCGCCCGGAGATTCTTAGCACCCCTGGTTCCAGCGCTCGACCAGCGCCCGTCGTCCACGCCGGACTGGAGTGCGGACTTGCGACTGGAGCCGCCGGGAACTTGGGGCCGTTTTACTTTTTCTGCCATAGGGGGTGGACCGTAACCCGCCGCGCTGGTCCAGTGCGTGGTGGCGGGTCGTCAGAGCCTCGTTCGTTGGTCGGCAGGGTGCACCACGAGCCGGTGAGGTTGGCTTGGGTCCCAGAGATGTAGGTTGGGACCCCTTACACCTTATGGTGTCATACATAATAGATATAGTGTTTTGAAAGTAAAAATATACAAGTAGGTATAGATTTCGGTAGGAAATGTGTCCATTAAGCGACACATTAACAGTGACACTTCGTGACATTCATCACGTTGACCGTAACACGGGGTAGCCGAGGGACCCTACCTGCCGGGAAATAAATGCAAACATTATCGACCACTTATCGTCGCCCGAAAGGGATATCTTGCAGCGCTAGGACAATCAATGCACTTAGAATTCAATTAACTTTCAATGGAAAAACAATAGAGGCTGCTTTAGTTACAATGACCGATAAAATAACTACTCGAATACCATCCAAAATGAGTAGCGTTAAAAACCTGATAAAGAGAAATATATTTTGCTGCAATAAAAATATTGAAAGACAATGAACATTACCGATATCAGCCAGGGCGTTGTCACGATTTTATTCGGGATGGGGCAAAAGCAAACAATTTTATCCAGGGTGGGGCAAAGCAAACAATTTTCGTATAATTTAAATAGAGGTAGCGTAATGCAGAGTCTGTTTAATTACTCTTGCCTATGCCTCAAGCGCCCCAACCTGCCCCACCGTGGCTACGCCCATGGATATCGGTTATAAGAAACATCAATAAAGAACTCCTGAAGTTTTATAAAATGACAAGTGGAGTTCTTGATGCAATTCTATTTTATTAACAAGCGGGATAAAAGCGCTCGTGATCGGCGGTGGGCTTTCGGTGACGATTACCTATTCCTTTATTAGCTATTCAGTGAGGCTGCAGTTCGAGTCACGTAGACACGCATGCATAAGCAATTTGGTTGTCGGCAAGCGCTCGTGCACTAGTAAATAGGTCAATAGCTGCGGAGCATTCAAGCCGACAATGGGTATATTGTGTTAGGCTCTGATATAAAATGAGTTGCTCACTTCGCGTTGCTCAACATACACCGCTCCCTTCCTGCGACATGTAACGGCAACACCATACATGACCTTCCATACATCCTTGACATTGTTAGTTAGTAAATTACAATAAGTAGTAGCTCTAAAACTTTCGCATTATATCACTGGTACACATTAACGTTAAGAAAAGCGTTTGATAATTGAAAATTTATCAGGTCCGGTATTATGCAACTATCAGTGCAACAAGGAAAAAAAATGTATTTGTAACTTTAATAGTTCATTTAAAGATGAAGTAGGAGTAAGCAGCCAAAAATAGGCGCGTGGGCGAACCTGGGTTTAGCCGCACGTGTTAGCGACTAATACTCGTATACATTTCTGTAGGCGTCCCTGAAATACCTATTGTTATAAAGATTTTTAGGTTTTTCACATAAATTTAGGCAAAATATGTTAAGTAAGTAATAAATACTATTTGTATTATATGTTTCATTTTGTAAATTGACTATTTTATTTGTCCATAGAATGAGTAATGAACTTCGCAAGCGATCTCATCGCGACCTAGATTCTACTCTTCTAAGCAATTACCATTTCGTAACCCTGAGTACTGAGTTACATTGGACAAAAGGAATTCAGGTTGTTACCACATGATGTACTGTTGTTATATTTTTAATACATAGAACCCTGTATTTTATTCCTTAATTAAGGAATGACGTGTACCTATAACTTACGATTAACACATTAACATTTAGAATTACCATTTGGAATCGGATATGTACGGTTAAACTGAGCAATGAATTGGCACGGTGGCCTTGTATGATTAGTATTAGTGAATACAAACAGTGCAGTTTGTAAAGCGGATGCGGTGGAAACAGTTCACGCGATTGCCGACTGCCCTGTACCGGACCGTTGCAAGCGCCAACCTTGCCCCAAAATTCTGTGACCTACATTAAACGTTCGTCAAAACGTAGCCAGCGTTTTTTATTGCAGCCATTCTCCTTGGAATGACCATTTCGTTTTTGCAAGTTGTTCTCTTACTAATTGAGAAAACTTCCTCTTTAATATTGACAGTAATAATAATAAATAATTTATATATAAAAAATGGTATTGTGGCATAGCCTATCGATTGTACAGGACGAAGTCTTGTGGCCTAGTTGGCGCGTGATTGGGGCCACGGCACGGGTTGCGATCCTATCATCTAGGACGTCCCGTATTCACAGCCCGGGTAACCTTTGTGTTCTATTTCTGGATAGTTGCACTCAGTAATATCTCCATCGGTGCAAGCGCGATAGTATTATCGCAATAATACATTTTATGGACTCTAATCAAACTTCTATGGATATATATTAATGTATACATTATTTAAAAAAAATCTATGCTCTAGAGACCTGAAGAAGTTTTGGTATCTGAGGCTTGTATTGATATTGTACTATTTGTACTTGTGAATAGACAATTTTGATATGTACGAATATTATCTTTACGAAAATTACCTATTTAGAAACGTAGCGCTTATAGTTTGTGAAAGTTAAATGTACTATATGTACTCGTGTATTTATACGTAAAAACAAAGTGAGTTAGGTACCTACTCATGCAGGTCGTTGTCTGATAGCGTCGTCAGAAAATTAATATTACGTATCATTGACAATGATGTCAACTTACTTGCATAATCTATTATATTAATATCATATGGTCGCATGTTTAGTGAAATGTTGACATAAAATTTTATTACATGTTTCAATTTTACTAGGTGACGTCACAGCAATAAGGCAATAATAATTCCTGAAATGACGTCACAGTGCGTCGGCGAGAGCTCGATTTGGCGTGGGCGCGACGCGCGGCGGTGACGTCACAGGTAAAATGTTCTCGCTGGCCGATACGCAGTGGGCGATCGCTTGTAGGCGGTGCGTACCAGAGACGAGTTGCACGTAAATAAAATCGCACGCCCGACGCCGTCTTACGTAATCTAAACGTGAAATCTGTGCAAGGACGCCAGTTAGCTGTTTCAACACAACACTCGATGTGATGCTATAATCACATCGTTTACGTGCTACGACGTTTAGAGAAGTGAGCGTATCCACCTTGAGAGGTTTGCAAGCGTGGTCGCTTTACTGGTGTTGGATACAGAAATAGCATTAAATATATATAATTTAAGGAAGCGGGTGTATACCACGCAGGCGTCGTGACCTAGTCTGACCCAAAAACGGAGTCCGACCTACCGCGCCCCGAGTTAAAAGTTGATAACGGATACGAACAGGTTCCCGATCGCCTCACAGAGACGCAATCAACGACACACGCACTGCCAATAGCACCGTTACTTCGCTGACCTGCACCTACCACTGTGTTGCCATTGACATTGTCCAACATGCAGTAATTTTCCACCGGTTAGGTACCAATTATGTGCTGATCAGAGTATCGCTGTTACGGTCAAGGTGCTCGTGTAATAAAACTTCCCATTGTCCTTGTCTATTTACGAAATTAAATCATATACTTAATTATGTATTTTTGAGTTCTGTTTTTGTTTGATTTTTTCCGAGATAATACGTATATGTCCTAATTATTTATTAAGCGTAACTTAACGTATGTGTGGGATTTTCTTAATGCAAATATGCATTAGAGATGAGGCCTACTTAAGGACAACGCGAATGGAGGTTGGGTTTCGTATACGGTTGGTGCGTCACTGGTTCAATATCAGCTTTTCTGGGTCAGTGGGTCAGCGTGCCGGAGCGGTCCGCCCCGCGCACCGCTTGCAATTATAACTTCTCTTTACTTACATAAAAACATCTTGACACATGCATCGCGTGTAGTTATTTGTTGAATATGTTTAACATGAGCCAGCATCATCGTTTTTGCAACTTAATCAAGCTATCCATGATTAAGCTTCGCTTATAATACATACAAGGTTATATGGAAATAGCATTGTTTTGTGTTGACTAATCATTGGGAAAGGAATATTTACGAACAATGCCCATTAGATTAGTCGTTATCAATTGAGTATGGAAATGATGTTCTTGTAATTGTAGTGTGAGCCACCCACGTAACGGTCGTGCTGTATTACAGTTAACTCAAATCCAAAAACGAGTTATTTTGCGTCGTTGAGTCAGCGCCTCCTTGCATGACGCTTTAAGCTTGTTTTAAACCAGTTATCTGGTTTAATTTCAGTAACATTAATAATATTAAACTGAATATTACGAATCAATTATGAGCCACTTTAAGTTCATCACCAGTGCTGTAGAATTGGCGACAGCTCATAAATATTCCAGATAAAAAATATTAATGTTACAAATTACTCGTACAATTGTGAAACTGTTATTTGCAATTTTTTGAGAAGAGTGGCAAAATAAATCGTGTAACTAATTCAAGGTGAGATCGATGACGTAATCTACAAAAGGGTTGGCCTTGCCTTCGCTGATGGCCTGTGGGCGGATCGCTGCAGTATTCTCGACAAAATATAACAAAACCTACGGGAATATTAAATTGTGACGTCACCCATATATTATATAAAGTTTTATAACCATTGAGCAATACATGTCTTGTTGGAACGTTGCTGTACAAAAGGCGGCGATCTATCACAGACCAAAAATTTGAAATAGTCCATCCAACATTTTTATCTGAGTAAGAAAATCTTGAAACCATTTGAAACGTGCAGTATTAAACTATGCTCGTAATACAAATATTGCAAGAAATTATTCTTGTAAATAGCAGGTGAAACTAATGCAACCGAACTTTTTAGTATTCACATGGGCTGGACTGGCTCATGTGGATTTGCTTGCTGGACATGGGCCTCCTCACTCACATTGTCTCGAGCATGAGGGATGTATGGACTTAAAACGCCACGCTGGCCAAGCGGGTTGGCGAGTCCACTCTATTAGAGGTGGTGGTTCCTCAGGGCTTGTGGTAGCTGCTGTGTTATCCCTTAGTCGTCTTTTATGACACCCACGGGAGAAGACGAGTTGGTGCTATTCTATAGGCGGCCGACACCACACGGCACAATAGCAGGTAAGGACAAGTAATAAAATTGATGACGACTAGATAAGGCATTTGGCACTGACAAAACAACGCTTTTAAATTCGCAACGGTTCTCTGACATCATTAAATGGTCAATCATCTCGCCGTTTCGGAGCCGAATGTAGGTCGAATACATTAGCCGAACTATTTTACACCAAGCAGGGGAACCTTTTTATATAATGTTAATTGCACTATAAACTACGATCATAGGTTAATCAGTTATTAATTAACATATTACAATACATTTTTACATACTATAACAATAACAATGAAGTATTTCTCAAGGACACCGGCTACTGTAATAAATGCGTATGCATGTAGGTACATATTGTATAAACGAACTAAACAAAAAAATGGTATATACAAATAATGCCATCCGTTAGGTTTAAACAAGTTAATGAATTTTTCCCTTTTTCCTTTTGTATACCTACACATTTTTATATATTGAAACAGATTCTTACAATAGGGGGTTTAATATCCGAACTCCCCAAATGAAGAACAAGACTTATACAGAGAAGTTTCTTGTGAACATATATTTTTTTATTCTATTTGACTATAAATCAAGTTTCGAAAAAACATATGTAGATATTCTTACTGCTTTGTACCGACTTTGTTATTAATTTATTTTTCAGAAGAATATATATACGATTTTCAAAGGGGTAACGACAACAATTATCCATATAAAAATATTTGAAAATAAAACTAAATTTTGAAATAAAAGTATATGGTAGTGTTCGCAATAAACTACTATAATACTTACAAATTTTATTCATATTGGAGAGTTTTGTATGTCGCAAAAATATGAAGACTACTACTACAATTACTTATTACTCGAGTTGATGAAACTGTTCACAGGTGAGATCACGAAACGCCTACCTATTTCTTCAGTCAGCTTAGGTATGACCACGATTGATGCATCCTGCTCAAAACGTCGAGTAAAAAAAAGAACGCAACATTCACATAGGTAAAAAAAAAATAGTTCGAAAAATTTGGAAAATAGTTTTTTTGGTAATACTTACTCTGGAAATTATTTGACTAACCCTACAATAGTTAGTAATAGTAGTTAGTTGTATTATTCCCATGTTCTATTTATTTTTATTCATATATAAGAATCATTCCGTGAATCTGGTTCGGATTTGTCACCTAGAATTTAAGTATCTAGTTTTATCTGTATTTTGTTCTTATACCACAATGCGTACTTATACCACCTTATACCACAATGTATATATCGGAGACTTGCAAATGTTGAAGCTTGAGAAACGAGGAAGGCTTGATAATGTTATTTTATTGCCGTTGAAGTAAATAACATGAATAGTAATCCATTTTCAACGCACCGATAAGTCAATTTAACACAGCAGGTGGGCAATAGTTTCCTGTAGTCTGTACGATTACAAATAATTTGTTAGGTAGTCGGAAACGTTCGCGGCCCTTTTTAACGTACGAATTTAGCATGTTATATTTCTGACAACACTGATCACTGGCGAGAAAATGATATATCGTTTGACAGCTGACTTTATTGTAATGGCGGCAAATTGAAATTACAAGTTTAATGTTTTATCTTTTCATATTTTTTAACAATTTTAAAATGGAAGTTAGGCAGGAGAAAATTAGATATGTTTTACAATTTCTTTTCGACAAGGGTATGAATGCTTCTAGTACTCGAAAAGAGATTTGTGGTGTTTAAGGAGAAGATGCTTTATTTAAAACTATTGCAAAAAATGGTTCTGTCGATTCAGTCTGCTAATTTTGATGTGAATGGTGTTCCTCGCTGTGGTCAGGACGACCACAGGTAAATGTTGATGTTATCATTGAAAAAATTGAAGCAGATCGACACACACGCAGTCATCAAATTGCGGAAGAGCTTAGCATTCTCCACTCAACAGTTTTGGATCACCTGCATAAACTGAATTTTGTAAAAAAAAGTAGATGATTGGGAGCCGCGTGATTTAAATGACAGAAACTTGGTGAATAGAATTTCCTTATGCGAGATGTTGCTAAAACGAAATGAAATCGATCCATTTCTGAAGAGATTGGTAACAGGCGATGAGAAGTAGATCACCTATGATAACAATGTTCGAAAACGACCTTGGTCTAAGCGACAATCACATATAGTAGGTACCAAAGCCATGCCTCACTCTGAACAAAGTCATGTTATGTTTTTTTTATAGGGTAGTAGTTGGACGAGCAAGCAGTCCCATGTGATGGTAAGTGTTACCGCCGCCCATGAACACCTGCAACACCAGGGGGTATGAGAGTGCGTCGCCGACCTTGCAAATTCCTATTCAAACCCCATATCGTAGAGTATCGTAGAGTAATAGGTAACCTCTTGAGGCAGTTCGTTCCACAGCCTACGGGTTTGCGGTATAAAATTATTTTTGGACCAAACAGTACACGACATCTCCATATCGAGGAAATGTGGATGGACCACACTTCTGTGACGGGAGGTGCGGTTGTAGAGTACCAGGAGTAGAGTTGTAGAGAACATTAGTATTGAAGTATTTCGATTAGTCTTATGATGACTAATTTTTTCCCGGAAAAAACTATTGTATTCTATAACTGAAATCCTATATTTTTAAAAAAAATCGATATTAAAATTTTTATGAGTGGCCAGGAATGCAAAACTTTCAATGTGGATGTACTAATTTGATAAAATTAATTAATTAAATAAAATATCAACGATCGTCAATTTTTTTTAACCTATAAAGAATTTAATATATATTTTTTTGGGAAATTTTAAAAATAATCAATATACTCGGATTAGTTTCGACCGATTCCGAAATGAAAGTGTGACGCTCCTCCATTATTAGCTAAATAGTCTTTTGACACACCATTGCAGCAGCAACAAATCTTTGTAATAGTTGTTTAACCTTCATTTATTGTAAGACTATATTAATGTGCCTTACTTACTTGATGTTTATCTTCAATGAGGTTAGCTATACGCTAACTTTATGAGTTATTTTAGCCATCAAATTGTGTGTTCTAGCTGTTCTAACCGTTAGTTAAATCTAGAATTTGCCAATATTTTTGTTCTTTTTTAGATTTTAATAATCTTGGCGATTTTTTAGTAACGATTTCTTCATAGTTTTTAGTTTCCTATGCAGTTCATTTGTCTTTCGCTTGCCTTAAGAGACTTTTTTCTCATGAACGTCATGCCTTTTGTGATTATAGATATCGATAAATTGAAGTTAAATAATCATAATTTTCAGCACTAAGTCAGTGACTTGCCATTTGTACGTGTGCGTACACTTGTTGCGAGTGAGTATGGCAGGGGCGGGTCGTTTTCTCTTCCCATGGTTTCTTCACCAGCGGCCGATTACGTTCGCCACTGTCGTTCACGCATGTACTGCTGCAAAAAACTCACATACGACTGGAAATTATCGAAGGAGAAACTTGTAAATTGAGAAAAAATTATGAAATATTTCTGACATGTAATTCTCGCACTAGTGATAAATTCTAATAAAGTTCCTATTGCAGATTTATTAATTGCTTAGTAAAATAATTTAGAAAGTATGCGTATTTTTACGTTTAGAAAACTATTCAGAGTATAAATAAATATAGGATAATAAAAGGTTTGTATTATTTGTATTATTAGGGTAATAAAAGTATAAATGATTGTTGCAAGATGTAACCAATAGTAAGATATTAAACAGATTACAAGATGTATATATATTATATTAAAAAATATTTTTTTAATAGCTGAGTTATGTTATGAAATAAAGAGTGTGACTATAGTATAGAGAACAATAAGTGAAATTTGCGTCGCGCACGCAATGACTCCACGCAACGCTAGACCAAGTCAGCGTGTCTTTGATCTATCAAAAAAATCATTACTGGACTGGAAAATCTGGAAAACGCATTTGTAATTACTATATGATTCAATTATTTTCGCTAGCAATGATATAGTATATTGCATGTTAAGTAAGTAACGCTGACTATCATACGCCACACACTTGTTGACAACCCACACGACGAAATCTTTAAAATTACAATGTTTCAATTTAATAAAGAATACGATGTTTGTAGAAGAAAGATCTACGGTCTCGTCTGGCTACTGTTCAGTTCAGCATATACGTATGCTAGGATTCACGGTAGGAAGATCTAACAAAAATAAATCCGTCCATTGATAGTCAGTTTTCAATACTCATAAGTTTTTCTATTGCACCACCTTAGGACGTGTTCCATTCAGAAGATTATCCTAAGCATATGACTGATGTGGTTCTTAAAAAAGGATGGGTTGAATCTATGCTTCGGCTTGCATTGACACTATGAACAAAATTCGTCAATGGCCAGGCGTTTAGTTACATTTTCTAGTAACTAACCATTCTTCTTATTAAAATTTTAAAGGTCATTTATTACGCAATGCTGTTGCAATGTAGGAACGCAAAATAAACGAGTCTGAAACTGCTAATCGACGTCTCTGGGCGTAAGCGGCACTTTCACACTCAACCGTCTGTTGCTGTGATCGTCGCTATTTTGCCTTGTCGGATCAACCCGTTCCATGTAAAACAATGACGAACGAACGTTACTTAAGTACGCTACTGATATCAGTGCATTAGAAATCATTATTAGCTGCTTTTACGCAAGTACACAGGACTTAAATTACAGATCGATAACTCGTCAACTTGACCTTCCTCAATACAATTGAGATTGTATGGTTTTTGCAGGCAGTTAACTTTGATTGATTGAACTTGTTCGTGGCAGCGAATGGACATGGAAGAGCATTATGATGGTCATAAGCGGGGCCTCTCTGTGTGCCACTTAACAGCGAGCACGTTGCTGCGACGGTCGGTGGCGGTGCGGGAGCGAGTTGATGTTGGGACGCCAACGCCACTGCGGTTCGCGGCTAACGGTACAGCCGGCGCCGAGCGCACGTGAACACTCGTATAATTCTTGACGCGATTTTGTAACGAATACCGTTGCGCGGTTCCGGGCTCGCCTTGTCGTTGACCTTATTTCCCGACCGCGAACTCTTTATTTTTATATCTTACTGCCTGACATATAATGGCTGCCGGCTTACTTGGCGAGCGTAGGTTATTTTAAGATGTGATATTTTACTGTAACGACATACGATAGTCACTGCATAATATTTTAATATTGAGTGCTTTGCTGTTAATATCAAGTTTTATGTTATTAATTGAAATTGATAAACAACAGCTTTTGGGTATGACGTAATGTTTTTCTTGTGCGTGGATTACCATGATGATGATGGGTTGTTGTTTACTCACATCGGTCCGCGGGCCGGCACTGAGTCACGCGCAGTTTTGATAGAGCCCATTCCGCGAAGCCTTCGGTTGGGAATTGCCAGGCAAAATGGTGTAAATAACGTGTGACGTACACGAGGCGGCCCGGCTCCGTTGCACTGGGGAATACCGCGGTATATTCACTTGATTGTCACTTTACATTTATTACAATACTTGTTATAATTCCCAACAATAGTAAGATACAAGATAGAAAGACAGGAAGATATAGTGGGATCCGCTTCCTTGTAAATAATATAACTGTTTTAACACTTTTAAATAGCAAGAAGTGTAAGTTGCGTCTTGTTTGTCGCACTTGAATGTGCGCTTTGTTATCAACATGTTTTGATGAGCACGCCACGAGGCTGGTGACGCAAACATAGTTATCTGGCATAACATTCGTGTAAACAATTACTGCGCATCGGCCGCTAGTTGTAACTACCATATTTATTTGTTACGGTTGTTTGATAAGTGCTAGATCCAGATTTATAGAAACCGTTGACTCCGATAGTTAAAGTACAAGGAAAATTTATGCAAAAATTTATTTACTACTTCTTCTTCTTGATTCAGGTACGGATATATTATTATGTTTATTGGGTCCCTATATTTTTCAACTTATGTATTGTAGTAATAAATTTTAAGCGGGCATTATGTAGTTAAGTGTTAATAGCTGGTTATTGGGGCCGAACCTGGGAAATATCCTTATTAACCCTTAAGTTTAATGTCAGAGCCACGCAATGAGGAAGTATTCACATAAAAGTCAATGGAGCTCTGCAGGCTAGCGGGCGGCGACGGATAGATAGCGGCACGCGTCACGCGAGTATAGCGTGCAACGTCACAGAATTTACGCAGAGCATTTGCGCGCGCGTCGCTAGATATTTCCTTGTGTCACGGAGTAATAATACTGCCAAACAACACGCTTCATTTTTTACTACAGGAAAGAACACAGGTACGTTTTTAACCGTGTTCCAGCGTGTGAAAAAAATCTGCAAGAAATATTTAATAGACTCTATAACAACTTGGACTCTTGTATAATAAACTTTAACCTTTTGTATAACAATGTTTAACTGTAATCGGCAAACTACCAAAAGGAATTTCGTAGAAATTTTCTTGCAAGGGAGCATTTTTCATCAATTTGCCTTCCGCCCATTTTCCTTCTCTTAAAAGAATTATAATTAAGATAAAAATTGCAGCTAAGGTTAATAACTACGGAATAACTGGATAATCACGGGTTTAATGAGGTTGTACAAATCGTAGCACAACAAGCGTGGTAGATAGATAGGCCGGCACGTTGGTGACGCACGGCGTGTAGAGTCGGCTTCGGACTGTCTATTACAACCGGCAAAAGGCAAGTGGCGATTAAAGTAATTTTCGCTACCTGTTATGCGGCGAGTAGTTAATACTTGCGTAGTATAACGGTGCGACCGAATTTATTTAGCGCATGCGTGTCTCGGGCACTGCTAGAGACGTGATGCGCATTAGCCTGCCAGCGTGTGATTACTTAGAGGATAGGACTTTATATTCATTAGATTAGAAAACGTGTATCGTTATGAGGTTCGTGGTGTTGGTGTTACCGTGTGCATACAGGAATCAGGAATCATACAGGAGCCTGTTATATATAAGGATAAAACATTACTCTTTTTATTTAACGTAAGATAAATCATTAATAAAGTATCTAACTTTGATTGAACAACGTCACTGCGAGTGCGAAGTGTTTAATTGGTTGTTGTTGATTAATGATAAGGATAACGTCGCGCTTGATGTTTTCTATATGTTATTAACTTATTACGCTTGAAAATTTCAAGGCCTTGAAAATACATAAGACAAAAGTGTAAAGTATAAACAATGCTATCGACAATAATATTTTTACGCGATTGTTTTTCATGTATCTAACTTTGATAGGTATGCGCTACTGTTACAATTAGGCACCAGGTAGGTATATACAAAGTAATTACGAGTAGCTAAGTTGACAACATTTTTTATACAGAAGGGAAATTAAAAAAAAAACATTTGTTTTTAAAAGTATAAATGGTGAAATATATTATGGAGTGACATAAAGATGGAATTTACGTAGTAGTCCTGATTCTATAAATATAATGATAAAGCGATATGCTATCTATTGCAAAAAATAGTGACGCAAACACAAACCAGGTTGGTGCCTAGTTGCATACGTGATCTTACTCGTATTAATTCAAATTTACCAAGTGTAAGAGATAATGACGATGTAATTCGCAGAATGCGAGTACATAATTAATAGTAAATGAACATAGGTTGCTAGCTCGTTAAGATCCGGCTTGAAAGACCAAACGGTTCTTCTGGTTTTCCTGTGAACGAAAGAGAGGGAGAAAGAAGATTTCGCGACGAAGACGTACTACTTTATACTAAACGATGGATGAAAGATTGATTTGTAATAAATAGTTTTGTCAAGTTAATGTAGCATGGGACGTATGATATGGAGCATTTGTGAATTAAAGTGCTTAGTGCGTAGTGAGGAGTTGCAGCGGCGGGGTGCGAGGGGCTGTGCATGTGGAGCCGGGCTCTTTAGCTCGCCGCTCGCGCACCCGCGCCCGCTCCACACTCACAAGAAAACCTTTGTCTAACCACAGCAGTGTTGTAATGTCAACATGTAAAATAACAATATATTGTATGAACATTGTATTAAATTTTATTGTATTTAATTTATGTCTTTCTTAAGAATCTACAGAGTGACCAAATTTACAATTCCGTTTATTATCCTTTAATATTCGTATTATTTTTTAATCCTTAAAATATTATTCTTCATAATTCCCCTTCTATGTTGGTGTGTATCGTTTAAAAAGGAAATTATGATGGATTTATGATAGATTTCAGTGTTATTATTTTGTCCTTGTTAAATTATTTAGTGTGCATATAATATCATTTATAATAAATAGTAATTTAGTTTATTGTTCAAACAGGAAAATTATAAAAATACCTCTGTGCCGGGCGGGTGTGCCTGAACCCGCAGTTCATCTGATTCATGATCGTGGTGCAGCACCTCCGCGCGCACCTCGCGTCCGTTGTATGTAAGGAATACGCGCTGCCTGGGGCACAGCCGGACGCCCGTCAGCCCGCGGAAGCCGGGCCCAATCAGCTCGGTATCACGGTACTCACGAGTACTCTTGTGTCCGTCGAAACGCACCGTGTACCGAGTATTCGGCGTCAGATTTATGCAGTTGTTGTTCTCCGGGAAGGGTGCTGGTGTCTTCACCGCTTGGATCATACCCGAGTAGTACAGGCCGTCATCACCCAGCGCCGCGACGCGCGTACCGATAATGGACCGTTTCGCTAGACGTTTGCCTGTCGACATGTTGTTCAGTGTCAGCCTCTACTAATATTTCACTGCACACGGCCCCAGATAAGTCCAGTGGCCCTTACGCGTCTCTAAAATTTCACACGTTCACTCAAAATTTTCAAATAGCCCGGCGTAAACGTTTCGCGGGATACCCGTCACAAAATTTGGGGAGTTGACGATAATTTCGTGGTGATTCTACACGCAGCACGCGGTCCGGCTCCTCAGTAGGCCGGGGTTGATCGCGGCTCTCGCGCGGAAACATAATACGAGGGCAGGTCCTCGAAGATCGGGACAAAGGAAAATCCTTTCGCGGCAGTAAACTTCGCACGCAAGCTTACAGCAGACGACCTCAATAGCTACGGTTCAGACGAGAACTGGCGTGCGCCGCAAGTACCGGCCGGCCGGCGAGCGGGAGCGGCGACCGCCTGTCTCGCTTCTTTGTTTTGATACTCAGCTGTTCGTTTGAGAGAGACACGGCGCGGCGTACTGGCAAGGTGGAGTGAGAGGGTGGCATTCGGGTCGCAGATCGCATTCGGGTGGGCTCGCTATTTTCAGCGGGCGGGCGGCCGCCCACGGCCGACATTGAGGCGCGCCGGCTTGGTCCGCACGTGGAGCACTAACGGGATTGCACAACGCACCTCACCGTCGCCGGTGCACGCTTGCCGGTATTGCGTGACACAGTTTCTATTCGGATTCGGGGTCGATTGAAATGTCAAGCAAATGCACCCACTTATGCAACACTCTGACATACTCTATATGACCCCACCAAATTACACCCAAATGGTTTAAAAATAGGACAAATAATGTATAAATAACAATTAGCTATAAATTGACAAATAAAATTATAATATTGACAAGATACTAAGGAAAATACATTTATTTATATTAGGGGTTAAAGTATGAAATTGCCGATTTGTACTGAAAATATAAAACTAGTTTTTTTCTAAAATGTAACATATTTATTTAATCAAAATATTTACCCTCATTATCTATACATTTTTGCCATCTAATCGGAAGTTCATTTATGCCTTTGCGATAGAACTCTGGGGATGTAGATTCGACAAACTGTGTGAAAGCATTTTGTACTGCCTCTTGGGAAGAAAATTTTTTACCACGTAGAAAATTGTCCAAATCACGAAAAAAATGGTAGTCCGTTGAAGCAAGGTCTGGCGAGTACGGAGGATGACGTATGGTTTCTAACTGCAGCTTCTGTAGAGTTACAACGGTTTCTCGTGCAGTGTGAGGTCTTGCGTTATCATGGAACAATAATGGTGAAGATCGATTCACGAGTCGGGGCTGTTTCACTGCTAGTTTCGCCATCATTGTTCGAAGTTCGGCACAGTAAACATCTGCTGTTATTGCTTGACCAGACCTGAGAAAGCTATAGTGAATAACACCATGAATAGACCACCAAACAGTTATCATTACCTTTTTATTGGTAAGCTTTGCCTTAGGGCACTGTTGCGGCGTTTGACCTGGGGTCAGCCATTGCATTTTTCGCTTTCGGTTATCGTAAAGAATCCACTTTTCGTCACATGTCACAATTCGATCCAATATTCCTTCATTTCTGTACCGATTCAACAAGGCAACGCAAGTTTCAACACGCGTTTCTTTCTGCAGATCAGTCAAATCATGAGGCACCCATTTTTCATCTTATTTTATCTTATTGATTTGATGCAAATGAGTCAATATTGTAGGTAAGGTAACGTTAAACCATGCCGCTAATTCCTGGGTAGTTTGATTCGGATCGGCTTCCACCATCTCCTTCAATTCAGCGTTATTCACCTGTGTGGACGGTCTTCCACGTGGTTCGTTCTTCAAGTCGAAGTTTCCATTACGAAAGCGTTTAAATCAAAAACGCACGGTTCGTTCATTAGCAGTCTCCTCTCCAAACGCAGCATTGATATTGCGAGCCGTTTCTGCCGCGTTAGTTCCTCGTCGGAACTCGTATTAAAAGATTACTCGGATTTTCGAAGTATCCATCTTTCCCGTCTAAGCTGAATAAAAAAAACAATTGAAAGTCGAAAATCGAATGTTGCACATTTTTTAAAACAAGAACCTCATAGGTATCATGTGAAAAAAGTTTCACTCGAAAATCGCACACCATGAAGGTTTTATGTCAATTCAAAGTATCTATTACTATAAAACGGCAATTTCATACTTTAACCCCTATTATTATATATAATTTACATTTCGAAACAAGCGTTTAATGTATAAAAATAAGGGCGCGTTATTAAATAAATCTATACATATAATAAAAATCCAACAAACGGTTTGTTATTTATTTTAAAAACTTTATTGCACATTATGGTACTTACAAAAGGAGAGCTTAATGTCTTAAAGCATTCTCTACCAACTCACCTTTGGATTAAACAGAAAGATAACCTGTGCAGTAAAATATTTTTTAACAAAAGACGAATCTATATTTATATTAAAACCTATATTTTTTGGAATTTTTGTACACCTGCCTGTTTCAACGTTACCTAGGTAGGTATAGGCGTTATTGAAGCGTTAAATTTTGGATCAATAATTGGTATTTACATACAGAGTATATTGAGGGAAAAGCCTCGTAGGCGGAAGAGTCGTAGCTATTCAGTTGAATAGTTACGAAAGGATACGATGAAGCTACGAAAAAGGTAGTTACGACCCAATGCAGCAGAATGTAATCATTATCAAGAATATTATAACCTATTGAAATTGATTATGACCCCCGACTTTTAATTATTCTCTTTTGTATTCATGGACCAGTTGGACCTAGCCACGCTAAACTGTTCAAGAATGTTGCACACGCGAATTTGATAATGACTGCATTATCAAACGTCATTTCAGTATCACACCAAAGCCATTAGAGGGATTCAAATTAAACTTTGTAAGGTAATTGATGTCCTAGACATAGTTCAGGGTGAAGCCGAACCTATTCGGAAGTCATGGATTCCCTTCATAATTTTGAGTCCACTGATATTAATATCTTACGAATTAAAAACAAAATATGTTTAAGCGGGGTCATCATAGAGAATAACCATCAAATAATGAGAATGATCAATAATCAACCATCAAATAATGATCAATAATGATGGAATGGGATAGGATGGACTGGATATGATCGCATAAGATGAGACAGTGATATGGGTGAAAATATGGGATAGAACGAAATGAGACGTGATAGGAAGGGAAAGAAATACATTGATACTTGTATGTTTCATAGTATTTTCCTTTGAGAGTAGGGAAACTCAACGAGTCAGTCGCGACCAGACCGACTGGCTTACACCTGATTTGTTAAACTAAGAACCAAAGAACTAATCATACATTAAAGTAAATAGTTCACGCAAACGAAGTCGCGTGCACTAAAGCTAAATAAATAACTAAAGGATAAAACCTTAACGCACCTCCAGTTACAAATCTATGTATGATTGAAAAATTAAAATTAATAAATCAAATAAAAAAAATATTTAGTGCACGAAATGTGGTAGTGATTTAGTGTAACTTATGTTAATAATAACTAATATAATGACCTACGTATTTGTAGTTAGGTGAATGTCATTTGAAAACATGAGAACTAAGGTGACCCGTGTTAGTCTTTGTCCACGTGTCAATAAACTTCTGACCGAGAGTGTTAAACGGCAACAGGATGTTGGTTACACTAATTACGTCAAACCTGTACCTACACATTCGGAAGAAAACTTTAGAAACATTAATAACGCGACGTGACATCTTTCAAAATATATCTTTAAAATTTCTAAATAAACCTATAACAAAACTATTGCTCTACGAGACGTCTACAAATTATGTGCTATCTATATCTGGTCTCCAGTGCTAAGTTATCTGCAACAAACACTAATATGGGAGCTACGCAGTAGAACTAAAAACGAGAGTGGGGTGAAGCCATGTAGTAAAGTGAAGACAAAAGCGCTCAAGTCTCCTCTACTCCCACGGATCACCGGTTGCGCTTAGTGTTGATTCAACCGCAATAAGTGATAAAGTACTCGTATGTGGGTATATATTATGCGATTATACGCAATTAATGATTCAACGACTGATTATAATATATGCTGAAGCAAACAAGGCTATATTACACGAATATTATATTTATTTAAACATAATAAGAAGGCACATTACAGTGCATATGAGTGTATACGTATGAAAAAAAAGTCGCATCGTAACTATGCACAGAGAATCTGTAGGTACGTTTCTTTATCACTTTTAAGGTGGTAAACAAATACTTCTACTACATCTAGACATCTGGTCGAGTCTGCAGTAGTTTGAATTTCTATTTTCTAGTAGAAAGAACGAGCAGTCAACAACAAAGAAAGACCGATGGAAGGTTCTCTGGTGACAATAAAGGAGTATGTCCCGTGAAGTGGGGCTCCGTTGACTTAGTGATGTATTCTTACTAATTTAATATTATTTATTTCAGTTATTCAAAAATAGGTTTTGTTGGTTATGATATGCTGTTCATTTAGTATTTTTTGCTGCTAGCTTAAATACAAGCCAATATTTATATAATGCACCATATATGTGACATTATCAGAGAAAACGGACCTTATTGTCGCTAAGACTTATTGATGTTTATACGATCTACATAAAAATATCTATCGAAATATGTATGATGTCTTGTATATATGTATCATGTATGAATGTCCATAAAATGTAATTTAGAGATAATTTAATTTGAAGTTTAAGTCTCGGAAAAAGTATGTATGTAAATATGTAAAATCAACATATTGTGCTAATAGTAATATAACAGAGATCGAATTGACCCCGCAATGTATAGACAAAGTAATAGTATTTTTCCTAAAACTACTTTAAAGTTTTGTAAATTGTTGTAATTGTTTTGTAATTTCTCTCCATATATACATTTTTGAAAAGGGACCTTGTTGTCGGTCATAAAAAGTTTAGTGTTTTTATTTTAAAATTATAGTTTTATTTATTTATTTTTGTAAAATGATATTTGAGTATTCAAAGTCACTTAGTTATTACTTTCACACGAATACACGTGAAATTCGTGTTCAAATACACGCATTAGTGTCTGATTTTTAAGATAGAGCAATATACAAAAAAAAATACATTTTTTTGTGATTTCACTAGTCTGAGAACTAGGACCGACAACCGTGATAACGTAAAAAGGTCCCTTTTCCGTGACAACGTCACATAGTTCTATGAATAAATACCTACGATATCGCTTTCCCAATGACTACTTAATATTGTTTCAACACTAGTAAAATATTTCAAGGAAAGATCACGTTTGTAAATTAATCACGTAATTGTTAAAAACAATATGTAAGCACGTTTTTATCGTAAAGTGGTCGTTTATGTACAGGTATACGAACATACAGTACCCCATACAGAACATCGTAACATACAGAAGGGCACCTCGTAAATGTGAGAAAAATTTGCGTTTCTATAGAGTCGCGTGACGCCTAATCAATCGGTTCATACGACACTGCATTCGACAATATTTTTTCGAGTACCACAAATATTATATACCTAGTTTTTAAATATAGCTTTAAATTGCGACATGTTATACTCGTATACTATAACGACTACTGCAAAGAAACATACCAGGCGGTCGTGAAATTGCATACAATGTAAATATGTAAATATTTTTATACAAGAAGTAAATAAATTTAATTAATGGTCATAGTAACAGTAACTACCTGTATGTAGGTATTTTAATAAAATTGATGCTCTTTAATTCAAGAGGCAATTTAAATCGAAAAAATAATGGACTATATCCACTTTTCTCTATAATACTTCGGTCAAAGTCTAATTCGAACAAGATTTCTGTATAGTTCTAGACGGTTTTGATAATGTTAAGAATGGTATATGGTATAGAATGGTATGTCCCATAACCGACTGAGCGAGTCTAACTTGTCGAGTCATCGCATTCTCAGAGAAGACGTTCGGGAGTGATTGAGTTTCCAGAGCCTGTTTTCCTACTCATGCCATTCCACTCCGCCTAATCCCATCGAATAGGAAGTGTGAAGAGATGAAGAAAACTTCTTATCCCAGTATATCATCCCAAACCTATTTCCAAATTCCGATTCCTCATCTCCAAAAATGTAGACATTACGGAGTGTTGACTAATGTTGGCATAACATGCCTAACTGAAGTAGTGGATGACGACCGAACATTTCTTCCTCATTCACAATGTGGCAAATATAACGTGGAGTAAAAGTAAAGTGAAGTTAAGTGAAGGTAATTAAATGTTTGTAATACTATTGAATTTAACTTTTGCATTAATATTACAAAGACCGTTTTACAAATATTCCTCAAAGACTTTGATTATACTTAGCAGCGAGTTTACTTTTATCAAATAGTCCTCCCCCCCCCCCCCCCCCCCGGTCATGCATTGGGTAAAATTAGGGAAATTCAAGAGCTGACGTTATTAAATATTTTTAAGAATCTCTTCAGGTTTGTTTTTATAGAAAAAAGGGAGGCAGACGAGCGTACAGTCCACGTGTGTTTCGATACTTCTTTTATTGCAAAATAGAGAAAGACAAGAGCAAACAGCAATAAATAGCACATTTAAATAAATACAGTCGACTGACTATTTATTTAATGTTATATTTCTCACTAAAAAGTGAGAAAATATCGTTACAATATTAGTACAGTCAATCAATGTTATAGAATTGGAATTCAAGATTGAATCGAACAGTACGTACAGGTCTACAGGATTTGTGAGTTGTTGGATCAGACAGGCAAGACCAAGTGGACTATATTATACATAATATAATTCTATATCTTAGTACTTTCATACACGATGAGTTTTGAATTAGATACAGAACTTCCTTATTAGTTTCGGAGAGTATTTACAAAAATCTAAGAAAATAGATATCTAATAAAATTTACAAAAAAAGAAACATTTAGCCGTGCAATGTCGGCTTTAGTATAGCCTCGCCCTCTTTCCATGGATGTCGTAAGAGGCAACGACGGGTTGATACAGGCGCTACGACAAGTCCTAAGGAACTACACCACCTTTAGAAGAAAAGGTCCATGTCCAGCAATGGATGTTAAAAGTGCTGGTTACGGTTTATCATAAGCTACTCCATAAAGGTACAGAGATCTGCAATAGTGTGAACACACACTGTATGTGTGTTGACAATAATTTACTGGCAGATAAAAATATGTGTGTGATTTCCTGTGTAGGTAGTGTTTTAAACAATAATCATGTTTTTCTTTTTCTACAGATGTGTAGATGAAACATGAAATTACATAAGAGTTGGTAGGATATTAGCAAACATTGTTAGGGCTTCTCCGCATTCTCTGGCGCAAGGTCGAAAGATATGTGAAAGAATGAGTAGAGAAAAAATCAGCAATAAGTATGTATGAATCTAAAATACAGCTGAGATATTACTGATCCCCAATAACCTTATTATAACATTATGCAAGTTTAAAACAGTGAATCATTAAACAATATACCTCTATAAAACACAAGTGCGCGTCCAGGGTTGTTATCGAGCACGGCTGTTGCATTAGATGTGTGAGGGTTTCTTTTTAAAACCTGTTTTTGCTTCAACAAGTCTCCAACCCGGTTTATCCCTAGTTTGCCGGTAAAGAACCCTATACATATGAAAGAACAAAATATTACTTTTAAAAGTACAGAATTAACACTGAAAAGATATGAATAATGACGTGAATAAATAATAAACGAAGAATTAGTTTGATTAATATACACGAGAATAAAATCGATGTAGTTAATGAATTGAATCCACGTTTTATTATCCAATCAATAATTTTATAGGTTGACTAATTATGTGTACTATGACGTAATGTTTGCGTTGATTACTGTCGATATTGAAACAATTATTTATAAACAATCATCATGAAGAATGACGAATAGGTATATTGAAATATAATAATGTGCTTTTGGTGATACTTAGATCACGGTTTTTAATTTAGGAAATTTTACGGTCGTGTTGTTTTATGTAATGTACGCTGTAATTCGAGATCAAAATTACGTCAAATTACGTGACAGTTTCAACGTTGCTATAAGAATATTCAGTGTACAAGGATAGTAAGTGTAGTTATAGCAAGAGTGGATTTGTGAAGCAGTGAGACCGAGACGCAGGTGGACGCATGGGACTATTGTGCCAATCAGCTGTAATCGGAATGCCGATAAAAAACGTCAACAAACCCGGTCCTGTGGCCGGCAAACCCTCTCGCCAGGTAAGAAAAACATTTAGACATTGAATAATAACAATAAAAAAACTTGCTTTTTTGTTCATGACCAAAGTGACGTCGTATAAGCCAAATGTTTTATAATTAATCATGCGAATTACCTTTAACAAATCAATAAATATGTTATCTACGAAAACAAGCTTTTTTTAATATTATTGTCTGTTTTCGAATCATGCAATAACGACTTGGCGGATTTTGATAATTGATCAATGAAAGTATAGTTGCTGTTTATGTCCTGAATTGTTTTACATTCTATATATTTAATCTGTATTCGTTACAAAGTTCCCTCAGAAATCATTATATAGGACATTGAAACGATAAATAGATGACGCAGTTATAACCTTTGCCTATTAATTATTGCACATCTAACCAAGTTCAAGGAAACAATTACGCATGGCAATAATAATGTTTTGCAATCATCTGCTTCAATGATTTCGCGACATTAAATGAAACTAATGAAATGACATGTTATCTGGCAGGTTTCCACAAGCGAGGTGTTTATACCTACTTACACTATAGCGGTAACGAGGCGGTAACTAAAGGGCCTTGATAGAAATAGCACAATGTGAAACGTGTATCTCTGTAAACCGCATGCCGAGATAAGGTGCCACGGTTGAGACAAACCGCGATTACTTTCGATAACAAGTTAGTTACAACATCCGGTTGATAACAATAGGCAATTTTTTAGGCAAATTCAATGATTGCAGTCCATTTTTCATTTTATTTTTCTTAAAGATAAGGGATAATGATTCTAAAGCAAATTATCTACAAAACAGTAACGCCTCTAATTTGAAATATGTACCTGCTTGTTTGTATATAGTGTCTAGCTTTCATTGCAAGTCTTGTAGGTGCACCAGTAACATTTCCTTTTTCCTGTAATACTGGCATCACTGTGGACGAACGAACTGTTTGAATATAGGAAAAATAACGTAAAAAAGAAATATTAAACGTAAATATTTAAAGAAAATAGTCTGTTTAAATTGATTGAAACATCATACAAAAATTATCAAAAAGAAAAAAATATTGCATCGGTTGGAGGCGCCGGGTATCGATCCCGGTACCTCTCGCATGCTAAGCGAGCGCTCTACCATCTGAGCTACGCCCCCGATACATTTATTTCTGAAATATTGAATCATATTCAACATAATGTCCTGTAATCGTAACCAGCTCACCGTACAAACAATAAAACACGTAATAATTATGCGCAAACGCAACTTTCACGAGTGAGTGCCAAGGTTTTCGTTATCGTAGCGATTAGTTATCTACAAGGCAGGTATAGTGACGAAAGGAGAATGTACTTCCGCTTTGTACCTATTGCCACGTTAATTAGTACCTACATATTTGAGTCAAATTTTCATGTTTTATTTTTCATATTCTATTTGATGTGGTGTATATTACAGGTAACAAATATTTCTAGTTGGTGTTTATAAAAATGGTAAAGGCTACATAAAAGAGAATGTTAATAATTACAAGAACTACTTACCTATGTTCTTAATTGATTGAAATATATTATTACTTATTAAAATGTTGTTTCTGTGAATGTGTGGGTGGGTCTCACTGCTCGTTTTACGCATTAATTGACTTCAAAGGTTTTAGGAAAAGGAACAGTAAAGTGAAAAAGAAAATGAACAGTTTTTAATAATATATTTTAAAACTTCAATGTAACAGTTAACAATAAAATATATACAGTGGTGGACATATAATTAGAAACGCCTAGTACTACGAGTATGTTGTGAATGTAAACATTATATCCTCTTTCCAAGGCTGAAACATTTACTGATTTAAAATGTTTTTACATATATCAGGTAAAACATATACATAGGTATATTTATTAAGATGAATATAAGAATATTTTTTAATTAATAACTATGTAAACAAATAGTGATTTCTTTCATACTGGGCGCTGGACACCTAATTAGAAACAGAAAAAGATTTCTGTTCCAAATTTGAAATTTCAAATAAAATAGGACTCCTATCGTCACGCCTTATTGTTAATATTTTTGCCGCTAATTCGAAATTTTTATCCATATTTTTTCCAATTTATTGCTAACAATGGGTAAAAACAAGAGTTGTGACACATCTACTAGAAAAATAATAGTTCATCTGCGTTTCAATCGAAACTGGTCATACAAAAAGATTGCGGAACATTTGGAATGTTCCGTGAACAAAGGTATTTAATGCCATAGCGTATTATAAACAACATGGGACAACCGACCAGGTTCCTAGAAAAGTTCGACCAAGTAAGATCACACCCCGTGAGGACATGCTTATGATTCGTTTAGCTAAGAAGGACCCTTTTAAAGGCTCAAATGAAATTCGAAAGGAAGTTTTCTCTCAAGAAGATCCTCGAAACGTTGGATACTAGTGGTCTAGTATCCAAGTCTAGGTCTAGTCTAGACAGTCTAGTGGTCCACTTAGACTAGTCCGGAGACGGTTAGTTGAAGCCAAATTGTTCGGGAGGCTTGCTCGGAGAGTACCACTTCTTACCGGGCAACACAGAAAAAATAGTTTAGCTTTTGCTAGAAAGTATGGCAACTGGACAGTTCGCCAATGGAGAAAAGTTTTGTTTTCTGACGAGACTAAAATTAATATGATGAATTCTGATGGCAAACGATACGTACGTCGTCCCATCAACGAGGCGTTAAACAACAAGTATACGAAGAAGACAGTCAAGCACGGCGGTGGGAATATCAAAGTATGGGGATGTTTTTCCGGGTTACGGAAATGGTCCCGTGAGAAAGATTGTAGGGATGCTGGATCAGCTCCAGTACAAAGACATAATATAAGAGACAGTGATTCCATATTCGAAAATTTACCTGTTACGTGGGTATTTCAACATGATAACGACCCAAAACACACGGCAAATAGCGTTAAAACATTTCTTAAAGACGAATCGATGTGCGTGTTAGACTGGCCTGCAAACAGCCCGGATTTGAATCCGATTGAAAAGTGGTATGCTGTAAATAGAAAAGTAGGTATCGGATAAACGCAGCACTAATACAAATCAACTTTATCACTCAATTTGTGGAAGCGTGGAGATCCATCCCCTTGGAACGGTGTGAAAAGTTAATGTAATCAATGGCACGTCGTTGTAGCGCTGTAATGGAAGGCAGCGGCTGCCCAACCAAATATTAATTGTCTATGAGTAAAGTATTTGAGATTTGTAATCGTATTATTTCGTGTTTTGTTTCATTCGTTAATTTTTATAGTAGTTATTTATTCTGTTTCTAATTAGTTGTCCACGTGTGGTTTTACGTTAAACGTCCACTTGTTTAACTACACCATAAAGTATTTTAATTTTACGGGTTTTATATATTTGCATACCAGAAAAGTTATTGCAATATGAATGTGGGTATATTATAAGATTATCAAAAGCCTTTTAATAGTAAATATGGTTAAATATATACTGAAAGTACAGGTTTATTACAAGGCGTTTCTAATTACATGTCCACCACTGTATATAATATATATATATATATCTATGTACTATATTTACATATTATAGTACATAGTACTATATATATATATATAGTACATTTATTTTACATTTCATGTAAATAACATTACGTACTTAATCGTATTTATTTAAAAGTAATTAAAATACCTATATATCCCCTTACCAAAATAGACATATTTTAAAACACTGTTTAAACGTTTAAAAGAGGGGGAGAGTGCACGCTGCAATCCAACAGCCGCTGGTCACGTTACCCCTCTCTCACAGAAGACTACCTTGAAATGTACTGCATTTCCCACTTTATCTTATTTCCCTAATGTACGTACGTGTTTCGGTAGTGAGTGAGATGTGCCAGAGTCCATTCCCATCCTATCGCTCTCCATTTTCCCAACCCTTTCTCCAATTTCACTCCTATAGCTCCAGCGCATCCGGGGGCATGCCAACGTTTGTCATTTTGGACTGATGTTGGCATTATTGCGGATGTCTATGAGCGACAGTATCTGATTACCACCAGGTGGACTGTATGCTCGTCTGCCGCTTCCGTATATAAAAAAAAAAACAATCTAAATGAATCGACTATCCTTTACTTATTACAAATCAGTAAAACTAAAGGATTTTTTATACTAATGATGGCCCGTGAACAACTCCACCGTTGTAAAAAAAAATATCTATGCTATGGTAATTTTATCCGCCATAAACTAGTATTATGTATTATAGTTTGCATAAAAGTCCAACAACAATGGGCGGCTCAAAATGGCTTAAAGCACTCAAAGTTTCTCAGAGATAAATTTGGACAAGGGACAAGTGAATGGAAGTATATGGACAAGGGAAATTTCATTCTAAAGTAAAGAATAACTCGGCGATTGACCCAGGAATAACGTATTCAGGGGCCACGTCGGTACAAAAGTTTCCAATGTAAGATGAATTTAGCAGATGACAACTTCTGCAGAATTTGTAATAGGGAGGAAGAGTCAATGATACAGTTACTGTGTGAATATGGTGGTTTGGCGAAATACAGAATAAGCCATCAAGGAAATGATTTATTAGGAGTACAATAGAGATCCCACTGAGTTTAAGTAATTTGGGAACAATGGATGATTTTTCTATCTTCATAATATTCAGACTTGCAAATTAAATAAATAAATTTAAATAATAAATGTGTATGTATGCCTTATACATCAAAGTTCTTGATTTTTAGTTACTCTTGTATGTAACATTCAACTATCTTTTTCGAGTTGAACAATCTGTGCGCCCTTTCCAACGGCGTCTCCTTGTTTTATTGATGCTACAGCTGCGACTACGCCGTCGCGAGGAGAGCGCACTACGTACTCCATCTTCATTGCGATCACCACAAATAGAGGCTGGCCTTTCACCACCTGCAACTCAAGAGGTTAATAGTAAGAATGACTTTTTATCAACGTGTCACCAAAATAACGCAAACGTTGAGAATACGTTGTTTAGTATCGAGAATAGAATCCATTGTACCAGTTTTTACAATACGTTTTTATTCATCACTACTATATCGTCACCAACCCATGCTTCTCCATTGCTGAACAAAGACCTTTCCCAAGACTCGCCACTATACATTATTTTTGACTCTTTTAATCCACTACCAATTGACTTCTTCATCGGTACACCTGTCTGGAGGCCGTCTCACACTCATCCCGTATACCTTTCCAGGTACGTGGTCTCCATTTAATAGATCGTCTATTCCATATACTGCAATCCCAAAAAGAGTGAACTCGCCAAGTCGCAATGTTCAACGCGGCGTTTCATGGCCTAGAGGCCATAAAACGTCTACTAAAAAAAAACATGATACTGGTGTTAATTCTACTGCAGTATATTCCGGTGTACATATAACTTTAAAGAGTGAAAGGTAGCAGAATTGGTTCTACAAAATATATTAAACTCTTAAACAACTTTGAACGGTTTAAATCGCGTATATTTAACATTATTTATATCCCGACTTTGCAGTGGACGTGGTCACGGGGTGACTGATTGATTTTATTTGTCACTTGAGTTATTAAGAAATTATTTGTACTACCGTCTGAAATTTTTTGAACTACCGTCTGAAATTTTTTAATCATAACATTCCCTATGCACGCAGTATTCGCTCACGGTGTCCAGAGGTTTTGCAGTATTGCGTTGGCCTTGGGATTTAATTAATTTAATGACTGGATCCCAAGCCGGTGGTACTTGCCAACCATCTTCTCTATTGAAATTTGGGTGTTACTTGATTTCAATAGCCAAATAAAATAAAATCAATTGATGACAAATAAAATCAATCAGTCACCCCGTGACCACGTCCACTGCAAAGTGTTCGAAACGTCGGGATATAAATAATGTTAAATATACGCGATTTAAACCGTTCAAAGTTGTTTAATTGCTATGTATAGTAATAGCGAAAACCTAAGAAAATATTATATTAAACTCTGTTTGAATTGTAAATCAATATGACAGCTGTTATTATTTTTAATGAAAGTGCATAAATTCATACTTGTATAACTTTTTAATAGTCATAAAAATAAACACGCTAAATCATCCTTAGCTGGAAAGATATGCGATATGATAATCGTCACATTAGATAACAATTCGAACAGAATGTAGTGGTGTGTGTGGAATGTGCGTATTTGAGTGAGAGGTACCAAATGCTGCTTTGTGGTATATACATATATTTTGTTAACTAAAACATTATTATAATTGTTACCCAATTAGGAAATTATGTAACAAATAATGAATATTTCCTTTACCCATTCAATTAAGCTACAAGCATTAACAATCGCTATGAACCATCTTTTCTTGCAGATGGTGCATTTTTTTAAATAGTTTGAAGCCTTATAACTAATTTCATGCAAAGGAATTTACAAATATATTAGCTCCATTAAGGACTCAAGCAAACGATTTTTGCTGGGCCCGGCGATAGTTTCGTGACCAGGATACAGCCTGCGATCATGCTCATCACATATCCATATTCCCGAGTACTAGGCTATCGCCGTTTAGTTAGTAAGGAAAGGGGTAATACTCACAACTCATCATATACACTGAAGCATTAACATCGTATTGTAATGGTCGTTCTTACAGAATATTGTTTCGTTCGGTGGTCGAGAGTATTCCTAGTGGAATCCAGTATTGGATAAAGTTATCTTAATCACAGCTGACGGTTGATTATGGTCAATCAGTCACAATCGTTGTCACTGTGTAGTAGGCTATTACTACATATTGTTAAGCTATGACGTTATTTTCACAAATATTTGGCGTATTTAATTATACTCTCGTCACCATTGTCCGACCACACAGTCCGAACACACCAAAAAGATGCAATACGAAAATCGAACATAAAACATTTATTCATACAACAGGCACAATTACAAACAAACAAAAAGAAAACACAGGTTGCAAGAAAATAAAAAGCAATAAATGCGTACGATAATACGCAAACAATATTCAAACACAAAAAGCCCGTGCGGTAACGTGAGTGAAGCGTGTATGGTTATAAATTATTTCCCGCATTAGTCTGTTCAAACCGCAAAAATCCAAAGTGAAACGGAAAACGTGCAACGTGCAAATACCCAAAATATCAAAGGCACTTCGATAAGAAAGGAAAAGTTGTTTGTCGATCGAGTCGGAACAAACGAGAAATGTTAGAAAAGTTTATAAGAAACATATTATGTAAGTACGGTGGCAAGAAATAATAGTTGAGCCGCATATTATACTGTCATGTTTGATACGCACGACTATCACGTGATATCATTGAATTATATATACTCCGTGCCGTTTAGCATGGCAATAGGGAGCATTCATACCTCCCTACTAATGTGCTTGTGTTTACGATAGCGACACTTGCCAATGTTCCCCGTAATGTGCGAAAATAGCTATAGCCAGAAAATCGTGGCAGCAGCCACGTTTGGTATCAACATCGCATATTATTGAGTAGATTAATTAATTCGGGTTTAAAGCTTTATTTATATAAATAAAAATTAAATGCTGTTCCTTGGTAAGCGCATCACTTGAGAACGGCTAGACCGATTTGGTTTTTTTTTTATTAAATGTTCGTAATAGTCGGAATAACGTTTTTAGGGATAGAAAAATTGGAAAAGTTGCCCGGAAAATTGGAAAATAAAGTGCTTTTTTCTATGAACTTATTGAAATTTGGACAAGACAACGTCTGTCGGGTCAGCTAGTTTTTAACAGATAAACGGCGACAAACGAGCATACAGTCCACCTGATGGTAAGTGGATGCTGTCGTCCATAGACATCTGCGATACATTCCAACATCAGTCCAGAATGACAAACGTTGGCATGCCCCCGGATTGCCTACCTTTGCAGATTAAGAAATGGATTGGGAAAATGGGGAGGGATGGGATGGGAATGGGCTCTGGCATATCTCACTCACTACCGAAACATGTACGTACATTGGAGAAATACGATAAAGTACGAAATGCAGTAAATTTCAAGATAGTCTTCTGTGAGGGAGGGGTAACGTGGCCAGTTGAGTGCGCCCAGCGGCTGTAGGAATGCAAACTGCACTCTCCCCCTTACAAAGTCGAGGCAATGACGGCTATCGCCATGTTAAATGGCACAGAGTATATATATCATGTTGTAGATGTTTGTTTAATACAGCCAAATTAAAAATAAACCATTAAATATTGCGACTACACACCTCGTTGCCTGCACTGACGAGAATTTTCTCGAGTATTCCTGGAGTTGGCGAGCAGGCACTGTTGGCGTCTGCTGCCGCGTCCGCGCCACCCACACTCGCGTGCTTTGGTCGCGGTAGCTCCACTACAGTTTGTCCTTGCTGAAATTCAGTTATAAATCCGTGTTATTACTTGACATGGTGTGGGTGCCAAAAGAGTCACTTCATCTATACTACAACACAGAGCTATCTTTACATTGTATATATGTTACCATAAAGTAAACGTCAACCAGTCTGCTCTCTTTGATGATGCACTTACAATAAAATAAAATTTCCTCAAAGAGATAAATCCAGGCTGGATAAGGAAAATCCTACAGCTAAAAATAGGTATGGCAATTGACTAGAGTATTTACGGGCTCTGTGAGTACAAAAAGCCTCCTCTGTAGAATGAATTTAGCAGATGATAACTCCGCAGAGCTTGCAACAAGGACGAAGAGTCTATGACGCATTCTCCGGTTCGAATGTGATGGTCTATCGAGATGTAGATTGAGTCTTCTAGGCAGCCATAAACCGGAGTCAGAAAATTTCAGGCTTATACGACTACCGGTTATCCTAAAGTACATATAATATTCGGGGAGCAAGAGTAGAAGATAGGGTTAGGGGCACACAAAAGATCCTATGGGGGCTAAGTGACTGGGAATCCAAGGAGATGACTACCTCTGATAAGATACAATAAAGTGTATCGTCGACCATCTGCTCCTATTAATACACTAACCATTAACTGAACCGACGACCAGTTTCTATCGATACAATAACCATGATGGGAACCGGCCACCTAGCTGCCCTGACTGACAACTCGTCTGCCCATAATTCATTCATCAATCGTTTGATATTTAACACTAGTAAACCTTGTCGTTACTGATGTGTATTGTATGCTTCAGGAGAGTCAAAGACTTACTTACTATCCAATGCTGCAACATTTCCTAAGTACACTTTTGTTGTGTGCTCAATAAATTATGTGAAGGAAAGTGTTTAGCCTCTTATATTTACAAGATATAATATTCTTAACATCAGTTAAGAGCTTCTATACGTTCATGGTTTATTAGAAGGTATATAGTGCCTGTCTACCATATATTCTATGCAAATGTTACACGTAGAAGAACCGTGGTCGCGGATTGGCACGTGACCATGGTTAGTGCAACCCAGTCGAAACATCGCTGAAAATTAAATGGCTAAATATACGTTTTCAAAATCCGTTTGGGCAGTGTTCCAAAACGTGCGAAAGTCACAGTTTGACAATCTATTTCATGTTATATACGCTTTCAAAATTCGTTTGTCAGAGTTCCAAAACGTCCGAGTCACAGTTTGACAATCTATTTCATGTTATATACGCTTTCAAAATCCGTTTGGGCAGAATTCCAAAACGTGCGAAAGTCACACTTTGACAATCTATTTCATCCAGTGTCTCTTTTTGTATTATGAGGGTAGAAAAGGATGCATTATAATGACATTTTAAAGACGTTTTCACACGTTATGCACTCGGCTTTAATATATAAATAAGCAGTAGAAAGATCAATTACCTCGTCATAAACATGTACTTGGTTCTCATGCGTCAAGAGGCCCACGTCGCTTCTCTTACCGCCCACAGTGGTAATGAGTCTAATACCTCGTTCAGTAAATTGTAAAGTCGCCTCCACTAGCCACCATTCGCCATTGTTCACACGCACACGGTACGAATTTGGCTGGCTTTCGTATTCCACTGTGACTTTCACATCTGGAGTAAAACATGACCATTTTGATGATTATTCGTACTCTTGATATCACATTTGAATGCCATTTGTGATGTTACCGAATTAGGGTTTTTATTATACAAATACTCTAGTAACACGACTTAGCGTAAGTAATGTGTCACTCCACATTCGAGCACTTACGATTCATATTATACAAATATTCAAGTATCACAGCTTAGTTCTTATCATACAAATACTTAAGGGTGTAGATCGTGAAAATCACCGAAAAGAGTGTTACGATTTTTCATATTTAACCTATTTACATATGATTGATATCAATGATAATTTGTATATATTACAATCAAAGACCAATAAGTATGTTCATGCTTATATTAAACTCTTAAACCTAATAGTTGTTATATAATAAACGTCAACAAACGCACAAAATTGAGTAAAAATGCAAAAACATGACTTCGTATTTTTCAGATTTAACCCCATAAATCAACACAAATTGATAAAAAGAAACACTTTTTGAACACTGAAGAAACCAATAAGTATAGCTGTATACTTCTTTTTATACCTTTACAAACAAAGACTTCCTCTTTTAAAGCCCTAAAATCTAGATATATTTTAAGGTAAATTTTTCATACACAAATGTATGGGATAAAACGTTCGTTTCATTCGTGCAATCTCGGTGGTCTGCAGCGGCAGTTCCTTTCTGTAAGTGAACGCGACACCACGCTTGTCGGCTGCAGACAGCAGAATTACGTATTGTGAATTTGTGTTTTTTGTAAAAAACTGTAAGTATAACATTTTTATAATTAATTTATTTTCAGTTAGTAGAAAGTATCGATATAATGAATGTCTGAAAGAAAACCATGATGGAACTAGATATAAATCGTAAAAAATACAATATCTACACTAATAGGTATTATAAAGAGGAAAGATTTGGATTTTTGTATGTAACGAATAAACTCAAAAAGTACTGGACTGATTTTAATAATTCTTTTATCATTCGAAAGCTACATTATCACTGAGTAACATAGGCTATTTTTTTCGCAGGACTGATTGAATTTGAGTGGCATGCCAGGGAAAAGAAAGTTTTGTACGCATTATAAAAATATGAAAGCCAAAAGATCTCGGAATAAAATGTAAGTTCCTCCCTACTTATTTATTATCGCATTTGAACAGGGTACATTACAAAGCTAATACAATATGTCATATGATTTAGATCGCCCGATTCAGACATATACCTACAATAACATGTAAATATTGGTTTGTATTATCTATATCTATACTGATAAATAAAATTGAAGTATCTGTATGTAATATCAAAATAATAGGATTTTTTAAAAAAAAAAAGGCGATACGGAGTTCGCCGGGTCGGCTAGTATTGTCTAAATATCAAATTGTGGAAGTAGGTAGGCGACAGCGCAACTTTGTCGACATACCTATACCGCCAAACAGACGCGAGGCGCCTAGCGTCTGGCTTAGGGTTGTACAAAATAAATAAAAAGTGGATAATATTGATGAATAATATTTCCAGTATTGAAAATAAAGAAAACCTTGGGGCCGAGACTCTGAGCAACAATGCTACGCGCTGTATAGAGGTAAGTTGTTATACGTAATTCTTGTAGACTTGTTACATAAATAAACAAACTACTTAGTTAGTGATGGGCGAAGACAAAATCTCAATACCTACCTATAGATTTTTCTTGCAATATTTATTATTTTCATCGAGAGACAAACACCTTAGTACCGAAATACTTCTCAATTACTTTCTCAAAAGAAAATTTACGTTCAAATAGGTGACGTCATAAAAAAACAATACCTAATGCGTAAAGAAATTATAATTTCTATTCATCAGGAACCTAATATTGTATTAATTCTTTTGCATTTTTTTAAATTTTTAATTATTTTTTATAAAAAAAATCAAGCCATTATCTTTCTTTACAGGAACTAGTTATTGAAAACGACCAAGAGGGAAAGGTGGATGAAATGGAAGTTGGGCGTAGAGTTGTAGACGTTTCTTTTTTTTTTAAAGCTCTTCAGGCCATAGGGGACCACGGTCCAATGGATTGTAAGTTAAGTTACCTCAGTATAATAGGTGAAGTAAAAGTTGGTCTGGACTCAAAACTCATCATGAAATGTAGTATGTGTAGTATGAAATTTACTGTGTGTTTGATTGAAAAGAAAGAAGATAGAATGGAAGTGAATCATCAAATTGTATCTGGTATCATATCATCTGGTGGGAGCTACTATCAGTTAAAAACATTAACTGCCGCAGTAGCCCTACCAATCGTGTCACCTTCATTATACAATGAAATTAATAATACGGTTTGCGATTGGTGGGAAAAGACAGCAGCACATTCCATGGCAGAAGCTGTCAAGGAAGAAGCGGAGTACGCAGTGTCTATAGGTAGTGTTGATAAAAATGGTACACCATTAATATCTGTTGCTGTTGACGGTTGTTGGAGCAAGAGATCTTATGGTAAGAATTTTTCCGCCTTGTCCGGCGCAGCTGCGATAATTGGCATTAAAACTAATAAAGTATTGTTTTTTGGAGTTAAAAATAAATACTGCGTAGTTTGTGCACGAGCCGCAAAGAACGACAGTCAGCCCTCGGAACACCGTTGTTTCAAGAATTATTCGGGATCATCTACCGGTATGGAATCGACCATAATAGTTGAGGGGTTTAAACGTTCCATTGTTGATCACGGTGTAATTTATAATAAATTTGTAGCAGACGGCGATTCCAGTACTTATAAAAAAATATTAGATTCGCGACCGTACGGTAATTTAACAGTAGAGAAAATTGAATGCAAAAATCATCTTTTACGAAACTACTGCAATAGCTTGGAGAAACTGTCGAAAGACACTAAGTATCCTTGCGAATTGCGGAAATTCCTAAAAGAAAGGTATTTGCGTTTAAGAACGGGTGTAAAATGCGCTATTAAATATTGGGGCGATCAAAATCAGTCACTCGAAGAAAAAATAAAAAATCTTAGTGAAGATATCCTAAATGGTCCACAACACGTATTTGGTAATCACCAATATTGCAAGGAGTATTTCTGTAGACCTGATACTCGTCGAATAGAACCTGTTGGGTTGCTTCCAGCAATTGTTGGATGCGGATTAATGGACGCGGTACACATTTTAAGTAAAAGACTGTCATATCATTCTAGAAGTTTAATTCATAATTGTACAAGTAATATAGTTGAAAGTTTTAACGCAGTGATTGCCAAATTAGTAGGGGGTAAGCGTGTAAATTATTCTTCCCGTGGTTCTTATGCGGGCCGATGCGCAGCTGCTGTTGTGTCTTTTAATACAGGATCGATTCATAGTAAAACTCATGAAGTAATATTTAAATCTAGTCCTAATCCTTTGATCGCGAAAGTGGAAAATTGTAATCGTAGAATCCGTTTAATTGCTAAACCTAAATTAAGATTGAAAAAGAGCCACAGCGCTGTATCGAAAGACGCTCACTATGGACCAAACTGCGAATAACCTGATCTGAGTCCAGAATTATATGAGAAAGCCAAGTCATCTTTTTTAGCCGATTTAAAGTTGTCTTGTGCTGAAAGAGAGGAGCTTGAAAGGTCGACCCATTTGCAAAGAAGTAGTTCTGAGTGGATGAGTACAAGGAGAAAATTACTAACCTCATCATCGTTCGGGGAAGTTTGTAAAAAACGAGAGAGCACAAGTTGTGCTGTTCTTGTTCGTAAAATCGTTTATGGTAGTAATATCTCCAGTTTGCCTGCTGTACGGTACGGTATCGAAAACGAAGAAACCGCAATTAAACAGTTAGAAATTCAAGAGAATATTAGTATACAAGGTTGCGGTTTGTTCGTCGACGATCAATATGAATTTCTTGGTACTACACCAGATGGCATTTATGCAAACGGTTTAATTGAAATTAAGTGCCCACATTCTTTAGCTGGCATGACTCTTGATGAAGCAATGGCCAAACATACCTTTTGGGTTAAGGACAAGGCTTCCAAGGGTTATGTCATAAATAAAAATCATAACTGGTATTTCCAAATTCAGGGACAGGTACATATTACTAAAAGAAACGTTTGCATGCTTGGCATCTGGTTTGGTGCTACTGTACCTATGAAAGTTTATATTATAGAAAAGGACGACAAATTTTGGGAGGAGAAAATGGAGATGAAATTAGTTAGGTTTTATTACGATTGCCTACTTCCAGAATTAGTTGATCCTCGGCAGTCACGAAGCATGCCCATTCGTGACGCGCCCAGTATCATAGAGGCTATGAAAGAGAGGAAAGAAAGAGCTTTACGTGTTATGAAAGAGAAGAACGCCTAATGATTTTGAAAGATACAGGTAACTTAACTACCCAGCCAGTCGATTCACGTAAACACGCCAGTCCAAAAGTCGTTTTAACTTAGGAACTTAGAAATCGCCTTTTGGTTTTCTGTTTTAAACGCACTTACTTATCTAGTCTTGGATTGTCATAAATCTTCCAATAGCTCAATTACTATACAATTTCTGAGTTACCTGGTGTAAAGAATCATAAAAATTGGTTCAAAAATACAGCGAATTGAGAATTCTCCTTTTTTTAAGTCGGTTAAAAGGGCTAAATTTGCAAAAAACGAAGTGACGTCACTGCGCTACGGTTTTTATTACTTACGTGAATCGGGCAGCTGGTAACGTTTTCATTCTGATAGGTTTTGTGATAGCCATTGATTTTATCATCAAATTAGCAGAAATCAGAACTTGATCCGTAATCGAATGAAAAACCATTAGAATTTTGAACTCATATTTCGTTATTGTTTAATTACATACTTTTAATTAGTATATTAATAATTTACAAACTTCTGTTAAAATTAGTAAATAAATGAATTATTTACTAATTTTTGTACAACCCTAGCACGCTTTTGAGATAGCGAGTAATGGCGACTCATATTTGTTATTGTGTAGTAAATAAATCATTTTTATACTTGTGTTTCATTTATTGACATTTTTTTTAAAACCCTAGGATTTTTTTTAGATATCGACGAGGTGATCGTAAACAAAAAGTAAGTATTTGAGTTTACGCAATAGGCACATTTCCTTGCGTAGAGATAAACACACTTCCTACTGAATTTGCAATTATTTTATTGAATGAATATTTTACGAATTAGAATAAATTTTGGTAGTGAAATTACAAATAAATAAATAGTTGGAATTTTAGGTAAGTAGAATACGAAAATGTCAGATGTCAAATGATAGAAAAACATAAAAATTGTGTCTCAACTACTCTTATTAATCTATTAAAAAGAATCAACAGCTAGTTTCCAAAAATTCAACGTTATTGTTATGCTGTAAATATTCAAGTTCAATAACAATTTCTCAACGTGGAACGTTTGTTGCAAAACATTTTGAAAATCGCGCTCTCTAGGTCATTCATCCGCCCCGTCGGATGTTACATTAAACTTTGGCGCTGCGGTCGCTCGAAATCGAGATCTCAGGCCAACAATCTACACCCTTAAGTAACACAATTTACGGTTTCTATTATAGGAATATGTATTCAAGAAACACAATTTTCATACATGTTAACATTAGTATCTAGCTAGAGTGATGAACGTTAGCACGCCCCCGGATGCGCTCGCTGCCTGCCTTTGAAGATTTCGAATGGATTTGAAGAAAAGGTTCGGATAATGGGGAGGGATAGGATGAGATGGGAGTGGGCTCTGACATATCTCACTCACTACTTAAACACGTACTTACGGGGGAATAGGATAAAGTGAGAAATGCAGTACACTTTACTGTAATGTACTGTAAGAGAGGGGTAACGTGATCACTACTCAGTCAAGTGCGCCCAGTGGCTGTGGGAATGCAATATGCACCCCCCCCCCCCCCTCTATTAACGCCTGGTCCAGTTATAAACACCTTGACCCATCATCAGTTTACTATTGGTAGACAAATAAATGATAAATATTTATTATTTTTAAATTATTTTATATAAAGTATAGTCCAATTTTTAATTGTATGGAATTCTGTCAATATCATTTTTATGATATTTCAGCTAGTTTTTAATCATTTTGTGTAAAAATTCTTATATCAAGCCAATAAGCAAAATGCAAATAATATATCACTTGCGTTTTTGCTAAATCTATAATTTGGCAGTCTATCTATCTATAATTCTAGAAATTTATCCATAATTTTTGTTGGAAGAGAAATATAATGAAAATATGGGTACTGAGTGTTGGAACACTCTATTCTAAACATAAAGTCATCGACATATAAAAGTGTCCCGGACGCTATCAATTGCATGGTCGAGAGTTTTTTTTTTTATAGAATGGATGCAAGATAAGCGGGCGGGTCACATGATGGTAAGTGGTCGCCGCCGCCCGTGGACACCTGTTAAACACCGTGATAAAGTGTCTTGAAGACCGCACTGTACGTAGCGACTGACATCTGAGTCTATTCGTAGGTTACCCTCTTCTTTTATATCATATGCTATAGTCTTAACAATGATTGTAGCAATGTTGTTGACTCCTTTAACTAATATAATAACTCTTTTACTTCCATCTTCTTATACGTCTTATTTCGGGTAACATGCTTTTATTTTTTAGTTTATTTTATTTAACGATTTATTTTTTATTTAATTATATTCTATTATATCTTAGACTAAAATAAAAAAATTATTTTCTCTATTGACATGCGATACAGCCACCGTACACCGTTATATGCCGTTAAAAAAAAAAAAAAAATAACTTTTTTTCAATTTTTGTAAAAAGTTTCGCTATACGGTGTCTCACACGAAGTTAGAATGATATCGGTCACAATGTATATTAAAATAACTTTAATTACAAAATCACGATTTTACATATTTAAACATATGAAACCACAGTCAGATATTTTTTATGTTATTGGATGTTCTTTCCTTTCTTGTGAGAACATTTTTGTTGTCTGCAAACATCAAGAATCGTCAGAATTCCACGGAATTGGAAATCGGATATAGATTAAATAGATTACCTTTTCCATTGAATTTTAATGGTATTGTCTTCTGTAATCGGTAATTGGGTCTCCACGAATTTGGAGATACAGAGATTCCCTTCCAATTATCATTTGTAGCATTCTGGTGTTGAGATTTGAGTAGCTGTAATAAAATGTTACATGTTGAAAGTTTGAATATAAACTAAAACTAAATATTTTGAGAGAACTTAATTCGATATACAAAAATATTTTGTAAAAAGAAAGCTGGCCAAAAAATGGAATACACGAATATGTTACGTCGCGATGCGTTGTTACGTTTAGTAAGCTGCCAAAATAAACGCCATAATAACAGCTGTGAATAGGATTTTGCAAGGTCGGCGGCGCGCCCGCATACCCCCTGGTGTTGCAGGTGTCCATGGCCGGCGGTAACACTTACCATCACGTGAGACCGCTTGCTCGTTTGCCCTCTTCTCTATAAAAAAAAAAACTGGCGCTGAGCACAAAAGCGAACCGATTATAAACCAATTTATACTTAACTATTACCATGAGGCCGTGTAGTGTTGGCCGGCTATAGAATAGAACCACTCCATTTCTTCTCGTAGGTGTCTTAAAAGGCGACTAAGGGATAATAAAGCAGCTATCACAAACCTCGAGAAGCTACACCACTTATAAGAGAGCGGATTCGCCACCTCGCTTGGCCAGCGTGGCGTTTTAAGCCCATACATCCCTCACGTACAAGCAAATATTAATGAGGCCAGTAAATCACAAAATTGAAATGTCAGTGTATCTTTTTTTTATAGAGACTTTTTATAGACGAGCAAGCGGTCCCACGTGATTTGTAAGTGTTACCGCCGCCTATGGACACATGCAACACCCCGGTGTTGCACTCGCATACCCCCTGGGGTATGCGAGTGCGCCGTCGACCTTGCGAGTTCAGTTATTTGTTCATACTTAATACTACGCTAGGATTTCTTGCATTGTGGATCCAGAGACACCTACTAAGGTGAGCACAAACGATCGAGGTCCCAAAACATTCGTCTACAAACAAACATTTGTCTGACTGCAAATACAACCCAAGAACTTTTAAATTGTAAGCAGGTGCACAGTCAATTGTCAAAAGCTAATGTAGTATTGATAAAGAAAATGGGGGATCCATAGTCTTGGATCTGGATAACAAGTACCCTAAATGTTTAACCCGGCACATTAGCTATGATTGTGCCAAGTTTCATTAAAAACCGTCCAGTAGTTTTTGCGTGATGCACATTGAGACACAAATGTTGTTTTGCGCTCTATATCAATACTGCAATCATTTAAAAAAAAAATTAAATGTACAGACACGACTTTGTTACCGTTTCATTATTGTATAGGAGATAATAGGAATAAATAATAATAGAAAAATGTAAACAGCTTACATATCCTATCGCTGCTTGTATAGCTCGCTCCTCATTGAGTATTGAGTCGGATTCCGGGAATAATTCCTTTTCGTGCTGCGGTATGAATGCTGTGTGTACGTCGCCTGATACAAACGCCTTAACACCGCTCAGTCGCAGCAGGAAGTTCACGTTGGTTTCTAGACCGGCAACCTGAAAAATATGATTTAAAATGAGTTATTTCTCAAAATATTACTTAAATCACTTATCGAGAAAGAAGTACAAATATGAAAAATTATAATCATTTGACGGCGTGAGTAGTATAACTGTATAACTTTAACTAGCCTTTATATTGTCTAGTGCTGGACAATGCCCTCCTCATGCACAATGTCTTGTGCTGGAGGGATATATAGCCTTAAAACGTCACGCTGCCCAAGGGGATTAGCGAATCCACTCTTTTAGAGTTGGTGTAGTTCCTCAGGACTTGTGGTAGCGGCTTTTTTTATCCCTTAGTCATCTTTTACAACACCCACTGGAAGACACGGGCTGGTGCTGTTCTAAAGCTGACCAACACCATACAGCCAAGTGGTAAGTTGTTGTTATTTTAGTTTCATGGCAGAGAATTAATGACAAACTATACTCCGTCCAGTATGTAATTTCTCGATGACAGATCGGTTTAGTGATATCCGAATTGCTTCATACCGATTACCGATTCGATTATCGATACAATTCCATTACAATTTGCATTCGGTTTTACAGATTCTATTTATTAAAAACATTTGTCTTAAATAATTGATTTATTAATCGCAAAATTGTATTTAATACGAAATCAATTTAATAAATCGATTGTATTATTTGTAAACAAACAATAAAATCATAAGTAACAAAATCATAATAAAACGCCGATTTTGATATTCTAGCAACACTGGCTATGGCGAAGCGGCGTCGCCACCACGTTGGTTTTGTTTAGTCTGTCACTGGCAACGATACGCCCGTGCTGTTCGCTGAGTGTTTTTTTCACATTTCCTATATCTGTGTTATTGTATTTGCGCTTCTAAAGTCGAATTGAGTACTTGTGTTCCTTAAAAGTACATTTACAAAATGCCGAAGGGTTTTGGTGCTGAAAGGAAAGGCAAGGTAATACTTTGAAAGAGCAAATTAAACTGGCGGCCCCTTATACCAGTGTCGCAAGGGCGTGAGCGTGTTGCGGCAGCTTTGAATATTAATGCTCTAACTGTGTCGAAAATAAGCACCGAAGTCTACAGCAGCAGCGGCATGGAAACGAATAAGCCTTCTACACCAAGAAACCCATGATAACAGTTGATAGCTTTGATATTCACGTTCTTCACCGTGACTATTAATTACGTTGAGACATTGACATTGAGAAAGAAACAACATTGAGAAAGTTAGTAATCTGTCTGCGTGGTAGGGGCCTGTTCCTAGGCCAGAAGTCATCATTATCAAAGGTTTTGTCAATTTCCTAAATAGTTCGTATTGTACGAGTATATAATATGTATGTATTATAATATGGATGTATGTTATATGTATAGTATTTATTATTTAGGTATATGTGTTTATATGTATTGTATATCTATATGAATATATATTTATGTATTTTATTAATATTATTGTACTATTCAATTATTATACAAATTTTCAGTACGCACCACGGCTACCTTTTTGTCATGATTGACCCATATTTCCCTTTCTCAGGTCTGCTGGAAGATATCTCCGCAGGCGATAAGCTTGCCTTTTGTACATCTTTTCTTTTTCTTCCTTTTTATTTGTTTTATGTGTGTACAATAAATTAAATAACAGTACTATTAAAAATTATTAACTTACTATTAAATAAAATTAATTAACAGTAAATAAAAAATACTGAAAACAATTGGCTTTTCGTATAAAAAATAGGAGACAAGCGAAAGATTTTAATGGCACGCAACCACATTGCTCTTGCACGCTGCAAATTTTTGCGAGAAGCAAAGAATATAGAAGACTGGACAAATGTCATTTTTATTGATGAAAGTTGTCTCAATGCAAACCACACACTGTCAACGACCTGGACTGATGACACTGCTGTGTCCACCTCAATGGCGCCGATGGGAAAGGGAGAAATTATTATATGTCATGCCGGATCATCGGAAGGTTTTGTTGAAAATGCGCTACTCGCATTCAAATCACAAAAAGACGGTCGATACCGCGAAGAAATTAATGCTGAGGTATTCGAAAGGTGGTTGGTTCCACGACTTACTTCTATGGCTGGAAGAACCATCTATTATCGTTATGGACAATGCAACCTATCACTCCTGGCAACTAAATAAAATTCCAAGACATGGCAATAAAAAATCAGAAATTATTTATTGGCTACGTGACAATGGAGAGAATGTGGATGAATCCATGCTAAATGTGGAGCTGTTAAAAACATTGAAAGAAAGAAAACGACAACCACGATATCTTGTTAACGCTAACGCTATATAAGCTAGAGCTTATATGGGCACAAATTAAAGTACATGCCGTCAGAAATAACACGACTCTTTCATTTATGACAAAAACATCCTAGAATTATTAAAGGACTCGTGTGCACATGTGACTACTGAAAACTGGGCAAATGTGGTGGAGAGGACAAAAAGATTAATAATGTCTCGTTGGGACCGTAACATTCACTTTGATGACCTGCGTGAACAAGAATTTATAATAAACGTAAATGAGGACACGTCAACAGACAGTGTCAAGTTCGTCAGACGAAGATGAAATAATTGTCTGACTGTTCAGAATAATAAATAATTATAACAAATTACTTGAGTTGTTTTATTTGCAAATAAGTACCTACCTAATATATTTTCTTCTAAATATACTTTTATTTCAAAACTATTATTTTCGATTTATTTTAAGTGTGATAGCTTATAGTCTGTTATATTATAGCTTATATCATACCACAGAGAGTCATAACTCAGAGAACGTCACTAATTCTTCACCGACTGTCAAGAAATACGGAACTGATAGGGGTGCAAATGTCAAATTAAAAATAACATAGTGCTCGGAGAATAACTATTGTAACATTATCAATCACAATCAAGTAACAGTATAAATAAACAGTGCTAACAAAAATAGGAACAGACAAGTATTTTGTAAATTTTATCAATAGGATTGACTCGCAGTCTTTGTGCCACACACAACTCACAAAGACAGTGCATTATTACAATATACATATGTAAATAGTTAAAACAATTAAGTCAGTATTTATTATAGAATATTTGGGGGGTAGGTCTAAAAGTAGCATGTATTTATTTATTTAAAAAACTTTAGTCAATAATCATACAAAAGGCGAGCCTTGAGGTTTTCTCTACCAACTAACCTGGTTTTACTTAATATTCAGTGAGCTTGACCCTGGTTTTTTGCGTGATATTCAGTGAGCTTCTTCTGGTTTTGCGTGATATTCAATGAGATTCACTCTGGTTTTACCTGATATTCAGTGAGCTTCATTCAGGTTTTACCTGATATTCAGTGAGCTTCTTCTAGTTTTGCGTGATATTCAATGAGCTTCACTCTGGTTTTACCTGATATTCAGTGAGCTTCATTCAGTTTTTACCTGATATTCAGTGAGTTTCACTCTGGTTTTACCTGATATTCAGTGAGCTTGAGCCTGGTTTTGGCGAGGGCCTCGTACCGATCGCGTCCCCACACTACCAGCTTTGCAATCATCGGGTCGTAGTGCACCGACACCTCTTGCCCTTCTCTCACTCCCGTCTCTACCTAGAAATAATGGCCCTTTTAACATTTGTAACTTTATCCGAGATAAGGTGCTTTGTCGTTTCTCCTTTCCTAGACTTTTAGTGACACTTTAGTGGTCTTTAAAAATAATAATATATTTTTATTATTTTATATTAAAAATCAGATGCTAGAACATGTTCTTATTTAAACATAATATGAGGTTATAAATTCTTAACCAATAATCAGGCATTTGAGAAAATGCGTCATCTCTTCTCGTCGACTATACCACAATGTTTGAAGGAGTCTTCAATCAATGCGTCCTGTCCGTAATGACGTATGGTGCCGAAACGTTGTCTCTGATGGTAGGTCCAGTTCACAAGTTCAAAGTCGCTCAGGGAGCGATGGAAAGAGCTATGCTCGGAGTTTCTTTGCTGGACAAAATCCGTAACAAAGAAATTCGACGAATAACAGTTGCCGACATAGCTCAAAGAATCAGTTAGTTGAAATGGCAGTGGGCAGGCCATATACGCCACAGAACCGATAACCGATAGGGGAGACGAATCCTCAAATGGAGACCACGTACCGGGAAAGGTAGTCGCCCTCCGGTCAGGTGGATTGACGACTTGAAGTAAAGTCGCCGGTAGTGGTTAGATGAGAAGAGCTGAAAACTGTGTATGGTGGCGATCCTAGGGAGAAGACTATATCCAGCATTGGACACAGGCTGATGATATGGTAACCACGTCATTAAGTCCATATCGACAGTAAGGGCACTTTGTTCAGATAACGTCAATTTATCCATTAAACTGGTTTTAAATGCGTTAAATTTATTAAATAAATATAAATCTCAAGTTATTTACCCGAATATTGTCCTCAGGTGTGGGTTGCGTGAGTCGATGGAGTGTGCCAGCTCGAGGTAAGAAGCCCGCGGCCGGCTCCTCCGCGTATATGCGACATTCCACCGCGTGACCGCGCCGGGTTATATCCTCCTGCGTTACTGGCAACGGTTCACCGGCGGCCACGCGTAGTTGCCATTCTACTAGATCCGTACCTGAAGTGAAAACGTTTAGGTAACGCATTGACCAACTGAACATATGCATGATTACAAATTATTTGCGTTCATAAACGAGTTATTAAGGTGAACCCCAAATCGAGACTAGTTCTAAAGCGTCTTCGATTTCAGACACAAGCCTGACGCGACTCTCTTTCACTTCGACCCAAGGACCCAAGGAAATGAAAATGATTGTTGCGCTATTTTTGTTTTAGTCGCTAGAATATTACACATTACATATCATCTAGGTCGAGAAGATTTGTTTACAGTATAAAGGGTAAACTATGTAAAATGTACCTATGTATAATCTTTAAATAAATAAAATACAATCTGGCATTATGATCTACGCGCCTCTCTTGTTACGCCCAGTTGAAATATTAGCTCATATAATACCTGTAATCATCTCGGTGATGGGGTGTTCGACTTGCAATCGTGTGTTCATCTCCATAAAGTGGAAGTCGTGCGTGACGCGGTGCAGTATGAACTCGACGGTGCCCGCGCCCACGTACCCGACTGCTTGTGCGGCGCGCACCGCCGCCTCGCCTAGAGATCTGCGCGTCTCTTCTGATAGACCCGGCTAGATACAAATAGAAAAACATTTTTTTCTTTCAGAATGGGAGATTTTTTGTGGACCTAGTGGGCTTTCAAGTTTCAGGATAATTTTAATTTAGGGCCAGCGCAGAAGGCGCTCAACCAGAAAACGAGCAGAAAAAATGAAAAACGAGCCTGGTCTCTTAGGCCGGTTAGTCGGCGGATGGAATGGACCTCGTCTTAGGGTGTTGCTTTGGGAGGGCAGCGCGGGATCACAAGTTGGTGAGAAGTGTCCAGGTACGTACCGATACTATACCGATACCGATACGTAAATATTTTTAGTCGAGGGCCAGACGGTGTGTTAACGGTGTCGTCTTCGCTGGCGGGGACGGTATGCATGTGTAGTGTGAGCGGGCAGTGTAAAAATCGTGTTAGCAGCGGCAATTGGGTCGTTCGCGGTCGTGTAACACATGTTGAGATAGAGGACATAGAGCGTGAATTTAAGAGATATGTAAATAAAATAAAGGTTGGTTTCAGATCTGATTCTTATATTCGTTAAACAATAGGCAAGAATAAATAAGAATAACAATTTCTCTTAGTTTTTTGAAATACCACCCCCCTTCATGGGGACAACCCTCCCAACTGGGCAAAAGCTTTTTTCCAATTACTCAAAAATTACTCGATCGATTTGGATGAATTTTTTTTAAAATTCATTGCATTAAATTATCTAGGCGTTTTTTTTACAAAATTTGCAAATTTCGAACTCCATCACTCAAAAAAATAAAATTTTGAAAAAAAGAAATTTTTTCCAGTTTTTTTAATTTTGGGTTAAATACTACTTTAGCAGCTTTTTAACCACTAAATTTCACTATAATCAGCATCTGACCTCAATGAAGGTCAAAGGTCAAGGTTTTTCAAAATTTTGATTTTTTTTGAGAGATGGAGTTTGAAATTTGCAAATTTTGTAAAAAACCCGCCTAGATAATTTAATTCCATGTATTTTAAAAAAAAAATCATCCAAATCGGTCGAGTAGTTTTTGAGTTATTGGAAAAAAGCTTTTGCCCAGTTGGGAGGGTTGTCCCCATGAAGGGGGGGTGGTATTTCAAAAAACTAAGAGAAATTGTTTTTCTTATTTATTCTTGCCTATTGTTTAACGAATATAAGAATCAGATCTGAAACCAACCTTTATTTTATTTACCATACATATCTCTTAAATTCACGCTCCATAGCTTCTGTAAGTACGGTAAGTAGTGTACGGTGTCACCTAGTCGGGCGACTAGGCCGATTGCGCCTTTATATCACCAGCCATTTTTAAATGTCCATGTATGACGTACAACAGTACAGCTGATTCCTCAATAGTTTTATCGATAGGTTGTAGAAGGTATTGGGGTGGCATCGTGTAGTTGTTTGCAGCGGTAAGGCGGTACCGTGTGCCCGACGCTTAAGATGACGTGTCGTGCAGTATGGATATTAATTTTGTTGATCTCATGAACAATTTTGATCAGAATAAGTCTAAAGTTTAAAATAAATTTGAGTTATAATTATTATATCTAACGTTTTATTGGTCGGAGATTAAGGGTTTTCGTAAACAAACAACAATAAACTTTGTTTACATTGGAATAAGATGAAAAATTCACCAACGCAAGTACTGCCTACGTCCGCTTTAATGCGCTCGAAGACTGGTGAATTTTTGATTTTATTCCAATGTCGACAAAGTTGACCGCGCTGCGCAGTGCTTCGGTTGGTATGCGCCAGCGCTAACTGTACCTATCAAGTTCTATTAAATTATGTTATTGACCTTCCAATAAAGAAAATAAATAATAAATTCTATGCTAGGCTATAAGAGCTACTGAGCAAGTGAGTATGTGTGAGCTTAGACTAGTGTACTGTGAGGGTAAGGCAGTGCAAATCTCACACTTTTGATTTGCCTACACCATTGTTAATTTTTTATAACACAACTAGGACATTTTTTTATGGTACAAGTGTCAAAGATTGACAATTTGTATCATATGTTAGAATTCAAAAACAAAAAGATGAATAACTATAATATATAGAACATGTACAAACCGCAGGTGCTTCTTCAATAATTTTCTGATGACGTCTTTGTACGGAACAGTCTCTTTCAAATAAGTGCACCACATTTCCATGCATATCAGCAAACACCTGAAAATACAATAAAAATTATGTGTGATTTTGTAAAGTACTTATCCAATAACATACAAAGTTATATAATTATGGATATTCAAATTTATCATATTTTCTGTATTAATACATGGTAACAAAAAGGTGAAAGTAGTAAAAAATCAGCCCGTGATTACGATTGGTGTAACCCAGCCAAAATGTGAAGTAAAATAAGTAAATACACATTTTAAAGATATTTAATACGTTTAAGACATTTAAGACGACTGTTTAATATGTATATAAATATGTGTAAAAAGCGTGAGAATCTTAACGTTATAAGGTGGAGTAGTTAATACCTGGACTTCAACATGTCTTGGGTCCGTTATATATTGCTCTAAGAGCATATTTTCATCACCAAAGGCTTTTAGTGATTCTCTTTTTGCTGACTCTAACTGTGGTAAGAACTCTTCTTCTGTCATTGCTATTCTCATACCCTGAAAACATTGAATTTTTTATGATTGACTATATGTAATGTTGCATAACATTATGGATCTGGAGAACAATAAGTGACACTCTGACAATGGGTATATCATACCATATCATCAGCTTATGTATCTACACTGCCGGATATACGCCTGTCCCAAGGCTAGTCACCACACACGATCCTCGGCTCTTGTCATTCAAACATCACTGACGAATTTTTTTAAGTTCGAATCACCAACGCTGTGCTTCCCGGTACGTGGCTTCCATTCGAGTAGTCATCTACCGAAACGAACATCAGTGCTGCGACAAATATGACCTGGTCATTGCCACTTCAATATGCGGATTCTACATAGGTGACCTTAGTTCTTTGGTAAATGTCTTCCTTTTGGATCCTATCCCACAAAGAAACTCAGTGCATAGCTTTCTCCATAGCTCACTGAGTGTGACTTTGACATAAATTAGGCACCTCTTCTATACTCGTAACTTGTCCTTTATTGTATACCCCATTGATAGTCCCTTTTCGAAAACCAACAATTAGTAATTTAATATCTCTACCTTTCCACCACCTCCTCGTACAGCTTTGATCATGAGAGGGAATCCAACCCTCTGTGCCTCTGCCTGTAATCTCTCAATAGACTGGTCTTCACCATGGTAACCTTCCACTATTGGTACCCCAGCATTTGACATTATTGCTTTTGATGTACTGATAAATAAAAACAATATAATTAAGGAATGCATCTGCTCTTACTTTAAGGCATTTATTTATATGTTTATCCGAAAAAAAAATAGATCTATATAAGTAAAAGAGAAATGTGAGCAACTGATGAATTGCCTCATATGATATAAGTTTCAAATAAGATTTTTTGAAAATCTTAACCAAAGTACAGGCAAAGACGGGGTGGGGTATACTTTAATCTACGAGAGTCAAAAATTATCTAACTTTCATCATAACCACACATTTTAATGTGTGTGTGATATTCATCATTTTAAAGTTGTCATACTGCCTTCTATAATAATAACTTTAAGATGCAGTTTGTATCAAGAGGGAACAACAAGCAAGGTCTAGTGGGTCTATATACAACACATTTCTCTAGTGGGAAGGTGTAGAAAGGGGGTGAAATTTATCATAGACTTTTATCACAATATGAGGACAGTGCCTTGTCACGTAAAAGTGTTTTTATGTGGATCGAGAAGTTTTAAAGTGGCCGGATGAGTGTCACGTACGAAGAGGGTGCAGGATGTCCATCAACCTTCACCATGGACAACACTATTCAGTAAGCTCGAGAGATGGTTTTGGCAGATAGGCGAGTTACCATCAATGAGGTAGCATCCTCTTTGAACATTTGTTTGGGCTGCTGAATGTTTTGTGAAGTCATCGATTTTCCACAGACGTAGACGTGTAGGAAGCAGTGCAAAAGTGGTATTGTGACCAACCGTAAACCTTCTTGGAAGGATATACAAGCTTTTGGACCGCTGGACCAAGTGTATTGACAAGAGAGGAGACTATGTTGAAAAATGATGTACATACTGAACCCTATTTTTGTGTAAATAAATTGTAGAAGGAAAAGTGTGGATAATTTTTGATTCGCCATCATAGTATAACCAAAAAGAAGAGCATTCATTATTGCTATGCTATGGTTTTTATTTAAAATACCTTTTAATGCCCATATCTCTAATAGCAGAAGGTGGAGGGCCAATAAATATAACACCTTCATCTGCACACTTTTCACAAAACTCGACATTCTCCGAGAGGAAGCCATAGCCAGGGTGTATGGCTTGGCTGTTGGATCTCTTGGCCACCTCCAATATCTTAGATGCATTTAGGTAACTTTGTGTTGATGCTGCTGGGCCAATGTGATAAGATTCATCAGCCTAAAAAGTACAAAAGTATTATAAAGTTAGTTCACGAAAACTAGAATATATGAGTAGTCCATTTGCAGAAGTTGCTAGTTTGTCAAAACTAAACTTGCATAAAAGGGAAAAAATACTGTAAGTATTGAATTATCTAGGAGTGCTAAAAAAATAAAATATCATTGTTACAGGGGTAGTTTATGGTTACAAGTTCAGGAAATAAATAAAAATAGTTTAATTTTCTAATGTCTTTTTATCATATTAGAAATTCCCACATAAGCTCAATACAGTAAAAAAGTCAAATAGTGGTATATGCAAGTGGACTATTCTTATGACTGTTCACATTAATCTCAAGTCTAGACTAATAGATTAATGTCAAGAATTATTTTTTCTCCTACTTGCTCGGAAATGGCTTCATTATTTTAAAAAAGGAATACTTCAATTTTCTCTTTTCTGTATGCACGCCAGCAATTTCCAACACGACAATAATAAAGATTGCTGGACAGTGGCGAGGTTATTTTTAGTGCACACTAACATAAATTAGGTTTTTTTAGGTACACAATATTTAATATTATAAAGGCTGAATGTGCATTTCTTTTCAAAAGTTTAAAAAAGTACGACCGCACGCAGTCGAATTGGCGGGAATGAAAATCAGATACCTACTCTGTATTGCGGATGTTATGTTCTCATAAGTTTATGACAATTTTAAGTTGTCTAAACAATGAGTACCAGTTCCTTGGAAAGTGAATTAGATTTAACTCCTCCAGACATAGCTGAAGAAGCAAAGATACTTTCTGAAAACCTGTTACCACCAAAATCGAGAGAAAAATATGAAAAGGCATATGAAGATTTCATCAAGTGGAAAACTGAAAAAAAAGCGAATTCTTTCTCAGAAACTTCTGTTTCTTGAATTAATTTGTATAGTTTCCTTGCAAATTAGAGAAAAATACTATTCAAGTCTCAGCCGAAATAGCAATTAAAGGCCTCGTTTATTTAAATCACTTTGTAAGTAAGGACTTGGCTTTGCCTCGTCCTTCCAATATTACTTGACCGTCAATTGCTTTATTTCGGGCCTGGACAGTAATGTACTATTATTTTATTACACTCTCATCATTGTTTAGATTATTTATTATACATTTTAGTACATAATTATGTAAATTGTGGCATTATGTTAGAAAAGGACCTGTCAGTTCTAATTTCCAGATATTGAGGATCAAAAATAATAATATTTTATTAGCTTCATTTTAAAAAAACAAATGTTATAGCATTTTTTATATTTAAACAGTATTTTGAAAGAATGAAATTTTAAATTACAGAATGTTAACCACCATAACAACAAGGTCCATGCTAAGATAACATCACAAATGATTGTATAAATAGTTCAAAAATATTTTAACCAGATACCATTTCAACATGCATTGCATGTTTGTCTGCATCTGAATATACAGCTACAGTCCTCACTCCCAGCTTGCGGGCTGTTCTAATCACCCTACATGCTATCTCCCCTCTGTTAGCAATTAAAATTTTATCTATGTTCCTTCTTTGCACTTCACTCTTAAGTTTGTGTTCATGGATGAATCTTGCTGGATATTGCAGGTTCAAAGAGTTACTGTAATTGTACAGATGTCAAAATTAAATTAGGCAATGAATGTCTTCTTTGGATTACTTGTTCAGATATTTTGTAGAGCATTATAAAGCTCACTGACAATTCTGATTTTTAATTAGAAAAACGATCTGAGTGCATTATGATTTCATTGGTTTCAATTCAATAAGGGAATACATAAATTATATATAATTTCATAATTACTTACTAGATTTTCTTTAACTGTCTCATATACGACATGGTTACAACATAATATGTCCACTAACTAATAAGATAGAAATTAAATCATTCTTGTTATCTACAATAAGTAGGTATGTATAGTGATTGCATACGTAGCGCGCCCCCCTGGCCTAGCATTGGAAAGCTGATAACGCTATATAACGTGTGATAATGAAAAAATAATTAAATACAGTTGAAACTTATCATTGTTTATCATGTCATTAGTTTATCGGTTGGCCGGTTAGAAACTTGGAATTCACGCCGCTATAAATGCGTATTCTATGAACATCTGTGCTGTGTAATAATAAAGCACCTAAGGGGGTAATTTACAATGATTTTCATTGTAAAAATGTATACAGAGTAAGAGGAATTCGACTATAATAATATAGTTTAAGGTATTGTTTGATTTCGTTTTAATTTTGTGCTATAAACTATAATATATAAAAAATAATATAAAAAAATACTTTTGACAAGTGAAGTTTTTTTCCTTAATGTATGGCATTGGTGCAATTAGCACATTCTGCCGGTGTCAACTTTTCTTCGTCAGTCAAAACAATTCAAAACATCTTGACAATGTCCAGTCACGTCGCGTTGTAGCAAGTCAAGAGTCGCTTAGTAGCGATATTTTTAGTAGGTTTACTGTGGACAGACTTAAACCAAAGATATTATAATATACTACGTATAGAACAAGATTGTGCACTCATGAATGAAAGGTCGAGCTGAGCGAGATAGCGCTTTTATGGTGTGCGTCCTACTCTACTAGGCTGACTACACGATTTGGTTCTGTGAGGATAATTTATAGTTGACCAGACTTGGCCCGCGTGGGATTCGCATATCACGCTCCCTAGGGAACTCTTGTAGCCTATGTTCATCCCAGTTCCTTAAACTATATCCCAGCAAAATTTAATTATATCGCTTGAGTTGTTTAGCCGTGAAAGCGTTACAAATAGACATACATTCAAACACACTCATTTTCGCATTTATAATATTACTAAGGATAAGGATTTATTTATTTAGTAGTTAGCAAATTAGGTTACAATTTTAGCACCATTTCTAGATCCGAATGTGCATTTAAACAACATCTGGGTGACTTGGTGTTGCAGTAGCAACCCAAAAAGGCCGGAGCCTGTGGTAGGGTTAGCTACACAATTTTAAATTACTTTATTTTACTCTACACTAGCGCGGTGTGTAACACTAAATAAAATTTGTATATTAATAATTAAAAAAAAAAATTTAAGCATGCAGTAAGTAGTATAGTTAGAAAAAAATGTATTCCGCGAGTATTTTTATGGATGTATACGTATGTAATTATTATTATTATATTTTTATGGAGTATTTATTATATGAGGTGTAACAAAATTAACTGACCATACTGAAACAGGTGATAGTGCTGCTCATATTGAACAACTTTCCCCAAGGTTTTGTATCAGATGTTGTGGCTTTGAGATGTATATCTGATATAATCTGCACTAACTCATTTTCAACAGAACATGAGTCCATGTTAAACTGACTTGCTATTTCAGTAGCTAATTCCTCAATGTTTCTACACGAAAAAGGATAACTCATAAATGATGCGATATTTGCCAATTTACTGAAATCATAAAAACGTATTTCGAATTGGCCCAAAATATTTGATAATTCTGCCTCATAAATATCATAATTTAATTGAGGAATCCTTGCTTTCAAAGACGGAAAATGTTTCAGACCCTTTCTTTTCAGTTGATCTATCATAAGTTGCAATTTACTTTTGAATGCGTTTATTGCGCTAATCATCTCAATAACAGTTTTTCCTTTACCTTGAAGCTCCAAGTTAATGGTGTTTAAATGCATTGTGATGTCTGTCAAAAATGCCAAATCAGTCAGCCATTTTCTGTTTTTCAGTATCTGAGTCTCATCACCTCTTTCCACCAGTCTCATCACCAGAAAAGCTTATATTTTGGGACAATAATTCTTGAAACCTTTCTAGGAATTTTCCGCGAGTCAACCACCTGACGTTCGTGTGAAGAACTAAATCAGTGTGTTCAGCTGACTCACTATCTTCCAACTGCAATTTAAAGAGCCGTCGTTGCAAGCTACGTGCACGGATGCAATTCACAATTTTTATTGCAATGCCCATAATCTCCTCCATGTTTAGAACTTTTGAACACAAAACTTGTTGATGTATAATGCAATGGAAGGAGAAAAATGAAGGGAAATCGTCATTAGCTCGACACAATGCCACAAAACCGTTTTTGTTTCCAGTCATTGCTGGTGCTCCATCGGTTGTAATGCACACTAGTTTATATATTGATAGCTTGTAGTTTGTTACAAAATTGAAGAAAACGTCATATATATCTTCGCCACGGGTCTTTCCTTTCAGAGGAATCATTGTCAAAAACTCTTCCTTATATATCCTATATATCGGTGGATTCATCGAACTGTAAAGAAAAGTATGTACATTTCATGATATCATGTTTTAGTTTATCTGCCATGTCCTGACTCATGACTTCGACACGCCTTGTGACAGTCGGACGAGATAACTGAAGTTCTCTAATAGCAGACATAATCTCTGTTTTATTTTTAAAATCTCCAAATAAAGTCTCACCCGCTTCAATAAATGCTTCCTTCACAACCGATCCACCTTCAAATGGTTTCTTGTGTTTCGCCAATATATGAGATATTTTAAATGACGCGATCGTTGCAGCTTTTGATTGTTTGGCTGGTCTTGTGAACATGGTTTTTTCTTTTTTCAAACAAGTTATCAAATCACGTACTTTTCGGTTTCTTAATTCACTCTGTGACGGAAAATCCTTTTCATAGTTTTTATGATGCCTCTCTAAGTTCCCACGCTTAGGTATTGCAACTGATGCACGGCAAATGAGACAAATGCACTTATCCTTTACCATACAAACGAAAAATTCTTCCTGCCAATCGTTATTAAAATGATACGTTTTACTTTTCTTCGCCGCACTCATTTTGTACTATTTATTAATAAACTTTGTATCGACGAATCGCCTTCAAGTTACAACTCAGACTGACTCCTATTCCTGCAGGCGCAACTTTTATATCGGCGCGAACGAAGTCTCGAATGTTCCCGCCAAACACGCCGCCCGAAGTTTCTAGAAAAATCGGCGGGAATCCAAAATGCGGCTTCTCTTTGACAAGTACCGCGCGTTCCTTTGGTAAAGCCGCCTTTTGCCGCTAGTGGGGGGGGGGGGGGGGGGGGGGGGGTGTATTACGATAAAAGAAAGTGATGAAGGGGTTATTCTGGCCTAATTGTGGATCGAATAAATTTTAATTGTTTATTCATTACATTTTGTTTTAATTACCTACCTACTAAAACAAAATCTGTGAATAGTTCTATATCGGATATTTTTTCTCTAGATCGACTCAAAAAGCACTCGCGATCGACTTATCGATCGCGATCGACCGTTTGAGCACCCCTGGTCTACGCGTTGTCAATAACAACAGCAGTTTATAATGATAACAGGATAATTGAGTGCTCAATAATGTGTTATTCGTTGTGTCAAAATAAATGCATTACATTATCTATTATTGTAATAACGACCATTACTAAGCACCAGCCATTTCCAAGGGAGGGGAAGGGACGTCTACCGAAGGTGTTTTTGACGATTAAATTATGTGTATTATAGGTCCCTAGATTATTGCTAGTTCGTGTTCGGATAGAGATGTGTCGGTGCTTTTGGTTTATTGAAAGAAACATTAACAGAAAATTGTCTTAAGAGCGTTAGCAAGCGGAAATTCACATGTTTTGGAACGCTCACATGAACTTTGACAGTCAGTCAAATAACGTTGAGTTTGATTTGAATTATTTCGTTAATTTTATTGATATGATATTTTCAAATCCATGGTTGATTTTAATTTGCAATAGAACACCACTATGAAAATAGAGCCTTATTTATGAATAATCAATAATCAATCTTGCCTGTACAATGGGTATAAAAGGCTTGTGGACTGTTCTGACCCCATATAGTGAAAGGAAATCTTTGCATGAAGTAAGAATTGGTTGTTGGTATTGACTTAATTTTACCTTAAAAATCATAATGGAACGGAATATAATGTCTTACAGATTAGAGGAGAAACTGTAGCCGTAGACCTGTCAGGATGGGTTTGCGATAGTCAAAATGTCACAGAATATTATATTCAGCCAAAATTATATTTAAGGTATTTAACAATCCAAATATTGATTTTCTTTTATTGATGGACTTTTTGGTGGAACCCGAGAAGTAAGTGTTGTAAAAATTGTATATTATGTAATTTGTGGTTTAATAGTGATAGTTTATTAAACTTTAAATGCCTAAAGCGTGCACCACGAGCAGGAAGAAATTCGGTCATTGTCATGAGGTCACCCAAGACTGGACGGTGAGAGATTTGTATTAAATCGTTGATTCACCTACTACTTTACTGGAACCCTCATATTAAGGTTCAATAATATGACGGCTCTAGTAAAGTGGCTGGTTTATCAACAATTTCATACAAATCTCTTTTCTCCTTCTAATCTTGGTTGATGACCGAATGTCAATGTCCGAAATTCTTCCTGCTCATGGCATCTGCTTTAGTGTTAGTGCATAATGTTTGTGATAATTAAATAAAAGTGTGAGATTGCATTTTTTGTGTTCTTCCAATGAGTCCAACTCTGTCTTCAGTAAACTTACACTTACTGTAGTAGATTTTTTAAAAAATAAACCACATCACATTGTTTTCACATGTTTGGTAATTTTTATTGTATTTTTTTAGTTTCCCCTCATTTATTATTCTTAGTTTTTGTAGATAGTTGTACTTTCGTATCTGTTCACTGTAATTCTCAAATATTTTTTAAAACAAAAAAGTGCATAGGAAATCTTTAATTAGCAAAATAATTGAATTTTATCTATTGTAGGAAGAATTATTTGCAAAAAATACAAAATCTTTAATATCTCTGAAACTATCAACTTTGGACCAGGGTATGTAGTAGTAAAAAATAATTATTACACTCCACACAACCACACCCTGAAAGGAACTGTTATATATATATATATATATATATTATATATATGCACACACGCATATATGTGTGGGTGTGTGGCTATGCCAGTGTCCAATTTGATTATTTTACATATATATTGATTTTCAGGAATCTGTTCTTTAGAACAATATATTTGTTATTGGCTGATATAGTTCCAATATTTGTCCTCGAGGGTGATGCTCCAGAGGTGAAAAGAGATGTTATGGCAGCACGCAATGCTGTGCAGTTTTGTGGTGCTGCACCACGAACTGACACAGCTACTAATAAGAGACCCGATGTAGCACGAAAGAGATTTAGAAATGTTCTTCTAGAAGTATGTCATTTATTTATTTAAGCTTTAATGTACAAAGAAACATGATGAACAATACACCTAGTGGCATTCTCTGCCAGTCAAACTTTGGTTAAACAGAAATATAAAGGGTGGTGCATCATGTAATCAATACAAATGTCTACAAACAATACACATATAATACCTAGGTACACTAATATATAATATATATTATATGTATATTGATAAACATATGTACTTTTATATATTATAGTCATTATGGTATATATTAGGTAGTCGGAAAAGTTCCTGGCCTTTTTATAGTGAAAATAATAAAGACTTATTTGTATTCCATAAATATCTATTGAACGCAATATTGTCCATTTAACTCTACTATCTTTCATTTTTCTGGCAGAGCCATTATCCTATCGCTATAAAATTTTTGGGGTTTCTGAGTGAAAAACTGATTTAACGGATTAATGATTTTATGATAATATACAGATTTCTCTTGAATGTAATTTTGTAAAGAGCGGTATAAATTATAATCCCGAAGGTGCTGTCTGTACTGTATGGAGGATGCATTAAAACTTCCTAGCCATGGTCCATCAATTTTTGTTTAATCATCAAAAATGTATACAGTCGAGCATTGTCGTGATGGAAAACTATATCTTTTCTATTTATTAATTCTGGTTGTTTTTCTTCAAGTGCTTGTTTCAATTTTACTAATTGCTGACAGTAGATGTGTAAATTAATATTTATTGATATTAGGTCTGGAACATTTGTTACACTTCATAGAACAAACAACTCTGACAAATCTGTTAGAAATAGATTGAATATACTTGTTTGTGCACATTGTTCATCTATTATAGTAAAATCCATAATTTTTAAAATGGCTTCAATTTCTGTGTCTGCATCTCTAGCACATGGTCTTGGTCCTGGAAGTTTCTTTACAATATTTTTTTCTAGTCTTACACAACTGTGAAACTTCTGATGTACACCAAATAGTTTCTAAATCTTTTCCGAGTACAAACTCTTGTTCCGCTTCCAATTCGTAATCTCCATTCTCACTGTCATGAGAATGGTCATCAAACTCAATATTTTCTTCACTCAAGTCATTTTCGCTTTAACTTAAATCACTTATTTCACTTGTATTATCCTCTTCAAGTTGTTCAAGATAACTTACTATTTCACTATTACATAATGGACGTGACATTGTGTACTAAAAAAAAGTTATATTATGGTTGAAAGAGAAAAAAATGTTACACAAAAATGCGCGTGTTTTAAAAAGTACAACGTACGCGCCGATCGAAGTATGACTCACAATTAAACGAGCCCGCGATGATTTGTTGTGATACTGTCGTAGTTGTGGGGAGACTTCAACAGAAGATTTACTTATTTAAAAACTTTACTTATTTTAATTTATTTAAAATTTACAACTACGCGCATGCCGGAAGGTTAAAAGAAGTAAAGATATAAAAAAAGGTAGTAATTACGCTAATATGAACGAAGTATACATATAAAATAATTTGTATACTATCTAAAAACACAGGTCAATCACAGTACCTAATACAATAGGCATGATGACAGTATCAAAGAATTAAAGAATAAATGATTTTAGAGAAAAAAATATGTTGAAAGAATTCTAATAAATTAACCAGTTTTAATGTAAACATTGAGATTAATAATATTTTCAATAAAATAAAAGTATAAAATACTGCATTCGGCCATGTTAATTAAAACGCCAATCAGAGCGAATGACGTCACGCCTCAGTGAACATCACCGTGTCGCTTGAACTTCGATTGATTTACCTACCTACGTTTACCTAGGTGTTACGTCACAAGCGACGCCATGACACCTGCGAGTGATTTCGCGCATAATTCAAAGTAGATAGAAAAAAAATGCATAATTTGCGTTAAAACTTATTTTATTGCTGAAATAATGTTATTTTCGGAAACAGTAGACTTGAATCTACATTATAAAAGCGGATTTCAAAATCCGTCATCATGCCTATTATACAATTATTGTTTTAATCTTCCTATAGGTACTTTGTAAGATATCTTATATACATATAACTAATATTTTAATTTCAATTATCACAGTAATTATTATTGATAATCACATAATTATCAAACCAGCGATTAATTATTTTCTGACCATTTCTAAAAAATTACCCACTGTTACACAAGTACATTCACAAGTTTCATTTGACATTCTCGAATGAACTGGTCCATGAGAATATATTTCTTCGGTCGCTCTTTGGAAGTCCCTTTTTTACTTGTGCTTGTTTCACATTATTATAGGAAGAGTTTTCTATTAATTTCTCCACACACCACTCAGGAATAAACTTACTTTTTGGCCATTGTTTCTCCACGTGCGTTCTAAATTGTAAATAGAATGCACCTTTGGTGGATTTCCTAGTAATATAAGCCCAACCATTCAATATTTCCGTTTCTGGAAGCAGATGCAAAACGGTGATCAGAGCTACTTCTCGTTTTTTCATAATATCAGGCGACTTCTTCTTAAGTCCCAACTTTTGAGCTTTGTCCCAAATACTTTATTAAAATGAATATAGCACTACAACTGTTGAAAAAATAATTTTATTGCTTTCATGGCTGACATTTCAAATTCTGTCTTCTATGTTTTAGGACACCAGTCAGGTATCTATGACTGTATCAGATTAAATAAAATGATATAAGAGTTTGTGTCTCTGCCGCTCATGAGAGTATATATTAGTGGGAATATATTTGTGCTATTTCTTTCAACGAGAAATATTTCTTTTCTCCTTGTCCCCCACTGGGGCCGTAGAGGTAGGGAACAACGGGAATAACCCACTTTGACTTTGATTATCTCAGTTCAGTGACATTCTTCTATCGATTTATGTAGGCTTGATTGGCGGCTTTATAATTGTCAATTTTAAAAAATGGCGGAAATTACGTATGCCACTTAGGTCACATCTTTCTTTTTTGGGGAAAATATCAAACTTAGAAAAGTCATAGAACAAAAGTTGTTAGTCTTAATGTAGTGTTAAGAGGGTGTTGGTATTTTATATTTAACCCTGTATGCATGATTTTAGAGCGGTGATTTCAAATTCTCGACCCGCATCACTGAGTTCCTACTTAACTACAGGTTTTCAAAAATTGTCACTAGCTTGGCGGTGAGAGGAAAACATCGTGAGGATACCTGCATGATCTAGAAATAAGAAAAAATCTGGAGTATGTGTATCCACCAATCCGCACCGGGCCCGCGTAGTGTTAGTGGTTTACAAGGCGAGGCCTGTGCCCTGCAATGGGATATTAAAGGCTGATACCAGATATATTATAATTGTCTTAAACCAAGGGTTAAAATTATGTGTATCGTGTAAAGTGAAAGCGAAGTTTTTTTCAAATACTCTTTTGAGAAACAAAACAATTAGGTACCTACTAGGGATTGGGAAGTCTCCACATTTTCAAAGTCCCCGGACACGAGACGGGTCAGGCTCGAAGTCCCGAGACGCTCCGGGACTTCGAAATAAGATTAATGTAGAATATATTTTCGGTGAGATATATCAATAAAATATTCATTTATAGTAAAATCAACATTTAATTCACACAAATAAAACCAAATTCTAACATTTGTAGCGTTAATTAAATCAATTCTCAAAAAATATTAATAATCAACGATTAATAACTGATCATAAATAGCCAGTTTAAGAAAATCAACGTATATTAAACATAAATAAAACCTTCTAAAATATAATATACTAAAATTCTAACATTTCTAATTTTAATGTTAGTTTAACTAATTCTTCTTTAATTGTCATAATCACAGAATTATTTCTGTTAAGAAATTACCCGTTAAGCTAACAGATGGCGTTGATATCAGTGACAGAGCGAAGGAGCGGCGCTAATAAAACGTATTATGATGACCTTTCGTAACGAAAATTATTATAACATATATGAACACTGTTCATATATGTCTCGACTCGAGTCTCGACTCAAAAGTTCCGGGACACAAGACGTGTAAATTTGGCTAAATTCCAGGGACTTCGAGACACGAGACGTCCCGGGACCCAATCCCTAGTACCTACTAAAATGTATAACTAAATGTTTTTTTGTAATCTACATTTTAGTGCGAGTCTCTTCTAAAATGTATAGGTGTGAGATGCATCAAGGGCAATGGAGAGGCAGAAGCAACCTGTGCGGAGCTGAATAGACAAGGTGTTTGTACTTAATTCTTTATTCATAGAATGTAGATATATTGAATATTATAATAGCGTATTTAATTATTTAAAAAAAAATCACTTACAGTAGGTACTAAATAATAGATAAACTAGAAATATCTTTAAAACTAATTGAGATAAATGGCTTAGAAGTCACATGTTAGATGGCTTAGAAAAGGATGGAAATACTGTGTATGGAAATACTGATACATCACTCCTCAGTTATACAATAATAGGAAATTCTTGAAAATTAATTAGAGTAGCTAATAATTACAATAGTTCTAATTTATATAGAAATTTGTTTCCAGCTTTATAATTGGTCTCACCCTATCTCTTCACGTGGGTATCCTTAAAGATGGCTAAGAAATAACAAATATAACAAATCCACTACCACAATCTTTGAGGAATTAGACCACCTCTAACAGAGTGGACTCACCAACCTTCTCACCGTGGACTCGCTGTGATATTTTAGGGCCATACATCCTTCATGCATAAAACAATGTGCACGAGGAGGCTGGACGATAAAAAGGCTCAGTATTATTCTTAAGAAATTAAGAAATTATTAATATTAAGAATTTTACTTATGATTTTGTGATTAATAAATAAATTTAACAATAAAATACTTTCCAGCTGGTAGATGCTGTTGTGTCTCAAGACTCTGATTGCTTTGCGTATGGGGCATTGCGCGTGTATCGCAATTTTAGCGTGTCCAGCTCAGCCGGCGGCGGCGCGCTGCAGGGCTCCGTCGATTGCTACGATGCTGATAAAATGTACCAACATAATGGTATGTTAAACAAAGTGTTATTGGGATAAAAATTTAATTTAAAATTAAAAAAAAATCCCTACACAAATGGAATTCTATGATACCTTCATTCATAACGGTGTATTTGTGCAGTTTACAAAAAAATCATCATTTGACACCTACTTTACTATTCTACGCTGTAAAATTGTCATGTTTTATACATACAAACATTTCCAGAAAAGTTTTCTTTTCAATAGTACGAAAATCTGACCATCATCAGAGATAGTGAGATCACAGACAGTCAGACATACGCATCAAACTCCTCGTTAACCCCTCTCGTTATTGTGTCAGTGATTAAAAAGGATTAAGGTCTATGAATCGATGTATAAAATAATGAAAAGTTGAAAGCCCCTTTAAAGTCCATGTATTACTTCTTGTGCGAGTCTTGCATGAACGGATTAAATGACCTCGATATTACAAAGAATATTGAAATACAAAAATATTAAAAAAAAAAATCATATAATAGATATAATTTTGCTACTTGCATTTTTAGGCTTTGGACGCAACAAGATGGTGGCCTTAGCTCTCCTATGTGGATGCGATTACGGCCCGGGTGCTTGTGGATCTTCCATTAATACAGTCGTCTCTTTCTTGCACACAATTCCTGACAATGATATTATATCCAGGTAAGTACCAGTTATTCATTGAGGTACACTAAGTCTCCAGGAGAGGTTTAATTGACTTTTTTTTGTTAAAACCTATTAACATTTTGATGTAGTAACCACAGCATAAAATTTATGACTGCATAAACTTTCCCCTACTGTGTGGCCAACGAAGGAACTTAGATGTTTCTTCAAGTATTTCATTGATAATTTGTTATTATGAACAGCATAATGATTGTATACATTTGTGACTTTACAATCAACTCTGTCCATTAGCCCATGCAATGACGAACAGTGAAAGCGATCGGCGGAGTCACAGTCTACTACTACTACCATGGGCGTAGTTATGGTGGGACAAGGTGAGGATGGCATAGGATCTTTCGTTATTCTTATAAATAACAGACTTTCCGCATTATACAATCTCTATTTAAAATTATAAGAAAATTGTTTGGTTTGCCCCTTCCTGGAGAAATTTATGACTACGCCTTTGACTACTACTCTACAACTACTGATTCCTTTTCATCGATACCAGATATTGATGAGAAGGAAAGAGTAGTAGCAGGAGTCAAAATAGAAGGTGGAAGAATAAGATTATGGGGGTGGGAGTAGTACTTGGACTACTTTGACTCAGGATCGTGAAATGTGGCGGAGGTTGGAGAAGGCCTTTGCTGGAAAGTAACAAATAATAGTAAATAGTAAAGTCGTACGAGGGCCACACTGAAAGCTTCCGGAATGAATAAGAAAAAATTACAATGAATGGCCAACAATCAATTTATTGTTTTTAAAATATTTTCCGTGAGCGTCAATACACTTTTTATATGTTCTTTTTCATAACATTTATTCCACTCCACCGTGGTGACCTCGGAAACATGTTTTTCATACTCTTCGACAGCCTCCTTTGGCGATGAAAATCGTTGACCGCGTAATTGGTTCTTAATTTTTGGAAACAAAAAGAAGTCACAAGGTGCTAAGTCGGGACTGTATGGAGGATGACTCATGAGTTCTACGTTTTTCGCCTTCAAAACGTCGTTTGTCTCTTTGGCCGTGTGAGAGCTGGCATTGTCATGGTGCAAGATTATGCGGCCTTTACGGTTGTTTTACGGACTTCGTCAATAACTTCCGGCAAGCAAATGGCCGTGTACCAATCACCATTCACGGTACGACGATTCTCCAGAGTAACAGTAGCCACGTGTCCAGTTTTTCTAAACAAAGAAGTGATCATCTGCTTCATGGCACTTTGCAAACGCGCCACTTTGGTGGGGTTCCGCTCATCTTGAAAGACCTAAATGGTCGATTGTTGCTATGTTTCGCGGTCGTAGCTGTAAATCCATGTTTCCTCACCTGTTACTATGTTCCACACCAAATTTAACGCCCCTTCGTTGAATCTGGCAAGCATGGCATTGCACCAAGTGACGCGTTCCGTTTTTCGAGCCTCGGTCAAATTGTGTGGGATCCACCGCGAGTACAGCTTTCGCACAGCCAAATGTTTGTGTAAGATTGATTGTATCTGACCGATATGCTGATACGATATAATGCCCGAATCTCAGCGAAAATTTACAAAACAAAATGTAGCTAAAAGGAACTCTTGACGTATCATGAGAAAATTCGGTAGGGACCTATCTAAGTCCTACAATTTGCATCCATAGGGAAGGATCCATAAACCACTACAAACAGTTCAAAATTCCAACCAAACCCAACCAACCCACCCCCCTCCTTGGTGGAGGTACCCTGACCTTGTATAATATTAATCAGGTTTAATTCATTATTGGAAAAACAATCCTTTTGTCTTCCACCGCTGGAGATGTAGACCCATCATCCTCATGCACATTGTTTTGTGCATATGGTATGTATGACCTTAAACTGTCACGTTCTCTTTTAGAGGCGATGCAGTTTTTCAGGGCTTTGTTATCCTTTAGTCGTTTTTTACGACACTTACGTAAAGAGAGGGGTTGGTGCTATTCTTAAGCCAGCCGACACTACACGGCTAAGTCTATCTAAATTTTCATTAATCTATATAAATAATGAACAAAAGCCCAATGATAATAAGTTTTTAACTCCATAGGTTGATATCTTGGGTGGATGATCCAGAGCATTACGAGAAACAATCTCGTTGGGTCGGCGTGCCGGGTCGATGCGACTACTGCGGCCACGCGGGTCGGTCGCACGCCAAGAACGGGTGTGCGGTGTGCGCAACGCATCATGGTTGCAGTGACTTGGGACACAAGTATGTATTATTTATAATTAAAATTACCTACTTATTCATTTTTATAAGTAGGTGTAAGTATGACTAGATCACTATCATTTATAATTTGCAGCTTTTTCACATCTCTTACTAGATATAGGCCCATTCCAAATATGTCCACTTCTATTTACGATATGTTTTTCCAATCCGCTGAAGTCAGAGGTCGTTATGTGTCTGCGTTATAGCCTTTACATCATCGGACTATCTTGTCGGGTGCATCAATGCTTCTGTTATGTAAGCACATTCTCCACAGCAGGCCTACACACCACACCCTATGTGACCGCTGCGATTACGCTTGCCTGTGTTGTGTTAGCACGCACACACGCGGCTGCAGTATCATTATCTGAATTTATTCACATAATCTCTATAGTACTTGTATATATCAGAATATATAGTATTATATCACGAGAATTTGTAGTGCTGGGCGTTCGCATTATAAGACAAACAAGGCATAAAGAGTGGGAAGATACTTTATGTTTGCTCCTATTACAAGATATTTGGTATTTAGGAAATGAGAGACATATTGTAAAAACAACAAATGTTTCCAACAACTTAAATTTTATAATATCCACCCATGTTAGCGTCTAATTGATTTTTCAAGTTTTCAACAATTTGAATTTAATTAGCTGGCTTTAGAATATCTCATCCCCATCTCATGTCCTAAAATACGACTAAGGCATATCAAAGCCCCTACCAAAAGCGCTGAAACTTCACCACCTCTAAAAGAGTGGAGCGTTTAAGGCACGCACCCCTCATCCGTCATGTACGAAACAGTGTGCACCAGGAGGCCGGTGTCTAGCAGTGAACCATATAAGAGCTGAATACGATTACGGAATTTAATAAAATCCAGCCATGTTATCTGCTTGTTTTTGCAATGTTGGTAGGTCGAAAGTTGCCGAAGTAAAACGTGAATTGTCGCTGCGTAGTCGCGCCCTCTCTTGTGGAAAGCCTTTTCCCGAACCGAAAGTTATAGATGAGTTTCTGAATAAGACTCTCGAAAAAATCGACATTGAATGCTTGAAGATTACAGCTCCGAGTTTAATTCCATTTGTAGTAAGTATTTTAATTTGGTAGGGTCGCCAACGACACACCATACATTTTCATACTATACAAACATGATAATACACACATACATATGTATATGGTTGCCTCCAACAGTACAGGAGTATATATTACATTTAGATAAGATCAATTCGGGTATGTGATAATGATATATGATTTGGTGGTGGCTTGGAAAAAGGGGACGAGTTATGGAAATTAACCAAAAATTGTATATTGTTAACCTATCTATATAAATGTTATCGCGAAATTAGTCTAATTAAAACACATTTTAGATACACTTTCAAGTTGCCACGTATTACATCTAACTGGCTGCTTAACATTTGGCATACTTTATATGTCAACACTTCTGAACGGCACTCTGTGTATCTCTTGTTGTTTTATCGTTATTGACATAATAGAAATTTAATTAAATTCCTCGCCGTTATATAAAAATTAAGCTGCTCAATAATAATGTTAAGCGATTTTCAGAAACTAATGTCAAGCAAGTTGGATTGGTCAGAGAGATACTGCGTGGAGAAGTTTCTGCCTTTGTTGACTAGATGGCACCTCCAGGCGCATGTCCCGTGCCCAACCATTAAACCATTGATGATAAAGAAGAAGAGAAACCCTAGAGGTCGGTGTAATAAAATATAATAAACTAGCTGTCGGCCGCGCCTTCGTTCACGTGATTTCAATTGTGATTCTATATAAAGTTTAACACTCTGTATTAGCGTAGGTGGAAGAAGGAATAAATCACACACGACCGATAGGATTTATATGATTTAACAGTGAGAAAAGTATGCAAAATTATTTCATAAATAAAAGTTTTAAAAAAAGTCTGTCTACACAATTTTCCAAAATGGTAAAAGACAAGTTTAATTATTTGTATTGTAGAATATTTATATTAAGTTTTAAATTAATAGGGCACCAAATATTTTATCTACACAATTATTGACTTCCCTAAAGGTGTTTGTTTACCCCTAACCTTGACGTCAGTCGGGTTACACTACGCATGATTTTTGACTTTTTGGTCTTTGACTGTCTGTTTAAACGCGCCTCATGCAAATGTGATATGCCACTATGTTTTAGACCACTAAACGGATTTTAATGGACCTTGGTATAGTTACAACTTCGTCTGGGGTTAACATTCAATTATTATCAAGTCGGCGCGGGTAACATAGGCCGTGACATACTCGTATAAAGCACTCGATGGAATTGAAAAGGATACAACTTAGAACTTAGTGATAGTTTATATTCTGAATCAAGCATAGGATACTTTTTATCTCGAACCGTTGTGAGTTCCTGTGGGAATCATTCAGTTTAGTCGAGTGTTGTCATATGGAACATGAAATACGAAATGAGGTGTTACGCTCATCGTATTATACTTTCAATTCAATGGAACGGGACAGTATGGGACTGTATAGAATAAGATGATATTGAATCTGGTTGGAAGGGATGGGATGATATATGATAGGATGGTGTGGGATACAATAGAGTAGGAATAAAGTAGGGTAACTGAAGTAACCACACATTCTGACATTCTGAGAAGAAAGAAACTTTTAGAGAATTAAAAACAAAATTTAAAGAATTTAAAAATAGTCTTCCTTCCTTCCTTTTAGAAAGTAACTAATATCTACACTAACGCGTATAATAAAGTGAGACGGAGTTTTGTTATTAAGAGGTGAACGCAAAAACTAGTGGATCAATTTTGAAAATTCTTTCAGTTTTCGGGCGCTATACACTAATGGCTCATTTACACAAAGAGAGTTTCTCGAACATCGGTCAAAAGCTAGTAGTACAGCTGTTATCACTGTTATCCCTGTCATTACAGTCGTAGGCGGGAATTGAATATTGAGTAGTTTGGTCGTATACGAGAATCGTATATAATATTCTCCCTCGAATCGTTGGAGAAATGAGCTATAATGCAGATGGATATAGGTTATACTTGTGTTCCCTAAGAAATCGTTATGCCATCTGAGCGAAGCGGGCAGGCCATTATGTAAATGTGCAGTTAACACAGTTTTAATAGTTGTGCAGTTGTAACATGCAATTACATGTCGTTTAAAGGGTACTACTATCCATTTGATCAGAATACGTACATCACTGGTCAGAATTAGGGCATGCTGTTATTTAGTATTTGCTATCTACTGACATTTGTAGATCGAAATTCCAAAAAATGTCGCTTATATCAATTTGTACTGGTGATCAAATTTAATTAAAGGTGGGTTTGAAGTGGTTTGTACCACAGGCATGACTGGTCTTAATGAAAATAATGGTGACGTTTAATTCTTCTCATAAGCCGTTTTCAAAATATTTTGTGTTTACAGGTGTTCCTAGTTACGAAGTCGTGTGGAGTGATATTGACGGACAATACGATGCTTTAATTCCTGACGATCAATTCGAAGGTGAGTTTTCAATAGAAAATCAATATTTTTGAGATTCAATTACAATTTGATCTATTTAGACTTTTTCGCCGTTTATTTCCAGTAAGTTGTTAGTATTTTCATACAAGTATTTAATTTTTTTGTTTACTAGAAGACGAGGATCCTTTAAAGCCGTGGACTTCAACAGAACGGCAAGATTTAATGCGTCAATACTATCCACAACTAGTGGAGGCGTATGAAGATTCAATCAAGAAGCCGGCGAAGGAGAAGAAAACCAGAAGTAGAAAGAAAAAAGACAGTGATGAACTTGAGAAGCCCAAAAGAAAGTACATTAAGAAAGTTAAGAAACTTGTTGACCTGGCCGTAGCTAATCTGAGCAATTCCTTGAAAAAAATTAACTTGTCTTTAAACAATACAGAGCATAATTCCAGTAAACCTAACGTTAGTGTCAGTGTAAATAAATTAAAAAGAAAAATTAAAAAAGGAAAAGGCCAAAAAACCATTGACAGTTTTATAGCAAAGAAAAGGCGGAAATCTAGCACAACGAAGCACAGTTTTAAGAATTTACCGAAAATAAATCATGTCCACAATGGTCCTGAATATTCACATTTTGCGTTTAACGGAAAGGAAAATAAAAGTGAATCAAAACATTTACTAAGTATGATCAGTTTGGGTGATAATGACGTTGATGAGAGTGATTTATCAGACATAGTAGATGGAATTCTTAATAAAGCACCTACTACAACTACCGCAAAATTGAACGGCAATGTGATAAAACTTGCCTTTGAAAAATTATCGTCACCAAGAAAATCATATTTCAGAAAAAGCGTCCTAAATGAAATGCAAAACAACTGCTCAACGCCTAACGACAGTCCGAAACGAAAAAGCTGTAAATGTTCAAATGTATCGAATTACGCTGTTCATTCTAAAGTAAATACAAGTTATTTCTTTGATAAACTCAGTGACGATCGCGACGCTTTTGAAATGTCTGTCGAGTACAAACACAAAAGTGCTATTGTGCTTGTTGACTGTGATGCAACCATTGACTATAGTTTACCCGACGTTTGTTTGTAAAATATAAAATACTATCTGTGTTCACTTAGCTGGACTTGTTGATAAACGTACGTTAATATTTTAAATTAAACGCAATCCCTTTCCGCTATTCCATCTATCCCCACCGGCTCCTCCTCCACGGTACTGAATAAAGAAATATTTATACACTCTTGATATATGAACATTTTACTTCCGCTTATCCCTACTACGAAAATGTACTAGTGAGAAGAAAAACAATTATCAATTCTTTACTTTAAATATTATTTTCAACAGTATAATCTATATAATATAACCGTAACAGAGTCGTGTCTGTATAAGAAATATTTTTCGAAAAAATAATCGTTGCAGTGTACTCTACGCAAGATACAGAACCCAAAACAGCCACCTTAACATTTTTGTCTGTATCTGAATACGCATCACGTAATACTACTGGACAGATTTTAATGAAACTTGACGTAATTATAGCTCATGTCTCGGGTTTAACATTTTGAGGTACTTTTTATCCAGAGCCATTGTAGAGTTCCCACGGGAATCACAAGTTCATGCGAACGAAGTCGCTGGTACCGCTAGTAACTGTTATGTTCGGTAGTTAAGTAACATTGTAATAACCTCCATCCCGTTTTTAGAGCCCCTCAACCAAATTTCCTTTTTTCTCTATCAGGGGTCATGAGCCAGTAGGAATAGATGGAATAGCAGACCCCTTTACCTCAAAAACAATCTCACCATCATAGCAGTTCAAAGTTGATCTAACAAATTGCTGACGCATAAGTTGTTAGACGCTTGTTAAAACACTTCATTTAAACGTGTTTATCTTTTGTGGTAATGGGAGTATTTTTTCTTAAACTCCCTTGCATTTATTCTTTATTTAAATAAATTATTTAAGGATGACTGATTGTTTTAATATAAAAAACGGTTACTTATGAATATAATCTGTCTTGGTTCTAAATTAATTTATCCTCATAATTTTCTGGAAGTTTTCCCCTTACTTTAGTTTGCGCCCTGCGACATTGATTAATGACATGATTGTGGTCTAGTGACAATTATAAGTTTTCTTACTGATTTTCCTGCTCGCTTTTATCGATTTATTGTTAACGATTCAATATCTAGCACTTGCAAAAGGGTACGCTGACTCCGTGCCCTGCTTTTTGAGACCGATCATGATAAATTGTATTTATAAATTTATTGTAATCGAGAAAATTTTTGACATTTCCCAATTCTAATCATTTTTGCATCTCCAAACGGATATGCTGACGTAGTCATTTGTGATTGTTGTTAGCATGTATCATACAGTATCGGCCAATCGAGCGTCCTTCTCATGAATACAAATTCCTTTGCAGCTCGTTGTCAACTTATCCAATAACCGGTTAAGTAGCGCAAATAGAACTCAAATACGAGTATAACGTTCAGTTAGAGCAATCAGTATGAACTTTAAAATCACAGTAATAATTCGTTTACGGACACAAAAAATGTTTGTAATCGTGTGAACGCTCAATTGGCCAATATTTTAAATGTCTATGGATCGTTTACCTCAAGGCGGTCTGCTACTTTCTTTATATATAAAAATCTTAAATATAGACGATAACAAGACATCTGGTACAATGCTTTTTCTAAATCTATTCGTATATCTCTAATGGCGGGCAGAACATTTACACGCACCAATCAATATTCATCATTTTTGACTAATGTTGGCATGTACTACGTACTGTAGATGTCAATGGACTGGATGATCGTCTGCCATCTTTCTGCGAAAGAATACTACAGCTTGCTGTTTCGATTTCGTGATTGTTGTTAAGAGATTTCAAATCAAAATCAATTTCTTTCCTTTTCTTATTTTTATTGAACAAACGTCTTGATACCTACATTTTTCAAGTAGTTTCCGCAGATTACAGTCACCTCCTTCTGCTTTATCTTTTCTTTCATTTTTATTTTACTTTTGTCAGCAACATGTTTCTATTTGTTTCTCTTAATTATAACTTATGTAGATGTTTTATTTATACATATAATGTATTCATTGATTATATATATACCTTGTATGCATTATATTTATTCTTATGTATATATGTATGCATGTGTGTAGTTTTGTATGTATGTATATGTAATAATGTATTATAATAGGGGTTAAAGTATGAAATTGCCGTTTTATAGTAATAGATACTTTGAATTGACATCAAACCTTCATGGTGTGAGATTTTCGAGTGAAACTTTTTTCAAATGATACCTAACAGGTTCTTGTTTTAAAAAATGTACAACATTCGATTTTCGACTTTCAATTGTTTTTTTTATTCAGCTTAGACGAGAAAGATGGATACTTCGAAAATCCGAGTAATATTTAAATACGAGTTCCGACGCGGAACTAACGCGGCAGAAACGGCTCGCAATATCAATGCTGCGTTTGGAGAGGAGACTACTAATGAACGAACCGTGCGTTTTTGGTTTAAACGCTTTCGTAATGGAAACTTCGACTTGAAGAACGAACCACGTGGAAGACCGCCCACACAGGTGAATAACGCTGAATTGAAGGAGATGGTGGAAGCCGATCCGAGTCAAACTACCCAGGAATTAGCGGCATGGTTTAACGTTACCTTACCTACAATATTAACGGGGTTAAAGCTTACCAATAAAAAGGTAATGGTAACTGTTTGGTGGTCTATTCATGGTGTTATTCACTATAGCTTTCTCAGGTCTGGTCAAGCAATAACAGCAGATGTTTACTGTGCCGAACTTCGAACAATGATGGCGAAACCAGCAGTGAAACAGCCCCGACTCGTGAATCGATCTTCACCATTATTGCTCCATGATAACGCAAGACCTCACACTGCACGAGAAACCGTTGTAACTCTACAGGAGCTGCAGTTAGAAACCATACGTCATCCTCCGTACTCGCCAGACCTTGCTCCAACGGACTACCATTTTTTTTCGTGATTTGGACAATTTTCTACGTGGTAAAAAATTTTCTTCCCAAGAGGCAGTACAAAATGCTTTCACACAGTTTGTCGAATCTACATCCCCAGAGTTCTATCGCAAAGGCATAAATGAACTTCCGATTAGATGGCAACAATGTATAGATAATGAGGGTAAATATTTTAATTAAATAAATATGTTACATTTTAGAAAAAAACGAGTTTTAATTTTTCAGTACAAATCGGCAATTTCATATTTTAACCCCTAATATTTATTTGGCCTCCATCTAAATTGTGTCTTTCATGTACCTCCTAATTGAACTTCTCTGATCAACCCAAAGGTTGGCTGGCAGCGAAGGCCTTAAGTTAAAGCATTAAGCTCGCCTTTTGTACGATATTGTGACATGATCTGTAAATAAATAAATAAAATTAAAAATACGCTTTAAATACCATCGGTACTGTAATTTTTCATCATTTTATACATTTATAATAACTTATTGTTTTATTTATAAACAAATTATCTACAAACAAATCTATTGTAAATGAACTACAAAGAAAGCCAGAATTTGAATTTAGAATGGGAGGAATAATAATGCCACACTCAATGGCCTACACTATGACTACATTTTCTGTGTCTTGGGTCCTTTACAAAGACGAATAGACCATGTAGATTTGCACAAACATTCGTCATTAAACAAATGAATTTTCGACCAGGAATCGAACTTGGAACCTTTGGCACAGGGACTTTTAGCTTTTAAACAAAGCCACTATAAACATTAGTTAATCGGTCGTCAATCTATTTACTAATGAGTTAACCCTAAGAAAAGTTTTGGGAGGGGGACGGTGCACGCTGTAATCCCACAACCGCCTGGACATACTCGACTGGCCAAGTTACCCCTTTCTTACGTAAGACTACCCTAATTGCATTCACCACTTTATCCTATTTTCCGTGTTTCGGTAGTGAGTGAGATATGCCGGAGCCCGTTCTTATCCTATCCTATCTCTTCCCATTTTCTCCAAATCCATTCCTAAATATCCAAAGATAAGCAGGGCATCCGGAGGTGTGCCAACGTTTGTCATTCTGCACTGATGTCCATTTGCGTCAGTATCCTCTTACCACCGTTTGGTCGTCTACCATCTTATTTCTAAAAAAAATCCCTTGTCAGTGATTCTAATTAAACAAAAACATATGAGCGATGGTATGCCACATCAGGTAGAACATTTGTCATCTATCTCATAAAAACAATATTTAAGCAGGTACACATAAATTTAAGCTTTTAGTTGCGGTTCGTCTCACTCGCCGCACATGCATCTGAAATGCTGATTGCTAAAAGCTCTAAACCGCAATGTTGTGGCTTTTAATTCGCAACAAAGTACAATCATTCATATTTAAGTTAGGTACTATCGGGCAACCGTACGGGATTGTTGAGTCGTAGAAACAATTTTAAAGTGTAGATAGTGACGTGTATTGGTTTTGAAGCTAGGTGAACAATAGTATCAGTATACCTACAGGTAGATAGATCCTGATACCTACATACAGTTAGCAACACGCTAATGTATCGAAAACCAGTCTATTCTACCCCTTAAAACTGGCGTATTTTAAGTACCGATCTTTATATGTCATAATGAGTCATTGCTGACTATAACTGATTGATAGTTTTCAATCGGCTGGAAAATGTTTAGTAGCAAAAACAACAAGTGATCGCCCACGCAGTTCACCTATGGTTAGCCTAGATTTAATGCAAATAACGGCAAATAGCTTGTCTGCTTATATGATTTGCATATGTTACTGTAAAAGTACTGGTGCAATTAATACATTCTGCCAGTGTCAAGTTATTTTACGTATGCTGTCGAATGTCCAGTCATGTCGTAGCAAGTCAGGAGTCGGCCAGTAAAGCGATAGTAGGTTCACTGAGGACAGAAGAGGACTCCCTGGAAGCGCACGAAAAACGTAGTCCCACGCTTTTATTCGATTACCACAAACACCATGCACGAGAAACACTTTGAAGTTTAATAAACTATCACTAACGGATCGTAGGCAATACGTTGAAAAGAGGGGGAGATCATAAAATCTCGAACACAAACGCTAAGTAGGCGTACACCACAGGGTTCGATCCTTAGTCCTTTGTTATTCATATTGTCTACGGCAGACCTGGTAAAGAATGGTAAAAACCTGGTTCTGCAATGTTTACCTATACGCCGATGACACGCAGGTTTACCACTCTTAAAATTCGGGATACACTGATGAAATTACGACTTAAATAACGCTTGTTTTAAATCTGGCGAAGTAATGGTGGTACTAGGGACAAAACGACAATGCGAAAGAATAATTCGGTAAACTCCTAACAATAACATAAACAATGAAGTGATTGTAAGAATGACAACAGAGAAAAATACCTTGGACTCATCATGGACAATTAACTACAATATGTTGACCATGTAAATATAAAAATTCGAAATGCATTCTACAAATTAAAGATGTTGTATAACATTAGAAACCTTTTTATCGGAGAGAGTGAGATTGATACTCGTAGAATCTCTGGTACTGTCACAATTTACCTACTGTGATACAGTGTATGGGTCTCGTTTATTCTCCATTCAGCGTGAGACAGCCGTGCCATTCAGCGAGTCAGCGAGTTTCTTCTGTTTTAATAACATCGGAAAACGATCGCACATTACACCTCATCTGAAGGAGAAACATATTCTTAAAATGGCAGCACGCCGAGAATTGCATTTCATAAATATGATCAGGAAAATAGCCACTGAAAAAAGACCGCGAGTATTTGTTTGATAACTTCGTCTGGAATAACGCCCTTCATGAGAAATCTACACGTAGTAAGTGTGCGAATATGATGGACTTACTGAAATATAAAATGATTGGATTTAAGGGGAGTTTTAAATTTTAAATTTGGAATGATTTACCACGACCCATACGCATGAGCATGTCCCAATATACTTTTAAAAAAGAAATCAGAAGAGTTTATTTTGGTAAATTCCTAACCCCTTTTAAAAAATAATCAGTGTTCAGTTGCAACAGTGCCACGGGAGAATGGGCAATAATTTAAGTAACAGAAACTAGTGACGATTCTATTTCATTGTAACTTGTATTGTATTGTAATTGTAAATTGTATTATAACTTGAATCTATACCTATATACTTTTTATATTTAATATGATACAATTAAACAGGTTGTCCTATAGTTGTACTTATCTTAGAATGGATTATTTATATTGTTTACTCCCTTTTAGGTTCTAATTTTTAGTTTGTACACAATTTTACTTTAAATAAGAGATGCGACTACCCACGCACAGCATTTTGGAACCATTGTAATAACGAGATAGGGGCAAGGTGAAAATCAGCGCTTTGCAGGCGTATACTCACAGCATGCGCTGAGCTTGCGACCCTTTGCGTACTGAGTTATTTAACTCTGTATACCATTGCTTTGTTTGTGTAATTTAGTGTGGCAAATAAAGAATTTATTTATTTAAATCGCCTAATACACATTTTATCAAACAAAAACTCAACTTCACTTCTCGAGTTTCCGCCAAAAAAGTCCTATTAATATTAGAAATAAATAAACTCGATGGAAATGACAATGAGCAGGACATGACAACGCGACGACCTGATGGTAATGGTACTAAGCTGGAGACCACGTGCAAGAAGGCGAAATGTTTGCAGACCGCCGATTTAAATAACATCGCAGTTAATCCGTATCACAGAAGCTATAGATCGTTCCAAGTGCAGAAAACAGGTATAGATGTACGTCCAGCAGCGGTTCAAATAGGCTGAGAAGAGAAAGACGACGCAAACAAAAGGGCAACTATAAGCTAATAAGGCTTCACAGATGGTTATCTAAGATCGCTTACAGAAGAAACGAATACATACATTCAGCAATGGAGAGACACTGGCCGACGGTATGTCACGAGTGTGTATGGTACCGTACATCGATATTACATAATTGTTTATAGGGGGCATTAAATTGTGAGCTTTCTCTGTAGAAGGCCGCATGCAATACGTCGATATACTCGTAAATTAGTATTGAATAATCTGTAGACTATTAAAATTATAATTAAAGTTAATGACCTAACAGATACATACGTGCTGCACTGTGTTACTTTCTGTACTTTCTGTATAATGGACCCTTCAAGTTTATTATTGTTGAATAAACTTGAAGAGCTATTGTTGTTGAGCTATATGAGCTAAGTTTAATAAAGATTGTTTATTATTGTTATACGTGTACAAACTAACCTCTAAACTAATTTGAAAAGATTAAGAGGTGAAAAAGAGCCACATCGAAATAATTAAACAATAAGTAATAAAAGACGACAATTGTAGTATAATGGTTAGATATTAAATAAAACATTAGTTTCAGCATCATATTTACGATTAATCGCAACTATTGTGTGTTATCTGCCAGCCCTGGGACTGACTACAGTAGAATACATAACAAAGGGACGGTTTTATTTCGAATTCAAATATGATTATGCAAAGGGTTGCACAAAACAAAAGGAATTAGGTGGTAAGTTATTATTTTGTCAGGCGCTACGAGCGAGCTACGAGTTCGTAGCATCGTCTACAGTTCATAGAAACATGTAAATTTTGCGACATAATTTTGTTCGTTATTTTATAACTAGGTACATGGAAGTGGAAGTAGTCGTACAATTCTATTGTTTTTCTAGTGTAGATTTCAACTTGATCAACGGGCGCAGGAAAACTTTCCCGTGCTCGTCCTTTTGCTTCCAGGAAAATTATTAAATTATTAACTTATATCAGGGACTTTATATCGTAAGGGATACTCGTCATAACTTTAAACTCTCTTAACAAAGTTAGTTTTATCAGTTAAAATTAGACATTAACACATCAATCATATACGTTATATCATAGAGGGCGTGAGTAACGAGTGGTAGACGCAGATACAATGGAGGTGTTTTTGTTCGCGCTCGTCTCACCTGCCGCGTTCCCAGGGATATCAATTTGCGCTATTTTAATTGTTTCAATCAACGTTCCGCGGTTTTACCGAATATAAAGGTATTGGAAGCGTTCAAAGGCCAGTCTGAGGATTTAATTTTAATGCAATCTTGATATTAATGATAGGTCATATTATTCAATGTGAAGATCGTTAACACACTCGATCTTCTGTTTTCTCATCCAGCTACTACCTCCAACACTTATAGTTAATGGACTACTTTTTAGTCCTGGCCAGAGCGCTAGGACAGGTCAGGCTGACACATGCTGTGTTTTCAGTTTGGTGAGACCTATACAGTAGTGTCGAATGCTGATAGTACGTACCTATTGGCAATGATAATGCGATGAAAAGTCTATTCTAGTTTGCAAATTAATTTATTTGTACTAATTGCATTATATTAGCCTTATTAGGCAAGCGGTTACCCCTCAAATTAAAAACACACCAAACGATCAATCAATTTTCTAGTAACTAATTAGATTATTTATATTATTCTAAAAAATATAATCTCTATCTAAAAAAATCTAAAAAGCAAATACTATTTTTATGCGGTAGTTTAATTGTCATACACAATCTTAGTTTCATAAATTTAAATTGCGAAAAGTAATTTGAAAATATTATTACAAAATAAGTTATTTTAAATTTTTGCAAAAACTAATTTCTAAAGAAAAATTAAAATTTTATTATTTCTTGGCAAATACTCAAGATAACTAAGTTCAAAGTGGCTACTATGAACAAACGGCAATTTCATAGGTAAGCCCGAATACATGCAATATTCATCTTCTTTGTTGAAGGTGACGTTTAGTAATTTAAAGTGTGACGTGTACCTACCAGTGTATTATTGTTTCGCGGACATACAACAGTTACAGTTGCGTTGTTGAATTTGTTGCTAGAAAACTTTACTCTAAAATCCATGGGTTTCCAAACTGTAGAGGGACGATCGAAACGTAAAACGTTACAGGAGAGTCTAAATCTTTTTTAACCTCATCGGTGTGTTAGAAAGAGAAGCGTGCTGGGTTTGTTCACCCCTAAGTCGTGAGATTTCGCAGATCTTCGGGAAGATTCGGGAGGCTGTGTCACAGGGCGCGCGCGCGAACCCGGCCGCTTCGCCATTGCGACGGAGGCTGTCGTGTGTCGGCGCTGGCCCGTGCGAGCGCTCGTTTCGCACCGCACCGCACCGCGCTGCGTCCGTGCGTCACCTGAGCCGCGTGCCGCCGCGACCGCCGCGTGAACACGCCCTCGTGTCGAGCCACAGCTCCACGCTGCCTGCCGCCACTGGAGCCGGTACCGGCCTATCTGTGCAGTGCATGTGCCCGTGTGCTCAGTGACCGCGCTCCCCGGGATCGGCGATTGTGGCGCGATGTAAAGAAGCCGCGACCGTGAATCCATGTGTAAGTGGGTGCGTTGCGTGTATCAGTCCTCCGCATGATGATTTTCGTTCGACGGCTAACGATTTTCCACAAGCTAACGGCTCTACTGAGTGGCATTGGAAATAAAAATGAATGAATTACGAAACTGCACGCCCCGAGGGTACCTCCGTTGTATTTTAACCTCTACTCGGCGGGAATAGAGTCGCGCACGTGTGCTGTTGTCTGTGATCAGTATGAATACCCTCGTTGACTTTCCCGTTTTCTTTGTCACAAGGAGTAATATGTACATATTTAGTTCTAGCTAATTATACAATTTTCTTCAGAGAGAGCCACATATATCTTTTATATCGCCAATGTAACAGGTGTCGTCGTTTCAATGCCAGTAAAGTTTGGCATTGAATCTCAGGCATTGTTACAAAAATCAATATCGTTAAGTATTCTTACAATTTACTTCTTACAGTTGATTCTTAATTTCATGTTTTTTTTAATATGGTGCAGAAATGTATGTTAGGTAGGCAATTTTATGTTGCTTGACTTATTGGATCGAAGATCTTTAAATACGCGTTGAGCATTCAAAGTAGTAGGTACTCGTGAAATGATGAATAATCGTGTTCCACTTATCAACGTCAGAAACGAACATTAATGTTTCTTTGCCCCTTCTCTGAACGCCTCCAGCGCACGCATGTGTAGCTCATAGATGAGCGTAATTAATTGAAACGTTTAAGTTACTACAGCAGTAGTTCCGTGGCACTTAGCGGCACTCTGCCGAAGATTGTTTATTCATGAGTTTCATGTAAACATTTCTAACAATAGAAGACTAATTAGCCCATTTCATTTTAATTTTTTGATAATATTTTTATATCGCTTAGTATAATAAAAGTGGGACCTCTATATAAAGAAAAGTGTGAAAGAAAAATCGAGTCAATGTATTTTTAATTAATATTCTACAAAACAACATCAAGTCGTTTAGAAATAACTGTCCGTGCGGTAAAGATATGCTTAAAGTAGCCATGAAAGACGATTTTTCAAAAGTCCTTTTAGAGGGCACGTTTTTATTTTTCTAAGGAATGTTAGTTACTATGCTGAAAGAACTCTGGTAAAGTCAGCTCAGTGCTCTGGCAACTCACGTCATCTGCGGTTGTTATTGTAAATTTTATTTGAAGCAGGAGCAGCTTACCACAGGAAGGAAAATTATTGAAACATTATGTCAAACTCATTACTTATTCTAATTCAATTTATTTGATGACAACCGTGGAACTACCAACTGGACCAGTTGCTCCACGTATATTTTGAGACTAGGTTGTGCTAGAGCCAGAAACTTGTCGACATACATGTATGTGCGCTTTGTTCTTTATGCTTAAACTCTGCATGATTTTATTACATACTGTACATTTGTAATTATTAACTACTACGCATATATGTTAACACAAATGTAGCGAAAGACAGCAATTTTCTGTTGTTGTATTGTATCGTCTTTCGCTTGAAGTAACCGTTTGATTCCAGAAATTAGATAAATATGTATGAAATACAGTGTTCTGTGTATTACTATCACTATTCTGTGTAAAGCACTTGTCGAATAGGCTTTAGGCTTATTTACGTTGAGTTTCGAAAATTATTTATCGGGATAAAAATAGGAGTAACTTTCAGGAACAAAAGTAGAATTAAGGAAACGGTTATGTAAATTAAATGTTAATGTTATTCTATGGATGTACGACTACGTTTATGAGCTTTTCCAGAAAGTGAAAAGATGTGCTCCGAGTATACTTAGTGCCTAAAGGACTCGGCATCAACGTTGATGGCGAATACATCACTCACCTTCGATTTGCCGACGATATCGTGGTCATGGCAGAATCGCTGGAGGATCTTAGCACAATGCTCGGAGACCTCAATCGAGTTTCCCAACAGGTGGGCCTTAAAATGAACATGGACAAGACGAAAATCATGTCGAATGTCCATGTCGTGCCCACCCCAGTTTCAGTCGGGAGCTCGATTCTCGAAGTTGTTGACGAGTACGTCTACCTAGGCCAAACGGTCCAACTAGGTAGGTCCAACTTCGAGAAAGAGGTCAATCGACGAATCCAACTCGGCTGGGCAGCGTTCGGGAAGCTACGCAGCGTCTTCTCGTCCAAAATACCTCAGTGCTTGAAGACGAAGGTCTTCGACCAGTGTGTGTTGCCGGTGATGACCTACGGCACCGAGACGTGGTCTCTGACTATGGGCCTCATAAATAAGCTCACTGTCGCACAGCGAGCTATGGAGAGGGCTATGCTCGGGGTTTCCCTACGTGATCGAATCAGGAATGAGGAGATCCGTAGACGAACTAAAGTCACCGACATAGCCTCTCGGGTTAGCAAGCTGAAGTGGCAGTGGGCAGGGCACATAGCTCGAAGAACCGATGGCCGATGGGGCAGAAGGGTTCTCGAATGGAGACCACGTACCGGCGGACGAAGCCGAGGACGTCCATCTGCTAGATGGACAGACGACCTCATAAAGGTTGCGGGCACCCGCTGGATGCAGGTCGCTGCCGATAGGTCTAAATGGCGGACAATGGGGGAGGCCTATGTCCAGCAGTGGACGTCCAAGGGCTGAGAAGAAGAAGAAGATAGGTAGAGGTACACTGTTCTGATAATAGTGGTGATGATTAGAAAAGGAGCAGTTTTCTGGAGATCGTATACTTGGTAACGGTATCCTATAGACACATAGCTGCTTGCATTGTGCTGCACTCATATATCACTATGCTCTCATCCCATAAGCAAATAATAACTAAGTATTAGTTTTATATAATAGTATGTAATAAAATTTCGATGGCAGTAAAGTAATAAGGGACATAATATACAAAAATGTCATACTACTAATAAGGAAAGCAGTTTGAACGAAAAAACTTTTATTTACCAAATCCAACTAAAATTATTGTCAGAATATTTTTTTTTATGTACGAATTCGGCAGACGAGCATACAGTCCACCTGATGGTAAGTGGATACTGTCGCCCATGGACATCCGCGATACATGCCAACATCAGTCCAAAATGACGAAAACGCGGGCACGGCTCCGGATGCGCTGCCTACCTTTGGAGCTATAGGAATGGATTTGGAGAAACGGTTGGGAAAATGGGGAGGGATAGGATGGGAATGGGCTCTGGCACATCTCATTCACTACCGAAACACGTACGTACATAAGGGAAATAAGATAAAGTGGGAAATGAAGAGAAGGGCTGGCCAGTCGAGTGCGCCCAGTGGCTGTTGGATTGCAGCTTGCACTCTCCCCCTCAAGCTTAATGCTATGATTTATGTAGATACTATTATAAGATAATCGTCATTTTTATTTTTTCCACATTTTTTCCCATTAGTAATTTATTAAGCTGCATTGTTCACTTAATAACATATCTACATTTTATTTTCATTATTTTGAAAAAACTACTGAACCGATTTCAAAAATTCCATCACAAATAGGAAGCTACATTATCCGTGTCTAATATAGGCTATATTTTATTTTGAAATTTTGAAAAAAAAAAGTTGAAAAAAAAAAAGCTCTTATAAATCGCAGCGAAGCGAGGACGGGTCGCTAGTAATATATAAAATTGTACTTAAAAACTAATCGACCTTCATTTCCTAATTTTTAAATACGAACATATTGATGGCTGGTAGCGAAAAAATTCAATCATATCTTGGTTTTTCTTACTACATGTTTCATTTGCCATACTAGCTTATGGCTTAACTGTAGATAGCTGTAGATTAAACTCTTTATGCGTTTATGTATTTTCACAAATAACTAATAATAAAATAATATAAAAAAAAAAACGTTTTTTTTATATTATTTTATTTACACCTTTTTAGTTAGAAATATTTCTCAATCTATCCATTTCAAGTAACGCATCATTATGGTAGAAAGTCATGTTTTGTTTTGCAAAGTTTCATGTGCATGTATGCTACTAACCGTTGAGGAGTGCCCTCATGAGGAAACAATCCTGGCTGCAGCATCAGTTCTTGGTGTAAATCATATTTAGCTATCAAAATTAAACCTATATGCAAAGTTACGTATCTCTGCTACTAATCGTTAAGGAGTGCCCTCATGAGGGAGACAATCCTGGCTGCAGGATCAGGTTATTTCTATCATTTTAGTGTATTGTCATCAGAACTAAACAAGCATGCAAAATTTCAAAGTCGTAAGTTTAGAGGAAGTGGTTCAAATTTGGCTTGCAAGATTTGTTTCAAACATACTAACAGGTGAAGTTAAATAAAAGCTTGTGAAAATTAGATGAGTATACTGAACCCACAGAACACGCAGTTATTGGTGTATTTCAGTATTAAGTTATTGCAGTTGTCTTTACTTTGCTGCCGTCGTATTGTCTTTGCTACGAGTATTAGCGTAGGAGCTTACCGATTCCCACTCCCACCATTGCGACATATACTCATATCTTCCGCCTGGTTCATAAATCGTGGCATACATACTTGTTGATTACGTGTAGCTAGCTTCCACTTTATTACATCATGGATAGAAAATTCACATAGGTAGGTACTTTTAAAAGATTCAAACAGTTTCCAAGATTCTACCTTTGTTGTTGATTCGTCCGTCTGAAAGGACGGACGGACACAGGAGCTTCGCTAAAAGATTTTCAGTTTTGATGAAACCCTAAAAACATTTGCAAGTTAGCGGCAGTATTTGCCTACATCTCTCCAAGGAGTAGGTTGAGTTAAGAAATCTCGTTTTGTTTATGTTTCCACTTACCTATTGGGTGTGCGTTACTTGAATATTTCTTTTAAGGGTACGTCAATATGTACTTGTTTACTCAGTTTCACAAGGTTTTGTTTGCAATCACCTGCTAAATACCCAATCTATATCTTTCAAATTATATTATGTCAGAGCTTATTTTCCTTAACATACGAATTTATAATTCCACGTGCATAAACCAAGGAAGCAATTAGAAATATGTCCGCAAATTGTATACACAAGGCGTGTTGAAATTTAACTAAATGTAGTTTAACTTGTTATAGGAAAGCTTTAAAGTGGACTGCATACGAACTCCTATAAACTTGTTGGGTAGATATATAAATGGAACGTCTGTTGGCATATATATGGATACAGTGTTAATACTGAGATTAATGAATATGCCACGAGGTAAAGGAGTAAGAAACTTGGCTCATTTAGGGCGTTGCCGCGATGTAGATTGTGCCTATCTGTTTCAACGGTGGATTATGTAGAACAGGACATTTTCTTAATTACATAATGAATTGTAAGATTAATTTGAATATCAGAACTGAATAGATGACTATGCACTGAATATGCTATGCACTAGGTAAATATATTATTTTACAAATACATAAAAATGAAAATGTTCGCCTGATAAACTCAGAAAGCATTTTTCGGCCACGCTGGAACCACGAGCGGTTAAAAAAGGACGGGAAATTGTTGTAAGGATACTGTGAAAGTGGAAAGCGGCGGTATCTGAGCAGAGTATATATCGTGTTGTTAGAGACTCGCCTCAACATCGAAAACATTTTGGGAATGATTGTGTGCCAGAAACGGCCACAATGGAAATAAACGACGTGCAGCGTACATGCCAGTCCATGAATGGCGAAAATTTCACAAGCAGCAATTCCAAATATTTTTAGAGTTCGTTTCTGATGTAAACATTTGTCCCACATTGTTTATGATATTAAGAGTGAGAGCAGGTATAAAGTTATATCTCGTCAAATAAAGTTTTTAAATATAAGAAAAGAAAATTACATATAAACGATGTTTTATGGAGTTTGCCAGAGGTTCGTAAAAATACCGTAATAAAAGTTAAGACTATTGTTGTTGTAGATTTTTACTTGTTAAATAATGTCATCGGTAATTCAGATTCTGATTCGTGTCCGTCTGCACTAAAATTAGTGGTCATCATTATTAAGCGGCTAAACAGATTTTTTTTTTTATACCAATTGAATGTTAGATTTAGAAATTGGTATTTCTTCATAATGAAGATTGCATTACAGTCAAAAGCCGTTTCGTCATTGTCAGCTAAAAATAGGTAATTCAGGCAGTGTCGTTTTTAACAATTTTTTGAAATTCGTAAGAACTTACGTATTTGCTTCCCGTAATTTTATATACTTAAAATTTTAGAGAACTTCTTTTGCGTGAACGACTACACTTTTGCAAATCTTCAAAATACCTTCGACATAATATTCAGTTATGGATTCTAAATCATCCTCTGTGTCCACTAATTTATGGAGCTTTTACCTAATAGGTGGATATATAATTGTAGATCAATTGATTGGAAACAGAACTGGCACATATTTAGGGAGTGGGTTTGGACTTACCTCAAAGTTCTACACTAGATAAGCGATTTTCCTTAGAAAGCAATTCAATAATAGAACAAAGAAAACACAAGACACATGGAAATCATAACGAAAAAACAAATAGTTTGTTAACAATGGCCTAATAAAACAACAAATAGAAATAGATTGAATTTTTAGTTTTCTGTTACCCTCGAGTGTGACATTCTCGCGAAAGATCTTAATTTAATATTTATATACTCAGAAAAAACGACTTTAGTATCCTCTCCTCAAACAACTTTTAGATACATGCCTATTTAAAGGAAAGTCGCTAAGCTGGTGTAGCTTCGTGCGGGGAAGATACCTCGTTTCATGATTTCTATCTTTATCCTTATTCAAGTATTCACTATGCATATTTTATAGAAAGAAGGATGCGAATAGACACTTCACATGGTGACGAGTGAGTGCTGTCACTCGTGCATATCCCCGATACATGCAGCCTCTCTTACCATTAATTACCTACACATCAAGTGTATTTCCTACGGGATGATTGGCTGGGATGGGAGTATGTGATGTAATGAAATGAGAGATATCTTAATAAATTTTTATTTATAACATATTTCTTTTCATTATTCGTTAGGATGCCATGTGAAATATACTGCGATAACTCTCACTCACTCCCAAAACATGGTGGTATCTCCAGTCTCCTGTTAGAAAGACGTCACGTTATTAGGCCACAAAATAAATAGGCCATGCTGCAAGGAGACTCAGTGGTGTACCTATTAATAAATTATCGATTGGCCAACAGCTTTAGATTGTTCTGTTTTAGATAGCGCACATTTATAGAATTTCACAATCACAATCACGGGCTTTATAATATGATTCATAAGAACTTTCACATAATTTAGGTAGTATTGATTTTATTGTGTATTTTGAAGTCCTCACTCAGGTGTCACAACGTAGCCGATGGGGAGAAGCGAACACTTTTTGGTGGGGACTTAGTCAATAATCCGAATTTACATACTAGTATATGGCACGCAATAGATTCCTTATTTAAATGCTTATTTAAATGTGTACTACGCCGATTATTTAAGTTAATATTTTCGTAGTAGGATATAGGTAGGTATATAGATGTTTCCAAGATTTATGTTATACTCGTACATATATGTTATTTTATTTTATGTTATACATTTGGATGATAAATATTAGGTATGTAAGATATAATTAAAATTGTCAGTGAAGCTGTTATTTTTATCGATATTTACAAAATAATAATAATGGCGAACGAGAGTAAATCTTTTGTAAGACCATTATGAATTTTATAAAATTCTATATGATACCTTATTTTTACATTTGCCCGCTGCCATATATTGGTCCGTTAAGTTAGTTGTTTATGGATCTGAACTTAAAGTAATTTGTTTATTGAATTTTTTACAATTAAACAAAGAATTTTTACCCATATCCCAGACATACGGATATTTATGTTCTTCAATAGGCAGAAATTTTACCAACTATCTATTATTAGAATCTGACAACCATTACTTCGCGACGAAAGTAATGAACAGAAAGTAAGTGTGACTTGTAAGAAATGACCTGGAAAACAGAATTAACCATATGGCGAAGTTAATTGTCACGAGCATCACCCAGACCATGAAGTGTTTCCATTTCAAATAAGTAATCAGGGCTATTTGAACCGTATGAATGGAGAAGAGTGTGTAGGTACAATATTATTTCGTGGTTGCATTTAAGTCATTTGATATGTAGCCATTTAAGCTGAGAACTCTATAAGAGTAGAATCTGGCCATAAATACCGTTACAACAAAGAAAAAAAAATACATTTGAATTTGGAATCTGTTATTCTCAAAAATAAATGATTTTTCTCATTTCGGCATCGCTCTTTATTGAATTTTGTACTATTAAAATGGAGTGGGGTGATAACGAAAGCCGTATTGCTGTAATTGTATTAGGTACACAAAGTACGCATGGCGCCAAATGCAATTTTTAAAACTTTCCATCCGCTTGGTATTAGCCGAATGTTTGTGTACCGAGCTATTGGTAGGTACATTAAAACGTCTTCTGTTTGTGACAGAAAAAGGTTTGGCCGTCCACGCTCTATTCGTACTAAACAGACGATTAAAACTGTGAAGGAGAAAATCCGAAGAAATCCCGTCCGGAAGCAAAATATTTTATCCGGAGAGATGAATATAGCACCCAGAAGTATGTCACGTATTTTAAAAGATGATTTAGGACTTGCTGCTTACAAAAGACGTAGGTAGGTACTGGTCATTTCTTAATTGATAATTTAAAGAAAAATAATGGTTGACAAATCAAAACAACTTCTTCGGCAATACGCAAAGGGAGCTCACAGACAAATCTTATTTACAGACGAGAAAATGTTCACCATTGAGGAACATTTTAACATTTTAAATGATCAAGTTTATGCTCATAATTGTAGAGAAGCTGCTCAAATGATCAATAGGGTGCAACGTGGCCATTATACGGCTTCAGTGATAGTTTGGTGTGTATCAAGATACTATTCTTGAGAAAGTCGTAAAACCTCTTAGCAACACCCTGTTCCATAACCAAGAATGGTCCCTTCAGCAGACTTGGCACCAGGTCATAAGGCTCGCTCAACACAGGCGTGGCTAGAAAGGAATATTCCCGACTTCATTAGAACTGGGGACTGGCCGACATCTAATCTCGATCTTAATCCGCTCGATTACTATTCTTGGTTTTTTTTAGAGAACATGGCATGCTCTAAACGCCATGATAATATTAAATCTCTAAAACATTCCATCAGGGTGGCAGTTGCTCATAGAGACAGGGTGTGTGTTTCATTCGAAAACTGGCCACAACGTATCACACATAAATTATAACTAATCAAAAACAATTCAGTTTTATCGATGGTAGGTAGAATTATTTGAGAAAAATCCAAAATCTTAAATATCTCGGAAACTATCAACTTTTGACCGGGGTGTGTAAAATAATGTAAATATAAAATAGTGAAAAATAATATTTACACTCCATACTACCACCCCCTGAAAGGAACTGTTCTATTTCCTAGTACGAATCGATTTAATATGAGACGATTGAATTTGTTAAGGTCTAAATTAATACAGGAGCAGTAATCATTTGCGTAATCGATAATAGGTAGAGTGGTTGCACAAACAATCTTAGTAAGAAAATTTATAAAACGGTACGAAGAAATATAGAGACTTTTCAATATAACTCTGTAATATGAAGTTAGAGATCTTTCAGCGTAGAGCTTGACTGCATCAACATTGCAGTACGTTTTGCTAAACGCCGAGAACTACCCATGATAATTGACTGACATTTACGAGTAGCGGGACTTATCGCTTTCCCAAATCTGCTTGCCTTTTAAAAATCAAAATTTTCTTGATTTAAATCACAGTTTAAATATATAGACTGCTCTATGTAAGTTTTCAATTTTGGTCTGTGGGTAGAGTTCTATATCATCAGCATACAAAGCATACCAACATTTGAGATGATTAGTTATGTGACGAGTTTTCGAATGGATACCACGTACCGGGAAACTTAGCGCTGGGACTTAGCGGCCGATAGTGGCTGCATGAGAAGAGCAGAGAAGACCGTGTGTGGTGGCGGTGTTTGGGAGAAGCCAATATCTACGTATAGCAGCGAAAAGACACATTCTGATGCTGTTGTATGGTATAGTTATGAGATTTATGAAGACAGAAAACATAAGAGGAGAGTGTACACCGCCTTGCTGAACACTAGCGTTGCGCACAAATGGATTTATTGACTCTGAAGGTAGGTTGACAGCGGATTATGTACTGACGAAGAGAAATTTCAAGGATAGTAATGTGTATGTCACGGTTAATCCTATTTAAAGGATTAAGAAGAGTCTACTACTTTTCAAACCTACTTTTCAGCCCAGAACCTGACACCGGATTGGAACATAGCAAGACAAAGAACTATTGCAAATATTACGTAGTGACAGCCAGCGAGTAATAGCAATGTTGCATAAATAGCAATCTACTTCGCAATTTATGCAATAATAACAAGCGAATACCAACCGAATACTATCGTAAAATATACTGCATTTCCTACTTTATCCTACTCCCCAATATACCTCTACGTGTTTCGGTAGAGAGTGAAATATGCCATAGCCTATTCCCATCTCATCTTACCCTATCCTTCCTCATTTTCGCAACCCTTTCTCCAAATCGATTCCTATATTTTCAAAGTTAGACAGTAGCCACTTACAAGCAGGTAGACTGTATGCTTGTCTGCTGCCTCCTTTCTTTAGAAAAGGAACGTAACATGTTATGGGCAGCAAGTCCGAGGATTTTTAAAAAAGGAAATACCAGCAACATGAAAACTGAAAAGGAAATGATATTTGTATCCGGGGCGAGTATGTGTAATGTATGTAATTTGTGGTATTAGGTGCAGGCTTCGGCTTCGAACGGTCGAAGTTCATTTACAAAGGATTTGTATAAGCCAGTGAGGGAATCTCGAGAGATTACCACGGTCGGTGTGAAATCCCTTATACCCTGTGTCAAGATACAATTCTTTTTCATTTCTGTATACGATTCATTACAACATTTAATCAAAGTTCTAACAACTGTCTTGTGAGAACTTAAAATTGAAATATATTTTCCATTTAATAATGCAGAAACTTACAGGCTTTTCAGCAGATTAATTTGTTTCGCTTTTAATAATTATTACGTAATTGTGGTTATAATTTATTATCTAAATATCGTAAAGTGAGAATGAGTTAAAGAAAATACGGTATAATTAGCTAATTATCTGTATTTTAACAATAAAATTAATATGTACCGTTGTTAGACAAACATTCTAGGAAGTGGTATAGTTTTACTGATTGTACTATAAAAAAATAAATCTTGTAACTTTTGAACCGCTATGTGTCCTCTTATACATAGGTATTTATCTTAAAAAAATCACAGAATTTAGAATAACATTTAGTACTTGTACGTTTAAAATGCCGTCCTAAATATATTATGTAAAAGGAAGGACATAAATAAACAGTTTTGCAGTAGTGATCATAGTGCATCTATGGGCTACAGCGCGGAGTTGACAGCCCCCGTAATGCTTTTAAGTTCGTAGCGAGCGACGCAATTGCATTGCTACGAATAGGCAAGTGACGCAATGCTTGCGTTTGCGTTGAGATACAAGCTTCGCGTCACTGCACTCATTGGAAAGGGCAAAATAAATGTCGGGTAGATTTTTTCTTTTCCATTGAACGCAATATATTTAATAGATAATATTTGTATTTAGATTATAACTACGCTGCATCCACATTCGCGTATGTTACTAGCAAACTCTGGCTCAAATTATGGATTATTGTAAATACTTTCTGTAAACGCAACGAACGAAAACAACTAAAATGCACAGTTGTCTAAATCCCTATGACAAAAGTGTGTGCATGAATGATGCTATCACTCATATCATGATGCTGTTGTCATAATTAACGAGTAGTAATAATTACGTTTTTGAAGATCTTTGCTTACTCATTTACTTAAAATGAATTACGCAAACACATTTACCGCAAAATATTAACATCATTAATATTATATTTTCTTACACTAACAACACCTTTAGGTTTTAGTTACGTATTTTTTATCACATTTTTATCACAGAATTGGGATTCCCCTGATTCTTATATACGAGTGTTTTGTCGCCAAATGACAGACTAAATTCTCAGGAGGTTTGACCGCCTTTTTGTAGTAGCTTACTTTTAGGGCCGTAATGCTACATCTCTGTATTTTCGTTGATCGATGGTAATATGTAAATGTTGTGAATAATACAGTATAATATGTTGTTGTTACAGGTGGCGAGCGGTGAGCGGAGGCACGCGCGGGCGACATGGCTGCGCCGGCAAGCTGATAGCATGCGGGCGGCGGCGCGCCGGCCCGCCCCGACCTAGCCGATCACATCACGACCGCCACATTCACGGGTACCTATTCACGGGTATTTATTTCACAGGAAGCCTACATGAATAGGCACTTGTGTAACATAATCATAAAAGATAAGCACGATATGTAATTATTGTACACATCATACTTAAAAGCTAACTTACCATGTTTCAATGCAATTAATAAGTCTAACTGTGTGTAAACAAGAGCTTTCATCTGCTATAGAAAAAACGAGCGTTCACTGCTATGAGCCTTCGCTCGCACTTGTATTGAAAGGGCGCATTAACTATATTTACATATTTACATTTATATTTTCATGTGTTATTCGCTAGAATGCTACATTGCACGAAAGATATACTTGAAGATACTTGTATAATCATTTAAATTAATGACAGTGACAGAACAAATGAGTAACTGTGCGGCGCTTTCTTTAATTTCGCTCTAGATCCGGCCTGATAAAGAGAAACCTGCGCTCAACAGTAGGACGTCACAAGCAGGCTGATATTATAGAGATTTTCACCATTTTTTATGTCTAACGTAAGAAGATTTGAAAAATTACGAAATATTTCAAGAAAGTATTTTTACGATATCTTTAAAAATGTGGAATTCATAGCCTTTTAAAGTTGGACGTTAACAGAGCAGAGTGTGAGACCACGATACATTTACATATAAACTTACATTCATACGATATACCGAAGAATAGTGTTTGTGAACCTTTATAACTTTCGACTAAATATTTTTTTCTAAAACAAATGGAAAATAGCTCTTCTCCATTTTAAATATTGTAATGTGAGGTCTTTATATTGTGAATAACCTTAACCTTTATTCAAAGGTTATTTTGGCCATTTTCCTTCGGATTTCAAAGGTATTTCACTATATATATTATATTATTATCTATATCGATACTACATACTCGTATACTATAATATAATAAAGAGAGAGTGCGAATTTTGTGAGTTTGTGTGTATGTGGAGGGTAATCTCCGGTACCACTGCACCTATTTGAAAAATTCTTTCACTATTTGAAAGGTACATTATTCCAGATGGACACAGGTTATATATTATGCATATATCTATATTATGTGCAAAAAAAATGCCGGACACAGCTAGTATATTATATTTTAGCGTATATTTTTATTTAAATACGAAAAATCCACTAGTTCTAAACCAAGTAAACTTCTCCATTGTCGCGACAGGCTTGAAGGTACAAACATTATTCACTCTTGACTTTATCACCTCTTAGTTACTGAGTCAAGAAATGTGACTTTTATCGCCTCTTGTACGATTCGTGTCCAACTTTTCCAGTTTAGCTTTGTAGATACGTTTATAAAAACTGCGTGTGTTCAAAGAACTTAAAGGTTTATGACTTTTGCCAAAGATTGTATTAGTATTATATTGCAATTAGTATTTACAACGACGATGGGGTTGTGATCCAAGGATTCTTTATGATGTTAAAGATTGACCGGTTGATTCTTGACATACGACAGATTGTCCTAATTCATAAACTTGGTTATAAGGGTCGCCGATATCAAATTATATCCACAAAACTTAATCACCCTCCGAAGTATGCTTCGGGGAGCTTTATCAGGAGCATAACTTTGTCTAATACAATAAAGTCACTTTTGGGTCCTGCCTGATAATCAATTCAAAAAACTTTTCGCATTAGTCCTTACTTCGTAGGGGTTAAAAGTGTAAAATTATTCTCGAAATTCAATCTCAAGTCCTGAAAGTTTTTATAGATACGAGTATGCTTATTTGTGCAATGAAAGAAGTCAGTTATATAAAGGAGTGTATTATTTTATTGTCCGTATTTATTACTATTTAAACTATTTTCTTTCGGGTTCCTTTGTCGATAAAATGAAACATGCGATGAGAGAGCTTGGCGCGGTCTCTTGGGCCCCGGGGAATTTTTGTCGATCATTTTTGTCAGTCTGTTTTCCTATTCATCGGCGCTCGCCGCCTGCTCGATTATGTTAGAGGTGACATTTTTGTATTCACTTACTATTTCTTCAAGAATTCTTGTATCAACATTTTTACATTCCTTAATAAAGGAATATCTACTTTACTTAAAATTCTCTGAGAAAGAAGAGTAAAGTAACAATCCAACTTCTTTCTACATTTTATAAATGACCAGAGAACGGCGGTAGGTTTCGCCCCGGTAGCACAACTATAGGAAACCCAAACATAGCTTCTTCTGTGTTAGTTTAGCTGTTTTTTTCCTTCCAGTATGTTTTGAATTGATCTTTTACAAAAAAAAACAAAACAAAAGGACTCACAATATCTCTTTATAATATTAGTATAAGTGATATCTATGTTCTTGAAATTCCTACTTCACTAGTGAATTCTCCAAGGTAATAAAGCTAACCTGTTGCTAAGAGGCATATGGTGTTTAACAAAGTTTGTTCTGCAAAAACAAAATTGTATTGCAAACTTTGCATCAGATGATAACTGCAGGTAACATCTTCTACTTTTTTCAGTAAAAATTCAAGTGAAGACTAGATTGGAAAAGTTTGTTTCATTTCCGTTGTAGTTAATCTCATTAATGCTGCTGAGCGCCAAGTTCGATCGCAATACTTATTATTTTTAGTAATGAAACGGCCACCAATCTAATTAGGCGCGTACCCTGGAGGCCTCTGAAACTGCCTTTCCTTAAAACTTGGAAGGCTCCCTGGACGGGTTTTGTGCAAATTGAAACAAAGCCTCGTAATACACCGTTTTCCGACATCATGATGGAAAATTTTGTTTATTAATTACAAGACTATGCCACTAAGCGTAATGTTTTCGATATTATTCAAAAGCTTTGCCGGGAGGTGGTCTTGCATTTACGTAATCATTGTTATAATTGTATGACTGTCATTAACGTTAAATCTAAAATGGATACGGGAATAATGTCATATTGATTTAACTATATTTGTTATAGTGGTTAAAAAATCACCAGATTGCATAGCAGAAAGCTGTGGTATATTTGTGGTAGCGATGTAAGGCTTCACTCTAAAAATGTTCCTGATGATTTTTTGCAATCATTTTAATTAAGTTGCCAATTTTAATTATCTTTATGTATTAAGTTGTGTAATATGAGCAAATAACGTATTAAAAGCTAATTCAAGATGTGCGAGAGCACATGTGGTAGGAGTGTCAGATCATTTTTCATAAGCTGTCACGTGCCGTATCAAGGTGTGAGCGTGAAGACGGGGTAATGGTACTCGAAAATGTTTCGTCGGCACATTAGTTTGTAATTTCGAGTGCTATTTTTCTACGTATAAGTATTTGTATAATAATTAATGGGTTATCTATACCACTTAAAGGTTACTTCATTTGAATCGTTAAGTCCTCGCAAAGTGCATTTTTGGCAAGTGTTTTCGTATCAAATACATAGTTACCTATACTAACATTTCTAAATTCAGGGTTAATACAGTATTTTAGTGTTTAATTTTTTCTGTTAATGGAATATTGGCCTAATATTTTATATTCATTTTCACTAATTTTTCCGAAAAGTAATAAAGTAAAATCTACTTATTTGAATGCTAACTCTGTATAATAGCAAAAGAAATTATAATATGTAGGTACTCGTATGTTATAAAATATGTTACATTTTTATTTTATTTTCAGCAATTCATTTTATTAATTCAATCTTCCGGGTTACTTTGCCGCAGTCTTCTGGAATCTCTCTTTCTTCCAAACTTTCTTCCAAACGTTTCGTCAACAACTGCGGTTGACATCTTCAGTGGCGACTGCGTTCACTTGCAGATTCCAGAAGACCTCAGTCAAGTAGCCCGGAAGATACAATTAATATGGACACCGGTCGAGAAAGCCTACACTCCACTATAATTCTATTTTACTTTCAATGGAACAGTTTTAGCAATAAGTCTTTGTAATTAAACAACTTTAACGGTTTAAATCGCGTATATTTGACATTATTTATATCCCGACGTTTCGAACACAGTCACCCCGTGACCACGTCCACTGCAAAGTGTTCGAAACATCGGGATATAAATAATGTCAAATATACGCGATTTAAACCGTTAAAGTTGTTTAATTGCTATGTATAGTAATCGCGAAAACCTAAGAAAATAATAAGTCTTTGTGTTGATTTATTCTTAGGATATCTCTAACTAACTTATTCCAATTCTCGTATTCATCACCGTATAATAAAGGCAACGTTTTCTTTTATTTATTTGTATAATGTGAGTTTACAGGATCGTACATATAGTTATAGTTTAATAAAACGCTTATCTGTCTATTATTTGTTCCTGCTAATATTGTGATCTACAGTTGTGTTTTTTGTAGCGTTTCTCGTAATAATCTTAATGGGTAATTTAGGAAGGTTTTAATTTTTCAAAATTGGTCCAGTAATCCTGCAAATATTTATAAAAACTACAGCCAGAATTGGGTTTCAAGCAATCAAAACCGAGGACAAATGCTAGTTTATAAATATACGCATCACACAATGACATGATAAATTCACGTTTTTCAAGAGTTAAGAGTAGTAACATTGTAGTAAATTCTAAGCTGGCTATAGTAAATTATAATATGTAAGCACTGTAATGAATTTTATTATGTGTTGAAAGAAGGCGATAGTCGAGCAGATAATGTCACATGGTGCCAATATAAGTGGATACTGTCGCCCATTGACATCCGTGATACATGCCACTCAATTCATAATGTCCAGAAATACTAAAACATAGAACTCCCAGTCAGTAAACTATCAAAATAATAACTCCATTTATTGGTACATAAAAAACATTTTTAATTCTGGTAAAAAATATTTCGGTGGTTATAAGGTAAATATTCTTTTTAAATTAGCTGGAATGATTCCTTAGAAATTAGTTTGAAATTGCAGTAAAAAATAATTAGGGTTAAGGACCTACCGTGTAAGAACTGTATTCATAAAGTAGAGAAAAGAAGTAGGGGGCTGTCGGGTCGCCAGTTAAAGTTTGCACTACTAAGCTTTGGTGACTTTTGGGAGAGGCTTTATGCATGAGTGAGAATACGTTCCGTAACAACTTTTAGTACACACATGAATAAGTAAAGGGCACTTGTCGAAGAAAATGAGTTGCTTTTGGTTGGGCGCAGTTTAGTTAAAAGCTGGATACAAGGGACTTATGTGTTTGTTAAGGACCGGGTTGAGTACGGCCCGGTATGCCCTTCGCCTTTGGCACAAGATATTACTACAAACATTACCATTTTACTGTTACTGTATTTAGAGCATAACGCAAGCTATATAACATGGACGCGAGTGATATTAATAACTTTGATCTATGTGATATTTAATATCACTGTGTAATGTTTGCATTCTAATAACAACGAATTCATTTTCTGGATAGTACGTTACTATTGTGGGTACTAATGATACTAGAGAGCGATGATAACCCAGAATTATTCTCGAATTTGATTCGTGCGTTTGTGAATTTAAACGCCGACCCGTACTACTAAATAAAAGAAATATTTTTTAAATAATTAACACGACCGTAAAAGAAAACTTCGCAAGGCAACTTGCGTGCCCGAGAATTAAAAAGAATAATCTTGAGCATGTGTATTCACAAATACGCACTGGGTGTGTGTGGTGGATTATGGCCCGAAACCTTCTAGTGATTACCGGGGAGGACCTGTTATGGGACTATAAGCTGACTTCAAATGACAGTATACAAATGTAAGTTCCCAGTTGTCCGTTTCATTAAATAACTTGTGTAGGTAGAGTGTTTAGTGCTCTTTATTTACGTATATGTACTGGACACGTGTTATGGAGTAAGCAGGTAAATAAGTACGAGCAAGCATTTTCTTAGTCACGCTCTATGGCATATTTTATGCGATATATTGTATTAACTTTAACATCCACCTTCACGAAGCATGTTTACTGTTTAAAATTCACATAATTTCCAAGTAAAACATGCGGATATAATTAAAGCACTCTGTTTGTAGAGGACTCGAGGTGGGAATGCGAGCATAAACGTTTTTAACCATTTACTCTTTGTTTAGTTATTATCTGATTTATTAATAATATAGCATGTGTAAGGGGTGGCTTCAAATAACAACTAACCAAGAATTGGGTTTCAAGCAATCAAAACCGAGGACAAATGATAGTTTATAAATATACGCATCACACAATGACATGATAAATTCACGTTTTTCGAGAGTTAAGAGGAGTAACATTGTAGTAAATTCTAAGCTGGCTGTAGTAAATTATAATATGCAAGCACTGTAAAGAATTTTATTATGTGTTGAAAGAAGGCGATAGTCGAGCAGATAATGTCACATGGTGCCAATATAAATGGATACTGTTACCATTTATTACCATTAAAATAATAACCATCAAAATAATACCGTTGCCAACTTTGTATAGTGGATACAGGGTTAAATTTGTATAGTGGGTACAAGGTTAAATTTGTATAATGGATACAGGATTAAATTTGTATAGCGGGTCCAGGGTTAAATTTGTATAGTAGGTACAGTGTTAAATTTGTATAGTGGGTACACGGTTAAATTTGTATAGTGGATCCACGGTTAAATTTGTATAGTGGGTACACGGTTAAATAAAAATACCTGCTATCATTAAAACCTTAACGCTGAATTTCTATCACTAAAATTTTGTTGTATGACTTATTTCTGAACTTCATATTCTATCTAAAATAAGTTACTTTTTTAAATTAAGTTTTTTGACTTTCTTACTCTTTTGCATTCTTCTTTTCAACAGTTTGATAACGTTGTGTATTTTGTTGCTTCACAGAGTAAATTGAATTTATAGGTGAGATAAAAATGCTTTTATTATTAATGAAAAATGTACTGAATTTTAAAACGTCGTAGAACAAAAGTTAGTTTCCATGAAAGAAATAGATATTTTTATTAGGCGTTTAGGCAAAAATATTTATGAATAAAACCAACAATACGTTATAATAGCAAATTAGATATGTGATTTTATCCGTAGGCCGTATATGATGCGAATAAAGGTGCGCTTAGGTTTTTGTTATAAACGAGAATGTTCCGTCAGAAGTTCGACGTTGATTGATCAAAGTGAGTGTAGTTTTTCTATACTCGTTCTGTATGTAAGTATTTATCTTGGGTTTGTTTACGATACAATACAAAATTCGCCACTTTGTTGGGTCGTTAGTCGTGTATATAGAATAATATATTTATAGGTAGGTACCTAAAATAATTCTAATGGAGTATAAATTGAAAGTTTAGAATTTAGTTGCCTTCATATGTTCATCGCAATAATTATCATATTAAAATACATTTTTTCTGACGTTTTGAAAAAGGCACGATGGCGATCATAACACAATACAAAGTTACATATAATATTGTAAAAATAATGGCATCGTTAAAAATATTATATGAGGACCCCAGAGGTAAAGGGGTCTAAGTGACAAAATTTATGTTTTGAGATAATTGAACCAAAAGTCAACAAAATTTTGTAAGAGGGAAAGTTATTTTTTTTTTGTTTTGACCATTTTAGGCCAACACTTTGGCCATTTGCTTCTAATTAGTACTAACAATAGATTATTAAAATCACCTGTGTTACATTTTACGTAACACGTTACGTATTTTACGTTACATTTTCACCTGTGTTACGTGTTACCTGTGGAGCAGTGTTAGCATGCATTACTAGTGGTGAAGGGGCAACACACTAGGTAGCAGCACCTGTCAGGGAAATCACTTGGATCTCCTCACCACTAGAAAGAATAGTATTTTAACAGTCTGTTACTGCATCTAACTCAATTCTTTCGAAAATGTCACTTAGACCCCTTGACCTCTGGGGTCCTCATATATAATATTGTAAAAAGCCCAAGGGCACTGAAATCTCGATGGTAAATTTTTATCCTGAGTCTTAACTTTTATAAACTAGCATTTTTTTTAAATCCAAAAATGTACAAAATTTATATATATATATATAAGGCACCTGCAGGTCGCTGCCGATAGGTCTAAATGGCGGACAATGGGGGAGGCCTATGTCCAGCAGTGGACGTCCAAAGGCTGAGATATACAGGCTGTTAGTGACATGCTATCGAAAATTAAAATCAGGAGTTCAGTATATGATACTGAGTCCCCTGGCGTTGGAATTTTTCGTCGATATTTTCATGATTTTCACGATTTATTTTGTGCATTTTATTACTAATTACAGCATGGTATCACTTATGTAGTCGTCTCAATTCGAATTAAAAGAAAAAAAATTACGATATTCTACATAAATCAGCAATGTAGGTAGTTCATATCTCAATGCACACGCGATTTCACGCGATTATCTGTTTTGCGGCCGAGTTCAAACACAGTGACCTGTGTTAACTAAAGTATGTTTAGTAACATGGAGTTACTAAACATAAACATGGAGGCGGGCGCGCACTGGTGCTAGAGTGACGTAGCACACAGTAGGTACGTACTACGGCACGTATAATAGATCAATTAAATAAACAGATGTGCACCTGTTGAATACTACAAGTTACTTAATAGACTTTCATTAATAAGTAATAGGAATGTTATTTTCTTTACTTCCGTCGCATTAAAAAAAATATTATAATTACACTACCAAACGTTTTAAATAAAAATAGTTTACAATTTACAAGTAAAGTATGATATCTTTTTTATTTTCAAGTCTTCCTTAATAAGTATTGCAATATTTTTATTCACTCTACTTACAGGAAAAACTGTTATCGTACCTACATTTAATTGCAAAACACCAACGATATTTATTTGGTAGAATTTAGTCTGTGTTACTTTTTAACATGTCACATCTACATTTTCTAGTTTTTGACAATTTCTTAGACCTTTGATATTTGCCGCTTCGAGCGCAATTTAGTCAATTTCTTAATTTTCATTTTTAGTTCTCGTTTGTCAGTTGACAAATTCAAACGTTTACTAAAAAAAAGTGTGCTCGAGTGTTATTAGGTAGTCAAATTGAGTGTAAAATGTCTCGTAGTGGAAATGGATTAAATTTTAGTGCTCGTGAATTTTTAGATATGATTATGTGATTATGATTTTTTTTCCCTCGACCTCTTGGGTCGGTATTTACCGTTCCTTCCGCCCTGAGTCCCCCAAGGAAGAGAAGGTTCGGCTCTTCCAATTTATGATTATTATTATGATTATAATTATTATTATTATTATCTTACAAATGATTATGTGTTGTGGCGAAGCACGTGGGAACGCACAACGAGCCCTCCGCCTTTACAGAAGCGTTTTCCTACTGCTCGCCACCAAGCAGACAGTCGTGTGATAACCAGTGTATACCAACGTATCCGTTGAACTATTTTCTTTGGGATTATGTGAAAGACAGATTGTTTGTAAGTGAGTGCCATTCTGTACCTCTACGTACCTATGTTGATAGTGGAGCCGCGTTGTCTGCACATCGTTCGCAATACATTGCGCGCTCTAAAATGACATCATCGGTAACCCATCATTGTCGACATCAGGGGTATGTGTGATTTAATAATAGATATTGTTTGTAAGCTTTTCACAAAGTTATCGATAGTATGTCCTTTACACCCTGTATAATCTAATTATAGATAATTAATCAATGTGTCCCTATGGCAAACATTAGAAGCAACTTTCAAAATATTGTCGTGGGTTATCTGGATAAAATGAATCGGGCAATAAACTACTAATTAAATAATGCCGATTGGTCATCTTCACATTTCGAACAAACGCGAAGGATGACATTGCGTTATAACCACTCTCTGTTATATACATCTCTCAACGTTCGGTCAACGTTGGAAATACGAAGATAGTCGACGGGCGTTATTTAATTATATAGTAGTACTGTATCAACGTTTTCTAATACTTTTGATGTACACTGCGAAAGGTAGAACACTTTTTATTATGCAGTGTGCAGCCACTTTTAGGTTAGTGTAGATTAATATCAACAAAACGCATATAATGAAATTTCATTATTTTAATCCCAAGAATTAAGTATCGAGAGGTTTTCGATATTATTCCAATCAATGTGTGTAAGTTTTCGTCCGTAAATGTTCTTGTTTGTTGTGGTATAAGGAATTATTTTACTTTATACTCAGTCATATTGTGTACTATACTTACGTTTTTACTTTATACACAGTTATGTTGAATACTATACTTACGTTTTCACTTTATATATAGTCATATTGAATACTATACTTACGTTTTTACTTTATACACAGTCATATTGAATACTCTACTTACGTTTTTACTTTATACACAGTCATTTTGAATACTATACTTACGTTTTTACTTTATATATAGTCATATTGAATACTATACTTACGTTTTTACTTTATACACAGTCATATTGAATACTCTACTTACGTTTTTACTTTATACACAGTCATTTTGAATACTATACTTACTTTTTTACTTTATATACAGTCATGTTGAATTTATACACAGTCATGTTGAATACTATAGTTACGTTTTCACATGTGATGTTAGTGGGTATTGATGAACATCACATGATAAATAAAGGGAGTTGATGCCTGACAAGCGACGCACGAACTAGTTAATTTGTCACAGACTTGGTCATGCCGACGTAGGCGCATTGAACGCTCCCTAAGGTCTGAATTAATTTGTACTAGTCATGGTGCTCCTAGTTAACGACGTGTCTAAACATTAAGCTTTTAGTAGATCAGTTTAGAATTTTGAAATACCTACTTATCGATGAAATACCTATCAAATCGATGAAAATAAAAAAAATGCAAAGTATATGGCTCGTTTACATAAGGAGAGTTTCTCGAACGGTTCGGGGGAGTATATTGTATACAAACATACAATCGTATAGAGAATCATATCGTATACAATATGGACATATCGTGATAAGAACTCCGTGATAACGGTTATTGGATGATAATAACAGTTGTTTATATTAGGCAAACATATTCTTGAACGAATTTTTTTCGTTCGAGAAACTGTCCTTGTGTAAATGAGCCTTAAGACGCTTGTTAGCACTGTCACGCGTTTTGTCATCGCAACTTATAAGATTTGTCAAATCACATCAAATCCGTTTATTTGTGAACGCATTAGTTCTGCTGTAAGGGGTAGAAATACACCACATATTTATTATGTTACAATGTTTGAGTACAATCATTAAAATACAACTTCATAATTTGATCCTAATTTAATTTAAAAAAATGTAATTAAATTAATAATATAATCAATTAAATCATTTATCGATCAAAATTATAAAGTTAAATATACATTTACATAAATTAATATATTACAAAGGGATATATTAATTTACATAATACATTTGTAAGCAATTAAGCAAATCAAGTGTATCAATCAAAATGATAAATTGAAAAAGCAGCGGTGTGAATGTAAGTGAACTCGTGTGAAAATAACATTTTTATAATTTCGTCGTGAAATAAATGAACCGTGATCTTTTTCAAAGGACTTTACAAAGCTCCTGCATACACTAAAGGAATCGGAGACCGCGCACTCAAAAGAAATCTGATGCTTCCAATTTCGGAAGGGTCCTCCCGCGGGTCCTTAGCGGAGCTCCCATATCGGGCTCAGGTGAAAATAAAAGTACTCATACTGATAGATGTTGTGATTTTTTATAACAAAAATGCGATTATTTATAACAATATTTTGTGTTCATTGGGTCTACATTAAAACTGAGTCACAGAAATTGAAGACTAACATTTCCAATCTATCCAAAACAAGATCTAAAGTCAAAGTGAACATGTTCCAAACGAACAGCTGATTTTATATTATACATATCACTTAATGAATATTAAATAGATATCAACGTTATTTTGTTTTGGAGAGACCGCGAGCCACGCACGCAACACCGTTAGAATAGGTTCTCGTGGAAATATCACTGCGCCGACAGTTCATATTCCGATGCAGCGTTCTTAGAGCAAATAAAGGAAATTCATATATAGGTAGGTATCGTGGAGACGGCAGACTTGTTTGATATCATGTCACACAGGCGAATGTACCTATTAGTTATAGCTACCAACGTACCTACGATAATATTAAGTATAAATATAATGGTATTAAGAACAATCACATAGAAATAATAATATAATGACATTCATCAATTTTTTTGTTTCGTTTTGACATTAGATTTAGTTTGACATGTATGTAAGCTAGAATTATTTGTTTATTTATTTTAATCAAAATGTATTCTTGTTGATATAGCCGGCAGAAGATTTCGGTGCACCAGACAGCTTTCAGGTCAGTGAAGCTCCGATTAATTGTCGTAGCCGTACAATAATAAAGCTGTCTGGTGCACCGAAGTCTTCTGCCGGCGCCGGCCCTTGGTTCTCCTGTGTTGGCACTTAAAGACACTAATGCATGGACAATAAGGAAATTGACGTAAAAATAGAAGATTGAATATAGCGTTGCGGGAAATTATATTTTAATTATCTTAGCGGTAATTTATGTAACTTTCCGGTAGGAAGTTTTGCGTATGTTGTAGTAGCGAACGTCTCAGCGATACTTACGCGATGCAACTGTCGCGTCGTCGTTTACAACGACATCTGTCTATTCTTTACCACTTCATTGAGACCTGCTAATAAATCAATGAAGCTGGTTCTTGACAAGCGGCGGCAATCAATCGCTCGTCCATAGTCTTTTTAATGTAAACTTGATCTAACATTTGCACGCCAGTTACCTGGCAGAATGGGCAAGACTTGTATAATTTATCATAAGACCTGTATATACCCGCATTCGTGAGCAAATAAATAAATTATTATTATAGTATCTACTATAAAATAACATTATAAGTACGATATAAGTAGTTACTGCAATCGTAATGTTTATTATATAAATAAAATATTTGGCCTTTTTAATTGAACCGTATTGTGTGTGACACGCATATTCGTAATATCTATATAAATAAAAATGTAAAGGTTCGTTTGTTCAAAATCTTAAATTTCCGAAAGTTCTTCACCGATTGCTTTGAAATTTTGACATAATGTTGCATTCGAATACGCGCGTGTTTTTATATACCTATCACAGGGTAAAAACATGTTTTTTACCCAAAAACAGGTAAAGACAGGGTAAGCGCCATCTGTTGGGCAGGCCGGATACAGCTAGGTTATAAATTAATTTTCTTTTTGAATTAAAATATCCAGATACATTTTTAATACCTAAAATTTCAGATGCTGGGGTGATTAGTTCTAACATTTATATTTTTAAGAGGAAATCCGAAAAATCATTCGTGTAGATACGAAATTACTGTAGATCCCCCTAGATTAATAAAGTAAATTATTATTCAAAACTCAGGTATATACCTATATAAGAGTTTTGATGATCCCCAAAGGAGTATCCCGCAGCTACCACAGTATAGGTATGTCATCGACCACTCGTCGTAAACTACACGCGTTTACGATTACTGCCACTGTACATTCCCAATCGTAAAATGGAAATAGACCCTCTAACATTTTTCGTTATCTACAAGAAGTTTCCTTTAACTTTTTGATACTCCTATGTACTCGTATAACCTTTATAAACGGCTACTACGTTTTTTTAAACTTGGACATAAATAGAAACTATTTTCAGACAAGTTTACAAGCCAAAATGTTATGTAACATGAGCCACAAGAACCAAACAGAAAAAAAGGAAAGAAGAAACACACAATCAGAAATTCAGACGCGACGCCGTGCAGTATTTTAAATGGGTTTCTTGCAGGAAAAATAACAATTTCAAAAAAAGTTTGTACACTTTGATGGCCAAATCTTGCGTTTTACGTTTCAATGACTCAAGTTAACTAAATTAACTCTGAAAGGCAAATGGAATAAAACTCCGGGGCAATAACACTTTTTGTGTCCGTCCTAACTATTATTTATCTGTATCTTTGTTTCTGTAAAAAAATATAACAGAATTCGGTCTATGAAACAAAAATAGATTTATTTGTCCGATATACGTACATCGCTTACGTAGGCGACTCAGCTAGCGATGACTTTAGATACGAATATTGATGGTTTGCTTTAAGATTGGTTAGCTTGTATTTTGGAACCTTTTTGTATTCATTCCTTCATTGCTTAACCATTGTATTATTTCGATAACAGTTTTATCATCATTGTATTGACTGTAGAAAGAAAGCTATTTATTTACTTGTAGCGAAATTAGGTATGAAAATTTTTAGGTATAAAATTCCAACTGTTGAGGTAATTAATGATTTTTTTCAGTACCTATCAAAGTTCGCAAATTCTCTGTTGTTATAGTTAACACTCATTTCAAAAGTCATCACTCTCAGGCAGCTTAAACACAAATAAATTTTTTCAATGAGTCTTTTCTCGGACCAAGCTCAAATACTTTTTTAATTTAATTTTTACTTTTTTTTTTACTCAAAATTTTTATGATCCCATTTTTTTTTAATTCGCAAACGTTTGTTTTGTCGTTCAAGTCTCAAATCCGTTTATTTGTGAACGTATTAGTTCTGCCGTAAAGCGTACAAATATATCACAAATTATATGATGTCTACAAAGTTTGAGTACAATCATTAAAATACAAGTTCATAATTTGATCTTAATGTAATTAAATACATGTAATTACATTAACAATATAATGAAATAAATCATTTATTCATCAAATTAATACATTATACAGTCAAATATACATTCACATAAATTAATATATAACAAAAGGATGTCATTTAATACAATAATAATCAATATATTGGTATAAGTCAATCTCTTCACAAAACGAGTACAATTAAATTCAGTTTGTAAATTTAATCTACATAATACATCTCAAATTTCAAAATTATATTTTACTGGTCAGTGGTCCGTATAAAAACATATAAATTAAATGGTCTATATTTTCTGAATTGAATCTAACTTGTCTTTTAGATAATCTTTTATTGAATAATTGTCTTTGTAATAAATGATATAGGTAATAATCCAATAAAAAAATAATCAATTGGGCGTGTTCGCTATGCTTGCAGACCGCCAAACAATAGGAAAACAATAAAAGGTCAAGCGCTTGATTGATAATTGAAAAACTTGCAGCAGTAATTTTATTTTAATTTTTTATACCTAAATAAATAAATAACTTTCTTATACACATATTAATTATTTTTGTCATAAAAACAATTTCCTTGGCCAGTACTAACGTAGTCACGATATAAATCGATATTCGCACATTTGACTGCTAGTAATTGAATTCTCAAGGGGCGACAGCTCTTATGACGGGAGCCCGAAGCGAAACTTTAGCCGTCAACACTTTAATTATGTAATTAACGAAACTTGTGTATTACGCAGTTTATCGTGCCTCGAAATAGGTAAACGACTTTTGTGACATAAGTACAGGTGCCTAAATTTTATTTATATGTTAATGTAAAAATTCTTGTATATCATAGGCTGTTTTTTCGCTCAGCTCAAACAAATGCAAACGATTTTAGAATAAAATTTGTGTACCTATCGCGAAAAAAGGCTTATTGTAGTATATTATATCTATACATATAATAAAATGGTGACATTAAATATTTTTTGAAAAAAAAAAATATCATTGCTGTGTACACCATACAAAGTCCAAAACAACATTTTTTTGGATTTTTTTGTCTGTCTGTCTGAACGTGCATCACACAAAAAGACTAGACGGATTGTAATGAAACTTGATGTAGTTATAATTTATGCCAGGTTGACATTTAAGGCACTTTTTATTCAGATCAATTAAAGTTCCCATGGGAATGAAACTAACCCATACTCACGTTACGCGCACAAAATCGCGGGCACTTCCAGTATTTAAAATAAAAATATTTTCGCTTTTCCAGTATTTCAAATAAAAATATTTGGTCCTTTCATATTATGTAATTTACTCGTATGTCCTTTCTAGGGCTTGCACGCTTTTGTTATAAGTCGCGCGCGGTAGTTTCCAAAACCCTGTTAGAATTTTGTAAACTATTTCTGCAATGAATTATTTTTGAAGACATTTTTTTTTTATAGAGATGAGGGCGGATGAGCAAGCGGTCTCACGTGACCTTGCACGTGTCCGCCGCCGACCTTGCAAAATCCTATTCACAGCTTTCTTGAAGAACCCCATGTCGTAGTTTAATGGGAAGACCTCTTGAGGCAGTTCGTTCCACAGCCTACGGGTTCGCGATATAAAATAATTTTTGGACCGAACAGTACGCGACACCTCCGTATCTAGGAAATGCGGATGGACCGCACTTCTGTGACGGGAAGTGCGGTTGTAGAAACCCGAGGTGGGAATTATATTGAACAATTCTTCATAGCATTCCCCATTGTACAGGCGGTAGAACACACAGAGAGATGCAACGTCTCTCCGAACGCTGAGGGGTTCTAAACTGCCCGTGAGAGTGGGATCATTGACAATACGAACAGCACGTCGTTGGATGGAGTCAAATGGGTCCAATTGGTATTTCGGTGCGCCGACCCAGAGATGTGAGCAATACTCCATATGGGGCCTCACCTGAGCTTTGTAAAGCATTAGGAGTTGCCCAGGGGTGAAGTACCGCTTCGCTCTGTTCAGCACACCGAGCTTTTTGGAGGCCATTTTGGCCTTACTTTCCAGATGACCCCTAAATTCGACTTTGCTGGAAATGTCGACACCAATGATCCCAATACTCTCCGAGATCTTAAGAGGTATGCTCTGAAAGCGAGGTGCTACGACATAAGGTTTTTTTTTTAGCGGTGAATGCACAGACTTGCGTCTTACTGGGGTTGAAATCCACTAGGTTCAGGGAACCCCAAATTGAGACTAGATTTAGGGAGTCTTCGATTTCAGACACAAGCCTGGCGCGACTCTCTTCCACTCCGACTCGAGGGATGTTGGTGCGGTCCCTGTACAAGGCGTCTCCAGTGCTGTCATCCGCATAGCAACGTATGTCACCAATTTGTAACAGGTCGTTGATATGCAGAAGGAACAGAGTTGGAGACAGCACGGAGCCTTGCGGGACGCCAGCGTTAATAGACATGGTGTCGGAGCAGCTACCATCTATAACGACTCTGATGCTCCGTCCAGTCAAGAAACTGGCAACCCATTCGTATAGTCCCTCGGGTATTCCGAAAGATGGTAACTTGGAAAGCAGCGATTTGTGCCATACCCGGTCAAAAGCTTTCGCAATGTTTAGGCTTACAGCCAAAGCCTCGCCTCTACTCTCAATGGCGTCAGCCCAGCGATGTGTCAAATACGCTAAAAGATTACCAGCCGAGCGATTATGGCGAAATCCATATTGACGATCGCTAATCGGCTGGTGATCCTCTAGGTACCCAAGGAGCTGTGTGTTTATAACACGCTCCATCACTTTGGAGAGGAGGGAGGTGATCGCTATTGGCCTGTAGTTGGCCGGGTCGGTGCGGTCACCCTTTTTAGGCAAAGGGTGAACATGAGCTACCTTCTATGCTGACGGGAAGCTTTTAGTGGAATATGAGAGCCTAAAGAGTCGCGTAAGCACCGGGGACAACTCGGGAGCGCAAAATTTGAGCACCACCGCAGGAATACCATCTGGCCCACTCGACTTTCGGATATCAAGAGATGCTAGAGCTCGCCGGACTTCACGCTGGGTGAAGCAAATTTCTGGCATGGAGCTTGTGCACCTCGAGGTGGACGGCGGTGAGGCACCTCTATCGTCCAGAGTCGAGTTTGAGGCGAAGAGACTGCCCAGGAGATCGGCTTTCTCCTTCGATAGCTTGCTAGTCGATCGTCAATTCTGCGGATGTGCTCATTCCTTGCCCCGACAGTGATCCTCTTACTGTACCTCGAGGCAGCGTTAAATTTCTTTAGTGCTTTTTTTTTTGACATAAAAGATATTTAGTGCAAAATAACTTCATATTCTTAAATGTTATAGTTATATGCTTTTATGTTATTTAAATCAGACATAACTTGAAACAATACATTCATTTAAACATATTTTAACAAACCACAAATGAAAGGGTAAGTATGTGTTTAAACGCATTTATCTCGGTCGTTTCGGACTTCGTATAACCCCATTGTTATGAATACATACGTACAAAAAATAACCCAATGGGATTTTAAAAATAATCTAATTAAAAACCTTTTGTGTTTATTTATCCGATGTCGTATGATGGGAAAATTGATTAGGGTTGGTGTAAATTTGTATTTTCCTTAAACACAGAGAAAACACTTTGATAAAACCTTATAATTCATTTCAAAGTAGCATCCAATATTAATTTTGTAACGTATATATTTTAGCACTTTATAATAAAGAAAACAAAGACGAACGAGTCGAGTTACGCTCAAAATACTTAATGTGGCTGGCGGCTACATTTACAGTAGTTCTCTTTTATGATAAACTGTCTGAAGATAGGTATTATTATAATGCTTAAAATAGTTTCAGCATTCCACAGTTCCAACTTTTAATGGTTGTTAATACTGTGTGCGGATTAAGCTACACATGGAAGCTAACGAAGTGCAAAGACCGAATTAAACTGCATTACCAGCTTTGGTCCGTGAAAGTCTTAATTGAGTTTTTAATTTACTTTTTGTTCTTAGTTTTAGTATTTATAGTCATCTTGACTATTCCATGCACCGCAGCAACAATGTGGGAGAGCAAAACATTCTTTCACTGCTGAAAACTCTTTGTCAGCATCCCTCAACCGCATACACTTCCCAGACTCTGTTACAATACTATATCCTACTTGTATTCGTACTTACGTATACCTATTAACGTAGTTCGGTATAGCTTTAACCGCAGTATACCCATCGCTCGCATTCCGATAGTTTCTGGTTGTACCCCACAGACCGCGTCTGGTTGACGATGATAGATAGATCGATAGATAAAACTCTTTATTGCACACCAAGACAAAATAAGACAGTAACAGACAATGTAATATATGAAATGCACATAAAGCGGTCTTATCGCTATTAGCGATCTCTGCCAGACAACCTTCGGTATGATGATGATGCGTACAGAAAAATGAGAACGTGGAAATGCGAAGGAAGCCAGTGCGAACGGGGAAGCTAATGTAGCATTTGTAAGTTTTGATAATCAACTGAATCTGTTATTTGGGTACACCCATGTGTATGTCATGAGCAACAGACATAATGTTTTTCGAGAAATAATTAAATCGAGCATCAAAATGATACTGAATGAGTAGCAAATCGATGATAGCATATTTAATGGTGGGCGGTTAAGTTTAGGTTCTCTGGTAAGTATAAACGAAATAGGCGTCCGGCTAACGTCCACTCGGTGATGACATTCCTAGTAAATTAAAATTATTCACGTTAGCTATTCATTCATAGGTTGCTTTGTTGATTTTGATTTGTTGCTCATTCAAATAGAAGCCATATTTTTCCTGTATTGTAAAAGTAAAAATTGTACAAAATTGCTCTAACTTTTATGAAATTGTAAAAGTTTATCGAGCCATGCCTTCTATGGCTTTTGCACCCAAATAACTTATTTAGAAATGTATTACCTACGTTTTACCCACCGCCTTATTTTTCTGAAACTGTACCTTTTATTTTATATGATATAGATAAATTGTGTGTAAACTAAAAACTGGAACCTGTTTAATTGTAAACAGGTTCCAGTTTTTAGTTTACACACAATTTAATTTTAAATAAGAGATGCGATTACCCACGGATAGTATTTTGGAAACAATTGTAATAATGAGAAATTGCAGACATACGCTTATACTCATACTCACAGCATACGCTGAGCTTGCTACCTTTTGCGCAATAAGGTATTAAATTATTTTTTTTATGGACGAAGGAGGCAGGCGAGCATACAGTCCATCTGATGGTAAGTGGATACTGTCGCCCATAGACATCTGCGATACATGCCAACATTAGTCCAAAATGACAAGTGTTGGCAAACCCCCGGATGCGCAGCCTACCTTTGGAGATATAGGAATGGATTTGGAGAAAGGGTTCGGAAAATGGGGAGGGATAGGATGAGAATGGGCTCTGGCACTGGCACATCTCACTCACTACCGTAACGCCTACGTACATTAGGGAAATAAGATAATGTGGGAAATGAAGTACATTTCAAGGTAGTCTTCTGTGAGTTTCTCTGTATACCATTGATTTGTTTGTGTAATTTACATTGTGACAGATAAAGAATTGATTTATTTCAAAATAATGGTTTACATAACTCTTGTCAACATTTCTTCTACCACTTGGAAGTTGCTCTTTTGCCTCTACAGCGTTAAATATGTACTTTATATTTTTAGGAATAAAATTATGTGTTCCAAATACACTTCTCTTATATTTTTTAAATTTAATCTGACGCTTAATTTAGCACCAAGGGGTTTAAAGAATTTCAAATTGGAAAAGGGAAATTCGAATAGGCAGATCGAATATAAATCAGCGTTGGTTCCGGTTGAATTAAGTGCTGTCGACAATTCTGACTAAGGGCTTATTGGCGATCTATTTTAAAAATATTTCAGTCACAATCAATATGACGCTCAGTGGAGATATGACGAGGAAATTTATTATCTATTCAGCTAATAATGCTACGCTTAAATGCATGGAATATATATCTCTTGATACTGAAGGAAATCGTTTAAATTTTGTATAAGAAACGTTGTAGGTTTTATGACGGTTTTCTCCTATTTATGTGATGAGGAAGTAAGATAAGTAATGAGGCTAATATCGTAATTTCCACAATTGCGATCTTATTGATTGAAATGAAATAAAGTGACAATAAGGGGCCTGGCGCTAAGAATTGTGCCTAGTTTCATTAAAATCCGTCCAGTGGTTTTTGGGTGATGTGCATTCAGACTGAGGGCGTAGTCAGGATTTTATTCAGGGTGGGGCAAAGCAAACAATTTTCTTATAATGTAAATACAGGTAGTGATGCAGAAAGTCTGTTACTTATTCTTCCCTATGCCAGGGAGGCAAGCGCCCCAACCCGCCCCACCGTGACCGTGAAAATATTTTTTTTAACAAATAAATAATTTAATTTCTCGCTATTAGAGTACAAAACATGTAAGGTTTTGTTGTCCTATCTAAAACTTTCGTAGCGCCCATTACCCTGGTAGTGCGCGCCGCGTCCATGAATGCAATGAATGTATTTCTTTTGCGTTACTCTGCGTAGAATAAAGATATATTAGTTGAATGATGAATAAGTTATGAAAAAAAAAAACTATTATAAAAACTGGTAGAATCGATACTTTCGATACTGAATCAATTATTTCCATCTTTTGCTTTATTTGCAGAAGGCTTTATACAACATGTCACTATGTTTTATAAAGCCTTCTGCAAACCGTAGCGGCAATTCAAGTTAATTTTAAAAGAGATTGCTCACGTCATTTCTGGAAGCGCTCAAATAGCTGGGTTATATTTAGCTGCTATAATATAATTTTAAAGCAGTGGGTAATGTACTATAGTATTTGAAAGGAAGGGGTAAGTAAGGGTGGAGGTAGGCGGTGACGGAATGATGTAGTGCAACTACCCGTAATTTATATTTTAATCAACGGTCGCCGCCCGACCCGGATATAACTGACGTCCGCTTCGAATTCATTTTGCACCAGTGCTAAATTCAATTTAATATTTTTTTAGATACAGCTTATTCAGCTCAGGATCTTATTTTTCAGAATTTTATTAGTATATTTAAGACGTACTATCCAGCGGTTATTGCGTGATGTACATTCAGACTGACAGAAAAAAACTGTTATTATATGTATAGAATATTTTTTTATGTTTTTATTATTGTCACTGTAATTCATTGTTGCAATTCGCATATAGAGCTTTTAATAACTTAACTATTTAAGTAGGTACAGCTTTTGGCGTACAGCCAATTCAACCCAGGACGAACTTTGCAGCCACTAATCAAACACTTTTGCTTATTTTTATATCCTTTATCTAAGAACTGTTTCCTAGTGGTGTTAAGTATGCTCATTAATTGTGAAAGTGGAAAAACTTCATGTGCACAAAAGTTCGTAGTCCAAAGCTTTACTTCCCAAAAATAAATAGTTAATGTCCTTCTGTAGACATTACGCAGTCCTGATGTTTTTTTATATAAGAGTTAGCAGACATCAGAGCGGCTCACCAGATGGCAAGTGGTTATTATAACCGTGTCATCAATATTCTTTCACGGGTAAGATGGAGGTCTGTACGTTCACTATTTCATTCAGTGTCAGGTTCCAAAAGCATGTTGTTGCTTGCCGTAGACGAACCTTTTACACATTTAAACAAAGACGGGAATGTTTTACTTAAAGCAATAACTATTTTAAATTTTATTAAATCTGTAATTGGTATTATCGTTTTCATGACTCTGAGTAAGATAGCAACCACAGCATCGTTTCCATCTACATATTATGTTAAATCGTCCACACAAAGATCCGTGGTATTGGCGCCGAAGAGAGTCGGGACTCGGGAGTCGGCCATTGACCGACCCACGTTCAACGTCAGCTATTAACTCATAAATTTGTCGAACCGCATTACTGGACGCTTTGGAATCTGACCCCAGATGGAGAACATTGCCGATGCCAATATCTTAATAAGTACTATAAGATACTTACAGACATTTTGTTTGTATTACTTTGGTGAAAACAATTATATAACTGTGTCAAAGATTAATAGAATTGGTGAATTTAATATTGAGGTAAATTTTAATGAATATTGAAACATTTCATTGCATTGTGTTAAATAACTTCAAAATGAACCTACATTAAAGGTGGGCGGTTTAAATTTGCACGAATAGAGTATCTATGAACTGTGTATAACAAGAAAAAGACCAGTTTCACTAATATTTGTAACAAACATTGAATAACATACAATAACACTATTTTATTTTATACAAAAATCTACAGCGGTTTCTATTACAGTTCTCAATTACGACTTTTAAAAGGTGCATATGAAAAAAGTTTACTGAAACAGTGTATAATACATGAATTGAACAAAGTAGCCAAGCAGCCCGTTTTTAATATGCATTAAATAAAGCTTCTGTACAATTAATAAGCTTCAGTATATGTGAGCAAGTGTTTAATTTTAATTACAGATATACATTTTCATTAACGTAAAGATATTAACGTAGGCGGATGTAAGTACGGTACGTTACAAACATATGTGAAGTGTGTGGAATCTTCTATATAAGTACAACACTTAGTGTAGTGGAATGTGTTTATTGGAATTTATCTCAAAAGTCATCCTACTGAAATGGGATGGAACATTTAGGGCACTGCTGCTACACGTAACTAACATTATTAAATAGAAAAACTGACGGCTAGACTAGGCTTGTTAGTTCTGTCCATTCAGGACGTTTGACTTCTTCTCGAAATAGCAATAGTCACGAACTTCTAGTTTCTTTCAGAATGTGTGTCTATGATTAAAGTGGCAGACCAGTAAGAACTAATTTTATAGGATGTCAGTTCATTTTCTCATTTTTCAGATCAGTTCGCAGAAACTAAGGATCTTTTATTTATTATTACGTCGTGCCTTAGTGTCTGTCTATTTTATTCTGTCGCAAGCCTATAATTCATACAGTTTACATCCGATTTTGGTGAAATATCATCTATAAAATAAACAAAAGTCCTAACTCACTATTCTATATTTTTATTCAAACCTTTCTAAGATAATATTCTTCTAGAAGTGCATGTACAGTAAACGCATACAGTAAACACATACAATTACAATTTTAATTTTAATTTTATTTTAGCTGACCTTTGGTCAGCGTTCTTTCTAGGTTATGTTACACAATTGACATATTTTTTTGTTTTTCACTGATATTTGTATGTGTCTGTGTATAGTATACCTATGTTTTCTCACTCCTGTCGGCCTGTGTCAATGAGCTGTGCAAGTGTGTGTATGTGTGTGTGCGTGTGTGTTTGTGCTTGAGTGAAATAGCGAATATTGGATGAGATGTAGCAATATTGTGTCGGTTTGTATTTAATATTATTAAGTTTTATAAAATGTTATAAACTATAATCTTTTTTCTCTAATATAGATATTTTCTTTGTTTTTTTTCACGTTTAAATTAATAAATTGTGTGCACGACAGAATAAGTGAATAGTGAAAGTGCGGTGCCTATATACCTATGTGTACAATATAGAATCAGTGCGCGAAATATGCATGTGCTAACATCACACATTTCGGAGGAAAAGAGGGCCGTCTAAACAGAGTTCCGCAAGTAGTAAAATTTAAGCGGCACGATTTTGGTCAAGAATGAAATTCACGTGCCCTTCCTCCGGAATAATAAAATGTTAACACATACATAACACGTTATCATAAGATGTCGATACTATGTATAAAATGAATAACATTGATATGTAAGATGTAAAATGTTTAGTTAAGGTTAAATATGTGTTATATTATTGTTCCTTTACCTTTACATTTTATAATATTTTATGTACAATTTGCTTGTGTTTTTATATGTCTTATTCTCGCTCTCCAATGTGCTAGGATACCTAGGTTATAAGTCAGGGTGCTAGAATAAGGTTTAAAATAAAGACTACCGCCCGCAGTGTGTTTCATTTAGGATAAGTTCTAGAACAAAAAGTTGCGGGCTAGGTGGCGTAGTTCCGGTATCGGCGCCACTGAAAAGCCGTGCACCCCCGGTCCTCCCACACCTCTTGCTACTCACAGAGGGGGGAGGGACAATAAGGAAAAAGGGAAATTAAAAGGAAAATACCTAAACTTCGCCACCGAAAATAGTCTTTATCCTCTGTGCAATAAGAGGACCAGCCCAGATAAATAAGACTTGTAACCTAGATATTATGTACAAAAGTGGAGAGCTAATAGCATTAAAATTTCCTCAGGGAACGGGGGGATCGCTAGGGCAGCAAACCCCTATAAAAAGACAAAGGCCTAACAGCCAGCAAGCCAGTTCGTCCTCAGCACTTGAATAGTAATTAACATATAGAAGAAAAGTGAGCTTGCTGCCCGTCGCCGCTCCCTCCACACCCCTGTGTTTATGTAAACCAAAGCGGCGTTTTATTTCCGTATTCACCCCAACACCTGATCTGCCGAGATCCCTGTAACATCAAGACCGGCAAGCCTGAATCCCTACACCCCCCCGTTAAAGCTAAGGCGTGTGGCCTGCAACATTGGCCTTCGACCGCGATCGACGTGCAACTCTAACGTCTGGTTCTCAGAGCCAGATTGCTGAGCCAACACCCGATCGCCAAATCGGCGTACATCTTTAACAAATTGGATGACAACTAAGACATGACTAGGTTTAATGCTTTCTCAGCGTGATGAAAGGTATCGGTCCAGCTTTTGCCATGAACAATTAAATGCTATATCATCTGCATATGTCAAGATCGAACAATCTGAAAGAGAAAGACTAGATAACTAATCAATGTATATTTGGAATAGAGTTGGACCTAAGATACCACCTTGGGGAATTCCGTAAGTTAAAAGTTTGTCGTCACTAATATTATTTTCCAATCTTCACACATTGTCTGCGATCAGTGAAAGTGTCCCTGAAAATATCCAGTGCTATACCCGTAACTCCAATTCTATCCATCTTTGATATGAGGATGGAAACAGAGACTGTATCAAAAGCTTTGCAAATGTCTAAAATGTACCAAACGTTCTTTCTTTTTTATTCAGTATTTTTATAATAAAGTCTGTTAAATCAATAATCGAGTCCTCGGTACACTTCCCGGATCTGAAAACTTATTGATTATCAGCCATCAGATGATATTTATTCAAAAACTTAACCATTATATTATTTAATGCCCTTTCAGAGTACGATTTTCACAGTACATGATTTTCTGGATCCTTATTCAAATTTTGATACATTTTATCACTATTGCGAATACATATATCAAGGAAAAGCAAACACTATTATTGTTGTAATGCATTCCATAAAGTGCAGTTTTAATCTTTGCAAAGTGAAAAACAAACTAGGGTTGTGTTAGATTATATTCAGTAGAAGTTATCGAATAATTTACCCCTTAATTTGATTACGTTACTCAAAGCTATGTATATTCTATTGGCTTAGTAAAGGCCACGGAATATCTGATGAAGTTTAAAGAGCCCAAAGTGTTTTCGAAGATTATGGCCAGCGAGTGTTGTGAATATTTAGCATGGAAGTTGGTTTGTTTTCTAAATATCTTGTTTGTTTGTCAACTATGAAATTCAACAGTAAACTGTGATTTGTACAATTACTACTAATATTTACATTGTATTTTTGATTATACACGACACATTCTGATGTAATTTCGTCGAGTCATTAACTGACACGAATTTATAAAGCTTAGTGAAATCATTCGAGGAACCTTACTACTGCTATTCACAAATATACGCTACTGTTGATGGCGGTTCGATTACTTGCACAGCAGATTCTAGATTGACTCGCCTAAGTGACGTTGTGTGATTAGCGGATTCGTCATTTGAATTATGGATGGTAAAGCTTTATAGGCTTGTATTCATACAATTATTTTTTGCCTAGTTCATGCAATCTTCTAGAATATTCTTTTGATATACTTTTGCGCTCATTAAACTTAAATACATACTGGTTACCGTCGTGCGTCAGAAATCTTAACAAAAACTGAAGATGTTTTCATTTATTCATGACGTTACGTCATTTAATGCCACCACTAGTAACCCAGTGACTAAAGAATTTACGTCACAAAAATGACAATAAAATTATTCGCTCTGAGACGAAAGCGGAATATGTAAATGATGAGTAAATGTTTCAGCTACATTCACTTTGCATTTTCATTGAGTTCTTCATTGCGGTACTGTCTCCTTAAAATATGTATTATATAGAAGCGGGTTTAACATTACAGAATTATTTTAAATAATACCATTAAAATAACTTGATGTTTGTAAGAAATCGTTATAAAAAAGTCAATCAAAAAAGTTGTGGGTCAACGTGTTGTTCAACAATTAGGAAACATAAATTAATGAAACAATACAAATATCGAAAACCGTTTCGACCTCTTTGTGACGCTATAAACACAAAATGAATCCTTACAACGAAGCAATTTCGGGCACGTGTTCCTAAAGCACCGGTATAAAGGGGCTCATAAAAGTATTACCAAATATATACGCAAAACAATAAGTAACAGTTTATGTGCAAAATTACACCAATAAATTCACTTAACATGGTTCATAAAAGTAAAGCACTGGACTGTATGAAATAAGCCGGTGATATTTTAGTGTCTATACCGTTGTTACAATTTCTATCGTTACTATTACCTACTATAACCAAAAGGGCTTTGCTTTATAAATAAAGAAAACTTCACATACTACGTTAACTTTTAGTGTTTTGGATTAAATGATCTATAAATTGTGCTCAAGCCACTTTATGTAACATTTTTTTCTATACATATTACCGCTACATCCCTGTTTTCCCTACGTCAGATAACATTTTCCTGTTCTACTCACTCGTGCATAACACTATTTAAGGAGGTATATAGTCTAATGGGTTGTTATTTGGTTAACCAAAAAACGTCCTTTCACGAATTTATCATAAGTGTTATTTATGGAAACAGAAAGTATAAAACAGTTTAGTGACACTACATACGTACAAGTGCGGGCGCGTTGAGAACATTACAGGGCATACAGCAAGGCGACGACTCCCCAGCGCGTCGCGCGTGTCGTTCACACACATTGTAAGCGTCCGCTATATCCTGAGCCCTTATCACCGCCCGTTATTGGAAACTGAAAGGACCTATCAATTTCCTGTCCTATTTTTGTCGTCATTTGGCGTACAGTGACGTGCTGCGTGAAAACGTTTTCGTTACAATAATAAAAATGAATTGAAAATTTAATTATTCTCTTTTAGCGTAGGTTGTCAAATTGGAATGCTTTTGCAGTAATAAATTCGCTTTTCTGTTTGTAAAAAATCGCTGCATATTAAAATGCAGGAAAGGCATTCAAAATGTACATCCGGGCTCAATTTTTTATTTTTAAATATCAGCCATATGTGAATTAATTTATTTAATTGTAAAAGTCATACACAAATCTGAAAAACGAAATGATTGAAAAATAGGAAAAACAAAATGAATGAAAAATGGGATTTTATTACTTATAAGAACTTAGAAAATTGATGAAATACTTTTATTAATGATAGTTTTTGTGATTTTTGTTTAGTTTTAGGAACAAATTGAACCGTTTAGGCTCTGTTATAATGAAGTGCTTGCTGGCATTTTTTTATTTAGGTGGGAATTTATTCAGAAATGTTTATTAGTATCAAGACTATTTAAAATATGACTTGAAATTTGAAAGTATTGATGAGCCGAATATAGATTACGCCAAATTACCGAAAAACGAACTTTATTCAGTTACACATTAGTTGAATTGAATATTAATTGGCTTATTTATTCGTTTCAGTTTGCTGGGGGAACAACCCACTTTAAATATTCGACACATTTAAAAATCTTAAAACTAACAATATTTAACATAAACTAGACATTTTTCACATACATATAAGTACCCATTTATATTTTAGGATTTTTTGGGTAGGCACATAATATAATATATTTGTACTTATGTAAAACAAAGACGAACACTTATTAAACACGTCTTATTTAAATACTGAGTGATTCATTAATTATAATTACATTAAATTTGGATGAACGATACTTATATTTTAACTGTGATTTTAAATACATTTTTATATGAAATGGTATAAACTAAAAAATTCGGCCAAAACTAAAATTTATAAATTGAATTCGTCCATTGAAATTATACTGAACATTTTCAATACCGAATAATTAGCAAATATTAGGCGACCTTTATTTAGTGTACATAGAGGTTAAGTTGGCGGTGTGTGTACATGTATGTACATACCCTATGTAGGTAATGTAGTAATGTAGGTAAGACTAGGTAAATTTTGAGATACTCAAATTTCAGAAAGAGGACTCATTTGAGCTGTACCGTTTTTAAAACATCATTTATTTGAAATTCAAATTCTGAAAGTCAAAACGAAAAAAATAAAAATGTTGTATTTACTGTTTTGTTGCTCTTGGCGCTAATGGAATTCGAACCAGAACATTTTCGTGCATGATGTTATATGATGAATATGATGATATATGATTTTAAAGTTGGTTTAAACGAAAGTGAGTGTAAAGATAGACTAGCATCAGCTTTTGAGGACCTCGCACCGTCCCGTGCAACAATTTTTAGATGGTTTCTCAATTTAAACAAGGAAAGTCTTCCTTGAAAGATGATGAGAGAAATGGGTCGTCCTCGACTGCTGTAGCGAATGAAAGCATCGAGGCGGTAAAGAAAATGTTGCACCAAGACCCAAAAACGACCTACAAGCAGGTAGAGAAGGCTCTTAAGATTTCATCATCGGTCATTCAAGAAATATTACACCAGAAATTTTTCAGAAATTTCTGTAGATGCTCAAAAAACTGTTAATGCCCAAATAGTACCGCGAAGTGTGTTTACGGACTGTTTACCAACGTCCTACAACAGGTTTGATAGGGCTTTTCTTCCATCATAACAATGCATCATTTCACAAAGCAAAACTTACCCAAGAGTTTTTGAAGACCACAGAGATCTAAGAATTGAGCCACCCTTTTTATAGCCCCGACTCTTCCATCATAACAATGCATCATTTCACAAAGCAAAACTTACCCAAGAGTTTTTGAAGACCACAGAGATCTAAGAATTGAGCCACCCTTTTTATAGCCCCGACTCTTCCATCATAACAATGCATCATTTCACAAAGCAAAACTTACCCAAGAGTTTTTGAAGACCACAGAGATCTAAGAATTGAGCCACCCTTTTTATAGCCCTGACTTAGCTCCATGCGACTTCTTTCTCTTTCCAAAAGTGAAGCTTCGACTCCGTGGCATTCTTGTCGACAACCCTGAGGACGCTCGGAATGCTTTTATGGCAGCTGTTGAGGACACCGCTAAAGAAAAGTATGGCCAGTGCTTTGCATCTTGGTTTAGAACAATGATTCGCTGTATAGAGACTAGGATGGGGAGAGTATTTTGAGAAGTTGTAATTTAGGTGTTGTTAAGGAAAGCTTATAATAACGAGTACAGTAGACGGCAAGAAACCAAGAGGGCCAAGCCCTTTGCGGTGGACCGACCACGTACCCAGTACTGTCAGTGCTGGAACAATGAAAGTACTTGCGCTCCACGATGCCAAAGATGATAGGCAATCGTGTAGAAAACACATGTAGGACAATCGTTGATAGGCTTCGTTGGCAGAGTCAATTTGAGTGAACGACTATAGGGGGAGAGGAAATTGTTTAGTTAAAGGTGTTTAGTAATATTAAGATTGTTAGAAATTGAGTTTAGTGAATATTATAATACTCAAGAATATTATACCATGGGGCTGACATGAATCTTAATTCAAACTCCCCCAATACACGTAAAGAAAAAGAATATTATACACTTAAGAATATTAGGAATACCTCTATTTAGAAGTTGGTATTTAATGTATATAAATATGTATATAAATGTGATGCGTGTTTGTTGCAGGCGCACTGGAGGGCGGCGCGCTGGGCGGCGGCGGCGGCGCCGGCGGCGCGCTCGGCCCGTTGCGAGTGGCCGGCTCGCCGCCCGCGCCCAGCCTCGGCGCCAGCCGGCACAGTCTCATCGGTAAGATAACAACACACCTACTTACAGACACCTACTAATCTGCTGAGTACGGGATTTGCTTTTGTGGAGCAGCCGATGAGAACAGCGACCACGTGCTATGGTATTGTGAGCTGTAAGAGCAAGAGACCCGGTAGAATGTTAGATGATGTGGTGCAGGTGGAAACGGGACCGGGTTATTGTGCGGACTTGGTGGCATCATAGGCGAACTTTGCACGGCTTCTAGAATTCGTGCACTCCAGGGGTCGAGAGAGACGGCTATTAGAACTGCCTGGCGACGAACCTGTGTTGTGTGTCGTATACGCCCCAGAAAGGGGAGAAGTGTTAAATTGAAAGATATGAAATGATTTTTTGGGGAGTCAAGAAAATGCGTGCCAGGATGAGCCCACTCAAGTACGGCACGCACCTCACACGATTTAATCCTTTAACCGCATGGTTGGCAGGGCCATGGGTGGTAGAGGGTCTGTAGACGCTACGCACTGATGCTGCAACATGTTGTAAAGAACACTATTTCGAATGAGGTTATTCTTCGAAACACCATAATATTATTCTAAAGATTGATACAGAACTTTTTCAATCTTTATATTTATTTTTGTACCTGGAAAGATGACAACTCATCCTTATAGATACCATACCATCAGCCCGTGTCTCTCCACTGCTGGATATAAGTATCTCTCAAGGTCCACCACCACATACGGCCCTCTGCTCTTCTCATCCAGCCACTACGGGCGACTTTCTTTAGGTCGTCAGTCTACTTAGCAACGTCCCACACAATGTTTCTCGGTACGTGATCTCTATTCGCGGACTCACCTTCCCACCGGTGATCGGTCCTGCGGCATATACGGCCTGCCTACTGCCACTTAGCTTGCTGATTCGTTGAGATATGTCGGCAATTTTAGTTCGTTGTATCCCTATAGTTATAACGAACGAATGAATGAAGTCAACGAAAGAAGCAGAGACAAGCTTTTCTAGTTTTGCCTCCGCTTTGTCATTACATTTGCTTACACACCATAGTTTCTAAACATCCCTTAGAAGCCAGGCACGTGAAGGAGATCAACGTGTTCACACCGTGTTGCGTAGTCGCGTAATTAGTCGGACCACGCCACTACCTGTCACAAGTATGCCGCGAGCAGCGACGATAGCCGTATGCCCGAAGCCTTTGAAATAATACGTCGTGGATTATTTCAAAGGCTTCGGGCATACGGCTGTCGTCGCTGCTCGCGGCATACTTGTGACAGGTAGTGGCGTGGTCAAACTATATATTTCAATATAGATATCAAACTATAGATATATCAATATAGATATATATTGATATATCTATATATATATATATATATATATATATATATATATATATATATATATTGATATATCTATAAACAATAGATTCAAATATAAATTTCAAACTATATTTGTATTATTTCAAATTATTTGAAACATAATTGAAAAACTCCGCCAAGTGGTCACGGGGCGTGTTTAAAGATATCCATAAACAAAATTCAAGCTGGATAGGTGTTGGCGCTCTGTTGACGTAAGAGCGCTTTATGTAGACCTTTTTACTACACCTTTTTACTATATATACAAATATGCATATCTAAGTACAGTGATGGCTACCTGACTTATGTAAAATGGACAATAGGTTATAACTTTCAAGATTTTCGTGCAATTTCCTTCTATTTATATACTTGAAGGGTCTTAAACGAAATGTCGCGTAAAATAAAATAGGTAAACATTCGCCTTTGAGACCCGTCTAATACTCGTATACTCGTATAAGCTAGAGACGTTGTTTGTTTAATGGTACTGTACGAAAATAAAAATATGTAAGAAAGCAATGTAGTTTACCTCGGTACAGCAGATTACATTGAAATGTGCCCGAAGAACTGTTCAAATGGCTCCATTTGTGATATATCTCATATGGAAATTTCAATTGGCAAAATGGACAAAATGGCTTTTAAATTCTTTCAAAATCCACTGTAACCTTGTCGGTTTTTATACCTTTTTTTTTACCTTAAGATTGGAACTATAACTGTATTATTAATAAAGTTACGAAATTGTTTTTTTATAAAATAGTTTTTTACTATCTTTAAAAAGTATTTGTTTGTCCATTGCGCCAATTGAAATTTCCAATACTTATCGACATGTAACTGTAATTAAACTACATACATACAGTACCTACTTATCTACTTGCCAAGGTGTCCAAGTTTTAATCGTAGATTAAAGTTACTGGTCTTTTTAATAGAAAAAGGACGGCAGACGAGCATACAGTCCACCTGGTCCAGTAAGTGGATACTGTCGTCCATAGACGATACATGCCAACATCAGTTCAGAATGACAAGCGTTGACGCGCCCCCGGATGCGCTGCCTACCTTTGCAGATTACGGAATGGGTTGGCAAAATGGGGAGGGATAGGACGGGATGGGTGGGAATTGGCTCTGGCATATCTCACTCACAACCGAAACACGTACGTACATTGGGAAAATACGATAAAGTAGGAAATGCAGTACAATTCAAGGTAGTCTTCTGTGAGAGACTATGGGAATGCAGAGTGCACTCTCCCTCTACAGGTATATATAAGGATTTAATTATAAGTACGAACTAAAATTAGTGGCTGGGTCATGAGAATAGCTAGGTATTAAATCTATAATTTCTAAACGATTAAGATCACTGAATTAACTTAAAACTCAATATTAACCTAAACTTCTAACGAAACGCCACAACCCGCACGATGTCTCGATTGAGCCGGTTTAATTTGGCGGCATAGTTTAATTAACAGGATTCCAAGTCGTATGTCCTGAGGAAATTGATGAGTTGTGTACTGCGGGCGCGGCGGCGCGCGAGCGGAGGCTCCAAGATACTCGTAAATCTGCGCTACGTGGGTTGGACTAGCGCTTGATTAATTTACTTTCAGTGAATCCCTGTAACTCATCTGAAAACGCGTTATTTAGGGAGGATTGTGTTACTCTCACCGATTTTTCCCTAATTTCACGCATTGGGGCTCATGAATACTTTACCATTGATTTATTTAGCATATCTGATGATTTATAAAAGAATCTCGGTATTTTTTAATGCGAAATTGTAAGCATTTAAGGAAAATAAATGTGTTTTTGACTGGTAATAAGTGTGGAAAATGTATTTCTGTGTCGTGTTAGCTAATGTGTTAGCAACATTCTTTGCCGCTATTGAAAGCCCGAAGGCGTCTCGTTAAAACTTTCAATACGGAACGTTTTGAGTAGGGAATCGTCGATTAATGTATTTTATCGGTGATTGCGAGAATAGTTTGAAAGTGGTTTATACTAAACAGTTTCATGTTCATTCGTATTAGTCCAGTCAGAGGTTATATAATTTTAGTCAGGTGTTTTCAGAGAATGCTCAACTACATACGTTAAGACATCTGTGAATTCAACCGCGTCAATATCCATTCAAGTGGTTCTTCAAACCTAGTATTCATATTCATTCGCATATATGTAGCTACAACGACATTTCATTTTAAACATTTTCATTAATAAAGATTTCTTTGTCTTTTAATATTAGGGCCTTACCCATTGGCGGATTCAGAGTTTCGGAGGCCCTAAGCTACGGCCCTCTGTTGCTATTTGGAAGGTAGAAATTAGAAAATAAAACAAAGTTCATCAAAATATATATTCGAAGTTTATATTGGAGAACAGAGGCCCTAAGCACGTGCTTATAATGCACGTGCTAATATATATGTTAATCCGCTATATATGTTATATGTTAAGCCGTTATATGTTACTGGCCGGTTGTTTATAGTGGCCACTTTAAACTTAGTTATTTTGCGTTTGGCTTGGAATTCCAAATTTAAATTAATTTCAATTTAAAGCTTTGACATTCTTCATTTGTTTTTCCGTCAAACGACTTTTTGCTTAGATATCGTTGTGTTCGTTGTGTTGACCATGAAAAAGTTAAAAAATTGCGTTATTTTCGAATATGAATTCTGTGGTGGCAGCAATGCAGCACAGACGGCACGCAATATCATCGATGTGTTCGGGCCAAACATCGCAAACGAACGGACGGTGCGTTTTTGGTTTGATCGTTTTCGTTCTGAAAATTTCGACCTCAAAGTCGACCGTGGACGACCGGAGACTAAAGTCGATAATGACGAACTGAAAGTAATAGTGGAAACGGCTCTATCTGAAACCACGTCTGAGTTAGCAGTAGCCTTCGGCGTAAGTGACAAAACGATATTGATTCATTTGCGTCAAACCGGGACAGTCAAGACGCTCGGAAAGTGGGTACCGTATGAGCTTAATGAAAGAGCCCTTAATGAGCAAACACGCGTCTAAGCTTGCCTTACTTTGCTGAACCGCCACAAAAATGAAGGGATTCCGAATGGTATTGTCACTTGTGATGAGAAGTGGATCCTGTATGATAATCGTAAACGTTCGTCACAACGATTGAATTCAGGAGACACAGCCAAACAATGTCCAAAACATCTCCATGATAACACTCGCCCACACATTGCACGACAGTCACAAAGTTACAGGAGCTTCGACTGGAAACTCTACGCCACCCACCTTGCTCCTACTGATTTCCATTTTTTTCGTAATTTGGATAACTTGTTACAGGGGAAAAATTCGACCCCAATGAGGCAGTGAAAAACGCCTTCAGAGAATTTACCGATTCCTGTCCCCAGGAGTTCGATAGCAGGGGCACCAATCAAGTTTCATTAAAATTACAAAAGTACATTGATAATAATGGATAATAAATAATCGATTTTCTTCGATTAATTAAATATACAATTTTGATACAAAAAATATATTTAATGTTTTCCTTATAAGACAGCAATTTCATAGGCAAGGACCTAATATAAAAAAATACTTTTGAACGGGGTGTGTTGATGGATCTTGGGGACCTATATCCAGTACTGGAGAGACACACGCTTAATGGTTGAAGTACCACAGACCTTAACTTCTTGTGATAACTGTAATTAGAATTCAAACAAAACATCACAAAGACAAAAACAATACCAAGTCTTTTGATAGGCTGTAACTTAAATTTTATCACTAACACAACCATGTTGTAAGGTTGGTATCACGTAATGATGGGAGTTTTTAAAGATTTTTAACATGATTCATTGTAAAATATTTTCGTGTACTTTATTGTGTTGTTTCGTCTAGTAAGGTTCAATATGTGAAAGCGACTGTACAATACACAGTACGTGTACAATGTTTATGTAGTAGAGTGCCGCGTCTCAATGGGGTGCTGTCATGAATTATATATTAAAATCCAACCCTATCATTATCGACAGATTATTCTTACACTGTTATCGGATGAGGCGGGCGGCTTTGTAAACCCTCCCTAATAGATGATCTGAAATTATTCATGCGGAATATTACACGAGGAATGAGTACTCAGAATGAGTAGTAATGAATGAGTTACGTTTTACATAGATGTGCGAGCGATTAAGTAATTAACTATACTTCGTTATCCCTTTGTACAGCAGGATGCCCTCAAACAAAGTGACTTCAGACTCCATGTTGGAATTAATTAGCTACCTACATGTCCAATTTACATACAGAAATGTTATAATTAGTACATGTTATTATTACTCCTTGTGAATCTAGAAATCTTTCAAAATGGCGCGATGTTTTAACAAAGAACGTTATATCATCACATCATTTAAAACTTAAAGCAAGAGATTTATAGAAGTGCGCTTACAAAGTGTAGGTACTATAACGGTGTTCTTGCTTTAGTGATGGGCTTGTAGTGATGGATTTACGTCTAATTAACTTTGTTTAAAGATAGGACAATTTATCTTTTAATGATTGAAGTCAAGACGCTTTTCTGCGGTTTATTATGTCATTTTTAACAAATTTTCTTTGTCACTTTTTCCGCAACAATGGCAAAGCTTTTGTGTAAAATTGCGTTACTGAAATGTGATTACGGTAACAATTTCCTGACGTTACAGTGCAATTTGACAAGGCGGGGCAACGTGGCGGGCTGTGGGGCAGCGGAGAGGGCGGGCGTTCGACGCCACCGGCGACCGATTGTCCGATAACATGTTAAACCTTATCATTAGCACTGATAGTTTTGTAAAATTGCCGATAATCATTATTGTCTCGCATTTTCGGTTACAATCTCAAATAACCAATGTTGTTAAACCAACGTGTTCACTATAGTGTTTTGCTCACTCAGAACACTAACAAAATTAATTCGCTCAATACGCGCAGCAAACAGTTTCATAGTGATCGGTTGATTGTTTTAGGATATTAATTATAAATTACACGTGAATTTATAAATACCTTCTCGAAACCCAATACCATACCATATGCCTAAGTCTCTCCACGGCTGGATATAGGCCTCTCCCAGGGCTCGCTTCTTTTCATCCAACCACCATTGGAGAACTTCTTCAAGTCGTCGGGAAGTACATACCGGTGCATAGACGTTCTCCGGCCAGGTGGTATCCCAATAAGATATTTATTTATAGATAGAAGGTGGTAGACGAGCAGACAATCTACTGGTGGTAAGTGGATACTGTCGCCCGGGGACGACAATGGAAAAGTACCAGAATGAGAAACGTTGGCACACGCCCGGATGCGCTACCTATCTTTGAAAATTAAGAAATGTATTTGGAAAAAGAGTTGGAAAAATAAGGAGGGATAGTATTGGATTGGATGAGAATGGGCTCTCGTATAGTACGCGACAGCGCGGCTGAGTGGTTGCAAAGATTTGATAGGGATAAATAAATTAAACGTAAAAAAAAACCTTTTAAAAGAAGCTTTTATTAATGCACTAAAATGAAGAAGATAAACATAGAAGTCAAAGTAAGGTAAATAAACAAATCACACCTATATAACCATTACGTTAATGTTTTTATGTGATTTAAAAGAATGGCACGATATTTGTAATTTGAAATGATTGTATTTCTAATTAATTAAATTAATACGAAAATCTCAAATCAAATCGGGTTACTTGTGAACGTATTAGTTATGCCGAAAGGCGTACAAATATATCACATAATTATTATGTTACAAAGTTTGAGTACAATCATTAAAATACAACTTCATTACTTGATCCTAATGTAATGAATTAAATCATTTATCCACTAAATTAATATATTGGTATAAGACAATCTCTTCATAATACTATCTCGTGATAAGCTTTTTTTTTATAGACTAGTGGGCAGAAGAGCGGGCGGGCCACATGATGGTAAGTGGTCACCGCCGTCCATGGACACCTTTTTTTTTTTATGGACGAAGGTGGCAGACGGGCATACAGTCCACCTGATGGTAAGTGGATACTGTAGCCCATAGACATCCGTGATACATGCCAACATTAGTCCAAAATGACAAACGTTGGCACGCCCCCGGATGCGCTGCCTACCTTTGCTTGCAGAATAAGGAATGGATTTGGAGAAAGGGTTGGGGAAATGGGGAGGGATAGGATGGGAATGGGCTCTGGCACATCTCACTCACTACCGAAACACGTACGTACATTAGGGAAATAAGATAAAGTGGGAAATGCAGTACATTACAAGGTAGTCTTCTGTGAGAGAGGGGTAACGTGGCCAGTCGAGTGCGCCCAGCGGCTGTTGGATTGCAGCGTACACTCTCCCCCTCAAACGCAACGCCAGGGGACTTACGGGTGCGCTGCCGTCCTTGCAGAATCCTGTTTACAGCTCTCTTGAAGAGCCCCATATTGTAGCGTAACGGAAATACCTCAGCTGGCAATTCATTCCACAACTTTCACGTTCGCCGTATAAAGTGTTTTTTTGACCGCGCTGTACGTAACGACTCTATGTCAAGGAAGTGCGGGTGAACCGCACGACGATGACGACCGGTGCGATGGTAAGAACCCGAAGTTGGCATCAAATTTAACAGCTCTGCAGAACATTCTCCATTATAAAGGCTGTAGAAAACGCAGAGAAATGCAACATCTCTACGGATGCTGAGCGATGCTAAACCGCTTCGGATAGCGCGTCGTGGGACGGGGTCAGGAGGGTCCAGCTGGTACTTCGGAGCACCGGCCCAGAGGTGCGACCAGTACTCCCATGTGGGGTCTAACTTGAGCTTTATAAAGCGACATATGTTTCCCGGAGAGAAGTACTAGTTTGCTTTATTCAGTACACCGAGCTTTTTACAATCAAGTTTTGTCTTGCTCGCTAGATGACCCCGAAATTCAACTTTGCTCTAAATATCGACGCCAAGAATCCCAAAACTCTCAGATATCTTGAGAGGAATGTTCTGAAATTGAGGTGCCACGACAAATAGAGCTTTATTAGCGGTGAATGCACAGACTTGTGACTTGATGGGTTTAAATTGGACCATGTTAAGTTTACCCCAATTGGAGACTCGGTCTAAGGAGTTCTCGATTTCGGACACAAGCCTTATGTGATTCTCTTCCACCTCAGCCCGAGGATATTCCTTCCTCTCCTTCCTCAGTACTGACTTTGCATAACAACGCATGTTACCGAAAGCAGGAAGTTCCAAAGAGTCCAAGATGAAGCTGCCTTCCTAGCTGCAGCATCAGGTTAAGGTCATGACACTAAGGTGTTGTCATTGAACCTACAAGCCAAACGAGCTCAAACACTGCAATGTCTACCATTCACTGCTGAGGAGTTTCACAAGGGGTAGTTTTTTATGTCTATTTCAATGAAAATGTGTGAAGTAAAAATGTAATGATGCTAACTTGTAAGAAGAACTTATGAAATTTACGAAAGGAACCACGCTTAGGAGATGTGTATTTCATATTGCGCTCGGAATCAGCATAATGGCTCAGATAGCAGACGTGGGGTTACGTGACACTACGTTCAATGTCTCAATATGCGCTTGCTATTCCATATTTGTTTGACTAGATGTAAAATCCGTTCTGACTTCAACATTATGCAAACATGTTTAAATTGTGGTCTTTTAACTTTTTGTTTTAAGTCACTTTTGAAATCATGTCCTATTCCAACTTTTCTGTCATGATTTTTAGTTCTAGCTTTGGCGAATCATAATTTAATTGAAAACCAAGAAAAACATTTATTAAGTTTGATGCGATTTGAGGAACATTTCAGTTAAATGGATAAAATGGTGATTGAAACTTGTCGTTGATTGATCTCGAGGTGAGGAGTCCCTCGTGGCCGCGCGGCGCGCTGTCACTCGCTGTCAGCCCGTGTCACACTACTGTTAGCGCCTAAATGCTCACAAAGCCCGCCACCAAGCCGCGATATTGATATCTCTATGACAAACTAACTGCAAGGATTTTGATAAAAACTATCTAAACATTATTTTATTAAATTAGTTGGCTAATTTTCATAAATAGTTTATGCAGTTGTAATAATAAATACGAACCTCTTACTCTGCGTTAATGGTTGCGTGTTAATGAATAATTTCGATTATTACAAACTTTTGTTTACTCGTAGACGGCGATTACTAAAAGTGATTATGCAAATTGTAGGTATACCGTCCAAGTTTTATACATAGAAACTATATAGTCGACAGAATTACCAACCTATGTTGAACTACTATAACTAAAACTATAAAATCACGAATCACGTTTTTAAAATTTTGAACCTCTAATTTCTAACCACATATTTAAACAGTTATAACAGTTTTATAAGCATAAAAGGCACATAAAATCTAACGTTCAGACAACAAAAAGATCCCCTACTCAGCATGACGCTGCGGAATGAAAAGTCGCAAAGCTGTCACGCCCAGCATAAAACAGTTGTAAAACGGAGTCATGTTATTGATAATCTGTTATACTTGAGAGTGGCACGGATTTCGGCCTACGGGCTTCGTCGGAATGTTCGCCGTCAGTTTAATAAAAATCGATCCCACTGTCTTCGCAGCATCTTCGCGGTATTCGATAAAATATGACATCCGCATAATAGGTGCACGGATAAGGGGCGTAAAAGTTTCACGATGTTCCCTCAATATCCGGAATATGCCATACCGCGGTGATGGCTGTTGCGTGGCCGCTCACTTAACCTCACTCACTGGTTTTTATGTGCATGACAGTTAGGTTAGTTTGAAAGTTTTGAAGAAATTCAATACATGTAAAATTATTTCGGGGATAAAATTTCAATTGCAATTAATGTTGCAATAATACTTATGTACTATTTATATTCGTTTTCCAGATCAAATAAAATTGTTTCTCAGTTTCTATTCCACTAATCGTATGATTGTGTTGTATGTTTTATTTGGGATGTTTACCTAATGAATAATATAAACACGGTCCGCATATAATTTAGTTACCGCACACGTTGCCAAACGTGGCAGAAACGTGACATTGAAAATTAGGAAGCTAGAACTTTAAGTGTAAACTTTTTGTGATGTATTGAAGCGGCTCGCTCGACACGGCTCCGTTGCCGGGGATCCTCGTGAAATATGGCGTTGTGTAACAGGTGTAACTGCTACCAGCCGAATAGTTTCACTTTTTTACGCCTTTCCATTACTATAAATATTGAGTAAATGAAATGGTCTTTTCTGTCACATATTTGCTAGATATGTGCAGGGCTGCTGGGTTAATTGTTTAAATAAAACTCGGTGTTACATTGCACGTGAAACATTTATTGGGAGAACCCATAGACTAATATCACAACCATAGACAATCCTAAAGCACAGACTATAATTTATGCAACACTCCTCTCTTCTAATTTTTATTAAATTTTTAAATTACTACAAATCAAGTCTCTGAACAGGCTTATGAGTACGTGCACTTCTACGCACTTCTGGCTGCACTAGAATAGGAGAATTAGCAATGTTACTTGGTATTTCTTTGTTAATTAACGGCTTATTTACTTCTAATTTCTCCGATTCTTTTTCTTGCTCCAATACACTTTCATTAGGTACACTATAGTTAGGCAAACACTGAGTAACATTCCTGGTGAGTATGCCTTTGTCAGTGTGCACATCATACATAACATTTCCTACTGGTTTTTCAATAACACCATCTAACCATTTTTGAGAGTTATCATATGATGCGATCAGTACTTTATCACCTGGCAAATATTGCTTTACAGGTTTCTTACAAATCAACTGCCGAGGAATAATTACATCTTTTTTTATTAAAGATAAACGTGTACGGAGTTTTCTACCTAACATTAACTCACATGGTGCCTTGCCTGTTGTGGCATGTGGTGCTGTACGATAAGCTAATAGCCAATTCTGTATACTATGATCTAAACAATTTTTATCAAACTTATATGCTAACATGGCCCTTTTGAAGGTTTGAACCCCCCTTTCTGCTAAGCCATTGCTGGCTGGGTGATAAGGTGCAGTACATATGTGTCTAATATTATTATTCTTACAAAAAGTATTAAACTCTTCAGATGTCCATTGTGGACCATTATCAGTCACCATTTGTTCCGGTAGACCAAATCTAGCAAAAATACTACGTAGACATTTAATTGTACTGCTGGAGGTAATATTGTTCATTTTAACTACTTCTGGCCATTTTGAGTGTGCATCTACAATGATTAACCACATATGCCCTAAAAATGGACCAGCAAAATCAGCATGAATACGTTTCCATGGCTCCTCTGGCCACTCCCATCTATGTATAGGTTTGATAGGTGGTAAGTTCCTATTTTGGATACAACCTGCACAATTATTAGTTAATGTTTTTATATCATTTGTGATGTTTGGCCACCAAAAACAACTATTAGCTAAAGATAACATTTTATTAATACCCAAATGACCAGAATGCAGTTCAGTTAAAACTTTATCCTTTAAACTGTCAGGTATAACTACTCTATCCCTCCATAATATGCAATCTTTAATTATATATAACTCAGTTTCTTTGCCTTTAAATTTACATAACTCTCTATTAATCAACTTTGGCCAGCCCTCTCTTAGGTAAGTACAAACCTTGCTTAAATTAGGGTCTTTCTGAGTATGTTTGGCAATTTCAGATAAAGTTACAGGTGGATTATCCAACACAATGCTGTTAATGTTGCCTTCCAGATTAATTTTATCCTCCTCATTACTATTTTTAATTGGTAACCTAGATGGAAAATCTGCTGCAGCATTATGTTGTGAAGTCCTGTACTTTATATCATAATTATAATTACATAAAATTAATGCCCACCTAGTCATTCTATCTGCATATATACTACCAGCTGTTTTATTTGGATTAAATATAGATATCAGTGGTTTATGGTCAGTAACTAATGTAAATGTTCTACCTTTTAAATACAAATCAAATTTCTTAACTGCCCATATAATGGCTAAGGCTTCTTTATCTATTTGTGAATATTTTACTTCTGCTTCATTGAGTGTTCTGCTTGCAAAAGCAATAGGGCGTTCAACAATATTATTACCTAACCTAATTTCATGAGCTAAACAAGCTCCTAACCCATACTTGGAAGCGTCACAGCTCAATACCACTGGTAGCTTTGGATTATAATGTATTAATACTTGCTCTGATACAATAGCTTTCTTGGCCCATTCATATGCTAGTTCTTGTTGCTTAGACCATACCCATTTTTCTGAATTCTTTAGTAATGTATATAAAGGTTTTAAATTTTCAGCAGCATTCTTTAGAAATTTATGATAAAAATTAATAGTGCCAAGGAAACTACGTAATTCTTTAATATTTTCAGGTTGTGGTGCTTCCAATATGGCCTTGATGTGCCCTGGTGTCTTGTGAATGCCTTCCTTATCAATCACATGCCCGCAATACTCTAATTGTGGGGACATCAACACAGTTTTCTCTTTATTTACTTTAATATTTAAATTTTTAAGTTTTTGAAATATACACTCTAAAGTTTTTAAATGGCAATCCACATCACTACTTGCAACCAAAATATCGTCAATGAAACAATATACATTTGGCATATTAAAGTGTTCATCCATAAAATCTTGCCATTCCTGTGGAGCAGGTGACATACCGAACATCATGAACGTTGGTCTATACAACCCCCATGGTGTGGTAATTGTCATAAGCTTTTGTGCCTCCTCATCCATTCGCCTGTTCATATATGCCTTTCTTAAGTCAATTTTACTAAATACTGTTTTAACACTTTGATCATCTTTATTTAATTTTGCAAAAATGTCTTCAATGACAGGGATTGGATGATTTGGCACCTCCAAAAATGGATTTATTGTTACCTTGTAATCCCCACAAATTCTTATATTATGAGGTCCTTTAATGATGGTCACTATGGGTGTAGCCCATGTGCCTGTTTCTTTATTTGTCACTCTATACATTTTACCTTCGGTACATAACTTGTCAAGCTCCTTTTTAACTAAATTTTTTACAGCATAAGCTATTCTTCTTGGTTTAAATGCAATGGGTTTAATATTAGCTTCTTTTAATTTTAAAGTTCCTACAGTACCTTTAATTTCGCCTGGAACCCCTGAAAATATATCCCTATATTTTTCTACTAAATTGTTAAGTTTAATTTGTGAATCTTGGTGAATAATTAAATTGCACCGTTTCATACAAGTTTGCCAATCAATTTTCATAGCACTCAGCCAATCCCTACCTAACAATGGCTTTTTACCATCTTTGACAATAATCAATGTTGCTAAGTATTTTTCATTTATAATTTTAATATTTACATTTGTCTTACCCAATACAGTGATATTGTTACCACCATATCCTGATAGCTTTAGGTTACATGGAAATAATTTTAAATTAGGAAAGGATGCTATGAACATAGATTCAGGCATTAACGTGACATCTGATCCACAATCAATTTCAAATGATATATTTACATTATTAATTTTTAAAGTTATATACCAAGGACTTGGACGCTTCTCATCTATTGATACCACTTTGTTAATATTTAATTGACTCTCTGTTTTCTGAAATAAACTAGACAAATCATAACTATCACCCACAGATTCACTATTCAATTGTACTTCACTAACTTGCATAACAGAAAATTCTTCATCATTTGTAATTTCATGGACCCTCTTGGGTTTGAAAGTTTTGTTACTGTTTGCTTTGCAAACACTTGCCATATGCCCCTTCTTGTGGCATTTAAAACATTCTTCCTCTTTAAATTTGCATTGGGGTTTTACATGCCCCATCTTCCCGCAGCAATGACATTTAATGTTCACCTGTTTTTTACTTATTTTGTGTATGTCTGAGCTTTCTTGCCCAGAACTGCCAGCAGTTATTAATTTTGCTCCCTTCTCCGCCAGCTCCATGCTCATTGCTATCTTCACGGCTTTTGCAAACGTTAAATTTTCTTCACCAAATAATCTTTTAACTATGCTTTCACTCTTTAATCCATGAACGAATTTATCTCTTAGACATCTTTCTAAATGTGTGGTAAAGTTGCACGTCTGTGCCATTTTCTTTAATGCCGCCACAAACTCAGAGATTGACTCGTTTGCCAACTGTTCACGTTTCATAAACTTATATGTTTCCGCGATTTCTGATTGCTGTGGCTCCAAGTGTTTTTCAACAAGTTCCACTAATTCAGTATACGTTTTATCCTGTGGTGTTTCCGGGAAACAGAGTTCTGATAGCAACGTGACCATGTCAAAACCTATAAACGAGATTAAATATTGTGACCACTTCGTTTCATCCACCTCGTGGATCTTCATTTTATTTTCAAACACCTGTTTGTACACCTTAAATGTGCATTTTGCAGCTGAAAACTCAGGCAGTGAGAGCCCAGCAGCCGCCATTTTGTGAAATTTCGTCCGACGTAACAAGACGAAATTATTCTACTATCTTTCTTGTAGTTTACGGACGTAACACGTAAAACTTTCACTGATTTCTTTTTATCCTCGTCGCCACTGTCACATATTTGCTAGATATGTGCAGGGCTGCTGGGTTAATTGTTTAAATAAAACTCGGTGTTACATTGCACGTGAAACATTTATTGGGAGAACCCATAGACTAATATCACAACCATAGACAATCCTAAAGCACAGACTATAATTTATGCAACATTTTCCATTAAAGTAATGGGTACGGAAAAATATGAAGTAAATGTAACCCTTTAAGAAGTTTAGTTGTAATCATTTATTCTAAGAGTATATAATTTGTATCTAAATCGTGCGATTTCAATTTTTTATTTTCCTACGTAGGTATATATTCAAATACAAAAAAATGAACTTTTTATGTAGGCCGTATCCTACATAAAGAATATTTTTATTTTGTTCGTTACAACTTATAACATTATTGGATGTTTGAACAATACACAAATAAAGAGTATAAAATTCCTTACAGTTTCTTGTTAATAGCAATTTGTTTGGTCAATTGTTATATAAATATATCAAAGACTCTACATCAGTACCTGTTGTACTGATGATTACAGTACTGATGGCAAACTATTTACTGAGGCATTGTCTTAGGAATTAACTAGATAATTGAGTAGATTAGATTTACATTAAAACAGTTAGTTTCTGGTGTTGTGCTAGGTGTTTGGTTCTGGTTAGTTCACGCCGTGATAATTATATAGGTACGTAGTATTTATTAATGACGTGATTTAGTATTTATTAAAGGCATTTTACATTACCTTCCTATCCATCTCCTACTATAGGTAGGTACTACTATAGGTATAACCTACTATAGGTACCTATACTATACCTATCCTACTATAGGTATAACCTATTTAAGAGTTCGACTGGTGTTAAGTGACAAGGATTCTGCTTTATATTCCGCATATCATGAAAAGTACGAGCAGAATTCCTTTTATATATATATGCTTTCAAACTTGTACACTATTCGTAATTCAGGAGACGTATTCATAGAACGTCGGGCCCAATTTATAGACATTTTGAAGTCTAAATGAATATTTTAAGTCGTTTCAGTTGCATGATAATTTAACCTGTTATGGTTTGCAGTCATTTGACTTCGTACAACAGCGCTCGTTTTCATTACGCGAATAAGAATTAAAATTTCTTTCTAAGATGGAAAGCATGAGTTTTGTTTAAATTAAATTGATAAACATAGATTTTCAGAGCATGTATGGTTTTCCTGTGTACACTGTGCCTCTTTGAACCTCGGTAGAGAAGAAGACTTCTATCTGACGGTAAGAGTTTCCGTCCGCCGATGCAGTTTGCAACTCTCCGAAACTGATTTAAAGACTGCAAAGGTTCAGTTAACCGTTAGAGCGGTAAAGCGGTTATTCAGTTCTTAGAACAAATGTAGAGGACATGTTTTCTGCACCTGCATCTAGGATATATTAAAAGACAAAATACGTCGCGCCTTGATGTAGTAACAGTCGTTTAACTGAGTTCAGTTCATTAAGTGTGTTAGGTTAAATTATTCTAGTCGGACGGTCACAGTTGAATCAGTCGGCGTGTGTAATTTGTGCGGAACAACCATAGAGGTACGAGTACATACTTACGCTCGCTCATTGTAGTACATACTCGTTACGTATTATACGGCTATAATTTATATGCAGGTAATGGTTATTTTTGCGAGTAAAAATTATTCAAAATACTCCTTACATAATTTTATAATTAATCTTAATTACTTCTTCTTGCACAAGGTAGCTCTATAAAATTACACCCTCTTGGGCTGGGAAATTACATTTTCTCTTTTTTTTAGTAGGTACAATATATCTACACAAACTAATGTTGTTTATTTAAACTTTATTTAAAGAAAGCTTTACAAATGTTACAATATGTATGTTACAAATCATATAGAGGACGAATTTGTAGGACTAAAAGCATTTTAATATATAAAATGTGCAAGTAACACTGATTTTAATAGAGTAAGGACTCGTAGATGAAGACACCAACTGTGAGAAACCATAAGCCAAGAATAAACCATAAACCATAAACCATAACCATAGAGAACCATAAACCATAGCTGCTCTTTCTGCGCGGTCAGAAGTTCAGGATCCCAACCACTCTTCGTGGTAAGAGAGCTATCACTTCCGCGGAGTGGAACTGCTCGTATACGCTATCAGTCGTCTCTTGTAGACGCTCAAAAAGCGAGTCATCTCCGTATCACCACTGTTGGACCTGTTGAGGCAAACGTAGACTAATGGAATCTCCTTAGTCAATACGCCCCCAGAGAATCGATAGGTCCCGGTCTTCAAAATGGCTGAGGCGGCGGTAACAGATATCCTCCCGGACATACATGCATACCCCAGCATCCGCACAAAACAGTGCTCCAGTTTGATACCGCTGCAATGAAGATATGATCTATCGGCCGGGCAGGATCATGTATCGGATGATGGTGAAGATGAGATGATGGAAGAACTATTTATCAACTTTCTCATCTACTAATTTCAGATGTGACAGACCCGATATAGAACCGCCGATGCACTTCAATACTTTGTGGCAAATTTTACATTATGTGCTTAACTGTAGTCTGCTCGAAAAAAATCTTGTCATACGGATTATTTATCAGAAATAAATCATTTGTATTCTCTAAAAGATGTCTTTCAAGGCTATAATACAGTACCAGCGTCAAAAACCGATTTAAAAAAATAAATACAAAAGTAACTAAGTAACTGAACTTTATTTAAAACAAAGCAATGAATAGCGGTTTAATATAAAATAGATATCGATTGATTTAATAAGTTACATGAAAGAATATCAGCTACCATATTAAATAGATAAGCCATCACAGCACTAATCAAAGTATATAAGCCAAAGGAATAAGTAATAATAAGTAAGTAATCAGTTACTTTGATAAAGTATCACAAAACCTAATTTTACAGTAATAAAAAATTGAAAATCTTTATTTATTTAAAAACTATCAACTGTTGAAAAATTTATTTATTTGTATTTAAACGCGTATCAACGCGTATGTTTACCGTATTTATTTTACTCGACGTTTCGGTTGGGTTGCACCAATCATAGTCAAGAGATGACTGAAGGGGCGGGTAGTCTACGTCGAGAGTTGCGACCAGTTTCCGGACAGTGAAGACCAAATGTGGGTTGTTGTAACTGCTCTATTGCTGAAGATAAACATACGAGTTGAGACCCGTTTAAATAAATTAATATGTGTGAAAAATATTAAAAAAATTCATTAAAAAGTCAAACTTGAAACTTAAGTACTATGCAATAAGAATATAATTTAAGAATTCGAAAGCTACTGAACATAGAACACTATTAGACTCTAACATGCCTGCCCTAGAGCCTAGAGTGCTTGTAAATATAACATATCTAGTAGTAATCTTCAATCGATGACTTTAAGTACATATTTTCACCGAGTAATAAGCGACAAATTTTATGTGTTGTAATATGTACAATTCGAATAGTACTTACGGTAATCGTGTGTCCACGACTGACTGCCGCGCCACGCTGCTAGCAGGACATTTCTGTAGTGTAACCCGTGCCAACCAAAAGAATACGACACATGCATCTGTTACGTATTATTCATATAATATTGTCATACTAATTATGAACCTTTGTGAACGTAATGATTCCTATAAATATTATGCTGGCATATTATTTGCTGCTTAGAATTATTTGATTTTTATAATACCTACATGTGGTTAAAACGTCGAAGTATAAGTCAAAATGCTAATATGCAACGTTCAATGTCAAATACTTACCTGCGTCTGTAATTGTGGAACCGAATTATTTGAATTAAAGTAGTAAACAAAGTGTGGGAGAAATTGCGGAACTTCACAAAGCTTCATTTATTTATTCATCTAAAATAAACATTAACGAACGAATGTTTCCCGAGGAGCTCAGTGAATTGCTTCAGAGAATATTTTGGTGTAGAAACGCCCATAAAGTTTCATTAAGGTAGGGAATTCCTGGACAAGGCGAAACTTCCCACAAAGGAGTTTATACCTATCTAAAGCTTGGCGGAACCTTCGCTAAACTTTCGAGCCCTGCGCTAAGTCTCTCTACCATCATTAAAGAAATGTTTTCAACAATAATATTGAAAGGTATTTGCTATAAGTGAAAGGAGTTAAAGCCACAAAGGCAATGAGTATGTAATTATCTATGAAAAGTGGAGTATATGTAGATAGTTATATGATAAATAAGATATGTAGTGGGTTTATATCGAAGATCATGAACTATTGTCAGTTGTTATAATAAAATGTTTTCGTATCGAACGGCTGTTTTGTTCACTCCCTTATACAACAAAAAGTTGCAGTATTGAAGCGTCTTGTTTTATCGCAATTCTTTATAATAGGAACGGTGGAGTTATGAACTATAAATTGATTATTAATCATCGTTACTGTCTATAAGCTTTCAATTTGCTGGAGGGTAGAGGGAGTACAAAATTGTTCAAAGTAATTAATACACAACACAGTGCAGATAAGTTGTCGGTTGCACGTGAAGTAAGTGTTTTGGCGAACATTCTCGTCCAGGGAGCGATAGCGTATCCATATGAAAAATACACAAAGTTACAGATGTTGATTATGTGCACGTGTCGCGCCCGGTAATGTATCCCCCGCCGCACATCTTCCCGTCCCATAGGTTCTTCTGCGTTCCCATTCTTTGCTGATCACAATAGTGGGTCACAACCCCACCTGAGGGAAATATTTTCGATTATGTGTCCTCAAGTTTCACACAAGATTACGTGTTGCCGAGTCAGCCGAGTATGTATTTTATGAAATAACTTTGTACTATATTTTTGTTCAAATAATTTGTTCCTATCAGGTAATTTGTTTAGCGATGCGAGAAATTGTATCTACCACATTAATTACAGGCAGGCTATTTTGTTAGGTACGTTTCAAAAGGTGGATTGAATGCAAAATGAGCAGCACATCATTTCATCGTAATTAAGGAGGAAAAACGAAAAGGCAGTTATTAATTACGTTATTGTTGAACGATGGGTGAAAGAAAAGTTGCGTCATTTAAAAGTCAGATGAAATTGTTACAAGTGCATACATATTTAAATTTTGTGCAATAAATTCTGTTAAAGCGTCCTACATATTGTGGGAATAATAATGGGTAGTAACGGTGATAGTTGAGGGGCGCAGCAGCGGGGTGCGGTGCGGGATCTCGGCTGCCAACATCGGAGCCCCGCGTATCTACTAATTGAATCTGAGAACTTTCCCAACTTGCGAGAAATTTGATTAGCTCGTCATCTTTCTTCGAGCACAGAGTTTTAATTTTTTAACTTTGCAGTGTCTATTGCGATATTAATCACGTTATTTATACAGAACCAAAAGAATAATGAATTTTACAGGTTTAAAAATGAAACTCGCGCGGCTAACGCGTTCAAGGTCGCGATAATAGCCCGCAGTTTCGCATCGTATCATACAAGCCATCAGCCAGGGCCGTACAGCGCCGCCTAACGCCTTAATATTTAGTTTTAAGGAAATTTAAAACTAAATGCTTAACCTAGTGTAATTTAAATTTAAGATACTTATATAAACTTATACCAAAATAGCTACTGTATCTATTTACTATTTTTGTGTGCAATTTATGCAGTTTAAAAAATAAATCAATGAAACCAAAATAATGAATCTAGCAAACTCGGGTGCTAAAACGTGTATAGTAAAACCGTGAACTACCTATGCACATACGCGCACCATTTTGAATTCGACTTTAATAAGGATAGGGTTAATATCAGGTATTATAAAAAAATATCTCTTGTGGTCTAACCAAAAATGGCGTACACTCTCATGCTTTCACTTACTCCTACCTAAAGTGTCTACACTTGTGCGAGCGAGAAGGCCGGCCAGTATAAGCCGTATATAAAATTGTTTCTTATTGTGCGGGTTGTAAACACATTGATACATTGCTACCTTGATTTTTTATATAACTATTGATAAAAAAAATATTTCATCTAATTAATTAATTAAACAGTTTAATAACTATATAATTTAACAAATCTAATAGGTATACGGATATAATAAGTTATTAACTAAGTGACAGCCCTCGCTAAACTCGCTGACAGGTAGTTTAGCGTAATACCTCGTTTCTTTATAGAATGAAAGTTTACAGAAGACTACCTGGGAATGTACTGCATTTCCCACTTTATCATCTTCCCCAATGTACGTAAGTTCGTGTTTCGGTAGGGAGTGAAATATGCCAGAGCCCATTCAGTAAAAACTCAAATAAAAAGGTATAGGCATAACATTTTTGACTCATCTCGTAATGAATTGATTTAAGAACAGGCAAATTATCTTGTTGATAATTTTCATAACTCATACTATTTTTCCACGCCACCATAGAAATTACTGTTATCGACAGTACTTACTACTGCACTATCTATATCCGTTTTAGTGCTAAGCGTTTTGTTTAGGTAACAAAACACTTCCTTGTCGAAGATAGTTACTCTAACAGTATCAGTATCTGTATATGAACAGTATCCGTTACCATTGCTCGTATGTACCTAGTCATGAAAGCATAAGTCTAGATTTAGATAATTTATCCACTAACAGTTCAGATTCTACGTTTGATCACAAATAATTGTTAGGACTTGAGTACTTAATTTGATTTGATTACATAGGAAAATAAATAAATGAATGTTTGCCGACAATATCAGTTGTAATTAAATAAATATGGGACCCTTATTTCATACATATTTAATGTGGTAGCACAACGAAGGGTAATTTGTGATTGGATTAGATAAGAAGGGCGGATTTATCTTGACTCGGGGCGAGGTCAACTCGCTTTCAGCCAAGAGGGTTGCTTTGTGACTCACAAATCACATTCTTATTTATTGTGGCAAATGTCTTTATTTTATTATAGTGTCATATGTAAAGCACTAAATTATTATTCTTAAAATGGGTCACGTTTAATGATAAAACATCGCAACAAATAGAATATCTATATATCAAAGAGGGGATATCAAATATTCATAGGAAGCGGATATGACATGAGTTTCTGAAAACATAAAATATTGTGGAAACATGACATCGCTTTTGGACGTTGACTCCTCAGAACCCTTGAAAGTTAGTCAAACGAATACATATTTATCTATTTAAATGGGTCTCAACGCGTTACCTTATATTCAGTTGTTATAGTGAAAACGAATACAGTTGTTACATTGAATTTTAAATTATTTTTACGGATTCTCGATAGCTTTGTATCAATCAAAGCACACGTTATTCTGGTTGCATTGTATAATATTTTAAATTAATTGAAAATATTATCTTTGATAAATTTCTTACATATTTTAATCGAGGCTGTCTCGGATAATAATTTAAGACATGTCGAGAAAATATAAATAAATAAATACATACATAAATAACGCTAAACTCAATGACCCACACTAAGGTCCCTTGTGTCGTGGCTCCATAGACATATATACATATACAAAGACGAATATGCCACTCAAACCCGACCAAACGTCATTAAAAATGAATGTCTAAATCTGTCTAAATGATCTGTTGCACAGCAGCTAGAGATACCACCGATTGGGCTTTCATAAAGAAAACTCATTGATAAATTCTTAGGATCAATCTATTACTCCACAACAGTCCATATTCCAGAGCCCATTCCCATCCCATCCTATGCTATCCCTCCCCATTTTCCCAACCTTTTCTCCCAATCCATTTCTTAATTTGCAAAGGTAGGCAGCGCATCCGGGGCCGTACCAACGTTTCTCATTGTGGACTGCTGTTGACATGTATCGCGGATGTCTATGGACAACAGTATCCATTGACCATCAGGTGGACTGTATGCTCGTCTGCCGCCGTTTATCTATTAAAAACTAACTGACCCGACAGACGTTGTCCTGTCCAATTAAAAAAAAAACATAATTAATATCGACAAGAGATGAGAGAGTGTACATGAGAGAAAAAAAGTTGTCCGATACCAAATTTTTTTTTTTTATTAAAATGTAATATATATTTTAGATGTCAATAATGATTATTTATTGTTTTCCCGTCCGTTACAAACGAAGTTTAAAATACTTATATAGTAGTCAAAGTTATTACATCTTTAATAAATATTCTTTCCATTAAGGCCTTAAAACTCTAAGTATCCAAAAGTTTCAAGGTACATCCTCGAAGACATTATTTTTTAACTTTAGCGACCGACGTGAGAGGTTTAAGAGTAAATAAAATTTAGTCTATGATTCCATGCCAACTGTATTTATAATTGTGTTCACGAAACTCTACAGATGGTACATTCGACACCTAACTATTATGAACTACTATTATGGAATAACCGAAAGTTACGAAAATATTTTGCGAAGGTAAAAATTTATTTGATACTGTGCCCGGCCACGCATTGCTGTGGCTGCCCAACAGATGGCGCTTACCCTGTTTTTACCTGTGATAGGTATATAAAAACACGCGCGTATTCGAATGCAACATTGTGTCAAAATTTCAAAGCAATTGGTGAAGAACTTTCGGAGATTTAAGATTTTGAACAAACGAACGTTTACATTTTTATTCATATAGAAAAGTACAGCGTTAAGGGTGCACGTTGCAATCCCACAACCGCTGGGCTCAATCGATTGGCTAAGTTACTCCTCTCTCACGGAAGACTACCGTAAAATATACTCCATTCCCAATTTATCCCATTCCCCTAAAGTACGCACGACTTTTAGTAGGGAGTGACATATGACAGTCCATTCCTATTCCATCTCATATCCTTCTTATCCATTTTCCAAAAAAACAAAACAATAATATAAATATAATAATAGACGATTTGATTTTTAGACCAATTGCTATCACAGACTACTTGCGTTTCTGGCCACCTCATGATAACCCAAAAATTCGACGTTAAAATTATTAGTATCTTTTTCCTAAAAGATACAAAAAAATCAAAATCTTTCTTCCGAATGGCGCGTGTCATACCTATGTTTTGTTGACATTACAAGAAGTCTTTTAGTCTACATGTTTATGAGCATAAAGGGTTCTATTTTTTTAATTGTCTTATTAACTTTTTTTAAATAATTTATACACATACAGAAAATAATCATTCATAAATAACATTGCTTCGTGCGACATAAACCGTACAGGTGAAATATACATATAATGAATTCCACATCATTTATGTCACATATTCTTAATTTAAGTACTCTTGCTTACTGTCTTGTAGCTCTTTGTACATTTTTCGCGGTTCAATGTAAGTTCAGCTTTCAATGTATCAAGCGCATTCCTTAGGGAGATTCATGTACAGTCTGCTACATATTATTTTGATTGTTGGAATTTGGATTGTTGTGACTAATTAGTGACTTAACTGTAATATATAATAAGTATATAATAAAAATAATTATTTGTAATAAATTGTAAAAATAATTATAAATCTTTTTTTGCGCATGGTAACATGGAAATTATCGTAGTTTGCGATCAGTATGTTTTCGTCCACTGCTGGGCGTAGGTAGGTATGCCTTCACGATTTCTCCACCTGGAACGATTACTGGCTTCTGTCGATCAGGTTAAACGTGTTGTTTTTTATTGTCTTCATTATAGTAGATACTGTTCATTGCTTGTTACTGTAACAAATAATAAAATAGGTATAAATAAGTTTACAATGAGGTGTAACCAACACTGCGCGGTAATGACATTATTAAGGGTCTTTTCAAGATAAATTGGCATTATTTAGACCTTCGTCTTTCAAAAGGTGTTTAGATGTTCCTTGTCAATTAATTTCTACGAGTTTTGCTGTTCGTGCATTCCGACATTATCTCCTCTGTGATAATTAATAGAATTAATTAAACTGTTGCGGATCAACCGTACAATGGATTTGCTAATGAACAGCCGAGAAACAGTAGCATCGAAATTACACTATCTGACAGATTGGTTATATGAAGATCACTAGGAAAATAACAACGAAATTGGAAAGTGTGAGTCCTAGAGTCTTATTAACAAGTCTTATTAAACATCATTTTTTCAAGACCTATCCCTCCCGATTTTCCCAGGCCTTTCTCCAAATCCATTTCTAAATCTTCCAAGGTAGACGGCGCATCATTTCGTTTGTCATTCCGAATAGGCATGTATCTACTTACCAAAAGGTGGACTGTATGCTCGTCTGCCGCCTTCTTCCTATAAAAAAACTTATTTATTGATCTATTTTCACGAGCTGGTCGTGACCATGGTTGGTGCGGTGGAACTCAACCGAAACGTGGACTAAAATAAATAAGGTAAACATACGCAAATATGTGGGAATGTGGTAAAACGTGAAAATCCAAAATGTTAAGAAACTTATTATCTAAGTCTACTCTTACTTCATACCAATTTTCTAAGGCTTTTTGTTCCTGAAATTTTTTGACTTATGGTGACTCGTTTGAAAGTGGTAGGTAAGTATAGACCTGTATATATTTTTTTAGTTCTGATTTTATTGATTGTAGGAATTTATAATTATGTGATTAAATGTTGTACCACCGCTTATGTTCAGAGTGGGTACACAGACACATTCGAAACACTAGTCTCCGGAAGAATATCAAGCTCAGGTAATTTATAATGAATGATGTAGTGATGATGATGCAGCTCATGTAGTGATTATGTTCAAGTATCCTCAGGAGTACCCCACAGGGCTCAATTTTAGGACCCCTTCTCTATATCTTCTCTACCTTTTCGATATTATACACCAGCTTTGAACATTCCAACTTTCTGATGTTCGCCGATGATAAAAAGATTTATTTAAATATCAAAGCTATCAACGACTGCATATTAATATAGAATGATCTAGATAACCTAGCAAAGTACTATGAAAGAAATAGAATAATTGTGAATGTTAAGAAGTGCGTCCAGGTAAGTTTTACACGGAAAAATAAACATATTCCTTATCAATATAAAATAAACAACTCACTGAATCGGTTAACTCTGTTAGGGGTCTCGGTGTTCGTTTGTATTCCAAAATTAAATTGGCAGAGCATATTCACTTAATTAGTAATAAAACATACAAGCAGCTAGGCTTTGTTAAACGTGTATGTAAGCCCTTTAAGGACCTTGACTGTACCAAAGCATTTTATTTCACTAATGTGCGCACTACACTTGAGTATGCTTGTAGCATTTGGTCAGCTCAATATTTAGTCTATATAGACATAGTAAAAAATGTCGAAAAATAATTTATATTTTTTTTATGTTTTATGTTTTTTATAAATCAGCTAATTATTATCTAACTAACTGTAAACTCTTTCATGGAACATGGAATTTTACTTTTGCGCGTTTTATGGTCAGGCGAAATCCACTGTCCTCAGCTATTGACCGAAGCGTCCTTGCCGGCACCAACTGGCCGTACTAGGTATACCGAGTTGTTTGATGTTCCTCTTCAAGTACTTTCTTCAATCGATGTTTTCAATGTTTAAAAATTTAGTACCATCTCGCATTCTGCAAAATTACCATAAATACTACGCAGCCATCGATATACTGGTATTTTTAATAAGTATGAAAAAAATAAAAACTGAATTTTTAAAAAATCATCAAAATCAATATAATATCTAATAAAACTCATTTCCCCACAATTATTTCAAAACTTACCTTAAATAAATACATACACACCCTCACATTCGGTCACACTCACTCGCCCGAGTACACGTACCCGGGCCACGGGGACACCAATACAAACACAAATCAACATGAACATAAACATCAACAAATCAACATCAACATTAATAAAAAATCACCTATTACTTGCCGATAATCTATTAAATACTGTATTTAAATGTCAGCGTAATCTGTATTTGTCCATTAACACGGGCACTATATTTGTTAAATAAGTTACAAGTCCAGCAAAGTCGAATTTAGGGGTCATCTGGAAAATAAGGCCAAAATGGCCTCCAAAAAGCTCGGTGTGCTGAACAGAGCGAAGCGGTACTTCACCCCTGGGCAACTCCTTATGCTTTACAAAGCTCAGGTTAGGCCCCAAATGGAGTAATGCTCTCATCTCTAGGCCGGCGCACCGAAATACCAATTGGACCCATTTGACTCCATCCAACGACGTGCTGTTCGTATTGTCGACGATCCCACTCTCACGGGCGGTTTAGAATCCCCCAGCATTCGAAGAGACGTTGCGTCTCTCTGTGTGTTCTACCGCCTGTACAATGGGGAATGCTCTGATGAATTGTTTAATATAATTCCCACCTCGGGTTTCTACAACCACACCTCCCGTCACAGAAGTGCGGTCCATCCACATTTCCTCGATACGGAGGTGTCGCTGTTCGGTCCAAAAATTGTTTTATACCGCGAACCCGTAGGCTGTGGAACGAACTGCCTCAAGAGGTCTTTCCATTAAGCTACGATATGGGGTTCTTCAAGAGAGCTGTGAATAGGATTTTGCAAGGTCGGCGGCGCGCCCGCATACCCCCTGGTGTTGCAGGTGTCCATGGGCGGCGGTAACACTTACCATCACGTGGGACCGCTTGCTCGTCCGCCCACTAGTCTATAAAAAAAAAAAAATAAAGGGCTGTAGATTATATAACTAAATATAAGGTCGGGGAAAAAGTTTCTTCGTATTTTATATACAAATTTAAGACATTTTTTTTAAAAGTTTGATTACATTTAATTATAATATACGAGTATATGTGCCGTTTTGTTCTATAACTTGTTGCCATCTTGTAGGTAGTGACATAATCCCGTTGCTGTAGAAATTTTGGGATTTTTGATCAAAAAATTGCGACAAGTAGTTTTGACAGTCCTCTCTTGATGTTAAATACTTAAAGAATTCTGAAGAGACCGAAACAAGTGGAAATCTGAGGGCACAAGGTCTGGGTTATATGGTGGGTGCATCAACACTTCCCAACCAAGCTCTCTCAATTTTTGCTGAGAGGCCAAAGATGTGTGTGGTCTGGCGTTATCATAATGAAAGACTACATACACTCTTTCTGTTGATCAATTCCGGGCTTTTTTCTCGATTTCTTGCATTAGTCTCATCAGTTGTTGGCAGTAGAGATCCGAATCGATAGTTTGGCTCGGCGGTAAAAGCTCATAATGAACGATGCTCTTCCAATCCCACCATACACACAATATCACCTTATTGCACGTTAATCCGGGTTTCGCCACAGCCTGTGGAGCTTGGCCGCACATAGACCATGATCTTTTCCGCACGTTCTTGTCGTAAGTGATCCACTTCTCATCACCAGTGATCAATATTTTCTAAAATGGTTCGGTTTCATTGCCTTTTAATAGAGTCAAAACTGTTTTGTGGTCAATGCCCAGTTCATCAGCAATGTCGTAACTACTTATATGCCGATCTTGCTGCACTTTTTCACAAATGGCATCAACTTTATCGGTAACAGGGCGACCGGAGCGAACTGCATCTTTAACATTAAGATTTCCTGACTGAAAACGCTTAAACCAACTTTGTGCTACTCTTACTGACACTGCATTAGGTCCATAAACGGCACAATTTTTTTTCGCGGCTTGTGTCGCATTTTTTCCTTTTTTGTAATAAAACTTTAAAATGTATCGAATTTCTTCGTTAGATTCACTCATTTTCTTGGACAGAAAAACAATTGAAAAATGGCGGGAAACAGTTTATTATTTTTCCATTTCTTTTTTTTTTAATGTTACCTTATTAATGGTATCATAACCAGCCAGGTACAAACAGTTCAATCAAAGATATTGGATCACAACTTCATACATACAAAATATGAAAAGAATTTCTCCCCGACCTATTAGATAAATGACATCTCGGATGTTACCATATATCACTGCGCTAAGGTAACTAAGGTACTCGCTAACTCTCTACTACAATACTGCGTTGCTCCAACTCTGCGTTATTCGTTGTGCGTTCAGCAGCCACAACAATATGAATATTATTCGCATTATTTAAAACTTTGCGTAGAAATTGTGAAATCCATTATCTGAAAAAATAATAAAGAACTAATTACAGTGAGCGAGAACGAGGGTGGGCGGCGGACGGCGCTGTCGGTTTACGCGCGATCGGTCACAAGGCGAGAACTCTCGCCTCGTCGCTTCTTCATTTTTTTTTCTCTCTTTTTAAGATACTCGTTTATAACATTTTCCTGTCTGCCCTTTTAATATAAGAGGTTAGTGTGTGGCCGACCACTTTTCTGGTAAGTGGTAAGTACGAGTATAGCAGCCGAGCAAAGTCGATTACATTACTTATGAATTAACTAAATAAGTACATTATATATCTATTACTTACTACGCCTAATAAGTGAATTACTAAATCTGAATTTTTAAATATGCCTAATACTCGAAATGTTCCAATAATACCTATCCACTTGCAGCTCCATTTTAAAGCTTTTTACTGTTTCAACGAGAGTAATTAGCTTCTGAAATTGAATTTGTTTAAGCGCGAAACCAATAGCAGCACACTCTTCTGCTGGGTAATTCTCATTTTCGTGAAAGTACATTTAATTTCGGAAAGTCTGTTTTACATATAATAATATTATCAGAGCTAAAGAAAACAACGGTATTTTTGTATCAGCAAAGATTACTTTGGTTCGCATGAATTTCTCATTTTCTGCTACGTTTCTCTCTGCGATAATGTAAAGTAGAAGATCGACATATAAATCACGTTATTATGTTAATCCTAGTCATTTATGAGGGGCACGCACGGGAACAGTAGTGTTCAGAGAGTACACATTCACTTTCTAACGTGAAATAAGTATTGTTTTAATGATAATTACGGAAGGAACAGGAGGGTCGGGACTTGGTCAAGGATATTAAACAAATGTTTGCGTTCTTTTCCATAATCAATATTTATATCATTCTGGAAGAACAATATTTTCTGCTTAAATTCTGCTATACCTAAACCACTCGAAGAATAACATACACAAATAAACTGTAACCAGCCCTTTTTCGATTCACTGCTGGACATGGGCGTGCATGATGAGGGACATGCATGAGGACCTTATTTCTTAGTTGTGTTTTACGAGATGTGGTAGTGCTATGCTAAATCCGGTCAACACCACACGGCCATTTGCAGTTAATTATCAACTTATTCAATAAGCGGTTAGTTGGCGCTATCAGCAAATGCATATAACAATGCTATAAAACAAACCTGCTCTAATCTGTAGCTTAATAGTTACAGAAACGAATATCAACATTAAAGTCATTAGAATAACTCGTTTACGAACGCAATAACGTTTGGAACCGTGCGAACATTCGAGTGATCAATGGCTTATATGAATTAAAATGATGTTCATTTTGTGTTTAAATTGTTTATACGGGATGTAACTGTATCTTTCTCGAAGATTGAAGCCATGGATTCCGTTTATTAATCCGATACGCATCACTTTGTCGAGTTTTTTTGATTGAGTTTACCAATTTTTTCGTACATAATTGCTAAATAAAAAAAAATGGTAAAAAATTGGTATTTTTACTTGTAAAAATACGAATCCACGGTTTCAGACTTCGGTAATGTACATGTATATTTGCAGTTCTCATACAACGCCATTTATCTAATTATAATCTAACGTGAAGTTATTCACATCTGAGAAAAAACATTTAATTCTGTCGTTGAGTAACAAATATAAATAATTAGTGTCAGTAATAATTTTGTTTATCCAAGACATTAATTAGCCGGAGGATGTCGCTAAACAAATCTTACTGGAGCTGCGGCACGTCTAAGTAATTAGTGAAAATAGGAGAGACGACCAACATAAATCATCTCTTTCGCACGCTTAACTCCCCCGGCTAACTAGCTTCCGGAGTGATGTAAAGCCTACTCCAGACAGGTGGAAAGTTTGAGGAAGTTGCAGAGTGGGGAACCCTCCAACTTTGGACACTGGCTAACCTCAACTGTTAATTTTAGCATAATTTTGCGTTCGTCACTTAGAGCTGCAATACTTGGATAAGAAGCAGTAAACTATCTTTATATAAATATACTAGTAATTGCCGATTCAAAATCAATTTGTCAATGTACTTAAATAGGTATAGCTAGATTACTTCTGTATAAGTTTCTATGATACCGTCACGCATCGTCTAGATATAGGTATAGATTTTATTATCAATTACAAGATCAATTTTAATAAATTATGATAATTTAAAACCTTCCGATATAAATATCCTATGCTATAACTTATTAGGCGTGTTTTGAAAGTCAAAAAACTATTTTCGAATATGAAGATCTACGTAACCTTCTCGTACTACGCACGCACTTTTTAACATAAATAAGTAACATTTTAGTTTAATTAGTAAGTGATTTTTTAGTTCAATTTACTGTTAAGAACGTACGTACTGTAACTAATATTCAAATAAACTTTGATTGTTAAAGGATTTTTTCTTACCCTTCACGTTCTACTATACGAATAATCGATTAGTATTCGAGTGTTCCTTTAGAAAATGTCGAATATGAGTATAATCACGAATGTTTAAAATTTGCTGAGTGCCGATCCACCGAGACAAATACAAATATTGCGAACATCCCTAGTACAATATTCACATTGAGCTAATTAGCTATTCCTTTTAACATAAACTCGTTTAACGAATGTACTCTGAGCGGAGAGCGTTCCTCGTGTTTGTCAGTCCCTCTAATTGGTATGTAAGAGCATATTTGCTGAATCGGGAGGCTACTCTGTTCCAAATAACACTAAATTTTAATGATGTGATGTGTTGCGTCGCAGTGCGGCGCGACTTCTACTGAGAAGTTATCCTACACAACTGACTGGCGGCACGGCACTGCTGTAAACCTGAATACAGTTGTCAACTACAATAAGTGTTAACAGGTGGTCTTTGTCGAACAAAAGGTTCCTACTGAGAACGTTTTTCAGCTTGGCCAACACGAGTGGTCATTTGTTGTGCAGAAAAATCAGAGCAAATACACAGTATGTTAGTTAAAACACGGAGTTTATTACTTGTCTTACGTATTTTAAATTATGGTTTCTATTTTATAGACTCAAGTTATTGTTTATTTTTGGAAACTTGGCCGTATTTAGGGAGTTTACTGATTAATTTATTTAACACTTACTGCATTATTATAATATAACATTTATTGTACTAAATACATTGGGCGGGCTTAATGCTACATGACATTGTCTTTTTCTAGGCAACCTTCAGGAGAGGAAAGATATAATGAGAGAAGGAAGGAGAAAAGTAAAAGCAAAAATAAAAAAAAAATGGACATATTATTAAAAAAATATGCAAGGTGTAAATATATAGATACTGATATACCTATACATACAAACACGTAATATACATATAAAATACATATATAACACAAAAAGAAATACAAGAATATACGATAGTAGCACCACGATTGCATAACATGATTAACGCAAAGTACAAGATAAAAGAACAAAACAATCATAAAATGAAAAGTTTATTCTTGGGTTCAAGAAACAGAGACACTTTTACAGATTGTAAAATAGTCTAGAAATGGATTTGTAACAAACATATTGTATGCAAACATAAAACATAATTAATCACAAACGCACACTCATAAACACAGAGACATTCACGCACAAACAAATATACTACACCTGAGTTAAAAAAAAAAGATTTTTAGTTATTTCAATGTGTAATTATTTTTTTTCATTGACGAATATTCGTTCGACATGCGGGGAAACAAAGGTTGTTAATCGATTATTCGATTATACGGTTTTATCCATATTGAGCCTATCTTTAGTTTTATATTTTTTCACAAAAAGGTATGTCATAGTCATAGTCAAAGATTTTATTGACGTCAATGCTGGCAGTCATAAATTATCGCTGCCAGGATTTTTTTCCCGTGGAAGTCAATTACTTTTATTAGTTATTGGCGGGAAAACGATCTATTTGTTTTCCCACCATGTAGGTGTAGGTGTGTAAGACAACATATGTATGTATAAATAATACCTACCTTGAACTGATTGGCGTGATTACGCCTTTATAACATTAATTTAGGGTGAATGGGTGTAAATCATTTTAGTTATTAGAAAAGGCGATCCGGAACGTAGAATCAGAAATGTATCCGAAACGTATGTATCAAAATTCATACATAGATGTATAATTCCTTGTCACAAAACTGTGTACCTGAATGATATCCGTGGTATAAAGATAATGTTACTGTCACGAATAGTAATAATTACGTTATTAAAATTCTTTGCTTTATTTGTTTACTTAAAATCAATTATGCAAACGCATTTACCTCGAAATATTACACCATTAATATTAGTTCGGTTTATATAGAATAAGTTTTGTTTAGAAATTATTTCTATATTTCTTATATATTTTTACATTGACAACACCGTTACGTCAAAACGTATTAGACGTTTGACGTAATACGTAATACGTTATTGCAAGACGTTTTGGCGGGAGCTCGACAAGTGAAGTTGATTTTTGTTTGATTGATATAAAAATTGTGTATTGTACGTTTTGTGGTTTAATAGTGAGTTTATTAAACTTCAAACAGTTTTTTGTGGTATATATGTGTGATGAACATGTGATATGTGTGATGTGTGATGACTACGTTTTTTGCGTGCTTCCAAGGAGTCCTTTTCTGTTCTCAGTAAACCTACTATCACTTTACTGAGCGACTCCTGAATTATTTCTACGGGACTGGACATTGATAAGATACGTTTTGGACTTAAATTGTTAATTACGAAAAAAACTCGACACTGAGAGACATTCTCTAATTGCGCCTTGCTAATTGCTAATTGCACCATTCCCATATATGAAAAAAGAAACTATTGTAGTTATTGTAAAAAAAAAGATAAACTAATAATAATATCATACGTTCTTGGTAGTTTCTTGCCACCAAATGACAGACCGAACTGTTAGTAGGTAAAATTGGTCGCATTGCGTATGCGTAACTTTTAGGGTCTTAATGCTACATCTCTGTATTTTGGTTGATCGATGAATAAAATACATCATATTGTTATGTTTTATTCTTCATTCGAGAATACTACAATATAAGTGATATATTACTTTCATGTTTCTATGTTCAAACATTTGTAAGTATCTGATGCTAGTGGATTCAGTCGAGTATAAGTGTTGAGCACGATGAGTAGTAGACCCTTTCTGACATTATCTTCGCGCGCAGGGCAAGGGCTACTTAACCGTTCGGGAATTGCAATCTACCCTATGTCAGATACTCGAAACAACAAAATGTTACAAGGATGCTACAAATATTTACTGTTATTACATAAACAAAAAATAAACTGACTTTTATATTAGATTCGTGATCAGTCACCATTTATTTAGAAGGCAATTATTCTTATCAAAATTATTCATCTGGATAGTGAAACCACGGCAGAGAATCCCAATCTATGTGAGTGTGGGGTATTTTTTCTTTGTTTATGCGAATTTTCGTTTTATAAACTGAATTACCAACAAGCCATTAGCTGGGCTTAAATGAATTCGATTAACTGTTATAACTTTGATTATTATTTGAGTGTCTTGTTGTTTATTTCACAAACTACCTATGTGCGAACATTGTACACCACTATACACACATAAGGTGTATGTGACATTAAATGTTGCGGTAGCGTCGACGGAAACCTTCCGAATGCAAACACTGGCTACAAACTTTCTGTGGCCGTCCGGCCGCAGTTTGCAAGGGAACCCACTGTCTGAACTTGTTGCCGTTATTTCACACCTGCAAATGGATTTACCACAGAGCATAAAACGTACACTCCACATTAACTATATGTATTTTTTCTTAAAATTAACGTGAAACTAGGCGTACATACTTAAAATACCTGAACACAAAAATTATAAAAAATAAGTTTTCACACGAGAATAGAATAACAGCCTTAGAATTGATCGTTTTTTTTTCCCTTTCTAAAGCCGTCGTTTTTCTTTGATTTCGACTTGAAATCATACTGTTGAACTCTTTTTCGTTGTAGATTAAAATTCATACACAAAATCTTCTTCGATTACTTCTAAATATCAAAATGTGTCCAGTGACACATCTATACGTATAAAAAGGAATGTCGTGACTGACTGATTCATCATCGCCGAGCCGAAACGGCTGAAGCTAGAAACATGCAATTTGCGCAATAGATAGGTTTTATAAGGTATGTACTTAACCACTAAGGAAATATTTATAGAAATTTTACTGGGAAGTTACTAAGGAACTGTTTAAGTTAGAATCACGAAATTTGGTATATAGATGCTTCATAAAATAATTAAACACGTATGTCGACGATTTTTGATATTTGACTTAGAAGGATGCAAAATAGGGAGGGGGTGTTTTCAGCCTGAAACCTGGGAAAGGACATAGCGCATTTTTATCTCGTAAAATTGATTAGATTTCCCGGGAGAGTTCATTACTTTTAAAACAAAATCTACGCATGTGAAGCCGCGGTAAACAAGATAGTAAGTTGTAACTGGAGTGACTATCCGACAGACAACAGCCAGGAATTCCTATATAATAATAAAAGCATTTAAAAATACCTATAGAGAGAAGTATTATTTTTGCCACCTCAGATTAATGCTCATGTCATTTCTATCCGACTGGGTGGCTATATTTATGGACATGATAATTATAGGGAGTTAAATGCCAACTATTTTAATAATGCTCAATAAACGTATATGCAACGTGTCGATTGTTTGCGTTTTCAATATCGGATACCATTTAACATAATTTACCTGCTCTCATTTTAGGCAGGCAATTGTGTAAAATGAAATTATTGCAATGCTGTTTTATCATTCCCAATTTTCTCAACCCCTTACTCCAAATCCATTCCTACATTTCCAAAGGTAGTCAGCGTATCCGGGGGCGTGCTGATGTTTGTCATTTTGTACCGAAGTTGGCATGTATCGCAGATGTCCACGGGCGACAGTATCTACTTACCACCGGGTTGTCTGTATGCTCGTCTGTTGCCTTCTTTCCATAAAAAAACCTTTTTAAATAATTCTTCAATGGGTAATAAAAAATTACATTTGGGCAACCCAAATGTGTTCAACGTATACGTAAATATACATAGTGTATGACAAGTAAGCGGTATGATAACAAGTCCCGGCTCTCCGCACTCCGCACTGCGACGCAACATGTCATTAAAATTTACCAAAACCTGGCTGTTGTATGCGAACGAAACAATTCACGTACGAACGAGTAGTATCGTCCTGTTTGCGTACATTGGCTATGACGTCAGCGGGAGGTACCTACGTTGGTAACGTTCGTACAGTATACACCACCTCTGATAGAGTTGCCAACTTAGCTTCACATTATTCACGCTTTAAAATGACTCAGTTAACGTAGTTTTAGTGCTATACTATACCATGAATGTATACTATACGGTGCGGCTACTTGCTGCGACAGCCGGCCGATTGCATGGAATTTTATTTATTTTCAGTTCGTTAGGTAACACGACGGGGTAAGGTGGAGTTTCTTATCAAATCTCGTAATTTGGAACAGAACTTTGGGGAGTATCTCAATGAACGGAATTGTGGTTGGCGACGCATTTCGTAAAAAGAAACAATGGGCTTATTCGATTTGTGGCCTTATTCCATTTTATCCACTCGGCAGGATGGCTTGCTTTTGTTGTTTCATCATGTAATAATCTCCTTTGTTTAATGATTAGCTCTTTGAAGTGTTCATAAAAGCGGAAGGAGTTTTATTACGTCACCGTTTGGTATTAAGATTTGTAGAAAAGCTTTTTGTTACAAACCAAAGGTTATCATTATCAGCAAGCGACAATGTTATATAGATAATTATATAGATATTATATAATTATGCTAATGAATGTCATAGTAGATATTTTCATATGAATTTACTCCAATAATATCCAATTGATTATATCATAAATATAGAGGCTGCAACATCTCCTACTATAAATGTCGTTCCGTTTATAAATTTTATCCATAGAGCATCTGTCTATCTTGTATGTAGTTATTTATAACCACTCTATTCATATTTTATATAAAGTCGATAGATTTCATACACATGATAAAAAAATGCAGTTTTATTCCCACCAGTAATAATGATTGTTTTTAAATAAAATTCTTATTACGGCCTTATACTTAGTTTGAACAGCTGAACTAATTTTAAAAGAAATAGCATTGTTCCTGCTTATTTATTTCCCTTATAATGCTTGTTAAGTTTATAGCAGCAGCGTACTGTAGCAGTTTACATAACGGTAATAATTACAGCTGTCTCAAAGCAGTTGCATATCGCTACGCATTTCGTAGCAATGCTACGGCTACGAGCATTGCGTAGCGGCTTCGTAGCACAGATAGTAAGCAATTTATTCTGCGTTTCGTAGTCCTTAAGATTTAAACATTTGAAGTGCAGTTGTTATCAATGTAATAACGAATTTGGTATAAACGTTCTGAGATAAAAAAATAACCTACTCGACTTTAGAAACATTTAGGTACTGTTATACTTCCATAGATTACTTATGTTTTTTTTTTGTGATACAGAAATGATGACGTGCCGGCTGGGATCGCGGCGGCTGGGCGGCTCTCGCGGCTCCCTGCAGGCCGGCACCGCTTGCTCCGCCGCCAGCGAATTAGACCTCTCCTCGCGCTCGCGACGCTCACACAAAGCCAGGTAGCTAACTGTTCATGGACATGTTTTCCTACATCTATTAAATTACATATCGCATATTTACTGTTCACCAAAAATTAGAAACAACTAAATATGCAAAAGGTTTTGCTAGCATATTCGCAAAGCTCGTACTGGGTCGTGAATGCTGCTATTTTTTTTCTAAAGTACTTATGTCTTAATGTAGTACTAATATTGTAATATAATATTAAAAGTTTTTAAAGACGCACAATTCTCATGACCTTTCTAAATTAACATTTTGAGTTTCGAAAGTGTTTACATTTATATTTTTGATACCTACATATGAGTTGCTTGTACATAATTACGTGTTAATTCATAGTCGTATATCATAATTATGAAGACATTCGGATTGCCAGTTTTATGGCCATGCTGCGCGTAACTGTTACGCGAAACCCCGCTGCGTAAAGTGCCTGGGAGACCACGGCGCTAGCAGCTGCCCCCGCCCCAAGGGCGCCGAGGACCCGCCTGACTGCGTCCTCTGCGGCCAACTGGGACACCCTGCGAGTTATCGTGGGTGATCTAGAGCACCGAGGAGGTGCTCCAGGGGGGTCCCTGTTAGGCCCCCCCCCCCCCCGCCAAGCGCTCTCCTACGCAGGCGCCCCTGGCCCCCCTCGTGTTGGTGCAAGTGAAGGTACCCATACCCGCGCCTTCTGCGCAACCCACCCCGGCCGTTGTGGTCACACCAGCGAACTTCCCTTCGCTACCCAAACCTGCGCAGCAAGCCTGGAGGATCACTCCAGCTCCCCTGCGCCGGTCCCCAAACCCGTCCCTAAACCACAGCCCCCTAAGGCCACCTCCTCCCAAGTCCAGGCCAGTCCTGGTTTATTGGAGGATCTGGCTCTAGTCAGCAATTTCCTTGGAGTAATCAATCTCCAGGAAATTAGATACCTGGCCCAAGCCCTCAGGTCCACTGACGGAAACCCTATGGCCCATCTGGACCTTATCATCAAGTACGAGCCCGTACTAAATGCCCTTGATCGCTTCCCCCTAAAACTTTTAGCTTCTTTTAATGGATAACACACGAAAAAGAAGAAAACCCTCTTCCCTGTCCGTCGTGTTTTTCAACGCTGACGGCATCCGCTTCCAACGCACCCAGATCCACGATTTCCTCAGGAATCACCAAATAGATATAATGCTAGTGCAAGAGACCATCTTGAAACCTAGCCATTGCGATCCCAAAATCGCCCAGTACGACATTGTACGAAATGACAGGTTGGCCAGCCGAGGAGGCGGCACCCTCATCTACTATAGGAGATCTCTGTACTGCATTCCCATTCCTACCCCTCTACTCACTAACATGGAGGCCTCGGTCTGCCGTATAGCAATAACAGATCATCAACCTGTCACCCTGGCATCCGTTTATCTGCCCCCCGACAGAGAACTGCTCAGGACTGACCTCGAGTCACTCCTCGACTTAGGTAACTTAGTCATCCTGGCAGGTGATCTCAATTGCAAACACCCAAGTTTTAATAGTCACACGTCCTCCCAGAACGGTATACGCCTCAGCCAACACTTTTATCAGGTATCGGCACGTGCCTGGGCGGTTCTCACCGACTCGCGATCCTGCGGTATCCCCCCAATGCAACGCCCTAAGCCCTAACACACATTTTGTTCCTGGCTGAGCGCCTTCTGCGGATCTGGTTTTCCAATCAATCATAAATAATGTGCCTAGTTATATGATATTGAGTTTGTATAGCTTATATTTATTTACTCATTCCGGTGGTTCAACGACCCGAAGTGTCTCCTCCTAAAAAAATATTTAAAATTTTTACGCATCGATACATATTTATTATTTATATAAAGTTTTATAAGGAATTTATGGTAATTTAGAAGAAGTGCGCACGACATGTATCCTAGTGTCGTTGCGCGATTCGAAAGTGCAAACTTCTGTTATTATAAACTCCTCAACAGCACTAGTAGTGATGCAAATGATCAAAGTTACTCGAACCAACTCCCTGTTAAACACTCGTACTTGTACATATTCTTTAATGTTTCAAGTGGTTTTGGATACAAAAGATATAGGGCATGGGTAGGAGTTATTTTTAAACAATCTAAAATAGATTTCGTTGCCCTAATTATAATGTTGGTGTCAGCGAACGTGTAGCTTGAGGTGAGAACTCTCACGCGGGTGTGCGATTTTGTTAGCGATTACAATGTGATTATTCCAACGTACTTCACCCGATTTTCACAGCATTTAATTCCTCTATTGTTCATTTACTCGTAAATAATTATTTCGGATATTATCTTCTGAAGCAAATAACTTTTTATACTATGTTACCGAAACTACGTATTTGTATAAGCTTATGTTATACCGAAACACATGACAAATCGTTTACAATGTATTAGAAACATATTGCTTATTATTTAAAGGAGTGTTGGCAAAAACCTACTTGTACGTAATATGCCATAAATTTCATAATTGTTTAGAGTGTTCACGCATTGGAAACCCGATTGGTGGATAAGGGCCAAACTGGAATCTGTCAAACCGCCACCAGCGATAAAAGAGATATATCACCCTCATAATACTTTCAGCTTCAATGGGTTACATGAGCAATTTTTCTAACCGGCTCCATTATTGACAAATCATAATTTTTTTGATATGGCAAGTATTTTTAGATATATATGTTTATTATTATATTATATATGTAAACTTTAATTGTATTAGTGATTTTGTGATATAGGTTAACAGATTACTTTAAAAGTCGGTTAAGAATTTAAAAAAATATAATAATGAACTCTTTGTTGTATTGATAAAAACGAAATAAAGCTTGTAGGATAAATTGTTTAAAATTTTCAATTTGGTCCGCTCTAGCATGTCCTGTTGGTAGCTACATAATATAATGTGACCATGCGTGTATATACGAGTATACGCGTGTATATATATTACTTTGCCCCGAGGCGCTGTCCGCGACATCCGCTTTATTTACAACTCCCTGACGGCATGTTACGTTCTAGTTTCATCTGGCTCTATTATGTAAAAATACGGTTTACATGTATTCAGAGCATTTAACATAGAGACACGAATACGGTTTGATTATTTACACTTGAGTTGTATATACTCCAAAAATTTTATTTACATACTAGCTGACCCGACAGACGTTGTCCTGTCCAAATTTCAATAATACAATAAGTTCATACAAAAATGCCATAGAAAAAAACACTTTCAGTTCTTCCCGAATTTTCCAATTTTCCGGGTAACTTTTCCAATTTTTCTTTCCCTAAAAACCTTATTCGGTCTAAAACGAATATTATAAAAAAAGTAGTCAAATCGGTCCCGCCGTTCTCAAGTGATGCGCTTACCAACGAACAGCTTTTAATTTTTATTTATATATATATGGAGTAACATCAGATTTGAATGAAATAAAAATTTACATAGCGCAGAATTTTGGTGTTATGCTTTATTTTGATGTTTTAAAGGTCCTTGAAATGATCGTGTCAAGAAAACATTGGCGGGGAAAGGGTCAAAATTTGTCTAATTTTACTGGGTTTTTTATAAGTCGAATTTTAATAGTGTATGTGAAATATAATTTTAAATTTACTCAAAACGGAAAGATTTTACGATATACCTATAATCACGTAGGAGACGCCAAATTCAAACAAGAAACATCTGGTAAAAGGAAGTAATATGATTATTTTCCCAAAAATATCACTTTATTTGCCGCGATATGGTTAAACGGGCAGCGTCTCCATTAAGGCGACGTTGGAGTGCTTCGAGGGCCTGTCTCTTGTTTGCCGAGGAACGCGAGGGCCCTCCTCTTGAGTACCGCCTTAATCATGAGTAGCTGGATGAGCTTCAGCTCTCCTACGGGAAAGACTTCCTCTCGTCAACTAACAATAACCGTCGTTTGATTAACTTTACCTTACTAGTTCCTTACTATCGCATCTATGAAAAAAAATTGCTAATTATTAACTTAAAAAATAATAAGGAAGTACTTTTGTTTGCTGGATTGATGCAGAATAAAATATATTGGGAGTTATATATTCACATTTGTCCGTTCTGTACGGCATTGTTTTGAATTGTAAGCTTTTAAGAAAGTGACACTTTGACGAAATGAAACTTGCCTCTAAAAAGCGCTTACCAAACATATTTTGCTTTTATCTCAAAGTCGGTTCAACTAAAAAGAAAAGAAGAAAGTAAATTGGTGTGTCGGATTAACCGGCAGTAAGCCCAGTGAACGCGTGTCACCCGTTATAAGCCGGCGTCGTGTAACAACCTCTGATGATAGATACGTTTCTGAAGCCGCGACAGATCCGATCACATTTTTGAACGGTTTATATCTCATTTCACGGTACGACAGCTTAGAGCCACGGCTTCTTTTAGCCTCCAGTCCTGTTGCGCATTGGAAAAAACAATTTTTACCGGCACCCGCTCGCGTACCACTAAGTCGATTGGGGTGAAAACTATACGAGTATATCTTCTTTTCCTGAATTTTCGGATACCGTCAGAGTGTTGTTGGATTAAATGAATATAGCTTTAATCTTAAATTGCTGAATAGAATCAACACAGTTCTCACTAATATATTCATAAAGTATATATTTTTTAGTCAAGCATTCGAATATTTTTTTGCGCTTCGTATTAATATAAGGTTTTTAATAATATTCATATTCGTTACTCTAACTGAAATATTAGCTCAAATTTGTTCTACAACATTGTATTTGCTATTGGTTTCAGCCGGGCGCTTTTTGAATAACTTTATAATGAGTTTATAATAGTTTGTATTTGTTCGAACGTTCGATTGGCCAATGCTATAATACATTCAGCATTCGTGTATTAATAATATAGATATACAGCGCACCATTCTGGTTCCATGTCAAATGGTTTTGCATAGGGATGGATCCAAAAAAAATCTACAACTAATCTGGAAATACACAACTAATCTGCTGCCGCAACAAATTTTGATATTGGGAGTGTCATAGCTGCTTTGGACACTGTTAGGTGGGTTGTTTGCCCTTGCTCCTAAATTGAAAATTTAATTATATTTGTTGAGATATTGTTGATGATTTTAACGTAGATTAAAATTGCTGGGTGCCAGCGGCGAGGCACCACTGCTGGGTGGGTGGCGCAGCACGCCGCACACTCCGCACGCGCCCGCCACGCCCGCTCCGCATCACTCGCACAATCACCTCGCGGCAACCAACTGCAACGGCACAGACACGTGAGTCACACACAATTACCAACCATACATTTTAGCAAGCGTATCTTTAGATAGCATATTTACTATCTTAATATGTGTTAAACATAGAAAATATTTGTCTGAAGAAACAATATCTATAGGTTACATTTCTAAAGACCTTTCTCACCAGCCCTCGATAAAGTAATTGTTAACAATCTGATAGATAAGTTATCCGCCTATTAAATTTAGCTGATACTGATAGGTTAGTAGACACTAGGTTAGTAGCTAGATACAGTTATCTGACACTTGTGAAATAGAAATATACAACTATCGTTTGGATAAATGCTAGATAGGCTATCAGCCACTTTATCAGTAGGTGGTGAGAAAGGCCCTAAATGTAGCACATAGTACTTACTCGTAGCACCGCTACGTTCCAGCGTAGCGGTGCTACGGTCTAGTACTAGTTTCTACGATGATAGGACTTTATAAAAAAGTACATAAATGTAAAAGTGTCGTAGTAGCATGAAACTGCGAACTGGCGCGTTACTGTTTTCCATACACATATATAACGTATATATTATACAGTATACCCGTATACTGTTTAATACATTGATTTTATTTCTATTTGTATTACTATTGTATTTGTATTGTTACTGTATACATTACTGTGTCCATTGTTATGAAACATAAGGTCCTTTTTGACATCTGTTCTATGTATCGTTTTGCTATGAATTTCTTTTTTATATAGGAAGTAGGCGCAAGACTGTCACCATACTGTCACCCATCGACATCCGCGATACATACCAACTTCAGTCCACAGTGACAAAGGTTGGCACGCCCCCGGATGCGCTGCCTGCCTTTGAAGAAGTCACCTCGAGTGAAACTAATTATATCAATTAAGTTTTAGTTCAGGTTACGTTCAGCGTGGTTACAAACAACTTACTTTTTCTCGGAACGCGTTAGCTTCATTTTTCAATGTCGTCAATGTGGTCAGCGGCCACTCCTTGTTTATTGCTCAACTACTTTATAAATTGATGGTCGATTACAACAAGAATATTGAGTTGTCATTGTAACGATACCCATTCGACATGATAATCAATGTTATTATATTCATTTATTTATTATTTTATATAAGAATTTATATAAAAAATAGGTCTATATTTCTGTTAAGTTCGTAAATGAACCAAATCGGTTCAGTCGTTCCATAATTATGATAGTACAAATACGTGTAAACAATATCTTTGTATAGATCCCATAAAGCTGTACAGCATTTATGCATTTATTTTTCTAAAACAATAAACTCCTTTATATACTTCATTCCATTTACTTTCAGTGAGTTAGATTTTCTGAAGTGGCCTCGTTTGTAACATCGACCGTTTTTACTTTTGCCGCCTTATAGATTCGTGTTCTGATTACTATTTCTGAACATCGGAAACTAACTATTGCTAATCACCAAAAATTACACATTTTTTCAGCTTCGAGTAGTGTTCACAATCAAATGGTATACGTAAATAACAGAACACATATTGATGTGTTTTTTAAACATATAACGGCAGAGACCCATTCGCAAACAAACGCTTCACCAGGTGAGAAGTAAATATTTATTCAATAGTCGAATATTCAGAAATCGTATTGATACTGAAGGCTTCACCGGGGTGCAGTAGGGGCGGGCATATCCTTATCTATCAAACGATAGGTTATATAAGAATCAACGTGCACAGGCATTTGGAGTTTGGGGCGAATTTCAAATGGAAGAAAGAAAATCTTAGAAGGAATAGCATCGCAGAATCCTTTGGGTTTGCATTAGCGGCCACTAGAGATTCTTCGGAATTTATAAGCATGTGGTAAAAGTGTGGTAAAAGACATTGTTACACTTGTTACACAAGGCGTCTCGCATTGTGTACACACAATGCGAGCGAAGCCGAGATCAAAAAATTAGTATTAATAAACATCGCGAGTCCTATTAACTGTATTTGATTAATTAAGTTAATACCTACTATCCATCAAAGAAAATCACCACACGCCGCTGTTGCAGTGTTACCTAATTTAACCAGTGCAGTATGAATAAAAATGCCGTTTTTTCGGTATCAAAGCTTGGGATGACCAAAGGGTATTTATTTAATTTACCTATATCTACATTAATTCTTTGGACAATATTGTATAATCTTTAATTAGTATTTGATTGCATAATGAGATAAAGATAATAAAATATTTTATCAAAATTAATTGTGTACAATATTGAATAAACCATAACTTGAGGCATTTTTTAAATATTTTGTTTATACGATCAATGCAGCACAGCTCGTTTTTTGATTTTGACAGCCGTTGCCAAAACTAGACTCTGAGATTCTGTATTTAAGTATCGGCCCCCTCTCTGTAGATTAATTTTTGGATATATTAATTAAATGTGCTCGAAACTAGACAGTACGAGTAATGTTATATGGAAACCGAAGAGTGTTATTTACATTAAACTGGGTAACACATGTAAATGGTGTTGATTTTGTGCTTATTAAAGCGTAACATGTAGTTGATTATACGACACAAGTACCACAGTGTAAAATCAATCTTCAAATTGAAGCCTACGTCAGATTGAGATAATAAATCAGTGCAGTATTATTGGCACCGCAATCCAGTGGTTAGGAGCGCCCGCCAAGTATCCGGGGGATTAATTGGATACACATCCCCGATATCCTTGCGGCGATCCCTCAGGTGCTAAATGCGATATTCAATTATTCCAGACTCTGCATTACAACCTCACCCTCCGACTCAATCGGAGGTAATTCTAAACAATCAGCTAATGCAAACATGAAAGCCTAAAAGCTCACATACTCGTACTGTAACTACTCACACATGTATGTAGATTTACGATAATTTTATATGTATATTTACGCACATGCAATACACTCGTGTTCTGTAAACGAACTAAAGGTTGTTAGCTTACATATCATCATCGAGATAGGTGCTGTTATGTATGTTAACTCGAAATTAGCATAAAGCCACATAACGAACTCATGATTTACCGCTTGATACTTCCAGTTAAGTTTACGTACTCGTAGATATGTAGTTTGTAATATCTACTTCAACGTATGTTTTCGCGTTACTATTAAATTTTTGTAATTCGATCGTTATTTCCTGTTGAATAATTAATACCGTTCATTCATGCAGCATGTTGTCCAACATCCTATATGGAATTAATTAAGGCAATACGTTGCTCATGCTTGGGTAAATATTTGGCATTTGATTTGTTGATGATTTTAAATAATAATCATGGCATCGTTTATTTATGCGTTATACTCGTACCTTGTTATTATGCGTTATTTACGTGTGTACTATTTTGAAGTTAGATTCTCAAGGGATTCTTTCTGAAACGGTGTATAATAACAAATATTCACATTTAGGATTTCACATTTACCGGTTTACAATAGTATTTATTTAACTTAATTGATAACATTATTAAGTGCATCATTATCCCAATGTCTCAATTGGTAACGAGTCGTAACAGTAATAGTTTTTTTTATATACCTCTTTATAATAACATCTTACGACAGATGTAATTTGATTGAAAATCGTTAATGTAATAGGCGCTCTGAAGGTCAAGAAATAACAATACCTGAGCATATCTCTGGTCAAGCGCTCACCCCATACTAAATATGTCCGGTGACTTTTGAAAAGCCACTAGGGCCACAAGAATTAAGCAATTCCAAAAAAAAAAACTCGACTATATGATTAACAGCGTACAACTGTGTGTGTGCAGTGGAAGCAGAAGCGTCCTCCGGCGGCGGTCTACATACACAAGTGGGAGGCTGCGCTCCGGCGGACACTGGTCGTTCGTGTTTGACCCCGCCGGCCGCCTCTGCTACTACTGGTCCATGGTCGTCTCTCTCGCCTTTCTCTACAACCTCTGGGTCATTGTATATAGGTTCGCCTTCCAGGAGATTAACGGTGGGTACCCCATACACAACATCAACATTGTCCAATTTCACAAATATTTTCTCTTCTCCTGTTATTTTATTTTTCTAATACCGATCCCATCTATTAAGACCCCGCTTATTTACGTCGCTGAATGAACATAAAAGAGGGCACTTAATGGATAAGAATCTAATTTTGACTGGAGGGCTTATGCTGAAGACGTCTCCATTTAAGATAGCAACAAAGATTAGCGGCGGAGATCTAGGTTGCAGCGACTTAGCGCACTCAGCGCATAGTTTCGCGTAACTTGCTCAGAAGGAAAATTAAATTACGTACCTAAATAGCTTTTGCGAGTTAAACGTCTTGTGCTGAAGACATAGTAATACTTTGCGAAGTAATGTTTCATTGGATGAGTTTCCCTATTGTTTCATCAACGCAGCGCAGCTGCCTCGAGTTATGTTTGTAATTATGCGTTGTAGATCTAATTTTATTCGTGACTCGTGAAGTTTTCGTTTTTCGTTAACGTCAATTATAATCACTATTAACTTGAATTAAAAAGTTTTATTTTTAAGGCTCTACTTAAGACATACCACTTCCAGGCTACTGTAAAAACGACTATAAAACAGAGATAGTGCAGCGGCACGAGTGAGTTAACATTAGCCACCATTTTGAGTTAACAACAAAATTATGGTTCTGTTATCGCTATTTATGATTGTGTGGCGGTTCCTTCAAGTTCATACAAATAGTTTATAGGTACGGTTATTTTGTACATTTATGAGGAAGACACTAGTTTATGTGATGTTTTCGTACTTCAGGAGTTAGGAAATTCATAACAATGTTATGTCAACAAAAATGTATTACCAATAAAGATTTAATTTGATTTATGTTGGTTCTGTGTCTGTTTCGCAGTAGTTGACCCTTAATTGACCGATAGTTGGTGCGTTCTTGTCGCACTGATTTTAACCACCGTTAACCACGCGATAGTTGTCTGGACAGAGTCCAAAAATACGACCCGCGTGAGTGACAACATGCGTTCCATATAAATGCGTGCCTGTCCATAATCAATCACTATTTTGTGGTTCTAAAGTGGTTCGGAAGTGGTGTGTCTAAGAGAATTATTTACTCATAAGTTGTTCAGATAACTTGTATAAATGAAACTGTTAGTTGAACTGTTTAGTGTGAACAGATATTGCCTGTTGCTGACGCGCGGAAACCTATTAATTTTCGTTGTTTCAGGCGAGACGCTAATAGTGTGGTTTTGCCTGGACTACTTCTCGGACTTCTTGTACTTGGCGGACATTTTGTTCCACTTCCGCACTGGGTACCTGGAGGACGGCGTGCTGCAGACGGACGCGGCCAAGCTGCGCGCGCACTACATGAACTCGACCACGTTCTACATCGACTGCCTGTGCCTCCTGCCGCTCGACTTCCTCTACTTGTCCATTGGCTTCAACTCCATCCTGCGCTCATTCCGGCTCGTCAAGATTTACCGCTTCTGGGCATTTATGGACCGAACCGAGAGGCACACCAACTATCCGAACTTGTTTAGATCAACCAGTTTGATTCATTATTTGTTAGTGATATTTCATTGGAACGGGTGCTTGTACCATATAATATATAAAAACAATGGATTTGGTAGTAAAAATTGGGTGTATCATGACACTGAAACGGCGGATGTGGTGAAACAGTATCTTCAAAGTTATTATTGGTGCACTCTGGCGTTAACGACGATTGGTGAGTTTTATTGATTAATTTATTGTGTTTATAATTAGTTATTAAATAGCTAATTTATCGATTTTCCGCAGTGATTTCACGCATAGATCGGAGCTTCGATGGTTAAAGTTAAATATCTCAAAGTTGAACATCATAGGATCGCAATCGCTAACAGAACTCATACTGTCGTTTAATTTAAAGAATACAATTTAAAGTAATATATTGTTCAATACTTTAGTTCGTATGACATAGATCTTTCGATAGATGCGGTTCTTGCAGAAAGGCAGAAAGCCTACGCAATTTTATATCCAGCTACGCTTTTATGTGCATACATTCGTAGGTAAATATACAAATTTGATTCAATATTTTTTATTAGCCTAATAAATTGATAACAGAGCGATGCCAGTCTAGAGATGATAAACGTGACAAACGTGATAAACGTGATAATCATGACGTCGTGAGTTAGAACTTCGACCTGTACCATTGAAGTTCTAGTTTGGTATGAATTTTTCAATTATCTCCAGTTCTACGGTGAAGGAAAACATCGTGAAGAAATCCGTTCGATCCAGTATAATAAAAAAATCTGGAGTATGTGTAATGTCTGCAATTTGCTTTGGATTTCCGTGATGGATTATGACCGTGATTATAAGGCTATCATAACTAGGCTATCATTAAAACTAAACACGGTATAGAGCTCAGAACTTAATTATGATATTACACGGTCATTAATGTAGCCATATTAACAACCTATTAACATTAATTGTGACATATGTAGGATAAAAAAAAATCGACTACATTTAAAATAAACATGAAACACTAATTACGAACACAATAATAAACTAATTTGAATTGTCCTTTTATAGATTTCTTTCTATTTCCAATTTTAAATGCATTTAAAATACTATCCTTAATAATTCGGTGGTTGCTAACATAAATAAAGTTAAATAATTATTTTAGTGGATTTCTTTATCGATAAAGAACAGTTTAAAGTATCTTACAATGTCTCTTACTAAGCACAGTCCAGAGCTCGTTAATAATACCCCGGCTTCCGTGTAATCTGCGCCGTGTAATAATAACTCGTTGATTTTATTCGTTATTATACGATCCGCTCTACAACGTGTCGATCCGTTAATACAATTTACCTTTGAAGGTGGAAGTATCGCTTACGGTAATTGAACAGTGCGAGGTGCCAGCCACTCTTACCGTACCGCAGTCTATAGGTGTCTACATACACACTTGTATGTACGAGGGTTCGAGTAAAATTAGACAATTATATTTGGGCCCAAATTAAGCTCTAATTTGAAATCTATACTGGGAATGAAAATATTTTATTCCTTGTGTTCAATTTGTTATCTAAAGTGAATTATTGCAACAGTTTTTGCGTTTAGGAGGTTGATGCGGTTTACTATTTAATAACAGATGTAGAAAATTCACAATCATTTGTAACAAGTAACCATAAGAAATAAACCGTAATCAGCCGGTTTTCGTCCATTGCTGGACGAAAAGTGCACATTTTCTTGTGTATGAGGGATTAAATGGCTTTAAAACCACACAGTGGCCAAGCGGATTAGTGAGTCCACTCTTTTAGAGGTGGTGTAGTTAGAGCTTGTGGTAGCGGTTTTGTTTTCCTCAAGAGTAGAAATTGGGTGATGATATTCTAAAGCCGGCCTACATTATACGGCCAAGTAACAAATAATGGAACGAAATAAAGGGAAACATTTTTTAGATAAAAAAATACTATGGAAAAGTACAAAATATCTCGTGTTTAATAAAAATAAATATGTTTGTAAATAATGTTCGGATAAACTGAGTAGTAGATGTATTAGAAGGGAATTGTCGGAAACTTGTAAAAGTGTAATTTGCTACGTTTGTTGCTCCGATGAAGCGCGTTTGATCGAACGCCTGTCAGGAATGTATATTAATGTTTGTAATTTTGTATGTTTCAAACAGTAATATGTATTATGAAAATACCACATACATTATATTCTTCGTATGTGTTGTAGGCTTTTAATGTAATTTTATAAGTAAATACTGCATTTTGATAACTCACGTTAATGAAAAATTAATCATGTTTATATTTTGCTCAACATATAAAGATTTCTAATAAACTGTAAATGCATTGTAACACTAGTGTTTGACCTCTCTGTCACCCAGTGTCCATCTATCGGCATTTCTTTCAAATAAGTATTAAATAATAGTAATAGTGACTGTACGTAGGGCTATATAGGTATAGTGACTGTGGCTAACATGACCTTATTTTGTTTTGTTTGCTTATTACTGTCCATAATTATTTTTAATTATAAAAAAATGCTTGAATATCAATGAAATAATGGCGGAGGTATATGTTGTATTCGGGCATTACCTATGAAATTTCTGTTTGTTCCATATTGGCCACTTTGAACTTAGTTATCGTGTGTTCGGCTTGGAATTTTAACTTAAAATTAATTTCTATTTAAACCTATGACATTCTTTTTTAAAATCTGTTATTCATTTGTTGTTCTGTCAAATGACTTTTAGCTTAGATATCGTTCTGTTTGCGACTGTGGAAAAGTTAAAAAAATAGCGTTATTTTCAAATATGAGTTCCGTTGTGGCAGCAACGCAGCACAGACATCACGATATGTACGAACCAAACACTGCAAACGAAAGTACGGTGCGTTTTTGGTTTGACCGTTTCCGTTCTAGAAATTCCTATCTCAAGAACCAGCCTCATGGACCAAAGTCTAAGGGAAGACTAAAGTCGACAATGACGAATTGAAATCAATAGTGGAAGCGAACTCATCTCAAACCATGTCTGAGTTAGCAACAGATTTCGGCGTAAGTGACAAAATGATATTGATTCATTTGCATCAAATCGGGAAAGTGAAGAAGCTGGGAAAGTGGATAATGGGAAAGCTTAATGAAAGTCAGCTGCAACAAACAACGCGTTGAAGCCTGTCTTATTTTACTGAGCCGTTACAAAAATGAAAGGATTCTGAATCGTATTGTCACTTGTGATGAGCAGTGGATCCTGTATGATGATAAAGCGGCAATTTTATAAGGTCAGGAACTAATATTAAATATACAGTAGTCGCTTAGAATGTTGCAGGTTCATTTTATTACATCTTATATAAACATAATGAGGTAAATAGATAGGTATATACGGCGCTGATGGCATAAAGGTCTGAAGGTCTGATATAAATCTACCCTCTGTTCATAATCCTGAGATTGTAAGTTTAAATCCCGGCTCGTACCAATGAGTTGTATTGAGTACAAGCGTGTTACGTCACAAGTATATTTTAGTGATGGGAAACCACTCACTGATGAATCGAAACATCAGTGAGCGCCATTAGACATGTTTTTGTTATGTTGTAAAGAAATTACATGTTTAGAATGAAAAAAATCTTTAATTTCAAGTAACCGCAGAACAAAAGCATACTACAAATTCTATTTATCAAAAAATTAAATATTATAAAGAAAACATAACATTTGTATTATAATGAGATGGGCTAACCACATTTTGTAACGAGTTGCTGGCGACAAACATACTGAACGAGGAGCGTGAGAAGTAGGAGCTTAGCGCTAACTTCAGGCACGCGGCAACGGACAGCTCGCGTTATCCATCCCTCTAGATCTGTGACAAGCCAATTGCGTGATGTCTCAAAAGTTTGTTGCAATATTATAATTGTTTGCAAATAAATAACAATTTCGGTTATCTCAATTTGGCATCTTCAGTGGCATGTGTGGCCCGCTCAGTTGGCAGATGTCGCCACGGCTCCAATAAACAACAGTCGAAACATTTATATCTTGAATAATGTATGAGTGCAAACGTCGCCCGATGTGGCCACACAGCAGCGGTTTCGATGAAATTAATGTTTTTACGGTTCACTTACAAATCGACAGTATTGATCGACATTCGATATACAGTACGTATTGTAGCTATAAAATCGTGCATTGAAACTAAAACAGTGGTCGTCAAACATTTTGGTCAATATTCAATAGGTCAATGGGGGATGGTATCTCGGGCCGAATAAATGCTTATCCTTATAAATAAATTATATCTATAAAATTACTAATTATAGATATAAAAATTAAATTATATCTGTTTGTTTGAAACGCTTTCACACATAAACGGGTGGACGAATCGTACTGAAAATTTGCACCGACCTTCCTGGGGACTACGAAAAGTATATAGGCTACATTTCCTCCCGAGAAAATGAAACATTCTCGCGGAATAAATCAAAATTCGCGGGTATCACTGTGGAACGAAATCATACTCAAAATCAGTTTCTGTAACTAATCTAGCTAGATAGGTCATACGACCGACGAACGCATTCAGCTTTAATTCGGGCCGCATACGGGCCGCAGGCCGCAGTTTGACGGCCACGGTTTTAAAACGTTTGCTGATAATTTAATTTCAAATACTCACAAATACTGTCACTAATTTACAGGGTGCAACACAACCTTTGCCACAGCCTGAAACAATGGATTCTATTCATGATTCTGAGATAATTGATTTACACGTTTTTTTTTGTGAAAGTTTGAAAACTTTGAGCTTGTGTGATCTGAATAAAAATGTTTTTTTTTTTTTTGCAAAAACGGTATTGAGCTCGAAATTAAGAACAAAATTGGCTTTAGGCTTCGGGAAAGATTTAGTTATACTTTACTCGTAGGTAAACTTTAACTCTAGGTAGGTATAAAACATTTGACTTATTGAAGTTTTTAATCTATTTCCACTGTTAAATCATTATTAAGCCAACAAAACTAATATTTTATATTCTCGCAATAACCTTATTTAGGGCTTAAAAATTGCGATGAAAACAATATAGCCATTTTCATTCTAAGAGCTGTCGTAAGCGCGGGCTCGGAACGAACGTCGTTAAACTAGATGGCTGCCCAGATTACGTGACACCATTTTATTATAATGTTTTAGTATATTCATAAAAAAACCCTTCATAATTTGCATGCTATATTGCAAAATATGTTTACCGTATAAAAGAGAAATGTGTTATTTTTCTGTTTAGAAGATTGTATGCAGAGTATTTATTGTCTATAAAAACATGAACTACCCACATACACTCCACACATACTTGCAAATATACATTATACATACTCTTATAGTATAATATTGGTCTTAGGTGACGATGCAGCTTCATGTATATACATATTTTCCAACGACTCCATTTTACTTTCAGAAAATAGTTATTATATCTAATTCAATTTGGAGCAACATGCAAGGGAATAAAGAAATTAATACTGTCTACTCTTTAGACTCCTTCGAACTGAGCACTATCGACTTGAAGTGTCTGTGTACTTGTTTTGTTGTCAGCGAGAGAGAGAGAGAGAGCACCACTCGACCGATTGCTCTACTTATCGATAAACAGACGTGTATTTAAATAGCGGCATGTTTTATCAATCTCTACGGAGTTTGTACAGTTATAAAAGATTCAGAAATAGATACTGCAATTTGTTTAATAAAACAGTCGTTCTGCTTCAAATAGCCACCAGCTTAGTCAGAAAAAAATCCGTAACGTAACCAGCCCTTTTAGTAGGTATCCACTGCTGGACAGTAATGAGCCTTCTCATACACATTGTCTTGTACGTGAGGGATGAATGTCCTTAAAACTCCACGATGGCCAGGCGGGTTAGCGAGTCTACTCTTTCAGAGGTAGTGTAGTTGCTCTGGGCTTGTGGTAGCAGCTTTGTTATCCCTTAGTCGCCTTATCCCTTTGTGTCCACCCACGGAAGAAATGGGGTGGTGATATTCTAACGCCTGCCGATACTACACGGTAACATAAAAGCTTATCTTCTCATTAATCGTAAACGCCTAATGATTACAGTGCATTCTTAACTCATTTGTCGATTTAATAACAAACTAGGTGTTATTATTAAATGCTCGCCTACCGCCTGCGCTTGTACAGCGCAACTTTCCCGGAGGTCGACACTTTCCGCCCATAAACAGGGAGATAATTGCAGGGGAGATAGCGCTTATTTATGGATCACTTATTTATACTGTTAATACAGTTTAAATTGAAGTTTTGTTGAATTTACACTTAGTCTTCGGTTTTTATTTCATAAACCTTTCTTAAGTAACTGAACTTTGTGAGAGATATATTTAATATGTTTTTTAGGAGAAAACGTTAGCATTGCCAGTTACTTGCAACTTTATTCAATGCAACAAGCGAAAGACTCCGATGCCAATATTGCGGTTTAGAGGTTAAAACAGGATTTATTTATTTTAGTTTACACTTCATTGCACCATATCGTACAAATGGCGAACATAATGCCTTAAGGCCTTCGCTACCAGCCAACCTTTGGGTTGATCAGAGAAGTTCAATCAGGAGATGCATGAAAGACACAATGTGATAAAATAAACATAATATATTATTACATATACGTACATAAAAAACTTACATACATACATGAAAATAAATATAATACATACAAGGTATACATAATCAATGAATGCATTATGTAATTTAATATATAGGTGCATAAGTTATATTAAGAGAAATAAGAAAAAAGACCATGTTGCTGGCAAAAGTAAAATAAAAATAAAAGAAAAGATAAAGCAGCAGGAGCTGGTCGATTTATGAAGTATTCTACAATTGATCACTGAAATTTGGAATATCTGTTTTAACCCTAGCTAATGTCAAGCTATAATAATAGCGAGTTATTAAATAACACTAATTTGTTTAGTGTTATAACTCATGTAGGTATATATTAGTTAAAAAAACGTAACGTGATGCAATATGATTTTTTTTCAACGCACCCCTTTTGTATTTTTCTGTTTGTGTAAATATTGACTGGTACAAAATGTCATATGTTCGCATTTTATACATTATTTCTATAAAATAAAGTATGTATAGATAAATAAAAAAGAAACAGTAGTGCGGACAGAACCGTAGCCTAGGTACGATATGAATGATGCAACATCATCCGGAACATGTCTTCGACGTCTTTTAGACAGAGATACTCCACTAAAAACTGACTATAAACTAAACTAAATAGAGGGAACGTCATCGTGTGTCGTTCGTTGTTCTGTTCACCTACGAGTACGCTGTTGTGTTAGTTTTGCTCGTTCAAAGTTTCAAACTAGTTACTGACGGTCTCTGAAAACTTTTGTTAGTAAACATTTTACTCTTGACTCTATGCAGGTACTAAATAAACTGATTGTTTGGTACAGAATTGAAGAGGTTAAAATGTGCCCTTTAAAAACGTTACGTTAAAATTCCTAACTTTGCGGTAGAGGTACATATATGAAGTTGTTAAAAGATAAAAAAATAGCGCTAAATATTAAATAAATAGCGCTAAACTCAAAATCAAATAGTACTAAATTAAACATCTTATAATAGAAAATATTTTTACAAGTATTTTAGTAATAAAAATTATTTTACTTAGTTCGAAAACCAATAATAATAAAAAACGTCCAATTGTCATTTTGACCTATAAAGGCCATCGTAGGACCCGCTTACTTACTTTTCACTCTTACAAAATGTCAAGGAATTTATTAATTAATTATCTTTTCCATGCAATTAGTGAGAATTCAGTGTTTCAGTTTTGCAGTTGAATTGTTGAGAAATAATACTCGAAACATTTTGCTGATTATTCATTTTACATGCAGAACTTGAGTTTACATAACTCTAAGTTGTCAAAATATCCCAGTTAATTTTCACATTGATAAATTTGTGAGAGCGTTGACACTTAAAGTCTCAGTGATTTTTGGCATAAAACATTTGCTTTGAAAATGTCAACAAATTGCTAGTTTACAAATAATTAAAGTATTTTACACATTCACCTTCAACGATTAAGAAAATAAAAATTAATTAAATTAAAGCTACTAATGTAGCTATGCTTCTTCAGTTGTTTTCAATTTTTATAACTCGGAAGCTATAAGCAGATTTAAAATGAAAGTAATTCTAACCGCCATAAACTACATACAACCCTGGATTACAAATTGACAACCCAAAATATTTGAATTTGATTTGAAAGCAAGGTGAATTTGAGCAATAAAATACAACCTACATGAAATTTCTTTGAGTATAATTGTTGTCTGTTAAAGATATCATAAAATTAACTATTTTATTGAAAAGTTATAAATGATATTTCAGTAAACGGTTTGGACATTTCGTTTTTCTTATAAACATCGAACTTTTTCAAGGGATGTAAAACAAGATTAACTTTTCACTTTTACAAATGAGACTGATGCTTTATGATGTAAAGTTATTTACGATATTTCTGAACAATCTATATCATTTATAAACAATGCATAGTTAATATTTTGCGCATATCTTGTTGTATTTTTAGTCGTTGTATTAGTTGTATTAGTCCACACACATAGCAAATATAATAAACTAGAATTGTTTTTATCACGTCATTGTCAAGTAGGAGTCGCTCAGTAAAGTGACAGTAGGTTTTCTGAGGACAGAGTTAGACTCCTGGGAAGAACACGAAAAATGCAGTCTCACGCTTTTATTTAATTATCACAATCATGATGCTCTAACACGGCACTTTGAATAAACTTCAGGTATAAGGTATTACTATTAAACCACAAATCCCACAATACACATTTTTTACAATAGTCAAACAAAATCTCAACTTTACTTTTCGGGTTACCGCAAAAAAATCCTAACTTGTCGTATAAAAATTAAATATTTATATGTTCTTAAATCTTGGCGACAGACGGAAATAGGGAAATCTACGGCTGCATGCATAAGCATGTCGGCATTTGAGATTTAGATAAAAGTTTAAGTATATTAAAACACATTTATTCTTGCGATATGTCTCACTGGTGACGGATAAAATAGTGGCCAATACTTAGAAAAAATGAAATGTGTGGTGTTTCAGTGAAACGCCGTTTTATTTAATGATCATCATTTCAGTTCCGCGCTCTCGAACTCCTGAAGCATTAAGGGCAAGTGCCATGCATTTATGGCTGTAATTTTGCTTAGTAAGCTGACTAGAACCATAACTCACTTAATTTATATGAATTATGCTATGGAATTAGAAGAAGAATAGGAGATAATTGACACAATTATACGGGACTGTGCGAAGCAAAAATTGCGGGCCAGGAGCCCAAGAAGTTCATATGCTATATGGCTTGTACGTCCCGTCCCTCCTTCCTCTTTTTTCACGATTTACTAATATTTTTAGTGTTACTAATAAAGACAATAATAGTAGTTCTATAATAATAGTATATTAATAAGACATTTTTTTATATTATATTTGGAGAATGTGGGTTTCCTCACGATCTTTTCTCTCACCGCCGAGCTAGTGACATTTATTTAAAAATCTGTATTTAATTAGAAACTCCGTGGTATGGGCCCAGGATTTAAACTCACGAAATGCTGTCAGCTATGAAATTTAAAATTTAAATTTTTAATTTTAATCGAAATTTAAAAGCTATGAAATAGCTATGAAAATTGGCTATGGTGAATAACGGCCTGAAACCCCCACGTGATTTACTAGGGGAGGCCTGTGCCCTGCAGTGGGATGTTATAGGCTGATACATTTATTTATTTAAACTTAATTGCACTGACAAAATGCACAATAGAAGCACTTAATGCCTGATGGCATTCTGTACTAATCAACCTTTGGGTAAACAGAGAATTAAGAGGGGTGCATTGTAAAGTTGGTATTATAAGTAGGTACTCTTAATTAGAAAATAAACATACATAACACATATCAATACAAACACACATATACATAACAATGCAGCTACAACAAAACATATAAATATTTATATAAATATGTATATATACAGAGATGTAACTTATCTTAGATACAAGTATTTGAAATACAGATACAAGATACAAAATACGTATTTTCATCTTGTATCTGAAATACTTTTTTAAATATTCTTTTTGTATCTTGTATTTAGATACATTCTTTTGGTATCTTAGTATTTTGTAAATACTAAGTTTGTAAAATACTTTTATTAGTTACCTAAGCATTTTTTTACGGCATCATAAAGACAGGACTGAACACACCCTTAAAATTTTAATTATCAAACCTATTAACTATCAATTAACCTAATTAATCCATCAAAATACTGTATGGTCTATAAGTAGAAGTACCTACTATTAGGGGTTAAAGTATGAAATTGCCGATTTGTACTGAAAAATTAAAACTCGTTTTTTTCTAAAATGTAATATATTTATTTAATCAAAATATTTACCCTCATTATCTATACATTGTTACCATTTAATCAGAAGTTCATTTATGCCTTTGCGATAGAACTCTGGAGATGTAGATTCGACAAACTGTGTGAAAGCATTTTGTACTGCCTCTTGGAAAATTTTTTACCACGTAGAAAATTGTCCAAATCACGAAAAAAATGGTAGTCCGTTGGAGCAAGGTCTGGCGAGTACGGAGGATGACGTATGGTTTCTAACTGCAGCTCCTGTAGAGTTACAACGGTTTCTCGTGCAGTGTGAGGTCTTGCGTTATCATGGAGCAATAATGGTGAAGATCGATTCACGAGTCGGGGCTGTTTCACTGCTAGTTTCGCCATCATTGTTCGAAGTGCGGCACAGTAAACATCTGCTGTTATTGCTTGACCAGACCTGAGAAAGCTATAGTGAATAACACCATGAATAGACCACCAAACAGTTACCATTACCTTTTTATTGGTAAGCTTTGCCTTAGGGCACTGTTGCGGCGTTTGATCTGGGGTCAGCCATTGCATGTTTCGCTTTCGGTTATCGTAAAGAATCCACTTTTCGTCACATGTCACAATTCGATCCAATATTCCTTCATTTCTGTACCGATTCAACAAGGCAACGCAAGTTTCAACACGCGTTTCTTTCTGCAGATCAGTCAAATCATGAGGCACCAATTTTTTATATTTTTTTATCTTATTGATTTGATGCAAATGAGTCAATATTGTAGGTAAGGTAACGTTAAACCATGCCGCTAATTCCTGGGTAGTTTGACTCGGATCGGCTTCCACCATCTCCTTCAATTCAGCGTTATTCACCTGTGTGGGCGGTCTTCCACGTGGTTCGTTCTTCAAGTGGAAGTTTCCATTACGAAAGCGTTTAAACCAAAAACGCACGGTTCGTTCATTAGCAGTCTCCTCTCCAAACGCAGCATTGATATTGCGAGCCGTTTCTGCTGCGTTAGTTCCGCGTCGGAACTCGTATTCAAAGATTACTCGGATTTTCGAAGTATCCATCTTTCCCTTCTAAGCTGAATAAAAAAAACAATTGAAAGTCGAAAATCGAATGTTGTACATTTTTTAAAACAAGAACCTCATAGGTATCATGTGAAAAAAGTTTCACTCGAAAATCTTACACCATGTAGGTTTTATGTCAATTCAAAGTATCTATTACTATAAAACGGCAATTTCATACTTTAACCCCTATTATTTAATCCCAAAATTACTTTACGGCTATTTGTCGTGGTTTATTTAAGAATTTTTATTTTTGAAAACGGTCGCCGAAATGAGGCCGAAACGTTGAATTAAAAATGTATGTAATTAGCTAAATAAACCTTAAGTTTTACCTAAGAATAATAAAAATATGTTTTCAAAAAGTATTTTATTTGAAAAAGTATTTAGAAAGTACGTATTTTGTATCTAGTATTTCAAATACCATTTCCAAAAGTATCTTCTATCTGATATCTCAAATACTTTACTTAAAAGTATCTTGTAACTTGTATTCAGATACTTTTTAGGAGGTATCTTTTACATCTCTGTATATATATATATATATATATATACATACATGATAATAATATGTACTTATCGAACAGAAAAGAGGAAAATGTTGACTTAGGTGATGACAAATATTAAAGAGAGTAGAGAGAGATGCGGGAGAAATTTCATTATTAAGTTATCGAGAGGTAATCATATTCGCTGAAATGTGCATGTAATAAGACACTCGCACATTTCAATAGAGAAGTTGTTAGTTGTAATAAGTAGTAGTTATTTTTATACATTAAGTGAGATCCAATCGATTGACTAATCAAATAAATTTGGATTATACTGAATTATTTGAATGATTTCTATAAATGAGGTAATAATAATAATACACTTACAGACAGACAATGACCAAATAATTGTCTGAATTTCCTTAAAGGAAAAGTCCGAAAATTAATCGTGATAAAATGTAAGGAACTGGAAAGAAAATACGGCAACGCCGTAAAAAAAATAGAAACATTCAAAATACCTTCATTCTTACAAGACGATCGCGCGAGGAAATGTGATAAGACATGACAAAGATTGTGTTCTAAACGTTACCGTTCAGAGCATTTGTATTGAAAATAATGATGATATTCCACTAGCATTTTCATAGAAATTTATCGGCACGAACAAGATTATCTACTAATTTCAATATTATAAGGAAACGAAAGAAGAAAGCGATACAGTAGAAAAGGTAGTAGCTTAATTAAAACAAAGGGAGCTAGATTTATCTAGGAGCTAGCTAGCCGCACTGTCAGGCACCGAGGTCAAAGTGCGGAAAAGTTAATCAGTTGTTTAGTGAGTAAGTCCGGTGACGCCTCTATCTGAAGGATTAGATTGCTGAGTATCAAGAGTACATTAAGTTGCACATTAAGAAATAATCACCACTGACACTTATTCTATAAAAATAAGTAAATGATTTTTTTAGACTAATAGTATAGAGTGATATTGCGTCAAATTAAAATACCTTATAAACTTAAAGTGCACTATGAAGATACTCGTATATTAAACGCCACCAGTACGAAAGGTAAAAGCAATTTATGTACTGAAAGGAGAAAGAGGCAATAGAGTCTTATATTGTAGGTTATGAAAAATTCCAGATCTAATAACAAAAGATAACCTTTGAAGCGTTTCGGTCTCTACTACCGACATTTTTATGCGCCTGTCTAGTTTTTACATGGAACGAAACGTTGCTTGCGTTATGAAAACCTTTATCTTTTATTTTATTTTTCGATTGACTCCTATTCAGTAAATATCTAAATAAATTATGTATGCGGTTGTTTTAGATGTTAAGAGATGATGTATAACATACTAACATATCTTGCTTGATATTCAAAACATTTTTTGCATGACAAACTTTTATAGTGGAAAACGAATCTACTGTGGTTTAGTTTTTTTTTGTGATACAATGGATATTAACAATCGTTAAAAAAAATCGATAAAATCCCAGACGTTGAAAAAAATTTCATTACCTTTGAAAAGGTTAAAATAAAAACAAACCAGTGGTGTTCGTTACGCACGACGATGGTGACAGGTTGTATTAAACTATGCAGATTGTCAACAAGAATGGTTTGTTTTTATTTTATTAATCTTTTCAAAGGCAATGAGAATATTTTTTAACCGTCGGGGGGGGTGGGGGGGGTATTATAGATTTATTTTATTTTCAATTTTTGTTTTAGTTTTTAAATTTTTTAGAACATGTAACAATATCAAATTAAATGCAATCATGTTCAATCAGAACGAACTTTCTCTAAGATCAAACATTACTTAAAATACTTAATTTTTTCTTCTGTAAAGAATCAATAACAAAGTAATTTCGATTTGATTTTATTGTCTTTGCAGATGAACGAACCGCAAGGATTTTGGAATATATTGTAAATACTTGTTAATGATACTAACTGCTCTTTGTATAATTAACATTATAGAAAAACAGGATTTAGTCGGACTTGGCACGCCCAACATGCTAGTTAGGACTAGGAATAGGGTATCTCATATTATTAGGGTATTAGGGTACCCCATCCACTTCGTTTTCCTCAACTCACCGGATAAGGGAAACGAGACGGGACGATATGAGATGGGAAAATAAGCGCAAAGGGTTTTGACAATTGTCACTCACTTTCAAAATACGACACTTCGTACATTTTATACACAGCTGTCTCTTTAAGAGTGAGACAACTCGTCTAGTCAGACACGCCCAGTCAGGCAGTCAGACAGTCACCTGTACAATATAGCATCTCCTTCCCCCATATATTAGAACTGATCATTAAACCAAACATCGTCAAAAAGTTAGACCAAACGCTGGATAGTTCTACAAAAAGTAATTTCCTAAAAGATAGTTCTACCGACAAATTTTAAGGAGTTCCCTGATTCAGCTTACGCTTCAGCATCAGACGCTGACGCTTATATGTTATATAGACGGATATATGGATCTCTGTAATTATTAACTCCTCAAATTCAAATTTGAATAAATGCATTAATTTATAAATTATAATCATGTTAATACACGTCAGTCTTCTTTGAGAATGAGATAACACGACCATATCAGTCTCCTCTACTCGTATGTAGTAGAACCGTTCATTGAACCAAACAATTCCAGAAAATGAGTGCAGATACCATGGTTATACCGTCAAATTTCAAGGAGTTCTCTTACCCACCTTCGGCTTCAGCATCAGGTGCTGACGCTTATGTTTAAAATATGAGTATATATCTCCTTAACTATTCATTTCTGAAATATTTATTCAAATAAATACATATGTTTAGGAATTACTCGTATAAAGCATTACTTACAACTTTTAACTCGGTACAGCAGCATTCCCCATTGAGTTAGAACCATTGTCAAACACGCTCCAAGGTAGAATTTAACGTTTACAAAAACCGCTTTAAAATCGGTTCAGCCGCTTCAGAGAGAAGTGGTAACAAAGAGGTATACAAACATATATACATTATCTTATCTTATTCGTCGTGGGTAATTATAATAATTAGTTTTTCTAAATCCCGCAGATTTCGTTTCGATGAATAATCAATGCTTTTCGAATATACAAATGTACCTTTGATATACAAAGATACACGTATATGGGCGCCCACCTACTAAAACCATAAGAGGTCTAACAACCGTTGTTAGCACTATCCTGCGATATCTGCAGGCCATAGCCATTAACAGCGAACTATAAGCGAACTATGATAACTATAAGAAAGGTGGCGATCACAATAGATCAGTAATAGTCGCAGTGCACGAGTTATTATTGACTCGCAGACCCCATAATCTTCAATAATACCTAATAACAATGCTACGCGAGTTTTAATTTCACACTTTATTAATACGTATATACACTACGTTTATGTCATCTGTTTTTATCTTCGTAGAAGTGGTTGTTCATGAATTAGTCTAATTTAAAATCATTTAATAATTAATTATGATATAACATTACTTTTATAAAGGAAATTATAACTCTGCGCGCTAAATACTGTCAAGACTCTAGTTTATTACTATACATTTGATTTAATAGTATACCTGCTCTAACATCTGATTTAATAGTATACCTGCTCTAACGTCTGATTTAATAGTATACCTGCTCCAACGTCAGAATTAATAGTACACCTGCTCTAACATCTGAATTAATAGTATACCTGCTCTAACATCTGATTTAATAGTATACCTGCTCTAACATCTGATTTAATAGTACACCTGCTCTAACATCTGAATTAATAGTATACCTGCTCTAACATCTGATTTAATAGTATACCTGCTCTAACATCTGATTTAATGGTGCACCTGCTCCAACATTCGATTTTTAAGATTTCGTTAGTCTTGATATCTGGGTATCTGGGTAACTAGGTTCCCGAACTAGGTCCCTTTTCTAAGATAATCTAATTAATATTTAATAACTTTTTATTAAAAAACCTGCCTGTACGTAATAATTGATATCCATAATTATTTGATACATGATTGTAATGTAACGTAGGCAGGCACGTCCTCGATTACGTAATAAATATTAATAGGAGGACACGGCTCGCTTCACGTCAATATTAATTATATTGTTACAGTTGTTAGTGTTAAATGAGCCTTGCCAATTAATAGCATATAGTTATATTTGATATTGGGTGTATGATGCAGGTAACATAATCATATCAATGCACTTAATAGGAAAAATTACTCGTAAGATGCATTTAAGGCATTTCCTATTTACAGCCTTTATTTAAGAGGAGCCAATGAATATGACGACGGTGCAGTAAAACGATTGTGCAGTAAAAAACACTAATATTTATTTATATGTATATTATTTTCTGGTTTTACGACGGTTTGTGACACAAACACCTTTTTAATTAATATAACATGTTAGTATACTTAGAGTTAAAAATTGTAGTCAAATAGAATATATTTTTAAAGAAAGTACGTGTAAATCGTAACCACAGTTACAAATTACATTTACACACAATGACTACTGTATGAGCAAACTTAAGTACAAAATTGAAAATGTATACTAAAGTGGTCGTTGCTATCATCCGCTGTCGGAGTAATAATACATTTTACCCTTCCGTGCTTCATATGTTCCATATATTGAAGGATTAGTTGAACAAACATTCCATTTAATTATTCTTACCTACCTAAGTAAGCATCATAATATATGTTAAACATACTTTGAAATGGCTAGACATTTTTATATTTACTTTCCTCCATTTTAAAATAAAGTTTTATATTTATATTCCTTTAGATGCAGTCTTCGTGATACTGTAGAATAACCATATTTATTTATAACTTTCAAATAGTGATTAAGGAATCTCTACAATTCCTTAAGTCATGAAACCGCTAACACAGCGCAGCTTTTTAAAAAGGAAATAATAATAAAGGAACTTTATTATTTATATTGTTTATTATAAATCAAATGAACCGTATATATACGGCACACCGTGAAAAATGTTGTATGGAAAAAATATAATATTGAAAAATGTTTAGTAAGAGTTCGTTTATATAAATCTAGTTTGCAACTTCAGGAACAACATTGTGTTTTTTCTTCTTCATATATGGCGATGCTGCAATTGACATTCTGCCAGTGTCAAGTTTTCTTCGTCATAAACAAGTTCAAAATCTAAAACGTATCCTGTCAATGTCGAGTCCCATCTAAGTCAGGAGTCGCTCAGCTAAGTGATAGTAGTTTTACTGAGGACATAAGAGGACTCCTCACACGAGCACACGTAAAATGCAGTCCTACGTTTTTATTTGATTATTACAAACGCCACGCACGAAAAACACTGAAGTTTAATTAACTGTCACTATTAAAACCCAAAACACCTAATACACAATTTTTACAATAATCAAACTCAACTTCAAAAAAGTTCTCGAATTTCCATCAAAAAGCCTCCAACATTGTGCTTATAGTGATTTACAATATTACATTCTCTGAAATAATCTCTGTAAAGATATTATACGTACGTATATAGTTTTTGTAAACATTTGCATAGTAGTGTAGAGTCGTTTAACGAAAAAGGTACAATAACGCCTAGGTTTCAAATGGAACATAAAAAGAAATAAGAAAATTTTTATACGTTTATTTGGTGACCGTGTTAATTGATGCAGTACGTAATTATATCATACCTGTATATAGACATAAAAATAAACACATACTGATTTGAAAATTCAGATGTGTATTGCGATGCCGGAAATGAAAATTCACATAGCCCTGTCGCATGTAACTTATTTGTAATACTACGCGGTCGTTTTCAATGGAGCCATTAGCGACGCACGAACAACAATAAAAAAATGGAAACGTAATTATAGAGGAAGAGGGGACACTAGAAATTTAACTTAATGCTTTTAAGATTCACCAGAGCTGCTTTATACCTCATATGTCACCACATAGAAAACCTGCTTAGTTTTTGAGATATTTTAGGTTTAATCCTTGATTTTCTTATTTCAACAAGTGCATTAAAAATAGTAAATCGAAGTATTAGATTATTAAAGTATCAAAGTATCAAATAAAGCTTTCAATCACTTTCAAGTTTTTACTATTGAGGATGAGTAAAAGCTAACATTTGTTTTCAATTTATTCAATTATATATGAATAATATATACCGCCTCGACTCCTATTTAATACTATTTCCACCTAGTAAATCGAAAAAAATACGCATCAGAATGTAAAAAAACTAATAGAAATATGGGAGGAAAAATACATTTCCTGTGCAACACCAGGTTTTCCGCGGATGTTATTTATCAATTAGCTATTTGACATCGTGCAAGCACTCGATCAGGGGGTTGTTAGTCGTTTCCGAAGCCTTAGTCTTTAGTCCGTGGATCTAATCATCTAATGTTAAAAATAGTTCTTTAGACCCGCGGGCCCAACGACTAGGGAACCGTAACGGCCGACAACCTGATCAGGGACATGGATCGTTTTACTCCCATTTCATGCGTGTTCTATCTAAAAATATTCTAATCTAAAAACATTATTGATAGGTGTGGGGTTAGTGGACTCGCAAGTCAAGAACACATCATTTATTAATTTAATCTCTATTGCACAAAGTGACGAAAGGCGGACTTAATACTTAGAAGCATTATCTCCAAGTCAACCTTTGGGCTGTGCAGGGATGGCGGGTAGGGTGCAATGATGATATGTAAGATATGTTAAACTATAGTTAATAGTGATGCATATTACATGGGGTGACAAGGTAAATTTTGAGATACTCAAATTTCAGAAAGAGATCACATTTGCGCTGTACCGTTTTTAAAACATCATTTATTTGGAATTCGAATTCTGAAAAGCCATTAGTCAAAACGAAAAAAATATAAATGTTGTATTCACTTTTTTATTGCATTTCGCGTGCTTTTCTTTGTAACAATGGAATTCAAGCGAGAACATTTTCGTGCAATGATGTTATAAAGATGAGTGTAAAGATAGATTAGTATTAGGAGGGGGGACCTCGCACCGTCCCGTGCAACAATTTTGAAATGGTTTTCTGAATATAAACAACGAAAATTTTCCGTGAAAGATGATGATGATGAGATGGTCGTCCTACAACTTCTGTAAAACATCGACACGGAAAAGAAAACGTTGCACGAAGATCCAAAAACTACCTACAAACAGATAGAGGAGACTCTTAGGATTTCATTGCCAGTCATTCATGAAATTTTACACCAACACCTTCAAGTCAAGAAGCTTTGTTCGCGTTGGGTTGCTCGTTCTCTGACGCTCAAAAAACTGTTAATGCCCAATGGTACAGTTAAGTATTTTTACCAGCTGTTAAATAAAAAACGTCTTAAAACGAGTTTGAGAGGGTTTTTTCTCACCTTCTCACAAAGCAAAAGTTACCCAAGAGTGTTTGAAGACCACAGAGATTCCAGAATTAGCCACCATCCTGATTAGCCCGTGTGAGCCCTGATTTAACTCCATGCGACTTCTTTCTCTTTCCAAAAGTGAAGCTTGGACACTATGGCAGGAGGCTCGGACTGTTTTTATGGCAGTTGTTGAGGACCCCGTTAAAGAAGAGTATCGCCAGTGCTTTACATTTGGTTTAGACTTTAGACGAATAAATCGCTGTATAGAGACTAATGGACTTGAGAAGTTGTATTAAAAAATTGTGTCGTAACCCAAATATTTTTTTCTGTATCACTAAATTTACCCAGTCACCCACGTAATTATATACCATACCCAATATAAATAAATTAGGCTATCAATGAATAGCACAATATAATATCATTGTTGGTCTGTCTACTAGTACCGAATAGTCATTTTGGAATGGCATGTATTTAAACGAGCATCAAACATATAACAATTTGGTCAGTTATAATAACAAATACCTATGGCGGCAAAAATCATAGGTTGGCAGCAAAACGTTATCATCTTAAGAATGCTTTTATTGTCAGCAGAATGTTAATATTTTAGGTAGCCATTAATTAGTGACGACAGCTAAAAATAAAATCATATAGGAATATTCTGCAGATAAATATTATTCTGCATATTATTCTCGGATTATTCTGCAGCATATGGGATAAATATTTTCTAATATTAAATTTTATTGCTGACTTGTCATTTTAATTGTGTGCAGTATTCTGTGGATCGATCATTTATCCGTAGCCATAAAAAATATGTCCCTTTTGAAATCACTGGATACACAGATCACGACAAATGTTTAATGTGCCGTGATTTGTGTATACTCAAATATTTAGACTTTGCTTTGCTTGAAAGAAATTTTGCTTAAACAAAATTATGCAATTAATTGCGTTCCATTATTATTATTGAATTATTTCTTTTTAATTATTGCTTCTTTTACTATTTTATGTATATGTATGTCATTTCAATATGCCTTCGGCGCGTAAAGCCTTAGTACAATTATTTCAAAATCATCTACACTTACTTACCTGAGTACAGTCGAGTCATAAACCTTTTAATTTTGGATGTCAATATAGCAGTTAACTGTGTACATAACGTACATAATGCATTTTTATAAGCGCAATAAAAAGGTGTTACATTGTCTCAAAGACAGTTTCCTTTATTGATGATCGTTCCGCGTTGCAAGAATGCCAACTGCAACCCGAGCATTTAAAATGTAACGGGACGAAATTATGAGTCTTGACGGCATGTAAAAATGTAATAATAATATTTAATATTTTACATTTTTACTAGCACACGAGTCGTGAAGGAAAATGTAATGTTTTAAACCTCAAAAACACGTGATTTTTGTTGGAATCAACGAAGCATATTGAGATCTTATGCTGCTACGAATCCTCTACAGATATTTGTAGCAGTTTCTTGCGTATTCGTAGTACCGCTCGTAGGATTCTCGCTGTAGTATTGTAAAACATTGTATTGATTTTACCTATAACCGTATTAATACGATTTTTTTTTAAATTCAGTTTTACACCAATATTTATTAAAAAAAAATCACAATATTTTCTTAGGTTTTCGCGATTACTATACATAGCAATTAAACAACTTTGAACGGTTTAAATCGCGTATATTTGACATTATTTATATCCCGACGTTTCGAACACTTTGCAGTGGACGTGGTCACGGGGTGACTAATTGATTTTATTTGTCACTTGAGTTATTAAGAAATTATTTGGACTACCGTCTGAAATTTGTTGAACTACCGTCTGGATTTTTTAATCATAACATTCCCTATGCACGCAGTATTCACTCACGGTGTCCAGAGGTCTTGCAGTATTGCGTTGGCCTTGGGATTTAATTAATTTAATGACTGGATCCCAAGCCGGTGGTACTTGCCAACCATCTTCTCTATTGAAATTTGGGTGTTTCTTGATTTCAATAGCCTCGCGTAACATTCTTGGCATGAATCGGGTCTCTCTAGCGAGGATTTGTGGATTATCAAATCGAATGTAATGGTTGGGTTTGTCCAGAGCATGTTCACAAACTGCATACTTGGTCCAGCGTCTGTTCTTCATGTCAGCTATGTGTTCTTTTATCCGGATACCGATGCTCCTCTTTGTTTGCCCAATGTATGATAACCCGCATTCACAATCAAGCTTGTAAACACCTGCATCTTGTAGGGGGATATTGCTCTTGACCGGTCTTAAAAATTGGCTAATCTTCTTGTGCGGCTTGAAGTAAGTTTTAATTGAAGCTCGTCTTAAGATATTGCCAATTTTGTCAGTGATGCCCTTGATGTATGGTAAGATGGCAGGTTGTCGCTCAACTGTAGGAGGCTTGAGGCGGCTTCTTTGACGCATTCGTGGGAGTTTGTGATTGTTGCTTCGCAGTACTTGTTTCACATGCAGAAGCTCTTCCTGGAGGTGGTCAGTGTCACAGATGCCGTGTGCTCTCTGTAACAAAGATTTGCCTACGGTAGCCAACTGACATGGATGGTGATGGGAGTTACCATTGAGATATTTATCTGTATGGGTGGGTTTCCTATACACAGTATGACCAAGAGAGTTGTCAGGATTTCTGATGACTAAAATGTCAAGGAAAGCTAAGGATTTATTGACCTCAGACTCCATAGTAAATTGGATTTTATCATGTAAAGATAAAATCCACGTCCACTGCAAAGTGTTCGAAACGTCGGGTTATAAATAATGTCAAATATACGCGATTTAAACCGTTCAAAGTTGTTTAATTGCTATAAAAAATCACAAGTTTATTTGTCTCTAATTAAAGAGTTCTAAAGACAGAAAAGTTATTCGCAGCAATAATATTTTTACAGTTAATATTATTAAGCCGAAAGTAAATGCAAGTAACTTTAAGTGCAAGTAAGTAAGTAAGTGGCTTCGGAGAAGCTAGATAATGCCGGAAAATTATTTCGGGAGGACTCAATTACTTTTAAAAGTAAAACAACGCGGCGCCGGCGCAGCCGCGGACATAAGCCACTTTGAAATAAATATAAATATCTACTAGATCTACTAGTCGTCATATTCTAAAAATACAATCAATGTAATATTAATTGTCGCCCTATAAATGTGTAATTGTTATTTGTGGCGTGTTAACACGTGTAAGGAAATCTAAGAAAGAACTTAATAAGGAAATCTTCAAAGAAGATCTTTGGGCTTCGTTATAAGAATGTTAGAAAATTTCAATGACATTAAACCCATTAAGATCTTATATAGTTGCTATGTGTGTAGTCACCTGCTATACGCTTGACACGTCTCGAATCCCCTATATGATGTTTATAAGACCCGCATATAAGGTGTATGATTTATACGCTTTCTTGATTATAAGACGCAAAATAATTCACCAGATTACACCTCCAGATGTAAACGTATCATTTCTTACCATTAGTGGAACGACGTGAAATAGTTGATATCTGCTACTTAAGGACCATAGTTAAAAGTTCGGTGGATAGCTCAGAGCTACTATAGAAAATAAAATTTCGTGTTCCGCAAATCAATCTTAAGTGTGCCGTCCTCAAAAACTAATTACGGGCAGAATATATTTATTGCTAGAGCTAGCAAAGGTATGAATAAATTTTGTTTTAATTTAGACATGTTTTGCATAAAAACAACACTCCTTAAAAAAACATGGCAACTGATTATTTTTCTAATTATAATTTTGGCATTCTCTTCTTCTCTTCTATTTCTTCGGGTGTATTTTTCTTTAACTTCCATGTTGTTTTTCCTTTCTTTTTATAGTAACGTTTAGGCCTTTTATATATACTTAAATGCACATTTCTGGAGATTTTAAATGACATGTCTACTAATTATTTTTTCTAATTATATTGTTTCAACAATATTTTTAACATGTTTGTAATATTCCTTAAAAATAAATAAAATAATAATAAATATTAGTATGAAATTGCCGATTTGTACTGAAAAATTAAAACTCGTTTTTTTCTAAAATGTAACATATTTATTTAATCAAAATATTTACCCTCATTATCTATACATTGTTGCCATCTAATCGGAAGTTCATTTATGCCTTTGCGATAGAACTCTGGGGATGTAGATTCGACAAACTGTGTGAAAGCATTTTGTACTGCCTCTTGGGAAGAAAATTTTTTATCACGTAGAAAATTGTCCAAATCACGAAAAAAATGGTAGTCCGTTGGAGCAAGGTCTGGCGAGTACGGAGGATGACGTATGGTTTCTAACTGCAGCTCCTGTAGAGTTACAACGGTTTCTTGCAGTGTGAGGTCTTGCGTTATCATGGAGCAATAATGGTGAAGATCGATTCACGAGTCGGGGCTGTTTCACTGCTGGTTTCGCCATCATTGTTCGAAGTTCGGCACAGTAAACATCTGCTGTTATTGCTTGACCAGACCTGAGAAAGCTGTAGTGAATAACACCATGAATAGACCACCAAACAGTTACCATTACCTTTTTATTGGTAAGCTTTGCCTTAGCGCACTGTTGCGGCGTTTGACCTGGGGTCAGCCATTGCATTTTTCGCTTTCGGTTATCGTAAAGAATCCACTTTTCGTCACATGTCACAATTCGATCCAATATTCCTTCATTTCTGTACCGATTCAACAAGGCAACGCAAGTTTCAACACGCGTTTCTTTCTGCAGTTCAGTCAAATCATGAGGCACCCATTTTTCATATTTTTTTATCTTATTGATTTGATGCAAATGAGTCAATATTGTAGGTAAGGTAACGTTTGCCGCTAATTCCTGGGTAGTTTGACTCGGATCGGCTTCCACCATCTCCTTCATTCAGCGTTATTCACCTATGTGGGCGGTCTTCCACGTGGTTCGTTCTTCAAGTCGAAGTTTCCATTACGAAAGCGTTTAAACTAAAAACGCACGGTTCGTTCATTAGCAGTTTCCTCTCCAAACGCAGCATTGATATTGCGAGCCGTTCCTGCCGCGTTAGTTCCGCGTCGGAACTCGTATTCAAAGATTACTCGGATTTTCGAAGTATCCATCTTTCCCGTCTAAGTTGAATAAAAAAAACAATTGAAAGTCGAAAATCGATTGTTGCACATTTTTTAAAACAAGAACCTCATAGGTATCATTTCTAAAAAGTTTCTCTCGAAAATCTCACACCATGAAGGTTTTATGTCAATTCAAAGTATCTATTACTATAAAACGGCAATTTCATACTTTAACCCCTATTAAATAAAGAATTGCTTAGTCTACAAACATTACTCATGTATTCGTAGAATGGTCGTAGTAGTTCGTGACCACGTTATCAACGTTGCAAAATATGTTTCGTTTCATAAACAATAGGCTATAATTGTTCGCTCTCAATAGAATTGATTTTAATATCGTCTGTAAAATTGATTGGAACCACTCCACTCAGCTGTCGCTGTCAAGTATGAGAGGCGATCCGTCTTCCGACCAGCGCTCCCTAGCCATTGTGCCTGTTTATAATATCTTGGTCAAGAACGCCATCTCCGCTTTGAGCGTTTGATCGGGATTAGCTGACAGTACCTATATTGTTTAATTGAATTAAAAGTCTATTGTTTTACCGTAGAACAATTGCTGTAAATAAACAGAGGTTGACGACCCCATGGCACACGGCAGGGCAATGCACAAAACACAAGTAAATAATTAATTAATAGTTTGAGTATTGACTGCTCTTAAAAATAAAAAAGAATATGTGCACTCTCAAAATCTGTACATTGTAATAAAATCGTAACAAAATTATGTCTGTATATTTAATAATTTAAAAAAAAGTCGTTGCAATGTAAATTATGAATGATACAGAGACCGAAACAATATTTATTGGACTTTTTGTTTGTCTGAACGCGCATCACCCAAAAACCACTGCACCGATTCTCATAAAACTTAGCACAGTTCTAACTTATATGCCGGCATAATATTTAGGGTACCTTTTATTCAGATTAATTATAAAGTTCCCACAGGAATCAAATTAACCACACATATTGTAAGGTCTACGCTCACGAAGCACGAGAGCCCTGCTAATATTCCATATTTCTCCTAAAATCATGCGGTTAATTCCTTGTTCAAATTTGTAAATCGTTCTTTTACTCGTATTTGTTCTATGTACTGATATTTGAAATAACACTTATCATTTTCCTTTCCCGTGTCCTTGTCACAGGTGTAGGATAAAGTACTTATGTACAAAGCTTAATCCGACATTGACTCAGGTGAGATGGGATAAAAACGAAGCCGTTCGGTTATTTTTACGTTTTAGCGTGCGCCGGAAACTGAATGAACGCAGGGGTATACCTACAATTATTTTTTGGTTGCGTTAACAAGCATATTTGACGTTATGTGAGCAAAGGGAGTTTATTGTTAGTATGGACTTATATATTTATTTGTAATATTTAGGCACGGCCACGTTCATACAAAACTCGATTAAGAGAATACAATTAATACTATATATATAGTTATACTTCCTTTTTCCCAATTCCAACGTGCCAACTCTTGTCGTTCTTAACTGATGTTGGCATGTATCCCGAATGTCGCAGGGCGACAGTATTTTCATATACCACCAAGTGAACTGTCTGCTCGGTTGTCGCCTTCTTTCTATAAAAAGACTACTTACCGTAAAATGTACTACGTGTTTCGGAGTGAGTAAGACATGCTAGAGTTCATTTCCCATTTCATCCCATCCTATTCCGTCCTATCCCATTGAAGAGAGTATATGATGGGATAAAATAACTCCTTATTGCAATAATGGAAAAGATAAACATACTCACTTATCTATATGGAAGGAGGGGGAAGTATAATGGAATGTGGATTTCTCGTTGTCTCATTGTTATACTTCCTATTCCCCATCTAGAAAGAACGGGGACACTAATGAGGAAATCTCTTCATTCCCATAGGGAAAAGTAGAATAATATATCAAATCTTCTACATCTATCTGCACGTCTGCCATTCGTTCCATAAAGATAAGTAAGTAATGACAAAAATCCCTGGTATGATAATCGACGAAAACCATAACTGTATTAAAAAATATTAAATAAAAATTAAATTTAAAAACTAAACCCGACTACGCAAAAGTTTCTAATAAGTTGTAGGTTCTTTAGAAGGAGGCCTTTTACATATGGCGTAGTCGCACGTCGGTTATAAATACTATTTCAGTATGTAAACGTGCGATTACGCCACATGTAAAAGGAGGCTTCTAAAGAACCTACAACTCACTCGCATTTGAAACTTTTACGTAGTCGGATTTTAGTTTTTAAACTTATCTCTGTCAACATTTTTGAATCCTGGGCAACATCTACAGATCTTATTTGCTTTTATTAATGTACACTGTTTCAACTTTAATGAGTTAATGGTGATTTGATTTAATTCCTAGCAGTTATGTAAAAATTCAACGCAGTGATTAAAATCGGCCTTGTGATGTCAGCCGGCTTTAGAGTAGCATCACCGTGTCGTGTGAGGCGACTAAGAGATTACAAAGTGGACTCGGCAACCCGTTTTATCAGCGCAGCGTGGCGTTTTAAGTGGCCATATATCCCCCATGCTCAAGACGCACAAGTGCATGAAGAGACCCATGTCCGGCGGTGGAGAATAAAACGGCTGGTTACGGTTTTACGGTTATATAAAAATTAAGCTGATCAGTAGGATTTCTTGTCTGAAATTGTAGTAATTGAATTGTAGCACGCTTGGTTGCCCTTATGGCGGCACCAGTGATGTTGCCGTGACACTTGTGACCGGCGGGCGGCCGCCACGATCGGCCGTGGCCCATTGTAACACCTATATTTAGATCGCGTAGGTTTTGCGGTCTGATGAATTTATTGTATGTTAAAGTTGATTGTGCTCTTCTTTAATTGCAATATTAATTACCTAGAAACCCACCGTCCCATTTTGTTTTATTTTTCTGAGTTGAAGCATTCGACATCGTGATTTCGTGATATCCTGAGGGATGTCGCGAAATTCCTGATTTCCCTCCGACATATTTACAGCCACACTTAGTACCTATCTTATGGATCTATCCATTGGCAATGAAATTATTCATATAAAATATGATTAATGAACAAGTCACTAGAAGTATTTTATGATATAAAAGTCTGATCTGTGTAATTATAATTAACAAATTTTGCTGCTTCAATGAGAAATCGAACGTTTAGCTTATTAATAAGTGAATAAGTAGGAAATGTCATTTTGTTATACATTCCCGCCTGAATCGACCCACCCTGCATTTTTATGTATAATAGGCCTTAAACATAAAAATAATGTCAAAGAAAAACTTTTTATGCAGCTTTGAAGGAGGCGTATACACAATCATTTTGGTGTGTTATTGTTCCAAATTTGAATTCACGAATTTGAACCACATAGGAAAAGCTGAGAATGAACATAGGAAAGAAACAATGAGCTGATGTTTTGAAAAAAATAAGAATGCTAAAAGTTTGAATTAGAGCAGTTATTTTGATGGTGTTGTTTTACAATAAAAAATGGGCTTAGTTAGCGAAATGTGAGTGCACAACTTCATTTAAGTCGTTCTGCTATTCAAAGAGTGTAAAATCGATACCTAGAGACTGGCGGCTTCATTCGCCATCTAGAAGGATCACAATTTCGAGTGACTACGGAAAGACAAGATCAGTTTATCTTCACAACCAGCTTATGAAATCGTCACCTGACCTCAGTACAGATCCAAGAACAGCTTCGAGACTTTCATAGAATGGCTGTTAGTGCTTGGACTGTTAAAAGGAGACTCGAAGAACGTGATATAAAACCACATAAGCCAGCTTGGGCCCAAACTGACATAAGCTCACCGAATGGCGCGCCTTCATTTCGCGCGAACATTTGCATTAAACTCAACGTCAATGGAGCCGGGTACTTTTCACTGATAAATCCAAGATTATGCTGTATGGTAATAATGGAAGGAGGAAGGTGTACCGAAGACAGGGAGAACGTTTTGTGCAGTGCTGTATTGAAGAGAAAGTGAGTTACGGCGAGGGGTCATGGACAATTTAGGGCAGAATTTCCGCTGAAGGCAAAACTGTACTTCAGGTTGTGACGAGACCACTGCTGCTACCACTAAATGGCGACCGTTACATTTGTCAATGCCTAAAGTTCATGTGATGCCATATGCTGGGGCCAACATTTCATTTTTACGCATAACAATGCAAGTGCGTACACTGCAGGAATCGTCAGGGAATACCTTCATAATGTCGGTATTACAGTCATGCAATGACCAGCAAGAAGCCCAGATATGAATCCCATAGAGCATTTATAGAATGAGGCGTGTTCGAGCTCACCACCCAGCTCCGCAAGCCTTATAGGAGTTGAAAACTGTCATCGAGGAAAAATGGAAAAACATTCCACCACACGTCATAGTGACATTGATTGATTCCATGCTAAACCGCAAGACGGCCTTCGTAAACGCTCTTGGAGGCAATACAAGTTACTGATTAAACGATTTTTTTAGGTAAACCATTGTTTTCTTAAAAAATCCAATACAAGTCTTCCCCACGAGAAAGGCGGACACACAATTTGTTACACTTAAACTCATTTTTTTCAGTACTCTGAATTCAAATTTGAATAAATAACATCCTGAAATGATGGTCTGTATGCCAGCTTCAAAACTGCATAAAACTTTTTAATCGATCAAACATTTTTTCTAAGTTTTAGGCTATCAAAATTGAAAACGCAGGGTGGCTCGATTCAGGCGTCCGGGGCGTCAGGCATTTTATGTGTTCAGCCTAAACTGAAATTTTGTACAGATTAAATTTTGTACCTTATACTAATTACCTTATACCTTGTACTTGTAATATTTTACCTTATACCTAATTAAAATTGAATTGGTGTACAGGTGACTTGCCGCGGCCGCGGAGTAAAGGCGAGTACGTGTTTGTGATTGCGCAACTCCTCTTCGGGCTGCTATTGTTCGCCACCGTGCTAGGGCACGTCGCAAATATCGTCACGTCCGTCAGCACAGCTAGGAAGGAGTTTCAGGGTAAGACCTTCATTTAGTTTTCCTCAGATAGTTTATAATTCTATATCAACATTTCTTTTAAAGTTAATGTATGCGATAGTTTAATAAATGCAAAGATAAAATTTCGGTAGCAGGGCACGAATAAAGCACGCAATAAGTATTTCCTTTTTTGAATTTAATACTCTATAATATTGTTTTACTCAAGTAGCTCAGTAGCAAGTGGAGATTCACGACGCGCGGCGTGGCTGTCATGTTAGCTAGCGCACTAAGCAGGTAGACGTGCCGGCACGCGGGCCGCTACGTGCAACATTCGCCACAAAAAGCTAACTGGCTCTCAAGAAATTAATGCTTTACAAATTCTAAAAATATGATGCGACAATAAACATCTATCGTATTGAAAAATATCCTATTAAATTATATTACCGAGACTGGTAGCATTACAATCGCTTACAATCAATTTGATGAAAGGATGAAGGATTAGACTAGGATTTTGTAATCAAAGAGAGCGGCAAAGTGTCAACAACTTTAATTAGCACTGCAGCTCGGTTGAAAAGACAATGGCGCCGCGGCGGCATAGAGCAGGCTGAATCCGTGACCTTCCTCGGCGGCGCTGCAGCGAAATAGGTCAGCGGCTTGAATGCTATAAATAGCTCGGCGAAAGTCGGGCGCCGCGCCCCATCCCAATAGGAGTGTGCGTCCCGCGCCGCGTCCGCCCGCCATCGATCCGCTGCCGCCCGCCGCTGCGCTGCCGCGCTTTCTCTGCCCACAGCCCACAGCGCGAGCCTACTGCCCACTCGGCGCACTGCCCGGCGGCGTGCGGCACCCACGGGCGACTTGCCTACCACGAACAATATCAACACAGCCACAATACCATTAGGTTAAACAACGGAATATTTACGTCATTTACGTATTATGTCAACAAAATCAATTATAGGTTTATTGGCAATTTTTTAAAAAAAAATATGCAGGAAATCTTGTACGAGTAGGTAATCAAATTATATTTTTAAAATACAATTTAATTAGATTGTATTTTAAATAAATATGTTTAATATCGGATTTGGTGTCGAACAAATTTAGACAGTTTCATATTCATATTCACAATATGCTAGTGTAATTTCATTAAGTTAAACTGACGTTAAACAATATTTACCGCAGCTACTTATAAATCGGCGTGCGCTTGTCACCTTTCGTGTGATATAATCTAGACTTGCCAGTCAGTTTCGCTTGCATACATTCTCTTTACGAACTAGACACGTGTCTACTTTCGCCTAATGATTGGCCGAAGCTAACAATAACATTATCCAGAGTAGGTTCGGAAACCTTGGCTTTTATGACTAGCCAGTTGCCGGTGCACTGCACTCGGAGCGTATCATATAAAATAGCACTAAAACGGTATTTTATGTTCAATAAAGTGTGTTATTGGGAGCAGTAATCAGAGTCCAGTCGAGTGACTATAGTCTTCGCAATAGCTATACCTATATTGAATTCGATGGGAGTTGAATTGTTGAGCGGACGGGTGCAATGCAAACACTTACTCTGTAGTAGCACAGCTTTTAGATAAAGCTGTGCTAGAACAGATCGCCCCAGTGAGAGCTCAGTTTAATATTCAAATAGCTGGACGCGTCTTGACGTCACGTTGTTTACGCAGCTACTTTCCTCCGCGACCTTTACTGTTACAACAATAACAAAAAATTATAAGGGTGTATTGACCTCATTCAGGAGGAAACAATATTCTTCGCGATTATTTAAAAAGATTCACAAAATACCTTTGTTTCCCTAGTTTCCGCAAGAAATATATTCTCTTAAAATTAATGTACCGTGTCGTGTCGTGTAGGTAAGTACGTGCCTTGTTTCCTTTCCAGGCTTGTTTCGTGGACCGGTCGGCGCAGTCTGTTAAAATAGGCAATTGGCCCCCGAGTCATTATAATGAGTTATTTCATGCTTTAAAATAAAATGCCTTCTATTTTCATATTATAAACGCATTACACATGATCTTTGTAGAGTGCCATTCTTCTTATATAAAACTGCAAACTGATTCGCTTGAAATTAGGAAGTTTTTAAGTTCTTATTTTTTTCGATTGTTCATCGTTCTATAACAGTTACACAGGGAACTTTGGTGCTTAGTTTTAACTTCGATTGATGAAAAACAACATAAATATTCATAACTTGATAGGATCCTGCTAAGAATCTGTATTTTTTTGTGAACACTAACAAATATTATTACTTTCATACATCAAAAGGAATTAATTATATTTTTTACTTGGGAAAACTGATTTTGGGTTAAAATGTTACTTCATGTGTTTAGTTTATTTTATGTGCTTTGTCATTTAAAATGATTCCAGGTCATTATAATGAAAGTTCTTAGAAATGCCATTTAAAGGCTTATCACAAGGAGAGTTTTAAGAACGCGTGCAAGAAAGAAAATTAGTCAAAATTCTACTTGCCTAGTATAAACAACTGCTATTATCATGTGATCACTGTTATTGTTTTTATCATCATGTGAACAGTTGGGTATTGCAGGCGAGATTCGTATGAAGTTTGATCGCATACGAGAATCGTATACAATATTCTCGGCCTAACCGTTCGAGAAACTCTCCTTGTGTAAATGAGCCTTAAGAGCAATATGCGGCGTCGTGCGCGACCGAACATGGCGACCGCACTCAGTCGCCTCTCTGTTTGACAAAGATTATATTACCCCAAACATCTGCACCGTAATATTGCGTGTATGTTGTAGGTAGAACAGAGTGAAGGGTTGCCAATTGTTGACTCGTTTTTGTGCACAAACGTTCATGTTTGTTTTGTAAACAATCTTCTTCTTTTCCATGTTTGTATCGAAATCCTGTTAGAAGTCGGCGATTTTGTTTAGGCTTTCCTTGTTATATTGGTACCTAAATCAGACTTGGAAATCATTCTAATTACTACGGGAACTTGTCACTTACAGGAATTTTCGTGATAAAATAATAGGTAGAGCATTGATTTTCTTTGGGCATAAAGTAACATGATTGACCGGAGAAGCATTAACGATACGTTTGTTTTAAAAAAATATTACTCGACTTGCTGGTGATGACTGGTGATGATGATGACTGGTGATGACTGTCTCCGAGGGCGTTTATATGTGACACTTCTTCCCTTTGACCTACATGCAAACTGACTAACAAATGTTATATGTACCTATGTACACGTATAAGGTTAAATATAACATAAAACGAAAAATAGGACAATTAAAAGCAGAAACTTAATCCAAATACGCGCCAAAAACATTATACAGTAGAATACATTTATCATAATTACGGCATATTTTCAATTATTTTTTCTAAAGATAGGTAATTAAAAAATCACTAATTGTAATTTTCTTAAGTACGATATAAAGTATGTATGTCCTATTTCAGTTTTCTGGTTATAAGGCGCTCCACGAGCAGTAAACATTTCGGTCATTGACACGAGATTAGCCAAGACTGGATGTACAAGCGATTTGTATGAAATCGTCGAATCACCGACCACTTTACTAGACCCCTCATATTATTGAACCTTAATATACCGTTCAGTCTTGGCTGACCTCATGTCAATGACCTAAAATATTACTGCTCGTGGCACGCGTTTCAGCTACTTTTACTTTATTACTAAATTATACGAAAACCAGTTAAACTGTTTTGTTACATCTGCTAAAGTATTTAAAGACTTTTTATCTAGAAGTTCAATAAATTGCGCTTTGTTATCGTTTGCTTATATTAAATCGTTTATCACTCTTACACTGTATAAAGTATTACAATTTTTCACAAGGCTTTGAGTAATTGATATTAGCTTTGTATAGGATGAACAAGCGTTTTTGGAAAGCAGTTTGTTAGGAAGTAGTTATATTACAAATCACTCTACCACGTGATTAACATTTAAGTACTGTTAATTAAATACTAAACTCATCATTTATGTCGGAAATCTTTTATGTTTAGGTGATGTGTAATTTTCGATGATGTAGCAAACTTGAGATTGCAATTATTTCTATCTAACGTCAAGTTAGTGCTTGACACACGAGACGCTTCACTTAGCCTAACTTACTCCCAGGAAGACGACAGGTGAGATTAAGTACGTTTTGCGAAACAGACAATTTAATTTAGTTACCGCCGTATATTTAAGAGACTTCATAATAACTTTGTATGTAATTTTGTAGGAAAATTGATTTATAGGTAGGTATATATACCTACGGATTTAAACAGCGTTTACATTTAAATCGTAGATAAACAATTAGTTACCAGAAATGTTTACTCTAAACTCATAAACATTAATTAACTAGTCAATAGCTAATCATGCTATGCATGTCTAAATAGCTGTCAAATTATGCATCACGATCCATACCTTACTGCGTATTTAGCACCCTAACTAACATCATGGCGTCCTCACGAACAGCTGATTACCTTATCACATTTCGCAGTAATATAAATTTGAACTTATTTTTTATTTTTATTTTAACTATCAGCTCGAAGAGTATCTTTTAATAAGTAAATACGAATATTATTTAATAAAATAAACCTAGACCACAAGACCACAGCAAAAACAAAACGTAACGTTTTTGCATTTATGTCATGCAATTTGATACATTCTCGATCTTTATTATTCATTTTTTTTATTCATAAAGACAAACCTCTTTAAATGGGTTATAAACCAATGTGATTTCTTCATAATGCAAAATTGTCATGTTAAAATACCCCATTCGTCGGTTAGGTAAGGTTTATTTTGGTAAGTTAATTATCTTTAAAAAGAAACTGAGTGTGCGAAATCTTTTTGCTCATGTCCGACTCTCAGTTGGTTAGGTTTTTTGATTTTGGGTGTTTTTTTTTGTTAAGTTTGATCATGTCCGTACAACATAAGACAATGTGCACGAGGAGATCCATGTCCAGCAGTGGACAAAAAACCCTTGAAAATTCGAAAATTCATTGGTAACCAGTCAATTGGAAGACTCGTTAAATTATTTATGCACTTATATAAACCTTTTATTACAGCGAAATTAGACGGTGTGAAAACGTATATGAGAATGAGGCGAGTGCCGACGAACTTACAAGTAAAGGTGATCAAGTGGTTCGACTACCTGTGGCTCACGCAGAAGTGCTCCGACGAGGAGAAGGCGGTCTCGTGTCTACCCGACAAACTCAAGGCGGAGATTGCAATCAATGTGCATCTCGATACCTTGAAGAGGTATGTGCAGTGCACATCATTTTAATTTTTTATTCATAAACGTTGGAATATAAATGCAGATATACTCGTAACATGTTGTTAAGTATAACATGAAAAAAGGCATGCGATGAAATTTGCCCGTGATTGAATTCTAGAAATTTCAGTAGAAGCAAACGTGATTCATATCAAATGCAGGCTGTCCCGCACAATTTCAAGCAGGAAAGCATGTACATTTATACAGAGCTATTGAAGCGAAGGGCGGGTCGCTAGTTAGGTATATAGGTCATAGAATCTTTGAGAAGAAAAAAATCATCAAAGAATTCCTTTGTGGTTTAATAGATACAATTATGATAATTTTATGCTTTTCGTTTGTAAATTTGGTAATAAATAAAAAAACAACGAAGAGACTATTGAAATATTGAAATCATATTCGGCTCTCATTTATAATCAGCAAATATATTCAAATTGAGCGCTGTTAAATTTTGAATCAAATTAAACCTTCGAATTAACCCATTACGAGCCGATAAGTCTAGTTGTTAGTATACGATCATATAAAGTCACATAAAGGTCATATGTCAAAATCAAGTGTACGAGGGGACTATACCTATACCTACACCATCTTTATATATATTAGAATTTATATTTTTATACAGAATGAAAATGGTTCTTAGGTATGATGATAATACAACAGAATACTTTATATAATAGGTCGAGGAGAAATCCTTTTCGTATTTTGTATGTATGAAGTTGTGATCCAATATCTTTGATGGAACTGTTTGTACCTGACTGATTATGATACTATTAAAAAGGTAACATTTAAAAAAAAGAAATAAAAAAATGAAAAAACTTTTCCTGCCATTCTTCAATTGTTTTTCTGTCCAAGAAAATGAGTGAATCTATAAAAGAGATTCGATACATTTTAAAGTTTTATTACAAAAAAAGGAAAAATGCGACACAAGTCGCGAAAAGAATTTGTGCCGTCTATGGACCTAATGCAGTGTCAGTAAGAGTAGCTCAAAGTTGGTTTAAGCGTTTTCAGTCAGGAAATCTTAATGTTAAAGATGCAGTTCGCTCCGGTCGCCCTGTTACCGATAAAGTTGATGCTATTTGTGAAAAAGTGCAGCAAGATCGGCATATAAGTAGTTACGACATTGCTGATGAACTGAGCACTGACTACAAAACAGTTTTGACTCATTTGAAAAAGTCTAGATTGACAAAAAAGCTCGATATTTGGGTACCACACGAGCTCACTGAAAGAAACCTAATGAACCGTGTACTAGTTTGCGATTCTCTATTAAAACTCAATGAAACCGGACCATTTTTGAAAAGATTGATCACTGGTGATGAGAAGTGGATCACTTACGACAAGAACGTGCGGAAAAGATCATGGTCTAAGTGCGGCCAAGCTCCACAGACTGTGGCGAAACCCGGAATAACGCGTAATAAGGTGATGTTGTGTGTATGGTAGGATTGGAAGAGCATCGTTCATTACGAGCTTTTACCGCCGGGCAAAACCATCGATTCGGATCTCTACTGCCAACAGCTAATGAGACTGAAGCAAGAAATTGAGAAAAAACGCCCGGTGTAGTATTTCATCAACAGAAAAGGTGTAGTATTTCATCATGATAACGCCAGACCCCACACACATCCTTGGCCATTCAGCAAAAATTGAGAGAGCTTGGTTGGGAAGTGTTGATGGACCCACCATATAGCCTTGACCTCGCGCCCTCAGATTTCCACTTGTTTCGGTCTCTTCAGAATTCTTTAGGTAGTGTTAGGTTAACATTAAGAGAGGACTGTCAAAACTACTTGTCGTAATTTTTTGACCACAAATCCCAAAATTTCTACATCAACGGGATCATGTCACTACCTACAAGATGGCAACTAGTTATAGAACAAAACGGCACATATATATTATAATTAAATGTAATTAAACTTTTAAAAAAAATGTCTTGAATTTGTATATAAAATACGAAGAAACTTTTACCCCGACCTTATTATATAAACGACTACATTATGCAGTATAGAAGATAGAGAAATCGTAGATAAATAAGAAAACATGAATAGTTAATACCCAGTCATTCTAATTTATTTTTAACAATATTGTTAATTTTCAGTAATGTATAGATACAGTAACATAGCGCAAAGAAATCACCTAAGATTACATATTTTGTATAGACTGACTTTTTCACAAATGCTATGTAAGTGATTAAATTATTTCGACTAAGCACAATATATCCTAGCTTCTGTAATCACGAAGAATAGGAATAAAGACGTTGCGTTACGTGACCGTGTTGTACCGTGACCGTGGGCATACGACTACATTATACAGTATAGAAGTTGAAGCTTAATATTCCGTGTTGTATAATTAAAAAGAGAAACATTCGCTTTTACGTCCATGAATTATTCAAAAGTGTTCGTTTACGATCCGTAAATTTTTGTCGCCAAATGGCCCTTGCGAGTTATTTTTCCTTTTTTAGCTGAATCCTGTTTTCGCTTCGTATAGAGTACCTATGATAACACGTATTATATAACTATATTTTTCCGTTTCTTTTTTAGTATTTTAAATATTCTTTTGTAAATTTTACAATTCTATTTTATTTCATTGACTTTTTTGAAGGTTTTTTACAAAAATACTAGCGAGATTTTGCTTACAAAAATATGTAATGTTATGTATGTATTATGTATTCCGTGTATATTTAAGTAATAAATACATTTTGAGCTTATTAAAAACGGAATGTTAAATGTGTTTTAACATTAAAACTATTGTCGGTTTAGCTACAGACATGATCAATTAAACATTTTAACAGTTATTCATAATGCTTATTTAAAAGTTTTACAACCACTTAAACCTTCCGTAAGTTACTTCAGTATTCTTTATTCTTATATTACTAACTGATTTTTAATACTTATAATAATATTATAGGGTCGAAATTTTTCAAAACACGGAAGCGGGCTTTCTTTGCGAGTTAGTGCTGAGGCTTCGACCAGTGCTCTTTTCGCCGGGTGATTTCATCTGCAGGAAAGGTAACTAACGTGTGGAGTCATGATAAATGTTCCTTGTCATGTAACAGCGGTGGGCGTGTAAACACTAATAAAACATTCTCTCCAGGGGAAGTCGGGAAGGAGATGTACATAGTGAACCGAGGGAAACTACAGGTGGTAGGCGACAACGGCAAGACGGTGCTAGCAACACTCAAAGCGGGTTCTTATTTTGGCGAAATTTCCATTCTGAACATGGGCACGGCAGGTAAACAACTTGGTAAATATCTGGGGCCCGAGACGCCACGCCATTATTATTATATTATTTGTTTTTGAAAAGTTTCAATAAGCAAACGTTTCGAGGAGACGCTGCAATCAGGCCGAGGGAGCGGCCACGGCGTTCACAACAGGTTCTGGGACATCCGATACCAAGACGGCGCTACTGCTCCTTCATCATTATCATTACTGTAATTTAAGCTCTACCTTTGAGCGTTCTTGATAATGATAGAGCAGCAAACGTTGCGATAACGCCCTCTCGTGTACCAAACCCTATCGTCAGGGAATGCTTTTAATTTTTTTTATTATTTCTTTATAAAGTTATTTGGCATTTTAGATTGCTATTTAATTTCTTCTCTATTTGTTCCTCTAATATAACTGGTGATGTTGAGATTTCTCAAACAGTTGTAACTAAATTCGCTTTTTAATATTTAATAACTATTTCTATAACAATAAATGAATGGTAAGCTATTTTATTATTATTTTGTTATTTCGATTTTTGTGGCATTTTGTAAGAAATCCTTTTTTAAGGATTTGTAGTGATCAGCTTCGTGTGTTTTGTTTGCGTGTTTCATTTAACCTCCTTTGGTTGTATTGAAGGCAGTGTCCCCGATCGCTTTGCATCCACCCTAATAACCTTATATTTGGCGTGACCTCTTGGTGCATGAAACCCCATCAATATAATTAAGTCTTCAACATTTACTTGTATTATTAATTAAGGACCTCTAACGTAACGTCTGCGGTAAAGTTTTATTTATTTTTCTCGAAGTTAAAATTAGGCATTGTGTTGACTTGTAGATCTGCTTCATTTCTTTCCGAATTATAAACAGTAATTTTATTGTATTCATAAATACTAATTATAATTATATTTTCATCCTTACTGCTTTATATTTGTAATGAAGCACTGACTGAAGGCCCGATAGAAATGGCTTCTTATGGTTGTTTTGAAGTCAGTTCTTATTATTTTAGTGACTACGAAGGTGGTTTGAACGCCAAAATTGTAGGTAAGCGTTAGATCTTACGTTTTGTCTGACAGAGGTAGTTTATGTGACTGTTTCTCCTATATCAGCTTATCGTTTGTTAGCTCCTACTGGTCTTGTGATTAAACTATTTATACATTTCTTTTGTGCCAGTGTGTTTGGTCTTCCTTTCTTTACGGTCTTATGAGCTGTCTTGGTTATAAATTCAATATCTGTTAACATGAGCAAAAATTTGTAATACAAATAAACTGTTAGACAAGCAAAAGCCAGGACAGTTCACAAGATTCGGGGGCCGAGCACCGTTTGGCACGGAGTGTGTGGATGACACGTCGACAGGCAACCGGCGGACAGCATCAGTGCGCTCGGTCGGCTACTCGGACCTGTTCGTGCTCAACAAGAAGGACATGTGGGACGTGCTGAAGGAGTATCCCGCCGCGAGAGTGCGCCTAGAAGCTATCGCAGTCAAGAGACTTGAGAAATATAAGAAAGCGCCGCTGGAGAAAGGTAACACGTTATACATAACACTTTCCCTATTTTTTTTAAATTAAAAAAAATACACAAAGAAGTTCCTTAAAGAGATAAGTTCGTGCTCGATTATTAAAGTAAGGCTGCGGTCCGACCAATAACGAGGAACGATGAGCGGGTAATCCAACTATACACGAGGAACGAGGAACGAGTACACACTTCCACCCGTAAAGCTAACTGTGCGACGTATTTTTATGTGACTGGGCGAGGAACAAGTGAAGCGAGCGACAGCGACGAGCTGGAAGCAACTCACTTAGTTCGACCACTCCGTACACTAATTGAAGTTGACGATCACATTGCAGGCGAGTGTTACTGAGTGAGCTCTTTTAACTTACCGCCGGGCGATAAAACTAAAGCGATAATCCTTGCTTACAATGAGGCCGTTGAACTATTATTTATATCTCTGCCATTCAATTTGTGGAATTCTGGAATCTTGTGGAACAATATCTTGTGGAATTTTGATGAGAAAATAGTTCATCGCTCATTGTTTCCCGTTCTTGGTCGGACCGCAGCCTAATAAATCTACAGCAAAAACATCTTAGCAGTATGACTGGAGTGTTCACAGATCACTTTGGTACAAAATTGACATCTGCTAAGCCTGGCAACATCTGTAGAGTCTGTAATGACGAGGAAGAGTTCATCGTGCGCTTACTGTGCGAATGTGACGAATTGACATAATGCAGATCTGGGCCGCAACGTTACAGATATTCTAAAAACATGTTTATATCGTCTGTAGAAATCAGGAATAGAAGATAGGGCCAGGGAACTAATACAAATGCCCCAATCGGTTGAAGTGATTTAAGAATAATAATAATTTTTATAATGTCTGATAGAGAAGTAATATTTATAGTAATATATAAATATATATACATACATATAAATAATAATATAAATTCCATATAAATGATGACACTTTTTTGCCGTCTATTTGTCACTTTTATCACTTTAATATTGCTTTTATTATGTTTTACGCTGCTGTATAGCATTGGTCACAAAAGGTTACATGATATATTTTATCAAAATCGACCAAGTAGTTTTGAAAATAGTAGGCAGGGGCTGCCACAGTTCTAGATCTAGATGGTGTTATATTTGTACGAAAGTATAATCAAGTCATGTTGATATACCTATCTAGACACATTGAACTGATTGTAAATGAGAAATAATTAAACGAGTAACAGAAAATACTAAATACTAAATGGGCAGCAAATCGATGGCAGCACACTTAGTGGCGGGTTAGGTTTGGGTACTCTGGTGACAATAAAGAAATAGGAAGTGGGACTCCATCGAATTTGGGATGACATTCTTAGTAATTTAAAATTATTTAGTTCAGTTATCTTAAAAAGTTTGCTTTGTTAATTGGAAATCGGCTTCCAAGCAAACGAATTCGCGGGCAATTGCTAATCTTTATTTTATTTTCTACACATACAACAAAATCGTAACGGAACCGTGTCTGTACATTAATACATCAGATGCAATCGTGATACCGCCACATCGTGACGCACTAGACGTGACCTACCCTCGTTGTGCCGACACGGCCCGGCCCACTCGGCCAAAATTACGGATAATATTGTGGTCAACGAACGAGTTTCTTGTCTTCGTACAGAACAAGCTAGATGTGATGGATGAGCTCTGCCTAGAGCAAATCTGCATCTCCAGTTACACAGAGGCCGAGACATGTGCAGCCAAGGTGGTGCTATATAACACTTCTGTGACCTACGAGCATCATATAAAGCGAAAAAAAAAGCGAAGCGACACATTCGACACATTGACACATTTCGACACACGTGGTGCGGAATCTGAACAGGCTGCCGCCGGTAACTTTCCACTACGTCGGTGTTACCAGGCTATTAAAAGACATCGTGCAGACGAAGGCTGATATCACAGGCATCCACGAGAAATTAGAGGCCTCGGAACAGAACTGTGCTTTAGATCAGATTTCAGAATAGACTTGAGTCATGAGTTCACCTTATTGCGGACTGCCAACACTGTATTTCTGTCGCCATTTTCTATCGACTCTATCTATTTCTATCGACGATGCGGCGAGGCGGTGGTGTGCAACGTGATACCTCGACTGTTAGTGCATCGCCTAATGCAACTCACACAATGAAGTCACTGCGGGTAAATGCCCCCGCAACGCCTGTGACTTCATCGGCCCATTTCATATAAAGCCGTCTCGCCCTGCACCACGTGTGTCGCCCGTGCAGGAAATTCCTGAAACATCTAATCCCCCGAAGGACTCGTATGCTCAGGCGTCCCGCTGTTCCTGTCGACAGCTGCGTTCCAAGTCTTTCAATCAACAGAAAGCGAACGTGAACGTTCCAGTCGCAATTCCTGCTGCAGCCGCGCCAGTCGCAGATGCCGACGGTTTCATTACAACAGTTCATTACGACGGTACAAGGGAAAAGTCATCGACGTCCATCCCTTGCGACGTCCATGGAAGCGCGCTTCCATGGACTTCCATTCCATCCCTGCAGTAACTACGTAACTTAAGGTTACATTCTGCAACTATAGTCATTCTATCAACTATGTCGGTGTACTATGTACTCTATTGGTAGGTATATAGATAGGTATATATACCTATTTCGCCGGCAGATGACGCCAGAAGACATTAAGAGGCACATCCAGGAGAGACTCCAGGGTCAGACTAGGGACGCGCCGCTGAAGATAGAGCTGCGGCATCTAGAGTCCAAATATAAGTCCAGTAATTTTAAAACCATTGTGCTCAGAATTGCTGCAGTGTACGAGAAGCTGTTTTCGGCGATTTAGGGAAACGAAACCGAACAATAAAATACCTAAATATTTATTTTAGTATAAGATAGTATAGATTGAGATAATAGGGCCTTGTTGCCTGATGTAAACTAAATAAATATATAAATAAAATAAAATAAACTTAGCATAGTTTATAACTTACATGCTGAAGTTACATCTTAGGTTACATCTTACATTACAGTTACATATTAAGGTTTTAGGTACTTTTTATCCAGATCATGTATAAAGTTCTCGCGACTTCGTGCGCGTAGACGTTAAAGTATGATTAAAATATTTTAATGTCTACGCGCGTGAAGTCGCGGACATCGCTAGTTTCAATAAAACAGCGGTTTATGCAAATTGAACTGACACGTTTCTGGTTGTAGTAGCGATGGGTCGCTGCCAGTCGACGCCCGGCTTCCTGGAGACGAGCGGGCGCGTACCCATCGAGGACATGCAGCTGCCTCCAGCGGCGGCTCCTCCCACCATGCAGTCTTCACACCCGCCTTCCTACCGGGACCAGCTTTATAGGTATTGAATTAGAACATTGACCATGTAGTCATATCTGCTATATCTGCTGTGCAGAAGGTACCGTGTTTGCTTCCTGTTCGGACAAGTAACTTTGATTATGCACTTCTTTTTTCTAGATTTTAAAATGAATAATACCTATGATAATACCTATAAAATACAGTGTACATTAATATAACAATACTATAATTTATAATCCTTATATTGTAAAAACAGCCGTTTGGTATGGGAGGTCAAACATTTTTTATTGGTATCACTGAAGCTCTTTGCATAGCTTTTTTTATATAAAAATATCTCTCTTTTATTGACGACTTTATTGATCTCAATGATTTCATTGGTTTTATACCAAATATTGGTATCACTTTACACCATGTTACAAAAGTATCGTTTTATTTTGGTACCCGTTCAATACTTGGTTGTTACGTGTTTTCTCCCCTAAGTGACAAAACTGATGACTTGACGACATTATGATTTTGGGAAAACTCGATTTGAAAGTAGATACTTGAAGTAACAAGTATTTGAAGAAATTTTTACGAGAAGATTGCTCCGTATCGGTTATTTGTAATGTAAATCGTAGTATAATTAAAACATAGTTAATTTATCTATAACATGATTATCATATTGCATGATTTTAATATTTTTTTAATACTGACTACAAATATGTTATTATTATGAAATGAGACTGCACAGAAAAGGTTTGTTACACCTGAAACGTCTGCTGTCAAAATTCTGTCGAATTAAATATTACAGGCTCAATAATAAAAGGTCATAACTCAAAATTCCAAATAATGGGAAGATAAGTCTAAAGTTTTCGTAATTAGCATGGCTTCACTTTAGATTACGTACTATATTTTAAATTCATTTTTATTTATTAAGGCATGATTGCTTGTCTATAACAAACCTTGTTAACATTATTTATTCAATAAAAAAAGAAATGAATATTATTCAATAAAATTTCAATAAAATAAAGAAATCACAATGATGCTTATTTAGGTACTAATAATATCATTGGGTACTAAATAATTTAAATGTTTAAAAACATTGGTGCGAAGAAGTTCACTTTATCACAAAAAATATTAAACTATATTTTGATTTAGTACAGATTTAACTTCTAAGAATGCTTTTTACATTTTAATATAATTAATTACAAGGTGTACATAATTGTTATAGATCAATTTATGATTCAAAATTGTGTAAGTTTCAACGGGGAATATTACATTTTGTTATGAAATCTACTAGTTAGACACAAGTAAGAAGTATTTTAGTACTAAAATGATTGTTAAAACTTTGTAATGGTTGTTAAAAGTAAAAACCATCAATTTTTTATATTTTTGTCTTTCACGTAATTTTGCCGTTGTAAAAAAAGGAAACATAGAGTAAACAGAATTATGCAACTTTTTGATTAAAACTAAGATTCCTCTAATTGTGAGTTATTCCTTTTTCAATTAAACGTGCGATATGTACTTTATAATATATGTTCCAGTTCGTCAGTAAGTCCACTACGTGTAGCGTCTCCCGTGGCGTCATGTGCGTCGAGCGCGCGCAGCAGCGCGGTGGGCGGCGGCAGCATGGCGGCGGGCGGCGCGCCGCGGGTGCTGCTCGACTCGCACGACGTGCTCGAGTGCGAGATCAAGCGTTTGCGCGAGCGCCTCCACACCGTCGAGACCGAGAACGCCGCCATGTCCGCCAAGCTCAGCCAGCAGCAGTGGGAGGTCGACCAGAGGTGCGTACATTTATGGCTTGGTAAGTTTAAATAAGTGGTAATCGAGGGGCGCTGCGTCACAATCGAAAAATCTGATTTTTCATGTGATTTTATGATTCGTCTGATTTTATGTAGTTTTTCTTTGATATATATGTAAAGAAAATATATTTCTTTCATCTGAATTTTGCCGCGCTCCACGCTGTCGGTAAAGCTATCATAGTGTCGGTAAAACAGTGTAGGTGTCAAGTGAAGAGAAGCGTGCTGACTGTCAAATTGTAGGTAAACATAAATAAGAGTATTGTAAAGATTGTATTGTAAGGATAAATAATAGATGTTAAAAAGGATTGAAGAATAAACTTTATATGTCGTTTCTTTGTATTTTGAAGCAATACCACGTAAGTTTGTTTCATTTGACAATCCTTTTAAAGAGAAAATAATCGACCTTATATATATATAATTACACACACACACACACACACATATATATATATCCGCAATACACAATAAAATGTCCTATATACAGGGAAAAATGCTGCCCTAAAAAGGGCGCTGCAGATTTGAAGCTGCAGAACTCAAGGCGTTAGATACGCTGGATCCGGCTCTGGGTTTTTGGTTTTTAACATGTGTTCAAAGGAAGTGGTAAAAATAATATTTTAAATTTATAACAATTTATTATTTGGTAAAGACTGTCTTCCCGTTTGATCCCATCTTACGACATCCACGGGAAGCCCTGAGGAACTACACACATTTAAAAGAGTGGACTCGCCAATCCGCTTGGTCAGCGTGGCGTTTCAAGACCATACATTCTTTATGCACACGACAATGTGCATGAGGAGGCCCTTTTATCATTCAACAGTAGATGATAAAAGGGCTGGTAGGTGTAATGGCGGTGACCAGTCAAATACGACGTCATCCAATAGAGTTATCAATACAAAAGAGAGCAATTGAAGGTCAAATATAGCTTATGTAGCTAGATTGAATAAAACTATGTTTCAACTAACAAAAATATAAAAATAATTTTATATCAGCCAATAACGTCCCGCGGCAGGGCAAAAGCACTGCATACCCCTTAAATCACTGGGGGGTTTCGGGCCGAAATCGACCACGTATAAAAATTATATTTAGTACCAATTTAAATATCAATTAGGATACAGTTTTGAATTATAGGGAAAAACTCTAAAATTAATTTCCTTATTTATTACATTCCTTTACTTCGAGTAGAACAGAGTATGTCCCGCAGAAAACTTTGTTCGTTCGTTTGTTTATTAACTGTCTAAAAGGTGTTTTCAACACGTTTAAAGTATGAAATGAAATCTAATTTAGATTAAAAAAACAGTTGAAAACAAAAAAAAAAACGTTTAATTAATACCGTAATTAAAACTCATAAATTAATAAATATCGACGTAAATTACAGCAGTTACGAAAACGATGCCTTGAAGTACATATCAGATCAAGGGACTCCGCAACCAGCAAGTCGTCAAAGTAGACCGAAATTTATAATTGAAATAGTGAAGCGTGATTAAACAGCATATCTTGTGTTACCTGGAATTTATATTCGTGGTATTTGTTGGCGTAATTATATAGAACTTACAAAACAATTTCCATGGCATTATTGATTTTTTTTTTTTGTAGAATATATTTATTATACGGGTTTTTGATGAAATAACTCATGTATATCCATCAACGCTTTGGAAAGGATAACTAAGCGGTTACCACAAGGCTTGAGGAACTACAGCATGTCTGAAAGAGTGGACTGGCTATCCCGCTTGGCCAGTGTGACATTTGAAGGCCATAGGTCCCGTATTCATAAGACAATGAGCACGAGGAGGCTCATGTCCAACAGTGGATACTGAAAGGGCTGGTTGCATTGCATGTAAAGAACTTAGTGGTCGGAGTTACCCCGCTGACGTGTGAACGTTTATTCTCAGATTACAAGAGATCGAGATGCAGATCTGCGGCGGCAGTTCGCTGAGCTCGCAGGAGGAGAACGAGCGGAACCGCGAGAGCATCATTTAACGGCGCGCCTCGCCCGCGCCCCCGCGCCCTCCACCGCCGCCCGCCGTGCCCGTGTGCTGACCGCCCCCGCCCGACTCGGTCAATGAACCTTACGAATGCACCGTGAAGTGTTTTTACAATGAATAATTATTATTGTGGAATGTATAAATACGAATTAACTTTATCAAATTTATATATACGTAGTATATACGACTCGCTAATATTTGTCGAGTGATCGTGGAGTGAGATTTTGCCGAGACAATATCTTAAATCTAACGTCATTTAGGTAGGTACGTGGAGGGATGCGCAGTGCGTGGAGCGTGCAGCGACTTGTTACGATTGCGTTCAGTTCGTGCGCCACTCTGTCCTAAAGGACTATTCGGTTGATTCATTAGGAGCTATATGTTACGCATACTCGTGTCTATGTTAACGAAGTTTATTTTATCGAATCACTAAGGTTACTGTGGATAGTTTAGTATATATTAATGTGATATTGTTTTATCTGTTTGCTGATGAAGTGGCGAAGAAATTTAATCTCGAGTTCGGAAGTTTATGTATATAAAGTTATCGTTGTACTGTAATCGATGATTGTAACTGTGTGCCAAATGGAAGGCCAAAGTGAATGTGCTATGAATAAGATTTTGTGTTAATTCATGAATATAAAGGTGGATAATTTCTTATCCATTAAATTTGAGCTTTAATTATAATAAAATCCCGGAAGACTTGATCACGTTATATGACCCATTTCAAACATGTTTTCATTGTTCTTTTATTTTGTTACATTACCAGCCTAGGGTAGTTCTTTCATCGTTAATAATTGAATTTGGTATATGATTTATGTATATTTGTGAAATAAGTGTTATTATTGCATTCAGAAGCAGTTTTGTCTATTGTAATATCGTAAACAGACCACAGTATGTACATATTTGTTACATAAATGATAAAAGGGATGGTTATATACCTACGCGTTAAGGATCTTAGCGATAAACTATACATCAGTTTGGTAATTAAAAGTCACTACTGCCAAATAAGATTTAAGTAGATAAAAACAAATCGTTTTAATGTAAAGTTATTACCAATTATCTAAAAGAAAGTTTTGTACTTATGTACTCGCATGTTCTTTCGATTTCCCTAATGTTTGTTTCAAAAAGTATTTTGTAATATTCAAATGCCTCGAAATGAATTTATATTAATAATTCGAGGCATTCATTTTATTCATTCTTACGATAATGATAACGAAATGGTTAATTTTGGTCGGTTTAATAAAAATAGTGTAATTAAGAGTAATTATTATACAAAACAGTACCAATACATAAGGCAGTACCTACATATAACGTTATAAATCCACTAATTGTAAATACTGTAATATCAAACACTTGTTTACACACTCATATTTACGAGTTGTTTATTTTCACTTTTAGTTCCGAATGCCTGTAGAGTTATCTTGTGAGTTGTTTGGAAGATTGGAAAGGACCATTGTTGTTACTAGTATTTTTTTCACGACAAGTATTTAGACATTTTGTTCAAATGGTATACATAACTGCAAATAATGAACATGTTTTTAAAATTACCACTAATATCGTAGTCTAAAATGTTATATATAGTTTTATTCCAAATATTTTCCCATTTAACGCATTATTCTTTGATTATGCTTTGTTTCCTAACGCCCGAAATATAATAGATAGGCGATAAAAGTTTTAACTGTAAATAAAATGTTTATTTATTGTTATATATTCCATAAATTTTTCTTCTAACATAATTCTCAATTATAAAACTGTAAGAAAGATGCGTTATGCAACTGAAGATAAAAACGAAAACGCAAGTGCTTTTTATTATGATAACTGCTTAGGTATATGATTCTTAAGAACACGTGTTGAGTGAGTGTCAATCCTCGCTCGTAACACGTGATCAAACGAATTATAATTCCTTTTATAATATTTATCATAAGTACTGTTTGTTCCTTTACATTCGAATAACAGACGTTTATAAAATAAATACATTATGAAACTCGGAGGAAAGTGGTGGTGTTAGTAGTACCTATCGCAGTGACCAGTCACCAGGCTTGTGCATCTTCAATTGGAAATTCAATTATGTATCGCACACGATTCATTTTATTGTTAATAAAAAGATTATAATAATACGATTATTGTGTTTTATTCTCTTACACCTTTATTCCTATAATATCCACATACTTCAGGATGTCCTGCAGTAGTAACAGTAGAGACTTTTTACTGCAGAATAATGCGTAATGATCTACTAGGACTAAAGATTTCCTAGATATCTACTTATTTCAGGCTCTGCAGGTGTTACTATCTGCTAGGTTTATCTTGCAGAGTAGATTTTTTGTACCGATGTGGCCTATGAATACTCCGATTAGCCCCCGAAGTTGACTTTTGCTGTAGCATAAAATTTTCCTCGGCGAGCTATCTATTTATCTATTTCAGGATGATAATTTTGGTAAGTATAAGAAACTTATTGCGAATAAGAAAATAACGTATTGGTAGTCGGAAACGTGGACTAAACCAGATTAATAGACTTTTATCATTTACGATAACGGTATTGACCTGTTTTTCAGTTTTTCGAGTGTGTTTACAGAACGAGCGTGTTAATAAAACATTGTTAGTCCACAACTTTGTTTAAGTATAAATTTAAAAAGTATAGTCATTGTATGTCTAATTTACGATATTACCTATTATGAGTGTCTGCGACATTCTTCGTGAGTATATAATATGATACGAGTATGTCACATTAATGTAACTTTACTCCCATCCTACTATATTCCAACCCATCATATCCCCTCAATCTTATTCTATCTCACATATCCCATTAATTTACATTCTATGTCACCCCATTCCATCTCATAATCCTGTTCTACCTGGTCCCATCTAAAAACTAGTGTAATGAGAGTAACACCTCTTACCTCATATCTCATAGTTCCCATGAAGCCCATCGCGTGAACTTTATAATGCTTCCCAAGGGAATTTGTGATCGTTCTGGATAAGCGTCCCACATGATGATCTAGAGTATTTATCACTGTTCATAGTTTCATTGGAATTTATCTAACGATTTTTATGTAGCTAACTGATGTTGTACGCGCAGACTGGATGGTGATCAAGTTATCATCATCATCAAGTCCAAATTCGTCACTATCTCTATAAAATATACCTAAAAATATTAAATTATTATATTATTATTAGGATATGAGGTATAACTAATGAAAGTTTCATTAAAATCCGTCCAGTGGTTTTTCGCGTGATAATATGAAAATCAGACGCGACGAAAGACAGAAATTCTATTTTCTTATTTTGGGGAATGTGTACACACGCAACGATTGCAACGACTTTTTAAAAAAAATATTTATGTACAGAGAGGAGTATGTTATGATTTTATTATATATATGTATATAGATTTACTATCACTATGAGATATAAACACAAAATCACTTGATATGCTTCTAATCGCTTCAGAATGCGCTGTTTATGTCTCCACATGCTATTACGTTACTACGATACTACTACTACTAAGCTGTAATACTACGATACTACTAGTGAGTGAATATTATTGTTTTTTTCTCGGGTTGTCTAGTACCATGATTTTATTATATATATGTATATAGATTTACTATCACTATGAGATATAAACACAAAATCACTTGATATGCTTCTAATCGCTTCAGAATGCGCTGTTTATGTCTCCACATGCTATTACGTTACTACGATACTACTACTACTAAGCTGTAATACTACGATACTACTAGTGAGTGAATATTATTGTTTTTTTCTCGGGTTGTCTAGTACCATGATTTTATTATATATATGTATATAGATTTACTATCACTATGAGATATAAACACAAAATCACTTGATATGCTTCTAATCGCTTCAGAATGCGCTGTTTATGTCTCCACATGCTATTACGTTACCACGATACTACTACTACTAAGCTGTAATACTACGATACTACTAGTGAGTGAATATTATTGTTTTTTTCTCGGGTTGTCTAGTACCATGATTTTATTATATATATGTATATAGATTTACTATCACTATGAGATATAAACACAAAATCACTTGATATGCTTCTAATCGCTTCAGAATGCGCTGTTTATGTCTCCACATGCTATTACGTTACTACGATACTACTACTACTAAGCTGTAATACTACGATACTACTAGTGAGTGAATATTATTGTTTTTTTCTCGGGTTGTCTAGTACCATGATTTTATTATATATATGTATATAGATTTACTATCACTATGAGATATAAACACAAAATCACTTGATATGCTTCTAATCGCTTCAGAATGCGCTGTTTATGTCTCCACATGCTATTACGTTACCACGATACTACTACTACTAAGCTGTAATACTACGATACTACTAGTGAGTGAATATTATTGTTTTTTTCTCGGGTTGTCTAGTACCATGATTTTATTATATATATGTATATAGATTTACTATCACTATGAGATATAAACACAAAATCACTTGATATGCTTCTAATCGCTTCAGAATGCGCTGTTTATGTCTCCACATGCTATTACGTTACCACGATACTACTACTACTAAGCTGTAATACTACGATACTACTAGTGAGTGAATATTATTGTTTTTTTCTCGGGTTGTCTAGTACCATATGTGTGTCAGAGAAATAATGGCAGAATATTTCAAGACCAAAATGAAATTATTATAATTGATGTAAAATTTCACACAATTAATGTATGAACATACATTAATGTGATACTTTATAGTGATGGGAGGTATTATTGTTTATAGTGGTGTATAACGTAAAGCACTGAAATGAGCGATGAAAGATAGACAAGGGATATCTGTTTAATAATTCGTGAGTTTGTCAGTTTGAATCGCAGTTAGTATCGAGTTTCTGCTCAAGAAGTTACTTTTTAGAGGCCGCGAAGGAAAACATCATAGGATGTCCACGTGCTCGATAATTAGATTTCGTTCACTTTGTCACTAAAGAAGTACGCATTAGAATTAAATTTGTTTAGGGAGCACTCTACTGGGGTATTGGTGATACCGACGCTTTTAACTAATGCGCGCCCACTTAGCGCTCGTGCCAACGAACTTTATAGAATCTTGCGTATGTTATCAACTGATATCGAAATCATTGAATGCATAAAATATTACTAAAATGCACGTAACGCGGGAAGCGAATAGTCGTCACTTGTTAGTTATGTGTGAGCTGATAGGAGATTAAAAAAATCTTTATCATAAGTAGTAAATTTTATTCACGGTGTGTCAGCCTAATTTCAATACCTAATTTCATATACCCACATACTACATGACATCGCCCGAGTATAGTTTTATGATTCCCGCGAGAATTTAAAACTGTTGACGTTAAAAGTATCTTGTAAAATAATTCAAGTCTAAATTGATTAAGGTTTGTACCTTAATTAACTTAATTAATACTTAATTATTAAACCAAACGTTTTGTACATGCTGACTTAATAATGATTCCTCTGGGAACTTTGTAATGTGGGATTAAAAATACCCGAAGTGTTAACCCGGGACAAAAGCTGTAACTATGCCAAAATTACCTTACACTTCATCCAGAGGTTTTTGTGTGATGCGCGTTCAGAGACAGAAAGACATACAGAGAGACAGACAGGCTGACAGACAGACAAAATTTAAAAAAATGTAATTGGCTTCTATATCATTCATAGTGTAACGTTTTTTTTAAATATTTCATGTACAGTCACGGTTTTGTTATGATTTTATTATACGAGTATGTATAGAATAGATTGCTTTGAAATATATGTATTAGACACAAAGTTTTGACTATAGCTTAAAGTCACAGCCACGAAGTTAATTTTGCTTTGTGGTCGTTTTCAATTTAACAGTATTTCAATTAAAAGTTTTCAGTTAATAATAGTTCCGTACATTTCATAATTAAACATGCATTTTTGAACGTAAACGTTTTTTTTACAGATAACATGAAACCTGTAGCACTTGCCGAATACTGCCTAATTAAAAATGCCAACAACCAACAAAACTGCACAAGCGAGTCTCTCGCTGCGATTCCGTCCTAATAACGTTGAGTTAAAGTACACACGACACAGCGATCGTTCCGTCAGCATATCGCTACGACTATAAACGACTTTTCGATAAAATTTCGATCATTCTTTGAACAGTGCACAGTGCAGTACATAGTTCGTCGAAGACCGAATAACACATATTATTGGTTGTGAAATAAACTACAATATTGTTTCAATATGGACATAGTGTTGTCTCTATAATATATGAAAAAAATAATAATGGAGTTTTAGCCTCGTTACTATTTTATCAACGGCTACAAAAAGTATGTTTTTTCTCTTTCTGTAAAAAATGATTTTTTCAGCACTTGCTAGGTTCGGGTTCGGTATTGGTTAGGTATTGATTGGTTCGGGATAGCCAAGACTCGCCGCGTCCCGCGGCGGATACATGCCGAGCCGCGGCTAGGCTGTAGCGTTTAGTCATTGATTGTTACTCGTCTTATTGCCGCGTTAAAATTACCGTTTGTACACTGTCTCGGCGATGGCTCATATAGTTACTATTGAAATGAGTGGTACGGCGAAATCGCTACGAGAGACTCGCTTGTGTAGTTGACGTCTTATATGAAAATGAAAACAATTAAAGTAGAAAGTAAGAACGGCACAGTACACACAATAATTATTCGACACGATAGAGGAAACAGAGAACAAACATTCAAAACTCCGCAGCGCAGCCCCGAAAGAGTTTCAGCTCAGCACTATGTCGGACACTACTAAATGATTTCCGACGCTGATGTTCAGCTCTAGCCCATAGTGAAGTAATACTATATTATTTACCTAATCTGTTAGGAGAGATGCAATGTGATCAATCGACTATTGCGTAAAAGTTACATCCAATTGAATCGAATTGTAGAGCTGAAAATGGTGCATTAAAAACTTCAATAATATTTCTAGGTACTTTGATGTTAAACAGTGTTGTACATACATATATCATAAATGGAAGCACCCATCGGGTCTTATTTAATAGTGAAACGAATGCGTCGAGAAAGGTTTGCCTACTTTGTGAGGTTACTGGGATTTCCAGTCTCGTTTAATAATTTAGTTCGCTCTAACGCGCAATCTGCTTTCCGGCCAGGCAGCTGTTCCTGAATTTTTATCTCGATTTCTTAGCGTTAAATAATTTATCAGACTGTACACATATCTACTTAGCTATGTTTCAGCAGCTTTTCAGCAGTATGATTTTAGTTCACGTTTGAAAGAAATTCTTTTTTTTTAAATACTAGCCGCAAATACAAGTCCGCAACTTCATTACTGTGGACTTTGGAATAAAGTTAGTTCCTTGTACTCCTACCGTATATTCCCGTGGGAACTATGTTATGGAATCTCGATGAAAAGTTAATGCGTTTAATGCCAAGTTCCATTAAAATCCGTCGAGTGAATTTTGACTGATGCACAATCAGACAGACAGATTAGACGGGCAAAAAAAAAAAGTTTTGGGCTCTGTATCACCGTACTTTAAATTGCAACGATTTTTTTTCAAAAAATATTAAATGTCCACAGACAGACGGCTTTGTTACGATTTTATAATATTATACGAGTAATGTACGTATAAGAAGATTGTGAATGGGTGACTATTGTGCGGTTTTGTTACGTATTATAAATTGTTTATGAAAAACAGATGCCTAAATTGCTGTATAATCACCAAATTCTTGCCGTAATCTCTTGATTAATAATTCTATAAAGAAAAAGATATTTAGCTGAAAGCGTTCTTAATCCTCAGCTTTCGCGAAATGAGGAATATCATTCGTCTGCATTCCTTTCGCTTGGTTGCACTTAAATCTGTACCGCAGAGCCTGCATCGCGCCGGCTCCGCTTCACATACATTCAGGGATATTCACTGACAACAACTTCGAGCCAAATTTATAGGTAGTGTTAAAATTAAACGTCTTCTCTAGGAAATGTACAGTGTGCCTTAAATCTTCAAATCTGCTTTTATATAGATAGGTATGCTTAAATATTTCATTTAGTCTATTGTCGGTATAAGGTCGTTAATCCTCTGTTATCCGTCAGAATAACGTAGGATAACTTTTTTTTGTGAGGAAAATTGTGTGAGAAAGGACGACGGTAAAAAGTGTTTTCGCTTCTCATAGTGAGCATAATGAAACCTTTGGTCATTGGCAGGCGACTGATATAATCATCTCGTGGCTGGTTAATGGAATTTTTATGGATTCCTTGCAGGCCTGGTGTTACCTCAGCTCAATATCCATAAAGAAATATAAATTTTAGGTGTTCATTTAAAACAAACATTTTCGTATCTCGATGTTTATCGATTACTTTTAAAGTTTCTATTTAAATCTTAAAAGTTTAAAAGTTTTCTCTCACCAATATTGATGTCACAATTTATTTAACTGTATATACAGCGACGTTTCGTAGCTCACTGATGACGTGGGTCAAATCTCTGAAGGGAAAACAATTCTGATTATCGAATTCCGCACCGATAAGGGTTTAAATGTATCAGCATTGTTCTTTATATTAAATAAATAAAAATCTTCCAATCAATGAAAATTATATAATAACATAAGTAGTTAATTTTTCGGGCTTATCAATTTTCACAAATTTGAAATATTTGTTTGTAGTGTTATTAGGAAAATTTAGAAAACCAAAACATTTTATCTAAAAACTTCACCTTATTAAAAACCATAATAAATGAATGGGGTTTTACCATGGATTTTTTATTAGTACTAACGTACAGAAGAAGCTCCTATAAAGGAGTTATGCTCGCATTTCAGGATAGGTCCGGCACATTGGGCATACACACACTGTTCCTCAGCTCTATTCAGCAATGACGTTCGTGAGCTAGTGGGTTAGCACTTCGGCCCGTACTTCGACTTTATACTTAAGTATAGATTCTTCAATTATCCTTAGCCCGGTGTTGAGGGACAGCATCGCGAGGAGGCCCATGTAACCTAAAATTAAAGACAATGGGGCATATGTAATATCTATCAATCTCTATTGGGCCCGTGTGCTAGATTATGACTCGAAACCTCACCGTTTTAACTGTCGTCCATGAACATCTGCGATTCATGCGAACATCAGTCCTGAATGACAAACGTTCGTAAGCCCTCGGGTGCACTGCCTACCTTTGGAGATTTATTAATGTATTTAGAGAAAGGATTGGGAAAATGGAGATGTATGGGATAGGATGGGATGGAAATGGACATTTCTTGACATTGATTCATTGATAATACATTGATTGATTCATTGATGACAGGACATTGATAATAGATTGTTAGACTTGTTGAAAGCAAATTGTATTCATTGTCATTACGTATCTATCAGCGTTTCATTCGCATATTGATGTTGAGCCCAACCGAAAATGTTCAATCAAAATCACCGACAATAAGCAATTAACGTCAAATAGAAATTGAATATCTCATTAAAGTGTTCACCGCATGTTCGCAGGTCAGGTAGTTATTCCCAATTCCTGTTTTGATGAGTTATGGGAGGACGAATTCTGTGATCTGACTTTTCGTTCTGTATCTCTATTTGTAAACCCTATTTTTTTTATTAAGCTTCATCATTTTACCCATCATAAGCAACAACCCTTTCTCCAAATCCATTCCGACATCTCCAAAGGCAGACTTACTCGCCCCCAGATGCGCATCTGGAGGCGAGTCATCGTTGGTCATTTTGGACTGAAGTTGGCATGTACCGCGGATGTGCATGGGCGACAGTATCCACGATTACAACTTTTTTTCGCGTTCGTAAACAAGTTATTTCGGTGATTTTAAAGTTGATTTTCGTTACTTTAACTGAAATAATAGGTTTATTCTACAACGTTATATTTGCAGTTGACGCTACCTAACCGCTTTTATTGAAAAAGTTGATAACGAGGTGAAACGGAGTTTGTATTTGTAAGAACACTCGATTGGTCGATACTTTATATTGACCAATACAATACACAAAAGAGCGACGACGGGCAAGAGGTATTTATTCTCGACTCTCATTCATGAGGCTGTGAGTTCAGATCCTAATCAATACAATTTGGTAGACTCCGGTACGGATTTTTAATTATCGTAAGGAAAACCCACGTGGAAAATTATTTCCCAACAGTCTTCTGAGAGAGTATCTACCTTTTCAACATTAATAAAGGTAGTCAGGATCGTTGTGTATTGTCTAATATATGCACATACAGGGGTAATTAATTCTTGATGTAGATGAATAGTAGACACGAGTGTTTACAGTTAAGCGCTGATAGTTCTTTATCCAAAGTTGCATTTCAAATGATATCGTCAAGCGTAAAGCAGGTTTCCGTTGCTCAATTTTTATAAAAACTTTTATATCGCCCGAGCAGGAAGGATTCTCCATTTACGTTTTATCTCGATTCTGGCCTTTTATTTTTCAACGTTTCGTGAAACTCATTTCTACATTACGCTGACTGGATACTTTATCTCAAAACAAAAGGTTATTTAAAAGTAAACGAGATATAAGTAGCTATGCATTTTTATTGGCTATTGCTTGATTTCAAGTAAGTAGGCACCTAACTTAATTCTATTTTAATTAGTTATGGATCAAAATGCAAAGATTTTACTACATAACCTTAATTTTAGAGAACAGACCCAATTTGTTATCGTTTCGTAGCTTTTGTTCAGCGCTGTTATCCCGGCGGAAGCAGTGTAATTACCATGGTGGTTTTATTTCACTTGCCGCCATTGAAAACCCATTAAATTTTTAATTCCCTCGCGCCAGTGAAAGAGCAAAATGGTCGTAGTAAACCTATAAAACGACGTCTCTCAACACATTTCATTTTGATAGTGCTTTTTCATTTATTAAGGTTAATGTATTGTCAAATATGGATGGTGTACTGGCTGACATTAAAAGCGCAACAAATTTCCACAAAAAAGTAAGTATCATTGCGTATTTTAAGCCAATGTCTATCTGTCTTATGGCTTCTTGAGTTTTTGAGTTCTGTTGAGTCATTAAATAGAGATGCATAAGGGGATTTTTCTATTTTTAGATCGAACTTTTCCAAAGCTTCCATGGACTTTTATACTAAATAAGTGGGATTCGGATTGGATGTGGAACAGAAGTAACTTTCAGCGCAGACTTTAGCTGTGATTTGGAAAAATATTTTCATTTAGGTCTCGTTACAAAACCCCATTAGATTTTTTTGTGCCTGCATAAAATAAGTTTATATTTAAAGCAGCAATATAATATTTATGTTAAATACATTTTAAAATTATACATCTATTAGTTTCAAGACCCACAAGACTTGTTCCGAGTCCCTGCTTTGAATCAAAAGCTGTTCCTGGGGGCAGACTTTAGGCTAAAAGTGGAAACGTTCCGGTGCACTACGGGAAGATAGAGTAATTTTTATGCTATTATCTGTAACTTCTTCTTTGTTCTTTTTTCTTTGTAACTTATTTGTTTTTGGAGATATATGCGTACATTTTTTACAGTATTTTATATGTATAAGCTTTTAAATTTTATTAAAATAATTACCACAATTGACAAAATACAATATAATTAACTATATCTGTTAAAAGTAAGGCCTCTTCATTATTGCGTACTAGGTACTAATTTCCATCAGTTTCTCCATACAAATTCTGCAAAACTTTCTTTATCCTATAAAATTATATGAAATTACCTAAGAAAAAACATTATTAGTAGAACATTGGCAAATTTCGGTAACCGTTAAAATTTTAATTGCAAATTGTAATGATACATAAATATCACGGTACTGATGTATACCTCTCTGGAGACCATATATATTAGGAAGTCGGATAAGTTCGCGGCCTTTTTATAGTGAAAATAATAAAGACTTTTTTTTATTACATAAATATTTATTGAACTGAATATTGTCTATTTAATTCGCCATCCCTATAAAGTTTTTGGAGTTTCTGAGTGAAAAACTGATTTAAATGGTTTATACACGGATCTCTTGAATGTAATTTTGCTCCATTTAGAGAATTTTGTAAAGAGCGGAATAAATAATAATCCGAAGATGCTATCTATGTGTGAACTGTATGGAGGATGCACTAAAACTTCCCAGCCAAGGTCCATCAATTTTTGTATAGTCATTGTAATTTTGTATAGCCTTGTGGAAACAAAAATGTAAAACATGTCTAATTTTCTCCTTATTAACTTCTATTTTAAAATTGTTACAAAATATGAAAAGATAAAACTTTTAACTTGTAATTTCCATCTATCGCCATTACAAAAAAGTCAGCTGTCGTATATATCACGGTATATCACTTTCCCGCCAGTGATCGGTGTTGCCAGAAATATAGCGCACTGAAGTCATACGTTCAAAAAGGCCGCGAACTTTTTCGACTACCTACCGATTAGAAATATTATGCATGTTTAAAAAATTCATCAGAATGTACACGTTCTGAAATAGTCTATTACTCCTTCGATTTCCACTGTTCTGTTAGTTTTAAATATATATTTTTATTTATTTATGACATTTACATATTTTTATACGGTAATTGTCACTCATAATGTCGTTTACAAAACATCAAATTTACAAGTAGGTAGGTATACATAAGAGCATTGTGTGCTAACATCTGTGCTAAAATAATCTGTTTTAGAGCTGTCAGCTACTTCCCTTAGATCTATTCTTAGTACTAAGTTACAGCTATTTAAGAAACAGTTTATTCAGGTGGTAATTATTGTGTTTAATATGTACAATACGTTGCGTGTGTTTTAGGTAAGTACTCATATATCTGTATGTGAATGTGTGAAAGTGTGGTTTTAGACATTCGATTTTAGAAAATATAGCATTGAGTAAATAGTGTTTATAATTGAGTGTGAGTTGATGTTGTGTGTGTGAATAAGAGTTAAAACGTAGTGAATAAATCATAATGAGCTAGTCATTTTTAAAATATTCTCATTTAACACATTTAGACGTCACATTCATCGTGCGCCGCTTTGGGGAAGCAACACTAAATAATAATAATAAAATAATAAAAATAATAATAAAATCACTAAAATTCCCATAAAACTTTATTGTAGGTTCAGGTTTGGAACCTACTAATACAATAGAGAACACTTAAAAATGAAAGGATAACATCGACATTTACCTTAATAGGACGAATGACTGCCAGTTTATCTGATATAAATAATTATGTATAATATTAACCTGTCTACTATTCTATACTAACTGAATCGAGTATTAATATCATCAATGTAGGCTTGGCATGCTTAGCTATAAAATTATTTTTTTTCTTAAAGTTGATCAGATTTTTCTCATTTGAATTTTGTTAACTTAGTCAATTACTAAAAGTAGGTAAACGAAAGCTTACGTCGCGTAAAACGGAAAATTGTCTATGCATGTGTAATGTAATGTACATTTTACATGTAACGTAGCTTTCGTTGGTATTCCGGAGTTGGCACGTAAAGCGAGGTCTTAAAATGTTTGCTTAAAAAAATCAAAACAATTTGCATAAGAAAATGCAAAGGCTAACTAAATTAATTTTATAACAGCAGTGCATGCCAGGAAATAGTACGGAGCTAGTGTTGATTAGTCAGTAAGATATATGTAAATCAGCTCAACAATTTTCAAAATTAGTCGTTTCTCATTATAAAAATGGTATTAAATATTACATAAAAATCAAGATAATGATAAGCCGTTAAAACATATGTCAAGAAAAGCAATTAATTTTATTTTATTTGACCGGTAATTTATTTTAAAAACATGTAGGTATATAAAATACGTAAATAAATAATCGGTACGTGTATTATTGAAATATTATTTATTTACCGATACGGATTGTGGACTTTAAAACTGACAAAGGGTAGGTACAACAAAAACAAACCACCGAGTCTTTATCCTCTTAAGACAAGTAAAGATTAGAAAGGCTTAAGTGGGGTCTTAATATTTTCTTGTTTATATTCGTTACCTACTAACATTATTTGAGACTCGTATTTAACTGTTAAACAAAATTATACCTAAAATGTTGCCAAAAATGTGTATTTTAAAAGATAACTTTAAATTAAAACATAATACCATACTTCTACTTACTTCTTAATAAATAAAATAAAATAATAAAATTATTCCATATTTCTGGTCAGTACGAAACCTTCAAATTGTATAGATCTCATTACAGACCATTTAGTGAAAAATGGTCATTAACATAAAAAGTTCATTAACATAAAATTTAGTGGGAAATGTTGAACTGAGGCGTCGTCGCTTCGACCACCTGCAAGCGGCACCCAAGCTATTTGTAAGTAAAGATTTACTTGCTTTTTAAATCAGCTCCACAATTTAAAAACCTCCAAAATCAAATTTTACATTTTGGGCTATAAGCTATTACGATTCGAGGATTGTTACTACCTTGCATAACGTATCAATTTGGGTACCCATCGAGGTAATGATTTGCCCATAGGGATCAAATTTGTAGTTTTTTTTAATATTATGCAGGTATAAATTAAATTACATACTGAGAATATTTTAGGAAATTTGGGTTATGTGTAAACAATAGTCATCTTTTGTAATAACTACCTAATAAATGTGCATTCATTTTTTAAATGTTATGTTTGTAATTTGGAACGTCAGTAAATATACTCAAACAATACAATTTATTCTACAGACTACAAACTGTAATAAATTGAACGCAACCCCTACACGCTCCGTTATATACTATCAAAAAGCATTTTGGATAAATGTTCTTATTCCTAAAGAAATGATTTGTTGAAATGATATACTATACTGGCATTTAATTCTTAAAATAGCAAAATATGAAGTAGGTACCTACTCGTTTTTATTTTTATTTTTCTACCGATTCTTGCGTTATTATAAATTATATTTATATATCATAAATAAGTAAAAAGTACGTTATGACGTTCCATAAAATTGTGCTGTATATTCTAACAATAAATCACTCAGTGTATAATTTTCCACTCAAGCGCGGCATGGCCCAATAGGGCCACTAATACAATAGAGAACACTTAAAAATGAAAGGATAACATCGACATTTACCTCAATAGGACGATTTATTAATAGGCTTCGAATGATTATTACCAGTATTTATGATTACGCTTCAAATGATTACCAGTATTTATGATTACGCTTCAAATGATTACCAGTATTTATGATTAGGCTTCGAATGACTGCCAGTATTTATTATTAGGCTTCGAATGATTACCAGTATTTATTATTAGGTTTCGAATGATTTTAAAAGATAAAAATGGTATTTGAGTTTTCAAAATGTTTATTTTAGAACTGGCAAGATATTTAAATTAATAATTAATGCAAAAAATGCCCTACGCGAGAGTTTGAACCAATATTCTTTATGGATATAAAACGTTTTCAAGTAGGTAATTGTATATCCTTTTTTTCTATAGATTAATGATTATAGTCGTACCATTTTAACAGTTTACGATCTTTTCACTCATTTTACTTAATGGGGGTAAGTAATTAAAACATTTAGTTAAATTTAACACAAGAAAAATCGTTAAATGCCTTTCATATCTAGCTATATTTTCAATAGGGGGACAGGTGTTGCACGCGCACCGTGCAGAAATGTGATAAATGGGAATATTTATAAAATTAAATATTATTGCAAATACCATTTAATATTATTGAAAGTTAAACTATGTTAAAGTTATCCTTTTTAAGGGTTTAAAAGTTACTTTTGTCTTCTTTTAAATTTATCTATATCAGGATCACTTTTGATCCATGTGTCTGGTTAAGGGTTATTTATTTAAGGGTTGTTTAATTTCTTGTTTCTACTATTCAAACCTGGAGAGAAATATCTAAAGGTAATCGCATGATATAAAGGTATGGTAATTGCTGTACACAGGACTATTCAATTTTTAAACGAAAGTATGTAAATGTAATTTTTCCTTTAAATGTTAACGCCACATTCGATGATAGATTGCGGGATTGATTGCGGGTTTGACCTTTGATTTCATTATTTATTAATGGGTCGATTTTTTAAGTCAATCTCATTTAAAAAATATGTACAGTCTAGACCAAATTTGAGGTTTTTTGCTGGTTAATTCCTGTTATGTTTTCAAATACCCTGAATAAAATAAAATATGTGACTAAAATGCATCAATGTACAGATGGAATATATGTAAAACGTGCGCGCATTATTCAGATACAGCATTTCTTTTCTTATTGAAAGGAAGTACGTATAGCAGGAAAACATCGGTCGATATGTCGTTGATTTCTTATTCAGATTAATAAGTAATCATTATTGAGGTTATTGTTCGAATGGTCGCTAAGGTACATAAAGAACTTGACCCCATAATGGAGCGAGGCGTGGACGGAGAATACCAGAATGTAGCGGACAAATCGACAACATTTACTTACATGGCGGCACATGGCGGTCAGCCCTTGCACTACGCGCTAACCAAACAGTGAGTAATTTTGGATCACATGTGATTTCAGATAAGAGGAAAGTGAAGAATATGGTATACTTATCTTAACATACTATAGTCTATCAGTCTATTCGTCTTGACTTCACTTGGTCTTTCCCAAGGCTACATACAATTTTCCGCTTCTCCCATACAGCCACTACCCAAATTTCCTGATGTTATCGGTCCACATTGCTGAAGGGCATCCCACACTGTACTTCTTGGTACGTTGTCTCCATTTACGTACTCGTCTACTCCATCTGTTGTCGGTCCCGCAGCACATATGACCTGTCCATTACTATTTCAACGTGATCATTCTAACAGCTATTGTCTGTGATTTAGATGTGAAAAGATACTTCGAGCCTCTCGAAGTATCTTTCAATACTCTCTCCATAGAATTATCTAGTGAGAATTAAATGACCAATATAAAGAAAATTAAAAATTTTTGGTCACCGCACATAAATAACAATAACACCATGGAAATAGAGGTAAACATAATTTAATTCTTCCTTGAACAACGTAAAGATCTCAGGCGGTCGCGGCAGTTCAGTTTACAATCTCTTGTTCGTGGTATGAACGATATCGTGGACTGCATTATATGCTCATTATCCAGGAAGCCCCGTTGACAGGAGGTATAAGATACCTCACTAGTTCCTCTGTACCCTATGACGCTGCTCACGTCCCGCGGCTAATGGACCGACTTCATATCAAATTGCCGGCTCTACCGGACTTGCAAACACGGCCTAACTACCGGACACGTACTTTGGAGGTAACTCGCTCATTTGTTCACTATAACCTGTACCTACTTAGAATTGTTCAGTATATCTACGAGCTAATAAAATAAAGCATGAAAAACAAGAATGAGAACATTTTTGCTGAGTGGCGTTTTAGTAAGCTTTAGTAATTAGTAATATGTACCATACCATATGTTAGCATATGGTGTGGTAACTGTGTTGGTCTACTACGATTTAAAAAGTAAGTAACAATTTGTAATTAGTTACCCGGTTAGACAACTAACTCCTTAACGTCACGCTGAAACTCTATGTTACATCTAGAAGCTGAGATGTAGATATAAACCTAGGTCTAGCCATCTAGCCATCTAGAAGGCCCGTTAGCTGTCGGACAGAAATAGTTGTAGGTTTTAATATTCTCTGTATAAGTATTGGAAAATCGACCGTTCCAACAAATACAGACTCCCCTGCAGCTAATTATCAATTTACAACGTTGTTATCAATATACAACGTTGTAGAACAATATGTTTATTCAATTTCAATAAGGAATATAAACGTCACTCAACATAATAATAACTCGCTAAGAATGCTAAAATATTTAAGATCGTGTTTTTAACGTCAGCCAATGATTAGCGCTTAACGCAGTCGAACCCGCAGCTAGACTCTAGTTTATATATTTATATGTAGTTGCCGCGCAGTCATGAACCTATTATTTGTAGGACTTTTGATATATTCTTTACTTTTATAAATCGCTATAAAAGCATAGTTATGTTTCTGTTATTAGTTCAATGTCAGCAGTAATGTAGTTTTCAAGGCGTTTCCAGCTTTTTTTATTCTATACAACCCTCAGTCAGGCACACCTATGCTTTGGCCACTTATCTTGAAGAGTCTATTCGTACTAATCCCTCCGATTCGTAGTGAACCTTCGTCAAGCACACATCTTTATCACGGGTCGATACAAGATAGCTAGCCGCTTTTCATTTATTTTTAATTTAAGATTTTTTTTATAGGAAAACGGCTGCATACATGCCAAATTCAGTCCAGAATGACAAACGTTCGCGCGCCGCCGGAGGTACTGCCTACCTTTCGAGATGAAGGGAGGAAGATATAGGACTTTCGAGATATAGGATCTAGATATATTAGATTTGGAGGAAGGATGGGGAAATTGGGGAGATATAGGACAGAATGGAATGGGCTCTGGCATATCTCACTCACTACCGAAACACGTAGGTACGTAGCTTTAGGGAATAGCGTAAAGTGAGAAATGCAAGATAGTCTTCTCTAAAGGAAGGGTAACGAGGCCATTAAAGTCTTGAAGAAATTAAAAGAGGAAGTTAAACGAGGGAATTTCAAGCAGAAAGCTAAATAAAGAATTAAAACAGGTTTTTTATACGTATTACAAGTATACGTATTATAACCCCGAGAAGTGAAAAACACGGTAATTTAGTGTTTATAATGTTTTTCGCTAAGTACGTTATTACAGCATTGTACAATACATTTTATTTTTATTGTACCTAGGTTGTAATAGTACAGCGATCTGTTTTCTAACTTTATTGTGCTGTAGTCTGTGTCACTTGCCAAACCTTCTATAGATCTTTTTTTTTCTTTTATTTTCCGAATTTTATACATACATATGGTATCAACTAATACAACGTACAACGTAACAACTGAGATAATTGTCCAGTTAAGCGCCGGGAATGGCAAGTCAACATTTTGTTTAATTGGAAGTTTATTTTTAAACCACAGAAGTATTATATAACAGTAGCCTTACAGTGGTATGGAGAATGATGTCGCAAAAGCGAAATAAACTAAACAGTAACTAGAGCAACTGCAATGCAACTCAGCTAAATTAAAAAAAGACTAACTTTTTGAGATTCTAATTAAATCAATTGTTAACAATAAAACTTGACACTCAGTGAGTAAAATAAATCACTCAGCGTACTTAATTCCCATACACATTACGTAAAGTGATGCTTTCTTTACTGTGCAAATTAGCTTCATCAACTTTTTCTACCAGGAAAATATATTCGGCCGAAAGTGAATTGTGCTCTTAAGGTCGTGTACAGAGTGCTTTCATTTATCAAGCGCTACGATAGCTACTCCAAATTACATATATCGTTATTTTTATATGACTCTCGTAGTGCAGAGAAATTGATAAATTGGTAAATATATATATCTATATAATGCGCCCTAGCGCATTTGGAAAATATAGTACCATATCGTCAACGTCTTAATAGTGAATCTTTATTGCGGCATAGGCTGCATTCGGTCCTTGGAGGTATTTTTATTCGAGCGGTGATAGCCTAGGCACAGATTAAATGGGGGTATCTATATTCGACTTACATTCGCGTGATCGTGAGTTAAAAATCTCGGCCCGGAGCTCTGGGTTTCAACTTAAGTATGGATTTAAAAAAATGTCACTAGCTCGGCGGTGAGGGAGAGGCGGTTTTATGCGCCATTAGGGCTCCAGAATGACCTTATTATTAAAATAACAATAAACCTACTTTTCTTCTGTTCAATTAAGAACATACATGCAAAAGACTCAATGTATGTACGCCATTCCCATCCCATCTTATCCTATCCCTGACCATTTTCCCATCTTCAAATCTCTTTCCAAATCTCCAAAGATAAGTAAGTATCCGAGGCAACTGTTGATGTTGGAACTTCTGTGCTGGTGTTAAACATATTGCGAATTGATGTTAACAATTGCGAATTGATGCGAAATTGCGAATGTTCATTGGCGACAGTATCCGCTTACCACTAGGTCTGTCTGTCTACTTATCTGCCAACTTCTTTCTGCCAACAACTTTATTGTACGGCGTAGAATTTTGATTAAAAATAATCAAGAGAGTTCCTTGTAATGACTGTATCATGAATAAAATCACAAATATGCGACATCTCAATTTGTGTTTAGATCGGGGATAATTTACAGCCACAATTTAAACGGGTTTAATTTATTTTGAACAATATATCAGCTTATTGTATTAGTATTGTATGTATCAGTCTATTGCATCGCAACACCAAAGTTAGTAATGCTTCAGTTCTACTGAAAACATAGAATACTCAGCGATGTCGAGCATAAGAAAAGAACATAGAAAATAACTTAAAGAATGCAAACCCAAGAAAACTATAATCTTAATTTTTCTACTTTGCTGGCGACGCTACGAGCACAGCAGTTGCCCAGAGAACCAAGCAGTAGCAAAAACGAATATTTAATTTAAATTCAAGTTATTATCGTTTTAAAAGAATAAATAAATCTATTTGTACACGGTTAGCAGTTAACACCGCCGTCGAACCCGACCAACCGTTCATTTTTAATTGCGTTCTGTTAACTTTTGTCACAACTTACTGTTTCTAAGTCTTCACAAGACTGAAAGTTTTAACGCCTTTACGAAAATAAACTCAATACGACATTAATAATTCAGTATTAATTGTTGAAATGTGCTTCAAGTTGATTCCGCCTGAGAGCAGTGATTCGTTCGGTCGTTTTGTCTGTTTAGTTAGAGACAGCTGCAGCATAGAAATCGGGACGTATCGATCTGCCGTTTCCTTTGTACTACGTTTACACAAAGTACTTGATAGTTACAGAGAGGTATACAGATGCCTGAATCTATAGGCCTTCTCTATAAATAGGCATTTTACTTGTTTTGTGTCTAGTGTAGGAGCCATTCTTCTGTATTAAATACATATGAAGAAATTTCAAAAAACAATTTCAAATTTTAGAGCCGGTGTGATTTATGAAATGATTTTTAATTTGGAATCTTTCCAAAACAGTTCTCCATTGTCACGCTCCGGCTTCACTTTTGTAGGGTTACCATATTTTGTGATCCCCTTCCATTGTTTAACGTTTAATTGAGTCCGGATTGTGTTGTGATATGAAAATTAACAGTCGGCTTGGGATATTTTAAACATATTTTACTTTTGCGATTGGGTTATCAATGTGACTCTCAACCTCATTAGTGGCAAGGGAAGCCGCGAAGAGAACAAATAAATGGGTGTCATTTATATCTGCTACCCGCAATCCACCGTGTTTATTACCTTATCCCAGTCTTATAATTATTGTACTTTATTTTATAATACCTTTTCGCTTAATAAGCGAACTTCTAAATGACACTTTGCTTTATGTTATTATTGTGAACCCTGAAAAAATAATGACAGGTGTATCCACTGATTTGCATTGGGACTGAAAATTGGGTTTTGGTTTAGAAAATAATCAGGTCAAAAACACGTTTAAATAAAGACTTTTTTTTACCCATTTACAAAGTAAAATGTGTATAAAACGCGATAATTATATTCTTTCCTAATAATTGTACAGAAATTGTGCACACGACAGCATATAGGTATATAAATTAATTTATAATTTCTATTGAATACTTAACATCATTGCATTTATTTAAAAAATATTTAAAAATAAGTACATTTTTAAATAATAACATTATATTTATTTATGGAGTTCGTTCTATATATTTGATTCCTCTAATATTAGGTCACAAGAATATCTCGAAAATGTATGATCGATACTTACAATAACTTATGTAATAGTTGAGAGTACGAACAATTCTCCACACTTACACGTATCGTCTATTACCAGGTAACCACCTCACTTCGGCGAAGCCAAAATGAGGGTAATGTTTTGTTTAAAGTAAATCGTCGCGATTGGAGCAAGGCACGCAAATGGTAAATATTTCAGAGGCGGCAGACATGTCGGCTGTCCCGTATCAAAACATAGTAACAATTTCTTATCAAACCTTACAGGAGACCCAAAAGCATTCAAGCAATCAAATTAAAATAAAGAAAGTTGACATAAAAATTATATAATTTATTACACACTAGATATTAGTATTGGATATATCGCGCCCAAAACATTATAGTTGTCTCATATTATTTAGGATTTCTAGTTATTTATGAGCAGCATATTCATTTATTCATAAACACGAAAGATTTTATTTTGCATTGTTCGGAGGCTAGCTTTTTAAATAAAATTTTCTCACTAACATTTATTCCTAAATTTGCTCCTTAGTGAGTTTTGATATGGGGCAGCCGATATGTGGTTGCTGTACAAACGGGCGCGAATAAAATCCTGATCGTTAGTTTATTTGTTCGAGCGGTGGGAACACCTGCCTCCGCCGCCGGTGAGGCTTCGCTCACACGTCATACAGCTATTTACACCTTCTATTGGCATGATGAATTTTCAACCACTTTAAAAATCACCTCACATTGTTTTCGGGCGAAGGTTCCGTGAAATTATAACAGTTTACATTAGTTGATTATTATTGACTTTGTTGGACACTTTATTTTTAGTCAATAACTTTACCTTTGATACACAGCAGAGTACTTGACCGATAATTTTTTTTACGAGGCATATTCGTAAAGTAAGGGCCGTTTGGTCATTAAAAACAAAGTCTTCGTTAGAAAAATCTTTTATTCACAGTTTTAGTTTCCTACAAACCTACTTCACTTTTCCACATAATCGCCGTTTACTTCTAAGCACTTTTCGTGCCGCTGCACCAGCTTCTTTAACCCCTCTGCATAGAAGTTCTCCGCCTGGGAATTGAACCAGTTCACAACGGCGGTCGTGAGGTCCTCGTCGTTCTCAAAGAATCTTGAATATGGTGGTGAGTCCAACAAGAGGAAATTCATCAGCAAGGATACTAATTGTCAATCGTCGATCAGATCGGAGCTTTTGGTCCACCTGTTGAACGAGTTTATCGGTCTGAAGACGGCCTACCACTCCGCTTTTCATCATGGACATTAGTGCGGCCATTCTTGAATTCTCGACACCATTGTCTAACCTTTCCTTCACTCATTACAGTTGGTCCATAAACGAGGCATAACTCCTTGTGGATTTGAGATGCTGAAGATCCTTTTGAACACAAAAAACGAATCACGGCTCGCACTTCGCAACTGGCGGGATCAACGATTGTCGCGGACATCTTTGCTTGCATTCACTGACTAGGAAACGACAACTGAAACACAATAATGACTTCCGAGCCTTCGTAAACAATCAGTAGATAGCGCTGTATGCTTATAAATTTATTCAGACCCGCCAATTATTAAATATACGAAAACGGCCCTTACTTTACGAATATACCTCGTAAATTAAATAATATAGGATACTAGAACTCATCTTGTGCAACCAAAACCAATAACATCTTAAGAAATAAGAGATACACTTTCTTACTTGTGACTTAGAAGTTACAAATTAGGAAAAGATATCGATATTAAGAACACAGACAGATATACAACGCATATAATAAAGTATACCGTACCTATCATATAATAAACAGTTTAGTGATTTATACTTATTTTATCTGTCTACTTCTAAATTCAAATCTGATGTTTTTAGTTACCAAATTATTAGTGTTTAGAGAGTGTAAGTATTTCATAAAGTAAGTTTTTCATTTTACCACAAATTTTGTTGGTATAATTCACTTTTGTATTTTTTTTTATTGTACTGTATCTTTTACCAAATAACTAAATAAATAAATGAAGCAAATGAGCGACGAAAAAAACATCTCCCTTGACTTGGGTTATCCATCACATTTGACGAATTTTTACAATTACGCAATTAGTGCTATTAGCCATATTTGTGGTTTGTATAAAAAGACTTGCTAGCGACACAACTGGTCGGAATAGGCTGAATGAGTAGCGCTTGAGTAGGAGCTTAGCGCCAAGTTCGGGCACGCAGCGACGGATAGCTTGTGTTATTTCTCTATATCTGCAATTAATAATGACCCCATTCTTCTTTTAATCACCATATTTTAATGAATTTCTAAGATTCTAATGGTTTATTTCCTTTTACTTTTGAAATTTACCATATTTACATACATTATATGTATAAAGAGATTTAATATAATGTTCTATACATTTGAACGCACATATAGACATACGAGAGTAGGTCCAAATGTTTCCGGTCTGACAAAGAAAAATGACTCTCAAGTTCATGAAACTATTTTTATTTTTCAATATATTTTCCGTTTTATATGATATATATATGAACACACTTTTCGGATCGTTTAATATAAAAATTATAGCATTCCTATCCCAGTATAAAAATAATCAGAAGTTTTGTCTTCATCATCATTGGAAAATCTTAAGTCCGCCTTGGGTTTTGAGAACAAATAGTAATCACTGGGAGCCAATTTGGAACTATAGGGTGGGTGGCGAATTTCTTTGAAGCCACACTTTGAAACAGCAGTTTCTGCAACTACGTCAGCATGGACGGGTGCATTGTCAGCATTGTCGTGGAGAAGCCGCACACCTTTGTGTGCGAACTTTTTCCACGAAATTTCTACAAGCTCTATCGTAATTTTTCTATAAGGTTAGCATAATAGCTTCCAGTTACGGTAGTACCTATCGTGTTTTTTATGTCTCTAAGTAATATTCCTTGACAACCTCAGAATATTGAAGCCGTAATCTTTTTGGTGGACTGAGTCACTATTGCCTTTCTAAGCGGTGCTTCACGACGCCACTCCATCGAATCCCTTTTGGGAAGGGGATCATAGTAAAGAACCATAGTTTCATCTCCAGTAATAATTGACTCGAAAAAATTGATTTCATTTCTGTGAAAGGCCTCCCTAAAGCACGCTACTAGTTCACTTCGCTGCATACTGGAAAGAAGTTTTGGCACCCACCTCGCACTAACTTTATTCGTATGAAGATATTCATGAAGAATCCTAAGGACTGTTTGGCTGCTTTTATAAATACAGAAGAATCCTTGCTGCTATTTCTTTTGTCTTTAGCCGTCGGTTACTCAGAACTTCTTTCACTAATTTGATGTTGTTTGGAGTGAGTGCCTCAACGAGTCGACCGGAGCGAGGTTCGTCGTCGATGGACTCTCGTTCTAAACAAAGTTGCTTCCACCAATCTTTGACAGTGGAAAATGATGGAGAAGAATCCCCCGTACACATTATTTAGCCTTTGTTTGATGTCGGTCGGGTTAACACCTTTCTTTGTAATGAACTTAATCACGGTAGGGTTGAACTTGGTAGAAGGAGAGTGCATGCTGCACTACCTTGAAATGTACTGCATTTCCTACTTTATTGTATTTCCTCAATGTACGTATGTGTTTCGGTAGGCAGTGAGATATGCCAGAACCCATTTTGTCTGTATGGTTTACTGCCGACTTTTTATATAAAAAAAAGGTACCTATAATATTCCAGTTTAAACATTTTAAAGATTTTGTGACTTCTTGTTGTTCTAAAAGTTGAGAAATCAAAACTAACGAGGGGTTAAACTGTAAAAAATATACACGAATTAGTAGGATACATGACAATTACAATGACGTATAATTTTTTTTTAGACATCTGGAAATATGTCAGGCCAGAAACTTGGACCTCACTGGTAAAACTCAGAACGATTGTTTATAATCTGCACGAATCCCAATGAATTACAGACAGTGTGAATGCAGTAGAGAAATGCATTTGTGAAGTGACTGGGATTGAGAGTAGATTGGTTGACGTCGCTGACAATGCAATCGGTACCAAGACCGCGCTTCTCCGAAGTATCGAGACTTTTAAAATTAGATTTTCTATTCGCTTGTTAACTCCGATGACGTCTAATCTTCTTGTCAAACTAACTTGAATTAAAGTAACAGTTATCAGATTTCATACATAATTGTCTTCAAAATATTTTATTGAACTTTAATGTAATCTAATCAGATTGCTTTATTTATTAAACTAATGGAATCCTTGACTTAGTTCGCGTGAGTTTTAGAGTGATCCCCGTAATAACTCTATAATGGACCTGGATAAAAAATAGCCTAAATGTTAACCTGGCACACGAGCTATTACTATGCCAAGTTTAATTAAAATTCGTTCAGTAGTTTTTATGTGATGTGCGTTCAGACAGACAGACAGATAAACATTACAAAAAATATTGTTTTGGGTCCTACATCAGTCGTACTTTACACTGCAATCACTTTTGTCAAAAAGTGATTACAGACACGGCATTGTTACGATTTATTATAGACTAGCGGTGCCAGCGACTTCGTTCGCTTTGTAGTGAACTTTATAGTGATTCCCGCGGGATCTCTGTAATAGATCGGGATGAAATGTACCTTGAATGTTAACCCAACGCATAAACTATAACTATCCAAGTTTAATTAAAATCGGTCTCGTAGTTTCTGCGTGATGCGCGTTAAGACAGACATTCGGCCAGACAGACACAAAAATTCCAAAAAATGTTATCCTGGGCTCTGTATCTAGTACTTTACACTGCAGTTACATATTTTTAAAATAAAAAATGTACAGATACGGCTTTGTTACCATTTTATTGTATGTTAGTATTTTATTATTGGTAGGAGGAGAGTGCATGCTGCATTCCCACAGCCGCTGGACGCACTCGACTGGCCACATTACCCCTTCAAGGTAATCTCACAGAAGATTACCTTGAAATGTACATACTGCATTTCCCACTTTATCGTCTTTCCCCAATGTACGTACGTGTTTCGGTGGTGAGTGAGATATGCCAGAGCCCATTCCCACCCCATCCTTTCCCTCCCCATTTTCCCAATCCATTCCTTAATCTGTAAAGGTAGGCAGCGCATCCGGAGGTAGTCCAATGTTTGTCACTCTGGACTGATGTTGGCATGTGTCGCGGATGTCCATGGACGACAGTATCCACTTACCATCAGGTGGACTGTATGCTCGTATGCCGCCTTTTTTCTATAAAAAAAAAATATGTATAAATATGTATGAAGTGCGCGCCACGAGCAGGAATAATTTCGGTCACTGACATGAGATCAGCCAAGACTGGACGGAAAGCGATTTGTATGAAATCGTCGATCACCTACCACTTTACTAGACCCCTCATATTATTGAACCTTAATCTTTAGCGTGGCGCGTGCTTTAGAAGCTGATGACTTTTTCATAGAAAGAAGGTCGCAGACAAACAGCAATCCACCTGGTAGTAACTGGAGTGTCAACATACTCGTAGATAATCAGTCAAAGATGACAAACGAAATACATTTGGTTATTTACGAATCAGAATTTAGAAAAAAGATTGGGTTGATTGCAAATAGCGAATTCTGTTTAGAATTCTATATTGTAATCTAATGGAATAAGGAGTTTTTGCTAAACCCATTGTTCCATAGGAATGGATGACATGAAAAGTAAAAAGAGTAGAGAGTACCTAACGAAATGAGAGGCTTTGGATTGGATGGACGGGGTGGAATGGAATTGGGTTTGCCAATTTAGATAGTTCTTTCGGACAGTGACTACTGATTACAGAATAATCGTTCTATCTGACTTTATTTAACAGTTTGTCGAACGTAATAAGAATATTTATTATATTAAATGGTGGTAATGAATGTCCACTTTAAAAGGCCCTTTCTATTATTATAATTAACAATGTTTATTTACATTTCATTGTTTTATCTTGTTCATTCAAGAAGAATTCAATAAATTATATTTCAAAAATATTGTATAAAATATAAATATGAGTATTCAGAAACATATCAGAAACAAAATGTAAATAAAACTATTAAAAAGTAAGTAGGTGTCTAGCGGTGCCTAGGAGTATCTATTTTCGACTCTCATTCGTAAGGTCTTCAGTTCAAATCCTCGGTTCGTACCACTGAGTTTCTGTATAATATACGAATTTTTAAAAATGATCACTATCTCGGCTTTGAAAATTAACATTAAATTACTAGAAAATTAAAAATTTAAAGAAAATCTAGAGTACATGTATGCACCAATACGCATTGGGCTCGTGTGGTGTATTGGGATCGATCAATAATCAGACATTTGTTCTTGAATTATTAACTGTTAATGTCTTTGCATTGTCGGTGCACATAAGCGATACCTAACTGTAGCAGATTGCTTTTGTTTTGGCGTATAACGAAGCACGTGCTCGACGAGGAGCCGTTCGACGTGACCTGTGTTTCGCTCTTGCTAGGTAACTTAACTATCCTCATGCCACGTGTTCCTCCCTACAAAGACCACTGCTAATTCACTATATTTAATGGTTAGTATAATTAAATAAATTAAGATATTATGACAAGTCCCAAGCTCGCCACCTCAGTCTCAATCTCACATTTGCCTAATTTTCTAATCAATCTGAAAACATTTTCAATATGGGTTTGTTTTCCTCTCTAGTTATCAAATAAACCATAAAATTATTAGTTTTATATAAAACTAATTATCCTATTGAATAATAACTTATGAATATCGTACATAATCAACAGTTTGCCAAATGCCAACAAAAGGCGCGATAATTACAACCTCATTATTTTCCCTTGAGGAAATTCCAAAGTTTAAGATTAATTTAAAACTTTCTAATAAAATCCTTTTGAAGCTGGAAAAATGTTGGATATAAAAATTAATGTTAATTGAATTAGCGACGCCTCTAGAAAATCCTTCTTAATGTTTGCTTACGTAATCTGTATTGTCAGGTTTCACAACGCCAGGAATCCTCGTTTTAAAATTCTCTTTTCTGTGATGTTCACGCTCCGGTCCAACTAATAATTTGATTTATTAACGTTGGTTGTACGAGGCCTGCGTGCAACGTTCGGTGGGAGCGGTAGGCGGGCGCGAGGCTGACCGCAATACGGCCTGCGACGTCCCCGCTGTCACCAGCCTTCCAATTGACACCCATTCACGAACAATGCACGCTCCGGTTCCGAATTTGTTCCATTTAATAAGTCTCCATTTTTCATATAGCTGTGCATTGGTAACGAGAAAGGTCTCTGACTCAGCATAATGTTGTGGCCTCGTACAGCAGACCACAGCGCCCGGCACTAAATTCTGTACGTAACAGACTCCTCCAGCCAACAATCAGAATATTTATAACATAAAGAGTTTTTATCCCCCTGTTTCCCGTCGCATCATATCCCATCCAATCCCGTGTAATCCTGTCTTCTTTTCTTGATGTTACTGGAACCTGGATGAGGGTGGCGGGGTGTATTGGTATGGGATGTATCCAATGTCCGAATGATATAAGATTCATCCAGTCTTATGCCTATGTCTTATCTAGTCTTATCCCATCCCATGAAATGAGGGAAGCAAGCGGAATAGGCTGGTCTGAAATAGCATAACTACAGTCCCTATTGCCCATCGCTTCCTATTTGAACTTTCAAAAAATCCAAATCCTCATTTCTAATCTCCATAGGTAGGCAGCGCATTAGCAGGTATGCTAACGTTGACATTTATGGCAGATGGTAAGCGATAGTTTACCATCAGGTAGACTGTCTGCTCGTTGGTCAATTGGTTCCATAAAAAAAGATAATTCTTTGTGTATTTAGAAAAAATCTTATTTTGTATTTCTATAACATCCTTTACAATTACGAGTATGTATAGTGTAAAGATCTACACGTAGTTTTGGCGGTGGAGCGAGCGATAAATCCACAGCAGGAGTTCCGAGGATCTCCTCGTTAGAGTCCGACCTGGATGATTTATCGCCCGTGGCGGCAGGCAGCTACCAATCCCACCTCTTGATTAATTACCCCATTCGTGAGAAAACTATCGCCCTGTCTCTGCCACTTCATTTGTATAGAGCTTATCGAAGAGATATTAATCATTGTTATTGAGGCAGTCCGGGCAGTGTAGACTTCGCGTGGCAGACGTCGTTTCGCTTCGCCGTCGCGGCACACATGTGCCGAGCTACCGACATAGGTAGCTCGGCGAGCGTTCATGTATTATTCAAATTGTTCAATGATCGCCGGCTAAACCCCCTCGTTATCCGCGGTGCCCGCTACGCATTCTCCTAATGACACCATTTGCTGTGATTGTCTGAAAGCTCCCGAAGCGCCCGCTAACTGCGCTGATTGAGACTGAAAAATGCCCGATAGATTTCCCGCCCCAAAAAACAAAACCCGATTACGCCTCCAAAATCCGACTTGATGAAATTGCCTCCGCATTTCCCTCAAGTATTTCAAAGGAAAAGCAATAAAAGTGTCAATATCCTTATTACGTACGCTGAATTTATAGGTGTATACTGGTACTTTAGTTTTTACTTTTACTAGGGAGATTTTGAAAAAATCTGCCCTGAATTTCGAACTTTGGAAAATATTTCAGCAAATCTCAATTAAAAATGGCAATAAGTTAGTTTCATAGTTTATATATTTCTTATAAGTACACATGGGATATAAAGATTCTTTTGGAGGAACTGAAGAGCACATTTCTTAATAGATTGAAATAAAAAGCGAGACACAAATAGTTCCAGAGTTTCCATCTTGGTTAAGTTCGTAAATGGGTCCAATCGGTTCAGCAGTTTTAACTTTACGACGCTTCTCAAAAAAGCCCAAAAAATTAAACATTCAAACGATATGTCGCTGAATATGAATCAAGAACTATAAAGTTTATGATTCTACAGCTTTTGTCTCAACACTGTTTTTCTAAAACGGACGAAAAATACCAAAATTTACCTTTCCGTCCAATGAAATATACTCGTACGTTACTGGATTTTCACATCGATATGAGAGAATACAGATTTTCATAATTTGTAGTCATCGTTTTTAGGGTCCTCAATTAATAATGTTTTATTTGGAAAATGCCAAATAATAGTTGTGAAAATGAAACTTCTTTCAGGATTGATTCCCATATAGCAGAAGTTCATTGTGCAGATGGCCTCAAACCCTAGAGAATATAGGCAATATTTGAAACCTGATGTTTATTTCGATCTCTAGGGAAATCGTACTATCGCATCCTTTCCATATTAACAAAACTTTAATCTAACCGGCGGCGGTGAGTTCCGACGGGAGGCCGTATTGTAGCAAGGCTAAATTTTTGTGGCCAGTAAATTTTGTCTAAGTCCGCCTTGTGTCAACCGGCCAACGCCACCTTATGCTTCTAAAAAGTATTTTATACGTGTCACCTTTGTTAAAAACATATCAGACACGGTCCAGAGTATCCTTCCGTAGTGTACAACTGTTTGCTTATTCTGTTTGCAAAACAAATGAATTCTTCCCGGCGAATATCTCATCGAAATTTATACAAATCCATACATCTTTGAGTAACAACATACAGCCACTTCAGTTGCAGACAAGATGATGTAGCATATTTCAGTGACTATCAATAACGTTATTTTCGAATCATGGTGTGTCGTGGTGCTTGTTTGAACTATACGTTTTGTTTTTTGGCTTTGTATAAAAAGCGCCAGTACAGCTGCAGTGAGGGTGCAGCAGCCACTTGACGAATTGCGCGCCAACTGTCTTTGTACAGGGCCATCTGCGGACGGTGACACTGCTGTCTAGACGTCACTCGGACATGCTTTGTTCATGTTGATATGCGAGTTCTCCGAGAGCTATTTGTATTGTGCTGTAAGCTTGCAACGTGTTCACACGGATTATACAGCTCCTCATACTTGAATAGATGCATGCATGGCAGCTGTCCTATCTACATTACAGATGTTCCCAATAGGTAAAAAGGAATATTCGTGAATACAAATACGAATAATTTGCTTCACTATTTACGAATACGAATAGTACCTAATGTTCACACTTTTATAATTTTGTAGGTACATTTATAATTCAGACAGATGATTTTCAGTTTAATTTAAAATTAGGTACGTAAATGGTTTTAAAATTAACTTCGATCTTTAAAATTTTTTTTCTTTTTCTAAAAAACGTGTTTACGTTGATTTTTTGCTATTCGTTGATTATTCGAGTATTCGTTTACAAATGGCGAATATGAGTACGAATATGAATGCATAAAAATTGGCAAGTATTCGTCGAAACGAATACATCCAGTATGTATTGTGAACACGAGGGACCTAGAAACACCTGGACCTGGAATTAAATAATATTCTATTATTTATTTTTAAATCGTATAGGTAATGAAGAGTAGAAGAGATCATATAGGGCAGAGAATAGAGAACAGAGACCAAGGAACAGAACAGAACAGAACGGAATAGGATAGGATAGTATAGGGTGGAATAAGATAGGTTAGGGTGGGATAGGATAGGATAGGATATAATAGAATAAGACAGGATGTGATAGAATAGGACAGGATGGGATAGAATAGGACAGGATGGGATAGAATAGGACAGGATGGGATAGAATTGAATTGGGATTGGGATAGGATATGATCAAATGTAATAGGATGGGATGGGATAGAACAGAACAGAACAGAGCAGAGCAGAAGAGAATAGTCTTCTGTTAGAGAAGAGAGGAGAAGAGCAGAACAGAACGGAACGGAATGGAACAGAACAGAACATTAGGTTTAGGTTCTCTAATGACAATAATAAATATGACTTTGTTAAATTACTAAGAATGTCATCAGCATCACTAAGCACATGGAGCTTAGTATCAGCTCACGGAGCTCATAATTATTTATTGTCCATAGAGACCCTAAACCTAAAGAGAGTTGCTGCTCATTCAGTACCTATTTTCGATTGCTCATTTGATTATTAATTTATTTTAAATTATTTATTAATTCAAATATTTAAAATTAGCTTGTTTTATTGTTAACGGGGACCTTGTTAACGAGAAACCGACCCTGCCTTGGGATGGTTGTGACCAACACTGTATAACTGTGTGACCAACTGTCTGTCTACAAAGGATCAATGTCTCCTCTCCCTCTCTTTGGACTTCGGATATCCCAAGAATATCCCACCTTATCCTACTTAGGTCGGTTTCCAACTCCACTACATTTTCGTTATTTCGTCGATTTTGGCAGCCTAACCAAACCCGTTTGTTGCACCCCCTGCCCTACCGGCAGTGCCCATAGCCACTGCCGTAGCTAGGAATAGTAAGGCCGCCGGGAACTTAATACCCCTATTAAGTCCCCGGCGGCCGTCGTGTGTTTTGCTTCTTCACGGGAGGTCTATGTCCTAATCACCACGCTGGGCAGTCGGGTTGGTGATCGCGGTGCCTCTCGCACTGGTAATGCTGCTGCACGTCACCGGTCTCAGGTATTTGGGTATATCAAATGGAATGGTTAAACCGCCATTGATCGACCGTCAGAGCGCTCCGTCCATTATTCAGCGGAGTGTGTCGCTTGCAGGAGGTGCTTGAGTCCCGTGTGATGGTGATCGGAACCCCTTATACCCCTGGTCAGCAACATTGTGGAGGTATTCGGTATATCAGCGCGGGCGGCATATTAGGTTAAATAAGAGATACCTCTTAAAGATTAGTATATCCTCCCACGTCTACGCTCACGGACGATGAAGTCGAGACCTTTTATCACGACTTAAATATAGCAATGAATCAGACTATCGCGACTCAATTCAGCGTTGTTATCGGGAATTTCGAAGTGACAGTGAGAGTTCAAGAACACAGAAAATCGAAAGTGGGGCCGCACAGATTTGGGAAAAGGAACCACTGAGGGCAAAGGCGACATACTCGTATGTATGTATGTATGTTTCTTCATTTATTTACTAAGTCGCACAAACATAATGATACATTTTATAATTACACTTAATATTTAAACTAAACCATGGTACCCGTAGTTTACACTTTCAAGTGTTTCAAATTTTCAATGTTTCAAGAGTTCGTAATCAAGATTACGGAATTGGGATAATAGGGATATTTTATGTAGAGTATGTGTAGTGAATTCATTTGTATCAAACAAGTTTATCTGGAAGAGTTACTTCACTCTCACTGCTGTGTATCACTGTATTTCAGGAATAAGAAAAAATTCTATTCAACCACCCAATTTCTTAGTTCAATTCAATTCATAATTCATCAATACCGTATCGAATGGAGTAATAGAGATAGAGCGAATCAATACCGTATCGTATCGAATAAATAGATGAAAGTAACAAGTCTTCTCATATTTCTAACACCTCATAGCGCCGCTCGCGTGAACTTTATAATGATTCCCGCGCGAAGAGATTTATTACTAAAATATCTTCTTTGATTTTAAAAACCCTTTCATAAATCACTGTATTGCATAATCACTGTTTTTAAAACAAGTTTATGAACACACTTGAAACCTTTAATTTTTGTTGGCCAAATTTTTAGTGAAGCTACTTAATAGTTTTCCCTCAGTATTTCCTATTGGCGAAAGTTTATGAAACTCTTAACTTCTACTGAGGCGTAAACTACTGATAAGGCAGAGGGGATCAGTATCACTTTATGTTGCTATGTAATCAAATATGAAAGATTCACAAAAAAGCAGTTTCATGAACCAAAATTTTTTTTCATATGTGAAGTGATGTTTGATGTCTGATGTGATGTCACTTAAGCATTCCAATAAGATGTTTTTGGGGTAAAATACAATAAAAATACGATATATTCATTGCAATATTGTAATAGTCTCTATAATGATACTTGAGCAAAATAGAAACTCCTTAAACTCGTGATCAGGCATCGTCTTCAGCGATAGACAGATCGGATATTTGTAGTCCCAGCCAATGTTACTATAATAACAACCGAACGACAAAGAGAATTTCCACGATTTTCACATAGAAACCGAAATATAAAGGTCGTACCGTCATTAACAGGGATAAAAGGCGGAAACTCACATAAAGGAAAGCCGGAAGTATTTTGCCGATAGCTGGGGCCGCGTCGTGCACTACACGACAATCACTCATCGCACCATTATACCGAGGAAACTCCACCGAAATGCTGAAAAGTATAATCGACCCGAGACGCACAGTATTTACAGTATTTACGCGGTTGTTTCAGCTTTTCGAGTCACTAATTAAATAGGGACGTATCCTTCACAATTACCAAAAACAAAAAATATTAACATCTAAGTCAATCCAGAAATAGTCATGAATATTCATCTATTCGTAGAACAAAATCTTAATAATAGTTTCACTAGGCTTCATTATTCTATGGAGTAATTAAGTTTCAACAGCCCCCATTCGTAAGCAAAAAAAAAAATAAAAATGAAACTGATATTAGGACTACGGCAGGTCGGTACTTGTTAGAAATTCCTTGTTACAACACTGCAGCATCCCGTGGTAGTCTCAGATATGCCGCATTTAAAATATACAATAATCCGGGTCATATTCGTAAGAGGTATTATTAATACGTTCTAAATTAAATGCAAACAATACCTTTAAAAATATAAAAAACAACGAAGCACCACCTTGAATACGTGTTTTATCTTCTTATTTTATTGAAGTAGTGGCAATATAATAGGAATGAAGTAGTAGGAAGTGTGAAGTATACACAGTTTACACTTTTAGTCCCTCTTCATATTTGTTAACAGTTTAATATATATATATATATATATATATACAGGGTGTCCCGGAATGAATGGATAAGCCTGAAACACCTTATAGTAGAGCTATTGGGCTCTCAAAATAAAATACAAAAAAAAATCTATCCCAAGTAGTATCTAAGATATGTCATTTAGAAAAAAAAATCATTTTTTTTCACATTATTTTCCGTATCTCTGCACCACGGTTACAAATAAATGAAATCCGTCGGTTTTTTGGTGTTATAATATTCTTCATGGACTATACCAATAGATATGCAGTAAATAGTATAAATAGCTATTACACTTTTTTTTTTAAAAAAAAACTGACCTTCAATTTTCAGCATGAAATGCGGTGAATATTTTTTTTTTGTAAAAGTTCAAGCGTCTTGGGAGTAAAAAAAATGTATAAGGACCTAAGTGGCCAACTATTTTAAAAAAATGCGTGTTTAATACAGATTTCAAAATGGTATCATAAATCCTTTTACCTAATGTAAATACGAGGTTATTGCTATTAATGTTCAGAAGGAGTAAATTCGACTAAATTACAAAATTTAAAAAACTAGATCATTTCTTGTCTTAAACTGTACCTGATCCTAAGGGCTTCATAAAAAACAACGTTACACATTGAAAATACTTTATTTAACCTACTTTCACAGCGAGTTCAAGTTCAACCAAATGAAATTATTTTTTGATTATGTTTAAAATAGTTTCGTGAAGGTCGTGTACCCTTGATATTTGCTACCTGAGCGTGCTCTGCACTACCCCTCTTCATGTGAGACAATGAGAGTTTGAGTTAGTTGAGTGTGAGCGAGCGAGAAAGAGTAAAGTGTAATAAACAGCGCCGTTAATAAATAACTGGTAAGGTAAGCTTTTAGTGCGTCACTCGACTTGTTCGACATCGCATGTGTTTATTTCGTTTCCATTTCGCTAACGCACGTCACCCGGATTCCACGGTTGTTACTCGGAAGGAAGAATACCTGGCAGCGGTGTTGGTGGTACTAGCACTGGAAGAGTCGCTATTGTTGACATTGAAGAGACGGTGCTTGAGGAAATTGAACGAGATCCGTCTACCTCTACAAGAGCAATAGCACGACGCACTGGAATCGCAAAATCTATCGTGCACCGTGCATTGAAAAAAAATAAGTTCCACCCCTACCATATTAGACGCTTGCAAACTCTGCAACCGAGAGATTACCACGCAAGATTGCGTTTTTGCCGTCAGATGCTTGCGAAAATAGAACAAGATCCGCAATTTTTTAATAATATTCTGTGGAGCGATGAATCAACACTGAAGAGAAATGGATACTTCAACATGCATAATCTCCACAGCTGGCAACTATCGAATCCGCATCTAATGAGAGAAGACAGATCCCAGTACCAGTTCAAAATAAATTATTGGACCGGCATATTGAAAGGAAAGATAATTGGCCCATTTGAACTGCCCGGGAACTTATCTGGCCAAAGCTATTTGGACTTTCTTCGAAATGATCTGCCAAATTTAATGGAAGAGGTGCCCGAGGAGGTGAGAGAATCCCATTGGTTCCAAAATGATGGATGTCCTGCACACTATGGATTAAACGTTCGTGCGTATTTGAATTCCACATACCCAGATAGATGGATTGGCCGTCTGGGGCCCATTTTGTGGCCTCCACGTTCCCCGGACTTAAATCCGCTAGATTTTTTTTACTGGGGCTGCCTAAAAGAAGAGGTTTACTCCAAGCCGATTAGAAATTTAGGAGAGTTACGCAGCCGTGTCCGAGAAGCCGCTTCAAAAATTACTCGCCGGCGTTATGCGCGACTGCTTAAAAGAGCTTTTATTTGGAGATGTCGGGCGTGTATCAAAGTCGGTGGCAGACAGTTTGAGCATTTACTGTAAATGTACACGTCAAATAAAGTTTTATTAATGTTTAACATTATTTTTTATTAAACCCTTATGGTCAGGTACAGTTTAAGACGTTACTCCTTCTGCACATTAATAGCAATAACCTCGTATTTACATTAGGTAAAAGGATGTATGATACCATTTTGAAATATGTATTAAACACGAATTTTTTTAAAATAGTTGGCCACTTAGGCCCTCATACATTTTTTTTACACCCAAGACGCTTGAACTTTTACAAAAAAAATATTTACCGCATTTCATGCTGAAAATTGAAGTTCAGTTTTTTTTTTAAAAAAAGTGTAATAGCTATTCATACTATTTACTGCATAGCTATTGGTATAGTCCATGAAGAATATTATAACACCAAAAAACCGACGGATTTCATTTATTTGTAGCCGTGGTGTAGAGATACGTAAAATAATGTGAAAAAAAAATGATTTTTTTTTCTAAATGACATATCTTAGATACTACTTGGGATAGATTTTTTTTTGTATTTTATTTTGAGCGCCCAATAGCTCTACTATAAGGTGTTTCAGGCTTATCCATTCTTTCCGGGACACCCTGTATATATATATATATATATATATATGTGTGTGTGTGTGTGTGTGTGTGTGTGTGTGTATACATATTTCTTTCATTTATTTATTTTTACTTATAATTTTAGTACACACATTATATTTATTTTTAATATAATAAGGTCTTAACATGTTTATTTATTTAATAAGTTATTAAATATACATACTTTTGTCCGTGCGTCGCCAATGGCTCCACTGAAAATGGGAGCAGTGACTGATACATAGTCACAGCATATGCTGAGCTGCAGACCATTTCCTTCATCACAATTTACACATTTACGAATTGGCATTGTGGCTTTATTTATTAATAAATTAATTGTCCATTTTCTGTATTTTTCAGTGTTTGTTTCAGTGTTTTTCATTTATTTTCATTTCTTGTCTACGCTGTTTTTGTTATTGTTATAAATATATTTTTTGTGTTCGTGTACGTCGGAATAAAGATATGTCTTTTTTTCTTTATTTATAGGACTAAGGTGGAAATCTAGTTTACAGTCCACCTGGCGTTAAGTGGATACTGTCGGTCATAAACATTCGCTGTACATGCCAACATCAGTCCCGAATGACCTTTGGGGATGTAGGAATGGATTTGGTGAAAGGGATCCGAAAATGGGGAGGAATAGGACAGGATGGAATGAGAATGGGCTCTGGCATATCTCACTCACTACTGAAATGCGTATTTACATTGGGGAATAGGATAAAGTGGGAAATGTAGTACTATGAAAGAGGGGTAACGAAGCCAGTCGAGTGCGCTCAGTGGCTGTTGGATTACAGTGTGCCCAATGTCTATTTTCTAAGTCTATTGTCTAATAAGAAGAAATAAAGAAAGAAGAAGGTACGGGTAGTGGCTGGATGAGAAGATCTGAAGACCGTGTGTGGTGGCGAGACCTGGGAGATGCCTATATCCAGCAGCGGTCACACAGACTAATGGTATGATATGGTATTATCTAATAGAATCGTGTATATTTAAATATTTTTTAAAGAGTACCTAATTCCTGTCTGTAACTAATGAAACAGAGCCCTAAAACAGCAATATTTGTTATTTTTGTCCCTTTATCATGAGCATCTATCAGAATTACGAGGATATGGGATGAGGTTGAAATAGAACGAAGTGGGAAGGGACAGGATGAGATGGACTTCCCAGTCTCTCTGCTCGCACTTATTTCCGAAACACGATAGGTTTCAGACTAACTAACACTTGTATGTTGATAATATTAATGAGACAATTAATTAACCATACATCATAATTTAAAGTACGCATTTTATTTTATTAATGTTATTTTATTCTTTGGCACGGTAACAGTACACAAGCTAAAACTAATAAATAGTAACAGTATAGGATAAGGTTTCCTGTTTGTGTATCCATGATAACTGTGCACATATTATGTGCAGTTATCATAATTTGCGAATATTAATGAACAATAAATAACAATTTTATGACAATATTTTATAAATGTTCTGATTAGTAAGTACCAAAATGCCTTCCTTAGTGGGAATTTTATTCTGCCCACGTTGCGCTAATGGGGATTATATCGCATTTCTGCTGAGTTAGTTCCGATCCACACCGTTATCGAAATACGAATAGTTATTTACACGTGTCTATAGGTCAGAAGTATAAATAAACATCCAAGAAATTATTTTTAAACTGTTGTAATAAGCTGGGTACAAACTATTCACTTGCAGTAGAAAGTCAAGCATTGTTTAAAGTAAACAGTTTATTGAAATGAACATTGAACACTGAAGGCTCGAAATAAAATTGACAATCTGAGCGTTTGTTTTCGTATATCATTAATTGTATAAATAAACACTCTAAAAATACTAAATATAAGTTTTGCGGAATGCAAGTAAGTAGACACATTCTCACAGATCAAACCCTACTTAACAACTCAGTCAAAGGCCAAGCATTCGATTTTTGACGCGAATTTAAAATTCTTTAAACAAAGAAATCGTAAGAAATTGAATCAAATATTTCTAGGTTTATCTAATGGTCAGTAGAATAATGAAGAATAAAGAAGCAATGAGCTCTATAGACGTTTAGTAAGAGATAATGCTTGTGTAGGAGAATACTAATTAAATACTAATGCTCTGGTCGATGTAGTGTAGGCCAGTTTTAGAATAGCATCATCCCTTAGCGTGGGTGATGTGAACGGCGACTAAGGGTAAATACTTAACCTTTATAAATAACAAAAGGTGAAAATGTATTAGTTATATTAAAATATCAACATTGATATCCTCGCAACGGAACGTAGGACGGGGTGTTTCCTTCACATGGGGAACGGTTTGAGAAAATATAATAACATTGCAAATGATGTGCGAATTTGCGCTTCATGATGAGGCTTCATTTCCATAACGTCACTGACATAAGTTATCCCAAGAAAGGCTCACTTTATGCTTTTTATGGGAGTGCCTTTTGGGTTTTTGTGATATAAATGGGTAGGTAATTACCTAGGGTCGTCGCCGTTTATGTTGCCAAGCCTGTGATTTCAGTTAAAGCGACTTAGAGTGGGGATCCATCCCTAAGCGGAGTTAGGTAGAGATGGATTTTCTTAATTTTTTTATGCGCTTATATAAGTCGACTACAGATCAAAGGGAACTTTTTGTTCTATGTTCATCTATATGGCGACGAACAAAGTTTATTGTTTTATATCTACTTGTTTCACAGTTCTTTAAATGTCCTTTCTCGCATAGGTTTGCAATTTTTGAAACGCGGTAATCTATCTACAGACTAGTCTCAAAATTAAGTCATTCTTCTTAGTCTCTAAATTAGCCATTGATACTTTTCATAATTACACAACACTGGTTTAATAACAAAGTCCCTATACGAATAAAGCAGAATTGTATTGCTTTCACTTTCTTTTCAAACTCTGTTTTTTTTTAAACCTGTAACAGTAACAGCTTAAGGAAAGAGTTTAAGGACCAATTAAGCATGAAAAGCTTTTTCCGGTTATTTTATTTATAGAAACCCCATTTGTTTTATACATAAACAAATAATAGTATACCTACTATAATAGGGCTCGGTCAAAGAACCCTCCTCTTTTCATGTGGAAAACGAAAGGATCTTTGCTAAGCAGAAAAAAAAAAGTAAAAGCTATACGAAGATTAGCAGTGAGAATAACACACATGTACATATGTGTACAATCGCTCACACGAGTGCAGATAACAAAGTGAATCAGTAAGTAGCGTCTGCGAATAGCACCCACAGAAGGAGGCTTGCTGTGTAAGTTTATACCTTCGTTCGGCTTTGTGCCTCGGATAAGCTGTCAAGGTATTCCCGAGTACTTCGACTGCAGTTGTATACTCACTGAGAAATATTTAGTTAAATTGCAACATGCACTATTCAGTTTTCTTTATGTTATTAACGTTAATCGTAAGTAAAGAAAAATATAATTTTCTTTATTTTTAATTTGCCGCGTTACAAGCGCCTTCGTGGTGGACCGCGAACATAGATTTATATTTTTGTAAACTATGATTGATGTTTATACTTTGACGTTTAACGTGAACAAATTATTAAAACTGATATAAATATTGTAATATTAGAAATAAGAATCGACATTGCGATTAATAACATTAAATGTCGTTTCTTTTATTCACAGGTAAAGTTTAGTTATAAGATATGTTAACATATTGTAATTATAAAAAATATGTAACGTAATAAATTCTTTTATTCACAGAGAAACTCAATTGTGTTTTGATTATCAGTGTCGATCCAAGTAATTAGAAAATATCTTTACAAAACGACATTTACTGTCTGAAAATGGAAAAATTGAGTTTACGTTTCAAGCAAAACCAACAATAGACGGAAAGTCAAACTATATTGTCATAACCTCAATTGTCACGTAAGAGGACAAAGCATTCCTGATTCCTGAGGAGTGTCAGGCAGCATCACTTCACAAACATGTTTACAGCTCTAAAGCATATGTTACATTAAAAAATACATTGAAAAAAAGACATCAAACTAGAAGTGTATGGATAAAAATGACAGAGGATATACTACAAACATACTTTGATGAAGATAGTAACGTAGTCTTTCAGGACCATTTCTTAGAGGAAGTTACCCAGGAGGAAGTTGCAAGGGGTGGGCCCCTATCCTGATTGTATAATCGTAACCAGCTCTTTTATCGTCCACAACTGGACATGAGCCTCCTTATGCACATTGGCTTATACATGAGAAATCTATGGCTTCGAAACGCCACGCTGGCTACGCGGGTTGGCAAGTCTAATATTTTAGTGGTGGTGTGGCGAGTCTCAGGGCTTGTTATTCCTCACGACACCCACGGGAGATATGTTAAAGCTGGCCTACACCACACGGCCAGAGTGTATAATAATATGGATTAACACCTCACTTCATATTTCATATTCCTCATGAAAATTTTATAATGATTCTCACCGAAACCTATAACGGTCGGGATAAAATATGTTCTATAAGTTGATCCAAAAAGTAAACTATAATTGTATGAAATTTCATAAAACTAGATGCCTCCAGTATTCGTAACGTCTCCAATTTTTATGTAACGTCTGATTTTATACATGCGAACTAGATGGAGATTCCCGAGAGAACTTTATAATGAATCTGGATAAAAAGTACTCTAAATATTAATCCTGCACAAGTTTTGTTAAAATCTGTTCAGTGGTTTTTGCGTGATGCGCGTTCAAACAGAAAGACAAATAAATTCAAATTTTTAGTAATAATAATAGTAATTATTATTTCAAACATGGTTTGAAGCCATCTCGTCTCTCCCCTGGTAAGCCAAAATGAGGGAGAGACGGTATAACTCGCGGCGGAAGCACAGTCGGCGGGGTTTCAGGACCCCAGGGAGAGAAACCGGCGGACGATACGCTGTATCGCCCTCTACATCCTCGCTGAGAGCCAGCCGCCACGGAACCCCAACCATCTCAGGTTGGTCTAGTAGTCTAGCAGCTAGTGGGGATTAACCCGTTTACGAAACACACGACTGGGATGATTCAGTCGACGTCACGCTCCACATGTCGTTGCTCTCGTGCGCCAGGTCGAGATACTTTCTTTTCTCGGTTTCAGCTTTCACGGTGCAAAGATGATTTTGTGACTTTGAGGATGATTTTAGGGTCTGTACAGAGCTTTGAAGTACCTTTCGTGCAGCTTTTTCTCCCTGTATTCGCCCTCTCGATTAACGGTGTTGGGCACCACAGGGTTTTGCCATTAGTCAACGGCTAAGGGTAAGGGGGTGAGTCCTTTGTCACTCGCCACTACTTCGCCACGGATTCCATCACCCGAAGTCGATGAAAAGTAGTTTCGGAGATTGCATATCTCACGGTTATACAGATGGTCTTAACGTATAAGAGGTCTCGACCGCCGCATTTCCGCGGGATGTACAATCTCTGTACAGAGGATTTCGGGTGATGCATCCCGTGGAGAGTCATGGTTGTGCGGACTTTTCTATCCAAGTCGTCCAAGTCTGAGACCATCTGAATATGCCAAAGGTGTACATGAGAGCGGTTATAACCCAGCCGTTATAGGCTCGGATATTATTAGTGCATAACAAATAGCTGTTTACTTTTATCAGACGCTCATAAAATACCTCGCAAACTGACTGTTTCACGTCCACCTTTTTAACACCTATCGATTCGGACATGCCCAGATAACGGTATGTTTCTGTTTTGGAGAGAGTTTTTAGCTGATTGGAGCCGACCTCGATACCATCAGAAAGAGCGACCCGCCCCCTCTTCGCATGAAGCACGAGACCACCGATATGTGAGACGTAATATTGACTGAAATCATCCCAGTCGTCTTGTCCATAAACGGGTTAATCCCCACCAGCCTCTAGGCCAACCTGAGGCGATCCAAAGGCGGATTTCCGTGGTGGCTGGCTCTCAGCGAAGATGCAGAAGGCGGTGCTGCTCGATATCGCGCGTATCGTCCGCGGGTTTCTCTCCCTGGGGTCTTGAACCGCGGCCGACTGCGCTTCCGTGAGGGGTTATACCGTTTGCCCCCCATTTTGGCTCACCCAGGGAGAGACGAGATGGTTTAGAATCATATTTTAAAATTATTATATAGAATTATAGTAATTATGAAAAATGGTGTAAAAATTTAAATTACAAATGGCAAAAATTATTAAGTCGTCAAATAATATTAAACTATCCTCACCGGCACGGAAAGTTGGCCACGTGTGATTTTTGCTGTAGCTTGCATTTAAATAAATTTTCTTCAATAAATTAAGTGTAGGTGGACTCGATATGGGTCCCTTTTATTTTTTTATAACTTTTTTGAAAGATTACCACAGAAATTTAAAGTTTATTAAATCCACGCACTTTTACACAAGAAAAGAATTTATAACACTCAATTTTAAAACACTAGAAAATGAAGAGTTTACTAATTTTCTTTATCGTCTATACGTTTTAGTATCGGGTGTTTCCTCCTCTGGCCCCGATAACAGCCTGAATTCGATCTGGCATGCTTTGAATGAAGTTTTTGACATCAACTTGCGGTATGTTTTCCCAAGCGTCCAGTACTGCATTTCGTAGCTGATTGACTGTCTGTGGCGGGTTGGAGCTTGACTTTATCTTTCTTTTGAGTATGTCCCAGATGTGTTCTATTGGATTTAAGTCCGGGCTACGAGCTAGCCACTGCAAGTTCTAAATACCGACCTCTTGAAGGTACTCATTCACGCAACGTGCGACGTGTGGGCGTGCATTATCGTGCATTAAAAGGAATTCGTCGTGTCCAGTGAACCCCGAATAAGGCATAACATGATCCTGAAGGATCTCCTCGATGTATCGAGTTGCAGTTAGCCGATTATCGACGATAACCAACTCCATACGACCGTCGGAATTTATTCCTCCCCAAACCATTATGGAACCTCCGTGAAAACTCACTGTTTGTGTGGTGGTGACGGGTAAAAACCGTTCTCTTCTTCTCCAGGCTCGTTCCTGACCATCTGGAGCACGTAAAGCGATTATGCACTCATCTGTAAACACTACTTTAGCCCATTGCTCGTGGGTCCAGTGTGCATGGTCTCGTGCGAACCGAAGTCGAGATACTCGGTGCTGTCTGAGAAGTTGTGGACCGCGTGCTGGTCTCCTTGATTTAAAATACACTTCCTCCATGCGTCTTCTCACTGTACGTTCGCTAACATTCACGCATCTCGCGATTTGGAGCCGCTGGCGGATCTCAACAGCGGTAAGATGGCGGTTTCTCAAAATTTCCAGGGCAATAAATCGATCGTCCCGGGCTGATATGCATCTTATGCCTCCACTGCCTGGTCTGCGGATGTAGTGGCCAGTCTCCTGGTATCGTTTCAGGGCGTACTGCATTGATGAACATGGTACATTAAGCGCGATAGTTACCTCACGTTGTGTTAGGCCCTGATCGATTAATGCTACGGCTTGTGCAACCTGAGCTGGTGTTATGGGCATTTTGTTTGGTTTTAAGGTACCTCTGAATATTGAATTTAAATTACAAAATCACGAAAATACAGTAATCTAACGGTACACTTTTCACAATACCAAATTTAAGACTTCAACTTCGTCGCTCAAATTATCAAATTCAACTAAAAGTTAAAAGAAATGTACACTACACTCAAACATAATGAATTACCCTCTTGAACTAAAGGTAAACATTTTTTCAACATACCGCCATAACAAACATTCATTAGAAATACTTAAAACTTTATTTATCGCGAGATAAGCGCTTGGCCAAGATTCCGTGCCGGTGTGTGTATTATTGAATTTGAACTGCTGAAACTCTCTGAGGAGCTGTGTATGTTCTATCAATGATTCAAAAAGGTATAATATACACCTCACTGAACCCGTAACGTATGCTTAACTCTATGCCAGAGCACAATAATAAGCTGCTTATGTATATTAAGAGAGTTTTTTAAACTGTTAACTACTGACGGTATTTAAGTCCAGTTGGTTAGAGTCTCATTAATTCAAGTATCCGTACAGAATCTCGACAATCTTGCGCTAAATCCTTTATAATGGGCCCTTTGTGATTTTTGCTCTCGGTACGCCCGCGCCAGGCGACAATCCAAAACGAATTATCATCTCATTTAGTGCATCCATTTCCGTGAATATAATTATATTTGTATTTTTAAACCATTAAAATCTTTACAAAAACCTTTCCTTCACGAGAATGCCAAACAAATTACCTCAATTCAGAGAAGGTCGAAAATCTACGAATTATATTTTTATATGGAACTGAATATTAAAACGTACTATAATACATTTAAAATTAGATTCTAATCGAATTTGCATTAAAACTGTGAAAAATATACCAATTAGCTTTCTGTACAGTGTATTGGCCGTGTAGTGTGGGCCCTTCGCTGCCTTCTTAATTAAAGATTTCTGCTCACTTACGTATTATGTATTATTTGTTATAATAGTGTGTATGTATATCTACTTACATATGATACATATGTATACGTCTGTGTTTACATGTTTATGTATATATATATTATTTTTATTTAAATTTATTATGTATGTATGTATGTTTATTATGTGTTTACACTAAAACTGCATCCGCGTTCCGTTTTCGTTTGATCTGGTAGTGGACTGGTAGAGAATACCGTGAGGCATTAAGTCCGCCTTTGTACAATGAGGTGTTAATAAATAATAGCACAACCACATTTCTCCCCGTGGGTTTAGTAAAAGAGATAACAAAGCTACCACTACAAGCCCAGAGGAACTACACCAACTCTAAAAGAGTGGATTCGACATCTTACTTGGCCACCAGAGTGACGTTTTAGGGCCCCTCATGCACAAGACGATGTTCACGAGGAGGCCCGTGTGCATCAGTGGACCACTAAAAAGGACTGATTACGGTTACAGTGTACAAAAAGAGAACGTCTACGAACTAATTAAATAGAAACTCAATAAGTGACATTGTTGAGGTCCAAGCAGTGACTCTGAAGATCGGGTAAAGTGAAAACGATTTAATAAGCAAACGGACCCTGTTTTGAGGAGACATTCGGTAAAAAGAGAAGGAAATTGGTTAACCTCTCCCAATAATAAGGAAAATTGTATCGACGTAATTACTTCGCTAAAGGAAAATGTTTGCACGAAAAAGTATAAATCTCTTTTAAATTCCCCAATTTTCTTGAGTTAGATGCGTAATGAAAGACAATAATTTCGATAGCGCATCCGACCGTAAAGTTTTCCCGAGTGTTGTCTAATGACTGGCGAGGTTTTATGCCATTTGCTGCCGAACCATAAAAATGTTAATTCAACCGTGCCAAAGGAACGGAAAAGGTCGTAAATACAAACGCGTCTTTCCCGGCATCGAAATGACTTGTATAAACACCAAGAGCTATAAACATAATGTGTATATCGCTTACGTAACTTGTAACAATGGAATATGCATGCGCAGACGAGACGAATCTTCGAATGTTTGCATTTGATATTGACACGAACTACATATACACATGTGTGATGTATTGAACAAATGCGTAATGTCAATATTTGTCGCTGTATAAACTCTGGATTTTAATGTGCTTTGCCTGTTTGAGAGTATCTCGGAAGTGTGTAATGCTTCCCTAGGCGACTCACGTAACTTCGAGTGGACGACAGCGTGTCCCTAGAATGTGTAAGAAGGGGTTACGGTAACCCGAAGATACGAGTTATTTGAAAACTTACCTGCAATTCAAAACCTTACTATACGTGTGTCTTAGAGTCGCAGAATACGACTTTTACTTCGTTGGAACTGAGAATAGTGTGTAATTATTAGTTCACACACTGACATCTATGCACTACGAATATTTTCGTAACCTATAAGTACAGTCACTATCTCTGTATTAAGAAAATGTATTGTAATATAATTTTGAGGGGGAGAGTGCACCCTGCAATCCAACAGCCACTGAGCGCGCTCGACTGGCCACGTTACCCGTCTATCAAAAAACCTTGAAATGTACTTAATTTTCCACTTTATCCTATTCCTTCAATATACGTTCGTGTTTCGGTAGTAAGTGAGATATGCCAGAGCCCATTCCGATCCCATCCTATCTTATCCATGTCCTCCACCACTTCGTCTGTTTATAGTATTTTTTTTTTTGACATTAATTGATTGTTTGAGTTTTGATATTTATTCTTCTATTTACGTTTTTTTATTATTTTTTTTGACATTTTTAATTATTACATAAGTATATGGACTAATTTGTTAATTTAAATATGTTATAATTATTGTAGCACTGTTTAGTTTATGTTAACATTATTATTATATTTGTACCCCAGAAATGGCCAGTGTGACATGTCCTCTTAATTATATGTTCCATCCTGGAAAACCAACTCACATTATACAAATAAAGATTGATTTTTCCAACCCTTACTTCAAATACATTCCTATATATCCAAAGGTAAGCAGCGCATCCGGGAGTGTGGGGACCTTTGTCATTTTGGACTAAGGTTGGAATGTACCGCGGATGTCCATGGGCTACGGTATCCATTTACCATCAGGTGGGCTATATAAAAAAAAATACCTATTCTTGTTCACTTCTTTCTGGTTGTTGTTTATGTTTGGAAATTCTTTATTTTATAAATTAGTAAATACATGTTATTAATCTAGTTACCATAGCTTAAATTACACCTATATTAAACTGATAGCGTTGTAGGTACACACCTTAAATAATTATTAGCATCTTCGTAAAGTCTTATTTCTGTAAATAACTTGACGACTAAAATTACATTTCACTTTAGTTTTTGGTACTTTTTTTGACAACGAAATAACATAATCCCTCACTGATCAATTTTGATGGTAACTGCACCATCTCGTTTACGATCATATGGTTGTGAGAGAAAGTGCATAATTGCAACGACACCCGGGCCACTTCGGGCCAGAATCCTTTTAGATTTGAAACAATGGTTAATCACCGATTGACTCGCTTTGAAACTGTTTAATTCTTTTGAATCTTTAATAAAAGACAAAGCAACTCGACCTTCAGAAAATTAGTTTGTAAATGCGTTCGCTTGTAATTAAAACATTAGTTTTTACTCCCGCCATAAATCAAGCTCATTTCAAATTTATACAGGGCTCGCGCTGGCTTGCTAATCTTATAAATTATGAAAAACAAGGAGAAAGCTATAAATTGCAATTCAGATACCCGACACGGGGTGTAACGAACCACACTAAACTTTCTGCCGGGAACCTCACCGTCTTATTAAGCAACGAGATACTCGTACATCACATTTCATTCCTACTGGTTATTTAATTAACCGTACCAAATTGTCTCATTGTAACAAAATACTCTAGTTGTGCCAGTAAACCATGTCCAAATTGTAGATTGTTAGTTGTCCAGAATGTCTAGATAATTGAGGTGGAAAATTTGACCGCTCATACTTTTTTGCGACCACTGTAGGATAATGTGACAAATCGTAGATGTACTTTATATCCCCAAAATAAAATACACTAATTTCTCTCTCTCTCTCTTTTCATCGTGATTGTAGAGTCAGCCACCTTTACTTTTGACGCTCCACATATATAAAGGTATATAACTACATACAATAGTTATAATCAATGATCAGAATTTTCTTTTTCACTTTACCCTGTCAGTTATTCGTATATAATGACATTTTATATTATTTTATAATTACAAGTATTTATATTTTTAAACAGGTGCTCCGTAAATATGAAGTTGTTGTCGTTACGCTACCTACTTGTGTCACTAGCTCTTGGGGTTAAAATTACTTAGTCGCAAAACCAAGGTCCGCAGTACAAAACCGTTGTAAGACCTGATGCCACATAAGCTTATAAGACTCGAGTGCTCACTCAGGAAGAAGAGTAGAAGTTAACGGTCTTCGAAAGAAAAGTGTTACGAAAGATCTTTGGACCAATTACAAGGCGAGAAGATTTGGATGAATATTGTGTCAGGATGAATTACGAAGTGGAGGCCTTGATTCAGAATGAGACGGTGGTTAGTTACTGTAGGGCACAACGACTAATATGGGCTGAACATATTATAGAGAAGATGCCTGAGTCACAGCGAGGAAAACAAATTGAGAAATGAATGGAAAAAAATATGGACAGATACTGTTTTGGAAGACCTTGCTAAATTAGGAACGAAAACCAACCTGGAAGCGAGAGGCAGATGATCGTACTAAGTGGGGGAAGATAATGGAGGATCCTAAGATCCACCAACACTTATAGCGTCAAAGGAAGTAAGTGTTATCAAGCTACAATTATTATTATTTACTATACATATTTTCCATGTAAACCTTTTGTAACGTTTGCTCAGTTGGTAGGAGGTTCTTCAGGAATGAATAATAGCCAGTCCTCACTTCAGCAATTTAATTTATAAGTGAACGTAGGTAATAAGAATAAAAAAACGCTGAAACGATAAACTTATAAAACTAGTTATGTATTAAGAAGGTAAACTCTGTAAAACCGGTCTATTAATAAACTATTTACTCTAATAAGGTGTTTTTTATATATTAGTAACTATACAGAAGAAGTGAAATAAATGGCAGATGCATGCGGTTAAAAAAAAAGATGGCGAATGAATAGATAACATTAGATGTTAGGAGCGAATTTGAATTTTGGTTTTCATTAGCGGCCAGTTCGTAGGGATTTAATAACAAGAAGGACAATATTCTTTCGAGTATAGTCGTTTATCAAGTATTGTTACACCTTCACAAATGAATGTAGATAATGGACCAAGGATTAGCAAATTTACAAGTTTTCTACACTATAGGCGCAGTACGCAACCGTGCTCCAATGTTTGTCATTCAGTCGGAGATCTTTCGTCGTAGGACGACACGCATACAAAGTCGGACATTTCATCCTCTACATTGTAATACAACAAGGAAACTGAAATTGTGTCATACGAGAACAACGTATAGGTTACCTACTAGCCAACCAAATGACACCACTATGACAGACAATAACAATAACTAGATAATAATAATGTTGACACTTGAAGATGTTCGCCGTTGGTGGTTGGATGAGAAGAGACGTGGATCGTGTGTGGTGGTGAGCCGTGGGAGAGACCTGTATCCAGCAGTGGAGAGACACAGGCTGATGGTATGTTATGGTTGGTCGATGAAATTAATGTTGATAGTGTTAGTTAACTAACTATGGAGTGTTAACCTAGCATCAATTCTAAATAAGATTCTAGATATGGGTTTTCCTGATGCCATTATACCTCCCAAAAAAGCATGGGGTGGGATAAGGAGTCAAAAGTATAAAGGAATTAGTATTCAATTTTCTTCCTTTATACTTTTCATTGAATGATTTAGGATGGGATCGAATGGGAATGGGTATTCGTATACATATATCTCACTCAATAACAAAATACGCACGTACATTAGGGAATAAGATAGCATTGGAAATGTTGTATATTTTACGATAGGTAGTCTTCTGTAAGAAAGGTAACTTAGCTAGTTGAGTGCACCCAGCGGCTCTGAGATTGCAGCTGCACCCTCGCCTTGTGCTCACATATGCTTCAAATTCACGAGCTTCGAAGCACGAAACACTAAATTACTACTCAAGTACATTTTTTTAATTATCAGTAGTGCAGTGAAGGAATACGCATTGAGGAAACTCGAGTACCAAAGAATTGAAAAAAATCATCAGACCTCATTGGTATTGCTTTGTGGATTGCGACCCCAAACCTAGTTGAGTTTGCGACTCATAACATAACTTATTGGGGCACTGAAGCGCACAGGCCACCTCTCATCTCGTAAGTGTTAAAAGTTTGTTATAATCTATTTCAATACTTTATGTTTGGGACTTTTATAAAACTGCCTGCGAATATGTGCTTGCTTCCGTGTCGCAAACCAAATCCATTTTTCGGAGATTGTAAATTTTTCTTGAAATGTTTCACCTGCTCCCGGGTACAGTAACTGCGGAAATTCAATTTGAGTTTTGCCATTTTACCCGCACATAAGTGACTACCGAGTACATACATACATCTGCGGTCGTCTCTAGGAGGATATATAAGATTCATACGTAGGTATCTTATATGTCAAAATTTTTGGGAATCATACTGGCAGATTTTTCCTGGTATGTAAACCTATGTAAAGTCTATGTAAACATGTGAAAAGTTTTCCTGAAACTTTTATTATTTTATTTTTCTGTACGAGTGTCGTCAATGTTAATATTAACGTGGATTGTGGAGTGTGTGGATATTCACAATGAATACAATTAAAGGTTATTATGACATAGTCAATTTGCGGTAAGCTGCAGTTTTGCTATCTATGTATACGTAAATATTTAATTTATTATATTTGTTGAAAATGTCAATGCAAGCAAGGGTTATGAAAATTAAATTGCCTTATTTATTGCATGAATTTTCTTCCTTAGAAAATTCATGCAATAAATAAGGCTTTTTCGAAAGGGACTTGAAAAATCTGCATGCATAAATTACTTGGATTTCTGCCTATCTTCGACGGACGGAATTTTATGGAACGTGGAGTTGGCAGCACCTGTGGCCTGTAGGCCAAATGTCGTCGGCCCGATGCTCATCCATTCAAATTTATTCACGAGTTAGGACGCCTCGGGCTCTCGCTTGACAACGCTCTGCAGCCGCGCCACCCGTGTCATATGCAATCATTTGAAACAACACCCTACATTTATATTAAATCAACTTCGGACGCTTTTTCGGAGATTCACAAAAAAAAATTGAAAACAACCTGATTTGCGAAGAATTTAGAATCGACGGCTTCCATTTAACAAAGGCCTCGTCCAAACCCGCATCAAATTAAACCTGTGTGACCCTTGAATCCAATTTAACTCTTCCACAGATAGCAGCGCACTCTCGTAGAGGGCTGTGTATTAATAATTTATGCTCACATAAATTACGAAAACATTTTCCTTTCCTTTAGTATACACAGCAAACATTATATTATGACTCCTAAGAGGACTGAGCTACGCAGATGATAATTCACTAGCAGTTTTGCAAGTGAATAAATACAAATATACAAATACAACAGAGTAGAGTGATAAAAGGGATAACAGTGATAAAAATGATAATTGCTAAACATAATTTGTACTATAAATATTTACGTAATTTTCAATATTATTTTAAAGCTTTTTTCACATTATAGACTCGCTTCGCACTGCATTACATTACCACCTTTAGTTTATAAATCTGTGGCCTGCATTGTATGTAGCCTTCGGGATTTTAATGCATATATATGTAAGTCTGCAATTTGCTGCCAACTAAAATTGCAATTTGCAGCCAGTACCTATTCAACAAAATTCAAAGCCATTGTAAAAATTACTGTGTTTCAACGCAAGACTAAATTGCATTGTCCCTGCAAGTTTTCCCACACTTCTAAGTGATTTACTACCATTATAGAATTCCATTGAAAAAACTTAATCACGTCGTGTAGAAGACACCATATGGTCGCTGTGGCCGCCAACCATGTCCAAAGACTTAAATGGGCACGTTGTCGTCACAGTTGGAATGCCTCTACGTGCCGGCGCCGGGGCAGCCTTGCTGCGCGGGGAGGGGAGCCCTCCCGCGCAACCTGCTGCCTCTGTCACTCCTCGCAGCCAGTGCCTCGCCCGCGCCCACCGCGAATGAATATGTTCAACGGCCATACGAGCCGTTTACATACATATTACGAACAGTTTTGTAATAAAAAGACGTGGAATTGCGAATTACGAGTGAAGCGAAAGTGCAGTGATGGTTAGAGACCGAGTGATGTGCTCGCAGAAATAGATAAACGAGGTAAATTTGCAATATTTACAAGAATTGCACCATTGAGTTTACACGAATATACCCAACAAGGGCAAATTCAAGTCAACGTTTATGCAGTTAAATCATAAGACTAAATCACTTTTAATTATTGACCTCCTGAATCACAACAGAGAGCTATATTTAACGAATATTCAAACAAAATATTTATATTCAAACGTAATTTCGAAACAGGTGTATCTGATTCTATGAATGAGTATGCTTTAAGTGCGAACGACCGGTTTGTAGCTTGCATAACAAAAGATAAATAGAGTAGTGTGCCAGTGGAACCTGTACCTTTGAGTACATTTTCTGAGTACTAAGAAGTTGACCGACGCTTTTACTGCTGGAATAATGACATCATCTCGTAATATGTTCGCACTACACCTACACCCACATCACACGTGTATTAAGGTTATGGTGTGGTAAAAATATGACACATTTTGCTAGTAGCATACTTTTAAAATGTAAAGGAGTATATTATGAAATTCAATTTAAGTAGATGTATTGTAACTCAATAAAGAGAATATGTAGATGATTTTTATGTACGTGTTTAAATGCAATATTGAAATCAAATATGTATCTCTTCGAAATTGGTTAGTTATTAAACGTAACCAATTAACGTAAACACACGTACGATTTTATATACACACGTACAAGTATAGATATGAATGTTTCTACATGGATGGCTTCGCACATTATCGGAGCCGGCGGAGCACGAAGCACGTCGTTAGGCAGTCGCTTGTTAAAAATAAAATTATACAATAAATTTAGCACCCCTCGCCTTGATTACTTTTGCGCGCGACACGATCGTAACATCTATTACAGATTAAAATGCATTTAAGGTGAGGTTCTGAAGAGCAGGCGGGTTAATACGCTCAGACAAATAATCTTGCAACTTCTGATCAAAAGTTATTGTTGATACTTTAAACTTTGAGTGATTCATATTAATTTAACTATAGTTCTTGGCAATGATAACTACAATACGAATCGACTATGTTGGTACTTATCTAATTGTTATAGATTCTGTAACGCTCTTATTTATAAGGTTACTTGAAATTTGAAATATTTTCTTGGAGTACGTTTGTTTACTATATTACTTTTGGCCCTTTGAGGGAAATAAGTAATGTGTGTCATAACAATATCAGAAGATAAAATAATTGAAAATAAGTTACTAGAATATAGCGAAGAATCTACTCGTAACAAGTAAACGCTCATGAGGAACTTGAATTTATGCATGAAACTGTGTTCGCGTTATTTTACTCAACGCTCCCCTCCCTCCTTTGAAAATTCACTTTTCCCTTCATGTTTCAAATATATTCCGGAAAAGAACCCCGACGGTTAAAATCGTCTAACCGGTTTTTAACGGTAAAAACCGGTTAATGAAAGAAGTAATTTATTTTATATTCGGTAATACACGCGGCTACGGGGATATTGTATTAAACTATTGCAGATTTTCAGTAAGACTGCTCACTGGTTTGTGTTTTTATTTCTACCTTTGAAAAGGTAATTAGAGTTTTTTAACCGTCGGGGCTTCTATCAAAATGTTTGATTTTCTCTTTTTATTTCAACTTTTTAGTTAAAATATATAATAATAAGTAAATTCCTACTTGTTATTGATACAAATTGCTCTTGTATTAATATTTATTATTATCAATGAAATCCCACCCCACCCCACTTTATCTCCAGGTAATATAATGCAGGAGACACCATATCTCATTATGCTGAATATTTTTCATACGTCAGTCGCGCGCGTGATAATTATAATTCGCTATTATCTGCGTTACATGTCAACATCAGTCAAATATGACAAAAGTTGATTCGTCCACAGATGCACTGTCTACCTTTCGGAATTACGAATAAGGATTTGAAAAGACGATTGGGAAGGAAAGTGAAGGGGATATCTCATATCACCCCGTCCATCTTGCCGGATCAATCCACCGGATGAGAAAAACAAGACGGGATGGCATGAGGTGGGAAAGGAATCGACTTTTGACAACTTTCCCTCACTTTCCCTCACACGTTTATACATAGCGGACTTCTGTGAGAGTGAGAAAACTCCGCCAGTCAGACACGCTCAGTCTGCTGTAACACACAGCATCGTCCTCCTCTTTGTGCTACAACTGTTCATCGAACTAATAAACATCGCCAAAAAACACGATAGTTCTATTGTCAAATGAATTCATGAAGTTCCCTTATCCACATTAGGCTCCAGCGTCAGACGCTGACAATTATTTGTAAAGTATACATCTTTAACTATTAACAATACAAATACGCGTTCGAACAAATGCATTAATTTCCAAATTATAATCACGTTTGTACACATCAATCTTCCGTTGAAATGACATAACACGACCAGTCGGGCGCACCCAGTCGGCTGTGCGTTACAGTATCATTCTCCTGTATGTACTAGAACTGTTCGTTAAATGAAACATCTCCAAAAAATAGTCGAAACATCACCATTGTACCGCCATTGTACTGCCATTGTACCATTGTCAAGGAGTTCCTTTACCTACCTTCAGCTTCAGCATCAGATGCTTTCGGTTATGTGTATAATATACACCTTTTAACTATTCACTTCAAAAAGACGCATTCGAATAAGTACATTGGTTTTGAAATTATAAAGGATTACAACTTTTAACTTGGTACAGCAGCGCCCCTGTTGAGTTAGTAGAACCACAACAGCCATCCTCAAACACACTCCAAGGTACAATTAAACGTTTATAAAAACCGCTGCAAAATCCGTCCACCCAGAGCAACAGAGAATATCAGAGAAACGAGGTAACAAGTGGGTACATAAACATACTCGTACATACATTGTCTTACCCCAAATGCATACGAGTATATCATCTCCGTTCCTTCGTGGGTAAAAATTGACGAGAATATTACTGTTGGTTACACTACGTTTTCGTTAATGGTTTATTTAGCCTGGTTCTATTTGGACTTTACATAGGGCCCCATACATGCTCTAACCCCCCCCCCCCCCCCCCCCCCCATATAGAACCTATATGGAACAGTTTCACATTATGGAGATGGTTTGAATTAAATTAAAGTAGGTATATGGAATCATTGACATACTGTAATGTTGTAAAGAGCAATGTAGTACACAGTACCTAATACAAAGTAATACTCACATAAGCGAAAATACCGTACATTGTCGACTCAGATCCGCAAAGCAGTGAGTTTCAAACGTTTCGTGAGCCCATACCTACCAATAAGTTTCTAATTTAAGTTTTTTTTTTTTCAATTATCGGCAGTGACGGAAAATATTGCGAGCCTACTCACAATAGTGTTGTGTAGGATTAAATCGAGATTATTGGCAACCCATCGAGCGCGGCTGTCAAGTTCGAGCGTTCTTCTATGGTGGTATCACGTAACAAACAAAATTATAAAGTGCATCGAAAGGTTTCATTTAAGGACATATGGTGTCGGTTGACACATCTCTTCCTTATCTCTTCCCATAATAAAGCCGCTGTTACAAGCAGTGAACAACTTCACCAACTCTAAAATAGTGGACTCGTCAACCCGTGGCGTTTTAATGCGTGGTGGATTACAAATCGAAACCCTTTCGTGATTGCAAGGAGGGGCCTGCAATAGGGCCTTGTAGGTTGATATCATTGTAATCGTATGTTCACTAAGGCATCGGTCACATGGGGTCCCTGCGTCGCTGGCCGCTGTTACCACCTAGCAAGTGTGAACAAGCGACCTCATACAATTATTGGTGTCCGACGACTAAAGTTTATTTATGTATGTATTTCAAATCTTGTTCGATGTGATAAAATTATTGAAATTGTCAAAGATTCTGAATTGGGGGGCTGTGACTTTTGTAGTGTTGTTGCCTCGCCTAAGGCTTGTCACCACACACGATTTTCTGATTTTCTTTTCTATTGTTTAATTAGAGCGTGTTTACACCAAGTGTAAGGGTCTTTAAGAGTCTTTGAGTCCCAGTGTGAACATCGAAGCCAAATTCCAGTGACATTTACACTCGGCGGATATTTCGCTATAGCGTATTGAGCAATTACTGAGAGTCGGTTATTAGGTGTAACGTAATGGCGTATTATCTATCGGTTTAGAGTAAACGCGAAATCCAGATTTATGGAAAACCTTACACCGGACGTAACGCCGCTTACAGTCAGCGCGCTGACATTACGCTTGATGTGAACACACGTTTAAATGCTAAACAAATAATTGTAACTGACCTAAACTTATAGTTACAATGAAACCTGTGCAAGTTATTTAAGATCATCTAGACACGAAGGTGTCACTACTCGTGATTGAAACACTTTGCACATTGCTTTTTACATTGAACTCGTAAAATTAATAGATTTACAAGTTACGACCTATATATTACGTCTAGGTATATAGTTAATTTTAGATAGATAGAAATTTTATTTCGTAGACTGACCGTAGACACAAGTGATCGCATACATAACAATTTTATCTAAAATGTTTTAAACATATATAAGCGAAGCAATCAAAATTAAACAAGGCGATAAAACTGCGCGGTCCCAATGTGTGTCGAAAGGGCATCCGTCTTAAAATCTGTCTCACATCTTCTGGAAATATGTTGAATTGTCGTCACAACCAGCCCTTTTTTCGTCCACTGCTGGACATGGGCCCCCTCGTGCACATTGTCTTGTGCATGAGGGATGTATAGCCTTAAAACGCCATGCTGCTCTGGCCAAGCTGGTTGACGAGTTCACACTTTTAGAGGTGGTGTAGTTCCCCAGGATTTGTGGTAGCGGCTTTGCCTTTTACTATACCTACCCACAGGATTCACGGGAACAGCTGGGGTGCTACTATTCTAAGGCCGGCCGACAACACACAGCCTTTATTGTATAGGTATCTATCTACTGCAAGCATAAAGCATAATTTGTCATCAAACAATTTGCAAGAAAATAATTTATGTATTCAATTCTTAAAATATCAGATAACAACACATACACTAAAAGAGTTGTTATAGTAACCATATGTTGATGATGATGTTGTAGGGGGAGAGTCCATGCTGCATTCCCACAGCCGCTGGGCGCACTCGACTGGCCACGTGACCCCTCTCTCACAGAAGACTACCTTGAAATGTACTGCATTTCCTACTTTATCGTATTTCCCCAATGTATGTACGTACATTGGGGAAATACGGGGAAATACGTGTTTCAGTAGTGAGTGAGATATGCCAGAGCCCATTCCCATCCCATCCTCACCCTCCCCATTTTCCCAATCCATTCCTTAATCTGCAAAGGTAGGCAGCGCATCCGGGGGCATGCCAACGTTTGTCATTCTGGACTGATGTTGGCATGTATTTATTTATTTATTTATTTGCAAGATACACCAACAGCATTTACACGAAAAAATACAAATGATAAAAACTTATAAATTCAAAATACCGCGTGCAATACTTTAAAAGGTCCATACAAGTTCAACACAGAGGCATGCGAGTATGATACAATACGAGCATGATTCAAAAAAAATAAATTTAAATGTGGATGTACATAAATCCGATTAAATAAGGTTAAATTACAATTTACTATACTATTTAATTAAACAAATGAAAAAAATACAAAACCAAAAGTGCCCGACTACAATTTACGTGGAATTTTGCGTTTAAAACTTGCCAAAGAATCATTAAAGATGTCGATGTCATGAGAATTCAACTCGTTATAAGTATTCAGAAGACGATTTAATGGTGAGAATTTACCCAGGTTTGTTTTAGAAGGTAGCGGTACTAATTACTTGCTTAAAGGATATCTTGGGATAGAGCAAGGAACAGCAAAGCGAATCTGGTTTACCACTTCAGGTATTAACAAGGCGCCATTTAATATTTTGTGCAACAAAACCAAGCAGGAAACCTTCCGACGCACTACTAACGTTGGTAATCCGAAATGAGAGAGTCGTGTATAGTGATTAGAACGATATGGGCATTGGCTGTCCTTGTACGCAAGAAACCTGGTGAACGCACTCCTGTCAGAATGGACTTTATAGAATGGACTCCATATTGGTGCTGCATATTCAAGACTGCTACGTATCACTGCGTTATACAGACATGATAAGGTACGTGAATCCCTGAAATCCGCAGAGACACGCTTGATGAAACCCAACATTCTCCAAGCTCTTGTGCTAATTTTGTTGATATGATCAGTAAAGTTTAGCTTGTAGAAGTACTCCAAGATCACTCACCTGGTTGACCTGCTGGAGATTAATGTTATTGAGTATGTAAATAGAAGGAACTGCATTTAATTTCCGAGTGAAAGGCATAAAATTGCATTTAGTGACGTTTAAGAACATTTTGTTCTCAATGCACCACTCATGAATAGCGTCAATATCATGTTGCAGAAGACGCACGTCCTCAATATTATCTATTTGCCTATAAACCTTCAGGTCGTCAGCGTAAATGGAGCATTTACTGTATTTGATAATGATACCTGATACCATCAGATGGACTGTATGCTCGTCTACCGCCTTTTACTATAAATAAAATAAAAAATAAAGAATACGAAACCATCAGAACAATTTTTTTTTGATAAGTAATTATTGTCTATATTCTCAGCAAATCAAAAAAGTTTCATCTAAGTAAGAGTATGTTTCCAGAAAGACGGCTCCAGCTACTGATTGGTGCTCCTTATTTTTAATATTTACAAGATAAAATCGCTAAATAAATGTTACATATGTTAAATAAATAAATGTAAATAAATGTTTAACGTAATTTTCGTAATAATCTATAACAATATGTGATTCGTGATCGTGATTCTCAGATTCACGCATAATAATCATCGATAGTGAACAACCTTTCATGACATGCATTTTTCTGCAGTAATTTGATAACTCCTTGATCAATCAAGAACAATAATCATACGTCAACTGTAATTAATTTAGATCAATATAGTTATTTGATATTATGACGCCAGAATGAATAGACATATATAAGTAATCAATGCGAATAGATTCCAAAATATATTAAGAAATTCCTTCAAGAGAATGAAATAAAATTCAATTGTCATAGAAACAGACAAAGTTAATAATAATACCAGATAATCTTGGTAGTAGGACATGACGTAGTATTCGTTATTACTTGGTGTTGCTAAAACACGCCGGTAAACTGTGGCTCTGTGTAGATACCTGTAGATAGAGTAAGCAGTTAACAATAACTAATCACAAGATTAGTAAATAATATGTAATACATAGTCACTAATTAACTAGATCCGAAACAAATAATTGTCCAAATGAGAATAGAACCGAGGACTTTTTGCACAGTAAGCAGGAAAACTACCATTTTGACTAATAGGTAGTCATTTAGCTAATTCTCGCCGTGCTTTTTCTCTAAGTTAACTAATGCACACACAGAAAAGAATCTACCGTACTACATTTCCCATTCGTATTTTCAGTGCACGTTCGTGTTTCGGTAGTGAGAGAGTTTTGCCAGACAGAGTCCATTTCCCATCCCATCTTATAATAATAATAGTTTATTTGCAAAAATGACAGTATACAACAAGTGACAATTTTAATCAGATGCTACACATTCTGTAAAACGCTGTAAAACAGCGGGCAAAAACTATAATAAATTACAATTAATTACAATTTAAACACAGATTTATTTTTATTTAAAAGGAATATTAAGCCACGCCCCCAGGTCTAAATTATAATATAATTAATATTTATATCAAATACATAGTGAATGTCAACATAATTATTTTAGCCAACACGGCAGGCAGCGTTAGGATGTATGCATCCCGCAAACAATAAAAGGTCAAAGGTCATTGCTTGATTGATATATATAAAAGAAATGTCAAAAATCATAATGTATCAAGTAGCAAAAAGTCTTATTGGCAGAAACTCGAGAAGTGAAGTTGAGTTTTTGTTTGATTATTGTAAAAAAATTGTATTAGGCGTTTTGTGGTTTAATAGCGATAGTTTAAACTTCCAAAGTGTTTTTCGTTCTTGGTGTTTGCAATAATCAAATAAAAGCATGGGACTGCGTTTTTCATGTGCTTCTCAGGTGTCTTACGTCAGTAAACCTACTATCGATTTACTGGGCGATCCGTAACTTTCTTCGACGGGATTGGGCTTAAACTTGACTTCAAAATAAACTTCGAAATTGTTTATTACGAAGATAACTTTGCAATGGCAGAATGTGCTAATTGCACCATTGCCATATGTGTAGAAAAAAAAAGTAGCAAAATTTCAAATTATAATTATAGGTATGTCAGTACTGGTATTCGATCTCTGTGATTAGTACGTTTGGCTTGTAAGTATTAATATAAAATATGTCCTACCTTCTGTATCGTATCCCAGTGAATGGAGAGTTGGAATTAAAAAAGACCTTTATTCCATTATACTCTTGATCCTCCATCGCCCCAAGGAGTATAGGAGGTGTAATTGGACGAGGGAAACTCCTCGTCACATTAAACTTCTTATTATGATTTCCTAACCCTTTTTCCAAATCTATTCCTAGTTTTTGAAAGTTAAACGCATCATGAGGCGTGCTAACGTTTTTCATTCTGGACTGATATTGGCATGTATCGAGGATGTCCTCGGGCGACAGCATTCGCTTACTACCAGATAGTGTCTACTTGTCTACCAACTTTTATATATAAAAATAACTATTACTTTACATTCGCTTCTGTTGTCTTCTTATCACATTATATTTACTCCCCATCCTATCCCACTTAAGGGAAGAATGGGGAGTGTAGTGGGGTGAAGAAAACTCGTCATACCGTTATATTCTCTAATCTTCAGTCTTCTCAAAGTATTTTTTGATAATCCATTACTAAATCCTCGAAGACGATGTTCATCATTCTTGACTGATGTTGGCATGTATCGCGAATGTCCATCGGCGATCAGTCCCGCCCCGACGTCCGTCCTGATATAATCCCTATTTCCCCATTCTTTCCAATTCTTTTCCAAATTCACTCGTATTCGTAAAGGGGAGCGAAGCTTCCGTGAACTCGCCGATGTTTGTCATGTCGGCGTGTATTGCGAATAATTATGGACGACAATAGCCACCTTCTTTCGACATAAAAACGTTTTAAAAAAGTAGTAGGTAAACCTGTTAACATTACGTAGACATACACATATCAACACTGATTTGTTCCGATAGCTGCCGAATAAAGGTAAAGTTAGGTTGATTTATTTGGCGGATTTGTCATAAATTTCGATTCGATGACCCCTTAACTTAATTAATTGATCCCTGCTGGTAGAGTTGCCAGATATAAAATCACTTTTTGCGAGACATTTCTAAAGCGAGTCCCATTTCAAATTTGCAACAAAAAATAAAATCTCACTAAGTATCACTGTTTTTGACATTTTTTTCCCAATCAACAACTTACTACAAAGACCAAAGTATTAAGTTTCATAACTTGTGATTCATAAGTATTTTGCGGATTTGAGCCATCAACAATTTTATGTGATTGCAATAAAAATTGAGGATTACAATATTTTTTTATCAGTTTGCATTTCCGGGAGAAACTGCTTAAATTCCTAGACACGGGATACCATAACAAATGACGGCACAATCCCGGAAAACCCGGACATCTGCCAGGATTGCCCTTGGCTACAGTCTTTCAGTCACCGATCGGTTAAGCATTTTATTAAAAACAAATGAATGACCGCTAATTAAAGTATCAAAATTGCAAAAATGCATTTAAATACTGCTGCAGAAATCGTTAAATAATATTGAGTACTATTCTCCAAATATATTTTACTAGAAATTTAGTTTTTTTATCCAATTTATCAAACGTATGGTATCGTAAATGAAAAAATGAAACATAATTGTAAGAAGTACGTAGGTGCATGTGAATAAGTGGAATTCGTTATTTACTTGCTAATTGGTTACTTAACAGGAGAATCAATTAGCAATTTGGATATTTTAGTTCAAACGATTCCACACGGAAACACAAACACAGAAACTCCTAGTGTGGAGTATTGAGTGAGTCTTTACTTATTTATCAATTTCTGTTGCCAGTGCCAGCGTGCTTTCAGATGTTCAACGAAAGTGTTCAATATTGAGTTATTTACTGCGATATACTACAACGGATCGCATCGCATCCGAAAACCAGTATTAGTTTGTTCGTGAAATTCAAATGATAAACGAGACTGAATTTGAAAAATGCTTAGCTATACAACCATAACGTAACGGTGTTCTGTGCCGGGCTACGGGGCTACTCGCTCCGCCATCGATCTTCGTCGCGTCAGTGCCGGTGATGAATAAATACCTAATATATCGTGTAGCACCTGTTTGTAAATAATACAAATGTCGGATACATAACATATTTCTTACATCTATACTGGGTGAAAATGATTTATGACTGAAGGCACCGAAAACACTGTATAATAGGTACTTATGACCTATATATATGACTTAGGTATAATACTAAGAAGTATTTGATTAGGTATAAAGATAATTAGTATTTTCCACAGATACATACTTAAGTAGGTACTGTTATGTAATTTGTTCCAAGATTAGTAAGAGATTCATTACACTATCTTTTTCTTCAATAAATTGTCTCTATCGTAACAATAATTTTCCATAAATTTCCAACCTGGATTTCAACGACTCACGGACACCAGGACTGTCTTGCCTCTCGAACGTTGGCCGCTTCTCATGCCATGCCATACTTATTTTATAAGTGATCCAAAAGCGATGCAAAGTATACAATATAGACAACATATTTATGTGTAAATAAATTGGTTGACAGCAGACTGCAGACGGTCTCACCTACGCGTGAGTAGGTGAGACAGGTGGTGAAGCATGTACCTTTTGGAATAATTCTAAGTAGATAGCTCGACTGCAAGTATAACTAACCGCGTTAGTGCAGCAATTCAATTTCCATATAATGACATCATACGACGTTATCTCTTGCCACCATCAACGTATCGGTCTTACTAGAGCTGAACGGTATCGTGTGTGACGATGTTAGAAACCCGACGGGATGTCAGTGGTGCCGTGGAAGATATGTCGACCTGTTGTGTGGAACGCAACATGCTTTGTTATGTTGGCTCCATCTCACTGTGGCAGCTGTGGCCTAGCGCCACAAGAGAAGTGCAAGTCTGTCAAATTTTATATTGCTTTAGGTGTGGAGAACATGTAAATGAACATGGCGACCTATAATAACTCATTAAATAGTGAGGTAATAATAATTGTTAACATATCCATAATTTGATTCGAGAGTGCAAGTTTGCCCTAGCTTTAAAGTTCAATTTTGAATATTTCTTTAATTAAAGTATGTATCAGTTACCTCAGACCGCCATGTTTCTTTACATTTTGCACAATTGAATTGGAACAGAATATATAATTCTGTGGAGTCCCAGCGTCCATTGGGTTTTAAAAGATTTTTCAAAACGCCTCGTCGACGACACTGGCGGCCAATTACATCACACAACGCTGAGTACATTGCCGGACCTTAAACAACAATTAACAACAATGACATTTTTCTGACATTCAAGAAAAAAGCCAAATTAAAATTATGTTAAATTAAAATTTTCATTAATTTAAATGTTTCTAAATTTTGAGTTTTGGATAAAACAAAAAGAACAATCATTGTTTATTCTCTTTGTTTATTTTTAATTTCCGAATACATAATAGGTCGGGGAGAAAGTCTTTTCGTATTTTGTATGTATGAAGTTGTGATCCAATATCTTTGATTGAACTGTTTGTACCTGGCTGGTTATGATACCATTAAAAAAAAAACTGATTCCCGCCATTTTTCAATTGTTTTTCTGTCCAAGAAAATGAGTGAATCTAACGAATAAATTCGATACATTTTAAAGTTTTATTGCAAACAAGGGAAAAATGCGATGGATAGAAAAATGGTTTAAGCGTCAGGAAATCTTAATGTTAAAGATGCAATTCGCTCCTGTCGCCCTGTTACCGATAAAGTTGATGCCATTTATGAAAAAGTGCAGCTAGATCGGCATATAAGTAGTTACGACATTTCTGATGAATTGGGCATTGACCACAAAATAGTTTTGACTCATTTGAAAAAGTCTGGATTCACAAAAAAGCTCGATATTTTGGTACCACACGAGCTCACTGAAAGAAACCTAATGAACCGTGTACTCGTTTGCGATTCTCTATTAAAACGCAATTAAACCGAACCATTTTTGAAAAGATTGATCACTGGTGATGAGAAGTGGATCACTTACGACAAGAATGTGCGGAAAAGATCATAGTCTAAGTGCGGCCAAGATCCACAGACTGTGGTGAAACCTGGATTAACGCGCAATAAGATGATGTTGTGTGTATGGTGGGATTGGAAGAGCATCGTTCATTATGAGCTTTTACCGCCGGGCAATACCATCGATTCCGATCTCTACTGCCCGATAAAAACGCCCGGAATTGATCAACAGAAAGGGTGTAGTCTTTCATCATGATAACGCCAGACCACACACATCTTTGGTCACTCAGCAAAAATTGAGAGCGCCTGGTTGGGAAGTGTTGATGCACCCACCATATAGCCCTGACCTCAGATTTCCACTTGTTTCGGTCTCTTCAGAATTCTTTAGGTAGTGTAAAGTTAACATCAAGAGAGGACTGTCAAAACTACTTGTCGTAATGTTTTGACCAAAAATTCTAATATTTCTACAGTAACCGGATCATGTCACTACCTACAAGATGGCAACAAGTTATAGAATAAAACGGCACATATATATTATAATTAAGTGTAATTAAACTTTTAAAAAAAATGTCTTGAATTTGTATATAAAATACGAAGAAACTTTTCCCCGACCTTATACATATAAATCATGTATATTTATTTACAGGTAAATTATTTATCCTGTTTGTCGTTTATATTATATATTTATAGCTCTCATCGCACCTCTCGATATATAAATTTAGCTTTTAAATTTAAATTAAAGTAATTAAATAAATAAGTATAATATTACTTATGTGTTCCTTTTTAGAAGGGGCCGCATTATACACCATGAAAAATATGGTCGCCACTATGTATAACTTTGCATTTATTTCTTCAAAATCATACCATATGTCTTTGACTTTGCACAGGAGCACTAATCATTAGATCTTTTAGTGTTCTCACAATTCTAGTGTAAGACCTTATGTAGAGCGCCAGTTTCGCGGTGGGTGGCTCGTTTCTCATCGACACGCAATAACTTCCGTCCCACGCACCTTTCTCACCTACATTCTGCACTACAGAATTGTCGGAAAGAATTAGTCAAATCAATACTAATTAAACACTGGGCGTTGGTGTTAATTTCAGACACATCCATGTATTGATTTAAATGTGTAAGACCTATGTATGTAGTAGGCGGAGTATATACCACAGATACATATATGTACGAAATTTTAATGCGTAGTATTTGAATTACTTGATTTCATTGCAATCATCGATATGAAAATATTAATTCCTTTAAATCTCCAAAGGAAGGCAGCGCATCTGGGAACGTGCCAACGTTCGTCATTCTGAACTATTGTTGGCATAGCGGATGTCCACGGGTGACAGTATCCATTTACCACCAGGTGGACTGCCTGCTCGTCTGCTGCCTTTTCTCCATAAAAAATATAATTGTAATTTAATATAAATATTTATCTAAAAAGTGTAAACAACATTATAAAAATATGATAAGTTGCAACAACGACAAACCACGGAATAAATAACACACATTACGAGATAAATCAATGTCATTTGAGTCAGAAACCAGTTTAGCATCATGCGGTGTGTAGGTAATTAAGATTTTTAGCATAAATCCAGGAGTTTATTCATCTTTATAAGGTTGTTTTAATTATAGACACTCGTACGTCAGTTCGCTAGTACCTCTCAATCGCAGTTAGAGGCTGTATGTTAACAATGACATAATAATGCGAGATCAACTAAAATAGATATGACACTACATCAGCTGGCGGAGTTGTGGCGGCAGCAGCCGCTGCCTACGAACAGTTCGCTTTACCAGTATATTTACATAAATATGTATCGACAGACCAATTTAAACGTGGTTCGACCCACGACAAGTTTACCGAGTCTTACGAATAATACGTTGTTTATCTACAGTCGTGACTTTATTGATTGTTACTAATTTGTAATTGCAGATTATAATTCAAATACATACTCTGTAAGTTTTAGTATACTTAAGTAGTAATGCTTATTACCAACCTTATTAAAAGATAATCATTATTAAGTTTCAAAGCTACCATTTTAACATATTGTGTTGGCGGATCACGTATAGTTTATTCTAGATGTCGAAAAGCTTAGTAAACCACATAAACAAAATATAAAGATTTGTTTAGTTTACATAACCAAACTTTAAACCTAGAACATGTACTAGAACCTAGAAATGGTACAATGAAAATAGGAAGTTTTCTTTGTGAAATCCTACATTGAATTTTAGTGAAAAAGGTACCATATATATGGCTAAATGGACTATAGGTATATATTATACGCGCCGAAACTCAAGACTGAAAAGATCGATATTGTATATAAAATGTTAGAGGTAATGGAAAGTACAGTAATAACAGCTAAGAAGTAACCGCTAAAAGTAATTAGTACGTGCCAGAACAGAGTGTGACACGTTAATATCGAGCTGCTAATTGTAGAGTCCTTAGGAAGCCTCCCGCTCCGTTAGCTGTACAAATTATGTTGTTCTCTTATAAGAATTAGTACAGCCTAATGGCCGCCACAAATAATTAGTCAAAACTGTCAGGTTTGACTAAATAGATTAAATTAACAGTTAAAATTGACAGTGCTTGTACTACACACGGTCAATGCGGGAAATGCATTGCAGTGCATTAGCGAGTGGGGGGTCCGTAATAGACTGGAGTTTTCCCCTATAAAGTTGCAAACAATGACCATTAGGGGGAAATTCCAGAGACCACTCACTATTAGGCTCGACGGTGCTTCGATGAGGAGCGTCTCGTCGGCCAAAATTCTGGGGGTGGTGATTGACGCAGGTCTATCGTTCGTGAAGCACGCGAAATACATAGGTGAGAGCAGTTGCAAATCGTTCGGGAAGATGTCTCGGGTGTCGGCCTCATCGTGGGGAATTTGATTCCGGGGCCTCAGGATCTTGTACCGTGGTACGTATGTGGCGACACTCACCTATGCAGCGGCGTGCTGGTTTGAGCGTGCGTCCTTGCACGTAGTTGGGAGCGTCCTTCTGCGCACTTAGCGGCCTTCGTTGATCCTATTAACGAAGGCATATAGATCGGTCAGTACGCTCGCCTTACCGGTACTGGCGGGCATGCTTCCAGCGGACCTTGAGATGATCCGCGCTGGCAGGGTGGATTTGGGACGAGACAGTGGCTAGCTGGCAGAAAAGGTTGGTTGGCGAGAGCAAGGGCAGAGAGCTGTTTAGGTTCTTCCCGGACGTGGCGGTTCGACGCAAGTTGCGTTGGGTCGAACCGGACTATGAAACTTCCCAGATACTCATTGGGCATGGCTGTTTTCGAAAGCGACTATACGATATGAAGCTGAATGAGAGTAGTCAGTGTGAGTGTGGCATGGCAGAGGAGAACTTGCACCATGTTTTATGGTCCTGTCCTCTATATGAGGAAGACCGACGTAGCATGCTTGAAGGGATTGTACGGCGGGAAGAGGGACCGGTGTGCGACTGCGACCTCGTCTCCTCTGAAGCGAACTTCCGCGGGCTCAAAAAATTTGCACACCGATGGCACAGAAAACGGAGCCCGAAAGAGCTGCTCGGCACTGAAATGAATTGTTAGGTACGTGGAACAGCCCCAGAAAGGGGAGAGTGACGATGGGACACAGGCAAAGAGAATACTTGTAGGGAGGCAGAGCAGATACGCGCCGCAACATACCATAGCCCTTAGCAGGCGAACGGCGCGTACCTCCCGACGATTCGGTCCGTATAACCAAAAGGTTGGTAGGACCATAGGAAGGAGGTGGGTCAGTTTTAACTGTTAGTGGTAAACTAACAGTTTTAACTGATCATGTGTTGCGACCGTAAGGCCTAGTCGCACGACCAGTAGCGACCAGCCGGTCACAGTTTCACCCAGTCGCGATTCTATAAACAAGCGTGTCGTTTTTGGTCTCTACGTTTTATCGATTGGTTGCGGTAGGTCGCGTGCTTAGCGATCAGTAGAACCGTCACGCTACCGGCAGCATCAATAGTCGCAGGCGAGCACCGAGTGTTTGACACTTAGGCCAACGTCACATTATGCGGAAATTCTGCCGTCGATCTACCGAGGCAGCAAATTAACAGCGGCAAATAACAGCCACATACAATTTACTATAGCAGGTACCATATTAATAATACCTAGGTACCATATTAATAATAAATATGTTAAGTAACAAATAAAAACTAATAATGCCGCCTTTGACAAAATACGGAAGTAGTTGCAGAGAGTAGTGAAGACATGTGAATTAGAGAATATGTCAGTAAGGAATCAAACGGAATGTACCTAAAGGGGGGATGGTCTTAATTCTCAGAAATTCTGACAAATATCATTCCGAACAGACGGTCATTCTGCAGAATGACGTCTGTTCAGAATGATATTTGTCAACACAACAAACATAATTCCCATTTTAACTATATATCAATACTGTCATAAATAACAATAATACATTGTACTCAAAATGTAACATAAGTTTTGTTATAGGTAAAATATCACGTTATAATTAATCCCATATTTCAAATTTAACTCCAATGCAATGGATATGTACGTGAAACATGTGCCTAGGCAATGTTGAAAAACTCACTAATTGGCTCAGGTGTGTTCTATGTCTGGCTCTCGATTATTTCGTTTTTTATCGAAACGCTCTGCTGCTATCCGTTATTCTGAAATAAAATCCACTGTAGTTGTTCGCCGTTCTTATTACAAAACAAGCTTTAGAGTATCACGGAGCAGCGTACTCCCATAAAATTTCAGAAAGTGTAATCAATCAAAGCCCAAGTGACAATAACGTCATCAATCTGCTCAAAGCTCTCGGAGGCAACCGCGCCGACATTGACGAGTAGCACAAGTCGCGCTTTACCGTTGAGGTCACACCATCTGTAAACTAAGAACGAGTAAACTATACACTAGAGGCTAAGCTCAACCGCAAATGGCAATAGCTGCCTCTGAATAGAGACAGACCATAACTTATGGTTTATTAGGTCGTTCATACAGTACAATATCTTGATTGCATCACTATCCTACAATGTTTAGGTATTGTTCGCAGTTGCGGTTGAGTGAAGTGTTTAATTTTATATTATCTTGTTTTCAGATGTCAATGATGTGCAGTGCCAAAGAGAAGAGAGTGATAAATGAGAGACTAGTGATATATATTTGTGTTAATAAGTGACGAAAAGTTTAAAGATGGAAGGTGTGCGAATGACGCATCAGGGCGTTCGAGCGCATTCGGCCGAAGGGTCGGCGGGGCGCATCACGCAAGCCGGTTTAGCAGCACGCAGTACAGAAGGCACTGCTGCCAAGGGCATGGCCATCAAAGGTCACGAGGACCTTTGGGTCGAAATTCAGGCCAACACCTTTAGGAACTGGGTCAACGAGACCCTTAAACCTATGGATATAAAGGTATTTCCACTAGTTATTATTACAGCAATGATATTAAATAAACATTATTATATTATGTATTCTGTGACATTACGCCTTCTAAAGTGTTATTGCCCATTACCGTTTCAAAGTTTTACCTTCATAGCAGTGATAATGATAATGGTGGCTAACGATTATAAAATCTTATAGTTAGATACTTATTTTATCTCTTTGTTTGCCACGTTGTACATAATGCATCCTACTAATATCAGGTGGTGGACTTGGTGGAGGATCTACGCGACGGCACAGTGCTGTGTGCCTTGGTGGAAGCCCTGCAGGGTCGGAGACTGAAAGGCTGGAGCCCGAATCCTGGCAACCAACACCACAAGCTGGAAAATGTGACTACTGCTCTGCAAGCTATTGAAGATGATGGTGTGAAACTGGTGAATATTGGTAAGACAAACAATTCATTAAGTAACCGTAATTTGCCCTTTTTTCGTCGTCCATTGCTAAATATCAAACTTCTCAAGCATATTGTTTTGTGTATGAGGGATGTATGGCCTTAAAGCGCCACACTGGCCAAGCAGGTGGGCGAGTCCATTCTTTAGAGGTGGTGTAGCCTGCTTGTGGTAGCGGCTTTGCTATCCCTCAGTGGCCTTTACGACACCCACGGGAATTAAATACAATATGTTATCTATAGATATAGTAAACCTGACTACAAAACTATCTATGAGTACGGACAATGTTACTGATTTTTTCTGGATATTATTTAATCTGTGTGTTCTAGGTAACGTGGATATTGTAAATGGAAACCTGAAATTAATTCTGGGATTAATCTGGTCACTGATCGTCCGATACCAAATCGGCAGAAGCAAATTCCCGCCGAGGTAAGCCTCTTATGTCGTAATGCCTATTTAATTAATTCTATGTAGATTTTAAACGATCGCCATTTTTGAAATTGCCTTAGGATTATTATAGACTTGCGTGATTACGGCCCTTTTTTCAACTAACCATGTATGCAATTTCTTAATGCTTTATATGCTTGATCGAACAAATGATACAAATCTGTTAAGTCTCTGTGTAGAATGTAGGGCATATATTTGTATAGTCACGATATTTAATTGTTGAACCACTATCCTTTATTCTTAATATGGCAGTATTAAACAAACATCGACAACATAATTATATGTCATATCACGTCACAGTCGTACGTATCAAACATGACAGTATAATAATAATAACACGGCAAAATAAGGGATAGTGGCTCAACAATTATCTTTTTAATGCGATCGTATATACCCTGCTTGGTAACAAAAAATAAACTATATAAATTTTAAAAGATAACTAGTAAACTTATCTATTGCTTAGGATTTTAAACAAGCGAAATATTAAACTAATAATACTAATAAAAGTTACCTTTACAGCCTTTGAAGGCAATGCAAATGGTACCTTTTAAGTTTTACTTACACCTTAGTTTCAAACCATTACACAATACGTAAACAAATATTACACATTACACAATACGCCAGAAGTCTACATTCACAAAACCCACTTTTTCAAATCAAACAGTAAGCTAACTTCGAAACGTTTCTTTGGCGCAACAGTAATTTATTGTAACACGGTGCGAAGCGCGGTCTCTTGGTTGCCGGCAAACTTAATTGTGCGCATAACTGATAGATCTAATGGTTGTTTGATTGCAAGAAAAAGTTTGATTACTACATCTTTTAAAAATAAATATTAATTAAGCAACAATATGTAGATATTGTTGCCTAATTATTGTAATTCACGTTACAAATAAACATTATAATAAGTAAGCATTTATAGACAAGCCAACTGTTAAATGCCAATACCGTTTGGTTCCGTATTTTACTGCCCGCAAAAATAATTTTGTCGGTCTGTACCTTAGCCAAACTTGCCTTATCCTCGGTCATAAATTAGAAAATACTCGGTATACCTAACTATAAACTCTACTAAGCACTTGTTGAATTTGTCCTCAATTGACATAATTGAAAAGTTAAATAGATTATTTTAACAAAACAGAACATAAATTTATTTAGGTAAGCCTGGTTAATTGAGTCCAATTTTATAAGTAGGTATTCTTATAATATAAAATGTTTCGCGATCCTAAAGTTGACATTTCGTGATATGATCGCCGATGGTAGTTGCCTGAAGGCATAAGGGAGCTGATAAGAGCCAAGAACGCAGCTACCCGTGCTTACAATTCCTTCCCCTGTGAAGAGAATGGGCGCAGGATGTGAGCTTTATAAAGGGACATAAAGAATCTCATCGCTGAATTCAAAAACAACAGCTGGGAAGACCTGTTGTCAGAGATCTCGCCATCACACACAGCCTACTGGTGGCTGGCGCGATCTATGAAAGCAGAAAATACTAGCTCTATGCCCCCACTGACTAGACCGAACGACTCTCCTGCATTTCACGATGCTGAGAAGGTTGAATGCCTAGCCGACAGCCTTGAAACCCAATGCTCCCCTATCCATCAACCGGTCGACGCATCACACGTCAACTTAGTTGACGGAGGGGTCGGGCGTCGAGCTTCTGTCCTCCCATCAGACTCTCTTCTACCGGTTACGGTAACTGAAATACAGGACAACATTAAAAATCTCAAAATTAAAAAATCACCTGGCATCGATGGAATTACCAATAAGGTGTTTAAAAGATCAACTTGATCGCACTTCTTGTGGCTATTTACAATGTTGCAACGAAACATCATCTCTTTCCAGCAGCTTGGAAAAAGTCGTTATCAGTATCCACAAACCGGGTAAGCACCGCTCGGAACCCTCTAGTTATAGACCCATTAGCCTATTGCATACACTATGCATACTCCTTTCTCGCCTAATCAACTCAAAAGGCCAACTCATCGATGAACAGTTCGGCTGTAGAGCCAAACACCAGGTGACCAACAGGTGCACCGAATAACGAAACACACCCTCATAAGTCTCAACCAAAGGCGAATTTCCAAGGCCCTAGTTGTCTTTTTCGACGTAGCGAAGGCTTTTGATAAGGTCTGGCACAACAGTTTAATCTATAAAGTACCAACTGAAGGAGCCTGAAAGTCTCATTCTCATCATTCGAGACTACCTTATCAACCGCACCTTTCGCTACAGTGTTGGAGGCACTCTGTTCAATTCCTGCCTAGATCAGATCAGACAGTTCAATCAGAGCTGGAGTCCCCCAGGGCTCCGTTCTAGCACCCACGCTCTATTCCCTCTACACCAATTAGATCCCCTACTCCCCTGGAATAGAACTTACCCTCTTTGCGGATGACATCGCTCTCTACGCCTCATATAAGAACCTACGACGTGTCTCTAGAGGGATGTCCTCTAATGTCCCTCTCCGTTACCGTCGTCTTCGTCCTCGGCACGTCCTAGACGACCCTGACGACTCAATTACTGCTGCCAATGCGGTTCTTACACTACGTTCACAGGCTACACATATACACCGTCCCCGCCGGCGGAGACGCGGACGTCCTCCTCGCTACAGACACGGTGTGTTCAATACACACCAGCCTTCTGCCAACATTTTTACCAGGTATCGGCATGTGCTTGGGCGCTTTTTAACGACTCCCGATCCCGCGGTACCCTCCCAAAGCAACACCCTAAGCCAAGGTTCGTTCCTTCCGCTGGTTTACCGGCGGGGGAGCCCTTAGGCTCATTGCTGCACACACTTGTTCCTCCTGACTGAGCACTGAGCGCTCGTCCTAAACATGTACATGTATATGACCATATACATGTCCGGTGATTCTTGAAAGGCCACTAGGGCCTCAAGAATTTACTAATTGCGAAAAACAAAGATAACTTTAAAGGCATCATCAATTACATCAATATACAAAATGTATGAAAAAGCTGACGTGCGTAGCCATTGTGTCGACAAAAGTAATTTATTTGGATAACGTTAATTCCAGTCGTGTCCCACTCTTTCTTCAATACTATTACAGTCGCTGTAGGCGAGAGAGTTAATATAACTCATAAACTTAACAAAATACTTATTAAAATATGTAATTAACAAATAAAAATAGTTATATTCCTTAAATGAACTGTTTGACTGTACTAAATTTATTTCGAGTGCTGTGGCTCACTATTTTTTTCCCCCCACTTTCAGTTGAATATCCCCAGCAAGCGAATGATTTGTATGAGTATATTGATCCGGTATTTGGCCTCTTATTGCAGGAAATTGATGTTATCGTGGCTGCAGTCGGCTTTGCCGGAGTGCCGCGTCAACAATCTGACGACCGATTGGAATAGCGGCGTCTTGCTCTCCGCGCTGCTTGACTACTGCAAGCCGGGCGCATTCCCGCATTGGCGTGAACTCAGTAAGTCAACTAAGTATTTTATTTAATCATTATAATTTATTTATTTTATTATCTTACTTTATTGCATAGAAAAAATTTACTCGGTATACCTACGGCATACTCAAGAAGAAGAATGTTTTATCTGCATGCTGCATATTTTAAGCCGCCGTCAAACAGCGGCCGGGTTGGGACGGCGACGGGGCGTGGCCGCGAGGCGCGAGCGTGGCATGGACGCGACGTGTATGTAAAGGCGCGTATAGACATCACGAGGCATGCCCCGCGAATGGTTCGCCACTAAGCTCTACCGATTCCTAAGCTCTCCCTTCTCCCGATAATTCTTTTCGGTCAAACAATTCCTCTCGTCAGGAAGACCAAATATCCCGGAGTCACTCTAGACCATAGACTGACTTTCCGAGAACACATTAAAACTGTCCGAAACCGAGCCGCCTTTGTGCTCGGTCGCCTCAACCCCCTCATAGGCGGGAGAAGTAAAATGTCGCTTAGAAATAAGTTGACATTATACACAACTCTCGTCCGACCCATTATGACCTATGCTAGTGTTGTGTTCGCACACGCAGCTTCTTCCAACATTAAAATTCTTCAAAACTCCAAAACAGATTCGTGCGCAAGGCCGTGGCTGCACCATGGTACTTGCGTAACGTCGACCTCCACAAGGACTTGGAACTTCCCTCCAACGTCAAATACATAAAAGACACCGCCCGACGCTACTATGACGCTATCCCACACCATCCCAACCCTCTGATTGTCTCCTCCCTCACCTACATACCGGACAGGAGTGCCCCTCCTCGCTATCGTCGCCCGCGGCACATCTTGGACGATCCCGACAGCAAGGTCTGGCGAGTACGGAGGATGACGTATGGTTTCTAACTGCAGCTCATGTAGAGTTACAACGGTTTCTCGTGCAGTGTGAGGTCTTGCGTTATCATGGAGCAATAATGGTGAAGATCGATTCAGGAGTCGGGGCTGTTTCACTGCTGGTTTCGCCATCATTGTTCGAAGTTCGGCACAGTAAACATCTGCTGTTATTGCTTGACTAGACCTGAGAAAGCTATAGTGAATAACACCATGAATAGACCACCAAACAGTTACCATTACCTTTTTATTGGTAAGCTTTGCCTTAGGGCACTGTTGCGGCGTTTGACCTGGGGTCAGCCATTGCATTTTTCGCTTTCGGTTATCGTAAGGAATCCACTTTTCGTCACATGTCACTATTCGATCCAATATTCCTTCATTTCTGTACCGATTCAACAAGGCAACCCAAGTTTCAATACGCGTTTCTTTCTGCAGATCAGTCAAATCATGAGGCATCCTATTTTTTTATCTTATTGATTTGATGCAAATGAGTCAATATTGTAGGTAAGGTAACGTTAAACCATGCCGCTAATTTCTGGGTAGTTTGACTCGGATTTGCTCCCACCATCTCCTTCAATTCAGCGTTATTCACCTGTGTGGGCGGTCTTCCACGTGGTTCGTTCTTCAAGTCGAAGTTTCCATTACGAAAGCGTTTAAACTAAAAACGCACGGTACGTTCATTAGAAGTCTGCTCTCCAAACGCAGCATTAATATTGCGAGCCGTTTCTGCCGCGTTAGTTCCGCGTCGGAACTCGTATTCAAAGATTACTCGGATTTTCGAAGTATCCATCTTTCCCGTCTAAGCTGAATAAAAAAAACAATTGAAAGTCGAAAATCGAATGTTGCACATTTTTTAAAACAAGAACCTCATAGGTATCATTTGAAAAAAGTTTCACTCGAAAATCTCACACCATGAAGGTTTTATGTCAATTCAAAGTATCTATTACTATAAAACGGCAATTTCATACTTTAACCCCTATTATTAGACATGCCCATTATACGAGTAGATGCTCCGGTTTTTGTAAATAACGTTATAGGAACGCAACTGTATAGGGCAAAATGGAGGCAAATCAATACAGATTCAAGATGAACTGTTCTACATGGTATATTGAACTTTGTTTACTTTCTACAAATTAATTGCCTGAAGGTTTTCTTTTTGTTCTTGTTCTTGGAATGTTTCTTGGAAGAAAATCTTTTTTCTTCCAAAAAACATTTTAACAAGGACATATGCCTAAAGTTTCTACGTAACATATGATGTCTCACTGATGCTCCTTGAGTATAAAAGTAATCAGAATTAATAATTATAAGTAATATGTAACAGTAATATGTAACTACTTCATATAAAGCTTTCTCCACTTAATCATAAAAAATCAAAAATGTTCCTTGTATAAGATAAATCTTGTTACGTTGTTATTTGCCATTTGTTAGTTTCGATATTTATATCATCTATATGTCTTCCTCAATATGGAATCATCTTGATATTTCAATAGTTTGGTTGCAGTGAACAGGATTGAAATACGAATTGGTACATTGACAAAGCGGAGATACTACTATATCTCGATGTACTATATTTCTTCTCATATACAGTATAATAACTACCTAACTGTACCTCAAAATTGTATGAATTATTGTGTTAAAAAATATTTGTGTGCTAGCTAATGCTAAACACAAATAGCTAATGCTCTTTTTAGATCGCCACGAAGCCATAGAGAACTGTCGGCGCGCCATGAAGTTGGCTCACCGCGAGTTCGAAGTGCCCATGGTGCTAGAGCCGGAGTACTTAGCTTCTCCGTGGCTGGACGAGCTGTCGGGCATGACCTACCTCTCCTACTTCATGAGGCCCGGCGGATTAGGTTCCAGGGCCACATTAGAGTGGGTCAACTCGAGGTTAGAGAGAGGAATCACTAACTTTACGGTGAGTTTCAAAGTTTTCTTAATCTACGGCGGTTTTCTAAACAATTACCGAACATGAAATTAAGATATTATGATAAAAGATTTAACATATTAAATTATTAATAGTCTATTAAGTGGTTAGAGTTTAAATAGAAAAATAAAATAAGTACCTAATCTTTAAATACGCGTACTTACAATAATAATTAAAATAAAGCGTCCCTAAAAGGCCTCTTCATTATGTTTTTATATAAAGGTCTTATATGCTATTAACTGATTACGATATGAGACGGTTTGCTCACTCCGTGACACTTTAGACACATGTATTCTTTATTAAATTTAATTAACTTAAACTTATGTTTCCGTATTTCCAAACATCTGTACCTCTTATTTGCAAAGTAGGAGATTTACTTTCATATTGTTTGACATTAAATAATAAAGTGACTATGATTTTTGAAGACATAAGTACAAAAACGAACCAAAAACACACCCAGAATACAAACAGAAATTTATTTTAAAACACGTCATGTATATACAACCAATAAATAAATAAAAAATGTGTATACACACAGAAACACACATGCACACACAAATAAACGTATGCTCGCACACATGCACGCGTAACTTATTTTTTACACTATTCATATTTTAGTTTTTTATCGTTGCTTAATTATTCTTAGTGTGCTTATCGATATATTATTTTGTTTATGTTTGTAATAAATTATAAATATTTATTTTACTTACTTTAAGCCTGCTTTTTTGATTCCCTACAAATTCTTGTCTTGTCCCTTTTTGATGATCTCTGGGCCTTGATGATACAATGACGGTCAGTCCTGCGCAGAGCAGCTTTTATTTCCGTTTGCTTCTCTGTTTGTGCTATCGGTGAGTGAACTTTCGTTGTCTTGTGAGGTTCGTCGCCGCATTCACAAGATCCCGATAGTTGACCGGGCTCGCCTGCCTGCGTTCTATCCCCTTCAACATCTCACACGCTTCGGCATAATGAGGATATGCCCACATTACGTGTTGCAGTGTTTGTCTTCTATTCCACATTCAAATACACTTCTATGCTTCAAACGAATGATTGTTCCAATAAATTGGAAATGCTCAAAGTCGACATGTCTCACTTACCATCACGTGGGACCGCTTGCTCGTCCGCCCACTAGTCTATAACAAAAAAAAAAAAAAAGTCGACTGGACTCAAAGAGGAAGGCCCCTGGCGGACTTATTTCACTGTTACAGAATTCTGTCCTGAAATGTATTGATGTGTTTCGGAAGTGAGTAAGAATTACCAGACCTTATTTTTTTTGTTTTCTTGTCCCATGTTATTTAGTCTCACTCCATATAATTTCACTCTACCCTATCCAGTTCCAACTCATTAATGGCGTTCTCTTTTTTGCGGTGGGAGGGTTACTCCGTCGGCAAAGCCACCACCCTTTCTTTGAAGTCCGCCGCCATAATGGTGCCATATTAGCCGCGAGATCCGCATCGTGTTCCAGCGGTGAGCGGAAGAAGCCGTCCCGTATTTAACACATCGCTAGGCTGACGCCATTGAAAGTAGAGGCGAGGCTCTGGCTGTAAGCCTAGACATTACGAAAGCTTTTTACCGGTTATGGCACAAATCGCTGCTTTCCAAGTTACCATCTTTCGGAATACCCGAGGGACTATGCGAATGGGTTGCCAGTTTCCTGACTGGACGGAACATCAGAGTCGTTATCGATGGTAGCTGCTCCGACACCATGTCTATTAACGCTGGCGTCCCGCAAGGCTCCGTGCTGTCTCCAACTCTGTTCCTTCTGCATATCAACGACCCGTTGCAAATTAATGAAATACGTTGCTATGCGGATGACAGCACTGGAGACGCCTTGTACAGGGGCCGCGCCAACATCCCTCGAGTCGGAGTAGAAGAAAGTCGCGCCAGGCTTGTGTCTGAAATCGAAGACTCTCTAAATCTAGTCTCGATTTGGGGTTCCCTGAACCTAGTGGATTTCAACCCCAGTAAGACGCAAGTCTGTGCGTTCACTGCTAAAAAAAACCTTTTGTCGTAGCACCTCGCTTTCAGAGCATACCTCTTAAGATCTCGGAGAGTATTGGGATCCTTGGTGTCGACATTTCCAGCAAAGTCGAATTTAGGGGTCATCTGGAAAGTAAGGCCAAAATGGCCTCCAAAAAGCTCGGTGTGCTGAACAGAGCGAAGCGGTACTTCACCCCTGGGCAACTCCTAGTGCTTTACAAAGCTCAGGTGAGGCGCCATATGGAGTATTGCTCACATCTCTGGGCCGGCGCACCGAAATATCAATTACCATAGACCCATTTGACTCCATCCAACGACGTGCTGTTCGTATTGTCAACGATCCCACTCTCACGGGCAGTTTAGAACCCCTCAGCATTTGGACAGCCGTTGCATCTCTCTGTGTGTTCTACCGCCTGTACAATGGGGAATGCTCTGAAGAATTGTTCAATATAATTCCCACCTCGGGTTTCTATAACCGCACCTCCTGTCACAGAAGTGCGGTCCATCCGTATTTCCTCGATACGGAGATGTCGCGCACTGTTCGGTCTAAAAATTATTTTATATCGCGAACCCGTAGGCTGTGGAACGAACTGCCTCAAGAGGTCTTCCCATTAAACTACGACATGGGGTTCTTCAAGAAAGCTGTGAATAGGATTTTGCAAGGTCGGCGGCGCGCCCGCATACCCCCTGGTGTTGCAGGTGTCCATGGGCGGCGGTAACATTTACCATCACGTGGGACCGCTTGCTCGTCCGCCCTCTTCTCTATAAAAAAAAAAAATTGAGCGTATAATAAGGTAAAGGAAACACACATAATCCCCTAATCCCTCCCTACTTTCGTTCTTTTTCAAATTCTGGTTCCTAAATCCCCAAATGTTAACAGCGTATTGGCGAATCTGCCAACGTTCGTCACGTGTCTGATGTTGGCATGAATCGCAGATTTCCAGGACTGACGTTACCCGCTTCCCATTGAATGGAAAGTGGATACTACCATATCTACCACTTTTTTCTTCACATATCGATTGAGCTAGCCGGGTAAAAAGAGACGAAACTTTCAGACGGACTGGAATGATGGTCGAGTCGCCAATGAGTTAGTGCGGTCCATGGGCGGGGCGGCTCTACCAGCAAGCCGTTTGCGCCGCGACCCCACTCGGTGGGAGGAGAACAACCAAGCTGCTATCGACGCTGCCAAGAAGATTGGTTAGTAAATGTTCACCTTTTTAGAAGGATGTAGATAAACACATGGATATATGGGATATATGTACAACATAAGACGTCAGACACACGGGGTAGCTGGGCAAATATGATTCGTCGCGTCGAGGGTCACCGCGTGTAGCGACGCCATGTGCCCAAGGCCTTACTGTATTATAACCGTTTCTTATAAAGTATGTAAAGAAGGTGACAAAAGTATATTTCGATTACATTATCAGACAGAAAATCTGTCTTTAAAGAGTTTAAAGTTGTTGCAGCTGGGTAGTTTGCATTTGTAAAGTTTCTTTTCAGTCTTGAAAGTAAGCACCGCCATTTAATGACTTAGTTAAGTAAAATATTTAATTAGTAAGTAAAGCTTTCAACGTTTCTCAGTTTATCTGCACTTATTCTCTTTATATCTTCCTTAATGCATTTTTTTTTAACGGGCCTATATAATCAGTCTATGGAGTATCTGTAAACGTGCTCAAACTGTCTAGTCTACTAGGATATGATAGTAGAAAAACTGTTTCTCTCATATCGTTAGAAAAACCTACATTCATATGCATGTCAAAATAAATTTTTCGTCGATGAAACGCATTTCACATGCAGTCTGGCAAACAGTTGCTTCCAATGTGTTGAACACACTTTATTCCACGAACTCGAACTACAATAGTGGAGTTAAATGCTAAATAAAGTTTTTTTACACTAAGCTACAATATAAAGCCTTCAAGAGTGTTGTGATTAGGATTCTGTAAGGTTAGCAACACACATGCATACTCCTTGGTGTCGCCTTGTTATTATTATTGTGAATTTGGGACTCTGCGAGTCAATAGAGTCTCGTATAATTGATGATCTATTGTGATCACCACCTTTCTTATAATTCGCTGCCAATATCTATGGCCTGCAGATATCACAGGATAGTTTTAGGGGCGAGTTTTTGGACCTCTTCTGGTTTTAGTAAGTGAGCGTCTATATCGCTCATATGGAGTGGTCTCACTAATAAAACTAGATATTACTAGATCGCCTTACTAGATCGGGCACACAGTGTCGCCTAGTCGCACCAGCTGTCATTTCCACTGGCAATAGTCGCGCGATTTCGCAACGTCCTCGTTTGAATTACAAGTAACCCTATTCAATTAATTCCTTTCGTGCTATTGACGGCATCGTGTGCCTGACATCTAAGAGTCTTACTAGCAGATGATATTTATTTCTTCTATACAAATGTTACATCCAGGTGTTCAGCCGGTGCTGTCAGCGCGTGACATGAGCCAAAGCGACGTGGAACACTTGGGAGTGATGGCGTGGGCTAGTCAGTTCCGTAACATCCCGCCTCGTCCGCCGATCCACGACATGTTGCGGGTCGCACTCGACTCCACGTCCGGCAGAGTTGGAGAACCGGTTGGTACTTGCTACTTACATTATATTACCAAGATGCTGTTCGTTTCTATGGCTTGTTACAATCCTCCCAATAAGCCACGATCAAGCTCAAGTGAAAATATGTGGATAGCATTATTTATTTTTATAAATATTTATGATGTCTTCAAAACTATTGCGTTGTTATGACGTTTTTATTTATCTACTGAATAAGTATCTATTAAGTACATAGTTAGTACGTACTTTGATTGAAAATACTAGATGTTTGTTACTTTCACGCAAGCAACTCTCCTCTATGAATTTTGTTTTCGAACTTAGATAAAAAATATACAAATATACACTGCAACTAAAAAAAACATCTTCTAGAATGTTTTCTAATTCAGACACCCTTGTTGCCTATTACGTCTAGAGTTTCTAGAGTCTATCTTTTACTTCCATAGTATAAAAAATAATTCAACGTAAATAGATGTTTGTTTATAAAAATAAAGACATTACTGATTAAAGTACTGATTGTGAAGCTCTAAAAGAAGTCCTAAAAGTAACTCAAATTAACTCATCACATTAATTTCTCTTTATTATAGACCTACATAAAAGTGGAGAGTATATCAAATGAGCTGTCCATATCGGACGTGAGGGTGTATATAGTGAATCCTCTGGAGCAGGAGGCTAGGTTAAAGTTGGATTCCCGGGGTGCAGGCGAGTTCATACCCGAGCATGCTGGCATGCATGAGATTGTCCTCGCTGTGGATGATATGAGGTAATCGTATTCTTATTTTATTTATTTAGAAAATAAACGGCCTCAACAATAATTAAAAGCAGAATAATGAAGATAACAGAAATAGAGCCAATAAAAGATTTCCTAAAAAAAACAATAAGAAAGAATTTATAACATTGATATGAAAAAAAAGAACAAGGGCACGTAGCATGAGTGTGTGTATGTGAGTGAGGGTGTATTTCTGTGTGTGTATGCGTGGGTGTATTTATTTTGAGGAGTCAAAAAATCTATCTTTCCATCAACTATTATGAATATTAAACATGCAGACACTATTACTAAAAACATTCAAGAATTCGTAAAAATTCCTAGACAGTAAATTGTGCCACTATGCAGTATATATAACATTTTAAAGCTTTGATGAACAAATTTATTCAAATTCCTGCCTTTTTGCGTGTTGGCGAAATCTAAATTGTTGTCCATTTACTTAACATATGCTGCAACATAATGGCGGAGTGTACCGCGGCTTTACGTTATGTCACGGATTATTATCTCTAATTACCGCAATATTAATGTCCCCCATTAACGCGAACAATAAAATATTAAGCAAACATGTGACAGTATTTTTTTATAATAATACGCTTTATGTCGTATCCAGGGTCGACGGTAAATACTTCTTCAGAGTATTGCCTAGGCTGATTTCCGTGCCACCGCCGGGCATGGCGCCCTGTGCTGTCGGCAGCATTGTTGAAGTGCTCGTCAGCGCGACCGGTAATTATCAAACATGCTTATATTCTATGATTAATTTAATAAAATTAAACTAAGTATTTCCTCTCCTATATTATGCTCTTGCATTATTGTTATTGTTACGGGTGCAACTTTGATTGCAATTTGTGTTATAATTTAAATGCAAAGTTTACCGTCATATTGTTGTACCTATCTCACTTGAAAATGAATTACCATTTCCATTGCATCTACATGCATAATGTGTAACCGTAACCAGCGCTTATATCGTCCACTGCTGGATATGGACCTCCCCATGCACATTGTCTGGTACATGAGGGATAGTATTGTCTTACAATACCACGCTGACCAAGCGAGTTGATGAGTCCACTCTTTTAGAGGTGGAGCAGTTCCTCAGGGCTTGTGGTAGCAGCTTTGTTATCCCTTAGTCGCCTTTTACTCACGGAAAGAAATGGAGTGGTGCCCTGATAAAGTCCTTCGACACCGTAGGGCCGGTGAATGAATCTAACTTAAATCTATCTATGTATTGTAGGAGCTCCAAGACGTGAGGACATTGACGTCACGGCTCACTCGCCGAGTGGTCGCGCAGTGCCACTAGAGCCCCGACACCCACCACCTTCAGCACCGGGCACCACCGCTTCTAGCGCAACCTTCCAACCCGACGAGGCCGGCACCTGGACTATTGCCATCACCTACAAGGGAGAACACATTCAGGTAATTTACGAACACATCCAGACCTACATACTCTCGGCGCGATTACGCTGTACCTGCTACTTGAAGTGGCGACATGAATCTGGGGATTTATATTTTTTTTTAAAAAATGTTTCAATACAATACTCGTGAATCGTCCTATTGATTTTTGTTGAATATTTTACCATGACCAAAAAGAGATTCCATTCATGTTGATTATTTTAATAAAAATAAGAAAAAAGTTTTTAAGTGTCATGTTAGTTTGTCGATTGTTTTAGTTATTTACAGTGGGGCGGGGCCTGAACTTATATCTGGCCCAGGGCCCCTAAATCCATAATTATCCATAAGCACGTCTGTATACGCATGCGGCACACATTGCAAACTAATTAACTGTTAGATACATAAGCTGTGGCGTTTCTTGGAGTCTTCAACGCCAAACAATATCGCCTATAGTGCCACGATGCTACGCGATGAGGTTTTACCTGGAACCTCGTCATCATTAACGTTAATTAGTAATTAGTAGGCATTAACGCAAATTGATCACTAATAGCAAATTGTCGGGTAATTGCGCGACGTCAGATAGATAAATAAATATACTGATGAATGTGCAGCGACATATGTAAACCATTAATGGTTTCCCGAACACTTAGAAATGAAATTATGTAACATTATTTTATATTTATTTATTTATATTCTATTGCACAAAGTGACAAGTCAACATTTCGGTTATGCGGGGTAGGTGCAATAGCACTTAAAGCAGAATAAAACTATAATGAATAGCGACGAACTACCTACCATACTATAATAAACATACACCTACATACAATATATACACATATACTTAACTATATTAAGAAATAAATAAATAAAAATAAGTACCTAATACATAACAGTAAAAAGAATTTTAACTGAATGTTTTCTTTACAGGGTGGCCCCTTCACCTGTGATGTGTTTGAGCCAGCAGGAGTTCGACTTAGTCCAGGGGCATTGGAAGGAGCAGAACCGCACAAACCTCATTCGTTCGAATTGGACACTAGCGGCTGTGGAGCCAAAGGTGACCTTCAACTGGACATCGTGCATGATAAAAGAAGTGTCATGTGCGCTCTCGAGAAACTTTCAGCAACCAAATATCGCGCTACTTTCATGCCCAAAGCACCTGGAAAACATAGAGTTAGTATCGATAGAAAACTTTATAAAAAAAAAACATTACAATCAAATTGTCTGCCACTACTCGTATAAGAGGTACCTTTTACGTTGCAGACAATTTGATTTATGAGTTACATGAGATGTCTGTGTTACTGTGTTAGCTATTACGAGAATAGTGGTTAGGTTAGGTTGCTAGGAAGAGATCGCTTTGGCCTCAGATTACAAGAAAAAGGCAGATACCGCGCACGTAGCTGAAGCGGTGAGGTCTGATTCAGCTACGTGTGCGTGTTCACGATGTAATAATAAGTATGTCAGTGTGTGCGCAAAATTGTCAGGGTAGTAAAAAAGAATTCCATGTTTGATGCTATAATAACACTATAATGCTATATAACCGTAAATTATTTAGAACAGCCCTTTCGAACTATCCGTATGTTCTCTTATTTCTTTCCGGTCCCTTCAACCGCACCCCTGAGGTCTGTGGTGAGTGGTCACCCCAGGGTGCTGCTGAACAGGACGTTGTGCTTGCTCGTTACGGCGGTGGTTCACATCCACGGGACCCGCAGAGTGACGCACCAGGAACTTGGGTCGTTAGAGTTCTTCAAACAATAATACTGGGTTGTTTCTTTTATGACTTGAGGGCTTGCGGTGATGTGCACAGGAGCGAGACGGCGATAACGAACGTTGTACTTTTCTTCTAGTATATTTGTACTGTAGTGTAGTGTATATTTGTATTTGTACTAATATATTTGTTTGTGTATACTGTAGTGAATATATTTGGTAATAACTTGTAACGGGAATTAAAAAGAAATTAGAAATTTAGGTAATGAGCAGACGACACGGGATTTTAACGAAGCCAATTGTAAATTTGTATTTTTTCGTATAATGGTAAATGCGTAAATCAGGATCTGCCTGAAATCTGAAAAAAACTATTATAGTTAGTTAAATATTATTCCCAAAATAGGTTAAAACATAATAAATATAGAATAAAAACTCCCCATAAAGTAAACATAACTTTCTAGCCCTGAGGTAACCTACCTCTTTCTTTTTGGTCTTTGTTGGAGTTCTCAAAAACTACCTAAGCAATTTTTATAAATTTTAACTGGGAATAGTGAAACAACATACTGTAACAACTAAAATAAAGAACAAACAAAATTGATGACCCCGGAGTCTCGGAGTATGTATAACAGTAATCTATTGGCATTGACATACAACAACCCCTATTATAACTTAATCGAGTAAATGACAGAGACAAATCATCAAATACCATTTTTTTATCAATTAATTTACCTTGTAATTTAAGGAATATATCTCAATGTATCCTGGTAACTTTTGGATGAGGTTTTATGTTCGAACCCATCAGTAAGAATTAAAACGGAATATATATTAAAGAATAGTCTATTATCAATAGGTACTTACCTGTGTAATGATACTTCGCCTTTCTTTTTCTGTTTTTTGGGAACATTTTTTGCAGTACTTAACCACACAAAACGGCATTTTGAGAGCATTTATGTAATACGCATGTGACGCACAATCAGCACGACTTTTGTTTTATTCTGATTCGAGCTATTATTTGCTTTTGTATTTGTATACGCTTTGTTGGCCGCACTCCCATGTTCCGCGCGCGCTATCTACTTTTTTCTTCTAATCTGAGGCTTTGGCGATAAGGCCGCCTGTTGTACTTTTCGTGTTATTTGAGTCATCATTTTGAAATCATGTTTTATTGTGTTGGTGCACAATAAAGATTTTATCTATCTATTACGTGTAAATCTTAGATTTAACAATATGAGTTAAGTACTAAATACATATTAGGATTAAGAGAGAAGATACAAATTTTTATGGGTTTTACCGCTTAGATTTGATAGAAGCTGGTATTTATCAAAGGCGATTATTCAAATTTGTATTTGAGAATAAAACATGGTAAAAAAGGAAAATATTTATTTAATAAAATCTATTTTTCACTCATTTCAATTTAAAAACATTCAAAGAGCTAAAACACAAATACTAAAGCGAATTACAGTACCTAAACGTAAGAACGCGTTCAAACTTGCCGATTGAATATCAAAACAAGTAACAAATGGAGGAAAACGTGACATGCCAGTTTCTATATGAAAGTTTTTCAACTTTTACAATGCCTCTGTGAAAAAAACCTAAGGATATTTAATACTGGCAAAAAGTACCAAGTAAAAAAATATTTTATATTTTTCGAGGTTTTACATGCTGAATTCTAGGTTTAACTGGAAAATTTTAGGATTCACCACTGTTCAGGCTTTTACAGTTACATTTACAAACAAGTAATTAACTCTAGGTATAGTAAAACACAGCGTCTGTTTGCTTTAATTCTTTTCTTTTTCAGTACCTACCGAGTATGGGTTCGTTAACGTCTCCAAAGTCCCTATTGATTTTTTCTGTTTCTTCACTCTATCTATTGCATTATAAAAGATTCAATAATCCCTTCACGTAAATTAAGTACCTATAAAAATAATTAGAAATCATGAATTAATAATACCCTATTAATAATACAGCTATACATCTACTTCAATGGCTACGACGTTCATGGATCGCCGCACATGTTCAGAGTGGGGTCACGCTCGAGGAGACCCCGTGATAGCACGAGCCCCTCACCGGGATACACGAGAATATCCAGCCCAGGTACATACACTGTAAACAGTAAACTATTATATATTACGACTTGTTAGGAAAACCTTTTGCAAATACATATTACTTCTACGTTAAAGGACATTACACTAGGCGTTGCACGCTTGGAGCAGCGGCCATGTACCATGCACTCGTTTTGAGTTACGGCACTTTGCCAAAGTGTCAAAAAACTTCCTCCTTCTACACTACGTCTAAGCACATTTATCTTTCATGAATGCATTTTGTTATTGTCGTTTGAAATGGAATACGGTTATAAGCATGATTGTTTATTTCTGTTGAAAGGTTAATTGATATTTTAAAGGGATTGTCCATTTTCATCGTTCATTAAATATTACTTTTAAAATACGTATATCTCTTTATTCCTTGTTATTGAATGTTTTCCTTTCTAGTAACCCGCTTAAGATCAGAAAGTCCACTCAATAGCTCAAATTTATACGAAACGAATACAACGAAGCACAACACGAGCTCCTTCGATCGTCGCGAGGAGCGGCGTGACTCAACAGAATATTACAAGACATCTTTCTCTTCGGACACGAAGGAGAGAAATTACGATGTCACCGACTCCGCATATTCAACTTCGAGAATAAATAAAAAGGAAGGTTTCACTAGATACGGTTCGGAGAGTCCTAGAAATACGACCGCTAGTCCTATAACTACTAAACATCTAGGCAACGGATCGCGGCTCGACATCAATAGATCAAGCAGTCCATTCAGAGCTAGCAGCCCGTATAGAGCGACGAGTCCAATTGGAAGGACAACGAGTCCACTGACGAGGAAAGATAGCCCTTTGAATAGGACCTCCAGCCCAATTAACAGGTACGTGTTTATTGATAACTGTACCTATAATACACGTTCTGGCAAACTATCTCCTCGTATATTGTGTGTAGGAAATCAATATGTGCTCACAAAGTACAAGGTAATTTACTATAAGAAATAATTATTGTAATACACGTAAAAGAGATTAATCCCATTCAATAACATAGGAATTATATTAGAAACATGATTCAATAGCCTCGTTTCTTCATTTTTTATTTACACGTGTTCAACGGTCTTACTTCCATAAATGCATACTGAATTACCGTCGTAACAAGACAGTATCCATTCTCTCTTTGTCAATAAATAACGAGGACGACTTTCCGCAGTGGCAATATTTTCTTATCGCTGTAAATTTTTCTACGTCACACAAACCGCTCTCAACAGAAAATAATATCCAAGGCAATTATAGCTAAAAAGCGCTTTGTGACTACAGACTATTTATTTTCAAAAGCCGGCGACGTGGCAATTTGCCCGTAGGTGCACGTTCTTAAGTGAAATCAATTTTCAATCACCTCTCAATGAGAAGCCAATAAATCATTATGGTCTTTCGCTTTTTCATTCAAATCAAAAATTTTCACTGAACATCGGCATTATGTAATAAATGTACATACGACGTACGTATCTACTTGTTTATTGTAATTTAGATACTCATTATGATACATGCTCAATATACAGATACATTGAGGATATAAATAATAGTTTATGTATTTTATTATATAATAGAAATATGGATTTTGTTTTCCGTCAATAAATGTTATAATACTCATTTATATTATTGAATTTGAGATAATAACTATTAGAAATTAAATCAAGTGAAAGCAATTAAAGGTAAAATGGAAAAAAAACTATAAAATTGTTAAGCATTTCGTAGCTATAAATATAAAATATATCTGTTAATTACAACCGTATGGTCAATTATTTAATTCATGTCAATAAATAATAGGAAAGTTCACGCAAAATTTTATCTTGATTTGATTGCCAGAGTGAACAGCCCCACCGAGCGCTATAGTCCTGTGACGACATCGAAGCGCGTAGTGGAGAAGCGATCTAATTACAAGATGTACAGCTCATACAGTGGCTCCCAGGATAACCTCGATCAAGGCAGTCCCTTATCATCCTTAGAAACTGACCGAGTTAAGAGACTGGGCAGTCCTAGTAAGTTTAATTAATTGCATATTATTTATTTAGGTACACAAATGGACACCGTTGAGTAGCTATTGTGCATTGTGCTACTAGACTTAGGGCTAAAACTTTGTTACAGGTGCCAAATCCGAAAGATATTTAAGAAATTACAAAAACACTAAATTTCCAGTGGAACTTGTCTTGTGGATAATCGTTTAAAGAATGTAGTAATTTCATAATTTATTTACTTATTTAAATTTTTCAATCATAGCTGCTAATTATACTTCTTATGTGTGATTCTTGTGGCATTTATTGGTTTTCCCTGCGCGACAGGCACTGGTGACCCAGGTGGGAAATCTTATCATGGAAGAAGAGATTCCTGGGATCCGGTAGAGAAAACGAGACAAATGTTAAGCGCAAATAGGTAAGTTGTAACAGTTATTAGTTCGTTGAAATAGTGCGAGATTGGAATATGAAACTTAAATTATTCCTTTTAACTGAATGCAACCCCAAACGTCTGATTGAATTTACTAAGATGTTAAAATTGCAAAGATGTCTCTGTCATCTTAAACTCATTGAAAACATCATTCTTGAAAAGCTCAGTTACTAGAAAAGCATTCACACCATCTGGTAAAGACAAGGAAACTAACCTGTTGGTGAAACACCAAAAATGTATCATTTATGATATGTTATCTATATCTACCTATATCGTATAAAAAATCTAAATCGTATAAAGAGAAATCTTCTGATTGACTCATCAACGCCGAGCCGAAACCGCTGAAGCAAAAAAATATGAAATTTGGACAGTAGCTTCCTTTTATAACGTAAAAATTCATTAAAAGGGGATTTCTGTAAATTCAACCTACACAGGTTTGAAACGGAGTGTCAAAGTTTGAATAGGAAAAAATATATTTCATTGTCTTATTAACTTTAAACTTGATATAAATATTGTACAACGAATAATTAATTTAAATTCAGTAAATATGCAGTACTTCATGAATAAATAGAACCCGCGGGCAACAGCTACTTCTCAAATAGAACGACATTAAACTCACATCACTATGCAATCGAACTCTCGTTCACATGCCAATCGCATGTGTAATCGGTGCGGAAAGCGCCGTCGGTAATTGAAAACTTGACGTAATCCCACTTACCTATAGATACCGTTCAGGTAAATTCATCTACAAATTGCGTTTAGAACAGCACTTCTGATCGATAAGTATCTTTCCAACTAAATTGCACCTGTAAAAAATCAGAAATATAACATCAGCTATTTTTAATTAAACATGACAATTGAAACTAAAACTCATTTCAGTTAAGTTGCAGTTTGGTTTTATAAATCCCATAGATCACGGCTTCAAAACAAATAGGTCTTCTTAGGTATTAAAATTCTAAACGTTCCTGTAATAAGACACTACTAAATGTTATCTAGTCCGTTTACAAGCATTTAATTAAACTAATAATTAGGTACATGTCACACGGTATATACTCATCCGCCATATCTATATGGTTCTACAGAGACCAAATGAGCTGTTATGCACTCAATGATACGCTTCGTGTTGTGTTTAGCCTGGAATCAGACAGCCCCTCCGATCGGTATCACAGTCAAAACACGTTGGACCGCGAGACGAAGCGCAATACGCAACTGAACAAATTCAGCGATTTATCGCGCGACTCGTTCAATCGACAACTCGACAAGTTGGCCGACGACCACGACTCCGACACTTACACAAGTAAAGTGAGTATATTTGTATTGATTACGGAATATTGCTTTTGTGCAAATATTGGGTCGCAAATGTTTGTGAAAGGATTAAATATTTAAACATCGATTTGTAAGATAACGTTGTCACTTAAAAAAAAGTCAGCAAATAACTCGATGTAAAAATATCTACATTTAACATTATTACAACAGTATTTTTATGTACTTATATTAAAATTGACTGCCTTCTTAGTTAAAGAATTTATTGTGTATATCTTTAATTGTTTGTATAAGTACTGCACATGGTAAATGTTTTCTTCTTTGAAATAATACTAGTTATATAAAATAATAATAATATAAGAAGGTATTAGAAAGTCAGTAATACTTTATCAGAAAATCAGAGAGTTTATCAGCTAGACTTACTTTATCAGCTAGATTGAATTGGCAGATAATTTATCTAATAGATTGTCAACGGTTACTTATAAGGAAGGGGTGAGAAAGGCCCTAATATTCGCTCAAGTACAACATTCTATTGTTTACTTATTTGTAGAAGGAGTTCAGTAAACGCGAGGTGCGCGAGAGCTCGTACGTGGTGCGGGATTCATCGTACAGCAGCGTGGAAGAGAAGCACCAACAAGAACAGCAGTCTTTTTTATCCAATAGGCCCCCCCGCGACCCGATCGGGGGGGCCCGAAGTGAGACGGACGCTGCACACGCCCGTTTCAGGTAATCACTAAGTATCCAGTAAAACAAACGCAGATTTTTGCCGTCCCATAGATTGATGGTGTCGGCCTATGCGAGTTTAGTTTTATGAGTTGAGCAATAATAATTAACCCACTTTCTGTGTGGCAAATGAAAACCTTGGTTCTGATTAAATCAAAAATTGTCATTCGCAGTTTTTAGGGTTGGATAGGTTGGTCCTAGAAAACTAATGAACAATTGCAGAAACTGTAACTTTTCATTAGTTGTCTATTTCTGTGTTATTTAATAATATACGGCAAACCCTCCACCCTCCACCAGCAGGAAGCTGCGTAGCGTTATAGATACCAGGCTTCTCGGCGCGTTTACGACATTGTCACAGGTAACGAATCTTGTATCTACGAGTATGTTCCAGAAACTAAGCGTCAATCTACTGTTAGGCTTCTACTGTTAGAACCGAAAAGTCATATTTATTTATATAACAATTTATTGTACACATATAACATGAAACAAATAAAAAGGAAGAAAAAGAAAAGATGTACACAAGGTAAGCTTATCGCCTGCGGAGATATCTTCCAGCAGACCTGGGAAATATAGAAGTGAAATATAAGGTTAAGACAGAAAGGCAGGCGTAGTGCGTACGAAAAATTTGTATGTATAATTTGTATTGTATTGTATGTTTGTATAGTTTAATAGTATGAACAAAATATATAAATATATATTTATATATAATACATATATACATATATTATATACAATACCGACTTTGACAAAATACAGTGCTCTGTTAATCGGTTTTTAAAAATAATAAGGGAAGGGGGTCTTGTACGTTATATTATGCATTCAATAATCGTACGGCTAGAACCGAAAATGAATCTCCACAGAAATCTATGAGAATTGTGAGAAGGGATCTTTAACAGGGAGAAGGTGTGGGTTCTAAGGAGTCTAGATCTTGGATAAATATACTAGAAACGGTCACGCAAGTAGAGGTAGAAGAAGAAGGTTTGCTAAGAACATTATAGAGGAGTGAAAGAATGTGATAATTACGGCGAGAACGAATAGGTAATTACTGAAGCTTCTTCCTAATCTCAGAAACGTGGTCAAACTTGCGTAAATCAAAAATAAAGCGAATACTCAACTTTTGGAGACGCTCGAATCTATTCAAAAGTTTTTCAGTGGCATCTAGAATGCGTACATCGTAATCGATAATCATAATGAATCGTTAGAAAATTATTTACAAAATAATCGATAATGACCACTGTACTGTCGTAATGTACGCACCTAAATAAACGTGTCGCTTCCAATCTCGACTACACTGTGTCATAACTCCACATTATAACTTATTGCCTGTTACATCATCAGATAACAGAGAACATGTCATGTTCGTCTACAACGTCTATAAACTTGTATGTGATAATAATTATAGATATGTCTAGGTATAGGTAACTAATACTGGGAACAGTTCGAGTAACGCGTTATACAATGTATGTACTTGACAGATGACATTTCTAATGTCTAATATTGATATTACATATACCTACTATGTAAACAATCTTCCCAATGTTACAGATGACACTTGTAATCCAGTTTTTTTGATAATATAAGTATAAGTTTGAAATATAACTAAGAATAGCAATCTCCAATGAGCTGCTCTAATGTTTTCAGCCTACATATATAAACGTTATTGTAACACAACGTTTATATTTTTAAGGTGAAACATTTACCAGTAATTGAACTGTTATTTGATTTTAATTTAATTTAATTTAATTGATTAGAGAGGAAATCGATATTTCTTCTATTTTAAACAGATGTAAGCTATTTTAAACAATTATGAAGACAAAATGCTGGGATATCAGAGTGGGTTAGCTGAGGACATGAACAAAATAACCAGCCAGTCAGTACTAGATATATAGCGGTCTCGAAAGGGAGACGCTTTCATGATGCTATAAATTTTATAATCGCATCCAATGAAACAATATTTATTGTTCAACAAAATCGCAATCTATTGGTTTACGCTCAGTACTGAGCGACTCCCTGGGTTCGAAACATTACATATCGTTATAGTTTATACCCTATATATAGGTCGCACATGGAAAATTTTGAGTGAGGTTACGTTAGGTTCACAACAATTAAAAAAAAAATCTAATCAACTTTATTAATTAAACTTAAAGCTTTGAATGTCATGCAATACCATATTATTTACATAAGCTATCAATGTCACGCGAAACATTCTCTTATAATGTGAAAAACTTATGTGTTTTTGATTTATCATTCGTCATGGGAATGAAAATATGGAGGTAGTGAAATGAAAGTGGGAAATAAAATATGGACGCAGTGAAATGAAAGTAGGAATGAAAATATTGACGCAGTTAAATGAAAGTAGGAATGATAATATTGACGCAGTTAAATGAAAGTAGGAATGAAAATAGTGACGTACTTAAATGAAAGTGACATGTAACCCTTAACCAAGGCTGCGTTAAAAAAGTGCGATTGTCGCTCTTTGACTGTCGCAACTTAAATCATGCTACGTCTCTTTTTATCTTATGGAGATAAAAAAGGATGCACTATATTTTGATTGTCAAAAATGACTATCGCTTTCTCCGCCCGAAGCTACTACGACACCACCATCCCAACCCCTAGTAGTTGCTAGCCTAACCCATGTCCCAGACAGGAATGCCCCTCCTCGTTACCGTCGCCGTCCTCGGCACGTCCTAGACGACCCCGACGACCCAATTATCGCAGCCAAAGCGGTTCTTACACTACACTCACACACTACACATGTACACCGCTCCCGCCGGCGGAGACGATGACGTCCCCGTCGCTACACCGTCAACATACACCTGCCTTCAGCCAACACTTTTATCAGGTATCGGCACATGTCTGGACGCTTCTCACCGACTCACGATCCTACGGTACCCTCCTAGAGTAACGCCCTAAGCCGAAGTCCGTTCCTTCTGCCGGTTTACCGTCAGCTACACATTTGTTGCTCCTGGTTGAGCGCCCTCTGCGCTCGCTCGAAATTATATATGTCCGGTGACTCTTGAAAGACCTTAAGGCCACAAGAATTGAGCCATTCCGAAAAAAAGGGATTATTGCGCGTTTCGGAACTCAACCCACCAGTATAATATGGCCAGAAAGATAAAGGACAAAATATGATGCCATAAATAAAAAATAACAACCTATAATAATATTGTTTATGTACAAACTTTTAACGTATTGTTTGTTACAGACCAATTCAAAGGGATAACAATAAAGGTGCCAAAAGTGTAGTCATAAAGCCAAGCTACAAAGGAGTAGTGGGACAACCTGTTGAATTTATAGGTGAGCCTTTTTTACAAACATTTTTCCTGGTTTCATTTAGCCCCTTATGTGATTTTTTTATTTAATCTTAGTACTTAATAGACGTATCTACCAGAAAAATTAGATTTTTTATATAGTCTCCTATGGTATAAGGAGTCAACTTATAAATGCATTTATGTGCACATCGTCCTCGAATTGGTGGGGACAAAAGGAAAGTATATTAAAAATATACTTTATTCCTTTTTAGACTATCGAGTTTTACACATTTTCTATTGTACGTTTGCACCCAATTTACAATATAAAATTCTTTATTCCGAAGTTTTTCCCTAATTTTATACATACATATATTGGTTCCACTGCTGACCAAAGCCGTCCTCCCATTTCCTCCACTCCTTTCGGTTCGCTACTTTCAGCAGTCAGTATTTGGAATAAACGTAAAGCTCGTCCCGCCACCATTTCTATTTTGACAAGTGAACACTTTTATTAATTGAATGAACTTCTTTTAAACCCATACTAGTTTGTTCATTATTTTACTCATTTCAGCATATTATATAAAATAATACTAAAGTAATGTTTATCATTTCATCATTTACTACATTTATTTGTGAAATTTTAGCTAGCCAGATAAATGCTGCTTCATCATTTCGTTATTTGCGGCTATTATTGTTGTTAGAAAAATTCCTTCGTTAAATTTGTTTGTCGTATTCTCAAAGTTCTCGACCGCACTTTTATCTTCATTCGTTAGCTCTCATAGAGGCCTTATAGTTCATTTATTAACATTCGTTCATTCATGCACACAGAGAAACATGAATACATAAGTATATATAGTACATATACATAAGTATACATAAGTACTGCTTTATTTCTATGTGATTTACGTTTTTCTAATGATTCCTCTATTTCGTACAGTGGACGGCAGCACAGCTGGCACGGGTCATCTCGAGCTGGAAGTGTCAGGGGGCAACGGTGCGCTGGTAGCGAGTTCCGTGCGGCCCCTCGGGGGACACCGGTACGTTGCCGCCTTCACCCCGAGGGTGCCGCGCCCGCATAGCGTGCGCGTCACATTCAACAACGATCACGTGCCTGGTAAGTACTTGACACGAGTATTTTGCTAGTTGATAAAGTTATATAACGTCAATCAATCAAAAGTTACCTTATTTTTATTCAGCACATTGAGTTGTACTTGTATATTGAAAGCCCCTTTTTCAAACTCTTATTCTTTAATAACTAATGCAAAGGTAGTGCATTAATGGACGTGACAACTTTCCTCATTTTTGATTGAAGTTGATATCTATCAAGAGTACTGTCTGCTAGTCTGCCAGATGACAAACAACTCTTATTATAAAAAATGTTAAAGATAAAATAAAAATAGACGATAAAATTACATAATATTTTATACAAGAAGACGTCAACTGAAATCATGGATTACATTCATAATAAACTTTATGGCCTCTTTGTAAAAAAATTGCATATACATGTTTTTTAACCAATATAACCAAATTTACATTTATATGGTAACTTTTGATCTATTTTGAATGTTCGGCTCTCATTCGCTTCAGACCACCTTTCATAACAGTGAATAATAGACCTACGTAATTTGGAGAAACTTACATTGATTTAGTTGGGCATTATTCAGAAGATTCTTTAAAACAAAAAGATTAGAAGATATTACTCGCTGCGACATTGTTACCACATAAACAAATTCTGTCTAAAGTTTAAATAATAAAGTTTTGTACTATAATACTTCCGCACTATCCGAAGCCAATATTACCCGACCATCGTTTAGACTGCAATTTAATAGAAAGGGGTGTTGGAAACCAATTCCCATTTGCAGAAAATTAGAAGCGAATTCGAGATTATATTCTGCAAATGGAAAGAGGAATCAGGAAATGGAATGCAGCAATTTAGTAGGTCCAATTGCCTCACATCTACAGGCGATGACGTGGTACGTTGCTGAGAATATATTGATTAGTAACTAATGAGAGCAATGCAAGCGGACAGCTGCAGCCGTTTAATGGCTTAACATGAACGTGCTTGTTAGGGATGTCGAATTAGCAACTTCAATCAGTAGTTTCAATAGTAAAAGTCGTTCCTTTTACCAACTAGTATTCTGTTGGACAGTGCTGTCTATTCTAGCATAGATTTACTACTTCTATTTCACTAAATTACTATACATATCGCCTATGGATATTTCAATTAGCGTTAGGGACACAAACGAATACTTTCAAGGACGAGTAAAGAAAGATGTTTTATAAAAAAAAATCTGTGGCTTTATTAACTTTTAAGGGGAAAACTTCTACAGCTGTAGAACTGATAAGGTTACACAGGATTTTTTATAATAGTCCGTACCTATAGTCATTGTTCTTGAAAAGCATATTTTGTTTGTCCTATACGCCGATTGAAATTTCCATGAGCGATATGTTAGGTACCGAAAACTAGTTTGGAACCTGCCCAATTGACGGGGGAGGGGGGGGGGGGGGGGGTTGCCAATATCAGTTGAGTAATAAATTACTGCCAGAAAGATAATGATAATTATTATTATTGTACAAAATATTTAAATTCTTACGTAGGATTGAAAATAAACAATAGACGAGTCATACTAACTGTGAATAACACTCCCACGCCTACGACACCTTAGGAATTATATATCACATATATTTTTCTAGAGAGGTTGGCATACTCTCGAGTCGCCATTTTGTATTTTTTTTTTTCAAAACTGCTGCGCGTGATTGAATCTACATATATCTATAGGAAGTGCATCGACAAACAAAAAATATTATTATACATAATATTATATCCTAAAGTATCACGTTACCGAGATATCACCATTGAAAGACCGCTATATAATCATAATTGACCTTAGCAAATCTTACCTCAGTGTAAAAACACGTGTTTCTAGTAATTAAATTGTTACCAAATAACTATTTTTGCTTTCTTTTATATTTCTTTCTTTTATATAAATATATATTGGTAAAAATAAAACAAATATTTACATGCAATGTCATAATTTATTTGCCGGATCGGATTAGATAAGGATCGCTATACTATTATCATGTCTATGTTCTAATTAGATGTAACTGAACACTAAATTATGGTTAACAATAGTCCCCAAAGTATATATTATCAAAGTTTTCACCAGAACTACACGCCTGTTATTTATCTTGGACTACAACCGTTCGTCTTTGCATCAATTTGCCACTTTGTCAATCCTTGTGCGCAAACGTCTTTCTCTCTCTATCTGCACTGTAATCGTTCCACTTTGCCGACTGAGATTTGACACGTCTTTGTGCTATGTGCTACAACTTTTAGATTTTAAACTTTTGTTATCGTCGTTGAACATAATAATTGTTATGCAAACGGGTTACTCTCTGTTATGTAATTTATTATTTACTTATTATAGGCGATATTTCAGCAAATTCTTGCAAATTATATAAATAAATAATCGGATTTTTACGCATTAAAATATTAATTGAGCTACTCATTTCAAGATATTAATTACCTTTTGTACTTTTGTACGGCCCATATACCTCCTCAGATCTACATGTTTGATTCTAAAAGAACAATGAAAATAAATGGGTCTTGCCTGCTGTCTCCTCGAAATCACTCCATAACAAAGAGAAACAAATTAAAATTGTAACTTGTTAACTAAGTACATACTTTGTCGTACGGATTCGAAAGGAACAATTTAAGAAGCAACAATGCCATATTAAAACTTTTCTTTTCTTCAATGAATGCCAAAGGAGTTTCTTTGAAATGTTTATTTTTATTACTTACCGAGGTTGAGGTGAGGTTGAAAATGATTTTACGTTTATTGTACGTTTATTTCTTCTTTTAGTCTGCAACATGAGATAACCATTTGTGAAAACTTACCAGTTTTTAGTTGTCTATCTTTCTCAAGTTTAGTTCTTTTTAGTGTTTTGATATTGTTACATCTATGCTTAGTTATCGATGCAAATATAAAGAAAGTAAAACAGTAGGTGCTTTAAAGCATTCTACATATTTTGTTTTACAGCACCTGATTCTACTGTATATGGCATGGCTATTTATACCTGCTATACTATGTGTCACTGGAATAAGGCAAACGCTGATAATAGGTTCTTCAGTATCAGTAGAATCGATTCTACTGTTTTTTTTTATAATTTAGTACATTTCCAGTATGTACATATTTTAACCAACGGAAGTCGCCCACGACGCGCCGCGCGCACCGTCTAAGCGCCCGGTCTGAGTAATGAGCGCTATGAAGGTTTTAAACGGGACAAGAAAACCATAGAGATGTCATTAACTTTTGATTTATTCCTTAGATATTTTTTTTTCGCTAGAACGCTATTTGTTGACCTGTCAAAGGTTTTGCGTTATTTCGATGACACGTTGTATACTAGATATGTTCCGAATACTGGAATTTATTCGTTTTGGCAAATACTCGCCAATTTTCTCTCGTATTCTAATTCGTACTTGTAATCACCATTTTAGAATACTAATTGAATAGCAAAAATCAACGTTTATAGAAAACCGGTTACATACCTATTTTGAATCCTATGACGTTTCTTTAGTGACCTTATTGGTGGTGTGAAACATTTAAATCGAAATGTAAAATAATCGAATAATTCGAATTATTTTCATAGAGTTACGATTTTTTATATATCTTAGATTTTACGGAAATGAACATATAAGATGTAACAAAGCTAGCTATGTTACAAAGCTGTAACATATAATATTAATTGTTAGTTTCGATGTTTAAGGTAAAATGGTTCTGCTAAGTTAATTTCAATATCAGAATCGTTATGATCAGTATCGGTTTCGTTTGTGCTGTCGTCACCAAAAATGTTAATTTCTGTATCTATGAATTTGTCTATTTGTGGATATTTTTGACTGTCTTCATTTTTTTTACTTTTGTAGCAAGTGCACGCACGCACCAGTAACTTTACTGCACACCTTTTTACAATAAAGTTTTCATTTTATTCAATGAATTTTCATTTTGGAGGTTTGGATTTTTGTCGTACCGCATACCCTGAAAATAAAAAATATCTATATTATTTAATGCTACTTTATAAAAAAAATGCAGAGATATGTATAAATAAATTATTTAGGTGCAGACCTAAAAAAAGCTGGTTAATGAAGACGTAGGACCTTTGATTCAGAAGTATTGGACGTATAACAAGAATATTGAATATACTCCTACATCCTAATTTTTTAGCTTATTGAGTTTACAATTTGTAACAATATTAGAAAATTCATTTCATTATAATTATAGTCATTGTTACTGTATTTAAAAAAAAATGATTTTTAATATTGCCGTCATCAATTGTACAAGTTGCGAGTTAGACGTGTTACTAATTAAACCTTTAGCTTTTAGGACATTCTGCATGTTTGAACTTTCAATGACCTTGACTTTGTGCAAATTAGACGATTTTCTACATAGGTATCTGATCTGATCATAACACCATAATAGACCCTATATATTATAAAAAAAAATTATTATCCTACCTATAGTAACTTCTCAATTACACATAATTATGGTGAAATAAAACTTAATCACTCGTAGCTCCCATACATTATAATATACATAGACGTAAGAAAGCAAAATTGTCAAAGTAATCGAAACATAATTGTCAATATTAAGTAATGTGAATCCGTAAACAAACTGCTTCAAATTGTATATCATATCCAATGAATTATATAATACTCGTATATTTAAATGTATATTTTTTAATATAACTAATATCGTATTAGTTTCAAAGGTATCGATCGATAAAGCAGAAACACAACCGCGTCACGTCACTATTTGACATGAAGTATGTAATAATTTGCTTACACGCCACTTCCAATATTTACGGAAAATACTTGATAGCCGTGTAAACGTCATGGGATTCATAAGATCGCAGCGCTAATATCACATTAAATTGAACTAAAACTTAAATTATTCATATTTGTATTCGCGAATAGTTTTGTGTTATTCGTGTTATAAACTACATACGTACGCCTACTACATACGTCTGTAGTCATAAGTAGTAAGTACATATCATGATCATCATCTTATAAATATTAAATAATTAATCACAAGTAATTTTTGCCCTTTAATAAATTTATACAAATTGTTTTGTTTTTAATTTTTAACCATTACTTATTAATTAATAACACATTTATGTAAAGCGTAGAACACCCCCCACGAACTGATTACTTAAGAAATGTTAGCGGTAATGGCTAGATGAGAAGAGTGGGACATCGTGTGTGGTGCAAGTCTTGGGAGAAGCCTATATCTAAAGCGCGCACCACAAGCAGGAAGAATTTCGGTCAATAACATGAGATTACCCAAGACTGGGGAAAAGAGATCTGTATGAAATCACCGAGCACCGACCACTTTACTAGACCCCACATATTATGCAACCTTAATATGATGGGTCTAGTAAAGTGGTAAGTGGTAAAGTGGTCTAGTAAAGTAAAGGTCGCTGCCGATAGGTCTAAATGGCGGACAATGGGGGAGGCCTATGTCCAGCAGTGGACGTCCAAGGGCTGAAATGATGATGATGATGATGAGTAAAGTGGTCGGTGATGGACGATTTCATACAAATCTCTTTACCGTCCAGTCTTGGCTGACCTCATGTCAATAACCGAAATTTTTCCTACTCGTATCTCGCGTATTAACAGTGGAGAGATATAAGCTGGTAGGATAGTATGATATTATGATAATGCAAAGCAATCATGGCGAAATTGCAGTACTGAAAGCAAGTAATGGGGAATGCTCTGAAGAATTGTTTAATATAATTCCCACCTCGGGTTTCTACAACCGCACCTCCCGTCACAGAAGTTCGGTCCATCCGCATTTCCTCGATACGGAGGTGTCGCGCACTGTTCGGTCCAAAAATTATTTTATACCGCGAACCCGTAGGTTGTGGAACGAACTGCTTCAAGAGGTCTTTGCATTGAGCTACGATATGGGGTTCTTCAAGAGAGCTGTGAATAGTATTTTGCAAGGTCGGCGGCGCACCCGCATACCCCCTGGTGTTGCAGGTGCCCATGGGCGGCGGTAACACTTACCACCACGTGGGACCGCTTGCTCGTCCGCCCACTAATCTATAAAAAAAAAAAAAGTAACCAGATTATGTTTTTGCGAATACAAGTTAGATAAGTATATTAAGTAAACAACAATGATTCTAAGATTTTAATATGTTTATATCTAAAAGAATATGATGATAATAAGTTATATTAAAAACTATTAGTCTATTTGTAAATTATATTTTCCTGTATTTTAATGTTGTATGATCGTTTGTTTCTACAGTACAATAAATAAATAATTTAAAACAAAGAAACCTTTTCTTTTTAACAATATGAATTCATTAACTAGGTATTTCTGTGCTCACATTTATAATCAATACAACCTTAACTAAGGAAAGTAACCTGAAACTTTTTGCTTGAAGGTCACCGTTAAATTCAACAAGGTTAAAACACTACTTACTCGTACCAGTAAGCATTTAAATTTTCGCTAATTACGTGTGATATCATTTAAAAAATTGATACAATGTTCTTATCCTTTTATTCTAATACGAAATTAGAACCGCCTGTATAAAATTCTATTGAATGGATTTCCCGATAAAAAAAAAACATCTGCGCTTTTAGAGAGACCGACAAACATTCAGACAGAAATTGGATTTTTATAAATGCCGAATAAGCCTCTTAACTTTATAGTTAGAATCGACAATTTTAGCAACTTTTTTATTACCTACGAGTACATACAAGTACACAATGGCAATTCGTTCAGTTTTTTCTTAAAACCAGTATTAGAATTTCTGACAGCAACCGAGTGGACAAAACACCTTTTATAGTATGCGAAGAATACCCATAACATGCCCATAGAAAGTAGAATGTGTAGTTTCCATGGAGCGTATAATTTGGTGAAATTGTTGAAACTAGAAAGAAACTAGCATCACTCCATCAGGTCATCCGTGTACCGGCGCCGCGACGCTGCCTGCGTCCAAGAAAGTGTCATCACGCTTTCCTCAATTAACTGTTACTTACTTAGTTATTATGCAATCTGTTGTCGTTGGTTGTGGTTAGATGTCGGACGCCATTTATAATGTGATGCCATAACATATCTGAATTAGGTTTTACTGATTAATAGTGTTACCGATAACAAGTAGCAATCGATGCCATAATAATCTGGATTAGTTTTTACTGATTAAAAGGGTTAAATTTATGTCCTAGGCAAGGAGCAATCGACTTTGAAATTACAAGATTATGTGATAAACTAACATAAATCTTCAGCGATAAGTAGCCGCGGAAAGTGTCGTGTTGTAAATCAAAAAGGCTTTTTGTCGACCCTTTCAGCAATTCTTTTAATAGTTTTAATAACTTTTTTTTAATTTAAATGATATTGAAAACCTGTATTGACTATCGATATTAACGACAATTTGTCGAATTCGTTTTAGTAATCGATTGTGATGAGACGTTGAGACCATGCCACCTACCAAGGTATTGCAATGAGTGGGCTAAAATTACCTACCTGGCGTGTAGGCGCACGATTTATATTGGCTAAGCGTAAGATCTCACCGTGTGCAAATTAAAACAGGCAAGGCTCTACGGAGGTTGACATCCGTCCCGACGACCCGCATTTGATTCAACGTCTATCTAACACAACCGAACTATTGTTCGCGCTTTTGGCCCTTTTAATGATGTATTAAGGCTACATACACAACCTCTTTTGTTGTCTCTTTCTGATACGGACAAGATGAATGAATACAACATCTAGCCTTCTCATTCTTGACAGTGAAAGGAGACTTGTAGAGATTGAATAAAAATGTATACGTATGTGTTACAATCTATTATTGTATTATAATTATTAGTATATTTTATAAAAATATATTTATAACAAAATAATTTAGGTTGGAATATAGTAGTAGTAGTAGTCGAAAACATACTAAAGTTTATGTTTATTTGTTTGAGACTTTCCCGAAATATTAGACTTTACCTAAGTTAGGTATGCATTATGTTATCTATACTTTGGAATTATAACCACACACACCAAAGTACAAGACCTAGGCGATCACTAACGTTTTCGAATTCGTAATTGAATTACCCCATGCATATAACATCCATTATGCTATACTATAATATTATCACATATATTTAATTAACAATGATCATGTAAATGTTAATGTTGAAATTTAAACAATTCGTGCTTTTTTTTATTCTAATGCTCATAGTTAGGAAATGTTGAAAGTAGATAGTAAAGAAAGTAACACCACATAAAAATAAAACACGAATGGTCTTCCAAAGGTTTGTGATTACATAGAATGTTTTTACTGTCGCTACATGTAGGCTCTCGAATTCCACGCCGCCATTTTGAATACCACAGTGACGTCACGAGGCTGGGCGCGGGCGACTCGGCGCCTGCGCACCGCCTGACATTTGAGTCGCGCTCGCATTCGAACGAGGCTATGTCTTAGCACAACCAAAATGCAATTTCGTCGTATATTCTTCCGCATACGTGCTAATGGATATTAAACAATAAGTAACACAATAAGCTCTCTGCTCTTTTCGGCTCGCCATAAGAACAGTTGAGCTCCATTGTACATCGGAAGTTTTCTATAACTGAATGGTGTAGTGAGTGTCTTATGAAAGTGTTATTGTTGTGATTTCTTTTTGTCAGTCTGAAGTACAGTGCCCCAGATATTTATAAGTGTGGAAGCTCGTGTCCGCGTCTCTCCTGGTCTACTTGCCCCGGATTAGTGAGTCTATTTGCATATTATATTGAGTTCGGATGTGCTTTGCAGTCATTCGTATAATGCTGTGTGGGCGCGACACGTCATAATCTTTGCCTTACCTTTTTGAGTTCACGAGATCTTATTAGACTCAAGTAGGTACAACTAGAAATTTATTAAAAAAGATCTACAAATTCTCCAACATTGATAGATATTTGTAGCGACAAAACACTTAACCTACCTTCTCTGAACATAGTACACTTGTTTTTTTATGCTTAAATAACTGTATTTGAAAAGTAATCCAATCAAAGTTAGTCACAATTCAAAACTAAATTGCTATTTGACATCGTTTTATTGTTACCACGCGCGATGTCTTATATAAATCGTAATTTAAATCAATTCACAAATTGTTCCTACTTATAATATACCTTAGTTCCCGTGTAAATATTCTAGAACATAAACTATATGTATAGGTTATGCATCACTGCTTCCCAACAAAGCGTAAACGTGCGTTGAACTCTTTTGTAAGGGCCGCTTCCCATGCACACCCTCCCCTATTATTTGCTAAGTACGACCCAAAACCTCCTTTAGAAATATGTATATTAATGACTATTATGATGTTGTCGTTACGTTGCGTTCGACTGATAACGGATGTATAGTTTTTTCCCAGAACGGACAATCATAAAACCCGATCGCGCGTTCAAAGCAATGTTGCGTGACAGCCGTAAGAGCTAGACAAAACTGTGTTGAAAAAATACACTAATCACCCTGTACATACATGCGAAGTAACAAGTATATATTTGATAATCATATTGGTAGTTTTCACGACCTGTTTAGCTCAGCGGTCTAGTAATTGCGACACTATTATGCTCAGTGAAACAGCACCGGCAGGAATAGGTCAAATGCGGTTGAAAAAATATTTCTGCGTAACGAACTGCAATTCATATGAATGTAAATGTAAGTTAGAAATAATGTAATCGCGCGAATTCATTATTTCTGATTTCAGTTATTTTAGTTTTGTGAAATTTTAGGTATTTCACTAAATGAGTAGCTAAATGAGTAAGCGAAACATGTTTTCAGCTGAAGTTTGGGCTTAACCAAATATAAGTAGATAGATGGTCACCTTATTACCTGGATGGATATATTAACAGACTGGATGGATACAGCGGTGATAATCCAAAAGTCTCGACTCTTAATCATCATTGTGAGTTAAAATCCTTGGCTTGTGTCTACCACTAATTAAGTACGGATTTTAAATTTTTATTTTCCTTTACCGCTGAGCTAGTCAGCGGTAAAGGAAAACATCGCGAGGATACTCGCATAGCCGAGAATTAAAACAACTGGAGCATATATATCCACCGGTCCGCACTCTGCCTGGTGGATTATGATTCGAAACACTCTAATGATCTACTATCTGAGGCTCATGCCCTGCAGTAAGGTTTTATTAATTATTGTAGTTAAATTTGATTAACGTCTTCACTGCAATAAAAATATGACTACTTATAGTCATAATAACATGGATTGAAGGATTATCGTTATTCTTTGAAAAGTTTGTACTCGCATGCACATATCATTTAGAAATGTCCAAAAGTACTTAAGCGCCTTGTAACTGTAGTCAAAGGATATGTATTATAGCATAGAGTCTATTATAGACTATTTTATTAGTCTTTTTCCGAAATGTACAACAGTATTCATTATATCATCCATTATTATTTTTATCCTAATGTTTTAAACCGGTGAAAGCATCGTCGCGCTATGCTCATCTTGGAATCGTATTTACTTGCATAAGTAAATATTCACACAGATTATCACTTTCTCATTATATAATAACGTGTGGTCAGAAACACGGAATACACGTTACACTGGCGCATTATCTTAGTCAATCAACATTGCTCGCGAGATTCCTATCCTAGAACGTAAGACAGACATTCATGTTTCCTAAAAAAATCTTGTAATTACATACGAAGATGCAGAAGGCGGTGCTGCTCGATACCGCGCGTATTGTCCAGCGTTTTCTCTCACCGGGGTCCTGAACCCTGGCCGATTGTGCTTTCGCCGTGGGTTATACCGTCTCTCCCTCATTTTGGCTTACCAGGGAGATACGAGATGATTTAGAACCATGTTTTAAATAATATATTAAAAAGTTATGAAAGAAGCAAAAGTTATAAAAGAGGTCCGTAATTCGATTTAATATAATGTGAATTATATAGAATACATTGTACTATTAGGACATAATATGTAAAAAACACATTATTTTATGTGCCAAAAAAATATATAGGTACAATATAATAATAAAAATATTATTTTATATGCCTATCGATCGCCGGAGGTGATCGATGGGTATAAAATTATAATTCCGCCCTAACAGCCACCTATAGTGACGGTTCTGGTGGTGCCCGTTGAGAAAAATCCTCTAATATGGGCCGGATACTATAATCCAGAGAGATGGACAAGAATAACTTCTCAATTGATTCCACTAGCGTTCACTAGACGGATGCAGACGCCAAGTAAGACCTAGGCGAAGATAGCGAGACGACCTCGATATTTTCAACGAAAGATGGCTGAAGGTGGTTGCAAACCTTTGACCAGCAGTGGGACACAACATAGGCTTTTAAAAGTATTGATAAATTGTCAATATTTACTGCATCGTATATGTAATTTTAATTACTTTACGTTATATTTCATTTCTTTGATCGATTACGTTGAACAATTATCATAAATTTCCTAGTAAATAATCATAAATCTAATATATGTATAAAAAATTATGTTTGTTTGTTTGTTTGTTCGTCTTCTATGCGTTCCTAAACCATTTCGATGAAACTTGGTGAGTTGTTATGCGCGCGCCCGCGAAGGTCTATAATAAATTTCTAAAGCTACAAACATCCACAGACAGATTTTTCTTTATATTGAGAACAAAATCTGTCTTTCTTGATCATTCTACATCTTAACCACATGTCTAAAAATGCAGGTTTCATGAGCATGTTGCGGTTGCAATGTGATATCTACATAGGTGCATGCAATCCGAGACCCAAGTAATCTGTGCATATTTTTATTATTTAGTTTTATTAGTTTAGTTGTGTATTTAGTTTTTAATATTCACATACTTAAATATTAATTTATGTATGTTAATATTCATTTTATTTTTAAGGAGTGCAGGGTGATATGAGTTGTATAAATCATCACATGCCTTTGCAGAGGCGTATGATCTTTAAAGAAGCAGAGGGTACCATGTAACTATTATTTGTGCGCGGGGAAATCGCAGGCGATTCCTAGTGTTGTTATTACTCCCAATATTTCTCAAAACAATCTTTATATAAGTACTAGCATACTGCTGCTACTGTTTAGTTAGTTATAAAATCAATGTACGCTATTCCTTATAAATTATCTACAAATATAAAACAATATCCTTCTACATGTATTCGCGTTTGCGAGCGTTCGCGGTAATCTGCAGATCCAGTGTGTCAATTTCGTTGTAGTTTTCATTGCTGTATAACGTGTTCTTCCCGAACGATTTAAGGATATATTTTATTAAAATTAATTCAGTAATTTTGAAAATAACGGTCATGGATGTGAATGTCTGTTTACCTGTCTAGACTTAGACTTAGTAGTCTACAATGTAAAAACACATAATAAAGTTATTATAAGTTACTTCAGTTGATATGAAGTACCTCTGAAGTAATATGTGCAGAACCAGTGTGGCACACCCACACACTCGACTTACAGAAATCGAGATTGAAGCGTGTGAAGCCTCGAGCAAAAGTTAATTTATATGCAAGTACATAAAAGATGTCCTGTCTGACTGACCCATTTATTATATGTAGTTAGACGTTATTTAAATACGATAAATAGTTAGACGTAGAAAACTGAAATTCAGAGAATGCGGTTGCACACACTTGGTTTGTCCGAAAGTCAGAAGTCCAGGCTCAGAGTTTGTCAACAAGCGATGAAGCCCAGCGTATTAAGTGTATAAAAAAAAACAGTCAATACCACCCTGATGTGGGCATTATTAAGAGCGCAAAACTCAATTGGGATTGGACGGGACATGTGTGTCGTATGCAATAATTTAGAACTATTAAAAATGCAATATAAATATACATGTTATTGGCATTTTGTAATCGTATTGATTAGTATATTCATTAATATAAGTCTCTTATATTCATAAGTATATACCAATAGCATGTACTTAAAATGTAGGCGCAACACCTGCAAAAAACTGGTTAAAACTGCAATGCGTCAGCTTTCGAAATACCGTGCAATGAAACGAGTTTTAAAATTAGCTATAAATACTGACTATATGCATTTTATATTGCCTATATTTCATAACGCATATAGTGACTGTACATTTTAGATAAAAATAAATATTATAAGCATTATCACCTGCCGCTTGCGGTAAATTGCCCTTAAAATGCACATAAATTTAACATTTATCGATGAACAAGTAATTTTATACAGCAAAAGTATTAGTGTTACAAATTCCAAGCAAATGTGGATTATTATCGTCAACCTGTTTTAAGTTATTTCGATAAATGGGCATCTGAGAATGTAGATACTCGTACATATTTCGAAAGAAGTTTGATTATGTTTGATTCGAAAGAAGAACTTTTAAAGCCAGTAAGACTCAGAGGTCGGCGTTGGCATCTAGTCTAGCTTAGAACTTATCTGAGACAGAATGAAGGTCACCTGGACGAGTCACTTTCCGCGGACAGCGCCGCACTTGAATTATTTAAACACCGAGATGCAGAACATACCCGATGATTGATATGACTGTATTGATACTATCATGCTTCATAACAACGGTCCGATTGAAAAATCAAATGGCAATTTAAAATGGCAACAACTAAATCAAATGTCACTTTAATCTTTTATTAGATTAACTGGCTAACCATACTTATAGTTGACAAGGTGCGCGGAACCGTTCGTTGTGGTAAGGAGGTCACCAGGCGCGCGAGAGACAATACCGCATCGGTGTTAACCTGGCCGCCTGCTACAATGTAGTGTAATTCGACAGAAAACGTTTACTTAGAACTGGCACGTTTACTTACACTTTACCTTATGCAAGTCTTGTTGTGTCATATTTTTGTATTTTTTAATGATAAATGTTATGAGCAATAAATTTTGTGCATGTAAGAGCAGTGAGAAATTTTATGGTTGAATATTTTCCGAAAGTGATTTTAAGCCACATATATTAATAATATTAATACTCGTATAAATCTAATAATGACTCTTAAGCTCTAAGCTTAAGAGTCATTATTAGACATAAGCTCTCTTTATGACAGCCGTTAAAGCTTTATCCAGCTCTGCGTATTTTGGCAAAATTTATTTTTATAAAATCATCTACGCTGTTTCGTGTTTTTTTAATAACTTTCCACTTTAATGTTTTTTTTAACCAAGGAATTAAAAAAGTAGCAACCCTCTAAAAGAGTGGATTCGTCAACTCGCTTAGCTAGCATGCAGCGTTCCATTTTAAGGCCACACATGCTCAACACAATGTGCATCAGGAAGCCCATGTCCAGCAGTGGATAATAAAACGGCCGGTTACGGTTGAAGTTTCTTACAATAAGTCATTTGAGTAAACAATTGAAAGTAACGGAACAAACATTCGCAACGGTTTCACTAGCTTAGATTCGACCCCCCTGGTCTCGCGTAGGAAACGACATACGGCCACTGGTGGTCAAACAATCGCTCGAATCGTGACGTCCGCTCTCAGCGCCGGTATTAGGAAATAGGAAACACCCGAGGCTGGCATTAGGAAACTCTCTTTGTTCGAAAAATACCAGAGCTTATATTGGCCACAGCCACCGTGAACTATTATTTTGCAGGAACATGCTCATAATAGCTGAACATAAACTAAACTCCAATACGAAGTTACGAACTACGATATGAGTTAACCTAATACCAAATATAGATTGCTTATAAGTAATAGGCATTCATAAATATGCAGATGAACTTACGACCTTGGAAGATGATTATGTGGAAGTATTCAAAGGTGGAGCAATGTGACCTCAACGTTTGGGATTACAATAGAAATTAACGTTCGGAACCAATAAATATCCTGGAGAATATTTGTAATGGTAGAACGGTTCAGTTATTTTCTGTGTACACGTAACATTTCGTGTATTCTGTTGTATAATACTCGTAGGTATCATGACATAATAAACTATATAATAAAACAATGGATGACCTTGTCATAAGACTCATAATCTGATCGATGTATTTGTGCTATTAACATCGACAATTTCTGATCTTTGCCATTGATTTGATCTGTGTACGTAATGTTCCCACAGTTATCTATATATTTATGGAATTTTGCTTTGACTATATGAAAACATTACCCGCCTATAATTTTATGTTCGTATTGTATAAAACCTTAGTGTGAGAATTTCGTATAGTTTTAAATGTAAAATCATTGCTTATCATATCGATCTGAAGAAACAATAAGCCGTTTATGAGGGAAATTCCATTGTAGTATGCATACACATACTTGTAGCCTACGTCCTGTTGTGCCAGTGGCATTGTCTCTATTACATATTATATTACATACTCGTAACATACGATAGGAGTATTTATTAATTAATTTGTAACATTTATTTTTATTGGTGTAGTTTCGGTTCTCCTGGGATCTCGAAGTTAATATTATATTAGGATGTTATACTTTCTAGAATAGTTAACAGGGCTCTAGTGAAATCAAATCCGTGCAGTGTTTCTTCACAAACATCCTAATAATTACTAATTGTTGTGTTAACTTCTTAACAACTCACATACCTAATGCTTCTATAAATCAGAAACTGGTCACCCTGTACCATGGGTATAGGGGGGTATCTATCATAATAATATTCTATAGTCAAATTCGTACTGAATATAAAAAATATAAATAAAGATTCAACGGAAACATCTATTGAAATGTTAATTCTAATTTCATTGATAATTTACAATGTTTCCAATAATATCGGAACCTAACAACCTCCAGCTAAGAAACAAAAGCTCCTAACAATGCACACCCGATAGTTCCGCCAACCGTTAAGATTTTGTGATACTTGAAACCCGATCGCAAATTGACTTTCGTTTTAATAACTTTCGTAACAATATGTTGTAACCGTGTAATCGTGCAAATAGCCTCTCGTAGCCTCGATACTGGTATACAATATTACTTCTCTAGTCTTCCGTATTATGAGAGTGTTCCAAGTAAATGTTTCTTGTGAACACAAATCGCAAGAACGTTTAAAGTTTTCAAGATTGCGTAAACATTGGTAAAATAATAATATTTGCTTTCACTTCACTACCGTGCTTTTGCAAGTTTTTCCGTTTTCAATTCAAACACAGTCGCTGCAGTCACGCGTCTCCAATTTCTTTTTAACATATGCACTTTGAGGTATTGCAGTGCTTTGCGCTTTGAAAATACTTTGTAAATTTTTCACAAACGATAAGTCCAGTCTGATAAATTTTATGTTTGAAGTCTTATCTATTATGTTAGGGCTAACGTCGCCGGCTTACTAGTATAATTTAGGAATTACTCTGTGATTACTAGATCCCGTTTGGATTTCCGGTCTAGATTTATATAATTTGTGTTCGTCTTTGTATAGGTCTGTGGTATTAATATTAGAGTGTGCTGTTATTATAGAGTGTAATATGATTTATTTTTCATTTGTTTTATTTTTTTGCATTTGCCTGCGGTGAAAGCCCGCTTAGAAACCAATTTCACGCAGGGAAAAAAATTATCAGTTTAATGTTTAATTGCTATATTTTCGAACCGTCTAGACCGATTTTGATACAAGAAACTACTAAAATATTCCAGAACACCATATACAATAGCAAAATTTGTGTAATTCCTGAAATTGAGGCGGAGAGTGCACACTGCAATCCAACAGCCGCTGGGCGCGCTCGACTGACCACTTTACCCCTCTCTCACAGAAGACTACCTTGAAATGTACTGCATTTCCCACTTTATCTTATTTCCCTAATGTACAACGTGTTTCGGTAGTGAGTGAGATGTGCCAGAGCCCATTCCCATCCTATCCCTCCCCATTTTCCCAACACTTTCTCCGAATCCATTCCTATATCTTCAAAGGTAGGCAGCGCATCCGGGGGCGTGCCAACGTTTGTCATTTTGGACTAAGGTTGGCATGTATCGTGGATGTCTATGGGTGTCAGAGTATCCACTTACCATCAGGTGGACTGTATGCTCGTCTGCAGACTTCGTACATAAATAAAAAAAATAGCGCGTACCAATGAATAGACAGGGTTGCCGAATAACATAGTTTTGGAAATAATAATTTGGTCCTGAATAGTCATGATAAATCCTTCCATTAAGAAAATGACGCATTTGTATAATTGTTTTTTAACAAATTAATTTGAAATGAATGGCGATATTACACCTGAATTCAATCGCTTGGTACCCGTTTTTTAATTTTGTAGTATTGATACAGTTTTTAAAATCCTTTTCATTGCCAATTATTCTTCACTGAACCAATCTATTAGTACTACTGATATACTAAATATATACTGACACTTTGTATAGAGCAACAATGCCAACAATGGTGGACATTGTTGAATTTCAACTGATTCGTAACACTGGTTTATTTAAGTTTAAACTCTATCACACATAAAGATTTAGATAGTGGTACACAATTTGTTTGGTATAGATAACTTAGTATCTACAAAGTTCACTACAGAACTTCGAGAAAATAAATGTTACATTGTTTAACTTTTACAAAGGTTTTGTTTTAGTGTAGTTCATTAAAATGGGTAACGTTATCGTTCTATAACGTTCCGCTCTAGAGCATAGGCCTCCCCTAGTTACAATTTCTATATTTCATCCCATTACTCGGGATGAAGTTGTTGTGGGACGAACTGCAGAATGAGTCAATTCACTCGGAGGTTTCATGTCATAATCCACCACGTGGGCCCAGTAGGTACGGATTGATGGATACACATGCCCAATTTTTTTAAATTCCGAAACATGCAAGTTTCCTCCCGATGTTTTCCCTCACCTCCGAGCTAGTGATACTTTTTTTAATCTAAATAATAAATAGGATAAAAAACAGATAAAACCCAAAACATTCGTACAAATGACCAACCCAAAACATACCACGAGTAATAATACCGTTAAACTTTTATTGAAAATTTATGCGCAACTGTTACGGATTGGGTAATTATTATTTATCGCGGCGTGACTTCACAGAATACTGTGTATTAGTTACGTTAAATGACACGTTCAATCAGTTACAAATCATCACTTACGCTACGAGTATCTCACCGTTAGTTCTCGGGGCTAAGGTCATTCAATGATGTAAAAGGTACTAAGGCTCACATCTTATTATAGTTTTTGAATTTTCATTTCCACTTTATAACTAACTATTCAATGAATCAGTTCGGGAACCGCAAGCGAAGCGATCCTACGTGCTCCAATCATGTATTATTCAAGCATTATCATGTATTATCAATGTATCAAGACGTAATATATCAGTAAAACTACGTTCATCGGAATCAAGGTGTTTCACGAACCCTATCAAAACCGTATACAAGTGATTGGTTAAAGTTTTTTGTATGATTTGCTAAGACCGTTCTTTTAGAGGTTCTGGGTGATGTTAAACATTTGTGTAGAGTTGAGGGTGAAGTCACAGTACACTTGATTATTTATTTAGTACTGGGTTGGATAATAAAAACGGATTATAAAAGTTTATAATGCGTTTTTATTATCCAACCGGAGTTGAAGTCCGAGTAGCGGATGGGTGAGTACCCATCCGCTACTCGGACTTCATTAGAACGTAAAAGATGGTACGCCGATATTCAAATTAAATAATTCGGATATCTACGATTAAAATAATATCTAAAATTTAAATTAAAAATTCCAAAATCCCTACATGTTTTATAATAACGCAGTACATGAAGAGTATACTATTTATAGTAACACCAACTATACGTAATAGTTTCTACTTTGATACTGTTTAGGCACAGAGTGAATTACAAACCCTCTTTCATTACCCCAGCATAACATGAATAAAAATCACCACGCAAGTACCTACACAGCGATAATTGTTAACCCAACGCTAATTATGTGCAGTATGTCATGTACCGTTAGCAGTGGCGAGCTGACGAAGCTAATGGCTCGCGTAGCGACCACCAGTAGGGCAAGCAGGTGCGGCTGCCCAACCTGTTCCAACGTCTCTTAATGGATTAGATAACTGTTCTACATCAATATGGAGGAATCGGCATTGTTGGAACAACTCAGTCGATTTTATTAAACATCCCTTGTTTCGATCTCATCTTGAAAATCTCTTGTGCCTTTTTTATAATTTAAAATGTAACTAAATTTAGCATCTAGACCACCAACTGGACCGAAAACTGAAGTTACAAAAGATTTCTAGATGTCAGATTCTATTCCCTAATAAAAAATAGGTACCTATATTTTGTTATCTTATCAACTGACTATCTTAGGGACAGTAAAAATAATTCGACATTTGCATACAGACAATTACATAATTTAAAGTCTATGATTTGCATTTCTCATCATTTTCTAAATTGTATTCTTGATTACTGTTGAATTTTTTTAACTTTTTAAAATGAAAATGTGAAACTAACGTTTTTATATAATACTTAGCATTTCACTTTTGATTTTTTTTTGTAGTTTCATCGCGGTAATCGTACTCATAGCTTATTTTTTGTTTCGTGTCGTATACTAAGAGTATAATTGAAAATTTGAGGACAAACATATTTTGTTAATTTCAGTTGTTATGCGCATTAATTTTTATCGTAAGTAGATTTGCCCTCTTCCGACCTTAAGGCCCGGAAAAAATCTTATATAAGTGGCTTATTGATGTTTTCTAGAAAAGAGAAAACAATTTCAAGTAGTTATTTTTTGGCCGTTTCCAGGTAACAAACAACATGATAACAAGTTCCAATTTATTTTACCTAGGCGCGTTAATTTTAGCAACTCGATTTTCCTGCTAATTTACTTAAATTACCCTCGACCTCGGTACGATCGGTTCTGCGCTACCGACTTTTTGATTTCATAACATATTTTATTAGCTGTGGTGACGCCTTTTATAACATTTTTCATGTTTCTGCCCGTAGCTATAAAACGTTAATCGAAAAGGGAGCTATAAATATAAAATACAAAATTAATTTCTACATATTTACATATAAATGGAAACACAAGTTCTATTCAAATAGAAACTACCTGAAAATAGAAAACACGAACATCGATATCTATCATAACATAAGTTAATAATATTTATTTACTTTTTAATCATAATGTTGTTGACTAAACTTTAATCGAATATGTTATTCGTTAAAAATTTTATAAATGTATTATATGTCCTCATTTATATCTACATAGCTAAATAATAATAAATAATTATATTCACGCCTATCTCCTATTGAAAAAGGCATGAATAGTCGTATCTATTCAAAAAGTTGCTTAGAAAACGATCATTATCTGTTGTAGTATCTAATTTTATTATTTATGTGTTAATGCGTGATGTCTGTTTGTGTTAGATAGATAATTAAATGACATTAGTTTTTAAAACACAAACCAGTATCCAAAGTCACTCAAATGATTTAGTGTCGTAAAAGCAATTATAGCATTTATTTCTAATTGCTTTGTTAAAATGAAAAACGTACTTAGAAACGTAGATTTTTTTCCCAGATTTGATTTTCCCATTCGCAAGTTCAGAGATAAATAAGTTATTATCCATAGATAAATATACATTTTTTCATCACCTGATTAGATATCAAACTAAAAACAAAATCAAGGGCTGGGCTGTTAAGCCACGATTATAACAACACAGAATCGTTACTTATACCAATGCGCTAAATTATTCTTAACAACCTGTACTTAACATTTTTAGCTTCTGTAACCTTATTCACTCACCCATACATCAACCACACTCAATTACTTACAATATTGACTCTATGGTTTTTTTTTCTAAAATCGGATGTCTAAAACCACACTCCCACACATTTACATACAGACACAGTTACATAAAATACACACAGCGTACATATTATACAGAATAATTACCACCGGAATAAACTGTTTTCTTAAATAACTGTAACTTAGTACTAAGAATAGATCTAAGGGAAGACGTTTGACAGCTGTAAAACAGATTATTCTAGTACAGATGTCAGCACATATTGTCCTAAATTTGATGTTTGTGTAAACTACATTATAAGTAACAATGTCCTAAATAAATAAATAGATAATCCACCTGCTTGTCTGCCATCTATTCTATAAAAAAATGCCATTTGGGGCTCTTCAAATGGGCTGTGAACAGAAATAATTCTGCAAGGTAGGCAGCGCACACGCATATCTCGTAGTGCAGGAGTCTTATGAGCAGCAGTGACCACTTACCATCTTCTCGGTCACACTCTGGTCTTCCACCTCTTCTATAAAATCCAGTTATTTGCAATACTTTTAACGAACAGAGGAGGTTTAATGAATAAAGTTTAGTGACAGTAGTTACCTACCATATTAATACCTAACTGATAAGCTATTGCGTGTCGTCATTTACTTAAACGTGCAATTTTCATACTTGTAGTCAATCGTCACAAGTGGTTTGACTTGATTGATTGTTATTCGCGTGTTTTAGCCTAGTTTGTACAATTTATAGGTAGGTATTATGCGAAGTGGTTACTCAACATTATTATCAATTATGTACACACACTACACACATTCCTTTATCGCTTACTCATTGTTTTTCTTAAACACTTGAATGTGCTATTTATGTAAAAATTTACTATTTCTGTATTTACGTATTTTTACTTGGAGATTGCATGAATTTGGTGTACTTAGATGCGTAGTACATTTTTTCTTAGTGAATTTTAGAGGCTAGTTTCAATTGTTGTAGTTTATTTTTAACTAGTCTATTATACAGCCGCAGCGCAGACCCATAGTCAAAGGTAGGGGGGGGGGGGGGTTTATGGTACTCCAATCCACCTCCGATATTCTTCTGAAAATATAATACACCTACTAATGAAAAACAAGTTAAGTGCGTATCGGACCCTCATTGGTTGTGGTGTATTTTGCGTAAATTATAGTGCATGTCCGGACATTTTTTTATCACTGTATGAAAATAGCTTTAATAAAACATTCTCAAGCCGCTTTCAACAGTTCTATGTTACTTGTAAGGTGACAAATGGATCAAAGCGTGGATGAAAACAGGGGAAAATGTGAATTTCCTCCTGCACACAAAACCGCTTAATGGCTTATATTAAAACATTATTGTAGTTTTGGATAAATAAATAACGAAATATGTTTTATAAGCATATTTTATTTCGCAGGGTCCCCGTGGAAAGTCGAGGTGATGGCCGGGCCGCCGGGTGGCGGCGGGGGCGAGCCCACCAGGTTGATCCCCGCCCGAGTTCCGGCCGTCTTTGAAATCTCCACCTCGCCAGGGGCCGCAACTTTTAGCAAGAGTGCGGTAATAATAAATATCACTGATTCACTAGATATAGCCTGTGTAAATCATATCTTGTGGTGCAAGAAACTGCGAATTCCTATTATTGCAGAATACTTTCTGTAACGATACTAGGGTGTCGACATCCCCTCTCTTACGATATTTAGAAGTAATTCCGTCTGATATTTCTTGCTAGCAAACACGATAAAATCATTGACATTTTTTTTTAATTATGTAGTCTTTGTCTCTGGTATAGGTATATTACAAAAGTATATATATGGACGACGGCGGACTTACGATGAGGGGTGTCTATTATTCTTTTATTTTGATTTGGTAAAGGATAGACGTCATCAAATAGTCGTCGCCACCGATTTAGATAATGTATTGAAGATAAAGTAGCAAATAAATATTTACGATTTCCGTCTGCTCATTAACAATGATTTACTAAAAAACAGACAGAGGTGATTTCCTGCAACGCCAATAGAGAATAGAACAAATAATATTTTAGAGGACGATTTTAGAGGTTATTGGTTATATATTGTGTTGGTTGTTATACCAGAAGGTTGCTTACTTAAAGGATGAAATATCCTCTACCTTATATTGTTTAATCACGTGATACATAATCTTTTTGAACTGTTTAGTACGGAGTGTATAAGACGACTGCTGATTGCTGAGCATTCGACGGTAGATGCATACAAAAAACTTATGCAGTAGAGCTACTGTGTCAAGAAAAAATATTTCGTGTAATACAAAACTACAGTGATCATGATTCATCCGTGCCGTTTTTAAACTTATACATAGAAATCTACTAGATAACAAATCTATAAACAAAAAAATTGTTTCTACCTAGTTTTAATGACCAATCCCATTAAAAAAAAGGCATATTTTGTTCTAAATCGCTTTCCTTGTAGGATTCTTATAATGCAAAATTTAGATACCTAAGCGCAAAAATATCTGAAAGAATCTCATCTAAAGAACTAAATTTAAATGAAGATTGAATCGTTTCCCTTTCCGCTGTCTCCTCAATATCTGGATATTTTATTTAAGTAGAATTATTGTTTTTATGTTTCCTTTTTTATGCTTTGATAAAGTTAACTGAATTAGATAACTGAACTGATGCTCAAATATTTACCCCTGGAGGTAATATTTTATATTTCAAAATATTCCCTTATAAACTACTACCTAAGTACATTTTTATTTTTTACCAGAAAGTACTTTTTCGCAGGTTGATGTAACAGTGACAGCTCCTTCACGGAGGCTGGTGACTGCCCGCGTGCTTGACGTAGCCGAGCGGCCCGGTGTGTACCGCATCGAGTTCACTCCAGAGGAAGTCGGCACGCATTTGATCGAAGTAAGTATTTAAATACATCGAATTATTTAAATTTGTGTTACAGTTAAAATCAGTTTTCAATAAAACCGCGTTTTTCCTAGTAAACACTAATTTTGACTGAACGCCTTCGTTACAACTACATAGTTTTTCCTAGTAATAAACTAAATTTGACTGAACTGAATTTGAATTTTTACTAGGAAAACTAGTTGTAACAAAGGCTCGTTAGAACTAGTTTTCCTAGTAAAAACTAGAATTTAATGACAAACAAATTTGAATGTTAGTTAAAACTAGTTTTAACTAGGGAAAACCAGTTTTAACGAAATGATCAATTAAAACAGTTTTTGACCTAGATCAATGTTCATCTGGCTTGGAGTTTGTTGAGCTCAATAAATACTACATTGTACAATAAATGTAGTATTTATTGTAGTATGAAAGTTACGAGCTACAGCCCAATTAACAGCACATTGAGATGCGCCCGGGCAAACCGCGACCCCAGAAACAATTCGACTCGATTAGATTTTGTGTTTTTTTTAAACAATATGAAAATCCTTTCCGCCCAGAAACAATTCAAGCGCAAACAAAGCATTCGCGGTTTGCCTAGGCACATCTCGATGTGCTGTGACATCGGCACTGATTTTAATTGGTTTTAAATGGGCATTCCGTTAGACCTACTGTTTCTTAGTAAAAACTAGTTTTAACTAACATTCAAATTTGTTTGTCAATAGTTTTTACTAGGAAAACGTGTTTTTACTGAAAACGGGTTTTGACTGTAACATAGGTATAGGTAAGTACAGGAGATTCTTTATTGCAATGAAATTTGGGTCCACTTCAGGATATAATAATAATAATAATTCATTTATTTCAGACCACAAGATCCATATTTCATTCATCCATTCCATTCCATATTCCATATTTCATCCATTGTGTTAGTAACAATTTTAACTTATAGACTACCCATAAACCTCACCTTTTTTACAAGAAGTATTACCTAGATCTACCTTACTTCATTGTTGTGCGGACGATGTCGTTTGATCATCCGGCTCGTTTATTCCCCATCAGTTATTTATGAACACCACTTTTTTATTGTTACGTCTGGATTCATGCCGTCAGACTTCAAGTCCTGCCTATCTCTGCTATAATGTTTAATATATATGTCTATATATGCCTACTTAAAAGGCCTGTTTCTGTATATTTCAGCCATTTCTCAAATGTCAATTCAAAAATTCGTTAGAGTACCTACTTTTAAATATAAAGAGTCTTTTGCACACGTCAAAGCTGTTGTTTACAATACGTCGTTCCGCTCTGTGGCTTCAGATGCCGCGCTGTGTTGTACCTACTTTGTAAGGTAAATGTGAACGCATATACTCGTACTTTTTAATAAATAATTTTTAATAAATAACGCATATACGCGGCGACTAGTGTTGCGGTACAAGTTGATAACAGATATCGATTCTGGACGTCGACCAACTGGCAATTATCGTATAATATATATTATATGTACCGTGTAGGAAAATAGCCTACACTTTAATTTTACTAATGTATCGTGCTACTTAGATCCAGAATATCTCCCTATTTTTGCTATACTATAGGAAAATACATTCTATTTTATAAAAAGCTCAGAAATATTTATCACTCCGAATGACGCAAAAGTGTAACTGTTGGTATTAAATTACACTCAGAAACAGGTCAACCTATAACAATCGATATCTTAATTCGCTAGTAATAAAGGGTTAGAATCCAATGTTTTGGGTACATTCGTGTTTTGCTGACTGTACATCGGATACTTACGATTTGTTCATTAATCGCTTGGAAACTCTTTTATGTAAAATTGCTGCAAGAAAAGGTAGGGTAGATTTGTTTTGGAACTTCACGATAGAGTGTAAAAGATAGGAATAGTGTTATGAAAGCAATTTTAATTCCAGAATCTGATATGTTTAGTAATAGGCCACCACCTACGCGTGAACTTGAACCCGTGTGTCACGCAGACGAAGACCTTAAACCCTCACCTTTAAAGGTCGGGAGATCTTGTCGGGTACTCAATCCTTATTGGGGAAATCATACAATTGAATAAAAGATGCCTTCACTATAATGTTTATTATTTATAGTATACCTAAAACAGTCGATACAAAATAAGGACCTTCTGAGATATCAGTTATTTCGGGATACCTACTTAAAATCTAAATAAAGACTAAAGTTACTCTATAGCATTTAGTCTAAATAAATCATACGAACCAAAAAAAATCTTGAGGTAACTGATTAAATTAGCATTTACAACGAAAAGACAGGCAGCTACGAATTTTAATTTAAGAAAGTGGTTCAGTATGGAAATTATAAAGGAAAGGTGTATCAATATTGCAAACGCAGTTTTAGGTGTTTGTTGCTCTCTGTCTTCTTTAGGTAGGTAGGGGAGGGGTGTGTCAATAGTTACATTTTTTTTAAATCACCATAACCTTTTAATTATACATAACAATATCAAAATTTCTGGACACAAGATAGGTACACTTATCGTTTATTAATTAAACCATATAAAAAGAAATACAATTACTCGTTATTACTATAATTACACTTCAGGAGCTAAGTCGGAATGTAACAATTGTACCATCAGGTGGGGCAGTTGTGACGTTACCCAGGGGCAATAGTTAAAGACTTGTACACATCACATTTATTAAAATATTAACATGTTTTCATAACATATTTTTGTAAGATGTTATAGAATAGGACATATTAAATTTCTTAGCTAAATAAAAGCTTACATAAAATTGATTTACCTTAAAATCAACAAACTTTAACCATAATTTTATTTAATAAACGAAATAAACTATATTAAAATTACAAATTATAAAATTAAATCCAGCGAGCATGATAACAAATGATAAAATTCTATTCCGGTAAACAATTAAGGCAAGTAAAAAAGAGATCGTTGTTTGCACAACTACTGTGTGCCCATTTGTGGCAGTCAGTGCACTGCAACCAATCTTCCTTACTGTGATAGTATGTTTTAAAACATACAAGGCAAATATTAGAATCGTCGTTCTCAGAAGAATCATCAGAAAACTCAACGTTTTTCTTCTGCCGCGTCGTCTTTTTTTTCAATTCCAAATTAGCCATTTTAGGTATTTTTTTCGCCTCCTTCTTTCTCTTCTCTTCCTCTAAAGCTTGTTTCTCTGGAGCTCTCTGGGCGCCTTACTGATAAATTTGGATGTCGTTTCATAAAGGCTTTATACTAATCAATGCTCGCCATTCCTGATGCTTCCCATTTGGATAGTTTAATTTATGATCTTTTGCAAACTCAAATGCTAATTTGCGCAGATCTCTTGTAGTCAAGCCAAAATACAATTTACAGGCACTGGTACAGTAAGACACAAGCTCGTGTTTATTTTCTTCTGTGAAAACCCCGTTGTGTGGCTTATAACCTGTACTGAAGCTTCCCATCTCTTTGTACTTTTTAACATATCGAAACAGAGTCATAGGGCACATACCTAAGTTCTTGGCTACACTTCTACATGTTTCTCCTCCAATGACTCGGTTACAGACTTCAATATACATTTCTTCAGGTATGGTACCCCTGGCAGATTTACGAGGCCGTTTATAAACCATTGTACGTACTTCTGAAAATTAATAAATATACAGGAATTAAAGACTTACTAAAACATTATAACAAATAGGGTGTCAATAGTTACATGTAACATTTTTGTAACTTTTGACCCACCACTACGAAATTTCATAAATATAACTAGAAGATTTTAATTATTGTGAAATTTCCAATAACACTTACCTGGAGATAAAGCCTGGTTCCAAACAACTCTTTTTATACCACTACCACCTAGATATGTTAATTATTTGTAAAGTTATCGAAAAAAGTTCTACTGCGCCGGTAAATAACAATCCTACGTCAAACAAACAAATTTCAACTGTCGAAACAGGATCGCTTCAATATGGTCTACAACTCTGTCAGTAAAACAGTATCAGACCCGGCATCATCTGACGCATAAATCATTTAGCTCCAGGGAATAGATGGCGTTCTATTGGTATTATAACATTCGCCCCTCTATAACAATTGACACACCCTTCCCCTACCTAGTTCTGTACGATGGATCTGTTTCTTCTGTGTAAACTACTCGTACTAAAAGCTTAAAAAACTCGCAAGTTTCTAAAATAGGTTGTATGACTATTTGAGAATCTTAGTGAACGGAGCCCTATTATATATAAGTACTCGTATTACCATTACAGATAAGTGTATTCCAGTCGTCGATCCTAAATCACGTCCTAAACGAATGACGACCAATTTATAAAGAGCCAATGTTTCTGCGCAGGTTTCGATCGCAGGTGAGAAGCAGGCAGCAGAGCCCCACGTAGCGAAAGTGTACGACGCCAGTCTTATCAAAGTTACAGATTTAGGAAACGCTGTCGTCGGACAGCAGTGTCAGTTCAGAGGTAACTAACACAACAAACACTTTTTATTTCTCACATTATCTATTTATTTACATATTCCTGCATCATTTACAAAATATTGTTTCGTATATTTGTTTTGTTGTACACTCTGGGATCTTTGACTGATCTAAGATCAATCAAAGATCCCAGAGATCCGTTGTCCTCCACTGGAGTATTTAAAATACCATGCTCCTGTGGGTCAGTGTATATTGGCATATATACACGTGGCATATATATTGTGTATATTGGAGTGTCAATACCCGCATTAAAGAACATAAAGGCAATTGTCGAAGAGGAGAGACTGAGAAGTCGGCCGTAGCTAAATATGCCTTGTCGGATGGGGACCACGAAATATGCTTTAGGGACACAAAAATCTTGTCAACCGGGAATCATTATTATTCCCGTCTTGATAGGGAAGCTATTGAAATCTACAAGCATCCCAACAATTTTAACAAAAAAGAAGAGAATCTAAGACTCCGTAATATCTGGTATCCAGCACTCCGAAGACATCAAGCTCACGGGGAAGAGAGACGAGAGGGGGGACAAACACAGACTCGGTACACACACAATCACAACTACCCTCGCCCACTATAAATATCAGTGCGTCGGTACACACACAATCACAACTACCCTCGCCCACTATAAATACCGGTGCGCCACAGTCGTCGAGTCAGTTGCGCTCGAGAAGCCGAAGAGATACATCTCTCCGAAAGTGAACGCAGTCGCCACTGAAGATGTCAACCGCAGTTGTTGACGAAACGTTTGGAAGAGAGAAAAGAGATTCCAAAAGACCTCGGCCAAGTAGCCCGGAAGATTCAATTAATATGTAACATGAATTCTTTGTCGAACTTCTTCGTTTTAGATATTATTTGACAGAGACATGAGCGAGCTCTTTCCATCCCTAGCTGAGCTATTTTGAACTTTGACTTCAAATATATTTGTGGAACAATATATTCAAAGTCAATTATAAGTATATATATTCAAAGTCAACAATATATTCAAAATATATTATATGTATATCTGCTTTTTGTTAATGTTTTATTATTAAGCAGGAAAGGTGTCAGATTTTTATTTTTTGTACACGTTGAATGGGCGAAGGGTCGTATTGCACAACTAACCGTAACCGTTACCGCACAGGATATCGATATAAAAAATACATATAGGTATTTTTTCCTGCCAAAACCATGAAACTATTTCATTTACTATTTTAATTAATTAGAAATTTTCGTCGGCAAGGATGAAAAAATATAAGAAATATAATTTATCCCCTAATAAACTGTAGCGTTCTAACATGGTTATTTAAAGCAATCCATATCATAGAGATGAGCATCTCTATACAAATCACTCGATGTCTGTACGTTCTTAGCTAAAATTGGTACAAATAGAAAATCAGTGCTCAGTGATTCTGATAAAACCAACGAGGAGCGGAGTAGGTATATCTACTATCAACTTCCAAATAATAGAAAATAAACAAGTAAAAGTCGACGAACGAATCTGTTCACGTGTTAAAACACGTGAACCTATCTAAATAGGTTTACCTACCTATCAGTATATATTTATTCAATGCTTCGATTAATATAAAAATAATGTTACAGTGGACGCCAGCGCTGCCGGCGAGGGTCAATTAGAAATATCAATTAACGAGGGCGAAGTTCCCAACCATGTACAGGTAATTTATTTTGTATTAATATTATGTATTTAATTATATTTTTTATTACTTATAAGTTTTTAATTATATGTGAATGCTATCGCACGTAGCATACATTAACTATTTACTGAAGTGGAAAGTCAAATTTTTCCTTAAATTTCACACTACTTTACTTCTTTTTCGGTGTGATGGCAGTATAATTCGAGTCGACTGATAGGTACTGCCATCACACCGAAGAAGACGACTATTTTGCCAATTTCATATGTTAATGAATTTCAAGTAAATATGGCGTTGTTCAGTAAAATGATAGTAGGTTTACTGAGGACACTTGGACTCCTTGAATGGACACGAAAAACGCAGTCTTATGCTTTTATTTGATTATCACAAACATTACGCACAAACATAACACTTTTAACTTTAATAAATTGTCACTATTAAACCACAAAGTTCACAATAGGTACACATATTTTTTATAGTACTCATACTAAAACTCAAGCTCCCATCAAAGACTCCCACACTACTTTTTAGGGTTTGGTAATAAATTAAAATTTAATAAATTTAGTTAGTTTCGTCATGTCTAATCGTCCATACGTCTATATCAGAGACCTATTACTCCCTCATTTTTGGACTTATTGCTATCAATATACGCCATACTGATGAGTGATAATAACCCAGAATCAGCAAATAAATCGGTACCTACTGACCAGGGCCGTCTTAAGTCTATTCTGCGCCGGGGTGCGGGAGTGTATCCTAAGACAGTCAAACATCCTATTGTGTATCCTATGACAGTCAAATATCCTATTGTGTATCCTATGACAGTCAAATATCCTATTGTGTATCCTATGACAGTCAAATATCCTATTGTGTAATTGTTTACTATAGCGTTATATTTTTTCATTACCTTTAAAAGGTGAGCGCCCGGGGTGCACCGCACCCCTTGCACCCCCTGGTAAAGACGGCCCTGCTACTGACAACCCCTCGCAACTAAAAAGTAAAGACAAAAATAATCCAGTTATCATTCACTACTAACACTGATTAGGGTGTTGTTGAATAGGTATGTTGAAAAACAATGAAACATAGTTTATTCTGAAACGACTACGGATTTCTATAATGTCCGTGCCCCATAAGCGCTCGGCCGATTTTTTTAAACGCTAACAAGGTATTTAAACTTTGTTGTTAGGTGGTTGGCGGCGGTCGTTGCTTAGTTTTCTGGAGGCCAGAGACCCCGACGCCCCATCGAGTAGACATAAAGTTCAATGGAGAGCCAGTGCCCTCGTCGCCATTCGTCTTTCACGTAGCTCCGGCTCAACGTGTCACTATTGATACAGCACAAGTTGGTGAGTACGCTTCACACTTGTATTAGGTAGGTAGGTACTTAATTGATACTTTAACGATTTTTTTTCATGGTAGGTAATAACAGTTAATATATTTCTGTAACCGATACCTACTTAACAAAAATGTACAAAAAATAATATCGTCTTCTTTTCCCTTTAATTACGAAAAAAAACTGTAAATTATTTAAATGTTTATTACTCAAGAGTCGTTTGAGTGTAAGGGTGTTGCTGCCGTTAAAATTTAAACTATTCATTAATGTATTGATTTGTTTTATTTTGTGAAACTTATCTTCATCATGTTCGTTCTAAAATTGTTTGGGGTTACGCCATATCTACGTATGAAATAAGATAACTCAAGAGCACGCTGCTATATTTTCTGTATTATGAAGATGCGCAATTTTTAATTAAAGAGCGATTTCGCATGCTTTTATAACTTAGCGATTTCTGTGTTGCAAGTACAAATCATATTGAATAGCAAGCAAGCAAGCCCTGTGAACCAACATTAGCTGTCAATTGTCAAATTGACAGCTAATATTATCACAAGAATAAAAGATAATAACATTAAAGATAAAACATAACATTTTGTTCACATATAATACAGATTACGTACTGCCTGCTGAGGAATGTCTAAAATATTTTGTAGAACTGATTCCTGTGGGAGAAGTGGCTTCATGTTCAGTCCGAGTGGAAGGTTCTGGCGGCGGCGAGTTGACGGTAACCGTCCGCGGTCCCAGAGGCGAGATCCCCGTGCGGCTAACCGGAGACGCGGTCACCGGTCTGGTAGCCAGCTTCACGCCCAATAATGTCGGACCTCACACACTCACCGCGCATTATAACAACCAACCTGTACCGGTATGAAGAAATATCATTTACTATAAGGCTTTTAAACTACTTGAAAATCATGACACAGGACGGCAGAGCCACCCTCGGTAATTGCGAAGGAGTTTCAGGCCATAGTCAAACTTGCTGTTCCATGCACATTGGTGGATACCTATGCATTGCCGAAATTTTTCTTGAGCATGGAGATTTTCTCATTATGTTTTCCTTTACAGCAATGATAATTTAAATCTCTATATTGAAAATTGAAAAAAGAAAATTAAGTAGAATCTCAGTACCATACTATATCATACCATCAGCCTCTGTCTGTGGATATAGGTCTCTCCCAGGGTCTGCCACCACACACGGCCTTCAGCCAGGTGGACTGATGACTTGAAGAAAGTCACCAGTAGTGGCTGGATGAGAAGAATCTCAGTAGTATGGACCAATTTTTGAATCTTACGATAGAATCAAAACTAAATACCCCAATGTTATCACCACTCGGCACTAACAATACATACTTGTATTTTAGGCCTCCTTTAGAGCACACGTTTCTTCTTTAGCTCTCATTTTTATATATGACCTTATTTTTATTTGTTCTTATTACTAAGTTTTGTTAAATTTTATTACATTTACTTTTTGTGATTTCAGGGTACACCATTTGTTTGCAAAGCATATGATGGCAAGCTAGTCAGTGTGAACGGAGGTTCATTGGCACGTGTAGGAGTGCCAGTACAGTTGGCTGTGGATGCAGCTCAGGCCGGTGAAGGAAATTTGGAGATAACAGTTGCTGCACGAGGACTGAATATACCCACACAAGTTCATCCACAAGTAAGCTTTATAAATAGATCTTATATTCATTAAACAATTTCTTTGACTTTTGACTTTTAGAAATTATTTTCTTTAAATAAAACTTAATATAAAATTAATCAAAACAAACATATATATTTAATGATGCTATAACAGGCCTTTTGAGAAAACAATTTAAGTACATTCTATATTTCATATCTTGGATTATATTATCATTGTTTGTTGCTTACAGGGAAATGCCCGCTTTACAGTTTCATTCACACCAACAGAAGCATGTGATCATGTTGTGAATGTGTCTTTCAATAAAGTAAGTAGACGGTTTTATTCTATATATGTATCCACCAAAATCTATAATATGTATAATATTCTTTATTGTGGAGATAGTGAACATAAAAAATAAGTATTAAATTAGACTGGTTTATCCCTTTAACAGACTCAGAAATTACGTCAAATAAAAGCAAAGAAATTTTCTTCTATACTATCAATGCAGAAAAACCTGTCTGATAAATACTCTATGAAGGGTCAATCAGGGTAATTTAAATAAAGATTAAAATAAATTAATTACTATATTGAAGTGGTCTGTAACTTCCATTTGCATGGCCTTATTTATTATATCTTTGGTTCAAAAATGTGAATTCATTTATTTGCAATGTGAGTAATAAATTACAAATGGTACATACAGTACAATTCAATCGTCAAATTTTCCAGAACTGGCATACAAAATAAATAGAAAATTATATCTTAATTGAATAATATTCATTTAGGAACTCACCATAATACATTTTTGAAATTCATTGTTTACATACAAGCAACTAATGATTTACGCAAGGTACCACATAATTTACTGAATGCCAAATCAGTATTTGTTTTCAGTATTTGTCTGGCTAGATGGAGCAACAACTTGAAGAAATTCTGTTTTTCTTACAACCAACCACCATTAAACCAGAGCTTTTTTTCGTTCACTGGTGGACATAGGTCTCCTCATGCACAATGTCTTGTATGAAGGATGTATGGTCTTAACATGATACACTGGCGAAGCGAGTCAGTGAGTCCATTCTTTTAGAGGTGGTGTAGTTCCTCATCACTTGGGCTTTGTTATCCTTTAAGGACACCTAAGGGAAGTGATGGGGTGGTCCTATTTTCAAGCTGGTGTCAGCAGGCACAGTCATATTACCGTGTCTGAATCTAATCATATTTCGTAGATGCGTGTGCCAGGCTGCCCACTTGTGATAGAAGTGTCTGAGGGCAGCGGCAGCGGCGCCCGCGTGACCGTTCCGGGGCCCGCGCCCTTACACCAGTCGGCCGCGCTCACGCTGCACCATCCCACCGCCACCCTCGACCAGATCGAGGTCAATGTTGAGGGTGAGTCACTCTCTATGTTAAGTTATCTGTATGATTGTTTATACATCTATATCTATCTATACATTTAATAAAATCGTAACAACGCCGTGTCTGTATATAAAATATTTGTTTGAAAAAAATCATTGTGATAATTCCAACACTACATTTTTGGAATTTGGGATACATTCACATAATGCAAAAACCACTGGATGGATTTTATTGAGACTTGGCACAGACTTGACGTCTATTCCGGGATTCCCACGGGAATCATACTCTAATGTCTAAGCTAATCATACATAACGCGGGCACTGTTAGTGAAAAATGTACCAAAATTTTACTCTCACTTCACCGTGTTTTATTTTATTCGTGTTCGATTCGATATCATTCTATAATGTCCTACTGCAGGACATAGACCTCCCCTAGTAACTAACTAGGAAGGATATGGACACAGCTATGCAAAGACTAATATACAATATGTCACCAAAATAAAGCAGTCTGAAATACGTCGACTAATTTAAAATATATAAAATCGTTCTAGCGAAAAATAAAATTATTTTAGCGAATAAATCATAATTTACAAACATGTAAGATTTTGTTGTTCTATATAAAACGTTCATAGTGCTCATTACACAATACAGGGTAATGAGCAGGCGACGGCAGCGCGCCGCGTTGATTGCACGTACAAATAGCGATATGCTAGAAAGGAACAATAAATCATGAAAAAAGCCTATTGTAAAAACTGGTAGAATCGATTCTACTCACGATATTAAACAATCTATATTCAGCTTTTGCGTTCTTTCGGTGACATGTTGCATAGAAATGTTGTATTCTGACTTCAGTTTTCTTTTACACACGTTAATATAATATACAGCTATTCAATTCGATATCAGCCTATGTTCACTGCAGGACACAGGCCTCCTCTAGTAGTAACTCACTAGGAGATATCATTATAACTGTCTAGGCATTTTGCGATCTAGTTATTTTCAGATGTAAACTTACTATTACATCCTCATTTTGCGACATACGTATTCGCACTTACGCACTTACGCACTTTACGTATTCAGTCATTATGCTATATAGATAGCCTGAAATCAACTCATACAAACACTACAGCTATATGAACAGTAATATGTATATTTTATATGAATAGGTTGTAAATAAGTCTGGAAACATTTTATATTGTAAATCGCATCTGAACGCGTATAACAAAGTTATTTGTTTACCTTTATGTTTCGGCACGGGTTATACCAGTCGTGGTCACGAATTGATTGAATAGGCGGGTGTCCAGGTTGGGAGCTGCGAGCAGTTTTATCGACTACCCACATTTGATCTTCACATTAGGAAAGGCTTGAACACACTACACTACTCTAACAATGTCCGCGGACGGATTCGATGGGAAATCGCAAGATTTAAATTTGTTAATCACTGGATTCCACGTCGACGGCAATTTATATCCATCTTCCTGATTGAATTATTTTTATTTCTTAATTTCATTCAATTCACGTACAATCCTGAGATGACGTTCAGTAGATTTACAATATACAAAATAAAATTTACAATATAAAATGCGTACAAAACGCGAATGTTTAAAAAGTTATGTCTGGAAAGTTCGTGCCGATTTTTAAGAAAAATTTAAAGACAACTTTTTTGTTGTCCAAGTTATTGCCGTTAAGACCATTTTATAAATACCTAAATTAGTGAAAGTGTGCAGGTTCTTTGTCTGGGGAATATGATGAGTGGGATAGCACATCCCGGCTCAACTCCAACAAACGGCGCAACAAGCTCCAAATGGTACATACATAGTTTTGTTGACACTTTGGACGATATGAAAAAGTACCTCAAACTATTTTTGTGGAAAAACTTCAGTAGTTCTGGGAATACTGAATTTTTAAATTACTTTAAAGATGGAGTAAGATTGTGGAACTATATTGTGGATGGTATCATACATAAGGAAATAAATCTATATCGGCATATTAAAATCTTGTCTTTAAATTTTCTTTAAAAATCGGATAGAACTCTCTAAAAAACCTTTTATGAAACGCATATTTATAATAACTCGTCATAAGTGAAAAATACCACCTAAATCTTAAAAACAAAATTAGTGTGCCATTGTATTATGTAGAAATGTTTTATTTCCATAAACTTAACCTACTGTCCTGTATGAGGTGGATATGTATATAGCTTAGCTACATGTTGAATTAATTCCTGTAATTAATGACAGCACCTAAATAGATAATTTAGTTATCCTACCGTACAAACAACTACACCAAAATATATTAATTCTTTTTTACAGGGTGGTATAAATGAACAAAACATAAAATTCGTTGAGGAGAGAAAAAATATCACATAACATTACTACTTCCGTTCAAAGTAAGGGAAGACTTTTGGAAGTTAATACAGAGGGGAGGATTGAAAGAAACACTTTAAAAATAAAAAAAAAAAGATTAGAAAAAAAATATTAGTTGTAGGTTCACATTCGCTTTGCTATACTAACAACAATCCACCTCTTTGCTCACTTAGGTTTACTACTAATACATTAACATTGCTTTTTAAATAATATATACCAACACCACTGACGTAAAACTCCTAATTATTATTTAGAAATAAGGAATATACTGTAGGTGAACAGAACAACTAACGAACTTAGTTTTACACCGTACTTAGGCTCTGAATACAATAAGAAAATGAAGGTATTTACTTTACTACACGTCATATATGTATTTCAGACAGTCAGAAATACTTGTGTAACATGACGCTATTATTGTAACAATCATTGCAACTGATTAAAAAGCTCATCTGCTTCGCCCTAACTCCTAACATAAGTTGAATTAAAGTTAGGAATACCTTGCATTATGGGGTGTTTTAGCTTAGAAACGGGATAAAGATATTAATGGGGTGGGCTAAAAAAAATATGGGGAAGAAATCATTACGAAAAAGTAACATTTCTAGAAAAGTGTAGTGTTAGAAAAGGGGTAGGGGTTAGGGCGAGGCGGTGAGCTGAGGGACTGGCGGGTGCAGGTCCAAACGGCGCGTCCGTGCCGGCAGCGGTAGCGTCAGCAGGCGCAGGCGTCTTCCGCGCAGAGTTTGTGCCCAGAGCTGTCGGCGAACATAGGCTGAACGTACTCGTCGACTCCGTGCCGATACCTGCGAGCCCGTTTCATTTGAAGGTTTGTATAGTTGTTACACTAATCACTGATTTTCTGTATATATTAAATAAGATTCTTTCCATTTTAGTTTACTAGTCAGTCTTCGATACTAGTCATTTTCAAGAGTTTTTCCTCTTTCTAGTGTTTATTTTGTTTTAATAAATACATACTCGATTATCAATTAATAAAAGGAATCCATGTCAAACCATCGTCTTTATTAAAATGTAAAAAACGTATACAATTAGTTTTTCTCTAGATCCGTTTACTTTTATTTAATCATTGCTCTTATTACGGTGTTAACAATTCGTATATTTTTTACGTCGTAAAAACAGTACGATTATAAATCTTTACAGGTATATGACGTCACTGCTATAAGGGTAAAAGACGTCGCACATGGGACAGTCGGAAAACCCGTGACTTTTTTGGGTGAGTTAATGTTACTATATTTAATTAATAAGTAGAGACGTATAACGACTGCATGTTTTATTATTTGTCGGAAAAATAACTAAATAAGCAGCAGAAAATATTGAATCGGCAGCAAATCGATGGTAGCGAATTTAAAGGTGGGGTTAGGTTGACGATCTCTGGTGACAATAAAGAAGCAGGAGTCCCCACGACCGCCAACAAAACCAAAGCTCACGGAGTCCCGCGAGCCACTTGTGATGACATTTTTAGTAATTTAAAATCATTATTTATTTCAGTTATCCATCCGCAGCTCATTCGGAGGCGTGCCAACGTTTGTCATTCTGGACTGAAGTTGGCATGTACCGCAAATGTCCATGGGCGATAGTATCCACTTACCACCAGATGGACTGTATGCTCGTCTGCCGCCTTCTTCCTATAAAAAAAGTTATTAAAAATTGTTTTGTTGATTATGATTTGCTGCTCATTTAGTATTTTTTGCTGTTTGGTTCACAGTGGAGACAATGGCAGCAGGCCCCGGCAACCTAGAAGTGACAGTGAATGGCGGACGCGTGCCCACAGCGGCGGCGGCGCAAGGCGCGCACACGTATGCGATCAGCTTCACGCCGCGCGACCCGCGCCCGCATACAGTAGAGCTGAGGTTCAATGGAGACCATGTGCCCGGTAAGTGTATAACTAAACATAGCAATTAAACATCTTTGAACGGTTTAAATCGCGTATATTTAACATTATTTATATCCCGACGTTTCGAACACTTTGCAGTGGACGTGGTCACGGGGTGACTAATTGATTTTATTTGTCACTTGAGTTATTAAGAAATTATTTGAACTACCGTCTGAAATTTTTTAATCATAACATTCCCTATGCACGCAGTATTCGCTCACGGTGTCCAGAGGTCTTGCAGTATTGCGTTGGCATACTGTACTGTACTGCCTGGTCGCACGACCAGTCGACCGCAGTCGCAACTTTTTTTTTTAAATGTTGAAGTTAAATGCTGGTCTATAGTTTTATCTAACGTTTGCGGTATGAGTATGTTGCGTGATCAATTGATTACATGACCGGTACCGTCATCGATTGCACGACTAAGTGACACCATATGCCCGACACTTGAGAACTTTATTTATATTTTTTTTATATGTTTTTACATTTAAAATTTCACCGTCACCGGCCGTAGAGACGTTGCGTCTGTCTCTCTGCGTGTTCTACCGCCCGTACAATGGGGAATGCTCTGATGAATTGTTCAACATAATTTCCACATCGAGTTTCTACAACTGCACCTCCTGTCACAGAAGTGCGGTGCGGTGCATCCGCATTTCTTCTATACAGGGGTGTCGCGTACTGTTAGGTCCAAAACCCATTTATTCCGTTGTTAGCGAAATCGTAGTCTGCCTTAAGAGGTCTTTCCATTACGCTAGGATATGGGATTCTTCAAGAAAGCTGTGAATAGGATTTTGCAAGGTCCACGGCGTACCCTCCTGGTGTTGCAAGTGTCCATGGGCGACGATAACACCATCACGTGGAACCGCTTGCTCGTCCGCCTACTTTACTATAAAAACAGTTCTTTACTTTACTTTACTTTACTATAAAACAGTTTAATTTTCTACACAGGCAGCCCATTCGTATGCCACGTGTCAGCCCCAGCCAGAGTCATCGGCGCCGGTTCAGGCGAGTCGCCAGATAAAGTATCAGTGGGTGACGCGTACACTTTCAGCGTTGATTCACCCGCCTCTCCGCATGTCGAAGTTTTAGGACCTGCTAGGAGACCCGTACCAGTGCAGGTAAGATCTATTACATTATTATGTAGTCCAAAAATTGTTACAAATAGATAAATTCAAATAATAGTCTCACATGTTCGCCAGTACTCGCCGATTGAACCTTCGAATCAATACAAATTGCTTCAGACCTTATTATCAAATTATTCAATATATGGCTAAGTGCCAACCACTGCAACAAAAATGTTGTACAACAGACCCCTCATAGTATAATAAAATAGAACAATAAACAGACTTAAATGGGTATTAAGAAAATATATTATGAATCGTAACCAAGTAAAATGAAATAGCTATTGTCACATACAAAAAATCCCATATAAAATTGAGATTACTACACAGATAATAAAATGCTAACCAGTATTTTACAACACCCATACTTTCTCATGGCCGATGGGGCAGAAGGGTTCTCGAATAGAGACCACGTACCGGCGGACGAAGCCGAGGACGTCCATCTGCTAGATGGACAGACGACCTCATAAAGGTTGCGGGCACCCGCTGGATGCAGGTCACTGCCGATAGGTCTAAATGGCGGACAATGGGGGAGGCCTATGTCCAGCAGCGGACGTCCAAAGGCTGAGATGATGATGATGATGATATTTTCTCTTAGAGTGACGAATATGTACATCAAAATCAAACTTTGTTTCAGGTTTCAGCTGAAGAGACTGTTGGCGAGAACGAGCCCAGCAAAAGATACACTATATCGTTTATACCGGTGGATGTAGGAGATCACAGTATTGAGGTAAGCTACTAGTTTATAAAAATATTAAGCGAATTATGTAAATATAATATACAGTGTATATCCCTAAGAATGAAACCATGATTCGAAGTTAATGCACATGGAATGGTACCGATTTGTTTGTAAAAGTATCAGTTATTTTCGTGCTTTATATGTATTTCTGATAAATCAAGGGAGCCAATTAGTCTTAATTAATAAAACACCATTAATTAATAAAACGTAATTGATTATCGTGAATTGTTTTTCTTGCCCCCACACGGCACTAAACAAATATTTATCAAACCCATTTTTAGAATGTATACAAAATATAACCAATTTGCTTCCGAACAACCGGCACTGGACTCATTCACAGACGGTATGCTGACTTTCAAGAATAAAGTCACACGCGTTGTGACTACAGAGCGTCATAATTAGGTCTTCCCTTTGTTTTGTTCTCACTCATTTTACTTTCTTTTTTTTCTTTTATTTACTTTTAACCACCAGCTTATTTACAACTAAATTCATTACTAAAATGTCAATTATGCTGTCGTCATATTATTGAGATATCAATTAGATTTAACACTTCTGTATACACTATATTAAATTTTGCTTTGATATGTTGATATCTTGCTATGTGATGCAATAAATAAATAAAAACAATATGGACTTCTAAATTATTTATTTAAATTCTCAGTTTTTAATTTATCACGTATGATCTTAGTACAATATTCGTTTAAATAAATCGTAAACATCCTATATCAGTCACACAAAAATGGGGATTTTCGTAGGACTTGGGCTTGTGTGTGCCTCTGGTACATTTAGCAAATATGTCATATAAAAATACCAAAAATTGTAAGTTGTAACAGAGCCGTGTCTGTATTTTTAGACATATCAAATATGTATGTTACATCAAATATTTTTGAAAAAAATCATTGCAGTGTTAAAGTACATATGATACCGAGCCCAAAACATTAATTTTTGATTTTTTTTATCTGTGTATAATGTTATATATGTCTGTGTCTGGACGCGGATCGCGTAAAAACCGCTGGACGAATTTTAATGAAACTTGGCTTGGCATAGTCAGAACTTATGTGCTGTGTTAATCTTTAAGGTACTTTTTATCCAGATAAATTACGAAGTTTATACGGAAATCACAAGTTCACGCGAACCAAGTTGTTGGCACCGAGCAGAGGCCTACTCGTATATATAGCAATGGAGAGAAGGCATGGTATATGAAAAACGTAGCGAAAATTTTGAAAAAGCGTAAATATTCATTTTCATTTACAATGAATTAATGGAGTCCATGGTTTCAGTCTACCGGAATACAAAATTTACTATTATATTATATGTATTGTAAACTGCAATAATTAAATATACATATTAGACGTACAATATTTATATGGTATTAACGTCACTATACTTAATCTATTATTATTGCTCTGATGCGTCTATATCTGTTTTATCTATATATAAATTATTGATAAATTTAAAATATTTAATTTATAAATTTATTGATTAAGCCCTCCACATTTGCCGTAATTTGTGTTAGGTCCGCGCAGGCAGTATGGGCGGCCACGTAGAGGGCAGCCCATTCTTAGTGAAGGCGTACAGCGCGGCTCGAGTCGCCGTCACGGACATAGCGCCCGGAGTCGTCGGCAGACCGGTCTCCTTCACCATTAACGCTTCCCATGCCGGTGAGACACATCTGTCAAGCTATATAACTTGTATCAGCTTATAACATTCGAATTACTGGGGCGGTTTCGAGCCGTAATATACCACGCGGGCCCAGTGCGGATTGGTGGATCACATTTTATATTGTAAATAGAGTCTGAAAGCATAAATTTAAAGGCTTTTGTTTACCTTTTATTTCTACTCGACGTTTCGGCACCAATTACACTAGCCCTGGCCATGACGTGACCACCGCAATACAAGGTAAACAAAAACTTTTAATTTTACACGTTTTAATTTTATATTTACAATATAAAATGTATACACAACGCAAAAGTTATGGTGGGTCACATACTCCAGTTTTTTTTTATTTCTAGAGCATGCGAGTTTCCTAACGATGTTTTCCCTCGCTGCCAAGTAAATGGCAATTTTTAAAAATTCGTATTTAAGTAGAAACTCAGTGGTACGGCCCGAGGATTTGAATGTGAATCCAGTATAGATATACTAGGCTATCGCCGCTCTAGCTATATATATAACTATTAATCTTCAATTGTTTTCTTTTATATTACTGGTCATATTGGACCCAGACGCTCTGGACTTGTCCAATTTCTTTAAATTGTTAAGTTGACTCGTACGGTTGACGTTTTTGATGCTGAACACAAGTCTTTAACTGAGTTTTTGTCTTTCACACAGGTGCCGGCAACCTGGAGATAATAGTGGCTGTGAGCGGCAGGAATGTGCCAAATTACGTACAAAGTGAAGGAAACGCTAGGTTTAAGGTATTTATAATTCTCCTTAGAATATACGATATGAGTACGTGTTATGTATGTAAGATAATGGCGTAATATTATATTGTATTCTCTACTTCTCATTCCATCCAATCTCATTCCATATCAAGTATAATATTAAATAATAAAGGAAGCACCACATTCCAACATAGTTCCTCTCTGCCCTCGACCTCTTCGAAATATATCGTAACCGTAACCGGAGTGGTTACGTGTTTGTTTTTATTTCCACTTGTAGACATAGGCCTCATGAGAGATGTATAGCGGAATGGCGAGTTCACTTTTTCACTGGTGGTGTAGTTCCTTAGTGTTTGTGGTAGCGGCGTTGTTATCCCTTAGTCGCCTTTTAAGACGCCCTCGTGAAAAGAAGTCCCCGTGAATTCACTTTAGGCGCTATTTTTAATCCGGCTAACACTACACGGCTTTTTTTTTATTAGCCTATATTTGTGTGGGACACAAAGTGTTGTTCCTTAACAAACGACCATCATTTATTTCGCAAGAACACAGGTTACAAATGGTGTTATAGTATATACATATATGTAATGTAATTTATACCGTAATTCCTCTGTAATATCCCTAAACAGACTATGCGCGAGTTTATACAGTCATATTGTGCACTAAGTCATCATTAACTTACAGTAACTACCGTCATATTTCATCAGGCGTGTTTGAATTCGCACAGGTAAACTTCAAGCCGGTAGAAGCGGCCCCGCACACGCTGTCGGTGCGGTTCAACGGGCATGCGGTGCCTGGGTCGCCGTTCACGTGCGCAGTGTCAGCGCCACCCGCCGCCGCCGACGCCCGCGCCCAGGGTCCCGGACTCACCTCCGCGCCGAGGGGAGAGCCTGCCGAAATACACTTCACTGGATTTCATAGTAAGTATTTTTACGGACTTTTTAACCAATTTTTCTTTATATACTGTAAAGAGAGGATCAGAGCGAAATCAAACAACATGCACGAGTATATATTATATCAAGTCTATTTTGTAAGAGTATTAAAGATACGTCCGCCCCGCTCGGCGTAACAGCCAAGAAAGAGAGAGAAGCACCATCGACGGCACAACTGGCACGACGGTGCCCCTCTCTTTCTTCATAACACATGTAGCAGTCGTTGTTGACGTCACCGAGCGTAGTAATACTACGCGCATCAAAGCAGATTGTGTCAGGGGATCGATTACGGATATTCTACTTATTTTTATCGACAAAAAGACCTCCCTACCAACTCCTAACTTGAATGGCACCCATCTTATTTTTACGGCAGCCGGATAAGATATTTACAAATAAAAGAACAATATCTATGAACATAGGGTTCAAAGTAACAAAAAATGGTCTCATTCGAGGGGTAAAGGTTGACCAGCGATTAATTAAACAATTTATTTCAAAAGAGTTTAAAGTTTGAACATTGTTAAAGGACTCACAGAAGACTACTGTAAAATGCTCTGCATTTCTCGCTTTAACATATTCTCCAAACTCAAAAAGTATTTTCGTCTAGGTACTCTTCAAAGTGGCCATACCATGTCGCTTAGCAGCAGTATTATAATTGTGACAAGTATGTCCAGTGCGATATTTGAATGACTGCATGAATTTAGTTTGATTATTTGTAAATCGAGAAATATTTTGTTTAGATATACTTAAAACAAAACACTCGTCGTGATCTAACATCCTAACTGAGTTTACGTGGTATTTGGTATTTCATGTTAGGCCTCGTGAATCGTTACGGAGTGGTGACATAGCGAGAGCGACCATTTTCTAATGTATATTAAATGTTAAATTTATTTTTATATTGTCATCGAAAGCATTGCTCCCCGGTCACTCTGTAAAGCATTGGTTAAACGAGCGCTCGCACGATTATCAACTTTTATTGCATTCGTAAACAAGTTGTTACGGTGATTTTAAAGTTCATTTTTATTGATTTAACTGAATGACTGTTTGTTCTACAACATTGTATTTGCGGTTGGCGCTACCTAACCGCTTATTGAATACGTTGAAATGAGCTGCAAAGGTGTTTGTATTTGTGCGAACGCTCCATTGGCCAATACTTTAGGTGGAAATTGACCTTTACAATGTAGAGGTTATAATATTGCATACAGATCATCTTTCTTTAACATTAATTTTATCATCTTCATTTTTACCATCATTAGCATTGTGTCATGCTGTGTATCAGTCCGTGTATAGTTGGCTGATTTTTACCATCATCAGCCAACCATACACGTGTCAGGTTAGGACAGGAGTAGTCATGCATACAGATGATCCTTCATCTGTATCACCTTTAGTGTTTGTTCATTTTAGAGAGCGAATCAACCATGTACATTGCATACAAATTATCTTTTTTCATCTTTATCATTCCTTCATTTTTATTGCAGCTGGCGAGCCAACAATATACGTGTCAGGTCCAGGCGGTAGCAGCGTGCGAACCCGCGTGTCCGCTCTTGGCGAGGGCCGCTACACGGGCACGTACACACCGGAGGCAGTGGGCCGGCACGCGGTGCAGGTGACGTGCGCGGGCCGCCACGTGCCCGGCTCACCGTTTACGTGCAACGTGTACGACGTGCGGAGGGTGCGCGTCACTGGACTCGGCCCGGGTGGTACGTTACCATAGCGACTATATTCACCACATATGTATCAAATCAAAGTATATCCTTGACCAACTACTCATCTTTTTATCTTTGTTGACTACTCTTTATCTCAGTATTTTATCCATATATAGATAGTTACTAACCATAATAATGATTAGATGCATGGCATACATTGGGAAAGTTTAATTTAATTTTAATGATTATAATTATTTGGTCTTACTATAAATATCTTCAACTGTATATTGGTCACCTATCATTCGCTTTAGTTCTGTCTATAATTAAAAATATATATATTCATATTGTAACCGTTGGTAGCTCAATAAAGATAAAATAAAATATTCATATTTTAATTTCACATATTGATTGCTAATATCACATTAAATTACTTAATTAAAAATTACTTTTTAAAAACAGTTGAATATACTCGTCGTGTCGCTAATTGAGCGTGAGTTGTAACAGGCAATATGCCCAACACCAATACACTGAAGGCTGTTCCTCAAACTGTTGTGTTTATATTGTTTAAAATATGAATATTATGATCGAAGACAAGTGGCTTGATCAAGTAGACAAGTATGATCGTACACAATAAAAATCTATTAAGCCGTAAACACTTAAGAGACAGTACATCGCAAAATTACCTTTTCTTGACCATTAAACATAATATAGCTTTTAATTAATTAGTTTCGTTATTGATTAAATTTAGAACTAGAGGGCACACTAGAAGGTCTAAACCTAGAAGACGGGGCTGACGAGGAGCGGGGCGTAGAAGTGGGGAAGCCGGTAACTTTCAGCGTGGACGCGGCGGGCGCCGGTGAGGGCACTCTCGAGTTGGTCGTCTCTACTCCATCCACTACTGTCAAGGCTGAGGTAAGAGAAATATGTTTTTAAATAATAATAAATAGCGTTTATTGCCACAGTAAGCAAAAGGAAATTAAATGTATCTATCCTTTATTGTGAAACGAAAGTGGCAACAGTCTACTTGGTAGTAACTGGATATTGTGTCGTCCATGGACATTTGCGATATCTCTCTACAGTTAGGACATTTCTTACCACCTTCTGATAAAGTAACTGTTAACAATCTGATAGATAAATTATCTGCCAATTAAATCTAGCTGATACTGACTTTTCGATAAAGCATAATTGACAATCTGATACTTTCTGTTGAGTATCGTGACTGTGGCGATGGAACTTGTCAACGATCGTCTTCCATGTTGTAGTTTTTGGATTCATTGGAATTTAAGAGCATATAGTTTATACAGATCTGTGAGCTCTCGTTAAGGTTGATTATAATTTCTTTCTATTTCATGTAAGGTTAAGGATATCATGGAACTGATATAATGTGGCAAGGAATAAAAGTTCCTTAAAAGGGGAATTAACAATTTTGGCTACTTGACCAGTCCATCGCATAGAGATGCGCTGTCATGGTCTCTTGCCATGCCTTGCTTGCCTCGCCTTCTTGCCTGTCATGGTCACTTTGCCTATTGCCAACTCAAGATTATTGGGACCTCTTAATGCTATATGACCAAAGTATGGAATCTGTGATATATGTGCGTGCATATTAGTCAAAAAACGAACATTGACGCTTGCGCTGCAGCAATTTTGCAATTTGGATCCTAACGATTCAGTTTTCTATAAGTAATAATAGGTAAGTAAGTAATATAAGTAAGTAATATAAGTAATTAATTAATTGTGTCTTATTTATAACTCATCGCCGATTTGCTAATTAATATTTGGAAAATCCGTGCCTTAATAAAAAACTCAGTGCTTAATAGATATAATGAGCTCGGGTTAGGACTTACATCCTAAAGAATGGGACACTTGGTAACGGGTTAAATATTAATAATATAAATACCATTTACCATTAATTCGATTATTAAGGCTTGTTTGGAAGAAATTATTATTAGCGATAAGACCGCCTCTTTTTTAAGAGTCTGAAAATAAAATATTATAATTAGATCACATACGGGCTATTGGCGAATTATGACCCGCTTTACATACGACTTCCATTACCCACTTACAAACGTGCCGTGTAGAGTCGGCCAGTTACAGAATAGTACCACCCCACTTCCTCCTGCGGGCGCCGGAAATGGTGACCAAGGGACAACATGTTTTTTGTTATATTGTATCCTTATTTGTGGTGTACAATAAAAAATGCTTACTTAATTCATAAATCATACAAAGTGTATTGTGAACAATATTATTTTCGTGCGCAGGTGGTAGCGGTGGCGCGCGGTCTGTACGACGTGACGTTCGTGCCGGTGTCGCGCGAGCCGCACCGCGTGTCCGTCACGTTCAACGAGCAGCCCGTGCCCGGCAGCCCGTTCGTGTGCCGCGTCAACGAGCCACACACATACGTGCAGATCGGTACGTATACACTCGAAGCATACTCGAGTTATTTTATTTATTGCATACACTACATATGCGTTGTATAAAGCACTATCCAAACTACAAAGAAATTTTTTAAAACCGCTCAAAGAGGTGGCAAATTTATTGCTCTCTCTGAATTCTTTAGACGCAACCTACCACTTTGGGGCTGATTTCACAAGGAACTGTATTTAAGAAAAAGATTGAACAAGATCTTCAGTGATAATTAATAAATTCCATCTCCACAACAAATCAAACTAACAGACTCTTTCTTTTCTACTTCCGATTACAATATTATAACTGCGATTGCTTTTCATCTATTTTACTTTTTTTTTGCAGGAAGCATAGCAACAGTAGAAATAGACGAAAACTTATCCGACATCGAAGTCCTATCGCCATCCGCGACTCGTGTGTCTGACGCTCATCTAGAAGACACCGGTTTACTGACATTTCCCGCTAATCGCGTCGGTAGATATATTGTAAGGAGCTCAAGAGGGCCGGTAGCAGAAGTTGAAGCTTTAGACGCGTCTACTGTGAAGGTGTTATCTATCGGAGATGCTGTGGCGCATCGGCCTGCTATACTTACCGGTAAGACTATATAAAGTTTCAGTTATAACGTATATTTGTTTGTGCAGAAATTTATCCACTCTAGACAAACCACCGTGGTTTTTTGAGTGTCTGTTATTGTATTGTGTATTTTTGATAACCAATTTGATAAATAAATAAAAAAAATGATAATTGTAAAATTCACCAGTGTCATCTAATGTATATTATGTAAACTTGTGTGGTTGATATATCAATAAGGTTTAACGTTTAAGGTTTTGTGAGGTTTTAACACCGTTATTAGTTAGAACGCCTTCCGTGCAGCCTCTATTGATCGATATCTTTTTTGAAAAAATATTTTCCTCATTTAGCATTCTCTGCAGTAAATACAAATTGTTATTTATTTATTTAGGTATAAAACACGGTTAACTCTTTATTTGAACACCAAAAACTTAGAGCAGAGCACACACTTATTGGCACATATAATTTATATTTATTTCATGAACAATTAAGAAATTAAGTAGTTTACATCTCCAAGACAAGCACACGTCAATAGACAGATCCAAAAAGGAGAACTATATATATTAACTGTGTTTTGATACGCTATATTAACTTGAGACCTAATAATTCGCACGAATGTGTATTGTTTGTGGTAATAGACGGGGTGTGCCATGTTTGATTATGTAAACAGATTGTTGGAACATTAACTGTCCTACATGAAAGACAATAGCTTTGTTCGCGGTAAGGATTCAGAACTAATTCGGAACTAATACTGAACTAATTTGGAATCGTAGTAGAGCGCATGCTCGGTTATAGACCGATTCCTGATTTTTATTTCCGCGAACGATTTCGGAACCAAACTGCGTACGATCTACTGTCATCGGCAGTGTTACCAACTCTCAAAAATATTTATCCCTAAAGCTTAAGTCAAAAACCCCCAAAATCGCCCCAATTACTTAGAAATCCCCCTAAAAAAATATATTATAAAAGAAAAAATATAAATTACAAAAATGCAATGAAATTTCTTTACCTTTTAAATCTCGATCTGTTTCCCAAATCTACGTGTACTTCTGACTGTACATTTTTTTATTTTTAGTTTCTTTAAGCATCATTAACAAATTGCTTGTCGGCACAGCAGTACAACAACAAATCGAATTAAACAAGTAAACAATAATCAACGTACATATGTATAGGCACATAGGCACAATAACCACCAGTCACCACAGAGTAGTTGTAATATATTTGTACTAGATGTCGTTAAGTCGCTAGGTCAACAAATAAATATGATTAGCTATTATAGTTTGGATTGTCCCAGGGCCTATACTTTCACATAATATATGAAAAATATATATTCAAAAAAATATATGAAGAGTCAAAAAATCCCTAAAAATATAAAACCCCTAAAAAAAACCCATTCCACTTATTTACCCCCTAAATTTGGGGGGGAAACCCCTAAGTTGGCAAGTATTTAAGTGGACCCACCAAAACACATTACTCTTATTAGAGTATTATATAAACTTATTTATATAAACAACAAACAAAACTAACCATATTTTATTTAACCCTTAATAAATTAATAAAATTTATATTTTATTTAACTATTTAACCAGTTTATTAGTTTCTAACCAACTGAATATAGCCGCAGCATGTATGTCAAATGTCGTTAGGTAAAAACTGCGCATGTCTGGAACTACGGATTCTTGCCAAAGTTATAGAACTGATAGAATTGATTCTGAACCGATCCTGAATTGAGTTCGACGGTCCCGCGAACACAGAACTGTAACTAGAAATTCTGAATTGTGTGTTCCGCGAACGGCATTATTTGAACTGCGCATGCGTATAGTTCCGAATCAGTTCTGAATCCTTACCGCGAACGAAGCTAATAATAAATAATTTCACATCGCAGTGAGCACAAGCGGCGCCGGCGCCGGCCGCCTGTCAGGTCGCGTGACGTGCGGCGGGCAGGCGGTGCCGCACTCGGTGAGGCGGCGCGGCGGCGCGCGGCAGGAGCTCGTGTGGCACCCCGCGCGCGCCGCGCCACACCGACTCGCGCTGCTCTGGAGCGGCACGCCCGTCTCCAGCGAGCCACTCGTCGTCGACGTGCAGCCACCGCATCACGGACAAGAGGTAAGGTACAGAATTATACATATATCATCATTACCATCAGGAGCTTGTGTGCCCCGCTACGTTTCCCGCTACTGTGGAGCAGCATGCCTGTCTTCAACGAGCCGCTCGTCGTCGACGTGCAGCCGCCTCACTACGCGGCCAGGTACATTATGCAGGTATCAGCAGCAGCACGCGTATGGCACACTGCGCGCGCCGCACCGCACAGTGGTCTGGAACTGAATAAAACTGAAACTGACTGAAGCTAGTTATTTCCTACTACTTTTTATCTTTAATTATTTTTTTAACATCTATAGTTTATTACAACATGATGCATTTCCTTAAGTGCATCCTTAATAACACATATTTCCTTATTAGGAACTGTTAAAAATTGTTCTGAGTTCAACAAAAATAAATAGCGATTAGGAGGGGGCATCATATTGTAATGACAATATGGCTTCTCAGTGAATTAATTACTTTTGATTTATTTCTTATTATCTATTACATCATTTGGAACTGTCTTATTTGCCAGCATGGTTGCCAGCAATGTTTCTACTGAAGAACTGGTAGTTAAAAATGTCAACGTTTTTTATGGAATACGTACAGCTGAATATAAAATGGCAGTTGTGATAAACGACCTACCGACTGACCTAAGACGAATACTGGACCCTAAAACTATAAAAAGAAAGCTAAAAAAGTATTTAATAAAAAATTATAATAAAGCCACCTATATACAATGATTACCTGCTCACTCGCGAAACCGGTTGTGCCGCGCCCCCGCACCCGCGCCCGCGCCGAGCCCTCGCATTGTTGTGTCGTTTCATACCCATAGTTATTATATTATATTACCAGTATGAAGGATGTAATGTAGTGAATCTTAAGCAATGTTACCTTAACTATTATAAATTGTATATACAAAATTAACAGAGAATAAAATATCTTTAACTGCGCAGTTTTACTAAAATGTCAAATATTAATATTAGAAATAAATAAAATGGCCAAAGTCACATCAGCATCAAATCAAGAACACATAGACAACAAATATTTTATATTGCGATTCAAGGTACTCATATTATATCGTCATTTTTATACAGGTGTCAGCGTCAGGCTTAGGCTTATACCAAGCGCAAGTGGGCCGCGTGGCCTCATTCGGCATCGACACACTGGGCCGGCCGGCCAGAGAGTTCGATGTGGTGGTCTCCGGGCCTGGTTCACGAGCCTTACCTGTACGGTGCTATCAGACAAAGTCGGGAATGCTACAAGCTGAATATACTATTACTGAAGTCGGACAGAGCACTATAGGTAATGACTTAATTTTAAAAATTTTTGCTTTGTCTTATCGAGGGTGGTCGTCCCAATCACTTCGGTCCAATAGCATTATTGTGTACCTGCTACCCTATCTTCTATTCTACCCTTGATTCTCAAATATGATATCCACATACTTCTGAATATGCGGGAGTCGTGGAGCCCGCAGTCTTCCGATCTCACCTAAACCTATCCATTCTAAGCTCTGCATATGTTGTCATCTGCTAAGTTTATCCAATAGACGAGACTTTAAAAGTAACCTCTATAAAATGAACTTATGTCTCCTTTCGGGTACCGGTTATATACTAAATGTATACTAAAATACTACTGGTTTTCTGAGGCCCCAATTACACGAGCGAGACCTGCGACGATTCTGTCCTACTTACGTCGAGTAATCTACACGACGCAGAGATTATTCTGTCAGCGTATCGCCGCGACTTGAACGACTCACCGCGATACGTCGCCGAGTGAAATAAATTTTCTATCATTCTTTGAACAGTGCATACAGTACATTGTTCGGCGCACACGCAGCGAGCGCGTCGCGTCTTACGGCGGACACGTGGCGACCCGCAGCAAGTCCGTGACGTTTTAATCATTGACAGTCACTTTTCGTATAGACGCGTTGAAATCGCCGAGTGTAGATTAGCTCATATAGTTACTATAGAAATTAGGGGCACGTGGAGATTATCGCCGCGAGAGCTATTTTTACGCATGAATGTCTATATTTTATATTTTTATATATAATTTGATACATGTAATTAGTGCCCTTAAACCTAGGAGGTTTGTCGTGGCACTGCATGATTTCTAGAGATATTTTTAATTTTTTTAATTAAATCAATCAATGATTCCCACAAATTGTAGTTCGCTCTTTTAATGTCATTATACCCTCTTGATGTTCTCTTATTCTTTATATTCTTTTGTCTCTTACTATCTTTTATTTATTAACATATATTTCAACACAAAAAATGTAGACTAGTTTAATATCTTGTTTTTGTTCACAGAGGTACTACATTTATCAAAGCCAGTTTCCGGCAGTCCGTACACATGCGAGTCATTTGATCCGAACAAAGTCATATTATCTGGTATACCTACAGGCAACATCATCACACAAACACCAATTAATTTTACAGGTTAGTAGCAACTTGTTAAACGTGCTTTTTATACTTCATCCCTTTAGGCATTAGGGTCAAATGTCATGCTTTACATATTTTGTCATTGATATACCTATTCACTTCAATAAATAATTAGGTCTAGATTGAACGATCAAACTTTCATTGCAATAGCACGATCTTTGCGTGAGTATTACCTGTATGGTACTGTTCCCTTAAGAATAAATTGGGCCCGCCCTCTAAATTTTGGAGTAAAGTTGGCTAATTCGGCGTAAATGGTTGATAAACCCTTCTTATTTTTCTCTTGTAATATAGCTGTGGAAAAACATAGGTTGACGGTATAATGTAATTCTGTACAATTCTGTGTAATAAATTCTGTACAATTTTTACATAATACACGTAACCCATGAAGAGAGACATTTTGTCTCCCTTTCTGATAGGCGGAATCTCAGAATATAGTCCACTAGCCACAGTCAATAACCACCGACACCAAGAATTCAGTCCACATTTAGTCCACATTTGTATTGATTCCCTACATTTTGGTTCTTCAAGCAATCAACTCGCCCCTCCTGTAGTCCGGTCTACTAACACCTACATATAATAGTTTTTTTCTTCATATATGGAAATGGTGCAATTAGCACATTCTGCCAGTGTCAAGTTTTCTTCGTAATAAACAATTTCAAAGTCTAAAAAGTCCTAAAAAGTTCAAAGTCCCGTCGGAATAAGTCAGGAGTCGCACAGTAAAGCGATAGTAGGTTTACTGAAGACAGAAGAGGACTCCTTGGAAGCACACTAAAAACAGTCCCATGCTTTTTGATTATCACAAACACCACGCACCCAAAACATGGGAACTTCTCGAGTTCCCGCCAAAGAGTCATATGATAGTTTTAAGACTTTAGGCAGACTGAAATTGTATTACAGTCTGTGCAGTATACTTATACATATTTTATATTGTAGTGGACACAAAAGAAGCAGGTATAGCAGAATTGGAAGTGGTGTGTGAAGCTATGGGCGAGCGTCGTATACGTATGCCGGTGGACATTAGAGAGGACGGTCACACGTACAGAGTGCGTCTCAGGCCGTCCATACCGGCACACTACCGCATTTATATCACATACGGAGGTAAGTACTTAGTTGTTACTTTGTCTAGCACTAAAATCACTAAATAGTACAAATCACTAAATACATACAACATAATATAAATTGTGACATAGACCCTCAATGCGCTCGCCACCACATGCTGACTAAGTGTTAAGTGTCGCCACGTTTATTTGTAACGATTATAAGTCTGAAAGGAGAATGACAAAAATTGTAGTCACTTTGGCTAAAGCGGCCAATGATGGGTTATTATTATGATTGCGTGTATTTATTCTCTCACGTCTTCTCATCTGGGAGATATACAGGCTACAATTAACACATATGTTCCACACTCAAGAAGCAAATCTAAAACTATCCAGTGTCAGAAATCCGATGTCAGCAAGTAGTTAGTCGGATCAGAGCCCACGTTAACAGGCAAGGTAAAATCGTACGTCGAAGATTCGTCGAGTCCAGTATTGTACGTTAATACAAGTCGTGTTAAAATAACAAGAAGATAAAAGAGATAAATGATAACAAACGGCTACGCAATAAAGAAGAAAACGAAGTGTATAAGCTGAATCTGACAATTCATTTCATTTTCGTATTTTTTGTAAAGCCTTTTTTTGTAATAATCTAATAAGTTTTTTAATCGTTGTTTATTCATTCATTTCTAATATCGATTTCCTGTGGCGATTATTGAGTATTAAGACCACTAACGCATGTATTTAAAAGTAAAAAGTTTATTTTAAAAGTTCTAAGGGCAAGTGGTACACTCAATTAGTTGTAATACTCGTAGATGTAATAAATTAGATGTAGAACACACACACTTGTAATACGCCGAATTAAAAATAAAAATGGTTGTCATTCAGAGGGGGCTGGTTTGTGGCCCACATATGTGGGTATATTTATTAATAAAATTGAATGTACTACTTGACCATAACCAGACACTGTATTTTTAAAAGCTTACATTTGTAGACAGAGGAAATGGGACACGGCTTAGCATTTTTTTATTTATAATTGAATGATGAACTTTTCATGATGTAAATAATTTTGAATACAATATATTATAATTATAAAAAAAGATTAAATACTTTCATTATTAAATTGTTGGCCGTTTTAGTCGTATTTTGACATTCTCGTTTGAATAATATTTCTATATAATGATTGGTAAACGTGCATCGACGTGATTCTCATTTTCTTATAATAAAAGAGGTGACAGACAAGAAAACAGTTCGGCTGATGGTAAGCGGGTGCATGAGCATCCAACATCAGTAAAAAGTGATGAAGCAAATGAAATGCACTGGAAATGGAATTGGATCAGATGGATTTTAATTGAACGGGTTGGGAAGAGAAATGGGTTCTCGCAACTCTCATTCCCCAAAACACATTGATTCCTTTCACGGATTTTTTTTAATTAGACGTCGGGCACTAGTCTGTCAAATCGACGCCGTGTAAACATATATGATAGTTTAACGCTATAGACTACTTTAGTCTCCCTTGGTGCTTGTTGACCGTTGACACGTTATCTGTAGTGAGTAGTGTTTGTTGTCAGGCGCGGGTGTGTCCGGCAGCCCGGTGTCGCTAGGCGTGCTGAGCGGGCGCAGCTCGAGCGCAGCCCGGTGCGCGGGCACGGGGCTCGTGCACGCGCACGTCGGCAAGGAGGCCGCCTTCACTATACACTGCGCCGAGGACACGTCGCCCACTGTGCAGGTACATACTCGTTGTTCGTCAGGGTAAACAAAGATTCGTTTCAACTATTTAATTCGTTTCAAACTAGTCATTGTTTTAAACTTTGTTATATCGAAGTGAAATGCATATTAGGTAGGTTGTAAAAGCAGATATAGAAGAATAGATAACGCAAGCTGTCCTTTGCTGCGTCCGTGCTAATGCACCTCCTTCTCACGTCACTCGTTCAGTCTGTTCCAACTCGTGTCGCTAACAAGTCTTCGTGTTGCCAGCAAGATTTTTAATTCCGTGGAATTCTGACATTTCTTGGTGTTATCAGACGACAAAAATGTTCCCACAAGAAAGGAACGAATTTACAATAACATAAAAAATATCTGACTGGTTTCTAAGATTTAAATATGTAAAATCGTAATTTTTAAATTAAATCTTAATTATTGTAAAATTATTTTAATTTTAAATTAAACACTTTTAATAAATATCAATGTCGAAACCATTAGTTGGGGAGAAAAATAAATTGTGATTGGTATCATTCTAACTTCTGGCATGTATAACAATTATTTTTTACTAAAATTTTTTTTTTTTTTTCGTGCACGACATACAGAAGTGGCTGTACCGCAAGTCAATAGAGAAAATAAAATTTTGATTGTACAATATAAGATACAATAGAATATAAATAATTAAAAAGATAAATAATAAAATAAACTAAAACATAAAATCATGCTCCCAGAAATAATAAAACTTATAGAAGACGGAAAAAAGAGTTATTAGTTAAAGAAATCAACAATATTGTTACAATCAACGATAAGACTGTATAGCATATGTTATTATGTTATAATTACTTATAAAAGAAGACAATAAAATACTCGTATGTATAGACTTGACTTTATATAGAGTCACTGCGTACAGTGCGGTCAAAAAGACACTTTATACCGCCAACCTGTAACTTGTATAATAAACTGCCATCTGAGATTTTTCCGTTACGATACGACATGGAGCTCTTCAAGAGACCTGTGAACAGGATTCTGCAAGTCGGCAGCGTACCCGCATGCATCCTCGTGTTGCAGGTGTGCATGGGCGGCGGTGAGCACTGATTACTACCATGTGGCCCACCCGCTCGTCTGCCATCTATTCTATAAAAAAAAACTCGACCATTCAATTCATAGTGTCAGCAACACTTATATAATATTTATGTCGATGATGATGATGACATAAGGTGGTGATAATTATGACATTCTGTATATTTTTATTATTTTTCCCTTAACTATCTTTTCCAACAAAAAATATAGATACATTGCTAGAATTATAGATATACAGATTGCTAAATTACAGAATTAGCAAAAATTGCAAAAACGCGTGGGATATTATTTGCATTTTGCTTATTGGTTTGTAAAAAGATTTTTTAAACAAAATAACTAAAAACTATGTATAATTGAAAAAGAACCAGACAGAAAAGGTTTAAAACAACTGGAATGTCATAAATTGACACATGTCAGAATTTCATGCAATTAAAAATTGGACTATAATTGGGCTATATAATCAATTGTAAAAATTCGATAACGGTGGTGAACAGAATCATGGGACATTTCTTTCATCGGTAAGTGGTTTTCCATCACTACAATTTATACTAAGGTGACTGACACATTTGGTTTCCATACAATTTCACGAACTTGCGTTCTCTATCTATGTCGTATCGTTATGTCGTATTTGAAGATTTGTGTCTGTAACTCGCCTTCGCCAAATCTTTTAGCGTCCACTACTGGATATCGGGCTCCTCGTGCACATTGTCTTGTGCCTCATGCACGCCTCAGGATGTAACGCCTCAAAACACCATGTTGGCCAAGCGGGGTGACAAGTCCACTCTTTTAGAGGTGTAGTTCCTCAGCGCTTGTAGTAGCGGCTTCGATTACATCGTGACACAATTACATCATTTTTCATTAGGGACTGCAATCAGATCACATCGACTTTTAACTAATTTCATTTTAATTCAAAGGCTAATCTCGTTTCTGACAGGTGGAGAGATTAACAGAAGGCAAGGAAGACAATACAGATTCCGGCCTACTAGAATGCAGAGTGGTTGCCGGCGCACCGAAGGAATGGCTCTGCGCTTACATTCCACTCGTAGTCGGATTGTACGAAGTCAGAATATTCACTACTTCCGGACCCTTACCTGGAAGCCCCTTCTCTGTCAAAGTGAGTAAAAAAATTTAATTTCTTTTTAACATTCGAGTTTCTTGTTGTGGTTCTCTGTTTCAGCCACCACGACTAATATTTCAACTGACAACTGAATTTATAACGCTTACTGACTTTTGATAAGCACTTAAATGTCGTTTGTGACCATAGATAGTGCATGACACTGCATGGGCTTCGGCGTATACCGTATGAGACAACGATAGCCAATACTTTACACGTTTAAATCTATTTATTTATGTGTTCAGTGTGCTATTGTTATACCTAATAATATTCGGTGATAGTCACAAATGTAATTCTTGATATGTAACAAAAAAGCATTTACGTACCATGTTTGCCAGAAAATGATAGCCACAAAACGAAACTAACGATACATGTGTATCAGCAATTTCTATCTCTATCAAAAGAGAGAGATCTCTATCTCGCTGTCTTATATGATGACAACTGTTAATTTTGAGTATGTCTCTAATCATTATTATTATTATTTATTTTAGTGATTAGTTTTCAGTGATATTTGGTTAATATTCGCGGCGCACTCACGATAAAAATGTTATTTATGAAAAGGGATCTCTTGTCAAATTGTCTTGCTGATTTTTTTTATGCACGTTTAATGTTGGCAGGTAATAGACACGTCCGCGATAGTGCCAGTAGGCGGATGGGGCGCAGATAATTCGGGACGTGTTCGAGCACCTTCGAAACTCGTCCTCGATACGAGCAATGCTGGACCCGGCACGCTCGAGTGTTTATTGGCTGGAAGACATCAACGTGAGTTCACTTTACTTAATCAAATTTCAGACAAGCCGCCAGTCCACTCGATAGTAAGTGGCTTATGGCGAACTGCTCGGTAACGCGATTTACTGATAGAAAGCTTGTAGCGTTCGGTTGGTCGAGTATACTACAATTTTATAAAAAGAAGATGACATACTGACATACAAAAGCGTATAATCGTTTGTCCAAATCAAATTGTTTAAGTTTGTCTTTGCCTTTGAAGAGACGCGCTGCTGCCTTTGAAATAGGGCTTAGGAAGAATAGGTAATTGACATGAGTATCAATTTATGAGGTTCTAATGCAGGCCACAGGCCTCTCTGTACAATCACGAGAGGGTTTCGAGTCCACCGTCGGATGACTAGTTGTTAAATCGATGTGATATCTGATCATGTGACCAGGCGACACCGTGTCCCTGAGGCCAAATTGTCTTTAAAAACATACTTATTACTTAGCATCTTTCCATCTCAGGTGTAGAAACAGTTTCCGGTCGTGCGGTAGTCACTCTAGCACCAGTAGAGGGCGTGAGCGGCGAGCAAGAGTTGGAGTTGAGTTACAACGGAGCACTAGTGGGAGGAGCGCCGAGGCGGGCGCTCGTGGCGTCCGGCAACACTGCGGACAGGGTCACGCTAGCCGGCAGGGGGCTGGCACACGCCGCGCCACATACACCAGCTGTCTTCACTGTCGGTCAGTACAAACAATAATAATATAACTTTTTATACTTGCGCGTTTTGTACACATTTTATATTGTAAGCGGCTGGTCTTTCCCTTGCCGTAACGTCGAGTAGAAATAAAATTTCGCCTTTAAACCCAATTTACAATATAACATGAGTAAAAACAATATTCCAGGAGTTGGCATCAATTCATAATAACCAAGATTTGAAAACCAGTTTTAATTTTTTTAAGATTATATCACCAGAATTAGACATTGATTAAATCCTGAACTTGGTAGAATAAATCGTACGTAGTAATGGTAAAGCCCCTGTCGCCGCTCACACAGGAACCGATATTTGAATTGCGTTTCTTCATTGACGTTTTTACTTATTTACTAATACCGCAAACTTATTAATCTAATGCAACTGTTATTTAAATTCTACTCAGTAAAATAAGAAAAACATGGTTTATTAAATAAACCGTTTTTTAAATTCTGATAATGGCATCGAAGAAGCTTTTTTATGTATACGATTTTTTATGTATACAGATGGTAGTGCAGCGGGTCCGGGCGCGCCGGAAGCGTCACTAACATCGCCGGATGGCGACAACGTGCCGGTCGCACTGACTGCCGCCGGACCTGGTCTATGGCGTGCCACGTATACACCGCGCCGCCCGGGCGACCACCAGTTACGCGTACTGTGGGCCGGACGTCTCGTTAAAGGTACGTAAGCTAAAAGTGTGTGCACAATGTATGTACAGAGAGTAACCGATACATTCCTGAATTGTAGATTTAATTGACATGTAATGTAACCACTATCACAATGTATTATTTATATGTTTTGAAATATTCACCTTTTCACAATATAATAAAAAGCAAACACACAAAAGTTCCCACTACACGAAGCCGGAGAGGCCGCACGGGCATCGTATCGGTACCAATCAAATTCGCAAATCAGTCTCATCACAACCGCATTGGCGCTGAACCTCCACCACGCCATTTACATACATTACCTGTATCAGTAATGAATCGTTGTTCTTTTATAATTATCTTAATTATTCTATGCCTTTGTATATCTATATACTATGTATACAAAAATGAATGTTTCATTGTGTGTCCCTATACCATTCATCCGATTGCGATGAAACTTTGGTGAGTTGTTGTGCGCACGCCCGCGAAGGGTTCTGAATTAGTACTTGAAGACCACGCTAACGAAGTCGCAGGCAACAGCTAGTTTATTATAAAAAATAAATTTAAATTGAATTATTATATCATCATAACTGTGGTTTTACAAACCTGCACGCTGCTTCGCTCGCGTGAATTTTAAAGAGCAATTCGTTCCTCCTGTAAAAATAATATTTTTTTTCGGATAAAAAGTATCCTGTGTCCTTCTCCAGATTTAAGGTTACTTCTTTGTAAAATTTTAATGAAATCGATTCAATAAAGTCGTGAAGACGTAATAACCAAATAGTCGGACAAATACACGTTCAGATTTATAATATCAGTGTGGGAAATGTGGATGTAGTGTAGATGCCAGGCATGCCTTCAATCGCAAAATTCTTTTTGGCAGGTTGCCCGCTTACAGTGAACGTGTCGGCGGGCTCCGAGAGCGGGGACGCGTCGCGCGTGGTGTGCTCCGGCGCGGGGCTGACGGGCGGCGTGGTGGGCCGCGAGATACGCTCCTGGATAGACACACGCCGCGCCGGCCCCGGTGAACTCACCGCGCACTGCACCGGACCTAATAAGGTACGTTCAAATTAACTCCACGTACGTCATTGCAGGTTATCCGCTAACAGTGAACGTGTCTGCGGGCTCCGATAGCGGGGACCCATCGCGCGTGGTGTGCTCACCGCCTAGTGCACAGGGCCCATTAAATTAATTAACAGGAAATTAATTCCACGTGTATCGGTTAGGTTGTCCGCTAACAGTGTACGTGTCGGCGGTGACACGTCGTATGCGGTGTGCTCACCGCCGACTGCACCGCGTCCAACAAGGTACGTTGAAACAGGATACTTTTTTATAGGAAAAAGGCGCCAAGCGAGCATACAGTCCACTTGGTGGTTAATGATACTGTCGTACATGGATACCCGCGGCACATGCCTACTTCAATCCAGAATGACAAACGTTGGAATGCCCCTGGATGTGGTGGCTACCTTTAGAGATGAAGGAATGGATTTGGAGAAAGGATTGAAAAATTGGTGAGGAATAGGACAGAATGGGAATGGGCTCTCACATCTCGCATATCTCACTCACTACCGAAGCATGTACGTACATTCGGGAATAGGGTAAAGTGGGAAATGCAGTACATTTCAAGGTTTTTATGAGAGTAACGAGGCCAGTCAAATGCCCTCAGCGGCTGTTGAAGTGTAGTGTGCACCCTACCCCTCAAATATTAGTGGATACTAGTGGATATTCGCCCATCACCCATTTTATTATCCATTGCTGAACAATTATCCAATTATTTTACTATTATTTTATTATCCAATGGGTCTTCTCATGCACATTGTCTTGTGCATGAGGCATGTACGAGTATAGCCTTAAACCGCCACGCAGCTCAAACATGTTGGCAATACATAGGTTGGGTAACATGTTGGGTGTACATAGGTGAACACAGTGACATCTTACCCTGAGGAGTTCAGAAGTACAAATTTGTCTCGTATAACCTCTGAGTACGCTACAGGTGTCCATTTTTAACCGGAGCCCTCCTGTGTAAGGAAGAAACTTTCTTACGAGTATGGTTTGACCCTGTGTGACAAATCGTGTTTAAATTCCTCGTATTACTGTCAGGTGGCGTACTGCGAGCTGTACGAGCACGGCGACGGCACGTTCACGCTTAACGTGAAGCCGGCGGAGGCGGGCCGCCACATGCTGAGCGTGCAATTCGCGGGCGAGCACGTGCCCGGCTCGCCGTTCGTGCTCAAGGTGGCCGGCGCGCCGGACCCCTCCAAGGTGAGTGATGTCACATGCGACATTACCATAAGAACAAATAATTAACCTTGAATTATTGGCCTACTGCCGCGTGCCGGCTTAGCTGGCTAGTTACCGCGGGCGGGCAAACGCCGCATTCACGGAAGCGTAGATAGGACTTTTTAGGTATATCATTGAACCTAACTTAACCTAACCCTTAATTGTAATCTTTTGAAAGATGTTGATTTGAAGATATTTATTTATTTACTCACATCTTTCAGTTACCTACTTAAAGATCAAAGGCGAGATACTTTTCAATTTTGTTATGTATTATTTCTTTTCTTTTCGAAAATAACAATTATAATTTTCGAATGTATTGAAGTCTTTCAAAAAGCCGACGACATAAACAATCTATCAGCTATTGTTATTTTTTTATAATAAATGAGCGCCGGATTTAAATTTTGCCACATTTTTTGTTTGGCGGTTGGCAACTTGGTTTGTTTATAGATGTCACATATGACAGTTGCAATTAATCAACATGGAACGCTACACAAAAGAGCAACGCAGTATGAATTTTAGAGCAGTATGAACTGGACCATCATTTTTGCGAAAAAATCGTCTTTAGTGACGAGGCCCATTTCCACCTTGACAAGATACGTCAATAAGCATAATTGTCGTATCTGGGGCTTGGAGAATCCTCATGAGATTCATGTAAAACGAATGCATCCTCAAAAAGTTGGTTTAATTCGGCGGGATCATAGAGCCAATTTTTTTAGACATGAGTATTTAGGGAGGCATAGAGAGGTATCGGAACATGCTACAGAAGTTTTTTTGGCACCAATTGGAAGATATGGACCTCGATCAACTGTGGTTCCAACAGGACGGTGCCACATGTCACATAGCCGGTGAAACAATGACTATTTATTTGGGACAACCTTTATATTATCCACCTACCTACAGCCTATATCCACCTTATGTATTTATTAGAGTTTTGTTTAATTCCATTACTATTTATTGGTTAGATTATTTCTTTTTAGAAAGCATTTATGTGATGACGAAGACGAATAACTCAAAAGGTTTTAATGTCATTTTAATATTGAAATAATTAAATGAGCAACAGAAATACTGAAAATGACAGCAAATTAAAAGGTAGAATATGTTTATGTTCTCTGGTGACAATAACGATATAGGAGTCGACTTTGTATTGACATACTTATTGATTAAAAATTGTTTTATTCTGTTATTCAAAATTAGTTTAATTGTCTGATCATGATTTGCTGTCCGTTTAGTATTCTTTGCAGCTTGTTTAAATACAAGCCATTTTAATGCATAACTTTATAACATTTGTTGTAGTACTTAATAAATTTAAAAAAAAACGACTCCAATCCCGACTAAATCACAGGTTTGGACTTTTTGGCGGGAGCTCTTGAAGTGAAAGTCATTTTTTTGTTTAATTATTATAAAAATTGAGTAGTGGGTTTCGTGGTAGTGGTAATAGTGATAGTTTATTAAACTTCAAAGTGCGTAATGTTCGTGATAAGCAAATAAAAGCATACATGGCCCTCAATCAATATATTGTGTAATGTAATGTGAGATCAATTGTATTGTGCAATTTTACGGATTGCGTAATGTTTTTGACATTGTACAATTTAATTGTAGGTCTAGGAGCCACCTAAAACTGCGATTTTCATATGCTCTCAAGGAGTTCCACTCTTTTGTCATCAGTAGATTTACGGAGGATAAAAGAGTTGGACTTCTTGGAAGCACACGATAAACGCAGTCTTATGCTTTTATTTGATTATCACAGGCATTACGCACTAAAAACACTGAAGTTTAATAAACTATCACTATTAAACCACAAAACACACTTTTTTTTTCTAAAAACACAATTTAACTTCTCGAGTTCCCGCCAAAATATCAAATGCCCGATTTTTTTCGTTAATTCTTATAGGTCCGCGTATATGGTCCGGGCGTGGAGCCAGGCGTCCTAGCGACATTCCAGTCGCGATTCCTGTGCGACACTCGCGGCGCGGGCGCGGGCCAGCTGACGGTGCGCGTACGCGGGCCCAAAGGCGCCTTCCGCGTCGAGATGCAGCGCGAGAGCCAGAAGGATCGCTCTATACTATGCAAGGTATGTTACCCTGGGTGATGTTGTTCTAAAACCAGCTGACGTTCCTCCCACGCGTGTCGTAAAAGGCGACTAAAGATTCGCGCATATTACTGCGGGCCGCATCGTAGTGCATAGCATTGCAAAAATCCTCTTGAATCATTTTATATATACCATCGCACACTTGAGACGGGCCGCATCGCGCCACAGCGCACGGCCAGATCGCTTGCCAACCGTATTTAATCGCCGATGTTATGCGCTGCGACAGGGCCCACCTCAATGTGCGTTCAACGGGCAGTTCGAGTGTTATTCGCTGTGCGATGACGTAAAGAATTGAGTGTCAACAGCTGACTTAAATTATTGCATTGAGCTGCGGCCCGCCGTGTGTATAATATGCATTGTCACAGCTTCTCAGTGCGGCGACACGCTTCTGTACTGTGCTCGAGCCTTAAGAGTGGGCACTCTTACGGACTTAGACCATCAATTTTACGAATTTCGCAATGTATTTCATCGTTTAGAGAGTGTGGCCTGATCATTAGTTAGTCACTGTACTATCTATCTCATGGACTAATCACTTGAAGATGTTTGCCGACATGATGAGAAGAGCGAAAGATAATGGTCGATGATCAACTACGGGAGAGGTCTAGATCCAGCAATGGAGAGACAGGTGGTGGTGGCGGCGGTATTCGGACTGTTCCTAAAATTGATATGTTTAATGACTTGTTCGACAACTAGGGATGAAAAGAGATCCACAGTAAAAATAAGTTCCTAAATTAATTAGAAAATTAGGTAGATAATACCTTGAGAATGTTTGAAGTGGAGTCGTGGTGGGGGAACTTTATCTTTATCCCAGTCATATTTTTATTCGTTTATTAGAATTTCATTGAATATTTTACACCTGTAATAAAACTACGTACTCGTCAAAAGTTGTACCGGGTGTAATGTAAATAGACCTACGGTCTTTGCAAGTGCTTGCTATTTATTCAACGACTAAATTGTTCTGTTAGCGGCATATTCAGATCGTGTTTCAAGATATTTTCATTTTATGGATTAATTTGTAGTGTAGTTCTTGCAACTAACTAGCCCGCACCTGCATTATAGTGGAGGGTGTCCGTACGCGTAAAAAGAGACCTTATATCATTGACCATATGCCTTTAAATATATTGACGCGAAAGTTAATTTTCATACTCGTATATACGGACATTTATCCACAACTTGTGGACCACAAGCAATGTCGAAACGCGCTCGTGAGTTGCAAGAACTTTAGTGAATATACAGACATATTGATCGACTGGACTAATTGAGGTCTCATTTTTTTTTTATTAGTTCTCACCGACCGAGCCGGGTGATTATCGCGTAGAAGTGAGATGGGCGGGGCGGCACGTGCCGGGCTCACCCTTCCCCGTCATGATATTCGACACGCAGGAAGAACTGCGCCGATACTTACAGGCTAGTGCCGCGTAACAACCTCCATTATCAACATTATCACCTGATGAGACAAACTAATTTTATAATACGCAAATTGCGACGTGATTAATAAGATCTATTTGGTTTAGTAGCAAAATGTGCAATTCTCGAAATGACAAGTTCTCTAAATGGTAAATTCCAAACTGGCAATAAAACAGTTAATTTTCCAAGTGACTTCAGTACGTACACTAAAAAATGTCTATATTGAAATCTATTTTGCTACTATTTTGAGAACGTGCCGTTTTGAGAATTTGCCATTTTGAGAATTGCAAATTTTGCTACGAAACCATTTATTTATCTATTGAACGAGTCTTAAGGCATATTATCTTATTTGTTTTACTCTTACACCACCGAAGAGCTAAGTGAACAGGCGGGTAGTGCACGTCAAGAGCTGAGAGCAGTTTTTCAGTTGTTAGGATTCGTTTTTAATAGATAAATATTTATGAAAAACGCGTAAATATCAGAAGTTAATAAGACACCTGTCGTTTGTAGTACAATCACACTGTTAAGAGACCAAATTTGATGGAGCTCTGGCCGACTAAAAACGCCTCTACTAACTTCGTCAGCAACTAGCAATCCCAACTAGCATAATGCCATATTCCGCATAATGCCGAACACTATATCCTATATCCTAATTCACTCAATCTCCCGAGCCCCGTCCGGAGGCGTCCGGGTTCCTAATTCTTGACTGATAACATCTATCGTAGATATCCATGTATGGCAGTAGTCAATTACCATCAGATGGACTGTCTGCACGTTTGCCACCTTTCTATAATAATAATGTCCATAATGGAAGAGTTTCATTGATGTTCGCTTATTGTGGACACTCAATAATAACAAGTATTACGTAACATATTTTTAATACAAAATATCTTCTAATTTATGCTACGCATACGTTCTCACGAATTGTGTATTGATAATAAAGAAAAAAAATGTGTCAGAGGAATATATGTTAATCAAGACAATCAAGTTAATCAAAATATGTTTAAACAACAGTATGCAGTATCTAAAGCTTTACCGTATGCTGTTTTTTTGAACAGATTTTGTCACATATTGTGGCATGATTATAATAATATCGCGAAGTCATATTGTATTTACGTATTATCACGAGTAGCATTGTACCACAATATGTGACAGTAAACTTATGTTTTTGTTACACGGCTTGATGTGTGTCAGTCGTTTAAATCGTACTTTCCATATTTCATTTGAATGACATTGATAATATCGACTAATGCAGGTATAAATTAACCCTCAAAGTGGTTATTGGTATTGAATAATTTACATTATTTTTTAGCATTATTTGATAAAAGGGTCAAAATATGTGAACGTTTTAGTTACCCAAGACCACTGAATGACTTCAACCACAGTAATTCAACGTTGAAAGTGAGTTAAATTAAAAAAAATACGAGTATAAAATATTTACGAGTAGTATAAGAGTATTTCACGTTTGTGAAAATTTAACATGACAAAAATCCGTCCAATGTTATGTTAACGAATAAAGTAAACATAGAAGGGATTATCCCAATTTTAATATGTTCATATTCTTAATTCTCTCATTCTTAAAAGTAAATCAAACACAAAATTATTATTAAAATAATAAAGAACATAATAAACCGTTTATTTGTTAATATTTATTAATGGCATTTAGGTTTACAAGCATTAAACTAAACTATTGTAACTAACTAAATTTTGTTTATTGTTATTATCTAGCCAAGTTCAATGTACAGATTGTACAACCGGCCATGAGGCAGTAATGCAGTTTTACTAAGGACTCATCTTTAGATAGATTATATTAAAAAACAACTGAGCATATGAACTTTGCTAGATGAACCCGCTGATTTATTCAGTTACTAATTGTTAATAAATTGAACTTTATTACTTGACTAGTTTTATTTTTACATAATCCTGATACATTAACATAATTTAAAATACACAGGTGCTCAGATTATTTAAAAATTAAAATAGAATAATTATAGATATCATATCTGAGATAGTATTTAAATTGATTAATTGAACCTCTAACCAAATACAGGACTGAATATAGAGAAACACAAAATAATCGAACACACTATAGACTTGTCTAGGAGTACTCCCATTTTATTGCCTGCTCCTTACTAATTATTTTAATTGTATAAATAACTAATAATTAATTTGTTAATTTACTTAATTAATTGATTGTTAACTGTTTAAGAGAGTTAATTATTAATAGTATAAAATTACTAATTTATTTAAGTTTAAGAGAGTCCATTTAAGTTAAGTTTTAAATGATAGTTTATCATCTTCCTTCTGGCTTGTACCTAAACACCAAAGGCAAGGTTCTTCGGTCTGGATACGTCGTGTGACCCTCGCCTGCTAATTGAGCGCGCAATGCGTCCAAACTCTGCCACAGCTGCTGCATTTGCCCGAAGATTATTACTTCCAAACGCTGAATCGAATTGTGGAGCTCTCCTAGAAATTAGTTATGAAAAGGGTTTTTTTTTAGTTGCAATGAGACAGGCGAGCACTTATGTCCATATAAAATTACCATTATCTTACCGAAACAACTTTTTATTTTATATTATTGCGCGGCAACAATGATAGATAAGATACTGCTGCTAACCAATCTGACTAAATAACTGGTTCACTGGTGAAGAAAATATCGCAAACATTACATACCGTAGAATGGGGTGACTTTGATCAATTTTAGAATTAAAACGATTTTTTTTCTTAAAATATACGAGCGAAAAAATAATAAAAAAAATGTCAATATCGGTTTTGTCTATACTTTCAATTTCTTGAATAAAAATATTATTTTTCTCATTATTTTTCGAGAAAAAAAATAAAATGTCGGTGATCAATGTTAAACTATGATCGGGGTTACATTGATACCTCCCTTTTTTCTTACGGAATTCGAAAGCATCCCCAATCAGGAACGAAATACAAAAAAAAAAATTGAAATCCGTCCGTAGGTGTAGGATTTATAACATTTTTTATGTCTTTGGGGTTACTTTGACAAAGAAAAACAGGAATTTTACGAAATAATGAACTTTATTATGAAAACTAACTTTTTCAGACACGTTTTTCAGTCTTCGATAGTATAAATATTTAGAAAATGTTATTAAACAATTATAAACTCGTATTAAGTTCAAAAACTTAGCTTATGGTAACAATTATAACATTTATAACAATCAGTTCTTTGCATAACCTTCCAAAATTTAACTTATAAGTAAACTAGTAAATATAACACAGTCTAAGATTATTTCTTTGGAGATCAATAATTTATGATTAATGTTTACTTTAACTAATACTTATTTAAAGTTCTTTAGTACTAATATCAAATGGGAACTCAACGTAGTCTTCTTTTTCCACAGGCTTAGGTAAAAATGCAATAATGTCACAGCGATCAATTTCTGAAATATCTTTGGGTATTCTCTTAAAATTCCTTTTTTTATCTAAGGACTTGTATCCTTCAACTAGCAAAGGATCTATTTGTATAATTTTACACACGTATTTATACATTTGCTTGCCACGTATAGTAAAAAATTTTACTAATACGTATCTTCCTTCTGTGCATTCAGTTTCTTCGTCTTCCTTCTCATCAACATTATCATCAATGTTACTTTCATCTTCCAGCTCTTCTTGATAATTCTTATTAGCTGATTCTGGCCGTCTTGTATCTTCTTCAATTGGGTCCAGTTGGTTTACTTCAATCGGCAGGTGATCGCTAGTCGATGCCGTATCATTTTGATATTGATTATTTGTTTGCACCTGAGGCGAATCAGTTGTCGCACTACCATCTCTAGTAGCTATGCTCTTGCCAGGTGCGACATCTAATCGCTTCTTTTTTCGGGCAGGTTTATTAGAGCTGTTACCATACCGGGACTCTCTCAAAAAAGTTGTCAATGTGCTTTCAACTTCTCGTTCACCGGCTTCATCTTCTCTGGGCAGTCGATCCAAAACTTTGTTCTTATTAAAAGGATAAATGCCAGTGGCACAAAATCCACTCATTAAATTGCGTTTTAGTCCGGAACTGATGTTCAAATAAGGGGAATTAGGTTTCGGTGTTACCTAATCCATTTTAATCAACGCTTTCGACAGAAAATGTGGAAAAGCATCTTTTGGGACAGTCGCCAGTCGGGGATTTTGGATTTTCCAAGTTGTTAATGTTAATCGCCAAGCTGACTTCATCGGTCGAAAGAAAGCCACATCGAGCGGTTGCGTGAGGTGAGTAGAGTTTGGGACTAGGCAAATGAAATCTATATTGTGTTCGCTGCATAATCTGATCACCTCATCGTCTAAGTGGGATGAAAGGTTATCACCTAACAAGACTTTCCGGCCGGGTAATCTTCTTGCGTGAGGTAAAAATGTTGTTTTGAACCAGTCCCTGAACGTAGCACCGTCAATCCAGCCACTAACTGTTCGGTTAAACCGAGAACCCTGTGAACAACAAGGCTGATCACAACAAGGCGAGCCAGCTGGCGCTCTTTCCTTCCATGTATCATATAAATGAGCACTTTTGTAAATAATATATGGGGGTAGAAGAACGCCATCTGCTGATCCACAGACCATAACTGTTGTTGCACTTTTGGAAAAGTTCATAGCCTTCTCCGGATACTTAACTCCCCTCTTAAAGATGCCAATTTTCTTTCCCGGATCGTCGCTCATATTGGATTCATCATAATTAAAGATATTAGCAGGGGGAACATCCTTAACAACTTCTTCAAGGTTCTGGAAATATTCACCAAGCGATTCGCGAGACACGGCGGCTCTTGCTTTTTTTATATTTGTAGCTACTCGTTGAGAGTATTCAGTCTTGTGTCTCTTTAGCAATGAGTAAGCCCAATCAACTCCAGGAATATTGTTTGTGAACTTAGTCACAGATCTTCCTTGCTTGTCCAAGAGCATTTTCGCAAACATCCGCAAATCTAGAAGAGATAGTGGAAATCCCCACTCTGCACATTTCGCTACCGATTTCAATATCACAGACTCTTCATTTTCGGAGAAAACTGGTTGTGCACCAGGTCTTCTGCCAAATTTACCATGGTACTTGTTATATATTGTTCCATAGGGAATATTATACTTTTCAGATGCTCCACGTAACGTCAATCGGTTTTCAACTACTTCTGTAGTAGCCCTATTCAAAATCTCTTCGGTGTAGTTCCGGTAATCTCGGGAGCCTAAACGCTTTTTATATGTTCTTGGCATGATGCTAAAACAATAAAAAAAACATTATGGTTAATAAGAAGAATAAAAATCATTATTCAACCTAAGTAACTCAAAAGAAATAACTTCGTGGGGTAACATTGACCAATGATCAAAGTAAACCCGTATAGGTGATCAATGACACCCCGTACAAAATATGCCGCCAAAAAAACAATGAACTTTAAGGTTATGATTTGCAATAAACGTCCATGTTATAGGTGAATAAACTTCTGATCCGGTGAAATATATACATTTGTTGTATTTACGATACTCAAAATTGTAGGTTAGAAGTTATTCAAGCTTTTGAAATTACACAAAACTAGTACTTACCTATTTTTAATATTTTTTCACTAATCGGCACCGATCCATTCACTGTGACTGATCACACGATGACAGTGGTGTTCAATGCTGCCAATCATAAAAACAAAAATGGAAGGATGCGTTCAGCATTCGAACAATTAGAGTTTAAAAATGAAACGAAGTTTTTATCAAAGTCACCCCGGGATTCAAAGTAACCCCATTCTACGGTACCCAAAAATCGAAAGTCAAAAGTATGTATATATATATATATTGGGGATGTTTCGAGTAGGAAAAAAATCACTATTCGCGAATACTTTGCCCCACTATTCGCGAATACGATTACGAATAGTACCTAACGTACTACGCACGCACTTGTAAAATTAATAAGTAAGTAATTTGTGGTTCACTTTAAACATAGTGCCATAAATATTTTTTTAGTTCAATCAGTAAGTATTTTTTGTTTTAATCTAAAGTTGTTCAATCAGTAAGTACCTTTTTGTTTTAATCTAAAGTTAAGTGTCTACCTAACTTTAAACTAAACTAAAAAACATTTTCAAATGAACGTTTGCTCTTAAAAGTATTTACTTTTGTAGAAAACCTTTTTTATCTACTATTTACATTCGGCTTTACTATTCGATTAGTATTGTTTAGAAAATGACGAATACGAGTACGAAAACGAATACTGGAAAATTGGCGGGTATTCGCCAAAATGAATACCTATTAGTATGTATAATACAGACCAAACTATCATGGAGTCACCGTAGTAATTAATCTCATACCATCTTCTTCAAGGGTAGACATTTGAGCAAGCCTGTGAGACTTGAAAATACCCAGAAGTCTTATTACTTTCGTAAGGAGTGAGTGTCATTTGTCTTGTAATTAAACGGCCAGTAAATTATGATGAGCCTAACACACTATTTTTGTAAAACTGAAATAAACAATTTTTAATTACTAAGAATGTCAACGCAAAGTCGACACGGGTATCCTGTATCTTTCTTGTTACTAGAGAACCTAAACCTAACACAACTTTAAATTTGCTGCCATTTTCAGTATTTATGCTTGCTCATTTTACTATTTCCCTTATTATTTAGCATGTCCTTATTCAACAACTTACTAGAAGTAACGACTCCGTGCAGTCTTCTAGTGATCGTAGCGTTAGCCGTCGCATTGACTTCTTGTGTTTTTACAGAGCACATAGCGCGTGCTTCTTCCCTGGGTCCGCTGCCATGGTATGTGGAGTTACGCACTTCTACGTAAGGAACTTTGCGAGGTGCATCGTGGACATTGGTTATTGTATATTGCGGTCCACGAACTATAAACAAGAAACAAACAAGTTATAAATGTGTTTAAAGTAGTATTGCCTTTTATGACTGTGATTTCATAATAATAATAAGGATTTACGCGGTACATTTATGTATTTTTCGTGGTACAGGGAAGGAATTGACAGGGAATGCGCGACGTTGTTATAACTTTCGTTTAACACTGCTAAAAAGCCCGCACAGCTGTAAATGAAGCGCCAGGAGTGAAACTCATATTGATTATATATTTTAGTTACATAATCTAATGTGAACATCCACGGCTTCGTCAACTTTGAGTTTGACGTTGTTTCGGAAGCCGTTAAATTTCACCTTGTCTTATGAAACACGCTATTTTTTCAAGACATCTAAATCAACGTTTATACAAATAGAAGAATAAGTGGCCCTTCACAACTACATCAAAATCAACCCAGTAGTCCTTAAGGTTAACGTGACAGACGAACGTACTTTCATAAGGATATATTTTGTCCACCATCTAGTTCACAACCTATTCTACATCGACCAACATCTAGTTCTACAATCGTTTCGGCAACAGGCGCGCACAAGTAAAAAGTATTCGCGTTTCCTTTTCGGGTGTAAACAGTGTCAATTAGATTAGCAATAAGCAGGTCAATTATCACAGCCGGTTCTTTTAAAACGGCTGCCGGTGTAAATGGTGTAATTGACACCCATTCATATCATTACATTTAATATAATTTTGTACATTGATTTAGGGAAATAATTATTTAAGCGGGTCTTTAAACATCCGAGCGGTTACACTGGGCAGATAATAATTATTTAAGCGGTGAAATGACTGATTGGGCAGTTAGATAAATAGTTCGGCGTTCGGTAAAAGTCGAACGTCATTTTGATGGAAAAGTCTTTCCAGTTTCCTACTCAGAAACGATTCAGCTTGTTTTAATTATTTTTTTCAGATTTCGTGGTTATTTTTATTAAACAACGCAAAAATCCTTCCTCCCAGAAAAAAAATGTAATTCATACAATAAGATTCATTCATATATTATATATATATACATAATTCATACAGAGATAATATGCTATCTATTTACTATTTATCCCAATATTTCTAGCGGATTGATTTCTATTTAGTAACTGCTCAAGCGTTACTGCCCAATTAGGTATTAATTTTTCCGCCCAATCAGAAATTCACGAATAAAAATATTTATTGAGTTACTCATTTCAAGATACATTAATCCTCGTTTCCATTTTTATAACTACTCATATTTTCCTCCTAATCTGTTATTAAACACACAATTTGTTTTTTTATACTGACCGAAACTATATATTACTGCCCCTTTAAACCATAACCATTCATTTATTGTATTAATTACTTATTATATATTTATCAGTAGATATACGAGTATAACGTGTGTAAAAATTTACAGTTCAATTTCCTAAAGTAAAATATAGTACAATTACAGAAAATCGCAGTAAAAAAGCTTTTATTAGTTTCTGTCCCCAGCTTTCTACAGTAAAAAATATTCAATATTAGCATTTACAAGATTCTCCTTAGACCCGATTCGCATCAACCACACGTCACGTCATCGACGCCGTGCGTCAAGTATGTTGTGTATTTTAATAGTGTACTTTATCTCCAACGTACAATACACGGTTAAAAGTTTGACGCTACTAGTATTCAGCGGAGACGTGCTGCGCCGTTGACATCAGAATCAGAATAATTTATTGTATAGGTACTGTAGTCATTACCTAATTACGGATGATTCGCCGATTTATACTCGTAACGTCATACAAATTTCAACCATGTCTTTGGTATTAAAGTTTTTAAATATACTTTTAAAATACACGACCTATTTGACGCACTGCGCCGCTTCCTAGTCGCATGGTCAGTGAGAATCGGACCTTAAAATCATGAGATGTTTCTGGCCATGATCAAATACGCAGGTCTAATGCTAATTGGCGAATTAGTACAAATTAACTGTTAACTAACATTTACCGCTGGCATCGGGCAATAGCAGCATCGGCTTACCCTACGTTTTGCACTAGATGACGGTACAAAACGTGCAAAACGGTGCAAAACCTAGCTTGAAACTGTCGATAAGAGCTCATGACCTATTGAATAACCACAATTTGATCTTAGTGAAAGTCACACGGTTTTCGAATTATTTTTTTTCGAACCTTTTTGATTTTATTAAAAAATGGTACTCTTGGTCGGTAATTTGCGTACTGTACATACAAATGAAGAAAAAATCAAATTCTGCATTGTGTTTATTATTCTCTAAGAGTTGTTCTGTTGGACGTAAACCAGTATTTTTCATTATAGTATCTACTGATATGGTATCGTACTGTTGTGGTACCTATCTTTCAAAAGTTTACGTTTGTCTCAAGTTAAGGTACAACCTTCGTCTACTGATTTGAATCTGACCTTTAGTTACTTACCAAAAAAATGTAGCATACCCAGAGTGGCCAAATCTTTAAAAAAATGCCTAATTAATGTGGATTCTAAAATGGTATTAGACATGATGTTAGTTTTTTTTTTATAGACTAGTGAGTATCGTTTTTATAGACTAGTACCTCCGTATCGAGAAAATGCGGATGGACCGCACTTCTGTGACGGGAGGTGCGGTTGTAAAAACCCGAGGTGTGAATTATATTAAACAATTCTTCAGAGCATTCCCCATTGTACAGGCGGTAGAACACACAGAGAGACGTAACGCTTCGTTAAAAATTAAGATATTGCTATTAAAAAATAAAAGGAGCTAGGTACTTTTACCAAATCAGAATTTTCGACTAAATTAAATTAAATCTTATTCTTTTATTAATAATGTGCATTAATTAAGTCATAATTTATTCATTAAGGCATGTGAGAATCTAAAGAAAGACTGAGAAACATAAAATAATATCATACATTTCCATTTATCATGAAAATTACAGAAGATTCCCAAATTGCTTGCCACCTGCCCTCATGCAGGCTCTAAATCTTCTTATGAACGCCTTCACCTTCAGCGTATATCTCTAGCAGCTGCAGCAACACGCTCGTGCAACCCGTTGGATTTTCTTTTTGGTAACTGCCTCAAGGAAAAAGTTGGTGCAAGCCAATTGCATCAAAGGGAAATTAAAGACTGTTACTTTTATATTTTTAAATTGTAAATCAATAAATTTTCACTGATTAATAAGAGATTTCGTTTTTTAATTTTGTATATCAAAATTTATATCTTCCATAGAACTACTTTTTTTTTACATAATTCTTTTTATAATTACGTAATCTAAGAAAAAAAAATACATATTTCTATTAAAAATATGTACCTATTGTACTTAGGTATTCTAAAAAATATTCAAAAATTCTTATTGTGCGTAATCAGATTTCACACAGAAGACCTTTAAAAAATTAATTTTGAGTTCAACTCCTACCTCCCTTTGAATGCCAGCCATCTTTAATCATTTAGGCGGGCGGATAAGATATGTATTAATAAAAAGATAATATTTATGAACATTTTAAATCAAGGCGTAATTAATTTAAAATAAAATGAATTTAAAATTTACTCACACGATAAAAAGCAACACCATGATATTATAGCAATCAGATAAAATCACCTGTGGAGAATCGCAAAAAATAAATTAGTAGCTACTTACAGTTATGATATGCAGGAGCGCTCGTAACCTGTGACACTGATATCACAAGGAAAAGTGCTGATAATGTTAAAGGCCGCCTCATGGCGTGAAATCAAAGTTCTCAATTTTTTATTATTTCGTGATTAAAAATTCAAAATAGTTTCACTTGTTGTTTGTTATTTTAATATTACTTCATTCTTATCTGCTAATCCGCGACAAGGATCTGCTTAACTTTATCAATAAAAATCAAGGTATTTTTCCTACGAGTACGGCTCATGCGGGCTGTGTGATGTATGGTAGAGGATCGACGGGGAACTGAATTGGGAGAAGTTGACTAGGCAAAGAATAAATAGCAACTACAGATGGGTACACTATCGAAATTCCTACTATCGTACAGTCAGCTTCTTTATAAATTTTAGAAACAACGCCACCTAATGGCTCAACTAGAATTCCTTGTGCCGTGGGTCCAGAATTTGTTAGCTTTTAAATATGGGTTTGCTATGAGCGATTTATAGTTTTTATTATGTACGTGGGTGTACAAGCAAAAAGGGTCCGCCGGATTATTTTTTCTAAAGTTGAGTGAAAAATTATATTTCTTGATTTGAATTGTATATTATTCTTAGTAACTCGGTCACATGGCTACAATTTCATGCCACAAACATTTTTATATGAGTTCATTAGACACATATTTTAGACTTGCTAAGTTCCATAATAATTTGTGTGATTTGTACTAAAGACGGGAACATGGACCCCTTTTTTTATAAACTTAGATCGTTGTTACTCGTGTCTCTAGTTTTATTATTCGATTGTATTATATCGAGCAAATCGGGGGTAAATTTATGACAAATAAATATGTTAGATTTTCATAACAGTCTACATAACTGCCAAGTGGAATTTTGTTTATTAGATCAAACTTGTATGTTCGATTTTCTCGAAATGAACTTTAATGATTATGAAATTTTTCTCTGCATAATCTAAACGATTATTTTTTTACGTTTATTTAGTTCTCAAGGTACTAAAATGTAATATAAACATAGATATAGAATCTTGGTAGTACTATCTACTGGTAGAACTACGCGATAGGACCATGGGCAACAAACGATATATTTTTCGCAGTAGATACATCTTAGCATCAACTAGAATAGCTAGATTATCATAGGGCTGTATGTACACCAAGGTTTACCACTTACTAAACGTACGATAGTGTGTTATGTGAGTTATGGTGCGACGAGTGTTGACTAGAGTAACGTAATAACGTGGTTCAAGGTTGAACGAAAATAAACACATATTATATATTTAGCAAATCGGAGCATTTTTTTTGGAATTTGTAAAATAAAAAGCTATGTTGAGAACATTTCGCATCTTTGTTTCGCCGATCACATACTTGTCATTGCTGTATTGCTGAATTGCTGTCCAATTGCTCCCGTTAAAGGTCATGGACTATAATCGACTAAGTGATATGGGTGATTATGATGTATTGACATTATTTTTTAGTTAACTTCTCTAGAGTATAGTGTAGATAAAATACTAATAACGTAGGCTTGAATATGCACATCACGATGTTCCAGTCTCGGAATGAATAAAAGTCATGTACGTTGAATATGTTCTAAACGTCGAAGATGCGACACATGAAGTTGTTGACTGACGTAGCCAAATTATGTCTAAAGGCAGCATTCCCACTCTCACGGGCGGTTTAGAACCCCTTAGCATTCGGAGAGACGTTGCATCTCTCTGTGTGTTCTACCGCCTGTACAATGGCGAATGCTCTGAAGAATTGTTCAATAGAATTCCCACTTCGAGTTTCTACAACTGCACCTCCCGTTACAGAAGTGCGGTCCATCCGCATTTCCTCGATACGGAAGTATCGCGTACTGTTCGGTCCAAAAATTATTTTATACCGCGAACCCGTAGGCTGTGGAACGAACTGCCTCAAGAGGTCTTCTCATTAAGCTGCGATCATGGGTCATCATGGGGTTCTTCAAGAAAGCTGTGAATAGGATTTTGCAAGGCCGGCGGCGCTCCCGCGTGCCCCCTGGTATTGCAGGTGTCCATGGGCGGCGCTGACACTTACCATCACGTGGGACCGCTTGCTCGTCCGCCCAATTATCTATAAAAAAAAAAACTAGGTACGCAAGTTCGAATTCAGCAAGGAAGCCTACAGATGTACCTATTAATCTCAATTGGCCAGAATTTGGGAAAATGCGTTTGCTCTTCTCCACCTATATCATTTATTGTCCGCCTATATCACAATGATTGAATTTGGAATTCTTAAATCAGTGCGTCCTGAGCTGTGCTGAAATGTGGACTCTAATGGTTGACTTAATTCATAAGTTAATCGCTCAAAGAGCTATCTAACCGTAGAGATATGTTTGGAGGTTCTTTACGAAATAAAATTCCAAACAAAGATATCCGATAAAGAATTTACAGCCACCGACACGACGTAGCTCTCTAAATTCTGTTGCAGAATTAACAATCGGCGGGGTGGATGAGTTCTTGAATTTACACCTCGTACGTGGTCTCCATTCGAGGACACGTCTGCCCCATCAGTTATCGGCCCTCGACTGCATATATGACCTGCCCATTGCGACTTCAGCCTGTTGATTGTAAGAGCTGTGGCGTCGACTTTATTTCTTCGGCGATTCTCTTCGTTTCAGAGAGGTAGGCTGTTGGTCTGGTATATTTATATTTAAATCATAAATTATTGAACTCCATCTCACTTTCCCCATTAATTCCTCGCATTACTAACGCTGATACAAACAAACCTACCAAGTGTTAATAATTTCAACGTACTATAAATATAGATTTCTATATTCCTTCATCCTTAGGTTTTTCAGTTAAAAGCTTCATAGTAATGATTAATTACAATGATTATAGTTCTGGCAAGAAATCTATTTATGAGAAATCATGTCATTCAATTACAGTCTGCGCCGGTGTTCCTTCCGTCACGCTCTACTTGCCAGCCACTGGCCTATTTGGAACCCACACACGTACCATCTGTTGTGGATTTTTTGGACACAACAAATGATATCTAATTAGAATAATCAACCATTGCCGTATTTATTATTTCTCAAATGAAAATACATAACCGGATGATTAAGCATTCATATACGAATGAATTAATATTATAAACATAAATAGAATTGAACATCATTGAATTTTGAATATGAATTTAAAATTGTGTTATAATTCATATCTTACATTTATATTCATATTGGTTTAATATTGAATCTTTAAACACATACCAGTACCTACATATCAGTAGTTATGCCATGCCTATTAGTGCAGGCTTATATAAGCCTCCCGAATTTCTTGAATTCGAGTGAACGAATCGAAAAATAAATCCGTTTTCTTGTGAGGGGTCCATATAGGAGTATTATACTATAATAATTTCAATTCATACTAAATTCAAATAGCCTTTCGAATCAACTAAAATTACCTTGTCTAAGCAAGTCTGAGAAGTTAACGTGCTTATTAAAATTGAAGATACTCGTACGTTAAATGCTTTGTTCCTGACCTTAAAATTTTAATTGTTTTGATTTTAATTCATTTTGAATAACACGATCATAAAGACCACCATCACACTGTAGTTTTGACATCTGGCGACACATTTAGTTGTGATTCAGTCGTACGTAACACACAAATACGATGCAATAAATCTTTAATCGTCGATGTAGCAATACTATGGCAAAAGCTAAATATAAATCTACCTACTTACCATGTGTGTCCATTAGATTACCGACTGATTCTTAGAAGGTACATCAATGGCTCTAGAAAATGAAACAGCACACGAAAAGCGCCTGAATATTTAAAAATATTATGCTATTTATTAAGAAGAAAATTAACTTTAAAATTGGTATAAAACTAAAACATAAGTGAATTCAGAAATAAATTCAGCCTAGTTTTTTTATTTGCCACTCTTTCTGTTTGCCACTTTTCATTTGCCAGGCTAGTAATAAAATGATGACTACGATTTTCAATATTTTTTATTAGACAGCAAGCAGCTTAGCATTTTAAAGCCATCTATCCCTCGTGCAAGGGGTGATGTGTACGAGAAGGCTCAAGTCCGGCAGTGGACGAAAAGTAAATGCTGGTAACGGTTACAGTATTAAAGTTTTACGTGTGATATAGATAGATGCTATATGAAGGTGATAAAAATCTTACCAGATTTAGGTATATTAAAATACATCCATTTTCACTTCCAAATGGGGAGCTCTAAAGCCAAAAAGAAAGACAGCACAGTGACTCATGACATTGTGTCAACATTTACAATACCGCATTGTAGAATATGTACATTCTCAGCTATTTTTCATGTAAATACAAGTATGTATTTACATTATTGGGCTGCAGTCTATATTCTGTGATTTTATTGTAGATAGGAGTGGCCATTGTACCATAGACCGTGTTTACATTGAATAATCAGATCTGCTGAAGTGTGTCAAGGTCTTAGTTACAGGACATAAAAAGTATTTAAATATTGTAGTATTCTTATCGTCATGGGAATTAACATTGCTTACCCGATGTTGGCGTGATGACACATGTCCATGAGTGATAGTGTCCACTTACCATCTTTTCTGTATATTAATTGGATTAATTAGTTTCTCGCTGAAAATTATCGTTTTATTAAGACGAGATTAGGAAATCGCGACACAGATATCTCATCTGAAAACATTGAAAATTCTTTTCATATAATGATCAGTCTGTAACGTCCCACTACACGGTACAGGCCTCCATTAATAAATCACTAGGTTTTGGGCCATAATCTAGACTTATTATTTACAATCTACACTTATTAAGTCGTGTATGTTTTTTTAATTCTTGAGCATGCGGGTTCTTTGTGATATTTTCCTTCGCTATTGAACTAGTGACAAATTCGTCAGATTTATACTTCCTAACTTCATTATAATAATTTAATGATTTTGTTTAACATTTGACTGAAAGAACAATCTTGAAAAATAACTAACACTTGAAATAATTCTAAGTAGGTCTAGATAATAAAATTCTGATTTCGAAATTAATGATAACTGTACTTTGTTAATCCATAATTCACGGTCAAAAATAAACTATACATTTGTAATCAATAAACAATAGACACTTCAAGTGTATAGGTACCAGTGGTATAACAAGTATACCTGCGTACTTCTTAATAATTGAAAAAAAAAGGAGAAAAATATGCAGATTCTTATTCTTTTATCACTTCTTTTATTAACAGTTTATTCAGCAAACACAAGCAGTGAGTACTATAATAATTCAATAATTAAGTATTATTAGGTATAGTAAATATACCGGGATACGTAGAGTGGGACGCCTTCGGGCCAGGTGGACTGACATCTTAACATTAGTGGCTGGATGAGAAGAGCAAAAGACCGTGTGTGATGGCGGTCCTTAGGAGAGGCCTATATCCAGAAGTGGTGACACAGGCTGATGGTATATTAAATAAAACGTTACATAAATTGTAGGTATATACAATGAAGGCGTATTCAAACTGATAGATTGAGATTTATCAACACAGAATAAAAATAACATGACGACGATGAGCTAAAAATCATGCTTACCTGTGCCCGTCAAATTGAGGGGGCTGATCTCTGAGCAAAGATTATTAATAAGAGAATCACAATGTATCCGTTCTTTAATAACAATAATAATAAATATACTTAATACTTAAGTATGAAGAGGGGGAGAGTGGCCACGTTACCTCTCTTTCACAGAAGACTACCTTAAAAATGTACTGCATTTCCTACTTTATCGTATTTCACTAAAGTACATACGTGTTTGTAGTGAGTGAAATATGCCAGAGCCCATTCTCTTCCCATCCTATCCCTCCCCATTTTCCCAACCCTTTCTCCCAATCTATTCGTTTATCTGCAAAGGTGGGCAGCGCATCCGGGACGTGCCAAAGTTTGTCATTCTGGACTGATGTTGGCATGTATAGCGGATGTCTATGGGCGATAGAGTATCCACTTACCATGTGTATGCTGTATGGACTGTATGTATGCTGGTGGACTGTATGCTCGTTTGCGGCCTTTAATTTATTCAAATAAAATAAATTGTTTAACTAAGTATATTTATTAGTAAGAAGGTAACTCAAAGTATATTCCATTTTCAGATGATATTTCACCTATTCTGATAAATGCAGCAATACGTCAGCTATTTGAAAAGATCAGAGGTGTTATCCTAAATGGTGATTCTGAATCAAACATACCAATTTTCGATCCGTATAAATTTGAGCATACACATTTTAATTTACAGGATATTCTTAGGTAAGAAAGTGTGTTAAAGAAAGTTTTATGTAAGATTAAATATAATGCCATTTGATACATTCCTTTTTAATCTTGGTTATCCATTACGGGATTTCCCCTTAACATTTAATTTACTTGTAAATCGTAATCTAGAGAAGAACAAAAAATCTATCGTAAATATTGACATTACTAAAGGTTAAATTAAATAATAATTTATAAAAATTTTAGCACAGTAACTATCGTCTTTAATATGTTAAATAAATAAAAATTACATAATAATAAACAATGTTTATTTCATTTTCAGTGTGGACATAAAGAACGGAGTCTTTTCTGGATTGGGAAATTTTGAACTTCAAGAATCTAACTTTATAAAGAATGAGACGTCAATTCAATTGGAGATAATATTTCCGTCTTTCATTTTTAAATCAGGTAGTTTAAGCGGTTTAAATATGATGTGATGTGATAGATAGTACGATTTTAATACCATCAAAATTGGCGCCAGTGATTTATCTAAGTATGAAATGCGATTAACAAAAAGTTCTAAATTTATGCTGAAATCAAAAGGTGTTGCTAATAAATTTTCATGAGGCTTCAAGTTTAGGCTAGTTGAGGCTTTAGGTAGTTGGAGAGTGTAGGCTGAATTCTCACAGCCGCTGGGCGCACTCGACTGGCCACGTTACCCCTCTCTCACAGAAGACTACCTTGAAATGTACTGCATTACCTACTTTATCGTATTTCTCCAATGTGCAGACATGTTTCGGTAGTAAGTGAGATATGCTAGAGCCCATTCCTATCCCATCTTCTCCCTCCCCATTTTCCCAATCCATTCCTTAATCTGCAAAGGTAGGCAGCACATCCGGGGGCGTGCCAACGTTTGTCATTCTGGACTGATGTTGGCATGTATCGCGGATGTCTATGGAAGACAGTATCCACTTACCATCAGGTGGACTGTATGCTCTTCTGCCACCTTTTTTTCTATAAAAAAAAGTTTCTTGCATTCACATCACGAAATCACAACTACTATTTAATATTACAATTTTCATACTTTTACGGCACCCACGAGAAGAGATAGTTTGGTGTTATTATATAGCCGCCACACGGCACACGGCCCAGGAATAAAGCTGCTGCCACGAGCCTTGAGGAACTACCAACGTCGGACTGGCCATAGAGTCAGGGAGGCGTTGGCCCCCCGGGCCCTAGCCATACGCGGGCCCCAGCCTGGCCCTGGCTATACGCAAAATATTGCATACTTAAAGCATGCAAACAAATCGCTTAAGAAACGTTCGGATGGTCTCAGACTCAGAAACGGATGAAAACAGAAAGTTGACCCAAATCTATCAAAGAGCTTGATTAATTATTTCATTTATTCAAAGCAATTACTACACTATTTGATTATTTGACGTCGTTGCGCAATAATGTCTTCAATACCACGGGTAAATAAAATACTTTCGCAGGCAACAATAACGCGTGTTATCCTTTTCTGCGTTTAATAATGTTTAGTCTATGCCGGGAATTCCTTTTCGTTTGTTACAGGTTTCTCGGAATACCTCGATTGTATGATGTTAACGCTTTTACTGTGTGTAATATGCGACATTATTGGGGGATTCCCTGAGCCAATTTGCTTGTCTATATACCTAAACGAGAGTTAGAAATTTATTTTTTCCTTTCATTTCATATTCTCGCACGTTTCGACCGTGTCATTCCCGTTTCGTTTAGTTTCGGCCCAGTCCCGGTACCTACGTAAACTTCGTATACGTACTTACTGTTAGTGAAGTAAGTTAACAGTGGCGGACTTTTAAAAGACTGGCACGACTCGCTAGAGTGACGGAGACCTTTCTCCAAATGAATAAATAAAATGAGATGAGCCTAGCTCCAGTGGTACATCCATCCTCCTCCATTACAATGGTAAGTCTGTTAAAATTATATCTTTTTACACCCTATACAATGTACCTAATGTAAGATGTAGAGGCGGTTTGTGAAATATTTTAGTGGGAGATGCTATTCATAGGCACATTTATTTGTAAAAAAATAGTAAATGGAAATTGACTTTCATTTTTCATACTGTACTAATAATAAATAATACCTACTTATATTATTTTGAAATAGGTGTTTACTGTACCAGCGCTCTTTATTACGAGCTCCGCCTCTGGTAAGAAGCTCTGAATTATTTAAGCATTGGATTCTTTGATTCTGTTTCAGTCACACGCATATCACACGCACAAACAGAAATCTGGTCCCGAAAATCGGAAAAATAAAAGAAAGACGGAATTATAAACAGCGGCTTCGAATCCAAAGCAGTCCGGGCTCTCTTTTATATCTGCGCCTCAAGAGCCTCCTAAAGGGCCTCAACATCAAAACGAACTCATAATCTCAACGCAACCTGGTTGGTAACCAGTTTATACAGTAAATGTGCATTATGTACACACAATACACATACAGAGTGTCTCTAAAGTTATGGTCGTTAATAATTACTACGTTTTCGTTGATTTATGCCCCACTTATTTTGAAAAACGAAAATAAAAACAACACTGTAAAATCCAAAGAGATTTTTTTTACAAGATCTTTGGTAAAATCCGTTTCATTTCTGTTTCTCTTGTTTTATCAGGATCATCATCAGTACTACAGTTGCCATTGACCAATAAATCTGACGCTGTTTCACCTGGTAGTTCTGAACAAAACTCCGCCGTTGCCGCTGTTATATATCAAAATAAGTCTTTCGGGGAGCGCCGTGATTGCATTCACAAAACTTTAGACATATGCAAAATCACATCTTATGTAAAAAAAAATATATTTCCAATAGACGTGTTGTTCTGAAAAGAATCATTGACATAATAATATTCATATTTAAACAAGGCATCGCTTATCGTGGCAAAAGGGAGGGCTTGTACTCCTTGACGGATATCGATGAAGGTCAGAATCACGGAAACATTTTAAATTTAGTTGTCCTGTTATCGAAATACGATCCAGTTCTGAAGACCCATATATACGAGGCCATTATTGAAAGTAAAAAAGAAGAGAGTCAGGAAAAGGTAAAGGTAGAGGTAGTCAGTCTCGTAACCTTCATCAAAAAACATCGTTAATAAATTAATAAATATGTATATGCGCACGTCAAGTCAAACAAGAGATCGTTAAAGAAGTCTACAACGAAAAATCTTTTAGCTTCAATGTGGATTATTGTCACGTTGTCAGTACAGGATGGACAGGACTTGTCAGGATGTTGGCGTTTCTGATCAGACTGCAATTTCCGTTCGCTATGTTAAAAATGGAAGCCCACAACAGCGAGCGTCAGCATAGTGCCAGTCCGGAAATCAACAGGCGAAGCTGACCGAGCACATGAATGAACACAGGCTTGAATGTACAAGATTTTAGCAGCATGTCTTTTGATGGAACAGGAAATATGGCAGGCCGATTTATAGGTCTTCAAACCAAACTGAGAGAAGAGGTGACAAACTTAATTTTTACACATTGCCACGCGCACGTTTTGATTTTGGTGTTGGTAGGCGCCACGTCAAGCTGTATTAGGGCAAAGAATTTATCCAGCTTCTTGGAGTCTACAAGTGTGTTTATTCACGAATCATTTAAGCGCACCTCTGTTTGGGTAGCAGAAAATTGCAGGAATGATAGCTGGCAGAGACAAGTAGAGATGACTGCTGAACACCGGAAAAACGGGATGGTGGGCCAAAGACAAAGAATGCCTTGAGCACCAACATGGAGATATGGCGATACGTTGCATTGATAAAAAACCTTATGTGGTATATCTTCGAGCACGATTCGATCCAAAGGTTTCATTTCAAGGAAAGGCATTGATGGATTCCTTTGTGAAATTCTAAACTATTCTGCCAGCATTCGCATTCAAGAAAATTTTCAATTTGTCAACTCCGGTAAGTCAATACCTTCAAACTCCTACACCAGTTTAAAGAAGAGTTTGCGGGCAAACCTAGATCGTCTCTTTGATGACGTTTTCAGTGCTGCAAGTTTGTTCGTATCCCAAGTTCAAGAATCAATTCAAGCCGAAAACGTCGTTGTTGAAATACAGACCCCGCTGCCGTTACGGAGAACAACTAGGAACCCGAAACAGCTTGATGAGTTATGCCAAGATGAAATGGGACTACTGTCTACGAACCCAAAGAGATGCTACTCCATTACCATGTACAAAGTCATCATCAACACGGCTCTAGTGAAAATTTATGAATAATTCAACTGTAACGAGAGTTTAATGACGGATTCCGTGTGTATGGATCCGACACTCTTCCACGAAATTGACAAAAACAGAATTCCTAATGATGCATTAAATTTAATCGCATCAATTGCCAACGTCAATCGAGAAGTGCTTGCAAAGGAACTCGAATCTATCTCAAAAATTTTTAAAGAACTTTCTAAAATTTTATGGGACGAATACGCTCCACCTACGCAGCAACACACAAATGGTTCAGATTCAGCAGAGAGAGGAACAATACAAAGAATAGGAGGAGATCGGCGAAGATGATATATTTCAAACAGCAACAAATGCCATTTGCTTGTCTCGAAGAGATTCGGGCGCCTGCCAAAGTTGCATATCGTGCGCATGTAAATTTTTGTCACAGTATAACATGGACATCAGTACGTACTCCAACTTATATGTTGCTTAACGTGTAATTCTTACAATCTCGTTTGCGCAAGTAACTTTCGATAGACGATTTTATGCGCTGAAGCGCATAAAGTCTAGGCTTCGTTCTCTACTAGAGCAAGAACTGCTGGACTCGTTGATTATCCTAAATACATAATCGGATCATATCAAGGATGACGAGGACAGCTTTTATGGAGAACCTATAGTCGGAATTATAATTCGATTCCACATTTGACATTAGCTACTGTCATTTTGTAAAATAATGATACCACATATAATAGTGTAGTGATGAACACAAAAATCGATAAACAATCGCGATTTATGTTTATGTAATCATAATATTGGTGTGCCAATTAAAGACTAAATTATTGATTTTCATTTAAATAAATACATAATTATTCATAACAATTATTTATTAATTAGTAACCGCTGCTTTATTTTATAAAAAGTTAATATTTTTGTTTTTTTTTATATTAAAAACAAAACTTATAATAAAAGAGCCTAGATAGTTTTCTGTATTGGCAACCCGTGCGCGCTCGTGCAGCTATCGCCATTTTGTTTATCTTGTCATTCGGCTTCATTCTCCTAGTCTGACTGCACGAATATCTCGTTTCATTGCGAATCGATATTTTGTTATTTTGTTGGGTTTTTGTTAAAGTTTTGTTACGTTGTGTTTGTTGTTACGTTTATAGTTTTTTGTGAACTTTGAGTGAATCTATTTGTTTTGGTTTTCCATCAAAATGGATCCTCCGCCAAGTACATCACAAAAAGACGTGGATGTTTTCTTGTCTCCAAGAAAAAAACGTCCACGAAAAGCTTTCACTGTTACTGAAAAAGTAATGATCCGCAACGCATATAAGTACGTGAAAAATGAAACTTCTGCGCAATTGGAGGCCTTTGAAGTTGTGGAAGAAAATGAATGTATGAACAAAGTTGCTCACATATTGGGAATAACCTCACGCTCTGTTTGTAACGTTTTGAAGGAAGTAAATAAAGTTGGCGGCGCAACTCCCCCTAAAAAAACTGGACCAAAGCGAAGTTTCAAAGATAAAATTGATGAATTTACATTCTCCGCAATACGACGAATAGTTCATCAGTTCTTTTACCGAAATGAACCTCCAACCATTGCAAAGGTTAGTCAATCAGTCAGACAGTATTATTTTATACCTACATCTTTTATATATAAGTAATGATTCCAAACTATTATAAAATTTACTATTTCAGATTTTACAAGTGATGAACGATGATCCAGAAATGCCCAAGGTTTCCAAAGACACCCTCAGAAAAATTTTGAAGCATCTTAATTTTAAATTTGTTGCACGGTCACGCAAGAGCACACTTATTGATCGAAATGATATAATAACATGGCGCCAGCGTTACTTGCGATCTATATGTCAGTTTCGACGAGAAGGGAGACATATATATTATCAAGATGAAACTTGGGTTAACGCAGGTAAGGCTAACATTTTGAATTAATATACATTTACATTAAATTTAATAGTAATATTGAATGTTCATGTACTATATGTGATTTAAGGTCATACTGTAAAAAAAACTTGGGTGGACAAGCAAGTCACATCATCTCGGCAAGCGTTTTTGGAGGGACTGACCACTGGATTAAAAAACCCATCTGGAAAAGGCAAACGTCTCATAAATAGCCATATAGGTAGTGAAGAAGGCTTCCTGGAAGAGGGGCTCATGATTTTTGAAGCAAAGAAAAATTGTGAAGATTACCATGATGAGATGAATGCAGTTTGTTTTGAGGAGTGGTTCGCTGGAGTCTTACCAAAATTAAGACCAAACTCAATTGTGGTGATGGATAATGCACCTTACCACTCCCGAAAATTGGAAACGGCACCAAAAATGAGCTGGAAAAAAGCTGCCATTCAAGACTGGCTTTTAAATAAAAATATTCATTACGAACCAGATATGGTTAAAGCTACGCTTTTAGAACTGATTCCACATAACGAGTCTTTTAATAAGTACGCTGTAGACGAAATGGCAGCACAACATGGGACCACGGTTTTAAGACTGCCCCCTTACCATTGCGAGCTGAACCCTATCGAATTGATATGGGCTCAGGTAAAGGGGCATGTAGCTCAAAATAATAAAACCTTCAAATTGACAGACGTGAGAAATTTATTTGAGGAAGGCATTCAAAAAATTACGGCCACCGAATGGTCTAAATGCGTATCCCATGTTGTCAAAGAAGAGGAAAAAATGAGTAGGCTAGATATGTTAATTGACAATATCACAGACACATTTATAATAAATGTTACAGAAAGTGACAGCGATAGCGATAGCGATGACGGCGACGATTTATAAAATAAAATATTACCATAATACATCTATTTGTTTTATTTCTCATGTTCCTTCATGATCACATTTATTTATTTATTTCACACACAATTATTAAAGAAAACTCTCAGATCCGTAATAAAATTAATCGTCATAACTAAATTATCCGTTCACAAATATTTAATTTCCTGATATACTTAGTTTACGAGAATAAAATTATAAACGAGAAGAATCGATCCGGAAATATTCCATTTCCGTATCGAATAATTTCGCAACGTTACTATTTAGTACTTGTCATAACGTTGCAACACTGAAATTGTCAAATCTGGAATCGAATTAAAATTCCGACTTTAGCTGAAACTTCTCCTTTAGAAAAAAAAATGTTAGGCTAGCATAGGCTAATACCTATGCTAAGATGCTAATGCATTGTACATGGAAATGTATGTAAAACTTTTCAAATAAAAACTTTTCAAACTTTTGAATATCATTACTGGTTTCTTGATCATCAATAATCATCTGCCCTGATCCTGGGCGGGCCGTTAACGGCTATGCCCGGGAGGCATTGTGACTTTAAAGTCACAATGCCTCCCGGGCCCCCTTAACCCCAGCCCGATGCAGGGAATTACACCACCTCTAAAAGAGTGGACTCGCCAACCAGCTTGGCCAGCGTGCCGTTTTAAGGCAATACATCAGACGCCGTTACATACCGTTAGGGGAGAGTCCGGCAGTACCGTCAGCCTAAGGTTTATTTAGAATAAAATAAAAATCCCTTAGGTTACATTTTTAATACCTGCTGATATTAGTAAAGGAACTCTTGTGCTGTAAATGAAAATAATAAAATATCGATATATTTAGAAATAATCAACTTTATTAATAAAATTCCAAAACAAAGAAAATTCAAACTAAAAAAATTTGGCCTCCAGTACCGGTCAGCAAAAATATGAACATTTATACGAGGCAATAATCGCAAATATATTGGTTTGACAGCTCTGATATGTTTGCACAAGCCTCATGGACCCAAATCTTGCAGTTTCCACATTGTATCCAATCTTCTTCATGAGATTCAAGGCACAAAGGACAAAAATTGTCTCTTCCTGAATCGATCTGTGGGGAGGACTCTGGTTTTCTTTTTTGTTTTTTTTGCCTTTCTTGCTAACATCTTTTCCTGAAAGCAAACTCATGCCTTTCTTGCTAACATCTTGTCCTGAAAGCAAACTCTTGCCTCGCTTAGCTGACTCAACTCTTCTGTTATCTGCTCTTTTCTGTTCCAGCACCTTTTTGTATGGAGAACTTGTGTAGATTTAACTTCTTTCAGCTTTATGACGTCGTGCAGTAGCTCTTCTTTTCGAAGCATCAGGAACCGGTGACAATTCTGTAATTATTACTTTAAAATTATCAACCGATTGGTCAATGTCAGCGGTAGATTGAGACTCGGATTGCTGAGAACTCGTTGATTCAGCAGTCCGCAATGATAAGTCGCTATGTCTTTTCATAAAAGAATAATAGTAGTTCTTCCCCGCAGACATCTTCTCTTTATTGAATTGGTGAGGCAATTTCAATTTTTCGGCTAGTTGGAAAGCAAGATAAAGAAATTCCTGTCTGTCTTTAGCCTTTAGCATTAGCCTATTTGCCAAGTCCTTAACATGTTCTACCAATACTTCTTCGTGTTCAGCTGAGAAAGTTTTGTGAAAACGACACATAGCTGGCTTAATGGACACCTTTATTATTTCTAATAGCACTAATTCTGTCATTTAAAGTAGTTCTTGGTACCTGATAACGATCTGCGGCCTGACGCGCACTCATTTCATTATTCAGCACCTTCTCCACGGCTTTATGCATATTGGCAGGATCCCAGGTGCTCTTTTTCTTTCTTTTTCTGACATTCTTTTTCTTCATCTCACCATCACTTTCATTGTCTGGCATCTTTGTGTACCTATAAGCAAATAAAACCACACAAAAATTAACTTAAACAGTGGACGGTACTGGAGGACAATTTTGTGGCCGGTACTGTAGGGAACGGAATAAAATATTATGTTCGACCACAGACAAGAATGTAAGCATAAAGTTCGAAGTAAAACATATTTTATAATAGGTATATAAATAATGAATACATACCAGATTTGACTTCTTTCGAGCTCGTCGTCTAAACTCCAGCAATCACCCACGGAACTTTAGTTGTGTATCGTACGTTCACTGCGCGCAACACAAATCTTCGCAGTGACAGTAAGCCGATCGCGACAGATCGCCATTGCGCGAGGCATATACTTGTGAGACCGTATTACTTAAATGACGATAACTGCTTCAGCGCCCGCTATTGTAGAATTTCGGAAATTGCAACTGACCGGTACTGGATGCCGGCCGGTACTGGAGGACTTTCCCCTACATACAATACATAAGACAATGTGCATAAGGAGGCCGATATGCAGCAGTGGATACTGAAATGGCTGGTTGCATTGAATTACATTTTTATACTACATACTCATACTATTTCCATAAATGATAAACTCGTGAATAGGTAGTTAAAAATATGACATTTGTTTAACTTCGCCTTCGTCATAATCAAGAGTTCAAGACAAAGCTTCTCTCGATTTGCAGTGAAGCGTGGCGCTAAATTTAACTGTCTGTGGTGTATTAAGCAGAAGTGTTAATTGAGATTCCGTGTACAATGAGTAGTTATGCATTTGTGACTCGTGCGTCTGTAAAGTTAATCTACTGTTATATTTTTATTCGTCCGTAGGAAACTGTATCATAGTATGCCTAAAATAAATTAGATACGTAATAGATACGTAATAAGTGTTAGGCTCTGGAATTCAAGAAACTCGTGTCTTTCCACCAACTGCAGCTCTCCCCTACGTTTTAAAAGAATATAATATGTACGCCTAAAAACCATATGAACGTATCTCCAAAAAATTGAGATAATTAATGTTGATACATGCGCAAAAACGACGTGTGTATGACGCATATATGACGTATGGCACATGTTTACAGCTTTAACATATTATAATATAAACAAATACATGATATATATTTGTTTGTTTAAAATACTTTCACGCATGGACGAATCGAGTTTATAAATATTTTGCTGGACCTTATTAGGGATTACGAAAAGGGCATAAAGCTAGGAAACCAAGGTTCCCATGGTATAGCTTCCCTTGAGAATTGAGATAGCGAACACGCGGTTCAAATTACGTTTGTATACGAGCTACAACAAAGTATAATTACATTAATACTGTTAAAATGGATAGTATATTGAGCAATACGTTCATTTCATCATTAGGCGGCGATATTTTGACCGAGACGACGGAACGGAGATTGTATATACATAAGAGAATGTACATGTAGTTTGTGTACCCCTTTGTTACCACTTTTTTCCGAAACGGCCGGACCGATTTTGAAGTTATTTTTGTAAACGTTAAATGATACCTTGGAGCATGTTCTTGGATGTCTTTCCTGGGGTCGTAGTTCTAACTCCTACCAGGGGGCGCTTCTGTACCAAGATAAAAGTTGTAATGATTTATAATTTCTAAACGAATGTAGGCGCGATGACGGTGATAGGTTGTATTAAACAATTGCAGATTTATATATTTAAAAAACTTTATTGCACTTAATCGTACAAAAGGCGAACTTAATGCCTGGAGGCCTTCTCTATCAGCCAACCTTTGGGTTGAACAGAGAGGCACGTTGGGAGGTGCGATGAAACGTATAAAATAAATATAAATTGAAACATGATTAGTAAAAATATTTTACACAAATACTATACAGATTTTTCCAGCGCCTTGGATAAAGTGAATCACGGGATTCTTGTCAATAAAATTAAAAACTTGTTGCTATAAAGGAGCACTTCTGGCATGGTTTGCCTCATATGTGAGTGAAAAGAAACAAACAGTGGTCATTAATGGATATCATTCTAATGCGTTCATTACCACCTCCGGAGTCCCCCAGGGCTCACATCTTGGTCCAATTTTGTTTGTGCTCATTGTAAACAATATAGTGTTCAATACACAGCAATTGCTCGCTATATGTTGACGGCATGAAAATATAGAAAGTAATAAAATCGCGCGGTGATGTCGCTCATTAACGTTAACGTCAATGTTAACATTAACGTCAAAACGACATTAATCGTGTTCACTCATGATGTATTAAAAATGGAATGACACTGAATGTCTTCAAGTGGCACCACATAACGTTCACAAAGAAAATACATTACACCGACTCATCTTATCACGTTGACGGAGAGCCGGTTAAAAAGGTGACGGAGGTGAGGGACCTGGGCGTGATCTTGAATCCTAAGCTAAATTTTATCGCACGTTATGACAATTTTATTAACAAATCTGCACGAATGCTTGGATTCCTAAGAGGCACCACAAAAGAGTTCAAATTTGCAAATTTCAGGATAGTATTGTTTAGTGCTCTAGTACGCAGTTGCTTAGAATACGCAAGTACTGTCGGGAATCATAGTGTGTCCACTTAAATCGTATTGAATCTATATTTATAGATTCAATCTAGGAATCTGGTGAAAGATCTATTTAGATCTTTCACCAGATTCCTAGCGTTCAATCGAACGGCATTAGTGTTCAATACGACTACGAAGAACGACTCCAATTCTTTAAAGTAGATAAGCTTTGTAACCGAAGGCGTACGTTAGATCTATCGTTTTTGCATATTCTAATACATGGCAAAGTGTTATGTCCGAAATTGCTGGAGAAGATACATATGCGCGTTCCGCGTCCGGGCGCTCATAACAATGGCAGTTGTTTGTTTGATGTGCCGCTGCGCCGAACAAATTTGGGCCGAAACTCTCCTCTCCACCATATGTGTCAGTACAATGTTTTCTGTAGATAATACGAAGATATTGGTCTGGCTATATTAAGTGACAGTATGCCGAAATTTAGAATCAAGATAGGTACTGAATTCTCTCTTACGGATTCTGTTTTCTAATTCATTATATTACGTTACGTTATGTAATTGTTTCACAAACTTACTTGTGCAATCATAAATTAATTATATTTGTAATTACCTTTAATTTATATTTTTTGTGCATGTTGAGCATGCCTTTAAGTGATGTACCACGTAAAATATTGTTACATATAGGTATCTGTTTTCACAAGTAGTGTGTGTACATTGTTGGCGTACCTTATGAATAAATAAATAACTATAAGCCTACTTATAAATAGTACGATATTACAACTTAATACATATAGAATAGCTAATTAACAGACAAATTCAGGTTAAAAGGTACCATGCTAAGAGTAATAAATAGAAGAGAATGGTTAAAGCAAGGAAAAAAAAATACAAAACCAGCCTGCAGCGAATGCGTACCTAATACGTAGTCGGCAGATTGCTACCAAGATTTATGTTTTGTTGACACTTTTGACTTATGTTTTTATTTTATCCTTTCCAAATGTAAATAAAAAAATTTAACCGTCGGGGGTTTTGTCAAAATATTTAATTTTTTCTTTTTATTTTCAATGTTTTCAGACTATTACGACATGCAAGGAAATCTATACGATGTTATACCAATTACTGGTCAGGGGCAAGCACAGTATGTATAAATAGGTTTTACATGTGTTGAATATTTGAATATGAAGTATGTAGTTGTAAATGTTTATTTTTTCAGCATCGAAGTTTACAACGTTAGTGTCTATAGCAACATATATTTAAAACAGTCCAGAGATGGAAAGTCCGTGCTTATCGACAGATTTGAGAATCCTAATTTTTCTATACAGAATATCAAGGTAAATAATAATTATATAGAGACTGAAACTATTAGAAATAGAGAAAATTGTAGAGAAGGAATAATGGCGCCGTTTTAGAGTATTGAAAAATTGTATTCAAAGATTTTCAATACAACTCATTCACAGTCGGAAAGCGAACCTGTTCATATTCCTTGAAAAAAAATTAAGTTATTTTATTGCGTTAGATAGATACCATACCATAATAATAGGTACCATAAGAATAATAAATAATACTTGTATTATTATTTATTTTTATGATAATATCTTATTTAAGCAGAATTATTTACTTAAGAAGTTTATTTTAGTAGGTTGCTTTTACGCTCTTGAAGATATACTCGTATATATACTCGTATATTATTAGGTATATATATATATATATATATATATATATATATATATATATTGATTAACCAAATATATGTCCCATTCTTTAACAATTAATTGTCATTCGAATATAATTATGTAATTGTTATAATGAATGAATAAATAAATAAAAATAAATAATATTATTATTTAAAAATGTGTTTCAATTATAAGGTATTAGAGCATATAGCTTTACGGGAATTCACACATTTATTTTTATTTCAGAGCCGGATTGAATTCGACAAAAACATAGATGATATTCTTAACGCGATGGTGGATGAACTTTTAGCAGAGTATCTTACGAGATTTAATAAAATAATCGCAGTGAAATATACTGATAAATTGAAACTAACTCTTAATCCTATTTTAGATGGGTTTGATACTTGGAAATATATTGCAGCTCTTCCGTAAAATAGACTTGTATTAAATAGTAAATAGACTTCATTTCTAATTAGGTACCTATAACGTGTATAATCGTTGCACTCCTGATAATTGAAATTACGAGTATGTATTCCTTTCATGATTCTAAATTAATACAGAAAATTTTAATTAAAACCTCTAGCCTTTCATTTTAAGACGCTTCCTGTGGTATCATTTATTTTCCAATTATTATTATTATCTATTCAAAAAGCTCCACTTTTTTATAGCAAGAAGGCGGCAGACGAGCATATATTCCATCTGGTGGTAAGTGGATACCGTCGTCCATGTCACATCCGTGGTACATACAAACTTCAGTCCAGAATGACATGCGGTGGCACGCCCCCAGATGGGCTGCTTACCTTGGAAGATGTAGAAATGGATTTGGAGAAATGATTGGGAAAATGGGGAGGGATAGGACGGGATGGGATGGGATGGGAATGACATCTGGCATATTTCACTCACTACCGAAACACGTACGTTTATATAATATAATATAATGTTCGGTACTGAGGGCTTTCAGATTATTGTAAATTAATTACCAATCAATTTATTTCTATTTAAAAATAATACCCACCTAATAAAATAATTATGTAGGTACATATTATATGTTATTTAGGACAGTAGTATATATTCCTGAAGGGGACAGTGGGATTCCTGATAGTGTCAGATATATTTGCGAATTGATATTGGGTGCAGTGTAGATGCAGATATGTATGTATGTATTTATATATTATTAAGTTATTTATTATTATATGTATTTATTATACTATATTTATTTTCGATATTGTCGATAAGTATATATTGAACATGATCCATGTGTGGATTTCGGTCTTTTTACACTACCTATATCCCTTTTATTTTTCTCTATCCTAAGGTTGCCTGGAAGAGATCGCCTCAGCGATAAGGTCGCCTATTGTATTCTGTCATTTATTATTTGTGCACATGTAATAACTATTTGTATGCAATAAAGAGTATTTATTATTATTGTTATTATTCCTTATATTGAAACCATGGATTTCGTTCAAAACTGAGTGTTAATTGACATGAAATATTCACACATTTATTGTAAAAAAAAACATTGTACTTGGGAAATATGTATGAAAAATTTACCAAAAATAAAAAAAAATGATGACAAAATGTATTAAATAAATTTTCATGTCAAATTAACAATGAAAGTCATCAACTTAGCTCGTAGAATCACCCGAATCAGCATACCCAAGTGGTATCTACCTAATAACCAGCAGTGGAAATACAACATAATTCAGGAAACGATACCACATAGTTGAAAGTGAACTGTATCTGTTCGTGTTTGTACGTTCGTGATTTAAATGTGCATGATGCTGTGACTACCATCAGCGGCCACTTGGCAGAGACTTGCAATGTTGTACCGCTTCCGGAAGTTGCACCTTAAATTTAAAAGAGTATAAAAGCTGTTTTAATATTTGAGATAAAGTTCACTACCAGCACACCCCTTTGCCAGTGTTCAGGGCGGTTGGTGTGAATTGAGACTAATGGCATACGAATAAATAATAACGTGGTTAATATTTATTCTTATGTTAATGTTGAGCCAGAGATTATTTTTTTATGTACGAAGGCGGCAGACGAGCATACAGTCCACTTGATTGTAAGTGGATACTGTCGCCCAAAGACATCCGCGATACATGCCAACATTAGTCCAAAATGACAAACGTTAGCACGCCCCCGGATACGCTGCCTACTTTTGGAGATACAGGAATGGATTTAGAGAAAGGGTTGGGAAAATGGGGAGGGATAGGATGGGAATGGGCTCTGGCACATCTCACTCACTACCGAAACACGTACGTACATTGGGGAAATAAGATAAAGTGGACAATGCGGTACATTTCAAGGTAGTCTTCTGTGAGATGCCGAATCGAATATGTTTGTAGAGCCCCTAAAAATAATTGGTGACATAAACGATTATGATATTGTTGTTCTATTAATCATTATACAATTAGTAAGATATCATATATTGATTGCTGCGGCGATTATAAATAATTACGATTTTAAAACCCATACCTGTTCTAATCTCTATCTACATGATTGATTGCAAATCAGTGTCAATCTATGATGATTAAAGGTTAATGTTATTGAATGTAATTTGGAAAAAAAAGCAGTAGCTTCTTGACTGTGCTGTGAGGTGACCAGGTTTGTAAACCCTCCTTTTAATATTTTTTTGTTGTTGATATATCTGCTTACGAAGAGTAAGCAGGAACTGTCGTCGTATAGTAAGATACTTATTTTTTATGATTTTTATTTTTTAGGATGAGACTGTATTTATTAGTACTACTAGCGTGCGCTGTTGTAGCAGCTGCACCAAAAACTGAAAAAATTGATATATTCGATATAGGTAAGTCGATAAAAATTTGGTATGTTTATTTCTAGTTGTCTAAATTTATATAGACTAGCTAAGTAGTCAAAAATAAGTAGAAGGAGCGCTTTTTAACCTTCGACACAAAACAGAGGGTTAAGTTGGACTCATAAATTTGTATAAATCTGATTAATGTGTGTCTGCGTCTTATCTCTTTATTCATTTAACGAATTTAATTTTCTTTAGGAAAGAGTATTTTTCTGAAAATGTTTTTGTGATTGAAGAAGTAATTGAAAATTTTCGCTAAGTAATAAAAAAATTGCTATGCTTAAACCATAAATGATATTTCTTTGTCTAAGTATTATTAATTAGGTTTTTAATGGCATTCGTAATTATAATATAAAATGTGCTTACATGTAAATAAATAATAAAAAAAACAATTGCTACAAATGAAGCATCGTTCAATTCGTGTTGTTCCTGCGTTTGTTTTACAACTGTATTAAAAATGGCAGTCCTTTTAACATTAAAACTTGTACCATATTGGCCTTTAACTATGAAAATTTTAAATGTTCTAAACTTATCGTGTGGGATATCAGATTAAAGAGCTATAAGGGAAGGAATTCCAAATGTAGCTTTCATCACGACCATGCTTGATGAATCCGTAAATTAATAAATTTGCCTATTATAAAAATCGATCTATTAATATCGTTTTAATATCGATTAATATTAGTATCGATGAATATGAGAAAATATTGCGAGTATGATAAGCAAGCAACCCTAGCGTGCTCAGAAAAGTAAGTCGATGTCACCGAAGTAATGATTATATGGAAGTTTATTACTTATTTCTTTGTCAGTGTGGAAATTAAAGATTCAGTATGGAATATCATATTATTCCAACATCCTCTGTCTCTCCACTACTGGAAGACTCCCCAAGCTCGCGACCACCCACTATCTCCATCTCTTCTCATCCAACCACCAACGGAGAACTGCATCTATTCGTCGGTATAGAATAGAAGTCGGTATTTTTGTTGGGTGTTTTTAAATTTATAATTTATTTTTTATTATAACGAGAAAAACTTACCTTCACTAAATTTACTAGTGACCAGTGGCGTAACTATACCATCTGAGGCCCGTGGCAAATTCATTGGATGGGGCCCTCCCAGTAAAAATCGTCACGTTGTAATTTAATTTTAATAAATCACTTAAGTAGTTACCCAACAGTATTACCTACTAATATTGTGTGCATTTTATTTTATTTTCAAAAGCATAGGTATTACATAATTTTAATGAAATAACAATTTAATATTAACAAGATATTTATTAATAAAATTATTTTCTCCGAGCTTTCTGTTCCGCAAAAGTATCAATAACATTATCAAAGTTTAAAGATCGGGCCATAGAATTTTCAATAGCCAAGTTACGTAGCCTGTCTTGTCCCATAGAGTTTCTTAAATAGGTTTTTATTAATTTTAGTTTCAAAAATGATCTTTCAGCACTAGCTGTAGTCACAGGAATTGTAACAAACAACATTAATGCAGTACATACTTCAGGAAAACTGCACGACATAAAATGATTCTTTAATATTAATAAATCAGCAAATTCTCTAATACACGAAGACTTTTCTATTTCGTCTCTGAAGGTGGACCAAAAACTGAGAATTTCCCTGGCAAATGATTCAGATATGTCTTTTATAAGATCAACAAATTCTAGAGCTTTTTTTAATAGTTCAGTATCATTTAAATTTTGCAAAGTGGCAGGTTGTAAAACACTGAAATTTTATTTTTATTTTTTACTAAATTTTGTTAAAAATGTTAGGTTACTTCTGAGCTCGCGGCCTCTCGGACCGGGGGCCCCCGTCGGGTCGGGGGCCCGTGGCTTTTTGCCAGCCCTGCCACCCTATAGTCACGCCACTGCTAGTGACTCTTATCCCCGCTATAACTCACGTTCTTACGAATTTTACCATACACTACGTTTTAAAATTCCGGTTTATTTGTTTGTTTCCTTCCATCCAGAATTACCTGAAGAAGTGACTGTTCAAAATCGCAATCTCCTCGTGAATATCCTGATCCGTCAGTTATTTAACTACCTTCGCTACGTTATCAGAAATGGATCAGCAATCTTTGGAGTTCCGCCACTGGATCCGCTAGAGTTGGAGAGATTTGATTTGAACATCCCAGCTGGACTTATAAAGTAAGAGAATATATTTTTTTGAAATAGATAACTTTGATGTTCACACTGAATCTAAATTTTAAGGCTGCGTGAACTCTAAGGTCCGGATAAATAGACCATTCTAAGACCGTTCCAGTCTTAAACTTACATCGAACGCCATCGTCTCTTAGAACCGCAAACCGCATAAGGTTCTATTAAAAAATACTGGTACGTACTAATTATGACAGAGAAACTTCTATTTAACTGACCCTAGGGTCCAATCGAATAATTGACAGACTTTAATCAGAAAGGTCCAACCCACATTCGTGTAGTTTTGAATTAATGAACATTTTGCACGTTTTTTTTCATGGTAAAAGTTTCTTATTATCATTAAAATATTAATTAGGTATATCTAATGTTCTTTTAGAAACTTTTAAAATATTACGTAGATATGTCCTGAGATCAAAACGTCTTAATTATTATAATTATAAAAAATACTAAAATCTTCATCGTATTGGTATAAAATTTGACACATATGGCATAAACCATGCATCTGATATTTTGGTAGGTGTCACATTCAATATTTTTTCAGTTTCGCGTGTGATAGCGGTTTACCGTTAGAATATAATTGTATTAGATTAGTCAATACATACAAATGTTCCTTCTCCCGCCACCATTTTTCTTTAAATTACTTTATTTCAATCACCTCTATATCAAAATATTATTTAAAACAGTTTATATTGCAATATTTTTGTTCTTCTGTCTTTGCGACTTCCGTTGGCTATTGGGAGGGAGAGGGTGTACTCTGCAATCCCATAGCCGCTGGACGTACTACACTTACTCCACTCTTACTCCACGGAAGAGTATCTTATTTCTCCAATGTGCGTACGTGTTTCGGAAGTGACTGAGATATGCCAGAGCTCATTCCCATCCCATCCTATCCCTCCCCTTTTCGTGCACTCTGTAATCCCCCAGCCGCTGGGTGCACTCTACTGACCACGTTACTCCTCTCTCACTGAAGACTACCTTAAAATGTACTGCATTTTGCTACTTTATCCTATTCCCCCAATGTCGGTACGTGTTTTCAGTAGCAACTCTCCCCATTTATTCTTTTTCCAGCCCTTCCTCCAAATCCATTCCTAAATCTCAGCGTGCAAACGTTTGCCATTCTGGATTGATATTGGCATGTATCGCGAACGTTCATGAATGATAGTATCCACTTACCAATGGTGTCATAATTATAGTACGAGTAAGCTGTCTCTCGAGTCCTTTAATTTTCTATTTTTATTATTACTTAGGTACTGATTAGATAGCCATATGCACTTATCATCCTCATAAACCTCACATTGAATATATAATAAACCTCACATTTTTTTTCTTATACAGCCTTAATATGGCACTCGAAGATATTTTTGCGGAGGGCTTCGGAGGGTTTGTGGTACACACGAGCCGTCTGGACCTGTCCGACCTGTCCTTTAATTTGGACATATCTATACCACGTCTGAATATACGGTCTGGTGAGTAGCCATAGATAAGTAAAACAATATCACTTTAAAAAACTAATAGCAGGACAAAGCTAGTATTAATTAAAGAAATTGATCATATTCATTGGGTGCCATCTTCAGAATGAAGTTTGGCGGTCATCTGATGAAGTGAAATTAGGTAGTAGATATAGGTAGTATGTTTTCATTTATTTCCAGTTCATTCGCAATTAATAGTTGTTTTAAACTCTGTTTTTTACTTAATGTTTTAAACATTATTTAAAATTTGTTTGAAACTGTGTTTTTAAACACTTAATAAAAAACATTGTTTTATTTCAAACTGTTTTGAACACTGTTTAAAACATGTGTTTTAAAACAACTTGTTTTAATTACGCCAACCCTGGATGTTAGTGGTAGGTAGTTTTCAATTATGATATTTATATATTCGGAAGACTTACTTGCTTCCCTCAACACCAGGGGAAGCGATTACGCTGTCTTTGCAAAATCCTATTCACATCTCTATTGAAGAACTCGATGTCGATGTCGTACCGAAGCGAGAATTCCCCATATAGATATTGCAACATGCAAGCTTGTACAAGTAGGTGTTATAACGTTTGTAACACCAGCAGTATCATACATTATATTTATTTATTATTACCTATTACAGACGACATGAAGACGAATGATTATTTTATGATTATGATTATAATGATTATTTCATGATTATTTCGACATAAATTATTTCTTCTTTTTATTTTTGCAAAATGATAATTTGAGAGTTTAGATTTTCTTGCAGTATTTACTTTGTTTTCCAGTCCCGAATATACTCACGAAATGGAGAACCTTGGGAAAAGTTAGAATATATAATCTATCCCTACCTAATAAACTTCCCTGAAGTGTGCCATTTTATAAATAGGTAGATATTTATAATGTAATTTTAATATTATACAATTTAACGAGATATCCTGCATCTATCTACAAATATAATATTGTAATTAAGACATACCTAATAATGTATATGAATTTATATAGCATTCTAAACTTATAACTCTGATTACCTACAGGTTTATACGACTTACTCGGTGACTTCTTCACTGCTATTCCTCTTTATGGCAAAGGTGAAGCTTCGTAAGTATATACAACTTATTTAGTAGGCACTATATTTTTTTTTAAATTACAGTATCATTCTGCCCCAGGCTCACCAACTTTCCATTTTCCATAATACAGAGCAAAATAGGCCTATTTATTTTGTTGACTTTTTTCATATTGAAATATCGCAAAGCCCATTTGTGAGTCAACGGTTATTACTATGATAGTTTTACCACACGTATGATGTTCTACTTCAATCGTAATCTTCATTTTAATATCGTCGTTTTCTACTTCAGAAGCTATTACACGATATGTATGTTTCAAAGTAACAAACGGGAATAACTTTGTGCCATTTGTTACAACTGGGAACAGTTGGAATTTTTTCCTAAACGTCCCAACCTGGGACGGAATTTGGGAAGGTGGCAACGAATGGGAATAGACGCTAATGTTTGTGTGGATGTGTAGAGAAAATAACTATTACCACGTAAATTTTAAAATTCATAAATGAACCGGACAATTCGAGTCCGGTCGCGTGTAGGGAACCGGACACGGCAAATTGCTTCTAAACCGGACTTCAATTGGCCGGTTGTTACCAACTGTATTTTCTATAGTTTCTACGTTTTTTGTAGTTTCTGCCCTCTATAGAAGAAATTGCTTTCTCTAAGGTTGATCACATATTCTACCTCTCTGCCACTCCTCAAAACAAGTTTAGTAAAGCTGAAACAGATTTTTGAAATTGATATTGGAAATTCGCAATAATACCTACTGAAGGAATACTGAGCGAGAAGTTATTATTTCAGCTTCCAAGTGGATGAGTTTCGGTTCCAAGCCTTGTTGTACCTGAAGCAGTCTGAGGACGAAAAGTCGGTGATCATCGATAGGATTGAAAACGCAGCCTTCCAATTACCTTCCTTAAAGGTAAGAATAACATTGACATAAGTTGACAAAATTAATCAATGTATGTATCATACTCGTATCCGTTGGAGTTCGGAAGATATTTTTGTAACTAAAAACCTAATTTAATAAGTTTTCGGCAAGCACTCGATAGATTGTTTACGAGTAATGGGGACTGTTCCGAAAAGCTGTTCAACCTGATGCCGACTTCGCATTTTTATCATTGCGTCCTTTGTCACCGAAAGGAGGTTCACCTGCACTTTCTTGACAGACAGCTACTGCATACTGTACCGTCTTCGAAACACTAAACGGCGGACCCCAGAGTTGTGGAACGCCTACTGAATTTTTTCCATTAAACGGGGCTGTTAAGAAAGCAATGAACAGAAGTTCTGCTGTATTCTGCAAGGGGGTGCACCCGCATCCCCACTGGTGTTGCAAGTGTCCACGGGTGGCGACGGTGGCCACTTACTACCTTGTGTACCGCCCGCCCCTCTACGGCCTCTTTTATAAAAGAATAACCATAAACATATCAAGATCAGTAGAGTGCGAATAGACAGTCAGGCATTTTACTTTGTACGGTGTAAAATATATCGTATGTTCCAACCATTGATATGGGAATACACTAGATGACACATCATACGTACTTTTAGGGGGGTCAAGCAGATAAGGGAGACGTTCATTAAAAAGTATTTTTTTTACTTGAGTACTACGTGATAAGAATGTTCCATTTTCGAAACGCATATGAATTAAATAATTAGAGAACTACTGACCACAGAGCACTATTAGACTAACGTGCCTGCCCTAGAGTGTCGATGGTTCCAACATTTCTTTAACGTCAACGTTGCATTGCAGAGTCAATTGACCGGAGTCATCGGCGGTGGTTCAATCGATGATATCGTCAATGCCATAACCGAAGAGGTCATCTTGGACTACATTAACAGGTTCCAGGGTGTTATCTCCCTTGCCACCTCTCGACTGATCGTTCCTATCGCGAACCCCATACTAAATCAGCTCAATACCTGGCGTTTTATTAGCGTACTTCTTTAGATAATTTTATAATGGACAGTATTTAGTTTGAACTACTGGAATGTTGAATTTTATACCTAATTTTGAGTCGTTAAACCTTTTTAAATAAATATCTTTCCGAAATGTTGAGTTTTATAAATTAAACTGCATTAAATTGCCTACCACCTTCATGATAAGAAAAGACGGCTTGTTATTGTATTATGAAATCTTTTTGCCAGTCACTTTGCAGTGCATTTATTATGAAACTGCCTTGCATTTTCATAATGAACTCATTTCACAATGAACAATCTTTGTAGAGCGTTATCCTCTGAGACTCGCAATCAATCAAACGGGAAGTTCGGGAAAATTTGACACAACTGTATATACCTATACTCGTACATATATATTGGCCATCTGAGCAATCCAATAGGGCTTATGTACCCATGGGACATACTCATGCAATGGAATGTACATCTGATAGAAAAGATCTTTTTACGTTAATCACTTGTTTGGAAAAATAAGTGATGAGTAACTTTGATAGTCTTTTGTACACTAATTAATTGATTAGATAAAACACTACGGCACTATGATAATAATCTGTGAGTCTCTGACGTAAAACTAGTTACCAATAATAGCTACATCAATTGACTAATGAATGTATTGTTAATGAATGTTTATTCTGCAAATAATAATAAAGCATAATGAATGATAAACAAATTATTCTCATAGATAACGATCTCTAGATAATTGTTTGATATTTTTATTGATACACTACACCTGGGTGTATTTTGATACCTACCGCAAAGACGATTTTATCTTAATCTATCTACTTGTACAAAGGAAGTTGATAAATAATAAATAATCTATGTAAATTAATGCGGTACAATTTATTTTATTTATTGTTTCTCACATAATATTAGGTAGGAGGGCTTTACCTATGAAATTGACGTTTCTTTATAGTGGCCACTTTGAACTTGCTTTTGGCGTGCAATTCAAATTAATTTCAATTTAAAGGTTCTTATTCAAAAACATTTCTTCATTTGTTTTTCCGCCAAACGACTTACTTTTCCAATATCAAGCGACCATGGAATTAGTCAACGGCACGCAATATCAAAAATGTGTACGGACCAAACGGACGTTGAAGACGGTATTAGTAAGTGGTTGGGGGTTGGCCTGCATTCCGCGCACGGGCAAACATGTTTTTGTTCGTACTCGCATATGGCCCACTATCTTGACTTTCTAGAATATGCAGCTTTAAAGCATTAATTTGGTTAAACACATCAATCCCGTCAATGTCACATTCATTACGAGAATCGTCTTTAAGTTGATGTAAATCTTCACAATGTTTGTCTAATTATTCTTTAAGTAATTTAAATATTTTATTATTGATAAACCCGAACACAACGTCAAATGCTTTTTAACTCTTCAAATCGATTTTCTAAGGATATTCGAGTCTGATCCCAGATTTTGAAAAAAATCTCAACTTTATAGTGATAGCTGTAGTGATTATATGATAGCTTCGGATCCGATATATTATTTACGTCCCGCTGTTGATAGTCAAAGAGTCTCGGTCGTCTTCTTGGACGAACTGTATTAATTAAAAGAAAGTTGGGTTCAACGTTGAATTTGTGATCGATTTTAGCATCTTCTTTTAAGATAGTATCAAAATGATCGTCTGTGCAATATTCTTTGTAATGTTCACTCAGTTTTTCTAACAAAGTTACACATAAATTTAATTTAGAATTTTGAACCAAATTACGATGGAGCAAAAAATTTATAACTTTTAACATTCAAAGCTAGGGAATAGATATGCTTTGTGGGTAGTAGCACAATCACATCCCGAAGATTGTTTTTCAGATATTTCCAACAGCACATACTCGTATAATATCGTAATGATTTGATTGCATCGACTCTTAACGGTCGGTCCAGACCATTGGGTAGTATTTAAAGCATTTGATTTTATTTTTGGTAAATGCTTGCACATGATCGACCATTTCTTTGTTAGACGATGAAAACATTTAGCCATTCCGAAAAAAAAAGCTGCAGACTACTGATTTTAATTATAGATACAGTAGTAAGCTACAGATTTTAATTAGGAGATCATTTGAGGATCAGGAGAGATTTTCACCATTCGCACATTTTTCGTACAGATCCTTTTCCTCGGTTTTCAATTCTCTCAGCAAAATATAATAGCAACACCGATTTTCGTTTAGGGAGTTACCGGTAAGTCAGAAAGTCCTAATATTGTGGTGTGTAGATATTATGGGGATTTCTCTCTGAATTATTTTTGATCATTTACATTTACTCATTCGCTCATTTTCTTCAATCAACATGATGAAGACGAAGCAAAGAAATCGTCTAGAAACCAGCACCATTGAAGGATTGTTACTTACTACATAACAAACCTTGCTATGATTTGAATGTTGACACCAAATTGGTATCTAAAATGAATAAAAACATGTGCAAGTAGCAGGTAGTCACTTTTATTTCTTTTATACCCATTTCCTAAGTAAAAATTATAAAAAAAAACTCATAATAAATTGTTCGGGAACCCCTCCTACAGATAAATCTTACAGAAAACATGATACTCATACAGAAAACATACATATTAATTAAATTATTATATTTACAGATTTTATACAGATTTTTTAATTTGAAATACAGATTTTTAGCTTTCCTCATCTGGCAACACTACATTTGGTTGGCAGAACTCTACTAAGAAGAAGCACGTTATGGAAGCGCACATCCAGAAATTAGGTTGTGTTTATAGGTCCGATTCGTCAATGACCTTTTGTTGTCCGGGGGAATTTTTGTACGCGGTACTTTTTGTACGCCGTGTGTGTTATGTCTGTATGACATAAGACACACGGCATACAAGAAGTGCCGCAAGTTCTATTTTATCTATTTACACTGTCAAAAAAATACGTCGCTGACTATCCGTCGTCTGCGCTAGGCCTTATGGTGAACCACCATTTTGTTTAATAACTACGGACGTCGAAATAATTTATTATTTAGATAAGTAAATACAGTGCTCCCATCATCCCCCCCCCCCCCCCCCTCCCAATTCGGTACGAATAACAGCAAGAGAAAGTGGAAGGATTGCTCCTAATGATTCGGAACACTTCTGATTACACAAATGATTCATTTGGAACTGGAATGCCGCATCATCTCTCATTCATTCGATAAATATACGAACTCGTATATTTCGAACATGGATCAGGCGACCTCGGTCGTCACTTGTTGCTTGTATCACTGACAAGGCTAATGACGTATAACTCCACAAATTCAGCAACGGACATCATCAACCCAAATAAACCTAAAAGTATGAAGGGAAATCCTTTCCTTAATAATTATTGAATAAATTTGACTGCTATAATTGTTTAGAATCATATATTATATTTAGGTGCTACTGACATGGTGTTGAAAATGTTCCAAAAATAAATGAAACATATATCACTGATCCGGACCATTTCCCCAGATCATGCATTGATCCAAATGAAAATTTTCCAATTTCAATAAAGATGCGTTTTCATCGTGACTTTTAGACATATCCAATTAACTGTGAAATGCAGCGTTCATCTCCTATAAAAAGTACAAGTATCACAGCACTATAATTCTAAAGTGCGATTCGGAGGCACGCAGGAAACAGCAGTTGCAGACGGCGAATGCACTTGACGCAAAGGCAGACGGTTCTACTTTCCACTATTTAATTATATGAGTGCGTTTCAGACGACTGCAAGTGCCCCGCGGTAAGTCGTATTTCGTTGTGACGCGACGCGGTAGACGTCACAACCGCGCAAAGACAGTATTGCCGTCTGTAATCGGACGGACAGAATTGTGATTATGACAGACGAAGAAATCGAAAATTTAATTAATTTATTGTCTAAACACCTTATTGATTACTGATTAGCCTTCTTCGGTTATGTTCATGTACATTTATTAGGTTTACTGCATTTCATGTAGAAATGGACAAATACAGTGACAAGTCATCGTCTTCTTCTTTTTCTAGAAAATAGGAAAATACTACCACTCTTTAGGTGAGCCGCGCTGCAACTGTCGCCGGCTTCCAAATCTATAACGACGGCATGTGTCGTCCGGTGTCACATGCCGTCGCCGGCGGCCGGTGCAGTCTGCCTCGGAATCCCGTCTACGTATGTTTCCGAAGGCGGCGACAGCGGCAGGCGATAGGCTACAGCGAGGAATCGCCGGTTGCCTCGACGACACGTAGTTCCATGGAGTGTCGCGCGACATTAAGTCGTACAAATCCATAGGAGCAGTAGTGTCGCCGGGCAACAGGTACACTCAATCACAGAACAAAAAAAAAAAAACTACATAAACCACTAATTACTGCCATTTAATCAAAACGAATATGCAAATTGAAGAGTCATTTTATCACTTCTCCATTCACTGTTGATATTCATAGTCAATGTCATCAAACCACACGTCTCTACATATTCCGAACATGTCCATCGACAACTCTTTGGGGCAGTTCTGCCCAAGTAATACTGGAGAATCATCGTACCAAGCATTTTTCATTGGAAACTTCTCTTCTACATAATCAGGCATTCCTATATCTCCTCTCAAAGGTTTTGTTCGAGCAAACGTATTGAACACTAGTAAGATAAATATGACAGTTACCTGTGACATGATAGCTGGATTAAGCAGTGCTAACGGAATGGAAGCTGGACTGCGAATTTATCGAATGTTTAAACTACGGTCAAACGCTAACTTCCGTCACCCACGCGGTGGAAGTCGAATTATCTCTTCTTTGTAAAATGTAAACTGTCTATCCGCTTGCACCAGATTACCATCCATAATCAAAAACACGCTGTCAGAAAAAGAAATAATAATACACTAATACGAGTATCATTATTTTATTGTACCTACATTGTATTTGGTTTATAAACACTTTTGTTAGTGAAGTGGCAATAAGCAGGTCATATCTAGCATAGGGCCGACAACCGATAGGTTTGGCGAGAGCACGTAGCGCACAATATGGGACGCCTGCCAAGCAGGTGAATTAGTTTTACAATATGTGTTAACATTAATAATTATTTTGAAAAGTATTTGTTTAGTAATTTTAATTTTTGTTCAAACATTTAATACTAGATGGCGCTAATTGTATCTTTCATTTATTAATAATTTTGTTATTATAGGTCTACTGGAATCTCATGGAAAAATAATAAAAAAATGTGATTTTCATATGGCAATGTCAATTGTCACCTGTCAAATCAAAGTACGAGATTTGTCAATCGCTGCTGAGATTTTGTGATATCTTCTAGACAATTTGTTGTTTTTGTGAAAATGTCGAAAAAGCCACTTCGATCTCAAGCGAGAAATATTGTTTTCAATGTGTATCGTAAAATAAGGGAAGAAGAAGGCGTAAATCAAACTCAATCTTTGATTTTAAAGAACGCGTCGTAGAGTTGACTGGTAAGTTGGACTGAGTTGTTTTGATACTTTTAGTTTATTTTCTATTTTTCTTACTTAATTGTAGCTTCTTTATAGGGGTTTCCAGTACTACTATACGGCGAATCGTAGATGAGGGCACATCGAATGATGGTGTATTTTCCACGCCTGGTAAAAAGAGGAGAGGGGAAGAAGAAAATCAACTTGGACAGTTTCAATTTAGAGTTGATTAGGAATAAAGTAAATGAATTCTATACAGTTCGGAGGGAAATTCCAACAGTAATGAAACTGTTACAGATTCTTCGACAAGATATTGATTTCAACGGAGGGAGAAAATCTTTGAGGTAAGAAAAATATTAAATAATAATCCCTCTCACTCTCACTCGTAAGAGGAGGCCTGTGCCCTGCAGTGGGACGTATATAGACTGATGATGATGATGATGAATGACTAAGCTATCGTTTGAGTAACATGATAAATTTTATTATTTTTTACAGACATACTTAAGGAGATTGGTTTTTAATATGTTAAATGCCAATCAAAAAGGACCATTTTGATAGTGAGAGATGACATAAAACTATAAAGATACAAGTTTTTGAAGCGTATAAAGGAAAACCGCGAAGCTGAAGAGCATAATAAATTGGATGTGATTTATTTAGATGAGACTTACATTCACGGTTCATGTTCTGTGAACAAGTGCTGGCAAAGCAAAGATATTGCAGGTCCATCTAAAAGTATTTCACTTGGTGCGAGGTGGATCATTGTAAACGCTGGTGGAGAAAATGGCTTTGTACCAAATTGTTGCCTGGTGTACAGGTCAACAAGTGTATCTGCTGACTATCACCACAATATGAATAAGGACAATTTTACAAAATGGGTGACAGAGAAGCTAATTCCAAATCTGACAAGACCTTCACTAATTGTTATGGATAATGCTAGTTATCATTCCGTACGGATGAACAAACTGCCCACACAAGCCAATCGTATCGCTGATATAAAAGAATGGCTTCATGCAAATGATGTACATTATGATGATCTTTGGCGTAAATGTCAACTACTTGAAGTAGTGAAACAAAACATGTCTGCGCCCTTATATGAGATAGACGAAGTATTAAAATCGCACTGTCACGAAGTTTTAAGGCTCCCACCTTATCATTGCACATTGAATCCCATAGAAATAATTTGGGGTATAATGAAGCAAAAATTTGCTGATAAAAATGTAAATAGGCCTGCAAGTGACATTAAATTATTAACAAAAGAAGCTTTCTCACAAATTGGTACACAGGAATGGCGAAAATGTTGTGAACATGTAAAGAAAATTGAAAACGATTTCATGGAGCAAGATAGAATAATTGAAATGCTGGAAGAGCGATTTATAATAAATACCTCTTTATCTTCATCATCTGATGAAGAACAAGAAATGCCAGTGGAGTTCTTGGAATCGTTTTCTAGTTCTGAATAAGGTGTCAAGTTATTAGTATGATTTAAATGATACATAATAAATTAGTACATAAAGTAATATACGATTGATTTATTTTTCATGACATATTTTCCTATGTTAAGAACCCAATGTATAACAACATTCTTCATACACATACCTAATATACTTCGTGTTCATTAATACTAAAGACTAGAGATGCCACGAATATTCGGCTACTATTCGGTATTCGGCCACTTTTTTTGGTATTCGGTATTCGGCCGAATAATGCGTACTATTCGGCCGAATACCGAATACCAAATCATGAAAAAAAAGACACGTCATAATACTCAAGATTATATGTATTCATTACCAAATTACAATACTTTAGTAAGTAAAATTGATCAGTGGTAAGTTGTGATGAATAAAAACAAGCTTTTCAGCATTTGTTGAAAGCAAACGATTACGCTTTTCGTCGTAAATGATACCAGCTTCAGAAAATAACCTCTCACTATATACGCTACTCCCAGGAGACGAAAGATAAACTTTAGCAAATTTCGAGAGGTTTGGGTATTGTTTTTCGTTTGCTGACCACCACTTGTAAGGATCAGCCGTCCGATCTAGGCGAATTGTTTTCAAATAAAAATCCAACTCATTTGCCACAGCATTCTTCTCCAAATCCTCGTCATTACCATGTCGCATATGTTCTGTAGCGACTTCCTCAAAGCAGTTCCAGAAACTGTCGTGTATTTCAATAGTCTTATCATTTTCATTCAAGTTTATTTTTTTACGAAGTGGAGAAGAATCGTCATCGGTACTACTAGAAGTACTACATTCATTACAATTTATTTTAAGAGCTTCTAGAAGAATTTTTTGTCTTGCTCTTTCTATCTGAACCAATCCTAGGAAACTTGTTTTGAATCGTGGATCAAGAAAAGTAGCAACCAGATATTTGTTGTTTTCATCAAAGTTGAATCGCTTTTCAAGTTGCAGTTGCAGTGAAGATCTCATTGTCACTAAATTTGGTACTCTCTCAGCTGTCTCTGCCTTTCCCAGATATTTTAACAAAGTAACTGCATGGGGAATCACTTCAGAGATGCAGGAGATACCTGAGCTAGTTATTTTTGTAACCTCTTCGAATGGTTTGAGGAGTTTGATACATTGTTCCATTAATTCCCATTGAGCATGTGTTAGATTGTTTAAAGTTTCGTGATCTGTTATGTACAAGGAGACAGCTCGCTTTTGTTCTAATAATCGCTCCATTAAATAATACGTAGAATTCCAGCGTGTGCTCACATCTTGTACTAGTTGGCGGTTTGGCAAGTTAATTTCTTGTTGAATGGATTTAAGTTTTTGCTCTGCTAAGCCAGAATGGTTAAAATGGGTAACAATTCGTCTCGCAGCAGCTACCATCTGTAGTACTTCTGGTTAAGATTTTAGCGACTCCTCTATAGCTCGCTGCGATGAATGGATAAAGCACCTGCCTGAATCATATCCTGCATCTCGCACACCTTTTATCATATTAGCCCCACTATCATGGACAAGTAAATGGATCTTGCATTGAGGAATATTCCATCTTTCTGTAATAGCATTGAGTTCTTTTGCAATATTGATACCAGAATGTGAGCCGGGAAACGGTTTCATAGCTAAAACGCCATGTTCCAGAATGAACTCTGGAGATATCCAGTGCGCAGTGAAGCTCAAAAAACTCTCGTTATTGTGCTGGCATGTCCAAATATCAGATGTCACTGATAGTGCTGCTGCCTGCGAAATACTGGCTTCTATTTTAGACCAAATTCTGTTGTATATATCAGGAACAACTTTCTCGGTCATGTAAGTGCGACCAGGTACTCTGTAATGGGGCACAGCGTTTGCCATAAGCCTGTGAAAGCCGACTCGTTCAACAAGTGACAATGGTTCGTTGTCTAAAGCAATCATCTCACCAATCAAGTAATGATATTTTATTGATTTCGGATCATTAATGTCTCAGAGCAATTTCCTGTCAGATGTTTCCTTCAGGGTTAGCTGTCGTTCTCTTGGTCTGGACGTTCCTTGTACTGCTGGTATCTTGGAATCGGTGGAAGTAGAAGTACCGCCCTTATTGCTGCCACTTCTCAAGGGAACATCAGTTAAAGTAGAGTACTGCTCAGCATGTTTGGTTCTAAGATGATTTTTTAAAGAAGTTGTAGCTGTAAATAAAAAAAAAGAAAATTAATTACAATTATCTGAGTTATACTAACATTTACTATCCACTATAAAACGAAACTTTAGTTAAAGATGGCTTAGTTATTTAATTTAAACGCATATTTAGTTTTACGAGCGATCGCCCAAAGTTTGAAAAAAAATTGTAATTAAAAAAATATCTTTCTGCTCTTTTCCTTCCTATAAATTGTCGCACACTCCTCCGTTCCCGCAGTATTTTTAAAAAGGGATCCAACCAAAGTTTTCGCTTAGCGTATTATATTACATATTAATTAATTACGATTTACTTATTTTATTTCCCTTGTCTGTCTTTAATTTTCTTTTACTTGTAGGTACTTACATACGTATTAAATTAACTTAAGGTTTTACTTACTAGCTTTCTTTCCTTCTCCACCTCTTGAGATCTTGCTGTTACACAACAAACATTCGGCCACTTTATTATTTTCACTACAAATCTCATAATATTTCCATATGGGCGATTTTTTATTAACTGGTGTCATTTTATAAATCTTTTGACGAACAAACAATTGAATAAGAACTAACGAACGAACGTCTCTGCAAAATAGTAATGTTTTATGTATTATTATTTATAATAATCTGACAAAGCGTGCCGTGACGTGATTTACTCGCAATTGAATGAAACAAAAAACGAAAACCGCCGCTCGCCCGCGCTCCCGTCAGTGCAGCCAGAACGCGCGTAAAGCATACCCCCCCCCCCCCCCCACTTTGTGACTTTTTACCATTCTTGTTTACGCGCTCGACAAGCATGTATTTTGTGCCGAATATTCGGCGGCCGAATATTCGGCGCTTCGGCCGACAGCGTTGCCGAATATTCGGTATTCGGCCAAATCACTATTCGTGGCAACTCTACTAAAGACATAAATAAAAATTAAACAGTATCAAGATCGTTTAATCCAATTTCCCCAGTATTGCACACAACAAATTTTTATTTCTCCAGTTGCCATGAGATTCCGGTAGACCTATACAGGGTGTCCCAGAATGAATGGATAAGCTTAAAACACCTTATAGTAGAGCTATTGGGCGCTCAAAATAAAATACAAAAAAAAATCTATCCCAAGTAGTATCTAAGATATGTCATTTAGAAAAAAAAAATCATTTTTTTTCACATTATTTTACGTATCTCTACACCACGGCTACAATTAAATGAAATCCGACGGTTTTTTGGTGTTATAATATTCTTCATGGACTATACCAATAGATATGCAGTAAATAGTATGAATAGCTAATACACTTTTTTTTTAAAAAAAACTGAAATTCAATTTTCAGCATGAAATGCGGTAAATATTTTTTTTTGTAAAAGTTCAAGCGTCTTGGGTGTGAAAAAAATGTATGAGGACCTAAGTGTCCAACTATTTTAAAAAAATGCGTGTTTAATACAGATTTCAAAATGGTATCATACATCCTTTTACCTAATGTAAATACGAGGTTATTGCTATTAATGTGCAGAAGGAGTAAATTCTACTAAATTACAAAATTTAAAAAACTAGATCATTTCTTGTCTTAAACTGTACCTGATCCTAAGGGCTTCATAAAAAACAACGTTACACATTGAAAATACTTTATTTAACCTACTTTCACAGCGAGTTCAAGTTCAACCAAATGAAATTATTTTTTGATAATGTTTAAAATAGTTTCGTGAAGGTCGTGTACCCTTGATATTTGCTACCTGAGCGTGCTCTGCACTACCCCTCTTCATGTGAGACAATGAGAGTTTGAGTTAGTTGAGTGTGAGCGAGCGAGAAAGAGTAAAATGTAATAAACAGCGCCGTTAATAAATAACTGGTAAGGTAAGCTTTTAGTGCGTCACTCGAATTGTTCGACATCGCATGTGTTTATTTCGTTTCCATTTCGCTAACGCACGTCACCCGGATTACCGCGTATTCATCCGAGTCCACGGTTGTTACTCGGAAGGAAGAATACCTGGCAGCGGTGTTGGTGGTACTTGCACTGGAAGAGTCGCTAATGTTGACATTGAAGAGACGGTGCTTGAGGAAATTGAACGAGATCCGTCTACCTCTACAAGAGCAATAGCACGACGCACTGGAATCGCAAAATCGATCGTGCACCGTGCATTGAAAAAAAATAAGTTCCACCCCTACCATATTAGACGCTTGCAAACTCTGCAACCGAGAGATTACCACGCAAGATTGCGTTTTAGCCGTCAGATGCTTGCGAAAATAGAACAAGATCCGCAATTTTTTAATAATATTCTGTGGAGCGATGAATCAACACTGAAGAGAAATGGATACTTCAACATGCACAATCTCCACAGCTGGCAACTATCGAATCCGCATCTAATGAGAGAAGACAGATCCCAGTACCAGTTCAAAATAAATTATTGGACCGGCATATTGAACGGAAAGATTGGCCCATTTGAACTGCCCGGGAACTTATCTGGCCAAAGCTATTTGGACTTTCTTCAAAATGATCTGCCAAATTTAATGGAAGAGGTGCCCGAGGAGGTGAGAGAATCCCATTGGTTCCAAAATGATGGATGTCCTGCGCACTATGCAGTAAACGTTCCTGCGTATTTGAATTCCACATACCCAGATAAATGGATTGGCCGTCTGGGGCCCATTTTGTGGCCTCCACGTTCCCCGGACTTAAATCCGCTGGATTTTTTTTACTGAGGCTGCCTAAAAGAAGAGGTTTACTCCAAGCCGATTAGAAATTTAGAAGAGTTACGCAGCCGTGTCCGAGAAGCCGCTTCAAAAATTACTCACCGGCGTTATGCGCGACTGCTTAAAAGAACTTTTATTCGGAGATGTCGGGCGTGTATCAGAGTCGGTGGCAGACAGTTTGAGCATTTACTGTAAATGTACACGTCAAATAAAGTTTTATTAATGTTTAACATTATTTTTTATTAAACCCTTATGGTCAGGTACAGTTTAAGACGTTACTCCTTCTGCACATTAATAGCAATAACCTCGTATTTACATTAGGTAAAAGGATGTATGATACCATTTTGAAATCTGTATTAAACACGCATTTTTTTAAAATAGTTGGCCACTTAGGTCCTCATACATTTTTTTTACACCCAAGACGCTTGAACTTTTACAAAAAAAAATATTTACCGCATTTCATGCTGAAAATTGAAGTTCAGTTTTTTTTTAAAAAAAAAGTGTAATAGATATTCATATTATTTACTGCATATCTATTGGTGTAGTCCATGAAGAATATTATAACACCAAAAAACCGTCGGATTTCATTTAATTGTAGCCGTGGTGTAGAGATACGTAAAATAATGTGAAAAAAAAAATGATTTTTTTTTCTAAATGACATATCTTAGATACTACTTGGGATAGATTTTTTTTTGTATTTTATTTTGAGCGCCCAATAGCTCTACTATAAGGTGTTTCAGGCTTATCCATTCTTTCCGGGACACCCTGTATATGGTTCACTTGCATTTTGTACACGTAATCTCTGTGTTACCAAAATCACTGACTGAACTTTCTCTGTTTTTCTCCAAGAGACTCATACCACACCACAGAAGTCTAAATACTCTACATTTACTTCCATTCATTCTTCGAGTGCTGTAGAAGATATAGCGTCGATTTGTTTCTATTGAACATCAAATTTGTGAGTAAATCAATTTTACGTCTAGTACGTAATACCGACTGTAATAATTGGCTACTACCGACTGTTGACACCAGCAAAGTAACATAGATACTCGTAGATAGATGAAACTCTTGACGCAAAATTAGGAACATTGTGCCTTAATTACAACCAGAATACAATATAAGAGAATACAACCAGGGGGTTTTATTGCTACCATGGGATACAGGTGCATTGGCAACCGTGCAATTCTTTATCTGGTAGAATACCTTGTTATTTGGGACTACTTTATAATTTTGAAAAACCCCAGTCCGATATTACGCAATTGTATTCATTAATTTAGGAATTAATCTCTCGTATTTATTAAAGTTGTATTTCTACGTAAGATAACAATGTTAAGGGGAAGTTGGTACAGGTCACTCGGTCTAAGTTAAGCATACCCAGTACTCACACTAACACAAATTCTATATATAGCATGTCTCAGCTATCTCTTTCCAGTGGATATGATCATATGCGCTAGAAGGATGCGGGCAGTGTTATCTCGCGCCTTCGCGTAGAATAAGCGCTTCACACACGCATAGATTGTTAATGTGTTGTTGTGCTCAATTAGCTTGCAGTTAAATGTCCTATATAATTTGCTTAACAGTACAAGTCAACATCACAAAACGCAATTATGTATATACATTTCTTAATTCTTTAATCTGCAGTGTTATCTGTCAGAAAATGTACGTAGGTACACTAAATATTATTATTACTCTATGGTATATGGAACACTACAATAATGTTTATAACTTTTATAATTATAAATTTTCAGCGACTTGTAGGTATTGCAGGCTGCAGTACAAAATATGTTAACAATATAAAAATAAAAACAATCATTATTCTTTTAAGACATTTATTACATTTCTAAATTTAAAAATACAACACTACATGAATTTGGTGGTGACAAAATGATCAGTGCACACATTGCGTTACTGGTAAATATACGAGTATGACGTGCTTAACATAAGCTACGTTTTGATATGTACTCATATAAATTAAAATATATTATAGAAAATACATATCGCACCGTCAGTTTAACAAAGCTCTTATCAAAAATATCAAAATTTAGACTTTTATTTACCATTATTTAAAAGAGCAGTTTAAACTACATAGGTATCCAAATTGGTTCATAATGTTATCACCAAATTTGAGAAAATTACGGTCAAAATTCATTATAAACGTTTTATAAGATTAATTTTGTTTTTTTTAAAAGACGTCTAAAAAATAATAAACAAAAATTTCACAGAAAATAATAATGATTAGGATAGTTTTTATTGTTAGGATAGTTAGGATAGTTAAATAGATAGGATAGTAATGATATATTTAAAAAGCTCATAGGATAATATTAAAATAATATCCAACATTGTAGTTTTTTTGCTCTAGTGAAAAGTTATCATTTACGGAGTCTTTATTCCACTGAGAGTGCAATATGTAAAAATGATACTGTGGTCGTTAACGTCTCGGTTGTGGCGGGGCCTGTCTCTCTCTCGGTTGTGGCGGTGGATGGCGCTCCCTGGGTTGCGGCGGAGCATGCGCGGTGGCCCGGCGGGGTTCCGGCGGTGCCTGCCTCGCGCGCGGCTCCGGAGGCGGAATCCGCTCACGGGGCCCCGGGGGTGGGTTCCTTCCAGTCATCTAGAGCAAACATTCTGCTGTTACTGACTGACAACGATTATATCGAAAAATAATAAATAACCACACTCTAGGATTCCGTGTATTTTGTCCGTGTTCAGAGACATACAAAATGTCGAACATAAAATACAAAGACCCAGAATAAAGATTTGTCTGGCTCCCAAAATATAAGTTTTCATAGTTTGAAAGTTAGCGCTTCAATACTTATTCTACTTTCATACCATATTCTATTAGGTATATGTTTTACTATTTTTATGTCACTAAAGATTATTTGACCAGAAATCAAACCCGAGACTAAAGAATTTTTAATAAAACTTATAAATAGATTAGATCCATCTGCATAGACAGGAAGCAACTGGCAAGCTCAAAAATTGATACCTATGCGGACGAGTTTGCCACTTTTTGAAATTTCTGATGGTCAACTGGCCCAGAAGAAATTCAAACAGTGGTCAGTAGACAATAAAAAGGCCTATGACACATATATAAATATGATATTATAAAATCACGTTATATACGTTGTTTACGATGCGCACACTAGGCGCGCACCTGCCTCGCGTTACGCGAAAGCAGCCCGAGGAATGTGCACTCGGGCCCAAATGTAGTAAACTTACTCAATATATCCACCAAAATGGTGGGTAAGCACAATGAAGAACAAAAGGCCTCACTTACCCCAGGTGGTTTTGCCCACACACAAATCTGGAAAGTGTACCTACGCTAGTCCCTACTAGACGTGACCTATCTTAGTGTGATTGAATAAATACATACATTCACAATAGATACTTGTGTAGTAATCCAAGTCTCGTTCCGTGGTGAGCCGGTGGCCGCTATCGTTCGGCAACTCACACCCGGCAGCAAATCACCTCGAGAATCACTTCCAAACCACAAGCACAATCACAACAAATCCAACCAAAACACTCGCGTGGCACAGGATATCCGCGGTCAAGACCTATTACTAGGCGCGAATAACAAATATCGACTGTCCTAGGCCGCGGTGTGAATTTATCTCAATCTAACTCTGCTCGCCGCCGAGCGCGTGTTACTACTCAAAAATATCAAATTCTCAAACCGCCTTCAATAGGGCGGGGACAAAAAAATGTTGCTTCAAATAATCAAGGTATGCGGGTATGCAAAGATGCTCGCGCCAATTCCAAACATACGTGTTATAAAATACGAAATACAACAATCATTAACGGTTCCTACATTTATTGTACAGATGTTATTATGCATATTATGCTACTGTGAATGTCGAAAACACGCAATTAAAACTCACCGATAAATGTTGACATTCATCAGACGCTTGGTGATTGATAGAATTCATTAAATAAAAAATAGTATTTTATCAGTGACTCAGAGGTCAGTGATTGTCGAGACTCAGAGGGGTTTGAGAATGATGTTAACTATTGTTACTCGTAATAAGAGGCGAGTCATGCGCTTGTGAACGCACTTGCTTGCGTTCTTCTTGAATTGCGTTCTTGAATGGTTCTTGCGTTCCAATATTGTTTTTTTTTATGGATGTGGCAGATAACGGGCGGCTCGCAGGATAGTAAGTGATCACCTGTTCGTGGACATCATGTCGTTGCTTAGTTCAAAAACAGGAGTTGGCAGATAATTCTATAACTTTCCGTTTTGCCCTAAGAAGTCTTAAAAGATCGCAGTGTACGAGTACATAGCAGCTCTTGGTCAAGAAGTGCGAATATATCATTGGTAAAAGGTGCGATGGTAAAAGTCAGGGCCGTCTTTACCAGGGGGTGCAAGGGGTGCGGTGAACCCGGGCGCGAAGCGCCCGGGGGCGCCTGTCGAGCGCTGAATTTTTGGATATTTCATTGAACTTAACGCCATTGCACAGTTTTATATACTTGTTACTTACGACAAATATGTATGCGCAAGCAAAAAAAAAATAGTCATTAACAATAATATTTTTTTTACTTTTATTACGCTTTCGGCGCTTGTCATACCGCATTACTACACTACACAAATAACAATTTTATTTAATACAACACGCGCGCGGCAAAATCTCTAATCCAAAGACAGTGTATGTATGTACGTTTGACACGTTGCCGCCCGGTAGCAAAATTATCTCTAAGTCAATAGAGTGTAAGTTCATTTGAAATGGGCGCGCGGCGCGGCACCTGTGCGTCTGTCATAGGCGAGTAATTGCGCCCTTTGACATTGCCGCCCGGTCGCCCGCACTTGAAGCAAAATGATCTCTAAGTCTAAGTCAATAAAGTGTAAGTTCATTCATTTGAAATGGGCGCGTGGCGCGGCACCTGTACGTCTGTTGCGTCCTTTGACATAGCCGTCCGGGCGCTCGCACTTAAAGAGAAATGATCTCTAAATCACTAAAATTAGGTGTAAGTTCATTTGAATTTACAGCGCGGCGCGCGGCGGCTATGTAAGTGTCGGTCAGTGATTGATCTGATTTCTTCTTTTAAGTAATTGAATTCGTTAGCTCATTTCATTTGCGACAACCGGCGAATTAGCACGGAAGTTCTTAGAGAAAAAATATAAAGGTAAGTCAATTTTATTTTTTAAGTGTTAGTGTTAGGTACATTACAATCATTATCATCACATCATCATCATCACATCATTTGTTTATGAGAGAGAGTCATGACTGTTTTGTTTATTTGTTTATAATTGCAAAAATACAAATTCTTAGTGTTAGTGATTGATAAAAAACTACTTACTTTATTTAGAATAAAGAAAGAAAAATTAAATACTAAATTGAAATTTGATTTTATTGTAGATGGCCGAATTAGGGGATAAAAAGAAACCATCGGGTGCTCAAAATAGAAAAAGGAAACTGGAGAAAGAAGAAAAAATTAAAAAGCTAACTTCTCCGATTGACTCTTTCTTTCGACCTGGTAAGTTCAGTCAGTTGGTACCATAAATAAAACATCTGAAGTGGCATAAACAGTGACAGAAGTCGCTGGTGTATCCTGCCTGGGTTCCTACCTACTTATTATTATTACACTTCTTATTTTTTGTATAAGTTACCTGTAACTGTATACCCAATGAGTCTTAAATAAAGTAGGTTTTTATGATTATGACAATATATCTAATTAATTGTTTTTTGCGGATTGCGCACCGGAAGGCGCAATGGTTAGTAACTAACACTCACTCTTGTGCCAAAGGTCTCGGGTTCGAATCCCGGCCGGGGCAATATTTATTTAAATACATACCTTCTCAGACCTTGTGTTAAATTTTTGTATTGTGTGATATGTCCAACACGCGTTCCAATCGTGGAGATTATGGCAATAAATAACCCCATAGTTTTGGAGGCTCATGTCTAACAGTGGACTGGACTGTCTGTACTTATATCTGTACTTATATGGCTTGTGTGTTTGTGATTTGTTTTTGGGGATTATGAATTATGTTTTTTCATGAAATAGCCGCAGGCGAGATCCGCCAATCGCAACTAAAGTATTTTAATTTCTTACTGTTTGCGCATAGAGCGTGCGTAAGCGCCTCGGCAATTACACACTGAGCGCGCTCGCCCGGACTAACGGATTAGACTATGCCCGATTGCCCGCCTTAACTTTAAGGCGCTGTTTTTAATGTCCTAAAATATTATTGCGTGGCCCTATTACCACACTTGGTTACACAAATTGTTGACTATCTTATGTTTTTTTAGGTACATCTTCGTCAACATCCACCCGACAGTTAGAAGAGACAGTCAACTTGGAAGAGAATGATCCTGCTCTCTGGCCGCAAGTAATACCCGATAATTTAAGATTATTTTTAACAGAACGTGAACCGATTCAGATAAAAAAAACCAACTATCCTTCAGATAGTAACATGAGGTCGTTTTCAGATACATATTACAGTAAAAAGTTACAAAAGAACGAAATTATTCATCGAGTTTGGCTTGTATATTCCACATCTACTGATTCTGTATTTTGTTTTCACTGTAAGCTTTTTAATAATAATGTCACTGCATTTAATGCCCCCACTGGTTACAAAGACTGGGGGCATTTGTCGAGAAATATAGAACGACATGAAAAAAGTTCAGGGCATATATGTCCTTTAAAAAAATATTTGGATCTAAAAAATGACTTATTGAAAGGGTAAACAGTAGACTCGGTAAATCAAACTGAAATAGACCGCGAAAGAAAGAGGTGGACGGCAGTTTTGGAAAGGATAATCGAAATTATAAAATTTTTGCAGGTCAAAATATAGCATTTAGGGGCACAACCGAGAAGTTGTATGACCCAAATAATGGTAATTTTTTAAAGTTGGTGGAGAGTATATCTAATTTTGATAGTACACTATCAGAACACATTGCTCGAATTCAAAGAGCTCAGCATCGCATGCCACATTATCTTGGTCATAACATTCAAAATGAACTGATTAGCATAATTGCTGAAAAAATTAAAACGACTATAATTAGTCTTCTGAAGCAATGTAAATACTACTCTGTAATTTTAGATTGCACACCTGATATTTCACACCAAGAACAACTTACTGTTATTGTGAGGTTTATTTATTTAAATCCATCGACAAAACGCGCTGAGGTACGAGAACATTTTTTAGGTTTTTTACCTGTAACTGATAGTACCGGACAAGGGTTGGCGACATATTTATTAGATTTCTTAAAATCATGCGATATTGAATTAGATGATTTGCGAGGCCAAGGATATGATAATGGGGCCAATATGAGGGGGAAAAATATAGGCCTCCAAAAAAAAATATTGGACATGAATCCTCGTGCTTTTTACGTACCGTGTGCTGCTCACTCCCTTAATTTAGTAGTAAATGACGCCGCTAAAAGCTCATTGGAAATTACAAACTTTTTCTGTATTGTCCAAGAAATCTATGCATTTTTTTCAGCATCCACATCACGCTGGGATGTAATTATGAAACAGATACCTACTTTGACATTAAAACCTTTGACATTAAAAAATGACATTTGATATTAAACCTTATTTCAAATACGCGTTGGGAAAGTAGATTTGATGCTCTTAGAGCACTCCGTTTTAACATGGATAAAATTTACGATGCATTATACTATATTTTTACAAATAACAAGTATGACAGCGACACAAAAAACATAGCGAGTTCATTAATAGCCAAATTAAAATCTTATAGATTTATATGTTCAGTAGTTATATGGTACAATATTTTACTAAAAATTAATACTGTAAGCAAAAATTTGCAAAAATCGGACGTAATTATTTCAGAAGCTACCAAAATGATTAATCTGGTTAAAAAAGATTTGGAGAAATACCGCACCGATAGCGCGTTTGAACAGTTGTTATCTGATGCAAAATTAATTGCTGAAGAATTAGAATGCGAAACAGAATTTAAAGAAACTGCTCGTCCACGTCCCCGAAAAAGACATTTTGATTACGAGGCTGTAGATGAGCCCATTTTAGACCCAACCAACAAATTTAAAGTATATTTTTATTTTTTTCTACTGGACACTGCTATCTCGAAATTAAATGAGAGATTCGATTTGCTGACGGAACACAATTCAATTTTTTCACTCTTCCAAAACATTGAATGCTGGAATAAATTAGAGATGCATGAAAAAAAATCTCAGTGTTATCGGCTCCAAGAAAAACTAACATTTAAAAATAGATTTGATATTGACGGGGAGGATTTATATAATGAATTAGAATTGTTGCCAATATTTTTTCCCAATGCATCAACAAGTACTCCCACTGATATTTTAAGCTATATATATTCTAATAATTTAATTTCTTCATTTCCCAATATCTCAACAGCTCTGCGTATATATTTAACACTGCCTGTTACAGTAGCAGAAGGTGAAAGATCCTTTTCAAAATTAAAATTAATAAAAAATTATCTTCGTTCAACCATGACCCAAGACAGACTGACAAACTTAGCCATTATAAGTATAGAATCCAAAATTGATATAAAAATAAATGATTTAATTAAAATCTTTGCCAACTCAAAAGCAAGAAAAATTGAGTTTGTTTGATGTATGTGTATGTACATGTAATAAATAGATATTTAGTAATCGAAGTTTTAAGTTTAATTTTGTTTTTTAGAGTAATAAATAAATAAATTATCAAAATTACGTGTATTGTGTTTTCTTGGTTGACTAGGACCCCTTTCATACTGTAGTGTGTCGTCGGTTGCGTGCCACGCTGCAGTGTAAAAAAAAACGAGGGCGCAGGCTGAGTCCCGCACCCCGGCGCAGAATAGACTTAAGACGGCCCTGGTAAAAGTAGACATTACAATGAACAGCTTTTTAGAACATTCCCCATTATATAGACAGTAATAAAACCATAATATTTGTCGCGAAAAGGCTGTTTGTAGAATAAACTAAGAGCTAAAATAAAAAGACTTTAGAATCAAATTAGCATGTCGTTGACTTTACCTACAAATGTATAGAAACGTACAAAATATAATTAACAACTTTAATTATTATTCGACTAATAAAAAAAGAATGTTACTTATGTTATCAATATTTATTGAACAATATTTATTATTTCCGTACAGAAACAATCAACAAACGTAGAATACTTGAATCTGTTTTGCGTAGGGTCATTATGATTTATTTTTTTCATTACCTTATTCATTTACCTTTCATGATGACTGTACTGTACTTTGGTTTATGGATTGTACAGAAATTTTTCTCACTAAATCTCTCAAAGCTACTCTTACAATACAATAATAATAAACTATACGAATAGATATATTCCACTAATATTAATAATGCAAAATTTGGATGTTTAGATGTTTGGATGTTTGTTAGGCAATCGAACTCATACAAATCGAAACGGTTGAACCGATTTCATTGAAACACTTGGCAAATAGGTAGATTATAAGCTGGATTAACACAAAGGTTTTTTTCGATGTGGCTAAATCCTTGTGGCCCTAATGGCTTAGGCATGGTTTAGGCGCTCAGCTAGGAGCAAAAAGTGTATGCAGCAACGAGACTAAGGGCTCCCCCGTCGGTAAACCGACGGAAGGAACGGACCTTTGGGCGTAAGGGTGTCGTTTGCGAGGGTACCGCGGGATCGCGAGTCGGTGAGAAGCGTCCGGGCATGTGCCAATACCTGGTAAAAGTGTTGACTGAAGGCCGGTGTGTTGTCACGGTGTAGAGGGAGACGTCCTCGATAACACAAAGGCTAGGTAGGTACTGTTCGTTTAGACCACGGGAACGAAGTCGCGAGCAACAGCTAGTACATAATAATTATTATATACTTACTGTGTTGTGGTATTGGAAGTATGCTAAAGTATTATATTATTGTAGGTAGTTTTAGGTATTGAAATATCACTTTTTAATCACTAGGTTTGCTACTGTTTTGTTTTGCAAATATTATATTTTTATTACATTAAATAAATAATCAAAGCACCTTCTGATACGTTGTTAGTGCAAATACATAATGTGTAAAACAAGCGCCGAGAAGCTCTATAAAAATAATTTCAAAATGCCCTACTACAGAAAATCACTCGAATGTAATGTAAAGAGGATATTCAATCAATAAATAAAATCAATGCAAGTCTGAAATTGTCAACGAAAATACCGCGAGTTCGAGAAAATATGGTTCTGTTTTTATATTTAGGGGGAATTTCGTCCTATAGATACTGTTCTAAGTAGGTAAACAATAGGATTTAATAAAAATCCGTGACCGTCGTATCGCAGGGTTGCCAGATTTTCCTCAAACTCACAGAATTAAACGTATAAGTACATAATGTACCTAATATTTTAGTTTTTTTCTTCATATATGGCAATGGCGCAATTAGCACATTCAGCCAGTATCAAGTTTTCTTTAAAATAAACAATTTCAAAGTCTAAAACGTATCCTGTCAATGTCCAGTCCCGTCAGAGTAAGTCAAGAATCGCTCAGTAAAGCCATAGTAGGTTTACTGAGCACAGAAGAGGCCTCCTTGGAAACACACGAAAAACACAGTCCCACGCTTTTATTTGATTATCACAAACACCACACACAAAAAAACACTTTGAAGTTTAATATGCTATCACTATTAAACCACAAAACGCACAATACGCATTTTTTTTATCAAATGAAAACTCAACTTCACTTCTCGAGTTCCCGCCAAAAAGTACAATGCTTTAGCTATAATTCTGTACGTAAGTGCGGTCGGATGGCATTTCCTAGATACGGAGGTGTCGCGTACTGTTCGGTCCAAAAATTATTTTATATCGCGAACCCGTAGGCTGTGGAACGAACTGCCTCAAGAGGTCTTCCCATTATACTACGACATGGGGTTCTTCAAGAGAGCTGTGAATAGGATTTTGCAAGGTCGGCGGCTCGTCCGCATACCCCCTGGTGTTGCAGGTGTCCATGGGCGGCGGTAACACTTACCATCACGTGAGACCGCTTGCTCGTCCGCCCTCTTCTCTATAAAAAAAAATAAAAAAAACTACATACATAATCAAAAAAGTAATTTCATAAATTACTTACTTTCTTTGGAAATAAAACATAATTATATTATTATCTTCACTAAACAGCGTAGTTTAAAAGAACATTCAAAACAGAAATCTACTATAAGAAACAGAAAAAGATAAGACAAGGTTTTCCAATATCTTGTGTAGGTGAAAAATGAAAAGAAAACGGTGGTGTTATTTCATAACTTGCAACTCTGCAGATGGTACGTACAAGAATTACTGTCAAATATAAAATTAAATTATCAAAAATTGCAATTGACAGTAGCGCCCCACGTGTACAATTTTGGAACTGAAATAAATCGAGGTATTTATCATTCAAAGATAAAAAACTGAAGTAAGTAGGTATTTGCGAATGATTTGTGAAGTAAGTACTGAAGTAGTAGGTAAGTAGGTATTCGCCTTTTACGAAAACCATACGAAGAGATGGGGTAGTACTATTTTAAAGCCAGCCGACATCATACGGCCCAATATATACCTATAATATAAATGATTACCTACTATAAACACTTTATTCAATAATCTCATATACCAATATGTCTATGTATAATATACCTAAGATGTTGGTATTGCTCGCCTCTACCTATTAGATAGAGATCAAGATCATCTCTGTCGTCGTTCGTTGCTTATTTTTCTATGGTCATCGTAAAATAGTGTGTATGTGGTCATCTCTCAAAAAATTTAAATATGTTAACTTGTGCTAATAGTCAACTCCTAATAGTCAAATAATTTTGACAACAAAAATGTAACCCCTACATTCTGCAATTTTAGATTATAATCGCGTGGGACTGTGTTTTTCGTGTGCTGCCCAGGAGTCCTATTCTGTCCTCAGTAAACCTATTATTTATTGTTTTACTGAGCGACTGCTGACTTACTTCGATGGGACTGGACATTGATAGGATAGGTTTTATTTAGACTTTGAAATTGTTAGTTACGAAAAAACATTATGCTAATTGCACCATTATCATATATGAAGTAAAAAAAATGCGTTAGTAATTTGAACTTTATAGTTATTTATTTAAACTAACCTGAACATTAGATTAAAAAATATTTAAAAAATATACCTAAAATATTTAGAATACTACATATGAAACCACAGAACACAATAGGTTAATTTAATAATTATTGTTCTAATTAAAAGGTAATTTTACAAATGTAGAATAATTTTATTACGATTTTTATTTTATTAAAAAAACCTTTTTGTGACACCCATCTGTTGTTGAATAGCAATATATATATATATATATATATATATACTTTCTATATATTATATATAGAAATCATTCATTCTTTACTCTTACATAGACAATTCAACGTTTTCAAACGTAGACAGAGAAATATATAGACAGAGACATCGTCCCTCACTGTCTAACAGAAAAGAGGAGCGCTAATGTATCAATGATGTAAAAACACATCACACTCTGCGTGCCAGTTTTATTAAAACCGTGATTGTGCCTAAATTTTAAAAACACTATATCATTTTCTATCGCATGTGGTCACACCATGTCTAGGTCTATATTATACGTTGAATACATATTTTTAGATATTGAATTTCAACTAAAGAAACACTGCTTTGATGTAATAGCCATAGACTTTTTGGCGGGAACCCGACAAGTAAAGTTGAGTTATTGTTTAATTATTGTAAAAAATGGGTATTGTGGGATTTGTGGTTTAATAGTGATAGTTTATTCAACTTCAAAGTTTTTAGTGTTAATGCATAATGTTTGTGATAATTAAATAAAAGCGTGAGACTGCATTTTTCATGTTCTTCCAAGGAGTCCAACTTTGTCCTCAGTAAGGCCACTATCAGTTTACTGAGCGACTCCTATATTGACGGGACTGGACAATGACGTGATAAATTATTATTTGATATATTGACCAATAACTATGCCAGTGTCCAAATAAATGTAAAAAAAGTATTATCTATAATTAATTATTTACTTTCGAAAATAAGTCACTTGTTTTTGTATTAGACTACGATGACACCCGCTACTTGAAATAAATAAACATGATGGTTATATAAAATCCAAGAATTATTAAAGCTTATATTCTCTAATAATAGAAGAGACTACAAAATATCTGATGTGATAATATATGAATATTTTTTGTGTAGAGATCAATTGTAGGTAAATACCTTCTTAGGTTTTCGCGATTACTATACATTGCAATTAAACAACTTTTAACGGTTTAAATCGCGTATATTTGACATGATTTATATCCCGACGTTTCGAACACTTTGCAGTGGACGTGGTCACGGGGTGACTAATTGATTTTATTTGTCACTTGAGTTATTAAGAAATTATTACTACCGTCTGAAATTTTTTGAACTACCGTCTGAAATTTTTTAATCATAACATTCCCTATGCACGCAGTATTCGCTCACGGTGTCCAGAGGTCTTGCAGTATGGCGTTGGCCTTGTGATTTAATTAATTTAATGACTGGATCCCAAGCTGGTGGTACTTGCCAACCATCTTCTCTATTGAAATTTGGGTGTTTCTTAATTTCAATAGCCTCGCGTAACATTCTTGGCATGTACCGGGTCTCTCTAGCGAGGATTTGTGGATTATCAAATCGAATGTAATGGTTGGGTTTGTCCAGAGCATGTTCACAAACTGCAGACTTGGTCGAGCGTCTGTTCTTCATGTCAGCTATGTGTTCTTTTATCCGGATACCGATGCTCCTCTTTGTTTGCCCAATGTATGATAACCCGCATTCACAATCAAGCTTGTAAACACCTGCATCTTGTAGGGGGATATTGCTCTTGACCGGTCTTAAAAATTGGCTAATCTTCTTGTGCGGCTTGAAGTAAGTTTTAATTGAAGCTCGTCTTAAGATATTGCCAATTTTGTCAGTGATGCCCTTGATGTATGGTAAGATGGCAGGTTGTCGCTCAACTGTAGGAGGCTTGGGGCGGCTTCTGTGACGCATTCGTGGGAGTTTGTGATTGTTGCTTCGCAGTACTTGTTTCACATGCAGAAGCTCTTCCTCGAGGTGGTCAGTGTCACAGATGCCGTGTGCTCTCTGTAACAAAGATTTGCCTACGGTAGTCAACTGACATGGATGGTGATGGGAGTTACCATTGAGATATTTATCTGTATGGGTGGGTTTCCTATACACAGTATGACCAAGAGAGTTGTCAGGATTTCTGATGACAGAAATGTCAAGGAAAGCCAAGGATTTATTGACCTCAGACTCCATAGTAAATTGGATTTTATCATGTAATGGATTTACATGATAAAATCCAATTTACTATGGAGTCTGAGGTCAATAAATCCTTGGCTTTCCTTGACATTTCTGTCATCAGAAATCCTGACAACTCTCTTGGTCATACTGTGTATAGGAAACCCACCCATACAGATAAATATCTCAATGGTAACTCCCATCACCATCCATGTCAGTTGACTACCGTAGGCAAATCTTTGTTACAGAGAGCACACGGCATCTGTGACACTGACCACCTCGAGGAAGAGCTTCTGCATGTGAAACAAGTACTGCGAAGCAACAATCACAAACTCCCACGAATGCGTCACAGAAGCCGCCCCAAGCCTCCTACAGTTGAGCGACAACCTGCCATCTTACCATACATCAAGGGCATCACTGACAAAATTGGCAATATCTTAAGACGAGCTTCAATTAAAACTTACTTCAAGCCGCACAAGAAGATTAGCCAATTTTTAAGACCGGTCAAGAGCAATATCCCCCTACAAGATGCAGGTGTTTACAAGCTTGATTGTGAATGCGGGTTATCATACATTGGGCAAACAAAGAGGAGCATCGGTATCCGGATAAAAGAACACATAGCTGACATGAAGAACAGACGCTCGACCAAGTCTGCAGTTTGTGAACATGCTCTGGACAAACCCAACCATTACATTCGATTTGATAATCCACAAATCCTCGCTAGAGAGACCCGGTACATGCCAAGAATGTTACGCGAGGCTATTGAAATTAAGAAACACCCAAATTTCAATAGAGAAGATGGTTGGCAAGTACCACCAGCTTGGGATCCAGTCATTAAATTAATTAAATCACAAGGCCAACGCCATACTGCAAGACCTCTGGACACCGTGAGCGAATACTGCGTGCATAGGGAATGTTATGATTAAAAAATTTCAGACGGTAGTTCAAAAAATTTCAGACGGTAGTAATAATTTCTTAATAACTCAAGTGACAAATAAAATCAATTAGTCACCCCGTGACCACGTCCACTGCAAAGTGTTCGAAACGTCGGGATATAAATCATGTCAAATATACGCGATTTAAACCGTTAAAAGTTGTTTAATTGCAAGGTAAATACCTACTCGATCTTGTTTATGTTTGTGTCGAAAACGTTTGGGGCTATTTTTAATGTAATATGGCAACACAATTGAGAATGAACGAAGTGAATGATCATGATCTAAAATCTAAACCGAGCAGATAGAACAAAAACTACGAATGGAAAAAGTGATTTTGTAAAGAAAAATTGAGCCTTTTCATGTGATTTTGTGAATTTGTGTTTGTGCAAAATTCATTGTAGACTGTGTTTGTATAGTATTTTTGGTGCAACGTTCCCAAAAAAACGTACCGCTTGGTAGTAATATGAGTAATGTTACCAACCAAAATGGAACAGGTCTAGAGCAGCAGGTCGGTACCTCATGCACATCATCTTTTGTATTGATTTTTGCTTCATGGAGTCTAAATTTCATTAATAGTACAATTAAATAAAAGACCATGTGACTATTTGACGAATATTCTAATTCATGAATATGGTTAATATTATCAGAAGGTTCTCATTTATAAAATACTCAATGCTTTACGTGTCTCCGCATAACCAACATGGCGACTGCCTTTCTTTGATACCCAATCAGTTTAATAACTTTATATGCGAGAAATAAATATCCCCTGTTACAGTTAAAATTTGCCCAAGTAGTTTTCCAAACCTACTTTTTAGCGAGGTCATTGTCACGTTATAACTGCGTGTCATGGCGGTATCATTTCGCAACAAATTGACCGCATTTGTTAGTTTTTAATTTACCACAACCGTGATCTGCTGCAAATAAATGTCAATAAACCGTTTATTTCAATGTTGTCCAAAACATTCCTTTATATAATTAGGTAACTAACTTATTAACACGTTAATTTTCATTCTACCACATGTTTTTATGAAATTTTATTTGGTAGATAGTAATAATTCCTATGAATTATAGGTATGTAGCATTATTTACTTCAGCTGTTTACTTGTTTGATTTAAACCATTTATTTTATAAAACATTATACCTAGTCCTTGTAAGATTAACAAATGTCTTGGTAACAAATGGCTTCACTCATATTGCTAAGTACATAATATTATTGTCTTACACTGAACATGATAGGAAGCCATAAAACGTGTCAAATGCACTGGAGGCATTGAATGCACATCTGAACTAATTTTAGACTTTATTCTCCAACTTTCAACATTTAAAGCTATTACAATATTGCTATGATTAATAAGTCAAAAACTTAAAACCAAATCTGTAGCATTTGGGATAATTATGATAACTCCAAAATCAATGTTTTTCTGTTAAATTCAATTTTATACTCTGTTTTTGTACTATTTTCATTTGGTCTAACTAAACAAAAGTCTTAGAGGTACTAATAGTATACACAATAATATGATCTAAAAGGGCAGTTTCTAAAATATGACTTCTTTTCTAAAACAAACTAGTTGTATTTACTTATAAGATATAAGCAACTTTTCAATAAAAAAAGTGGCAATTTTAAATACTAGCTAAACAAATCTCATTACTTAATAAATCTGTCAATTATGGAGGAGGTCTGTATTAACTATTAATTAACTTGATGTTAATGCATTAGGCATTCTGTACCCGTCACTGCCAGATCAAGTAGAAAGTAATTACAGGTGTTGTTTTAGTTTAAATATATTTATTTACTTTTGACAGGAAACTATTGGCCATTTTAAACAATAAGTAACAAGTTTTCATTGACAAATTATAACATAAATGTATAAATTGAAACTACCCATGGACAAAGTGAACAAACAGATAGGCAGACTGAAATAATAAAATACATACATACAAATAATTAATAACATCTGATTACTTTGAAAATGATGTTTGAGAATTAAGAAAAGATGTAATACATTTGTATACTTTACATAAAGTTGTTTTAATTACAATAATAACATACACAATCTAGTAAATAATACCTAAGTGAACAGAAACAGTTACATGCTGTAATGGCTTTAGACTCCAACTTGCTAGTGATTTGTTTTTTATTGCTAGTGTAAATACACATGGACAACATCAATTTCTATAGTGTAGACCAGCTATTGTACAATATGATTGTATTATTTTCAGCTTGCTGGTCTGGACTTGCAGCCACAGGCTCCTAAGAGTGCTGGCCGCTATATTCCCCCGCATCTGCGCAGGCAGCTGCAGGCCAACACTTCTCAGGGTATGCTTCATTCTACTGATATTTTAACAAAAAAGTTATACTTTAGTCTTATACCATAAATTTATTATCACACTATTAATACATCTTCACATTTTTTTATAGAAAAATGCCAGATAGCTCATCTCACAAACATCTACAATATCAAAGAGAATGCAATGCTCTGATGATTAGAAATAGTGTTGTAACAATGAGTGGTGAGTGAGAACTAATGAATCTAAGTCGAGGGTTAGACACTTGTGGGTGTTATATTCTAAATTTTTAATTTTGATGGTCTTATATAGTAGAGGTTAAAGCTAGAGTTCAAAACGGTTAAGGTTCACTAGCGCTAACTTAGCGCTCAGCACTATTTTTTTCTTATTGTGAAAATCTATGTCAGCTTTCTAATTATTAGTGCTTATATAGTGATCTTTCAATTGTAATATCTCGGTAATGTGACATTAGGACAATATATAACATTTTTTGTTTGCCTATGAGGGTGAATAAAAAGTTCTTAGAAATGCATGTTAACAAATCCTTTTTGAAGGTAGTTTATTTTTTATTTTAAAGTTTTATTTTACTATCTCACAATATTTATGTCAAGTGTCACTTGATTTGATCATACTACTCCTTAGCAATTAATTATTTTATCTAAGAGTTGTTAAAAACATCCAATTATAGAAAAAAGTGAGTTATGAGTTATGGGTGTCCCATGACAAGAGTTTTTTTTATCTGCGAACTTAGATACCCATACCCTCTATTATCTACAACAGGGTTCGGCAATTGGCAGACCGCGGTCCGGATCCGGCCCGCATGGTATAAAACTGGACCTTCTAATTTATTTCTATTCATTTATTTCTATTGTACAATCTGCATAATGTGGTGCATTTTCAATAGTAGATAAGTAAATTAATTAATAGGAGCAATATTTAATTATGTTCTATTATGGGTTCTTTAAGGGGCTACCCTATCCCAATGGCCTTGGACATTCCGTCATTCTGACACCCCACCCTACCTTCCTCACCTCTACATTATTACGTATAATATATGCGCTGCCATCTTTAACGACAATAACGACATCTTACGGATATCCGTCGTACTTCGAGAAAGTAAAATAGTATAAAAATTTTATAAACCAAGATATATATAATATTTTATATATTTTATATAAAATATTATATATATAATTTATATTATAATTTATATATATAACCAATTTTATATATAACCATACTTTATTCGGTGGTCAAAATATATTAGAATTTTTATTTTTCTATTTTTTTTTATTGATGAACTAATAATCAATCGCAAATAGCAATAAGTAAAAGAGGAATAGGTAGGTAGTAGAGATTATACACCTTACACTTTTAAAGCGTTTAAAGCGAAAAGTATGGGTATTTAGACCGTGAAACTTAATACTTTCCCAAGGAATATATATGTATGTATAATAAAAAATTCAGACCCCCTCATACTCAATTCAAAATAAAAACTTTTCACTTTAATTCAAAAGTCGTATCACGGTATTTAAGGTATATAAGCTTATAGGTATATAAGGGTATATAGGTATACGGTATATAAGCAAAGGACAAGGTCAAATTTTTTAGACATGTGCTTTTTATATTGTATTTTTTACATTTTATTTTATATTGAATAGTTCCCTTATTGCCTGAGTTACACTTACTTTCGATAACAATACAAATAACTTGAAAAAGACAAAAACGGAATCGTACGATTTTAAAACCACAACGCATAATATTTTTTATTAGACTGTGAGTAGAAATAGAGGAATAAGGCTAAGAACCAAACTTGGCGATAAAAACTTGGCAACAAAATGTGATGTTAGTGTTCTTTTAAAATTACACGATTCAATTCAACAAGCTATGTAGTTTGGTCCCAACGAGCGCACAACCGAGCTAATGCATCCAGCTAGTACTTGGCAGAACCATCCCACAAGTGCCATACTTGGGGCACACTATAAGTTTCGCGTAACTTATAAATAAAACAGTTTATGAGTATAGTAACATATTTATTGTTTTTTAAAATATTCTCCGTTGCATTTTAAACACTTTTTTATTAGGCCGAACCATTTTTCAAAACATGACGACCACGGATCTGAGGGCATGTTTTTTACATGTTCATAGCAATTAAACAACTTTTAACGGTTTAAATCGCGTATATTTAACATTATTTATATCCCGACGTTTCGAACACTTTGTAGTGGACGTGGTCACGGGGTGACTAATTGATTTTATTTGTCACTTGAGTTAAAAAGAAATTATTTGAACTACCGTCTGAAATTTTTTAATCATAACATTCCCTATGCACGCAGCATTCGCTCACGGTGTCCAGAGGTCTAGCAGTATTGCGTTGGCCTTGGGATTGAATTAATTTAATGACTGGATCCCAAGCCGGTGGTACTTGCCAACCATCTTCTCTATTGAAATTTGGGTGTTTCTTGATTTAAATAGCCTCACGTAACATTCTTGGCATGAACCGGGTCTCTCTAGCGAGGATTTATGGATTATCAAATCGAATGTAATGGTTGGGTTTGTCCAGAACATGTTAAAAACTGCAGACTTGGTCGAGCGTCTGTTCTTCATGTCAGCTATGTGTTCTTTTATCCGGATACCGATGCTCCTCTTTGTTTGCCCAATGTATGATAACCCACATTCACAATCAAGCTTGTAAACACCTGCATCTTGTAGGGGGATATTGCTCTTGACAGGTCTTAAAAATTGGCTAATCTTCTTGTGCGGCTTGAAGTAAGTTTTAATTGAAGCTCGTCTTAAGATATTGCCAATTTTGTCAGTGATGCCCTTGATGTATGGTAAGATGGCAGGTTCTCGCTTAACTGTAGGAGGCTTGGGGCGGCTTCTGTGACGCATTCGTGGGAGTTTGTGATTGTTGCTTCGCAGTACTTGTTTCACATGCAGAAGTGGAAGAAGATCTTTCTCGAGGTGGTCAGTGTCACAGATGCCGTGTGCTCTCTGTAACAAAGATTTGCCTACGGTAGCCAACTGACATGGATGGTGATGGGAGTTACCATTGAGATATTTATCTGTATGGGTGGGTTTCCTATACACAGTATGACCAAGAGAGTTGTCAGGATTTCTGATGACTAGAATGTCAAGGAAAGCTAAGGATTTATTGACCTCAGACTCCATAGTAAATTGGATTTTATCATGTAGAGTTTAAATGATTTAGGAATGCAGAAACATTATTTTTGGGGAGGACGGCAAAAGTATCGTCTACGTACCGTTTGTAGATCTTCAGCATAGCCACAGCTCTGGTGAGAGCCTTCTCCTCGAAGTCTTCCATGAAAATATCGGCGACAACAGGGGAGACTGGAGAGCCCATTGCTACACCATCGATCTGTATGTAGAATTTATTATCCCAGAATAGGTAGCCAGATGTTAGGCAGTGTTCTAGTAGTTCTGCATATTCTTTGGGTAGGTCGTGCTCTCAGTTAGTTTTTTCTTGACAATTTCAATGCAATCATGTATAGGTAAGCATATAAATAACGATTGTACATCAAAGCTGACCATTATTTCATCATCAGTCAATTGTAGATGTTTGATTTGGCTGACAAATTGGGAAGAATCCTTGACATGTGCACTAGTTTGACCGCGAAGTGGAGACAGTATTTTAGCAAGATGTTGAGCTAGTTTGTATGTCGGCGAGTCAATTTGGCTTACAATTGGGCACAAAGGGACGGCAAATGACTACTTCATTGGCTTGCCTTTCCATTGCTTCGTGATTAGCGCTGAAAAAAAGAACAAATTCTTTTGTAAATTACATTAAGGATATTACGGTCCCACATACTTGTTAATATTCTTTATAGAGTGGGCTTTCGGTCTATTTCACTTCTATCTTTCTTTGCTACAAGAAACTTACCAGTAAGTAAGTAGAATTAAAAATTACGTTCCGAAAACATACGTGGGCTCCTGGTCTATTTTACTTACTTCGTGACAGTATCAACTCGAGGCTGAAAAGATTCCGAGTTTTGATTTTGGTTTTCGCAGTTTTCGTCAATTTTATGTAAAACAGACCTTTTCCTTAGTCTTCTGAAAAAAAAAAAAACAATAAAATAATACAAAAAAAAAAATAAGGTAAAAAGGCATAATATTTGACAATGGGTATCGACATCAGACTTCTCGTTTGTGATGCGCACTATTTAGGTACTAAATAATTAGACACTATTTAGGTACTAAACCACTCGATCGCTATCAGAATGGGTAGGTACCTAGTCGAAATTGTGAACTATATTTGAGAAATCTTTCCAAGTATAGAATAAATGGGAAGAAAACCCCGATCATTTATATCATTTATCAATATATAAAACCAATAAAAAAATGGATTATGATTCATTAGAAGTTACTAGCCCACGAGTAAATTACATTATTATAGAGTATGAAAAGGATACTTACAAGACGTCATTCACTTTCTGCATCTTTTGCTGTCTATATCGTTTTACTTTTGGTATTTTAGGCATTGTTGATTTTTATACTCAAAAACAGAATTTTTACTATGCTAAATATCAATGAAGTGTCCTGTCACAATTTTATTTCAAGAGAATAAAACCTAACCTAAACAATGTGTCTTTTCGCTAATGTAAAACTAAAATTAATAATAACTAAAATGTGTCCTGTCACTTATATTGTCCGCACTAGGTAATTAATATGTCTTAAATACACTAAATAACAAAGGGCAGGATTTTTGCGCGCGCACAACGACACGCGTTCTCCGTCCAAAGGCCACTGGGCGACTGCCGCCCGTCGCCCCCGCAGAGTACCGCGAGCCAGAAACATGCGTAGAAACAAAATACATTTTACGTAGAAACAATCCAAACGTCAGGATTATAGTGAAAATTGTTGTCTAATATTGAGTATAGTTTCATCTGTATAACTTTCATAATGAGGGAGGCTATCGGGATTTAACACGAGAATAGAGGCTCACAGATGATTTATTTTCTCTTAAATTATAAATATTATTTTAATTCCCGACGTCGAAAGCAAAGATTAAATACCACACTACATCATATATTTTTCAGAGAATTTTTGTACCATGTTCAAATATACTTTATAGGATTTAAAAAACAGCGAAATTTGTCGGGTAGCCCCTTAATAAACATGAAAATAATTATTTATAGATAATTTTTATTGACCACGTTCTTCTTTTGGCATACAAAGTTGCTTTTATTTATTTTTTCTGGACTCGTATGAAACATAATTATCTGGATCCCACTTAAAATTAATTACCGACCTCTGATCTACACCATATTATCTACACACTTTCACCTCCTCATGGGCAGTTGAGTGATGCCACTCTTGTAAAAGTCTTATTAACGAGTATCATCAATGAATTCTTCAAAAGCCATCACAGCTACTTTAGAATAAAAATTTTTTTGTTTGCTAAAAGTTGTCCAAATTTCGAATGAAATGGAAATCTGTCCGGGCAAGTTCCAGTTCCGTGAATATGGTGGGCGAGGGAGAGTCTCCAGGTCCATCCTTTGAAATTTTAACTGTCGTATGAGAAGTTTGAAGTAGTGCCTGCCCAGGCATTGTCATGAAGAAGAAGTGGCGATGAGTGATTCACCAAACTTGGTTGCTTTGTTGCCAGATTTTCCATCATGGTCTGGAGCTCCTTACAGTACACATCTGCATCAATCGTTTAACTGGCTCGCAAGAAACTGCAGTGGACAATACTACCACCAAACTGATACCAGTAGCTTTTTCTTGGTTATCTTGTGTTTTGGACATTGTTGGGCTACAACTCCTAGATCCAGTCACTGATATGAACATTTGCGGTAATCGTACAGGATCCATTTCTCACCGCAAGTCACGATGTGATTCAAAATTCCTTCATTTTCGTGAGGGTTCAATAACACAGTGCACACTTCGACGCGTTGTTCACTGGCATTTGTTTAGTTCATACGGTATCCACTTTTCGAGCTTCTTTATTTTGCCGATTTGATGCAGATGAACCAACATTGTTTTATCACTAACATCAAATCCTGCTGCTAACTCACCTGTACTTTGGATGGATCTGCTTCCATTATAGCCTTTAATTTATCGTTATTAACCTTGGTCGTATGTCGTCCGTGGGGCTCACCCTTAAGATCGAAATTTCCAGAACGGAAGCGTTATGGTGTTTGGCCTATACACACTATTGATATTGTGATCTAACTTGCGTTGGTGCCGCGACGAAACTCATAATAAAAAATAACACGAATTTTCAATTTATCCTATTCATTTTCTAGAGTCTAGAAAATTCTAAAATACTGATTTTGAAATAAGAACATCATGGCTATTAGATGCATTATGTTTTATTTTGAAATTCGAATTAGAACAGAAGATATCAAAACTAGATGTGGTCACTAATAAAATCGTCATTTCATAGGTAAGCACCTAATATTATGTTTATGAGTTAGTGACTTATATAAGTCACTCCTTAGTCATATTATCAAGAAAGTTTGTTGTAATCCTAAGTGCAGTGGGGGACATTGATTCTAGTTCTTATTACATAAACACTTTTATTAAGGTATACATTTTAAGGGTATTCATTGATCAGTTGTTGTGGACCCATACATGACTATGACTACAGATGCCATGTACCTACTAATGCTACAAAGATAAAACTACTAGATATGTAATGTAAAGTAGAATTTCTAGATTAGCAATGGTCACAGTGATAAGAGGCTGTAGTGATTCACAGAGCCTCTAACCCACAGTAATAATAGTAATGAAGTAGAATTATAAACTTATTAATAATGTTAATAGTAAAACAGTTTATAGGAAATGTCTTTTTACAATTTAAGTTGATTCTTACGCTATATATAAAATCATTTGATGCTATCACAAAACATTATGCACCAAGATGCATTACTTTTGTAAACACCTGTTATATAAAGGTGTAACTTAATATGTCAAGTTACTATTAAGAAGATCATTGTAGTGGAGTTGCAGTCAAGACCCACTGTTTGAGGTGCATACAAACTAGTGCATTTATTTGTAACAGAATACCAAGCATTCTTTAGTATAAACATAAGTTGGACTGAGTATTGAGCATTAATTGTTCAAGATCAATTTGTGATTCTTAATGTTTACTTTTGTATTAACTTTACTTTACGTTTGTACTTTTGTTACTTTTTTATCTGGACTGTTATAAGTATATGTAGAAGTACTGTGTCATCCAACCATTTTACTTGCAACACAATGACCAATGCTATGCAAAAGTTTTACCGGGTGTTCAAGTTTACTATTTAGTTGATTTTGTCCAATTTCAAGCATGCCTTTGAAGTAATTTTTTTAATTAAAACAATTATTTTTTTGATATTGCTATAAAAGGACATAATCACAACTTATTTAAGTATATATGTAGGGTTACTGGTAAATTAAAACGTTTCCTTTTAGAGGGTGGTACTATGGAGTGTAACATTTTTTTTTCACTATTACATACCAGGGTATGTAAAAGTCATTGTTTTGTTAATTAAACTCAATTATTTCATTATACTTCTTTTGTTTTAAAGCTTAGTTGAGTATTGCAGCGTAGTGATACGAAAGTAAAACTATCTAGAAGAACTAAGAATAATAAATTATGGACATTAAAAATAACAAAAATACAATGAAAATTACCAAACATCAACATGTGGTTGTTACCAACAAAAAAAAAAACGGTTAGTAAAACCGTGTTTTCGATAATAGGAGACCGTCAAAACTCAACACTGGGGAACTAAGGACTACGACTCAGCAAATAAGAGATGAGGTTTTACGGTAGTCAGTGATAGATAAACGCGTGCAGGAGCAACGAATGGTCGAAACAGACTGGCTTAACAGTATAAATAATATTTTCACCCCATTAAAAAAGATTACTGGTAAGGTGTTGGTCTTAGACATTAAACCAATAAAAACCGCAAAAATAAAGGAACAATGAGCGTAGTACTTGAAACTGCTGTATCCTGGAATTGTCGGAAATTCTTTGATGTTATTATCTCGTCAGCTAGCCGACAAACTAAGCTCGTTTATTTATTGTGTTTTTAAAGACTACCTTGAAATGTACTGCATTTCCTACTTTATCGTTTTTCCCCAATGTACGCACGTGTTTCGGTAGTGAGTGAAATATGCCAGAGCCCATTCCCATCCTATCCCTCCCCATTTTACCAACCCTTTCTACCAATCCATTCCTTAGTATGAAAAAGTGGACAACGCCAACGTTTGTTATTCTGGACTGATGTTGGCATGTATCGCGGATGTCTATGGACGACAGTATCCACTTACCATCAGGTGAACTGTATGCTCGTCTGCCGCCTATTTTCTATAAAAAGAAATTAGAATATTTTATAGATCATTTTATATAAGTTTATATTATATATTTTATATGAGATCATTTTATAGAAAATTCAAATACGTATTTCTTTTCTCTCTATGCTTCTATAAACACTACACTAGACAATTTAGTTAGACAACTGTTTGTTTGATAAATATTAATAATGAATCTAGTCAAAATTACGTGAATTAATCACAGTTAATCGAAATTCTAGGTCTACAGCTAATTAGCATCTCCTGCACCATAATGTTTCCCGTCAATGTTAGTCCTATTTACTTTAGTAAATAAATAATAATAAATAGGAAAAGGATAAAGAAAAACATTTATTTGTACAAACATAAAACACCATAATACTTAAAATTTGAACACGCATAAGACATAGTGTGGTGTAATAAGTTGGCCTAACCTTTACCTATTTTTTTTTATATATTCTCCAGGGGAGGAAGAGTCTAAGCCAAGCTTAGACACTCGTCCTAGCGAGTCACGGGAGCGTCCATCATTCGGAAGCAACTCTAGAACGTACGACCGTGGTGGTCGGCGCGACGACCGCGACCGTGACCGCGACCGTGACTACGATCGCGGCTACGACTCGCGATTCCCGCGCAGGGACCGCGGTAAGGGATTCAAATAGAATTACATTTGATGCAAACAAAGTTAAAACAGACACGTACACAAAAATCACATTTTACAGTATGCAGTTTGAATAAAAAAACCTTTACATTTTTTTTTATTTACAACTGAATCTGAATAAAATTAATATTAGTGCATCTTAATGTTATGATTTATAATTATCCCTTACCTATCCCTCCCTATTTTCCCAGCTCTTTCTCCAAATCCATTCTTAAATTTCCAAAGGCAGCCAGCGTATCCAGACGCGTGCCAACATTTGTCATTCTGAACTGATGTACCGCGAATGTCCATGGGCGACGGTGTCCACTTACCACGAGGAAGACTTTATGGACTTCTTTCTATAAAAAATAATAAGACAATTGACTATTTCTCTTTTTCTATTTTTGACTATTAATTTTTTCTTCTTTTCTCCTATAGGGGTTTGAATAAATTTTAAGTGGCCCTTTAAATATTTCGCAGCCACTAATGAGTATCATTTTTTTTAAAGAACACTAATAATATGTTTTATAGCTCTAAAATGTAACGAAACCGAGATACGTGGGGAACTCGGAAAGTTTTGCGAAAAGGGAAAACAATGATCTGCGGGTTCCAATTTTTTTCCAAGTTGTCTCCACTTGCATCTTTACAAAGTTTCATGATCCTGAATCAATTTTGAAAACATTTTTTCAGGTTACTTTTTCACAGCCTTGAACGTAGCCAGCGCGTCTTCCGCGGCGACGAAAATTGTGCTTCTCTTTTAGTTGGGATTTAATTGTGGGAGATAAAAAAAAGGTCACAAGTCGGTACTGTAAGGAGGATAGCTTAAAACTTTAATCGGGATTCCGTCCAAATGGCCCTTGCTTTAAAGCGCTGCTGAGTAACAGTTGTTACTCAATGCAGTAAAAATGTTTGGCAAACACGTGGCTACGTACCATTCTGCTGCTTTGGTTTCATAAAGGTATCAAGTAGCCAGTTAAACCAGCGTTTCTTACTCCTTCCACTTTGGTAGGCGTTGGCTCACTTTGTAACAGCCAAAGAATACATTGACGTTTAGTTTCTGAATCATACTGGTAGATCCAAGATTTGTCCCTGTGATAATGTCGTAAACGCGCTGAGACGACCCTGCCTCAAATTTTGTTATCATATCACAGCACCATTCAACACAAACTTGTTTTAGAGCCTCGATGAGGTTGTGCAGGGCACCCAGCACCATACTATCCTCCTGACTCGGTAGATGCCAATCCAATCTGTAATCTCTCCTGAATCTCCTCGTATGTAATTCTTCTCCTTTAAAAATTAAATATTTCACTGCCACCACGTTTCTAGCGTAACAGCCGATAAGGGCGACCGCTTCTTCATTAGTCAACCACGCTTAAGTTCATTGTATCAATGATACACTGTTGCCTTAGAAGGGCATCTGTCTGCAAACGCCATTTGAAATCTATTAAAAGAATCTTCAGGTTTTGAAGAACATTTAAAATCATACTAAATTAAAGCATGGAAATGTTCACGTCGAATATTCATTTTTTAATGAGACACGATATTTAAATACTGATACAAAAATATTTTGACGTTCGACGTTTTGAGTAAATGACTTCTCCCGCGCTATTGAACATGACTTATTGTAGGTAAATTGATTGACATAAAACTTGCACTAGAAAAAATACTATTTGATTCAGATGGTACTAAAATATGTACTTAGGTTGGCCATAAATACCGTTACAATAAAGAAAAATGAATAATTTTCACTTGAATTTGGAATCTGCCATTCTCACGTGAAAAATAAAATATTTTTTTTTTCTTATTATGGCATATTTTTTTTTCTTATTATGGCGTCAATCATTACTAAATATTGTACTAATATTAAAATGGAGGCGGGTGATAACGAAAACCATATTGCTGTAATTGCATTACACAAATCACGCATGGCGCCAAATGCAATTATGAAAACTCCCAACGTCGTTGAACGGAGTCTAACGGGTCCAATTGATATTTCGGTGCGCCGGCCCAGAGATGTGAGCCAGTACTCTCTCTATATGGGGCCTAAGCTGACCTTTGTAGAGCGTTAAGAGTTGCCTAGGAGTGAAGTACCGCTTAGCTCTGTTCAGCACACCGAGCTTTTTGGAGGCCCTTTTGGCTTTATTTTCCAGATGATCCCCGAATTCGACTTTGCTGGAAATGTCGACATCGAGGATCCCGATACTCTCCGAGATCTTAAGAGGTATGCTCCGAAAGCGAGGTGCTACGACAAAAGGGGTTTTGTGGATATGTTAGTGTTGTGTTTAGGGCCGGGAATTAGTGGTAAATAAAAGGCCGTAGTGACTATATGTATGCGTAGTTATATTCGAGATCAATTCACGTATGGGTACTTCTCACAGACCCCTAGGTTTTGACAGATACGTCAGTCACTGCAGTGGCTGCATTCCGAACCATGCACACTTGTGCATAACAGTTATTTAATTAGTCGAATGTTTGTCGAATGTCGAACAGAATAATCGAATAACCGAGCTATAGGTACATACATTGAAATGTCCTCTGTTTGTGACAGAAAAAGGTTTTGCCTTCCCCACACTATTCGTACTAAACATGATTAAACCACCATATTTTTGTGAAAGAGGTATTAAAACGTCGGCTCAAGTGTATCAAGATACGATTCTTGAGAAGGTCGTAAACCCTCTTAACAACACCCTGTTCCATAACCAAGATTGGTCCTTTCAGCAAAACAGCACCGTGTCATAAGGCTCGCTCAACACAGGCGTGGCTAGAAAGAAATATTCCCGACTTCATTAGACCTGAAGACTGCCCGTCATCTAGTACTATCTTAATCCGCTCGATTATGATTTATGGTCTGTTTTAGAGAACCATGGCGTGCTTTAAACGCCATGATACTATTGAATCCCTAAAACATTCTATAAGGGTGGCCAATATTCCCATGGAAAGGGTGCGCGTTTCAAAAAACTGGCCACAACGTTTGAAAGATTGTATAAAAGCAAATAGTGACCATCCCGAATAAACGTTATATTTTTATAATGGTTACCTATTTATTTCTAAAATAACCTAATAAAATGATCATAAAAAAATTAAAATATCAATATTTTCTTTGTAACAATATGTATGGCTAGACTGGGTATATAATAAGGTCGTATAGAAAGACTTCCGATGAATGCTATATAAATCCGACATTGTACAAAATGTGAAAAGCTCGCTTCATCGGTAACACTTAGCCCGCCCTCACACGAGTCGGCATTGTTTCGGCGTAGTACGTAGGTATTTAGCAAATGTCGATTCGATTTCATATTGGCCGGCCTCGCACACGGCATCTGCATACTGACGACATATTTTCTCATACTTACGTAGTAGGCGAAAAATCGGAGACGGAACATGTGATTAAGGACACTACTGTTGATTAAAATGATATTGTAATTTACCCGTATTTGAAACTAATAAAAAAGAAATTTGGGTGCATCCATGTACTCAAACAACTATGGTAGTAGACTATTTGTAGCTGCAACATAATTGAGCGAAGATGATGCGAAGTTCAAGTCGATGTCAAAAAATACTTTTTTGGAACTAACTAGGCTTGTTAGGCCATTGATAACCATACAAAATGCGTAAAGTTCTAAAATCACCGCCTTCTAATGTCACCACGTGAGTGACCGTTGATGTTGCGTCCCGAGTGCTAGCTGCGTCGCGCACGTATCGTACCGACCCGAGTGCGAGCGTCATAGAAAATATAGAGCAACAACCATTCGAGCATGCCGCGTACCGAGCGCGTGTCTTTGCTTGAAGCTTATCGACTCGTGAGAAAGCACGCTTAGCCGCGTTAACTGTAACAAATGATATAGAAAAGTTCCCACTAATCTGAAGAGAGCGAAATAAATCGAAATATACAATTTTATGATGATCGCCGCGGTACAAACTGATAACTCGTCAACCCGCTTGGCGAGTGTGGCGTTTTAAGGCTATACATCACTCATGCACGAGAGAATGTGCATGAAGAAGCACATGTCCAGCAGTGGATACTGAAAGGGCTGGTTACAGTTACGATAACTGGATGAAAAGAGTACAGGGTCACAAATGGTCGAGAGCATTGCGTGAGGCTTATATTCAGGAGAGGAAAAACAGGCCGCTGGTATAAATAACATCGCATTTACGTTTCGACATTATGGTCAAATGCTTGTAAAAATGTAGATGTTTGCAAAGAAGTTTTACAACAACCGGTTTGCATTGTTCTATGAATTACTCTATTATTTTGACAATTCAGTATTAGACTCAAAGCAATCGGGACCAGTTTACAAAATGTAGCTAAATAAATCTAGTCACGATTGCTTTAATTCTGATACTGAATTGTCAAAATAGTAGAGTAATTCATAAAACAAAACGAACAAACCACCGGTTAGTGCATGCAGTAAATATGCAAACCTACTTGTTTCATTAATTTTAATTTGCATCCCGCAAACAATAAAAGGCCAAAGGTTACACTGCCTTGGTTGGTTAAATAGAAATATATCTCTTTTTTTGTTTTATTTTTTTTAATCTTTTACCTTGTTCTTTTTCTACCTCCCCAATTCAGAGCCTATAACAAAATTGTAATTGGGAAAAGAAGGGTCCATGGGGACTTATTAATTTTATTATTCATGTAATAATCAATATAGGCGTTTGTATGGTTTACAACTTGTGCTGAGACGGTTCTTTCGACACGCATGGGACCGCGTAGTTTTATTTCTTTATTTTATTTTTTTTGGTTGCTATGTTCACAGTTTATTTATGACAGGTTAGATTTAGAAATTATTATGTTTGCGATCCTTTGTGTGTATGAATACACTTATGTGATACAAATATCTATTTATCTGTACAATGTATGTGTAGGTCGTGATTCGGGACATCAAAATGGTGAGTCAGACCGTTTTTCGGAGGAGCGCTGGAGCGCCGGACGCGGCCGCGAGCCGGTCCGCGACGTGCGTCGCGACGAGGACTACAGCGAGCCACCGCCGCCGCGCAACGACCGCTGGAAAGAGCCCGAGCCGCGTGAGCGTGATGAGCGCGCCAACTCGCGATGGGGCTCCGACGACGTGCGCCGCACCAGCTCTCGCCGGGACGAGGTATAACCTCTACTCTTATATGCACCAAACTGCTTCCATTCAGAGTGAAATGAACACAACTTTCAACTTTATGCAAATATTCACGTCACTTCATTTGGAATCATTCATTTAGGAGGTGGAGGGTGCATACTGCAATCCCACAGCCGCTGGGCGCATTCGATTGGACGGGTTACCCCTCACAAACCACTAGCATGAAATGTACTGCAATTACCAATTTACCCTATTCCCCCAATGTACCCCTATGTATCCCACACAATCCCATCCTTCTCAATGTTTCCCAACCCATTCTCTAAATCCATGCATAAATTTCCAAAAGTACATCCAAAGGCGTACCAACGTTTATCATTCTGGACTGATATCGGCATGGGCGATAGTATCCACTTAACACCAGTTGGATTACCTGCTTGCCTGCCACCTTCTTTGCGTAAATGTAAAGTAGTTAATGAATAGGTCAATAATAAGTGATGTGTTTCCAAATGCAACATTTATTGTATAACTAGTCTAGCCATAAATATTGTTACAAAGAAAACATTGATATTTTTATTTTTTCATTATCATTTTATTAGAAGAATGTGTTATTTTAGAAATAAATAGGTAACATTTTAGAAATACCTATAACGTTTATTCGGAATGGTCTCCGTTTGCTTTTATACAATCTTTCAAACGTGTGGCCAGTTTTCGATTGAAACATGCACCCTTTTCATGGGTAAATTGGTAACTGCCACCCTTATGGACTGTTTTAGGAATTCAATATTATCAAGGCGTTTAGAGCATGTCACACTCTCTAAAACAGACCATATATCGTAATCGAGGGGATTAAGACCGTTACTAGATGACAGGCAGTCTTCAGGTCTAATGAAGTCGAGAATATTTCTTTCTAGCCACGCCTGTGTTGAGCGAGCCTTATGACCCGATGCTGAGTCTTGCTGAAAAGACTATTCTTGGTTATGGAACAGGGTGTTGTTAAAAGGCTTTAAGACCTCAAGAGTTGTATCTTGATAAACTTAAGCCGACGTTTTAATACCTTTTTCACAAAAATATGGTTCAGTCACTCCTTAATAGCTAACGCTCCAACAAACCATCACTGAAGCCGGATAATGGCCACGTTGCACCCTATTGACCAATTGAGCAGCTTCTCTAGAGTTATGAGCTTAAACTCGATCATTCTGCTTATTCAAATGTACCACAATGGTCTAGATTTTCTCGTCCCTAAAATAAGATTTGTCTGTGAGCTCCCTTTGCGTACCGCCGAAAAATGACCAGTACGTCTTTTGTAAGCAGTACGAAATCATCTTTTAAAATACGTAACATGGTTCTGGGTGCTATATTCATCTCTCCCGATAAAACCTTTTGCTTCCGAAAGGATTTTTTTTCGGATTCTCACGTTCACTTTCTCCTTTCTCAAAAGTATGGTGGTTTAATCGTCTGTTTAGTACAAATAGTGCGTGGACAGCCAGACCGTTTTCTGTCACAAACAGGGAACGTTTCAATGTTAGGTACATAAAGCCCGGTACACAAACATTCGGCTAAAACCAAGCAGATGGAGTTTTAAAAATTTTATTTGGTTCCATACCTACATTATGTAATACAATTACAGCAATACGGTTTTCGTTATCACTCCACTCTATTTTAATATAAATACAATATTTAATAATGATTGGCGCCTATATGAGAAAAAAAAAAATTTCACGTGAGAATGACATTCCAAATTCAAATGTTTTTCTTTATTGTAACGATATTTATGGGCAGACTAGGTAGATATAGACTTACACCAAAATATCAACTTGTGTTGGAAAAGCACGACAATAACTCGTCGAGTAAAAAAAGAAGGTAATGTAAAACGATTTTCAATATAAATGCAGGAGGGCACTAGCTGCTTCCTGCAAAAACTATAAAGTTTTATTTTGATGTAATGTTATTGTGCCGTGTGGTGTACGGCCGCTTTTACGAGTACAATAGCACCACCCCATCTCTTCCCGTGGATGTCGAAAAAGGCGACTAAAGGATAATAATACGCTACCACAAGCGCGGAGGAACTACATCACCTCTAAAAGGGTGGACTCGTCAATCCGCTTGGTCAACGTGGCGTTTCAAGCCCATACATCTCATGCACCTTGTCTTGTGCATGAGGAGCCCTATGACCAGCGGTGGACTATAAAAAGGTGGGTTACGGTGTTTGTTTCAGAATGACTGGACGGTCCCGCTACCTCGCGACGAGCGGCAGGAGTTGGAGCTCTTTGGCACTGGCAACACGGGCATCAACTTCTCCAAGTACGAGGATATCCCGGTTGAGGCTAGTGGCGACCGCGTGCCGGATTTTATCACTACCGTGAGTACACAGTGATACAGGGTTATATTAAAAATACATGCACACTTAACATTGAATGAAACTGACAACTTCTGTTCTACAACTTATTTCTGAACGTTTTTCCCCAAAAAAGTATTTAAATTTTTTAAATGAAGTTTCCGACTTTGTACTCTGTGCTACTGCTCACTATACACTACTACCAACGGCACCGCTCATTGCATTCATTAACAGCTGTTAATCAAATTGCGCGTCTGAGATTACTCATTAGAGCGCTACGAAGTTTTTAGATGGAACAACAAAACCTTACATGTTTGTAACTATTGATTTATTCCTTAAAATAATTTAATTTTTCGCTCGGACGGTTTTATATGTTTCAAATTGGTTGACATATTTTCAGGTATTGCGTTATTTCGGTGACACATTGTATTCTCAGCGGGCTACTTGCGACCCACGGGTCATAGATTCAGTGCAACGGAGATAAGTTTATTTTAAAATTCTATAAAATATACACATGTTTGTTTCCAGTTCGAGGACGTTAACCTGACAGAGATAACGCGTACAAACATATCCCTGGCGCGGTATGACAAGCCGACGCCGGTGCAGAAGTACGCGATCCCGATCGTGCTGGGACACCGCGACGTGATGGCATGCGCGCAGACCGGCTCCGGCAAGACTGCCGCCTTCCTCGTGCCTATACTCAACCAGATGTACGAGGCGGGGCCCGTGAAGCACTCCGGGTGAGTACGTCTTACGACCTTAGGCCCCTCGTCCACAATAGATTAAGGGCTTTCTCACCACCTTCCTATTAAAGTAACTGTTAACGATCTGATAGATTAATCATCTGCCAATTAAATTAGCTGATACTGACTTTTCGTTACTTTCTGATAAAGTATCAGGAGGTTTGATTGATTGATTGATAAATTCTTTATTGCACCAAAATGTGTGTACAAAGGCGAACTTAATGCTATATAGCATTTTCTTCCAGCTATCCTTTAGTGAGAAAAACCCTAAATCTCGTAGAGCATCTCTCATAGTGCAATCTACCACATACACAGCAGTGCGATTACTATAGCTAGGGTGTATACACCGTAGAAATACCGTCGCTAGAGTCTCACTGCTATATACACGTAATAGATTGCCCTATGAGAGACGATCTACGCGATTTTAGTCTACTGTGGACGAGAATCCTTAGCTCAGTGAGTAGGGCATAGATTTCCAACCTTGTTTGGCATATCTCCCACTATCAAAGAAATAAATATACTCATTGCCATAGACTGTATTATTTAAGTTGTTGTAGACATCGTTGCTTGTAGTAGTGTACGCGCTCTCCATCTCTACTAGTGTTGTAAAAACGACCGTTGAGCGGTCTACGCTCAAGCGCTGATTGAGCGCTAATGAACTTTTAAAGCTCTCGCGTTAAGGGCTAGTGAGCGTTACACTCAATTTTTTTAATATTTATTGGCCTACCCCTGTAGTTAAAAGCTCTAGTCTAAAATGCAACACTAATATAGCGCGCTAGCGCCCGTTTTAACAACACTTTTCTACAGTGCGTTTGGTTCGATCGGCCAAGTTCGGGCGATGACGCCCGAGTGCGATTCGTCCGATGACAGGTTAGGTGTACGCAAGGCATAAGTTTGTCTTTTTTACTGACGTTACTATAGCGTACGCGTCAACTGTTTTTCTGTTTTAAGATTTTAAGTTTCTCAATACGTTTGCTAGAGGCACTCCTTGATTCTCTATACAAAAAAGTAGTTGACGCACACGTGTTAGTTACACTTGCAAAGGAGAAAACTTACATTCAGACCATAATTAACCTGAGTTAAATTATTAAGTTGTGAGATTCGAGGAGAAGTAGGTACAGATACATTACGAAAACATTGGCCATCGACTAATCCGAACGCGCCATCCGCGTCTATGCAATAAAGTATGCAATTAGAGCTACGGTAATTCATAGACATGGATGATGCGTTCTGGTGCTCCCGAATTAGCCGATGGCCAATGTTTTCGTAATGTATCTGTAATCACTATGAGGTTCCCAAAGGCGTAGTCAGAATTTTATCCAGTTAGGGGCAAATCGAACAATTTTCTTATAATTTTAAATAGAGCTTGTGTATGCAGAATATACTTAGTCTTCCCTAAGGGGGCGCTAGCGCTTCATCTGCTCCACCGTGGCTATGCCCATGGCTTCCAACTGGCGTCTACCATCTTGAGTTCATACTGGGGCCTACCACCGTAAGCTTCTAGGATATCAATAACAAAATGTGACTTCTTTAATTTTCTGTTTTCATTTGCAGGCCATACAATCGACGCAAACAATACCCATTGGGTTTAGTGCTGGCTCCGACGCGCGAGCTGGCCACTCAGATATACGACGAGGCTAGGAAGTTCGCGTATCGCTCCCGTGTGCGACCCTGTGTCGTGTGAGTCACTGTTTAATATTTTATGGTATGATTTAGAAAATGGTTTACATGTAAGGGCTTGTATTTATGATTTGTCACATGGTGTCCAAAATTACATGAAAAAAAAATATACAGATGCTTAATGAAAAGAAACATGCAAAGAAAGAAAGAAACAAAATGCTTTATTTGATGCAACACAATACACAAACATAAAGTTAACAACAAACGAAGGAATTAGTTCATAAATGCTATAATACCTTACCTAGTCAACCCTTGACTGTGCCACGGCGACAAAACGTTAACTTGCTCAGCATGATGTTGCGGAGCAGAATTTGCAACCACAGCACTGATATTCTGCCAGCATCTCATTGTAAAAGTACACACGCGAACATCGACGAGGATGATAAACCATATCTACTTTTTATAAATAATACCAATATTGGTATCCAAATACCAATATATACAGGACCACTTCATATAAACTGTGCAAATTACATGACAATAAATACCTATATTATAAACTAATACATGAATAATTAAATGTACAATTCATTAAAATACAATTTCATTAAAAATATTGTGTATTGAGTGTAAGGTGCCATGGTAAAAACCCGAAGTTTGTATCAAATTGAACACCTCTTCAGAACATTCCCCATTATAAAAGCGATAGAAAACACAGAGAGATACAACATTTCTACGGATGCTGAGCGATTCTAAAACACCTGGAGAGTGGGATTGTCGACAATTCGGATAGCGTGTCGTTGGACGGAGTCAGAAGGTACTTCGGTGAACCGACCCAGACCCATACTTAAGTGTGAACAGTACTCCATGTGCGGTCTAACTTGAGCTTTATAAAATGACAAACGTTGACCCCTGAGAGAAGTACTGCTTTGCTCTATTCAGTATACCGAGTTTTTACTAGCAACTTTTGTCTTGCTCACCAGTTATAATATTTTCTTAGGTTTTCGCGATTACTATACATAGCAATTAAACAACTTTGAACGGTTTAAATCGCGTATATTTAACATTATTTATATCCCGACGTTTCGAACACTTTGCAGTGGACGTGGTCACAGGGTGACTAATTGATTTTATTTGTCTGAACCGTCTGAAATTTTTTTAATCATAACATTCCCTATGCACACAGTATTCGCTCACGGTGTCCAGAGGTCTTGCAGTATTGCGTTGGCCTTGGGATTTAATTAATTTAATGACTGGATCCCAAGCCGGTGGTACTTGCCAACCATCTTCTCTATTGAAATTTGGGTGTTTCTTGATTTCAATAGCCTCGCGTAACATTCTTGGCATGAACCGGGTCTCTCTAGTGAGGATTTGTGGATTATCAAATCGAATGTAATGGTTGGGTTTGTCCAGAACATGTTCACAAACTGCAGACTTGGTCGTGCATCTGTTCTTCATGTCAGCTATGTGTTCTTTTATCCGGATACCGATGCTCCTCTTTGTTTGCCCAATATATGATAACCCGCATTCACAATCAAGCTTGTGAACACCTGTATCTTGTAGGGGGATATTGCTCTTGACAGGTCTTAAAAATTGGCTAATCTTCTTGTGCGGCTTGAAGTAAGTTTTAATTGAAGCTCGTCTTAAGATATTGCCAATTTTGTCAGTGATGCCCTTGATGTATGGTAAGATGGCACGTTGTCGCTCAACTGTGGCAGGCTTGGGGCGGCTTTTGTGACGCATTTGTGGGAGTTTGTGATTGTTGCTTCGCAGTACTTGTTTCACATGCAGAAGCTCTTCCTCGAGGTGGTCAGTGTCACAGATGCCGTGTGCTCTCTTGGCAAACAAAGATTTGCCTACGGTAGCCAACTGACATGTATGGTGATGGGAGTTACCATAGATATTTATCTGTATGGGTGAAATTTATCTGTCGGGATATAAATAATGTTAAATATACGCGATTTAAACCGTTCAAAGTTGTTTAATTGCTTTGCTCACCAGTTGCTTGCTCGCTCGTTTCATATATATTCGTATCAAATGTATTGTAATGAAATGAGATACTTATTAGACTAAATATATAAAAGATTTTACACTGGCAAAGTCATAGGCAATTGCTAGTAAGTAATAAATGGAATACACACTTAAAAGTGATAGCTAAACGTTTCAGAGCAGTATTCAGTCTCTATACAGACTGGGTGTGTTATCTTATTTGTTTTTTAATAAGTATTTCAAAAAAAAAGTTGTAATTGTCATTATAAAATAGCTAAAAAAAGCTTTCATCTTAAAAGTTACAAAATGAATGAATTGTCTTTCAAAAATGAGCTGCAGTTATAGGAGCCCTTTATACATACTGTTATTCTTTTTTTAAAACACATTATTTATTATAATGATGGGAGTTATTATAGCAAAAAGTTACTTTTCAAATTTAATTCCATGAATGTACATTCCATGTCCACCAAGAGCACGGACTACTGTGAAAGCAAAACTCGACCGGTAGAAATTTGACGCCACCAGCGCCGGCTTAACTATGTAATTGGCCCATATCATTCGTATTTTACGCTGAATTCAATTTTTCAAAAAAAAATCCTGTTCACACATGCCTTTATGATTTTATTATGTTTTTGAATGGCTTATCTCAATGACCATGATTCGGTGCAGATACGGCGGCTCCCCGATACAGGATCAATTCCGCGAATTGGAACGCGGGTGCCACTTGCTAGTGGCTACACCCGGCCGGCTAGTAGACATGCTCGCACGTGGCCGTGTGGCTCTAGACCACTGCCGCCACCTCGTGCTCGACGAGGCGGACCGTATGCTCGACATGGGCTTCGAGCCCCAGATCCGCAAGATCGTCGAGAGCCACACTATGCCGAAGACCGGAGATCGACAGACGCTCATGTTCTCTGCCACCTTCCCGAAACAAATACAAGTGCTAGCACAGGACTTCTTATACAATTACGTGTTTTTGGCGGTCGGACGTGTTGGATCCACCTCTGAGAACATTACTCAAAAGGTAAGCGTTTTATTGCTTAACAAATATTCGTCACTAAACTATAAATTCTGAAATTTTGTTAATGCCTATGTGACTCACGATGGTCGAAAAGCCAGTTCGGTAAGAAATTCACCCATTGTCTTAGGTTAATAAAGACCGAGAAATTGTTTAACAATGAAATTGCTCAATGATCTTATGACTTGAACAATCTTGGTTCCCTGACTGTATAGAGATACTGATTTCTGTATAAAGAATCAAGATGTGCCTCTGGTGAACATATAAAACAAGCCATACATACCTCATGGTCAAGACAATGTACATGAGGAGACCCCATGACCACCAGTGTACCAGTAAAGGGCTAATTCCGGTATTATACAAAAATCGTTGTATTGCAGGTGGTTTGGGTGGAGGAATCACACAAGCGTTCCTTCCTACTGGACTTGCTGAATGCTTCCAATTTGATGCAGCGCTCGCGCCCTGAAGAGGATCAATTGACGCTCGTCTTTGTTGAGACTAAGAAAGGTCTGTTACTTCTCAAAACACAATCATATCACTGACGAACATTTTAAACTTGTATATTGGTTTTCACTGTTTGTGATAGAAACAGTTATTGACGCGTTCACTTGTGTAAATATGAAGTTACTTTTTCGTAATCTTTACTGATACTTATTGCCATAAGCCCATAACGTGAGCAAAATATTTTTTTGTACCTTATTTTAATATATTTTTGTATATATTATATAATATTATATAATATATTATATAATTTTTGTATATTTATTTTAATGTAAATAATTACATAAATATATATTATACCTTTTTAAGCTAATACCAGTCAATTAACCAAGCCAATAAAATGAAAATCGGCGTTTGGCATTACATGGGACTTTGCCGTCTTTGTTATTAGACCCCTCATATAGTCTATGGTTGGCATCTTATTCTCATAAAAAAGTTATATCTATAGTTTATAGTTGGCAATTTATCTTGATCGATATTGCACGTTCCTGTAGTATGTGAATTAGTGTTGTAAAAATTACCCCTGAACACTCGACGCTTAAGCGTTGAGTGAGCACTAAGGAACCTATAAGACCCGAGAGTTTAACGCTAGTGGTCGTTTTTAATGTTCATTTAATTTAAAGTTGTTAGCAGTCACCGTTAATGAAACTTAAGAACCTTGCCTGTTCTAGAATCTTGATTAAACATTAAAACGCTCACTAACGTTTAACGCTCAGATCTTAAAGGTTTATTAGTACTCACTCAGCGCCCAAGCATCGAGTGCTCAGTGATATTTTTTACATTTAGGTCCTTTCTCACCACATAATACTTTATTAGATGGTATCATAAAGTCGGTTATACTTTATCGGAAAGTCAGTATCAGCTAGATTTAATTGGCAGGTACTTTATTTATCTATTTAACAATGTTTTTTTCAGAAGGTGGTGAGAAAAGCCCTTAATGTGAATGGTATAGTTAGATTATAAGTGTGTATGGTTGTCGTCAGGCGCGGACCAACTGGAAGAGTACCTGGACACGGAGGGGTACCCGGTGACGTCGATCCACGGCGATCGTACGCAGCGCGAGCGCGAGGAGGCGCTGCGCCGCTTCCGCACCGGACAGACTCCGATATTGGTGGCCACCGCCGTCGCCGCTAGAGGTATGTACACTACTTGTGTATTGACCAGGGAAGTCTCCATACCCCCCCCCCCCCCAACACTACTACCTGTTGACAAGGGAAGTTTCCATACCCCCCCAAAATTAATGACACTGTTGATAATACGTGTCCCTGAAATAGCCCAAAAGCTGAAAATAGGTTGTTCCGTATCCCGTATCGAGAGCAGAATCCATTGTAGCAGTTCTTACATTGCTTACAGTTAACCAATAGTTTTTTTTTCAGAATAACTTATTGTAGTATAACTTATTGTGTATACTTATAGTATATCTTTTATTCTACGCGCAGTTACGCAAAACAAAACTCATTGCAACCACTTCACATGTTTGTAACTTTTAATTTAATCCTTATAAAAACAATTTTATTTTTCGCTAGAACGCTTTTATATATTTTAAATTAGTTTACTATTTATGGTTTTGCGTTATTTCCATGCCACGTTGTATAGAGTTGTTCATTGTGAATATAAATCGTTTTTGTTTAAAATGAGTGTCTAACTACCTTTAAAATACATACTTATGTAGATAATATACTCATATGTAAAGTATCCGTAAATAAAAGTTTCGCATACATACAAATTCCTTTGCAGTTACGTTGCCCCACTTATTCATTCAATTAAGAGCAACAAAAATAAACTTTAAAATCATTGTAATTTACAATGCATAAGAAATTAATCATGCGGCCGCTGGGTTGGCCATTGTTTTATAATACTTACTTTGGAAGTAGTGATTTCTTTTGAAAAAATAGATTAATTACGAAGCAGCAAAAAATCTTAAACTAAACTAGAACGGGCGGATTTGTAATGGAGTCTGGAGCGAGTAGCGTCGCTGATGGTACTATGCTCATATGGTGTGTTGCATATGCAAAACTTTATGCGCCAAAACGTGAAAAAATCCCTCCATGAGTTTTTATTTAAAACTCGCACCCATTTCAAAGTAACGATATATATTGTGATGGTAGATTGAACGTAAAATAGATCATGCTGTATCCATCTACCTACACATTTATCCATTCTATTTACGTCCCCTCAATAACATCATACACTAACCTTTGAACGCGGCTCTGCTCGCTTGGACTATATATTATTACCGTAACAAAATATATACTACAACCTAACCAGAGAACATATCTATAAACATAAAAAGACATAAAGCGGATCAGTGGTCCTCAAGTTATAAGCGCACTAACGGACAGAGAGACCTCGCCTTTTATAATATGATATTATATTATACGTAATGTGACACTAATACTTACAATAGTCTGTTTTGTATGGAATAAAACAAGATATTGTTTTTTATGCCGTCATCATTTTTATGTCACAGTCACAATAATGCGCATCGCGATGCGGTAGCCTCTTCCCAGCCCGCGAATCCGCACCTCACTCGATGTTACGGAGAGCAATTAAAGTATTTTAAATAAAGATGGTATATTGCTGATTGCCACCACTGCTTTAAACCTGGGGATAATTATTTTATTTATTTATAAGCAATAACTTTTTTCTCCATTGGCCGATTTTTTTGCGTCCATAATGATAAATGATACACTCCTCTCAAGCTTTCAGAACACATCTATTTCATCCGACGCCACTTGGAGTAAAACCGCCCATTCTCCTTTGGAATAAAAAACGAATAAATAAGTAGAATTTCGAAGATGTGCCAGCTGTGAAGGATGTTTCACGAGAAATGTTTTAATTATTGGTTTATAAGTATGAAACGAAGTATTGAATTTGAAGAGGACTATTTTGAAAAATAATGTTTCCATAAAAAATATTGTGTAGATTTATGCAACTAAAAACTTTCGGAACATATTTCATACAGCCAACTACCACACTATCTAATGTAATTAAAACCAACATGTCAATCGTAATACTACTATTCCCTAGGACTGGACATCCCGCACGTGCGTCACGTGATAAACTTTGACTTGCCCTCCGATGTCGAGGAGTACGTGCACCGTATCGGCCGTACCGGTCGTATGGGCAACCTCGGCGTCGCCACGTCCTTCTTCAACGACTCCAACCGCGGCCTCTCCAGGGACCTTGTTGAGTTACTCGTTGAGGCGAAGCAGGATGTACCCAAGTGAGTATAAATGTTTAATAGCTACTAAATAGGTTTTAAGATTTTCCCAACTAAACATGTGATCTGTAGCGTATTCCAACGACCCTTAAGATTCCTCGTTGTGGCGAAGCAGGATGTGCCGAAATTTGGACGGAAGTTTGAAATTATTATAATACGAAAAATCTTCTAATTCTAAATCTATTGAACTTCTCCTTTATCCTTCTCAATTTATGATTTTTGCCAAACTGTGTAAACCAGTTTTACAAAAACTTTGGCAAACTTTAGGGCGTGTGCTTACCGGACCGAATGTCAGCCGACTGACTCTGAGCCAACGTTACACTTTTGTGTAGGATAACAAATAAAATTGCGTTTGCGGCCACACCAAGCGGACAATCCGCCACTACGCCGTACCGACCGAGTGAGCCGCTTAGCGACGTACTGCATTACCAGTTTTTTATATGGAATAATTTTACTTGTTTTTTACACCGTACATTGAATTGAATTGTTTACATTGAAAAAACTATATAAAAATTGTTGCACGGGACGATGCGAGGTCTCCAAAAACTGATACTAATCTATCTTTACACTCACTTTCATTTAAACCAACTTTAAAATCGTATTACATCATTGCACGAAAATGTTCTCGTTCCAATTCCATTGTTGCAAAGAAAAGCGCGCGAAATGCAATAAAAACGGTACAGTTCAAATGAAATGAACAGTTCTTTCTGAAATTTGAGTATCTCAAAATTTACCTAGTAACTCTATGTATATAATTTTTATAATAATCAAACAAAAACTCACTTCACTTCTCTAATTTCCGCCAAAAAGTCCAACTGGAGCGTTACCGCGCGATTCTATTAGTAACCCACCAGTGCAGTGTGGGAGTCGCAGACAATCGCGCATACCGCGGGCAAAAAACGTGTCGTGAAATATAATAACACTTCACTTATATTTTTATAATCTACTTGAGTCGCGGTCTCACAACCATGGCGGGTAAATCGCGCAGTGTGTTCTTAGTATTTTAGTCCAAGTTTTGGACGCTTGCGAGTCTTAAACGCTTGAGCGTTAAAGGCAAGATTGTATAACCTTCACCAACGTTGTAATGTTGGAGCATTAATGGTTCATAACAGCCGACTTGGAGTCCAAGTGCTTGAGCGTTAAAGGCAAGATTATATAACCTTCACCAACGTTTTAATGTTGGAGCATTAATGGTTCATAACAGCCGACTTGGAATCCAAGTTTTGGACGCTTGCGAGTCTTAAACGCTTGAGCGTTAAAGGCAAGATTATATAACCTTCACCTTGGTGTTAGACCAAGTTCACTGCTCTTGTGCAATATGTTTTCATAGCAAGTAAAAATCGATTATTTTTTTAATTATTTGAAATCATCAGTCACTTGTCAGCAATGTAACAATTAGATACAGATAGATATACTGAGATTTCATTATTTTTTTCAAAGAACTGTGTGCATTTGTCTGTGTACTGTCTGTGTGCAGTTGGCTAATGAGCACAGCTGCGGACGGGCGGCTAGGAGGCGGCGGGCGGCGCACGGGCAGCCGCTCCGGCGGCGGCGGCGGCGGCGGCGGCGGAGGAGGCCGCTTCGCCAGCGCCAGCGGGTTCGGCGCCAAGGACTTCCGTACACAGCCGCGACAGACCACGCGCTCCGCTGGACCCTCTGGTAAATCCTTTAATAAAAGACGCCACGTAACAATACTCTTTGGAATTTCATTTTAACATGAAAAAATAAAATATGTGCGAAACGGGGTAAAAACAGGTATCATAATAAAAACATAATAAATAAAATTATTAAAATAGAATTACGCAACAAAATTAACAATAGTAACAGTATTGATTACCTGACGACTGACGATAAAGACAGTTTAAAGACAATTGTTGTGCCGTGTCCACAGTTGAACAACTTCTGATCTGTCGACATTGAGCGAGCGTCTTTTTATAATGAGTGAATATCAGATGGCTTAGTGGGTAGATGACCAAACATATGTCTGACAAACAACTACCCCTGCACATATTGTTTGCGACTTTATTGCAAGAAAAATATGAGTAATAAATACATATCTCCCACATTTATTTCAATAAGTACATGGATATAGGCAATTAAATTCATTTTATGGCAAATATGTCTTTTATTTTCCAACTTACAATTACAACGTGTTTGTTACACGTCGTTCCGTCTTTATTCTTATCTTTTGTCTAACGCCATCTTGCATTGCTCTCTATCTCTCTCTCGCACATACTTCCCTTTCACTTACATCTTCACATTCCATAACACAAATTCGTCATCCCACTTGGATAATATTATAATTTTAAATTTATTTCTGCGATACCTGACATTGCGGCATCATGTTCATCTTCACTCTGTTCGTATGTGTCGTCACACTGCACTTACACAAATGCAGTTTCTGCATTACACAATGCAGTTGGCAAGTATGCCAATGTGTATGTGTATGCCAATGGAAAGAGGAACAAAACATTTTTTAAATATTTTTTTCTTATTTGGCTCTTTTATATCGACGCTTGAAAGGAGAAATGGGATAAGCAACATTCTGACGATGTTACAGGAGAGCATAAAGTTTGATTTTTCGGGAAAACAACTCTTATTCGCGTAAATATTAAAATTATTCGCGACCGGGGGCTAATTATATGAAAAGGTGTACAAAGAGACAAACAAAACAGTCTCGAGGAAAATCAGCCTAACAAAATTAAATTATATTAAATTATAAATAGTTACTTCATACCAGATAAAGGTAATAGTGACCAACTGCAAAAATAAAGTTTTTATTTTATGACACCCTCACTTTTTAAAAATAGTCAAAATTGTCGTCGTTATGTAAACAGTGAAAGGCAAAAATCAGAGAATTTTCTAAATGCGTAACCTACAAAAAATAATCGTACTAATATGAGAGTTAGATCTAAAGATGAAGAAAATTCTGCCGATTCCAATGATGTATCTAGCCAATGTGTCCCAAATTGTCGCTCATACCAATTCTTTCAAGCGTCGATATTATAAATCAGGTCTAAACGCGTGAAATTTAAGCCTTTTGTTTTCCTTTTATCTCTACTGCCCGTTTCGGCACGGGTTACACCGCCCGTGCTCACGAGTTGACTGAAGAGTTACTAACACACTAGACTAACAATGTCCGTCGACGTATTCGAGATTAATCGCAAGGTTTAAATTTTGTTAAGCATTGGATTCCTGTATGTTAATGTGATGCAATTGTCGTAGGATTCGGCTACGGCGCCGGCGGTGGGTCGTACGGTGGCAACTACGGTGGGTCATACGGCGGCAACAGTGGGGGAGGCGGCAACGGCCCCGACTGGTGGGACTCGTCAACCGCATAACGACCCTCGCACCGCGACCACAACCACTACACGCGACCGCAACCCGCGTGAGACATCTAGATTAATAAATATAATTATATTACTGTCAACTGACACCTTACCGTTCATAACGTCTAAATGTGTCAGAATGTCCGCTGTACCATAATAATCAGTTTATTAAATCGTACAGTATCAAAATGTCTAGTGTCTTTAAACTAGTATCAAATCGTTTAGTGTCCTAAAATGACTATTATAAAAAGTCAAATCGTGAAAATTCCGGATTGATTAGACCGCACCCGACAACCAACACGCGCAAAGGCAAGCCGCCGTCATCAAGATTAATAAATATAATTATATTACTATCTACTGATACCGTACCGTTTATAACGTCTAAATGTGTCAGAATGTTCCCTGTACCATAAGAATAATAAATATACGATGACCAATTTGAATTGTACTTTGATAAGGATAAGATTAATATCAAGAAAAGATTTCAGGACTATAACCAAAAATGGCGTCCACTCTCATGCTTTCTCACTCACTCCTAAAGTGTGTTTACACTTGTGCGAGCGAGAAGGCATGACAGTAGAGCCGTATATAAAATGGTTTCTTATGATGCGGGTTATAAACACTGATACATTGTCACCTTGCTTTTTATAAAACTATTGATAAAAAATGATTTCATGTGTTTAATAATTAATTAAACAGTTTAATAACTACAATATATAATTTAACTAACCTAATAGGGGAGACACTTGGGAGATCCTATACTTGTATTACTTACTATTCTTATGATTGTACCTAGGCCATTAGACCAGTTCACTAAATCGTACAGTACCAAAATGTCCAATGTCTTAAAACTAGTGACATGTTCTTGATTAATAATTATATTCTGTCAACTGACACTTTAACGTACAATGCGCCAATGTCCACTGTACCATAATTACCCCTAAATCGTTCGGTACCAAAATGTACAGTGTCGTAAAACTAGTATCAAATGTCTACCAACCCAGACGTTCCAACGATGTACCTATTCGCTCGACCAATGGAAATCGATTTATATCCCCCCCTCAAGTCTTATTCGTTGTCACCTCGAGCACGCGGAGCGCGACACTTGCTTCTGTGTCAGTGTAGTCGCATTACATTCGGTAAAGTTCCGTTTCACGAAGTTAGCCGATGGCGCCTCTGAGTTGTGCCGTACTATACCCTAAAATGACTAGTATCAAAAAGTCCAGTACTGAAATATGGATTGATTTAGATGTGAATAATTAAAAAATCTCTAGTTCCTGGATATTGTTATGTAGCGAAAGTATCCATGTATCCAAAGAGGTTTTATCTTTTAGATAGTTGAGGAATAAATATTACGCTTAACGGGAAAGGTATTTTATTACAACATGAGGGGCATTTCTAAATCCAGATAAACATACACAAATATACCCTGGGTCGCTGGACATTTTAGTATTTTAGACATTTTAAGACAATCATTTTAGATTTATTTTAGACAATCATAGACATAGATAAAATTATATGGAAGACAAGTGAGTCGCTTTAGTGAGTAAATATTAGTGATTAAAAACCACTCGCCAATGAAAAAATATCGTCCTTGACCGATTCGCCACTTGTCATTTTTTTAAATTCATTAAGTAGCAATTAGGCATTTTTTGTTCGATAACAACGACTTACTATCGACACGGGTCGGAACAGATTGAACGAGCGCCGCGAGAAGTAGGTGCATTAGCGTCAACTTTGGACACGCAGTGACGGACATCTTGCGTTATTTATTCCTCAATTGTGAAGACGCTAGTAGTGTTCGTCTTAACTTTTTTGTTTAAGGCCCAATAGAAACATTGGGGGATGGTATCTCGGGCCGCATATATCCTTAATAATATATAACAAAGAAATGATATTTGTTTGAAATGCTTTCACGCATCCACGGGTGGACAAATCGTGATGAAATTTTACACTGATCTTCCTATTTTTATTTTTTCCCGGGAAAATAAACAGTTCCTGCAGGATAAACGAAAATTCTCAGTTATCACTGCGGAGCATAGCCTAGTCCAATAAATATACTTATTTATTCGCTATAATTAGATCGTATTTACACTCAGTTTATGTAGCTAGACTAGCTAGGTGGATCTTATAAAACACGGTCGAGCGCCTCAGCTTGATGATCACGACGCTAGAAATTTTGGTAGTAGACGATTTAGTGGATTGGTCATTATGATACAGTGGATATTGACACATTGTACGTTATGGACGGGAAGGGACTGAGAGTCGGACTGAAATTGACCGGTGGCTATTTATGATAGTTGATGTATGTAGGTAGAGAGCGGTGCGACAGACGATGTGAGCGCCTCCGCGGCCGCTGAATCTCAGGCGCGCGGCTCGCGGGCCCACTGTTTTTTTACGATGTTTAGGCGCCAGTGCGTTGCGTGTAGACTAGACCAGTGTTCCTAAAACTAGCGTTGAACGCTTGAGCACTCGAGCGCTGGCGGGCTATACGAAGGCAAATCAGTGAAGACTGCTATAACGTTTGAATGTTCATTAAGTTTCGTAATTCCTATCACCATTTTTTTTATAGTGCATAAATGCGGTACTTTAAGGTTAGGAACGACTTACTCAGAATGGGTATAGTTTGTCAACATGTCTCGACAAGTTCGAGAGTCGTAAACTGTTTTGATACAAATTATTGTTTCGTGATGTGCATTATGCAGTCTTTTCTCGATTTTGTTACTGCGGAGTGAACTGGACTGTGCGTTATAAAAACCACGAATTTTAAATCAGTAAATTAATAATAAGCTTTATCTTCTAAATCAGGTCTGAACGCGTATAATAAATGTATTTGTTTACCTTTTATTCCTACTCTACGTTTTGGCACGGGTTACACTAGCTGTGGTCACAAATTGACTGTTGACCTTTATTACCACGCCTTCAGACTTGATTTAGAATATAAAATGTAAACAAAACGCGAAAGTTTAAAAAGTTAATAATAAGTTCCAGTTATTTACTCATTCCCTTGCGAATTATAGGTACGACTCACAGTTGATCACATTTTTATCGATAAAAGACGCAAGTTATGTAACATCACTATTGGTAGCTGCCATAGCGGTCGTCACTGGTTAGCCTTAGTTTAAGTTACTGCTATTGAACCTTAACCTTAACTGTTTTAAGACTAACACTATAAGGGTCAAACATAAAAAAAAATGGGCTATAACGAAGTCTCAAAGATTCATTAGCGCTCATTCAGCGCTCGGACATCGAGCGTTTGACGCTTGTTTTACAACACTAGTGTAGGCTCCTCCACACCACGGCACATTTTGCGACATAACTACCAAATGAACATATTTACAAAAAATTATCATTATAAATATCTATTTGTATAATATTTTAATATTCTTTGTTTACTTCGTATACAAAATTCTTTTCTTTTTTCGCTTAAATGTTTTAGTAAATTTAGAATATATGAAGACTTATTTGGATTTTAGCCGTCAATTTGTATCAGCACATTGTTTATCAACCGTGCCGTCGCCTATGCACCTGTGCCGATACATATATTGAGACGGGAGGTAAATGTTGCGAGAACATGTCGCTTGTCCATGTATTACGGATGATTCTCCACAATTGTGCATAATCCCATAACCTGAGCTACCGAAAATAACTTTCATGTGAGCGCGATTCGTCCGCCGGCGGGCGATAATACAAATACAATTAAACAATTGAAGGTCAAATGTCATACCGCTTGATTAGTTAATTAGAAAATAAAAATTGCGAAATTATTAGCGTTTTGTATTCAATATTTTTATATAAATAACAGTAGAATCTTGCAACTGTTGCATGAAAAATTGCTCAATGCTGCAATTTTCCCTCATCAATATCATGTCAGTATGTTAATGTAGCTTCAAATACTTATTTCATTTACATAGGCCACCGCTACCGACTTATTTGTAAATCATAACAATTTATATATGTATATTATGTACTTGACGGAACTTGTGGAATCAAAATTTTGGGATTTATGAACCATATTGAAGAACTACCAGTGACTATGTCGATGGGTCCTACATATAATGGCCTAACTTGAAATTCTTAACTTTGAATGTTATAATTATAAAAACTTAAATTATCCAAGGAGCCTTTATACTTCTTTAAAAACCTCTGAGTTATTTAGAAAATAAGATTTTTTTAACCTATCAGTATAAACACCATTTTGGATAGCATTTTAGATTTCTGATTGAACTAAAAATCAGAAAAATGCTATATTAAGTACGTAAGACCCATCGACGTACCTATCGCGACTCGTGCTTGTTTGCTGCCTTAATGTTGCTGCTGTGTCCGGATACAAGATCGCGACTTGTGCTTTGGTGTGGACGACCCTTTAGCGACGGGTCGCCTTGCGCCCCTGTCACGTCACGTGACCGCGTAGACCTTTTTTAACATTTTTTCAGTAATAACTATGCGCTGTAATAGTTTAATATTGAAATATTTTCGATGTTCGTTGTATAATCTGTATCGTGTGTAATATAACGATGTGTTTACAATTTTACTATTTTCCGGTCTCGTTGCTGACTCACCCCTGTCACTGGAACTTTAGGCATTTATGCACCCTAAATCGATGTAGCTATTGATCAGTAGATTTAGAAATTGAGAAGTACCGATACAGTATGATAGTGAATAATGAATAATATTGAAATTTGTCTGTAGAAATTCCATATTGTACCTAACATCTGTCAACGTGGTCTATAATTTGAATGTGGATTTATCAATAAAAATTAAGAAACACGAATATCTGAGTATTTTATTTATTTACCTCATGTTTCAAAACCTGTCCATTAGAACAAATCATGCTTTCTAAATTTAGCAGGCGTAACTTCTGCGTAGCTCAAATCAAATTGAATACATACGTAAGACATATACCGTCGTGGTCAACTAATTAGGGACAGACGGAACTCTGGGCAAATTTATTGTTCAGGTCCCTGTATTTGTTAACTGAAACGGATATAATTGTCTATTATTATGTAATGCCGTTCGGTATCAAGTACTCTGACTAACAAATAGTACATAGTTATTGAAAAGAATACAATTTCTATATTAGGTCCTTACCTATGAAATTGCTGTTTTATTTAAAAAAAAAACTTTTTTTTAATGAAATTTATATAGTTAATTGATCGAAGTATTATCCATCCACTTTTGCCATTTTAATGGAAGTTGATTGATGCCTCTGCTATAGAACTCCCGAGGACGGGAATCGATGAATTCTCTAAAGGCGTTTTTCCCCTGTAAAAAGTTATATACAAATTCCCAAAAAAATGGAAATCGGTAATGGCAAGGTTTGGCGAGTACGGTGCGTGACGGAGTTTCCAATCTAAGCTCCTGTAACTTTGAGACTCGTGCAGTGTGTGGGAGAACGTTATCATGGAGATGTTTGGGACATTGTTTGACTGTATCTCCCGAGTTCAACCATTGTGACGAAGGTTTACGATTATGATACAGGATCCACTTCTCATCACAAGTGAAAATACGATTCAGAAACCCTTCATTTTTGTACCGGTTCAGCAAAGTAAGGCAAGGCAACCTTCGACCCGTGTTTGCAGATGACTCATTAAGCTAATTCGGTACCCACTTTCCGAGCTTCTTCACTTTTCCGACTTGACACGGATGAATCAATAAGCCTGCTGCTTACTCATACGTGGTTTTAGATGAATCCGCTTCCACTATTGCTTTCAATTTGTCATTATCGACTTTAGTCTCCGGTCGTCCACGGAGCTTTAGCTTGAGGTTGAAATTTCCAGAACGGAAGCGATCAAACAGCTATTTTTATACAGCTATTTCCCAGTTTTACTATACTTATATTTAGGACATTAGTATACCTACATTTCAACCTTAACATAAGCACGAGTCCCATACTAACTCATTTAGTATTGGTGTCCTTAATTAGCTGACCACGACTGCATATATATTGGCTGTGCGGTGCATATACTCGTACATACCACCACCTCATCTCTTTCCGTGGGTGTCGTAAATGGCAACTAAGTGATAACCAAGCCGTTATCACAAGCTCTTAAGGATCTACACCACTTGTGAAAGAGTCTACTCGCCGACCCGCTTGGTCAGCGTGCCGTACATACCTTGTGTACACGAGGAGTAATAGTACTGCTGGACATAGGTCCAACAGTGGATGATAAAGGACTGGTTACGGTTATATAAGTAAAGTACCGGTCAATCGTTCGTTCGCACAAATACAAACTACCACTAATTGTCAACATATTGAATAAACTGTTAGGTAGCGCCAATCGCAAATGTAACAACAATCCTATTCATTCAGAGCAACATAAATTAACATTAAACTCACTGTATTAACTCTTTTACAATCACAAAAAATGTTTGTAATCTTTCGAATGCTATTGGTTGACCAATATTTTACATGAGTACTTTTTTTTATATAGAATGCAGACCAGCGGGCGGCCCACATGATGGTAAGTGGTCATCGCCACCCATGGACACCGGCTATACCAGGGGGCTTGCGGGTGCGCTGCCCACCTTGCAGATTCCAGTTCACAGCTCGCTTGAAGAGCCTCATATTGTAGCATAATGAAAAAAACCTCGGCTAGCAGTTCATTCCACAACTTTAGGATTCGCGGTATAAAGTGTCTTTTTCACCGCACTGTACGCAGCGGCTGTCAAGAAAGTGCGGATGAACCGACGATGATGACGAGCGGTGCGATGGTAAAAACCCGAGGTTGGCGTCAAATTGAACAGTTCTTCAGAACATTCCCCATTATAGGTATAGGCAGTAGAAAACGCACAGAGACGCAACATCTCTTCGTATGCTGAGCGATTCTAGACCACCTGTGAGAGTGGTCTAACGTACCCAATTCATGTCCCTTCACGACTCGCTCGGGTCCTCCGCACTCTTGTGCGCAATAACCCTCCATTGTAGGTCGTAGTGTGAGGAACCCCTTTGTACTCCAGCATCGTCTCAGGGGACAACGTTTTCATTTTGTGGTTTCTTTTTTTTTTCTTTCTTCGCCGTCCCTCACCGCCTACCAGATAAGCTGATGGCAGTTGTAGGAGCTCGCGGGGCAACTGACGTTCATCTGCTGACCGCGCGTGCACATGCGCTAAATTGTGGAGATGTTGGTGTGGTGCATTGTCAGCTCGGTCGAAAAGATTCCGTACCAACTTGACCATGAATTATTCTATAGTTAGGCATCTGCACGTCGCGGACGATAATGTCACTACGGACGTAGCGCCTCGCTCGTTCGCTCGTCGCAGTTTGAGCGATGGAGTAGTGGCGGAGTTGAGCGTAGTGGCGGATGGAGGCATGCTACGCTTTTGGCCGGTAAGTGGAGTAGCCGTCTTCGACACGTAATCCTCCACCTATCCAGCCAGTTCGGGCGTACGGCGGAATAATCAGTCTGTTGGTGATTACTGATTACGCATGCCGTAGTGGCGGATTGTCAGCTTGATGTAGCCGTAAACACAATATTGTAATCCTACACAACAGCGTAACACCGGCTCAGAGTCAGCCAGTTAACATTCGGCCTGATACGCACCCTTATGGCTATAACACGTATTTTTTTTTTTAAGATCAGTTTTTATACGGTTACATTTTTATTCTCTTTTAGTATTTTTATACTAGGTACATTTATACACTATTTTATAAATTGATTTTTACGTAGATACTTTTTTTCATAGGTACACATAAAACTGAAACATACGTAAAACATACACATAAAATGAAGAGCGACGGGTTGGACACGGGCAGGGACAAATATATTTCGATTCCATAGTCAGGTCCGGGAGTCATATCCTAAACCCTTCACACATAAGTAACACATACGACCTGAGCTATACAGGTCGCTTGATATGATCGATTATAATAATAGGTAGTCGGAAAAGTTCGCGGCCTTTTTGAATGTATGATTTTAACGTGTTATATTTCTGGCGACACTGCTCACTGGCGGGAAAGTGATATACCGTTTGACAGCTGACTTTTTTGTAATGCCAGCAAATTGATGTTAAAAGTTTTATCTTTTCATATTTTTTAACAATTTTAAAACGGGAAGTTAATAAGTTTTACAATTTTCTTTCGATTAGGGTATGAATGCTTCTAGTGCTCGAAAAGAGATTTGTGGTGTTTACGGAGAAGATGCCTTATCGAAAAGTACTGCAAAAAATGGTTCAGTCGATTCAAGTCTGGTAAGTCGCTGTGATCGTCCTATTAAGGTAAATGTTGATATTATCATTGAAAAAAATGAAGCAGGTCGACACATAAGCAGTCGTCAAATTGCGGAAGAGCTTAGCATTCTTCACTTAACAGTTTTGGATCACCTGCATAAACTGAATTTTGTAAAAAAAAAGCTAGATGTTTGAGTGCCGCATGATTTAAATGACAAAAACTTGGTGAATAGAATTTTCATATGCGAGATGTTGCTAAAACGAAGTGAAATTGTTCCATTTCTGGGAATTTCCATATGCGAGATGTTGCTAAAACGAAGTAAAATCGATCCATTTCTGAAGAGATTGGTTACAGGCGAGGAGATGTGGATCACCTACGATAACAATGTTCGAAAACGATCCTGGTCTAAGCGAGGTGAGCCATCACCAATAGTCCCAAAGCCAGGCCCCACTCCGAACAAAGTCAGATTATGTACACATAATGCTGGATTATGCTGGGACTGGAAAGGCGTTGTGTATTACGAGCTTTTGCCACATGGTACAACGATTAATTCCGCTCTTTACAAAATTCTCTAAATGGGGTAAAATTACATTCAAGAAAAGCCTGTAGGTATAAACCATTTAAATCGGTTTCTCGCTCAGAAACCCGAAATTTTTTATAGTGATTGGATAATGGTGCTGCCAGAAAAACGACGAAAGATAGTCGAATTAATTGGACAATATTCCATTCAATAAATAATTATGTAATACAAAAATGTCTTTATTATTTTCACTATAAAAAGGCCGCGAACTTATCCGTCTACATAATATAATAGATATATATAATGTTTATAGGTACCTACATATAATATATTTATGCATTAAATATATCCTATAGTTTTCACTTACAAATACTTTTAAGAGGTCTGTTAATTTAATAAATATCGTTATGGAAATAAAATATGTACCTATAGTAAAATAAAGTGTCTAATCTGCTTATTTAATGAGTAGGTAACTAATTTATATTAACTAATATATAGTTGTAGGCGCGACGGAATCTTAATGGTAAACTCTCGTTCTTGTGAAGTCTCCATGAAAGATGATGTTTTGAGTGTCATTTCTATCATTGTAAAATACCACCGGTGTCTATGTACCTCATGGTCAAAAAATGTTGTTATTAATTTACAACATCGATTACGTTCAGTAATGGCCAACGGCTTATTGAATACGTCTTTTTGTGGCGCCTTTTTATTTGGTGAATGCGTCTAGAGCGGGCGGGACCCCGCCGCGAAGGCATCCACGGAATCCCCAAAAGGTGACTCGTGGATAAATTACCGACATTTCTTCCATTTTAACGATTCCCTTTATTATTTAATTTATTTTTATTGTATGTTACACATTTAGCTTGTAACAATGTTTGTTTTTAGCTTCATTAGCATAAAGCTCACGCTGCGGTCCAAAAAAATGGAGTCGCAGCCATTTTGTTTGATTTCTCGATAGGTTTTATCTTATGACGGCAGTTATTCGTAAAAGAGCTTCACGTGTCTATAAAGGAGATAGCGGGATGTCTCAATTCTGTAGTCATTTGTCGGTTTTTTTTATCGCGTCTCGCTTGTGACATAATAAAACAATTAATTTATTATCGCTCTGGGAGATGATTTCGATCAGTTTATCGGCGGCGCGCGCTGTTGGACGTTAATAGTTTTATGTAAGAGGTAATTTTTATTAATTGGCCGTTGATGGACTGGTCGGATGTACAATTAAAATATACTCTCATGCGGGACATGTCAATATACCCGTAAGTATCCAATGAGAATGCACTACCTAACATAAAATGTTATAATCCTTTATTAATTATCTTAATTTAAATTTCGTCATCACAATAATATGCTTTAATAGAAAATATTTTCAAAAATGTTTCCATAAATACCCAATGTTTGCACTGAAACACCGGTAGCTGTAACGTGCTAAAGTAATGACAACTAATATTAAACACAGACTAAATTGTTTTTAGTAGGTACTCGGTATCTACCTATCTAAGCGATTATAAAATAGTCCACAACGAGCACAAGAGTACGTACCTATAACATTTAAAAAGAAAACAATGATCTTTCTTGTAGCCGCTTAATCGTTGTGATTAGAAACGCGATAAGATCAGCCGCATTGATTTATATCTGACTGGCCGGAGCCCGCCCGACGTCCGACGGATCTTTCTTATTCTCACATTCGACAGATATGCCAAGCACGCCACTCGTGAGAAGACAAGTGACTAAATACGTACATACTTGTTTTATAAAACATTTAGTAAATACAGACTTAGCGTCTATAATAAATAATACCTCGTAGATGAAACGGTTGTAGGTAATTTGGTACCTACATAAAACACTTTTAAATCAATGTTTTTTATTATAATTTTATTGTGAAACATTAGTAAGATTGCTAGCATATTCATATTTCATTTTATTGTAACGCAGGACTGGAATAAAGACGGAAATATAGCGTGAATGACGAATATATTTTTCAGTCGTTGAAGAGGTTAAGCTGGATGCTGTTTCAATGAGACCTCGTGGCTCCTTGGTATTGGGATGAATTTGGTCCAACGGGCATATTGTCCCGAGACAGTCGGGAACCAACATCGAGGGAATAATGAAACTAGCAATCTACAAACATTCTAGTCAGATAAGTTTAACTTCAGTTGATCTTGATTGGGCAGCATTCAACTGGAGAATACGGTCTTCGTGAACATGAACCATATAGATGTTCACGAAGACTTCAAGAATTATCGTTATTTTTGACTAATGATTTCATTAGTCAAAATAACGATTTATGAAGACTAAGTCAATGTCCGTAGTTTTAGAAATACATCGGATTTTGTACTTAATAGAAGGTATGAATTTCCTGAGTAAGTAGCTACCTTGGCAGTGAGTAGCTACTTACTGTCTATAATTTTAGTGAAACAGGTAAGTCTATGTAACTCACTTATCTCGCTAAGTACCAACTTTTTTTAAATGGAAAAAGGCGGCAGATGAGCAAACAGTCCACATGGTGGTAAGTGAACACTGTCACCCATGGCCATCCACGATACATACCTACCATCAGTCCAGAACGACAAATGTTGGCACGTCGCGTATACGCTGCCTTCCTTTGAAGATTTGGAGGAAGGTTTGGGAAAATGAGGAGCGTTGTAATGGGAATGGACTCCAGCATATGTCACTCATTACCGAAACATGTACGTACATTGGGGGAATAGAATAAAGTGGGAAATGCAGGACATTTCACGTTTGTCTTTTGTGAGAGAAGGGTCACTTATGTAGGTTAGATGTCTACTTCTGCTTTTCATTTCATAAAGTAATTTTACATGAAAGTGGCGATAACTGAAATCTATGTGTATTATCTATCTATACATATATCTTAGTCACTTACTGTAATTTAGCATTTCACGAGGAGCAGCCATATCGCCTGCTAAGAATTAATTTCTACATCGTGTTTCTAGCCTTTTTATGAAATTATAACACTTACTATTGTACGAGAACTTTATTTACTCATACACATATCCTTTGGTAGTAGGTGCATTGTATGTAGGTACCTACTACCCACTGTTCCTGCTTATTATGTTGACCTTGGCGCGAAATTAGATTCTGATTCTGCTTAGTACTTTGGACGTGTTCTTTTAGTGTTTTACGTGTGACGTGTGTTTTAGTGCAAAAAACACCGAAACGTTGACAACTTTTAATAGCCTTTAAATAGCGAGCTTATAATTAAATTACATGACTATTTCGAGCGTGAGTCGCAAAATGGCGGACCTTTGGTGCCTGTCACCCAAATACAAAAGCGCGTTTCTCAGGCGCTCGGAATTAGTATAAATTAGTATAGGAAGTGAGGAAATTGTGTTACTCACACTAAAGAAAAAAGCTTGTGAGAACGTCACAAAAGACGACTGGGCGAAAGTAGTTGAAACAAGAAAACAAATAATTTTGAAATGACCATGTCCGCGATATTAGGATTGATTCCATAATTGACAATAAATTTTCACAAGAGAACCTAAAGCTAACCTCAGATCAAATCAAAAGGTTGTCCTTTTGCTTTGATCTAAGAAACTAACCCACCTTTTATGCTATTATAGATTTGTTGTCCATTCAGTATTTTCTGTAGCTCATTTAATTATTGTTGGCGTTATCCGCCGACGCATCATAATATTCTTTCTTACGAAATCAGATGTCCTTAGATAAAAAATAAACTATGTATTATTTCAGAATACTAAGAAAATTTTAAAGTGTCGTAAAATGTTGTCAGAAACATACTTTTGTGCCGAAAGCAAATAGATGGCAGAAATATAAATACCTAATGCAGCTAAACTGTCAAGTCGTGATTTTTGCTGGCAGATCACATTTTTAAAAACCTTTATATAAATTATAGTGAGACGTAGGTTCGTATATGCAATTTAGTATGCACTTTTGCTTTTCTTTTCGGATTATTTTGCAGCTAACGGGATGCATACGGAATAAATCATTTGCTGTTATTAAATTTTTTGGCCGACTTGTCATTTTAATTAAATGCAGTATTTTGTTGATCGATTTATTTATCGATTATTTATTTATCCCTTGCCATGAAAAATCTATTCCAGTATTTTTAAAAATAGACAAAGTGATACTTTTCCAAACAAAAGACACGTCCGATCCCCAGGAATCATTACCGTAAGTGTTGTCTAAACGGCAACTAAAGTCGGAATTTTAATTCGATTCCAGATTTGACAATTTCAGTGTTGCAACGTTATGACAAGTACTAAATAGTAACGTTGCGAAATTATTCGATACGGAAATGGAATATTTCCGGATCGATTCTTCTCGTTTATAATTTTATTCTCGTAAACTAAGTATATCAGGAAATTAAATATTTGTGAACGGATAATTTAGTTATGACGATTAATTTTATTACGGATCTGAGAGTTTTCTTTAATAATTGTGTGTGAAATAAATAAATAAATGTGATCATGAAGGAACATGAGAAATAAAACAAATAGATGTATTATGGTAATATTTTATTTTATAAATCGTCGCCGTCATCGCTATCGCTATCGCTGTCACTTTCTGTAACATTTATTATAAATGTGTCTGTGATATTGTCAATTAACATATCTAGCCTACTCATTTTTTCCTCTTCTTTGACAACATGGGATACGCATTTAGACCATTCGGTGGCCGTAATTTTTTGAATGCCTTCCTCAAATAAATTTCTCACGTCTGTCAATTTGAAGGTTTTATTATTTTGAGCTACATGCCCCTTTACCTGAGCCCATATCAATTCGATAGGGTTCAGCTCGCAATGGTAAGGGGGCAGTCTTAAAACCGTGATCCCATGTTGTGCTGCCATTTCGTCTACAGCGTACTTATTAAAAGACTCGTTATGTGGAATCAGTTCTAAAAGCGTAGCTTTAACCATATCTGGTTCGTAATGAATATTTTTATTTAAAAGCCAGTCTTGAATGGCAGCTTTTTTCCAGCTCATTTTTGGTGCCGTTTCCAATTTTCGGGAGTGGTAAGGTGCATTATCCATCACCACAATTGAGTTTGGTCTTAATTTTGGTAAGACTCCAGCGAACCACTCCTTAAAACAAACTGCATTCATCTCATCATGGTAATCTTCACAATTTTTCTTTGCTTCAAAAATCATGAGCCCCTCTTCCAGGAAGCCTTCTTCACTACCTATATGGCTAATTATGAGACGTTTGCCTTTTCCAGATGGGTTTTTTAATCCAGTGGTCAGTCCCTCCAAAAACGCTTGCCGAGATGATGTGACTTGCTTGTCCACCCAAGTTTTTTTACAGTATGACCTTAAATCACATATAGTACATGAACATTCAATATTACTATTAAATTTAATGTAAATGTATATTAATTCAAAATGTTAGCCTTACCTGCGTTAACCCAAGTTTCATCTTGATAATATATATGTCTCCCTTCTCGTCAAAACTGACATATAGATCGCAAGTAACGCTGGCGCCATGTTATTATATCATTTCGATCAATAAGTGTGCTCTTGCGTGACCGTGCAACAAATTTAAAATTAAGATGCTTCAAAATTTTTCTGAGGGTGTCTTTGGAAACCTTGGGCATTTCTGGATTGGCATCATCGTTCATCACTTGTAAAATCTGAAATAGTAAATTTTATAATAGTTTGGAATCATTACTTATATATAAAAGATGTAGGTATAAAATAATACTGTCTGACTGATTGACTAACCTTTGCAATGGTTGGAGGTTCATTTCGGTAAAAGAACTGATGAACTATTCGTCGTATTGCGGAGAATGTAAATTCATCAATTTTATCTTTGAAACTTCGCTTTGGTCCAGTTTTTTTAGGGGGAGTTGGCGGCGCACCTTTATTTACTTCCTTCAAAACGTTACAAACAGAGCGTGAGGTTATTCCCAATATGTGAGCAACTTTGTTCATACATTCATTTTCTTCCACAACTTCAAAGGCCTCCAATTGCGCAGAAGTTTCATTTTTCACGTACTTATATGCGTAGTGGATCATTACTTTTTCAGTAACAGTGAAAGCTTTTCGTGGACGTTTTTTTCTTGGAGACAAGAAAACATCCACGTCTTTTTGTGATGTACTTGGCGGAGGATCCATTTTGATGGAAAACCAAAACAAATAGATTCACTCAAAGTTCACAAAAAACTATAAACGTAACAACAAACACAACGTAACAAAACTTTAACAAAAAATAACAAAATATCGATTCGCAATGAAACGAGATATTCGTGCAGTCAGACTAGGAGAATGAAGCCGAATGACAAGATAAACAAAATGGCGATAGCTGCACGAGCGCGCACGGGTTGCCAATACAGAAAACTATCTAGGCTCTTTTATTATAAGTTTTGTTTTTAATATAAAAAAAAATAAAAATATTAACTTTTTATAAAATAAAGCAGCGGTTACTAATTAATAAATAATTGTTATGAATAATTATGTATTTATTTAAATAAAAATCAATAATTTAGTCTTTAATTGGCACACCAATATTATGATTACATAAACATAAATCGCGATTGTTTATCGATTTTTGTGTTCATCACTACACTATTATATGTGGTATCATTATTTTACAAAATGACAGTAGCTAATGTCAAATGTGGAATCGAATTATAATTCCGACTATAAGTAACAAACAAAGCGGCTACCGCAAACCCCGAGGAACTGCACGACCTCTAAAAGAGTGGACTCTCCAACTCACTTGACCAGCGTGGTGTTTTAAGACCATACATCCCTCATGTATAAGAGAATATGCACGAGATGGACCATGTCCAGTAGTGATGACGAAAGGGCTCGGCTGGTTTCTGATTTTTTTCTATTTAATAAAAAACTTAATAATCATTGGTCTATTAGCAATTTATCTACGAACGTCATTCAAATGTTTTCGACCATATGCTACAATTCACGCAAACAATGGACTCCCTTAAACTATAGAGTTTTTTTCTCAATTCTAGAACAATGAGTTTGGATAGCTTTTGTAATAAATTATAAGAAAAGAATAGGGATAATAAATCAAGCATTGCGTAAAAGAGCTATAGAAATACATAATTTACAACGGATGATTGTCAAAAAACGTAAAAACAGGCAATACATCACATTTTTTTACTAAGGGTTTTGCCTGGATTTTAACCAATTAAAACAATTAAATGTTACCTACCCGAAACACATGCAGAAACACAATACTATAAGCACATAAATGTAGCAGAATCTGGTAAATAAAAGTAGAAACTAGAAAAACGCGGCAAATTAAAAAATATAAACTACACGACTGACTGCCAAATATTCTCCACTGTATTTAAGCGAATTTATGCGTACCTATTTATACGATTTAAATCATTGGTGTTTATTAAATAAAATTTCGTCGGAAATTCAGAATCTTTTGTCTTTAAGTTCTAGGCTTGTGCAAACGAATAGACATAATAACAAAACTATAAGATTTCTGATTCCACGAAACCTTAAAATATATGCCATAAAAATGAATACCTATTTTTCGGGCATCTTTTCGGAATGTTGTAAATAATACGTAGGGGGAGTCCGGGAGAATTGAACCGCTTTTTATTTCAAACATCATAATTTCTTTTATATAGGGTATAGAGATTCGATTATGATTATAAGCAATAGCTTAGTTATGCAGGCATAATTTCGCATCATTATTTTTTCAATATCATAATACTGTAAAAAGATATAGAGTTTTTAATAAAAAATGGGATATAAGTCAAATCTCCCCACCATCAGGGACACTTGAACCGGGGGCTGGGGAGAGTTGACCATTCTTTTTTGGGGATGAGAAAAAACATTTTAAGCTTAAATCACGAATTTATTAACGTATATATCACAAGATGAATTTACTACTAGTACTTCTTGTGAAGAAAAAAACAAAAGTTAACAATATTTCTAAACATTCCAATGTTAACAAAATTTTCAAACATTTGTATTTAGTTAACAAAATTAAACATTTTAATAATTAGACTTATTGGTCTTTCTTAACATTTTTATTTAAACTAATAACTTATTCTAATAAATTGGCATCATCGATCAGTGTCAATAATTACTTTAAATCAATAAGGTAGCCTAAAAAACTAATTCTGTTCACATTCGTGACAAATGAAATCATCGATATCTTTTGTAAGCCCTACACATATCTCATGGACATATCTACGGCATAAACGACATAGACGCATAGTCATAATTTCTTCTGACTGGCAAACGAAGCAGTACCAACGATCGTTCATGTCAGGATTTTCTTCAAAATTATTATCAGTGGAACTATCAGCGTACGAAATATCTTCGTTTTCAGACTCCGTTTTGCTGTCATCGTTCTTATTTTTACCCTTTCCAGTTTTCTTTTGAACGTATTTGTTTTTGTCGCCTTTTTGTTTTGGATCTTGTTTGGTTTTCATTATTTTCTTTCCTTTAGTTTTTCCTTGAGTCTTCTTATTTTTTGTATTAGTATAATATTCATTTTCTGATTCAGTGTCACTTTTCTCAAAAACTCTTTTCTTAATATTATTCATCTTTTGTTTTCTTATCACATCATCATCATTCTTCATAAAATTTGATTGAGTTTCCTTAAACTTCCTTTTTGATCTTTTATCGTCATCACATGTGTCATTATTAGGGTTGGACATTGGAATTTCTGTAAGACATTCACTGCTGCCATTTTCCTTCTCAGGTGTCATTGTTAATATTTTTGTTTTGCCGGGCTGGCGGCCTCGTCGAGCCATCTTTCTTGGAGGCGCTCGTGGAAATGGTCTCACCATTTCTGGAGTCACCATTTTAGCATTTGAAGAAGATTGGATTGGTGAGGTAGTGCACCGGTCAAGTGTATTTTGCTGTGTTGGTCCCGTAAGAGCAGAAGAAGAGCATTGTAAAACAATATCTTGTTTATTCTGAATCGGCGTGCCAGTATTCAAAGACTCCAATGAATCCGAACTAGCACATATGAATTTGCCGTCTTTAACAATTTCTTTTGATTTCGTAGCGTTTGAGTTTCCATGAGCAGTATCTGGAATATTCTGCGGAGACTTCCTATACAATTTCAGAATACTAGGAGATTCCAGTTCAGGAGTCGATAACTCCTGTTCAAGTTGAGACGATTCCTCAAGTTCGGCGGAGAACACAAGCTGACTTTCTAAACGCATTGGTGCGCGCTTGTTGATGCTTGTTCTTGAGGCAAATCTCTATCCGTGACAGCAGAACACAAAAAATCGTCGTCACTAAAAACTTCTGGATTAAACGGATTAATGCCAGCTTTCTGGAATCCACTTAATATGTTGCTTTGGCTTGAGACATAATCGTCTTAATGAATCCAGGAATATTGTAAATTGCAATTGTTTTGGCTGGATTGGATAACATCCAGTTGTTCATAGCCGTGTTGTATCGAGATTTAAAGGAGGAATAAACTGAAACATCAAGGGCTGTAATTTATTACTGCAGTGTGGCGGAAGAGTTAACAACGTGATCCCATTATTTTGCCCATATTATGCTTACATGACTCTCATGATTATCTAGTATTAAGAGCACGCGATTGTTCTCAGAGGCATGCGAATATTTTGCAAAATGTCCAAGGAATTTCACAAAACTTTTTGTAGTCATCCAACCACTTGGATAAGCGTCTCAGGATGACCCTTCCGGTCCTTCAGATACGAATCTTGATCTTGATACCTAACCCTTGGAAATATAAAGAAGGAAGGTATCACGTTTCCAATTGCATTGACGGCGAAACAAAGTGTTACAGTTGTTCCTCTATCTGCAGATGTGACTTGTCCGACCTGTTTAGACTTTTTACTGGCTATCACTTTTGGACATTCTTGTACAGTCGTGCAACCGGTTTCGTCACAATTGTATATATTTTGAGGCTCAAAATTATATTTCTCGCGCACCATCTTTAAATTTGTGAAAAAATCGCCGACATTTTTTTTATTAAAACTGGTGGCACGAGATAAGCTGGTGGCTTCGGGTGTTCTTAGACTTATTTCCGGATTTCTGGAAAGAAAACCGCGAAACCAATCTTTTCCGGCGGAGTTGTTCGTCGTCCAGCTTTCAGGAAACTTCTTTGAATTCACTTTTGCAAATTCAAATGCCAATTGCATTGCTTGTTTTCTGGTCAAACTGTAATGCATTTTACTACATGACAGTAAATATTTAACAAGTAGCTTTTCCTCAGAAATTGTAAATATCTGCGATTCTTTATATGGACTGTCTTTTTCTTCAAATTTATGTAATTTTTGTTCATTCAACTTATAACGTCTTAGTGTGCTTCTGTCGATTCCATACTTGATGGATGTTTTTCTAATAGAAGCGCCCTCCTTCACTTCATCTATGGCATTTTCTAATTCTCTTTTGGTATATTTTTTCCTTTTACGTGTATTTTCTAGGGGCTTATATTGGAATGGCATTATTTTCTGAAAATAAAATAAATATAAGGTTAAAACATAAAAACACAAATGAAACTACCGTTTACACCACAGAGGGAGACATGAACCACTGAACATTTCTCCCGCACGCGCCACGGTGCAAGTCTCCCGCACCCACTACTTTGACATTTAACTTTTGTCACAGAAAAAATCTTCAATTATAGAGAAAAAACACTTAGCACACGTCAAACTACAATTACCAGGCAACGTAATAGTAGTAACACACAACACGTACCTCAACAAACACGGCCGTAATCTTAAAACTACTAAAATTATAAAAAATCACTCGGCAACAACAAAAACACGTTTCAATTCCTGACAGCCGAACAAACTAGCCATCTTGCAAAATGGCGGAATACTTGTGATTGGACTCCAGCGCGTGACCAAAGACCGTATTGACGTTTCATTAGCGCGAAATTTAAATTGAATTTTAAAAGATGGTTCAACTCTCCCACCTGGGCAAGTCTCCCGGACTCCCCCTACTTATTTAATAAAATAATACGTTGTAAATAATACGTGAATCCCTTATGCACAGGATAATATGCATGAGGAGGTACGATGTGCTGCAGTGGATTCTGAAAGGCCCGATTGCATTGCAGGTGAACAGTAAAATGCCTGTTGAACTATACGGGCTGTAACAGAACCTTCCCCAAAGCTTGAAACCATGGATCCTGCTAATGATTCTGAGTTAACTGAGACACAGAGTGTAACCGATCCATTCCCGCAGCCTGAAACCATTGATTCCATTCTCCTTGAATGGACTGGAATGATTCTGAATTCATTAACATACAAATCATTAATCGCAAAAATGCAGTTTGTTTTGAGTTTTTTCTAAATTTTTCATACAGATTTGCTAAATTACGATGCCCAATAAAAATCTGTTTTTCCCAAAAAATACGTAACATTATAACTTACAAAGTAAATTGTGAGTACCTACGAAAACAAAAGCTTCATGAGTCACGTCCCTGAGAATTTTAAAATAAATCTGTTACACGTGTAATATCCACCATTCCTTACTAGGCCCACATCGCGGATTATGGCCAGATACCTTCGTCGTTATTGCATAGAGGGAGAATATGTGCCTTGTAATGAGTATATGGCAGTGGCGTGCATTTCTTATGGAACTTGATAAATGATAGTGGCCGTCTATACCTATCTATATCTTCGCCCACGCTAGCGTAGATAAATTATTAGTTAAATGGTAAGCTCTGTTTATTTTCTTATATGAAAGGCAGGCCCTTAGTCTAAGGATATCATATCTGATATTCAGTGCATCTAATAGGTCGGAGAGAAAGTCTTTTCGTATTTTGTACGTATGAAGTTGTAATCAAATCTCTTTGGTTCAAATCTCTCTATTTGTACCTGGCCGGTTGTAATACCATTAAAAGGTGACATCCTAAAAAATATCTCTCTTAAAACGAAACGAAACCGAACCATTTTTGAAACGATTGATCACGGGTGACGAGAAGTGGATCACTTACGACAAGAACGTGTGAAAAAAGATCGTGGTCAAAGCACGGACAGCCCCCAGAAACAGTGGGAAAATCCGGCTTAACGCGAAACAAGGTGATTTTGTATGTATGGTAGAATTGGAAAGGTATCGTTCATTATAAGCTTTTATCGCCCTGGGAAACTATTGATTCTGACCTCTACTGCCAGCAACTGATGAGATTAAAGCAAGCGGCAAAACTGATGAGACAAAACGGCCTGAGCTGATAAACGGAAAGGGTGTGATCTTTCACCATGATAACGCCAGGCCACACACATCTTTAGACACTGAAAAATTGAGCAAGCTTGGCTGGAAAGTGTTGATGCATCCACTGTATAACCCTGACCTAGCCCCCTTTAGATTTCGGTTTGTTTCGGTCAATTCGGAACTCTTTAAGTAGCGTAAGGTTGACATCAAGAGACTATCAAAACTACTTGTCGCAATTTTTTGGTCAAAAATCCCAGAATTTCGACAGCAATGACACTATCTACAAGATGGCAACAAGTTATCGATCAAAAAATTAAAGTAAAAAAAATGTTTTTAATTTCTATAGAAAATACGAAGAAACTTTCTCCTAGACCCATTATTTCATATTACAAACGGATCAAACTCTATCTACACATTTTACTTCCTAAAAATCGTGAAACACGAATTTCTGTGCGCCATTTTCATCCACCACTTTCAACACGCCTTCAGATACCAATTGGAAGTGATTCAAGGATGCCTTTTCATTCATTAGTTTTATATAAAAGTGATTTACGACTTATTTGGAATAAAAGTGTTGTCCGAATTGTCCCGTCATGGTGGCCTTACGGTTTTCACTCTGCTATTATTTCAAATAAAGTATGTTTCCTAAACAAGATGTTGGGGTTCTCTCATTGTTCTCTATACTTTTGTTAACACTTTTTGCCGTTACCTTGTGATTTTTAATAGATAGTTTCACAATGTTACATTTTAGTCAAGTGTAAATAATTTTGAGTGACAGATTTATGCACTTTATGTAGGTACATAGACCGTCGTCCACGAAGAATTATAATAGATATTGTCCTAACTGCATAAACTAACTTTTATTTATGATGCATTCCATTTTGTTTATAGTATAACTGAGAACAAGAAATGTTAGTTGTAAAAACTAAAGAACAGAATGAACAATAACTTAATTCCAATCGGGAGACTGTTGACGGATTATGTTATCTCTGCTTGTACGAGGGTTCAGTACATAATACCGAAAATTAAATGGTCGATTAACCATAGGTCAACAACGAATGTTCGAGAGATATCATTGTCGAAATGTCAATACGTCGATGAATCGCTAGGTCTACAGGTTAAACGTCGATGGATTATTAAGTATTAAACCCCTTGTTCGAGTATATCCGCTTTAATGTCTGAAAGTTAGTTTTCTTAAATAGAACATACATTAATGCAGTGGTCGTTAAACTTTTTTTTGTCTATAACCAATAGAGACAATGGGGGATGGCATCTGGGGTTGCATACATCCATCCTTACCTTTTACATAAAGATATAGCAATATTTGTTTGTTTATTAGTTTTAAACCCTTTCACGCATCAATAGGTGTATGGATGGTGTAATTTAGACACATAACAGTAAGATAAGCCATTGAATAAATACAAGTTGACGATAGCGCAGCGCAGCCTACTGTCCGTGCGTCCCAATGACTGTACCCAGCGAATGTCCAGCTCAGCTTTAGCTGCCTACCTGCGAACACACACAGCGCTGAAACACACACAAATCAAACAGAAATAGGAATGCGAGTACAATTTGGTGTAAGTATACCTATATAATGCAAATAATAATATAAATACACAAATAAAGTTATATTTTATTATACAAACACGTATTGCATACATAATACTATAAAACATAAACAATTCACAAGAGAACAGAAAACATAATGGAGTGCTGAAAGTAGGGCATAAATTATCTAACTCACAAAATATCTATACAAATATATAAAATATCCAGGGCATCGAAGCAGTCTTAAAACATCTTTTATTGGGTACTTTCCTAATGTCAGTGGGAAGCGCATTCCAGAGAGCATTTATGTACATATGACACTGCCAGAGAGTAACTGATTGATGAAATGCGAAGGAGTTGGAAATGAAGCTAGTTTTCCCATATTCAATCCTGCAATAGAATAAATAAGTCACTAATAATTTTTGTCTTTGTCTTTGAATATTGAACGCCGCGGAGACCGGTAGGCCACGGAAGGATGTTCGTTTGAGCAGTGTTGAAAATTACATTTCCTTCAATTTTTCATGTTGGTGTTTTATTGTTCTAAACAATTTGGTAGATAATACAGCATTTAACACTAAAATTAATATTTGACACACATGGCACATCGGTGTCCCCAGCGGCTCCGTGGTACGAAAATCCGTGTTAACTTCTGCAATGGCCGCGGGTGTCATGATGTGACTTACGCCTTTGTTATCTTTTCCGCGCTTGCGTATCTCTCTCACGGGTTCGCGGTTCATTTTAGAAAGCAAGTATTGAAAAATCTATGAAATAAGACAGATGCACCTTTAGAGGATCAAATACCGAAAAGATAACAAACAGAACAATCTATCAACAATCTTACAAGGGATATATGCAGCGGTTAAAGAAAGTACGATTAGTTACCTACTTATTCCGAACTCCGAAATCTAGCCGAACAAACTATACCTTTGCTTACCCTACTCGTATCTCAATGAAACCCACAGTTCAAATTAATTGTGTACAATGTTTGGTTTGATGCATCACATTATTTTTTATCATCACCTACTTTTGTTATTGTCTTTGATTTTTTTTAATTATATTTTTGGTAGGTCTCGAAAATAATTTACTTGGGACTCAGTACCTTACCTACTAATAATTTCCAATACTAAAGTTTTATTTTGGTTTTGTGATATGTTCACAAGGGAATAGAGAAGTACAAGATATTTTGTTTAATATTCGTTTTTTAGAATTATTATTTTATTTTAATTTAATTTCTTTTTTTTGTGAATTTTATAATACGCATTCAATCCACATAAATATTACCTACTTTATTCATCATTTTTAAATAAGTAGGTATATTACCTAAATGGAAATGTTTTTGTTGTAAAACTAGAGAAGTTTTGATCTAAAGTTCGAAATCTATACTTGCGATAATTAGACAGTGGAAGTAGATTTTGCGACAAATTATACTTACAATTACCGGCCGAAAGTAATAAATACACATCGGCCTTTAGAAAGACACTATCGGCTAACTTTAGTTTTATAGAACGTCGCCTCTGTCGTGTGCCGTTACAAGAGAGACGACGTTCTACAAAACCTAAGCTGGCTGATTATATATGAGTTGAACATTCTGCCATTTTAGGATGAAACAAAAACAAAGTGTGACATGGTTAAAAACGTCGTCAAGAAACTTCATATTTTTTTTTTGCTTTAATATTTTTAAGAACCAAGCTAACCCAACATTCTACAGGACCGTATAAGTCATTTTACTAACCATTTTACTTGATATCTGTGCTCCACTGCTTGCAACAAATGTTTTAATAGAGGCTTCAACGCGGCTCACCGATGTCCCCAACGGCCTGAATGGTTCAACGACTAACTGATGGCTCACCCGTGTCCCCAATGGCTCGAACGAAACAACTACTGTTTTTTGCTCGGCATTCAGTGTGTAAGAATACTTAACCAATACTTTTATGTACTTCAATTATTTTTTTCCAGGAGATCTATTTCTCTTGCCTGAGAAACAGGTGATAAAGTTCAGATACAGTTGCGTATCGTTTTTTTTTAATTTACGGCAATAGTTTGATATGGAAATTAATGCCAGAATTATGTCCATGTAAAATATAAAATTATCGAAATTAAAATCTTCCTTGTGGATCAAAGAGGCTGAAAAGAAGAAGGGCAGTCACAAGCAGCTGCCTCCCCACATGAAGTGAAGGGATCTGTATGAAAAGTTTCTTAGCTAACGCCATTATCAAGAGTCGTAACCGCCAGTGTTCACAGAAGACTATATCTACCTACGTACGTAGTTTGAAGAAAAAGAAATAGGTGGCTATAGTGGCTGCAGAGCGGTCAGTTCATTTTACAATATGAATTCTTCTGGGATAATGTTGCTATGTGGGACTAAGCATTTTTTCGTTTGATCGTTTATTTCTGTGGTAACAGCAGCTGCGTCGTCACAATAGCGGAGTGAAGCGTCCTCGGTGTAAGTTCAATTCAACTCTGCGGTGGTCTACGACCACACGTTGTGATCTCACGCGCGCTGCACGCGCCAACGTTCAGTCGGCAAAAGCGACGGGTTAACAGTAAGTATACGATAGGTAGGTATAACGTGTGACTGTAATAATATAAAAGCTGAAATTAGGTTGTTCTGTATCGAGAGTGCGATCGATTCTAACAATTTTTACAATATTTTTTTTTCATAACTCGTTCATTTCTAGTATAAGGTACCTTTCGTTTATTCTACGCGCAGTTACGCAAAACAAATACACTCATTGCGAAATATTATGCTGAGTTGGTGCCGATTGGCACAACAATTTTTCCTTTTTGTTTTCTAATTGCCTTTTAATTGTATTTTCATAAATGTTGATGTCAATAAAATACTTTTCTTTCTTTCTTTTATTGCAACTACTGCAAGTCATTACCCTGCACTGAGTAATTTATTTCATTTTATTTGAACATATAGGGTAAGGTTGCTTTAGTCGTACCACAGCCTAAGTCGTACTCCAATAATATCTGATCTCATGTTAATAATAAATGACATCTAATGGTGTAAATTTGAACTATTTAGTCGTGCGAGTAAACAACAACAAGTGGGCGGCCTGCCGGCTATCGTGGCAGAAAAAATATTAAAAAGTAAGTTTTGTTACTGTTTTCATTAAAATTTCTCGCTCATTTGTAAGCCATTCCAAAAAAGAATATGATGATACAGTAATTTTTTTGATTCATGTCTATTTTCGTAGTATTTTGCCATTCATTTAAGCTTAATCAAACGGTAGAATATTTTTCGGTTATGTCAGTGATTTTGGTTTAAAACTTTGAAGGTCTCGCGGCTTAAATCGTACCTGCGGACAATTCGTTACTCGTACCGGTACGACTTAGGCATTGATGTAATATTTTTCCTAATTCACAATTATTTTTTCAGCTGATCAATAGAAAATTATGACGAAAAGAATTTACAATACTTGGAAGCAAGAGGATATGGATGAAGCTTTACTGAAACATCGGAATGGTGAAATTGCATTTAATGAAGCATGTAGAAGATATAACATACCAAAGCCTACACTACGACGCCATTTGAAGGGTTTGAATAAAAGAACTAAATTTGGAAGACCGAATGATATGACAGCAGACATGGAAGATGAATTAGCACAGCATGTAATTAATTTAGTCTAGTTTCTTTGGATTAACTATTACTGATTTAAGGAAGCTTGCTTACCAACTTGCTGAAAAATATCAATTACCTCATCGCTTCAACAAGGAAAAAAAAATAGCGGGCAAAAAATGGTTTTACAGGTTTATGAAAGACCATCCTACTTTGTCCTTGCGTGTTCCGGAGGCAACATCGATGGCAAGAAGTAAGGGTTTTAATAAAGAGCGTGTTTATAAGTTTTTTGATAAGTATGAAGAAATACTGGATAAACACAAGTTTACTGCCGAGCGAATATACAATATGGATGAAACTGCATTATCCACCGTCCACAAACCTTTCAAAGTCATTGCTCAAAAAGGCAAACACCAAGTGGGTGCAATCACAAGCGGAGAAAGGGGTCTAACTATGACAGGTATATGTGCGATGAATGCAGCAGGCGAATTCATTCCACCTATGTTGATATTTAAGCGCAGCAGAATGAATGACATATTAAAAAAAGGAGCTCCGCCAAACACAGCATTTGGATGCTCGAAATATGGATGGATAACATCGGAACTATTTGTCCAATGGCTAGAACATTTTATAAAATATACTAAATTAGAAAAAAGCAACCAAAAACAAATGTTACTTTTACTGGATGGTCATAGCACACATACCAAAAATTTAGAAGCTATTCAGCTGGCTCGTGATTACGGTATAATCATGTTATCATTTCCTGCTCACACAACACATCGACTACAGCCATTAGACATATCATTCTTTAAATCACTAAAAAACAACTACAATGAAGCGGCATTTTCTTGGCTACGCTCAAATCCTGGCAGTGTTATAAAACAGGCTAACATTGCAGAACTTCTTGGTAATGCATACCCTAGATCGGTTCGTATGGACATATCACTAAATGGGTTTAGAGCAACAGGCTTATGGCCATGTGATAGAAATGTCATCAAAGAAGAGGATTTTGTAGCTTCTGTACATATTATTGAACAATCAGACCAAGAATCCGCTGATGCAACTGAAGCAACAGCGCGACCCAGAATTACATTGTCACCGGCCAGAGTTGCATTGCCACCCAGAGTCGTGACGCCACCAAAAATGGCAACGCCACCTAGGATTGCAACACCACTCAATGTCCCACCCGGACCTTCAACAATGTCTCAAGAATCTGCACCTGAACACAATATTGCAACAGTTGATGATATTAATAGTCAACAAATAAAGTCTTACTTGAACACTTTATCTCCTGTCCCTTGTATAACAACAGTTATCAAGAAAATGAAGAATGGGACTGAGGCAACAATAGAATTAACCTCAACTCCCTATAAACATGAAATAGAAGCCAAAGAAAAGGCAAATAAAAGGAAGAAACCTATACTGGACTTAAAACAAGTTAGAATACAAAAAGGGATGCAGAAAACTATAAAAAAAAGAAAGATAGTTAAAAAATGTAACAAAGATAAAAAACAAAAGACAAAGAAACTTGGTTATGCCAACTATGTAATGAAGATCGTGAAGAAAACATGATCCAGTGTATTAAATGTAAGGGTTGGGTACATGACCTATGTGCTGGCGTGGAAAGAAAGATAAACGAATATATTTGTGATATCTGTGTTCAAACCAATTGATTTTCTATATGGTATGCCAAATAATTATTTCTTAAGAATTTATATTTTGTTTCGTATGTAGGTACTATAATTTACAAATAATTTTAACTTTGAAGACTGTGATGATTCCTTAGAGAAGAAAAATGTGACTTGATTTCCTAAGAAAATATGTGTTTGTAGTTTTTAATTGTTATTATGACTTCTTATGTTCTTCTATAAATTTATGATGTCGTCGCTAACGCCTTATTCTAAGTACGACTTAGGCTATAGGAGGTACGAATTAGGCTATAGGAGGTACGAATTAGGCAACCGGGTGCCTAAATCGTACCGAAGGTACTTTTTCGAAAGACGTTCAAATGACTATTATCATAAAAGATTTTTGTAGGTTTATGAAAGCGGGTTAATAGCTTAATAAATAAAGCTCCAGAGGACGCAACAAATTTTGTTTAATTTAAATTACCTTAAAAATTACAGTAATTTTCCCTTAGGGGGTACGACTTGAGCAACCTTACCCTAATTCAGAATCTTATTCCATAGCAATGACCACTACGAAAATTTTATATCGAAGAGCAAAACTTTATATGTTTGTATTAGGGCCTGACCTATGAATTTGCCGTTTGTACATAGTGGTCACTTTGAACTTAGTTATCTTGCATTTGACTCGGAATTCCAAATTCAAATTAATTTCAATTTAAAACTATGACATTCTTTTTCAAAATCAGTTATTCATTCGTATTTTCGTCAAACGACTTTTTGCTTAGATATCGTTGTATTTGCGAACATGGTGTAATGTACCTAGCACATTACTCACCTAGCGCATTACTCAACAAAGTAACATTCCTAAAGGTCGTTATTAGTCGATCATTATTAATTGACATTCATTACCTAATTGAAGTGAAACCAATAAATATGTTGTTAATTGTCGCTAAACTGAAAGTTGTATTGTAATAACGCAAATGACGTATTTTCCTAATGGTATCTTGTATGTATATAAGAACACGGAAATCTAATATTACTCACTTAATATTTCACATTCAACATCTAACGTTGTAAGATACATTATTATAAATAAATTGTGTAAAGCAACTTGTGATTTTACTTCTACTGGTGGAGGCACATCACATTTCTGGCGCAGTCGCGGTAGGATTCGTTTCTACGACCAACTACAGGGTCAACGAGTCCAGAACCTATAATTCGAAGTTCTTCGGGTCGTCACCAGCCACTAACGGGCCATTTTGAAGACATCCGGGGAAGAAAAGTGTCAGCATCGCCGCAAGAAGGACAAGTAAGCTCTACTATACAATTTATATATGTATCCCGACATAAAAGATTTAAAGGAAAACTCTAAATTAGAAGAAAAAACTAACTCAACAAAAATGTCAATCTCTCTCGAAATAGCAGAGAGAATGTTAATCAAATTCGATGGACAAAAGAGTAAACTTTTCGAATTTATCGATAACAGCGACAAGGCTATGAAACTTGTCAAACCAGAACTTAAAGATACATTATTTGCGATCATTGAAACACGCATTACGGATAAGGCTAGAGCTATAGTCAGGAACAGGGAATTCCTAAACTGGGAATCTTTAAAACAACATCTCCTCGACGCGTATTCAGAAAGAAGAACGCTAGGACAATGGCAATTAGAACTAAATTCTTGTCGTCAAATAAATAAAGAATCAGTAATGTGTTTCGCTAACAGAGTTGAATCGTGTTATATTAAAGTCATTAATGCTTTAGATATTAGGTTGGACAAAATAAGCAGGGAAGCCTGTGTAAATCTAATAAAAAATGAAGCTTTGAGTGTATTTATTAATGGGTTGAATAAGGAGCTGGCAATATTAGTTAAATCACAACGGCCAGATTCTCTTGAATCCGCTATAGGTATCGCTCTTACTGAAGAACAACAATTAAAAAGTAAAATCGAAACCGCTAAATTCCAGAATAATAGCAATTATAGTAGTCAAATATTTCACACTAATATGTTTTGTAAATATTGCAAAAAGAACAACCATTCAATTGAAAATTGTTATAAGCTTAAAAATAAAAATTCTTATAAAATACACACAAAAGAAGACCATAATAACTATAAAAAGACGTTTTCAAATAATTTTAATAAAAAATATTCTTCCAGTAAACAACAGCCGGACAGAGGTAATTTAAACTCGCAAAACCCTCAGCAACCGGCTGGGTCTGGGGGAAAAATCAATTTAATAACAGCCGGGTCTATGCTTTAAATATTAACGCAGTTACTACCTTTATTACTTTAAAATTACGCCAAACTAACGAACCGATTAACCTCTTGATCGATACAGGTGCTAATATTTCTCTGATAAAAGTAGACAAACTAAAATATGAAACTCCCGTACACATCGATCATACGCTTTTTTTAAAAGGAATTGATAACGTTGACACGCACACTAGAACGCTTGGTTATTCTTACTTGGATATAGAATTACCTGACAAATCTTATAATACTTTAATGCATATAGTTAGAAAAGATTTCCCTATTAATTTCGATGGTATATTAGGCAATGACATTTTAAAAGGTTTCAATGCTACCATCGACTTTGAAAGTAATCTTTTGCTATTTGATGGTCACGTTATACCCTTAGAACACATAGAAACGTCAAACGAACCTCCTGAAAAGAGTAATTCGGCCTTCGGGGCCACTCAAACTCAGTGTAGCGACGTCCGATACAAAGAAGTGGTTAAAACATCACTTATCCCAAAAACTCCCGCATTAAAGGCACCCGTGCCAGAGACACTCGTGTCCAAAAATTCTTTTAATGAGAATAATTTTATTAAAAGTTCTAATGATATTTCCATTAAGGAATTATTTTGTAAAATTCCCATTGAGGATTCTATAACTCCCGTTGAGGATTCTAAATATTTAAATCATCTTGATATTCCCACCAAGGATTCTGTTGAAAATTGTAGAAGTTCTATAGGTTCAAAACCTAGTGTCCTTAATGAAAACATTTTGCTAAAGCCACGTTGTGAACAAATTGTTATTTTTCATATAAAAAATTTTGATTCCGATGTAGGAATTATTAACAAAAAGGAGATAAAAAGTGGCGTATTCATTGCGGATAGCCTTGTCAAGGTATCCAATGGTAAAATAACGAATAATAACGAAGTTCATTTGAATAATATTGAATTAGATATCGAAAAATTGGACGAAAGTTTTAAAAATAAATTAAATACTTGTACCATACATACGGTCACCAAGGAAAATTATGATTCAAATCGAATCAAAATAATAAAGTCCAAATTACGTACTTCACATTTAAATATTGAAGAAAAAGAATCTTTAGAAAGAATTTGCATAGATTTTAATCATATATTTTATGTAGAAGGAGATAATTTAAGCAGTTGTGATGCTCTTTATCATTATATTCCTACTAAGGAAGATTGTCCACCAATAAATGTAAAATCTTACCGTTATCCTCAAATACACAAAGAGGAAGTTGAAAAACAAATTAATAAAATGTTACAACAGAAAATTATAGAGCCGTCAACATCTCCTTGGAATTCGCCAGTTTGGGTGGTTCCAAAGAAAATAGACGCCTCAGGCGAAAAGAAATGGCGATTAGTTATTGATTACAGAAAGCTTAACGAAGTAACTGTTGGTGATAGTTATCCTCTACCCAACATTACTGATATTCTCGAACAGTTAGGACATTCGAAATATTTTACCACACTAGATTTAACTTCTGGGTTCCACCAAATTAAGATGGCCCCAGAAGATGCATCTAAAACAGCTTTTTCAGTACCTTCAGGTCACTATCAGTATCTTAGGATGCCATTCGGGTTAAAAAATGCACCCGCAACCTTTCAAAGACTAATGAACAGTGTCTTAGCAGGTATTCAAAATTATAGATGTTTTGTCTATCTAGATGATATAATTATACACGCTGATTCACTAAAACAACATAACGAGAGATTAATTGAAGTTTTTGAAAGACTAGACAAATTTAAACTCAAGATTCAACTTGATAAATGCGAGTTTATGCATAAACAAGTTTTATATTTAGGACACTTAATAACTAATGAAGGCATCAAACCAGATCCAAAGAAAGTTGAAGTAATTAATAATTACCCAATGCCTAAAAACCAAAGGGATATAAAAGGTTTCCTTGGATTTGTTGGATATTATAGAAGATTTATTAAAGATTTTGCACAAATCGCTAGACCACTTACAATGTTATTAAAGAAAGATGTGGAATTTAAATGGACTAGTAGTCAACAAGAATCTTTCGAGAAATTAAAAAATACATTAATGTCTAAACCAATTTTACAATATCCTGATTTTACTCAAGAATTTGTTTTAACAACCGATGCTAGCGGATATGCTATCGGTTCTGTTTTATCTCAAGGTTATCCACCTAATGACTTACCGGTCGCTTACGCTAGTAGAACTCTGAATCATGCTGAATCAAATTATTCAACAACAGAGAGAGAACTTCTAGCAATTGTGTGGAGTGTTAAACACTTTCGACCTTATCTTTATGGTAGAAAATTTAAAATCTACACCGATCACAGACCATTAACTTGGCTTTTTAATGCCAAAGATCCAAGCTCACGTTTGGTTAGATGGAGACTTTTATTAGAAGATTTTGATTTCGAAATAATCTATAAAGAAGGTAGATTAAATAACGCTGCCGATGCTCTAAGCAGAATAAATAATATTAATCCTGTTACGGAAACATACTCAAAATTTTTAAACGACTTTAACAAAAAGATCATCTTGAATAATAATATAGAAGAAACAAATGACAGTTTAACAAACTCTCTTAATGGTAATATCTGCATTCCAATACCATGTGACTTAGAGTATACTGAAACCTATCAAAAGGAATTAGTAACTAAATTTAATCATTTAAAGGAAATAAAACCAAAAAATTTAGATATTAACGATATAATTATAAAACAAGAAAACGACAGTTATATATACTACATGTGCACTAAACAGCAATACTGGGACAAAATGAATTATGAAGATTTATTTAAATGTCTCATAAAAGTGAAGGATCACTTACTCCAAAATAAAGGGGGAGAGTGTGAGTTAAAAATCCCAAAACTTGAAGACAAATATGATAAACTAAATTGGCCAAAAATAAGATGTATGTTAAGATACATATTTAGAAATACAAAAATTAAAATAATAATTTATCTTAATCTAAAACTTAACCCAAATATTGATGAAATTCCTAAAATTCTTGAAGAAAATCATTCTAATCCAGTCGGAGGGCACTCTGGTTTCCATAAAACCTACAAAAGAATAAAAGAATTATACAAATGGCCCAACATGAAAAGTGATATAAAGAAATTTATTAAATCCTGTGTATCATGTCAGAAAAATAAACTAGTAAGAAAGAAAAATAAAATTCCAATGGAACTAACAACTACGTCTTCTTATCCTTTCGAAAGAGTTGCATTAGATATCGTAGGTCCTTTGCCACTCACCGAAAATGGAAATAAATATATATTGACCTTGCAGGATGACCTTACCAAATTTTCACAAGCCTATGTTATTCCAAATCATGAGGCTCTTACAATTGCAAAAATATTTGTATCTCAATTTATTTGTAAATTCGGAATACCAACGTCTATTTTAACAGACCAAGGTCCGGATTTTACCTCGTCTCTTTTAAAAAATGTTGCTAAACTCTTTAAAATTAAACAATTACAATGTTCTGCATATCATCCACAGAGTAACGGAGCATTAGAAAGATCTCATCTAACTTTAGCAGACTACTTAAAACATTACATTAATGATAAACAAACAGACTGGGATAATTGGATAGATTTTGCCATGTTTTCTTACAATACATCTATTCATACTTCAACAAATTTTATGCCTTTTGAACTTATATTCGGTTGTAAACCTAACCTTCCATCCAGTTTAACATGCAAACCAGAATTTAAATACACTTATGACGATTATGTCGATGAATTAAAAATGAAACTTCAAAAAAGTCATGAAATAGCTAAAGAGAATATTTTAAAATCTAAAAATAAAAATAAACAATATTATGATAAAGTAATTAAAGAAGTTAGCCTTAACGTAGGAGACAGAGTATATTTACAAAATGATTCTAAAATTAAAGGTAAAAGTAAGAAATTAAGTCCTAATTATGAGGGACCTTATGAAGTCGTAAAAATTAATTCAAGATGTAACACAACCATTAAAGTTAAAAACAAAACTAAAGTTGTCCATAACAATAAACTTAAATTAGCATATTAAATTGTTACAGAATGATTCGGGCGCTGCTCATCATACTGTATTATGCAACTATCTCAGAAGGTAGAAATGTCAATAGTGACGTCGAGATATATCCCTTAACAAAGGCTAATGCCGGGATCTTCTTCGATTCCATCGGTAAAAGTTTATATTATGAAAGTAATTGGAGATTAGTGACAAAAATTGATATTAGCGACTTTGATAATAAAATTGGTATGATCGAAAATGTATACGTTCAAACAAGTCATTTATGTAAAGAAAAGTTTTTTAAAAACATTTTCAGTTTGCAAATCTTCTATGAAACTTATTGAGAAATTAATACCATCTCTAAAACATAGAGAGGAAGCTTTAAAAGACCTTATTGGTCACCAAAGACAAAAACGTGGTTGGTTCAATGGAATAGGAGCAGTTTTTAAAACCGTTTTTGGTACTTTAGATGCCGATGATGCACAATATTATGAAAATGCAATTGAATCCACACAAAAGGATAAAACTGAGTTTTTAAAGATATTAAAACAACAGACACAAGTTGTTCAAAGTACTATAATAAATTTTAATGCTTCTATCACTAATTATGAAAAGAATTTAGCGATTTTTAATAGTAACATTAAGAAATTAGACAACTTCACTAAAACGACTAACGAGGCTGTTTTTGCTATTGAACAACAACAAGTCATGGAGGAACACTTATCATTACTAATTTTATTAATTAATGAAGTAGATAAGGAATTCTCAAGCGTAATAAATGCAGTTCTCTTTGCTAAAACAGGATTGCTGCATCCAGGAATAATATCTCCTAGAATTTTTCTTGAAGAATTAGAGAAAATTATACCTCATTTACCGACAAATACTAAATTTCCTGTCGAATTACAATTAAACGAAATGCACAAGCTCGAAACTGTGTTAAAAATTAATGCATTTGTGTATAATAACAAATTGATTTTTGTTATTTTGATTCCATTAGTATTTAATGAAAAATTTGACACTTATAAACTCATAAGTTTGCCCGTACATAAAAATGATGATTACTATTCTTTTATACTTCCTGAGGAAAACACTCAATTCTTATCTATATCTGAAAATAGAATGTACTATATTAGTATGTCAGACTTAGATCTTTGCCAAGACCTTTCTGAAACTTTAAAATTGTGTTTAAACAAGGGAGTAATCTTTTCAACACATGCGCGACCTTCATGTGAGGTAGGAATTCTGTTAAACCATTTAGATAATGCTAATATTTGTAACATACGTGTTACACGAGTTCTTAGTGAAATGTTCTTTAAATTAAATTCATATAATCAATGGCTTTTCGTTTCACCTAAACCAACTGTAGCAACGGTCAAATGTGAGAACTCTCATCCTAAAGACATTACACTTGTAGGAAATGGAATTTTAAATTCCAATAAAAACTGCAAAATATTCACAGCAAGTATGGTCATAACCACATACGATAATAACAATGAAAACACTATAGATATTTCAGTATTTCCTACGTTCGATATAAACGATTGCATAAAAACTAAAGAGTTCAACTTAACTAAAATAAACTTGGTTCCTTTAGAAAGCTATAAATTGGATCACGAATCATTAAAACTCACAAGTCATAAATTAGATGAAATTGAAACTCTAACAGAAAATTTTGAAAAGACAAACACATTATATAACAGGATAATAGGAAATGGAATATTCGCATATATTTTAATATCAATATTAAAATTAACAATAATTTATATTTTAGTCCGGAATGGTTGGACACTTCTAAAATATTTATGGAGAAATTACATTCGTAATGATCGCGATCGTTCGTGTTGTTCAAAGATAACTAATTGCATCACTTTCAATGTAAGAAGCGGTCATGATTATAACAGTACACCATCCGCTCCAGAAGATGTCGAACTTCAACCCATTAATGAACCTCCAAATGTTATTACACCTAGGCGAAGTGTCAGATTAGCTAGTAAACTAAAAACATAATATGTACTTGTATGAAATGTAAATTTGTGGATACTCTTGTAAAAGTCAATAAATCAATGTTTTGTAATTTACATTAGTATATTTGTATTTCCCTGTATGTTGTAAATCAAGTAAAATATGATATAATTTGAATTAAGGATTTATCATTTTTTATAATTGTTTATATATGATAGTCGTAAGATGATTAATATAATGTACTCATACTAGACCATAGTTAAGAATAATCCATAAATGTAATAATATATGTAAATTGATGATTATGTTATGATTAAGTATAACCCTAAAAATTGTTTGGAAATTGAATTTGTATCTGATTACCCATCATAAGGTAAATTGTAATTATTATTGTAGTTTAGAATTACGTGTTATGAATTCTGTGTTCTTGTACGATTCACTATGTGAAAAAAAAAAAATATTTGAAATGTTCACTACAATTCTGTAAAATAATTTGAAAAATTATTTTCCCTAGGGGGAAGGTGTAATGTACCTAGCACATTACTCACCTAGCGCATTACTCAACAAAGTAACATTCCTAAAGGTCGTTATTAGTCGATCATTATTAATTGACATTCATTACCTAATTGAAGTGAAACCAATAAATATGTTGTTAATTGTCGCTAAACTGAAAGTTGTATTGTAATAACGCAAATGACGTATTTTCCTAATGGTATCTTGTATGTATATAAGAACACGGAAATCTAATATTACTCACTTAATATTTCACATTCAACATCTAACGTTGTAAGATACATTATTATAAATAAATTGTGTAAAGCAACTTGTGATTTTACTTCTACTGGTGGAGGCACATCACAATGGGAAAGTAAAAATTCGCGTCATTTTCGTATATGAGTTCCATCGTGGCAGCGACGCAGCACCGACGACACTCAATATCAACGATGTGTACGGACTAAACACCGCCGCAAACGAACGCACGGTACGTTTTTAGTTTGATCGTTTCCGTTCTGGAAATTTCGACATCGAGAACAAGCCCCGTGGACTACCGGAGACTAAAATCGATAATGACGACTTGAAAGCAACAGCGGATTCATCTCAAACCACGTATGATCGGCGTAAGTGACAAATCGATATTGATTCATCGGGAATCAAATTGGGAAAGTGAAGAAGCTCGTAAAGTGGGTACCGTATGGACTAAATGAAAGTCACTTTGCCTTTTTTTCGGAATGGCTAAATAATACTTGTGGCCCTAATGGCCTTTCAAGAGTCACCGGACATGTATGGTTTAGGGCGAGCGCAGAAGTCGGTCAATCAGGAGCCAAGCTGGCAAGCTGGGTTCCCAAAGTATTATTTATTTTGCTGAAATGCTACAAAAGTGAAGGGATTCTGAATCCTACTGTCACTTGTGATGAGAAGTGGATCCTGTATGATAATCGTAAACGTTCGTCACAATGGTTGCACCCAGAAGACACAGCCAAACAATGTCCCAATCGTAAACTGAGTCCAAAGATGCTCATGGTGACTGTATGGTCATGTGCCGATATTATCCACTACAGCTTCTTGAGATTTGGCACAATAATTAATGCAGATGTGTACAGTGAAGAACTGCAAACGATGATGGACAAGCTCGCTATCAAACAATCGAAACTGGTCAATCGCTCTAGTCAATCGTCTACTGCTTCTCCATGATAACGCTCGCCCACACACTGCACGACAGACAGTCTCAAAGTTACAGGAGCTTCAACTGGAAACGTTCTGTCACCCACCGCACTCGTCAGACCTTGCCCCTACTGATTTCCATTTCTTTGGAACTTTGATAACTTTCTACGGAAGAAAAGAATCAACTTCGACGAGGCAGTACAAAACGCCTTCAGAGAATTCATCGATTCCCATCCCCAAGAGTAAGTGCTTATAGCAGAGGCATCAATCAACTTCCATTAAAATGGCAAAAGTGCATTGATAATAATGGACAAAACTGCGATTAAATACATGTATAAGCTTTGTTCGCGGTAAGGATTCAGAACTAATTCGGAACTAGTACTGAACTAATTTGGAATCGTAGTAGAGCGCATGCTCGGTTATAGACCGATTCGTGATTTTTATTTCCGCGAACGATTTCGGAACCAAACTGCGTACGATCTACTGTCATCGGCAGTGTTACCAACTCTCAAAAATATTTATCCCTAAAGCTTAAGTCAAAAACCCCCAAAATCGCCCCAATTACTTAGAAATCCCCCTAAAAAAATATATAATAAAAGAAAAAATATAAATTACAAAAATGCAATGAAATTTCTTTACCTTTTAAATATGGATCTGTTTCCCAAATCTACGTGTACTTCTGACTGTACATTTTTTTATTTTTAGTTTCTTTAGGCATCATTAACAAATTGCTTGTCGGCACAGCAGTACAACAACAAAATCCAATTAAACAAGTAAACAATAATCAACGTACATATGTATTTCCAGTAAGCATAGGCACAATAACCACCAGTCACCACAGAGTAGTTGTAATATATTTGTACTAGATGTCGTTAAGTCGCTAGGTCAACAAATAAATATGATTAGCTATTATAGTTTGGATTGTCCCAGGGCCTATACTTTCACATAATATATGAAAAATATATATTCAAAAAAATATATGAAGAGTCAAAAAATCCGCAATAATACCCCTAAAAATATAAAACCCCTAAAAAAAATCCATCCCACTTATTTACCCCCTAAATTTGGGGGGAAAACCCCTAAGTTGGCAAGTATTTAAGTGGACCCACCAAAACACATTACTCTTATTAGAGTATTATATAAACTTATTTATATAAACAACAAACAAAACTAACCATATTTTATTTAACCCTTAATAAATTAATGAAATTTATATTTTATTTAACTATTTAACCAGTTTATTAGTTTCTAACCAACTGAATATAGCCGCAGCATATATGTCAAATGTCGTTAGGTAAAAACTGCGCATGTCTGGAACTACGGATTCTTGCCAAAGTTATAGAACTGATAGAACCGATTCTGAACCGATCCTGAATTGAGTTCGACGGTTCCGCGAACACAGAACTGTAACTAGAAATTCTGAATTGTGTGTTCCGCGAACGGCATTATTTGAACTGCGCATGCGTATAGTTCCGAATCAGTTCTGAATCCTTACCGCGAACGAAGCTATAATTTTCATCAAAAAAACTATTTTATAGGTAGGGAGGGACTTTTTGATGTATTCCTTCAAATATTTTTATTTTTCACTAGAACGGTTTTATATAGATGACGTGTTGACATGTTTCAGGTTTTGCATTATTTCAATGACAAGTTGTGTAGCAGCCTGCTGAAAATCACTGTATACAGCAGGGTTATATCTATAACCATATTTGTCACTAAAGCTCGCGCCACGAGCAGGAAGAATTTCGGTAGTGGCGCGCGTTTTAGCTGCATAATGGATGGATGGCTACAAACCAAACTAAATAAACTAAACGAGCGGAAGGTCTACATGCCAATATCAGTCCAGAATGCTAACGTTAGCTCGCTCCCTTTGCGCTGAGTACACCTACCTATTTATTTGTGGACATTTAGGAATGGATTTGGAGAAAGGGTTGGGAAAATAGGGAGGAATAGGAGACGACGGGATGTGAATAGGCCAAAGCCTATTCACATCCCGTCGTCTCCTATTCCTCCCCTCCTATACCAAAGTCAGGAAGGAAAGGAAAGGAAAGTTATTTGTCCAGTAGAGTGCGCCCAATGGCTGCGGAATTACAGCGTGCACGTTCCGCTCAAAACTCATATTTTATCCTATGGAATTAATCATATAATTAATAATAATAATAAATAACGCCCACAATTCCTTGTGTCGTGGACCCAGAGACACATACAAAGAGGAACAACACAACACATGCCACACACAGACACTAACAAATACCTGTCTTTAAACAAATGATTGTCCGACTGGGTATCTTACATTCCCCATCACAAAATTAAATTTCATCCCATCCTATTGAATACAGAGTATTTTGTATACCGGGATTAGAGTAACACCTCATCTGCATTGCATATTCTGGGTGACGCCGCTCGCGTGAAGGTTATAATAATTCCCGCGGGGATTGTAACGGTTCAAGATGAAAGAGTTCTGTATGTTGCTCTGGAATAAACTATCACAGGCTCTGGAATAAACTGGAATGAATTATTATATAGGTAGTGATTTATATAGGTCGGTGCTTGTTATTTTGATTCATTAATAATACAGTGCAGACTTTTAATATGACGATTAATGTTTGCACTGGCAAACTAGATGATGTTTTGCCGCGGAAACTTTGTAACCTATACTTTAGTATAAACTGTTTTAAAGTGTGTTAACCCTGGACATGAGCTACAGTAGGTATATGTCCCGTAAAGTTCCTCCATGTGGTTTATTCGGTATACGCGTTCGAACAAACAGACAAAAATCCCAAAATATGGCCTTTGTCGCATTCGTATGCACACGGCAAATATTTTCGTAAAGGAATATTTCGTGTATAGGTGTACCGACTTTGTTATCATTTTATTATTACCTATGCTACAACTTACCTATGTTATAGGTAGGTATACCCGTGCTATTGGTAAGTTAAATTATTCGACACCTGCCAACTCTACATAAATATTACGACAATATAAATACGTCGACCTAACAACCGGTTCATAATATATTTCCTTTCTTGTTTAAACCATATTTTTGTGTATAATAAAAACCATTAAACGTAAAACCTCGCGAACCAGTTAAGGCGGCGTTGAAGGTTGTAGGGAGGGACCCTAGAACGCCACGCCCTTCGCACCGCCCACTTAAATGAAAATGTTACATGAGAGAAGTTATGTAGATCCTTATGTAACATATTGTGAATAAAGCTTTATTTATTCTGCGTAGAAATTTATACCATCACTAACGCGCCTACCTGTTACATACACATAATGTAGAGGTACGTATCAGATATTCTGAGGGAGATACTCACTGAACCTTCACGCGAAGGGTTAACAGATATAATAACCACTAAGTACAGCAGGGTTTTATTTATAACCACATTTCTCATTAGTCATTAGGTACGAATGTATGGATGTTAGAGTACCGCTCTCTACGCGTTGCAAACTAAACTAAATTACGACGATATCACAAACACGAAAATTCGAAATAAATTTCGTTCATGTAGATACATACACTACGAGGGAATATGAAAAAGCCATTGTGCATCATCGTCTACTTTCGTTTCGTAATCCCTTTTTCGCACTCACACGAATCGTTATTACTCGCCTTTGAGACAGCATACGAGTAACTCGCGTTTAATTCGAATATTAATTTAGAGGAGTTATTTATAACATAAATTACAAACAGTTATGGCATCTGATTTCAAAACAGGGAAAATTATTCATTCACAAGCTCAGCAAGTTATTTATAAAGCATACGTACATATATTTCTGTCTTGAGTTCAAAACTAATGATAGAACCTATTTTAATAAGGTTCAAGTACGTGTAATTGAAGCGTGTATTTCGAGATGCACTTTGAAGAAAATACTAAAAGAAGCTGACAGCAAAGAAAACTACTACATTTAGTACACCAAAAAAGGGCAGGGTTAAAAAAAAGTTTTTGTTTAAATCTGGATGACTTCGAGTATGGGGTAATAAGAAAAAATATTTACGATTTTCATTGACAGTATTAATTTTAAAGGTTCTGTATTTACATTAATAACAATTCTTCGGCAAATAGGGTTTAAGTTCACTAAGGTTGAAGATAATCGAAGCATTTTAATGGAGAAAAGTACCTGATGTGCGTTTAAAAAGAATTAAATATTTAGATCAAGTAAAGAAGTATAGAGCTATGGGAAAAGTATTGTACCTAATATTGTACACACTAGTCACACAAAAAGTAAAAGATGTACTGGTCCTTTAAAAAAATTAGTACGAAAACAAAATATATCAAAGGGGGCAGCATTCAATTATAGTACTACATGCCGGTAATGAGAAAGGGTTTGCGCCTGGAGCCTTTTCATTATATAAATCTTCTGATAAAATGAATGACTGCCATACTGAAATATGGTCACAACTTAACGGTTACGGCACTCAAAACGATTTCTGAACAGGCCATAAAATGAAGACGTTTTTGATAATCACATTGATAGTTTTATAATAAATGCCAATGAAAGTTCTGAGAATGAAAGTTCTGAGGCTTGACTGAGATCAATGAAAGCGGAAGTGAATACATCAACGCAAATTCATGTTTAGTTTGAATTTAGAATATCGATTCAAATCATGTTCTATGAATTTTAAAAAATTTACTTATTCATAATCAACGATAATAAATGGCACATGTGACATAACAATTTTGAACTTTATTCGTGTTACCATAAAAATTTTAATCCATAATTTAAATAGGGATTAAAAGATTTTCCATTCATTTAGTATGTGACTGATGTCTCGTCTCATCACGGGAGGGAGAGCTTTTTCATATTCTCCCGTAGTGTACGTGATTGTGATCTGTTTTTATAGAAAGAAGGTAGCAAACGAGCGAACAGTCTAGATGCCAACATTAGTCCAGAATGACAAACGTGAAGTAACGGCGAGAATTCACGTCGTGAAGCTGCGTGCCCCGAGAACACCTTTCTACACTTACAATTGTTGACAGTCATTGGCGAGCGTTGCGCGAGCGTCCACGGCACATGCCTGCGAACCCTTTGAGGCAGACACTACTTATCAACTCCGGAAACGGGCCGTGAACACGTGAGAAGTCGCGAAAACCATATACACACATGTTTGCGGCTAATCGGGAGGTTTCACCGCGTAAGTATAGAGCCAGCTGTGGAGATTTAGGAATAGATTTGGAGAAAAGGTTGGGAAATGGGGAGGGATTGGTTGGATGGGATGGGAAGGGAATGGACTATGTCATATCCCACTCACTACCGATATACGTATGTACATTAGGGAAATATGTTGCTATTTTTTTAGATTTGTTATGTCAATATTTTGAATGAAATTGTATAATTAATCGACCTTTACCTCTCGAATGAGATCATTTTCATGTTTCTATGACCCCCATGGTCGTAGATATTGTCTTTTTATTAGTAAGTACAAATCTCATCGATCTGAGTAATTAATTAATTAATTTTAGCTGTCATTCCGGTGAGGGGAGGCTTAGTAGTAGGTACGAATGTATTTTTGTCGATAAAGGTAAGTAGGTGTACAACACTCCCTTAAAATATCCGTAAACGAACCCCCGACACACTGTATAGATACGAGTAGATGACTTCATTATACGGTCCTACAAATTCTTACCATTATCCACATAGATATCACGGTGATGACTCTCCTTTGTTTCCACAACTACTGAACCGATATTGATTTATTACAAAAATCACAAACTTAAACTCTAATTACGCCTCAAAAAATCAATGAGCAGAGCATGCGTCCACTGACTGGTAATGGTGATTGTGCTACTCGTGTAACAGAGCTTATACACCGCGGTTTACTACTCGAAGTAGACATAATTGTTGAGACATAGATAGCGGCCTGTGAGTAGACATTGGCGGGAATTATTAGCATACTTTTTTAAAAAGTAATGGTATATATATTAATATAAGTTTTACAAATTATACATATATAGGTACATACAAAAGTATATAATAATTTAAATATTTTCATTTATAATTAAACATGTATTTATTGCTTAAAAATACATGTATGTGTACATATATGTTATATTTGTGTATTAGCCATATTGTCCCACAATATGAGAATATTGTCATGATCCAAATTCAAGTCAAAAAGTTTATAAACGTTTTATCGTCAAGATAAAACTTTTGACTTCATTGATAAAAGTATCCTATTCCAGGATAAACACGCTATACAACTTTGAAAACCGCAAAAAATAGCCCAGTATCCTGAGACTAGCGCGAAGAAACAGATAAAGACATGTCTTCCATACCTAGCTCAATGTAAATTGTTAGGAAGAAATGTGCCATTCATTAACCAACCTAACAGATGTTCCCTTTCTCACTGCTTGAAAAACAATCCAGCTCTCCCGCTATGTGGAGTAAATGGTAAATTGTAAATAACTATATACCTAATGTGAAAATGGGGTACCGACAGGAGGCGTAATGGATGGGCCGTTGCGGCTTATAAATTGCCCACTTTCAATATTTATGATTTCAATTACTGCCCTTTGTGCCTTACATAGGCATGTACTAATAGGGACAAGATAGCCCGCATTAAAGACTAGCTCTCGCCCGTGGGTTTGTTCACATATAATTATGTACAAGAAACATGCTAACATCTAAAATGTTTACATCCTTAAATACCATAATTATCATTTACAACTGTTCACAGAATTTGCCCACTTCAGGGTATACTTAACTGGTATAAGGCATCGGGTACACGATCGCTGGTCGCAGCGACACGGGAGCCAATTAAATAACGGAGACTTGCTCTCAAATCGCGTAAGTGCACGACGCTGTGGGTGAACGAGTTGATCACGGCGTAAGTTTCCCATCGGATCGCGCGATCTGATGGGAACAACCCGTGTGAACTGTTTCAAGCGATTCCATACGACTGCTTTGATCTAGCATAGATATGCAGCGACTCGCGGACAGGCGACGCCCGACGTCATTTAACCGACGCGCTACATCTATGTGAAAGGAAGGAGCCCTTTCACATCATTTATCCCTCTTGTGACAGTCTCACTCACTTGTGCCAGTCTCATCCATTTGTGTCAGTCTCATTCAAGACTTATTTGTGAATTTATTTACTGTTTCGATTATTGTTTACAACCTATTTTTTTTCTTTAAATCTGGGCTATCTGATGTAAAGTCGTATCTTTAAAACTTGGTTCAGTACCAGTGAATCTCTACTTAAAAGGATGAAGGAAATCGCCAAAAAGAAACCTAAAAGAACAAGAAAAAAATTGGGACATTCAATTACCTATTATACAGATTGTAGCCTTATTAACAAGGAACTTATTGACTTATTCAGCTTTCAGATTACAGCATCAACATATTCTGCAGTTTTATGTGATATTTTTTTTTTAGTTTCTTTAAGAGTACCTACCCTCGACTTTGAAGCTTAATAAATTTTATTATTACTTTATTTTTAGGCAGTTGTTTGTGACTGTAATGTTTGTAGTAGGAATAGTAGTTTTTACAAACAAACAACTTCTTCTAATAAATCTTCTTCTAATCTTCTTCTAACACACGAACTCTTTCTAATAAATAAATAAGTTTTTAATACCTACTTATTTTTATTGAGCATTGCCTGCTTATGCATATGAATGTAAATGAGTGATCTTCCTTTCAAGTTTTTGTATATAAGTAACCGGTATCGGCATAGTCTTTCATCTCCATCTGACATTTACGGATGCCTAATTAATCATTACTTAATTTAATTCATACGTTTCTTTTGCGGCTATCGCTTCATCAATAGTTCTTGAAAGTTACTAATTTTACTTAATTATCCTGTTAATTTGACAAATAAGGTACGCAGATGTCGAGGCGACTGTGTCCGTGGAAGGAGACAATTTACAAACGACTAGACTATTTAATTAAACGTGACGGCGTGTCTCTAGTGTGTTAATCAAGGGTCGTTTGAATAGTCGTCGCTGCATCGGTTGAAGAAAACGTCTATTTATGTCTAGGCGTTCATCTACTAAATCGTTATCTAGATGAAGTCGAGCCTGTTTTGCAACTGCAAATAAGATGTAAAAAGAGTAATTCCTGACTCCATTTAGAAAAGTCAATAAGAATTTATTAGATACGCACAGAAAATAAGAGCGGTGATAATCTTTTTCGTCACATTTACGGCTCACATTCGAGTAATTGTGAGTTAAAACCTTGGCCCTGACCACTGAGTTTCTACCTTGGTATAAAGCCGCACTGGGCCCACCTAGTGAATTATGGTCCGGCGCTTCTCGTCATTAAAAAGATGGCAGGGTTACCAAGACACCCTTATACTATTCTAACCGACTAATTCTACTTTTTTGCGACTAATTTGCGCTAATTACCGACTTTTACCTGTCTAGTCAGAATTCAAATATGTCTATGTCTCTGCTAGGACTAGGGACGCTACAGCCTTTTATAGTTATAGCCTAAAATGGGACGTTATAGGCTGATATTGAGACCCATAATTTAAGAAAAAAGTGATTCCCAGTCAATAACTATCGATTCTAATTACTTATCAAGACCTGAACTGCGTACCTAATTCTTAAAATGACGTCTCCGGATAAACAGAGATTACCTGCAGCGAAAACGGCTAAAAATTTTATCCGAATTATTTCTACAAAAGAGATTTATATGACATGAAAATAGATAGTTAATGAGGACTTTTGCAATACAGTATTAGAAGATAGCGGCGGACTTTAACAGGACATACAATTAAAGGAAATGCTAGTCGGCTAATGATACAAGTGTGTTTATCTAATGTGTTTATCATAAACACATTAGATGCGTGTAGAAGTGTAGAAAAGGCAATACTTGCTATCGACGCATTAAAACTATAATCGGGCGATAAACTAAGATTAATTGCGCACTTCGTCGCAGTATGTGCCGTGTAACTGCGGAAACTGGGCATTACTTCACTCGTAAATTGTTACTAGGAACATCGTTTACGACTAGGCGATGAACGTTTTATTTTTCTGTATCTCTTTACACAGTATCTACCTTATAAACCAGGTATTAACAGCATTCATTCGTAAAGGGGTTTTTAATGGCTTATGTGTACATACTGATTACAACTTTGCACAACCTCTTTTCCATTTTTAACATCTCAGTTTATATCAGGGAGTCTGTCCGTTTATAATCGTAACTGATAGTTAGATTTTGATGTGCGCAAATGTCACATAGGTAACACAAGGTGATTGACAAAAACAATGGCAACAAAGAAATTACGTTCTACTACTCTCTTTGCCATTAGATTATGTCTCTCCACTGTTTTAGGCCTTTCCCGAGAACTGTCCGTTAATGGACTCAAAAACTCAAAAAAGGCGAATGCCCTGCGCCAACTGGAACGGCAGATTTCACTATTTTCCGTGCGTTTTAAAACTATTTTTAGGCATAAGTAGGTGTTTCCAAAGGCCTATCCAATACCGTATGTTAATAGGGGAGAGTCCGGCAGTACCGTCACCCTAAGGTTTATTTAGAATAAAATAAAAATCCCTTAGGTTACATTTGTAATACCTGCTGATATTAGTAAAGGAACTCTTGTGCTGTAGATAAAAATAATAAAATATCGATATATTTAGAAATAATCAACTTTATTAATAAAATTCCAAAACAAAGAAAATTGAAACTAAAAAAATTTGGCCTCCAGTACCGGCCAGCAAAAATATGAACATTTATACGAGGCAATAATCGCAAATATATTGGTTTGACAGCTCTGATATGTTTGCACAAGCCTCATGGACCCAAATCTTGCAGTTTCCACATTGTATCCAATCTTCTTCATGAGATTCAAGGCACAAAGGACAAATTGCCTCTTCCTGAATCGATCTGTGGGGAGGACTCTGGTTTTCTTTTTTATTTTGTATGCCTTTCTTGCTAACATCTTTTCCTGAAAGCAAACTCTTGCCTTTCTTGCTGACATCTTGTCCTGAAAGCAAACTCTTGCCTCGCTTAGCTGACTCAACTCTTCTTTTATCTGCTCTTTTCTGTTCCAGCACCTTTTTGTATGGAGAACTGGTGTAGATTTCACTTCTTTCAGCTTTATGAAAGCCATTAACGCCAATATCCATTCGAGAAACTCGATTGAAAGCAGAAGCAATAAACCCTGTGATCTCGTATTCACTGATTCTTATGCCAGGGTTCGATCTCATTCACAAGTCACATGCATCATAGTAAGAAGATTTAAAAGGCTTCATAAACGTTCGGTCAAGCGGCTGTAGCTTGTGGGTCGTATGAGGTGGGGTGCTTAACATATGAATATGATTTTTTCTGTCAAATTCAATGACATCCAAGTCTTTGTGACTGGCGTGTCCATCAAGAATCAACAGAACTGGGTTCTGTTCTGTAGGATTCGAATATTTCGTGAAGTGACGCATCCATTTAAAAAATAATTCGCGATTCATCCAGCCATTTGGCTGAACTTCACCTACACTCTCATGTGGAGCATTAATCATGAGTCTCTCATTCATTCGGGACCGTGGGAATACGAAGAATGGTGGTACGAATTGACCTCCAGCGCTCATTGCAAAAAGCACAGTCATCTTTTTTCCACGCTCTGCAGAAGTAAGTTTTCCAACTTGTCTTTAGAAATTCCTGTCTGTTTAAAGGCATTAGCCTATTTGCCAAGTCCTTAACATGTTCTACCAATACTTCTTCGTGTTCAGCTGCGAAAACTTTGTGAAAACGACCCATAGCTGGCTCAATGGATACCTCTTTATTATTTCTAATAGCACTAATTCTGTCATTTAAAGTAGATCTTGGTACCTGATAACGATCTGCGGCCTGACGCGCACTCATTTCATTATTCAGCACCTTCTCCACGGCTTTATGCATTTTGGCAGGATCCCAGGTGCCCTTCTTTTTCTTCATCTCACCATCACTTTTATTGTCTGGCATCTTTGTGTACCTATAAGCAAATAAAACCACACAAAAATTAACTTAAACAGTGGCCGGTACTGGAGGACAATTTTGTGGCCGATACTGTAGGGAACGGAATAAAATATTATGTTCGACCACAGACAAGAATGTAAGCATAAAGTTTGAAGTAAAACATATTTTATAATAGGTATATAAATAATGAATACATACCAGGTTTGACTTCTCTCGAGCTCGTCGTCTAAACTCCAGCAATCACCCACGGAACTTTAGTTGTGTATCGTACGTTCACTGCGCGCAACACAAATCTTCGCAGTGACAGTAAGCCGATCGCGACAGATCGCCACCGCGCGAGGCATATACTTGTGAGACCGTATTACTTAAATGACGATAACTGCCTCAGCGCCAGCTATTGTAGAATTTCGGAAATTGCAACTGACCGGTACTGGATGCCGGCCGGTACTGGAGGACTTTCCCCTATACAACGTGTTACCGTAATAACGCAAAACCTGCAACCCATTAACTAATCTGAAACATATAAAACCGCTGTAGCGAAAAATAAAATGATTTTATTACATAAGTAACAAGTTACAAGCATGTAAAATTTATATGACTCTTATTATATAGATATATGGCTCATTTTAAGGATCACCATCAAAGCAGAAGCTATAGAACAATATAAAACAACAATATATTACATGGAACAATATAAATATTAGTTTTGTCGGTAAGTTAGCCCATGTGCTTACTATCCAATTAGAACTAGGTATAGTACGGGAGTTTTGTAGCGTATGTACCTACTTACAAAAGGACATACACGTACGAGTATGTCCTTTTGGTGGTTCCTTCTTAGGTTCGTGTAAAATTTCAACTCAATTCCATCATCAGTTGATGCGGGAAACTTTCAAACAAACAAACTTCGATTCACGTTATTTTTGTTGTATAGAGATAAGACGGCAGACTTGCATACAATCCACCTGATGGTAAGTGGATACTGTCGCCCATGGACATCCGAGATATATGCCAACATGTACATTATATACATGTTGTATATTAGACAGGATTTTTAAGATTTTTAGACCAAAATAAAATCTGACAGGCTCTTGAGTTAATGAAATCAAACATTTCGTCTTTTTAAACGAATGTACTTATTTAAATGTATGGTTGATTATTTGTAGTGTTTATGCAATGGTCCCGGGACCGTTGGCTCCCCGCTGCGGTCGTACATTTGTCAAGCCCAATGGTTATACTCACCTAAAAACTGAAATTTTTAAATAATGTACGACCCGTCGTATTATTTTAAAGAGATAACGAAATAGTTATTTAATATTTAATAGTTGTCTTATTATAAGGTAATAGTTAAGTACTAAAAACAGGCTTTTCGCAAGTTGCATATCTGTTATTCTTCAATTAGATATTTGCAATATCCTATCCCTCTCCATTTTCCTAACCGTTTCTCCAAATCAAATCCATTTCTATATCTCCATAGGTAGGCAGTACATCCGGAGGCATGCCAACGTTTGTCATTTTGGACTAATGTTGGCATGTATCACGGATGTCTATGGGCTACAGTATCCACTTACCATCAGGTGGACTCTATGCTCGTCTGCCGCCTTCGCCCATAAAAAAAATATTTTACAATTTCCACGGTGCTAATGCTGTAATATCAACCTCTGCTGCAGAGTGAAAAAGAAGGTATACTTAGTCAATCACAGCTTATTATCAGCTCATTAAAGCGGCCATGTTTCATCCACAGGAGTGCGATATTTATTTAATGGATTCAACTGTTGCCGACCGTACATGTTTTGCTATGGTTGGTAAATCAGTTTGATAAACTTTTGAAGAACATTATTTTTGCTTTTAGCTACGTGGGACTATAGCACGCTTGGTCACCTATATTTTCCAAATTAGAAACCAATTAAAAATTATTTCCAGAACAGCATGATTTTCACTTCTGCTCCTGCGCAACAAACCAGAGTCACACTTAATTTTGCGTGCTCTGGTGCTGTGCTCACAGCTGTCACCGCGGGCGGGTTGTATTTTTTAAAAACGCCGCTTTTCGATAATGGTACCCGCAGAGACACGTCCGCAGAGATTAGTCACAAGAGCGAATTACAAAACTCAATAATTTATTTTTAATTGTCCATAATCAAAGATCTGTAGCGTTCCGGCGTTTTTCTGCATTAAAATATTCGTAACAGGAAATACGAGTATTTGGACAAGGGGAAACACCAAGATTGAATAATAGTCAGGTGCTACTTTTAATAACTTTAGTTTGTTAAAATTTCGAATTCAATGAGCTGTATGACTAAAGGTTCGTTTGCATTCACCTCTTCCAGTTTCAAGGAGCAATTTTATTGTTATTTAACGTCATTTTATTTTAAACATATATTTGATATTATTCTTTATTTATAATGGAACATTATTATGTCCACTAATAATAACAACGTTCAAAGAGCAAGAGTCCATTCTATGCAGACGATTTTAACGGCGCATTTGGTGACTTTAAAATTAACTTGGTGGGTCTTTAGCAGAACCCTGCAGGGAAAATGGCGGGGTACCGTGGACACCCGTGAACACCAAACAATGCCTTGCTGCGCCACGACACGTAATACAGACGTACAGCTAACCATTCAGTCTTTACAAATCAGACAAATTATATTTGTCGAAAAAACTCCACTCTTTATTCAACGGTGTATACTTTTGTTTACAACTCAATGCTATTGTCACCGACGTCATTGTTGTGTGACTAGAATTCATATGAAAATTATTTAATATACTATAAAAGTCACTTTGATAGTTAGAAAAAAAAAGTATTAAAAATTAAGTATGATCTTTGCTTTCGTGAATTTCATGAAACAAAATGTGTAAAAGCAACGGTACTCAAACCATTAATCAGATTGTTCTAAAAGAAAGAAAGAATACTGTAATCCTACTGAATTCCATTGCTGTGCATATTTTTCGAAAGTTTTCAGGCATATTTTTATCCTCGTCGGGAAAATGTTTATTTACATTCAGTAGGTACATGTTAAAATATGATTAATTAATTTAAAAAAAAAATTATGTAATTATGTGAGATTAATTTAAATAAAACTTTGGTATGCACTTATTTTGAACTAATTAGGAATTAATACATCATACCTAATATATTCACATTTTATTTTCTTATATGGCAATAGCGCAATTTGTACACTGTGCCAGTGTCGAGTTTTCTTCGTAGTTAAAAACTTCTCAATGTCCAGTTCTGTCGAAGTAAGTTAGGAGTCACTCGGTAAAGTGGTTTAAAGTAGGTTTACTGAGGACAGAAGAGTTAGACTCCTTGAAAGCACACGAACCCAAACAAAACCCACAAATATACAATTTTTATAGTAATCAAATAAAAAAAAATTCCCGCCAAAAAGACCCTATTCACATTTCAGTGATATACTATTGTAGATATTAAATCTCTTATTTAACGTCCACGAGCCAATGAGACTCGTTGAACAGTTTGAACAGCATGAGTCTTTGCTTTAAGTATCACTTGAAGGAATGATTAATTCTGAATAAAACTCATGCCCACTAATCGGAATGATCACAAGAGGAGGCATTATTGCAGGCCCTTGTGCGCACGTGACGACGATTGTGCACCCCACGCACTATCCAGAGGCACTTGATAAAGGTGCTTGTAAATGAACATATGGATTGCGCCCTCTTGACTTTCGGAATGCATACTAACGCTAACGCATGCATACTCTTTTGTAAAACTACTTATTATTAATTTTAAAAACTTTTTATTTCATTACAAAACTAATAGAAATCTTACAACTTTATACACATTTTATGTTCTAAATCGGGTCTGAACGCGTATAATGTATTTGTTTACCTTTTATTCCTACGCGACGTTTGGGCACAGGTTTGACCCACCGTGGTCACGAGTTGTCTCATTCGTGTTATCACCAAATCACTAACAAATCACGGAATAACAGAAATGTTTTTACGATTTTTAGATAAGTATTAGCTACTTCGGTAAATTAATTCATACATTCGATGACTCGTGAAAGGTCAAAGAGCCACAAGAATTTAGTCCTATCGATAAAAAAAATTACTTTGAATTGACTTTTATGATTAGCTAAAAACGTATTGTTTATATTCTTAGATTCATGGGATATATACATGAATCTAAGAGACCATATCTATTTGAAAGTTTCTTATAAATTCATCATATTGTAGACGCAGCTACTATTGTTTGAATTCAACAAACTTGTGTTTAACTGGATCATAATCTTAATAACACTCTACGAGGCAGCAGCTCGTGAGAAGATTTAACCGTCCTCCATTGAGTTTGCTCAATACGTTCCAAGTCAAAAGTAAGCATATTCTTTGATTTTACGCGTAACAATGAAGGAATCGGCGGCATAATTACACACTTGAACAATGAGCGGAGTTGACTTCAATGCTATAACAAAAATGCCATTGCGCATTGGCCCTCTTTAACGATTCCCATTTGAAATGCTTTAAGTGCAGAGAGCGCGAGCGCAAGAAAATCACGGCATTCCGAGGGTCCGTGCACTTCCGTTTAGTTTCATATTTCGAACGCGCCTATTGTTTCGCGCATCAAGGGTGGTGCGTTGTACCGCGCGAGCCCTCGTCGATTGATATTGTCGCGTTCGTATTGTTGCTAAGATTATGAATCACCTTTTTAATGGTATGCGAATATGAAAAACGCGATTCACAATAAAAGTTCGTATACAATAAGTTAATTTAGAAAGTTCCGTAGTAATTTTAAAAGATCTGTAGTCAGTAACCAATTTATGTATCATGACATAAAAAAACCCACAGCCCTTTAAGAGATAACGCGCTACGCTTAAAAGTATGACGATATTTTTAATTGAACACCAGAACATTGACTTATTGAACACCAATAAGTCATTGGATCTCTCTTTGCTGATTATGTACAGTAAAAGCGAAATAGGTGACTCACCATTTTCGCTGATACAGTCTGTCTTAATTCTATCTCCACTCACGACTAGATCTACAGACCAGGGCCGTCTTTACCAGGGGGTGCAAGGGGTGCGGTGCACCCCGGGCGCTCACCTTTTAAAGGTAATGAAAAAATATAACGCTATAGTAAACAATTACACAATAGGATATTTGACTGTCATAGGATACACAATAGGATATTTGACTGTCATAGGATACACAATAGGATATTTGACTGTCATAGCATACACAATAGGATGTTTGACTGTCTTAGGATACACTCCCGCACCCCGGCGCAGAATAGACTTAAGACGGCCCTGCTACAGACTCAACATTTTGACAACAACTAGCTTTATTTATACGACGTACAATTGACATGCAATTGTGTTTTTCACATAGTTTTCTTTTAAGTCTTATATCTATATTCCTTTTTTAAAAGATGAACTAAATAATAGTATATGTAGGCATCATTTATTCACTTGTCGGGCTATTATTCATTTAAATTATTTCAAGACTGGGCCTATAAATTCCCCTTGTTCATCAACGGCATTGTGGTTCCGTAATAACAGTGATTTTGGGAAGTAATCGCCATTCTCTTAGCGCCAGGGGTCGGAGCGCGAGCAGTGAACACGATACCTGTGAGAAAAGACGTTGACAATACACACAAGTGTATGTTTTCATCGCCTTTTATGGATAATTGCAAATTGTTCATAGTGTAGTTTGAAGTTCCAACGATAGGCATTTTTGTACGCACGAAACTTATTTAATTTAATAAATACTTACTCCTACTAAGATGCGTTGGCAATGAACGCACTTGCGCTTCGTACTACATGATATCTATGATGTTTTGGTATATTGTTATTTGATGGTATGGTGTCGCCCGCCTTTAGAATGGCACCACTCCATCATTTCCCTGGTTGTTAGGATAATAAAGCCGCTATCGCAAGCGCCGAGCAACTACACCACCTCTAAAAGAGTGGGCTCGCCGACCTCCTTAGCCAGCGTACCGTGACCAGGATAGTATGTATAGCAGGAGGATGTACGTATAGCAATGTGCATGATAATAAAAGAGATAATAATAATTGTGGATAATAAAAGAGCTGGCCACTGATATTGGTATCATCCATTAATTCATTAGAACTGAAATCTGAAAAGATGAATGTTAATTAACATACTCTACTGTAAGTATTTTAATAATGTAAATAACCAACTTGATATAGCGTCGCGTCGAAATAATTTCACCGCTTCGTATGACACATTGCAATGCATACATCCCATCTCATATCATCCTATCGAATAGAGAGTAGGTACGTATAATGAGATAAAGAATACTCCTTATCCTATTATATTCTTTACTCTCCATTCCATCCTCCAACAAAGAAGAATGGTATGTGGATAATGAATCTGACTGACTTATTCATATTTATTCTGATTCCTTATACTCCATATTTACCACACTTACCTATACTTTTGAGTGATCGCGAATGTCTATGGGCGACAGAATCCACTTACCGCCGTGTGGATTGTTTGCTTGTCTGCAACTTTCTTTCTTTAAAAAAGCTTTCATTCAACCCCGTCATACTATTTGGTTTTGGTACCTACTTATAGATTACTATAGGTACTATAGATTACTATTATAGGTGGCGTATTAACGCCACCTACCATCATGATCGCCGCATGATTTAAGGTGCGGCGGAGCGTCGCACCGCGTCGCGCCGTGTGGACTCGTCCTTGCATTCAACCGAATCAAAAGCGAACAGTATAAGTATGTATAGAATAAAATCGACAGTGTAATAAATTAAACAATCAAAAACGTTACTTAAATTTGTTTGATTGAGATATATTTTTGTGTGCTTGTAATCAATAAAGTTCTACCTATGAACACACACCGTTGAAGCACAAGAAAGCTTCGCCTATTAATTACCCGTTCTCTACTCGCTTGGTGCATTTTCTAATTTCGTCGTCTTTGTTTAGAGGCGGGAGAGTTTTATTAAATTACCGCTTTCACAAATTATGTAGAAATAATAATTGGGTCGGCGGCGAGGAGGCGGCCCCGCGGGGTGCTGCACTTTTAATTAAATCCTAAATTATTGTTCACCTTCATTAATTCTTGTGCTCCTGCTCCGGCCTTACTAATGAGTTTGTACTTTTTATGCCCCGTTCGAATCGGGACTCAAACAAACGATTGTATACTAAATATAACTTTGTGCTGTGCTCTCATAAACTAAAACAAAAGATTAAGAGGTGGGAACGTCAGGGTATCCGGATTACTTTACAAGGACATTATGTACCTACGAGTATATACATTTCTAAACTCCCTTAGGTATAATCCCTTAGTTCAACAGTCTTTATGACGGAAAAAAATTAATTATTAATTTCCCGTTTGTGGTTCTGATTGGGCTAATGTCAAAATCAGGGACACATTATTCACGTACAACCCTGAAGTTGCTGTTGCAGTTCCATAGGTGCTGTCAGGTGGCGTATATAATCTGTTAAACACTTATTTCATGAAAAAAGATGTGATACCCCCCCAACACATTGATTTCTTTTCTTTTTGAGAAAATTCTCCTACATTGCGTAGAAAGAAAGTAGTTTTATTTATTAAAGGTAGTATTTCTACAAAAAATAACTATTCTTTATTCGGCCAACGGCAGCGCCTCTTATAATTTTCTATTACCCACAAACAATAGCAACCACTCATCTCCCGCAAAAATTAAAGCGATTCTTTACAAGTTGTATGTGGGTAAACACGGAAACTCCACGTATGCGGCACGCGCGGTTATATTTTATCAAATTTTCTTCGGTTATTTATTTATTTATTAAAGGGTCGCGCAATAAATTGTGTTAAGTGGGGGCGGCTGGAGCCCCGCCGGGCTCTGCGGGGGCGCCCATAACCCCGGGGAAAACGCGCCTGAACCATAAGTGCCTTTCTACAACAACACTAAGAAGGCTATGATATTGCATCATGTCTACCCAAGGGTTGAGACGTATGTATAGTACGCATTCAGATCAGTGCGACCCATCAGGTCGTTCAGCCCGGAGTCCTGGATATGTTGGTTGAATATCTAAAAAAGGAAAGACATTGTTGATATAAAAAAATTACTGAGGTGCCAATTAAATAAAAACAACATTAAATATTAAATATCACCTTTCTATCTAAAAGAATGAGCTTTGAAACACTGCTTTATCTACCACTTAAAAGCTTACTTTTAAGAAATGACAGTACCTGCGTTATATTTATGACACGTTGTAGATAATTAAGAAAGAGACAATCGGCTATAATTATACGTTTTTATAGAATGACCTTCCTGTCATTCAACGTTACGTAAGACCTCGTCAAATATACAATAACGGTTATTATTTTAATTGAGAACATGATAGGAGCATCATCGTGATGGGGTGATTGTCTTTTTCTCATTAATAATATATACGAGTATCTTCATATATATAAAAATATAGTATCCCCCGGTTCTACAATCTAGGTAGGTATCGTTTTTAGTATGTTTGAGCATATTTTTTTATAAATCTATTGTTACTGATATTATTTATCTATACTTAGAGGATTTATATTTTTGAATTAACACTGTTTATTTTTATAAAAGTAGTCTGTCTGTTCTCTTGTAACTCAGTTGTGTTGTAGGTAGGTACTATTGTACCTACATTCTAATTTTATAATTAGTAAAACCTGCTGTATATTTTTTTTAAACTGTGTCAACTTGGGTAAACTTACATCCTTTTAGTACACTATTACATCCCATAGTATTAAGTCGAGAAATTAGTGTATGTAGTTTTAAGAGAAAGCGATGTGTTCCTGGGAGCCACGTGTGGAGAGCAGTGGGCGGGTGAGCGGGGGCGTGCTCAGGCGGGGCGCGGCTACTCTATTAACGCTTCCACGCTTATCAACAAAGCATTTTTCTTAATAATATCAATAAAGCTGCCTTAATTTCATTAAACCAACAAAATTTAATTTTCTTGGTCATTTTTGTGGTTCTGCTACGATATCATCAACCTGTGTGCTTTTATGTAAGAAGTTCTAAGACCTTATATCACTTTCGATTTTCAACGAAAAATTTTCTTTCAGTACTCAATAACTCAGGGAAATTAATTTCAACATTAAAGTGATATTTTGGTATTTAAACAGAAAATATTAAACTTTTAAACTGCCCTTGAGAAACATTTTATTTTGACTTATCAACGTATTCCCGCCATGCTCGGAGTTATACACGCTCTTCTGATCCAACTCATACTGGCGATTTTTATACATCTACTTGGATTTAGCCATGGCTTTGCCTACTTACAACCCGATTGACACATGGGTTTGTGTCTAGGTATTAATATTACCACCATTTAGACACACCGTTACTTTCAAAACTACCGCATAAACAGGCTACGAAGCAAAGAAACTTGCAACAAAATCGGCGTAGTAGATCCCGAGATAAATGCGAACAAACAGTCAACATTATAAAGTCAACAAACAGATGTAGTCTTTTACAATGTTCGCAGAAATTTGCAACAATTGTGTGGAACTTTATCATAGTAAGCTCATAGTTTTCTCTCAACTCACTTAAAAATGTTAAAGAAAACGTTTAATGTCTGTCGATAGAACGACGAGGTAATAGCTGCGAGTTAACTTGGCAAATTTAATTAAAATCAGTAAATCTATAAATCTTCTTTTATCAGATGTATATTGAAATTCATCGACAACACAACTCAATAGAACTGATTGGCAAAATCTTGATAACGATCCCCACTTATTGGACCCCTGCAAACGTTTGCACTGGTCTAGCATTGATTCTTCTGATTACATTCACTCTGATTGCCCTTCTTATACTCCATACAAAAGTGACAATTTTGCCCAATTATGTATAATCTTCATATCTACAACAAACGGATACAATTTAAATATAACTCTGACAGGTTAACATTTCTACACTGAAATTTATAACGATTTTTTTACAAGCACGAGGATATAAGAAGTAAAACATGTATTATTTCTATTATCTGATGTTCTATATGTATAAAGAAAAATGTGTTGACTGACTCACTCACTCATCGATGCCGAGAGGAAACCGCTGAAGCTAGAAACGTGAAATTTAGATAATAACTTCCTCTTATAATTTGAAGGAATTTCTCTAAATTCAATTCTTAAAGATGTAAAAAGGCGTGTACAAATTTGTAATAAAAAACAATATTTGTTGATCTTTTGATCTTAAAACTAGGTATAGATATTCGGCAATACATATAAAATTAAACAAGTGTTTTACTATTTCTCAAAATTGTGTTAGTGGGCTAAAATGCAGTGTCAAATTTTGTATAGAATCACAATTAAATGCAATTAAATTTACGGGAGCGTAGCCGTGGGGAACAACTAAAATATATAACGGACCCTTATAATCGAGTTGTGACGCTACCCAGGGGCAATAGTTACAGACTTGTACACATCACATTTATTAAAATATTAACATGTTTTCATAACATATTTTTGTAAGATGTTATAGAATAGGACATATTAAATTTCTTAGCTAAATAAAAAGCTTACATAAAATTAATTTACATTAAAATCAACAAACTTTAACTATAATTTTATGAAATAAACGAAATAAACTGTATTAAAATTACAAATTATGAAATTAAATCCCGCGAGCATGATAAAAATGATAATGATTAAATTCTATTCCGATAAACAATTAAGGCAAGTAAAAAAGAGATCGTTATTTGCACAACTACTGTGTGCCCATTTGTGGCAGTCAGTGCACTGCAACCAATCTTCCTTACTGTGATAGTATGTTTTAAAACATACAAGACAAATATTAGAATCGTCGTTCTCAGAAGAATCATCAGAAAAATCAACGTTTTTCTTCTGCCGTGTCTTCTTTTTTCAACTCCAATTAGCAATTTTAGATATTTTTTCCCCTCCTTCTTTCTATTCTCTTCCTCTAAAGCTTGTTTCTCAAGCTTTCTGGGCGCCTTACTAATAAATTTGGATGTCGTTTCATAAAGGCTTTATACCAATCAATGCTCGCCATTCCTGATGCTTCTCATTTCTTTGGGTAGTTTAATTTATGGTCTTTTGCAAACCTAAATGCTAATTTGCGCAGATCTCTTGTAGTCAAGCTAAAATACAATTTACAGGCACTGGTACAGTAAGACACAAACTCGTGTTCATTTTCTTCTGTGAAAACCCTGTTGTGTGGCTTATAACCTATACTGAAGCTTCTCATCTCTTTGTACTTTTTAACATATCGAAACAGAGTCATAGGGCACATACCCAAGTTCTTGGCTACACTTCTGCATGTTTCTCCTCCAATGACTTGGTTACAGGCTTCAATAGGTATACATTTCTTCAGATATGGTACCCCTGGCAGATTTACGAGGCGGTTGATAAACTATTGTACGTACTTCTAAAATTTAAAAAATATACAGGGATTACAATTAAAGACTTACTAAAACATTATAACAAATACGGTGACAATAGGTACATGTAACAAACGACACCCGCATTTTTGTAACTTTTGTACCACCACTACGAAATTTCATAAATATAACTAGAAAATTTTAATTATTGTGAAAATTCCAATAACACTTACCTGGAGATAAAGCCTGGTTCCAAACAACTCTTTCTATACCACTACCACCTAGATATGTTAATTATTTGTAAAGTTATCGAAAAAAGTTCTACTGCGCCGGTAAATAACAATCCTACGTCAAATACAAACAAATTTCAACTGTCGAAACAGGATCGCTTCAATATGGCCTACAACTCTGTCAGTAAAACAGTATCATACCCGGCATCTTCTGACGCATAAATCGTTTAGCTCCAGGGAATAGATGGCGTTCTTTATAACATTCGCCCCTCTATAACAATTGACACACCCCTCCCCTACCCTTATTAATTTTTGGCGATTTTTTTCGCCACACCTATTACAATTCAGTAGGTAGTATCGATGAACTGACAAGTGGTAAAATGATATTTTAATGTAAGGTGAGATTTTCAATTCCCGTTCAGTGAAACTATTCAGTTAGGCGTCTAAAGCGTTCGATTCGTCGCAGTTCACTTTATCGTGAGTCCGCTCTCGCAGTTCTTTTTTGAACGATTGCTCCATTTTGAAAATGGAACCAATTTGTCGCGTTCGATTCGTGGCGGAGCGGTAACTTTGATCGGTTTTTGTGGGCGGCCTCGGCGGTGCGATTGGCCGCGGTCTCGGTACTCACTAGTTGAATTACCCGCTTTTGTTACTCGCGACTCGACGAGGCACTCGGCCGTTGAAAGGTTTAAACGCACCGCTATCAACACCAATTGTTATTTTATGGATACACCGAAACAAACTTATTTACTTCTACTGATAAATTAGCATTTATTATGCTTAAAATTCTTTCGATATATTTTAGCATAGTGCTTTGCAAGACTGTTAAAGAGTAAAAGCCCAAGTTGTTACAGAATTTTGAAACGAGATTTTAAACTATGAATACGAATATTTTATAACATTATCTGTATCCGAAATAATTACATATATCGGATGCTAAATAAATCACTCGTCTTGTATTTCCAGCATAGAACATCAGTGAAATAGAGTGAGTGAGAGTTTGTGGCCTGACATATTTCTAGATGTCTATAAAAAACAAATAATACGTCATTGTAATTGCAATTTATCCTGATAATGCGTGTATAATTTTTAGAGTTCAACCCTAAAAGAGTTCATTAGTTTTGATTCCTCGACTCTTAGAACAGCAGGAAGTCGCAAAATGTTTAAACTGGTATATCGTTCCGTGATTACAAAGGAAGGTGTTAGCGCATCAAACAAAGGTTGGATAATGTGTACAGGGATTCTTCTCTATCATTTTCCACCGTCGAAGATTGGTGTAAGCAATTTCGTTTAGGACAAGAGTCCATCGGCGACGACCCTCGCTCCGATCGACCCCGGTGAGGCACTCACTCCAAACAACATCAAATTAGTGGAAGAAGAAGTTCTGAGCAACCGACGGCTAAAGACGAAAGAAATAGCAACACGGACAGAGCTTTCAAAAACTACAGTCTTTAGGATTCTTTATGAACATCTTCATATGAATAAAGTTAGTGTGGGGTGCCAAAACTTCTTTCAAGTGTGCATCGAAGTGAACGAGTGGCGTGCTCTAAGGAAATTTTGGAGGCCTTTTAGAGAAATGGAAACGATATTTGGGGTCAATTATTACCGAGAATTAGATTATGGTTCTTTACTATAATCCCCTTTCCAAAAGGGAGTCGATGCAGTGGCGTCGTTCTGGTGAAGCACCGCCTAGAAAGGCAGATGTGTCCCAGTCAACCAAAAAGATTAAGGCTTCGATATTGTGAAATTGTCAAGGAATATTGCTTATAGACATAAAAGAATGCAATACTGCGGTGACGAAGCCATTATGCTAACCTCATAGAGCAATTACAAGAAGCAATCAAGCAGAAACGTCGTGGAAAACTAAGCAAAGGTGTGCGGCTTATCCACGACAATGCACCTGTTCACGCGCCGCCCCAGTTGCGGAAGCTTGTGTACACTTACAAAGTGTGGCTTCATGGAAATTCGCCATCTACCCGACACGGCTCTCAGTGATTACTATTTGTTCTCAAAACTCAAGGCGGACTTAAGGGGTAGAAGATTTTCCACTGATGATGAAGTGACCGCTGCCGGTTTTCGTCCATTTTGAGATAAAACTTCTATCTAAATTTATACTGAAATAGAAATGCCAATTAAACGATCCGAAAAGTGTGTTCAAATAGACGGGACTATATTGAAAAATAAAAATAGTTTCATGAACTTTTCTTTGTCAGAGCCGAAATGTTTCCTTTCTTATTTGATTAAAATATACTAAAGTTTTTAGTATATTGAATAATAATTTGTAAATTATATTAGTTTATTTTAGATTCTATTGGTATGTATGAAAAGATAAAAAGGTGATTTCGATTCCGGTATAATTTGATGCAGATCTCAAGTCACAACTCTGGGTTTTATTTGAAATATCCATAATAACCTTGAGAAATAGTTATAGATTCATAAGAAGCAAAATGCGTTTTTCAAAGAAATAAGTTCAGCGTAGGCTTTCCAATTTATTTAAAGGGTATTCGTATTTAATTGTATACCTACGAGTGAACATTATTAAGGCCTTACGTGGAAAGATCAAAATACACGCAAATCCTTTTGATGCATATTTACAATAAAAGTGATTCTTGACTTAACTAGTTATGATTTTTAATCTTTTATCGCATAAATATAAATAGTTACCTGTAAAAGTCCAAGTAGTTTTGCTCTCGCCAGTTAAGTAGAGATAATTCAGTTAATGCTAACATTCTAAACATGTCTTCTTAGAATATTATTGAAGACACCTGACCGGATACACTGACGCCGCGCCTTTTTGCTGACGCTACGTCGTGATGCTACCATACAAAGAGCGAACTGGCATTAAAATATAGTAAGTTCTATTGCAGTTCCCATTGAAGGCGAAACATCACCAATAAAGTTCCAAAACTTTATTATAAAATTATTTTTACTTTTGACTAATTTGTTTTCGATTTGTTGTCTTACTTGCTGTCAATGCCACAAATCATCAAAAAATAAGGGTTTCCTTTGAAGCAAAAAGGGCTGAAGGCACAATTGTCATCGATTTATACATTCTGAATCCGTTTCAAATCGAGCCGTTTCCATTTGGTTTTTGCTGCGGCATGTGGCAACACCGGCGTGTTCTGTCGATCTCATATTATTAATTACCTTCCTTTATGCCGACACACTTCAATCGATCGTCTTGATTAAAATATCTAAATAATAGTCGGGGCATAATGTAAAAAGTCAGTACAGTCGGCATCAATTAAACAATTGTTACTTAATACCTGTTTAGAGAAATGTTTTAAATGTGTACAGCTATGTAAAACAGTATAATGCATTTAATTGTCGATATGTGTAGATATGATTACCTACTTTTAATTAACGAAAACGAATTACGAAGATGCAGAATATTTATTGATTGGAGTAATCTTTATGTAAGCCGTTCGTCGGTTACTTGAAAATCAATAATGAGTTGGGTTTAATAATGTTAATTGCTTTGCTCACTGCCGGGTATTGGAATAATAAGAGTTCATTAAAGTGCACGCATGCGCTCTCGCTCTCGTGGATCATGCGCGGGCGCCGAACGACGTGTATAAATTGCTCAATTTGGTCCGGAGCAAATGGCATATTAAATTATTATCGCTTATCATGTACGTATGTAGTCGTTTGGCTACTTCAGTACGCTTTCTTGGTATCTCTGCGGGGGCCTTCGCGGTGAGCATGGCAAGGACTTACTTCACTTAGAACCGTGATTCCTGTCCGGTTACTTACCATAGGTATAAAAAGTGTTCAACAAAAAAATTTAGAAACTGATCTTTCATCTGTAAGAAATCGACTTACCAGTTGCCTTTAGATAACATTTTTTAATGGTCTAAAATACCTAAGTACTAAGCTAAGCTAAGCTAAGCTAGTTACCTAAGCACTAATTTAAACACGATGAACAAAATGCCCTTTACCGACTTTCTGAGTTCGTTCAGGTTATATAATAATAATTGTTATTATCTTTATTGTTTATTAAAAAAAATGCACACATCGATAGCTACAAAACAACAGAAAACAATAGGCGGTCTTATTGCAATTATGCAATCTCTTCCAGACAACCTGAGACTTAATGTCAACACATCTTAGCTGAAAACTAACATTCTAAAGTAAATAAATCTGTTATTTATAAGCAGTATAGGAGTTATAAATAAATAAAAACTAAATAAAAAGATAATAACAACGATCATTTTTTCATTGGAGTCTTTGTATTATTTGAATATTTTTTACGCAGACGTATCACGCAAGGCAACAGGTAGAGAGGTGCACAATCGAAACGAAAACGTTACGAATCTGAATCTAATTTCAGTTGAATCGTTGCGACAAAAAATCGATCACATCCGATTGTGTCGGCGGACTCATAGGAATTGATATCAATAGTCATCGGATCGGGCTGACTGATTTCTTCCACGGAGTCGAATTAATTAAGAACATTTTACAGTTACACGTAAGGGTAAAACGAAAAGGTAGGTGGATGGAGTCTTAATATTGTATAACATGACTATAATTATATCACACTCAAAAACAATGTAATAAGTAGAATTTATTTGTAAACTTTTATTGCGTAGGTAAAATTATTCACACAAAAATTGTAAGTCCTGATATTGTAGATACCTTTTAGGTAATTAATTACAAAGATTAAATTAAAGTAGATGATATACTCGTATAATTTGCGGATTATATGCGACAAACAAATACTTACCTTCCAACTTCTATGAATTTATCTAAATATTTAACTAACCCAATTAATTGATGTTACCATTTTTAGCAAATTATTTTAAATTAAGTTTTTAACATTACGCATGCTACAGCGCTACGGCGCGTAGCGCTTTGTTGTGCCTACATTAGACATCAACGAAAATAGGCTTACATGTCAGTTGTTTCTGTTCTAAATCTCATATGTTTTACATAATATCGATTTTATATTATTTGCATATACTGATGTAAGTACCTAGATCAGTATTATCTACTATAATACTTATACAATATTACTTACTATTAATAGGTTCTTTTAACTATTAATATTAATTACTATTAACAGTATGTCTTACATACTTATACGAGCATATAACATCTACTTACAACGATATCTCTAAGTATGTCCAGGTACTTATGTATAGGGAATATCTGCAACTTTCCAAAGTGAAAGTTAGTAAAACTGAAATCATAAACTATATTCAGCAGCATGTTTGGATTGAAATAACAGTTAGTCGTTTTTGTATAAAAATGACGTTTTTTAGAAATCATTGAAATGCTTCAATTTTCGATTGAACCGATATTTAAGTTTAAAATGAAATGTAGAGCACGATATTTGCTTCGCTGAGCACAATTTCCCGCGTTGTCGATTTTGATTTAGAAACTCACGAACGCAATAATTCTTATTAATACTCAGTCATGAATCACGATGGAAATGGATGATTAAGTCTGATTTCGTGGTCACCCTGCCATTCTGCAATTATAATATAAAAACTCTTTCGATGTCAATTCATTACAGTGAAAAACCTATTCATGGCTCGTTTGGAGGAAGTGAATATTTGTTAAAATAACAATTATTATAAATTAAAAGGAAATGTCTAGTTGTGTATGGATGTGTATGTATGTGTGTGTATGTGTCTCGCCCGCTCTTGGAATAACACCACTCTACTTCTTCTCGTGGGTATCGTAAAACACCTCTAATGGACTCGCCCACTCGCTAGGCCAGCGTGCTGTTTTAAAGTTATATATCCATCATGCCCTAGACAATGTGCAGTGGAAGATCAGAAGAGCTGGTTGCGATAAAAAGAAATGCCTATCTACGTAAAGAGAACAGTATTATTTTTGTGTGTATCGTGTTTTAATTGCGAGTTTCGTCAAAGTAATATCCATCCATGTTTTGGCAAATTAAAATCATTTTTAATGCAATTGTTTATAGAACAGCGGCTGGCGGACGGCCATCTGCTGGGCCTCACTTAATAAGGACGGTGTCCCGCGGAGACATTGTCCTGGTAATTTGTAGCTAGCATCACTCCCTACACTAGGATAAATAATAACCTTATTTATTTTAATGTTTTTAATACCTACCGAACAGTGTTGTGGGGTGCTTCTGTGAAGGACCGTTTTCTGAGTTTGACGAAATAAACTTTTGATAATATTAATTGTTTTGGTGTGTAATTAAACTTTTGGAATGAAAAAATATATTAAGCGATTTCACCGTAATCCATATTTAACCAGCTGTGATATGCCAATCAGAACTTGAGCTAAATTTAGCATGGACAGAAATATGTACATAATTGAGGGTGTGAACAGAAATATAAATCTGACAGAATGTAGTCAAGTAGATTCATCTATAAACAAAGTATTTCTTTGTTTTCTTTCTTTCACATCTTTCTATTTGACACATTTTTTTTTCTCAGGTATCTACCTTTTCTTTATATCTACACAAAATAATTTAGTCCTTTGAAACGATATTTAAATATAAATAAATTCAGTTATCCAACAGCTTCAAAAATATGACATATTGTAGCTACACACCATATTATATATTATATGGGATGCATTTTTATACAATAAATAGAATTATGCTTATTAACACAGAATCCAATGTATATTTATATAATATATGTATGTATATCCAATTCATTTATTTAGATTGGGGTAAGAATAATCTATATTCCAACAGTAGCTTTCAAGTTTCGACTTACCGTGAGTAGTTAGATCTCTTGCTCTATTTTCTTCTGTAGGTATTGACATTATAAAATACAAATGGTACAAATGTTTTGAAATATTTTGCGAATTTTCATGTACCTATTAAGAAAATAAAACAGATAAAAGATGACGTGCCAAAACAACCCATTTTACGAGTACAATTGCAAGTGAGGATAGCAAAAACGTATTGCGTGAGAAATGTACCTTCGTCAAAATATATTAAATTAATCACGAGCCTGTTCGTGTAGCGGCGGATGAAAATAAATATAAAAATAAGAAAATGTGTGCGCGAGAGCGCGTCGCCCGCCCGCGCCCCGCCCCGCGGCGCCGGAGAGCCTCTGCAGGGGCCAATCACACCGTCCGCCACGTAGGGGCGTGCCGCCTCCACGCCACCGGCGCACGTGGAATGCTACTTTTTACGAAATAATTACAAAGAATGCTCGGAACATCAAATTAATTATGCCAATTATTTTTGGTGCGCCTTACTCGGATAAGATACGTTCAGAATTTTAATTGGAGCCGAGACACTATAAAAGAACCAAGTGCACGACTGAATGTACAAACATTAGTTACGTCAGGAATATTAAAGAGTGCTGAGTGGATGTAAGTAGGACATGAAAATTCATATATTGCTTTCGATGCCTCGGCACTCGAAATCCTTTAAATGTTATTGACACATTTAACAAATTTTATTGTAAGTAGGTCTGTAGAGAAATTCAATACAATAAAGTTCAGTTTATTGATAAGGTTAATTAAATTAATTTATAATAACCCCCTAGGAACTTACTAGGGGAGATATGTGTCCTATAGATTTGGACCTTAGGTATAGGCTGATATCAATAAAATAAAAATAATTCTAGTTCAAAATAATACATTCATTAAATTTCCTTATGCATTAGTGTGTTCAAACTGTTCTTTCAGTAGCTATCTCAGTCATTTTATAATACACTAGTTAGGATAACTTGACATGTTAACGATAAAACTGAATTAGAAGTTATAAAACGCATTATTAACAGGTGAATAATATATGAAGACTCAATAAGCAAAGCAAATATTTTTTTTAAAGAAAGAAAAGAATATATTAAATGCACTTCTCAAAAAGTCTAAATATCGCCATACCAAAGACACCTTTTCCATGGGAAGGCATAGGTATATATTTTTTTGAAAATTAAAATACATACTTAATAACAAACGATATTTCGATATATTAGATATTTAAGATAGATATTCATATTGTTTTTATTTATTACCCAAATTCACTAGCGAATATAATAGACAAATTGAATTAGAAACAAAATTGTCTAATATTACATAATTACCTATTAACCTTATCATATAACAAAACACAGTTTGAATGTCGGTTGTTCTTTCTTTATTAAATATTATTGCAGTAAATTGTTTATAAACATAACTAGGTAACTATCTCAGAGCTCGCCACGAGACATGGGCACGCAGCATGACGCGTATTAAATTAAAAGCGACGACATGTGTTTTCCTTCCCACAGGAAAATACATTAGCCGGAACATTTCCCGGGATCTATGCTCTCACTCCCACAATCGCGCTAGACGCTCTACGAGAAAGAAAAGCTCGACATGGCGCCCTCTAAAGCTAACGGTGAGCTTTCAACGTAAATCTGATAAAGCGAACACATTACGACACCAATACAAAGAAATTTCCTTCTTAATACCGTCTTTGTGAGCTCGACAAGGTTCTCCTTGCTCTTTCTGGTGTCATACAATTCTACGAGTTGAAGCGAGATGATTGTATAGCGTTATTTTCGGCCGCGAGGCCGGTATCATTGGATGAAAAAGTTTACGGTGTCCCGCCCTTCTCTTAGCGCGTAGGGCTGCGTTCGCGCCTTCGGGCTCGGCTTGTTCACAAAATATTTCCTTGGAACAGTATGTCGGCTGTGTCGAGGGGCGGCGACGCGGGAGCCCGCAGTCATGCTGAGAGCCTCGGCGGAGCCGGTGGACACACGTCGCGAAGCTTTTCATCGTTACGAGAAAAAACCGTTCCGCGACAATTTGTTTAATATACACATGTCACCGGTGAGACACAATTGTTTCGCTGAAATCGGCTATGAAATCAATACAAGATTGTTATAACGACGCGTCAATCTCTGTGATCAATACTCTAGTTATATGAGGATACTGAAATTTATATTGTCTAATGACAAGTGAAGTGATTTGATATTTTATATTATTATTATGTGCTTGAAATGAAAATATTGTGATTATCTTCTTATTTAGTACTTAGTATAAATTGAAGACTGGATTTTCAATATTTTTTCAAGTAAGCTACACTTTTTTATACTGCATGCAAAAAATGATCCTATTAGGTACATAAAAGTTCAAATTACCTACTACCATAATAGTTCAATAAATGAACAAACCACAACTATGTCCAACTAGATCTAATTGACATGTCCAAAGAGATCTCAGCCCGTTCCTGTAAGCGAGCTGTTCGGAATGATTTTTTATGATCAAAAGTGTTTGATTATCTTGAAAATATTCCACATAAGGGATTATTCTATGTCTCATATTCAAATATATTTGCCCTAAGTATATTTGATCATTGATGTTCGGGTAAACGCGATTAGTGCATTATGAAAATGTCTTGTTCCAAAATGATAATGAAGACATATTGTAGATATTACACATTTTATTGAAGAAACATGAATGTTTCTATTTAAAAATAAAATTTTCAAATTTAATGATTAGGTGTGATTCTTCAAGAGAGCTGTGAATAGGATTTTGCAAGGTCGGCGGCGCGCCCGCATACCCCCTGGTGTTGCAGGTGTCCATGGGCGGCGATAACACTTACCATCACGTGGGACCGCTTGCTCGTCCGCCCACTAGTCTATATAAAAAAAAAGGTGTCACAAACAATTTCACAAACATTTATTCAAAATAGTTATTAAGTTCCAATAATGCAACTAACCCTTTCAGTGTCCACTGCTGAACATGGGCCGCCTTATGCACATTGTCTTGTGCGTGAGGGATGTATGGCCTGAAAACGCCGCGCTGGCCATGCGGGTTGGCAAGTCCACTTTTTTAGAAGTGGTGTATTTCCTCACCACTTATATCAATATCAATAATATACTTATATCGATAGAACTGATAATATGTATCAACTTTTCTGATGGTAGATGAACTCACAATGAAATATTTTCTATTTGGTTGCTTATTGGTCATTTTAAAACCTTCAGTTTCTTACAATTGTTGGTGTAAATAAGACAGAGTTGATAACCCATCACTTTATTAATACCAAAGATCTACGCACTATCTAGGCAAGTACAACACACGACAGTACATTATATATACATCATAAATTCAAATTATTGTTACAATACAGTTATATAGTAGGTAAGCCGTATTAGGCGTAGAAAGGGGATTCAAACTATATGTTCTTACCGGAGTGTTTGCATGCTTATGAGAAAGTGAGAAGCTCGATTTCCCATTTTACATAAGTATATATGCTTACTTGATTGTTCATATACGTATTTATTGTTTTAAATCGGAGGCGATTTGGCATAAGTCAAATATAGGTACTTACCAAAAAGTTTTGGATTAGACAAGGGAACTTGTACCAACAAGTTCTGCCAGATCGCACATTTCTTCCCATTATTTTTACATAAAACTACATACTTCCAGTGTAAAACTTATTGCACTTTTTTTTTTTCATTTCTTATCGGCTCTCGTACTTCTCGTATTTTTGCAATATATTGTACAGAAGCAAATCTGATGAATTAATTAAGGCATTTTTACCAGTCAATGGTTGTTTAAAACACACAAATTAAAACGCATATAGGTCATACAGCAACGAGATTAAATAATATATAGCTATATGATAAAACAATAATTTGCTTAAATAAATGTAATATAGCCACTAATAAAAACAAATGGGTATCACATCAATTCTATAATAATTCAGTATTAGTGAATTAATTACCAAATTTTTATAAAATTGTAAGTAGGTACTAATTTAAGTCTAAATAAAATAGAAATATGTTTTTTTAAAGAGGCAAAGGGGCCGGGATCCCTGTCACATCTGTTACATATACACTTACCTAAAAGCTTCTACTTCCTCAGGGAGCTACCTGAGGAACTGATACCTAATACCCACCTCCTCAGGGAGCTACCTGAGGAACTGATACCTAATACCCACCTCCTCAGGGAGCTACCTGCGGAACTGATACCTAATACCCACCTCCTCAGGGAGCTACCTGAGGAACTGATACCTAATACCCACCTCCTCAGGGAGCTACCTGAGGAACTGATACCTAATACCTACTTCAGGTTAATATTATATGTGATATTATCTGAGAAAAGGGAGCTTATTGTTGGTTCTAGTTACCAGACATACCATACACTAGACGCTGTAGTGCAATACAAAAAATAACATATTTATAACATTTATTGCTTACATATTGTGATTTGGCAATATATATATATATATATTGTATATATATATATATATATATATATATATATATATATTGTCAATAATAATATGTTTTAATTCTTATCCAACATAAAATTGTTTTCACCGAAACAAATTAATATACATACGTAATATATAAAATGTTATTTTGTAGGCTTTGTCGTGCACAAGTCTTGCACTGTACATCAAGCGGGAAGGCGAGTCCACTCAAAAGAGTGGACTCGCCTTCCCGCTTGGCCCCCTATAAAAAGAGGGGGTGTAGTTCCACAGGTAGCAACGTAGAGCTTGTGGTAGCAGTTTTGTTATACTTTGTCGCTTTTTACGATATCAACGGGAAGAGATTGTGCGATTCTAAGAAAAATCGTAGGTATTAATGATATTATAATAATAAAAAGACTACACTTGTATTAGTTCGGTACTAATACGCGTTTCGATTGAGGACCATACCTAAATGAATGATGTCAGGATTTAGGGCCTTTCTCACCATCTCCTGATACTTTTAAAAAAACTTTATTATTAAAACATTTTTCAGAAGGCATCAGTAATGCAGTTATGCTTTCTGTGATTTTTAAAATATAATTAATGAAATTATGAAGGTTTTCCTTCATCCTTATGGAGGGTCTGAAACCGGTACTGATTTTTAGTAGTAGTTTTGTTAAAACCTCGTACTTGATGTGTACCGAAAATTTTCAGTGGTAAGATAATTTATATTTGTCAAGTCGTTGATCTTCAATAAAATATTACAATGCCGAGTAATCAGATAAAATATTTTATGTACAACAACGTAAACATTAAATGTATTTTTTTATTAAAATTGTGTTTGTGTAATTGTAATTGTGTTATTGAACCTTTATTTAACAAGATATTTGCTCCATCACATTTTTGTGAGGTTTTGTACTGAGTAGGCTAACCATAACCTAGTTACCTAATATGGATTATTAGGTGCATTTTTTTCAATACAAAACCGATAAAAGGTAAATAAAACGAAAAGATATTTATTCTATGCTATAAGTGATTCATTTATTTCACAGGAATAATTAAGTACCATAAGACATATAGAAAATGTATTCCGGCGAGTGCTAATGTTTGTCATTTTGGACTTACTGTATGTTGATATTCATGGACGGCAGTATCCACTTACTATCAGGTGGACTATTTGCTGCCACTTTCCTTCTGTAATAAAAAATTTGTGTCCAAAAATTCAATCCATTCCCAAGTAAGACTGAAGGGGACTACACATTGGTACATATTTACACTATACTAGTCAACGGAAAATGTTTTTACGCCCTTAAATAATATGTTTTAACCAATTTACATAAAAGATCTTATATTACGTATTCATTTTCTCAAATACAAGTTTATTTATACTTTTTGCTTTATTTTTGTCAAGGCAAAGGCGCGGCTTTGTGCATTATGGTGACATGAAATTAAACTCCTTTACACACTTTTTAGGCATATAATTTTAGTTCTGTTTGCTATTTTAATTTCAAATACTTAAAATAAAGTCATGTTACTCGTTCTTTAAAATTAGTTCTTTTTTGCTTTTACCATTTGTTTGACTTAATACATACGCTAACGCTGTCTCCCTCTACCAAAAATCAAACGCGCGCTTTTTTTCAACTGGTGCCAGTCGAGCCTTCCTGTGTCGATTTTTATACCTGTCACCACGATTAGATATAGATTAAAAATGATAATATAAATTGCTGTCAGATTTACTCGTATACCATACCATCAGCCTGTCTTACCACTGCTGGATATAGGCTTCTCCCAATCATCACATATGGTCCTCTGCTCTTCTCGTCCAGCTACTACCGCCGACTTTGTTTAAGTTGCCAGGTAGAACCTGACCGAAGTTAAACATTTACTGGCATAATGTATAACATAGTGGCAATATAATTATGCCATTAATGCATAATGGCATAATCGGATAACAAGGATGTCATAAAATTCAGCTCATAAACCATAAAACGAATGGATCCCATGTAAATAAAAACATATTAATAACTTATGGTTAACCTACTCAGTACAAAACTTCATAAACATTGTACGACTAATTTCTGGTTAAATAGTGGCACAAAATGTTATACAATATCTATTTTTTTTATTCGAGTCAGGTATATGACATGAAGAACTGTCAAACCGAGTGAAATTTGTACGGAGATGACGCTTTATTGACAGTTTTACATGTCATATCCTTGATTCGGATAAAAAATCCGACTATAGCAAAGGCGCAAAATTCTACTAAAAGTGGACATTGTTATACGTAAAATAATTACTATTCTATAACGAAATACTTTTTGTTTTTACAAATCTTAAGAGAAACTGCTAATACTGAATCTACGAGTATAAAGGATAATAATATAATAATTTGCAAAACTTCTTCTTTAATTCGCAATGGTTTGCAATTTACAGTATGAATTGAGGAATATAAAAAAATCACAATTACGATGAAGATTAAAAATAATAATTTAAAATGAAATTAAAAGATATGGCTAAGTTTAGTGCATTTAAGAAGAGATTTCAAACTATATATTATATAAAGAATAATATATCTATCTAAGAATAGCTAGCTAAGTTGCTCCTAGAAAAGTTATTGTCAGTAATCGGACAATTATTAATATTACTAATGTACAAAAAGTGTTTCTCAGTTATATGAATATTGCTATATTCTTTGAGAAACAAAGTTGTTAAACCGACAAATGCTGTCAACTTACCTCGCATACCATACCATCTGCCGGTGTTACGCCACTGTTGGATTTTTTATCCTGCACTTTATGTTTCAACTTTAACAAAATGTCTACAAAAAATCAATAATGGTTTCAGACATTTATTAAAATTGAAGCACATTCTTCAAATATTTATATTTCTTTAATTTTATTTTAAAGAAGGCGACAGACGAGCTAACAACCCACCTGGTGGAATGTGGATACTAGACAGTTTCAATCACATTTTCACAATGCACGACGGATTAATAGTTAGTTCTTTCTATTAAAAATAATTAGGTAGGAAGTGTTTTGTTACCTTCTCTCAGTCTCCTCTTATATCGGCAACTCTTTTTAATTTAAGATTATTGTTCTCTGTTCCCATGCTGTTGAATCCTGCTTAAGCAAAGGAGAATTTTTAATTTTGAAAATTTTGGTTTATAAAACTTTAACTTTATATTTTATTTTATATATTTTATAACTACTTAACCAACCTAACCTAAATACAGGATCAAACCTTTAAAAAAAGTTTAAAGTTAGGAACCCTAATAAAAATTAAGAACTTTGTACGCAAGAATGAAAATCCCGTCAAAAATATAGCCAGAAGTTACAGTATAAGCTGTTTTGTAATAACTTTTTCACAAATGCTTCTTAACTACTTAACTGTTTAAAAATATACTAAGAAACAAGAGGTATTTATTATCCTCCTACACAACAGTGTATGTATATAAGACAAAAAGTTAATTAACCCAAACAAATAAACTTCTACGTTTGCTTGTGTACATATTTTATTTATTTTGATAGATATATTTATGTGCATAGAGATGTTATTGGGGTTTTATAGACGCTATACAATACATACCACAGCATCAGCCTCAGTCTCTCCACTGCTGGATCCTTGGGAGAGGTCCCAAGGAGAGCCACCACACACGATCCTCAGCGCTTCTCATCCAACCGCCACGGGCGAATTTAAGTAGCTTTCTTTAAGTGGTCGGTCCACCGTCCGTCCACCGTCCGTCGTCGGACGGCGTCCCAAATGCGCTATACAGAGGCTCTAATAGCCGGCTTTGTGCAACGAACATTTCAAAACAGCCTATATTCGTAGAGTTTTGGTTCCATTTATGACGTGATTTTCTTGATTGTGTAGAAAGTATAGTTACTGATATTAAGGATGGGTAATAATATTATTATGTTCTTAGCTTTAGGTAATATTCAAACTAATTAATTATTCTGAAGTTGAAAAGCAAATAACAATTGGTGACAGGATTTATCCAATAAATTGTAAAGATAAAAATAGTAAAATTGACTTTGAACAAATGATATGAGAGATAGAAATTCATTTAAGTAGGAATGTACCTACCTGCAAGCTCACAATGGCTCACATCTTTAACAGTTCACAGCACAAAATCCGTTAGTCTCATAAATACCTAATATTGCAGCACAACACAATAGTTTCACTAATGAGATTATGACTAATTCCTTAAAACTATGAAAAACTTTGCAGATTGATTTTGCTTTGCTGCTTACAACTATATAGCTGTCTCTTATTTTAATGGCATTAAAGTTGAATTCAGTGGGCATATAGATTTAGATATTAGCAAACGTCAAAATTTTAGTAATCCTATTGCTCCATGTCTGCCGTGGAGATCTGTCAACCCGTTGCTTTGTGATGAAGCGGCCCGCCGCGGGGAGCCGCGCAGATAATGTAAAGATTAGATGTAAATCTCAAAGGAGTGACATTGTTTAACGGGCTCAGGTAAAGCCTTCCATGTACTGGGGTGAAGTGATTCAAACAATACATAAACAACATTATTTTGAAGTAACAGGATTTAGCTGTAGACGCCCACAAAAAATCGTTATTGACAGTTGTACGAAAACTTTTGATCGGGATGCAAGCTTTGTAGGAGATTGAAAGCTTTAATAAGTAGATATGTAGAGCGCTTTATAAGTAGATAATTTAAGATAGGTACTAAATAGATACTAGGAGACTGTATGAGTGCTTGTTGCTGATTTAGACGATATGACTTTACCCAATTATTTATTGCAATTTTACTGCAAAGACGATAAGCTATCTAATAAGCATAAAGAAATAAGGCAGTAAAGTTCTCGATTGCACGCTGTCCGTGTTGGAACAGGTTTTATCATTCATAAAACTATTTTTAATAAACTATCGGTGCTAAACCCTGGCCATAAAGGAGATTGGAGCCAGAGTAACAAATAAACTAAAATTAAATATACACGAACACAATCGAAATTTTTGTCTCAGGCGTATAAAAGTGTCCTATAAATTTACCCACAGTTTAATTTAATGTCCAAAAGTACCTGCCTCACATTTTTTATTATAAATGCCCGACTCCGGTTATGCGTGCAGGAGTGTGTATTATTATTTTTAGAAATGGTTTTGAATTTGTCTCGGAAGGTTAGGATCACCATTAGGTTAACGTGTATTTTATTTTATTATTGAGGAGACCGTTTCATAGCCTGTAAATTTTACAAACAAAAAGTTAAACTGTCATATATTTTTGTCTTCAACAGGAATACGAGTTCACAAGTATCGAAGTGGAGATTGTGAAACGAAGAAGCTATACAGCGAAATAACTGACTTACTGAAATATCGACGCTGCAAGCCAGCCAGCGTCCGTGACAACGTCATCAACAAGAGGGTTGTCAGCGGGCAACCCCCGCCGCGTGGATGGTGGCGGGCGAATGGGGCTATGCGCCGGCGTCGGCCACCCCCGCCATGAACGCCTTTTTAGAAACAAACCATGCGCATCTGGCTTCCTATGGGTTGAAGATGTCTCCACAGCCGGGGTGCGGTGTGGGCGCCCAACATCGCGCCGCTGCACCGCACCCTCCGCCACCACACCATCCACCTCACTACCAGCCCTACCCGCTGCACTCCTATCAGACCGGCTACTTGCGCGACTATGGCGGATGCGGCGAGCTGTTCCCGCAGCAACCACTGGAACAAAGTTGGGACTGGCGAGGCGACGTACACTATCAAGGCGGGGCGCCACCACTCGTACCCCACGCCCACGCTCATGCTCCCCATGCCTTCTTAAGGTACGTGCGAGCACCGCCTCGACGCGACATGCGATGTCAGTGGCTCGACCCCGAGCAGCCGCCACCAAGGAAGATGTGCAGCAAGTTATTCTCGAGCATGCACGAGATCGTGACTCATTTAACAGTAGAGCATGTCGGCGGACCCGAATGCACGACACACGCATGTTTCTGGCAGGGCTGCTCTCGAAACGGAAGGCCGTTCAAGGCGAAGTATAAATTAGTGAACCACATTCGGGTCCACACTGGAGAAAAACCGTTCCCCTGTCCATTTCCCGGATGTGGAAAGGTTTTCGCGAGATCAGAAAATCTCAAGATACATAAGAGGACACATACCGGTGAGTTCGTTATTCATTTACTTACGATTACATTATTTACGTCGGGACAGATCTCTCTAAAGACCTCTCTAAAGGAAACTATTTTGTTTTAGATTATTTTTTTATATTTGTTTCTTCTTATTGTATTACTTCTATTTGCAATGCAATGTAATGAATGCAATGCAATCGTCTCTTTCAGTATTCACTGCTGGACATGAGCCTCGTCATACAAATTATCTCATGCATGAGGGATGTATGGCCTTAATTAAAACGCCACGCGGGCCAAACGGGTTCGCGAATCTACTCTTTTAATGGTGGTGTCGTTCCTCGGCGCTTGTGGTAGCCGCTTTTGGTAGCGGTATTCCTTAGTCGCCTTTTACGACACCCACGGGACTATAGAACCACTACCATTTTCATAAGATTTAAAGCATATCTTGCTCGAGCGGATAAACTAAAATACATTTAAAATTCTCTTTTCTCCGTCATGGTTTTTGTCACAAAGCATCGTAGAATAAAAGTCTCTAGGTAAAGTGTATAAATTCACTGTTTTTCCTAAAAAAAAATATTCGGCTTTTAAGACAATCTATTTTTATTCATCTCTATTTGTAAGACATGCTGATAAACTTAGCGAACGTTGTTCCCATAATAATTGTCTATAGGAATTGATTCGTCACGACTCTAACTCAAGGATAAACATTTCACGTCCGGCAGTCGCGTAGTGAGATGTCGCAGCTACTCAAGCGGACGAGTGTTGATCTGCGGAAACATTTCCATTCTCATTAATTCATAATGAACCGCCCCCCGCAGCTGCCGAGTGCCGGACGCCCACTGTTGCGATATATCGGTGCACGCAGCACGCCTCGACAATAACCGAGCCGACACAATGACACCAAACAACAAACTGCTGTCAAAGAAGATCCTTGTAACACGATCCGAGCACAAACAACAGAGGTAACGGGCGTCGTATAAATGTCCACTGTCAACTTGTGAAGTCCGTTTCTCGGTAGTATAAAAATCGTTCTAGTCAGTTTCAAAACTCCATTTATCAATTCATTACAAAAGTCGAAAGGTTCATCTGAACTTTGTAATGTTATATAAAAAAAATGTCATAAATTAAAATGTCCGGTTTCGTCGATTCGGTTCCTGGTATACTTGTCTCTCTCGCACATTGCTTCGCATTGTTATATTATTGGTACTTTTAAAATATCTACTTTTAAGGAAATTGGTCCAGGAATTCCTATGGCCGGCGTCGAGAAGTATGGCCAGATGTTTTTATTCCTTTTTTTGGTCGTCAACGCTTAGTATTGCGTTCAGACTTTTGTCCTGTGCCCTCATCCGCTATTATCTCACATGGCCTTTTCAAATAGTAGACCTTTTTGTGGGTAACTTTGAAGAATTGTTTTATGGACGGCCATAAATTAACTTCGAAGGCTCCGTGCAGCAATAGAGAACTGGAAGCCTACTGGGATTATAGCTTTAATTAGTGTAGTGCAAATATTGTCATTGCAAAGTACAATAATTTTACAATGTCAGTATAATAGTAATTAATATAAAATCAATTAAGAAAGTTAATGTTTAACTTATTATCGCGTACAGATACTGTGAGAAAAAGATGTTTGCGGATAATTTGCTTTATTATAAATACATTAATTATAAATTACTTGACTGCGTGCTGTAGATGCTTTAACAGCGATATGGAACTAGCTATTGCCTGCGGTAGTACTCGCATGGAACCAGGATTAAAAAATATTCTTAGTTTCTGTTCCACTAACAGTACATATGCCAAATTTGATAATGATTCTTGCAGAGTTATTAGTAAAATAAACAAACAAACCAACTTGCGAATTTATAATATTAGTAAAGATGCCAACCAAGAACAGGATGTCAACAATTAATACCTCGCTTAATATTCCATTTTATCTTCGTAACTACTGGACTGATTTTTGTAAAAATTGTAATAATTAAACTTTCCGAAAATCTTTTTATGATCTATAATGTTGTTTACACACTACTCTGGTGTACCTTTGAGGATATCAGTATTGTTGTGAAAATCTCCGAGTTATTGCTTTTCTTCGACCTCATTTAGAAAATGTCATTGTATTGTTTTATATACTAAAACAATCCGAAAAATATACTTCGCTAACAAATGTCGAAAATCGCATTAAAATCTTTTAAGTAGTCTTGGAATTACTATTACTATTATACGAGTGATTATAGATTAGATTAAACATTAAACACGTACAAAAAGACGCGATTCCAGAATTTTGATATTATACTGTGCAGTGAAATGAGACATGAGGTACATGAGGTACCTACTCGTAGAGCTGTCAGCATTCAGCACACACCAGTAATTAATTTTGACTTATAATATTTATATTCAATTTTGTTAATTGTAATTTACAATTTATAGTTATTGTAACTTATAACTCAAAATATAATATTAGAAACAAAATAGTTATAGTGAGGGTTTCCAGTAAACGTTGAGATGGTGACAGTGTGACCTGATATTTATCTCGATGGCAGCCGATGTTGTTGCTGCGGGCTGCGCGCGCCGGGAAATTGATATTTTTATTAGAAATGCACAACACGCGTAAACTGATACTTTACGCTGTAAACCTCAGTAGCATCGCTCGCAATAATTTATGTTCTAATTCAATACGTTCATGTTACATTATAATTGATTTCTCAATTTGTATTTTTAACCATATCTAACGAACCAATTAAGTGTTGGAAGTGTATTAACCAGTCTATTGCATATCAGCGCTGTTACGACTGGTGTCAATGGCTTGTAATTTACAATCAAATAAACAGGATTGTAATGTAATCAGGACATCGCAGCCTCGGGGCTCACTCGCGTCGGGTGGCGCGCGGCGCGTCAATTCGCCGCCGGCCCTGTACGCCCACAATCTCGCGCGATTACTTCATTTTCCGTTAAAACGTTTGTTAACAATTATAGTAAGATTTAATAAATGATTGATATCTGTCAAAATTTTAAAGCCAAATTCATTTCCTTGAACAATCTCGTAGCGTCTGCGGCAGCTACGAGATTTTATTACGAAACTTTCTATTATTTTAGACAATTAATTTATCACGGGCACACTGTCCTATTTTTACTTTCGCTTTTTCATGCGATTGAAATAGGATTTTTATGAACTATTCAAAAATATATTAAAAAGTATAAAGTTCATAAATAATAAACTAAAAAGCACTGACAATTTAAATTGTATGTTAAATTCATATTGTTATGTAAATTAAAATTAAGAGTAATTGGCTCTCCGGTAAAATCATCTGCACGTAACATAGTACTTCCGGTATATTATTATCTATATTTTCTTTTGCCACAAAACATTCCTTCCATTCTCCAATGTTTTCCATTCTCCACACTTTCAATGTTTAATAAGCTGCCGGCTGATATAAAGGAGTCTTTATATAATAACAATGAATTTAAGATAAAATTAATGAAGTTATCAGGTAAAACTTGAATTGATTATCCAATATTTGACTGTTTTTAATAATAAATTGACAATTTTTAAGCAATTTTGACAGATATTCGAATACAATTTTACAATTTTTGTAACGAATAAATACATTATACAATTTATAACAAGTTTATTTGATGTAGGTGTAGGTATCTAGTCCTGTTTAAGGATAGTATAACATGTTCTGTAGTTTCATTGTGATCACTTCAACACTCGGAGCGTCAGTCGGGGTGGCTCAGCGGCTCGGGGGTGAGCGACACAATACCATAATGATGATATGATTTCGCCGGTGAAGACGTCCCCCGACTATCAAACGCAGTGCTTGGCTAATATCCCGTATAAAATGACGCTTTCAAAATATTTTGCAAACAATACGGAACCCTTCCCGATCCGCCCCTGTGGTAGCGCTCATTGTGCGCGCCGTCGAGTGCAGCTCTCACATCGGTTTATTGCTGCTAACTGAACAGTGATGCACACCACTAGCTATTCAAAACTTGTTTGGTTATTTGGTTATTAAAATGTCTATAGCTGTCGTTTTCTTTACAACATGTAAATTATAAAATATAACGATGATCTGGTGAGATAAATCCGACTTCTCACATATTCTATCTGTTCGTGCACTAAGTAAGCGCATTAAGTATTATACATATTTTTAAAACAGTTTAATTGGTTATTTTAGATAAAAAATTGCAATGTATCAATCGATCATATCGTGGCTAACTACGACAAGATCGATTGATGCAGACTCGTAGCTTTAGGTATATTATTCTAGGTTTCAGATTTAGCTAGGAATTAAATTAAATAATTCCTGGCGTATCTCAGTTCAATTAACAATATTTGTGTTAGTGGGTAGGTACATCACAGATATGGCAAATAAGTATTATACTGACAGCTGTGTATTCCTTATCTAGCTGCTAAAGTGTTTTTAGCAATATATCTATTCCTAAAAATATTTGAACAATAAGTGTATTAGGATAGCATTCATTTTAGGGCTTCGTACCTTGTTAGGTACGAAGCTTAGTTAGGTAGTTAGCTTAGTTGGCTAGTTAGGTAGGTTAGGAAGCCTTATAGTTTCGTAATGTCTTTCCATCTGTATAACACAGTCACATCTATGAAGAATAACTTTTATTGTTGCACTTATTTGAATGAAATTTGCTGTGAAGTTGTATTAATTCAATTGAAAAAATGACTCTCTTTCTCATATGCTTTTTACTCCCAAAACGATCTTTTCCTAAATCTCCAAAGGTAGGTGGCGCAACTGGTAGCGTGCCAACGTTCGAATAATGTTGGCATGTATGGCGGATGTCCATACCCAAACACTATCACATACTAGTGGATTGTTTGCTCGACACATTCAGTCTACATAGTTGCTTTATCAGCTCGTCTGACGCCTTTGCGTGCAATCGAAATGCCATCGAGTAGAATGTCATTGAACTCATTAGATAGGTATTTTAAAAATCAATAAAAAAAACGTTTTCAGAAAAAATATAGCAGACACTGAAATAAAGATACTTTCAAAAGATGAAAAAGTTAAAAAAAGAAGATGCTTTTTAAAATAAAAATATAAAAACCGTTCTCATAAAACGAAATAAGTTGTCACAATAAAATAGTTCTTACCGTGTAAGTATAACATAAAGTTCGTATAGAAAGTTATATTGCTACTGCTACGGGACCCTATCATTTTCTTGCCCGATACGCACTCAATCAATTTTGTATATAATTCTGTGTATACTTACAAGTAATCAAAAAAAGAAGCTTAGACACAATAGTATGAATATACAGATTGTTATATGAACTTAACGAAGCTATTATAAAATACATAACTCAGTTCATAGTTGGTGGTGGAGTGGAGACTATACTGAGTAAACGAGATTTAGAATTAAGCTGTAGGAATAATATTCCGCCATTTTATATTCACGTTATGTGATAATTTTGTTGATAATCTTTATATTAGTTGGGTGCGTTTGAAAAGGTGTTTATATGAGTAGCGGCCATCTGCCCTCGATTGATAAATTGTATAAAAAAATGTTAGCAACGACAAACATACGTGTGTGTGTGCGCCATTTGTAAGGGGATTTTGTATTCAAAACTTCAAAAACTTACGTCATATGTCAACAATATTTTATTTGGTCATTAAGGTACGTTATAGGGTGAAATTACTTTAATTATCTAATGATATGAAATAAAAACGTTTTTTATTTATTTTTGGTAAGTATTTAATGGTTGTATTAAATTTACATTAACTCACTAAACTATACACTTTTTTAATATATAAAATGTTTTCTGTTTATATATGTATTTTGTTATTCAAATATATGTAGTTCAATAAATATTAAAAATAAAAATCATAATATTTGTTGATATCTATATTATACAACGTACTCGGTATAAAAAAATACACGATTATCTGATGGGCGGGGCTGACACATCTCTCATCGCTGCAATAATACAACCCTCTCACACACACACATGCTACTTATCATGCACACTGGGAAAAAATCTCCTGCACACACCGATCACTAGCTACCCCATACACACACCTATCACATACTGGATCATATTGTCGCTTACATAGACAATGAAAGCGTTAAGCGCTTTACTTTTTTGTTTTCTTTGTCACAACACACCCTCTGACATATCGCGAGCGAGCGAATGCCGCATGTGATGGTCGTGACTGACTGTGTCGTATGCATATTACACATATGTTACTCTGTTTCATGTATACGGATTTGTTGATTAAAGTGCAACGATTTAGGAATTGTTGATGGTTGTAAAGCGACGCGCTTTGATTGGATTTACCTACTGGAAAAAATGTCCAAACTCACATGACGCAAAGACACGTTCTCAAGGAGCATAAACGTACCGCCCGATGTGACAATTGTTTTTATTTTGTTAAAGAATTTCGCTAAACGTCAAAGAGATGGTGCGAACAGAGGTTCGGAACTCAAGCAAAAACCGCACCTTCATAATACAGGCAGGACGCATCGAACTTCACATACCTACCCACTACAAACAACACTGATTTTCCATCGGGCGGGATCGAATTCCTTTAGAAACGATACGAATCTCGAATCACTAATGTGACTCGAGCAATTAGATAATTACAAAGTCATATTAACAAAAACACTACAATGATTTATGAATGACTTATTTGGCAGCCGACGTATAATAAACTGAATATACAATTCTACAAATTATTAATCCCAAACGTACAGCGAACGTTATTGAAAAATAAATTATCTATTTATGTATGCGTCTTTATAAGGATGCGACAACTTGCTGTATGATTTTTTTACAAACGCTGTGGTCTCCCCACCCGCAAAGCGCTTCGACGACGGCGATGAATAATTAATTTGAAAGTATTGATTAGAATTTTTACTTCTTGTCTCCAATCTGTAACTTACTTAACACAAATATAATTAAAGCGATTTCTATGTAGTCATCTATTAATGGCAAAATTAATAGAATTATTCATTCAATCAAAACCTCTTTGTTCGTGCGAGATAAGCATCGCGAGTGTACAATCAATCAAGTGGTCTACATAGTCACTCTAAACTTCGGTCTCACCTGCCTTCGTATTGGTTTTAATCGACCGAGTAATCGGGAATACATCCGAACTATTACTAATATCCGCTCGGCACGCCCACCTCCAATCATTTAGTCATGGAACATAGACACTCAACATAATAACGTTGTAATACTTTTTGTATTGAAATACTTGTAAGTTAATGCGTTCAGTGTACACTAAAAACAATTCTAGGTATATAGAGGAGTTGGTCTAATATACGTTTTTCCTATAGTATGAAGTGTCGCCGTTGCGTTGGGTTGGGTTGCGTAGCCGCCCTGCTATGCTTTTCTCTTACAGCCTCAAATTTTGAGCGCCATCTAACGTTCAATGGCAAAACTTCGCAAGTGTTCGTAACGTAATTTACGTAATTCGTCACTTCGTAACTGTTCTTCACTTTTATACGAGTATAGTATCTCGAGTTCACTCAGTAAATCCGCTACACACGTCGCTAACGTTAAGCTAATAACAACGATGCTCATAAATATGTATATATTTCAAGCACCTTAGTAAATAAAATATATTTATTGAGTAATAAAACACGAATTTAATACTATTTTTTGTTTTTAATACTATTAAAGGCAGTTTGAACAGGTGCAATATGGTGATCAAAATCGCCAGTTACTAGTGACCAATAAAAGCTCTAAATACGAAGAGTTTTCTAGAAGATGAAATGTGGTCCCATCAGTATATGTCTAACAACTTTTATAAAATGCAATGTTTAACTTAAAATGCCGTTAACTTCACAAATGTTTTGCTGAGAACTGTTGCATGAACTAGATCAGCCGCGCCGGTGTCACACTGGTTGAGACCACGCATTCTATGACGACTTCAAGACCGACTTAAAATCACAAATCCAAATTTTCAGTGGCCTTAGAATGAGTTTTATCGTTTGTAAACGCAACTATCGCTCTTGCGTTAATCGAGCATAAACTTAATTCATACAGAAAAAAACAATTGATGCATACGCGACAGTACGACAAAAGTTTGCAATCGCGCAAAACTTATTACACTCGTTCCTCTGTTATTACTTCGTTGTGCACTCTATATTTTAGCAAAGAAAATGAAACGGTCGTGGCCCACGCACTTCTTTACAAGGTGTATTTCAACCCTCTATTTTATAGAGCTAAAGCTAGGGAAGCTAGAGGAAACAAGTTGCATCTGTAGAAAGTCGAGGTACGAAGTCATCATAAATTGTAGGAATGCGGTTGCAATGTAACAATAGTTTGAAAACGGCGGGATGCGCACCGGGCGCTGCCTACGCTGGCATCGCCCTTTCTATCTTGCTACAAACATTTCTTCTGACACTTTACTATCTATGCTTGTATTTTATAATGACAGCAAGTTTGTGTGCTGCAAGGTGTAACAATACATATAATACGTACGTATCACCGCTGGCTTTCCCGACACTTTAGAGTGAAACACGACCTGGTTTAATCTTTATCAGCTACCCACATATAGGTACCAGCTACCCAGGTATCGTTGGTGCATTGTGTATCATATTCAGTCATGTACGTTATTCAGTCGAACTAAGTGTGAACTAATAGTCAGTTAGGTATTTATTTTTTGTCCAGACTATGTATACTCATTAAAATAAATGAGCTATCAGCCGTTTTCAATGCCTCAAGAAAAACGTTTTGCTCTTTGAGGTTCCTAACTGTGCGAAATTCTTTAGTCTTGTACGGCGACGGCGAAGGGTCTCACTGCATCATTCATGCGTTTTTTCGCCGACACCTTGTCGCTATCAATATGTATGTAGTGTGTGATGTCGCCGACAGCGAGGCCGGCCGGCTTCCTACCAACAGTCACCGACTACGAGTACGTGTGTGTTAATCACTGCATCACGTGTGGTGTAACCATATTTTAACTATAAATACCATAACTATAAATGGACATTATTCCTGTAAGCTTCTAGGAATTAAGTTCGTTGTAATTATTTAGGTAGATTATTAATTTTTATTATTTTAAAACATAGCCTAAGTCTTGTAATTTATGTAGGTACTACATTTTTTGTTTGTTATTTATGTCCTATCTCTTTCGCTTTTAACTTTATACAGCCTCCTATGACTTACCTACTACGACATAAATGAGATCTATAACGTATTCGGAATATTTCCTAAGGAATGTAGGTACTGCGGCGCGCAAAGAATCTCGGGCGCGTCTTATATGAGAAGAACAAGAATTAAAGAAGGCAAATAAAAACAAAAAACGGCTATTAATAATCGTTAGAAATATTGGTTTGTCCCAAAAATGTGCCCAGGGGCTGAAACGTGATCTTGCGTGGGCACAGAGTGGACACGGCCTAACCTAATTCGTTTTTATTATGCATCTTCTAATTTATTGAATACATTAGCTTATTCATATAGCAATAACGTGATGCAATCTTTTTATTAACAAATATTTTTAGTTGTAATAAAATATAATGCTAATATTTTTCACAAGTACAGACAACGCCAAACGTATTTGATGTAGTGCTTCAGTGTAAATAAGACCAATCCTTTAAAATTATTATAATTGGTCCAAATTTTTAATTGTAAATACATTTTTATGTCAATACATATTTATTTATATTTACTTATTTAGAAATGCGTATCCATATTTGTCCTAACGAAATTGTGTGTCATTTTATATGGTATTCACTTGTGGGTTGGACCCTTGTACCAGGAAAAGCGATTTCTATCCAATTATTAATAAACGGCATACATAATTATTGAAATATATTCCTTTAATAATGAGAGACTAATTATTATGTCCATCTTTCATTTGTCTTATCTTTGTCTTCGAAATTAAAAATTACATTAAATAATTAGTTTGAAGATTTTATTTTAAGTCTAAGTGAAAGATAAGTGAAAAATAAAGATAATTAAAACCTTTTCATAGCAAGCTAGCTATAAGTTGTATTACGTACAGAAGTTCATATTAAAAACCAACCAGTTACTCAAATATTTTTACTGGCGGTTGGCGAGATCTATAAAAACCGACAATACAGCCTCCATGCCCCCACTGACTAGACTGAATGCATTTGACGATATTGAGAATGCTGAATGCTGGGCCAACAGCCTTGAAGCCCAATACTCCTCTAGCCGTCAGCCGGTCGACGAGTCACACGTCGACTTAGTTGACGGAGATGTGGGGCGTCGAGCCTCTATACCCCTCTCAGACTCCCTTTTACCGGTTACGGTAACTGAAGTCCAGGATATCATCAAAATCTCAAAGTCTCAAAATTAAAGAACCACCTGGCATCGATGGAATTCCTAATAAGAAGTTTAAAAGCCTCCCGTCAACCCGATCGCACCCCTTGTGGCTATTTACAACGCTGCTATGAAACATCACCTCTTTCCAGCTGCTTCGAAAGATGCCATAGTCATCGGTATCCCCAAACCCGGAGCCCTATAGTTATAGAAACATTAGTCTATTGAATAAAATGGCTAAAATCTACGAAAGAATTCTCCTTTCTCGTTTACTTAGTCACATCAACCAAAAGGGCTACTCATCGATGAACAGTTCGGCTTTAGATCCAAACACTTTTGTGTCCAACGGGTGCACCGAATAACGGAGCTCATCCTCACAGGTCTCAACCAAATGAGACCCTTTAAGACCCTAGCTGTCTTCTTCGACGTGGCGAAGGCTTTTGATAAGGTGTTGCACAACGGTTTCATCTATAAACTGTGCCAACTGGGGGTGCCTAAAGTCTCACTCTCATCATTACAGACTACTTTACCATCTGCATGTGCGAGATTGCATCTTTCGCTACAGAGTCGAAGGCACTCTGTCCAGCCCCCGCCCAATCAGAGCCGGAGTCCCCCAGGGCTCCGTTCTAACACCCACGCTCTATTCTCTCTACACCAATGGCATGCCCCTCACCCCTGGAATAGAGCTTGCCCTCTTTGCTGATGACACCGCCCTCTACGCCTCAGATAGGAACCTACAAAATGTCTCTTTACGCCTCCAACATGCAGTCACCGCCCTGGGCGAGTGGTTTGTGAGGTGGGGGATAGATGTCAACCCGGAGAAAAGTGCAGCCATGTGCTTCCCTTTTCCCCATGGGAGGCCTTCATAGCCCTAGGCTCCGTCTCTACCCACTCCCCATATTTCTTTGCGGTCAAGCTATCCCTTGGGTTAGGAAGACCAAATATCTAGACCAAAGACCAACCACATAAAATTAGTCCTGAACCGAGCCGCCTTTGTTCTCTGTCGCCTCAACCCCCTCATAGGCGAGAGAAGTAAAATGTCGCTTAGAAATAAGCTGACATTGTACAGAACCTGCGTACTTCCCATAATGACCTTCGCCAGCATTGTTTTGCACACGCAGCCCCCTCCAACATTAAAATACTATAAAACTCCCCAAAATAGATTCGTGCGTAAGGCCGTGGCTGCCCCATTGTACTCACGCAATGTATACCTCTACAAGGACTTGGAACTTCTCTCCATCGTCAAATGTGTGAAAAACTCCGCCCGACGCTACTACGACAGGTCACTATCCCAACCCCCTAGTAGCTGCTTGCCTAAACTATATCCCCGACAGGAATGCCCCTCCCGTTACCGTCGTCGTCGTGTTCCTCGGCACGTCCTAGACGACCTCGACGACCCAATTACTGCTGCCAATACGGTTCTTAAACTACATCACACACTACACGTGTATACCGTCCCCGCTGGCAGAGACAAAGACGTTTCCCGTCAACACACATCGGCCCTTAGCCAACACTTTTACCGGGTATGCCAACACGTGCCTGGGCGTTTCTTACCGATTCGCGATCTAGCAGTACCCTCCCAAAGCAACGCTCTAAGCCGAGGTCCTTTCCTTCCATCGGTATACCGACGTGAGAGCTCTTAGGCTCGTTGTTATACACTTTTAGCTCTTGGCTGAGCGCCTTCTGCGCTCGCCCTAAATTATACATGTCCGGTGACTCTTGAAAGGCCATTAGGGCTATAAGAATTTAGCCATTTCGAAAAAAAAATATTTACTCAAATATTTTGTTTCCAATCTAATACATAATTCGGATAGACTCTTTCTGGAAACTAATTCGACATTCGACTTTATTATTACGTAATATGGATCAGTGTATAACGTCCCACTGCAGGACACAGACCTACCGTATCACTAGGGGATTTCGCACCATAATCCACCATAGTCCAGTCCGGATTGGTGGACACAGATACTAGAGATAATTTTTTATTTCTTGAACACGCGAGCTTCCCCACGATGTTTTCCCTCGCCGTCGAGCTAGTGACAATTTTTAAAAACCGTACTTATGTAGAAACTGATTCGGGCCGAGGATTTAAACTCACAATCACACCAATGTGAATCGAGTAAGATGCCACTAGGCTATGACCGCTCTTTCATAGTATACGTATAATATATGCATTTCGAAAGATATTAATATACTAGGAAGCTATGCTTCAGTTCTGTATCTCTATTTTTTAAGTTTTCCTGAGAATTTTAAATAAGGTATTTTAGACCACTGTAGACATCCATCTAACATACACACATTTAAGCCACACTTACTAAAATATATAGACGAAGATATAGCGTGTGCCTCATGCATCTTATCCGCAGATATAAATGTTGCGATAACTTATTGAGCATCTCGCGACACAAGGCGGTCGGGCCGCGCGCTTAGTGAGGGCACATCTTTGACCTTCCACTACGAATCATTCGACACGTGTCTTCGAACTTTTCAAACTCTTTCATTACCTACTGCCATCGTTACCTATAATGGGACTATTGACAATTCATCAAACTTGCTATTTACTTCAGTAGTGAAATGTCCATTAGGTTTTTCTATCCTGCCACAATAATTACCTTTTACCACTATGTGGATTAAGTAGTCTACAAGGTCGCATAAACCTTAGTATAGACCTTCCTTTGCTTAGATCGAATCATTGGAAACTAATCTCTATACAGTGTGCATAAGATACTATAACACAGAAGACTAAATCGAAGACCGAGAATTGTCTCGTATTTCGATGGGTCCTATGTATAACTAGAAATGTCTGATTTTGCAATACAGCTAATTGAAGAAAAATTATGAAAATTTCTGTCAGGTAAATAGATTCTTCATTGAAAACCTATTTCACAGTTTGGCCTTTACATGTAGGACCTATCCATTTATCCGTAAGTTCGTACGTGAATGGCACATGAAATACAGTTAAATGTATAGGTTAGGTATACAGTGAAGCAATGTTTGAAGACTCTCCTCTTCAAACATTGTGGTATAGGTGACGAGAAGAGGTGACGCATTATCCCGAACGCTGTCCAACCCAGTTGAATGCGTCTAACCGTCTCTCCACTGAACATCCACTTGTCTAACTGGATTGACTGTCCAAGATAGACATAATCATCTAGAACTTGTTGTAATCGCCGTCGCCGGTAGTGGCTGGATGAAAAAAGCTGAAGAGAGTGTGTGGTGGCGGTCCTTAGGAGAAGCTTCTACCCAGCAGTGGAGAGACACAGGCTGATGGTATGGATGGTATAAAATAAAAACTGTTACTGTATATAAGTAACAGTTTTTACTTTATTCAAAACAATTAAGATTTCTAGCGGTAATATAGTGGAGTTCTTGTAGAGAGTTGGAGATCATTAATTTAATCCGCTGGTTGGATTGTAAACTCGCAATGTAGGTGTAGGGCATTTTGTCCCGGCCTCATAAGGCGCGCTTATTTTATTTCGTCGAAGTGCTCGCTGTCATACAGGTGACGTATGGATACGGTCTTCCCACGGCTCGACATGGATTGCTTACAAGCTATATCTGCCAATTGATCGTTCGTTTTTGCTTTAACGAAATTGGGTTTACAATAAATACTACAGAAAAACTTGTTACCTGATGTTTTTTTGTAATAAAAAATACTACATGCGACATTATAACAATGCAAAATCATTTAATTATAAACGTGACCGTGGTCACCTCTTTTATCGTTCACTACATGGGCCTCTTTATTGTGTTGTGCATGAGGGATGTATGGCCTTAAAACAGCACGCTGGTCACTCTTTTAGCGGTGGTGTAGTTCCTCAGGGCTTGTAGTAGTGGCTTTGTTAGTGGCGCTTAGTGGCCTTTTAGGACACCAACGGGATGAGATGAGGTGGTGATGTTTTAAAGCCAGCCAACGCCACATGGCCAATTTAGGATAAACATAGTAGGAATTTCCAAATCTAAAATGAATTAATTATTTTACATTTTTATCTTAGCAACTTTAGCAAACTCTCTGAAATGTTGTTTTAGGTTAGGCTCTGTCATTCTCAAAAGTTATTTTTTTTAAGTTGAACATACGTAATTTAAATAACTTCTAATTTATATGTTGTTTTTTAATCCAATAGATGGGTACCTACGTAGTTATGTTGTTCGTTCGGGAGGTCGCTGGTCGGCGATGATGCCGGTTAGAGCTGTCAAAACGCTTGACGTACGGATTGACGAGCGTGCCCTGTCCGGAGACGTTTTGTACTTATTCTCACAGGTACAGGTGCTTCGCACGGTATTGTTTACTACAAATCTCTGGGAACAATATTCAAAATTTAAATCATCTTGAGCTAGCTAAGGTAAATCCTCCAAAATAAGAAATTTTTGACAAAAAAATAAATCAATAACAGTGAAATTCACAGGATGTCCTTTGAAAGGAATCGATAACGTTTACACGAACGTTTCTGTTTCTCTTGAAATAGATGGTAGTAAGTGTGACGTTTCTATTGCGCGCTCTGAGCAGATAGTTATCAGAGCAAGACGGATGGTATTTTCACAGTTTCCGCCAGAACAATGCAGCAGCAGCAGGCAGTTTATTCAACTCGAATAACTATCAGACGACAAGAGCGCTATCAATATTATGTATTCTGTGGCGCTACTAAATAAATGTTTCATTTTACCCTAGAAAGGGGAGTAGCATGTTCCGTATTTTATATGAAACTTTTACAATAAATTTCATTATACAATAAAAAAAATATAAATATTATTGTCTCCGGCAATTCTATTGAAAAATTGATCAGACTTTAAAATCTTTTGTAATCAAAAGTATACATATTATACAAAGTATACATACGTAGGCGATACAGTTGATAACTAGTGTTATTAATTATTATGTATTTGACATTATTAACATAACAATCTCGTCTTATATATTAACGTTTTTGTATTTATTGAATTAATAATATCAATGATCGTTAATGATTAATAATATCAATCAATAATATCAAGGGTTAGGTACGTGGATAATAATCCAATGTCGTGGAAGTATTCGAAAATCATTTCAAAGTTACACATACTCAAAGATTTTAAATTTTAAAATAAATCTAGTATTAAATATTAATTTTGAATTAAACTACTGTATAGGAAATAGTTTTTGACGCTTGGCTAAATCACACATTGACTTATATTTATTAGAATTTTCAGGTCCTAAGCATTTTCTGTTAAATTATTACTAGCTGCTTAATTTTAATTGCTCTTTATCTATAACATTAAACAAAGGGTTTCAAATGACGAATTATTATAATTTGTACTTAATTAAAACGACCAGTCTCACAGAATGTCCCGCAGTGAATCACTAGCGCGGCCGGCCGGCGCGGACGCGGGCGTCCAATGCAACAAAAAAGGTATCATAATTCTGTGACTCCGCAAGCCAACTCTTTGGTGCACCTCTGATTTTTCAAAAGCCATCGACTAAACGCGTGCGCATTTGAATGTTATATCAGCTTTAATTTGTTTTCGTTTACAATCGCCGTCCTTCTTCCTCTCACACTCCATGTTTTCATTTTAATTTATATTTATCAGCGAGATATGACTGTGCAGTTTGTGGCTCGTGTTGTTGCTACATTTACTATTATATTTTTATTTGGATGCTTTTGTATGAGTTGGCAGATATTTATCGAGTATCGGAACATTATTCGGTCTGCTCATAATCGTCCGCATAAAGCACCTTGTCACACGGTCGTTGGGCGCCGAATGCGCCCGCCGACCCCGCATATTCTTTTTGTGTTCCCGAGACGAGGGCCTATATTCTCTGAGAAGTCGAAAAAATGAAGATATTAATATATCTTTCTAATTCGAAATACGTTTCGGATAAAAGGACGATCATAAATCATTGAGCATGTTGTACGAAATGTCTGTTAAATGTGCGAGAGAAAATCAGTTTTTGGGAAAGTGTCGTCAGTCAGTTACTTTTGTGACATTTTTACAAGATCTTCTTCATCACATTTACTTAAATATATAGCATAGTTTATTTAGTTTGATGTCCATGTTAAACACTAATAATGCACTGAGTAGTGTGGCGATAGCCAAAGTCAATTATCGACTCACATTCATGCGGCCGTGACTTCGAGACCCATCCTGTACCACTGAATTATTACTTAAGTACAGATTTCCCCATCATCACTAGCATGACGGTGAAGGAAAATAACGTGAGGAAACCCTATGTGTATTATACATCAAATCGCATCTGGCCCGCATGGCGGCCTGTGCGTTGCAGCGGGACGTTATAGGCTGATATTGATAATGTACTAAGTATGTGGCCACCTAAGTAATACATCGATAACTATTGCGAGTTGGATTGTACTGTAAACACGGTACATGGTCATGTCTGCGCCGATGAATCGCTTTTGCATCAAACAGCCAGTCATCGACCACTTATTAGCCGCCTGTCTATTGGAGATTGAATTAGCTCGGATATGCTCCATTCTATACCTTTTAATAATAGAGTAAAACAATGTCTAGCGTGGTCTAATCTGAACAGCAATTACATAATAGGATTTAAATAATTTTTCTACTTCATTCACGCGCACATGTTTTGTTACTTTTTTGCTCAATGGGTTAAAAGTTAGACGTAAATTGAAATTTAATATTAAAATAGTGTTTTCTACAACAGGTCTGTCCAGTTTTATAATTCAAAGTGATGACAAGCCCACGGACAGAAGTAATACAAGCTAGATGTCTGTCATAAAATTAAAAAAAAAAAACATTCGAATACATCGTTTATAAAATGGCAATAAATAACAATTTGTATAAATCCAACGCGTCATGCAACCTGATATCCGGTAACCCACGATTGTTTTTTCAATAAACTCACCTAAAGCCATTTACCACAATTTGGGTGCAAAGGCCGAATGTGTCGGGTTTCACATCACTCGTGCTATTTCTAAAAAGCTTGTTTTCTCAGCGGAGCGCACTTAAGTAGCGATTTGTAACCCAATACCGCAGATAATTCAGGCTAGGCGGTGTGCCAACGTAGAATTTTCTGTTCATTACTAGCAAATTATGAAATATTACATCAGTTTGAATTTTAGTGGTTTTTACATTCATTTTCATTTATTCCTTCACAGGTAGATATTTCCATGGCTAGAATCAAAACACGATGGCCAAATAACAACTATTAAATAACAAATCTTCTGAATAATCGTTTAAGTCGCCACATGTTCAAGATAACGTTGCACATCGATAATAACATTATAAAAAAGTGTCTCCCGTGGGTGATACAGCCGTTTAAGATAAACATCTGACCCTAGCCCGTGTCTCGGCGTGGCATGCAGCGAATTCACGACGTGCATTCCCAACTCTTGTTTCCTTTCTGTTTTTATTGTACCTTTTAATAGATATGTGTAGATATTGTATTATGCAACGACATTGACTTTATTTTTTTATCCAAAAGTAGTTTACCCACGATCCAAAAATTTTAACTCATGGAGAATGGGTACTTGTAATATTTAAAAACCAAAACCAGTGTTCTTAAACGAGCATCCGAGATGGCGCGTGCGGTGCGCAGATAACGCATCACCTAATAGGATTTGTCGTTGATCCTTTTTTGTGACATCCACCGTGGACGAGATGAGACGCCCGATTAGTAATTAGACGGGCGACACATGTTTTGAACTCTTTTATCTTGTATTGGCCTCATTAGCGCTCGGACCCAAAGCGTTTTATTGTTCTGACCAAAAAAATTAAGCATTTTTTATTTCTTTTGTTTCACATTTGCGAGATATTTATTTACCATATCGGAGATCAAATTCTTGAAGATAAGATCAAAATACAATGACTCTGTACTGAGATTATAAGGTCCAATTCGCAAATATTCTGTTATAAAGTGAATGAAAGGAAGTAGTATCACTCTATTCAAAAAGGTGCCGTCGAGTGCATGGTCTCTTCATTCAGTAGTTTTGATACTGTAACAAAAATTGTGGTAAGGGAACACCTAAAAAGCTCTATTATTGCCGCGTTAACAGACACTTGAGATTAGCATCTGTGCCTCTTCAGCGCGATCTTCAAATTTCAAACACAATACGGGGGATTATAACCGAAGAGGTTTATTTGTAAACATGACAAAGAAAAGTACACGTATTGTTGTGTAGTGCGGTCACACTAGCCGAACATCATAGCCTACATATAATGTGTTTTATTGAATGTTACTCATACACGATTCGATGAACTTGTGAGGAATTTATCAATACGCGGTCGCGGGAAGCTAAAGCTGTCGATATCCAAAAAAAATGTTTATAAAGATTCGTGCACACACACTGGGAATAAAGAAAATCAAATACCACCAATATTCTATTCTTGCAACAAATATTCGCATTTTAAAAACTTGCCTATTTATTTTAATATTAGGGTGTAGTGGCGGTTCCATCTAAGATGAACATTGCAAGGTGCCAATTTTATGATGACATTCGTACCCTTTTATAAATTTTGTAATTTGTTGAATATAAGTCCAAATATACCTAAGCACATTAATTTTGTTTAGAAGTACGTACGCACAATGTTTTTCGTATCTCATATGATTTTATTTATTTTAATATATTTATATAATGAACAGATTATCGTTATGTTTAATTATTAATCTTTAATTTGGTACCCTTGTCATAAAGGCATCCAAAATGATCCTATTCAAATGTCGAGTTCAAATTATGTCTTCGGTTTACGCCTTAAAGTTCAATATGTCTTGTTTTTGCCACAAAATCAGGTCTTTGTACGGCAATGTGACAAAGTCGTCTTATAAATATGATTTATGGTCGTGTTAAGTATCCCATGCAATTGTTGTAAATATTTATTTATACTCGTAAACTATAAACAACGAGCAAATCTGGTTATTTATAGGGTGATTGGTCATTCGCGTACGAGGCACCTCTTTATATTTTGAGCTTGGATACGAACAAAATACTCTAACGGAATATACTTACTCTGACACACATTGGGTTGTGATAGTTAACTGTTGTTATTATTTTGTCATAGAAGGCGACTAAAGGGACAACAAAGTCGCTAGCACAGGTCCTGAGGAACTAAACCACCTCTCCAAGAGTGGATCTATCCAACTCGCTTGGCCGGCGTGGCGTTTTGAGGCTCACGGCTCACAATCTGCATGGGGATTTCCATGTCCAGCAGTGGATGCTAAAAGGGCTAATTACGGTTGAGATTACAGTATTAGTTTGATTATTCAACAACTAATCACAGAATAATATAGACGGAGTGTCAATGCACAACGAACTGAATCTCGCGCACACATGCGAGATTCACATATTATACAAAAGTTGTGACGAATGCCGCCAGTTGCAGTGCAAGTTGCAACGTCAGCTCAGGCGGTAGAACGAATGAATTCTTTTAAGAACGAATAACAGCCAGTCCTCACTTCAGCAAATTATTTATGTGTGTTAAAAAAACACTGAAATAAAAAGCACTTTTAACAGTTATATATTTATATATATAGTAGTATATAGTATATATATACACACACACACACACACACACACACACACACACATATATATATATATATATAGGTGCGTTTTACCTTTTTAACACTTAAAAGTGCTTTTTATTTTAGTGTTTTTTTTTAATTTTTACATTTACTTATAAATAAATTGCTGAAGTGAGGACTGGCTGTTATTCATTCTTAAAAGAATTAACTCATTGTACCGCCCGAGCTAACGTTGCACTGCAACTGGCTATATATATAACTGTTAAGAAGGTAAGGTACCTTCTTAACAGTTATATATTTAACACTTAAAACAGTATTTTTATCAGTGATTTTTTTTAAATTTTCATTATATATGTGTGTATATTGTTATAACCAGTCTATTAATAAACCACTTACCCTAATAAGGTGTCTTTTTATATATGCTTAGGTGTACACACGAAGTTGAGTAGGTACCACCCGCAAACAAGAATTCTAGATATTCACAAACATAGGCAGTAGTGATACAGAAGGCTTCACTGGAGTGCAAAAGGCACGTCCGGATTAAAAATAGATAGCAGAATGAGTCAGAGCAGACGTTTGACGTTCGAGGCGAATTTAATTTTAGGTTTGTATTATCGGCCAGTAAGGGGTTCTTAGGGATTTAGTAGTAAGAATTTTGGTAAACGACAATACTCAGAGTAAGTCCGTCGAGCTGACTCCCGGCGACTCTATTTACGAATCAAACATTCAAGCAGTTATCTCTTTCTACACGTGTTTGAAGCAAATTGGGTAGAATATTGAGTTCACGCGCTTTATAAGGTCACTGGGCCCAAACTCACACTGACGCAGCATTATCAACAGCCTTATTGTGCGATCCTTTTCTAACTTGTTGTTTCTATCTTTGTCTCGAGGCGTATGTTAAGATAGTATGTTAAGTTTTTTTATACAAAATAGTTGCCTGTCGTCTCGCCTTGGCCACTTACCACCAAGTGGACTGTCCAGTCCACTTGGTGGTAAGTGAATACTGCCGTCCTGCGATTTCCGAGAGACATGCCAACATCAGGACAGAATAACAAACGTTTGTATGACCCCGGATGTGCTGCCTATCCTTTGGAGATTTGGGAGTGGAGTCAGGAGTCGGAAAGAGTCAGGAAGATGGAAATAGATTTTATAATGGGACGAGATTTCCTCACTTCCCATTCCTCCTTAAGAAGATGGGTAGTAAAGAATATAATGGAATGTAATATAATGGAGCATAATAGGATGGATAGGATAGGATAGGGCTCCATAGGATGGAGTATTCCATTATACTCTGCATCCTATGGAACCGGGCGCGATAGACTGAGATAGAGAAGGTTGGTATGGGATGAGATGAGAAATGGGTTCTGGCATACGAGTATCTCACTCATTATCGAAACGCGTTGTAGTGGGGCCACTGAAATTACAGGGTCGTCCACTAAGATCCCCCACCAAAATCCCCGGGGATCTGTCTGCACTCACTGGTTCGTCAGGATCCCGCAGAGGCTTGATGAACACTCAACAGTTCACCAGGATCCCCAAGCTACGATTTTACATAATTTAGAGTTACACAGTTTTAATGTACCTTTTTATTTTATAATTAGGTTTTATAATTTTAAAATTAGGTAGTTTTATAATGTCTATGGATTTATAATAGGTACATATTTTTTAAACCAAATGTAACATGATCTTTATACTAGGGATCCAAATATATTTAAAATCTGAAATTATGTGTATATTCCCGTCTTGGGGAATACTGGTAAACAGGTGAGTGCAGGTGGATCCCTCAGGGGATTTTGTTGGAGGATCCTTAGTGGACGGGTTCGAAATTACTGTAGTAATTCTTCTGTGATATTTTTACATTGATTTTACGGATTGATCCCTAGTATCTTAAGTTATTTATTAATATGGATATTGAAATGCGTAAAAATTATCAAAGATAATTAAGTAAGTACATCAATATATTTTAGTAAATTCTCTTTGATTTCTTTATTTCAAACCGCATTGGATACGCCCATATGGTAGAATTTCGTGGCCGTTTCGGAATCATTCTTTTTATTTGTTTACACTTCATTGCACAATATCGTACAAAAGGCGAGCTTAATACCTTAAAGCCTTCCCTACCAACTAACCTTTGGGTTGATCAGGGAAATTCAAGTAGGAGGTGCATGAAAGACACAATTTAGATGGTGTGGTAAAATAAACATAATGCATTATTACATATACATACATACAAACTTACACAGATATATATATATATATACATGAGAATAAATATAATACATCATTACATATACGTACATACAAACTTACACACATACATATATACATCAGAATAAATATAATACATATAAGGTATACATAATCAATGAATACACAAGTTATATTAAGAGAAACAAAAAAAAATGTTTCTGACGAAAGTAAAATACTTCTTTTCCAACATTATATATATTTTGTGCCTTTACATTAACAGCTATTTTACATTGACCACATTATTTTTGCTGCAAACGGTTTCTCAAAATTTTCTCAAATTATCTTGGCTATAGTGTCAGTGATAATTTTCATGAAAGTGCATACCGAAAGCTTTATTTCTGATTGTTGTCAGGTTTTTATTATTTAAAACAAAAGTTGCTACGTTTCAAATCGTTTTTATAGCATTAAAAAAACGCAATCGAACGACACCTCACTTGACGGTGGGTGACATCTTGAAACACACTTGTATTAGGTTAATACGTTGACTGCGGTACACATTTTAGTAACTTTCATCCGGTGCGTTGGCAGTCTAAAAAGGCGTCCATCGAACTTTCGTATTGTGCGTGGCAGGCCTATTCGACCTGATACCACTATTTAGTAATAAAGATTGAAAATCTTTGCTAAAGCATTATGTAACATTAATTTTCTTGTTAATTTAAAATCATCATGAATTACTTTGTTTAAAATTGCTTTCGCCGCGGGTATCGACTAAAATAAAGTTAGAAATCATCAAATAAATATGTAAGGTCGATAACGACTGACACCGCACTATAGAGTAATTTTATAGTGATGGCACCAAGGGAAATCTACAAAATTATCGAAAATTATAATTTTATTTATTAGTAAGTTTATTAGAAAAACATGAAGTTTCGTACCACTGTGGATTATGTAAAGCTCATTGCCACTCATTTTATAGTCTTCGTCAGTGTCACCGTTATTATTAAAGTATTTTTGTGCTGCGATAGGATGGATTTATTTAATTTCTAGAATTTCTAGTTGACGGAATTGTTTGTCTTTGATTGTTTGTTTGTTTAGGACTTTTGTCATCTGTTGGAAATGTTTCTAATGAACTTTCGTCATCATCTTATGATAACTTCTTCTTACAACATTTACTCTGTGCCATAATTTCAAAGAATAAATTATGTATACATGGAAGCGACGACGTGCGCGTGGCGGTGCTCGACAGTACACAACACTAACTGGTGGCTCGTCGCCCGCGCACCAGCCAGTGCGGCAACAGGTTAGTGGCGGTCATTCGCGAAAACAGGCCTAGCGCCGCACTGGAGGTTAATTTTTTACGTTCAGTGCGTGGTGGTCAAAATGAGACCTAAATCCACCTGATACAATATTTTTAATGTATAATATGTGTACACATGTAAATCGAAAACTATATTCGTCTCTATTCCTAAATATGGCTATGAAACACGTACCGCACCAGCGAGAAAACACACCTTTTGCCGTGCGCACTCCGGTAAGCACCGTATCAGGCCAATTGTGGATTATCGTGAACGTGTTAATGACATAAAACGAGACGGGTTCGAAAATTTACAAAATTCATCTTAATGGCGCTGCATGCTGGCACGCTCAGACCCTTACAGTATTTATTATCCATCTAAGCCTAGGCCTTGAAATTAAAACAGAAAGTACTTCATATCATAACATTAAGATATAATTAGGCCAAGCAGTATATACCTAGTAGGTAAGCCACTCGGCGCCAGGTAAACCTTTGTTAATACAACGTTTAACTTAAGTATATAACATATGTTTTTCCTTTTATCTCAGGTGAGAAGCCTTTCAAATGTGAATACGCTGGCTGCGACCGTCGCTTTGCCAACTCCTCAGATAGAAAAAAACACTCTCACGTACATACTTCGGACAAGCCTTACAACTGTCGAGTGCACGGCTGCGATAAGTCCTACACACACCCGTCATCGCTCCGCAAGCATATGAAAGTGCACGGGGCTGCGGGAGACGCTTCGCCAAGGTATGACAGTGATGGAGACGATTCTTCCTCAGCTGGCAGCGTTAGCGTGACAGCGGGCGCCGCGAGCCCCGCGGCGCCCCTCCCTCCTCCGCCTGTCTCCATCGCGCAACCTCACCATCCCTCACACCATGTCTCCATCGCCGACAAGCTGGAAAGCCTGAACGATAAGTATCTCAACCCTCACGAACAAAAACCATATGAGCGTCCACCTCATCACAACCAGGCGCCCCCGCCCCCGCCCCCGCATCTCGCGAACATCGGGGGCAATGGCGTGATGGATAACAAACTCGGGTTTGGAGGCCACTGGACGCAATTCCAGCAGCCCGCGCCCGCGGTACCCCACGGGGTGCCTGAATGGTGGTGTCCCACGCAGGAGTCTTACCATCACCATCATTTGATGCACCATTCCGGTGCCGCCGCCGCCTACTGACCGGATCGCGCTTAGGGAACTATTCATTTGACGGTTAGCTCACACGCACACCCATGTATGACCCATTTTAAATTAATTGACAAAATGAGTTCACAAAAGTTATGCTATCGTTTTTAACGTGGAATGAAAAGTTCGCTAAAGCGCTATAAATAAGCTTATATTGTGTTACGCTTATTAATAGGTAACTTAATTAGTCCGACCATTTGAAACCATCCATTGAAGTAAATCCTACTATAAACGCATACATGTCAACCCAAGTAAAAATAAGTACTACTTATATGAAATTATTTTCAAATATGTTAGTATAGGAACCTTTAGGACAATGTTTTTGGACGACTGCTAAGCTATATTTTCTTGAAGGGTGTGACATAAGACTTTTTGCTTGATTAAATAAATACTCAAATTCTGAGTATATTGCCTTCCCAAAATTGAACATTTTAATGAGCTAAATAAATTATATTAAAATAATAAAGTTTTAATATACCACCTACTCGTAATAACTTTGTGTAAAGAAGTGGATTTGATTTATATTTTGTCATTGTCAGAAATCAGCCGTCCAAGACTTTAATTAATATTATCCAAAGGTTGTATCGCCGAGAACAGGAACAATGTAGTATAACAACAGGATTTAATGTCTAAATTATCCGGAAGACCCAGTTGTTTACAGAAATCAACCGAATAGTAAACAATGACCACCAGTTGAATGCTTTACAAAGAGTCATATATTTTCTCTAAACACATTCTTACGTGAGAAGCGAGCCTTATTATTACCTTCGACAAGTTTAGTGACAACGCATTTCTTCACCAAGTTGCGTCCGTTTGAAACTTTTGTGAGTTGTTGGGGACGCTTTACCATTATAAATACTGTGTAGATTTTTGTCAACTACATTATTGACAGTGATTTATTACAGCCTTTGTGTAGCGTAAGCAGAAATATACAAACAATTGCATTGTTAAATTGTAAGATTTTCTAAACAAAATTTGGATGTACTTACTTGCAAATTGTAAATTAATATCAAAATCTATAATAATTTATAATGATGCCCTAGTAGCAACTTATTACATACTATACATTGTCAGTACATACTACTTCTTGCAGATACTTCTATTAACATAAAACTATAAAGAGCAGCATGGCCAAAGTTCTGAGTCCAATAAGATTAAGTAGGTACGATTTATAGGTTGTAAAATACATGTACATTTGTAACTTTGTAGCTAAAGTAAACCAATATTATGTAAAAATAGAATTATATTTAAACAAATGCGCAGTGATAATAGAAATTAAGGAATTATTTGTAAATTTTATCTGTATTTGCTAAAACATAACATTCTGCTATCAATTTCTGAAGTGTTTGACTGTATGTGTCTTATGTAATGTAACTATTTTTTCACCAACCTACAGGTAAGATAGAGAAAGAGTATAAAAACTATATATATGTATGTATTATAACAGAAAGGACTGAGAAAACTATGTATTTTAAGTTATTATTAAGATTATGAATTTGTTGATTGTCTTTTCTACAGCCCTGTAAATAGCGAAGAAATAAAGGAATTCATATTTCAATAGTTTTCTTTTGTTTCTATCTACATTACTGTGAGTATTCTAATATTTTTACCCATAATAATACGCTAAACACACATACGAGTAGGCATTTTTAAAAGTGATTATCATAATAAGAATCTAACAATTTTAATTACATTTGACTATTTAATACTGGAATATAATGGGTACAGTTAGCAATAAGAGCTAGAATTGGATGATTTTTGGTACATTAGCATATTGCAGAATGTACTTATGAGTAAACCGTGAAAGAATGTTAAAGAAAAGAAATACCTAGATATTAAATCCAAATTATTATTTTTGTTCTATAAATTTTATTAATGTATCGAAATAGTGTGAAAATACCTATAAATATAAATGAATAGAACAAATACATTTTAACTGCGTTTTTAATAAACTGTTGAAATGGATATAATATATGAATATCTTTAATTTCCTAATAAGGGCTAGCTTTTAATAATTTTAGGTACGTTACTGTGTTGCTACCTAACATAGTACGTAGTACCTAACAACCAATCGATGATAAAACTGTCTGATTTCAAAAAGATACTCCCTAGTAACACTGCGCTTACTTCGCTATTTCCCCACTAAAAGGCATCTACTGAAAAGCTTCGAAAAAATGAGATTCTTTAACAAATACGCCATTTCTATACTAATGTATAGATAGCGATAAAATATAAAAACCGCTGATATAAGTGAATCACAAAAAAATAAAATCACTCGGTGAGCCACGGAAACGGATAGACTTCACAATAGAGATTGTGGATTTTTTGCGATATTATGCTTTAGTAACAACTCTGACTGTATTGATCATCGATGTGTGAGAATACACTCATATCGATGGCATCGGTCAAACAGCCTCAGTTACTTGCGCGACGCCAAGGCCGGGTGAAGGTGAATTGGCAAGAAGGCGATTTACACTGAAAAAACACAGGCATAGTTTGACCTAAATGTACTAATGAGATAAAATGAATAATTTGATAGGAAACGCGAAACATTTCTTGTGGAGACAGGCTATGTTCAGTGGATTTATGATGATAAAGTTTTCTGTTCTTCCACAATTAATTCCTAAATGTGACATTATTTGAGCAAACTAGCGACCGTATTATCAATATGAACATATAGACAATGCATGTTATTTCTTTAGATTTCACTTAAGTCAATATTTGGGAACATAGAACCAACAATAAGGTCACCTTTCTCAAATATTGTGACAAATGGGCAAATAATCCTTTTAAAGAACGACCGCATGAAATGTAAGTATACTATTATTACACTTATACATTTGTCAGCATATTGTAAACGGCCGCATTTTGGGTGATTTTAGAATTTTCAATATATCTATTAGCATATTGTAAATCATTCCGCAGTATATATATATACATGTTCACATTTTTAGTAATGTTCATTTCAATATGTATTAGCAAATCTGTAATATTAATAATGTAGCAATTAGTAATGTTTTAGTAGCTTTTCAGTCAGCTTTTGAAAATTTTCGCTTTAGTGAAGTACCTGTACATTTAGCGACCAAACTGTTTGTTACATATATGACTTGTTTATTAATGGTGAGTAAATCTGAAGAGTAGCTCGTAGAAAATAAGTTTCGTTATTATGACTCTATGTCTGAAGAGATTTATATCTGTGTATTCAAGTGTATTTATTAGATTTATTGCATATTGTATTTAACCATAACATTAAATAAATAAAAGTTCCTTTTTTTCTTCTGGAAAAGAAAAGATATTCAAAAGGCAAGCTTCTCTCCTGAGATTTCTTCCAGCAGACCTGGGAAAGTGAAATATAGGTAAAGACAGAAAAGCAGGCGTAGTACGCACGGAAAATTTAGCAATATAATAGTACAAAATACTAACACAATACATATATATTTGTGTAATTACATTTGTTTATATACAAAATACATATATGTATATGTATAATATACATAAATACATTATACCTAAATAATAGCTACTTACTATTATACTTACTCGAGTAATCTGCAATAATAGGGAAATTTATTTCTTGATAGTCACACGACCCAGTATGACAAAAGAATAGTATTTTTTTGTGAAGGTACCGTTGTCACACTAAGCTATATAGTACTGAAAATATCCGACCGATTTGACGGCCTGTCACGGCGTGCGTTCGAGGACGAGTTGTAGGTATATACTGTCGGAAATTCTTCCTCATAACGTAACCAGTTGTGTATTAATTCTCAACATGAAGTATCGATTGAAAAAAAATTATAGGCAAATAGATATGTTAGGCGAACAGAAATCAGTAGAAGATTCATTGTTAACTGGTCTTGGAAGATGGAGCGGATGCAGCTGGCAGTACGACAGTGTTCTATCGGATTTTCCTTTCTCCGGTCCTCATTCTTCCCATACCTTCTTTCGTAATCTTAATTCCATTCTGCATAAGTTAGAAAGAGTAGGTAAGTATACTTACTATTTTCAAATTTTGAAACTTTTTGAAACTAATAGTTTCAATTTTGTAAATTATTTTATTTTTCCCAATCAATCGCTGACAGTACCAACAGTTTACAAAATGTGAAAAATTTTATGGCACGGAAATATATTTCACCAAATCAATAATAATTGTAAAGGGAATAAAAACAATATATTGTATAAGATAAGAAATATACAATATGGGCATACAATAAGGTATTAAATATAATCTTATCATTCCTCCGATTTACAATATGGTAATCATTCCGATTTACAATATGCCAATAGATTTACTTATTGAATTTTTTTAAATAATATTTTTAACAATATGCTAATAAATCATACTGCTGATGACGTCCCTAACAAGAAACGAATTTTAATAAAAAAACATATTTAACGAAAGCCTAAGTAACATTATAAACAAGGACAATAAATAAAGGTTATTCACTTTTTGTTTTATCCAAAACTTCAAATTTTTTGCTTGATTTTAAATTACTGAAAATTTCACCAAAACTTTTTTTTCGAATGTCATAAAAATGCAGTGTGCCTTTTTTCTAAGGAGGCAAGTATATTTGTGATATACTTGAAACAAATTCATGTCTACTATCACAGTAAGTAGTACCACATAAAACAATAGATTAGATTATATTTAATTTGAAAAACATGGTTACGTGATCTGCATATATAAGTACCTATAGCAAAAGAGTTTTTCGCTACCAACTAATTTTTGTAACAGTCATAAAACCGATAATGAGCCATTTGAGACTATTTAAAACTTTTGTTTGTGAACTACTGAGTTTAACTTTGTGTATAAGAGTAGCTACCTACACAAAATCATTAAGTTTTACCCCTCATCTTCACTTTACCCCTCCCCTAAATGTTAAGGTACATATTAACCTGTTTCCGACAGTATGACAGACGTTTTTATTTCTGTTCTAAACTAAGTAAATTTATGTTAACGAAGATAACTGTGTAATTCTATCGACATCATATATTGAAGTATTCATATAAAAAATCTTACATAAATTAAATAAAAATCTCGAATGTTAAATAAATTAATTTCAATTCACAAAACAATATCTTATTTTTTTGTATAAATCAAAATCGTAAACAAGAGCGTATACCAAATACGAGGTCTCAAGATTGATCACTCGGTGCACGAAATCTAAAATGGAAATCCAATTCTCGCGATCATTTCGATCGGATTCCGATCAAAAAACCTAAGTCCGTGACGATGCCCACAATAAAACACCACCATAACAAAACGAGGAACAATCATATTCCAAAAGAGAATTGAATTTATCACTGAGAAGAAACGAGAGAAAGAAATGATAAATGATGCGCAGGGCGCAAGGAGCAACGAGTGCGAGCGAGATGGTGATTGTGTTCGATTCGACTTCACTGTCCGCGGTAATGATTTATCGATTCTCAACAGGGATTGGCCGATCCAGTACTTAAAAGATTTATAGATCCTTATGGTGCATGCGCGGTAGGAGCGTTTTCTTATTATAAATCTCACTCCTGCGCATGCATTCGCGATTGCCTCTTTAGCTGTCCGAAGAAGAAATTAAAAAATATGTTAACATATTGCACTCGCAGAGATATGAGCGAGCCGAGCTCTAGTGGCCAAACATGGGCGTAGAACAATGAAGATAATTGACTGAGTTAATTTTTTGTTAATATTTACTTGCATGCACCTTCTATATGTAAAAAAAATGTCTGGTATATTCCAGAATGATAATATTAATGAAGTTTCGAAAATTTCTGGTGAAATAATTACTACGTATAAACAGTAATTTAAATTACATTACTACTTGCTACAAGTCTACGAAGGGCTACGAATCGAAAATGTCAGCTATGAAGTGCTACATGCCATGTCAACTTCCGCTAGTTGGACAGATGAGTGTAGTTAGGGCTAGGATGTACTCGTATTTACGATTAGAAGTGGTCGACAAGGCGACGACGCGACGGCGCGCGGCGGCCAGCGGCGGCGGCGCGCCTCCCCGGAGCCCCGAGCCCGGGCCGAGATAAGATCTGCAGCCTGCGAGTGACACCTGGCCCCGCCCTTCGCAACCCTCACCGCTACGGTATCCCCTTTTTTGTTTACACACGACGACGTGTACCAAGCGCAGTACGAAGATGGTTACAGTATGCGTAATATATATTATAAGGTCGTATCGTTATCTTCAAATGTTCATTTTAATCCAAAATGATGCCCCTATATGAACCTAAGTTATCGATGACTCAAAAGTTTTGTCTAAAGCCCAATTTATGATGAACATATTCTTGATGGTTTTAAACAAAATGCAATATTAATTAAATGTAAAATTCGTCTGGTTAATCCAGCGGTCCACTCAATTAAGGTCAGGACAATCAGTGCCATGCAGAAGAAAACGCTAATATTATGGTCAAAATAAAACTTACAAATATATTCCGGCAAGGTGCAAAAAAGAATGTATAGCAAAACACAATAGAGTTGGAAATTCTAATGCTGGATCCAACCCGGGCGGTCGTTTTTAGACCGGTCCCGTTTCGTATGAACTAAAATCTTTATTTATTAGAATCGGTAAATTATAAACGTTTCAACGTTTTATGTCGATCGTATTGTTATTGACAAGCGACAAAAAGCTTTTGCAGAGAACAACTAAACATAATATATGGTGCGACCAAGCATAGATGCTGATAACATAGCTAGATTGATTACTAAGATGCATTCATTGAATTCAATTTGACGTCCAAATTCTATTTATAACCCATTTTCTCTGAATAAAATATAAGATGTAATTAATTATACGTGTTAGTCAACACAATAATTCTCATAAGTTGGCACTTACAACAAGTTGAGAAAAACTACAAGTATTTAGAAATTACTGAACCGTTTTTAGTGAGTCGATTAGATGAGATGTTTATCGAAATATAGCTTAAAACATAGTATGTCGATGTATGGCGGTGTAAGTAGGTACCGTAACAAGTTTTGACGTGAAAGACACACCTACACTACTTAATAAATAAATAAACTAGTATATTATAGTAACTGAGACTATACTCTAAGTTCCCTCAGGTGTATTCTACTGTCTTTTTTTATAATTGTAAAGATTACACTGGCTTCCACGGTTTATATGCCTGAGCTGAGAGTTACAGCTGCTTATAGATGACGGGACGCTGATTTCAGAAAAAATATATCACGTCTCATTAAGACAATATTTAATTATTAATAATAATACAAAACAATTGATATAGCAACAAAACAAACATTAAGAATGACTGTTTTTACTTATATTTTGTATTTTTTAGATCAGTTTCCCATACCAACCTAACCAGACGAACAGAAGTCCCCTAGCATACTTTTATCCCAAAAACATTTTTCCTGATCTTCGAAAACCATTGTCATTTGAGAAAAAAAGTTTTTAGAAATAAGTCCAAGTGTCCAAGACATGTTTACACCCATCTCATGATAGTTTCGCAAGAAATCAGCTACAATTTGCTAATATTTTTCATCTTATTCATGAAAATCATGATAACTTTTGAACAATTTTCGAACATTTTTCGTCTTTAAAGATATAAGGTTTTCAATTTACTTATATTGCTTTACTTTGCGTATCTGTGGCCCGTATTTCTATCTTATATTACATATATCTAAAAGTTATAACATTTGATGATATCCTATTAATTAAAATAATTCATTTTGAGTCAAAGTCACCCGCGCCGGTAAACCATTAAAAAGTAACATTCGTAGTAAGAAAATTGACTTGATAGAAAATTTTCAACTAAGATTTTAATTTTGTCGAATGTAACTAAACATAATAATAAAGGTTTGGTCAAAGCCAAGGTATGCAAAAAGATATAAACTAGTGTAGTCTTTTAGCGTGTTTAAGACTAGATTAGCTAAGCATATTATTAAAAACTATTCTTGAAAAATATGTTTAATAAATAATACTACAGTTACATTAGTTCTAGTCACTGCAATTTAAACGTTGATTGTGTTTGTAGTAGGTAGGTATGTAACTCTTGTTCACCGAACTTGTACGACTATTTATATTTTATTATGTTAGCTATTAAGTTCTCATGTAAGTGACAATGTCTTAATGAGAATAAAGTTTCTTTGAACCTAAATAGGAGTTTCAAGAAAAGTTTATTCGGAGAAAAGGGGTATAGTGAAAGCAAATAGTACGGAATCATTCCACGTATTTGACTAAATAATCAATTAAAAGGTACTGAGCAAAAAGAAGAGAGAATTTAAATATTCTAAGAGAACCAAATAGGGAATCACTTGCTCCGTCGAAAAATCAAAATATATCTACATATTAGTTTTTGTAATATGACCACATATTTACATAAACCAAGTATAAATAGAAACCAAACAATGTAGTGACGCTAGCGTTTGTCTACTCGGTACATTTTGAGCCTGTCACAACCTACGTCACAATAAATCCAGAAGAGCGAAGTTTGTTCAATGTACTATAAATATTTTATCACTTACTAATAACGTTCCCGGTAAAAGTTCCGTTACTAAAATAAAAATGTCTCAATCGTGTTTTGAATCCAAATTAAAGAGGTGCGGAAGCATGCGATAGCGGCGCTTGACTGGAACGGCGGGAACGCATTGTCTCGCTATCGGGACAAGTGTTTTGACGACCGCCTATCGTGACTCTGTGATACGCGATCGGTCCCACGTCGCGAACGAATGAAATACACGAAAATTTACAAAGTACAGACATCGAAACGACGAGCAATTTACATTTAAATCGAGGAAGCTAATCGACTGAGCCCAAGTTATTTTCGCCACGTATTTACGGATTTTTTTAACATTTTTGAACATTAGTCAGGTGTCATTTTGGCAGTGTCTACGTTAGGTCTCGTTTCTAGAAAGCATTTATGTCGTGTCTTCGATGCCCTCCGTTCTCACAGATGCTATGGCGTACTGTGTAAGCAACCCAGCTTCTTACGCCGACAAATGGACCTCTAACATCGCGTCACGAGTCGTCGCGTCATTAGTACAGTCTCACAATCCAATCATCCATAATGATTGGTTTTTATATACACCTATTCGTATATTAACAATCCAAACCCAAAGGGCATTAAAAATGTCCCTAATAAATACCTAGACCACGGACATTGAAAAAATTAGGCATAGCGACATTAGCGACACATCGAGCGCAAAAAGCAATTGAAATAAATATGTATATATTGTATGTTACCAGCATTGTAAGTACAGTTTTTAGCGCCGATAAAAAAAATTTTAATGTCTTGTGGGGCTTCCCCTTTTGCTTGCACAGGGGGTATAATTCACACAAATCTCTATTTTTCTTTGTGTTCATGTGAGGGAGAGTGCTCGGCCTCCCGCCGCGAGCTGATGATGAGTTATGACCACGAGGAGCAGTAGGCCGGAACCCGGAAGTCACCCCTCCACACCCGCGTCATCCCGCCCCGCTTCCGCTACCAATCGGTAGGCTTTAACTAACACTCGTAAAGTATTTCATTATTTATGGACATCTAGCTGTTGTCCGCTGCTTTATCCCGTTTTAATTACATGGATTTGAGAATACAAACTAGATATTATTATAACAAGCACTCTAGGGCAGACACGTTACAGTCTAATAGTGTTCTATGTTCAGTAGCTCTCGAATTCTTTAATTCATATGCGTTTTAAAAATGGAACATTCTTATTACGTAGTACGTAAGTTTCAAATTTGACTTTTTAATGAACCCCTCATCTGCTTTACCCCCCTAGAAGCTGATAACTAGGTTTCTTTGATAAGAACATATGATGTGTCATCTAATCTATTCCCATATCGATGTTTAATTACGATTAAAAACAATGCTATATGTTAATCCGTCTCATGAATTACACGTATGCGTTTGGTAGTGATTCGTTGATTTTTATAGAGCAAGGTAACAAATTCATATTCTAGTAGATAGGTATCTAGTAGGGACAATAACTGAGGATATCGCTTTATACATAAACTTAGAACTCAAATGATTTACAGTAAGATCAAAGGAAGTAAGCTTAGAAGAATAAACCAAAAAAATATTTTTTATAAATAATGTTTATTTACTTAAAGTAAGTACTTACCTACATTATGACGAGCATATATGAACATGTATACATTCAATGTGATGTCGGGACTTTGATCTACAAGTACTTATATATCACTTGTATATATCACTCTACAGCAGTGTAAAAACCTGTACGTAAATGATAAGTAAACCTTAGTGTTAGATGTAGGGTATAGGCGTCAGGGAATATTTTAATAAAACAATAATTAAAACTGTAAAATAAACCTGAGGTTAAATTCTGCTCTCCTGTCAAGTAACACAGTGTCAGTGTCAGTGGTGAATAAAACAAGAAAATTTAATAACAAAAAAGTCTGCCTAGTCCACCAGTGAGCTGAAGAAAGTGAAATAAAATGAGATTTTACTGCATAACTATTTTAGTGGATATGCCAATTAAATTAGTTCAACCTATTAACCATCAAAGAATAACATAAAAAGAAGTAGATTAAGTAGATTTTATTCCGTATTCTATGCGAGCTATAATCCTATTTGCCTAAACGTACAGTGTACTAAGTATTCATAAGTGTATGTAGACATCAATCCTGCGGGCGTCGGCCGCGTGTCGCCGATCCCGCGGCGGTCGCGCGACACAATATTTCATAAATAACTCCAATAACAATGTGAGAAGCAGAGAGTGGCACGCGCCGCATCGCCACCGCTGCAGCGGTGGCGATGCGGCGCGTGTTCCGGGGGATGTATCGCCACGTTTAATTTTATTTGCACAGATCCACCGAAATACTTACGTTATTAAATGGTTCTTACAGTCTGTGGCTTTAATATCATATTGTTTACTCGCTTTAATTATCCGTATAAACAGGAAATGAACGACAAAAGAATCACTCGGCGAATTAGTGTGTTTGAATGTGTGTTGCGTATTTTTCATCCCCTGTTTGTTTTGAAGAGTTGTTCAATCTGATGTCAACCCCAGAATCGTTCGCAATTCTTAGAACGTACATTATTATCCCCAAACACACCGAAAGGCGAATGCTTTATCTCTAAGTGTATTCAACACCCCTCTCGTCCACACATAGCAATCTTGGCACGAACTGTTGCTATGTTGCGAGGCCTTAAGAATCGCTGCGTACAGTCCGGTCCTGAGAACAAAGTTGTGGAATGAACTGCTAACTGAGTTTTTCCACTGAACTTGGAAATGCAGCTCATCCAGATATCTTGTTGTCTAGAAGAGAGAATTTTATTTACAGCTAGCTTAGAATAAAATTCTGCAATCGTCCATTTTGCAATAACGATTATCACTATCATTAGACGAACTCCTATGGGTTTGCCATCTATTTAAAAAAAATCACTAGAAAAATCCATTCATAGGTCGACATAGTACAGGCGGGCGGATTGCTCTTCGAAACATACTCACGATTACGGAATCTTTTGCTTAAATTTGACGTTTTCTCAGTATATTACTATGAACTGAGGAAAGTAAGTATATAGACGAAGAAGAAGCAAATGAAGAAATACAATGGTTTAGTGCTTCTAGTAGTTCATTTCTGATATACAGCATTGTTTTAGTATATTTTCAATTCGGTATTATTTTGGTAGTAATATTTTAGTTCAGTATTATTTTGGTAGGGGGAGAGTGCACGCTGCGTTCCCACAGCCGCTGGGCGCACTCGACTGGCCACGTTACCCCTCTTTCACAAAAGACTACCTTGAAATGTACTATATTTCCCCAATGTACCTAAGTGTTTCGATAGTGAGTCAAATATGCCAGAGTCCATTCCCATCCCATTCTATCCCTCCTCATTTTCCCAACCCTTTCTCCCAGTCCATTTTTTAATCTGTAAAGGTAGGCAGCGCATCGGGTGTACTGTATGCTCGTCTGCCGCCCTTTTTCTATATAAAAAAATAATAATTAAGTATTGCTCATAAACACATAAATGAACCTCGAATGCGTTGCCACGCAGATAAGATAAATAGTCGTAAAATTACAAAAAAGTCCATTGCACTTTATATTGAGTTTTTATAATCTATAAAATATGCCTTTACACTTTTTACTGTCTGAAAATTAGCACATGCTACTTTATCATAAAATATTAATGAAGCTCTTACATTAGTTTATTAAAACGAGAAATAATTAAATAAGCAGCAAAAATAAATATTGAAGGGGCAGCAAATCGATGGTAGCTAATATAAAGATGTATTGGATTTAGGTTTTCTGGTGACAATGAAAAAATAGAACTCCATCTCGATTTGGTGATGAAATTCTTAGCAATTAATAATTATTTATTTCAGTTATTCAAAAATAAATTGTGCTGTTGATAATTTTCTGCTCATTTAAACATAAGCCTATTAAAACTAATAATTAATTAGTTGTGTAGTGAAAACACACTACGTACCTACCAGTTCGGGCATGATATTATTTCCCAACTTTTAGATTTCAATGCAAGGGCGACATCTAGCGCAGCGGATGCGGCGGGCGTAGCGTTTCGGGGCGTGCTTCCGTTCGCCACTGGTGGAAGGGAAGCTAACTGTAGCCTTGACACGTGGCACTCACGCGACACTGAACTCGTGAACTTATCTACATCATCTGAACTTTCTTAATAATAATATAACTATTGAAATATCTGCATAATTAATTGACAAAGTCAAATTAAACATGCAGGTTATTATAATACAGGTATTAATACATGCAGGTTAGGTATACAGATTAATATAGATAAGTTAATTACATACAGGATGTGTCATATATATTCCAGTAAATTGTTAGTCCTGCTTTGCGACGCGTTACGACGAGCGTTGCGGTGCGGCGCGTCGAGCATTGCGGTGCGGCGCGTCGAGCATTGCGGTGCGGCGCGTCGAGCATTGCGGTGCGGCGCGTCGAGCATTGCGGCGCGGTGCGTCGAGCATTGCGGCGCGATGCGTCGCGTGCTTGACGCATTGTCATATGTGGGAGTCCTCATGAGTTGTGGACGCGCGATTGCAGCCAGTAGATACTATTCGAATTTTAATATGACAATACATAGCATTTGTCACTTATTACTCAGTGAAAACATTTACTTAAAGTATTAATATTTAGAAAGATAAGGAGCAAAATAATTCCTAAACGGATGGGCGTCACTAGGGATTGCAATTCGTAAAACCGGATCCGGTAATCCAGCGGATCCGGCATCATTAAACGTCTACCGGATCCGGTATGAGTTTGCCGGATTCGATCACCGGATCCGGTGAATTAAAAAAAAATATACATACACACCGATTTCACCCAGCGGGCCGTGTTAAATTCCAAAAAAAGAGAATGATTTTGAGTAAATATTAGTAAAGGAAATAATTGCATATGAAAGTGAAGGAGATCGGGGAAAATACTTGTCTGTTATCTATGAGTATTTGTTGACAATAAAACCGACAAGTATAGATGCTGAAAGGGCCTTCTCGACCGCTGGCTATATTTGTAGGTCTATTAAGAAGTCGATTAACACATGACACAATTATCACAATTTGTTTCCTACGATCCTTTTTTCAAAACTAAATGTGATTTTTTTATAATAATTTTACTTTAATAATAATTAATAATTTTAATAAGTAATAATTTAAAATAAGTATATTAAAAATAAGAAGAAGTTTTAAACTCCTTATTGTGATTGTAGTTCCATTGATTAAACAGATTTATAATTATTGTAATAATTTCAAGAATAAGACTGCTAGTGTGCCTAAATTACCTAATTATTGTGATCTCATTTGATTAAGATTGATTTAGTTATATTTAATATAAGTCACTAACATTGCAAGATATCATTAATGACATTTGCTCTGAAATCTAGTAAGACCGAATTTAACTGCCCGTCATTATCTTATTATTACTAATATAAAAATTACAATTTAACTAGTAATACTATACTAGATTTTTATTGTTAATTGATGTTGATTGTTTGTTGATTATTACATTTTAAATAAAGTTGATTTCATAAGAAATAAACGTTCCTTTATAAACTTTGTAATATACACTCAATTGAATATCTTTTATATAGCTAATTACATGAAATAGCGAATGAAAAGGCAAAATATTTGTGATGTGATTAATCCGGCCGGATTCGGTCAGATCGACAGGAATCCAGCCGGATCCGACCGGATTGAAATTGGTGCCGGATTGCAATCCCTATGCGTCACGCGCCGCTACACTAGAGGTACTGGCTGAGTTAGGATATGCGTATGCAGCGAATGTTTGATAAGTATTTTCGCGACGCAACGTGCGACGCGACGCGTCGCTTCATACCGCCTACCAGAACATACTCATAAAGTAACCGAAATATGGTTTGCCTTATTTCGGTGACACGTTGTATATTTTCAGTGACGAAACCTGAAACATATCTTTTTTTTATAGGTAAAGTCGGTGAACGAGCATACTGTCCACCTGATGGTAAGTGCATACTGTCGTCCATAGACATCCGCATTACATGCCAACATGAATCCAGAATGACAAATGTCCTCATGCCCCCGGATGCGCTGCCTACCTTAAAATGGATTGAGAAAATGGGGAAGGATAGGATAGGATGAGAATGGGCGCTGGCATATCTCACTCACTACCCAAACACGTACCTACATTGGGAAAATACGATAAAGTAGGTAGTCTTCTGTGAGAGAGAGGCACCGTGGCCAGTCGAGTGCGCTCTGCGGCTGTGGGAATGCAGCGTGCACTCTCCCCCTACAAACTATTGTCAACTAATTTGAAATATATAAAACCGTTCTAACATAAAATAAAATGATTTCAGGGAATAAATAAATCAAAAGTTACAAAGAAACAAAATTTTGGTGCTCTTTCTACCTAAACATTAGTAAAGCTCATTACTCAGTACACCGGACCGGACGCCTAGGCGGCGCACATGCTAATTGCAATGAGTGTATTTATTTTGCGTAACATCACATGGAATAAAACATATACTAGAAATGAACAATAAATTATGAAAACAAAACCTATTGAAAAAACTGGTAGAATCGATTCTATACTCTCGATACTCAATAAATTTTCAACTACTTATATTTCAGTGACACGTTCTATATTCTGCTCATTGCTCTGAATTAATTGACAAGACATGGTACGTATTTTTTTCATAAAAATCAATCAATATTTTGTGTATACAACCATACAACATAGCAAAAATACCAAAAATAAAAAGGACATTTTATTAAAAAATAATTCTGTACAATTTCTATGTCTACTCAGAATAATGAAAGATATGGATACTTTAAGAGTATACAAATACCATTTTGAGCATGTAGTAATTATATACATTCCTGACGGCACCGGACCTAAACAATGGTTAAGCCAGTGTAAACGACAATTTATAAGATAAAAATGATTTTTCGACACAAATATGTTATCATTATTTATTTATATAGTATGAAACTGAATATTTTTTTATATTGAACACAATACTGATATTTATAATTTAAGTATCCATTATTTGTTTTTAAAGTTACAATAGCTTTTTCAAGGTCATGCACAGGAAAAGCCTCGTGTAATAAAACTACGTAAATAGATATAGAATAAAATTTATAGTTTAATTAGATTGATTTGATTAAGTTTTGTAAATTTATTTAGCGTCCTTTAAAGAGTCCTGAAACACCATTTAACAAAAAGATGTTGGCTGATGTGGCAACTGCATTAGTATAAAAAAAATAGTTTTCTCTATAATAAATTGGTTTTAATTATTAATTCAGAAAAACAAAAACAGAACAAAAACAAAAAGATTATAAAAAATAATTATATAAAAAACGACGAGGATGGGATTCGAACCCACGCGTGCAGAGCACATTGGATTAGCAGTCCAACGCCTTAACCACTCGGCCACCTCGTCATGTTTGTGCGAAGCGAAACCTTTTTTCTTAATACCCGATGACATATGTTATTTCTTTTTTCATATTATTCATAATAATAATAGGTATATTTAGGTACTTTATAATTTGCGCCATTTATTTTAGTGACATCACCACCATATCGATCCCACTCGAGACAATGCCAAAAGTATTGTACAGATACATTACGAAAACATTGACCATCGGCTAATCCGGAAACACTTGAACGCGTCATCCACGTCTGTGTAACAACGTAATAAAGCATGCAATTAAATGTACGGTAATTCATAGACGTGGATGACGCGTTCGGGTGTTTTCCGATTTGACGATGGCGATTGTTTTCATAATGTATACGTAATGTGTACGTACACATACTATATTGGTTTGTGGTATCTTTTAATTTATGATTATGACAGACAGTGTACTGTCAAAATCGGATTTAATTCCATTTTAATCAATTAATCGACGAAGCTTACTATTTCGAATACAAAATAAAACTTACGAATCTCCACAAACTACCTTACGCACCTACGAGTAACTAATGCTTAAAAAATTAATTTCAATACCTAAAGCCGAAACCAATTCTCATAATAATAGATATATTAAATAATACTTAAAATTATGAAAATTATTTCCTTAGTTGTAAATTTTGAGTTTTGTGCAATTGGAAATTAACAACAATGAAATATACTTATATTGTTGCTAATTTCTAAGCTAATCCTTATTTATTAGTGAGGTACGCAATCTATCTCTAATGTCATTAATTAGGAATCAATCCGAAAAATACTCACAGAGTTCGAACGATAAAAGGATAAAATATAAAAAAAGAGATACAAAATAATGGTCGGCTCTAAGCGACCCGTTTCTCTGGAAGACTAATGATCTACGTATTATAATGATCTACAAGCCTCATTTATCCTCCCCACCACCATGTTCAAAACATTACAACCTCTGCATTCGTGATACATTTGAAACAACAAACACACTGTAAAAAATAATGTTTTTACAATACAACAATGTACAGAGTGACTTACGTTATTTGTTAATATTAATGTTCTAAGTTGATGATTGTTGACAAACACGGATCAAAGTTTACAATCACGAATTTGAAAGAACAAAATATTTCCTTAGAATTATTATCTTACCAGTTAAATTCTGGCAACTTTCATTTGCCAGATAACGAAGTAATTGTTTTTGGATGCAGGACAGATGAACATGATTTTTGATGATTTCATAGGCAAAGTGCGCTTTTTATCATACCTTTAACAAGTTTTTCACCACCCACCAAAATGTCATGATAACTGCAAATAGTCGCCGTCGCTTATGCTATTCCCCGTAGATTTTAGAAAAAAGAAGTGTAGACAGAAGTTGTCGAGCTTTACGACATAATGTTTATGTAAAGTGGCGTAGATTGTTTTTGTATTCTTTAAAACTCTACTCAATAGGTAATAAAATCGAAATTACTAAACGGATTTTTTTAATTTAACCGAGATATAATTGCAAACTATTTTAGGACGAATTTTTATACAAGGTTAAAAAATGCGTCCTTCAGTTTGTCGAGATGTACTCAGTGATCTTTGCAACAAATACATTGTAGAATTTTTTTTCGAATCACCAACATTGCAGTCTTTCGCAATCACGTTCACTCCAGCGAGTAAACGTGAGTACACCGGTGTGTATGCCAACATTCACCGTAAGTACTTCGAACATTATCAGTAGACAATATATTAGATACCTGCTTATTAGAAAATACAATGAGCATGTGTAAATCTTAGAATACATACCTACTCTAATAAAATATAGTTTATAAAATATATCTTATCTAGTAAAAATAAGAACACATGCTTGTATGAATATTTGTAATCTTAGAGATTCAGAAACACGATTAGAAGCTATTTCAAGACACTTATATTAATGAAATAAATAAATTAATTACCCACTACAATCAATCATAGATGTTATTAATACATACCTGTTATTATTACATACCTACCTGTTATTATTACATACCTGTTCCTATACTTGTATGTAACAATAATAACTAATAACATCAATGAACATATCATGAACATATTTATGAACAATTTATGAACCCACAATTTAAGACAATGTTTGTTTGATTTTTTATTATGATATCATACAATTTGGTTTTTGGACGATATGGTATGTCAAACGATGTATGGTAATATAAAAATATTATTATTAATTATGGTTAAGTCGAGGATAATTAGTATTGTATAATTAGAACTTTTGATCAATTAAGTTTGTGTATACAATAATAACAAATGTATAAAGAATGACTAATACCTATAATACCAGAGATACCTTTTTTAACTTAATATAAATAACTAACATTTCTTGACTTCGAATAATAAACATTCGTAGAGTCACAGACGACAAACGAGGCTTTAAGGCGCCATTCAGGAGTTGTATCATCTCCCGAATATGACAAATAACGTTAAAAATGAAACTACACGAATACTAACATAAAATAAAAATGTCAAAAATTTAAATTAAGGATTAAAATATTTAAATTTAGTGCGGGCGCGTCCCGCTCGCGCCCGGACGGCCGAGCGCCGAGCCCTGTCCGCGGCGGCTCAAGAGGATACGCAGCGGTGGAATAGGACTCGAAAAAAGTTAAATCGTAAAAGTGATTCATATTGGTGGGATAATATTCGTACTATCACCGTACATATTATGGTACATAGCTATGTAAAATATTGATAAATAATGATCAATATGAAATGTGAATGAGAAGACACGAGAAATAATGATGAAAGAACAGATCAATCGTTAAAATAATGTTCAACATTGATTTAATAACATTCATGTACCCATGATTACAAATAAATTATATAAAATAATAATAAAGAACTTTCTACATCAAACTAACTGACTCTCCACCAATCAAATTTTTAGACATTTTTAAGTAACCGTTTTAAACATTGTCCCTTGTTTAGAACCACGTATGTTTCTTTTTGTGATAAGAGGGATACACTATGGCTATTTGTAATTATGGGTACATGAATGTTATTAAATCAATGTTGGACATTGTTTTAACGATTGATCTGTTCTTTCATCATTATTTCTCGTGTGTTCTCATTCACTATGCTAGTGACTATGCTATCCATTACCGCCGTGAGGGCGATCAAATATAGCAGCCCTTCCGTCGAGTACAAATTGCAATCCAACCAGAAGTTCTGTTTTTAATACGTATTTAAGACTTATCTTATGATGGAAAAGATAAGAAACTTCATCAATATCTAACTACACATCGACTTTAGGTGTCAATGACTCACAATAAGATTCCATGTATCGTGAATTCAATGCACACACACAAACTACACAAATCTCGAAATAAAATTGTTTAAAGAATCTATTATTAGTTAAATATGTATCTTTGCTGACAATTGATATCCACGACTACGAAGAATTCTTAGTATGTACTCGTACATATATTATTTTATTTCGATGAGTTTATGCCTTTAAACAAATATTTATTCGATAGAACATCGAATCTGGAACCTTTGGTATAGCAGGTAGATGCCTGTCTTCTTTGTTCATTCACTTTATAAAAGATCTGGACAAACTTCCGCCGTTGCTGCTGTTCCCAGCGTGGATACAATATTGGATACAGCGTGGATAGTGTTATCAATCACAATGGCTCTTGTACGGCTCTTGTACGGTATTGGTCATTATGTATAGATAGAGTTCAGTTAAATAGGTTGTTAATATAAGATTACACTATACTTATACAACAATCTGTTCTTCATCAGTCACTTACTTGATCATCGGAGCCCTCTCCATATTTACTCATCGCGTCCGAATACTATAAATTAATGGAGTGTACTGCGCCAGAGAATTTTAAATATTTGAAAGCATTAGGTACTTATACAGGTTAGAAAAAATCAAAATCTCCACCACAACATAATATATTACGTAAAATAAATAATGCAATCATAAAGTAGTTATAAATGTAGTGTTTATAAAACCTAATCGTGGTTTTATGGTCCATATATATCTGGGATGGATGGATCATCACTAAGGATGGGTCTCGTAGAACGAAAATAAGGCAATTTGTATAAATTATTGAGACGAGGTGCAGGGCCTATCCTAATCCAATGTTTAAATATACATAAATGATTAGTTTGTGTTTGTTTATAAAATTAACTTTTTATTGCATTCCTTGTTAATTCTTTTTGGGTTCATCTACTTGATTCTTACACGTAGAAAAATTTACACATCTTGAAGGATCTTTAACGAAGTTATCCTTATGTAGGTAATAATAGAATGATAATAGGAGAGATCAAATGTTTGGATCAACTTGAACATTATTGCAGTTATCATGTCATAAGTAGGTATTTAACAATCAGGAAATTTAACAATCTATATTAATCAAAACGATTAATCGTAGGTCAATAGCTTGCCCGTTGATTATTATTTTCGTTGCCATCGCACTCTCCACTTGAGCGGCCTCAGCATACGAAACATACGAATTGCAAAAACAGCATTTGAAATTACACTTTATAAACGAGTTGTTTTGTGGAGCCATCATAGAAGGGAAACAACTAAATTAGTCCCAGGTACCCAGTCCTGGTGCTCTGTTGATGACAGCTCATAATTCGCGCCCCTCTCACATCTCAAATCGCAGTTGTACACGACAGCCGACCTTTGTACAATAATAGTAAGTACATTGTGTCGGTACAACCTGTCGTTGACACTACCCCCGCATAAATAAGAAAGGAAACTCAATTTCTTTTTGACAACGATATTAAAAAGGTTTGACGAATCGAATCAGCAAAGTCTTTTCAGAAGTTGGTCATTATTAGTACATTTTAATTTACTCAGATGAATGAAAACGTGTATTAATTTATTCACTGTTTAAATCGTTAATGAGTCTTAATTAACATTAATGTATTATTAAATGAGTTATGATTACAGTCACATGTGAACAGAGTAGCCTGTGTGTGCATTAGTGTAATTGTATTCGCAGTACTCCTAGTTTTGTTGTAGATACTAGGTAGCGGAAAACAGTATAAACGGTGTAATTAATATATAGTAACGGTGTTATGTAGGTAGGCACGGCAGTTCCGTCGTCTGCTGTTTGCAAACAACGCTAGTGTAACAGTTTACATTTACACAAGTGTCTTTAATGTAAACCATTCATATGACAGATTCACGACGACAGTTAAAAATGAAAATAGCTTTTCGTAAACATTTTTTTTTAAATGTACTAAATATCGAATGTAAAAAAGTGTTACTACGACACCGTTGATTCTTTTATGCAAATAACCCTTGAACGAGTAGTTACGACAAATAGGACATAGTGGCACATACAAAAATGATTTTCGGAGTATAGATTTAAAATAATTCTAGCTTTCTTTTAAAGAAAGAAGCTTTTAAAGATAGTTGGAGCACCAATCATCTATCCTTCTATCATCTATCAGTAGTAAGTGGATTCTGTGGGTTCTGGGATTCTGGGCCACTTTAATAAATTTCACAATAATAATTTGGATATTTGCGATGCAATATTAGACAAAAATGACGAACCTTGCCACGTCCGTAATTTCAGCAAATGTGCTACCTACAACTTTTAAAAATTTGGGAGTTAGAATTCGGAAAAAAGATTGGGATGGATTGATATTTCGTGATGACTAGTTATCTAATCCCTTAACATTTCCCATTAGATGTGATGTGGAATGGACAGTATAATGGGATGAGGAGTTTCTCTTATCACATTATTCGTTATTCGATGGAATGAGAAAAGTAGAGGGCTTGTATGGAATGGGAAATAGGAAGTACCTACGTTGGAAAGGCAGACTTCATTTTTCCCTATTTGGTAAGAAGGGATGGACCATAAGCTTTGACAATTTTGACTCACTCCAGAAACTATTTCAACTCAAGTTTCACAAGTGAAACAAAAGTAACGTTATAAAGATAACCACTAAAACACACTGATTTTTCTTGTTGCTTCAAATCCCACCTGACAATTTGGACTCTATCACTGTACTTGTCGGTTAAACAGACATTAATTACAAAACAATATCTAGAAGAAGTTTACTAACAATTATAAAGTAACTTTAAAAGATCCATGTCCAAAACAGGTACCAGTCAATTTAATTGTAAGTACATACATTCGATTCTATCACAAACAGGTTCAGGGTTACGTAGCACTAGAAATTTGACTCGGTTGAAAGCAAAAGGGCTATCACGCTATGACAGAGGGTGACTGGGTTTGTGAGGGTGGTATCGATTGCCACGCCCACCCGCGGCGCGTTGCTTAGCGACGGCGTGCCGCTCGCCCGCCCTAGCTGGAAAAGGAAACCTTCTAAGACGTCTCCTGAAATCTTCAGTTTGTGTTGGATGTCTCGACTTGGTTGTATCGAGTATTATGATTTTAAAGATGTGAGAAAATACTTTTTCTGCCTTCTGTTATTGCAGATGGTATTGGGCGGTTTCGTGTTGGCACCGACGATCGGTGACTATATCGAATAATTAGGAACTTATCTAATTAGTGTTGTACCTTGCTGCTGCCGTACTCGTACCGGGTCCAAACAAATGGTGAAGGCTTTTCGGCGATAGTAATATAATTTCTGTCAAGGCCTTCCGAACTTATTTCGTGAATGAAATCACATTTTTTAATATTTATTATTTTTATACATACGTGTATTATATCATTGCTTTTCTTAGTAAATTCTTTAATAGGAAAGAGTTTACTTGATGGGTAGGTAATATAAAAGTAACTTAAACTAAAAACATTCACAAATGAAATCAGTAAATGAGCCGACAGGCGATGGAGTAGCCAAATTCTGTGTCTATGTACCTACCGGGAAACGGAGTAAGAGGCGCCCGACGGCCAGATGCACCGTCCGACGACGTCTTGTGGAAGTTCGCCAGCAATGGCTGGGTGTGTGGTGGAGAACCTTGAAAGAGACGTATGGTATATTCAGCAGTGAAGAGAAATAAGCTGATGGTATACCTAATATGTAAAGGAGGTTGTCTGGTGTAAGTAGGTTTTTACCTCCTATATGTGATTGGAGAAATGGTATAGCAGTCGTAATTACGACTTAAATATACTTAGTCTAGCCATAAATACCATTCATTACATAAAAGAGAAAACAATACATGTATGTTTGTGTACCGAGCTATTAGTAGGTAGGTACAGTGAAACATCCTCTGTCTGTTGTATTGAAACAGAAAAAGGTCTGGTCGTCCACGCACTATTCGTACTTAACAGACGATTAAAGCTGTGAAGGAGAGCATCTGACGAAATTCTGTCTGGAAGCAAAAGTTTTATCCACATATGAATATAGCAGCCAGAACCATGTCACGTACTTTAAAGAAAGATTGCTGCTTCAAAAGACGCACTGGTCATTTATTAACTGATAATTTAAAGAAAAATAGGGTTGGAAACCAAAACAACTTCTTCAGCAGTACGTAAAGGGAGCTCACAGACAAATCTTATTTACGGACTAGAAAAAGTTCACCATTGAGGAACATTTTAAGAAGCAGAATGATCGAGTTTATACTCATAACTCTAGAGAAGCTGCAAATGGTTAAAATATAGTAAAAATATTTATTCAGAAAACAGTTACAAGACACTACGAGTATAGTTACAAAAGAAGATACAAAAATATATATTTACGCACATAACAACAAAGAAATTTACGGAAAATGAAAAGGACTCTAGGGACTAAATTTTTAATATACATATAGCATATTCATATTACACATATACGAGTACATGATACAGCTACAACATTTATATAATTATAATAGAATATTATTATTATAACTACAAAATATACCTTTGCACGCTATTATACATCTTTATCTATATAAATACGACAATATTCATTCATAGCATGTGGAATTTGTGAATTGTCTATTTTTGTGAAAAAGGTATTAAAACGTCGGTCCCAGTGTATCAAGATACGATTCTTGAGAAGGTCGTAAAGCCTCTTAACAACACCATAGTTCATAACCTAGAATGGTCCTTTCAGCAAGACTCAGCACCAGGTCATAAGGCTCGCTTAAAACAGGCGTGGCAGAACATAATATTCTCGACTCCATTGGAGCAGAAGACTGCCCGTCATCTAGTCCCGATCTTAATGCGCTCGATTATAATGGTGTTTTAGACAGTATGGCATACTCTAAACACCATGATAATATTGAATCCCTAAAAAATACGATAAGGGTGGCAGTTGCCAATTTTCCCATGGCAAGGGTGCGTGTTTCAATCGAAAACTGGCCACAACGTTTGAAAGATTGTATAAAAGCAAATGGTGACCATTTCGATAAAACATTATATTTTTAAAATGCTTCCCTATTTATTTCCAAAATAACACAAATTCTTCTAATAAAATGATAATATAAAATAATATCAATGTTTTCTTTGTAACAATGACTAGACTAGGTATATATTTATACCTCTCATCGCACCTCCCAATATATCTCTCTGGTCAACCCAAAGGTTAGCCGGTAGAGAATGCCTTATTAAGGCATTAAGCCTTATTATAACAATATTTACGCCTAGACTAGGTATATTTGTGACTAGGTATACCTACTACTTTGTGTATTTTATTTACAACTGATACAATAATTAATAAGTGAGTCTAATACTAAGATGAATGAAGTGAAGTGAACAATTAATAAATGTAAGTTATATACTTTTGTAAATGCTTGGTCTTCAGTCCGGTAGCCTTAGACGATCACGTTGAGATTAGACAGAAAGCAGGACAATGTTTCCATAATTATAATATGAAGTAAATTGGAATGAGCGCCTCCGTAGTAACTGAAATGTTTACTTGGCGTGACGATAACGTAAACTGCCTCTACAGTATGATAGCTGATAGACCATCTATCTGTAATTTAATCATTAACCAAAAAAAGATCCATACAGTATTTACGTTTTTGTTCAGGAAAAGTTCTATGTTGACTTTTAAATTTAACTCCCAATATGAGTGGGGTAAAGAGCGCATAAAGTTGAAAGTTTAGCGTAGGGGGCGAACTTAATTTACGCAAAGCGGCTTGTAATGAATTGTAAGGAAGATTTAATAAACTTGGCGGTACCCGCACAGATCCCTTTATTGTAAGGGTAGCCGGGTACCGCAATTTTTATACAAGTTTTCGTTTTTGTTTATGGCAATGTCTATTTTTTTTTGTTTGGAAAACTTTTAATTATAATTTATGCAGTCACGAATTAATAAATACTATTGATAGTATGATATTACATTACTATTGATATTACATATTATGACTGTTTCAATTATTTTTAGTACTGATTACAGATTTTTATGGTTTGACCGTTTTTGGACCAGTTTCCTACATTACTCTAAATTAAAAATATTTGTACATTGCTATGTAGCATATACATAATATGTAATGAATAACTGAGTATGTAAGTAGAGCAATATATCGCGGCCAAAAAACCAAATTGTTTTTTAAAATTGTGTTTTAGACATGTTATTATTCTAAGCTTATTATAGTTTATGTAGCTCGAATGCCTTTTTCTAATTATGTTACAATAGAATTGTATTAGCAAATCTATTAAACGTATACTTACATTAAATCGATTTATCAAACGAGACGTATTTTGTTCAATTTGATTCTTACACATCGATATGTACACCAACACATTTTATTTTATCAACCACAAGAATATATAAGAAAGTTTTTACAGGTTTTTTCGAAGACTTCCTGTAATTCTATAACAAATGTATAATCATTGCTTCTTATATCAATTGAATTAGACGTGTACTGTACAGTCAGCGACAGGTTAACCTATTCCCAAACATACTTTAACACGTTAGTAATAAGGATTAGAATTGAATAGTTTTTAGTACATTAGCATAATACTGACTAAGCCTTCTATTGTATATACAAGTGACGCGAAAATGTGAACTTTTACTAAAATTGGAGTCGCTTCATTTTGGGTTCTGAATCCTAAATACTGCTATGTGTTATTTATAGTCCTTTCATCATAGAGAACCATCTCATGATAATCGTCTTTTGTGGCGGCCGCAGTTTTTCTGAACTGTTCAAAAAACAATGTCGTTAAAATGGAACCGTTGATTGCAAACGGGTCCTTTAGGCCGCAATCTGTGCGGAATGCTTTGTAGATTGTATCTTTATGACTTGTCTATACAGTTTGATACCTACGATAAAGGAGCCCTTTGTTTTAATGCCGCTTGCAATTTAATAGCTTCTTATGCTGCGTATTATATGTGAATTACTGGATTAAAATCTATCACCTAAATGTTTTCCCATATTGCAAAGGACAACCAATAGAGATATTTATAAATTCTTGTAAATGCAGCGTGAATATTTGATTAACAGATGAACTGTTCATGTGAAAATATTGCATGTAAACATGATAAATGTGAATGTTATATATAATATCTAGATAAATATGACAATTTAAATAAATAAATCTCGAGTGTGGGTAACACATTGATCGTACGTCCAATGCACAATCAATGTGTCGTCGCATCCGGTAATAAGTACTAGTAGAACGGTTAGCAAACTGCAAATATTGTTAATATCTATTAATAAGAGCAATTCATTTATTGTGTGAGAAAATAATACGTATATGGTGAGCTAGGTTGGGTTCCAGAGTATGCTTATGGATAAATTATGAACTTTCTTAATGTTTAATCAGAAAAAATAAAAGGGATAATATAGAATCTTGGTTCTGAATTAAATAAATTATTACGAGATAATAATCTCAAAAAACGTCCTTTAGAAAATATATTACACACCTATCATATTAAAATTATAACCTATAATTTAATTTTCAAAATGGTGTACACAAAAACTAACGTTGGGTGTTGTCAGGTGAAAAAAACCGGTCGCACATTCGTTTGTTTCTTTTTTTACACATGGTTTAACCCGCGCTATGGTCGGATTAGAAAAATGAGGTGTGTTCTAAGAAAAACGATCATAACTCAACTAAGGTTTGCTGCACTTGAAGGTAATTATGATAAATATATTCATCTATCCATTGAACATTAAACGGAATAAAGAATAAACGATAACATATAGATTTATTGTTGAAGAAATACAATAAAACATTTGTACATACATACGTCATTGTTTGCACACCACGATGTCTGCATATATTGACTCTGTCAACTAAATTACCTTGAATATTACCTTTAGTATTAAGCAGTGTAAAAAAAGAATATTACCTTGAAACGATCAATTTTGTCATAGATAGTTGAAAGTTTTTAGAATATCAAAAATGTAATCAGATATAAAGACGGAACTTGCTTTAAATCTATGCTGGTATTCAATTAAAGGTTTAAGTATATCCCACTTCCAATTCTGTAACGTGACTGATTTTTTTATTGCTAATAACCAAGATCAACACAGCATGCGAGCGAGAATTCGAACCATGTGAGTTCAACAGATTATGAGACAATGAGTCAGAAATGATTATCAAATAGCACATGATTTTTCTTAGGTGATGTAGTTCCTCAGAGGTTGTGGTGGCCACCTCGCTTGGCCAGCTTGGCGTTTTAAGGTCACACATCCCTTATGCATAAGACTAGCAGGCCCATATCCTGCTAATGAGGCCCATGTCTAGCAGTGGATGTTAAAAGGCTGGTTACGGTACATTATTTTTACTAGTTGTAGTGGGCGGGCGGCCCGTTAAACATCAGCCGGTCTGAGCTGAAACGATCGCGCGTTATACCAATTTACTCCCATACACGACAGTTTTCTCAGAGCAACAATGGTCGGTACAACGGCGCCTGGGCAGCACCCGCGTCGGTCTGTGACGGATGGCTCCTACGACAGGACACGTTATCCTTCATCGCAGCGATTTATTGTGTGTAGGTGACTTCTCTCACGATGCCTCGACATAATGCTTTATATGTTATTATGTTTTATTTTAGCCTTCGACTGTTATTATTACGTATAATGTCGAAATGTGGACTTTGATGACAAGCCTGATTCACCTGATGACAAGTACAAAGTCGCTCGGTGAACGATGAAAAGAAAAGTATGTATTATTATTAGACAAAATCCAAAATAAAGAGAATTACAAAAAGAACTAAAGTCAACAACATATAGTTCAAAGAAATAGCTTGGAGTAGGTAACAGTCGACAGTCAATATTACAAAAAGAACTAAAGTCAACAACATATAGTTCAACGAATTAGGTTGAAATAACAGTCGACAGGCAATATTTCTGTCATATTACTGACAACCAATGGTATAGCGAGCATCTTATTATCTCAACGTATGAAAAAATTTGGTATGTTATTTTCTTATACGCAGAGAAACTAAGACAAATATATTGCGAACACATTCTTGCTTTATGTCGGTAACTATCCGCGCTGCGATTGTTACCAACTCGAACTCATGTGGCAGTAAGACAACTACCAGTTGTCCACCCCATTTAGAATTCCTGTTTGGAAGTACATAGTAGAGTAAGTGACATACAATGTTCTCTGTTTCACGAGTATGCATTTGCTCTTAACCTTTCCTCGATATCGTTCTCGCATAACTGTCAAGAAATCTATGTTTATACCGAGTCTCTTCTAAAATAACTTCTACTGACTTAGATGCGGGTAGGTGACTATTGTTTCAGTCACTTATTTATACTTATATAAAATACTATAATGACTGTTGTAGGTATATATATAGCCAATACATTATGAAGTTTTGATAGAGATACAATTCAGAGAACGTGGCGTGCCTTCACAGTCTATCATTAATCATATTTTGGTTTGATAAAGACTATCAAATTAAAAAGTTGTGTTATATTAGTTATTTATGTTAAATAGTTATATACGTAGGAGCACAATCATGTAAACAATAAGTAATTTGTTATAGATTAAGTTACATACTGAGAGGCGGGCTGTGTGCGTTCCATTTATTTTATAAAAAAAAATGGAATGTTATACAATTATGAACAGCTGTTCATAATTGTATAACAAATTGCTTATTATTTACATTACGGTGTTCCTACGTCGAAATTAAATCAAGAGCGTTATTACCAAATTACCAATTAATCGTTGAAATCTGCATGCATTTTGATATGCATTAACCGTCTAAAACGATCGTTCTTAAGTAATAATTATCATTTTTTGTCATGTACAATAGATTCATTGGATTTACTCGTAAATGTAGGTTGATCAAGCTGTAATAATAACAAGAGCATCGTCACTCACGTGTGTTTTTGAACTGATAAAATTGGAGTCAAATGCTCCCCAGAATTTGTTCTCATGATAGAGATTGTTCCTTACCTAATATGCATAAGATACTGTTCTCATGCCCATTAGAAATTGTCTATTGTATTAATAATTATTATGATGGTGACCGATTTCAACGAAGAACCGTATCATCAAATAGATCATTAATTCTATGTTGGATACAGGCGAAGAACATCAAATCTTTTGTGTGGAGTTAATATATAAATAATACAATTCTATTTTATTTGGTATGTCTGGAAAGAAAGGAACCGTTATCGCGATGCACAGGTGGCGCAATCGGATTGTTTGCAGCGTCAAAAAAGCATAGAGGTCCATCTACCTACAACAATAGCATGCACACCACATAACACGCCGCCACGACAGATGCAACAATGCATCAACAAATGATTAATTGTACACAACTATTAACATTTTACATGTAAGTAATAAAAAAAGAATCAATTTTTTGCCTTTTGTTTATAGCGGCGACGCCAACATGTCTACACCAGACCGATTCGAATTTCGAAGGACGATCATTAATTATATTTTGTCTTACTCACGCATTCCATTTTCAAACTCGATATGATCTATAGATCCGATCTACGGGTCTATCGATCACGCACATTGGAATCTAAATTTATTCATTTAGTGGCATCTTTTTGCAGATGATGTTTGACGTATAGAACTTGTGATAAATTGTCTATATTTAAAACATAAATTGCGTTTTCAATCATCATAACTAATTAATTTCTATTCTCAAAATTCTATAAAAGATGTGCACCAAATACAATATTAAACACAATGTATCAACTTTTAGCTATGTTAAATAGGTACCTATCTACTTATTTCGTAACAATCACTAATTTTGATTTTGCACGATAAAAGCAAATATCTTTGTACAGAAAGAAAGCGATATAGATTAATAAAGATATAATGATTAGTTAAATGATAGACAGATATCTACTTGATAAACTGTTCATTTCCAGCTAGCAAGATGCTACGTCCATTAAGTACTGTTATCAAAAAATGATATTGAAGATAACATATTAAAGTATCCGTTGCAACAACTTGATGCTCTTTGCAACGACACAGTTATAACACCGTACCGTATAGGGGAAAAATTGTAGTTTGAAGCTACAATATAATAACCATATAATATAATAACTTGCAACAAACCTGTTGCCAACATTACCTGTACTAATTATTTAGGGGGATTATAAGTTTTATTATTGTACTAATTGCTGCCCACGGTTTCGTCCGTGTTTACAAATCTACGACATGCCTTTGGCAACATACCTTCTACACGTATGCCTTTAGCAACAAACCAACAAACAAACTAACTCTGGCATTTATATTACGTATAGTATAGGGAGTTAGGATTACAGGGATAACCCAAATCATCATTAATAAATTAGAGCCTCCTGACAGACGAAGTTTGATAGAAAAGGTCTTTATCAGTAAGTAATTAACTCTAAACAATATTTCATCTACAGAGATTGCATGACGCGAGACAAAAAACGAAAGGTCGGAATGGCCGCGCCAAAATCAAAACGCTCTGTCCAAAACAAATAAAACTTAAACAAAAAATGAAGCCAGTTAATAAGCTGGATGACATTTGGGAATTCGAAAAATTCATTCAAAGCATTATTAATAGCGCGTTTGAAGTGGGTTCCTTGTGATTATTAAAATGAGAAGACAGCAATTACTTAAGGTTAGACAAAGCATTTTTAATTAGTTAGGAATTGATGTTGCATTTGACCGACAGCTCGGCCGGTTGTTGTTTTACGCCGGTGCCTCGTGCTCAGTTACAAAGTGCGCTGTAATCGTTAATCCACTGCGATGTTTTGGAGGCTTTATTGTTTTACTGCTCGTACAAGACCTTTCATAAATGTTCCTCCAACAATACTCTTATTTCATTTTAAAGTTTGCTTCTTCGTTACAAGTCCCGGATGGCGTGATAGCAAATAATTTTATAAGGGCCCTTAACAATATGTCAAGCCGTTTCTTATTCACTTTTTTCTTGTTTTCAATAAATAATACGTTCGCTCATAAGTTTACATTGTTCGATTTCGAGCGAGACGCGCGCTGCCTCGCGACGATATTTCTCAAAATTAAAAAAAAAGTTACAAAGCGGGTTCTTTATGCATTTCGGGTCTACATTTGATATTATGGGAAAATGATAATGTGATTATTGTTTTGCGAGCTTTCGGATGATTGATAGTCGAATGTCACGGATAATGAAGTGTTTTGGATGCCTCGAATTTTATGCCTTTTAAAGTGAATATCAATTTTTCGAAAAACATAATTCCTCTGTTACATGAAATTTTATTTCAAAGCTTATTTTTTGTCACGGAAAGATTTGTTTATGGAGAACATCCAAATGAATACATATACGTCATTAGCAGTATGTAGATATTACAAAATGTTGGTGGTGCGCGATACAATCGCTCGTTTGTGCGGCCACAATGCACGCCGGAGTCGGGACAATGCCGTACAAATTAATAATTCACGCCTATAAAGCTATTAGATGTAATTTTAATTTGGTCCATTGCTATGTTCGATACGCTCTCGCCTCAGAATATCGATGTTGTCTTTTTTCTGTTTATAGGATTTCGTCAATAGCCGTTATTGTTGTGGTGGCTCGTGTTGATCGTCTCGATTGTGAGGAGTCGATGCGAGCGATTGTCCGATACAGAGCGCTAGATTGTTCAATTCTTATAATAACATTTTTCTGTAACGCCGAACTTACGTTACAAACCTGCCTACGTGTACCCACGATTCCACCAATAGTTGATGATTGATATTATCTTTGTTAAATTTTAATAAGGCCGTGACTGTTTGACCTGGCGGAGCCGATAGGTATTTTTGCGAAACTCTACATCAATTGAATAATGAAAAGCTTTCAATAGACGTTCAATGAATTGATTTAATACAATACTTTCATATCTCGAACTTAATAAAATCAACCATTTTCTATATAACAAATTATTTTATAATTATGTTTGTTGAATTTAGGTTGAATTGTTATTGAAGACCAATCTTGACGTTGAAGCATAGTGGTCTTCCTTTTTTTCTGTGTGGTGTAATATAAAAATGCATAGCATGTTGGTAGGCGTGGCCGCCCCGCCCGGCTTCTCTGACCCACTCATTATCCACTTAGCCACATCACTTCTGTATGAAATATTGATGTCTCCTCGGTGGCATTGTCTCCGAAATGGCAATCAACTTTCTTTTCTGGAATATTTTCTGTTGGGAGTCATAAATAAGGGAATACCTACTATGTATTTCAAAACTTACATCTTGTCTCACTTTGAAAATATTTTTGACTCTCTTTCATGAATTCGTGAGTTCAAATCCTCGGCCAGGGTCAAGTAGAAACTCAGTGGTACACCACTGAGATTCTACTTAAAACCAGATTTAAAATAAATATCAGTCGCTGTGCTTCTGTGAAGGAAAACAACGTGAGGAAACCCGTACGCTCAAGAATTTATTTAATATAATTGTCACGGGGCCCACGTGGTGGAATGCAGCCCGCAACCCCCTAGTGGTTTAATAGGGGGAGGCCTGTGCCCAGTAGTGGGACTTTATAGGCTGATATAAAAAATATTAAGTAGATATAGAAAATACGAGTATAATCTTTACACATTTAAACAAACCAATTATATAACAGTAAAACAATGTGACGTGAACTATATTAAAAGAATGATTGTAGCCTTTGGTTAATTAATTAGCTTGATAATGAGATTTCATAATAGTGCTTGGGTGAATAAAATATTCACGTCTCTTTAGTCTTTAATTCGATTTTTATTTGAACGTAAAACCAGAATAGATTAAGAAAAAAAGGAAATTTGGAATATAAAAAGGCTGGCGCCTAAGAGAGTATGAACTATCAAGTCTAACCCTATCAAATCAATAAGGTTAAGGGTAAATAATAAAATTATGTGTAATAATGCTGGGAACATAATTTCATTGGGACCCTACTTGTTACAATGATCACGGTTAAAGTGATCTCCTGAGAGACATTGGCGGTACAATAAAATTAAGGGAAGAACGTCCCCTCCACGCACTTAAAACTTGTGAAGCCACGTGAAAATTTCTAAATCAATACAAAAATAAAACAATACGTACTATTATTTTTATATCTGTGTATAAAGCCTAGATTTAATAACACTTGAATTTGTTTGAATTGAATTGATCATATATAAGATATCTACTTATTACTATGGTTTTCTTGCGGATTCGCCCACATAGAACCCGATGTCCAAGTCAGTTTGTCACTGTGTCATACTCATTATACATAGTTATATCAGGATAACATTATTATATATTCCTACGATATTATATCATTATGTAATATACTGCGATGACTTTAATATATAACTACCAATTATTATCAAAACTATTACATAAATCGATTTAGGATTATATTACCTTATAACTTTAGAGGCTACACAGCAGTGAAAACAGCAACAAAATCAGCCCAGTAAATGTTTATATTAACGAAAACAAACAGACGAACAGGCATCCTTCATATAATATCGAGATCTTTTCTTCTGTCTTGCTTGAACCAATAGCTATACTGAATTAATGTATATGTTATGGTCAAAGTTCTTAGTGCGGTCTCTTCGCGAAAGGCCTAGTTAATCCTAGGATTGACCAACAGCATTGGTCAAACCCCGAAACCAAAAATCGATTTCGGCCTTTGACTAGTCAGTCATAGGTATGAATGTAATGAAATAGTCGAAGCTCGGCTTTGCCTAAAAGAAATAATCGATTTAAGTGTTATTTCATTGAATTAATACAAATAATTAATCAGAACTTATTGTTTTTCTCCCATTTCTTCCCGTTGGTGTCGCAAGAGGCGATTAAGGGATATCAAAGCCGCTACCACAAGCGCTGAGGAACGGGTGGGCGAGTCCACTCTTTTAGAGGTGGTGTACCTCTAAAAGAGTGGACTCGCCCACCCGTTTGGCCAGCGTGGCGTCTTAAGACGTCATATATCCATATATCATGCACAAGATAATGTGCACGAGGAGGCCCATCTCCTGTAGTAGTTACTTAAAAGGCTGATTGCAATGTATTGTTATATTAACTAATCAACGAATACATACGATTGACACACCTAAGATTGACTAGTCCAACGACGAATTGATTTGTTGTCCCTTGACTGGGTGGGTTAGTTTCTCCTAGGATTAACCAAAAATACATCAGTCAATGGTGGAATTGCAAAAATGCTTTAAGATTTGACTAAGAGACCTTCTTTGTCAACATATATAAATAAATATAACTACTTTTGTAATTACAAAATAACCATTCCAATAGTTTAGTTTCTTGTGGACACAATTGAACTCATATACATTCATAATTTCATACCACGATTCATACAAATAAACCCACTTTTTGACTTCACCATAATCGGGTTAGAAATCACGTCATTCTTGTTTACATTACTTTTTTTTAATTTTAAAGCTTTCCATGTAATAAATTCGGCTTATCCATTCACCCTTGCTGTAATCAATGTCTAATTCTGTATTCGCAGCTTACGATAATGATTAACGACAAACTTTATTAATTCGATCTAGCAGGATTAGATGTTCCACACTGCGGCGAAGGGTAGGTGGAAAAAACAAACGAATTTTGCAAGGGATGTCCCGCCGGGAAATCCTATAAACATTTATAGGGTTGTCAGCTTCGAAAAAATTTAATTCAAGATGAATGTTATTTTTTTATTAATTTCCTTTTATCAAAATAAAAAAATACACTTGTCCATAAATGCAGTTTAAAACCAATTTACTTAGGTATATTTTTATTTTTGCTAAATACGAGTATTTCCGTTGAACCGAGACAAACCCAAGAGATTTAAGTAGTTTATTAATTTATGTTTTTAGATGAAAAATCTTACAATATGGTAAATGGAAAAAAAAGCTGTTTTAAACAATTTTTTAATTTTTTAATTTTTTTATTATAAAATCGGTAGTTGTGAGATCAGTAGAGTAGTGTAGATAATTATAGTTTGTGTATTAATTATTAGTAGTACATATAATTTTATTTCTGCGGTTGATAAGTTTTTGTAAATAGAAAAAAAGATCTCATGAATGAACTTGATCCTGGGGGCTCTGTCCCTTAGACAGGTATATTCGTAACCATTTCGAATGAATCTGGTATGGAAACTGATGGGTATTATAGACAATCTTCATGGAAAAGGTCTCGGTTGCATAAAATTTGTAAAATCTGCAACATTAAAAGGAGGAAACATCATTCAAACGAAACAAGTCCCGGCTATTTTTGCATTGAAGGAGATAATCAAGAATCTAACTGTCGCAAGATTTCGAAAACCTTGAGCCTTGCTATATTTGTTCTTCAAGACAGTGGCAATGTTCTTAAAGTTATACACCTGAACTATAAAACAATGGTTGATGGGTCTCCAATCTGGAGATCATCCCAATCTGTGGTATCAACTTTTGATGGGCACATTCAGAGGCGTGTCAACGTTACATGTTGGCTTGTTTCGCCGATATTCACGCGACAATATCTTCTTACCATCTGATGGACAGTTAGCTCACCTTGGCCGCACCTTCTTTCTATAAAAAAAAACAGTTATAAACTTTTGTACCCTCTCAAAAACCCAATTCTGTATATGTGTTTGATCATATATAAATTTATTTATTATATAAATACCATTATCTAAGAATGTTATCTATTTAAATATTTCTTTTAATTTAACTATTTGCTCAACTTTGATAAAATTTAGACATCGATAATCTATAATTCAAATAATAAGTATGATAATAATAATCTGTGATTTGGTTAAATCTGTACCTACACATTTACAATTCGAAAGTATTTTTGACAACCCTAACCCTAAAATCCTGTGTAAACAGACAGGGGTTGGGTACCCTGCACCTCCAGGGATGCGTTTGTTTTTAATAAACGCTTTTATTTAACAATAATGTGTTCGTCACTAAGCAACCAGACATTCATCAAACTAAATTAGTATTTGGTTCGTGGGAAACGACATTCGCATGCGTACGACCTGAAATGTTTTATAAATCTCTTAGGTCACGATCTATTTTACTATAGCCGTGTTGTCGTTGTCGTCATATTATCAGTTTAAATCTTTATCAGTAGGTTGATTTCACCAATGCGAAATCTTATCAAACAAATATGTATTTAAACTGTAAAATATGCGAAATTATTTTCAAAAGTGCAACCCAAAACAAGCTGTATTCATGAGATAAGAGAAAAAGCAAAAATAACGATCATCATGAGAAAAACACAGTACAAAAACATTTTCTTGTAGATATCATTTAGGTATCAATACTAATTAAATACGTAATTATACATCAATTTTCAATAGGATTTAAGCAGTCGCAAACCTAGTGAACCCGCAGTGATAACCCTTGAAACGTCATGTACTCGTATGTATGTACAAAGTGACGAAGTAGGTACAATTTTATTTACTTTTGTCGCTTTGCTAACTTAGTTCTTAAACACTAATAAGATAAGTATTATGTACCGGAAAGTAGTGAGTAGATATAAGTAAGTAGTCACGCCACTTTTCTGTAGCACGTTTGATTGACAGCGCGCAGGAAATGTCAAATTCAATAGATATCATAATATCCAACTACAATGTCTTATCTCACGGGTACAGTAACAAACACAATCGCTTGTTATGCTGCTCTGTTTCTAAGACATACATATTAATATATAGATAAACATATCTCACTCACTACCGAAACACGTACGTACATTGGGGAAATAAGATAAAGTAGGAAATGCAGTACCTACATTTCAAGGTAATCTTCTGTGGCGCAGGGGTAACGTGGTTTTTATTACAAAATATTTTCATATTTCACTTACAGGATCATTATTACAATTGATTTTCCTTGCGAAATTATGAATTTCATTGTGGAAGTCTTAGTGTTGAGGACACTTTTGTCTACTGCGATCTCTTCAACAGATCGAGGACAGTATTGTCCTACAACCTTATAGGTCGCCGGGGGATGTGGACTGTATATATAGGGATGTTGTACAATAATAACGCCTTATTTCCTTTTCTTCGATAATATCAGCAGAGCCGGGGGCAGGGGGCAGAGGTACTTGTTGTTCTACTACTTGTCCTAGTCACTTGGTTGACCGTTTGTAGTGTTCGGAGTGGTGCCGCTGATCGGAATGCCGGAAGCCCAAAATGGTCCGTCTTTTATTCCATTTTGGCTTCCCCTTCTACTTTTTTCCATGTGTACCCCTCCCGCTACCCCGCGGGGGATCATTTATTCATACAAGACACAGTTATACATTTTCATACGTTTACAAGATTCTTATAGGATTCTTATTAGATAAAACTTAGATGTAAACTAGCCTAAGAGGGATCTAATAAGATCATGACGCTATAACGTTCGGTTTCGAGTGGACGGGGTGCGCGGTTTGCGCGACATATTTACGTAACCCCGTCCCCCGCTTCAGGACTATAAATATTATATTCGTCCGCCAGGTGGCGGAGCGCTCAGTTGTTTCCCGAACGCCATAGCGCCCACAACTTATCCCTAGCATGCCCTACTTACCCTATTCACCAATAATTATCCTAATAGGGTAATAAAGACACACTAGGGATCATTTTAATACCAGTTACACAATACATACTCATAAAACGGACATTAAACAGATAGTGTAAACCTAACGATATTAAGATATATTCATACATTTATAAGACACTAAAGAGAAACAACTATACAATCGAAACTATTATCTATACATATGCAAGTACCCTAGCTTTTTACATTTTCATTTATTCCGTCGTTAACATACTCCCGCCGTCGCCGTCTCGCGACCTAACCGGTAGAACGACGATCTTCTTTGTGGGTCGCCGCAGAACGTGTCCGTTGCTCGTTTGTAGGTCGACGACGCGCACTTCGCCGTCTTGCCCGGGGTACGTAGCGATGACTCTTCCTCGCGGCCATGTGTTCCTCGGTAGATTTGCGTCGCACACGATGATCAAATCTCCGACGCGTGGTGCCTCGCCGATCGTGCGGGGCTCCCGCCGGTATTGAAGCAGGGGGAGATACTCTCGTACCCAGTGGCTCCAGAAGGTGTCGGCTAGCCGCTGGCGCGCCGCCAATGCGCGCGTGCATTTATGTTTTCTTCGGTGAAGGCGCCCGGTGCTGGGACATGTAAATTGGGCCCCAGCAGCAGGTGATTGGGTGTGAGCGCCTCCGGTTCCCCTGGTGTCACTGCCACGTGTGTGAGTGGACGGGAGTTGACTGCATTTTTACCTTGACGAGTAACGTGTGGAGTGTCTCGTTGCTCGGGTACCTCTTGTGTAGCGTCGCTCGTAGGTCTTCTTTCATCGTTTGAACTATACGTTCCCGGGCCCCGGCCATGAAGGGGGCGGAGGGGGGAACGTGCCGCTACGTGATGTGCTTCGCAGTTGCCTCTTCTTCTTGGACCGTGGTGAGTGTGGCCTCGTTGAAGTTGTCTCTTCGCGGCTTTGAGTTGGTGGCGTTTGTTGCACCACAACTCCTTTGGGCAGCCGCGCTGCCCCATTAATCTTTAGTGCGGCGAGCTTGTCCTTTCCCGCCGGTGAAGCGCTACGCTTTATGAGATGGTGCGCCTTTACTGACACGAACTTGCGTTTGCCGCGTGCGGGCCTTCTTGCCGTCGCCGCCTTTGCGTCGCCTTTCGTTGTGTCTGTCTTTGCGCAGCACCCTTTTTGTCGTTTATTCCTGAGCGAACGTTTCTTTAACGTGCTTGTTACGACCGGCCTTACGACTCTCGCAGCTTCCTCCTTTGGGAAGCCGGTTGTGAAGTCGTACATGTAGCGTTCTCTTTGTACCTTTTCAGCGGCGTGTTTGTGCTCTCTCCGCAGGAGTCCGGTGTCGAACCGCCCGTCAGGTAGCCGTCGACTGCGCTTATTCCGAAGGTCGATGGCGTGCTGTTTTGGGTCATTTCTTTTCCTTGGTTCGATGCCTCGTGATTCCAACTTGATGTTCTTCTTTTCTTTCATCTTGTCGCACTTCTGGGTGATATATCCGCAGAAGGCGACGGATTCACATACTGAAGGGCGGCATCCGTGTAGCACCCATCCTAGCAACGTTAGTGATGCTACCGGTTTGTCCCGCTTCCCTGCTTGGATCTGACGTGAGATGATCAGCTCCCAATTGTCCTGTCCGATGAGAATCTTAGGGCAGGCATCTCTGTAGGTGAGCTCGTCTTTGATGTCGTCCAAGTGTGTACAATCTTCCAGGTCCGTTTCTCCGATGGTCTGCGATGTGAATTTGAGACGTTTGACCGTGCGTGCGCCTTTTAACTTGTGCACGCTGTCCGAGTGTAGCCCTTGTATATGTACGTCGATATGTCGATGTACGTCGTATGGGGTGTAAGGGGTCCCAACCTACATCTCTGGGACCCAAGCCAACCTCACCGGCTCGTGGTGCACCCTGCCGACCAACGAACGAGGCTTTGGCGACCCGCCACCACGCACTGGACCAGCGCGGCGGGTTGCGGTCCCCCCCCCCCCCCTATGGCAGAAAAAGTAAAACGGCCCCAAGTTCCCGGCGGCTCCAGTCGCAACACCGGCGTGGACGACGGGCGCTGGTCGAGCGCTGGAGCCAGGGGTGCTAAGAATCTCCGGGCGGGATTCCACCGTCGAACGACCAGGGCTTCTAAAAAGGATTACCGACGTGGGTTGTCACTGGTGACTTACAACACGCGCAAGGTCTTCGACCAGTGTGTGTTGCCAGTGATGACCTACGGCACCGAGACGTGGTCTCTGACTATGGGCCTCATAAATAAGCTCACTGTCGCACAGCGAGCTATGGAGAGGGCTATGCTCGGGGTTTCCCTACGTGATCGAATCAGGAATGAGGAGATCCGTAGACGAACTAAAGTCACCGACATAGCTTCTCGGGTTAGCAAGCTGAAGTGGCAGTGGGCAGGGCACATAGCTCGAAGAACCGATGGCCGATGGGGCAAAAGGGTTCTCGAATGGAGACCACGTACCGGCGGACGAAGCCGAGGACGTCCATCTGCTAGATGGACAGACGACCTCATAAGGGTTGCGGGCACCCGCTGGATGCAGGTCGCTGCCGATAGGTCTAAATGGCAGACAATGGGGGAGGCCTATGTCCAGCAGTGGACGTCCAAGGGCTGAAAAAGAAGAAGAAAAAGAATGTACGTCGATAGTGCGGCTATTCTCATGTGTCATTTCTCCGCCGTTGATGCCTTGTATTGACATCGTGTCAACCGGCCCGTTGATGCCTAGGGAGTCGGCTATAGCTTCCTCGATGATGGTGACGGTGCTGCCTTCGTCGAACAACGCGTACGTATGTACCTTTGCGTGTGGTCCGGCAAGCACTACGAGTGCTATCTTCAAATAGGCTCGGCGTTGACGCGGCGATGAGCTTGCGGCGGTGACCTTGTTTGTCACTTCCGTTATCGACGTGACAATTTCTTCCTGCGGCTCTTCTGTCGTCTCTGTTGGCGGTAGACTTTGACGTGTACGATGCAGCAGCCAATGATGTGACATCTCACAACCGCTGTGCCCACATGGCTTAACTTGGCAGTTGTCCCGGCGATGGTCGCTACACAGGCAACGGAAGCAGATGTTGTTCCTTTTTGCGATCTCCCAGCGGGTATCGAGATCGCTGTCTGCAAATTGTTTGCACGAAGGTAAGCTGTGATCTTCCTTGCATAGTGGGCAAAGCTTCATTTTTCCGTCGGTTGTGGCGCTGTAATCATGTTTCCCCTTTCCGTTGGCAGAGGCGCTGTATCCAAGCTTCCCTTTTCCGTTGGCAGAGGCGCTGTATAGGAGCTTCCCTCTTTCGTTGGTAGGGGCGCTGTATTGGAGCTTCTCTTTTCCGTTGGTAGTGGCGCTGTATGTACGTTCCGTCCTTTTCATTGCCCTTTCTCTTACATTCGCAGATACGTCCCTTTCTCTTATACTTGCAGGTTCGGTGATGGGAATGATGCATTCAGGTGGTGCGTAGGCACTGCACTTATCGGCTTCTATGTTCAGGAACGTCGATAGTAGGTTTAGTGTAGGCACCTCGTATTCCCATGCGCTTGCGAAGTCGTACCATTTGCTCTTCAGTATCGGGGTGAATTTGTCCATTATAGCCCGGACTAACTCGGGGCTATAGAGGTAGTTCTCCCTCTTCAGTTCCTGTATGGTGGCCACGGCGTTGGCCACCTTACTGGCGAATACGCAGATGTCGCGGGGCTCGTCGGTCAGCTTGCGCAAATATCGCAACTTTTCTGCCTCATACGCGACGAGTGCATCCGGCCTCCCGAATCTTCTTCCGAGAGCCTCCATAATTTCGTCCGGCTCTCGGTGGGCGGTGAACAGGCTTGCTACCGCCTCCATAGCGGTACCCTTTAGGCTCTTTCTTAGCCGTGCCAGGTTGTCGCTCTTCATGAAGGCGCGCCTTGAATCCTCATACGCGCCCTTGAACCCCAACCATGCGCTGCCATGTCCGTCGAACGTAGGCAGCTCGGTTATATACCTTGGTGTCTCCCTCGCCGATATCTTCACCGCCTTGGAGATCGCAGAGGCCATTTGCTCCACGATGTCTGCGGTAGGGCGTGCGGGCCGAGACGTACTATGCTCTCGGTGCTTATTTCCGTCATCTTCATCATTGGCGGTGTAAGCTCCCCGTCCTCGTCCTCCTTCATACTTTATCGGCGAGATCTTGCGAGACTTAGGCTCCGCCTCCTGCGGGGGTACAGGGGGGGGTGCGTCGTTCCGGTTCAACCATTTTTCTAACCGGAACGATTGGTCTTTGTCTTCCTTTTCTTCATCATCTGCCTCGGAGCCCGATTCTAATTCCGCTAGCCTGAGTTCCTGCTCCTTGGCTTGCAGGCGCAGCTGTAGTAAGGTACGTTCGACCTCCAGACGTTCCTTCTTCTTGGCGGATGTGGTAGAGCGGTGTGACCTTGCCGTGACGCTTGCGGCTCGTGGAACGATCGTGACGTCCGCTGCCGCCGAAGTCGTCTTCATAGTGGCCTCGGTGCTAGTAGTACCGCCGCTGGTGGTCGTCGTCCCTGTCGCTGTGGTGCCTGTGCCCGTGGTAGCGGAAGTCGTGGCTGTGGACTCCGTGGTGGCCGATGTTGATTCCGTAGTGGTTTGTGCTCCGCTCTGCGATCCCGTCCGGCTCTGTGATCTCGTTGTTGACGGCATTGTGAAAACAACGGTTTTAGTTTTTGACGTGGAAATTGAGACGTTTATGACGTGGAAATTGAGACGTTTATGACGTGGAAATTGAGATGTTTAAGACGTGGAAATCAGGACGTGGAAATCAAGACGTAAATCAAGACTTGTATGCACGGACGAGTACGACGCGTCGTCTCTTCCCGCTGTTTCTTCCTTAAACAACGCCGTGCAATTCTTGACTCGGCGACTCGATGAACCGTGGACGCTGATTCTTCTTATCCGGCTGCTCGAAGGACCATCGATGTTGAGGACACTTTTGTCTACTGCGATCTCTTCAACAGATCGAGGACAGTATTGTCCTACAACCTTATAGGTCGCCGGGGGATGTGGACTGTATATATAGGGATGTTGTACAATAATAACGCCTTATTTCCTTTTCTTCGATAATATCAGCAGAGCCGGGGGCAGGGGGCAGAGGTACTTGTTGTTCTACTACTTGTCCTAGTCACTTGGTTGACCGTTTGTAGTGTTCGGAGTGGTGCCGCTGATCGGAATCCCGGAAGCCCAAAATGGTCCGTCTTTTATTCCATTTTGGCTTCCCCTTCTACTTTTTTCCATGTGTACCCCTCCCGCTACCCCGCGGGGGATCATTTATTCATACAAGACACAGTTATACATTTTCATACGTTTACAAGATTCTTATAGGATTCCTATTAGATAAAACTTAGATGTAAACTAGCCTAAGAGGGATCTAATAAGATCATGACGCTATAACGTTCGGTTTCGAGTGGACGGGGTGCGCGGTTTGCGCGACATATTTACGTAACCCCGTCCCCCGCTTCAGGACTATAAATATTATATTCGTCCGCCAGGTGGCGGAGCGCTCAGTTGTTTCCCGAACGCCATAGCGCCCACAACTTATCCCTAGCATGCCCTACTTACCCTATTCACCAATAATTATCCTAATAGGGTAATAAAGACACACTAGGGATCATTTTAATACCAGTTACACAATACATACTCATAAAACGGACATTAAACAGATAGTGTAAACCTAACGATATTAAGATATATTCATACATTTATAAGACACTAAAGAGAAACAACTATACAATCGAAACTATTATCTATACATATGCAAGTACCCTAGCTTTTTACATTTTCATTTATTCCGTCGTTAACACTTAGTGAGTTTTTTTTATCCAAGGACACTACAAAATGTGTGGTTAAACTATTTAGGTACCACTATACTATTAAATGTAACATTGTTAAAACATTGTTGCGTTATTTGCTATGATTCATAGTTACTATTGCTTTAAAAAATATCTGATTATTCTGAAATAAAATCTGAATAAAAATCTGAAATGAATTACTTCAGTATTTTATTTTATTACTATAGCTAGGCCACCACAACAAAGGCTCATTTACACAAGGCGAGTTTCTCGAACGGTTCGGGCGAGGATAAGTTATACAATTCTCGTATTCGACCAAACTTGACACGATTCTCGTCAGCAACTGTTCACATAATGATAATAACTCGATGATAACAGTAATCATTAATCACACTATAATAAGAGTTCCTTGTACTGGGCAAGCATATTCTTTGATCGATTTTCTCTCGTGTACTTGTTCCAGAATCCCTCCTTGTATAATGAATGAGCCTGAAATATTAGTGTCACCACAACCAAATACATATTTGGAACTTTTACATGGCAATATTTTTGAATTAATAGTTACATTTGTAGTACATAAAATATATTGATAGTTTCGCCTTTCTTATTGTTTCATAAGTAATTATTCATGTTGGTATCAGCTGTAATGAACAGCTGTAATGTACGGGATTTTTAAAATGAGAACAGCCGAGTTACGAAGTAAAAATCAGATTTATTTTATGAACGTGACAAAGTGACTTTACACTAGCACTAATTTTACTCAATAGTAACAACAACAATACGGAACGCGACTTACAGAATTATGAGGGCCGACCGTTCCATCAAGACTCGATCAGACCCTCTCTGACTTGAGACGAAGAGTTGTGACTTAAAGACTCACTAAACTAGGGGTGGAAGCTATTTTATAAGATGCTCTGCTGACGTCAATCTTAATGATATACAATCATTCAAATGGACTTATTGATGATCAATAAAAGACATTATCATTAATACATTATTTAATAGATACTCATTAGTTAAATGTAGTTAAACAAGTCTTTTCTTAATGAAAACACAAATAGAATCTAAGTCCGTGTGAATTATAAACAATCAATTACTAGTATCGAGATTAACAAATATGTTAAAATATTAGGAACATTACACAGCTTTAGAGTCACATAATGAATGATAAAATTGATGAAAATGATTATTTATAAACTGGGAATAATACTGAATTAGAGAGATTAATAGTTTTAGAAATTATAAATAATAACGTTCATTTTGTTTAGATAGTGAGACTATAATAATAGTTATTTCTTTTATTAGGATTCTTTTAAAAAAAATCTTTGTTTCAAGTCTCCATTTAGCTTTCAGTCTGAATGGGACTTTTTCTTTCGCTCTTAATTTAATTTTTTTTTTTTTTTTTTATAGAGAAGAGGGCGGACGAGCAAGCGGTCTCACGTGATGGTAAGTGTTACCGCCGCCCATGGACACCTGCAACACCAGGGGGTATGCGGGCGCACCGCCGACCTTGCAAAATCCTATTCACAGCTTTCTTGAAGAACCCCATGTCGTACGCCGAACAGTACGCGACACCTCCGTATCTAGGAAATGCGGATGGACCGCACTTACGTACAGAATTATGGCTAAAGCATTGGACTTTTTGGCGGGAACTCGAGAAGTGAAGTTGAGTTTTCATTTGATAAAAAAAATGCGTATTGTGCGTTTTGTGGTTTAATAGTGATAGCATATTAAACTTCAATCTAGGAAATCCGCATTCCTAGATTCCTCCGTATCTAGGAAATGCGGATGGACCGCACTTCTATGACGGGAGGTGCGGTTGTAGAAACCCGAGGTGGGAATTATATTGAACAATTCTTCAGAGCATTCCCCATTGTACAGGCGGTAGAACACACAGAGAGATGCAACGTCTCTCCGAACGCTGAGGGGTTCTAAACTGCCCGTGAGAGTGGGTTTGTTGACAATACAAACAGCACGTCGTTGGATAGAGTCAAATGGGTCCAATTGGTATTTCGGTGCGCCGGCCCAGAGATGTGAGCAATACTCCATATGAGGCCTCACCTGACCTTTGTAAAGCATTAGGAGTTGCCCAGGGGTGAAGTACCGCTTCGCTCTGTTCAGCACACCGAGCTTTTTGGAGGCCATTTCGGCCTTACTTTCCAGATGACCCCTAAATTCGACTTTGCTGGAAATGTCGACACCAAGGATCCCAATACTCTCCGAGATCTTAAGAGGTATCCTCTGAAAGCGAGGTGCTACGACAAAAGGGTTTTTTTAATTTAGGTACTATTAGATTTACTATTTAGGTAAATAGTTAGTTAGAAGATATAAGCGAGTATGTTACTGTATGTACATACATTGACCCAACTAATCTCAAACTAATAAAACTCTTTATGTATTCAAAACAAATTAAAAGATGAAGTTTATTAACATGTATCTATAAACACTGAAAGAGTATACAACGTAAGTACATACTACATACGTTTAAACATTCTCTACTTACCTTCTACAAAACAGCACATACATTGATAAATATAAATAAATAAATAAACGCACGTGGTAAATACATAAAGGTACCTAATATAATAGTAACCCGTTTAATCGTACTTACATGCTCCTAATAAAAAACAGGCTCGCTACTTTTTATTTAATTTTGCACGCATTCGAATATAAATGAGTCTATTAAGAACTATTAAATTACTTTTTTGCTCGCAAACTAACCATGACGCTCTTGCGTTTGGTTTTCGTCCTTCCCTTTTCCGCCTTTTAACTGAACTGTTTTCCGTCTAAACTCATTCAAGTTTATTCTACCCGTGCTAATTTTTTTTGCGACCATTGCGAAACGATTTCCTCTTCATCTGTACATGGCTGTTAATCGCGCGTTATCGCATTATTTTACCATAATACGTACTAGTGCGGTAGTGAACATACTCATATCACTTATTTGTTGCTTTTATGACTGACGCGCGTCCTCTGATAGATTATCACAATATTATCAGTAAGTATTCTGTTCCTGCGATATTTTATACTTAATCTCCGTTGTTTTAAGCTTGATGCTATTTTTCTTATAAGGAATAGGGTGCATTCATGAGACCTGACACCTTGTAAATGTAAATCGACAGTAGTTTTTCGCCATTTATTTTGCGCTTCTTCTTTTATTGCGAATTTTCCTTGTTTTTGAGCAAACAACACAACACAAGACTAGCGACTACACTGCGTTTTCTTATCATTTTCCAAGTATTTCTTGACAAGTAGGTACTAACTACAGAACTTATTAGTTAATTAGTTTGTGTAGTATAGCTTTTAATTAAAAACACAAGTAGGTACTTTAAAATATTTTTTGAATAAGAAGAGAGTTTTTGAAATGAATCTAAGGTTCGGATAAATAGACAATTGTCTTAGATAGCACCTTATCCTGTCTGCATTGAGATTAATTTCATATAAGGTCTTAGAATCGTCTTTTATAGAATTTTTTTTATAGAATATATGTTTTTTTTTATAGAAAGAAGGTGGCAAACGAGCATACAGTCCACCTGGTGGTAAGTGGATACTATCGCCCATAGACATCCGCGATACAAGCCAACATTAATCCGAAATGACAAACTCGGCATGCCGCCGAATGCGCTGCCTACCTTTGTTGATGAAAGAATGGATTTGGAAAAAGGGTTGGGGTCGTGGGAAGGGATAGGATGGGCTCTGGCATATCTCACTCATTACTGAAACACGTACATACATTGGGGAATATGATAAAGTGGGAAATGCAGTACATTTCAAGGTAGTATTCTGTGAGAGAGGGGTAACGAGGCCAGTCGAGTGCGTCCAGCGGCTGTTGGATTGCAGCGTGCACGCTCCCCCTTCATGCACTCTCCCCCTTCAACTGAGGTAACTGAGGCCTAGCATAATATAGTATTGAACTAACTTTTAACCGTTCTTATAAGCCACTCTAGTACATACCATATTTGCTTCTAACGTCTAACTAATGTATCGTCTTCTAATGTAGTTGAAAACTTTACTTTTAAATTACTAAGAACTATTATTCTTCAAAAGTAAAAATTAACTGTCCATATAATCTAAGATTTGAACCAATTATGCCACAATTGTTTAAAAATACACCCTTTCAGATGATTAAAAGAAGATTCGTTGCAAGCGTTTGTACCAGAACAAAATCTTAATTATTTAATACATACAAGTGAATTAAACGATACTTTAACATATGTACCTAATAAAAATAAATACACGAACGCCAGTCAAAGAAGCGTATATTACAGATATCACTCAAATCACACTTCGATCGTTACCTAAGACGTGTTAAAGTGTGTCCTTTCAAATGAAAAAACAATATCGATTAGATAGTACGGGTCCGTCAGATGGTTTCACTGTTCATTGTCTCCAAATCATATTTTTCAGTATTAAAGTACTTTTTTATTGCTCCCCGCCTCTTGCTCAATTTTAATAACTAAGATACTAGGTACCTACTATTATAATACGTAACATTATTGACGTAAATAGGTAAGCCACCTAAGTAAGCAAAAGTGAAGTATGAAACGCGGTTAAACATAATTACTACGATACACACGTGAGGACGATTCTACATTACACAGTTAAATGGACCCGTCATTACTGTCATTAGACGAGTTACCGCAATCTTGTAAACAGGTTATGTAGAGAAAATAAAACACTTTATAAATTGAATCTGAATTCTAAACTTAAATTCTCTTGTTTTTTGGCTAGCTAATAAATTATCTGGTAATTATCATCTACGAAAAAAATTTGCATTGAAAATTATAGTGAAGCCTCGCACCCACTTTGACTATTTTCTAACGACACTACATTGTTACTGTTATCTAATACTTATCTTATAAAATAATAACAAATGAATAATGAATAACGAAGTGGTTTAACATTATTATCTTTTATATTGTTACAGTATTACAGAGATGACGGGATTGGCTGTGTGGTTGTTATTAACTTGTCTTTGTGCGACATTCGCTGCGCCCGTTCCTTCGTCAAAAGAGGAGACATCCATAGGGAAATCAGAACGAAGTGCTGACTTTTGCAAGCCGTTAGTGATCGCTCATCGCGGAGCCAGTGGTTATGTGCCAGAACACACGCTTGGCTCCTATGCCCTTGCAATCACAATGGGTGCCGATTACGTAGAACCAGACCTAGTGATGACTAGCGACGGACATTTGGTCGCGCGACACGATAACGAACTGGGGTTAACAACCGATGTTGGCGACCATTCCGAATTCGAGAACCGGTACCGCACACAGACGGTTGACGGCACGGAAATGACTGGCTGGTTTACCGAAGATTTTACTCTAGCAGAATTGAAAACTTTACGCGCAAAAGAACGGATACCGAACATAAGGCCTGGTAACGCCAGGATAGACGGCACCTTTGAGATACCCACTTTCCAAGAAATCATCGATTTAGTTAAAAGTATGGAGATTAGTCAGCGACGCGCAATCGGTGTATATCCAGAAATTAAACACAGCACACATTTTAAGCGGTTAGGCTTGGCTATGGAACAACCTCTAGTAAATACGCTTCATGAAAATGGTTATGTCGGATCCCAAGCTCCTGTTTACATCCAGTCTTTTGAGGTTAACAATTTGAAGGAACTTAAAAATATCACCGATCTACGTTTATTGCAATTATACGAAAGTGACAAGTCACAGCAACCATACGACCAGGCTGAACTTAGCACCGGGCTGACGTATGGTGACATGGCAACACCAGAGGGGCTTAAGGAAGTGGCAACATACGCCTATGCTGTAGGGCCAGACAAGAGCTATATAATACCACGTGACGCAGAGAACAAACTTGGTGAACCCACGAGTTTTGTGGATGACGCGCACTCCGCAGACTTGAAAGTACACCCTTATACATTTCGTGCTGAGAATCCATTCCTTCCAGCAGAATACAGAAATGAGGATACTTCGGAATCTGCTATTGGAAACTTCAGGGGTGAACTACAAGCTTACCTAGCAACTGGTATAGATGGACTGTTTTCTGATCAACCAGATATACCTGTCCGCATTCGGGGAATTTGTGCGTAACTATTTTTTTGATTAGGTGTGTAATATTGTTGAAATATTTTAGTACAAAAATAGTTATACTTAACGATAAGTTATCTAGTCACGTACAACGGTCTAGTCTAATTAAAAAATGGTGGGACCTTACAACAAAGGAAAAAGGTGAGGGAACAGAATGAACGCTGCACATGTGCGTTAATTTCCACCCAGACACCATCTGACAGTTTTCTGCACTTTTCCCACTAAATATTTTTAAACGTGGATACCTATAATATTTTATTTGTTTTTGCAGGTATTAAATAACAGTTGCTCATATTATGTAATTATAGAATAAACAAAAAATATAGAGATAGGGTGGGAATGGGCTCTGGCATATCTCACTCACTACCGAAACACGTACATACATTGGGGAATATGATAAAGTGGGAAATGCAGTACATTTCAAGGTACTATTCTGTGAGAGAGGGGTAACGAGGAGAGTCGAGTGCGCCCAGCGGCTGTTGAATTGTAGCGTGCACTTCTCCCCCTCGTGTGTGTAATTTTATAATTTGTTGCTCGTGTTTCCTATACTCTACTCTATAACTAGGTAACGAGTAAGTACGCCCACTTTTCACTCTGTTTTCTACGTTTTTATCTATTTGTACTTTTATGTTTTAAGTACAGTAATTAGATAGTCGTCACATGCCTGTGTAAAATACGAGTATTGTATATAATCTAAATATTTATTTTATTGTATCAATCTATGTATGAATTGTAGCATTTCGATTTTTCCATTATGATAAAATCAGTTATGCATTTTACCTTACCATATATACGTATAAAGATAGTTATTGACAATTTGCTTTTTTTATTTTTGTAGCCATATTTTTACTGTGTAACCGACGAATTGTATGAAAGTAGATACAATGAAAAACAGAAAGAGAAATTTAACAGCTGAGTTTAAGTCGGTTCGGAGTACTAAGATAAGAATAGATATGTAGCTAACTTCAGGTTAACAAATGTAATATACATAATTAGTTTATTGTTTTTGTAGCTTATATGAAACCTAATTTACAACTATCAGTCAACTATAGAGGCGGTAACACAAGAACCAAGTACCACTGTCTGCGTTAAGTGAAGTTTATCACAGTGTAAATCACAGTTTAAATGAACTGTGAGGCTGTTACTTCATTGTTTTCATATAACTTTTTTGAACAATATGTGAACATTGATGTAAATTATACAAGTACCTACTTAGACTTAGTACCTAGTGGACTTAAAACATATATAAAAGTATTTTTTATGTATTTGTTATATACATAATTGTTTTAGGTTCCAAAATAAATGAAATAAATCACAGACATGAAATCTAAAGTTTCTCAAGATTTTTAAGGTCGTCGTTTATAATGTATCTGAGTTTTTCCTAAAAAGAAAGACAGATAAAGAAAGGAAGTAAGTATGTCGCTACATTTTTAGTTTTCCGAAGTATATTCCGCCTTCATAATAATTCCCGTGGGCACTTGTTATAGGACCTTAGGATAGGACACTAGTTTACTTTTTGACGAAGCTAATGGTACAAAAACGTAACCTATAGATCCACAATGACCACTTCCTAAAATGACCACTTTTAGCTTTTATAGAAAAATGTCCTTTTCCATAAATGACCACTTTCAAAATAACAATTTCCCACTACACCAATATCTCGTAATGACTAGTTCTTAAAGTCCTTTAGATACAGAATGTCCACCTCCCAAAATGACTATTATTGGGTAGTCCATAACAAAACAATGACCACATTCTAAAATAACCGTATCTTAAAATAATAATTTCCTAAAACGTTTGTCTCTTAAAATAACCACTAATTAAATAATACCTTAAATAATAAATTAAATAATAAAATAAATTTAAAATGAACATTTTAGCTGGTACTAACATGTGTGCAAATTAAATACTTCATAGTGTACATAACAATTACTATATTTAATGAAATATTAATAAAGAACAAAACTTTACTCTTATCATATACCTATGACACTAAATGAAACGTAAGCACAACACACAACATAGTAGATAAGAATAGATAAGTATACTTTATTGTACATCAAAAACATACAGAGAAATACAAAGTACAAGTAATTAGAAGTAATTAGACATAATCAACGTAACATTACATAGAGTTAAATATTCAAAAAGTGGACATGTTGAAATGCGGGCATTCTGCTAACAAGTCATTTTAAGACTAATTACGAGATATTAGCGTAATGGGAAATTGTCCTTTTGCAAGTAGTCATTTTGGGTAAAGGACCTTTTCACTACAAAAGGTAAGAGTGGTCATTTTGGGAAGTGGACATTGTGGAGCTAAAGGCTTAAAATGACTAGTTCTCAGAATGTCCGCATTTCAACATTACCACTTTTTTAATATTTCACTCGTTTCATTTTATTAAAATCAAACTCCATTAGTCTAGGCACAGCTTATAATTCTCCGGCAAACATACTTTAATTTAAAGTTAAATATTTTATCTTTTCATATTTTATAACAATTTTAAAATGGAAGTTAATAAAGAGAAAATTAAATAGGTATGTTTTACAATTTTTGTTCGATAAAAGTATGCAAAACAATAGTTCTGTCGATTCAGCTCTGGTAATTTTGATGTGAATGATGTTCCTCGCTGTGGTCATCCTATTAAGGTAAATGTTGATGTCATCATTGAAAAAAAATGAAGCAGATTGACACATAAGCAGTCATCAAATTGCGGAAGAGCTTAACATTCACAACTCAATAGTTTTGGATCACATGCATAGACTGAAGTTCGTAAGAAAGCTATATGTTTGGTTGCCGTATGATTTAAATGACAGGAACTTGGTGAATAGAATTTTCATATGCGAGATTTTGCTAAAACGAAATGAAATCGATCTATTTCTGAATAACAATAACCCTACATATAATAATAATATAATAGCAATAATAATCTGAATAACCCTACGATAACAATGTTCGAAAACGATCTTGGTCTAAGTGAGGTGAGCCATCACAAATAGTCCTAAAGCCAGGCTTCACTCCGAACAAAGTCATGTAATGTGTATGGTGGGACTGGAAAGGCATTGTGTATTACGAGCTTTTGCCACATGGCCAAAGAATTAATTCTGATGTCTACTGTCAGCAATTAGGAAATTGAAACAAACACTTGAAGTAAAACGCCCAGAATTAATGACAAGAATAGGTGTAGTTTTCCATTACTACAATGCTCGACCGCAAACATTTTTGATGACTCAACAAAAAATTATGAACCTTGGCTGGACAGTTTTAATGCATCCTCCATACAGTCCAGACATAGCACCTTCGGATTATCATTTATTCCGCTCTTTACAAAATTTTCAAAATGGAGTAAAATTACATTCAAGAGAAACCTGTATAAACTATCAGTTTTTCGCTCAGAAACCCCAAAAAAATTATAGCGGTGGGATAATGGCTCTGCCAGAAAAATGGCGAAAGATAGTCGAATTAAATAGATAATATTCCGTTCAATAAATATTTATGTAATACAAAAAAGTCTTTATTATTTTCACTTTAAAAAGTCCGCGAACTTATCCGACTACCTAATATAACTCCAAATTTATTTACGATAGGTCAAGCAAAAAGTTTTTACAACTGGCTACTGTGTAATACGATAGAAAAAAAAACAAATTCGAATTTTGTAAAAATGTATAACTCTGCTTGTCAAACGCCATTAAATTTTGAAAGCTCTAATTTGTTATTATTTTCGGCGGCAATTTGAAAATTAAATGTCTGCGGAAAAAATAATTTAACAAGAGAACATTTTCGTTTAGTGATTTTTTATGACTTTCGTTGCGGTCTAAACCAGAAACACGGTTATGAAAGACTTAAGTAAGCATTTAGTGATGAAGCCCCATGTAGTGTCACTGTATATACCTAACTGGTTCAGTGAATTTAAACCACCCACCTCGGTGACGTTGGTCATACCCAGTTCTTAGAACTTTTAGTTTGATCTATCGTATACTCGCGGGATTGACACCGAGTGACTGACATTTATGGGCAGGTGATACGAGGCTAGTATATATGTCAAGCCTGGATAGTATGATGCAATTGATATAGTATGATTATAGTATCCAACATCCTATCCTGCCTGGCTTGGCACAATGCTATTAGTTGTCTACATGATACTAGTAAATTTTAAGCCCGAGTAGATTGCAGCTTTGCTTTAATAATAAACAGAATTCGAAAACTGTGTCAATTTGTGATAGGCATTTTGTGTAGAAATGCGAAAAACACGAGGACGATTGCGACTATGCAGTGTCGATCGCGTACTAGTTTTACCATTCACACATAGCTAATATTAATAAATACCAGGATAATAAATAAGTGGTGGGGGGCGTCAATAGCTCAAAAAATAGAACTCCATCCTATTAAACTACTGGATTGCAACACTAGCATAGTTTAAAATTCAATTTACACGAAGCCAGTTGCTAGCTTGCTTTTGTATCTGGCTTGACATACTAGCTTCGTGTCACTTGGGCATTAAAGTTACGTTTCAAAACATACAAAAATCATTCAATGTCTTTAGATGGTAATCTAAATCTAATGCAGGATGCAGGATCCGCCTTATTTTATCTTTAGGCAAAAAAAGAGGCAGCATGATTTCGATTGTCAATACCCACTTTTTGAAATGCAATCTAGATGGTCATTAAAATTATGTTTAAGAATACGGATGTCGATTCTTCCCGATATGGACTTTCAGATCGAATCGAATCGAAGGTTAATGAATCGATTCATAGAAAAATTAAGTTAAGTTAAAAATTCGCGTTATGAATATGAGTTCCGCTGTGGCAGGAACGTAGCACTGATGGCACGTAATATCAACGATATTTACGGACCAAACACAGCAAATGAACCCAATGAATACATTATGCGTTTTTGGTTTGATCATTTCCGTTCTGGAAGTTTCGACAACAAGAACAAGCCACGTGGACAACCGGAAGCTATACGACTTGAAAGCAATAGTGGAAGCGGATTCATTTTAAACCACGTCTGAGTTGATAGCAGCCTTCGGCGTAAGTAACAACACGATATTGATTTATTTGCGTCAAATCGGGAAAGTGAAGAAACTCAGTAAGTGGGCACCGTATGACCTTAATGAAATGACTTGTTAAATCGACACAAAAATGAAGGAATTCTGAATCTTATTATCACTTGTGATGAGAAGTGGATCGTGTGTGATAATCATAAACGTTTGTTACAATGGTAGAACCCAGGAGATATAGCCAAACAATGTCCCAAACGTAAACTGAGTCAAAAGAAACTCAACAATGAATGGAGATGTGTTATGTGAAGAACTGCAAACGATAATTGATAAGTTTTATATCAAACAATCGAGTCTGGTCAATCGCTCTAGTCCACTGGTTCTCTATGATAAGTTGATAACGCTCACCCACACACAACACGACAGACCGTCTCAAAGTTACAGGAGCTTTCACTGAAAACTCGACCGCATTCGCAGGACCATGGTACTGATTCCATATTTTCGGAATTTGGATATCTTTTACAGGGTAAAAAATTCCACTCCGATCAGGCAGCGAAAAACGACTTCAGAGAATTCATCGATTCCCGTCCCCATGAGTTCTATAGCCGAGGTGTAAATCAATTAAATCAACTTTCATTAAAATGGCAAAAGTGCATCGATAATAATGGACAATATTTCGATTAATTTAATATGTATATAATTTGCATACAAAAAAATTATTTGAATTTTTCCATTTCTGATTCATTCAAAACTGCAATTTCCTAGGTAAGCCTAATAGTTCGGTCAAATTTATTGTCAGTAGGGATAACGAATTTATCGAAAACGTGATTTGAATCGCAGATAAATGTCACATATTTGCTAGATATGTGCAGGGCTGCTGGGTTAATTGTTTAAATAAAAACTCGGTGTTACATTGCACGTGAGACATTTATTGGGAGAACCCATAGACTAATATCACAACCATAGACAATCCTAAAGCACAGACTATAATTTATGCAACACTCCTCTCTTCTAATTTTTATTAAATTTTTAAATTACTACAAATCAAGTCTCTGAACAGGCTTATGAGTACGTGCACTTCTACGCACTTCTGGCTGCACTAGAATAGGAGAATTAGCAATGTTACTTGGTATTTCTTTGTTAATTAACGGCTTATTTACTTCTAATTTCTCCGATTCTTTTTCTTGCTCCAATACACTTTCATTAGGTACACTATAGTTAGGCAAACACTGAGTAACATTCCTGGTGAGTATGCCTTTGTCAGTGTGCACATCATACATAACATTTCCTACTGGTTTTTCAATAACACCATCTAACCATTTTTGAGAGTTATCATATGATGCGATCAGTACTTTATCACCTGGCAAATATTGCTTTACAGGTTTCTTACAAATCAACTGCCGAGGAATAATTACATCTTTTTTTATTAAAGATAAACGTGTACGGAGTTTTCTACCTAACATTAACTCACATGGTGCCTTGCCTGTTGTGGCATGTGGTGCTGTACGATAAGCTAATAGCCAATGCTGTATACTATGATCTAAACAATTTTTATCAAACTTATATGCTAACATGGCCCTCTTGAAGGTTTGAACCCCCCTTTCTGCTAAGCCATTGCTGGCTGGGTGATAAGGTGCAGTACATATGTGTCTAATATTATTATTCTTACAAAAAGTATTAAACTCTTCAGATGTCCATTGTGGACCATTATCAGTCACCATTTGTTCCGGTAGACCAAATCTAGCAAAAATACTACGTAGACATTTAATTGTACTGCTGGAGGTAATATTGTTCATTTTAACTACTTCTGGCCATTTTGAGTGTGCATCTACAATGATTAACCACATATGCCCTAAAAATGGACCAGCAAAATCAGCATGAATACGTTTCCATGGCTCCTCTGGCCACTCCCATCTATGTATAGGTTTGATAGGTGGTAAGTTCCTATTTTGGATACAACCTGCACAATTATTAGTTAATGTTTTTATATCATTTGTGATGTTTGGCCACCAAAAACAACTATTAGCTAAAGATAACATTTTATTAATACCCAAATGACCAGAATGCAGTTCAGTTAAAACTTTATCCTTTAAACTGTCAGGTATAACTACTCTATCCCTCCATAATATGCAATCTTTAATTATATATAACTCAGTTTCTTTGCCTTTAAATTTACATAACTCTCTATTAATCAACTTTGGCCAGCCCTCTCTTAGGTAAGTACAAACCTTGCTTAAATTAGGGTCTTTCTGAGTATGTTTGGCAATTTCAGATAAAGTTACAGGTGGATTATCCAACACAATGCTGTTAATGTTGCCTTCCAGATTAATTTTATCCTCCTCATTACTATTTTTAATTGGTAACCTAGATGGAAAATCTGCTGCAGCATTATGTTGTGAAGTCCTGTACTTTATATCATAATTATAATTACATAAAATTAATGCCCACCTAGTCATTCTATCTGCATATATACTACCAGCTGTTTTATTTGGATTAAATATAGATATCAGTGGTTTATGGTCAGTAACTAATGTAAATGTTCTACCTTTTAAATACAAATCAAATTTCTTAACTGCCCATATAATGGCTAAGGCTTCTTTATCTATTTGTGAATATTTTACTTCTGCTTCATTGAGTGTTCTGCTTGCAAAAGCAATAGGGCGTTCAACAATATTATTACCTAACCTAATTTCATGAGCTAAACAAGCTCCTAACCCATACTTGGAAGCGTCACAGCTCAATACAACTGGTAGCTTTGGATTATAATGTATTAATACTTGCTCTGATACAATAGCTTTCTTGGCCCATTCATATGCTAGTTCTTGTTGCTTAGACCATACCCATTTTTCTGAATTCTTTAGTAATGTATATAAAGGTTTTAAATTTTCAGCAGCATTCTTTAGAAATTTATGATAAAAATTAATAGTGCCAAGGAAACTACGTAATTCTTTAATATTTTCAGGTTGTGGTGCTTCCAATATGGCCTTGATGTGCCCTGGTGTCTTGTGAATGCCTTCCTTATCAATCACATGCCCGCAATACTCTAATTGTGGGGACATCAACACAGTTTTCTCTTTATTTACTTTAATATTTAAATTTTTAAGTTTTTGAAATATACACTCTAAAGTTTTTAAATGGCAATCCACATCACTACTTGCAACCAAAATATCGTCAATGAAACAATATACATTTGGCATATTAAAGTGTTCATCCATAAAATCTTGCCATTCCTGTGGAGCAGGTGACATACCGAACATCATGAACGTTGGTCTATACAACCCCCATGGTGTGGTAATTGTCATAAGCTTTTGTGCCTCCTCATCCATTCGCCTGTTCATATATGCCTTTCTTAAGTCAATTTTACTAAATACTGTTTTAACATTTTGATCATCTTTATTTAATTTTGCAAAAATGTCTTCAATGACAGGGATTGGATGATTTGGCACCTCCAAAAATGGATTTATTGTTACCTTGTAATCCCCACAAATTCTTATATTATGAGGTCCTTTAATGATGGTCACTATGGGTGTAGCCCATGTGCCTGTTTCTTTATTTGTCACTCTATACATTTTACCTTCGGTACATAACTTGTCAAGCTCCTTTTTAACTAAATTTTCTACAGCATAAGCTATTCTTCTTGGTTTAAATGCAATGGGTTTAATATTAGCTTCTTTTAATTTTAAAGTGCCTACAGTACCTTGAATTTCGCCTGGAACCCCAAGGACTTGGACGCTTCTCATCTATTGATACCACTTTGTTAATATTTAATTGACTCTCTGTTTTCTGAAATAAACTAGACAAATCATAACTATCACCCACAAGTTCACTATTCAATTGTACTTCACTAACTTGCATAACAGAAAATTCTTCATCATTTGTAATTTCATGGACCCTCTTGGGTTTGAAAGTTTTGTTACTGTTTGCTTTGCAAACACTTGCCATATGCCCCTTCTTGTGGCATTTAAAACATTCTTCCTCTTTAAATTTGCATTGGGGTTTTACATGCCCCATCTTCCCGCAGCAATGACATTTAATGTTCACCTGTTTTTTACTTATTTTGTGTATGTCTGAGCTTTCTTGCCCAGAACTGCCAGCAGTTATTAATTTTGCTCCCTTCTCCGCCAGCTCCATGCTCATTGCTATCTTCACGGCTTTTGCAAACGTTAAATTTTCTTCACCAAATAATCTTTTAACTATGCTTTCACTCTTTAATCCATGAACGAATTTATCTCTTAGACATCTTTCTAAATGTGTGGTAAAGTTGCACGTCTGTGCCATTTTCTTTAATGCCGCCACAAACTCAGAGATTGACTCGTTTGCCAACTGTTCACGTTTCATAAACTTATATGTTTCCGCGATTTCTGATTGCTGTGGCTCCAAGTGTTTTTCAACAAGTTCCACTAATTCAGTATACGTTTTATCCTGTGGTGTTTCCGGGAAACAGAGTTCTGATAGCAACGTGACCATGTCAAAACCTATAAACGAGATTAAATATTGTGACCACTTCGTTTCATCCACCTCGTGGATCTTCATTTTGTTTTCAAACACCTGTTTGTACACCTTAAATGTGCATTTTGCAGCTGAAAACTCAGGCAGTGAGAGCCCAGCAGCCGCCATTTTGTGAAATTTCGTCCGACGTAACAAGACGAAATTATTCTACTATCTTTCTTGTAGTTTACGGACGTAACACGTAAAACTTTCACTGATTTCTTTTTATCCTCGTCGCCACTGTCACATATTTGCTAGATATGTGCAGGGCTGCTGGGTTAATTGTTTAAATAAAAACTCGGTGTTACATTGCACGTGAGACATTTATTGGGAGAACCCATAGACTAATATCACAACCATAGACAATCCTAAAGCACAGACTATAATTTATGCAACAATAAAGTCAACCGTGGTTAAAATAATTTAAAAAATCGTTTATTCACAGAAATAATTCCGTTTTAAATTTGATCGACTTGCAAATGCTACCTTTTCCGGGCAGTAATCTTTGTATTCTGGCGTTTTTCGGTACCCGACAGTTTTCATATTCGATAAATTTCAGTTCGGGCATATTCTGAAATTGTCAAATTCAGTATTCGACGGAAAGTTATAGTCTAATACAAAACATTTCTTTGAATTTAAGTACTGATATATGTCAAGCCACTTGAATGACTGAAGTCAATGTCTAATATATTATTCTCACCATTTGTGTTTATATTGTTAGTAATCGTAAACAGTTAGGTATTTATTACTAGCTGTGCCCACGACTTCGTACGCGTGGAATTTTAGATTTTAAACTCTAAATTGGGATATTTTTTCTTCCCAACAGCCGATTTGGTGAAACAAAGCCTATTTAAAGCGCCAAGCTACGTTTAATTAACTTGTGGAAACCCCATGAAAATCCCTTTAGTAGTTTTGGAGATTAGCGTATTTGAACAGACAAACAGACAGACAAAAATTTTCAAAATCATCTGATTGTATTCTGATACCTTTTCTTTATCGCCCCCAATCTGATTTTGGTGAATCTATTCAATGTACAGACACGCTGGATCTACAGTTTTATTATGTGTATAGATTGATAAATAATGAGTTCAAATACATTTCATAAAATAGTTTCATAAAAGCGAATAATTTTACACGCAGGTCACAAATATGTCAAAAAAACAAACAATTTCTGTTGAGAAATGCTTAGACAGACTTGCAAGAACAAAAAAAACAGTCTGTTAAATCACTAAGAAAGAAAAGTTAGAAAGAAATGAGGTGAAGGATTAGGAAGGAAAGTGAATAAAAGAAAAGTATCGAAAATTTTCTTTTTAGTGGGTGCCTATAGAAAAAATCATATTTAGTTAATAAAATTATTGTTTTTGTTATTTAAACATAATTTAAAATAATATATGAAAAAAAACAGTTCGTTTTTAATACGTATGTAATTGTCGAATCCAAAATCTATGGAATGCAGAATCTGCCCAAACTATAATCTGTCAAATAACGAATCTGACGGGCACCGAAACAAATTATTTTTATTGATCAATCATTTCTTGATCAATCATCAGTTCATCGGTTTTCTTGATTTTTGAATTCGATTTGTTAATTTTTTTACATTCAAAATCGTTTCTTTGGTATAATTCAGTGATTTAGATTGTCTTTAGCCTAAATAATCGATTCTTCGATTAATTGATCGCATCCCTATTTTGGAACGCAGGTTAGATTTGATACCGATAAAGTAGGTATAATGAGTTAACTGTCAAGAGCTTGTACGGTGTATTTATAATAATAACCAGACTTTTTGACGGAAATTATTTGGAAAGTTAAACAAAAATAGAAATGTAAGCAACAACAACACTTTAACATTACTTCAGAAATGATAAGACAATCCTTAAAATTTAGAAAGACCATAACCTGCGTATGTGTTTTCTTTTTATGTAAGTATATACCTTGTTTTGATTATGTAGTCGTATGTATACACAAGTAATGTAAGAAACGGATAAAATAAAAGCTAAAAAAACATACTTTTAGGAGCTAATTAATTGAATATAAAAATAACTAATTTAATATTCATCCACAGTGCTTCTATTAATACTAATTCTTCTAAAGGATAAACCTGTTGATAACACCACTGTAAGACAGTACCAAAGACTAGCTGACGATATCCAAGACGTAGCTTATAGGGATTTCAATTATATGCCAAAGAAAGGGGAATATACCCATGAAGAGTGGAGAAATAAAATGGAGTCAAATAGAATAGATGATAGTTCAAAACGCGAGCTGCAAGAGGCAAAGGCTCGTATTGATCACCTGGAAAAGAAAATAGCTATTTTAGAAGGAAGAATACCACAGAAGTATCCTAATGTCAAATATCTGGGCTATAAAGTGAGGAAGCGAATATTAGTAAGTTTATTTATGTCTTTATTTATTAAATTCAAGCTTATTGCACTAAGAGGCACTAAGGTGAACTTATGTGTAACTTAACTAGCCTTATGTGATTTTTTATTAGTCAACTCAATTAAAGCATAGAGTAATAAGCAGGCGCGGAAGAAGTTAATTGATAAGAATAAGAAGATAAGAAAAGAAAATAAGAATAATATCATAAATGGATTAATAACTAATTGATGATAAGACTTGACATCATATGATATATGAATATATAACTAGAAACATCATAAAAATATGTATGATAAGTCATTGATATAATGCAAAACTTGAAAAACATGTCAACTAGTTTAAAATATATAAAACCTTTGTAATGAAAGGTAAAATTATTTTAAGGAATAAATCAAAAGTTACAAACATGTAAGGTTTTGTTGTTATATCTAAACATTCATAGCAGTCATTACTCAAACCAGGTGCCTAGGTGGTGCATGCGGTGTGGTCCGGGTGACATACATAGAATAAAAGATATACAGAATTGTACTATGTGGGCCATACTGAAAGTTTTGCACAACTCATAAATAAAACTATTCATAAGAAAACTATTATATTTATTGCTTTTCAAAATATTCTCCCACACTTCTTAAATTGCTCAAACCATTGTTCTAAGCAAGAGCTCATCTAAGGCCATGTTATCGACGTGTTGGTTGAAAACCATCACTGTCTCTTTTGGCTCTGTAAATGTTAAACGTCTCATCAAATCTTTAATGTTTGGGGAAAATAAGGAAATCACAGGTGTAAGGTTTGGGTTGTGAACGAGCTCCACCTTCTCAGAACACAAAAATGCCTTTATCTTGTTTGTTTGCAGTGTGAGAAGAAGCATTGTCGTGATGCAAGAGGATGTGGCTTCTCGGTCGCCTCTCTCGAACTTTTTCGAGAACACTGGGCAGACAAATAGTCATGTACCACTCAGCATTGACTGTTCTTTGTTCTTCTAGGGGCACAGTAAAGACATAACCCATTTGAGAGAAGAAACTCGTGATCATTTTTTGCAAACATTTATGCCCTGTCTCAATTTTGTAGGTCAGTTCTCATTCACTGGACTGTTGTTGTTTTTCCGGATTGTAACAATAAATCCATGTTTCGTCATCTGTTACAATGTCAAGCATTTGAATACCCATGGTCAAACTTCAGCAACATTTTTTTGCACCAATCAACACAAGCTCTAAAATCTTTTCAAACTTTTCGAGTTAAATCCATTTTCAATGTGAAAAGTGAACTTTGATTAAAACTATTCCATTCTATAAATGAAATTATATAGTTTTAAACAATATAATACTTGAAATTCAAATATTCAAATATATGAGTGGCCAGGAGTGCAAAATTTTCAGTGTGGTCTACATATAAATTACCAGCTTTTTCAATAACTGGTAGAATCAATTGTACTTTCGATAGGGAAACAACCTATTTTCAGCTTTGTGATGTTATTTGAGCAATAGGATTTTATTGTTGCTATGGATTTATTGACTTTGGTTAAGATTATCTAACTTAACATTCATTGATTCTGTTAGAACCGTTAGAACTCTTAAACTATAGAAGTCCGATTTCTAAGATAGAGCAAAAAATAAAGGATTTTTAAGAGTTTAATAAAGTTGCAACATCTCGGATACTAGAACCGCCAATAAGGTATTACATGTATAGAACAGTATAACAGTATGTATAGACAGTATAGAAGTTTACTGAAAACGCTAACTTTTATAGGTATGTTTTTCTCCAATCTTAATGCCTAAGCTATCTCTATAATAATATTTATAAAACGTAACTCTCTGTCCTTCTGTCTGCCTGTTTGGTTAGAACTTGGATTCTACTGGACAGATTTTGACACAGTTTTCATATTGTGTAATTTATTTTTTTGGACAATTTCAGCATACAAGACTCCATATGTACATGTACCATGTGAGTAAAACCACAGGCAAGGTTAGTTTGAAAATTAAAGTAATTTGCTTTAAATTTCAGGTAACAGGAGGTGCAGGATTTGTAGGTTCACATTTAGTTGATGTTCTGATGATGCAAGGGCATGAGGTCATTGTTGTGGATAACTTCTTCACAGGCCGCAAACGCAATGTTGAACATTGGTTTGGTCATCGCAACTTTGAGATGATACACCATGATATTGTTAATCCACTGTATGTTGAGGTACTTGCTTTAAACAAATACTATTTTATAACTAGGTATTTCACTAAATGGTGGCCTTATCAGAATGTACATTTTTATTAGGCACTTCATTACTTTTTACTTTATTTTCTTTTACTAATTCCAAGTTTATGACTTTACTGTGCTGATAAGCTTCAAATACAACGAACAACCATTACATAGTTAGTGTGTGTCATAATTGAGAAAGAGACAATTAACTTTTTCCATCTTTGTAGAGCACTTTTTTCTGTGAAAGCATCACTTATAATAATAAAATTGACACATATTAATTTGTCGAACGATTAGCCCAATTGGTAGTTGGGCTAATCGTTGCATGATTAGTTGCATGATTGCAGTTGCCAGCTGCGTAAAAGGTCCTGGGTTAGATTCTCCATAAGAGACTTATTTGTTAAAAGACAAATGTTTGTACTGGGTCTGGGTGGTGTCTGTCTTTGTCTGTGTCTCTGGGCCTAGTATGGATCGTGGAGTGTGATGTTATTTAAAAAACAATATAAGAATTATAATACAGTAATACCCCGAAGTTACGTGATAGGTGTTACGAATTACGATAAGTTACGATATTCCGAAGCAAAATAGATTCTTCGGAATCAAATAAAAGAAAAACGTTATCTCTGGAATGTAAACAACATTATCAAGAGTATTGCAGAAAAGTAAAATTTGTGTATTAACAAAAATGATTGAGCTACCGGAATCGACAATAAGAACAATTATCAAAAATAAAGAACAAAATCTCGGGGCTGTGAAAAATGCCCAATCCTTGAACTGAAGCATAATTAGTAAACGTTATGGTAGCATTGCTGAGATGGATACAATGCTGAAATTATGGTGTGATAATCAATTAAAGTGAAAAATTGTCCTGTAGATCAAAACTTACTCATCTGTTTTCATATTATTTGTAAAGCATATAACCAACAATAATGTTTAATACATGTTTTTCTATATGCACTAGTGTTTCTGTTATCTCTTGGTACCAAAACAAAATATTTATGCATTTCTATGCACAAATGTACCTCGATTTACGTGGCTTTCGTCGGTCCCACCTATCGCGTAACTCCGGGGTATTACTATAATAATAGGGGTTAAAGTATGAAATTGCCGTTTTATAGTAATAGATACTTTGAATTGACATAAAACCTTCATGGTGTGAGATTTTCGAGTGAAACTTTTTTCACATGATACCTATGAGGTTCTTGTTTTAAAAAATGTGCAACATTCGATTTTCGACTTTCAATTGTTTTTTTTATTCAGCTTAGACGGGAAAGATGGATACTTCGAAAATCCGAGTAATCTTTGAATACGAGTTCCGACGCGGAACTAACGCGGCAGAAACGGCTCGCAATATCAATGCTGCGTTTGGAGAGGAAACTGCTAATGAACGAACCGTGCGTTTTTGGTTTAAACGCTTTCGTAATGGAAACTTCGACTTGAAGAACGAACCACATGGAAGACCGCCCACATAGGTGAATAACGCTGAATTGAAGGAGATGGTGGAAGCCGATCCGAGTCAAACTACCCAGGAATTAGCGGCATGGTTTAACGTTACCTTACCTACAATATTGACTCATTTGCATCAAATCAATAAGATAAAAAAATATGAAAAATGGGTGCCTCATGATTTGACTGATCTTTGCAGAAAGAAACGCGTGTTGAAACTTGCATTGCCTTGTTGAATCGGTAGAGAAATGAAGAAATATTGGATCGAATTGTGACATGTGACGAAAAGTGGATTCTTTACGATAACCGAAAGCGAAAAATGCAATGGCTGACCCCAGGTCAAACGCCGCAACAGTGCCCTAGGGCAAAGCTTACCAATAAAAAGGTAATGGTAACTGTTTGGTGGTCTATTCATGGTGTTATTCACTATAGCTTTCTCAGGTCTGGTCAAGCAATAACAGCAGATGTTTACTGTGCCGAACTTCGAACAATGATGGCGAAACTAGCAGTGAAACAGCCCCGACTCGTGAATCGATCTCCACCATTATTGCTCCATGATAACGCAAGACCTCACACTGCACGAGAAACCGTTGTAACTCTACAGGAGCTGCAGTTAGAAACCATACGTCATCCTCCGTACTCGCTAGACCTTGCTCCAACGGACTACCATTTTTTTCTTGATTTGGACAATTTTCTACGTGGTAAAAAATTTTCTTCCCAAGAGGCAGTACAAAATGCTTTCACACAGTTTGTCGAATCTACATCCCCAGAGTTCTATCGCAAAGGCATAAATGAACTTCCGATTAGATGGCAACAATGTATAGATAATGAGGGTAAATATTTTGATTAAATAAATTGCTACATTTTAGAAAAAAACGAGTTTTAATTTTTCAGTACAAATCGGCAATTTCATACTTTAACCCCTAATATTAAGAACCAAAAATAGCTGATCATGATCAATCACCTTGGTCTCAGTCAAGACTCATACAAGTAAATATACCTAAGTATTGTACATCATGAAAATATGGAAAAAATTTGAACTGTCTGTCATAAATATGTACTGATGTTCGTCCACAGTGCTTGCTCAGAGCGGGTTGGTGGATGCTCCAGAATTTATATTTTTCTACTTTTTAGGCTTATGGATTTCCTTGTGATATTTTTCTTCACTACTGAGCTGGACACATTTTTTCATCCATATTTAAAAAGACATTCTCAAATGAAACATGATAATAAAAAACCTTAAGGCATCACTACTCTATTCAAGGTGTAACCAACCAAACCCCGAAGCCTGAAACCATGGTACTTATGATTCTGTATTAATTGACAAAACAAAGTATTTCAGACATTAAGTATTTGACGAAATGTCAATGTTTTTAGGCTTTGTATTTAGCAAATATATGTGAAAAATTGGTAAAATATGAAACTTTTTTTTGACAAAATATGGTCATAAAATTTTCATGTTGTTGTGAACTACACTGACACTGAAACTAATTAATAATTAGACTCGCCTACATTATTTATATGTACATACATATAAATATTATATAGATATTGATGATGGATTAATTAGCATTAGCATCATGAATTCATTATGAAATTTGTATTATTAACATTATCATCGTGAAAATTCCGTATTAAATTTAATTAATACTAATTTCATTACTTGTCGCGATCTACACTTGCTCGGATAGCGCATGTCGGTCGGAAAAACGCTAGACCACAGATTTATTTGTAGTCTTTGAGCGAGACAAACAAATACAAAATTGTTTCAGTAGGCTGCTAATTATTAGCGAATAGCAAGCAAGCAGATAACTAAATAATGAATTACTAGTTTTAATCTGATGCGTTCAATGAGTGTGAACTGTTGTTGTTGAAGGAGAGTTCATTTATAAATCTATACATATAATATAACTGTAAACTTTTCGTGTTTGTTGTACATTGAAAATATCTGCAAAAATAATAATTGGGAGATGTACGATAAGTGATAGAATGCGGATGTCTATGGACGACAGTATCCACTTACCATCAGGTGGACTGTATGCTCGCCTGATGCCTTCTTTTTATTAAAAAAAATTCATTTAGATAATTTTTGGATTATTTGTCTGTTTGGTTGTGGACGGACCACGTAAAAACTACTGACCCGATTCGGATGGAGTTTTCAGGAAAATATAGGGCTTCACTTGAAGTAACATTTAGTGTTTATTTCATCGCAATCAATCCTCACTCAATTATAAGATATGCGAATTTAAAAATTTAAGTCGGTATGTATTTCAGTGGTCTGCGCATACGAAGTCTCGGGCACAACTATATGATATAAAACGTATGTTCCTCCGACAGCGAACGCTTCCCAACGACCGTTAGTTAGTTCTGTTAGTTTCAAGGACTTCTTAATAAGTTGTAAAGTATTAAGAAGTCCTTGGTTAGTTTTATAGTAATTTTGTAATTTATAGGTGACCACGCAGTTGCGGGCAGCAGCTAGTTGTCAATAATTTGTTACATTTCTTTTATTTATTTGCCATTTTTAACGTACTCACCAGCTAGAATGTGCAAGTTCAATAATAGAGATCAAATTAAATCTAACTATTCAAAATTTTAATACGCAATTCAAAATTAAGTTGATGATATTTCATTTTATCAAATTAGCACAGCAATAGCATTTCAAATACTATGCAAATATATTTAGCATGCTAATTAAATTAATGAAAAATAGCATTAATTGCCATCACTACTAGATACCATATGTATGAGAAGTTAAGGTTCCAAGCTGTTATTGAAGTTAGTTGCAAATATACATTGATAAACAACAGTCGACTTTCACTCAGTTCCAAGTTCGAAACACAACGAAACCTTATTACCAGTACCTACACATGTCAATATGAGAATCATGAATGTAATCCGTGGTTTCTGGCGTCGGGAATTAACCCTATATAATGAGTACCTACGCGAATATAAAAATCAACATATTTTTCAGGCAGATGAGATATACCACTTGGCTAGTCCAGCTAGTCCTCCGCATTATATGCAGAATCCAGTGAAGACAATCAAAACTAACACTTTAGGAACGATCAACATGTTAGGTGTGTATATAACAGCTGTTTGATAACACTTGATTACACAATACATACTTGACTGTGTTACATTCTATTTACAACATAATTAATAGGGTAATGGACTGCAGTTGAAATTGACTTGTTTTATGGCTTATTTGGACAGATAGATAAGAAAACAGATTTATTGTAATAGTTGCGCTAGATATGTTTCGTATCTGTCACAACTCTTTTTCTCAAAGCTGTCTGGAAGAGATTGCTAAAAAAATCGAAATACGAAACACCCAAAATGAAAATGATGGTCACTAAATAACATCTATAAATATTTTTGAACTTATAGAACTGTTTAATCAATTTTTAATTTGGTACTCAATGCATTATTTTATGGGAACGTTGTTTTCTTAAACATTGCAATTATTTAGTGATCCTTACTTATTTTTTGGTTGAAGTATTTATTAGTTGGGGTCTAAAAATGAATTTGGTGAGCATTTCTGTTAGAAAGAAAAGAAGGCTTGTAAATGGATACTTTTGCCCTGTGATATCCATGATTCATGCCAACATCAGTCCAAAATGACAAAAGTTTGCATTGTCCCCGGATGCACTGCCTACCTTTGGAGATTTATAAATAGATTTGTAGAAAGTGTTGGGAAAGGAATCTCGCATATCTCACCACTACCGAAACACATACAGTGGTGGTCACATAATTAAAGACACTCGGGAGATATTAAGTTAACTGAGATTTTTGATTATTTATTTTTTACTTTAATACAATAGGAACTTGCAACAATATTTAAATCATTCGTATATGCATTGTGAGATGTTAAAATTAAATAGTTTAGATAAAGTCGATAAACCTACATTTTTATTCGGTTTAACTACATATATTTCAAGCTGTATGAATTGAACAAAGGTATGGCCAACTAATTAAAGATACAGTAACTAAGTAACTAAGAAAAAAGAAATATCGTAAATATTAAAATTAAGTTTATTATAATTAATTATAGACATATTTATATTAATTATTATGGGGGAGGCCTATGTCCAGCAGTGGACGTCCAAGGGCTGAGAAGAAGAAGAAGATATTAATTATTAATATTAAATATTATATTAATTATACACATATTTTGTCGAATGCCCGACATCGCTTTGACATTGAAGAGATCAATTTGTTGCAAATTGATATTGGAATTAGCTTCCATGTTTCTTTAAAAGCCATATAAAGTTGATGAACGTTAGTGGTACGTTTTGTGGCCACCATTTTCTTCACATGGTACCACAAATTTTCAATAGGGTTGATGTCGGGACTGTACGGGGGCCAATCTAAGACCGTTTCTGATTGGCTCCGTAGAAAGTCTTTAACCATTGCTGCTGTGTGTTTTGGATCGTCATCTTGTTGGAAAGTCCAAACCACCGGCAAACTCGGCATAGGGCATAGGCATAGTTTCCTCTAAAATATTCTTGTACTGGAATTTATCCATATTGCCTACAATTTTCCTGACAGCTCCAACACTATGTCCGGAAAAACAGCCCCAAACTTTGATATTTCCTCCCCCATGTTTAACTGTTTTCTTCGTATACTTTGGATCCATTTCTTTATTCGGAGGACGTCTCACATTGTTTTCCGTCAGAATTAATCATATTAATTTTTGTTTCGTCCGAAAATGGTACATTTTTCCACTCACGTTCAGTCCAGTGTTAATATTTTTTTAGCAAACTTTAATCTAGTTTGATATTTGCTTTCTTTAAAAGTGGATATTCTTCCAAATAACTTTGCCTCACATAATCGCCTTCTAACTGTTCTTGCCGACACACCTCTCGACCCTCCTGCACCAAATACTTCCAAACGAATAAGCTCTTATCCTTTGAACGGTTCTTTTTTGGCTAACAATATCATTCTGGAGTCTTCACGTGGGGTTGTTTTTCTAGGTCTAGGTTTCCTAGGTACGTTTTCTGTTGTATTAAACTTCTCGAAATGTTTGATAGCATTCATGACCATATCTTTAGAGCATCGCAGGTGATTCGCAATTTTCCTGTATGACCAACCTTTGTCATAAAAATTCAGAATGATCTTCCTTGTAGAGGAATCGCAATTTTTATTTTTTCCCATAGTAGCTCGTTGAATATGATGAAAATTATATTAATTTTGAGATAAAGTTAAGCTAATTTTTGCTTTAAGCGCTATTCTTGAATATTCCCGGCAAAATGGAAAATATAAAAGGGCTGTTTTATTTTAAATTTTAAATTAAGAACATGAAACATAAACTGTCTTTAATTAGGTGGCCAGCAGCAAGCATATTAAAAAAGTTTGTGATTTAGTTAAAAAACGAATAAGATCTCAACTATTGGTAAATACAAGTCTTTATTGTCTTAATTTTAAGAATATGGTGTTAGCGTAATGATTAATAGTAATTAAAGTAGAATTAATACTTATCTTCACTATTGATAATACTATCAATAAAGTTGTATGTAGCTAAATAGAAGGGTTCTTTAATTATGTGATCACCACTGTATGTCATTGAGGGAAATAGGATTAAGTGGGAAATGCAGTACATTTGACAATAGTGTTCATTGGTGTAAGTAACGTGGCCAGTTGAGTACATCCAGCGGCTGTGGAATTTCAGCGTGCACCCTCCCCCTCCATAAATTCACTCTAAAGCATAAATGTAACACAAAACAAATCACTCTATTGCCAATTCAACATTTATTACATAAATATTCAGACAAATCTGGTGGTAAGTCTTAATGTAGGATAAATAGACTAGACTTAGACCATACCGTTAGAAACTAACTTCTAAGTAGACTACATAAGGTGCTATAAACTGAGTTCTAACTACGTCTTCTATAACTAATGAGTTAGAATTCTAAGATAGTTTATTTGTCCAGACCTTATATTCTATGAAATCCAATTTTTATAACTAAGTTCTATAAAATATTTGAACACTGTTACATCCAACAGAGAATTATAAGGTACCAATAACATATTAATGTCTAACATATTGTGTTCCATGTTGTGTCGCACCGCCCCATCTCTTCCCATGGGTGTCGTAACAGACGACTGGGATAACAAAGCGTCAACCAAAAACTTTGAGGAACTCTAAAAGAGTGAACTCGCAAACCTGCTTAGCCAGCTTTTCAAGGCCATATATCGATCATGCACAAAACAATGTACATGAGGAGGCCCTTGTCCAGCAGCGGATACAGTAAGGACTGGTTACGGTACAACATACTGTATTGAAATTTCAGGTCTAGCGCGGCGTGTCGGAGCTAGGATTCTAATAGCGAGTACATCAGAAGTTTACGGTGATCCTATGGTACACCCACAACCAGAAACATACTGGGGACATGTTAACCCAATTGGTCAGTAAACAGGTCATATTGGAATCTATATCAAGAACATTTGTAACAAGCGATTCAACTTTATAAGACTAACAAATAATGTAATCTACAAAAGAATAGCTAAAATAGTAACCATTAACACTTAAAACGCGCGCCACGATCAGGAAGAATATCGCTCATCGACATGAGGTCAGCCAAGACGACTGGACCATAAAGAGATTTGTATGTAATCCTTGCACACCGATAACTTTACTAGACCCCTCATATTATTGATCCTGCTCGTGGCGCTTTAGTAGGTATGCTCTCATCAATTGAATACAAAATTATCCTTTGTATTGTAAATATAAACTGAAATTTATGGCACGACTTCCTAGCGTATAGTTTTTGTATATATGTATGTATACTTTTTTAATCTACATTTTTCTGAAGCTTTAGTGAGCTTATAGAACTATTACAACCGCATAGGAACGTTTATTACAATTCAGTATTCCTAAACCGATGTATATTGAAATGAAACCTTCCAGTAATAAATACCCTCCCTCATTTTTTAATAATAACACTTGAATCACGCTTTGAAAATAAGATCAAATTTAGCCAAACATCTAATGTCGAAAAATGTTTGAGATTGCTTTCAGCAATATTTCAGCCTAGATTATTCTAAGAATACAAAATTTACAACCCACCATTGATGTAATTTCAATGGAAAAATTCGCCATTTTTTATTTCTTAAAAAAAAAATTGAATCTCATTTTTTATAAAAATGAAGTTACAGCCTTTCAACATTGGATGTTGACTATAAATTAATATATATATATATATATACGACATAATGTTGAATAGTGTATATTAAATTTTACGTTTGTTTAAACATTTTTTTGAATAGCTGAATCTTCCTTTTAAAGATTGTAAAGTAAGAATGGTTTGGAACTTTGAATATATCTGTTAATTTTCCAATGGATTTCAAACCTTTTTTCCCCATACGGAATATTTTAGCGTATATTTTTATTTAAATATGAAAATTGAAAATTGAGTTCTAAAACTGAAATGAACTTCTCCATTGTGTGATTATTCGCGTACGGTGTAAAAGTTTAAAAATGAAGAGATTATTTGTGTTTAATTCAATTTAATTGCACAAAAGAACTAGGGTATTATGCAACAAGATATTTATTTATTATCCAGGGCCTCGTGCGTGTTATGACGAGGGCAAGAGAGTGGCGGAAACATTGGCATATTCGTACGCTAAACAAGAGAACGTGTCCGTGAGAGTCGCGAGGATATTCAATACGTACGGGCCCAGGATGCATGTCTCAGACGGCCGAGTAGTCTCCAATTTTATAATGCAAGCACTACAGAATTTAACTATTACCGTGAGTTTGGATTTTTTTGGTAAGAAAGAACATTACTGTTATGGGTCTACATTTTGCACAGAGAAACCCAACTAGCACAAAAAACAACGTATATTGTAGTTGTAAAATAAGTATAAAACTTCTTTTATAGAATCGATGGCAGACGAGCGAGCGGGCCACATGATGGTAAGTGTTCACCGCCGCCCATGGGTACCTGCAACACCAGGGGGCTTACGGTTATGCTGCTGACCTTGCAGAATCCTGTTCACAGCTCTCTTGAAGAGCCCCATATCGTAGCATAATGAAAAAACCTCGACTGGCAGTTCATTCCACAACTTTCAGGTTCGCGTTATAAAGATTATCTTGCTCTCCAGATGAATCCGAAACTTGACTTTCCTCGAAATATCAACGCCAAGGATCCCAAAACTCTCGCAGATCTTGAGAGGTATGTTCTGAAATCGAGGTGCCATGACAAATGAAGCTTTCTTAGCGGTGAATGCGGCAGACTTCTGTTGTACTGGGGTTAAATTGGATCAAATTAAGATTACCCCTAGTCGAGACTGTCGGAGGAGTTGTCGATTTCGGACACGAGCCTTACGCGACTCTCTTTCACCTTGGGCGGAGGGATATTTGCACGGCCCTTGCACAAAGCTTCCCTAGTGCTGTCATCTGCATAGCAACGCATATTACCGACTTGTAACTAATCGCTGATATGCAGAAAAAAACAGAGTTGGAGAGAGCACAGAACCTTTCGGGAGACCAGCATTAACTGACATGGTGTCGGTACCGCTACCGTCGGCAACGACTGATGCTCCGTCCAGTCAGAAAGCTGGCAATCCATTCGCATAATCCCTCAGGTATCCCGAATGAACGGTGTCTTGTGATAATGTTTCAGGTTTACGGCAATGGAAAACAGACACGTTCATTCTGTTACGTGTCAGATCTAGTGGACGGACTCCTAGCCTTGATGACGTCCAGTTATACACTGCCGGTTAATATTGGGAACCCTGTAGAACATACTATAGAAGGTAATTTTAATGACTTAAGTATACGTAAACGTAATTTTACGAATGCCTCATTCATAAAATTCATTTAACATATAACTTTGCTATTTAGCAAATAAAACAGCTCTTGTCTATCAGAATACCGCTAATATATTAAGATGCCTTCAATTACATAACAAATTATGTCTTATGTTGGTTTGAGCTTAATGAATGCTAAATAAATAAAATTTAAAACGAGCCATTGGACGAGGATATACAGTACTACTGACCAAACAATGCCCGTGGACCATCTTCGTATTACTGACTGACCGAATGCTATATGACATAGCGGTTACAACGTAACATAACGAACTCTTGAGTGTTTGCAAGTTTGTTTCTTGTTCTACTCAATCATGCTGAAATGATTGCGGAATACGAAGATTCCGAAGATCGAAGATACAAAGATGGCGGCCACTGGCATTATTTAATTAGTAATATTTGTTCGTATTGGCCGTGTGGTGTCACCCGCCTTTATAATACCACCACCCTATTTCCGCGGGTGTCGTAAAAGGCTACTAAGGGATCACAAAGCCGCCACCACACACCAGGGCCGCCTACACACCACCTCTAAAAAAGGGGACTCGCAAACCGTTTGACCAGCGTGAAGTTTTTAGGCTATACATCCCCCGTGCACAAGATAATGTGCATAAGGAGGCTCGTGTCCGTGTCCTAACGTTGCCAGCGACTACGTTTGCATGAACTTTAGATTGATGTTAAACCGGTACATAAGCTATAACTATACAAAGTCTCATTAAAATCCGTCCAATGGTTTATGCGTGATGCGCATTCAGACAAACAGACAAAAATTGTAAAAATGGTTGTTTTGGGTTCTGTATCGTTCATAGAATGCATTGTAATGATTTTTTTCAAAAAATATTTCATCTACAGACATGGCTGTTACGATTTTATTATATGTATTGATTTAAACTTTATTGTGTAAATTATTGTATACAATGACATGTATAAAAGGGACATAAGGCATTCTTTACCAGCCAACCATTAGACTATATCTACAGAAAAAGGATCGTAGGTGCAGTTTTAAACTAGAAAATTTGTTTATTTGTTTGTATTTCAGAATTCGCGCTGATAATAAAGAGCAAAGTGGCCGGATGCCGTAGCACGGTGGCAACGGGCGCCGCCGTGGAGGATGACCCACAGCGCCGCCGGCCAGACATCACCGTTGCAGAAACGAATCTTAACTGGTCGCCCAAGGTTCATGCTTATTTTGATTTTTTACCGTTTGGTCCAAATTGCAGTTCGTCTAGACTCAGTAGGTTTATATGCACAGTGAGTCCAATATGATAGACTGTAGTATGATTTTGCACAAAAAGGTTTCTATAAAATATGTTACATTGAAACCTAAATAAAACATGTAGCTTTCACCTTTTTTATTAATTAGCATAAGAGGCCAATAACAAGTTTTTCTTTAAGAATATATAAATTTTTGATTGATTATAATGTTTATTTTATGTGTCTTCATTTTATTTTCATCTGAACTTTCGTTAAAAAACTATCATAATGGACTTACTGCGTATATAGACCTAACTGCGACGAACTGCGATTTGGACCAATTGCTAAATGGACCGACCGCAAAAAATCCTTATTTTATTCTACATATTTTTAACATATTCTCACAAGCCCTGAGGGGAACTACACCTCTCATAGTAAAACCGTAACCGTAAAATGTATTCGTTTCCCACGCCATCCTATTCCCCTAATTTACGTATGTGTTTCGGTAGTGAGTGAGATAATTAAGAATAAGGGGACCTCTTAATTTAGAGTTCGACCATTTTTTTTCTCCGTTGATACGTCTTATCCTTCAATATAAGCCATACCTAAAGTTATTTGTACAAATTTGTTAATTCTGTACAAAAAGTGATTGATATCACGAGTGTGTCAAAAGGTGACGTTTTTAACAGATCGAGATTTTTGGTAAAAATTTCGGTTTATTTTTTGGTAAAAATAGAAAAGTGTAAATGTCACCTTTTGATGATCCTAAGCTTCTCAATGAATATCATAAATAACATGATATACATAACTACTATCAATTTGAAGTATATCAACAGCAGTTTCTCTTAACGTAAGTATATATATATATTATGTTTGTATTTTTTCAGGTATCTTTAGAAGATGGATTACAAAGAACCATAGACTATTTTAAAGAGGAGTTGTCAAGAACAACATTTTTTAACAATCAGACATACATGGACATAAAGGTGAAAGGCCAAGGACAGTCTTAGGTCAATGAGTTTTTGAATTCTCCATAATTGTGATATTATGCTACAAATGTATTAAATTTTTATGTTTGTTTAATATTTGTTTAAAATAAAAAATACATCTACACGCTGTTTTAATATACTTTGCTTGTATGTCCAATATAAACTATTTGCTTTTCTCATACAAACTACTCAAACCAAACTAAACTAATTATTAATTGTAATCACAAACTACTATTCAAAGCTCTATAATTTTAGTCACTGTTAATTTCGACTTCACAATGTCTACTGATTAAAGTGATCAGAATATTATCCTATATTACTATAATCAATGAAGGAAAAGGCGCAATAAAACAATAATGTATTGGATCCATCATTATATTGAAAATAATGGTCCACGGCAGAGCATTTGTTGCTGCGAAAGAACTACAGCAAACTGATGTAATATTTTTGGCATTTTATAGAATGTCCAAAGAATCATATTTAAATTTTAATGGATGTTAACTTAGTAGTTTTTGGCCGATATTGTTGGAAGCTAGTAACTTAGCGTCACTAACGCGTTACCGACCGCAACCGAACTAACTGATAGCACCGCACAGTGTTCAGGCCCCTAGTGTTCGGGCCTATTGAAATACATGTGCTGTGACTAAAAAGCCACTAATTAATTGATAATCTAAGTTAGTGATTGGCCAACGAAACAAGAAACTAAATAACTATAAAAAAAATACAGAAACAATCTTTGGCTGTCAACCTTGATTATAATCAGGACAAATAGAGCTTGATATTATATAATTTCTAAATATTTTAACTCTAATATAGTTTTCTACAATACTGTGCTGTAATTTATACCTAATCATTTTCCGCAATTTCAACATTATATAATCTGGACATTTACAGACACAATCAATTGATATAAAAGAACCAAGTGAATCGAAAGTATCAAGACGTTTATATGTATAATAATTTTTATAATACGCTACCAATTGAACTTACTATTTGAAATATGTTATGTAAAAAAAACGAATATATCGTTTTGTCACACACAATCTGTTAGTCAGACTAGTATTTTGTTTCATTTCCAATGTTATAAATAAAGAGAAAAATTAATATTTTCTTAGGTTTTCGCGATTACTATACATTACCATCACCATCCATGTCAGTTGACTACCGTAGGCAAATCTTTGTTACAGAGAGCACACGGCATCTGTGACACTGACCACCTCGAGGAAGAGCTTCTGCATGTGAAACAAGTACTGCGAAGCAACAATCACAAACTCCCACGAATGCGTCACAGAAGCCGCCCCAAGCCTCCTACAGTTGAGCGACAACCTGCCATCTTACCATACATCAAGGGCATCACTGACAAAATTGGCAATATCTTAAGACGAGCTTCAATTAAAACTTACTTCAAGCCGCACAAGAAGATTAGCCAATTTTTAAGACCGGTCAAGAGCAATATCCCCCTACAAGATGCAGGTGTTTACAAGCTTGATTGTGAATGCGGGTTATCATACATTGGGCAAACAAAGAGGAGCATCGGTATCCGGATAAAAGAACACATAGCTGACATGAAGAACAGACGCTCGACCAAGTCTGCAGTTTGTGAACATGCTCTGGACAAACCCAACCATTACATTCGATTTGATAATCCACAAATCCTCGCTAGAGAGACCCGGTACATGCCAAGAATGTTACGCGAGGCTATTGAAATTAAGAAACACCCAAATTTCAATAGAGAAGATGGTTGGCAAGTACCACCAGCTTGGGATCCAGTCATTAAATTAATTAAATCACAAGGCCAACGCCATACTGCAAGACCTCTGGACACCGTGAGCGAATACTGCGTGCATAGGGAATGTTATGATTAAAAAATTTCAGACGGTAGTTCAAAAAATTTCAGACGGTAGTAATAATTTCTTAATAACTCAAGTGACAAATAAAATCAATTAGTCACCCCGTGACCACGTCCACTGCAAAGTGTTCGAAACGTCGGGATATAAATCATGTCAAATATACGCGATTTAAACCGTTAAAAGTTGTTTAATTGCAAAGAGAAAAATTATTTTAAAAAGAAAACCAGGCTTTTACTAACTGACTAATATTTCAATGAGTTCATTTTTAATTCATACTCAATCTCACATTTCATTAAAAACTAGACATACTATCGACATTCCATTATATATACTGGAAAGATTAGTGTAACTGGATAAAATAATACATATTTATCTATTAAACGGATCTTAAATGTTAGTGCATCTACACCATCTCTGCAAAGCCCAAAGATCGAGTGGGAGATGCTTCATAGCATTAACTTCGCCTTTTGTCACTTTGTACAATAAAGAACAAAATAAATAAACGCATATAATGCTTATTTTCTTTATTTTACTCGACGATTTTGACTGGGTTACACCAAACATAGTCACAAGCTGGCTAGATAGGTGGGTAGTCCACGTAGAGATCTTTGAGAAGTTTTTCAATTATCTGCATTTGGTCTCCATAAGCCAGAAAATTAAGAGCATTTAATAGATGACTACGTAAAAAACAGAAAACTTAAAAAGTTTAAAACAACACAATTGACTAGATTGGAATGGGTATTTAGAGCACATTTATCTACAGCACATACTCGGTAATACATTCCATTTGTATAGATATGATTTCCGATCAGTTGTTTCAGTTCTACAAAGTCTTTCCCCTTGTGAGTGTACTAAGGTTCGGTACATTTGAAACATGTCACTGGGTGTCTGCTTGTGCCTGACAAACATATTGTTATCACATCCTCGCGATTTCCATTCTGTGTCAAATCTGTTGTCATGAATTCTGTTTATTCCATCAAGTGCAGATGTCCACACACCCATAGAAACATCTTCAGAGTTGTAATGACTGGAACCAAAAACACATTTTATAGGGAATAAATCTTATAAGGGCAGATTATTAAGGCCCAGTCAGTGGTCAGTGTCCACTGACCGGGAGAATTCGCGTGTAATGTAAGAGTTCAAATTCGAGTATTACATCAGTGAATGCGTCCAGGCGAGCATACAGTGTGCACACCTGTAATGATACAATTCAATTCAATGGGCGCAGTATTGTGCTCAAAATCGAATCTTGCATTTACATTACACGCGAATGCTCCCGGTCAGTGACCGCCTTTAGAAGCAGATTTTAAGGATACGTCTGACAGGGTGTGTCAGATGTATTCCTAAAAACTAAAACCATGGATAGAACTCATGATTTTGAATATAATTGACATGTAGCATGATTTTGAACATTTTTCTGTATTTTTTTTATACTTTGTATTTAACAAGTGTCATATAAAAAACAATTTACAATAATAAATTAGAACAATTTTTATGTCAATTAACTCTGAGCTGCATATAAACTTGTTTACCCCATAGATAAACTATAAGGTTTACATCTTTGGGGCGACGACGTGGCACGTCTCAGGCAAAAGCTAGTACAATATAAGGAACAAATTAAAGTGCGTATTCTGGAACATAAAACAAATATTCTGTAAGTATTTAATTTTAGTATTTTAGTATGTAAATTTTAACTTCTGCATGTCAATGAGAAAATGTGTAGACAAACATGTTAAATAATATATTTAACCATTAGACTACTTGCCATATATGAATGTAATTTTAGTTATGCAAACTAGATCCAATCCACAGAATCTTATTTTAGAGATATGAGTTTTTAGTAGATGAAGGATAAAAAAATTACAACATTTATACAAGTTGGCATCCTTAGGAGAGCAAAACTTTTATTAGAAAAAGTCATCAGACCGCTTGATGCTTGATTCTACACCTATACATATGATATAATTTGACAAATTTTGTGGGTTGGATCACCAGATAATAACTGTGCATTGCGTAACTGTGTCCAATTATAATAATGATATCATTTTTTTTCTCTGAAGGGCTCCGGAGTAAACATTGCACTTCATTAATTGAGGCGTGGAATTTACAAATGGGCTAAGTGCCAAAGAAGCAAAATCAAGACTTTGGCCTTTTAAAGGTGCTATGTTGGACAGCCATTCCATATCAAAGGTGCAAATTGCCTACAAAAATTTATTATAATTTTGAGATTTTTTCATAGATGGCGTTGGGTGTAAGTACCAAACTTTGTTTCTTTACAAATGGGTTGTGTGTGTATCCGATCGTAGTAAATTTCAATGTCGTCTATTAGCTATCATTTCATATGATATGATTTGTCTGTTATAATATGAAATATTAGAGAGCATTTTGAAAATGAGTGATTCAGGGAATAAAACTGAAAATAAAACTATAATAAGAAAATCTTTGAAGGTACGAGGAAAGAGTTATGTTAACAGGAAATGAAAAGTTATGCCGGCAAAAAGACCACCTTCTATGCTGGTCAGTACATTGTTATTGTTTCATCTTTAAATATTGTGACATTTAATTTTACAACAGCTGTGTTAAGCAAATATTTTTATTGCAGAAAATATGCAAATGTAAGAACCAATGTGATACATCAGATCATGACATGAAATTGAGTTTATTTGACAAGTTCTACCGAGAAAATTTAAAAACACAAAGAACCTATTTGATGGGATTGCTGCATCTGCATAATATTAAGCGACGCCGACATGGTAATTATGATGTACCATCTGATAGTAGACGACAAGCAACTATTTCTTATGTCATGCCTAAAGGTGATGGCACATTAGTACCAGTTTGCAAAAAAACATATATTGACGTTTTTGCGGTTTCTAAAAAAGAAATAGAGACATTGATTCGCAAAAAGAAGCATGGTGACACATCATATTTTACTGACAAAAGAACTTCCCATAAAATGCCAACATATACTGAACTCGACGTGCTCCGAGTTAAAGATCACATTAATATGTTCCCCCGAGATGAAAGTCATTATACAAGAGCAAAAAGCACAAAAGAATATCTTAGCCCTGAGTTGAACATACATAGATGTTTTAAAGCCTTTAATGAAATTCATACTGATAAAAAAGTAACTTATAAGTTTTACAGAAAAATTTTTCAGAGATTTTCCTAATTTAAAGTTCAAGAAAGTATGACTGCATACTTACCACAAGAATATCAAGAATTCTATAGGAATTTGTGTAATTATAATTGTAATTGTGTAAATTATTTAATTTAATTATTACACAAATTCCTCAAATGTCAAAATGCAACATAGGGGCTAAGTACTATGACAATAATAATTATTATTTTAAAATAAAGGCACTTTGCTCCAATGACATTTGTTATGGTACTTAACCCCTATGAAAGGTAAACATCTTGCATTTTGACCCATTTCTGAATTGATTTTAAAAATAAGGTTTTTTTAAATAAAAATATGTTCAAAACTAATGTTATTGATAAGTATAGTATAAACAGTACCTATTTAATTTAGTTTTTGATAATAGAATGCCGCAATAAAATGATGAAACAAATTCATTTTTATTTATTTCTCAATAATTGTGTTTTGGCACTTAGCTCATTTGTAAGTTCCAAGCCTCAATTTTTAAATAATAAAATAAACTCTTTATAGACAGAGATACATGAAAATATTAAGTGCTTCAAATATCTTACCTCAGCAAGTCAGCATTTCTGGCTACATACTCGACAATGCTGCGAGATATAACATATCCACCACCAAGGGCATATGGTAAGTAATTGTCACAAAGGAACCACTCTTTTTCCTCCCACTTTCCATTTAAATACACTCTTGCTCGGCCATCAAAATAGCCCCAGTAGAGACCTCTGTATGAGAGATTTTTCTGAAAATAACAATTTATAGCATATTGATATAGGTTCTTCAGCGAGAGCTGCTAGATAATAGTAAATAATAATAATAGCATAAATAATAGTAATATACATAATCGACCAAAAGCTATATATGTATGTTATTTATTCACTTTATTGTGGTTTTCACTGCTATATGGATAGTGGAGTATTTATCACAAGTTATAGTGTAAATTATGAAAATTGGACCAGCAGTTTGAAAATAACAGCCAGAAATCTTAAGTAGTTTTGCAAATAAGCATGAGATGGTCTATTTGGATGAGAGTGTGATGTGTAAATTGTGTAATGTAAATTATGAGGTCATCTACAAGCACTAATTTGAAAATTGAGTCTCTGTAGAAGCCATAGGAAAATGCTAGTATGCCTAGTATTTGCAGTAAAATATTTAAAATGCAACCTCAAAGTAATAACACTGACAGTTCAAGTAAGGCGCTATCTAAAACTTAGGCATATTTAGCAGCATCAAAAGGTTGCATAATGAAACTACAATTATCCTCCATGCTATTATATTATTTTTTCAAATCACACTCTTAATATTAAACTGACCTAGAACTCAAAATTCGAGGAATCATAGTTTCAATCAAAAAGTGGCATAATTTTGTTTACTCTATGAGCTCTGCTTTCTACAGTGGTCAAAATTATGTGATAGTGTCAACTTTTGCTAGATCAAAGATTTAGCCATTAACTTCTCTCTGGCCGAGTGTCGAGCGCTATCAGAAATGGTGTGCCCTTTGTATGCCAGACGATTTCGCGCGTACTCCACGCGCGAGTTGTGCACTTAATAATTGTTTATGAAATTGAATTGTATTTATACAAAGATCGAAATAGTAGATGTTACTTTTTTTAAAAGATAAATGTTATTTTTACGTGGAAAGCAGTGCACTATAATTTTTACGTAACCATTTAGAAATCGTAAAATAGGTCAATCAAATTAATCTATATTCCAGAGCTATACAGAGCTATATAACTCCAGAGCACTATATAGTTCAATTGTGACCTCCACAATTTGTGACCCCTGTTACCAAATTCATAACACAAAACTACAAGGCATACAAAATAAATTTGAGATATGGTACATGTCATACTAAATTAATAATTTCCAACCTAGAACACCCCCAGAGAAACACTCTAAAAAAGAATAACAATAGACCTTTTTAAAATCATTTAATCCTTCCTAGATTCCCCATACGTACTAGAAAATATCCCTTTCGGATGTCCAAACTCCAAAAAAAGGATTTATTTTATGTCCCTATATGTAAGACCTAAGGAGTTGTCATAATTATAATGAAGATTTTTATAATAATTATCTCTAATATATGTTTAAATAAATTAAAAAATATCCTCAAACAAAACTAATCTTGTAACTATTTTTCACTAATATAACTAATATAATGTAACTATTTTTCATCATCCCTCCTATAAACTATATAACATGAGGAAACCTTACTGGCATATGTTTTTACTTATATTATTCTATCTATTGTTGATATATTTGTTGTTTGTTCCTCTTGAAGATGTAATAATAATATATAATGTATAATATATATATATATATATATATATGTATAATATATATATATATATATATATAAATCTAAACTGGAGCCATGCTAATTAAACCTTAAACTCCATTTTGCATACTTAGAATTTTGAGTTCTTACACTTTATTATTAGGCATGCAATATGATTTAAGTAAGATAACAAGTTAGCTGGGCATACGGGAGAAAACTGGCAAGAACAGTGCAGACAATAATACTATACCACAAATTACTGACCACTTAAAACACAGTGCATGTTTTGCAAGCACTGTGTCCCTACATTCTTAAATATAATGATAAAAAGTCATGTCTATAGACCAAAATGCTATTTGTAATAATAGCATAGCTAAAGCAAGTTACATCTCCTTTAAGTAGGACATTTATAAAAAGAGTATTTTCTACTTTAATAACTCACCTTATAAGTAATATATTTTCTAATTTCTGGTGCATTCATTTCTGGAGCAAATGCCTCCAGATCTTTTATTATCAAGTCAACTCTTACAAAGGAATCATCATCACACTTAATCAAATATTTCAATTGTTTCAAATTATCATTGAACCAACTTAAAGCATGAAGCATTTTTGCTGCCAAATTCTTGTAACTGTCTTCAAAGCTATCCAGCATTAGAAGGTCATTACTCCTTTTTTGTTCAGTATTCAACTTTAACATTTTTGTTTCACTTAAACCTTGTGTTCCAATTACAAAATAGAATTTTACACTTTCCTGTGGGGTTGATTGGATGGCCCAAGTGTGGTTCCATTTATATATTTTCTCTCCATTTTCTATAATTATGTTCCTCCCAAAATTTAGCCATGTAGCTCGAATGGCATCTCTTTTTACTTCATTATCAGGGCTAGTTAATATTAGTACAGCATACTCAATTTCGTCTGAATAGGATATGTGTTGTTTTTTATCAGTGGAAATATTGACATCAGCACAATCAAAACGTAAAGTACTTAAAGTAATACCGCAACCTAAGTAAAAAAAGAAAATACTTGCGAGCATGGTAGTTCTATATTTTTTCAGAAATCTAGCCACCATTATTCCAGTCAATAAATAAAATACTGTAATTTATATCCAACACTCTCATATTCACGAGATATTCAAAAAAGTCATAATACAGGCTTTACATCTGCATTATTTACTTGTCAATAAACTATCACGCCATACCGACAAAGATATGAACAAACGGGACAGATGATAAAATGCAATAAGCATTTAGACAGGAGGGACATACTGTGCAAGTACTATTTGAACACTGCACTTTATTGGGCGGTGACGAGTTCATTGCTGGTGCACTGTAAGAACATAGTTGTTTGCCAAGTAAAAACAATTGCGCTTTAGTGCAACAGAAACAAAATATAAAGATAGTATACAGACAGAAACAAATATACAGATAGACGTATGACTCTCTTTTCCTTTAGATCGATGCAATTGTCGATTCATACGCGACAACTAGGATATTTTATTTGCCAAATAAACTGTATATAACTAGCAAATCTATTTTATTTTTGCTAAAATAAGATGTTTTATTATAGTTTAAAAAAATGCTTTGACAATCCAAATTTGACGTTTTACGCCTTTTTTTTTTTTCATTATATGGCAATAGCGCAATTAATATATTATGCCAGTGTCAAGTTTTTTTTTAGTTTTAAAGGCTAAAACGTATCTATTCTGTTAGTATCCAGTCCCATTGACGTAAGCTTTTATTTGATTAACACGAACATTACACACAAATAAACACTAAAGCTATCACTATTAATCCACAAAACACAATTTTCATAATAAAAACGGAACGTTATACACCCAATATTTTTTGGAAAGAATTTTTATAAATATTATTAATTTATTATGGCAGCAGTACTTCAATTTGATTAGTTAGTAGTAACTTGATTTGGTAGACATGAGACTCCAAAAATTATTGAGAAAAAGATTGAACGTTTAGCTTTCGTTAAAATCTGGATGAAAAATTATATTGCATGACTGATATTTAATGGCGTAACATAACGCAACTTTTTGCAGAAGTTCATTGATAGAACTACCAATAAGGCCTCGTTTAGTGCAAATTGTCAGTCGAACGTTGTGGTGTTCTTTTAAATTTTTGATAAAACTAAATTATTATTTAATCAGGAATTGAGTTGAAATAGGTATAGAGTGGTACAAATAATGCATTGAAGAGATTTCCTAATGTCTAAACACTAGCTTTATTTAAAAAAAATATTAGACATTTACCACTGCCAAAATTTTTACCCTCCGATTTAAATTTTTCAACTTTAAAGTAAGTATCCTACTTGTAGATAGAAATTACATTTTCTTAAACTTCCCTTTACACATTTGTACATGTATCTGGTAAATTAAAGAGTTATGTGGTGCGGTGTGGTTGTCATGCCAATCAGCTGCTGAGGTTACAGAAAACTGTTATACCGGACTTAGTACTTACTGTATTTATTTATAGTAAATATTTAAAATCTATAAATTCTTAATATAAATAAATTTCGTGAATAGATGTTATTTTTGTTAAGCATATAAATTGATTCATCTGTAATAATGACAAAGAGCACTCTATTCTAAGCTACTGTTTCTAAAGTACAAATAACTATGATGATTGCTAACCTTCATTTGAAGATGGCGCTTTAAGAAGAATGATATAGAAGAGGAAAGAAGAAAGTACTTTAGAGATCATTTTACAGACAATATTTTTGCAGGTACTTAAATATTTAAACTAATATGGAGTCTGCAAAGGCAAAGGGGAGACCCTCACACCCAAGAGCTATAGCAAATCCTTTATCAGCTTTAACATTTGCGTAAGTTATTTTTATTGTGATGAAACAACATATTTTATAAATTTTTATAAAATTATTTTATTTTGATAATAATATTATTATCTGTTGCAATTTCTGTAGTGAAAGATAATGATAGTACTGATTTTTGTTTAAAAAGTGGAATTTCCGATTTTACTTTTATTTATAGACAGAATTTAATCACAAAAAAATAAAACAATTTTAACTAATGTACATTTCAAATAAAATAGATGGACCCTGCCTATATTTTGGGGTGGACTAAAAAAGGAAATGGATGAGTGTGATTTGTTTGAACCTTTAGAAGAACATGCATCTGGTGAGTTAAATTTGATAATCCTGCTTTTAATATGAACTGATTTGGCGGTCAGCTCTACTACTTAAGTGGATTCTTCTGAATAGGACCACTTGTGTATTTGCCCACTTCTTGTAAAGACACTTCTAAGTAAAACCATTTCTGATTGGACCACTTCCTAATATGTCCACTACTTGTACAGTATGCAAAAAAAATTAATAATAGAAAGATGTGTGATATTAAATTTGACGAAGAACTGAGGATATTTGAGAAAAATTGGAAAATAAGCAGATTTCTAATATTGACTTCCTTAAAAATAACTATCTCAGATTACATTTTTTTTGAAAGTAATTTAATTAATTAGAGATGATTTTATGTTTTGTTTAAATTAAAATTAATTATTAATTGAAGGTTCCATTTTTATAAATACAAATAAATGTATGTTGTCATTTATGTTTGCATAATGTACAAGCAGTGGAAATATTAGGAAATGGTCACTGACCATCAAATCACTATACATCATATATTTGGATTCTTTGTTGTTATTGTAAACATTGTGTTATCTAATATTAGTTATGTCATGAATTTGATTAACTACGAATTAATAATAATTACTATTAATTTCCATTGAGCTACGATATGGGATTCTTCAAGAGAGCTGTGAATAGGATTTTGCAAGGTCGGCGGCGCGCCCGCATACCCCCTGGTGTTCCAGGTGTCCATGGGCGGCCATAACACTTACCATCACGTGGGACCGCTTGCTCGTCCGCCCACTAGTCTATAAAAAAAAAATACCCTCTTGTTCCATAACATGATTTTCTTTCTTCTATTTTAAAATCTACATAATAAACAGTCTTCATTGTAACAGCATCTATCTATATGTATAAGTATTATTTTACAATGTGGTTAAAGTTGGTCACTTATCCAGTATAATACAGTAGCTATACAAAAAGTATTTATTATTTACATTAACCTGTATTTTGTTATCTTATTGTTAGTGTTATTCTTATTACTCATTTCATCTAATAGTCTTATAGAAACTACTATACATTCAATGTTGATAACCTTAGAGTATGTCAAACAAGTGCAATATTTGGGTATTTTTTTTCGGAATGTCTAAAATTCTTGTGGGCCCAATGGCCTTCCAAGAGTCACCGGACATGTAAGGTTTAGGGCGAGCGCAGAAGGCGCTTAGCCAGTGGCAAAGAGTGTGTGCAGCAACAAGCCTAAGGGCTCTTCCGCCGGTAGACCGGTGGGAGGAACGGACCTCGGCTTAGGGCGTTGCTTTAGGAGGGTACCGGGGGATTGCGAGTCGGTGAGAACCCTGGTAAAAGTGTTGGCTGATGGCCGGTGTGTGTTCACGGTGTACCGAGGGTGACGGCCTCGTCTCCTCCGGCGGGGGCAGTGTATATGTGTAACCCATGAGTGTAGTGTCAGAACCGCATTGGCAGCAGTAATTGGGTCGTCATGGTCGTCTAGGACATGCCCAGGACGATGAAAACGACGGTAACGGAAAGGACCATTCCTATCGGGCACGCAATATTTGAGTGGATATGAGTAAAGCTTAAGTCAAGGCGATGACCCGTCGAGTACATCACATATTGTGAAGTCATAATTATCGCTATATCACACACATATCGCTTAGTATGTCGAATATAACAACTCGTGACGATATTGCAACGCTGATACATCGCTTTCGCGTCATTTTGTTTGAATTGTGATCATCGAAAATGTGACGTGAAATCGTAATGTCTCCAATGTTCAACATTGTACCAACAATTCATATTAATATTATAAATGCGAAATTTTGGATGTTTGTTACTCCATCACGGCGAAACTGCTGAACCGATTCCCTTGAAACTTGCCAAATATATACATACCTATATTATAATATATTTACATTAACACATAGGCTTACTATTAATATCAACCACCTGAACAAAGTCGTGGGTAAAGGCTGATTTGTTAGCATATTGTAAACTTTCGCATTTTGGGTGATTTTAGAATTTTCAATATCTGTTATATCTATTAAAATCAGTCTAGTATTAGTAAATCAGTCCCAGAGTCAGAACTCGAAACGTCATCACTCAAATTTTGTGTTAGTATGTAAAATATCATGAAATAATATTAAAAAAAATCGAAAATTCGCCACTCGGACGAAAAGTATTTTGGAAATTTCGGATTAGTCCTGTTTTTTCAAGAAAGGTTTGAAGTATAACCTGTAAAAATTTCAATTTCAAAGATTGATAATTGCCTGAGATATGGTAAGTTGGGCGTAAAAAAGTATCGAATTTTATTTATCCCATTTTTTTGCAATGTTACCATACTTTTAAGTAAAAAAATAACTTTAGATTCTGATTCAGCGACCCCAAAATATTAAAATACGTCAAAATGAGCCATTAGTGGTGAGCCATTCAAAATGGAAGTGGTCACTGTAGTGCATTTTATGACGGCTGTGCTGCTCTAAGATTAGGGAATCTATCTAACATTGCATTATCAATATTTTATGAATTGTTGGTGACATTGGATGCCAACTATTAAATCAACATACATTTTAGCTGTGTTCTTGACGTATTCCACATTTCTTTCAATGTTTATATTTTACCCACTTGATATTGTTTCCAATATTACTTTAGATCTTTTTATAAGATCTATGGATCTCCAAAAACCTCAAAAAAGTATTCCATCATTTGTGTTTCCCTAGTTAATTAATTAATTCATTAGAAGATCCATTTTGCTCTCTCAAATTTTCTTAAATTTGTTCTTTACATTAGTCAATTGTTTCAATGGACGACCTTGTGTTTTATCGCTCCAGGTAGGCAATGTTACGGAAGATGCGAATCATTGTTTGTACTTTTTCAAGAAGGTTTCTGCTTTTTTATTAGCTGCCATCTATTTCTTTTTAAAATCACTTTTAAAGTAGGTATCGTAAGAAACCGACATATACCAACTCTTTCATCTTATAATCATTTGGTAATTCCATGAGTTTATTCTTCAAACGTTAAAACTTTTTATCAATTTTCTGCCTTTTATTTTTGCACTACAAGAAATAATGTTTTTTTGTTGAAATACTTCACCCTTTTCAGCCTTTCAGAATCTGAAAGAAAACGTTAAAAACATAGAAAACCAAAATTAATAATTAAAATTAAAAGCTACTTTTAAATGAAAAAAGGGGACAGGCAAAGGCGGGCTATTTTTCTTCGGTACAAGAGTACCAACTTTAACATAGGTATATCAAATTTCATCCGACTACCTCCGACACAGAAAAACACCTTTATATCTATTTTTTACGTAAAAAATAAGCAACGCAAAACATGCTTAGGGTTTCGGCTCATCATCTTTATTTCAAGTATAAATTGAAAATTAATTAATAGTTAATATTGATAACTATTTAATATTTCAAGTATAAAGTTCTTACCTAACTAATACTTTAATATCTAAAATGGTCAAAATTACAGCAAAACGAAAATAAAACACATTTCATAAAGTTAACGCAACCTTCAGTGGAGATCGCCGGTAACAAAGATATGCGATGCACACAACGGCTAGGTATCGACTGATCGTATAATAAACGGAAGGGAAGTGCAGCAAGGATTGCTCATTAAGTTTGTCCGATGAACCGGTTACTAAGCTTTGTAAAAAATGATAAGCACGAAATTTTAACTGACATTTATATTTTATGACTTATTTTTAAGATCTTAAGATATGACAATATTAAACAACAATATGATAATTGCCTGTAGCTACTTCGAGTTGAAGCATAACTTATTCAACAACTAGAGAAGAAAATAACCCGTATTAACCTCACGACCCCCTCATTGACAATTAGGTCTTAACTGTTTTTTCAACACACGTGCTCGTAAAGCGGCCCATAGTGCAGCGTTTTTAGGGTCATCATAATGCACCATATAAAACACACGTGCTTTTTACTTTACATTACCGCCCTAGTGTTTTTTACATTACTATTTTTTTTAAACTCGGCAAAGAGTTTTGATGTCTTAAAAAATAGTAAACTTTTTGCGAATAAATAAACTGTCTTAGTTAAAATATAATAAATAATCATTTCATTTTATCAAATTATTTATTTTTATCGACAAATTAACATTATATTTTGTTATAAATATTCAGTTTATTATATTTTTAATATTTGGCTGTTTGGCGGGTTGTCGTCAGATAACACAGGCAATCAATTTGGAGCCACATTCTAAGAAGTTTTGCCCTAAACCGCGTCCTTCCACTTCTTATGCCAATAATGTTTTGGTGTCTCCTACTCCCACTAATGAGGAAACACAACGTCCTTCCACCTCCTATGAGAATGTTTTGGTTATCTCCAACATTTACAGCAACTCAAGATCAAAACAATGAAATTATTAATAATACCATAACACATACTGTGCAAATGCGAACAAAAACTGTTGCGTATCATTTTAATAATTGTACTTTCAGTAATTGCTTCAATAATTAAACTTTTTATTAACAAAATAAGACAATGAAATTTTATTTATTTTGTCCTCGTAAGTGTGTTGAAAAACGTCGTAAGAAACACGAGCATTGGTCATTACACTCTCGGCTTCATTACGCCCTCGCCTTCGGCTCGGGCTGCAATCCCGCCTCGACTGTAATGACTAACTTAGCATTATTCGATTATATTATAAATAATTAATTAATAAAAGGGTTTTCGTACATTAAAAGTGCGACCAACTACAACCCCCCCTGTGTATGTAATGGCGACCTCCAGGTGCAGACACGATGCACTACTGTGCTAGTTAAAGTCGTTAACAAAGTAGCGCGATATTCTTTTAACTTTGACTTCTAAACGATATTCCCTAGATATTTTGATTTGAAGCATGAATTTGTAGTATCTTCAGTATTTAATTATAATATAATTATTTTAAAAGAGTCAAATTACACGTTTGCTCTTTCCCACTCTATTTCTGTTTGACATAACGCATATCGTAATATGTAATCGACTTCCACATTTTCTCTAACTAACAATATTATTTTTTTCCGTTTTCCCTGTTCAGGTCCGCTGGGGGACAAATTTGCGCGCCTCTGGGATGAGGAAGTGGCTCGGGCAGGCAGTAAGCGCACTCCCAGCCTACTCAGAGTTATTCTTAGAGCCTATGCAGCCAGATGCATGTTGTATGGATTCGTACTATTATTTATGGAATGTGGAATAAGGTAAGTTTATCTCAGATTCATTATATAACTCAATTTGTAATATTATTATATTTAGAAAGTATTGTTTGGACTCCAAAGGCTCACAAGTAATGCCACTAGGACCAAGAGTGTCTATTGTGAACCACCTCTTTATTACAGCTCACCACGTGTTCCATTAACGATACGAAGGTCTTGGAAAGAAGAACTCTCAGAAAGAATAGAATACATTTGTATATTTTTCTTATCGTTTACTCCCCGAAATTAACAGCAATATAACAATTACTATTTACAGATTCTGTTACAAATAAGTATGGTCTTTAAAATATGTCATTAAACAAATCCCGTAAAGCCTTATTGGATAACTAACTTCATAGGTAGCTCCGATCATAGAAATGGAGCAAAAAATAGTTTTGCCTTTTTTATGATTGTCGTAAAAATGCTTACAAAATCGATTTAAAAATTGAAGCTTTTAAAAAATTGCGATTAAAATTTAGATTTTTCTTCTAAATAATTCCAATCATTTATCAAAATAAGCGTAACCACTACTGTACAACAACTGTATAATTTGTTCACAAAGTGAACATTGCAATTATCGACACTGCATTATCGCTTGTTGTCGTAATTTATAATCAATTATTTCGTCGTAAACCAGAGTTCGTAAACCATAACTACTAGATGACATTGTCATTGCATTGTTTTTGTATGTTCTTTATGTGAATGACCGTATTAGATAGATGAAAAGGACAAAATGTTTGTTTAATTTTTACTAAAATTAATTATTGTTTTGTAATTTATGCTTGCGCTATAAGTAATGCAGCCATGTACTGTATTTATCAGAATGTAATCATTAGACTTTCCGCCTTTTGCTATAGACTAAAAAATGCCTTATGATAAGCAAAAAAAGTGCTGAATTATTTATCGGTAAAAAGGAATGGCTACTTAATACCGACTTTCTCCTTAATCCGACCAGCTTTTTTTAACTAATATCTATTAAAATGGCCCCTCGTTCGATTTGGAGAGCTTCATATAGCTTCTTAAGTAAACAAAGCTATATGTTGCAACATCTTTCAATTAGAAAAAATAGACATTACTTAAAAAAACTTAGTGGTCGGATGACAGAGGAGGTCGGTATTAGGAAGCTTTTCGTTAACTATGTCTGTAATGAAATTTTTTATACAAAAATCGTTTAGATAATAGGCAAATAACAGATAGAACAACTCCCTACCTTTTTCTTGGGATATGTGGGAATGTTTTGATTTTTTAATTGTCTTACGTAATTACGAGACGTCATTCAATTGATATTTGGCAATCCATAATTTCTGTGGTACCTCTTTTCTGTATTTGAAATTATATCTCCTACAAATAAGATAGAAACGCTCGCTAGGTTAACAACATAATTATCAAATATGTATGTCAATAAAGCTAGGCAGCAAATTACTGCGCACTGGTCGACTGTCGTATGCGTTTAACTTAATAATAATGTATACTTATGTGACCGTTTGTAACAGATTCTGCGAACTATCAACATTACGAACACGTCTATATTTTTTTACCTAAATTTAACCCACAAAGATCACCATCAAAGATTAGTATGTAGTAAACATACAAATGTATACTAAATAAAATTAATAATAAAATTGTAACAAAGCTGTGTCTCACTTATTGTTTTTTAAAAAAGTCGTTGCATTGTGAAGTACGAATGATACAGAGTCTAAAATAACAATGTTAAGGAATAGGGTTAAGGATTTTTATCTGTCTGTCTGAACATGCATCACACAAAACCTATAGATGGAATTTAATTAAACCTGGTATAGTTATGATATATCTTATGTGCCGGATTAACCTTTAGCGTTATTAAAATCAAATATAAAGTTTCCACATGAATAACACAACTCCAATTTCTACGCGCACGAAGTCGCGGCCGCCGCTAGTGGTTAAATAAATGGCCTTCGAAAGCACTTTGTCTTCTAAATAATTGTAAAATGTATACTATACGATTTTGAATCATAAAGGTAGGGTTACGTAGGTTCAATACAAATAGTTACCAACGGCAAGCATTACAGGTAGGCTCACTAACAACATTACGTCTGTTACCTAACGTCAAGTACGTCAAGTAAAAAGTTACCTTTGTATATGTACTAGTAACGTACTAGTATACGTACATACGTACGTACTAGTACATACGTACGTACTAGTACATACGTACTAGTATGTACTAGTGTAGAGAGGTAACGAGGCCAGTCGAATGTGCCCAGTGACTGTTGGATGACAGCGTGCAGTGTCTCCAGTGCAGCGTCTTCCTACAGTGTCCCTACAAATATACTAATTGCGTATCGAAGTATGAAATAAATTGAGCATTGCACTTTAAGGCATTATACAAACTATTTTTTTCGAAACCATATGTTTCGGAATGAACAAATTTTTTAAAATTTACATCAAAAGCGCCTCTTACATTTTTTCGGTTTCTGAATTTTTGAAATGAAGCAACTATCGTTTGGCACTATGGTCTCATAGTGTGCAAAACTTTGCAAAATTTGTTGCGATAGTCAGATAGTTAGATGTGCAAATGGTACTGGCAACCAACTCTGGCTTAAAACCTTAAAATTTTCATTTATCCAACAGAAATGTTGTGACACCAAAAATACCATTTGTAAAAATAAATTTATATTTGTAGGGACACTGTAGGAAGACGCTGCACTGGAGACATTGCACGGTGTCATCCAACAGTCGCTGGGCACACTCGACTGGCCTCGTTACCTCTCACAGAACCTCTACCTCGAAATGTACTACATTTCCCCACTTTATCAAATTCCCCAATGTACGCACGTGTTTCGGTAGTGAGTGAGATATGCTAAATCTCATTCCCATCCCATCCCGGCTTGTTTGTTATAATTTTTTGTCCTTGATATTATATAAATAAGTACTTACTTGATATATTGAGTGTTTTTTGTTTATTTAAAAACATTACTGCGAATTCCCGATCGTTATGGGAGCAGATGCCACCATCTCAGACTGCTGACGAATATAAATCAAATGCGGATATTGAGATTAACCGATCTCGATTATGATTTGTGGATCTTAATTCCTGTATGAGGGTTAATCGTGAAGCAGTAGTTTGAATTTTGTGCTTACATGTAATTGCATAATCAATTTATCAAAGAAGTCTTATCAAAGAAGAATAAAAGAATCAAAGGGGTCACCGGCGCCCAAGTATGGTACACCTGCAACACCAGGGGGCTTACACCCGTAAGCCCTGCCGACCTTGCACAATCCTGTTCACAGCTCTCTTGATAAACCTCATATCGTTGCATAATGAAAAAACCTCGGCTGGCAGTTCACTCCACAACTTTCGGGTTCGCAGTATAAGGTGTCTTTGACCGCACTGTACGTAGCAACTTTATCAAGCAACGTCAAGGAAGTGCGGATGAACTGCACGACGATGACGGGCTGTGCGATGTTAAAAACCCGAAGTTGGCATGAAATTGAACTGTTCTTCAGAACATTCCCCATTATATAGGCGGTAAAAAACGCAGAGAGACGCAACATCTCTTCGGATACTGAGCGCTTCTAGACCACCTGTGAGCGTGAGATCGTCGAAAATTCGGACAGCTTTACGAGCTTTTTACTGGCAAGTTTTATTTTACTCTCTGGATTAATCCGAATCTCGACTTTACTCGAAATATCGACGCCAAGGATCCCAAAACTCTCGGAGATCTTAAGAGGTATGTTCTGAAATTGAGGTGCCACGACAAATGAAACTTTCTTAGCAGTGAATGTGCAGACTTGTGCCTTACTGGGGTTAAATTAGACCAAATTAAGATTACCCCAAGTCGTGACTCGGTCTAAGGAGTTCTTGATTTCGGACTTGTGTCCTTACGCAACTCTTCCACCTCGGGCCGAGGGATATTTGCACGACCTTTGTACAAAGCTTCCCCAGTGCTGTCATCTGCATAGCAACACATGTTATGACTTGTAACTGATCTTTGATATGCAGAAGAAAGCACAGACAGAAGAAAGCACGGAGAGAGCACAGAACCTTCCGGGACACCAGCATTAACTCACATGGTGTCGGAACAGCTACCGTCGGCAACGACTTTGATGCTCCCTCCAGACAGAAAGTTGACAATCCATTCGCATAACCCTTCAGGTATCCTGAATAGTGGTAACTTGTTATATTATATCATCTCTGTTCCATGGTACGTAAAATCTGACCTGTATATTAGGTATACTCCAGGCTTTCCTATATTAAGTATACTTAAATTACAGCCTTTCCTGTTGTTTATACTTAGATGATCATGATGTATATAATACGACGTCATTTAGAATGGGGAAATGCCTATCGAAAGAAACCTTGAACGGTTTAAATTGATGGCAAATTGTTTTAACAATTGTTTGTGTCAATTATCAGTAACAGCTGATATTGTACGTTTGTGTCATAATTGTCCTTCAATGATCTCGTGTCTAGGACGATATTCCTACCAATTTGTGTAGTTACTCGTAGCTAAAATAACATAGATCCTTATCCTGAAGTCATATAAATACTCTGTATCTACGTACCTAATTGTATGGTAGGTATGCTAACGAACAGTTAGTACGTAAACATACTGTATTGTATCAATCTAGTTAACATTATATTCCAAGATATAAATGTTTTCCCTTATAACGACTCAAGTGGCTTAAATGAGGGAATGATTAACTTTAAAGACTGCGACCTTCAAAATTGTCAGTGAAGTCTTCATCAACGCTACAATTTCGTGCCAAAGTATACAAGGCCAAACTTTTCCATTGACGTCTAATGTGAACGCCCATCCTATATAGTTGCGATTGAAGTGTTTATGTAATGAGCTAATGAGACGCCACTGTCTGTCTCAGGCAGCCGTTGCCGACAGTGCTGAGTGCTGACTGTCGGGTTGCAATAAGACCCGATTAATTATATCGTTGTCTCGCAACATACGAATGCAACTTGCTTCTTATTTAGCTATTATAGGTACATGGTACTTCTAATGCCGCAACCAAGACTAAAACAATGGACAAAATAATGGCGGTGGACCAAACTGGTCGTCAGTGAACATATTTGCCCTTGACCTTGTCTTGTCTGGATTCTCGGTCAGAGTCGTTTCGTATTATCTAATAGACGAAGTGTGGTATCAGGTTAAAACGAAAACAAGTAACGAAAGACAAAAGAACTAGACAGGTCAATCATCTTTTAACGCTTATTTTGTACTTTACACTATAATTATGATTGCATTAACACTGTGAAATTAGAAGCATATATTAGATTTATAAATTTTTCAGTCACTGATTTTGCCAGAAATTGATACCGCACTGTGAGTACAGTTAAGAAGTTTCTTTTTTCAATAAAACAATTAAACATTTCGGTTTTTTACCTTATGTTTAATTTAACTAAAGTTCCTTGAGTGTACTGAGTGCCCTGAATCTACACAACCGACGTATTTTATGAATTCTTCCCAAAATAGAGAACTTATTTTGTGAATATATTACAGAATCAATACTCAAATTTACATAGTAGTGAATCATCGATGCTGCATCTAACATCACGTTACAGAGAATAGTGGGTAATTGCAAGTGCAAATGAGACAAATAGTTATTATACTCGGCTATGAATCAGTTTGCTTTGATTTCATCACAGTTTCTTTTACATTTGCTTAACATGTGTTATTTTTTTATTACGTACGATAGAATGCAGGTGTATTGAAATTACTCAAATGAATGACTGAGCTGCCTCTCTGTCCAGAGTCCAATCAATTAGCCATCCGGTTGGGTTGTTTGTGGACATGAATGACAAAGGTTGATAACATGAGCGTTTTGCATTACAGGTTGCATGCCAATTGGTTTAGTTAAACACGTTTTTCTTTACAAAAGTATAGTAATGGTAAGGATAGACGTTTTATATTCAAACAAAACACGTGTAATACGGTTACGAGTAAATATAGGTAGGTAACTGTAAACATATTCAACTTTATTATAAAGTATAAATTAAGAAATAGAAATATAAAGATATTTCTTATATGAATTAATTCAACACTTTTTTCACTGCAACTCGTTATCTGTATAAATATTGTGTGACGAAATAAATGTAGGAAGGTTGCATCTCTTTTTATATTTATAAGAATACATACAAAAAGATGGCAGTTGATTTAACTAATTTCACATAATTTCTTTGTGGAATAAGATCCGAAACGAAGAGATTCGCCCAAAGAACTAAAGTCACCGACGTAGCTTACCTATATAGAATCAGCATGCTCAAGTGGCAATGCGCAACTCATACTTGCTGCAGGACAGACAACAGACAATGGGGTAGTCCTCAACTGAAGGAATACGTACTGGGAAGCTCGGTGTGACCCACGGACCGGGTGGAGACGTTCGCTGCTAGTGTTTGGATGTAAAGAGCCGAGAATCGTGTTTTATTTTTAATTTATTCTTTTATATATATTCTAAACTAAACATTAAAAATCATTACTTTTTTTATTTGGCAAATAGGTCTAAAGTAGTTGGAATTACGAAGGTTTCCCAACTAGAGTAAAGAACTTAGTCTTTTAGGCCTAATTGTAATAAGAGAATAGTCTATTTTTAGAGCTCGCTTTTAGAGCAGAATAATTTTCAGAAGATTGGAGCTCTTATAAAAACCTTGAACCTTTATACCTGAATTTGTAATTTGAGGTGTTAGGTGAAAAAAAGACTTGTCTTAAATAAAGACTTAAGTTTTTAATAAGGCTCACGTCTCGAGTCTAATAAGAGGTTTCAACATTTTATGCATTGTATTTATTATCAACTAGCGACCAGCCCTCGCCTCGCTTCGGTTTTAAGTTTTTTTTTTTCTAATTTTTTTATTGAAAAAATTTCAAAATAAAATATAGCCTATATAAGACACGGATAATGTAGCTTCCTATTTGTGAAAGAATTTTTGAAATCGATTGAAGTTCCAGAGATTACTCCCAACATACCCACAAACAAACACACAATTTTACCTCTTTATATATTAGTATAGATATAGATTTATTGCATTGTATTATTAAGGCTCGCCAGCGAGCTTTAGGAGAGTTCTATAACCAGCAATGGAGAGACATTAGCTAATGGTATATGGCATGGTACACGATTCAAACGAAACAAACGATTAGTAAATATTACGAAAGTGAAAGCTGTTGTATAAATAAAACCAATACACGATTCACAGCCATAGATTTATAAAGATCGCATTATAAAGATTTCAGTCAATATCTATCTTTAAAGCATTATATTACAATCTTATCTTTAAAGCAATATTAATATTTGTAATACCACTTACTGCCATTGTTAACTATCTAAATACTCATATCGTAGCAATCAACTACCGTTACAACCTGATTTTCCATATCACAAGAGTGTTTGAGAGATAAACACGCCTACGAGGTATCTCGTGCTCGATAATAAATTGATAAAAATATTTTTTCTACTAACTCCCTATTTTAACTTTTTCTACTTTAACGGACCTTATAAATACTAAACTTTGAGTGAACTGTAAGTGTTCCATAATACCTAATGAACAAATTTCCTATATTATCGTACGAGTTATATATCTTGTATGTGTATTTATAGGTATATTTTATTTTAACGTGTTTCATATCCGTTGCATAGATATATGTACCTATTAATTCTATTCTGTAACATATGTACCGCGGGTAGACTCGACGGCAGAATAGACCGGGTGCTGGAAATAGGAAATAAAATCCTCTTTGGTCCTAATTATTCTTTATTAATCCACAACTAGAATCCCTGAGGCATTCAGAGTGCAGATTTGTCTTGGACCGTCTGATGAGTTGAACTATGTAGTTGGAACAAAGATATAGAAATAAATCTATTTTGTAAGATAGAAGAATAAAGCTGATTGATATAGAACAATTCACCTTATATCGTTGTAACAAAGCTTAAACTAGATTCCAGCCAATTACAACGGTATATATACACTGAGCCGGGGGCTCCGTTACAGCTTATCCTTAAAAAGCGTAACATGGCCATCTACTTATGACCCAAATCTTTGTTTCCTCTCTACCCAAAGGTTGTCTAGCAGAAATCGCTGTTAGCGATGAGACCGCCTTTTGTACATTTTGTGTCAAAAATGTTTGTTATTGTTATGGTTTGGTGTCTAATAAAGAGTTTTATCTATCTATCGTGGCTTCCTCTTCGAGAGCAGATGTTAAATACATATGCTTGTGTTCACAGGTGTTAAATGCATAACACCTGTTGTCATTATCACAAAGTTCTTTACTAAATTTTGTAAAATTACTTGCAGTCCTTTCTATTTCTTTAAAATTATAAAATAACCAGTCTTAATAAGTAAATTATTAAAAGTCAGACTGACACTGATGAATTTTGAATAAATACGTATATTTTTATATTGTGATAGAAACAATTAACTTACTTTCATAGCAAAGTTATCTCATTCGCGATTAAGCGCGCGATTATCTGAAGATCACCATCTTCAGATCCATATTACCTATTATTCATTTGTATTCTCTGTTATTGGTCCTAACCCATTCCTAACCAGTTTCCCTTCTCCCTTCCACTTTAGGATTCAGCAGCCGCGAATGTTGGGTTTTTTCATCGCTTACTTCAGCCAGGCGGAGCGTGCGTTGATACATAGCCAGCTGGTATCTTTGCAGAAACAAGTAAATAACGTTCAGGGTAAATTGGACAACGGCACCGATAACACGTTAGCTAATGACTATCGACTATTTTTGTTAATTTAGCTATAAATATTCGGTATTATAGCTCATTCGTATTATTTTAGACTCATATTATTATTCTTATCGAATTGCGTGATTTGCTATAACTATTAATAGTGCTATAATTATATGTGCTATGTAGATATAGTATATTATTAGTGAATAATAAATATTAGTGTTAGATAATAGATAGTAATCGACATTCAGACACAGGTACTGTTCAGGCAGTGCAGATTCAAGAGAAGAACACTAAAAGTTTGTTGAAAACATTTTATTTACTTTTGTAAATGTATATTTGCCACGAAAGTTATTTTTCGCTGATGTTAATATCCATATAAGTTAGGTATTCAACATACATAATTTTAAATAATAGCTATAAACCCATAAATTTTTTCCTAAAAAATATTTCATTCCTTTACATTTGATAGCTTCTTGCGTACTATTAATATCACGATGCTATTTATATTAGATTCTATAAATATCTCTGCATTCGACGTGAAATCGCAACCATTAAAACTTTTAAATCATGGCCTTGAAAATTTTATAGCTTTCATATGTTGATTGTAACTTATCAACATCCACCAGCACGGATAGATAATGAAACTACGAACATTTTGATAGACCCCATGTATCTTAATCTCTTTAGCTTATGATATTAATACCAAATAAAAACTCGACCTCCAATAGTTCTTCAAAAACTGCATCTTCATAGATATGGCCTCGATGTGATTGTCCTTTAAGAGTCGAACATGTTAAAAATGGTAACGTTAATCGTTATGTTTCGATTGGAGCCAGCCGCCGTCGTTCTTTGAACTTGATCTATTTGAGGCTGCCTGTAGTCTTCAAACTTAACAAGCATTTGCGTCAATGAGCCCTATAAAACCAGCTATTAGTCTTATCCAGCCTAATAATATATTATTTTGAACAGACTTATAGAAAGGTGTCAAACAAACAGACAATTCGCCTGTAGGTGGTAAGCGGTTACTGACACCATTGACACACAAGGTAACATTAGTTAAAAAGACGAACAATTGGCATCTTTGTATACATGTTTTGGAAACTTGGGTATTGAGAACGCTGGAGTATCAGCCAATCCCATGCCATCCCACATAATTCATCCTATATTTTCAGGATCGCGCAGCCAGTGTTCCTGGGTATGCTGGTGCAATACTACAGCCCTGGCGTTAACTCGGTGACACAGGAACAGGCGTATTGGTACGCGGGTGCCGTGGTGCTTTGTTCAGCTCTCAATGTATTTGTGGTACATCCGTATATGATGGCCATACTACACATGGGCATGAAGTTCAGGGTTGCGTGCTGTTCGCTCATTTATAGAAAGGTAAACGAGACTAGTCTAGATAAGAAGCCGTTATTGTCAAGTGTTAATAGTATCAGTGATACAATAAGATACGAATCGTGTCTATGTTGTTTACTGTAATTGACTTTAGATGTGTACTATAAAAATTCGATAAGTCGCTAGCATTTAAAAACTACAAGAATTGCCAAAAAATTAAATTAGGGGAAATAATATTGATGTGAAATTTTCTAACTGAATTACAACTCCACTCGGTTCGTGACCATATGAAAACGTCGAGTAAAATAAGATAAAGCAAACAATCAAGTTTAAGACCCGTTTAATAGATAAATATGTATGGAAAACGTGAGAATCTTTATAACTGGATGTAATTGAGAAAAAAATATAAAAATATAGCTAGTCGAAGTTCGCCGGCCTTTTTAAGCGTATGACTTTAGCGTGCTATATTTCTGGCAACACTGATCACTGGCAAGAAAGTGACATACCGTTTGACAGCTGACTTCTTTTTAATGGCGGCAAATTGACATTACAAATTAAAAGTTTTATTTTTTAATAATTTTAAAATGAAATTTATTAAGGAGGAAATTAGATATGTTTTTTCGACAAGGGTATGAATGCTTCTAGTGCTCGAAAGGAGATTTTCTGGTGTTTACCTAGAAGATGCTTCATCTAATACTACTGCAAAAAATGGTTCAGTCGATTCAGGTCTGGTATAATTGATGTGAATGATGTTCCTCGCTAAGGTCGTCCTATTAAGGTGGTTTTGGATCTACTCAAGTTTTGGATCACCTGCATAAACTGAATTTTGTAAAAAAAAAGCTAGATGTTTTGGTGCTGCATGTTTTAAATGACAGAAACTTGGTGAATAAAATTTGCATCAGAAACGAAATGAAATCGATCCATTTCTGAAGAGATTAGTAACAGGCGATGGAAAGTGTATCACCTACGATAACAATGTTCGAAAACAATCTTGGTCTCAGCGAGGTGAGCCATCACAAATAGTCCCAAGTCAGCCCTCACTCCGAACAAAATCATGTTATGTGTATGGTGGGACTGGAAAGACATTGTGTATTACGAGCTTTTGCCACATGGCCAAACGATTAATTCTGATGTCTACTGTCAGCAATTAGTAAAATTGAAACAGAAGAAAAACGCCCATGTAGTTTTCCATCACGACAATGCACGACCGCATACATCTTTGTAGACTAGGTAAACAAAAATTAATGAACCTTGGCTGGGAAGTTTTAATGCATTCTGCATACAGTCCAGACATAGCACTTTCGAATTATTTATCATTTATTCCACTCTTTACAAAATTCTCTAAATGGACTAAAATTACATTCAAGAGATACCTGTATAAACAAACCATTTAAATCAATTTTTCGCTCAGAAACCCAAAAATTTTATAGCGATAGGATAACGGCTCTGCCAGAAAAATGGCGAGCGATAGTCGAATTAAATGAACAATATTCCGTTCAATAAATATTTATAAAATACAAATAAAGTCTTTAATTATTTTTACTATAAAAGGCCGCGAACTTATCTCCTAGCATACATAGCAATCATTGATTCCCAATGTTTGTCTAAAACATATCTTCAGACGTATTGTTAGCAAATCTAAACCATCGAATGTCGTCAAATTTAAAATCCCTGGAACACAGCGTACTTACGATCGTTGACCTTGAAAAAAATGTTAAGACATTATTATATAACATCATTGCGCCACTATTAAGGTTAACAGCGGAAATTTATAATAATGTCACGTATTTTTGCTTATTGTTCGTCATATTTACATTTCCTCTTTACATGATATACTAGTATGATGGGCATCTTACATAGTTAAATTTTGACGATATTTTGATACTATAAAAAAGCTCAAAGTTCATTCATGTCACAGAGCACAAATTTAATCAATTTCGTCATTGTATCAATCAGACAAGTTATATTTATTACTACGAGTATATTTATGTATTATGCCGTGCTGTGTGGTGTGGGCCGCTTTTAGAATACCACCACTCCATCTCTTCTCGTGGATGTCGTGAAAGAAGACTAAGAAATCACAAAGCCTCTACCACAGGCCCTGCAGAACTACAGCACCCAACTAGGCTTGGACTAGCCTAGTGGATACTGATTGGGCTAGTTGCGCATTACATGTATTATGAGCGTGTGTTGATACGTTTACATATGTGTTACTTTCATATATTTTCTAATTCTTCCGAGTATCATGCCTAGTGGATACTGATTGGGCTAGTTGCGCATTACATGTATTATGAGCCTGTGTTGATACGTTTACATATGTGTTACTTTCATATATTTTCTAATTCTTCCGAGTATCATGCCTAGTGGATACTGATTGGGCTAGTTGCGCATTACATGTATTATGAGCCTGTGTTGATACGTTTACATATGTGTTAATTTCATATATTTTCTAATTCTTCCGAGTATCATACCAACTTTATAATGCATCACCCTTGATTCTCTGTTTGCCCAAGAGTTGTAGAGAATGCCACGAGGCATTAAGTCCGCCTCTGGTACATTTTCTCTGTGCAATAAAGGTTTAAATTAATTAATATTAGTACAGTATAAATGACTAGCGATATAAATGACATGATTGAGATGACGCTGCATTTAAAGATGACCATGCACTACGGTGAATGACAAACAAGGCACAAAAGTACAAAAACATAAAAAGCTGATTTTCCTTTTTCATTTACTACTTACGTGTCTTCACATTATATACACTTCACATTAACTAACTAACTTCAACGCGTATACATATTCACCTTATTCATTTTCTCGACGTTTCGGTTAGTTGGTGACCATGTTTGGTGTAACCCATCGATGTCGGAATAGACTAGATGACACATCATACGTTCTTATTCTTATCAAAGAAATCTGGTTGGCAACTTCTAGGATGGGCGAAGCAGATGGGTTCATTAAAAAGTCAAATTTAAAACTTAAGTACTACGTAATAAGAATGTTCCATTTTCAAAACACATATGAATTAAATAATTCGAGAGCTACTGAACATACGAGTAGAACGCTATTAGACTAACGTGGCTGCCCTAGAGTGCTTGTCTAACATATCTAGTATGTATTCTCAAATTGATGGTGCTACCCAACTGAAACGTCGAGTATAATAAATAAGGTAAACATAATCGTTGAAACCAGTTTAAATAGATAAATGTGTGTGAATAACGCGATAATCTCAAGTGTTATAATTTCGTTATTTCCACGCCAGTTTGGACGTCTATATATGGACGTGCTGGGATAAAGACGACCTTAGTATAACAAAGATAAAATTGCATTACCGCGTAAGTTTAAAAACTCCTATGACAGCGCATTTGCATCATTCTAGTTTGCACGTGTTTTTATTGTGAGTCAGTAAAACATTATCAGCAGATGGATTACCTATTCTCTTTGCATAGTAGGTACAGACTACAGTTATCCTCATAAAAGTATGTTGCAAAGTTTCATACAATTTATTTTTTTCCAAAATATTATATGCGTATGTATATTATTATAAATTGAATGGTTGTAAATATACATATACAATATTTTAGAACAAAAGTGAGTATTGAATGGTCATTTATTACAGTTGACATACAGGCAGCGAATGTGTCAATATAAAATATGTATATATTCAATATAATGATTGTGCTGTATATAGGATCTATCTATACATAATAAAACTTTGCGGCATATATGCATATACATTTTTTACGGATGACTGTTGTTATATATGACATCCCGCGTATGATCCAATTGTTTCTATATACACAAAGGATGATAAAGATTTCCAACTACATAAATCCACTCATTAAAAGATGATTACTTTAATATAATTGTTACACAAACTAATTATTTTTTCTTATAATGAGGATTGTAATAATAATTTGGTTTGTTCCAGTCGCTACGCCTTTCAAAAACCGCCCTCGGAGAGACCACGATCGGCCAGGTTGTGAACCTGCTATCGAACGATGTGAACCGCTTCGACGTAGCTATAATATTCCTGCACTACCTGTGGATCGGACCTCTCGCCACTATAATTATCACGTACCTAATGTGGTTAGAGATTAGTTGGGCGGCGGTCATTGGTGTCGCCTTTATGCTGCTCTTTATACCACTACAAGGTAGTTAGTTATAATCATAATCACAATAATTTATTTCGTACTAGCGGTGCCAGTGACTTCGTTCGCGTGAATTTTGGTGATTTCCGTCGCAACTGTAACAACGGATCTCGATTTAAAGTACTCTAAATGTGAACCCGACACATAATAGTACAAGATCCCACCGCGTGATTTCTACGCGGTGGGATCTTGGACTATAAGCTAGAACTATACTAAGTTTCATAAAAAATCAACCAGTATATTTTGCGTCATGCGCATTCACACAGACAGACAAAAATTCTAAAAATGGCTGTTATTGGCTCTGTATCGTTCGTAGAGTACACCGCAAAGACTTTTTTTAAATATTTCATTTACAGACAACTCTGTTACGATTTTATTATATGTATTGAAAAACACGGGTAACAAAAAATGATGTTTCCGTATATACATATATAATGGAATACCATTATGTTCTGCCTTTAATAGGCGTGCAAAAATTTATTTTACATATTATATGTAATAATGATTACATTCATCTTATCATAATTTTCTTACAATATCGTCATTTTAATCTATATAAATTTTATTATTTGTGCTTGTGACTTCGTTCGCGCGGATTTAGGCTCTGTGTAGTTGGATGAGAAGAGTCGAAGATCGTGTGGTGGTGAAACTTACCTAAATCAAGCAGTAGTGAGACACAGGCCGGTGGATATGGTCGTTTAGTTCATTGTACTCCTAACTCATCCCATCTCGTCCCATTTTCCACTTTCTATCTAATCCCGTTTCATCGATTTAGCTCCATTAAATCCAATCTCATCCCATCCCAACGAATAGGGTGCATAATGGAATGAGAGTAACACCTTATCTTTTATTTTCACATAAAAACCGCACGATGATTTTTTATGAAAATTAGTACCTACCTACGAGTACAATGATAACTGCCAGATTAACATCCAGAGTAATAAATGACCATTGCAGGTGCAGTTTCATAAAATTTCACCCTGTGGTTTTATTGTTATAAATAATCTTCGTAATAATCTAATTGATTCACGGTGACTTAATAATGATTCCCGCGAGAACTGTGTAATGGATCTGAATAAAAAGTATCTTAAATGTTAAACTATAAGTCTGGCATAATTATGTCAAATTTCATTAAAATCCGCATAACGTCGGTTTGTATTTTATTAAATGTTTAGATAATCATTAGGGTCAATCAGGGTAATTAAGAACAGGGGTAATGCTTTAATTAATATAAAATTCAAGAATTGACGGAAGCAGGTTTCTAATTAACCCTGTGCCCAATCGCTTGATTGCGATCATTGAGTGCCGATTGATAGAACCGACCAATCGCCGTCGGTAGTGAGGAGTGGCTATATCTTGCAGTAAATAAATACGAATAAGGAGTAACGAACTTCGCTTCGTTACATTTAGTCAGCAATAAAGAATACAAATAGTTTAGTATGCATATATAATAGTATATTCCTGCCCGTAAACACTGATTTTAGGGAATATCGAAGAAATCTACGTATTGCGGAGATCACGACTAACGAACTTCTTTCGAAGGATTTTCTTGTTTCAAAAACCTACGGGAATAGTCTAAATTGAGCATCAGATCCCTATTCTAAGCAAAAGTCTCTAAAGTTTAAATCTCTACAATGATAGCCAACCGCTAACAGAAGATGGAACTTAAAAAAGAAGAACCCCTAAATGCACTAAAATGTATCTACATTTCCTCAAATATGAAATATTTGAGTCAATAAGATATCAAATAGGCATCATCCTCAAAAACGTTATATAGTTTGTAAACATAAATATTGAACAGCAACATAAAAAGCCAATAATTTGAATTCGTTAACAGAATTATTCTTATAATTATAGCGTACCTCGGTAAGCGTACATCAGTGCTGCGATTGAAGACTGCCTTACGGACAGACGAACGCGTTCGACTAATGAATGAGATCCTGTCAGGCATCCAGGTTATAAAGATGTACACCTGGGAGAAACCCTTCGCGGACCTCGTCGCTAAGGCCAGGAAGTAAGTACCTTCAGGGCAGCGCAAATGTAAAAATAAAAAACAGATGGTATGATCACACAATATAGGCACTTTTCTATGGGAGAAAACCCTGACAATGTTTACAACGTCTCACCGAAATAATGCAAAACCTTAAACACTTCTTTATGCAAAACCGTTCTAACGAAAAATAAAATTGTTTTAACTTGTGCAGGATAAGGACACATTATTAGGAATATTGCCTAGTTGTTACTTGATTTATGTTTGATTACCTTTCTTACATGTATTACCTAAATTCTGCTGTGTGCTTTATAAATAAATCAATCAAAGGTTACAATTGTATGGGCACGATGTTTACACAGTGTACGCAGAACGCGCACGCTGTTCTATGAATGTCATCAATATGCGGTGTAGCGTCATTGTCCACACTGTTCTCGCCAGTCGTCTCCCGCACGCCAACAGGATGTGTACTTTTAGTTAATTCTTGTTATCATTTAATATACAGTATGGAGGACGATTACAACTTATTTTATGCAAAACTTTCTGATACATCATACACTATCCACCTAAAACTAAGAACCTCCACAAAATCATGTAAAGTATTGTTATTCTATTTATTTATTTCGCGGTGCGCTTAGAATGCAACCACTGCGCGTAGAATAAAATATATACTAGAAATGTACAATAAGTTATGAAAAAAAAACGTAAAAACTGTAGAATCCATTCTACTTTCGATACTGAACAACGTATTTTCGGCTTCTGCGTTTTTCAATGACACGCTATATAAGTAAAACCAGGATCCGGAAGCTAAAATATATATTGGTTAACATAAGAGCGGTGATAGTCTAGGAGTATCTATACTTGACTAACGTTCGTGTGACAGTGAGTTCAAATCCTCGACCCGTATCACTGAGTTTCTATTTAAGTACTTTGTCTTTGATCTTTGTCACTTGGCGGTGAGAGAAAACATTGCGAGGAAACGCGCATGTTCCAGAAATTTAAAAGAAAATCTACAGTATGCGATCCACCAATCCGCACCGGGCCCGTGTGGTGGATTACGGCCCGAAACCCCTCTAGTGATATACTAGGCCAGGCGTGTGCCCTGCAGTGGGACGTTATAGGCTGATACAAGTATAAGTAACATATATTATTGGTTAAACAAATACAGACCGTTTTGCAGTTAACTATTATCCAATAGGCCACTAGGTAATGCCAACCACAAATACAACGTGGTTGAACTGGTGGAACTGTTCATTCATAGACATAGACGCAACGTTATTTCGACACGATAATACACAATAAAAGATAAGAAACAAACAAATTACACAAAACAAGAAAAAAGAATGAAACAAAGTAAAAAAAAAACAAATAGAAAAATTATTTTATAAGATTAAGATGTGCATTGCGATGTCGGAAACGGTCTCCAACTCAGCATATGCCGCAGACAAACCACAGCGCTGATTTTCATTGGTGCCATTGAAGATGCGCGGACAATGATATAATTAGGTACAATAAGATAAAAACTAATAACATAAATATCAGTTATATCAGCAAATGTAAACGTTCATTAGGTGACTGGTGAATTGTTTGCCAAGGAAAAAAAAGTTTGTAATTGTGCAAACAACGCTTTGGTCGAATGCTATAAATACATATTCTTACTATGAAATTTACGAGTAGATATTATTGTTATTAAAATTATCTATCAGTATATTTTTGTTCTGTCTATTTACTTCATTGAATGAAAGTAAAGTAAAGATTACACTCGTAAAACTGCAACCAACTGGTCTAAGTATTATTATTATCATACGCTTGTCAAGAAGTGTAATGTATTGAGAAATAGTTCAATTTATTGGTGATACAGTAACCTCGGCCCCATTATTCATTTACTCGGTTCGCTTTATGCAGATGCCCGTCTGGATAATACTCGTACATTTATATTGATATAGATATCTGTAATTGTACAAAATTTATAAATTTATAAAATTTATAATTTAAAAAGTGAGGTCTTGGCTAGTTTACGAAAAAGAGGATGTAATTACAAGTTACATTTGATAAAAGTTATATTTATTTTTATCTTTCTTTCATACATTACTTAAAATACTTAAATATTTTTATCGTTAAAAAGAAAAACTATTGACACGTCTCAAATGTGTAAAACCTCTTTTTTAATGTATAAAACCTCTGTAAATGTACCTGTTATCAGATATGTTTGTATATTTCATGAAGTCTCTGTACTTTTTCTATTAGTTTTTTCTTATATGTACATAATACATGTCATGTACTCGTATAAAATCCGCAAACTATCATTTTTCGACATTGCCCACAAGTATCAATATAAAAATATTGTAAAGATTCGTTAGAGGATATATGTGCTTAATCGTCTACATTGTTCCCGATTAAATATTGACAGATTATTTTGTAAAGAAAAGTACGACAAAGGCGTCTAGCTCTTTTGCTACTGAGAAGGTGCTACAACAGTTATCAGTTCACCTGGTTGTAAGTGAATACAGTGGAAAAATCTCACTCACTGCAGAAGCGCACTGAGTTCCACGGCAATCGTTGCAACGTGGGTAACTCGGCCAGTTGGCTGAGAGATTCGGCACTTACTGACCTCTCAAAAATATCTACTCGTATTTTATACATTTTAAGTCACACTTTAGTTTTGTTTAACTTAGCACACCGTCATAAAAATTGTAAAATACATAGTGTAACATGGATTATTATAAGTTATATATAATAATCCATGTTATAAATTCAACATCCACAAGGAAAAAGCAAGATCCACCAAGTACACTTATTATTTGTTCATATTAACAGGTGTTTTTCCGCTGGATTTACACCAATCATTGTGATATATTGTTATTATTCAAATACAAATTGAAATTAAATTTATTTGCTTAAAACAGGTAACTACATATGACATTCAAATTGTTGCACAGCTGTTTCGTTTTTTAAGTACAAATTTTAAGTAAAAAGAACAAGAAGTAAACTTAAATCATGAATTACTTATCATTAACTATTTATATATTTCAATAGTCTCTTAATTAAACTATTTTCTAAAAAATCATAACTCAAAGACACTCGTGAAACAAACTTAAATAAATTAGAAATACTGTTTAATCAATAGCCTAGGTCCATTTATAATATGTATATTTATAATAACTGGAAAACTCAATGTTTACAAATTAATGGAACCGTTACTATGACAACAGACGACCACATGTACTGGTATAATATAGAATTTCTACCACGTATTTAATATAACATATCTTTTAGAAATTTTTATGTCCCTAGTAATTAGAAATCCCTATTGTTGCGCAAAATAGTCCTTCTGATGCGGAATCTTAATCGTTGCACTTGCGACCTTTTGCTGAATGCATTACATGTAAGCAACTTCTACATAACATAATCGCTACAGCCGAATACACTGTGACTCGCTTTATGAAGACAAAATGTATGTCCACTTCCGGAAGTGATCCTGAATACCAAGCTGGCAATGGAAACTGACCTAAACTTATTCTGATCAGACCGCGGAAGATTTTTTCATATATTTTTTACTGTTACCATGACTACGAGTAAATTTCGTGTTACTAGCTTATTGGCGTAAAGCAGTGTTGCCTCAAAACGTAAGCGTATTCCTATGTCTTGACGCTGAATCATGTCGCAACGAGAAGGCGAGTGCACAGTATATAGCATTGTAACGTACATATTTACGGCAAACAGCATATGGGTAACCGGTTCTAATTGTCTTATCATTTGTTGTCAGGCACGAAATAAAGGAGATTCGCGCTACTTCATACATTCGAGGTGTGCTCACATCCTTCATAATGTTCACTACGCGGATCTGTCTGTTCTTCTCAATACTCGCGTACATCCTCGAGAACCAAATGATAACGGCCAAGCAGGTGTTCGTCATAACTAGTTTCTACAACGTGCTAAGGCAAACAATGACCGTGTTCTTTCCACAGGGTGAGTTATTTTCTTCTAACTTGGGATATTTAATTGAGGCGGTTTTTGAAAACAATAGAATTTCTTTAAGTAATTTAACAATTAAAGTTTGCATTGAATATATGCTTTAACAATACATGTAACCGTCCGTCACCAGCCATATTGTTATTCACTGCTGACATCTGCCTCCTCGTGCACATTGTGCACTGGAATGACTGAATGGGGGATGCCTAAGCCTTAAAACAATACGTGTAAACGAAGCCAGTTAACCTGTACTATGGCTTAAAGTATCTTCTCTTGAATATTCATTTAATGTCAGCTAATAAATCATTGCTTAACGTATATTTAAAAATTTGAGAAATTAATAATGTTTCAATAATAGAAATTGAGGTTTGCTTCTGGACACTTTAAAAACTCATTTATAGCTTAATTTAAAGAATCTGACATGCTTTTGAGATAATTTTTCAATGTATGCTCAAGAAGTGTACTAAATTGACGTTGACTTCAATTGATTACAATTGATGGTTGACTTCAACTATTGAATTATTAGACATTGAAAACATTGACAGTCGAAATGGGAAACCTTGCGGTAAATATTTTGAATTAGATAAACATTGTATCCCTTTTTCAGGTATTGCTCAAGTAGCCGAAGCAACAATATCAATAAAACGCTTACAAAACTTTATGTTGTATGAAGATACAAGCAAACCCGTCCCTGGCCTAGCAGAAATACAGACGTCCAAATCAAAAGAACGTAAATTAGAGGAACCGAAGAAGGAAGAAGCACCTACTAAAGAAACGTTAGAGAAACCAAAAGACGCCAAATTAACACAATCGTCAACGGATGAAAATTCTCATAAGGAAAGCGAGTCTAAGGGAAATGGTAAGAGATTTAAGATAAAGTAATAGAACATTGAATAGTCTGCCACCTAACAGCTCTTTACTGTCTCATGGCGACACTAGTTTAGTTCTTGGCTTTATAATACGTACGACTCAAAACAAATCATAGATATGCAAATTTACGTATGTATATTACTCTTTAGAGCATTGTCTTTTACTGGTCTTTTGCCATCAATTTCTCTTTTTTATTTTTTTTATCTTCAAATTCACTCCAAACAAAGAACACCTGGCATCTGAAACATCTGCGTAATTTGCTATCTATCATTTAATCCGTGATGATGTTTCACTCCACGAAAGCCTGAAGGCAGTACATTGTTTTGTATATGTATTTGATCATTGTACGTATCAATGACTGTTAGTAATATGAACTAGGCTTTAATTTACATTTGAAATTACATTGATTATATCGCGTTGAGATTGATTATCTGTGGTCTGCATCAAAACGCTGACCCAAACCACTTCACTCTGTTTGTGCTACGTGCTACTGTTTACAGTGACAGTCAATGGTGTGTAGTGACATGTGTCGACGTATTTCCATAGTGAGTGAATGCCATAATCCTTTTCTTTCCCTTTCTCATTGCATTTTATTCAGTTCCATACCATCCTACTCAATTTCTGTTGCTCGGTGGAATGAAGGAAATGGGGCGAGTGTAGGATTGTATAACTGCTTTCCGTACTATTTACCATAAGGCGAGAAGTCTACTTGTTTGCTACCTTTCCGTACAAAAATGTGCCACGCAAGGGGGTGGCGGGTTGATCATACTTTCTTTGTAATATCTACAGGTAACGCAAACATCGTGCCTGTAGAATCGAGCGAGGAGGACAATGAAGAGTTGGCAGTTAGTGTTGATCAGGACTCGCGCGGGGTGCGATTGAAGCACGCGACCGCTAAGTGGGTAGTTTCGCACCCAGAGAACACGCTCACCGACCTCTCGCTCACCATTAAACCTGGCAAGTGAGTATTGATTCATTGTTAATTCAGAATTCGTATAGAAGCAGAGTGTATATTATATTTTCAAACGGATGCTTCGGGCTCATCAATGCCTCACTTGTCATCACTACAGTCTTAGTGGTTATGTATTTTTTTTGCTTTAACCGTTCTCTACCACCTTATTTACTTTTGGCATGGTGCCTTATGTTTTCCACCTTTTACCTTGAATTTTTCTATTAATTAACTGTTCTATATTATGTAATATATGGTGTGTATTAATGTATATATTAGGGATGTTCTGAATATTCGTTTTGGTGAATATTCGCTAATTTTCAAGTATTCGTACTCGTATTCGCCATTTTCTAAACGAATACTCCAACACTAATTGAATACTAAAAGCTCAACGTTTACAGTAGATGAAACAGATTTGCTATAAAAAGAAAAAATACTAGGTTACTTAAAAATTAACGTTTATTTGAAAATCATTTATGTACCTAACTTTAAATTGAACTACGAAATTACTAATTTTACAAGTTAGATACTATTCGTATTCGCGAATAGTATTTTTTGCTATTCGAACATGCCCAGTATACATATGTGTGTGTGTATGTATGTTTTTATGTATTAAGTTGTAATATCGTATTATTTATAAGCAGGTATATAGTTGTAATATGTATTTGTATATAATATTCACTAATCATCATTTAAGTTACGAGTATATTTAAACATTTCATTGCACCCCTCAATGTGCCTCCCTGTTCCACCCAAAGGTTGGCTGGTAGATAATGCCTCCAGGCATTAAACTCGCCTTTTGTACTATTATGTGCAATACAGTTTTTAAATAAATAAATTTAAGGAACGTCATTTTTATTTGGCTCTAAGACATGATATTATTTATTATCAGGCTAATTGCAGTGATAGGGCCAGTGGGCGCGGGCAAATCCTCCCTTCTACACGTGTTACTGCGAGAGTTGCCGCTGTTGTCGGGCAGCGTTCACATCGGCGGCACTGTTTCTTACGCCAGTCAGGAGCCGTGGCTCTTTGCAGGTACTTGAATACAATTTTAAAAGCACCTCCCCATCTCTTCTCGTGAGTTTCATAAAAGACGAATGATGGATAACAAAGCGGCTGTCACGGCCCTGAGGAACTACATCATTTCTAATAGTGTGGACTCGCCAACCCGCTTGGCGAGCGCGGCGTTTTAAGACCATACATCCCTCGTGCACATTATCGTGACCATTAGTGGATACTTAAAGAGCTCGCTGCATAGCATTGGTTGCAATAAATTCATTGATTCATTCAAATTAGGAGGGAGAGGCTCCAATCCCACAGCCACTGGCTACACTCGACTGTCAGATTTACCTTGACCTCACAGAACACTTCCGTAAGATATACTGCATTCCCACTTTATCCTATTGAATGTACGTACTTGATTCGTTAGTGAATGCCAAAGCTCATTCAAATCCCGTCGTATCCTATTACTCCCCATTTTCCCAGCCCTTCCCCAAATCCATTCGTAAATGTGCAAAGATAGACTGTGCATCCAAGGCTGTACCAACGTTTATCATTCTCGACTGATGTGTTCATGTATCGCGGATGTCACAGGAAGTCTGTATCTACTTACCACCAGGTGGACTGTCCGCTAGGCAGCAGACAAGCAAACAGTCCACGCTTTGTTATTAATGTTGAATTTACCGCTTACTAATATACTTTCCCTACTAATTTATTTATTGCAAGGTTTTTGAAATACTCCAAAAACTTTAATGGGATTTGGTGGGACACCTATCTATTTTTTGTTCCATCTGGTGTCGACCGCTTATAGAATATCCCATCTCTTTCCGTGGGTGTTTTAAAAGGCGACCAATGAATAACAAATCCACTACCACAAGCCCCAAGGAAATACACCACCTCTAAAAGAGAGGACTCGCTAACCCCCTGGGCCAGTGGCCATACATCCATTATGCACAAGATAAGGTGCACGAGGAGTCCTACATCCAGCAGTGTACATTAAAAGGGCTGGTTATCGTTACGGGGGAATAATGTTTCATCCTACGATTCTTTCGGAATGACTACAATTTTTGTGACCCTTTCTTGGCCTTTCTAAAGTCACCGGATATGTATCATCATCTCAAGAAGTAACTTAATTCACTATAGACACCAACATACCAATATGTCAAGGAGGAATTTTCAACAATCAAAGATACATTTGTGTTTGCAGGCAGCGTCCGTCAAAACATTCTATTCGGGCAGGCGATGGATCGACCGCGATACAACGCAGTCGTGCGGCGATGCGCGCTCGACCGCGACTTCACTTTGTTCCCGCACGGAGACAAGACCGTTGTTGGAGAGAGGGGGGTCTCTCTCAGTGGAGGTAAGTTCTAATTTGCATTTCAGATATAATGCCAGATAAAATGTTTCCGTATCGGGTGGCCTACGTAGCTAATTTCCTGTTTGACCACTTGTGACCTAGGTAATACTATAATTAGAGTGGTTTATTTATCATAGATTTATCATTCGCGTGTTTGACTACGGAACACCAAAAATTTGCAATTCGCTTTATTGAATTTCTTCTTTTAAGACAACTTATATTTAGAACATTCTGCTCTTAAGAAAGTTTCTGTGTAGAGGTTTGATATTGTGATATTTGGACATTTCGCTACATAGACCACCCGGTACGGACGCGATAAAATGCCATCTTGAGAAGAAGAAACGCGGAAATAAGCTCGTCCAACTATAGAAATTCAGAATGCTATACCGTATCATTGGGAACCTTGAATGAGACCTGTGTATACATTACACAAATGTGTAACATAGCCATAGGTAGTCGACAAACATTGTCGCCGACGTTGTTTATGTTGATTCTGTTACAATTTATGACCAGTTTTGGGGACATTTAATAAATTTTTTCATGTGAAATCCAGGCATTTGATCAACCCAAAGGTTATTTGGTAGAGAATGCCTTAAGGCATTAAGCTCGCCCTTTATACCATAATGTGCAATAAAGTTTTTTGAATAAAATTAATAAATAAATAAAACACTTTCTTTAAAGAGTCAAATACTCTTTTACCTCAGTTGACAGTACTTTCGCCCACACAGGGCAGCTAGCCCGCATTTCCCTCCAGCGCGCGGTGCACAAGCACACCGACATAATAATTAATAACACATATTTAAAAAAAATAGCGATTTCAATAAATGGAAATAAAAATATCAATCGATTATTACTACTATGTAAACAATTTAAAATACATTTTTTAATGAGTCAAATACATTATTACCCCGCTTAAGGATAGTTTTATTCGCACAGGGCAGCGAGCCCGCATTTCCCTCGCTCGCGCGGTGTACAAGCGCGCCGACATCTATCTGCTGGACGACCCTCTGTCGGCGGTGGACGCGCACGTCGGCCGCCATTTGTTCGAGTCGTGCGTCGTCGGCTACCTGCGTAACTCTACCCGAATTCTTGTTACGCACCAGCTGCAGTTTCTCAGGGACGTCGATCAGGTATTTCAGAATATACACTCTTCTTTTTCATTCCTTATGCTATAGACAGATATAAGATAGATTTTAATCTCATTCGATTTGATTTAATTTATATCAAACTTATAATAAAACAACAAAAGGGTTGTCTGTACATTGACTTAAAAATAATAATTATTAAAATTAATAAGTTATAAAAAAAAATTAGGGGCTCTTTAGCAGCTACAGAATCCAAAACAGTAGTTTTTTTTAATTTTTGTCTGTATGTTTGTCTGTGTGTCTGTTTGTTTGAGCATCACGTAAAATCTACTGAACGGATTTTGATCGGGTTTTTACTAATGTATAGCTAAGTATCCAGAAGGAAAACTGGTATATGTGTTATTTTCATATGACACAAGGAAAATGAGTTATAGAGGAAAATATAAAAATGATTTAATAGAATTACTCAAAAACTACTGGATGGATTTCATACGTGAATTTTACAAATGAATCAATCATGTCGGTGTTTTTACAGGTGTTAAAAATCTTTTACAGCTGCTTAATCCACGCGAGCTAAGCCGAGGGTAGAAACTATATTCATATGTATACATATTCATATGTATGTTTAAAAATTCAGTTTAGTTTAATTATGATTATTTATTTTTTATAAATCATTTTGATGTATCTTTTTCAATATGATATTATATTCTGGATGCATTTTTATTAAAATAAATTATCGTTTGTTTTGTGTCTAAAAAAATAAGTTGTCATTCTAATTATATTCATTTAAAATGTGCAAAACGTATAATTAAAGATTCCAATTGTTCTATGATATATTTTGATGTATTTCGGCAGCCAAATTAGATAATAAGGTTCCTTTGCCCAGATGACGTCACATTTATTATATTTATTACATCGTGGAAGGAGTAAATAGCCAATCTTACTGATTTGTATGGGCTTGTATATATATTAACGAGCAGCAAAAAAAAAACAAATGGGCAGCAAATCATAATCAACAAAACAAACATATTTTTTAATTGCTGAAATAAACAATTTTTAATATTAACATATTTACTGAAATAAACAATTTTTAGTATTTAATTTTAACATATTTACTGAAATAAACAATTTGTAATTACTAGGAATGTCAACATAATGTCGACGTTCGTAGGACTCCCTATAACTTTATTGTCATCAGAGAGCCTAAACCTAACTCACCTTTAAATTTGTTGCCACTTTCAGTATTTCCGCTGCTCATTTCATTAATTCCCGTTTGTATTTTTTAGATAATAATATTAAAGAACGGCACCATAGCGGCAGCGGGTGATTTTGACACGCTGAGCGCATCGGGACTGGATTTCGCGTCGCTGCTAGCGAAGGGCGAGCACGAGGACGAGAGGCCCGCTGTCGAGCCGCAGCCTCCCACGGATAACGACGATACCACCACGCAGGGAAGCTTCAGGCAGCGGCAGATGAGCATACACTCGGTACGAACACTTTGTCGAGAGCTGAACGAAGTTTTAGTAATAGACGACAGACATGCGACTAAACCGCAGCTTCCCACAAATAACGACGACATCGCAACGTAGATTAGATTCCGGTAGCAGCAGACTCTCTATGATGTATATGTATTTTTGTAAATATATTTTATAGTTGTTTACAGATCAGTATAAATCCTTCTATAGAATAACATTCCTTCATACCAATATAAATTACGATTCTTAGATTTGAAATGACCGTTACAAATACATGTTACGCTAGCGCCTACTCTGCTCCGTTTTTCCATGCCTCAAGTGATCCAGTGATTTCAATAAATTAAAAACTTACAATGTCAGAAACCCCAACAAATGAACTTATTTTTGAAACCTGAAGTTTTTGTAAAACTAGTGGCTGCGGGAAATGTTATGGGAATCCGAAATCATTTATAACGTATATTTTTGTCCTTTAGATATATCGTCGCGGAATATTATAATATTTTTTTCGTTATGTAAGGGGCCATCCATAAATTACGTCACACGAATTTCATGACTTTTTGGAGTCCCCCCCTCCGTCCTTGTCACAGGTGGTCACATTTGTGTGACCCTCCCTCCCCTGGTGTGACGTCACATATTTTGCAATTTTAAATTTAAAAATTATTAAATTAAAACAACCTTATAATAATATTGATAGAGTTGGTAATATTTTAAAGTTTTTCGTTAGAGTCGATGTTTAGTTTTAATACTTTAGATTTATACATGTGACGTCACGAAGCTTGTGACTAGTCCTTGTTACACGATGTCACACTTTGTTGACCTCCTCCCTCCCCCTTAACGTGTGACGTAATTTATCGATGACCCCTAACTTAATTTGTTTCATTGCGCAATATTTTTTTTTACATCTTATAATAAAGTATAAACGGTCGATCTTTGCGCGCTTTATAAGGCCACCGGGTCCAAAATACGGTTTTAATCGGCCGAGTTTAATTTTTCCAATTACTTCCCAGTCAATTATCCGATACATGACTTTTACATACATATTTACGATACATATCTTTTATTACTAGGTGAGTTCAGTGGACAACCTAACAGCAACAGCGCCCCCAGAAGGTGGTCGGGAAGAAGCTGAAATGCGTTCATCCGGCTCAGTTTCCGGAAAAGTGTACGGCGCATACTTGCGGGCCAGTGGTCATCCGATCGTCGTTACTCTCATGTTATTGGTGGCAATATTAGCTCAGCTGCTTGGATCGGGCTCTGATTGGTGGACTGGCTATTGGTAAGAAGTATTCTTGAGTTTACATTTACAAGTCTGGTTTAGTTCGCATTATAAACGAATTACAATGTATAAATAAATAAATATTTCTGGCTCTGGTTTGATGGACGTAATTTGCTAAAAGAGCTCGAGTACTGTCAATGATAGTAAATTATCAACAAAGATAATTAAATATTCAAATAGCCATAATGGTAAATAGTCACTCTTTACACTCGAAGTCACACTTCGATAAGTCCTGCGCTATTTGTAAAGTCCTAACTCGAAATTCCTGAACTTACAGTACATCTAATAGAAGTTGTTAAATGTTATAAAACTGATGTTAAACAATCGAATAATCGTTTATACTTCATTAAAAACCCTAACATAAGTAGAAAATATTTTTATTGGCAACGCATCCAACGTTTGTCATTTTATACTGATATTGGCATCTATCGCGAATGTCTATTGGCGACAGTATCCATTTACCGCCAGTTGAAAAGTCTACCCGTCTGCCGCCTTCTTTCTATAAGAAAATTCTAAACCGCATGTGTGAGTGGAATCGTCGACAATTTGGACAGTATGCCGTTAGGCCAATTACATACTTAAGCCAGCGCCGGATGCGTCAAATTCCAATTTTACCGGTCGAATTTTGCTTTCACAGTGATCCGTGTGCACGCTTGGTAGGCGATTATGTAGTCATAATAAAATGTGGAAAGTAATTAATTGATGTAATAATTTCCTTATATCAGAGTAATAAAAAAGGATGTTCTAATAAAAGAATAACAATATGTATATATGGATCCAATAACTGCAGCTTGTTTTTTGAAAGACACGTTCGTAACAACGTTTTGAAACTTTTGAGATAAAATCAATTTTTTTTAATAGTAGGTTTTAATAGTTTTTTTTATAGAATGTCAAGTACAACTTTTAGATGAAATACTTATTAAATAACAAATAAAATAACACAGTCCGTATTTTACACCGTATTATCCGGAGCATAATACACCTTATGCTCCTGTGAAACGTTTAGCTGTTACTTTTTACGTTTATTCCATTTATTACTTACTAGCTATTACCTATGACTTTGCTCGCGTAATTATTTTTATATATTCAGTCCAATAATTCTCTCATTTCATTACAATACAAATGTCTACGATACGAGCGATACGAATGTAGCGCTCGCTTCGACCGGCCGCGCGCTTAACTGTACGCCTCTCAACAGTTTCATAGAAGTTGAAACGCCCGACCGGCGCACGCAACCGGCGCCGCCGGTCTACTCGTAACTATCTAATTGGGCTTACACGTTACCTACCGCCTAAGTATCCTAATTGAATGATTTCCTACTCGACAAACAAAAGGCAGAGGCCTAGTTGGCAGAAACATGTTCGTATACACATTTCTCCATATTTCCAAGGTTCTGTCGTATACAACGCGATACTGCAATAACGCAAAAGCTGAAAATAGATTTTTCAGTATCGAGAGTAGAATCGATTCTAACAGTTTTTACAATAGGTTTTCCCTATGATTTATAGTACAATTCTAGTATATCTTTTATTCTACTCACGCACCGGCCGTTGAGTATTATCAACGTTTTATACAGGACAACAAAACATTACATGTTTGTAATTTTTAATTCATTCTTTAAAATAATTTTATTTCTCGCCAGAACGGTTTTATATACGAGTATGTATTTTAAAATGTTTGACATATTTCAGGTTTTTCGTTGTTTCGGTGAACGTTGTATTGGTGTACTGTTAAAAGTAATGCATGTAATACATTAAAGCCTGTGTGAGTTGTCCGCGACATCGGTGCTGACGCGACTGTAAAACAGCGCTACGTACTAAACTCTTAAATTTATTTATGGGTTGTTAAGACGTTGTTTTTAACTCAATAAATAGTTCATTCATTCATGCATCGACTCTTATCCATTTCGATAGCCATATGCATATTCTTACATATTTTCAGGGTAAACTTAGAAGAAGTACATATGTATTCAGTAACGCACGGTTTAGAAATGAACAGCAACCCATCGGGCCTGCTGGAATTTAGGGCCAATTTGACGCAGCGGGAAACCGCGAGTGGGCCTTTTGGTACAGAAAGTGGATCCACGCTCGATGCCGCCAAAAACCTCACAAAAGCGCTCGTCGATAATGTCCATTATGAGAACTTTCCCAATTCCAGATATAACAGCATTTACATTTATTCTGGTAAGTATACTTTTAATTTAAAATTACTTCCAAAGGAGTTGAGTAAAAGTGGGGTAGTTTTAAATTTTCGCGGCCATTGATAAGTATCGGTTTTTTTGAAGGTCATAAAATATTTTATATGTTGTATACCTTTAAAATGTAACGAAACCGATATATTCAATTTTAAATGTTTTTAAGCTTGCTTTATATTCTGTTCAATCTCACGTTGTTTCCTTCTGTCCTGAAATTATATTTTTACTTATATTTTGAAACTTCTTTATCGAAGACCAATGGCCATGCCTGTCGCGGGTAAAAATCCCTTCGCCGTATAGACCAATCAGAGCGCTTCATGACCCCGCGATTGCAACGTTAGATCAACCAACGTTGCAATAGATCGTTATAGTCGCGCGATATCTTTTATCTTCGACGCTCTCTACCTTGTTCACAATCAACCGGGCAGCCGCCTACGGAACCGGTTACAATCTCCGGAGCCGATCTAGCGACTGCAGCAATGCGCGCACTGACCCAGCGCCCTACCTGTACAGCAGGGGGTAGCCGATCTGTACGAGCCGTCTCTAACGTAACTAAGGACCGGGGGAGCCGTTGCCTCGCGAGATGACGCCCGAGAGTTACCTCACCTCGTATCGCTAGCGCTCATTCACGAACTTTCCATCGTGTCGCGTGTATTTTGTTTTTCGTGTTACTCTGTGATATCCTTTTTAACGACTTGGTTTATTTTCTCGAACATTGATTAAACTGCTTGTGAATTTCATATAGGGCGTGATTTTTGGATTTGGTTTACTCGTGTGAAGTTTAACTAAAATCGATAAAATTTATGCGCTCTGTATCTGTTACCGTAGAGGGAGGTAAATTGCACTGTAAAAATATAGATAAAAATAGGTATAGTCCGTCCAGAAATAAATATACACAAAACTCTCGAGACGTACTTGAGATTATAACAATGTACTACTTGACATAAACAATAACCGCAATTCAGTACAAGATAGCGGTGTAGTCAGTATAGTCTGTGAAAATAGTTTTGATATTTTAAAATAAAACAATTATGTATTATTTCATGTGTCTCGCTTGTGGCTGGTATTGTATCTCGCTCGACACGTATAACGTGTTGAACCGAGCTCTCGCATGTGGTTGGCTCTATCGCATTGACTGCACTCCTTATGTGACTTAGACTGACAATTTTGGTTGCACATTATTCCGTCTAACAATCAGTTTTAATTTGCCCAATGCAAGTAGTAAGGTGGAAGTCGTAGTACATTGTGCCCATGACTTTGTGCAATGGTGTCTATATGAAACTTTTTGGGAATGTGTTTTCTGTGATCAATTTTAGTAAATTTTCTTTTGTTGCAGTACTTGAGTGTGGAATATTGTTTCTTGTAGAGAATATTGTGTAATGTTGTAGAGTACAACTGCAAAGAGTTTTTTAATATTTCATGTACAGACACGACTATGTTATGATTTTATTATATGTATAAATGTCACAGCTACAAATAAAACACACGTTAAAATATTTTTTCAAATTATGTAGTTTGGGAATATTAAAAGTGACAATTTGTTGGGGGAGATATTTCTATTACACATTCGCGATTGTAATGTCTTTATAAAAAAATAGTGATATTGTCCACTTTTCTCGTGATCTGTAAGTGCTTTACCACAGTCGGTTTTCAAAATTCATATCTTAATTTTTAATTTTACAAATCAGAACTTTTCAGGAGGAGTAGATACAGAACATTTCTTTCTCTATAGCTTAATCGGTGTTACAGCTATTGTTTTGACCTTAAGAGCTTTAAATTGATATTTTCAAGATCTATATCGCCGACGTTGTGTTTAAAAAAAGCGACGTGCAATCAAAATTAAATATGAACGCGCTCCACTAACTTTTACATTCAATTTACCTTGTCACGGCTTGTTTTAGTAGATGTACTTTTTTGGTACATGTTCTTTTGTCTGTGTATTAGTATATCTATTAGATATCTGAGGAGTGATCCTGCAAAACCAGACAAGTCACATTTTTTGAAAATTTCATCTTTAAGCCTATATTCTAATGCATAGCTATCGCTACGTCGTGTAACAGTCATAGAACGTGCAAATTCATACAAGTCCTCATGCTGCGACTACTAGAAAATTAATGAATCATGCAAAATCAAACTTATAAAAATATTTTGTTATTTTTCAAACTTTTTTATTAACCGGACTTGTCTGGTTTTGCAGGATCACTCCTCATCTTAATTACTTATTCCAGGCATGGTAGTGGCACTAGTGGTGATCTCTTTGCTCCGCTCGTTCATGTTCTTCTCAATGGCGATGCGCGCCTCGACTCGCCTCCACAACAACATGTTTGCATCGATCACGCGCGCCCCCATGAGGTTTTTCCACGTGAATCCTTCTGGAAGGATCCTCAATAGATTTTCAAAGGATATGGGCGCAGTAGACGAGGTTTTACCATCGGCTTTACTTGATGTGCTGCAGGTAAGTCTCCAAAAATCAATCTTATCGATACATATGCAAACGGTCTGTACTATATTATTTTCCGTATTAATTAATCCTCCAAGTGTAGCAAAAAAGTACATTTAATTTTGCAATACTTTACGTTAACAATTCCCATGCGTCTAAAGGTGCTTTTGTCCTGTATCTTGAAAAGTTTTCATAATTTTCAAAGACTTGTATTGCAACGAGCAGCAAAAAAATACTAAATGAGCAGCAAATTGATCAGCAATGCAACTTATTTTTGAATAACTAAAGTAAATAAATTCTCTCCTACTTGCTCGGAAATGGCTTCATTATTTTAAAAAAGGAATACGTCAATCGGCTCTTTTCTGTACGCACGCCAGCAATTTCCAACACGACAATAATAGAGATTGCTGGACAGTAGCGAGGTTATTTTTAGTATCCACCAGAGGGAGCTGAGATGTGGGAGACCGCCTCGTTAATGGTGTCCACAAACTCGTATATTTGGCCAAAGTCCGCTTCATATCGCTGCTTCTGCTCGTCCGGTACAGGCGTTTTTTGGGCGAAATGTTTTTTGTTACTCAATATATTCTCCAGCACAATAACCGGAATCTTGGTTTTCCTGGTTCCAAGTGGTACTGGAGAAAATTCCACAAAGGTGTGACCAACTCTATTGGTCACCTTAACGTTTCCCACTCCGTAGACTGGAAAGGGAGAAGGATAAATACATACATTCACAATAGATACTTGTGTAGTAATCCAAGTCTCGTCCTGTGGTGAGCCGGTGGCCGCTATCGTTCGGCAACTCACACCCGGCAGCAAATCACCTCGAGAATCACTTCCAAACCACGCTCTGCTACCAGATGTTTACGATGGGCACACTAGGCGCGCACCTGCCTCGCGTTACGCGAAAGCAGCCCGAGGAATGTGCACTCGGGCCCAAATGTAGTAAACTTACTCAATATATCCACCAAAATGGTGGGTAAGCAAATAATCAACAATTTACACAATTTAGAGGTCTCACTTACCCCAGGTGGTTTTGCCCACACACAAATCTGGAAAGTGTACCTACGCTAGTTCCTACTAGACGTGACCTATCTTAGTGTGATTGAATAAATACATACATTCACAATAGATACTTGTGTAGTAATCCAAGTCTCGTCCTGTGGTGAGCCGGTGGCCGCTATCGTTCGGCAACTCACACCCGGCAGCAAATCACCTCGAGAATCACTTCCAAACCACAAGCACAATCACAACAAATCCAACCAAAACACTCGCGTGGCACAGGATATCAGCGAACAAGACCTATTACTAGGCGCTAATAACAAATAACAACTGTCCGAAGCCGCGGTGTGAATTTTACTCCCAAAACACTCGCGTGGCACAGGATATCAGCGAACAAGACCTATTACTAGGCGCTAATAACAAATAACAACTGTCCGAAGCCGCGGTGTGAATTTATCTCCATTTAACTCTGCTCGCCGCCGAGCGCGTGTTACTACTCCAAAATATCAAATTCTCAAACCGCCTTCAATATGGCGGGGACAAAAAAATGTTGCTTCAAATAATCAATGTATGCGGGTATGCAAAGATGCTCGGCGCCAATTCCAAACAGTTATTGTTATTGTTAGTGTGAACATAAATTAGGTTTTTTAGGTACACGATATTTATTATTATAAAGGCTGAATGTGCATTTCTTTTCAAAAAGTTTAAAAAAAGAACAAAGATCGCGCGCAGTCGAATTGGCGGGAATGAAAATCAGATACCTACTCTGTATTGTGGATGTTATGTTCTCATAAGTTTATCACAATTTTAAGTTGTCTAATAAACAATGAGTACTATTTCGTTAGAAGGTGAATTAGATTTAACACCACCAGACATAGCTGAAGAAGCAAAGATACTTTCTGAAAACCTGTTACCACCGAAATCGAGAGAAAAATATGAAAAGGCATATGAAGATTTCATCAAGTGGAAAACCGAAAAAAAGCGAATTCTTTCTCGGAAAACATCTGTTTCTTGAATTAATTTGTTTATTGTTTCCTCGCAAATTAGAGAAAAATACTATACAAGTCTCGGCCGAAATAGCAATTAACGGCTTCGTTTATTTAAAATGGACTCTGCTTCGCCTCGTCCTTCCAATATCACTCGGCCGTCAATTGCTTTATTTCAGGCCTGGACAGTAATGTACTATTAAATTACTAAGATGTCATTACCAAATTGTCGGAGTATTCCTATTTCTTTATTGTCACCGGAGAACCTGAATCAAACCCACCTTTAAATTTGCTGCAATGGATTTGCTGCCCATTCTGTATTTTCACTTGCTCATTTAATCATCTCTCATTTTTCACAGTTCAGGTGAAAATAATGTGATTATCCTGGAAGGATTTATCAAAATCGGTCAAGTAGTTTTGAAAATACGAGTATAACGTTTTTTGTAACACCTGAGGGCAAAGATGACTTCTTGGGAAATTGGGTTTAATCGAAGATTATTCCCGCCGGCAAAATATTGTTTTATAAAGGGAAAATTATTGTAACGATATAGGTCTATTTAAATATGTATATTGTATTTTGTTTGTTAAACGGTTTGTTATTTTAGGAATGTATGTATATTTTATCAATAAATGAAAAGTAATAAGTAATTTAATAAAGAACATAAAATCTTTTAATTGCCCTTCAGATCGGTCTCTCCTTGATCGGTATCGTGGTGGTAGTAGCCATAGTCAACTACTGGCTTCTAGTACCGACTTTGGCTGTCGGGCTCGTGTTCTACGTGCTGCGAAACTTCTACCTCGCCTCCTCGCGCAGCATCAAGCGACTCGAGGGTGTGAGTGAGTCATCTCTGAGGCGTATAGCGAACATTCACTATCATTATAAACAATTCATGCACTCATTTTTATAGCAAACATTTTTTGCTTAGTCTATATTTTAACTATTTTTAAAAGCGTTGTTTCTTATAGTCGTATTTCTTGGTATTTAAACATACTATGAAATATGAAGACATATTTCATAGTTTTTATTTACAGACTACGATGTTTGCTTGCTTTTCTGAGGCTCTATACGGAGTGTTTACGATATTCTTGTTGTATGCTAATTCTTGCGGTCGCTTGCAGTACATTGCTCTTTACTCCTTACTCAATGTACGCCTACTAAAGTTCCTACTTTGATCCTGTACTTGTAATGTATTTATAGTTCTGCATGACCCAGTACAGCTGTAAAAACTTTGCTTAACACTGAAGTACAGTATCTTACAAATATACGTGTCAGAGCAGTAATCAGAATATAAAGGCGTTTCATACATATTATCACGGAAATAAGTCCAATTGGCAGTTTTCAATCCCATAGTTTATTTCCAATGTAACAAAGAAAGAAGAAGAAGACCTATTTACGAGGGGAAGGCAATCTAACAACCGCTGGGAGTACACAGACAGTACTTATTACCTTGAAATGTACTGCGTTTTCCACTTTATCCCACTCCCCAATGTATGTACGTGTTTCGGTAGTGAGTGAGATATGCCAGAGCCCATTCCTATCCCTCTCCATTTTCCGAACTCTTTATCATTTTTGATTAAAGTTGTCATATATCGCGGATGTCTATGTGCGACTGTATCCACTTACCACCAGGTGGACTGTATACTCGTCTACCGCCTTCTTCCTATAACAAAATAATAATAAATGTTGGTGGGAATAAAGTGATTTATTTTTGTAGTACACTGGACGTTGAGACTGGATTTTTATTACGCATATGCGTTCGGTTTAGAATAGCACCACCCGTCTCTTCCCGCGGGTTTCGTAAAACGCCACTACCGTCCGCCCGCTGCGAGAATGCGTTCCTGACGTCTGTCAGTTGCTCATGACTAGTGATGAGCAATAAGTAACACTATTATTTACTTTTTTCAACCGACCCAAGAAAAGAGTATCATAAGTTTCAATACTTGTTTGTCTGGCGTCTAATTTCTGAATGTATGTAACTAGCGCAAAGGAAATAAAAATGCGATAGTAATATGTATTCGGAAATATTTAATATAAAATACAACAATAAAAGTATTTTGAAAAATAGTTGCGACTGGGTTCAAACAAATTTAATCAGACTCCGATTCGCTTGAGGAGGTGCTGTCTTCGTGATCATCTTCGCCTATATGTATAATTATATTATTATCAATCATAGTAACCATTCTGATATCTCGGTCAAAGTTTTCGAAAATAATATTTCTCGTTTTTTCGACGACCTTCGCCCAGTCATCTCTTGTGACTTTTCCGCAGGCTTCTTTTAATAGGGTCATCATCTTTTTTGTGCCGAATGGCGGAGAAGTATTGTGGCGGGCTGCGTAACCTTTGATTTGAGCCCAGATTAACTCAATCGCATTATACTGTCAATGATATGGAGGAATTCTGAGAACGCGATGACCGTATTCCAGTGCCAGTTCATCTATTTCATATCGCACATTTGCCGGCTTATTGTCTTTAACTAATTTGATCAGTTCTGCTTTTAACATCTGCATATTTACGTCAATGCCGTTTCTTTGTAGCCGAGCCACCAATTCTTCTTTTCTATTGGCTTGGGTAGGTGCTTTCTGTATTTGTACCGAATGATAAGGGCATTATCCATAAATATTACAGAAGGCTCTGGCAGGCCGGGCAACAGCACATTCTGGAACCACTCTTAAAATGTAGCGGCATTCATTTCTTCGTGGTAGTCAGTAGTGGTTTTTGATTCAAATGCCAGTAAGCCATTCTCCACAAAACCGTATTTTGCAGAACCAGCGTGGCATATTATCAGTCGGGCTCCTTTACCCATTGGTACTTTCGACGTCGACGCTGTGTATCATCTGTCCAAGAACGAGAAAGCGTGTGATTGGCGTCCAGCCATGTCTCATCAATGAAAATGACATTATTCCAGTTATCGATTTTATTCGCTGCCCTTAAAAAAGATATTCTTTTTAAAATTATATCATATCCTTCTAAAAGAACTTTTCTTTTGTCTGTTTTTTTATATTGAAAACCAATATCTTTTACAATTTTGGATAAAGCAGTTTTACCTCCCTTAAACAAATCCGCTGCTCTCAAAGATGCCAAAAGCGTTGTCCTGTTAAGATATTCATTCTTCGAATAGTAACCATATATATGATTCCTTATTGCATCGGCGTCAAAGGTATCAATATCTGTCACAGGTTTAGTTCTGCGTTTCTTCTTCGGTGTTCGTAAAATATTTTCTTCCGTGCCAGATGGGCCGAACTTTTCTTTATTAATATTTGTTATCGTTCGTTTGCTAACTCCAAGCGCCTGAGAGACGCGCACTTGTACCCGTTCTATAGGTATCAAGGGTCCACCATTTTGCCTTTCACGCTCAAAGTAATCTTGTAGCTTGATGATTAGCTCACGGGTTTCACTTTTCAATTGTCCACGTTTCGGCATTATTATGCACCAAAAGTACAACACAACACAATGCGAAACACAATCGAAGTCCAATTTAGCGTCGAGGTCAGTATAACAAGCAGGGACAGTCAATTAAACGAAAGCCGGGTCACAAGAAAAAACAGAACGAGAAACACTGGAGAACGTAATCTATGCGCACGAAATGACAACAGACGACTGTTTTAGCGTCACAAAATGGCGGCCCATTACGCCATTTGGGGTTGCTATTTATTACCAGAAATATAAAAGTAGCTACTCATATTACGATACTTGCTTTCGCGCGTTCGGTTTGGGCGCAGATTTATAATATTATTAACTTTATTAGTATATTCTATTATTATCAAATTATTAGAAAGAAAATCGTATTATTTTATAGTATAACGACAGATAACGTTACAATTGCCTAGTATTTTTGGCATATCACTACAAAAATAAACAGTTGACATAGCCTTGTAACAGCGCAGTATAGATTTAAAAAAATATTGTTTTCTTATTTATTTAACATTACATTTAGCGCAAAATTATAACATTTATTGTAAGTTGACATAATGATATAGTTTTAATGATATTATTCGTTAGTAGAGCAAATAAACGATAATAATATTTTTATCGTAAATTCTTCGCCACTTCAAAGTTACATCGTCCATTCTCTCACGACCTGTCAGGAACCCATTGTCTCAGCGGCCAGACAGTAAGGGATATCAATGCAGCTACCACAAGCGCTGTGGAACTACACCACCTCCAAAATAGTGAATTCGTCAACCCGTCTGCCCAGCGTGCCGTTTTAAGGCACAAGACAATGTGCATGAGGAGGTTCTTGTCCAGCAATGGAAAACAACGCACTAATTACCATTACTAGTTTTTATTACAGATATAAATAGACTACGTGTGACAACTAGCTGTCTGCCTTTCGTACTATGTTTATAAATACTCGTACAGATACATTACGAAAACATTGGCCGTCGGCTAATCCGGAAACACTCAAACGCGTTATTCACGTCTATCCAATAAAGTATGCAATTAGAGGTATGGTAATTCATACATGTAGATGAAGCGTTCGGGTGTCTCCGGATTAGCCGATAGCCAATGTTTTCGTAATGTATCTGTACAATCGAGAGCTCATTATAAAGCAGACGACGTTTATTTGCAGCTCGAAGTCCGGTATTTTCTCACCTAAACGCGTCGCTGCAAGGAATTACTACGATACGCGCTTTTGGTGCACAAGAGGCGCTCATAAGGGAATTTGACAACCACCAAGATCTGCATAATTCTGCTTGGTAAGAACGCAAATTGTTTTTCTTCTCTTTTAGTACTACTACTGACGTTTCTTTTTCGAAATTTACGTTCTTTCCAGATTCCAGTGGAAAAAGGAGTGATAAGATAATGTTAATTCTAAATCTGTAAAGACAGGCACCACATGTGTCCGTCATACTTGACTGATGTTAGAATAAACTTAGATGTTAATGGGCGACGGCTGCCGCTTTTCATCGGGCAGATTGTCTGTTTGTTTGCCACGTTACTAATATAACAAGCTGTTATAAAGTGAAGAGTGTAAGGTTGTGTGTGTGGTGGCGACGTCCAGCAGTGGGAGGGAACACATAGGCGGATGCTGTGTTATATTAAAAACTAAGTGCAAATGTTTCTATGATAATTATTAATAGGAAATAACGAAATTTGTCTTCAAACTATAGGACACATTTCTATCCAGTCGAAATGAAATGCATAAATGAATTTGGGTCTCTCGATTAAGTTCTTGTATGGGCTAAATCCGTTCTATAGTTCCAAAATTAAGACAGTTTAAACTTAAAAAAAAACGATCAAACGTACAAACTATATGCTTCTATATACAAAACAATGTGTTGCTATATACAAAACAATTCTATATACAAACGATATACAAAACTTTTGTTTAAACATGTTTTTGTAAAACGTATAAAAACATCGAAGTCCACCTTCCCAATTGCCACGGAATAACAGAATTGTGTATGCAAAATTTTGGTGAAAAGGTAACTGTTTCTCTTGTTTTCTATATCTAAGATCAATAACATGATGTTTTACACGTGCGATGTTCCATTTGCCAACATTTTCTTTTGTAACGATCTTTTAATGTCAACTTATTAAACCTGTAATAATTTCAGGTACTTGTTCATCGCGAGCTCACGCGCGTTCGGGTTCTGGTTGGACTTGGTGTGTGTTGTGTACATCGGAATTGTCACTTTGAGCTTCCTTGTCTTTGGAAAAGGTATGTTCATATTCGTAACTGCCATACCCGCGATACAAGTATATCCAACAGTGGGTGCAACAGAAACTTTGTGTATAGTATTTGCAATTCACGAGTGCGTATCTGTGTTGCTTTAGTGGTAAGCATCTGTATGAGTAAAATCAGATCTTATATCCGTCACAATATGCTTTTAAATACATTAACGAGAAAGTTATTGACAAACAAGACGACGCGCGCTCATGACTTCTAAAAACTATACCTACCTTAAGTCAATTTTGGATAAAGAATTCATAAAAACCACCGATTACGTATTGTTTTATGGTAGTTTATATTTCATTACACGCAAATTTATTCATATTTTCTTAGTTCTCAAACATCCTCGTCAAAATGAACACATGTTATTTGTTCGTATGTATTTTATAATTGCACACCGCCTACTTATTTATTTATTCACTGCTTATTTATTCACTTTATGCATTGGCACTTTAAATTCATAAATTTTTGTCTTATAATTATATCAGTGAAAACTTATAAATGGCTCACGTGTTTTAACTTACGCCTCTTACTTCTTGTTGTTAATGGTCAATAGTGTCTAAAATAAAGTAATTTATATCTTGGTATTCTTCAATATTTGACAGAGGAGTATGGCGGCAACGTGGGTCTGGCCATAACGCAAGCGATGGGCCTGACGGGCATGTTCCAGTGGGGCATGCGCCAGTCCACCGAGCTCGAGAACCAGATGACCAGCGTCGAGAGGTAATTAATATTCGATTTCGAAGCCTTGAACAAATTCCTTTTTTTGATGAAAAAGGTTCTCCTAATTGTGAGACTTTTGGGAAATTAGAGGACTTTCAACATTTGTTAGGGGAATGTGATAGTAACAGCTATAAAAGAATGTTCACATTGACTAAATTTAATATCAACATTCTCGATATTGGTATTTTATCAAAGCATCTTTAGATGAAGCTAGGTTGTATAATTATATATGTGGGAATTGTATGTGTGGGAATGCAAAAGCATAGGATGCGATGGATGGGACTGACATGTCTACTCAATGAGGACAAGTCACTGTTAAAAATTTAGAATAAAAAACATTTCCGTAACGAAGTGGTGAGCTCAGCTAGTAATCTATAACCTATTCCATCGTTTCTCAACCTGGAAATTGTCATGTCATCACAGGCGGTCGCATTTGGTTAGAAAAAAGCTTTTACTTATTTCATTAATTAATTATTTACAATTAAATGTTAAGCGATGAGAAACATAATTGGGACGTAGTTGTTAATAGGAGAGGCTCGTGAGGTTATTTACTTTATTTATCGTGAGGTTATTTAGGGTCGCAACACTAAGAACGTAGAGAAACGACGATCTACATACATATAAACTTAGGCCGTCGACAGATTACCCATTTGACATATGTCAGATTAATGTAACCAGTGATGTGACTATAGAAAATCGTAGCAGTAGCGTTAAAATACTTTTATGAACAGATATTGATAATACTTTCGTAATGATAATAATATTTAGAATAGGGAATATGGAAATGAAAAAAATGCCATTATCGTTAAAATATGTTTTATTGAATATTTTACACTATTGTGAATCAGAATCACGTGAACTACTGCTATCGTCGTCGCTATCAGTTACTTGAATAATTATTTCATTGTCAATTATGGAATCAATCCAAAGTCGTGCAAATTATTTTTCTTGCTTTTTTCAGCTACTTTTCTTTTGAGTATTATGTAAAATCATTCCATAACATTTTTTTCTCTTGTCAGTTTTCTTGTATTCAAAGCCAACCTCCTTTATCGACATCAAAAGCATTCTTCTATTCCGAAAATCATTTCTTGAATAATAATCGTAAATATGATTTCTGATAGCGTCTGCATCAAAATTGTCAACATCCATCATGTATTTGTTCTTCTCTTTGTCTTTGGTGCCCGTAACACATTTTCCTCTCTTTCACATGAGCCGAATTTTTCTTTATTGATGTTGAAAAGTGTTTTATATTGATTCCAAGCGCCTGAGAAACGCGCTCTTGTATTTGGGTGACAAGCACCAAAGGTTTGCCATATTGCGACTCACGCTCGAAATAGTCCTGTAATTTAATTATAATCTCGCCGCATTGGCTATTTAAAGTTTGTCCACGTTTCAGGATTGTTATGCACTAAAATAACACGTCCAAAGTACATACAGAATGCAATTTCGCGCTAAAATCAACCTAATAAGCAGGAACAACAAACAGAAGATAGCCGGGTCACAAAAAAGAACAACCACAACAGCAAATACTGAGGGAACGTATTCTGTGCGCACGAGTACGAATGACGGACGACTGATTGACTGACTCTTAAAATAAAAATAGCGTAATAGCGTAATAGACATAAAATAGCGGTGCTAGTGCAGGTTGGAGTGGTGACGATAGTTAAGCCCAGTGATACCAGTGATAATTTTTAATTATTTTGTGTCGTGACAAATAAACGTTACATTCATTTATTCATTCAAATGAACAATAAGTTACGACAAAAAAACTATTATAAAAGCTGGTACCGTCGATTCGACTCCCGATACTGAACAACCTATATTCAGCCTGTGTTATTTCAATGACCCGTATAAATATTTTCACCCTCAGGATACAAGAATACTCAGAAATAGAACCGGAACCGCCGCTACAGTCGCCTCCCGAAAAGAAACCGCCAATGTCGTGGCCCGAAGCCGGCTGCATAGAGTTCAGACACGTGAACCTCTACTACTCTCTGGACGAACCGCCCGTACTTCGCGATCTCACTTTAGAGATACGATCCAAGGAGAAAGTTGGCATCGTGGGTCGTACTGGAGCCGGGAAATCTTCGCTCATCAATGCATTATTCAGGTAAGAAACATACAGCTAACAATGGATGTTTCATATTGTTGCCTTTTCACGAAAGAAACCGCCGACGTCATGGTCCAAAGCCGTACAGCGCGAATACGTGTACCTGTATTACTCGCTGGACGAGCCGCCAGTTTTGCGCGATCGCACCTTGGAGATACGGCCCAAGGAGAAAGTTTCGCATCGTGAGGCGTACTGGAGCCGGGAAAACATCGCTTATCAATGGCACTGTTCCGGTAGTTGTTACCAACACTGCTACAATACAGCCAACAATGGCAATGAAGGAAGAGAATCTAAGGACTAAGGGCGTAACTAACTGTTATATCGTCCACTGCCAGACATGGGCCTCCTCATGCACAACACAATTTGCACATCCAGGGTCGGGGCACCCTGGATAAAATTGTTTGCTTTACCCCCCTCCCTGGATAAAATTATTTGCTTTTCCTCCCACCCTGGATAGAATTATTTGCTTTCCCCCCACCCTGGGTAAAATTGTTTGCTTTCCTCCCACCCTGGATAAAATTGTTAGCTTTAATGGATAAAATTGTTTGCTTTTCCCCCCCCACCCTGGATAAAATTGTTAGTTTTACCCCCACCCTGGATAAAATTATTTGCTTTCCCCCCACCCTGGATAAAATTGTTTGCTTTTCCCCCCACCCTGGATAAAATTGTTAGCTTTACCCCCACCCTGGATAAAATTATTTGCTTTCCCCCCACCCTGGATAAAATTGTTAGCTTTACCCCCCCACCCTGGATAAAATTGTTTGCTTTTCCCCCCACCCTGGATAAAATTGTTTGCTTTTCCCCCCACCCTGGATAAAATTGTTAGCTTTACCCCCACCCTGGATAAAATTATTTGCTTTCCCCCCACCCTGGATAAAATTGTTTGCTTTTCCTCCCACCCTGGATAAAATTTTTAGCTTTACCCCCACTCTGGATAAAATTGTTAGCTTTTCCCCCACCCTGGATAAAATTGTTTGCTTTTCCGCCCACCCTGGATAAAATTGTTTGCTTTTCCGCCCACCCTGGATAAAATTGTTTGCTTTTCCCCCCCACCCTGGATAAAATTGTTTGCTTTTCCCCCCACCCTGGATAAAATTGTTTGCTTTTCCGCCCACCCTGGATCAAATTGTTAGCTTTATCCCCCACCCTGGATAAAATTATTTGCTTTCCCCCCACCCTGGATAAAATTGTTAGCTTTTCCCCCCACCCTGGATAAAATTGTTTGCTTTTCCCCCCACCCTGGATAAAATCCTGACTACGCCCTTGAGCCTACCAAATTGCTTAGACTTCGAAAACAGTGCTTACAGTTAGCACGACGAGACCCAGCATATACATCAAATAGATCTACAATGTGAAGATCACGTTGACGTAAGGTACTTTAATGTAAGTACCTAATAAGTTACACTTTACTGTACATACCTTTACATACTGGAGGGTAGATTTTTAAGTGGGCTGTAATTTTGAGACTATTTATTATTTTGATTAATTGCCGCAGCCGTACAATAATAAAGCTTCACTGACCTGAAAGCTGTCTGGTGCACCGAAGTCTTCTGCCGGCGCCGGCCCTAGTTTCTCCTGTGTTGGCACTTAAAGACACTAATGCACACACAATAAGGAATTTGGCGTAAAAATAGAAGATTGAATATAGCGTTGCAGGAAATTATATTTTAATTATATTAGCGGTAATTTATGTAACTTTCCGGTAGGAAGTTTTGCGTATGTTGTAGTAGCGAACGTCTCAGCGATACTTACGCGATGCAACTGGCGCGTCGCCGTTCACAACGACATCTGTCTATTCTTTACCACTTCATTGAGACCTGCTAAGAAATCAATGAAGCTGGTTCTTGACAAGCGGCGGCAATCAATCGCTAGTCCACATACCCTGTAGCGTCATCGCCATTCGACTGTCTTAAAGATCTGAAAATAATGATATTTAATACATTACCTAAATATCATGCATATTATAAATAACCCATATTAATTACAAAACTACGAATTAACTAGATATTTCTTTGTACTTTTCATAGAAATCCAAACAACCTACAAACCTTGTTGTATTCTTAAAATTAAGCATTTGATAAAGTACATTTCATTTTAACAAATATAGAATTAAATTATTTGTTTTATATACTTACACAAAGTTTTCACGTTTCTGATCTCAGCTGAGTAAAAGTCCGGATTGCAAATAAAGAAAGAACCATGCGTCATTTTGGCCGATATATCAAACAAAAACCACAGGAATATCAAATGAACGCTTATAATACAACCTTAAATTTTTATTATGGCAACAAGACCCTAATGTATTGGGAAAATGAGACGTCTGCCTTACAACTATCTCAAAAATGTATAAGGGAGAGACGATAGGGAGAGAGAGCACCAGCGGAAGCACAGTCGGTCTAGGTGTAGGGAGAGACACGGTTGAGCGGACTTTTCTATCCACGGTGTCTAATTTGGTCTGAGACCATCTGAGCGCGTCAGAGGACATGACCAAGCCGTTATAGGTCCACGATCTTATTAGGGTCCAATTTTTACTATTATTTTTTTATTTACCAAGTACCATTTTTATAGATACCTTAATCTGGGAAACAAAATATTTATTTATGGTAACTATAGGTTATGGTCAATAAGTTGACATAAATATATATTACAATTGTATTGGTGGTCAGGCCAGGATTCATACAAAAGTACCCATTATTCTTTGCAACCATAAAATAATCTACTTTCGGCAAATTTGCACTATCAGCTTCAATAAAACCACTTTCTATTTTGTGTAGAGCAAGAACAATGAATAAAATCAATTATCAGATCTAACTTTCAGCGTTCAAAGAGTACGCAACGCCGAAAAATTGTTGGTTAGGTTAATATTTATAGTGTTGTGTCGTCACGCGGTAGTCACTCACGGCTTTCCGCGTTTCGGATCTTATAAATACAGATAAAAATCTTTATATTTCGTTATAATACAAGAACGTATTTTATAATTATTGTTGGCTTATTAGCTACGTTGCCCAATATTTTTTATTAGTATTATTTAATATCTATTATTATTATTATATCTGTCAAATAAGCAATTCTCCAAGTGGTCGTTTATCGTTATTTGCAGGCTAGCAACAATCGAGGGTGAAATTATAATCGATGGTCGTGAAACTTCTAAGCTTGGTCTACACGAGCTCCGCAGTCAAATCTCCATCATCCCGCAGGAGCCTGTGCTGTTCTCCGGCAGCATGAGACACAACCTCGACCCTTTCGACGAGTATCCGGACCAGGTGTTGTGGAGGGCACTTGAGGAGGTAATAATTGTCTTTCATGTTTACAGGTATATTTTCATATTTACATTTTATTTATTTCATTTTCATAACACATTCGCTCAATAACTGCATTCTGGGCTCTTTTGACTTTTTGTATATTGAATACGATTCTCGTATACGACCAAACTTCATAAGGTTCTCGCTTGCAACGTTCGCATGATGATAAAAACTCGATAATAACAGTGATCACACGATGATAATAGTTGTTTATACTAGGCAAGCATATTCCTCATCGATTTTCTCTTCTGCATTCGTTCGAGAATCTCTCCTTGTGTAAATGAGCTGTTAGAGTGAGAGTGATGCTATCTGAATAAACAAGCTGTTAAAATGTGTGGTCAGGTGGAACTAAAAGAAGCCGTGATGGAGTTGCCGGCGGGGCTGAGCTCACGCATTTCTGAGGGTGGCGGAAACTTCTCTGTGGGGCAGCGGCAGCTGGTGTGCTTGGCGAGGGCCATAGTGCGCCGCAACCGCCTGCTCGTGCTAGACGAGGCCACCGCCAACGTCGACCCGCAGTGAGTAGTTGTAAAAACGAGCGTTGAGCGCTCAACGCTCGACGCGCTGAGTGAGCGCTAATGAACTTTTAAGACTAACCATTCCCCGGTACAAGAGTACCGGGTTCTGGATTTTAGGGAGCTCTGTTTTAAGGAGCTATAATAGTCAGTCCGTAAAGATCACATCTGTACATATAATAAAATCGCAACAGAGCCGTGTCTGTACATAAAATATTTAAAAACATTGTTGCAGTGTTCTCTACAAACGATGCAGAACCCAAATAAGCCAATTTTATTTTTTTTGTGTCTGTCTGTCTATCTGAACGCGCATCACGAAAATTCCACTGGGCGGATCTTAATGAAACTTGGCACAGTTATAGCCGACACAGCGGGGTTAAAATTTAGAGTACCTACTTTTTATTGAGATAAATTATGAAGTTCCTACTGGAATCACAATTTCAACGAAGGAAGTCGCTGGCCTAATTACTAATAACAGATTTTTATTACGAAATGTTGAGAGTAAATTTTAATATGAATGTTTTGTTTTAGAACGGACGCGTTAATTCAAGCGACAATACGAAATAAATTCGCAGAATGCACAGTGCTTACGATCGCTCACCGTTTGCACACTGTTATGGATTCAGATAAGGTAAAAAAATTGTTAATTTTTAATGTTATCATGGTTGATTTTTGTCCTTTTTAATCACTCCGCTACTATGGATACTAAATAAGTTATGAAGTTCACTCTTCTTATAAATAGTATTAGTTCATTATTAGTTTTTAATTAGTTCAGTTAGGTTATTAGTTCACTCTTTTAGAAGTGGTGTAGTTTTTCAGGGCATGTGATAGCGGCTGTGAAGCCGTGAAGCCCGGCGAACAGGCTTAAAACGCAAATGTGGATGGTTTTCACGGACTTCTCGGCGTTCACTGCTTGTTTTCCGACTGGGAAGCAAGCCGCGAATGCGCCGTGCACCCAGACTGCGATCGATCGACGTGGATCGATGACATCGACCGTTCAGATCGAATCGGTGTGGGTCGACGTAGATTGATATTTTCATTCGATGTTCATCGACTCATCCACGGAATCCGTTTGAAAATGTATAAATCTATATATGGACTCTTCGATTCGTGCAGAGGCATCGATTGTGTGTTTGAGGTGACTGGTCGACATCGACCGCAGTCTAGATGCACCTTTAGTCGCCTTTACGACACCCACTGTAAGAGACAGGGTGGTGCTAAAGCCAGCCGACACCCGTTTAGCAATTGTCTATTTGACGCAATTAAAATACATTACTTAATAACAAATATTAATAATAAATATTGTTATGAAGTATAAATGAATCAATTAATAATAAATAAATCAATTAGTAATAACAAATAATAATAATATTGTTAATTTTAATAATAAAATATTTAAATAGAATAATAAATATTAAACAAAATAATGAATAAAATAATAATTTGAAAATGAATAAGAGATACGACAGAAATTGTTTAAAATATAACTCATTGTAATTTCACTGTCACTTGCTGTTTGGAAATAAAGGCTTTATTTATTTATTTGACTCAATTTGTATGTGGGGCAGGTGTTGGTGATGGACGCGGGCCGCATGGTGGAGTTCGAGCACCCGCATGTGCTGCTGCAGAAGAGCGGCGGCGTGCTACGCGGCATGGTCGACCAGACCGGCCGCAACATGGCCGACACGCTCGCCAGGCAGGCGTACCAGGTACCTCATGCACTCATCATTGTTAATTACTAGCAGTGCTCGCGACTTGGGGCCGGATCAAACGCGTCTAACGCCCTGGCCATTACCGACTCATAGACTAACTGCGAGGCTCAACTAGTTGAACCGTGGGGAATTTGTAACGTCAGCTCAATCTCAACGGAAAAACGTTGATTTTTTTTTTACCAGGGGCACAATTGTAATATAAAAATAACTATTATAATTTCCTAGTTTGTATTTTTACCAATGGCACAACTGAAAGCTAAAAATAAACATCTAAAAAATCCTTGTAATAAGAAGACAACACATCGTGTTGTTCTGCTGACACTGCTGGTTGAGTGGTTGCAGTTGGTCCGTGGGTCGGAAACGTCTTTGACGATCTAAAGGGGAATGCCCATCTTTTATTGTTATTTTGGCATAATAATCTGGAACAAAAATAAATTTGATCCTTAATATTATCTCCAACGTTAATAAATAAAGTAAACAAAAATAAATTGATCTCTTGGTATTATTTAATAGTTCAATATTTAATAGGTATAGTTCATGGCTTGGTTTTGACACTGATGCACTATCCTCAATTAAATTTGTATGCAAGAAATGTGGAGGCAGATCTGCTTAGAACCTTCTTTATTCCATATGCTCGTACAAACATTGTATTTAATTCGCCAATTCGTCGTACGTGTAAAGAATTTAACGATCTGGCTGCATCCAATAAAAATCTAGATATATTCTATGAATCAATAACCCGATTCCGTAATCAAGCACATAAATGTTTAAGGAGACTTCATAAGCTCCTATATTCACACTCGTTCACAAACCTCCGTATTAGTACAATACATATTATATAATAATTATGTTGCCTGTGTTGGTATGTTATACTCAAACCATGTTTTAGTTTAAATAATAAATAAGTGTTATAAAATGTAACATTCTGTTTGTGCGACTTATAGTTTTTATTTTGCACTTATTTTTATATCGACTTATTTTGCAAAAATGCATTTTTTTTAAATAAAGATGGGAGAACGCTGTAAGAAACAAATCATTTTGTTATATTTTCGTACGTAATCAATCATTAATCATTGATTAATGATTGATTACGTACGAAAATATTGATTAATAATCAATCAATCAAAAATTTAAGTTTTATTTTTATTTCATTATACTCTTATTTTAACATTTATATTTCGTCACAGTATTAATACTAATATGTAACACAGCAGTTATGCCATCAAAATCGGTCAATACGACATACATTGCAAGCACAATTATTTATAATCTGTGACAATGACACATTGCAATGCACTACAGAGTAATAATGATAGATAACTTTATTGCATTGTAGTTTTTTTTCATGTAATATTTACTTTGGTGCAGGTTCCTTAATAAACAGGCCAAAAAAGCGGCATTCCCCTTTGGTACATTCTTTTTTGTCTTCATGACTCAAACAATCGCAGCATGATTATTTAGATTGTCAGAGAGCAATACGTTTTGGAACAGCTTAACTTAGTTATTAATTATATAATTTTCAAAAATATCTCAATCACTATATTGATGGGCCTAAATTGAAATTCTTAACTTGAATCAACGATACTATAAAGTTATGAAATATTTATTTACTTACATTAAATTGTCATATAAGCCTTTTGTACTTCTTTAAAATCCCGAAATATTTAAAAAATATTTTTCATCATAATAATTTTCATAATAAAAATCATTTTTTTTAAGACTGATTGATCTATTTACCTACATACCGTGCAAAAGGTCCCGGGTTTAATTCTCGGGATATACAATTCATTTATACACAAAATTTTGTTTCGGTTCTGGGTGGTGTTCATCTTTGTACCACGACACGAGGAAGCCTAGCATGGGATCATTGGGTGTAGCGTTGTATATCTACAGGTTAATTGACATATATATAGTTTCATTTTCATATATGTAGTTGTATAGCGTTTATTTATTCATATGACATTGAAACTAAAAAAACAGAAAAATACTAGATTTATATTGTAGCTTTTAGCCGAACGGTTCGGTCAAGAACCGATTGTCGTTCGCGACCAAACTACATACAATTGTCGCCTACAACTGTTCACATGACGATAAAAACTAGATAACATGGATAACAGTGATCATATGATGATAACAATGATATGATAGCTTTTGGGCGATGTTCGAGAAACTCACCTTGTGTAAATGAGCCATTATACGTAGGACTCAATATGTGCTCGTTTCACTAATATAAATAGCTACATTTTATGACTTTGTTGTTTACAGGCATATGAAAGAAGGCTATCGTGTACAATACCGCCGCCAGGCAGGTCCGGCTGACGCGTTCAAATGTTACTGCAATTGGCTATGTACAAACGTTCCTATACAAATGTTCACACTTTACGCAAATCAATATTTTGTTGTGTTGAACGTTCGCCTGTGAACATTAAATAATTATTTGTTCAATTAGTGATTTGAAAGTGTTGTGTAAATGTCACAAAGCAATCCCATGTTATTGTTACGGGCAACAGAATTGCATAATATTGTGCTCTTGCATATTGTGTATAGATTTTTAAGAATAGAGCAATTTTAAATATGAATTTTATAAACGACAAGTGAGAACTATTTTATTTTCAAATGAGATTGTTTTTGCGGCGTTTTATTATTTTTCATGTAGTTACTCTTACACCTCGAATTATTTTATACAGATACAATCTGATTGTGTTGTACTTATTATTTTTATGTGTAATCTATTTGGTCTGCAATGTTTCGAGCTTAGCGTAATGTAGTCGCTACTGACTACTGACAGGTGCTACTTGGTTATAGCCTTGTTTATAAGCTAAGGCTGAATGTTATTTTCATTTGTATATTATATATGATGTATTCCACATTCTCAGGGATCTTTAAATATGTGATGAACTGTACTTAGTTGTATTCAAAATACTTAAATGTGAAATCTACAGTTATGTATAATGCACTTAGTGTATTATAAGAATTTAGTGAATGTTAAATTCTGTAACAATAAATGATTTTTATTTCGTGATATTTTCGATCTATTTTTATTTGTGTGATAATGTAATAGACTAAAATATTAATTATTATTGCTATTATAATATACGAAGACCAATTTATAAAGCACTAAGGATCTGTTAGATTATAAACAAAAAATACTGGTATTGGCAATAAAATGGTTTATTTTCATATCAAAATTATTTATTAAATTTTATAATTCCTTTCCACCTAATACTGTCCTTACTTCAAGACAAAGAGATTAAAGAAATAAGTTATGTAACACTTGTTTATAACAATTTTTAATGCATGCAGCACACAATACAAAATGTTTTTACGGAATGTGACAAACTCGAAATAATACTTATTATATAACACTAACATTATTTTTTTGAATAAATCAACATATATCTTTACACCTAGTAAATACGACACAGCGTACGTAGTAAGCATAACATAAAAAAAGTAGAAAATAGTTTTTTTTTTCTAATACTTCCCCAAACTTGTTTTTATCACAGTCCCCTCTAGCAGCCCGCTCGCTCGTCGCGATCGCTTCACACAACCCATACACAAAATATAATATAATAAAAGAATTACAAGATCTATGTAGAAACATTACTGTGCGTCATATAGCAGTGTATGTAGATTCTTTTAATGAAACCAGTAAGTACTAAAAACTAGGCTATAATAAACGTGGGGATTCCAAGCAAAAAAAAAAGACCAAATATCGCGATTTCTATTTTCAAAGTTAAGTGGGAAAATGTCCGATTAGGAATCCATAGCCACCATCGGACCGCAAAAATCTCACTTAATTTAAAATTTTACATGAAAAAGAAAATTATACAAATTATAGGCCGTTTTTTGAAATTCTTTGCAGTGCTGATATGTAAATGTTAAGTAGAACTTTTTTTAAAAGTGATTGTTTTAAGCTAAACCTAACTTATTTTTAAGAAACTAGATTTTTCAACAACTGCACAAGAAAAAAAATGTATTTTTTTTAATGGACGAAGGTTGCAAACGAGCATATAGTCCACCTGATGGTAAGTGGATACTGTCGCCCATAGACATCCGCAATACATGCCAACATTAGTTCAAAATGACAACGTTGGTACGCCCCCGGATTCGCTGCCTACCTTTGGAGTTACGTAACCCTTCTAGTTTCATAATCTGTTTTTAACTCAATAACTTGGGATTTTTTTGCTGTCTAAAATTAAACCGTGACCAATACAATACCATAGACATTTATCATCATACAATTTATGAATTACTATTTTTTTTCCATCTACTGTCCGTTGCGCGATACACGAGACGCGACCAACATAAGCATAAATAAAATAAATAAACGCGACTTAAACATAAAATTGTCATGAAAATTAAAAGTTTCCCTTTGGCACTATAAAGAGAAAGATAATCAGCCGAAACCAAGAGAAGATGCTGAGATCTTTGAAAACTGTATATTAACTGCCCTATCTATTCATATTAGCGATATAATGTGATTACAAGTAATATAAAACTATAATTTATTCACAGTCTTCGTTCTGATTGACAGCGCAGGCGCATCTCGCGTGACATAATGTCTATTATATAATATATTGTTTTTTACACTTTTGTCCGCGCTCCAATGTCAACCACACAACACAATAGTTGCCATCTCATAACACAATATTTTAACGAGATTTTCTCGTCTCCTTGGTTCCAAATATAATAAGTTTTTTTAGTGAAGATAGTTCAAACTAGAGCCGTCAGACTGCCCGAGCGAGACTTCTTATTTTCCGCCGATTCGGATACGTTAATTTTCACCTGCAACAAAATATTAGAAAGTTATAATAATGTTATTTATATTTATTTTTTTATAATTTATTATACTGGATTTATTGGGAAAATTAGTCAATTTCATTAAAATGTTTATTCTGTTCATGTAACAATTACTCTTTCTCGTATTGTCCTTTACCGCGCATGCTACTAAATAAACCCCTAAGAACTAATTTACTGAACTACTGAACTACTGACCGCTAATTTAAACCTACAATAAATTCAAATTCGCCCCAAATGTCAATTGCCTGCGCTTCAGACTCGTTTGCTCGTCCGCTAAAGCCTTCAGTGTCAGTACTAGGTCGTGTATTTTAGTGATCTCGTAGCGACATACAAATTTAAACTATGTACGTTGGAAATAAAGCTCACTATTAAGATAAACAACGTCCAATCAGGAATTAGTGTTAATAAAGCATTGGCCAAGCGAGCGTTCACACGATTACAAACTTTTTCGTTTCGTAAACGATTTATTAGGGTGATTTTATAGTTAATTTTCTTTATTCTAACTGTATGAATAGGTTTGTTATAGGACAATATACCTCCGGTCATTTATTAATTTTACTGCCCAAACGCATTTTCACGCATTCAAATATTTATCAAGCTACTCATTTCAAGATTTGTTACTCCTGGTTTAAATTTTTATACTGTTTATATTTTTTTATCGCCCAATCTGTGAAACACACATTTGTTTTTTCGTATTGACCGACACTAATATATTACTGCCCCAATAAATCGTAGCTATTTGTATTTGTGCGAATACTGGATTGACCGAGGCTGTACATTTGTGCTACCTGCCGTTGGTCTGCTGCGTCCGGCGGCGGTGGCACCGGCAACGTGAGCCGCAGCGCCGTCCAGAACTCGCGCTCGTGCACGTGCCGCCACGGCACCAGCCGCGTGTGCCGCACCAAGCTCACCAGGCTCTCGCCGGACTCCTTCGCCTCACGCTTCAGCTTCGGCAGGTCCTGGGCCCAATAACATTCAATAAGTAAATAAAAGCTATCGTGGTATATAGGTGCCGTAGGTGACGAATCGGTAGAATGACATGCGTTGTTTGTATATACACACGGTATTATTAATAAAAGTCATAAAAATTTACCGAAATGAATGAAAAAACTTATAATATGGGGTTATAAATACTTTTACATTGTAAAATTTAACAATACTTGTTTCAATGCCTCCCCGCACCCCGATAACCCTACCGTCTTAGTACAAAAGAAACATAAAAAGTTCCTAATAGGCTTCCGAGGACAAAGGGTGCTTCTTTGGAGTATTGTGTTAAAGGCTGATAATGAACTAGAAGAATTATACCTGACCATACGAAATAAAAAAAACATGGGTTAAATTAGGATTTATGAGGCAATTTTCGAGAAAATAAAATAGTTTCAGACTAACCGCATGTTGTTTAGCGTTACTTCAAACTTATTTACTTTACAGATCGACTTCTAATAATTATTTATATTGTATATTTTATTTATTTAATTATCAAATTTTATTGCACATTATCGTACAAAATTAGAGTTTAACATCCCTTAATTAAGGAATTTTACCAACTAAATTTTGAGATGAGAGGTATGTAATGTAAGAGGATCGAGTTTCAGAGCATGACTGCCTGCGCGCCGAAAGAGTTTGGATAGAAAATCTTAAACTCAGAAAATATTAAGAAATAATCGTGTATGTTAGTGCATACCTGCAATAGAACGACGACGGGCGGCTTGGGCAGCGCGCGCAGCTGGCGCAGCGCCACGAGCAGCTGCTGCGGCGTGTACTGCGCGGGCGACACCACCGCTACTATGGACCGGCAGCGGGACGCCTCCAACACTATCTCGTTGTACCCTGCACAATACATGCGCAATTATAGTGTCTAATTATTTTTGAGGGAGACTGTGCATGCTGCAATCCCATAGCAGCTGGGCGAACTAAATTCATTTAATTCGCCCAGAGTAGAGCTCAGTTATTTTATAGAATAGATGGCAGATGATGGTAAATGGTCACCGTCACCCAAACACCACGGCACATGCGGGTGAGCTGCCGACTTTAAAGAGTTCTCTTCACAGCTCTCTTGAAGAGCCCAATGTCGTAGCATAACGGAAACCCTCAGCTGGCAGCTCATTTCAGTTTGGAGTTCGCGTTATGAAATGTTTTTTATGATTTTAATGATTTATTAAATGCTTTCATATGGTATATTATACAATGTGAAGCTTCTAAATGTGCCCATTTATTGGCATCTTGGCCCAATTTTGGCTGTGGCGTGTAATTGAGCAAATCGAATACTTACACGTATCGGGTTGCGTGGATAACGTGAGTGTGTGCACGCGGTAGTTGTAGCGCAGCGCCAGAGTGGGCACCAGCGCGCCGCGAACTAACTCGCCGTCCACCACCGTCCAGCACACTAACACGTCGAATTCCTTCTCTAGCACTGCAACAGACAATCGTCGTCAATACAAACTTTTCATACACTTCAAACAAGAAAAAATGGTATAATGTGTGCACCCAAACAAAAGACGGTAAATCCAGATACCAGATGGGCGGTATTGAAGTTATGAGCAGATTTGGAAACCACAACAGATACTGACCATAGAACGTAATGAAAACTACAGGTTAGATAAGCATTACTCAGAGAAAAAAAAATGAAAAAAAAATTGAGTAAATTGAACATTAGTTTTGGTTTATAAAACAGTTCCACTTTAATGTAAATTAATTACATGCTATTAAAATTTAAGATATGAAAAACTTAGCTATTTAAAAAAAATAGGTTGTTTGATAGCTTAAAATCCTACCGTCTAGGAACAAAACAAGTATGATTTTTCGATAGCACGCAAGAAAATACGTGCTTTAAAAAATCTTGAGCCATGTCGAGCTTCAAATTTTGTTAATCAGTGTTATCATTATTACCTCTAGCCCTGTGGTGCGCGTTGTGTGTGCGGGCGCGGGCGTGCCGCGCGGCCAGCAGCAGCTGCGGCGTGTACCGGCGGTGCACGACGGCCGCCGACAGTGCCACCAGGACGACCACCGCGCCGCCCGGCACCAGCGCGCGCCACGGCACCGCACCGCCCTCGCGCCACGACACGTCCTCGCGCCACACGCCACCGTCTGTATAACAAAACAAATGACAGACTTCAATCAGAATGAAACCAAACCACAATCATACTTTTTTCATAATAAAGAATTTTGTGATACAAAACTAAAATATAGTACATATTATTTAAACCAAAACTCCTATCGAACTTAAATTAAGACCTCGGAAATCATATATTGTACTTTATTACAATTGGTGTATTTTGTTTTTATAAGCAATTGACCGGCTTTAATCAGAATGAATCCAAACCCACTAACGTGGCACAGAAATAGTGCAAAACCTTGAAATACGTCAACTAATATAAAATATATATTTAAACCGTTCTAAAGAAAACTATTTTTTTAGGGAATAACCGAGCCATATAAATATAAAATGTTAACTTAGTAATATACATTATTTATGCAAAACTTCAGATGTAACAATGTTGTTTAGTTTTATAAATTATATATAGCCCTTAGGGGAGGGGCGTGGCTGTACTATCTGAATTTTAAACACGACAACGTTAGAAACCTATTGTACAAAATAAAAATGATGGGATTTAAATAAAATAAAAGTTAGAAACATGTAAAGTTTTGTTGTTGTCTAAAACGTTCGTAGCGCTCATTACTCAGTACAAGACAAGAACTTCAGGATTTTTAGGATTTTGCGGCCGGACTTTGCAACTGTCAGGATTTTTCGATTATGCAATAAAATACAAAAACATGATTATATTTTTTTATTTAAACAAAATCTTATCCTCCTTAGCTTAATCAATAATCTTAAACATAAAATATAATAATAGCTTTGTTCGCGGTAAGGATTCAGAACTAATTCGGAACTAGTACTGAACTAATTTGGAATCGTAGTAGAGCGCATGCTCGGTTATAGACCGATTCGTGATTTTTATTTCCGCGAACGATTTCGGAACCAAACTGCGTACGATCTACTGTCATCGGCAGTGTTACCAACTCTCAAAAATATTTATCCCTAAAGCTTAAGTCAAAAACCCCCAAAATCGCCCCAATTACTTAGAAATCCCTCTAAAAAAATATATAATAAAAGAAAAAATATATTTTACAAAAATGCAATGAAATTTCTTTACCTTTTAAATCTGGATCTGTTTCCCAAATCTACGTGTACTTCTGACTGTACATTTTATTATTTTTAGTTTCTTTAGGCATCATTAACAAATTGCTTGTCGGCACAGCAGTACAACAACAAAATCGAATTAAACAAGTAAACAATAATCAACGTACATATGTATAGGCACATAGGCCTATACATAGGCACAATAACCACCAGTCACCACAGAGTAGTTGTAATATATTTGTACTAGATGTCGTTAAGTCGCTAGGTCAACAAATAAATATGATTAGCTATTATAGTTTGGATTGTCCCAGGGCCTATACTTTCACATAATATATGAAAAATATATATTCAAAAAAATATATGAAGAGTCAAAAAATCCGCAATAATACCCCTAAAAATATAAAACCCCTAAAAAAAATCCATCCCACTTATTTACCCCCTAAATTTGGGGGGAAAACCCCTAAGTTGGCAAGTATTTAAGTGGACCCACCAAAACACATTACTCTTATTAGAGTATTATATAAACTTATTTATATAAACAACAAACAAAACTAACCATATTTTATTTAACCCTTAATAAATTAATAAAATTTATATTTTATTTAACTATTTAACCAGTTTATTAGTTTCTAACCAACTGAATATAGCCGCAGCATGTATGTCAAATGTCGTTAGGTAAAAACTGCGCATGTCTGGAACTACGGATTCTTGCCAAAGTTATAGAACTGATAGAACTGATTATGAACCGATCCTGAATCGAGTTCGACGGTTCCGCGAACACAGAACTGTAACTAGAAATTCTGAATTGTGTGTTCCGCGAACGGCATTATTTGAACTGCGCATGCGTATAGTTCCGAATCAGTTCTGAATCCTTACCGCGAACGAAGCTAATCATTTTAGATTGCGGTATTTCAGTATAAATCGGTAGAACCCCATATCGGTAGAAATACTGAAAATCGGTAGGGTCAAGAACGCCCGTCCCGCGGCCCCAAACCCCCCGATACAGAAAACTAAATATTTGAAACAATACAGCGTTAATGAGCGTTATTACATCACGTGCGTTTGCGACAAAAATGTCAGGAGTTTTTTATAGAAATCGGGAGTTTTCACTTTTACATATGGTAGGTAACCCTAGGCGCGAACGACGCGCATACAATAGAATAAAAGATATAGGTAGTAGAAATGTACCTACTATAAAATAAAAAAAACCCTATTGTAAAAACTGGTAGAAACGATTCTACCCTCGAACAAACTATGTACCGTACAAACTATTTTCAGCTTTTGCGTAATTTCAGCACCCATAATTGTTATATGGCAAAATGTTATATATATATATACTTGATATCAATTTTATAAGATAAATGCTCCCAAATTTATTCATATATTTTTCACCCGAGCCATCGTCCATTTTTGGCTAAAAGATTCCAAGAGTATATTAGACGCAGTAGGATAATTGCACACAGCAGTAGCTTTTTACCAGGAAGTCTTACTTTCAATATTATATTTAGTCAGTATGTCTGTCTGTATTATTATATTGTATTTTGTTGATGGATAACTAAAAAAAATGAATTGAATGAAATGATGTCAACTACAACTATTTGTGTGCTGGAAAAAGTAATTTCACGTGTGCAACTTACTCTTGTAGTGCACGGTGACGTAGCTCTTGGAGACGACATCGTTGGTGTGCACAACGCACACGTAGGTGCCGTAGTCGCGAGCCGACACGCGCTCCACCGTCACGTATGAGCCGGTTATGTCTTCGACATCTTTGCTGCAATGAGACGCAAACAATTATTAATATTATTAGACATTGTAAACGGCGCGCGGCGGGAGGCGCAGGGCCGCCAAGTGGTGACGTTCATGCGATAGGACATTTATTGCTTTCTAATTATAACGAAACTTGATAACACCGATAATGGGAATCACCCTAGAATTAGATTAGTCTACATATACTTATACATATTAAATTGATATATTTTCATAAATAGTTGATTTGTAGAGTATAATAAAATTATACTCTTAATTAATCCATCGCACCCTCAGTGAATAAAGACAACTACATTCGAGTGGTCAAAACCCCACCAAAACATCACTAAAGTCGGATAATGGCCACGTTGCGCCCTAATGACTAATTGACATGCTTCTTTAGAATTATGAGCACAAACTCGATGGCTGTTTGTTAAAATGTTCCTCGATGGTGAACATTTTCTCATCCGTAAATAATTGTGATCCCTTTGCGTACTATTGTTACCTTTGCGTAACTGAAGAAATTGTTTGGATTTGTCATATATATGTCTTTATATTTAAGAAATGACCAGTGCGTCTTTTGTAAGCAGCAAGTCCTAAATCATCTTGTAAAATAGGTGACATGGTTCTGGGTGACAGAGAGATGAATATAGCAATTCATCTCTCTGGATAAAATATTTTGCTTCCGAGCGGGATTCTCTCCTTCACAGCTTTAGTGATCTGTTTAGTACGAATAGTGCACGGACGGCCAGATCTTTTTCTATCCCAAATAGAGGACGCTTCAACCGGGCTATTGGTAGGTACACAAACATTCGGCGAATAGCAAACGGATGGAGTTTTAAAAATTGCATTTGGCTCCATGCCTACGTTGTGTAATGCAATTACACCAATACGGTTTCCGTTATGTTATTATCACCCAATTACAATATTTAAACCATTTATTTTTCACATAAGAATGACAGATTCCAAATTCAAATGTAATTTTCGGCGGTTGCGGGGAATTACAGACGCGCGTGGGCGTGGCATGGTGGCGCGGGGATCAGGGAGACCCGGTGAAACGGTTGTCCGCTGACCGCCCGCGGGTTGTTGGGGGCCCGAACCCGGGGATCTTACTTCAATCTCCACCCCAGGAGGCTGCCCCGCCGCACGCGAAAAATCCCTTGGGGTAGCAGTTGTGCCGGAGGAGACCGGAGTGGAACCCGACTGCTGCCCCCGGGGGGGACCGGGGGCCCTTCCGTACCCCACGCCAGCAAGTCACACAACCTTTGTGACCTGATTTTTTCTCCGCCCCGTGCTTTGTCCTTTGATCCACATGCAGCCATCTCTCTCTCCGTCCCCCCTTTTCTTATCTTCCCTATTCACACGCACTATGATGGCCAAGAAAAAGTATAATGTTCACTCAGCGGCCCATCCCGTAAGTTCCACACTACAAGTGGACTTTTGCAACATTAGAGGGATGCATAGTAACATCGACGCCGTCCACTACCACCTTGAGACGGCAAAGCCGGCCTTACTTTTCTTGACGGAGACACAGATTTCCTGCCCGGCCGATACATCATATCTTCATTACCCTGGTTACAAACTGGAGCACTGTTTTGTGCGACGTGCTGGGTTATGCATGTACGTCCGGGAGGATGTTTGTTGCCACCGCCTCAGCCATTTTGAAGACTGGGCGCGTATTGACTACGGACGTTCCACTAAAGTCTACGCTTGCCTTTACAGGTCCCACAGCGGTGATACGGAGACGACTCGTTTTTTTGAGCGTCTACAAGAAACGACTGACAGAGTGCTCGAGCAGTTCCCTTGCGCGGAAGTGGTGATCCTTGGTGATTTCAACGCTCACCACGAAGAGTGGTTGGGATCCCGAACTACCGACCGCGCAGGGAGAGCAGCCTATAACTTTGCCCTGGCCTATGGTTTCTCGCAGTTAGATGGCACCTACGAGGATACCTGATATCGAGAGCCTTACTGGACCTCCTGCTGACTACGCGGCCGAATGACTACAATGTTGTTGTTGATGCCCCGTTAGGATCATCCGACCATTGTATCATTCGAACTGCTGTGCCAGCCAAGCAATCCGTGCGGACTCATTCACAGGGAACGCGCAAAGTCTGGCACTACAAGTCAGCAGATTGGGATGGGTTGCGCGAATTTTACGCCTCTTACGGTTGGATAGTTTCGGAGATATGCGTAGACAACTGCCGAAGGTCAGTTTTTCGAAAAAAATTAATAACTTCAAAACGGCTGATTTTAAAAAAAACAATATTCTGATAAATCATATTTTATTGCAACGAATGTTTCCCGAAAGTTTCATACTAGGTCACCAAAAAATTTTCCCTGGCCTGCAGGTCTCTTATATTCCGACACTATTTAAAAAAATATTTTTTGGAAACAAATGAATTTTTAGTCATAATTTTGTCAAATTTGGCGATGAAATTACGAAAAAAATTGGGTATGTGTAGATTACGTGCTCTTTTAAATAATGATAAAATCTAAATTTCGACGTACGAGTAAAACGACTTACTGCGTGGTAAAACTGAGGGTGCGATATATTAGCTTTGTTCGCGGTAAGGATTCAGAACTAATTCGGAACTAGTACTGAACTAATTTGGAATCGTAGTAGAGCGCATGCGCGGTTATAAACCGATTCGTGATTTTTATTTCCGCGAACGATTTCGGAACCAAACTGCGTACGATCTACTGTCATCGGCAGTGTTACCAACTCTCAAAAATATTTATCCCTAAAGCTTAAGTCAAAAACCCCCAAAATCACCCCAATTACTTAGAAATCCCCCTAAAAAATATATAATAAAAGAAGAAATATAAATTACAAAAATGCAATGAAATTTCTTTACCTTTTAAATCTGGATCTGTTTCCCAAATCTACGTGTACTTCTGACTGTACATTTTTTTATTTTTAGTTTCTTTAGGCATCATTAACAAATTGCTTGTCGGCACGGCAGTACAACAACAAAATCGAATTAAACAAGTAAACAATAATCAACGTACATATGTATAGGCACATAGGCCTATACATAGGCACAATAACCACCAGTCACCACAGAGTAGTTGTAATATATTTGTACTAGATGTCGTTAAGTCGCTAGGTCAACAAATAAATATGATTAGCTATTATAGTTTGGATTGTCCCAGGGCCTATACTTTCACATAATATATGAAAAATATATATTCAAAAAAATATATGAAGAGTCAAAAAATCCGCAATAATACCCCTAAAAATATAAAACCCCTAAAAAAAATCCATCCCACTTATTTACCCCCTAAATTTGGGGGGAAAACCCCTAAGTTGGCAAGTATTTAAGTGGACCCACCAAAACACATTACTCTTATTAGAGTATTATATAAACTTATTTATATAAACAACAAACAAAACTAACCATATTTTATTTAACCCTTAATAAATTAATAAAATTTATATTTTATTTAACTATTTAACCAGTTTATTAGTTTCAAATCAACTGAATATAGCCGCAGCATGTATGTCAAATGTCGTTAGGTAAAAACTGCGCATGTCTGGAACTACGATTCTTGCCAAAGTTATAGAACTGATTCTGAACTGATCCTGAACCGAGTTCGACGGTTCCGCGAACACAGAACTGTAACTAGAAATTCTGAATTGTGTGTTCCGCGAACGGCATTATTTGAACTGCGCATGCGTATCGTTCCGAATCAGTTCTGAATCCTTACCGCGAACGAAGCTATTATCATTATATCACAATTATATCATGCTTTTTATATTTTTATATATCTGAAGGCTAACTTCAGATATAAAAATCATAGACAATGGAGAAAACTCAAAGACGGAGTAGTTCCTAAAATTAGCTCACGCTCAAAGATTGGGATAGATGTCACGTAGTTTTATAGAGATATCTATCCACTAATGACCCAGTTGGTTTTCAAGACTATCTAACATCAAACTATCTATTACATTATTCTATTTACACAATGTGCTCGTGCGTATCGCATGCAGTTCTCAGAATGCGAGTCGCCGCTATATAAATAGTAATAATAATTGACACAACAAAAAAAGGTGTCTATCATAAATATTTACTTATTGATTTCAACTTGTTGCCTGTAGGTAGGTAGCCAGCCCTGACGCAAAAACACCAATGAATTTGTAAGAAAAAACAAACTGATTTTTGTGAAAAAATATTATTAGTTTTTTCCGGGAAACTTGAAGAAAATTTTCTTTAATTACTACGAACTAAAATTTTCGAAAGTTTGGTTGGGCGTTTTTTTTTTATGTACAAAGGCGGCAGACGAGCATACAGTCCACCTGATGGTAAGTGGATACTGTCGCCCATAGACATCCGCGATACATGCCAACATTAGTCCAAAATGACAAACGTTGGCACGCCCCCAGATGCACTGCCTACCTTTGGAGATATAGAAATGGATTTGGAGAAAGGGTTGGGAAAATGGGGAGGGATAGGATGGGAATGGGCTCTAGCACATCTCACTCACTACCGAAACACGTAAGTACATTGGGGTAATAAGATAGAGTGGGAAATGCAGTAAATTTCAAGGTCGAGCACGCCCAGCGGCTGTTGGAGTGCACTCTCCTTCTAAAAAATTGGGTAATTGAACATTAACGGTCCATAATTTCATATATATATACATATTATTTAAGCTTATATGTATACAGAAAAAGTACAGTAAAATAACTGCTCACAACGTGATTTATTCGTAGCATAGAAGAATAAAACGAACACAAAATCATATTGTGGTTCTCTCGATGGACATCCAGACAAACAAACAACTACAACACATTCAGCCAATAAATAAATGTTACATTGGACTAGTGTGTTGTGGCTGTTTTATCTCGCTTGTAAGTACAACAGAGAAAGTAACATTCTTTCATTAAACCGACTGTAAAATCTTGCTAAGCGGCTTACACAAAGACGACTCGAAAATCTTGCCGATGTCTTAGTGGCTTTTGTCATTTACAAACACTGCTCTTTGTGAGAAATATTTTATTTCTTTTTTTACAGATGGCAAGTGGTAACCGCCATCGTCTATAAACACTTACAACACCAGGGGGATGCGAGTGCACTGGCGACCTTGCAGATATCCAATCACAGGTATTTGGTATAATGCAATCAGCCCTTTAAAGAACAGAACAAGGACATTGCAGGACAAGGGGCCTCCGCATGCATACTGTCTTGTACATAAGGGATATATGTCGTTAAGACGCCACGCTGGCCAAGCGAGTCGGCAAGTCCACTCTTTCAGAGGTGGCGTAGTTCCTCAGCGCTTCCAATATCCCTCAGTTGCCTCCTACGACACCCATAGTAAGGGGTGGTGTGATGCTGTTCTACTCTTATAGTGAACCGACAGCACACGGTACTAGTAGGCAGATCGTGGTTACAAAACTATATAAAAGAGACTAAACATCGAATGTTTTAAAAGAAATTTGAAAATCTCTTTTCTTGAATAATTAATTTTGGATCTAACGGACTGAATATGGCAGATCGCATTACTATAACTTATTGTACCCATATTCTGCAAATAAATTGTTTGAGTTTGAACTATTTACTCGTATATGAATATGTGAAATGTGTCAATACTAATACAGAAAACATGTTTAGTATCATTTACAAACCATTTACAAACGAAGCAACTTACACTAAGGGCACAAATTACGAGTACATGTACATGTACGAGTAACATAAAACGCGTTATGGTGAAAAGGTATTTGCATTAAAGTTAGTAGCTTCACTTAAGGGTGAGATAAATAGATGGTTCTTAGATCGTTCTTGGTTTAGACTTAACAAGTGGTTGAAAATTAGCCTCTATGGAGACTGCATAGGGAGCCCGTAAAAATGAATCTAAGATCGTGAATCGCGCCTAAGAAGTCAGACAAGAACGCGTGCGTTTTTTGTCGTGTTTAGAGTAGATTTTAACTAACTTTTGCTCGCGACTTCGTTCGTATGGTCTACATGAATAGTAGCCTATGTGTTAATGCGGATTACATTCTACCTATTTGCCAAGTTTCAACAAAAGCCGTGTCGAGGTGATTCAGTAACAAAGTCAAACATCCAAACTTTCGCATTTATATTACATGCATGCGCGATTTTTTTCCACCAAGGTTTTAAAAACTGGAATCATTGCGGAGCGAATTTAAACTGCGAACTGATTTATTTTCCTATCATTTTCATAGTGACACATACATGGGCAGTATTTAGAAAGTATGCGGTTGCGCAGTTTTTACCTGCGGTGGCTAAAAAACGCAGCGTTTCCTTTCTAGGGAGAGTGCAATGACTTACCGAACCGTCTTAACTTCAGTCTGAGTGGGCAATAGGTCCGCTTCAGTATCATTGGGGCAGACCTTCCGCCAGCGGAGGTCGCTTCGGGCGTCCGCTAAGTACGAACGACCTGAAACAATTAATGAACAAAACTTTTTAGCACAATTAAAAATGTAAATAGCTGCTACAGTATTCTGCGGAAAATAGGCGATTTAACGTCAATAATTTGCCGGATACTATAAGCGTATATAGACTATCTAATCAGTTATTGTACTTGGGTAGGTAAATCTATGTGAGCAACACTGCGTGATTGCGCGACAAGTTTTGATACTTGAATTTTATTGATTGCTTTATTTTGTATATTTATTGCCTATAAAACCTGCGAGTTGTAATCATCATATCATCAAATGCAATACAGGTCTTTCAAATAAGTTTTTATAATTGTAATATTTTTGTAAGTATTTTATTTATTTCTCATAACTGGGGAAAATCAATCACTAAAAGTAATGACTTATTTGGAAATACATAGGAAAATATACGTATTGCGAACAGTCGCGAATTCATTATCTAAAAATAATGTAAAAAGCTAAATTTTCAAAATTAGCAATTCTATAAACGTACACCCATCTCGTCATCGTCACGATTTTCCGTTTAATAATTTAAAAAATGACAATGCTTTTCTGTTTGAAAGTGTTAAATATCTGACAAGTTATTTAATTTATTACTCTTATTAGTCACACTATATACTCGTATAATGTGCTTTGTCAAAATTGTCAGTCTTCATCGAGTTCAAAATAAACTGGAATATCTATAGGAGCATTACGAGATACCGTCATACAAAGTTCTTTCCATAAGCAATTATTCAACACGTATTATTATATTCATAAATAATGCCACGAAGCTTTATCATTGAAATGAACTGTGTTATCATTTGAAATAAGCAGAATGCTTCGTAATGAAGGTGAGATCTAAGAATGTGGAGGTATGCGTGTACGTATTGATTGACACAGACCGCGTCGCTCCGATATATCAGCATATACTCGTAATTCTTCGAAAGTTGTAAATGTAATGATATTATTAACGGCATTCGCAGAACTATGGGGACTATGGGGACTGTGGGGACTGTGGTGCTCAGGTGTAGGGTGTAGTGTGTGTAAGTACATATGTGAACTCACCTATGAGAGCTTCGCAGTACAGTCGCAGTGTGCTCCCCTCCTCCAGCCACTGATCTTTCGAAATGAACATTATTTTCGGCGCGTCGGTCGGTTTTTCTGTGAATAGAGTTGTTGGAATTAGCAGACGTCATGCGTCACTCTATATACTACCTTTTGTAAAATGTATTATTCATGAGAATTTCTTTAGAAATCAAGTTAGCTATACAGAAATGGTCGGAAATGAAACATTTACAAATGCGCAGTTTTTGGTTTCAAATAAATATAGGCTTTCAAAAAATCATGTTTAACTGGTGCTGTGTAGTATTTTAATATCCCCCATAATTGCTTATGCGTTGCCAGCTAGGGCCTACGCACCGCTAGTGGTGACTACAGCATTCAGATCACTATTTCTAAATGAGTTACATCTCTCCGACAAAATGTATTCTTACGTGTTGCACCTGCACTATATTTCCCTCACCTAATATATCAAGGGTGACGGTGTGTGTCTCGCTATGAGTTTCGTTGCTGGTCCTGCAGGTGTAGTTGCCCGAGTCGGCGCGGGCGGCTCGTCGTGAGTACAGCGTCTGATTGGCAGCCTCGGGGTCTAAGATGAGACTGGATACACCGGCCGCCCATGGATACGCTACGCCGTTTTTGAACCTAAAATAGAAATATAAATAGAAAAGCTGTGTATTTGTTAGATATACCCTAATTCTTGATAACATTAACAAATATTGAAACCGGGGGAACGCAATGATTTGATGGGATATACGTAGATATCTTGGAGTATTGAAATTAATTAAAATCAAATATTCCAAAATTTCCATAGTTCTATTTTTGTATGAAAAGTAAGATAATACACAGTCTGTATTTTCGTAGTGTATGCAAGAATGTGAATATAGAGAGATAACATTCTTTATTGCACACCAAAACAAGACAGAACACACATATACCATATTGAATATACCAATAAACGTAATTTAATAAATATTTACTGGGTTGTTAGTCGGCCTACACCGACTCGCGCTTATCTAAACGATACAAACTATACTTAGAAGAGCTTGTGAGAATATTTTTCTTCATATTTAAAATAATAATTCCTACTAGATTGTGTTTGGCACAATATTAGCATATTCAGCTAATGTTATAATTCAGTTTAAAGAACATATCGGTTGTCGTTTATAGATTCGCAATAATTCGCAGTAGCGGCTAATGGCGCGTCATTCCGGTGTAAAGCGCGGGGCGGGGCGGCGGTCGCGTAATGCAGCTGCCGGTGACAGCCGCGTTTCCGCGAATACACGATCGCATTAAACATTCGTAAATGAGGAAATGATGAGCCTCTCTCGGTAAAGTGACATTTGCCGAGTAAATCATAACTGCGTATAACGGACTTTTCCTTTAAGGATTTGAATATTAAGTAATGCGTTCGGTTTATATCAACATTGCAAATTGTTCAACGAGTTCGGTGTGTACAAACAGCACATTGCGTCTGAAATTGGCGTTTCCCGCGAACAGTAAAATTACGCGGGAGTCGTTTTTGAATCGTTTGAAAGTAAAACAAACATTTGAGCAATGTTTCATGGCAAGGCCGCGCTGGGATTGTTTCCAAGAACTGGCGCCAGAGCGTAACAGCGCAGATCCATCGCGAATACAATACTCCGCAGAACACCGACCGGATCTCTAACCATATGGCGCTTCTCGGGAGCTGAATATCAACATTTAGTGAGAAAAAATATTCAAAATCTATATTTCTGTATAAAACGCCAGTATCCGCCATGCCTCTTTAAATTAATTTTACGCATTTTGGGATTCTATAGTCACTGAACAGGGTATTAACCGCAGTTTTTTAGGAAGTTTTAATACTTAGGTATATTTCTATTCAAAATCAATCCAGAAATTTTGTAAAAATAAAAATTATAAAAAACAACAAGTTTTGTAACAGATGTTGAAAATTCAATGATTATACAGGCTAAAAGGAACCAAACACTAGTGCTAAATTATATCTAGGTTAGACAAAGTTAGTTTAGTTAAAGTTCTAGGAAAACGTGTTAGAGTAACCTCCTCGAGCGCATGTTTACACTGCAAGTATCCCTGGGAGAACGACCAAGATATTTTTATCATTTTTTCCAACAATGACTCACGTGAAGCACTTCATGAAATTAGATTTACTGGACGTTAATAAGGTAAAAGATTTGCTAAAACACAAATAACTATATCGTATTGCGTTTGTTTCTTTAAAATTATTTTATTTTACAAATGTGAATTGAATGCATGAAGCAAGACGGATTGATAAAGTAAATATATGTTCAACAAAATATTCCACTTTTTTATTTGTATTCAAATAGACAATAAAAACGTATTGACGTAGAGAACACATATCCACGAAACGGAAATGGCAAAGCGAACAAGTACGACGAAACAAAAAAGCTCACACAGGCGTGCGGCGCGACTCGCTCCACTGGACTTCGACTGGACCTTTAATAATGTATTTTAATACCAGTATATGGACATATCGCAATTTTTCAGGAGGGGGCAGAAAACATTTTTTTATATAAAAGTGCCTGTAATTGAATCAGTGTCACAGCTATTGTTTTGACCTTAATAGTTTAGGGATAAATCAAAAGTTGTAACATTAATAGTTGTTTTTTTATAAAACGTATGTTTTCATTCATTCTGAAATGTGTTGGTTTGTCCCTTACGCCAGCTCCCACGACCGATACATCGACATCACCAATATGATTTAGGTATATTGCATACTATGGTAGATGGATAGATTACATTTACGATGATGTATCACAACGAATAAAAATAACTATCTTCAATGAAGTATGATTCAATGGCTCTTCAACGTATTTTTCTTGTTAAAATACGCCTTTTCATACTAATGGAATGAGAATTTGTTGCGATGTGATGTTGTTATAATATCTGCGTTCTAGTCACAAAAGTAATTTTACCAAAAATACTTAAAGAAAGTAAATAATATATTACATATTGATTAATGTAAATTACACGTTACATATTTAATTATTTGGGTTTTTCATTTATTATTCATTTCTTTTTCATCTATTATTTTTTTTTACTTTTTGGGTTGTTTCATATAAACAAAAAACGAAGTCTCTGTTATTAACAGTCTTATTTTATGAAACATATTGTATACGCTGAAAATCACGCTCTTTTGAATTCGATCTATATTATCGACCTGGTGAACTGGCCAGCGCGGCTATTACTCATACAAAAAAAAGTTTGATCTCATTGATCTAATAAATATTGTACTAATTGCTTTGTTTTTTTATTACGTCCCGCTTTTTTTACTCTGAAATATTAATAATCCCGTCTCAGTCGAAAAACAATCTCGCAACACTGGTTAAGTCCTTCCAAACAAAGCTTGTATCGGTTTGCTAATATTATTTTATTTGTAAATATATATTACGTTTTACGTTCAAACAACTGTATTTATTTGTATATAAAAACAGCATCTATAATATTAAAACATACTTAAAAATCTACTTTTCTGAGAATGGCACAAGACATTTGAACGACGAATGCTTATTCTTTTGAAGTTACAAAAAAATCTAGTTCCTAGTTAGAAATTACAAGTGATTTAGAATAAGCTGAGGTGTGTTGCAAACAACTGAATATCTTAATTGATAAATAACTGTCTCTATTAATATAATTATTTCTAATAACAAAGGAATAAAGTGATAATCCAATAAAATGTGTGGGATCTAGCGCGTCCGACATATTTGTAATTCATTAAAAAGGTACTTGAGTTATTTGAAAATGTTATTTTCTATACTTTAAGTGAGAAAGGAAAAATGGTGGCATTGATTATACTCGTATAATGAACTTTTAAACACACTTTAGTTATTTATATCTCACTAATTACTAATCTAACTACTAATCTCACTAATTACTAATTTCTCACTAATTACTAATTTCTCACTAATTTATGAGGGAGAGAGTGCAATCCAACAGCCGCTGGGCGCACTCGACTGGCCACGTTACCCCTCTCTCACAGAAGACTACCTTGAAATGTACTACATTTCCCACTTTATCTTATTTCCCTAATGTACGTACGTGTTTCGGTAGTGAGTGAGATGTGCCAGAGCCCATTTCCATCCTATCCCTCCCCATTTCCCCAACCCTTTCTCCAAACCCATTCCTATATCCAAAGGTAGGCAGCGCATCCGGAGGCGTGCCAACGTTGTCATTTTGGACTAATGTTGGCATGTATCACGGATGTCTATGGGCTACAGTATCCACTTACCATCAGGTGGACTGTATGCTCATCTGCTACCTTCGTCCATAAAAAAAAAAACTAAGTTATGCCCGCGACTTCGCTCGTTTAAAACCTAATTTCAAATAGAAAATTGTTATAGATCACCATGTCTCATAAAACCCGCTATATTAAAAAAAAAACTGTATCGGTTTTGATAACATAAATGTACTTATTCATCTCCCAAAACAAATATCGTACACAGAGTAATTCCCAAGATCACTGAGAACAAAACGGCAGGATACCGTCATCGATGTTGTTACAGTTTGTATTTAGAGAACTCGGTATTTCATTAGTTAATAACGAATATTGAATACATTGACATGCAATACATTGATAGAAAAAGGAGGCGATACGATGATCTAAATAAAAAAGAAACCCCTGATGAGGTCATCGTCTGCGGATCACCGGCGAGGTGCGCTCGGCCGCAAACCGGCGAATATTTTCCAAATAGCGACGGACCGGTCTTTGACCCCGGTGTCTGGTTGCACTCCCTTAACGTTCGCCACAAATCATTCCCGCACAGCCATCCGCACCGCACTCCCCACCACAGATAACCACATATTAAACCACGAGAACAAGGTACAACAGTCCATCTCACGTTTTACACGTCTTTACGGGTCTTACAATCTATTAACTTCCCTGAACAACATTAATTGAAAATACACTACAGACACCGAAGATTCGAGATCCCAACCCTTTTTAAGTCTCGAAAATTTCGAGATCGATTTTCTACAACCGGGATATTGTCGGATATATTGATTTAATATATTTTATGTCTAAGATTCAAACGAAAATAAAATATTGCACGAAACAGAGTTGTAAAAAATATTAAATATTTTTTGTTCAAATATTAACCTTTCAGTATTTCTTGTTATAAGAAAAAAAACTACAGAACCGGTTTACATTCTGTAAATTGTGTTCTACCCATAAAGACATGCTTCTTCTTTCTCTGCAGCTGCATATATTCGAAATAAATTAGGAAGCAGACTCGGTGATGAAACCTTGGACGCATTATTGTTTCTTCTGTAATATTTTCGTAACGCTAAATGAGATTTTATATTACGATAATTATTTACAAGTATATTTGATTTTTACTACAAAGCAGTCACAAACAATTGTTTGTTAAATTATTTGTCTAAGATTAGTAAGCGACTAGCAATAATATAAATGTAAACGTAATAAATATGCACGCGCCGCCCTACGAAACGCTCGCAAGCTATAGTGAAATACATGTCTTTCGCTGTATAAGATCATTGATTGAGAAGACGGAAGGCCCGCGGGAGAGCGGCAATTTTGCAAAGGTGTCATTTAAATTCATGTTAAAAGATAACCATAATATAGATATATCTTTCACAGTATACCAGTGAATCAACCCTCGGCAAAATACGAGTGCGTATTGGCTTGTATTTCCTAATGACAAAGTCATAAGTCGTTTCTTCTATAAAGACCTTCCTGCAAAGCAACAAACACACCTTTAAACCAGTGCAGTGTTCAATGCGGATCTAGCATATTATTGGGCGTTTCTTAAAACATCGTTTTAAAACGTATCTCTCTTTTCTCGTAAGGCGAAATTGTTTATAACAAGGAGTACAAACAAGTGCAACGATGGTTATGCTACAATCTTGAATTTTAGTCGTTAACTATTGAAGATAAATCACATATCTACCTACCTGTAATAAATGTGTTGAGATTGTTGCGCTTCACTTCTCACATGAATTTCCTCAAGAAAGCTGTTTCTGTGCTTCTGACGAGATTGCGAAAAAAAATCACTGCATCGAGTTCATCTACAACGTGCCGAGAGACTAATTAAACATCTAAACACATTTGTTTTCAGAAATTACTGTAACTATTGCGTACTATGTTGCGCGATATTAATTTTATAAGGGTAACGATTCCTGTACAGCTACGGAATCGAGAGTGAGGTTTCATTTTAAAAACTGGAAGACAAATCACATTGTAATTAGTTAGGTACATATTTTGTGCTCCTTCCCTATTTATCTTTCATACACTTTTTTGTTCTATGGAATTATTATTATTGCACAGAGATTTTTGCAAATGTAACCTTGGTCTACGAAAACTTGGGATATTTTTTTCGGGGTTGAGTGACATCAACAAAAAATAGTAATGCAAAGATAATAAAAACAACTTCAATTAATTACTTAACAATAATTTACATCCTGGTTTTCAAGATGTAATTAACTGCAAGTTGAAGGCAACAAAAACTTTTACCGGTCATCCATCTTGTGACATTATTTTATGTTTTCTGAAGGTCAAAGCGGCATATTTTTAAAGCTGACACGCCATTGACGTGTTCCACAGACAAGGTACAGTTGCAGGTAAACCTTATTCGCTTAGGTGAATGTTTCATATGGTTTAACCCGATATAACACTCAAGACTTTCCAACACATTGCGTAGTATTTTACAAGCAGCAAAACAGCATTAAATCACAATCACGATTTACAGCGTTTTTTAACTCAGTGTCTTGAGAGGATTATAACGATATTTCTATGTTGTCAAACGACAAAGAAGTCGGCTGAATGCTAGCTGGCAACATCGGCTAATGAGAGCCCGTTGCAACAATTCCCCGAACGAATAATTAGAGCTAGCAGCGGCCGGTTGCCGACGCCAAATTGACATCAACCGAAGGCACAGCCACCTTTGTTGGCAGTGTTGTTTCTGTGGAACAACGTAAATTACATTGTCCTGTGAACAGTTGTCACACGGTGAGACACGACTCCCTTACAGTGATGTGTAATCATTCACCGTCACGCACCGATGACAATGATTGTGTTGTGGGAATTGGAAAAATATCATGTGGTCGTATCATTATGCAATTTGAAAATCGTTATTTCACACAATGTTATGACTACATATTACTAACGTTCGTACGACGAATGTTTTAGGATTGAATTTTACGTTACAGTAAATGTAATGAATGATTCAATTTAAATGTATCATTTTCATTGTTGTTCTTGCGGATATGATATAGTGGCTACCGAACAACAATAGTTTCAATGTGAAGTGAATGTTTGTTTAATATTTAGTGACTTGAGTAGTACATACAAGAGTATCGTTTGGCACTGTGGTGTCGTGTCTCGTGGTCACCGTAGTGCCATGACGGACATGAACAAATATGGCAAACATGTGCCTGCCTAGATCAAGACGAGAGGTAACTCTGAGAAAATTGCTGAGAACGCAATCATCTCGTTTGCTGTAGAAAATATTGAATGTAAGACAGATAAAGAACAGATACATGCACATTCTAAGCTAAGGTAGGATAGGAGGAAGGAGGTAAGTTAATGACGGATTGGGTTTCCCCGTCATCAACAAAAATTGGTTTTTCATAAGCCAGTTTTTAGTCTCAGTTATCTTTAAAATAATCAGCACTTTAAAATAAGTACTGAATGACCGTCCCCAATTTTAGAGATTTGGCGAATGTTTATGGTTCAATTCTAATTTAACGTTTATATTCAACCAGATTCAGCGCAAAAAATATGATACAATGAATAAAACTATCTCGTTTGTAAACGTGTACTGAAGAAACAGAATGACTCGGAGGACGGTGTGGTCCCACTTTCTGTAACGGTGCCGTCATTTGTTGTAAACTTAACAAGCAGAAAAGTAAGGCGTCGACGATTGGATGTTCATGCGCACGCAATACTGCGCACACGCCACATGATTTCGCGATAAATCCATGATTTATTACGTTTTCTGGGTAAATTTATAGTTAACTTTGTAACACTGTTGAAAATATTCATTTCAGAAGCAAGAGTAATTGCATTTTTACTGCGAAGATGGCAACCATTGCAACAGTAATTACTGCTGTACACATATGAGGAATGTAACCATACGTTTGAATTCCGGTACATTAATAACAGAGTGGCAGCAATAACATAGAACGTCGATAACGAGCGTTACGGCAGTAACTACGTGGCAATTTCATACAGTTAGTGCACTTTAGGGATGCGCATTAGGATAGTTGGAACGTTCAATGGAACCATTAGAAAAACCGCAAAGTACCGAGTACGGTGTAAAAACTTGTACGCATCACAGGTGAACGAGTAGCGAGGTACCGCGGGAGGCAACCGCGGCTCCTTCCTCGAACACGTCGTGGGACACTACAACTGTTATACTTGCACATGTTGCTCGCTGCCACACGACGCTTCTAACTTACAAGTAACTACGTGGATGCGCTTGTTGAAAGAAATTTATGCATAATTTAATACTTCGCATCAGACAGCTCTGGAAAAGCTAATTAGACTCAACAAAACGTTATGTTTCTGACTGCTGGCAAAATACCTCATGTGGAATAACTATTTAAATTAACAACATGTTCCAAAAACGGTAGGTTCTAGGTATATTTATATACCTGGAAATTATTTAATAGCTTACGTCTTTATTTGTTGGATGCGTCACTGGATGCAGCCATAATATCAGGGATTCACAGCGTTCGGCGTTCTCGCAAAGTTCTTGGAACGCTCGCAGCTGCAACGTCTGCTTTGTTTGAATGAGGATAAATCATCACAAAATATACATTTATTTCCATCCTTTTATCACATTCTAATGATACTAAATTGTTTTCAATTCGTTTTTGCAGTGACCTTTGACGAATTCATTGAAAATAAGTCATAATAAAAAAAAAAAAAGAGGGCAGGCAAACCTTCATAAATTTTATAACAAGGGTACTTTTATTTCCGTTAACCTGCAAGTGTAACCAGAGTAAAGAGAAGAGGTGTCAGGTAAGAAGGAGCCCATGGTCACGAGAATTAAGAATGCATTTAGCACTTAAGATGCCACTGTTTAAAAAAATGGGACGAATTCCAATGCATGAAAAAAAAACTAAATTGCACGCCACTTGCCCCTATCGAATACAATACCGATGATATTATAAGTACTAGAGTACGAGTATAAGGACCCAAAAGTTACATATATAAGAACATATGTATAGGAATATAGAAACAAATATAATTCAAACCATGCAACAATCTAAAAGTGATACAAAAACCTAGAATACATAAGTACATATTTCTTGAAAAAAACTTTTCGAGATTAACCACTGACATTATAGAATATTATTGTACTTTTTAATATAACTTTTTACTTTTAATATTAGTTTTCTGTAGCAAATGAATGAATGAACGAAAATTTTTCATTGCATTCCTATAAAAAAGCAATGGACGGGCTTGGCAAAATTAGTTATACATTTTTTTTCGGAAAAGTAGCGTTTTGTGTGCGCCCCTTTGGTGTATACAGCATGTGATGTGGAACGTCTCGGAACGGCAGGTGACTGGCGATGCGTATGGGCAAGGAATGCTGCCACTGGTGCGCTGCGCCTGGGAACCCACTCCCGCCACTTCACAACCTCGCTCGACATCTGTACAACTTGATTTAGGAACGCAATAACGGCTTTCCTAGCAAGTGAAATTGCTACTACATACTGGTAAAGTATTGCAATAAATGTGATATGTAAGACAATGAGCGATATGAGTATATTCACATGCATGAGAACCACAGATTTTCTGATAAGGAACCAATTAGTAGCATTTTCAATCAGAGTAAGTCCTTATGAGGAGACCGCATACAGCAAAATAAAGCGTCGGACACTTTCCGAGCAAGTGATGACTTGAAGAAAGTCGGCGGCAGTGGTTGTATGAGACCGAGTGTAGTGGCTGGTTCTTGGCAGCCTATATTCAGCAGTGTAGAGACACAAGCAGATGATATACTACCGTATGAAATGGTAAGTTTTCTCAAAACTATCAGATTTAAATATTTATTTGAAGAGCAATGTAATTAGTCGTATTATAAAATCAATTTAAAATTAGAATTTTAAAGTTTCTAGTGGAAAACCAATATGCAAAACAAATATACTCAGAACTTAAATGAACGGGAGAATGAATAGCTAGCTATTCACAGTTAATTTTGGACGGATGTAGACAACAGACAATAATCCGCAGACAGTGTTGCTACCGGTGGTGAGTGTAGACAAATGCTTTGTATTTAAATTAGGTGAATGTATCGCGTAATCAACAACAGGAACCATCTACCGACGGCTTTATCGATCATTCAATCAAAATATTATAATTTATAATGTCTAGCCGAAGAAGTGATCAAGTTACTAATAAATCATGTCGTATGGAGAAGCGAATGACTTCACAGAAGTAGATTTATTTATATTTTATGTATAACTGACTCCATTATGAGGGAGCTTAGAAATCGATCTTATATTTCATGATACTTAACTTTTAAATTAAGGTATTAGAAGAACAATACCCGTTTAACATTCGGTAGTCGATGGCGGTTTCTTGGCACTCTGTGAAACTGCAAGTGCACAAGAATTTATTATTGCTTCAGGTCACGCGAGGAATATCAACTAATGCGACGTGTCCTCCCCCGTCCCGTCGTCTGTGCGTGCTCTGACGATGGCCACTCGATTGTGCGAAATATTAAATATTCGATTCCGTGAAACGGCCGGAAATGACTCTTTCATTATGCGTGCTGGGTGCTTGAACTGATCGATTTATATGGCACCTATACACTCCACTAGCGCCCCACGTTGCCAACGTATAGTTACGTGTCAATTCTCCTAACTGGCTGATAAAGATCGGCTCAGAGGAATGGATGATAGTTTGAAATCATGCGACGGGTCATCACGATTCTTGGTCCGCGTAGATGCTGAATAAGCTGAATTATTGTCTGTGTTCATTAGGATTTCCTGCAAAATTGATGTTGCAAATTTTCTTGTTGAAAAGCTCAATTAGCAAGTACAGAACCTAAGCTCGCAAAATAAAACGTAAACTTTTAGAGTAAGTTCCAGCGACAGTGTTTTATTTAGCATATTGTGTGAACGCTGTAATGTACGTCGACCACCAAGCTAGATAGTGCAGCGGTGCTGCGCGAGCGACGGCGCGCGACACACGGCGACAGCATAATAAGTTTCTACTGCCGAGCTTTCAACTGCCAAGATACACGTGCGATAGCGCACGCTTGACGAACGATACAATTTATTTTGTCCAATGTTCTTTCCTTTATTCCAATCATAAGCTTTTTGCGAATGGAATAGATCGCAGGCTGATAGAAGGTCAACCACATACTCACAAGTTGACTAATTTGGCTACCAACGCCGACGATAAGGCGGTAAACGTACTAATTTATTTGGACTTGAAACATTTAATAGTTTAGACATTCAGATGAGCTAGGCTCAGATAGAGGGAGATCCTCCTCAGCTGGCAACTCTCAGCTATTATTATATATGGCAATGTAGGTGTAAATATATGTTCCCAAATACAGCAAGAAAGCGCGTGTGCGTGATTGCGTGTAGAGGACCTAAGCGCCCACAGGCCCGTTCCTCGGATCTTAGCCGCACGCAAGATCTTCCCGCTAATCGGGCCATGTATCGACAGGCTCCCCGGGATAATTAGGCTTCTCGGAGCGGCTAATTGTCGGAGTAGCATGCACTATGCACGAAAATGGAACGTTAATAGTTTTCAAAGCGCATGCGCCGCCGCCGTGCGGATGAATTTTTGCAACGATCCTCAATATAACCTTAGCCTTTTAATCCTTTAAATCTTTAAATCCTCAATATAGGCCTTTAAATCCTTATTTAAATTAGAGTATTTTTATGTGTATTTTACAATAGACATGATCGTGTGATAAAAATCGTGTGATACAAAGGGCTGGTATAAAATGCGTGACGCTACTGTTGTCTTTCGATGTGTAAAAGGTTTACTATAACGACACCCATGAATACAAACGCACTACGATAATATTCTTATGAATCCTGAGTGTGGGAAAATTTCCATATACGCAGTGAATTGTATCCAAACTACTAAACTCATTAGGGTGCCTATAGTTCTATGTACTTGTAGGAATTCTGTATAACAGTTATTCGGCTATAAATGCGGAGATAGGCTACTGATCATTTGTATTTTTCATTAACCCATCACAAGGAGAAAACGATTAACAAAATTCAAAATCTTTGGTTTGGTGGTTTGAGTTATGAAATGAATCAGTGAATGAGGGACATTCAAAACTTGTCTATGACTATCTATTGTTAATATTAACAAAGTATAAACTTAAACAAAGTATAAGGACGCTATAAACTTAAAAGCAAAGTAATCAATCACTACTCATTTCACTCATTTCCAATATCAATTTGTGACACCACATTTACGAGTATGTCTGACGTGTGATGGGTTTTACCTAACTTGCTGATTCCATTTCGAGACTCGAACGATCGAGTTACTTCAGTAGATATTTCACTGGGGTAAGTAAAATGGTTGTAAATAATAATTATAATCTATAGATTTTGCAAAGATTTTATTCATTTTCAATCTAATGAATAAGACTTAATAAGACGTCACATGACGAATTAGAGTTAAATCTATTTAATTTCAATAACATTAAATGAAGTAAGAAATCTTTTAAAGATTAATGAATCAATCAAAGAAAATACGATTAGATTATAATATGTTCATTCATAGTCTTAAGGTAGTTTCTTAAAGATATATTTTAACAATAAGTGATTAGTGATTACGTGTAATTTGTGTTGGCAACTATAAGAGGACCGAAGCAGCCGCGTAGAAGTTTGCATGTGGCTTTGAATTAGGATAATTCCCGCGTAATGTAGGACCGGCTCGCGAGACACAGTTATTATAATGAACAATGACAGTCACTGCAAAAACTGTATGTAAATTACGAACATAGCACCGTAATTATGAAATAACTAGAGAGTAATTAAATCGAGCCGCCACAAAAAAGTGTCTTAAATTTTTACGACCACGACCCATTTTATACATTGTGCTATGGTGCACATTCGAATCTAATTAATTGTAATGATATATTTTTAAATGAATAAATAATATTATAGCAAAAGTGTATGCACTATGCACTGAGAAAATGGGTTAAACTTGTTACGAACGATAGAATGAAATTGCATCGAGTAACTTCTGTATTATTTGGTTACGTAAAGGAATCCTCTATAATAAAATCAACTTATCAACTACAACTACAAAAATAGAAATCATTGAACTCATATTATAGGTATACCGCAAGAGGCATAAATATAAAGGTTGGATCCTCGAATGACGTCACACGATGACTCATGAGACCTCGGCACAGACTGCACCGCTAGCGGATCTCACTATCATCTCGCTTACCTCGCTATAAACTTAAATGAGCTTTTACTTACAACGCCTACGAACGACACACATAAATAACGACTACTTATCTCACGGCAACCCATGGCGGTAAATAGGAATTTGCTGTGCTGTAACTCATAATTAGCACTACAATGTGCATTACCAATATACAATGTTCCATGCAATTATTCTTATATGTAATTGTATTATTAATTGCTGTGTTTAATGATGTATAAATGACTAGTAGGGTTGGAGCTATCGCTTGAACAGGTATTGGAAGGAAGAATATTAGTTTTAAGCACAGAAAAAGTCCATTAAGCATATGTAGTGAGAATGCGACACCTCAGCGGAGGTCCCGGAGAAGTTCAATATTTGCTCTGTGGGGTGCGCGGGAGGGTCGGGGAGGCCGGCGCGACACGCCGAGATGCTGGCCGAATGTTAATTTTCACGATGAAGCCATTTGCCGGACGTGCGCCGGCGACATAACGAGCCCGCGCCACATTTCTCGAAACCCATACAATTCGACGATCGTGCAATATCTATTGTTGCATGAATTATGCGATGATAGGATATTTGTATTTCGAAGCCGACATGCGCTCGGTGCTTTGCCCGGACTTATTAATTCAAACATTCACAGCGCGTAACACTCGCAAAAAGTACGTTCATGTGCACGAGGAATGTTCTTATCTTTAAAAAGATTGTAAGCTTTAAAAGCAATAAATACTCCATCGTGTTGAGCATAAATTGAAGACATAAATCAAAATATGTAAGTCAATAAAGAACCGATTGCTTAAGAGTCCTTTCTCCCAACAAATTGACAGATAACAAAATTGCAATTCTATCACTTTCAACGTAAATTACATTTTACTCGTATAACATGAAGTACATATGTAGTTATTTCGAAATGAATTGTAGGGAAAGTAATTGAAATTAAAAATTAAGTATTTGTGACACTTTGTTATTGAGATGAGTTGTTAAACAACGTGTCGTTTCATTCATGAGGATCCAGAGTCTGGGTATTGAGTTCCCATGCGACATTCCTTGATAACGACTGCCTCGGTGGTCTTTGAATTAAATACTGATTGCACGATTTATTAATCGTGCAATACATTTAAAAATACGACAGAATCATTTTTATTTCTTCCTGCCTATATTTGTGTAACAGTGTCGCACAAATACAAACTGCTTTGCAGCTCAATATAAATTTATTCAATAGTCGCCTAGGTGGCACCAACCGCAAATATATCGTTGTAAAACAAACATTCATTCAGTTAGTTCGAGCAACGAATACTTTAAAATAACCACAATTATTCGTTAACGAACGCAGAAGAAGTTTGTAGTCGTGCGAACAATCGTTGATTCACAAACATATTGATAAGTTTGAAAAATGATTAATTAATAGAAAATGGTATTAGAAAACATCCTTCAGAATTGTGTTATCATATCATTGAGTATTAAATTAACCGATGTCGAATTGTGCTGCTCAAAGGAACATTTTAGAGAAGTGAGAAACGTCCCCATACTCAGTGATCTATGTCGAGTCAACATGGTCTATTTGAGAAGACGTATTTATTGTAAAAGCATCGCCGTGTGACCCGGTGGGCAGCAAGCAGTAAGCGTGCGATCTCGACAAACTGATATTTCCGCTTGAATATTACCGTTTGCTTTCTAAAGACTTTGGTCGCGTTTACACAGCGCTCGGTAATAGTCATGAGTCTGTTTTACGCAAACATGATGACTTCACTACATACTACACGTTCCGAGAAAATAGAGCCAGCAATAACACTAAAAAGAGGGTCGCGACTCGCAATCGCTTCGAATCAAATTACTAATTAATAATAACATTCTGTTTAATAATAAAATTAGCACCGCATAGTCTGCCTAATACTACAATAAATTCATTCTACAGTTATTTACATTTTCACTAAGTGAATTCATCTTTGAGTATGAAAATATTTTAAGGATACATACTCAGTTAAGGATCGTGAGAAATAGAAGAGAGGTGGTCACACGTGATGACAGATTGCAGGTAGATTATGATGATAGCTAATTTGTGTGGTATTCGAGGCGATCTCGGAATGCGATCACGTCCTGACCCTCAGGCACTCCCCAAACAGGGAAAACTATGAATGGAACTTAGATCAAATTACGCGTCATTCAAAATTCCTCGGAGTAGAATCAAGGGCGCTATTTTGTTTGTTCAAAGTTTATGCTTAATTTTCCTTAATGCTCCTATGTTAATGTCGGTAACTGTTGAGAATATGACAATATATTTAAAAAGTATACAATTTTGGAGTGTCAAGTTTTAAGTAAAGTGTGCAACTAAAGCGGCGTTAAGGATTATTGAAATTGAGCGTTAAATCAGTCAAGTAGCAAATAATAAAGCGTAACAAAGTTACGCAAACATATTAATTTTCGATCAAAATCAAGGGCCTCTCATGCTGGGACAATACAATATAATTTGAAGATCCTATTCAGGGCAAACACCATGTCCCACCGTAACAACTACAATGAAATATGTGGACAAAAAATGTTTACGAAAGAATTGTATTCTACACTCGAATTAAAGAAAAAAAAAAAGTAAGCCGCCGTGGAAGATCAATACGGTAGATAAATAAAACGGACCATTGTGAAAGGTACACCACCGTGTCCATGTGAGCATCCTCGACCTCCGCGACGATCCCCACACCTTTTGTATATATTCGAATCGTTCAAATGCCATAACATATATTAGAAAGATTTAATGAAATAATACTAACAACGAAATCAATGTTCGTCTATAGACCTAACCAGAATAACCTCAACATTTCAAGCAAATATTCAAGTCGTTACCATCCGATTTTGCAAATGGTTTTTGGCCTCAAATGACTCCTTGATAAGGCAATCAATGAATTTTGTAAACAAAGCTCCCCCTCTACCTGTAGAACACAAAGTTTTAATAATAGTTAATCGGTTCAACAAATCAGGGTCGTTTGAACTTGTCAGGACATGCTGTCGGTTTTTTGTTAGCGGACACAGTGGGATGTCTATTGGTTGTTTTGTATATTTTATGGGGCTCTCATTAAGAGAGCGAACCGAAACGGTTTCAGTGAACATCTTTATTGACACATCAACGAATTGCAAGAGTCGTCGGAGATATGTGTTAAAATGTTCACTTGTCTGGGAATTTAACAGTGATTGTTATTTGTCACATTGTTTAAAAAAATGTGAGCTATACAAAGAATGTGTTTAGATAGATAGATATCTCGATATTATTCAAGGATTTTCGTCATAAATAAATCAGATATTACACTTATTATGGGGTCTCCTCATACAAGTGTATTTTGTACCTACTTAAAAGGAGACCACGTGTATATAAAACTGTATGATTTGATTATGCTAACGAAATATAAAAACAGAATGTGATTATTTTGTAAAACCTGATTGTAGATATAATTTTGAGTAAAAAATATTTAGGTATTATCTAAAAAAAATACAATTTCAATATTATTGCTATCTTCCCATTTCATAAGAAATGGTCATCATAAGAAATGGAAGAGTAAGTACATACTTACAATACGGGGTTTTTCTAGATAAACGATTAAAGTAGCAAACCGGTGACAAACGAGGTCCTCGAGATTTTATTGTAAGAATGGAACATGGAGAGGTTAGTTCCCACAGCAGCTTGCAGCAAGGCAGGCTGCACCGGGGAAGAGGCGGAGGGCAGGGGAGAGGCGTCGGCGCGCAACAAAGCGCCTTCCGGGAACCGCCACAATACAGGTTCGCGGCGACGTGCGATACCTTCGCAGATACCGGCCGCGACCGGCCAGGTACGCCCGCATCACGACCAGCAACCGGTGCCAGGCCCTTTGTCAACTATAGAATGAGGAGCCAACGGTACATCGCACGCTTATTTCATTATTGCCATAGCTTCGAAGTGGAACAGTTTGCGAACTTATAAGACCGTCCCGTTTCATACGATTAATTAATGATAAACCTCTGGAGAATGAATTTAAAAAGACACGCCTAATTGTGTGTATGGTTCCAGCGGAATATTGTTATATTAAATTCTTAGACATGAGTCATATTCACTGAACATTATCTATATCGGACCGATATCTGGGAACACGATTGACAGTAATGATAATATGGCACAATGTTATGGATTACCGAGAAAAAATAGATATTGGTACAGATAATATGCACATCAATAATATTAGAACTAAAATTCTTAGTAGTATGGCATGAAATTATATTGAACGCATTACTTGAGATGTGACATTAGAACATTAACCTTACAAAAACATTAGAATGCTCCATCTTTGAACTGTGAATGACAAAGGGAAGCGAAACAAGAGGTAGCAAGTGAGTGGAACCATGAGACATAAAACTGAAAGTGGGGTAATAAAGTAAAGTTCCCAGACGGTGCGGCCCCGCCGGAGCCGCAGTGGGCAGCGCCCTCGGTCCATGGATTTATGGCAGACGTGAACAGGATAACTTGTTCACACACATTACATTTTTTAGCAACCACCATTATCTTGATAACAGCATAAAACACTTTAAGCAGCCGTTTTTACATAAAAATAATACTTGCAAAGCGTTCATCATGTGTGTAGCAATTGATATAAAAGTTTCCTATTATATAATGTCTTATTATTAATCTTTTCTTTCGGGCCGCCAACATGCGTGGTTGTATCATTATTTATAGCAAAATAATGATGTTATGGCTGTATGAATTTGCTACAGAATGAACTTTCCCACTACGAACGTAGGCGTGCCGGTAGCTAACCAGTATAACGTTATCTTAATGGCATCTTGTTACATCAGATTTTATAAAGCTCATATTATTATAAATTATAACACTTAAATCACAATGCAAATCACACTGCGTCATTTCGCTTGTGTGATTCTCCTTATGACGATGACTGCCAACGGTCAAGGTTTTTTTTTTATTACGGAAAAAAGTGTATCTAGAGTTTAGTGTGTTTTCCTTTAATACACAGTATTAAACATCTCCAAAATTGAATTAAACAAAGAGACCTCTCTTCTAACGTCTCTAGTTATTTTCAATTATTCGTCCGTTTACAAAAATCGCTTTTAGAGGTATAAGAAACGTATATTTTTATACGTCAGGTGAAGACAGGACAATAGCTCGCGGGATTTATCTCGCAGCGTAGTGGAGTAAACTTAGCATGTCACTTAGCAACTTAGAATAATTACCCTGTCCATGAATTCACTTGAAACTTTTTGATTTAATGAAATATACACATTTCGATAGATATTTTTATGTAGATTTTGGAAACATTTATCGACAATAAGGACTCTTTTTCCTGATAATGTCACAAATAGTTTCATATACTCTCTTTAATCTCAAAATATGGGGATCCATTAGCAGAATTATTCTTTTTATGTCGATTCTGGTTTGTTTCATTTCATTAATTACTAACAAAGTTAAGGCAAATTTAATGTAGTGCGGCTTTCTCACTGACTCGCGATCCTGCGGTACCCTCCCAAAGCAACGCCCTTAGGCGAGGTCCGTTCCTTCCGCTGGCCTACCGGTGGGAGGGGGGGGGGGGGCTTAGACTCGTTGCTGCACACACTCTACTGCTGGCTGAGCACCTTCTGCGCTCGCCTTAAACCATACATGTCCGGTGACTCTTGAAAGGCCAGTAGGGCCACAAGAATTTAGCCATTCTGAAAAAAAGCGGACACGCGCTCTACGGGTGCTGTACTTGTAAGTACTTGCGGCGGAACCATAATATTTTCGTGCGTTAAACAAACGATTATGCCCTCTATGGTTCTTTTTTACAAAAAACCTTTATAACATTTTTATGTAAAATTTCCCGTACTTTCGAATGGCATCATAGTTTTTGTAAAAAAAAATGCCATAAACGGGTATTTTACATCATTTTTTTTTTAAATAAAAAAGTAAGCTTACACTGTATGGTGGTAAACTTTTTACGGTACCTATGCTTAAAACATGCTAACGAAGATCAGGAAAAAACATAGGGGAATTTTTGCTAATTGAATAATATCTAACTTTACTCCACTAGAGATATAAGTAAATATGATTTATACCACTGCAAGAAACTACATTTTTTTGAATTATGTTATGAAAATTATAAAAAATAAATTAAGGGCCATCCCATTATAAAATAACACTGTCAATTAATCTTAATAAAATATAACGACTGATGGAATCTATAAAGATATGTTGAAATACTTAATTAGTGTGTGAATCATTGTTATCTACAAATAGCAGATAAAAGAATATACAAGTATGATCATGTTATCCAATTGGTAATTCGCATAATAGCAAAGTGTTTGCGGTAAACCCATCACACATGATGCGAGGAAGATTTCGAAGATTTTTGAACGGGAAAGATAATAATGACAAAACTAAGTCGTTGGACATGTTGCGGGGATCGAACCGCGATATCAACAATAACCTGTTAATTAATTTTCTTCAACTTCAACGCGTCTACACATATTATCTCCGATATCTAAACATAATAATATCTCCGTAATGGCCCCTAAGCTTTTATTGAAAATATATTTCAATTAATCAGATCAAAACTCAGCATTACGTACGAGTACGTACCTACCAAGTGAATCAAGGATATATTACAGTATGTATATAGAATTTTCTTATACAATAATTGTCTAAAAATATTATATAATGAATGAATAATGATTGATGATGACATAGTTTATAAAGTAACAAGTTAAATGAATGGATAATGACATAATCCTTTAGCCGACTGCCTGGAGCTTCATATCACAACTAGTATGAGTCAACTAAATGAATTTAGTCCGATTCCAACACACTTACTTTTTATACCTATGTTTGAATCAGTGACGTAATTTCATAGTACAAAGTGTTGATTAACATTTTGCAATAGATTCTTTCGGACAACGACGACTGAAAAGAATCACCAAAATTAGCAACTAAAACTGTTTTTTAGAAAGGAATCAAACTTCAAAATTTACACGTAACATAGCCATTCCCGTGTTACAGCCACCTGTAACACCGGGGGGAGGGGGGGGGGGGGGGGGGGTTATGCAGGCGCGCCGCCGACCATGCAAAATCCTATTCACAGCTCTCTTGAAGACCCCATATCGTAGCTTAATGGAAAGACCTCTTGAGGCAGTTCGTTCCACAGCCTACGGGTTCGCGGTATAAAATAATTTTTGGACCGAACAGTGCGCGACACATCCGTATCGAAGAAATGCGGATGGACCGTAAAAGTGATTTTATAATATCAAAAATATCGAAAAAAACACCAGCTACAATTTCCATAGTGCTCCCATGTTTCTCTTCTATTCTAAATTTATAACGAATGTTTGTAATTCTGGCTCGTTCCTTTATTTAGTTTTTCTTGCAACTCTGAATCAAGTTATACTGAATTATTAAATTGTTATAGTAGGTAATTACAGGACACACATACACACTCAAGTGCATTATTAATTTGTGGAAACCACTTAGGAATGATTGTGAAATGATCCGTTTGTTTTCTAAATAACGTAAAATATTGTCTTTTTTTTTCGGAATGGCTAAATTCTTGTAGCTCTAGTGGCCTTTCAAGAGTCACCGGTCGTGTTTAATTTAGGGCGAGCGCAGAAGGCGCTCAGCCAGGAACAAAATGTGTGTTGCAACGAGCCTAAGGGCTCTCCCGCCGGTAATCCGGCGGAAGGAACGTCTCCGCTGGCGGGGACGGTGTATCTGTGAAGTCTGTGAGTGTGGTGTAAGAACCGCATTGGCAGCAGTAATTGGATCATCTAAGACGTGCCGTGGACGACGGTAGCGGGTAGCGGCACTCCTATCTGGAACATAGGTGAGGGAGGTAACGATCAGGGGGTTAGGATGGTGCGGAATTGCATCATAATAACGTCGGGCGGTGTCTTTCACCTATTTGACGATGGAAGGAAGTTCCAAGTCCTTATGGAGTCGACATTGCGTGAGTACTACGAGGCAGCCACGGCCTTACGCACCAATCTATTTTGGAAAAAATATTGTCTGTCGCCTATAAAGCCTTGAATATCTAATATAAACCTATATAAACCTTAAAGCCTATAAAGATCTAATAGTACACAGATCAAAGAGAAGCACAAACGACTTGTCTGATATCAATAGTTACAGCCAAACTGTATGTGATATTTATAATGGGATTAATGGATCGTAATGAGACCTAGAGCTTAACAAAATAGCAGTGCAAGAGAACCGACCGAGGCTGGTGTCGGTGTCAGCGGCTGTGTAACGAGCGACAATCACCACTTCTGCGAATCACAGTTGTTTTCGTACCACGTGCAATTATGACGGTTGTACATATTATTATGTACCTACATACAAATTGCGTTGTACATATTTAAACTACTAGCGATCTCTCGCGACTTCATCTTAGTCACATTCAGAACACAAGTACATATATAATGCTGTAAAGATTGAACCCGATCTGTTTAAAATGTGTAGTAGAACTGTTTGGAGATATCAAGATGAAGTGACTACAGATACATTAAGAAAACATTGGCCATCGGCTAATCCGGGAACACCCGAACGCGTCATCCACGTTTATGCAATAAGGTAAGAAAGTATGAAATAATTCAATAAAGAATCTCGTAATAAAGTATGCAATTAAAGGTACGGTAATTCATAGTCGTGGATGACGCGTTCGGGTGTTTCCGGATTAGCCGATGACCAATGTTTTCGTAATGTATCTGTACACATGTTTGTAATATGAACGTATAGGTAAATAGGCTGTGTTTTCTTCACAATAGTTATTTGAGTTATTTCGTATAAACATATATTAAGAATATAAAATGTGGTAAACAGCTTAACGGATATTGATTATAGATCACCAAAATATGTATTAGAAAAATCACAGGCATACAGTTCAACTTATTACATAATATATCGATATTGTAAAGCCGGACGGACGCATGTGCATTCCTTTTAGCATACGGACTTTTAGTTAGTATTGTCTCTTGTCTAGTAGCTAGTAATGTGTTAGTGAACATCAATTTCTCTTCACCTAATACTAATTAATACCTGCGCTATTGACATAGTACACGTGGTGTTGAAATCAATTTCTCTGAAGCTATGGAGAATTGAAAGTCTTGTTTTTTTTTATAAATTAAATGTGACACGTGTTACAATTTAGAACTCTTATTTATATACGTTGAGTTATTAACTTACTCTTGCCGTGCACGGATAATGCACTTTTGACCTCATCTCACAAATGTCCTGGAAGTGACAGATCTAAATCTGGCAATCGTAGCCTAGACAAATTACGACTTGTGTACAGTCATCGTCACAAGAATGATAACTCATTTCATAGGAATGTCGAAACGCAATAGATTTAGGTTTTCATGATATATAATGATATTGAAGTCCCACTGAAGTTACGAAAATTACGAATGCTAGCTGTAACATGTAATGTAGTATTGTAATAAGAATAAATATAATGTCCATTGATTATTATAATAAATACTAGTGACGAAGTGGACAATCAATATGTAGGTAGGAATAATAATCTTAACCTTATCTATGTGGGGTATAGGTTAGGTATTTGTAATAAATGTTATTATGACGTTAACATTATTATAAAATACTAGCTCTTGCCCGCGACTTCGTTCGCGAGGAAAATGGTTGTACTAATTCAGAAACCTTCGCGGGCGTGCGCACATCAACTCACCAAAGTTTCATCGAAATCGGACGAAAGGTTTAGGAACGCATAGAGGACAAACAAACAAACAAACATTCATTTTTATATATGGTATATAGATTAATTGTTTCTATTTTCATAGTGAAAAATATATACTTTATTGGGCCAAGAACATACGCCCTTATTTATATATTTTTATATATGTATATAGATTTTATGAGCAAGGAACCCTCGCGGGCGCGCGCACTACAACTCACCAAAGTTTCATCGCAATCGGACGGAAGGTTTAGGAACGCATAGAGGACATACAAACAAACATTCTTTTTTATATATATAGATAATAGTGAACTGCTTGCACACCATTATCATTTAGAATCCATTGAACCTATCTTGGCCTATCTTTATTTTTTTATAGACAGAAGGCGGCAGAAAATATTTATTATGTATACGTGTACAAACAATAAAAGCTGTCTTGGATGCAGTCGGTTCCTCCTAGTCGAGATGTAGTGATCTTTTCCGAAATTCGAAAGTCGCGATCTCTATAATAGATACATTCCTTCAGAATCTCCCTAAAAATGAAATAGAATAAATAGATACAGTCATTTACAAGACTGCAAATAACAGAAATTCGTCGTAACAACCGTAGTCGTAACACCGGGTGGCGGTGGTTGACTAGGAAGCGCTAACGTCACCGGTTCCCAGAAACGTGTATTGAATTGATTTTTCATTCAACGGAAACGACGATTGTCCGTATAAGGGTGGCGGCAATCTCACCATGGCAAGCCAACCATTACTAGTGCATGGATATATGAGTGTGTATTTATGAAAAAATAGTATTGGACATTAAATTACTATAATTCATAAAGACGAATCAATATTTCTACTGAATAACTTACTCGTAGATCTCGTAGAACAATGATTTGTTGTGTTTGCGCTAATCTCGGAATTTACTGGGTCGATTATGTTACGGTTATCGTTGCTGTATGTATCCTGTATAGCATCAAGTTTATCGCTGAAAGTTATTGTAATTATTAAGTAATTATTATTAGATTTTTTTAAATTAATATCGGTCCGGTATTTCTGAAAATATTGGGAAGTACTTTGTCACGGTTATTTATCTAATAGATAACATCGTATAACAAATCCATTTATCTAGAAATCGGTGTTCCAAACACGCGAAATCTTAGGTAAAACCAATGCAACAAAAAAAATCTTCCGCCGTAAGGTATATCAGAAAGTGCATATACAGAATAAATATTTCAAACGTATAACTTTTGAGATTTTCATCGCTTTTTCACACATATTTATCTATTAAACGGGTCTTAACGCGAATGTACCTTATTTATTTTACTCGACTTTCAGCTAGGTTACACCAACCATGGTCACAGGCTGACTGAAGAGGCGGGTAGTCTACGTAAAGAGCTGCGTTCCGTTTTTCAACATTTTTCAATTCGAATAATAAGAGTAAAAGAATAATCGTTAAAACCCTTTTAATAGATAAATATTTCACACATTTATTGTTACAGAGCTGTCCATCACATCATGCGAGTCAGTAGCTGCGACACGCGACCGCAACGCACGGGGAGCTTCGGGTTCATTGTCACACGTACAAACGATCATAATTTTTTTCGCACTCGCGAACAATGGGCGAAATTTCTAAGAATCTTCGCGCTCATCGCCCCACACCTGGCCGTCGCCCATCATAATGTGCTGGATAGCGTTTATATCGCTGTGGCGTGTAAAGTTTTGATGAGTGTACTCGGCATGCGTTTGTAGAACTTTCAGAAAGTACCTACTATTTTGTTTACCGAAAATAATTGATCTCTTTTTATTCTGAAGAATCTCCTGCTTTGTGTGCCAAAACATTACCGAGCATTGGTACTATGACGTTTTTACGTTCGCCCTAACTGAATGAAAAAGTTACAAAATTGTATCTTCAGTTGCCGCAACCTAATCGCTTATTGTATTCGAAGGCTCTATTGGCCAATATTACAATAGCATCGATTTACATGATGGATTGTAAATTCATAATAATGACTAAAATTAGCTCGAAGAATCGAGAATATCGCACACACGTACTTGTACATCCAACCTACTTACTGTCTTGTTATATGGATCAAGGATGAGGAAACAAAGTCCCGACGTTCGCATGCGTAAAACCTGGGTAGTATTAGGGAAAATCAATAGTAGACTTACCATTCAATGCTCCTGTATCCTTTAACACAACAGTGGATGCTTTTGAATTTATCTTCGTAACCGTATTCAAAGGGCACCGGTTCCTTCGTAAACTCCATGTAGGACGAGTTGCTTGGTAGCGTGTTGATAGAACAATAGTCGGCAGCTAACGCGTGCGCCGCGATCGCCACCACCAACATCGGCACCACCCACATTTTAGAGATGCATCTTGAAAAAAATAAACAATAATTAATAATCTGATGTCTGTTAAGTTTATCTGCTTATCCGAAATAATCTCCTACTGTTCCGGCTTCACCATTGACTATTGTTATTTGGCGTTTATACCGGAAACTTTATTTAATTAGCATACCTTTATTTAAAACGGGTTTTGCGAATACCGCTGGATTCATGAAATATTTTCGAAAATTAATATTATTCTAATTCTAAGACGTATCTGAGGACAACAAACAGCTAGTTAATAATAAGTATCAAATAGAGATCCCATTGATCGGTGACCTAACATCCGCTACGGCTGGAGGCTGCGGATGTGTTACCGATGTCATTATCAGCTTTTTTCTCGAATTAGCTCTTTATTTTCGCACTTTATATTACGTATGTAGTAATCAATATGGTCGATGAAGATTGAATCAAGAACTATAAGGGACAAGATGTTTGTAATTTTTTTTTTTTATTATAGACAGGTGGGCGGGCGGACGAGCAAGCGGTCCCACGTGATGGTAAGTGTTACCGCCGCCCATGGGCACCTACAACACCTGCAGTTTGTAAGAAGATAATATAAAGCCGAGTGGTATCGGCCGTCTTTAGAATAGCACCACGACACCTTGTCCAGCGGGTGTCGTAAAGGCGACTAAAGGAAAACAAAGCCACTACCACAAGCCTTGAGTAATTACACCAACTCTAAAAGAGTGGACTCGCCAACCTGTTTGGCATCATGAGGCATCTCCTCATCATGAGTGTATGAGGAGGCCCATATCCAGCAGTAACGGCTGGTTACGGCTCTAATGTCACTGTTCGATTAATGCCCATCTTCAACACCAGATCATTGATTTACTGATAAGTTTCTAGACATCTCACATGGCTCTGATGGCTCCCAGTCTCCAATTAGTTGGTGGTTGGCGAAACGATCTAAGACAGTTTATATTTTGGTGGGGTCTCTTAACATTATCAGATTGCATCATCTTTAATAATTGCATATTATTATAGATTCCCCGAGTCAAAATAACTCTTTCTTTTAATATACATTTTTTTCGAAGCTTGTCTGCTTACCAGACTATGCCAGTCTTATAGGGACGGTCGTGACAAGCCTGTCTTCCTTCAGTCAACACTCACTCTGAAGGCATGTGCAAATGCATACAATTTCCTCGTTTCCTTATATATAACTGTTGTTAGTTGTAATTCTTAATATATTATTATTCATACTTGTGTAACAAATTAAACATGCTTTTCTAAGAATATTTTTTCTTTGTTCTTAACTGGTTAAATACCTAACTATAACTATCCGGTCTAGTGAAAAACAATTGGCGTGACGCTATGTACAATAGAAAGTCCAAGGATTATGATAACAAATCATGGTTTACTGGTAACCGTTATATCGACTACCTTTGTTTACTTCGTTCTATTGTCCTATGCTGACTTATGTTACCAGGGGTAGGTAACTAATAATAACTCAAGACTATACACTTTTGAGAAATTCTCTTTTGTTAGACTTATAGTGAACAAATAGCTGCTCTGTGACGTTTAATTCTGAGTGTAACAGTTAGTTTTAGACAGGTAAAAACAATTCGCAGTACTATTTTGAATGCGAGGAAAACAAATTCCTTTTACTAACTATGCATGCCGATACGGGGAAAAAAAGGTAAATATTAAAAACCTAATCTAACTCTCTAGGTAGGTCGGTTCGAGCGAATTACTTACTAAATGAATGACCTATAATTCCACGAATGTGGCCGTGTGCGGGTGACTAGGGCCTAGCTTATATTTAATGCAGAAATTTTGCTCGTTTTTATTTCAATCATGAGGAGGAAAAATTAATTTCATATTTAAATAATAACCCCGGTTTCAGATTCAATAAAAAATAAAAGTATCATAAATAAAACCTTCATAGATAAATAACATATAGTCTAATAAATTTACTATTTTCTCCAGTTGCCGAATCCTACTATTTTCTCGAGTTATACATACATATACTCGTAAGTTTACAAAACAGACAATCACAGGTGTTGCATTCTGCATTATATGAAGAGATTTTCAGGTTAGGTAAGAAAGGAGAATGCCCACGAAAAGTATGGAGAAAAAGCGCCTTTTTGAAAATTGCGTAGTTTTATAATTTTCATAATATTTTATGTAGTAGGTAGTACTATTTCCGTAATTTCAATATATATAAGAACTATATTTTAATCGAATGTGGAATTACGCAGAAAATAATATAGGAATTACCAAATTGACGATTTTTAAATTAGTTTTTGTCGGTTTTTATTGTTTTGACAACGCCAAAACATTTCGGAAGTATGCCATTCAGTTTATGTTTTTGTATAATAAGAAAAATCGTATCTAAGTATTATCACATAACCAAAATATAATTCAATAATATCTACAAATCGAGTAACGTTTTAATTCAACATTGTAAAACAATATTTGTTGTAATAGTACAATAATATCAAACAACATTCGTAAATGTTAATTCTAACGTGACGTTAGAGTTAAAATCATAACTGAGTAAATCATTGCTAAAGATTCCCTTAAAATATGATTCTAATTTACATTACAGTTATCCTACTGTAATCCTTAGTAAGTCTTTATAAATCTGTAGTGAAAGTCAAGACAGTAGGATATTTTTTACTGTTGTCCGACATGTCAACACAATTATTAACAAAATTAATGAACTCTTATCGCCACAACCAAATTGCATAAACCTTTCTTACGGACTCCCTTAAAATATGTTTTGAATTTGCATTACGGTAAAATTAGGGGCCTACATAGATAGGTAGGAGTATGTATGTAAATACGCAGAAGTTAGCTCTTAATGACTGTGAACTATGTTCCTAAAATTAATAAATAATTGAAATTGATATGAAAATACTTGTTCGAGAAACAGAGAAAAAACCGTTATTTAAATAACGGCTTTTTTTGTTTCATTTAGGTTCTTTTTTAAGAGCCTTTCCAAATTCGTTAGAAAATTAGGTACCTAGCTTAAAATATTTGATGTGGGCGAGCTGCTTATTTATTCACTCTTTTTGTAAGGTATTACAAAAAACGGACTTAATGCCTTATAGTATATCATTATTTCCCAGTCAACCTTTGGATTATGCAGGGCATGGATCTTGTGCGGTTGTAATGGTATTTATTACTGTGTTAGTGACGTCACTAATATTGTGATGTGGTCCATAAGTTGCAACTTAGTTCCCTCTAAATTAGTTTTTCAAATTACGTATCTTAAGTTTGGTTTGACGGATTGATTTCTAGTAAACGCAACCAGCCCTTTTATGGTCCACTGTTAGACATGGGCCTCCCCATGCCAGTTGTCTTGTGAATGAAGGATGTAGGGCTTTAAAACGCCACGCTGGTTGGGTTGGCGAGTCCACTCCTTTAGAGGTGGTGTAGTTCCTCCTCAAGGTTCCTCTGTAGTTGTGGTAGTGGCTTTGCTGTCCCTTAGTCGTATTTTACGACGACCACGGGAAGAGATCATTTCTAATATCTTATATAATTATTACCTAACCCCGCGCTGGCTGCGCTCAGGTGGCATAGCGATTTTCTTGAGAACCAAAATTAAAAGATTTACTATTCTTATAAGTGCGTGCATAGTAAGTAGGTTAGGTACTATTCGTATTCACGAATAGTGTTTTTTTACTATTCGAAACAAGTCTAGGAATAATGTAATAATGTAAAAAAGTCAAATAACCATAATTCAAGTATAGTATAAGCGATTGCGAAGCGGGCCGCTATCTAGAGGTGGTTACAGGTACGTCTTGCTATTTATGTCGACTGTCGGCGCACACGAGTTGTATTACAAGCACCACAATCTCGTTCCTCGGCGAGGCGAGTGATTTTTGCAATTACCGACAGCCGGTACACATATCTGAGAGCAATTTGCCGCTCCTCCAGCGAGCTCCGCTGATCGGCTTCTTGGAAGTGTGGTTGCATCAACTGTGCACCGCGCTAGAGCGATTAAAGCACTAATTGCCCTCAGTGCTGGCGGTGTCTACCGCTGACCACTTAAGTAAACCACCTCATAGCGAACAACTGTTGTCACTTGGTGCAACAAAGTAACAGTCACGTAGTTTCATTGCAGTTTCAATTCATCCATGTAAAAACGTAAGTGAAGGAAGTGAAACTGAAAATAAATCCATCTACAATATATCTCGTATTTAAATTATAGGTTTTGAGTTAAGTTATAGTCATGCTAATAATTCCCTTGACGGTGCTAATTAGATCGGGCAGTAAGTAATTCATATTGCAGGCTAAGAGCAGAATAGTGGACAAGACGAAACCTCAAAATATTTTCGTTTTGTTTAGTATTTATAAGTAGTTAGTTTTCTCACAATATTTTGTTTTCTCCAATATAAAATAAAAAGTATCGGAAAATAACATCAAAACGAAAAATTAACATGAAGGTCACATGGCAACTTTTTAGGTCGCAATAATTCTATTGTTCCAGTGAAGTCTCTTTGACAAACTATGACTATTAGTAATAAAAATTCTAGGGAAATATGAATTCTAAGAAATTATAAGTTTGTCACGTCTTGTCATGAAAATGTGACAAAACAGGGACGTCAATATTCCAGTCAATAATCACGTGAAGTTAATGATAATCAATGGGCGGCGTGACAATTGCCTTAAAATCTTTACTAATTAAAATCGTGAATCTTTTACGGCATTACTTATTACTTACGTGGATTTCAATATGGGATTCTTAATGTGACTATCACATGAAACAAGTTACAATTTTACCGCATTTTATAATGAAAATAGATATTTCTGGATATACGAGTATATTATGGTTTCAACAATAGGTCACATTAAGGATAATTATTGTGTTTAATGATTAGACAAGTGGATATGTGACCAATTATAAAAAAGTATTTTCAATCCCATACATCACCTTATAAAGTCACCGAGTAATTTCGAAATGGGGCTGATTCCAATTGTCTACAACGTGACGTTATCTTAGCAAAGGGAAGGGACCTTATTATGCGTCTCCACTTCTAATTTGAAATCTCATTCTTTCGAGATTCCGTTTAAATAGAAAAGAGGCTCTAAGATTTTACTGATGTTTCAATAGTTATCTGATAGTGTAGAGCTGACAATACGGTCCCTTTTTTCAGATAAAGTAAGGCCGCATATTCCCAATTACCCATTTTTTCTGTACGGCATAATGAAGGCAAGGTAAAAAATTCCTAATTATCACATTAGATGGGTTCTCTGCCACCTATTTATGATTGGAGTTAGTGCAACAACAATTAGGTAGGGCTCTTTAGCGGGGGGAGAGTGAAGAATACTACCGTAACATTTACTGCATCTCTCACTTTATCCTATTTCCCCAATGTATGTGTTTCGGTAGAGCGTAAGATATGCAGAGTCCATTCGTATTGGGATCCTATCCTCTCTCTCTCTCCATTTTCCCAATACTTTCTCCAAATCTATTCCTAAATCTCCAAAGGTAAACAGCGCATCCGGGGGCGTGCCGTTTGTAATTCTGGGATGATGTTACTCGTAGCATGTATCGCGGATCTCTATGGGCGACAGTATTCACTTACCACTAGGTGAACTGTCTGTTCTTTTGCTGCCTTCTTTCTACATAAAAGGTAGCTAACTATCTACTTACATTCAGACCGAATGCAGATACCTATACTGGACAAATAGTATTCCACGAAAGTAATGGAAGACGTGGTGGGTATCTACCGCATTTTCGTATTGAAGCTGGATATATTTTATTAAACAGATATACATATTATCGTCGAGACCAATGCTACTAAACTAACTAAATAGTGGTTTACGCTCCTTTCCAAAAAGTAATACAAACAGATTTTAGAAAACTGGTCGATTTTTCAACCTCTATTACGGTTATTATATGAGAATCTTGTAAAGACTCAAAGCGGTAACTGAGATTAACTTCGTCCTTATATTATAATTTATAATCTACTCATATTGAGTTTTAGTGTAATTCTCTAATGCAGCTAGATACAAAAGATGTTATAACTTTTAAACTTTCGCGTTTTGTACACATTTTATATTGTACGAGTAAGTCGGGTCTGAAGGCGTAAAATTAACGGTTTTTGGTTTACCTTTTATTAATGTCAACGTCTAACGAGTAGAAATAAAAGGTAAACAAAAACCTCTAATTTTACGCGTTCATTGAAAATACCGATTTTAAGCAAAGACCAAGTTTAGACAAATTAATTCTCATTTACGTGCCAGTACATAGCGTCAAAAATGTTGTAGGTATCCAGAATAGAGTAGTTTTATTGTAGGTAAAGAATGGTATTGTAGACTAGCAACACACGCGAGTTTGTGCGCGTTGATGTTAGAGTATGTAGCTTGATTCCCGTGGGAACTTTAAAATTGATGTGGTTAGAAAGTACCCTAAATGTGAGACGAGACAGGCCGAAAGACAAAAATACTAAAAAATATTAAATGTACAAACACAGCTTTTTTTCGATTTTATTACATGTATAGTAAAAGATAAATAAAACTTATCCTGTTCTTTTTTAATGTAGGTAGCTAGCTACCTTCCTAAGTACCTATTCTGTACATACTCGTACAATAAAATCTTAACAAGGCCGCGTCTGTACAAAAAATAATTGCAGTGTACATAAACTATGAATGATATAGAGCCCACATTTTTTTTTTGAATTTTTGTCTGTCTGGTTACGTATTACGCAAAAACCACTGAACAGACTTTAATGAAACGTGGCATAATTATAGGTTATGTACAGGCTCAACAATTAGGGTACTTTTTATTCAGATCAAATATAGAGTTCCCGGGGAAATCAAGGTAACCAAAAATATTCTAACGTATACGCGCACGAGTCGCGGGTAGTGCTACTGCTAGTAAGGGCTGGCGCAGACCAGGCGAAGCGTAGCACAGAGCATGCTCGCGCAGACTCCTAGTCGTGGTGCACTCTACGCGAATCAGGTCGCGCTACTTTTGACACGAAAATGCGCTTCTTGCGTGTATGTATTACAAAGTGTCCGCCGCGCATACGCAAGCGGCGCCGATTAGCGAAGTAGCGCGCACGCTCGCGCAGTCGCGCTGAGCTTAGGTCCACTTTAACGCGCTCGAAGACTGATGGGTGTGATGGCGAATTTTTGATCTTAATTCGACGTAGAGAAAGTTGATTGTTGTTTGTTAATTAAAACCACGCTTAATTCGCCAGGCCTTAGGAAATACGTTACTATATATATTGTGTAATGATCGCCTTTTCGCTTTCTTGTGGGACAAAGCAGTGCTGCGATAAAACGGTGAACTTATAGGTTTACCCTATATAGGAATGCACAACTGTAGAATCTTTGTCGAATATATAACAGATTTCTTAGTTGTTAATACCTATATTCTTATTAATTATGATTCGAATTGCTCCGTTCTATTTAATATCGCTATTGATTTGATCTAAGACGTGAAAAAATTTACCTGCTGATAGATCCAAAATCACGGTGATTTTGGATTAGAGACGTATGTGTATTAAATGCTCCGAATAGCAAAAAATCACAATTCGGGAATACCAACAATTTGCCTCACTATTCGCGAATATGAATATCTAGTATCTAGCCTACTATGCACTCATTTGTAAAATTTGTAAGTAGGTAATTTTTAGTCTAATATTTTGGGTTTGATCAAAGTTTGGTACCAACCTACCTACCTAACTTTAAATTAAACTAACAAATAACTTACTAATTAAACTAAAAAAACAACTACGCAATTGATTTTCAAATGAAAATTTATTCTTAAAAGCATTTATTTTTGTAAAAAACTTAACTATTTCACCTACTATTCACATTGGGATTTTACTATTCGAGTATTCGTTTAGGAAAACGTGAATAGGTACGAATACTTCAGAATTGGCGAATATTCGCCAATATGAATTGGTGACGCCAACGGAACACCCTGATATGTATATTTAATCTATAAATTATTGTAAATATTATTAAGATATATAATAATATTATATATGGTATAATTATGAAATTACTAATTGTGTATTAGTAATAAAAATAAAACCTATAACAGGTACTTAGACATAACGGCGGGACAAGTGGACATACCTAAATCTCGCAAATAATTCTTAGTAAATACCTACCTATCTAGAGGTAAGTTATTATATTAGCAATAATAACTTAATACATAATTAATAGTTATTGATAAATTTATTGTTTAAATATTAGATAAGTTACAATGAACATGGTACATGGTAAAAGGTAAACTTTTAATTTTCTGTATAAAGAGGCTTCTCCATTTATTTGTAACAGTATTTTCGTAAATAAATTTTAATTGGATAATGTCGGTACTAAGTAATAAAAAATAATGCCGCAAATAAATTCAATTTTCTTACACAACAATTGACTATCTGTACTAATATAATGTCATAGGAAAGAAAGAAAAAGAATTATATAGGTACTTACAGAATCGAAAGATGACAAAATCCAACTTTCCAAGAAATTGACAACATACGATGATCTATTGTATTATTATCACAGTTTATAAAAAGTCACCACACTTGTAAAATCCAGTCTCTATTTAGGTATGGTATACAGTTTTGTTAACAAAATAATCGAAAAATTATAGGTTTTGTAATGATATAATAATATCAAATACTACATACTACAAGTTAACACAACCACGCGACAGAAACTGTCAAACAAGACGACAGCTTGACAAGCGAAGGAACCGGCTCTACACCGGTACCAATCAGTGTGAAGTGCGAGCGAGATAAACAATCAAGAATGAGACAGCGAGAAGTTAATAATGTTACCATATACTTACTATCATATAATACTATTTAAATTTTTATTAATCTATATTCATTCTTAAAATATGTAGAGAATTAAGTTTTAATATATTCATTCATTAACTTCTAACTGGTAATTGGAACTAAAATTTATAATACCAATACATTCGACTATTTTTAATAAATGTTATTGTTTACAGTTTTGATCATAGGATACAATTTAAAACATTATTATTATTACGACACATTAAAATAAATATATTATTTTTTCTTGCTTTTTGTTGGCGGTTTTTTCGCACTTCGTAAATGACGGAAAGGTCCCAAACCCTTACGTACCAGCACGCCTCTCCACCATGACTGTATGCGTATGGCTGCGATACGCCGATTTTCTTCTCGTTCTAGACGTAAAGCACGCTCACGCTTGAACGTAAGCCAAGCACGCATTTCGCCTTCGTGAAGATCATACTAAAATGGTAGCATTTCTTATTATTATTATGTGAATTTCAAAGATGATAACTATAAGCTTGTCTCACTATATGTGCAGTTCCAATACGTGCAAAAATCTTAATCTCTTCTTTGTAATACAGAATATCAAAGTTTAACGTATTTTAACAATGTCCAGTTCCGTCGAAGTAATACGGAGATGCTCAGTAAAACGGTATGCTCAGTGCGCGCCTCAGTGTGGGCGCGCACCGCGCTACAGCGTCCTGGGTACCCGGTACAGCAATTTAATTCTTTCCGTGTCTCTTTTTGTACATTGATAATTTTGAAAGTAGAAAGGATACATCATATTTAGATAAAAGAGGAATCTTTGCATGTTTAGACTCAGATGATGCAAAGTGATTTTGGAGCTCGATCGTTCTCAACTCAACATTATGGAGGTCTGGTCCAACAAAAACAAAAATATTCCTTATATTCCTTTTTGAGTATCAAAAACAATGTGGAGTACAAAATATATTCGCATAATTTAGCATAGTTCTAGTAGCGCCCTCAGATGGTATAACAATTCTTAGCAGCTTAACACGTTTTGGAACACAGCCTAGGTAAGAAACAGTCTGTCCAATGAAACGGTTGAAAAGAGCGGTACTTTTTAGCGGGAACTCGAGAGGTAATATATGAACTTTAGAACCACGTGGTTCTGGCTAAATTATTGTAGCTGTCACAATAGAAGCCAGTTAGGTGAAAGTTGAAGTTGAATATACTATAAGAAATAATCAATCACTTACCATCACGTGGGACCGCTTGCTCGTCCTTCTACTTCACTATAAAAAAAAAGTGCAGTTCAGTTTTTCTTTGAATATTATAGAAATTGTGTATTGTGCATTTGGTGATAGTTTATTAAACTTCAAAGTGCTTTTGTGCGTAATGTTTTTAATACTCAAAGAAAAGCATAGGGCTGCGATTTTCGCGTGCTTCTAAGGAGTCCTCTTCTGTCCTCAGTAAACCTACTATCACTGTACTGTACTGACTTACTTCGACGGGACTGGATATTGACAGAATACGTTTTAGAGTTTAAAATTGTTGATTGCGAAGAAAAACTTGACACTGGCAGAATGTGCTAATTGCACCATTGCCTTATATAAAAGGAAAATAAGGAAAGGGCGGAAAAAAAAATTAGGCTATACGCACTCATTTTAATCAGAAAAGAGTAATTTGATGATTTTTTGTTATAAAACTAGTATCAATCTAAAATAAGTGATTTCAGAAAACAAATCACAAAGAAATTGAGCCTAAAATCCCTAATAATTTACCCTGTGCAGAACAGAATTATACCTATCATTCAATAATTTTATCAAATGTTCCGACTTTTTCATCATTTGTCTTCTGATATAGGCTAGTCCGCAGGAGACGATTATTTCTTGCGTACATGCTTATATCTTTGATTCTTTTTATTTCAATACTCATACCAGTTTCTGCAGTTCCTCTCTTCGAGCGAAAGTAACGCGCAATTGTTCTCGCCTATCTGTTAAATTCTTATCTATTGTAGCAGTGTCACAATCATATTTTGCTTGCCAATAATCTGAGGCAATTTCACGCTCCTGCGGAATAAAAGAAATATAATGGAAACCAAGATCCAGTAGAGAGGTAGATAGTACCTATGGTCTATGATTTTACGATTTTATGAATATATATATATATATATAAATCCTCTCAACCTAATGATGCGTTTACTATAGATACGAATACATGGTCTGATTCTATTGGGGATTGCTCTTGTCTGCCTTTAATTAGAACCTTGAATATTAAATACTTAGGTGTAACTATAGACAATACATTAAATTGGCATAAAAATATTCAAAATTTAACCTTTAAAGTTAGAAAATTAATATATGTTATTAAAATTCTGCGGCAGGTTGCAAACCATAATACACTAAAAATTACATGTCTTACTCTCTGTCAATCGCTTCTAACTTATTAATTATATAGTAATTAATTTATTAATTTAGTAATTAATTATTATTAAATTTATAACTTATTAATTTAAGTAACTATATAGCTGTTTGGGGTGGAGCTGATAAAACTGCAATGTTACAAGTTGAAAGGGCACAGATGGCAGTACATGTTATCAATAAGAAACCGAATCTACATGCAGCCTCTAAGTTTTATTCTGATAGTCAAGTGCTCACAATGAGATCGCCATTTATTTTTAATATGTAGGTATAATATTATGCAGACATAATTCTATTCCTTTTGAGAAAAACATAATTGAAGAGAGGCGTCGGAAAGACTTAGTCTTCAATATTGAAAAGCATCGGATTGTGTTTTCCAAACGACACTCACATTATTGGTCCACATGTATAGGTATAACCAAATAAGCAAACACTTATACAATATTAAAAATAGGGTAAATAAATGGTTAAAAACCTTAATTACAATGAGACAGACAATTTATTAAAAATTTATATGTAAATTAATTATATTACACATATATAATATTTACCTGTTCTGGTGTTGGCCGGGTGACGCAATCACACGACACAGGGACCATGAGGTAGATACCCTATGACTGGTTGTGGCTTCCCAACCGACACCCTTTGTAACTAGTTAATTAGTGTAATCTGTATTTATTGTTAAGTTGTTAAATAAATAAAAAATAAAGAAGTAGTCATTCATGATCATTTGCAGCCTCTTTGCATCTATGTACGGACACTTATAAATCCCCCCCCCCCCCCCCCCTCCCTTCAGGATGTTGACATATTTGTGTTGTCCGAGCGGATATACTCGTAGGATTATATTATTAAAGCATAATATTATCGACGTGCTTACTAATGTATAAGTCAAGCGGTAAAGATCATTGGTAAAAAGAATGACGTAGGAACTAATGGTAAATAGATTTTTGTGCCATATTAATATTAGTGTGCTAATAATAGTTTTCGTTTAGTATTATACATACTTATTTGATTTCTTTTAATTACTTTTCTTTTGAAAGTTTTATATTCCTGGCAATAGTAAATTGTGGATAAGGTAGTTGGTTTTAAATTTATTACAATAATTGACATGTACGTATGTTATATTAAAATGTAATGTATTATTATTTATTACTGATTTTTTTCCCAAATAAAATAAAAATAAGCCTCCTCCAAAGGCATCCATTTCGATCAATGGTAGTTCTTTGCAATCCACTGGGCTCCTGCAGTTGCCTTCATTCACATCATTGGACTATTTTGACCTCTGGACCATGTCGACCAACACCATTTTTGCCTGTGCGAGGTCACCAGGACCCTATATGATCTGCGGTTATCATCCATATGAGCCACATGACAACATTTTATCTTTGCTATGTGCGTCGCAATACTCGCAATGTGTATGATTCGTGTGTGTTTCTGTATTGTTTCGTTGAGCACTTTGTTCCGTAAAGATTATTCGAGTATAGCTTTTGAGCGACTTTCATCGGGACGATTGCGCTTGCTAGGGTTCATGTTTCGACACGTCCGTATAGTAACATATACGAGCATAGAGTATTATACCCAATGTACTCTATGTATACGAGTAATAGCAATGGGGCCGCTTTAAATAAACGAATAATAGCATTCATCGCCTTCATTCAACATTTGTACCACAATTTGGCCACTTGTACGATACTACTTTATTACACGACATTTATAGCGCCCAAAGATAAAATTATTCACGCACATACCGAGTCCAGTCAAAATGTTTTAGCTTTAAAACAAAAAAGGGTACCTCGATTTAATGAGCCGAACTTAGCTAATTTTGCTAATTGTCTAAATTAGTTGACATTTAATGTTAGGTACGTATTTTTTTGTAAAATATATTTTTTGGGTTTTAGTATGAGCACTTTCGTATGAAAAACTTAGCAATTACTCAAAAAATTGAATTTTCTTGTATAAAAAGAATGGAAAAATTTCATATCAATGAACTCGAAATCAAAAACGGAATTTAGTTGGTTTCAGGTTTTGGGTAAAAGATTTCCTTTCACTATGTATCGTATTAGGACCTATTTTAGCTATTTCACTGGACGTTTAAACTCTATAAAGAGTTTATTGATGAAGCAGGTGGCCAAGGTGCATTTGGAAAATTGCACCACACCCTACTAATTTTTAGCAATGGATACCATTAGACATTTGATTTCTATTATCAATGTCGGATTAGGGGTGGGGCTAAGAGGGCCCCGGGCCCCGCCTCCCGAGGGCCCCAAGTCCGATCATTTAAAAACTCTGATCCTATCTAAAGTGTATAAAATTGTATATTAAGAGGGCCCTTTGCTCTCAAATAGCCCCCGATCCCGGTCCCGTGCGGCTATTACGAGTAGGTATATCCACTGCACATATCGGACGACCCTAGTTTTATGTTATAAGAGTTATATAGGTTATATATAACCTATACCTATAAGGTTAAGGTGATTCTAAATGCTTTAATGTCTAGAAACTGCAAAGCAATGCTCATGTTCGTTCTACATTCTCTCAGAGCGCCTTCATTCCAGCCAACTACTGAATTGATCTGATACTGCAGTTCCAGCGCTTTGGCGTGTATGCACAGCCACTTCTTGACGTACTAGTTTTTAAAGGTCGTGTAGTGTCGGCTAGCTTTAGAAAAGCACCTCCACATTTCTTCCCGTGGGTGTCATAAATGGCGACTAAAGGATGTAGGTAAAAGCAAATAACACAAGCGCTACAAGTGCTGAGGAATTTCACTGCCACAAGCGCTGAGGAAAACTACATTACCTCTAACAGAGTGGAGTCGCCAACCCTCTGTCAGCGTTGCGTTTTAAAGCACAGGAAAATATGCATGAGGAGATCCATGTAGAACAGTGGGTGCTAAAAAGACTGATGACGGTTACTAGCCTTCACTTGCAATTCATAAGCCTGTAACAGTGAGTCGTGCACACGTTCTTCGTGTTCAACATTCGGCCCTGGCGCTTGCTCTATCTGGTACTGCAGGTCCAGTGCTTCAGCACGTGCACACAACCACTTTTCTGCATACAAGAGACGTGCACTCGCGTTGTGGAAATCATCCTGTAAATTTTTATTTATTTAGTTTTATTAAGAAAATCAACAGGCTCGACAATAATTAAAAGCAGAGTACCGACGTAGGATATGTTTATTTGTGTGTGTGTGCGTATGTGGCACGCTCTCACGCGAACGCGTGATTGTGAGTGTGTATGCGTATTGAGGGTATGTGAGAGTGTGTGTGCCCCTGTATAATATGGCGGACGAGCTCACAATCTACCTGACGGTAAAAGATACCTTCGCATATTTTGAGCATCTGCGATACATGGCAATATCAGTAAAAAACGGCGAACATTGACACGTCTGCTGATGCTGCTGATCTACCTTTGTATTGCTTGTTTTGCTTATTGCTACAATACAAAAGCCTACGTATCCCAGATTATTTTAAATTCCTCACAATACTTTCCTTCACTACGGTGCTAGTGATAATTGAATAACCCGTTAGAACTTTTTTGTTACAATAATTTGTAAAAAAATATTTTGTTAAAAGTAATGCGTGTGACTTCTGTGTTGAGGTGGCAAGGGAAAATGCTGCTACGCTGAGTGGACTCATTGTAGCGGCCGGAACTGAAAAACAGCCCTGATACTCTTGTTGTAGGTACTAACATATGCATAGTTACGGCCATTTGGTATAACAGCAACTGCTTATTATTTCCGTATTAATTTCTAATGTATGTATAAGTTGAAAAACCTTGGGAACTTGAGTTTAAAAGTAATGGGTATAGTATCTTTGGTATAGTATAGGGTATAGTGGCAGGAGGACATGGTGCGGCCTGCGGCTCTGCACGAGCTGTCCGTGAGTCATCGATTCCGGCGCGTCGACTGAAAAACCACTGCAACTTTTGTTGTAGCATATTTTATGCTCAGTTGCGGCCATTTGACACAATAGCAACTGCTTATTATTTCCTTACTCATTTCTAATGAATATACCCATAAGTGTAGTGAAGTTGTTATTAAGCTAATAAATGACTCTTTCATTCATACACACTTATTTTAGTAATATGGGCTGGTATTAGTAATAAGAATAGGGATCAGATAAACGGTTTTTACTGTTCTTTACTTAAACGCCGTACTTACTTTTAGTTTATCCCGTAGAAGAGCGACTTTTCCGTCAGCATTGCATAGTTCATGTGCCCATTGATGCCGTTTTGCCATTAACTCAGTACCAATGGTCTCATGAGTCCTAAAATTCAAGTCGAATTACAAATATGAAAAAAAAATGTTGCTAGGCAAACTCATTGTATCCTTTGATACCGTTAGTTTAAATGCTTTCATGATATACTTATATCTATGTACATCACATGAAGGCAGTACTTATGCGCTTTCGTGAAGGATCAGATTATAATAAAGATAAGATTACTATAAAATTGTAAAATGTTATTTATGTTTTTGCATGACAATATGTGCGATTATTATTTGGTTCTTGTTACACACATCCTTAGCTGGTTGTGATCTAACCGCAGGACGAGGGCGCACGAGGCGCGCTGCTCGAGCCGGTGTGCTACTCGTTGAAGCGTGCTCCAATCTCCACTTTCGGACAGTTCAATTAGTGTACTTCTGACTACGCCTTTTAAGGTTTCTCTAGAATTATAGTGCATTGGTATTAATATATTTGTGTATATCTAAACTTAAGTGGTTTTGTTAATGATAGTTTGAATTCGAATTTAAATAATTGCTTTTGCAAAGTATAATTAATTTAATACTCTTTTAATAACTTAATAATAATAATCTTGATTACTGTATTATAAATACAAAAGTTCGTTTGTTCTATCTACAAAATAACGAACTCTACTATCATATTTGGCAAAAATATAGTTCGTGAGATGGATTAACAGCACCTATTTATTATAGGATATCGTTAATTCTACTTCTCTGCAGGTGAAGTCGTAAACAACCTTGTATTGCAATTATCAAGAACTATTTGATATACTACAGCGTCATCTACACTCACCGATCCTTTATAAGTTTCTCACGTTGTAGTGTTTCGCTTTTGGTTAGCAGCTTCTTCCATTTACTAGCTCGTAACTCAGTGCTGCCCTCTGGAACCATACAATCATTTTACAAACCCTGTAATATGATTAACAGGCGGAGGGGAGAGATGGCGGTAAAAGTAGATATCTGTACTTATAAATATTTAACGGTTTTGCAATATAAATTTATTTATTGCAATATTTTTTTTATAATAAGCGTATATTAGAAAAGGCGATTACTCAGCGTTTCGTCAAATAAAATAAGATAAATTGGGATACTCGTTTAATATACCTAAAGTATAGTAAAAAAGATCTGATCAGGTATAAGCTGCCGATATTCGCTGCCGCTTGCGGTAACGATAATGTCTAAACGTTATCTCACCGGGAGTCCTAACTCTAAATAAACAACGCAAAATTCTAACTGAGTGGTGGCCCAGAGCTGGAAAAAGAAATGTATGTAGTCTGTCCAGCAGCCAGGTAGTTAGTTCGATGACATAAATATAGTTATATAAGACAAGACTTGGATGCGGCTACCACACGACAGGCAAATGGCGTAAAAGAGAGGGTTTATACGCGGCAGTGGGCTAAATAAAAAGAGTTGGGAATGATGATGGCGATGATGATTTTTTTTATTGGTGGTGTTAGTGCCGGCCGCAAATAATTTACACAACAAAAAGAAACGTGTAGTTACAGATATACGAGTACTTTAGAGTAGCTCGTTGTAAAACGAGCGCTCAACTGCTGGGGCGCTAAGTCAGCGTTGATGAATCTTAAAACCTTAACCGTTTTAGACTGGAACTTTTAAATTCGAGTGTTCAAGGCCATCAGACGTTAAAAACTTGGAATATTAGGTTCACGAACGATTAACGTTTGTGGAGGTCTTGTTTTACGTTGAATGGTGAATGTTGAATGGTTGAATTTATCAATCAGAAGGTTGTGCAAAATAAACTGTAATCGTCCTCCTTACTGTTATACTAAATAATCACAAGGATTAATTGAAAGTATTGATCTCGTGAGGCGTGCGGGAGATGACTAGCGAGAATAGTGTGGACAGTGATACTATATTGCAAATTGCTGACAACCTAAAACACCGTGCGCTTTCTGCGTAGCCGTGCGCTTTCTGCGTAGCCGTGCGCTTTCTGCGTAGCCGTGCACTGTGTCAACTCTTTGTCCCTCCCTACACGCTCGAGTCTTAGTCTTACACGTTCTTTAGCGCTCACTTAGTACTCGAGTGTCAGCGCTCATTGTTACAACAATACTTTAGAGTAGCGTATATAAAATTTTAAGTTACCATGATAACTCATTTATAAATTCAAAAAAGTTTGTCAAGTTTAACTCTGTCAGTATTAAAAGTAGGTAGGGGACGCGTGTTCCCACAGCAGCCGCTGGGAGCACTCGACTGGCCACGTTACCCCTCTCTCACAGAAGATTACCTTGAAATGTACTGCATTTCCTACCTTATCGTATTTCCCCCATGTACATTGAATATTCCCCAATGTTTCGGTAGTGAGTAAGATATGCCAGAGCCCATTCCCATCCTATCCCTCCCCATTTTCCAACCCCTTCTCTCAATTCATTCCTTAATCTGCAAAGGTAGGCAGCGCATCCGGGGGCGTGCCAACGTTTGTCATTCTGGACTGATGTTTGGCATGTATCGCGGATGTCTATGGACGACAGTATCCCCTTACCATCAGGTGGACTGTATGCTCGTCTGCCACCTTGTATCTATAAAAAAAAGGTACTTACCAACAATGCGTATTTGTAGTAAGGTGACTTCTAGAACTATAGCAAACAGCAGAGCGTCCATGTTGCTGATCTTAAATGAAATCGATTAAATATGAATCGTAGACAATAACTTGGCAATTGTTTAAATAAATTATTAGAATTTATCAGTTTAAATTCGTCCACATACAGCAGGAAAGCTCAACACCTACACTATCTGCGATCTACAGCAAAATAAAATGTCGACGAGGGATCGGCTGGGCTAGGTAGAAAAAAGACAACTTTCGAATACACATACGAGTTTTACTAATTCAAATAGGTAGTCTCTTGGTCCGTCCAAATAGTGGAAAAATTAGGTGGAAATATGTAGTAACTGGTAGGTAAATTATCGGTGGCATTCACGGTGCCGTGTCGTACGGAGGTGGAGTGTAGTAAATTTATTTTTAATGAATGTTGTCTACATTGTAGATATTTCAGAAGTATTTCTGTGATCGATCTGTCGATAACGACTGACCGTTTGATAAACTCTGACAATAGAATTCTCTTCTATGTCTAGATTGTTTATCTATACAGTAAACAATAATAACTGTATTTTAAATATTAGATCTTTTTGTGTATGAACGGTACGGTCTAATTCTATGTGTAAGCAGTTAAAGCAGTGAACTATCTGATCGTTAAAAATAGAAGAAAAAACATCATTTACTAAGCAAAAGATATAAATGTGATATTTATTTATCTATTTAAACGGGTCTTAACGCGAATGTTTACCTTATTTATTTTACTAGACGTATCGGTTGCGTTGTACCAACCGTTTAAATAGATAAATTTAAATATGGACCTGTTGTTAACTTTGATTAAGATTTTCTAACTTATTATAATTTGGGTGTTTCGATTCTGTTTAAATAGAATCCTGCATAATACCGTCCACTAAGACGACAAGGTATTGAATTTTGTTTGCAAATGATTCAATTTTTGAGTTTTTTACCAAATTTGTTAATTATAAAACCTAAAAATGATATTTTTCCAAAAAAAATACGCTATAATATAAAAAATACTCAATCATGAGCAGAAGCCACGATTCAGACGTCGGGACGGGTTCGGGAACATTCTATGTAGTATTATTTTTTTGATAAGAACTAGATACCTAACAAAATAAAAGCGAATTAACATTAAAATTTAATAAATGGGCATCCATTAGTTGTGTAATAGATACTCTTTTAGTTGGTAATTGGAGCGCGGAACAAGCAATTCGGTTCGAGTTTCACAAAACTTTTTCTATTAAGTAAATTCGTTTATTATTTTTTTACTGAAAAAACTAAGCAATACATATCAATAATACACGTAAGAATACTCGAACTTACTGAAAAGATAACATATCTGCTATTATACTTTCGCGGTAATTTTCAATAGCAGATTTCATTTTCAAAGGAATTTTCAATAACGCTTTCGAGAGAATACCTAGAAACGACTGAATACCTGTTTGCTTAGCTTAGTTGCTTAGTTTGTCGGAAATGTTATTTCATACTGTATATACTAATGTATTTATTACGTGACATGTGCAAAAATGCATGCATGATAATCTGAACTCAATATACCTAAATAAAACTCTTAACATTTTGTCCTAGTATCTGTTATATTATTTCAGTTATGTATTTGACAACCTTAACTTCCATAAATTGATATTAAACATAACAAAAGTTATAATGTTCTTACTGATTCATGATAGCTAAGATCTGTCTTTGACACCTTTTTGTCTTAGTGGACGGTATTATGCAGGATATAAACAATTATTTCGATACCTACGACTATTATTGGGGCCTTAACTATGAAATTGCCGCTTGTTCACAGTGGCCACTGAATTTATCTTGCGTTTGGCAAACACTCTTCGAAGCTTAGGTCATTCTGAATCGTATTGTCACTTCTGATGAATAGTGGATGATATGATAAAGCCAAACAATGTCCCAAACGTCTCCACGATAATGCCACACATTGCACGACAGACAGTTTCAAAGTCACAGGAGCTTCGACTGAAAACTTGCCACACCTTACCTGCCACTAGCCACTAGTAAGCTCCTACTCCTAAAAATTCAGACCGTAAGATCCGTAAGGAAACCCGTAAGGAAGAAAATTAAGACCCGTTTAAATAGATAAAACAAAATCAACTGCGATGAGGTAGTGAAAAATGCCTTCAGAGAATTCATCGTTTCCCGTCCCCAGGAGTTTTATAGCAGAGGCATCAATTAACTTCCATTCAAATGACAAAAGTGCATTGATAATAATGGACAATACTGCGATCAAATAAATATATAATTTTCATACAAAAAATATATTTGATACTTTCCATATAAAACGGCAATTTCATAGGTAAGGACCTAATATAATTAACTATAGCTCTTTTATACGAGATTAGGGCAGTTTGATTGACTTATAATATAAATATTGCAAATTCTTTTTAAATTATACAGTTTTCTAAAATTGAATTACATAATATTCAATTTCGAAACCATTCATTTCTCGTTGTTGAAATAAATTACAATCGTAGCACAAAAAATACGTCATTAGTAACTAGCTTATGCTTGCGACTTCGTGTGAATTTTCCATTACGTGAAATCGGTTCTTCGTATCATTAACACTTTATCGGCGAACTAAGTTACACAACTTTTTTTTTTCGGAATGGCTAAATTATTGTGGCCCTAGTGGCCTTTCAAGAGTCACCGGTCTTGAAGTTACACAACTTTCACAGAGGATAACAACGCTGTACTCCTAAGAAGAAAAGGCATTAGTAACATTTTTGGCGAAATCATGAGTAACAAATTCCGAAATTAATAATAAATAAAGAGAATAAACGATGGACATTCTTTTTGTTTTATCCAAAATTCCAAATTACTAGCTTGACTTTAAATTACAGGGTGTGAGTGATGTGCGGAGCGATGAAGTAGGTGGAGGAGAATGTTCTGAAACGTTGAATTGCCATGACACATTGTAGCTGCTTTGAGCTGGCGATGTAGCCTCTCGACGATGCCGTTCGCCGATGGTTGGGAAGCAGTGGTCGGCTTGTGGTGCGAGCCGATTAACGCTGCTAGGTGCTTGACGAGGTGAGACTCGAATTGTCGACCAGGGTCAGTGGTTGTCGGGGACAGCTGAATCGGGCTATCTACCCAGAGAGCAGTACGATGAGGTGGCGTAAAGTCGATACCTCAGGCCATTGCGTATAACGATCGATGACGGTGTAAGGTAGTCTCTCCTTGGTCAGGTCTTTCACTCGTTTGGTTTGGTTTCGTTTCGTTTCGTGGTGCATGGTGTCGTGATTCGTGTTGGTCACCGTTGCATGCCGTTCGCTTATGTCGTGGATGCGGGTGCAACCGGAGGCAGATGCGACGGCGAACGACGCGTCGTTTGCTACTACAACCGCCAGACAAGTGGTCGGAGGCCGGTGGTTCGCGCCGAGACGTGCGCTCGTCATAATGGTGTCGTGTGCAAGCGGGTACTGTGCCGATGTCCATGCGCCACAAAATTAATTTTACAATTTTTTTTATTTTTTCACGAATGGGTTTAAAATGTACTTGTGCCTTTTTGCTGAGGAAGGTTGCTAAAGCTCATTTTCTTTTCCATCCTACCCCACTCCATTCCATCCTGGACCATATCAATTAGGGAACCAAATGGGCCGAAGGTGACTAATTAACTTTATGACGATTCCCGCGGGAACTTATAACGGTTCAAGCAATAAGGTATAATATAGGTATGCATGTTAGTTACTCCAATATATAAACTGTCGCTATTAATATTATTCCACTAATACGAGTATTACAAATACGAAACTTTGAATGTTTGGTACTCAATCATGTCGAAACGGCTGAACGCATTTCGTTGAAGCTTGGCAACAGATACAATGTAATCCGGATTAACACTTGGGCTACTCATGGAGACTATTCATGTATCTACATGAATAGTCTCCATGAGACGTTAACGAACGTTAACGAAGTCGCGGGCAAAAGCTAGTTATTATTAAGTTTAATTATTTATACGCGGGAATTTGATGATGATTCTCGCGGGAACTCTGTAATGGATCTGGATAAAAATCACCTAAATGTGAAATCCGTCACGAATTGGATAAGCAACTAGGTACATTGTTTCATTAAAATTAGTTTAGTGATGAGCGTTCACACATACAGTATTGAGCTCTTTAACATTCATAGTTAATGTACCTATTCCTTTCCGAAAAATAATGATTCAATATAGATACAAAGACGGCTTCGTTACGATTTTGTTACCATATATGTGACGTTGTCTGAGCAAATGGACGTTATTGTGGTGTGAACTTATTGATTTTAGTTTTTCTAACTTTATTTTTCGTAGTTTCAAACTTCTGTTTAAATATAATTTTGTGATTTTTTTAATATAAAGCAATATTTATTAATAGTTATGTTATTATTTTTTTAATATCTCTAACCTCATTGATTGATTGACAAGGTTCTTTTCATCAATAATGCCACATTTGTGTATTTATTTGTGTAAATTAATAAATTGCTCTTTGCCGCATAACGGAATACAATTTATATCGCATAGTTGAGAGTTTAATGAAGGAGCAAGAAGCGATTTCCGACTTGTTACTGGTTGTCAATCGTTCCTATCAACAAAAGACCATCGAGGAGTCCCAGCCGACAACTTAATGAGATTTGGCAACGGAGGCGACAGATACCTATTTGCAAGGCAAACGATACTGTTTATAAAACGTTAATATTCTTCTAAGTTTTTGGTATTTGAATTTTCTTTCAATCGCTTGCTTCTTTATAAGGTTGTATCAGGTATAATTACGTATTTTGAAACCGTTAGTAAATGTCAATATTTTGATAAATTAGTAAACATTTCCGTGTGTACCTATTTGTTTTGTTGAACAGAATCCATGATGTATTCGCAAATGATTTAAAAATACATAGGGAACGCTGAAAAATCCTGTGCTACCTTTATAAGTCTCTGCTTATTCTCCTTTACGTCCCTTTAGAATTTGTTAATGACTGGAAAATCGACCAGATAGATAGACGTGGCCCTTTATATTTAAAGGTAAACTATGTGCTTGCTATAATATGAATTTTAATGTCTATACTGTCTATGTCTATTACGCCGCCCGCCGCGCTCTCTTCGTCATAAATGAAACCTTGTCAACACAAAACCAAATATGCGCTTTTTGTTGAAATTGATAACATTGAATACATTTTTATTATCTACTGTTTCATATGCAATGCCTCTTTCATATAAATAAACATTATCAAAAGTAACAGTTCAAGAAAAGAAATGTATTGTTTTTCAGTATTTTAACAAAATGTTGCTAACTCTATGCAGTTCGTATATACATTTTAATTAAATAAATAATCTTTATTTAATTATTCCTATATGGTCATTACAAAAACAAATTAGTTATTAAGTTTGTGCGGAATTGACCTCTTTGGTAGTCAAAATTAAAAAGGTGGTGTGGACGTTTGTCAGTGGCAACACTACACGCACTCTTCCGCTTCGGCTCTCGCTTGGGACGGCCGCTGGGCGGTTAGACGTATTGAATAATAAGTTAATAACGTAATAATAATAATTTGAAGGGGAATTAAAGTATAGTTTTGCCATCGGCTTCGCAACCTGTGAACTTGAGTGTGCTGAATGTGAGTGAGGACCTTTACGTCTCTACGGACTTCGGACACAGGGGCCCCTTCACCGTTTTCGACGCAGCAGACGCCTCAGCTTCTGTTCTTAGGCACTTCTGTTTTTAGGCATTGAGACTGATGGCAATTTGATTATAACTTTGATTAGTTTTCTAATGCACGTATCGCGCTTGATTTAGGCCTGATTCTGAACAAGGTTATTTCAAATATATTTTGCTTTACAGTAATACAATCAGGAAACATGACCTACTCATGTTCAAATAAAAAGTTCATTTAATTTAAAAATTAGATGTACATATAAAAAGTTCACGTAATTTGTGACATAACTTGTCCCGGCTGCTACATACGACAATACTGCATACGTCGTTGCATATAACGACGCCTTATAAAGTAGAATTAATACATGGTTCTACCAATATTTCAATGGCTATATTGCCGTCATTTAAGTGAATTAACATTGGAGACGAAAACAAAGATTTCCAGAAATTTAAAAAACACTGCACCCCAAATATCATAACAGACCCTTGTTCGGTATATGATAGATTCTGTAGAGGACAGATGGGGGGGGGGGGGGGGCACATTCTTATTATGGCAGATTGGCTAAAGGACAGAAATTGTACAGACAACTAGATTATGATTATGAGTAACAGAAGTGGACAAGCTGTTAACACTGTATGTGCTTACGCAGGTAAACAAATGTAAAGAAGTATTTCTCAACAAGATAAAAGGTGGGGACCATATAACGCAACTATAATTTATAATTAGGTATATGCCACTGGCTTTGCTCGAAACTGGTCTCGAATTTTGATCCCCGAATGCATTTTAGCCATCCAAGGATTGGTGAATGATTCTGAAGAATTTAATTTACTGCATTTAATAATTATTTCTCAACACAATGAATGAGAATAATAACACAGAATGCTTTCAGTTGTTACAAAGAAAAAAGGTGAAAGAAATTTTGAAGGGTGACATGGGTGGCTCAGAAACAGATTTCCAATACAGACAGCACATTAACTGTTCATACAATTATTAACAATGGTTGTTGTTGCTGTTTATTGTACTAATGAATTGTTACAATAAGACATTGCAGTATCACCATAAGTACAAAGGTGGCCTTATTCCTAGAAGGATTCTCTTCCAGTTCACGAGTTCCAGTATGAAGGAGGTTAAATATTATAAGACAGAAATTTACGAATAACTGAAAAGGACTGAAAAGCAAAGGGAAACGTCGGCGTAGTGTAACATTACTTTAAAAATATAACAAAATAATTAATTACAAGACCTTTTTATAAACCTGTCTTACTATACTTCTGTCCTTTAGCAAATTTGCCATAAAAAGAAACTGACGTTTCTAGAATCCGTCGTAAACAGATTCTGTCATAGACCGAACAAGTGCTAGAAAATACGTTTCTAGTGAGATTAATGCAAAATGATTTTGTGGGATTATAAGAAAAAGGGAGCCTACTCCATTCATCAATTTTCAAAAAGTTGTAAATAAATAACTAAAGTTAGTTTACATTAAAGTTTAGTAATACTACGTACTATAAAAATATGTACGACTTAATTTAAAAAAATATAAGTCTTATTAAATCACCTCTATTAAGTAGTTTCAGTTTTTAAATGTGATTAATATTAAATATAATTCTTGGTACCAAAATGCGACGCTACGGCATACGAAATTGTATTGCTAAGTGATAATTCAACCTAGGCTAACCAGTATTTAGTACTGGTTAGCTAATTTAGTATTTACTAAAGTACAGTATTTGGTCAGTTCCCAAAAATCTGTCTTAGATAAGTGTAAAATAATGAATAGGGAATGAAATGAATGTATAAAGTCGCTCAGATTCTATTTAGCGAGCTGTTGGTGTTATTTGGGACGTCCTTTAGCCTTTACATTCATTCCTTGTGTTTGATTTTCTTGCTAGGAGGACGGCCAGTTGATGAAAGGACCGGCAAAAGGGCAAGGCAAGCTAAACGATCGACCAGGACGCCAGGTGTTGCGAGGCGCCGCGTCGCAAGAGGAAAAACTGATTTTATATGATTCTATTTATTCACAAATAGTTCACAGCAAGAGGAAAAACTGATTTTATATGATTCTATTTATTCACAAATAGTTCACAGCTTATATTATAAATTATGTATGAGTATAATATATTCCGACAATTAATTACTACTAATTACTACTATATAATCCAATAATACGTGTAGTACTAAGTATAAATACTTTAAGTGAATAATACTTTTACTAATAGTTTGTTAAGTGCTAAAATTACCCGATGCATGTCATATGCGAGCATACAGCGTGGGAGGTGTGCGAGTGTGTGTGCTCATTCATCTGATTTAATTTGATTTTTCATTAAATAAACTGAATATGCTTCCAAAATACACATTAAAGTGTCAAACATTAAAAAATGTTCGATGTACTTTTTATACGCGCCAGAAACGCTGCCCTTAAAGGGGGCTGCAGAGTTTCCATCCAGGGCGCTAGACATGCTTGATGAACTGGTTGATGAATGATGACTGAAATTGAACATAGTTTGTTGTTGTGTGGCACATGATGTGTTTCTATTTTGCGTAGAACACTGTAAAGAAAGAATGTAAGAACATTTCACGATCTTTTTATACGTCTCGGTTGGGACACAAAAGATGTACACAATTTACTGTAGACATTCAAGCGTTTTCTCTCGTAAGAATCGGATGATTCTCTTGCACAGTAGGAGGTCTGAGCCCATTTAAACAGATAACTTCACTTAATTTTATCTTTTGTGTTTATTAATAATATTTAAATAAAATGGAAGAGATTTTAAATAGAATGGACAGGGATAGGAAGGTGCTGTATCCCACAGTCAACCAGGTGAACCGATTGGCCAACTTTTTTGAATTAATCGACGTGTTTCTGAAGTGAGCAAACCCGTTATCCTTCTCATCTCCCATCCTATATTATCTCACTCAATCTAAATCCTCCCATCCTATTAATTTCCTACCATCCCATTTAATTCTATCAAATAGGAACAACAATGGGATGAGGGAAATTTCTATTTCAAAATGCCGATAATTAAATCCCTAAAAGTTTTAGTCAAGCGCCTTTTGGTCCTAGGTACTAGGTAGGACATTACGAACGTGCCAACATTCGTCATTGTTGACTGAAGTTGGCATTTGTCGCAGAAGATCATAGGTAACACGTAACTTGTAATTATTATATGCCTACGATTGATTGAACTGTCTGCCTACCTGTATTAAAAAATAAGTTAGAGTAACAAAATTTAATAATAGAAGGTTTTGCTTAAGGAAATCAGTCTTTCAACTGGAAAATTAATATTTGCATGCATCTTTTGCCCCTGCGTCGAGCGAGGGCGTGGTAAAGCCTTCTAATCGGTTAGTGCTGCTTCAATGTAATAAATTCTGTATCTGTATACCGTAGAGAACAATATTTTGCTACAATAATTTAATACTTCGATATAAATATCAACTAAATTAAGAAAATATGTTTCGTAACTATTGTATCTATTTTTTATGGTAGTTCCAAAGTTAGCTTAATTTTTCTTGAGCCGTTATCGCATTATATATTTATATGTCACCTCGTGCTAAATGTTCCCCAAGAATGCTATTACACTTCAAAAACTTCTTAATTTATGGTTGGACAGATATAATACATCATAAAACAACTTGTGAGTGTTTATAGTCCAGTTTGGTACTAAACATTCCCTTTTTAAATTAGGGTTAACAAATAATAACATGATTAAATACTGTAATGATGTGGTCGTATGACCGTGCGGTGTTGGCCGGCTTTAGTTGCACCACCCCATCTCTTCCCGTGGGAGTTGTAAAAGGAGACTTGAGTGATAACAAAGTCGCTGCTACAAGCCCTGACGAACTATACGTTAATATGTCTACGTTAACGAACGAACTATATGTCTAAAGAGTGGACTCGCCAACCCGCTTGATCAGTGTGGCGTTTTAAAGCTGCACATCGCGCACAAAATAATGTAGGTACACGAGGAGGCCCAGTGAATGCTAAAAGAGTTGGTTGCATTATTGTATTGTATTAATGAAGAGGAAGAGACCACGATACAGCTTCTGGCGAATGTGACGAATTGGCAAGATGCAGAATGAGTTTCTTGGGAGATCACTCACCTGGGCCGAAAAAACTACAGTCTTCTATGACTGACGATTATCCTGAAATATATGAATATCATCTTTAGAAATCAGGAGAAGATAACACAAAAGTTCCTATTGGTTAGAAATGACCGCGAATTCAGAAATATAACCATGCCTGATAGGTGTATGAATTTGTGTATGTGTGTATACATATGTGTATGTGTGCCTGTGTCTTTGAGTGTATGTTGATGCGTGTGTATGTATATATATATCTATGTACATGCGTGCGTATGTGCACGTGTGTGTGTGTGTATGTGTATGCGTGTATGTATGTATGTGTAGTGCATGTGTGTGTATGTGTATGCGTGTATAAATGTGTATGTGCATGGGTGTGTATGCGTGTATGTATGTATTAATGTTAATGTTTGTGTTTATGTATACGTATATACAATAGCTAAATTACATATTTTGTGTTGTGTAAATGGAAATTTTGTAGTGTTGTACTTGTAAGTATATAAATATGTCAAATAAAGTTTTAATTCATTTATTGATAAGAATGAATTGATTAGCTGAGCGCACTCGACTGGCCACGTTACTCCTCTCTCACAGAAGACTACCTTGAAATGTACTGCATTTCCTACTTTATCGTATTTACCCAATGTGCGTACGTGTTTCGGTAGTGAGTGAGATATGCCAGAGCCCATTCTATCCCATCCCTCCCCAGTTTCCCAACCCTCGTTCCTAATCTATTCCTTAATATGCAAAGGTAGGCAGCACATCCGGGGATGTGCCAACGTTTCTCATTCTGGACTGATGTTGGCATGTATCGCGGATGTCTATGGACGACAGTATCCATTTACCATTAGTGGACTATATGCTCGTCTGCCGCCTTTTTTCTATATAAAAAAAATATTAAATATCTACCACTTGATTAAATAATCCAGTACTACTAGTTATTAAATAATACCGGTCGGTCGTCTCTATATTTCCGACCGTGGCCGAATGCTGAGAGATGTTTATATGTAACGTGGAGTGGTTACAACATAACAATTAATATTTTTGAAAGTGTGTTTGTTTCTTTGTTTACTCGTGTTTTTTTTTAAATACGGGATTATTTAATTAATCGTACTGGAAATACTTGAACTACAAAATTAATTCAATAATTACATTAACTCAATATTCATCTGCAATATACCTATATTAATATTATATTAATGCAATTCATTAATATAATATATGCAAACAGTCGCTAAACAGAACCATACAGCTTAACACAGATAAAAATACATAACAAACCAGACTATTTATGGGTAGGAAAATAATAATAATATAATAAATCCATTTATTTCAGACTATTTCATCCATAAAATTGTTAGTAGAAAAAATTAAAAACTATGTTAATAAAATATAACTAAATAAAATTAAAATTAAAAATTTAATCAATATTGCCGGTGACTATCCTCATCCAGTATTGCAAGATGGACCAGTGAACCGGGCTGCAATCATCCTCAGGATGATGTTGTCACTGCCGTGTACACCATGGAGAAATGAGACCACCTTCTTACGAATTATGACATGAAAACCGTCAGTGCGCTTCGCCGCGAACATGGCTGACGCGCTAGTGTCGCGGTAGCCTCAAAAGCATCCTGAAGGCGTACTTATCCTGTACTCGCAGGACGCTATAGGCTCGTTTCGTATAGTTTCGTTTCGAACCCATAGGTTCGTGTACCAGCCCATAGGCTGCTCCACTAAAATGATGTTTAAAAGCAATATGCTTTAAAAAGTGTTATTTTAACATCACCTGATCTTTGAGCGAACCTTTGTGTGAGCACATTACTCTCACCGCCAACCGTTTTATTGTATGTAAACATACTCACCTAGTCACTGTCACAATATACATTTATTTTATGTATATTCTATTTTCTTTAGTTTATTTATGATAATACTTATGCCTTTAGTGTGATAAGAATAATAAGAAACGAGGGCAGGACAAGATGAATAGGATGAAAGAACAATGGTTAAGAAATGGCATCGGCTTTCATAAACGAAAATATTATACCTATCAAATATTATTTTATTATAACTCTCAATATAATAAAGCTTTATTTATTACTTACCTTGGGTTAGATTCCATTTGCGTTCCGTAATACCTGTGTTATTATGTCGATTATCACTTAGCAACGTTGAATCGATGATAGATAAACTAATATTTATTGTATTTACCTAGACAACGGCACATTCAGTCCTCTTACATGGTTCCGATTCATACCTGTTTTATCTTCTTAAAATATTTAGTGGCTAGATAGCAGAAACAGGAGTATCTAGTGAACCGAACATCGTTCAACAAATTGTCAAAGCAATTGATTGTGCATGACCGTGTCTGCTGGATGGGAATTAAGAGTATATCAAGAATGGCATACCATAGCATATATATTATCTGTATGAAAACCTATTACATAATATTTTAGTAATTTTTAAATTAAAGCTATTAAAATTACTTTATAAGTTTTTCATAGTTATTTTTTACAATAATAGTATATCTATGAAGTAATAAACGTATAAAATAGATTACCTAGTTGTTTAAAGATTAAGAGTTATTTTAAAAGTTAATTAAGTATGAAAGAACACGATTTAATTTTGGTGTCGCAAACCGATAAAAGCAATCTAGAATTAAAAAGCCATGTTTAATTTTCATTACCCATAGTGAAATCAGACATGGATATATTGGATACCAGTAATAAGTATGAATTGTCTATAAAACATACTAAATAACAAGCGCCTTATTGTTCCTACTACCGGGGCTTACTACGAAGCTGCGAGGAAACGTAAAGTTGAAAATGATTTAAAAAAACAAAAATTCGACTGCGTCCAATTCCTATATGAGTTGGATGTAGATATTATAATTCAGAAAACAGGTTTACATATTTACTGCATACACTAATTGGTTTGTTGTTTTTGTTTTATGAATTACTCAGATTATTAACTCAGACTCAAAGTAGTCGTAACCAGATTTGTTTATTTTGTAATCTGGTCCCGAATGCTGAGTCTCACGCCTTCCTTTGCGTGCCGCAGTCGGGTAAAAAAATACTTCAGGTTCTTTAAATTAATACTTTGGATGTTGTACTTAAATTGGAGTCGCAAAACTAGAATTATAAAAAATGAGAAAAACATTCGCTTCCAAATACACGTACAGTCAACATCAATAGAAACTTTTTTTTGTTAAACAGTATTTTTATTGTAATAACAATAATTTCTTTTCATTTAAAACTAAACTATGTTATAGAAAAATATATGTTATATCGTGTTTTTTTTTCAGTTATAATGATCATTTTCAAATATCAGTTCAATCTGGTGTAGAACACATTAATATATTTTGATAGATTATTTTAGATCATCAGCTTTCGACTCTGACTGTACAATGTACACCCGTTAGGAAAAATACAGTAATATTTTTTTTTGACATTTTTACTTTTGTTATACTTTTACTACTAATTTTAGTACTAGTACTATACAATTTGATGCATGTTGCTATGTGTCTATCCTTGTTGCATCAAAATAATATGTGGTAAATAGTCGCCGGTGTCGGCTCACGATATCAATCATTAAATAAGAAAATTTGGAGTGTTAATTTTTCATATATGGACAGAAAGATAAAAGGGATTTATTACTATTATTTATTATAACCATTATTATTATTATTTATTATCATTATTATGTTTATTTAGAAAGAAAATGACGTGCGTATATTTTTAATGCATAACGTTTCAGTAGTTTTCATTGTAGCGTGGTGGGACTACAGACCACTTGCTAAAATATGACTGGCAGAATTTAAATTGCAATGACACTTTTATGCTGGCGGTGTAGTTTTAATATTGCGCTAAAATTAAATGAGACACGAGAAGGCTGCCGATGCAGCAGCAGCTGCATTAATGGCTACTCCATAAGTGCTATAGTCGTATAACACGGAAACAGTCTGCGCAGCTGAAAGTTTCGTTTACTTTAAAGGTATGCTTAACCCAAAATGCCATATAAAATTATAGTTTTGTTAAAATATAAGCTGTATATTTGCTGTTATGACAAAGTATTCGTAATAATTAAAAACGTTTTATATTATATACTATTACTTTTTAAGTATCTATTACTTATAATTTAATTTTAAATTAGATTTTTAATATCCTACATTTCCGCTAGTAAACATACACAAGTAGTGAAATTAAGTGACACATGTAATATTTCACTTAATATGTGTAAGTATGCGAACTAAATATGTAGTATGCTTACAAATGGTCCCGAGCTCGGAGCTTATTTTTTGTTTAGACGGCATAATATAATAAATACTATACTTTACTATTTATAATAATATTTATTATATGTAATTATACATGGAAAAGAGGGAATAAATACTTCAAAAGGTAAATATAATAAATCATAACAAACGTTTCATTTTGGGAGGTACGGGCAGAGCGCCACGGGGTAATTATGAAAACTTGTTTAGCTTAATTGAACAATACAGTATCGTTTATAATATTGCACACCTGTACCATCTTGAGCGAAGGTGTAAAATTGTTGAGTGTAACAGTTGAAAGTAATCTATATATATAATGAAATCGCAACAGATCTGTATCGGATACTAAAATATTTTTTGAAAAATAAATCCTTGCAGTGTACTCTACGTTGTCCTTGTCGTTGTGATTTTTTGTCCGTCTGTCTAAACGCGCATCACGTTAAAACTACTGGACGGATTTTAATGACATTCGGCACAGTTATAGCTTATATGCCGAGCTAACATTTAGGGTACTTCTTGACCAGATAATTTATAGAATTCCCGCGGGAATCACACATAAGTTTACGCGAACGAAGTCGCTGGCATAGATAGTATATATTTGAATAAATATTTCTGATTGTTTTTGAGTATCTGTGACGTTATTTGAACAAAGGAACCTCTTTTTTATTTTCTTATATGGCAATAGCGCAATTTGCACATTAGGCCAGTGTCAAGTTTTCTTCGTAATTAATAATTTTAATATCAAAACAAATCGATAAATCTCGTCAATGTCCAGTCCTTGTCCAAGTAAGTCAGCAATCGCTCAGTAAAGTAATAATAGGTTCACTGAGGACAGTGAGGACACGAGACTCGGTCTCCTTGGATTCACACGAAAAACACAGCCTCATGCTTTTATTTGATTATCACAAACTAATACCGCAAAATCCACTTACACATTTTTTATAGTAATCAAACATAAACTTGATTTTCACTTATCGAATTCCCGCTAAAAAAATCCAAAGGAACCTTATTGTCGGTATGGACACTAAGCATTAAAAAAAAAAGTTTTTTTTATTTTATCTAAAGTCCCTTTATCTGCGAAACTACAATCAACAGTGAGGTCATTTGTCTCAAATAATGTCACATTAATATCAAATAATGTTATCTTAGCGTAGTTTAACCCACATATCTAGGATTTTTTGGAGCTATGAGTTAACCATTGATTTGCTTTAACTATACAATCAGTCAGGTCCGCAGTCAGGATCAGTGGAAGGGAGCGGAAGGGAAAGGGAAGCAGACGTACTTGTCCAGAAGTCCGATGAGGTAGTGTTCTGATGCTTTAGGGAAACGAAACCGAAAAATGTAATCTCTAATTGTGATAAATAGTTATTTTAATCCTATTTTTAGTTACTATATTAGTAGTTTATGCAACTGTTGCATAATGACGGGTATTAAAATACGAGTGTGTGTTTAAAAACCGAGCCGTAGGCGAGGTTTTTAATAGTATCACACGAGTGTTTTAATACCTAGTTATGTGCAGTTTCATACACCACTTTATCTACCTACTAAATAAAAGATCAAAGTTAAAAGAGTAAGAAATAATTTATTATATTTGGATATATCGACTTCGTTATACTCGTATATGCTTAATATACTCTTTAACATTGAGTATTTAGACCATAATGAGGAACACTTGAACTTATCAGACAATTCCTGAAAATAGGCCATTAGCACGTTTTCCGAAAACGCAGTAGTCTTTTTTTGCATTTTCCATTCCATAAAGTCTTCATAGCATTTATCATATAATTTTCTCGACTTTGCTGGTAATAGATTATTAGTCATTTCCGTCGCCGCATTTAAAATATCGGGCGGAGTCAAATTTTCTTCACAATCACTGCTATTGGACATTTTTAAGCAAAAATAACAATATTTCCACGAAATTCAGTACAACAAAACGTATGAATGGCGCCAAAACCCAGCATATCACCGCGCATGCGCTATAGTGGGCGCTGCCACAGACAAGTAAAACTGTATCGTAATGAAAAAAAAAATTATTTTATAACATTATTTTGTTTGACAAAATGTGTTATATAATATGATTCTATTTTTAAATTTCGGTATTGTGTTTATAAAGTATGTCAATATAAATTCGTTTGAAGTTTGTAATTAGAATTTTACGATATGAGAGTAGATAAAATAATATTATATGATTTTTTGTTGCCTAATAATATAAATAAACAATTATATTAATTAAATAAATAATAATTGTAATAATTAGTGTGATGTGGCGTCGACCAGCGATAGAATAGCAGCATCCTATCTGTTCCCGTGGTGGCGACTAAGGGACAACCTCAAAGGGAGTGGGCTCGTCAACCCGTCATGCACAAGACGGTGTGCATGAGTCCAGCAGTGGATACTGAAAGAGCTAATTGAATTTACGTACTAAATTATTGTTTCCAAGTGTTTAATTTTACGAAAACGTCTTTATAGCCAAATTTGTCGTAGAACCAACGACCAAAGTACTTCGAGACTGAGTGTAGGGTGTTCTCCTGAAGGGCAGATGGACCGATGAGCAGGTGGAAATCATCAAATCGTAACAGAGTCGTGTCTGAAAATGAAATATCATTTTAGTAAAAGTCATTGCAACGTAAAGTACATGTGATACAGAGCCCAAAACAATATTTTCTGGATTTTTTGTCTGTCCGTCCGTCTGTTTATCTGTCTGTATGAACGCGCATCACGCGGAAACTACTGGACGGATTGTAATGAAACTAGTCATAGCTTATGTACCGGGGTAACATTTAGCGTACTTTATATCCAGATCCAGTATAGAGTTCCCACGAGAATCACAGGTTCACGCGAACGAAGTCGCTGACATGGCTGGTTAGTCAATATTTGGCAACATGAAGACAACTTTGACAAATTTTGACAAAATTTAAAAGTTCTTCGTAATAATAATAATTAATGCAAAACACTCCTGACAACTTATATTGATTAATTGTTATAAATATGTAAAACGTGGTAAATAGGGTAAGTTACTTTATAATTTCAAAATCCCGGGATCTCGCAGGCCTTATGGACTTATGGACTACTTTATTCTACTTGTATCTGGAATAAATAATTTGACCTTTTATTTTGGTGCACATTATATTAATCCATTGTCCAGCAATAGATTAATAAAAGTTGATAATGATGATCATGGGAATTTCAACCAAAGATTGTCTGACTGAATTCTCAATACAGTATTTATTTATTTACACTTCCATGCTTAAAAAATATGGACGTCAACGCCCTGAAACGTCGCTCCCTTTAAGTTCTACCAATAAATTAGTTTTGGTTCAAATACCTTCATAAAATCTTAAACATATTACTCGCTAAAGGACGGAGGGCACAGAATTGTTAGTGTTTGTATATAGATATATTGTATATAGATAGCTTCTACAATGTGACAACATTATCATATGATTATGAGAATATTATCATAACACCTATAACGCCTGTCTGGTTTACAAGAGTACTAAAACTATGTAATATAATAAGTCTTTGATATGACGCCGTCGTCGGTATCGTACACTGTAGGAATTTATAATTAAATTGTCACCGTGTGAGTCTAAAAGCTGCATACTGTACTACAAAATTCCATGTCGGAACTATATTAGAACTGTGTCGTTAGTTTCACAGTACCACACTGTTTTGAAAGATTTACGCGATAAATTGAGTCCTATAAACAAAAAGTTCTATCGAATCTGGTCCGCCGACCCCTTCTTTGATAAGTTTAATTAACTTGTTTTGATAAAAAATACAAACTTCCCTTATTAAGTTATTACGGGCTTTGTTTGTAAAACACCTTCTTAATTAGGACAAAAATTTGTAAAAATAATTAAGGACTGATTCAAACATCTTCTACGATAGATACTTAACAACGTATAGTGACATTTTCTACTACTAGTGCTAGTAAGTACGAGTACTTAAATTGTTCTACTCAAGAAGGTACGAATTATTGTTATTTTGCATTATCTATATTTGGCCCATCCCTACTTGTTCCATTAACCTTATCTAAGTAGACATAAATCAGTTTTTCATTACTAAAAACATTGTATGTGTCAAAATATTTGAATTCACTTGCTGTTAAGAATTTGATAAATGAAGAAAGTTGACAGGTTAAGCGAGAAGCGTACCAGGTTGGCGACGACGAGACGATGAACGCCACGACTCTAACGTCGAGTGAATCTCTTGGGAATCAAGACCCTCGCAGCACCCTCGACAGCAATAATTAACGTGATTTAATTTAAAGAGCCGTCCCTAGAGCCACGTGATTTCATTACTGTTTGACACGTTTTCGGAGAAGAGCGAGTCATTCGTCGCCGGAGCATTTCATCTCACGATTTTATGTCTTGTCAAATCCTTTGATATTTAATATTGGTGCTATTCAATTAAAATCGCTTATTAACTTTAAGAGTTCGTTTATTGATGAAAGTTTCTGAATTTGTCACTGAAATAGGTAACAATATTGAAACCTAAGTACAAGTGTAATTATGATAAGAAAATCTGATAGGACTGTCAAACTTTAAAGTCTAAACTAGGATCATATAAGCGAGATTAGAATTAAATTCTGTACCAATCTTACGTTTAGTTTTACAAACTTCGAAGTTTACTGTACTGTACTTGTGTTAATACTGTACTTGTGTAGTTGCACTTAATATATTTTGTTTCAGCGATAAGCATTCTTCAAAAACCAGCAAACAAATATGTTAACGTTTATCCACGTTGATTATATACTCGTATACTTAGGTTTTTAGTTACAGAACATAAGTATACGAATTGCATTCATTTTTATTTTTTAACATTATCATTATCCTGTCATATTATTGTGTTTTATTTTTTAAATAAATAACGCCACATTCAATGCCCACACCTTCCACACCACATCATCGAATGTGCGACCAAGAATCGAACTAGAGGCCTTTTGCACAGCAGTCAGGAGCATTTACCAAACTGAGCTACGAGAAATATTTGCATATATCGTCATATATGACTAGTACATACCGTGTTAAATCAGAGTCGATATTGAATGAAAATATTACACGAAAAGACAAGAATGTCATCAAAAGTGGGTAAGTACGAGTAAGTTGAGAAAAGAAAGGTAAAGTCAAGTGGAAACACAAAATAATAAGATAACTTTTTAATGAACATAATTAATACTGTATGAACTATTACATTTGTCTACTCTTTATATGCTAACAATATTTTCTTAACACGAAACCAGAGATCAGTATAACATAAAATGTACATACATCATAACAGCTACACTGTACATGGAAATCACGTAGGAACTAAACTAAAAGCTGCGATAGGTAACATCATTTAGAGTTATAGGTAAGTTAGTACTCGTAACATTTTTCAGTTATGTTAAAACACAGGAAAGTTTCACTATTAAAGTATTGTAATATAGTGTATATAAATATTTATTTACTTTATTTGTTTGCGAACAATAGCTTAGGCCACATGTAGTCTCTACGAATACAATATCAGTTGCGGGTACGCCTGTTGTATTGTTGCTTTAAACGAAAAACTTTAATTACCTTGCCTCGATTTTGAAAAGTACGCCGTGAAATTTTCTGGACGTAATTAAATCGCTATGATATTCTCGAGGCTATGGCACTTAATAAACTAATTTGCCCTAGATTTAATAAAAAAAGCAATACTATTTAACAGTAATAAGCGTATAAAAATACTAATAGAGTATAAGAGCGAGGGAACAGTGCGCTGCCATCACCACGATCAAGGCGTCACGACAACAACGTGCTAATGAATGTCGAGCTGGATGACATTCACTACCACTTGCATATTTTATTGACTCACAAAAAATATGGACTGAATATAGGTACTTAAATGTATTTTCCAAAATATTACCCAAGTATAATACCGTAATATCTAATTAATCTGTGTTACTGTCACAATAATTAAAAATAAACAGCCTCAATTATAAATATTCTTCAGTTTCCTTCATTTTTCAACTACTTTTATACAATATACAAATTTATTAACTGTGTAATCTGACGATTATGGAAAATGTGACGCAAAAATTCGCAAAATACAAAGGAACTGTGTTGGGTAATAGGTACGTAGGTACACACATTTTATACGAGTACATCTGCAAAGTAAATAGTTGTCTCAAATGTAAAGGAAATACTACCAGAAAAATATGATTTATTTACTTAATAAATATTTTGTACATCGTGTAGAAATGTGACTAAGAAAATCATCGTACTTTTTCGAAGAATACTTAGTAGAAAAAAGCATTCTAATTATTTATTTGCACATACATATTATACATATATCTATTCACACGATCAAAAATAAAACATACCACAGTTAATTTACCAGTTATTATGTTACCAGGTAAGATGTCTCCATATTGAATTTTTACTTATAAATATTATTAGATTTTTTTAAGACCTAGAAAACTTTATCTACGGTTTAGATTTTTACAAGATGTAAAATTAATTTAAAGGAGGATTAGATAGATAACAGTAGATAAATTTGCGTAGGGTTGCCGTAGCGTCTTGCTCCCAGCCAGAAAGTGGTAACAGGCTGCAGTGAACGGAAAGGTAGTGGTCAGCGGGCGATGCTTTCTAGTTGTCGTAGCGGTTTGCAGAGCTCGCCCAGAATCCTTGACAAAGTTAAATAACAGTTGAATAATATAGAACAACAAATTGTATCTAAAGTATGAACTAGATAACCATGTATATATGTGAGCTCTATTTGGGTGCGCTCGATTGGCGACGTTAGGTACCTTTTTCTCACAGAATGTTAACGTAAATTTCCCACTTTATCTTATTCCCCTAATGTACATACGTGTTTTGGTAGTCAGTGAGATATGTCAGAACCCATTCCCATCCTATCCTATCGCTCTCCACTTTCCAACCCTTTCTCCAAATTGATTCCTAAATCTCCAAAAGTAGGTAACGCATTCAGGGGCATACGAGGTCTGTATACTCGTGTGCCAACGTCTTTCTATAAAAAGAATGGATAACCACTTATACAATTGGACAGAAAAATAACAATATTTATGGCTTTTCTATAATCTGACTGTTGAGGGCCTCTTTACTTTTTTATCGCAACCTCGAATATTTAAAAAGAGTGCGATCATTTTATTTCGTTTTAAGTAAAAAAATAAGGCTCCAAACACATCGCAAGAACGGATGCTATAAATGCGGGCTATAAATATATTTTTATAACACGTTATCTTAACTGTAATTACATAACGTATGAACGTAATATATGACAGTACTGGTTTTAATATTAGCGTTTTAGTATATGAGCGCTTATAACTGGCAAATAGTTAAGAATATTAGAACTAATATTATGTTTTTATTTTTAAAAATATATTTGAATTATGCTCTACTTAATGCTTCACGGGTTAGTTAAATATATTTTTAATCAAAAATGCCATTTTTAATATAATTGGGACAAGGGCTATTGCCTCCAAAAGGCTTGTGTTGATCGTAAGAGTAATGTAAGGTTATAAACATGTTAAGTTGATGGTGACGGTGATGTAAAGTTGGTCATGGAGCATGTTATAAATATTTAAGTACAAAAATAAAATTAATTTGTAGATGGCGCGGGAATCAATCGTTCTCATTAGTTGGGGTTAAGAGGCACGTTTTACGATATTATGTTATATAATAATAGTTTATATCCTTACTGAACTTGTTATAAAGTTATATTTTTAATGTGTTACTTTAACTGTTCGATATATGTTACAAAGACCACCCCTGAGATTTCTTTCTTTCTCCTTGGACATGAGGATCCCTCATGATGTTTTTCTTCACAGCCTTTTTTTGAAAATTGAAGAAACCTTATTTAAGTTTAATGGTGGGGACAGAGGTGCCAACTCACGATCACACCAAGCGTGTATCGTATAATGAGATGAGATGAGATGTTTTCTACTAGGTTTAAGTAAGTACCGCCAAACTGATTTTAAAATTGTGTTCTAAGAGAGTAAAGCCGTGAACAAGGGGTGGTATTTCCATGATTTATAAGCTTTCTTTGAAAGGAACTTGAAATACGAAGGGAAATTGAAGGGAAGTTGGATCATCCATCGCTTGTGCATAGGACTAGCCAATGCATTATACTGCTGCCAATAATCTCTGTTATTGGCTTTAATTGCACTTTTGTTTCTATTCACATATGAACTTACAAATACTATTACTGAAATAATAAAAACCTGAAACACGGGAATTTTTTTAAAATCCATAAAATCGTTTAAAATCGTTCAAGCGAGAAATAAAATTGTTTTAGGGAATAAACAAAAGTTATAAACATGTAAAGTTGATGATGACGGTGATGTAAAATTGGTGATGGAGCATGTTATAAATACACAGTTCCTTGGGTACCTAGAGGATCACCAGCTCATTAGCGACCGTCAATATAGATTTCGTCATAATCGATCGGCTGGTGATCTTTTAACGTACTTTACATACTGTTGGGCTGATGCCATTGAGAGTAGAGGCCAAGTTCTGGCTGTCAGTCTAGGCATAGCCAGTCTTCGACCGGGTATGGCACAAAGCGCTACTTACCAAGCTACCGTCTTTTGGATTACCCGAGGGGTTTTGCGTATGGTTTGCCAGCTTCCTGACTGGGCGGAGCATCAAAGTCGTTATCGACGGTAGCTGCTCCGACACCATGTCTATTAATGCTGGCGTTCCTCAAGGTTCCGTGCTATCTCCAACTCTGTTCCTTCTGCATATTAACGATCTGTTGCAAATTGGTAACTTAAGTTGCTATGCAGATGACAGTACTGGGGATGCCATGTATAATGGCCGCGCCAACATCCCTCAGGTCGAAGTGGAAAAGAGTCGCATTGTGTCCGAAATCGAAGACACCTTAGATCAGGTCTCTATTTGGGATTCTCTGAATCTGGTTGATTTCAACCCCAGTAAGACACAAGTCTGCGCATTTCACTGCTAGAAAACCCCCTTTTGTCGTAGCGCCTCGCTTTCGGAGCATATCCCTTAAGATACCGGAGAGTATCGGGATTCTCGGTGTCGACATTTCCAACAGAATCGAATTTAGGGGTCATCTGGAAAACAAGTTCAAAATGGCCTCCAGAAAGCTCCGTGTGCTGAACACAGTAAAGCGGTACTTCACCTCGGGGGTTGCCAGACGTTGGTCTGACGCTCTACAAAGCTCAGATCCGACCTCATATGGCTGCTCACGTCTTTAGGCCGGTGCACCGAAGTATCAGTTGGATCTACTTGACTCCATCTAACGACGCGCTGTTCGAATTGTCGGCGATCCCACTGTCACAGGCAGTTTGCAACCACTCAGCGTCCGCAGAGACGTTGCGTCCTTCTGCGTGTTCTACCGCCTGTATAATGGGAAATGCTCCGAAGAACTGTTCGATATGACTCCCACCTCGGGTTTCTACAACTGTACCGCCCGTCACAGAAGTGCGGTGCATCCACATTTCCTTGATACCGAGGTGTCGGGCACTGTACGATCTAAAAATCGTTTTTTGCCGAATACCTGTAGGCTCTGGAACGAACTGCCTCGTGAGGTCTTCCCCTTATGCTACGGCATGGGGATCTTCAAGAAAGCTGTGAATAGGACTCTGCAGCACTCCCGCATACCCCCTGATGTTACAAGTGTCCATGGGCGGCGGTAGCCACTTACCATCATGTGGGCCGCTTGCCCGTCTGCCTCCATTAATAAATAAAAAAAAGTTTTCTGAAACGTTCGTAGCGCAAATTACTCAGTACTGGGTAATAACCGGACACGAACCGGTGCGGCGGGCGACATGCGTAGAATAAAACACATAGGTACTGGAAAAGATCAATAAATTATTTAAAAAAAAACATGGTAAAAACTGGTAGAATCGGTTCTACTTTGGATACTGAAAAACTTGCGTTATTTCAGTAACATGTTGCATAGAAAAATAAATATATTTATATACTGCTAACCTCGTTTGCCAACATTCTGCAGGAAGAGTCGGTTAGCGACCGCTTGCCGCTGGCTGGCCTCCCTCATCTGCTTGCGGGCCACCTCCAGCAAAAGTCTCTGCCTGAGTACTTCCATGGGGTTGTTGATGGACAGCGAAGGCATCTTGCGCTTCGGTCGCGAGCGCCTCTCACCCACATCCTCCAGCCTCTGCAACAACAATGGCTCTTAGACTGAGTAAATATCAAATAGTAGTGTTACTTAAAAAAGTACAGGGATGGGGAGGGTGCATGCTGCAAACCCACAGCCGCTGGATGCACTCGACGGGCCATGTTACTCCTCTGTCAAAGAATACTAGCGTCAAATGTACTACTACATTTTCCACTTCATCGTATTTAATCCTTTCTGTAAATTCATTCCTAAATCTCCAAAAGTAGGGCGTGTCAACATTATCCACTTATCACCGGGTGGACTGTAAGTTCATCCGCCAACTTCCCTCTTTAAAAAACAACATTGTCAACCGGTCGTTAGTCTAGTCCCTGTAACAACAAGTCGCTGTGATCAGTGACACTGTGTCTCCAACGCCTTTATCGTCATCTGTATGCCAAAGCCCAACATCTGTATGATCGTGTCTCTCCACAAATATACCTGAAATCTATAAAAATGCGGACAAGTTTACTCTTGATTAGTCTTGCTTGATTAAGAAAATCAGGCTTTCAAGAATCACTGACATATGATATACTTGCTGTAGCCCGTGGCTTCGATCGCATGCATTTAATTGTGAATCTGTACACATACGATTTATCTCTCTGACATAATTTTGGAGAACAGTATGTGCACGGGTGGAGTCAGGTGTCCAAAAAAAACCAACCAATACGTATATTTTTTTATTTTATAGCTTCACTAGCAAGGTGAACAAAGCAAAAGTCACCATTCAAGGCCTACACTAGAACGAAACCATAGCGCGAAGTAGAACCGATACAGCGCCATCTGTTGGCCTTGACATGAACTTTACATAATACTTTTATCAACTTAGACACAGTAAAATACATGTTTAGTTATCATTTGTATTGTAGAATATTTGTTATTTATTTTTTATTTACATTTATACAGCTATTACAGTATACATGGATAAAATTCCAAGGTACGGAGTTACAGAAAACATTATAGAAAATGTTCCAACTTTCAAGTTAATATTTATATTAAGGCTCGGCGCTAATGAGTAAGAATATATCTGTTTGTACTACTCGTATGTATTATGTTTTCAAAGGTAACTACCATTATGATGTAAATGGAAAAAGTTGTGTAATCTGGATGAAATATAAATAACAATAAATAAATACATACATTTTAGAATTCAGACAAGTCAGGATCAGTGCCTAAGGGTCTGAATTTTTGGTTATAGTTAATTTTCAGACAATTTTAAATAACCGATCAAGTGTGCGCCGGATATGAAATACCCATAAATTCGATAATATCAGGTACAGGGCTCCCCTTGCAATTCCGACCGCAGATTTATGTCATAATCCTCCACGTGGACTTAGTGCATATTGGTGGATTATAAATAATACATATGCCCCAGATTTTCCTTTAAATCTCAGACGCGTGAGTTTTCTCATGATATTTTCTTTCACCGCCGTGTTGGTGACAATTGGAAATTCAACGTACTAGAAATCCAGTGGTACGACCCGGGATTTAAACTCACGGCCTCACGAATGTGAGTCCAGAATAAACACCCTAAGTAGCCTTAGTGAATAGTTTTGAACAATCTGAAAAGCCCTTCCAATGCATCTCCGACAAGAACTTTATCGGTTTAATAGAGTATTCTTTCGGAAGTATTTCCCCATCACCTCGTTTAAGGATTGAGGGTTAATGAATTAATTATTGAACTCAGTGCTATTTATAAATTAACGTTTATAAATTAATATAAATTCACATTTAAATTAAACTATTAATTTATGGTACGAGTACCTATAATGACTGTATCTGTACTTTTATAATAGGTACTACATATACTATCAGGAACTGTAAAAGCTAACAATAAATTATAATATTTTAGTGGTACTACGTTGCTAATTTGTTTGTGTCAGAACGTGAGACTATAATACACAACGGTCGCAAATTGCAGCGATGATAGGCGTGTAACGAATCACATACATAACAACGAAATGTGAACGAGGAACGTTTTTGCATTGAAAATGTTTTTGCTAAAGCTCTTAATCATAAAGGCGGAAAATGGCGATTGCATAAAAGTCGATATAATAGTTAAATATACTGAATCAACCTTAATTGAAAATTTCAACCACTTGGACTGCCTATTTGAAATATTGCATCCATACCATACAATACCATCAGCCTATGTCTCTCCACTGCTGGCTATAGCCCTCTCTTAAAGGTCACCACCACACACCATCCTCGGCTCTTCTCGTTCAGGCGAACTGCTTCAGGCCGTCGTTGGTCACTTTTTCACTTTTAGTGGTCGGTATCACTTTTTAAAATCAAAAGGTTAATAAGTTTACAATATTCTGAAAAGTAATAGTATTAATAATATTGAGCACTTATATATCTTTAAATCGCCGATAAAATTGTGTTGTAATTAAAACTTCTCGATTTACATCCAATAACGCAGTCAATAATTATGATAATAACTTATCGCCGCGTCGACACGTCGTAAAATGCTTTGCTCATTTTACTGCAATCTCATAAATATTTGATGAATTTCATAAATATGTAAATTCTGAAAGTGATATGGCTAATTAAGCATGAATTGACAAGTAGGTATGATTCAAATATACATAGAAAAGAATGTTTACAAAATAAATATATATATATTTAAGGGTATAATGCTTAAAATTCCTCAGGGAAGAAAAAGAATATTCCGTTTGTTTTAGCAATCCGTTCCGGCTTTATCCGAAGTAATAGTTTAGTCATCGATTTGAGAGTCTATTCCCATATTGATGAGTTTAGTAAATCATATACAAACCACAGTCTCTGTAATTTAGTCCATGTATATACAAAGGGAATAAACTTTCCTGTTGGAAAGATGTTTTATTTACTTCCTGATATTATTGAAATAGCATTAATTTTCAAACGGGTATGAGTTTCATTTTTAAAGAATGTTTCAAGAAAATTAATTTTGAACGATAAATGTTTCTCATTCTTCGGGAAAACTTATTGAATTGTTCTTTTCATATGAAAAGAATTTGTTTTTTCATAGGTACATCCTTTTCGGGATTCATTTCCCGACTTTCATTTACGGAACAATAATATAATACAACGGTTATTTCTGGATAGTAATCAATTGCCTATCAAGCATCGCTCAGCGGAGTCATTAGCTATAATAATCAATTGGAGCATTAATCGAAATACCTACTGTTTTCTACATTTATAAAAAGGACATGAAAATAAAAGATAAAGGGTAAATAAAACTACATTTTATATACGTCGTTTATTGCATTTCCTCACTATGGTCAGTATAATATTTATAAATCTAGAATTATACTAATAGGTCATGCTAAAATCTAAATCAAGATAGGTATATAAACAATTATTTATTTTTTACTAATCAGGTTTTGCCATTCTACAACAAGAAAGTGTCATACATTCAACTACACTAAACGTTTGTTACAAGTATGTTACGAGTATATATTTACGGGAACTGCATCAAAGGTTCCTTTTAAGTCTTAATTAATGGATTGCCTTATTTATTTATACCAGGAGTCGACATAATCAGATCGTGGATGAATATTGTACATTGAAATATGTTCGATGGTTAGGCCATTTCAATAATATCTCCAAGATTGTAGTGATGGAGACCACTGAATACCTGTAATAAAAGTTAATTTAAGCTAACATTATTGTAAACAACATAATACAATTTCGAATTTCAAGTAATTTGACCGTTGATTTGGAGAGTTAAAATAGTCTAATGATAATTATTAGTGAGCGTTCATGTCTCCCAGTGAGATTTAAAGAAGTAAAACAAATAAAATCGCATGATGTACTGACGTTCAAATCTTTACGATAATAATATTAAGTATTTATTGTACGCGTACAACATCCGCAGTGTGCGGCGACTGAAGATTAATGTCATATGGTGTATTTGATCAAGCGAAATCACACATGAAACTCCGCCACCGCAGTGACAGGATGGTCTACTCGTATTAATTTCCCACTGGACTGTCGAATAGTTGTGGAATAGTTATACGTAATTCAAACTGCTTCTGATTTCCTATTCACACCAGTAAATCATACGAAATAAATGTGTCTAGTCAAGCAAATCCATCGGGGCCAAAGATATATGGTAATTATTTAAGTACAGTTCTTTACAATTCGTTATAGTGGACAATTACTATAGTTCTGTTAAAAAATACTAATTTGAATTTAAGAGAAAAGTTGCGAGGAGCTCACCTCTCTTGCCGATGTCGTTGAGGAAGTTCCTGTTGGCAGCGGCTCGCAGTGCCATTGCCTTTCTCTCCTTCTCAAGACCGATCTTCTGACGAAGCACCGACATTGGTAGCTCGATGGACAGGGTGGGCATTCGCCGCTTCACGCGATCTCTCACCTTCTCGTCCCAATACGTATTTACTTGCATTAGCCACGTGATAAAAGGAAATCAATGTCTGTCAGTTTAAGCACGAATGGATATAATAAGACGCGCTAATATTAATGTTTTAACTTAACGTATTTGTTATAACTTATTTTTAGAGCGAAATTATCCATTTATTCTTGTGGTTTACCCTTTAAGTAGAAGTTATATAAAAGTATAAGTCAATGTAATGATTAAAATATTTTACTAATTCACATTGGTATGTGGAAATTGGTGAAGCATCTCCTATAAGTATAATTGGACTGGATTAAGTATTGCAAACATTTCTAAAACTTCATTTAGTTTTGTTTAACAATTATAAGCCACCATAAAGTTTGTAATTATTTACTCAGTACTAATTATGGTCAAAGTGGATACATTGGCCTAAATAATAAATATCCAAACACTAAAGATGACGGGTATTCGAACTAAAACTGCAATAATAATTATAAAATGTATAACGACAGATTAACTTTATTTCCAACTTCAAACTACAACAACTTTATAATTTATAACAAATAAAATTGATAGTTTAATTAGTACGTAAAAATTCTTGAGAAGTCATATGTATTTTCATCTGCAGACTTTAACTACGCCGATCACGAAACATCTTGATTCTAGTTTTTCAGTTTGCAGTCAGTAGCACTCCATGGGTCTAGAAAATGAGATGTCAGGTTAAATATATGGATTATACAATAAATTTACCCGACAACTTTAACACTAATACTGAAATTAGGACTAGAGGTACCAACAGAGTAAGAAGACGAAGAAGTAGGTACTAGCAGGTACGTATTCTACGCACTAGAATGTGCATTATTTTTATTTTCTATCACTTTTGTAAAGCATCAGCTCATATTACGTTACCTCCTAGTTACTTCTACTTCTACTTAAATTAATTAAGGCGTTAAAAGCTTTTCACTTGCAAGTGTGTAGTTCAAATCAATTAACAGCAACTGCCGAACGACTAAAGACAATCATATTTAATAAATTTATAATATCATTAGGGGGGATAAAGTTTATAATAGATTGAGAACATCATGCAGGGTTCATCACAGGTCATATCTAATTGTTGGATAAGTACTAAATGAAATTGTTATCCTCACCTCGTTTGCCTACACAATTGAGGAAATCCCGATTGGTCTGCGCGAGTCTTTCGAGGTAGTTGTTGTAAGCGCCTCTCTGCAATACCTCGACGGCGGGGTTGACAGAGAAACCACGGCGTGGCCTCGCCGGCAGGCTACTTGTAACCTTCGTATACATCTTTCATCATAATATTTAGTGTAAAGAAAGATGATTTAAGCATTATGAACACTTTGTATACAGACGTTTTACTATCAGACAAATTAGCTTGACATTGTAGAATTATAACCCATAATCATTACTCCTGCCTGATCATCGATATGGGAATAGACTAGATGACACATCATACGTTCTTATCAAAGAAACCGGTTGGCAGCTTTTAGGGGGGGGGGGGGGGGGGTAGAGCAGATGAGGAGGGGTTCATTAAAAAGTCAAATTTGTACTACGTAATAAGAATGTTTAGTTTTTAAAATACATATGAATTAAATAATTGGAAAGCTACTGAACATAGAACGCTATTAGACTGTAACGTGGCTGCCCTAGAGTGCTCGTATAACATATCTAGTATGTAGTATCAAGTCGATGCTCCTGACTATACGTGGATTTTAAAGTAATGTTTGTTTTTCTCATTGTATCGTATCTCTCATTGACGAAGATACGTATATATGTTAGCTGGACTTGACGCGTTCAATTGGCATTATCTTATTCTCGCAGAAGACCAAACGAATTTTTGCAGTCATAAAATAAGTAGGATGTCTATTTTTGTTGCAGTTATGATCCAGCTTCAGACGCAGGTACCTAATTTTGGATAGATTATAAACGTGGTCACTGTGGGCTATCCTTAACACATGCTATTCTAGAGTATTTTGTAGACTTTATTGGTGTAAAGTTGGTGTTGTGTTTTTAGTCACTAATAAGTATTAACCTGGAAAACGTTCGCATCTTTTATTTGACTACATTCGGAGTGCTATTATATAATTATTTCTATGCTAGCATGCGACGAAAATTACTGAGATGGTTAACATGGTTTATACACTAAAACTATTTTAAAAATATAAAATATAATTTAAAAATAATGTCCATATGGTGGTAAAAATGATTATCTGACGAGTAATTTATCGTGAACATAGGCATCGTGATAGGCGCATTTCGTAGGTACTAGTTTCTTTTGCCTACCCTTGTTCTATGTAGCCTCTTAGTCTATGTAGATTCACATTGACATGTTTTATAGTACGTGACATTATTTGAGCAAAGGGACTCTTTATTGCGGGCTTTATACCCATATTGCTGGTACAAACTTATCGATTTTGGGTAAGAATTTTTAATTTAACATTTCGTTGTTTCAAGATCTGATTTTGAGATAAAGCAATAAACGTATGTTATTTTTTTAAATATTTTACTAAAATTTCAATATTTTGGAAACTAGAACTGACAATAAGGTGCCTTTTCTCGAATAATGTCGTAGTATTTCACATTTTTATACCTCTCTATATTATACTCGGTTTATATCAAGTTTGGAAATTCTCCACACATAAGATATTGGGTCGTATGAATGAATGTTGGAGGGGACATCCACCCTTATGTTGCAATCCGTTATCAATTAATAATAATTTGTTTGTGTGTGTTCACCTCGAGGATAAAATGAGATGAAGACACTGACACGTGGATATTGTAAAATGTGACGCATTTATATAAAATTTAGTTAATTAATGTGGGAAAATGTGCATAAGTATTGGATATTTTTTTGTAAGATATTAAGTATTAATTGCTGTCATTCCTAACGAAATGTATTAGATTATTATTTTTGTTTAGGTACTAACATTTACTAAAGATAAAATGTCAAACGTCACCGGTACGCGAGTTTTCACAGCTCAGAATCGTACCAAAAATATTTAAAACACATTCTTCAAGCCTCAAGAAATTATGTAAATGCTTTCAGTAATTACCACTCTCCTAATTACCGGAAAGGATCCTTTATAATTGGGCCTTGATAATAGTATCTATTTTGCTCAAAGGTAACTAAAAGCTTACCGAAAATTTATCACTTTAGATACAATTAATACCGAAAACACTGCATTGATGCGCTTTGAATTGTATCTATGTGAATGTTAAGATTAATTAAGTTGGTAATTGGAAATCAACTTCATTATTTTAGCTGCGTGTGAACAACGGAATCACTCATACATGTATTTCGTACATTGACTGACTTTATTACAATTTGAAACAAATCTTTACATCATTCAAATCAAATCATTTGAATGCACGTTTCTTAAATATTCATACGTTTATTCTGACGACAATTTGTAAAAGAAACGTGATTGTGAGACACTAAATCTTAAATAATATTCACTGTCAAAAGTTGACATTGCACAGACAATATTTTTATAGAAAGAAAGTGGCAGACGAACATACAGTTCATCGAGTGGTATAAGTAGATATTGCCGCTCCGGCACATCCGCGATCAGTCCAGTAAAGATCAGTTAGGAATAACGTAGTTGGCACACTCCTGGATGCGACTCCTACCTTTATAGATTTAGAAGTGGTTTTGAAGGAATATTGAGATGAATAGAGAATATAAGGGAATGAGGAGTTTTCCTCAGTCCATTACACCCTCATTCATTGTTGGGAGAGGGTGGGGTTAGGAGAGGATGTGATGAATAATAAAGTCTTTCTTTTTTTTTGATACTATTACGAGATCCTTCACACTCTATGGGATAGGATCAGGTGGCAAAGAAGTGCAATCATTTATTTAGTTTGAGTGATAGTACCTCAAACTAAATAAATTATTATGAGTATACGTGAACAATCCCTTTCAAACATCTCGACTTTTTTTATTTTTACTTATGTCGTAATATAATAATTCTACTATTTGATCTCAATTCTGTTGTACACCAAAGAATTGCTAACATTCACTAATTTAGGATAGGCCAAGATGGTTGAAAAAAATTGTTTATTCTGTATTATCATTAAATATTACCTGTGAGTCGCGGGGCACATCAGCGAGCATGTACAACCAGGGCTCGCCAGCCGCGTAGCGACCGCCCATTGATGGCATCGCGTAGCCGACACCCTCCTGACAACACAAAGACTTTCATGTTAGTATCCATCCGCGGACATGAACTTCCTTATGCACATTCTCTTGTGTATGGGGGATGTATAACCATAAAAAGCTACGATGGCCAAGCGGAGTGGCGAGTCCACCCTTTTAGAGGTGGTTATAAGTCCTCGGGATATAGCGGCTTTGTTACTCCGTTGGTCGCTTTTTACGACACCCGCGGGAAGAAATAGGACGGTGATATTCTAAAGGCGGCCCACTCCACACGGCCAATGTTCATGGATTTCCAAAGGTTTCAGTAGGTATGTATGGTAACCGATTAATTATAAGCCAGTTATAAGTATAAATAATAACTTCTAATTTCTGGAAACCCCCTCTCTGGTTTTAATATTTTGATTCACTGCGGACTTTGTTATTTTAGGACCGATTTTGATTTAGTTCTGTGGTTGGTTTTGATAAAGAGGTTTTTGAACCTAGATTATATTACTGTGTACTGTTTATCTATCTGCTAGCTGTACCATGATTTTGATGTTCTTTAATTTAATTAATTATTATTTAATTACATTCAGACCCTACATGTCTCCTAATTTAAACTACATGAAACTATCTAGGCAGATCTAGTGACATTAAAGGTACAAGGTTCACTACAGCCTACATAAAAGGGTAACAATAGTACTGGGCACGTTTTTGTCCACGGATTTCTACTTTACGTTGACCTTTTCCTTCATACTACCCTGTCGTGTTTTACTCGGGAAAGTCATTACCGCTCTCTCTCACAAAACTAATTAAAATACAAAAATTTTTCAACGTATGTTTATCCACTGCTGGATATATGTATATAGGTCTCTCCGAAAGACTCGCCACCACACACCATATTTGGCTGCTCTCTTCCAACCACCGTCGGCGATCTTCTTCAAGGGCGTCCAGTGCTGCTTTTCCCGGTACGTAGCCTCCATTCGAGGACTCGTTTACTCTATCGGTTAATATCGGTCCTGCGGCAAATATTACCTGCCCTTTGTCACTTCAGCGTGCTGATTCTGTGATCCTTTGATCCCACAAGTTCCATGGTACTATTCTTAATGGAACGAAAAGTTCAATTTGTTCCCTGTGACTATAGTTCTCTGTCGAATCTCTTCGTTTCGAATGTTAACTCGCAAAGAAACTTTGAACTTTGGATTCTCCATCATAGTTCGTTGAGCGATGTTGTATTTATATATCAGACCCACAAGTATAAATGCTTTATATAATTGTGTAAACAATGGTGCACACATTAGTAACTAACGTAAAGCAACTAATCTACTTGAGCACTGACTAATCGAACAGTAAATGTATAGAATAAAGATATGTATAGAAAGTATGCCGCCATGCATTACACGCTGACAACATGCTTACTCGTTAATTTTGTTCTCCGATTGTTTTCATTGGGGTTAAAAAAAAATAAAGAGGTTCCTAGATGCACTTTCTGAAGTGGAGTACAGATAACTAGATTGTAGAATAAGGCTGAAAAGAAAATATACACAGGTATGAAAGCAACTTCAGCCAGCGGAATTAATGTATCATTTTCAGGTGACTTTTAAGCTTATTAAAGAGCACTTAAGAGTACAATGGTCCGAGAATTAAATGTACAATGAGGTAATCAATTGTACTGCGTTAAACTTATAATTCCCTTGTTAAGTTTGTCTTCGTTAGCTCGGTGGAACTAATTGTAATGTAATTTAGTATTATATAAGTCAATTGCAAAGTAAATTGTCTCAACAAATGTTTTAAATTATCTACTTTCTAAATGTCACAGCGGGATCCAATTCGCATGGAAAAGCGGATTTTGTTCTTAATTTAAATGATTTTTGTGTCCTTAATCATACGAGTTATATATTATAATTTTTATATAACGTGTTATAATATACATATATTATTACTATATTTTATTTTTATTATATCCTTTATTCACACTATATTGTTTCTTAGCTCATACTTTTAACTAGTGCTTATTAGCCCAAATAGTATCTGCCTACATATGGTAACAAAAAATTACGAAAAAATATGGTAATGACGAAACTAATATACGAGTGTGTTTCTAGATATTATTAAATTATAATGAACAATCAGAGACCGTCTCATCATTGGTCGATTCTTCGTTGAGACACAACCAGTATAGTTTTTATCAGTGATGCATAGTCTCGTACCTATTGTGTAATAAATTGTCTCCATTATTATTTCGGCTACTAACACTCTATACACTGCCTCGAACACGTTTTTAATTTATGTAATTATCTTTCTTACCGTACGAGTAAATTGCTTGACATGTTCGACCTCTCATTGCCAACACACATCGATTTTAGGTATTTAAGTAGAGTATTTCTATTGATAGTACAGACAAATCAAGCATGTAATACTCACATCATCAGGCGCGGGGGGATCAATTTGTGCCAGGTCGAGTCGGGGGAACGCCGATAGGGAATCAGGCGCGGGCGCTGCTGCTGCACTAGCGCCGCACGCTACGATCACAGCGCACCAGACTGCCCACCACATCTGCAACAGTGTGATAATATGTAATAAGTTTAAGGACATGAAATCTGGGTGTTATCTGCGTCGGCCGTTTTTTGTCCATCGGCTTTAGAAAAGCACCAGCCCCACCAAATATCGTCCAGTGGGTGTCGTGTCGTGGCGAATAAGAGATAACAAAGCAGGTATCACAGGCGTTGGGGAGCTACACCACTTCTGACAGAGTGGACTCGCCAACTTGCACGGTCAGCGTGGCGTTTTACAGCCATACATCTCTCATGCAGAAAACAATGTGCATGTTGGGGCCCATACCAAGAATTGGGTGTTAAAAGGGCTGCTTTCGGCGCAGAACTGGGATTTCCTTATTCATATATTCCGTGAGGTACTGTATATATTTAAATTAAATATAATAGAGTATTTGACTTGAAATTGATATATTTTATGGCTTATTCGACAAAATATAAGCAGAAAACGGACCCATATTAAAAATATTTTTCAAGATTATTTATTTATTTAAGTTTGGTAAAAAATTAGCTTGAGAGTATGTTAGGTAGCGTGTTATTGATGTCTTTGTTTCTCGCCGGTATGTGCTATTGTATTAGTGACGTCATTAGCACAGTAACGCGATTCTCTTCTAACTGGTGACTTTTTAAGCGTAACTCAGTCATTTTATGTGACTGGCTGAGATTAAATTAATATTATCTTAGTCTACATAACTGTAACATGTCTTTCGTTTTATACAAACAACCGCAACGACCCGGAAATACTTTCCGTAAAGTTGACTCACACTCTTCTCTAAATTTGGATAACTGGCCAGAGATATTAGTAACGCAAAAGATAATATATGCCCATATTCCCTGCGGACACATTTACTGTTGATGGTTTACACCATCTCTACAAATAGAGTATTCCCAAAATATAAAATAGTGAGTGAAATCTGAATTAAACTCTTAGAACGGACATGAATATTTACATCTGGCACTTCGATAACGAGGGTATCGAGAGATCGATCGCCATCTTTGGCTTTGATATTATTATGGATCTCCTTCGCGCCGTTGTGTGCATTTTTGTTAGCTGATCACATAAATATGCAAAAGTTGAATCCAAATTATTCTGATCACGCTCCTGGCATTGCCGCACAGATTCCGCGTAGTCGCAGCTTTGCTATTATATTATATTCCGTTTTGAATCACGCGTCAATATACGAAGTATAACGCCCAATAATATTCTAACAAACGTACATCGATGGCACATTCTTGTATCAAAGGAAACATTCAAACCATTTTATGGCTCCTAATATTTCGTCAAAGACGAATTCGACATTTTAAATGGCAGGCAGCATTTTACTTCACCCGATAAAGAACACTTATATATATTTATAAAACATTTTCTCTTCCGAAAACCGTAATGAAACGTTTTATTAAGCCAATTTTAAGTATTTTCCAAGTCTTTATTACAATAACAAATGAGTGGGAGCATCTTGCCAAAATTATGATTCGAATGAGAATAACTTTGTTTCGTTTGGGTTTAAATTAAAATGTGATTCTTTATTGTGACAAACAGAAATATGAAAAATAAAATATTTCATTAAATTTAATTTAATTGTGCCGTGGGTGTATGTCAAGGCGACTAAAGGATAACAAAGCGCTACCATAAGCCCTGAGGAACTACACCATTTCTAAAAGAGTGAACTCGGCAATCCACTTGGCCAGCTTGGCGTTATAAGGCCATACATCTCTCATGTGCAAGACAATGTGCATGACTTGGCCCATGTCCAGCAGTAGATACTGAAAGTGATGGTTGTTGACTAAAAATTTATAAGTTCTTGATTAAGCCAGCTATTAGGAGGTTTTATATTGTAAATCGGGTCTGAACGCAGAAAATGAAAGGTTTTTGTTTACCTTTTATTTTTACTCGACGTTTCAGCACGGGCTTCACCAGCCGTGGTCACTAGTTGACTGAAGAGGCGGGTAGTCCAGGATGGGAGCCGCTAGCAGTTTTAGCACATACCCACATTTAATCTTCACATTTGGACAGGCCGCGACACACCAAACTAACAATGTCCGCGGACGTATTCGACAGCAATTCGCTAGGTTTCAGATTGAGTCCCGATTTACAATATAAAATGTGTCCAAAAGGCGAAAGTTTGAAAAGTTATATTAAAAGGTTATAACAAAAAGTAAATAATCTTAGCTTTGTCTGAGATTTTGACTGGATTTAAATACGAAATGAATAATTAATACTCGTATAGAATGTGTCACGCCACTTATTAACAGATACCCTCAGTCTATGTCTCTCCCCTGATAGATATGGGCTCTCAAGGCTCGCCTTGTTCTCTGCAAATTCATTAAAATCCTAACCACCATAAACAACTGTAAAACATCAACTAGTTTCTCCGCCTCAGCGTTTTCGTGTCCCGTTGATCCCTCGGTTCCATCGTCCGAATTACTAAATAATTTGTTGGTGTATTACTTTACGGTGCTCCACCGCGCAGCGACTTGTTTTGCAGGCGGCAGCGAGGCTCCGGGAGCTGACTTGTCGGCTTTGCGATTTGCGTCGGATATTCGTTGTCCATGGGATTACTGTTCTTTTTTGTCGCCCGCACTGACTTTACAAGTCAGCGCAAGGTCCAAAATTCTATTTTTAATGTAGATATTAATATTTAAATGTGTTATAGGTACGAGTATATTTCAACATTCGAGTTATTATTTGTTTCTATTTTCATAAATACTCTATTAAATGTCAATGGAAAAGTCAATGAATCGTAGTTTATACAAGCGGAAACATGAGTGAACAGCAACCATTGTCTCCGAAATGAAATTCTTTTACTAAAAATATTTTTTTAAGTAGATTTGCTAGTCGAGACAGAAGAAAACAAGATGAAAATTTAATATTTAAAGTTAAGAGTCCGGAACGAAATATTTCACAAGGAATGTTGTGTCTCCTTTGTGTCGGCTTACGGAAGCTTCTCCTAGTGGCATTTGCAATTTGCTGTTGCATGGACACACTACCTACCTAATTTTGTCATAGGCTTTACCCGTCCACCTTACCTATCACATGTAAATATTTATATTTTATTTGCACATGTAAAAAGGTTAATATAAAAAAGTAAATATGAGGAGTAAAGCCACGTCGAATTCCGTTTTTAGATTAAAACAGATGAGTAAAAAATATTGACATTGAAACGAGGATAATTTTAGCAATGTTTTCTAAACTCTATGCTTTATTAAATTTTATTCGTATAATATATTTTGTTTTTGTAAACGTTTTTTAACTTCAAAGTCAGACACATATAACATAAATTATCTTTTAGGCTCTATTTAACTTTGGGTGTTCTGAGTAGATCTCGATCAATTACGTACTTTCATTTCACCAACAGTCGTTAAGTATTTAACTTCTAAATGTTGTTATTGTAATTGTTGTAACCTTATTCAATTTTAATGTCTCCTGTAAATGATTAGCAGAGTTCCTTTTACGGGGCAGCTAAGCTGTCTATTGGATTGGATTGGTACATTGGATATTAACATAATTGTTTAAAGAACAATTTGTAAATGAGTAAAACATACTATCTAATTTTTTAATTCAGTTGAGTGGGCAGTAAATTACACAAACTTAGGAAGTAAATACTGTAGCTACATTTGAAAAAAGTTGTCAAAACCGCAAATATTTCTGACTGTACTGGACTGGCTCGTCTGCTGCTTGGTGGCGAATTTAGAAACTAGCTAAGTAAGCGACCGGCTTTTACTAGTTATTTTCTTCGTACCATAATACTACAATAGTATTTGAGGATTAGTAGTATCCTTCCCGGTTGTTGTGTTGTCAATATTATTGTTATCTGTGATATTAATAGTGTTTTGTTAGGTAAGTACGAAACTGAGCATTAGATATGCGCCACACATTGCAAGTCAAGTCCGTCAAGTTCAAACATTTGCAAAACTACAGGCGGCACTGCAGTGTAGTTACAACTAACCACCATTTGGCCACTGGTGGGGGTGTATGTACACACTATTGTCACATGTTTATTTGTCAATGCTCAGGGCTATTAGAGCCATACGGTTTTGCTGTGATTCGAGCCATCGTTTAACGAGAGAGCTTGTTTGCACAGGACCCGGCTCGTTACTAGACAAACTTTCTATGTTTATGCATTGCCCACCTGGCCCGTGTACACTTCACTATGAAACAACTGTTATTTGTTTAAGTTAACAAAGCTGTCTGTAATCTGCCGTGAACCTTTATTCAAGTTTTACTAATAATCTTTGCTACTTTGTTGGTAATTTACATATAACTCGTTTCTGAATAGTTCATTTCAATTTTGTATTTTTTTGTTAGTTACTATTTACTTATTTGTTAATTCCGTACTCTCTGGAAGAATTTCAAAGGAGATATAAATATCTGTGACGTATTTTTAGACCACAGATATTTTATTTGAATACGAATTTTACTCCAAATCAAGTACTCCATTAAGGATTAAATTCCCAACTTCAGATTCTAACCAGTTTCAGTCAATTAGTGGAATGAAATAACCGAGTGTTCCTTTACGAACGCCAGTTCTAGGAAAGCTGAACGAGGACTAGCTGACACTGCGGTTTTGCGGGCATCTCCGTTCGGTTAATTCAAAGTTCGAGAAATGAACATCCATCTAATTTGAAAGTAAATGCAGATGGGACTAACCTATATAAGTCAAATCACAAAATAAATAATAACTCAGAATTTACTCAAATACGTTGTCTGCAATTATTCAAATTAGCCAAACAAATCTTAAGAGTCGAGGCTCGTTTTAATTTCTTTTTACGTTATTGGGTAAACAGAGAGCTATTACAGCAATTAGACATAAACGTATTTTATTCAATAAAAATACTTTATATTCGTATTCTGTTAGAATTGGTGTTAGAATTTCCCTGGTTGGTAGTTAGATGCTTATCAATACGATTTTCCTTAATAGTTAATTTGAACTGAGGAAAATGTGAAAGTAAGCCGGGGTGGCGTACAATGGTGAAGACAAAGAATGGTACAGGTATAGTATTTTGGGACACAACGCTTAAATAGCCTCGTCATGTAAGATTACATCGCTGGCAACGTTGCGTGCCCTATGTTTAAGATCGCTGCTACCAAATTGAACGTTAAATATGTTGTAAAAAAGACATATTAACATGCAATGTCGCTATAAACCTGGAGATATTCGATGCTCACGAAAGCATTCTTTAATTTTGAAGTAGTTTTTTTTCTTATATGGCAATAGCGCAATTAGTACAGTGTACCAGAGTTGAGCCTTCTTCGCAATTAACAATTTTAAAGTCAAAACAATTCAAAACGCATCTTGCCAATGTCCACTCCAGTCTATATAAGCTAGTGAGTCACTCTGTAAAGTGATAAAGTGAGTTTGAACTCTTTGGAAGCACACGAAAAACGCAGTATTATGCTTTGGTTTGAATATCACAAACATTACCCCCAAAAACACATTGAAGTTTAATGAACTATCACTAATAAACCAGAAAACCCACAATACACAATTTTTATAATAATCAAACAAAAACTCCAGTTCTAGAGTTCCCCGAAAAAAGTTCTTTTGTTTTCGATGATTCTTGTACCGGATGAAAAACTTACTCGTAGGTTATCTTACTTACTTATCGACAGGTCATAATATATGGCTGTACAATAGCCACGTGGAAACATTCCTTAAGACCGTAACCCGTAGGACCCCTCATGGGAGTGTTAAAATTGTTAGAGTCCAGTTTATTATGTGAAATATGTGAAGTATTCCCAAAAATAATTGCCAACAAAAAGCCACACACTCTTATGTACTTTTCTGAAACAAATTCGCAAAATAATACGTTCCTAAATAAACTTATTTGAATTTCTTTACAGTCTATTTGACGGGGACTTTGGGACTACTTAGATCAATCATGGCCATCCTCAATCTATAATATTCAAAGTAGACTTGTTTATGATGTGAAAAGTAAGTAAGTACATTATATCCAACAGCATACATTTCTATACCTTTTGTGCTTTTGATAGATGATCAACACGCTTTTAAAAGTTATTCCACACAACTTTCGTTTGAGGCTCGTCCGCGCGCCCTGTTATATATATACTTTATTTTTCTTTACTCTGTTTTCGTTTTAAATGACTTAAATATTATACATCATACAGATTATGTCTCTCCACTACTGGATATAGGCCCCTCCCAAAGCTCTCCACTCACGATCTTCGTCTTTTCAACATTCATTCCTTATTCAACCACCGCCATCGAACTTCTTCAAGTCGTTCGGTCCACCTAGTAATTATAATATCAAGTATTTAGAAATCCCGATAGGAATAAAAAGTAAATCATATCCTGAATTTAACTGAAATTCAGTTATTCAACAGTTACGTACAAAAAAAATCAAAAATATGGAAAGATGTTCCCAGACGGAACCAAGGTATGTGTCCAACATAAATATTCATGTGGCAAGGATGTCGACCAGTTAGGACACCTCAAACTGTCTTGCCTCTCAAGTGCGGGTCGTCGTTCTCTTGCCACCATCAATATAGCGGCCGAATTTACTGGAGCAGAACGGTATCGTGAGTGACCCGACGCGATGTCATTGGAGCCGTGGAAGATGAGTGTCCTGTTGTGTGGGACGCAACGTGCGTCGACACGCTGGTTCCGACTTGTACGAAGGCTAGGATAGCGGTAGAGGAAGCAGAGAACATTTTTGTTACCTTCGGTGTCAAGACCCTAGCTACGCGGTCCGTGGCTACTAGCGCGCTTTCGTTTTTCAAAGATCTTACATAGCGCTTGATCGACAGCACTGGCGACTCTAGGGCTGGCCTTTATCTCGCGCAACGCATCAGCCTTGACATCCAGCGAGGTAATGCCGCCAGCATGCTGGGTACCTTACCACAGGGATCAAATTTGTATAACATGCTCAATATATAATCCTATATTTTGAACATTTTGTACAATAAACACCTATTATATGTTTAATTTTTATTTTAACTTAGTTTGAAGTTATTTTGTAAACGGGTAAAACACCTATTTACTTGTTTGTATCGTACAATATCTATATCAAGTTGTCTACGTTGTGAAAATGTCTACGGATTAACTTAAATCCGTAGACATTTTCTGCATACAAACTTTGACCCTTGGAGATTATTTTCAGTAAGTCTTTATGTCATAAAAGGAAGCTACTTTCCAAATTTCATGTTTGTAGCTTTAGCGGTTCCGACTCGGCGTTGATGAGTCAATCAGACAGTAAGTCAGTCAGTCAGGACATTTCTCTTTATATGTCTATACCTAGTCTAGCCATAAATATTGTTACAAACTAAAACATTGATATATTTTTTACATTATCATTTTATTAGAAGAATTTATGTCATTTTCGAAATAAATGGGTAAGCATTTTAAATATATAGCGTTTATTCGAAATGGTCGCCATTTGCTATTATACAGTGTTTCAAACATAGTGGCCAGTTTTCGATTGAAATACGGAACCTTTCCATGGGAAAATTGCAACTGCCACCCTTGTGGAATGTTTTAGGGATTCAATATTACTATGGCGTTTAAAGCATGCCATACTCTTTAAAACAGACGATAAATCTTAATCGAGCAGATTAAGATCGGGACTAGATGACGGTCAGTCTTCAGCTCTAATGAAATTGGGAATATTCCTTTCCAGCCACACTTGTGTTTAGCGAGCCTTATGACTTGATGCTGAGTTATGTAACAGGGTGTTTTTGAGAGGTTTTAGGACCTTCTCAAGAATCGTATCTTGATACACTTGAGCTACGTTTTAATACATTTTCCCAAAAATATGGTTCAATCACGCCTTGATATAGCTAACACTTGACAGCTAACTTGATTACCAAATCATCACTGAAGTCAGATAATGGCCACGTTGCACCCTATTGACCAATTGAGCAGCATCTCTAAAGTTATGAGTATAAACTCGATCATTCTGCTTGTTAAAATTTTCCTCAATGGTGAAAAATTTGTCTTATCTCGTCCGTAAATAAGATTTGTCCGTGAGCTCCCTTTGCGTGCCGCCGAAGAAGTTGTTTTGATTTGACAACCCTATTTTTCTCTAAATTAAATAGTATCATTCGGAAGGTAGTTAGTTCAAACTTATAGCAAACAACGTTTTAGTTTGGTGGTAAGGAAAATGCTTGTATTAAAAACTTGCTAAATAAGCAATATCATGATACTTATGATTTCTCATATGATCAAAATACATCATGATTTCTCTATGCAAGACTGGCATCTTTTTTTTTTATTTTGGGTAAAATAATAGTTACATTGAATTTTTAATTAAGTAAAACTGGTTTTAATTTTGTTATTTTTTTATTATTTGAAAGTAGTTATATAATAGTTTTACATTTTTTATTGTAAATGCATGAATAGCATAAAAGATAAAGATAAAATAAGTTCAAGGATGATGATAATGTTCACAGACGTTTTGCAATAAAATAAAGAGCTATCGGCTACCAACTTGTAACTGGCCAGTATCTCTCAATCAATTTCATAGAAGGCTACGGAACCCTATTAATGCGTCTCCGAACACACTCTTGGCCCGTTATTTAATTATTTCAAAATCACACTCCAATCTACAGTCCTTTACTTGTTTATAAGAATCGATATAACTCTTATGTTATCTAAACAACAAAGTCATACGTATGCCTAAAGAAGTGGATGTAACTTTTATGTTACCTAAAATAAAAAAATCATGTGTATACCATTAGAAAAGGTTTCACATAGTCTTTTGATCGTCCAAATAGAAAAAAAGCAAATAGTTTTAAATTACTAAGAATGTCATCACAAAGTCGATGTCATTCTTAGTAATTAACTTCTATTTCCTATTCTAAACTCCTATTTCTTCATAATGTGACCAGAAAACCTAAACCTCATCTACTTTTAAATTTGCTGCCATCGATCCGCTGCCTATTCAGTATTTTCTTTATTTCTCTAATGCAAATATTGTGAGGATAAAAAAATTGAGGCACATATGCGCCTTGATCTCTCTTGGTGGATTATGACTTGAAATCCTCTAGTAATTACAAGGGAGTTCTGTCCCTTTTCTGTGGGACATTTTAGACTGATAACGATCCATCGACAACAACGCATAGAGGTATTAGGTATAAGAATAGAGCGTATGTTTAAACAGGCTATACTTATATAGACACAGAATACGAAACGAAAGTATAAAACAAACAGTCCTTCTACAGACTACCTCATTAAAAGTTGTGTATTTTGGTCAGAAAATACTTATATTTGTCCATATCTACATACCCTAACTTTTGTTGAGACTTTGTTGATGACAAATCGTAAAGGTTGTAGGAAAAATAGCATTTAATCCCGAATCTCATATGAGCCCTCAGGTTGCGGATGGCTCTAATAAATTTCTTCAGATAAGCCGCTTTGGACGAATGGCTTCAAGTTCTCGGGACGACTGTCACAAATTTGTGACATAAATAAAGTGTCCAGGTTGATAACATTTGCTAACTTTATACACGTAACTTTATACGCGTTTATATTACTACTCACTTACATTACACTAACTTTATACACTTTATACGCGTTGTAAAGTCAGAATCCGTACAATGAATATGATAAACGAGATAAGTAGTTTGAGTGATTGATTCACGAAGTTCCTCGGGTACACAATCACAGGCCACGTTTACTATTTATGCTAAGTATCTACAACTAGGGTTGTTAGGGATATGATATTTTTCGGACACGGATACGGGTAGAAATTATTTCGGATACTATTCCGTTTATGGATATGTTTTTTAATATTCTTTAATGACGAAGAGAAGTTGATGTGCCAGAAGAACTTTAATGTTTAGAACTTTACTTTAATGTTGTGCCAGGTGTATTGATAATTAATTGTTATGTTATTTTAATTAATTCGGAATTTTAATCAATGATCTCTGTCTTCGAGAACCCGTGATACGGCCTGTATAAAATATACATTCGGACTGATAATACATAGTGCCACAAAAAATCTTTTATTCAAGTATTTGTAATATTCACATGCTGTGTTGAACTTGAATGCTGCGTGTTTATTAAAGAAATTCTAATTCTATGATTTCAAATGGTGTTGAATGCAACCAGTGTTATCGCCAGTGTATCGGAACTGGCAAATATTGACGTACAGCTGCGACCGGATGTCCGTCGCGCCGGCGGCCACTTCCGCCAATCTTCCACGCCAACGAGGACATTTCTCAGAGCGCCATCTCAATGCGGTAGCGAATGTTTTTAACATGTGTACTACGCAATTGGGTTTTACAATGCAATGAAATGCAATTTTATGTATTTTCCTATCAGATAATTATGGTATACGGAAGTGGCTGTAATAAATTATAATTATTCGTGGTTACACTGTTATAATAAGTATAGAAAATGATATTTCAGGGGTAATTTGAGAAAACAAAACAACAGCGTGTAAGAAATGTAAGAATGTATAACAAATGTAAGAAGCGAGCGAAGAGGCAATTACTAGCTCCGACACTTATAGTCGTTTATTATAAATTACACTAAAGTTCTTTTTTATTCTCTAAATCCAACGGAGTTTTAACTTTACAAGTTCTGTGCCAGGTGGAAAAAATTAAAAGATGCAATAACTAAGTCGAAAAAAAATTGAAGAATAGGAAATAGGAGGATAGGAATAGAAATGGATGAAAAATGACTTTTCTTACTATACAGGGAGTTTTTTTTAACTGGGACAGTATGGGGAAATCTGAAACCATAAGAGATACAGGGAAACTGTCTTAGGAACCATTAAGTCTTTTTTTGTGAAAACAATTTTGGCGTAGTAATTTTTTTGGTCAAGCGTGAGTGAGTTGTCCATAAAAACGAATAAAATCGACTAATTTTTTTTTAATGCTGATCGACTCAGTTTCTTATAAGGATCATTTCATTGTATTGGAAGAAAAAAATCGGGACAGCAGAAGTTGATCAAATTTAATAAAATGTTTTTTCATGCAATAGGAGAATACAATGTACTAAATCATAGTCGAAGTATTTACTTGTGCACAAATCATTTAAAAAGTGTTCCATAATTGAATTTCATGTCGATACGTGCTACACGAAACTGAAATATGGAACGCTTTTATGGCACTCAAATATTTTTTCACAGATTTACGAACTCCATGCTATTACGAACTTTTTGAACTAAATTCAAAACAAATTCAAATTTAGAATCAACATTGTTCTAACTGTCACCCTCATTTGTTATTATCGATTGATGCTTGTGATTCATCATGGCGTTATCTAATACGCATAAGGTTGATTTAATTGAAGCGTATTTTCTTAATTATCGAAGCCCAGATAATGCATTAAAGTGGTATAGGGAACACTATCCTGACCGCGAGCTACCTAATCGCAAGATATTTGATAGATTAATTAAAAATTTAAGACAAGAAGATCGTTTTAAACCCAAACATGAGAGGCCAACAACAGTCGTAAATGAATTTATTACCATCGCCGTATTAGGATTCTTTGAAGTTTATCCAAAAGATTCATTGCGGGAAGCGGCTGAAAATATCGGTGTGCATTAATCCACTCTACGAAAAATACTAAAGACATACAAGTACAAATGTTACAAAGAAGGTCGACTTGTGCAAGCATTACTTCCTGGCGATAAAGATCGCAGGTTATCATTTTGTCATTGGTTTGTAGCACGGACTGTTAGAAGTTGTTATTTTCCAAATCAGATCATTTGGACGGATGAATGCAATTTCTCTAACAACGGTATGTACAACAGGAGAAATAACCATTACTGGTCACGTACTAATCCATTTAGAACTACAGAGACGCAAAATCAAGTCCGTTTTTCCTTTAATTGTTGGTGTGCGATTTTACATAATAAAATCTTCGCTATTAAAATTTACCACGGAACGTTGAATAGTGAAAAATATCAAGAAATATTGAATATGGTCGTGGATGATACTATTACCTTAAGCAATGTAAATAATGTTATCTATCAACAAGATGGTGCACCTCCTCACAATAGTAGAGTGAGTAAACGGTTTTTAGATGAACATTTTCCGGGCCGTTGGATGGGCACATATGGTCCTATAAAATGGCCACCACGTTCACCCGATATGACGCCGATGGATTTTTTCATATGGGGTTACCTTAAGGGTCGAGTTTATGAATCCCAATAGAACACCATACAGGAGTTAAAAGACGCCGTTTATTATCATTTAAACACCATTCACCACACGTCTTTGTCTAAAGCCACTAGAGGTGTTCTGAAATGCGCCCGTACCTGCATACAACAAGATGGAGGTCATATTGAACATTTATTGAAGCATTAGTTCTGTTAAGGTAACAAATTGTATGAAAAAACATTTTATTAAATTTGACCAACTTCTGCTGTCCCGATTTTTTTCTTCCAATACAATGAAATGATCCTTATAAGAAACTGAGTCGATCAGCATTAAAAAAAAAATTAGTCAATTTTATTCGTTTTTATGGACAACTCACGCTTGACCAAAAAAATTACTACGCCAAAATTGTTTTCACAAAAAAAGACTTAATGGTTCCTAAGACAGTTTCCCTGTATCTCTTATGGTTTCAGATTTCCCCATACTGTCCCAGTTAAAAAAAACACACTGTATATGTAAGGTAAACAGGTAAGGTACTCGTAAGGTAAAGGCGTAAACAGATTACTTTGCTTATAATAAATATAAATATATCGGGGCTCAAAAGTAAGGTTTTGCAAAAGAAAAGGGGTTTTTAATACAGTGAATGGGACACGAATTCTGAAAACGAGGTTGGACGTTTTAAATCACCTGTTAATTTACAAATTGGATTTCGATGCGGGATGAAGCCGATATTCGATATTCAGCACTTCCAGCAGCCAATCATTAATGGAAAAAATTTAATTTATTTTGTGGCTATGATTTCACGTGTAACCAGGAGCTTTATTGTTTCATTGAATATGAATTTCGGAGATAAAAAATATAAATATTGTTCAAACTATTTCACTTAAACAATCTCTTTGACACCGAAGGTGATGAATAGATGGTTTGATAGATACAAGAATCATAGGAAGATGGATGATTTCTTGTAGCTATCAATTTTGGTAACCTTTTCATAGCATAAAGGCAATTGAAATATATCATTTGCATCCTATTTTATGTGATATACATTATTTACTTATAGAAAGTTACTCACCATTTTGGAGGCGTTGATTTGTATAATTAAACGCGCAACAGTAAATCTGTAACAAACATATAAATACATTACTTAAGCGAAAGAATTGGAAAAGGTCTCAAATATTTCTTCCATTCATTGAAAAAGAGTGGCTACCTCCATCTAACTAATACTATCTAACGAGTGGCTAGCACTGTTTGTCGATAACTCAATCAATCTATTTCTTTCACATCTCTATACTCTTTTTAATTTTTCTTATTGCCTAACTCAAATCTGTTTAATCTGTTTCTTACATATCTATTTGGATATATATTATATTATTGTTATTTTCTATAAATGTTTACACGAGTATGTATAAAATTCTACCTACTTTAAAAACTAAATAAATAGTAACTTGTATACATATAACACAAGTTTCTATACTTATTTGTGCTTTCATTCCCATACTGGAAAATATTAGTGCCTCCTAGAAATCTTCAAATGAATGATGAAGCAGCTCGAACCCAGTAACTACGTTGCTGTATGATAAAATGATAACTGATAGTCGATACCCAATTAATTAACTTCATACAGTTTTTCTTTCAAACGCTACTAAACTGATTTAATGGGAAACTAAAATAAATTTGAACCAGTTCGTCCTGATATCCTGCAGTCTGTAGATCGCCGAGCGCAGCAATCCACGACGCGTGCAACGCAGCGATTTGTAGCTCTAAAATTAATATGATACAAAATCATAATTTATTGTAATATTGGCTAGTTTATCTGTTTGTATTGTTAACATAATCGTAAATGTTCCCTGTTTCACGTCATTTTCAATTTGCTCTAAAATATGTAGTATTTTGAGTTGTATTATAATAGGTATAACGTAACACTTTTTCTTCTGGCAATGTACGTTGCTAAGAAATCGATAAATTTATTGTTATTGACGATTATATAAGTACATAAGCTTTTCTAGATCAACAAGTCTCAAAATACCAGTGATATGATCACCACTTCTACAGCTTTCTGTAATTCTACTGATGCGTACATACTGATATGTAGGATGTATATGTAAACAGTATGTACGTATTCTGTTATCTATGTATTATAAAACCCTGATTTAATTGTCGCGTAATAGATAGTTAAGCGTTATCTGAACAAGGCTCAAATATTTCTTAAAATAGCTAATCCCACAGATAATCAAAATAGCACATACCAACAAAACAGTTACCTCATTAATAAAACATTTCATTTATTCAAAACGATATGTAGCTTATTACCTTCTCATGTATTTGCAGGATTTACTGGCCCGCATTGTACGTCGTAATTGTGTATGTCAAACCCTTCACACGGAATGTTCAATCAATGTCTGAAAGCGGACACGTATCGCGGAACTTGATTACCGAGGAACTATGGGGGCCACAGAGTTGTGTACCCAAAGCGTGGTCATTGGTTTTCCGCCTAATGCGGGCTTTCATGAAATCACGACTCTAAAACTTTAGTGACAATGTCAATTGAGTAAGCGAAAACTTTTTTGTCTTTTGGTTTCTTTTCCTATAAACATTAAGAAGTTGACATTGTCATGTTATGAGTTTAATTCTAAAAAAATAATTTATTTACGTCTCAGCAAATCGTGGAAAATATTATTTCTTCATTCCAACGGCTTATAAAAAGCAATCTTGTTTCTAGAAGAAACAAGAGGGTCTAGCTAGACTATAAACAGCTTTCTGATAACTTAAAAGCCCGTTATACAATCAGATGATGTTCAGGACAGATCGTGATTGAACCTATTTGAATGAAGTCGTGACTGCATTAAAATAGATAAAACTTGTTCATCAGTGTGAGTGAAGTATTCGCTAATAAATGAAATTCTCAGTGAAACACATTTGCATCTGATACAGATGACACATTTGGCATATTCGTTCGTAGGTAGACAAAAATTATTTATACTTAAATTTCTTTCAGTCACGTCATACAATAATAACTATGTTCTCAACGCTAATTGAATAATAAATCAGATGGCGTCCACAACATGACTATTATTGGGAGTTGGGATTTATTTGAACATGCATCTTTTGTGATAAATAATTACTTGTACAGAATCATACGATATCCTACTTATGTATCTGCTCGCCTACAACATATGTATATCCTAGTACGACTATTATGCGGGTGTTTCGCAAAAGTACGCACTATTCAAATACGTACGAACGCTAAACTATAGTAAAATATACTGTGTGTACCGTAAATGTTCTTAGGATAAGTGTCCATTACACAGCATAGAGATGTATAGAAATTAACGACTATTTTCATGTTATTTACAAGAAATCACAGAACATTTACACCGTAGGAGAGAAAGCTCCATTTTCCGTTTTGCCTCAATAAATATTTACCTTTATCCTTACTATGTATAACTCCTCATAACCCTTCATCGTTCAAGGACCTTGCATTGACTTACGTCACGTTTGACAACACTCAAACTACTGAACACGTGCCATTCCCAGATCCACCTCCATAATACTTCATTGAAGTTATCCTCAAACGATCGAGTTGACGTAGAACACGGGAACACAAAGTTAAATTGTGAATGTAAATGTTTTCCAAACCCCGTTCCAAGTGGGATCCGCGGGAAACTCCTCGTTGAAGTCGATCATAAAGTTTTAAAGGAACAATATCGATTATTTATTTGATTGGAACCTTTCGTTACATTTATTACATATTTATTGGCATAATATGCGAGTGCTCGCGAATATAATATGTTACGAATATATATAATACGTAATTTATTACCAATAGCAGTTTACTGATGGTCACTGAAGAAAATTAAACAATAATATAAATGAAATTGAAAGTTGACAATATTTAGCTGTTGATATAAGGTTTTGCTGTTGTTATTATATGCGGTACAGTAGTGAGAAATCAAATGATTTATTATTCATTGATAGAAATCATTATCGTATAAATTGATCTTTAAAGAAGATTCTTTCGGGATTTATTACATTGACAGCTGTTTGGTAAATCAAATCTAGTGCCCACGTGTCTCAAATGACAGATCATACACATATAACGAGAAAGACTTTTTTTGTTAGGCAAGACAATAACACAGTTACAGTAGGCTTATTATATTCATGAGCAGCGGTCTCGCGACTTTGTCACCGCTAAATTCGGAAGAGTCAAAATCCGAACTCATCTGTCTGAGATGTATATCTTTTTAATAGGTATTTATCTTAGTTGGTTTCATTTAACGTCAACACTATTTTTGAAACTTGAATTTTAGTTTTAGAAGTTAAAAATTATGCGTTTTGTACACATTTTATATTGGGAATCGAGATTTAAATGTGTCCATATATTTTATATGTACCTATTCGCCGTTTAGGCTTCCGTACATTGCCGGTAACGATTTACTCAATTTGCGGAGGTAATTAAATTACTTTACGGTTAATATTGTAATTAACTATTGGACAACAGCTACGTGCCTTGCTTCTCCAATCAATATCTCGATCTAGAATACACAGGGTTAAACCGTGACAAGCATTGTTAATATCATTTCATACAATTATCTTTGAGTAATGGAGAAACAGTAAACACGATTTAATAAACTAAATAATTGATTTCCTTTATTCGTCTGTAAACTTTGTTTTTTGGAGGGAATTAATGAATGAAATGAATGAAAATTCTTTATTGCATTCCTGTTTTAACTTGACTACTAGCATAAGAATAGAAATATTATTATTTATTCTTATATTATTATTATTGTATTATTATTATTATTTTTATGTTACGCGTGTATTATTATGTTACGAGATAAATTTAACGTAGGATATGTAGAAACAATTGGCGGCCTTATCGCTTAAAGATCTCTTAGGATTTATACAATCTGTGTTGATGGCAACCAGTCATCTGTCTCTTTATAAAAATAATTCGACCGATGTATTGTCGTTGTCAAGGACAAAAAAGGGACAAAAAAGTTGTCAAGGACAAGGTAAGTAAATATATAGGAGTATGTATTTTTCGAAAATTGTAAAGATTTTTGAGGAAAAAAAGGGTCTCTTCAGTTCTATATGTTACTGGTATATAGATGAATAAAGTGAGGACAATTTGTAACATACAGCCAGAAATACGTTAATGTATCTAAAACCATTTGATTCTAGTCCTTATTATATCTAGCGTACTGAGGTACCAATTGCCTGACTGTATACAATTATGTTATATTTTTTTTTTCATAATTTTACTCGAAAAGTGCAAAAGAGCAGGCCCTAATGGAAATACTCTTATATAAAAAGCAATTGCCACTCATAATGACACAAAGAGTTCGGTCGGCTCGCATTCTAATGCAGCCGTTTAACTTTTAGACTAGCTGCCAAATACGCCTCGCAACTTTACAGTTCCCAAAAGTTAACTCCCGCAATGAATTTATAAGCCGTTATTATACTATGACTTATGTTTAAACGAGCAGAAAATCATGATCAACAAAATGGGTTTATTTTTTGAATAACTGAAGTAAATAATTTTGAATTACTAAGAATGCCACCTCTATGTCAAAGAAGTCACGCCTCACGGGTTTTTATATCTTAATGATGACGAGAGAATCTAAATCTAACCCACCTTTAAATTTGCTATCATCGATTTGCTGCTCATTCAGAATTTATAGTTGCCCACTTACTTATTTAGTTTACAATAATCTCTACATAACATAAGTACCTACTGGTATAAATGGATTATAATTATCTATTTGGATAAAAGACGACTAGGGGATAACAAGCCTTCGGGAACTACACCACTGTCCACTCTAATGAACTCGCCAATCAGTTTGGCCAGCGTGGCGTTTCCAGGCTATGCATCCCTCACGCACTAAACAATGTGCATAAGGAAGGGTATCTCCAGCAGTGGATACTGCTGACCGGGCTCATTGCACTTGTTTCAATTTGATTAATTTATACTTAGATACTTTAATCTAAACAAGATCAAACAGAAAGAAAAAAATAATATAATATACTAATATATGTAAGTATATTAATTAATATAATTGTGTATCGTGTATCAGATATAGGATTATAGATATTTATCTCTAGCTATCTATCTCTAACGCTGGGTATATGAAATAAAACTGATAAACAAACAGGTTTCAGATCTGAAAAAAAATTACGTTGCATAATATTATCAAAGCTGATGCCCTATAATTAGTTTCTATTTTATCAAAATTGATAATGTCGTGAACACGGTCGTATGTTTGTAAATGATAATGTCGTGAATACGGTAGTATGTTCGTAAAATAAAAAGAAAATTGTAATAGGATGAAACTACAATTTTATACATTTAAATGTTCACAATTTAAATCCAATGCAATCCACATTGCCTATATACTGGATGTTTTTTTTTTAAAAAGCTTATTCAAAAATGGTATTATGGTACAAAATCTTTTTTTTATTTTATTAAAGAACAATTAATTTAATGAATAATTTATTATACGAAAATACCAATATATTTCTTGAACTATCATCTTTAGTTTAATTGGATTAAGGAATCCAGTAGGTATCGTTAATCATTTTATGAGAACTTAAATCCTACAATATTAATGTGTGTTTCAAATATTCCACAGGCACTTAGTATTGTACTACATCATGTCTTCGTGTCACAATGTCCAGTAAACTCCATTGCAAAGAACAATGGTGTCAGAACATGAAAGTAGTGTCATAATAAGATTAGAAGCATCTCTGATACATTCGAATGTAATTAAGCAACATATACCGGTTTATTTACTTATTTGTACCCGGCTAAGGCGAAGCCAAAAAGGAAGGGTTTATGAATTTCGGAGACAATGTATGAACATAAAGTAGGCATACTCGTATGTGGGGAAGTCAGAAACTTTTTGAAAGAAAGAATCATTTTTTTAGTTACATTTTTTAAGTATTCTCCACTTGCATCTATATAAAGTTTCATGCGTCTGAACCAATTTTGAAAACATTTTTTCAGGTACCTCAGGTAGGTACTTGAGGTACCCGAGGAAGAGTGAAAAATGTTGAAAAGAGGGTTCTTTCACAGCCTCTTCGAACGTAACCAGCGCGTCTTCAGGCGACTAAAACTGCTTCCCTTTTAGTTGGGATTTAATTTTGGAAAATAGACTGCCCCGCTTCAAATTTTACTATCATATGGCACCATTCTACACGAACTTGTTTTTGAGTCTCGGTGAGGTTGTACGGCACTCAGCGCGATACTATCTTCGTGACTAGTAGATGCCCATTTTATACACACTCCTCGATTCAATCTGCAGTCTCTCCTGAAACTCCTCATATGTAACTCGCCTGTTTTTTTTGAAAAAATAACTTTTTCACTGCCACGACGTTTTATACGGTAACAGGCGTTAAAGGGCGACCACTTCTTTCTTCCTCAGCCAAACGTAGTAGACCACGCTTAAATTCATTATAATTTTAAGTCTATTAAAAGAACCTTTAGGTTTTAAAGAACATTTAAAATCATAACGCGGAAATGTTCCCGTCTAATATGATTATTTTAATAAGACACGATATTTTGATTCAGCTTATAAAAAATATGGTGGGCAATTTGAACTTAGAATATTTTGTGTTTATGTTATAGATAATCATAGTTTTAATTGAGATAAAAACCAAACTTTCTGAGTAGTCTGGTATATGTGTGAATGTTCCACGAAGCGCCTAAATTACTGGACCGATGTCAACAAATGTGTTGTTAAACTGTTCCTCTTGATTATCCAAGTATTAAAGAATATATTTAAAAAAAATCTAAAAGGCACACGTGAATTTATAAAATCCGAGGGTGAAAAACTTTTTACTGTACTTATACTACCGTCATACAAATATAGGTTGTATAACCTTTTTTTTTTCCAAAAATGATAAAAATATAGTTTCGGAATCAGAAACAAAAATGCTATCTAGTAGTTTATGTAATAAAGTTCTATTTCGTCCCTATTCAGAGATAGCTTATGATAAAACGTATAATACTCATACTCATATTAAAGCTAATGAGGAATGAAATTCAAAAGTGTACCTTGAAATAAAGTGTTGAATGAAACGAAATAAAAATATTTCAAAATTAAATTAAACTATATAACGCAAAAGTGTAAAATATGTTTTAAATGGGTACTTTAAAAGGAAGGCATTTTACATACGATATAGTCGCATGTCTACAAATTGATATAGGATTTATTAATAAAGAACCTAAAAATATTTGAAACTTTTGCATAGACGGGTTTTAGCTTTGAACTTTTTTTTATAAAAAACGTTAATATTAATAAATCTATGTAATTAAAGTAGGTACACCTATGGAAGGCGGAAAAAATGTAATAGATCTTAATTCATTTAAGAGATAAAATAAGTAAGGGATCATCAAAGCAATCACTTCCTTCGCGTTTTTAATTTTACTAAATAAATTGGACATTCTGAAAAATTTAATTATGATCTACCTTTTCAACGATGTCAAGAGAAAAGTAATATGTAAATAAGGTTCTCCTCATGGGGTTTAAAATATTCGCACAAGAAGATGTTATTTATTTCGGCGTTCCGTTCTTTTATCCTATTATATTGTTATTTTCAGAGTTCGTAAAAATCCGATATTAATATAGCTATCGAAATATCCGATATTTGATATAGTATATCCAATGTATATCGGTGTAACAAAAAAATAGAGTCTTTGAGATTAATAAAATCAGTCACTCAATCAACATTCAACTAAATTATCATTGGCAGTGGTAGTGATATCGGTATAACAATTTAAAAGCGTGGGTATTGCCAAAATTCTAGCTATGAATATGAATATCAATTGATATATATCAATATTAATATCAATTGATATACATCAATATGAATATCAAATCAATTGATATATATCAATATAAATATCAATTGATATATATCTTGATGAATATCCGCTGATGTATATTAGCGAACCCTGGTTATTTTGTGTCGGAAAGAGAAAGCCAATCAGAATTAATAAAAAGATAATAAGAATACTTCATTTTATATTTATTGTTAAAATACTTTGTTAAAATACAGAATTAAAATGGAAATTTCATATATAGGGGGCCATCCATAAATTACGTCACACGAATTTCATGATTTTTGGAGTCACCTCCCCCCCCCCCCCCCGTCCTTGTCACCGGTGGTCACATTTCTATGACCCCTCCTCCCCTGGTTTGACGTCACATATTTTGCAATTTTAAATTTAGAAATTATTAAATTAAAACAGCACTTCCAAAATTATTAAATATTCAATTGTTGATTAAAAACCACCTGCTGGAAGAATATTTTCTTATTTATAGAGAATAGACGGAATCAAAAGTGACAAACATATTATGTAGGTACTGAATTAGAACTATTTTTGAAGTTTTTCACTAAAATAGATCATCGAACGATAGGAGGTCTAGTTGATAGTTACGAATGCCATTTCACTGTACATTACATTCTGTAATACATAGATACGAGTCTCACCAACACAAACAGTTCAACTAGGTAGCTAGTTCATTAAAACTACAACTACGTGGTTCCTGCACACAAACAAACAAACGAACAAACTTATGTCTGTGGACATGACGCAGATAACAGAGTCGCAAGGTTATTTAAACCCACGGTAGATACAAGTAATATAATGCTCTTGATACAATGTCGTCACTCGCTTTCCACGTTATTTTTTGTTCTATCATTTCATGTAGCAACTCCACATTTTTTATTGTTCGTCACGTTCAAAAGCTTGCAGACGCTCCGTTATATGCACCATGTGCAAAACCAGACCTATTGTATAATAACTTTATATTAATAATTATCATCTAACTAATATCATAGACGAAGTACAATACACTACCATAATATAATACAATAGTATAATACAATATAATATGAAGTGTCTACTTCAATATTACACAATAGTTTTAAAACAAGATTGAAAGATTACAAGAACACTACAAGAAGACTCCTTAAAAAAAAATAAGTATATAAATAGGTATATTTTTTTCATTTGGTATGGTATTAATATAAGTAGTTAATTAAATATCAGCCGGTAGGTAAGGTCGGGCATGAAAGTATCAAATTATCTTTTAATTAGTGTCAGAGGCAGACGTAGATCTGTATTAGCGGTCTTTACATCATCTCCTCAATATACATATGAGTATTCCGAATGAAAACGTCAGAAATAAAACACGAGCTTTTTGAAAAAAAATACCCTTGCGGTGTGGACAGTGTAAGATATTTAGTCTTCTTAATACATTAAGTATTATATTACTTATCTGTTAACAAACTACAAGCTGCTACCACAAGACCCGAGGAACTACATCACCTCTAAAAGAGTGTCTAAAAGTTTAAGGCTATACGCCCCTCATGCACAAGATGATGTGCTTGAGGAGGTCCATGTCCAGTAGTGGATACTGAAAGGGGCTGGTTGCAACAACAGTAGACAACAGATTCCTAATTCATCGCTACTTATTTAAATATCTCAAGCAAACTTAGACGTTGTTATCTGTAAAGTATTATTAAAAATATTGTTTACAATAAAAAATATTTTAAAAAATAGTAACCTATTTTCTTGTTAGATGTTATGAAATTCTTGTTAGACTAGTTCGCATTTGTAACTCTCTCGCCCATTTCTGATCCCTGGTTTAGTGCGGCTGTTCACTCGGTGTCCGCAGACCTGTGATTATGTTTTAATATTTATGTTATCTACCCATTACTATTACGAAACATAACATTGTAGCAGATCTGAAATCTGTTCTTTAATAAAACATTCCTTTTTATGCAAATAAAGTTTCAGATTAAAATATTTCTTAATTTGGCAATTATTACGAAACGAGATGTGTTATACATATAAACTTATAATGCAACTATCTAAAATAAGAATGACATACACATGAAACAGAAAAATAGTTGTATTGATTAATCAATCATTTATTTTCATAATATAAGAATAAATCATTTGTGCAATGTGATTTATATGACAATAATATTACGTTCATCATAATATTTTTTATCATATGTGGATTATGTTAAAACTTCAGCTTTACGGTACCCATCAGTTATCCGATAGCTCCTATCTGCTTTTAATATCCTGACCGACAGAAATATGTGTAAAAGAGAATCCGTAAATGTTTGTCATTTTTTGGTTCCGTAGAAAGCGCATTAGTAAGCAGTTACGCATGTGGCTTTGTAGATTCGTGATCTTACATGAGCGGTCTCTAACTAATCTCAACTCGGCTCTGATAGCAGTTCAGCATTTTTGTGGGCTTATTATTTTACTAGACATATGAGTTTTCTGTGTTCTTGTCCGAATCATAAAACATATATGAATAAATCGATGCTATTTCCATAATGTACTAACGATGCGGTTAAAACTAATATGGGTTTATAATTAGGTAATATGGATTTATATCATGTTTAGCTGAATTAATCCACCTGTCGGTTTTTTGTTCGCACTAATTTTGTTGCGGTTTTAACTATTGTATCCTTCGTTGTATTTTAAAAGTACGCTTGGTACATTAGGACCGCCGTCTTCCGGGAATACCTCAAACCGTGGATAATACCAAGCTACATATTTTTGGATATATGAAACAAAATTAAAAGCGGAAAAATCAAAGAAAAACGTATTATATAATATTTATCCTATAATATTAATATATTTATTGTTATATACGCTTATGCCGTTATACAAATAAAAAATAATTTTCAAAATAATAGTATAGTGCACAACAAGAAAACATGCTGGAAATCAAAATCGAATTGTTCAAATAGTTTTGCGGGCTTTTATCGAACTGCGGATAAGTGAAACCGCGGACATCGAGTCTACGGTTACGGGTACATTTTAAACCCTACTGTACTTTTAAAAATAGACTCAATAGTTTAAAAAACAATTATTTTACAGCAGAGATCACGGTTATGTATCTAGACGATGGATAATATCGCATGAATGTATAATATACTCATAGTCATATAGAAATGCCTAGATCTGGAGTTGCCAAGCGGACGAAATCGCAGACAACTATTAGTGTAGTATACATTGCTGCTGGCTGCGATATGCACGTACAACGTGACAAGCCGTACACGAAGTAGATACCAGTCGATCATGGCACCTAAGGGACCATTCTCACAGAATACTACTTTGAAATGTCCTACATTTCCCATTTCACCCTATTTCCCCAATGTATGTACGTGTTTCGGTAGTGAGTGAGATATGCCAGACCCCATTCCCATCCCATCCTATCCCTCCCCACTTTCCCAATCCTTTCTTGAAATCCATTCCTATATCTCGAAAGGTAGGCGCACATTCGGGGGCGTACTGACGTTTGTCATTCAGGATCGATGTTGGCATGTATCGCATGTCTATGGCATCTGTATGGACGACAGTATCCACTCACCATCAGGTAGGCTGTATGCTCGTCTGCTGCCTGATTTCTATAAAAAAATGACATTCCTCCTCTACAAGCACACTAATAAATCTAGAATCCAGAATCCCTTAGATGATTGCTATCGATTTATTGTTATGCAGATATGCCTGTAAAATCGCTTACCAATTTGCATGCATACTCGATACTCTCATATATTGAGAAACGGCAATCATGCAGTGAATTGCCTATTAGACCTGTCATGCTGTCAACGGTGTGATGACGTCATTGCTGGTTGTTACTAGCGTTGTGTTCAACGTTCATGAGATTATACTTGTTTTACCATATCGACTAAAGCTTTTAAGGCTCGGGATGATTTGTACAATTGTAATGTTAAAGTAATAACCGAGTGTGCCTTTTAATAAAAAAATATGAATTTGAATATGGGGTTGGACGTACGAGAAACAAATTTTATTTATATGTATACTATATTTAATAGGTAACTATAACGACGCGTTCTTATGAGAAAAACATGTATACGTCATTTGTTATTTTATTCACTGACACACGCTGGAACAAATTGATATACCTCTATGATCTCGAATAACTAAAAGCAAAGAAAACTTCATAATTGCTTACATTAAATTTCACATCATGAGGCTAAATTACGCACAACGAGTTAATGAAAACCGCACTGCTTTAAGGTTCATAATGAGTATTAACTGTTTTGACAAACTTTTGAGCTCTTGACTCCTTCGCGGCAAACTTGGCAACATTGAAATTGGTGTACCTCTACTTTGATAGTTTGAACGCTAAATATCCGAGTTGGAAAGTGTTTAATCTCAAATGGATTAAAGTCTTAATTATTCTGACATAATTATAAAGTTTCGATATTGAATTTAACAAAATTTGTAAGAAAGCTACGTGGACAAGCACTGAAAATTAAAGGAGGTCAACGTAACGTCAATAAATAACGTCAACGTATTGCCGTATCACTGCCAATACTCTACTCGGCTAAAACTGGCTTGGCTTTGGACTATAACTGACAGATAAAAATTAAAATCAATTAATTTATATCTTGGAATATTCCCCCTACACGAGTATTTCTTACATTAAGTTATATACATACCTTCTGAGTGAAACGGTCTGCAAATATTGAGCTACTTAGAGGCTGGAGCATAACTTAGATTTAATTATACATGCCCATCACCGCGATATGAAATCTGAATTATTCGGAGAGCCGGGATCGTAGTAAACATCCACACATCTCCACTGTCAAAGTTACTGGCGTTACGCTAGTCTACTAAACATGGGAATTAGTTCTAAAATTCATTAAGTACTTGCGTTATAACTATGTGGTCCTTCAAGGATTTTTTTTATTAACTAATGTAATTTTTATTATAATGACACTGACAAAAGTGATGCCGACAGATAGAGGACATAGGACAAGGCGGCAGATTGGCGGCGGAACCAGATCATTTTAGGTTGTATGTTATGTTATAGTTTTAAAACAATGACGAGGTTAAAGAATAATTAGTTCAAATGTACATTGTTTAGCGGAATTTACTTATGTAGACACACACGGTGGCAGTTTATAATTGCACAGGACTTGCATGATTGTCGCATATACTCGTGGAATGTACCAAAGCAATGTCTATAATAAGGTTTTTCAATGCTAACAGCGCTAAATTTAGACAATTATCTTTTCTTGCTGGCCCTGGTTTTCTCTTTAGTTAGACCCAAATGTATTTCGTTTCTAGATCCGTACTCAGAACATCTTAATAATGTATAATTTGCAACTCTATCGTTCCTTTCTCGACATGGTTTCGTTTATTCCAAATAAAATATGATTATCAGCTCAATTTTGCGTGTTCCCTAGCCACCAATATTCCCCCAGGTAAACCTACAGGCTGTTGGTGTTTTATTACAGACGCTTAATTACCTAAAATATTTAATACGAGACGATTTTATAAACTACCACTACGTGACTAAGTGGTTTGCAATTATTTCATGGACCGCAAAAATCAACACAACTTTATTCAAATATGCACCAACTATTGGTAAATAATCATAATTTTAAAACAAGTTCTAAATGCATGTCTTTCTTTTTAAAATACTTGTCTAAATAATATCAAAATATTAGGATATAACATAGGATGTTGTTTACCTACATATTCATAGAATAAAATCTTCATATATGGTTCTCCCAGTACATCGGTGATGCACGTTAATGCTTAGTTAATGCTTAGAGATACTCGTATATTACATTTTCGTGATTTCACATAGTGCATAGTATTTTTTGTATTATTTGACTCTAAATTGTTAGTCACCCTAAAGGTAAAACGATATCAGTATATTAATATGAAACCACAAATGAAATCATGACCAATAATAATTTCATAATACCAATAGTGTTTGACTCGTTGACTTTTGTCCTTCGATTATAGAAATAATACTCTTACCATAATCTGCCCCACAATCATAACCAAAGATGCATGTTATTTTTATATTAAACATTCTTTTTACTCCAACCCTTCTTAATGTTAATTTTCGATCTATTCGAACCCGTCCCTTAATAGGAAATCCTCTATTTCACGGAGACTGATCAAAGTTATTATTTATTGGAGAGTAAAATAAATATTCTCCAATAAAATGAGTGGTGGTCCTAAGCTGGAAAAAGAAGTATAGGCCATCCAACAGCCAAGTGAATCGATGACATGAACAGAGTCGCAAATAAGACCTGGATGAGACTAACACACCACAGAATTGTGTGTTAGTCACACACACATGGCGTAAAAAAGAAGAGGCTTAAACCCTGCAGTAGGTTGACTAAAAAAGCTGACAGTGAATGATGTAGGGACACAGTGTGCACACAGTGCACGGCTACCGCGCACGGTGTTTTATGAATGTCAGCAATTTGTGGTATTGCGTCACTGTCCACACTACTCGCCAGTTGTCGCCGAACGCCAACAAGATGTGTACTTTTAGGTAAATTTTGTGATCCTTTAAAACAACAGCATGGAGGACGATTACAATTAATTTACGCAACATTCTGATACATCATACACCATCCACCTAAAACCAAGAATCTCCACAAATCGTGAAAATAAATACATTTAACTTTTATGAGTGCAAGTAAAACAGCCGTGTTTTTGAACATTAAAATACTAAAAGTGAGTTATAATTGTTGGTTTGATCATCAAGGCTTTATTTAAATTGTTACTTTATTTAAAGATTAAACAAAGAGACAGACTAAAGTGACCATTAGTTATCTACTCATAACTATGACGGTTATTAAATGTCAAGCACAACTGGAAGTATACGAGTATTCCTACTGTGGACGCGAACGAATTTAAAGATACGAGTACGAGTACATATATGTGACTATATGTATAGATACATGACGAAAATATTGGCCATCGGCTAATCCGGAAACACCTGAATCCGTCATCCACAAATAAAAAAAAATCCAAAAAAAAATATCTGCAATATGTGATCCACTAATACGCACTGGGCCCGCGTACTACCCGAAACACTCCAGTGATTTACTAGGGGAGGCCTGTGCCCTGCAGTGGGCCCTGCAGTGCAGTGGGCAGTGGGCTGATGTAACCGTAACAAGCCCTTTTTTCGTCCTCTGCTGGACGTGGGTCTCCCCATATACGTTGTGTTACGCATGAGGGATATATGACCTTACCACGCAACGCTTATATACCATAATTATTTTCTTAATACTCGGAAATCATTACTAGTTACATGAGTCGCTGCACATTCAACTGAATACTAAATGTATGCAATATTTTTTGTTAAAATAATATCAATCAGCTTCTCATCGTAGTATTAAAATCATCTCTACAAAGATCATAGAAGACATTTTAATTGCAAATATCAAATAAAAGCCTTAACTCAGAGACAGTTTGCCACAACGTTTATTTACTTTTAATTAAATCATTTATTTAAGTCAAGTTTAATACTTATGTCGAAAATGTTAGTTCACTTACTAGCGAGGTTAGCAAATGAGAGTTTTGAAAAACAAAGGTTTATACAAATATTATGCTTTGTAAACATATTTACCATACCATATCCTAATATCATCAGCTCTCCACTGCTGATATAGGCGTCTCCCAAGGCTCGCCACCTACACAATTATCGGCCCTTCTCATTTAGCCACCACCAGCGAAGTTCTTCAAGTCGTTAGTCCATACGGTCGAAGGATGACCCGGTGTGAGGTCAGCATAAGAGGACTCGTCTACCATCGGTTGATATACATTTATTTGAAATATAATTATTTCAAGCACGCTCTTCTATTTATACTCGTAAATATCCAAATTAAAAGTAAATTTTGAAGTTAAAACTTTATTAAATTATAGAACCACAAACGCTTTGGAAGTATTTAAACATTTAATTATCTTCAAACATCTATTTGACCATTCTATTTCAGAGTGATGCTTTTTCTGGCACGTTGTTCCATTGTTTAATAAAATAACAATTAAACGCTTCCTTTGGGACACTGTAGGTTTAGGAAGGCAGCAGAAAGTGTATTTAGCTAACTATACGGACTAAGGATGATCGATATTATCATTTGTTATCGTGTCCGCAAGACGTCGTATCCCGTAATGTCCATTACTTACTTTTTCGCGAGAATTTGAAAAGGAAAGTTGAGTTTTTGATTGATTATTGTGAACATTGTGTATTAGGCGTTTTGTGGTTTAATAGTAATAGTTTATTAAACTTAAAAGTGTTTTTCGTGCGTGGTGATTGTGATAATCAAATAAAAGCGTGGAACTGCGTTATTCGTGTGTTTCCAAGGAGTCCTCTTGTGTCCTCAGTAAACCTACTATCGCTTTACTGAGCAACTCCTGACTTACGTTTAGACTTTTAGAAGTTTAGACTTTGAAATTGTTTATTACGAAGAAAACTTGACACTGGCAGAATGTACTTACTACTTGCACCATTGTCATAAATGAAGAGAAAAAAAACCTTACATACATTTGCGCCCTTTGGGATACAAGGTATTGATTAGACATTTCATCCGACAGTTAAAGCACACTTACGAGTATAGACTACTAGTTTTGTTAAACATCTTCAAAATTGTCATGTTTGGCCTTTACGAGTAGTTCGACCCGTTTTTAGTATTTTTTTAACATTCTATCTTAATCTTAGCAAGTTTCATAAACTTTTTAAACAATAGTGAAACACCAATGTCAATATTAGTATTAGTATTTTCGCAGTAGGTAGTGCCATTTTACTAGTTATCATAATATGAGCATACCCTGTCATCTATAAATTTGGAGATTTTCTAAAGAAAACAATAAATTATTAATATTATCGCAGGCATGAAGACAGTGATCGGCAAGGATTTAAGAAAAATACGCATCTAAATTTAAAAATCTGACTCTCCGTATATTTATAATAATGAGAATAAAATATTTGTAAAATTATTTGTCCATATATTTAATAATCCGTACATTTTTACAGGACATATGTGAAGTAGTAGTATCATCTCAATAAAGTAAGTTACAGCGTCTTAATTTTAAAATAGAGGAATCCGGTAATTCGTAGGATGTGGAACGAATTGTCTTGCTAGATTTTTCCATTACGCTACGACATGGGGTGCTTCAAGAAACCTGTGAATAGAGTATTGGAAGGTCGACAGCGTACTCGCATACCCCTGGTGTTGCAGGTATACATGGGCGGCGGTGACCACTTACTATCTTGTAAGCCGCTTGTCCGTCTGCCTCCTTTTCCATTTAAAAAGAATTTCGGAGGCATAAGTATATTATCCACCAACTACCAACACGCGACTTCCTTCGGGTGGATTTTATAATAATTGAATGAACTTTAAGTATAACTATTAATTAATTTTTATTATATTCATAGATTTATATATCCATTATATCTTTTGATCATAGATATCCATCATTGATTGACCATTGGTCAAAATATACAAGTAAAGTGAAACAATATCTGCGTTAAATAATTAACTATTAATTAAGTACGGTTTTAAAAAATATGTCACTAGCTCGGCGGTGAGGGAAAACATCGTGAGGAAACCCGCATCCTCCAGAAATTTAAAAACATCTACAGTAGTTGATCCACCAATCTGCACTGGGCCCGCATCGTAGATTGAGGTCCGAAAACCCCCCAGTGATTTACTAGGGGAGGCCTATGGCCTGCAGTGGGACGTTATAGGCTGATATAAGTACAAAAAAAGTGAATTTTTTAGCCCACGAGGACTACGAGAACTACGACGATTCTCGTAGCCCTTACGTAGCAAATGTACCGCTACAGTGGGATGCGTAGAACCAAGGAGCAAATGTGCCGCTACAGTGAGATGCGTAGAACCGCGTAGAACCAAGGAGCAAATGTACCGCTACAGTGGGATGCGTAGAACCGCGTAGAACCAAGGAGCAAATGTACCGCTACAGTGGGATGCGCAGAACCGCGTAGAACCAAGGAGCAAATGTACCGCTACAGTGGGATGCGTAGAACCGCATAGAACCAAGGAGCAAATGTACCGCTACAGTGGGATGCGTAGAACCACGTAGAACCAAGGTGATTCTATAATGTTCAGTCAGGTACGACAGAAAAGTACTTTTTATCGTCATTAGATCATTTGTCACAATTTTATTTCCGAATAGTACGATGGTAGTCTCGTGTAATAGTAATAACATGTACTAAGTACTATTAAGAATTAATTCCCAGCATTGTAATAGAATGAACTATTCCATTCGTTCACTTAAGTTAATCGGAACGAGTAACCCCGTGAACGTTCCGTTGCGAAGGAACGAACTATACGCATAAGAATGTAACAAACGTGTGATTTGCGGGAATCTTTACGATGTACGAACTAAGTTAGCTTCAGTCTTTCTACTGTACGAAAGACGCACAGGAGCGAAAGAAACGTACATATCACGTTGCCGTTATTATTTAACAGATTAAATCGTAAGACTAAAATTGAACTTTACAAATAAAGCGGTAACGGCCATTATTTCAAGCAAAGCAATTATAAAAAATCTGTGTACTACTGTACTAATAGTACTAGAAGACTGAACTAGTACATTTAAGCGATTGTACTAGTATGGAAAGTTCTCTACAATGTTCGAGTAAGAATAAGACTAGTAGGTAAGAAAAATATTACGTTTCGCTCACATAGTACATATTACACTATTTCTAATTTATCAATAGAAGTGTTATCAAGTAACGATCATTATAAACTTAACTTAATTATAACACTGACTATAATTAAGTATATCGACAATTTGAACACGTTTTAAATATTGGCGTTGTACAAATTTTATTGTACATAACTATTGTTCACTGAACATATTCACCACGAGTAGGTACAACAATTAGCTTTTTAATTTGTTACAATTCTCTTAAAGATAAATCACAATACAAACAAAACACAAACGACCATATGAAAAATATTTAGTACATATGAACTATGTAGTGAGGTAACAAAATCTCTCAAGATCGTCCCGATTGCAACATAATGCCTATACTATGTTGACGAGTATGTCATAATCTATAATTAATAATTGTACTTCATTATGTATCCTACACAGATTGTAGCCCTCGTGTAACACTTAGTTGTAAGTATATCTTACAAACTTACTGAATTTAATGCTGACAGCCAATCATCCCACCGCTACTTAATTGCATTAGCAGGTGGAAAGCATGGGAGTGCTTCACAAAGCGTCTAAAATAATTACTTTCTAAATGTCTTTGTGATAGGTACCTACTAATTTACTAAATAAAGATAGTTAACAGTCACTTATATTTTTAAGATATTGTTTTAATATCGTAATAGTTTTAATTGTTTTAATATTGTTTTATACTAAAAATATTTTAACATAACTTTATCGCAATAAAGGTACAGGAGTCAGTTTATTTCCTCGGAATCCTTTTGTTCAAGGAAATATAGTTGTTAGCAAATAAAGTTTTTGTAAAAGGCCCTCACAGAAAGTTCGACTCTGTAAAACGAGATTATAAAACTCGTTTCAAATTCCAGGAATACGAGTTATACGGTGTGTAGAGATCGCATATCGTATAGTTTACCCACGGATAAAGAATTCGCGTCTCTGTCAGTTTACCTTTAAACATTTGTACCGTGAACAGTTTTGAAATAATACGATATATTAAAAGATAGTTATTTGTTGTATCTACCTAAACACATGCATGTTATGACGAGTATTTGAACTTTTTTCTCAAATAAGCTCATAAACAATGTTAGAAAATGATTACAAAGTGATTAAAAAGATAAAAAATTACTTTTCTTGAATTATGTAAATACACTTAAATACAAGTGTATTTAAATACACTTAAATACACTGTACAATTAAATACACATGTGTAAAAAATAACATGTTTTATTGGGAAACTGGCGTGAACGTAATATGTATACGAGTATTTGTATGTAAAAATGGAAATATTACAGATACGATTATCAGGCTCGCCTTGGGTCGTTATTTAAAATATGTATTAGATAACAAAACACAAAAACGTAAACACGTTCATACAAATATTTCTTTTCATATCTATAATATTTACATTTTATTTCATAATGTTACTTTTTGTATAATTAACGCCTTCCTCCGGGCATTAATTATATAAAAACTCACATTCTTTCTCACATTTTGTTTCGATGCAAACAACATAAACTCCGACACCGAACAACAGACCACAATTACACTAATGAATCCGAGATGAGACAATAACAATGTGCTAAGTAATATTTATGTTTTTCACCTCAGTTTTGAGAGTAATCGAGAAGAAGGAGGCGCTAAACGATGCCGCAATTAATAGTCAATTAATCACCCTGCAGCAATTTATTCAATAACTCCTAACGAGTCTCTGCCGAGTGTTTAATGAAGTACCTTTCAACACAAGGTACTTACTTTACCTTGTACAGTAGTACCGTTTAAACCCTCAAATAAAGATAATCTAGAACAATAGAGAACGATTATCTTTGTTTCAAAATACTTAGTAGGTATAACCGCGAAACTTCATAACAAGAACTCTCACAATGCAACGATGCGGATATAAAACGCAATGTCTGTGAGTCCTTTTATCTATATGTTCACTTATATATTACTTGTAAATTTTGATGCAGTTTTCACTATCGAGCAGATTATTTCTTCCGGAAGGTTTTAGTATACAAGAAACCAGTATATGTATCATGCGAGTGGAGCCGCGGTTACACGCTTGTAGGTTACTGTCAGCCTATGTTTCTCCATTGCAGGATATAGACCTTTCCCAAGGCTCTCCACCACACGAACTTGGACTCTTTTCATTCAGCCACCACCGACGAACTTCTTCAAGTGGTCAGTCTAACTGGCCTGAAGGCTAGTAGGTTTATAAATTCTAAATTTAATGAAATAAAAAATAGCTTGGGTGTTAATTTAATATGATATTAATTGAATCTTCCGGGCTACTTGGCCGAGGTCTTCTGGAATCTCTTTTCTTTCTGGAAAGCGCAAAGTTGCGCTCGAGAAGCCGAAGAGATAACATCTCTCCGAAAGTGAACACAGTCGCAACTGAAGATGTCAACCGCAGTTGTTGACGAAACGTTTGGAAGAAAGAAAAGAGATTCCAGAAGACCTCGGCCAAGTAGCCCGGAAGATTCAATTAATATGGACACCGGCCGAGAAAGCCTACACTCCACTATAATTTAATATGAATTTCAATTTCAGTAAAAGTTGCTTTAAAACCATCTGGTAGTATAGGTTTAAATATTATATGAGTCTTGGATAAACAAGATGGTTGCTTTGGCTTCATTTCGACGTACTCGAATCAGATGATAATCATCATTAATTAACAGCAGTATAATTTTTAGCAGTTCTAATCCACCCGTTGCAGAGTGTAAGTAAGGCTCATTATTTATCTCTCTTGTGCCAGTCGCATCCTGGTCTTAATCACGTCATCGACTCTATTTACGTCATCAACCCACATGGTTGTAGAAAGGACAATAATCTCTCTAATCCATAATTTTCCCGACAATTTGAATATTCCGTCCACATACTAAATCCCATCTGTTTCCGTGGGTGTCTTAAAAGGCGACTAACGGATAGATAATAAAGACGCTATCACAAGCCCTGAGCCCGAGGAACTACATCACACTTAAAAGAGTTGATTCGTCAAAACGCTTGTACAGAGTGGCGTTTTAAGATCACATACATCCCTCATGCACAAGTAATGTCCATGAAGAAGCCTGTGTTCACCAGTGGACGAAAAAAGGCTGGTTACGGTGGCTAAAGCTCAATTTATTAAACAATTTTATGTTTGAAATGTAGGTATAGATAGATATATATTTATTTAAACATTACATAAAACAATTATACAAAACCAACGTAAACCCTAGCCCTAACAATATATGCCAGTGTCGTGAGGACTAGTTTATTGCACTTCGACAAATTTGACTAGTATATTAAAACTATAATTATTAATTTAATTATAATTTGATGTAAAATTTAAATATATAATTCAATTTAAATGAATAAAACGGAATGTATGTAAGGAACGCCTGATACATCCATCAAAATTGGTATGTCGGCGTTGGTAGCATTGATAATGTCATAGTTCTGTTATTTCAGCTTTTTGTGGAATGTGGAACTAATTTTTGTTTTACCTAATATCTCAAATTCTATTTTGTATTTGTCTTATCAAGTTCTGGATACTGTTTTATAACCAGTAGCAGCAAAGATTCCAACCACAATTTAATTTCTTAGATTTATACTATTTGCCTTCCTATCTAATGGCCATCAATGCTCTGAAACTGTTTCGACCACTATGAAAATACACTGATGTGTTAAGAATTAAATCACTGTTCCATTATGCAGGATAAATCGAAAATAGAATAACCATCAAATTGTGTGGACCACATGCTAGTGTTGTGCAAAAATATTCCTGTCTATCGAAATTTTTAGGTAAACACCTACCAAAACGAGTATTTTGAAATCATATTTTTTGCACGTTCCACCATAAAAAAAACATTCTTTTGCAAAGCAACTTCAGAGTTGAATGCGCTCTGGAATCAATATTTAGATCTTGATTTGTATTGTATAATATTATATATATATGACAAGAATATTTACTTTCAACTCATTTTTTCTGTTTTACACCTCACTAATATATTATTCTTTCGCTAATAATATTTTCTGTCTGCTTATTTTTTCCCTACACTTGTGTATATTAACCAACTTTTAAGTGTTTGTCAATCCTTCTCAACTATTTGTTTAGATATTGTTTTATCAATGTTTAGTTTTCCATCTAAACAGAAAAATAAAAAATAAAACAAATTACATCACAACAAAAGCACCACCTTGAAAACCACTACCGATGAAAATATATAACACGAATAAACAAAACAAATACAAAACAACACGGAAATTATTGTTTTATAATCACGTACATAGATGATCGATAAAAACGTCTTAGTCCAAATCTACGATTTAGCAATAAAAAGTTTTGCACTGAATGGTAAATAAGATGTGCACAAAATTAATATTAAACAAGAGAGAGCAACATGGCAGCTAATGTACTTGCTACATCCAGAGCAAAACTTAATCATAATAAAGACTGAGATTGACGCAACGTTTTTACTACCTAATGTCTTTAAACAGACTTAATTGGAGTACCTACAGTTGGTGTGAGCTCAAGTAGCGACAACCATACCCCTGCACATCATGACTACCGTCTCACGTCATATTCCTATGTTCAACATGATTTTATTATACTTATGTCACGTACATACGTATTTATATGTTAATTTTATTGTAACTTACTCGAAAAGAGGGGTTAAAAGTGTAGATTATGACGAGGACAGGGCCGTGATAATAATATTAACGTATAGCATCGCCACAAAACACTCATTTGTATAATTTTCCAATTTTGCAGAGATTCTACGAGCACATGAATGTGATCATTATTAGAGAGTTACAACAACTTGTTGCATGAACTGCCGCGGGGCTCATTCCACTATAATATTACATATTAAAGGTATGTATTTTAGAGTAGCAGAGTAAATGCGATTCAATTAATAAATTAAAGGTTTTTCTATATTAAATATAAGCTATTTTACAGTTTACTTCATCTTTATTGTGCTTGCTAAAATGCAAAGAATTATTAAAAATTCCAGTGATACTACTATAAAATATGTAAGTTATTAGGTAATTGAGGCTGCTATTATTTTCAAGCGTGACAATATAGATCTAGAAGCCAAGGTATTAAAATACTAAACTTCACCAAGATAAATAAAGTGCCCTTTACAATTTTGAGTTTGACGAATCCTAGTCGGGAAACATTTATACTCTATCTCTATCTCTTTTGTTCTATACGACCAATTTGTAGCGACTCAAAGCTTTCCTTTTGTGCTCCGCCATTCAAAGAATAATCGCTCAACAGATCTTTGTAAATACGCTTCTCAATTGGCATTGTGTGTGATTTCGGCTTTGAAACGCAAACATGACTACGAGGACATGTATTTTTGTCGATTTTCAAATAAGAAGTAATAAAAAGTAAATATTCTTATCCCGTTAGCAATAAAGAAAGTTGTAACAGCAACATAAATAAAATAGTCCTATAAAAATACTGACCGTAACAATACCCTCATCTCAATGAAACACAGCAGGAACAGCGACATCAATTTTTATAGTAATGACTCAAAAGTAGTATAAAATTCCGAAGTCACGGTAATAACTATATACTCGTAGTATATACGCGTACTTTCACAAACAAAATACTGTTAAACTTCTTATTAAAGTGATAAATACCTACCAATATTTGGTACAGCTATTTTACAGGATGGTTGAATCTATTTTTATACGTGCTGACAAATAAAAATCCACAGAAACCTATTTTTAGTATAATTGCTATTTATCCATGAACACTGACTTGGTCGCGAAAATATCCGTCGACATAACAAGTGATCTATTCACGGCCTAAAGACATTTATCAAACGATTCAAAGCAGCTGATCCTTTAAGCCTCTCTGAGGATCGTCAGAGCGCTCAGAAGAATGATGTTTATGCTGTTAAAGTTTGCGACTTTAAATAGGCTGTCGTCAAGAAAATTAATGGCGACAGTAACATCGCATCGGCAATTTCAGAGGACAAACAAACAGATTATGGCCGCCTAACCTGCGATTACTTTCAGTACCTACCTACCTGTAGGTTCAACGTTTACAAATATAATTATTATGACGCATTATAAAAGCTTTCCCTAGATATTCTTTTTTTATTTCTCATCGTATCTCTCATATCGATAATCATCGTATGCTTATATAGTTATCATATGTATTTTAAATATGTATTTATTAGGTACAATAACAAATTTACAAACTGATCTAGTTACAGACAGATTTTATAAAACATTTATACTTTTGCAAATTCACTTAGAGTTGTACACAACTTTAGTTAGTATCATAGGTATAGTAAAACTATCCAATTATAATTCACGGAAAATATCTATCCAACAAATTTTTGAAATGGGCGTTATCTAGATAGAATATGTCAAACTCATCATCCAGATGAGTTTATAAAATCGACATATTTTATAGAATGGACTATTTGTAAGAAACATTATTTCGAGCCCGTAGTATGTGGTACGGGGCGATTCGGTGCCTTCAGATTGAGATTAACTATGTATAGTAGTAGTATGTATGTAGTACTAACTATAGCTTTAAGACTAAATACAATTAATAAAATCTACAAATGTATAAGATAAACTACAGCAATTTGCAATCAGAAATGAATTCATAATAATATCTTGCTTCCTAAAGTGGAAGAATAAATTACTTCTGTAAATTTTTAAACCTTCAGTCCGCTGTGGTCCAAATGAATAAACTGTACGACTCTGCAGTGCCGTAATTTGTCTAACTTGATGAACGTGAAATTCTTTCTCGGATTCCCCTATCGTTCGCGTTGACATTCCAATTTGCCGACGTAAAATACACCGCTCAACTAGCGACCCGGCTTACAGAAGGTACTGTCTCCGACGCCCCTGCCTCAATGTCGCCACACAGGTCTGCATTTGACAGAAATCGTTGAGCATGATATACTATAATAATAGATATCATATACCTGTACTGGTGACGGAAATAACAAATATGTATATCTATTATCTACACGCTTCTTGAGAAAATTATAGATAAAAGTTAGTTAAAATAAATTGCGAATCAATTAATAAAGAAAATAGTTCAATATTGTATAAGATTAAAGTCATATTTTGATTATCGTACACATTATTAATAGATAGCTAAATGCATTGACGTACTATTTTTCTAAAGTAGGAAGCTCCTTCATTTTTTAACTTCAGGATTTTTTTTAAGTAAATTACCTAGTCATTGTTTTTATTTTAGTCAGTACATGTGCAGTAAAAACGCGCATTAAAAATTAATCGAATCTATTCGACCTTTTATTCCAATAAAAAGTTAAGAATTCAAGATATGCGGAAGATAAATAAACGACTGTGAAATCTTTATAATACCGGGAAATTTAAGAAGACATTTATTATGAAAAACGTCTATGTATCGAATATGTTGCGTATCGTTACGATCGTAATAAAAAAAAGAAGGTAGAGAAAGAAGTGGGTGATTCTTGAAGGTAAAGGAAACTGTTCTCTAACGGAAGACCGATCTCATTAATCACTATTGAATGGCAATTTGTTCTTGGAGAGCGCGTTAACAACTGTTTGGAATAGGACTGTTTGCGAACTAATCGTTATTTTAGTATAATTCATTGTAATATTTTACCATATGAAGCTTTCCATTTTTTCTTAATCCTGAATTCTAAATCTCCAAAAGTACCTCTGCAGCGTATCTGCGGATATGGTAACTTTCGTCATATTGACTAACATTGGCATATGTGCGTATATCGTTGTATATACATAGGTGACATTGAAGGTTCTTTTTCTATTCTATAAGCCTACAATTTATGGAAAAGTAGGTTAACAATATTACTGAATTTTAAGCCCATTTCAAACTAATATTATGCAATCAATTAATATCTACTAATTAATTAGGACCACAATTCAATACCCGTGTGTGATGTTCTTGCTACGTAGATTTTATTTAATATAAAATAACTACGAAAGAAAAATATGAAGATTTTCGGACTCCTTTTATTAGTTATTAAAGGCACAGTAACAGTGTACCAACTAAATGGTAATAAGGACAAAATTATACATATACAATACACGAACAATTGAAAGTTTGCACATCGAAAACGACTGTACTCAGCATTCGTATACAATAAAAACAGTGTCCATGAACAATTACAAGTACTGAGTAATACTAATAGTGTTTTTATAAGAATACTGACTTATATGCTACTGTGACTAGAACTAGTCAGTTCGAGCATCATTTATAATATTTTTCTCAATATAGATACAAAAGAGATACAGTTACTATAATTAAAGATGTTTACATCCATATATTCATTATACCTGCGGCATACAGGTATAAGTATTAGTGGGTCGTTATAGGATAGATTGATATTTGCCCAAGAGAGGGAAAAGAAAAAAGGGCAGACAGTTAAAAAGGTGGGAGGATGATCTTCCATGGGGATGGAGGCGCCTAGCACTTGACCGACAGAGGTGGCGGCATCTGCAGGAGGCCTATGTCTTCAAACAGTCTGACAAGTTTGCAGATGTCAAATAAAATTAAAAATGTAGAACGGAAATCAGAGAAATAAAGTTTTATTTATTTATTAATATATATAGGATACATTATTTTTGAGGGGAGGTAAAGAAAATAGTTAAATCGTTATTTTATTTAAATAACTGAATTAAATATATACATGCATCTAAATAAAAACCCTTTGGTCCATCATTTATTGGTATGTATAAATAGTTCATTTGCTTTATTGACGTCACTTTAGTCGTCATCATAATTAAACAGTTTATTGCTATTTGAGCGAAAATTGTTCATACATTTCGGAAGGCGACTGTACTTCGTGAGATCGTTTTTCTGTGCTCAGAAGCTGCTGTGTCGTCATATTGCTTTTGAAATGCAATCTCATGCATTTCTATCGAAATACTATTTGCATGACTCTGAGCATCTCCTGACTCTATACTGAAATAACATCCATTCGTAGAAGTATGAATTGAGTATGTGTAAAATACAACATCAGACAGTTTATTCGCTTGCCAAAACATTTACATAATAATCATCTGTTATTTTCATAATAATCACGCAAAGTGGCTCTATCGACATATACAACAGATATCAGATGATCCAAGGAGATGTTATTTATAAGTACAAATATAAGAATAACAGTTTGAAAATATTTAAGTTGTCGTGAACACAGATATCATGCGATTATATTTACTGAGATCGTAACAAATAAACCATTTTCTTTGCAGCCTTTGCAGCCTTAAGCTGCAAAGGTAGGCAGCGCATCCGGGAGCCAACGTTTGTCATTCTGGACTGATGTTGACATGTATCTCCGATGTCTATGGACGACAGTATCCACTTACCATTAGGTGGACTGTACGCGCGTCTACCGCCTTTTTTCTAAAGAAAATAAACATAACTTTAAATTAAACTAATTATAACTTACATACTAATTTTACAAATACGTGCGTAGTAGTAAATACTATTCGTATTTGTAGTCGCGAATAGTATTTATTGCTCTTCGAAATATGCCTCCTTATACTGGTATACTGGCTCACGCCTGCCTCACATACGGATAATAAGCCTCATTATACTCGTATACTGGCTCACGCTTGCCTCACATAGGGATAAATATGCCTCATTATACTGGTATACTGGCTCACGCCTGCCTCACATAGGAATAAATAAGCCTCATTATACTCGTATAGTGGCTCTTGCTTGCCTCACATAGGGATAAATATGCCTCCTTATACTGGTATACTGGCTCACGCCTGCCTCACATACGGATAAATAAGCCTCATTATACTCGTATACTGGCTCACGCTTGCTTCACATAGGGATAAATATGCCTCAATATACTGGTATACTGGCTCACGTCTGCCTCACATAGGGATAAATAAGCCTCATTATACACGTATACTGGCTCTTGCTTGCCTCACATAGGTATAAATATGCCTCCTTATACTGATATACTGGCTCACGCCTGCCTCACATAGGGATAAGTAAGCCCCATTATACTCGTATATTGGCTCACGCTTGCCTCACATAGGGATAAATATCCCTCATTATACTGGTATACTGGCTCACGCTTACCTCACATATGGATAAATACTTAAATCTGTGAACTTTTCTAAAATAATAGTAGAATATGTTTTTTCTAGGACTTTTCTAGGATGGTACTGAAGGACATATGTTTATACTGTTTTAATATTTACCATAGAATAGTGGGTTAGTAATTAGTTAATTACTTAAGGCACAATTAAACAATCAATGGCGGACATATCTACCTTTATAAACCTCGGAAATCATAAGCTCGAGAGAATATATTAAGATATTCAATGAGAAAGATATTCGTATTTGGTACAGTAAATTTTTGCTTACTTATACAGGTTTGAAAACTGTGTAGAAAGATCAAAAGTCAACCCTTATTAAGTTACAATTCCTTTTTATTTACAATGCCATACCATGAGCCTATGTCTTTCGCTGCTGGATATAGGCCTCTCATAGGGCTCGTCAACATACACGGTTTCCGCTCTACTCAACCAGTCTCCGCTTTCTTATTTGCAGTTGTCTAAAATATTTTGCTTGGTTTAACGATACTGTCATCTGCAATCAAAGAAATCCTTACCACAAACAAAGCGCAACCGTAATTAAGCATCATACCCTCGTTAAGCGTTTATTTGTCCTCGGTTTGTATACACTGAACGATACGTCCTGTTCCGTGTTCTGACCCAGTTTTTGAATCTGTCACTAGGACAGTTTCAACAAGTGGTTAACCGTTTGATTGCAGCGAACGTTCCGTTAAATTACTAAAGTATTTACTTTACTCCATTCCATTTACGTTTCTGTCCCAAAAAACGCAATTAACGAAAAGTAGATAGTCACGTACCACTTCCCGTGCCAACTAACAAAAAGGCTTGCCCCAATGAATACGAGCCAAAATCTCCTAAAAGTTAGTCAAATTGGATTGCTTAAAATACATTTGGATTTCATGATTGTTACGTTACGTTTCAAAAAAGTTTTATCATTTGCATTGTTTCCGATATTGACTGTCGACGAAAATTTTTTAGCACAAAAATCGACGTTTCGAAAGCTATGGAACAGTCACGCACAGAAATTCCAGCAAATAAAGTGACATCCAATTAAAATCTACAAAGCACGGGTCATTTAATATTTCGCAGTAGTTAAAGAGCCTAAAGATAGCACAGAAATTAATCTTATATAAGTAATATTCAACTTTTCAGTGCAATTCTCTTTGACTTTTGTCTACCATCTAATATAATGTAAAAGTTGCAATGTAGGTACATATGGAGCACACTGTGTAACCGACACGTATTTTGTTTCATTTTAATTTTTACGTAGTTTTAAATAGGTAATAATATGTTTTTATTCTTAATATAAAATCTATTATGTTAATACCTGTGACAAATGGTGTTAAAAAATGACTGACATTGCAAAGCGAAACAAGTTATCGACTGATTTAAAACTGGCACCTTTACTAGGAACGTATAAAAAAGCTTGAATAGTAGGGGAGAAGGCTAACTGCCCCGTGCAGAAACGCCCACATTCTGATGTGACAGCGCATTTCTCTTTATTGTTATGAATAAAATTCCATAAATAGTAATTTACAAGATAATCTATGTCGTCTGCAGATTTTGCAGATACCTACCGTCGCGTCATTATTGAGTAAAATTATTGACTATTATGACTATGACATCATTTAGTTTGTGGACTGCGTTTGATCACAAAAAAAAATATAATCGGTACAAGAATGTATGATACCTATATTTCTTTATTTACATATACTGAAATCTATGGCTTATACGTTGCATTTGTACGCAGCAAAGGATTTCTTCTCAATCGAAACTGAAAAATTTTGTCTCTGCCTACAGTAAATTATTTTATTGTAATAATAAATATGGACTATTGAACAATGGTTTTATTATTTTTTTTATTTATGGAACTGACATCAAACTAATGTTTTAGTTAAACTAATAACTAGTGCACTTTACATTGTTTAAACAGTCATCAGTTCTAACTGGAGAGTCGGATCGTAGCGCTAGAGTAAATCAATAGAAATGATTTATTGTTGCTGAACAAACAGCTATAAATCAAGGAGCCGGCAGCATTTGTTCGCTTGACTAGTCAGTCATGCCTTGATAACTAATATAGTTATCTCTGTTGTCTTCAACTCTACTCGTAACTACACACAGATGTCTAGTTTTCTACCCATAACTAAACACAGATCGTTGTAGCCATACCTAAATATAGACATAGTTCGTGAATTTATAAAGCTTTTAATGTTTATGTTAATAAATTTCGAACCCGAACTAGACCAATACCATCAAACCATTTGTAGATATTTTATAAGAGTGGTTTCAAAGAGGTTTTAAGCGAAACATTCGAAAATAATTTCATGTGCTTTTTAAGAAGTAACAAGATCTCAAAGCAATGATCATGAACCATGTGCCACAGCAGGACGCTGGTGGATAAAATAAATATTCCCATATCAGTTACAAAGTCAGTACATCATCAAAATATCAGTTACAGGTTAGGTTAAACCATCTTTAACTTACGCACACCATATTTATTATAAACTTCAATGCTAAATAAACATCGTTCGTCACAATGTCGCAGTGAGTTACAGGACGGTACGGTGCAATTATAAAATACGTATATTACACCTCCTTCGGAAACAATACTCTTATTTCGCCGGTATTCGAGAAAAACGGCGAGCTGTCAGAATTGTGGACAACTTCACTCTTACAAGGCTGTTTAGCTTAGCCTGGAACAATACGAGCATCTGATGGTATTTTATATCGCCTATGTAACGGAAATTGTTCTGAAGAGCCTTTCAATTTGATGCAATTTTAGGATTTTTACTTTTCGTCATTGAAGCTCTGTTCATCCACTCTTACGTGACAAAGAGTTGCGTGGGTTTCCAACACAACGACACTCACTGTTGCCAGTTCGCAAACCATACCTATGTTTTTTCTTGTAATATCTACAATACTCTGCAATTGGGTTTTTGAATGAAATTTTTTTTTTATCATTAATGGAAAGATCATATACACATTTTATAACAAAACTATTTTTAGTTTTTTTTTTTGCTTTAATTAAAAAGTTATATTTAATTACAAATAAATTTTTGAATCCAGTACCGAAAACACGCGGACAGTTCCCGAACAAACCCGAGCGCGTGTGACGTCACAATGTTAATTTCTACTCATTGTAGCACACAGCTGATACAGTATTTTGACTATTAATCGATTAAATCTTGTTATTATCGTCAATATATTAATAAATATATCGAAAATGTCTAACCTTAAAAGTTATCGTGCTTGCTTCGTACCATTATGTACGAATACTACAAAAACAACTCCTGAAAAAATGTTTTTAAATGTTCCACAAAATGTTAAACGTCGAAATAAATGGTTCCAAGCAGTGCGACGACCTAATTCCAAAACAACATCAAATTATATTTAATGACGAATAAATCATTTAATATTTTAATTTACAATATTATTTTTTTATAAACTTACCTTGATGCTTTAGCACCTCGAACTTCGGCTGAATTAAACCGAATATCATTTTTAAGAAAATCTGTTATCATAAATATATCCACATCAGGTATATTATCGGAATTAGCCTTTATAAATCCTTTATCACACATAACTAAATAAAAGTAGTTAATATAAATATTTTTTTAAACTAAATGTCGGATATTTGTCGTCAATTTACATGTAGAAGCCTGTGATACTGTACTATCGAGAAATCCTTTTAACATTATGACGTCACAAACATGGCGACCAATCGTAGCGCGTTTGTAGTCACGTGATTATTTTTAAAATTTTATCAATTTTAAATTGTTTATAATAAATTAAATAAACATTTTTTAAGAGTATTTCGCATCGATTATTAATATAATTTATGATAAAGTTTTAAAATACATAAAAAAAATTGATAATTTTTTTTTTTCAAAAACCCAATTTCTTCTACAAAAAATGCATATTATTATTAATCTCCGCATAATGTCGTACACGTATGAGATATAGATAAGTACGAATATTAACACATTTACTAATATTGATCAAGTATTTTAGTGCATTAATGTCGGAGTTGCACCCAAGGTAATTCCAGGCCAGCCTCTAACTTCGTTCAGATAATTTTATCAGTTCCCTGCGGCTACGAACGCCTTAGTCGTCCTTCTTGGACTCTCTGCATATTAATAAAGCTGCATATATTCATTTTACTAGAATCATGTACCTATATAGATATTTAGACTAGACTGTCTTTGAAGCTTCTACTGAAACTTTAAGAAAGGCTCGAGAAAGGCGACCTCCTTTGTATTTGAAAGAATACGAGGTCCTACATGGGAGTCGTGGACTCGATCACCCATCTAATCGTTAATAGATATAGTTTCTTTTGACATGACCAAAATAGAAACTTTCCGTTATTATTGAGTGAAAACATTCATTTAAAATATTTATATTTAAAAAAACTTTTCGCAGTTAAACATAAAACAAAAAACAGACGCAAGTCACGCGTCGCATCGCTAGACGCATCGGTTCACGCAGGACATATTCCACGTGCGCAGCGAATGTTTGATATTTTCGAGACGCATCGCTCGACGCGACGCGCCCGCTTCGAGCCGCCTAGCAGGACATGAATGAGGTTTGAACAAATACATAATATGTCCTGTAATAATATGTGTTACGTCAACGCATATATTTCTTTGAAAGTTGAATAAATTGACATATGAATCCGAAACATCATAGAAATTGGCTTTATTCAACTTCCAAGGCGTTGACAATAGATATACGACAGATTACTTAATTTTTTTTATGACAGTTATTAAACAGCACACATCACACTTGTCAATTATCTTTTAAGTGACGACTGATTATCCCACATGGTAGAGACCCTGCCTGCTTTACAAAAAGTCCAGGTTCTATTCCAAATATTCAATTGTTTAAAGACAAAAGTTGGTTTGAGTCTGGGTGGTGATTTTTTTCTTGTATTGTGTCTCTGTACCCACCGCACAGGAGCCATTGAGTGTGGCGTTATTTAATCATTAAAATACCGCTTAGTCAATACCGATTGTATGCTAAATGTTAAACATTTAAATTTGCCTTAATGTGAAATAAAGTATAAAATGTATTTGATCTATACTTAAGCAAGTGTTTATATTTTAACTGACCATTAAAATAATGTTAATAAGTATAAGGAAAAATAAGAAAAAATAATCGTAGTAAAAAAAAATATAAAAATTGTATTATTATTTGAAAGGCGTGAAATTACTCAATCGAATAAATACAAAAAGTTTCGGAAGAAATTTAATTAAGGAAAGTTTAATTTGTTAGGCCTAAAGTCGCCCCTTTTGTTAAGATGGGCAGAACCGTTTCTGTCGATTGATTTGATTTAAATGTTGAGGTCATATCTCTTCATAGGAAATACCTATGTAAGATACATTTAATTCCACAAAAACTAATTGATTGAAATAACATTTCTTATAAAAAAATATACGTGAACCAATGCTTTTTATTTTGAGGGCTCTTATATATCGGCATGTTTTTCATAGAACTAGTAATAATAATACGTTAAAAATATACTTTTTTGATATTTCTAACAGTAAAAAAAGCTAAAGGTTTTATGTAACGACATGAAAGCTTTTATCGCATTACATTTCGCTTGAGATTAAAAAAACTCAGTGTTACCGGTTTGGGCAGTGCTTCTTGAGTACCTAGTATGGAACCATCGGTGCGGACTTAGGTAGATATTGCTTCTTTTGGGTGTGGTCCGACTGGAGAAATAACAGAGAAGCACAGTACAATAAATCCTTTGCCTCGTTAGTGATAATTTAAACAAAATGTATTTTATATACTACACTCCGTACACATATTACGAACACATGACAAGTTAAGCGCGATTTGACCTTATACAGTCAATAATACAAACTTATAGAGTCAATAAAAGATAACAATTTGTAGTTCTTATAGTTTTATAGGTTAAGACTACATTAATACTCTAGGATATACATACGAGTACATACATTATACATATATTTTAGATGAGTAGGGTGCTATTTTATAGGTTGTTGTAAGATGGGCAAAACCGTTTCTGTCACTTAATTTGATTTAAATGTTGAGTAATGTAATTGATTAATTGTAATTTATTACAAGTTATAGTAAGTTCGTTCTTTAATGAGTCCAAAGACAACATTATTTTTAAAATCACTACTTACTACTAGTTACTAGAATTACTTCAGCTCTACATGACGATCAACTGACTTGGACATTTTTTTACTGCTAATTTGAGACTTTTGATAGGATTCGTGAATATTACAGAGAGCACAACTCTCAAATTTCGGAAAAGTTTACTACATATTTCGACTAACGGTGATGAATAGACTCAACATTCCCGTCAATTCCAAAGTACATAATTATATACTTATATGGATATAACGTTTGTAAACTGGAAAGCGTATTCCTTAGCGTATTCCTTATCTGGATTGCAGTGAAATTTGAGACAACAATTTGAGACTACATCTAAGTTAATTCGTAGATAGGTCTAAACGGTTTCAAAATTACTTGACTATTTAAACTTCTTAAAAAATTCCAAGAACAATACAATCTTGAAGGGTTCGTAAAATTCTACGAGTTTGTATACACATTTTTGTAAAACCTATGTAAAATAAAGAAATCTACTTTTTTGACTGACTCGTACCATCGTTTTTTTTAAAGCTGGGTCTAAATATTTTGATAAGCAGTTGCAACGACGGCGTATCTCATAACTGGGTATTATTAAAACACGTCCATACCTACAATATGTTAATACAACACGTCGCAGATACGATTCTATAAAAAGAACAGTGAAATGATACAAATGTAGACCTGGTTTAAGTGATCAGTCGGACCGCGCCCTTGGCGAGCAAAGCCTAAAGCTTGAGAATATATCTTTATTGTATGCTGAATGTTCGTACAGAATGTTTATTCATACTTTCTTTTTCCGTACTTTCGATTACACATTTAAAATTCACAAGATACTTGTATCTTTCGATAGCGACAGAACTTTGAAATTGCTCGCAATATTCTTGTTTATGGATCTAAAGAAGAAACAGAAAGTATTGCAGAGTTGGAACCGAAGTTTAAAATGGAAAAGAAGTTTTAAATTTATTTTTTATGAAATTTAACTGTTACGTAGTCTCCTTCCCGCAGACCTGTGCGGTGGCATTGAAAATATTAAACTTTGATACTTCACAACACTTGTTAGTAGAGTGGCTGTTTATGAGTTTACAACTTCGTTAATTTACAATCTATGTCACATTTTGTGTAGCACCTCATTAATATATGCTTCACTTGCATAGTTTAGTTTATTATTTCATAAACGGTTATTACTGTTTTCGGCATCAAATAATCGATTATCCTTTTTCAAGTCGACAAACAATTACAATACGATACGATTGTAATTGTTTGTAAATACGATAAACAATTTAGGATAGGATTCATTACAACATGAATCTCAAACGTTTATTTTACTTAGTAAGCGTGTTTTATATTTTAGTTCCTCTCATTCTAATGATAGAAAAAGCTTCATCTAAATACATAGTTTCGGCCATATCCATGTCGCCTACTTTAATTTATAAGTAATGCTGCTTAACGAAAACTGAGCTATTTTATTGACATCTAACGCAACCTGTGGCGACGCCAACTCGACTGGCGAGGTGATAATATGTCTACACAAAGCCGCGATATTAACAGTCGGAATCCAGGATTAGCAACTAACCCAATCTTTGTCGAGAATCGTATTATATACAAAATTGTTCAAAAAAATACTCGGGTCGTATTTCAATTCCTGAACTAGAAAGACCCAGGAACTTATGTGAACTGCGAATATATCTCTCACCTTCGGTTCTCAGCCGACATTGTCATCAAGGCAATAGCTAGAACTTAGAGATTGCTTAGAAGGCAAGGCTTAGCTAGAGCTTAAACATTGAGATGCTACTATCTCAATGTTTTAAGACTTAAGACGAAAGTGCTACCATCATGTTACGACATACGAGGCCGAGATGTAGACAGGTTAGGCCTGATTCAGTAGAACTGGTTTAACGATGGAAAGGTCTATATTTGCAAGACAAAGACGAGACGAATATGGTAAGTCTGATGAAAAATTAAATTTACCGGAATAACTAAAATAATCAGCATTTTAAAGTGGCAGTGAGCAGCCCATGTCCGTCGGAGAGCCGATGTCTAAAGGAATGGACAAGTCCTCGAATGGAGACTTCACGCACTGGAAAATATAGCGTGTGACTCTTTGGCAAAGTGAAATTAAAGTCGCAAAGAAAATTGCAGGTATTAACTAGATGAGAAGATCAGAAGATCGTGTCTTAGAAGAGATCTATATTCATTAACGGACAGATATGACGAAGAGATGATAGGACTTTGATATCTTCGGAATTCTAGTGCGATGAGTGTGATGTAGACATTCAGTATGGCGATATTTTATTTATATGTACTGATTGTATTATGTCATACAAAATTGTTTTCAAATCTGACAAAATACATACATGGTGACAAACATACATTTTGCGAATGACCTACATTGCGAATGCAAAAGAACACTACCTCGCAGATTAAGAGTTCTCTTGCCCCCAAATTCTTATATGTATGTATTAATGCATGTATACTTGTAGGTATCTGTATATTTCTGTATGTATCTATGAATGTATATACAGACATTATTTCCTTATTCCTTATTGCACCACCTACCTCTATTTCGTCTACTGAGTTCTCGTCACCACTCAAAGGTTGCCTGCGAGAAATCGCTTTAGCGATAAGGCCGCCGGTTGTACTTCTAATAACTTGTACTTTGGGTAGTACAAGTATTATTCTGTATGTTTCTGGTGTACAATAAAGTGTATCCATCTATCTATCTACATTTTCAAGTATGTCAGACATACTTATAAGTTATTAGCACGTGATTCCCGAATAGAGTATTATTTACGTGATGTTATATGAAGTATCAAGTATTAAAAATGAAAGATTTTCAAAAATAAACAGAGGATTAAACGTGATGGCATTTTCAGGTAGGTACACCTTTCTAAATCTAATATAAAACCACAAACCAAGCAAATTGTTTCGCGCAGTGTTTGTCGGAAAAAAAAACACGAGTAAAGTAAATAGGTTTAAAATGCTACCTGGTGGCTACTGAACCGAAATCCTCCGTTTATTCCGTATTATTGTATTATGTAAATACAATTTCATCGCCACAATTTCATGTCTCTATTGTGGAGAACAAGTGAATAATGTTTTTATAGTAAAAACTCGTATATTTTTTAACAGATGCATTACAAGAACTCGTAATAGAACTCGGCGAAGACTTCCGGGAAATGAACTACATTTCCCACTTTATCCTAATCCTCCAATTTACCTACATGCTTCAGGAATGAGTGAGTTATGTCAAAAAAATTTTAACTTTAATTATTTATTTTTTATATAGAAAAAAGGCGGCAGACGAACCTATATACTGCCGAGACGATACTTAAATAAAGCTGTACTTTGGCTACATTCTTAAAAATAATACAATATTTCTCTTAAACTAGCTCTTACATTTGATGTACCTACCCATAATGATGAAGACGAAATTACACGTCAAGTATGACTAAGCTCAAAACGAACATCCCTTTCAGGAGGCGTGTAAATTTGTAGATCTCTAATTCAAGATTGTAACTACAGAGATGAGGGGAAACGTCAATTTTAAGACGCAACGATGTCTTTGATGTATTTATATGGATACATCATGTGTATATACGTGATGAGTGACACATATTTCATTTTACGTCAGACCTTCTACTGATTACAACAAACACTGTTCCAATTTTATTGTCGTAATATGTGCGAATGATAAAAGATTTTATTACGTGCAATTTCAAGAATGTCTAAATTATGAGGACGTATTGTACCGTCACGCGTCTGTAAATAGATAAATCGAATTACTGTTGTATTATATAAGGCTAGATTATTGAGATTATTAATTTGTTGTTTTATTCATTTTCAAACGACAGTTATTTTTGCTAACAACAATAGATCATCATTATACGTGTTAATGTAAATTATGCCCTGGCTCCTTGACTAGAACAATTGAAATTGTAGTGTATTGTAACGTTGGCTGATGGAGTCTGTGCTTATTATACCATTTACTTCATTTTTTTAAATTCTAGTTTAACCGATATTCAGGTTGTAAGCTGTAACCGAACCTTTTCCGAACGCTGAAAGTATGGACTCCGTTCTTAAGTCTGACATAAAGAATTTACGAATCTTTTATAAATAAATATATTTATTGAAATTGTACCAAGTTGTCACATAGGGCCAATTTTTCATACAAACTTGATAAATACAAAGATTGTAATAAAATAATGAAATTAAATAAAATCGAAAATTATATTAATGAAATTAAATAAAATAACAATTTGGAACGACCGGTGGGCCCACAGACCAGCTGGGCCGAAGATGTCTGAGCACAGGATGCCGTAACAATGTGTAAACCCTGGCCTAGCAAAAAATAAGCAAAGTAACGCATCTTTCATTATACATATTAGACGTCTCAATGCAATTTCCTGAAATATCTGTAGTTCTGATTTTTTTTATCGCTTTTCAATAACACTGATTAACAAAATTTTGAGCTCGAAATGTTTCATGTAAGCCACTATACGAGTATGATTTTTAAATTATTTTCGTGCGCTGAATCCAAAAATCATACTCGTTTTGTCCCTAGACGGCAGAATTTTAAACTACCAAACAACTTATTTTAAAAAAGCGAGATTTTAAATTTTAATAGCATGAATAGCTTTGTGTAACGTCTAGGAACAAAACGAGTATGATATTTGGATTTAGCGCACGAAAATGCTTTAGAAAATCATAGTGGCTTTTATGAGACATTTCAAGCTTAAATGTTGTTAATCTGTGTAGGTAATTATTGTATTACGTCGCTTTAGTACCTTGTAGCAATTTCTAAAAAAATGTTTTAAATTACATTTTAATAAATTAACTTATGCATGCTGTACACATTATTAGAATTTACCGTTTTACCGGCTAGTTATTGTGGCTACTTGATTTATGTTTGATTTATGTATAAATAAATAAATAAAAAGTAATGGCATCAAGTTTTCTTACTTTTTCACAGTAATTTTAGCAATCTTAATATTAAAAAAGGATTTTTTGTATTTTTTTTTTTTATAATCGTGTGTATAACATATTTATGACATGCTGGTGTAGGACTAAACACGTTCAGGGCGAGCAATCAGGGGACAGGACCAGCAATGAATTCGATTCAGAAGCATTTCATTTCAATAAGTTTGTCGCTTAGATCGGGATTAAAGTATAATGATCCTTATCACACTTCGTACTTCCTGATTTGACATCTGACAAATTTCTCTAGTATATGAAGGGTAGATAACTCAATGTATAAAACACGATTAATTAAACCCGTAGTTTACAAATATCTCAGGGCGATTTTCTCTAGATTAATCGATATCTATCATGAGGACGTTATGAGTTGATATCAAAATGTCGAGTCGTTCGTGTAGCATGTCACATTTTTGACCCGTGTTACTAATCGCCCTTTTGCCTACGATTAAATATATTACTTGTCTCTGCTTAAACTACGGTTAAGGTTAATATAGCAAAACATATATCTACATATAATATACTACATATAAATATATACTATATGTAGTACTATATGTAGTATATATTTTATATACTACATATAAAATTGTAGCAAACTTGCAACGGAAGTAGTTCAGTGGTTCGTCATAATCAGCTTAGTAATACACTGTTAGAAGGTACAGAAATGGTGACGACATGCTAGTTAGTAAGGTAGAATTCACAATTATCTGAACATTTTCATAAACTCTGCCATAGATAGATGCAGCACAATTATCAGTATAGCATCGGACACGCGGTAGGGTACATTGTAAGTTCGAGTATCGTCATTACTTTATTTACTCCATGAGACAACCCTTTAAAAATATTTTTGTACTTCTATTAAAACCATTGAAGAAAATTCAAGTTAATTCGATGAGCTTCCATTTTAGTTATGTATAATTAATTATACATAATATATAATATTATGTATAATTATATATATATAATAGTTAAGTATAATTATTTTTGGAAATTTGAATTTTCGGATAAGAGTATAATAAAATGAGAGATTGCTCTTATATCATGATAATAATATCATGGGATATTCTATGATATGGAAAATCCCATCTCTTTTAGTAGGGATCGGTTTGTAATTTCCCTGTAGCCTCTGAGAATTCTCACTCATTCACAAAACACGTTCCTAAGTTCTTCTGTGTGAATGGAATAACCAAGTCAGTCGAACGCGCCCAGTCAGTTGTGAGATGTAGCATCGCTTACCTCCTTCCAATGTGTTACATTATATTTATCTGTATCATAAGAACACACATAAGTCCGAAAAAAAAAACAGGACGTCGTGGAGAAGGTGTAGGATGGTACTTGTAAAAAATGATCTTTGATGTTAATCACTTTACTTAAAATGATCTAAAATGTAACAAAATTATTATGTTTCGCTTCATAATGCAGTTTTCTTTTTATTTTTTTCCTTGTATATTTGTATTATTTTTTATTTTTGTGACAAATATTGTTTAAGTTAAATTACTTTAAATCAAGTACTAGTAAAGCCATAAGTGATTTTACGTGCCATAACCATTTAATATCGGCGAATCCCATTATCCCGGCTGTGACATACTCGTACGAACAGCTATCATTATGAAATATTTTAAGATTGGGTTGTTTACTAAAATATATAGACACAACACGTTAAATTATTATTTAATTGTAATTTTCTGATTAATTTCGAAGTCGTTAAATTTCTAACAAAATCTGTAATTTTCAAATTCCTCAAATTATTGGAATTAATCCAACACTCAGTTCAAGATTTTAATTACAAATAACTTATTATTATTTAACAGAATCGTACCTACATTCATTTGAAAAGTGCAGTTAAGGTAATATTTATACAATTATTTTACTTGAAATAATACTAGACATTTAGAAAGTCTTTTTTTTACGCCACACTCAAATATTTTTCAATATTTTTCGTGGGTCCGGAGACACATACAAAGACGAAGACCCGGAAAAACATTTGTTTTTATACGAACAAATTTCTGACGGAATTGAACTCGGGACCTTTTACTTAGTCAGAAGTCAGTGGCACTACAACTAGGCTAATTTTATTTATGGCGGCCGAGTCAGGTCTGTACTGTTTCTGGTTTTGTGCAAAAGGTCCTGTTTCAGCTCGGCAAACATTTATTTATAGTCTCAAATTATTACGCAGACGTCTATTTACAATAATGTTTATTCTGGAACTGAAAATTTAGAATTTGAAGGGGGAAGGGTGCACGCTGAATCCCACAGCCACTGGGCATACTTGACTGGCCACGTTATCCCTGTCTCACAGAAGATTACCTTGAAATGTACTACATTTCTCGCTTTAACCAACTTCCCCAATGTTAGTAGGTACATGTTTCGGTAGAGAGTGAGATATGCCAGAGCCCATCCCATCCTATCCTACCCCATTTTTCCAAACCTTCCTCCAAATCCATTCCTCTAAATTTCCAAAGGCAGGCAGCGCATCTGGGGGCGTGCCAACGTTTGTCAGTTTGGGCTGATGTTGGCATGTATCGCGGATGTACCTGGGCGACAGTATCACTTACCAGCAGGTGGATTGTCAGCTCGTCGGCCTCTTTCTTTCCAAAAATAAAATAAATAAATACAATAATAATATTGTGTTCTTGTGTGTCGCTGGAAAAGGCTGGACATTACCTATATCTATACTTAGAAAATGCTAAGGTTTAATATTCGTACCAAAACGATTCCTAACGATTAAATATAGATTTTATCATTACGTAGATACTTCCTGCGTTGTTAGGTAATTAAATATTCTTTACCTATATATTCTTAAAATAGCTTCTACTTGCTCTAATAAATTTTGACACAATATCTTCCATATTTTTTTAGTCTTCATCATTTTATTTAAATTTGTAACAGTTAAATACAATTTAAACTCAGTAAGTATATACACTGTCACTTTTTAATTTGAGACGCAAAGTAATGCGTTTAGTCTACTAAAAAAATAAGAAAAAGTTCATCAAAGAATTTGAACACTACTCGTATATCCGTGTATATAATATAATGTACATGTCTACACGATGTAGTAGTCTTTTAAAGCTTATAAGAAAAAAAAATGAAAATTGTCTCTAAATAAGTAATAAAATTATTTCGTAAATATTAATTTAGTGAATAATATGAATAAATACTAAATAATTATGACTTGAAGATTGAATATGAAGATTATGACTTGCTAGTTTCTAAAAACAAAATTCCTTTAATTTTATTTATTTTCCTTTAATTTAAGTATTTTTTCCTTTGCTTCAACGAATAAATACGATAAAACGCATTCATAGGATAAACCTTTAAAAATCTAACTAGTTACAATGTAAAATAAGGGATATTTTTTATAGAATTGATAGCAGCCAAGCGGGCGGGCCACATGATGGTAAGTGGTCACCGCAGCCCATGGACACCTGCAACACCAGTGGGATTGCGGGATTGCCAACCGTGCACAATCCTGTTCATAGCTCTCTTTAAGAAATAATTCTTTAATAATTGATATAAAAGTACCTACCACTACATATAACACGAGTTTCCTTATTTGATCTTTCAATAGATAAACACTTCCTTTTATATGTAAAATACAAAAAAGAAGCTTAATTAATAACAGTTTTAAAATATGAACGAGTAGAATGATTTCTTGTTTGATTGCGTTATACACCAGCGGTAGACTTTGCTTTCTTTTTTGTAGCGGTGAGAACAAATTGAGTTCATATTTTTGTCAGATATACGTTAACATATACAATATTTCAGTTTTAAAGAATTAAAAGATGAGTAATAGAAAAATTCTAACAGTCTTCGTACGTTCCTGCACTAACAGTTTAGTTCTCTTTTTAATAGTCTACTTTAGACGCACACAGATTCTATTGTTAGAGCAACTAAGACTCGCATATTTTCCTAATATTATAAAACAAATAGAAACTAGTAGAGATAAAAGTTGGTGATACTGTGACTACAGTGACAAATTACAATTAAATTAGCCACTTACCTTAACCGATGCGACGCTGCGCTACTATTCCGCACCGCAAAAACTTTGTTCAACTATTAAAAGTTCCCGGAAAGTGTTAATTAAAGATTTTGTGTTCACTAAAATTTGGTCACAACTCACTTAAGAATTGTTGTTGTTCGGAAAGAGAGTGTAGAAGAGTTTTATGTGATGTGTGTGGTGGTATATGGTGTGGGCTCGTGCGGTCCGTCGCCTAGTTCTCTGCGAACGTTTGGGCGCGCCAAAGTTATGTGGCGATAGCTTCGGGCACCCTGCTTATATCTCACCAAACCGGAGTCTGCGCGCATGCGCTAACACCATTCATATCACACTCTCAATGACCACCCCCACAACCGTCATCATCTTTAATTTTCATCTAAAGTAGACCAACAATAAGCTCATACGACAGCGTCACTCAAATCCACAGACACAAACTCATTATCACAATACGACGTACACTGAACACAAACATTTTATACGGGTTGCTTTAAATAAGTCATCACCATTGTGTGAAGATCGAGAGGTATTCTCACCTTTATAGGGTTCCGTCAAAACCAAAGCCTTGTTGAGAAGAACGAACGAACGAATTAGGAACTACGAAATCTATACGAAGAGATTACACCCTTTACATATAAATAAAATAATACAATCGTAGCACATAAGCGATTCCTTTTTAAATACCAATATTTCTTTTCAGTACTGATGTTTTCCCAAATTTGAAAGCGGTGATGTCTGTAATACTGCTCTCATTAGAAAAACGATGCAAATGCATTTAGACAACTTTCAAAAAAAGTGCAAAATATATTGGTAGGTAAAATTTTCATTAATTTAAAATTTAGCTAGAAATTGTGGATGAAACAAAAAGAATAACCATTGTTTATTTTCTTTGTTTATTATTAACTTCCGAATATAATGTTACTTATTATTTCGTTAAAAATGTTACTAATGCCTTTTCTTCTTGGGAGGGCAGAATAGGTAAGTACTCGTATATTTTTTTCACAGTATACCTAAAAACTTTCACGGAGCTTTAAATATTCGCTCATTCATAACGACGTGTCGGGATTACGCCGACATTGGAAAGTGTTGCGATTAACGTGATTTACAACACTTAAAAGAAGATTTAAAACTCAGAAGTACTTCCTAGTATCCTTGTACCTAAGCTGGACATACTTGAGATTTATAAGGGGTGCAGAGTTCTAGGGTAGAGAGGAAACTCATGAAAACTTTAGACGCATATGGAATCGAGTAAATGGACAAAAGTATCAAATTCCCAAGGGCGTTTCGTGGGTAAGACGAGACTATTTCTATGATAATAGAGTGCAGTAAGGTTTTGAAAATGAAGCAATTCATGAACAATTATACCTAACGGGGAACATTGTGTAGGCAACAGTAAAACTTAAATTTTACAGCGCGCTCCAGAACACCGCTCGAGCAAATGAAAACATTCATAAACATAAAGAGGAACATGGTACGTTCAGCTTCATCTAATTCATTATTCCAGTTTAGTACCTTTATACTCGTAAGTAGACAACTTGTATCTGTCTGCAAACGTGGCCTTTATTTTGAATTTCTACATCATATTCAATTTCAAACCTTTATTGTCATAACCACCATACTACCATCATCAGCCTATGTCTCACGACATGAATTCAACACATAAAAATAAAATAAAATTACCTTATATAAAAAGTATGGATATTTAATAAAAGCACACAAGTTTCACCTATACGAGTCTACAACAATTCACCTGAAGAAATAAAATTATTGCCAGAGAACAAATTTAAATACACTTTAAAGAAATGGCTCATAGAACGTACATTTTATAACTTAAAAGTGTTTTTTCTAAAATAACATGTTTTTATAAAAAGTAATGACAATAGATTATTGTAAGGATAAGATAAGATTATTGTAAAATTTAATTTGTTCTTATGAGATTAATACTATGTAAATATTGTATGTCTGATAGGTATCAACTGTATATTTAATTGTTGCAGTTTACAATAAATATATTCTGATTCTGTCTCGCCACTGCCGGATATAGGCTTCTCCCAAGGCTCGCCACCACTCACGATCGTTGGCCCTTCTCACCCAAACACCACCGGCGAATTTTTTTAAGTGGCCGGTCCACCTGGCCGGAGGGCGTCCCACACTGCGCTTCTCGGTACGTGGCTTCCATTCGAGGACTCGTTTACCCCAACGGCCATCGTACCTGCGGCAAATGGGACCTGCTCATTTCTATTTAAACATGCCGATTCTATGAGCTAGGTATGTCGACGATTTCAGTTCTTTGGCGAATGACTTCGTTTCGGATCCTATCACGCAAAGAAACTCCGAGCAAAGCTCTCTCCACAGCTCACTGACTGACTTTGAACTTATGGATCAGGTCAACCGTTAGAGGCCACATTTCGGTACCATGAGTCATAATTACGCGGACGCACTTATTGAAGACTTTCGCTTCAAGAATTGCGGTTTAGTTTAGACGACAACAAGAGTCGAGCTGAATGCTTCTATCGACCTCCTTGCTGCAGTTGGACTTGCCTAGTTGGATTGTTTGCCCAAGGTCAACAATAATAATGGTTAATAATGGTCAACAAGTTCGTGTGTCACGCCTTCGACGTCTATCAGTCCCGGAAGAACGTGTTCACTGAACATGATTTTTGTTTTGTCTAGGTACATTCCGAGACCGACGCGTCGTGATGTTGCGTTGGGTCGTTTAGCATCCAGCTTAAATCTTCCCGCGATTTTGTCATGATGAGTATGGTATTAACTCACCATTCACATTGATTCCACGTCCTTTCCAGTTCAGCATCGTAAATACATTTACCAGCGCGTTTGTGAATAGTTCTGGAGATATTACATCTCCCTGTCTCACTCCTCGAGTCAGCTGGATCGGCGTGGTTTGCTGGTTTTGGATTCGGACCGTCATGCTCACAGTGTTGTACAGACATTTCAGCACCTCGATATATCGCCAGTCGACTTGGCACCACTGTAAAGATTCCAGAACAGCCCAGATCTCGGTAGAGTCGCAGGCTCTCTCGTAGTCCACAAAGGCAAGACAAGACACTATGGCTAATTATACTCTTTGATCTTCTGTATAATCAGCCGTAGTGTGTGAATGTGGTCTACGTCAAACCTCCGGGTGAGACGATTCGTATTTACCCTTGAAAACAGTAAAAACACCTATACGTGTCTCAGGAAAGAAATGGGTCTATAGAGAATGGTCTATATATGGTCTATATATAGTAGGCCTCGTCTCCATTCTTGAAGAACAGCACCACCACACTCCTGCTCCACGACTCCGGTGTTACGCCACAGTGTAAGACGGCATTCAAGAGGTGTTGTAGAGGTGTTGTAGTTCTCGTAAGACGGAAGCTTCTCCAGAAGCTCTGATGTTATACCGTCTTCACCGGCGGATTTATCATTCTTAAGCTGCCCGAGTGCAATAATAATGTCACCCAGATTGAAGCCCGTCGATGTAGTGGCGGGTTACCTTTGCACGACGATGGTTCTCCTCATGGGCTATAGGCGCAGGTACATGTGCAGCGTAAAGTTTTCCATAAAACTTCTCAACTGCGACGTTCTCTTGTCTCGAAGAGAGAGAGTTTGTCCACTATCGCTTTTAAGCATCATCAGATGACTGCTCCCAAGAGGCTAGAGCCATTATTGCTCTCGAAGGTCCACAGCAAATCAACTTCCCAACTTTTTTTTATTGAGTTGTCGATCTGGCGATGCAGTAAGCGGACCCTGAGCCTCGCTTGAGAGTTTAGTTTCTTTGCCTTTGCGCTTTGGTTTGAAGTATTTACAGCCTTTCGCATTACTCTCACCAAGTTGTCGGTTATCTCGTCAGTTAATTAGCCGTCATTTCTAGTGCATCGAATCCATTCTGGAGTTCTAGCTGAAACTCTTGGAGCTTAACACGGTCTAAGGTGGTGCGGGATGAAGATTGGTATTTATCAAAATAGACCTTTCCAGCGTAAAATCCATATTTAGAGTGCCACGTACAAGTCGGTGAACACTTCCGGTCTTAAACCTGTTGATCACTTTAACATTCCTAAATACTCGTATTTAGGAATACTCGGCCTCTTGTTTGTAATGATGAAGTCACTTTCGTTCAAAGTCCTACTGTCTGGGCTGTCAGGTCCACTTCCAGTAGGGCTTCTTTTTGAAGAAATAATTCATTAAAAGGAGCCCCGCATCTCGATGAAGTTGACCAGCGTTTGCCCTCGATGGTTCCTTTCCCCAAATCCGTGTGGTCCCACTTTCCATTCTCCGCGTTCTTGCACTCCCACTTTGGTGTTGAAATCCCCGATAACAACGCTGAATTGAGTCTCGATAGTCTGATTCAGGTCTCTATTTATGTCACCATAATGGGCCTCGACTTCATCGCCCGTGCGTGTAGACGTGGGAGCTTATACTTACACAATCCTTAAGAGGTATTTCTTATTTAACATAAGTACAAGATATTCCACCCGCGCCGACATCGGATACTTCTACAGCGAGGACCTTGTTAACGAGAAAACCGACTTCGCCTTGAGGTGGTTGGTCACCTTGCCGGTAGTAAAATAGGTTTCCACATTCAAGGATCATCGTGTCCTCTCTCTGTCTTCGGACTTCAGATAACCTGAGAATATCCCACCTTATGCTACTTAGCTCGGTTTTCAACTCCACTATATTTTCGTCATGCCTCAGAAACGTGTCACGTTATTGACATAACGTAGGGTATAAATCACGTATATATTGATGCCCTAACTCTCAAACTAGGGAAACCTGTGTTTTTAACAACGAGAGAAATACAATTCTTATATTATATTTACACCTTTAAATATGATATTTATATTTTGGTACATTTTTTCTTTTTCATATTTCTAAAATATAAAAATACTTTGTTTTAAACTGTCTTTTTTTTATAGAAAAATGGCGGCAGATGAGCATACAGTCCACCTGATGATAAGTGGATACTGTAGCCCATGGACATCCGCGATACATGCCAACTTCAATCAAGAATAACTAACGTTGGCACGCCCCCGGATGCGGTGCCTACCTTTGCGGATTAAGGAATAGAATGGGAGAACGGGTTGGTAAAATGAGGAGGGATAGGATAGGATGGGATGGGAATGGACTCTGGCAATTTATATTAAGTTTTGATACTAAAATTTGATACTAAATGATACTAAAGTTTTGATAAAAAGTAAAGATTATTTTTGCATCTGTTTCGCATCAAATGTTCTTCCACTTATATAAACTTTTGTTTCAAAACATGGGATTTATTTGGAGTGACGAAACCCCTAAAAATTAATATACCTACGAGTATATTAAATACCTAGCATTAAAGTCCAACATCATCGTCATCAATTTAGATGTAATACGTATGCATTTTAATTATAGAACTGAATTCAGAGTTGCCGAATATCATTACCCAGGTACGAACCTAATTAAGAGTGCATAAAATGAATAGTCTCGTAAAGTAGTTATTCATTTCATTTTCTCAACAAGACGACAGTGAAAAGTGCAATCTTCTCGGTTTCTTGAGAAACTCTAAGAAGACTCAGTCAGCTCATTCGATATTTTTCCAATAAAAAGTACTGATGAAAGTGTGTCTCGAAATAAGCTTTCTTAACGTGTTTTCAAAATCTTCGCACAACAACTTTGTTTAATAGAGGAAAGTTGTACTATACCTGAAAATAATATTAGCGTACCCAACATTCGGGCTATCTTTGAGCGCCAACATGCCTATATGTTCAGATTTGAGATTTATATTAAAATTCCGTAAAATTTCGTATTAATATTTCGTAATTACGTAATGTGCTCCATTATTTTGGTGATAAAGATGTGGTGTGAATCTTTTGTAGAGATATTTTTTCTAGGCGTTTGGCAATCATATTCCCATCCACATTGGAACTACATTGTTCGAACTCCTCGCAGTGGTGAGTGAAGCCTCGCAGCCCCTGGAGTTCGTCTTTATAAAGAGACAGGGAAAAACACGTGCTTTATGGTTTTACTACAATACTTACACGCTTAGATACCTAGGCAAAATATCGATCAACATTGGCAATGACCCTTCAAGGTTTTAAGCACTCGTTGCGATGTAACACGTGTGGCTATGCACTAAGTACTATTTTCTTATTATAAATAGGTTTATCTACATTTACCACCAGTTACTTTTAATTCAAAGTAGGTTGTAATGAAAATTAATTACCCGGTTTTGATAAGTTTTTCATCAATATTAACATATGTAAACGATATTTTAACAGAATGTTGGGTTGATAAAACCGTCTGTGTTTTATTTAGAAAAATAGTCTATTCCTAATATTTCGGGTGTTGTCACGAGAGGCTTCAATGCTAGACTAATTTTATTATTGAATTCAAGTATCATAAATATTTTCCATCTATTTTTAGTGATATCCTATTTTTTTTAATTTGCCATGCTGCCCAGTCTCAACTTTTATTTCCCAGCCTCTATATATACTACCTCTATATGCTTTTGATATTTTTTTTTTATAGAGAAGAGGGCGGACGAGCAAGCGGTCTCACGTGATGGTAAGTGTTACCGCCGCCCATGGACACCTGCAACACCAGGGGGTATGCGGGCGCGCCGCCGACCTTGCAAAATCCTATTCACAGCTTTCTTGAAGAACCCCATGTCGTAGTTTAATGGGAAGACCTCTTGAGGCAGTTCGTTCCACAGCCTACGGGTTCGCGATATAAAATATTTTTTGGACCGAACAGTACGCGACACCTCCGTATCTAGGAAATGCGGATGGACCGCACTTATGTGACGGGAGGTGCGGTTGTAGAAACCCGAGGTGGGAATTATATTGAACAATTCTTCAGAGCATTCCCCATTGTACAGGCGGTAGAACACACAGAGAGATGCAACGTCTCTCCGACCGCTGAGGGGTTCTAAACCGCCCGTGAGAGTAGGGATCGTTGACAATACGAACAGCACGTCGTTGGATGGAGTCAAATGGGTCTAATTGGTATTTCGGTGCGCCGGCCCAGAGATGTGAGCAATACTCCATATGGGGCCTCACCTGAGCTTTGTAAAGCATTAGGAGTTGCCCAGGGGTGAAATACCGCTTCGCTCTGTTCAGCACACCGAGCTTTTTGGAGGCCATTTTGGCCTTACTTTCCAGATAACCCCTAAATTCGACTATGCTGGAAATGTTCCTGGAAATGTTTGCTGGACACCAAGGATCTCAATACTCTCCGAGATCTTAAGAGGTATGCTCTGAAAGCGAGGTGTTACGACAAAGGGTTGAAAGCGGTGAATGCACAGACTTGCGTCTTACTGGGGTTGAAATCCACTAGGTTCAGGGAACCCCAAATCGAAACTAGATTTAGAGAGTCTTCGATTTCAGACACAAGTCTGGCGCGACTCTCATCCACTCCGACTCGAGGGATGTAGGTGCGGCCCCTGTACAAGGCGTCGCCAGTACTGTGGTGAGGCACCTCTATCGTCCAGAGTCGAGTTTGAGGCGAAGAGACTGCCCAGGAGATCGGCTTTCTCCTTCGCCTCATGGGCCAGTGAGCCATCGAGTTTCCGCAGTGGTGGTAGTGACGACTGACAGAAGTTACCCTCGGCAGCCTTAGCGAGCGACCAGAAAGCCCGACTTCCAGAAGGATAGCTTGCTAGTCGATCGCCAATTCTGCGGATGTGCTCATTCCTTGCTCTGACAGTGATCCTCTTACTGCACCTCGAGGCAGGTTTAAATTTCTTCCTCAAGTCGGTGGTATTCGGATCTTCAGACACCTGCGCTTTGGCCCAGGCCCTGTATGCAGCCCGCTTATTACGGCGATCCTCTCTGCAGGACTGATTAAACCAAGGTTGGCTCCGTCCGCCTACTGGTATCACGGAACAAGGAATATAACATTCCATGCCCTGCAACACCACATCGGCAACGGAGTCTGCACAGGTATCCGGATCTCCTGACGAGAAACAGAGCTGCCCCCCAGGGATATTAAGCGTAAAATTCGCGCAACCCATCCCAATCTGCAGACTTGTAGTGTCAGACGTTGCGCGTTCCCCGAGAATAGGTCGGCGCGGATTGTTTAGCTGGCACAGCAGTTCGAACGATACAATGGTCTGATGATTCTAACAGAGCATCAACAACAACATTGTAGTCATTCAGCCGCGTAGTCAGCAGGAGGTCCAGTAAGGAGGGAGTATGGCTCTCGATATCAGGTATGCTCGTGGGTGAGGACACCAACAGCGAGAAACCATAGGCCAGGGCAAAGTTGTAGGCTGCTCTCCCTGCGCGGTCGGTAGTTCAGGATCCCAACCACTCTTCGTGGTGAGCGTTGAGATCACCGAGGACCACCATTTCCGCGCAAGGGAACTGCTCGAGCACGCTGTCAGTCGTCTCTCGTAGACGCTCAAAAAACCGAGTCGTCTCCGTATCACCGCTGTGGGACCTGTAAAGGCAAGCGTAGACTTTAGTGGAACATCCGTAGTCAATACGCGCCCAGAGAATCGACAGGTCCCCGTCTTCAAAATGTCTGAGGCGGCGGCAACAAACATCCTCCTGGACGTACATGCATACCCCAGCACGTCGCACAAAACAGTGCTCCAGTTTGTAACCGGGGTAATGAAGATATGATGTATCGGCCGGGCAGGATATCTGTGTCTCCGTCAAGAAAAGCAAGGCCGGCTTTGCCGTCTCAAGGTGGTAGTGGACGGCGTCGATGTTACTATGTATCCCTCTGATGTTGCAAAAGTCCACTTGTAGTGTGGAACTTACGGGATGAGCCGCTGAGTGAACCTTGTACATTTTCGTTTTCTTAGCCATCGAATATAAGTGTGAATAGGGAGGAAATGAAAGAGGGGACGGAGAGAGAGATGGCTGCATGTGGATCAAAGGACAAAGCACGGAGCAGAGAAAACACCAGGTCACAAAGGTTGTGTGACTTGCTGGCACGGGGTACGGAAGGGCCCCCGGTCCCCCCCGGGGGCAGCAGTCGGGTTCCACTCCGGTCTCCTCCGGCACAACTGCTACCCCAAGGGATTTTTCGCGTGCGGCGGGGCAGCCTCCTGGGGTGGAGATTAAAGTAAGATCCCCGGGCTCGGGCCCCCAACAACCCGCGGGCGGTCAGCGGACAACCGTTTCACCGGGTCTCCCTGATCCCCGCGCCACCATGTCACGCCCATGCGCGTCTGTAATTCCCCGCAACCGCTATTCCTCCTTTCCACACGCAACAATCTCTCTCTCGGGACGGCTTCTTCCCCTCACCGCCGGAACACGATGCGGGCCTCGCGGCTAATAGGGCACCATTATGGCGGCGGACTCCGACGGAAAGGTGGTAACTATGCCGACGGAGTAACCCTCCCACCGCAAAAAGGGAACGCCATTGCCTCGTCAGTTAACAGCAGGGTGCACCACTAGCAGGTGAGGTTGGCTTAGGCTCCAAAGATGGTAGGTGAGCCTCTTACACCCCTAACGTCTTACACTTACACCCTCTTACACCTTGATACTTTTTATATTAAGTATAAGCTGTTTTGATAATTGAAATAAAAAATGTAGATGTTCTTTATTTCAAATACTTATTACAAGAAGACGTTTAAATATATGCTATGAAGATAAAGTGTTCATAAATAATGGTGTACGCTGACTCAGAACGCCCACCGTTCATTTCAGACGGGCGCAGTCTGTGGAGCAGTGAATGTACCTCCCGCGAGCAACAACTATTCTACTGTTTAACAGTTTTATGCCGTCAGCAATTCATATTTTATAGCTCACTATGTTAAATGAGGCGTTAAATGCCCAATTACAACTCTTTGTATAGTTTTATTTTAATGTCGCCTGCTTAAATTTAGCCAGGATTTAGTGATATAGAATGGTACAATACACGGCAGCGTTACAAAGGAGTCCGTAGAAGTAAAATGCTCTCATATTCATGTATTATAAATACCTCAGATTTCGAAGGCTTTATTCTAAATTATTTTATTGTATATAATAAAAAATGCTAGTTTAATTACAATTATTTTCGTAAAAGTATTTTTATTTTTAGCTACAAATATACATTTCATTATGAGTAAAAAATAAATATGTCTATCATTAACATCTAAGTAATACTAAATTAATAAAGACTAACTTAAAATATAAATTATCTACAACTATAGTAATAAATAAAAATAATCAGAATAATAATTTCAGTCCATTATTATACAAGGTACTTAATATATGCCTATTGTTGTATATATGTTGTATAAATTCGGTCCCTGTGGTACGATACCCAACATATTGGCGGCATTACCTCGCTGGATTGCGACGCTGATTCGTTGTGCGAGGTAATAGCCAGCCCTAGGGTTGCCAGTACTGTCGACGAAGGGCTTTGAAATATTCTTAAAAAATAAATGCGCAATAGGACCCCACAGACCCAGTGTCTCCGGATGTATTTAGGCCGATGTCCCTGTACCTACTTGAAAGCCTTGCGTTTCTCTGCCTTCTCTTCCGCTGTGTCTGCCTTCGTGCAGGGTCCTTGAAGGTGCGATGGAGGCAGCGTGTCGACGCAGGTCCCGCCCCATACCACAGGTCGACCCATTCTCCACGACACCAGTGACATCCCGTCGGTCTCTTGCTATCATCACATACCATACCATTAAACTCTAGCAAGGCCGATACGTTAAAGGTGGCAAAGAGAACGACATATGATGTCCTTTAAGATGGCATGGCGTGAGAAACGGACCGCACTTGAGAGGCAGGACAGGCCATGGTGTCCTAGGACGACAACTTACCACAGGGACGACATCTGTGTTGGACACATACCTCAGCTCCCAAACGAAAGCTGATCCCAAGGCGAAGGATATTGGGATCCAGGTAGGTCCCCAAGTTTGCTGAGGGAATAACCTGAAGCCAATACCCAGAGTCCTTTTGCGCGACTGCTCTCAGTCTGGCAAGGTTAGCCCCCGAGCTATTTTTTTGCTATCTTTTTTTATAGGGAAGTAGGGGGATGAGCAACCGGTCGCACGTGTCACGTGATACGTACTCGGACTGACATGGTGGCCTTGTTATACAAACACTTCAACACTTCGATATACCGATAGTCAATATGGCACCGCTGGAGGGACTGTAGCACTGCCCAAGTCTCGATCGAATCAAAGGCTTTCTCATAGTCCACAAATTCGTTGTCGTTATACTCAGAATATCCAAGAGATATTCGTTGAAGGTCATACAGGTCTACGCACCGACCTCGGCACACCCGGATAACGAAGTGGAAGCAATGTATGAGGACATTAGTAGAGCCATACATGCTTCGAAAACACACTACAATATTGTTATGGGGGATTTCAACGCGAAACTGGGCAAAAGAGACGACGATGAGTTGAGAGTGGGGCAATTTGGATGTGGGCACCGGAACCAGAGGGGCCAGAGGCTGGCCGACTTTCTTGAGAAAGAGGGACTCTTTATGATGAACTCTTTCTTCAAGAAGCCGCCTCATAGACCTGGATGAGCCCCGACGGTTCCGTTAAAAATGAGATAGACTTCATTATGGCCACAAAGAGACAAATATTCAATGATGTCTCCGTGATCCACAGGGTGAAAACCGGTAGTGGTCACCGAATGGTTAGAGGCAGATTGAATATAAACGTCAAGTTGGAAAGGTCCCGCCTGATGAAGTCTACGCTCCGACCTACTGCTGCCCACATACAAAATCCCGAAAGCTTTCAGCTTGAATTGTCAAATCGCTTCGATTGCCTAGAGGATTGCGTTGCAGTGGACGATATCAACAACAGGTTGGTAGAAAATGTCCATACGGTGGGGTCTAAATTCTTCAGACATCGTCGAAGAGATGGACCCCAAAAGCTCACCGACCACACCCTCGACCTCTTGGCGGAACGACGTTCGATGACGCTGCAGACTCCTGATGACGCGGAAGCATATCGGCAGCTCAATAGACGGATTCACCAGTCCTCGCGACACCACATCCGTCTCTTTAATACTAATCGTATTAAGGAGACGATAGAGCGGAATAAAGGCTCCAAAGTGTTCGCAAGAGACTTATCTATTGGGCAGAGCCAGTTGACGAAGCTGAAGAGGGAGGACGGCAGTGTCACCTCCGACAAACAAGAGGTACTGAGGGAGATCGAGAAGTTCTATGGACAGTTGTATACCTCGGTCGCTAAACCTGTTGGCAACTTGGCCAAAGACCCAAGAGCCAAGTTGACCCGACACTATACCGAAGACATCCCGGACATCAGCCTGTACGAGATTAGGATGGCCCTCAAACAGCTTAGAAACAACAAGGCGCCGGGTGAGGACGGAATCACTTCAGAGCTTCTGAAAGCGGGTGGAACACCGGTACTGAAAGTCCTTCAGAAGCTCTTTAATTCCGTCTTGCTCGAAGGTATTACGCCGGAGGCATGGAACAGAAGCATGGTGGTGCTCTTCTTCAAGAAAGGCGACAAAACCTTGTTGAAGAACTATAGGCCCATCTCGCTTCTGAGCCATGTTTATAAGCTGTTTTCGAGGGTTATCACGAATCGTCCCGAGCACAGGTTTGATGACTTCCAGCCTCCCGAACAAGCCGGTTTCCGAAAAGGCTATACTACCATAGACCACATCCATACGCTGCGGCAAGTTAAACAGAAGACCGAGGAGTATAACTTGCCATTATGCTTAGCGTTTGTGGACTATGAGAAAGCCTTTGATTCGATCGAGACTTGGGCAGTGCTACAGTCCCTCCAGCGGTGCCATATTGACTATCGGTATATCGAAGTGTTGAAGTGTTTGTATAACAACGCCACCATGTCAGTCCGAGTACAGGAAGGGAGCACGGAGCCGATTCCATTGCAGAGGGGTATGAGACAAGGAGATGTCATCTCTCCGAAGCTCTTCACCAATGCGATGGAAGACGCTTTCAAGCTCCTGGAATGGAAAGGACTCGGCATCAACGTTGATGGCGAATGCATCACTCACCTTCGATTTGCCGACGATATCGTGGTCATGGCAGAATCGCTGGAGGATCTTAGCACAATGCTCGGAGACCTCAATCGAGTTTCCCAACAGGTGGGCCTTAAAATGAACATGGACAAGACGAAAATCATGTCGAATGTCCATGTCGTGCCCACCCCAGTTTCAGTTGGGAGCTCGATTCTCGAAGTTGTTGACGAGTACGTCTACCTAGGCCAAACGGTCCAACTAGGTAGGTCCAACTTCGAGAAAGAGGTCAATCGACGAATCTAACTCGGCTGGGCAGCGTTCGGGAAGCTACGCAGCGTCTTCTCGTCCAAAATACCTCAGTGCTTGAAGACGAAGGTCTTCGACCAGTGTGTGTTGCCAGTGATGACCTACGGCACCGAGACGTGGTCTCTGACTATGGGCCTCATAAATAAGCTCACTATCGCACAGCGAGCTATGGAGAGGGCTATGCTTGGGGTTTCCCTACGTGATCGAATCAGGAATGAGGAGATCCGTAGACGAACTAAAGTCACCGACATAGCCTCTCGGGTTAGCAAGCTGAAGTGGCAGTGGGCAGGGCACATAGCTCGAAGAACCGATGGCCGATGGGGCAGAGGGGTTCTCGAATGGAGACCACGTACCGGCGGACGAAGCCGAGGACGTCCATCTGCTAGATGGACAGACGACCTCATAAAGGTTGCGGGTACCCGCTGGATGCAGGTCGCTGCCGATAGGTCTAAATGGCGGACAATGGGGGAGGCCTATGGATTCCAGCAGTGGACGTCCAAGGGCTGAGAAAGAAAGAAGAAGATTCTGAGTATAAGGTACCATCACGAGTGTGTCGAGCAGGGGCTCGACACACTCGTGATGGCTACAATATTATTTACGAGGGACTTGTGGACGATAAACCCGACACCACCTTGGGACTGCTGGTCGCCCTCCCGGTAATAGAACAAGTTGCCCGATTTCAGGGTTATCGTGTCCTCCCCCTCTCTTCGGATTTCTGATAACCCCAATATATCCCAGTGCAACTTGCCTATCTCCTCTTCCAGCTCAGCGATCTTCTCGTCTGTCCTCAAAGTGCGCGTGTTGTAACTCATCAGTGACAACCTACGTCGGTAATCCGTTTTAAAAGCCCTGGTCGTCCGACGGTGGAATCCCGCCCAGAGATTCTTAGCACTCCTGGCTCCAGCGCTCGACCAGCGCCCGTCGTCCGCGCCGGTATTGCGACTGGAGCCGCCGGGAACTTGGGGCCGTTTTCTTTTTCTGCCATAGGGGGGGGGGGGGGGGGGGGGGGGACCGTAACCCGCCGCGCTGGTCCAGTGCGTGGTGGCGGGTCGCCAGAGCCACGTTCGTTGGTCGGCAGGGTGCACCACGAGCCAGTGAGGTTGGCTTGGGTCCCAGAGATGTAGGTTGGGAACCCTTACACCCCTAACCCTTAAATTATTGAAGGTAGTGTTATTTATTTAAAAAAGAAAAAAAATAACATACCATATCAAATACTGCTTACCTAATGTACTAATGAATATGGAAAGTTCTTAATATAAGTTTATTTTCTTCTTTAATTAATAATCTTCTTTGTAAAATATTAACCTCTTGTACATAATGTTCAATAAGACACATATAAAGTCATAAAACAGCCATGGACAGTAAGTAAGACAGTAAGTCGAACAGTCCCGACTCTATGGCTGGCAACAATAAGTACTCGACACCACCCTTATACTTAGCTTAACTAGAACCTCACCGCCAAGCACTAATGTGTTTCTGTGTCCATCGCCGATTCTAAGCATGTATGTATAATTAGACATAATATTCGCGGCTCTCAAAGTCTGTATACTATCTAGTGCAGGGGTACTCAAACTGACGATCGTGGGAGCGTTTACATTTGATCGCGGAAATAATTTTACATTACCTACAATGTGAACGAGCTGTCTACAAAATTTACTTACAAAATTATTTACTGTCCTTCATTTCCATCTGCTAATGCCACCAATATAATTTACTTGCCTATTACTACACCACCACCTAATTTTTGTAGTATTTTATCGGAAATGCAATTTTAAACTTACGCGAAGTGGTAGTTCATAGTATCAAGCAACTATTTATATAATTCGTACGTGCAATGATTAATTTCCTGTAATAAAGTTGCCTCTTTTTTCCTATCTAGCATAGTCGATCGTTTGCCGTCCAATTTTTTGCTTTGATCGCCAATAGTACAAGTTTGAACATACCTAATCTAGTGGGTAGCCTGCCTTCTTGTAGTATGAGTACTTATAACTGAATGTTATATATCTAGCTTGAACACTCTGGACATAGGGCAGGCCATAAATATTCCGTGTCCCCTTGAGACCTTTATGAGGCAGACAAGGCAGCAATTAATATTTTTATTGAGAGCCGCCATGGAGCTCATCAATATTAAACTCCTATTTAAATTGATCTTTTTATGTCACGGTTATTCCTGATCACAACCCATGGAATTTTCCTATTTGTCCTCTGAAACCTTATTTTCTCTGTTTGAGTTTGTTCTTTAATAATATCGATTTATTAATGTACTCATACAGTAGATATATGTATCCATTTCCAGAAATCTTGTACCTTATTTTGAAAGTATTGTATTTATGTATAACTTGAGGGACAATCTTCAGTAGATAAATATTAACTATAGAGTCTAGATTAACGTAGCATTCGATACGCATATCGACGATCTTTCAGTAGATAGATAGGTAAGTATTTACTTACGTAGGTACATATGAATAGTTGTACACAATAGATATATATATATATACATCTACGAATACGTAGAACCCAACCAATGTTTATCTCACTAAATATAGATCTTCTAATTATTGTGTATCAGTTCCTCGAATGTTTTAGACCTACTGTTTTTTATTTATTGAAAGGAATTTTGAAATACCTATAAGCTTCACGTCAGACTATAAATGTTGATTCATAGTGTGTTAAATTTTTCCTCAAAGGCGATATCGTGCTTCCTTAAATACGAAAAACAAATATATATGAAAAATTTTACGCACTGTTATAGAAATCTTTTCATGCACAAATCATTTTTCAAAGAAATTCATTCAAATTGCTCGTGAAGTTTGATGATCGTTCAAATTAGGTGTTATTTGCATTCGGCCCTTCTTCTGGATTATGCTAATCCCGCCATTTATTACCTGAGAGTTAAGCAAGATTTAAATTTTTTTCTTTTTTCTTAATCGCTACTGAAATAGCAATTTTTAAATTTAATAAATGTGGACACCTCATATATAATTTCAAAGCTAATAAAAACTACTCAACTAAAAGCAAAAGAGCGTTAAATATTGGTTATTGTTCCGTTTGTAAAATAAAACCTTTTTAGAGTTCCGTAACCAACTCAAACTTTTTATAGTTTAGTCATGTCCGTCTGCCCATCCGTCTGTAAGTCTCATTCATTTTTGCACCTATTAAAATGCTTCGTGTGCATTAATTAAATAAAATTAGAAGTAAAAATATTTCGGAAAAAACTATTGAGTCCTGTTCTCATATAGTAGAAAGTCAAGATAAAGGAAAGAAAAGCTTGTAACAGAAATATTTTCAATGAAATTAGAACGGACCTTATAACAAAGATACCATTCGTACCGTACTGTAACCAGACCTTTTTGTCATCCATTAATGTACAAGGGCCTCCTCAGGTACATTATGTTGTGCATGTAGGATGTTGGCCTTAAAACGCCACGTTAGACGAGTAGCGAATCCATTCTTTTAGAGATGGAGTAGTTCCACAGAGCTTGTGGTAGCGGCTTTGTTGTCCCTCAGTCGCCCCTTATAACTAGTTATCTCTTTAACAAGTTGACGTGGTTAAGGGAACATGTCGGACGAACCATTCGTCTGTGTACACCACCACTTTGTGTTCCGCGAAACAGTTCAGCTGCATTCAGAGGCAGCTTCAAATACACCGCGACCAAGTGTTGGAACAATATTCCCCCACCTATTAGATAATTGATTAGTTTAAATTGTTTCAGAGTTAAATTCAAAGCTTTTCTCACTGACGTTCAAAAAAAACTTGTAAACTATAAAACTGGTAACTATTCCATTAAAGCTTGATGTTGCTGAACCACTGCTTTATAGCAGTGGTCAATAACCGTCGTCAATAATATTCGTCAATAACCGTTATCGGTTATTTGTACTACAACTAATATTTGACTATTTGAGGTACTATTATATTATATTGCAGCATGAAAGTAAATATATTTGTCTATATTAATATATTATGTGTATCTATATATAGGTGTTTGTCTTCTCTATTTTAAATATTGTAATGTAATATGTACATATTTGACCACTCACTCTCATAATTATAATTTACATTTACCTACACACCTTATAGGCCCAAGAATTATGTTCAAGGGCGCACACCCGCACACCACGGTTACACCCGTTCCCGCGTCTTTGTTCCGTCTAAAAATCAGCGCTGTATGCTGTTTGTACGGATACAGCTTGTGCTGTGACGGATACCCTTTCGACACACATGGGACCGCGCAGTTTTATCGCCTTTTTTAATTTAATTTTTTTGTTTGTTTGCATAAGTATGTTCATTTTTTTTTAGAATAAGTCATTGTCATGTTATTGCGATCACTTGTTTGTGAAATAAAAATTTCTATCTATCTATAACAGCCACGGGTGGAGATTGGGTGGTTGTGGTGGTCTAAATCCGATCGTCATCACACGGCCGATACCATGACATGAACTTCTCTCTGTCTTTAGTAAATTAGTGAATGTGAAAATAGCTCTTACTGGTGTGAAAATAGGACTTGGTGGATCGTGGCGTTAAAAAGAGCGCTGTGGCATAAAGGCTTTTGCACAACAGTAGGACGCAAATATAGGCTAACAAAAAAAAGTTAAAGAGGAATGTTATTCTGAAACGGCTACAGATCTTTACCATCGACCTCTTGGCTTGGTTCTTTATTAATGATATGTCATTATTATTTCAGTGCATCATTATACACTGTCAACATGGCGTTTTTTCTATAATATGTCTGTTAACATTATGTAAAATAAATTTCCGAAACTACACATTATTATTATATACAATCTAATCTGTACAGGTATTCAAAGTCATAATTACACAAGAATCTTATGGAAATAACACCGTGAAGAAATCGTGCGTAGAACCTTGTAGAACATGTCAGCGACGTAGAACTTTAGTAGCACTTTCGTAGCATAGATGTGCGTTTTCGTAGGCGCTTTGTAGAACCATCTCACATTCATCGGAAAAAACGGCGTTAGACTAGGGCAAACTAAAATAGCTAATATTTTTTATCAATTATAATAGTCCTAATAATTTTGATTCCAAATTCAATAATATGTATTTTTGACCCAAATTACAAAGTTTTCTATTGTAAGATAAAAATTATTGGTTATTATTAAACCTGTTTTAACACGTTTAAAATCAAAAATAAAAATTGAGTGATTTGTGAGGAAATCATAAATATTAAAACGTTAGGTTTCATTTTTAATCCCAAATAATCTTAAAGAAAAATAATTTCTGCAAGCTGTTGAGTTTTTCTCAACTTTAATCGTATTTTTAATATAACCAATCTTAACCAATTTTGTATGAATAGAAATAATTCCTGTAAGCGATTTTACCCTTAATTTAAAGCTTTGCTCAATATAATCTCTCAGCTTTTTGCTAGGATACAGAACTTTAATGTACGTTTAATGATATATTAATGAACTGAAGGTAATAAATGATAATGTACTGCAAGTAGGTAGATGCGTATACAGAGTGTAGATACGTATATTCGTAATATGTGACACTACAGTCACCTAATGGGCGCTTTTATATTTTGCCGTCGCACGGCACGGCACGATTGTACCGTCCCTGTGCCCAGTAATATCGTGGACGTCGACGGCATGCCGTGGCGACTACGCTTTTATAATTTGCCATAGAATCATTTGTCTTTTGCATATCTAAAGTTCGAAGGTCATGTTCTCCGAGAAACAGCGACTACTTCTTCTATATTTGTTGTATTTAAGACGTAGAAAAAGGCAGATTGCAAGAAAATATTGGCAACATCCGCTATTAAAAGTAAAATACTTAGACTACACGCTATTTGATAAGCTCAAGGAAGACCCAAAGAAGTTCTTTAATTATTTTCGCATGTCAAAAAAAACATTTTTTTACATCCTTACGCATCTGAGTAATGACATAAAAGCTCGTCAAACTCACGTATCACTACCTCCTGAAGAAGCATTAGCCATCACGTTGAAGTAAGTCAATATTTTGCAATATTAATTTGGCTGTTTCTGTTTGTTCAAACCAGTAAGGCAAAAAATAATAATTTCGTCGGTTTCCATCCTAGCAGTTCGGTTGATTGCACTAGTGATTGAAGTATCTAGAGTCTGTCTCAACAGTTCAATTGTAACTTTGGAGCAATCTGAAAAAAGTGGGACAAGAACTTCCCACAGTATTTCAATTATTTCAATTGAACAGATAATTGAAATACTGGGAACAGACGGAAAATTCCACATTTATCTAGAATCGGCTATAGCGAGTGTGTTAGGTGTTTGTATGTCACGTGGTATGTCAGATGTTTGAGGATATCTGTGTAAAGAAGAATAATAAAAAAATAGTAATCAACAAATTCGTAGGTACTTATAATCATTTTTTTATTATTCAATCAAAAATTTAGTTACATATTAATCAATCTTTTTCATCTTTTTTTCATCGTACATAATTGTATCAAAGAGGTTTTGATATGCATTTTGTGTATCAGAACGAAGAAATTGTACATCTTGAATAATAACGTTAGATGATTGTGAAGAACCTCCAGACAAAAGTTCTTGGTCACATCCATTGTATGTATTACGAAGTAATACTCTGGACTTTGATGTGGATGGTTGTGGATTTTTCTAAAGCTTGTACATCATGATAAATTAAGTTTGGTGTGGCTATATTATATTTCTGTCCATCGCTAGTCCATAGCATTTTTATGCGATGACGCATTCATAGCAGGCTTACTATTTGCCTGGAACCTATTGTGCTTAATTTTTTTTATAGAATTTAAAATTTCGATCTGTAAGTCTATTTTCTCACTCTCGGTCATATCTTTAAAATATGGCACAAAAGATATAAAGAATTTATCATCTGGAGATGTGTGTGGTTCTGGCTTTTTTAATTCTTCAATTATTTGTGTTTCTATGTTTTCTAACTTTCTTGACGACATTGTTACTTTCTTAGACTTCTTTTTGTTCGGTGAACGATTTATATCTTCATCAATATATTCATCATCTGTTTTATCATTTGCTACAGAAATAATCTCTTGCCCAGCAATAAAACTGTCTGTGTTGCTAAGTGAATCTCTAGTATTTTCTTTTTGGCTATATTTCAACAAAAATTGTAGATGATGAGGATATACGTAAGTCTTTTTAGATCCCTGTCCGGACTTTGTTTTTAGGGATTTCAGAAAGGCATCCTTTATATTTACCCACTTAGTTGTAATTTTGTCCCCCTAAAACAAAGGAGAAATGGATTACTAAATACTTAATGTTCTGTTTCAGGTACCTGGCAACTGGTTCGACATTGACGGATATGTACTACAACTACAGAATTGGCGTTGCGACTCTCAGCCAAATAATACGTTACGTTTGTCAGAAAATATGGATTTTATTAAAAGATCGATATATTCCAAAACCCTCAAACGAGAACTGGAAAAAAATTGCATATAACTACAAAAAAAATGCTCATTTTCCTTTTTGCCTAGGAGCAATTGACGGGAAACATATCAGAGTAGAAAATTTTCCACATACAGGTGCATTGCATTATAATTACAAACTCCATTGTACTTATGGCTATATGTGATTCTGAGTACAAATTTATATATGTTGACACCGGAGCATTTGGAAAAGATTGTGATTCTGCCACTTATCAAAATACAACTTTTTGGAAACTGTTGAATAGTCATGATCTTGAAATACGCAACCCACAGGATCTGCCACCAGAAAACGTGAAAGTGCCATACATTTTTGTTGCTGATGCAGCTTTTCCAGAAAATGAGCAAATTTGAAAACCGTATGGTGGGCATAACCTGAGTGTGAAGCAACGAGTCTTCAATTACAGACTTTCGAGCGCGACAATACGTTGAATGTGCATTCGGAATCCTATGTAATAAATGGCGTATACTACACAGACCACTAAATGTGTCAAAAATGTTTAGTATGGACATAATCAACGCCTGTGTTATACTTCATAATATTGTCCGAGAGTACGATGGATATTCCGCAAAAGATTACCTAATTGCAAATAACCAACATGGTTTGATCAGTTTACCCTCAAGTAAAACAAAATCAACGCACAAATCAGTACGGGGTATCCGCACATGTTTTACAAATTATTTTACTTCCGATGACGGATCTCTATCCTGGCAACTACAAAAAATATAAAGTATACAATATGAATTATATTCTCTTAATTAATAAAAAAAATACATCTTACCAACTTCTTTCTTTTCTTTAGTAGATATTCATTTCATTCATTCACCAATTCATTATATCCTTCTTCCAAGAATCTGAATATTTCGTTCCACGCCCTTTGCTTAACAATTTTATCTTTATATTCCCCTAAAGATTTATCCCATAAGCATGGTCTCGCTTCCACAAGTTCCAGTAGAGTAACTATATCGTACTTTAATAACGCCATTGTTGCATATACCCAAAGCTGGGCAGAAAAGTTTAAGTTCAATTAAAAAAATGTTAACGGTCTTCTTAAGTTCCGTTGTTTAAATATAATTAAATACATCCTAATAAAAAACATTCCATTTGAAGCCTGATAACTACATTATATTTGTAGAAAATTTTAACAGTCTAACATTAGAAATAAAAATAATATCGATTTTTGATCCAGAACAGACCTTGATTTTCCATAGTACTGCGCCGCCGCGCCGGCGGCTGACTGCGCACGCACACTATTACATTTTTTTGTACGTACACACTACACTCTCAAAAATGCCGCGACGATTTGCTATGGAGCTTAGTATGCTACGACGACGGCACGGCAGATCTTTGACGTCCACGGCATACCGTTACCGTCGACGGCAAACTAAAAGCGTCTTCATATAATTTCATACATTTTGCTTCCCCATTTGATCGTGACGGTAAAAACGTGCCGTACCGTGCCGTGCGACGGCAAATTATAAAAGCGCCCAATAGCGACAAATTAACATTTTAATTGTGAAATGTCAGAGCGTTTTAGGCTTATTCACAGCCGACCAGGCGGTGACAGCCACCCTCTGGAAAATCACCATTGGACACGTGACAGCCAATCGCTCGTGTGACGAGCTTTTAATAGGTTATTATAATTTTCGTCTCGTCAACAAGTGCGTTAAATTGGTCGCACCGCGTAAAGAATACCTTGTACGAGGGTTCGAACGTTAGGGAATTGACGTAATAATTAACAGAGTATTTGATAAATACCTATCTTAGATATGTATATCAAACCATTACAATTATACTTTTAATTAGTTGTATTTACTATTTTAGACACTATTTTATTAACTTGACTTGTATGTTTGTAAAAAATCTTGCAAATCGAGTTTCACCCACTTCCACATTATATCGTATTTCACTTGAAATTTAGCAGACTGAATCTAAGTCTTAAAGTAAAGTACTGAAAGTAAGTTTGTTGTATGTGCTCGTAGTTCTTAAGAATAAACCATTTCAGAACTTTAATAGATTTTAGCTATTTACTAGTTACTAATTACAAACAAAAGTTACTAAAGCAGAAATGATAGAAAATTTGTTAATTATACTTTCCTTTAATTTCAGATAAATAATAGGATGTCTTCCCTTTTAAAGAACATAACAGCGATGGCAACTAAAGGAAAAGGGATGTTTAATGGAAATATGAAAATTACTTTTGAACCTCTGTTGAACAACATGCAATACAACTTAGACTACAAATTGATTGTGTACACAGTGTCGACGTTCTTTGTCGTACTCGGGTTATACTTCTTAACGAAGGATTGGAAAGGCGTCACTTCTGCTGAAGTGGGTTATGTCGGAGTGCCATCGTATTAAATCATTACATACAAAGCCTTTATGAACTGAGTAAGCGGCAAGTTAACCCAAAACTACGTTTTCAACGTAATTTAACCATAGTCATCCAGAGAGGCTGTTAAAACGAAAAGTCGACAGGGACCTGGATGTTCACCACATCATCAGTATAACGCATGTCATTCTAACTTAACACATTATCTCGAAAATAAAAATATTTTCTCAACAAAAATGTGTCCACAGATATTTATTAATCGTGTGCTCTATGCATAACAATATATGTAGCAACAAACTTCACCCTTACATTAAATAAAGCGCCGAATCTTTAAGCAGAAAATCAAGTATCGAAAAATATGCTAGTTGATTTTTATCTCTGCTTTTAATGCTAACTGAAGCCACACCGTATAAATAGCCGTTCTGCACTAACAGATCCCCGATTCTTACAGGACACCGGCCCACTTTTTTTACACATATGGTACCTTTATTAATCTTTACATTTGTACCTCTTTGCGTACAATTTCCTTTGCCTGCAAATTTTACTGGCTGCCGTGTTAGAGATCTGATGCTATACGTTGTAGGCCTGCCGATAATATACGCTTGTGTGCCCCATTCAAATTGTTGTTTAATCCCTATAACGTCTACACAATCGTCCATATTCATAAAAGTGTATAAAAGTACCAATTTGTTGGATGTGATACTTTCAAATATTACTTGTACAATTTCAACAGAAAACCCTTTTTTGCAGCGGGGTCTGAAAAAATTTACATCTAGGTTATACAAATACTATTTCATATTTACAGATTTTATTATACGGATAAATCGTTGAAACAAAATGTATCATACATATGTGATGTAAAATTTTATTGTATTAAGACAGGTCTAAATAGGATCATTCATTTATCTAAACACTGCTTGTATATCTAACCACTGTTACGATATCAGTTTTAACGTCCCACTGCAAAGCATTAACCTCCCCTTGCAATCACTATGTGGTTTCGTGCTATAATCCACCACGCGAATCCAGTATGGATTGGTGGAAACAATTGTTAGTATGTAAATTACTATAGGTACCCACTATTCTATGATATGCTATACCATACCATCAGCCTATCTCTCTCTACTGCTAGATATAGGTTTCTCCCAGGGCTTACCACCACACACGATCCTCGGCCCTTCTCATCCAACCACCACCGGCGAATTTCTTTAAGTCGTCGGTCCACCTGGCCGGGGGCGTCCCACACTACGCTTCCCGGTACATGGCCTCCATTCGAAGACTTGTCTACCCCATCGGTTAGACATGGGTCTTGCGGTAAATATGACCTGCCCACCACAAATATGAATGTCTTCGATTCCGATCTTATACCGCAAAGAAACTCCGAGCATGGCCCTCTCCATAGCTCACTGCGTGACCTTGAACTCGTGGATACCGGTAGAGGCCACGTTTCGCCACCATACGTCAACCGACAGGACTCGCTGATTGAAGACTTACCTTTATGTACTATAACTCTTATGATTTGACCATTTATCTTATGATTATTATTAGGAAAATAATATGTATATGAAATGGGAAAACACTAACTGATCTCTAGTTTCATTCGTTTTTTTCTTAGATTTTTAATCTTTAAAACAAAATTATTTAACTACGTATTAAAATTATCCTTACTCAGTATTACTTCCCACTCGTAATCGAATAGGTCCAGATTTAACGCAGATCTCATTAGTTAAAACAGAACTGGCCGTCAAAACCGCACCTAAACATAATAGTTGTTGTGTCGCAACAGAAGTTATTTTGGCAACATAACGATAATCTTCCATTTTCACAAGGGGACAATTACTATCACTGCTCTTAAAATTTTTATTGTAATCAAACCCTCTATAGTGTGTTACGAAATTTTGAATAACGCATGCCATTATTGCAACAAATATAGTTATCAATAATGCGATGATGCAAACCTTGCTTTCTTTTGTGCGATCGTCCCAAGGCACGTCAATAAAATTATGTTTAAACTTGCCGTCTTGTACATTATAGCTATCTGTAATTATTTTATTTACTTTATTATCTTCTAGTCTTTCTGTCATCTATTAAATTTACCTTCTAAAGACAATTATAAATAATAACCATGTTTCTATAATTAATGCTGAGACATATAAATATATGTATTATCTAGAGGGCTTCTTTATATGTAGGTACGTATATCGGGCCATGAATAAAATACATATATTTACATATACATATCTACAAAAGTAGATGTAATAAAAATTTTCGTTCATGACCACGATCGCAACCAATACCTAGTAGCCGTTGCGATCGCAGGATTTTTTTTCGGTATGGCTAAATTCTTAGGGCCCTAATAGTCTTTCAAGAGTCACCGTTGTCGCAGGAGATCAACGAAATCTGCCTATAGCAATCTCAAAGTACCATTCAATAACATTAACGTCGATTTATTAATAATTATTCTATTAAACTCTTTTTGAAAATCTGAGTTTATTATGTAAGATTAATTATGGTATTGGTCTACCTAAAATTAATCCATTAATAATAGAGACCATTTATCTAAAACAGTAGGTAGGTATCATTTTCGCATGTAAAAGGCAGATTCGCATTTGCACAAGGAGAGTTCCTGAACTCGAGTTTCTCCAACATCGGTCAAAAGCTAGTATAAAGAACTGTTTTCATCGTCTGATCAATGTTATCCCTGTTATCACAATGTGAACAGTTGTAGGCGAGAATTGTATATAAGTACAATAGTTTGATCGCATACGAGAATCGTATACAATATTCTCGCCCGAACCGTGCGGGAAACTTTCCTTGTGTGTATGAGCCTTAGGACTACTGAAGACAGTGTATACATATTGTGATATAATTTTACTATTCGTTTTTTTTCAATAGACTCAATAGAGATAGCTAGGTAAGTTTGCAGTTATAATTACTGATACAATAACATAACCTTTCGCAGCATACCTACGGTCCAAAAAGCAACGCGAATCGTCCATAAAGAAAATTGTCCAAAAAGCATTTCGCCCAATTCGTCTTTGGTGTTAAAAACTAAAGCTGTCACTCATATTTTATAATTTCAATTTTAGTGTTTATAATTATTATTAATATTATTAATTTATTTAATGTTACTTAAAACTAATGGAGGCGCTTTAAGCAAAAAGAGGATGGAGGCACCTAGCATTTGACCGACAGAGGTGGCGGCATTTGGAGAAGGTCGAGGTATTTTCATATGCATTCTCTTGAATTAAGAAGATATATGTTGGATATGACATTATTCAAATTATTTAATAATACTGTTGATTGCCCGAATCTGTGGAGTTTTACTTTAAGAGTAAAACTCTACCAGAACACCCACCCCGCTACTCAATCGGTCTATTTCAGACGTGAAAACACAGAACTAATCTAGGAAAACATTCCTCTGTATCTCGGATATTAGAACAAATTTTATAATATTATAATAAATATTATATATTTTATAATAATATTATACAATAATATATAATATTATAATAAATTGTATAAATTAAACAAAAAACTTATTCAAATTGCTGGCGTACCTCTTACGATTTTTCTTTTTTCATAGCTTTTTTTTTTAATATAATAACTATTTTTATTTTTTCTAAATTAACTCATTTTTTCAAATATAAATAGATACTAATTTTATTTTGGCCTGCTATGAATGTAATTTGAATCGCATGTAGTGATAAGTATAATCTATATGTAGGGGAACAATTACAATATAATGTACAATAACTACTACTTTTCATATGTCTACTTGTTTATTGTTACATCGGTTATACAAATTAAATAAATAAATAAACATAATAAGATCAGCGGTGAGCTAGTAAAAATTGATTCAAAAAAGGCTAGCTAGCTCATTTTTATATCTTACTCGTGAGCTACTTCATCTCTACACAACACCAGTGGAGTTGCGAGTACGCTGCGGCCAACCTATTCACAGCTTTCTTGCATAACCACATGTTGTAGCTCAGCTGTTGACAGTTCATTACACAACATTCAGATTCGATATTTTGTAAAGTACGAATAATTTGTCAATAAGTACGAATGCCCCACATTTCGAATACAAGAGGGAATACCGGTCCTTGGGCGGAGCCAACTGATCCTGAGGGTATACCGCTTTAATAAATAAAACCTTCTATGTATAGGTTTTTAAATATATGTTTAGATATTAATTTTTCATTTTTTTATTTAAGCAGTGATTAGCGCGAACAAAACCGCGCCCTTGGACAGAGTCAACTGATTCTGAGACCACACACACCGCTTTAAATTTTTAAATATTAAATGTTTAAATATGTTTTCCAATATTCTTATTCTTCTTATAAAAATGTAAAACAATTTTTCCCTGGTAATATTCACGCCGAGATTAGCTTGTTAAACGATTTCATCCTTCTTACGATCCTTTATTTTATATGGTATATTGGATCCTAGCTCCTTTACTATCCTAGCCACAAAAATAATGTTTTATTTGACACACGATTTTTTCTCCGTTACGGAGATTATATTGAAAATGAATAAATTTTAACATATGTGGTAGGTTTTTCTAAACTTTATTTTTCTCCCTTAGTTTCAAAACTGAATAAAAGTAATATCTTGACAAAAGGACTTTTTGACGGGAACACGAGAAGTTAAGTTTTAATTTAATTATAGTAAAAAAATATATTTCTGGTTTAATATTTATAGTGTATTAAACGTCAAAGTGACAAGTAACTAGTGTTGTCAGATCCGTTTTTCCAAATATAATGGAAAAAAAGCGGGACTGGGTCGAAAAAATCGGGACGTAGAAAAAATGCAAAACAATGGTTACAATCCCTTACTTCAAAATCACAGACTTTAATGAGATCAATCAAACCTTAAGATTTACTACTATATCTGTTCCAGAACTTTATTTTCTCGATGACAGTTCTAATTTGATAGTTGTAGTGTTGTGACCAAATAAGTAATGATATCGATCGCATATATTTATTATATTTTGAACAAAGACAAATACAACAAAAACATTCAAATATATTTTTTCAAGGTGGGAACACTCAATGACCCACCGGCATTTTGTGTTTGTTTTAATCTGTCACTCGCAACAAGACGGTCGTGCTAGTCACTACATTTCTGTTCGCTGAGTTTTTTCACATTATCCATACGTTACGTTGTGTATTTTGTGTTCCTCCGTGTTGATTGCTGCCCAGCTGTCAAATATCAAAATGCCGAAAGAATCTGTTCTGAAAAGGCAGGCGAGAGAACTGGTGATCAAGGTTCGTAATTACAGAGTATCAAAATGGTGGCCCGCTATTACCACTGTCGCAAGTGCGAGAGCGTGTTGCGGCCGCATTAGGAATTAGTGGACCTACTGTTTCAAAAATTACTACCGAAGCTTACGGTACAAGCGGCATGTAGGAAAATAAGCTTCGTACGCCGAAGAAAAAACGCCAACCACGTCGTGTGACATCGGTTGACAACTTCGACGCTGACGCTATTCGCCGTCATATATATGACTATTACTTGCGCAAAGAAATTCCAACACTTAAAAAACTTGTTGTTTCTTTACGTGAATGTGGTTTGTTCCATCGTCCATCGCCAAAAATCGTCATTAAGCTTGGTTTTGAAAGAAATTGGATTTTGTTATAAAAAATCGGACAAACGTAAAATATTGATGGAGCGTCACGACGTTGCTATGGCTCGCTGCGAATTTTTGAGCGAAGCCAAAAAGATATCAGATTGGTCAAATGTTATTTTCACTGACGAGACTTGGTTAAATGCAAACCACACAGTATCTAAGAACTGGACTGACGACACCGTCGCTTCCACTAGTTCAGTGCCAATGGGAAAAGGTGAACGCCTCATCATATGCCATGCAAGGTCTACGAAAGGATTCATGTCAGATGCTTTACTGGCCTTTAAATCCAAGAAAACAGTGGACTACCACGAAGAAATGAACGCGGAGATTTACGAAGGATGGTTTAAAGAAATGGTGCAATCTCTGGAAGAACATTATTAGGTATTACTTACTACTCATACTATCTAGATAAACAATTATTAAATTTATCTTATTATATTCAACAAAAATATATTATTATTTGCAAAAGGAAGTTGCAATGTAAGGAATCAACGATATTAAATTATTTAACGTTACATAAATATAAATTATTTTTTATAGAACATATTTTGATCTTGATTTTGCCGCTTGTTACTCCCCCCCCCCCAATCCCCGCGCGGTACATCATTCGCCGCCCGCTCGCCTCGTGCACTTCCTTCGCTGGCCGATTCTTTTATTTTTTTTAAAGTACCTACGCGCCAAATTGGCTACTTAGATAAAAAAAGCGGGATTGTGGGCATCCCGCTCAGGGTGCTAACGGGTCGAGCCCTGAGAGAACAAAAAAAGGGACGTCCCGCCGGAAGCGGGACACCTGGCAACACTACAAGTAACATTACATTAAATAGATAATGTTTGTGATAATTTGATAAAATAAAAGCGTGAGACTGCATTTTTCGTGTTCTTCCTAGGCAGGGCCGTCTTAAGTCTATTCTGCGCCGGGGTGCGGGAGTGTATCCTAAGACAGTCAAACATCCTATTGTGTATCCTATGACAGTCAAATATCCTATTGTGTATCCTATGACAGTCAAATATCCTATTGTGTATCCTATGACAGTCAAATATCCTATTGTGTAATTGTTTACTATAGCGTTATATTTTTTCATTACCTTTAAAAGGTGAGCGCCCGGGGTGCACCACACCCCTTGCACCCCCTGGTAAAGACGGCCCTGTTCCTAGGAGTCCAATTCTGTCCTCCCTCAGTAAATCTACTATTATTTTGTCAAGCGACTCTGAGGTCGGGACTGGATAATGACGTGTAAAAACAATATTCTGTTTTATTATTTGCTACGAGTGTGCACCAATAGCTACGCCAGGGTTCAAATGAATTATATAAAAAAAAAAAACTTGACTAGTGGTGAATCAAGACTTCTCGGAGTATTTTAACTCACTTAATCCTGCTCCCCGCTTGCGGATCCGACTCCTCTTAGTTACTCCTTAACTCTTTTGATTCACCTACTTAATCGCCTTCCGAGAGTATTTCATTCTCTTTTCCTAACGGTTGTTGCATAAGCAAAAAAAAAGGTCATGCCATCATTGCGTCTCCATTTTGAGCCCCGTACAAGTGCCGATGCGCGATTATACTCACAATCATGATTGGAGCCGCTGGAATCGGAATGAATAACAATTCGATGGAACAATTAAGGGATTCATTCTGCTTGGCTCGCGGATTCAAGTCTTTTGATTTGTGGCGTCGAGAGCCGACCTCTTTGGTCGAGCTCCTAATTTGATTTATTTAATTGTTTTTAAGAGTGTTCTTTTTATAAGTTTTACTTTTGTTATTTTTGATATGTCCTGTCAACAATTTTTCTTTTACATACACATTGTCACTAGACTAGAAGAAAGTTCCTACAATATTCATTTACAATGTTTTAATTTTAATGTATGTAATTTTATCAAGCTTTTTCCCAACGCTACAAACGTTGTACTGTACGTTGGTTAAATAAATATTCACATTCCGAAGATCCTAGTTTCTACTCAAGGTAGCTCAGTAAACACACGCACAAATAATTGGAGAGCATTCCTCCAAATTGGTGACCCCGACGTGATGATGAGCAGCAGGAGAGCTTCCTCCTAATTGAGAGCTTCCTCCGACAGGAGAGCTTCCTCTAACTGGAGAGCTTTCTCCAAATTGGTGACCCCGACGTGATGATGAGCAGCAGGAGAGTTTCCTCCTAATTGAGAGCTTCCTCCGACAGGAGAGCTTCCTCTAACTGGAGAGCTTCCTCCAAATTGGTGACTCGTGATGTGAACAGTTGAGAGGAATTGGAAGGATCACTACTACGGAATATCTGGGAATTCTTTTTTATTCTCTAGCGCTCTACCAAGGTATCGAATTTAAATACATTTCGTGACTGCAAATTATTGCAAGAATCATCCGGATGAAGATTTAGCCGCATTTTCACATGGATTCATAATTAATAACAATATACTTTTTCTTTCTTTTGGTGTGTGATTGTGTTTTGTCATTTACTTTTTTACATAAAACTTTTGGTTTTTTTTTTTTACAAGACATTAATTAAGATTTTTTTTTATTAGATGTTTTTACGGTGCCACACCACCACGCGTAATTATGAGCGAAAGCTAGGCTGAATTCGCAGAAGTGCCAGGCGGCAGGGCAATGGCGAACCGCCGAACTCCATCACTCATTATCTTAACGATTTAGTAGCAGCTAATGTTTCAAAAATTAAAATTTTTGATTTAGTTGCATTAAATTTGAATCTGGGTTTGAAACGCGATTTTAAGTGGAATTTCGTTGTAGCCGACATTGAGTCTAGTACATATTATTGGCACGAATGTGACCATGGTGATATACCAACTGGTCGAGTTCGTCCTTTTCTTACAGCTCTTTTTCGTCGAGCGGCGTTTAAGCTGATAGGGAGACTTCGTGACGGGAAGACAGGTCTGTCATCCCTCGCGGAACTCCAGCCTGCTACCCAACCTAGCGTTAAGGTTGTAGCTTTTCCAGTTTCACAGTACGCTGCGTCGCTACAGAATTTTTCCACCATTACGCGCCCTCATTTGCAATTCAGGAGCTGAAGCATACTACCAAGCAAGTCCGGCTCAATCAAATCAACTTTCATTCATTAGTCAATTTACTAGGGACATAGTTCATATTAAAGTTGTTGACAATGTTGTTGCAGGTTCCTTTCTCGTGTAGAGGCAATTTTCCTTGAAGAGGAGTTGGCGCATGCTCGAGTTAATTCTTCATTGAAGTTAGAGGATGTTTTATTCCTGGCACGAATGTGACTATGGTGATACACCAACTAGTCGAGTTCGTCCTTTTTTCGTCGAGCTGCGTTTTTAACAATGTCATAATCTCAGCCACCCTAGCGCGCGAGCTTCCGTTCGTTTGGTGACTGAGAGGTTTATGTGGCCTATCGTTAATGCTGATTGTCATAAACGCTCGCGATCTTGTGTAGTAAGGTGACATTAAAGCTTTCTTTTTCTGCCGAGGTTCTATATGACGAATCACTTCGTTTACCCGGAGAATTTCAGCTCCAGATATTTTGAGGAACCCTAGTTATGTAGTAGATTTTGTTACCGATTCAAGAAGCCATTTGGATGCATTGTGTCCAGTTTCTGCTTCGCGTCATACGCGTCCGTCAATTACTTAGCGACGGCATCGCATGTATGGTTGAGGGACGACACCGTTCGTCGTCCGCCGTTTTCATGTTCTGATGGCTGAATTGCCGCCATCGCTTTCGCCTTCGCCCTTGCCCGCTCCTACAGTAACTAAATCCGGTAGAAAGGTACGATTAGGGACATTTTGGATTTATAGTAAAATTTTTTAACGTATATCCTTAGTCCTTCGAGGGGTTTTCCTTCTGCGTAGGGGGGTGATGTGGCGTCGAGAGCCGACCTCTTTGGTCGAGCTCCTAATTTGATTTATTTAATTGTTTTTAAGAGTGTTCTTTTTATAAGTTTTACTTTTGTTATTTTTGATATGTCCTGTCAACAATTTTTCTTTTACATACACATTGTCACTAGACTAGAAGAAAGTTCCTACAATATTCATTTACAATGTTTTAATTTTAATGTATGTAATTTTATCAAGCTTTTTCCCAACGCTACAAACGTTGTACTGTACGTTGGTTAAATAAATATTCACATTCCGAAGATCCTAGTTTCTACTCAAGGTAGCTCAGTAAACACACGCACAAATAATTGGAGAGCATTCCTCCAAAGATTCATTAACTCCGGAGTTATGCATCACTAATCTTGACAGTTTATTTATATTGACATTTGATAGTTGTAAATTGTCAGCTTACTGCGAAAAACTTGTCATTAAATAATTTTATAAACAAATAAATACATAATAAATGTAATTTATTAGTAACAACGAAACAAAATGCCAACTGTAATATTAATAGACGTGTCCCTGTCGATGTCTCGACCGGTGCCGACTTCAGACACAAACGAAACCCAAACTCGGTTCACTATAGCCACGGCAACTATAAATTCGTTTTTAGATTATTTGACTATTCACGCCAAACTGGAATACGTCGCTTTAGTCTCCTTTTCATCTTCTTATGAAGGTAAATTTCTGTACCTAATATTATTCTTATAAGATAAAAGTTTATCAAATATTTACGGCTTATATTTATTAGATATTTATATTTACTACATTGTAAGCATGTATAACTGACCCACAGGGTGCAGGTCACACATTAAAATTGTACCTTCTTTGTCAACTAAAAATTCCATACTGTAACTTTTACCATCATCATTGTATATTGACATTATATTATTTCAGTGTCAGTGAATTTCACCAGAGACTTTGACAGCATCAAAACAAAGCTACTTCAATTAGAGGAAGGTGATAAGACATGCATAGAAACAGCGTTGCTTGGAGTCAATCAACTCATATTGAATGAGTGGGGCTACCAAACTCCTGTGCAGATTATACTGGTATGAAATTAAATTATGCACAGTCATAAAATATCAAATCAAAATTGATCCAGTTATTTACTAGAAAATGAATGTTTATGAAGCATTTGCAAGCAGACGACTACCTCTACTACCAGGATTAAGAAAATCCTGTTAGTAGAGGTCTTTAACTACTGAATGATCTCTCCCAAGACACCACCAAATATAGCCTTTGCCTCTTCTCATTCAGACATTACGGGCTATTGATTGATACAATTGATATTATATCTCATACTTATGCCTATCACTTATCACATGTGTGAATATTGTATATATTATGGAAACATTTTTTTTACATTCTAAAATATATATATTAATTGTAGATTTTTTATGAGGCTATCTTGTTCAAGATCATGCACATTGTTGCAGGTGACAGATGGCAGTTGTGGGGTAGGCTCTATTGGTAGAAACCGCATCATTCAGGCTTTGCCTTTGCCTCCCACTTTCCCAGCCAGGATACATGTAATACCTATTGTGTCACCACATGATCCCTGTCTGCAACATGGTAAGCCGAAATTACTAATAATTTCTTATATTTGTTTAAATAGATATCCATTCATTGGTCCATAGTCCAATACATTGATGGATTTCTTCACTGGCATAGCTATGGTACCCTATGCGCGGGAGGGGGCAAGAGCCCCCCCCCCCCCCCCCCCACATAAATAATAAGAAAATTGTTTTCTTATGGTTTTCCCTCCCTGAATAAAACTATGCCTTACTAACTTTGCCTGACTATGCCTTTGACTGTATGCATTCACCTTTTAACTTCTCTTATTCCATAAAAGTATTTTTATGAAGAAAAGTGGCTATAGTAGAAATATATCATAATCCACTACATTATGATGTGTTGGTATTTTTAGACAATTTATTCTTTGTCTAATCACATCACTCAATACTCATTTCTTTATTAGTTACTGACTGCAGATGGTTCATTTAATTAACCCGTTTATCAACTCAAAAAATATCAAATACATGTAAGGTACTAAATGTACCTATAGCAACAGGTGTTGCTGACTATGTACAAGACAAGTTTTACTAATTCTTTTTTCTAATAATATTAAAACATGTACTTTTCCAGCAATGCCTCTTTATCAGAAAATAGTAGATCTAGCTAGCAATACGACAAATAATTCAGCTGGCACCATCACACGTGGTGCTATCTACTGTCCAGATCAACTCTCAGTGCCTGGTGTAAGTCTCAGATTTGGAACTATTTGTTAAATATTTATTTATGTTTACAAATGATAGCATTGTAAACTTTACTTTTCCGTAAAGTTACCAATTTATGCAAGTTTCAAATATATTTCGATATTCTTACAAAATATAATGTGAACCAGAGAATTGTTGTGGACTCTCGTGCTAAAAGTAGGTGCCATCTTGCCGTCGATATAAAACGTCAGTTCAAAAAGGATGGCCGCAACTCAAACGTCGCAAACTTGCGATCTTGCGACAAAATAAATTCAATACTCTCTTTCTAATTGGTTGTAAAAAAGATTTTTTTCAAAGAAGAAACCTTCCTCGAGCGCCAGTCTAAATGATTAAAGTGCCATTGCACTCGAGAGTCAATTAAATAATGTCATGTTAAATAATGTGCGAGTCAACATTATTTAAAATCCCAGTAATTTTGAACGAAACGTCATGAGATTAATAATATTACTGATTGTATTATAGTCACATATTTCTCTGATTATATAAGGCTTATATAACTATCTATTTGAACTGTTATTAAGTGCAACATTTTTCATCTTAGAAACTAGAATTTTATCTGACTACGGGAAAATTTCAATCATATGTATGTTTGAAATAAGGACCAGGTTTCAAATCCATATATCTGGGACTCTTTGCCCGGGTTTGATGATTTTACAAATGGTAGCCCTACCTTCACTTATAGGTTATAGCAGCAATGACGCGTCTATGCGAGCAACAATACCAAGAGTTCTGGTGCTCTCTCAAATGTGGACAGTTGGAAGCCCGTGTTCAGTTATTCCCTCCACCACAGCCCGCCTCTCATGAAGGCTTAGCTTCCAGTTACACTCTAGCCCACCAACTGCACATTATTGGATTCTTGCAGCAGCAAGAATTAGGTATGTTCTAGACTTGAACTTCAGTTGGAAATCTTTTCCTCCCAAGGCCATAAATAAAGCAAGAACCACCCTTAAAGAACATAATTAGGTTCTAATTATACTTTTTTCCGATCAATAATTGATTAAAAAGAGAGTTTTTTCGTGTATAATTTCTCCAGACTAACTGTGACTAACTGTGTTGTAAAAGTACAATTGAACATTGCTATGTCCTTCAATTGTAAGGTTTGAAACCTTTGCAACTTACTGCCTATCAATCTAATGAACAATAATACCTTTTGGATGTTTTTTAAAAACCTTTTAAATACCTTCTCAATTTACATTCATCTCATCTGCATATGTTCGTGATCTGCATAGGTCATTGGTGATAATGTTCAAATGATCTCATGATATGGTCATGAATATAATATTATTACATGTAGTAACTATTTCTGAAGATTCTTAATCAATAGTGTGTGTTAGAATAGAATTAGCACATACTGTTCCTTATTACAATTATCTTCCTTGAATGTTAAAAAATAAATTTTAATTTCTTTTGCAACATTTTAATTTCTGCTTTCAGGTACACCTATAGCAATAAGCAAACATCTAGTGATACCACAAGCTCAAATAGGGGGTAATCCTGCTAATAGAGAAAATTACGGATCCAAAACACCCACAAAGGTATGCTTTACACAGTAGTCTTACATAATGATAACATTACTGAAAGTGTTTTAGATGTAAAGCTATATTATTTCTGTCAGGAAGGTTCAAGTACCGATAGTTCCACGAATGAGGAAGACATGTCAGATCCTAGCAAAGTGCCAAACTTCTGCGTTTTGCTTCACGGAGCACTCAAGGTATTGTGAAATTTTACTCTTTGAGCAGGGGTTTTAGAAACCTTAAAATGTGAATCTATCATTATAATATGATCCCGCTTTTTTTTTCGAAAAATATCTGTTTGCTGTGATAATTGAGTACTTAATAGTTAAGAAAGTGATTAGTAATCATTAGTGTTTGAACTTGAAGTTTGGTCTAGTAGTTGTTCTAAACTTCATTTCTGTGAAACTCAAATGTGTTTATTTATTAAAGATCACCAACAGAGCATACATCATGTAAATGAAAGGGTTACATGCAACATTGTTAATTATATAATTATCACTCTACTTAAAGGCAACGACAACGTGATTGAACATAAAAAGTAAACAGCCAAAAAAGAATTAAAATTGAAATCACAATTGAAAATTAAAATTGTGTATATAATAAAAAGAAGTTATAAAGAAAGGGTCATAGTGCTTACTAAAATAAATCGCCTAATTTTATTTAGACTGTCAGCAAACAAATCAACCTCCTGCTTTCATCGTTACCTTGTTTCATCGGGCGATTTATCGTTGAAAATTGCCCACGACTCGTCCTAGCTGTTTTCTCCACAAAGGGCAAATACTTCCCTCGTCTAGGAGCCCGCGTCGGTGCACGAAGATTTAAAAGTGATAAAAGCATAGATGAATCCGTAGCACCCCTCAACAGCTTGCAGAGAAACATGGTATCTAGCAGCAGTCTACGATTCCCAAGAGAGCATATCTTATAATATTTTAACCTAGTTGCGTAGCAGGTTTCTCGGCCATATTGTAGCCATAAGATAAATGCCATCGAAACCGTCTCTGTACTGATTCTTTCAGTCGATCCTATACAACTTCTTTAAACTACTGGGCGCCTGGTTGCATTTCGCAGCTGCATCGTGTGTTCGACGCCTTGTAACACGTAACAAGGCTCAATCTTAGGCCCAGTAAAAAAAGCATACTAAGCGGAAGTACCTGGTACATTAATAACTAGCAAGTTATGACGATTCAATATACACGCACCAGCATGTATATTGAATCTGTCATACTTATCGTCTCGTGAGCGCCAGTTGAAAATCACAAAAGGGAAGTGTTAAGTCACCAAGAATTAATTTGCTTACACCTCAATAGAGGGCGCTGTGCACTCTAGACTAGATCACGGTGTTAAGATGCGCCGCCAAAACATGACCTGTCGTGAATGTATATTATTAAAAGTCTATGTCCTGAGCAAGGTGTTTTCTTTGGAACTTCCATAAATACCTTGCGACTCCTCGGGGCTTTTTGGGAAATCTGTACATGGTCATTCGAGTCGGATGACTGGCGCGCTTGGATTGCACAGTGGTCACTGAGACCATTGAACCCGTACTCGTGAGAAGATCGCTGCAGCGGCGTGAGTACGTGGTAGGATTGGCGTGTTTACCAAGTGTAGTGTTGTGACATGTGTTAGTGTTGTGATGTGTTAGTGTTGGACCAGGAAGTATACCAAGTAATAAAACTGTGAGTACTCTTTATTTATTGACTTAGTTAAAATTCAAGAAATTTAGGACTTAGAATAATTTCTTTAAAAGTGAACAGACGGGGAATCCGTGCCGGTTTTCCTACAGAATTAATGCGCAAACACTTAGAAAAATTTGAGAAAAAAGTCCATCAACTTAGAATATTTTGCAATATTAAGAAACTTATATTTTTTCTGTTATTGGGCACAATCATTACTTATGAAAATTACAACTATTACTGCAACTAAGGAGATTTAAATTACACATAAAGTTATTAGACTCCAAGATGGAAACATACATTAAGGTTCAAGAAGATACAAAATTAAAAATTGAAAAAGCCAGAGTTAATTTTAAAAAATCTCCCAAGGAAAGAATAACGCAATCGTACGTGGAGACTCGGCTGGAAACACTAGAAAACTATTGGACTTCTTACCGTGACACACATAAAATGATTGTTTCCGAATTTGATAGCAGGGAATTGATGAAGTCTAGTTATTACACGTCTGATGCATATGAAGAAGCGGAAGAACTATATACAGATTATAAGACGGAATTGAAAGGATGCATGCTTAAGTTTAAGACCGATTCTATGTCTGTAGCATTGTCTGATTCTAAAGTTAATGTATCAAACGTTGGCCAATCCTATGGTGTTAAGTTACCTCAAATTTCGATCCCTGGTTTTAGTGGAAATTATACCGAATGGACTAGTTTTCGGGATTTATTTATATCGTTGATTCACAACAACAAAGGATTGGACGACGTTCAACGGCTACACTACCTTAAGGGTTATTTGTCAGGTGAAGCCGAGCAACTTTTGCGACATATTCCTCTTACGGCCGCTAATTATATGTTAAGTTGGGAACAATTAGAACAACGTTATAATAACAAAAGGCATTTAGCTAATTGTACTTTTAAACGATTCATGAATCAAAGGAACATACAGTCCGAATCTTCTAGTGCAATAAAAGAATTATTAGATACAAGTAATGAATGTTTAAACGCCATTAAAAATTTAAATATAGATATCTCTTCTTGGGATATAATTATAATTTATATTCTAAGTTTAAAGCTTGATACAGAGTCTAGAAAACTATGGGAAATTCAAGTTTGTAAAGTTAAGGAAGAATTACCTAAGTTAAGCGAATTTTTAGAGTTCTTAGATCAGCGCTTCAGGTCACTTGAATTTTTAGATAATAAAATTAATAAGCCAATTAATAGTACTCGCATTTCAAGGGTAATGCATGTTACCTCAGTTGCCACTTGCAATTATTGTTCTGAAAATCATAAATTAATCAATTGCAAGAGATTTGCTAAAGAAGACGTTGACGTACGTCGTGACTTTGTCCGAACTAATAGGTTATGCTTCAATTGTCTTGGTCCAAATCACTCGGTATTATCATGTCGTCAGTCAGCCACTTGTCGTATTTGTAGAAAGAGACACCACTCTCTTATCCACCCAAAATCAGTTCCTGGAAGTGACAACACTTATAGTGTTCAGAAGGTAGATGGTGCGGATCATTCTTCAACTCCACCATCAACATCACAGGACAAACCGTCAAATATTGTATCCTGTTTCTCCAATGTGAACAGCCAAGTATTATTGGCCACTGCTTTAATAAAGGTAGAAGCGAGAACGGGTACTTTCCTATTGAGATCTCTATTAGACCAGGGATCTCAAGCATCTTTTATAACCGAATCAGCGGTTCAGATGCTTGGTCTGAAAAAGATACCGAACAAGAGCTCTATTTCAGGACTTGGCAGTGACCAGAGTGCAACATTGCAGTCAAAATGGTTTGTAACCATCAAGGTTCAGTCACGCCACGATCCCAACTTTATAGTTGATGTCAAGGCTCATGTTCTTAACAAGATAACGTCACTTCTTCCTGAAAGGAAGACAGTTATCAAGGCTTGGTCAGCACAAATTGCGGATTTGAAATTGGCCGATCCTTTGTTTGGGGTACCAAACAAAATTGATATTCTTCTAGGTGCAGAAGTATATTGTCAGATTTTAGCGGAAGGAGTTATCAACGGTCCACCTGGATGTCCTATAGCACAAAATACCAAACTAGGTTGGATCCTCTCTGGCAGTATACATTCACCACGGAACCATAGTACACTGCAACAAGAAAACATGGTTAGCATGCACACGCTAATATCTACTGAAGATCTCTTGAAGAAGTTCTGGGAGATAGAGGAGCCTCCTTCTAAGGGCAAGAAGCTTTTATCAGAGGAAGAGCAGTCCTGCGAAGATTTATTTACAAAAACTTTCAAAAGAGATTCGTCAGGGCGCTATGAAGTAAGGTTACCTTTTAAGACAAGTAATCCAGAGTGTCAGTATGGAAATTCCTTCGACATTGCTCGGAAACGGTTTTATTTATTAGAAAAAAGGTTGCATAACAATCCTAAACTTAGGATTCAATATTCGGATGTTATTGAAGAATATTTATCACTGGGACACATGGAGGTAGTTCCAGAAACAGAGATAGCCAAATCTACTGCCGTCTATCTACCACACCATGCGGTAGTTAGAAACGATAAAACCACAACCAAGGTTAGGGTTGTATTCGACGCATCATGTTCCCTAAATAATGGAACATCATTAAATAAGGACATGATGGTTGGCCCAACTCTTCAACCTGATTTGAGGCATATTATCATACGTTGGAGATGTTATCCTATATGCCTTGTTGCCGACATCGTGAAGATGTATAGGCAAGTAAAGGTTTCTGAGGCAGATGTTGATTTTCAACGTCTTTTGTGGCGTAGTGACTCAAATTCAGAACTTCAACATCTAAGGTTGTTACGTGTTACATTTGGTACAACCTCAGCACCTTACTTGGCAGTACGAGCTCTGCAACAGCTAGCGTATGATGAAGGTGATAAATATCCCTTAGCAGCTGACAGAGTTTTAAGGGAGTTCTATATGGATGACCTCATGTCAGGCTGCGAAAGTGTTGAAGAAGGGATGCATGTATATCAGCAGATGAACGAACTTCTTAGTCACGGTGGTTTTGAGCTGCAGAAGTGGTCGTGCAGTAACACTGATTTACGGCAAAAAATAGAGGAAGGCAAACAAGAAAAAAGGGAAAGCTTAGAAATTAAATTAGATACGGTTATAAAAATTCTAGGATTAACGTGGAACCGATCTACTGACGAATTTCAATACACTGTCCAACTTCCTCCGTTTGAACCGCCTGTGACTAAACGTAAGGTGATTTCGGATATTGGAAGATTGTTTGATCCACTCGGTTGGATTGGGCCGGTTATAACAACTGCCAAAACCTTTATTCAGAGAATATGGCTCGCTGGTGTAGGGTGGGATGATGAGATACCATCTGACATACTTAAGGATTGGATTTCATATCGCAAGGATCTTGTTCATCTCACTAGTTATCGCCTACCAAGGTGGATGGGGACAAGCAAAGACGATATTCACATGGAACTACAAGGGTTTTCTGATGCGTCTAACGCAGCGTACGCAGCCGTTGTCTACGTTAGGACAGTAAGCGGTAACGGTGAAGTTCATGTGAATTTGGTCGCCTCTAGATCGAGGATTGCTCCTGTAAAGCAGGTGTCAATACCTCGTTTGGAGCTATGTGGAGCTGTTTTATTAGCGAAACTACTCAAAGAAACATCCGAAGTATTGGCTGTTCCAAAGGGAGACATTCACGCTTGGACTGACTCTAGCGTCGTTCTTGCTTGGTTGAGTAGTCATCCAAGCAAGTGGAAGACCTTCGTGGCAAACAGGGTCTCCGAGATACTGACTATAACAGACAACAGCCAATGGTCGCACGTCAAGTCTGAAGATAATCCAGCAGATTGTGCATCGCGGGGTACAAGCCCCGGTGACATTTCTGAAATTGAAATATGGAGAAAGGGCCCTAAGTGGCTACAAGAAAATACAGTCCATTACAGCAAAGGAAAATTTAAGAAGACAGATTTAGAAGAGAAGAAAAGTAAAGTTTTATGTCACATTGCTACTGAGGGTATAGATACAATTTCAAGGTTTTTCAAACGTAAAAAAAACGTAAGAGTTATTTCATATTGTAGAAGGTTTCTGAATATAACTGACAAGCATATTGGTACGGACAATCTCACGCGCGTTGTTTCGTTAAATTGTAAGGGATCAATAATCAAAAGACCTGTATCAAGGCTTATTACTTTACCGGTGACAACTTAAGATTTAAGATATTAATGTGTATTCAATTTGATGGTTAATGTTAAATATGGTTAAGTTTATTTTAATTTACAATTTTTGTATTTTTTCTTAGGTAGCAGCTTCACTGTTGTCATGGTGGGCGGATTGATTCATGTATAGTGTATAATTTGATTGTATTGTATGGACGCTCTGTCCATGGTGGGCGGAATGTTAAGTCACCAAGAATTAATTTGCTTACACCTCAATAGAGGGCGCTGTGCACTCTAGACTAGATCACGGTGTTAAGATGCGCCGCCAAAACATGACCTGTCGTGAATGTATATTATTAAAAGTCTATGTCCTGAGCAAGGTGTTTTCTTTGGAACTTCCATAAATACCTTGCGACTCCTCGGGGCTTTTTGGGAAATCTGTACAGGAAGTGAGTAGTTCCCCTCGTTTCCTCCTCGCTTCCTCGCGGGGAAAACACGTAAACGAAACTACTGGCGTACTAATAAAACCCGTGCTTCTGATTTGCAAAATTTGAATACACGCGCCGGTAGCACGCATTTGCATGGTACTGGTATGATTTTGTGCGAGTAACATGCTAGTGTGCGATTCTTAGAACTTGTCCAGATGAGACGTAAAACGCGCGTCCATATTGCGCGTTCAACGCGAGAGCATTTAGAATACGAATCAGTCGCTTTTCGATATGAATACGTCCTATGGACAATATGGACGCAACAAGGCCTCTAGTATCTGTAGTCGTACGCCTACACGCGTACAGTCTGGCGAATTGCACGCGTTGCATGTGGACGGAATGTATTGATGCTTAGTATCTCGTCAACGCGCGTGTCCATACACACGAGTCGTTACAAGCTCTTAAGTTTGTTGGTGTGTTCATAGGCGCCGACTCCATGGGGCCTGAGGGAGCCCGAGCCCCCTCAAAAATTCGAGTTTTCGGGGTTCTAATGTTGATCATATGACTCTAAAATACTTAAAAAAACTTTAAAACTCACTAATTTTCATCTAAAATTTAGAAAATTTCCCGGGGCAGGACCCCGGTATGGGCCCCCCCAATATTTTTTATAAGTCGGCGCCCCTGGGTGTGTTGTGCACAGGTGGAAGGCATGGCGGCAATAGTGCAAGTAGGCGGCGAGTGGTGGGGCACGCTGAGCGCGTGGTGCGAGGCATCGCGCGCGCGCCGCTCGTGTCTGCTGCTCAGCGTGCTGCGGCCCGGCACCTCCGCCGCGCCCTGGCTCGGTCCGCTCGACCAGCTCGGGCCGACCGCCGACAATGCGTCGCCAGGTCAGATACCACGTATTATACCCGCGCTTGCTCCTTGCATTTAGTGCCAAGTGTCTTCGCCTATGCTGTTGTAAGGGGTTTATTGTAAATCTTGTCACCAGCATTTTAATACCTAATTAATACCTGTATACAAAAAATAATACCTTAAAGTGTTTAAAGAATCCAGCAAAAATACTGGTCCTTCAGCAAAAATATTGAATTAAAATGTATTATCCCTTACCACAAAAACAAACATACTTTTAAAACTACGTGACTTTATTAAATTCTTAACCTATTAAAATTAGTAGATACTTCTTAAAACATTATTTTGAAGCATGTCTATCCTTTATGGTAAGGGGCATGATATTTTGGTATGTACGATATAATGCATATGCACACTATCAACGGTTTTGAGATTTTTAAACAATTCGATGTGCAAATCAAGGCTCGAAACCGATTTCTTTACCAATATGTACTTTTTAAAGTAAGATCGTATTTTTTTCGGTTTCTGGAACAAAATTTGAAACTCACTCTAATAGGATGATATTTATGTTCAACATCATGGTAAATGAGCTTTAGTTGAATAAATTCTGAACTTGACAGATAATCTTTATTTGAACTCTACCCAAAAAAAGTAAATAATGGGTTTATAAAATAAACTTATTAAAATAAACCAGCTTTTAAATTCTGGTTCAAATGCAAGTCAAATCTATTGTTAGAAGATAACCATTATTTTGACCTCTACCCTGAAAAAATATGAAATAAGCGATTTGTAAAATAAACCGGTTTTCCAGCGTTAGTTCAAACCAAACTTAAAATCTAGTGCCATCTAATTTGTATTAAAAAATCATTCTATGTATGTTAACAGTGGAGACGTTCCCGGTGCGCGCGTGGCGCTCGTACAGCGGTGGCGGGTCGGGGTGCGCGTGGGCGCGCCCACACGCGCTCCTCGCCGACGTGCAAAAAGTACTGCGTCACGCCCGTAAGCTGCCCGACAAGACGCAGCATTTATATAAGGTACATACTAACATTACATGTTACATTCTGTTCAGCAAGTCACACTCCACCCCCTGCTGCCACCTCTACAACCGCCGAGCCGTCTGGTGCTGCGGTCCCCGGGCAAGCTGCCCCACAAGACATGGTGCGGCACCTATCTATACAAGGAGGTAATATTTGATAGGAACGATAAGTATGGGGCCTACGTGTAAAGGGTGCTGCAGCACGCGGGCAAGCTGCCCGACAAGACGCGGCGCGGCATCTATACAGGGAGGTACTGTCGGAAATTTTTAAAAGTAATATTTTTAAAACTAAAATTTTAGATTTATTTTGGATTTTCAGTTAATGTTAAATGAAAGCTATTGTTTTTAAGTAAAGTAAAAACTGCAATAAAAATAAGAATACAGCAATCCGATGGTGTTTTTTTACGTCTGTACCATTTGAGAAATGCTCATTTTCCGAATTGACATTCGCAATTTGCATGTTTCGCGAATTGCACATTAGGCCCGGCGCAGACCTCTCAAGCGAAGCGCGGAGCATGCTCCCCAAGCTCGCACACTAGGCGAATCAGGCCGCGCTACTTTTTACGCGGGATTGCGTGAGCATGTGCGCGCCCTCTTGCGTGTAATACAAAATGGCGCGGCATGAGTAGGTGGCGGTGTCCGCCGCGCGACAACTCGCGAAGTAGCGCACAGTCTCGCTCCTGCACGCCACAGCGCTGCTTCTACGTCCGTATTAACGCGCTCGAAGACTAGTAGATGTGTTGGTAATATTTTATTTTGTTCCATTGTCAATAAAGTTGATTGTTGTTTGCTAATGAATAATTGTTAACTTCGCCAGGTCGGCGCCCAAACGATCACTAGTATTGCATGTTACAGTTTGTTCAAAATCAGACTTATTTTTAAAACCAATTTAAACGTTTTATGAATAAAAATGGACAACTTCGTTTCGTTTATAACAGGAATTGAACCGCCTCCGTCGTGCGGCTATCTCACTCGGTTTCTCAGAATTGCTAACGTGCGTGAGTAGCGCTTTGAAACGCGAGTGTTCCACATTACCAGCGAACGCACCGCCAGAATGCGCCTTACAACTAGCGCATGCGTCTGCGCAACTTTGCGATCCAAGAACGGCGCTTGACATCAAACACACGTTGCAACCACTAGCTGCGAATTTCACACTCACCCCCATGACACATTAATGTTTTAATAACAATTGTACTTAAACAATACTCAGTAATAATGAAAAATAAAATTGTAAACAGATTTTATAGTTTTTTATTTTGTGCACGTATATATATAATCCATTATAAAATCTATATCTCGATAGTTGATATCTATCGAATGTGCAAAGTAGACGAATATTTGTCACTTAGATAATCAAATTTCGAAACCAGTTAACTGATAGTAATTAATTTTCCTGCTCTGCAACACATTTGCATGGTGGGAAATTTTAATCTGTAGTTTTATCCTATGACAAAGCTGGTCTTACATTCCAGTTTATGAAACATATCAGTGGTATGTATCAAAATTTTAACTAAACTCCATAAAAGAATATTATTCAACTCTGAGACGATTATCCTTTTTGACGGGAACTCTAAGAAGTTTTTTGTTTAATACTGATAGTTTATTAAAATTCAGTGTTTTTCTTACGTGGTGTTTGTGATAATCAAATTAAAGCCTAGGACTGCGTTTTTCACGAGCTTTCAAGGAGTCCCAGTCTGTCCTCCGTAAAGTCTGTCCTCCGTAAACCTTACTTTACTGTGCGACTCCTCGATTTACTCCGAAGCGACTGGACATTGACAGAATACGTTTCAGACTTTGAAATTGTTGCGACGAAAATTTGACATTGGCAGAATGTACTAATTGCACCATTGCCACATATGAAGAGATAAAAATCATTTGACATTGACAGTTATTGTTGTGAAAATTTCGAAAATCCCATATTGTATTTATGAAACAACAATAAAATCATTTAGTACTTAATATTAAATTAAAAGTATAACACTCTCTATTGTAGGTTTAGTCTAATCTAAAAAAATGTTCTATAAGTTATTAACCATTCTATTTACGTCAAGTTTACCATTTCTGTTCACTTTACATGGAGATTTCGTTTTTGACGACTCTGAAGCTATTATTAAAAACAAAGATGTGTTATCCGCGTCCTGGACAGACTCATTTTCTAACGATTTCTGGGGAACAAACATACAAAGCAATTTAAGTCATAAATCATACAGACCTTTGACGATTTTATCATTCAGGTACCTATATATTCTTTTTTTTTACACTGAAACTACTATTAAGATATATAACAGAAAACGTTTGTCAACCGGTCTTTCCCAATATTACAAACTTTTTTGCATTTGTAAACGAGTTACTAAGGTGATTTTAAATTAATTGAAGAATGAAATTATTAAAGATGAAGAATGAATTGAAGAATGTGTGTGGTAGTGAGCGTTGAGAGGAGCTAATATTCAGATTTGGAGTGACAGGCTGATGATATCGTAATGTATTTTTTACAAACATTACACATTTAAACAAATAAAGAAAAAAAGGACTACATTTATGAATACATAATATAACTTATTTTTCACATTTTTCTAATAGTTTAATATGTACCATTACCTTTGTATACTGCAGTATTGTAATATAGCTTAAGTTAATCATTAGTTTTCTCTTTAATTGAACTGTATGTTCTTTTTAAATCGAACTAACAAAAATTATATGTACACTTAATTGAATACAATACAAATACATGATACATACACTAATTTCAATACAGACATAAATGCAGGAATTACTCAACCAGATAATGCACCTTTGTGTATTTTTTTGTTTTATATTCCTACCATTTTTTTTTTCGTTTCAGATTAAACTATATGTTAAGTGGAAATAAACTATCTGCTCTACATTTCAAGATCACGAATCTTATATGCCATATTACATGCACTGTATTAGTTTGGCTATCATTTGAGAATATAATTAATACTGTGGAAAACAAAAATGCTAAAAGAAATTTTACACAAACTGCATATTTAGCAGCATTGTTGTTTGCAGTACATCCTGTGCACGTGGAAGCAATCTGTGGTGTTGTGGGAAGAGCAGACATATTGGCTGCAATTACCTACTTTTTAGCTTTCTTGTCATATAGCAAATGTATAAAGAGTATTAATTTTACATTTTTCTATTTAATTTTCACCATATTATTTGCTGCACTATCTATGCTGTTTAAAGAAAATGGTGTTACAGTATTGGTAAGTAGAATCTAAAATTACTTCTTTCTTATCTATACATATGGTATATGTACAAAGATATTCGAAGCCTTTTACATAATTATGCAATTAAATATCATATTAGAAATTGCTCTGAGAAACCAAAATATCTTGAAAAAATATTGAGTTACAGGGTTTAGAAGTCCCAAGTTAGAAAAGATCCATGCTACTGTGTTGATGATGGCACTAATACAGGAGTGCCATTATAGCTATGTATGAGTAACAGAGCAGAAACTAATAGCTCTCCACCTCAAAATATAATGTGACTATCCCTATTATGTATACTTATGTCTTGACTACTGTGAGTTTCACAATTATTTTTAATTTCCAGGGCTTTTGTTTAGTATATGAATTTATGGTGAAATTCAAAATGAGATATTCAGACAAGTCTACAATGGTTACTAATGTAAAGTCTGTTACAAGAATAATTGTTATAATTGTGTCTGTACTGCTACTGTTGTATGGAAGATGGATTATTATGGGTGGATCTAAACCTGTATTCAAACCACATGACAATCCAACAGCTTTTAGTGACAATGTTTTTACAAAGGTATTCTGTTCTCTTTTTTTTTAAACTCTACTCTTTTTTTAATTAAACAATTACTATTGCACTCAAAAGTACTTAGTGTAATAAATAAATTTTTAGTTTATCAGTAAACAATAAATAAATATGTTCCAAATAAATCAAAAACACATTTAGTCTTTGAGAGTAGGCCCTTACTCATGTTTAATGTCATTATAAATTATCTAATTTAATGTTAGTGTTATAATCTTTAATTATCAATTCATCTAAATTGCTGGTGGTCTGAAAAGCATTAAGTCTGTAATGTTGTTTGCCTATTTTGTAGGTTGTCTAAGTAGTATGTTTCTAAAGAAGCGACTCATAAGAATTGATAAATATAACATTAGACAATTTGATGTCTAGACCGGTTGCTATAATAGGTCACTTGCATTTCTGACCATCCCATACTAACCTCAATGTTTCAGTATGGTTATGGGTAGAGCCTCAATTGCAGTGATAACATGTTGAGTACATAGGGTATAGTAACTTGCGACAATATTGCAATATCACATACATATTGTAGAGATGTTGGGTTTAGCGTTATTGTGTTTGAGCTGCAGACATCAAACCATGATGTAAGGTTATTTTAATATTAAATACAAAGTTATACACAGCTGCATTGTTAGATTGTTATGGATAGTGATTAAGAAGAAGTGTTGCTGTTGTCGAGATGACATCATAAGACTTCCCATGTCACTTTGTATAGTTCTCGCAACATAAGTAAGCATCCACCTTGCTTGTGGATAAATGACCGTATATACGAAAAGTAACTATATTTTTAAGGATATATGACGGGAGGTCGAAAAGTTTCCAGCCTGACAAAGAAAAAGGACACTCAAATTCATGAAACTATTTTTATTTTTCAATATAGTCTCCGTTTTGAACGTTTGAATCGTTTAATTAGCATTTAGGTAGGATACGTCAGACCAGAAACTTTTGGATCTCACTGATAAGGTCTCTTTATGTGTATGGATACTCACCACTACGAGCAAGGCAAACGCGCGCTCATGGGTTGCATTAATAATACCCACAGCAATATCACTGCGTCAAAATCCATATAGGATATTCGTACCGACGCGACGGGTTGCGATATTTACCCATACCCAAATATCGCAGTTCCCAAACCACAGTATTTATATCGAGATATTGCAGAAAGTTGAACAATTAAGGTCTCAACATTGTTTAAAAGTTACTTGGTCATTTCAGATTGCAACTTATAACTACATATATTTTCTAAATGCAGTACTGTTTGCGTGGCCGCAGTGGCTTTGCTATGATTGGTCCATGGGATGTATTACTTTAATTCAAAGTGTATTTGACTGCAGACTTTTACCAATAATATTACTATATATATATGGAATATTACTTTTGCTAGCAATATATCAGAACAAAAATTGGAGATCAACAAAAAGGTATTCATAATATTGTTTCTCATTCTTAGTAATGAAAGATGTGTTGGACAAATAAAATTAATAGAAGAGTTATTTTTACTTGTACTTTATTATAATATTAACTATTATTTGAATATAGAGAAATACAGGGAAGGCGCAGGTTGTCTTCAATAAGTTGCTAGGGGGTTTTGGGTTATGATTCACACATGGACCCAGTGCGGATTACTATAGAGTCTATAGTATAGACAAACAAGATAGATGAGTCTTCGCCTGCGCGGTTGCAAGTTGCGGGTGCGGAGGCGAGGTAACGCGGGAATTGCGGAGGGCACGGCACTTGCCGTACACCTGCAGCCACGCAGGTGAGAATTCATCTATCTTGTTTGTCTGTAGATACATTAGCTTCAGATTTTTATTAAATTTTTAAACATGCGGACTTCTTCACGATGTTTTCCTTCACCGCTGACATAGTGATAAATTAAAAATATCAACCACAAACTAGACTGAGTTATGAATTTTGTTCTAGATAAAGAAATTCTCACTAATAATAATATTTTTTCATTTTTGAAATGTTTTGTATAAGGCGAAAATACCTATCCAATCAGCATAATGACTCATTTACACAAAGAAAGCTTCTCGAACGCGAGTTTCTCGAACAGCGGTCAGAAGCTAATATAAAAAACTGTTATCAATTATTATCATCTGATCACTGTTATCCTTGTTATCATCCAGTTTTTATAATGTGAAAAGTTGTAGACAGAATTGTATGTACATGTTTGGTTGCATACGAGAATCGTATACAATATTCTCCCCCGAACCGTTCGAGAAACTCTCCTTGTGAAAATCAGCCTTAAATATGCCCAACAAACATAATGGCATATTTCTTAAAACATCTGATATGCATGGCATTAAATTATATCAATTTTTACAGACTCATCATATTAGCAGTATCACTGATAATTTTTCCATTTATACCAGCTTCCAATGTCTTTTACACTGTTGGCTTTGTGATTGCTGAAAGAATCCTTTATATACCTACAGCTGGCTACTGCCTCCTATTGTCCGTAGGATTAAACAAAATTATGCATTACGGAAAAAGAAAAAGATATAAGGTCAGTGTTTATATATTTACAAATATATACAAACCATTATAAAAAACCCTGAATACACAATTCCCAATAATGTGTCACTGTTATTTATTTTTAATAATAAATGATAGTTATTTATTACAAATCTATTTATTTTTTATGCAGACTGACAAAAAAGTACAACCCACCTGGTAGTAGTAAGTGAAAGTAATAAGTACACGTTAAAATTAGTCTAGAAAGACATGTTGGCACGACCTGCCTATGTCAACTGACGCTCGACAACGAACCCGACCGAACCGACCGACGCCGACCGAAAAGCGGCGACAACGATAAGCAACACTGACTTACTACAGCGACACCTGTAGCCAATGTCCGATGATACTACTGCTCCTATGGATTTGTATAAGCTAATTAGTGTACGAATGTAGCGACAAGTGTCGCGCGGCACTCAATGGAGTTACGTGTAGTTTTGTTCTTACTCGCACACTGAACGGAACGCTTTGAAATAGTTCGGACGATTGTACTAGACAATACCTAGCTGAAATGTGCTAGTTCAGACTTCTAGTACTATTAGTACAGTATAGTACACATATTTTTTACAATCACTTAGTTTGGAATAATGAACGATTAATTATCCCTTTATTTATAAAGTTCAATTTTAGTCTTTACATGGTATACGACTTAAGTAGGGTGTCCATATTTTGGAAAGTCGGGGAAGCACAAAGACGTCAGGAAAAATCAGGGATTTCACTACATAACATGGAAAGTCGGGGAAGGTTGATTGCCACTTATTTGATTGGATTTTTTTTCACTCGAAGCTGTGGACACCCTGTTAAGGTCTAACGATCAGAATGCCTATGTAGCAAATTATCTAATTCGTACAATGTCTATTTAGCAAGTCGTCCAACTCGTATAACGCCCAAGTCGGTGAAGGCCAAGTATACAGAATGTCCTAAAGATCTAATTAGCAAAACGTCTAACTCGCAATTTGTAGAATCGATATCAAAAATATTAAAAAACATTTTTATTTTAAAAATATAAGATTCCGCGCAGTCACATTTATTTCATTGTGTATAGTTCGTTCCTTTGTCACGAATCGTTCACGGGGTTACTCGTTCCGATGTACTAATTGACGAACACTGACTGTGTTCATTGAATAATTCGTTCTAGTAGAGTGGTAGAAATGAATTCTTAATAGTACTTAGTGCGGGTAGTACTACACAAGACTGGTTGCGTGTCGTCGAAGCGACCGGCGGTACCTTGCTGTCACCTAACGCTGTCGACTCCTTTGGAATGATACCTTTAAATGACTATGAACTCAAAACAATGTGGGTGAGACTATCTGTCGATTTGTGCAAACACGATAATAATACGTTTTTTTGTTCTAGATAGGAGTAACATTATACTGTTTTCTATTATTAATTTACTCATTAAGAAGCTGGCAGAGGTCATTGGATTGGCAGAATGAGTATAAGTTATTCGTCAGTGGTCTGTCCGTATGTCCGCTAAATGCAAAAGTGCATTACAATGTCGCTAAGGTCGCAGATACGAATCATCACACAAGTTGGGCATTAGCTGAATACAGAGAAGCTATAAGGTAAAATATTGTGCAATTATTAACAGACAGTGAAATATTTCATCAGATTGTTGGTAACTTCAAGGGCGCTTTCAGGCAAACTGCACTCTGCAGTTGACTATCTGAACTGAATGCAATTGTCTGCAGTCGAAATTAGGCACTGCACACAACTAAAAGGTGCAGTCAGCTGCAGTTGCTTGAAATTGGCTGCAGTTGCTTGAAGTCGGCTGCAATTGAAATAATCTGCAGTCCGAGTCAGACTATTCCCTTCGAGTTTAAGCAACTGCAGCCAACTACACCTTTTAATTGTGTGCAGTACATAATTTCAGCTGCAGACGACTCCATGCAGAGTGCAGTCCTTCTGAAAGCGCCCTAAACACGTAGACCCGGGGGTTCGGACACACTGGATTTATTAATTGATTGAAATAAAACTAATCACAAATAAATCACATTCAATTAACTACCAAGATTCAATCGAGGGATTATATCTTGGTTAAATTCGTAGGTGGGCCAAATCGGTTCTGTAGTTTCAAAATTCCGAAAGTGTAAACTTTTAAAAACTCAATAAAATTAACACCTATACATACAACGGTGTTAGAGATTTTCGCGTTTTCTCACATGTATATTTATTAAACGAGTCTTAACGAGTACGTTTCCCTATTTTTATTTTACTCTGCGTTTCATCCGGGTTACACTAGCCGTGGTCACGATGTGACTAGAGAGGCGGGTAGTGCACGTCGAGAGCTACGAACTGTTTTTATCCACTACCCGCATTTAGTCTTAATTGCCCGGAAAGTTTCTGAAACTTTGGTTAGTGTAACCCAACCGAAACGTCGAGTAAAATAAAAAGTGTAAGACGCCTTGTTAAAACTCGTTTAACAGATAAATAAACGATATCTTTGGATATTACTCTAGAAACTGCATTTTTTTTATTTTTTTCTTAATAATCTGGAGAATAGCGAAATACACCTTTCCGTTTGGCGCAAGCCATTGTGTTTTTTTTTAGAGTTCGCGTTTTTTAACTAACTTCTAACGTCGTTCAATCTTATCATACTTATTTATGTATTTTATTTTTGCGTCAGGTACGGGGCTTTTACTATTTTTGAAACAACTCTGTATTATTTTCAGACTATATCCAGAATACTACCAAGCAATGAATAATTTGGCAAATTTACTCAAAAATCAAAAGGAATTCACTGAAGCTGAGTATTACCTTAGAGCTGCTGTTAGTTACAAGTAAGTCAAGACAGATTGATGTATAGTCTTTTGGAAACATTGTAATAATGAGACAGAGGCTGAAAACCAGCGCTGTGTATGCAAGTACTCACAGCATACACTGAGATTGGGACCTTTTGCGCACTGAGCTGTATATATTTTATTATAATTATCTTTACATACCACTGTATGTTTTGTATATCAGTGTAACAAATAAAGTATTTATTTATAACTCGCCTCTTGAAACTGAATTTTTTTTTGAGATTTCTCCAATTAATTTCAGGAGAGATTTCCCAGCCGCGTGGATGAATTTAGGTATAGTTCTTGCGAGTATCGGGCGTCATGAAGAATCTCACAAGGCCTACAAAACTGCATTGGAATACAGAATTAATTATCCAGATTGTCTTTACAATTTGGGAATTTTGGTAAGTTTGCTCTATAGCAGATAAGCCGTTCCTTTTTCCAGTTTTTCATTTTCACGGGTGTCCTACTGCGTCCCTATCATTTTGTAATTAATTTAGTCTTATTCATCTTCTCCAATGCAATACAAACCATCAGCCCGTGTCTCTCTATGGGGGCCTATGCCTAGTCTCACCACCATACTTGGGAGGGTGTTGGTGCACAATGCAATCCCACAGCCACTGGGCACACTCAAATGACCACGTTACACCACACTCAGGGAGCACTACCGTTAAATGTACTACATTTCCCACTTTCTATTTCCTTAAGGCCGGCGCGCACGAGCAACCCCGCAACAGTTTTGTCTTTCCCATCAAGTCTATGAGTTTGTATGAAAGTGCGCGCATGTAGCGACACAACAGCCGGGAGACATTTTTGTCCGCGGGTTTGGAGACAGGCCGACGACGCAACTGTTGCCCGTCTATTGGTTGCAATGCAAGTGCGCGCACGGCGAGAAGAAAGTTGTCGGCCAGCCAGTAGCCGGTCAACCGTCATTGACAGCGTACGTTGTACGGATTTATTCGCATACGCTTACAGAATGTCGATTTCTGAAGATGACATTGACAATCACAGACTGATTGACGAAGTAGAGAGCAGACCGTTGTTGTATAACAAAACCCTAAAAGAACACTTGGATATACACGCTAAATCTAATGCTTGGGAAGGGATGTGCCAGGTTTTTCTGGAAATGCTCTCAATTTTCCAAACATGAAATTTCTAATGTCAGTCTTTCACTCCATAATGGATGCACCCAGTATTGTCTTTTTCGCTGTCTTCTTTGTTTTCTTATAACAAGCGCACAGACCACAACCGTCTCTTTGAAATCCATGTTGATGAATGAGGCAAATTTTTTCGAAATAGTTGCGTTGCTGTCGCTCCCGTGTGCGCATCGTCCAAATCTCAGCGTACAGACAGCGAAAGAGACAAAACTTCTTTAAATAGCAAATAGCAATCCCTCCGTAACCCTTTCTCCAAAGGTAGGCGGCGCGGCGCATCCGGCCCTCATGACAACCTTTGTCATTCTGGACTGATGTTATCATGTAGTATCGCAGATGTCTATGGGCGATAGTATCCACTTACCCCAAGGTGGACTGTATACTTGTTTGCCGCCTTAGTTTGCCGTATTAGAAAAAAAATATAGCATTGATATTTTTTTGTTATTTTGGCGTTGAAAAGTTTACACCGTCGTAATTTTGAAATTACAAAATTGATTTGGCTCATTACAAAGCGCCTTTCATTTAGGTGATCGCCTTCAGCCGAATTAAATAGGACATTTTTATAAAATTCTAGTCGTAATCTCCACACGTAATATTTCTTCGAAATCTACCTAAAGCTTAGGTACGGTTAATTTCACAATATTTTCAGTATCTGGAGATGAATAAAACGAATGACGCTATGGAGAACTGGTATCGCGCAATAAATCTTAATGCTACACATGCATTGGCGTGGACCAATCTTCTGGCGTTGTTGGACAACACCGGTAATTATATAAAAATAACAATTCATCGATCGATTCATTGAATCGGCTTATACAATTATTTCACTGAAAGGCACAAACCTCTAGCAATCACTAGGCAATTTACTTATTTATTTATCTGAGTAGTCTTTACAGCGTTCCCACCAATGCATCTACTCAGAGCCCTTACAATTTTACTTATAGTATGCTAGCAGAATAATAGTGGGGGGAGCGCTAGGCAAAACAAGGGTATTGTCTCGTAACCGGTCAAAACTTTGATTTTATTGTTTGTTTTAAAAATATCGATAATTAAAAATATTAAAACCTTTATTGTTTAAAAATTGACACTCCAGATCAGGTAATTAGTGGAAATTCGAAAAACCAAATTGAGAAAAACATTTTAGTGAAAAAAATTACAATATAAAATAATACATGTTTTAAGTGTTTTTTTGCTGTCTCTTCCTCTTCTATTTCATCGTCATCTAAAATTATTGCTGGTTTTATATTCTAAATCTGGTGTGAACGGGTATAATAAAGGTATTTGTTTACCTTTTATTCCTACCCGACGTTCCTAATTTTTTTAGCGAATTTAATTTTTACTTTGTTATATACCGATATTGTGTCACACAACCTATTAATTTATGCAAGAACAGCATATGCTGTTTACATGCAGGCATCTCGTAGATACTGGCTGACGAATAGACTTTTTACGGCTTTTCACCTCTTGGTGGTTTTAAAAAATAAATTTCCTTTTCGTTTGATGTTAAAGCGATAAATATAACGAACACGTCAATATCCTCAGCTACAACTACAGTAGAGGATAAAGAATCTAGCGCCGTAGTAACGATTAATCTATCTGCATCACTATGTTTGTTTAGTTATTATTATTTGTATTAGGTCCTTACCTATGAAATTGGCGTTTTATATGGAAAAAATCAAGTATATTTTTGTATGAAAAATATATATGTAATTAATCGAAGTATTGTCCATTATTATCCATGCGCTTTTTCCATTTTACTGGAAGTTGATTGATGCCTCTGCTAAACTCCTGGGGACGGGGATGGGGCTGAAGGCCTCATCGGAGTTGAATTTTTCCCCTGTAAAAAGTTATCCAAATTCTGAAAAAAATGGATATCAGTAGGGGCAAGGTCTGGCGAGTACGGTGGGTGACGGAGAGTTTCCAGTCGAAGCTCCTGTGAACGTTATCATGGAGACGTTTGGAACATTGTTTGGCTGTGTCTCCTTGTGTGCAACCATTGTGACGAACTTTTACGATTATCATTTATCATACAGGATCGACTTCTCATCACAATTGACAATACGATTAAGAATCTCTTCATTTTTGTGTCGGTTCAGCAAGTAAGACGAGCTTCGACGCGTGTTGCAGCTGACTTTGATTAAGCTCATATGGTACCCACTTTTCGAGCTTCTTCACTTTCCCGATTTGTCACAAATGAATCAATATCGTTTTGTCACTCTGCTAACTCAGACGTATTTTAGACATATACATAACTATATTTCGACACCACAATACACAATAAAAGTAAGAAACAAACAAACAATATAAAAACTTATTCTATAAGATTAAGATGTGCATTGCGATATCGGAAACGGTCTCCAACTCAGCATATGCCGCAGACAAACCACCGCGCTGGTTTGCCGTATATATTTGAAATTAATTTGAACTTGGAATTCCAAGCCAAATGGATGATAACTAAGTTCAAAGTGGCCACTATAAATAAATGGAAATTTCATAGGTAAGGCCCTAATATTATGCTTCATTAGCGGTGTGAGTGCGGATTATTATGGTGCAAGAGGATGCAAATTTACGGTTGTCTCTTGCGAACTTTGTCTAGGGCTCTGACCAAACAAATGGTCGTATACCACTCGGAATTAACTGTTTATTTTTCTAGAAGCTCAGTACAGACATACCCTCAAACGGGCTATGTCCACGAGAAAAAACTCACTATATTTTTTTGCCAACATTTCTGGCTTGAAGCAATTTTATTGGTCCGCTGTGTTACCTTCGAACACCCATTTATAGGACTGCTGTTTTTTTTTCCGAGTCGTAACAATAAATCTATGTTTCGTCTTCTGTGACAATGTCATAAATATCATCTGAACGCCCATGGTTAAACTACCGCTACATTTCCCTGGAACAATTAACACGAGTCCGATGTGAGTTCATGAGAAATCCAGCGGCAACAAAATGTTTTCCTTCACGAACAAACTAGTGGTAATTAAAAAATCCATATTTAACTAGAAACTTAAATTATAAAAGTATTTATTGACATTTCAACTTTATAGGGCAACTTGAAAAAGCAATGCAAATCATACCCAAAGTCCTACAGGAACTGCCACAATCCCCATCGATCAATTTTGCCATTGCCAACATCTATGGCAAAATGGACCACTATAAAAAAGCCGAGGAGCATTTTTTGAAAGCTATAAAATTATTTGGCTCTAGAGTTCAAGCTCTACATTACGCTAATCTTGGTAAGCATTTCAACTTAAGTTTTCTTATTACTCTCCAGATAGCTGCGTGTTTGTCTGACAAATCTACAATACTAACTATGAAATACACTCAAATAAAATAGAAACCATTCCAAAGAAATTTCTAAAAGCTCTCCACTAGAATGACGCACACAAAAGCGAGCTTTGTACAGAATTCAAATTCTGTACAAATGTAACAAGTACGAGTAATAAAAGGAGAGCGTTAACGGATGCTATGATCCTTTATAGTATCTGCAATAATCACTGATTACTCACCCCTCATCCAGCAGATCAATTTTAAGATTGCGCAACTGCGACGGATCTGCCACTCCTACAATTCTAGTCTCCATTCAGCCGACATAATTAACAATAGAAGAGCGATTTTCAAACGAGAAGTTGACAGACTTTTGGCTTGAAAAGCATATTTCATGTATCTTCGAGTTTCACAGAACATTTTCACTCTTGTATATGGTATACGGATCTCCGTACCATATTTCCCATTTTATAACTTTTGCTTTGATACAACTTTAGTCGGTCACTTAAACCATTATTTTTCTTGTCTCTTAGTGGAAAACATCTTAGGAAATAATTTCATCTATATATTAACTATTATTCTATAGGTCTGTCTATACTCTGTTTCTGCTGTGTTTTCTTAAATAAATAAAATAATAATTTTATACAAATTTGCTAAATACAAAAAAATGATAAATACGAGTCCGATTTTGTTGAGATTTTCACTATTAAGTTATTTCTCCCGGCAGTTTTAAATAATTGATTCAATAATTATTTTCACAACAAAATGCATTCAAATACCTTGTGAGTAGAAATGGTTTGACATTAAATTAAATTTACTAAAAATTAAATACTGTCGGTCCGCCATATTCGTCTTTCTGACTGTAACCGAACACAGAAATGTATATAACATGGAGTGACTGCAATGTAACCTAACGAAGTCTTAAAATATTGTTTGATATTTGTTTCTTTTTTACACATCATCCCTTTGTGCTTTTTTGAAATCAGAATATAGCCAACTGTTATATCTTAGAAGTAGGGTAGACTGGGTACGATTGAAACAATTTAACTTATATCGTCCATAGAATTGCTATTAATAAACCGAGCGATGATGGAGATATGTTAAATACAAGTGCGTGTTTATATCTAATATATACTAGGCAGTACCATTTGAGTACCCTGTGTTTTATTTTATTATAGGATCAAATTTAAAAAAAAAACTGATTTGTTTCAACCGTCCCCATACCAGGGGCGGTTGAAACAGTGATTGGGGTCAGTTGAAACACATGCAAATAATGCAAAATATAATATTACAACATGTTTTATTTATTATTAGCGACCCGCCCTCGCTTTGTTTCAGTTTATAAGTTTTCTTTTTCAAAATTTCAAAATAAAATAGCCTATATTAGACACGGATAATGTAGCTTCCTACTTGTGAAAGAACTTTTGAAATCGGTTCAGTAGTTCCAGAGATTATCCCCAACATACCTACAAACACACAATTTGACCTCTTTATTATATTATAATATAGAATTATTTCAATTTTAAGAATAATTATGGCACCATTTAACAGTATAAATCAGTCATCAATATTTAAAGATACAACTTAATATTTCTAGTCAGCCATCAATGTTTTTAGGGTGCACATCTTAAAATATATATAATCAGTCGTCTCTGACAATATGACTACTTAACAATTATACACAATGTACGTACTTATCAAAAACAATATTTTAAAAACAAAACGAACTAAATTTATAGAACTTCGACTAGAAAAATAATTTGAGAACAAACTAAAAGAAAATATTTCTAATTACAATGCTACTGATTTTGATTAGTAATAAATCAAACAAAAATACTTAGTTATTCTATACTTAAATCGTTAAATAAAGCTTAAAGCTTTAATACTTAAAGCGCTTCATCTTCGGGTATGCTAATATTCCGAATAGGAACAACATCTGCCTCTGTTGTATTTCCTGCTTTTACCTCCTCATAGGCGTCTTTGTACCTCGATAAATCAACCCTTCCCCTCGAAGTCTTTTTTGCACGTACCCTCGGCATCTATAAAACAAGAAAATTAATTAAATAATGTTTGGAAAATAAGTGCACGCCTCAAAAGTTTCATTCTCAATATGAAATAAAGTGAAAAATAATTTATTATAATAATAATTTCAGATAAACTAAAAAAATATATTTTATTTTAATAATAATTTAAGATAAATAATAAATAAGTACGTGCAATATTGTTTCAACCGTACCCACAAAAAATGTTTCAACCGCCCCCAACCCCCCATTACATTACTCACTTTAATAAAAGCCATAATAATTGCAAAAATCTTCAAAAAAAAAAACTTACTTTTGCTTCTTAAAACACAATAGGGCCTCCCCTATACAACTGCAGCGCACTGTGAGCGACACAACACTGAAATTCGTGTTTGGCCTTGTTGCCGCTTCGTTCGCCCCTTGCACCCTTCATCTTACCGCACACGGTTCGAGAGATATTAACTCTGTTTCAACCGTACCCAGTCTGTAAGTTACTTTATTATTTACGTACCTACACTGATTATAATTAATTGGTGTAATCATTATAGTAACAATATTAGCGACACTCACTCATTTAAACTGATACATCAAAGAGACCAATTTATATTTAAAGGGTCATTGTCGATATAACAATGCAATGTTTTAATAACAGTATTTCATCTTATTACAGGTGTGCTATACCATCGCTGGAAAAAATATGGATTAGCTGAGGAAATGTACAATAAAGCTTTAGCTATTGATCCTTCGTTTAAAAGCGCCAATAAAAATCTCAAAAGTTTGCAAAAACTCAAATTTGAAAGGAGAAAGTAAAATAACTTATACTGTATCTATTGTATTTGTATTATTTATCAAAAACCCATAACTTATTATTGTTGGAGCAGGCCTCCTCAACTTGCCGTGCCTTCAAAGTTTACATATCTATATAAATAAAAATTAAATGCTGTTCGTTGGTAAGCGCATCACTTGAGAACGGTTTGCTATTTTTTTTTAAATGTTCGTAATAGTCCGAATAAGGATTTTAGGGAAAGAAAAATTGGAAAAGTTGGAAAACTGAAAGTGCTTTTTTCTATGGGATTTTTGTATGAACTCAAGACCATAACTCACGATTCGAACGATGGATATGCGTAATTCTTTTTTGTTGTGTTCGTTATGGTCCTGGAAACGTTTTCAGGGGAAAAAAATATATTGAAATTTGAAATTATGGATTTTTTTATTAAAATTTGGACAGGACAGCGTCTGTCCGGTCAGCTAGTTTAAAAATATAATTTCCTAAATCGCTAAAAGAAAATAAATAACCTTTATGTTAATTTAATACTTAATATTAAGCTTTATATTCTAGACTAGGTTTCGGCGGCGCCCCCTGGGCGCCGGCCTCCCCCTAAGGGGGGGGGGGAGGGACGCTCCGGGCTTCGCCCTGCGCGGAGCTCGGCCTACGGCCTCGCGACGTAAAGCTCGGCCTTCGGCCTCGCGTAAATTACACACTGAGAGAGATCGTTGTAGTTGATGTTGTGCGGACCTGCATGGCGGACATCTTCAAAAATGGCGGAATCGAAATAAGAATTCCAAATCTTTAATCAGGCTCCCCCGAACCCCCCAGAAATCAATTTACGTGGCCGCCATCTTGGTTTCGCCATCTTAAAAAATTTTTACCTCCATAGAAAAACATCCTCATGATAAACAATATTAGTTTGAGCACCAATCCGATAGCTCTAACCGATTCGGAGCTGTCGCCCAAAGAATTTTGTATGGCGGCCATCTAGGAAAATTTCAGCACCTACCCTAAATCCTCAATCGGAACCCTCCGAAACCCAATTTCCTTCTCGATTTTCCACCTTGAAACACATTCGCTCAGAAATTTTTAAATTTTCCAAAGTTTTTTTAAATTTCCGCCATTATGTGTCCGCCATCTTGGATTTTTTTTCGCCTAATTTCCCCATACACCATTTCTAACGAGGGGGAATTCCACCCCGCGCCCCTTGCCCAATTCGAGCTACGCCCTCGCAAATGCTCTCGGACTCGAAAGTGAAATTTCCACTTCGAATGGCAGCCATCTTGAAAAATGGCGGAACAAAAAAAATGTTCCAAAATATTGAATCAGGGTCCCTTGAACCCCCCAGGTATTAATTTTCATCTCGATCGGAGGAATTTTAAAAATGGCCGCCATCTTGGATTCGCCATCTTGGAAAAAAAAAATTCGGCTAGTGGAATGACATCGACTTGCCCCACCATATTAGTTTGAGCACCGATCCGATATCTCCCACCGTTCGGGAGAGACGGTCAAAATAAATTTGTATGGCGGCCATCTTGAATCCGCCATTTTGAATTTTCATCGCACCCTCGTCATAGTGCCGGCAGTTCTCTATGACATTCGGTCGAGCACCATATGACTACCACTCACCGTTTAGGCAGGCCGTCGACCGTTGAGCTGAAGGTCCACCGGATGCGGACGGGCCCGCCCCCGGTGCAGCTTCTGGGCGAGCTCGACCTGCGGCCTCGCCCGCACCGCTCGGCCTCCGGCCTCGCGGGAGTTATGGGCGATCTAAATTTGAAATTTAAATTGACGGCCGCCATCTTGGAAACGGCGGAATCGAAAATCCGACCCGAAATTCGCAATCTGAGCTCCCACGACCCCCCGGATGCCGATTTCCACCCCCATCGGACAAACTTGACCACGAGAAAGCCGATGCCTTCCTGAACGACATTTGGTCGAGCACCTCCCGCCTACCTCTTACTGTTCCCGAGCTACGAGCGATTTCATTTTGTATGGAGGCGATGCTGGACGTTCGGAATTCAAATTTTCGCGACGCCCCCTGGCATCTGCCGGCAGTTCCCTATGTGACATTTGGTCAAGCACCCCCCGCGCAGCTGTTACCGTTTGTGCTGGCCGTTGGAATTTTTAATCAGGTTTGGACAACTCGAAGAAGTCGGATTTTTCTGGTGCTCACCGACCCCGAGGGTCCACTTTCTCATTCAAAGTTTCTCACCCACCGGGCGGCAACTGGGAGAACAATTATGTCAGTCAGTGATAATCGAGCTTTATATATATAACAGCTTTATATAGTATAATAACTAGGTTTCGGCGGCGCCCCCCGGGCGCCGGCCTCCCCCTAATGGGGGGGGACGCTCCGGGCTTCGCCCTGCGCGGAGCTCGGCCTACGGCCTCGCTTAAATTACACACTGAGAGAGATCGCTGTAGTTGATGTTGTGCGGGATCTGCATAAGAATTCCAAATCCCTAACCAGCCTCCCCCGAACCCCCCGGATATCAATTTTCATCCGGATCGGACGAATTCGAAAAAAGGCCGCCATCTTAGATTCGCCATCTTAAAAAAATTTTTACCTCAATAGAAAAAGATCGTCATAATAAACAATATTAGTTTGAGCACCGATCCGATATGTCTACCCGTTTCGAAGATGTCTTCCGAAGAATTTTGTGTGGCGGCCATCTTGGAAATAACCATAAATCCTTAATCAGGCTCCCCTGAACCCCCCAGATATCAATTTTCATCCAGATCGGACAAATTTTGGTGGTCCGGTCGCTCCGGGCTTCGCCCTACGCGGATCTCGGCCTGCGGCCTCGTTAGACGCAGCTCGGCCTTCGGCCTCGCGTAAGTTACACAGAGTACGCGGCTGGTGGTGCGGTAGTCCGGTCGCTCCGAGCTTCGCTCTACGCGGATCTCGGCCTGCGGCCTCGTTAGACGCAGCTCGGCCTACGGCCTCGCGTAAGTTACACATCGTGCGCGGCGGCTGGTGGTGCCGTAGTCCGGTCGCTCCGGGCTTCGCCCTACGCGGATCTCGGCCTGCGGCCTCGTCAGACGCAGCTCGGCCTTCGGCCTCGCGTAAGTTACACAGTGATCGAATTCGGACGCTCCGGGCTTCGCCCTACGCGGAGCTCGGCCTGCGGCCTCGCTGTATAGCCGCCGTCTTCAAAAAGGGTTGAATATAAATAATAATTCCAAATCCTTAGTCAGGATCCCCTAAACCCCCCAGATATCGATTTTTATCCGAATCGGATGAAGTTGGAAAAATGGCCGCCATCTTGGATTCGCCATCTTGAATAAAATTTTCCCCTCAGTAGAATGAAATCGTCATGATAAACGATATTAGTTTGAGCACCAATCCGATATCTCTAACCGTTTCGGAGCTGTCGCTGAGAGAATTTCGTATGGCGGCCATCTTGGAAAATTTCGGCACCTACCCTAAATCCTCAAATTTCCTCCTCGATTTTCCACCTCGAAACACATTCGCTCAGAAATTTCTAAATTTCCCAAAGTTTTTTTTAAATTTCCGCCATTTTGTGTCCGCCATCTTGGATTTTTTTTTCCGCCTAATTTCCCCATAGACCAGAGTTTCCAACGAGGGGAAATTCCACCTCGCGTCCCTCGCCCGATTCGAGCTACCGCCTCGGAAATGCCCTCGGACCCCAAAATCGAAATTTCCACTTTGTATGGCAGCCATCTTGAAAAATGGCGGAATTAAAAAAATGTTCCAAAATCCCGAATCGGGGTCCCCTGAACTCCCCGGGTATGAAATTTCATCCCGATCGGAGGAATTTTAAAAATGGCCGCCATCTTGGATTCGCCATCTTGGAAAAAAAAATTGGTCCAGTGGAAGGACATCGACTCGCCCCACCACATTAGTTCGAGCCCCGATCCGATATCTCCGACCGTTCGGGAGCGACGGTCGAAATAAATTTGTATGGCGGCCATCTTGAATCGGCCATTTTGAATTTTCATCGCGCTCTCGCCAAAGTGCCGGCGGTTCTCTATGACATTCGGTCGAGCACCACGTGACTATCTCTCACCGTTCAGGCAGGCCGTCGACCGTCGAGCTGAAGGTCCACCGGATGCGGACGGGCACGCTCCCGGTGCAGCTCGCGGGCGAGCTCGGCCTGCGGCCTCGCCCGCGCCGCTCGGCCTCCGGCCTCGCGGGAGTTATGGGCGATCGAAATTTGAAATTTCAATTGACGGCCGCCATCTTGGAAAGGGCGGGATCGAAAAACCGACCCGAAATTCTCAATCGGGGCCCCCGCGACCCCCCGGGTGCCGATTTCCACCCCCCTCGGACCATGCAATTCTGATACAATAACTTAGAGTAATAGATTAAATGGAATTAATAACAATAGTTGTAAAAGAAATAGCATTATAATAAATAAATAAAAAATCTACTTTAAACAATTAAAATAAGTAATATGTTTTTAGATCAATGCCTTTTGTACACATTTTATATTGTAAATCGAGTTTGAACGCGTACAATTAAAGTTTTAATGAATATATTAAACTTTAAACTTACACGTCAGACTTGATTTTTTATAATATAAAGGGGTTTTCATTAACATTTTCCAAGTTTTATTAAAAAATATTCACATTACATATAGGTATAAATATGTAGGTTTCATTATTAATAGATGGCGCTAGAATTTAAATTTCATAAATAGACTTTAAACAAACAAAAATTTCGATCAGTCCGTGAATTTTATACATCTATTTAAATTTAAAATAATAAATACAAAAATAAACAATTGTTTATATTTTTAAAGTATAAATGACATTATCTTTATTATTAATTAATTAATTAATAGATGGCGCTAGAATTTAAATTTCATAAATAGACTTTAAACAAACAAAAATTTCGATCAGTCCGTGAATTTTATATACCTATTTAAATTTAAAATAATAAATACAAAAATAAACAATTCTTTATATTTTTAAAGTATAAATGACATTATCTTTATTATTAAAGTTAATAAAAATCTATAAAAACAAAATAAGGTGTCTCTGCTCAGATTACATATTTTACGTCTATTTAATTTAACAATATCATTGTTAGAGGTCGCTGTGAGCAGTTACAATATTGTTGATGAAGTTCACCAAAAATATTTCATTAAATAGGTACTGACGCTATATCAATTAATAATTTAAAAATAAAGAAGTTCTATTTGTATGCGGAACTTTTTAAAATGGTTTCTTTTCAGTGACGGTTAGTTCTCTATTCACACGCGCCCCGCCATCTTGATCTGAAAATTGGATAAAAAAAATAAGCTGAATAAATGTTGAACGGAGCAATAAGTATTACCAATAATACGTACATTTCTCTGTAATAGAATACAGTATAAAGGGACAACACAGGTTTAGTGGACATAACTACCTATAAAATGTAAAATAAATTATAGCGTGCTTTTTGCTCTGATACTTTTATTCCCAATATTAATCATGGAAGTTTTAGAATATTTTAATTAAAAATACTTTCAAAAAAAATGATAAGTAAGACGAAATTATTGTGTAAGATGATATGGGATGGTATAGTCCAAATCATTGGAATTGGAAGTATTTAATATTAATTTTATTTATAAAAAAAAAAAACAGTTAATACCTTAGTAGTCTTTTAAAATCTTCTTAGTGATCACCAGTGCATTCTTTATTGAGATTATTCTTTGGAGTGCATTGCATCACAATAATCTGTAAAATATAAATGTTTCATCATCATTTCATTCTAATATATACATATATTGCCTTTTTTATTAAAAAAAAAATGGAAGGCAAACGGACAGTTCGCTTCATGATAAACGGATTATTATTATCCACCTACACGTACATTGTAGACGTTGACTATTTTATTTTAAAATTCGAAGGTATAAAGAGTAGGGGTGTATTTATTATCTAAAATTCTATAACTACTTGTGATTTTCCAATCGATAGTATTAAATTAGACAAAATTGGATAAAAAGGGAAATGTGGAGTGTGTTCAAGTTTACTCGCATTTTTTGGAATTTTAATTTTTTTTTTAATTTTGAAATACAAAGGTGCATTTTTTATGAAATGTAAATGTACTGTCATCAGTTTCGTGTAAGAATACTAATTATTATTTTATTATGTCTATGAAAATGAAAATAAATGGATTTCAACAATTCACCTGCGATGCATATTTTGCGGTAGCGTAGATAGTCCACCCAATCGAATGAGTCCAGCCGACTGTAGGATGGTAGTGATGTCTTCTTCCTTCATTCAAGTACTAACTAACTACTCGTAACTACGGACTGGTTTCCACACCACCTGTTGAGGTACAGCCTTCAGCGCGTTTTTTTTAATGTGGTATCCCATAAACGAAGTTTATGGCCTAATCCACAAAAAAATCTAAATACAATATGATGACTAAGGTGATAAGATGTGATAATACTAAGATGATTTAAATACTATGTAATGTATGAATATACTATTGTATAAAACTAATTAATGATTAAAATTAAGACTACGAGTACGAGTAATGTATGAATACTATAAAACTAACCATGAAAGATATGATATGACTACGAATACTTTTACGTGTAATGCATGTGTGTAGTATAAGTGTTGATTGTATGAAATTACTCTACTCTACATGATTAAATAAAACTAACATGTACACTTCTCGGCCGAAAGTAATACGCATCGCTCTTTAGAAAGAGACTATCGGCTAGGTTCGGTTTTGTAGAGCGAGCGTCGTCTCTGTCGTGTGCCGATCAAGTCAGCGACATATTGGCATACGACAGAGAGACGACGCTCTACAATACCGAAGTTAGCCGATCATAACCGATGTGTATTACTTTCGCCCGGGATGTGTACATGTGAGTTGATTGAAATGGTGGAGTATGTATGTGAGTAACAACAGCAGCGTTCTGTACGAACCACTGACTACTGCGTTGCATGTCTCATGGAAACATACTTACTACGCGAATTGTCAATACGTAGTGAAGTCATTTGCTAATGTCACGATATCGTTACAATCGTTCAAGTGATGTATAAAATGATAACGTCACGGTTGAGAACTTATCATGGACTCGCCGGTCAAAGTGCGGTCCGATCATAGTATTCGAGCGGAGGTGAAAAATGATTGTATACGCAAACTGAATTGGTCGATGGATGAAAAATGATTTAAAGGGACATCGCCCAGTAACAATTTTCCTTCTATCGACCAAATCAGCCGCAAACTACATCATTTTTACCCTCGAACACGAAATATGATCGATCTTCTCTTTAACCAGTGATTCGATGGTATCTGTCTCAACAATGACGTCATGCAAATATACATTACTTCAATAACTGTGTAATGTCAAGACGTTTGCAATCGATTTCACACGAGTGAAGTTTATACAAAACGTTACTGATGTACGTAAGTAAAGTGTATTATGTTACTAACTAAAAGCATTAAGTAAAAAAAAAAAAACTCGCGGAATATATAGCCATGTCAACGTGATATTTACGATTGTTAAATAGTGACGTCTGAGAGAGAGAAAGAGAGCGAGATGAGCAAATTTATAATATAAACAGGAAGTTGCCAAGTTGAGATTTTTAAGTTAGGATTTTTTTTTATTTTATTTTTATAATAATTGCGGAATTATTACGTTATTCGCGAATGGTGTTCCGTCACGTATCCTATCTTTAGGGAGTAATATTTTGATATTATTATTTTCGCGAGCCCGGCCCAAAGCTACATACAATTGCCCGTGACTAAAAACGTCAGATCTTAAATCGACACCTACGCGACTTATGGTCTGGCCCTGACTTTTATGAATCGTCATCGCGTAACAAATTTGGAGGGGAAATTGACGACGGCACATCTCAATCGGACTACCATATTCTACGGGCGTTTTAAAAAGAATTCGTGGGATTAGATAGTTGTCCAGTCCGCCGGGCTTACGGACCGTAATTAATCGGGGGGAAGTATTTACGACAATGATTTTTGTACCGTTAACTAAACCATCGGCAAAACTGAGATTACGGATGATCATGCAAACGGCACCTATTTTTAGTGCAAAATCATGGTCAGGAACACCCCGAGGTTGCAACCTATTCAATGTTTCCGGGCCTAAGAATAATTCGTCCGCGGTGTCACTAACTGACTTATCTATACTATAAAAATGTAATTTTTCGCCCGGTAAACGATCCAAAATTAAATTATTGATTTCCCTAACACTCGCGTTATGTGTGGATAGAATAGCTCTATGGGCGCATACGTCCGGTTCGTCATACACCACCATAGGGAAAACAAAGTCAATTAGCTCGTTTAATTCGGTAGTAAAAGAAATTAAATTTAAATCAACAAAATTTTGTTTATTACTACCGGTGTCTTCTACTGATATCAGGGAAGGAGGTAGTTTGTTTGAACCGAGTTTAAGCAAGAACTCGGCAAACTCTACATCTTCCCTGCATCTGTGAGACGTCACTAATGAAAATGATTTTAAATTTTGCCAAACGGGCGATGACTTTACGGAACAATTTACGATGTCTGAATTTGTCTTTGCGTTCACTACGACCGGTGGTATTTGACGAAAGTCTCCAGCGAAAATGATCACTTTAGCGCCGAAAACCCTATCTGAAGTCATTAAATCGCGAAGTGACCTATCTAACATATGAATTAAATATTTATGGGCCATAGGTGCCTCATCATAAATAATAACGTTCGCGTGATATATGAGTTGCGCCCGTTGCGAACCATTCGTGATATTCCAATAACCAAGATCGTCCACTAATTCCAATGGAAATCTAAACATACTATGAGCGGTAGTGCCGCCGTCATAATTTTGAGCCGCGATACCTGAACTGGCTGTACACAAAGCGATGTGTTTTAAATTACCGCGTACGTGTGCCGCTATCACGTTTAAAAGTAACGTTTTACCCGAGCCAGCAGGTCCGTCGAGGAAAATGGCAGAATGGTTACGATCGCGGAATTCCCTATCACTGCAAAGTCGATCAACGTAATCGAAAACTACTCGTTGATCGACCGACAATTGCGGCAGCCAGTGCTCTACGTAAGCACCGAGATGGATAGAGTTATAATTCGTCCACTCTCGACTTAGTTCAGTGGTAGTATCGGAGGTTTCCGGTAAACCTTGTTCAACCGATGACGTACCGTGTTTGCGAAGCAAACGATCGATTTCGATTAAACAAAGGGAATGCGCTCTAACGCTATCGTTAGACAACCGATGCAAGAAATCCTCGCTTAATTGATTTTTAAAATTATTCCAAAGCGACGCGACCGGAACACCGTTTACAGCCAGAAGCACGAAAAAGCCACGCAGTCGAGGTCCGGTGAAAAAAGAAGAAGCCTCCTGCATAGCTCTCTCGTACTCGACTTCATCGTCCGCGAGACCGACAGCTTTGGCCGCTTCCTGGAATGTTCTGCAATCCGGACCACCGAGTGTTAAAAGATCCGTGTAACTGCGACACGGGTGTGTACTTAATAACAGGCGCAAATAAAATTGCTCACCTCTGTTAGGCGAGACCCAAAACAGACGCGCAACGAGATCACCGCGTTGTCGATGAGTAATAAATTTATTATTGGATAATTGGAAAATTTGCGTGTTTTTTATCGGGGGACGTTTAGAATGAACGATATATTGTTCGAAAAAATCTAAGTATGTTAACCGATCAAATTCGTCACCGGCGGGACGACTGAAATATGTAATTAGATCGGAACTCGAGCGGGTTGCGGCTTCAGTTTCAGATCCGGGTTTGAAGAATACCGAATGCTGTCCTTCGAGGTGGACACTAAGCTGCCTAACATTCGGTTCGCGCGCGGAAACATTAAATTCTAATACTCGCCACGCCGCATCGCTGGACCCAATGTAACGTTTAGTGACGTATTGCTCTACTTCATTATCTTTAAGTTCGTCGGGAATTAAAGCTACGCGCGACAAGTCTTGACCTTTGGTCATATATTTAAATAAATACTTAACAATCGTACGTTGGGAAGAGACTTCCAAGTTAATGTGACAATCGTATTTCAAGAGTAGAGCTGCGTTATAGGGAACCACCCACAAATCGGAAATTTTAATGTCTCTACCGCGATATTTAATGCACGCCTCGTTCTTACTATCGCGACGTAGGTTAATGAAACCTTTCTCGTCACAGAAGGTAGTCGCCGTTTCGCGTTTAGGGAAAAATTTTGAACATTTACGCTTTTCACTATTCCAACAAGGCAAATCGACTCTATGTGGTGGACCACACGGTCCGTGGATCATGTGGTCCAACACCGCTTTCCGGAGTCTACCTTCCGCTTCCGAGGGTTGGGGAATATCGGCTCTGACAAACCTATCGATATCTAAATTTTGAATAGGGCCTCCGCCCTCTACTCTAAAACAAATGTGAGCGTGAGGTAAGCCCCGCTTTTGAAACTCAATAACATCCATCATATACATCCGCTGACCGAACCATTTGCCGGATCTAATGTCTTTTAACAGTTCGGTAAGTTTCAAGTTAAATACGCGAGCACAGATAAGAGGATCGGCTTTTAGGTTGGAATCGGCAATGGACTGCTGGATTTCAATCCACTTTGGATTACAAGTCATCGTTAGGAAGAACGAAGGTGTGCCCAATCTATTGACTAAAGCGATGGCATCCAAATATTTGGCCTTCATATAACGAGGACTTCCAGTAAAAGTATTGGGTAAATAAATACGTCCCGGAACAACACCGCCCTCCCCTTGGATAGTTTCGTCATTATTGATATCCCTATTTAGGGATTCAATATTCGAGATAATTTCTGGGAGTGGTGCTACTCTAAGAGAACTATTGCTACTAAATTGACTACGGGAAATAAAACGGAGCCTTTCCTCGGAAACTCTACAATACATATCGACTAACCACTCCTCAGATAGTCGACCAAATTGTGAAAATCGCGGTTCAGACAGTAATAAACAACGAATGTAACGCGCCTGTGTGAGTTTACGATTATTATTGTCTAATTTATCCGGGTACCAACCGGGGGTACCGTGCGGATACAACAAAGGATATTGAAAAGTCTCGTATAAAGGATTAAAAATATCTACTGTATGAGGCCTACTTTCACCTATTTTCCAAATCGCGATGGAATGAGGTTGAAATCTCTCCCTTTCCGTACGAATGATTGCAGCTACCTCAGTACCCGCAGGCATATCGCCTAAAATGTTACCGTGGCTTCGGCGAGTCGTGCGTTCGAAGACGAGGTGAGCTTCGTCGGAAGCTACTTGACTTAAGCGTTTAAAACAATCTATATAGGGATTTATATTATGTAAAAAATTGGTGATGCACCGTATCACCTGCAAATCGAGATTTTGAGCAGTTGCTATTTTTTCGCGTTCATTACTATCATCGATATGAAGACCGATGGGATTAGTGGAGTCGGAATATGATAAATCAAAAACGCGGTGATATATGCGGCCTTGTATTTTTAGGAACGAAATGCCGGTAGGTTGTTGAAAACCATGAGAAACGCCCAAGGCGCTGAAAGCAAAAAGATTGTTATATGCGCGAGGCCTATTGAGAAACGCGGGATGAGAATAGAATTCCTCAGTCAAAGCTGGGAAGTTTTGAACATTATACGCGCCCGAGCCGCAACACCACAGTTTACGACCTTTTTCTTCAAAAAAGAAACGAGTCTGACAATTCACACAAACGTGAACGTCGTGAGAAAATAAAGAGGTATGTTTTAATGTATATAATTTAATTTTTTTGAGGTCGTCTTCGCGATATTGCCCGATTAAATTCGAGGAGGAACGTAACAACGGATCGACGTTCCTACTCTGTTTATTATAACGTTCAACGGCAACTACATTCACTTCAGGATGTTTTTGAGAATATCGTTCTACCGCGTCGCGATGAATTTCGGGATTTTTTTGCGAATACCGTTGAACCGCGTCGCGATTAACCTCGGGGTGCTTATCTGTATATTGTTTAACGGAATCCCTATGTACCTCGGGGTGCTTATCTGTATAACGTTTAACGGAATCCCTATGCACCTCCGGATACTTATCTGTATAACGTTTAACGGAATCCCTGTGCACCTCGGGGTTTTGTATTGTATAGCGTTTAACCGCCTTTAAATGTGTATTACTTTCGGTGCTTGTTTTTGGACCTCGCGTTGCTTTTTTGGGTCGGCCGCGTTTTATTTTCGTTAATAAGTTAATTTTTATTTTATCCATGACCACGACTGGCTTTAAAAAAGTAAATTTAGGATCAGAATTAATAGAGTGAGATGAGGATAAAATAGCATGTAAATTTAGGGGTATTCTTTTAATTACGACTACCGGTTTTAAAACAGTAAATTTAGGGTCTAAGGAAATAATGGGACATGCCGATGAAACAGCAAAAGAATTAACCGGTATTCTAGACAATGATACTATAGGGTTAGAAATCGATAATTTAGGGTCATTCTGGGGGACATTTAAAGGAGGCAATTCTGTTGAAGAATGATTCTGAACAGTTAATTTATGGATAGAATACTGAGACCCGTCACGTAGGTTCCTAGCAAAAAGCAATTCTATTAAACTGTCTAAACTTCGACAACGAAACAAACGCGCCTTGTTGTCGTCTGATCGGGAACTAAAGAAATTATTGGAATCTACTTCGTGACTGTTAAAAAGGAAATAATAAGCGTCATATCGCCAAAAAGAAACAGTGTAAGATTGACCCGTAAATATATAATTATCGACATTATCATTATGATAACGATTAAAAGCATTGCATTGTAAAAGATTTTTTAATTCTAAAATTTTGGAGTTTAAGTCATCATTAGACGACGGAAATAAACCATTACCTATCCACCGATCGTCGTCGGTCATGGATTTAATTTTAGCAAAATAAATACCAACGGGAAACTCAGAAGGCAAATCTTCGGGTAGTAGATAACTTGTACCGGAAGGTAAAAATGGACGACGTTGTAAGTATAAGGAATCCCCACTTTCTAAAATATTGTCAATATCGGCCGTTTGAAAAATATTTCTATTACTAAAAACTGAAAAAGCGGCCGCGCACGCTGACATAGCTACACATTGTGAGTTGTTACCACGGAACCTCGAGCAGGCCTGGTGGTAAGTTCCTAAAGAAATGTAAGATTATTAGTAAATGATTAAAATGAAATTATTGAAAAATAAATTAATACACAAAAAAAAATAGGTAGATGCATGAAAGGGGTTATATTAAGAAGTTTGTATGAAATAGTTTTTTTTAATCATGTTTTTTTCTGTCTGTGCAAAAAGTCCTAAGTTAAATTTCTGGTCGAACAGACATTTGCTTAAGTATAGATAGATATTACAGTTCGCATATTATTTCTGGACCTAAGAGAATGAATTATAATGTGGACCATTCAAGTGTGACCTTATTGTTTGTAAATAAGTATATTCACTTACATAGGTACCTATCTATCTACCTACTACATTCTCACGCTTAATAATGAACAGTTATAAATACTCAAAATTCTAAGTGTGAGAAATTAAGTGTATAATTTTCGTAATAAACATGATTTCTCTTTAGATTACCTACTATATTTTTCTAATTCATTGAATACATGCATATTTTTAATTATACTTGCATATACACTTAAAATAATAGGTAATAATTTTTATTTAGCTAAATATAAATAATACATGTACTGTTTAAAAATATTAGTGCAGAGATATTAAGTATCTAATCAAATCATTATTTAATTTAGTGGTAGTTAGTAACTTCTAAAAATCACTTTTTGGTAGAAATCAAGGTTCACCGAATTTTAAGTTGTATGGGTTTATTATTATTATTCCGTGTGCATTTTATACATATTATCATAACAAAGTACATACATGGAATTCACTAATCAGTCTATATTTACAATAAACTGAAACATCATTTTTGGACTTCATGGAAACTAAAATTTCTCAAAATATCAAAAAAAAAAAAATAGTTTATGGAGCAAAAAATGCTAATATATGATATAGCTAATATAAAAAAATTACAATGATCAAAATTGAATGATATAACAAAGATATTCAATGAAATGAAATTTAGTGGTACAGTGATTTCTCTATGATTTAATCTACAAAAAACCGTTTTAAAGAAAAATAGCTACCTATACCTACAATAAATTTACAGCTAAGATAAACTTTCTTATTATAAATGAATACCTATAATGTCCTAATGTCACTTCCTTTGTGAATAGAAATCAAGTTTTTTTATATTATAATTATTAATATTTTATTTCATTAATATTTTAATTTTATAGTAGGTACCTATAATAAAAGGAGTGTGTATATGAAATACATATGTAACATATAATTAAATGGTAACAAAGCTGTGTCTGTAAATTAAATATATTTGTAGAAAAATTCGTTACAAATATGTATAGAGATAAAAACAACATTTTTTATCTATCTGTAGCTACGCGCATCACGCAAAATCATAGGACGATTTTTAATGAAACTTGACATAATTGCAAGTATTGTAACCCATGTGTACCTAAAGTATTCTACCTCAGATCCATTATAATTTTTAAAATCAAGTTATTATTATCAAGCATAAACGTACAAGTCGGGAGCACTGCTAGTTTGCAATACAAGTTGGTAATTAACGTTCATAACGAAAAACGTATCCTGTTTTTATTTGATTATCACAAATATTACGCAAAAAAAAAGCATTTTGAAATTTAACAAAACCTCAAACTAATTAGTAAACGATAATACACCCTATCACACATTTCTTTAGATTAACTACAACGAAAACTCAATTTGACCTCGACAAGTTCGTGAAGTATATTTGTTATTAGCCCCGTAAGACGGCCCCCCACCCACCTCCCCCACAGACGCCGATTCAAATTCATCGAAGGGCGCGGCCTAACGGTGTAATTTAACGGTACAATTTTAAATACACAACATTTAAGAATTTAATAACAATAATAAACTATACTTAAGTATTAAACCACAACACGTATAATACACAAATTTATAATAATTATTATGACAAAACTTTCATTTCGATTTCCAGTCAAAATGTACTTTGGTAAATTTTACGACGGTGGCGGTTGGCCCCGCCCACTACTAATTTCTAGAACTGTTTAATTTTAATTAAATATCTACTCGACTGGCGAATGATTAGGGCGAAATTAAGTATAATAATTCACAAGACTCACCTGTGGAAACACAGGCGGCTCTGATAAGAGCCCTACCACCACGACCAGTCGAGGTAAGCCGCGGCAAGCTGGTAGAAATAGCAGGATCCATCTGAAATTGTCATTATAATTAAAATTTCATGAAGTGTTGACCTTGAGATGTTAGCCGACGTTAGAGTAACAGTCGATAACACCCCATCGAGAGATAACTACCACTTACAGCATCTCTACAAAAGTAGATTCGCTAATCCGCCTGGTCAGCGTGTAAAAAAATATCGTAAAAAATATTTGATCATAATAAGTAATAATAATCTTTACTTCTTTATTGCCTACACAACAAATAAAAAGAAAATATACACGTACTTAATACATTTAACACTCAATTGATATGAATATATTTTAAATTATAATACTGATTAATTATTTTTCTAATATAAAAAATACATTAAAAAGTTATTATTATAAAAACTCACCTGAAACAGAAGAAATCACAATGAATAATGGGGCTCCTAACGGTCGGCGCAGTTTAATATAGAGTCACCACGCACGCTAGTGATGGGTAAAATAAAATGAAATATTCAAAGGACAATAAATCATTTATATATTTTTATTGGATTCGATATTTTAATTATTGATTTAAAATATGAAAATATCATATTTTTCATTTCATTCATTTTTAGCTTAATCTTGTTGTAGTTAAATACCAATTTACTAAAATAACTCAAAAATCAATATGATTTGATCATTATTGTCCCAATACTATTCGAGACACCGACAGCTATCATTGTAATGAAACAAAATTTAAAACTGCACTATAACCAAAATAATATATGGACTGTTTATTTTGAAAATGGTGCCCGTTTTAAAAAAATGCAAAATCTCATAATTTACATATTATAATTTAGTGTGCACATTTTATTCATAAACAATTCACAGTTAGTATTTTAAAATATCCATATACTTTGATCAATTTAAAATTCGTCAATAAATGAAATTGTTTAACGATTGATTATGAAAGTGGTGTAAGTCCATTTTCCTTAGAATAACTAATTAAGCACTTATAAGAGAGAAGTAACAAAAGCGTAATGTAATGGAAATACACTCACTTCTCGATTTACGACGGTGTTCCATTCCGCAATTTAGTTATTGTACATCAAAATTAATCGATTGCATCATCTTCGATTTACGCCAGGAGAATGAAACGTGAAAATTTAATTTCAATAAAATATCTAGAAAATGCAATTCAGAAAAGGAAAAGGAATACTGAATGAGAAAAAGTAAACTGGCTGAAAATATTTTGGATAAGGTTTTGTGAAAGTGCACAATATACTATTTTATTTATCTAAAATATTGATGGAGTACACGTAATTTAAGACTTTAGATTATCACCAATCCAGGAAGACTGCCAAAATTTGGAAGAATTACACTAATGTCTTTTTAGAAAGATGTTAGACCCATTATCCTCTCACTGGTCGAGTGTCGAGCACTATCAGAAATAGCGTGCCCTTTGTAATCCAGATACGCGCATTCTCCACGCGCGAGCTGTGCACTTAATAATTAATTAATCTAATCTAATTGTTTATGATAATCTAAAATGTTACTTTTATTTAAAAAAGATAATCTTTTAATATCTCGAAAGAAGAAAACATCGACATTACTCTTTCAAAATAAACGCTTCATATTTCAAATCATTCGAAAGTTTCATTCGTCACTCGATTAATGAATGATCATTTGATTAGTGGTTATTGAATCATTTGAATAATTTAAATATGGTATATTTTTTTCATAAATCGTACATCTCTAGGCATGACGATTGCACAGTCGGTAGTATTGCCACTGTTAATTTTTTAGATTACCGATTTTAAAAATGAATATAATTTAAAAAAAATGTATATACTTCATAATTAGTTTTGTTTAGAAAAAACATCAATACTAAATGTATAAGATGGTGGGTGGGTATATGACATTATTTCTAATTTTGGTTCACATTAAATTTTCCATAATATTTTTTCTATAGATTTTCTATAGATGATGTTAATATAAAGTGTTATTAATAAATAAATATATTGGAAATAAATTTAAATTAAATTTCGAATTGATTTATTCAAGGAACTATAAAATAATAATTATATTATAAAATAAATAAATCACATGTTATTTCAGTTATCTTAGATTAAGCAAAAATGTTATTTATTGGAAATAAATTTAAATTAAACGAATTAATCTATTCGAGGAACTATAAAATAAGAATTATAAAATAAATTAACCACATTTTATTTCGTATACTGTATAATAAGCAGATGCTATACTGTCATTTAAACTAAACGTTAACAATTTTGTACTTCATAATAAAAAAGGAAATGGCTTATAAATAGCAACACTGAATTAATGTGTCCTGTGAATTGATGATAACGCGTAAACTGTTTTACCAATATGCCAACGTTAATTTAAAAAAAAGTCAGACAATTGAAATGTTACACAAGAAAATAGCGATACATTTAAAATCTTTTAGGCTGAATTTCATAACTTTTTTTTTAATTTAAATTTTGATTATGATAGTTCATAATCAAAAATTAAAGTTCATATTCCGTATTCTCTAAGAGTCTGGTTAATTTTAGTATATTTATGGAAACCACCTAAATTCACTTGTATGGCAGCCATTTTGAAAAATGACAAAATCTAAATAATAATTCCAAATCCCTAGTCAAAGCCCAAGAGCAATAAATTAAAAATCTTTTAGCCTGAATATCATAACATTTTTTTTATTTCATTTTATTATGAACTGTTCTTTATGAGTGTGGTTAATTTAGTATAAATAAAAAAAAGGAGATGAAATCAAAATGCATTTAAGCATTTGCAGTAGTGCGACATCTATGGGAATTGCTACAAATTATTTCATTAATTGTTTTGCTTGTTTTCGTTATTATAAACAATTGATTGACTTGATGACAATATAATTTCTTACGATTTCTGTAGATGGCGTTACTGTGCTTATATCGATGTCATCGATTCAGTTTGTGTTATTTGTTTTGTGTGCTTTGAGATTTTGCTGTTAAATAATTAACAACATATTTTTTTAATATACAGGGTGGAATCTATCTAGGTACGTGTCCTTCAGGTTAATTCGATAGGTACGAATTGTTAGATTTCATGATCTTCTTTAATTGTAAGATACAATGTTTGTTCGAGAGATTTTATCCTTATCATAGACCCTATCGATTGGTTCAATAAAATAGTGACTGTCTATTTTTTGCATTTTTAATTGGTTCGATTCCCGGCTCAGGTAAACTTTTTAAAAAATGTTTGAATGCGGTTATTCTTATTTTAAAAAACTAAAGAATGTTTCCTTTGAGTGAAATTTGATATCTTCAATATTTAATGTACTTTTCCTCCATGTCCCGTTCATATTTTCCACCCTGTATATACGAGGTAGGGAACAGCTATGACTGTGACAATAGGACTTGTGATAATAAAATTTCTGCAATGTTGTATCCCTTTTGTCTTGTTTATTTTTCTTAGATAATGTGCTGATAGATTATATATTTCCGGGTCACAATATACGTAAAGTTCGATCTACGATCTCAAAAACTCTCAGAAGCTACAATCGAAATATCCCACTTATCTTGGAAAATGGCGGAAAAGAAAAATTATGAAATTAATTAAAATACTATAAGTACCTATATTCTAAGTGATTTCAGATTTTTATTTGAAAAACTGGCTTCCACCAGGCTTCAAACCAGACTTGCGACTACCCAATATATATATTATTTATTTATTTATCCATATAAAATAACTGTAGCTATATTCTAATTTTACTATGTGAAAATAATACCACTATAATAAGAATAGCTATGATTAGTATTTATATCCATGTTGTTTGTTTCATTTTTTATCATAACATTAATTAATACATCATTTTTTTATCCCTGAACCTTTAGTTTTGTTATTACCAAAAATAAAATTGCTATTCATTTCTATTCGGGCAACTGTTGAAACTACTAAATGATTTATCGAAGTAATATGCAATACTTTTTGTCAAGATTTTTTAAGATCCGCTTCTGACGTTTTATAAGTGTAAAATAAAGAAGACATATGAAGAAGTCCCCCCCCCCCCCCAAGGGGAGGGGGGGAGAACGCTACGGCTTCGCTCTGCGTGAAGCTCGGCCTTCGGCCTTGCGTAAATTACAAGGGACGAGAGATTGCTGTAGTTGTTGTTGTGGGGGTTCTGCATGGCGGCCATTTTCAAAAATAGGGGAATCTAAATAAAAATTTCAAATACTTAATAAGGCTCTCCCGAACCCCCAGATATCAATTTTCATCCGGATCGGATGAATTCGAAAAGTGGCCGCCATCTTCGATTCGCCATCTTAAAAAAAAATATCTCAATATAAAGACATCGTCATGATAAATAATATCAGTTTAAGCACCAATCCGATATGCCTAACCGTTTCGGAGATGTCATCCGGAGAATTTTGTGGGGCAGCCATCTTGAAAATAACCATAAATCCTTAATCAGGATCCCCTGAACCCCGTAGATATCAATTTTCATCCGGATCGGATGAATTCGAAAAATGGCCGCCATCTTGGATCCGCCATCTTGAAAAAAGTTTTATCTCAATATAAAGACATCGTCATGATAAACAATATTAGTTTGAGCACCAATCCGAACTGTTTAACCGCTTCCGAGATGTCATCCGAAGAATTTTGTGGGACGGCCATCTTAGAAATAAACATAAATCCTTAATCAGGCTCCCCTGAACCCCCCAGATATCAATTTTCATTCGGATCGGATGAATTTGAAAAATGGCCGCCATCTTGGATTCGCCATCTTGAAAAAAGTTTTATTTCAATATAAAGACATCGTCATGATAAACAATATTAGTTTGAGCACCAATCCGATCTGTTTAACCGCTTCCGAGATGTCATCCGAAGAATTTTGTGGGACGGCCATCTTAGAAATAAACATAAATCCTTAATCAGGATCCCCTGAACCCCCTAGATATCAATTTTCATCTGGATCGGATGAATTCGACAAATGGCCGCCATCTTAAAAAAAATTTTACCTCAATATAAAGACATCGTCATAATAAATAATATTAGTTTGAGCATCAATCCGATCTGTTTAACCGTTTCCGATATGTCATCCGAAGAATTTTGTGGGGCGGCCATCTTGGAAATAACCATAAATCCTTAATCAGGATCCCCTGAACCCCCCAGATATCAATTTTCATAAGGATCGGATGAATTCGAAAAATGGCGGCCATCTTGAATAGGCCAATTTAAAAAATTTTTTACCTCAATAGAAAAACATCGTCGTGATAAACAATATTAGTTTGAGCACCAATCCGATAGGTCTACCCGTTTCTGAGATGTCATCCGAAGAATTTTGTGGGGTGGCCATCTTGGAAATAACCATAAATCCTTAATCAGGATCCCCTGAACCCCGTAGATATCAATTTTCATCCGGATCGGATGAAATCGAAAAATGGCCGCCATCTTGGATCCGCCATCTTGAAAAAAGTTTTATCTCAATATAAAGACATCGTCATGATAAACAATATTAGTTTGAGCACCAATCCGAACTGTTTAACCGCTTCCGAGATGTCATCCGAAGAATTTTGTGGGACGGCCATCTTAGAAATAAACATAAATCCTTAATCAGGCTCCCCTGAACCCCCCAGATATCAATTTTCATTCGGACCGGATGAATTTGAAAAATGGCCGCCATCTTGGATTCGCCATCTTGAAAAAAGTTTTATCTCAATATAAAGACATCGTCATGATAAACAATATTAGTTTGAGCACCAATCCGATTTGTTTAACCGTTTCTGAGATGTCATCCGAAGAATTTTGTGAGGTGGCCATCTTGGAAATAACCATAAATCCTTAATCAGGATCCCCTGAACCCCCTAGATATCAATTTTCATCCGGATCGGATGAATTCGAAAAATGGCCGCCATCTTGAAAAAAGTTTTATCTCAATATAAAGACATCGTCATAATAAATAATATTAGTTTGAACACCAATTCGATATGTCTACCCGTTTCGGAGATGTCTTCCGAAGAGTTTTGTGTGGCGGCCATCTTGGAAATAACCATAAATCCTTAATCATGGTCTTCTGAACCCCCCAGATATTAATTTTCATCCAGATCGGACATCTTTAAATTTTGTTGGTGCCGTAGTCCGGTCGCTCCGGGCTTTGTCCTACGCGGAGCTCGGCCTGCGGTCTCGCGTAGATTACAAGGGAGAGAGGATGTTGTTGTAGTTTCTGTTGTGCGGGTTCTGTATGGCGGCCATCTTCAAAAATGGCGGAATCGAAATAAGAATTCCAAATCCCTAATCAGCCTCCCCCGAACCCCCCAGATATCAATTTTTATCCAGATCGGATGAATTCGACAAATGGCCGCCATGTTGGATTCGCCATCTTTAAAAAAATTTTACCTCAATAGAAAAACATCGTCATGATAATAATAATAAACAATATAAGTTTGAACACCAATCCGATAGGTCTACCTGTTTCGGAGATGTCTTCCGAAGAATTTTGTGGGGCGGCCATCTTGGAAATAACCATAAATCCTTAATCAAGATACCCCGAACCCCCCAGATATCAATTTTCATCCAGATCGGATAACTTGAGATTTTGGTGGTGCGGTAGTCCGGTCGCTCCGGGCTTCGCCCTACGCGGAGCTCGGCCTGCGGCCTCGCGTAGATTACAAGGGGGAGAGGATGTTGTTGTAGTTTCTGTTGTGCGGGTCCTGCATGGCGGCCATCTTCAAAAAAGGCGGAATCGAAATAAGAATTCCAAATCCCTAATCAGCCTCCCCCGAACCCCCCAGATATCAATTTTTATCCAGATCGGATGAATTCGACAAATGGCCGCCATCTTGGATTCGCCGTCTTTAAAAATTTTTTACCTCAATAGAAAAACATCGTCATGATAAACAATATTAATTTGAGCACCAATCCGATAGGTCTACCCGTTTCGGAGATGTCTTCCGAAGAATTTTGTGGGGCGGCCATCTTGGAAATAACCATAAATCCTTAATCAGGATCCCCCGCACCCCCCAGATATCAATTTTCATCCAGATCGGACAACTTGAGATTTTGGTGGTGCGGTAGTCGTCGCTCCAGGCTTCGCCCTATGCGGATCTCGGCCTACGGCCTCGTAAGACGCAGCTCGGCCTTCGGCCTCGCGTAAGTTACGCAGTGATCAAATTCGGACGCTCCGGGCTACGCCCTACGCGGAGCTCGGCCTGCGGCCTCGCTGTATAGCCGCCATCTTCAAAAAGGGTTGAAAATAAATAATAATTCCAAATCATTAGTCAGGATCCCCTAAGCCCCGCAGATATCAATTTTTATTCGAATCGGATATAGTTGGGAAAAGACCGACATCTTGGATTCGCCATCTTGAAAAAATTCTCCCCTCAACAGAAAGAAATCTTCATGATAAATGATATTAGTCGCTTCGCCCTACGCGGATCTCGGCCTGCGGCCTCGTTAGGCGCAGCTCGGCCTACGGCCTCGCGTAAGTTACACAGCGTGCGCGGCGGTTGGTGGTGCCGTAGTCCGGTCGCTCCGGGCTTCGCCCTACGCGGATCTCGGCCTGCGGCCTCGTTAGACGCAGCTCGGCCTTCGGCCTCGCATAAGTTACACAGTGATCGAATTCGGACGCTCCGGGCTACGCCCTACGCGGAGCTCGGCCTGCGGCCTCGCTGTATAGCCGCCATCTTCAAAAAGGGTTGAAAATAAATAATAATTCCAAATCATTAATCAGGATCCCCTAAGCCCCGCAGATATCAATTTTTATTCGAATCGGATATAGTTGGGAAAAGACCGACATCTTGGATTCGCCATCTTGAAAAAATTCTCCCCTCAACAGAAAGAAATCTTCATGATAAATGATATTAGTCGCTTCGCCCTACGCGGATCTCGGCCTGCGGCCTCGTTAGGCGCAGCTCGGCCTACGGCCTCGCGTAAGTTACACAGCGTGCGCGGCGGTTGGTGGTGCCGTAGTCCGGTCGCTCCGGGCTTCGCCCTACGCGGATGTCGGCCTGCGGCCTCGTTAGACGCAGCTCGGCCTTCGGCCTCGCATAAGTTACACAGTGATCGAATTCGGACGCTCCGGGCTACGCCCTACACGGAGCTCGGCCTACGGCCTCGCTGTATAGCCGCCATCTTCAAAAAGTGTTGAATATAAATAATAATTCCAAATCCTTAGTCAGGATCCCCTAAACCCCCCAGATATCGATTTTTATCCGAATCGGATGAATTTGGAAAATGGCCGCCATCTTGGATTCGCCATCTTGAATAAAATTTTCCCCTCAGTAGAAAGAAATCGTCATGATAAACGATATTAGTTTGAGCACCAATCCGATATCTCAAACCGTTTCGGAGCTGTCGCCCAAAGAGTTTCGTATGGCGGCCATCTTGGAAAATTTCGGCACCTACCCTAAATCCTCAAATTTCCTCCTCGATTTTCCACCTCGAAACACATTCGCTCAGAAATTTCTAAATTTCCCAAAGTTTTTTTTAAATTTCCGCCATTTTGTGTCCGCCATCTTGGATTTTTTTTTCCGCCTAATTTCCCCATAGACCAGAGTTTCCAACAAGGGGAAATTCCACCTCGCGTCCCTCGCCCGATTCGAGCTACCGCCTCGGAAATGCCCTCGGACCCCAAAATCGAAATTTCCACTTTGTATGGCAGCCATCTTGAAAAATGGCGGAATAAAAAAAAAGTTTCAAAATCCCGAATCGGGGTCCCCTGAACTCCCCGGGTATTAAATTTCATCCCGATCGGAGGAATTTTAAAAACGGCCGCCATCTTGGATTCGCCATCTTGGAAAAAATAATTGGTCCAGTGGAAGGACATCGACTCGCCCCACCACATTAGTTCGAGCCCCGATCCGATATCTCCGACCGTTCGGGAGCGACGGTCGAAATAAATTTGTATGGCGGCCATCTTGAATCCGCCATTTTGAATTTTCATCGCGCTCTCGTCAAAGTGCCGGCGGTTCTCTATGACATTCGGTCGAGCACCACGTGACTATCTCTCACCGTTCAGGCGGGCCGTCGACCGTCGAGCTGAAGGTCCACCGGATGCGGACGGGCCCGCTCCCGGTGCAAGGCCCGGGCGAGCTCGGCCTGCGGCCTCGCCCGCGCCGCTCGGCCTCCGGCCTCGCGGGAGTTACGGCCGATCGAAATTTGAAATTTCAATTGACGGCCGCCATCTTGGAAACGGCGGGATCGAAAAACCGACCCGAAATTCTCAATCGGGGCCCCCACTACCCCCCGGATGCCGATTTCCACCCCCCTCGGACCAACTTGAAAATCGGCCGCCATCTTGAATCGGCCATTTTGAAAAAATTTTTTGTCCACGAGAAGGCTCACCCCGGCCCGAATGACATTTGGTCGAGCACCCCCGACTTACCTCTTACCGTTTCCGAGCTACGAACTAAAACATTTTGTATGGAGGCGACGCTGGACGTTCGAAATTCAAATTTTCGCGACGCCCGCTGGCGTCTGCCTGCAGTTCTCTATGACATTTGGTCGAGCACCCCCCGCGCAGGTGTTACCGTTTGTGCTGGCCGTTCAAATTTTTCATCAGGTATGGTCAACTCGAAGAAGTCGGATTTTTCTGGTGCTCACCGACCCCGAGGGTTCACTTTCTGATTCAAAGTTTCTCACTGTGATAGTGGGAACCGGGAGAACAATTATGTCAGTCAGTCAGTCAGTGAGTCAGTGGTAATTCAGCTTTATATAGTATAATAATAATAATAATAATAATAAATAAATAAATAAATAAATAATAAATAATAAATAATAAATAAATAAATAAATAAATAAATAAATAAATAAATAAATAAATAAATAATAATAATAACTAGGTTTCGGCGGCGCCCCCCGGGCGCCGGCCTCCCCCTAATGGGGGGGGGACGCTCCGGGTTTCGCCCTGCGCGGAGCTCGGCCTTCGGCCTCGCTTAAGTTACACACTGAGAGAGATCGCTGTAGTTGATGTTGTGCGGGATCTGCATAAGAATTCCAAATCCCTAACCAGCCTCCCCCGAACCCCCCGGATATCAATTTTCATCCGGATCGGACGAATTCGAAAAATGGCCGCAATCTTGGATTCGCCATCTTAAAAAAATTTTTACCTCAATAGAAAAAGATCGTCATGATAAACAATATTAGTTTGAGCACCGATCCGATATGTCTACCCGTTTCGGAGATGTCTTCCGAAGAATTTTGTGTGGCGGCCATCTTGGAAATAACCATAAATCCTTAATCAGGCTCCCCTGAACCCCCCAGATATCAATTTTCATCCGGATCGGACAACTTGAAATTTTGGTGGTGCCGTAGTCCGGACGCTCCGGGCTTCGCCCTACGCGGATCTCGGCCTGCGGCCTCGTTAGACGCAGCTCGGCCTTCGGCCTCGCGTAAGTTACACAGAGTACGCGGCTGGTGGTGCGGTAGTCCGGTCGCTCCGAGCTTCGCTCTACGCGGATCTCGGCCTGCGGCCTCGTCAGACGCAGCTCGGCCTACGGCCTCGCGTAAGTTACACAGAGTACGCGGCTGGTGGTGCGGTAGTCCGGTCGCTCCGAGCTTCGCTCTACGCGGATCTCGGCCTGCGGCCTCGTTAGACGCAGCTCGGCCTACGGCCTCGCGTAAGTTACACATCGTGCGCGGCGGCTGGTGGTGCCGTAGTCCGGTCGCTCCGGGCTTCGCCCTACGCGGATCTCGGCCTGCGGCCTCGTCAGACGCAGCTCGGCCTTCGGCCTCGCGTAAGTTACACAGCGATCGAATTCGGACGCTCCGGGCTTCGCCCTACGCGGAGCTCGGCCTGCGGCCTCGCTGTATAGCCGCCATCTTCAAAAAGTGTTGAATATAAATAATAATTCCCTAAACCCCCCAGATATCAATTTTCATCCGAATCGGATGAAGTTGGAAAAATGGCCACCATCTTGGATTCGCCATCTTGAATAAAATTTTCCCCTCAGTAGAAAGAAATCGTCATGATAAATGATATTAGTTTGAGCACCAATCCGATATCTCTAACCGTTTCGGAGCTGTCGCTGAGAGAATTTCGTATGGCGGCCATCTTGGAAAATTTCGTCACCTACCCTAAATCCTCAAATTTCCTTCTCGATTTTCCACCTCGAAACACATTCGCTCAGAAATTTTTAAATTTCCCAAAGATTTTTCTAAATTTCCGCCATTTCGTGTCCGCCATCTTGGATTTTTTTTTCCCTCTAATTTCCCCATAGACCAGAGTTTCCAACGAGGGGAAATTCCACCTCGCGTCCCTCGCCCGATTCGAGCTACCGCCTCGGAAATGCCCTCGGACCCCAAAATCGAAATTTCCACTTTGTATGGCAGCCATCTTGAAAAATGGCGGAATAAAAAAAAAGTTCCAAAATCCCGAATCAGGGTCCCCTGAACTCCCCAGGTATTAAATTTCATAACGATCGGAGGAATTTTAAAAATGGCCGCCATCTTGGATTCGCCATCTTGGAAAAAAAAATTCGTCCAGTGGAAGGACATCGACTCGCCCCACCACATTAGTTCGAGCCCCGATCCGATATCTGCAACCGTTCGGGAGCGACGGTCGAAATAAATTTGTATGGCGGCCATCTTGAATCCGCCATTTTGAATTTTCATCGCGCTCTCGCCAAAGTGCCGGCGGTTCTCTATGACATTCGGTCGAGCACCATAGGGTTAGCTGTGACCGTTTAGGCAGGCCGTCGACCGTCGAGCTGAAGGTCCACCGGACGAGGACGGGCCCGCTCCCGGTGCAAGTCCCGGGCGAGCTCGGCCTGCGGCCTCGCCCGCGCCGCTCGGCCTCCGGCCTCGCGGGAGTTACGGCCGATCGAAATTTGAAATTTCAATTGACGGCCGCCATCTTGGAAACGGCGGGATCGAAAAACCGACCCGAAATTCGCAATCAGGGCCCCAACGACCCCCCGGATGCCGATTTCCACCCCCCTCGGACAAACTTGAAAATCGGCCGCCATCTTGAATCGGCCATTTTGAAAAAATTTTTTGTCCACGAGAAGGCTCACCCCGGCCCGAATGACATTTGGTCGAGCACCCCCGACTTACCTCTTACCGTTTCCGAGCTACGAACTAAAACATTTTGTATGGAGGCGACGCTGGACGTTCGAAATTCAAATTTTCGCGACGCCCGCTGGCGTCTGCCGGCGGTTCCCTATGACATTCGGTCGAGCACCCCCCGCGCAGGTGTTACCGTTCGTGCTGGCCGTTCAAATTTTTCATCAGGTATGGTCAACTCGAAGAAGTCGGATTTTTCTGGTGCTCACCGACCTCGAGGGTTTACTTTCTAATTCAAAGTTTCTCACCCCGGTGGTGGGAACTGGGAGAACAATAATAATAATAATAATAATAATAAGGAATAAAAGGAATAAAGCCGAACCAGAAAAATAAAAAACCTGCTCTGAGGTCGCCACATTTGCCTTTTTCATAGCTAATTAGTGTTGTCAGTAGAAGATAATAGTTTTACCCATCATGGCGAGGTTTTTTTATTTTCTTGGTCGGGCTATACCGTTTGACAGCTTGTTTTTGTAATGACGGCAAATTGAAATTACAAGTTAAAAGTTTATCCTTTCATATTTTTTAAGAATTTTAATATGAAACTTATTAAGGAGAAAATTAGTTATATTTTACATTTTTTTTTCGACAAGGGTATGAATGCTTCTAGTGCTCGAAAAGAGATTTGTGGTGTTTACGGAGAAAATGCTGTATCTAAAACTGTTGCAAAAAAAAAAGTTCAGTCGATTCGGGTCTGGCAATTTTGATGTGAATGATGTTCGTCGCTGTGGTCGTTCTATTAAGGTAAATTCTGTGGGATGGCAGCGGCCGCACCACGTCTATTGACGAACTTTTTGCTGACATGAAGCCACGTCATCGACATAATCTAATAATCAGAAACTTTCATCCAATCAATCATCATTCCGCCTGGCAAACTTATGATCAAGAAGAGCTGCCTGCTCAAATAGACATCAATCTGAAACAAGCGCCGTTTTGTTATGCCGTTCAGTTTGAAAAGACGACCACCGCCTTCTTTAAGGGATTACATTACCTATACTGTAATTATAAGGCAGAATTATAATTATTTTTTCGTATAATTATTATAACGAAACAGGATGATAACATTCGCCATTCACCCAGAATGGCGAATGTTATCATCCTGTTTCGTTGTTTCTTTCAACCTGCCTATTTATAACAGAAAAGCAAATAAGTACTACAGTAGATTGTCAGTCAGTAATATTAAGTATAATGTCAAAATGTAGGTACCTAAAAGTGTATGCTGAATAAGGCCAATATTCTAGACGGTTTTATCCATTTTTGTGTTGCCTTTAATGTTCTTCAGTCAGTGTATTCAATTATTTTATTGAACCGGAATCATGAGTGCAAACAAACGGCTCCTCTATTTATTTATTTCTATTAAATTCTATTTATTAAAAAAAAATTGGCTTCCTCTATTTATTAGCCGATAAATGCGCCGGACTGCAACCATTAGAGGAAATGAGGGAAGGTTTTTGCCCAGTCGTGGAACAATGATAAAGTCTGGCACAAATATAACATGTGACAAGAAAAGAAAGTTTAATAAATATCACGAATTATTTGTATACTTTGCTATAAAACTACCTATAATTGTATTAAACAGATTGTTCTTTGCTACTCTCCATTCAGATTTCAAGAAATTCATCCTAAAAAAAGGTTCAGGAATAGAGCATTTCTTTTCACAAACTACTTCATTTACCAGTTACGTTAGAGATCTGTTTTTGTCAGATTCATAGTTTGTTTAACTGTATCGCACTCAAGACTGATTAAATCAATAGATAGTCCATCGAAGTCACGGTAAACAGTTAAAAGCGTTTAATTAAGCCAACAATTACCCCATTTTACTTACTAGCGTTTGCAATCGCTTTTTACCTGCTATTTGCAGCTGTCAGTTGTCAATCAATCTGACATTATCAAAATATTGACATTGTTTCAAAAGCGTGACTGGACTGAAGGCCGCAGTGTTTTGAATTACAGAGAAAAATCTAAGTTTATTCTTATTCGTAGTTTTTCATAATTGTTATAATAACTAGAATGGAATTTACGCCAGAACTATCAGCTTTTCAAGGCATGATAACGTCAGCTAACGATCTTCATCAGTTTTCGAAAATAACAACTAAAGCCGGTAATTATAAAATTATATTTTTTGTTTTTCCTTTTGTGTCTTTTTCTTATATGATCAGAATAGTAAATTAGAGTATTGTATGTGGTAGTCACCAAAATTAGAATCTACTGAAAGTGATGCAACATAAATAAATCTAAATTTCACATTGGTATTAAATAGTGGTATGATCATACCTACGAAAAAATAAAAACAACGAAAAAGAATTGTATAAAATATTTCACTTTCATGTTTCAGGAAACGAAGAGAAACTTCAATATATCATTGATAAATTGTTTACATTTCTAAAAGAAAAGAATTATATCACTGAAGATGGTTCAGGATTTACTAATGTTCCAGAACTTAGAAAGATAGCCCTTTTCTTAGTACTAAATACAGATTTACCTGTTTTGGAGAAAATGGTGAAGCTTGATGGAATAAATTCTATTATTAAGACTATACCTACACTAACAAAGTATATAACATGTGAATTGTTCTGGAATCTTCAAATGGAAAAGTTTTTATATGAAATAATAACATTCTGTGATCCAGAACTAGGTTTAGAAGTTGCAAAACCATTTATATCTTATATCAAGTATTTAAATCCAGCGGAATGCTTGAATAAAGTGAAACAAACGTGTTCAGCAATCTATATGTCTATATCCAGATTGCACTTTTTAGATTTAGATGCTGCAAGTTTATCTAATACTTTAAAAACTGCATTGGACAATTTTCAAAAGTGCATTGGCTATTTTACAAATCTGCCAAATGAGAGAAGTCTAGATAGACTTACTACAGATGAAGTGATTAAGTTACAAGCAAACTGCCTCCACACACTACTAATTCTGATCAGTGAATGTTTAGGACAGTTTACATCAAAACAAAAATTTGAATCATCTAGTCTTAACAATCTTTATCTCCTCACATATAAAGAAGGCAGTTGTAAGAATGAGATACTTTCTTTCAACATATGTGACACTCCTAACAAATCAATATTGGAATGCCTCAACAAATGCAATGAAGAGCTGTTAGATAAGTGCAAAGAGCTTGTGATGGATATCACTCTGGATACGTTCTGTGCCTGGTGTGAATTTGAGGAAAATGGTAAGAGCATGCAGCAAACTATAGGAGAGCTCTGCTACAACCTAAGAGAAAAGTTACAGGGCATCCATACATTAGCTGAACATCCAATAACCAACATGCTTCAAGAAATCTCTTGTAAACCTGTAGACTTCAATGAAATAATTAATTTTGTAGACAGCAAAACTATTGTTGAAAACATTCAAAAAGATAATGAAGAGAAACCTCTTTGGATACATGCACTTCTAAACAGAAATCAAGATGATTTATGTCAAGATGTGTCACTACTAGAGTGCTTATTCACAAATGTAAACATTTTAGGTGAGGAAGAAATATATAAATTATTTAAAACAATAAATAATTTTATAAATCAATATTCTGGTGATAAAGACTCTATTAAAAGTTTAGAACTGTTAGCAATAAAAGCATATGCCCACTGTAATATGACTGTGAAACACAAGATATTAGATGAACATTTCCAGGAGAACTGCTTTAATGATCTGATGGAAACTACAGAATTTAGTAATACAATGATGGAAACATTTAATAAACTAGTTGCATCGTCAGATGAAGACTTGTCAGGTGTCCTAATTGTATTCCTTCAAAGTCCACAAAAAGTCTACACAAAAATATTTGAGCTAGCATCAGAGAATCTCCCACAAACTGAAATTATGTTGAAAATAATGGGAATATTAGAGAAATATTCAAATCATCACTACAAGATTGATACAGAACCTTGTGTGATAAGGGTTGCACGAAACATTTTTCAAAATAATTTAGACACAGAAATAAAACAGAGCAACTTTGTGAATTTTATTCATGGTTTAAAAAGGATAAATATTATTTCAGGAGTCAAGTTACTTCTTTTGATTATAATGCCCCATTTACATAAGGGTATTCTGGATAAAGATATAATCAAAATTAATGTTCAATTGCAGTTGTTACAAACAGCATATCAGTTGGAAGAGCATCTGTCCTACAGGGCTCCTCTCCTTGCGATGCTGGGGCAGGTATTGAATGCATTGCGCTGTACTCTGAACACATTTGTTATACATATACCTGCTACTTTACAACTCGCTCTACAAATACAAAACTCACTGTTTAACACTTATGAGTCGGGGATACCAGGTAATGTATCATTTCCAACTTTGGGATTCAACTTTTCAAACTTTTGGATGTGATATTATCTGAGTAAAGGAACCTTATGATTAGTTCTATTTTCCCCTGTATTGAGACTAGTGAAATTTAAAAAAATATTAAAATAATAATCATATAATGTATTGATCTATTATTCAGGGTTAAATAAATAATAACTGCACCCTCTTAACACTGAATTTGTTTTGGGAAAACTAACAACGTTTTTTTCTACAACTTATTAAAATTTAGCCCCCTTTTTACACTAACTACTCACTCGCACTGCCAAGGTACATCACTGGTACTAATTTATATAGATGTAGGTATGTAAGAGTAGCAAATCGATTATCAGTTGTTCATGAATGGAGTGTGCATCACTGTCACTGCCATTTGTAGTTGTAGTGTACAGTAAAGTTAAATTTCGTAATGAAGTCAGAGACTTCATTTATTAAAATTACTTTTTTGTGAGTGATAATATCAAGTTCAGAATAAAGTCATATTTTCTCATAAGTATTTCTCATCACATAGGTTACAGGTATTTTTTACTTAGCCCTACATACTACATACATACTACTACATACTTTAAATAATACTTTTATTTCTGTATCTTAAAAGTCTATTGAATTTAGAAAACAATAAATTTTATATTTAAAAAGTCAACGAGGTCCCTTTACTCAAATAATATCCAATATATTCTGTATTCTTATACAGATATTCTGTATTCTTATACAGAATATATAGATGTACATACATACATACAATATAAAATACATAATGTACATACAATATAAAATGTGGATGCCACATTTTATATTGTATGTACATTTATTATACAACTTTGTATTATTATTTTGGTTTCCTTGGAATATATGCATTATAAGTCCTATATTTAAAGCCTATCATTTATTTTATTTATTTCAGGCAACTAAGACCCATAGAATATATACCTCACCCTAAAATAATATAACTTTACTACTAATAGGGATTTTTTCTTGCATGGTTTCGCTTTTCGAACATTACCCCTCTGGCCAAAAGTTGGGACCGAGGAACAGCCTCTGATGCACTGCATAATGCAAATAATTACAAAAAAATACTTATTATTTTCAGATAATGAAAGTAACTGGTTAAAAAGCAAACTGAGGGGACTGCATCCACTGAACATGTACTATTATAGAAAGTTGTGGAATCGCACAGGCGACAACTTCATAGATATTATCAGCAATTCACGCTTACACAATGACATGGACATGGAACGGTTAGCAACGTTTTTAGCAACGGTGAGTTGCATTCTCTCTGCACTATTTACTATCATTTGTCATAGGAAAATGCATTTTTTTTTATAGGAAGCCGGCAGATGAGCATACAATCCACCATACTGTAACTGTATACTGTCCCCCATGTACGAGTACATCTGCAGTACATGCCAACTTCACTCCCGAGTGGCAAATGTTGGCGGTCCCCCTGATGCGCTGCCTATCTTTGGATCTTTGGACTTAGGAATAGATTTGTAGAAAGGGTTGGGAAAATGGGGAGGGATGGAAATAGACTCTGGTATAACTCACACACTACCGAAACACATCATGCATTTGGGAATAGGATACAGGAATAGGGAAGTGTCATTCTATAATTCACCATGCCACCCGGCCCATTGTGAGATAGAACACATGTTCCAGATTCTATTAAAATCTCGAGCTTACTGGTTCCTCGCGTTGTTTTTCTACACCGCCTAGCTAGTGATGATTTAAAGTTGTATTTAAACGAGCAGTAATAAATTCCTAAATAGGCAGCAAATAATGATCAACAAAACAACCTATTTTTGAATAACTGAAGTACTTAATTTTAAATATGTATTAAGAATGTCATCATCAAGTTGATGGAGTCCTATATCTTTATTGTTACCAGAGAACTTGAACTTAACCAACCTTTAAATTTGCTGCCCCTGCCCCCTGCCCCCTGCCCTTACTGTATTTTTTCGCTACCCTTTTAATTATTTCTCATAATTTAATAATCCATTTTTAAGTGGAATCTCAGTGGCACGAGTCGGGAATTGTAACTCATAACTGAGAATCGCCAATAGATATCTCTAGGCTATCACCGCTCCATCGCCAATCTTTCACTTCTAAATAATTCCAAAGGTAGGCAGCGCATGCAGGATCGTGCTAATATTTGTCATTCTGTATTTATGTTGGCTCACCTGCCACCTTTTTTCTATAAAAAAATAAAATTGTAAAAAGTAATTACATCAACAGCAGGTGGTATCCCTCACGCAGCAGGAATGGTATGAAGTATGGGACAGCCTGGCTTTGTTTGGCGACACGATGGCGCTGGACATACTACACGACGCCCTCTGCGTTCTGACAGTGGCGGAAACCATTAATCGTACGGAATCCACATGGGCATGTCTTCTACATTGTTATAGAAACTTTGTGCACACCTCAAGGGTAAATATCCACCTCTCATCATCATTATGCCAGATATGTTGGTTTGAATATAAAAAAATCGGTTTGGTACCGTTGTCCTCGCTGGGAATCCCCACTCGTGTGGACAACGGGAACTGTAGACAAAATTATTACCATTGTGTGTAAGTATTGCATTGACTTTCAAAAAGTTGCCTTTAAGTTTAAAAAGTCTTAAGTTAGACATTTTTATATCCGAACAGACAATTATCAATCGATTATTCCCATTCAATTGATTTATGTATTGAGTTCTCTTCTAAATTTAACTGCAGGATTGCTTTCTTTCGATGAAATGTAACCTCACCTAGATTATAAAGCCTATTATGACCTCTTATTGCCAGTCAGTTTACAATGTGAAATGAACTGCCTTGCAGTTTTGTATTATGTGTGCATTAACAGACGATCGTTTGTAATGCAATAACTAGGTAGAAGGTAGAAAATTCTTAACTATCTATAGATAATCGCTGAGCTTTTTGATACTCGTAATACGAAATAAAACTAGGCAGTTTAGACCTGTAAACTAGCTTGATTGGAACTTGGATAGTTTTTTAAAATTTCAATAATAATATGCATCAGACTCCCTTTAGTTACGACGCCCCCTGTGCACTGTGCCCTTTAGTTACGAAAATATACTTACGGAAATTGGTCCGGTTGGCGAGGAGTAACAGCGCTGGCACAATGACATAGGCGCAGCGTAGGCGTTTGTTGAACATATGGACAGTGTATACACAGCAAAAACACGGCGTATGCGTCATACCCCGGCATAACGTTGCGTTAATGTCGCTTTTTTCTTCGGAATGGCTAAATTCTTGTGGCCCTAATGGCCTTTCAAGAGTCACCGAACATGTATGGTTTAGGGCGAGCGCAGAAGGCGCTCAGCCAGGAGTAAAGAGTGTGTGCAGCAACGAGCCTAAGGGCTCCCCCGTCGGTAGACCGGCAGAAGGAACGGATCTCAGCTTAGGACGTTGCTTTGGGAGGGTAACACGAGTCGGTGAGAAGCGCCCAGCCACGTGCCGATACCTGCTAAAAGTGTTGCCTGAGGGCCGGTAAGCGTTAAGGTCGCGTAAAAACTTTCAACGAAAGAAACAAAAAAAATCGAAAACAATAGATACTACATTTTAGATCCACTGCGGAGTCGACGTTAATGGGCCAGTGACAATAACGTATTGCATAGAAAGTACATAGGGAACAATTCGTTCCATTTTGAAGACTGCGTATGTGTGGCATATGAGCGATGCTAACGCAGCGTTATGCCGGCGTTCGATGTATACGCGGCGCTTGGGTTGCGTCTGCGTTGCTAATACGCTATCCCTACGTTTGACAAACGCTCACGCTGCACCTACGCCCTAAGTCTCTTGCCACGAACTCGAAGCAACGGGGCGCTACCGGTGGCGCATACCCGACGCACAGCATGCATCACCAACACTAAATGACTCCTCTTCACCGAAATTTAGTCACACCGAATTGACGTCTTATTTATAAAAACGTTTAGAAAATATTTAAAAAAATCAAAGCAAACTCGGACATGCATATCTTAGTACTAACACGATACAATTGTAATTGTGTGATCATAAAACGATTACAATTACAACTTGTAACGTAAGTGCGTCACATGGCAAAATTTACAAGAATTCACACTTACACATGTGCAAAATAAATACTACTTGTTTTAAAACGAATGCACGCCACTGGCTGCACCAATTTTACGTTATAAAAATCTTATATCCTTGTGCACAATAACTTACCAAAAAAATCTTAACAGAGTAATGTACAAAACAATACTGACAGAATTACAAAAGAAAAATTAAGAGAGGTCTGACTATACTTGCTAGCATTGCCAGAAATACTGAACACCCCTCATCTAGATAGATAGATAGAACTCTTTATTGCACTTTTTTTTCTTTTCATCAAATAAATTATAAATAAGTCAATGACACGACTAGACACTGACAATCACCTCAGTGAGTATTTTTCATCGCCAAGCGAGAGCGATTTATAGCAACGACAGAACTAGTGAGCGAGTCGTCGCCTGCAGTGTGAACAGTAATTAACTATCAACTATTTTTCTATGCATCTCTTTTACACTGAGATTTTGCTGTCTCCTCGAGCTAGAAAATAGTTAATCGCCCATCCCTTACTCGCCGTATGTCGGAGATTGCTCGCCTTAGATAATTTCGTAATTAAATTACTTAGTTAAGACACTAGAAATCAAGAAAATGAAAACATCTTTAAAAGTAACTAAGATATGGACGGGGCTTAGACAGTCCCGGGTTATTCATATAGGCAATGTAGGCAACTGCCTATGGGCGCGACGCCGCCTAGGGGCCCCGGCCGTGAGAAAAATAAGTCAAAAGTAGTTATCAAGGAATAAATCATTGTTACAATTTTACTATAATCAGTAATCACCATTAGCAAGTTTTGCATAAATTGAATTACATTACATTATCTATAAATAGTTTTGTTTTAATAAATGACATACATTTATTAGTGCCGAGATATTAAAATTTGGTTTTGGTATATGGTTTAAATGCTACCTACCTACCTAGAGACCTACCCACTTAAGGGGAGAGGGGCCCCGATACTTGCATTGCCTAGGGGCCTCTACATGGCTTAATCCGGCCCTGGGCTAAGAAGTCAAAAGTTTAAGAAGGATAAACAGTAGTGCCATTACATTAATACGTGAGTGACAGAGATACCGATAGCTATAGACCAGGGGTGGCCAACAAGTCGATCGCGATCGACCGGTCGATCGACAAAGACAGAGCGGTCGATCGCGACAGGAAATTAAAATTTTTGACCGGTATCAAAATTTTCTTTAAGGTTGACAATATTATCGAATTATATTCCTGATTTTGTTAATTTGACAGAAGAAATGAAAGCACAACACTTCTCATTATTTTTTGTGACCTATTGATATTATTTTTACCTATTAATAAATAATATAAAAAACTATATAATTATTGTTTTAATCATCTCACTAAAGCACAATTAAGTCGATCGCTAGTAGTCAGATTTTTTTAAAGTAGAACACTGTTTTAAACAAGTTGGCCACCTCTGCTATAGACGATACCGTGGTAGGGACCACAAATATTTTTATCTCAAATTAATTTCAAATAATATTTTTAATCGTCGGTTGTAAAGTGAAATGGCTTAAACGACATACATTTTATTTACAAAATTAGAATTCATGTTGATATATCAAGGTTTACATTTTAAAGTAATTTATTTATATGTCGGTTAAGCTCTTTTGCCTTTCAACTGTCGATATGGTTTTGTTTTCTTCTCTACTTGTCAATTAAATTAAATGAAAGTACAGTCAACCAGCTTACTCTTCGATTTACAGTATAAGTACCTCAAGGAGCCTCTGACCGACCACGAAGTGATGACAGTAGTTCACAAAATTGCGACTACGGCGAACATAATAGAGGAAGAGAGAACAGAAGAGATTGGAACAGTACTCTTACCTCTGCTTGCGTACATAGTCGAGAGGAGAAGTGACTATACTGTCGATGTATCAGAATGTCTTAGAAATAAACTGAGGCGAATGAGATTTGCAACTGTTGTTAATCAAGTGTTTGTTAATGGATGTTGATTACAATCTAATAATAAAGAGAAAAATATGTGGGCGTAAAGGATCCTAGATATTCACAGAATTCTGAAGTTGGCTAAAAAAATTACATTTCTTGATTTGAATTGCACATTATTCTGCAGTCACCAACTTACAATTTAATGTCATAAACATATTTATATGAAATTTCTAACTTACACATTTTAAACAGACATATTTAGTTAATGTGATTTGTACTAAATATCAAAATGCGAACCCTTTTTACTAAACTTATATCGTTTATACTTGTCTCTAGTTTTTTTTCGTTGTGATTGTATTATAAATTATAATAAATAAGTTGTGGATACGTTTGTGAGAAATATGTTACATTTTCGTAACAAATCAATCCCTATGTAACAGCATATTGAACTTTTTATAGTACTTACTTCTTACTTCCTTCGACGCTTCTTTTAAGTCTTTTTGTAATTTGGCCTCCCCATTATCTACCTACACTATATACGGTCCTTTGCCTCTCTCTTTCAGGTGGTTTTCTTTCTTAGTTTAGCGAGGTCTTCCATAACACTGTCCATCTCTCTCGGTCTCTTTTCTTATTTTATTTTCGTGTTTGTCTAGATAAAACTTAAATGGGCATTTGTTTTTTTTTCTGTGACTAATGTTTATCTAACCTATAGATTTCTTTACGTTATGTGGTAACCTATTCTAGTTCCTAAATCTATCTAGACCGTTTTTGCTTAGACGCCCACATATAACAAGAAATAAGTTGTAGTTTGATTTCTGTAACGTAGTGAAAGCGCACGCTTTTGTCTCCGTATTGGGGACATTGAACATGATCTCTTTAAGAAAATAAACGTCCTTTCTTCTTAGGTACTATATTGGTCATGATACGATATGTTGCGAATAGAACTTTGCACCAGATATTACCAGTGAGAAACCACTAAACATTGAAACCGGAATAAAGAGATTGTTTACTCTCAATCTCCGAAGGAAATAATGGAGTTTAGCAAGCCACCATTATTGAAGATGGCTCTCGATGTTTTCCATTCCAATATTTCCATACCTTGGCGATTTTTTTTGCTGTTTCGCTACCCCATGTTGCCATAATGCCTATATATATTATATAAATATACTATTATTCGACGATTCCAGTCTTTATTGAAAAGAAAGTTTGTCACTAAAAATTACTTGTAGAACTCTACGTGGAGTTATCGAAATTTATATCGCCACCTCATCTCAAAACTCGCAATTGTACATCGATACAAACTAATGTGTAGCGAGTGGTAGGTAATGGACGATTGTAAATGGCGTTAATAATCGAAATATTGCTTATTAATCGTAATTTTCATAAGTGATTTTGTAAAGTAGGTATGTAAATAACACGTTGTTAAGGACATGGTGATAGGACACACTTCAAATAGTGATAAGATTACTTTCATTGGAATTTAAACATACTTGGGATACGTATCTTATTTATCAATATTCTTTATTGTCGTCATTTAAAAAAATACTTATTTCATTGTGTTTCAGTCAGGGTCACTAGTCTGTAAATCAATAAAACATTGCAATTTAAGTACTTTGCACTTTATTAATCCAAATCAAAACCTCAAAAACAATGTTATTTTTTGCCGTGAGTTCGTATGTTGTGTAACATTGTTTGAAATATCAGTTATTATAAAAGTATACTGGAAGCTGTCTTTTTATTTATTACATCGGCCAATCGAGCGTTCGCACAAATACAAACTCCTTTACATCTCTCTTATTCAGTAAGCGATTAGGTGGCGCCAAACGCAAACAACATAGAACAAATCTGGGGGCCAACTCCGAAAACACGAAAACGAATTTTTGGCCGATATTTCAGTAGATTTCCTATCACGAAAACGTTCACTATGATATAACGGCCTGAACGAAGTTCATTTGAGATTTTAAACTACAGAGGAGACTCGATTATCCAGACTACCAACCGCTTTCGGTCTTGTTGCAAATTCCGAGTATAAACGGCAGATAAAATTTGCACACGTAGCTACGCACTATCACTACTCTCATTCTTTTGTTTTAGTTTGTTGTCAATCGCGACTGACGTTGCGATTTACAAAATTTTAAAGTGCAAATCAATTTTATCGCTTAAAGATAAAGTAAGTTTAAAGTAAGAAAAAATTAAAAACGGAAATCATAAAAAAGCATCGAAATCATTATAATACCTCCTGAAACCCATTTCCTCACAAATATTTTAAAGTTCATCTTAATCAAATACACACACACACTACACACCCTCACACTGGGTACAAACTCACACACAACACACACAAACGGACACACCAACGCAAACATTATTAATAATAAAGAATCATCCTTTATTTGCCCACAATCTACTAAATACTGTACTTAATGTCAGTGTAATCTGTATTGGCCATTAGCATTGGCAACATAATTGTTAAACAACATAAGTTACATAAAAGGCTGTAGATTACATAAATAAATAAATAAATAAATAAATAAAAGATAAAATAAATATAATTGAATATTTAAAAAAGATTATACTGGCCATAAGTTAGCCGATAAGTATGGAGTAGGTAATTCTACAATATCAGTTATCTAGAATACCATAGATTATTTGAAATGTCTTATATTTAAAAAACAGCAAAAAATATATGAGCAGTAAATCGTGACAAATAATATAACTTATTTTTGAATAATGGAAGTAAATGATTTAAGTACTAAGAATGTCATCACCAAGTCGAATTAGAGACAGACGTCTCTCTGCGGGCTCCCTGTTTTTTTATATTCTTAAACCTAAACCGAATCCGCCTTTAAATTTGCAACCATCGATTTCCTGCTCATTCAGTATTTTCTGTTGCCTGTTAAATTATTTGTTTTTTGAAATATACATACAAATTCGACAGTAAATATGGGTGTAGTCATCGAAAATCTATCAATAACCCGATTTGACAAGAAGTTTATATTATTGCGTTTTTTGTTATCAACCAAAAAACATGATCCAACATAACCATTCAAGAAATTATATATTATTTTCGTTCTTTTGAAATAAATACCTAGTATTATTCAGGTGGCTAAAATTATTCAATTATTCGCATTTCCAATTATCCGAATAACCTGTAATCGAATCTCTACTCCGATCGCATGAGACAACAATCAAAATATAGATATTGACAAGAGTTAATTAGGGATCAAACTTCAAATTTCACGATAACAATAAATATCTCACTTAAATAATCGGAGATACCCGATGTATAGAGCTCTGAATGAAGGAAAGTCAAAGTATAGCACTTCGTTGGAACTTCGGAAGCGTAAAATCAGACTAGACACCCTATTCTTTCAGACTATCGAATATGAACATTATGTAAATTCACTGTAATGGCTTATTAATACGTAATAATGCAAAGAAAAATCGTAATCGTGCGAAAGCCCGGTTGGTCTCATTTACACTTCTAATTTCCACAATACCCGTCATGAGATTTACACTTCCCACAAAGTTCTTGCGGATGTCGCTTCGTGGTGTCGATTTTTTCAGCTCTGTTAGCTGGACTTTCTAAAGGACACTGCAACAAAAATAATTGAATGTTTTGACTGTTTCAATAAACATAATTTTTAATGTTTATACGAAGCTGCAAGCAGTCCGGACATATGACTATTTAAAGGTGTTGTAGTTGTGTGCATTGATGCAGGAACGACCACGTGCAGCAACAGGATATTGAGATATAAATTCAGACTGACTTCATTCCATACCTACTGGAATCAGGCGAACGATACGTTTCGGTACAAGAAAGTAGCGACAAGTTTAAATATTATTTGGCTATTAATTAACCTTCATTATAGTCTAATCAAGTGGTGTCGACCAGCTCTAGAATAGCACCACTCTACCTGTTCCCGTGGGTGTCGTGTCGTGTCGTGGCGACTAAGGGATAACAAAGCGGCTACCGCAAGCCCCAAGGCACTACTCAACATCTAAGAGGGACTCGTCGCCACCAGGCAGTTTTACGACCATACATCCCTCGTGCACGAGACAATGTAGCCACGAGTACAGGAGGGGGCGGGGGGGGGGGCGTGTCCAGCGGTACACTATAAAAAGGCTAGATACGGTTATAGTGAGGACAAAATGACTAATTCGGTTTTTCTGTTATATTATTTGCAACACCAACCCAATAATAGTGGCAAAAACAAAGAAATAAATTAATTTATTAACATTAGTTGGTAGTAAGTGAAATAATGTAATGTCTGACTGAAATTTGTATGTTTAATATACTAATATACCTTACTAGAACTTTTAGCTAAGAAGGAGCGGGCAAATATCGAGAAGACTGGTAGGTATTCGTGTTCATTCGGTGTTATCGGTCTAACAAATATTTACTTATAATACACGAGGCGGGTTACAAAATTTATCTCAGTTGTACCATCATTGTTCGGATATAAATTTAACTACATTCAATGCCGAACATGGGTCACTAGTAGCTGGTGCGGATACCAAATTTGCCGCCCCGTCCCCATATTTTCGAAATATGCCATGAAAATATTCAAATACACTCAAAGTAAGCTACCAGTGAGGTGCAAAAGTTTCTGGCCTGACATATTTCTAGATGTCTAAAAAAACACATTATACGTCATTGTAATTGTCATTAATCCCACTATTTCGTGTATATTTTTTAGAGTTCAACCTTACTCATCCTTACGTGATAAATCGAATAATAATAAATAATAGGTACGTATAGAGAACGCCTAATCAACGTCTCGCTAAAGTCACCTAAGTCGTAATTGTTTATCATGGTTACTAAACCGTAGCAGTAACCAGCGCTTTTATAGTCCACTGCTGGACAGAGGCCTCCTCATGCACCTTGTCTTGTGCATGAAGGATGTATGGCCTTGAAATGCCACGCTGGCCAGCGGGTTGGTGAGTCCACTCATTTAGAGGTGGGCTGCCACCCCCCCGGGTTTAACCCGGAGTCTCCGGGTTTGGAGGACGCTTGTCCGGGCTACGGCTTAACATCGTAAATGTGACGTTGAACATTCAAAAAATCTCAGAAAAATAGAAATATGATTTTTAAACCGGTTCTAGTAAACATTACCTAATACCCACTAAGACAGTTTACTTTAAAGATTATTGTTGTAACAAATGCAAACATACAATTTAAAGCGTCGCTGTGTGTATCAAAGACAGTATAAGTTTACCTTGTGGTAATTTTATTCGTAATTTAATATTATCTCAGTAATATATTATAGGTTATATTATAACATTAACTATAAATTAAAAATTTACTACTATTTCTTGTTTCGGTTTTGTCCCATTTTTTTTAAATCACCGGGTTCAGAACATTCTGAAGGTGGCAGCCCTATTTAGAGGTGATATAGTTGCTCAGTGCTTGTGGTACCTAGCGGATTTATTATCCTTTAGTCGCATTTTACAACACCCACAGTAAGAGATTATTCTAAAACCGGGCGTTATCACACGGCTGGGTCATGCTAATAGTAGCCACCTACAAACTACAATGTTTAAATTATCTACATTCACCACAGCCGACTTTGTTGCCTCACCTAAAATGAATACACAGACCGTATCCATATGTGTAAGTAGGGTCGCTATTTAACTACCTACAATTGCAAGAGAGTTTACCTATAAAACAGTAGGTATATTACGATACACAAGAAGCCTTCGCACAAGAAAGATGTCGTATTTCGCCTTGAAATACAACATGACATAACTACAGTGGTTGACACAGTGCGAAGGAGAGCGCAGGTAAACATCTACCACTGGAACCACAGATTACTGTACATATGGAACGACATATGGAACTATCGAATTGTATATTTTATGTACACAAATGAGTGTCCGCTTTAGTACATACCTGTTTAAAGGGGTTTACCATCACTTTACATTTCTTGCATTCCTGTCCATACCCCTGCCATGAAAAACTAGACATCCATACTCTTCTACACTGGGGACACTTATATTCTCCGTAGAGTCTTCCTGACATTGTTTGCGTCGATTGCGGTCTCTGTAAGTAGGTAGTTAAAAGTAATTCTTTGTTAATTTTGCTTTCGAGCTCCTATACTATTCAAGGTTTACATACAATGAATCATTAATGCGAGTCTCCTGTTAATGTTTCCCTCTAAAAATTACACTAAACACATCTGCATACACAATACACATGGTAGTAGACAGTCAAAGAAGCTTAAAAATCACCAAAACTTCTTAATCCTCAAGAACAGGTGGGATTTTGATGATGTATTTTTTAAATGTTTATTATTATTTGAAATAAAAAAATAATATCGTGAGAAATTGAACCCATTTTTTTTTAATTTACAGGTATTCTATGTTAATTCTAATTTTAGACTAGAAAATATTACCTGGGGATTTTTGCAGTCGCTGATTAATTATAAATAATACATAAATAATACGAATAACACATACATTCGCATATTACAATATATATGCATATAGAAATAATAATAAATATATGTATATATATATATATAATAAACATACAGAACCACGACCTGAAACTGTCATATGGCGACCTTTTTTGATAATGGAGGTCAAATTCAAATTAGTAGACGAAGGTTGTATAGTTATGTCTAAAATATATGACCGTTTTGAGTTCGTGTACAAAATGTACAAAACATTTGATCAATGTTTAATATTGTATAATAGTTGTATTTACATTAATATATTATGCACCGTCATAGTTAAAATAATAGGTACCTAGTCAGAAAAGTTCGCGGCCTTCTTGAACGTATGACTTTAGTATGCTATATTCCTGGCAATACTGATCACTGGCGGGTAAGTGATATAAGTGTTAACAGTTGATTTTTTGTAATGGCGGACGATTTAAATTTCGAGTTAATTTTTTTTTTTAATATTTTAATAAGGAAAATATTAGATATGTTTTACATTTTTTTTTCGACAAGGGTATGAATGCTTCTAGTGCTCGAAAAGAGATTTGTGGTGTTTACGAAGAAGATGCTTTATCTAAAACTAGTGCAAAAAAATGGTTCAGTCGATTCAGGTCTGGTAATTTTGATGTGAATGATGTTCCTCGCTGTGGTCGTCCTATTAAAGTAAATGTTGATGTTATCATTGAAAAAGTTGAAGCAGATCGACACATAAGCTGTCATCAAATTACGGAAGAGCGTAGCATTCACCACTCAACAGTTTTGGGTCACCTGCATAAAACGATTTTTGTAAAAAAGCTAGATATTTGGGTGCCGCATGATTTAAATGACAGAAACTTGGTGAATAGAATTTCCATATGCAAGATGTTGCTAAAACGAAATGAATTCGATCCATTTCTGAAGAGATTGGTAATCTTGGTATCTTGGTCTAAGCGATGTGAGGCAACACAAATAGTCCCAAAGCCAGGCCTCACGCCGAAGAAAGTCATGATATGTGTATGATGGGACTAGAAAGGCATTGTGTAGGTACCTATTACGAGCTTTTGCCACATGACCAAACGATTAATTCTGATGTCTACTGTCAGCACTTAGTACAATTAAAACAAGCACATGAAGGAAAACGCCCAGAATTAATGAATAGAAAAGGTGTAGTTTTCCATTACGACAATGCTCGATCACACATATCTTTGATGACTAAACAAAAATTGATTGACTTTGGCAAGAAAGTTTTAATGCATCCTCCATACAGTACAGACATAGCACCTTTGGATTATCATTTATTCGGCGCTTTACCAAATTCCCTAAATGGAGTAAAATTACATTCAAGAGAAGTCATTAGAGAAATAAACCATTCAAATCAGTTTTTCGGTCAGAAACCCTAAAAATTTGATAGTGATGGGTTAATGGCTCCGCCAGAAAAATGACTAAAGATAGTCGAATTAAATGGACAATATTGCATTCATTAAATATTTATGTAATACAATTTTTTTTTATTTTATTATGGGTTAATAAAACATGAAATCACACTTTACTGTGAGTATTATTATTAATATCTGCACACCGACATAATTAACAATACATGAGTAGGTAGTTGAGTTTGCATTAATATCTACAAATCGACATAGTTAAAAATATTTCAACTAAACAAAATCACAGGTTACCGAGAGCATTACAATAATCGAAAATTGGCATCCGGAGGTTTATGTTAGGTCCATTTCTATGAAATTGCCGTTTTATATGGAAAAATTCAATTATTTTATATGAAAATTACATATTTAATTAATCAAAGTATTTGTCCATTATTATCATGCACTTTTGCCATTTTAATGGAAGTTTATTGATGCTACTGTATAGAACTCCTGGGGACGGGATTTCACTGTTTCATCGGACTTGAATTTTTTCCCCTGTAAAAAGTTATCCAAATTCTGAAAAAAAAGGATATATGTAGGGGTAACGTCTGGCAAGTACGGTGAGAGAGTTTCCAGTCGAAGCTCCTGTAACTTTGAGATTGTCTGTCGTGCAGTGTATGGGCGGCGAGCGTCATGGAGTAGCAGTGGACTAGAGCGATTGACAGATTCGGTTGTTTGATAGAGAGCTTGTCTATCATCGTCTGCAGTTCTTCACAGTACCCATTGCAATAATTGTTGTGCCAGATGTCAAGAAGCTGTAGTGGATAATATGGGCAAAGGACCACCATAATTGGTCACCATGAGCTTCTTTTGACTCAGTTTACGTTTGGGACATTGTTTGGCTGTGTCTCCTGGGTTCAACCTTTGTGACGAACGTTTACGATTAATTATCATACAGGATCCACTTCTCATCACAAGTGACGATACGATTCAGAATCCCTTCATTTTTATGCCGATTCAGCAAAGTAAGGCAAGCTTCAACGCGTGTTTGCAACTGACTTTTATTAAGCTCATACGGTACCCACTTCCCAAGCTTCTTCACTTTCCAACTTCACAACTTTGACACAAATTAGTCAATATCGTTTTGTCACTTACTCCGAAGGCTGCTGCCAACTCAGACGTGGCTTGAGATCAATCCACTTCCACTATCGCTTTCAATTCGTCATCGACTTTAGTCTCCGGTCGTCCACGGGGCTTGTTCTTGAGGTCGAAATTTCTAGAACGGAAATGATCAAACCCAAAATACACTGTGCGTTCGTTTGGTTTGTTATTTCGTTGTTTGGTTGGTACACATTATTGATGTTGCGTGCCGTCTGTGCTGCGTTGTTACCACAACGGAACTCATATTTGAAAATAACGCGAATTTTTAGCTTTTTCGTGATCGCTATCACATCGATAGCTAAGTAAAAAGTCGTTGACGGAAAAACAAATGAATAACTGAGTTTAATAAAGAATGTCATAGCTAAAATGTATCGCCAAAATGTAAAGAGTTATCGTGCGTATCGAATACGCAGATAGAGAATATTATAATATAGAATACCGCGATTTTTCAGTATTTGTAGATAGTGTCACCCATAAACATCTGACCAAGAACGGTACGTCCCCGGATGTTACGTCTTTGTTTGAAAATTTTGAAATAGATTTGGAAAAACGATTGAGAAGAATGGGGAATATAACGGGATAAGGAATTTTCATCGTCCCATTACATTCCTTGTTCTTTCTTCGTTTTCATTCTTCTCCATTACCTACGCCATGAATAAACTTTGATAAAAAGAAATCTGGCTTCAAAAAATTTAAGGGCTGTGATATTCGTGGAGAGCAGAGATTTTTAAAAACTTTTCTAGTTACAATATTATTGCACAAAATTAAACCTTGTAAATTTCAATGTAGGTACTCACAGGCTTACTGGAATCAGTTTCCGTGATCAGTAGTTCCCTATTCTTTTTCACGAAATAAACAAAGCAAGCAGGTAAATAATAGTACGACCAGTACACACGAATACAGTGTACCTACTACTATGCTTAAATAGTAAATGCAAAACACGTCTTGCACCTACTGAGTTATTAATCACTACGTAATTAAAGGCGCTCCATACACGATGCAAGTAACTGGAGCAAATAGCAAACGAGTCCAGAAATTACCAGTTACATATGCGCTACTCTCCCATAGGTACCGTCCATCTGTATCTCCATCTCCAACAACAATTACCAGTTTAGTTCCTTTCCAATTCTCTAATTTTAGTTTAATTCTCTGCAAGTAGCTATATGCATTTTGCGTAATTTCTTTACCTATAGCTATCAGTAGTAGAGATTCGTGGATTCTGGCTCACCCGACCAGGCGAATTTTCTTTTTGAGGAAATACACTGTGGACGGGGTTGATGTATCAGGTAGTTGTTAAGAGAAAGAGAGGGATGGATGTAATATGACACGTGAAAGAAAGGGACGGCATCATTCGAGCAGAGCGGCCAGTGACGAACCCTAAATGGCCGAGTGAAATCATCCAAACGGAGCAGGGACAAGCGGTCAAAATACGCAAAGCTGTCAAAAACGCAAAAGCGGTCAAAATTCCAAGTAATTCCCTTATTTGTATTACATCTCTTAAAAATAATTTTATAAGTTTAAACGTTATTTTTATACAATTTAATTAATGGTTGTAATTCCGTTCAAAATTGAATCGCGATGTGTAAACAAATGAGAAAAAATAAAAATGATGGTGTGACATTAAAATAGTAATAGGAAAACAACTTTAATGAATAGGTACTGGATATATACCTATAATCTATGGTACTGGAGTCAATCTTGGACTTGAATGTCTACTAGAATAGTGGAAACTTCGCTTTACGATCAATCCTATTATTCATCGTTAGATACTTATCGGCTGAAAAGGTGGGGCGGGGCGTATGAAATAACACAATCCGGGGAAGTCCCAATAATAGATGCGAGTAACTCCGTAGAAATATTTTAATTAGAACATTCAATGGCCTACGGTCACATAAAAAATCTATGCCAGAATCCAAACTGTTATCTTTTTCTATTTTGCTCATTGTTTATATATACCTATTTGAAGAATATTAACATATGTTAGTAATTATTATTATTAATTAAAAAAGGCAGTACTCGGAACCGAGTAGTTGGCGAGAAAAAGCCTGGGAGCCGGGCACTCGGGTCAGTGTTACCATGAATGGCTGTGTTTAGGTTTTTTTGTGTATTGAATTAATGGAATAGTTTAGGGATAACAAATGAATAATTAAACATATTTTTACATTCGAGGGCCAGATAAGATTCTGATTGCGTTGGCATCTTTAGATGCACGCAAATATAACTTTTATTATTATAAGACATTATTGACTTAAGTATATAAGTACACTTGTACGTGGCTGCTCGATGAACGTTTCATAAATTAATTATTGCTGAAGTTGTTCTCTACACATGTCCATAATGAATTAGAATATTATATTTGTAACAAGAAATAAGTCCATTATTTATGAGCAATAAGATTGAAAACATACTCTATAATATTGTCTAGATAAATAAGTGCTATGTTGTAACGTTGCAGTTTTGTAGAAACTATGTTATTTTATGAAGTTTAAAAACATCAAGGACATCTATTAAAAAGTTTTGGCATTAGTGGTTCTTAGTACCACTAACGCCACCTATTGGTTGCTTAGGTTGAACTGATTGGTGTTGTATCGATGCGAGTTCAGTTCAGAAACTAAAATGGATCGATTTGTGGAAAGTTAGGATTTCGTTTATATTTAAATAACAAACAATATCCTTCAGGGATTATTCCTCTTGTGTAAACAAGTGTTTAAAAAAATATTTGAAAGGTGTCCTTTTGGTTGAATCGTCGCAGACTCGATTTCGGGTTTCAGAACGGAACAGGGAAATGTAAAGGTTGGCCGGAAGGACGGGCACTTTCGTTTTTGGCAGTCACCAAGATGAGTGGAAGATAAATATATTTGATTGAAATAGTTGAATCCAGCGATGCCAGAGGAATCTCATCGAGATTCTACATGATAGACGTGAGGTAAGAGATTTAGTCGACGTTGTTCGGATTTTCTAAATTGATTTTCAACGCGTCACAAACGAACGTTGTTTCATGATGCATTTTCTTATTTCAGCAAACACCCTAAGTTGAGGCAGGGTCGGGATGCAGGTGACGAGGGCCCAGAATAAATGAGCTACACGTCACTGTAAGATAATTTTCCTTTTCGTTAGAAATTTGTCATAGGGATCGTTCCTACCCCCTTCGATAGATAGAATTCTAAAGATATCGTATTCTTTTCAGATGCGGGTTTTTATTTTTTTCTTGAATTTATCAGCATTTTGGAATTGATAAGAAATTACATTGATTACATCAACATTTCATTACATGAAATTACATCAACAATTTACTGTAAGAGGTTTATCTTAGTTCTAGAATTACCCTTAAGAAAACTATTGTAAATTTAATTAACATAATGGAACAGTACAACTAATAACAACCAAGATAATAAATATTTCAATCTTAACAGGGTCTCTCTTTTCTTTTATTCATAAGAAATCAAATAACTACAGGTTCTTTTTTATATAAATTTCTGTAACCATCTTGAAGTTATGTACTGTAAGAACTTAAATTACAGTATACTAACCTAGATAATAACTAAATATAAAGTAAATACTGAAAGAACTTCTACGTTACAATGTGACTTCGTTTATATTAAAAATAAAACAATGCCTTAACTATATCAAAGAGGTATTTACATTGAAAATGAAAGAGGAACATAATAATATGATTCTCAAAAGTTGACCTTACATTGTGTAATTATTACATTTAATGTAATTATAATGTTTCGATGTATCTGCTCGATGTAAGGATGTATTTCGATAAGGATAATCGATGTATTTCGATGTAATTAAATGTAAGGATATGATATGTCCTTACATTTATGATATGTCCTATGATAAGGATATCTCGATGTTAAAATGAGCGCTGAATGCTTGAGCGTTTGAGCGCTGTCGAGCTACGTTAGTGATTAACCTTAATAGTTTTAAACTCGAGCTCTTAACCCTAGAACAGCTATACTCTAAGTGTGTTCCGCGGAACCCTAGGGTTCCGTGATACCTCTGTCGGGGTTCCGCAAGAATTTAGAAATAAAAAAATCAAAACACCTCTCTCTGGTCGCTCCGCGGCTGTGCGGACTCCGCGGCCGCGCGGAGACAAAACGCTATGAATGTTATTTATTTATTTATTTGTATTTGTATAAGCTTGTGTTACATTAGCTGGTACAATATCTCATAAGTTTGGTCTCAACAATTTTATACTTGTACAACGCGTTCGCTCTAAGTTTGCCGGTCTGTGGAATGCGCGTACCCTCCCCCACGTGACAACAAAACTTATAATGTGTCATAGTTTTACCCAAATATCTAACGTACACAATTTTTATTGTTACAATTAAATAAAAAATTTCGAACGTCATACACTCATACCTATCGCCAGCGGCAAACTTAAAACGAGCGGGTAGTATACTTGTAAGCGCTCAGTCTCTTTGATAAAAGCCGCCTCTGAATTAGACGCTATAGTTGTCAACTAGCGACTTTCGTCTCTAACTTCAAAGGATAAAGTCGATATTGTTTACAACGCTATTTTTAAATTTCTGTTTTTATTTTTGCTTTTTGTTTATCAAAGGTGCCGACTCGAGTATTTTCGAGAATATTTGAGATCGAGTCTAGGACTAAGTATAAAAGCGGCGATCGCGCGTTGGCGTCGTCAGTTGATGATTAGCGTTCGGAGCGATAAGTTACTACCTACTTACAAGCTCGCTAGCGAGAAACTAGTGTTCATTGTTTTACTGCCTGCTGTATTCTGTTGTCTCAGTTTTATACATTTCTTCCCTGTAGGTTCTAAATTTAGTCTCTTATACGCAGTAACGATTGTGCATTATTTAAACCCCACTATCCTGACTTGTAACATTATAAATAAAGAAGAATGGAACGTTGGCTTAAAGGTGTTAAACGTGTTCCAACAACATCTTCTAATGACGCTGAATGTTCAAAAGCAATGCGCGCGGAGAATTTAGCAATCACCGATCCAGAAGATGATGCCACGAGTGCCACGACGTCAAGCTCGACGGTTTCAAAGACGAAAAAAAGGAAGTATGATGAATCTTATATCAGTTTCGGATTTGTTGATTCCAACGGCTCACCTCTCTGCATGCTCTGTAGTAAACTGCTTCCTAATAGTTCCATGGCACCTGCCAAATTGCGTCGACATTTAGAAACCGTACACCCCGAGACTAAAGACAAGAATAAAGAATTTTTTGTTCGCAAAAAAGATCAGTTATTAGAAAGTCAAAAAAATATGATGCATGTAACACAAACTACCAACGAAAAGGCCACGGAGGCATCATACTTAGTTAGCTATCGCATTGCACAAGCAGGTGAAGCGCACACTATCGCTGAGAAATTAATAAAACCATGTGTATTAGACATAACAAAATGTATGCTTGATGAAAAATCTGCAAAGCATCTTTCTACTGTTCCGCTATCAAACGATACTGTTTCACGACGAATCCATGATCTGGCAAGCTACGTCAAACAAGAACTAGTTACACGTCTACAAAATACACGATTCGCTTTGCAAATGGACGAGTCGACTGATGTCGCTGGTTTGGCTATCCTGCTGGTTATTGTGAGATATCCATATAAAAGTTCTTTTGAAGAAGACATGCTTATGTGTTCATCGCTGCTTACAAACACTACCGGGGAAGAAATTTTTAATAAAATAAATATATTTTTTGAAGAACATAATCTCAGTTGGAACAATTGCATTGACATTTGTACAGATGGGGCCAAGGCGATGACAGGTAAAACAGCAGGAGCAGTGTCACGAATGAAAAATAAAGCGCCTAATTGTAGTTCCAGTCATTGTATTCTGCATAGACAAGCACTTGCGATGAAGCAAATGCCGTCTAATCTAAAATTAGTTATGGATGAAGCGGTAAAAATAATTAATTTTATCAAATCACGACCACTACAATCCCGATTGTTCTCATTATTGTGTGAAGATTATGGCAGCAAACATAAAACACTGCTGCTCCATACAGAAGTGCGATGGCTGTCTCGGGGAAAAACTTTAACAAGGCTATTTGAACTTAGAGCCGAGTTACAAATGTTTCTTTCAGCAGATACTTCTTTTAATTTGAAGGACCGTTTGTATGATAAAACTTGGTTGTTCCGATTGTCTTTTATGGCGGATATCTTTCAAAAACTTAACGAATTAAATTTATCGTTGCAAGGTAAACAGACAACAGTGTTTCAGGCCTATAATAAAATAACTGCTTTTAAAAGAAAATTAGATTTTTGGATCATTTGCATTGGTAAGAAAGAAATAGAAAGTTTTACGTTACTCAGTGAGTTTGTTAGCGAAAACGACTCAGAAATGTTTGAAGATAATGTGTTTGAAGAATTGGTCCAATATCTCAGTTCGATGCGCGCATCTTTTGAAAAGTATTTTCCCGAAGAACACAATACAAAAATTAAAGTGAACTCCTGGATTCATAATCCTTTTTTACCCAACTTGGAAAAGCCTGAAAACATGTCAAATGAGATATATGAATCTCTTTTAGAAATGTCATCAGACACAAGTATGGAGTCATTGTTCAAAACGACGCCTCTTAATGATTTTTGGTGCAGAATCCAAGATGAATATGCAATGCTTGGCCAAATGGCTCTGGATATTCTTCTCCCGTTCCCAACTACATATTTGTGCGAAACAGGATTCTCTACCTACGCAGCCACGAAAACAAAATATCGCAATAGACTGGACGCCGAAGCTGATATGAGACTCCAACTTTCTTCCATCAAACCTGATATCAAGCAATTGATGAAAAATAAAAAACAGTTTCATACCTCCCACTAGTTAGATTTTTTCTTTTTTAATGTTTTCTATTATTGTCCTTACCAAGTGGTGAAGTAAATAATAATTAGTAACTGATACATTGTACTTTTATTATGCTGATTAATATAGAATACACTTATAAAAATAATTGTTTTATTGTAGGGTTCCATCAAGTATTTTGCTTCCCAAAAGGGTTCCGTCATTTAAAAAGTTTGAGAACCACTGCCCTAGAAGCCCAATCTACGTCGTTTCGACGTATGCGCTTAGGAATATTTCACCTCTCTTTCTAACGCTGAGATTTATTGTTTTACCGTTTTGAGCCAACTCAGTAGCCCTCAAGAGCCAGCGAAGGACGTCCACGTCGCACAGGTAAGTACCGCCATTTTCAAAATATCACGTGATTGTACGTCGTTCCGACGTATGTTTGGGCTTTTTGTAACTTTTATGATTTTGACATTGATTCAACGTAATGCGTTTTTTGGGTATTTTGTGTATTATTATAAATAGTGATTGTTCTTTTTAGATTACGAAATCATCATGTCGTCATCTAGGTATCTGAGTTCAAGAGAAATAGAATTAATTTTGGAAAATGATGACGATTATTTGCCAAACGATACGGACAGTGAACAAGACGATTGCGTAATGGAGGACGACGTTCAAAGTGATGTGGAAGATGAGTTGGTGGATTTTGAGCAAAGTAGAAGCCAGGAAAATTTAGAAGTTTCTGAGCAACCTCTTAAATTGGTACGACCTTCCATATCAAATAGAATAATTCAATTGCCTCAACCCACAGTACACGGCAAGAACAAACACATTTGGTCGACGACCAAGAGCAGGTCTAGTGGCAGAACATCCGCTATAAACATTGTACGAAGAAACAGGGGACCAACTCGAATGTGCAGGAACATAGTGGATCCTTTGTTATGTTTTTATCTTTTTATTACTGATGAAATAATTGAAGAGATAGTAAAGTGGACCAACGTCGAAATAAAACCTAAAACCCAAAACTTGAAAGAAATAACGGCTAGTTACAAGGATACTAATGATATAGAAATTAGAGCTCTTTTAGGTATTCTTACACTGACAGCAGTAATGAAAGATAATCACCTGTCTAGCGATGAACTATTCGACAGTTCATTTTCAGGAACTCGTTATATATCAGTAATGAGCAGAAAAAGATTTGAGTTTTTGCTGCGATGCCTTAGAATGGACGACAAATCGTTAAGATCGACCCTTCGTAAAGAAGATGCGTTTGTGCCGATCAGAAAAATATGGGAGATTTTTATCAATCAGTGTCGAATAAATTATGTTCCTGGTTCAAACTTGACGATAGACGAGCAGCTGATGGGTTTTCGCGGTAGATGCCCCTTTCGGATTTACATTCCCAATAAACCGAATAAATATGGTATCAAAATCCCCATGCTGTGTGACGCTGGTACAAAATATATGGTCGATGCTATACCCTATCTGGGTAAGAGTACAAAGACTAATGGCTTGCCTTTAGGCGAGTTTTACGTCAAAGAACTGACGAAAACCGTTCATGGATCGAACAGAAATGTAACGTGTGATAATTGGTTTACCTCTGTACCATTAGCCAAAAATTTGTTGAAATCTCCATATAATTTGACAATTGTGGGTACGATCAGATCCAACAAACGAGAAATCCCAGAAGAGCTCAAGAACACACGCTCACGCCCTGTGGGTTCTTCGGTGTTCTGTTTTGACGGTCCCCTCACCCTCGTCTCGTATAAGCCAAAACCATCTAAAATGGTGTACCTATTATCATCATGTAACGAAGATTCCGTCGTCAATGACGACAATGGGAAACCAGATATGATTCTGTTCTACAATCAGACGAAAGGAGGTGTTGATACACTCGACCAAATGTGTTCCTCAATGTCTTGCAGCCGGAAGACCAATAGGTGGCCAATGGCTGTTTTTTACGGTATTATGAACATAGCATTTGTTAATGCATATATTATTTATTCTCACAACATGCTATCCAAAAACAAAAAAGCAATGAATCGGAAAGCATTTATGAAAAAACTGAGTACAGATTTGACAAAACCGTGGATGGAAAAAAGACTAGAAATACCAACATTGAAGAGATCTCTAAAAGATAAAATAACAAATGTTTTACTGAATGTGTCTCAAAAATCTTCTCAAGAGATGAATGATGGTGAAGCAGAACAAAAAAAAAGACGATACTGTGGCTTCTGTTCCTATAAAAAAAAGCGAATGACAAAGTCAGTGTGCTGCAAGTGCAATAAACCAGTGTGCGGTGAGCACAATATTAACGTTTGCCAAAACTGTATTTAGAATATTAAAATTAAGATAAGACTGGTTGATTATTATCTAGTGTATTGAAAAATACCTAAAAAACTGTTATGTTTAAGATATTTTTTATTTTATAAGGAGGAAAAAAAAAATCTCAGTTTGTGTTCGTTTTGAAAGTAGTGCCAAAAAATTGTAATGTTTAAGTGAAGATATAATAAATATACTTTTTAATTGCATGTTTTTTGTTAGATTACCATGCTATAAGAAAAAACCTACAATAATAATAAACAATAATAGACAAATAAATAACAAACTGACGTCATTTACCTATGTACGTCGAAACGACGTATGTTTGGGCTTTAAAGCTGTTATAATATGATTGGGCTTCTAGGGTTAAATAAAATGGACACGTAAAATTATAAAAGCACTAAAAATTCGGACTATAGCGCTCACTAGCCCTTAACGGCAGATTATTAAAAGTTTACTAGGGCTTCCTCAGCCCTCAAGCGCTCAACAAACACTATCTAAGTGGCTTACCCCGCCTAAATACTGTTCAAACAGTACGGGTACTAATACACAAAAATGATGCAGCGTATACCAGCCCGACAAACGAAGTACCTCTATGCCCAGCTAAGATGACGTAGGTATTAGTTGAAAGACAAAAGTAAAAGGTGGTGTCTTAATTGTACATTAAAATAGAAGTAAATCATTATATTGACATTTAAGACTATTTTGGCCACTCGCGTGATGCACAATCCTTGTAGGGTACGGCGATCCGCGACTTGATGACCAGTACCTTGAATTTATATTGTTTGACAGTCACACGGAGTCACGCAGTCGCTTAACTATTAAGTCTTTTAACAGCTGGTCACGCGATCAGACGTGAGGTGGTCACGCCTAGTTATACGATACACATTCAAGCTATATATACAACTTTTTTATTATAGAGCTAATGGTTGCGGGGTCACGGGTGACCACGATAAGCGACCTTGTGTGCTCGACATGTAAATCGTTATACTGTCGCATTTTAAGAAATGATTTTGATAATGATATAAATCAGGGGTCTCCAAACTACGGGCCAAGACCGGCCCGCGACCAAGTGCAATCGGACCCGCGGCAGCGCGTTGGACATGCCTGCCACCCACTCCACCCCACCACACTTAACTTTATTTTATAATAAAACAAAATAATAATCAGATGTTATTATTCACTAAACAACACAACCGCTCTTATACATAATCTAGTATTATAGTGTAATATTAAACATTTTTAATGTGATTAATTATGTAGCTGTGATTTTTCACAGACAATTGTTTGGAGTCGTGGATCAAGTCTACTTATCAAAATTATCAAAAGCGACTTAAGATGGTCATCAGTTAGTTAACTGGAATCTGTAGATTTTTTTTGTGTATTTCATTTCGGAGAATGTTTTTTCACACAGATCCGTAAGTAGTTCCGAAAGCAGAAAAAAGCCACGAGCTTTAAGCAACTGATCACCTGTGTGAGTGGAAGACTTGTAAAATACCAGCAGAGATGAGTTTAGATATTTTTCTTTAAAAATATCCCTGAAATGCAAATTAATCATTTCCTATTGACGTTCCTGAGAGAGAGTTTTTGGTCTTGGCCCTTGGGACTTTGTGGAACAGTCAGTGTGGCCCTCAGGCCAAAAAGTTTGGATACCCCTGATTTAAATCATGATTTTGAGGACACGCTATTTGACAGTTTGGCGAAAGTATTTTTGTTTTCGATGCTATTCATGGAGTGTTTGTTTATTAAATTTCTATAGTTTAAATAGAAAATTTAATAAAATAAGGTGGTAAAATTTGAAAAAGCTTGGGGATCAAAGCAAAAAATAGAAAAAACAAATTGAACATAATAGGATTTAATCGTTTTTTTCTCTGAATATTTCCGAAACGGTTGTTTTTTTTTGTAACTTTTTAATGAGAAGTAATTAAATTAACAAAAATACTGAATAAGCAGCAAAAAATAGATGGTAGCAAAAGGTGAGTTAGGTTAGTTCTTCGGTGAAAATAAAGAAATAGTGAGTGCCGCCAATCCATCCATTTTGTAATGTGCCTTAGTACAAAATTATTTAATTCAATTATTAAAAAATAAGTTGTTTGTTGATCATGATTTGCTGTTCATTTAGTCCCTATTTTTTTGGTACTCGTTTAAATATGTAATTCGCATTTACAACTTTGTAATGTAATGTACTTACAACCTTTGTAATTCGCATTTACAACATTTATAATTAAATTGACAATAAAGTCAATTATTCCTTATAACACCGAGACAAGTCCTCATTTGTATACACCTTGAATTTTGACTATAAAGTGAAGAGCAGCATTCGCAATTCGTAAAGCAAAGATGTCAATATTTGCCATAGATATTTGATTTTCAAACACTACAACATTATTTCAAACATAATTATTGTCGTGATCAACATAGGGCGGCGGCAGCAAGCTAGGTGCATCTTTACCAAGAAACTAGTGTCTGACTAACGAAACGTAGCTGATCACTAAGTATCTATATATAAAATTAAGAAATAATTAATTGAGCAGCAGAATATACTGAATGAGCAGCAAATCGATGACAGCAAATTTAAAGGTGAATTAGGTGTATGTTCTCTGGTAACAATAAGAAACATTCTTAATTCATTACAGTTATTCAAAAATAATTTGTTTTATTGATCATATTTGACGCTCGTATAAATAAAAGCCTTTGAAATTCTATGGAAGTTCTTTACACGCAAAAATGTTTTGAATAGCAACTTGAATTAACAGTGTACCAAAAATATCTTGATACTGGTTTCTTTTGTGTGTAATGTTTCTATAAATGCACGAATCCCATAATAAATATAGAATTTGTTGGAATTAAATTGTAGAAGAAACCGAAGAAACACAAATTACTACTGGTTATAGAAAATAAGTTACTAGTCATAAAAAATAAACTGTTTTAATAAACAATAAGAAATTGTCTTTAAAGACGCGCTTAAGTTTAAAATAACTATGCTAAGATCTTGATATATTTTTTTCTTCTGAAAGATCTGAACTTTCCTTAATTGCTTCTTTATTCCTCTTTCTGCATTCATTTACATATGTTTCAATTTCATACTAGTTTTAGAACAGATAATATGAAATATCATGTTCGTTTCATCTTATCAAAACGAGTGTTAATCAACAGACTAAGGGTGCTTGTACACGGTAAGAAAATTAGACCAATCTTAATGTGTACACGATAAAAAAAATGCGGGACACAAAAATGACAATGAGATTTTGTCACCATAGTTTGTATGTAGAAAGTCAAGAAATACAGGTCTAATTTTCTAAGGGTGTACAAGCGTGTACTTTTGATGTTTGCTGCTCTTTCATTTTGCCACGTTCAATTAGTCACACTAATAAATTGCATCAATTTTTATTGTATACAAATTAATCCTCGCCTCTGTGCCTATTACTACAATTGATTATGTATATTAATTACTTATAATTAATTAGCTATGGCACTGACTAAAAGTTTAAATAATATCATCTTAAAAGTATACGTTCAGTGCCCGAGAACATAAAAAGCTATCGTGCATCATCGTCTACATTCGTTTCTTAGTCCCTTTTTCACAATTACACGAATCGTAATTAGTTGTCTTTGAGGCAGTGTAGCAGGTCGCGTTCAATTACGAATATTTATATAGTGCAGTATAACGTAAATTGTAAAAAAAAAATGGTACCACCTGATTTTCAAAGAGGGAAGATTATTCACAAGCTTGGCAAGTTATTTAACACGTTGACGGACAATTGCGGCTATAGCCGTCAAAGCGAAGTTCACAATGTGGCATGACTGCTATAGCCGTCCAAAACGAAACGGTCGTTTTTAGACACTACGGCTATAGCAGCACAAATGTGCACTTACTGGCGTATACGTAGAAGCATAGTGTCGTGTTTTGAAAACATCTTTTTAGGTTGAAGTTCATATTTCACCTGTTATACGAGTTGCAGATTCAGTATGCACGTGGTTGTGAAGGGAGTAGTGCGATCGTGTTTTCTATTGAATTTATAGTTCTTATTGATACGTTTAACGATATTTATTATTATTTATATAACTATACTGGTATGTATTTGTTTATTATTCATTTTATACTTTAAACAAAAATAAAAGTTTATTTAAGCAGAAAGAGTAAAACTATACTTCTAACATTCTAAAAATCACAAAAACATATAGTGTCAATTTTCGAACTTCGCTTGTTCCTACTGTCCGTCAACGTGTTAATTGAAGAAAATACTATCTTTTCTTAAAATAAAATTTAAATAAAAGTATATCCATGTTAAATAAGTCGTGTTTCAATTAGGTTTTTATGAATCTGATGTCAACACGTAATGTACATATTCCAAATTCGTCTATATATCCATCTCAAATGCACAAAATGGAGATTCGTGCTAGAAATGATTCTACAAATGATTTACGATTAAGAACTTATTAGATTTCGTTGTCACACTTAATTTACTAAATCACACTTGTAATTGCTCTGTATATATCAACACAAATTCATGTATAATTTGAATTTATAATATCGATTCAAACAATGTTCTGAACTTTTGGTAAACTTTAGTTGTTCACAATCAACGTATAAAGTATTTATTTAATAATTTATATAGGCTGTTTAAGATGTTTCATTCATTTAGTATAGTCGTGAATAAACGAAGAGACTGATGTCTCGTCTCATTACACGATGACATTTTCATGTTCTCGAGTACATGTTTTCGAGTTTTGTCATGTTGCTTATTTTTGCTTTATAGTATTGTAAAAATTCCCACAATATGATCCAAGCTGTTGACACATTTGACAGAGTTCTTTCGGATGTTCCTGGACGTTTTTCTTACCACGTGTTACGTCGGAGCGACACAGATCTCTCTGAAATAAACAATAATATACACTTGCATTAACAAAATTTTTTTTGTTTATTACATTACCCACCCCACAGCACTCAGTTGTATTTTATAACAATTTACTTTTTACGAATAACAAAGGATAATACGGAGTAATAATTAAAAGCACCAGTCGTGGACGCTGCTCTAATGGTGTACCTACAGTTTAAACAACGTTTATAAAAAATAACGAAGCTTGTGTGATTTATTACCACCGGTAACACTTTTCGAAAATAGCAACACCCCTACACCATATGTTCAAAATTTAACAGATGACAGCCATATTGTTTTCATAAAAAAGACGTAAAGGTCGCTGTTGCAGCCGCTAAATATGGTGTTCCAAGAATCACATTAAGTAAAAAATTACAGAAAAAAGTCCTATAGATTGTAGCCTTAGTCCCGCTACAGTTCTAAGTAAAGATGAATAAAGTGTGCTGATCCAGTGGCTGTTCATAAAGATCGACAATCACTTTCCTGACACAAAAGATCACCTCTCGGACAGTGTTCAGAAAATTATATTACAGAAAAATCTGAATTGTTGTCCATTTAAAGATAATCGACCAGGGAAGAAGTGGTTTGCTTCATTCTTGAAACAACATACAGAAATTTCCAACATACAGAAATTTCTGAACGCACAGCACAAAATTTGACCAAAGCTAGAGTTGAAGTTACAGAAGATGATTTTAAGCAATGGTTCAAGACAAGTAGGAAATTAATAGAGGAGCGAGGACTGTTGGACGTCTTAAATGACGCATATCTCATTTTTAATACTGATGAGAGCGCTTTCTATTTACAACCCAAGGCAGGAAAAGTTCTTGTTCGAAAGGGTGAAAAAAATGTGTACAACACTACTGGAGACAAAAAGGAAAACTTAAATTTTATTGATCGGTAATGCACCATATGATGATATCATAGCACCGCCTATGATTGTTTTTCCATACGAACGTTTCCCTACCTTGATTGTGAACAGCCTCCCAAAGAAGTGGTCTATAGGCACATCTGAAACGGGATGGATGTGTGCCTGAACGTTCTTTGAATATGTAACGAATGCATTTAATACTTGGCTGGGAAAACATAACGTACCCAAACTGATATTGTTCTTTCTAAATAGCCACAGATTGCATATGACATAACATTTGTCTGAATTCTGCAAAGACAATGGCATAGAGGCATAGAGATTATTGCGGTTGAAAAAATAAGACTACACCAAATCTAGAAATTTCAATACAAAAAGTTACAGAAAACACGATCGAGAACGGATTGCGCAAAAGTGGACTCTACCCATTCAGTGTAGACTATGTTGATCTGACTAAACTTAAATCACAATCTCATGCCAGTATTCGTACTCATTTAATGACATTACTGGTGTCCGAAATAAAAAGCGTATTTACATCAGAAAAACAGACTATTCAACCAGTTATATTACATGAACAGAGACGAAATAGAAAATGTACTACCCAATGAAGATCAATCGCTTTATATTATTTGGCCTAAGTGTAACATACACTGACTGGCACATAATCTGAAAATGTGAGAAGAGAGGGTCTTTCCACACAAATTTTCCCTGATGAACAAGTAGAACAACAAAATACTGTTTGGCTACTGGAACAAAATTTAGAACCACTTGTAAACCCGTTTATTAAGTCACAGTCTACTGATGAGTTGGCATCCAACGAGGATCCTCAAACAGCAAAACGCTCGCAAAAAACCGATGAACCGCAAAGTATCAACCACAGGTCACTGGTGAACCACAACAACCCTATGAAGAAACCCAACCACAAATTAATTATTGATTAACCACCACTTCCAACGACTGAATAGACACAAATACAATCCACTGATGAGACACAATCGCAAACCACTGCTGAAATACAACAACAAATTACTAATTTTGACTTTTCACTGAAACAAAATCCATGTTCCACTGAGTTTGTTACACCAGCTAAATTTACTTCTACACGGAATACCATACCATATCCGTCGACATCAGCAGACGAGAGTGCTCCTAATAACATGATGATTCCATCGCCTTTTAAACGGGCTTTATTTTGGTACGAATTAGAAGTTAAAAAACAACGCACAAAAGACTTCAGCTATTACTAATGAATGATGGAGAACGTATATGGCAAAGAAGGAAAACGAAAAGAAAAAAAGTAAAACGAATGCTAGAAAGACAAGAGAAAAGAGTCTTGAAAGAAAAGAAAAAAGAGCAAAAGAAAGGAAGAATCGAGCCAAAACAAGCTCGTCCTCAGTAGAAGTAGACTCAGAAATAGAGTGGTCCATCATTGGGTGTCCATGAATAGGAGCATGTCTATAGATGGTTACCTAAAAGGGTCTTATATTTCTGGAAATATTGTATTTTTATGAGTTATGATTGACACTCTAAATAAATAAAGTGATTGATTATACTATATTTTATTACTTGCAAGTAATAACAACTCTTACATCTATAAGTATTGTGAGTAAGCAGATAAATGGTTAAAATTGAAAATTTGTCCTCATGACTGGTGCTTTTACCATAATATGTTTAGCGGTTTGCTAATATTATTGTTTTAGTAAAATTATTAAATTACACAAAGCTTTCGGTAACCGTCTTCATTTTATTACCATGCGCAGATCATGGTGTCACCAACTAACTATACAACAGATTTTCTTGCATTTTCGTAACTACGTATTTTTCTTTCTAAAAATATAAGCCCTGGTACACTTACATTCACCTTTACATGCAGCCAACTCTCAGCCCTCGTTTACAATCAGTCACTGCCACTGCTCGTCGCGCTGTATTTATTACCCAAAATATTTCTGTGGCAACTTCATAATTATGCGAGTGTTTTAAATAAAAATAAAACACAAAAGAGACGTCGTCGTCAGAGGAGATGGTGGATGATATCAATCTACCGTAATAGAACAATGTAAGTACATAAAATATATCTATGTTTTTATGTATTTTTGCATATCCTTCACGCGCTGGGCGGCAAGTGAGCGAGAGAGCAGCATGTAAACACTCACTCGTGCTCGCGCCGGCCCTTTGAAATCCGCACAAAAACCGCCACTGATGGGATTACCGGGCAGCGGCAGGAGTAGTGGCAGGACCAGTGACGCGTTTATGTACTCGCATTGCCCACTTCCCTGCCTACTTCCGCGGAAGTGGGCATAATGTAAACGAGGTATCACAGCAGTCAGCAGGGAAGTGGGTATGTAAACAAGTTAATCGCTTTGACATTGTTCACGCCAATGCAGCTGCTCTGCGTTCCCGTGGTCGACGGATATTTGCGCGGACTTTAAAGCAAAGGCAGCGCGAGCGGCAGAAAGTGTTTACATACTGCCCCCTCGCTTACTTTCCGTCTGTAGATAAGTTGTACAACGTTCTAATGCGATGAATTACTATAATACACCATTGCCTCTTGCGATGACATCCTTTTGCTATTTTATTTACATTTTTTTGCATCTTTTTACGTTAACGCTGCGGCAATTCCTACGTTCTCATTGCGGGGGTTGAACATCTATAGAGCGGCAAAGTGAACAATCACTCGCTTCGACGCTGCCGCAGAAATATTTTGGGACGTAAGTAGGGCAGCGCGAGGAGTAGTGGCAGTGGTTGCATCTAAACCAAGTATAACATAGCCCTACACTGGTAAATTGTTAGGCCAATTACATAGCTCAACCGGTGGGGGTCGCGTGCGCCGGTCGGGCGTGCAACTTCTATGAAATTCTTGAGAGGCGTTCACAGGTAGGCCGGTCGTATAGAAGTTAGCATGTCCGACCGGCGCCCATTAAGCTATGTATAATATTAGATACCAATCTTGGGATCTCAACGTCACCTGTGCAGTAGTCAATTTTTAGAACTGTTTCACGGTATGAAGTAAGGCCAGACAGACACTGCAACGCTCGCTGATTAGCTCATCAGTCGTAGTCACGCCCCTTTCAGTACAGGCGAGTGCAAATTTATTATTTATATTTTTAATAATATTAAATTATTATTATTATTTAATAATATTAATAATAATAATTAATATATTAAATATTTTAAGAACTGTTTTTAATTAAAATCAATAATGCCGCGACGAAATGTGACCTTACGAAGGCAAGCGAGGAAATTATCTACGACGTTTATAAGTACATAGGTACCTATAATGCAAATCCAGCCAGAGGACTTAATGGAAGGTGTCATTCTATTAGACACAGATAGCGATTAACACGTGATTACTTCATCTCTATCTTTATTCTTTATCGCAGATACATATATTATTATTCTGTGTAATTCATTACCTGATTATTTATTTTGTATGCTCGCATCGTTTCATCGTTTTCATCGTAATTAATATTCTTTATCATACACAACATATATTTAATTTATTTTTTAAATTATTATATTAATATTCATAATTTAAAAACTAATTAATTTCTTTGAAATATTCCGCCAAATAGCAAAATTCCTCACAAACGGATCTGCAGCCAAAAGCTAGTAATGTAATAAAATGAATATTGCAAATAATATGAATAATTGTAATAATAAATATTAATTACACTGGTCTACAATGAAAAAGTATTCGAAATAATTTTAACTAATTTCTACTGATCTACCCATGCTGAATACAAGTTGACAAGTAAAAGTCATTTATTAGTTTAAGTTTTTGCGATACTTGACATTTTCCGAATTTAAAGATTCTACCCTCATTGAACTTGATAATGTTGATATATATTTACTTAGTTGGCATCGAATGTTAAAAATATTGTGTTTTAGTGCTCTGTTCTGTATTACTAAGTGATAAAAGTGTTAAAAGTGAAAAAATAATTATATTTTATAGCAAAATGTCTCGAAAATGTGTGAATAATCCCGACAAATTTTGTTACATTTATGGTGAAGTGATATTTAGTAAGCAAAGGTGTTCTATATCGCCTACAATAAAAAAAGCCTATTCTTACTATTTTAACGAAAACATGAAACACCAGGATAAAAGCTGGATTCCACATTTCTGCTGCAATCCGTGTGCTACAGGTTTGAGAAATTGGCTGAGTGGCAAAAAAACATCATTTCGTTTTGCAGTGCCAATGCAGTGGCGAGAATCGACAAATCATGCAACTGATTATTATTTCTGCCTGACAACTCATGTATTTGGAAAAGGCAAAGGTTTCTAAAAAAAAGAAGAATGCCATAGTGTATCCAAATCTACCATCGGCTACTCGTTCTCTGCCGCACAGCAATCTTCACCCGATTCCGAAACGTCCTAACATTGACGAAGATGAAATCACACTTACTTCACCATCAATTTCTTCAATGTCAGAATACGAAGTACCTAGTATATCATCACAATTTATTTAAAGATGTTTACTTTGATTCGGTTCTAGAAGGTAAAGAAAAAAAGCCTGGGACGATTTTCGCCTTGTCGCAAAAAACTTCTTGGGAAATAAGAGGAGTGACAACTATGCTGAACTTATCGAAAATATGTTATCATCATTCCAAAAACTGGTTTGCAACATGTCCTTGAAAATCCACTTTTTACATTCTCATTTGGACTTCTTTCCGGATAATTGTGGGGCTTTTAGCGATGAACATGGGGAGCGCTTCCATCAGGACATCGCAAACATGGAAAAACGGTATCAAGGCCATTGGAACGTTTCAATGTTGGCGGATTATTGCTGGACTGTTTATCGAGATGTTACAGAAGCAGAATACAAGAGGGCAGTGAACAAACCACGTCGTAATTCTACTAATGATTAAAAAACTGTATAATTTCTGTTAATTTTTGCAAGTCTTTTGATTTTTTTTTCTAAAAAAGGAAAACTAATTTTAATATATATTAATTATTTTTGTATTCAGTACGTGAAAATAAATAAAAAAAGCTACTTTACATGAAGAATACTTTTTTAAAGTCAAAATTTGTAGACCAGTGTTATTATTTGTAAATAAACAATTTTGTTCGGAAGTGTACATGCGCGTTATTATCCCACCACTTCGCTCAGACCCCAACATCCGTGTCTCCGTTTGTAATTGGCCTTAGGGTTCCGTAATTAGATCAAGATCGTAATGTACGTATGATGATGTTAGATCAAGAGCTACAAAACCCTATCAAGTGCATATATCCTACACACACTTGGCTGGATTGTTAGGTATATTCATTGCTAGAGCATCACTTCTTTTTCCTAACCTAATGTGCCCTTGGTATGTTTTGACATAGTAAAAAATTACATAAAAAATGCATATATCGTAAAATGCAAATTAATCGTAAATCGTAAATTTTTTATAAAAATGCATATCGTAAAAATATACTCGAGTCGTTTATAGTTATAGTTTCATAGTGAGGGGGAGGGTGCATGCTGCAATCCACAGCCGCTGACGTACTGGACTGGCCAAGTTACCCCTCTCTCACAGAAGACTAAGGTAAAATGTATTAAATTTCCAACTTTATCTTACTCCCCTCATGTAATATACGTGTTTCGGTAGCGAGTAAGATATGCTATGCTGGAGCCCACTCCATCCTATCCTATCCCTAATCATTTTCTCACACCTTTCTCCACATCCATTCATAAATTTCCAAAGATGGACACTGCATGCATCCAAGGGTGTGCCAATGGTTGTCATTCTGAACTGATATTACCCGATACCATTAGGAGGACTGGCCGCTTATCTGTCACCTTGTTTCTAAAGAAAAACATTTGCATACATCTGAATACTGTTTAAAGCAGGGGTTCCCAATTTTTTCAGTTGCAGACCCCTTTCTCAAAAACTATTAAAACCTGTTAACACTCAAATTAAAATTAATATCACTTTATTAAATATAAAAATGAAATGAAAAAATAATCACATTCAGACAGAATTAAAAATAAACAAGATTACAAAAATGAAAGGTTTTAATCAGAATTATAAGAATACCAAATAAATGAGGTTGGAAAAATGAATTTAATGACACGTGCGTGCTACGTTTTATTTCATGCATTCTTCATGTGTGACTCTTTACGGTGTACATAGAGCTAAAAAAACCTTTATCTTCTTAATTAGCTACCTATTGGAATCTTATATATTTTGAACTAACAAAGGAATAGCAGTAGTAAGGGGGTCTATTTTTAGCAGGGGTCAAAGGAATAGCAGTAGTAAGGGGTCTATTTTTAGCAGGGGTCAAAGGAATAGCAGTAGTAAGGGGTCTATTTTTAGCAGGGGTCAAAGGAATAGCAGTAGTAAGGGGGTCTATTTTTAGCAGGGGTCAAAGGAATAGCAGTAGTAAGGGGGTCTATTTTTAGCTGTAGTAGACCTCCGCCCACACATTTTTCTAATTGAAGCCATCAACCACTGGAATGTTTGGAAATTTGTAAATTTGGAAATGACTGGTTTAATGTGTCGGCCAATCGAGCCTTCACACAAATGCAAATTCCTTTACAGGTCATTATCAACTTATTCAATAAGCCGTTAGACAGCACCAAACACAAAAATAACATTGTAGAACAAACATATTTATTCAGTTACAGCAATAAATATGAACTTTGTAAGGAGCTTAATAATGTGATAGAAATGGAAAAAAAATTATTCATGCAATTATTGGTGAATGCTTCACATTAGTTTTTTTTTTATTAAAGTACAATTATACCTGGTTGTGAGGATATACTGGGTTACAACAGCGGTTGCACATCTGGTATTTATCAGCCCAAGAGAGGTGACTGCCCCATGATCGCCCACATTTTGAACAACTGTATTCTCCAAATTTTGGACGAATGCATGCCTGTTGGAGCATTAAAAATTAAAATGTAAAAAACACAAATCACAAAATGAATGAAAACAAACAACTACTTCAAATGAGTTATCTATGGTTATATTTCTCTGGTGCTCAGTTTTCAATTTTTAGTTATTTTAATTTTGGCATATACTTAGTGAGAAATATGAAATAATGATTTCAAGTGGGTTATATACAAATTATCTAACTTCTTTTGTTGACGAATATTGATATCATATAACAGGGGGTGGTTACAGTGGTACATTTATTTGTATAACACTACCATTTGTTGTAGCACATCAAGTTCAGAACATTCCTTTTAACATCTCAGTTTTTCGAGATTGGCATCGATGTTTTGAGCAAATTTAAATTTCAGAGTCATCTGGAGAACAAGATAAAACTTGCCAGTAAAAAGCTCGGTGTAATGAATACAGTGAAGCAGTACTTCACTCTGAGGTAATGCTTGTCGTTTTATAAGGCTAAAATTAGACCCCACATGGAGTACTGCTCACACCTCCGGGCCACTGCACAAAAATATCAGCTCGACCCTTTGACTCCGTCCAACGATGCACTATCTGAATTGTCGACGATCCCACTCTCACAGGTGATCAATAATCGCTCAGCATCCAAAGAGATGTTACGTGCCTCTATGTTTTCTGCCATCTATATAATGGGGATTCTTCTGAAGCACACTTTGTTGCCAACGTTGCCAACAACTTTGTTGTTTTTACTATCGCACTGCAAGTCATTGTCATGCAGTTCTTGTAGTATTTATTGAGCTTATTTCTGACGAAATTAATAAACTCCAAGTCAGATGAACACTGACTTCAGTAGTGGCTCTCAAATAGTTTTGTCTAGTTAAAACTAGTTTTAACTAACATTCAAAATTGTTTATGAGTAAATTCTAGTTTATTAGAAAAAATTAGTTGTAACGAAGACGAACGTCTTTACTAGATCAAAACTAGTTTTTACTAGGAAATGCGCGTTTAAAACGGAAAACGGGGTTTAACTATATATTTTTTGTTATAATATAAAGTACGGGGTCTGAAGTATGTCAGAAATATACTCACTCGTCTTTTTGGTTGTACAGCTTCAGAAATGCAAATTTCACAATAGTGATCTATAATGATCAAATTGTTGACCGCTTCGCGCCTGCAACGAAGGCATTTGTCGGTAGTCTTGAAATAAACAATATCTAAATATAATTTTCAGTTTATATGTAGGTACCTATATAGGATCATCAATTTTGAGTTTTTAATAATATACTCACCTCTTTAGACCAGAAACAACCCATGTTTTCACACTAATTGTAAACTTTTAACATAAAACAGACTTGTTAAAAATAATCATCCATCAGAACTGTACAATCCTTGTGTTTCGAAGTTGTTGAACTAAAGTTAAGTTAACTGAACGAACTAAAGTACAAACATATCATTGAAGATATTTCTTGAAACTTAATCGGAGCCACAAAGCCATTATTATTTATCTAAATGAGGATGTAGTTAAGTTAAGATCAAACAATGTTTTGAAACAAGAGATTTGCAGTGTTGCCGTTCTTCGTTCATCATTGTGGGGTATTTATGAGGGAAGAAGTCGCTACCTATTACAAATTTGCCTCACTTGGTGGTTTACACAGTTTTAACTAAAAAATAATGTAGGTACCTATGTATCATTTACTCTGTATACTCAGAATTAAGAACTTTATTGAATTGAAGTTACGCATAGTTGCAAGTAATTGTATCTTTCTCACAAATCCCAAACTAGTTTACAAATATTTTTACAAATGTTTTCGGAAGTATTTGTAAACTCTTTGCAAAGAACAGCGCAAATATTTGTGGATAAGTTTTCGATCCATTATATACGTATAAACAAAATAATCCTCCGTTGTGGATAGTCAAACAGCTAATTTCTGTGTGGGTTTGCGCCCTTTGATTTATACAAACCGACAGTGATGGCAAATACGAAATATTTCTGTAGACGGAATATTTGTACAAGTATTTGCAGAATGTGTGTTTGTACATACACATATCTGGGACCGGGGTTAAAATCTGAAATACATATATGTATTTTAATATGATAGGTTTCGTTTCGGAAATTTGTTTGAAATAAACTGTGGCATAATCACAGTGTTGCCAAATGAAGAAAGCTAAAAAATATGCATAAAATTTAAAATCGTGTTTTATAAGGATAAGAGTTGTATAAGAGTCCTATATAGCTGTCTGGTGCATAATGCCTTTGACCATATAAACTACATCCACAGACTTAAAAAAATGGCATAAATAATTCAGTTTCGGTTATGAATGGATATTACTGCCTTTAATTTATATAAATTTCGGATGGCTATATCCTTGTGGCCTTAATGGCCTTTCAAGAGTCATCCGACATGTATGGTTTACGGCGAGCGCAGAAGGCGCTCAGCCAGGAGAAAACAGTGTGTGCAGCAACGTGCCTATGGGTTACCCCGCGGGTAGACCGGCGGAAGGAACGGGCCTCGGGCGTTGCTTTGGGAGGGTACCGCGGGATCGTGAGTCAGTGAGAAGCGCCCAGGCACGTGCCTATACCTGGTAAAAGTGTTGGCTGAATGCCGGTGTGTATTCACAGTGTAGCGATAGGACAAGCTTTTAAATCACATAAAAACATTAACATAATGATTGGATTAGTGATTCGTTTATTTAATTAATTTAACTTCTATGTTTATTTTCTACATTTTAATAGAAGCTTATTTTTAAAAGGTTTGTTTTTACGTTTAATTTATTGTATACACGAGGGTTTGCTTCAGAACCTATAGTAGGTTTTATTTCAGAATCACCTATTTGTTTTATTTCTTTTTAAGATAAAAAAGAAGTATCTATATGTCAAAATTGTCAGTTCACATCTTTACAATGTTTTTATATATGGTTTCATTTTGTAGTTGTGATGAACCCGACCAAAAAAACAATTTTGATGACGATTCATTTCCAAGTTATGACCAGATTTGGGGTATGGTGGGCACTATATTAGCCACTATTGCTTGCTGGATGTTTTATACAAAGGTATCTCTCAAGTGTAATACTTTCAACAGTTCTACTTTTGTGGTTTCTCTATTCAGCAATTCAATTATTATTAGATATTATTATTATCACAGATCACAAACAAAATAATACGAGTAGGCATAATATCATGGTTATTTTTTAAATCACTGATAGTGAGTGCCCAGAATTCTCGTATTCGAATAGGTACAGTCGAATTCATAAATATATTAACATTGTTATGTGTTCAAAATATGTGAGCACTGAAAAACTCCAATTCTGAACATATTTGGCTTTCATATAATCGTGCATAACCTATCACTTTATAAATATCTGAACACACCTATATCAATAACATCTCAACAGATATAGTCTCATAAATATGTATACAACTCTTTGTTCATAAATATCTATACAGGTTTTGTTTCAATAATATCTTAACATAGTGACAATCAAACAAAATATCTAAATAAAGAGGTCAGATTGTAATTACTGGCTAGGTAAACTTTAAAGTGACGTTGAGATGTAGATATTGATTTTAAATATCTATGCATCAATTCCTGCAAATTAAATTTTTATCAAATAAGTACAAAAATGTACCGAATTCACGAAAAAACTAAGTATAAAATAATATCTATGCGTGAAGATGGTTTATCTATATCGAACATCGCGGAAGAGTTAAGTCATCTCGGTAAGTCAAGTAACAAGTATTTTATATTTTACTAAATTATTAATAATGTTATATTGATAACTAACTAAGTTAATTTTATAGAGAAATACAGTATATTTATGGTGGAAGAGATGGCAAGAAGAGGGATCTGTTGGAAAACACGTATCTTTTGGCCGCCCCAAAAAATACAACCGCGAACAAGATAGACAATTAATAGAAAATGTCCGCAATTATAGTTTTATTAAAACAACTCGATTAGCTTAAGATTTTAGCGTGTCTAACTTAACTATACGCCGAAGATTGCACGAAGCTACTAACGCCCATACTAACACCCAGACATAAGGAGCTACGGTTGAACTTCGCAAACAGATATTTAAATTTCAACTATGAGAACGTGGCTTTTTAGGATGAGAAGGTGTTTGTTTCTTCGGCTGACGGTCATGTATCGTTGTGGCGACCAAACAATGCACGATATAATGAAGAAAACGTACGGTCAAAAAACCCCTTTTGTCGTAGTACCTTGCTTTCAGAGCATACCTCTTAAGATCTCGGAGAGTATTGGGATCCTTGGTGTCGACATTTCCAACAAAGTCGAATTTAGTGGTCATCTGGAAAGTAAGGCCAAAATGGCCTCCAAAAAGCTCGGTGTGCTGAACAGAGCGAAGCGGTACTTTACCCCTGGGTAACTCCTAATGCTTTACAAAGCTCAAGTGAGGCCCCATATGGAGTATTGCTCACATCTCTGGGCCGGCGCACCGAAATACCAATTAGACCCATTTGACTCTATCCAACGACGTGCTGTTCGTATTGTCAACGATCCCACTCTCACGGGCGGTTTAGAACCCCTCAGCGTTCGGAGAGACGTTGCATCTCTCTGTGTGTTCTACCGCCTGTACAATGGGGAATGCTCTGAAGAATTGTTCAATATAATTCCCACCTCGGGTTTCTACAACCGCACCTCCCGTCACAGAAGTGCGGTCCATCCGCATTTCCTAGATACGGAGGTATAGGTATTCAGCATAGATCCGCTGGCGTAGTGTCGCATCGCTACTGAAGGCGCATGCATGCCGATTCCCGGAATCTCTTTTGATTTGTTTGAAAAGACGCCGACAATCATTGCGAATTCGGCTGCGAATTCAAATTGCCAGGGACGCGGCATTTACAAAGGCGCGTGTACGCGTGCCGCATCTTGTGCGAAGTATCGTAGTTTTGCGAAATAAGCCTTGACAAAATGGATCAAGTATTATGTTTGAGTAAACGCGTAAATATGAAGTAAATCGGCTTTTCTTTTGATTTAAATGATATAAAAAGTAAGTATTAGTTATCACAATTATTACCACTTTCACGGGGGTCAGAGCTCATCAAAGATAACATTGAGTGATAGTGATATCGAAGATACGTACCTACCTCGATTTTTGCATTTGTTTATCCTAGTGCAGTGCGGAAGAACGGTAAGTAAAAGTGCTTTAATATGTACCATGTACCTACTTAGGTATTTATTTAGGTCTTATTTGTAACCTCTGACCGACTAAGTTTTAAAACATGTGGGTTTGTGTGTCTGTCTGTGGCTTTTAAACGGGTGAACCGATTTGAGTACGGTTTTCTTATTATTTGAATAGCAGTTTTCTTTGCGGTGGCTCTTACCTATATTTGGTGTAGATAGGTAAATTAGTTCAGAGGTTCCCAAGATATTTAGCTTTTTCCATGGTGGTTGAAGGGACCTTGGGCATTATTACAAGTAGAAACTTCAGGTTAGGAAATGATACACCCACGATTTTGAAGGTCCGATGATGAACAGAGTCATCATATCTGGATCTCAGAACAGTTAGAAGTTTTGATTAATTTCTGTCGGGGTTTTTAACCGGTTAGGTTAAATACACCGTACAATTTAGGTCCTTTAAATTCCGTGGCAGAGTGATTAGGTATCCGGACTACTATCAATTTATGCAAAAAACGATAGCAAAAGTATTATTTTGAAATCATTTTAGATGTCTGATGGCGATGGAAAAAAGAAACTTTCTGGTGTACAGAATTGGAAAAGAAATCTGGAGAAGGAAGTATCTCTGAAAAAGAGTACAAGTTGTATCGAAAAGTTTATTCTTCGACCCGGTCCATCTTCGGACGAACACCTGCTGGAGACGCAAGAAAACCAAGATAATTCTACAGCAGAACTCGTCTCTCCACCGCCGCCGCCGCTGCTGTCTTCGTCGTCGGTAGTTGAAGAACCTCCTTGTGCCGAAGCGTCCCTGGAGAATATACTTCGAGAAGATGTAATGAATGATCTCGCGTTATGGCCACAAGTGTTATCAGACAAACAGAGGATATTTTTAATAGAGCGCGGACCAGTACAGGTAAAAGAAAGTTCCTATTCTTCGAATAGTTCTAAAAGATCTTTTTCAAATGCTTATTATGCTAAAAAGATGTTAAATAATGAAACGGTTTTAAGAAACTGGCTGGTTTACTCTAAATCAACTGATTCTGTTTATTGTTTTTATTGTAAACTTTTTGATGCTGATGTCACTCCTTTTAATAGTAAGATAGGTTACAAAGATTGGCAGCATTTATCTATAGCTTTAGAACGCCATGAAAAGAGCTCAGGGCACCTATTATGTCTTAAGAAACAAATTACATTGAAAACTGGTATTATAAAAGAAAAGACGGTAGATTTCTTGAACCAAGCTGAAATTGAACGCGAAAAAAAAACGTTGGGTGGCAGTAGTCGAACGAATAATCAACATAATTCATTTTTTAGCGAGGCAATGTCTGGCTTTACGGGGGAAGTCTGAAATTTTTTTCGATTCTGATAATGGTAATTTTTTAAAGCTGGTTGAATATATCTCTAATTTTGTTAATGTGCTTGCAGAACACATTACCCGTAGGTATTCAAAAATCTGAGTCACGCCTAAATCATTATCTTGGCCATAACATTCAGAATTAATTAATACCATTATTAGGAGAAAGAATAAAAAAACTTGTTTTGGAATTGAAACAATCCAAATATTTTTCAATTATTTTAGATTGCACTCCAGATATTGCACACGAAGAACAAATATCGGTTGTTGTACGGTACGTTCTTTTAAATACAAGCAACAACAAGGCTGAAATAAAAGAACACTTTTTGGGATTTTTTCCTATTACAGATGCTACTGGTCAGGGCTTAACTCAATTTTTGTTAGATTTTTTAGTCTCAAATGATATTAACATACAAGATATGCGTGGTCAAGGTTACAATAATGGCGCAAATATGAAAGGGAAAAATATAGATCTACAAAAACGAATTTAAGACTTAAACCCGCGCGCATTTTATGTACCTTGTGCGGCACCACAGGCTAAATTTGATATTGAATGACGCTACTAAACGTTCGTTAGAAATTGTCAATTTCTTTTTAATTGTGCAAGAAATTTATATTTTCTTTTCTGCGTCAACAACACGTTGGCAAATACTTGCCAAAGAAGTGCCAACTTTAACTCTAACTACTCTCAAATACTCGATGGGAGAGCAGGGTTGAAGCAATAAAAGCTCTACGTTTTAATCTAGGAAAAGTACAATATATGATGCATTGTTTAGCATATTCCGATAGGAGCAAAGATGCGGAGTCAAGAAATTTGGCAAAAATTCAGTCTTTTAAATTTATCTGCTCTTTATCATTTATTTGGTTAGAAATTATAAGCAAGATAAATATACATAGTTAGCAAGGCTCTTCAAAAGTCAGACGTCGTATTGTCAGAAGCGGTAAAAATGATTGATCATGCAAAAATAAGTTTGTCTGAATTCCGTAATGAGTCCGCTTTTGGGGAGTTCCTTAATAGCGCGAAAACTGTAGCGGAAGAAGTCGACGCAATAGCAGAATTTTCCACACCTGCCCGCCCTCACGCTCGTAGGTTTTTTATTTATGAGGCGGAGGATGAACCGATAATAGACGCGGAAACACATTTTAAAGTAAATTTTTACTACTAGTTAGATACCGCAATTACTAAGTTCGACGAACGGTTCGAACTTTTGGATCAGAAAAATATAAATTTTTAATTTCTTCAAAAATTAAAACACTGGAAGGATTTGGACATAGATACAAAAAAGCGCATTGCTCTAATTTAGAAAATAATCTGTGCCATGCTGGCTCTTCGGATGTGGAGAAGTTCGAGCTCTATAATGAAATCAAATTATTACTTATGTTTATTGATGATTCCACTACGCCGTTAGATATTTTAAATTATTTGTTTACGAATAAATTAATTTCACTGTTCTCAAATCTGTCTACAGCACTTAGAATTTACCTCACATTGCCAGTCATTGTAGCACACAGCGAAAGATCATTTTCTAAACTAAAGATAATTAAAAAGTATCTCAGATCAACATTGTCGCAAAGTAGATTGACAAATTTATCGTTATTAAGTATTGAACATGAAATCAAAATTGAAGTCAGTGACATCGTTAAAGATTTTGCTAATGCAAAAGTAAGGAAAGTCAATTTTTTGTAAATATATTTGTGATTACGAGCGTCCTGTAATTCCCAATTAGGTAATTACATATATCTGAAATGATTTAGTATATTATACTTACGTGTATGATTAAGTTACCCAAGGAAATAAAGATTAGACTACGAAACAATGTTCTGAAGTGTTTCGGAAACACTTTAGTTTGTCCAGGGGATTTTGTTAAGTTTATAGTTTTAGTTTTCAATAACTTCCTGTAGCTTGTAGAGATCGCAAAGCTATGTAAAAAGTAATCATGGATATTTTGCGTCTTTTTAGGAGAAGACCTGATTGAATCTAGTTAAGTAAGCTACCTGTGGTTGCTAAGCTAACAAATGTTTCAATGTACATATTTTACACTCACTAAAATTACCAATGTGAACTCTGTTGTGTGTGTGTGTCTGCGAAATTTTATCCATACCTACTTTGTTCTGTGATTTATATTTAGTTTTTAAATTAAATATTTTTGAATAAACGACATAGTTGCGCTTTTTTATTCTTGTAAGCCCTCCCTTCCTAAAAAATACTTTTTACTCTCGAGTCTAACCCGCGGGTCCACGGGGGCGTACTGCAAACGAAGTAAACGGGCTATTGCTTCCCAACATCATTTATAATTGCACCATTTGCACCCGAATTTCCGATCACTGGTAAAAAAGTATTCCATTTTGATCGCGCGCCTACTAGAGGGCGCCAGGGTATCGATTGCACCCGGGCGCTACATGGGCTAGAGCCGGCTCTGTAGCATTCATTCATGATGGTAGTTCCGTGCACAACTCAAGGAGAGTTCAGTCTTGGATTGATGAACAAGAAGTTATAGAACTAATTCGATTACCTCCAAGAAGCCCAGACTTAAATCCCATCGAAAATATATGGGGATTAATGACTCAACACTGGGATTCCACTATAGCACGCACAGACGCCAATCTGAAGGTTCATATGTGTATATGATCGGGATAGTTTAAGAAATACTGATGTTGTGCTACAATACAATTAGATCTATGCCAACCAGTTTACAAAAACCTATAGAAGTGAACGGAGGTTATACTAAATATTAATCAAGAATGATTCGAATAAGGCTTCGGTTTAGTTTATTTTTATTGGTGATGAATTACGAGAATAAGCAATTTTAACGAAAATTGTTAGTTGCAATTACTTTATAATGTTTATAAACGTAAAAATTATTACATATTTTCAGCATGACCAGATATTTTAATCCACCTTCATGTCTAAACTACTAAACCGATCTACTCCCCAAGAAATATTGTTCTTCAATAATCTGAACTATTTAAATTATTCTTTATTCTCTAAATTATAGAGTATAATATAAATCTATTCAATATTACATTTTGTGAAAATTTTGAAATGAAATTCCGAAAACAAAAGACAGTCCGTGACGTGTCATGACAAAAACGTATTTCTTTTTTCTGGCATTTCCAATTTAATTCTTAGTACTTTAAGTTGATTTTAATAAACGTTAATATATAGAACTGTTCCTTGTTTAGATTTTTTTGGTCTTTGGCGTGTATATATTTTTGTACAATAGGTGTGTATGTAGATATTTATGAAGTCTAGATTGTTTATATATTATTGTAGAATGTTGTTTACATATTTATGGTTTCTTAGCTCGATCACATTTTATTGATCGCATAGATTGTTTATATATTTATGCACTGTTGCAATGCTCAGATATTTTTGAAGCGTGAGTGTGCTCATATATTAATGAACTCGACTGTACCTATTCCTGATATGAAAATTCGATTTATTCATAGGTCATTAAAAACTACTTATACTCGTATGTAGAGATGCAATCTGCTTTAGAAGTAATTCCTTTTTAAACTCCATGGTTGGAGTTTAAAACGAATTGTCAAGGTCTCAATAATGAGGCGATATGAAGAGAGAAGAGGTGATGCCATAAAGGGGGAGAGTGCACGCTGCATTCCCAGAGCCATTGGGCGCACTCGACTAGTCGTTACCCCTCTCTCATAGAAGACTATCTTGAAATGTACTGCATTTCCTTTATCGTATTTCCCCAATGTATGTTTCGGTAGCGAGTGAGATATTCCAGAGCCCATTACCATCCCATCCTCAGTTCCCTTACCACCAGGTGAACTGTACGCTCGTTTGCGGCCTTTTTTCTATAAAAAAAAATAATTGTTCTCGTCGTCTCTAGTCGTGGTCGTCAAACAGCGGGCCGATTCAATGGTCAGCCTAGCTACAAAAACTGATTTTGAGTACGATATAGTTATAGCGAAGAAATAAATAAATTTGTATTGAATTTTTCGTAGATAAGATTTTCATTTATCCCACAGCAACCGTTTATTTTCGTGGGAAGAAATGTAGCCTTCATAATAGTCATGATAATATCTTTCGTGTTAAGAAATGTCCTTTTCGTGGTCACAGGAAGGTCGGTGAATTTCAGTACGATTCATCCACCAGCGTTTCTAACAAACATATTATCATTTTTATGAATAAGAAGAAAGATGTATGCGGCCCTAGGGGCCATCTACATTGTCTCTATTGCTCCTTAACCGAAAAAGTATGACGACCACTGCTCTAGAGAAATTGGCATGAACTTGGACATTGTCAATTTATAAACGCTGAATATGGGGCGTGCGTACGGTTAAGGTGGTAAGAACAGTTCCTTTTAGGGCTGCGGTGGTAGTATGGTGTAACGATTATTTTTTACTATTACATACCCTAGGCAAAAGTTGATAGTTTCCGAGATATTTAAGGTTTTGTATTTTTCTCAAATAATTCTACTTACCATCGATAAAATTCAATTATTTCGTTAATTAAAGATTTCCTAGTGACATTTTTTTGTTTTATTAAATATTTGTTAATTTTTTTGTTATTTTAAAAGTAATTGTACCTTAATTGATCTTGAGATAAAGGGATTTTTGGTAGCCGTCGTGCACTATGTACCGTTCAGCCCGGCCAAAGAAAATCCTGGTCGCAGAGTTGAAATGTAAACAAAGAAAATGTACCTTAACTGTACATAGAATTTGCAAACAAATATAGAATTAAATAAATTAAAAAATATTTTATGGGCTTTCATTAAGCGCCTATTTATTAAAAGGAGCAAACTTATTTATTAAAGGAGATGTTTTCACAAAACTATTCCTTTTAATAAGTAGGCGCTTAATCAAATTCCGGAAATATTTTTTAATTTATATAATCTGATAATTTGTATGTCCTACTTTGGCCGTGGAACACTGTGGTCGGGGCAGTGTGGACCATGCTGTTCATCTGTATTCTTCGTGATTTTTGCATTGTGGTGAAAATCCGCCTTTATACTTGTCTTCCTAATGATATTTTTAGTATTCGTTTGGAGAATACCAATAGGAGTACGCTTTTAAAAACCATTTTTATGAGGATACTTGGGTAGTGATTATATCCCATTCAACTGAGTAGAAAATAAATCCAATATAGTTTCCAATGTATTCTGTATATCCAATGTAGTTTTCTATTAATAAGGTTGATAAATATTCTAGTGAAATCTAAAAGCTGTTCAATAGCATTCGTAGCTCAAGCCGTTACATAAAGAGCATTTTGTAAATATTTTAGAGCTAATTTAATTTTCGCAACATTGTAATCTGATATTAATCACATTGTTTAACCCTTACAGATAAAAACCTATAATCGAAGATATGAAGAATGTCAGCATAACAACAAATCGCGTCTTTTAACTACTGGACGTAGAGATCGTACTATGTAGTGGCATTAAAATAAAGACTAAAAACAATTGTCTAAAAATCATTTATTTAATATTTTTATAAAATTATATCTATGATTAATATGGCTCATTTTAATAAAATATGTATAGTTAAAAAATAAATGCATTAGATAAATCAATATTGCCCGTTCACCTTGTAAAAAATAGGAATGATTTAACACCTTAATTAAAAATGTATAAATGTTAAATAAATATCAATAAGTGCTATTTAAAAAGTCAACTGCATGTCTCGACTGAATTCTCTTGTAATCTTGCAGTAAATATTTATGTTCGTCGTCAGTGTGGCCTCTGTTCAACAGGTATACCAAAATGTATTGGTATGGAAACACCGGTACATTGTGATATGCAAAGAAATGTAGCTTCACCTTCTCTATCACTTTCATGTCAACGAAACAGTAATCAGCTGTACAGCAGCTGCCAGGTGTCCTGCAAATATAAGTCATCATGATTTTACAAATGAGAACATTAAAATTTACTTATAACAAAACGTTATCATTGATATGGCAATGTGAAATGTGAGACAGAAATATGTTTTCAGTAGAGTAACATGTTCTTGTCTTTGTACTAATTTATAGATTCGGACATGAAATTCTAAAATATTTAAAAGTTTAAACGTTATAAATTTATAAAAATTCAAATTAGTTTTGTAACTGAATTAATATCGATTAAAATTTATTATTAATTACAAATTTATCAAATTTGCGATATTATCAGAATCGGTCTGCCTGGCTTCCACCTTGCCGATCCTGTACTAATATAATCCAACTGCCATCCACCATCAGAACCACTCTTACATTATCTTCCGATAAACAAATTTCGATGTGACAGTGACTTTAGGTACAGATGAATCCAATGCCACGGGCAGTTCACATGCAGTCAATCACGTTATTGCAGGATATATTCTTTTCTGGGCAGTTTTATATATTAATAGGGCACTTTTGGTATTCTACAAAGACAGACCCATTCGCTTCTGGATCCTGCAACTGTAAAATAACTGAATCCGTCAGTGATGGACGATGGTGCACAATTTTCAATGAGCGTGATTACACGATGTAGGGCGAAATGTCACAAATGGTGCAGTGGGACATCTCCCTTCACGTACATTCCCGTAAAAAAAACCGAAAGAGCAACATTGTGTAAACATTCCAACATTATTTAGGTGGTAGTCAAATTCGTAACTAGTCAAATTGGTTACTCTTTTAATTTAGGTACTAGTCTAATTCGTTAGTCTTATAAATCTGAATGTATCTAAAATTTGTATCATATCTTTTATTACTTCATAAATATTTTTGAGAAATTTTTGCATGCTAGGGAAATAATAAAAACAGAATATTGTGAAAATCCGTAGAAACTTAAGCACAATATAAATACCTTGGAAAATCCTGTTAATTGTTTACTTTTTTTATTCGTAAGTCATCATTTTCAATACATTGTAATGGTTCATTAGAGTCGCTGTAACATAACTATAAAATATCACGTGGGTATACAATCTCCGTAAAGAGTTTAATTTGATTTTTTTAATTGTCTGTACTAATAGTGTGTTTTTAGAGTGAGGAATTAGACGAGTCCCGAAATTAGACGAATAACGAATATGACGACCAATTAATAAATAAATTCCAGCACCAAACTGAAAAAGACAAAAGGTGTTCCTGCAAAAATGTTGCCATGTGAACGCCTGTAAGGCGCCTACAGGACCCGAACAATACACTATATGCAGTTTTAATAGGAGCAATAGGAGCTAGAGGTAAAATTTCCTATAGGAATGTATGTAATCCTTAAAAGACTATCACAACAAGATACATTGGAACATAGCATATGTCTACCTGCCACTTATTTCATACCATACTACACCATCTAGTTGTAGACCTCTACCAAGACACACACGAAATATTCCGCTCTTACATACCCTTCTCACTCAGTCATTATCCGCTTTTCAGCCAGTTGGACTAGCAGACTTATTTTTATAGAAGATAAGAAAGAGAGATATAGAAGAGATGGCAGGCAAGTATGTGGTTCACCGGATGGTAAGAGGTCAGTGCCACTAATGACAGCTGCAATCGCATTGGGAATGGGAGTGTCTGCCGACCACGCAGGTCCTATTTACAGGGATTTTGATATGGATGGCCAATAGTGTTTTTAGACAAAATATTTGTCAAAAGAGCGTTTCGTCAAACCGTTATAGTCAAAGGTGTATTTCGTCAAACCTTACTGGTCGTAAAATTTGCGTTTCGACAAAATAAAGTTGTTATTTTCATTTTTACATATTTTTATTAAAGTAAACATAAACAACAGTGGCCTATTCAATACTTAAAAATATTTGCTTTAAAAGGATATTTCTCTCGAGGTCTAACCAAACGCAACTTTGACTAAAAACGGTTTGACGAAACGCACTTTTGACGAAATACACCTTTGCGAAATGATGTATTTCGACAAAAAGCAGTACTGACCATCACACCAAAAAATCTTCACAGCTCCATTCAAAAAACAATTTATCAAACTTACCTCGGGTCATACGTAATAGGCTTGGCTTTCAGTGTCTTAAATATCATTTGGTAATATTGGCGATACTTCTTCTTCATTATAAGAATGATTTGTTTGCCCTCGAAGGGTAACTTCGTGCCGTGAGGTTGGAGTTCGAGGTGCCAATATACAGCTGCCTTCGCAACCTCCACACTTGTATTATCTATTTCTAAAAGCTTGGGATGTTTCATCCATTCATAGAGATTTTCCTAAAAATATTTATATTATGTAAGTTTAGTAAATTTATGCAGATGGAGATATATGACATATTAGGCCTGTACTTAAACGAGCAGCAAAAAATACTAAATGCACAGCAAATCATGATCAACAAAACAAACATATCTTTGAATAACTGAAATAAATAATCTTAAATAACTGCATATGTCACCATAAATAAAGTCGACGGAGTCCCTCTTCTCTGGGACTCCTATTTCTTTATGGTCACCAGATAACCCAAACCTAACCCACTTTTAAATTTGCTTCCATCGATTTGCTGCTAGTTCAGTATTTTTTGCTCCTCATTTAATTATTTCTCTTATTATTATTGGCCCACAAAGTGGCGCTTTAAGTGCAGCTCCATTTTAGTAGCCCCAAAGCAATTTTACATATTGGAATATTACCATACCATCAGCCTATGTCTCTCCATTGCTGGATTGCTCCATTCCATTGCTCCATGCTCCATTGCCTATCCCAAAACTGGCTATCACACGATCCTCGGCTCTTCTCATCCAACCACCACCGGCGAACCTATTCAAGTCGTCGGTCCACCTGGTCAGAGGGCGTCCCACAGTGCGCTTGCTGGTACGTGGGCTCCACTTTTACGACTCGTCTACCCCATTGGTTGTCGAACCTGCGGTAAATATGACCTGCCCACTGCCACTTCAGCATGCTGATTCTGTGAGTTATGTCGGTGACCTTAGTTCTTTGGAGAACTTTGGTGACCTTAGTTGGGTTATGGATTATATTAAGGTAAATATTATTTCGTTTATAGCAATAAGAAAATAAAGAATAATAGTGAAAAAAACTCACACGTAAAAACTTCTTGCATCTAAAACTGTCATAAATAAAGCTGACGTGTAGCAGCCATTTCCCAGTGGAGAGTGCGCACACAATCATGCCCGTAAACGTGTCATTTGGCAACATCGATATGAAGTGTGTTGCCAACATTTCCATTTTCGTGTTCTCCGCAACAACGCCGCCCAATTCATTTATCATTGACGCTATTCTGTCTCGATCCTATTAAGAAGATATTTAGATTATTTTTTTAGCTGGTAAGTGAATAGAGGCATATATACAATACATGCATATAATGTATGTATTACATCTTCTTTAAGGAAGAATAGAATTTGGAGTAAAGATATTTATTTTTATAGAAAAGGCGGCAGGCGGGCGGGCGGGTCACGAGATGAAAGTGGTCACCGCCAGCCATGAACACCTGCAACACCAGGGTGCGCTGCCGACCTTGCAGAATCCTATTCACAGCCTTCTTGAAGAGCCCCATGTCATAACTAAGTGGAAAAAACTCGCTGGGCAGTTCATTCTTTAATTTTCGGGTTCACGGTAAAGTGTCTTGCGTAACAGTAAGTACGCAGCAGATCTCTGTCAATGAAGTCCGGATTAATCGCTCTTCGGTGACGAGGGGTGCCATAATAAAAATTCGAAGTTGGTATCACCTTAAACATCTCCTCAGAACATATTATTATAGTATAAGACCTTACAACATATTATAATAGTAGGTATACATACTCCTCAGATTATAATAGTATAAGAAGTTTCTCTTATCCTATTATAATCTCTAGTCGATAGACTGAGGTCGGATGTGATGAGCAGATTCTGCATTGAGCAACAGTGGAGGCAAGTGGATTATCTATCAAAGACTATTGATACTCCAATTTCTTTACAGAAAGAAAACAATCAATGACACATCTACAGATAGATCATCTTTTGGGATTTAAGGTGGAATTCCGTGGATGACAAACGCGCGCGTCACTGACGCCGCGACACTTGCGACAGTATTAAGCAGTATGAAATTGTATGACGGAAGCGCGCGGTTGAGCCTGCTATACAGTCGTAAGTGTAGCGGCGTTAGTGACGACGCGACTGTTGCTACGGACGCGACCAATGGAAATCCACCTTTGCGGTTAGGGATCATTTTAGGTATAAGGTGGTGTAGATATCGCACACCACTCTTAACTTCTATCCTCATTTCATTCTATGAATGAACGAGATCCATCCTACACATACTCATCATACTTCTGACTTCATTCATTAAATGACGTTTTCTGTTTTGATTTAATTGCCTACTATATGCCAAGAAAACGATGCTACCGCATAGAAGAAATAGCACAAAGCCCATTAGCACAAAAGATAGACATGCTTTTAGATGTTATCTAAAGACAATGTTTATTGATTTTTAAAAGTATGTTTGTTAAGGTATATTAAAGCATAAGATATTTTTTTTATTTATTTCTAGTATCAATATTAGGTAGTCGGATAAGTTTGCGGCCTTTTCATAGTAAAAATAATAGACTTTTTTTGTATTACATAAATATTTATTGAACGGAATATTATCCATTTAATTCAACTATCATTCGATTTTTTTCTAGCAGAGCCATTATCCAATCGCTATAACATGTTTGGAGTTTCTGAAAAAAAAAAACTGATTTAAACGGTTTATACAAGCTTCTCTTGAATGTAATTTTACTCCATTTAGAGAATTTTATAAAGAGCGGATTAAATGATAAACCGAAGGTGCTATGTCTGGACTGTGCAATAAATGCATTAAAACTTCCCAGCCAAGGTCCATCAATTTTATTTAGTCATCAAAGATGTAATGCGGTCGAGCATTGTCGTGATGGAAAACTACACCTTTTTAATTCTGGACGTTTCTCTTCAAGTGCTCGATTCAGTTTTACTAATTGCTGGTAGTAGAAATCAAAATTAATCGTTTGGCCTTGTGGCAAAAGCTCGTAATACACAATGCCTTTTTAGTTCCACCATACACATAACATGACTTTGTTTGAAGTGAGGCCTGGCTTTGGGACTATTTGAGATGGCTCACCTCGTTTAGACCAACACCGTTTTCAAACATTATGGTAGGTGATCCACTTCTCATCGCCTGTTACCATTCTCTTCAGAAATGGATCCATTTCATGTCGTTTTAGCAACATCTTGCATATGGAAATTTTATTCACCAAGTTTTTGTCATTTAAATCATGTGGCACCCAACCATCTAGCTTTTTAAAAAAAACAGTTTATGCTGGTGATCCAAAACTGTTGAGTGGTGAAAGCTAAGCTCTTCCGCAATTTGACGACAGCTTATGTGTCGATCTGCTTCAATTTTTTTCAATGAGAACATCATCATTTACCTTAGTAGGATGACCACAGCGAGGAACATTATTCACATTAAAATTACCAGACCTGAATTGACTGAACCATTTTTTACACTAGTTTTAGATAAAACATCTTCTTCGTAAACACCGCAAACCTCTTTTGGAGCACTAGAAGCATTCATACCCTTGTCTAAAAAAAATTGTAAAACATATCTAATTTTCTCCTTATTACCTTCCATTTTAAAATCGTTACAAAATATGAAAAGATAAGAATTTTAACGTGTAATTTCAATTTGCCGCCATTACAAAAAAAAATCAGCTGGGAAACGGTATATCACTTTCCCGTCAATCATCGAGTGTTGCCAGAAATATATCATACTATAGTGATACGTTCAAGAAGGCCGTGAACTTTTCCGACTACCTTTTATTTGACATTTTATATTTGGATAAACACATCACAAAAGGAAATGTCGATTTGTCTGCGATGTAGTTAAAAATATTTTGTGTATACAATTTATAATAGTTAAGGTATTGGCATTGCTTACAATTCACTACATTACATCGCTTATATAATAACTATGAAAACAACACAACGCGGGGCGCGGCAGAACCGGTTTCACGAGTGAGCATGTAAGAAGCATCGTCTTTTTATAATTTCTGTATGAAATAATTTTTTAGCTTTCTTTTTATATTTTTAGGGTTTAGTGTTCGTCTTAGATCAGTCGATAAGTCGTTTGTAAGAACTACGATTATATATACATACATATATCCATAAGAATTTCCGTTTTCCATTTTGCGTTTCCCGTTTCCGGTAATTACGCCAATCGGTATAATTTAGCCCAGACAAATGTTTCAATGTTACTGGTAATAACTACCTGATGATTTTGTTAATGATTTATATTTGCGGAGCAGTGTCGTTTATATCGGAACTCTCACTGGCAAGCCCTCTGGGGGCGACCTTATAAATATTCGAATATAATTAAGTGGCGTAGCAACATCAGGATATTAAGTTCAAAAGTCACTTACATGAATAAATTCAGACAGCATAAAAACTTTCTTGTCACAAGCACATATCAAGTTCTGTTTTAATTTCCACGACTCCTCGGATGTGCCACTTGGAGAATTGTAATCGCTGTCTGTAGACAAACAAGACACGCTATAGTCTAAAATAATACAATCATTTTGGTGCTTGAAGAGAAATGTTTCAAATAAACCAGGAATACTAATCCAACACGCATTAATAAATAGCACATGATATACAGTACAGGTTATTTGGAAAATATATCTACCCCGCACTCGTAAAGTCAGTGACTGATGCAACGCCGGGTCTGCTAGTCACGCAACAGCTAGTCTGCTAGTCGACAACGCGCGGGGACAGTGTGAGAATTTTTAGCACATTAGATGCTAATTTAGCATATTTTGGCCTCTTTGGAATATTTTTAGCATACTGGTGAATTCTAACTTATTTTGGCATAGGTAATTAGACCAATTATAGCCTGACTAAGAAAATAAAAACCTCGCCATTATGCGTAAAACTAATATCGTCTACTGACAACACTAACTAGCTATGAAAAAAGCAAATGTGGCGCCACCAGAGCAAGGTTTTTATTTTTCTGGTAAGGCTTTACCCTACATAATAAGTATTAGATATGTATTATAGTAAATTCTTGACAACACTGATTCGGTGAATTACCGTCACTGCATAGTGTTTATTAGTTTGGGCTTTACGTGCGGGGGGGGGGGGGGGGGGGTGCCGGCACGGAGGTTCCCATTCGGGGATTCCTGTCGAGTTATATATTTCTGTCAACAACGCCAGCCGACGCCAGCGTTCCCGAACCTCCCGATTTAATGGGAGATCTACTGATTTCTAAACCCATCTCCCGATCTACCGTAAAGCGATCACATTCTCCCGATTTTTTACTTTTAATTCATGTCATCCGTTACCCCAAAAAAATGTTAAAAATGAATGCATCTATTGACTTTTTAAAAAAGCTTATAAAAAACGCACCCATTTTGAACAACACAGGCCGGCAGGGGATTCCCCGGCCGGATGTAAAACTACGTCAGTACTATTTCTTATTCTGTGGTAAAACGAACAAATGAAATATTGTGATCTCTCTCATGCAAGTGTTTTCTGATGTAATCTGTTTCATATTGTAAACTAAGTAGATAGATAGATGTACGATTCTAACAGATATCGCAAATAAGTAGACTGTGTTTTCCAGTTGGTCTTAGGGGATTTTAAGGTGGTTTTATTAAAATTTAAATAGATATGTCAAGTTCAAGTGATTGTGATTATAATACGGACAATGAACCAGGAACAGGCGTTAAAAGAAAAAGACAAAATACGCCCAAAAGTATAAGAGTTGGGAGCAAGAATCTGAATTTACCTAGAATTTACCTCTGAATTACCTAGGTTGGATTGCTCCTAGCAATAAAAGTGCAAGTATGGCCTTATGTAAGAGTTGCAATAAAGAAATTAACATTTCATCGGGAAAAGATGCTTTAACGAGGCATTCTCAGAGACAAGGACATATAAGAACTAGCAGATCTCTTTCATCTCAACCGAGGATTACTCAGTTCGGCAGTGAGATAACAAAATTTACTCAACAAGTAATGGAAGGTCAGTAAACCTAAATACGAGTGTAGACTAGACGAATAGACTGTTTTAAATAACCTAGTTTGTTGCGGCTCTTGGTAGAAAAAATCATTTTTTTTAATTTGTATTCTGTAATTAATGATCTGTATCCATAATCCGTATTATTTTGCCTTTCTCTAAGGCTAGATTAGACACAATTGTATTTTTTAAATGTTGCCAACAATTAGAATAAACCTATTGTTTCAGGTGAAATTCGTTTAAGTGCTTTTACCGCGGAACACAATCTACCATACACGGTAATGGACCATTTATCTACGCTGATAGCGAAGATATGCCCCGACTCGAAAATCGCAAAAGAAATTAAATGTGCCCGCACCAAAACACAAGCAATCGTGGATAATATCATAGGAAAAGAAAGCTTTAAGCAATTGTGCTTAGATTTAAAAGAAAATATTTTTTCACTTATCATTGATGAGTCAACAGACCTGAGCACGACAAAACATATGTGCCTTGTAGTACGCTATGTAAAAGACAATAGAATTAGGGACAGTTTTCTTTCGCCACAGCTTCAGTTTTGTATGAACATATAGTAATTTGTTTTAATAAGTATGATATACCTTATAAGAAAAAAATGATAGGTTTTGCGGCAGATAGGGCAAATGTAATGATGGGGGCCAATAATTCAGTTATGGTACTTTTGAAAAGAGATATTCCGCATTTATTTGTGATGAAGTGCAACTGCCACTCGTATCACTTGTGTGCATCTTATGCATGCGAGAAGCTGCCTCGATCTGTTGAAGACTTCGTTAGGGATTTGTACAATTATTTTTCGTCAAGCCCTAAGAGAGTAGCAGAGTACAAATTATTTCAGACTTTCTGCAATGTAAAAATACATAAATTGTTGCACCTTTCGCAGACGCGTTGGCTTTCTGTCCATGCTGCTGTAAAGCGCGTACTTGAACAGTACTCTGCTTTAAGACTTTTTTTCATAGATGCTACACAAATAGCAAATGCGGTGGATGATGACTCTTGTGCTGGGCAAGACAGAGTAATATCAACTAACAAAAGGGCCGAACTTCAGGAGAGAACATCTTCGAAAAGAAGAAATACGATGAATCCTACCTGTCTTTCGGATTTATTCCTGTAGGAATTGCTGAAAATTCTGATGGACAATGCGTCATTTGCAACAAAATTCTGTAAAATAGCTCTTTGGCGTCCACAAAGCTTAAACGACACCTTGAAACCACCCTGGAGGATAAAAACATTAGCTTTTTGAAAGACATAAAGAAACAGATAAAACTCGTGTGGCTGTCTTGTCTTATACAGATATGCAAAAACCGATAATAAAAACACAACAGAAGCATCATTTCCTGTTAAGTTACAGGAATGCTCGAGCTGGAAAACTGCACACGATTGCAAAAAATCTAATTAAACCATGTATGTCAGAAATAGTTGGCTGCGAACTCAGAGAATATACAGCGAACAAAGTTGCAGCAGTCCAATGTACCAACAACACCATATCTGATGGGATCCATAACATTTCAGACCACATTCAAAATTAATTGATTGGTAGATTAAAAGATAGTACCGCGTTTGCAATGCAACTTGATGAAAGTATAGATATCGCCGGACTGTCAATACTGCTTATTGTTTTGTGAGATATCCTCTCAGAAAATCTATCGAAGATTTGTTACTCTGCGCGCCCTTGAAGACCAATACAACTGGAGAAGAAGTTTATAGACTCATTGATAGTTACATGAATAAACACCATATTGATTGGAAGAAATGTATTAACGTATGCAGTGATGGGGCTGCAGCTATGATTGAAAAAATTAAAGGCACAGATATCAAGAATAAAATATGTTGCACCAAAATGTAACAGCAGTTATTGTGATTTGCATCGTCATGCCCTAGTCGCGAAGAAAATGCCATCTGACTTAAAGAAAATGCTTGATCAGGACTTACAAATTATCATTTTTTTTTATAGTGAAAAGGGCGGACGAGCAAGTGGTACCACGTGATGGTAAGTGTTACAGCCGCCCATGGACACCTGCAACACCAGGGAGTATACGGGGGCGCCGCCGACCTTGCAAAATCCTATTCACAGCTTTCTTGAAGCCATATCGTGTCTTAATGGAAAGACTTCTTGAGGCAGTTCGTTCCACAGCCGCGGGTGGGTATAAAATAATATAATCGGCGATGGGTTCGCGGTATAAAATGATTTTTTGACCAAACAGTACGCGACACGTCTGTATGGAGGAAATGCTGATGGACCGCACTTCTGTGACGGGAGGTGCGGTTGTAGAAACCAGAGGTGGGAATTATATTGAATAATTCTTCAGAGCATTCACCATTGTACAGGCGGTAGAACACACAGAGAGACGCAACCCCTCTCTCCGAATGCTGAGGGGTTCTAAAACGCCCGTGCGATTGGGAGTAATTAACCGCTGTGGAGGTGGAATTATGTCAAGTCTCGTCCACTCCAGTCAAGACTTTTTAAAAAGGCGTGTGAAGATATGGGAAGTCAGCATCAATCACTCCTCCTATACACTGAAGTATGATGGCTTTCTAGAGAAAAAGTTCTAGCAAGGCTATTTGAACTGCGTGACGAGCTTAAGGTTTTCCTAACGGGACAACTAATTTCTACATCCGTGAATCATGTTGAATGAGCACGACGAGCAGGCTTATGAAATTGGGTTATTTGGCCGACATATTCGATAAACTCAATGCGGTCACCAGGTCCTTACAGGGAAAAACCTGGTGTCTGAAAATTTCATCACTGTAAAACTGGAAAGCGAACCGAGGGCCGGGTCACTAGTATTAAATATTTTCAAAATAATTATAGTCTTTCTTTTCAAGTCAAACATGACAATATGTAAACAATTAGGTTCAGCGATCTTAATAATAAGGTATAAATAAAATAAATTTGCTTTGGATGTTCACACTTGCTAATTAACTTTATTTATAGGAGTTGGGGTTCCGCCAAAAGAAGGGCGATCATTTAGGGTTCTATAGTAGAAAAAAATTGGGAACCACTGGCCTAGAAGATTCATTTTGCATCTGCAGAGGACGCTTTTTGTACTGTAGTGGTCCGTGAATACTCCAGTCAGTTGCCGTAGCTGTTCTCTGTAGTAGGATAAAATTTTCCTTGTCCAGCCTGGATTTATGTCTTTGAGAAACTTTTTTGCGTGCTTTAAGCCATCTAGAGCCTCCCATTGCTGTTGGGTCTTTTGCTGGGCTTGTTCTCTAAATACCTTATTGTTCCTAATGCAAGTGGTCCCTTTGGTGACTTTCTCTGATCCCTTTCTTGCCCGTTCATCTGCCTTTTTATTGACTTTAAAACTCTCATGTAGCGAGATGCAAATAAGGTACATCTTATTGTGTTTAGCTAGATTATTAAGGTCTTTAACGCAAAACCAACCTGGAATCGACTTTAAAGGAGCAACTGTAGAGCAGCTTGACCTGTCACTGAGAATATAAATAGTCTTATTGTTGAGAAGTCTATGCAAGTAATTATTGTATGTCTCTGGTTGAAAGACCCCCGCTTATTGTCCCATACATTGAGTTATTTTAGTGCGGTCATTATATTACTTAGGGCCTTACCTATGAAATTGTTCACTTTGTATTTGGCTTGGTATTCCAAATACAAATTAATTGCAATTTAAAGCTATGACATTATTTTTCAGTCCGTTACTCATCTGTATTACCGTTAAACGACTTTTTGCTTAGATATCGTTGTTTGAGGTCATGGAAAAGTTAAAAATTCGCGTTATTTTCGTGGCAGCAACGCAGCACAGATGGCACGCAATATCAACGAAGTGTACGGACCAAATTTAAATCAAATGTATGGATTCAATGCGTCAAATCGGGAAAGTGAAGCGCAGAAAGTAGGTACCGTATGAGCTTACTGAAAGTCAACTGCAAACACGCGTGGTAGCATGCCTTACCTTACCTGCCTGCTGAACCGGCACAAAAAATAAAGGGATTCTGAAAGGTATTGTCACTTGTGATAAAAAGTGGATCCTGTATGGTAATCGTAAACTTTCCGTCACATTGGTTGAAATTCAGGAGATACAGCCAAACAATGTCCCAAACGTCTCTATGATAACGCTGGTACACACACTGCACGACAAACAGTCTTAAATTACAGGAGCTTCGACTGGAAACTCTCAGTCACCGACCAACCATACTCGCCACTACTGATTTCCATTTTTTTTGGAATTTGGATAATTTTTAACAGGGGAAAAAATTCAATTCCAATAAGGCAGTGAAAAACGCCTTCAGAGAATTCATCGATTCCCATCCCGTTCTATAGCAGAGGCATCAATCAACTTCCATTAAAATGGGAAATAATGGATGGCTTTGATAATAATGAATAATACTTTGATTAATTAAATATGTAATTTTCATCCAAAATAACATAGACTTCCCAGCCGAAAGTAAAGACACATTGGCCTTTAGAAAGAGATTATTGCTAGCTTTGTACAGCTTTGGCTATACATGTGTTCTTTATTGTTAAGACTGCTATTCTATGGCCTTTTCTGTTTTTTCCTTAAATAAGAAAATGTTAATTGTTCTGACTTAATTACATTTACGTTAATTACATATAGTGTTAACAGCCAAAGATTTTTTAAATTAGCTAATTTTTATTCTGTATTCTGTATAGATTTTATGTACTTGTATTTACATGTATGTATTTACCTGATGTAGTTTCCGGAAAAGCAGATTTTATTTGACTTGACACCTGCATCTTGCCTTTTATTGGGCTATATCCACTATCTTTTCTCTTAAGTTTGTAATTCTCTATGTACTTCTTAAATGGAAAATAATTTGAAGTCTTAGTCTTGCTGTTCTCAATAAAGTTACGAAAACTCACTCTTTTTGGAGTACTCTGTCTGCTTAACGACCTAGAAAGTAAATAAGTAAAGTGTAATAACAGCATAGATAAAAAGAAGTATACCCAATATTTTTATTTTTTCTATGTAAAGCTTACTTAGGAACAAAGCATCTACTGTTTTTATTATTTCCAATATTAAGTGTTAGACTGAAGCATAGTTTATTTGCAGACAGATGTTATGCCCGCCCCACATGCCAATAGTCAATTATAACTCACTCATTCCCAAATTTTGAAAAAAAATTTTTTAAGGGACTTGTAGTAGGTGTCTGCTTCTCTTCTACCTTTGTGCAGACTATTTCCTGATAAATATCTTCAATAGACCAACCTATTTGACGGCGGACTGCTTTCGGTCTCCGAGACTTTTCAAATCTTGGTACAAAATCTATACAATCTATTCCAGGATCAGACAACTGATCTGCTGGAGTGTTAATGTTTGCATCGGATTTGAAATGAACACTTTTCAAGTGAAGCAAGTATGACATTTTTTCAGTATAAATTTCATGACAGACAGGACATACATAGTGTTGTAATTTCACATTCATTGTGCATTTATCCAGGTGCGCTGCATAATCTTGAAACTGATCATATTTTTCTTCACAAAGCACACAGGATACATTTACATATAAAGGTTTTTCTGTGATAGGTGTGGTTGGTCTGGTGGATTGAATGGAAGCTGTGATGTCAGCAGCTACAAGTGTTTCATTGCTACTTGACTGTTGGAGTTCATTGTGCTCAATAGTGCATGTCACATTACAAGTATGTGCACCTAAATTATTGTGTGGTGCATTGCAATAGACACACTTTATTGAATCTACATCACTATCAGTTTCGTCACTTATTTCATGCCCATTTCCAATGCTTTCCCCTGTATTTGTATCTACAGAAGAATTCTTGTCATTTTCACCTTCTGTTGAATCATACCCACGATGCATGTGGAACTCTTGATTTAGGAAGTCATTGAAATCAGATGTGGGAGGCTGGTCAATTTGCAGCTCTGTGTGAAAACAAAAAATATTTTATTTTTCGACTTTTGTTTGTTTCTGTGTACTTTTTGTGATGATTATACAATATTTACTACTAGCCTGAATGCTTATTTTTTGCCCTTTATATCAAAATGATTAATCATAATCAAATCACTGATAAATAATTGTAGGCATCCAAGTAAAAAAGGTAAAGCGGTATTGAAGTTACAGGCAGATTTGGAAACTAGAATATATTTCTGCCCACAAAATGTAAAAAAAGTGACAGGTTAAATAAAGATATTCTAGATATTGTATGTGTATATTTTGGAAACTAAAAGCCAAGCTGGACTCTTTTTGCTTGGACACCATCAATTAATTAGAAATTAATTACCATTAATTAGAAAAAAATATATAAAAATCAAAGTCTTTTAATTTACTAATTTTACCTGGAGATTTTCGAAGCAAACTATTAATTCTTTCGCACTGGAGCTTGAACAAATAAGCTGTGCTCAAATTTTCAATACATGACAAACAAACACGGTCTGATAAACCATCACCCTCATATATCTGAAATTAACATTAAGTTTTATTTTTCTGCAATATGTATATTAAATTAGATACCTATAACATCTTATTTATCATTAGTTTGTTAAACATAGAAAGCCTATAGAATACTCACCTAGAATGGCCATATACCCATAGATTTAAATAACACATACTATAAATCTTGCCTTTTTAATCAGACAGTCTAAGTAAAAAATGATCAAAGAATATCTATACTTACATATAAGATTGTTATCATGGTTGAACATAAAATACTGTATTATAATTTATGAGGAATAATGGGATGCTTAATTTATAACAGTTATGTATATACAGTGGTGATCACATAATTAAAGATAACAAAGACAGAAAATCATTGTGATTTAAAGACATTAATTTTTTTAAAACAATATATAGGAGATTGTAAAGTGATTTTAATTTGATTGTATCCCTATTGAGATATGTAAATTCAAATTTTTAGATTATGATATGAGCCTGCCACTTTTCAGCATATGATCAATAATACTTTGTGCGGACTTCAAAAAGAGAAATATTTGCGTAATGCATAACTTACAGCAAAATGACAAAATGAATATAAAACATTATACAAATTGATAAATTACACAGAAGGACCTCTTAAGATTTTAAAAGCTTGTGATATGCAATGGCTGTCAATCAAAGGCATAGTAACTAAAATTAAATTTTCAACTAATGAGAACTCCTGAAAATTGCTACCAAGCCGAATTATTATATAATGTGTATTGCTACGAAAGAAATAAAATTAATTCAGTTTTTATGTCATGGTACTGTAAATAATGTACAAGGAGCAATAAAAAAAATACAATAAAATAAACTAAACTACAAGTCCATGTCTGCTATATATATAACATGCTCCATGATTTGATAAGAAATATGTGTAAAAATATAATACAAAAATCAGGAATGCAATTTGGAATCTCTGAGTCCTTATATTGGTTATTTATTTGAAAAAGAGATGAAGGAAGGAAAACAAAGCAATCAAGAAAAGGTGTGTCGATTCATTTAATTGATAACCAAAGACATTAATTGATAATTTTATATACAAGTCTTGCAAAGTATTGGATACACAAAACATATGGATACTCTTATTCAGCAGTAGCAAACTGTTATTCTGCAGAAGTGGGAGAATAATGAAGAACGGTAAAGTTCTGATCGAACATAATTCAAAAAATGAACATGAGCCTCATAAAAACTAGTTTTACCAACGACGAGCAGGTTTACTTACTTGGACATTTGCAAATGACATAACCATATCAGATAACTTGACCGTCTCATCTTGATCAAATATAGAACCGAAATCTCCAAGTTTTAAGCACAATCGACATTTATGAAAATCTTTATTCATTTCGAAATTTTATACATTCAAAAATTAAGGGGTCAACATGGTTCATTTTTAAAATGCAACGAATTTCATGACACTTGACAGTGATGAGTGAATGATGTTGATGGATGATGAACAGTGTTACCAAACATGAAACGAAAATCTACTAAATTTGAAACTATAAAATAAATAATAATACTAAAGACATAATGTTTTGAAATATTATTTTAAATTGAATCACGAAATATTGAAAAAAAAGATGATTGTAGCTAAGTCATGAACATTTTTAGAATTTCGGTCTATGTGCGTTTCGATAGAGGGCCATACATAAACATCAATAAATAAATAATGTCAAGATTTAATCCTGAGAATTTGTAAAAGAAAATAAAATAAATTATGTAGCTTCAAAGCTGGCAGCCCCACGATTCTATTTGATTATCATAAACACTGAATCGTAATTGTGATAATTTTTTTGAGAAAATCTTTCTAATCATAATCAATTATTTAAATCAATTATCAATGTAATTTATTTATTTACGCAGTGCGCAGTATTGCAAGAATTTTGTAACTTTTATTTGCTCCGTTTGAAAGCGTATTAAGTGAGTTAAAATGCAACCCGAACTATTCGTTGAGGCAAATAAATACTCGAAGTCTTTCCCCAACTTTGGGAAGCCTAAAATTATAGGTTCTATTGGTATAGAAAATGTGAAGTTTGCAAAATATATCCGTGACGTTAAAGTAAGTTTTGATTTGAATTTTCGCTTAGACGAAGCAATACGCAAACCGGATAACTTAGATGTGAAACTTACAGATTTACTTAAATTTTTATTGGATAATGAATTAAGGATAGATTTTCCTCTGGAAACTAGTTTAGAAAGAGCCAAATTTTTTTGTTACCGCGGACTTTTGACTTGTATAGCTTGTACTCCATACGAAAACAGAGAGCCATGGAAAATAGTTGTAACATTATATAAAGGTAACATTTACTTATGTGCAAGAGACACAGAAGAAAAACTAAGTAGAATACGGAATATGACTGACAGAGATAAGAAATTCACTTCATGGGGATATAAGTTTGAACAATTTATATTGGCAGGTAGGTTTTTAAAATAATGTTGAGCTAGACATAAAACCATTTTTTTTTAATTCAGCAACTAGAAACACTGTGGTTGAAAAAGTTTAGATCTTATCCCAAAAAGAGATTCCGAGAATAGCCTCAGTGTATAGTGCGCTGAGCGAACTAGACAATGATGGAATGGATCGCCAATGAAAGAAAATCCCCAATGTAACGAGAAAAAATGAAAAGTCCCATAGCCTAGTCCTAGCCATATCACCCAAAGAATCAAGTGGCAATAGACAGGTATGTTTCCACGTACTCTGTGATATTCTGCATATTGATCATATTTCTGCTTTCAACAATAGATGAGTCTTTCATTGGAGACCATGTACCAGGAAGTACAATGTGGGATGCCCTACATCCAGGTCACCAAACCACTTGAGGAGATACACCTGACTGGATGAGAATAGCTGAAGATTGTGATGACCCTTGGGAGAGATCCGTATACAGTAAGTGGAGAAAGAGGCTGATGACCTGGTTGGAGATGTTGAAGATTGCGTATTGGAAAGTTCTCTGTATTAAAATCTTGCATTATGGTTGTTTACACCAATTTTAAACTACTTCTGACAGAGATTGTCAAATGCCTCCTCATGGCTCTTTATATCATATTTATATTGTCATATTTCAGATAAACCTAATTTGGACCCAAATCCAGATATGCCTGTAGATGAGAGTGAGGAGTTCTCACTAGTGTTTACAACACATTTGAACTCTCACAGGATAGTATATGGAGCAGAAATGGATGGTATCCGATGTGACAAGGGCCCTGTACCAGAACCACCTGCAACTGAACTGGGCCCAGATGAGATCATTAAGTATTTGTCTACAAAAGAGTTTATAGAACTTAAGACCAACAGGCATATAGAATTTCCAAAACAAGAAACTAGTTTCAGGTAAATATATCTAATTAATCAAGAAATATCTTGTATGAACAGTAGTACTTTGTTCACGTGAACTTTAGAAATATTCCCATGGGAACCCTATACCTAATGGATCTAGATAAAACTACCCTAAATGTTGACATGAGCTATAACTATGCTAAGTTTCATTAAAATCTATGTAGAAGTTTTTGCATGATGTGTGTTTAGACATATAAACAAAAATTCCAAAAATTTGTTTTCTTTAAAGGACGAAGGCGACATACGAGCATACAGTCCACCTGGTGGTAAGTGGATACTGTCGCCCATAGATATCAGCGATACATGCCAACATTAGTCCAAAATTACAAATGTCGGCACGACCCCGGATACCTTTGGAGATACCTACCGTTGGAGATTTAGAGAAAGGGTTGGGAAAATGGGGAGGGATAGGATGGGAATGGGCTCTGGCACATCTCATTCACTACCAAAACACGTACGTAGATAAGTGAAATAAGATAAAGGGGGAAATGCAGTATATTTCATGGTAGTCTTCTCTGAGAGAGGGTTAACGTGGCCAGTCGAGCACGCCCAGCGGATTGCATTGTTGGATTGCAACGTGCACTCTCCCCCTCTGTTGTTTCGGGTTTATTATTTATATTACAATCACTTTTTATTTAATAATATTTTATGTACAGATGTGGCTTTGTTACCATTTTATTTATATACTTTATTGTACACACAAATGATAAAAAATAATCACAAAAAAAAAATACATACAAAAGGCGTGCTTATCCCCTTAGGAGATGAGTACCAGCAAACCTGGGATAGTAATAGGTGAGCAATGAAATGGGCAGACATAGTGCATACCTAAATACACTACTTCTATAATACTATTATTAAATTATTACATACTATAGCTTTAACTGCAATGGGGCCTTACATTCCTCTGTGCTCTTACAGGAAATGTGCTCTTACATTCCTATAATTAAACATTAAAACGTAATATTTGAAAGAAATAAAAATGTATGATTATTGATGAGTTTAAGAGTTGAACTACATTGTGCATCTTCCGGATTTAACACAAGTATTACAATTATTGAGAAAAAAAACTGAAAAATCACTACAATCCAATGACTTCTATGTATTTAGCAATTCTAGACTAGCAATTCTAAAAACAACTTTGTTACAGCGCGGTTTGTAGGGCTGAGGTGTGGGAAGCGGGAGGGGAGAATTTAATGCAGTTTAATATGTCCAGAAAAACACAACTTTTACGAAATACATTTATTGTGCTATTATACATTTATAAGTTTACTTTTTAATAAAAGAAAGTAAACACTTGTATAATATATAACATACCTTCCCTACAAGTAAAAAACATACAACAACACTGTGAAGCTCGGTGTGCCCAACAGAGGGAAACGGTACTTCACCCCTGGGCAACTCCTTATGCTTTACAAAGCTCAGGTGAGGCCCCATATGGAGTATTGCTCTCATCTCTGGGCCGGCGCACCAAAATACCAATTGGACCCATTTGACTTCATCCAAAGACGTGCTGTTCGTATTGTCGACGATCCCACTCTCACGGGCGGTTTAGAATCCCTCAGTATTCGGAGGGACGTTGCGTCTCTCTGTGTATTCTACCGCCTGTACAATGGGGAATGCTCTGAAGAATTGTTTAACATAATTCCTGCCTCGGGTTTCTACAACCGCACCTCCCGTCACAGAAGTGTGGTCCATCCGCATTTCCTCGATACGGAGGTATCGCGCACTGTTCAGTCCAAAAATTATTGTATACCGCGAACCCGTAGGCTGTGGAACGAACTTCCTCCTTTCTCTTCTTCCGTCTTCCGAAGAGGTCTTTCCGTTATGCTACAATATGGGGTTCTTCAAGAGGAATAGGATTTTGTAAGGTCGGCGGCGCGCCCGCATACCCTCTGGTGTTGCAGGTGTCCATGGGCGGCGGTAACACTTACCATCATGTGGGACCGCTTGCTCGTCCGCCCACTAGTCTATAAAAAAAAAAGTAACCCAACACTAAAATCCAATACTTTTACCAGGTATCGGCTCGTGCCTGGATGCTTCTCAATGACTCGGGATCCCGCGGTACCCCCCCAAAGCAACGCCCTAAGCCGAGATCCATTTCTTCCGCCGGTTCACCGGTGGAGGAACCTTTAGGAACTCATTTCTGCACACACTTTTTACTTCTGGCTAAGCGCCTTCTGCGCTCGCCCTATGCCATACATGGTGACTCTTGAAAGGCCATTAGGGCCATAAGAATTTGACCATACCGAAAAAAAAAAACCAACAAGTAACATTACAAAATAAGATAACAAAAATATAACTAAAAGAGACTTACCAAGAGCATACATGCATACTGAGATGGTATTAATGAAAATTAAGTAAAACGCAAGTCTGTGCATTCACTGCTAAAAAGCCCCTTTTGTCGTAGCACCTCGCTTTCAGAGCATACCTCTAAGATCTTGTCGACATTTCTAGCAGAGTCGAATTTAGGAGTCATCTGGAAAATAAAGCCAAAATGGCCTCCAATAAGCTCAGTGTTCTGAACAGAGCGAAGCAGTACTTCACCCCTGGGCAACTCCTAATGCTCTACAAAGCTCAGATTAGGCGCCATATAGAGTACTGCTCACATTTCTGGGCCGGCGCACCGAAATATCAATTGGACCCATTTGACTCCATCCAACGACGTGCTGTTCGAATTGTCGACGATCTCACGTCGTGGGTCTCACGGGCGGTTTAGAACCCCTCAGCATTCGAAGAGAGGTTGAGTCTCTGTGTTCTATCGCCTGTGTAATGGGGAATGCTCTGAAGAACTGTTCAATATAATTCCCACCTCGGGGTTCTACAACCCGTCACAGAAGTGCGGTCCATCCGCATTTCCTCGATACGGAGGTGTCGCGTACTGTTCGGTGTAAAAATCATTTTATACCGCTAACGTGTAGGCTGTGGAACGAACTGCCGCAAGAGGTCTTTCCATTAAGCTACGATATGGCTTCAAGAAAGTTGTGAATAGAATTTTTCATGGTCGGCGGCGCACCCGCATACCCCCTGGTGTTGCAGGTGTCCATGGACGGCGGTAACGTCAATAAAATCATTTTCTTTCTTTCCTTTCTGAATGAAATAATGATGTAGAAATAAACGTTTGAAGCTTGAACCACGATATGAAAGTCCATCCATGATTCACAAATACACTTCTATTTTCAGACGGTTTAAAACAAAAAAGTGGTGGTGTCAGTCCTTCTTAGTAGGAATAGACACAATCCTCTGTGGTTTTAGAAATGATGCTGGTATTGTAGAAGAGTTGAAAATATACAAAGTTAAGGATATAGCAAAGATGTCTCAGGTAATATTTTATCGTAAAACTATGATATTTTTTTATAGAAAAAAGGCGGCAGACGATCTGATTGCCCACCTGGTGGTAAGTGAATACTGTCGCCCATGGCCTTTATGATGCATGCCAACATCAGTCCAAAATTTAAACTATCTTTAAACATTTAGGAATGGATTTGGAGTAAGAATGGGTAATATCGTTAGAAATCTGGCTGCAACCAATAAAAATCTAGATATATTCTATGGATCAATATCCCGATTCCGTAATCAAGCATATAAATGTTTAAAGGAGACTTCATAAGCCCCTATATTCCTTCCTATAAATTGGTAGTTTATATACATATCTTTGTTTATAGTATAATGCAGTGTTAGTACATATTATAATAATTATGTTATGTTGCCTGTTTTGGTATGTCACTCAAACCATGTTTTAGTTTAAATATTATGTAAATGTTATAAAATGTAACAGTCTACTCGTGCCACTTAGTAAATAAATAAAGTAATGGGGAGTGATTAAATATAAATATTACCTCAATCCAACTTCTAACTGGTTAACATATAATAACCAAATTGCATCTGTAGCTAGTTGGTTACCAAGTGGTTCGTCATAAAATCATTTAAGTTTAGAACTTATATTACTTTAGTTAACCTGAGTCGAACTGCCCATGGTTAAGCCTTAAGTCACAGTTTAGCCACATTAAGTCTCTGGTTAAAGTGTAATAAACAAATGCAACTACTGATCTAGCATCAGAAGTTGATTGTATATTTGACCCTGAAGCCTCTTTGTGACCCCCGATTGAATCTACCCTTGATTCTAACAAGTCTATATGTACCATAGAGAATTCTAGTACGTTTAGACACCATACAAAATAGCAAAAGATCCTTTGGAACTATTTTATTTTTCGCAACTGGATTTTTACCTGTAAACACAATACGTTAGTTACTCCTATTATGCATTCTGTTTACGCAAGCACTTAATAGTCTAGATACTCAGTAGTTAAGTAATACCTGAAAGGCGACTCCATGCAAAACCCGGGTAGTTTTAATTTTTGGGGCATATTATTTGTACCGGGACCCTATTTACAAATTCAAGTTTTAGACCTGGGCAGGGCAGGGCAGCCACGCCACAGCCACCTAGAAAAACTACGAAATCTTCGACAATGTTTTGATTTTTGCGAAATATCTCGTAAACAGTAAGTTTGTTCGAAAAGATTTCATAAATTAAACTAGAGTAAATTTGTTGCTACAAAGTGTGTACAGAGCTCACTTCCTTTCCTACATCATATAGTTCCTACGGCTTCAAAAATCGGGAGCTTGTTACAATAAGTGCTGAAAGTAATTGTCGAGGTAGGACACATTTTTCTTCTCTGGGGATAATCTGAATTCTTTTTGCCTTCATGTCCTTCGGAGTTGCTAATGGATGCTAATGGTTGGGTAATAAGAAAAATCTCTTGGACTGGGGATGGGTTTGTACCACTTTTGGTCTAGCCCCACAGAACTAACTGAAAGAAATTCAGCTCCAGAGTCTTTGCTCTAATGTATCTCCTATAGCTGCAAAACAGGATGTGACAATGCATGTGAATGCAAAAAAGCGGGTATAAACTGTTCCTCGGGTATTTCGCGGTGGTCATTTTAAACAGTCACCCGGAGGGATGTGGTATGGCATCGATTTTTGAGACATGTTTTTTTTTTAATAAATTATAATAATAAAAATTGGAAGAACGGATCCTAATTGTATATATAGATCCCGTGTGTGCACGATGCGGGATGAATATAACTTATGAGTGCGTCCGGGAAAGAGAATCCGGTAGTAGCCGGAACGAAGGACCTGCAAATAAAGTGGGAAAATACCCCAAAATTAAAATGATTCTTTATAGAAAATGTCATGATACATGCCCGGGAGGTTCCAGGCGCAGCACATCCAGGACACTCGGCGAACTTCACTTTATCACTTATTACTAGGGTCGCAACTCGATTAATATTGCCGTGATATACGATTACAACTTTGGTTTCGATCGTCCCGACGAGGGCAACCAAAACGAACACGGCGGCGGCGGCGCCGTGCGAAGAGATTGTGTAATTGCATAATTTTCTTGCGGTGATATCTATCAATCGTCGTCTGTCATGGCCTAAAGGGCCGCGTCCAAGAACAAAAAGCAGTGCGAACATCCCCCCTCACATGAAAGGACCCCTTCAAAACAAGTGAGAAGGACTAATAACTAACCCATACCTAAACTATTTGCGGATAAAATAAAAAAATCTATTGGTTAGGTATATTTGCTTTGTTATCAACTTATAACCTAAAATAATGATGTAGAACAAAAACGTAGCTTTTTAATGTTACTAAAGGCTTCATTTGGAGGTAATTAGGTATTTTACAGTAATTGTTAAACTGGTATAATTAGCACACAATATACACGGGTGTACACAATATGTAGTTACCATTTTAAGATTTTTGTTTTGTAAATTATGCCCCTATGTAATATAATTATTAATAACTGAAAAGCAATTTTAGTGTTTATTTGTAAACTCCTTAAAAAGGCTGTATTTTGAAAAATGTTAGGCATACAAACGTCGTGCTGTCCTCATAGTACGTATAGAAAATTTCTTCCTATTTAAAGTCATCTATGACGGTTTTTGCCATAAAACCGACCATTTCGAAGTTATTTTGCAAAAACTGCTTAATGAATAATTTAAATTTTAGAATTTCCTGTCAACAAATTCCGATTTTCAAAAATCTGTATCTTGGGAACTACTCCTGGGATGTGATGTACGGAAGTCACAGTGTTTATTTGCTCTAGTTTAATTTATTAAAGTACTCATCTGATTTTTTCCACCAAACGCACTGTTTAAGAGATATTTCGCAAAAACCACAAAATCTCACGGTTTCTTTGAGGTGGCAGTGCCTGCGACTATTTGTCGAGGTACAAAACGTGGATTTTTAATAGGGTCCTGGTACGTACAACATACTAAAAATTCAAAACTACCCGACCTTTTGTATGGTACGATGAATTGATTATACAACATCTTCTAGTGAATTAAACGTCATTTAAAGAACATTTTTTAATCAATTGTGTACAAGAAAGAATATCTTATTACTAAATCTTCTTTTAAAGTTATTCTGTTCACACAGGACATTAGGCTTCTTTGTGTCTGAGTGGATGATGGGGCATGAATGGGCCCTGTCACATTAGTCAGCCTCAATTTAATCACATTTTATATTTTTTTAAATATTTGATGTTGTTCATGTTCTTTTTTACTTGCAGAGATTTTGGGATCCAAATGCTTGTTTCAATTTTTTGGATACCTTTCTGACTTACGTAAAGAGATGCTTAGCTAGAGAAATTAAGCGAAAATATGGTGAGAGAGGAATGAATAATTTACAGGCGTTGCCATTGACGAGTTTACTCATTGAGTGGAATCCTGGCATGCCAGTGCATGTTGTGGAAGACTATTGCTATGAAGACGATCCCATATTACCAACATGGTTTGTAGACAACTATGGCAGAAAAGTACAATAGAAATACAAAAGAGAAAAAGAATATTTTAATACAATTGTTATTTGCCTCATTGTCAAGAAATTATAAAATATTTGTATTATTTGAAAGTCTGTTTCAATATCAATATTAAATCTGTAAATATGTAAAAAAAATGTTTGTTTGTTCATCTTGGGAAAAGGGATGATATTGTCGCCGCCAATCATACTTTTATAGGATTATGTGCAGCCTAGGTACAATAAAGTCGTCTAATATCTTTGGCGACAAAGTGTAACTTAAACTTTGCACTTTTGTATTCTATAGTGCTCGTCGTTCATCGGGAGATAAGGCATTCTTACATTTCTCTTTTGATTCTAAGAACCACGACGCATCGTGGTTCAGGTGCGATGGGGACCTTGTACTGATCCCCGGGAGACCTCCAACATCACCCCTTCTAGTCTGCCCTTGACCGCCACACGCACACTCATTATCTCATAAAATTATCATTGTCTCATTATTAAACCAGAAATATGCCTTATCTCTCTATGTAATCATTCTTCAACATAAAGAAATCACTCACCAGTTTATCTTCAATAAATATACTACTCATCTCGCACGAGCATCTTCAACGGATTCTCCTGTTCTCCAGTCCCTCCAATCTCCTTCTTCAAACTGCCCCCGGCTACCGTCGTTCGCCTACCTCCATTGTTCATTTTCACTCCCTCCCCAAAAACGGTACACGTCATTTCCGTCGTAATCGAATCGTGTTGCCATTATAAGGAAACCCATAAACAAAACGATTTCTAGAGTATTGTGCCGCTATATTTATTCCGTATTTATTCCGTATTTATTCCGTATATATATAAAGCTCGATATATATAAAGCTCGATTACCACTGACTCACTGACTGACTGACATAATTGTTCTCCCAGTTCCCCCCCGGTGGGTGAGAAACTTTGAATGAGAAAGTAAACTTTCGGGGTCGGTGAGCACCAGAAAAATCCGACTTCTTCGAGTTGACCATACCTGATGAAAAATTCCAACGGCCAGCACAAACGGTAACACCTGCGCGGGGGGTGCTCGACCAAATGTCATAGAGAACTGCGGGCAGATGCCAGCGGGCGTCGCGAAAATTTGAATTTCGAACGTCCAGCGTCGCCTCCATACAAAATGAAATCGCTCGTAGCTCGGAAACGGTAAGAGGTAAGTGGGAGGTGCTCGACCAAATGTCATTGAGGAAGGTGTAAGCTTTTTCGTGGTTGCAAAATTTTTTCAAAATGGCCGATTCAAGATGGCGGCCGATTTTCAAGTTTTTCCGAGGGGGGTGGAAATCGGTATCCGGGGGGTCGTGGGGGCCCTGATTGAGAATTTCGGGTCGGTTTTTCGATCCCGCCATTTCCAAGATGGCGGCCGTCAATTGAAATTTCAAATTTCGATCGCCCATAACTCCCGCGAGGCCGGAGGCCGAGCACGGCCGGCGAGGCCGCAGGCCGAGCTCGCCCGGGACTTGCACCGGGAGCGGGCCCGTCCTCATCCGGTGGACCTTCAGCTCGACGGTCGACGGCCTGCCTCAACGGTGACAGATATTCCCATGGTGCTCGACCGAATGTCATAGAGAATCGCAGGCAGTCTGACGAGAGCGCGATAAAAATTCAAAATGGCGGATTCAAGATGGCCGCCATACAAATTTATTTTGGCCTTCTCTCCCGAACGGTTGGAGATATCGGATCGGTGCTCAAACTAATGTGGTGGGGCAAGTCGATGTCCTTCCACTGAACCAATTTTTTTTTCCAAGATGGCGAATCCAAGATGGCGGCCATTTTTCAAGTTCCTCCGATCGGGATGAAATTTAATACCTGGGGGGTTCAGGGGACCCTGATTCGGGATTTTGGAACATTTTTTTAATTCCGCCATTTTTCAAGATGGCTGCCATACAAAGTGGAAATTTCGATTTTGGGGTCCGAGGGCATTTCCGAGGCCGTAGCTCGAATTGGGCAAGGGGTGCGGGGTGGAATTCCCTCTCGTTAGAAACTCTGGTCTATGGGGAAATTAGGCGGAAAAAAAAATCCAAGATGGCGGACACAAAATGGCTGAAATTTAAAAACAACTTTGGGAAATTTAAAAATTTCTGAATGAATGTGTTTCAAGGTGGAAAATCGAGGAGGAAATTGGCTTCCGGAGGGTTCCGATTGGGGATTTAGGGTGGGTGCCGAAATTTTCCAAGATGGCCGCCATACAAAATTCTTTGGACGACAGCTCCGAAACGGTTAGAGATATTGGGTTGGTGCTCAAACTAATATTGTTTATCATGACGATTTCATTCTACTGAGGGGAAAATTTTTTTTCAAGATGGCGAATCCAAGATGGTGGCCTTTTTCCAAATTCATCCGATTCGGATAAAAATCGATATCTGGGGGGTTTAGGAGATCCTGATTAAGAATTTTGAAGAATTTTAACTTTCTGAAGATGGCGGCTATACAGCGAGGCCGCAGGCCGAGCTCCGCGTAGGGCGAAGCCCGGAGCGTCCGAATTCGATCACTGTGTAACTTACGCGAGGCCGAAGGCCGAGCTGCGTCTAACGAGGCCGCAGGCCGAGATCCGCGTAGGGCGAAGCCCGGAGCGACCGGACTACGGCACCACCAGCCGCGCTCGCAGTGTAACTTACGCGAGGCCGTAGGCCGAGCTGCGTCTAACGAGGCCGCAGGCCGAGATACGCGTAGGGCGAAGCCCGGAGCGACCGGACTTCGGCACCACCAGCCGCCGCGCACGATGTGTAACTTACGCGAGGCCGTAGGCCGAGCTGCGTCTAACGAGGCCGCAGGCCGAGATCCGCGTAGAGCGAAGCTCGGAGCGACCGGACTACCGCACCACCAGCCGCGTACTCTGTGTAACTTACGCGAGGCCGTAGGCCGAGCTGCGTCTAACGAGGCCGCAGGCCGAGATCCGCGTAGAGCGAAGCTCGGAGCGACCGGACTACCGCACCACCAGCCGCGTACTCTGTGTAACTTACGCGAGGCCGAAGGCCGAGCTGCGTCTAACGAGGCCGCAGGCCGAGATCCGCGTAGGGCGAAGCCCGGAGCGACCGGACTACCGCACCACCAAAATTTCAAGTTGTCCGATCTGGATGAAAATTGATATCTGGGGGGTTCAGGGGAGCCTGATTAAGGATTTATGGTTATTTCCAAGATGGCCGCCACACAAAATTCTTCTGAAGACATCTCCGAAACGGGTAGACATATCGGATTGGTGCTCAAACTAATATTGTTTATCATGACGATGTCTTTATATTGAGGTAAAATTTTTTTTCAAGATGGCGATTCCAAGATGGCGGCCATTTTTCGAATTCATCCGATCCGGATGAAAATTGATATCTGGGGGGTTCGGGGGAGGCTGATTAGGGATTTGGAATTCTTATGCAGGTCCCTCACAACATCAACTACAGCGATCTCTCTCAGTGTGTAACTTAAGCGAGGCCGCAGGCCGAGCTCCGCGCAGGGCGAAGCCCGGAGCGTCCCCCCCATTAGGGGGAGGCCGGCGCCCGGGGGGCGCCGCCGAAACCTAGTTTTATTATATTATTTAATTAGTCATTAGCCTACCTCTTAGATATTCGCGATACTTCGCGACAGATATTGTTGCAATTTTCCGTTACCTTTAAACTACTGTTTGGTTTATAGATAGAAGGTAGCAAAAGAGCACAGTCCACCACTTACCATAGTGGTAAGTGGATACTGTCGCCCGTGGACACCCGCGGTTGTCGCACATGCCAACGTTAGTATCTGTGTTGTCTGGTGTTTAATTCGACAATTTATAGGTTTTTATCAAAATTGGTAGTCGTTTTGAAAATAATGGGACAGTCTTCAATTTTACATCTAGATGGCGGTATTATATCGTAGAAAGGTATAATTAAGTCATCAAGATATCTGTCTATACACACTGATAACTGGTTGGATAACTGAAAGTACCTACTGTCCCAGAATGAACTAAATGCGCGCGCGGTGAGGTGTGGGAACACGAGCACATCCCCCCTCCCAGCAGTCTCGCCAGTCGCCACACTTGTGCCGGCTAAAAGAAATCTGAGTGTTTCTTCTGTCCCCTAATATTATGATGCAGACCTAAATATAATGTGTCGTTTCTTAACCGTAGCTGGTAGGTGTTGGTTCCTACCCAGTTTTAGAAAACTTAGTATTTATATAGTGCAATCATAAGAGTAGTTTAAGTAACTTCGCACCCGCGCTGCGTAGCACGTCGTCGTCGAGATCATTAAAGTACCTACTAATTAAATATTGTCGGTCGGCCATCTTCGTAGTTCGCGATCATTAACAACTATCTATACTAATCTAGACTTTTTACAAGATTAAGTCAAAAAAACAAACATCAAAAATTTCAAAGCTTATGTTGTAACCACTCTTCACATAGTCTTTCGTTCAGAATTAAAAAGGTGGCGCAGTGGTATTGTAGTAGTGTATTTTTTTTTCTTTCAATTATTTATTCACAGTGAAGTAGAGGTGTATCAATCAGTACTGATTCAATCCTTCCAACTGACTGACTCAATCACTTACCGATTCAATTCGTCAGGCGAACGATCGAACGTTTAGTCTCTGGCAACGAGCGGATTAACTCCCACTCGATCAACAATTCAACACTATATTTTCTTAGGTTTTCGCGATTACTATACATAGCAATTGAACAGCTTTGAACGGTTTAAATCGCGTATATTTAACATTATTCAGTGGTCACGGGGTGATCACTCCGTGACCACGTCCACTGCAAAGTGTTCGAAACGTCGGGATATAAATAATGATAAATATACGCGATTTAAACCGTTCAAAGTTGTTCAATTGCTAATTCAACACTAGTTCAATAACTTGATTCAGCCACTCGAAAATTTGCTTTATCAACTTATCACCTAAAATAGGAAAGTGATTCCAAAGATTTCCATTTTTATTTAAAGAACTTATGTTGGAATTGTTATAATTTTAAAATAATACAACAAAATAATTATAGCACGTATTTGTCAATTAAATATGTATATAAATATAAGAAATAACGATTATATATTTCAAGTAAAAATACCACCCAAGAACTTGCGAAAAAAACACCGCCACCTTACAAAATTAAATTAGTATAAGTAATAATTAGTAAATAAAAAGTTAGCACCTTTGTCTACAATCAAAAACTACCGAGAACTCGTAATCGTGAACTAAAAGAAACTTAAGTGTTCGAGAGTTTAGATACGCGCGCGCGGACCGCGTAGCGTATGCTGAACTGACCGACTCTATTAACTAATGAGTCTCATGACTGTTCTGAGGACTTGTCTCGCGAATTGAAGGACGCGCACGGGCCAACTTCGGAGAGCGGATAAGTGATCCAATCACTGATGGAAGAATTGACTTGTTCAGTATTGATGAATGATTCAATCTGCATAAAACTGATCTACACATCCGTACAGTGAAGCGCGGCACGATACGTGTTTTATGAAGGTGTAGTTATAGGTACAGACCATACGTGTATTCAAGCAACCCTTTACTCGTGCAGTTGTATGAAGCTAATCAACCTGTTATGATGTTACATATAAAATAACTATTTGCTCATAGTGGCTACTTTGAACTTAGTTATTTTGGTTTGGTTTAGAACTCTAAATTCAAATTAATTTCAATTTAAAGCTATGGCATTCTTTTTCAAAATCAGTTATTTGTTTTTACGTCGAAACGACTTTTTGCGTAAATATGGTTGTGATTGCGACCATGGAAATGTTAAAGATCTTCATTTTCGAATAGGAGTTCCGTCGTGGCAGCAAACCAGCACAGACGGCACGCAATATCAACAATGTGTACCAAACACCGCTACCGAACGCACTGTGCGTTTTTGGTTTGATCGTTTCCGTTCTGGAAATTTATCTTAAGAACAAAAGTTCATAATGACGAATTGAAAGCAATAGTGGAAGCGAATTCATCTCAAACCATGACTGAGTTAGCAAGCAGCACCCTTCGGCGTAACAAAACGATATTAATTCATTTGCGTCAAATCAGGAAAGTGAAGAAGCTCGGAAAGTGGGTACCTACCGTATGAGCTTAATGAAAGTCCGCTGCAAACACGCGTCGAAGCTTGCCTTACTTTGCTGAACCGGCAAGAGAAAATAAGGAATTCTGAATCGTATTATCAATTGTGATGAGAAGTGGATTCGTATGATAATCGTAAACGTTCGTCACAACGGTTGAACCCGGGAGACAGCCAAACAACGTCCCAAACGTAGAGTTAAAAGAAGCTCATGGTGACTGTATGGTAGTCCTGTGACGGTATTATCTACTACAGTTTCTTGAGATCTGGTACAACAATTAATGCAGATGTAACTGTGGACAACTGCAAACGATGATGGTAAAGCTCGGTATCAAACAACAGTCTGGTCAACCGCTCAATTCCGCTGCTTCTCCATGATAACACTCGCTCACACACTGCACGTCTACTGAAAACTCCGTCATCCATCGTACTCGCCAGATATTACCCTTACTAATTTCCATTTTTTCGGAACTTTACAGGGGAAAAAATTCAACGCCAATGGGGCAGTGAAAAACACAATCAGAGAATTCACCGATTCCCATCCCCAGGAGTTATATAGCAAAGGCATCAATCAACTATCATTAAAATGGCATTGATAGTAATGGACCATACTTTGATTAATTAAATATATAATTTTGATACAAAAAAATATTTGTATTTTTCCATATAAAGCGGCATTTTCATAGGTAAGAACCCTAACTTCGTAACTTCCGAGTCAATATTTCGAAAAGGATAATACAACCTCCCAGAATACAGCCTGCTTATGCAATAAATTTAAATATGATATTTAACAGAAGTTTAATAAATAAACTTTTAGCAACAGATGTCGCATTTTGTGTGCGTAGAGAGATGAAATATAAAAAATATAACATGAGCTTACTATTATACCATTTATTATCACTGCATAGCAAATGGTTTAAATCAACATCCATAAAAGACTAATCAACAACATGGATATTTTTACTTAAAATATACATTTAAAACCTAATTTATTATACAATTATAAAAAATATCTAGAAATAAAAACAATAATAATAATAAACAGAACAACTTACAATTAATACAATTAAAAAGTGCCATGTATTAATATGTCAATCAATCAATGTTAATAAGGTTGCATTTACTTAATCTCTTATTTAGTAACAGAATCTCCATCATACGACTGATACTTATTTAACACCACACGTCACATTCATTTCTACTAATAAATTGAAATTTCTGTGCATTTGTATTTCAGAAATATCAGTTTTCTACAGACCAGGTCAGTGAGTATGAAACTGTTTCCACTTTGTTTCATTTTGCCTAGCTTCGATTTCCCCCGCTTATTCTCAGTATTTGGGTTGATTTATACACTACGACCAGAGAAAGCGGAGTTTGGTTAGGATACCACCCCAAGTTTAAAATATATAATATGCGGATGGCAATGTAGGCTATAAAAATAGCCCAGGCAATTTCCCCCATTTTTTCTTTCTCACTGGAATCTAAATTCCACTAATAAGGAGAATGTTCCGTCAACGTGGAAACACTGGGGTGAAATTATATATTTCACGTATATCATGCTGTAATTGATTATAACTACATATCGCCCACATAATTCGACTAGTACAATAAAAACTAAAGTTAGTCACAAATTTTAAAATCATAAATAAGTAATGTCATTGATGATATTGGAATTATTTACAGAGATAAATGAATAACTCGACATAAAACACATTTTTTTGCTGACAGCGCCACCATTAGTCAGTGTTCACCACCCAATTTAATTAACAAGGTGTTTCTTGTTCACAATTTGTTCATTTCACGATAGATTTGCTAGTTTTATTTGAGCATACAATGTGTAACAGGTTTGTACAAACGCGTGGATTATTGTTATAGTGTGATTAAAATAAGAAACATTTATATAACTAGGTTTTAACGATTTGTCATAATTAAAATAATTTATTTCCTTTAATTATAAAAATGTATTTTTAGCTAATAAAAGTTAAAACACGTTCGTTAACCCACTACATTTTATAGTGGTATAAAGGAACACACAACTACGGGGTTTTGCCTTTCAAAACTGATACAATCAGCTCTCTTAATATTGTTTTGGGCATATCTTCTATATATATATATATATCAATATAACCCGCCATATTCTCAATCGCAGTAGAACGCGTTGAAGCCGCTTCTTACCACTATAACACAGCATTTTGTTTCTTTAGTGCAACATATAGTACAAGTATCTGATTCAAACACATTGTTTGGAATTATCTTTTTGATGATACTATCGTAACATATTTATGTCCACACACTAACATTATAAAATTCCCATTATTTCTTGTGAATACACAATTATACATCTACTACATGGAAATTAAACATCTAGGTGACGATATTCTGTTCTAATATTATTGACAACAGACAGTGAATACGGGCGCACAACGTCGGGCAAATAGAACTAGTCACGGAAAAGCGCGGCAATTAAAAAAAAATGTTGCAATGATAATTTTGATACTTTAATTCGTCTAGCATTGAATTTATTTTTACTGGCTGACCCGACAGACGTCTGTCGTCCTGTCTAAATTTCAATAAAAAAAATCCATAATTACAAATTTCAACAAATTTTTTTTTTCCTGAAAACTTTTCCAGGACCATAACGAACAAAACAAAAAAAGAATAACGAATATCCATCGTTCGAATCATGAGTTATAGTTCATACAAAACTCCCATAGAAAAAAGCACTTTCAGTTTTTCCCGAATTTTTCGGGCAACTTTTTAAAATTTTCTTTCCCTAAAAACCTTATTTGGATTATTACGAACATTAAAAAAAAATAGCCAAATCGGTCCAGCCGTTCTAAAGTGATGCGCTTACCAACGAACAGCATTTAATTTTTATTTATATAGATTTATTTAAACTTTAGTGCACAAACATTGTACAAAAGGCGGACTTAATGCCAAGTTCTGACATTCTCTGCCAGTCAACCTTTTGAGTTCAAGTATCAAAATTATTTTTCCAATTATTTTCAGTGATAACGTATTTTTTTAAATTACCGTGTTTTTTCCCCTCTTAACTTTCCTTTGCCAGATTATAAGATTACAAATGTTGTATACACTTCTTTCTGTATCCTCATGTAAACTAAAATGAAATCTTATGATTACACTACATTCAAAATTAAAGCGTACATTATTAAATGACACCATTTTCACTGACAAACTTAACACGTACATTTTATATAATAATATTTGATATGCTTAAAGTCAATGCATGAAATGGTACAAAAATATAAGGATGTGGAACAACGACACATATTTACAAATTATGTTTGAATAAATTTGAATTCACCACATTTGTACAACAATAATAGGATATACAGTATATCCTATCATATATCATATACTACAGATTTATTACAGCGCAGCATTGCGACGTTTATGCACTGACAACTATAGAATGAGACCTGACATCAATCCAACATTAAAGTGAACAACTTTTACAAGCTATACGAGGGTTTTCCTAAGCCATAGATTTTTCCTGATCACATACTATAAGATACTTATTGACCAACAAAGGATTAGACGTATGATGGATGTTACCATGAATTTAGGTGTTTATGAAACAGTTGATGTTAAATGGATACACTGAAATATTTACATGCCACCATTATAACATTAACATTACGATGTACAACCTATGTGTACAAATTAAAGTAATTAGGTACTAGAAAATTTTGGTAAATTGTACCAAATTGGAATATTAACACTGATCACTGAGGTCCATCGTTCTGTTATCTTTCTCCTCGAGACTTAGTGATTATGAAAGTAAATTACTTCGTGTTCAAAATATCTACAAACGTTATAAACAGTCTTCGGTTTCACTTACATATACATCCCTGTCGAATCAGTGTGTCATTTGTACTAGCGTTACAACAAACAAATAACTACTAAGCTTTTATAATGTACATATTACCGTTACTCAGGCACAGTTTGAGAGCATTGAAAATGAATGTAGAAGGAAACGAACAGTTTATATGTGGGCTTCCAAGCAAACAGCCAACAGCCACTATCAGTAAGTTAAGAGACGATCGTTGAGAGGGTACATTACAAAACTACAAGAGTTATCTAACCACAAAAAAAAAAGTTTCTGTTTAGGTTAAAATAATAGATTCTAATAATTTATAGTTTCTATTTAAATGTTACCGCATGTTAAACACTGTAGGGAAATAATAGAATTCAACCAATACGTTAAAGTGACTACTAAAAATATAAAAAAAGTCGTCCATAATTTAGACATTTTAATCGTTTCTCGAGTAATATGCGTCTAAAAACCGCAAGATAAATGGTCCAGCCGTTTCAGAAGAAACAAAACAAACATATTCTCATACCCCAAATGCATATACCATCACCGTTCTGTCGTGGGTAATTTGTTGGTGGGATAGAAACACCGTACTGAAATGTCTGTGGTACGGAACCGTACATTAAACGTAGCTACATCATAATCCAATAAAATGCAAAAATGTATGTTTTCCCCCAACTTTATAAAAATGCCAAATCTGCTGGAAAGCCCACATACTTCCACATTGTTTTGTGTGCCTAAAACTTGACCAAACATTTTTTAAATAATACCTAATAGCACCCACAAAAAATACATAACAAATTTACTAGGCCGCAAATAACAATTAAAAACAAAAGCCCTTGGGTTGGGGACTGTAACTTGGGGGCCGGCTTCTAGATATGTTCTACATAAGATTTGCACTTTATTTTTTAAAAGATCCAAGATAACATTATCGTTCAATTATCGTTTCAATTTCAATTATCGTTCATTCAAAGTTGTCACGGTGTAATACTAGTTCGAGTCTTGTGTTTGAACACTGCAGCCGGCCCAACAAGGAGTAAAGAGATAGTCCAAAGATCGGTTTGGTCTTTATAAGCTCACTGCAGCCACGTAGGCAGATTCAATATTTCATTTCGCATCTCATGCGGTCAATGTATATTTAAAATATCAGTAAAATTCCTATGTGATAATAAAATATATTAAATCTTTGTGCTAACTTACAATAAATTCATTTTTCATAAACTATATACTATTTATATATTTTTTTAAGAAAACCAATTCTAACTCACTAAGCGCGCTTGGCACGCTACATTGGTCTGGTTAGATAGCCTAGCTACATACAGGTGACGTTGTGGAGTGGGTTAGCCAATACATATATCGATTTATATGCATTGCATCACACTACATACTTATAAAATATGTATCAAAATTTCGATGTTTACTTTGATTTATAATGAGCTTAGATATTGTCATGAGGCACATACTATACACTTTCTACGTCGTCTGTAATACGAAATGTCAGTGTATCAGTTTAAAACTACATGAATATTATACTTTGTTAAAGGCGGAGACACTGATTTACTACAAAGTTATCAGTTCACATTTTCCTTATAAGTATTTTGAGTACTCTGTTTACTCTGTGATATATCACAACGGGATATATTTTATATTTATGTATCACAACTTTGTGAATTGTATTGACTCAATTTTTGGGAGTTTTCAAATACTCCAATTTGGATTTTGCCTTCACTGAAGGCATATGAGGACGTTGTACTCTAAAAGAATATAGATTCTTCTACATGTGTACAGATAAAAGGCAACTTATATATAATGTATATACAATGTGTGTGATATAAACAAGGTCGACTAGAGGTCAACATAGGGCGGTCCGTCGATCTTGTCGAGGTCGGCGAGCAGGTCGGCGGCGGGCGTGAGCGGCTCCAGTATGTCCTCGCGCAGCATGTCGTGCAGCGGCGAGCCCATCGCCGACTCGCTCTCCACTAGCCCCTCATGCATCTGCGCGCTACCGCACACCTCTACTGAGTTCCCATTAATAAGAAAATCCCTATTGCTGTAGCTAAAAAAACTTCTCCCCTCCGCGATCTGAGGAGTCGATGGCACAGATTTCGACGATATACCGTTGGACACATTCGAATAATTCTCGGTTGTAAATAATTCTCTGGACCGGCGGGAATCTATTTGTAAATTGGGCGCGGTTCGCTTGTAAGGTAATGGCGTGCTCGGCACCGAGCGTGATGTGTAGTATTTACTTTTATCGCTGACTAAATCCGACAAATCAAATTCCATACTGTTTGCTCGTTTTAAAAAGTCGTCCACGTTGTCGGCCGTGGTGTCATCGGTGAATGACTGGTTAAAGTGCGCCCTCCTATCGAGCAACTGAGGATCACTTGGAATAAGCGAATTCAATTGTTCATCTGTGAGAATTTGCTGTTCCGGCAGTGGATCACAACCATTACTCATAGTATTACTTGAATTTAAAAGAGTGCGCGATGCGCCAGCGTTAAGTACATCATTACTGCTATCTATGGCGTCGTATATTTTGTCGAGCGTCTCAGGGTTGAGGCCGGCCCTCGATATATCGCAAGTGTCCGCCAGCGAACCGAAATCACAAAATTCGTTGGGTACAGGTGTCGGTGGCACCGAACCTACTGGGGTGTTGTTGTAACTTAGGAGTGCAATGTTACTTAAGCCCTGCTTGAGAGGTACTGACTGTGACCTAAACGAAGTATCGTGCTCAGGCCGGTAACTCTGTACAGGATCTTGAAAAAATTGACTAACTTCGCTCGACAACGGATCGGCAGACAGCGGCTGTGTAAGTTCCCCGTTAATATTTTCACGATACGCTGTATTCGGCAAGAAATGGCCGTTCGGTATTCCAGAAGTACAATGGAACATTTGGTTTTTATATTGCGTATTAGGGGAGGGCGGCGCCGACATCGGCTGGCAATATTTACTCGGACCGCACATTGACGTTTTTTGCATGAATTTTAGATCCGATGGAATAGCAAATTGTTTAGAACAAGGGTCTCCTACGCCCAGAGAGAGAGGATTCCTTTTTTTTCTGCCACTGTGTTTGGGTACTGGTCGGGAGCAGAAGCGGGAGCGCGGCACCGGCGTGTTCCTCGGACTCACGAAGGGGCTGGCGGCGGTGCTGTGGGAGATGGGCGAGGTCTGTAAGGAGCCGCCCATCATCATCGGCTTATTCATTTTCGACGGACTATGCCCCCGTGGATCGAACCCTACTGGAGATTTAGAGTGAAAGTTTGCAGGTGAGTGACATCGATCAGAAATAGGTACGAAGTCATATTGCTGCGTTCTGGTTGTCGGACTTTGAGGCACATTGTGGCAATTTCCGTTATAGAGATGTGGTCCCCCGATGTTAGCCATTATTGAATTATTAGTATTTACGTTGGCGAACGACGAAGATGTTCCATTTTCATTTGGTATAGAATTACAATGTTTAGTACTATTCATTTCAGTTTGATTCGACAAGTTTGAACCGCTCGCTACGTCCGTGCCATTCGGCCCGGTGACCGATTTAAAAGCTCCTTCGGAGATCGCCGTCTTGATTGGTTGTTCACCAGAAATCTCCTGAGACGGTTGGGGTTCCTGAATCAATAGATTTTGGGTACTGGACCCACTTTGGTTTTTAAGGTTTTTGGCTAGTAGCTCCCTCAATTGAGATATTTTGTCATTGTTACCCTGGCTGTGATCGTCCTGTGGGTCCAGGCCTGCTTCTAAAAAAGTGACCGTACTGTCGGAGTTGCCTGCATCCACCGATGCCTCCGCTTCGGCATCGCGATGATGGAAGTATTGCAGCAACTCCTCCTCGTGCTCCTGGCTGTTGCCTTCATTGAGGTAGTCGTCGAGGTCGTGTTTGTCGATGTTGCAGATGCTGATGACTCGCTCCCTGTTGAGGATCTCGGAGTGCTTTTCCTCGCAGATCATACCTGTTTTGATGTTGATCCCGTCGAGGCCGCAGCACGAGTCGGGCGAGGCGGGCCGGGCGGGCGCGCCGCGCGTGCGCCCGCGCGCTGCCCGTCGCCCCCGGCTTCTATCGCACTTAGGCGTGGGAGCCTTCACCGACTGTGTCGGACTCGCCGCCTCCTGTTCCTCCCGGGCCAGCGCCGCGGCGGTGCTTTTGGACCGGCTCGTTACGTTTTTTGGATCCTCTAAAAAAGCAACCTCGGGACGAACGTGGGGTTCCGGGACGGCGGCGGCGGACGTGGAGGCCGCATCCGCGCCGGCGAGGGTGTATCGCGCGGCCGCTAGCTTGCCACCCAGGATCTCAGCGGCGCGCATTTTTTTCGGCAGGTATTCGGTTCGCGGAAATTCCTCGGCCTGCACGGGTCGGTGGTCGGCGTGCGCGGCGCGCTGTGAGCTCGCCTGGGTCTCACTCTGGTACGTCTCCAGTATGAGTTTCTTGCCAGGTAGGGGGAGTCGCGCGGGCGGCGGCGGGGGCTCGGGGGGTCGCCGCCGCTGCCATTCGGACCGTTCGGTCGACAAGTCGAGCGACGCATCGCTACTGAGGTTGATCGGAAGATTGTGCGCAGTGTCGGCCGGCAGGGTGAGGTCGTGGGGCGCGTACTTGGGCTCGAAGACGTAGGGGTCGATGGGGTGGGGTGCAGGAGGGGGCGGGTGTGCGCGGGGCGGGGCTGCGTACGGGTAGGGCGGGCGCGGGTCGTATACGGGCACGTAGGGCTGATACGGGTAGTCCTCAGGCAACAACTCTCCCTCGTGCTTGACGGGCGGGTGCCCGAACGAGGGGCCGGGTGGCGACTCGCCGGTCGCCTCCTGGCCTTTGTTCTTCTTGGGCCGCCCCGGTGTGCCCTGCGTCTGAGGAGCAATCCAATTTTGTATGACAAATGTTGCGAACAACAAATTAAAGCTTTGATTAAATTTAATGAACATAACATTGTACTTTTATTAATATATACTATGGGTATGGGTCGACCCGTACCCATAGTTTATTAATGTGTTGGTAATAATAGCTAGAGTGGAACGGATTTCATGTACATATATTGCATTAACATGTTTTTTTCTATTTATTTTATTTAGGGGCTTTTACATTTATATTAGCATGTTGTCGACTATACCGTACAACAACTTTATTAAATGCAAAAAAGAATCCTTGTTAAGATATATTTCACTTACTTGTATCTTTCGTTTTAATTGTTTCATCAAATGTCGACTAGCTGCCTCATCCGACGGACCTGTAAAAAGTTTTTTTTTACTTCAGCCTATACATATAGGTACAATACAATACGTTTATTTGTGCAGTGTTTTAGCCCTCTTGTTTACGACACGGTTTTCTTATTGTACGGCGAGTTAACTGCGCCGTAGAGAAACTGTATTATAAATGTTTGTAGACGAGACGGCAAACCGCCGGTGGAAGTACGGCTAGTGTATTTTAAGTGCGGACTTCATGTTACATTTTTGAGTGCTAAGCTAATAAAAAAATAATTAAAAAACTCGAATCAGCACAGGTAAGCGGTCAGGAGATCGTTGCGCGCCTTTGTCGTTAACAAGTCGTTGTCGTTAGTATATGGGAATAGACTTATCATACAATACTGCTATACAAGGTATCTTGCTGTACGTTTACGCGGTGCGCCGAGGGACTCTACGGCGGGCGCGCCTGACGACTCTGACGACGCAGTCAGATCGCTGTAGGTTTTCACGGCGGAAAACCGTGTCGTTAACATATTTACATTTGTACAACATGTTAGTTACATTTACATTTTAGTATTTTTTTCAAAAATCGATCATATTTACCGAAACTTGACATCCGCAAATTCGTGAGTCTCAACTCACCGGCACGGAAAGTTAGCCACGTGTGATTTTTGCTGTAGCTTGCATTTAAATCAATTTTCTTCAATAAATTAAGTGTAGGTGGGCTCGATATGTGTCGCTTTTATGTTTTTATAACTTTTTGAAAGATTACCACACAAACAATAAAGTTTATTTAAAACCGCGCACTTTCACATAAAAAAATAATTTTGAACACTCACTTTTAAAACACTAGAAAATGAAAAGTTTGCTAATTGTCTTTATCGTCTATATATTTTAGGGTGTTTCCTCCTCTGGTATGCTTTGGATGCCCTGATAACCGCCTACATTCGATCTGGCATGCTTTGGATGATGTTTCTGACATCAACTTGCGGTATATGTTTCCAAAGCGTCCAGTACTACATTTCGTAGTTGATTCAGTGTCTGTCAGGCCCTGATCGATTAATGCTACGGCTTGTGCAACCTGAGCTGGTGTTATGGGCATTTTGTTTGGTTTTAAGGTATCTCTGAATATTGAATTTAAATTACAAAATCACGAAAATGCAGTAATCTAACAGTACACTTTTCACAATACCAAATTTAAGACTTCAACTTCGTCGCTCAAATTACCAAATTCAACTAACAGTTAAAAGAAACATAACAGTACACTCAAACATAATGTATTACCTTCTTAACTAAAGGTAAACATTTTTTCAACAACCGTCATAACAAACATTTATTAGAAATACTAAAAACATTATTTATCGCGAGATAAGCGCTTGGTCAAGATTCCGTGCCGGTGAGTATATTAGGGTCTTACCTATGAAATTGCCGTTTGTTCATAATAGTGGCCACTTTGAACTTAGTTATTTTGCGTTTGGCTAGGAACTTCAAATTCAAATTAATTTCAATTTAAAGCTATATGACATTCTTTTTCAAAAATCAGTTATTCATTTGTTTTTCCGTCAAACGACTTTTTGCGTAGATAATGGCTGTGATTGCGACCATGGAAATGTAATAAATTCGTTATTTTCGAATAGGAGTTCCGTCGCGGGAGCAACGCAGCACATATGGTATGCAATATCAAATTTGTACGGTATATTGTATCAAATGAAATAATATAATATATTTATGTAATACATTACAAATACAAATTATCTTTACAATTATCCGTTTACAATAGGACCATACACCGCCACCATACACGATTGTCGGCTCTTCTCATCCAACCATCCCCGGCGAACTTCTCTTCTCTTGTGGCTTGAGCGCTTTATAGCGCCCGTTCGTTTGCCGGAGTGCACATATGCGCTCTGTGCCACAAATGAGCCAGAGCGCATATGTGCGCGCTTCGGCAGACGAATGGTACAAAAATGAGAGCGCAGATGTGCACTTCTAGTATAAGAAAAGTTAAATCGTCAGCCAAAGGGCGTCTCACACTGCGCTGTAAGCCTACTCAGGCAATCAATAATTTAAAAAAAATGTCAGTTACTTATTTTTTTATTTACGAACTGCACTGCATAAATGCACCCACCCTCTTCTCGATTGTATACGATTCAAGTTGATCAGGTTATTTGAAACAGAAATTTTATTTCCCGGGCGATACTCATAACCGTTTTCTTTGCTCTGTGGTCAATTCTATCGCCGCGCAGGAATCAAACTCTAGAACTCTATCCCCACTGACATCAGAAAGGCTCCGATTAAGAATTATTTTAAGCGGAAATTCTGGGCACATTACTCTCCGTCATCACAGGTCTAGTGTTTCTGTATGTTTATCAATAAGTGTGTATGTATGTGTACATTTCTACATTATACTTACTGACGTCGTTTAAGTTATATATCAATAATACTTCTCATCGCATCTCCCAATTTATTTCCCTGACAATGTTTGACTGGTAGAGAATGCTTTAATTGAGGGCATTAAGCTCGCCTTTTGTACGATAATGTGCAATAAAGTTTGTTAAATAAAATAAACATATTTACCGTGTGTTTGTACGAGGGGCGGCGGCGTGCCGACAAGCGGCGGCGGGTGCGGCGCGGACGCAATGTGCCGCGACAGATCCGATATACTTGCGAACTTTATACCTGAAGTAATTGTATGTATTTATTGAATAAATTATATTTTATATAAATTCTCTATTTTCCCAAACCTTTCTCCAAATCCATTCCTATATCTACAAAGGTAGGCAGCGCATACGGGGGCGTGTCAATGTTTGTCATTCTTGACTGGACTGAAGCATGTACCGCGGATGTCGCAGGGTGACAGCGTCCACTTACCGTCAGGTGGACTGTATGCTCGTCTGTCGCCTTATTCCTATAAAAAACTATTCTATAATATTTTTATGGAATAATAAAATGCGATCACACAGCTTTTTTATATAAAAAAAGACCAATGGCAGCTTTTTTATAAAAGGAAGACGGCAGACGAGCAGACAGTCTACCTGTGATAATACTGACCACTTGTGACATTCGCGATGCCAACACCCAGCATTCCAGAATGACAAACGTTGCCAAGCCCACGGATGTGTTGCTTACCCTTGAACATTTAGGAAGGAATAGGAGAAAGGGTTGGGAAAATGGATAGGGATAGGACATCCTATGGTGGGAATGAGCTCTGGTATATCTCACTCACTACCGGAAAACGCTTCAGTCGGAAAAGAGATTTCATTATTTAAATAATTCACTCTTTATGATTTCACTATTAAGTTAAAGGCCGTTGATGGAGACGTTAATAGCGCACGTTTTAATTCAAATGACGACCGCTGGCACGTTGCACAAATTTAAACCATGTACATTGGAGATAAAGTCATTATTCAAATACACGACCTTCTTGAAGCACCGCACCGCTGACGTGCGGTTAATGGGAATCAGGACATATAAAGGAAGTCTGTTAGTACGCGCAAATCACGAGAATTACTGATTAAATTATTCTTGTAATGTTATGTACGGTCGCAAGAAATAATTGTTGAGCCACTATTCTTTTAATTATACACTGTGTTATAATACTGTCATGTTTGATATGTAAGACTGTGATTTGATATCACTGAATTATACATTATATTTAGGTGCTTACCTATGAAATGACTGATTTATATGAGAAACTGATTTTTTTTTGTTATAAAAATATTTATTATTTTAGTCGAAATATTGACCCATATTATCTACACTTTCGCCACCTCCGGACAATTGATTGATGCCACTCCTGTAAAAGTCTCGCGGACGGGTATCAATGAGTTCATCAAAAGCCCTAATCACAGCTACTTCAGAATAAATTTTTTTTCCTTGCAAAGTTGTCCAAATTTCGGAAGAAATGGAAAGCGTTCAAACCATCGACATACGGTGCAATCGTTTGGCCCATACACACTATTGATATTGCGAGTTGACTGAGTTGCGTTGGTGCCGCGACGAAACTCATATTCAAAAATAGTATTAATTTTCAATATATCCATTTTATTTTCAAGACAATCACATGAACAAAATTTAGGAACAGAAAAGCAAATGAAATACTGATTTTGAAATCAGAAAATCGTAGCTATCAGACTTATTTTGTTTTTATTTTTGAAATTCGAATTAGGACAGACGATATCGAAACTCAGTGGCCAGTAATCAAATCGGTCATTTCATAGGTAAGCACCTAATATTACGTTGTCGATTGTCGATGTATGTTTATTGCCAAATAAAGGTTCAACAATTAAATATTGTGAATGTACTGTAATACTATTATACTCTAATACATATAAATTGATATAAAATACATTTATATTCTGACGTTATTAACGAATTAGGTATAAAAGCTAATTGATATTTTATATTAAACGTTGCGTTTTTTGTAAGCATTTGTGTATTTGTATGTTAGATATATGTAATTTTGCACGCCATTATTGGCTAATGTGTCGATCTGACTATTTATTTATCACCTTTTGTAACGCACATTGCAAATAAATAAATTGAATTCAATGAAATAGATTGAATGATTAAAAATTGTATAATAACGTACCTAATTTTGCTTCCGCCCAATCGCACACTATTCTTTCTGCTTCTCTAGATGTTACTACGCTTGGCTCCTGAAAAATGCAGGTAAATAAAAAACGCGTATTAAAATGCAATTCTTACTTTATATCAAAAAGTCATATTGTACAAGAAAATATACACTACTGGTGTATTTTCTCTTATAGCATTTTTATATGATATATTGATCGTTTAACCTGTCGGTAATATTTATTTAACATGAAGTTGAAACTGAGTTGTTTGTGTTTTTGTCTTTGCGTTATTATTATTGCGTTACTATTTATTTAGATTTAATTATTTATAACATGATACTGACGATACTCAATGGTTCAGACTAGGATTCGGTATCGTGGGTCTACAGACACACAAAGATGAACTTAAATTATCCAGATCTCGAACTACGAAGGTGAATCAAAAAGTTCTTAGAAACGCATGTTAATAAAACCTTTATGAGGGTACTTTTTTTTTATATGGAAGTAGGCGGAAGTGGTTACACGTGATAGTGATAGCCGCCCATGGACACCAGGAGGTATGCGGGTACGCCGCCGATCTTGCAAATCCTATTCACAGTTTTCATGAAGAACCCCATATTGTAGCGTAATGGAAAGACCTCTTGAGGTAGTTCGTTCCATAGCCCACGGGTTCGCAGTATAAAATGATTTTTGGACCGAACAGTAAGCGACACCTCTATATCGAAGAAATGCGGATGAACCGCACCTGTGTGACAGGAAGTGCGGTTGTAGAAATCAGAGGTAGGAATTATATTAAACAATTTTTCAGAGCATTCCCCATTGTACAGGCGGTAGGGTAGAACACACAGAAAGACGTAAAGTCTCTCCGAACCCTGAGGGGTCTAAACCGCCCGTGAGAGTGGGATCGTCGACAATTCGAACAGCATGTCGTTGGATGGAGCCAAATGGGTGTACATATGGGGCCTAACCTGATCTTTGTAGAGCGTTAGGAGTTGCCCAAGGGTGAAGTACCGCTTCGCTCTGTTTAGCACACCGAGCTTTGTGGAAGCCATTTTAGCTATATTTTCCAGCACCAAATGATGTTAAGGATCCCGCGATACTCTCCGAAATCTTAAGAGGTATGCTCTGAAAGCGAGGTGCTACGACAAAAGGGACTTTTAAGCGATGAATGTACAGACTTGCGTCTTATTAGAGTTGAAGTCCACTAGGTTTAGAGAACCCCAAATCGAGACGTGATCTAAAGCGTCTTCGATTTTAGACACAAGCCTGACGCGAATCTCTTCCACTTCAACAAGAGGGATGTTGGCGTGGCCCCTGTACATGGCATCCTCAGTGCTGTCATTTGTATAGCGACATATGTCAACAGTTGATCTGCAGAAGGAACAGAGTTGGGGATAGCACGGAGCCTTGCGGGACGGCAGCTCTATAACGACTCTGATGACGCGGTTATGGCTGCCGTAGAGGTGATTTTAGATACTCAAGAAAATGATTTTTTGAAGGAATATGGGAATTAGAAAAACGTTATACTAAATGTATCGAGTTACAAGGAGACACGTATAGAAATAAAATGTTTTTATTTGAATTTCTTTGTGTTTAATAAAGATTCTAAGAACTCTTTCGATTAACCCGAACGAAAATTGAACCAGAAACCTTTTGCGCAGCAATTAGGATACTATCAATTAGGATAATTAATCACGTATGAACACAATCCTTGTTCTATAGACATCATCTTCACAAACCCCTATTTTGTTATAAACATCATCGCGGTACATTTGTGTTGCGAGAGTTCATCAGGCGTGTCGGAAAAGTATCAAAATTTATGCAAAAAAAGTAATAATATTAGAATTGTTACGAAATTAAAAGTTAGTTAGTTAGTCGCAACTTAAAACTCGTATTTTAAAAAAATGTTATTATATTATTTAAATATATATTGTATTATATAAAATATGTGAAAATTTGTTATTTCTTGGTCTGAAATTTCTGATGTGCCGAAAAAATTTGAAGTGACACTGGTAAAGAAAAGTTGGGAGTTGCCGTCGATTATTATGTAGTATTACAGTGATCATTTATATACTCGTTCTTCGGTTTGTAGATCTCATTAATTCTCATTGTTGATAAGTCACTGTATGATTTCTGAATAAATTAAAAAAATACGTTCCTAAGTTAATCCTTAGCAAAAAAATACCTCTAAGTTTTCTTTGCGATTACTTTTCGAAGCGCATAAGTTTTAAGAGTTTTTTGACCATCATAATATACATTTGTGGCCCCATAAAATCATATATAATTAAGTTCAACTACGACCATAGCTGATCGCAATTTTAAACAGTAAACAGTAATTTCAACGGTAAACTAGGACAAGGTATTTTTCTAAGACGATAAGCATTAAATAAATAACAAGGCAAAGAATAAAATAATAACCTTTGATGATGATTCACCCAAATCTGGTAATTGTGGTACTTCTAATTTGATCTTCTTTCTAAGGCCTGCATAGCAGTACCTGGAAATAATAATTAACTTTTTAGACAATTAAATCGTAGATGGCAGACAGACAAATCGGCGTTGAGTGGATTAACTCGCCCGGCGACGCGCGACCAATACAAGTCAAGGTGTCAAACGTCATTACATCCTCGGATTCGTTTTTAGAATCCAGATATTCACAGCACGATCTCTGATTCTTCTTAGGTAGAACAGAAAGTTTTATATTTATTGTTTAATGCTTTGCTGTTTAATGTTTACTTAAATACGACAAAATATTACTACAGTTCACACTAAAAGAAATTCACATTCACAATAAAAGGTTCCATAGGATTATATTTATTCATTTAAGGTAAATTTGGAGACTATGCAAAATAATACATAGAACTAAATAACGGAAGGACGTTATAGTTAAAAGTTATGACTGACCTTAAACAGTGAGGAACAAAATTAGATATCTACTTTACTTTTGTTTTTCACCAAATCCGTTTGACATTAGAGACCCCGTTTTTTTTCGTAATTTTTTTTTCGCTTTGAATTTAACGATGGTTAAACATCGTACGTAACTGTTAACTTTTAACGAACGTAACTTGCGTTAACAGATGGTTTAATGCAACCCGCCTTAAAGGATAACAAAGCGACTACCGCATTCCCCGAGGAACTACACCACCTCTAAAAGAGTGGACTTGCCAATCCGCCTTCCGCTTGGCCAGCATGCCGTTTTAAGGCCATATATCCCTCGTGCACAAGACAATTTGCGTGTGGAGGCCAGTGTCCAGCAGTAGACGGTAAAAGCGCTGGTTACGGTTATTATAGTGACTTTAACATTCATATGGATTAATCTAACTCAGTCATTCCATAGGTAGACCGTCAGTAGGTAGGGGTCCGTATGTAGGCCACCTACCTACATACGTGCAATTGTCTCATCAGAGAGGACAGAATAAAGTATTTTTAGTAGGTTTTATTATATCATAAAAGTTAATTCACTTGGAGGTTCATAGTTAATTTTTTGTTATGGTAAGGGGTCCATGACCGAAATAAGTTTAGGAATCACTGCTTTAACTGAGGGTACAAAGTTTATACAACATTGTATTTGTAGTCAGTCTCACCTAGCCGTCTATTGAATATGACTATGTTGAGTATGTTGTTGCCTATTGATAATGAATTGCAAAATAGTTTGTATTTGTTCTAGCGCTCTATTGGCCTATACTATACAAATATCTGCACTAGTTGCAATTTAGAAGTTACGTAATCTTGGCGGGTTTGTATCTATTTATTTCAAAAATCAATGGTTAGTTGGGTAGATTAACCAGTGGTTGATAGGGCACAGCGACTATGGTACGATTGACATATAGAGATAATGCCTGAGTCACGGCCATCAAAAAGAAAATTATGAAATGGGTGTCACAGCAAAGAAGATCAAGGGGTAAACCGAAAAAAGATGGACAAACAGTGTTGTAGAAGACCTTGCTAAATTAGGAAAGAAAACCACCCGAAAGGAAAAGACAAAGGACTTTACAAAGTGGAGAAAAATAGTAAGGAGGTCAAGACCCACAAAGGGTTGTTGCAGCGGCGAAGGACGTAAGTTTGGATAGATTCACATCATTACATTTTTGTAATTCATAGAGACAATCACAGAAAAGGTTTTTGAAATATATTCCAATTCTTATGTACACTAAATTTTATAGAAAGTTAGATTAGCTCTAAAATACTGATATAGTTCTTTCCTCTCATGAAGGTGGGTTAGCCTTGTTGGTAATGGTGCACGTGCACTGTGTGCGACGAAACTGTGCGTTAGCAAACTAAGCTTAAGAATATATATTTTTAACTTTATTTTACTAATATAAACGTGATAATACACGTGATCACAGGGTTAAGTAGCGTTTCTGTATGTTTATTAAAATATTGTGTAAGTGTACGTATATTTAGTTATTTATATACCTATTATGTTCATATACCTCATATACCAATTCATATAACTAAAATATCAATGTTTTCTTTGTAACAATATTTAGACTTATATGTATTATGGCTATAAACAATATTTATGGCTAGACTATGTATTAGGGCCTTATCTATGAAAATACCGTTAGTTCATAGTGGCCACTTTGAACTTAGTTATTTTGCGTTTGGCTGAATTTCAATTTAAAGCTATGACATTCTTTTTCAAATTCAGTTATTCATTTGTTTTTCCATCAAACGACTTTTTGCTTAGATATTCGCGTTATTTTCGAATATGAGTTCCATTGTGGCAGTACACGTACATAACGCATTACATGTGTTATGTACGTTAGTCATGCTGACGCTATTTGAAACAACACTGTTACAAAGCCAAATACACTTTTAACTCGAACGGCGTCGCGAGCCCAACTGAGCGTTGTCAAGTTTATACACACTAACTAAAGCAATGTATGTACATGTACGAGCACAACAACTACTAAGCATAACCCGCCTTCGTGAGATAAAAGAACTATATCAAATAATAGTTTAAAACTGGAAGTAAGGTCAATAATGAATAAAGACATTTTTACCTCGAGTTGCCTCGAGTGCCCAATCGTCTTGGACGCACGCTCGGGTACACCTGCTTCATAACCTTGCCGAAGTCAGCGGTGGAAAGGGGCTTCATGTTGCTGCTCATACAGTGCGCGCTGCGAATCATAAACAGTTATTTGTATTAACTAGCATGGTACTAAAAAAATAGTCCTATAATAGAAAACCAAACTGAAATTTTATATTGTTACAGATAGTGGGTGCACTTAGAATGGTGTCTGGAACTTGTTTCATGTTTTCATCAGCAAACTTTAATACGGCCTTATAAACGCGTGGTCTTCATATTACAATGATATTTTGAAATATAAAATTGTGCTTTTCGATCATTCAGTATTTTATTAATACTATATATATAATTATTAGATGTATATACACTCCCGGATATCTGAATCCAGCCACCCTGCATTTTTATGTATAAAGGCCTGAAACATAAAAATAATTTTAGGTCAAAGAAAGTTTTTGTTTTTTTTTTTATGGACGAAGGTGGCAGACGAGCATACAGTCCACCTGATAGTAAGTGGATACTGTAGCCCATAGGCATTCGTGATACATGCCAACATTAGTCCAAAATGACAAACGTTGGCACGCCCCCGGATGCGCTGCCTACCTTTGGATTTAGGACTGGATTTGGAGAAAGGGTTGGGGATATGGGGAGGGATAGGATGGGAATGGGCTCTGACACATCTCACTCACTACCGAAACACGTACGTACATTAGGAAAATAAGATTAAGTGGGAAATGCAGTACATTTCAAGGTACTCTTCTGTGAGAGAGGGGTAACGTGGCCAGTCGAGTGCGCCCAGCGGCTGTTGGATTGCAGCGTGCACTCTCCCCCTAATGTAGTTTAGAAGCTGACATATTCACCATGATTTTGGTGTGGTATTGTTCCAAATTTGAATTCACGAATTTGAACCACAGCAGAAAAACCGAGTCAGTTCATTATTTTGAAAAAAATAATAAGGAAGCAGTAAGTTTGGATTGGAGTACACTTTTTGATTTAATGGTGTTGTTTTGAAAGTTTGATTTGAAGCACTTTTTTAATTTAATGGTGTTGTTTTGAAAGTTTTAATTTGAGCACTTTTTTGATTTACTGGTGTAGTTTCTCAACAGATTTTGACCTTTAAATTATGGATACTGCGCCTGAAGTAGCCGCGCAAGCTGTGGCATTTCTTCAGTGCACTCATTTAAGCCATTCTGCTGTTCAGAGAATGTACCATCGACACCTAGAGACTGGCGGCTTCGTTCGCCGTCCAGGAGGACCACGATTTCGAGTGAATCATCAGGGGATACCTTCATAACGTCGGTATCAGAGTCATGGAATGGCCAGCAAGAAGCCCAGATATTAATCCCATAGAGCATTTACCGAATGAGCTAAAAAGGCGTGTTCAAGCTTAGCCACCCAGCTCCGCAGACCTTGCAGGAGCTGAAAACCGCCATCGAGGAAGAATGGGAGAACATTCCACAACATGTCATAGTGACGTCTATTGATTTTATGCCAAACCGCAAGACGGCCGTCGTAAACGTTCTTGAAGGTAATACAAGTTACTGAATAAACGATTCTTTTAAGTAAATCATTATTTTCGCCAAAAATCCAATACAGGTCTTCCCCATGAGAAAGGAGGACGCACGACACACGACACTTACTCATTTTTTTCAGTACTCTGATTTCAAATTTGAAACAATGGCATACTGAAATGATGGTTACTATGGCAGTTTCAAAATTGCATAAAAACTTTTTGATTAATAAAACATTTTTCTTAAGCTTCAGGTCATCAAAACTGAAAATACAGGGTGGCTCGATTCAGGTGTCCGCGGATGTATTACATACATATTATTAATACATAAATATATTTAATATAATTATAAATATACCCTTCTTGGATTTCCATAACAATTTAACTAAAATCCTCCTTTTTTACCTAAAATATCTTGTCTTGTTTTAAGATTTTCTTTTTTAATGGTTTAATTTAAGGTATATTTGTTTTATTTATTATGATACTTTACCATAAACTGTAGTTTTATTCTCACTAGACAAACGGAATGTTATCTACAGACAAGCTTTAAATATAAAAAAATAAGTTAGTCCTGTATTAACAAAGAGATCAACATTTCTGTAAGAAATCGAAAACCGATAAGTGGATCTCGTATGATGCACATACAAAGGGTTAAAGAGAAAAGTTGTTTTGGTTTACAAATTATTCAATTCAAAGATCATTATATACCCTGATAATTTTCAAAAAATATTCAAAAATGTTTGGTGACACCACCAAACACATTATCAAAGTTTTGCGTATATAACAGTAAACCGCGCGCGATTTTACGCGGTTAACGGTCTCTTCACCAAATACAACAGGATGTCGACTTTTGGTAGTAAACAATCAAATAGTCCCAACTCAGTATATATTAACTTGAAACTAATTGTACTGATATTGATGTATGAAAATTACAAAGAGTATAATAAAAAAATAAACGAACTGGACGGGCGACTCGACAAATTATTACATAATAATAGAACAAATATCAGCACAAGTGTTTAGAATGATAAACATTCTTACACAGATATTCAAGTTTGTTTATGGATTTGGGATGTACTTGCAGCTGCGGACAACTATTCCAAATTGAAAATAAACTGTTATATTTCGTGGTTAAAAATCATAGACATCAAAAATCCCAAAATCTGCGTTTAAAGTTATCTTTATATACCTTACTAATACATAGATTCTAACCACAAAATTATAAAACCAAAGATTTAAGAAAATTATTAAAAAATACCCTTAAATTTGACATATCCATACACATCGAAACATTTGAGTTCCCGATATGACTATTAAATTGTATTTATTATTTATAAAACTTGAAATCAACAGGTCCAGAATTATCGCGTTAGTGGTTAATCGATTTCCAATTTGAATCGCTTACACTTAAATTTGTAATTTGTATTGTATTGTGTGTCGTTTCGATAGCACAAGCCTGCAAAGGATGGCTAAACCATGTTTAATGACGACATACCTTTAGCCACAGCCACAGCCGAAAAAAGTTGATGCAAAATGAAAATGTCAATGTTAACAAACGAGGTGCACGTATGGGTGCAGAGTATCCACCGTCCTCTTAGCGCGTATTTTGTTATTAAGGTTTTTTGTTTTAACATAATGAAGGTGGCAGATGAGCAAATAGTCCACCTGGCGATAGTTAATAGTACACCCACGAACATCTGCAATATATTCAAGAATGATAAACCTTGTCGCCCCTGTATATACCGCCTACCTTTGGAGATTTAAGAATGAATTAAAAGGATGGAGAATCGAACGTCCTAATTCACTCCTCATTTATCCTTGGAGATAGACTATTTCTCGATGAGATTGTATTGAATGGGATGAATTAGAGAGTATAATGGTACACCAGGGAAGCAAGGGGAATACAGAAAACAATTGTAGTGAAAGAGAGAATAGGCATGCGATGCTTCCATTCTTCCTCGAGAGGAGGCATGGGATGATAAAGAGAGAAAATATTACACAGGGTGAGGGATTACCTATATCACATAAACTCTCCCTTCGATGGGATGGAATGAGATGGGGAGTAGGTAACCTAATGAGATGAGAGACTTGCCTCAACCCATTATACTCTCCACCTGATGGAATGAGAAATGAACTCTGGAATCTCACTCGCGAAACGCGTCATTACAAAAGCAGTTTTCTGCTGTGTCAAATATTAACTTGGCCAATCAGGTGCACTCAGCAACTGTGGAATGCAAAATGTGTAGTCCCCCTCGTTATCGAAAGTGCACATATATTGCCAATTGGTGTGAACATACAGAACATAGGTAGTCAGGTAGTCAGTATCGATTAGCATCAAAAGTGGTTGTATTATTATAACGTACAAAACCTTTCATAACAAAAGTAGAAAAACACCCAGAATCCACGTCGACAAGTCACCCATTTAGGACCATTAGGTGACCATTTAGGTGACAAAATTGGTGAAGAACAAAAAAGAAATGTATTTTGGTCCAATTGTTCAGCGGCGTCTACATGCTAGCAGGAAACCATCAATATTTATATTTTCACTCAACCCCTACCTCTTTTGCTTCTTAAGGTCAAGGTCACTAGATCTTAACTCAAACTAAAGTCTATTGTCAAACATATTGATGATTGAGATTTGGAATCTATAAAGATTTCAATGATAAGATATTTTTTATCAAGTAATTAAAGTGGTTTAAGTTTATCTTTTAATGTGTTTTTGGATTCACAAAATGGGGATTTGTAGTGATTTAAGGGTCTCTTCCTACGGCAGGCGGCACGGGGCGCAGTCAAATTTGATGCTTCCACACAGACATCGAGCGCTCACGCACACATGTAAATTTAAATCAATTTACCATGACAGTCTTTGAAAGCAGTTTCACATTTTATCCATAAAATACAACGCTAATGGTTTCCTATGTTCTCTTAAATGTTCTTTCTAAAATGTCAATAACAAGTTTAACTTTTATAGTAGTTTTAATCAAAGAATTGCATGTGTTGGTTCCTTTGAGAGAACACACAGGAAATCAAATATGTGTATAGACAAGTGACACTTTATTCATGCGACCATTCCAGTAGAGGAATGTTAGTGGTTGACCGAATAAACCCTTTGCAACGATAACAAAATCACATAAGAATTATACTGCTGTCCCTACATATAGGTAAGCATTATTATATGTAGGTATCTATAGTAACTTCTCGATTGCACATAGTTGTGGTGAAATAAAACATAATCACTAATAGATCCCATATATTATAATATACATAGACAAAAAAAAAGCAATATTGTCATAAGTAATGCAAACATAATTACGAGTATCAATATTAAGTAATGTGAATCAGTAAATAAAAATAAGTCAAATTGTATATGATATCCCATGAATATATAATACATTATAATAATAATAATTCATTTATTTCAGACCACAAGATCCATATTTCATTCTATAATGTATAGCTTTTTATATAATATTGTACACAACCTCGTCATGTCACTATTTGACGTATTAGTTTGATTACACGTCACTACCGATATTTATATAACTCGATAAGCGCGTAAACGTTAAAAACCGCGAGTTTAATATATTCCCAATGATCCGAAACTTGGTCAAATTGAACAAATGATATAGAATGGTAGCACGTGCTTACTATATGAATGATATATTTATTATTTTCATTTATATCTGACATAGCTAGTATATCTCCAGCTATTTATAAGGCAACGCAACTCAGCCAGGAGCAGAGTGTGTGCAGCAACGAGCCTAAGGGCTCCCCCGCCGGTAGACCGGCGGAAGGAACGGACCTCAGCTTGGGGCGTTGCTTCTGGGGGGTACCGCGGGATCGCGAGTCGGTGAGAAGCCCCCAGGCACGTGCCGATACCTGGTAAAAGTGTTGGCTGAAGGCCGGTGTGTGTTCATGGTGTAGCGAGGGTGGCGCCCGGCGTATTGTTTCTCAGACAGCCAGCGGCCAGTCATACAAGTCATACAAATTCACACAGCAAACTTAAGAATGTTTATTTATTTTAAAAAATCTAGTAATCAGAGTAAATTATTAAAATATACATAAGTTACTTTGATTTCTTAATTCTAAAATGAGTCACTCTTAGTAATTAAACAACTTTGAACGGTTTAAATCGCGTATATTTAACATTATTTTTATCCCTATGTTTCGAACACTTTGCAGTGGACGTGGTCACGGGGTGACTAATTGATTTTATATGTCACTTGAGTTATTAAGAAATTATTTGAACTACCGTCTGAATTTTTTTTTAATCATAACATTCCCTATGCACGCAGTATTCGCTTCAAAATTCAGACTTCAAATTCAGACGGAAGTTCAAATAATTTCTTAATAACTCAAGTGACAAATAAAATCAATCAGTCACCCCGTGACCACGTCCACTGCAAAGTGTTCGAAACGTCGGGATATAAATAATGTTAAATATACGCGATTTAAACCGTTCAAAGTTGTTTAATTGCTATGTACAGTAATCGCGAAAACCTAAGAAAATATTATGAGTCACTCTTTTTTGTATTTATTAGGAAATTCATAGTAACGCAAATGTCGTTTTTCGTGGTTTTAGTGATCTTTCAGATTTTTCTTTCTCAATAACTGTGATGCTTGTGTCGAATTTGGAAGATGCATGTTGTAGTTCAACTCTTTAATTAATCATACAATTTGTATTTCTTCAAAATATTACGATTTAATATGTTCAATTAGGTGAGCGCGAGAGCATGTTTCGCGTAAGGGTTGTGTTGTGAAAAACTTGGTATAAGAGAATCTTTTTACTCACATATATTCATCATAAACATCTTGCTTAGGCAACGAGACATCAGGGTCAACTTCTAAATGTGTCTGTATCCATGTTACAGTCTGTTGAAGTTCAGCTCTGGAAAGTACAAAAAGTGTTTAAAAAAACTGTAGGTGTCGCTATAAGGAGACAGATATGCAGGGACTGTAGGGTACATGGGTGGCATTTCAGACCACTGTGTAACTACACAGTGGTTTGAAATGTGTGTTTTTATGGTTGTGATGAACTCAAAAACTACACAAATTATATTAATGCGATTTTACACTGTCATATAAGGTTTTTACTAAGAAAGTTTTATTGACTTTTTTTTATTAAAATCACTTCAATAGTTTTTTTAAAATGAAAGTGTGTTGTTGATCATATTAACAATTTTCAGGTCGAAATGTTCTAAACGAACGAAGCCGCGAGCAGAAGCTAGTTATAATAATAAACCATACACAATTTTAGATTCCTAATGTCGATATTTTATAATTTCTTATTTCATAAAACACAATACGTTATAATTATACACACGTTTGTATGAATCTCAATTAGAGATGGGCCGAATATTCGTTTTATATTCAGTCTTCGGCATATTAGGCATATTTGGACATATTCGAACAGTCAGTTAAAATTCTGAATTTTCAGCAAGTTAATAGTCTCAGTTTTGCTTGCTATGCCTGCATATTAAGTTTGCCTGGCTTGATATTTATCAAAAACTTATCAGTGTGATAATCTGTTATGAATATACTTAAGAGATACTTTTTACTTTACATTTGCTCTCATAGAACAAAATTGAACAAATAAAATGAGCATTTTTTAAATCAGTAATGTTTTAATCCTTTATTTCAATGAGATTCTGCAATAATCTAAATCACAAATTATTTACTACTATATTAACGGTCTTTGTTTACAGTCATGATGGGATTCTTATTTGGTTTGGCGACATTCTAATAATATTATCCAATATCTGTCAACACTTCTAAACATTCGCGTAAGCAAGTACAAACTTACAGTACCCGAACAGTCGGTCGAATGTTCGTATGCGGTAAAATCCATATTCGACCCATCACTAATCTCAATCACAGGAAATAATATGATAGTTATTTATTTACTTTTTTTATAGGAAGAAGGTGGCAGACGAGCATACAGTCCACCTGATGGTAAGTGGACATTGTCACCCATAGACATTCACAGTACATGCCAACATCAGTCCAAAATGACAAACGTTGGCACGCCCCCAGATGCGCTGCCTACTTTTCTCCAAAAGGAATGGAAGGAATGGATTTGGAGAAAGTGTTGGGAAAAATTGTGGAGGGATAGGAAGGAATGGGAATGGGCTCTCATTACCGAAACACGCAATATTATACAATTATTGCATTTCACGTCAATAATTTGGCTTAATTTAGCAGTAAGAGAAGTGTTAAATAGATTTCATTGAGTGTGAATCTCTGCTATCCTATCATTTGTTTTAATAGAGAATCAAAATATATTTGAATATACAACTACTGATTTGATTTAAAAATAATAAATATCGTACATGCATTGTAATGAAACCCCCAAAAATGTAAATGAGTGGATGAATTGACAAAAAGCAAAATTATAAATTCAAAATCTATTGAACTGAATTAGATTTTTTTTAGGAAGCAAACTAATGCATATTGAAAATACTTGGGTTCGAGGCTTTGTTCCCTAGGACATTGCTGTGCCATCTGAGCGAAACCGGGTCGTTAATTATGTATATGAAAGACACCAAAGATTATGTACCTAAAATAGTTTTAAAAAAATGTTATCACCCACCTGGAGCCTAAAGGATTGATAGGTTGCTTGAGGGGATCATGTGGGGGCACACCTGTCGGAAGTCGTAAATATAGCAGCAATCTCTCAGCACCGCTCAGTGCCTCCACCGCCTCTAACAGCTGTGCTACACGTTGTCTACCCTCTTGACTGAAAGAATATTTATTTTATTCGAAAAAGGTGGCAGACAAACAGACATTCCACCTGGTGATAACTGAATACTGTCGCCCATGAACAACTGGGATACAATATGGGTTAAGGCTTACTACATAAAGGAAAACCTCATATCATTTTTCTTATGCAATCAATACAACTGACCCTTATCATGATGAGAGTGGATATGGTGTCATTAAAGTCAGCACCAATGCAAACATCCTAACCAAAAGAAGCAAATAAAGGTTCCTATTATAATAAGATTTAGCTCGCTACTAACTTCAATAGAGTATAGACATAGTCTGTTCAAGTAAGAGACTATAGACATTTTGGGAGGGGGGGAGTGAATAATATAATTCCAAAGTCGTTGGAAACACTCCACTGGCCACATTACCCCTCACTCACTGAAGACTACCATAAAATGTACTGTACATGTTTCAGCAGTAACTGAGATGTGCCAAAACCCACCACGCAATCCTATTCCTCTCCATTTTCCCAACCGTATCAAGAATTTGGTTGGACCCAAACACATGTGGTATCCTAAATAGATGGAGAGTTCAAATGACAGAATTCAGAAGGATCATCTATTTACCACTTTGACTTCTTCCTATTTTCTGTTTTTATTTAATGCTATATAGAATAATTCCCAAAAAATTGTTCTGGATATGTTATATTGTACTAAATAGAATGCCTGTATCATAATATCATTAGGTTGGTATGCCTCATTACATGTGTACAATCAAACTACCTATATGCAACATTATATTGCTTTGGATATGAATATGATGTGTGAAATAATATGTGGACAGGGTGTGCTTAATGTAGTATAGATAGGCATTTCTTCGTGTTATTAATAGATAGATAGTTATTAATGCCAATGTATCAGATATTATCCTGAGAAAAGAGACCTTATTGTATGGTTCTTGTTTCCCAGATATTAAAATTTTAGTCAAATCTTTAAAAAATGATTTTTTTTTATTACGTTTTCATGAAAATCAGATATTAAATGCATGACTATATTTCAATATTTCATCAGATTCATGTTTCTATTTAAGCATAATCTTAAAACAACAATATTTTAAGTTAGAAAATCTTACTCAAAGTTAATAAGTCCATATGGAAAATAAGGTCTTATTGCTCAGATAATGTGACATATGCAATTGGGTTTTTGAAAAAAAAAAATTTTTATCATTAATGGAAAGATCATATACACATTTTATAACAAAACTATTTTTAGTTTTTTTTTTTTGCTTTAATTAAAAAGTTATATTTAATTACAAATAAATTTTTAAATCCAGTACCGAAAACACGCGGACAGTTCCCGAACAAACCCGAGCGCGTGTGACGTCACAATGTTAATTTCTACTCATTGTAGCACACAGCTGATACAGTATTTTGACTATTAATCGATTAAATCTTGTTATTATCGTCAATATATTAATAAATATATCGAAAATGTCTAACCTTAAAAGTTATCGTGCTTGCTTCGTACCATTATGTACGAATACTACAAAAACAACTCCTGAAAAAATGTTTTTAAATGTTCCACAAAATGTTAAACGTCGAAATAAATGGTTCCAAGCAGTGCGACGACCTAATTCCAAAACAACATCAAATTATATTTAATGACGAATAAATCATTTAATATTTTAATTTACAATATTATTTTTTTATAAACTTACCTTGATGCTTTAGCACCTCGAACTTCAGCTGAATTAAACTGAATATCATTTTTAAGAAAATCTGTTATCATAAATATATCCACATCAGGTATATTATCGGAATTAGCCTTTATAAATCCTTTATCACACATAACTAAATAAAAGTAGTTAATATAAATAATTTTTTAAACTAAATGTCGGATATTTGTCGTCAATTTACATGTAGAAGCCTGTGATACTGTACTATCGAGAAATCCTTTTAACATTATGACGTCACAAACATGGCGACCAATCGTAGCGCGTTTGTAGTCACGTGATTCTTTTTAAAATTTTATCAATTTTAAATTGTTTATAATAAATTAAATAAACATTTTTTAAGAGTATTTCGCATCGATTATTAATATAATTTATGATAAAGTTTTAAAATACATAAAAAAAATTGAAATTTTTTTTTTTTCAAATACTCAATTTATTTATATATATATTAACATGTTTGAACATCCTTAGAAAGGAATAATTATAGTATTATGAAACTAAAGCATCAATAATTGTAAGACAAATAAATATATACATACAGGTATACATATATATAAATACAGGTAAATTGTATACAATTAGTTATGAAAGGAATAAAGTAACTTAATTATATACTAGAAAAGAAAATTTTATATCAAATTTAGCATTTTAGTCATTTATTAAAGAAATAGAATAAATTATATACAACTTAAAGTTTTAAATATTATGTATTTTATTTTTATATTATTATAAAAATATTACTGGTGTTCATGTATAGAGATTTGAAAAATAATTATAATTTTAATTAATAACTAATACATTTTATACAATATTTTGATATAACTATATGAAAAGTGGAGTGTAGGCTTTCTCGGCCAGTGTCCATATTAATTGAATCTTCTGGGCTACTTGTCTAGTCTCTCGAGGGTCTCAGTTAGAAGCCGAAGATATAACATCTCTCCGAAAGTGAACGCAGTTGCGACTGAAGATGTCAACCGCAGTTGTTGACGAAACGTTTGGAAGAAAGAGAAGAGATTCCAGAAGACTTCGGCCAAATAGCCCAGAAGATTATTAAATCTTCTGGGTAAAATATGGGTAAACATATATAAAATATGGGTAATACTTTTCCTAATATTATGGGTAATATTAATATATAAAATATGGGTAATAGTATTACCCATATTTTATATATGGTATATACTGTTGGTATTTTATGAACACTCCAGAGAACATGTATGTACCTAAACTCCAGCCACTGAGAGCATGTGTTCCTGATGTCTGTCAGTTAGTCATGACTAGTGATGGGCAATAAGTAACACTATTATTTACTTTTTCAACTGACTCTTTTCAAGAAAAGAGTAACATAAGTTTCAATACTCATCTTTCAATTCATCTCTTGTGACTTTTCCGCAAGCTTCTTTTAATAGGGTCATCATCTTTTTTGTATCAAATGGAGGATAAGTATTACTGTGGCATACTGCGTAACCTTTGATTTGAGCCCAGATTAGCTTCATCGCATTATACTGGCAATGATATGGAGGAATTCCGAGAACGCGATGACTGTATTCCAGTGCCAGTTCATCTATTTCATATCGTACATTTGCCTGCTTATTGTCTTTAACTAATTTGATCAGTTCTGCTTTTATCATCTGCATATTTGCGTCAATACCGTTTCTTTGTAGTCAAGCCACCAATTGTTCTTTTCTATTGGCTTGGGTAGGTGCTTTCTGTATTTGCACTGAATGATAAGGGGCAATATCCATGAATATTACAGAAGGCTCTAGCAGGCTGGGCAACAGCACATTCTGGAACCACTCTTTGAATTTAGCGGCATTCATTTCTTCGTGGTAGTCAGTAGTGGTTTTTTATTCAAATGCCAGTAAGCCGTTCTCGTAAGTAACCGTATTTTGCAGAACCAGCGTGGCATATTATCAGTCAGGCTCCTTTACCCATTGGTACTTTCGACGTCGACGCTGTGTATCATCTGACCAAGAACGAGAAAGCGTGTGATTGGCGTCCAGCCATGTCTCATCAATGAAAATGAGATTATTCCAGTTATGGATTTTATTCGCTGCCCTTAAAAAAGATATTCTTTTTAAAATTATATCATATCCTTCTAAAAGAACTTTTCTTTTGTCTGTTTTTTTATATTGAAAACTTTATTATTTTATAAGCAGTTTTACTTCCCTTAAACAAATCAGCTGCTCTCAAAGATGCCAAAAGCATTATCCTGTTAAGGTATCCATTCCTTGAATAGTAACCATATACTCGTATATGATTCCTTATTGCATCGGCGTCAAAGGTATCAATATCTGTCACAGGTGAGAGACGCACTCTAGTACCCATTCTACAGGTATCAAGGGTCCATCATTTTGACTTTCACGCTCAAAGTAATCTTGCAGCTTGATAACTAGCTGACGGGTTTCACTTTTCAATGTTTGTCCATGTTTCGGCATTATTATGCACCGAAAGTACAACACAACACAATGCGAAACACAATCAAAGTACAATTTAACGCCGAGGTCAGTATAACAAGCAGGAACAGTCAATTAAACGAAAGCCGAGTCACAAGAAAATAACAGAATGAGAAACACTGGACAATGTAGTCTGTGACAACTGTTTTAGCCACAAAATGGCGGCCCATTACGCCATTTGGGGTTGCTATTTGTTACCAGAAATAAAAAAGTAGCTACTCATATTAGGCTATGTGCCTTTACGCGTTCAGTTTGGGTGCAGCTTTATAATATTATTAACTTTATTAGTACATTCTATTATTATCAAATTATTAGAAAGAAAGTCGTATTATTTTATAGTATAATGACAGATAAGACAGATAATGGTACGATTGCCTAGTATTTTTGGCACATCACTACAAAAATAAACAATTGACATACCCTCGTAACAGTGCAGTATGGATTTAACAAAATATTGTATTCTTATTTATTTAACATTACATTTAGTGCAAAATTATAACATTTATTGTAAGTTGACATAATGATATAGTTTTTAATGATATTATTCCTTAGTAGAGCAAATAAACGAAAATAATATTTTTATCGTAAATTCTTCACCACTTCAAAGTTATATCGTCCATTCTCTCACGACATGTCAGGAACGCATTCTCTCAGCGGTCAGACAGTATCTAACTAATGAAAACATGTTTTTATCATAGTTTATTTAACAAAACATCTGCTATAGTGTTGGATGTAAATTACACTGTATCATTGAACAGTGTGGGAGTATGGACATAATAATGAACAAGGTTTGATCACAAATTAGGAATGATCTAATAAATCGAAGTAGACACTGTACCTGAGGCTGTTCTCGACTATTTGCTGCATAGAAGCTATTTTACCAGAGTCCATCTTGGACTCCTTGCCTCTGGCAGGGTCCGCACTAAGGCCAGCGCGGCTCGATGGTCCCGGATTGCTGCTTGCACTGGCGATACTTTCTTTATCGTAAGACGCAGTTTGCGTATGTTTTGGATGATTGACATTTTCCCGATGAAGTTTCGCGTCATCCACTAATTCTCTTTCGGTTTTAACATTTTTTGCACCATCGTTAGCAGCCCAAGGTTGAAATGGAGTCGCGCTATCCATTCTAACCCAGGCAGGTCATAAAAACAATATTATTCAATTTCATATTGCAACTTTTTCTTATCTGAAATTAATAAATGCGTAACAAAACTCCATTTTCTTGACATTTGATCAGCTGTGCGGTGAGGTGGAGTGAAGGGGTTTCATACTTTTTATAATAAATGGTAGGTATGGAAATATGCTCTTTCATCCATTTTATCAAGACATAAAGAGAAAAATATAAACAGGTTATAACAGTTGTCAACATTCATTACGAAAGCCATAAAAAAAAAATCTATCTATAATATTATAATCTTTCCTCAACCACCAGACACCGACTCTACCTAACTAATATTATAGTTAGGTAGAGTCGGTGTCTGGTGGTTGAGGAAATGGATGCTGATTGCTATATTGTTAACGTGAATACACAAAAGTCAAAAGCAAGCTCCTTTAGTTTTTCAAAAATACCAATAGCAACTAATGTGTTTAGAGATTTATGAGCCTATTCAACGACGTATAAATTAGCCGTATAGACCATCGATGAACCAAAATACGGAGATGTAGCATTGGGGCCCTTATAAAGGTGAGTGGAACTAAAAGGGCCTCCTTTTAGTTTAGCCTGTCGCTTAACGATGCGGCCTTCAGCCAACACTTTTACCAGATATCGATATGTGCTTGGGCGATACTCAGCAACTCGTGATCCCGCGGTACCCTCCCAAAGCAGAGGTCCGTTCCTTCCGCCGAGGAGGTCTTAGGCTCGTTGTTGCATATACTTTTTGCTTCTGGCTAAATGCCTTCTGCATTCACCCCAAGACAATACGTGTACGGTGACTTGAAAGGCCAACTAGTGACTTTAGTGTATTTTAAATTTATATTATCTAATGATATATTTTTACTTTGGAGAGATAAATAAATTTATTCCAAGTTTTCAATTAGATGCGTAATAAAAATAATATGTCTGAGTTTATTAATTCGGTTGTTTCGGTCTTTGTCAATGTCAAATGAACGTACCTAAAAACAAACGAAGTAAACCGAGGCAATTAATATGTTAAACTTTTAACTTCGCTTATAGTACAATAGACATATTTTTTCAACCAAGCAGCTGAGCACTATAAAAATAATAGAAGTGAAGTGAACATTAGATTTGGTATAGTGAATTTTATTTATTTCTAGGATAAGATAATCATAATTAAAATCACTTGTCACTTTCTGTTAAAATCGTAGTTGAGAGAAGTTTATTGCACAAGAATCTTGTGTGCACGAATAAACTAAAATTCCAATTTGTTTTTGGAATTATTTTTTCTCTAAGAATTTATGGTTGGACTTTTTGGTGAGAACTCGAAAAGTGAAGTTGAGTTTTATTATAAGGGTGCAACAAAAGAGTTAACAAATTATGAGGGCGCCACTGTCGTTTAGGTGGAAACACGTATAATTTTCTTTCCTTCCAAAACGATTCTTTTATCGGTAGGGGAACCCGGGGTAGAACGGGGTACCGGGGCGGAACGGGAAAGAGGTGTTGTGCTCGCTACAGGCAACAGAGATGCGTGACCATCGCGCACAACGTTCGGTCCGCTGTGCTGCGCTATACGGAGTGGCCGCTGTCAGTGTGAGAGTGCGCTTAGTTTGGATTTTATCGAAGGTCGACGAAAAAGCTTGCAAGTTTTAATTTTGCTATGCAATACCAAGGTAATTACACTATACACTATTCTTTGTTCGGATATTAACATTACATGTTTGTTTAAACATACTTTTGACTAACTAAACGTCTAGTGATAACTCAAGTCCAATAAATATAACCGGTCATAACACTCGTGTTTACGTGAACGGTGCGTCGGGGCACAATGGGTGGGGCACAATGGGGTATACCCCGTTCCGCCCCTTAAATATTTGTACTTCTCATATAAATACGCATTTTTATTTCATCTGCAGATGGTGCGTTCATATATAAGAAAAACTAGCCGACAGTCCTGTCCTGGTCTACATTGCTAATCCCGTTGCCAAAAGTGAAAGCTGGAATGAAAAGAGTTACAAGAAAGGGTGGAAAAACGGCAATCCTGACCGCTTCACCTTACAAGACTGAATTAGAAGAATCTATTAAAAAGACACAAAATATCAATAAAGCGAAAGTAGAAAAAAATAAACAAGACTGACGTTAAAAGGTAAAGAAGACATACCTGAAGGAATGAAAGCTAAGCCAAAGAAACAAAAAAGAATCAGAACTACACCTGAAGAACACTCAGAAGACGTAGAAAATTTTAAACAAAAACAAAGATGAAACAAGAAGAAAGAAACAAAAAAGAATCGGAACTGAATCTGAAGAAAGCTCGGAAGATGAAGACGCGATCTGCTTGTATTGCCATGATTTATACTCCAAGTCCAATGAAGGCTAGTGGTCTTATAGCATTTGTAATAAATGGGCACATTTGGCGTGTGCTGGTCTAAATAGTGACGACGATGACAGTGTTCTCATCTGTGAACTATGCCAATAATTAGTACCCCATCGTGCCCCGGGTTCATTTCCCATTGTACCCCGGGGGGTGGGGCAGAATGAGAAATTTCCCTTTATTTTTCAAACAATATTTTTTCAAAGTGATCATTAATTTAGATAAGTTTAGCTTTAATTTCCTTGTAGAGAAAGAAGTAAATAAACCTACAAATTGCCAAATAATGGTGCTGTTTCATTCAAACTCTCACAAATTGTGACCAAAGCTTAGCTACCCCGTTCCACCCCGGGTTCCCCTACTTACGGATTTAAGTAGAACAAAATCTAAATGAGCTCTTAAGTATCAAATCACTTTACTGAACGACTCCTGACTTATTTCGGCGGCACTGAATTTTGACAGGATACATTGTAGACTTTGAAATTGTTAATTTCGAGGAAAACTAGTCACTGGCACAATGTGCTAATTGAATCATGGCCATAGATGAAAAGAAAACAACGGAATATCATTTCATAGGATTCCATTGACGATTGTTTTATTTGTTGTAATTTGACTAATATGTAGTATTTGCCGATCTTCAATCATACTTGAAATTGTAAATGTGCTGTTGATTATATAGCGTCTGCAACAACACCTACTTGTACCTGTCACATCTTATGTAGCTTCACTATCTGGGTATTTATTGATAATAATTTACTCAGAAACTTTCATACATTTTTTGAAAATTGTCACTGCTTAGAATTCCTTTCATATCATTGTTTTCATTAAAGTGTTTAGCTTTATTTTGTTCATTATCAGTACCTACCGAGATGCTTATTATTGGTTACATGCTTATTACTTATTGTTGATCCCATTTTCATGATAACATTAATAGATGATATTGTTTAGTACAAAGATCTAATTATAGTGGTCCCTCATCCTAATTAACACCCAAAATTAGAGGTAAATATTACTAACTGCATTAAAATGCTTCCTTCATTATCCTTCTTCAATTCTTCATTATCCTTCTTCAATTGTACACATACCATCATCAGATTCATTATTTAATCCTAGATATTTTAGGGGAATATTATATTTCCTTTGTTATCTGTATATTTCTAGTGAGTCATAGTAACCAAGCTTTCTGAGTTCTAGGTTTATTTTACAAATATTCCATTTGCTTACTTCTAATAAGTTGCCTAGAGGATTGCGTTGCAGTGGACGATATCAACAACAGGTTGGTAGAAACTGTCCATACGGTGGGGTCTAAATTCTTGAGACACCGTCGAAGAGATGGACCCCAAAAGCTCACCGACCACACCCTCGACCTCTTGGCGGAACGACGTTCGATGGCACTGCAGACTCCTGATGACGCGGAAGCATATCGGCTGCTCAATAGACGGATTCACCAGTCCTTGCGACACGACATCCGTCTCTTTAATACTAATCGTATTAAGGAGACGATAGAGCGGAATAAAGGCTCCAAAGTGTTCGCAAGAGACTTATCTATTGGGCAGAGCCAGTTGACGAAGCTGAAGAGGGAGGACGGCAGTGTCACTTCCGACAAACAAGAGGTACTGAGGGAGATCGAGGAGTTCTATGGACAGCTGTATACCTCGGTCGCTAAACCTGTTGGCAACTTGGCCAAAGACCCAAGAGCCAAGTTGACCCGACACTATACCGAAGATATCCCGGACATCAGCCTGTACGAGATTAGGATGGCCCTCAAACAGCTTAGAAACAACAAGGCGCCGGGCGAAGACGGAATCACTTCAGAGCTTCTGAAAGCGGGTGGAACACCGGTACTGAAAGTCCTTCAGAAGCTCTTTAATTCCGTCTTGCTCGAAGGTATTACGCCGGAGGCATGGAACAGAAGCGTGGTGGTGCTCTTCTTCAAGAAAGGCGACAAGACCTTGTTGAAGAACTATAGGCCCTCGCTTCTGAGCCATGTTTATAAGCTGTTTTCGAGGGTTATCACGAATCGTCTCGAGCGCAGGTTTGATGACTTCCAGCCTCCCGAACAAGCCGGTTTCCGAAAAGGCTATAGTACCATAGACCACATCCATACGCTGCGGCAAGTTATACAGAAGACCGAGGAGTATAACTTGCCATTATGCTTAGCGTTTGTGGACTATGAGAAAGCCTTTGATTCGATCGAGACTTGGGCAGTGCTACAGTCCCTCCAGCGGTGCCATATTGACTATCGGTATATCGAAGTGTTGAAGTGTTTGTATAACAACGCCACCATGTCAGTCCGAGTACAGGAAGGGAGCACGGAGCCGATTCCATTGCAGAGGGGTGTGAGACAAGGAGATGTCATCTCTCCGAAGCTCTTCACCAATGCGATAGAAGACGCTTTCAAGCTCCTGGAATGGAAAGGACTCGGCATCAACGTTGATGGCGAATACATCACTCACCTTCGATTTGCCGACGATATCGTGGTCATGGCAGAATCGCTGGAGGATCTTAGCACAATGCTCGGAGACCTCAATCGAGTTTCCCAACAGGTGGGCCTTAAAATGAACATGGACAAGACGAAAATCATGTCGAATGTCCATGTCGTGCCCACCCCAGTTTCAGTTGGGAGCTCGATTCTCGAAGTTGTTGACGAGTACGTCTACCTAGGCCAAACGGTCCAACTAGGTAGGTCCAACTTCGAGAAAGAGGTCAATCGACGAATCCAACTCGGCTGGGCAGCGTTCGGGAAGCTACGCAGCGTCTTCTCGTCCAAAATACCTCAGTGCTTGAAGACGAAGGTCTTCGACCAGTGTGTGTTGCCGGTGATGACCTACGGCACCGAGACGTGGTCTCTGACTATGGGCCTCATAAATAAGCTCACTGTCGCACAGCGAGCTATGGAGAGGGCTATGCTCGGGGTTTCCCTACGTGATCGAATCAGGAATGAGGAGATCCGTAGACGAACTAAAGTCACCGACATAGCCTCTCGGGTTAGCAAGCTGAAGTGGCAGTGGGCAGGGCACATAGCTCGAAGAACCGATGGCCGATGGGGCAGAAGGGTTCTCGAATGGAGACCACGTACCGGCGGACGAAGCCGAGGACGTCCATCTGCTAGATGGACAGACGACCTCATAAAGGTTGCGGGCACCCGCTGGATACAGGTCGCTGCCGATAGGTCTAAATGGCGGACAATGGGGGAGGCCTATGTCCAGCAGTGGACGTCTAAGGGCTGAGAAGAAGAAGAAGAAGAAGAATAAGTTGGTAACACAATACCATTTGGTAACTCTTGCATCTGTAGAATCGCTTGTTGTATTAACAGTGAAAGGGAACAAAAATGTTACATTTAATGTGCTGTTTTGTTTGGGCACCATAGATTTCAAGCTTGCTTTGTGTATATTTCTTTATTACATTACCAACACTTGTCACATAATATATTTTGTGAAATAACTGGAATATATTGTTTTCTTTCAGCTTAAAAGATGGCGGATGACATTGATATTGAAGAACATGATGTAATGGACAATCCTGTCGTTAGACGTATATTTCCAGATATTACAGTAATAAAAAAAGAAATTGAAGATTACTTTCAAGAAGGTAAGTAGCAAGTGGAAAGGATGAAATAAGTAAAATTATCAAAAGTAACTTATCAGAAGTATCTAGGTATTCCATTAGTAAACCTATTCTAGATTAACGAAATTTTAACTTACATTGCGTTAAAGTATATTTTAAATGAACATTCATTTAAAATATACTTACTGCCTAAAATAATCACATAAAAAATAGATCACAAACTACTATAATTTGTTTCAGAGTCTCACATAAATCATAGTAAAAAAGAAATTAATGCTCAGAAATCAGCTGAAATAGTACTCGACTTTCAGAACCCCGATAGTACTACTGAGGACACAATTACAAATGATTATTCAAAAGAAAAAAGAAATTATAGAAAAGAGGATTTAATAACTAAAACAAGTAATGAAACAAAAGGTGTATTCCCTGTAAATGCAAGATGGGTTGAAAGTTCATCTAACAATGAAGTGTTTCATAATGCTAACTTAATCCTGGGATCTGACAATACCACCATGAATCCTGCAAAACAAAGAGTAATTGAAACAAAAAAACTTACTAACAGTAAAATTATCCTTGGGTCAAAACCAAATACATCCTTGGATCATACACAATATTGTGAAGGCAATATAAAATCTTACGAAGTAAAGATTGTACTTGAAGATTATAGTTTTTATATAAAAAAGAGCAAACGATTCTGTAGAAAATGTCTTATTTTATTTTCTAAAAAGTTTGATTTGGATGATCATAACAAAAAAATACATTCTAGTAATGCAGTAAAAAATCATCCTGTGAATGACTATAAAACTACAAACAATAAAAGAAGTTTTATAAAACAGAAGTGTAATATTTGTAATTCTTTGATTAGTTCACGGTCAAATCTGATAAGACATATGAAAAATATTCATGCCATGAAAATGAAGAGACAGGGGAGAAAGAAAAAAGATTTGTCTTCCGTGAAAAAAGATGACAACTCATCTAGGTGCTTAACATCTAAAAATACCTGCTTTCATTGTAGTAAAATATTTTCAAACCAACAATCTCTGATAGAACATATTTATGAAATATTACAAACAAAAAACAATACCCTAAATAAAAATACAGATGAAAATATTATATGTCAGAAATTATTTAAATATACGAGGCAGTTTGGAGAACAGGTAGAAAATAGAAATAGAGCATTGATTCAAAAGGATCAAAGTGACATAACACATTTAGAATTAGAAAGTAATGATGAAAAATTGGATCCTAAAATCGGAAAAAGTATAAAAGTGTATATATGCAGAATTTGCCTCCATTATTTTAAGAATGTCAAAGTATATATTCAACATATGAAAAGGAAGCATAATGTTTTTAAAATTATCAAACCAAAGATGGTTTCATTCAATCCCAATTGCAGATATTGCTCTTTCAAGTCTGATACATTGAAATCATACAATCATCATTTGAACAAGTTTCACAGTAAGCAGATGAAACATACTATGAAAACATATACAAAAAGAAATGAAACAGGAATTGTAGGTGAAATTGAAGAGCCTTCCCCAGCGATGAAACTTAACAAACAGACTAAAAATGCAAGCCAGTCGTCAGATATTAATGATGCATTTAATGTAGACAAAAACTCATTTACTTTGGTATCAGTTCTTTTTAAATGCAATAAGTGTGATGTTCATTTTTTATCTGCAAAAGATACAGTTGGTCATTTAGATCATATGGAATTACTGGTGAACTGGAAATGTTTAAAATGTCGCAGAATATTTAAAGAAAAGGACAAGAAATTGCATGAGCAGCAACATTTCTTTTCTCATACATTCACAGTATATGATATATGTCAATCCGATTATCGTCAGTTATTATACAGCTGTCCAAAGTGTGCTATACATTTTATAGAAGAAGATTTTAAATCTCATTTTTCAGTATGTGGGACTGAAACACCAAATGCAAAGCTATGCAAAAATTGCGACATTTTAATAGACGGTAAAAAAATTAATTTACATAAAGAGAATCATTCGAAAGTTAAGAAGTTTATCATTATCGAGCCCGACGGTTTACTCGACGATAAAAATAATGGTCTTAAAAAAAACGATAACAAAGGCTGTAAGAAATTGAAAAGGAAAATAACTGAAAATGTTAATGCAGTAAGTGTAACCAAAAGAGTTTGTAAAAGGGCTTTCATTGAGTACATTTACTGTGACACATGTAAGTGTTTTATAACACAATATCACAATGATGTACACATTAATTCACATTGTGCGCATTTAGTGAAGTATGTTTGTAATCTTTGTGGATTGTTATTTACTAATAAATCCATAAACACACACAGGATGGTTCATAAACGACATAAAGGTCTAAAGTTAAAAGAATTTGCATTCACTGATTTAAAAAGTGGGAAAGGTATTCCTCCTCCAATACCTGAATATCCAAATTGTAAAATATGCGGAATACATTTTGTTTCTAAAAATGCTAGAGATCGTCATTTATGTACAGAAAGTGAAGATGAATATTTAACTTGCCATATTTGTCAGGTAAAATTTTCAGAAGCAGCTTTTAAATTGCATATGCCTTTTCATTTCTATTCATTGAAGAATATGTCTGATTTGTTAAATATTAACTCTCACGAAGTTAAGTCATCTAACATAGAAGAATCCACTTCGTTAAAATCTCTGGAAGTAACATTACCAGCACATGAACCTTCGGATGTCCTCAATATTATTTACTGTTGCAAGAGTTGCACGACTGCTGTTCATACGTACAGTAAAGTAGTAGAACATTGTCAAGCACATTATAATAAGGCAAATGAATCTCCTACAAAGATATGCAAGATATGTAATTTTAATATCGAAAATACTATGTATGGAATTCACCAAGAACGACATTCATACAAAAAAACTATAAAATTGCTTAAATTCGATATTTTCTATTTTGCTCTGGAAAATGAGGCCTGGATAAAACATTTGTTTGGTGGCTTACCTGAGGAACAAAAAGATGCAATTCTTAATGAATCAATATACAGACATGGACATAAAATGAAAATGGAGATTATTCAAGAAGGACCATCTGACTTGACCTTATATAGGTGTGACAAATGTCGCTGTTTTATTGATCCTTTTATGTTATATGAGCATACAGTAAGCAATTGTATAGAAAAAAAAATAAGGAAGCATACTTGTACAATTTGCGGCTTACCTTTTATATCATGTACATATAGAGAGCAACATGAAAAAATTCATAAACGCCCTAATATTATCGAAAAATGTTACAGAATAGTAAATTTTAACAAAGAACAAGATAAAGAGTTTAATAAGGTGCTTTCTTCGCGCAATATGTATGTTTTATACCAATGTAGGCATTGTGAAGGTGTCATTGATAAGACCAAACTTAAATCTCATCAATGCAATATCAGTGACTTGAACAAATGTCCACATTGTGGACTTTTGTTATATAGTGATCAATACGATTCTCACGTTTCAAAGCATACAAACTTTAATAGTTTCACTTCAGAAAACATGAAAGTCGTGTTATTAGGAGAGAAAGGGAGAAACCTCTCATTGTCAGATGAAACGATTACAAGCTCCTTTAATGGTATCATCTGTGATTACACATTTTACAAATGTACAAAATGCCAATTGTGCGTAAAAAATATACAAAAACATACTTGTGCTTATAGTTCTAACTCGGTTAAACAAAGTTGTCCAACATGCAATTTATACTTTTTTAGAATGAATTATCATCTTAAATTGCACGACAACGACCCACATTTCATAAGAGAAAATATGAGAATTATTCCATTTTCTTTAACAGAGACTAAAAAGACTGAGGAAGAAAATAATGTTATAGATAAAACTGGTAGTTCTAACATGCTAAATGAAACAGGTGACATTCCAGATGTTGATAAACAAAATTATGAAGATGCGTCTGGTAAACTGAATTCAAAGAAAAGCAATGACGTTGCATCAATGATAGCTACAATATACAAATGCACCTGTGGCCTTCACTTTTTAAATGAAGAAACTCTATCTACTCATTTCAAGCAATGTACTTCGGGAAGGTTTTCTAAACAGGTTTGCTCAAAATGCGATCTTCTTTTTACGCCAAATATATTGTTTAGTCATTTATTGATACATCATGGAAATAAGAAGCACACATATAAATTTAATATAATTGAAATGTCAAAAGAAAAAAATGATGAATAACACTGGACCAAGGGCGTAATCAGTAAATATTTTATTGTCTTGATTTTGTATCTTGACAAGAAAATAGTTTTATCGCTATAAAAATATATATATTTTTATTTCATTATAACTATCGTTTAGTCGCGGTTTCGTTCGCTTAAAACTGAACTGTCTTACACTCTATTTCCTAAACAGTTTAAGTGTTTACTGGTGCCAGTTTATGTAGATGACTTTATTATGTACTACATCTCCATCGACCCATACATAGGTAATGTACACGTTTCCATGATCCTGGTTAGAGAATTTTGATAACATGGTAACTTGATGTTGTTGCACTAAGCTCAGTACTAAAAAGTAGCTAAAACTTTGAAAAGTAATTTGTACAAGTACTAGCCTACCTTGACAAGATCACAATACAGTAACTCATAAAATTCTTTGACATAGCGTTAACTTTAGACTTAGAACGTTAGAATGTTCGCCAACGTACATACATATTTACTCCCTAATACATACAAACTTGTAATACATAGGTACATACTCTAATATATTTTCTATTATAAAGAAATGTATTTTTGTTTCGCGTATTATCAGATACGGTGATGTGCCTTATTTTTATTATAATAAGTAACCTTTGAATGGCGACCAACACTTAAGACTCTTTTGATTTTATCGATATTGATAGTAAACACTATCCTCGTACGAAGAACTTTCCGGCCTCTGTTCACATGGATCCACAATCGGCCTCTACCGGTGGATCAATGGATAATTTTTCCTCCTCTTCAATCCACAGTTGCATTCATGGTTAATTATTTTTCTTATATAAAGGTGGGTCCGTGGATAATTCTTTTTCCTCTTCGATCCACAGATGTTGTTACACTTACAATTTACTATTCTATATTTCAAAATAAGTTGAATTAATTTTGATGAAATTTTATTTGAAGTCGTAGTTTAATTACACAAATATATAGAATAAGTTTATCGAAAATAACTTGGATTCTGTACCCTATAACATGGCTACGAAAAATAATACTATTTAGTGCTCGATTATTTAGGTAAAAATACAAGTAAGAGTTGTTGTTTCAGTTTTTTAAAGTTGTTGTTAGTGATAAATTGCATTTTTGTTGTTTTAAATACAACTACTAACTATTTCATTACTTTCGCCGCCTTTACAAATGCGTGGTTTGTAGTGGCGTCTTTCCGTTATGCTACGATATGGGGTTCTTCAAGAGAGCTGTGAATAGGATTGTACGAGGCGGCGGCGGTTCTTTACTGGAGGTAGTAAAGTAAATAATTTAATGGGTTTATTTAAATAGTATAATTAAAATGGTTAAATCAAATAAAAAAATAGAATTGTAACTTGAGTAAGATTAATTTAAGTAATTAACTTAATGTTAAACTTTTATTAAAAGTTTTTTTAATACTTTGAGTACATACTTATCCTCTTTTATTTTTGTCTTGCAGTTAGAAACTCCGGTCAGTTTAGAGCGTGTAGAGCGATTTTTGTTTTTAGAAAACAATAAATCCTGGGGTTTCTGGGATTGATAAACTGTATTATTTAGGTAGTAATTGTATACTTAAGTCTGATTGTTATCTTTGTATGTATATTATTACTACGACATGGGGTTCTTCAAGAAAGCTGTGAATAGGATTTTGCAAGGTCGGCGGCGCGCCCGCATACCCCCTGGTGTTGCAGGTGTCCATGGGCGGCGGTAACACTTACCATCAAGACCGCTTGCTCGTCCGCCCTCTTCTCTATAAAAAAAAAAAAATATATACAGTTTCACGAGTTTATTGAAATGATCCGTATTAGTAGAAAATTTTGAAATATCGATAAAATGCAATAGTTAAATTATATTTAATATTTTTCAACAACAACATTGTGAATATTGTCTATGTCTAAAAACTTTTCCTTTTCTCAAATAAACAATAAAATAAACATTTTAGACAAACCAAATGCAAAAAATATACAATATAAGAAATCCTGTCTGTTATTGACGCCATACATGAAAAAAGCACTTAAGAATACCTACATAGACAAAAAAATAGTAGTTTGGGATCGTTTACTGTTTATTAATTTACTAGCTTTTGCCCTTGACTCCCTATACCGTAAACTCCGACTCCGTAAACTACACATAAATACACTTTAATAATAATACACTACAAAAAGTGTATTATTCCAGGCCTCCGCTTGCGGGCTCTAAAATCGGATTAGAGTATAATTTTCTTCTATATATTTTAAGTAATTCTGTAAATTTTCCTTTTCTAATACATAATGAATTTTAATTGAATTGAGAATATATTTTTCGGCGTTTCGGATAGACATCAGAACTGTAGCGGAACTTTCCGTAGGTCACTCGTTTGACAATAATGAACTCTATTCTCCACATGTGAGAGCTAATTATCGCGTAAATTTCTAAACTTTATACAAACCTAAAACACCACAGGAATCCATTATAAAAGTCGAGATGGGCATTTACGACAGCGCTGGCGGCGGACGCGATGTGTTCCTCACAGCTGCTTATAACTTTACTGTTGATACCACCTACAAGTGTTGAAGCTGAACGAGCCTTTTCTTCCGCCGGCTATTTTTGTAATAGACTAAGAAGTTCTTTAGGTGATAAAACACCTAAACTGATAAAACATACAAAGCCTTGTTCATTTATGAGATCACATTTCCAAGAACAGAAAATAATTAACATTCAATTAATAGCGGCCTTTTACTGCATTCGGTGTCGAGACTGGGTCCGTGGTAGCGATGCTCGATATACATCGATGCATCGAAAACATCGATGTTTACTATCCAATATATCGGATCAATCCGATACATCGGATAGTTTGGTTATTTAACGATGCATCGATGTATTTTATTCGATGCATCGAATGACGCACGCATTTTTTTTTTATAATTCTCTAATAAAAGTAGGGGAACCCGGGGTGGAACGGGGTAGCTAAGCTTTGGTCACAATTTGTGAGAGTTTGAATGAAACAACACCATTATTTGGCAATTTGTAGGTTTATTTACTTCTTTCTCTACAAGGAAATTAAAGCTAAACTTATCTAAATTAATGATCACTTTGAAAAAATATTGTTTGAAAAATAAAGGGAAATTTTCATTCTGCCCCACCCCCCGGGGTACAATGGGAAATGAACCCGGGGCACGATGGGGTACTAATTATTGGCATAGTTCACAGATGAGAACACTGTCATCGTCGTCACTATCTAGACCAGCACACGCCAAATGTGCCCATTTTTTACAAATGCTACAAGACCACTAGCCTTCATTGGACTTGGAGTATAAATCATGGCAATACAAGCAGATCTCGTCTTCATCTTCCGAGCTTTCTTCAGATTCAGCTCCAATTCTTTTTTGTTTCTTTCTTCTTGTTTCTTCTTTGTTTTTGTTTAAAAATTTCTACGTCTTCTGAGTGTTCTTCAGGTTTAGTTCTTATTCTTTTTTGTTTCTTTGGCTTAGCTTTCATTCCTTCAGGTATGTCTTCTTTACCTTTTAACGTCAGTCTTGTTTATTTTTTTCTACTTTCGCTTTATTGATATTTTGTGTCTTTTTAATAGATTCTTCTAATTCGGTCTTGTAAGGTGAAGCGGTCAGGATTGCCGTTTTTCCACCCTTTCTTGTAACTCTTTTCATTCCAGCTTTCACTTTTGGCAACGGGATTAGCAATGTAGACCAGGACAGGACTGTCGGCTGGTTTTTCTTATATATGAACGCACCATCTGCAGATGAAATAAAAATGCGTATTTATATGAGAAGTACAAATATTTAAGGGGCGGAACGGGGTATACCCCATTGTGCCCCACCCATTGTGTCCCGACGCACCGTTCACGTAAACACGAGTGTTATGACCGGTTATATTTATTGGACTTGAGTTATCACTAGACGTTTAGTTAGTCAAAAGTATGTTTAAACAAACATGTAATGTTAATATCCGAACAAAGAATAGTGTATAGTGTAATTACCTTGGTATTGCATAGCAAAATTAAAATTTGCAAGCTTTTTCGTCGACCTTCGATAAAATCCAAACTAAGCGCACTCTCACACTGACAGCGGCCACTCCGTATAGCGCAGCACAGCGGACCGAACGTTGTGCGCGATGGTCACGCATCTCTGTCGCCTGTAGCGAGCACAACGCCTCTTTCCCGTTCCGCCCCGGTACCCCGTTCTACCCCGGGTTCCCCTACATGAGAAATTTATGCATTATTGTAATTCAATTTGGACTAGGCTGTATGTCTCTTTTCCTTTGCCAGTGTCTGATACGTCAGTTACAGTTTTCAGTTAGCACCTTATTTCTAGCGACAGTCCGCCAGCGCCATTTGAAAAATAACTGTTGGTTCATTGCAGTTAGTTGGTGTTATTTTCTATTTATTGTTAATATATAAAAGTAATAACGACGATTCTTAGTGTATTACTATTTATTATAGGTACGAGTTGTTAGGCTAATGTGTAATACAGGTAAGTTTATATTGATTGATAATATTAGCAGTTTTCTTTTGCGTAGGTTGGTTATGTAATGTTTTGGTTTCGATTTCAACTAAATTTGACACGAATGATGTGAATTATCTTATTTTAATAATTATTGAAATGATTTCGAAAAGGCACAAGCAGTATTAGAGTATTTTAAGATTTTCTTAATTCACTGTTTATTGCGATATCCATTGATAGTGATGGGACACATATTTTTATTTTTGTATCGACATCGATGTCTCGATTCCATTTTGTTAAAAAAGTATTTATTAAATTGTCAAATATCATTTTTGTTTCAGAGTTATTTTACTATGGCACCTAAAAAAAAAAGTAAGGTTTGGAATTATTTTGAGAAAATTGATGATAAAATTGCTAAGTGTAAACTATGTCAAAAAATGTACGAACGGCAGGAAACACTACCAATTTAATGGGGCACATAAAGAACATCCACAAAAGTGTTCATTTAGAATTAATAAAAACTAATAATGTGCAGAAAAAATTTGATTCAAACCCAAGTAGTACATCAACAATGGAAGTGGAGAAATTTATTGAATGTGTCAGCACCACCAGCCTAAATCTAAAGCCATCTACATCAATTGGCGCACCAGCGCCTCCAGCAGATCAAACTATCGACAATGATTGCGACACGGAGCTATCTTCAAAGTCTCATAAGGTTCAAAGGTCAATAAAGGATACTTTTGAAGAAATTTACTCATATACTTCTACTACTGGTGACAAAGCAAGAAAAATCAACAATGCTATTTTGTATATGATATGTAAGGACAATCAGCCTTTTTCCTTGGTAGAGAATCAAGGTTTCAAAAATTTGCTTAAAGTTACTGCTCCTCATTATAAAATACCCAGCAGAGCTACTGTGACACGGTGGCTTGATGACAAGTATGATGTCTTGTCAAAATTATTGAAAACAAAACTTTCCAATATTGAACATCTCACTTTAACTAGTGATATTTGGTCGGACATGCAGATGCGCAGCTTTTTGGGTGTCACAGCTCATTTTGGTATAGGCACGGAGTTCCAATCAGTGACATTGGGAGTTTATCAGCTCCGTGAAAGACACACATCGGAATATATAGCACAAATGCTGATTAAAACCTGCGACGATTGGGAATTTGACACTGACAAAGTCTCTGCAGTTGTTACTGATAATGCTGCGAATATGGTGAAAGCTGTGGAAATAGCATTTGGACAGAAGAAACATATCCCTTGTTTTGCTCATACACTGAATTTAGTTGCTCAAAATATTCTGCAAATTCCTGAATTGCAAAATATTCTATCGAAAATAAAGACCGTCGTTGCCTTCTTTAAACAAAGCTGTGTGGCAAGCGATAAATTGCGAAAGTCAGTGAGCGCTGAAACAAAGTTAATACAAGACGTGCCAACACGTTGGAATAGCACGTATTATATGATTCAAAGATTTTTGGAGCTTAAAAATGCTGTGAGTGATATATTGATTTGCCATAAAACAGCACCTTCAATGTTGACTGGTTTCGAATTAAACATAGCGTCATCGCTTCTTTACATACTACGTCCACTTGAAGCTGCAACTAAAGAAATATCTGGCGATAAATATTGTACCAGCAGTAAAGTAATCCCTTTAGTGCACTGCATGCTTTCAAAACTCAAATCGCTTACGATTGATGAACCATTAGTCTCGGAAGTACATAAACTCATTCTGAAAGAGATCAGCAAACGGATGGGCGCTATTGAACAAGTTCCGTCTTTAGCTATCGCGACCTTATTGGACCCTCGGTTCAAAAAACTACATTTTGAAAACCCTATAGCTTGTGCAAATGCTGTTCAAAAGATCAAAGATATGATGAGGAGGGATTTCCTGAATGAAAATCGTACAGAATCTGATTCGGATAGTTCGGACAAAACATCGAATGATTTCAGTCTTTGGAGCGATCATCACAAACTAGTTCACCGAAACTGGAAGTCAAACAGGAGTGAAGAAAGTGTTTCTGATGAGTTGTCTGTCTATTTGAGAACACCGGTTGGTCGTCTCAATGAAAATCCATTAGAAGTATGGTCAGATTATAAACAACAGTTTCCGAAATTGTTCAAAATAGCATATAAATATTTGACTTTGGTAGCCAGCTCAGTACCATCAGAAAGACTTTTTTCAAAAGCTTCACAAGTTTTGAATCAACAACGTAACAGAATACAAGGAAAACGGGTTAATAAAATCTTATTTATGCAAAGCTTAGAGAAGAAGTATTGATATCTCTAATTTCCAAAACTTTCATTCATTTTTCTAATAAAACTCAATTAAATTGAAATCTTGAATTGTCTCATTTTCCTATCCTATATTTCTAAATGATGTCAGAAAGCATTAACTGATATATTGGAAACATCGATGTTTTTATTCGATGCATCGTAAAACATCGATGCAACGTTTCGATGCATCACATCGAAAAAAACATCGATGTATTTTTTACATGAACATCCCTAGTCCGTGGTCGACAGTAGTGTCAACACCATAGGGCTGACTATTACCTCGCACTAGCGATGGGTAACTCCGGAGTTAACGAATTAAAAGATTTGAAACCGCGAGCGGAGTAGAAACCCTGAGTTACTCCACCGAACTGTTACTAACTCCGAGGACTTACTTATTCTTTTGACGTTTCGTTTTTGGTTGAATTGCTGTTCGCTCGCCGCGTATCGACTAGTGCTGGGTAACTCCGGAATTAATTAATGAAAAGATGGCATGACCTTTTTTTAGGATAGGTGTATCAAAAGAGTTAAATCCCTTAATTGTTCCATTTACTACGATCGACCAAGATTACTTACTCTTCGATGGCGTGACCTTTTTTTAGGATAGGTGTATCAAGAGTTAAATCCCTTAATTGTTCCATTTACTCCTTACTCCGATCGTCGGAGATTACTCCTCAATGGCATGACCTTTTATTAGGATAGGAGTATCAAAAGAGGTAAATCCCTTAATTGTTCCATTTACTCCGATCGTCCGAGATTAGTCTTCGATGGCGTGACCTTCTTTTTAGGATAGGTGTATGAAGAGTGAAATCCCTTAATTGTTCCGTTTACTCCGATCGTTCGAGATTACTCCTCGATGGCTTGACCTTTTTTTAGGATAGGTGTATCAAGAGTTAAATTTTTTAATTGTTCCTTATACCTTCTTTTTTTCCTTGTGCTTCGATTGGCACTACACGTTATTTCAATTACGAAGTCCCTTTTGACACTTTTAACATTCGCTGAGAACGTAACTCTCCACGTTTCATATAAATTGAATAAATAAACAGTCTCTGTTTATGGCAGTAAATCACCATTTGATGAAATCTCAATCAATCCAAAATAATAAACAATTCATTCTCAAACACAACCAACGTTTTTTTTTTCAAGATATCGTGCTCAAAATAAATAAAACTAAAATTAAATTACTATTTTACCGCAAGCCCGCGTTTACGTACTATGGTATATTTTTTACTTTTAAACATAGTGACGTGACTCAAAGAATCGGAAAACGGAAGCGATTTTATAGTTTAATCGGTAACTCACTCGCGAATCGAAAAGACCTGGTTCCGTGTCTTTACGCGAGTGTGTCTATGTCTTCGTGTCCACCTCGCGTTCACGATCCACCATTTTGTTTATCTGTTTAGTACGAGTGCAGAAGCCTTGTATACGTTACGTGTGTTCAGTTTGGTTGATTTTTTATTGAGTTTTGTTATATTTTTGTTAAGTAGTTGTTGTTAGTTCTTACTGTCTGTAATTTCTTTGTTGTTATTAAGTTGTTATTTCTTATTTCTTTATTCATTAAGTTTATTCGTAAGTTATTTCTTTGGTTTTGTTTATTTTTATAGACACTGCAATGGCCGAGACCACTAAAAGAACCGTCTTGCGCAGTCAAGCACGTGACTTTGTGGTACGCCTACAAGAACACTTTGAACGGGAGTTTCAGAATGGTAGTCCATTCTTGCCACTTTCACAAGTGACTAACCGAGTAGCTGAAGCTCTCGGTATCAGTAGAAAAGCCGTTTCCCGGATAAGCAAGGAAAAGCATGGGAAAGATAAGACGGAAGACAATAAATTAAAATCGCCACTTAAAAAAAGTAAGAACGTCTATAATTAGTCACAAATCGACAATTTTGATACCGACGCCATAAGAAATCACATTTACGGCTACTATAGCAGGAACGAATTGCCAATGCTCGACAAATTGTCGAATACTTTAAGAGAATCCGGACTGTTTAGTGGCAGTAGAACTTCTTTGTGGAGGGTTATAAAGAAAATTGGATTTGCATACAAAAAATGTGGCAAAAGGCGCATTATGATGGAACGCGGAGACATAACATCCGCGATCGTGCACATCGATAACTTTATAGATAAACTTCAAATTATAATTAATACAGCAGATTTCACAGACGAAGATGAGTACGACGACGATGGCGATAATGAAGTAACGCTTTCGAATAGCGATGACTAATAAATCATTTGCTGATAAAATGTCATACTGTATCTAATTAAAATTAAAAACTTGATTAAAAAGGTTTTGTCTTTTATTTTAACCCCAAACCCCATGCTAATCTTTAATAGTTTTGATTCTGTCATCTCGATTTAAATTTGTTCGTAATAGTAATCGAAAATCGATGTCGTTAGACAATGGTACTTCACTAGTACCCTACTATTTGACATATGTCAAAAGGGACTTCGTAATTGAAATAACGTATAGCACTAGCATCGACTAAGAGGAGTCTGATCTGCAAGCGGAGTAGGATTCAGTGAGTTAAACCACTCCGGGAAGTCGTGATTACCCACCACTACCTAGCACAAACACTTCGCAATCCAAAGAGGTAATACCTTGCCACAGAGTCCAAATTTATACAACATATGCATATTTTGAGCACCATGTTTAATAATGTACTGAAATTATTATTTTTATTCATTACTATATTTTAAGTTAAGTCTTTTATACTGTAGTTTTTAATACTGTACTTTTAAATAGACATGTAATATTGTCATATCGATATTCGCACGTTTTCGAACCAAATTGTAGCCAAACTGAAACTGTCATGATTGTCACTTCACCACATTTGTGCAATATCCATGTCAAGTCAAATTATTCCCTCAATACATTATAATTATAACTGTACATTATAATTGATAAACTTTTGTATAATAATGGCTTTGTAGATAACTAAAACTGTTTTCTGAAAAATAAAAGTATGGAATATAAAATGTCTCGGTAACAGAAATAAATTAAGATGTATTTTCACGAACGTTTTTGTCAGTGGCTGGGCCACTTGAAACTCTCTCGTGTGATTTTAATGGTTTCAGTATTGCTGTTTATTGTACCGCTCGTCACTCATTACTATTTGTCTAAGGTATTGGAAAACAATTCCCATTTTTATTGATTATGGAGGTGGCTAGATGAGCCGAAGATCGTGTGTGGTGGCGAGTCTTGGCAGAGCCCTATATCCAGCAGTAGAAAGTCATAGGCTAATGGTATTATATACAATGACCCCTATTACCATGCTAAATGGTACGGAGTATAGATTTAGTGCTCTTAATTGCTAATTTCACAGTACTTATTGTCTATAAATTTTCAAAGTTCTATTCTAAAAATAAAGTAAAAATTTACTGCAATTTGCTCCATACTTTGAAGTTCAAAAAGTTCCCTTTATACATCAGTTAAGTAAGTACAATTCATACATACAAGCTCAGCTTGTTTGTTTTTAACAGCCTATAATACTGTATTCCATGCTGGGCAAAGGTCTACCCCATTATCTTCTAAGCCTTTCGGTTTTGCAGCTACTTTTGCTTGGTCATACCGCTACAAAAGGAGGTCATCTCCCCACCTTTGGCTAGGTCTTCGGCATCTGTGTCAACCCAACTTACTATTTAGCTACTACTTATCTATGTTATGTTATCCCTCAATCGTCTTTTACGACACCCTGGGAAGAGATAGGATGGTGCTATTCTAAAGCTGACCCACCACATGGCAATTGGACTATAGGCCAATACTATTTGTAGATCAACAGAATATCCCAGATATGTATATAAAGTATATATATTGGTATATATGTATACCAGAATATGTATATTTCAGAAATTATTATTATTATGATATAATAGGCAGGTAGCTAGCAGATGATGGACCTATATCTTATACTGGTGTATGCATTATTCTTACACCAACATTCATTTGTCTAGTCTTGATTTGAAAATCCCCACTGTTGAGGAATCCACCACTTCTTGTGACAATTTATTCCAAGCGTTTACAACTCTGTTATTAAAATCATTTGAATATATTATATTTCCTAACTTGTTTTGTTTTAACGAGACAACTACCAATTCTTAGTAAAGGATAATAATAATTTGTAAAATTTAGCTGATGAGTCTGAACCTGTGGGTGGCCATTAGTTATTTATCCGTATGTCTCTCAATACAAAAACTCCCAATTCCAAACATAAGTGTTGTTATTAACCCTAATATTTGTACATTTTTGCCTCAAAACAATTTTTATATATGTCCCTAGTTAATATTATGATTTTATTAATATGCTATTATTGTCTTAAAACCAATTCACGCCACTGTTATTCATGGATTTTATTAATATGATGATTTTATTATTTATTTTACATCAATTACTATGATAAAAATAGTATTATAACTTTATACCTAAGGAATCCATAAGTTCTCAGTTAATGGTAATTAGTACATAATATATTTTAATGTTTTGCCAAAAATATTGGATGTAATTATTCTATGTAATATTGTAAATAACATTTAATCTTCCATTATTTTATAAAAAGTAATGTAAATAAATTTGTTTACAGTATGAGTCTTCATCAAATACACTGGTTTCCAATCCGATGCGTCATACACTAGAGGCCCTTGGGGATTTCTCTACAATGAATGCAGCCGATCTTAAGCTTAGAATTGAAGAAATGCTCAGAATTAAGGTAAGTAAATAACATTGAACATTTAGAAATTCTATCCTTAGTCAAATCCAAGGACTTAGTCAAGATTTCATCCAGGGATAAATCCCTGGATAAAATCAAAGCAAACAATTCTGTTATAATTTTAAATAGGTTGCAAGATGCAGAAAATTTGTTTCTAATGCCTGTCATGGGCCAAGTACCCAACCTTCACTGCCTGCTTTGCGAAAGGTTCTGGATTTGATTCCGATTTGTCCGTCAGATACTTATTTGTCTGGATGTGTTTTGTTCATATTTGTGTGTTGTTTTCAGACCCACGATTGATGGGTCCTTCATAGAAAGAGATTCACCTATACCCTTTCCTGCAACATAAAAGAAAATGTCTGTCACTCACGTCACATTTGCTACAATCCTATAACCACTGGGTATTCTGCTTAACTGACCGAGCTACCCTTGTCTCATGGGTCATAAGACTCCTGTAAAATATAACTTTTTACTTATTTCAATACATTTACCTGAGCTCATTTCCCCTCCTACTCCATTGAGTGGAAAGTATGATGGAATAAGAGAAGTCTTTAATTTCATTCTGTACCCTACTCACCATCCCATTCCATCAAGTGGGCAGTATGATATGACTTCATAATATCATATGACAAAAACACGACATTTAGCTAGACACAAAGTATTCTTTGTCATTGCTAAACACATCCAATCCCAAGACTGTTATGATCATAGTGTGCAAAGGCTCTTGTCTGATATGCCCTATGATTAAAGGAAACCCCTAACTCCTAAATGATGTTTGGTATATATTGTGGATGCCCATAGGTAACAGTATCCTTTTACCACCAGGTGATCTATCTGCTATCTACCACCTCCTTTCTATAAAAAAGATCATAACCAGTAAATTACTACAGTTGAGGGAGAATTCTGGAGTTGAGAATTATTAGTTACAGATACTTGTAAATGTAAGAACATTTAATTACAGGCTTCGGTGTCAACAGAATTGCGTGAACTGGAGGCAAAGCGTGGGCGGCTACAGCGCGAAGCAGCGGCGGCAAGCGCTAAGGCAGAAAGTGTGAAAGCGGAGCACACGCGCGCCGCTGCTGAGTTACAGCGCTTGCGCGTCTCTGCTGACCAGGCGCGCCTCGCACAACTCGAGGCTATTCGTCGTGACTCGCCCGAGCTTGCTCCGCCTCTGCGAATACTCCCTTCCCGACCACCGTCCATCCTATCACCCGTAAGCCCTTCCTCTGAAATCCATTGTCGTATGCACTCCTGTTTTGATCATTCCCGGTGTTCCCTAACCTCCGGCTTTCCAGTTTACCTCTATGATCCTGACATCTATGCACCTCTCGCCGGTGCAGAGGTGGATGGCTTTCTCAAAACGACCCTCCGTCAGACATTAGGGTACAATTCACATATCACCAATAACCCTAATGAGGCGTGCATTTATCTTGTTATCGCCGGGGAGGCTTTTTCTCTCGAGAAAAATTACATGTAAGACATTGTTTGACATTATTTTTATGTAATTTTTGTGATTCAATGTTATTAAAGTTCAATGTTTCAATTTCAGGTCTACAACATCATATAAGCTGTTATTGAATGAGACAGCTTTAAAAGGTTTGCCATTTTGGGGTGGGGATGGTCGCAATCATGTCTTGTTGAACTTGGCACGGCGAGAACTATCCGTAGGCTCAGGTGACGCCTTTCGAAACGCATCGACGGGAAGAGCCATGATCGCCCAGTCGACATTCACTCTCGCACAGTTCCGACCGGAATTCGATATTGTGACCCCACCTGCACTCGGCCCGCCCGGTGGCGACGTGTGGGCCGAGTGTGCACCCATGACGCCAGCACGACGGAAATACCTACTTAGGTAAGTTTTCTTATTTTCACCCAATAAATCTGTCTAATATCACCGAGTCTAAATATTTTCATATCTACACATTCATTAGCTACATCTAGTTTTCAGGGTTCCCAGCCACCGGCGTCTGGACCCGATAAGGAGCAGGATAAATTCTTGATTGATGCTCTGCAGAAGGCGGCCAATGCTACCCCAGCATCAGATGTGTTCTTTCTACAATTTGAATGCGACCCGCCTGTAGAGAGGCGTGCTATCGTGCCTATCGGTGACTGGGCACTGTGTGGAACCGATCGCTCCCGACGGACTTTGTTACGCGAATCCACATTTGTTTTGATACTAGCACCAGCTGATCGTGGCTACACTACCACAGCCCTCTTACAAGCGCGGTTATACGAAGCCTTAAGATCTGGTGCTATACCGGTTATATTGGGCGGGGACAGAATTCGGTTACCGTATGATGAGGTTCTTGATTGGCGACGGGCAGTGCTTTCGTTGCCGAAGACGCGAGTAACGGAACTCCATTTTCTCATTCGTGCGTTATCGGACGCTGATTTACTGGCGTTTCGTCGGCATGGCCGCGTGCTTTGGGAACGGTATTTAAGTTCAGTGCAAGCAAGTGTGGACTCTCTATTAGCAACTATTCGTACGCGTCTCAACATTCCGGCCCCAGCTGCTGTGGCTGTAGTTGGCATGCCTGCATTCAACGACTCATTCTCTCCACCGAAGTTGGAGCCACCACCTATGGACGCTGAGCCAGAGGAAACGTTGGGGCCTCTCGAAGCGCCGTACCCCAGTCCTGCGTACCGGCGTAACTACTCGTTGGCGTTACTCCATGGTTACGAGTTGTGGAACGAGTGGGGCGAGCCGTTCGCTTTGTACCCGCAGTTACCGTGGGACCCGCCGGTGACGTCAGAGGCGCGGTTCGTGGGCTCCGTCGCTGGGTTCCGTCCTATTGGCGCCGGAGCGGGCGGCTCCGGACATGAATTCAGTGAAGCCCTCGGCGGTGACCGACCGAGGGAGCAGTTCACAGTAGTAATACTGACATACGAAAGAGAAGCAGTTCTAGCGGCAGCATTGGCTCGATTGCGTGGACTGCCTTATTTGAACAAGGTAAGTTATGCAAATAAACGTCATATTAGACACTATTAATAATTTATATTATTATACATTTTTACAAGGAAGTACTTTGATTATTTTGGAGGTACTTTAAAGAGGTGGCAAGAGCATTGTGTTGTAAATAACATCAACATATAAACGAAAAGTCTTTAATGATTCTGGGTTTTATAGAATTGTCTGTAAATCTGAGCTTAAGTCTTTGGTTCGAACAAGAACAACGGTGAGCAGGTAATCCAATTATAAATGAGTAATGAGGAGCCAGTACACAGTTTGATCAGTAAAGTTAACCACGTGACGTATTTTTATGTCACTGACCAAGGAACGAGTAAAGTGAGCGACAGCGACGAGCTAGAAGCTCACTTGGTTAGATCCCTCCGTATCCGTACACTAATTAAAGTTGACGGTCTCATTGCAGGCGAGTGAGTTCATTGCGGGCTCTTTTGGCTCTCTTATCGCCGGGCGATTTTTATCTATAGCTCGCCTATAAGAGAGCGAGAAGAGCCAGAGCGGGAATCATCGCTTTCAATGAGACTTGCACTATTATTTCTATCTCTGCCTTTCATCATTATCTTGTGGAATTTGTATGCGCCTTGTGGGGGAAAATAGTTTATTGCTCATTCTATCTCTTGTTCGGACAGGAGACTACAATATGAGAATGAGGCAAATATGGTAATTCGTAGGTGGTGGTAGTGTGGAACGGGCGCACCGGGCCGAGCGCGGTGTGGCCAACGAGCGGCGCGCCGGTGGTGGTGGTGCGCGCCGCGCGTAACTCGCTCAACAATCGCTTCCTGCCGTACCAACACATCGACACCGAGGCCGTGCTCTGTGTCGACGACGACGCACACCTCCGACACGACGAAATTATCTTCGCTTTCAGGTCAGCCCACGATATTGAAAATTCGTTATAGAAAAGTGTCTCTATAACACAAGCAATTGTTGACTATGGTTGACCAAAGGTTGGCTGGTAGAGAATGCTTCAAGGCATTCTCGTCGGCATGCTTTATCGTCTTTTAGACGATAAAGTGCAATTAATTTTTTTAAATAAAAATATATTGTCGAATTTCGGAAAAAAATCACTGCATATCAATTAATACTGGCTAGCAAACCCCAAAATTACCCTTAGTTCAAAAGATGTTTATATTATACAAATATGGAATATAACGAAAATACAATAGACTGGAGGGTATAAAGATAGTTTGTTTACAAATCACCAAAAATAAATTCACATTCAATATATACAAACGATGTTATTGGATGTTCTTGTTTAAATATTTTTTGTATAATCTACAATAGCCGCGAAATTGAAATTTTCCGACTGGCGTTTGCTTTGGTTTGAATTCAAATATTTGCTTTGAAGTAGATTTGAAAGTGAATATGAGCAAATAATTTCAATATAATAGTATGTCTTTGGAGATCTTGCCTATTGCACGCTGTTAAAATCTTGATGTATCTGTCTTATTTTTGTCACTGTCTTGTGTATTATACGGTCATCCGTATAATACACAATTTACCCTCCCCGCTTACCTTACTCGGCGCACGTAATCAGTGCTTGAAGACAAGCTATATCCATCTATTAAAAGGGTCTCGTGTGCGTATGTCCCCGTTATTTCAAGTTTTCTTTTATTTCAAATAATTCCAAGCCAAACTGTAGTAATTAATTTGTTTTGCAGAGTATGGCGCGAACACCGCGACCGTATTGTGGGCTTTCCCGGACGATACCACGCGTGGGATCTTAATTACAACAATGGGTTTCTGTACAATTCTAACTACAGGTAAATGTATATTTTTATATATTTGTACACTTTAACACAAATGGATTAAATTAAACGAACTTAACATTTTCAGTGTTCCAGTGAATTTGCAGGCAACCATTTCTCTATATCTATTTCTGAAATGATTAAATTCTTGTCTTACTAGTAGTATTTAAAGACTTATCAGACCTTACTGTATAATATTATCCATAACCTGCAAAAACGACGCAAAAACAATAACTAGTGTCTCGAACGGCTGGCCGGTCACTACTAACGAACGGCTGCCCGGTCACTACTAACGAACGGCTGCCCGGTCACTACTAATGATGAGTTTCTTCCAACACAAGTAAAACCCCTCGTAAGAATATGTTTATGCACACTAAGATAGGAGGTTGGAGGGGCGGGTCATGTTATCGTAGAACATCTCTACCTAAATACATTACTATAAACAATATTTTTATAATTATAATATATATGTATGTATAATAATATGTAATTATATATACTGTAAATCCAATGACCCTCTCTGGGTCGTGGATCCGGAGATACACAAAGACAATGTTATTTCTTCTTTACCCCAAGGTACTACTAATTCATGGGACTTGGGCTTTTGTTTATATTTCAATAATGGCATCAGTATCTACTACAAGTCATGGTGTATGGCAGAGATCGCTATTAGCGACCTTATAATGAGTTTATAAGGGTATACACTTCATTCATAACTGTGTTTGCACAGTTATGAATGAAATTATTAATCTATCTATTGTCTATCTAATGAATCTATGTATCTATTGTGTGGTAGTTGTGAGCTAAGCATGGTTTTGACGGGGGCCGCGTTCGTGCACCGCTACTACCTGTGGGCGTACTGGCGCGCGCTGCCGGCCGCCGTGCGTGACTATGTCGACGAGTACATGAACTGCGAGGATATCGCCATGAACTTCCTTGTGGCGCACATAACACGGAAACCGCCCGTCAAGGTACTATGCCAATCGAGTATTATTTTTAGCTTGTGTTTAAACGAGCAGTAAAAGATACTAAATGGACAGTAAATCATGATCAACAAAACACATTGTTTTTGAATAACTTAAATAATTATGAATAAAATAATTATTTCAGAATAATAGAATAATTATTTTAGAATAATAATTACTTAAATAATTATTACGAGTTATTACAAATAATTATTTTATTACTGTACCATGTACAGAGTTACAAATTAAAACAAAAGAACTATATGACTTTGTTTGGAGTGAGACCTGGCATTGGGAGTATTTGTGATGGCTCACCTCGCTCAGACCAAGATCGTTTTCGAACATTGTACTTGTAGGTGATCCACTTCTCATCGCCTGTTACCAATCCCTTCAGAAATGGATTGATTCTATTCACCTAGTTTCTGTCATTTAAATCATGCGGCACCCAAACATCTAGGCTTTTTTTCAAAATTCAATTTATGCAGGTCATCTAGAACTGTTCAGTGGTGAATGCTAAGCTCTTCCACAATTTGATGACTGCTTATGTGTCAATCTGCTTCAATTTTATCAATGATAACATCAACATTTACCTTAATAGGAAGATCACAGCGAGGAACATTCACATCAAAATTACCGTCCCGAACAGTCAAACAAAGTCACATCAAAGTCCCGAATCGCATATTCTCCGTAAACACCACAAATCTCTTTTCGAGCACTAGAAGCATTCATACCCTTGACGAAAAAAAAAAAGTAAAACATATCTAATTTCCTCCTTAATACTTAATTTTAAAATTGTTAAAAAATATGAAAAGATAAAACTTTTAACTTGTAATTTCAATTTGCCGCCATTACAAAAAGTCAGCTGTCAAACGGTATATCAGTTTCCCGCTAATGATCAGTGTTGCCAGAAATATAGCACGCTAAATTCATACGTTCAAAAAGGCTTTCAGACTACTTTTGCGACTACCTACAATATTATAAAGAAAAAGATCATTCGTTGTCCGTTGAGAGGAGGGGACCAAACTTGTTACATTTCTTACTAAAGTTACAAAAACAATAAATTAAGTACTAAAATTGTCATGACAAATTCGACTACACCGGAGTTATTATCGCCAGAAAACCTATTTTTTTATAAAAAGATAATCCAACGATAGTGTTGTCAATATTTGCGATGAAACTTTGGTGAGTTGTTGTGCGCACACCCGCAAAGGTTTCTGAATTAGTACTTGAAGACCATTCGAACGAAGTCGCGGGCAACAGCTTGAAATAAGAATAACATTAACATCTATATATTTTCATTCATTACATAATGGACATCATTTTTTTTTGTTAGAAATTGAAAACAAATGTTTATTTATAGATTAATAATATCAGATCAGATATATAAAATAACAGGTAATTATGAAGATGAAGATTATGATAAATGAAGATGATGTGTTTGCAGGTGACGTCGCGGTGGACGTTCCGCTGCCCCGGCTGCCCCGTCACGCTCTCTGCAGACGAAACACATTTTCACGAAAGACACAAATGTATACAATACTTCTCACAGGTGAGATAATAATAATCATTTATACAATTCTATAAGAGAATGACAGGTTGAGTTTATTTTTACCTTTTTTTTCTATTTTATGACAGGTTCATCTTGAACTTGGTAAAGCATAGTCGGACTATATGTAATAGGTCGGGGAGAAAGTCTTCGTATTTTATATGTATGAAGTTGTGATCCAATATCTTTGATTGAACTGTTTGTACCTGGCTGGTTATGATACCATTAAAAAGGTAACATTAAAAAAAAAAGAAATAAAACTATTTCTCCCCATTTTTCAATTATTTTTGTCCAAGAAAATGAGTGAATCTAACAAAGAAATTCAATACATTTTAAAGTTTTATTACAAAAAAGGGAAAATAGCGTCAAGCCGCGAAAAAAATTTGTGCCGTTATGGACCTAATGCAGTGTCAGTAAGAGTAGCACAAAGTTGGTTTAAGCGTTTTCAGTCGGGAAATGTTAATGTTAAAGATGCAGTTCGCTCCGGTCATCCTGTTACCAATAAAGTTGATGTCATTTGTGAAAAAGTGCAGCAAGATCGGGCATTGACCACAAAACAGTTTTAACTCATTTGAAAAAGTCTGGATTCACAAAAAAGCTCGATATTTGGGTACCACACGAGCTCACTGAAAGAAACCTAATGCACCGTGTACTCGTTTGCGATTCTCTATTAAAACGCAATGAAACCGAACCATTTTTGAAAAGATTGCACTGATGTTGAGAAGTGGATCACTTACGACAAGATCATGGTCTAAGTGCGGCCAAGCTTCACAGACTGTGGCGAAACCCGGATTAACGTGCAATAAGGTGATGTTGTGTGTATGATGGGATTGGAAGAGCATCGTTTATTATGAGCTTTTACCGCCGGGTAAAACCATCGATTCGGATCTCTACTGCCAACAGCTGATGAAACTAAAGCGAGAAATTGAGAAAAAACGCCCAGAATTGATCAACAGAAAGGGTGTAGTCTATAATTAAATGTAATTAAACTTTTAAAAAAATTGTCTTGAATTGGTATATAAAATACGAAGATATTTTTTCCCCGACCTTATATATAAATAAAATAATTACATGCAATTCAGCAACCATCGAGTCGGAAGAAACAAATGGTCAGTGTTCGCGTGAACTATTTGTTCTAAACATTTTATTAGAAATGGCTCCGTGCCAACATTGTCATACAAACTATTTTATTTTATTACCAACTAGATGGGCAATATCAAAATTATTAAATTAAAGGCACACAAAAGACCACCCGGGTTTATCTAGAATTCTAATTCTACATAAAATAGGCTCGTGTAAAATAAAACTAAATATAATAGAATCGTTTTAATCACTGCAATTACAACCGGAGGACAACAAGAGTATCGAAATTATTTAAATAACATAGTTACCTTTAAAAAGTTATAATAAATAATTAAAGTTAATTAATTCTAGCGGACTCCATGGCGCGCGGTGCCATGTGTGATCCGCACCTTACGTGGCTTGCGAAATGGTGACATGCGTGGTACCATATGTAAGTTCCGTGTTACATGCCCTACACATAAAATCATAATAAATACACGCTGAACATTCCAGGTAATGGGCTACACACCACTAATGTCGACTCAGTACCGCGCCGACTCAGTGCTATTCAAGACGCGGATACCGCACGACAAACAGAAATGTTTCAAGTTCATATAGGAGCTGTTGTAAGTGACACTTTTTATTGTTGTTGTGCGGGTAGGTCATAGGTGAAAATGTGAACAAACCACGTTGGGCGTCAGTTGTAAAATTAGTAATTTTTGTAGAGTTGTTTTGTAAGCAATGGGTACTTTTAATGTCAATACCCGTATTAAGCCATTGACCTTAAATGTGTCCTCGTATTACTAGAATTTGGCACGATTTGTATTGATTCACGTAACAAGTGGGGATTCTCAATATTATAGGAAAAATTAAAAAATACCTGACTGGTTCACTTATGATATCATTCAATTAAATCAGGTGTTCAGTTATTCCAGCAATGAAATGAGATTTTATGTTATGACCTGCATTTGACCGGCTTTTCATATATCTTCTTTTCTGTATACAAGATGTAACCGCGAAGCTTTATATTATTCGTGGAGTATAGGCTTTCTCGGTTGGTGTCCATATTAATTAATTTTTTCGGGCTACTTGGCTGAGGTCTTCTGGAATCTCTTCTCTTTCTTCTGAACGTTTCGTCAACAATTGCGGTTGGCATCTTCAGTGGCTGCTGCGTTCACTTTCGAAGAGATGTTATCTCTTCGGCTTCTCGAGCGCAACTGACTCGACGACTGTGGTGCACCGGTATTTATAGTGGGCGAGGGTAGTTGTGATTGTGTGGTGTGTACCGAGTCTGTTTTTGTCCCCCCCCCCCCTCTTCTCTCTTCCCCGTGTCTTCGGAGTGCTGGATACCAGATATTACGGAGTCTTAGATTTTCTTCTTTTTTGTTAAAATTGTTGGGATGCTTGTAGATTTCAATAGCTTCCCTATTGAGACGGGAATAATAATGATTCCTGGTTGACAAGATCTTTGTGTCTGAAGCAGATTTCGTGGTCCCCATCCGACAAGGCATGTTTAGCTACGGCCGACTTCTCAGTCTCTCCTCTTCGACAATTGCCTTTATGTTCTTTAATGCGGGTATTGACACTCCGTTTTGTAGTGCCAATATACACAGACCCACAGGAGCATGGTATTTTATATACTCCAGTCGAGGACAACCGATCTCTGGGATCTTTGACTGATTTGATGATATTTCTGAGTTGGCACGTAGGCATGAAAATGGTCTTCACGTTTTTCTTTTGTAAGATCTTGCTGATGCGATCTGTTACGCCTTTTAAGTAAGGTAAGAACGTCCTGCTTCTCTTTGGGTTGGTGTCGATATTGTCAGCTTTTATTGGCTCCTCTTTTTGGTTTTTGCACCCTTTTGATTTCGAAGACTGTGTATCCGTTGCTTTAAAGGGCTTGGTTTAAATGTATTAATTCCGATTGTAGATGTATCGGTTCGCAGACTCGTTTCGCCCGGTCCATCAGCGTCTTCATCATTGCTCTCTTTTGTTTAGGATGATGATTGGAATCTTTATGTAAATATCTGTCGGTGGGCTTGCGGTAAACTTGATGTCCCAGACTGCCATCTCCATTTCTGCTTTTTCCATGGTGAATTGGATTCTTAGTGCGCCACAGTCGTCGAGTCAGTTGCGCTCGAGAAGCCGAAGAGATAACATCTCTCCGAAAGTGAACGCAGCCGCTACTGAAGATGTCAACCGCAGTTGTTGACGAAACGTTTGGAAGAAAGAGAAGAGATTCCAGAAGACCTCGGCCAAGTAGCCCGGAAAATACAATTAATATTTATTTTATTATTTCTTATACAATACCAGCAATCCGAAATTTCGTGAAACCGAACAGGCTTGGTGTTTATTATTTCGGATTATAGAGACTGTACTGTAAAAATAAAGGGCATCGTCTGTCTGTCTGTTTTTTTGCGCGCTAAATTAATAAATATACAAGCACCACTTAAATAATAGGGGGTTAAATAAGAGATACTTGCTCCCCTCTTAACAGTGAATTTATACCATTAAAACTAACAATTTTTGTTCTACGACTTATTTCTGAACTTGATTTATTTCCCCTAATTTTTTTAAACTAAATTTCTGATTATGATCCTCTGTAAGTACTACTTACTCAGTATACACTATTACGAACGGCAACTCCGCACACTCCATTCACAAACAGCTGTATTTATGTAAATCGGTATGAGTGTAGTGTAGCGGCGCCAGTGAGTGAGTGGAGTGGTTTGTGTGAAAAATAAAATACTGAATTTTAAAAAGTCGAACAAAAATTTTATAGTTTCCACCAAAGAAATTCAGTGTAAGATGATTCGAGTATTTTTCATTTATCTCTGTATATCGAGGTATACTGATAAACTGATGTTTGTAAGCGGGCGAAGCCGTGGGAAAAGGCTAGTTACAGCTTTACAGAAGAAATCTTTAGAAATATTTTTGTGTATCGAAATTTGAGATTATATTAGTAGTTTAACTCTTTTTGATGTCATATTTTAGTGATGGTTATCGTAAAAAAATATGCATGAATGTTTACTTACTGCGAATTTGTAAGTATACTTATTCGGTTGTTCATATAATTTAAATGTTACTTTGGTATATCTTATGTCCTTACATTGTCGGTGTTTTTGTTGTTGTATTAAAAGAGAGTGAGAAATTGTAGTGCTTCTACTTAGAATATTATCATTTATCATAATTATCAAATGGTTTCACGTTCAGAGTATAATATATGTACGTAACTATAAATACATAATTTATGTAGATATTTATTTATAGGTAGTGAGTAGTCTAATAGAGCATCGTTTTTCAACCTTTTGAGTGTCGCGAGATCCTTAAAAGGCCAAAAATAATCCAATAACCCCAGGAACCTAATTTAATAGCAATAACCTGACTAATAAAATTAGATCCTAATTATGTTTTTACCGTTTATTGTTTGTTTTTAAATCTATAATTAAATAATCCATAAAAGGCTTTTTGTACATACGTGCTTAATTTGATCTGACCAACTGCCATCCCCAGGTTGAGAAACGACGTTAATAGAGTAAGAAGAACGTTTTCTTGTAAAAAAAAAACAAAATTAATTGTTTGAAATATAAAGTAAAAGTAAAAAAGATGTCTAGTTTGCATATGACATATAAGGAAGTTGCAATAAATTAATATAACTTAAGGACAATATTTCTTTACAATAAAACATTTACATTGTTGCATCTCATTCACACATAACATTAATGTATATATTTACTTCTAATTGAACTTGTCAGTATAAATCCCTAAAATATAGAAATTTGTTTTAATTGGTAACCCCGTTTATAAGAGCGGCACGCTCTTACGTTTATTTACATCCATGTTTTTTCTTTTCTTTGCCTCATATGAACTCGGTACAGTAACGTCACATTAATGTTACGCTACATGCTTTAATGTGCACGTTTGATTTGTTACGTGTGTGTCCCAGCGGTTCAACATTCACACATTATTGTATGTTCAGGGTGTGACCGAACCTTTCGCGAAACCGGACATTCCGCTTGTGTTCATGATTTCATTGACGTTATCATTTTAATAGTATATTATAGTTAAGTATGTTTGTATGGTATGAATGTGCACATGCGTGTGTGGTATATATGGTATGCATATATAAATGACTATGAGTCACTATTAACTATGCAATGTAATGCAATTAAATACTATTTTGATATATTTTTAAATATTCGTAACATTATATCTCGATTAACGCGCAATCACGAGCAGAATCCGCGGCTTCATTCGGAAAGGCTCCGTTGCACACTGTATATTTATTTATTTACTTATAAATTGATATTATAATGATATAGGTACATAGTTAAATAGAAATACTTGCATCCTCTTAACACTGATTATGTATCATTAAAACTAACAACTTTTGTTTCACCTTTTTCTGAACTTGATATTTTCCCAACAAAAAACGGTTTTTATAAAATTAAGTCTTTGTCTTTGTTACTTTGTACTACTACTCATTACACGCTGCTACTGAAAGTTGCACTCTGCACTCACAAGCAGCTGCTAGTAGATCCACTACTACATCTATGTAAGCCGAATGACCGAGTCGTTATAAAAAAATTAGACTGAAGAAGTCATAGAACCAATGTTAATTTTCAAAGAAATTCATTCTTAAGAATCTACCGATATATTTATATGTATTTAAGCCTGTATAATTATGATAGTGTAGCATGACTGTCTTTAAAACTTTCTTTGTGTATCTTTAATAATAATATAAAATTGTAATCATTATGAAACTTATAGTTTAAATCTCAGAATATTTTATATATTTTTTACTAATTAAGACTGAACAACTTTCAACAGTAGATATAAGAGCATAATGAATGTAACATATATAAATCAATCAAGTCATTAGAACAAATATTCAATAAAATATGAAAGAATAAGACACGGAATTTCATTCATAATAATTACACAATATGTGACATTATCTGAGCAAGGGAACCTTATTGTCGGGTTGGACAATAAGGTTCTTACTTAATTTAAATATTTAATCTATCTAAGATTTTCTGACTTAAAATGGCATTATTTCAAGAATCTGTTTATATAGAAACATGCTCTAACATCTCATTGTAAGAGAAAACAATAAAAAATATATTTTTTAAAGATTTCACTAACCAATCTCGAAAATTTATACGACAATAAGGTTTTCAGATAAAGTCACATATAGGTATATTTAATTATTCTGCATTATTTCAACTTGGGTGGTTAAATGCATGTGGTTTAAATAAAACAGAACTATATAAATAAAATATTTATTTATCAATAAAGATTAACATATTTTTCACATTCACATTTATTCTATTAAATAACAATGAGAGTTATCAAAAATTCAATTTCATAAACATTTGTCTGTGAATTGTATAATTAAGTAATTTGAACACATTATTATGAATAACTTGAGAAAATACACAATTTATACCAAACATTCACTGGAGTGTAAAGCTTGAACACTATTCAAAGTTGTATAATGTAAAATTCTTAAACTTTATTTAAATCTACGTATAAACTATAATTAAATACAATCTCTATTATAAAATCTCAGAATATCGTTAACGCTGGAAGATGTTTGAATTTCAAACTTAAAATAAAAATGTGCACAATTTGCAAGTTGCATTGGAAGCAAATACAAACGCCGCGAGTAGTTATAGAGCATTGGCAGGTATTGGCCGTAATTGACAACATCCACATTATTTTGTTAATTGTCATAGACAGCGACTCAATTTTGTAATTGTCATAGACAGCGTCTCAATTTTGTAATTGTCATAGACAGCGACTCAATTTTGTAATTGTCATAGACAGCGACTTAATTTTGTAATTGTCATAGACAGATTCAATTTTGCAATGGCATTGACAATTAAACAACATTAACATTATTTTTTCAATCATACCGATCTGTCTCGCAAAATGTGTTGGTATAACTTCTATTAAAATTTAATTAAAATACACACAGAAATACAATTCGAGAATATATTTTATTTACAAATACTTAGTGCAACCTCACAATTATTAAAGTTATAAAGTGCAAGAAAACGTTTTACCTTAGCGCAAACTAAATAACTAGATCATAGAAGAGATAGACTGTTTTGTTTGTTTGTTTGTTTGGGCTAAACACTCAACTTACGAAGAGGAAAGTTTGATCTATGCCCAGATGACATAATTAAATCTTAAGTGTAAATCCACTAATAAGACCGGGATAAATACGCAACTCTCGCTCTTAGAATTCTACTCTCCTAACAAGAAAAGGCATAGTAAGATTTATTGGGTGTGGATTTATTGAATTATAAGTAAATTACAAGTTGGAATATTTGGAAATTAAAAATAAATAATGGTTATTCCTTTTATTTTATCCAAAACTCGTAAGTTTCTAGCTTGATTTTAAATTAATGAAAATTTTAATAATTTATTTTCATTTTCTCGATTGTCTCCAAAATGCACTTGTGCTTTTTTCTAAAGGGGCAGAATTAGAGCCATGATTATAGGCGCCTTGTGCAGTCTGCATAGAGATTAATTTCTAACCACTCGATCTAAGTCTCGTAAGAAACTTATTTATTCGGGTTTTAAATCTGGTATGAGACTTATTTGAAAGTCTGCACTGAATGCCTTCATTCTGAAATTCTGAATGGACTGACATTTTAATATTTTAATCGATAAATCGGTGGTTCAGGTCTAGTCCTGGTGTCCTGGTTGTGAAATTCTCTATAGGTAGGTAATTGTTTCATTCGAAAATTACAAATTAATAAGATTTATATTGACTGAAATAGAGAGCCAGAAATCCATCGGATTGGAAAAGTAGAACCAAAATAGTCTTACAGATCTTGATGATAGCAGTTATTTTTGAAAAAAAAAAATACGTTTCTAAGAACTTATAATTTTCATAATTTACTTTAGTTAAACAACGGCCATCAACTAGAAAACTACTCAACGGATTTTATTGTGATTTTTACTATTATTAAAAAAATAACAAAATTAGTAGAGTAGTTTTAAAAATAATATTATTTATTTTTTTCTAAGAAAAGTAAGCACACGCTATTTCTTGAACGAAATCTCGTTGTGAGCAGACGAAGCTGCCAACAAAAGGCTGGGTCATTATAAAGTTAATTTATAGAATGTGGATGTTGCTTTTAGTTAAGCCCTTTTGAAACACGTTCGGGTTTAAAATAGAATGATGTTTAAAAGGCACCCCTTGAAGTGAAAGGGGCCTTTACTTATAACAGTCACACACGCACATATTAACTAAATAGAGACTGTTTTCTCTCTTCACAATATCATAAAGAGATTCTGAAGATGCATGCTGTATTTTCAGAAAGAAATGGTATGTATTTATTGTCTTAAATTTTGTGCGTTTTGGAACACAGCATTGATCAGTTTTATTTGAATTACTAAGCAAATAGTATGACAATAAATTAAAATAATCTCGATTTTAAGTATCGAAAATCGATAAATTGCAGGGACTTAGTTCGCGCAGGTAAACTTGTAGAATGTGTGTGTGTGTGTGTGACGTGAATAAAGTAAACCAGGAATACTGTTTAACTGATTCATCAACAACAACCGAACGATTAAACTACAGTTCAATTAGAATTGCATTTTTTTGTAATACGAGTGAACTGTAAGTCAAATTCTAAATTTTTGAGTTCCGAAGGTTCTTAGTTAAACCCTGCTGGGATCGTTTCTTCATTTGTCTTTGTTATAGTCCTATAACAGAGCCTCGATCGAGGCCTCGATCTCTTAATAAACGAAATGATTCAAAACTTTCAGATTACGTAAATTATGCTATCCTGTACAAGTTCGTAAAGAATAAAGGTTTCTTCATATAAAACGAATGGATTAAACTAATTCTTTTATTAAAGCGCCATTTTAGTGTTGGGTGACTCCACTCAATAGCGCCATCTAGTGGCACTATAAAGTTAGTCTACTAAACACTAGATGGCGCAATCGTCTATGATAGTTTCGAAAAAAAGCGGTACGGAAACCTTAATTCTGTGGTAGCATGAAAAAGGATACAAGTCACGAGAATTAAGAAAATCGCTTATTTAAATACAATTTTTAATAGCATAGAACATAACATCGGTATGGTCCACTTCGCATATTTTCATTCATTTGAATATTGAATGTAATATAGTTTTTTTTATGGAATGAAGGCGGCAAACTAGTAGACAGTCTACCTGGTGGTACGATTAAGTATTCACTTACCGCCCCATGGAACTACTACGATTCATTCCAACATCAATTAACTTATTTTGTTATTAATTTTTAAATGTTATCTTTTTTCATGCCACCATAGAACTCATTCATTCAAGTGTTCGGTGCAGTTATCATCAGTGGAACAGTGTCCGCGTGCCAGTATTCAGTTTACGGTATATACGGCCAGACCTGTTTGTTAGCTCACGAGTAGGGGCGGTGTGCGCGGCGTGTCTCGGTCGGCACGGTGAGGCCGCCGGCGCGCCTTCAGGCCAAATCCTCCGCTTTGCCGTCCAAACGCTTCAGCTGGAATATGACACGATGTTGTAGATACCATGGTATCAACATTCAAGCTTCTGAGCCCCAGAAACGAGAGAAAAAAGAGAAGGGAGAGTATAAGAGAGTCAAGAAAAAGCGCGTCGGAAAGAGCCTCCACTGAATGACGCATAATTCCCGCAATTCCGATCTATGGGAGAAAAGACAGGCGTCTTGGTTCCATCTGAAAATCAGAGTTGTGTGCCGTTTTTACGGTGTACAGCTCACTCTGAGACGGATGCCTTTTTCGACACCCGGATGCTGCTACTCCGTATAACTAGAAATTTGGTAGGACCGAGGGCGGAAAAGGGTAGTGCGTGACTTGAATTCATGGAGAAGGTCATCTTGGCACAAAATATCGCACCAGAAGGAAAGTTTCAGACAAGTATGCAAATTAATTGATCAGGTCGCTTTTTTATTTTGTTCGTTATTAACTTGTTACAGTACAAATATAAAATAAAAAAAAAACAATTGAAGATGAAACATTTCTTACGCTCTGCTCAACGGTCCACGCGGCGGGTGCTGGGCGTCCGGTGCGCTTGTAAATATATTACTCACAATGCAATGAACATGCTTCTTAATTTATTATGTAAAGTATCTTGATTAATATTAATATTTGTTGTTAAGCAACAATAAGTTCATTTGGTTAATGTTCTTAACCCAACCAATGGTGTACCTTAACCTTAACCCAAACTTATGGCGCGCCGCCATCAAGAACTTTCTGTATTCCGCCATAAAATTATTAAAGTCAGGTTTTTTATAAGTAGAGATCCTATAAGTACGGACATTCATATTTCATCAGATATATTCTCCATATATATCTACCTATATTTCTTCCCTCAAGGGAGAAGGGGGAGTGTAATGGGATGAGGAAAACTCATCAACATCGCATTCGAGGGCGTTGCCAACATTTTGTCTATTGACTCATAATTGCAAAACTATCACAGATGCCCACGAACTATACGGTCCACTTACCACCAGGTGGAGTGTCTGCTCGTCCGCCACCTTCTTTAAAAAAAAGATGTCCGTATGTATAAGACGTTGACAACCGTACGCCATCAATGAATATCATCAACCTGTCTTAGGAATTAAACAGTGGCGAATGGAGGGTCACTTGCTAGTTGCAGCAACTCGCAATCGACATGAACCCTTATTCGTTATGATTAGGGTTTCTAGTTTACAAGGGACAAATTGTGAAACAATTAAAAAAGAACACGGGATTCTGTAATTTTATAATTCTTGAACAAACTTATCTTTTGTTTTACAAAATTTTAGCGAGTGTGTCGGGTACGGTGTTGTAGGTACGAGATAGTTGTCTCGGTGGAAACCAGTTGCGACAAGACACTAGTCACTTTGTTAAACAAACTTGATATAAATTGACGGCATACATTTTCAAGATGCTAGTGGCGCACATTGTAAACCAACGACTGACCAGTACCAGTGGCTACGTCGCATCCGTGTCTAAATTTGATTAGTTACACATAAATCATAATTTCATTGTTTTCACTAGTTTCCGAGGACTGGTACTCGAAACTTGGTAAATTACCGCACTACTTGAAGCGGACTCCACATTAGTATCATTTCATGGTTGCGTATCACCGTATGTAGGTGACGTGAGTTGTATCAAGGATATTTATCCCCATACTAGCACCGCACGCGCGTATCCTCTTATCTTTCTGTCGACATTTCATTGACAATGACATTTCATTTCCAGTGACAGTTCATCCCATTTTTGGTTCTTTAGTTTTTTTATTATAATTATTGTTGTTACGAGTACGTGGGTCCTACAGAACTTCCTTAGGTTAACATATCGTTAAACTTGATAACTTTTTCGTTATCCTGCTGTATTTTGTCGATTCTTGTTATTTTTTAGTTACTTTTAGTGCTGATTGACATTTTTTTATGGAATGAAGGGGGCAGATGAGCATACAACTCACCTGGTGGTAAGTGGATACTATTACCCTGCAACATCATACATGCCAACATCAGTCCAGAATGACAAATGTTGGCACGCTCCCGGATGCCCTGTCTACCTTTGGGGATTTAGAAATGTATTAAGTGCCGTGTGGTATCGGCTCACTATACAATAGCACCACCCCGTCTCTAGCCGCGGCTGTCGTGTCGGGGCCACTAAAGGATCACAAAGCGGCTACCACAAGTCCCGAGGAACTACACTACCTCTGAAAGAATGAACTCTCCAACCCGCTTGGCCAGCGTGGCGTGTTAAGGCCACACAAGACAGTGTGCTTGAACAAGTCCATGTCCGGCAGTGGATACTGACAGCGTTGCTTACATTTAAAATATTTTACATTATTTCTATAAAACCTTAAACATACAAACAATGAAAGACACGTGAAAAAGAATGAAACTTTAATATTGTTAGCAACGCGTATGTACCTCCTTCTCGTCAACGGCGACGGACCTGTACCTCGGCGGCGTGATGTTGTCGGGCGCGGGCGCGGAGAACCCGTGCACGTAGAGCAGGGCGCCCGCCACGCCGCCCGCCACGGGCCCCGCCCAGTACACCTACCACACACAAACACATCGTATATCACACTAGCACTGCCGGCGATTGCGTTCGCGTGAACTTACATAACGGATCGGGATCAAATGTACCCATGTTAACCCAAGTCATAAGCTATAACCGTGACAAATTTAATTAACAGACAAAAATGGTTGTTTTGGCCTCTGTATCGTTCGTACAGTATTGTAATGATTTCTTTCAAAACTTTTGAAAAATTTGCAAACTTTTTTGCGTTCGTAAACGAATTATTGCGATGTTTTCAAAGTTCAAATTCGTTGCTCCTTACTGAATTGTTAATATTGTTATACAACGTTATATTTGCGGTTGGCGTTAGTTACGTAACCGCTTACTGAGTAAGTTGCTAAATGAACAGCAAACGAGCTCGTATTTGTGCAAATACTCGATTCACTGATGCTGTACATGTCACATTGTTTCATACATGATACCTGTCAATTCTAGTTTTCCACATACTGAAATTTGTAATTATGTAACGTTCTTTGTTTCAAGATTCTGTTTATATGGAAACGGGACCACATAAACCGTTCGGGTCCACAATGTCCAAAGCATTAAAATAACCAGTGTGTCAAAAGGTTCAATGCTACAAAATGACCAGTTTAAAAACATCTGTTTTTAAGATAATTTTAACGATGACACCGTCGTGTAAGTGTGAGTTTTGGAAAAGTGCCACATCACATATACTCGTACTCGTATCTAAACACAATGGAATTGCGATTAAATTTAATTAAATTGCGCAAAACATTTGAAAATATCAATTAAAAATATAAATATCTTTTAAAAAATCTCCATTTACAATCCTGAATAACTTATAAAATTGAATATTGCTTACCCAATGATCTAACCACGCGTTGGCAACAAGTGCAGAGCCGAAGGATCGCGCGGGGTTCATCGCTGATCCAGTGTAATCGACTGCCAGCAAGTGGCCGAGAGTCACCGTCAGCCCGATGGCCAGTGGCGCTGTTGCTTTACTGTCCGGCTTGTGAGGGTCACACACCTACATAACCAAAGTTAATTTAATTATATAGGTTAGGCAAAAGGACATTTATGAAATGCACTATATCATAAACAAGTGATATTAATTCAAGATATATTAATTAATGTACCCGTTGTGATAACTTGTGTGAAGCCACAATAACACGACTACATCATTAAATCGCTATATTTTTATAAAGGGTTGTATGAGAACGATTTTTATGCGATTTTTTTAACATAAACACAAGGTAATATTTTGTTAGGTTTTCGCGATTACTATACATAGCAATTAAACAACTTTGAACGGTTTAAATTTAACGGTAGTACAAATAATTTCTTAATAACTCAAGTGACAAATAAAATCAATTAGTCACCCCGTGACCACGTCCACTGCAAAGTGTTCGAAACGTCGGGATATAAATAATGTTAAATATACGCGATTTAAACCGTTCAAAGTTATAAACACAAGGTGCTCACACGGCGTAGTTCGACTTTCTTGCAATTATATATCTATGGCTAGCGACCCGCCCTCGCCTCGCTTCGGTTTATAATTTTTTTTTTAAATTAAAAATAAAATATAGCCTATATTAGACAGAGATAATGTAGATAATGTAGATAACAGAGATAATCCTATTTGTGAAAGATTTTTTGAAATCGCTTCAGTAGTTCCAGCGATTACCCTCAACATACAAACACAATTTTACCTCTTTATATATTAGTATATATAGATTGTATAGGATCGCACTCTCAATTTCTTAGCATCAAGCAACCGGTGATGGCGCACTGTGAAACTCAAAGAAATTTTGTAGTTGTTTATACACGAATATACGTGTTAGCCGTGATTCGTGTACCTATTAAAATATCACCTACTTCTCTTTTTTTATAGAAAGAAGGTGGCAAACGAGCATACAGTCCACCTGGTGGTAAGTGGATACTGTCGCCCATAGACATACGTGATAAATGCCAACATTAGTCCAAAATGACAAATTTGGCACGCCCCCAGATGCGCTGCCTACCTTTGTAGATGAAAGAATAGATTTGGAGAAGGGTTGGGGACGTGGCAAGGGATAGGATGGCAATGGGCTCTGGCCTCACTTCTCTTTTTACTAGGATTGCACTTAAATAATACTTAGATCTGTGATACATTGGTCTTAATATTGTGAGAAGCGTTCAAATATTATGGAACAGCTAGAACGAGCAGCAAACGGGAAACAGGTGTCGACAGGTGTTATTATGGCGCAGTTGTAACGAGTAACGAGCGGAGAAACAGATGTTTATTATTTGTCAGCAAATTCTCTGTCATACATCGGATGCTGTTAATATATTTGCATAGGTGGTGTATGCTCTACAGTTTTGGTGAGATCTCTAAATCTGATATAAGCGGATGTGTTAGTTTCTATTCTATTATAAGGTGTTTACTAAAACAAATGCAATATTGAGGAACACTCTGCACTCCCGCGCCCCAATTTGGCTTAGTTTTATTAGACTTGTCCGGTCTGTGCATACAATTTAATTGCTACTTAGTTACTTTTTCGCGGAAATTATCTAACTTGAACATTTCTACTAACACAGGGTCATGTCGATTGGTAATACAAAGATATAGCAGGATTTTTTTCGAAAATTCCAATAATTTACTGTAAAATAACTATTACAGATTTTATAACTGAAAGTATTTTACTATACCTATCTACAAATAAATGAACCGTAATTAAGACTTGTTTTTATTTTGGTGTGGCAATATATATATATGTATTTTGGAAGTCAACATTATGAATTATTTATTACAAAAGATACTAATTGCAGTGATGGCCACATGTCATGTTTTTATCTTTACAATAATCTGATCCAGAGTAGCTTTATCATACGGTCTACATTAAAATGATTGATTGATAAATATCTATAGAAATTATGAACTCTTAAGTTATTTACTAGCAACAACATAAAAATATAATAAAAGGAAAACAGCTAACCGTCCTTCGATAAAACAAACAAATGCGTAGCGTGGCATCTTCAGACCTTGGTGTGTTTCCACTTTGTTAATCTGTTCGTGACACCATTGTTATAAATATCAGGCTGTAATATTGCTCTAACAGCTGCGGTTATTGATTGTCCATGTTCATTGTTCATTAGGCTATTTCGCGAATAAAATATAGTAGCTCGACACGCGACCCCCCTAAATAACTTGTCTTTCGTGGTGTTGTATTTTTTTATGCAAATGTTCTTTCAACTACCGGTCATGCAAATCATGATCAAACTCCTGCATCGAAAGTCGGATAGGATCTAATAATAGTAGAAACTAAAATTTCAGAATCAATTTTCAATAGCCCAGTGTTATTATTACAGATCACCTATATGTTTATTTATGTAATCAACCTGGAACACATTGTATAGGTTCACCGTATATATATATAAATAGTAATTAGCTTTTGTAATTTAAATCGTTTAGGTAACGATTAGAGCTGGATAAGAAACAATGATTTGTTAAATATAACATTTTTACGCCTCTAGAAGACTGTAAGCACGTATAATAGTCTACAGTGACGTTGAATAATTACCCGCTCGCAGATAACAAGTAGCATTGAACGTAATGAGGCGATTTTATGTAATCATAAACCTACCTACCTAGCATTTATCTGCCACAGTTTAACGAGTTCCGTTTTCAAGCAGGACCTCGCTACGATATTTTGATTTCGGTTTTGAGGAGACGAAAAGAAAAGAGCACCAAAATGGGCGGTCGACGCTCATTCTATGAAGTAAAAGCGTTACCTTAAATTTTGTTTTGAAATTAGTATGAAACTGAAACATATCTAAATGTAGAGAGAAACTAGATAAGATTGTATCTAGATCTTACAGCATGGTTATTTGCTGGTTATTTGGCGACCGATTGTCCCAGTTGGTAGTGTACCTGGCGTACGATAACTTCCAGGTTCCATTTCCGTCGGATATTCATTTGTTTAAAATACATGTCTGGATGGTGTGTTCATTTTTATATATATCTCTCAACCCACGACACAGGAAATCCTAGTGTGGACCATTGAGTGTGACGTCATTATTTTTTATATCTATTATTTAAACTTTACCGTAAAATGTATACTGCATTTGTCACTTTATCCTATTCCGGCAATGTATGTAGGTCCTGTATGTATTTCGGTAATGAGTGAGATATGACAGAGCCCATTCCCATTCATCCTATCCCTTCCAATTTTCCAAATTCGCTCCTGAATCTTCAAAAGTAGGCTGCGCACCTCGGGGCGTGTCTACGTTTGCAATTCTGGACTAATGTCGGCATATATCGCCAATGTAGCAGGGTCGCATTAAGCATTAGCTTCTTCCAACTTCTTTATAAATAAAATTAAAAAAATCTGTGTCATTTTGTAGTTTATACGTTAATTTCAATATTTATTATACGATCCGTGCATTTATAAACCTGTATAATTATTATATATAAAAGTAACAATAAATGTAGTACATTGTATAAAACTTAATTAAAAGTATTACTATCTGAAGAGTATCCATTCTACTTTTGTACCATGTTTAAACCGGACCAGGAATATCTTTAAATCTTTTATTCTAAATTACACAGTCACATAGGCTACACGTGAAAAAATAGGAGACCCAAAGTGTTAAGAACCAAGTCGTTTTCGTGCCTTTGTTCCCATTAGTTCTACTGATCAGTTCTACCGTAGAACTAATAGGACCTAATTGGACTTTTTTTTTCACTAGTCCTACATTTTGTTCTACCATAGAACTAATGGTACTTTTGTTTCTCACTAGTTCCACACTAAAAAATATTATTATAATTATGTTTCAATTTCAAAACAAAGGTAGTTTAAATTGAAAATAAATATTTTCAAAACAATTTCTTATAGTAATGAAATAGACTTTGTTAATAACGTTTATGTAATTGTTTTAAAAGATTTTTGTATTTCTTGTTTTGGAAATAGACATTTTCGATTAAAAACCACCTTTGTCTTGAAATTGAAACAGGTAATTATAACAATATAGTATTTCTTTAAGTGTGGGATTAGTGAGAAAGAAAAGTCCCATTAATTCTACTGATCAGTTCTACCGTAAAACAAAGGGTTTTCGTGTATGTATTGAACATTCGATCCATCTAGCTAGAGTACCTACCTAAATGGCTCCTACCACCTTCGGACACCGCAGCATGCACGCAGCCTGTGGCTGTTGTATTGTAGATACGAGTATCTCTATCAACCGCAAACATTGTATTACTGTGGTTTCTTTACGTTACATAATTAGAATGACTTGTATTGACAACTTGAACAAAGTGCAGTTTTATGAAATGACAACTATCGTGTTTTATTTAGATGTGTGCCACACGCTAATGTCGTTGAATATTTCATTGAATGCAGACCGGGGGCGATCCCGGATTAGCTCACCGCTAATAACGCGCGACACGAAACTTCCCTTCTCTCCCCTACTTAGGTTAATTAATTCTTTTTTGTTTAGGCAGTCGAAGATGGTGGCAGTCGAGTACACAGTTCATCTGGTAGTCAATGGTGTCACTTACCACCAGAGGTTACCAAAAAACATTCCAACACGGTTAAAAATAACAAACTTTGGTGCGTCCTCGAATTTGCCGCCTACATTTGGAGATATAGGAAAGGATTTGAATAAAGGATTGGAAATTATGGTAAATAACAAGATAATGATTCATCTTAGGGGAGAGTGGTGAATAAGAAGTAGAAATAGATATAGTGAAATTAGGATCCCATTAAACTTTTTACTTGATGGGACAAAATGGGATTTGATGGTATCCAAGCCGCAATGCAAATGCCATTAGGAGTATAATGAAATGAGACCATCCCTTATCTAATTATATTCCCCACTCGATAGGATAAAATAGAATGGAAAATGGTGTGTTGCATTATTCGGAAACATGTTAGTACATGTCATTGATAGGGGGCGTAGTTCGGCCAGTCGAGCGGCAATGGGATTCAGCATGTGCTCTTCCCCTCGAAATTTTGCATTTTGTTATCATTATTATGTACACAGGGTGGGGGGGGGGGGGGGGGGGGGAATCATAATAAACAGATAAACAGCAATGATAACCATCTTTAAAGAATTAAGGTATAAAGTGTACTTATAAAAAATATTTCTTTTATACATTTTAGACTAACTTTTTAAAGAAAAGAACTGCGTTGCACGGGAAAGATGCCAATGTCTTTAGTCTAGAAACAACATGAGATAACTGTTGAGCTTGACATAAAGTCGTGCGGAGCATACGTATGAATCTCTTTTGAACGAGAAACATTAACATTTTTATAACAGAATATAAATCCAGTTTATAATCCATAACTCTGTTTCTAGTTTAAACACGCCTGGGCTTCTAGACGATGGAACCCGACTGTGGCGTTAGAAACAATACTACGGTAACCTAAACTTACCCCACAAACAACAAAGACCAGCACGAATCCAAGGAAGAACTCAATGCCGAAGCCCTGTAGCTGTGTGACTTCAGTGCCTAAACCGGTGACTCCCAGTGTTCCAGCTGCTCTGTCCGGCGTCAAGGCCTTGAGCAGACCAGACCCGGCGGCCGAGCCAGCACACTGAGCAATCACGTACAGTACGGCACGTAAGAGCTTCACACGGCCTGTCGCCAGCATGCCGGCTGTCACTGCTGGGTTGACGTGACCGCCGGATATATGACCTATAGCCTGGAAGGAGAATATTTATCAGAATTATTGTATATCAATGGAAGGAAAGAGCTGATAGAGTGAATCATATTCAAATTAACCTATTGTTTACGATGCGCACACTAGGCGCGCACCTGCCTCGCGTTACGCGAAAGCAGCCCGAGGAATGTGCACTCGGGCCCAAATGTAAACTTACTCAATATATCCACCGGAGGTGGGTAAGCACAATATAGAACAATTTATACAATTTAGAGGTCTCACTTACCCCAGGTGGTTTTGCCCACACACAAATCTGGAAAGTGTACCTACGCTAGTCCCTACTAGACGTGACCTATCTTAGTGTGATTGAATATATATATACATTCCCAATAAATACTTGTGTAGTAATCCAAGTCTCGTTCCGTGGTGAGCCGGTGGCCGCTATCGTTCGGCAACTCACACCCGGCAGCAAATCACCTCGAGAAATCACTTCCAATACAAGCACAATCACAGCAAATCCAACCAAAACACTCGCGTGGCACAGGATATCGCGAACAAGACCTATTACTAGGCGCGAATACCAAATAACAACTGTCCGTGGCCGCGGTGTGAATTTATCTCAATTTAACTCTGCTCGCCGCCGAGCGCGTGTTACTACTCAAAAAATATCAAATTCTCAAACCGCCTTCAATATGGCGGGGACAAAAAAAAATGTTGCTTCAAATAATGAATGTATGCGGGTATGCAAAGATGCTCGCGCCAATTCCAAACACCTATTGTTTCAAGAAATATGTTACAAACTGGCCCCGTCCATCTAGATTTGACAACATTGGGCAACATGCATTGCCGCAATTTCAAAATCTGTTTGGATTCAAATTCAAATTCTGGTTGTACCTATATGCGGTAAACATTCATATATCATTGTAAACAGTCTTTCATTGTTCTTTATTTGGAAATAAGGAAAAAATTAAAATTTAATGAAACATCATTCTCCGTGAAAGTTGCAGAATTGGAGCACTCTTATCTTATACTCTACTATCGACCCGCCCTCGCTTCGCTTCCGTTTCCGTTTTTTTTTTTAAATTTCAGAATAAAATATAGCCTATATTAGAGACGGATAATGTAGCTTCCTATTTGTGAAAGAATTTTTGAAATCGGTTCAGTAGTTCCAGAAATTATCCCCAACATTACAAACACACAATTTTACCTCTTTATTATATGTATTAGTATTTATCAGCAAAAAAAATTATTATTTTAATTTTTTCTTCGGCTTCTGTACTGCAAAAAAAATGTTGTCGGTGGTAGGTACTACCATAGTAAGAAATATTTAGTTTTTTTTTTAATTTAGTTAGGACAACATCTTCCAATCTTTTGAACATTGTAGCATATACATTTAGAAAATCTTCTGGTCCTATAAAATGAATCTCTGAGTGATTCGTAAATAGGCAAAATTTCATCGTATTCAGAGTTTAATTTATAACGTAGGAAGAGAATAACTAATAGTACAAGTAACTCATGTAGCATAACATTTTCTAGCCTAGCTGGCCTTAATTTTTCCTAATAATCAGGAAATACTTAGGCATAATATCATCACGTTCTTTCAAAGATGGCAAATAGCGATGTAAGCTCGAGAAAAAAATAAATAGGCATTATGCGAAGCTGAATTAATAATGTTGTCCTTGTGTTACAGAATACTTTACCTGTATTTATGCAAATAAATAATTTTAATTGAATTTCTATGTAAATATTGAATATTCCCCAAAGTGTGGACCTTTATCCACAAACAAGAATGACGCGCGTTTGAGTTGCAAGAACTGTATTATCCTTACTACTTATTACAATCTACTGAAACCATAATTACAGTTGAGTGGGCACTAGTTGCGCACTAAAATGATAAGTTATCATTATAATTTGACAAACGCTAGTTTTTATTAATATATTATATATTATTTTTTTAAATATGTTACTGGGTTAAACTTATGAACTATAATTAGGAAATGGTACATATATATAAATACGTGGGTGACTAGGTAAATTTAGAGATACAAAAAAAAATATTTGGGTTACAACACATTTTTTTATTACGTCTCAAAATACTCTCCATTAGTCCCTATACAGCGATTCATTCGTCTAAACCAAGATTTAAAGTACCTACTGGCGATACTCTTTTTTAGCGAGGTCCTCAACAGCGGCCGTAAAAGCATTCCTCAGGGGTATGGTAAAGAATGCCAGGGAGTCCAAGCTTCACTTTTGGAAAAAGTCACTTTTCTTAAAGAAGTCGCATGGAGCTAAATCAGGGCTATAAAGAGGGTAGCTCAATTCTTGGATCTCTGTGGTCTTCAAAAACTCTTGGGTAAGTTTTGCTTTGTGAGATGATGCATTGTCATGATGCAAGAAAAGCCCTCTCAAACCTGTTTTAGGACGTCTTTGATTTAACACATCGAATAAAGTTGGTAAATACACTTCACTGTATCTACCATTGGGCATTAACAGTTTTTTGAGCGTTTAAGGACATTGTGGCTATATGGCCACCGGCAGAGAAGAATATTGCCACCATTTTGTTTCCCACACTGCGCCCACGTTTATCCTTCCTGGGAGGCTCTTCGTCTGGAAACACCCAAACCGTTGATTGCCGCTTACTTAGTGGGTCATACTGATAGATCCAACTCTCATCTCTAGTAATAATATTAAATATATTCGGTCCCTCTCCATTTTCCAATTTTACAATCATTTCCCTGCACCATGTCACGCGAGCTTGTTTTTGTTTAGAAATCAGTGAATGCGAACAAAGCTTCTTGACTTGAAGATCATCATCATCATCATCATTTCAGCCCTTGGACGTCCACTGCTGGACATAGGCCTCCCCCATTGTCCGCCATTTAGACCTATCGGCAGCGACAGCGACTTGAAGATGTTGGTGTAAAATTTAATAAATGACCGGCGATGAAATCTTAAGTCTCCTCTGTCTGTTTGTACGTTGTTTTTGGGTCTTCGTGCAACATTTTCTTTACCGCCTCGATGCTTTCATTAGTTTCAGAAGTCGCAAGACAGCCACGTCTCTCATTGTCTTTCAAGGAAAATTTTCTTTAATTAAATTGAGAAAACCATCTAAAAATTGTTGCATGAGACAATGCGTGGTCCCCAAAAGCTGATACTAATCTATCCTTACACTTACTTTCATTTAAGCCAACTTTAAAATCGTATAGCAACATTGCACGAAAATGTTCTCGTTCGAATTCCAATGCTAAGAAATACTTGCTAAGAAAAGCGCGCGAAATGCAACATAAAAGTGACTACAGCATTTTTTTTTTTTTTCGTTTGGACTTGGCTTTCGAAATTCGAATTTCAAATAAATGATGTTTTAAAAACGGTATAGCTCAAATGAGTTCTCTTTCTGAAATTTGAGTATCTCAATATTTGCCTAGTCACCTTATGTAGTATAATAATGCCTAATAGACACTATAATATTATAGTCTATAATACAATAGTATCCCTATTGGAGTAGGTATCTATACATATAGGCACGAGTTCGTTGTATTTTTATTTACTTTCCATTAGTGTTGTATTTTAGCCGGGTTACCCGAGTACAATTTTTCAATATCCCAATAGAGTTTTAATTATCACGATCAATTTTTGCGATAAGAGTAAGTTGTTTTATGTTGTTTGACACCATTTCATCATCTTTGAGTGAAAACGATTCCTATCAATGTATGTTTCTTTAAAAATACATCACTTTTAAGGTTGGTTTTATTGCAAGATATGATTAAGAAAGAAAGAAAGAAAATTATATTATTAACAACAACATATCAAATGAAATGGCAGTTAAAAATATAGTAATAATATTGATTTCAAAAGTTACTGGACATGTATGGTTTAGGGCGAGTGCAGAAGGCGCTCAGCCAGGAGCAAAAACCGTGTGAAGTAACGAGCCTAAGGGCTACCCCGCCCGTAGACCGGCGGAAGGAACATACCTCGGCTTAGGGCGTTGCTTTGGGAGAGTACCGCGAGATCGCGAGTCGGTGAGAGGCGCCCAGGCACGTGCCCCGTTCCTGGTAAAAGTGTTGGCTGAAGGCCGGTGTGTGTTCACGGTGTAGCGAGGGGGACGTCCTCGTCAGTAGCCGCAGTCATCAACTAACTAAACTAACTATTCACAGGTGTAAAGTATTTGGCTTCCTAGTCTAGAAGCCTTCGCATTGCACATTTGTAACTCGATGTTCACCAGCCCATTTAGATTTTAGATGGTGTCGTGACCACAAATGTTATTATATTTTGTTACTTAATTGTTGATATGGATATAAGCCAGTGCATTTACTTAACATTAAATAAATTCAAACAATAGACAATGTCAAGAGCTGCATCTAAGCCTTGAGTGCCTTTTACACAAATGTCCCATCCGAACAGGTTCAGTAAAGGCTTGCTTATACAACAATTGATTCGCACAAAGAAAAATTAAAGACAACGATTTATAAAGAGAACAACGAACATAGTGAGTCGGAAGGCGATTGCTTATGAGCACGATGTGTGATGTAATGATGTTATACGCGTCCCATCATACAAGTTTAGTAAAAGGTTGTACAACTCGGTTCAAAGCACGAATTACTAAATACTTACAGAGACAACAGCGAACACAGCGAGACCAAAGGCAAGTGCAATGAGCACGATGTTTGGAGCCGCATCCGCGCCTTGTGTGACATTCACACACGCGCCGCATCCGAACAGGTTCAGTAGCAGATTGCCTGTATAAAATTACCTATATTTAAACATTTATCGATATTTTGTTATATTGTTTTTCTAGAAGTTTGAAACTATGGATTCCGTTTGGTTTTGAGTTTATTTATAATATATGAAATTATTACTCGTCTTTTTTTTACAAGATCTCATTTTTTTCAGTTCTCACTCACTATTTGTTCATACAAACTTGCTAAATACAAAGCCCGAAAGTTGGTTGTCATAGATTTCAGGTTGCGGTCTGGGCATATGCCACTAAACAGGTTTGGTTTTCTTATGAAAAAAATAAATTCTCCTAATTGTCAAAGTTGTGGTACAGTTGAAGATGTCCAACAGTTGTTGTTGGAGTGTTCCCGGAACGAACCCGAGAGGAAGGCTCTGATAGAGACTCTAAATTTGAACAGGAGTGATGTAGGGATGTTCCATAGAACTGTCCGAGCCAACATCGAAAGCTGCAAACATTCTGTTCGAATTTGCGAGTCGCTACCAGAGTCATAGATAAATTAAGATAGATAATTAACATAGACATAATTATGGTAAAGATAGATGTAGATAAGTAAGACAGATAGATAGGGAAATTGTAACTTTTAGGGTACGATGGGGCTGACATACACAATAGTGTAAAAGCCCCCAAATAAAATAAAGAAGAAAAAAAAGCCCGAAAGTTGTCATTTTTACCGAAAAATAGTAATATTTGTGAATCAACTGAGAATCATGAGCAGAATCCATGGTTTCTAAATCTCGGGAAGATTTGGACACATGGATAAATATTGAACGTGTTTTCTTTTAATTAAATTTTGATTTAGAATTAGAATCGCTTATTTTAATATCACGATATCTTTAAAATATCAAGAAATAAGTATGAATTATCCAGAATATTCAGATAGATGAATTTTATAAATCAGAAGATGTCGCCCTAATGAGTTGTTAATAGCATCCTGCTTGCCATCTTGGAACAGTCGACTGATTTGCCAGATGTGTTTCTTTATTTTGATTCAATCCTAACAGCTATCATGTGTGTGATGTTAATCTGGTGGTAACTAAATCTGCTCGTGTAAAATAAGATGACACGTAAAATACGTAGATTTAAAAAAAGTATGTCAAAGGCTTCTTCATAGATTTATTATCTTATTATAAAGGCTTATTGAACAAAATAATAATGTTTACCGATGAACTCTGCGAGTAAAGCCTTACTGAGTGCTGCTGCGCCTCCTGATAGTTCGTCGAGCCCTAATTTTCTTCCCAACTCGCCCATGACTCTGTAAACAATAACATACTTTTATACTACGTTTGATGCATATAATATCGGCAGATCCTGTGTATCATACAATAAACAGGTTAGTGATAGTGAATTACATTTATTTTAACTGTCTCTTCCTAAATTGAAATCAGTGTCTTAAACTTATATATGTTCAGTTACCATATTATTATTAGGTATTTATATTTAGTGGGTGTAAGTTTTTCATTTTAGTGGAAACTTGTTGGTGTAATTAAATTTTTAATTGTTAGGTTTTTTGTAAGTGTTATTGTATTGCGTGTTCCCAAATAAATAAATACATAATCATGATTTTAATTTGGGTATTTAGTGTTTTGTGGTCTTTTGTATGTTGTGTTAGCCGGTTAGGTTACCGGGTCCATGTAATGCTCTACCACTCACCGATCGATGAAAGCTATTCCATTTTTCAATCAAAGTGCATATAACTGTTTTTTAATTGCACTATCACGCTAGGGTCAGATATCCATACATGCAAATCCATATAGTAAATATCTCACATTATGTAGAGTAACTAAACTAAAAGTAAATAAAATTATGATTGCTGTTTAACTGTGTAATTGAACAGGAGTGTAATGTGGCCTCAGGGCGGCGACGATCCATGGCGGCTGGGGTACGGTGAGGTGGGTATTTATAATGATATCGTGACTATTAGTTATTATAACATCCGCTACAATGTATCCTCCTATAAGTTAATTTTTGTAGAGGCTTTTCCCTTTTTAACACCAACATTGTAATACAAAAGGGTAACGTTACAGTTCGTTAGTTTGTTAAATCAGATAACATTATGTTTCGTCGATTTACATTTTTTACTAAACTGGTTATCGAATACGGGTTTTGTTCCAAACAAAGAGCTCTCCGGTGGTTCAGTAATAATTTAACCGCCAAGTGTAACGAGAGGCGGGGAAATGAGTGATTGCGTTGCGACCGGACGTAAATTATACTAATTAACTTGGAGTGGATGGTCGAACTATCGCCTACATTATGGTTACCGCATGTGACAATTCACTGTGCATTAGGAAAGTAAGCTTCCGGACGACAAAACTACCATAAAAATGGTAGGTAACTTTATTTGAGGGAAAAGATTTGATAACTATTAAGTTGACTCTTATGAACCAATGATACCAACGATTTCGTTCAGTTGACAACGAAAATTCTTGGACGAAAACAGTTGACGATATCTGTGCTCAAAATGATAAATAAGTATAAGATTATTGTACAAGTGTTATATGTGTCGAATAAGGCATTAAAATATAATTATGTGGTTATATAAAACTACAGTTTTAAATGTCTATTTTTACTTTGTAGGTATTACTGTTACAGCTTAACATGACATACTCGTAACAATACCTACGTAAGCCACTGACCTAGGACTTGGATGCAGTCCATAATATAGTCTAATGGCATTTATTATGCAGTTAACCGTGACCGAACCTTTGCTCACACCATCAATATTTACCACGTAAAGGCACAGATCACAGACAAGTTCCTTATTTGTCTCTCTATACTACGCTGATGTAACTTATATAAAGCCTTAAAGGTCGAGTCACGCTGGAAGGTTCGTGAATCGACACCTGTGAGAAAAAAAAAATACCCTAAAACTACTCGTAGTTTCCAAATTGACGATCTTCAAATGTAATGTAAGTGAGAAAACAAAATGTGAGATTAGAAATAACAATGCAAACTAAATTAAAATATCATTAATATCTCCTGAAATATCTGTGTTACAGGTAAAACCCGTTTTCAGTAAAAACTAGTTTTGACTGAACGCCTTCGCCATAACTAGTTTTTTCTAGTAAAAACTAGAATTTACTGACAAACAAATTTGAAACTAGTTTTAATTAGGGCAAACTTTAAGTGGGGAAAACTAGTTTTAACGAAAGTCAATGTCCACCTGACTTTGAGTTTATTAATTCCGCCATAAATGAGCTCAATAATGTAGTATTTACTGTAGTATAAAAGTTAGGGGTTAAAGCTGAATTAGCAGCACATCGAGATATGGCAGGCAAACCGCGAACCCAAAAACAATTCGGCTTGATTAGGTTAGAAGTCGCTTTTCGCGATCGCCTCACACTTCGTGATTATTTTTTTGAAACAATGCGAAAATCGTTTCTATCCAGAAACAATTCAAGCGCGTTGGGGGTTTGCCCGGGCACATCTTGATGTACTGATTTTAATTGCTTTTATTTGGTTCATTCCGTAAACCTAGTTTTCCCTAGTTAAAACTAGTTTTAACTAACATCCATATTTGTTTGTCAATAATTTCTAGTTTTTACTAGTTAAAACTAGTTGTAACGAATGCGTTCAGTCAAAACTCTTTTATACTAGGAAAACACATTTTTACCGAAAACGGTAAAAATGTGTGTAGGTGTTTACTTATAAGTATAAACATTGCCGTGTTTGGTCTAGATTTACATTTATTTTATGAGGAATACGCTAATATGATAAGAAATCAGATAGGACTAAAGTCGCTTAGAATGTTTACTTCTTGCAAACGTTCTATGTGTGAATATTTTCAACAGGATCTGAAAATATATTCAGCTGTAGCTATCATTTTATTTAATTTTATAATAAAGTAGTTGAATAATAAAGTAGATAATAAAGTTGAAGGGATTAGTTTCACAGAAATCTATCCCAGGGATGAAATCTACTGTGAAATCGTTAACCTACAATTAATTACCTAGAACAATATTTTTTGTATCATATAGGTACTAGCGACCCGCCTGGCTTCGCTCGGGTGGCATAACAATTTCCTAGGAAACCCAACATATCGTTGGTCCATCTGTGTTAGTTTAGCTTCAAAGTGAAAGAATTTTCAAAATAGCTTCAGTATTTTTTCAGTTTACCTCTTACGTATAAAACTAATATGTACACCGTTAATAATGTGTTATTTACTGAATTATTCTTATACTGATTAAATAACCAACAACAGTGATTAAAATTATATGCATGGCTTTTGTATAATTTAGTAGGAACATACAGCATTAATTAAAACGACAGTCATTAGATACATCTCCTCCATATTGGTGTGTTGGTCAAGGGACCGTGTAATTGCTACCTACCTTCACTATTTCCAACCTATTCAGAGTTACCGACTCATTTTAAACGACATTAATTTGTAATAAACAACTCAAAATTACAAATTTGAGATGTTTACTACTTTGTAATAAAATAAACATCTGATCTCTATTTAGAAAAATATTGTAGTGTGTACTAGTTATGTACAAGTGTTCGTACGTTTACACTTTGAAACATGTAGGTACCTAACACACGTCTGCATTGCCTTCACCTAGATTATAATTCCAGCTTCAGAACATAGAACACACAATACGGCCCGTGCAAAAAGTATTGGTTATATTTTATAAGCACTACTTAGTTCTAGAAAGTTCTAGAAAGAATATCTTTATATCAATAGCCGACTACAATCACATTGAACAATAATGATCGTAAAAATAATTGCAGGCATAATAATTATGATTATAATAATAATGAGCACCTTCCTTCGAAGCCTATCCTTCCTCCCTTCATCATATACTTTCTTCGTTCATCATATCCTTCCTCCGTTCATCATATCCTTCGAATGTCAAATTGAAATTATAATGTAATTTTAACTGTACAAATACAAATAGCTCGTCGAAATGCGAAGACAATAGTATTTAAAATAGTGTAATGTTATAGTATTGTAGGGTTGTGATTAGATGATTGGAATCATAACTTGGTAATAGAAACCCTTAAGGCATGACGAAGTATTTAGTTGGAATTCCAAGGGTTCCGCGTTGGACTATCCTAGGATTGTTCTTATTTTTAGTTGAATCACGCTTCTAGAAAAAAACCACATAAAATATCATGTTCGTATCTTTCCAAAGAATTATATTATTATTCAAAATTTGAGATAGATTCGCTTTCAACATTTTTTTTTATATCTTTACATATCTAATATTTACATAAATTATAATACATACATTAGTCTACCTACATTCATACGAGTATAATACAGCACTAGAGATGAAGTTGCTAAAATATTATTTCATCTCCCGGTTCTGATTAATTACCTTAAATACAATTATAATAAAATCTGAGATAAAGACTACTAATATTCTTACCTACGATAAAATCATATAATTTTTGTATGAAATTAGTATTTTTTTAATAAATTGTTTTTTTTAAATATTCTGCATTCTTTTAAATTCTAACAATATGATCGATCGATTACTTGTCTCCAGAATTAACAACATAAGTCTGAAACTGCTGACTCTGTTTAGTTTATGATTCTCAGTTCAGAGACACGAAATATTTATCAATCTTTTTTGCAATTAGATCATTTTTTTGAGTTTTCACCAAATTTTTCATACAACATTGCTAAACAAGTAAACAGTCCAAGAAATTGATATTTACATATACGGAAAACCACATAACATTAATAACATATTACGTATATTTTATGTAAATTACCTATAAAACCTATGAATGCAAGAATGCCTTCTGGATTTATATACATATGTCGGTATGTGATCAGGTATGTGATCCAGCAGGTCGAATTAGGGGGTCGTTTGACTTATTGACTGGTTATTTGACTTTGTCATAGGGGTTATTTAGGGTTATTTTTTTTGACGGACCGATTGGCGCATTTGGTAGTAGCTGTGCAAAAGGTCCCGGGTTCGATTCCCGGCCGGACATACATTTGTTTTAAAAAAAAAGAGAAATGTATGTTCGGGTCTAGATGTGTGTTTATGTTTGTCTTTGTATGTGTCTCTGGACCCACGACACAAGGAATCCTAGTGTGGGCCATTGAGTGTGGCGTTATTTATTTGAATTAGGAGTTATTTGACGGTATATAGCTCGGGCCCCGCGGTCTTCAGGCCCCCATCGCAAGAAAATTATAGAGCTAAAAATTTCGAAAACGTATTAGGTGAGCGAAACAAACAATTTAAGAACTTGAGCTCAATTCCGAACCCACATAATCGGAAATAATAGAGCATACGTGGGTGGCACTGAAAGTTTTTATAATCTCAAAAATGATATCAGATATAAATATGGAAGCTTTTCGAAGTATTTTCCTCGAGAATTGATACACTTTTTAATGCGATGAAACCACTGTGTGAAGCATTCAGCCCATCCATCTTTAGGCACCTCTTCAACAGCCGTTTAGAAGGCCGTTACTGCCTCCTCTGCATTCATAAAACATATTCCTCTTAGTTTACCCTTAATTCAAAGGAATAAATAAAAATCACAAGGCGCATGGTCGGGATTATATGGCGGATGACCCATTAACTCTACATTTACAGTACTCCAAAATTGCTTCGTTTGTCTGGCGTCGTTCTTTGACAAGAGGCAAGCAGCTGTTCACATACCAGTCCGCAGTTACTGTTCTTTTATTTTCTAAAGTTATAGTAGCAAAGTGGCCCGAACTGCCATAGAAGGAGACAATTATCTTCTTTTCAGCACTCCATCCTTTCTTAATTTTCGTCGGCAACTCTTCGAAAGGAAAGACCCACTGAGCAGATTGCCTCTTAGTTTCAGACTCATAGCAATCAAAACAGCATTCGATTGACGATTGTCGAATTTTTCAAGCATTTGGAGACACCATTCCACGCGGCAGTGCAGCTTCGCTCAAATTGTGATGAATCCTTCTACCACAAAGCTTCCTTACCCGTAGGTGATGGTGTAAAATAGTTTGAACTTGACTCATAACAATAACTAATAATGCCCGTATCTGCTGATATGTCGTTCATTTATCTGCTTCAATCATGAGCCGCACAGTTTTGATGTTTTCCTCCGTCACCGCCGTCGCACTGAGGTGGGTACTCCTACGATTAAATTCACTGAACCAGTTGCAAACACTGGCATTGGATGGGGCTTCATCACTAAATGCTAACTTAAGTCTTTCATAATTTTGTTTCTGATTTAGACCGCAAGGAAAGGCATAAAAAATCATTGAACTAATGTGCTAAATTCATTTTTCCGCAAACACTTAATTTTCAAATTGCCGCCAGAAATAAAAAACAAATGACAGCTTTGAAAATTTAATGGCGTTTGACAAGCAAAGAGTTCCATTTACAAAATTCGAATGGTTTTTCTCTATCGTATTATAGTAGCCAGTTCCAAGAAAGAATAAAATAGAATCGTAATAGAAAGATCGACAGACGAGCATAAAGTCAGCAGTGATGAACATCAGTCCAGAATGACATACGTTGGCACGTCCCAGGATACGCTGCCTACCTTTGGACATTTAGAAATGGATTTGGAGATTGATAGGATAAAATGGGATAGGAATGGGTTCTGACATATCTCACTCACTATCGAAACTCGTACATCGGAGAAGTAGGATAAAGTGGAAAATGCAGTATATTTTACGGTCGTCGTCTGTGAATATTGCTAGATTTACGACTTTATTAGAATAATAAGCTGCGCATCCAGAGATTTAAGACGTTTTTACGTTATTTATAGAAGACATGACATGTCATCATACATTGCATGATGGTCGAATGTTTTCAATGTAAGTATTCTGGTAATTGAGTATGCGAATCGGTAGGTATCTGTTTAAAATTTCATCCAGGGTGTCATTATATAATTAATCATGACTGTATGCTAATTTCGTGTGCTTACGCATTCAATCCGTGTGATGAATTTAATTTACTTGTACTTAGATGTCGAAGTTATAAATGGATGCGCGTACGTTGCGCTATGTTTTTCGAGTTGAATAAAAAACGTAAAGACTTTTGTCATGACATACATACACACTTAAAAGTAAAATATTGATTCTGTGTATCTTTTAGAATATTATAATCATATTATTCAGGAGCATTCTTGAATTCAAGAACATACTTGCCTTACATTCTTAATTCACTTTCGCGATTATCTCAGCGTTAAAAGCAATGGTATCGAAAGGAGAATTATACAATGGAATTTAGTACATATTCATTCCATGTAGATAGCCATCAATATTTATTAACATTTTCTTACTCTGTCGTTTACTTCTTCATAGGCTAATTGGTGTGTGTTCTTCATGGAATTATAAATGTTAGCCCAATGCCAGCCAGGTAGCCAAAACTGGTTAATATATTCATATAAATTTTTGAACGTAGCAGCAATATTTGCGTCTCTTTATTATTTCTATTTATTTGATTATATTTCTTTACAGTAATTGTTATCTCAAGCACCGCTAATTCTTTTCAAACGTTTGGCGTCTATGTACCCACTGATATCGATGCCAATAACGAGTTTTAACTTTGATTGTGTGATGTTTGATATTTTAAATGTTTGAAGCAATAAGAGCAAAAAGTCTCGCAAAAACTGTATAGGTACACGTAATGTTCCCGGTCTGGTTTACGAGCAAATTAACTTTAGTTTGAGTGACAATGAACTCCATGGTATTATTAATAAATAATAAACTTGAACTTCAGTCATAAGCATACAAAATTACAAAAATATTCTACAAAAATCAAAAATTCTTCTTGCTTACCTTGTAGGAAAAAATAAAAAAAGGTATTTGAACTTTTTGAGCTTTCCAGATTTCATTCAAATTCAAGTTATGAATGAACACAGCCTACAATATATTTTGTTCGTAGTAAGAAATAAAACAATTATTTTACTCCAAAAGTTTTTCTAATATAGCAGAATTAGCTAAAGATTTCAGAGCGCACCAATGTAATGTAGCGTCAACATAAAATATTTAATTTAAGTTCGCTTGTACAAAAAAAAACCTAGTGTTTTTTTTTGTAATTTCAATAAATACGTATATGATTAGATCATCTTGTAATTTAATTATATATTGCGAGGTGACTCGGCAAATTTTGAGATACTCAAATTTTAGAAAGAGAACTCATTTGATTTTATGGAATTCGAACGAGAATGTTATACGATTTTAAAGTTGGTTTAAATGAAAGTGTGTGTAATGAAATCTATCCTGATTAGTATCAGCTTTTGGGGACCTCGCACCGTCCCGTGCATCAATTTTTCGATGGTTTTCTCAATTTAAATAAGGAAAATTTTCCTTGAAAGATGATGACAGACGTGGCTGTCTTGTGACTTCTGAAATGAATGAAAACATCGAGGCGGTAAAGAAAATGTTGCACGAAGACCCAAAAACAACGTACAAACAGATAGAGGAGACTTTTAAGATTTCATCGCCGGTCATTTATTAAATTTTACACCAACACCTTCACGTCAAGAAGCTTTCAAGTCATAAAGCTTCTTGAATAAAGCATTCACTGACTGCTGAACAAAAACAAGCTCGTGATGGAGAGGAACAACAAAAATGGAGAGTGACGGAATATATTTAATATTATTACTGGAGATTAGAGTTGGATCTATCAGTATGACCCACAAACTAAGCGACAATCAACGGTTTGGGCGTTTCCAGACTAAGAGCCTCCCAGGAAGGATAAACGTGGGCGCAGTGTGGGAAAAAAAATGGTGGCAATATTCTTCTCTGCTGGTGGCCATTTAACCACAAGGACTTTAAACGCTCAAAAAACTGTTAATGCCCAATAGTAGGTACAGTGAAGTGTGTTTACCAACTGTATTCGATGTGTTAAATCAAAAACGTCCTAAAACGGGACTGAGGGGGCTTTTCTTGCATCATGACAATGCATTATCTCACAAAGCAAAACTTACCCAAGATTTTTTGAACATTGATTTGATTTTTTTGGATCACAAGATCCAAGAATTGAGCCACCCTCCTTATAGTTCTGATTTAGCTCCATGCGACTTCTTTCTCTTTTCAGAAGTGAAGCTTGGACTTTGGACTCCGTGACATTCTTTTCGACAGCCCTGAGGACGGTCGGAATGCTTTTATGGTAGCTGTTGAGGACCTCGCTAAAGAAGAGTATCGCCAGTGCTTTAAATCTTGGTTTAGACGAATGAATCGTTGTATAGAGACTAATGGGGAGTATTTTGAGAACCCAAATTTTTTTTTTGTATCTCAAAATTTACCAAGTTACCCCATATAAAGTTACAACACTTGTTAATTTTAGAGCAACATAGCGCAAGATCAAACTAGATGGTAACTGAGTTTATGATTTGTATACAGCAATATGCACCCATGCAGATGGCGCACTACACATTGGATACATCGTAATGTAGAAATGTATTAATTTTGTAAAGTTTCAGTATTATTTTATCGCACTATAATAGGCGACCGGACGCGCGGCTTGGCCTCGTGGATTTTAGAGATATATTTTAGATATTAAAATAAAAATGACTAGATCTCATTACTATTGATTTATTATTCATACTTAACCTTTCTGAAACTTAATAAGCAGTTTAAAAACTTAAGAACAGCTTAAAAATAGCCGGGTGAGTTTCGTGAAGGGATAAAAATATCAGACGTTGGACACAATAAGTATCCCAGACACAAGTAAAAGACGAATCTTGAAAAACGGTTGATAAAAATTGAAAGCGGTCGAGCATTTAATTTAAAGTTAAAAATCAATTTGTTAAGATAACAATTGTATTAGCTACGTGGTCCCAATACTGAAAATCAATCTTCTATGCAAGTTATTGAAAATTTCTTTCAACAAGCCTTTTGGTAAGTAAATAAGACGTATAATAAAATATGTTTCTGAGTATAGGTACGTATTTTGTTTACACCTGTCCTGTGAAAGCAACAAGTTATCGATTTAACATGTTATTGTCATCATGAAAAGAAACTGACAATGTCACAGTCCATGGCCAAGATTACCTAAACTTTTATATTTACATCGCTTTTGTAAATAGTAATCAAGCTATGTGGGTGGGCTGTCCATAACTATCTAGCTATACCAACAAAAATCGAGGATTTTATTATATTGTGAGGGGTTTGTCCTGATAATTTTAATAACAAGTTCGATAAAATAATTTAAATGTAAAATATTTTGAAAATATAAAATTAGCGACAGATTGGGTTTGAATATTTTACTCTATACAATTTTATTACATGCACCTACACACTATGACATATCTGAACCTACCTATGTGTGTGTTACAAATGAAGGTGATGTGTTTATTTAGTGGTACTTTACTATATCTCCAGCCCGAGTATCTTTACTGTTAGATTAGGTCTCTCCCAAGTCGCGTCAGCACACTTGGTCTTCCGCTTTTTTATCCGACCATTACCATCGACCTTCAAATCATCACTCCACTTGACTAGAAAGGGACTTGTAGGTACTTTCCTGCACACGATGTCTACTCAAGAACTTTCTGTTCCATCAGTTGTCAGTTCGATATAGTGAATATTGTCTTCAATATCTTATAATTCGTTTTCAACATGTACAAATTTTCACAGGCCGGCTATTTTTGTACAGCAAAGAAATAATACATATTTCCAAAAATTAGGCCATAAGTACGAAACATACGCAATCTTTACAGATACACTTAAGTAATTATCACTAGTTTACACGGGAGCATTCTCTATCTTATCAAGGTGTTATCACAACGGAATTTGTTTGAAGAAAAAGTTTATTTTTAATGTTTTTACGCATTGGCGTCATAGCGTTATTGCTTATTTCTTTGAAGATTGATAAAAGTAATCAATAACTATATCGTTAGGAAATCTGATATCACGCACGACTTACATCATTTCCAAAAAGATGGTAATGTAGTTATGTATAGCGTATCTGCAGATTACTAAAATTGACAAGGGGATTAGGTATTAATAAGCGTTCAACAAAGCAATTCAATCCCAAAGGAGCGTAAATGTGCTGCAACCTTCATAATGCCATAATCGTTTGTTGTGCAATCTTTGCCCACCTGCATAATGATTACATACATTTCATACAAAGAAACGGTTAATTACTAATTACTTCTAGTAAAACAAGAAAATACGCGGATAATAAATGAAAAGCCTATGAACTGTACCAGATGCAAGGGAAACATTATGATTTGTTGACTAGAATGCAACATAATTAATGGAAAATTTTGCGTGTGCAATACGATTTCTATGTAAATGCACTTGTTACTGGAAGCGAGATCACACGTCATGCGTAATGGACTATGAATTATATAATTCATAGACAAATAATTAATCATTGCAATGAACTTATTTGTAAGTAGTGATAAAAATAATTCCTTTGCCTATGTGGAAAAAGGAATAAAATCAAAATGTTTGAAACCTATTCAGATTCCAAACATTTTTATACCCTTAGAAATTAAAAACGACCGATTAGCCTAATTAGTATGCAAAAGGTCGGGTTCGATTCCCGTTCCGACAAACATTTAAAAACACCCAATTTTAAAGACAATTGTTTGTTTGGAGGCTGGAGTCTACACATACGACGCAGTGTGTTCTACTACATGTAGAACGTTAAGTTCCTCCCTCCATAGATTGTTTATACTTTTAATTTCATCCAGTCTTATCTAATCCCATCGAGTATAGAATATAATGAGATAAAGGAAATCCCAAGTACAATTATCCTTTCTACTCTACTCCTGGTAGTGGTCCCTGAATTATCATGTTTTAATTCTAATTAGTGTAATGACTTAAGCCAGACCTTCCACCCTAATTTTTGTCCCTTGTGTGAAGCTGGACAAACTACAAATTTATACTAAATTAGAATATCGTGTATATAAGCCATTAGATTAATAAGCATAATACGCCTATTAACGACCCCCACTTTTTAATTTATTTTATACGCTTGTAAATAGATAGGAAAGTAGGTAGTAATTATGATCTACTCGTATGTTAAGAAAGTCGTTTGATTTTGCGTCAGCATTGAAATCGGTAGATTTAATCAAGTAATCTGATTTAGTAATGTAAAGTGATGCGATAAACTAAGTAAAATAATGGGAATTTAGCAAAAGGGCGGGGCAATTCTTGTAGTTAAGTTTAAATACATTATTTTTTTAATTTGTCATGCACGCAATATCGTAAGAAATTATTAATGTAAAAATGTAATTAGATAAATATAAACATTTATTGGCAATCAATCACCCGCTGGCAATATACCAGAAATCCAAATAAAATGTCTATTTTATATATTTATTAAAGACGCAATACTTACGTAATGAATAGAAACGTTTTAGTCAGTGGTAGAAGTACAAAACCATGCAAGACGTAAAATCGTTGTCACTTTCATCCATAAGAAGTTCTAGATTGCGCACGTAGAAGAGCAAGCTTGTAAATTTGGAACTAATTAGGGGCTAGGCCAACATTTGTGGTTTATTAGACAGATTTCGACGAATTCTGAGATTCCGACTTAAAATTACGAAACAATATCATGACATATTAACTAAGGGTTCAGTAGTACAACTGTATAAAAATCCCAAAAAAATAATTTCGTTTTGATTTCATATTTGTGAACAAATTGTGGCGATCATTTCTTAACGAGTTAAAATGAAATTTGATATATAAATAATATATTATATTTCAATTGATTTCGTAAATGAGTCAAATCGTTATAGTAGTTCTAAAATTACAACGGTGTTAAATGCTAATATGTATGTATGAAGATAATTTCGTTGGATAGGCCTCGTAAAGTTCTACAACTTTTGTCCAAACATTTACCAAACCTTAGGGAAAGTAACGAAATATCCCATGGGACAGGCGCGTTTTAATAGATTATAAGTTTTATTAAAAGATAAAATAACTTATTATTGTAATTAAACTTTGTAATATAGACAACCCATTTTACGCGAGTTTATGTTCGAGTTCAATAGATAAAGATCTCATGCCGAAGATTACATTTTGTGCCATTGTTAATTCGGATAAAAAGTAGATAGTAGTTCTGTGATTACTTAAATTACGTCAGTTGCAATTTTAGCCTGTTGCAAATTTCCTGCCCATCTAGTTTGTGTAGCAAGTGGGTAGGTGTCGGTAATGGTAACAAATGGCAATGAGGTAATGGACTGCTTCCCTCGAAGGCGCGCCTGCTGACGTGACGACCCACAGCTATTCTGTGACTATACTGAACTCGCTATTATGTCAGTCACGTCTTAAAATAGAATATTGTTTTATAAAATATATCCTGTTATTCCTTTTTCTAATCTATTCCAAGTTTTTCAAATTAAATTAGTTGTACCATAATAATTAAGGAAAGTCGTACGTATCTATTATAGTGAAGCACGGGGAATTAACTTGTCCAAAACAAACCAATAATTGTCCAACGTAGGTATAGGTACTTGAGCATTTTGTATATTATATAGGCTTTTTATTATTAGGTTTATTTTTTATTATATCGCCATTATTTTGTTGTTAGTTTTAAATACTGTTGTAAATAATGTAGTAGTTTGTAAGGTAGGCAGCGCATCTGGGGGCGTGCCAACGTTTGTCATTTTGGACTAATGTTGGCATGTATCTCGGATGTCTATGGGCGACAGTATCCACTTACCATCAGGTGGACTGTACGCTCGTCTGCCGCCTTCGTCCATAAAAAAAAAGTTTGAGTCGTGTAATTAAATAAATCCGTACTGTAGTTACCGAGAGTTACCTACACTATCTATACTTATACAAATTAATAGTCTTTTTATTGAGTCATTTACTCATTTTAAAAGAATATAAAAATAACTAAACTCATATCAGCGAACGACACAAATCGCGGTTATTCCTAGAATTTTGATGGTGTTTGAATTTCTCTATGAGTGCCATTGTGCACCGGTGTATGTAGGCATTCTTTGAAATCACATTACATTATTTAATGTCCACTTCTATGATGAACGTAAAGAACTTCGCGTGAAATTTAATGTAGTAATGGGAGCCCACACAAGTATTATTTAAATACATATTTGGCTGTGTCATCTTACACTGAAATAGATTTTACGGTTAGCGAAGCCACTGCGGCTAAACCGAAGTTTATAAACAGACGTTTGCCGAAAAAGTTATTATTTTGTAGCTTTTGTGAAAATGTTTGTAATATTGGAATAGTTTATATAAACTAGTGCACGATTACGCTTACCACATTAAAATTTTCACTCTTTGAATCGTCATATTCAAGAATATTCGTTTAGTCATGAGTTTAAATCCTCGGCCAGTACCACTGAATTTATACTTAAGTACGGATGTTAAAAAATTATTTGACATTCTAGTAAAAAAATATTATTATAGTATTAATGAAGTTTTAGACATGAAAAAAATTGGATAATGATTTCGTAATCATTTCGCAATCATTATTTAGATATAGTTTTAAGATTGCAATTAGATATAAAACCACTTAATATTGTATGCCTTCCCGGTAAGTTATAGGGGACTAATTTATAAGTTTTGTGAAACATCTTTTTATTTTCCTATAACTCAGCAATAAATGACTTGTATTTGAATTAATTTAATCAATATTTACTAATATTTCGGTTTACTTTAGCAAATTTCGACTTTGGTTGACATTACTTGTATTTTCACGCGTGTTTTGAATAGTTCGTAAACATAAATGACAATGTTCGACTCGTTTGGTTTCCGCGTAGCGTCTCGCGGAGGATCTGGCACTGGTTGGTACGATGCGTAGCCCACCAGTCTGTAATGTCATCGGAAGCTTGTATTTACTGAAATACGACAATATTTTATATTTATAAAACATATCCGTTTTGTCCTTGAAAATTCATCGATGATTACAATAAAGTAGGTAACCGTTACATTGGCATCCACATTGCTATCCTTGCACGAATGTGGTAGGCAGCTACCACCAAACTCTAGTAAATTAATGAGAAAGAAAATAACATTTCTTTGTTAACGTGGTGAACAACCTAAAGCACAGTTTTAGACATTCTAATGACATTTTAGCACACGAACTCCCGAAATCACGTAGTCCACATTAGTAATTTAATAATGGTGACGTATTTACTTAAAAATATCCTTATTGTTTCATCTTTACAACCTATTGCATTAGTAATTAAGTAAAGCACCAACTGACTTGTATTTTATAGTTACATCAGCTGTAGTAAATTTAATCAACATTGTCCCTATAAGTACTTTGGCACTAATTATTCATTCAGCGACTTGCAACGACATCTAAGATTGTTTATCTCATGTTTTATACAAAGAACCAGTCTGTCCAATCATGCAACAAGCTTGGTGTATTTCCATTGGGAATAACAGAATAGAATATGTTCAATCAATGAAATTAGGATTTGGTGACTGGAGGATTCTCTTCTGCAACTTCTTTGGCGCTTCTTTACAGAGATCGTTTGAATCATATTGTACTTACCTACTATAGTACTAACCTAACCTAACTGTAAAATAACAAATGGGTCTATGTATGTACATCGAAGACTTTTATTGATAATGTTAGTAAACGCACGTAATCAGTTGCTACGCCTTTTTTATTTTCGTACCGAGCTACAGTTAGTAGCTAAAGTTTAATAAGTACAGTCAACATATGTATACTATAATAATATAGCTAGTCGATGTGGAAAGGAAACTCGATTCTTCATGCCTCATTGGTAGCCTCGGTAATCGGCATGTTAATTCAGGTCATCTCTTAAAACTACGCCTATCGACTTAGTCACCTTTTTATTGGTATTCTCGCTGTTTAGACGTGCCAAGAACCCTGAGAAAGGATGGATTTCTTTATATCAAAGTCTGAATTTGGGCTATCATAGACGATATAAAACGATAATTAATCAACGCTAAGGATAATTACGTGTTCAGTCTAGATAGTATTAATTGAATTAGAAGATGTATAAAGTTTCGATTTCCTCATTGGTTCGGTCATTTTGAGATAATAACTTTTTCATGATTTTTAGATTATCTTTCCGTTTAGAACTGTTTCCAGTGTTTTATTTAGATTCAGACTAGTTAATTATCAATAGGTTAATCATGGGAGCGGCTTCAGCAATGAAGGGATTGAGATATTATAAAGTGTTTGATAAAATTAATCCTTCGATATTGCTTAATAATTGACAATTTACTCGTAGATGATATCGGGATGTAGGTATTTGTGCAATTATTAGCTGAACGAGTCGTATTTTATGATATGACATGGCATATACTCTTCGGGCGAAAAAAGGATGCGTGGATAATAAGAGTTCTTAATAAACTAAAATATAAAATTCTCCTTAGGCGGACATAAGCTGCTTATAATTTATAGTTCTACACATCAACGGAAACGCCCGGACGCCGCGGGCATAGTGTCAAACAAATTATCTACAAGATTTTTTTGTCTCTATCAGCTCAGCTAATAATAGCGTATGCCGCATTACTTGGTCGTGGCTTAGCCAACATAATTGTATCCCAAGAAATGAGGAGGAAAACGGTGGGGTTACGCTCTGTAAGTCCCCATGACTAAGTTATGGGTTTTGGACGTTTTTTGGACGATGGTTTCATCTCTCTCTTATGAAACTCGTTTGATAATGACGGAGTACTCCCATTATCTTTTTGTGATTTGTTCTTTGGTTCGTATAGGTTGGGGTTCGTATATTGTGACTTTTTATGAACCTGTGTACCTATTATTTATTAATCCATTCTACTTGTACTTGTGTAAATACTTACCTATTCATTTTATGGTGTATGTATTTTTGAAGTAGACAGCATAGGTAGGTAACGTCAATTTATTTGATTTTTGATATTAACTTTACAATATTGTCTAGGTACGTCTTTTATCATAGCAATGTTATTGGTTTAAAATGAATACAACCTATGTTTCTTCATTTTTCCTTTTTAATGGATGTTCGGAAGTAAATTAAAGACCGACATGAGTCATCAGATTACACGATGACGGAAATGTGTACAAATATCTTACATTGGGTAAATAATTGCGTGCGGTATCTGAATAACCGAACGCTTTATCGCGCGGATGATGTTTGTATAACTTAGGTACTTACACACAGAAAATATCTTTCTTACACGCGTGTTTATGATTTTGTTTAAGTATTTGTGTATTTTTAAGCATAGTTGCTACTGTACTATCGGGATTATATATCTTTTACCATATGAAAGTTATAAAATAAAAAACAAGACTAGAGCAATCTATGCTATTTGTTACAAGGATGCTAGACGCTATTCTGAACGTCCATCTGTTCTTAACAAAGCGGATTCATCTCATCATGTCATTTAAATATCGTAAACCTTCGTCGCCTACGAGATGAATAATAGTTAAAAATATATGTTGACACAACATATGTATTATACTTTATAGAAATGATGTCGCCGATATCCACTTAGTTACGTCATACATTACAAATAAGTTGTAGCATCATATTTTTGTAAGCAATTAATCATTAGTCCTACGCGCTACAAAAAAATAATTGTATTCGTCCTACACTATACCTATAATAGGGTTGTCAAATGTCTCAGAAATCCGGAAAAGTCCCAGTATTTCACGCCTTGTCCCGTATCCGAATTGACGCTATTTTCCCCGAATTTTGTTACTGTAACATAACGTTATAAAAGAAAAACTATGTTTAAATGTAGGCAACATGCAATCGGCAGGACCGCCTTGAATTAACGCGTAAAATTATTGCCATATCTGTTTTAGTCTTTCTTCTTAACCTGATTGGATTGAGAAGAGGGGGAATAGAGACTATAACGGGATGAAGAGCTTCTTTCATCCTTTTATCCTCCCCATTCTTTCTCCAAGGGGGCGGGGAATGAGATGGGAAGTAGAGTATAATAATGGGATATACAACTACAATTGAATTTCGTTTTAGGTACAGATGTCTTTTAGATTGTGCCAATGTCAATAATTATGTTCTTTTCTGAAAAACAATCATTTCTCATGTCTATTTTGCAACTAAATTGACGGCTGCTATATAAGTAAAGTATCAGAACTATAAAAATAACATTTTAACATTATCACATAAATTATCTGCAAATATTTTTCTCACAAGTTTCGTTTGTACTGAAGTTGTTACATGAATGGTATCGTAAATGAAAAGTAAGCCAAGTGAAAAATTTAGTATAAAAATAGGTATAATAATCCTTTTAATTAAGTTCTTATTTTAATTTCTTTTAATATATTTCATTTAGCGGCCGCGGCCGTGGACGTCTCTGTAATGCCAAAGAAGGATTTAGACCTGACAACCTTAATTACAACAGTACCTGCCTCATTACTATGCTATACATACAATAGCTACTAATCAAAATTAGATCATAAGATTACAAATACAAAATGAGTCAAAGTAAAATTCGAATACAAAACAAACTTAAATACCGAGCATTCTTTTAAGTAAATCCTATCTCGTTAATATGACTTTTACGTATTATCATGTTTTTTAGTTAATTAAATAGATACTAATTTATATAATACTTATATAATAAAATTGCGATGAATCGCGTCTATAGTAGGAATATTTTCTTTAAAAGTCAGCGTATTTTAAAATTACGAATGTGTACAATAAATAGGCATTTGTAACAGTAATTTGTAACTGGCATATGGCACTTGTAACTTACAGTTTATGTCATAGATTAACAACTAGGATAGATTTTGTTCAAATCCGTTACAAACTTGCCACGGGAATCGTTACACGCGGACGATGTCCATGGTTTTTTGAAACTTCATAGCCCACTGAAAATAGAAATACATCGAAATATTATGAAGAAACCGGCCTAATGCTCGTCGGATGCTGATTGATTGGGTTCTCGAAGACGTTTTCGTAAAATCAAAAACATGAAAATATCTACAAGGTATTGGTAAAGCGTACTTACTTTAGTCTAATGCAGTTTTTTTAGCTGGTCCGAAAAATAAGCATAATCCCGATCACCGATTCAAGCTATGGGCCCTGGGTATTTATCACACTCAAGCGGAGTTCGAGCGTTTTCAGAACTCAAAAGCCTTCTAAATAAGATTGAAAATACCTCAAAGATATTCGAAGGTACACATACTTATTTATTGCATAATTATCATTACAAGTTAATTATTTTTTAATATTGGAATTAAAATTATATTACCTCTAGCCGCCGGCCGAGATGGTTCGTTATAACTCTCGAAACAGCTTATATATGTGGCTTAGGAGTTAGATCGCCCTATAATTTTTCAATAGTGTACTGTCTTCTTTTTTGAAGAACAAGACAACTAAACTCCTGTTCCACGCTTTGGGTGTGATGCCATTGTGGAGAACGACATTGAAGAGTTGTTGTAACACCCTCAGAACGGGAGCCCCTCCGGCTCTCAGGAGCTCTGCCGTAACTCCATCATCACCCAATGCTTTACCATTCTTAAGCTGTCCAAGGGCAATTTTAATCTCGCCCAGGTTGATGTCTGGGATGTAGTCGGTGTAGTGGCGGGTTAGTCTCGCTCGACGATCGTCACCGGAGCGGGCTACAGGCGAAGGCTCTTTTGCGACATAGAGACCTCCATAAAATCTCTCGATTTTGGCGAGAATTTCTGACCTTGAGGACAAAATTTGGCCGATATCGCTTTTAAGCATCATCGAATGATCATGTCCAGGACGCTGAACAAATACTTTGGACCCTCTGTTCTTTTCTATCGCCTGCCTCAATGAGGTGGCGCAGGTCTCAACGAATAAACCTCCCGATGTTCTCTTTAAGTTGGTCGTCAGACGATGAATTTAACGCGACCCTCTCACGTCTCTGTTTCGTGAGGTCCAGAGTTTCGCTCGAGAGCTTGGACTTTTTTCTTTTACGCTGTTGATTAAAATGCCTGGAGCCTACATCCCTGATAACCCCCGTCAAGTTATTGGCCACCTCGTCAACGCTATTTGTGGTTTCCAATGCGGCAAATCGATTTTGAAGTTGTAAATGAAACTCATTGGTACCTAACGCGTTTTGAGCTAGTGTGAGACGAATAGCCTTCATCAGAACAGATTTTTCTAGCTTGTAATCAATGTTTAGAGTGCCACGTACAAATCGGTGATCATTTCCGGTACTGACAATTCAGTGCTGACTAGATCAGATTCGAATCAGCAGTAAATTAGTCTGTTTTGTAAGCGTTCAGATCTCTGCAAATGTGTTATTTCTACTCTATTTCGCGTATCAAAATTGGTCACTACTAAAAACACTGCAAATACAACGCTAATAATTCAAAGCTCTTTAAAGTTAATCGGGTCCAGCTATACGGTAATCTCCAGCAAAATTCGTTTATCAGTTTTAGATTTCATCGTGAACACACTCGCGGACTTTAATGGTGCAAGAGTAAAAAGTAACTAATTTGAAAGCTTTCGTAAAAGTAAGAATTTTACATGATAAAAATTATTTTATCATAGCTATATTAATAGCTCTTCATCTGTTTTGATGAAAATTGTAATCCAGTAATTGGCTAAATACAAATTCTAGAAGTAAATTGTGATAATTAACGAGACAATTGTATTGACTTAACAATCTCAGAAGCGTATCGACGTGAATCATGGCTGTGATTACGTACTAAAGATTTTTTCTGCGGGCCGCGTTACAAACTGGTTCCGCTTCCAATGTCAAGGCTGGATCAACTATGAAAGATATAACTATTATTATTATTGTTGAGGATTAGAAGCTCTACAAGTCGATAGTCTGGTATCATTGCGATCATTGCACACAAGTGACCATTTGAAATATTGTGATCGACAACATTCTCATAGTTTTCATAACGAATAGTTGGAGCTGAGCGCCGCATTTAAAATTTTAATCTATTCTTTAATCAATGGGTTATCATAATTCAAAATATCCTAAGTGTGAGTGCATTGTGATGTTATTATATTTATTTAACTTGTACTGTAGTTTTATTAGGCATCTTTAAAGATGGAGGTCCTTGATTTGACATGTTTGTATACAATACATAGGTATCTACATAATTATGAATGATATGTATTCTGGATCTGGAAAAATTCTGGATTAATTTACATGGAAGACTTTGGAAATTATTCTTTATGATGCTAGACTAGGATGATTTTAAAGTATAGGTATCAAAGGATTATTTTAAAGCTATTTAGCCGTACCTAGCCGTCATGTAATAAAATGAAAACGCGTAATTTATAGGAGGAAATAACCACCAATTAATGCAGTGAACTGAAATTGTATTATTTGTTTTTGATATCGTCGAAATAGAGAATTATTCAATTAATTTTGATGTGGTATTCAACTTATTGTGAGAAAAATAATAATGTACGAAAACTTATTCATTGTAAACAATATCTCTTTTATGATGATGGACGTAGTAAAATAGTATGTCTAAATATGATGCTATTACCAACTCTTATTATGAATGAAACATTACTTTTCCTGTAGTACGAGCATGACACTATATTTTATTGTTGATAAATCGCGTGTTCATTAGTCGTTGAAGTGGAGTGAAGAGTGATGTTTTCCAATCATAATGATTTATTTTATGTAGCATTTGACAATGTTATTTCGAAATGAGGACCTCCATTGAATGGAGAAATAGTTGTCAAAAAATATCCGTAGCATTATTTTTATTTCCTTATATTCGTGTAAAGTTCAAGGTTATTTTATAAATCGGTAATGGTGGTGGTTGGTATACATCGCCGGACATCCGGTCCACATTTCCATATCGTTTTCGCCGGGCGGCAAACGGACTAAGTAAAGCGCTTTTATTTAACGTAGCTGTTGTTTATTTTTAGTTTTCTACATGTCATGTAGGAACACGCATTACACAGCTAAAATTCTTACAAAGCGTATAGGTAGTATGTATTACCATTATTCAGGACAGTTAGCCGTACAAACTATTTACTTAGGTAATGGTGAAAAGTACGTAGGTACACTAAGTATAGTTTACAAATACTAGCACATGTCAACTACTTTGATATCAGTTTTTGTATCACTGCAACAGACAAATCTCCCGGGTTGTGCATTAATATATTATTCCGAAGGCACCGACGGCGACACCGACTGAAGATAACGACACTTGTCGCTGATGGCCGGCGACACTACTGCTCCTGTGGATTGGTATGTTAATGTAGGTACAAATGCAGCGACAAGTGTCGCTCGATCACCTGTCGCCGTACTCAGAAACTGGCTCGAACATACAAATCAATAGAACCAGTAGTGTCGCCACTTTCGGAATCATACCTTTATTATACTCATATATAATCCACCACGCGGACTCAGTGGGGATTGGTGGTTACTGCAACAATTGTGGTTACTACTGATTTCTTCTTTTACGGAATCCTACATATTACTTGAAGGTACATTACTATCTGGTTAAATAATAATTAGTAGCTACTTTTGCACACAACGTTCCGTTCCGACTTCACACTTCATATTGTTTGTTATGTCAATATTAACTGGCCCTCCAAAGATGACATTGTCCATCATTCTAAACCAACACTATGCAAGATAACAAAAAGCGATCTTTAATACATTCCTCTAATGTTGATCTAGGGATTTATGTCTGTCATTCACATTTTGGATGTCGCCGTCTCTATTCACGTTACAATCTTACAACCTACTACGTGAATAGCCGTAGACATCATTTAGATAATTAATTGATGAGATTGGGATGAGATAACAGTCATCAAGTAAGCGTGTATGAGGTGTAAACAAACGTGTTTAACCAAGGAACGTGAACCTGCATGTGTGAGAAAAGTGACATACTTAACCCAGAAACCAGTGAAGAGTTTAACCCCTAGATTTGAAATTTTAGTCGAAGAGTGTGAGCGTGTGAGTGTGTGTAAAATTACCATAACAAGTTCACCATAAGGGAGAAAGAGTTAGTGATTGTCAAGTGACACAATGCCATGTTGTTGTATAGCAAAGTAGAGGCCGGGTGGCCTGTCAAATGTGTATTTCGCAGTGACAATATTATTAGGCGCTGACAGGCAGAATATTTCAAATCACACACCTTCAAGTAAGTTTTGTGCCACGAACTTTGGTAGACTATAGTTTTATCCGTGGTGCGACCGCGGTGATTCTATTTTCAACCTTCTTCGGGCATGAAAGTGTACGGAATTCATCAGTTTATTATTGATTTGATTTAGGATAATTGTAGATTTACGAGCCTCGATATATCAAAAACGGACAAAAGTCATTATTATAATACAGACAGGCATTATTATACACAATGAACACAAATATTATCTATTTATCTATAACTGATTTCCTGAAAGAAGTAGCAGTCATTTTTATATCTACGAGTACTTACTTACGTTACTATCTTCCTTTATGTTTACTCATGAAAATTATCAAGAAAATGGTCGAATTCAATGCGTTCATAATTGTATAGGCATAGTATTCTATTTGTATCGCGTATTGCCATGAGATGGCGTGATGACGCTCCAGCGTGACGCGCCGTGAATGGCGGCCATTCGACACGCTCGTGAAGTGACGTTGACGAATATCACTACTAATCAGTATATAGTGCTGTGTTAGGTACGATTTTACAAAACTACAACAAAACTGTTCATAATTATGTTCCATTCATACTACGATTTCACAGATACGGATCCCGAACAATGGGCGGGCTTAATGCTACGAGGTATGCCAGCCTGAAGGAGAAGACAGATTTGATAACGGCGGTGCATACAAGAAGGGCTAAAGCCTTAAGGAAAAAGCTAAAGGAAGAGAAATATAAACAAATGGAAAGATTAATGTAAAAAGAATAAAAAATATCTATTTATATAGAGGTACTATATAAATAGATACATAAATGTGTTTACGTACTTATCTTTATACGGTATATTAATATTTTAAGTATGTGCCCAACGGAGAAGAAAAACCCGGGGTCTTTTGCATAGCACACAGTGTCAATACTAACTGGACTGATATTATGTTTGCGAAAAGTTTCGGACATAGGTACTTGAGGGGGTTCCTAAATTTCAAATTGTAGTACCTTTTCTAATATTCACTTGCGTTTAACAAAATACGTAGGAATACCTACTATATACAGTCCAGTGAGTATGGTGGGTGAGGGAGAGTCTTCAGATCTAGCTCTTGAAGATTTAAAACTTGTCGTATGATAAGTGTGAGCTCTCATGATAAGTGTGGCATTGTTATGAAGTAGAAGTGGAGATGAGCGATTGACCAAACTTGGTTGCTTAGTTGCCAGCCTTTCCATCATCGTCTGTAACTCCTTACAGTCAATAAAATGGAAATTTCCAGAACGGAAGCGTTCAAACCATTGACCCACGGTGCCATCGTTTGTGGTGTTTGGCCCATACACACTATTGATATTGTGAGCTGGCTGACTTGCGTTGGTGCTGCGACGAAACTCATATTCAAAAATAGCAGGAATTTTCAATTTATCCATTTTATTTTCAAAACAATCACATGAACAAAATTTAGCTACAGAAAAACAAATGATATACGGATTTTTAAATAAGCATTAGATGCATTTTGTTCTATTTTGAAATTGGAATTAGATCACAAGATATAGAAACTCAAAGTGGCTAGTAATAAAATCGGTCATTTCATAGGTAAGCACCTAATATATGACCTTTATTATTGCAGCATTTACGTTAATGTATATTATAAGTAGATAAAGTACAAATTTGAGTAATTCTCCATATGTGAGATACTCGCGTGTACCAATAATTAACTTCCATAGTATTAAATATGTTAGCTGTGGCATGGTATGGGGCCATCCATAAATTACGTCACACGAATTTCATGATTTTTGGAGTCCCCCCCCGTTCTTGTCACAGGTGGTCGGTCACTTTTGTGTGATGCCCCACCCCTCCCCTGGTGTGACGTCACATATTTTATAATTTTAAATTTAGAAATTATTACATTAAAACAATCTTATAATAATATTGATAGAGTTGGTAATATTTTAGTCTTTAGAGTTGAAGTTTAGTTTTAATATTTTAAATTTATACATGTGACGTCACAAAGCTTATGACAATTGTCATTCTATATCACTCTTTGTTGACCCCCTCCCTCCCCCTTAACGTGTGACGTAATTTATGGATGACCCCTATAGGTGTGTAAAGGAAGGAAGTTTGTTTTATATTTTTAATCGCATTAATGCATCCCACACTCGATGTAGATTAAAAGGGTACATACATGTGATTATTTATAGCCCAAGGTACCGACATGTGTGAAACATTTTTGATATCGATACGATATGCTACAGATAGATTTATTATCACAATAAAACAAGGGATTCATACCTAATGATTCCCATATGACTAGAAATCATCTCGCAAGTTATGCCTCCAACTATTGTACGTGAATGCTGCTCAAGAATAATGTTCATGAGCTAGTTTTTAAACTAAAAATATCATTTTCTGGATATCATTTACTATTTAGTTATTTAAACATAATGGCAGAAAATTCAAAGGAACTACTTTCCCGACTTGTACCTAATAAAAACACTTGTTCCTCAAGCTAATAAATAAATAAATGTATTACATTACCGCCGAGCTAGTGAACCTTATTTATTTTACTCGACATTTCGGTTGGGTTGCACCAACCATGGTCACGAGCTGACCAAGGAGGTGGCTAGTCCATGTCGAGAGTTGCGAGCAATTTCATCAATTTGGTCTTCATAGTCCGGAAATTTGCGGCACACAACACTCACAATATTAGACTCCATGTCGAGTACAATTTGTAACCATCTTCAGTACAATTTGATTGAAATTTGTATGTTTTTTACTTCAATTGCTACACGCACAATCCTAGAGAAATAGTGACGATCAGAGGAGAGGATTTTTGGACTATGTAGTTCTGCACACGGTCCGCTATCGCCGATTTATTCGTCTGGCAGTGAAAAGGTCCCGGTGATCTTTTATTAAACCCCTTATGCGGCGCGTGACAGTGGCTGTGGGGGGTTATATGACACCGGCTTATAGACATTTGTGTCTGTCAGCAAAATCCGCATCTTTTCATCGTAATCAGCAGTGTTAATCACCACAGTAGCTTTTCAATTATCGGCCTTAAGCACCAAAATCTCCTTATTTTCCCGTAAGAACTTCGGTGCTTGACGCTCCTCTGTGGTTGCATTGCTCTTAGGTGGTCTGGACCTACGTAATATGACTGCTACGTCCTGTCGTATATTTTCTATATCCCTAGGTGTTACTTTATTGCGTAAGATACTTTCTTCCACACTCCTTTTTAAATAACACAGTCATTTTTAAGGCCCGCTTGAATAGATAAATATGTGTGAAAAACTCGAAAATCTCAAATGATAGTGACAATTTCATTAAAAATCCGTACTTAACTAGAGACTCAGGATTTGTACTCTCGATCACACGAATGTGAGTCGAGTATAGATATCCTAGGCTATCTCTGCTCTAGTAAAGGTCATAGGACTGTTGAAAATTAAACAAAAGGAATTAGTAGGTACACAAACTACTCGTATTCCAAAAAAAAAAATAGAATATACAGTTTTTAATTCATCTCCAGCAATAATTATATTCCAAGTATGTGTCTTATATTATGAGCTTACTCGTCTCTATGCTACTCGCAAATACTGAGAAACGTTCGCAACTTCAGAGGGCTTTAGAGGTCCAGATTTTTGGTAAGTGCAATTGGAATTGTGTATATCGAACATATTCACATTGATGTTTTAACTGTAAGATTGAACCGTCTTACGTCCACACCGAAACTCATGGCGACGTAGTTAGCTTGTAAAGTTAGGTAGGAAAAAAGAGGAAAGAGCTTTCTGGGGGAAGATGTCGATTAAACACTTAAATAAGTTTGCTATTGTATCGGTTTAACGAATAAGTTATGAGTAACATTTAATAAATCTATAATTTAAACCAGTAAAAGGGAAACGCTTCTGGAAATACCACCACGAACTATATGAAGGTATACTCGTATGTTGCGGCTAGAAGTTGAAGTAGGTGGCTACACCTACGTCTAGCTAAGGTCTATTCCCACAGCCGCTGGGCGCACTCAACTGGCCACGTTACCCCTATCTCATAGAAGACTACCTTGAAATGTACTGCATTGCCTACTTTATCGTATTTCCCCAATGTACGTACGTGTTTCGGTAGTGAGTGAGATATGCCAGAGCCCATTCCCATTCCACCCTGTCCTTCCCCATTTTTCCAACCCTTTCTACTAATCCATTCCTTAATCTGCAAAGGTAGGCAGCGCATCCGTGGGCGCGTCAACGTTTGTTGGCATGTATCGTGGATGTCTATGGATGACAGTATTCACTTACCATCAGGTGGACTGAATGTTCGTCTACCGCCATTTCTCAATAAAAAAAAACTAGGTCTAACCTTATTCAAACTGCCTACAAATAGGTGCACCCAACTAGAACGAAAACTTTTCCTACTCAGAAACGAGTTGACTCGTTTTAGTTTAGAAGTCCGAAGCGATTGCGAAGCGTAGCGGATCATTATTTTAAAAAAACGCGAACCGGACCAATTTTTAACCAGAATCAATTTATTTGAAATAATTCATATGACATTTATTTTGCCTACACCCTCTTAACGGTTACACCCGGTTGTAGCCGCTAAGAAAAAGGCTACACGTAATTTTAGCCGGCTAGATCTCTAGGTGCGGCTAGATCTAGGCGTAGCCGCACTTCGATTTCTGGCCGTAACATTAAGTAATTATAATACTACTACACCCAATTCCTAAAGTGGTATTGGAAGCATCGGCTGAGGACTAAAAGAAACAAACGAAATAAAGTCACAGTATTCTTTAGTGAAACTTCACGCTAATCTTAATATAATTATCAACTTATGCTGGGACAATGTGATTTATGGAATGATCTTCCGGCTCGTTCATGTCACACCATTTAGTCTGTTTTTTGACAATATGCTTAGCACCATTACGCTAACTATACAATAGACGTGAAATAATATTATTTGTGTGTTAATTTTTATTGTCAATTAGTATAAACGGCTCAATGTCAAACTGATTTCTAACGTACTTTATTACATTTCTGTTTGTAAATTAGCTTGCATATTTAGTTTGTTAAAAAGTGCGAACTTTTGACAACTTACTTTCACTTCTATATAATCTTACACATTATTATAATTGATAATAATATTTAACAAACTGTCCTATATTACACATGTTATAGTTTTATGTAAAGTAGGTACTGGGTACACAAGATGAAATTCTATACAAGCCTATTATGAAAATATGTATGTGTTAAATAGAACAGTTTTATATCATTGCTTATACATACCTATAGTTTAATTAGATGCAATGTTTTATTTTAAAATATTTTTCTTATTTATGTAATATAATTTAATAAATTTTCTTAATTGAGAGTACAATAAAAGTGTGCGATTTTTTTCCAATCCACAATCATTTAAAAAAAGTTTAGATAACGCCTCTGTCAGTAATTAAATATCTGGCAGGTGTAGCAATTAAACGAACATAATCTATATTGACTTTATACATCTATGTTTAAATAATGAGTCTGTTTTATCTTATCCATCAGTTTACAATTGTGAAAACAAACTTATAGATATCTTTATCGACACTGCCCCGTATAATAATGCATTTACTACCCACACAACACTAAATAAACACAAACATTAAGCAGAATTATAGGGAAATAAATATTTTTGCGCAGCTAATAGTCAAACCATAGTACCTAAAACAAAAATAATTTAAATACATACATAATAAAATATTATTTAATTTTGTCAACTTTAAAATTAGATCTACGATGAAAATATTATAATTCCCCATACTAAAAACATCTAGAAAAAAACACTACTTTAATAAAATAAAGATAATATAAAAGTTTTGATCACATACCAAGCTGAAGACGAATTTGAGAAAAAATAACACCAGGTTTTTATTAATCACAACAAGTTTCTTACACTAACACTGTCAGTTTTGAAGTTGATTTATTTAAAAAAAAAATTGTATTTCGTGTATTCGAAGTTATTCGGTTTCGTGAGCGCACGTCGCAGCTGGCTGTCTCGCGATTTTGATGCCGTTTGAAACAAATTTTGAACAAGCCGCCTTGTGAACTTCATGGCGGGAAGGTGAACGATGAGAACGACATCTGTAAATATCAGCAACGAAGATTTGACGACATCTAGTGTCGAATAGGAAAATACTTTTTATAGTTGACATCTCTAGACGCACTCGATGCGGACTTTTTGGCGGGAACTCGAGTTTTTGTTTGATTATTTGTAAAAATTGTGTATTGTGGGATTTGTGATTTAATAGTGATGGTTTATTAAATTTCAAAGTGCCTAGTGTTAGTGCATAATGTTTGTGATGATTAAATAAAAGCGTGACTGATTTTTTCGTGTTTTTCCAAGGAGTCCAGTGCTGTAAACATACCACCTATCACTTTACTGAGCCACTTTTACTTCGACAGGACTGGACAATGATGTGCTAAAAACATTTCTGTTTTATTATTTTCTGTATGGACCAATAGCTATGCCAGTGTCCAAATAAATTATTTTTTTGATGCAATCAATGAAAGCATATTTCACTCATTTTTCTTGTTACGAGTATAAAACAAATATGTATAGCCTTATATAATAAATATATTTAGTATATAAAGCAACTATTAGATTGGAGATATTACATGATATACTTTGATGAAAATTTGGCGAAGTTCATTCGTTACTATGAACCATGAAAACTGTGCGACAATGGGTAATTTAATCGTTATAGGAAGATAGACTAAGTTTTACTCTAGATCGTTTAGAGTAGAAGAATAATTATCAAATACGTATTAAGTAGACCTTGTGGCGTCGAGAGCCGACCTCTTTGGTCGAGCTCTAATTTGATTTATTTAATTGTTTTTAAGAGTGTTCTTTTTATAAGTTTTACTTTTGTTATTTTTGATATGTCCTGTCAACAATTTAGTAGTATATACATACTCATGTCACCAGGCTAAAAGGAAGTTCCTATCATATTATTTTACAATGTTTTAATTTTAATGTATGTAATTTTATCAAGCTTTTTCCCAACGCTACAAACGTTGTTCTGTACGTTGTTTAAATAAATATTCACATTCCGAAGATCCTAGTTTCTACTCAAGGTAGCTCAGTAAACACACGCACAAATAATTGGAGAGCATTCCTCCAAATTGGTGACCCCGACGTGATGATGAGCAACAGGAGAGCTTTCTCCAAATTGGTGACCCCGACGTGATGATGAGCAGCAGGTGAGCTTCCTCCTAATTGAGAGCTTCCTCCGACAGGAGAGCTTCCTCTAACTGGAGAGCTTCCTCCAAATTGGTGACTCGTGAAGGATGTGAGCAGTTGAGAGGAATTGGAAGGATCACTACTACGGAATATCTGGGAATTCTTTTTTATTCTCTAGCGCTCTACCAAGGTATCGAATTTAAATACATTTCGTGACTGCAAATTATTGCAAGAATCATCCGGATGAAGATTTAGCCGCATTTTCACATGGATTCATAATTAATAACAATATACTTTTTCTTTCTTTTGGTGTGTGATTGTGTTTTGTCATTTACTTTTTTACATAAAACTTTTTTTTTCTTTTTTTTTACAAGACATTAATTAAGATTTTTTTTTATTAGATGTTTTTACGGTGCCACACCACCACGCGTAATTATGAGCGAAAGCTAGGCTGAATTCGCAGAAGTGCCAGGCGGCAGGGCAATGGCGAACCGCCGAACTCCATCACTCATTATCTTAACGATTTAGTAGCAGCTAATGTTTCAAAAATTAAAATTTTTGATTTAGTTGCATTAAATTTGAATCTGGGTTTGAAACGCGATTTTAAGTGGAATTTCGTTGTAGCCGACATTGAGTCTAGTACATATTATTGGCACGAATGTGACCATGGTGATATACCAACTGGTCGAGTTCGTCCTTTTCTTACAGCTCTTTTTCGTCGAGCGGCGTTTAAGCTGATAGGGAGACTTCGTGACGGGAAGACAGGTCTGTCATCCCTCGCGGAACTCCAGCCTGCTACCCAACCTAGCGTTAAGGTTGTAGCTTTTCCAGTTTCACAGTACGCTGCGTCGCTACAGAATTTTTCCACCATTACGCGCCCTCATTTGCAATTCAGGAGCTGAAGCATACTACCAAGCAAGTCCGGCTCAATCAAATCAACTTTCATTCATTAGTCAATTTACTAGGGACATAGTTCATATTAAAGTTGTTGACAATGTTGTTGGAGGTTCCTTTCTCGTGTAGAGGCAATTTTCCTTGAAGAGGAGTTGGCGCATGCTCGAGTTAATTCTTCATTGAAGTTAGAGGATGTTTTATTCCTGGCACGAATGTGACTATGGTGATACACCAACTAGTCGAGTTCGTCCTTTTTTCGTCGAGCTGCGTTTTTAACAATGTCATAATCTCAGCCACCCTAGCGCGCGAGTTTCCGTTCGTTTGGTGACTGAGAGGTTTATGTGGCCTATCGTTAATGCTGATTGTCATAAACGCTCGCGATCTTGTGTAGTAAGGTGACATTAAAGCTTTCTTTTTCTGCCGAGGTTCTATATGACGAATCACTTCGTTTACCCGGAGAATTTCAGCTCCAGATATTTTGAGGAACCCTAGTTATGTAGTAGATTTTGTTACCGATTCAAGAAGCCATTTGGATGCATTGTGTCCAGTTTCTGCTTCGCGTCATACGCGTCCGTCAATTACTTAGCGACGGCATCGCATGTATGGTTGAGGGACGACACCGTTCGTCGTCCGCCGTTTTCATGTTCTGATGGCTGAATTGCCGCCATCGCTTTCGCCTTCGCCCTTGCCCGCTCCTACAGTAACTAAATCCGGTAGAAAGGTACGATTAGGGACATTTTGGATTTATAGTAAAATTTTTTTAACGTATATCCTTAGTCCTTCGAGGGGTTTTCCTTCTGCGTAGGGGGGGTGATGTGGCGTCGAGAGCCAACCTCTTTGGTCGAGCTCTAATTTGATTTATTTAATTGTTTTTAAGAGTGTTCTTTTTATAAGTTTTACTTTTGTTATTTTTGATATGTCCTGTCAACAATTTAGTAGTATATACATACTCATGTCACCAGGCTAAAAGGAAGTTCCTATCATATTATTTTACAATGTTTTAATTTTAATGTATGTAATTTTATCAAGCTTTTTCCCAACGCTACAAACGTTGTTCTGTACGTTGTTTAAATAAATATTCACATTCCGAAGATCCTAGTTTCTACTCAAGGTAGCTCAGTAAACACACGCACAAATAATTGGAGAGCATTCCTCCAAAACCTGATGGAATATTTTGGTGAATAGTCTTGAACATGAGTACGGTTCACTTTTTTAATAAGAATATTCACATAAGGTATATTGTTATATAGTAAGTTGTATTATAGTTATTAGTCGGAAGGAGAAAGGGAAAATAAAAAAACACAAATATGTCTAGCATTGACAGTATTTATTTAATTCATTTATATGACATGCTATATCTTATATTATTACTATCATGTAATACCTAGGTATTAAATATAATATTATTCCAGTACATACATAAACGTATTTACACGAACCAGTCATAGTAGGTATCTTATGAACATAGGGTTACCAGATGACAGGAATTTTCCTGACATGTTCGGAATTTTAGCCCTGTCAGGGAAACAGGGAAAATTTGAAATTGTCAGAAATTTTTAAATAGAAAGAGAAAAATATAAGAAATAAAAATTAAAATATTTATTGAGCAGTTTGTTCACAAAAAATAATAATAAAAGAATCAAATCTCAACAAATAAATTAAGTTTCATTCAATCTGATCTGGCTCGTACTTTGTATTGCTGGATATTGTTTTCAGCAACTGGTGGTCTTTCATAATAATTTTATGAAACTCACATGACGTGTTCTTCAGATTGAACGATGTCAACAGTGAAGCCTTAACAGAAGCTATGGACAGTCTATTTCTCTCCTTTGTCCACCGCGCACCCATTAATGAGAACACTCGCTTTACGTTCGCATTTTGTGCTTGAATTGCAAATACAAAACAGCAAATTTTGTTCAGTTCTGCCAGTCTCTCACAGATTACGGATTTTAAAATCATTTCCCATTGTTTAACGGGCACGCACACGTAGGCTACATAGGCGGGTAGGCGCCTGCGTCAAGCTCACCCGCGAGTTTTTAAAATTAGATATTTTGCTGCCTCCGGGTGGGTACCTACCATAAATATAAAATTGACACAAAATGTCAGGAAATTTATTTAAAAGGCAGGGATTTTGCCAGGAAAACTCATTTTCGGATCTGGTAACCCTATATGACCATACCTATGAAAATTCTGATAAACGCTTTAAAGTGTGTAATCTATAATTATAACTAAAGTGAAAAAATATATAGAAATGTCATTAGATTACATCAAGTGGATATCAAGAGTATGTAATTTTAATATATATATATATATATTACATGATTAGGTAATAGAAACAAACAATAATATGAGGTTTTATCTACAAATTTACTTATTATTTTTCCACGTATTTTCTAAACTTTGATGGTTTGAATGAAACAATTTGATACTTAATGAAAACCGAACTGTTACTTGTAACGATAAACCATAAAATCTAAGTCTAGATATTATATTCATACAGAATCCTCTTCTAGTTCACACCGGGTCGGAGTAGCCTTGTTCTTCTCAACGGGCGATTCATTTGTTTTGTATGCTATAAAAAATGTTAAATGTAGTTAAATAAATATTAACAATTTATTTTTTCTGAGGTGTGCGGCAAACGATGTACATATGCGTTTACTAGTATTTATGCTATTGGTGTGACAATAAAAAAAAACTCAAATTGCCTGATTTCAGGTAGTCGGCGCCAATTATCGTCAAATCTTTGCTTAAAACCTTATTAAAAACGTACAATCGGTTCATAATAAAATATGTATGTCAGTGTATAAGGAAATATTGTCGAAAAGAGTTAGAAAATTTATACGAAAAATATAAAACAAGGTTGATCTACTGGGCCGCCTCTTTGCCTCTAACTCGACTTTGGACGATGGGGGTGCCACACCGCTCACGATCCCGCGGTGTATAAGCCTCATTCCGGACATTGTTTCACGCAACGTGAAGTCCGGCGACTTGCATCTCTTCATCTCTGGAAGTCAAGCGGGCCAGATGATATTCATGTGGTGGTACTCAAACTTTGCGCTCCTGAGTTGTCTGCGGTACTTACGCGACTCTTTAAGCTCTCGTACTGCACGAGACGCTTACCAAAAACTTGGAAAGTAGCTCACGTCCACCCGGTACCTAAAAAAGGCGATCGTACCGACCCGACCAATAGCGATAACCTGCCTCTTCAAGGTGATGGAAAATGTCATTAACGCACAACTCCTTGGGTACCTAGAGGATCGCCAGCTGATAAACGATCGTCAGTAAACAGCTGATAAACGGCATAATCGCTCAACTGGCAATCTTTTAGTATACTTTACACACCGATGGGCTGACACCATTGAGAGTAGAGGTGAAACTGTAGCCGTTAGCTTAGACATCGCAAAGGCTTTTGACAGGGTTTGGCGCACTGCTTTTCAAGTTACCATCATTCGGGTTAGCAGAAGGATTATGCAAATGGGTTTCCAGTTTATTGGCTGAACGGAGAATCAAACTCGTTGCTGGCGGTAGCTACTCCGACACCATGTCAATTAATGCTGGTATCCCGCAAGTCTCTGTGCTTACTCCTACACTGTTTCTTCTGCATATCAACGACCTGTTACAAGTCTGTAACATGCGTTGTTATGCATATTACAAATACTGGGGAAGCTTTGTATAAGGGTCGTGCGAATATCCCTCCGGTCGAGGTGGAAGAGAGTCGCGTAAGGTTTGTGTCCGAAATCGAGAACTCCTTAGACCGAGTCTTGTATTGGGGTAAACTTAAGTTGGTCCAATTTAACGACACCAAGTCTATGCATTCACCGCTAAGAAAGCACCATTTGTCGTGGCACCATTTCAGAACATTCCTCTCAAGATCTGTGAGTTTTGGGATCCTTGGCGTCGATATTTGGTGCAAAGTCGAGTTTCGGAGTTATCTGGCAAGCAAAACAAAACTTGCTAGTAAAAAGCTCAGTGTACTGAATACTGAAAAGAGCAAAGCAGTACTTCACTCCGGGCCAACGCTTGGCGCTATATAAAGCTCAAGTTAGACCCCACGTGGAGTACTGCTCACACCTCTGGGCCAGTGCACCGAAGTACCAGCTGGGCCCTTTTGACTACTCAGTCAAACTCCCAAAGACGCGCTATCCGAATTGTCGACAATCCCACTCTCACAGATGGTTTAGAATCGCTCAGCATTCGTAGAAGTGTAGCGTCTTTCTGAGTTTTCTACCGCCTTTATAATGGCGAATGTTCTGAAGAGCTGTTCAATTTGATGTCAACTTCGGGTTTTATTATCGCACCGCTCGTCATCGTCGTGTGGTTCATCCGCACTTCCTTGATATAGAGTCGCTGCGTACAGGGCGGTCAAAAAGACACTTTATACCGCGAACCCGAAAGTTGTGGAATGAACTGTCAGCTGAGGTATTTCCATTACGTTACTATATGGGACTCTTCATGAGAGCTGTGAACAGGATTCTGCAAGGCCGGCAGCGCATCCGCAAGCCCCTGGTGTTGCAGGTGTCCATGGGCGGCGGTGACCACTTACCATGATGTGGCCCGCCCGCTCCTCTGCCATCTATTCTATAATAGAAAAAAAAAAACATTTTTATATTTGATTTTGAGACAATATGTTTGTTACTACAGACGACAATATTGACTTTGGTTTATTAAAATAAGGGTCATTTTTAACTGCACATCAAACAACTTATCACATTTCAAGATTGTACACGATGGGTCCACGAAACTGTTGAGGAATTTCGCGTTCGATTCGCTTGAAAGAACTGTGATAAAGATCTAAATATAATAAATTAACAAGTTAGATTTGAAAGCAAAAATAGTCCTTGTTTTAAAAATATCTAATTGAAATTCAACTTTGAAGTGCTCAACATTATCATTAGCCGAGTGTACACACCACGCTAGCGGAGCCGCGGACAGAAAGCTAGTAATTAATATAATTATAAATATATTATAAACTATTGTGCCAGTAAAATCAATTCTTGTTTCTGACTAACCTTCTCCGACTAGAGTTGATTTAATGGCAGCTGGGTCCGATGTGGGTAGTTTAATGCCTTGCTTCAATACTATTGCGCCATCCTGTTAAATACAATTAATGGTTACAAGAAAAATCGCAAAGGTATTTATTTATTTAAAAACTTTATTGAACAATATCGTACAATAGGCAAGCTTAATAATGCCTGGAGGCATTCTCTGCCAGCCAACCTTTGGGTTGAACAGAGAGGCACGATGAGAGGTGTGATAGTATTGCTAATACTATTCAGCGGTGATAGTCTATTATCGATTCTCATTCGTGAAGACGTGACTTCAAATCCTCGTCCTGTACCATTGAGTTTTTACTTAAGGGCTGCAATTAGCATACCTGAGTTTTAAAAGAAAATGTAGTATTTTTAGTTGTTGAATCATATACATAATTACTTAAACAATCAATGACTGCGTGCTGCTGCTCATAGAGTAGTGCACTATTATTTGTGGTTTATTCGAAATAAAGAAAACAGGCCCATATTTAAAAAAATAATCATTCCTTAAATATTAGTCAATATTAATATTCAACAATATTGAATTATAATGAATATTAACTAAATATTAATATAGATGTGTGGTTGTAATGGAATGACATCATTAACGCAGTGCTGTCCTTTTCTAACTTGTGACCTTTAAGCCGTACATCCATACATATAATAAAACAGTAAAAGGGTTGAGTCAGTACAGGACTAAATTAAAAAACATTGGGGGTCTCTTTAGAAGCTACAGATCCTAACTTTTTTAAATTTTTGTCTGTATGTCTGTTTGAGTGCGTGCTGCAATCCAACAGCCGCTGGGCACGTTCGACTGGCCACGTTACCCACTCTCTCACAGAAGACTACATTGAAATGTACTGCACTTCCTATTTTATCGTATTTCCCCAATGTACGTACATACGTGTTTCGGTAGTGAGTGAGGTATGTCAGAGCCCATTCCCATCCTATCCTTTCCCTCCCCATTCCTTAATCTGCAAAGGTAGGCAGCGCATCCGGGGACGTGCCAACGTTTGTCATTCTGGACTGATGTTGGCATGTATCGCGGATGTCTATGGGCGACAGTATATTTACCATCAGGTGGACTGTATGTTCGTCTGTCGCCTTCGTCCATAAAAAAAGCAATACAAGCAAGCAATCCATAGATTACAAGGAGAAAAAAGGGAAGCTGTGGAATCTTGCAGTAAAATAACAACACTGAAAAAGAGAGGATGTGGAAAAAAAGAGCTAGATAACTTTGGTCTCATATCCCTGAGAAATGTTATATATTCATTTTACGATTTCTCTTCGTACACACGAAGAGAAATCCCGACGTTAAATAAAATACAAGCCTTTGCTAAACGTGAATTGGACTACCAAGGTAGTAAGGCTAGTTTAAGACTTAATTAATGATGTGGGATATCGAATCGGCTAGAAAAAATCGGCACTTATTGAAAGGAGGGCTAGGATATTTGCGACGCATGAAAGAAAATGATATGTTAGGAGTACACAAAAAAACAGTAATCTTTCTGGATGAAATATGGATTAAGGCTAATTATTTTATTAAAAAATGTTGGCGTTCGAGGACCGATGTTGGTGTTCGAGGACCGAACGACTACTAGTCCTGGACAAAGGTGGATCATGCCGGTGGTGAAAGTGGATTTGTTAAAGGTGCCCAATTAGTCTTCAAAGCTAACACTAGAACTGGAGATTATCACAATCAGATGGAACAATAATTTTACGAAGTGGTTACGAGAAAAACTTATACTCAACATACCATCGCAACAGTATCATTGTTATGGACAATGTTCCATTATCATAGTAAGGAGCAAAATAAGACACCAACTATGTGTTCGAAAAAGCAGGATTTAATTGATTGGCTTCAAACTCATAATATTGAATTTCCCGAAAAAGCAACAAAACCGGAATTATGTTTGATAATTAAAAGAAACAAACCACCTAAACAATATATAATAGATGATATATTATAAGGTCGGGGAAAAAGTTTCTTCGTATTTTATATACAAATTCAAGACATTTTTTTTAAGTTTAATTATATTTAATTATAATATATCTGCGCCGATTTGTTCTATAACTTGTTGCCATCTTGTAGGTAGTGACATGATCCCGTTGCTGTAGAGATTTTGGGATTTTTGATCAAAAAATTGCGACAAGTAGTTTTGATAGTCCTCTCTTGATGTTAACCTTACACTACCTAAAGAATTCTAAAGAGACCGAAATAAGTGGAAATCTGAGGGCGCAAGGTCAGAGCTATATGGTGGGTCCATCAACACTCCTCAACCAAGCTCTCTCAATTTTTGCTGAGTGGTCAAAGATGTGTGTAGTCTGGCGTTATCATGATGAAAGACTACACCCTTTCTGTTGATCAATTCCGGGCGTTTTTTCTCAATTTTTTGCTTTAGTCTCATCAGCTGTTGGCAGTATAGATCCGAATCGATGGTTTTGCCCGGCGGTAAAAGCTCATAATGAACGATGCTCTTCCCATCCCACCACACGCACAACATCACCTTATTGCGCGTTAATCCAGGTTTCGCCACAGTCTGTGGAGCTTGGCCGTTAACTTGGACCATGATCTTTTAAAACCGCACGTTCTTGTCGTAAGTGATCCACTTCACATCACCAGTGATCAATATTTTCAAAAATGGGTCGGGATCATTGTGTTTTAACGAGTACACGGTGCATTAGGTTTCTTTCAGTGAGCTCGTGTTCAGTGAGCTTAGTCACAAAAAAGCTCGATATTTGGGTACCCCAAATATCGAACTTTTTTGTGAATCCAGACTTTTTCAAATGAGTCAAAACTGTTTTGTGGTCAATGCTCAGTTCATCAGCAATGTCGTAACTACTTATATGCCGATCTTACTGCACTTTTTCACAAATGACATCAACTTTATCGGTAACAGGGCGACCGGAGCGAACTGCATTTTTAACATTAAGATTTCCTGACTGAAACCGCTTAAACCAACTTTGTGCTACTCTTACTGACACTGCATTAGGTCCATAAACGGCACAAATTTTTTTCGCGGCTTGTCGCATTTTTCCCTTTTTTGTAATAAAACTTTAAAATGTATCGAATTTCTTCGTTAGATTCACTCATTTTCTTGGACAGAAAAACAATTGAAAAGTGGCGGGAAACAGTTTTTTATTTCTTTTTCTTAAATGTTACCTTTTTAATAGTATCATAACCAGCCAGGTACAAACAGTTCAATGAAAGATATTGGACTACAACTTCATACATACAAAATACGAAGACTTTCTCCCCGACCTATTATATTACCACCCTATAAATCGAGCGACCTAAATTCAATTGAGCATATATGGAATTTATTAAAACAAAGTTAAAACAACACACAATTAAAACAAACAAGAAATGTTGTCAATTAGAAGCTAAAATTGAATCACTAGCGTTGGAAGCTTTAGATTCGATCACACGCGATGATTGGCAAAAAGAAATTAACCACGTTAAACGCGTTAAAAGAAAATAATATTGGGAAAAAGATCGTATGGTGGAAGAGTCTTTTATTATTAAAACAGGCGGGTGTTAAACAGGTATATTTTTTAGAAATTGTGTTTTCATTTCTTTTCTCGTTTTTAATTCAATTACGTGTATTATTTTGCAGGAGGAGACAGTTTCTCTGATTCTTGGTATGAGGAAGATGATGACGAACATAGTGGCGTGGAAGATGTTTCTGATTGAATCCATGTGCAGAACTTAAATAATAAATATTTTAATAATATTAATTAATATTATTTGTATGATCCTTTTCCTAACCCTACCTGTATAGGGTTGATCTAAAATTTACTTTGACAAGGTTCCTTCCGCTCAGCAATTTCAACAAGTTATACAATTGGTATATAATATAAATAATATGTATTAGTATGTAATGTACATATTCATACTGGCCTATCTAATTAATAAATAGAAGAAATAAATATAGGAGCAGCAAAACAAACACCGAATAAAGGTAAATAAATAAAAGAAAATTTAAAGGTGGTGTTCGTGACCGAGGACTGTAGAAGAAAGAGAAAAGCTGGAATATGCCTGAAAACATTTACTTTTCACAAGGAACTCGAAAAACAAAACAAAAACTATAAAAGCATATACAATTAAAAATAAAAGTATCAAAAGGTCATCGACAGGTGGATTAGCAGATTTAGGCTCTCCGATAACAACAAAGAAGTGCTGTTCCTTCGATTTGGTGATTACACTGTTACTAATTTAAAATGATTTAGTTCAGTTATTCAAAATAGGTTATTTTGTTGATCATGATTTGCTGCTTCGGTATTTTTGTTTCGCTGTTTAAATACAAGTCAATAATAGTATAATCATTCACCTTCATCTCAACGAGCCCTTTCTTGGTCATGACGTCAAGTTCGGCCTTGGTCATGACAATCGTCCTCACTTTCACCATTTTCTGGTCGATCTGCATCTTGCACAGTTCACCCGTGTTCACAGCTGGAAACGACACGTAAACAATTACATTCGACTTTTTGGCAGGAACTCGAAAAGTGAAGTCGAGTTTTTGTTTGATTAATATAAAAATTGTGTATTGTGGGTTTTGTGGCTCAATAGTAATAGTTTATTAAACTTCAGTGTTTTCGTTCGTTTGTCATAAATAAACAAATAAAAGCAACAGACTGCGTTTTTCGCGTGCTTCCAAGGAGTCGCAACTCTTCAGTCCTCAGTATACGTACTATTACTTTACTGAGCAACTCCTGACTTACTTCGACGACGGGACATTGGCATGATGTGTTTTGAATTGACTTTAAAATTCTGAATTAGGAAGAATATTCGACACTGGCACAATATGCTAATTGCACTATTGCCATTGATATGGATTTATTCACTACCAATGTAACATCAATAAAGCGAGCCCTGGCGGTACGTTTCTTCTAAACTAAAACGAATGGATGATTAAGTATGTATTTATTTTTTCGAAAGAATTGGTCATGTAAAACATCTCATACGAGTTTTTTTTTTTGGACAACCGACTAGGATATTATAGCGAAAAATGTGAAGTATAGGCGATGACGTCACACAGGCGATGATGTATGGATTGCTACTTTTGTCATCTATATATATATAAAAATGGATGTTGGTATATCTGAAATTAATAGACTTCGACACCGCTTGACCGATCACCATGAAAGTTGGCACATATATGTATTTTTTCATGGAGATTTTTATGCTATCCACTTTCTTGTAACTCGCCACTAGATGGCGCTGCAGCACATCAACTTCTATACCGTTCAACCGATCGCCATGAAAATAGGTATACATAGGTATTTGAGCACGGAGAATATTTTCAAGCTATCGACTTTGTTGTAACTCGCCACTAGATGGCGCTGCAGTACATCAACTTCTATACCGTTTAACCGATCGCAAAATCATATCGACGGTAAAATAGAACAATTTGAGATTTTATATACAGAGGTAAATAAATACAGACAGGCAGGACGTCTGCCGGGTACAGCTAGTAATATATAAAAACATTAAAATGTTACAACTCTGCGATTATTATCTTTCTAACATTGCCTGTATGTGGTTCAATCTCAAGTACGTCAAAAAAGCGTAGAAATTAATTATTGTGGAACTAAATTTTTTGTGTCTCTAGCTACACCACGAAAAGTGTCGTTCATACTCACGGAAACATTGGCCCCCGTGGTTACGTTTTGTGTTGTTTTGACTATTTGTCTTTGGTTACGGAGTAATATTACAGTTTAATTTATTCATCATGAATAAAACTATTGTGGTGGTGCTCATGCACATGTATGGAGAGAGGAGTTTCGAGCCGGCAAACTACTGGCGGATTTGGACCACGTTTATAAACGAACAACGGATATGACAGGTATTTAATACGTAACGAATTAATACGTATTAATCGTTTCATACGCATTTTTTTACGTAACAATTTACACTAATACTATTTTAGTGAAAAAAAAAACGTGAAATGCATGTAGATATTACGTTATTTTGCTATATCAGTAATATTTTGAAGGCATATCAACGACATAGTTAAAGTATAGCTAATTGAAGCGGGACTAACATGATTTTGTCACTTAAGAGGCCATTTATATTTTACTCTAGGTAAATCTGAAAGTACCGTTCGAAGAATTGTTTTAGAAGGAAAGTTTGACACGCCTGCGGACATAAAAACAAACATTGGAAAGTTCGTCATAAGACTTGGACGATTTTGATATTTGTGCAGTCCGGCAGAAAGTTCACTTTTTTTATACTGCTCAATTATTTTATTTTGTTTTCATTTAGAATCGATTATCGATATGTTAACCGCATTCCTCGCGCCCGCCACGAACGTAGTCCCCAACTGTAGCTGTGCTTATAATGTAGATTTACTTTACTATTTGTGAAGATTCGTAATCAGTACAGTGTGTTTTATGTAAATGTTCTGTTTGCGTGCTTAGAATGGTTATTCTATGGTTATTGCTTAGAATGGTTAGTGGTTTAGGTGATTACAATTACACCTAAAGATGGCGACACTTTGCTTTAAAATACCATTGTTCTTGCATTTTATTAACTCGATATATTTATAGCAATTAAACAACTTTGAACGGTTTAAATCGCGTATATTTAACATTATTTATATCCCGACGTTTCGAACACTTTGCAGTGGACGTGGTCACGGGGTGACTGGGGTGGGGTGGACGATATATTTAGTCCAAGGAAAACTATACAGGCTATTATTTAATCAAATTAATTACAAAGTTCTCAGAATTATTATAAAATCAAAGCGAACGAAGTCACGGGAACACTTACGTCTATACGTAAAGCTATAAAAGTACTTACGTCTTGCACTAATCGGCAAAGGCAGTGGTTTGACACCCGGAGGAAGAGCTTTTATAGGTACCTGCAAATATAAAATAAATTATTATTAAAACATATATAATCTTCATATTCATACGATGTGTGTATATGAAATAGCATACTTTTTTAAGTGTTTGGCCTGTAGGTGAGACTAATACGCCGCCAGTCGGGAGCTTGTTTTGGGAGACACTTGGTTTCGAATTCTGCGAACAATGTAAAAGAAATAATTGGCACCATTAGAAAGCTTTGATGATAACATGACGTCATTTAGTAACAATTATACAGTAAATAGCTATAAATACTAGAGGTAACTTGGAGCAACCCACTTTCGAGGTCGCCTTTTGCACGAAGGTGGATTGAAAAGTTCTGAGCATAATAAGGTAATGAATGTGATAAAATAATAAAAACAAATAATGCAAAAATTCATTTGTCTACTGTCATTATTGTGGATATTGTGGAACTTTTAGTAGAGGGGTTTGTGATCTTTCACTAATGGACAATATTGAATAACCTTCCGTTATCAATTACCCGCAAAAGAAGGGATTAAGCCAAAATTTTCGAGGATATGCAGGAACCTTTAGGACAATCTATCATATGACACTGTAAAAAGGTGGGCAGCCAAATTAAGGTGTGGCCGAGAGAGCGTTAAAGACTACCTTAGGAGCGGTAATAAAGATCAGGGAGATTGCAGAGGCCATGGGCATCTCCAATGAAAGGGCACACAACGTCATTGTCAATGATCTTGCATTTTCAAAGGTGTCTGCTAGATGGGTGCCTAGGCTTCTTTCAGTCGAATACAAACGAACGCATGTCACGGGATTTTTAGAGTTGTTTCAAACGGATTTTCACGATTTTTTCAGTCGTTTCGTAACCATGAACGAAACATGGGTCCACCACTACACACCGGAATCAAAACAACAATCCAAGCAATGGAAAAGATCAGGATCACCGCCTCTAAAGAAAGCAAAGGCAATATTGTCAGTGAATAAGGTACACTACAATTATTATCGAAAGAAGTCTCATCTGCATATCTCTGCTTTAGTCGACAAAGCTCGTTTTTACACATAGAGTTATTAAAACTACTGGGTTTCACTTATGTGAAGATGCAATTTTACATATTGTGTGACAGTGTGACGTGTGGTAAGTGGAACAGTACGCGACACCTCCGTATTGAGGAAAAGCGGATGGGACCGCACTTCTGTGACGGGAGGCGCGCTTGTAGAAACCCGTGAAAACAATTCTTCAGAGCATTCCCCATTGTACAGGCGGTAGAATACACAGAGAGACGCAACGTCTCTCCGAATGCTGAGGGGTTCTAAACCGCCCGTGAGAGTGGGGTCGTCGACAACACGAACATCACGTCGTTGGATGGAGTCAAATAGGTTCAATTGATATTTCGGTGCGCCGGCACAGAGATGTGAGCAGCACTCCATATGGGGTCTAACCTGAGCTTTGTAAAGCATTAGGAGTTGCCCAGGGGTGAAATACCGCTTCGCACTTCGCACACCGAGCTTTTTGGAGGCCATTTGGGCTTTATTTAGTTCACGCCAAGGAAGTCGCTAGCACCGCTAGTAAATACATAAATGAATATATAAGGTCGGGGAAAAAGTTTCTTCGTATTTTATATACAAATTCAAGACAATTTTTTTAAAAGTTTAATTACATTTCATTATAATGTATATGTGCCGATTTGTTGTATAACTTGTTGCCATTTTGTAGGTTGTGACATGATCCCGTTGCTGTAGAATATTTGGGATTTATGGTCAAAAAATTGCGACAAGTAGTTTTGACAGTCCTCTCTTGATGTTAACCTTACACTACCTAAAGAATTCTGAAGAGACCGAAACAAGTGGAAATCTGAGGGCTCAAGGACAGGGCTATATGGTGGGTGCATCAACACTTCCCAAGATCTTTCAATTTTTGCTGAGTGGCAAAAGATGTGTGTAGTCTAGCGTTATCATGATGAAAGACTACATCCTTTCTGTTGATCAATTCCGGGCGTCTTTTCTCAATTTCTTGCTTTAGTCTCATCAGTTGTTGGCAGTAGAGATCCGAATCGATGGTTTTGCCCGGCGGTAAAAGCTCATAATGAACGATGCTCTTCCCATCCCACCACACGCACAACATCACCTTATTGCGCGTTAATCCAGGTTTCGCCACAGTCTGTGGAGCTTGGCGGTTAACATGGACCATGATCTTTTAAAACCGCACGTTCTTGTCGTAAGTGATCCACTTCACATCACCAGTGATCAATCGTTTCAAAAATGGTTCGGTTTCATTGTGTTTTAATAGAGAATCGCAAATGAGTACACGGTTCATTAGGTTTATTTTTTTATTTCTTTTTCTTAAATGTTACCTTTTTAATGGTATCATAACCAGCCAGGTATCAAACCGTTCAATCAAAGATATTGGATCACAACTTCATACATACAAAATACGACTTTCTCCCCGACCTATTATTTAATATACTGATTGACGCACGGGTAGATGTTGATAATTAGGCGTGTGTCACACTTACCGTGGTGGTCTCACCAAGGTACGTGCTCGCGCCCTCGACCGCGGTAGACGACTGCTCCTCAGGTTTTACACTACCGTCAACTTTCTTCTTCACCGGCTTGTTCTCATTCTCCTCCTTCAATTCCTCCTCTTTCATTATTTTATTTGGTCTGAAATGAAACACACCATTATTGGGCTATATTCATTATTTATTCGGACTGAATCACGGACATTAACTAATGGACATCGGGTTCGCGCTCAAGTGTCCGAGCAAGTGCAAGAAGCAATTCCGCGATTTCTGCGTGAGACTTCATTCAGCGAGCAACCTACAAGTCTATAATGCCGTATTGTGGTGAAAAATTGTAAAAATTACGCAGAAAAGTGAATAAATAGGATGGAATATCATATTTTCAGTAAGTATGATTGTTATTTATCGTATCAAATTATTTATTTTACCTCCGAACACGTTATTTCATTTAATTTTGAATTATTTGTTTGCTATCAATGGCAAAAGTTATGAATAACACCTAACAATCATTCTGTCCTTGTCCCACACGCACTTATTACATTACGCGTAATTAGTCAGAAAGAGACCGACACATTTGTTTCCATTTCCTCGAGAAGTCCAATCGTGGGGGACAAAATCTCTTAAAAGAATTTAAATCGATTTATATTTAATAGAATTTAAAGAATTTTATTTTTTTAAATCGATTCAACTTATTAGAATCAATAAGTTTTTGATGTTCCCATGTTAAGCACATCAATTTACAATATAAATACGGCTTGCTTTAACAAAGCACGTTCAACAACAAAAACCTCTGCACATTTATTAATGAAGTAATTAATAATAGATTCTCGAGGAACTGTCGATGCAATATAGCCTGATTTTGCCAAAGCGTTTGATCGAGTTCAACACAATATCTTCTTCAAAAGCTCTACACTTGTGGTATCCTTAAGTGCTATAGGTCTTACTTAATTGATAGAGTATCACGAGTAGTAGGGAGGGAATGGGTACTCCTCTGATCGGTCGGACTCGTTCCCCTCCCGCGTCTCGCAGACCATCGGGAGGGCAGCACTTACGGCGGTCAAGCTCTAGTTGCTCGCTTAACTCGCTACTCGCCATATGTCAGACAAGTGCCTAATACTATAAAAAAGACCGTAAGTTTGTTTTTGTGTGTATATTTTATATGTAAAGGTCTGTATAATTGTCATCCGCCCCGTCCAAAGGGTCTCCAGCTCAGGATAATGTTGAATGCTTGAGGCAAGTATTTCGCTATTTAATTGTAAAGACGTAACAAACAGATATACAGATTTTCTGATTAATATTAGTGTCGAGTGTGGATGTCACAGTACAAACTTACACTTCCTTGGTTTGGTCCTTCCGCGGTCGTCCGCGTTTCCTCGTCGCGGGCATGGGCGGTGGCTGAGTTTTCGGTATCGCCTTAATAATAATGCTGTTGCGACGCGCCTTCGTACGTGACTGTAGACATAGTATATTTTTATAGGAAAAGGGACATGTGACCCATGTGGTGACATGAAAAATAATTAAATGAGCAGCAGAAAATACTGAATGGATAGCAAATCGATGGCAATCTGGTGACAGTAAAGATACGTAGGTGACTATATAAGTTTTGAGATACTCGAAATTTAAAAATAGAACACAAATGGCCATTAAAAAAAAAAAAACCCGTTTTTGTCGGATTTTCGATAGCACATCCCGCATTTTCCTTTGCAACTATGGAACTAAAACGTGAACATTTGCGTACTATGATCTTTTATGATTTTAAATTTAGTTTAACTGAAGAGTTAAGCTTGGAACGCTTAAAATCAGCGTTAGAGGACTTACCTCCGTCAAGGGCAACCGTTTTAAAATAGTTTAGTGAATTCAAAAGAGGCAGAACCCACCCTGCGGATTAAGAGAGAAGTGGACGACGGCGAACACTAGTAACTGCAGAAAATGTGTGAAATAGAGAAATGTTGGTGCGAGATCCACGAATGACTTACAGGGCATTGAGAGGATCGTCAACATTAGTTCGGTGAGCATCCACACCATTTTGCATCAACATCTTGGTCTGAGGAAACTTTGTTGTCGTTGGATATCTAATTTGCTCACCGAAACGGAAAAACAGGCTCGTGTGGATTGGTGTCGAGAAATGCGGGAACATTTTACAAGTGGTTTAAAAGTGGCCAACATCGAGACGTGTTTCCGAAATCGTAACTGGCGAGGAAACATGGATGTATCAATATGATCTGGAAAATAAAAAGCGTTCGTCGGTATGGGTGTTTGGGGATGGATAGTTACCGACAAAATTGAAAAGACCTCGAAACGTTGGCAAGAAAATAATGGCTAGTTTCTTCATCGGAGTGGACATCTCACAACATCTATGCTGGAAAATTGTAGGTCAGTAAATTTGAGTGATATACGACGGTTGCATTGGAAAAAGTTAGAATTTTTTCCAACAACCTTTTATGGTCTCCTCTGTTGAATTGTTCAACAGAGGTGACCAAAGACAGGGCTAAGAGGGATCTTGCCGCAGCGCGATAATGCGTTTTCGCACACTTCCCTAAGAACAAGGACGTTTATTCAAGAATCTGATGTTGAAACCCCGGCTCATCCACCTTACAATCCTGACTTAACTCTTTGTGATTACTTTTTGTTTCCTGTAGCCAAGGAAAAAAAATAAAAGGAAAATTCCACAATTACACGCCTACAAAGCAGCGATTTGTGACCTGTCGGAGGAATACTGGCATAAATGTTTTTAGAGTAGGTTTAAGCAAATGGACATGTGTATAGAGCATGGTAGAGTATGTAAAAAAAAAATGTATTAATGATAAAATGCTATAGCTTATTTTTTGTTCGTCTCAAAACTTATAGTTTTTTGTTATATAGAATGGATGGCAGACGAGCGGTCGGGCCACATGATGGTAAGTGGTCACCGCCGCCCATGGACAACTGCAACACAAGGGGGCTTGTAGCCCCATATTGTAGCGTAACGGAAATACCTCAGCTGCCAATTCATTCCACAACTTTGGGGTTCGCGGTATAAAGTATCTTTTCGAACACACAGTCTGCAGCGACGCTGTGCCAAGGAAGTGCCGATGAACTGCACGACGATGACGAGCGGTGCGATGGTAAAAACCCGAAGTTGGCATTAAATTGAACAGCTCCTCAGAACATTCCCCATTATAAAGGCGGTAGAAAACGCAGAGAGATGCAACATCTCTATGGATGCTGAGCGATTACAAATCACATGTGAGAGTGGGATCGTCGACAATTCGGATAGCGCGTCGTTGGACGGAGTCAAGAGGGTCCAGGTGATACTTCGGTGCACCGGCCAAGAGGTGTAAGCAGTACTCCATGTGGGGTCTAACTTGAACTTTATAAAGCAACAAGCGTTTCCCCGTAGTGAAGTACTGTTTTGCTCTATTCAGTACACCGAGCTTTTTACTATATAGCAAGTTTTGTCCTGCTCGTCAGATGACTCCGAAACTCGACTTTGCTCGAAATATCGACGTCAAGGATCCCGTAACTCTCAGAGATCTTGAGGAATGTTCCGAAACTGAGGTTCCGCGATAAATGGAGCTTTCTTAGCGGTGAATGCACAGACCTGTGTCTTGCTGGGGTTCAATTTGACTAAGTAAAGTTTACCCCAATTCGAGACTCGGTTTAAGGAGTTCTCGATTTCGATTCAGTCTTACGCGTCTCTCTTCCACCTCGGCCGGAGGGATATTCGCACGGGCCTTATACTATAAAGCTTCCCAAGTACTGTCGTCAGCAAAACAACGCATGTTACCAACTTGTAACAGGTCGTTGATATGCAGAAGAAATAGTGTGAGAGAAAGCACACAGCCTTGCATTAATTGACATGGTGTCGAAGCAGTTACCGTCAGCAACGACTGATACTCCGTCCAGCCAAAAATTTTAAGTTTATGTTCAAAAACGTAGTCCCCGTATGTATGAGATTCCAAAGACGTATGAGTCTTTGGAATAACATTGCTACCGTAATACCAACCAGTGAACATAATTGTTATGCAACTGAGCGGCGGAATAATTGTACTTATATTATTAGCGAATCTCAAATTTAATGTAATTTCGTAACACTTTTATTCTATAACAAAAAACTTAGTAAAAAAAATGTGTTTTTTGTATAATTGTTTTTTTGTTGGTAAATAAATAGAAAACTTCGTATTGCATACTTTGTGGGAACTAGTTCTGACTGGGAATTCCTTCTTGTGTTATGTCCGCTCACTTTAAATTGTAAAGTATTATACAGGTAAATACTGATTTACTGCTTTAGGTTAAAATTAATTATATTACCTCGGGAGTTTTCTCCTCCGTATCTTCAATATATTCTTCGTCTTTCTCATCATCGGAATCGTCGAAACTGTCTTCATCTTCCTCGTCAGAACTATAATAAATAGACACACTCTTATCTAACTATCACAATATTATGGAGTGTTCGTTAAGCTGTGTCTTACTACAATGATTATACAAACTGCTAATATAAATATTTTTTTGTGTAAAATACAGTGCAAATAAAGAAATAAATCAAATTATAGATTGTTGTCAAGGTAGTACGTTTTCACTCAGCAGGAACTTATATTTTGACTTGAGTTGACATTTCTTCTGATTCAGTGATAACTTGATGAGTAAGATGCCGAAATAATTTGAGAAGTATTATTGTAAGGGACACAGTGTTAAAGGCTAGACAGTGTTTTGTTGACTGAGCAATAGAAGCTAAGCGGCACCGCAATCCCCGCTCCCTTTAGTGGTCTCCTAGGCACCGCTCGATTTAACAGTTGTTTGTTATTATACCAAAATTAATAACATACGTGAATAAATTAGTTGGAGAACAATTTTAGGTGTATCAATCAATATACAAACATGCAAGCTACCATGTAATTAAGAACTGTACAGGACACTTAAATATGGTGAATGTAATTTGTTAACCAGTGTAATAATTAATCTTAGTATCTGGCAAGGAATGAAGTTGAAGCTCCGAGATTAAAAAATGAATTAGTTTATAAAATAAAAACAGATATTAGTGAAAATAATTTAAAATGTAAATTAAAGAGATATTTCTTTCTTTTTGTATAGAAAAAGGCGGCAGACGAGCATACAGTCCACCTGATGGTAAGTGGATACTGTCGTCCTTAAACATCTGCGATACATGCCAACATCAGTACAGAATGACAAACGTTGGCACACCCACGAATGGGCTGCCCACCTTTGTAGATTAAGGGATGGATTGGGAAAATGGGGAAGGATAGGATGGGATGGGAATGGGCTCTGGCATATCTCACTCACTACCGCAACATGTACGTACAACATTGAGGTAATACGATAAAGTAGGAAATGCAGTACATTTCATGGTAGATTCCTGTGAGAGAGGAGTCTACCTTGAAACGTGGCCAGTCGAGTGTACCCAGCGGCTGTGGGAATGCAGCGTGCACTGTCCCCTACAATTTCTTTCTTGTCTAAGTTATAATTTGCCCACTGTTCACAAGTAGGTTATAATGTCTTGGATGCTGATACCACAAAACTTGAAAAAAAAACATAAGGTAGGCACCTTTCGTGTATCATTTTGGCGTAGTCTTTGATCTTGGAGGGGCGCGAAGATCGGCGTACACCTTCATCAGAACCCAATTTATCGTTGGTACCATTTTTTATCGCACTCTGGAACAATTTAATTACACTCAACTGTTTTATAGCAATCTTAAAAGACATTCTTAGGTTTAAAGATCAACAAGTACTCATTTCATCTTATTTATGCGAAACATGCTCGTACTTCGTAGAAATAAAAATTGTATGATTAGTTAAAGAGTTGAACTACATCGTGCACCTTAATCGTGCATCGTGTCAAAAGTATCACAATTATGGAGAATCTGAAAGATCACTAAAATTACGTAAAACGACATGTGGCATTCCCTCAGCAATGAGTTTCCTATTGATATAAATACAAAAGGAATGACTTATTTTAGAGTTAAGGAATCAATTATTTGATTAAAACTACTATATAAAAGTTAAACTTGTTATTGACATTTTAGAAAGAATATTTAAGAGTACACAGCTCACACTTGACCGTTGTATTTATCTATAAAATTTGTAACGGCTTTCAGACACTGATGATAAATGGATTTAACTTTACACGTGTGTTTGAGGGCTCGATTGGCGTGTGCGAAACGTCAAATTTGACAACGGCACGGGTCGCCTGATCGTGGAAGGACTCTTAAACAAGTACTATATTTGAGATTGAGCTGTTTAGTCAGGTGGCATGACCTTTGACTGTTTACTCTTTAGTATTATCGTTCGCCGGCGAGCGAATCACGCTTGACTGATTAAAATATTTATAGGGAATCGTTTAGAGATTATTAACACTCATTTTAAAAAAATGTCTAAAGCACTAATCAAACGAGCATTTGCACGATTACAAACTTTATTTCGTTCGTAAACGATGTTACAGTGAATCTAACGTTCGTATTAGTTGCTCTAACTGAATGCATAGATTTGTTCTACAATGTTGACGGATTGCAAATTTGCAGTTGACGCCACCCAACCGCCTACTAAATGAGCCGATAATGAGCTGCAAATAAGTCTGGATTATTTATTATTTATAATTTGAAGATTATTATATTACGGTCTCTTTCCATTACGCTACGATATGGGGTTCTTCAAGAAAGCTGTGAATAGGATTTTGCAAAGTCGGCGACGTACCCGCATACCTCCTGGTGTTGCAGGTTGTCCACGGGCGGCGGTAACATTTGGCATCACGTGGGGCGGTTCGCTTGTCCGCTTACTTCCTCCCTATATAAAAAAAACTACCTATTGAGAATGTACTGTAAGAGAATGTATGAGAATGTTTGTGGAAGAGAACTACTTTTCTCTGTAATGGTCAGATAGATTTTGATATGTTTTTTTGTAAACGTTTAATCGTATTTTGGGGTGAGTTCTTGAATGGGTGTTGTGGTTCATTCATCAGGGGAAGCTACGATACCGACTTTTCTTACTTAAAATTATCATATCGTAATTCAAGATTCACCTTTTGCGCTTCCTTTTCCTTCTCGTCTTTCTGTTTAACTTCCTTGTTGTCCCTGGGCTCCTTGTTCTCTTTGGTGAGGGCGCGTCGTTCTGGTAGTTTCTTGTCGCCAGCGCCCGATTTAGTCGGCGCCTGAGTTTTCTTCTCATCGACACCCCTGTTACGTCTTGAAATTTGAGCTTGCGAGACGGTCCAATAGGATCAAATACGTATTTTGTTTGAATTAAACGTGTTTGATCGATTAGAATACGTAAATAATGTAAAGGTTTGACAAACAACTGCGTTTTGGAACCATGTTTGTTACAAGCTGAAACTTGGAGTGTGTAGTTTTATTACGTAGACACTGATTAAAAAAGGGATTTTTAGAACTTTCAACTTTAAAGGGGTAAAAAGACAAGGTTTTAAATGAAAATCGAAATCTCTAAACAGAAAATCTCTAGTGTTGAGAAGTTAAAATTGTATTCAGGCTATCCTTTGAAAATAAATATGCTATAATGGTTTTTTTCCGAAACCAGAAGCCATGCAAAAAAATTTGCAAAAAAATATTTTATGAACTTTTGCAATATTTTTCAAACAAATATGTTACATAAAAAGCTCCAAAAATGGCATTTTTACAAAGAAATACGCAAACACGTTAAATATTATACATATGTCAGTTAACTCAGAATCGAGAATCCTTCGTTTCAGGATTCGGTAAAGGTTCGGCATTTTTAATATTTAAATTTTATAAGTGAAAATGTATTACCTCAATTTGGTAACATTCAGCGGCCGCCTCGCCCTGATCGACCACGTCTCGACAGGTTTGGGTGTGCTCTTGGCGGCGTCGACGCTGCGAGTGTTCGTCTGCAATACGGAAGTGTATACAATATCGTTGGCTTACTGCAAGGACTCATTAACTGCAAGAAGTCACTAAGTACAGTTAATAGTACCATTTGATTCGTTGCGATGGATACTATATAGAAATATTATGATATTATTTTTAGTTTGGAACTTACGACACCGTTATAAATATTTATCTATTTAAAATGGTTTCAACGCCTATGTTTAGCTTATTTATTTTATTCGATGTTTCGGTTGTGTAGCACCTACCATGGTCACGAGATGACTGATATAAAGTTGATAATTGCATTTTTTGTTTCCATATATCATTGAAATAATAATTATTAAGTTAAGCTCCTATGAAATGACCGATTTCATTACTGGCCACTTTGAGTTTCGATATCTTCTGTTCTAATTCGAATTTCAAAATAAAACAAAATGCATCTAATAGCCTACGATGTTCTTATTTCAAAATCAGTATTTCATTTGTTTTTCTGTAGTTAAATTTTGTTCATGTGATTACATTGGAAATAAAATGGATAAATTGAAAATTCGTGCTATTTTTGAATATGAATTTCGGCGCGGCACTAACGCAAGTCGGACAGCTCACAATATAAATAACGATCGCAACGTGGGTCGAAGGTTTGAACGCTTCCATTCTGGAAATTTCGATCTTAAGGATGAGCCCCACGGACGACCTACGACCAACGTTAATAACGATGAATTAAAGGCTATAGTGGAAGCAGATCCATCTCAAAGTACAGCGGAATTAGCAGCTGGGTTTTATGTTAGTGATAAAACAATGTTGATCCATCTGCGTCAAATGGGCAAAATAAAGAAGCTCGAAAAGTAGGTACCGTATGAACTGAAGGAGCGTCAGGGACAACAACGGGTCCAAATGTGCACTGTGCTGTGTTATTGAACTGTCACAAAAATGAAGGAATTTTGAATCGCATGGTAACTTGTGATGAGAAATAGATCCTGTACGATAACCGAAAAGGTACGTATCAGTGGCAGGATCCAGGAGTTGCAGCCCAACAATGTCCAAAATGCAAGATAACTAAGAAAAAGCTACTGGTATCAGTTTGGTGGTCCTGTGCCAGTATTGTCCACTACAGTTTCTTGCGAGCCAGTCAAACGATTGATGCAGATGTGTACTGTAAGGAGATGCAGACGTTGATGGAAAAGCTGGCAACAAAGCAACCAAGTTTGGCCAATCGCTCATCTCCACTTCTTTTCATAACAATCCTCGCCCTTACACTCATCATACGACAGTTTAAAAACTTCAAAAGCTGGACCTGGAGACTCTCTCTCACCCACCATACTCACCGGACCGGAGGTCAAAGGTGTATGACTAGTTATTCAGGTGTTTGTATATTGGTATACCTTACTACAAAGGATGAGGTCTGGCAATACTTACCCGCTTCAGATCTTGCAACTCCTTCTCCAACAAACGTAAGGACTTGTCACTGGCTCCCCCACCATTGTTGTTCTCGCCTTTATTATCCACTTTTTTCACTGTAACATAAATAAAATACATAATTCATAATATAATATGGAATCAGGCATTAATTATCAAAATTTTATTATGCAATACAATAATTAAATGAAAGACATTTTCAAATATACTGTACACACGAAACATTTCTTTCATTCGCCCAACACCGTTTCTATCATTACTGCATTCGTAAATAAGTTATTTGTTTATGAGTCCATTGTAAAATTAAATATTAAATTACTGATCAATTTACTAACCAGTGACGGGTTCTGTTGTTTGTTGCTGAACGACTTTGCGCTTTATTTCTTCTGCTTTGCGCAAAATGGTTGCAGTCTGTAAGGTAAATACGTATATTAGATATTTAAAATATTAACATCTTCACTTTGTCATTTTTTTTACTGAGTAGTTGAGATTGGAATCAGAAATTTTTAAAATTTTTCGCCATTTTGTTTTTTTTTTTCTGGTTATCTTATTGATATCTCGGGAGCTAAATTTAAAATATTAGCCATCTTGAAAAACGACGTAATCAAAAAACTGATTCTAGTATCGTAATCAATCCGTCCGATATCAATTTTCATTCGACTCGGAAGAATTCGAAACATGGTCGCCATCTTGAATCCATATTAAAAAAACAACACTCGGGAGGGGGAAAGGACATCTTTTTGGCCAACGATATTAATTTGAATACCCACCAATCCGATATCTCTTACCGTTTCGGAAAAAATAGTCGAATGAAAATTTGTATTACAGCCATCATGAATTTTCCTACTCATAATACTCCATAGTGTGTTAGAAAATATTTTTTATTAATATAACATGTAGTTTTTTGAAGTTTTGTTTTCTGGTAAATATTTTGTGTGTGCGTGTGTGTGTTCTTGCGAGTGAGCTTGCTTGCGTCCGTGCGTGCTTGCTTGGGACTGTGAATTTTGTCGTGTTACCTGTTTATTTTTCTCAGCACTTTTGGTTGCGGCCGACGTTTTCTTTTCACCTTTTAGCAGTGAATCCTTTTTTATTATAGCCACGTCCATACTAGACATACTCGTGTATGTAATCTCAGGTTCGCTATCTGAAATCACGCATTATCGATACATAAATGTAAATCAATGATAAAATAACAATGACTCACGGGTCGCTACGCTGTGACTTGCGTCGTGGGGAATTGCGTACTCGGTCATCTAGACATTTGCTGAAGAAAACTCCTCCTCATCTAGTTATAATCCCTATTAGTGACACGACTAGTAGCCTTTCTTGAGAATCGAGTTGACTAGAGTACTTTTGTAAAATAATTGAATTTTGACCAAAGTAGAACGAGTATCGATTATGACAGTACGTCTACTCTATTCGTCGCATCATTACTCTCTATTCCCCATTTTATGACAGTACGTCTAGTCTATTCGTCGCATCATCACTCTCTATTCCCCATTCATCTCAATAATTTTCCCAAATATATTTCTACATTTTCAAAGGTAAGTAGCGGATCCAGTGAAGTGTTCATCGGCGATATTATCAACTCACCATCAGATAGAATGTGGAATCATTTTTTTTTAGAAAAAATGTTCTTGTTTTCCACTGAATCCTGTTTACTTATCGCTGCGCACGTTTTCATATCCCTGTTCCTAGGCCGCATTAGACACAAAGGCTTGGTTCGGGAATACAGTTGAAGACATTGTTAATGCTAGGCTTAGTTAGTTGTTATTCTTAGTTTAGTCAGTAATTGTTAGTGCTTGTTAATGCACTTGTTAAGGCCGTCAATTATATTTATTGGTTGCATGATATCAGTACCTATCATTTAATTTACCCTAATAATCCAACCTGAGTGCAATTACTTAAACCTATGCTGATAACAAAATATTTAAAAAATACATACCTTCCGAAAGATTAATGTTAACTTTTTCTTCAGTTACCCCTTGCATCTACAAAAAAATAAAATAATAGTCAAAATAATATGTGTTATTGGTGGCAATGACATTAATGTTTTCATATGCTTAATAATTATGTAACACATGAACGAATATACTTACTATGTAGTCAGCCGGTTTCTTTATCTCAACAAGCATGTGATCTTCCTCTTCTTTTACTGAAATTGAGAAAGAAGTGACGTGTTTTCAAATATTATACATTTTGACTTATGTCAATAGAAAATTCATTTATAATAATTATCTATACACTTTAAAGTACCCAGTATATCGTCTTCGAATAAATTGGTAAGAGAATTATTTTTCCGGAAAATAATTTTTACTCCTCACACATAGTGAGTCCTGATCTTCGATAATTAATTGTCATCATTAAAAATGCTCTTTTGAAATAAGTGTTCAATCATTGATTCTTAATTATTATGTAAAAGATCGTCATGAAGACCTGACATATTGTAAAAGTCTAAGTCTAGGACACTCACTATTGTATGTTGTGTCATATATATGTTTATTGTAACAAACTAAAAATTACCATGAATCTCGTCTTCGTCTTCACCATCAACTTCCATGGAACATTCATCAGACCCCATGTCCTGTAGAAAAACGCATTAGTTATTCATAATTCGCGTGCTACAAAGAGGTTTATAATATGTTGCGGACAGCCTAAAATAATCGTGATCGTGAAAATGTATCGTGTGATTTATGTGTATAAGCGAATAATGTACGTGTATAGAATAAGTCGATATTGTTTATGTTAGATATTATTATAGAGTAAGTACTATCTTACTAACATACCAATGTTTAGTAAATAAAGATGTTGAGATAGGGGCATTACAGCTTGAGCGTAGGTACACTGACCAATAAAGATAACACGCTACATTATAGAACTAAGGTGACCTAACGCACGTGGTAATTAGGTTGCGTAAGCACTAATGTTGAGTAACTCAGCACATGAGCTAGCACGTCTGTATCTACACACTTTTTGAAAAGTGTCAAACCCTCTTAAAAAATAAGTGTGCTACCACAATTCGAGGAGCCGCCTCGCGCTCCGCGCTAGTTCGTGTCACGTGTGCATCAGACTATCCCAATCTTTCTTCCACCTGTTGTTTAAAACTACCTCGCTGACTAGCACATATTGTGTTGTTGTAAAATCCTCCGGAGTAAAATAGTAAGCCACTAGGTCGTGTGGACTGCACAGTTTGCGCAACGCACACACCACAATGTTTGCTCTGTCACTGTGTGGCCGACTCGCGCGTCGCCGGCTACACACCGTCTTAGGCTTAGATCAAAGCAAAAGGGGAAGATACGGTACGTAAGAAACATTGTGTCAACTGAAAATAGGTACAGCTTTAATTGAAGTGACGTTGTACGACATCGAAAGACAGAGATAGAGTGATGAGATTGGACAGTAGTAACAGTGTCGCTCGCACATGTTTCGTATAGTTTTATCTCACTCACTCATTAATGGCCGAATGTAAACTAATAATTTTAAAAAGCTTCTACAAGTTATTAATTTTTGATGTACTTACGCGTGAAAAGTGATTCCATGTGTCTTGTTTTTGCACCTTGAATGATTTGTGCACTGAATAAATGTGCAGGAAGGTATTTTTAAACTAATTTTCCACTACAAAACTGTGTTCACCGTGTGAGCGTATCACGTATAAGCAAGTCGCTGTTCTATCGGTGTACAAATTTTCATAATGTGAAATGGGGAACAGGTTTAGGTAACTAAAGGTTAACATAAACAAAAATATTATGGTTGTTTTCACTCATTACGTGAGAGTGGTCTATTTTTCTCAATCGCCCTCTGAAATTAGTGGCACGTGCTCGAAAAATTGTGAAACTACAACCAACCAACGTACATTCACGAGGCAAACAGCACTCGCTCGCTTGATCTCTCGCACGGCGTACCTTACCGCCTCGCCTCAAACGTGCTAGCACAGTGTGCTACAAGTTTTTAAAAAGAGGCCCTCGCACGCTCCTCGTTCTTAAAATGTGTGCTACCCAAGACTAAGTACGCAGACCGGACAAGTCACGAGGAGCTAGAACGAGGATGGACGTCTCCCACGCGGGGGAGCGAGATAGCATAGAGGATGTCACGTGGGATTTAGCGTGACTTGTCCGACCCATAACTCGGGTAGCATGTTATTCGTCGAAAGGGCCGATACGGTCGGCTATAACGCCTCTAGTTGTATATGTCTGTTTGTGAATATTAATAGGGCCAATCTGGGACAAAAGTAGTCGCTTCAAGAGAACCCTCTAGAGCTTCAGTTGCATCCGGATGCGACCCATCTAGTGAGTTACGTGTCCGTAACAGAATACTTACTTGGTCATTAGCTATCTCATCCTCATGCGCGACGTTCATATGGTTGTCAAGTTTCTCTTGCGAAGTGAATACGAGCTCGCATAGTTCACACAAGAACTCCATGCCTGTAATAGGAAAGCAATTATAGCTTAAGGCCAGGAGCAGATGGCAGACTTTTTTTTATTATTAAATTCGTAACGTACCAAAACTCAAACTTGTCCGTATAGAATTTGTGACGAACTCGACGCACAGGGGATATATTTAATCGGCAAAATTCTAGAGCTACCATTACTCACGAGCGCACAAAATCGACAAAATTGTATTGGCAAAATTGAATTGTATTGGCACAAAATTGTATAATCTTGTATGATCATACACGTGTAGTCGATCTATCCTTTTTACGCAAAATTGTGGACTCTTTTTATGGTCCGATCGCTGTGTCCGTCAGCGTCCGCTAAACTTTTGGTTGTACATTTAATTTTCTAAACATGTGTGTTACCTCTAAATGTGTTATTATGTCATATTTTCACGAAAGAAAATGTACGCCATCGACTGTGCGTTGTCTGCGAGAGGCCTAAAGAACAGAGTAGGTTGAGTAGATCCTTGTGAATAATTAAATACTATCTGTATTAACATGCAGGCGAAAACTTTAAAACTTCTAGTAAAAACTTTAAATTTGCAGAGAGCACTTGTATTTCACAGAAAGGGCAACACGTGTTATTTCAGTTTCCGAGTTCATGACATCTGACTGATTTGTTCCGGTCGGTCATACAAATTTATGTGGGCAAATTTTCGTATCTAAAGTGCAGAAGGAATTAAGACTTGGTATGTAGTCATATGGCTTAATTACAGTTGGTCGTTTGCGCGCATTTGGGTGTCTTTCATATTCGAGCAAATGACCAATGTAAATAAAGAATCAAACACCAATTACGGGTAACCTGTATTAGGGCAAGTGTGAACAACTAGCAGTATTTTGTGATTGGTCTGTTGTTTGGACTAGAACGTGATCTAGAACGTTTCGAATACCCGAAATCGGGCAAAGGCATTCGAGTACTCGAATGCCTTTGCCCGATTTCGGGTATTCGAAACGTTCGAAACGTTATACATAGTACAGTTGTGGTCCGTAAACTGAATGGCAATTCGATCCTGAGCATAAAAATATTTAGGATCATAATATCAGGTCATACCTATCTTCAGCAAGCTTCAGGTATACCTTCAGATCATCTCTATTATCCAAGATTGGACAATAATATGACGAGATTGGTCAGAACACAGTATTAGCTTATTCAAACAAGACAGTCTTTTATCATCTCATGTTACACTGTCTGTTACTGTCTTATTTTGTTTAGGTGTGCAATAAAGAGTTTTATCTATCCATCTATGTATGAGAATATTACTTAACTGTAGACATTGACTCACCATTGACGTGCGACTTGATGTGTGCAGTTACTGCATCAACATTCTCGAATTTCTCCTGACACAGTGGGCAAGTGAGGTTCTGCGTGGCGTGTATAGCGGAGTGGTAGATGAGCTCGTCCTGCGTGATGAATGTGTCTTCGCACTGTTCGCACCGGTAATCCTCGGACGCACCGAACGGGCCGCGCGCGTGCATCATGGCCTCGCGGTGCTTCACGCGTAGATGTCTAACCAACGGTACAATAACGCTTAGCTTCTCTAATAACACTCGTAACGATGTAAACATCAATGTTTCACAATCCCCATTAAAGCAATTTTATTTATATTTATTTATTTACTTCAGGCAACTAATATATAGCTAAACCTAATAGGCCCTTATTTATGAAATTTCCGTTTCATATGTGTTAAGGTTGCCCTTAATCAACGTGGATTTCCGGGGTATAAAACTTATCAACTATAATATTCTGAACTTATCTACTAGGTGAGCGACTATATCTTGTTAACAATATCAAACTATCCTATCCTATTATGTTCCGTCGTTAACAATATGTAAAAAACATTTTTTTGGATGAAAATTATATATGTATTTAATTAATTGAAGTATTGTCCACTATTATCAATGCACTTTGCCAATTTAATGGAAGTTGATTAATGCCTCTGCTATAGAACTTCTGGGGATGGGATTAATTCTCTGAAGGTGTTAATTAATTCTCTTAAGGGATTAATTCTCTGAAGTGCCTCAGCAGAGTAGAATTTTTTCCATTGTAAAAAGTTACTCAAATTCCGAAAAAAATGGAAAGTAAGGGCAAGGTCTGGCGGGTGACGGAGATTTTCCAGTCGCAGCTCCTGTAACTTTGATACTGTTTGTCGTGCAGTGTGTGGGCGAGCGTTATCATGTAAGCCGTGGACCAGAGCGATTGACCAGATTCGGTTGTTTGATAGCGAGCTTGTCCATCATCGTTTGCAGTTATTCACAGTACACATCTGCATTAATTATTGTGCCAGACCTCAAGAAGCGGTAGTGGATAATACTGGCACAAGACCACCGTACAGTTACCATGAGCTTCTTTTGACTCAGTTTAAGTTTGGGACATTGGTTGGCTGTGTCTCCTGGGTTCAACCATTGTGATAAACCTTTACGATTATCATACAGGATTCACTTCTCATCACAAGTGACAATACGATTCAGAATCCCCTTTGTGCCGGTCCGGCAAAGTAAGATAAGCTTCAACGCGTGTTTGCAGCTGATTTTCATTAAGCTTATACGGAACCCACTTTCGGAACAACTACACTTTTCTGAATTGGTTTGAGATGAATTCGCTTCCACTATTGCTTTCAATTCGTCATTATTGGCTTTAAACTCCGGTCGTCCACTGGGCTTGTTTTTGAGGTCGAAATTTACAGAATGGAAACGATCAAACCAAAAACGCACCGTGCGTTCGTTTGCGGTGTTTGGTCCGTACACATCGTTGATATTGCGTGCCGTCTGTGCTCTCATAACGATATCTAAACAAAAAATGGTTTGACGGAAAAACAAATGAAAAAACTGATTTTGAATAAGAATTTGAAGCTTTAAATTGAAATTCCAAGCCAAACGCAAGATAACTAAGTTCAAAATGGCCACTATGAACACACGGCAATTTCATATGTAAGGCCCTATTATTTATACATATAATATAACTTAACTACTAATAGGGATTTTGTTCTTGCTCGGTCTTGCCTCTCTAAACAATACCCCCCTTTATTTAATCTTCTAAATTTACCTGAAATTAGGTTTAGATTGCACTGACATTAAATTTTTTATATTGTTTAGTTCTGCATAGATTTGTTCTAGATAGTACGTTCTATGTATAGATTTGTTTTTATATTTGCCGCACATTTCGTTAATACAAAATTCATTTAAATAAATTTTCCTATACAGAGAAGTATTCCTCGATACGTCATGTAGATATAAGAAAAATAATTATAATTTTACCTTGTATAATGATGAGATTTGACAAAAGTCTTTTTGCAATATTTGCAAGGGAAAGCCCGCTCGCCTGCGTGGGTGCGTACGTGACGTGCCAACTTGGATACTCCTGAAAATCCTGCAAACAATAAACATATGTTAACACATTAAAATAATACATTAATATATATATTTAATTAGGTTTGCGTGGGCTGCGTATGTTCATAGCTTATACTAGATATATTTAAGTGTAAAATATGACATGAAGTGAGATGATGATGATTTTTCATATAACTCACGCTGTGGACAATACTGGCACACATAAGGAAGCGATTCCCCGTGAACAACATTCTTGTGTCGTTGTAGAGTTGCCTTTGCGTGGAATCTGAAAATGTAAATGTCTTTTGTGATTAGACTACTTCCCGTCAAATTATTTCCATATCAATATTAAAATCACAAGGGGACTTCGGATCGTAATGCATCGCGCGAACCCAGTGGATGAAGTGAAGAGTAATGATTGGTGGATGAAGAAATTGTGTAGTCTTTATTTTCGTATTTTTTTTATATATACCTATCAAATTTTTTTTTTTACATATCATAGAAAAGTTTTAAACATGGACTATAAAGTATTCAAAAAATGAGGAAACAAGAGATTGAGAATGCCGAACAGCTAACACTTTAACCACTGAATGCTTACTTTTTATCACATATGTGACAAATGAACCGTTGGTCCATGACACGAATATGCCTTTTCTGGTGGGCCTCGAGCTCTTCTTCAGACAGATATGTAGAGGGACAGTGAGCACACCTAAGTTGCGGTAGATCTGAATGTATGAACTGAAAATATAATACAAATTAAGTATCAACAGGTTTTTTTGGTAAACCCATTTTTAAATAGAGTGTAAAATATCGAACCTTCTCATGTCGTTTAAGCAGAATCAGTCTTTTAAATTTCTTCCTACACACTACGCATTGGAAAGGCATTTCGTCAGAGTGACGCAGTTGATGTGCGTATAAGTCAGCTTTGGAGAAAAATTTGCTGTAACAAATATGATACTTTTTTAAATAATACATATCAAGCAAAGAAATATTTTATTGTAGCTATTTTTATAAAGCATTTTGTAATGGATCGTTGGTAGTAAAGTATAAATTATAACTTAGCTTAGGTAGGCTATTTACCATCTTATTACTTACTTTAAAGCGCGTCTAGGCAATGTGCTGTTTAGTGAGAAGAATTCAATTAGGCCAGGCCAGTCCAACTTTTTCAGACAAGAACAGGAAATTCTGATCATCTCATAAAGCTGGAGTAGCAAAATGGCAGATAAGTAGACACGGTCAATTATTTTCGATGTTAAAAAGCGACAATCCTACCGAATGGTCTCTGCTTAATAGTCGATTATTTAAAATATATTTTCACATCCTCACCCGTCACACTGGTCACACGGCACCTCCCTCACTCGATGTTGCTTTTGATGAAGATCGAGCAACTGTTTGAGCGGAAACGTGCGATCGCAACTCTCGCAAGGGAAGCACCCGCTTTGTATGTCTTCGCTGTCTCCACATTCGCCGTCCGTATCTGCACCGCGTTTGCTGTCACCTTTAATGCCTGTACCACTTAGCACTACAATGTAAAATATCAGTAGAGAATAAAAATATATAAACGCCAAACTTAATGCATAAACGAGCGTTATAACATACAGATCTATCGCTCTAAGGCGGTACCGCTTGAATGTGTGCGTGCACACGGATATTGTAAACAGCGCTGGCTCGAACCGGTTTATTCCAGGCTAGCGTACGCGGCAACAGTCCGCCGCGGCTCGTCAGTCGCTTTGTAATAGCGTTTGCAAAGACACGATGAAATTGTAGTTTAATATTATTTGTTTTTGTTATTTTTTTTCTGTGATACGATGCTATTTATTGTTATTTTAATGCTGTTTTAAATATTTAATTTTATTTCGTGTTTAAAAAATTCTTGATCATGGCATTAAGCAGTAAAATTGGCGGTGGAAAGCCGCTAGTCAAACAAAGGAGGTGTCGTGGAATGTTTATAATTATTTTGAAAACGAAATTAGTAAACATAAGTCATCAATAAATACTGCAGCTGAATTGGTTTCTTTGTCCAGTAGAATATCAATCCGATCTATAGGGCGCATAATGGCAGAAAGAAAAGGATAATGTCAATGAACAAATTAAATCGCCTAAAAAGAAGAGGAATCGCTAAAGTCCGAAAGATATTAACGATTTTGATAAACAATTAGTTAGGAGAGTTATACATAATTTTCCTGAGAGTAATAAAGAGTACATTGAAAAAAATACACGAAAAACTGTAAGAACATATCAGCTGTAAGAATTATTCAGCTGGAATCACAACATTACGCAAGCATGTTTATTAAGTTTTATTATGTGGAAAAAACGAAAAATAATAGAAAAATTCTTATGGAACGACACAACATTCGTTATTTAAGAATTAACTACCTATTAAAATATCTGATTATCGAGCACAAGATCGTCCCATTGTTTATATGGACGAAACTTATATTCATATGTATTTCACATTCGTCATCAAAATCTTAGGTCGGATGGAAGTACCGCGGTATGAAACAAACAACCAGTTTCAAAGGGAAATCGATTAATGCCGGAGGTGTTGATGATTTTATTCCAAATGCATTATTGTTTAAGGCGTTTAAGGCGAATCAGAAAACAGGAGATTATCATGACCAGATGATTTTTTCCAACTACGAAAAATGGTTGAACACCCAATTAATACCTAATTTGAAATCCAATTCTGTCATCGTAGTAGATAATGCGCCATTACACAATAAAATTAAAAATCCTGCACCTACATTCAACATGATATTTCACATTTACCTACAATGCTAAAACCTCAATTATATGAACCAATTCGTGTTAATAAAACAAAGTTTACGAAATATTCAATTGATGATGTTCTAAGAGAATATGGACATACCGTTCTTAGGTTGCCACCTTATCATCTCGAATTCAATCCCATTGAAAATATATGGGCTATAATTAAAGGATACGACATGTTTCATTAAATATGGACAGCATAATGACTTTGGCTAAAGAAAAAATAGATGAAATTACAGTCGAAGAATGGAAAAATGTTTGCAATCATGCAGTAAAACACGAAGAAAAATTTCAAGAAAAGAATTATGATGACATATCTGAAAAGTTTATAATAAATACTTCAGATTCAACTGATGAAAGTCAAATAGAGGAAAATGAGTCTCTTTCTGGCATAAAATAAATGGACAGTGAATGAAATGAAGCTCCTCCGCCGTATATGTTCTTTACATCATCAAATAATGAAACTGGTGTATATAAAATCTGTCACGTATTATATAAAAAAAGTTGCCAAAACATTTTTATTATTTTTTGCATTGCTGACGGTACACCACTTCACAAAACCGGTGCCGCCTTAGAGCGATAGTACTGTACCTCGGCGGGGACTCAAGGAAATATTTGTAAATCGAGTCTTAAACGCATACATACGAGTACCTATAAATAAAGACATTTATTTTAATTAATTTTTAATTCTACTCGAAGTTTTCGTTACTAGCTCGTGACTACAGCCGGTGTAACCAGTGGCGGAACGTCAAGTAGAAATAAAAGTTAAACAAAAACTTTTACATACACTTTTTTAGGGTTTTGATAATTTGTATGAAGATTCTGCAACTGTCTCTTTTTTCTTGGTGATAAAGTACTATACCGCTCGCCACGAACAGAAAGAATTTCGGTCATTAAACTATCAGTGATGTGAACGAAACCGATAATTATACCAACTGTCAACGCCATACACATCTGTCTCTTAACTAGTATCGCAACGTGTTTGGTAGTACGGGGTGAAGCGAGTGACCGACTTCGTCATAGATAACAAACCTGTTTTAGGAAAAATAACGTGTACTTGAAACCGGCCGGCGGTATGTCGTCCTTTGCTCGCTCATTCCGAATTGGAACGCGTTCGTGGTTACTAGTTATTCGTTTGCTTTTAATTTCTTCGTTGTTTGTTTTATGTTATTATTGTTTTGTTATTGTTACGTTACTCATTAATTGTTAAGTTTCGTTTTTATATGTTTTTATTCGTGTGACTTCATTTTGTAAATCAAAATGGAGCCAACTCCATCTACTTTGCGACCGTGTAAGGACTCCCTGTCACCACGAAAGAAAGTCCCACTTCAGCGAAACTGAAATAAATATTATTATAAACGTATTTAAATATGTTAAGGAATCCTGGCCGGAGGATAAATATCTCTAAACAGGAGATGAAAAACAAAATAGCTTATATATTGGACATTACGTGGGCCGTATACCATGTTTTGAAGGAATATAGACACCGAAACGGTGAAGCCAGCGGCATCACCAAGGACAGGCGAACAATAATTGTTGACAAAGTTAATACTTTTGATAAGTCCTGCAACTGCTGCACAAGAAAAGTAGTCCACAGCTTTTATTTGAAAGGAATATTATCAATGGCGAAAAAAGTGTTGCATGCCGTGAAAGCTGTGAATTCATTACCGTATTTATCTATGACATCTTTGACATCATAATGAAACATTTAAAATTCAATACGTAAAAAGAAGGAGGAATAACGCTCTGATCGAGAAGACATAGCACTATGGCGTATTAAATATTTAAAAAAATGAAAGCATTTTTTTCTTTTTTTCTACTTTGCAATCTACTTTGGGAGACAATGCTCTGTCTTACTGGTGCGCGGAATTTAAACGCGGCAGAACCGTCTGTAACGGCGAAACTCGCTCTGGGCGCCCAACAACCGCTGCTACTGAAGACAACATTGAAAAAATTTAAGAAATAGTTAAGACAGATCGACGTATGACTATTCGTCATTTAGCTGAGATTATGAAGCTTTCGTTCGGGACAATTCAGTTCATTTTAACTCATACCTTAAAGTTCAAAATGGTAGCCGCGCGTTGGGTTCCTCGAATGTTGTTAACAGACGCACAAAAGCGTGAAAATTTGGCAATTATTGACCGAGACCCAGAATCTTTTCGACTACGTTTCGTGACCGTTGATGAAACGCGGGTTCACTATTTTGACCCGGAGACGAAGAACCAAAGTAAGGTGTGGAAAAGTTCGTCCTCCCCGCCAGCTAAGAGATTCAAGGTCTCTGCGTCCGCTGGCAAGATAATGGCCTTGGTCTTCTGGGATGCGGAAGGTATCATTGTGATCGATTTTATTTAACTAAAGGACAGACAATAACTGGAGAGTATTACGCAACATTGATCAAAAAACTACGCGTGGGAATACAAAATAAACGACGTGGAAAATTGCGTGCCGGAGTGCTTTTTCATCATGACAATGCACCTGCGCATCGATCTGATGTTGTAGGCGCTGCCATCCGAACGGCTGGGTTTCAGTTGATGCAGCATCCGCTATATTCTACGGACCTAGCTCCTAGTGATTTTCACCTTTTTACCAATTTGAAAAAACACTTGCGTGGTATAAAATTTCACGGAGATGATGAGGTCATGTGCGCTGTAGTCTTTTTTCGATAACCAGGATCAAGCCTTGTTTTTCCAAGGGAATTGAGCAACTTTCAAAACGTTATTCAAGGTGTATTAGATTAGGTTGAACGTTGAAAAATAAATACAATTTAGATATACATTTCCTAAAGTTTCAATACTTTTCCAAAAATATATTGATCAACGTAGTACAGATGACCATTTTTATTTCCCCATATATACCTATTACGACATTACATATTAAAAAGCAAATTATGTTTAAAAATATTAATCACTTCATTAGTTAAGTACTTGGTCATTTTATTAGCAAAAACATGTAATACTAACAAATTCAAACATTCAGTTGGGAAAATATAATTACACTAATTTTACACTTTTACAGCATAGTCTTTTACTTCTTATCATATTTCATAATTGTTATAGAAAGCCAAAATGCTTTATCAATATTAAAATATTTATTAGATAATCACCAATATTTTATAAATTTGCACCCAAAAAATGTTGTTGACAACTGCAGTCGTTACTAAAGTCAATGTACGAAATTCTTCCAGCTCGTGACGCGCGCTTTTGAGACAAATATGTCTCTATCAAATCTTTTAAATCTGTATTTATTATTTTTTTTCTTTTTTGCATATTTACTGGTTAGGCTACAAAGAAAAAAATGATTGTACTCGTAACACAATTTGCGTGTCATACATTTGTATGAATGATCGTAGTTGTAATGGAGATAGTAGAATCCTGACTAATGATTGTGATGCCCTAACCCGCACGATGAGCATGATGTTGATGTGGATGTGAAATATCGGTATGAATTTCAAAATCAAACTTGAGCGAAGTTTCTCAAGTTTAGTAGAAACAAAGATCCAATTCCGTTTGCTGGTGAAGAACTAAACAAGACTTTATTACTTTTAATAAGATGCTAAATATGTAAGAAAATGAATTATATTGGGCCTCTACCACTTTTTAATATACCATTACCATTTTTTAATATCCATAAATGGAATAAAAAATTAAAAGGTGGTAATTAAACCGGTTGTTTTATCTATGTTATTAAAGTACCTACCATAATTTTATATTGGTACATTTCCATATTCCATGTAATTCTATTGAAGAAAGCTGGAATCTTTAAAATCTTTAATTTTTGCTGCTTGAGATAAATAAATAAAATAAAATAATACGAATGTAACGTCGAAAACAATACAATGCGATAATAAGTTTGGTACAGTACAGAATAAAAAATGACTACAAACTACAAAAACTTGGAAGAAATGACTATTCAAGAAATTATTGGGACAATAGGTGTCCCTATTATAAAAGACCATAAAAGGTTAATGATCAATGATAATATAGTTCAAGGGGATTTTAATTTGGGGTACATACGAAGGCATTTGATGAGGGGAGGAGGAGGTACATTATACCTTAACCTCATTTTAATATTCGAATATATGATAAAATTACAATATTTTAGTGACAATGACGTAATTGTCCCAAAGCTGTTCAACCGTTACATATTATCATGCTTGCAGACTACAAAACAAAGTGAAAATGATAAAAGAAAAAGCTATGAACACACGCATATTTAAACTGAAAATAATTGGTACTTAAAAATAAACCTAAAAATTTTAAGACATGGAAATAATTGAAAATACTTGATACCTTTAAGGGTTTTTTGAGATTCTTTGGTGATTTCCAATTCGTCTCTGTTGGCCACTACTTTAATACAGGCAGTTCTGCTCTTCAAGTCTCCATGAGATCCATCTCCTATCTGTTGACAAAAGGGTATTTGTCTTTTTAAACAACTAAATACATAGGTAGCTGGAGTTACTATTTACTGTAAATCAATCCTTGAAATTAAAATCAAGATATTTAGAATAAAAATTTCAATATTTAATATTTCTTTAAATTCTATATAAAACATATCTCTATACTAAAAATATCTAGAATCACCACCATGGGCTGGTCTCTGAATTTAATCTGTCACGTAAACAATATCCTTTCATTTCCAACTTATTCCATTCAAACGTCGGTGATTATGAGCTATCATTTTGCTTATTTCCATTAACTTCATCTAACTATCACACTTTAAATAATCAGATCAGGTTTTAAGTATTAAGTTTGAAATAATATTAGCTTTTAAAACATTTGCGTTTTGTACATATTTTACATTCTAAATCGGGTCTGAACGCGTATAGTAAAGATATTTGTTTACCTTTTATTCCTACTTGACGTTTCCCCACACTGTTTAAAATAAGCAGACTTATATCAAGTTAGAATATGTTTTGATGTGGGAGAATAATGCTATAATTCTACAGTTGACTGGTTGAGTTACCCCACTAATACAAAAAAACTGCCATAAAAAGTATCGGTATCAGTGTTTCGGAAGTGAATGAGTGAGTTTACCAGAGATAAGGGAAGTCTCTCATTCCATTATATTCTTTACTTCCCAAATACATTTCATTAAAATACTTGTCATCCCATTAAATGTAGAATGTAGTGGAATAAGAAAGTCCCATCATCCCATTATGCTATATACTTCTCATCCTACTGAATTCTATCTATAGTGTAGAGAGATACACTCTATTGTTAACATCAAAAACATACAGAGAAATACAAAGTATGTACGAGTAATCGTAATGGGATAAGTAAAACTCATCACCTCATACACTCTATTCTACATTCTCACCAATCTTTCTTTCAAACCTGACTCCCTAAATCTCCAAAGGTACCTAGGCAGGAGATCTGCAGACATGCTGATTGTTATTTTGTTTGATGTTGGCATGTATCACAGATATCCATGGACTTATGGACATCTGTAGAACATGCCAACTGCATCCGTGACAATAAAGCTTGAACTATCGGGTTGTCTACTATGATCGTTTTTATTTGTCTATTAACAACCTCTTAGGCGCCTATATCTTTTTCATTTTACTTGACTTTTTGGCTTAACAGCACCAACAGCCCATGACCACGGTAACCCAGCCAAATGTCAATCAATCAGTACATAATTGTAGCGATATGGATGATAAAGGCTCAGGGCAGGAGACAGTCGAAGATTCTGGAGGAGGACTTTGCTGAGAGGTAAAATGATTAGGACAGCAACACAGATGGCTGATGGAACTGAATTGTAATGAGATCAGCAAAGAAAGACTTTTCTTATATTGTAGTAAATAAACCTTATTAAAACCGTAACCAGCCCTTTTATCATCCAATACTGGACATGGGCCTCCTCGTGTATATTGTCTTGTGTGTGAGAGATTATGGCCTTAAAATGCCATGCTGGTCAAACAGGTTTGCAAGTCTATTCTTTTAGAGGTCTTGGAGTTCCTCGGGACTTGTGGTAGTGGCTTTGTTATCCCTTAGTTGCCTTTTAGAACATCCGTGAGGAAATGTGGTGGTGCTATTCTAAAGGCGTCCCACACCACACGGATAAAATAAACATATAAATGTAGTAAATAAATAAATAAATAAAAATAGATAACCATACACATTTAAGGACCCCTTTAATTGATAAATATGTATAAAATATGCAAAAATCTAAAAAGTTTATATTCTTTAACTGTATAAGAAAAGGTCACCAAAGAATGAGACTTATCTAATTCCATAGGCAGGCACTTCATATTACAGAAAATACTATAATTGCCATTCAGTAGGAGATGTCTCAATTGATGGTTCAGACCATGCAATCCAGATGTTGAAGGTGGTTTATTTTCTGCTACAGTAGATAGCAATTGCTCATCAGTACTTTATGCATAGATTGATGATGGTTTGACCTTGTATAGCAAATTATTACTGATATATTTTTGTAAAGATTAGTTATGTTTAGAATTTTAATTTATTTACCAGAATATAGTTGAAATATATAATAATATTTTTTTAATATGCAAATTGCATATATTTTTGTTTTATTTATTTATGTAATAAATACATACAGGACATTGTTAGTATATTTATTCAAAACATAATTTTTTATATGCATTTAAATTATAGATATGTCTACAATAATAATTGTTAATTACATTAATATTGCATTCATTAATAATTGTAACATAAATATACAGGATGTAATCAATCAAATCCAGAAGCCTGAAACCATCATGATTTTTTGTTAAATTATATGAAAAATCTTTATGAAAAAAATGTCACTTGCACCTACCATACTTGTTAAACAATTCAATGTAATAAAATAAATATTATTTAAAGCCTTTTCATTTAGTTATGTAGAGGTGAGACTGGTCAGCTGGCTGGCTGGCTGGCTGATGAACTGGCTGGTGATATAGAAACTAATCCAGAGATTGAAATGAACTTAACTTCATAAATTAAATTATATGAACTCTTAAATACTATCTATATCACTTCTGATATTTATCTCTTTCTACCTGATGAATTACTAAAATGTTACCTTAATATTATAGACATTTTCTTCTTCGTCTTCACTCTCTGACACCTCCTGGGGTGTCATTTCAAGGGTTGCAGCACCCTCCACAAGGGTTTTTACTTCTTCAAGCTGTGATGATTCCTTTGCCACATATCGGAATGTCTAAAATTTTAAAATATATATATATAATATGCATTATTAAGGATAAATTAATAATTAATTGCAATATTAATATTAGATTATAAAAACTGTTGATAAACAGGTTGTTTTTTTAAAGAATGACAATTTTGTATATTAAATTATTCTTCTTACTTTAACAAGCAATGGATGCCAAACAATTGACTCCAAAGCTGTGCCACTTTGAACATAATGTAAAATATTCTCATCAGACTTTCGGCATATTTGTTTGTATTCATAAAAGAGTTCCATGAAAACTTTGCAGCGGTTACATATAAAGGATGGCATTTTATCTGATGGGAACACCTGTAAAGAAATACAATGCTTATAGTAAATACAATAAAGTCATTTTACTATTTAAACTATACCCATGTTAGATATGCTATTTTCTGATCTCAGAGAACATCCTTAGGAATAGGGTTGCCACCTTTTATTTGAGCAAATTAAGTATAATGGTTGTTAAAGGTAGGAAAAAAAAAAGTACATTGTATCAAAATAAAGTATTATTTATTTTACTTTATTATTTTGTTTAAAAACATATTTTTTATTACTTTTAGCAATATTCGACAAATAATTGTCAGTGCTAAACAGCATCTTTTCTACTAGTCAATTCGGGTGAAGACAATAGTTTAATTTTTTGCCTGTTTCATATCCAAAGAAGAGATCTTGTTTTCTTTTTGTTAATCCGGTTTTAAGATTATCCATAGAAAAATCCTAGAGAATAATCAAACTATGTGAAAATAAACAATTTTCGAGTACTTTATTGTTCTCATAAAGTATAGAGTATAATTGCCCGAAATAACGTACAATACCTTATAATGTACAGGTGGCAACCCTACTTAGGAATGACAACAGTCAGACATTTTATGTAATTATCCTTGTCCAATAACAGGGATGAAAGCTAAACTATATACAAAAGTGTGTTTGATAAACTCACACCCATTTTTGTATGATATCGTTGAGAAAGAAGCTTAACACATTATTTAAAGTAGGTAAGAATTCAGCGATCTAAGTTGATTCTAGACATAATTGTTTAGTTTGTCAAGTACGTATGTATTTTCTCTATTTGTCCTATGTATTTTGGATAAAATATTAATATGCGAAAGATCCGTTAGGTGGCGCTTTGGTTCCTAAAACTTAATCGTAAATAGATTGGTGTAGATACCAAAAAATATTTTTGAAAACATATGTACATATTAAATCCATGATATCATTTATTATATCCATACAATGTGTATTGTTACCACTAAATGTTCGGCGCCATTACTACAATATGTAATCAAAAACCAGCAGATAATAAATAAGTGGCGTCCAAGTAAAACACTGAAATCAAAAAATATAACGTTTGGATTAAAATTGTAACATACCTCTATAGAGATGCATGATAAAATTTTTAATGCAAGAGAGTCCGCATTTTTCTGTTCTTTGGGCTTAGCATACAAACTAGTTAACGATCCCTCCTGAGACAAACAAAATCTACAAAGTTTTAGAACACTCAAAGAATCCTTTCTTGTCTCCATTTTGACTTAGAGTTATTAACAAACAAACACTACACAACTAATTAGTTTTACACTTAATTTCTATTCCATAACCTCTTTCAATATAACACTAAACTCATATGAAATACTACAGTGAGTGACACTACACTAGCGCCACTAAACAATAATTTGTTTGTAGAGACGCCAATAAGGAGCGCCCCAAGTGACGAAAAGCAGAAAATTGTATTGCCACAGTAACGGGAATGTTCTTCTATTGCACAAAAGATGGCAGTAAAGCTGCGATTCAATACCTGTAAAAATCACTAGTTGATAATTTAATTAGTGCAGAATCAAAGGGATGGACCATATTTTTAAACTTAAGTGCGACTTTGCACGTTTCTGGAATTCAGACCAAATTCTTTTCGGATGGGACTTATGCTTTTGGCAGGAATCTTAATGAGATTTTGTTTGATTATTGTAAAAATTGTGTATTGTGGGATTTGTTATCTTCAACCTATTATAACTTTACTGAACATCTCCTACTTCGGCGGGACTGGACAATGACGTGATAAAAACAATTCCGTTTGATTGTTTGCTACATGTGGACCAATAGCTATACCAGTGTCCAAATCAATTATAAAAAAATATATTTCAGAATGCGTTCGAAATGGCATCAATCAACTTTTTGGCGGGAACTCGAGAAGTGAAGGTTGTTTGAGTCTTTGTTTGATTATACTAAAAAATGTGTATTGTGGGATTTAGTGGTTTAATATATAATCTCTTTATTAAAGGCATAAAAAAGTGCCTAGTGATAGTGCATAATGTTTGTGATAATTAATTAAATTAAATTAACTGCATTTTTCGTGTTCTTCCAAGAGTGCAACTCTGTCCTCAGTAAACCTACTATCACTTTATTGAGCTCCACCAGACTTACTTCGCCGGGACTGGACATTGACGGGATACGTTTTAGATTCTGCATTTTTTTATTGTGTAGGAAACATAACATTGGCAGAATGTCATTGCGCTAATTGCACCATTGCCATATACAGCCTATATATGGCAATCACCATTGACATATACAGCCTATATATGGCAATGGTGCCAAGAAATGGTGTCAAGCGGAAGTCCAAAGGTAGAGCACCCCCAGTGGTACCCGAATCACCCTCATGTATGTTCCGCGATTTTTTGTAGTCGTAGTTAAGATTTTTTTCGTGACTATTCACCAAACTACGAGTTGGAAGATATTTTACTATAATAATTGAGATAAGTGCCTGATTTTCTTTCAGATTTAGCTGAATATTAGGCCTATAAAACACAAAAACATTTAATTTCATAATTTATACCATTGCGCCAAAAAAATATTTCAATTCAATAAAGTTAAAATAATAAAATTTAGGTACTAAAATTTTTGAGGCCGAAAAAAAAAAAAACTTTTTTCAACTAAACCTATTTTTAAAACTTGCTTATTTTATTGGCTATTTACCCTATAAATTTTATGAGGTATCTCTATGGCAACATATCTAAAATTTGATCGAAAGCGTACTAAGTCTAAAATTCCAATTTTTGGTAGCGAGTGAAAAAGTGAATAAAACTAAATAAGAATTGTTATTAATGTTTTAAGGACTAATTAATGATGAGGGCCTCGTGAAAACCGAAACCGAGAAAAGAAGAAAGTATCTCGATCTGGCGTACGACATGTGGGGCATGACGTCGACTGAAATCATCTCAATCGTCTTGTTCGTAAACGGGTCAATCCTCACTAACCTCCCTAACCTCTCCCTGAGGTACTGAACCTCGATCGACTGTGCTTCCACTGGGGTTTATACCGTCTCTCTCTCATATTGGCTCACCGAGGGAGGGACGACATGGTTTAGAACATAATAATAATGATGAAGATGACATATCTCAAGTGATAGGCGCTCGGAATTATTTTCTTCCTTTCTTCCGTGGGTTTCATCCTTATAGAAGAGACACAGACGGTATCTTAGCCATAAATCTAACCGCTTAAATGGTTAATATGCCTTTCACAATCACACCGCTTGCTACATTTTACATTATCGGCACAGAAAGGATTTGGAATTATTATATACTTTTATCCGTTCATGTGGCACCTTTTAAAAGTAGGTAGATAAGTATTTCTGAAATTAATAAAATTATTTATAATTATTTTACTGTTATTTTATATTTGACCTTTGATTTTGTTGTTGTTTTCATTGTTTCACGAGTGTTTATTGCTGTTTCCCGGAAGATTTTGTGTATTCTTTTCAAGATCGATCCATGAAACATATACCTAGATTTTGTAAAATGAAGTTATCAAAATTAACGATTTCTAGGGTGAAATCTCGTTTACGAGTAAAACTCAAGGCAAAAATGAGTCTAGCATTGATTAGTCTTTCCTGAGGTCGTGTGTACTTACCCATTTTTATCTCGCGTAGAGGTTTAACTGTAAGATAAGAATTGATAATAATTCTGATTTGATATCTATTGAATTCCATGATTAAGTACTTAATTTTATTATAATTTGTTTTGAAACATCTTTAGCAATCATTTATTAAGTGAATCACGGAAATTGTATATCACGTTCGAAATGTTAATAAGTAATATTTTTAAATAATAATGGATAAAAATATTTCATCTCATAGCCAAAATAATAGTCAATTTAGGCATTCTGTAGATTCTTCAAATAATAAACCGGAACCAGATATTCTTCGTCGACATAAATCGTCTCGATATTCCAGGTATAATATTAATATTTGTAATTATTAAACAATAATATTCAATTTATTAATTGCTTAAAATAACTAGCTTCGATTTGTTTATCACAGATGGCGTTCCAATTCTTTAGTAAATATCGTTAAAGTTAAGAATCCAATATTACAATCCCTTCCATCTAAGGAATGCCTTAATAACATTTCGCAAGAAACTTCGTCATCAACTACAACTACACAGTCAATCGTCTTGAAAACCGATAAGGTAACACTATCTTCTTCAATATATCTTTTTATGGAAAATGGCGACAGACGAGTAAATTCAAAGTGAGTAGGAGTAGGTACTGTAACACATCGTCATTTACGAAGACTCCAAGGCGACGGAAAATTACGTACATTAGCATATCAGCAGAGGCCACCCCAAATTAACCCTGATAATTTCGGGTGGCCTCTGCAGATATGCTAATGTATCCCCAATGGTGACAACGATTCTGCTGTAAGCGTTGTCACCATTGGAGATTAGGAATCATAATTTGGAAAACAGAATTGGTAAGGTAGGGGGAACGGGGATAAATATTAGCGAGTGACAGCCTACGCCATCTCGCTCCCTTTAACGGGTGGACGGGATGCTATCCTACAACTTATAGCATCCATCCTCCAACCAGTAGGTACCATCCAATGGGAATCAGAATGGGATGATATAGGAAACTAAGTCAAGTGTCACTTATGCAAAGCATCAGCAGATGCGTTGCCGTCTTTGGGGATTAGGAATCAAAATTTGGAAAACAGAATTGGGAAGAATGAAAATCAGGGAGAAACATTATCCTACCCTTCGCCATCTCCCTCGTTTTTGTTGGTCGAACGGGATTCTATAGCTTATATCATTCATAATAGTCCAACTAGTAGCGTCGATTGGGAAGCAGAATAGTAAAGTAAGACCATTCTTTCTCCAAAACTTCTTGATATAAAAAATTTATGGCAGTCCTTTGTGAGAGTTGATGACTGCTAGTCTAGTGCGGATTGGTAAAATCCACATAACAATAAGATTTTCGCGGTTTTCACAGATATTTATTTATAAATGGGTTATTAACGCCTATGATTTCCAATTTCATTATATTTGACGTTTTGGATGGGTTACACTAATCAAATCACTAACTATGGAGAGTCCACTACAGAATCTTTCGGTAATTTTTGTTTCTTCTAAACGCAGTTTAACACAATTACTTAGATACACTTTGTTAATAAAATTACAGCAGAAAAATATAAGTCCGAACAATAAAGTAAGTAAAAAAGGAGAATGGAATACGATTGTAACCGTAGTGCTAGTGGAAGGCAAAGGTTTGCCCGACCCGCCAGATGACGGCTCAGTTCACGGCCTTTATTGTAAAATTCGGTAAATACTTTTTATTTTGGGTTAACGTTAAAACTATAATATATATATTGTTTTACCGAACTGTAGTTTGTATATACATGTACCTGTAAATTTAACTGTGGCTTTTGTTGTGACTTATTTTTGTTACTTTTTTACTTGAAGCTGTGTTTTAACTTTCCTGTAAGTCTATCAATCGATCAAGGATCAAAATCGATATTAAAATAACGATAAATTTACCATATAGCTTGATATCAGGATACCAAAATGCAATCGGCATTTTGATATCCTTGATTTTTTGCAAAGCATTGTAAAAAGGAAAATACCTAACCTCTTGATTCCTACTGTAGTTTGCAGGAATAATAATATATTGCCTTACACGGTCTAATAGGTGTAATGGTCTAACACATAATACAATTATTTATTATTCCAGGTTAGGTTCTGAATCATTGAAATCGAAATGTGTGTTGAACACACAGCATCCGGAGTGGCGGGAAAGATTTCAACTGCATCTTTACAAGGATCACTTATTAAATATATCACTATGGGATAAAGGAAGACATAAGAATTTCATGGGCAGGTAGGTATAGTTCTTTAGCAGTGGCTGTGCTCCTACATGTACATTGTTTTAGTGTCTGTAAACTTGAAAACGCTCAGTTAAATTCTGGACGCCGCGCCACGGCGCACACTAAGACAATATACTCGTAGATGTACGTACGAGCACAACCACTAAGTGAAGGTAATCCGCCTTCGTGGGATAAAAGTTTACCTATGGGCTATGCGTACATTTAATTAATTATGCTGAAAATTTTAAATAAAAGTAAATGGTAGAGATATGTGTAAGATTCGTATTGAGAGGTTCACTCAAGCTAATCGCACAATTTGTATGTTATACCTATGTACATAATTGTCTGTTGATTTTGAATTCGATTTTTTGTGCTTGAACTCGCTAAAATCACTTTAGAACCTAAAGATACTTACTCGTAGTTTAGTTATTGTATCGAAGTTACATTTTTTAAATCATTTTGTTAAGTCGTTTCTATAGTTGCATTTTAGATCTATCAACCTTGGAAAAGGAGCGAACCCACGAGATATGGCAGCAATTGGAGGATGGTTTCGGAGTGGTACATTTGTCTGTGACAATGTGCACTATTCGTAACAAAACCAACGCCTTTGAGAAAACACTGAATGTAGACAAAGTTCGAGCAAAATATGTAAGTGATTTTTTAAATCCATGTAATTTACAATTTCCTCTCCAATGCCCAACATACAAAATTTATATTTTTTCAGGCTTGGTATAATTATAAAACCGATTGGAAGTTAGTAGGTCAACTCCAGGTCAAATTATTAGGCGCTAGAGGGTTGAGTGGTAAACCACTCGCTTACTGCACTATCGAGGTTGATAACGAAAGAGTTCAAACGCACAACGCTCGGGCAAGCTCCGACCCGATGTGGGATAAAAGTTATATGTTGTGAGTACGAAATTGGTTAAGTTTATAATAGCAATATTTCAAATAATTTAATTGCTGTTTCTAGGTTTACTTTGCTACATCTCTTAACAGATTGTGTCTACTATGGTTCTATTAATTTTAATTATATTTAACCCTTAACTAACCACAAGTGTCTCGCGGACAGATTTTGAAATTCTCTTGCATATAAAATAGCAAGTTATTATTATCAGTCTTATTAATTTTAGGTATATTAGCAATTTTCCGAAACAGTAACGCATCAACCCACAAGCGTCCGTTGGGCACAATAACATTTTTACTTATTGACAACTAGGAATCGGATTTCTTTTGTTTAGTAATTGTATTTGATACCAGTGTTGACATTTCCGTGTTTTCGTGTTTTGTGACTAATAGTAAATAACTGATATAAGATTAACTTCGACGTGCCCTTGAAAAAAGTGATGATGAGAATCTCTTAGTGACAGAATTCGACAGTGACAATAAGGATTTTGTTGTTTCTTTGTCATATGTACCAAAGTGGAATCGTACCTACTGTTATTTTCTTGTCTACTATGTCTCATTCTAAGGACTTGGAATGAACATAAAACATTAATTCTGGAATGAAATGAAATTTTTTTTTCGTTGAGAATATATTTTATTCTCTATATCTGTAACTCGCAATTGACTTGGTAACCCTTCATGTACGGATAAGAAGCAAGAAAGGACTATAGGATCTAGTCAGTCAGTGAAAACAATTTAATTATTAGAACCTGCTGCGAAAAGAAAAAAGCGCCTTTCAAATGTCAATCTGCCTTTCGAAAATATCTACAAACTAAACACGGCTGCGACAAATGTAATGGTAATGTCTGGTCTTCGAATTCAAAACAAAATATTTAAATAAGAGCGGCGGTGTCCCTCGGACACCATCAAAACTTACACCAGGCTAGTGTAAGTTTTGAGTTACAAAGTAAGATATTTACTAGGTATCACTAAGGTAATAGCCGCTATCTACACAGTGTGAACAGTGTCCAATCCACATTGTTTATTTACGTTACAGTAACGTGTATGACGTCACATCAACTTTAGATCTGAAGGTGTACGATGGTTCTCTGGTGAACGCCCTTCGATTTGAATCATTAGGTAAAGTATCGATACCACTGCTAAGAATACGCAATGGAGAAATACGCTGGTATGCTTTGAAGGATCGAAATAAAAGGAATAGCGCGAAAGGGAACTGCCCAAGAGTTCTTTTACAGATGTCGATAATTTGGAATCCAGTAAGTATCTATTTATAGTAGAGCGGTGATAACCTAGAGGTATCTATACTCGACTCACATTCGTGAGATCGTGAGTTCCAATCCTCGGCCCGTGCCACTGAGTATATCTTTTTTTGAAACTTAAAATTTTAATTTCGTGTGTGGATTTTAAAAAATGTCACTAGCTCGACGGCGAGAGGAAAACATCGTGAGGAAACCACATGCTCCAGAAATTAATAAAAAAACTGGAGTATGTGTACCTGTAAGTGGAGTATCCACCAATCCGCATTGGGCACGCGAAACCCCCAGTGAGGCAGTGAGGCAGTGAGGCCTGTGCCCTGCAGTGGGACATTAAAGGGTGATACAAGTAAGTATCTATTTAGTAAAGTATCTAATAAAAGTTCCGTTGGCTTCTAAAAGTTATAAGTTTATTTTATCATCTATACATATATTAAAACAGTAAAAGGGATTTAAAAAAATAAATAAACTCTTTGGAAGCTACAAACCCAGAACAGTATTTTTTTTTAATTTTGTCTGTATGTTTATCTGTATGTCTGTTTGTTTGAGCATCACGTAAAAACTACTGAACGGATTTTTCACTAATGTACGAGTAAAGCTAATGTATGAGCTAAGTATTTAGAAGGAAAACTAGTATATCTTCATATGACACAAGGAAGTTGAGTTATAGAGGAAAATAAAAAAACGACTTTTTATAGAATTACTCAAAACTACTGGATGGATTTTCCTTCGTGAAATTCATTATTTCCGTACTTTTACAGGTATTAAACATCTTTTACAGCTGCTTAGAGCACGCGAGCGAAGCCGCGAATAGAAGCTAGTATTATAATAAAAAGAACTTATGTATTTTCAGTTTTGACGTATAATAAGTAGGTAGTAAAAATTGTATTGCGAGTATGATAGTATCATAGCAGGACAAATAGCAGCTTAAGTAGGTGCCTCACCTACGAGTAAGGAGCAATTCACAACTCTGGGAAATATTTACCTGATCTCTTACACAAAAACACTAAGACAATGTTATGAAATTGACGTCATTCTTGCTCCAGTCCATTAGAAATAACAAAAATTTTTGTAACTGTTTTTCTATGAAATTATTATTATTTGCGCTCTTTGTTTATATATGTATATATATATGTATATTCTATTACAGTTAAAGGCATCGCTTAGATTATTCCGGCCAAAAGAGGTGAAACATATAACAAGCAAGTCACCGAAATTCGACATAGCGATGTTATATAGTAATTTGGAGTTTGTAAGGGACACATTCAACATATTGTTTGAATTAAATGAAAATATCAAGTGAGCAGGATCCTATACTTACTTATTGTAATATGAAGATATTGTAGTTTGGAGACAATTTCTTGAATTCGTAAAAATAACACGCATAAATTAAATCTGAATACAATAGGCATGGAAATGTTAGCTCACTTTTCATTGTAATATGTACAATACTTCACTCAATATGTCTCTGTGTACAACTTATTTTATTTAATATATAGTTATGCCATGTGCATTTTTTTATTTTCTTACTTATTATGTTCTTAGGCGTATATTCGAATGGGAGAATCGTGACCTGTCGTTCATCGCTTTAGTCGGTTGGCTGGTGTTCTGGTACCACGTCCAGATGTGGATGACACCGCTGCTACTTTTACTGCCTTTCTTCTATCACTGGGTGTATCATAGGAATCAATGTGAGTGTGTACAACAACTAGGTGACTAGACTGCCAGCGTCAATTGCAATAACGCTGATTATCTTAAATTGTACATTGTTAGTGTCACGCGTGCAAACCAAAAGGGGCAATAGAAGAGGAAATAGTGTTGTACCTCCCTACTAACTAATGGATGGTAGATCTAATGGATCTAGATGTATTAATTTTTAAAAGAAATCTAATGTAGATAAAGTATTGACATAACATAATAAAATATTATTTGACGTTCATAAGACGGTTTGTTTAAGTGATTGAAAATGGTACTTAACTCTCAAAATAGTTGAACCAACAAAGTGAATTGTTACTAAAATTTCGAAAAGACTTAGGTAAGCATTTTTTGCAGAATGAAGGTGGCAGATTGTTCTCTTTGGCAATAGTACTCTCGCTCATGGACGTTGGCATTTGGCAATACCAGATTTACATCAGTTAACAACGTCGACCGTTGGTATACTCACATTTGTTAAAGCACTATCTACTATATATTCTCGTGATTTTTTAAATCATAGAAAATCATTAGGATACGAGTAATAGGGGCAAAATAGAATGTAGAAAGTGGAAGAGGATGGAATTGGATGGGATAGACTTTTTGATAACTGTTCCCAAAACAGTTAATAGGTAAGACTGACGTAGTCTTCTGTAAAATTCGGGTACCTCGGCTAGTCGAAAGCGCCCTGTTGATTATGGGATGCAAAATTATCCACTCTTGTTTCTCTACTCTTGTTGACGTTGAGGGTCAACGGGGATTGCAGAAAATAAAGAAAATGTCACTACTTCCGCACAAACTCCGTTGTGCCGGGGGTGGGGGGGGGGGGGGGGGGGGGGCGCAATCGACCATGAACTCACATTCGGGAAGAAGAGGTTTTGCCTACTATTTACTTTACATGTGGTTTAAATATACTAATTGGGGGATAATTTAAGTCGTACTGTGTGGGGAGGGTTCGGACATCTCGTATTTATAGGAGTGACTTACCGAGTGGTCCCACCGATCCCTGAGGAATTTATTACAATTCGCTTTTCCATACTTTACAAGTTGTCAAACATGTAGATGTCAAACATGTCAAACTACACATTTGTCAGTCATAGTTTTGCACATTAATTAATTGTAACATCTTAATACCTCACCCCTCGAGTAGCAAGGGGGTCTGGAAGAGAGCAGGAGAGGGCCTGGACGCGAGTGCCACGGCGGCGTCACTCCCGGTCTTTCTCTATCTATTTAGTTTGTTACTATTCGTTGTTATTCCTTTCTCTTATTTCTAGAGTAAAACACACACCAAACGTAGTTTTTATTTGTTCCTAGACTATTGCTTAAGACTTAACTTACAACCTAGATATACACAAATGTAAAGTAAATGGAAAACAAAAAGCAACGTATATAAACGTTAACAAGAATTAAAACAGACATAATAAGTGAATTAACCTACGATACAACAAGCAACAATATTAATAAATATACAAAACATATGACATTATAATACTCTACAGTGGGCATGTAAATAACATCATATAGTAAATAACCTCGGAGTAAAGAGGTTCGAACTTTCTTTTATGTTTCTACTGTGCTTGCTCAAAAGCTCTCTTGACGCTATTTACTCGTTGCGTAACCACATTTAGACAACCCCCTTTTCTCCGAGATCCGGAACGTTAGTACATACGAGCTTATACCTACATCAAACGTATCAGACGATTGATCAAACGTATCAATCATCAGTGTTATCATTTTGTAGACGACACTACACGTACACGTGCACTATTTACACCTCTATCGTCTATTTCCCTTAGCATATTGTTCTATATACACATTTTACGAGTACACATGACACTATTACTTGTTCATGAAATCACTATTCTGTCGTGCACAACTATATTTGCTTAAGTACTAGCAAGTGTCTGTATTTAATTTTTATTACAATACACCTAGAATTAACTATAATATTTTATCGTAACTATGGTTTACGTTAGTAAAACCAGTCTATAATCGTATACGTGGAGAACTCAGAAAGTTTCAGAAAGAAATGATCACGTTCCAATTTTTTTATTACCTATTTTCATAGTACCTTCCCACTTGCATCTATACAAAGTTTAATGCGTCTGAACACATTTTGAAAACATTTTTTTCCCTCGGATATTTATTTCACAGCCTCTTCGAACGTAGCCAGCGCGTTTTCCGGCGACGAAAACTGCTTCTCTTATAGTTGGAATTTAATTTTGGGAAATAAAAAAAAGTCACAAGGAGCCAAGTCGGGACTATAAGGAGAATAGTCTAAAACTTTGCCCGGGGGTACTGTCCAACAAGTCTCTTGTTTTAAGCGCTGAGTGAGCGAGCGTGTTGTCGTGGTGCAGCAGCATCCGCGGAGACTCGTGTATGGACGGTTGTTACTCATTGCAGTAAAAATAGTTCACAAGCACGTGGGTACGTACCATTCTGCGTTAATGCTGTTTTGGTTTCGTAAAAGAAATATATCGGGTAGCCAGTTAAAGTGGAAAAACTTGCGATTACAATTTTTCCAGCGCTTCTTGCTCGTTTCGCTTTGGTAGGCGTTGGCTCACTTCGAAACAGCCAAACAGTAAATAGACACTTAGTTTTTGAATCATACTCGTAGATTGAATATTCGTCACTTGTGACAATGTCGTAAACGCGCTCAAACGATCCTGCATCAAATTTTGTTATCATATCACGCTATCATTCGACACGAACTTGTTTTTGAGCCTGGGTGCAATGAGGTTGTGCGGCACCCAGCGCGATACTATCCTCCTGACTCATAAACGCGTATGTAATATTTCATACACACTCCCCGATCCAACCTGCAATAAATATCTCCTCTTATGTAATTCACCTGTTTTCACAAATTAAATTTTTCACTGCCACCACGTTTCCTACTGTAACAGCCGTTAAAGGGCGACTGGTTTTTTCTTCGTTAGCCAAACTTCGTGGTCAGTCGACCACGCTTATGGACCATTTACACGAGGCCAATTGTTAAGACAATCAACTAAGCTAAGACATGCCAAGGTTGAAGAGAGTCAAACGAAAAATTCAATTTATCGTTTTCACGTAGGCCAGTATTAGCCAGTTCCACAAACATATGGGTTGTGTACGGACGCTACAATGGCTTTTAGCAGAATAGATAGACGTAAAATGGCTAAGTTAAAAAATGCCTTAGTTTTAATGCAAATGCTCGACGTAATAGAGGAAGGGTTAACTTTTAAAAGAAAATGGTGGATTAGACCATGGATAGCCAGAAGATCTACATTGGGTCGATCAAGTCTTATTTTAAGAGAATTAATTATAAGCAGAAGATCCTAAAGGAAAACACGAACACGTGAGTTCAGCAAACGCCCGATAAATTGGCTTACTAGCTAGGGCCGCATGTTCACACCAGGCCATTACACAAGTCAATCCACTGCACTGGCGACTGGCGACACAAAATTTGAAATTGTTGTAACTATATTAAGTGGAGGGGTTTGATAAATGGCTTGGAATATTTCATTGTTCTGGACTGCCTCTATTCACATTATGCCAATATTGGATAGGATTAGTCGATTGTCTTAACAATTGGCCTCAAGTAAACGGTCCATTATAAATTTATTGTACCAACGATACACAGTTGCCTTAGAAGGGCACTTGTCGGCAAACGCCATTTGAAATCAACTAAAAGAATCTTCAAATGTTTTTAATGAGACACGATATCTTGATTCGAAAAAAATATGGAAAGAAATTGGAATTTGGAATGTTTCGTTGTTATGTTATAGATAGTCCTAGTTTTAATTGACATCAAAACCAGCCAGTGTTCCATAGATAAAAAGTCTTTGTCGCAAAACTTTCTGAGTAGCCTGGTATATTTTATGATTTTCAGATGAACGTGTAAAGTCGTTTAAACGGGTTTACAATGATACTGATGATATGACTGATCAACCTGATGATTACAAGGTGTGTTGGCATCTATTTTAATAAATACTTAATATACTTAATACTTAAATAAACATTAATATGTTTGTTCTGTAATTTTTGTTTATTCTATCTTTAAATGTATTTTTTTTAACAGCAGGAAAAAAGTCTTTCTAGCCGAATACAGGGATTGCAAGAAATGACACTAACAATAACAAATGGTGTGGAGTACATGTCTTCATTAGCTGAAAGAATGTATAAGTGAGTTTTTATGTAAAGAAATAATATATGTAGTTGTAAAATGGCAAGCGGCCCTTTCATCGTCCACTGCTGGAGGCGGGTCTCCGGTCTCCTTATGGACATTGTTCTGTAGATGAGGGATCTCCCTATGGCCTTAAAACCGCAACGCTGTTCTCTCTATTAGAGGTGGTGACTGCACCACCGTCCACTTGGAACTAGTGGAGGAACTATCGTGGTAGCGGCTCTGTTATTCCGTAGTCACCCTTCACGACACTCAACAGGGAAGAGATGCGGCGATGCCAACCTATGTTCTAAAGCCGGTACACAGCACGCGATCGATACTTATTGTTACCTATTTTCCTTTCCATATACACAAATTATTATAATTGTTAAATGCACTATTATGGAGGTACTCTAACATATATATTATATCTATTTATCTATGATTGTAATGACTATTTTGTTCTCACGCAGGTCGTTTGGCAGAGATCGCCTTTTAGCGATAACATTGCCTTTTGTGTATTATGTATTTTTTGTCTAATTTTTGTTTTGGTTTGCTAAAACGTTTTATCTATCCATCTATATGTGCAGTACTTTTGTTTTGCAGTTCAGTGGCCCATCAATGATTCAATCCAATTTATTTGTTATTTTCTGTATGATTATCTTTCAAAGTTGTTTATTATATCACAAGTGTATACTTGTTTCAGTTTGGCGAGCTTCAAAGTGCCCTTCCTGAGCTACATCACTATGATATTTCTGATTATTACATCCATTGTATTGTATTTGATTCCGATGAATTACATTTTAATGGCTCTTGGTAAGTCAGTAGGATAGTTTGAAATATTTGCTTGAAATCACTTTTTTTATTTTGGCGCTCGGCGTTATGTAGGTGAAACAACTTCTTTCGCACAAATTGATGTGTTTTACGAAACTACTGTTCTGATTTTTTTTCAATTTGTATAGGGTATTTATATCTTTCGGAATAAATACTCTTTTCAAATGGTCAAAAATTAGTAATTGGCTTGAAATTAGCTTAAAACGGATAAAACTAAGTCGTTGTGCTTAGTATAATACTTGTGTCAATATATTGTTTCTTATCAATTGGTAAATGAGTGGTTATTGCAAAAAAAAAAAACTAAATTAGATAAAACTTTCCCAAATATTTTTGTCACTTTAAGCTAAAATGATTGATGTAGAGGTATTTAGAAAGATTTATTTTTGGAATGGGTTTGTGTATATTTAGATATTATCACTCGCAAATTATAATTCAGAATTCATCAGAAATCCCTAGGATTTTTCAAACAAAAACTTTATTACGCATATAAGTGTATGGGGTTTAACTCAAGGGAATATGAAGGGTGAGAGGATTTTATTTATCGGTTACAGGTGTTTACAAATACACGAGGAAATATTTGTATCCGGAAAGGATATTGAACAATGATTTATTGGATTTCCTATCAAGGATACCGGATAATGATATATTGGTAAGACCGGATTCCCTCTCTTATTGAGTTGTTTTGGTACCTATTGAATGCATTGCTTATTTATTAATTTTCTATCTATAGAAAGACTGGAAGGAACTGAGTGTACCCGAACCAAACGAACGCAGGAAATCTTTAGTCAGTAGATCAAACAGTGCATGATTTGACAACAGAAGTAGATGCCTGTTACGTCTCTCTCTACGCCTTATACACATGTCGCTGCCGGGTACAAGTTGCACGTCCGCTGGTCCGCACGCTCTGCAGCGGGATGTATGTTAAACTCGCTACTTTATGGAATTTAGTTCGTATAGTTACAACTATTTTTGAGTTCGTAAACGAGTTATTATAAGGCGACTTTAACGTTCATAATCGTTGTTAAAACTACTGAATAGTTTGAAAATGAACTGTAAGGAAGTTTGTATTTGTCCGACCGCTCGATTGGCCATTCTGTACATACAAAAGTTTTGAAATACACTTTTGTATGTACGGTAATCTTCAGCTTCTAAATACTTGACTTGGGATAGGGATCGAGACTATAAGTTATTAGATTGTACGTAAGAATCACTCACCTCGCTGCCTTTCAACCCCTAGGCTAGTGGAGGCAGTCTGGTGCCTCATATGGTCACTTCCGACTGGCGGATACTAAATCCCTTCATCCTTTTAATCCTCCTCATCTCTCCTTCCAAGACATGTATTTATTTTCCATCATATGCCAACTCTCCTCATTCTTGACGAGAGTTGGCATATGATGCAGTCGACAGTCACCGTTTATCATCGAGTAGACTGCTCGTTTGTTGTGTTGCTTATTATTTAAAGAAACATATCAATGCTAGGTAGTTCCTTAAGTAAGATATTTTGTACTATTTTGTAAATAAAAAATGAAAAAAATTGTATATTTAGTTTTAATTTCTAGCCTAAGATCACAATTTGTAAAGTTATCAAGTAAAACCCCGTTGACTATGGCACTACATAGTGTGTAACAAATACACCGTAGCTGTACTACTCGTACATGGTCACCACCAGTGGACACACTGTGGTGTCCTCCGCATGGAGCCTGCTCTGCTGAGGTTGGGCTCCGGAACCTTCAGCTCCCGCCATACTTTCTGTAGAATACACGATCACGTTAAAAATAGTTTCGAGAACACAATCTTATTTAAAAGGTCTACAGGTAAAAGTGTCCCAAACTGATATCAACATGTACCAGATATACCTACTCAAATAGAAGCCTTTATTTCATCGATCCTTTATGTAAAGGCAGTTAATGTCAAAATACTGTGGGTGACTCTCATATAGACCAGTTTTCTATTTTTACATTTTATTGTTTGAAATCATTTTTCATATTTTTGTGTTTAAAATTTAAAAACGTCCCATCGCTTTATCGGATACAATAATTATTGGTTTATAAGGATTGTGATAGATTATGATTATGGTAGTTATGACAAATACATTGTTTACACTAATTTACACTAATTTTATGTTTGTTGGTGGGTTGGGACCACATCCATAGATTTTCTGTGGACTTTTAGAAATAATGAAAAAGGTTTAGATTACAAAATCTTTACAAATGATTGGAACAAACCTTAGGAATTTTATACAAGATATATTAAATGAAATATATCTTGTATAAAATTCCTAAGGTTTGTTCTAGTTTCATACTATGAGGGTAACTTAGTGGGGTTCCTTACCAGAATCTCGTTGTCGGGCACTCTCGAGATGAAGTCCAGTATATCATTGTTAGGAACTCTTTTAGGATTCACTAACTTACGCGAGAACTTATAAATACCTGAAAAAATTTGCCAACGTTAATAAATGTGAATTATAAATAGTACATATATTATGTATATACATATATTATTGCATAATAAACGTAGGTAGACTTGACGCACCAGGTAGTGGTTTAACGTGTTATATAAAGATTTTGACATTCTTTAAATATTGTGTTTCTTAAATTAAAATAATTAGTGCTCTGTAAATACGTACCTACTGCCATAAATAGATAATTAACAGGAATCAAGAAGAGGGCAACAGAGGCAGACACCAAAGCAATAATCGCTAGATAACTAAGATAGGGTACACTGAAGTTCACCAAACTGAAAAAGAACAATCATTAAATTAACGTCACTTTGCCACTTATAAAATATACGAGAGTAATAAGACTATAGTGAGTCAACATCGTTGGTGGTACATATCTGTTGGCGCGAAATGGCGGGGGGTGAGGAGGAAAAAAGTTTGAAGATATATCTCGGACAAAGCATAAATGTTTATGGTTTATACCTAAATGTCAAATTGATACACTATAAAACAATTTATCTCCCCATACCGCCTTGGGTGAAGTGGTATGAGGAGTAAAGAATATATATATATATAACATTGTTAACAAGCTTGTACTTTCATTAGTTTCAATTAGACCAGTGATTCCCAAAGTTATATGAACCGCGACGCACCTAAAAAAATGACAAAGTTCGGGACCCACCCTCCATCTTACATGAAAATAGTACTGTGTCGCTGCTGCAGCATGTTCTCATTTATGTCGCGTAGTTATATGAAGGATTGTACAATTAAGAAAATAAGAAAAAATCCAGTTATAATCGAAATTTTTAATAAGTGAAATTAAGTTAAATCGGAACTCTACATAAAATTAGATTAAATTTATTTTTTTCGGGGCTCACCTAATATTCGCTCTTTGGGAAAACTTTGGGAAACACTGAATTAGATAAACAAATATGAACGCTAATATCATTTTTACTACGTTAACGTCGAAAAAAGTTTGTAAGCGTAAGAACGCCCAGTTAGCCAATTCTTTAGAAAAGACACATCCGTCTTGTGGTATATTTGAGATTTAGAAGGGAAAAACGAATCGAAGACTTGTCGAATCGAACGTTTGGAGGAACAGAAGTTTCCGAACCTTTAGACTGAATTTAGAATTCGACTAACGCCATTCACGAAACATTTTCCGCGAGAACCGTAAGTAATTAGCCTGCTAAGGCAGTTATACTGACTTCACATTCGCTGAATTTGTCAGATTATTGAAATGAGGAACGTACTTTTTCAGTCTTTCAATAAGAGACACGATGTAATCGATGCCGTTTTTGATGGTGAATGTGAGATCCTGCAGTCCGTATAATCGCTCTTTAATCGTCTTGTCGTCCTGTGGGAATACAATTAAATATATTAACAAATAATTAACAATTGTGTTATGTATATCGTATTGACGATAACTCCTTCCCTTCCAATAAAAGAAAACCCTTATCCCATTACCATACCATCAGGCTGTGTCTCTCCACTGCGGGATATAGGCCCAAGGATTATCTGCTCGTTTGCCATTATCTCACATTAAAAAAAAAGATATCACCGACTCGCGATCCCGCGATATCCCCCCAATGCAGCGCCCTAAGTCGAGATCCGTTCCTTCCGCCGGTTTACCGGAGGGGGAGCCCTTAAGCTCGTTGCAACACACATTTTGTTCTTGATTGAGCGCCTTCTGCGCTCGTCCTAAATTAAAGACGACTGGTGACTCTTGATAGGCCACTAGAGCCACAAACATTTAGACATTCCGAAAAAAAATACCCCATATTTCCATTAAGGTTGTTGTTAGGGTTGTTAAAAGGTGTAAGAATTAAAACAGCCGGAGTGTATATGACGTACGAGTATATTGGTGGTAATTAATGACGTCATGAACAAAGTGAAAGAATTAACTGAATTAATACATTTTTTAATAATTATTTTCCACTTATTAATTATGAGTCCAAAACAATCGCAAATGGTTCATTGTCCATAATAGTTGAGAAATTTTGAATTTTGTGTTGCTTAGATACTTCTGACGATCGATCGCCTCGTTTACATAGATAGCAGTTTCAGTTTGTAATGAAATATTTGAGAATGCGAGTGCTCAGATGTATTTGGATTACAAGATACTCACAACATGAACACTTTTGTTCATGTTGTGCACATGAGCAATGAGCACAATTATTTGGACACCTGAATTGCTCATTTGCTTCTGATGCTGACTATTGCTGATGATGCTACCGTAAACAAGCCTTAATAAACGAAATTTGCTATAATAATAATTACTTTGTGTGACTCCTGATCCTCCTCTGACATCTCTTCATCAGATTGATACATAGGAACTATGGCGTTGTTATCTAAAAAAATAAAAAAATATGTTTAATAATGTTCGTGGGGGACACTTAAAGTTTTAAGAATTTAAAAATATCAATCAGATATAAAGATGGAAGTTATTTTGTTGCTTTTCGAAGTATTCTCCGCGACAATCGATACACTTGTTCATTCAGCCCACCCTTCTGTAGCCACGTCTTCAACAGCCGTTTGGTAGGCCGTTACTGCCTCTTCTGCATTATCCTTAATTCCATATTCCTCTATAAAACGTATTCCTCTAAGTTTATCCTTAATTTTAGGGAATAAATAAAAATCACAGGGCGCAAGGTCGGGACTGTAGCGGATAACTCATTAAGTCTACATGTACAGTACTCAAAAATTGCTTCGTTTTTCTGGCGGAGTGAGCATTGTCGTGATGATTGGATTGGATTGCATTGAATCATTCTGTTTCGTGGGCGTCGTGAAGCGTTTTGGAAAAAGTCAAAAAGACTTTTTCCAAAACAGAAGGCAAGCTGCTGTTCACATACCAGACCGCAGTTACTATTCTTTTATTTTCTAGAGTTATAGTAGCAAAGTGGCCCGATTTGCCAAAGAAGGGGACAATCATCTTCTTTTCAGCACCATAGGTGATCGTGATACCAATACCTAATGATGTCCGTATTTGCTGATATGGCATTCGTTTGTCTGCTTCAATCATGAGCCGCTTCAATCCTGACAGTTTCGATGTTTTCCTACGTCACCACCGTGGCAGGACGCCCTTCTCTAACATCGTCACTGAGGTGGGTGGGTACAACAACCGCATTAAAATTCACTGAACCAGTTATAAACAGTGGCACTGAATGGGGTCTCATTACTAAATGCTAACTTAAGTCTTTCATAACTTTGTTTCTGGTTCAGACCGTAACGAGTCATAAAAAAATATTGAACGAAAATGTTCTCTTGTTAAATTCATCAAATCAATTCTTGTTAAACATGTACTTAATTTTCAAATTGCCGCCAGAAATAAAAAACAAATGACTTTAAAAATTTAATGGCGTTTGACAAGGAAAGAGTTCCATTTTCAAAATTCGAATTTGTTTTTTTTCTATGGTATTGTACATTAGCCAGTTCTAAGCGCTTTTAGTATGACCTATTATCGTAGGTATTAGTAAATTTATTAAAATTCATTAAGTGTAACAACGTTGCATTCAGACCTGCATACCATACACAAAGGCTGACCTACATAGAGTTAGGTACATTCATTTACAACTCTCTTGGGTCTGACGGGACTCTGGAGATATGAATACAATTACAATGGCAGTTACGTGGATAACTTTTGCTGACGTTGATGATATCTACTGGGTTTATGTGTTAACTAAAACTGTTAACCTTTTTAAAATTAGTGATTTTATTTTTTTGTAATTTTCTTTGACTGTTTTAGACAAATAATAAAGATACAAACTGATTAAGCGACTAGTGTTACAATACTCTAAAGTGAATAAGCAGATCCGTTTATTATGTGGCGCATTTAGATTAAGGGGCTGTGCTGAAAACCAGCGCTGGTTCAGTGTGCGGCCAGCATACGCTGACGCACGCTCCCATTGCCAGTAAATTAGATATAAGTAATTAGATGTAAATGTTTAATCAATCATTATTAGACATAAAGAGCGTTTATATTTTTATTTATTTATTTATTTCAAAATTCGATTACTTCAGTGAAATAGTTTAAGAATAAAAACATTTTTTTTAAATAACCAAGATTTAAAGCTACTACTGAGTATAAAAATCATCACATGTACGTAATACGTATTTAATATTTTACAAATATACTCGTAAGTATGTGAGTTTTTAGAGAGTCGAGGATCATCTGTGGTGGGGAGCCTCGGGCGAAGCCTATAATAATACCCAGTCGTAAAGAGAAATAAACTGATGTAGGGAATGTAAAATCCGGTGACGTCTTGAAAATCCGGATTTTTTACGGATTTTCGTGTCATGTCCGGATTCTTCGGATTATTTATTTTTTCTTGAAAAAATATCGTCAGTCCAAAGAGATGGAGAGGACACGATGACCCTTGAATTTGGAAACCCATTTTACTACTGCGGTCGGTTTTCTCGTTAAAGAGGTCTCCGTTAACAACGTTGTGGAAGTATCCGGTATGTCGGCGATGAATTCCTTCTTTAAAAAGAAACCCCACAGGAAGTGAGGTTTCATTTGAAACCTTTCTTCCTGTGAAGTTTATTTATGAACTATTCGTAATAAAACTTCACTTTATTTACGAAATGACTTCATGGTTACAGACAAGAGGTGCATATGTTACAGATGTTACAGTAATTAACAAGTTCAAGGCCGGAAGTGATCACCGTCTTGTACCCACCTTTACGCTGAAATGATTTGTTGATGAAGACCCGTCTCAAATCGTGCTAGGCTCCAACGAGTTTCAAATATAACCCCAGAATCGATTTGATGCGTTAGAAACCACGGCTAACGTTGTCGAGATAACTGATTCAACATTTAATGAATTCCGAGTTTTATTAATCAATCCAATATAACAATTACAATAAAATTACAAATTACCTACTTTAAACATTTTGTAATTCAAATTTTTGTTTTTCGTATCTATGCTTACCCCTCTATGCCTACCTAAATACCGATTCTAATTCTTTTTAATGATGTGATAAATTCTTAGTCTAATTAATTTTAATGGTGTGATAAATAAAGCTTCTTTAATTATTTTATTAGGAAACACTCGCATGGCATTTCAAAAGTAAAGGCTGTCCCAGATTGAGCGCCGGATTTAATTTAGAAAAAAAATAAAGTCATTGTTTCTCCGACTGTGAAATATGTGGTGGCACCGTCCTGTTGGAACCACAGTTGATCGAGGTCCATATCTTCTAATTAGTGCCAAAAAAACTCCTGTGGCATGTTCCGATACCTATCTATGCCTACCTAAATACCGATACCTAAAGAAATAGCCCTATGATCCCGCCGAACCAAAAGCCGCACCAAATTGTACCTCTGAGGATGCATCTGTTTTTCATGAATCTCATGAGGATTCTCCAAGCCCCAGATACGACAATTTTGCTTATTGACGTATCTGTCAAGGTGGAATGGGCTACTAAAGATGATTTTTTTGGCAAAATGATGGTACACTTCATACTGCTCTAAAATTCATACTGTGTTGCTCTTTCATGTAGCGTCAACATGGAACGCTAATTGCAACTGTCATATGTGACATCTATAAACAAATCAGAGTTCCCAAAACTATCAAACAAAACAATGGCGCGAAATTTAAAGCCGGCACTCAATCTGGGACAACTTATACAAACTTGTATTCTTTTTAATAAATCATTACCAACATTAACAAATTTGTGTACCTATTAGGTACCTAAGATCAAAATATTTACGGATTTTTTTTCCGGAGAAATTATAAGATTTCCAAACCGTACATTGCCTTCATTATAATCCTTATAATGATTAAGTAAAGAATTTTAGTTATATTTATTGCTGGTTTAAATCTTTTCAAGTATAACTCAATTTCTCTACATTTGTGTGGCACGATACATTTTTAAATGGGTAATAATAAAATATTTCAACATAAACTAAAAAATAATAATAAAAGTACGCATAGCGCCTGCGACACTCTTCGTGTTTGTTCCCTCACAGAACCGGCGCAAACCGGTTTATCACCTCATAGCGCGTACGTGATCCGGCCGGAGAGCGGTCACGCACACACTATGTACTAGTGTACCTATCGCGGCGGGTTTATATGAAGCTTGGCCTCTGTACGGATATTTACAAATGAGCTGATACGTCGTGATCTTCGTCGCTTCAATACAAAACGAATTGAGGCAACGATATGCAGTAAATAAGGCGCTAGACTTTAGAGACTGCTCGGCCTCTTCACGCGTTCACTTCACGCGACTATTCAGTTTGGTTTGAATCCCACATGTAACGCATTTCATCTTCTAACTGTTTCAATAATATTCGAAAAATCCGGATTTTGACTTTGAAATCCGAATTTGAAACTGTCTAAAACATACAAAAATTCGGATTTATCAGATTTAGGATAATCCGGATTGCATTCCCTAGACTGGTGGTATGGTGTGGTGTTATAATAGGTCGGGGAGAAAGTCTTTTCGTATTTTCTATGTATGAAGTTGTGATCCAATATCTTTGATTGAACTGTTTGTACCTGGCTGGTTATGATACCATTAAAAAGGTAACATTTAAAAAAAGAAATAAAAAACTGTTTCCCGCCATTTTTCAATTCTTTTTCTGTCCAAGAAAATGAGTGAATCTAACGAAGAAATTCGATACATTTTAAAGCCGCGAAAAAAAATTGTGCCCTTTATGGACCTAATGCAGTGTCAGTAAGAGTACCACAAAGTTGGTTTAAGGGTTTTCAGTCAGGAAATCTTAATGTTAAAGATGCAGTTCGCTCCGGTCGCCCTGTTACCGATAAAGTTGATGCCATTTGTGAAAAAGTGCAGCAGGATCTACTGCTGCACTGCAACATTGCTAATCAACTGGGCATTGACCACAAAATAGTTTTGACTCATTTGAAAAAGTCTGGATTCACAAAAAGCTCGATATTTGGGTACCACACGAGCGCAGGCAAAACCATCTATTCGGATCTCTACTGCCAACAGCTGATGAGACTAAAGCAAGAAATTGAGAAAAAACGCCCGGAATTGATCAACAGAAAGCTATACCCTTTCTATTTCATCATGATAACGCCAGACCACACACATCTTTGGCCACTCAGCAAAAATTGAGAGAGCTTGGTTGGGAAGTGTTGATGCACCCACCATATAGCCCTGACCTTGCGCCCTCAGATTTCCACTTGTTTCGGTCTCTTCAGAATTCTTTAGGTAGTGTAAGGTTAACATCAAGAGAGGACTGTCAAAACTACTTGTCGAAATTTTTTGACAAAAATAACAAATATTCTACAGCAACGGGTCAAAAATATCACTGCCTACAAGATGACAACAAGTTATAGAAGAAAACGGCACATATATATTATAATCAAATGTAATTAAACTTTTAAAAAAATTGTCTTGAATTTGTATATAAAATACGAAGAAACTTTTTCCCCGACCTTATATGTAGTATTTTCACCAAATAAGTTGAACTTTCAATATCGCAGCGAAATTGTATTCAATATTATATCATATCAATATCTCAGCGATTTTACCTGCTTTAGTGACGGAATTTACTTTATGAGTAAAAATTGAGGTACTTACTGCAGCTCCGGTACCCGCACCAGTAATATATGAATGGCACGAGTAGAAGCAGTGGCGCCATCCATAAACGGAAGTAGTACCAAAACGCGAGCCATCCAACCAACATCACCATTGACATGTCGCGGCTATCCCATTCGAACACACGTCTGAAAGAAATTGACGAAATTAAATTCCATTTAAAAGTAATGCCCATCAGCTGTTAGGACCACAGATATAGGGTTTTCTTCCATATATTTCTTGATTAGGACACAAGCTATGCCAGCAGGTATCTATCCGTCATATACAACCGACTCGCGGGCTGCAAGTGAACGGCGGAAGCGCGGCGACAAGCTTATAAATTTCAAAATTTAAATAATTTTCAAAATGCGCGGATCTACTGACTATTTAAGATACCAATTAAAATCTATTTGACATACAGTCGCGGAGCAGCGGCGCTCCCATTGGTAGTGAAGTTTTGATCCGTACTTCTAAGAAGAACAGAGTGATTGAGGCTGCGCATGTAACTCAGTTCCTAATCGTTTCACAGATACTGATAGAATATTTGCTGATAGGGCATTGCATTCATTGTTCATTGTCGCCGTCCCTCTAATGTATCAAATATATGTAGGTATATGGCCCGTGAAAGAAAAAGGTGAAATAGGGCTGCTTTACCTATGGTTGATTTAAGGAAAAAATAATTCCCTCTACCAATTAAGACTGTAATAACTATTTTTATATCTAGGTGTAAAAAACAACAAATCTCACTTTAAATGCTCATTCAGGATGTAGAAGAAGTTAAGAATGTCTTTAATGAATTTCAAGTTACTGTAAATTAATGGAATGTCAAATTTTGGCGATTTTTGTGTGTATTTAGTTTCTTTTGGCGTTAGCAGTCGAAAGGATGCTTTTATCTGAAACATAAATGTACATTATACCAATTAAATAAATTAAAGGACATAATTAGATATTGTATTTTTAACATTAAGTATTTAAATATGAGATATTTTTGCGAGTTACTTACAGGATTCCAAACAATAGAGATTTCCAAAAGAATCCTTGGACAATTCCCTCTCGCGCTCGATTTTCTTGAGCGATCTTTTAATGCGTACCATCTTTTCTCGCTGTTGTTAATTCTCAATAAAGGTATTGATACTTTGCCGAGAGTCTCTCCCTTTAGAGAATTTAGTAGGGACTCGTCATACACTTTGATGTCTAATGTAGAAGTTATGTCGTTCACGGCGCTGGAAAACAAACGAAATTAGAAATGGGCCGATTATGGATTATGCCGAATAACGAACTATTTTCTTATTCAGTTTGCCGAACTAAATATTCAGTCGAATTATTGGATTCACTTTAAACATTTTATATAGGTACCCAAGAAAACATCAACATCAAATAATTACCTACCTAAATTTTTACATAAATTTATTTTATTTTGGGATAGATGGCGTAGACAAGACAAATCTTACATAATATTAGGTGCTTACCTGTGAAATGACCGATTTGTATGAGTATTTGAAAATTTTTTTTTGGTAAAGAAATATTTAGTTAGTCGAAATATTGACCCATATTATCTACACACTTTCGCCATTTGATTGCAGTTGACACGGGCAGTTGACCGATGTCACTCCTGTAAAAGTCTCGTGGACGGGTACCAATGAATTCTTCAAAAGCCTTAATCGCAGCTACTTCATAATCTACTCTTTCCTTTCAAAAAGTTGTCCAATTTTCGAAAGAAATGGACATCTGTCGGGGCAAGGTCCAGTGAATATGGTGGGTGAGGGAGAGTCTCCAGGTCCAGCTCTTGAAGTTTTACAACTAACGTATGAGAAGTGTGAGGGCGGGCATTGTCATGAGGAAGAAGGGAGATGAGCGATTGATCAAACTTGATTGCTTTGTTGATTTAAATTTTAATCGAAATCGCAATTTAATCGAAGCGTTCAAACCATCGACGCACGGTGCGATCGTTTTTAGTGTTTGGCCCATACATACTATTGATATTGTCAGCTTTCTGACTTGCGTTGGTGTCGCGACGAAACTCATTCAAAAATAGCACGAATAATAATCAATTTATGCATTTAATTTTCAAGACAATCACATGGACAAAATTTAGGTACAGAAAAACAAATGATATACTGATTTTGAAATAAAAACATCGTAGCTATTAGATGCATTTTGTTTTATTATGAAATTCAATTTAGAACAGAAGATATCGATACTCAAAGTGGCCAGTAATAAAATCAGTCATTTCAGAGATAAGCACCTAATATATGCAAAGGCTACCAGGTAGAATAGCATATTTTATGTTCATATTGTTGTCTGTTTTATTTCAATTAAGGTTTAATACTTATAAGAATAGTTTTATTTCATATTAAATCCACAATGGTAGGTATAAGTAAATTAATGATATGGCTATTTAAAAAATAAGTCATTGGTACTATAGGCTCTTTTATTGGATGATAGTGTAATTCCGTTATACGCTAAGTTTACGGTATTATACTTAATTTTTGCGTTAACATATTGAGGGCTCCTCGTTCAAAAACTAGTTCCAAAAGGTCTTTACAAACAACGAGATTCTTAAGACTTTAGACTTTTCTACTATTAACCTTTGACATGGCCTTTCTAGGTGATGTGGAGTAATTTTTATAGGCATCTTGTTTCACTTACAACGTGTAACTCTTGTTCCAATTAGGTTCCGAGGATCCGCGGACTGTGTGTGTCTGTACCCTGGCGTTGTCGAGCTCCAGTACGCAGTAGGCGTCCGCCTTGCCACTAATACCCAACGCGGAGAGTCCTCGCGCACCGTGGACTGTCACCGATAGCTGGCCAACTTCGCCCCAGTTATTGTCGAGCCGGTACCACACCTGAAATCAACAATGTCTATAAATTATTGATACGTACATACGTTTTTTAGAATGTTTTTTGAATTTATACGAGAGATTACAAGAGACACGATACTAAGTGCGAGGAATTTAACTATAATATGTTAAATGTTTCGCTCCACATGGGCTTTGACTATGACACCGTATAGACCATAGGTTCCCAACGGGGGCGGTACCGCCCCCTAGTGGGCGCTAGAGCTTTTCGTGGGAGCGGTAGCGGGTCCAAAGGCAAATAGGGGGCGTTATGACAGTCAAGGGGGCGGTCGCGGCGTACCTACCTAATTAGAAATTTAATATAATAAAATACTTTGAAAATACATCTATTTTCATGAAAAAACATTTTTTCTAGCCGTCTACCATAAGATCCCGATCTCATTATTATGGCGTAAATAAACATTAAAACATTTAAATAATCATTAAGTATAAACTAACTAATTAATTCGGTTTAGGACTGTCGGTAACAAGTCTATGCAAGTTGGTAAGCAAAGACGTGATTTACGCAATCAAGCATGTTTCGACAAAAATACGGGAACTTGTAACAACCTGTTTGCAGGGCAAGTGCACCGGGGTGCACCGGGGCACCGCAAACAAAAAAAGGCATACAACTTGTTGCGTGCTCGAAATCAAATCTTTAAAAGGCAGGGATAGCTCTTCTAATGTCTTATTGTTTTTGTGTGCTTCGCCAGTGATCCATACTCGCGCGTGACTGATAAAGTAAAGAAGTCATTATAGCCATTAGTTTTATAACTTTCTATAAATCGGTTGAAAAGTTAATGTATTGAAATTGTGAATTCCAAAATGTCTGAAACTAAGAAGAAATGTCGGCAGTACAACATTGAGTATTTGAAATATGGATTTGCGCAATCTCCAACAAACCAATTATTACCTATGTGTTTAATTTGCCAAAAAGAATTTTCAAATGAAGCCATGAAGCCTTCTAGTCTCCAAGAGCATTTGAATAAAATACATGCTGATAAAAAGGACAAAGATTTATCCTATTTTCAAGGACTTGAAAAGACATATTTAAAACGGTCAACTATATCAAACCTTTTTGCATCGTGTTCTAAACAAGAAGATGATGGACTACGAGCTTCATATAATATTTCATTATTAATCGCAAAAGCGGGAAAACCACACCCAATTGGTGAGGAATTAATTATGCCGGCAGTCAAAGAGGTAGTCGAAACTGTTCTTCATCATAAGACGCCATCAGATATCATCAAAAAAATTCCTTTGAGTAATAATACAGTGCAAAGAAGAATCGATGAAATGGCTAATGACGTTGAACTATCATTATATGATTACTTAAAGACTTCCAAATTTTCCATTCAACTCGATGAATCAACTTTACCAAATAACGAAGCACTACTCTTGGCTTACGTCCTATTCATAAAAGAAGAAAAAAATTGTCAAGAGTTATTATTTGCAAAAAATTTGGAAACCGATACAAAGGGAAAATCCATATTTAATACCATGCACGTATTTTTTCAAGAGAAAGTAATTCCTATTCGAAATATTTTGTCAGTTGCTACAGATGGTGCTCCAGCAATGACGGGGCGTCATAAGGGTTTCATTGCGCATTTAAAACAAGCAGTACCAAATGTACTCGCTGTATATTGTGTTATTCATCGCCAGTACTTATTAGAGCAGTCAACAAGATAAGAAGCAATTCATTAAATGACAGATTATTTGGGCAACTTTGTAGTGAAAATGATGAAGATTATAATCGCTTGCTGCTGCACACAGAAGTACGATGGCTCTCGAAAGGTGTTTGTCTGAATCGCTTTTTTAATCCATTTGACTCAGTACGGGACTTCCTTGAAAACAGAGACGATGAACTGCGCGGAAACTTGATTGCGTCCAAAAATGACATCGCTTATTTGACAGACTTTTTTAAAATATTTAATGACGTTAATTTACAATTGCAAGGTAATGAGTTGAATTTAATAAAAACAAAAAACGTCATAGCTGCTTTTGTGGGAAAACTTCTTCTATTCAAATGAAATCTAGGAAGAGGTGTATACAGCAACTTTCCGACATTATCAGCATTATCGGTAAAACAGGAAGATTCACTTACTTACTGCCAACACCTGGACGCTCTTCATGTTGATTTTACAGAGCGATTACAGGATATTATAAATATGAATATTCTAAGCTGGGTTTTAGACCCTTTCGCAAATGCAGATACAGCAGAATCATCAAATTTAGAAGAAGAACTCGTAGACTCACAACTAATGAAGAATTAAAAGTAAAATTCAGAAATCCAAAAATCAATATCAGCTCTCCACCCTGGATTGTGGGAAATAGTACAGAAATTTTTAATTGCGTTTCCTTCATCATATTTGGCTGAGCGTGGGTTTAGTGCAGTAGCAAATTTACTGTCTAAGAATAGGAATAGACTGTAGATCACTGAGTGTGGTGATTTGCGACTAGGGTTTCCGATTTCTCGAGGTTTTTTAGTTCTCGGGTGTCGAGAGTTCTCGAGCCTGATTTCTCGGGTCTTCTCGGGTTGTCGAGAAAAAAGTAAATTTTTGTCTAGATTTTTTATTTAAATAATAAAAAGAGTCTTTAATTTAATTGTGTTTATTTTAAATGATAAAATCAACATAATTTGAAACAAAAAACTAATTCTTAATAAAAAATCAGCTCAAAACAAATATACTAACTAAAAACAATCATATTTTTTCTTCTCACCATAACTAATCTCACTAATTTTTAATAAAAAACAAAATCTCTGTTAACAATCAGCTTAAAACAAACATTTTTAACTAAAAACAATCATAAATTTTCTCATCATAACTAAAAGTCACTCACTAATCTCACTATGTGGGTGATATGGTATGCATCACAATTTTTGGCAGTTTTAATGTAATTAAATAATAGGTATCTGCTATTAATACGAAAAAAATAACTGTCTTTAAGCCTACTTATTAATTCTTATAAAATATGCCTTAAGATAAACTAAAGCATTAATAGATTTATCAGACAGGCGGCTTCTAATCTTACTGACCACATTTCCCGATATGGAAAATACCCTTTCATTTTCTGTTGAAGTCGGCTTGACTGAAATTAATGCCTTGTATAGTGTTTCCAGATTAGGAGTCCTCTTGCCTGTTTTTTCAAATAGCAAAAACTCTTTTTTTATTATTGATTTTGAAAGCACCACAGCATTAGTTGATTCATCATTTTTCGAAACACCTTTTATTGCTCTCTCTAATTGAGCTGCAAAGCTGTCTTGTTCAGGTTCTGATTCGCTTACGCCTGCTTCAACAACTTCTGAATTATTTTCTGTCAAAGGTTCTGTAGTAGTGGGAACAGTGGGGTATAGGCGATTGAATAAGTCTTCAGCATATCCAATTAAAAATGTCTTGCTATTATCGATAAAATAATCACTCTTTTTGTGCATAAAATTATCGGGGCTGTTTAGGTAGCGTAGCAGCGATATTAGAGGTGTATTCCGACGATCTGATATTTTCATTTTAAGAGATTCTACTAATTGAAGAGCCAAAGGGTGGTCGATATTTTGTAATTGTTTTAGCAACACGTCTATTATAGCCCCTGCAGTTAGTAAATTGGCACCTTGTCTGCTCAATGCTTCTACTGCAAGTTTCGTTGGCGTCAATATCAACAGCAATTTTTGTAGTACACAAATATTTTCCTCCTTCCATTTAAATGAGCTATCTAAATCAATCAAGGCTTTTTTAATGGAATTTTTTAACTTCAAGAAACGCTCAATCATTGTTAGCTTTGAATTCCACCTAGTTCTGACATCCTGTAATAAGGCTAGTTCTGCCCCGAATTCAGTCTTCACATGTTTTTGTAGTGTGATATTTCTGAGAGGACTCTTTCTGAAAAATCTTATGATCGAACGGGTCTCATTCAGGACTTTATTTATGTCGTCATCAGGTTGCAATATAGATTCTTCATCAGATTCGTCGTCGATATCAGTGCTGGCTTCATCAGAGCTGCTGTGTTCATCGTCGCTAACAGGTGTGTTTCTTCTAGCAACTGTAGTTTCTGTTTTTTTTTTACAAAAGGTATCAAGAATAGCCAAATGGATGGCATGGTTTACACAGAGGACCATCTCACAGGGGCTCTCTCTGCCAAATTTTTTCATAACATTTGGCCCGTCGCTGGTTACGGCCAAGACGTAATGCTCGAAGTTTACCCCAAAGTATTTCAAACGCTCCTCTACTATTTCTCTAACCTCTGCGGCACCGCATTTTCCGGGTATGTAAACTAGCCCCAAATTGTAAACTTTTGCCTCTGCTGTATGGACACAGACGCTAAAATATCGTCTGTTTCGTATGCTTGTCCACTCGTCAATTGTCACACTTAGCCGGTTTCCTGATGTGCAAATCTGAGAAAGCTCTTTTATCATCTCTTTCTCCTTTTCATCATAAAACTTCAATATTAGGTTCATTACTTCGGTTTGGGTCTTTGGGAGTTTATACCCCTTGGCAACAAGTGATTCACGGATAAATTCACTTTTAGTAATGCCTCTTATAGTAAAACCGTCTTGGGCAGAAAGTTTAGCTAAAATTTCACCTAACGATTTTCTGGGTTGAACGTCAAATTTCAGTGTCTGCTGTACGTGCATAGTTTCAAAAGCACTTCTAGATTTTTTTGGTGCCGTCACCCCGGAACTGGACGAGCTGGTAGATCCGTCTTCTGTGTTCATTTGAGCCTCGGTGGATCTTACATCAATTTTGTGTACATGAGCTAAATGCCTCACTAGTCCGCTTGTGTTTGATCCTTTACAGGATATGGTTTTAGGACATTTTAGACATTGCGAATTTGAGGCGTCCTTATTTTTTTTGAAATATTTCCAAACTTTGGAAGTTTCCATTTTGGTCCATCAGTTGTAAAATCTATAACAAACAGTTCAAGGATTAGTAAGTATTTTAGTACCTACAAAATAACTGACGCAACAGTGGGGAGGCCTATGCCCAGCAGTGGGTTGATGTGGTTAGGTTAGGCTGATGACGGGCGAAGCCGTGGACGGAAAGCTAGTTTTAAATAAATAATAACAAAACTTACCTGTTTGTTCTGCAATTCTATTACTCGTACGTTACTAAATAAGTACACTATGCTGGCTTTATGATCCGATTTTCAATCCGAAGTAATCCGAACACGGCGGGAGTTGAAACACGAATGAACGAAACACAACTGGGGCCGCGCGGGCGCTTGCGTTTGTCGGCGAAAACAAAGGATACCGACAGACACGAGCCGCGCTGTCAAAGGATGCCGCCGATTGCCGCCGCCACCTCGCATTTACAAAGAAAGCTAAGCGTAAAAATGTTTATTTAAATTTCTCGATGTCTCGACTTTTCTCGAGCTGAATTTCCCGGGAACGAGACCAACCGATTTCCCGGGAATTCCCGGGACGAGAATTCCCGGGAACAAACCCTATTTGCGACTGATGTTAACTAAATTGAAACTCGACATTAACAAATTGTTAAAACTCCACCAGCCTCAACCATCTCATTGATATTTATGTTTCTTATTGAATTTTGTTTTTTTATTATATTTTTTTACTAATTTTGATTAATCGTCTTGTCTTTGCCTTTGTGCAGTACCCCAGTGCGGGGTGCTCCAGCTTTGTGTATTGTCTTGCATTTGTTGGTTAAGTTATAATTTTGTTAATAACACTTTGTATGGTCTTTGTCTGAATTAAATGTTTTTATTATAACATGTTTTTGTATTTTTAAATAATTAATAATCACGACCCTCAGCCACGACCACGAGTAGCACGATTGAAGAGAGAGAGAAGGAGAGAGAAAATTAACTTTTAATTTGTGATTATTAATAGATAATAGACAGACATATAAAATTGGTATAATTAACTATTATGTAAAGGGGGGCGTTGGAATTTTTTTTCTTGTAAAGGGGGCGGTAGTCTATAAAAGGTTGAGAACCATTGGTATAGACACTATTTAATTTTTTTCTTTTCTTGAATGTATGCGCGAGGCGTGTTTCTTAAAATACACAAATACATAATTTAATAGGTACACAATAATATTGTTGCAATAAAACGCGCGCATTATTTAATAAACACATTAGCGGTGAAGTGCATGCGAGTTAGTCATGTTTGCGTTGTAAACAGAGATGTCATTAGCTATAAAAAAAATCTACATTAGTAGTTATTACTCATTCTACGAATGTTTGTCGTTCCTAGAATGTGTTTCTAGAAGTGGAATATTGAATGTATCATAAAATGTTAGGTATTTTGTTGGAATAAGTACATTCTAATAAAAGTTCAGATATCATTTTCAAAATACTAATTATCAAATAAGAATCAAATAGTGTTGATTTCTCTATATTTGAAGAAATAAACCCAATATTAAAAGTGGTAGCTCATATTTGGACCTTCTCCTCTAATTATATTGTATTTTGAATGAATAAAAACTTATTGCATTGTTGTTTTGACTTACAAGAAATGTATCTAATTAGGGTAGAATTAGATTGTACAAATTACACGATTCATTTACTAATAATAAAATTGGAAAGTGAGACTCCGATCCGGATAAATACGTGTAGGTACCGTTTTGCGGTCTTAGTGTAGATACTAGTTCGAGTCGTGTTTTATAGTACCTATCTTATGTAGTCTGCATAGAGGTTAGCTGCGAATCACTCGATCTAAATCTGAGACAGATCGGTTTTAGAAACGTCTATTTATCTCTGCCGGTGAGTTTGCTTCTTTGTTTATAGTTCATTTGTCCTTTGTTTCATTTGTTTATATGTAACAAGGCAAACTCAAAAACTACTGGAAATATTTTGAATATTCTTTCACTTTTAAGAAGTTAAACTAATGCAAACGGACATCGGTTATGTTAAGATTTCCCAGGAAATCGTTATGTCGCCTGAGCGAAGCCAAGGCGGATCGCGGGAAGACATATATGTATATATTTTACAGACGAGCATACAGTCCACCTGGTGGTAAGTGAATACAGTAGTCCGTGGACACCCGCAGTACATACCAACTTCAGTTCAAAATGATAAACGTCGGCATGCCCCCGGATGTCCTGCCTACCTATAGAAATGTAGGAATGACAAAATGGGAAGGGATATGATTGGATGGGAATGGGCTCTGGCATATCTCATCCACTACCGAAACACGTATTTACATTAAGGAATATGATAAAGTGCTAAATGCGGTACGTTTCAAGGGAGTCTTCTGCGAGAAAGGGGAAACGGGGCCAATCAAGTGCGCCCAGCGCTGTTGGATTGCAGCGTGCACCCTCCCCCTCTAACGACAAATGTAAAAAATTGTAGTAACAGTCACATAAATTGAAAATATACAAAGATATGGTGACAAATCTCGTAAAAGGTGGTGAGATAACGTCATGCCATCTATGCCAAGTAGATTGGTACAACACAATGATGCAATATAATTATTATCATCAATAAATACTCACAAAATTATCCTCAGCCGGTGCAAGATGATGCACTCCGTTGGTAGTGGGCACGTTGTCAATTGGCAGAGACCTATCGGTACCGCTCAGTGTGATCAGAAGGTGTAGGCTCCCGTATCCGCACTCCAACTCTTGCCAGAGTTCGTGCGTTTTTTCCTTCTCCAGCTGAGAGAGGTCGATGCTGCATCTGAAATAAAGAATTTCTGAAAACTAAGAAAGAAGTGATACCTTTTTTTTAAAGAAGGTTTAGTAATAGTTTAAAATAAAACACAGAGGAAAACCCCTGAAAAAGTAAGCCGTCAAAACTTGATTGACCTAATTTTTACATTAAGCACATTATTCTGGAATTTTTAACGTCGAAGTTTCTAAATGTATGTTAGATGTAAAAAAAAAATTTTACTATATTTATTTTCCTGCTCAAAAATATCTCCACAGACATCTTTCTCATTTAGTTGTTGGGAGATCACGTCATATGTCATCGTACACAATTTAGGTGATTTTACTTGACTTTGTTTTCAAAGACTTTCATATATTTACTTCACTTTTCATCGATGACTCTTATACTTCAAGATCTCACCTGCCCATAAAATTCTTCTGTTTCCCTTTGTGCCACACAGTGATTTCTAAACAGCTGTCGTCATAAAGGTACAAGTTAAATCTCTCGCACCACGTAGGTTTTGACTTTGATACTTGTTTTGATTTATGTGTCTCCTGCCCTAATCTGTAACAACACAAAAAAACAAATTAAGATAAAAATCGCAATGAAATTTTTATACTAAAACATATTCATGTCATTTACCTGCTCGGAATAGGAATCGTTACATACGGTCATATGAAATATGTGCGAATACTAAAGATAACTTAAAAGTATGACTAATACTGCCGATTTTTTTTATTGGTGAATAAAGAGAATTTTTGTACTCTCATATCGCTGTTCGTATCATATTACCTTCTAAAATTTGAAACCGGCCAAACAAAATTATAATTTGTATACTACCTACCTATCGTGTCTTTCCAGCGTATTCAACAACAACAAATAATACAGGTACAAACAGGTTGTATACAGGTACAAATAATAATACAAATAATTCTATGAACAATTAATTTCAATTTATGATAAACGTAGATACTAAAAAAATTGCAATTGTGCATTTTTTTTATTGAGATTAACATGTTTATGTTTTAAATTTACGTCACTTACTTAATAAGAATAATACTGAGTATCCACAAATGACCCGCCGGGCAACATCTTATGACTAAGTTACTTATATATATGTAGGTATATTTCTATATTCTACATCATTTGATTTCCAATGATATTATGAATATAGAATGTAATATAAAAATCAGTAATTTTATTGTCCTGGTTTCCAATTGTCAGTACTTTTTAATTTGCGCGAAAATTAAGAATGACAAACGTTAGCACAACCTTTAGAGCAGGAGGAGCAGTTGGGAATAACGATTGGGAAGGATTGGGAACATAAAGGTATGTGAAATTTTCCTCTTATGATGACATTCCCTATTCTTCTTGCCCGTGTGGTGGCTGGCATTAGAATAGTACCACCCCATCTCCTATGCTAAGGCCACACTGTCGGGCTTCGGAGAAGGTTAGCGCTGTTGCGATAGGTATGGCCAAAACGTTCGTCACATGTCGCCAAGAATACTGAATACTGAAGCCACGAATGTTCGTCCGATGGTGTGGTCGTAGCAATTCCGTGGGGCCGACTAAGGGATAAGAAAGCGGGTACCACAAGCGCTGCGGAACTACACCACCTCTGGAACAGTGGACTCAGCAACCCGCTTGAGCAGCGTGGCGTTTTAAGGTCATACATTCCCTACATGGTCATACATGGTCATACATCATACATGAGGAACAATGTGCTCCACTTGATGGGATCGTTATCAAAAGATGAATTGCTATGTTGCCAAACTCAAGACCATTTAATGATGGTATGTGGATGGGAAGAGCAGAAGACTATGTGGTGGCGGTCCCTGGGAGAGGCCTACATCTAGCAGTGGAGAGACACAGACTGATAGTATGTTATAGATTCTGATAAGGATACACATTCAGATATGTAGGTATACAATATACAACAAAAATATTAACAGCTTTAAACGTTATCTAAGTATTTCGTAAAACTTTCACGGAATGGGGCTATCTGATACTGATGGGAAGTGTGAATGGAATCTGCAGTTTTAGATTATCCCTAGAACGAAGTTTCTGTTGATGAATATCGTAAAGATATTTGAAAGCACTGTTAACATCATGAGAAGTGACAGTTTCCATAAGAAAGGAGAAAAGGAAATCAAGTCAGTAAAAGTGTGTTTAACAGTTTACATTCGTCAACGGAGCCATTAATCGTAGAACGATATTGAGAGATATAGTCATACTTGGGTAGACCGAATGTGAATCTAATGTAAGATGCTGCAGAGTTTACATGACATTAAATGAACATCTTTAATGTCATGTAAACTCTGCAGTTATCCGCCTGGCTGGTCGCATTCAGGATGGAGACAATCGAAAATTCTTGCGTGACTACCAGTGCGGCTAGTCGTAACCTAACTTCTCTCGATGCAATTATAAATAAAATTGCACCTAGAAAAGTTTTGTTTTTGTTTTATGAAATTTTTAAATATGTAAAGGGATGTGCCAGTAATTCGACTACACATAATATTAAACCAGCAGTCTGTATTATACAGCTGAAATCTCTATATAACCTTATGTCTTTAACATAATTACGAGAGTTCATCTCATTGTACACGACCGAAGGGAGTCTACATACAAGAACCGCATCATGCGAGTTCCAACCTCATTTTCAAACATTACGTGGGAGCAACAAAGAAAGAATTCAAGTGGATAAATTTTCTTTTGCTTCGAATGAAAATTTGCCTGGTATTTGTTACAGTTGAGAGTTATTCTATAAAATTATTTGAAGGTATGATTGTGGCTAGATCACTATTTAATTCAGACAGCTGTGTTCAAAACAGTAACTTCAGCTAATGTTGAAGGTCATTGCATAGGCATACAGAGTAGATGAGTAATAAGAAGTTGAGTAGATAAGAAGAGTAGATGGAAACATAATACTGTTTTGTTGTAATATATCCCAACAATAACATCAAACCAATCAGAAAAAGATAGGTAGGTATGTAAGATAAAAATGTGGACGGCACATATTAGTCGGATAGGTATATTTCGCTATTTTTTATATATTTTATAAACATGTTTAGACAAAATAAAAATCGTAATTTTGTCGTCACTGAACCGATTTGACCGATCTTCAAAATAAACAGAGATATAAATTCAGCTATCTTTGTATCGAATTCGAATGGGATATAAAGTTTGTAATTAGTGATCAACCTTCCACAAACTTATAGCCCATATATATATATATATATATATATATATATATATATATATATAAACAGAGCAGAAGGTACATTATAGTTTATAAAAACTAATGCGCAAGTACATTCTTTATCAGCATAGGTATGCTGCAGATGCAACGCGGTATGTGGAAAACTGGTCCCCTGGAAAAAAGGAAAAATGATAACTGCAAAAAGGTGGAACCCTTAAAAGAAATACCGAAATTCGAAAGTCGTGATCTTTGAATGTGGTGGTGTGGTGGGACTTTAGATTAGCACTAGCACTAGCCCGTGAGTGTCCTAAAAGGAGACTAAAGAAAAACAAAGCCGCTACCACAAGCCCTGAGAAACTACGCCACTTCTGAAAGGGTGGATCCGCTTGGTCAGCGCTCATTCAAGTCGTGCACAAGAGTATGTATTGAATGAGTATGCTCATTCAAGACAATGTGCATGAAGAGGCCTAGCAGTGGACTATAAAAGATCTGGTTATGAATCTCTGTAGTAGGTAGATTTTTCCAAAATCTCCCTTAAATTCTATTGAAATTAATACATACTACTTACCTACTTAAGAAATCGTTTTAGCTCTTGACTTAGTATGTACAAGAGTCTTGGAAACAATGAAACGTGACGAATCGAAGTGACCCAACCGCAACGAAGTCCAAAGTTTCTATTAACATAACCTCTATGGCCAGCAGCGCATATTTAGGTTTTTACTTTACTGAACAAAGGAAATTAAAAATCGCGATGAGAAAAAAGTCAGCTGCAATGACCCATTAAGGCAAAAATGGAATACATTATTTTATCTTATAGTACTCGTACCAGCCAACTGCCTTTCGAAATTGGCGTTGATAGCGGTAGCAAAATAATTACGCGGTAATGCTTGTATTTTTATTAAAAAGGATTTTATTTACGAGACCTGAGGTACTTGTATCAGTCCATAACGCTCCACTGCAGGCGCAAACGTTCCCTAGTAAATCACCGGGGGTTCGGGCCGTAATCGACCACGCGGGCCCAGTGCGGATTGGTGGATCACATACTTCAGTTTTTTTTATTTCTGGAGCATGTGGGTTTCCTCACAATATTCCTGAGGGAAACCTCACCGCCAAGCTAGTGACAAATTTTAAAAATCTGTACTTAAGTAGTAACTCAGTGGTACTGATCGAGGATTTGAACTCAAGATTACACGAATGTGAGTAGAGTTATAAATAATTATAATACCCCTAGGCTGTCACCGCTCACCTAAATATGAGGTAACAAACAGTAATTATAAATGACTAACTTTTATGTTACTCAGAGCTCGGAGTCCAACACAAATTACCATAGAATACCATATAAAAACTGATTTGAGCGAGTCTTGGTGGACTTTGATTTTTGTATTTGACTTTGATCAGTTACAAAATATGTGATACTGCCTATATAGGTAGGTATATTTATTGTTATTGAGAAGGAATTTATTTAGGAGAATCTGTCCAGTGCACAGTGGTCCAGCCGCCAAACAAAGGCGGTCATAATTATGAAAAATGTTAATTATTGATTTTTTCTTATTGGGGATGATTGCATTGCAATGGTATTTGCTTGATGCGAATTCAAACAGACAAACGTTCCAAAAAATGTTGTTTTGGGTTCTGTATCATTCGTACTTTTACACAGGAACAACTTTTAAAAAAAAAATCATGACCGTTTTGATTTGATTAAATGTATAGATAATGATAATGTATGAGATGAAATGGTAGTAATATGAAATAAACAAATTAATTTCAAATAATAATTTCACAACCAATTAGCCTAGTTGGTAGGTGCCCCTGCCTGCTATGCAAGAGGTCCCGAGTTCAATTCCCGGTCGGACAAGCATTTCTTTAAAGACAGGTGTTTGGTCGGGTCTGAATGTTGCTTGTGTTGTGTTCGTCTTTGTATGTGTCGCTGGAGCCATGACACGGAATCCTAGTGTGGGCCATCGAGTGTGGCGATAATTATATAAAAAATATTTTACTTAGAGCTTAAATTCCATTGGAAATTACCATAGCAAACATTCTAAAAATTATGCGAGCTTTAGACTTTGGTCTCTCTTGATCGTTGATTTTATATTGATCTTGATGTTGTATTTTATTAAACCTATCATTATAATAATGATACCTACCTGAAACATTATCTTTGAGGTTCTCAGATATAGCAGATGGATATGTGGTAGGTATTTGATGGCTTACTCTTGTGTGTCTGTTTAACGATTTAAAAGACGTACTTTAAAATATATTCCCCAAGTCCCCTAATTCCTGGGTTCAATCCCGATCGGGCACTTATTTGCTTAAAGAGAAATTTTTGTCATTTTTGTCCGGGTCTAAGTGGTTTGGGTCCAACTATACGACAAAGTTATATAAAGACTTACTTGAATTTACAGTAAAGGACGTTGGAGCCGGTAGTCGGGCCATCGGGCAAGTCTTTGGCCTCCACCAACACGACGTTTACTATTGACGTCCAAGACCTCTTCAGTATGTCTAGTTTTCTGTTCTTCCAAACATACTGAAATAAGAGTAAATAAAAATATATTAATACGTACTAAATCTCCAAAGGTGCATTCGAGAAAGTGCCAATGTTTGCCATCCTTGAATGATGTTAAAAATGACAAACAGTTTATATACTTATCACCAGGTAGACTTTCCGTTCGTCTGCCACTAAATAAAAAAAATCGTTACAAACATTTACTTTAGTCTTTACTTTTTGAATTTTTAAAAAGAAAGAGAACGTAAAAGTGTATTGAATGAAATTTAAAGCTATTTGTTTGCGAGAAAAAATATAGCAAAGTAATTTTAAATTCTAAGCATTGTTTTGTGCGTCATCACTTCAAATCATTATTGACTTTGGTTAGTGAGTAGCCGCCAGTTTTTGTACCTTTTGTACTTTTTTGCCGTGGTGTCTGAGCAAGGTGAGTCCGCTACCGATTCGGTCCATAAACTCAGTTGGGACCGCGAGCGTAGTGGGCGCCAGCGGATCCATTGCCAGGCCCTCCGGAATAGGGAATGACCTTAAACAACATCGATTAGATTACCCCCATTATCTTTAAAACTATATTATGCAGGTGATATAACTATATTAAATAACTACCACGTAATTAACTAATAGTGGTACTAAATACCTAGGTACTTATAATTATATGCCTGCATACTGCATGGATCTCTTTAGGTAATTAAACGACCCAAGTCGAAGTTTTTGATATCTGGTTCCAAAAAACTAATAAAAAACATTAAGGATTTGAATCCTGGAGTTAATATAATGGGCGCCAGGGGCGCCGACTCCGTGGGTGCACTCCAGCACCCACGAAAAGTAAATAGTTGGTGCGAAGCACCCATGACCATAGCCATCAAAACTAATGAGGAATCTGCTTTAAGCGATACCTCTACTACATGAGCCGCCACGCGGCATCATGTCTCATTTATTGATAATGAAATTGTTTGCCGCGTCAATCACAAAACACTTTTTTATCTCCTTCGTTCACGATAAAATATTATATATTTTTTTTTGTTGCAAGAAATAATAATACAATGCCTTGGTCAATTATATTTTCCATCTGGCAACGCTAGCTAATGTTAGGCGGCCTCAAAAGTAACTCTACACGCGTGTGCTCTGGACATTTCAGTGGTTAAACGAGTCATCAAATGAGCATGAGCACGCACGGGGTTTTCTAAAAGCCGGCGCCCCTGATGGGCGAACAGTTAGAGAAAGTTCCAGAGGTTCGATATCTCGGTTTGTTAATGGATGGCGATTTACGCTTTGAGAATCATATTGAAGGAGTGGTTAGAAAATGATTCTACCGATTAAAAGTCATGTATGAGATTCGTGACTTTCGTGACTTACACTAACTGTGTGAGACACTAGTTCTGTCCCAATTAAACTACTGTACGACGGCCACACTGAAAGTTTCCGGAATGAATAATAAAAAATTACAATGAATGGCCAAACATCAATTTATTGTCTCAAAATATTCTCCGTGAGCGTGAATACACTTCTTCATACGAGTAAACCAATTTCCATAACATTTATTCCACTTCTCCGTGGTGACCTCGGAAACATGTTTTTCATACTCTCCGACAGTCTCTTCTGACGTTGACCGCACAATTGGTTCTTAATTTTTGGAAACAAGAAGAAGCCCTAAGGTGCCAAGTCGGGACTGTAAGGAACCCGCTCAGGAGTTCTACGTTTTTCGCCTTCAAAAAGTCGTTTGTTTGTTTGGCCGTGTGAGAGCTGGCATTGTCATGGTGCAAGATTATGCGGCGTTTACGGTTGTTTTTACGGAGTTCATCAATAACTTCGAGCAAGTAAATGATCGTATACCAATCAGCATTCACGGTACGACAACTCTCCAAAGCAACGTGGCCACGTGTCCAGTTTTTTTTTTAAAAAGAAGCGACCATCTGCTTCGCGGCACTTTGCACACGTGCCACTTTGGTGGGGTTCGGCTCATCTTGAAAGACCCAAATTGCGGATTCATGTGTCGTATCCATGTGTCGTATCCATGTTTCGTCACCTGTTATTATGTTCCTCACTAAATTTGACGCCAATTCTGGACTAAGTTGAATCTGGTAAGCATGGCATTGCACCAAGTGACGCGTTCCATCTTTTGAGCCTCAGTCAAATTGTGTGGGATTCACCTTTTGCACAGCCAAATGTTTGTGTAAGATTGATGTATCTTACTCACGCCTATGCCTAAGGATGCCCGAATCTCATGGTAGGTCACATGCCTGTCTGTTTCCATCATATGGCCCACAGTATCGATGTTTTTGTTGTAGTCAGCGATGGACAGTTTGGGAAGAGCATTTGAGAAGTAACGTTTGGAACGATTTAATGACGTACCTACCTGTCGTCCTATACAAGAAACTTTAACATTGCATAAATGTCAGACATGTTGAAGTTTTTTTTTTTTATAGATTAGTGGGCGGACGAGCGAGCGGTCCCACGTGATGGTAAGTGTTACCGCCGCCCATGGGCACCTGCAACACCAGGGGGTATGCGGGCGCGCCGCCGACCTTGCAAAAGTTGTTACAAAATAGACAAAATATTGAAGGGGGGGAGTGCATGCTGCATTCCCACAACAGCACTCACACTCGCTGGGCACACTCAACTGGCCACGTTGCCCCTCTCTCACAGAAGACTACCTTGAAATGTACTGCATTTCCTACTTTATCGTATTTCCTCAATATCCCAATTGATCGTAACAATGTTTCGGTAGTGAGTGAGATATGCCACAGCCCATTCCCATCCCATCCCATCCTATCCCTATCCCTCTCCATTTTCCCAATCCATTGCTCAATCTGCAAAGGTAGGCAGCGCATCCGCGGGCGTGCCAGCGTTGGTCATTCTGGATGGATGTTGGCATGTATCGCGGATGTCTATGGACGACTCATCCATTTACCATTAGTTGGGCTGTATGCTCGTCTGTCGCCTTTATTCTATAAAAAAGGGCTCTCTCAATATTTGAACTTTGAAGTATTAGATTCCATTGCAGACAGAGTGTTTCAATATTATATTGGGTACAATAAATCAAACTTTTTAAATATTTTCGAGTCTCCCTCTATCTCACAAACTTTTACAAATAAAGCCGAAAACGGCACTAGCCACGCCACGGTCTTGTGAAAATTGCACACAGGATACTGGAACGACGGGCTTTCGAGCATTTTTCGCATGGCTCTACAACAGTTTTGTTGCACAATACGAAAAGAACGAAAATAAATGTCTTTTAACTGAATTTGTTCCCAAACACTTCGGATTTGATCACATTTATCGCCAGGGTAAGTAACGTTTTTATATATAGAGAGCAGCTCTGTGAAAGAACTTTAAGAATTCCTCGTATATTGTTTTCTGAGAATACCATTGATAACCAATTTATAAGTATCTGCAACGGAGCCTATTTTTATATACAGAAAAGCTCGAATTATGCATTCCAACGACAAACTTACAGTTCACATAAGTTACCCAATTTATTGAAAATATTTTTGATTGTGAGTCCGGATGGATATATAAATGAAACTTTTGGTCCCTATGAAGCGACCAGACCTGATTTGAGCGTCGCGTCGGGACACAGATGCACCTTTAATTGGAAGGGCGCCCTACACAGAATACGGGCGCAGACACAAGATGGGGGCGCAATTGAATATCTTGCACAGGGCGACGAAACCGCTAGGGCCGGCCCTGGTTGCAACTACATAATGCTTAACATAAATTGAATACTAATTCTTTGATAAATTATTCGCATCGATATTACTCGTATGATGTGATTTAGATTTCTAAATATTTTTAATACACACACACGTTATAAAGTACTGGCCACCAGAGTGTTCACACGATTACAAACTTTTTTGCATTGATAATAATTGATAACGAGTTATTACCATGATTTTATAGTTCATTTTCGTTGCTTTAGTTGAATGAATATGTTTCTTCTGCTATGTTGTATTTTTTTTGAATAGCTAAATTCTTGTGATCCTAATGGCCTGCCAAGAGTCACTGGAAATGTATAATTTAGGCCGAGCGCAGAAGGCACTCAGGGAGGAGAAAAAAATGTGTAGCAACGAGCCTAGGGGCTCCCACGGCGGAAGGAACGGACTTCGACTTAGGGCGTTGCTTTGAAAGGGTGCCACGCGATCGCGAGTCGATGAGAAGGGCCCAGGCACGTGCTGATACCCGATAAAAGTGTTGGCTGAAGGCCGATGTGTGTTGAGGGTGTAGCGAGGGGAACGTCCTCGTCTCCACCGGTGGGGACAGGCAAAGTTTGTAATTAACGGAAAAGTTGTATGTATTTGTAAGAACGCTCGATAGGCCGATACTCAGTAACCTACACAAGGATCTCGTCTGTGGCGGGTCTAAAGACGCACACAAACTACTCCGACCCGATGTCAAACCGGTAATCGAACCTGAGACCTTTTGTACAGAAGACTATTGCACTGCCAAATAAGCTAGTCGATTGTAAAATTCATAATTAACTGCAACTTGTTAAAGGTACTTATTTGAATTTTATATGAACAAACAAAAAACATTATGTATTGTTTGTGAAACAATGCTTTCTTTGTGTAAGGGTGCATTGTGTTTTGCAAATTTTTGTAAACAATGTTTTATAAATAACTATATATTTATCTTTATATTGACGGCAAATTGCGAAAACTTTCTGTCTATATATACAGTCTGGTTGTTGGTTAATTGGGTTTTCGATTAAACGAATCACCTTGTGATTTTAAGTAGATATTAGCAGTTAAGTATTAGCGGTCTTGTTAAGTGTGTAGCTGTTTCTTTTCTGGTTCTATTTCTATTACAAAAATAAAATACCTATTATCTACTTTACTAGTTACATATAAAGTATGTAATAAAATTTTCCCTAAGCAACTAAAACTTAAGTATAATAAATAACAATAATAAAATATTGTATCAGATCAACTACAATAGCTATATGAAGTAATCGCTATAGAATTCGGTAGTATAAGTCAAAGGGTTTATTCTGCGGCGTTCATATTTCATAACTATGGTAGGTACTCACATCCAAACATGAAACATGAAAGCAGGAGTCCGCACTGGCTTTGATCGGCAACTCATAGAACTAAACGATTGAGGGCAGAACGACCATTAGTGACAGAATTCGCGGTCAACCAAACTCACGATATAATGGTATTTTAATTTGCCAAAGTGAAGAGTGTATGACGGTAATATGCATGCGGACGCGCATACTTGTAAAACGTTACTACGATTCGCGTGCACGCGCTGCGCCGGGCCAGTTGAAGAGAAATTACAGGAAGCTGGCATCGACGTCATCAATGTAGTTTCGAGGATTATACTTGAGTGAGACAGAATGTTAAGTATAGTTTAATGGAAATGATTTTTTTTTCAGTCATAAAATGTAACTACCATACATATTTTCAGCCTCCTGATGAGATCCAATGCACGTCGTGCACGTCGCAATCCAACAGCCTCTGGGCGCACTCGACTAGCCACGTTACCCCTCTCTCATCGAAGACTACCTTGAAATGTACTGCATTTCCCACTTTATCTTATTTCCCTAATATACGTACTTGTTTCGGTAGCGAGTGAGAGGTGCACAGAGGAGCCCATTCCCATCCTATCCCTCATTATATCAAATTATCTCATTATATCAAAGGGACGTTAAGGGTCATTTCAAGGTTCTGAAGCTAGTACACACTGTATGTTTGTTTCAAGGAAGTCGTGGCTCTTTCTTGTGAAACCTTATATTGCCTAAGCGCTTCCTCAGCGAGATATTTTAAGTTAGGTAAGTACTATCCTTTTTCCTTAAGCCCGTAATGAGAAAAATGTGATACCTATTTTATGTTGTTAAAAAGCAATTATCAACACATTGCTACGCAGGTAAGTACCTATACAGAACCAGTTTAGGTAAGTTTCCACTCTTTGTAAGAATATTGCATTGTTGCTTCCTAATACGTTTATGGAATTTTTTTATTGGTGTACAATGTGTAACAAGGAGGGTGGAAGCGTGTCAAAGCAAACGTAACCTCAAATAAATATGTAGTTAGTATTATTGAAATTCATGTCATTAAATCTACATAATAAAAATCTAACACTGACTGAATGTCAGACAACGCACAGCCTAAACCGGTGGCTCTAGAAGCATGAAATTTCGCACAGGAGTTCCTTATATAACGTAGATGAGCACTAAGAAAGAATCTTTGACAATTCATTCCCTAAGGGTGTAAAATAAGGGATGAAAGTTTGTATGCGAGAAAAGTCGGATGGTTCCTGAGATGTTGCCGATGAGAAATCTCATCGGGCACACGGCTAGTAAATAATAAAAAGCGAAAAATATCTCGAGGTTTGAGTTACGAAAAATTTATTTCATAATGATACCTCATAATAGAGGTATTCTTTCAAAATATTGTTTAGAAATAAAATACCTTTTAAAATTCTGATATACATTTACCAAACATTAGCGGAGTCCACATAATTGCTTACGGTATTACCAGCTACGGGCTCACTTTTAACTTTTAACAGCTTGATAGGGTTTTCAATTTGCAGATACGTTTATAAATATTATTGCTACAAGAAAAATTAAAGAAAAATATTAACCAAATTATGTAGGGATTCATAAGTATTGTAAAGTCTTAAGTATTGTGAAGTGTTGGTAGAACAATTCAACAATATTGATTTACAAAAGGCGGAACGACACAACATCCCCACAAGAGAGATAACTGAGAAGAAACTGATGATACCTAGAACGAATCATTTCTATGGAAGGAGAACAGTTAAATATACAATTCCGAGTATTATGAATACAATTCCATTAAAGATAAACAAATATTTTAAAAACAAAAATATTAAAAATAAATTAAAAACTACTACTTACAAAAATAACTTTCAACTATTTACAAACTTACCAAAAATACTCACAAAAATATAGATTTAAACCAGTCAAACAAGTATCAATTTTACCTGTGCCAAATAAGCGAATGTGCAGTAATAAACTCATACAGTTTTGGCACCAAGATAAGAAATTATTCTGTATGTATTTACCCTTTATTTTGTAAATGTTAAATAAATAATATAAATAGTAGCTAAACACGTGCTGCAAAATGCCCGCCTTCACTATATACGACGACAATAAAATTAAATAAAACACGCCATTGAAAACTTAAATATTTGTTGATAGGAACATCCAAAGAAAACTAACTTTGTAGCGTTTGTCATTTCGAGCAGTCGGTACTACAAACTTCTAAATTGTATTTTCAAATTTTCTATAAGAAAGTTGAGGCGCTGATTTTCTTCATGGAGATAACAATATAAATAGGATTCTGCAATACTCTGTGATGTTGTAAGTGTCAATGGGCGGCGACAACAACTTACCACCACGTGAGCCTCATGCGCGCCTGTCTCCTCCATAACATACCATCAGCCCATGTCTCTCCACCGTTGCATATATACCTCTCCCAACACCACCACACGATCTACGACTTTACTCATTCAACCGCCATAAAATGTCTCCTCTACTAGGTATATAAAAAATGTCTAAAGAATAATTCACTTATAGAACTCACTAAAGAGGATTTTCAAATAGAATAATTTTAGAATTGCATATTCAATTATTTTAGAAACTGAATTCAGTTTCTAGAGATCGGAAAAAGTAAAGAATGTACCGTTGAATAATGAAGAAGAGGGAACGCTGAAGAACGACCAGTAGCAATACAAAATGTACCTATCCCGCATATCAATTTCGTAACTCTTTTTTATTTTACATGCAGATAGTAATTATCGGTTTCATAGATCATTTCGACACAATTACTTGGACGCAGTGCTTCATTTAAAGCGGATAAGAATCATTTCTTTATAATTCACATTTTTAAAAACAAACTTATTTTTTTATATATATAATAGTAAATGCTATTATTACTCAATGAATGAATTTTAACAGACAAATCATAACAGATAATAAATAAATATATAAGATGACTAATAAATTACTAAATAATAAAAAACACTAAATAATAATAATAAATAAACACTAAATAATAATAATAAATAAACACTAAATAATAATTAATTAGAAAACAATTAATAATTCATTCATAAATGTATCGTATGATTTAATAATGTAGTATTATAATTTAATGAATAAAAATTTAATTTATGATGTATGTATGTATTTAAAAAAAATGAATTGCTGTGCCCTTGCAGAGCATTATCATTGGATGTATATTATTGTAAGTTTAATGTAACCTACAATATGCAATAAAAAAAAATAAGTTCCTGTTTTTCCTCCTATGAACATAAATAGGTGATGTTTTATTTTAGATCCTAAAGCCCAATTTTTAGTAAGATCTTACGTAACTATTTTGGCTAATAGAAGTACCTATACACGGAAGAACCCTATGGTTTCAAGGCACCTGATGAAGTGCTTAATAACGGGGCAACTTTCTTTTATTTAGGGCTGTGCAGCAGATATACTGCTTTTCTCCCTATTATAATGAGTAAAGTATTAAACCTGTCAATGCTTGACTCGGCGAACATTCCAGTGCCGTGGCAGCCTTAATATTAATATCCTAAAGGCATTTAGAAAAAATACGAACAATTAACAAAACTAAATAGCTATCTACTTCACGGAGATAACTGGTATTGGTACTTGTATATTTAAGAAAAAAAAACACATCATAAAGAATGCTTGTAATTCCACATCATCATCGATCGTAATTCCAACAATGTAACAATAATTATGAAGGAAATGCCTCAAAACTAACCTTTATAAAACGGCTTGCCTATTGAGGTTTACTATACGCTCCATAGCGACATGTTCACAAATTCAAGCTAAAAAATTAAACTAAGATGCTGTGGCTGTTGCAATCAATAATCATTGTTTCTTTATACATTTAGATTGGAGACGAGACAAATACTCACGGTGTGCCTTCTGATTGTGAGAGCTCACGCTTACTCTGCGTGCCTAATCTTGCAGCAGTTATCGCAATATCATTGTCTGCCGAATTGTTTCTCGACTTGTCGTCAGTATCTTTGTCGTCTTGCGTAACGGCTTTAGTGAATTTGTGTTCATTTTCCGTTGTGGTTTCGACATTTTCCGAAACTGTTGCAGCAGCCTCTATAGGCACGTTTGCCGCTAATACTGCCTTTACTTCTCCGTTTTGCATGCAGTCCCGAGCAGGCGCTTCTGAATCCTTCTCTATACATTGTAACGGAGCTTTTATCTTAAATGATACTGTTCTTCTAAATGACATCACGTATATGATTTATTTACTTTAAGAAACTCCCCTACTCGTATATTGCACTTGGTCGAATAATGGAGATGTAATTAATTCATATTATCATTATTTCTATTGACTTACGTTTGCGGTCAAATGTACACATACGTGTGAATAACACAAAATCTCACGAATGTATGAAGCATTGTAAAACCTCACAACAAAAATAAATCAGACGCACCAAGAGTCACCGACATCACGTTATCAGGTGCGGATGCAATGTTATCGGTGGGCCTAAATATTAATTGACCCAAACATAATTGGTGTCTTCGCTACGCGATACACTTTAATTGATAGTAGCGGAGATTTCGAAGTGATTTAACGTTGATTGTTGAAGCGCACATACCTCTTATCGTGTAGACGCGATCGTTGCGAAGGTACACAAATGACTGAATCAGTGAGACCACGACGTCGCTCGTCGGACAACCTAGGATTTTCCACCTTGCGGTTCTTCACACCTTTGTTTTTGTTCCACGGAAGCAGGTTCATGGTTCACACATTCACGGCTCTTTATCTCCACGCTTTTATATCAAATTAATACCTTATCTACACTAACTAACGTAAGACATGCGTCTCACGCTCGGCCGATTCGACGTATATACTGTCATTCTTATTAAAATTGGATCGTAGCGTAATCGCATAAATTACCATTAATGTTACAGAATGCATTTGGTTAAAATGGAAAAATAATGACCGTTGTAGGAAATAGTTTGTCACTTCATGCGTACATGAGTCTATGAGAGTACATCCCATTAGGTTTAGATATATGATCATACTGTGGTTTAGTTGGGAAATCGGTAAGCATCTCACTGATCGATGCGCGATCTATCATCATATCACAAAGTGTATTTTAATGATACATACACAGCGCATATTTCAAAAGTATAGCGATGTAATAATGGCTCTTCTGGGCAAGCAATCCAATAACCTAAAAGTATATAGCGGCAAATAAAAAGACAATAATTTTAGAATAACTCTGATTGTGAATATGATTCTGCAAGGTCGGCAACGCACCCGCAAGCCCTCTAGTGTTGCAACCACCACTTACCATCATGTGGCTCGCCTGCTCGTCTGCCATGTATAATATACTATAAAAAAATATATATTCAAACCTAATTTAAGTTTGCTTTTTTTTAAATATTAAATTACATATTTAGGCATGCAAACTAATAAATAGATTATATAGGTATCTATACTCAGATACTGAGTTGAGTAAAATGCATTGATAGAGAAGTATTGAACAGGTAAATGACAAATCACTAATTAAATATTGACTTTTGTGAGACTGGACACGTAATACTGGAATACACGTTTGATTCATATTTTAATATTTACCGAAATATGCAAAGACAATGTTGATTCTAAACAAAACATACTTATTTGAAGTAAAGTTAGCTATAGTTGACAAACTTAATTTTGTGTCTACATAAATGTCATAACTATTTACTTATGTATTAGATAATTTACAAAATATGTATATTGCATATTTGTAAAAGGTATACCTGCCTACTTGTAGATACCTACCTATTATATGTAACAATAAATATACACATACCTAAATTTATTGTAACATATGTCTTATTGCATATATTACAATACATTTTATATATATGTATTAAAGTTATATGTTTATACATACGGATCTTTAAAACCCGTTTTTAACGGCAAATACAGTTACAATACATTTATTGAAACAACAAAATTAACAAGTTACTGACTGCAAAGTTTACGAAAAGACGTATACTGAGTAATTAATAAATTTGACGACAGTAAATACCTTCAAATTTTCTACTCAATGGATATAATAATAAAAAGATTCTAGCAACATATAATGGCTAAGTTTAGTTTCTCAGACGTTAAATCTGATTGTCATTATCATAAATCAGAGTATTTGACCTCATCAATGGACTCTTGAACTGTATTCGTATTTATTCCAATTACAAGCGGAAGTAGCGGCAATCCGTGGAAAAACAAATGTCATAGACAAACGCAAAGTGAGTATTGAATTCCGTTGTTTTTTTTAAGAATATCATTGATTTGTGGTATTGGAGACATGCTAAATTAAATTAATTGCAATCGTAATATTTAATTAAAATTTAAAAGAGTTGGATACTTTATTTATTTATAAAACTTATTACTTCCTAGTATAAAGTTCGATTTAATACAAGTTGAAAAGCTTACCATGGCACGAACATTGTTGACGTCGCGCGGCGTGGTGCGACCACTTATGGCAGTGAACTGATTCGTACTTGCAACTGAATGTTATCCGTCATTGGAGGAGGACTTTGTCATTATTACAGTAAGCTTCAATTTCGCTAAGCACAAACTTGTTATAGTTCAAGCATTGGCATTGAAACGAGCGAAAGAAACCTGCAAACATCTTTTTAGTTTCTTTAACTATTGATCAAGGCCATATTATTTCGACATAAAATACCTGTTTTTGAGTTTACTATAGGTACTCGTAAATACACTTTTTGGAGCACACATAGGTCAGTTATATGTATGCTTAATAAACGCGTTATTGATGGTTATAGGTCATTTATTATATAGGTATACATCTACTAGTATTTTTAGAACTACTATACGGATTACGACAAAAACCTTTTGAAACAATAAACTATCAGAGAGATGGTTTTATAAGACTAGGTAATTAGAAATATTTATTTATTCCGTCCCTGTCCACTTAAAAGTAATAAGTAAATTATACTTATCCTATTCGCTAATACATTTAATCTATACTAGCGACCCGCCCTCGCTTCGCTTCGGTTTAAAGTTTTTTTTTTCAAAATTTCAAAGTATATTATAGCCTATATTAGACACGGATAATGTAGCTTCCGGAGAGCTAATGGAGACCACGTACCGGCAGACGAAGCCGAGGACGTCCATCTGCTAGATGGACAGACGACCTCATAAAGGTTGCGGGCACCCGCTGGATGCAGGTCGCTGCCGATAGGTCTAAATGGCGGACAATGGGGCAGGCCTATGTCCAGCAGTGGACGTCCAAGGGCTGAAATGATGATGATGATGATGAATGTAGCTTCCTATTTGTGAAATAATTTTTGAAATCGGTTCAGAAGTTCCAGAGATTACCCCCAACATACTCACAAACAAACACACAATATTACCTCTTTATATATATATATAGATTTCACTAGCAGGGATACTGAAAGTGCCCGATGACATGCTGACAGTGTTAAATAGGTCATAACGGTCTAAAGTTTTATTTAATAGCTAAACTAATCTACTTATAAATTCTCGTTAAATAAGCCTAATAAGCCTATCTAATAAGCCACGAACATGCGTCAATTTTGCTTGTGGATAAATATCCGTATATGTGAATAGTATTTTTCGCAACAATTTATTTAAAGGTATATTGTGCAGGATTTGTGGTCTCTTTTTACGCATATGGACTCTCACTACTACAAGCAATGCTCGTGAGTTGTAAGAACTATGTCTTCTCTAGCATTAATATTTAGAACTGACCTTTTCAAAACTGCCTGTAATAAACTTATAAGTATTAAGACATTCGCTTGTGGTTACAGTTCGTTTTAATCTTAAACAAACCTATAAGGTCGCTCATGTCCTGTCGACCTTCGTAAGCTTTCCACATAAACACATCCGCTCTGGGAAAAAATGGACAGTAAACATTTACACCTAGCTGCAGATATATTTACATTTGTTCATAGAGTTTGTATCTCTTGCATTTGAATCAGTTAATACAAAAGTAATAATATAAACGTTCTAATAATATAAACGCTTTAACAAGCAGACCAAATTAACAGGATAGTGAATGTAGAACAAGGTATTGAAATCTGAAGTTTAAAGTATGCGGTTTTATTTAATTTCGCGATAATCTCAGATGAGTAAATATGGATAGGTCAGTAACATTATGAGAGTCAAGATCGTAGGGCGTTCGGTTTAAGTAACTGTCACGGTCACGCATACATCAACAAATCTGTAATGACGGGGACAAAAAACTAAGTATTTCAAAGTGAGATTTATTTGAAGTACAATGAAACTATCAGAGATGAATACCTCTAATGATACAATGATTTCATTTGAATACTTCAAATGAAACTATCAGAGATGTATCTGTTTTCCATTAAAGGGATATAAAGAAGCTAGCAGGAAAACAAACAAGATTTTATTATGCGAGACACATTGCCTATCTTAGAGGTTGCGTATGTAACCTATTTCAAGTACATTACCTAGATGACTTGTATGCTAACCTTTTATTAACGAAAAGTGACGAATAATGAGGATCTACTTGTCATATGTAAAATGAGGAAATCGAGACCAATGTCGTGTAAATACCGATTAACGTTAACATTTATCAGAGAGTTCAGAGACATTTAAGATGTCAGAATGGCTCACGGATTTATCTTATTAAATTAAGGAACATAAACGCCTTTTGGAGCATGAGAAAATTTACCTGAAAATTGCCTGTTAGGTACAAGTTTACACAATTGTTTATGGAAGTGTAGAATCCTCATGTAGGTACCCCACAGTGTGCAATTAATCATAATATATAGAATAGAAACTAGTTTTTTTTTATAGAGAAGAGGGCGGACGAGCAAGCGGTCCCACGTGATGGTAAGTGTTACCGCCGCCCATGGACACCTGCAACACCAGGGGGTATGCGGGCGCGCCGCCGAACTTGCAAAATCCTATAAATACTATAGTTTCATAAATCTAACCGTGTAGTTTCAGTAAATGAGAAAAAACTGATATAAAGTTGAAGGAAGCCTATTACTGGGCAACTGATTGAAGAAAGCTACTGAAATGCAATTTAGTTTAAATTTCAAACCCAGTTTTATTATATTTTTATAAAATTTATTTTGTTGCGTTTCTAAGACCCGTGATAAAGAAAAGCGCCTCTAATTAATAAATAATAACTAATCACAGCAATTAAACAACTTTAACGGTTTAAATCGCGTATATTTGACATTATTTATATCCCGACGTTTCGAACACTTTGCAGTGGACGTGGTCACGGGGTGACTAATTGATTTTATTTGTCACTTGAGTTATTAAGAAATTATTTGGACTACCGTCTGAAATTTTTTGAACTACCGTCTGGATTTTTTAATCATAACATTCCCTATGCACGCAGTATTCACATGTTAGCTATGTGTTCTTGAAGAACAGACGCTCGACCAAGTCTGCAGTTTGTGAACATGCTCTGGACAAACCCAACCATTACATTCGATTTGATAATCCACAAATCCTCGCTAGAGAGACCCGATTCATGCCAAGAATGTTACGCGAGGCTATTGAAATCAAGAAACACCCAAATTTCAATAGAGAAGATGGTTGGCAAGTACCACCGGCTTGGGATCCAGTCATTAAATTAATTAAATCCCAAGGCCAACGCAATACTGCAAGACCTCTGGACACCGTGAGTGAATACTGCGTGCATAGGGAACGTTATGATTAAAAAATCCAGACGGTAGTTCAAAAAATTTCAGACGGTAGTCCAAATAATTTCTTAATAACTCAAGTGACAAATAAAATCAATTAGTCACCCCGTGACCACGTCCACTGCAAAGTGTTCGAAACGTCGGGATATAAATAATGTCAAATATACGCGATTTAAACCGTTAAAGTTGTTTAATTGCTATGTACAGTAATCGCGAAAACCTAAGAAAATATTAATAACTAATCACTTTTAAATTTAATTATTTCATGCGGTTTTTTAAACATCCGGGCGGTTACACTAGGCAGTTGATAATAATTATTTGAGCGATAACGTGATTGAATGCGCAGTTAGAAAAATAGTTCGACGTTCGACTTTTACCGAACGCCGAGAACTGGCGTTCGGTAAAAGTCGAACGTCATTTTGGTTGAAAAGTCATTGATACCCAGAAATGATTCAGCTTGATTAGGTTAGAAGCTAAGTTCCGTTACGCTTCGCGATCGCGTCGTGACTTTTTTAAACAATGCCAAAATCCTTCCTACCCAGAAGCAATTTGTTCGAGATAAATTCATATGCTATTTATTACACATGTTAAATTTAAATGCTATTTACATGTTAAAATTTACACAAAAAATATACTATTAATTGATGGCCAGAGGAAAAAGTTATCTGTCCGCTACTTCGTTTGCTTTGAAGTCGGAAAGTCGTTTTAACCATATTATGTTACAACATATATTCAAAACATTGAACCAACTATGATAAAAATACATTAAAATCTCTCGGATCGCTAATGCATGTACATGAAAATTGTAAGAAAGTCGACCTAGTAGTTGTCAAGATTAGAGATAACAAACGACCTAATACGAAAAAATACAATTTTCCAAATAACCTGTTTTATTGGACATATGCGAACGTTCCACTTAAACATATGAAAATCCTGACATAAGTGAAAATAATTACGATGACCAAAACGATCTTTAAAAAGTAGGTCTCAATGACCTAAATAACATCGCCCAAGCAAAGGTATTTCATTCTATACGTTAAAATGAGAATTGAGGCCCAAAGACAATAAAAAAGCGATAACTTCTTGCTCTGTGATGCAACTATTCATTATATCTATAATATCTTAACATTGAACTTTGAACATATTTTGTCATAAGTATATATAAATAGCAGTAACATATGATATAACGTAACGTAATTATATTATTGGCTCCTATCTAGCATTACAAATAAATACAAAGTCCTTTGCAGCTCAATATCTACTTATTCAATAGGTGGCTAGGTGTCGTCAACTGGAAGTACTTACAACGTTGTAGAACCATATTGACTTGTTGACGAATGTAAGAAAAATCGATTTCAGAACACCTTTTTTTAGGTATATTGATCCTGGATCAATATACCACCTGCTGGATCCATTTGACTTCGTCCAAACGGCGTGCTATCCAATTTGTCGACGATCCCACTTTCGCAGGTGGGTTACAATCCAAAAACATATTGCGTCTCTCTGCGTTTTCTATCGCCTGTATAATTATTATCGCATCTCTCATCGTCTTGTAGTTCACCTAAGTACCTACTTCCTTGACAAAGACCCGAAAGTTATGAAATGAACTGTCCGTTAAGGATTTCCGCTACACTACGACATATCTATGTCGCAGCGTAGTGATTCACAGCTCTTCAAGATAGCTGTGAAAAGGATTCTATAAGGTCGGTAGTGCACACGCAAGCCTTCTGGTGTCGCAGGTGTCCATGGACGGCGGTGACCATTTATCATCACGTGGCCCACATGCTCGTATGCCACCTCTTTTATAAAAATATGTATTGATGCGAAAGCTCTGTTGAATATTTTTTACCTCCTTATTTACAATGTGAGGATATCTAAAGAGTTCTACGTTAATCTTTTAAATAAGTATTTACATTTATGACTCAATATTTAAATTTAGTGGTTACCTGTTGCACTCTACTACGCGGTATCATCTTATTTACATTGTATACGTAAATACAATATTTCTCAGAATGTTAACTATGTTAAATTAACATTGGTCCGCGGCTTCCCTCGCTAGGAATTCGAATTCCAGATCTCTTAGTCAATGTATCTAAATAGATAGAACTATATGCGGACGTCCAAGCAAAAAGGGTCTCGATAGGCACCGAGATGTGAGTAGATTTGGAAACTAAAATAGATGACCGACCACAAACGGAAACGATGGGTTAGATAAAGATTATTCAGAGAATAAGAATCCAAATTTCAAAATCAAAAAAAAAATGTTTGATCTAAAAAAAACACAGTTCCACTTAACCTATATAGGATGTTATATAGTTATAGTTATATAGGATGTGATTTATTACGGAAATTTAACATATTTCTCACAAATTTACTCATGAGTTAGTAGTAGTTGTCATAATGTTTAGCATGAACTATAAATCGAACATAATTTTCTTAAAAATAAATTAGGCATATTGACCGCTGGCTTGTGGTAGCAGCTTTTTCATGCACGTGCGTGAGGAGTGAGGAGCACCACGTCCAGCAGTGGACAATAAAAAAAAAACTCGTTACGGTTACAGCAAGGTGCACGGCATACTGGCAGCAGGACACAGTATGTTGTATCTCATATTAAGGGCTGCCTCACACTCCACGGAACCAGGGACATCCCATTAATGCTTCACCTACGAGTACATACACTTATAAGTAATAAATGGGTTTTAAACGCGTATGTTTACCCGTTTAATAGATAAATATGTGAGAAAAGCGCTTAAAACTATTATATCAGCTATCGAATCAAATCATTTATTTGCAATACGAGTAGTAACAGATGGTTCAGAATGGTACAACAGCTCCCTCACATGCCAGAATTGGGATGCGGAAATAAATATAAAATTATTCTAGAATATTAGTCAATTAAATATATTATCAACACATTTAAAACTTATTCCCTTAAAAGAAATAATATGTCAGTTTTACAATCAATTAAGTAAATTAAATTAAATTTAAGGTAAATATTAAATAAATTTCTTATTCTAATTATAATTTATACCTGGCAGTTCATTTAATCATATAACAAAACAATTCAACATTTTTTTCATTTTTGGCAACTATTCAATTAGCGGACCAATAAATCAAACCAATAAAACAAAATAAAGACAATACAAAAAGCATCGCTAAAAAGCTCTTGTCAGTTTGTTTGTTTGTTGTTTGTCAGTTAGAATAAGTCCTGTCAACTAGGATTTAAAAAAAAATAATGTTGAATTTCTTAATGTTGGTAATATTACGTAATGCAATGAGTAATTTATTATATATTTCAGGAGCCATGCAGAAAAAACTTTTATTTAAAAGTGCTGGTTTGAGGTCAGCGAAGATAGTATCACGATTGCGACTCGTCTAACCCCTGGAATTGAGCTTGCCCTCTTTGCGGATGGCACCGCCCTCTACGCCTCAGATAGGAAGCTACGAAATCTATCTCTACGCCTCCAACGCGCAGATTCGCCCTAGACGAATAGTTTGTGAGGTGGAGGATAGAGGTCAACCCGGAGAAAAGTGCAGCTTCCCTTTTCCCTTGGATGGCACTCGTAGCCCTAGGCCCCGTCTCTCCCCAGTACGCATATCCCTTTGCGGTCAAACGATCCTTTGGGTTAGAAAGACCAAATATCTTGGAGTCACTCTAACTAGAACATCGACTGACCTTCCGATAACACATAAAAACAGTCCGGAACCGAGCCGCCTTTGTTCTTGATCGCCTCAACCCCCCCATAGACGGAAGAAGTAAAATGCCCCTTAGAAATAAGGTGACATTGTACAAAACCTACGTACGTCCCATAATTACCTTCGCCAGCGTTGTCTTTGCACACGCAGCCCCCTACAATATTAAAATACAACATTAAAAATCTCCAAAATAGATTCGTGCGTAAGGCCGTGGGCTGCCCCACGGTACACAAGCAATGTCTACCTCCACAAGGACGTGGAACTTCCCTCCATCGTCAAATACGTGAAAGACTCCACTCGACGCTACTGCGATGGAGTCCTTCACCATCCCAACCCCCTAGTAGTAGACAGCCTAACCTATGTCCCCGACAGGAACGCCCCTCCCCATTACTGTCGTCGTCCACGGCACGTCCTAGACGTCCCAATTACTGTTGACAATGCGGTTCTTACCCTACACTCACACACTACACATGTACACCTGGACACATGTACACCTGGACACATGGAGACGAGGACGTACCCCTCGCTACACCGTCAACACATAGCGGCCTTCAGCCAACACTTTTACCAGGTATCGGCACGTGTCTGGGCGGATCTCACCGACTCGCGATCGCGCGGTAGGCTCCCAAAGCAACTCCCTAAGCACTACATGTCCGGTGACTCTTGACAGGCCGCAAGAATTTAGCCATACCGAAAAAGAAAATGAGAATCGTTTGTCATTCCGGGCTGATGTTGGCATGTATCGCGGATGTCTATGGATGACAGTATCCACTTACCATCAGATGAACTGTATGCTCGTCTGCCGACTTTTTGCCTTTTTTTTCTATAAATAAAAAGAAAGTAAAAAGATGCAGATTCCTTTTTATAAATATATTGTATATGTTTCGTAATATGTTTATAGAGGAGAGAGTCAGTAATTTGAGTTTCCTGAATAATGGTTTACAGTTATCAGCACGACCTAAGTAAGCTAATGTTCTAACACATCTTTTTTAGGCCTTAAATATAAATAAAAAAATCACACGTGATTAAAATAATATGTCTACGTTTTGAATTTGACAGCCTCTATATCTCTCTTATAGGCGGCGCGATCGTGGTGTCGAGCGTTGCGCTCGAGTCGCGAAAATGTCAAACATTCGCTGCCTAAATATTTGTCCTGCATGAACAATGCGTATAATAGCAGGACAAAGCCTTTTTTTTAAACATAAGACGTAAACTTTCATAAGAGGAAGCTACTGTCCAAATTTCATATATCAAGCTTCAGTAGTTTCAGCTCCGCGTTGATGAGTCAGACGTCAGTCAGTTCTCTTTATTACTCTCTTTAGATTTATCTTTAGGTACCTCTATTATGTATTACCATAATTAATATTATTGAAATGCACGAACAGATTTAATGTTTTCCTATAACAATGTGAATGAATAACGAGATTACTTTCAATGTGTTCTCCTGTAAGTATAGGAGCATTATAAATTAGATTTAAGCATATTACCGAATACAAGCTTGATGTATCCTTTATTTGGAGATCATTTTGTAAATAAATAAATATTAGATTGAATAAGTTAATATTTAACATTATTTCTAAAAAGTTAATATTAGAGCAGTAACTGTAGATTATCGTTCGTGAGATTGTGTAAGTATTCAAATCCCGGAGCGTACCACTACTTAAGTTTCTACTTGCCTAAGTATATTTTTTTTAAATTACCACTTGCTTGGCTGTGAAGGTAAACAATGTAAGGAAACTCGCATACTGAAAAATTAAAGAAAAAAATCTGAGGCACGTATCAATCCGTACTTAGTACTTAGAGTTGAATTAAAGGAAGGTAAAATAAATGTCTTTGTCCAGCTTTATTAGCAATTTGATTCTTACTTAGGTATATCTATTTTAATTACTTATATTTGATAACGCATACATTGTGGTGTCTCAAAACCACCAATTATATTTAATGAAATGAAGAGATATGCAAGAAATGCGAATTTTTTCTTATACTGCTCGGTCTCCCCTATACCGAAACTACTTATAAAGATAACTAATCACTGTAATCAGTCAGAAAGTTCCATATAAACCCATCTAGAACTTATCTGGAAAGAGAGTGCCTTCTATTTAGTCGCTGAAAAACGGTTTACTTGTAATTTAAAATATTTATTTTAAGAAATTGTGTGCATTGGGTATCTTTGCGTAGGTATGTACCCTAGGACTAAAGTACGTTGAATAGAATAGATCAGCAATAGAATTCTGCTCTCCCAAGAGCAAAAAGCTAAGTGACATTTTTAATGAAAGGTATAGTATAACATTATATTCAAAAATTAAAAATATATATGAGAATAAATAATATTTTTTTCTGTCATCCAAAACTACAAGTTGATTTAAACTACTTAGCTTGCTTTTAAATTAATGAAAATGTTATAACTTTTCTCAAGTCATCAAAATACACTTGTGCCTTTTTTTTCTAAGGAGGGCAGAATTTCGTACGAATTTCGAGTAGAGTGGTCTGCGGTTACCTCTAGATCTCTCGCCTTCGACGCACAAGTGAGGTTAGAGACTGACGACAAATAACAGTAATTACAAGGTAGTTTTGCATGTAACCAGTCACGTTGAGCATTAAATTAAATCTAATTGGAATTGACCCGTGCCCTTGGCGGGTCTTGATACACTTTCGACCTATTTTAACCTACATCTGTATTTAAATTAGGTGTTTTCATATAACATTACTTGTAGTGTGTAGCTTGTAACATTGTCAAGGGTTATACCAGAAACTTATAGGTATCTACCAGTGAGATATACCAGAGCCCATTGCCGTCCTATTCCCTCGTATCTCGTGAAATAAAAAGTATAATGGTATAAAAGTAGGTAACTCCTTATTCCCAATATAGGTACTGTTGACTCCTCATCACCACAAGATTGCGTACGTGTAGGTGGATGACAAAAACCTCTCGTCCCGTTATACTGCTTATTCCTCTTTATCCAAATCCATTGCTTAAATCTTCAAAGGTAGGCAGCGCATTCAGGGGCGTGCCGACGTTTGTCACGACACACTTACCTACCACTCTGTGGACTGACTGCTCGTCTGTCACCTTCTTACTATATTAAAAATACTGCTGAAAAAATGTACCGTGTACACGTTTCGCAACGGAATGAATTTTGCCTGAAGCAGTCTCCTAGTGGCAAATCGATATCGAACCTAGTCGATAGATGGGTTAAGGGAAGTTTCGCTGTAATTGGGCCTTTGTTACACTCTTTGCTTTACTTCGATCCTCGTCGCGAGCTTCATGCTCCGCCTTGCAAAAATCCACTAGGGGTGCGGACAGTGTGGGACATGGTTTGAACATCTACAAACTTTTTACAAATTGTTATACTTTGTTCATCCTGCTACAAACATACAAACATCATCAAATTGAATTTTTTTTACTCAACAATATGTTTACTTCCAGATTCCTTCTGTCAAAAAAAAATCTAGTAGACAAGCTGTAACTAAACTTTGAAAGCTTCAGTTTTGAAGCTTAAAACCTTGGATTGAACTCATGATTCTGAGGTAACTGACATTATATAACATTATGTTGACATTTTTTTGCTTTTTTGCCAAATATCAATTTTTAGGCTTTGTATTTAGCACATTTGGTAACTCAAAAAAAGAAAAGAACTTTATGGCTAAAATAGATTCATTAAATTTTCACGTCAATGTGTCCGAATCACGAACACACAGATCACGGGTTTTCAGGTTTCGGGAAAAGTTCTGTTACATCCTGTATAGTATGGTCGAACCATTAATATTGTCACCATTAGTCGATATTGAATCATTACTGAATATTAGTCTATAACGTCCAACTATGAAACACTAGCCTCCCCTGGTAATGATGAGGTTTCGGGCCATAATCTACCACGCGAGCCCACTGCGGATACACACGCGCCTGATATTAGTTTTTATTGACATCCACGGGGGTTTCTTCGAGATGATTTTTTGCGCCGCAGAGCTTAATAAATCGTACTTGGTATTGAAATTTAGTGGTACAGGCCAGGATTTGAACACACGGACCTTACGAATAAATTGAGAAAAACTAGTTAGCTATCACCGCTTTACAACTGAAATTCCACATGACTATTATACGTAGTGTTGGTAAAGCGTAAGCACAGGCAAGTTTTACACATGGTAGCCATTTTACTTCATATTAAAAGGACCATTCGCAACAGCGTAAATAGCTGGTTATTTGATTCCATCACATGTTTTAGGTAATTATTTCCTACGAACATTAAAATATTCTCGGAGTAAAGTTAAAATTTATATTACAATTGCGATAGAAATCAAAGAAATCCTCGATCAATATAAATTTTTTCACTTCTATATTTTCAACGTGCATACCACCAGTACTTTATTAGGTACCTATTCAAGAATTTTAAATTAATTCTTCATTTTATAATTTAATTTTTACTTTTTACCAACGACTAACGCATGTTCAGTGTTCTAAGCGCTCACTATATGTTGCTGGCTTAAGATATAAATATAATAATAACCGCTAGTAGCTTCAGTTTTGTCTTTAGTGATTTGGCTTGACGTTAGGGAATTCAGAGGTTCAATTCACGAGTTTTACAAAATCGAGTTAGAATGTTTGAGATTATTTCTAATAAACAATTACTCCTTCTTAGTAATATAAATAAAATAAAGGCTTTTATTCCAATGCACTTTCATATATTTACATTTATGCATATCAATGGGACCATTGGGATGTGCTATCTCGTCCAGGTTTTGAATATTTCCATTAAAAATTGTCTGATTACATAATAACAAGAAATATGTACCCTATATAAATACGTAAGACCATTGTAATTGCTTATAAACCCATTGTGAGCAATTACAATGGGACTATTACGACAATGGTGTTAGAGGATGTAATCGCGACTGAGAGCCTGTTACAATGTAAAATAGGAGCTAACATAAACAAAAGATTTGTAATTAAAAAACGAACATTTATTAAAAACTTATGAATACAGATACATATTGTAATTAGCTAAGAATACAGAATATAAGTTAGCAATACTAACTAAAATACTGGACGATTACCTCCATCAAAATGGATCAGAATTTTGTGCAAGTCTATACAGTACCTATTTTACAATAATTAGTGTACATCCATCTCAATTTTTTTATGTAATAATGTTAACAATTTAATGCGGCAAAATATGTATGACTCTGGCTTAAATATCACCATTGGAAGTGCATTATAAGGCTAAGTTCACATGACCGCGCCGTAAAATTCACAAACATCTGTCAAAATCCGTGCACATGCGTGGTGGAATAATTAGAATATTAAAGCCACCGACGGTTATAGTTATGGTAATGAGGAATAATGTGGTGTAATTGGTTGACCATAAAATACAACCACAACAGATTTAAGAGTTTGTTTAGGGTATATGGAAAGGATTGCATGTGGTGTGGTAAGTATACCACATGTCATCCGCTGATAAGTCAGAGCCAGTTATCATATACCATTAGGTTGAGGCACCTACCTTCAGGCATGTAGTAAAGTCACTTAACAAAGTGTAGACATTTAATTCCTAAATTTATAATGGTTTTGGGGTATTTTGAATTTCTCTATTTATTCATAAAGTTTATGATAACTAGAGACGTCGATGTTATAAAATCTGCCGTATTGTGGATTCATCACTAAAGGAATATAATTAATTATTCCACAGAACATGCGTAAACTAATATTTGCGGAGAATGTTTGTAAACTTCTCTACAATGTGGCAGAAGAATAATTCCTATTATAATTTTGTTCATGGTCATTTGAATACTCCGCAAAAAATTACATAGGTATGTTTGTTTCATGAGATTTTACCTGCAGATGAATGAGATAGTATAAAAGACTATTTTGAACACATGTTATAACAGTCAGTTGTTTTTTGGTATTATAATTTCTTGATCTAATTAAACTACATATATTATGTAGAAAAGTACAATCTTGTAACCTTATTGGCAATGTAACAGATGAAGTTAAGAATAATCAGGTTCCACCTAAAGCGGGCTGGACATGGTTTAATTAAAATTTTAGAAAATTATTCTCTAATTATTATTTTTATTCTAGTTTTTCTTTTATACATTTTTCTATATGAAACTTTATAATTTAAAGATAAATAAAAATGCATGTAAATAATATTATATTAAATGCCTTACTTATTAAATTACTTACTTAAACTACTACCTTAATAATTAAATGGTGGTTATTGTACTAAACTTTGAACTAATAATAAAATTATTGACAGTATAAATAGTCGTACAAAGATTTGCATAATGTTATCCCTAATTATGAATGACTCACAAGATAAATTAATTAGGTTATCCAGGTTATCAAATTTCAAGCAAATAATAACAAATAATTTTTAAATATGTATGTCCTTTTATTGTAATGCACACTGACGCTATCGTTTTATAACACCCTATCAGATGATAGAAACAATGCCTTATTTATGACAACGCTTAAAAAAAATCTTGACTTCTAAAATCATACTTACCAAATATCCCATATTTAAGTCCTTATGGCTACTCACTTGCTAAGTGAAATGCCTCGCAATTTTGAATTATAAATAACTATGTTAAACAAAATTTTTGTAATACACTATTCCACTTTAACAGTGTATTTCAATGTTATAGTTACATAAATCTCATAATTCAAAATAAAACAAGACAGTTTTGAGCTGTTAATTGCCTCGATGGGAACATGGGAACTTGAACTTATTTTTAAAAGTTCATTATCTTATACACCCTGTACAGTTTGAATTAATTGAATAGCTATTCCTTTAATTGAATAGCTTGAATATTGAATAGCTAGTATTAAATATTTTGGAGATCATAACTTTTTTTTTTCAGAATGGCTAAATTCTTGTTGCCTTTAAGTGTCACCAGACAGTCATAATTTTGAAAACATCATCATTTTGTAAGGTATTGAAAAATGATGTTATTAATGTAAAAAATATATGTGAACAAATCTTAAAGCTAAGGGAATGTCATAATGGATAGAAATGCAATTAACATCCTATATAAGGTACAAAAACAATGAAATATAATCTAGAAAAAAGTTGTATTAGATATGTAAACACTTAATCAATGAATCTTAACAATTTCTTATTCATAGAAATGCTCACTTACTGAACATCAGTCTTTTGATTATAAAATTTTTGTTAGTGAACACCTTTAAAATTTGTGTATGGTCATGCATTAATTGTGTCACATTTTAGTAGTAGCTTCCAGTGAGCGCAGAAGTGGTGCGCGGGCCATATACTAGAAACGATCTTTGGAGGCATGCAGGTCTGGGTTGGTGAGGTATTGCAGCTCCTGCAGTTCCTGGAATTTCTCATGATCACGAATATGTGCATAGTTGGCTGATAAACACATCAAATAGTGTACTAAACTTAAAATTACAAGAATGCATGAAACCATTGCTAAAATAAACATAAATTCTGCCTTTTCTACATAATCTTTGCAGAACAATTTTACTTTGTGCGCTTCGCATATTCTCATGTCCTCTTGTTTCACATTTGATGGGAACATGAAGTCGAATTGTGTAAAATCAATACACGTTGATAAGTCGATGTTTCTCGGTTTCGAACAGAGCTTCCAGAAAATCGTAAACAAGAATGTCGTTATAACTAGAAAGCCCAGTAATAGAATCCATGTAAACGTCAGAATATATGTGATAATCATAAAGATAGCGCATGATATCCGCCCTCCGACCCGTGCTCGCCATGCTCTGTATACTTTCTGTCTGGTAGCACCTGTTGTCAAACAACCCAAACACAACAGCATAAAACCGAGTGCCGCCATACACGCACTGCCAACGATGAATATCATTTGTAGAGCTTCGATCCATATGAGGCGAAAGTGGAATACTTCATCAAACATAAGTATTGACAATGCTGAACCTCGATACATAGTGCCACAGAATACTCCCACGCCCAAACAGCACATAATGGTAGCTATGAGGGTTGCATGAGGCACCCTTGTTAGGCAAGCTTGACATGCATCGCCCATTTTGTTTGCCAATCACTTTTTTAAACACTTCAAGTTTTTGTTAATACCAATTTGTCTCACTTTTTAACTAAGAAAGAAAATACAAATTAGTCACCAACGAAAATTATCAACAGAAGGGAAAGTAGAGTCCTTTTCATGAAAGAAGTCCCCCAGACGCAGCGCTGTACTCGCGTGACATAATGTTGCCATTTATGAGTAAAAAATTTACCTATTTTACATTTAGCATATGTAATTTATCAAATAATACTATTTCCTGCATACTTCGATGAAACAATATAAGCTCTTAAATTGTATTAAGAAATAAATACATTTTAGATGGGCTGTAATTTCATTACTCAAGCCCATACTATAACAATAGTTCAGATTAGTGAATCATGTATATTTCTGATAAGTCAAAAGTATATTTGGGCATTTTTATCAAAATGTCTACCAACCCACTCATGGGATGACCCATGTAATAAGTCCAAATAACTAACGTTATTATGACTGTAAGTGTCGTGTTATTATTAAATAGTTTCAAATGACTAAAGTTTCGTTTTTTACTATGTTGTTAGGTGCGAAACTTAAAACAATAATAAGTCATAATAACGTTAGTTATTTGGACTTATTGCATGGGTCATCCCATGAGTGGGTTGGTAGACATTTTGATAAAAATGCCCATTTACCTATATTTCTGTTATGTAAAAAGTATATTTTTATTTACTTATATAAGCGGTGTTCTACCTACTTACATGTAAAAGATGAGAAAATAGGGTAAAGAAAAGCATTACAATTTTTTATTCAGAGTTTTATTGAATAATTGTGATCAGCGGCCATAGGAACATCACTGTCTGAAGAGTGGATGGAATCAGAATCAAATTCTGTTTCAGTATCACTAGCCGTAGATATAATTATTCGGTCCATCTCTTCATCCATAAGGCCGTCATTTTTTAAATATTCCTCCTCTAAATGTTCGACATGCGTGCACTGAGCTGTCCAATCTTCCGCCGTAATAGACTCAAAGGCCTCTTCAGTTAATTTTACAATTTCTTTTGGATCTTGTGCCACGTTCTTATCCGCCACCTTTCTTTTTACAAGGCTCCAGATTTTCTCAATCGGGTTGAGGTCGCAATGGTAAGGCGGCAACCTTAATACTTCGTGTCCGTGAGCTGTTAATAATTCATTCAATGCAAATGTCGGTGGACCTTTATTTTGTTTGATTAGCTCAAACAGCACAGCTTTTCTCCAGGTGTCTTCAAAATATATACCCTTTTGCCGGAGCCATTCCTGCATACTACTTTTTATATTTGACATTGTAGGGGCTTTGTTTAATTGAGTGCAATGGTAAGGAGCGTTGTCCATTACCACAAGCGACCTTTCAGATAGATTAGGTATTAGTTTTTCCGTCACCCATTTTAAGAAATTTGCAGAGTTCATGTCATCGTGGTAATCTGAGGACTTTGATTGGGATTTGAACATTAATAATGCACCATTTATGAATCCATCTTTTGTTCCCGCATGAGCGATTATCCAGCGACTCCCCGATGACTCTGAGACGAACATTCCTGGTTCCTCCTCACTCTGCCAACAACTTTTTGTATGATAAGTATTGTGTATATAGGTCTCATCTAAGTATACAACGGGTCGTTTTTCCACAGTGCGATTTATTCGTATTTTATCCAAATATTTTGCACGCCATGCGGTAATGTCGTGACGTTCCATAAGTAGTTTGCGTCTGGATTGACATCGCTTGTACTTGAAACCAATCCTATTTAATATCCTGTGCAATGTTGTGATGCTTCCCTGAAAATTGATGTCTTCTCTCAGAGCTGCCCGTAATTTAGCCAATGTTGGTAATTCTTTATGCACAACGTAAAAACTGTGAATTTTTTGCCGGATAGCGCACAAATCGAACCCGTCTAAGTCGACCTTTTTCGGATGCGGGCGACTCTTCCCCGGGGTGACAATTTTTTTCGAAGTACTCGCCGCTGTTATACCTTCTTTTGTAATTCTTGTTACAGTTTTCTCTGACACACCTGCAATTAAATAATGAACAATTAAAAATAATAGTAACTTTAAGTTTATAATGCTTATGTACTATGTAATATATGTTTTAATTTCAGTTACCTAGTTTCATCACGTTTGGTATTTGTTCAATTTTATCGCAAAAATGAATTTATATCCTAAAAGTCCCATCAATACAGCAAAAAATTATTATATGGCAACTCTAAAAAGTACCTGTTATGGCGGCGACTCTCTTCCGAACATTGTTTAGTGGTATTAAAACACCTTGATTCTTTTGTTCCGCTTCACAGAACTCTTTCACCTTCAATATCATTTCTCGAGCCGAACTTTTTACAACTTTTGGCATTGTAAACAATCTTTAAAATGCACTAAGCTAGTTACAAACTCACAAAAATCTACCACAACAAACGAACTTGATAACATCGACGAACGACAACATGGCCGACCTGTCAAATTTAGTTCCAAAAATCACCGCGGGACTTCTTTCATGAAAAGGACTCTACATCCTGGTATAATCTTAGTTTTTTTTTCTGACGATTTGTAGCCTGGAAACTAGTATTTATTTTCATAGTCCTATTAATAACTAAACAAGGCGCATTGCAGCGCCGTCTTTTCATAAGGTTTCGTATGCACGCCGTGCGCTCTTTTCGTATCCGTGCATTGCACGGGAAAAAGAGTTTTAGGAGGGAATCGTTCATAACCAAAATGCTCTGATAAAATACAAACGGAGTCAAATAAAGAATTTTTTTTTTTTTTATAGAATAGTGGGCGGACGAGCAAGCGGTCCCACGTGATGGTAAGTGTTACCGCCGCCCATGGGCACCTGCAACACCAGGGGGTATGCGGGCGCGCCGCCGACCTTGCAAAATCCTATTCACAGCTCTCTTGAAGAACCCCATATCGTAGCTCAATGGAAAGACCTCTTGAGGCAGTTCGTTCCACAGCCTACGGGTTCGCGGTATAAAATAATTTTTGGACCGAACAGTGCGCGACACCTCCGTATCGAGGAAATGCGGATGGACCGCACTTCTGTGACGGGAGGTGCGGTTGTAGAAACCCGAGGTGGGAATTATATTATACAATTCTTCAGAGCATTCCCCATTGTACAGGTGGTAGAACACACAGAGAGACGCAACGTCTCTCCGAATGCTGAGGGATTCTAAACCGCCCGTGAGAGTGGGATCGTCGACAATACGAACAGCATGTCGTTGGATGGAGTCAAATGGGTCCAATTGGTATTTCGGTGCGCCGGCCCAGAGATGAGAGCAGTACTTCATATGGGGCCTCACCTGATCTTTGTAAAGCATAAGGAGTTGCCCAGGTTTGAAGTACAGCTTCGCTCTGTTCAGCACACCGAGTTTTTTGGAGGCCATTTTGGCCTTATTTTCCAGATGACCCCTAAATTTGACTTTGCTGGAGATGTCGATACCAAGGATCCCGATACTCTCCAAGATCTTAAGAGGTATGCTCTGAAAGCGAGGTGCTACAACAAAGGGGTTTTTTTAGCGGTGAATGCCAGTAAGACTTGCGTCTTACTGGGGTTGAAATCCACTAAGTTGAGAGAACCCCAAATCGAGACTAGATCTAAAGAGTCTTCGATTTCAGATACAAGCCTGGCGCGACTCTCTTCCACTTCGACCCGAGGGATGTTGGCGCGGCCCCTGTACAAGGCCTCTCCAGTATTGTCATCTACATAGCAACGTATGTCACCAATTTGCAACAGGTCGTTGATATGCAGAAGGAACAGAGTTGGAGACAGCACGGAGCCTTGCGGGACGCCAGCGTTAATAGACATGGTGTCGGAGCAGCTACCATCGATAACGACTCTGATGCTCCGTCCAGTCAGGAAACTGGCAACCCATTCGCATAATCCCTCGGGTATCCCGAAAGATGGTAACTTGGAGAGCAGCGATTTGTGCCATACCCGGTCAAAAGCTTTCGCAATGTCTAGGCCTACAGCCAGAGCCTCGCCTCTACTCTCAATGGCGTCAGCCCAGCGGTGTGTTAAATGCGCTAAAAGATCACCAGCGGAGTGATTATGGCGAAATCCATATTGACGGTCGCTAATCAGCTGGTGATCCTCTAGGTATCCAAGGAGCTATGTGTTTATGACACGCTCCCATCACCTTGAAGAGGAGGGAGGTGATCGCTATTGGCCTGTAGTTGGCCGGGTCTGTGCGGTCACCCTTTTTAGGCAAAAGGTGAACATGAGCTACCTTCCATGTTGACGGGAAGCTACCTTGAAATGTACTGCATTTCCCACTTTTATCTTATTTCCCTAATGTATGTACATGTTTCAGTAGTGAGTGAGATGTGCCAGAGCTCATTTCTATTCTATCCCTCCCCATTTTCCCAATCCTTTCTCCAAATCCATTCCTATATCTCCAAAGGTAGGCGGCACATCCGGGTGAGTGCCAACGTTGGATGTCTATGGGCTACAGCCTACAGTATACACTTACCATCAGGTGGACTGTATGCTTGTTTATGCATACTGTGTTTCGTCCATAAAAAAAAAAAGTAATAATAATATATCCGTTGGGAATCTATCTTAGTAGAGAGACTATTTTAACGTCTGTGTTTATTTTTTATATGGCCCTCCGCAAAAATAACGTAAATGAATCGCGTCACATTCCACGGGTGACATTGACGGCAGCCACGTCAATCAAATTAACGTCAAAATGACAATTTAAAATGCAGGAAAAACTTCTATAACTACTTGCTATTTATCGTGAATATCACTATTGAATTAAAGAAAAGTTTGTACAAATTACTACTTGTAAAGCAACAACACCATGGAAACTTTATATCATCAAACAAGTCAATTAATACAAGAAGCTTCGGATTTATTTCATATCTTAGAAAAAGACCCAAGTAACTATGAAGACATCGAAAATGGAATACAATCAAAAATTAATGCTATTAGTGCGTAAGTTTCTTTCTGAAATAATAACTTTGTTACTAACATATCAGTGTCACTGATGTAATTGTAAGGGTTAAGAAACTAGTGCAATTTATATTGTTTCATCAATATGTTACATTACAATACAACCTGTAGTTGCCTACAAACAATCTGTTTGACTGAAATAAAATTAGAATCACAGCATCAATATCGGTCAATTATAACCTAATGATTTAATCATTCCACTGTCACCCCTTTTAAACTGTATTAGATAGTTAATTATATTTAAAGGCAGATTATATCAATCAGATGTTGCTATGTGCGTTTACTGAACACATTTTTTAGATATCCTTTTATTTTTGTCATATCTGTTTATGAACAGGCATCTTTATGATGTGATGATATCTATGTATGTCATAGCTCTATTGCTCTTTCATTTTTGTATCAGTTGTGTATTGTGAAACTAAAATGTAATGATATCACAAAATTAAAATGTACTTAAACTTAAATGATTGCAACTTAAAGTCAAATAAAACATTTAGTTGTTCACTATAATTTAAGATTTACTCAGATAAAATTTTAGATCATTGGGAAAGTATGGCACCTGAAATACAAGTCTACCCTAGTTCAGGAGTCATTATTATTAGTGTGAACTTCAACATTAGTGTGTGATATATATCAGTCAGTCAATTACTTAGTATGTAATTGTAGTAGTTTGTATGTAGTAATTTAAATGAAATAAATAAAACTTAAATAACTTGAGGTATTTTAGTTTTGTTATGGTTTGCTTGCTTTGCTTCTGCAACTGACGCTCAATTCTGCATTTATCATCTGCAGTTACTTTTACAGGAACTGTGAGAAGTTGGATATCTACGTATTTAAAACACCTATTAACCAGAGACCAACAGCCAAAATGAGAGTAGACCAATTGAAATATGATAATAGACACATTCAGGTGATATCATTGTTACAGTATATATATATAGTAAAAATCATCATTTTACTAATACCATTTTATTAGATAGGCTTTTTCGTGAGTATTTAATTAATATATTTGTTTTGCTTCAACAGGCATCACTCACAAATGTTCAAAACAAAAGACTTAGACGTGAACAAGAGCGTGCTGAGAGGGAGCAATTGTTAAGTCGAAGATTTGGCCCTGGTCATGATCACACCATCACAGTTGATTACATGGCACAAGAACAGGGTTCTTTGCAGAATTCACATCAAAATGTGGATGCAATGTTACATACGGGTTAGTATTGTAGAGGTATTAAAATTCTGGTAATACTTTGCTAATTATTTATTTATTAGTGTTTTCTATTAAAGTACCTGAGTACAAGTATCATTTGTGAACTGATAATGTTAGAAACAGTATTTTACATTTACTGGAATACATTTGCAATGTTACCATTCCTGTCTGTGTTACTGCCTACAGAAGGTAAAGTTCCTATCTAGTTAAAATTGCAAATATCAACAAAAATATCTCTACCTAAATGAGTCTCCATTCATCTGTTAATTGCTAAAATTCATCTGTTAATGTCAGTGAAGAGAAACTGGGCAGTGCAAGCATTATTTGTAGTTAACGATTTTTATCAGTGGAAAACGATTTTAGTTAAAAAATAAAAAAACTTGTTTTGAAAATACAATTGAAACTGAAAAGGAAGAAAGGAAGGTGAAGAAAGCAAGCAAGAATCCTGTTTTTTACAAGTTATATGATAAGATGTCATAGCATAACGGAAATATCACAGCCGGCAGTACATTCCACAACTTTCAGGTCACGGTATAAATAAAGTGTCGTTTTGACTGCACTGTATGCAGCTACAATGACAAGCAGTGCAATGGTATAAACTCGAAGTTGGCACCAAATTCAACAGCTCTTCAGAACATTTCCCATTATAAAAGCTGTAGCTTATCCCAGAGAGACCAACATCTCTACAGATGCTGAGCAAGTCTAAACTAATGCTGAGAATGGGATTGTCGACAATTCGGATAGTGTGTTGTTGGATAGAGTCGAAAGAGGTCCAGCTGGTACTTCGATTCACTGGCCCACATGTGTGAGCAGTACTCCATGGAGTCAAACTTGAGCTTTATAAAGCAACAAAGATTGCCCCAGAGAGGACTGCTTCGTTTTATTCAGTACACTGAGCTTTTTACTAGCAAGTTTTGTCTTGCTCTCCAGATAAAACTGAAATTTCCTGGAAATATTGATGCCGAGGATCCCAAAACTATCAGAGGTCTTAGAGGAATGTTTAGAAATTGAGGTGCCATGACAAATAAGCTTTCTTAACAGTGAATATCTGCTGGGGTTAAATTTGACCAAGTTAAGTTTACTCCGAGTCAATAAGTCAATACTCAGTCTGAGGAGTTCTCGATTTCGGACGCAAGTTTTATGCGACTCTCTTTCACCTCAGCCCGAGGGATGTTCGCACCTCACGGATATTCTTATACAAAGTTTCTAAATATACAAAATTCGCAAAGGGGAGCTGCTCAAGCACAATGTCGATTATCTCTTGTATCAGAATCTACATACGCCAATAAACAAATATCCACCCATACGTACATACACACCCGGCGCGTCGTACAAATGACCGCTCAAGTGTATAGGCGCGGTAGGCAATATGATATGTCTTTTGGACAGGATATCAGTCTCCGTAAAAAAGGCTTTGCCGTCGCGAGGTGCTGGTGGACGGCATTGATGTTGCTATGGAAACCCCTCATAATGCAAAAGTCCACGTCAAATGTGGAAATTGGTTGGACCACTGAAGAACTTCTACTTTTTGTTTTTGCCATTAAAACTCTCAAAAAGAGGGGGAAGCAAGAGAGATGTTTACATGCAGATACTGGGACAAAGCCCAGTGCCAGAGAAAACCAGGGACACATGGGTTATATGAGTTGCTGCTGTGGCATACGGAAAGGCCCTCGGTCCCCCCTGGATGCACCAGCCAGGTTCCATTCCTCTTCTGACACAACTGCTACTCTCAGGGATTATACATGAGCTCTCAGTGTGGAGATTAAGTAATCCTCGGGCTCGTATTCTCAACAATTCGCGGCCAGTGGTCATTTCACCAAGTCTCCTTGCTCCCTACATCACAATTTCACGCCCATGCACGCTGAGTCTCCCGGGTAACTGCTGGTTCAAGTCTCTAAGAGAAATAACGTGCCTTTTAACCTTAGGTATTAAGAAATTATACTATATAAAAGTTTATATCGATATTTTTATGGATGGGTAATAAAATCAGTCATTGTCGGGTGGCGGAACGAGGTGTTCACTAAGTATGTCCAGAAAAAAATAAAAACGCAATGTGAATAATGTGATCTTATTGCACTCCATCATGGCAGTAACTCCAAATTTAATATAATAATATTTAACATATTATTTTTTATGTACGGAAAATGAAATAAAATCATCTAATTAAATGAATCAATCAAATTATTTAATTAACTAAATATAATTGGTAATTATCCATATAATTAAAATAATATAATGTGGAGGTCAAATCAGAACTCTCATTTGTGATGATGGCTGGTGCTGATAATGTAATTCGCATATTTTCGACCGCACGTGGAACCGCACGTTTAAACATCGCTGCTGCGCCTACTGTCCATGCAAGGTATTAGAAATGTACAGTTGTGTACCTCTAAAGTGCACTGTACACACACTTGTAGGCATTTAGACTTTCCGTGTGTAATAAAAAATAAATATATATTAGTATGGTGGAAACGTGACACTATTAGTAGAACAATGCTGGGATGCAGGGCCGTCTTAAGTCTATTCTGCGCCGGGGTGCGGGAGTGTATCCTAAGACAGTCAAACATCCTATTGTGTATCCTATGACAGTCAAATATCCTATTGTGTATCCTATGACAGTCAAATATCCTATTGTGTATCCTATGACAGTCAAATATCCTATTGTGTAATTGTTTACTATAGCGTTATATTTTTTCATTACCTTTAAAAGGTGAGCGCCCGGGGTGCACCGCACCCCTTGCACCCCCTGGTAAAGACGGCCCTGCTGGGATGTACGAAATAGAAAAGAGCAGGTACAAAGTGTCGAAAAGAGAATTATTATGTAATTTTATTATAATAATTATATTATCATTTATTATATTACTCACCACATTTTTCTGTCACTGTATACTCGATTGATTTACCTACAAGGAAGTTAAACTTGTCCTGTTTTATGCACTTAATTTTCCGTATTTGTATTACTCCTCAGCATCACTTATCGTCATCAGTCAATTTTTCTTATAAACTAATTGTATGCACTTGTTAAATTGTAGCCGGACGCGACGTGTCATTAGAACAAGGTATTAAATAGATATTGTTTGTAAGCAACGCAAAGTAGCTTGTTATGGTACTTATGGTAGCACACCACACCGTTAACTCAACATCACAACCGTGACTCGAGTAATTATAACATGTATTTTTATCGCCACTGTACAAGTTGCATGACCACAGCCAGTCAACGTTCACAACGCGAACAGTGTTAGCTGATAATTCTAAGGAAACTGATTATAATACCAAAATATCAGAACTCGGCGAACCTTGAACTTCTTCCTGCAAAATCAACCTTCAACAGTACACAATTGACAGCGACGCGTCTTATGTGGAATTGTTTAAGAATCACAACTCGTTATGTTAATGAATTGGGGTTTTAAAATGTTTTAATCATATTAAGTCGCAAGAATATAAAGTTTCGCGTTAATCTCAAATGCAGTGGACAAAATCTTACAAAAAGTAGAAAAATAAAATAATAATTGACCCGCTACTACTCACTATACAAATATTGATGTCACATAAAAATATTCGAATCGAATTCTCTATCAATGTATAATCAAATTCACAACTGAATTAGATAAGTACTTATATCAAAATCCGTCCTGGCAGTAGTTCAGCGGTGAAGGTCATTGCATTTAGTGCGTACCTACATTATGTAGATATGATCAACGTACAATGATACATAGCCTCATCATTCTTATTCACGATTTTAATGTAATATTATTTTATGATAAAATCGTATTACAATTACATACATATTACATTTTTTTATAATTATACTAGCAATCATGTAATCTTCCCCCGATGTCTACTCTATCCGAAAACGTACAATACTCTGAGCATATTTTTTTTTTATTTCGTTACAGGTTCAGGTATATTGGAGACGCTGCGGTACAATAGAGACACGCTGAAAGGTGCCCACAGGCGACTGATAGATTTGGCCAACACTTTAGGACTATCTAACGCCACAATATCCTTAGTAGAAAGGAGAGTATCACAAGACAAATATGTTCTCTTTGGCGGCATGTTAGTCACATTGGCTGTGATCTTCCTTGTAATAATATATCTCCTATAAATAAATATTTATGAAGATACACCTTTGATACATCTTTTTATAACCGCCGTGTTAAATTTATTGCCGTAAAATAAAGGTCTTGTATAATAGTTTAGTGTAAATCGTAAAGAAGGAGATATGCATGGCGCCTTGCGTAACTTGTGATGAGCTTTCTTAGACCAACGAAAAAGACTATGCCTATCGGAAGTTATTTTTGAATATGAATGAATAAACTTATAAATATCTAGTAGCTCAGTTATTTTAGACGAAAAACCCTGCAATCTTCCCAAAAATCCCAGTTAGCTGAATTTTGGCGTACACCTTTGTAATAGTGTTCTAACCAACATATCAAAAATCCACATTGATATCGCGTGTGCGTTTTCAGATATTCTAGGTCAAAGGTCACGAAATACTGTTTTTCGTGAAAATCAGGTCAATGCAAAATATTCTATACACTTTTTATAGAATCAACCTTTTTCGTCGTAGAGCGCAGGAAATATACAGGTATTCATTTGCATACTTCATAATATATATCTATTACTACTATATGTAATAAATTTAACTTTATTACAGTTCATTGTAATAATAAGGAGTAATATTAAATTGATGTGGATCATTGCAAGGGTGGATCATGAGGGCGACATTTTAGTGGGACATTTTAGTATGGAAGTTAACATAATCTTCTGATTCCCGCCTTGTTTCAAATTGCGATTTTCATAACCGTGTTCTACATTTCATTATCCATATTTCACTCAAATAAACATGTGCCAATACCAAGTCAAACATACCAATCTACCGCTTTCTGAGATAAAAACAATTGTTGATTTTTATATGCAAAATATGCATTTCTGAGCATCGACTTCTGAATATTGAGAGTGGTGAATAATGATATAATATAATGAGTGTAGCTTTAAAGACTATCTGTCGGCTCGGGCCTCTCGGCGCACCTTTTAATATTAATTTTTAAGTAGTAATGTTCGAACACTCTTTTGAGTGTTGTCCTTACTACTTTAGAACTGAACTAGTTCTATTACAACTATGAATAATAAATCTACTTACCCACTTAATAAACAATAGACCGATTTTACATACATTTATATCTATAACAGTTAGTTTCATAATTGTTATTTATTGTTTCTTATTTTGTTTTTAACATATATTATTCCGAACAGCATGGATTGATTAGGCCTACTGGGGAAACCATATAAAAAACGCGCCTTGCATTCTACCTCATGTGTGGAAATTAATGCAGTCATTCAATGCCTGCTTTCTCTGCGTTCTATGACAAAAACTATTGGTTCTACAAAAAAAAATGTATAGAATCTTTATTGTAGAAAATTGTTTGATCTATAATTTTTATAACAGCCTGCATTGACCTCCGCGCCATAGAAAGCGAGATTTACCTCAAAAAAACGTATTTTGTGACCTTTTACCTCAAATATCTCAAAACGCACACGTAATATCAATGTTGATTTTTTATACAATATATTGTTTAGAACAGTATTACAGAGGTATATGCCAAAATTCAGCTGAAATTTTTTGGGAGGATGATACCTAAAATTACTGGGCTTTTATAAGTACATACCAATTTGTTTGTTATTTTTGTATATTATGTAGTTGCATAGTCGGCAAGTTCATTGTAAACCTATCATCACCCAAGTAGTGTCCCGAAACAGGAAACTCGCTACTTGACAATTTAATTACGATATATATTTTTACTGTCGTCGTTCATGTTCAATAATAGCAGTATGCATTAACTGCGTGAAATAGCTAATTTCGCGAGTTTTGGAATACAGCTCTAGTATAATAACTATTGTGAATCTTCACGCATTTAATCCTAATATTATAAACAAGAGAATTAGTACGTGTTTGTTTGCTACCAACCTATCAAGCTATATAACTTTAAAACTTTAATTATACTCTTGTATTAGTAACCCTAATACAAGAGGCTCGGGTGAGGCTGCGCTCCACCGGTCAACTGTACAATAAATCGACTAATCGCTACTAAATTGTTCATACGTGTAGTGAGGCAAGGACTAACACACATCAATGCCGGCGGAAAACCAATGAAGAAATATCTTTTATTAAAATATAAAACAACCTTGATTGTAAGCAATAAATCTAACAAGATTGTATTTACAAAGTTAATGTGTTTGAGAAGGGTTTAAGCATAGGATGAGCTCAGTCTATTGTGTTAACTGATTTACACAAGTTGTTTGATGAAACAATCAATGTTTAATTGTTTCCTTTCAACAATATTGTATTTTATTTCGTACCAATCTATAAATGTGATACGCCTGTCACGTATCCATATTACGAGACTGGTCATGTAAAGACGTCGTTTGAATTGCCTAAGATTAAGGTGTAATATGTTGTAATATTATTATATAGTTTATCTCGGCGGTCGCTGTAAGGTGTGCAAACACTGGCGGCTGGAGCCGCAAACGAATAATAATTGTCTCATTGTTAAAATGTACTAAATTTAAAATGTATTAACCTAACCTGTTACGTGTTAAAACGTAGATACAATTAACAAAACTGACGAGAGCCAAGTAATGGTACTCATCCATCAACTCTCATACAATACACTCGGAGTACAATACAACAACGCCTTTAGAGGCATAATAGGGTTACCATGGAGGTGTGGAGCGTCTGACATGTTTCCGGAACACAAACTTAATGACTTTTTTAATGTCCTAAAGAGGCTAAGGGCCACCTTCGAACGGAGAGCTAGTGCATCTCAGAATATAATCATAGATACTACGTACAAGGGATGTGAAATTTATTTTTAATAAGGGACGTTTCTACAAACAAATCACATATTTAAACATATAATTCTCATATTTTTTTTTTATATTATGTACCTAGAATTTTATATATGTATTCAAAGTTGTTATTTTATATTAATATGGGTCTCGGACCTGACGCAAATAATAATAATAATACTACTGCATCCCAAAAAGGTGGTCTCCCGTCATTCGACTACGAAAAATGGCTATGGACGATTTGTAGAATTCCTTACTAAAAAGGATTTTTTTATCACAGACGCGATATATTACGACTTGGCATTTTTGTGATAAACAGTTTAACTATTAAACCTTTTAACATTGCCACATTTAGGCTTTTAAACTTTGAAAGAATTGGCCATTTTATCACATACTCGTACCTATATATTCTGACATTAATATTTTTTACATTTTAACAATGATACATTTAACCATTTTTTCCGTTTTGACATGTGAGCTGCTTATGTATGTATTTACTTACTGGAAGGGCGATGACCTAGTATTTGAGGTTCTTATAACATTATTATTTCAACTTAGCTATCTCTAGTTCCTTTTCTCTTTTCAAATATATAACCGAAGAGTTCGGGAAATGGACATTCTGGGAAGTGGACGTTTTGAGTAAGTGAATGTTTTGGCACGAAAGAGACAAATACGATGGGAAATTTTACAACTTCAATTTCTAATGGAGTTGAAATATACTTGAAAAGCAGTATTTGAAAATATAGATAAGTCAATGGAGAAAGGTATTGTTAGTCTATAATATTATTATGTAACCAAATGTTTGACCAGCTAACTATTACACGATTATTAGTCCAAAGCTTTGATTCCTCATTTTTATATGATAAAATTATTGTATTACACTTTTCACATTCCTTCGCTGTAGTCTTGCGATATAAAGTATGTGATAAAAAAATCCAGAGATCTAAGTGCAGCAACATGGTACGCACAGTCATTGCACGAGTATAATGCCACTGTCGCAACACTCGTGACCATGCCGTGCCATGCCGTGCACACCGTCTAAATCTTAACCCCTGATTATGGTATGCTTTGTTCTTATTTACCTATAAATGTATATTTTATTGTAAATCATTAAATTATTTATTTAAAAATACTTATTGTTTCTTTTTCATAAGTAAAATATTGTTTATCTGATATTTAAATGAGACTTCTTGACCTTACACGCCACATTTAACTGACAAAAGATGCTTATTGTTGTAAACCTAAACATATGTTAAATTTAAATACGATATAAACAAAACGGTGGGCGCAGTGTGGTACATCGATCAGCCCGCTGCACGATGCAATGCAACAGCCACTGGGCGTGCTCGACTGGCCAAGTTACTCTTTTCTCATAGAAGACTACCATTCGTCCGCTTGGATCCCTCGTCGTAATCCCTTCGGGGTTCCAAGAGAACTTTTAAATGTACTGCGTGTTTCGCTGATGTCGAAGGGCGATAGTATCCATAGACGAGCAGGTGAAGTCTCACCTGTTTTGTTACCTTCTTTCTATAAAAAAGGAAGAATGGAGTCTTGAAGAAATTTGTCGGTAGTTGCCGGATGAGAGGAATGGATCACTATCCGGAATCACTTGGATGGATCACTATCGTGGTAGTGAATAATAGAAGTGCTCTAGGTATATAGCTATAGATGATGGTATGGTATAGCTTTACTTGTGTAAAAACACGTAATACCGGATTACAATGAAGTAAAAGGTGCTTCAACATAAAGACAAACGTATAAATTTTATTTAATTAGCGGAATAAATAATGTTTAAAACGTAATTTGAAAATCTGACAATAATTTCGTATAGGTCTAATTTCACAATATACCTACTCTTATAAAACTTATTTGCCTCACTCGGGATAAGTATAGTACCTTATTCACTATAAGAACACTAAAAGAAAGTCATAAGCAGTGGTAGCTAAGTGTCCACATTTTATCCAACCATACAATATGTATCCATGCATACCTTGTATATCCCATAAAATTTGGGGCGCAGGGTTCGGCAGGAGGGTTTCGAGTTCCTCGTACCTATCGCATTACACTAACCGATAAATACTGTCGCGTCACTCCTATTTCTTTTCCCTCTATCATCAAGATCATCCTGCACAAGACTTGGTACAAATAAGTAGTTGTGAAGTTAGGTACACAAATCATTTTCGACTCCATCTTTAGGTACGGTGGGCTCATAAAAAGTTGAGCAATATCGCGTTTGATTCGTTTGAAAGAACGGACAGTGATAAATTGACAAGTTAAATTTGCAACTGGAAATCGTCCAACGTCAAATTGAAACTCAACATTAAAATTGGCCGACTGGTATGTAGTTCAAGAGCTACAAATTGGATGTCAGCTGATAGCACGTCACACTTTAGTTGTACTTGTCTCGTTTGACGGGATCGCAGCAGGGCATGCGTGGTTCTACACGCGGACAGGAGAAGGCGACGTCTTCCTCCAGCCTGGGCGCGCAGGGCCCGCTGCCCTCCGGCGGCGGGTCGGCGCACGCGTCCACTGGCGGCGGCGCGGGCTCACGCGGGTGCACCGCCACGCGCTCCGCTGCTGGAGATATCTCTGGTATCTCACGACGATGCTTCTTAGCCTTTTCATACGCGTCTGGAGGTAGACGCATGTAATCTGGTATCTAGGGAGATTTAAATAATTGACTAATTAGTGCTTATTGTTTACGTAGATAATGAAAGAGCTAATACGAGTAAGTACTTGCCAGATATTACTCATATAATATGAATAGCCGAAATACTAACAAATACTCTACCTGATTAAGTTTCAATTTATTAGACCGGGTTTACATTAGGTATGAGCCGCTCACGCGCGTGAGTGGATACATTCTAGTGCGTGACTACTAATTAGTACACTTCGTACATAAGTGCCTACACAGGTGCTCTCTATCAATCTATGAGCGGTTCATTAGGTTTAATTTTTTACGTTTATGCGTATGAGGACGTGTCCAGGCACGTTAGCTGCTCCTATTATGTTACTCCGGTGTTAAATGTTCCTATTTGCTCTATTTAACCTAATAACGTAGATATTTTCAATGTTGTGTACCTACTAATGTACTAACTTCATATGATGTGATAATTTTGCCAGTATAAGCCTAGTGAAATGATTCTATTCTTAGTTTTCGATATTCTACAAAACCATTTATTATTATGAATACACTCGCAAAACTTTTGCGAAATCATTTCGACGGGCGCATAAATCCGAGTGCAAAGAAATTTAATATAACTTTGTGCACAGTTCGTCGATAAAATGTAATTTTACTGTATAAGTAGGACTGACTTCGACAAAAAAAAAATAAGAAGACCTAAAGCTTTAATAAAATTCATAGTGTCGAGTTTGGAAAAAAGCCGTTACAAGCTCTGAAAACTACACCACCTCTAAAAGAGTGGACTCGTCAACCCGCATGACTAGCGAAACATTTTAAGTCCATTCATCATGAGGAGGCATGGGCCTCCTAGCGCTGGACATGGGTCCAGCAGTGGACGATGAAAGGACAGATTTATTTCGTACACACAAGTGATCGCATACATAACAATTTATTATTCTAAATATCTTAAACATACAAACATACATAAGCGACAGCAAACAAAAAATATAAATTAAATAAAACGATAAAACTACAGACAGAACGCCCACACACAACTCGAACACACATACATACAGTACACTGTGTGGCATACAGCGCTGCTTTTCAAACGGTTATTATTTATTAAGTATAGGTACCTGTTTGCAGTGGACGCCGTAGGTACCGAGGTAGCCGGGCGGCTTGGGCTTGTCGGCGCTCTCCTCACCCATAGCGTTGATAGCCTGCGCGCTCGGTATGATCTCGTACGGACACTCGTCGCGTGCACGTCGCTCCGCGCGCTCTTTTACATCCTGTCAAGTTTTGGTTTACAGTAGGGACAGTATGGACAGTTTACAGTTATGGAGCTCCGTAATCGTAACCGAAACTATAGGATATTCGAATTAAAAAAATATTCGAAACCGGACCCGAAATAAAAGATTCGGATATTATTACAAATAATTTTATTCATTGCCGTTAGGGGCGGAATCTAAATGAGGCGAGGTTTGTTGCTTGCAGTTGTTTTGATAGATTTTCCGTTCGTTCTTTATGATTATGAAAGTAAAGTTGCAATTGTTTCCTATTTGGTTTTATTTTTCTTTGCTTTCAGTTAGTAGTACATTTCTTAAAACATTTTAAAAATATATCCGTAACCGAAACCTTATCCGAGACCATATCCGAAATAATTTCGTATCTGTAACCGAAACCGATAAAAGAGTATATGTACCTATGTAGGGACGCAATGCACGCACAACGCGCACAATGTTTTACGTTGTCAGAATTTGCGGTATAGCGCCACTGTCCACACTGTTCTCGCCAGTTGTCTTTCGCATGCCTCACAATATCCATACGTCCAATTAATTCTTGTGAACATTTAATAAAATAGTATGGAGGACAAATGAAAGCTATTTTACGCAACTTTCTGAAGATATACCATCTACCTAAAACATAGAACCTCCACATCTACGAGTGGGTATAATACAACATATCCGGATCCGAAGTATCACATCCCTAACAACCCTAGTTTACAGTAACACAGTAGGTACTACTACATCATGTAAGGAGATACTTGTATGCGTTGGATTTTTATGGTTTATTGAGGAGATAGTTGATGATGATTAGCTAAGTAGTGTTGTAAATCATTTTCGTTGTTTACAGAAATCGTAACAACATTAGCAAATACATTCCATACGAGTATCTACGTCATATTGACTCGTAATATACCAAATGTCAGAGCCGTTCTATGGTTCTATCAAGTACGACCGCTTTTGTTTTGAATACACTAGATCCCCAAGTAAAATATTCTTTTCATGGAGACTCATTGTAAGAGGTTGCTTTTGTTATGTTTGTTAAAGGGTTAAAGGGTAGCTCAGATTATCAAAAAAGTCAATATTTTGCATTTTTTGCGAGCTTTCGATTTTGCGATCGAACTTGCATCTCTTGAAGTCGAGAGGACTGTGAAGAATATTTTTTCTCGTCCCAAACCTACGGTAAAACACGGTGAAAAAGATATTTTTCTCGCGCCCTTATCTTTTATCCCGATATGGGCGCCGCGCCGACCGGCCTGGATAAAGGAATATGCCATGTACCATAAGTCGTAAATCATAACTGTCGTAAGCAAAATCGTATCGTTATCATAATACCTATTTTGCTGAGCAACAGTTTTGTTACCTTTAATATAGACACATATAAACATCTTTAAAACACATTTTCGTTATATTAGTACTAAAGGTACATAAGTACTACCTACTACTAGTTGTAGTACTTATGTAGGTACTAGTGATACCTACTACTGTGGAAATGTGATAGAAATTTCCATCCCTATGCAGTAGACTTCAAACGTTTTATTGTTTGTATTATTTTCTTATCATGCAAAACTTCGACAAGAGGAAACTATTTGCGAATAAGTAAAATACATTTACTTTATGTTTCATTTAGAAATGGGAGAAAGGAGAAAATAAAGAGATACCATTTAGGTACTTAAGTACATCCGTTATACTAATATTATATAACATACTAGCTGTGCCCGGCATGCATTGCATGCCCGACAATTTTTTTGTACATAATATATAGCCTATGTCCATCTGGAATAATGTACCTTGCAAATGGTGAAATATTTTTTCAAATAGGTGCAGTGGTTCCGGAGATTACCCTCCACATACACACAAAGTCACAAAGTTCGTACTCTCTCTTTATTATATTAGTATAGATAGTATAGATACTAATATCTATACTAAACAAACTGGAAATTAATTTTTTATTTATATTTAAGAGCTAAATTCAAAAACTACTAGACCGATTTTTCTATTTTAAATTTAACCACAATTAGATATACTTTAAGTTTCTATATAGATATTTTGTTCGTACGATAAACCGTTCGAGACTTATTTTAAAAAAAAAAAACTTTTATAAAGATTTTGATCCAAGATGGCCGCTCGCGCCATCTTGTATAAGATAATCTCGAGGTAGGTATATTGTATGTTGTATTTACATATAGGTACTTAATTAAAAATAAATAAGAGTTTGTAAGACTCAGTGATTAGATTTAAAAATTTCTCGGAATCGATTTTAAGTGACAGGCAAATGCTAATGAGGATGTAAAGGATTTTTTTCACAAGTAGATACCTATTTCTAGACACGCGGCATTAGTCCTAGTGTAAATTATTGATTGTGCTTTATTTATTTACAAATACATTGTCGGTTAAATAAGTTAGAGGAACTATTGCATCCAGGCCTTACCGGGTCCTTGTATTGGTCGCAGAAGTCGGGGTCGTCGGTGAAGTGCGGCTGCTCGCCGGGCGGGTATGAGATGTGTTTCTTGGTAGGCGCGCGGTGCTCGTCGGCGGCGGGTCCACTGAAGCACACCACCTTCTGCTGGTCATCACGCGGAGCGCCTGACTTCAGAATGCCTTTGAGGGGCACTATGTTCTCACAAGGAGGTTTGCTGAAAAAATAATCATTACCTACGTTATCTTGTCACGAAAGTTGGCATTTTCTATACGCCAAGAATTTACCAATACACACTTAATGCCTACACAACCATGCGCTCTTTTATTATTGGTTTGTTTTTATTGCTAAGTAATTAGTGGAGTGGTTAAGCGGATAGCTTTCCTAATACACATCAAAACAGTTCTAATACAATACGAGAATCCGTTTTCCGATAAGGAAAACTATGTCAAAGAAACCGCTTCAAAAGGATGCTTTGAAAGCAATTTGTAAAATTAATAGAACTATTATCACAGAACCTAAATTAGATTGTCTGTGAACACTATTACGTAACTGTGACAAGTGAGTAGGTACTTGCACCCTCTATCAAACGCAGACGGAGTACCCACAATGTATTCCCGATAGTACACACACACACACGGAGTACACACATTTATATAACCACCCGAGTTATATAAATGTTATGAGAGAAGACCGCTTTGTAGTAAAGTTAGACACTGTGACAGTCCCCATTGAACTTACAATTTTATTTATTTCATTAGTTTGTTATACAATGGTAGTGAATGTTTGAATGTATTTATTATGTACGTACACGATTGTGTGCATGCGTACATACTACTATTGTGTGTACATACTATATTCGGGGTTTACTTATTTTTTTTATATTAATGGAGACAGACGGGCAAGCGGCCCGCGTCATGGTCAGTGGTTACCGCCGTCCATGGACACCTGCAACACCACGGCGCGGCGGGTGCGCTGCTGGCCTTACAGAATTCTATTCACAGCTTTCTTGGAGAACCCCATGTCGTAGCATAAGGGGAAAACCTCACGAGGTAGTTTGTTCCACAGCCTATGGGTTCTCGGAAAAAAAAACACCTCCGTATCAAGGAAATGCGGATGCACCGCACTTCTGTGATGGGCGGTGTGGTTGTAGAAACCCGAGGTGGGAGTCATATCGAACAATTCTTCGGAGCATTCCCCGTTGTACAGGCGATAGAACACGCAGAGGGACGCACGCAACATCGCTGTTCGTCTCGGATCGTCGACAATTCGAACAGCGCATCGTTGGATGGAGTCATGTGATTTCAACTGATACTTCGGTGCACCGGCCCAGAGATGTGAGCAGTACTTTTGCCATATGGGATCAGATTTGAGCTTTGTCGAGCGTCAGACGTTGCCCCTAGGTGAAGTACCGTTTTGCTCTGTTCAGCACAGCGAGCTTTCAGGAACCTTGTTTTCCCGTAACTCCTAAATTCGACTCTATTGGAAAGGTCGACACCAAAAATCCCTATATTCTTCAAGATCTTAAGGGATATGCTCAGAAAGCGAGGCATTACGACAAAGGGGTTTTTTTAGCGGTGAAGGCGCAGACTTGTATCTTACTGAGATTGACATCAACCAGATTCAGACAACCCCATATCGAGACATAATTAGTCTTCGATTTCGAACACAAGTCTAATACGACTCTTTTCCACTTCGACCTGAGGGATGTTCGCGTGGTCCCTATATATGATATCTCCAGTACTGTCATCTACATAGCAGTGTAAGTTACTAATTTGCAACAGATCGTTGATATGCAGAAAGAACAGAGTTGGGGATAGTACGGAGCCTTGCGGAACGCCAGCATTAATAGACACGGTGTCGGCTACCGTCGATAACGACTTTGCTGCTCCGCCCCGTCTGGAAGTTGGCAACCCATTCGCATAACCCCTCAGGTAACCCGGTAAGGTTAGGTAGCCTGGAAAATAGCGCTTTGTGCCATACATGGTCGAAGGCTTTGGCGATGTCTAGACTTATAGCCAGAGCCTCGCCTCTACTCTCGATGGCACCAGCTCACAGGTGTATAAGTACGCCAAAACATCAACAGCCGAACGATTATGACGAACCCGATATTGACGGTCGCTAATTAGTTGGTGATCCTCTAGGTAGGTACCCAAGGAGCAGTGCATTTCTAACACGCTCCATCACATTGGCGAGGAGGGAGGTAATCGCTATTGGCCTGTTGTTGGCCGGGTTATGACGGTCACCCTTTTTAGGTAAAGGGTAAATAAACGTGAGCCACCTTCCATGCTGACGTGAAACGATTCGTGGAGCATGAGAGCCTAAATAGTCTCGTAAGCACCGGAGACAACTCAGGAGCGCAAGGTTTGAGCACCACTGTGGGAATAACATCTGGTCCACTCGACTTTCGGACATCAAGAGATGCAAGAGCTCGTCGGACTTCACATTGGGTGAAACAAATTTCTGTCATAGAGCTTTCACACCGCGTGATCGACTGCGGTGTAGCGCTTCCATCGTTCAGGGCCGAGTTTGAGGTAAACAGATAAGCCTAGGATATTGGCCTTCTCTTTAGCCTTGTGGGCCAGTGAACCATTGGGTTTCCGCAGCGATGGAAGGGACGACTGACAAAAGTTACTTTCAGCAGCCTTGACGAGCGACCAGAAAGCTCAACTTTCAGAAGGATAGCTTGCTACTCGATCGCTAATTCTACTGATGTGCTCATTTCTTGCCCTGGCAGTAATCCTCTTGCTAAACTTCGAGGCATTGAATTTCTTTCTCAAATCGGTGGCGTTCGGATCTGCGCGTCGACCCAGCCGTACGCAGCCCGCTTATTAATGCGAGTCTCTATACACGACCGATCAAACCATGGTTGACTTCGTCCACTTACGGGTACTACAGAGCAAGGGATATAACATTTCATGGCCCGCAACACTACATCGGCAACGGAGTCGGCACAAGCATCTATATCATGCGATGAGAAACAAACCTGCCTCCAACCATTTCAAAATGAACTTATTTAAAATGTAAGTAATGTTTAATGAACATGTTCTTTCGGGCCCGGTGAACATTGTAGATGTGCCACTTGATAGTACTGACGATTGTCTATCTCGGACACACTAGACAGTATTCAGCCTGGTAGAGCAGCTTTGGAACAATGTTTCAATGATTCTCATGGCCCATACCACAATGCTTGAAATCGAAAGTTTCCAATCACTACGTCCTATCAGAAATGACGTACGGAATAATATCGTGCATAATATTGCATGCACTGATGCATTTAACCTTGCATAGAGTGGATACACACCCTTCACATTTGACTGTGTTTGTCTTCGCAAAGACTGTCTGATAAACCTTTATTTGTTGCTTGCAGCATGGATAATACGTATCGTCGATTCTCTCTGTAGTCAGCACCGGCGTGAGAGCGCAAGGCGGCGCTTAACAACCTTCAATAACATTCAGTGTGATAAGACAACGATCAAAGGCGCTTATTTCGGCAAATCTTCACTGATTGCTTTATTTTCTAGTTTACCGTTTTAAGCGTTTTTTAAGCTTACCTTTGTCTGACAGCACGAATGGTGTCGTCGTATTCGATGCGGTCGGTGGTAATCGGCGGCGTGGGCGGGCGCGGTGGCGTCGCGCTGCCCTCGATCACGTCTAGAGCGGTGAGGCAGCGCTCCATGGCGCCCGGCTCCGCGACGGCCGCCTGTCCGATCTTCGCGAGCTGACTACGAAGCTCTGCTGCTTGCTCTTCTCTGCTCGCTTGCTGGAATTATATACACCATGCGATGGTTAAATATTAAAATGAGTCTACCTATAATATAATATTGGCTTAATTTAGGTACCTACCTGCTAGTACTAGGTATGTTTAGGTAGATTGCTGCGTAACCTATATTATTTTTGGGAATTGTGTTGTAAAATTAGCAAAAAGGAAGGGACGTATGCATAATTTGTTTTGCAAAGACGATAATCGTAAAATTAAAATAATCGATAATTAAAATTAAAATGTATTAGACGATAATCGTATTAATAAATTAAATACAGAAACATAATTAGTATGTAACATATTTATTACAAAGTTCAAATTTGAACTATTTCAAATCGGTAGCCAGACCATTAAGCGTTATGTTTTAGTCATTAGTATCTCGCAACAATATCTTTAAAGCTTAGTATGTATCTCTACGCTATTATGTAACCACGCTACTACTATATCTACGCTAAAACTACCGAGTTTGGCCATTATGCGGCGTTGATGAACGGGTTGAGACCGAAAGGCGACTGAAGTATAAGTAACTAAGCGGTTCTTTTAAGAATGTAATCAGTAATATTGAAACATCAAGTATTTAAAAATGTGTCCTAAAAATTTGAACATTAATTTTATTAATTAAGGCAGGTGACGCATTCGGACGTGTGCCAACATTTGTCGTCGTTGACTTATCTTGGCATGGCAGAGTCCATAGTTCACTTAAGTACCAACGGTCTTTATTTGTTTGCCACCTTTTTATAAAATATTTCGTTCGTCTTTCTATAAAATATTTACAATTCAACCCTTATGATGGTTATGTACCTCAAACTCGTCTTTAAGGTTGCCTTCTCTCACGTGGTAGTTGCGCACATTGTCGATCACTTCCTGCGGAAACTTGTTGGGGTTGGCGCTCATGTACCGATACACGAACAGGTCGCACCCGATTATTTTGAAGCGGTGTTTAAACACGGGGACTATGGCTCCTGGATAAAGAGTAGGACATTATCAAAGTTGACATATCTAAAGCAGAATAGGATATAAGAATATACTGCATGTGCACCAGATACAAATGAGTAAAACAGACAATGACACAGACAACGCAAGTTCGTAAAATTGTATAGAAACCAAGCGTGTCATTTACATATTTTGTACCTACGACTAAGTTACTAGTAAATTTTAGTGATGGAAAAATCTCCCTTGACTCGTTCCACCACTTTTGACGACTTTTTGTAATTGATTATAACGCAATTAAGCTTTTTGTGTGTTGTAACAAACAATGAGCAGCGCGAGAAGCAAGAGTTTAGCTAAGTTTAGTTTAAAGAGTTTAGTTTCTAACTTCGGGCACGCAGCCACGACGGACGCCTTGCGTTATCTACTAAAATCTGTATATTTTAATGTATTTTACTTTTTTTATTGAACACTCATTTGTCTTGTGGCTTATCACTGATTAGGTAGGTATGTATGTCTTTTTTCATTTTCAGGCAGCTGGACAGAAACTTATTGTCGATTTGTAATAAGTTTACCTATTCTGATTAGAGGGACAAATAATAGTAAGCAATTAATTAATAATTTAGTCGTATTATACTTAATTTAAAAAGCTGCTCAGCGGTGCATTAAAAGTGTAGGGTACTTATTCTATCTGAAATTCTAAGTAGATACTATACCAATATTTTTAATGACGCCATTACGACTTTGTAATGACTTTATGGCTGTTCGGTGGTACCTACAACACTAGGTAAACAAAAACATCGTGCAGACGCCGAGATAGTGGTATAACTCCGTTATTGAGAATTCAAAGGCATCACGGAGTTATATCCCATAAAAAATTTGTTAATCATCTGTCTGCAAGAGATAAGGTTATCGACACTTGTCGATAAAGGCGCTGCGAGTTGTATGGTTGTATGCTTGGTTGAGCTAGTGTAAATAGTATGCACGTAAAATATGAAGTACTTATGTTGTAGGTCGTGAAGTAAGTACTTACCTATGTTGGACTTTGGACAAGTCTGTTTTACTGTTTTACTGTCGTCTGCAGTCGCATACACTATAGGAGTTTGTTCTAGTGATGGTACGATTTGCTGCGGAGTATAATTTGGTTTTATGTCAGTTTCCTTAAAATGTGACTATTACCTATGTAGAATTTATCAGGCGTGAAGTATGTCGGGAAATTGGGGTCTGAGTCTGGCGTCTGCAGTCGCATCGACTTGAGGAACTTGCCCTCACGGATGCCGGAGTTGCGGCGTGAAATCTCGCTGATCTTGATAGTACCATCCGCTAAACTGTACGCTAATACGAACAGACGACCTTTGTTTTCTGGATGAACCCAGTCCAGTTCACATAGATACCGTAGATACTAGAAATAAAATAAATATTTTGCTGAGAGCTGTGTAGCTTATATGTACCTATATGTCTCTATATCTGATCGCTTAGAGCCATAGGTACAATAAGTTACTTTACACATTCGGTGTTACACTTCACGTATTTATATTTTAATACAGTGTTCAATTTAGACTTTCGTTGTTGAGATCCGAAAGTCAACATTTTTCTTAGAAAGCTCAATAAAGAAGACATAATCGTTTGTTTCCTGAATCATAAGTGCTAATTAATATTGGAAAAATTAAGACATTGAGCGAAATTGGCACAGAATTATGACACAAAAGAAAGACAAATAGAAACAAATGCCTTCCAAAGAATGGACAGGAGCTTATAGAGGTATAAGAGGGGCTTATGAAGGTCGATCGTCATTGAAGCGTTGTTGTGAAAGTATAGAATAAATATTGAGGGATTTTTATGCGTTTATGAAAATGGAGAGACTATACAAGTTCCATTTCTTTATTTTCTCGATGACAGCTGACACACAGTGGTCGATATAACTTTGTTCTAGCGTCAACGCCTAAAACTCCGAACAAAAATTAGGCACCAAGACGTCATATTTCATTAACAAGGTCACGTCAGACAGAAAGCAATTTTAGGGATGTAGTTATCGATAAACGTAACACGATAACAGATCCGATATTTTTTTACAAAATGTACGAAACTAAACTACTGCCGGATACTTTTGTACAAATTTATTAACTAATATTATATTTCATTACAAGATGTTACACGTGTTAATTCTTGATTGATAATGCCAACTTCTTTAAAATTTTCGACTCGACAATGAAACGAAATAATTATAATGACAGGTAATCTTTATTTATTTATTTTAATCAAAATCTGATGAATCGTCACTGTCACTCGATGAGTTCTCCCCAACATTTATTATAAGTTCCTGTACTTCTATATTATCGAATGCCACATGAATTTCCCAATCCGACGCTATAATGTTTTGGGTTCTTCTCACAATTTTTTCCCAGTTTTCGGCAGTTACTTCCGCACATTCATATTTTAATAAATCTAACATCTTGTTTGCCGTAAAAGGGGGATGGGTATTGTTTCGAGCGGCGTGTCCTTTGATTTGTGCCCATATTAGTTCTATAGCATTGTACTGGCAATGATACGGCGGAAGTCGAAGAACCCAATGACCACATTCGGCAGCTATTTCGTCGATAACATATCTTTTAGGGAGGCTTTTTTTCGATTTTAAAATATTCACTAATTGTACTTTTAATAAAGTATTATCCACATTTTCGCCATGACGTTGGAGCTAGTCAATTATCTCTTGTTTTTTATTGGCCTGCGTCGGCATTTTATCAATTTGTCTGGAGTGATATGTAGCGTTGTCCATAATAATTATCGACGGTTCTTCCAGAGATTGCACCATTTCTTTAAACCATCCTTCGTAAATCTCCGCGTTCATTTCTTCGTGGTAGTCCACTGTTTTCTTGGATTTAAAGGCCAGTAAAGCATCTGACATGAATCCTTTCGTAGACCTTGCATGGCATATGATGAGGCGTTCACCTTTTCCCATTGGCACTGAACTAGTGGAAGCGACAGTGTCGTCAGTCCAGTTCTTAGATACTGTGTGGTTTGCATTTAACCAAGTCTCGTCAGTGAAAATAACATTTGACCAATCTGATATCTTTTTGGCTTCGCTCAAAAATTCGCAGCGAGCCATAGCAACGTCGTGACGCTCCATCAATATTTTACGTTTGTCCGATTTTTTATAACAAAATCCAATTTCTTTCAAAACCAAGCTTAATGACGATTTTTGGCCATGGAACAAACCACATTCACGTAAAGAAACAACAAGTTTTTTAAGTGTTGGAATTTCTTTGCGCAAGTAATAGTCATATATATGACGGCGAATAGCGTCAGCGTCGAAGTTGTCAACCGATGTCACACGACGTGGTTGGCGTTTTTTCTTCGGCGTACGAAGCTTATTTTCCTGCATGCCGCTTGTACCGTAAGCTTCGGTAGTAATTTTTGAAACAGTAGGTCCACTAATTCCTAATGCGGCCGCAGCACGCTCTCGCACTTGCGACAGTAGTAATAGTGGGCCACCATTTTGATACTCTGCTTCAAAGTAATTACGAACCTTGATCACCAGTTCTCTCGCCTGCCTTTTCAGAACAGATCTTTTCGGCATTTTGATATTTGACAGCTGGGCAGCAATCAACACGGAGGAACACAAAATACACAACGTAACGTATGGATAATGTGAAAAAACTTAGCGAACAGAAATGTAGTGACTAGCACGACCGTCTTGTTGCAAGTGACAGATTAAAACAAACACAAAATGGCGGTGGGCCATTGAGTGTTCCCACCTTGAAAAAATATATTTGAATGTTTTTGTTGTATTTGTCTTTGTTCAAAATATAATAAATATATGCGATCGATATCATTACTTATTTGGTCACAACACTACAACTATCAAATTAGAACTGTCATCGAGAAAATAAAGAAATGGAAATACCTTAATTTATAAGGATGATTAATGTGATAAAAAATGTTTTTATGTTTGTTAGTGAAGTGCAAATTAAGAAAAGTATCAAAAAATGACGTTACTATGTGCCAAACGTAAACATCACTTAATTAAATGGAAAATAAAGAAATGGAAATACCTTAATTTATAAGGATGATTAATGTGATAAAAAATATTTTTATGTTTGTTAGTGAAGTGCAAATTAAGAAAAGTATCAAAAAATGACGTTACTATGTGCCAAACGTAAACATCACTTAATAAATCATTAGGGGTCGCAATACCGCCCGCATTTACTAAAACCGGTATTAATGGTATTGAAATATTGCGAATATTGGAATTTCAAGATTTTCGATCGACGCCGTCCACTACCACCTTGAGACGGCAAAGCCGGCCTTACTTTTCTTGACGGAGACACAGATATCCTGCCCGGCCGATACATCGTATCTTCATTACCCCGGTTACAAACTGGAGCACTGTTTTGTGCGACGTGCTGGGGTATACATGTACGTCCGGGAGGATATTTGTTGTCGCCGCCTCAGCCATTTTGAATACGGGGACCTGTCGATTCTCTGGGCGCGTATTGACTACGGAGGTTCCACTAAAGTCTACGCTTGCCTTTACAGGTCTCACAGCGGTGATACGGAGACGACTCGCTTTTTTGAGCGTCTACAAGAAACGACTGATAGCGTGCTCGAGCAGTTCCCCTGCGCGGAAGTGGTGGTCCTCGGTGATTTCAACGCTCACCACGAAGAGTTGTTGGGATCCCGAGCTACCGACCGCGCAGGAAGAGCAGCCTATAACTTTGCCCTGGCCTATGGTTTTTCGCAGTTGGTGTCCTCACTCACGAGGATACCTGATATCGAGAGCCATACTCCCTCCTTACTGGACCTCCTGCTGACTACGCGGCCGAATGACTACAATGTTGTTGTTGATGCTCCGTTAGGATCATCAGACCATTGTATCGTTCGAACTGCTGTGCCAGCTAAATAATCCGTGCCGACCTATTCTCAGGGAACGCGCAACGTCTAGCACTATAAGTCTGCAGATTGGGATGGGTTGCGCGAATTTTACGCTTCTTATCCCTGGGGGCAGCTCTGTTTCTCGTCGGGAGATCCGGATACCTGTGCAGACTCCGTTGCCGACGTGGTGTTGCAGGGCATGGAATGTTATATTCCTTGTTCCGTGATACCCGTTGGCGGACGGAACCAACCTTGGTTTAATCAGTCCTGCAGAGAGGCTCGCCGTAATAAGCGGGCTGCATACAGGGCCTGGGCCAAAGCGCAGGTGTGTGAAGATCCGAATACCACCGAATTGAGGAAGAAATTTAACGCTGCCTCGAGGTGCAGTAAGAGGATCACTGTCAGAGCAAGAAATGAGCACATCCGCAGAATTGGCGACTAGCAAGCTATCCTTCTGGAAGTCGAGCTTTCTGGTCGCTCGCTAAGGCTGCTGAGGTAACTTCTGTCAGTCGTCACTCCCACCACTGCGGAAACTCGATGGCTCACTGGCCCATGAGGCGAAGGAGAAAGCCGATCTCCTGGGCGGTCTCTTCGCCTCAAACTCGACTCTGGACGATAGAGGTGCCTCACCACCGTCTACCTCGAGGTGCACAAGCTCCATGCCAGAAATCTGTTTCACCCAGCGTGAAGTCCGGCGAGCTCTAGCATCTCTTGATATCCGAAAGTCGAGTGGGCCAGATGGTATTCCTGCGGTGGTGCTCAAATTTTGCGCTCCCGAGTTCTCTCCGGTGCTTACGCGACTCTTTAGGCTCTCATATTCCACAAAAAGCTTCCCGTCAGCATGGAAGGTAGCTCATGTTCACCCTTTGCCTAAAAAGCGTGACCGCACCGACCCGGCCAACTACAGGCCAATAGCGATCACCTCCCTCCTCTCCAAAGTGATGGAGCGTGTTATAAACACACAGCTCCTTGGGTACGTAGAGGATCACTAGCTGATTAGCGATCGTCAATATGGATTTCGCCATAATCGCTCGGCTGGTGATCTTTTAGCGTATTTAACACACCGCTGGGCTGACGCCACTGAGAGGAGAGGTGAAACTCTGACTGTAAGCCTAGACATTGCGAAAGCTTTTGACCGGGTATGACACAAATCGCTGCTTTCCAAACTACCATCTTTCGGGATACCCGAGGGATTATGTGAATGGGTTGCCAGTTTCCTGACTGGACGGAGCATCAGAGTCGTTATCGATGGTAGCTGCTCCGACACCATGTCTATTAACGCTGGCGTCCCGCAAGGCTCCGTGCTGTCTCCAACTCTGTCCCTTCTGCATATCAACGACCTGTTGCAAATTGGTGACATACGTTGCTACGCGGATGACAGCACTGGAGACGCCTTGTACAGGGGCCGTGCCAACATCTCTCGGGTCGAAGTGGAAGAGAGTCACGCCAGGCTTGTGTCTGAAATCGAAGACTCTTTAGATCTAGTCTCGATTTGGGGTTCCCTGAACCTAGTGGATTTCAACCCCAGTAAGACGCAAGACTGTGCATTCACCGCTAAAAAAAACCCTTTTGTCGTAGTACCTCGCTTTTAGAGCATACCTCTTAAGATCTCGGAGAGTATTGAGATCCTTGGTGTCGACATTTCCAGCAAAATCGAATTTAGGGGTCATCTGGAAAGTAAGGCTAAAATGGCCTCCAAAAAGCTCGGTGTGCTGAACAGAGCGAAGCGGTACCACACCCCTGGGCAACTCCTAATGCTTTACAAAGCTCAGCTGAGGCCCCATATGGAGTATTGCTCACATCTCTGGGCCGGCGCACCGAAATACCAATTAGACCCATTTGACTCCATCCAACGACGTGCTGTTCGTATTGTCAACGATCCCACTCTCACGGGCGGTTTAGAATCCCTCAGCGTTCGGAGAGACGTTACATCTCTCTGTGTGTTCTACCGCCTGTACAATGGGGAATGCTCTGAAGAATTGTTCAATATAATTCCCACCTCGGGTTTCTACAACTGTACCTCCCGTCACAGAAGTGCGGTCCATCCGCATTTCCTAGATACGGAGGTGTCGCGTACTGTTCGGTCCAAAAATTATTTTATATCGCGAACCCGTAGGCTGTGGAACGAACTGCCTCAAGAGGTCTTCCCATTAAACTACGACATGGGGTTCTTCAAGAAAGCTGTGAATAGGATTTTGCAAGGTCGGCGGCGCGCCCGCATACCCCCTGGTGTTGCAGGTGTCCATGGGCGGCGGTAACACTTACCATCACGTGGGACCGCTTGCTCGTCCCCCTCATCGTTATAAAAAAAAAAAACTTAGTAATGAAACCAGCTCTTTAATTATTAGGTCCATAATTATGAAATTGCCGTTTTATATGGAAAAAAATTCAAATATAAATATTATTTTTGTATGAAAAAAATATATTTAATTAATCGAAGTATTGTGCATTATTATCAAATGCACTTTGCCATTTTAATGGAAGTTGACTGATGCCTCTACTATAGAATTCCTGGGGACGGGAATCGATGAATTCTCTGAAGGCGTTTTTCACTGCCCCAGCGGAGTTGAATTTTTTCCCCCGTAAAAAATATCCTAATTCGGAAAAAAACGAAAATCAAGGTCAAGGTGAAAACTCAAATAGGGGCAAGGTCTGGCGTGTGATGGAGAGTTTATAATCGAAGCTACTATAACTTTGAGACTGTCTGTCATGCAGTGTGTGGGCGAGGGTTATCATTAAGGCGTTTGGGACATTGTTTGGCTGTGTATCCAGAAAATAACCATAAAGACGAACGTTTATGAATATCATACAGGATTCCACTTCTCATCACAAGTGGCAATATAATTCAGAACCCCTTAATTTTTGTGCAAAAGCAAGCTTCGACGCGTGTTTGCTGCTGACTTTCATTAAAGCTCATACGGCACCCACTTTCCGAGCTTCTTCACTTTCCCGATTTGCAAATGAATCAATATCGTTTTGTCACTTACGCCGAAGGCTGCGCTGCTGCTAACTCAAACGTGGTTTGAGATGAATCCGCTTCCACCGTTACTTTCAATTCGTCATTATCAATTTTAGTTTCCGGTCGTCTACGGGGTGGGGTTTGTTCTTGAGGTAAAAATATACAGAACAGAAACGATCAAATCAAAAACGCACCGTGCGTTCGTTTCGGGTGTTTAGCCCGTACATATCGTTAATATTGCGTGCCGTCTGTGCTGCGTTTCTGCCACGACGGAACTCATATTCGAAAATAACGCGAATGTTTAACTTTTCCATGGTCGCAAACACAACGATATCCAAGCAAAAGGTGGTTTGATGGAAACATGATTTTGAAAAGAATGTCATAACTTTAAATTGAAATTAATTTGAATTCCTATTCAAACGCAAGATAACTAAGTTCAATGTTGCCACTTTGAACTAACGGCAAAAAGGAAGCCCAGTGTGCAAATTTAACAACTCTTATTTGATAAAGCAAAACCTTCGACATAGAGAAACTATTTTTAATGCCAATCAGAAAAAAAGAAAATTTTGGAGGAAACGGGAATACAAAACCTCTATTTTCTCGAATTATTATAGGTATTATCAGCTCGAAATGCAACTGTCCCTTTCTCTCAGAGAAGTTGCATCGCTCGCTACTCGTTGCGCTACAGCAAGAAATTGTAAAAATAACTATTTTTGGAATCCGCTTCGGCCATCCTCGCCTCTTAACACTTGGCTCGATTCTTCTCTCGAATGTTCTCGGCTCTTTGCACAAACGCTGTTACAACTTTAATTGAGTCACAATGGAGATTTGAAGTAATACAGGCATACTTTATCAGTTAATGGAATGAACTTTAACTTTACTATAGCTCCAATTAATGATTAAAGTAATTAAAGGATTTTATTCATATGAGTCATGAGATTTTACAAAATATGAGTCGTTGAGATATTATTAGTAATGTGAATGACTACTGTACTTTCTACTTTAAAGTCTACTTAGGTACTTTATTTCCATGTTTAGTACGGATACCATAAACAATAAGCGTTATCGATCTGGACTTATTGATTAAGTTAAGATTTTCTTGCATGCTCTATATTTGATTTTTAAGACAATGCAATACAAAAATGTTATTGTTTTTAAGATTTCTCTAGTTTTAATGTCTGGGAAAAGTTTTAATCGACAATTGGGTTTCTTTTTAGTGTTTATTTCATTATTTCCATGATATACATACGTACCTACATTATTATTTATTAAATATAATTAGGTACATAAATAAATACATCATTCATTTAAATACATTATTATCTGAATAATGAAATATTTTTAACTGCGTATTTCCTTGCATTTTAAACTTTGAATACCTGTAATAAATAAATCGAAATTTGTAATTGTTTTTTTACTATAACAATACTTGCGAGGAGCAAGAAATGATGTCGGCGTAGGTGGTGCCTATTGTAGATAAGAAAACACAATAGGTTCAAAATGACTTTACATACATATGAAGTGTTTGAGTATTCTATATACTTATTTAAAAAAATACTATTTACCATTACTATTTAAAAAACTGTTTCTATTTATTTAACAGATGTATGGATGTCATGATATATGTAGAGGCGTAGCGTACGAGAAGAAAAAAGAATGCCTAGTAGTCTTAACTATTTAGGCTGAAATCTATTTTAATCTTAATCGGTATCGGTTTGAATCGGTTGTTCCCTTTACGTACGTGGGAATAATTTGACAATTAGAGATGGGCATGAGAATTTGGCTAGTAAGAACATGACATCTCGGTGTCCAGTTCAAGATACGTCTAAGTAGGCATGTGCACGTTACCTTATAAGCAGAGGTCGGAATTAGGTAGTGTGATTTATGTACTTGCAACGAAATGTTGATATTAACGTGGAGATTTCTGTGATTTCCTGAACAATAATCCCGGGAACCGTGATTTATTGCCAATAGTAGGTATATTTATTTACTATCTTAAAGTACCGTGATGGTTTTTAGGATTGTATCGATATCTCAGAGATAAGATAAATAAAACAAAATTATTCAATAGTACTTAATATGTATATATTAATGATTTACACACGTTAACATTCAGTTTCAGTTTTTATATTTACAAACCTATATTAACCTATATTTTATATTAACATCCTACAATTCTATCTAATCTAATCATAGGGTTTTTAATACGCTTTAAACTGAAATCCCGGGATTTGAGAAATATCTATATTATTCTTTTGCTCTATTATCATAATCATAATGATAATGCAATGATGATATCTCATTGCATGTACATAAATCACACTACCTAATTCCGACCTCTGCTTATAAGATATTGTATATTATTTTTAAGCCAGTCGCTAATAAACACTAAGCAATCAACACCACATAACACTGTTTAATCAACTAACTTAGTCAACTTTTAAAAAAAGATATTGCGTGTTTGTTGGTCACCTTATTAGCATTCAGGTTGTATTTGATTATGTCTTTGTGCGGCGGCTTTGGTAGTAAACCAAAGCAAGATTGAAGCGTGTCCTCCGGTGCTCCGATGCCGATATGCGGAGGGAAACACTGCACATACGAAATACAAATAATAAATAAATAACAGATAAATTCATGCTACCTACATGTTACATAAAATATGGAAATCTAGTTTAGAACTGAAATTATTGCAACTAAAACAACCAATCTCGATTATCTAATTGCAAATTTCTACGGAGGCACAAAAGTGATGCATTTTTTTAAAACAAATTTTACTCAAAACGTTCTTGCAGGCAATAGAAACTGAACAATGATTAATGTTTCATTCGTGTTAAATTGAATTAAATCAGGTCAATTAATTTATTTGCAATGTACGTAACACAAATCGTACAATTAGGTCGTCACATTTACCAGTAATGGGGTGCAAACATGAGACATAAAGCAAGAAATATCTACAGACAAATGCGTAAAGATCAATAAAAAACAGTCATACCGAATGTCTTGTTTTTTTTATAAAATTAGTACAATTAAAAAGGAATAAATTTCAGTTGATGAAATAATTTTGTGACGTTAAATGCTGTCAATGAAATATTCAACTTTTGTGTCGTAGTATGTCGTAAATAAGGATAAAATAATATAATATAATACAATTTCATAATATATTATAATATAAGTAATATTATAATATATTTTACTTTTTATTGTTTTTGGTTCCCAAATAAAGATTGCAAGTAAATAAAGCACCAAGTGAAGACGTGGTCTCACCTTAACGAACTCCTTCGGAGTCTCATGATAAACCTCCACACGTGGAGGCTGATCTATATTCAGCATCGACCTGTGTAATGAATACACATTGAAAACGATTAGACACGAACAGAAAATATTAATATGATACGACCCGTCCTCTTTGTGGGCTTTAGCAAAACATCAAAGGAATATTATGAGTTTGCTTGTAACCAATGGCTTCAAAATGGTTTTGGGTTTAATATTTATAAATTGATACCAACAAATGCTAAAAATAAAGATGGAGATACAATAAAATATTGCTTTTTATTAATAACTATTGGTATCCCATAATTCAAACAATAAATGTTGTTAATTTGATAGGTGACGTAACTTTAAGGTGTTTCAAGTGTATCTACGCATCTTTTACGGTATCTGCACAAACTATGGCTATAATAATGCTATAAGAGAATATAATATGTAGTAAGGCAAGATATACCTATATGAGTTATTTGCAAAAAAAATGTACGTGACACAAAAGAAACACATTGGAAAATCACATTTTCGTTACACAAAGTGTTAAAATGTTACACAAATGAATTTATAAGGTAAAGTTCATACTGCATGTATTTATAGAGAAAAACAAGAACTTAGGTAGGTATAAAAGAAACTATAAATTGTATATTATATATGTATTTAAATTATGTAATCTAAAACAATTTTGAGGTAGATGTGTCAGTTCACAAAAAAAATACACTAAATAAACGATTAAGACTAAGAAATCGCACGACACCAATTGTGCGTTTTGATTACAGCTATCGAAGCTTGCAGCTTAAGGCGCTCGTAAGCTCTAAAAATGAAAATATATAACACAATTAGTTAGCCTCTCTTTTTAAGTTTTATTATAATATTTTAATCATTAATCTAACGAAAACTAAAATAAACTTTCTCTACTATCTCATCTTTAAGGAGATAGTTTTATCTAATATCTTTAAATAAATCCCTCCTTCTGGGGTAATCAGTAAACCGTAATGAAAATATCACAAAAAATATGGATAATCACAATCATCTTTTAACGTATACTCATTTGAAACACATAATTTTAAATTTATAATTTTTACGATACAGTCAGCGGGAACTGTGTCTCTATCAATTTTTTTTGGAGTTACAAATTTCAGATGGGGTTTTGTAACAGATTTTAAAAATCTAACAATGTAATAAGTTACGTCTGTTTCAATTTCGATGCCTTCTATGAATCCAATATAATATACCCATGACTTTCTTTCGTAATATCTTACTAAGACACTATTATTTATATTATATGTAAAATCGTTAATTTCTTTATTATGTAAGTTAGTTGGTTCTTCAGTCTCATTTTCTCTTTTGGAAAAGTCGTTATTTTGTGTTTCAGGTTCACTATTTCTTTTTGAGTTCAGTTTTAAGTATCCGTCGATCTCGTTTTGTTTTGTCATAATAGCTTTGTTCGCGGTAAGGATTCAGAACTAATTCGGAACTAATACTGAACTAATTTGGAATCGTAGTAGAGCGCATGCTCGGTTATAAACCGATTCGTGATTTTTATTTCCGCGAACGATTTCGGAACCAAACTGCGTACGATCTACTGTCATCGGCAGTGTTACCAACTCTCAAAAATATTTATCCCTAAAACTTAAGTCAAAAACCCCCAAAATCGCCCCAATTACTTAGAAATCCCCCTAAAAAAATATATAATAAAAGAAAAAATATAAATTACAAAAATGCAATGAAATTACTTTACCTTTTAAATCTGGATCTGTTTCCCAAATCTACGTGTACTTCTGACTGTACATTTTTTTATTTTTAGTTTCTTTAGGCATCATTAACAAATTGCTTGTCGGCACAGCAGTACAACAACAAAATCGAATTAAACAAGTAAACAATAATCAACGTACATATGTATTTCCAGTAAGCATAGGCACAATACCACCAGTCACCACAGAGTAGTTGTAATATATTTGTACTAGATGTCGTTAAGTCGCTAGGTCAACAAATAAATATGATTAGCTATTATAGTTTGGATTGTCCCAGGGCCTATACTTTCACATAATATATGAAAAATATATATTCAAAAAAATATATGAAGAGTCAAAAAATCCCTAAAAATACCCCTAAAAATATAAAACCCCTAAAAAAAACCCATCCCACTTATTTAACCCCTAAATTTGGGGGGAAAACCCCTAAGTTGGCAAGTATTTAAGTGGACCCACCAAAACACATTACTCTTATTAGAGTATTATATAAACTTATTTATATAAACAACAAACAAAACTAACCATATTTTATTTAACCCTTAATAAATTAATAAAATTTATATATTATATTTAACTATTTAACCAGTTTATTAGTTTCTAACCAACTGAATATAGCCGCAGCATGTATGTCAAATGTCGTTAGGTAAAAACTGCGCATGTCTGGAACTACGATTCTTGCCAAAGTTATAGAACTGATAGAACTGATTCTGAACCGATCCTGAATCGAGTTCGACGGTTCCGCGAACACAGAACTGTAACTAGAAATTCTGAATTGTGTGTTCCGCGAACGGCATTATTTGAACTGCGCATGCGTATAGTTCCGAATCAGTTCTGAATCCTTACCGCGAACGAAGCTAATATTATTTTCTTCATTCGCAACCTTCTTTTCTTCAATCATATGCCCTCTATAATATTTTCCTGTTTCACACCTGATGTAGATGGAGTTGGGTTATCATAAATATTTCTTATATTATGTTCTTTATGAGTCTGAATTTCATTTACTTTACGAAGCTTAAATGGACCGTAGTTATTTAAATCGAAATATCTGTAGTTATCCGGGGTATTTTTTATATCGGATAAAAGAGTTATTTTCTTATTATCGAATTTAACTGTTCTGTTCATCACAACATTATTTTCTGTACCTTCGATTAGATTTTCGTTTACAATTTCTTCATCTCTGTATTCACTATCCATGTTCATCATCAACCTTCCAAATACTGTCATCTGATTCGGCATAAGTCACCTCTGAATCTACACTAGTGTCACTATCTTCTGCTTGTATTGGTCTCTTCCTAGAGTGTTCTAAACGTGTTCTCTTAGACTTTCCTTTAATTTCTTTCTTTATTTCGTCAAATTTGCGCTTCTGTTTTTTCATCTTTAGGCTATGATCTTCCAGACCAAAACACTCACATGAGGGTTCTTTACAGAAACAAGCCAATACTCTAAATTGTATAACGTTTGTTTGTTCCGTAGTAATAACTTGATGAATATCCATAGTACGTGGTACAGGAATTAACCCTGTTAAGTCCATTTCTTGTTCTAGAGTTTTTACATTTTCATCCGATATATAAAAATACATAATTTTAGACTGACATTTTACTAGTACATCATACGCAGCTTGTGCATTGACAATGTCTGTGCCATATGTAACTTTTTTATCTAACGTTCGTTTTACCGCACCGCCTATTCCATCTGCAGCCCCTTTGCTGTGAGCGGATTCAAAGAATGACCACGTTGATTTCTCTAAGCCTAGTTTTTTAGTCATTTCCGTCATCAAATAAAAATTTCCTTTTTGTCTGTATTGGGTCGTCGGGCCGTCTGAAAAGAAATGTAGTGTAATGACGTTTGGTAATGTTCTTTTGATGTATTCTAAAATCGGTGTCAAATGTGCCCATATGGCTATTGGATTGTGATTGTTATTAGGGGAAATAGTGCAGAATGATTTTTCTTGTAGGTTTTGTTCGTTTTTATAATAAATTACTCCAGTGTGTAATGTAAACTGTTGTTTAGACGCACCGAAATGTGTTGCTTGTACTTCTTCACTCATTTTGGCAAGATAATTTTCAGAGAAATCGCAATGAATGATGCACTCAGTAGCAGATAATATCTCTTTACATTTTTTGTACATTTTGTATGCATGGTAAATGTTAAAATAGTGTTTTTTAAATTTTTTAAGTTGATCGCAAAAAGTATTTATTAGATCTGCTAATGTGCCTTGTATTACATCCTTAGTAGTTCTCTTCGTGATTTTCTTATCGTTTTGTTGGTTCGCATTTATTTTTATATATTCATGTTTCTTTGTTACCCATGCATACCAAAACACACTCACATCATTATTTTTTTGTTTCAAATCTAGTGAGACTGTCTTATTTTCACAACTTTTACATTTACCATACATACATTTTTGATTAAAGTTGTCACAAACAATAGCCGAAATCAATTTCTCGAGATCATTAGTTTCTAGGACTCCCAGTATCTTCAACTTTTGAGCTAAGAATGTCAAATTCGCATGTTTAACACATGAACATGTGTTTCTTTGAGTAAGTTTAGGATCTAAAATATAAAACGGCTTGTATCTGGTAAATGTTGTGTAAGAAGCCGAACCACCTTCATTCATATATTTCTTATGCAGTTTTTCTAGAGAATCTAGAAGGTATCTGACTTGTTTTTTATCTTTCTTCAAGGTTTTAGTTTCTCTTTTACCTGCTGTAATCCTACTGTTATCATCTCTTTCAAGAAAATCTTGTATCTCTTTGATCCTTTTCATCTTTTTCATTTCAAGTGCTCTTTTTTTCCCCCTTACTCTGCCTTTTAGTCCCAAGCAAGAATTGCTAAAATTAGTCTGCAATTTATATTTTCTTACAATGTCATTGTTTATTATATTTCTTAAAACATCTCTTTCAGATTTAGATTCGGCTTTTGAGTATTGGCTTGATATTGATTGTTTTAAAACATAGTTTTCGAATATCGCCTTTTTTACCTTTTTTTTTATCCGGGCTAGGAATATTTGGAATTGTTTCTTGCATGAATTTTTCTGTTTTTGAAAACGGTGTTGTTGGTTCTCTAGTTACTTCAGGCGTATTTTTATGTAGGGTTTGGAGTTCTAAAAACTCCTTTTCAGTCTTATTTATAATTTGTTTAAAATTTTCTATTTGTTTTTTGTAGCGATATAAGGCTTTCCTTTGAGCTCTAATAATTTTTGTCATTCGTCCAACAGTATCTTTTAGTTTTAAATTTTCTTTTGACAGAAGGTATCGAATCTTGCGTTTTTCTTTTTGGTCTACTTTTGGTTCCTCTCTTTGGTTAATTTTAGGTTTTTCGTTTTGTGTTTGTTTCTGCTGTCGCCATTTTCTACGCTGCTCATTTTGCTTAAATTCTGGTAATTGTTGAATTTTTTTATATTTTTGCTTGGTTCTTTCAGCATTTTGTTGTTTTAACTTTTCAAGCTTTTCAGGATTTTCTTGTTTTAATCTTTCCCGATACTTTCGTTGACGTTCTGCTGAAGTCATTGCCACTGCCATTATTCATTATCTACCAACAAACACAATAACATAAATAGTTGAAACCCAGAAAACATCCCCACATCCCAATAAAATTAATATAGGAACACTCTTGGAGTAAACCCATCTAATAAAAAAAGAAGAAAATCGGTTCATAATTGTCGACATAATTGACGATGAGACATATCGCTGTACATACAAATAATGAAAATTATGCAAACGCTCGACATAAAGCTTCAAAACGGCTAAAATGATTAACTAAACATGGCAGCATCAAAATCAGTGAAGCCATTTTGTAGCTACGATTCCTCAAAGCAGATATACTTACGCACACACACACACACACACACACACAGAAAGACACACCCATGCGCGCGCACATACACACACAAATAAAACTTATAATAATTTTTCCGTCTGGGGTTAAATATAGGTACAAATTAAAACTCATCCTTTTTTAAAGTTGGTTTAAAACATTGATTCGCACAATATGCTCAGAGCTTTATACCTTTTCCTTTTTGTAACATTACACAATGTTACACAAAAGAACATAATTACGTGGCGTCAACACAAGGTCAAACAAATTATACAAAAATACCTCGCTAGAATGATTTCATTTTATTTGAATTCTCTAATTAGTATACGAAATTACACGAATATATTAAGATTGGACTAATTTAAAGGTACATTACCTCTTAAATCGACGTTAGACGGAGGAAAATATTTGGCGACAGAAATCAAGTATCACACTCTAAGTCCAAATGTCAGAAAAAACAATATGGTGGCGTTGCTATTTGTCAGGTTGGCAGTAGTGGACAGTATTGCCAGTGTTAAATAAACTAAAAATGCGTTTAAAATAAATCAAATTATATGAGATATCGTCGTTACACATAGGTGTTACACAAAGTACTACAAAGATGGACATGTATTTAAATTCAATTCTACTTGACTTTAGTATAACGTTTTAAACCGATTTTCGTTATTTCGCTAGTACAGTATCATAGTTAATTAACCCAGTAAAAATTTTATAATATTTCGTCAAAATCGGCGCAATTTATATCTTTTTCGGTCGAGGGTATTTAAGTGAGACAAACATAATTGTATAGGAAAAAATAAGACTTCGTTTTTCTATTTTTTATTTTTTTAAAATATAATATAATATATGTAGTAAAAAGATTTCAATTGATAAACTAAGATTAAATAATATAATTAGAACAGAAAAAAGACATGATATCGGGAATAGGTTCTCAATAAAATGTGATTTTTCAGTGAAGACTAGATATTGAGACGCTAAGTACATTTTTTTTGCAAATCACTCATATACCCGTTGGTTTCCGTGAGTTTCTTCCAACAAAATATAAACAAACTACTAAAAATAGGCAAATATTTAAATCTGATTTTGAGAAATGGCTAGCTCTAGACAATCTTACTGTTATGATTATAAAAAATATCATTTTAATTGTTGACAAGCCGTTTGGAAAGACATGAAATTATCAGTTATCATTTATTTTACTCTGTCATTAAAGTCCCGAGTCTTTTGAGAGCGAATATCACAGAAAAGAAAACCAATTAATTAATTCATATTCAAATCCTACTCAGATTGACGACAGATTGTGAGGAAGATTCAAAATATTCTAACTGAAAAAGTCTATTTGGTTTGATTTCTTTATCAGGCTATTTCTTAAGGAATGGATGGTCTTATTTTCTTCAAATGTATTGACGTTTGTCTTTTAGACTTATTTTTGTCACGACCGGTGACTCTTGAAAGGCCACTAGAGCCACAAGAATTTAGCCATTCGGAAAAAAAAATACTTATTTTTGTAAATTGTAAGCATATGGAACATTTACTATTAAACACTATGTAAACACCATTGTAAACACACCTCAAATAAAATAATTTGAATTTGAATAAAAAGGACAACCTAATGCCTGCGGCCCCTCGTGCACAATTTGGCTTCTGGAGTCTAAACCAGTTCGTTATAGTTATTGTTAGCAGTTAGTTGTCCGTAAAACTCAAATAGAGCCAATTAAAATTAGACTATAAGAGGGGGAAATTATTAACATATATTAAACAGCTAGATTTTTGTGTAGACCTTTATTTTAATGTTTATAAAATCTCTTTGAGCAGGGCCTTCCGTAAAAATTGAATTTTATCTCTTACACCCTTTAGAAAAAAAATAGACGGTGCCATCGAAGGAGAATTTTTAAGTTTAATTCAAAACATACGAATGCACACAAAATTAAGCTTTTTAATGACTTTTTTATAAGAGTACTGTGGTTTTACTTCTCAGCTGCAATTTTCTAATTAAAAAAGATGACGATTTGCAAATCAATAATCTTATAAAATGTGTATTTTATATAGGTATTCGTATAATATACATACATATGTTCGTATAATATATATAAAACACATGAAAAAACCTATATCAAAAGTGACAGTTATCTGTGGCGACAGGTCCTGTATTATTCAACCACATATACAATTTCTGGGGTACCCGATAACGCTTTGCCAGTTGTGAATGGTTATGCGATCGTATATAATATGCAAAAGTCATTATTATTGCAACCACACACCAGCAATGCAATCGTGCGGTGAAATTGTCCCACTCACAGGAAATAACGTGATCGTAACAATCAACTAATTGCACGTCTACTTAATAAAATCTATTGTTGTGGAACGGCCTTCAGCGTCTGTTAATTGTAAAAAAGTTATTTTCTAGTGTTATAACTAACGACATATGTTTTTACTGAAGTAGATGCTATTCGTAAATTGGCTATTCGTACAATTTGGCTATTTCGTATGTAGGTTATCTCCGTTTTCTAGTTGAGACAGAAATGAAAATGATTTTCTTCACAACTACACTTACTAAATTGTATCCAAAATTAGTGTCTTATATAACACACCTCAATCCCCATATCTTAATATACTCCGTTTAGGTCCGTTACGTCCTTTTACTGGAATGGCCAGTCGGTCCGTTACGCCCTATTTCCCGAATGCCCGTTCCTCAAGTGTCCCTTGCCTCAAATGTCCTTTTCCCCGAACGTCCTTTCCGCGTATGTCCTTTTTTGCGCCGTTGTTACGACATTCGTAAAATCCGATATTTTATCGGTAATTAGTCAAATCGTCATTTCGTCAAATTATATAATTAGTCAAATACCCAATATATTACATATGTATTTGATCTTACAGATTAAAACTCAGCACCTATGTACTCTATATTTCTGCATTTTAGTTCGTTTTATAGCGCGTTTCTAACAAAAAAATATGAAATTACTTAGTGAGGATGCAGTAAATCAGTTAAAATTAACCCATCGATAGCGAAAGAGGAATGGGACATTGTAGGAATAGGACTTTCGGGAAAAATGACATTCAAGGAATAGGACATTCGGGGAATAGCAAGTAACGGACATAAACGCTCCTTTCGGAACACTCGACATTAATCTTTTCGTATAGAGATTATAAAAATACCGTTGTGGTTGCAAAGGGAAATGTCCTGCTGAACATGGGTCCTGATGAACATGGGTCCTGAGATGTTATAGGCTGATATCGATATTTTGTAATTTAATGTGATCGATTGTGTTGAATGTTAGATATGAGAGTATATTGTGTAAACATAAAACATATTAAGGGACACAAAGTCCGCCAGGGTAGACCACAGAGTATTAATTAATCAACATTTATTCCAATGGAAGCCGTGGGCACGGCTAAAGGCAGATCAAACGATAACACTTATGTGATAATATGATATTAAGCCAAATGTGCTTACTCCGCCTAATTGCGGCCTGATGAGGTCGCTCGTCATCTGATGTTAATGGCTTATGATTGTTTATAGGTTTGTTTGGAGCGGCATGAAGCCTTTTATATCAGTAATTATCTATAATCAGATTTTATTATATACATATATGGTATACTAATTTGTGTACTTGGTTCCGCGCATTTAAAATACCATCTAGACCTAAAAACGATAGCTTTACTTATATTTATATGCGACAGCCCATTCCCATCCCATCCCATCCCTACCCATTTTCCCAACCCTTTCTCCCAATCCATTCCTTAATCTGCGAAGGTGGGCAGCGCATTCGGGGGCGCTCCGATGTTTGTCATTCAGGACTGATGTTGGCATTTATCACGGATATCTATGGACGACAGTATCCACTTACCATCAGGTGGACTGTGTGCTCGTCTACCGTCTACCGATTTTGAGAAACATGGTTTAACTATTTAGTTTGCGGCATATTTAAAGTAAACGTAATCATAGACACTCCTTTGATAAGACATCATGGCAAATACATTAACATTTGTAAGAGATTAAACCACCTGATAATCTCAACATGATAACATAATCATTAGCTAGGTACATATCCAAACATGTAATGTCGATAACACGTTTAAAGAAAGATGACGAGAGCAAATCTGAAACTAAATCTGTACGTTATCGAGTTTGTGCTAAAGCCTGAGAAATAATTTGATTCTGTATCGAGGCAAGGAATCGATATTGACGCTCTACAGTCCACAAGAATGCCGTTACTGACAATATTGGGTTTAGGAATTTTAATAGGACCGATCACAATAATCATCTTCAAATATCGAAGTTTAATGAAGACATTACGAAGATTATTAAAAACATTTTATAGACAAATTTTAGATTATTGGTCTGAGTTTTGGTTGAATCTAGTTTTTCTTATATAAAAGAGGGGACAGACGATCGGACGGCATTGTATTCTTGGCTTACTAACAACGCTTACTTAAATCGAAGAGTAGGAAATACAAACCTTTTCGCATTTGAGTCTTTTTAAATCATTTATGTTTTAGCTACTGCTAAAACTACTAGAAATCGATCCGTGAAATCAAAATGTAAAAAACATCTAACTATAACTATGTTACTGGGTTTAGAAAATCATAGACAATTAAAGACCTCGCTACTATGTTAATGACGGTTAAACGGTTAAGAAAAATCCCGATGCCTTATTATTATTATCATTATTCCTTAAAAATTCTCAAGCTCATGTCTACATAATCTTATAATGGATTTAAAAAAATCTTTTAATATGGGTTTACGAATATTTTCTCCCAAAGATTTCCAATAAAGCAAGAAACATATTAATTTCAGGTGTAGTCATACCTATACCATAGGCATTTTAGGCATGTAGGCCTTTTAAACTAGATACTATACACTTTAACGGTTTAGCCCGTTTAGAGCCTTTAATTCGTTAAAATTGATAACCTGTTTTAAAAATACCATCAAACAAATGAATTCATAGGTACATACTTGAAATAATGTCTAGTGAACTTGTCGCAGTCGCAGATTAGGAATCTTCGACCAAGCACGAAAATTGTTTGTCCAACAATCAAGTCTCTCGGCGAGTAATATTCCGTCACTTCCTCTTCTGTGGGCTCCAATACAATGCTGGGAAAACTCACTGAAAATATCCGTTAATATATATTTCGTACTAGCAGTGACAGCGACTTCGTACACGTAGACGCATAACTTGATTCCCGCGGGAACTCTATAATGGATCTGAATAAAAAGTACCCTTAATGTTAACACGGCAAATAAGCTACAATTATGCCAAGTTTCATTATAATCCGTCCAGTGGTTATTGCGTGATGCGCGTTCAGACACAAAAATCCAAAAATAAATTTTGGTCTCTGTATGTTGTTTCATTCATTTAATATTTGTTTCCAAAAATATTAAATGTACAAACACGGCGTTGTTACAATTTTATTATATGTATAGTTATATAGCTGAACCTATCAGCACCTAATTCTGATATGAGCCATTGAGTGTGGAGATATTAATGTATTCAGTTAAGCGTGTTCCTTAATATTATAGAACTAGCGGTGAGAGCAACTGCGTTCGAGTGAACTTTAGAGTTGGAACTCCATAAGTTCATCCATAAACTCCATCTCGGGCAATATCCTCGCCCGTGTAGACGGCTCGACGATAGCTCATACTATTGAATTTAAGGCTCGGGAGAGGATATCGCCGGGAGAGACTCGCTCGTGTAGGCGGTGTCCAAAGAATCTGAATAAAAAGCATCCTAAATGTTAACCCAGCAGTAAGAAGGCGATGGACGAGTAGACAGTTGCCCCGGGGGTAAGTGAATACTGTCACCTATGGATATAGGCGATACATGCCAACACCAGCCTAGAATGACAAACGATGGCACGTCCCCGGGTATGCTATCTAACTTTGGAGAGTTAGGAATGAATTTGGAGAAAGGGTTGGGAAAATGGAGAGGGATAAGATACGATGAGATAGGAATGGGCCCTGGCATATCTAAGAATAAGTAACAGACACTCTGCAGTACACAATTTCCATTTAAAATTATAAGAAAAGTGTATGCTTTGTCCACTGGACCCCGACTACGCCGTTGGCATGCAATCTGATAAAATAATAGAGTGTTAATTTTCAATAGAAAGCATTCGACTCATTATTTGTTGTCTAATTTAATAATTCCCACTAAAATTTCATCTGAGCTAGCCCGGTAGCATGGTAGCCTGGTAAGCCACAACATACTTTTAAATCCTAACGGCGTAAATACGGTTAGCTTGGCAAAAGAAATGTATTTTAAGAGAAGAGATTGAAACTGTGGTCCCCTCAATATAAATAAGTACCTAATGCCCAGCGTAACAAATTGCTATTTTTAGGTAAAAATAGGAAAAACTCAAAAAGAGAAATACCTATGCCAATTATCTTATAACAGAATATAAATCATAAAAAATTACACCAACAAAAAGATAAATAACATAATAACGCGATAGTCCTTCTCTTACTATTTTTAAAAACCGATTAAAAGAGCTAAAATATTTAAATATTTGTTAAGTTCCTAAATAGTCCGTATTGTATATAATATGTATTAAATATATATATTATAATATGTATGTATTTTATATGTATAGTATTTAATATTTAGGTATATGTATATATATATATTAGAAATTTTCCGTACTCATCACGCCTGCCTTTCTGGTCTTGATCTAAATATATTTCACTTTCTCGGGTCTGCTGGAAGTACTCGTAATCTCCGCGGGAGATAAAGCTTGCATTTTGTACATCTTTTCTTTTTCTTCCTTTTTATTCGTTTCATGTTATGTGTGTACAATAAATCGTTAAATAAATAAATAAGTAGGTACATTAAGATGCTCTGATATAATAGTTTCAATCTGATTCAGTGGTAATAAAAAAAATATTAGGTAAGGGTTTTCGTTTGAACTTCTTTTCTGTAAAATGTCGTTTTTGCGTAAAATCCGTTTTTCCTTTGTTCTCTTCCACTTGTTTACTTGTGACATTAACTGAGCAAAGGGATCTTATTGTCGGTCTATTTACTTTGATTAAGATTTTCTAATTTAAAATTACAATGTTTCTAAATTCGGTTTAAATAAGAAGATGCATTAACATCTGCTTTTTTAAGATAAAGCGATAAATATTTGTTTTTACTTAAGTCTCAATATCTGGGAAACTAGAACGGTCAATAAATTTCCTTTTCCCAGATAATAAATGAAAAACACCACATTTAATAGTCCACACTAGGATTCTCTGTGTTGTGGGTCCAGAGATACAAAGACAAATATATATATCAGGCCGAGAATTCAACCCGGAACCTTTTACACAGTAGGCAAGCGTACTACCAATTGTGCTAATGAGACGTCGAATAATAATTATAAGTTCATATGAGTTCATTCACCCTCAAAAAGATACTTACCATACTCATATTAACGTTTTATAATGCAGTCTACTGTGGTTTAAAGACATTATATTGGAAAATAAATGTTGACTGTGAAACGGAGGCATTTTGTCTATATAATTTAAGAGCTGACTGTACCTGCTTTAGTGCTAATTAACTACCTACCTACCTACACTACCCTTGCATAGCGTAAACAGAATATTGAGAAATGGCGTGCTTCGTTGGTTTTATCGTTATTCTTACATCTTTATTTGCTTTTACTTTTCCACTGCATACCTTTTCGGAGAATAGAATTTTACTGAATCGACTGCATTTTCAAACTAAAACTAATCCCATTTTGCGTCAGATAATACTTTGTTTCCGTACATTTAACTTTTCAAATAGCATTTCGATGTTGCCGCGCTGCCGCGGAGTTCACTGCTCGTAGCTTACAGGCTATAGCTAGTACAACAGAAAAATCAATTTTGTAATAAATTTTAATTTTAATTAAAAGGAGGGTCATATACTAAAACCGACTGTTTTGATAAAATAACTTTTACCGTTATAATATACCTATTTCAAAAAAATATTTTATAACTATAAGCTACAAATCAACGCTGTTATTTAGAAGACTCTTTATCGATTGAAGTTCCTGTCGGCGCCACTCTACCAGTCCAGTGAATGCGAGTCAGCGCCCAAACAGCACAACACACATCTCAGCTACCCCCTTTCATCCTAATACAGGAGTGACCACTTGACCACGGGGTGCGGTTGAAAGGGCCGGGGCAATTGGGAAATTGAAGGTGGGTTGTCCTGTTACAAGGGGCTATTCGTATATCTTCAATATTGCATGGTAATTTTTTAGAAATATAGCGAAAGAATAAGAAAGCGTTGTACCTAAGTCAGCGCGAAGTACTCACTCAGTTTTATATTAATAGGCTGCTTTTAAGTAGATTGAGCTATTGAGTTTGAGAAGTTGTCAAGCCGCTCAAAGTTATTAACTAAAGAGATTAAGAATTACCTATTGAAACTCGTGAAAAGACGCTGTCTACAAAGGCGGTGACGTCGCAGTTGCTTGTGAATTTATACAACTTTTTGTTTTTATATCAAATCAACTCAAATTTTATATCAGATATTATTATAGCATGGATTTTAAATGTAATATTTTTCTTATTGTTTAAAGGTAGGTAACACATCCGAGGGCGTGCTGACATTTGTCATTCTGAACTGATGTTGGCATATACGGTGATTGTCCATGAACGACCAGATGAACTGTACGCTCGTCTGCCGCCATATTCATATAAAAAAATATATTTAGAAATAGGTATGAAGACAAAATAGAATGTAGAGAAGCATTCAGAACAGGCACATTAAAAATCCTAAACAGAAATTTTTAAAAGCTAGAATTAATTATTAACAATCCGCTCTGGATTGCATGAGTAGGTGGGTGGGTACCTAATTAAGTAGGCTTACACTCATTGTATAGATACATTCATAATATATTTTACTAACATAATGTAACGATGCAGTGATAATACTGGCTTTAAATCTATAGCATCTACAAACCATTACCGACTGACCACGGTACCGTCAAAGTCAAATATACAATAATATAATATACAATATATTGTTTAAAAAGACGTTATATCTCAATGAATCATAACGAAATATAAAGACAAATATGTCGTCATCTGAGCAAAGGGACTTTACTGTCGCTATTCACTTGGCTTATTAAGATTTTCTAGATTAAGTGAAAATAATAAAAAATTGCAGTGCTAATTTACCAGCAAAACATACTGAATGAGCAGCAAATCAATGTTAACAAATTTAAAGGTGGGTTAGGTTTAGATTCTCTGGTGACAATAAAATATGATTGTCACGCGACGACTTATTCGTCGTATTCTTATTAATTTGAAATTATTCACTCCAGTTATTAAAAATATTTTTTCTTTGATCGCGATTTACTACTCTTTTATTATTTTTAACCGCTCATTTAAATACAAGCCTAAAAACAAATGAATTTTTTAAAATTTCACTAGTCTTAATATCCGTGAAATTTAACCGACAACAGGTCCCTTTTTACAGATAATGTCAAAAATATACAGTTGCAAAAGACACAAACGTATTTGATTAATATCAGACGATTGAAAATATGATAATCATGCCTCATGTAGGTATATAACTTCAACATATACGACTATGTGTCTGAAGGAATCTTATGCTGATTGAGCCATTTGAAGAAAAGGCATTCAATATTCGGGCTCGTACAAGAGCACATATCATTTCCACGCTCATTTTTTATCAGCATTTTCGAGCGATCCTAACAAGCGCCGTTGAAAGGCCATTACTGAACGTTTTTGTATGGCTCCTTCAATGTAGTTCCCTAGTATCGATGCGATCCTGATAATCCACGTAGGTATGTACCTTCTATACGAGTACATGAATATAATAAAATCGTAACAAAGCCGTGTCTGTACATAAAATAATTTTAAAAAAATAATTGAAGTGTATACATACCATGGACAATTTATACCCCCAATTTTTTTTTTAATATTTTTGTGGATGTTTAAACGCTCATTATTACGCATAAATCGCTATACAAATATTAATTAAGCTATAACTATGCCAAGTTTCATTAAATTCTGTCCAGTAATTATTGCGTGATGCGCGTTCCCGCGGGAATCAAGCTGACCACACGTACTCGAACGTCAACGCGCACGAATTCACGGGCACCGCGGGTAAGTATAGTATACATAATGTAATGTGAGACAGACTTATGAAGTTCCCAGACGCTTTCAAGTAAGTAAATGGTTATATTTTGCGTATCTTACCAGGCCTTTCCTGCCACTTCTTTGGTAGCTTAGTTTTCTTAAGAAGTAAAGGAAAAGGATCCTTTCCTCCACGGCTGTCATGGAGTTCCTGTAAGTAAAGAGGTTTAATGAGGAGATTGAAACGCTTCTACAGAAACAACGTGAGTTTTTGTTCAAAAAATATTTTGTTATAAATTAGTAGAATCATCAGAAAAAAAATAAAGATACACACGCACACACGCATTTTTTTATCTTTACTTTTTCACTCGTAGACGTTCGTATTATACTTCGTATCACTCCCTCCCTTGGACACACGCACACTGTATGCAACACTGAGTCTTACGTCAGAGCTAGAATAAACCTTTCCTAAATTTTAAAATTAATATGTGTAATATATACATAGTAGAATCTGTTATTGGCAATAAGTTTGATGTATATATTTCAGTTATTTCTCTGTTTTGCTGTAGATATACTTAGTACAATAAAAGTACTCAATTGTAAGAGGCTCCCAGTACTGTTCGTTTACCGTCGGGTCTAGCAACACACGAGATGAAGGGAACGCAAAGGAATGTTTATTGAGCATCGCAATTGGAGTGCGTAAAACTTAAAGCAGAGCACAGGTCAATAAACTTTTGTGTTTTGCGATAGCAGCCCTTATAGACAGCGTTAATATAAGTAATTATTAAAAATACGTACGAGTAGGTTTACCTACGCTTTATATTTATTTATTATAATATAAATACTTGATACTTGTTACATGCAATTAACTGTTGCGACTGCGTTCAACTGACCGCCTTAAATTCGTTTGACTTTTCAAATTTAATCACCAATAAATACTTAGTAAGTCCTTGCACAGACCGCGGTCTATAGGGGCAAAATATCGCAAAATACAAAAGTTTATTGACCTGTGCTCTGCTTTAAGTTTTTGGTATTTAAATAACAATTAACTGTGTATTAAAAGAAATAAATAAATAAAAATGAATATTTATAGAAAATGGTGTATATTATAAATAACTTACAAAAAATTAATACGTAAATCATAATATCGTGAAAAATAACTGAAAGGCTTAGAAGTCACAAGTTATACCAGAACAGTACTACAGTAACAATGACGTCACTTCTCAAAACATCATTGCGATTACGCTATCTCATAGTATTTTGTACATAAAGCTCTACCTCAACTAATTTTTTAATAAATTTGAACAATATTTTTTAATACGGGTTTATTTTTCTTTATCTGCCGAATAAGCCATATCAATTATAAGAACAGTCCATGAGTCCACTACCCCATTCAAATATTGGTGTCCACTAAAAGCACGTCCTTTATTTTCAAACAGAATTAATCGATCTTTATTAATGTAGAGCCGCACAAAAACTTTTTTACAGTTTACTGTATATTTTTTCATTATGAACGTTTATTAACACAAGGGTCCAACTCTATGAACACGGAATTACTTACGCAACCGATCGGGGAGAACACGAGAGCACTCGAATGATGGAAGGTCTTTGTCGCACACATAACGAGTTCAACTTCAACCGTACCTCCGATAATTACTTCACGGTAAATTTGAATTTTTCTCATTTTGTATTTTAAATATTTATGTTGAAAATTACTTTTATAGCGATAGTATCGTCCTGCAGGAAGTACATCAACTTGAAGTTCTGCAACTCGCCGTTTACTGCATCACGGTTGTCCCACACTACATCGAATCTGAAAAAATGTATAATAGTTGCAAATACCTATGATACATATAAATGAAGATTGATCTATGGATTTAATTAAAGATAATTACGGTATATATTTGCGACTAATTCAAAAATCAAAGTTAAGTAGAAACAGCCGGATGTTGCATTCCGCACTAGTAGAATGTAGAATTCCACGTCGAAAATGTCGAAATCTTTAATTAAATCCGTACAGAACTGTTCTTCTAACCATGCAATTTCACTAGTCGATAAAAATTGTTGCGCTCTTTGTCAATTAGTTCGGATGTAACATTCAGGACAGGACAAAATCGAGACAGACCGTATCGATTTAGCAACTCGACAACCATTTATGTCTGCTAGTGGCAACACATGGTTACATATGTCTATTTAATCTTTTGCCTTTAAAGAATTTTCAAAATAATTTATATCTAGGTAAAAAAACTAAATGATTAGGAACTAATCATGTAGCGCTCTTAGAAGAATGTCCGAATGGCGCTGTGGCGGAACCTCAGTGATTTATTATCAGAACTCCGGCGGGAGCACGGCTGCGTTTATTATTATGAACAGAGATTTGTTAGCAACACTTCAAAGAAGTAAAGACTGAAATGTGACGTAGATTTTGTAGTCTTATCTGCTTTTAAATATTGTGCGCTAATCCTTAAAAACCTAACGCAATGTACTTTTACTGAATGTACTTTCTACTTTGTTTATGTACAAAATGTAACTGAACCTTTCCCAAATAATTTTCTATAAAACAAAGAAACTACGCTTACTTTCACACATTCATGACATCTATTGAATTTGGATAGAAAACAGAATAGCATGACAGCGGACCCAGTCACAGCTTTAAAGCTATGACCACATTGTGATGTATAAAATTTAATAACTATTACTACAAATTAATAAATTAATTTACTTATAATTTAGGGATTATGCATACCTACGGCATCGATACAGCTGCGCAATTCGAGGACGCCCGAATATATTGCGCTGAGATTTGGGGATGTGAAAAATCGATTGATACGATGTCATACATAGTTCTATGTAGATATAATCGATGTAGTGTTCTCGTATTTTTGTTTCATCACTACTGTATTGACATAGAATCGCAAGTGGATCGTGTCCGTATCGCCGTAAAAAGTACATTACACGGGCTCCTAGATCCCTACATCATAGTGTAATCTTCAAATATTCTGCTCTTTGTTCATTTTCACCTACTTTGCACTTACAGAAGAAAACCTAAGAATACTTCTTCATTAGAGTAACAATGCAATGTCCGTCGTAATAAGTTTATCTAAGCCCCAAGGAACCGCCAGCGGCGCACAGTGCGTAATTAAAGCTAGCAATTAAGCCGAGCATTATTCTGTGCGAATGTCCGTTACCCGCTCCACTGGCCAACCCGCCTCAAATACCCACTACATATATCCACAATGATAATGGAAGTCTCGCAGTTTGATAACACGTCTTTTGAACAATCGTAATGATGTCACATATAGTCGAAACATTCGATAGAGCAGTTGCTCTCTTAAATGTTTGTTTGCTTTTTAAAGCAGTTGCTCATTTATTCTGTGCAGGTGCATTCTTATTCTGATAATATTTAATATAAATGTGTAGTGTTATAATAAAAGCTTTCTAAAAATACTATACTAAAAATACTTATCTTATTATTTCACTGTTTTACAGAGATTTTACTTCCATTTTCACTGTTAATATTTTAGCTCTTGTCTACCTCGGGTTTTAATTGAAACTGACGCGGCTAATTAAAATTAAAATAATACATACAATACCTGTATACATACAAGTATTACAATTAAAACACTTTAATGCTTACAGCTTACAACTTCAACGGGTAGGTAGTATATGTAATGTAAATACACTAAAATCCTGTCAAGTATTATAAAATGAAAATGCTATTCATTCATAGTGTATTATTGCATTTAAGAACCTTTTATTTACAAATCTACTGCTACAATTTAACGATCACTCTATTTTGATTCTAAAAATAATATATTATCCCGGTATTAAACATTAAAAATACCACTAAATAATTAACTATTTAATTTGGTGACTGTTATCGTGTTCCCAGATAATAATTGTAAGCGAATGTACGAAGCTAACATTGGATGCAAGACAATAAGTTTGTGTTCCTTTGGGAGAAAAGGAGGTTTGAATTTTGCAAACCTAACCCGAGTTTTGATTAGATTTGTCAGTCACGTGAGAGATTTAATTACAGGTTAGTAGTGCAGTCTGTGAATTAGTATTTGCCTCACGGGCACAACATTGCTGCCAGCTACTAGGTGATACGGTTACCAGTAATACCGGGTACAGACGTCTGTTCTCTTATTACGGAATAATTTAATAACAAGTCTACTAAATGTTACATATCCAGTTAGGTTGTAACCTACTTTCTTTAAATATTACATTCATTTATTATTAATTGGTGTACAAGAGCTTTGTCTCTTAAAGGGGTTAAAGTAAGTTAAAAGTTAAAGTTATTTCGATGTAAGTATCGCGAACTATACCTCTTGAAACACTTTCTAACTAATAAGGTTATAATTTAAAATTCTAAGTCACTAAATAGGTAACATGGTTTTATTGTTTGATTTTATACTTAGGCGTTTTAAAGTTCTCAAACTAACAATTTATTTTGCTTAGAAATTATTAATTATATTGTTAGTTTTCGGAATGCTTGCGAATTATTGACAACTGATACATATTTGAAGCATATAAACCCATTATTAAATAAGGCTACAATTTCTAAAAAAAATAGTTACATAAGATTTTAAACTTTTAACTTTCGATTAGATTTTTAACTTTCGTGGTTGAACATAATAATTAAATTAAATTACATTGGATTAAATTACACAAACCAAAAGTTATTTCATCTGAACGCCATTACATACCGCGTTTGGTCCGAGAAGCAATAGAAATTTAAAAATGCCGAAATTTCAATCGCGTGGATGCATTGAAGTTGGCACGTACTTGGTACCTAGTGATTGAACTTTGAAAACCCAGAAAAATAGGTGCGTTTTCAATTTCACGTGTGTGTGGTAATCAACAAAAACAAGTTCAGTGTGGGCAGGTGAATCAAAAACGAATACGACAGAGGGTACACAGATTTGTCTGTCAATAGCAACAACAGCTTCACCCGCCTCCGTATACCCGCCGCGGCCACGGTTCATTTAACTGGACCGAAATATCGGCTATAATAAATAAATATTAAATCGTGAGGAGCCCGCGTTTATATAACAATTAAAAATAAGTTACATTTATCTACAATAAATATAAGTGTTTATAGTAATTATGATATGAGAAACGTAGCGTGGGACGCCCTGCGGCCAGTAGACTTAAGACTTCAAGAAAGTGGCCGGTAGTGGCTGGATGAGAAGAGCAGAAGTTGGGTGATTCGCCAGAACTACGCATAAGTATTAGACTTGACTGGCTTCAAAATAACTTTTACCAATGAGATTTAATTACATTTTAGTCAAATCAATTAATTCATATGTTGTAATAGTGCTTGTTAGTTATAAAAATATTTTGTTGTATTTAGTTTTTAAAAAATACCAACATAAGTCCAGAAATTTGTAATGATAACTACAATATTTTATGAATTAGTATCATCATTACCGTAACTTTCGTCAATATCGTATCAGTACCTACCTACATCAACGCAGCATCATGCAGGTAATTAGTTAAGTTGCACAAGCCAATGCTACTGATTTTTTTTAACATATAAACAATTTGTATATATTATTTATTAAGCGTGTGTTAATCAAAAATCAGTCAGTGGACCACTTTGAAGAATCACCAGGGTTGCCAGGTGTTCGGTTTTTAACCGAACTGTTCGGTATTTCAGCCCCTTGTTCGGTGTTCGGTATGACAAAAATACCGAAGTATGAGTGGTTCAGTATTTTTGAAGTGAAACTTCTTATACGAGGTTCTCGCGTTTAACGTTTGCGTTACTTTCTAACTCTACCGTGGAGGGGGAAAAGAAAGAGAGAGAGATAGCCGGTGAGTGAAAATAGAGACGTGCGCATGCGCACTAATATCCCCATGGTATACGAAGAATCATGATTGTGACTTTTGACCGTTTTCTCTCTCTTTCTCCGTCTCTTTCTTTCTCTGCGGTTGCCGCGCCGCCCAGGGCCACCGGCTTGTGTCGGTCAGTCAGTTACCTTCCTAAGGAAAGACCTAAGTGTGCAGTGCTTCGTATCTACCTAACCTATTTGTGAGTTATTAAAATATGCTGAATTATGCATTCGTTGTGATATGAAAGCCACATGTGGTGAATTTCACCTCATTTCATCAAAGGGGATCGCAATTTGCTACGAGCGTGCAACAGTAATGACAAATATAATTTTTAATTTAATGTATCCTACGTGTTTTCTTGCTAATCCTCATCTTTTTCCTCCTTGTGTTTTATTCCTTGTTCGGTATTTTTGCCAAGTCCCTCTGGCAACCCTGAGAATCACCCAGACCGTGTGTGGTGGCGGTCCTTGGGACATGCCTACATCCAGCAACGGAGAGACACAGGCTGATGGTACGGTACAGCATGGTGCCTATAATATGATATAATTATTTTTTCTAAATGTTATTTAAAATACTTTATTTATGACTTACGAGAGAACCTTTCCCTCGTACTGCAGGAAGCGAAGCAACGGGTCATCGTGGCCTTTGCTCCTGACCGGCGGCTGCACAGACTTCCAGCGTTCCTTGTGGGTATATGCGTCCAGAGGCAAGTCCTCGTTCTTGGATAACTCTACACCTTGAGACTCCAACCATTCCTGTCATATTAATAAAATATTTAAAATGATTAATTTGCATATTTTTTTTATTTAATTAGAGGTATTGAAATATAAATATTTTTAATTTTTGTTTTCTATTTTATTGGTTCCTTTTTATTACATACCTATATATATATATATATATAAAATATAAAATGTATAAAAACAATGTGGAAGATGTACATTAATTTCATTAAATTTTAGTGTAGCCTCCGTGGCGCAATTGGCTAGCGCGTTCGGCTGTTAACCGAAAGGTTGGTGGTTCGAGCCCACCCGGGGGCGTCCTTTTAGTTAACGATTCATATAAGAGATTTTTAAAGCTTTTTGGACGATTGTGTTTACTGTAGGTATAAGAATAAATAAGAACTACTTATTGTTTATTCTTATGGTATAGGTACCTGTATGATAAACTTAAAATTGGACGAATGAGGACACATTTTTATGATTTTTTTTTCGTGTAGCCGATTGTATAGTTCCCAATGATTTTTAATAAAATAAACACATTTCGGGAAAAAGATTGCATAATATATATATATTTTTTGAATAGCTGATCCCAGAAATATAAATACCTTTTTATGCTTTATTGATAACTGCTGAAGTGACGACATCTATATGTGCGTAGATGTACGAGTACCTATTTGTTGTAGCGATAAGATCGCCTTTTATGCATTTCATGTGTTTACTACAATGTCAGTTACAATCTTATTTTATTTTGGTGTACAATAAAGGGTTTTTACAATAAAATTAATAAAGATACAATAAAATGAATAAAATAAAGTTTAAATTACTATGCATATTGTATTTTACCACTTTTGGGTTTTTAAAAACTTCTCTTGCCTAACTGGAACTCCTCCTCCATACAGCCTTCATCTCGTACGATGTACCTATTTAAATACCCCTATTTAAATTGCCGTGTTTTCGTACTATTTCGCTAAAAATGCATTTTCGTGAAAGACGGCAGTTTCTTTCGCTTCAGTGATGCAAGCATTGTTATCATTACATAACGTTGCAATGAGGGTAAACAGGCGCACATTGTTATAGTAACCTATAACAGCCCCCAGCCAGACAACAATTTTGAAGAAATGTGACTTGACTTGAAGCTGTCGTCCATTTATTTTGAAGGAAAATTTTATGTTTATCCGATTGTAAATATAGGTATTTAAAAAGGTTAACTTACCAGATCTAGGCACAAGTATGTACTTGTACGTATGTAGAAGTATGTATTTGGATTCTGATATAGGATAAATGACAGATTAGTAATAGCCAATACCTACCTATAAAAGACCTGTTATATTACTAATTGTAAATTAAATATTGCTAAAACAGGTACTTACTTTAAATTATTTGTTGACAAAATTGGTAGGTATGATCTATTGCTATTTTTCCTCATATTTTTAGTGATTTGAAATTATCGTTAACGTATGTATACTATGTACGTATGTAAAAGAACCTATACTTTACATCAACCACAAGGTCCTGAAGTTAAATTTGGTGTTTGAAAATCGGTACCACATCACATCGCATCAACATAAGTAGGTACTTTGTTGTTGACGAAAAACCCTATAAAGACCTTAATGATCTATGGAAATTTTGTCAAAAGTTTCAGTTATCTACGTCTTTTAAAAGATTTTAAAAAGGTTTTCAAGGTGAGTACCTAAGAGCTAAATGAGTACCATAATGCAAAATTTTAACACAATTTGTTTAGATGAGTTTCTAAAAATATAGATACAGAAATATGGAAATAGTTGGCAACAGTAAAAGGAAAAATTATGAACGTTCTATTAGCAAAGAAGCCAATCAATTAGTCCGGTGACAGGTGTCATATTAGCCGAGGACAGTTAATATGACTGATACTTATAATACTAAATACTGATAATATTAGTGAGGATACTTAGGAGAGTATCCTACACGTTTTAAGATTTTTTTTTCATTCAACCTAATACAAGGCCTGGTCTTGTAAAGACTATGACATTAAACTGGGACCGGTTTTAAGTGTAAACTTTGAACGTTCACCCTTGCAACGAAAACGGCCGCACATTTAACAAAACCGTATCATAACAGTTATATACGTGTACATTGTCGCGTAAAAACGTTGTCTATAATAGAACAACGTAAGAGGGAGTGGTAATGTATATGTAAATTATTATAGGTTTATATAATAAACACTGTTGTTGTTATCGGACGCAAAACGTGAGACTGCGCAGTCATCGCTATTAGCTTACTCACTCATTTGTGGTTTGACTAGTCGGTAGAGCGGACAATTCGTTCGTCGCGTGTAATCAAAACAAGTTAAAATGTCTCCTATATCTTTGGATAATCCCGTTCTGCTGTCTTACATAGTGCATTCTGCGATAATGGCTCTCAAACTTGTGGCGATGTCTCCAATGACTGGAATGACGCGTATGGCAAGAGGTGTGTTCGCTAACCCAGAAGACGCAACATCATTGAAAGGGAAGGTGAAGTTTGACGACCCCGTAGTTGAGAGAGTTCGCCGCGCGCATCTCAACGACCTGGAAAATATACCAGCCTTTTGGTTACTCGGTGCTTTGTATGTGACAACGGCACCGTCTGTCGCGTGGGCCACGCTCTTGTTCCGCGTGTTCACACTGGGCAGATTGATACATACTCTAGTGTACGTCGTGGTGCCACTTCCGCAGCCAACACGTGGTATTGCGTTCTTCTTCCCCCTCTTAGTGAATATATATATGGGCGTCCAGGTAGTGTTGTACTACATTACTGCTTTGTAAGATCTCGTTTCCAAGATTTAAAGACAAATAAGCGGATATTGTTTTAAGAATAAGTTGTGCATTTTGTAATATATTAAATGATTTTCTTACAAAAATACTGTAGTTGATTTGATTACAATTTATTTCTATTATTTCTATTTACTATTTAATTATGTTATTTAATCACTCTATCTAATATTACCTAAGATTTTCTGCGCTAAAAATCTCAAATAAGTAAACATGATGTAATAATAGGTAAGAGTACCAAACTGACTGCACTAGTTTATAATGTCGTCGTCTGGACGCTTCGAGCCAACAACAATATTGCGTACATTTTTCGGTCCCTAAATCATATGGTACTTAATAAAACTAAAAATATGTCTTGTACGACACCATTTCCAAAATTGACATTGCCGTGTCTTGCTACATCCAATTCTAGTGTACCTATTTGAATATTAAAATTGTTAGCTGGCGTATGAGTGGTGAGATAAGGGTGTTTATAATTAGCTATACGCTAATTAATGGAGGAGATGCAAAATTTAATGTAGGTATATCGTGTGTAACTTACTGATCAACATCATCATTGATCCTGATTATTGGTCATTGATCTATAAACGATGTCATTCTCTAAATCAAGATCTAGAGAACGGGAAGCGGGCGCATAACAGTAATATGAGCATGGCTTAGTATGCGACCACATTTTAGTTGCAGAGGACAGACCGCTTATCGGGGTCATTGTACTTACAAAGGTACGTGACGCTGACGACCGGTCAGTCGGCAGCATAACCAATCAACCTGCAGTTCAGACTGTACACCCGTGAACAGACTAAACGGGCCCACTGCACCATGCCATGAAACTCGTATGATGGCATACATAATATTTCCCTATGTATAGATACATAAGGTACAAATTTATACCTAGGTAACACAACATTTGTCCGTCTATATTTTGATCAAGTTAATATTAGGAACTACGACTTTATATGAAGTATTTGTTAAGGTTTTGCTACTTTTTTATTAAAATTATGTATCTATTTAGAAAATATGGAATTGGAATTGCAAATTAGGTAATAATTCTCTAAAATTGCATACCAACCGTTAGAAAAAAGGAACTGATAATAGGTTCCATATTTACTTGTACAACCATTTAGCTTATTTGTAAGTGCCCTTTCTCCTATACCCCAAGCGAAAGTTATCAGGTCCTGAGCCCTAAGCGAAAGTTATCGGGTTCAATTCTCGGTCAAACAAACATTTGTTTAAAGTTAATTGTTTATTCAGGTCTGAATAGTTTGTGTTAGTACCTGGATGTGTGTATCTGGATCTACGACTCAGGAATTGTTAGTGTGGGTCTTATTGTTGCGTCATTTATTGATATTGATATTTATTTATCTGATTTATTGAGACAAAATCGTAGTTTACGAATCATATAGTATTGGCCAAAAATACACATTGTTTTGCAATTCCTTATTAACTTATTCAATAAGTGGTTAGGTAGAGGCAACCATAAATATAACATTGTAGAACAACCCTATTCACTCGGTTAAAGCAACAATTACGAACTTTAAAATCACACTGATAACTCGTTTACAAACACAAAAAAAGTTTGTAATCCTGCCAACACTCGGTCGGTCAATGCTTTAGATAAGTACGTATAAGTACGTACAGTGCCGTAACTAGCCTTTTACGCGCCCGGTGCGAGCTTCTATAAATGCGCCCTTGAAAAATGCAAAACTTGGTCCTGGTCTGGTCATTTCTGCGCCCCTCCAGGGTCTGCGCCCTGTGTCTGGGCACCGCTGGCACCGCCCTAGTTACGGCACTGAGTACGTATCTATAAATTGTTTTTAAATTCACTTTCATAGCAAACATGTCAGTAGAGTGGGTGGTAGGTGTGTTAGTAATTGCTCGTTGTGCCCATAAAGGGGTAGGTATACTTTATGTCTTGGGCACTGCGGCAATAACTTGTGGGACGGTCCCACTGTTTCTCAGCAATAAACACATTTCTTTAAGCCCCACGACCCTGCTCTCGGCTTTATTCTAAAAGCCATTTGAAGGTTTTACGACGCCCATTCGTTTCACATTATTGCTCCGTTATTTCAGTGCTACCGCATTTTGAATTTTAACACAAATTTGTTATATTATACAACATAGATGATATAACTACACATAGAGTGGAACGATAAGTTCATTATTAAGTTTATTAATACAATGAAATAATGTGTAGCAGAAAATATTGAATGAGAGCAACAAATCGATGACAGCAAATTTATATGTGTTCAGGTGTAGGCAATCAGGTTCTACGGTCACAATAAAAAAAATAGGAGTACCTACCGTATCGACTTTCTCATGACTCTCATAGTAATTTAAAATTATTTATTTTAATTATTCAAACATATTTTGTTTTGTTAATAATTATTTGCTGCACATTTGGTATTTTTGCTTTACAATGTATACATATAGCTGGTTTACGCAGGCATTTATGAGTACGAAACCACAGCTGGTAGGTATTAGAACTAGAAACTAGTAGGTATTAGTAAATTAGAAACTAAGAATGTTTAGATCTTTAATGTCATTTATTATCAACATTTATTAAACGTAACAACTGATAACGACTACTTATAGTTATATTGCGAACACGACTGCGCTTTTTAAGAGTAATTATTATAAATTATATTTAAAATGTAAAAGTAACAATATTAAAATTTCCTCACAGATGAAATTTTATAAAATATAAGTATGTAGATTGTGCCGTTCTGAGATTGCAAATGAGAAATCAATCGGCATCTCCAATTCGTTTACTGGTCTTGACAAAGATTGATTGCAGGAATCACACGAATCAGAACAACTTGTCACTGTAACACGTTCAGCTAAACGACAAACTAGTAGGCTGATTTTTTACTCAGAAATATATATTATTATTCTTTCTTTAGTGTTCCGATAACCGATGACCATATTTGATGCATACTACATGCAACACTGTGCAGCAGAGTAATAGGTATATAATTTTTGAAGAATATTTAAATAGTGATATTTTGCATTCTTCATCCAGTGCAGCAAAAACCTTTTAATGGATTTTTTAAACTTAATAAAATGATAGTTAAGCCTTGGATTCACATGTGGAAGATATTTTTATGGAGGGTCCATTTTATTACCTGTTTTTTTTTACATAACAAAGTCAAGTCAGTTTAACTGAAATTACTTTTTTGTCAGAATCATGAACGGCATTCATTTAGTCTGAAAATAATAATATATCGACTACATCCTGATGAAGAGATTTTTTTATGAAGACTTGAAGAGATTGGGCTTCGCCCAAATCAACCCAGGTAAAATCTATTCTACCCAGGTTTCTCACGATCTACTCGTACCTAGGTGTGTCAAAGATTCATTGATTTGTTGCATTTACGAGTATTTGGCTTAACAAATAAACCAACTTTAGTGTTTAAAATGTGCAAACAACTAAAGAACTGTTTACATTTTTTTAGCCGCTAGTAAGTATAGAATATGGCTTGTGTTCGATTTGACAATATAATAGTTGTCTTTGATAATAATAAACGAACGACCGCCGCGCGGTAGTGTTAATAAATCCGACAGTGTTTACTAGACGTTAGTATACCACCCGGCATTAAACTAAATATAGGTAGATCAATCGTTTACATATTTAATGACTGATGAATTAATGTAATAGTTACTTGACCAGCATCGATCACACACAATATAAAGACAGCATTATAAAAAAAGGTAAGTGTCAATTTTTTCCATAGAGACAAGGACAAAATAAGTGTTTTACTAACATTGTTATCCAACTCGTTCGTTAAGATGAGGTTAGAATTATGTTTTATAGAGATAACAATATAAAACGGTCTTGACGTAGGTACGTTTAGAAAAAGACACCCTCTTTTTTGGTAATGTTAAACGTAATATAAATTTATACTCCGTTGTTAAAGACTGTGTAAATTTGTAGAACAACAAAAACTGTTTTACAAAATGGCCTCAGATTGTTTGTGCTCGTGCGGTGCGTGCGAGCGAGCGAGATCTCCATCGCATGTCATTGGACGGAGTCAAGGCCATGCTTTGACTGTTGTTGTCATATTGATAAAAATGTTGCCACGGATAAATAAAACGACGCCTTGTTTTGTTTAGGTACTTTTTTGTTCAATACCTACATTATATTTTTAACAGCATAATGATAACGGGTTTCGTTAAGCACCTAGACGATCTTTTCAATTTTAGTGACAAACAATGCCGCAAGCATAATAACCGTAAAAAATAGATTTCGAATATTTTATAAATCGTCCACACAGTTCTATTATAAAGTACAGAATTATAAATTACTAAAATAACGACCACTCAGTTGGTTTTTTTTTTGTCATATCTTACGAAATTAAATCAATGTTCAATTTTAGTTGGAAAGTTCAAAGTCCTGCAAAAACGAAGAAAGTCGTTCACAGGGATTTGTTTGGGACGAAGTTAAAAATGTTTCAGAGCACTCAAGGCCAGTAGACGAACCCTTTTCAACTTCGTTCAAATGTCACAGAGGAGATTAAATTATATCTATACATACACATACCTACGTAGGTGCTTACTTTATATATCTACCTATATACTGTGACAATGTAATATTATTGTATGTAAAATTATGTAAAAGGTACAAGTAGTTCTTGAATGAAAAATAATCTTAATTAAAGATCTTAAATCTTAAAAAGTTCATAAAAACAGTTTTTCATTAAAAACCTCAATTAAATTAGATCTTAATAGGTATGTTTATTTTAACTTAAAAATAGATGTTTGTAAGAGTAGGTATCTATTTTTTAAAAATCTAAGGAAACTCTCTTCATAATTTAGCAGACATTTAAAATCATTAGGTACCTATATCTAAACGTGAGCATCACTTGACGGATACAATTATGTATAAGTAAAAAAAATCAATTTCTCGTTACTGTATCTTTTTGTAACAGTAACACTGTAACTGTAACAGTCGATCTTTTTTCTATATATGTATTTCCAAAATTATCTGTCACAAATACAAATATAACATAACATATGAAATGCACAAAAGGCGATCTATCGCTAGTAGCGATCTCTGCCAGACAACCTCTGGGTAGCGAGGAAATAAATATTTCTAAGTATTACAGATGATATAGCACTCATAATCCAAAGTGATAACAAAGTGATAACCATAATTATAATTGATGATAACAATGTTATTAGTGTAATCACACTAAAAGGTGCAAATGAACTTGTAATTGGATAAACACTGAATTCAACTAACTAACCATTCAAATATAAGAATATTATTTCACATAAATGTATATTACATACATGTAGAATCTCAAAGAAGGTGAGGAGTTATCAATGAGATAGTAAGGATGAAAAATGTCTTAATTTTTCATCCTAAATACCTCAGACATTAGACCGTGTCCTAGCATTGACTTTTATTATTCTATTGTCTATAATGTGTCCGTAATAATAATATAATAATGTCTTAAATCATTCCATTGATATTGGTCAGATATTGATGGAATCCGTTATCGTTTGACTGTTATTAAATAATATCGTGTAAACAAATATTCCAAGTATTTATCTATTTAAACGATTTTTAACGCGAATGTTTACCTTATTTATTTTCTTCGACGTTTCGGTTAAGTTGCACCAACCATGGTCATAAAGGAAAAGGATGGAATCGTAGCGAAAAACATCCCGAGGTCAGCAGACAACGGACATTTATGCCTTACGTTAAAGGGATGATGGACAAAGTTGGAACAGTATTAAGAAAATACTCCATTAAGACGGTATATACACCGTCCTCTAAAGTAAGCGAAAAACCTACGCACATTAAAGAATGTAAATACCCTATCAGATGACAGGTGTCTATAAGATAGACTACAGTTGTGGTAGTTCCTACATAGGACAAACAAAGCGCACCGTAGCAGAAAGGGTCAAAGAACAAATGGCAGCTGTGAAGAATCGCCAGACGAATAAATCGGCGATAGCGGACCATGTACTCAAAGGCGGGATCAATTACTGGATAGAACTACAAAGTCCAAAAATCCCCACTCATCGCCACTATTTCTCCAGGATTGTGCGTGAGCAATTGAAATAAAAAAAAACATAGAAATCGAGAAGATGGATACAAATTGTCCTAGACATAGAATCCAGTGATTAATAAATATAATAAAATTAATACTCGCGATTTTTCGTCTGACGCTACTTCTGATATTGAGTGTTGTTTTCCGCAAATTTCCGGAATATGAAGACCAAATGCGGGTTGTTGATGAAACTGCTCGCAACTCTCGAGGTGGACTACCCGCCTCTTCAGTCAGCTCGTGACCATGGTTGCAATCCAACCGACACGTTCGAGTAAAATAAATAAGGTAAACATTCGTGTTAAAACCCGTTTAAATAGATGAGTATGTATGAAAAACGCAAAAATCTCAAATGTTAAATATTGCAAGTTTATATTAATTTATTAAAACTATTAGACCGCGGCGAATGTTTAAGAACTAATTTTCTTTAGATTTATATTGTACCCTCGTACATTATATTTAACTTTAGTCAAGTTATATGAATCATTAAACATACCTTAGTGAAAAGGTCACACGAGACAGTATGGAACACTTTGCCGTAGATACAGATATCCTTGCCAACGTCTAGATCCTTCCAGTGCCAATATTCTCCGAGGTCGTTTTTTGGTATTTTACCACGCTTTACCAGTCTGCCTTGCCAGAGGCCGGAGTTCTGGCAATAATAAATATAAAATAACATATAGTATGAGTACCACATTCAGCTCTCGTATTGTATTGTACTCTATTAAATACTTGGATACATACACTGTAACACACACAGCACAATGCATACAACTAATGCAAAATATAAGTATGTATATTTAAAAAAAAAACAATAAATTTGGAATTCTTTCGCTATGCTGTAATTAAGAAGAAACTTGTCGCAGCACCGCAGCAGACACAAATACTTTTTGTCTTTTCCTTATTTTCTAGCGGCATAATATTACTAATACCAAATACCAATCGAATTTAATACCAAATCGAATTGCAGGAAGACCTATTACTGACATATATGGCGTGGCTCGGCAGTTGATGCGAGGTTAGCTCGACTTGACTGGGAACGGAAAAAAGCCGCCTGGCTCTGTCGCGAGCCGCGTTCAGGCGTATCAACATAAATATATGCATGCTCAATTGCTCAATACGTTTCAGCTTCGTTCACAATCCTGCAGGACTCTATGCAAATGAAAATGTCGCACCATTTCTGAATTTTAAACTGGAGATTTTAGAGCGGAAAAAGACAATCATTTTGAAAATTGAATTTAAGTAATGCTTGAGAACAGTAATAACGAAAGAGTATCTATTCTCGACTCGCATTTGTTAGGTCGAGAGTTCTAGAGCCTGTAAGTTTTTACTTATGTATGGATTTTTCAATTATAAATAAATAGCTCGGCGTCGAAGAAGAACATTGTGAGGAAATCCAAGGGAATAAGAATGAATAAAAAACTAGAATATATGTAATAGCCACCAATCCGCAGTGGGTTATAATCCACCACGACTCCTCGAGGTGGATTATGACCCAAAACCTCTCGCAAGGGGAGACCTGTGCTCTAGTATAATTGATTGTTATGGGCTGATATAAACCGATCAATGCTTATTGTGATTAAAGTTGTAACTTTCTGAACTCCAGACACGTGATTTTCTTTACCATTGAATCGTTTCTATGGGTACACAATATGAATTACTCCGTTCCTTAAACTTTTCAGAACATAAATCTGTCAAAATAAAATTTCCAAGAAAATTTCCCCACATGTGCATGATTTTATTCCCTATACACTTCCGGAAACGAGTATTATCGATAACTTCATATCCGGAAATGTACATGTTCCTATCAAAATACCCTATTTTCAATAAAACTATGTTAAAAATAACCAACGTCCTTCATTTAGACTTTGAATTCAAATTCTGAAATTTCAGATTTATTTGTTTTAAATTAATGATACGACGCTAAACGCGTCTTTTAAATTCCACGTTTAGCATGTCAATTATACCTATCTAAAGGCAGTATTGTATAAATAACTGGTCGAAGGTGAAATAATTATAATACAATTTAATTTAATTTACCACGCCGGTTTATTACTTAATACTTACATATATTAAAAGTTTAATAAAATGTAATAGTAGTAATAGTGATTCGTTAAAACATATTTTTACCCATGTAGGTAATATATATTATCCACATATATTATGAATTTATGACCGTGTAAACATTCACGTCGGTACACGCCCCCATATCTGTATAGGTTCATTCATGAAGTTGTTTTGGTATTTTTAATAAATTAACAATTGATTTTGCAATGTACCTCCTTCACAAAGACTATATAAAAAATAGAGAAAGAAAAGGTACCCAATTTTCCCGCCCAAGAAAAAATAAAACCGTGTAAAAGAGAAACAGCCACGAACGGTAAGCGCACTCCAAAATGGTTTGAACAGAATTAATATTTTTTTAAACCAAAATTTGTAATCACTGCAAAGTATTTCTCCAAAATCTATCCTAAATAAAGATGAAATCATGATGGTTATTTTAATAACCATCATGATTTCATTTCAGATCTATATTTTAATATAGATCTATAACGCTTGCTTAAAGAGAGAATTCAATGAACTTGTTATTTACTTGTTAGTTACTTTTTCTTTATCTCTAAAGTATTAGAGAAAAAGAAATTGATATTTTGTAGCTTCATTAGGTAAAGCTACAGACATTAGTCGTTACAAATGTAGATAAGGACAAAGGCGCTAAGGCGTCGTAAAGTGCTTTCTAAACATTATAAAAACCAAATGTCAAAAGAAAAAGTATGTCCTTGAAACTGAAAAATTTTAATCCTCGTGAAAGCTATCCAAATTAAGCGAATAAATACCTACTGCCCTGAACCAAAAAAATCCGTGCTCATCAGTCATTGTTCCCCTCGTTATTATTAAGAATGAATGCCGCATTTTTCGCATCAAACCGAGAAGAAAAAGGTAGGACAAAGAATGGAATTTAAGAGCCCCTGACGACACACCTAGTGTGCACCGCACACAGTTGCATGGGACCTCCATTACTAACATGAAATATTTATTGAAAGCTATTAATTTTTCTAATGCAGAAATTAATTTATGTCACGATATTAATTACTAATAATTGCAAAAATATTCATATTTTAGGTAGGTATTTATATATAGCTATAGCTGTATTTATTTACCAGAGCAGGGCAATATTGCAGGCAAGAAGCGTCAAGTTAATTAAGAAACTGTTATAGCGGCATGTTTGTTTCGAGCTAAAAATCGCTTCATATAAATTCAATTCTCTTTTGAGCTAAACGAGTGAGAGTAATTAACTTTAAACGTCTATCTACCTACTCGTATTTCCATAGTTACACGAAGTTCCCTAAAAAAACCTGGAATATTTGCGAATCGTGCATGCACGGACACGTGCTGAGGTTGGTTTCGTTCGACTGTGTTGTTGTTTTATAATACAGTGAGCGTCTGGGTCTCCCACATGGAATACAAAGTAGGCAGCAGGCAAATACAAATATTGACAGTTCATAGGTTACCCATACCGCATTGTTGTAACAACTCGCGGGGATTAGGTATAAGGTGGAGCAAAATACCGAAATTGATTCCGGCACTGGTTAATCGTAGTGCCGGCTAGCTAAACAATGTACGTAAGTATACGCAAGGATCGCCGGCGTGGCGCTGGCCAAGAGTAATTATGTCATTAGTATAGAAATGGATCATTAACCGGGATTACGCTTTCGCGTTCATGGCGTTCGCCGTGGCGTCCGACTCAACGTAATCGATTTCCTTTTATAGTGTTTCCATAAATTAAATTACAATGATTGCAGTCGCTATTCATGTATTTATTTTTGCAATGATTGCAGTCGCTATTCATGTATTTATTTTTGCAATGATTGCAGTCGCTAATCATGTATTTATTTTTGCTTAAATTACTGACAGTTATATTTCGAATTTATGAGTATTATTAAATTTAATATTTTATGAGTATATTTTCTACTTTTTCATTATCATTACCAACATCAATATTTATACGCAGAAACATCGATTTTGTTATTCGATAAGACTTGTCCATAAAGACTTTTAAAATACGATTAGCAACGCTGCACGTTCCGAAGGAAGTTTTAGATCGCATTCGGTTGTAAAAGCATATTACCTTAATTTTTGGCTCCATAATGGTAAGCGTGTCGTCCTCGAGGAAGTACACGAGGTTCACGACGCGTACCCTGAAGGTTTCGTCCGGGTTGTCGTACACAGGCTGTTTGAAGAAGGCGACGAACTTAAGACACCTCTTGTCGTAGTGCACCCAATTGGGGATCACTAAAGGCAACGCAGGTTGTTTTACTCGTCCATATGTCAACGACGGATCGTAGCTATGACAAATACAATAGTAATTAATAAGTGTTGTCTATACGTACACGTCGTGTGGTGTCGACAGGCTTTACTAGAATATATAGGTACCTACCTACTGCATCTGGACAAATTGCGATGTGGACCAAATGCTAAATGGACCGGCCGCTAATAATTCGTAAATTTCATCAGCAATTACTAAATGCTAAATATCTATTAATTCAGTTAAAACTATTTTTTTAAATTTTATCATTATCATTAATCTTTTTAAATTCAGTACTTTGTCTTTGGTGTAACCATTTTTTTAAACCGTATTGACTTTTATCAAAGCAGAGTACAGGTATATCACCAGTGTCCTCTTAGCAAGTTTCCCTTTTATCTTTAATTTGTATCCTGTATCCTTCTGCACCAATGATAAAATTTATTGTTATGTAGTATTGGAAAATGTATGTAGGTCAGATTTTAAACTTTTGTTATTGTGGTTGAACATAATAATTGTTATGTAAACGCGTTACTCACGATTTATTATTTACTGACTGAACTGAACTGACTGAACACTGAGGTGAATCAAAACGAACACGACGGAGGGTAGACAGATTTGTCTGTCAATAGCAACAACACGTTCAGCCGCCTCCGCCGTCTCGCCGCGACACGGCTCATGTGAGTGGACCCAAATATCGGCTATAATAAATAAATAATAAATCGTGAGTAACCCGTTTACATAACAATTGTTATGTATGTAAGTCGTATTACCTGCTCATACTCTCTGTTATAACAACTGCTCATACTTTAAGTGACGGTATGTTTCCATAATAAAGTGAATAAAATAAAATGAAATAAAAGGCGACTAGGGGATAACATACTGGCTACTAGAAGCCCTAAAGAACACCACCTGTAAAAGAGTGGACTCGCCAACCAGTTTGGGCAGCGTGGCGTTTTAAGACCATACATCTCTCATGCTAAAATCAATGTGCACGAGGAAGCCCCTGTCCAACAGTGAAGACTAAGAGGGTTGATTACGTTGTAAACTTTTTGATTGTTATTTCACATGTCCAAAATATTTTGATCACCTATGACACATCTGAGACTAAGATGAATCGTGCAATATCTCATTTATCAAAATCTGTCTAGTTGTTTAGCTTCTAGGATGAAACAGATGACGTGGAGGGTAGAAAACCATTAGACAACTAATGAAGCTGTTACCTCGCATTTAACAACACAATTTACGTTTTAATTACACGTCTGCGTTATATGCATGATGTGTAATTACGTAGTACATGATGCATTATAATGTTAGGGCCTTACCTATGAAATTGCCGTGTGTTTGTAGTGTAGTGGCCACTTTGAACTTAGTTATCTTGCGTTTGGCTTCGAATTTCAAATTCATATTAATTTCAATTATAATAAGTTATGACATTCTTTTTCGATATCAGTTATTCATTTGTTTTGCGGTCAAATTACTTTTTGCTTAGATATCGTTGTGTTTGTGACCGTGAAAATATCAAAAAAAATCGTGTTATTTTCGAATATGAGTTCCGTCGTGGCAGCAACGCAGCACGGGCGGCACGCAATATCAGCGATGTGTACGGACCAAACACCGCAAACGAGCACACGGTTTGATCAATTCTGTTCGGGAAATTTCGACCTCAAGAACAAGCCCCGTGGACGACCGGAGACTAAAGTCAATATTGAAGAATTGAAAGCAATAGTGGAAGCGGATTCATCTCAAACCACGTCTGAATTAACCTTCAACGTAAATAACAAAATGATATTGATTTATTTGCGTCAAATCGGGAAAGTGAAAAAGCTCGGAAAGTGGGTACAGTATGAGATTAATGAAAGTTAACTGCAAACACGCGTCCAAGCTTGCCTTACTATGCTAAACTGACACAAAAATGAAGGGATGCTGAATCGTATTGTTACTTGTGATGAAAAGTAGGTCCTTATCCACTACAGTGGGTATTATTCACTACAGCTTCTTGAGATCGGGCACAACAAATAACAACAATAATAAATAATAACAATTGCAGATGTACTGTGAAGAACTGCACTTGATGATAGACAAGCTCGCTATCAAACAACCGAGTCTGGTCAATCGCTCTAGTCCACTGTTTCTCCATGATAACGCCCACATACTGGACGACAGACAGTCTCAAAATTACAGTAGCTTCGACTGGAAACTGTCCGTCACCCACCGTACTCGCCAGACCTTGGCCGTGCTGATTTGAATTTTTGTCAGATAAATGGATAACTTTTTACACAGGAAATTCAACTCCGATGACGCAGTGAAAAACGCCTTCAGAGAATTCATCGATTCCCGTCCCCAGTTCTATAACAGAGGCATCAATCAACTTTCATTAAAATGGCAAAAGTGCATTGATAACAATGCACAATACTTCGATTAATTAAATATATAATTTTCATACAAAAAAATATATTTGAAAGTTTCCATATAAAACGGCAATTTCATAGGTAAGGACCTAATATATGTATTAAAATTGTTTATTCGGCTATTAGGTCCTAGAAATACTCTTTTGCCCACCAACGAACTAATCTCCATATTAATGAAATAAATGAATTGAAGTTCCAAAAACTTCTGAGAAGTTTAAGAAAATTCAGCGACAAGTTATTTATGTGCTTTCGCATGAATGAAGTTTGTGAAACAAATCGCAAAATTTCTTGCTGTGTCGGTTGAAATGTTAATGATAAAAACATTCACAGTTAAATAACACATAAATGAGGATCACTTGTGATTTAGCAGGGCGGTCAGTTTTTCATCCCCTTTTCGCGGATAATAATATAAAAAAATCCCATAGCCGACTGGCCCTGCCCACTGGCCGATTTACCCCTCTCCCATTGAAGACTGTCGCGTAACATACTTTCATTCCATTTCCCATTTCCTCATTTAATTCTATTCCATCGAGTGGGAAGCAACATGCGATACTAAACTCTCATTACATTATATTCCGCACTTCCTATTTCATCCAAACATTCCAACCTCCACCCTTTACGGTCCTTTTTCCAAATTCATTCCTAAATGACTAAAGATAGGCAGCGCATCCCGAGCCGTGCCAATGTTCGTCATTCTTGACTGATGTTGGCATGTACTCGTATTTCGGATGTCCATGGCCGACAGTATCCACTTACCACCATGTGTACTGTCTGTTATAAAAAAATAAATATTCAGAAAATTGTATGAAAATTACTTGACCGAATCTTCAGGCAAAGCGAAAGCGTTGCTGTCAACGTCGGTAGCAGAACCTCCTGGTGCGCGCACCATCGTGTCAGGGAATCTATGGCCCTGGTAGTAGCGAAGCGAACTCCTTATGTGGTATTGAGTTTTTGTCGGGTCCGAGAACGTCAGCCCCGGTAGCTTGGGAAGCCCCCAGGCCATTTTTCTTCACAAAAATAGTCTTACAGCTGTAGACATTTGCAACGTTCTATTTTTATACATTTTGTATTTTGTAATACGAGTATATTCTTATATAAACGATATGGTGTTGAATATATAGACAAAAATTGTAGTTTCGGAAGAAAATAAAATTTTTGGCTGAACATTTTTTTCTAAAATGTAAAATGGCAACAAAATCTACCATTCGACTAGCACGCGCCGTCGGGCTTTCTACAACGTAAAATATCAAAATCTACCCACCGACCGGCACGCGCCGTCGGGCTTTCTACAACGTAAAATAGCAAAATCTACCCACCGACCGGCACGCGCCGTCGGGCTTTCTAAAACGTAAAATAGCAAAATCTACCCACCGACCGGCACGCGCCGTCGGGCTTTCTAAAACGTAAAATAGCAAAATCTACCCACCGACCGGCACGCGCCGTCGGGCTTTCTAAAACGTAAAATAGCAAAATCTACCCACCGACCGGCGCGCGCCGTCGGGCTTTCTAAAACGTAAAATAGCAAAATCTACCCACCGACCGGCACGCGCCGTCGGGCTTTCTTTGTTTTCCGTGACACAAGTACACTTTCACGCTCTTTCCGTACTTTATGCACAGGTTTGAATGACAGAAGAACGCGATGATTACTAGAACCAACAACTCGGGAGGGAATAAATCTGCCCCAGCGCTTTTTGCACTTACGCACCTCTTTTTAACATAAAGTTCGTATTTAGTCGTTTTTGATAAAATCCTATTTATTTGTGAATTAGATTTCACATGTCAAAAACATGTGAAATCTATTTATTTATAATGTACCTAATGCATAGGTACTTAAATCTTGAGATAAACTTTTAGGCCCGGTCCCCGGATAAATAGACGATTCTATGCACGGTCTTAGATCATGCTTTGGCTAAGCATCACATTGACTGGTTTAAGTAAAGTATGTCTATGGTTCTATAGTAGACACAATGGGTTAGTATCATAAAGTCTCTTTCTCGAAATGACTTGGTAGCCATTATGACTAAATCTCGATATGACTTCGAATTGACTAGAGCTCAATTTGACTGGATCTCGATTTGACTAAATCTCAAATGGTCTAAATCTCAGATTGATTACATCTCGATACGACATACAGTGAAAAATTATATACTGTGTTTAGTGTTGTCATCCAAACTTCATATTAATGTCAATATATACCATTTCAACTATCAATGGCATAAAAAGACGTTAAAGTAAATTGTTTGAAAGAATGTTCGGTTCTATTGTCGAAAATGCAAATGGTCAAAATCTCAGAATGACAAGCATGGGAGATTATGACAAAATAATCCAAAAGTTAATTCAGAAAGTCGTAAAAATGAGAAAACTGCTTAATTTATCTTGTCAATTTGCTATTTTGACGTCATGCTACGAATAGGACAGTTATTTTATTATTACGACGAAATATGCCATTTAGAATATATATATATATATATACACCACACATAGGTACATAATTATTATTTCATATGTTCCAAAACATTTTGATTTGGCATGATACCAATCCAACTGTCCAAAAACAATATACAATTCAGTCATTTTGCTACTTAGGGGCCATCCATAAATTACATCACACAAATTTCATGATTTTTGGAGTCCCCCGTCCTTGTCACAGGTGGTCACATTTTTCCCTGTCCCCTGGTGTGACGTCACATATTTTGCAATTTTAAATTTAGAAATTATTAAATTAAAATAACCTTAGAATAATATTGATATAGTTAGTAATATTTTAAAGTTTTTCGTAGAGTTGAAGTTTAGTTTTAATACTTTAGATTTATACATGTGACGTCACGAAGCTTATGACTCGTCGTCGTGTGACAAGGGGGGGGCCCTTGTCACACGATACCACACTTTGTTGACCCCCTCTCTCCCCCTTAACGTGTGATGTAATTTATGGATGACCCCTTAGTCATATTGAGACCTAGTCAATTCACGATGTCATTTTGATATCCAGTCTTTCTGCTACGTAGACATTCAGAGATGTAGATGTAGATGAGATCTAGACATTATGATATCAACCCGACACTATCAGTCCTTTGCTTAGATACGCCATGTGTTAGCATGCCATACATTGTTCCATTGGGCGTGCATAAATTATTTATAATTTTACCAGTTTTTAAATCTTATTAACTATACAATTTAACTGTAAAAGTTATCTGGGTCTTAATTATTACACTTCACAGAATAAATATTAAATACATTCTTTTATCTCCTTTTTTGTTCGAAGACTTTTGTGAAATATGTTTAAAATAATTTCTTTGAAAACGTATAAATGATTCATTTTTCTTTCGAAACTACTTACCTATATTATTCATGCTTTATAACGTGGTAAAAGAGCCAAATGTGAAAATTTACGATAAACTGCAAGGCTCAATAAGCATTTTGCATGTTCTAAGTGCATAATGTGCAAGCAAGTGTAACCTGTCTATATTTATTAGTAATGATTGACTAGCGGCTAGGTTGTGAGCAGCTTACCTTATTAAGAAGTCAAACCAGAACATCTCATTCCATTCATTATACTCGTTTTATTTACTTGTACGAGCGGGCGCACCGTACGTACCGTACAAGTAAAACAATAACACGCCAGTGTTTTATATTGCAAATGTGTTCCGTAAACACACACATGTTGATACTGTGATACTATTAAAGCTTAGGTATAAGGTATAAAGCTCAAAGCTATCTCTAAATTCTCTATAAAGGTATACCTCGCAAAAGATAAGAGTTAAATATATTTATTAAAATTTTATCTTTTTCTACGAGTATCTCTTTTATTTGTTACCTTTACTGGTTAATACCTTCACTACACGACTATAGATATCTTTTAAAACACAAGGTAAATACGTACCTATAATATAATGCTGACGAGGAAAAGATCTCTATAAACAATAATAACTTATAGAAAATGAGTTAATGAAATAAACCGTTACGAATAAAATAATAAAATGTGACCGCGTCGTTGGCTAAACAGCTGGTATCGGTAAACAGCGGTTGCTATGTAACGATGTAAGTCAATGAGGCAAAGGATCACAGTGAATGTTCCCCACGGGTTATATTTCTTTCCCTTTCTGATATTGAACCTTTTTACACATATCGTTAAGGGAATAGACTAGATGATACATCATCGTGGGCGTATCCACGGCGCGGCGGGGCAGGTTGGGGCGCTTTACCCCGGCTCAGGGAAGAATAAGTAACAGACTTTCTGCATTGCACTACCTCTATTTAGATTATAAGAAAATTGTTTACTTTGCCCCACTCAGGATAAAATCCTGACTACGCCCTTGCACATCATACGTTCTTATCAAAGAAGCCTGGTTGGCACCTTCTTGAGGGGGTGAACCAGATGAGAAGGGGTTCATTAAAAAGTCAAATTTGAAACTTAAGTAAGTAGTACGTAATGAGAATGGTCCATTTTCCAAATACATATGAATTAAATAATATGTTGTATATCTGGTATGTATTCTCAAATCGATGGGTTTTTTAAATAATATTTTATCTTGCTTCTTTGCTAAAATAATATTGCATTGAAAAAATATAATTTAAGCTGAAATTTATATATATATTTTGAATATGTCTATGTAGGTGCATTATTTTATAGTATGTATTATAAGTGTTAACAATTAAACCAAGCTTTAAACATTTTTTGGAGATTTATATTTACTAACTAGTTTGAAATTATGTACTAGTAAAAGTACGCTGTCAGGGGAAGAATAAACACTGTGAACAGATACCAAATTTTTCATTTTAATACTTAAAATTTTATATTGTACTACAAGTAAACGTAACTGACACTAAATTAGTCAACGTTCAGTTCCTTTAACGTAAACTTGCACCGTTTCAACTGTATGCGCTTTTGTAGTGAAATAATTTATGTACCTTCTGAAATATTTGTCAAGGTAAAAAGTTATACTAAACTGTCAACCAACAGGATGTCATGTTTGGAATTATTACGTTCGTCCGTAAGTTTGTGTGTATCCAGCAAGCACCTAAACTAATTTTCCTAAACAAACAACCCATCCTGGTGTCTTTGCACTAACCGTACGGCTTAGTAGTTGGTTAATTTTAACAATTTACTTGTTCAAATCTTCTATGGAATAATTGACAAGTATTTGGGTGGGTGTTATTAGTAGGCCAGGTGGGGGCGGCTTGGCCCGGTCAGAGGTTGATTAATGCGTGCCGGCTGGGTACGTCGATAGCCTACATCAAACTTCCCGCCAACTGTAAAACCCGTCGATCCGAACGCAGAGCTGTTTGAATACAATAAGCTTTATGCCTAATACCTTTGACTGGAGAGATTTTGCAGTATTAATGAAATTAATATTCATTTGCTCACGATTTCGCAGGCTTGAAACTCGATTTTGTCCTATAAATTGTTAATTTTACTTACCATGTCCTAGAACAAGATGTGACAAGAAAATGTAGGTATTATTCGAGGGAGCACAACTCTTTATTGCTTTACTAAGGGAAATCATAAACGTGCAGAATATTAAAACGAATTAAAAACCACATCCCTAGTGACTGTTCCTTCTTTATTTTCATTGATAATTCATTATTCAATTATTTTAAATCCAAATCAAAAAACCATTAGAAAAAATCAAATGTTTATCTCTGTTTTCTCATTGTTAAGTGAACTGTTTTTATTAGAATAAAGATTTATGAACTGTACTTTTTCTTACAAAGGTCAAAAGTCTATATTTTCAAGAGCATATACTAAACCAACGTTCATGAAAAAATCCCCATAACCTTCCGGCTTTAATACAATAATAAAATCTTCGACATACTAGAGAGTATATCGGGCTATACGCTCCAGTGTGTCTCGAGATTGGCACAAGCAGACACACCGCATACTGGTAAGTTGCTCTTTATATTGTTATATGTAGAGAAGAGATTTCCAACAAAGAAACTTAATAACATTGTACCTAGTAGGTATTTAGTGTTCACTGAAATTTAAATATGTACTTAGTTTACTCAGCTTACTTCACTGATGTAGAGGTAAGACGACCAGTCAGCAGAAATTGTGCTCTATCTGCCGTCGATTTAAGAAACACCAACGGTCGGTGGAACATTCACAGTCCTTTAGCGCTACGTACTTACAGAGAGCTGCAAGTGGCATAGACGTCGGCAAAGATTTAGAGGTATAGATAACGCACGCTGTACGTCGCTATGTGCCCGAAGTTGGCGCTAAGCTCCTACTTATCGGGCTGCTTATTCGGTTTATTCCGACCCGTGTCGCTATCAAGTCGTTAAAAAACACAAAAATGCCTAATTGCGATATACTCAATTGTAAACATTCTTGAAAAATGTTGGTACCTAGTCAAGGGAAATTGTTCGATGAGTGGTTTCCTATCACTAAAATTTACTCGTGACGCTACACTTTTGGTTTCATATTTCACGAACTTGCGTTGTCTATCGATCTGGGTGGCGGTAACCCACCTTCAATCGGTATTTAATAGTGAACTCGGAGTCATAGAATTACCCGACTCTCACAAAGGACTGCCGTGTGAAACGAGGTATCGTGTTCCGGGAGTGTTTCGGCAGTTGCCAGAGTTCATTTCCTTTCCTTTCTCTCACATCAAGTACCTTATGCACTCTTATGCAGTGGAAATGCAATATATAGTTCATACTTGATGTTCTGTCCTTCATTCAGTGGAACGAAAGAAACGGAATGGATAGGTATGTTATTGGATAATGATACTTTGTTCTCTATCCTTTCCAATCCTTTTTCTTAATCCTAATTCACAAATCCCCAACGATAAAGAAAGTGGCAACGTTCGTCAATGCTGATTAATGTTTGATTGAATAATGAATAGACCTGATGGTATCCATTTACTATCAGATGGCGAGCAGAAATTAGTTTATCCACCTCCGTTCTCTATTATTCATAAACAAACAAATCTAGGTATATAAAAAAAACGTATGCGATCAGGGGACCCCCGTCACGAACGAAGATCCTCACGCATTTTTTTTTAAACTCCGAATGAAATGCTAAATGAAATGTGTATAGTTCATGTATTTTTTTTTTATTTTGTATCATATTTTCAATGCAAATAATTGAAATAATTTAGGTTATACAACCGGCCTCGCATTAGTCCACACGTCTGTTATTCTGCTTGAGTCTCGCTCTCGATACTCGCACGCACACACAGAGAGAGAAAGAGAAAGGCGTATGGAGGGAGTAAAAATCTTACGTGACGTAACATTTTCTCTCGAATCACACCTACCGCAAGCCGCGTAAAGGAACTTCGTTCCAAAACCAGATTCTCTATCAAATACCTAAATTGTCTGTGTGAAATACCTAATTGTCCCAATTTGGCCGTGTGGTGTTGGCCGGTTTAAGAATAGCACCACCACCATATCTTCCCGTGGGTGTCGTAACAGAGGATTGAGGGATAAAGTCGCTACCGCAAGCAATGCATCTGTTCAACCATGGTCACCTCGTACCCATGGTTGGTACAATCTAACAATATTCACGCGTTGAGACCCGTTTAAATAGACAAATATGTATGAAAAATGCGTAAATCTCAAATGGTATACCGCTACCACAAGCCCTGACGAACTACACCACTTCTAAAATAGTGGACTCGCCAAACCGCTTGGTTAGCGTGGCGTTCTGAGGTCATACTTCCGTCATGTGCAAGACAATCTGCATGAGGAGGTCCATGTCCAGAAGTGGACATAAAAAGGACTTTTACGGTTACGGTACCTAAATAGTAAAAAAATTAATTTTAATTAATCAATACGATAATTAATTTAATCATTTGTCAATTAATTTTCAGACATTAAAATGGCATACCTACGAAAACTAACGTCAAGCAAGTTGCACCTGAGTGCATACAGTTGCGTGTTCAGAGGACGTAGTACCACCGCACATGTCGTATACTCCGAGGAAGTCCTTTGCGCGAAATCAGAAAACAAACCAGTAGTAGCGCTCGAGTCTACGATAATTGCGCACGGAATGCCCTACCCTCAGAACTTGGAAACCGCTTTGCAAGTTGAGAATATTATTAGACAGCAAGTAAGTTTCATACTGTACTGAACTGTTAATAGTTTTAAATACTTACTCAAATAAATGTTAAATACTTACTTACTCGTAATAGGGGTTTATAAACTATCTTGTTTAGTAGGCATTGGTCACTTTGATTTTAAATTATCAATAAACTCTAAGAAAAATATCGATACTGCTAATTGATTACTTTATAGAAGTTACTTTACTTACCACTACTTTTTTTAACTTTTCACTTTATTTTTATTTACGATAATGTTATTTTTAATGAGGAATGTTCCTCTGACAACTTGGTAAAAAAAGAAATTCATAATAGTTATTTGTTATACAAGAGTGCAAAGTTGCTTTTTAACCGCGTGCTCAATTTTGATGACCGAGCAAGCGAAGGATTCTAAAATTGAATCACGAAAAATTAGAATCCTGAGCGTTAGCGAGGGAATCAAAAGAGCACGAGGTGAAAAATCTTTGCACTCGAGTGCAACACGTAACTTTTCATCCCACCTCAGCGAGGAAATGACTAAATGCAAAAAAAAAGTACACCAAGAAGGTTCCGAATCTGAGTTTTTAACAAATTAAAAAAGGTTGTATGATAAATTCGGCACCATGGAGGTAGAAGTAAATAGGTTTAATGATGTTTTGAATTCACAAACTTAGTGCACATGATGTTCTAAATTCAATTTACTTTATCCTCTAGCGGATAAAAACGGCTTTTGCACTCAGATATCGAAGAGCAAAAATACTCTTTCCGAGATAGGGGGATGAAAAAAATATTTGCAGATAGTAAGTATACTTACTCGGTATTGTTTAACGATTATTCAATCTCGATAAGTACTTTACTTAGCGGCCGTCGTTATGTCTTACTAGCTTTTGCCCGAGACTTCGTGCGCGTGGTCTACACGAGTAGTAACTTGTGTTATGTGTCCGGATAAAAATCCCCCTTTTGCATAGTATCAACGAAATCGGTTTAGCAGTTTCAACGTGATTGATTAACAAATTTCATGTTTAAAACATTAGTGGGATAATGTAAGATTTTATATTCAAATTATTTTTATTTTAAAGCTATTCCTTTTTTATTTTAACATAATTTCGCATGTTTACGTTACAGTTGTTTTCATATTAACAAAGTAACAATTCGTGTAGTTTTTGTCCGCCGGCAGTAAATTAATGTTATACGAGCAACATACTACAACAATATATGTTATACAGACAACAGCAATACTGCGTTTGAGGAGAACGCTACTAATGAATGTACCGTGCATGTTGGGTTAACCGTTTCCGTACCTACTAGAAATTGTAATCTTCAAAATGAGCCAAAAGACGTGTAAGACCTTATAAGTGAAATTATTATAGAAGTCTTCGTTATAAATGGAAACTACGGGTTCAAAAGATCTATAAAAAAAACATATTCACACCCATGTGAAGTCGGAGCTCTTGATTGACTCTTCAACGGACTTTTTTAACACAGAAACATCAAATTCTTGGGACCTTTCATTCCAACGCGTAGATGTCATTGAAAGCGAATTTTTCAAAATTCTACCTAAAATGACTGCCGTAAATATAAATAGTCTACGCAATATAAGCCTAGCTTCAGTTAGATATTACTTATGTACTTGTACATGTTATTCCCCGCTTGAATCTCAAATGCAAAAGAATTGATAATAAAATACTTTAAAATAATAGTGTAGTTTGTGTAGACTATTAAATGTGAACTAATTGGAACATCAATTATGACGGTCGTAGCGACAAGTAAATTAAGCAGCGCTTTACGTAATTGGTAATAGAGTCATTTGAAATGCGTATTATGAGAGCATTCTCTCATAATACGCATTTCAAATGACTCTATTACCACAATTTCAAATGATAACTTCATTAAGTTATCAAGTCTTTGTCCAAAGATCGTGTCGCAAACCAATTAATTTTTGACTTTTTAAAAATAAACATTACTATAATAAACGAAAACAGACTATTTTTTAATTATGAATTCATAATTTGAATTTTAACATTTGGGCTAAAACACATACTTATTAAGATAAAGACTGGTGTCTGGAACAATGACTAATTCATATTTATTGACAAAAAAAACGCAAAGAGAAGTAAATAGGAGTATTTCTTGCACTATGAATAGAAATTGCTATAGCACGCGCCACGATTGACGTCCCATCTCTATTATACCACTGGGTAGGTTCCGTTGTGGTGTATAAAATACCATGTAATTGAACATTTTAAAATATTGAATATTTTCAAATCCTTAAGCGAAATTATTAATTCGGTGTAACAGGGTGCCGTTCCAGCTACAATAGCAATACTCAAAGGCCAACTTACCGTGGGTCTCAATGAAGAGCAGCTTGGATACTTGGCACGAGCAAAAGGCGTGGTGAAGGCGTCCAGACGGGACCTTGCGCCTGTGACTGCGGCACGGCTGGATGGAGCCACCACAGTCGCGGGCACAATCGTCGCGGCAGAGCTCGCTGACATACCTGTGTTCGTCACTGGGGGATTAGGCAAGTACCTGTATTTAAAGGAGCCATTTGTATTACGCGAGCCTAGCGCATGATGAAGAAGTGACAGACAGATAGATAAAACTTTTTATTGCACATCAAAACAGAATAAGACAGTAACAGACATTGTAATATATGAAATGCACAAAAGGCGGTCTTATCGCAAATAGAGATCTCTGCTAGATAACCTTTGGGTAGAGAGGAAATAAATATTAGGTATATGGGATATATATCAATTGATATTTATATTGATATAAAATAGATAAATCGGCAGCGCACCTGCATACTCCCTGATGTTGCAGGTGTCCATGGTGGCGGTAACACTTACCATCGCGTAGGACCGCTTGCTAGTCCGTGGTGTTGCAGGTGTCCATGGGTGGCGGTAACACTTACCATCACGTGGGACCGCTTGCTAGTCCGTGGTGTTGCAGGTGTCCATGGGTGGCGGTAACACTTACCATCACGTGGGACCGCTTGCTAGTTCCTGGTGTTGCAGCTGTCCATGGGTGGCGGTAACACTTACCATCACGTGGGACCGCTTGCTAGTCCGTGGTGTTGCAGGTGTCCATGGGTGGCGGTAACACTTACCATCACGTGGGACCGCTTGCTAGTCCGTGGTGTTGCAGGTGTCCATGGGTGGCGGTAACACTTACCATCACGTGGGACCGCTTGCTAGTCCGTGGTGTTGCAGGTGTCCATGGGTGGCGGTAACACTTACCATCACGTGGGACCGCTTGCTAGTCCGTGGTGTTGCAGGTGTCCATGGGTGGCGGTAACACTTACCATCACGTGGGACCGCTTGCTAGTCCGTGGTGTTGCAGGTGTCCATGGGTGGCGGTAACACTTACCATCACGTGGGACCGCTTGCTAGTCCGTGGTGTTGCAGGTGTCCATGGGTGGCGGTAACACTTACCATCACGTGGGACCGCTTGCTAGTCCGTGGTGTTGCAGGTGTCCATGGGTGGCGGTAACACTTACCATCACGTGGGACCGCTTGCTAGTTCCTGGTGTTGCAGCTGTCCATGGGTGGCGGTAACACTTACCATCACGTGGGACCGCTTGCTAGTTCCTGGTGTTGCAGCTGTCCATGGGCGGCGGTAACACTTATCATCACGTGGGACCGCTTGCTAGTTCCTGGTGTTGCAGCTGTCCATGGGCGGCGGTAACACTTATCATCACGTGGGACCGCTTGCTAGTTCCTGGTGTTGCAGCTGTCCATGGGCGGCGGTAACACTTATCATCACGTGGGACCGCTTGCTAGTTCCTGGTGTTGCAGCTGTCCATGGGTGGCGGTAACACTTACCATCACGTGGGACCGCTTGCTAGTCCGTGGTGTTGCAGGTGTCCATGGGTGGCGGTAACACTTACCATCACGTGGGACCGCTTGCTAGTTCCTGGTGTTGCAGCTGTCCATGGGTGGCGGTAACACTTACCATCACGTGGGACCGCTTGCTAGTCCGTGGTGTTGCAGGTGTCCATGGGTGGCGGTAACACTTACCATCACGTGGGACCGCTTGCTAGTCCGTGGTGTTGCAGGTGTCCATGGGTGGCGGTAACACTTACCATCACGTGGGACCGCTTGCTAGTCCGCGGTGTTGCAGGTGTCCATGGGTGGCGGTAACACTTACCATCACGTGGGACCGCTTGCTAGTCCGTGGTGTTGCAGGTGTCCATGGGTGGCGGTAACACTTACCATCACGTGGGACCGCTTGCTAGTCCGTGGTGTTGCAGGTGTCCATGGGTGGCGGTAACACTTACCATCACGTGGGACCGCTTGCTAGTCCGTGGTGTTGCAGGTGTCCATGGGTGGCGGTAACACTTACCATCACGTGGGACCGCTTGCTAGTTCCTGGTGTTGCAGCTGTCCATGGGTGGCGGTAACACTTACCATCACGTGGGACCGCTTGCTAGTTCCTGGTGTTGCAGCTGTCCATGGGTGGCGGTAACACTTACCATCACGTGGGACCGCTTGCTAGTTCCTGGTGTTGCAGCTGTCCATGGGCGGCGGTAACACTTATCATCACGTGGGACCGCTTGCTAGTTCCTGGTGTTGCAGCTGTCCATGGGTGGCGGTAACACTTACCATCACGTGGGACCGCTTGCTAGTTCCTGGTGTTGCAGCTGTCCATGGGCGGCGGTAACACTTATCATCACGTGGGACCGCTTGCTAGTCCGCCTATTTCTCTATAAAAAAAAGGAAAACACATATCAATTATTAGAACTATTTATTTTGTAATTATTCTACTCATTAAAGGTAAAATCTAACAATGAAATTTATTATGTTAACAAAATTAACGAATAAGTCAAAATCTACTCAAAATCAAGATAAAATTAACTTTTAATCTAATAATTTATTTAACAAACAAATGAAATCTAGGATAATTAAATATTTCTGTGATTGACTTAAACATTAACTTATAATCTAATAATTTACTAAACAAATGAAATGTAGTTAATCAATTGACTACAATTAATTGACAACAATAAATAATACTTCACAAGCTTTGTTCTTTTTACATATTTAAAAAAAAATCAATTAAATAAGTAAATTACAATAATTTAATCACGGTTACTCCGTAATACAACCGATTCAGAGTGTGAAGGTTGACACGGAAGCTCAGTCTCAGTCGACTGCCAGCACACTTCTGAAATTCTGAATCGCTGACGGTCGACTGCCAGCACACTTCTGAAATTCTGAATCGCTGAGCGGCCGTCGTTTAATTTAAAGCGTTTGGGTTCGAGCAGCTGTGATATTTTTTCACGTGATATTTTTCAACGTGATATTTTCGATTGCGCGCGCAGGTATTGTTTTGATGTTCGCGTTAATTGACTGCGCCGATGGATATATTATATCAATTGATATTTATCGTTAAAACTAGAATTTTGTCCGATCCCACGGTTTTAAATCGTTACACTAACATAAATAAAAATTGTGACCTCCGTCAATGATCCAACACCAAAGATTATAATTATAATTTAGTTTATTTATTTATTTATTTATTTATTTATGTAATCTACAGCCTTTTATGTAACTTATGTTGTTTAACAATTATGTTGCCAATGCTAATGGCCAATACAGATTACACTGACATTAAGTACAGTATTTAGTAGATTGTGGGCAAGTAAAGGATGATTCTTTATTATTAATAATGTTTGCGTTGGTGTGTCCGTTTGTGTGTGTTGTGTGTGAGTTTGTACCCAGTGTGAGGGTGTGTAGTGTGTGTGTGTATTTGATTAAGATGAACTTTAAAATATTTGTGAGGAAATGGGTTTCAGGAGGTATTATAATGATTTCGATGCTTTTTTATGATTTCCGTTTTTAATTTTTTCTTACTTAATAAAAATATATCAAGGTCTGCGTAATATGTATTGTAATTCTGCAGAATGCGAGAAAGGACTGAATTTTGGGCGTACCTTGTTTTGACCAGAGGAACATCAAACAACTCGGTGTGCCTAGTACGGCTAGTTGGCGCCCGTAAGGACACTTCGGTCAGTAGCTGGGGACAGTCGACTTCGCCTGACCATAAAGCGCGCAAAAGCAAAATTCCATGTTGACGACGCCTAAGCTCCAATGGGTCAACATGGAAGAATTTACAGTTAGTTAGATAACAATCAACTGATTTATTATCTTTAAAACATAAGAATTTTATAAATTGTTTTTGAACATGTTCTACTGAGTCTATATAGGTTAAATATTGAGGTGACCAAATGCTACAAGCATACTCAAGTGTAGTACGCACATAAGTGAAATAAAGTGCCTTTATGCAGTCAAGGTCCCTAAAGGGTTTACAGACACGTTTGACAAACCCTAGCTGCTTGTATGCTTTATTACAAATTAAATTAATATGCTCTGCCAATTTCATCTTGGAATCCAAACGAACACCGAGATCCCTAATAGAATTAACGGATTCAATGACTGTGTTGTTTATTTTATATTGATAAGAAATAGGTTTAGTTTTCCGTGTAAAACTTACTTGGACACATTTCTTAACGTTCACAGTTATTCTATTTCTTTCATAGTACTTTGCTAGGTTATCTAGATCATTTTGTATTAATAAGCAGTCATTGATCGTTTTGATATTTAAATAAATCTTTTTATCATCGGCGAACATCAGAAACTTGGAATATTCAAAGCAGGTATATATATCGAAAAGGTAGGCATTATAGAGAAGAGGTCCTAAAATTGAACCCTGTGGAACTCCTGAGGATACATGAACATAATCACTACATGAGCTCCCGATCCTAACCGCCTGTCTTCTATTAGTGACGTAGGATAAGAACCATCGATGCAGGTTTCCGCGAATTCCAAGAACATGAAGCTTTTGGAGCAATATAATGTGATCCACTCGATCAAATGCCTTCTCGAAATCCGTGTAGATCGCATCGACCTGATGACCCCCATCCATGTTTTGATAAATATAGTTTGTAAACAGCGCTAAATTGGTTACCGTCGAACGTCCCTTCATGAAACCATGTTGTTGATCTGGTATTGACCTAGCTATTAAGGGATACACACTCGTCTTAATATTTTTTTCAAAAACTTTGGCTGGAACATTAAGGATTGATATGGGACGATAATGCTCCATTCTACTTTTAGATCCATTTTTATGTATAGGAACAATTAAAGCTTCTTTCCAAATAGAAGGGAATGCTTGATGAGTATTGATTGATTTGTTAAATATTATTGAAAGAGGCTTAGCGAGGCTGGAAGCGCAATTTTTATAAAAAAATGCTGGGATTTTGTCACTCCCAGGACCCTTGTTGGGATCTAGTTGGATCAGAAATTTATATACTATAGATTCAGATATAATTAAATCATGTATAGTATCTGGGTGGTTAACATCAGGCAAATTCACCCTAGTACGTGAGGGATCCGACTTCATGAACACGCTTTCAAAGAAACTATTAAATCCGGAACAAATTCCATCTATATTATTGTATGTTTCGTTCCCGAGTGTCATAATATTTGGATAACCGGTATCATTTTTACGCAAAGTTTTTAGATAGGACCATAAATATTTTGGGTTCTTTTTCAATGAGGTTTGAATTTTGTCAATATGGTTTTTGTAGCATTTTTGCTGTAACATTTTTTGTCTAGCGCGTAAAATCGAGAATTCGTCGTAATCCCTTGGATTTTTATATTTTTTCCACCGACGATGAGCAAGAAATTTATCGCGTACAACATGTATTAAAGATTTAGAATACCAATCAGGAAATAATGTATCTTTTTGTTTAGTTTTAATTGGAATTAGCTGATGAATAACCTCATTAACCTTTGAGTAAAATTTATTAACTAAATCATCTATAGATACGCCCACTAATGTCGTCACCCAGTCTACATTTCCCAAATAGGCATTAATCCTTCCGTAGTCACCCCTATAAAAATTATAGTTAGCAATTGGTTTCTGATTAATAGTAGGTATCATCACATCAGACGCGTCAATTAGCAAGGGGGGGTGATATATATCTTCTTGCACAAGTCCCCGGTCACCACGACATATATCCAACGAGAGGTCACTGAAAATTAGATCTAAAACATTATTACTAGCATTTGCTATTGTGTTATGTTGCGTGAGACCCACTAAGCTACATGTATTGACAAAATCAACCGCAGTATTTTGCAAATCAATTGTACCCTGTTTTAAATAAATAGGTCCCGATGGCGTCCAGTCAATTAGAGCAAGGTTAAAGTCACCCACCAATATAAAATGGTCGTCCGGGTGTGACGTCACAATCGCCGCAACAGTGCAAGTCCAGGTTTGCAAACGAGTCAGTTGAAGAGAATCTGGGGGAATATAGACGATTCCTATGTGCAAATTAGCTTTTGCGTTTAAAGACCGTGAAGAAATGGTTATCCAAACACACTCGACATTACTACAAGCCCAATCGACTCTTTCCCGTGCACGAAGAGAAAGCGAAGCACAGATCATGACACCGCCACCAATTTTCTTGGAAGATGTGGACCCACTGCGGTCACAGCGGAAAGAATCATACCTACTGTCACAGACTTCACCCCTGTAAATACTATCGTTCAGCCATGTTTCAGATAGTAGAATAATATCATAGTTATTTAATAGAATGTTTTGTCGTAAAATATTTGTCTTTGTTCGCAGACCTCGTACATTTTGGTAAAAAAGTTGCAAGGATTTTGGCATCAGATATTCAAAAATATGTAATATATTTTAATGACAAGGATATATGGGGAGTTACTTAGGGAGTTATGTATGAATTTATGTATGTGGTTGTATATGTGTGTATGTGTAATGTGGTATGTGTTAAAATAGTGCAATAAAAGTTAAAGAGATCAATCTAAACCAACTCAACTAAATCAATCTATCAAGGTCCTTAGAAGATCTTATAGTTATGACCGGGGATTCTTCGTTTCTTCTTACAAAAATACTACAATTGCGAATCCAGACGTATTTGAAAGCCTTGTCACGTGCACGAGACTTTACTTCCTTCAACAATTGCTTATTCTCTGGAGTGAGGTGCTCGTTGACAAAGAATCTTCGAGGAGGTCCGCCCAGTCCAAGATCTGTCGTAGAGATGCCTTTGATTTTACGTATTCCGGACAGAATCTGATCCTTGATAATACGATTCTTAAGTTTAGCGACTATTGCTTTCGGGTGACCAGGTCGGTTACGCATGGGCTGTACATGACTTGCGAAATCTACAGCCTCTGGGGTTATGTTGACCCCTACGTGTTTCGCTATCTTTACGACAAGATCCACAGGGGTTGCAGCTGCTGTTTCCGGAAGGCCAACGATTTCTAAATTTGTGAGTCTCGCCCACTGTTGCTGTTTCGATATTTGATCGCGAAGGTCAGATATCGTGTTATCGGATTCAGCGGCGCCTCTTTAAAGTATTTCGAACTCAGCTTTCAATTTGTCGTAGTTAGAGTGCAATTGGAGGTGTGCATCCTGCATATGCTTGACACTATCAGAAAGACGGCTGATTTCCCTTTTCAGCTCCGTCGTTATGGCTGATTTGAGTTCATTTATAATTTCATCCTTCATCACTCTCAACTTGCCATCCAGTAATGTTTCGAATTGATTTAGCAGATTCGACTGGGCAGCAGATTCGGTTTCGCTCTGGGAGGAAGGTGTAATACTGACTGTTGGTACCTCAGAGGTGGAGGTGGAGCCGTCCGCCTCTAGAACTTGTTCCGCAACGTCACCTTGTAACGCTAAGGAGCTACACGAAGTTAGTTGCTGCGGATTCTTTGTACCACGCACAGGTGTGTTATTGTTATCACCTCGTCTTGGAAGAGCAGCAACACAATTTGGACATCTCCAATGTGACCTATGTGCCGCCGGAGAGTAGTTGACACATTCAGTGTGGAAGAAATGCTGACAGTTAGAGCACTTTATTCTCTTTTGAGTGACCAGGACAGTCCCCTTACAGCCACCACATTGACCCACCATAATGTAATTCTATAAAACATTCAACACCGGGTTATCGGTTATCGGTGGAGTCGCTTCTCAACACATAAGTGTTAGTCGAACTTCGCGGGTAGACATATATTATTATTATGCAGAGAAATAGAAATGTATTTTATTTCTATACTATTAATTTTGGGGGTATTAATTTTAAAAAAATGGTGACCCTATTAGTTTATGATGATCAGCCACTTTGATAGGTAACAGCTGACTAGTAAAGTTTAGGAATTTTGTTGTTACCATATTTGTCACTAATTGGAGGGTATTCTTGAAACAATCTTGAATCACAATTGAAGTTTAACACTGGTTTTAAAGTATTTATAAAGGTTCTGGATCGGAGATTTTTGTTTAAATTACAAGCACATCGAATCCGGTATGGATTAGGACAATCCGCCTCCAAAAACAAACACTTGCACCACACTTTTTACATTTGTTTACGAGAGCGTATCATACACGCGTTGACGTATAACTAATGGAATCAATGTTCATTAGTTAAATTATTAGTTCATTAGTTAAGTTTTAGTTAAATGTTCATTAATCTCAGACTCTCATTCAGTTCATTATTTTGTTACTGTAATTTTACTTTTCTTTTTTGTTTTATAATAAATAAGTCTATTAATGAAACTCAAAGTTTCATTTAACAATTTAACATTTAACCACTTACAGAATGAAATTCGCGTCTTTTTTATATACATGATATAATATATCCGATATACGAGTATATCGGATCGGACGCAAGTGTTCAATCCTCTAGCTCTGGTGTTAGGAAACTGAAAATAAAACTACACTTACCGACTCTTAAAATTATTTTTTGAGCACAAAGTATTTTCGTATAAACTTATGTAGACACTAGTTCTCCGCACGATACAAATTTTTTGCTTTTTATAACATCGCTGTTTTTAAGTGCCTATTTCCACTTTTTCGAACAATGCTGAGTAACATTTCTAGAGTGCATCGAGATTGCATGTGCATCAAAAATTTAAGAAGCGGGAGAGCTATTTGCAGTGTTTCTTCCCATAAAGTTCCACTTGTGTAGTTTAGAAACTTGAGGTATACGAGTATATCGACCTTGATACTCATATTCTATTACATTTTGTACAGGGCCTCCATTTACACTTTTTCATAGACCTTAGTAGCTTCATCTTAATAATGCATTAATTACCCTAATAATTAATAAAAAGTATAAAAGAGATATATATGAGTACAGGTCGTATTAAATTTAATTTGAAAAATAATCATAATTGACGTGTAGGACCTTAGATCAAAGCAAAAGGAAGATACGGTACGTTCTTACATTGCGTCAACTGAAAATAGGCTCGAATGAACAACTACTTGCCCACAAATTCGTACAGCTATAATTGAAATCACATTGTACGACACCGAAAGATAGAGATTGGACAGTAGCAAGAGCGAGACAAGCTAAACGTATCGCTCGCACATGTTTCGTATAGTTTTATCTCGCTCACTCATTAATGGCCGAATGTAAACTAATAATTATAAAAACTTCTACAAATTATTGCGATGTGTGATTTGCGATTCTTGCGCAACATCTACAAATAACAGAGTGATTTGCGCACTGAATAAATGCACAGGCATTTTTAAATGTATTTTTCACTACATAACTGTGTTCACCGTGTGAGCGTATCACGTATAAGCAAGTCGCTGTTCTATCGGTAACTAAACGAAGCAGGTCCGTTGGACTCGGTCTTGTAGGGCCACGCGCGGTAAGTAACGTATCTTCCTCCTTTTGATTTGATCTAAATGTAGGACTAAGACTTTAACCATAATAACAGGATTCAAAACCATAGTGCGAAGACAATGTTTAATTTTAATAGGTTGTCACGTTTCCCCAATATCGCGCAGGGTCAGATCAGGTCGCAGATTCAGGTCAACTGAATTATTAAAAAAATGACAAAGGTGTCCGAATCCTTTGTTAGCTTCTATTTTGTTAGGTATACAATTAGACACTTATCTTTGTAGCTTTTACAAACTGGCTCAATTCTGTGCTGTGCAATGGCCTGCACGGAGCACAGCTTCACAAAGTTCTCATTATATCATTTCGCTTAACATTATTTAAATCACAAGGGAAAATACAAGGCCGAGCAAACAAGTTGGACGTTCTTTAAACGGCCCAGTTATTCGCATTGCAGTTATCTTGTTAAGAGCCACTTCGGATAATGCAAGTGGCCCTAACAAGCTTAGTTATCCAATTAAAATGTATTTAAATAGCCGCTTAACACTACTGTACTTCTTTACTGAGCTGGAGTGAATTTTTTCTTGACATAAGACATTTTGACATTGTAGTAGGTAGGTACAAAGTACAAACATGAATGATAATATAACACAAAAACGCGATCTCAGTCTATCAATGTCAATAGTTATTAATATCAACGATTTTATCAATTGTCCCGAGAACTACTACCGCGAGGACTTCATTAGAATTTTAAGAATAAGTGAATTCTAGGAATAGATGATTTATAGAATATCTAGGAGAAGAGAATACGTGAATAGAGAAAGAGATATGGATTTATAACGTATTTGTCAGGTTCTTATCAAACTTTCCCGATTAACCCCATCACCAAACACCGTATTGCGTTTCTGTGTAAATGACAAAATAATAATAATAATAAATCAGACTTATAATAATTAAAGGTATGACGAACAGTACAAGATACTTTCCGTGTAATTTTAATTTTAGTCTATTCAAATGTCTGCAGGTTTAATGAAAGTGAGACTACGCTTTAACACTAAAAGGTCAACGACAGATTAACATAACTTTAAGATTGCCGATCTCAATAATGGTTGCCGCCATCAAAAGCCTATCAGCTATATGTTCACCTGTCTGGGGGTCTACTCAAAAAACACGAAAGACGAGGTTGCCACAGATATTTCGGTAGATTCCTATTACGAAACATTTACTACGATATACGAACAAAGTTCCTTGGACATTTGAAACTACTCCGATCACATAAGACAGCGATCGAAATATAAGTAGATTTTGACAAGAAATACTTTTTTTTTATAGATAAAAAGGCGGCAAACAAGCATACAGTACTCCTGGTGGTAAGTGGATACTGTCGTCCGTAGACATCCGCGATACATGCCAACATCAGTCCAGAATGACAAACGTTGGCACGCCTCCGGATGCGCTGCCTATCTTTGCAGATTAAGGAATGGATTGGGAAAATGGGGAGGGAGAGGATGGGATGGGAATTGGCATATTTCACTCACTACCGAAATACGTACGTACATTGGGGAAATACGATAAATTAGAAAATGCAGTACATTTCAAGGTAGTCTTCTGTGAGAGAGAGGTAACGTGGCCAGTCGAAAGCGCTCAGCGGCTGTGGGAATGCAGCATTCACTCTCCCCCTACCAAACTTGGGGACTCCTACCAAACCCCTACTTGAGGATCAAACGTCAAATTTCATGATAACAATATCTCACCTTTTAAATACTCGTATATTGGGTTATAGCACTTCGTTCGTTCGAACTTCGGTTTGCGCCCAAACTTCGGAACCGTAAAATCATCAACTCCGTAAAAATCATTACCATATAAAACTATCTCTTATGAAAAATAGTATGTGATGAATTAATAAATAATATATAAAAAATAGTGTACGTTGTCGACCGCTGAGAAGAAAGGGTACTTCGTTCACTCACTCTTACCTCACTCTATACATGAACCGTGAATTTAGTCAAGCGATGTATTTAATTAGTGTAAGCAGTACGCGGATTCAATGCGTCACCAATCTCTCGTTCGATGTAATACTGTATTAATATACTGTATATCCTACATTCAACATTACCTACATACGCGACTACCTACGAGTATGTTACGTTACCCGATAGCTAAAAATATCACTCGTGTTATTTCGCCCTCGCCCGATATCACATGCATACTTACATTACATGTGGTTTTTACTATTTTGTTTCATGCTTTCGTTTTATATTTTGTTTGAAAATAACCACAAAGATAAAAATATATTTTTTAACAAGTTTTTATAACAAAAATGGCATTGCAATAATAAAAATTAATGTTCAATTACTTTAAATCTTATTTCTTAAAGTTTTCTGATCATAAAGTAACCTGCTGAAGTTAACTTTCCTTGGTAAATAAATTCCTTAGGCTAAATATAATTTCCTTAAACTTTTCCCAAAAGAAATTAGTTGGTAAATAAATAGGTAATATTAGGTGCTTACCTATGAAATGACCGATTTTATTACTGGCCACTTTGAGTTCCGCTATCTTCTGTTATAATTCGAATTCCAAAATAAAACAAAATGTTCTTATTTCATAATCAGTATTTCATTGGTTTTTCTGTACCTAAATTTTGTTAATGTGATTGTTTTGAAAATAAAATGGATAAATTGAAAATTCGTGCCATATTTATATGAGTTTCGTCGCGGCACCAACGCAAGTCAGACAGCTCACAATATCCATAGTGTGTATGGCCAAACACCACAAACGATCGCACCGTGCGTCGATGGTTTGAACGCGTCCGTTCTGGAAATTTCGATCTTAAGGATGAGGACGACCCACGACCAAGATAAATAACGATGAATTAAAGGCCATAGTCAAAGTAGATCCATCTCAAAGTACAGCGGAGTTAGCAGCGTGGTTTGGTGTTAGTGATAAAACAATGTTGGTTCATCTGCGTCAAATCGGCAAAATAAAGAAGCTCGAAAAGTGGGTACCACCTAATACTATACCTACTTACCACAATGTACACTGTGCTCAAGCATTAAAAAATATTGTAACGTTGCGTTTTTGTAAAAACTATTTTCTCTTATCAAGTTTTAAAAACATCTAGGACATCTGTTGAATCGTTTTGGCATTAGTGGTTCTTAGTACTACTAACGCCACCTATTTGTACTTACGTTGAACCAATTGGTGTTATATCGATGCGAGTTTCAGTTCAGAAACTAAAATGGATCGATTTATGAAAAAGTTAGGATTTCGTTTATATTTAAATAATAAATAAAATTCTTCAGGGATTGTTCCTCTTGTGTATACAAGTGTTTAAAAAAATATTAGAAAGGTGTCCTTTTATTTGAATCGTCGCAGACTAGAATTTAGGTTTCAGAACGGATAAGAGAAATGTAAAGGTTTGACGAAAGGAAGGCACTTTCGTTTTTGGGATTCACCAAGATGGGTGGAAAATAAATATATTTGATTGGAATAGTTTGAATCCAGCGATGCCGGAGGAATCTCATACAGATCCCACATGATAGACATGAGGTAAGAGATTTAGTCGACGTTGTTCGGATTTTCTGATTTGATTTTCAACGCGTCTTGGTGAATCCCTGGTGAATGAATGAGTTACAAAAAGAACTGTAAACCAGTTCTTTTTGTAACTTTATATTAGTTATTTATATATGTTCATTCACTGTGACTTAAGTTCTTACAGTATATAACTTCAAAATGGTTACAGAAATTTATAAGAACCTGTTGTCGTTTTATTGTTTATAAATAAAAGAAAAGAGACCCTTTAAGATTGATGTATTTATTGTTTTGGTTGTTATATGTTGTACTCTTCCAATGGTAATTAAATTTACATAGGTACACTTAAGGTAGTACTAAAACTAAAATCTTTACTTATTACAACATTAGCCCACCCAAAGAAATATCAATCTCAACGGTAAAGATCAGGGGTGTTTGTTCGGTTCGGTGGTGAAAATATAACTCTCTATAAAACTGTAAACTCAACTATAAAAAAACAACTTCAAGAATTATTATCACTGTTCTTTTGGTCAAATCTTCAATACGAGGAAACACCTACAGCTTAGTAAGGTGAAAAGGTACCTGTGATCCGACGTTTCTGAGGGCGGTCCACCCACGGTTCCTTCCCTGGTCCAACCAGACGTTACCCACCTCCTGACACTGAGCTGAAGAGTCTCGCTCAATCAGAGGGAAAATCACTAATAATCATTTAAATCACAGCATAAATCTTGAAATCCTCATGTAAAATCTACTCATTGAAATCTATATCGATCTGATGTAAATGTATTAAAATCCAAAATATAATTCCCAGCATCTGAAAAAGAATACGATATTTTTAGAATTCAATCTATTGAAGAGGGTAGGAACGATCCCTATGAAAAATTTCAAACGAAAAGGGAAAATTATCTTACAGTGACGTGTAGCTCATTTATTCTGGGCCCTCGTCACATGCATCCCGACCCTGCCTCACACTTAGGGTGTCTGCTGAAATAAAAAAATGCATCATGAAAACACGCGTTCGTTTGTGACGCGTTGAAAATCAAATCAGAAAATCCGAACAACGTCGACTAAATCTCTTACTTCATGTCTATCATGTGGGATCTGTATGAGATTCCTCCGGCATCGCTGGATTCAAACTATTCCAATCAAATATATTTATTTTCCATCCATCTTGGTGAATCCCAAAAACGAAAGTGCCTTCCTTTCGTCAAACCTTTACATTTCTCTTATCCGTTCTGAAACCTAAATTCTAGTCTGCGACGATTCAAATAAAAGGACACCTTTCTAATATTTTTTTAAACACTTGTATACACAAGAGGAATAATCCCTGAAGAATTTTATTTATTATTTAAATATAAACGAAATCCTAACTTTTCCATAAATCGATCCATTTTAGTTTCTGAACTGAAACTCGCATCGATATAACACCAATTAGTTCAACGTAAGTACAAATAGGTGGCGTTAGTAGTACTAAGAACCACTAATGCCAAAACGATTCAACAGATGTCCTAGATGTTTTTAAAACTTGATAAGAGAAAATAGTTTTTACAAAAACGCAACGTTACAATACCCTCCCCCCTAGCGCTTTCGAACGCAGAGAGAAGCTGCGCTGCCCTCAGCGCACCATCAAAACCTAAAACCAAAAAGAACCTAAATCGGTCAACAACCTCAACGACCAAGTCGAACACACCAACACAACTGCATGCAAAAGAAAAGAAAATTCAGTAAATAAATTTTGAAATTAAACAATTTTTTTTTTTTCAACTCCCTAACAAACCCAACACTAACATACTTCAATCTAACATACCTCCCTTTCATACAGTAAGCATCAGTTTCATTTCACTGCCTGCCACCTCCTATCAAAATAAACCCTTAGAGTTACTCCTGCCAATCCAGTGCAACTCGAATCCCCTGTTAAGTAGCTATTGATATACAATTCTACTCGCCGATTATGTGGTTTCCGTCAAAACCTTCATGCTATAACAAAATAAGACCATACAATGGAAATACTCTTTTGAGCAACCATGGCCATAAACAACAACTGGGATTTCAAATCCACAGTATAAACGTGTGTCGCTCAGTCCCAAATTGGACGTCAACGCTGGGTCCACACTATGTCCTGTATGCATACTTGATGCCAGGAACAAAACAAAATAGCTTGAAGTAAACCATTAAATGCTATCAAAACTGTAGCACTTATTAAATAATACCTCACAAAATTTGTGAGTATCAAAGAGTTCTAGTTCACACTAGAAATCCTACTCTTATTTCAACAAGGTATTAATTACCCTTAACAAACAATTTCAAACTAACTACTACCAAGGAATAGAAAGAAAGAAAAAGTATAGAAAAATCTAAACAATAAACTAACCATGCAAAACTTAACCTAAACCTGGGTTATAAGAAGAGTAGCCTTGGCGTCGTTGTCGTTGTCGGTGGTTGTCGCTGTTGTTGTTTGCAAAAAAATTTTTTTTCAAAAAAACTAAGTTTTAATTTTTTAAGTGACAAAATTTCTACCGTTGAGAGAAATACCCCTGTACATTATTTACTCGTACCATAAACTTATCAAAACATTAACAAGAATAACTATTCTTGTCAAAATAAATGCTTTTCCTTGTATCATAATAACAATTTAAATGTAGTTTAAATTTCATAAAATAAAAAATATGTAGGTAATATCATTTATCCTACTTTGCAAACAAAATGATATGTAGTTCAAATATCATAAAATAAACAAATATGTAGGTAATATCATTTGTTATCCTACTGTGCCAAAAAAAAAAATGATATGACTTTCGTTTTTGGTATTCAGTTTATATGTCAACCCTTATTCTGACACAAAAGCAATGTAAGCAAGTATCTTCCTACATAATAAACAAAATTTAGTTATATGTCAACTCTAATTCTGACACAAAAGCAATGTAGGCAAGTATCTTCCTACATAATAAACAAAATTTAGTTATATGTCAACTCTAATTCTGACACAAAAGCAATGTAGGCAAGTATGTTCCTACTAAATAAACAAAATTTAGTTATATGTCAACTCTAATTCTGACACAAAAGCAATGTAGGCAAGTATGTTCCTACTAAATAAACAAAATTTAGTTATATGTCAACTCTAATTCTGACACAAAAGCAATGTAGGTACATAACAATGTCCTACAAAAAAACTATAACGTACAAAACTTTATAAATCTAATATTTTGACCCTAAACTCACTGTTTTTAACCCTACAAGCTACCTAACATTATGTAACAACCATGTAGGTTGAGTACACTTTGTATTTTTATGGTACAAGTTTAGGTTAACGGGTTCAAAATTAACAATATACACATGAACATGAGCAAACACAATAGCAACACAAAACAAAAACACAAAACACAAAATCCATAAAGTACAAAACTTTATAAATGTAACATTTTGACCCTAAACTCACTGTTTTTAACCCTACAAGCTACCTAACATTATGTAACAACCATGTAGGTTGAGTACACTTTGTATTTTTATGGTACAAGTTTAGATTAACGGGTTCAAAATTAACAATATACACATGAACATGAGCAAACACAATAGCAAATCCCTAAGTTTCTACAAAATATATAGAAGCTACAGAGAAGAAAGCCAGTACATATCGTACTTCTTTTATTGACCCTCCTCCCCTCAACTTCTAGAAGAGAGTAGCTATATTTTCACCGAAATTGGGCGCCACTGTAACGAAGTGCATTCAGTAACTTTATAATTAGTTATTTATATATGTTAATTCACTGTGACTTAAGTTCTTACAGTATATAACTTCAAGATGGTTACAGAAATTTATAAGAACCTGTGGTCGTTTTATTGTTTATAAATAAAAGAAAAGAGACCCTTTAAGATTGATGTATTTATTGTTTTGGTTGTTATATGTTGTACTCTTCCAATGGTAATTAAATTTACATAGGTACACTTAAGGTAGTACTAAAACTAAAACCTTTACTTATTACAACATTAGCCCACCCTTAGGCATCATTAAAGAAATATCAATCTCAACGGTAAAGATCAGGGGTGTTTGTTCGGTTCGGTGGTGAAAATATAACTCTCTATAAAACTGTAAACTCAACTATAAAAAAACAACTTCAAGAATTATTATCACTGTTCTTTTGGTCAAATCTTCAATACGAGGAAACGCCTACAGCTTAGTAAGGTGAAAAGGTACCTGTGATCCGACGTTTCTGAGGGCGGTCCACCCACGGTTCCTTCCCTGGTCCAACCAGACGTTACCCACCTCCTGACACTGAGCTGAGGAGTCTCGCTCAATCAGAGGGAAAATCTCTAATAATCATTTAAATCACAGCATAAATCTTGAAATCCTCATGTAAAATCTACTCATTGAAATCTATATCGATCTGATGTAAATGTATAAAAATCTAAAATTAAAATCCAAAATATAATTCCCAGCATCTGAAAAAGAATACGATATTTTTAGAATTCAATCTATTGAAGAGGGTAGGAACGATCCCTATGAAAAGTTTCAAACGAAAAGGGAAAATTATCTTACAGTGACGTGTAGCTCATTTATTCTGGGCCCTCGTCACATGCATCCCGACCCTGCCTCAAACTTAGGGTGTCTGCTGAAATAAAAAAATGCATCATGAAAACACGCGTTCGTTTGTGACGCGTTGAAAATCAAATCAGAAAATCCGAACAACGTCGACTAAATCTCTTACCTCATGTCTATCATGTGGGCTCTGTATGAGATTCCTCCGGCATCGCTGGATTCAAACTATTCCAATCAAATATATTTATTTTCCACCCATCTTGGTGAATCCCAAAAACGAAAGTGCCTTCCTTTCGTCAAACCTTTACATTTCTCTTATCCGTTCTGAAACCTAAATTCTAGTCTGCGACGATTCAAATAAAAGGACACCTTTCTAATATTTTTTTAAACACTTGTATACACAAGAGGAATAATCCCTGAAGAATTTTATTTATTATTTAAATATAAACGAAATCCTAACTTTTCCATAAATCGATCCATTTTAGTTTCTGAACTGAAACTCGCATCGATATAACACCAATTAGTTCAACGTAAGTACAAATAGGTGGCGTTAGTAGTACTAAGAACCACTAATGCCAAAACGATTCAACAGATGTCCTAGATGTTTTTAAAACTTGATAAGAGAAAATAGTTTTTACAAAAACGCAACGTTACAATATCTCATACTGTAGAGAAAATATTTCATAGGCAATTGAAGATATTGGACAAGACTTTGTAGTCGCTAATGTCTTTAATCACTGAGTGCGATAAATAGCTTGAAAGTAGTGTAACCAAATCAGTAGTGCCATCACCGCAATACTGCAAACCTAAAAGGGGCTCAGAACCACCTCGAATGGGCGTGAAGCCAAGATGGCTATCGAATGCAATGAAGTCATCGTTATCGAGATCCCTTTGCCTCTACTAAACCTAATCAGATATAGATAAGTACAAACTACTAATGAATATAGGGCATTGAGATAGTTGAAAAACTTTAACAAATAATAGAATGTTTTATCTCCTATGTAATGTAGCCTATGTAACTGCTTGCTCGCCACTACACATGATCTTCGCCTCTTCTCATCCAACCACCACCGGTGAACTTCTTCGGATCGTCCCAGTACTTCATTCGAGGACTCGTCTGTCTGTCTCATCTGCCCCAATGTTAATATCGGTCCTGCGGCAAATATGACCTGGTCATATAAAAACAACAAAAAACATATTAGAGAAAAAGTATTTATTTAGTATTTTTTATAAAATATATTTGCTCCTTTACAAGCATTCTTTCTAAATAAAAGAATAAATTCTAATAAATTCTAGATAGGTACCACCTATCTATGGCTCCGTTAACAGTCAAATTATTCAGTACCTACCTGTGTCACAGCTGTGTCTCTGTCTCCTTGCGTCTAATATTTCATATTCATAGCCCAGAGCGTACTGCGATGGCTTCAATGTAAATCTTATTCAAGTTGGTTTAAGGTATTACGATTGCCACTCTTTATTTTCTTTAGAAATCGTGAAAATGTTTACGATAAATTGACGATTTTCAAAGAAAATATTCTTTTTAACGATAATAGACGTGAATTACTAATAATGCTTATAGCGGTAGTATATTCCAATATCAAATAATTCCTTATAAAAAAACAAAATAAAAATAGCTAAATTTATTTTTAAGAACAAAATCCAAAAATATTAGATATCCTGTCGCCCATTAAAGTAAGAATTTTTTGGCATTTAGTTATCAGTTCAAAGTGTCTAATATTCTTACATTGAAAGAAGTCCATAATGCTATATATGTAATATAGATAGCAGATACCCGCGAGTTATGAAATTATATAGGATTATAAAAAATCATTTCTGTCTTTATAAAAGTTAGAATCAACTAATTATTTAGACGATTGATAGTTATCATAAGATGGGAATTTAATAATATCGCTAGAATGTTATAATTGGATCCTCGTATCTTGTCGATATTTAACACTGCCAAAATAATCTCATGCTTGCTTATAAGGATTTTGGATTTTTACTTGGATTTTGCAAGGTCGGCGGCGCACCCACGTACCCCTGGTGTTGCAGGTGTCCATGGGCGGCAGTAACACTTATCATCACGTGGGACCGCTTGCTCGTCCGCCCACTAGTCTATAAAAAAAAGAAGAACGGATTTCGAACGCTCGTCACTCAATACGTAATTTTGTTGCCAAGCAACAATTTGTATTTCTTCTTGGTGTAAAAGCTCTCAGAACTAAATTTAATTAATATTTATAAGGTACTATTCAGCTTTGAACTGTGCAAGCAGTGAGGTGTCCGGGTGAATGTCATAATGATTTCATTTTACCGGAGCGAGTGTCTAATTTACAGGTATTTGGGGTATCACGTCGCTTCGGAGTAGGGGAATGATAATGACTATTTCATCGGGTCTTGAATTACATAATAATACGAATACATACGCTTATCTTCCTTCATACCGGTATCTACCTAAGTAGGAAGCGTATTCATGTCGGACAATATTGAAGATGAGAGGTGTACAAGCTCGCTAGTTGAAATTGTCTAAGCTTGGGTATATTTGTTAAAAATATTTGTTAGGCTAATATTAAAAGTATTTGTAGTTTAAAGATTTACTCAGTTTTTATTTTTATTCAATATCTTTTACATACTGCTCAGTGATCAGTGATCAATCTTAATCACTTGAATGGCTTTTTTTTGTATTTTTAATCCGACAGCATTTACTAGTTTTTCTGATAATCGAACTTCTATTGTGTCTAGAGACTAAAAGTGTCAAGTGTCTCTAAGCGAAAAGACTACAGCTATTTTTTCTTCAATAATTATAAGAATTTAGACAAATAATATAACGAACGTCTAAAGATAGTGTCGTAGTAGGGGGTCACAAGCGCCCGGGGAACGATTAGAATTTTAGCGCCCTCAACAGAAAAACTATATTGTGTTGAAAAGAAAATAACCGTAATAATAGTGATTAGAGATATTAAAATTTTTGTTTTCTAGTTTATTCTGAAGACCTTTTCTGAAGTGTCAACGACATTTTTAAAATTAACCCTTTTTAACTGGGTATTAGGTGGGAAAGAGAGTCGAAATTGGCGCCCCTGACTGTCGCCCCGGTCGGTAGCCCCTAGCTACTCGTACGACACGGTGTAAAGGCACTTGTATGAACAAGACAATAGCTGTTTCTAGTCGATTGCAAGAAGCACTTTAAACCCGTCGAGTGCTAAATAGGCCTATCTTCCAGACCTCCTTCAACCTCTTTGTTCCAATACCACTTTGCTTGATTTAATCTATACTTGTTTAGTTTAATCTTTGATTACGGCGTTAGTTTATTGTTTTCCATTGCTTTCGTGGCCTCGTGACCCGTTAGGTCCAGAATCGCCTGTACGGCAATAACGCAATACCACTGTAAGTTTTTTCTCAAAACGTACGAAAGAAAAGTGACAAGGGAAAACATAGACTCTAAGGTGAGACTTCAGTCGGGCCGTACCGTTCTAGCTCAATATGAGTTGGTAAGACCTACTTTTACCATGTTTCAATTTAGCCACAAGTAATACTTCGGCTAACTCGTGCATCCGCCACTCTATTCAAGTACCATTTAAGTGTCATTTTGTAGGACTTTTATCATGCACAGTATGGGGCGGGGCGTCTACGCCGTAAATATAATCACGGTGTGACCTATTTTGTAACCGTAGGCGGTAATTTGGATACGAATAATACGACTATTTATTATCTTCTAATGACCTTGTGTCATATTTGTCACAGTATTCTCTCATAGACCACAGTCCTTATAATATTTCAATTCAACTCATATGATTTATCTCTATTTTGTGTTCAGGAGGTGTACATCGCGAAGGTGAGAATACGCTGGATGTGTCAGCAGATCTTACCGAGCTGGGTCGCAGCAGGACCCTAGTTGTCTGCAGCGGAGTAAAATCCATCCTGGACATCGGCAGAACACTCGAGTACTTGGTAAGAATAATAAGTATAGAGTATTATCAATGACGTAAATCTCCTTGATACAAGGAGAGTTTCTCGAATTCGTGAAGGAGAGAAACTCGATGAAGAATGCCTAGTATAAATACAATTGTTATGTGTTCATTGTTGTCATCGAGTTTTTATCATTATTTGAACAGTTGCAAGTGAGAATAGTATGAAGTTGGTGGCATCCGAGAATCGTATACAATATCGTACCTATATTCTCACCCGTACCGTTCGAGAAACTCTCCTTATGTAATTGAGCCTTTACTCACTCGCATGTGATTAAAGGCACGATTCGTTCACTTTAGTGTTGAACTGAATGTCTTAAATAATATAAAATGTTTAGAAACGTGATGTTCGAGTATTGAATACAAGTATTTAAGTACTTGTATTCATTGCTCGAACATCACATTTCTAAACACTTTTACATTATTGATTTCGTGCTGTAATTGCAAGCAGCGACGCCAGTATAAATGATGGTGAATACACGATTTAAAAATTATGTTATAGTATTCATGCTGCTTATGTCCTATATCTCCTATACTCATTTAAAATTCTCACAATACACTGAATTTTAGTGAACGCAAATGAAAATACACTTCGTTATTCAGCGTATTCAATCACGAAATACCTAATAAGCAATAACGCGAGTTTCCGCTGTTTGGTATTTCGTTTGCATTGCATTCTCAATACGATTATGTGATTTATTAGAGCTGTTTGTTTGCGACTATAATGATCTGATCACTTATTAGGTCAAAGAAAATCTTGGATGAGGAATATATCAGATGATAAGTCTTGTAAACAGTCTGTTTATACAGCCAACCTACTCTTAAAAAGAGAATGAAATGTACAGGAATTAAATAAAGGACGACGGGTTATTTTGCTCTACGAGTATTTTTTCGTATATTTGTATTTACTTAGTCGATATCAAGTGCAAAGTGTAGCCAAATACTAATATGCATTAGCAACAAACTAGTGATAACTTAGTCTGCGTATATCTTGAGATAAGAACAAATTTATTCCCCAGTGTAAAATCGGGAAGGACCAGTTAGCAGAAGGACTACGTCGTCATTTGCTTAAAGATTTTCAGGGGATCCTGAATATTTTTTTTCTGTTAAAGGGGTAGAAGGTCGAATAATTTTAAGAATCACTGGTATAAGATGAATAGGATCTTTCACATTGTACAGGAAACACAAGGTGTATGCGTGTGTGCGTTCGGGGAGACAACCGACTTCCCAGCGTTCTACACTACGCGATCAGGGCACAAAGCATCCCATCATGTGGTAAATGCTCAACAAGCCGCTCGCGTCTTACACGCTGCCCATAAACTACATCTTGCCTCGGGCACTGTGGTTGCTGTTCCTGTGCCTAAGGAACATGCTATGGATGGTAAGGATTATTTTTACGACAAATATTATAATTCGGTTTACGAAGACATTTTAGATGCTTTCTCTTTATTAAACTGTCTCTCTTTTAGCGCATTGTAATTGTCAGAACATTATAAGCATTGGAGAAAACAGCGAAATGCGAGTATTTTCGTTACGATTTTAAGCCATTCTTTCCTCATCCCGATTGATGAAATATAAAAATAATTGCAAGTATACTTGTATCGAAGTTAGGTCATGTATCTTCGTCGTGATCTGTTGTTGCGTTAAATTTAAAAAAGACGTAAGTGTCGCGGTCAAAAGCGAGTTATGTTTCCATAGCATAAACAGATAACATAAATATATACCTATAACTACACCAGCATTTTGGAATAATTAATCGTAGAACGAACTGTAATTATTTATGGGCTTTCAAGCAAAGAGGGGTCCCTCAGTCTTCCCATCAGTCTTCACTGATTTAGTTAAAGTCGGATAAAGAATTTACAATGAAAAAAAATTGAATTTTGAGAACATTTTATTTAAAGGTTGAAAAAACGATTCTAATGAATTTAATGAATTTTATTTTTATTGATATCGCATCTATAAACACAACGTAGAAGAAACTAGAATTTTAAACAAGGATATTGGGTATCATAACACCATAAAAATATGAAAAAACCTTCCAAAATTGGGTCTTCAACGTTGGCTTGTGTTTAAAATTGTGAGCCAAAAACGACATACTGAAATGTTTGTAGCATACGATTGTAGATAAGTGACCATAGATATTTATGTATACCGAAAACGTATTATTTCCACCCAACTTTACAAATATATAAGTAACTAGGGAATTAAAAGCCGACGCTTGATCTGTTTTTGCTCTGAAGCTCACGATTTTTCATTTTTGCTAATAGTTTACGACTGCGTTGATCAATCCACTCTTGTAAACGTATATATGCAGTAACACTAGTATGTTTTAGTTTATAGAAATAAGGTGGCAGACGAGCAGGTACAAAGGGTTTTCCTCTTCCTATTGCATCTTCCAATCCTCCTTAGGAGGGATTGGGTGGGATAGAGAGTCAGGTATAAAATGGAATAAGGAATTTATTTTATTCCACTATGCTCTCTATTCGATGGAATAGTATTCTATCCTACCCTCTTAGGATATGACCGAATGAGATGGGATATCAGTTCTGACATATTTCACTCACTACCAAAACATGTACGTACATTGGAGTAATTTGGATATTGATGGGAAATGTAGTACATAGTACGTTAGTCTTCTATGAGTGTGGGGTAACTTGGCTAGCCGAGCACGGCCGATGGTTGCGGCATTTCACCGTACACCCATGCCCTCCCAACACTATTATCTGCTGTAGTTTTGTTACAGTAATTATACGACAATTTTCCATCTTCAAATGTACTTAAATAATATCCGCTCACTCCCTGAACCGAACGTGCGAATAAAGAAGAAAATACATTTTCGTGAGAATTACACGATTTTATGATGGGTATCTTGTTTGATGAAGTTTTCTTGTTGTTGATGATCTTCTTGTTGATCGAAGCTAAAGTCAATCACTTACATACCTGTTTAGAATTAGAAGGTATCTCTCTGAATGTCTATTGAAACACCTGCCTTTTGGAATAATAATACTTTTTACAATGATTATAATTTTTAATACTTTTCAACGTCAACTTGATGACATCGTCAACTTCAATCACCATTAATTTATAGAAACGTTATACAAGATTTTGTGATTTTTTTAATTTTGTCTCATCATTAACTTGTTTATAGAAAAGGTAATCGAAAACGCCGTTGATGTCGCTTTAGAGGAAGCAAAGAAGAAAGGAGTTCGCGGCAAAGAGGTTACACCGTTTATTCTTTCTGCGGTTGCTGAAGCCACGAAAGGAGCCTCTCTTGCTTCCAGTATCCTTTGTAATTAGTAATCGGGACATTCTCTGCTGTCGTTTAATTACAAATTATACGACACTTTTCCTTCTTCAAGTACGTACTCTAAATTTCCATTTCAGGATATAAAAAAATAATTACAAGACCATTAAAAATGCTTAATTAGAATTTGGTTCTCTCGTAGCTGCGTAACTCAGTCGTAAATTAAACGTGTAGAAACGCCAACGGTCTTAAAATGATAGTAGTGAAGCTAATTGCCACAATTTCTTTCTTTAACGACTCGCAGACATTGCCCTTATAAAGAACAACGCTAAAGTCGGGGCCGATATTGCCGTCGAGTTTAACAAACTGAAGAATGTTGACAATTTAGAGAATGCTTTTAATATCGGAGGCGCGAAGGGTGGGAAATGTGCGCCCAATTTTTCGAGAGGGTTTCACACTTCGAGCGCACGTTTCGGGGTCAAGGCAGAGAACGGCGAGAGCGATCTGCCGATATTACCCGACGTCACCAATCCAGACGGCGACGTGCTGGTGATCGGAGGAGCAAACGTTGACAGGATGTATAGAGTGACAGAGGAACGCATACAAGTAAGTACGCATGTAATGCTACATGACTAAGAACACTTTCACTATGAAAATAAGGATGAAGGCTGTTATGAATATTAGTAAACTGTAGACAAAATATTTAAATGAGTTGATCAATTACTGATGTCTTAGGTCGTCAATTGAAAATTGTTTAGACAAGTATTTACTTTATATCGTCAAATATAAAAAAAATATGAATATCTTTGTAAATGAATAATTATTACGTAAAGTATTTAAAATATCTTTTCTACGATACCTACGTAGAACATTTATACTCGTATTTAAAATGAAAGTATAATTGCTTGAAATTTTCTGTAAATTAAACTACATTTATCAAATTTTGGACAGTATTCATTTGTAACACCATTTCATAGTTTCAGAATGAAGCTATAAATTAATAATTGTAATTAAATTTGAGATATGTACCTTATTGTCGGTATGGAATTATTAACTTTGGTGAACTTAAAATTTCGTCATTTCAAGATTTTATTTGAACAGAAACACGCTCTAACATCTAATTTTTAAAATAAAAAATGAGAATTGTTGTTTATTTTAAGATTTCACTAATGTCTCAATATTTAAGAAATTAAAACCGTAAATAAGGTCCCTTTTCTTAGATAGTGTCACATTTGCATTAATATTTTTTTTGGTAATTATTATATGAATTGGTTATTGTATGAATATGAAACAAATAAATAATATTTAAATATACCATATGAAACTTATTAATGAAAGACCTATGCAAAACATTATCTAGACCATTGTAAAAGTCAGGTGCGCTTGCAAATGGCAAATTCTAAACATAAAATTGCACCTTTGTGCTTTCTGTAGAATTCCGGAAACTATACAATACATTTACATATTTCCTGCGTTGTTTGTATTGGAAGGGATCGGAAGGGATTGGGTGAGATATTAAACGCACAACATTTTTAACAAACTCTTTATTTAATGCATTTATTATGATAATATTAGCTCTCAGTCGCCTAGTGCGTACCTTCGGAAAGTTGTAACAACTCTACACCGTAGTAATAAAATCATCTTTACCAACTGAACACATAACACACAGAGAATTCAAAAAGTTACGTACATTTCATTCATGTAAATACTTGAAACATTGTAAGTCCCTGTATATTTTGCGAGGAACGTACTAAGTACTGTGATCCGCTGATCTTGTCGTGTAAAGTGTCGTGTAGAGACATTAACTAAGACATGGTCGACCCTTTAGTTCGTCACACAATTACAGGCAATACATGTAAAGCCGGAACAAAGTAACAATATGTCACAAACAGTTTGTAAGGGACAGTCGATGAAGGAAACATTCATTGTTTAGTTACAGGGAGAGTCCTGAGAGCGTATACTTAGTATAGAAAGAACGGGATTGGAACAAACTAGTGGGCGGTGAGGAGGTTTAGGCAGCACATCAGAGACGAACTTTATGTTTTCATTTATTTTATCGATTTAGTTACAATAAACATAACATCAGATAAACGTTTTAAAAGCCAAGGCACATGTCATTTACAGATTTTTTTGGAAGAATTGCAGGACTTAGATTGGATCCTAGCTACAAATTATTCAACTTTCCGAATATACAAATTTTAATAAGATTGGTACATTCAGTGACAACAATATTAAAAAACTATTTTTCTGCATAAATTCACAAAATATTATACTCTAAGCGAACATAATAATCATACTCGTCATTACAATATAGTACATATCTATAAAGTTACTTCATATAAGTAGGTACAAACATGTAGGTATTTAAACACTGAGTTGATCGTATCGTACAGCAAGTAGGTGTAACAACTACTGGAATAATGTACTCTAGCTATGCGTATGCGCGCCTCACGCCAGTGTAGTTCCGACAAGCGCTACGACGCTACGAGTTACGTAGCACCGCCGCACCGTTCAACGTTACCTACGAACGTACGGCATGCATAGGTTTAACCTTAATCTGACACAGCCTTTAAAATTACATACTCTCTCACCTCATTAAATCCCACGAAATTTAGCAGTAATTACATCTGTTCTCTGTCACGATTAGTAGCATAAAAAATGTGTAGGAATAATAAACGTCATACGAAAAGTTTTAAATTCTTCTGCTGTGAAATAAAAAAGTTTATTAATGTATGCTTCTTGTTTACAAGCATAATCGTAGGCACTACTTCGTTTAAGCTCATATCAGTACTAATTTTTGTCAATCTGTCCATGCACAATTACTTGCCTACAACGCATGTACAAATTACGATTTATTGTATTATTTACAAAATACGTAAATATAATGATACGAGATCATAGACCTATCCTTCGTTCTAAACAGCCGTAGAAACGGAAATATTAAACTTTCCAAATGAATTTCATTTAGTGTCGTGTTGCTAATCAAAGCAGTGAGTACTCCTGCCTCTTCTAATCTACTGCTACGAACACTGTTCGGGATACTCGTGCACGATATAAAAATATACTAAGTAGGTATATAACTAAACTAAGAACTCTTTCAAATAAATACTAATAATCTATACAAAATTGGATATCGACAGCTGTAAAGATGTAAATAGTCGCAGTATGTGGCGGCGCGGCGCCGCGTCCGACTTGTCTAAAGTCAACACACATGCTTAACACAATACAGTACAGTATAATAAACATTCTATAATAATTATAATATTATGATCATTGTAACTTATATTAGTAGGTAAATAAATCTATTGTTATGAATATGTAGGTACAATAAAAAATATTACTTTACAGTTAAACATGATGTCATTCATCGTTACATTCTGAATGTTTCTGTGGCTGCGTGTCGCAACACGTGTTCTGAATGTTCTGAATAGCTGTCATATTGTCCAATTCTCTCATTTACATGTTCTCACAGACACGTTTTCGATACAATATAATGTAGCATAAGACAAAACAAATATCTCGGTACCGTTTATTAAAGGAATGTGTACTGCCAAGCGTAGGAACTAAACACAAGCTTTGCTCGTGGAACCCTTCTTCTCTAATTTATTTATTCACTACCATTTTTATGTTCGATACACGTTTAGGTATATTTCACAGTTCAAAACTTTTTTCAAATTATAACACTACTGATTTGCGTCGAAACAGTCTGAATTGTTACTACCACTAAGAATAATAAATAGTCACTCCGATACGTATCTACTCGCGATTGACTGCCGCGTTGGACGTGCTGCGCGGCGCGGGCAATTGACATGCGTCACAATCGCGGGGTAAGCTTAGAGCTCGAACTCGGAGCGGGTGTGTCGGCGGCGGTCGAGGCGCACGCGCGCGCCCGCTGCGCCCGCGCGTTGTACGCACGCGGGCGCGGCGCGCGCCAACGGTGTCGGCTCCAGGTCGTACCCGGCCGCCGGGAACGAGCGCCAGCGCCGCCCGAACAACCGCTCCAGGTAACATCTTAGTCAGATTCGAGTAGCTGCACTGTCTACCGCAAGTGGTCTATATTCGCCTCGAGCCAGCTCACGCATCTCGCAGTTGTTGTTACCGTTTACAGTCTTGGGTCCTAAGGGTTCTTCGTGTGTACCACGCCGTGAACACGGTTCCGAGGTCCTTCCTAGCAAAGCCTCCCGCTCACCTACTAGATCCGGGCTGCCGCCGTGTGCTCGTACTCCACCGTTTGCATTCACTGCGTTTACTATTATTGTTTGCGACAGAGGCCCTCCGTGAATTGGGCTACCATCTAGAAGCTCGCCGGCACCGAGCTCGCTTTTTAGTATTCTAATTTTTTGAATCATCTCCTTTATTTCGTACCGGAGGATTCCGAGGAAGCACAATTTTAAAAATGCAATTACACAATATCCAAGTACGAAGAGTGCGTCCGCTGTTCGACGAAGCCAAACTAACAATCGCTCCGCACAGGCGGCGTTATGAGGAGCACAATGTACTGGAGTGAACGGCGCAGGTGACGTAGCGGAGGTGGCGGCGAGCAGCGCTGGCGTAACGGCGGGCGTGTGCGCCGGGATGCGACAGCAACTCGGTGGCAGTGTAGTGCGATTAAAAGCAGCGAAATCGGCGGGACCTGTAACACCACAGCAACGCTGCTCTCGTTGGAGACGATCCCAGGCCTCTGAGAAGTCTACGTCCGTGTCGTAGTCTTTTGCGAGACGAATTCTTAGCTGCGGGCGCAGTTCTCGACACACCCGTTCGAAACGGAACGCCCAGTAAACTCCGATAGCAGCGTCCCCTACGAGCAGGGCAAGTAGAGCAAGCCAGTAGGCGTTAAGCATACGCTCAGAGAGGCGCAATGCTGCGAAGCAGCCGAGAAGCTGCAAAAGACCGGCCTGAGCGGGTAGTGCAGCGTATCCGTATAGGAATCCAGGCTGCGCAACACCGAGACCAGGTACAAGTGCGCGTCTGTAGTCAGCAAGCGCGCGGCCCGCCGCCGCGCAGAACGCTAGCGCCCCCAGCAGCAGCGCGCCGTTGCACGCGTAGATCCAGATACGATAATAGCGCATTGCGCGATGCGCGGCGGGGTGCGCGGGGCGCGGGGGCGGCGGCAGCGTCATGGTGGCGGGCGCCGCGTCATGGCGCCGCCCGCGCCCGCGCCGCCGCCACGCGCCGCGCCCCACGCCTCTGTAATTAAAAAAAAATCATTTTATTTTAAACCCTACAAATATTTATTTATCCGATATAAGAAACACACTAGAAAATTAAATCCATGTTCTTTTAATATTTTGTATATGTGATGTTGTTCCCAACTTTGCATGTCTGTGATTTTGGACACTGACTTTAGGAAGTCGTAAAAACTAGTTACACAAAGTATTAAATGAGTCTAAAAGTTTAAAGTTTGTTCATGATTACTCCGAAACTATTAGGCAAATTTGAATGAAATGCTGCCTAAACTTGATTTTTAATGATTAATTAGTTACTACAACACATATTAATGATGTGACCGCAGACAATTCAAACGGAGTCATACATCAAAATTGTTATACTATACATATGTTCGTAGCACATATTCTGGAGTTCGGGTGTGTCGTATAACCAACCTCTCCTAACTAGAAGATATTCAGAAAAAAATGTTGGAGTCACTAGAATTGAAGCTGGATTTTTTTTTATAATTGTAATCACTATTACAAAGCGACATGGTCTGTCCACTTTGGAAAGTGGACGAAGATATTTTGAATCCCTTTTTCTTATTAGCGGATAAATAGACTCTAAGGGCCGGCGCACACCCGGCGAAGCGTAGCACAGCGCGGTTTTCATTAACAAACAACAATCATCGTAGACATTGAAATAAGATCAAACGTTCACCAACACATCTACCAGGGTAGGACGCAAGGTTTCATATTTCCTTTTATTGTAGTTGACACAGTCCGTTAATTATAGTAGGACCACGGGATAACAAAGTAGCTCGTGACACTACTGGTAAGAGTACGGGTAATGTGATTTACCCATAGTTCCACTGATAGAAACATGGACAATAATTCCCTTGGTACTAGTCGCTGAACTAAGACCACTGGTAACAAACGATCCCTTTGAGCAGAACTAATTAAATTATCTTTTTCATAAGTGTTACATCTAACTTCAACAAAGAATTAAATGCTATAGTTTCCCATTTAAAAAAGTAATGGGTGAAACTTTAACGCTTTGTTTCATTGTGTGACCGAACAGTAAGTCTGGAGGTAAATTGAACTTACCTACGTTCAAATTACCATGTGACTGTAACTTTTAAATAAATAAATGAATTTTAATTAAATTTAAAGTTAATCGCGAACATCTGTAAATAATCAAGTCCTCGTTAACATGGCATACCCTGTTGAGATCGAAATGCACCCAGAGACATGTCGTAAAGGGATTTCCTTTTTATTTCATATTAATATCAAGCGAAGGACCAATTTCTATGAAATAAAATTGCAGACAGACTGCTACCACCTGAGACCTCACCACTGCGAAGATGCTTCCCGCATTAACACTGATCCAATTATAATTGAAAGCAAAATACTTAAAACGATACAGAGTCTGATCTAAGCTTTCTAATATTTTTTAATTTATTTGTTCATATGCTGAGTCCGAAATTATTCTGACGCCAGGTACTAATTTTCTTTTAAGCATGTAGGACACTAAAAAAAATCAAAGGACCAAACAGATTTTTCGGGTCATTTCTCTTGGTTCGACTAGTCTGATTACTAGTGATTACGCTTAATTTATTTTCCACTTGGTCCAACTGATCTGATCATGAGGAATTTGCATTCATTTTGTATTGGTTACTCTTGTATAGACTGCAAAAAAAAAACGTACAATCGCTAACAATAACGAATGAAAAAACTTTGCGTAGTCTGAGTAGTCGTAAAATCCTATCGGACCAAGTGGAATGACCCGATTTTTCAAGACATAACAGATTTCTGCATAGAGTTAGACAGTTAAGTACCTATCTCTCGAACCTATTTATTGATACATATTACAGGTACTAAAAGCTAAAACTAAATGATTGCTGCTATTCCTGCGTTTATTTACGAGGCTACTTTTTTATTTTATTTACGCTCACTTGATATTGTACAGCTATCATTCTCGACACTTTTCGTTATTTACGAGTATTTGTGTTCGATTTTCGAACAAAACAAATGGATATTGGGATCAATGAAGTTGTTTACTGCGCGAGTGAGATAGAGAAAACAATTTGTGGGTCCGCAACTATATCTCGAGTCATAAAAGGCACCCATATAAAACCGTGGTAAACCGTTTTTGAAAATATACTTGTACCTTCTTTAGCATAATTTATAGAATTTAGAAGGTATGGGTATACCAAGTCATAACAAATCGTTCATACCTATCTAATTGTAAATAAACCTGAGAACACAGTCAGAAATATCTCCGCTTACTAAAATATGATTCAGTTCTATAGCGGAGGCATCAATCAACTTCCATTAAAATGGCAAAAGTGCATTGATAATAATGGACAATACTTCGATTAATTAAATATATAAATTTATTAGATTGTTTTCATATAAAACGGCAATTTCATATTTGAGGACCCGATATTCTTAACTAAAAAGCTGAAAATAAAAAGAAAAAATTGAAATTTTGATAAAATCCCCAGCGGCTAAAAAACACTAATTTCCTTTGAAAGGGTTGAAATAAAAATATGAACCAGTCAGCAGTATCGCTGACAATCTGCAATACATCTGCATTGCATACAACCTATCGCGCGTCGTCATGCGTAACGAAAAATCTTGTTTCTTTTTCATTCGATAAACCTTCGTACTTTGATTTTGTGTAGTGTGTATAATTGAAAGTAAATCTTACAGTCCGCCGCCCGTTCCGTGTGTTAGAGTCCTAGCTAGTCACAGAAGTGGGCGCGCGACCCTTTGCAGCGCGCCTAACACGCCGGTGCGGGGCCTGCAACAACACAAAAAGTTATATAAAGTTAAAACGGTAACACAAAAAATCTAAATATTTACTAATATGTTCTGTAAACACCACGTACTAACTACTAAATATTCACTAAGACAAATAATATGCTTAGGTACTTAATAAACACAGGACGGAAATTGTAGCACTGCAATAACAGCAAAGTAAAAATGGACATAATATACAAAAATTACATTTTATAGGAAAACAGTTTAAACAAAAAACCTTGACTTTATTTTATTTACCACTGAATCGGACTAAAATTATTAATTAGTACATTTTAATGTTATATATGATATATTATGTAATGTTATAAGATAATTGACGCATTTTTCGTTTTCGGGTTTTTACCCAAAGGTAATAATTTGTTACGCTACACATTCCTTTCAATTTCTTATTCACATTAAGCTTCAACTCTTCTCCTGTGACATATTTCTTTTGCTACACTCCAGCTGCCCATATTTTTTATGGATTTTGCCCTCAGATTCTATTTATTTATTTTGACCTACATTCAGCAGCCAACACCTGTTATTTGCAACACTCGAAACAAGGCTTGTACACAATGTTACTTAGAAGTGGACGTAAACTTTGAGCCGTTCTCGTTAGTACTCCCCTACACTCAAAAGCAAATAAGACAGCCGGCTCCTTCAAAATTATCGCTGAGCAAGTCAAGGCTCTGTTGGCTACATCTTTGACAGAAAAGACTTTTAATTTCTGTTTGTTTATTATTTCATACTTTAAATGTAAAAGCGAATGTATAACATACTACTACTCAGAAAGTTTTGCGACAATGAGTTTTTGTCTATGGAATGCTGGCTGGTTTTGATATCAATTAAAACTATGACTATCTATAACAAAAAACAAAACATTTCAAATACAAATTTCCCTACGTATATTTTTACCAGCCGAATCAAAATATCGTGTCTCATTAAAAAAACGATAGTCGACGGGAACATTTTGTATGATTTTAAATGTTCTTTAAAATCTGAAGATTCTTTTAATAGACTTAAAATGGCATTTGCAGATAAGTACCTTTTTAACACATCTGCGTATCGTTGGTACAATGAATTTAAGCGTGTTTTCACTGACCCATCTGAACGCACGAGGACGAAAGTGGCTGACGATAAGTAATAAGTCATATGACTGATCAGTGATCGGTCAGATACGACTTTTCCTATTACACGAGAGGAGATGTGGAGATGCTGTTATTCTAAAGGCTAAACAAAGACAAGTATCACAAAACGGTACATTAGACGAACAAGAACAAATACCTAATTTGTATGTTCATAACGTGATGCACATATGTATAAGTAGGTATCAAATATTTTTAATAGTGAGAACGTTATACAGTTTATTAAAGTATAGTTTTAAAATCCCAGTAGATAGAACTACTTCGTTACATTAATGAATCCAGTGGTCGAATTTCACTGAAAATTCGCACCGCTGCGGTCGTGCCGCTGAATTAGGGTTTAATCTTTTGAAAGCCTTCACGGTTTACTATATCAAATTCAAAGCAAATATTAACATAAAATATTCCTCGGCGCCGAAATGTTAATTAATGTATTTTGTTTTAATTGAAATTTACCAAGAAAACTTATAAGTATTTTCTAATAAATTGTTATAAGTTTTATCGCTGCTGGAAAGTATTTGCAACAAATGCTGTTCTTAATTATTGAATATAAGATATCTCTGTTTATTTGTATGAATCATATAATCGTATTCCAATTATGAAAAGAAAATTCATAATTCTAATAATTCTATTCATAATAATTCATTCATTTACATTCACCAATTAGAATTCTTTAAATTCGTCAAGGAAAATAGGCAAAGAATGTCAAATTGGAGAACTACCCTCTAACGACACTATTGACTTTTAGATTGTACACTTCAATATGTTGAAAAAGTTTTACTTTTCGTCTTACTTTCGACATTGCCCTCGGCTTTTGTTATACAAGCATTATGCCAAATTTCAAGACTATAGATCTTCTAAAAGTGCTCTAAAATTTTGAGGAGGTCAGTGCCAAATTAGCGAATTTTTACAAATTTTAAGTTTAGGTTCAAAAATATAGTGGCCTACTATTGTGATAAATTTTAGAGGAAGATTAAAAGTGGTTTTAGTTTATTTGTGTGAATAAGCGTGCGTGCGGCGCGCAGTGCCCGGCAGTGCCGCACCACCGGCTAGTGCACTGCCAAGCATATTCATTTTGGCAGTAGAACTTACACGGTTGTATTCTAATCTTTAAGTATTTTGAATTGCAAAAGATAAGTGACTATGTTTAAAACTCTTGTGTTTTATGCAAATAGGTAATTACTTCCGCGCGTATCTACATAAGAATTCTTTGAAAAATTAGCACGAATTCGAAATAGACGAATGCTACATATTATTATATCAGCAGTTTTCCGTTTAGTCCGAAAAAATCCCTTTTGACAGCTGCCAGCTTAAGTTGGACCGAGCAAGTAAAGCTTTTCGTATTCACTTTGCAGAGTACATGTTTTTTTTGTTCACGTTTTCTAACCGCTCGTTTGCAACCATATATACTTGATTACGCTTTAAACAGCAGAGGAAGAGTTACAGGGTTGTGTCTGCGCTTTTTAACATAATATTCACACCGTGTAAATGATAACATAAGGGTGTCATTGTCTGACAAAAGGAATTACAATGACACTTATTGTCGGTTCTAGTTTACCAGATAGTAAGACTGTGGTGAAATTATTTTTTTATCTCTTTGTTACAAGTCGTATGTGAGAGAGGCGTAATGTGGTCAGCGAGTGCGCCCAGCGGCTGCGGGATTGCAGTGTGCTCCTTCCTCCTCTTAAAATTATTGTGCAATGACGTATCAATAAATAAATAATTCCATACCAATAATAAGGTCCCTTTGCCCTTATAATAAATAATTGTATATTTATCTTATCCTAAGTACTGAAATATTATAAGAAATAATTAAATGAGCAGCAAAAAGTACTGAATGGGCATCAAGTCGATGGTAGCAAATGTAAAGGTGGGTAAGGTTTAAGTTCTCTGGTGACAATAAACAAATATGGGTCCTGGGCAGCGCCACTACGTCGACTTGCTGATGCCATTCTTAGTATTTTTTTAATTCGTGTTAAAATCAGTACAATTTCCTAAAAGGACCTACCGTGGAAACCTGAGTAGAAAGAAGTAGGGCCTGATGAAGTAAGCCATTGTTCAGTAGTCGTTGACCCCCGGGCGAACACCGCAACCACGCGCCCTCGTCGCCTCACATCTCTAGAGACAAGATGCCATTCTAAAAATAACACTAACTCGACAAGGCGCCGCAGCCAGTCGAACATAAATATAAGGCGAAACGACTTGACATTTAACCGCATCAGAGCTAACGTATGAGGGTGGAATCTGATAGTTTGACAAAATTAAATATCTGGCATGCGAGCGGCTTCATGTGAATAACGTTTTTGACGAGTTCTATTTAAATAGGCTAAATGACGCGATATTTCCAGTCATATTCTGTAATGCCACAAATTAAATAGGGTTTAATTTTGTGGCATTACATTGGTATACGAATTGTAACAATTTGTGGCAGACGAAAAGTTCGGATCGGACAAGGTTCGTAATAGAACCGTATACTACTACATAAATAACACAAATTACTGCTTCAGTTATACCGATAATGTTAGGTAGTCGGATAAGTTCGCCGCTATAGGCCATTATATTAGGCGATATAGTGAAAATAATAAAGACTTTTTTTGTATTACATAAATATTTATTGAACGGAATGTTTATCCATTTAATTTCACTATCATTCGCCATTTTTCTGGCAGAGCTATTATCCCATCGCTATAAAAATTTTGGGGTTTCTGAGCGAAATACTGATTTAAATTGTTTATACAGGCTTCTAGAATGAAATTTTACTTCATTTAGAGAATTTTGTAAAGAGTGGAATAAATGATAATTTAATCCGAAGGTGCTATGTCTGGACTGTATGAAGGATGCATGAAAACTTTCCATCTGAGGTCCATCAATTTTAGAAATCAAAGATGTGCCTATGCGGTCGAGCATTGTCGTGATGGTAATTTACACCTTTTTTATTCATTAATTCTGGGCCTTTTTCTTCAAGTGTTTGTTTCAATTTTACTAATTGCTGACAGTAAACATCAGAATTAATCGTTTGGCCATGTGGCAAAAACTTTTAATACACAGTGCATTCTCAGTCCCATCATACAAATAACATGACTTTGTTCGGAATGAGGCCTGGCTTTGGGACTAATTGTTGATAACTTACCTGGCTTAGACCAAGATCGTTTTCAAACATTGTTATCGTAGATGATCCACTTCTCATCGCCTGTTACAATCTTTTTAGAAATGGATCGATTTTATATCTTTTTAGCAACATCTCGCATATGGAAATTCTATTCACCAAAGTTCTGTCATTTAATCATACGGCACCCAAACATCTAGCTTTTTTACAATATTCAGTGTATGCAGGTGATCCAAAACTGTTGAGTGGTGAATGCTAAGCTCTTCCGCAATTTAATGACTGCTTATGTGGCGATCTGCTTCATTTTCTGCTTCAATAATAACATCAACATTTACCTTAATAGGATGACTACAGCTAAGTACATCATTCACATCAAAATTACCAAACCTGAATCGACTGAACCATTGTTTGTAGTAGTTTTAGTTAAGCATCTTCTCCGTAAACACGACATATCTCTTTTCGAACTGTAGGACCATTCATAATTTTCTTTTGATTAACTTCCATTATAAAATTATTAAAAAATTTGAAATATGTTAAAAAATATGAAATACTTTTAACTTGTAATTTCAATTTTCCGACGTTACAATAAAGTCAGCTGTCAAACGGTATATAACTTTCCCGCCAGTGATCAGGGTTGCCAGAAATATAGCACGCTAAAGTCATACGTTCAAAAAGGCCGCGAACTTTTCCGACTGCCTATTAATTTATTGAACGCCGAGTTATTGAGTTATTTAATAAATTTTACATTTTCGTCACATCTTACAAATAGTATCTATCTAGTCGTAGGAGACCTTTAGTCTCTGGGCCGCCAGACTCAGTCTTTAAAAAACATTTCACGAAGCGACCGCTCTTCCACTCCAAGGATATTTTCCCCCATTTTCGCCATTTCCTTATTGATTGGCAACATTAAGCTTGATGAGGGTTGCTGGACGATTCGATGTCGCCTCGTTAAAGAAACAACGTCTCCGAACGTGTCTTATCAAACATGGAATATATTGTTATTCAGCACACATTTTTACGTTACAATTTTATCGCAGCAATTCCGATTTAAAAATACCTACTTGTTATATCAAATATTAATCAAATATTTAACTACAAATGAAATAGCTGCGTTAAATTCGTGTATAAACTATTTCAGAATATAATCACAATTCAGCATATAATAATAATTACATAAGTTGAAATTGCTGACCGCTGCTGACTAACTGTAAAGTAAATATCGCATGTTGTAATTGATATGTACCTACTTACTCTCTGTCATTTAGAAGCGGTTCAGTGGAGAAGGCGCTTTTAGTTTCAGTTTAAATATACTTATTTATATGGTACGTTTTTACAGATCTGTAAGAAAGTTGAAAAGTGGTCTAGACCATGCGCTGAATAATTCAGAAAAATATAAGGAGACGGTTAGGTGTTTCTAGTCGTCACTAGTCGTCAGTGATATAAGTTCGAGAGGCTCCATTCTCAGCCGGCTGCCCGCATGGCTGATCGCAATTCAGTTGTCCACAACACTCCTACAGACAAACAAACTCCGTCTTGAGTCCTAGACAAATTACGGCTTGTCTCGTTGTTAGCGGTGAATTATTAACACGATATGTCAGTTATCGTCAGTTACACGCTTATCTTGGAAATTTATTTCTTTAAAATGATTTTTATGTTCCTTCTTATTACGTCTCTTTAGTGATTTTATTTTGCAACAGTTCATATTTTTTACATACTAACAGGAAATTATGAATAGTGATATTCATGATTTATTTTGTTATCGATGTTTTGATTCAATTACATGAACCGTGGTCACGGCGAATCCAAGTTGCCGGGTGAAGATGTTCTTGCTATCGACAGACAGCATTCCGTTTACATTCCGTCTTATCCGTTTTTGTTTTTGTAGGTTTGTTTTGGTATATGTTTGAAGCCAGATAAGCAAGAAAGATTCCGAAGTAGTGAACATTATATCTATAGATATGAAAAGAGATGTCCTAACTGACTGATTGACTGACTGTTTGATTCACCATCGCCGAGCCGAAACCGCTGACGCTAGAAACATGAAATTTGCACAGTAGACAGATTTTATGACATACGTATACTAAGGATTTTTAGAAATCTTACTGGTAAGAGGGCTATAAAGGGGAGTGAAAGTTTTTGATGCAATGTCTAACTCAACAACTATTTGAGTTAGAGACATGAAATTTAGCATATTATAGACTTTTCATTTAAAATTATTAAACACGTGTTTCGCCACCGCTTTTTGATACTTGACAATTTTCGACGCAAAATCTATATCTCTTAAGTTAAGTTAGAATCTATTAAGTTAGAGACCTCATCTTTCAATAGATATAAAGAGAAATGTCCCGACGGACTGATTTGCCAACGATCTCACCAACGCTGAGCCGAAACTCCCGAAACTAGAAACATAAAAATTTAACTTTTTCATTGAACTATTGAACTTTTTTACGCAATAAAACTTTCTCGAAATTCAACCCCCAAAAGGTGAAACGGGGTGTATTATATTATAAATCCAAGAGTGTGTTTGTTTGTTATGTCTTCATGACTAAATTACTGCACCGATTTCATTGACATTTTGGCGAATAGGTAGCCTGAAATCCGGAAAAGGACATGCAAACTTTTTTCCAGAGGAGTTCGAGAGAGGTTCTTTTTTCGAGAGGACTACTTTTAAATAAAATCCACGCGGGCGAAGCCGCAGGTAAATAGCTAGTTTGTATGTATGTTAATCGTATATAGCTAGTATTTAACCCCCGAATTTGTTGACATGGACTTAAGAGTATCTGTGGTTAGGTTCAATGTACTTATCTAGTCCATCTCATCCTACCCAACCCCATAATATTCGATAATTCCTGAGGGGAATTATTACACTTATAACGGTTTGGGATAAAGTATTCTATAAGTTTATCCACGACAACAACTGTTACAATACTAAGATTCATTAAAATTGATCCAGTTGTTTTATGTGACACGACTGATGTTGCACGCGCGGACTTAATGATGATTCTCGTTGGGAACTTCTAACGGTTTGGAATAAAGCATCCTATAAGTTGATCAAGGGGTTATGTCCTCGATTTGATTTTAATCTTTGTATCATTGCGCATTGTTCATTGCAAAGATTTTTACCAAAAATATTCGTAAGAAATATATTTATTAAAATATCCATATAATAATAAAATCTATCCATAAACCAAAACAAATAATAAAAAAATACAAATGATAAAAAAATGCATTTATACAGGTTTGATACAATTATATGAATAGGTATTGAAGCGCATTGGTGCAAGAATTTGGACAACAACATTCAGAAATAGAAGTGACTGGAAATGTCGAATTAAACAGGTCCGAACACACCAAAAACTGTATCGCCTATGATGGTGTTATAAATATTGTTAGATGTTTAAAGCTTTAAACCTAATAGGTAGGTAATTGATAATATGACAGTTATAGGTAGGAGTATAATGAAGTAATGCCACGCCTTCGTATGAGTGCCATTGAAAACAGAAACAACATAATACACATTATTTGCTATATTTCCTTCACTCCGATCTTTCAAGTTCCGACGACTTTACGGCCGTTGTTTGTTTTGGATCGCTAAATATCTTTGACCTCGCTTTTTGTTGCTTATCGGATAGGTTTTGTTCGCAAAAGTTTTGGTATCTTTAAATACAACATTTCAAACCCTCCAATAACAAAGATAAAATAAAATTGAATTTATTCTAAGGGCTTGGCACAATAGCTTCTAAAATTGCGTGTTGGAAAAAGTTAAGACTTAGGGCCTCTCTCCTAATTTATTAGAAGACGGTAACCAAATATTATTTTCTCAGTTTTGCATAATCATCGTCGTTTTCGTTAATTGAATTTTAGAGCATAAAATAAAATATTTACTTCATTATCCTATAGTCGTACTGGAAATATCACCTTAGCCTAATGTTGGTCTATAAATACCTACTCAAATTACAATGCTCCCAGGTTTCCACAAATAGCCACGAACCGGACTTGAACTTTATTATTAGTACATATATTTTTAAATAATATTTACTACGCAATATCTAAACATAAAACCGTAACAAATTCGTGTCTGTTCAGGAAATACTTTTTAAAAATTGTCATTGCCGTGTATACTCGTATGGTGTAAATCATGATTTCTTGAAATCCTTAGACATTTCGCGAATACTCGGAATCTAGTGATTTGGGGGAAAACAAACTGAGTGTTGTCGTGTCTTCGTGAAATAGACTAGAACTTTAATGGGATGATTTGTATGTTGACTAAGTATTGTTTACTGCTGTATTTGTTATCGGCCAAGCCCGCTCTTCTGTGACGGAAGTTCTGTAAAAGGTGAGACATGAGACAACATAGCTAGTTAAACGCTACTGGACAGTCCCGACTGGCTTACGTCAAAAATTAAACAATATACCAATGAACTAATATAACTAACTAAAATCAATGCGACCAAAATCGCGGGGGCAGCTAATTTTTTTTTATAATCTGTACAATGGAATAAAAACTGGTGATTATCTAAAACGGAAGTTCTAGACTTTTAGACCTTTAGACGTTTTAGACTTTGAAATTGCAAAACTTGACAGAATGTGCTAATTGCACCGTTGCCATATATGAAGAAAAAAAATGACATACTCGTACGATTGTTTGCACCTACTCGTATGTATAAACGTCAAAACATTCCTTTGGGATTTTTTTGAAAGTACACAATAATAATTTTAGTACTACTGAATTAATTTGGCTTACCTTCGACCTTCACTGAGATTACTTTTTCTTACTTACTTATGCGATTACTTTTACTTTTTTACCACTAAATTTTATTTCAATACGTTCTGTGTTTGTCTACAAATTTTGTTCTTTTCATATTCGCTATATCGAAAGCGATTGGTGTTCCTGGTTACGCTTAGGTAAGCTAAGAGTGAATTTTTTTCGAAATTTGAAAATAGTGATCTCCGCTAAGGCGGATATTTAATTATAATATACCTAATGGTATATTTTTTTCGAAATCTCCTTTAAAAAGTGTCTAGGACCATGTATAATGTCCACGAATTCACATTGAGTTCGCGTAGTAGATTATGCTCCGGAACTCCCGCGTGATTTCATGGGAAACGTGCCCCCTGCAATGGAATATGGAAATGGAATATATGGAAGGCAACATGGAACGCTAACTATCTTAAATACACACTGTCTTTTATAACTGATTGACTGATAAGACTGACTGACTGACTATCTTACGATTAAATACAATCTTTACACGTATAAATAGTTTCATGTGTTACCTAATCAATGTTGACGAATACACGTGTATCTTGAATGTAATATCTGATCTATTCATAGTCGCCGAAGGATTACGGGTAGCGCGGTGGTACACTACTATAGGAAATTGGTTCATCGCTATTCCGGGTTACGTAACGCTAATATTCGACGGAGTACCTGGAAATGAAACAATTTCTCAGAACCGGTAGTTAAAATACGTGGCTTTTCAGCAGTTCTGATATTTTTAAAAAGTTTGCCTTACGATTCTTCGAAATGTATAATGCTCATAAACTATGTGTGACAGAATCTAATTTAAACGTCCTGTTGTGATGTAGTTGCCTTTGGTTTAATTAATAACTAATCAAACCAAAGATTAATAAACCATAATAATTAATAAACCACATTATGAAGTATTGCGTCGGTCTTTGCAGTAGCGGTATTATATAATAAGCGTAATAAGTAAGTAAATAAAAATTGGAAAATAAATATAAATATATTATCATGTACATATTTGTACTATCGTTATTTATACTTAGAGATGAATTAAGCTTTACAGTAAATAAATAAATATATAAATAAATAGACACAATAACCATTGTTTTTTATGAAAAGTTTTATGTCGTACCGCAGTTGAATAGGTACGATTTAGAAACGATGCTTCCGGTATTAAAAATGTTACTTTTATAGAAAAATATCTACTAGCTTATTATCCTAAAATCAGTTTTTTTTTTGACAGCGAAGAAAGAAATGGTAATCCTCATTTGTTATCCATGATCTAGGTTCATACGTCTCTGGTCAGACAGAACTGTGTTTGGTTTTAGTCTGTCCTCTGATTATGACATTATTATTAAAATAATTTTAAGTATAACTAGATTCTATATCGATCGGCGCGAACGATAACTTCATTATTGTCTATTAGTGCCGTAAACTGGCGGAACATACTGACGTGTGTCGTGAACGCCTCGCAGACGCCTACGACATTATTCAAGGCGAGCTCATATCAGTCAACTTACTCTATCGGTATAATGTCACGCGTTTCACTTTAATACTCTATTCTGAAAGCCAATAATAACTTATTACAGTTTAATTTCATATTCTCTAACCTATCTACTCTACAGAGTACTAAGGGGTTGTAGAGTTGTGAAAGCTTTCATATAGTCTGGTAGTATGCAAAAAATTTGCAGCAAAAATTCAAGTTTTTACTATGCTCGGCAAATAGCATAAAAAAGTTATTCGATAAGAGAAGTTTCTTGTAACTTCTACTGTTTTATAAATACTGGTTAATATAATATAATATCATAATAAGTAGTTAGGTAATATTTTTTCAGTTCTTTTAATGAATTCTCTCTTCTTAACTTTCGTAGCGAACGGCTCGTAGAACGCCTCTGACGTAGCACAACTCGGCATTATAAAATACTGTATCATTTATGATACAGTACTTTTCCTTTTATATTCATATCCGCCAAGTAAACATTAAATTACGCAACAATGTTATTTTCGCGTCATACCAATTAAAGCGCAAATATAAGCCCAATAGACGTTATCGAGGCTTTATTGCAACAACGAATCAAAAGCGAAGTGGTGTTTCGTTTGTAAGAAAAACAGTGTTACAGTGTAGGAGGAGCAGCTGCTGTTGGCACGGAGCCAAAGACCCTCCAGCCTCAGCCGTGACCTTGCCGGTGACTCAACTGATCACTCATTATGACGTGGAAACGGTTGTTCTCTATTCTACATACGCGCAAATTCTTACCACAAATATTTCATGAAGGCTTTAACTAATTTAACTAAGATATATTCTAAAGACATTCGTAAGTATAAAAGGCTAATAAATTCAACGGCAATGTTATCACTTGTGTAATTATGTAATCTTATACTGTAATTATAAATCTTATTAGCGAACTTAAAATACAGATGCAATCGTGTATAAAATTTAACTTTATTTTAATTTCAAACAAGCTACAGGTGACTGAACAGAGCCTTAATATTGCTTTTGTTGTGCTATCGCTATGACAGGCTTCCGTGATAAATGAGGGGGAAGGGGCTTTGAAATCGATTTAGAAATATAAAGCATTTATTCCGAACAAGCTGAAAAGCAAAGTCAAAATGGAAAGTGATTGAAAACTTCGACAAAATATAGGTAGTAAGGATTGACGTGAAAGAAATTTATAATAATGGAAACATATGAATACCGTAGGCGAAGTGACATACGATCAGTGATGAAGAAAAACATCGTGAGGAAACCCGCTTTGAATCACTTTGATGTTTTCCTAGTTAGCAGTTTAGGTATACCTATATACAACTATGGACACTATTTGATACCATAACTATATACGAGTAGTGATCATTATCAGTCACAAATTTGCATCATGCCCGCAAAGTAGATTATGACCCGAAGCCCCCTCGTGACACGCCGATAGAGCATTATGATATCATGCTTCAAAATTCAATTATTTAAATATGTGTGCATTTTGTAGAATAAATCGAGAATGTTGAGAACATACATGTTTGACAGTTTTTTTATATCTACAATGCACAAATAAATGAATTAGAATAATTATATTTTTCTCGGAACTAAATCTAAATATTGATTGTTCCGCGACATGATGTGCAAAGGAGTTGACTGGGTCTTGTAGGCGTGATTAAAATATTAAGTTATTTTTTTATGGGCACTTACTTAAATTGTCATGGCCTTGGACGGATCCGAGGCGGGTCACGAATCTTCACACTTAATTAAGTAGTGAAATTAATATTCAGCAAAAAACTTATTCTACTGTGTACCAAAGTGTATACTTGTCAAATAGACAGATAACTACTTAGCGTTAGTATTTCTTGGTTACCAAAATATGAAGAGCCTTCATATTTACATTTCGAGAACATGTATTCAAAATTAAACGGTGATTTTTCCGTGCCACCGCGTTTACGAGCGGGCTTTGTTAGCGGCGTGCAGAGTCCAGGCCACTCCCTCGCCCCGAAGCAAAGGGTGGGATACGAAATTCTTGTTATTTCACTAAAAGCATTTCTCTACGACCGCCCCCATACATGGCTCATACCCACCGCCGAGCCCGTAAGCAAATTATAATAACAAGTATTTAATTCTTTCAAAAACATTTCAAGCCCTTTTGTACTTTCATAATCTGAAACGAGTTATGCCCAAGGCGGTTTATAGTAACGTACATACATAGATTAATACGACACTTCAAGCGATTTGTAATACCACGTACCTAACAGCATGTTTAACATATAAGTCATATAGTATGTAAATATTACAATAGTGAAAAGAGAGTATGAATAATATGCAAATGTAATTCTGTCGGGTCAATGTGTCAAGGTTGCTTTTACTCATAGAATTTTGTAAGTGCTGGGTGTGGTGTGAGCTCTTTACATTCACAAAACATTCTTTCAATATTAAAAATGTTACTAATGAAGTATGTTTATATAGTGTTTATAAACAAAAAAAAATGTGAAAATTTCCCAATATTCGTTTCTCCTTTATTCACGCAATAAAAATCTAAAATGTTAAAATGAAAACGGTACTCACTGAAACGATTTAATATACATTAGTACGTATTATATACCTACGAGTAGAATTAGGTAATATTCTATGATAATTTTGTATTTATTTTGCACGCCAATTCTGGCGAATGTGACTAGCTGTTGTATGTGATTACCATCTATTACTACTCATATTGCAAATAAATGTTTTGATTTGATTTGATTTGACGATCTTGTATCTTACTAAAGGGCTTCCGCGACTTCGCCGTGCTACGTTATTTATCAACGCTCGAAATTATATTAACCTGTCCTGAAACTTGATTAAATGTGACGGATCACCTCGCTGGTTTGTATAAAATTATGATGGATGATCATACGTGTGTATCTATATACAGATATATGTATAAATAGTGAAGTGAAGTATAAATTATAGGAACCCATAGTGTCTGACTGGGTGATATTATAGTCACCTTGTTATTATATTATAGTCGATTCTCGATGCCAACATGTCGTTCATTTTTTCTACATATTATTTATGTTTTAAGGATAACAAATCAGCTGATTGTTATTTAACTAACTGTAAACCCTTTCATATTGACCCACTGGAGCTTAAGCGTCGTCAAAATGGAATTTTACTTTTGCGCGCTTTATGGTCAGGCGAAATCCACTGTCCTCAGCTAGTGACCGAAGTTTCCTTACGAGAACCAACTAGCCGTATTAGGCATACAGAGTTGTTTGATGTTCCTCAGGTCAAAATAAGGTACGCCCAAAATTCAGTTCTTTCTCGCATTCTGCAAAATTACAATAAATTCTACCCACGCCTTGATATATTTTTATTAAATAAGAAAAAAATAAAAATGGAAATCATAAAAAAGCATCATAATATCTCCTAAAACTTATATCCCTATAAATAATTTATAGCTCATCCTAAATAAATACCCACATACATGCATACCTTCACACTCGCGCAAGCACACACACGCGCGAGCACACGCACCCGGACACATCAATGCAAACACAAATCAACTTGAATTACACTAGTATACAAAAAAAATTTTTTTTTTTTTGTTCATCAAATGAAACATATTTTTTAGAAGGGCTACGGACGGTAGTTGATTAACTATTTTTTGTTTCCCACCAGTACGTTACAATTCTAAGATAAATAGGTTTCTGTTTTTCATCTACCCGCAGTAGTAGTAATATTATTTTTTTCTTTTCTGTAAACAACAGTGTGAAGTAAGTACTGATATATTCCTTTAAAATGTCGTCTAGAGTGTGTAAAGTTAAACCAAACCGCTTTTGCTATTTTTGTGGCAAAATTGTTCAGTTAAATCGAGTTGATCCTATAACAAAATCACTGCAAAACGCCTATTTACATTATTTTGGTTTTCTGGTGTCACATCAAGATAAAAACTGGGTTCCTCGTGTGATTTGCACAAACTATAGACTGGTCCTCAGCTCCTGGTATTCAGGTAAATATAGATCATTGAACTTTGATAAACCAATGCTTTGTAGAGAACCAACTAACCACGCAAGCGATTGTTACTTTTGCTTGGCTAAAGCTTTTGGTTTTAATAAACATAAAGATAAAATAGAATATGCAGACGTTCCATCAGTATCTAAAGGATGATTCACGTTACACCGTGCCGTGGGCGGGCCGTGTCCGTGCCGTGACGTTTCCACCGTGCTCAGGCCGAGCCACTCATTCATGCTACACCGTGCACGACCGTGTCCGCGTATGTACCGAGTGTTGTCAAGTGTGTATCCATTTCGATAATAAGATGTTGTTATTTCCAGTTTTTTACTGTTTTCCATTTTTCGCTTGAGTGATAATGATAATAAGACGTGTATTTTTATAATGCAATTTTCACAACTTGAGTTAGCAGCTATTACAATTGCTATTGATGACGAAGTATTAGAAACACGAATTCGAACTACAAAAAGAAGATATCCAAAAAGAAGATACTTATGATGAGTCTAATTTATCGTCGTCCATTTTGCGGTTGCGCTGCTCACCTCACTATAGTCCGTCGTCGATTGCCCTCCGGGCGCCCGGCGAACACATTCATGTTACGACGTGCCGTGGTCGGGCCGGGGCGGGACAGGGAAATACCCACCGACATTTTGACGCCGTGCCCCGGGGTGGGCCCGGCCCGGTCTAGCATGACATGGTTCATACAAAAGTATACTATAGATCCTTGACCGTGCCCCGTCCGTGACACGGCCCGACTCCAGCACGGTGTAACGTGAATCATCCTTAAGCCGGTACCCCATTCAGAGGACTTGCCAGTTCCCAAACCACCTGGTAAAAGTGACGAAAACCAACATTTCACAGATTCGTCGAACAGTATTCCACTGCACCAGAGTAGTGACAGTGAGTAGTACAGCTCTGATAACTTTGTCGGCGAGGAGAACAATCCACATTTGATAACTCAGTCTGAACTGAATGATCTTATAAGAGATTTGCAGTTGCCTAAGTCAAAAGCCGAATTACTTGCCTCAACGTTGCAACATTGGAAGTTGCTTGATCGTAATACAAAGGTTAGTATTTATCGCTCCAGAAGTAAGACTTATGCTGATTTTTTTACAAAAGAAAATGAGTATTGTTACTGTCATGATGTCAACAGACTTTTTGAAGAAATGAAGCAACCATACAACCCAGAAGAATGGCGCCTTTTTATCGATTCCTCGAAGGCAAGCCTCAAAGCTGTTCTTCTGCACAACGGAAATAAAAAGCCATCTATTCCAATAGGTCATGCAGTGAATTGTAAAGAGACCTATGAAACAATGTCCAAATTAATTAAATTGATTAAATATGAATGCCACAATTGGTACATCTGTGGTGATCTAAAAGTCGTAGGAATGCTTTTGGGTTTACAAGGCGGCTACACTAAGTACTGTTGCTTTTTATGCTTATGGGACTCAAGGGCAAAACAGGATCATTTTAAAAAGAAAACTTAGCCTGTACGAAACGAATATGTTCCAGGTAAAATGAACATTAAAAATATATGTTTGTTTGACCCAAAAAAAATGATATTACCACCGCTTCACAATAAGTTGGGCTTAATGAAAAATTTTGTCAAAGCTTTGGATAAGATAAGGTTGGCGTTTCAATACTTATGCAGTGTGTTCACGAACCTTTCTGAGGCTAAACTAAAAGAAGGGATATTTGTGGGTCCTCAAATTTTGGATTTTGGACAATTTTGGATGATACAAAATTTGAGTCTTTTAACCGACGTTGAAAAGGCTGCCTGGAATTTTTTCAAACTTGTCGTTCGAGAATTTTTGGGGAATAAAAAAAGCGGAAATTATGAAAATATTGTCGCTAATTTATTGCAGAATTACGAACACATGGGTGTGAATATGTCTGTCAAAATTCATTTTTTGCATTCCCATTGGAACTTTTTCCCGGAAATTGAAACGTTGGAAGTATGAGTGACGAACATGGTGAGCGGTTTCATCAAGATCTGAAATTATTTGAACGGAATTATGAAGGTTTTTGGGACCAGCATACGCTAGAAGACTATTGTTGGAGTATCATGAGGGAGACAGATGAAGGTATTTATAAAAAAAGAGCTAAAACTCTTCATTTCTAATTTTTTGTGCTACTTCAGTGTTATTTTTTGTATTTTTTTTTCTTAATAAATATCGCAAAAGATTGATGTCCTGGATTTTTTTTAATGGTTTTCCCAAGGTCAGGTGGCCTAAAATAACAAACCCTATGTTTCATTTCATGAACAAAAACCTTGTAAACTAGTGATTAATGAGAAAATCCCCTATTAATGCAGACAATCTACTTAATAGGTACTGTATTTAAATGTCAGCGCAATCTGTAATTGGCCATTAACACATTTATCAACCATTAACAATATATTTGTTAAATAAGTTACATGAAAGGCTGAAGATTACATAAATAAATAAATAAAAGTGTTATTAATATGTATCAATAGATATTTAAGACTGTTCTTGCGATTTCTCTACGTCGGAGTCTATATAAGTTAACTTAGTAATTTCTCGCAACAAAAACATAAAATAACAAACTGTAATTTGACAGTAAACTGTTTAAATATTATACAACATACTCGTAATAACGGAAATAATCATATCATTATCGTTTAATTTAGTGTGTAAATATTTGAGACGTTTCTAAAGTACGATTTCTGACATGTCTTTTTGTAGTGGGAGCCGTCGATTGTTATTGTTTAATACAATTTATTGTTAAATCTAAATTTAAGTGTTTAATTCTATAGTAAGCTTACAAAATTACCAACACGGTTCCAAGTAACATAAGTAGCCGTCCACAGCAGAACATAAACCAGTAGCATTGATATTATATATATGTGCAATTTTTATTCGTAACAAGAATATCTCTGCAAAACCCTTTGGCTTTGCTCCAGGGGAAATAGGAAATAGCCCCGTTTCCACGCCCCACTATAGCCATTAACTAGCGACTGCGAGCATTTTGCCTAAATAGTGAAACTCCCAACGAAATACCGGCTACCAAAACAATGTAGTACCGAATGCTCTAACTCTATTTATTGACTAAGCAAACTATTCCAATACCGCTTCATTCGACGACTGCGAACGCAAATAAATTCGTGAGTGCTTTCAAAATGGAACCGTTTCGCTTTTAATGATATCGTTGAATACGATAATACATTACCGTTAAACGGATATATTAATCAATAATAATATTATAATAATAGATGTGCTGCCTTCAAACTGTGTCGAAACCACCAAATTTAAATTGCTCATTTTAGAGAGTTTACATTTTTTCCAAAATAATATGCAAAAAATATTGTTATTACAAATTAAAAATATTGTCAATATACCTACAGGTATATTGGAATAATACTTGTAACCTCTGAGTGGTGAATTTTTACGTCATTGATGAATGAAGTCTCTATAATAATATTATAATTCGTTACCTAAACTGTAAGTAGGTACTAGTAAAACTGGTAAGCATGCGATAAACACTATTCTTTACATGCAGGAAAGTGATTAATATACAATAATGTACATAGATTACAACATATTGTAATTTAATATTACGATTATTATGAACTTTTGTATGAAAGAAAAAATCAATAACAAGTTCAGTGTTTTGACTACAGACATTCAGGGTCGAGAAGTTCGCGGTAGTTTTTCAATAACATATACGCATTTCCTTGTAACATATACGTATATCATGAAAAACAATCATAAAACACACAAGGATAGCATCCAAAATAATTACGACAGTCATTGAAGTTAAGAAGAAACTGACAATTCCTATTATGTAGGTACTTGATATTACAAATAATAATCATTACTATTAAACTATAACGAATTATTTGTCGTTATTACTATTCATTAAAATTCATTCATTATTTGTCGAATTATAACAACCTTAAAATCGCAATCATAATGTGCACGTATTATGGTGGCTCTTCTGTGTTAAATCCCAGCGCACTCTACTCTTATTTCCACCGGTACTTATATCATGAAAAGGTTTTCAGATTTGTATGAGCGGAAAATGATGTTGTAACTGTAAACCGCAATTCAATTGAATCACTCTCACTTTGCCTTCTCTTTGTTAAATGATCATCTAACCTACTCGTACACTTGGCGTTTCCAATTTATTTTTCTTACTACCTCGCTGGCATAGTTTACCTTAACCTGTGTCGCTGGTAGGTACATAACGCCGCCTAACTCTAGTTATGTCGTATTGTGTTAGCGTTTTAGACGTTTGCAACTAACTACGCAATATCAGATACAAAGGCCTTCATTCAAATTTCACACAATGAGGGATAATTGTTAACCAAGCTCACTACAATGTTCAGGTAATGACAAACAACCCGGCCACGTGTACAAAATTAACACTTGTTTACACTACACCGGGGAAATCACCTAAGGAAGACTTTTGTTCCACACTTTATATAATTTTAATGAAACCTCTTATACAAGTAGAAAACCAACATAAAACACAAAAGATAACAGCGGACTGTGACAAACAGTCATATTATTGGCTTAGCCGTGTCTTTTTGTTTGCCTTTTTGTTTCTACCTTTGAAATTGCTCTTTTTGTCGGTGTTCTGTTTATACAAGTAGTATCAACAGGTGATACTTGTGGGAGAGTGCACGCTGAATTCCCACAGCCTCTGGACGCACTCTACTGGCCACGTTACCCCTCCCTCACAGAAGACTACCTTGAAATGTACTGCATTTCCTACTTTATTGTATTTCCACAATGTACGTACGTGTTTCGGTCTTGAGTGAGATATGCTAGAGCCCACTCCCATCCCATCCTATCCCTCCCCATTTTCCCAATCTATTCCTTAATATGCAAAGGTAGGCAGCGCATTCGGGGGCGTGCCAATGTTTGTCATTTGGACTGATGTTGGCATGTATCGCGGATGTCTATGGACGACAATATCCACTTACCATCAGGTGGACTGTATGCTCGTCTGTCGCCTTATTCTATAAAAAAAACCTATAAAATAGTTATCGTTGACTGATGGCATTACACGGTCTACGTGTTCAATCTTCATCATTTCATCTCCTTTTTGGGATTACAAGTAGACATTTTTATAGAAAGAAGGTGGTAGACGAATCCGAATGTGCCGAATCCACATGGTGGTAAATGGTCATTGTCGCTAAAGAAGATCCGTTACATGTAGGGGTACCAGATGACAGGAATTTTCCTGACATGTCCGGAATTTTAGCCCTCTGTCAGGGAAACAGGGAAAATTTGAAATTGTCAGGAATTTTTAAATAGAAAGAGAAAAATATAAGAAATAAAAACTAAAATATTTATTGAGCAGTTTGTTCACAAAAAAATAATAAATGAATCAAATATCAACAATTAAATTAAGTTTCATTCAATCTGATCTGGCTCGTACTTTGTATTGCTGGATATTGCTTTCAGCAACTACTGGTCTTCCATAACAATTTTATGAAACTCTTCACATGATGTGTTCTTCAGATTGAACTGTGTTAACAGTGAAGCCTTAACAGAAGCTATGGACAGTCTATTTCTCTCCTATGTCCACCGCGCACCCATTAATGAGAACACTCGCTTTACATTCGCATTTTGTACTTAATTGCAAATACAAAACAGCAAATTTTGTTCAGTTCTACCAGTCTCTCACAGCTTACGGATTTTAAAATCATTTCTCATTGTTTAATGGGCACGCACACGTAGGGTACATGTTACATAGGCGGGTTGGCGCATGCGTCAAGCGCACCCGCGAGTTTTAAAATTAGATATTTTTGCTGCCTCCGGGTGGGTACCTACCATAAATATAACATTGACACAAAATGTCAGGAAATTAAAAAGTCAGGGATTTTGTCAGCAAAACTCATTTTCGGATCTGGTAAGCCAACGTCAGGCAAGAACGACAAATGTTGCCATGCCACTGGATGCGCTGCCTCCGTTTGAAAATTTAGAAATAGGTGTGGAAGAGTACTTTTCTCACCCCGTTCCACTCCATTAAATATAATGAAATAAGAGTTGCTACATTACTATATCGGTATATAAACAAATAAAAATATGAACTCCTACTGTGATTATACTTGATTATATAATTATTCATAACTGTCAAAGATTGGTATAAATCATTGAAGTTCACAGCTACCATCGATTATTGCTTCACGCGTAGGCGTATTAGCCAAGAAGCGATTCGGGTCACGTTTCCGTGTCCTTGAATACCAAAAATAAACGTGGTGGCAATTAATTAAAGCCGTGCGGACGCGGGGCGGACCCACGAGGCACAACTTTCACTATAAACCGAATTTATTGTCTTCGTGATAACCGATAACGATGTTCTAATCGGCGATATGGAAATATGCTACTAAAAAGCTATAATCACTATAGCAGCACTATATTTTACAGTCCAGTAAAATATAATCATAGATTTATAGCTACAATTAAATGTAATCTCGTATTTACTGTGCACTGTGAACTGTTTCATCTATTAGCCAATTTTTCAAGAATAACTGTAAGATTAAAACTTTTCCAGATTGACATAACAATAAGAAACAATTTGAACCTACCAAGGTGCCTCGCGAATCTTGCCATTCCGCTCCAAATGGCTTTACTAAATGGTCTATAAACGAGGAATGACCACTGGCACCAAAATATTAATCATTTTTAGAAAGAAAGCAATTTGACACTTTTCGTACAGTGTGGCCTTAAAACGCCACGCTGGCTTACGCCACGCTCGGGTTGGCCAGCGTAGTCTTTTAGAGGAGTTCCTCAGCACTCGTGGTAGCGGCTATGTGTCCCGTCGCCTTTTACTACACCCGCGGGAAGAGATAGCTATTCTAAACACCAAGTATTATATAAATATATGTAAATAGTATTAAAGTATCAAATTGCTGTCTATCTATATATATAAAATCGTAACAGAGCCCTATCTGTACATTAAATATTTTTTGAAAAGTCATTGCTAGTGAAACATAACCCAAAATATTTTTAAAATTTTTGTCTGTCGTTCTGTTTGTCTGAACGCGCATCACGCAAAAACCGCGGGACGGATTTTAATGAAACCTCGACATAGCTATAACTTATATGCTGGGTTAACATTTAGGGTACTTTTTATCCAGATAATTTACAGAGTTCCCACGGGAATCACAAGTTCACGCAAACGAAGTCACTGGCTAGCACCGCTAGTTAATAAATAATTTTAAGCGTTTACAACTTGAAGTAAACCACAATTTTAGAGCATAAACAATCACTTGCACTAAAATTATTTTTTACTTTATCTTACATGTCGCGTTATTTTAATGGGACAAGTAACATTATGTGTGAATGCCCTTATTGTCGGTTATATTTTTCCAGATATTGAGACTAATTAAGATTTAAAAAATAATATGATATGATTATTGCCTTATCATAAAGCATTAGCATGTTTCCTGTATAAACACAATCTTATTCTTTTGTTCTCTTTAAGAAAGAAGGCGGCACACGAGCAGGCAGTCCACCTGGTGGTAAGTGGATACTGTTGCCCGTGGACACCCGTGGAACATGCCATCATTAGTTTCGAATGACAAACGTTGGCACGCCCCCAGATGCGTTGCCTACCGCCAGAGATTTAGGAACAGATTTGGAGAAAGGATTTAGAAAATGGGGAGGGATAGGATGAGTTTTAGCATACTTCACTCACTACCGAAACACATACGCACATTGAGGGAATAGGAAAAAGTGGAAAATGCTGTACACTTTACGGAGAGAGGAGTAACGTGGCAAGGTAATCTTCAAATAAGGATATAAGTTTACGCTCGCTCAGATAACTTTACATATATATAGCCATAAACAGAATGAACGCACAGGTAATGGCACTGGTTGCAAGCAAATTAGCGTCATCAGGCGGCCCAGAGCTACGGGGAACACGGACTAGACAAATGTCATTGTTTGTAGTTTAAGCGAACTCAGGTAAAATAGGTAGTATACAGGGAGCGTCTGAATCTTTCCCGCTAATGATAACCCCGCTAACCCTGAAATAATGGATTAATCACATGATTCTAAGTTCATTGATATATGTATAATACATATAAATATTTAAGATCTGTATTATTGTACCTGTATTGTACCTGGCATTCTCTTCCAGTGAAAGTTTGGACATACAGAGAAATACAAAAGGGGTGCATTGAAACAATTAGCAGTTGTCAGAAGGCCCCAGATCTTATAATAATAATAATAATGAGCATTTATTTCAGGTAATCATATCAGAAACATACAAGATATAAAAATATAACATATAGGTAGCTTATAATTAAAACTGAGTGCATAAGAAATGCCTAAATGTACACTAGTATGACTTATCAAATTTTGCTGTTCTCAGTCCTATGCAGAGACAATCAATGTCTGGCAAAGGGATTTGTGATATCATCGGAGATTGCCATAATATCTCATTATTATTATACAGTAAGTACAACGACGAATGCCGAGCTAGACAGATATAGGGATGGCAATCCGGAAAACCGGATCCGGTAATCCGGCGGATCGGGCATCATTAAACGTCTACCGGATCCGTTAAATTAAAGAAAAAAATACATACACACCGATTTCTTGGAAGAATACTCGCGTTGTTGCATGAGTAGGTATTTAAATGCGTGTAGTGTGCGACGCCGATCCACCGGCTACTACACCTTGCATATGAAAGTGAAGGAGATCAGGGAAAATACTTGTCTTTTATTTATGAGTATTTGTTCATAATAAAACCGACAAGTGTAGAAGCTGAAAGGGCCTTCGCGACCGCTGGCTATATTTGTAGCTCTATAAGAAGTCGATTAGCAGATGACACAATTAACACCATTTGTTTCCTACGATCCTTTTTTTCAAAACCAAATGTGATTTTTTTATAATAATTTTACTTAAAGTAATAATTTAAAATAAGTATATTAAAAATAAGAAGAAGTTTAACATTCCTTATTGTGATTATAGTGCCACTGATTAAATAGATTCATAATGATTGTAATAATTTCAAGAATAAGACTGTTGGTGTGCCTAAATTACCTAATTATTGTGATCTCATTTGATTAAGATTGACTTAGTTAGATTTAATATAAGTCACTAACATTACAAGATATCATTAAATTTAGTAAGACTGAATTTAACTGCCCCTCATTATCTTATTATTACTAATATAAAAATTACAATTTAACTAGTAACACTATACTAGATTTTTATTGTTAATTCGTGATTGTTTGTTGATTATTACAGTTTAAATAAAGTTAATTTCATAAGAAATAAATGTTTTTTTTATAAACTTTGTAATATACACTCAATTGAATATCTTATAGCTAATTTCAGAATTAAAAGGCAAAATATTTGTGATGTGAATAATCCGGCCGGATCCGATCGGATTGAAATTGGTGCCGGATTGCAATCTCTAGACAGATATCATTATTTTTTGCTTACTAACTTTTGCTCATGTGCGCACTATCCCATTGGAACCTTAGTTTTGTAGCCTATATCCTTTTCTTTCTCGGTCCCCAAGAAGGTCCATGTACAATTTAAACTCGATTCGTTCATGCTTTGATGCGTTAAAGCATTTCAAACAAACAAACAAATTAATATTTTTTCATATGTACATGTTAGTTAGGATTTGTTACTTAAGTACTCGGATAAAAGGCACAACATAGACATAGAACTTATTAATATAGTATAGACGAGTATAGACAGGGTGACCGCGCACACAGGTAATGGCAGTGATTGTGACCGCGACAAGACTAATTGGCGCCCCCACAGTCCACACTGTACGAAGCGCACCAAATGAAATATTTTGTTGTTTACTCGCTATGAACTCTGTTGAAACTGGTAAACTTAATTTGTATATTCTTCATACATCTTTGTACATGGGTAACAGCAGCCACAGCCATGAGACGTGTCTTTATCGGTAAAGGATAAATTAAAATTTGATTCGTCATTTATAAATATAATAAATTAATAATTATATATTACACCTAATACCTAACAATAATAATCGGATTTAATAAATGTCATTTTGAACTGAAATGCATTCGATTAGTTTTTCTAATATGCAGTAACAGAGAATATGCGTAAGTACTAATATTATAAGGAGAGACTCCATTTGTATTTTTGTTTGTTTGTATGTAACATGTATTTGTATGTATTACGGCAGACGGCTCTATTACGATTTTATTATATGTATGGATATAAATACAAGTAGGTATTTCAATTTTTCCTATATAATATATATATAGAATGAGAGAAGAATATTTGTTGTTTAACTAGATTTTATGACAATATATTGGTAAGTACGTATATTAACTAACCGCATTGAGTCATGTTTACGATTACGAGAAGCACGCCACTAAGTGAAGGTCTTCGTTGAACATAAACCTCACCACACAAACAAATTAGTACAAAACCTCATTTTAACTCACTAGTACCCATCTACATAAATGTATGTCTGTTTAATTTTCATTTATTATTTCACAGAGTTTGTTCGTGAAAGAGTTACCATATAACTGCACTACATTCCATATATACTTGTATTACGTTAAAAAGATTTTAAAAAATTATAGAAAAAAGTCCGTAACGAGTAAAAATCAATCAAAGATACGAGTGTTCCACCGTGTCTATCAGAGATAGCACATATCGACCCCGACGATTGCTTTGTGCCACAGGAAATTGGTTTGCAACTTTCGAACGAGTTCCCTGGCCGCTTGTACGTACATACCTGCAGGTACTAGAAGTTTCTACGTACGAATCGTCCCGTATCTTCTAGAAATCTAATCTGCTGCTCACTTGTACAATTTCCGTAAATGTGACAGGGAAAAGACGCTTCATTCTCGTGTGTTAATGCAATTTATTACCGGTTAGTTCCCGCCCTTTATGATTATAATAGTCTCATAACATCACTTTTATATGCACATTTAAAATTATATTGCATTATAAAATTATTTTGCTTGCTGTGTTTTGACGTCTATTATGAACATTATAATTCAAATCATGGCGTAAAAAATGGCGGTAGTAGCAGTTTACTAACAATAATTTTCATCTTCAAAATATGATCAAAGAAATGTAGATTTTACTAAAAACCTTAAGTTTATTCTAAAATCGTAGTTTGGAATCTGCGACTATCAAACGTAATTAGGTACGTAAGTACTACTAAATATTATATGAGACGTATGAGTGTGATTGTTAAGTACTACATCATCGGCCTGTCAACGCCCACTCTTCGGCTACAACTTGCGATCTTTTAACCCAGTTTCGTTGGCAAGTGTTTAATGTTAGCAAGTGGAAGCGGCGAGGATGCGTGACATGTTGCACTGCAGTGACAGGCTCCTTCCACTGGCACCGCCTTGCACCACTCCAACTAATCATCCACCCTATTTTCATATTGAAAAACTTCCTTAACCTATCAAAATCTGAAATAAACCTTTTGCGGCTTAATTTATTGGTCGTTTAGAAGCAAAAGCACTGAGATTCATGAACCTATCTAATGGGTGCCTCGCTTATAAATTGTCCGCCAATGAAATATTTTATTGAATATCAACGGTTTCACGATACCGTACCGTTGGGACATAAGTATGCAGTTTAATCTTATAATTTACATTCATAATTTTACAGCTTATCTATCTATGCGTATAATAAAATAATAACAATGCCGACTCTGTACATTTAATATGAAAAAAAATAACTGCATTGTATAGTGCCAATAATACAGAGCCCAAAACAATATTTTTTCTATTTTTTCTCTGTCTCTCTGTCTGTCTTAACGTGTATCACGCAAAAACCACTGAATTGATTTTAATGAAACTAGGCATAGTTATAACTTATATACCGTATTAATATTTAGGGTACTTTTTATCCAAATTAATTATAAAGTTTCCACGAGAAACAAGCTAACCACACATACTCTAATGTCTACGTGCATGAAGTTGCGGTCGCCTCTAGTAATTGATATAACCTGAGGTTCCAAATCATTTAGGCGATGTCCTCTGTGGTTAAAACGTACCTACCGCAAACAATGTAAACAAACGGAAACAAATAACGACGACAAATATGTCAAATAAAAGGCACTAACCCAAAAAATGAGCTTTCTTTAAATTTGAGAACATAATCCTTTAACATTTATTTGTTGTATGTTTATTATCGACACTTGGTGATTCCCTATAAAGGATGTTGCCATTCGTATGCATTTCAGCAAGAAATGTATTTATCGTTTAATGCGGTAGATAGATGTTGTTAGTATCTTGTTACATTTCAATTAATAATTCTATTGTATCACAATATTCTAGACAATATTATTATAATTTTTATCCCTAGATATTAAGCTACAATAACGGACGTTATACAACTTAGCTTATTATCAATATGTCATCGTATTTACGAGTACTTACTGTACAAAAAATTAAGTGAATTATTTGGATTGTTACTTAAAATGATTAAATGATGATAATTTATTACGTTTTCTAATACTTGGCATATTTCCAAAAAATGGCATTTGTCTAATGTGTAACAGTTAGCGTCAGCTTACCATCCTTTTGTCCAAATAAAAATTGGGAATACAATAACAAATTATTTCTTGTTTACAATATGGCCTCCAATTAACGTGAGCAGCCACAAAATATGGCGAAAATACTCAAAGTCTTAAGATAAGCCAAAAACTATTTGTTTCTACGGCGATTAATAGTGGCAATAAATCTTCTTAGATACTTCGCGGGGTCCAAACGATTTTCAGCGAACATTTTTTATATTTAAACCCAAAGGAAGGTCGAGAGGCTAAATGTGAAGTGATAAAAATGAGGGAGGCTAATGATCTGCGACACGAAACATAACAATCTACATTACCTACTCTTGAAAACAAACACCATTTTGTGATGATAATGTGGTATATATGTTTACACAGAGTACATTAACTGAGTATATGAAAAAATAATATGTGTATATAAACTTATATAAAATTGAACCACAATTTTATCATAAGGCATTGTCTCGTACAACTGCATATAATGCTAAATATTATTAAAGCCAAGCTAAAACTCAAACAAAATATCTCTTTACATTTACGGTGTTTTTTCAGTAATGCTCAAACGTGTAGTAGACTCAATTTAAAACACAACTTTAAATTTCTTTTAAACTTTCTTAATATCTCTGTTGTGCGCATTATTGCGCTGATAAAGCTTGCACATAGACGTAATAACTAAAGTGAAGGAATTTAGTAAAAAAATATATTAAATCATTAACGTGTATTGCAAACTACGTGTGTTATCTAAACGTTTAAAGCTATGACTGCTACACACATTGAAGCTTACTTAGGTGGCATGTTGAACTCCTACACCCTGGAAATTGCCTGTAATGAAAGAAAATTACAAGTAAATATGTAGATACGAGTAGATTCAATCACCAACAATGCCGCTTCATTCTACACACTTAATAGGCGTATATTGCGCCAATATTGGTTTATCTACAAACTAAAATGCAATTAATAGACGAATAGTGCTATCTATACACATTTGATAGACTACTTTTTAGTGCAATCTAGTGGTAAACCTACTTATACACATTCATCAGCGCTAAAAACTATTTAATGACAAAGTTTTTAAAAAGTTAAACAACTATTGTTAAATAAAACGAAACTTTAACAATTACAATAAAAATCTTTTTAAATTACGAGTATATTGAAATGTTAAAATAAAAGAAATGGTTTGTTTCCTGAACCTACTGTAAAAAATGTATAACATATTTTAAACCTATTTTGAATTTCTTCGACTTTTACATACTTACTTAATTTCTTTAAAACTTGTAATTATTCTATAACATTCATTACAAAATTTCCATTAAAATACTTACTAAACGCTACTTTTCTTTTTAGGCGGAATTCGTAAATTTGGTACCTTAGAACTTTGATATCTAAAAACAGCGTGGTATACGCCGAAAATGTATACATATCACTGAAGTTAATAACACAGTAAAGATAACACTAATACTTTCTATGATGTAGGCGTCTTTACTTTCCAATTATATGAACCTACATTAGAGGTAGTTCAAAAAAGAATGAACTTGTTATGTACCTATTGTATTGGTTGTAAATACAATATCTAAAATCATACGATGAAACTTGGAACGACCATAGCATTTCATTATCGTTTACGAATATAGGGGACGAATATAGTAAAACTCTATACAATCAGTGTATTGTGCGATGACGCACAAGCTCGCTTGTGTAACATTCTCGTCCTAACAATCACGAACATTGTAGGTTATGTGTAATGTATGTTATCATCCCCTAACGAACGTCATATACACAAACAAAATTTAGGTACATTGATTTATTTTACATATTTCAACAAATTCAGTAGAGTTTTTTTTATAGAAAAAAAGGCGTCAGACGAGCATACAGTCCACCTGGTGGTAAGAGGATGCTGTCGTCCATAGACATCCGCGATGCATGCCAACACCAGTCCAGAATGACAAATGTTGGCATGCCCCCGGACGCGCTGCCCACCTTTGCAGATTAAGGAATGTATTGGGAGAAAGGGTTGGGAAAATGGCGAGGGATAAAATGGAATGGGAATGGGCCCTGGCATATCTCACTCACTTCCGAAACACGTCCTTACATTGAGGAAATACGATAAAGTAGGAAATGCAGTACATTTTAAGGTAGTCTTCTGTGAGAGAGGGGTAACGTGATCAGTCGAGTGCGCCCGGCGGCTGTCGGAATGCAACGTGCACTCCCCATCAAAAAAGATATTATCGATAAAACTCTTTATTGTATAATCATTGCATTATGACAAATTTATGGAACAATATTATATAGAGAGAATACAATGAGGCAGTTTTACTGTTTTTCTTCCAAACAACCGAGAGTTGTGACTGAGGTAAAGGTACGCAGGTTGTGTACACGCTTGTGTTAATTAACTTCACACTACATATAACTATCCCATTGTACGATACAAGAAAATGGGAATATTGTCAAAAATGTTGAACGAATTCCCAACTAAATGCCAGGATTTATATATGAAAACAAATAAGAAGGGCAAAATTAAGTCCTTTTTCACTAGTCTAAAGTGAATTGCCTAATTATATGTATCATATCTATATAAATTAGACGTAGGGATCGGCTCGCCGTCTACACATAAACCTTATGGGTTTCAATAGATGACTACATAGTTTTTTGTTAACATATTATTGTGTGGTCTGAGAAATAAATTAAAAAAAGAAAAATACAATTAAACAACAATTAAATATGTCTGCGAATTATAGGAATGTCTGCATTTTCTAAGTGCTAAATATCCCAGTAACAATACAAACCCTTAACAATGTACATGTTAATTTGCATACTATGTGGGATTAGAGGCAGCGAAATTAAACATTAACAATAATTAAGTGTAGGTACACAAATGGCAATATTGCTAGCAGGTGGCTGAAGGTATTACGACTAATGAGGGAAATTAATTCAGCAAGAGGCTGGGTGTCTCGCGCGCTCCTCACAAATGCCTCATTTGCTAAGAGGGCACGCACTCATAAATCCAACTCCGGGCCCATACAAGATTGTTTACGTATTCATTAAAGAGACGTAAGTTAGAAACGTTACCAAGTAACGTTTGTTCTTGTTACCGCGTAATATACTCGTAGAGGTATAGTGGATATCAGTTGTTTTCTCTCTCTGTGCAACATTCGCATAAAATCTACTAAGGTAAATTGTGAAACATGTGGAAATTTTGATAATGTTTATTTTATCATCTGCTGATGGAATGTGAGCAGAACAAAAATAAAAAGTACATTTTGTTCCCAAATTTAAAGCTAGTATCCGGAATTTGGATATGATGTGCAGCATCTTGGCGGAGCCATCGGGTGAGGCTAAAAAGTTGTACAGCTGAGCCGAATAAATTAAGTGGATTTAAGCCTTATTTAGTAGTCAAGGTGTAAGGTGTAAGCTAATATACTGTCTATATGGAGATGTTCCCATATCCAAAATAGGAACAAGCGTCCCAAAAAATAAAGAGAAAATAAATACCCAATACTTAATATAATTATTAAATAAACTTAGGGTTAACTTTCATAAGATTTAAAATACCTAACATAAAAATAACTTAATAACATCACCTCACCTAACTTTAAATTTACTGCATCATACAGGTATTCAGGCTCTTCTAACCATATTAAACAATTTTGTTTCATCAAAACAATTTTACTTTAATAGAGTTTTAGTTCAATAAAATAATACAATATAATACATAAGATAAGTATATATATAATACAAGTATATACATAATAGGAGTATAGACATTTGACGAGTTTCCTCAACTTCCATGTGATACAATGTCGTTTACACCATAAACTACAGATGCTTAATTGTAGTAAAAATATTGAGATAGAAAAATATTATATTGGGTAGTATTCGTCCGGACAAAAGAGACGAATAGCAGAAATAAAAGTCCCAAAAGGTTTTCCCCAGTATTATTAAAGATGTAAGTATCATACAGAAAAGTAGCGTGGTGCGTGCGTGCGCGTGGCGCGTGGCGGGAAGATTGCGTTGCGTGTTCGCACTCTCAAGACTCCTAACGGCTTGCTGGCTCCGGCGGGCTATTAACTTGAATGTATTGTTACAATCCCCGTAAATGTAAACACGTATATCATTATTAATTGAAAATGTATGAAGACATCATGAAACGATTCCACTTTTGTTTTACTTGAACAATTGTGTAATGCCACTTTAGCTCGTTAGTAATGAGACGGTTGTGTGTTGTGTTCCATTTATTAACGATAAATTTAGTTAAGTAACAAGTGTCTAGTCTAGATAGCTAACAAACTGGGTTGCTACTCGGAGGGCAAACTCATCTCTCTTGGCTTGTTGGTATAATTAAAATAACATTTTCATAAAGCGCTTTGAGAGACTCGAAGCGTTCGAGAGACTCCAGGCCACTGAGTCCTACTGTTCGTATCCTCATATTATATTATTTATTTAAGTGAAAGTAACACAAGACTGAGTTCATATGTGCACAAAGAAAAATATTTAATATTGGTGTTAAAAGTTTGAATGTTTTATTTGAGAACAGGCTTTGCAAACGGCGAGCTGTCGACACATTTTAGGTCGAGCTTACGTTGGTAACTCTTCTATAATCTAAGGTGGGATCTTCCCCATGAAATGGAAGCCGGTTTGGCTTGTTATGTAAATTCCTTTGCAAATTTTAGAGAAAAATCTTTATACTAAAATAAAAATTCTTTAACGCAAACGAGTTGTTCATATCTTCTCTGTTAAAATATTTTGTGTAGTGTCCTCCTAAGAAACATTGTTTGTCTGTATACAAATCATAACAAATATGAAAGGACAAGTAGGTTCCACAGGTAAAATGTGATTCATGAGTGCTCATGTAACTTGTATCTAAACAATATACCTATTCAGATTTCAGAACGTGCACATTCATATTTATTCTACTGAGATGATATCGCAAATATAGGAGAGCAGTCGTGAAATATCGCATATCGCGTTTCGTATTGTATCTTGATCGTTCAGAGTTCAGATGAAACGTGGAAATATCGAGAAGTGAAATTTAAAATACGGAATAACATTTTTATATTTCTAAATTTATTGTTAAGTCTTGTCGGCATTCTTACACTAATACATATGTCAATTACAATAAATACAAGTGTTTGATGTAGGCGTAAAAAGTAATAGATAAACATAGCTTGCACATAAATATAACAAATGAAATAAGTAGGTACCTACTGAGCCCGTTAGAAAATTAAAAAGAATATAAAAATAGAAAATTTTGAAATTTTGTTACACATTTCGATAAGATAACATACTAAGTGAAAAAACAATATTCCGACATTTCTAACTGCATTAAAGTAGCTCAGCTGCTAAGTCATTTCGATACTATTCTTATTAATAGAAGTGTTTTTATTTACATAAGCGTCATTATAAACGTTTATTTATGTCAAAAGACACTGGCATAGCCAAGCGAGTTGTGGACCGATGGACTGAAGGGACATGCACCTCACGCCCCGATAGTACAAAACTCGCGCCAATAATACCTACCAAATCTGCATTAAATTTCACAGTGATTACAAGGTAATTATGAACCTTCGCGCTAACTGTTTTGTGTCCATCCGCAAGATTGACGGATGTTATCCATTCATCTTGCAGGCTGTCTTCCAACATTTAGTTGTCCCGCTCTGAGTCACCACTCAGTCACTTTCACTGTGTATCTTTCTTTTGAAAATCGCCCCATATTCGACCCGTTTCCACTTCGGAGTGGCAATTCATTTCACAATGTCCATTTGGGTTCTTTTGAATAATACCACTGGGAATCTTATCTCTGAGGAAGACACCAAGCATCGCTGCTGGTTCAGTTCCTCTTCGCGAGACTCATTTTTTCTATAAATTATTCTATTAGTGTGTACCTACTGTTCAAGTCTGGGATTCAAACTTTGGTGTATCTCCTATAACTATACGTACATTATAATTAAAAATATTGATAGCATTTATCTCTGCAAACTGTTTTCGGTAAACATACCATACTCTAAAGTTTCACTACATATTATATCAGACTTGTAAGTTAAAAGAAAGCAAGTATATTTTCTGACTTATGGGCTATGAAAAAAGGTAGTTACCAAAGTAGGTAGGTAGGTGAAAAATGTAGGTAGGTAAGGTATGAAAAAGGTAGTAGGTAGGTAGTAAAAAAATCATAAAAAAGGAATGTTTATCATATAATACGTCCCTGTGATATAAAATTTACACCAACAAGTAACTTTAATAATATTTTATGTAGTATGTCTTAAGGTAACATACTACACGATAGCTGACATCAAGTTCTATGACCTCAGCAGAAGCATCTCTTGAAACGTTGAATATGATGTGAAGGAGCAGGCGGCCAACCGCCCGCGCGGCTCTTCACAACACAACTCATCAATCACTGTACAGAGATATTGGTAATGGATTTGTGTGTTCTACCTATACAATACTTTTTTCTTTTTTTTTCGGAATGGCTAAATTCTTGTGGCCCTAGTGGCCTTTCAAGAGTCATCGGTCGTGTACAACTATACAATACTACTTCCCTGTCCCACTTCCCGTTAAAAACATTTACATCTATAGACCAATAATTCACAAACTAATTAATATTTATCAGCATTTCAACTTTTAAGATTTTAGATTTTTTTTTAACTGTAGTGTATATGGGTTTATTAAAAACGACCTTTTTATAAGATTATAAGATTATTTTAATAAACCAAAGAGTATATTTAAAATGATAAAAATTTTAAATGTCAATTTATCTTTAAAAATGTTAAATATAGATAAGCGTTTAAAATAAATATTGGCATACCCATGTGCCATATTCAATTTTCATATCAGTATGAATAATTATAAACAGTGTTATTATAAACATTCAATCATTGCAGTAATTATTATAAACAGCGTTTACATTCCCCACGTGTAGGTACAGCATACACATATGGTACCGTCCCAACAAGCTATGTCTTTCCGATACTACGAGTATGTAGTTACACGTTGTAGTCTCAAAATGTAATTTAAACACATTTTGTATTTTAGAGTATTTAGTAGCCATTTAGTAGCCCTTGTAATGGAAAGTTTTGCGCATAAATTGACGAATAGACATAAATGAAAATTCGAATCGTTTAACTGTTCATATTATTAAATTAGCGCTGCTCTAAAACTAGTTCCAGTATTATACTGGCTATAACTGGAGGTGGAGCAAATATTTGATACCGTCCAAACAATGGTGGGGCGGCACACATCCCTACAAGCTGTTACCCCCTGATAGCGCGCTTCACGTCACCGATAAAATGATGAGGCTTACGATATAGACACTTAGAACATATTTCCCACTTAATGCGGCGTATTTACCTACTTTATATTTTCTTTATCGACGAGGGACGAGAAACAAGTAAGGACAAAGAGCAACTCGTGTCACAAGTAGTCTAATATTATTATAATTGTCTAGTTTAGTCTCTTGGCTATACCTGGATTCGGTAGAATAAAGCTATACATTTTTTCTACTGCAAAAATAAATAGAGATTAATAAACAGTTCTCAAAATTTTGTTTGCTCCATGTACTGAATTTATAAAAAATCATACTTACCTATTAAATTTCCATTATCTGTTTTTTTTATTTTCAAGGTCAAGGTAGCTAAACCGATAAATATTAGGTAATTATAGCAACTGATTAGAGCTAACAATCAAGCTTCAATATAATTGATTAATTAATTGGATAGCGGCAACGTTTACCATAGCAAACCAAAAACTTAATTGGAATATTCATTGGAAGATAATAAAATTGGACAGCCATATCTAAAAATAGATCTCCTCTTACATACGCTTTAACGAGCAATTACTCACCATTTTCATAACAATTAAAATGCTAGTACCTACGTAGGTTACGATTTTTTTAATCAAATAAGTCACATTTTAGGAGAGGATATATTAAATTTGTGAGTTCGAGTAATTTGATCCGATAATTGTACAATTAAACCGAAAATGGCCAGAAGGTCAGAATGGCCAGGATAATTATTATATACATTTATGAGAGTTATTTATTCTACGAGTATGTTTTCTACACTGTTTGTACACCTTTGGATACATCTCGACATATTAAGATATTGAATTTATTTATTAAACGGGTCTTAAACGCATATGTCTACGTTTCGTTTAGGTTACACCAACCATAGTCATAAGCTGGCCACGGTTGAATCAGTTCGTGGTCATGGTTAATTGCAATCCAACCGAAATTGTCGAGTAAAATAAAAAAAAAGGTAAGAATATGCTTTGAAAATCTGTTTAATACCAAAATTTAAATGAAAACTTATCACTTATGTGGTAGCATATATGTATGTATGTATTAAGAGTAAACTCTTCTAACCTTCATCATAATATGTCCGTCTTTATTACTTAATCAGCTAACATTTTCTTCAACAGCATCAGACAACACGTGTCCATTAATCATAATAAAAACGCTCGATGCACGCTCAAGTACGTATCTTAATAAAACAACAATGCACGTAGCTGAGCTAAACTTAACTTAACCCACCCCCCCCCCCCCCCCACCCTCCTGTAAGTGGTTCTCAAACTGCAATCGAGTCTGCAAAGTTCGCCTCACAAGCTAGAAACTTCTTTCTGTAAAACACAAGTGCATACTTGTGGCGAAACTTTCACATGACAAAAAAATATCACTTAACGAGTATAATGAGCTCTCGAAATAATTTTTAAAATAAGCCCTTTAAAAACAACCTATTTGAAGAAATAGAAAATATTTTCTTCTTCACAAGATAAGATAAGATTTTTACCATAGTGAAATAAATAAACTGATTGATTACATTCTGTTTAAAGATCCCTTATTAAAAAATATAAAAACTCTTTCTCGATTCTTTATTTTCTCGGTTTTTTTATTTGACGTACACAAACTCATTATTGTGTTCAGTTTTATTTGTAGATAATATTATAATAAATTTTAAGAATGAAATATTAATATTATTAATATTTATACTAATTGGCTTGTTAGTTAAAATTAACTGAACTGATTAGGTACTTCCAAGATCTTAGACACTGAATTGATATTAAACAAGATCGCCAAACTACAAAATAAACACTTCTTATTTTGTTTATGCTTACTGCTGTTTTTTAGCGGATATTATACTTAGAAAACGTGAAAAGAAGAATACCAACGGTCACGTGACCCGACGACGTCACGTGGATGCAGTTTTGCTCATTTACCACTACACCAGCCTTTGTGCACGTTCATGTTAATTGATTCCATTTGTGTGAACAAACGCAGAGCTCTCCTGCGCGAACGTGTGGAACAAGTTTTACGATGACACTTTTACAATTATACAAAACAAACAACTGATAAATAATTAATAATAACAAACTAAACTTCAACAGTTAATACGATTAACTTTTATTAAGTATGTCACATTACACAACTGTTGGATATACATATAATACGAGTATATACATATACGAGTATATATATCTCCGAAAGTCATATCCAGAAACACAGTCAGTCTTGTTAGCTGATAGTAGGTACAAATAACTAATAACAATAATAATTTATTGTATTAATAAGTCAAACATTTTCTTTTTTATATATTTCACGCATCTTCGGTTATTTATAGATCCAATATATTATGATGATGGTAGACAAGGTCCCTAGTGCGGCACACAAGTTGCAAGTTTGTCAACTCATGATTGCTTCATATCTCCGGTGATTAGTTCAGAAACTTATATTAATACCTCAGCCGCGTTCACCATCGAACTTCTCATGAAATATTCCGAGAAAAACTGAAATTATACGGCTCATTCGTCAGAGAAATTTCAGCAAGCTGTATTAGCATAAATTATTATGTATGGCGCGTTTAAAAATCAATCATTTTAGAACCTCGTACACAATTTAAACAAAAGTTGGTTTTATCGCGGTCCAAGCATTTTTGTTTTCAGTTTTTTGATACTGTTCTTTTTCTTCTAGCTTCCTTACACTAGTTGTCGTGCAGTAGACGGCAGCGGCAACTAAAATGGGAAGTTGACAACACCTTGCGAACAAAGTCACTGTCACACCGCTAGAAACTTCATACGTGACTTGTCAACAAAGAGGGTCATCGCGAGAATTGCTCTTGGGCTCTTGGGTCGCACGGTTGAGGTATAAATCCTAGTCGAGATGAGAGGGACTTGCCTTTACTCTGTAACATTTTTATCTCATTACAGACACGGTGATAAATTGGTTTTCCATAACTGATTAATAAAATGAAATATTTATTTTAAATTTTTAGGCCTTGTATCCATGGCGAAAGTAGGAACTCTTACGACACAATTCCGCACGATTAAAGTATGTACGAGTGAAAGTTGTAAATAAAAAACAAAATTAAATTAATTTAATTAATGTGATATCATCTTGGTTCTTCCCGTCTCCTCCCCTCACTTGTCTTCGTCATACCTTGTCATAACTGGTCACACTAAAGAGTCGCTATATAATGTATATACATTTTATAAAAGTATGTGATCCAAAGAAACACAAAGAATTATGTTATTTCTAACACTAGCTGTGTCCGCGATTTCGTACACGTGGTATTTTAGTTTTTAAACTTTAAATTAGGATATCTTTTCTTTCTGTCAGCCGATTTCGATGAAATAAATAAAATAAAGCTAAGCTTAATTAACCTGTGGAAACTCCATGAAAATCTGTTCAGTAGTTTTGGAGATTAGCGTGTTCGAAAAGACAGACAAAAATTTTCAAAATCGTCTGTATTCTGATCTCTCCTTCATCGCCCCCAATCAGTTTTTGGTAAATATATTCAATGTACAGATACGCTGGTTCTACAGTTTTGTTATATGTATAGATACGTATTAAATATATATTTAATGTAAAACCTTTTAGAAAAATTGCAGGAAAAAAACAAACAAAAATGATTGTTATCGCTTTGTCGGTCATACGATTAACAATGTTACTTAGTAAAAGGAAAAAGAACAAGATTAAAAAATCTCTGACTCTTTGTAGGATCCAGAAGTAGGTATATGAACTAAAAATTCTTAAGTATTGAAATAAGACAATGTTAACTATATATCTATATAGTTAATATAGTTAACTAATAGTTAATAAAGTTAATCTATATAGTTAACTATAGATCTTCTATACATATAATAAAATCGTAACAGAGCCGTGTTTGTAGATAAAATATTTTTTAAAGTAGTCTGTTTTATGTGAAGTACGAATGATACAGAACCCAAAACCACAATTGTTGGAATTTTTTATTTGTCTGTCTGTCTGAACGCGCATCACGCAAAAACTATTAGACGGATTTTAATGAAATTTGGCATCGTCATAGCTTATGTGCTGAGTTACCATTAAGGGTATTTTTTTTGTCCGCTATAGAATACCCATGGGAACCAAGCGCACGTAGTCGCGAGCACTGCTTCTGTTAGACTAGCAGACAAAACTAACTTGGATACATCGATGCTACACTGGCACCAACACTTTGGGACTTTACGAGTAGGTAATATCGAGGCAAAACATAAAAAAAAACAATTTTCAATTATAATGGAAAATGTTAGTCAGAAGCAAACCGAAACTAATCCGACCGCTCGTGAAGGCTTTAATCATCACTTTTAATCACTTTAGGGTTAAATTTCCAAAACAGGTACGGTTAAATATACTGTTGTGGTTTTATATAAATTAATTAATATTTTATCGCTTGATGTACGCATGACTGTAGGTACTGGTAGATACAAAATATTCACATTTAATTTATTTCACGGCGCAGAAGCATGGAAAAGTAATTAATTGAATCATGTTGCATTTTACAAAGGTAGGTAGGTAGGTATATAGGCAGTGAAACGTTAATTTAAAACTTGGAACATATAAATTGTTCGCCGGGCGGTGGCGGGTTCTGATGAGAAATGCACTAATTAAAACTGTTCAAAAATACTCGTTTGCTAATTAAATATTTACTAATGAATATATACATACCCATACGCAGTTACTACTTTTAAGTAGGGAAAAAACATTCATTTTAATAATGTATCTTGAACATTTATATTTAGAGGGTGGGTGGTTGGTGCAACCTCACAGCTGACTGGGTGTGCCCGACTGTCCGAGTTACGCCTTTCTGGTAGAAGATGGCCGTAAAATGTACTAACGTGTTACAGAAGTGAATAATATACCTATACCAAGGCCCATTTGCCATCGAGTGAGGAGTTCATTAGTATAAGAGAGGTCTCTCATACTATTATGTTTCTCTCTATGGTATATCTAATTCCATCCCATCGCCTCCTGTGTCATTGAGTAGGGAGAATTAAGGGATAAAGGAATCTTATAAAGGAGATTTAGGACGGCATAAGGAAATCCTTATCCCACTATATTCTTTACTCCCTATTCCATCTCATATAAAGGAACAATGGGAGATGCGACGGGATCAAAAAAACTGATAGTCCCGTTATTATACTTGAGGAGGTGGGGAACAAAACCTAACATTTCCAATTTAGAAAACTTATTAACAAAATTTTATGGATGTTTTTTAAATATATACATGAAATCTCTTCATAAGATTAAACATGACTTTAAATACACTGGACGACGTAATTTAATCTCACCTACGAGAAACAAAACAAAAAACATGAAAGGTCAAAAGTGGAAATGTTAGGTTTTGTTCCCCACCTCCTCACTTCCTATTGCTCATCTTTCTCAACCCCTTTTCCAATTCCAGTCTTAAATCTCCAAAGGTAGGCAGAACATCCGTGGCAAGGTTTGTCATTCTAGACTGATGTTGGCATGTATCGCGGATGTCCATGGGCGACAGTATCCACTTGCCACGACTTGGCCTGTCGTCTTTTATTCATAAAAAAGTTCATTCTTGAAATTTCCATATCTATACATATAATAAAATCGAAACAAAGCCGTGTCTGTACATTTAATATTTTTACATTTAATTCAAAAAAGTAATCCATACATACATATATTTACATATAATAAAATATAAAATCTATATCTATACATATTCATAATGTAATAAAGTCGTAACAGAGCCGTGTCTGTATATAAAATATTTTTTGAAGAAAAAGTCCTTGCAGTGTCCTTGCTACCAAGGCGATACAGAACACAAAACGGCTATTTTTAGAATTTTTGTCCGTCTGTCTGAACACGCATTACCTAAAATTACTACACGGATTTTAATGAAACTTGGTACAGTTATAGCTTACGTATCGGGTTAACATTTAGGGTACTTTTTACTCAGATCGATTATAAAGTTCCCACGGGAACCATAAGTTCACAGGAACGTAGTCTCGGCCACCGCTACTCTATACACATAAGAAAATCGTAATAAAGTCCTATCTGTACTGTTAATATATTTTTTAAAGTAACTATAGTGTAAAGTACGAGTGATATAAAAGTCTAAAACATTTTTATTTTTTGCCTGTCTGTCTGCCTGCCTGTCTGTCTTGTCTGTCTATCTGAAAACGAATTACGCGAAACTACTGGACGGATTTTAATTAAACTGGCTATAGTTCTAGCTTATGTGCCGGGTTAACATTTAGGATACAGTGTATGCAGACCCATTATAGAGTTCGCATGGGAATCACTCTGAAGTTCACGCGAACGAAGTGTTGGGCACCGCTAGTTGTTTAAATAAATGACATACCTAGAGCTCAAACAACATTTTTTGTCCGTCTGTCTGAACGCATATCACATAAAGACTACTGGACGGATATTAATGAAATTTGGCATAGTACTTTTTATCCTGATGCCTTATGGAATTCCCATGAGAATCACTCTAAAGTTTACGCGAATAAAGTCGCGGGCATCACTAGTCTTTCACAAAATTTTAACTTGCCTGCTATGAGCACAAACTTAATTACAAAGCACCTACTTTAAAAAGCTATTTATTGATTTGTATAATCATTTTATAGAACACATTAAATTAACTTTTTTTTGTAACATGCTAAGGAACTCAAACAAGGGCTCCAACAGGAAGAAATGTGGTAGGTATTTACAATTTAAGCAAACAGCGCTTAGTTGCAGCGGTGATCGCTAGTGAGGGCAGGAAACTGGATTGCATATTTAATGGGAGCTCACGAACTGCTCGGCGAGATTGTAACCTGAGAGGACTCGGTAATTGGATAAAGCTATTTTTAGAACAAAGCGCTAACTGGGAGGATTTAGTCGTTTGTTATGATAATAGCTATCTCTGAATAGCGACAGTTTATTAACACTGACCAGATCACCTGCAATAAACGATAAAATAGCCTTTTGATAATAATAATTATTTAACAGTTTTTTGTCCTGGAAAGACGTAACGTAGGTATTTAATAAAATAAAAATCTAGACCGATTCTGATAAAATTAAAGAAATATCTACTCTATACAATAGTGAATAATTATTCCACCCCTGGCCCGAAATCTTGGCCCAGTAACAATGTGGTCCGTTATTTTTTATTTTTAATATCTACTTGGTCCTAATTTTCGGGACAGATATGAACGTTCACCAATATATATAAATGGTTTCATTTCGTGACCCTAATTCTTTTTTACTTTAAATTTAACAGTCGAAGAACAAACACGTTTATTATTTATCATATTAATTTTATTTATTTGCCATTCTCCCTTGATGTATTTAACAATTTGCACTTATCTATTGTAAAATGTATTAATAAACGTACTTATATTAAGTACACCAGGCAACCGAATTACATTGATCGATGTACATCAAAAAGTGATTCAATTGTTAAAATCGCCGGTTTAATAAAAATCTGACGCTTAGAAATCGGTATTCAAGATGGTGGAACTAAATGAGAAGTACCGTGTCCTAATGTATTCCCTCTACTATTTTGAATGAGGACATGGAGAAAAGTAGCACGAATATCCGACTACGCTTACAGAGATTAATCCGATAAAACACACAAAAATATTTTTTTTCACTATTTTTAGTATCTACTGCCACCAGTTCTACAAGTTTACGAAACTTGTGGTAAGATTAAAACTTTCAGGGAAGAATTAAACCTATTTATTAACTAAAGTTCAGTGCAGTGTGAACAGACGACTGAACGGTTTAATTGTTTAGATAAACTCTACCAGGAAAGAAGTTTAAAGTTGATGCAAAGATTTTTGTTGAACTTTATAGAATAGTATGGAATATTTTTATTTGTTCTAAGTACGGTACCTACATCGGTTATGGTAGTATGGTAGTTATAGTGGTAGTCAGTGTAAACATACGTTGTCCGTGTACTTACCGTCTCCGGCATACAAATTTACAAATTATCATAATTACAAATGTGTAGGTATATAACAAGACATTTATGTAAAAAGACAGCTGACAAGCAGACAGTTCACAGTGGAAAGAGGTTACTGTCGCCCAGACTTCTACGATACATAGTCAAAAATAAGGAACGTTTACACGGACAGTGCCTACCTTTGCCGAATAAGAATCAGAAATTGGGAAATAGGTTGAAGAGCATAGCGAATAGGGAGCATCATTAATCAAATCCATACCACCTCATCTCGCTCGCTTCGCCCTTTCCCCTAGAAGTTGAGCGCGATAACTTGTAGCTGACTGCATCCTATAGCATTCCTTCCTCCGCCTCTACTAAGTGGCATCTAGTGTGGGAAAGTCACGTCACGAGATGAGATACATCCCATATCAATCCCCATCACCCCCATCCAACAGCATCCAGTGGGGTGAGGGATGTGGCACGGGATTGCAAGGGCAAAGAGAAACGGGCTCTCGCTTACTTTCGAAATACTATGGTATATTTCTTATAGAAGAAGAAGATTGTAAAATTAACGGTTGCGATAACATGAAAATTTCCAATTTTTTTGCGTTACATTTTAGGGGAACTTTGTCATGATGTTTAATAATAATAATAATAATAATAATAATAATAAAATAATAATAATAATAAATAATCATGCCTAAGTTTATTAAGTCTAACGTAAAATATTCAAGTAGATATAAGATAATCACAAAACCGGAATAATAATCATAATACGTCTAAATACTAATACCCCTACTAACTAGTTAAAAGTAAAGTTCATTACCAGACTCACTGGCAACTCTGGGTATACTTTTTTAGGTGATTATCTATATACAATACTTTAGGTAGAGCCAAAATAGATTTGAGCTCTCCTAGAATTGACTAGAAACACACCAGTAAAAATTTTAAAACGAAAAAAAATCGGACTTTGAATTAATTCCACTGTACATACTTTCCAAATATATATTGTCTATAATTCCTAGTGATAAAATTAGTTGTGTCGAAATCATTTAATACTCATTTTTGAAAAACTAACCGTATTCCTTAAGATAACACAAAGTTCTCGTGCAAATAAAATACATTACGGCCTTATTAAATCTTGAAATCTTGTACCGCGGTCGCTGTCTTCACAGACATAAATCATGTGTATGGGGTGTGTGGGTCTGCCCGCCACGACAGTCCCTCCCCTCATTTGCTACACTCCCTGAAGGCAGTACAAACCAAAGCGACAGTAGTTAATGTAAATGCAATTAAATACAGCTAGACGAATACACACACTTACACGCGGTACATGCACACACAGAACGTCATTCGCTTTTTTTTCATGGATTGAAAGTGGGATAGCAGAGGTACCTCACTATTGAGGTACAGCGAATACGTGATCAATGCACCATCGCAAAGTAATCTGTATAATTTATACATTATTGTTCGTGATGCTAAAATCAAACGTATTGAATATTTCAAGAATAGCTCCGAGTTGCGCTACTGATTTCTCTGTGCTCTGTGTGCTAAGGGTCAGATAGCCATGCCTGCGAGGCCACACAAACCGACCGCATCTATTTTTAACTAGAAATGCCAGTGTATTCGGCCAAAACATTGTTAGCATCGTTAGATATTTGCTTAGTAACCGTGTTAGTATTACAAAAGTGCGTAGCAATTTAATACACTAGAATTATTATCCGGTTTACACTGAATTATGGCGTTTTCGCGGTTTTACAAAGGTATATTTATTTATTTATTTTATTTATACTTTACTGTTTTAACAAAAGGCGGACTTAATGTTAAAAAGCATTTTCTCCCAGCCAACCTTGGAGCTGTATAATGATGGTGTGGTAAATGCAAATATGGTAGGTATACCATAGTTATAAGTTTGTATAAATAGGAATCATTTATATATTTCTGAGGTATGGATGCAGATACTCATTTATATACAATAAATATAGATACAATAGAGGCCCAACTAAACATTAAGAACTATTTTAATTTAGATACAGTTTAAACTTAATTAATCCCTTGATTTATATACCTTTATGTTATATATATATTTATATATATATATATATATATATATATATAACATACGTCTACCCTTATTAAAGTTACCAATTTGACATTTAATACAAAATCAGGGCCTCTATTGACCTTTTACGACATTCAAAGTAAAAATAGACTTAAATACAATAATACTAAGTTGAATTTACAATGTATAGGATGAAAGGTTGTTTCCTTTAGCCTTTAGACATTTTTATTGCGTTTGTAATCCGTACCTACGAATGGTCGGAGCACAGACCGATTTACTCGTAGGACATTTTCGCTAACAGCAATGATCCACAAAATGTAAGAAAGAGAATTCAAAGCCTTCAAAGTCCAGACAAACATGTGTATTATGGTACTCCGTAATACACTAATAGTATACGTTAGTAGATACGCTAATAGTATACTACGTAATATGCTACTAGACGCTATCACGCAAATTATGACAAATTAAACTCTACACTAAACTAAACACTGTAAACTCTAAACTCTACACTGTACACCAACACATGTTGCAAAAAGACAATTTAAATAAGTAACACGAAAAGTACAACAGGCGGCCTTATTGCCTTATAAAATAAAATCGTAACAAAGCCGCTTATGTAATAAAAATAATTATACATATATCGTTTATATAACAAAATCATACTTATTTTTTCAAAAAGTATGTACCGACAGGGCTCTGTTACTATTTTTTATAGATATAGATGATACATACCCCGAAATTATACAGAATACTGAAAGTAGTAGAGAAGATAATCTGAGAAAATAAACCACTAACTAACTCTGTATCAAATGATGTTCCCGACGCAATATTTTTAATTTATTATCTGAATTCTTGATGTCGCATTCTTAATGTCAGTGGGAAACGCATTCCAGAGTTCTTATACCATTCTTATATCATAGTCTATAAATTCAGAGTTTGTATGCCAACGGTCGCGGTCCACTTTCTAGATTACAAACAACCAATTGTCACTTGCAGCGCTGCCGAGCTCCAGGGTCGAGCCAATCGGCCGGCTCTACTAGTAATTTGATACAATGAAATAACTAGATTTTTTTACAAACACATTCTACATATCTGGTCTATTTTCGTTGCTTTTGATCCGTGTCCATTGTTTGTCTGATACATAGCCGTATCACCGTAGCGTGTAAAACTCAGATTAATGAACGGTGCTGCTTCAATAGAGAAAGGGATGTTTATTTTCGACCTTTTAATAAATCTACCTAGTCTGTGGTCTATTGTACACTCTCAGTCCTTCGGGGAACTCACGTCAAACTTAACTTATTATTATTAGTTGGACATAGAATAAAAACTACTTATTGCACTACTTATTACGTGAATAACGTAGAACTAACGAACACGATAAATGTAAGAGAAGGGTGCACGCTGGCCGCGCCCAACTGTCCGAGTTATCCCGAACAATGTCATAGAAAACTACCGTACAATGTACCGTACCTAACATATCACTATCCTATTCCTTCCAATGTACAAACGTGTTTCGGTAGTGTGTGAGGTTCTAGAGTCCTTTTCTCATCCCGTCACATTTCATCCCATCCTATCTGTACCTATCCCATCTAATAAAGCGTATAATGGAATAAATGAAATTCCTTATTTCATTAAACTCTTGACTCCCCATCCCATCCCATACTCCCAAGGAGTATTGGGAGGTGTGATGGGATTAGGAAAACTCCTCGTTCCGTTATTCCTCTATTCTATTCCCCACGTTCCTAACCTTTTCCAAATCCATTTCTAAATCTCCAAAGTCAGTCACCGCATCCAGTGGCGTGCCAAAATTGTTCATTCTGGACTGATGTTGACATGTATTGTAGATAGATATCCATGGATGACTGTATCCACTTCCCACCAAGTGAACTGTGTGCTCTCCTACCACCCTGTTTGCTCTCCTACCACCCTGTTTGCTTAAAAACAGTCGAAACACGCTGTAGTACCTACCCTATATCATTCGATTCTAGACTTTAAAACTACCTCTTTAAGGAGCACAGGTTGCACAAGTGCATGACCTATACGTCTATATGTATAGGATGAATTATTGCCGACTGTACAAATTATTTCACAGTACACAAATTTACAATCTACTAATATATTCAAACATCATACACGTGATACACAAATTAATTATGATTATCAGGGATGTCGCGGTACATAGCGTCGTGATATGAGAGTTTAGCACACGGACTTTACAAGTAATTATCGTGTTAAACGTCCGTATCGCTTCTAATTAATTTCTCCCTCGCTCGCCCACGACAAGGATCACTCGAGTTTTAATAAAAGAGATAACTCCTGAAAGCTTTTCCAGAGTAGGTACTTAGACAAGTAAACGAATCATCGGAAAAGTACTAAACTACGTCACCAAATAGCATTTTTTGGGCTTTGTCTTTACTAAAACCTACTACTAACTAAAACCTACTACTAAATAAAACCTACTAAAAATACTTTATTCTGTCCTCTCTGATGAGACAATTTCACGTAGGTACATAAATGAATTAAGTACAAATTTTTAATTTTTAATAGAATGTATATTAATTTTAGGAAAACAAAAGAAAAACGCAATTGTGTTTGAAAATATTCATAAGTACCTGCACTAAATCCACGTTCTACCAAATATGATGACGGGAAAGCAATCAACAACTTCTGTACAATAGCCCATAATGCAGGGTACAGAATTGGAACCTGTCTTTGTAACCAAAATTGGTGGAATCCTTCTTCAAACTTTGGTTTTAGCCCCTCATTTGTGGATATTTCAATAAGTCGCTCTTGTATAGGCGCATCTGAGACTTCAATCCTATTTGAATAATCTATACTATACCCAATCTGGTATGTTAATGTAAAGAATGTCATGAAATAGCAATTAAACAACTTTGAACGGTTTAAATCGCGTATATTTGACATTATTTATATCCCGACGTTTCGAACACTTTGCAGTGGACGTGGTCACGGGGTGACTAATTGATTTTATTTGTCACTTGAGTTATTAAGAAATTATTTGGACTACCGTCTGAAATTTTTTGAACTACCGTCTGGATTTTTTAATCATAAATCATGTGCATAGGGAATGTGCATGTGCATATGACAAACCTAGGTGAGTGAATACTGCGTGCATAGGGAATGTTATGATTAAAAAATCCAGACGGTAGTTCAAAAAAATTTCAGACGGTAGTCCAAATAATTTCTTAATAACTCAAGTGACAAATAAAATCAATTAGTCACCCCGTGACCACGTCCACTGCAAAGTGTTCGAAACGTCGGGATATAAATAATGTCAAATATACGCGATTTAAACCGTTCAAAGTTGTTTAATTGCTATGTATAGTAATCGCGAAAACCTAAGAAAATATAATGTCATGAAATCTTTGACTAAAGTCAGAATGTAGAGATGTTAAGTGTTGACAGTAGGCAAGCAAATCTTTATCACTGTTCTGTAATTTTGCAAGATTTGGAAACTGAGAACATTCTCCTCTCCTCAAATTCTGTTTGTATAACAAAAGTTTTGTATTGTACAGAATTCAGTTATTATACTTTTATTTTAATAAAATTTAATTAATCAACCTGTAACTTCAAATTTATTTCAATCGTTTTTTTTTTCTTATCGCTTTTTAAATTTTTTATTTATGAAAACTTTCGATCTTTTTCGCGGACCCCGGGTAGTTCTTCGCGCACTCCCAAATTATTTTTTACTTACCACGGGCCCCTTGGATCATCCCATAGAACCCCGGAAGTCCGTATGGACTATTTTGGGAATGACTGATCTAGAGCGAGTTGTCTATGCCTCAACTACGATGAGAACCGCTTAGCTAATCTGTATCAACCTATAATATTCCACTGTAGGGCACAAGTCTCCCCTTACGATCACGTAGAAGAAGATACATCAGTGGCGTATTTACCCTAAGGCAATGGGGGCAATGGCCCGGGGCGACAGGTCAGCTTTGGGCGTCTTTCATAATCGTTACCTATCTTTTATTTTATTGCTTTTTAACTTGACTCGCCTGAAGAAATTTAAAAAGCCTACCTAATTCCCATATAAGCGAAGAACGTTTGAACAGTTTAGCCATCCTTAATATAGAAGCTGACTTAACAATATCCGTTAATTATGACAGTGTGTCATTGACGAATTTGTCAACCAATTTGTGCATCGCAAAAAAAGGTAAATATTTAATAAACGGTGTTTATTCTTTTGTATGGCCTGTTTTATTATTAAAAGATTTTTTCCTTTTTTTTCGTTAATTTATGGGGCGGCAAACCTTATAGGCCCAGGGCGCCAAATCTTAAAATACGCCGCTGAGATACATGCCTGAGAATTGAAAATATATAACACTTATATTTGTTTATATGATATAAATAATAGGGGTTAAAGTATGAAATTACCATTTTATAGTAATAGATACTTTGAATTGACATAAAACCTTCATGGTGTGAGATTTTCGATTGAAACTTTTTTCACATGATACCTATGAGGTTCTTGTTTTAAAAAAATGTGCAACATTCGATTTTCGACTTTCAATTGTTTTTTTTATTCAGCTTAGACGGGAAAGATGGATACTTCGAAAATCCGAGTAATCTTTGAATACAAGTTCCGACGCGGAACTAACGCGGCAGAAACGGCTCGCAATATCAATGCTGCGTTTGGAGAGGAGACTGCTAATGAACGAACCGTGCGTTTTTGGTTTAAACGCTTTCGTAATGAAAACCTCGACTTGAAGAACGAACCACGTGGAAGACCGCCCACACAGGTGAATAACGCAGAATTGAAGGAGATGGTGGAAGCCGATCCGAGTCAAACTACCCAGGAATTAGCGGCATGGTTTAACGTTACCTTACCTACAATATTCACTCATTTGCATCAAATCAATAAGATAAAAAAATATGAAAAATGAGTGCCTCATGATTTGACTGATCTGCAGAAAGAAACGCGTGTTGAAACTTGCGTTGCCTTGTTGAATCGGTACAGAAATGAAGGAATATTGGATCGAATTGCGACATGTGACGAAAAGTGGATTCTTTACGATAACCGAAAGCGAAAAATGCAATGGCTGACCCCAGGTCAAACGCCGCAATAGTGCCCAATAAACTTACCAATAAAAAGGTAATGGTAACTGTTTGGTGGTCTATTCATGGTGTTATTCACTATAGCTTTCTCAGGTCTGGTCAAGCAATAACAGCAGATGTTTACTGTGCCGAACTTCGAACAATGATGGCGAAACTAGCAGTGAAACAGCCCCGACTCGTGAATCGATCTTCACCATTATTGCTCCATGATAACGCAAGACCTCACACTGCACGAGAAACCGTTGTAACTCTACAGGAGCTGCAGTTAGAAACCATACGTCATCCTCCGTACTCGCCAGACCTTGTTCCAACGGACTACCATTTTTTTCGTGATTTGGACAATTTTCTACGTGGTAAAAAATTTTCTTCCCAAGAGGCAGTACAAAATGCTTTCACACAGTTTGTCGATTCTACATCCCCAGAGTTCCATCGCAAAGGCATAAATGAACTTCCGATTAGATGGCAACAATGTATGTGGCAATAAATATGTTACATTTTAGAAAAAAACTAGTTTTAATTTCTCAGTACAAATCGGCAATTTCATATTTTAACCCCTAAAATTTACATAGGCAGGTATAGCATGTATTATTGTTTGTGTTTTTTTTATTTTATTTTATTTATAAGTGCTCTACGTACGCATGTTCTGTTCCGACCAGTCACGGGTCTGTTGGTAGAGATCTACACAGGAGATAAGCTTCAATTTTGTACATCTTCTCTTATTTATTGTTGTGTATGTACAAGAAAATATAATATAAAAAACATGCTCCATTTCTTTAAAATCCTCAGATAGGTTTTCTCACAAATGTTTATCTTCATCGCTAAGCTAGTGATAATTGACAATCCTTGCTCAAGAATTATTATTATTATTACGAATTATACTTGACAATTATTATTACGTTATTTTGTAATATGATAGTTACTAGTAGATAATTGTTTTAGTGACTATTCGACATCCCACGCGGAGCCGCACCGCGCGTAAAATAAAAATTTCATGCGTGTAAAATAAAAAAAAATCTAATAGCGTGTCGGATATGCGCGAGATACGGATACCGTAGTTAATTATTTTGCTTTGACATTTTGTTATTGTTAAAAGGTTTTTCAAGAAAAAAAATCAAAATGTGTTTACCAAAAAAATATCGTTTTCTCAAAACAATATTTTATATGACATTTTATATTTTATAGGCAAACAGGAACGCGTCATCTCAATATCACAACTCATTATTACACACACCACAGTCACGGATTCCCCGCACCAATAAATCCTCAGGCACGCCAATAAACTTGATTACGCGATAGAAATTAATAATTAAGAGACTTGACAAGTTCCCAGTAGTGCTCGCGACCTCATTCCCTGACTTCAACTTCACTCGATTTTTCATTCGTCCAAACGTGACTCTATTCCACCTCCAACATGTCATGACATGTTCTTCGTCTGTCTTTTGTACGGGTGGGCGTGTCGAAACTTAATTGTCTGCGTCTCGCACGAGTAACAAAATCCACTGAAACTGTCGTCCTAAATTACGTCCTTATTAGGTCCTAATTGCCATTTCATATGGAAAAAATCAATTTTTTTTTCTTTGAAAATTATATATTTTATTAATTGAAGTACCTATCGTTCTTTATTATCAATGCGCTTATGCCATATTAATGGAAGTTTATTGATGCCTCTGCTATAGAATTCCGGGGGATAGGAATCGATGAATTCTCTGAACGCGTTTTTCATTGTTTCATCGGAGTTGAATTTTTTCCCGTGAAAAAAATTAAAATCAGTAGAGCCAAGGTCTGGCGAGTACGGTGGGTGACGAAGAGTTTGCAGTCAAAGCTCCTGTAACTTTGAGACTTTATGTGGACTAGCGTTGTCATGGAGAAGCAGTAGACTAGAGCGATTGACCAGACTCGGTTGTTTGATAGCGAGCTTGTTCATCATCATTTGTAGTTCTTCAAAGTACACATTTGCATTAATTGTTGTGTTAATTGAGGTCTGACAAAAAGCGGTAGTGGATAATACCGGCACAGGACCACCATATAGTTACTTCTTTTGAATCAGTTCACGTTTGGGACATTGTTTGGCTGTGTCTCCTGGGTTTAATCATTGTCGACAATCGTTTACGATAATCATACAGGAATCACTTCTCATCACAAGTGATAATACTGTTCACAATCCCTTCATTTTTGTGCCGGTTCAGCAAAATAAGGCAAGCTTCCATCCGTATTTGTAGCTGACTTTCATTGAGCTCATACGTTACCCACTTTCCGAGCTTCTTCACGTTCTCGATTTGACGCAAATGAATCAATATATCGTTTTGTCACTTACGCCGAAGGCTGCTGCTAACCCCGACGTGGTTTGAGATGAATCCGCTTTCAGTATTGCTTTCAATTCGTCATTATAGACTTTAGTCTCCGGTAGTCCACGGGGCTTGTTCTTAAAGTCGAATTTCCACGAAGGAATTCATATTCTAAAATAACGCGGATTTTTAACTTTATACAACACGACGCAAACACGACGATATCTAATCAAAAAGGCGTTTGACGGAAAAACAAATGAATATCTGATTTTGAAAAAGAATGCCATAGCTTTAAATAGAAATTAATTTGAATTTGTAATTCCAAGCTAAACGCTAGATATTTAAGTTCAAAGTGGCCACTATGATCTAACGGTAATTTCATAGATAAAGCCCTAATATATCCTATATATTCAGTATATATCTCAAAACTGCTTTCTTGCATTTTGGACACCTTATCCAACTACACCAAAGTCGAAGTATAGATGTTTTGTTATACACTATTGAATTCCACTTTTTAAAATTAATCGGTTTATTTCCATAAATTTAATTTCGTGACGCTGGTCATATTTTAATATGACATAGTCATGAGTCGCAGAGAATCGAATTGCATTTCACCTGGGAATAACAGGTTAAATGTAAATTTGATCACGAATCTAAATACAGTGAGTGAGTGCAACGTGAGAATTCAGTTGAAGTTTTCGTACGATGTCTGTGCACTGCAAATTGAATGGTACTCAGACGCCGAGACAACGGAAATCTAAAGAATACCTATGGAAGCAAAGAGGTACTCTTTCTCGGATCATGCATTGGGTAAACCATTGCGGAACAGCAAAAAAGAACAGCAATGTAGCGACCTCTTTTCTTCGTAATTGAAGTACATTTGTTGCGATATTTGTTTTGGAGAATATACATACGACATTATTTATTTACTCTTTTTGCACTTTATTGCGCAGAGGCGGACTTAATGCCTTAAAGAATTCTCTACCAGTCGACTGTTGGTTAAAAAATAAATTAAAGCGGGTGCAGTAGAATTTAAGCAGTGAGCTTAATTCAACTGTATACATAGGTATATAAATAAAATAAATACACTATGTTTGTGTTTTAGATATTCTGTTTTTTGAGTTACAAATTATTATGTTACCATACCATACCATCTGTCTATGTCTCGCCGCTGCTGGATACAGGCCTCTCCCAAGGCTCACCACCACACACGGTCTTCGACTCTTCTCATCTAGCTAGCCACCACCAGAGAATGTTATCAAAAATTAATTAGTTTATGTATTGTTGTATTCGTTTGTTGGCGTGAATAACGTGATTACGTGATCTAATAATGGTATAGATAGAGAATCAAGAGGTGGACCAGGGAGAAGATGAATAGACGAAAAGAAGACACATGTGCCACGCGGTGAACATCCAAAAAACTGGCTGCAGAAAAATAAATATTACCTAGTAACATTTTAATAATACTCATTTTTTTCCTTATTAGTTAAAAAATAGGTAAATATAGGCTATTTTTATTTTATTTAAATAATAAACTATATTCAAATATATTACAAAGGTATTCAAACTTAGTGAAACCAAACATACATATAAACTTTAACTACAATGCGATCACTAAAATTTATTTACAATTCACACAGCTCGCGGAGTATTTTATTGTACCACTATTCTTTTTTTTTTTTTATAGTGAAGAGGGCGGACGAGCAAGCGGTCTCACGTGATGGTAAGTGTTACTGCCGCCCATGGACACCTGCAGCACCAGGGGGTATGCGGGCGCGCCGCCGACCTTGCAAAATCCTATTCTAGCGATAAACACTTGCTCCGCTCAGGTAATATCACTAATTCCAAAGAAATTCAAACATATCCTGTGTCCATTGGTGCCAGTAGTTTTTACATTTATTTACCTCTTACATAAAACAAAGAAATAAGGAGCAAACTCACAGTTTATCTTTATAAAATTAGTATATAGGTACTTAGGCTGGCCATAAATATAGAATGTTCATGGCCATAGCTGTTACAATGAAGAAAAATATATAAATTACATTTGTATTTAGAATCCGCTATTCTCACGTGAAAAACAAATGTATTTTCTCATTTTGGCGCTAATCATTATTAAATATTTTACTAATATTAAAATGGAGTGAGGTTAGAACGAAAACTGTATTGCTATAATTACATTACACAAAGCAGACATGGAGCCAAATGCAATTTTTAAAACTCTCCCTCCGCTTGCTATTAGCGGAATGTTTGTGTAGCGGGCTATTGGTAGGTACATTGAAACGTCCTCTTTTTGTGTCAGAAAAAGGCCTGGTCGTCCACGCACTATTCGTACTAAACAGACGACTAAAGCTGTGATGGATAGAATTCAAAAAAATCCCGTCCGCCAAAAGATTTTATCCACGTATTTTAAAAGATGATTTAGGAGTGCTGCTTACAAAAGACGTACTGCTCGTTTTTTAACTGATAATTTAAAGAAAAATAGGTTAAACAAATCAAAACAACTTCTTCGGAGGTATGCAAAGGGAATTCACAGACAAATCTTATTTACGGACGAGGAAATGTTGACCATTGAGGATATTTGACCATTAAAACATATATCTTTGCCAGTTAAATCATATTAAAAATTATAGTTGAGTAGGTACCTATATGCAAATATAGTTAGAAAAACGGCGCCACCATGCAATAAGCACTACAGAAAGTTGCTGCAATCAAGACAGATTTTAAAGTGCTTTTATACGGCAGCTTTGCATAGATATAGTATATTTGTAGACGCCATGTGGATATGCTGCAAACGCCGACGGAAAGCTGATAACGGAGGCAGTGATATATGAACCGAGAATTAGGCGAACATACTACACTTACACTGCGACCCACAATGTTACCTTCTTACAAAAATTACGTCTTGGCGACAGAAACGTGCCATGAAACTTACTCTTTCTGCCGAATGTTTTAAACAATATTCGTTAAAAAATCTAGACCACAGATAAATAGAGTTATTTCGATCTGGTCGCGCGATCAGTTTCTTGTTCTATCTGATCACGGCTTTTAGAAAATGAAAATATTTTTGTTCAACTGATCGCGCGATCCGATGCAACCGCCAAAATAAATAAAATACTCATATTTTCCTATCTGATCACGTCTTAGTTTTTAACATTTCATAGTGTTCACAATGTTTATCTACAGAATAAATGTATAAATAGTGTGACTAACGGGAAATTTATTTCCCGATAGTCACTCCGTTAGTATAGTTTTCGTGCTTAAAGTAGGAATTGACGCCCGCCGCGCCCTCCTTTTTCCCATGGTACCACTTATCGGTAGTACCACCAAAATTAACATTATTAGTCACCCGTGGTACCACTGACGAGATTTTACTCTATAAATTGATTTCTTATCATCTATCTACCTTTTTGAATGTTTCTATAAATACCAAAAGGCGTTGATTCCTATAAATACCAGCAAAACATAAATCATGAAGAATAGACCCTGGTTGTTTTTAAAGAACAATCAATAAATCTCCTGCTGATTTATGCATGCTCGGTACCTCTTTACCGGATCATCTTCAACTTAGATATCAGACACGCGAGTAGGGAGGGGTTAAGGTAAAACAAATATTAGTAGTATATTAATATCAACTTAAAATATCTAAATACACTAACATTAATAAATCACATCATATTTGGATAATTAACGATTCTTACATTAAAAAATAAGAAAAAAAATCTCTAAACATATATTTAACTCTTAACAAAATATTTATAGTATTTATTTATATTTCTTCTTCCTTCTGTAATTTATAAATTAGTATGTAAGGTGATGTAAAGATTTTAGAAAATTATGAGACTGATTTTAAACACTAAATTACTTTTTTACACAACTATTGCTCAAAATGCTACACTTAAGAAATATACTCGTGTTTGATTATATTTATTCTGTGGGTAAACATAAAACAACACTATGGAATGTTAAAAACTAAAATGTGATCACATAGGAAAATATATTTTTTATTTTGGTGATTGCATATTTTATATATTTTTATTTTGTTTTTATTTTATTTTGAATTTTTTATTTACAATATTTTTATTTAGTAAAAGCATCTAATCGCGCGATCGGACAGAAAACTTAACAGATGGAAGAAGAAAGTTATGGCGCCATCAGACCGGAATAACCCGATATATGTAGAGTGATATTAAACGCAAGCTGTATGTCGCTGCGTGTCTAGAAGTTGGTGCTAAGCTCTTACTTCTCGTCGTTGTTACAAAACACAATATTGCAATAATTGCACTATAATCAATTGTAAAAAATCGTCAATAGGTCAAGATAGGTGTATCGTTTCATCTGGGAGTGGTTATTCATCATTAAAATTTACTCATGCCTTAGTTGTAGGAACAGAATAAGTGACACGCTTGGTCCCATACAATTTCATATTAAGCCTCTCTATAAGAAACAACTTCGGAACAAGATGTGAAATTAAACTATGGCCAATGGAAATGGTACGTATTGTTTGAAGCTAGGTATCGAACTAGTGTTTGTCGGTCGCTCGTATCGGGGCTGGTGGAGTCCCAGCTTTATATAAATAACTGATTCGACAACCAGCCCTTTTAACATCAACTGCTGGACCTGGGCCTCCTCACGCACATTGTCTTGTCGAAGAGAGATGTATTAAAACTCAAATTTATTTCACTTAAAATTCAAATTTATTCAAACATTCGTTAAATTTGAATTACAGATAATTCCAAAATTTTAGTTTTTTGAGAAATAAAATGTAATCCATCGACAACATTGCAACGTGCTGCAATTCCGCACGAACGACGCCGCCGCTTCGTAGCTCGCTACGGGTACACGCCACCATCACGCTCCTCATTTTTACCCTGTTGCAGAAGACATGCGATTTAAATCTACTTAAAAACCTACTTTCGGCTTAAAATATCTGGCAGTTGGGTAGGAAAATGAGGACTGAATAATACCTGTAAGAATATGGATAGGACGAAATATTGGAGAGATTTTAATATTTATAATTGATATTAATCTATAGCGTTCTATTGCAGCGCAAACGCAGTTACATTTACTTGCAGTGACGGGATATTACTCGCACATAAATTCCATATTTCTAATGGCTTGTATTTAAACAAACAACAAAAAATACTAAATGGGCAGCAAATCATGATCAACGAAACAAATTATTTTTGAATAACTGAAATCATTACAAAGTCGAAGGAGTCCCGCTTCGAGGAACTCCTTCCTATATACATATATTCATTTTCACCGGAGTACTTAAACCTAAAACTCACCTTTTCTGCTATCGATTTGCTGCTCATTCAGTATTTTGTACTGCTCAATTAATTATTTCTATTTATTAATACTCGGTCGTGAGTGAGGGTTGTTCACAATGTTTCCTTTCATCACCAATAGGTATAATGACAATTAAAAAATCCGTACATAACTGAACAATACGTATAAAAATAAGGGTAGGACGAAATATTGGAGAGAATTTGATATAAGGTTGGGACTATCTATCAAGTTTAACAGATATTCGTGTAAAGAGAGAATCAATCATAATACACCTCCATAACGACCGCGAGGTCACGCCACAACGGCAAAATAATAAAAAAGCACGTTGTAAATATTATATTTTATTACATATTTCACACTAGCTCTCGTGGTCTACATGAATGGAAGCCTATGTGTTAATCCGCATTACAATCTACCTATTTGCCAAGTTTCAACTAAATTGGTTCAGCCGTTTCGATGTGACTGAATAACAAACATCCAAACTTTCGCACTTATAATATTAGTGAGATCTATGATACGTTTAGATGCGTTTCAAAACGCCACGTATTTTGTGCCACGCGTAAGCTTGCCTACTCATTATTATTTATCAGGGATTTCCGAAAATGTTTACATTATTAGAATGTGTCACACAATCATCTATCAATAAAAGGTACCATGGTACCTTTAATTCGTCATTGGGTTATTCAGATGCAATCTAAAATCTAATTCTGTAGTTTTGATAATTGTTCTGATTTGTTGTTAAATTTTTTGTTTACATTACATTTTATTAAAATAACTTGTGCATGCTAGGTAGGTATACATTATGTATTAGTAATTTTGACTAGTTGTCTATATTTGATTACTTTTCTTACATGTATTGCCTAAATTCTGCTGTGTGTGCTTTATAAATAAATAAAAATTATTATTTATTTAAAAATTTGTTTATTGCACATTACCGTCTAAAAGGCGAGCTTAATGCCTTAAATCATTTTCTGCTGCCAAACCTTTTAGTTGAGAAAATAAGTACATTAAGAGGTATGATGAAAGATAAAAGTATTCGAATTTAGATTTTAAAATATATAAATTTATATATACAAATAAAATGTACAGGAAATGGATATAAAAATGAACGTTAAGTATATTCAAATGTTGAGCGCTAACTAGTGTTACTAGAAGTACTAGTGAACAAACTTAGGGCTCCGTTAGGCGAGAAATAATAACACTTCAGTACAACTCACTAGCACTCGGCGTTTATTCTTTGAAACGGTTGTCCTTAAAAATATTCCTTACACTACTTATACTAACAGAGGTAACGAAACCATAGCGAGTTCTAACCTCGACGTCACAACGCCATCTATCGAGCGCATAGGAAAACTTCTAATAATGAATAAATATTAGAACCCGCCGTGGTTTCGCTACATACTTAAACATCTACTTAAACATACCGCCCACCAAGGACATAATGCAGAATGTCCTTTAAACCGCCCACCATGCCACAGTCAAGGTAAGCAATGCTAAACAGAAATCTTATTTTGCTATGGGCAATATCGATAATTTTGATGTAGGTCTTTTAATTATTGCATTTTTGGTACGGATGGTAACTACCCGTGTAATTTTATCCGGACCAGGGTGTTTTTGCTCCACTTTGCCCAACAACCACCTTCCAGGAGGTAGATCGTCCTCCTTAACTAAAACTACATCGCCTAGTGATGGTTCCGGGTTCTGGTATTCCCATTTATTCCTTTGCAGAAATTGATGAAGATAATCCTGCGACCATCTGCGCCAAAAGTCCTGCATCATTCGCTGATGGAGTTGCCATCGACGCAAAGTATGGATGTTCGAAGTTTCATAATTTGAATCTGGTACTACGACGAGTGGTTCCCCCACCAGGAAATGACCAGGAGTCAATACAAAAAGCTCATTTGGATCCTCTACATGTGACATTGGCCTCGAATTTAGACATGCCTCAATTTGCGTTAACACTGTGGCCATCTCCTCATAAGTCAACGTAGAGTTCCCTATGACTCGCTTAAGATGGAACTTCATGGACTTTATGCCTGCCTCCCAAAGTCCCCCAAAATTGGGTGCGCGAGGAGGAATAAAGTTCCAATGAGTCCCGTTGCTCGCGAGATATTCTGCCAGTTCCGGTTTGAAGTTTGATTTTTCTTCATTAAACAAGCACAATAACTCGCGAGCAGCTCCTACAAAATTTGTGCCGTTGTCGCTGTACAACTCAGCACATCTGCCTCGTCTTGCGACAAACCTTCTAAAGGCAGCCAAGAAACCTGGAGTGCTTAATTCGCTGACAGCTTCGAGGTGCACCGCTCTTGTCGACATGCATACAAACAATGCAACGTAACCCTTATAAGACTTATTGCCCCTACCCTTGGACACTCTTATATTGATAGGCCCTGCGTAATCTACGCCACTAATGAAAAAGGGCTTGTTTGGGGTCACACGGGATAAAGGTACTTGTCCCATGAGCTGAGACGTGGCCTTTGTTGAGTACCTAATACAAGTGACACAGCCTCTGTAACACTTTTTAACTAAAGCCTTGACCCCTACAATCCAATACCTTGATCGCAAATACGTGATCATGAGTTGTGGACCACCGTGCATAGTTTTTTGATGCGCTTCTGCAATCAAAAGACCTGTTAAAAAGGATTCCTTTGGTATAAGAATCGGATGTTTCTCATTAAATGTTAAAGAAGACATTTCCAATCTGCCACCAACTCTTATTATACCGTTTGAATCTAAAAATACGTTTAAGGATCTTAGCTTCTTCTTTTTCTTATCTAAACTTCCCTTTCTTTTCAGTTCTTCCAACTCTTCCGAAAATCCTTCTTCCTGACATCTTATAACACAAACTTCTACGGCTTCCTCGATTTCTCGTCTGGACAAGTATTTAGTGTCGTGCCTGATATTTACCTTTCCTCTTACATTCAACCATCTTCGACAGTAGGCAATCACTCGAACAAGCCTGGAGAACGAGGAAAACCTTTGCCAAAAAGCAACGTCAAAGACAGCCGTTTGTACTCTAACTTCTTCGAGATTAGTTATGAGGTGCTTAGGCCTTTTAAAAATAATCAAGTCCTGTCTTAAAAAATCCGGACCTTCAAACCATATGGAAGTTGTTGAAAGCTCTGCAGGAGATATACCTCGTGATGCACAGTCCGCTGGGTTTTTCTTGGTCGGTACATGAGACCAGTGCTGGGTGTCTAGAGTTAATAAAATTTCTGAGACCCGATTCGCCACAAAAGTCTTCCAGCGGCTCGGATGATTATTTAACCAGGCCAGAACTACCTCACTGTCGGTGAAAGCATGCAACTGATCTTTGGCTATTCCCATAACTTCAGCTACTTCCACAATGAGCTTAGCCAACAGTACAGCCCCACAAAGTTCGAGCCTGGGTATCGATACTTGCTTTATAGGCGCGACCTTCGTTTTAGATGTCAATAAAGAGACGTGGATTTTTCCCTGGTCATCCACTACTCTGAGGTATACGACAGCAGCATATGCCACCTTTGAGGCATCCGAAAACCCGTATAATTCGCGTTTATTCTTACTACACGTGTGTAACCAACGCGGAATTTTTATCTCAACTAAAGCAGCCAAGTTTCGACGGTAAGTAAGCCATTCACTTAATAAATTGTTTGGAACTTCTTGATCCCACCCAATTCCAGCTAGCCACAGCTTTTGTATTAATATTTTAGCTAAAATAATACTGGGCGCTAACCATCCGAGTGGGTCGAATAAACGTGAAATGTCAGAAATAATTTTTCTTTTTGTTGCAGGTTCAACTAGCGGCGTGAGATCGACGGAGTACTGAAAGAAGTCACCACTTGGATTCCAGGTAAGTCCCAAAATCTTTGTTATGTCATCAACCTTAATACTTAAACCCTCATCCTTGCCACCTTTTTCATTCCTTATCTTATCTAACAATTCTCGGCAATTGCTTCTCCATTTCTGCAATGGAAACCCTCCTTTGCCTAGCACCGTACTTAACTCTGAGTAAATATTAAAAGCACCTTCCATATCGTCAGCTCCTGTCATCACATCATCCATATAAAAATCGTCCAAGATTATTTTTGCAATACCTGGCCTATCCAAGCACTCATCATAGGCCAGCTGTTGTAACGACCTTACCGCCAAATATGGTGCTGATGCAGTACCGAAAGTAACGGTAATCAGCTCATATTCCTGGAGCTCCATTTCAGGACTATCTCTCCAAAGTATTCTTTGGAATGGAGTATCTTCCCTATTTACCAACACTTGCCTATACATTTTGATGATATCCGCTACCAGACCTATCTTATGTGATCTCCAGCGCATAATGGTATGACGGAGTTCAGGTTGCAACGCCGGGCCAACCATCAATTCATCGTTAAATGCCTTTCCATTGGTTCCCTTACAGGACGCATCAAATACGACCCGGACCTTCGTCGTGTCCTTATCCTCCCTGACAACTGCATGGTGAGGTAAATATATTGCTGCTTTATTATCCTTTTCTTTATCGATAACCTTGACCATGTGATTTAATTCTAAATATTCTTGCATGACCTTTGTGTAATCTGCCTTTAATTTTGGGTTTTTTCCTAACCTTATCTCTAAACCTTTTAATCTTTTTTCAGCAATACTCCTGGACTCACCAAGCCTGCTGACCGGGTCAGCGTCACGTAGCGGTAATTTCACAATATACCTGCCCTCCTTATTTCTAATCGTGGACGCTGTAAATAGTTTTTCGCATTTAATTTCATCCTCTGTGAGCATTCTTTTTGTTCCTGATGTTTCAGCCTCCAGTTCCCAGAACTTTTTCAGCATGTTGTCAGCATCAAAACTTGAGTGCATCACATGGATGTGAGAATGTATATTGGATGAATTATCTACCTCACAGACCCCTGATATTATCCATCCAAACGCAGTATCCTGCGCCAAGAGAGAACCACCCAGATTTCTTTGAATGCCTTCTTGAATGATTTGGCTGTATACCTCAGCACCTAATAAGATATCGATCTTATTAGGTCTGTGATATTCAGGATCAGCCAAATCATCAACTGACAGATTCACCCATTCTACCCTGGTTACTTTGGTAACTGGGAGAAGGGACGTAACTGATTTCAAGATATAAGCATCAACCTTAACCTGAAACTGGGGATCTACTCTCGACCTTATATTAATTTTGACCGTGGACTTCGAAGTCACACTTTTGTCACCCCCTACACCTACTACAGTGTGTTTGGCCGCAATCTTTTTTAATCCTAAGTACTGAGCCATAGCTTCTGTAATAAAAGATCCTTGCGACCCTTGGTCTAATAATGCCCTAACCTGAAGATAAGTCCCGTCTTTCGACTCAGCTTGCACCACAGCTGTAGTTAATAAAACCGTTTTACAACAGTTCCCTGTCGAAAGACAAGATACAAGTGGCTTACTAGACCCCTCCGCTTGCGCGGTAAACTTATTGCTGTCTGATGCAGCGTTTTCCTCAATCGACTTTTTACTCGTCGATGAAGCTCCCTCGTGAACCGTCTCAATTTCTGCACTAACAGAACCAGAATCACCACTAGGGTGCAATAATGAATGGTGGCGGCGTTTGCACACCCGGCATCGGACCATGTTTTTACAATATTTAGCAGAGTGGTTGCTGTTCAAACACACAAAACATAACCTTTTCTCCATTGCAATATCACGTCGTTTGTCGTTAGGTTCTTTAGCGAATTTTTTGCATGTAGTTATTTTATGATCTGCAGTACAATACGCACACGACGCAATTTTATTCTCTTTCACAATGTGAAAAGATTTTGTATTTTTGCTCTCTACTTTGTTAGACTTTGAATCTAAATTTTCTAAACCTCTAAAACGCCCTATCAAAAAATCAGAAAATTGCACAAACGTTGAAAATTCATCAGTTGGATCTGAGGCCACTTTTAATTCCCATGCTTTTCGGGTATCTTTATCTAATTTAGCGCTTATTAGATGGATAATCAAAATATCCCAAGAGGAAATATTTACACCTAGATTTCTTATAGACTCTAAACAATCTGATGTTGTACTAATTAACTTCTTAATTTCAGAGGCAGATTCAGACCACAAACTTTTTTGATTTAGCAGCCGATTCAAAATGCCATTAGCCAAAAACCGCTTATTGTTGTACATACTATCCAATTTCTCCCAAGCAACTTGATAGCTATCAGATGTCACTTTAATGTTTCGTAACAACTGTTCCGCTTCACCTGTTAAATGTCCCCTGAGATAGTAGAACCTTTGAGCATCATCCAGAGACTTGTTTTCATGCACAAGCCCTAAAAACAGATCTCTGAACGTCTGCCACTCAGTATATTTCCCGGAAAACGTTGGTATTTTAATTTCTGGCAACTTGAAACGTCTAGCTAAACTTTCACATTGATTATTTGAACTTGAATTTAACTCTGCCTCTGGTGTTTTTAACTTATATAACATTTCTTTTAAATCAGTCTTAAATTGTACATACAATTCTTCTACATCATCATAGACATTGTTTTTATGATAATCCGAACTATACAAATCACTTCGCTTAACTTGACTAATAATCTCAGTATGAGTGCTTGTAAATAAACTCCACTGTTTCTCTAAGTTATCTAGTCTAGTTTCAATATATGGAACAGTCAAACGCTCTTTAGGAGACTTTTTAAAATTAGTCTTAACTTTCAGCATTTTTGCTCTAATATCCTCCTGTAAATCGTTAAACGCTTCCATTTTAAATTGTTTATCAAACTCTGTAATTGACTTAAAAACACTCAAACACAATAGTCTCACAATACCACAACAAATAAAAACAAAGCTAAACAGAAAAATGAGCAGAAGTCTTTTTGTCCGTACTTCCAATAAATGTATACCAAGTTAAAACACAAATTGGGCAAAATTTTACAAGTCTTTTTGCAAGTAATTCTGGTAAAAATTGGGCATGGATTCCCCGTCTCAACCAACTATTACTTAAAACTATTACAAGTCCAAACTAACTAAATTATTCTAAGTTAAATCTGACTATCTTGCAGGATTCTTGAATTTTTCTAAGTTCCACCTAGTCTTGACTTTAAAGTTCAAATTTGCATGTACTTCTCAAAATTTCAACTTTATTTCTTCTAGTAAATAAGAGCGAAAATGTACTCACGATTGAACACTGCACTCACTGTCACTGATTTTCTTCGACGACACGCGCCTGCTACCAGTGGCGCCCTCTGGCGCTCCGCAACCTGCTTTTCACCTCCCGAATTCACCACTCCTCCAGATGTTGCCACCCGGCTCCACCACTGCCTTGACGCCTTTCCAGCCGCCTTGCTGTGGGGATGATCTGGACAGCGATCCACTGCCCAGTAGCGACGAAACGGGTAGTAACCACTACCACCACCGATGATTACCAAAAAACACGTCCAGCCATATCCGGCTCGAAGGACCATGAACAAACTTAGGTCTCCGTTAGGCGAGAAATAATAACACTTCAGTACAACTCACTAGCACTCGGCGTTTATTCTTTGAAACGGTTGTCCTTAAAAATATTCCTTACACTACTTATACTAACAGAGGTAACGAAACCATAGCGAGTTCTAACCTCGACGTCACAACGCCATCTATCGAGCGCATAGGAAAACTTCTAATAATGAATAAATATTAGAACCCGCCGTGGTTTCGCTACATACTTAAACATCTACTTAAACAACTAGTAATAAATTTCCGATATATGTAAGAATTAAAAGAAATTAATAATATAACTATCATAAATTAAAAGAACTATCTATCATCTTTAGTACGGAAATCATCACAAAGGAATGAATTTCAAATATTGCCCAACATTATCTAGATCTAGAATGAATTATTTTATTTTTTTATGGAATGAAAGCTGCAGAGGAGCAGACTGTCCCCCTGGTGGTAAGTGGATACTGTCGCCCGTGGACATCCTCCATACGAGTACATGCCAACATCAATCCAGAATGACAAACGTTGGCACGCCCCTGGATAGCGCTGCCTACCTTTGGAGATATAAAAGAATGAATTTGGAGAAAGAAGTGGGAAAATGGCGATATAGGATGGGAATGGGATGGAAACGATCTCTGACATATCTATCTCACTCGCTACCGCAATACGTACGTACAGTGGGACAATAGAATAAAGTGGGAATTGCAGTACATTTCACGGTAGTCTTCTGTGAGAGAGGGGTAGCGTGGCCAGTCGAGTGTACCCAGCGGGTGTGATGAATTTAGATGAAGAATTTAAACTAATTCAGAGCATGTTCAGAGGTATATGTACATAACTGTATTAATTCTACTTGGAAATGCGAGTAGAATGGTAGCACGTTTGTAGAGCCGCTACGAAGGAGCTACGAGTATAGTCAGGGAGTTGGTAGACAGTAGGCACTGTATATTAACGCATTACGAATTTACATCATATTTTTTTAAATACATTCTACCTCTATAGTTACTGTATAGGCAACGTATTCTATTATCTTGATTATGTTATTTTGGTGTAATTTACACATTCCATAATATGGTTACATAGAGAATTTCTCAATGATTTTTTTCTGGTAAAAATCAATAAAATATTACGTCTGTTAAAGCAGGTGTCGGATATTATAAGCGAAAAATAGTTACTGTAGTGAAACAAAAAGGGCCGTCCATGAATTACCTACACGCTAATTAAGCAGATACACAGGCAGAAATAAAGTATACATATTTATCTATTTATTGTTTAAATCACCTTGTGAAAAACGCGGAAAATCTCAAATGTTAGGAATAAAGTAAGTTGGAAATATAATTTTTACGGTAAAAAGCTCTTAAGCCGCTCCCGTGTTCATGCAGCTCGCGAGACAGCGTGAAATACCATATGTACTTAGCTTAGTTGATATCATCTATGTTTCCGTAAATAAACATTTGTAAAGCAAAGGGCGTTAGCTGCGGCGCGGTGTTTGAAGAGACATTCGACAATCACAACACGAATTACATAAAATCAGGATTTAAACTAGCACTTAATCCACAGCCGATGAAAATTAATGTCTGGGGTCTAGTGATTGCGACAATTTCCCTATTTTGTGGCCAAACGGTACATTTATTAAATGTGGTGTGACGTGATCTAAAACTTTTAAACCCGCAAACCGTTATTTAACGTTGATAATTAAATTAAGTTAGTACGAGTAAGGCACCTAAGTAAGTCAAATGAACTCACAACAGCGTATCCTAATCGAGTAAAAAATCGATTGGTGTTGCCGCAGTCTCGAGCACTCTACGACGTAGAAATCTATATGTCATAAGGGCTTAGCGAGGAGCAGGACGCAATGTAAGAGCTCGGACGAGGTCGAGTTTGTGGATAAAAAGCAATCTCCTCAATAGTAGCAAATCGTGCCTTATCGACATCTTAACCTGTACCTCATGGACCTTACAGTTTAGGGTAAACGACTTCTATACACATGAAAGTATCCATTCCATACATCAAATAGTATAGACCAGATGCTACGTCGCTAAATTTACATTGATTTTTTTTCATGAATACAGGAAAATAAGAAAGCGAGGTATTTTGAACTAACAACACAATGATATTGCCGATGTAATTACTGGCTGTGTAATTAAATATATTATTCTACCATGTAATTAAGTTTTCAAAGATTATATAGCAACAGATAATTAATTAAGGTTATTTATGAGACCGCTGCATCTATTTTTACTTTATTTAATGTTTGATGTTATTTTAAACTTTGTACACTAAATAAATGTCATTTGAAATTAAGACTGATAGAAGCGCCAGTGGGAGATTTCCTTAAGTCTTAGAATAAAGGTGTAAATACTTAGAATATGTAAAGATTTTTCGAAATTCAAAAGGCGTGATATTCGCAATATATAGAGTCAGCAACACGCTGTGCACTCGATTATAGCACATACTATGAGTGTACTAAAGCATCCATGAGTATAGGTTGACCTGTGTTTGACTGTAGTATTCTTCAAAATCCGCCTTGAGGAGCCATCGACGTGTACAAACGCTGATCTCACCTACAATATTGCAATATTTGTAATTTAGACACCACAGACCGTCGACTTGAACGACACTGTCGTTCAAACAGTTTCAATAAAAATACGAAGCCGCAGGAGTCCCGCAGTACAATACAAGCCTCTCAGACCTCTGTACTCCTTGTTTACAGCTTACGCTATACGAGTAGTTACGTGTACTAAAGTAGTTAGACATTTATTTATTAAATACTTATTACCAAAGATAATACATATAATTAGAATGTAATTCAATTTGGTGTACTTTTAATATTATTTACACTTCTTTTAATATTTATTCAACAGCATTACCTTGTTCACTGTTGGACATATGCCTCTCCAAGTTTATTTCAGTCTGCTCTATTAGCTGTAATTCTATTCCATACTGCTTAGTTCAAAATTAGTACAGAGATGCACATTACTGCTTAGATCAAAGTGATATTATTAATTTTATTGTTAAATATATTATGTGATACTCTAGGAGTACTTCATTCTCGACTCAGATTCGAGTGAGTTCGAATTCGAATTAGCAAGTGGATGCGCAAGCCTCTACAAGGACAAGCCCTACAATAAGATATTAAAGGCCGATGTCGAAATCAATGCTTAATGACCAATTGTTATTACTAATGTTCTGTTAAAATATTTATTTTATACTTACGTTTATTATTTAATTCTGAGCCCCAGTTCCAATAATTTATGCTCGGTAAAATTAATGACGTACAGGATAACGAGTATGTTTGATAAGTAAGCTATAAGCATAATCGTTTAGTGGTGTGACGCTGAACGTTCCGCTGAGGTAAGTCCGCGTGCGCAGTTTATCGTCTATTGGCAGAAGTACACTTTCGATCTAATCTCCTCGAACCCTCAATGAAGTGTTTGAAAGATACGAATATGTTTGTCTCAGATAACTATGTTATTATGCGATACATAGCTCATTAGATAAATTTCAGTCCTGAAATGCAAGTTTTGATTGTATAAACTGAGACAAATATTGTGTTTATTTAAATAAAGATAAAATAAAGTGAATAATGATATTCGTTATTTAACGGAAAACGTAGCGTGAGACGCTCTCCGGCCAGGTGGACTGATGACATGAAGGAAGTTGCCAGTAGTGGCTGGATGAGAAGAACAAACACAGGCTGTTGGAGTGAAGAGACACAGACTGATGGCATAGTATGGTATTCGTTCTTTAACATCTCCGATCCTTTTTTCTTTATCTAGGTTCTTAAATTCACAACAGTAAGCAACGTATCTGCAGACGTGTATTACTTTTAACTGATATTGGCGAGTATCACCTCTCTTATTATCTATAAAAGATCGATACCTCTCTTAGTATCAGTCTCTGTTTGTTATCCATAAAAAAAATTCTTAGCCTATTTGCTTATGTTATATAGGTACCAATTAGATGTTTATTTGTGTCGGAAAAGCGCATTAAGCGTGCAGTGTTCGCAATGAAGAGTCCAAGGCAGCGTGAAATGAAATTAACACTGAAAGATGATTATTGACAACGTGGATTAACTGATCATTTATGCTTAAGGGTGACGGAGACTAACCGCCCCTTCTCCAGTTATTGATCCCATCACTTGTAACGTCACATAAGCGGCACTCATCAACCGACCTGTCACTCGCGTTATATTGCCTGAAAATCACGTGTCACGATATTGATAGGTACATTAATATTTCGTAACGATGTAAGTATCGTGAAGTAAAACAACACGAATGCTATCAAGACAAGAGAAGTATTGAATTTAGTTATTATATCTTGTATCAGCCTTTACTGTCCCACTGCAGGGCACAGGCCTCCTGGGGTGGTGAATTACGGCCCGAAACCGCTCAATGATTTACGGTTTCGGGCCATAATTCACCACGCGGGCCCAGTGCGGATTGATGGATACACACAATCCAGATTTTTATTTTATTTCTCGAGCATGCGGGTTTCCTTACGATGTGTTCCTCTCACCGACGAGTTAGAGACATTCTTTAAAAAATCTTGATGTTTTCAAAATTTAGAGAAATAGTTATTTTAGTTACGATTATAAAGTGGTGTACTAAAATTTAAAATAAATGTTTGTACTTATATATATCTACTTCCTGCCAAATACAACTTCCGTCGGGCAATACTACCTTCATATTTTTTAAAAATATATTAGGATGTACCTAAAAGCACATTTTTAAAACAAACCGAAATGTTTAGTGTACAATGTACACTGGTGTTACTGGTGTGCATTATATCTATTATCGTGTGGTGCTGATGATATTATGATCACGTCAAAATAATATGAAAATTCCTGACAATGGTAGCGAGTAATATGCGTAAATTTTAAAATTATTGCTTAACTACTTGCTTAAAACTTTTAAATCAATTAAAGCGTGATAGATATATCGTTGCCATAAATAAAATTGTTTGAGAGAAATATACGTATGATTCATATAAACGAACCTTTCAGTTGGGCGAGAAGGTACTGATGCAAAGTATTATGCTCCATTCTATCGCACTGTTCGTCCGATGGGGACAGCTTCTTTCTGAAAAGATGATAAAATATGTGAAGTGAATGGTAAGAAATAGTAAATAAGAAGTGTTTTGATAGTGTAGTGTAGTGTGTAGGTAAGGTAAGATAAAGTAAGCACTTAGGTAGTTGAGAGATTTTCTTTGTGTCAGTTCCTTATACCAGATCGAACTGTTCTTAGTCTTAAATAATTGAAAAGTTGAAATGTTTGAAATAATTTCATCCAAAATGAATAGAGGTAATTAAAATCCCTCTATTACAAATAGGTATGTAATTATGTATACTCCGAAATTATCTTTACGAATGACGATTAATGACTAGGCTGCTATAATCAGTAGCGCTCCTAGCTTTCATGCAAAAGGATTGATTCGATTTCCTGTTAGAAAAATGTATATTCGTTTTTGTGTTTGTAGGTATATCTGAACTCTCAATCCACAGGAAAATCCTGGAATGAAGTATTGAGTGTAGTTTAACTATTTATTAAAGGACCTTGCACATTGAACTACACTCAAGTTCAAACCAATTAATCCAGTGACGGACTAACTAGTAGCTAAGGTGGGCTACAGCCCCAGGCTGCACCCTGAGGGAGCCCTGTATTTATATACAAAATTAAAGGTTTTTTATTTTAAACCGTAGTTTTAATCCCTTGAAAGGGCCCCCAGTTTAGTCGTTAGTCCCGGTCCCAGCAAGTTCTTAGTCCGTCATTGAATTAGACGAGTAAGTACTTGTAAGTTAACAAAACATACTGCTCAATTACTATCTAGGAAATTCTTTGCGAGAAAGATGTCATACCATCGTTATAGGGCTACAAAAAGATTCTGCGTATAAAACATCTACAATTCTCAATTTCTGCAACTCACCCCGATTTAAATGAATATTTTAGATTGCGGACTCAAGAGAATTGTCATCTAAGCAGATCTACGAATATGATTTAGATCCCCAATATTGTATTTCTAATTACGTAGACTTAGAAAATGTTTAATAACAATCCAAATAAAATCCTGCGCTCGATTGGTATCTTAGAATCCGAAATCACCTGGTAATGACGAGATGATTATTTACTGATAGCGATACATTAGGTTAATCAATAACACCACTTAGAACAATACTGATTAGCATAATTTTGGTTCATATAATATCATAGATTTGCAACATTTATTGATCCGTTTGAAACAATTATTCCATAATACGAATATAATGAACAGTATAATCATGGTACTTTTGGCTCACGCACTGCGAGGGCCGGGACCGGAAATCGCCGGGTCACGGGTCTTCCGGTGAGACCTTCCCGTAGCACGCAACATACCCGCCCTTCCGGTCAACAGGCTACTAAATTCCACATTTTATGACAAAAACCATCATCATAAACTAGAGCTACTTTTTGGACAAAAACACAATAAAGTTCTCATATCCTTCACAACAATTTAACCATTAAATCCATTGAACGTGTAATGTTGTTATTAATAAATAATGTCCATAATTTGACGATCAATACACATTCTCAAGTAAACAACAAACAAACAAAGAAAGAGGCAACATAACCATTGATTAGCTTGTTGACTTACTTGCTGATGCACGGAAAATTGCTTTTTCAACAGTGGAAATTATTAATTAACTCGCTTCAAAGCAAGTAAGGTTTTGCATCTCTTCCGGCAGGCAACTCTGTTCACACAACTTGGCAGATTTTCCGCCACTCGACATCGACTAGTTTAAAGCCGTATTTTTGCATAAATAGTAAAATGTGATATTCCCGACTTTACCTCCCGTCAATGTGATGCTGTTATGTAAAATGATATGGCATCTGCGATATGTACATGAGCTGTATATATAGTTCCAGCCGAATTAAAGTGGATGATATAATATATATATCGCTGGTCGGCAAGAAGATCGGCACAACTCAAAATCATAGATTTTACACTACGACATTTTTAAATATTTTTAGAAATGAATTATCATATATCTCTAAATGTTGGTGGTATTAAGTCAATCGAACTTTGATACTATAAAGGAATATATAAATAGCATTACGAAGCATAAAACAATTTAAAATTTAATAATTCACCATAACACATCCTTATTCCCAAGAAATAGATAATAATTAACATGACGGCAATGTTAATTTTTTGGTAACATGTATTAGGTAACATTTATTGTTTAACTTACACAGTAATTATTATTTCATGTAAATATTAATAATCAAATCTCAGTAAATATAAGTGATCTCACTAATACCATAAAAGGTCAAAAAGTTGTATTGATTAATGGATTAAATTTGTTTGCTTTGTTTTGATCATAGGTTGATTATGAAATAAAGTAAATCATTATAGTTCATTAATTGTATTACTAATTAGATATTTACTTGATCGACCGGGCATGATGATGACCTAATAATTTTCTGTGAATAATTACTGTCCGACATCATGTAATACACAGTATAAGTAAACTATGATTTATGTCGGTAAAAGGACACTCATTTTTCATGGCACAGAACTAATTTTCAAAGTGTCAGTACCAAGACTGAAGCCGCATCGAAGAAAAAAGGAAATAAAAGTCCGGAGACCTGCTATTTGTCATGAAACTGTGTCCGTGTCTAAGTATTGCTAACTTGTAAAAAGAGACATTCGTGTCACGTCTCGCTAATTACCTATGTTTAATTTTTCTTTAATTCTCGGTCACACAAGCGTTATAAACGCCTCTTTGGCAACGCAAAGTGGACTGTAGTACCATGACCAACATACATACAGTATGGTAAGATTTGGATTTAATATCGACGGGCATTTACGCGGCAAAAGTACAACATTGCTGCAACTTTAGCACCAGGTGTGACACGATCTTGTCTGTGTCGCTATTCAGATGACTAAAGCATGCGTTAACAGGCATCCCGAACCGGTATAATAAACATATTACATATCGGGAGCGCGCTGAAAACGCCCGTGTAAAAAATACGAGTACTTTACAAAATAGTTGGTAAAATTGTAATTTTTGAGATCTGCTCTTATTACAACAAAATTTACGCATAAACTTTAAAAAGGACTGCATTATAGTATTCAACATTGAGATTTTGAAACGTTCATTACAGTTATGAGAGAGTACAACATACAAGTGAGAGTTACTCAGGCAACAAAGTGCACTTAAAAACGCAGGCGTACTAGAGGTAAATGCTGATTTAAGGCGGTTAATTCAAATAATACGTTGTGAGCATTTCACCACTATATAGACTGGGACAATTACTTTTGTGCTAACCATAGAGGAGTCAGTAGTAATTAAACGGCGCCAACGTCAAAGTTTAGAAAAGATAGAGCGGCCGAGACATTTTTCTGTCAAAATTATGGGTATTAATTTCATAAATACTTATTTCCCTAGCATACGATGAGCGCCCGTCCCAGTGACACACTGAACTCAATGTGGCGCCAAATAACAAACAACGACAGGAACGTCGCGTGCGGAAACGCATTTCATTGCTAAGTATTTATAAGTCACCAAACGCGTGTCGGTTCGCTTATACCTTAACGACCCGATAAGTAATTAAAAAGTGATAATTTTAGGCGTGAACTTTTTGTCAATTTAACCTCATGCCTCCAACAAAATTATACGATCCTATATACGTTCCGCGTTAATTGCTACCAAAACCACAAGACAGGCCATTAAACATAATGCAGGGTCGATTTCATTTTGATAATTACCACGTAAAACTGTGAAAGCTGTTGTTAAATTTACCTGTGTTCTCCTGCAAATAGTCGTGAATCTTTGCTATTACAGAGAGTCTACCGTCTATGTAATCGGATTGAGTCTCATAGCATTATCGGCAGAATTCGCTTGAGACAGTCATTCACTTCCACGCAAGTTGGAGAGGAAACTTGTGCAAGTTATAATAAGATTGGATCGAAACTGGCAATCCGAGCATCCAAGGCTGCCACTAATGTAATATCATTCCGTTAACGTATGTCTACGTACCTCCAGCTACGTAGTGTTTATATTGTTCGTGGCGACGAAAAGCTGAAGAGTCGAAATTAAACAGATTACTACAAACTTTATAAACTACTTTTGGTAGTGTTAATGAAGTCATACTTGATCGGAGCTAATGTGCCTAATTAAATCCCATATAAGTATTAAACCGCAAAACGTATTCCTATTGAACATGTATATAAGTTTAATGTAATTTCATATTAATTAAATGGTCCTTGCTTACCTAATTAAATTAGTGGTGTCTTTATCTTTGCTTGGGTGGGAACGCTGTAGTTTTTAATAGAGAATTACTAAATGAAGTAAGGCTATTTTCTAAAGGACATATTGATCCAGTTTTATTCTACGATGACAAATAGGTCCATTTCTTATCGTGTGTCCAGCAAATAACTTCTACGTAAATTAATATCATACATAAAAGTTTTTGCTATAGTATTTATGGGTAAGTAAAGTAATTTATATGCTTATTTAAGTCTAGACTTTTTGTTAAGAGTTAGCTATTATAGTTTTTATAAAGTGCTGCTCGTTGTTTCAAAATAAAGCGGCCATTAAATTACTGTACAATCGGCACCACTTATACAATGAAATTGATGTAATTTACTTACTTATTCTGCTGGCTTAGTGACGCATAGTGGATACAGTTGAACTGCAACGTAAACACGCCACAGCTATTTTTTCTGTACGAAGTCTTATGACGTAGGCAATCAGAGTTTGCGCAAGTCCTGTTCAATCATGAGATTGAATCATGAAGACGACAACCAGAGCTACATGGTAGTCGACTTGTGTACAACCGTCGTCTAATCACAACTCGTATGCTGGTCGCATCGCACTTTCTAATCCTCTCTTATTCTTTCCATGTACCCAAGTCAGTGCAGCGGGGTAAATTTTATTTCGCTTATTATATTGGGAGAAATAGATGTAACTGGGCTGCGAATATGTTTCTGGGTGTAATATTTCAGTCTGTGGCCACAAACGGCTGATCAGAAGAGAATATTTTTCAGGAACACGAGTTAAATTTATAAACCTAATAATTATTTATATTTATTTATAAATTTATAAAGGGATTCACTGAACACAGAAATGTTACTGTAAAACGCCAGGGTGGATTGCTAAAGTTAATTATTTTTAAAATAACCAGCCTTCACCTTCAACAAGTTATCGATTGATATCAACGTTCGCCGATTTCATTGTAAATGCAAGCAACCCTCATTTGAACCGTCTATTTTTATATCATTGTGCGGTTTGAATTTCATTGATTTGTCGTTTCATTACAGCCGTTACGACCCACCATTGTCAACTAAACCTACACTTGTATCTACACTTTGGTAGGCAACGGGGCAATATACTCATACACCCATAGGCACTTAGTACATTTGGGTACCTTGGGCACAATCTATAGTTTTAATGTAGGTGGTATTATTAATCGTGTGTCAAACGGTAGGTTTAATCCGACACAACAGCGATCCAAAACAAGCTACCGCTTCCCGATCCCTATTTTCCCTTTGTGAATCCTGGAATATTCGCCCTTTGTCTCCGCGCTAGAGCGCACAAAGAGCCACTTTAAAAGAGTAGTTGCCAAAAACTTTCACAAAACTCTAAACGTTTTTAATAATAGGCATGCAATATCTTTTATGAGATTTGAAAATACTTATAAACATGTTGACGTCTGGTTTTACCTTTTTCGATATCAGCCTGTAATGGCCTGTGCCCTTGCAGTAGGAACTGCAAGGGCACAGACCTCCCTAGTAATTCACTATAGATATTTAGGGCCATAATCCACCAAGCGAGCCCAGTGTGGGTTAGTAGATACACTTGCTCAAGACTTTTTTAATTCTTGGACACGCGGGTTTCCTCACAATGTTATCCTTCACCGCTGAGTCAATGATAATTTTAGAAATCCGTACTTAAGTAGAATCCGAAACACAGTGATACTTTGAGCGATTCCAACTCACGACTTTACGCACAAAAACTGAAGATAGATACCCCAAGGCTATCACCACTTTAGGCTTCACCTTTTTATATGATACTAGCAAAACCCGGCAGACGTTGTCCTGCCTGTGTATATTTATTTACCTCTGCATATAAAATCGCAAATCATTATGTTTTGCCGTCGATATCATTTTTGCGATCGGTTGAACGGTATGGAAGTTGATGTGCTACAGCGCCATCTAATGGCGAGTTACAACAAAGTCAATAGTTCGAAAATCTTCTCGGTGCCCAAATACCTATGTAAACCAATTTTCATGGTGATCGGCTGAACGGTATAGAAGTTGATGTGCTGCAGCGTCATCTAGTGGCGAGTTACAACGAAGTGGATAGCATAAAAACCTTCTTCATGAAAAAATACATTTGTGTGCCAACTTTCATGGTGATCGGTCAAACGGTGTCGAAGTCTATTAATTTAAGATATACCAACATCCATTTTTATATATATACAGATACATGTATGTATATGTAAATACTATTTAATGAAAAACTTCAGAAAATTTTAAACTTTATGCGATTTTAGATATTTAAAATTGAAATAAGTACGTATATTATTTGTTGTGTCGATGACATACAGGAGTGTCTATAAATTATTATCGATTGTAAAGTGATCAATCATACCCATTATAATTTTATTGTAAATGGATTTCCTCTGTCGTAAATTATTATACAGCAATCCATATAAGCACGTTCTACACAGGTTCTAGTGAGGATTCGAGTAGAAAGAAAACTGATGACAAAAACTTTGAGGGACCGCGATTGGAGGGTCGTCTGGAGACGCGAGCGCGTCACCGCCGCGCCTCTAACCCACTTCCGTCTTGACACCAGCCCAATGCCGATTATCACCCCAGCCTTTACAGAATTACTCTTTTGTTCAGCTGCACAATTCCGAGTCAATCATGATAATGTAATATCGATTCAGATGTGGCTCTCTGTTGGCATTGTCTCGTCTACGTGATACGCTCACTGTACAATGTCAATATAAAATATAAATGAGGTTCTCCCTAGTGTTGTAGTATTTTGTACCATTTAATATCTACTAGATGGTAGGCATCTACTTTCAAAAATAAATTAGCCCTAAGAAACAACCATAAACCAAAATGTAGATACTATTGTAACTACATAGATAGACGCTATTGGTAAGTAAAATCATATAACCCTAACCGAAAACAGCAAAAAGACAAACAATTTGCCCTTTATTTTTCAAAACATAAAATCTATTAACTCCATTATTACCATTTATGCCATATAGAACTCTGATTATTAAAATAAATCAAATAAATTACTTCCTTTTCCAATAACTGACAATCCGCACTTCTTCACAAATTCTTAAATACTCTCAGCGAGAGCTTACTAGGTAAACGCTGAGACAGCACATTTGCGAGGACACACCAGTTTTTTGTTTAGTAAAATACGTTACTTATGTAAGAATATATTATGTATGACTTTTGTATATTGTTAATTATTTCTGCCGCAGTTCCCTATCTTTAAGAAAATGCTGGTCATTTGGCGAAAACGAGGTATATCTAGTGACCTTACTGAATAATCTATAGTTTCATGAATTACTTAACACTATAAGCATTTTCGAAATCTTAATAGACTCGTTCAAGCAGCCGACATCTGCGATACATGCCAATATCAATTCAACATGATAAACGCTGGCGAGTGTGCTGACTAATTGTGGAGATTTAGGAATTTAAAGAAACGGTTGGGAAAATGGAGAATAAGATGTATACGGGACGAGGGCTTCCTCATTTCATTACACCTCCCAATCTCCCATGGCGGGGGTATAATGGGATAAACTTTATTATATCCTATTATAATCTTCATTAAATAGGATGGGATAGGATGAATTGGGATGAGAATGGGCTCTGACATATCTCATTCACTACTTAAACACGTACTTAATACGTACATTGAAGTACAAAAATAATGGGATGTGATGGGAACGTAATACATTTTACAGTAGTCTTCTGTGAGAGAGGGGTAATTTGGCGGGTTGAGTAGCTTCGGCTATGGAATTTCAGCGTGTATCTAAAAGGAAAACGAATCAAAAATCTTTGCCAAACAAAAATATCCGTAAGCAAAAAATAATGTTTTTCCAACTCTAAATGTCATAAATCAAGATCGTGTTCCCATAAATCCCACCGGCTCTGGCTGTGGGCCTAGATATTGCGAAAGCTTTCGACCGGGTATGGCACAAATTGCTGCTTTCCAAGTTACCATCTTTCGGGATACCCGAGGGACTATGCGAATGGGTTGCCAGTTTCCTGACTGGACGGAGCATCAGAGTCGTTATCGATGATAGCTGCTCCGACATCATGTCTATTAACGCTGGCGTCCCGCAAGGTTCCGTGCTGTCCCCAACTCCGTTCCTTCTGCATATCAAGGACCTGTTGCTGTCTCGATTTGGGGTTCTCTGAACCTAGTGGATTTCAACCCCAGTAAGACGCAAGTCTGTGCATTCACCGATTAAAAAAAACCCTTTTATCGTAGCACCTCGCTTTCAGAGCATACCTGTTAAGATCTCGGAGAGTATCGGGATCCTTGGTGTCGACATTTCCAGCAATCTCGAATTTAGGGGTCATCTGGAAAATAAGGCCAAAATGGCCTCCAAAAAGCTTGGTATGCTGAACAGAGTGAAGCGGTATGATGAAGTGTTGCGTCTCTCTATGTGTTCTACAGCCTGTAGTACCAGTTCTACCAGTGGTCTCACAGGTGGTTTAGAATTACACGGTATGTGAAGGAGTATTTTCGCGTTTTCTACCGTCTATATAATGGGGAATGTTCTGAACAACTGTTTAATTTGATGCCAACTTCTGATTTTTACCAAAACTTTTCGGGAGGGATCCCGACTTTCATCCACACTTCTTTAACAAAGAGTCGCTGTGTTCAGTACGATCATCAAGCTACTTTATACGCCACGGATCCGAATATTATAGAATGAACTGCCATCTGAGGTTTTTCCAGTATGCTACGACTTAGGGCTCATCAAAAGTGGTGTGAACAGGATTCTGCACCCTCATCTCCCATGGTGTTGCATGTGTCCATGCAACCTGTCCATGCTCCATGTCCATGCTCCATGTCCATGCTCCCATGGCTGCTGTAACCATCATGCAGCTCGCCCGCTCATCTGCCACCTCTCCTTTACAATAACCTGTTATACGTGGTTGACTCGGTAAATTTTAAGATACAAAAAAAAAATTGGGTTGCAATACAATTTTTTATTACCTACAACTTTTCAAAATACTCTCCATTAGTCTCTATACAGCGATTCATTAGTCTAAACCAAGATTTAAAGCACTGGCGATACTCTTCTTTAGCGACGTTAACAGTTGCCATAAAAGCATTCCGAACGTCCTAGCTCTAGCTCTAGCACTAGGGCTGTAGAAAAGAGAATGCCACGAAGTTCAAGTTTCACTTTTATAAAGAGAAAGAAGTCGCATGGAGCTAAAACAGAGTTGTAAGGAGGGTGACTCAATTCTTGGATCTCTGTGGTCTTCAAAAACTTTTGGGTAAGTTTTGCTTTGTGAGGTGATGCATTGTCATGGTGCAAGAAAAGCCCTCTCAAACCTGTTTTAGGACGTTTTTGTTTTAACACATCAAATACAATTGGTTAGCATACTTCACTGTACCGTCTAAAGAAATTGTTGTCGCTAAATGGCCACCCGCAGAGAAGAATGTTGTCACCATTACATCTCCAGTACATTTATTGAAATAGTCAAATGGAGCGATCCATTGTTTAGGTTAACTTATTTCCTTACTTTAAAGGCAGAGTGATTTGTTTGTCTTACATACGCGTAGGTAGGTACTTACATAAAGACTATGGATATCTAGTTACATATTCATCAAGCACATGTTGATATCAAATTGAAATATTTCATCAGATACTCGTTTGACCTGTGCTTTTAGTTCTTTTAGGCGTAGTAGAACAGATTCGTATAATGTCTACAGTTACTGTTTTCACAGAATTTCTCTTTAAGAGTTTTGACTGTATCAGTCGACTGTTCTTTTTTTTGTACTTTGATTATATTCTATATTATTCAGAGCAGAGGACTCGGTAGGTATATTTTGTTAATTTTAGGATACTTTAACGATGTAAATTTGTTGGGAATAAACAATTCAAATGAATATTAAACCCTAGTACATTCGGAGTTATAATAATAAATTCAGAGATATTTGCATACTACAAGCTAAGTAAGTATGGTAAGTAGAAATCTCAACATGCATTTCAAAAGCAGCATTGAAAAATAATATCTGAATCCACAATTCGACGTTGCGCCGTCGCCGTGGCTCTCAGCCAAAAACTACGTTGCGACTTAATGTGGTGTGAATTTTTTACTCTGCCAAATGAACTCCAAAAAACTGAAAACGAAATCAATGACCAAACTTTATGTACTGACTAGCGGTGCCTGCGACTTCGTTCGCTTAAACTTTAAAGTGATCCCGTGGGAACACTATAAAATTAGTCTGGATAAAAGGTACCCTAAATGTTGACCCGGCACATAAGTTATAAGTTTGATTAAATCGCGTCACTTAAATCGCGCCACTCGTAAACCACTAATAATATTCTGATGAAAATTAAATTATGAGGCGATAAATAATTTAAGCTTCTCGGGTATCTTTCTTTCGTGGAATTATGAATTATTTTGTTAGTTATTAAACATTTTTTTTGAGTGATGCGCGTTCAGGCAGATCCGACAGTTCAGGCGTTCAGACGATCAGGAAGACAGACAAAAATTCCAAAACATGTTGTTTTGGCTTCTACGTCTTTCGTGATTTTTATTACAATGACATTTTTCAAAAAAATATTTCATGTATGTACAGACACGGCGTTGTTACGATTTTATTATATTTATATGTTTAGATATATTATAAAAAACAACAGCTAAAATCCATGAAATTCTAATTTCACTACAATCATACAATTAATTCGTTTTTGTGGACCAGTATTATAAATAGATCTGTTGTCAAGTGCAACTGTAAACATAATTTAAATATCCTTATTTAAAGCTGCTATTAAATACGTATAATGTTAAGCCTCGTATTTAGAAAGCCTCAAACCCTACTTGTATTCAGCCATTACAACAGCTTATCTACTCGTATCTATAGAGTCGTTAACATGAATGAGCATTTAATGATGACATTAGTGTATGGGCAGAATAGTCAACAATCCTAGTCTATGTATGTTTAAAAAAATTAAAGATTTTATCTCTAAACTAGATTGTGATCGTAGAAATGTGTGGGAAGAGTGGACATATTTATAGAGTAGGTGTGATACATTGACAACCCCCGGGCTCCCTGGCAATACTCCGCCGCCACCACGCGTCGGGGTGAGGAATCATTGATGCATGAATAAGTAAACTGCTGAAGGTTGGTTCACGCCATATTCGCGTCCGACTTTATCTACATTTGCAACATATGTGCCATCGTCAATACTCGACATTATTCAGAGAGACTGGATCACATTGCTACCAGTGTTTTTTGTGCGTATTCCGTTATAATTGGATTACAAGTTTGGAGTGGATTTTGTTAAAATATTTTGTTCTTCAACATTTGACGAAGTTGAGAGAAAGACACAAGCATTTGAAGTAAAACCGCCTACACTACCGCCGCGAGGTATATTAATAGCCGCCATTTTATTTATTTTTTCTAAAAAACAGCCTAAACGAGGGTGTAAGGGGTCCCAACCTACATCTCTGGGACCCAAGCCAACCTCACCGGCTCGTGGTGCACCCTGCCGACCAACGAACGAGGCTCTGGCGACCCACCACCACGCACTGGACCAGCGTGGCGGGTTACGGTCCACCCCCCCCCCCCCCCCTATGGCAGAAAAAGTAAAACGGCCCCAAGTTCCCGGCGGTTCCAGTCGCAACACCGGCGTGGACGACGGGCGCTGGTCGAGCGCTGGAGCCAGGGGTGCTAAGAATCTCCGGGCGGGATTCCACCGTCGAACGACCAGGGCTTTCAAAACGGATTACCGACGTAGGTTGTCACTGGTGACTTACAACACGCGCACTTTGAGGACAGACGAGAAAATCGCTGAGCTGGAAGAGGAGATAGGCAAGTTGCACTGGGATATCTTGGGGTTATCAGAAATCCGAAGAGAGGGGGAGGACACGATAACCCTGAAGTCCGGCAACTTGTTCTATTACCGGGAGGGCGACCAGCAGTCCCAAGGTGGTGTCGGGTTTATCGTCCACAAGTCCCTCGTAAATAATGTTGTAGCCATCACGAGTGTGTCGAGCAGGGTCGCGTACCTTATACTCAGAATATCCAAGAGATATTCGTTGAAGGTCATACAGGTCTACGCACCGACCTCGGCACACCCGGATAACGAAGTGGAAGCAATGTATGAGGACATTAGTAGAGCCATACATGCTTCGTAAACACACTACAATATTGTTATGGGGGATTTCAACGCGAAACTGGGCAAAAGAGGCGACGATGAGTTGAGAGTGGGGCAATTTGGATGTGGGCACCGGAACCAGAGGGGCTAGAGGCTGGCCGACTTTCTTGAGAAAGAGGGACTCTTTATGATGAACTCTTTCTTCAAGAAGCCGCCTCATAGGAAGTGGACCTGGATGAGCCCCGACGGTTCCGTTAAAAATGAGATAGACTTCATTATGGCCACAAAGAGACAAATATTCAATGATGTCTCCGTGATCCACAGGGTGAAAACCGGTAGTGATCACCGAATGGTTAGAGGCACATTGAATATAAACGTCAAGTTGGAAAGGTCCCGCCTGATGAAGTCTACGCTCCGACCTACTGCTGCCCACATACAAAACCCCGAAAGCTTTCAGCTTGAATTGTCAAATCGCTTCGATTGCCTAGAGGATTGCGTTGCAGTGGACGATATCAACAACAGGTTGGTAGAAACTGTCCATACGGTGGGGTCTAAATTCTTCAGACATCGTCGAAGAGATGGACCCCAAAAGCTCACCGACCACACCCTCGACCTCTTGGCGGAACGACGTTTGATGGCACTGCAGACTCCTGATGACGCGGAAGCATATCGGCAGCTCAATAGACGGATTCACCAGTCCTTGCGACACGACATCCGTCTCTTTAATACTAATCGTATTAAGGAGACGATAGAGCGGAATAAAGGCTCCAAAGTGTTCGCAAGAAACTTATCTATTGGGCAGAGCCAGTTGACGAAGCTGAAGAGGGAGGACAGCAGTGTCACTTCCGACAAACAAGAGGTACTGAGGGAGATCGAGAAGTTCTATGGACAGTTGTATACCTCGGTCGCTAAACCTGTTGGCAACTTGACCAAAGACCCAAGAGCCAAGTTGACCCGACACTATACCGAAGACATCCCGGACATCAGCCTGTACGAGATTAGGATGGCCCTCAAACAGCTTAGAAACAACAAGGCGCCGGGTGAAGACGGAATCACTTCAGAGCTTCTGAAAGCGGGTGGAACACCGGTACTGAAAGTCCTTCAGAAGCTCTTTAATTCCGTCTTGCTCGAAGGTATTACGCCGGAGGCATGGAACAGTGCGTGGTGGTGCTCTTCTTCAAGAAAGGCGACAAGACCTTGTTGAAGAACTATAGGCCCATCTCGCTTCTGAGCCATGTTTATAAGCTGTTTTCGAGGGTTATCACGAATCGTCTCGAGCGCAGGTTTGATGACTTCCAGCCTCCCGAACAAGCCGGTTTCCGAAAAGGCTATAGTACCATAGACCACATCCATACGCTGCGGCAAGTTATACAGAAGACCGAGGAGTATAACTTGCCATTATGCTTAGCGTTTGTGGACTATGAGAAAGCCTTTGATTCGATCGAGACTTGGGCAGTGCTACAGTCCCTCCAGCGGTGCCATATTGACTATCGGTATATCGAAGTGTTGAAGTGTTTATATAACAACGCCACCATGTCAGTCCGAGTACAGGAAGGGAGCACGGAGCCGATTCCATTGCAGAGGGGTGTGAGACAAGGAGATGTCATCTCTCCGAAGCTCTTCACCAATGCGATGGAAGACGCTTTCAAGCTCCTGGAATGGAAAGGACTCGGCATCAACGTTGATGGCGAATGCATCACTCACCTTCGATTTGCCGACGATATCGTGGTCATGGCAGAATCGCTGGAGGATCTTAGCACAATGCTCGGAGACCTCAATCGAGTTTCCCAACAGGTGGGCCTTAAAATGAACATGGACAAGACGAAAATCATGTCGAATGTCCATGTCGTGCCCACCCCAGTTTCAGTCGGGAGCTCGATTCTCGAAGTTGTTGACGAGTACGTCTACCTAGGACAAACGGTCCAACTAGGTAGGTCCAACTTCGAGAAAGAGGTCAATCGACGAATCCAACTCGGCTGGGCAGCGTTCGGGAAGCTACGCAGCGTCTTCTCGTCCAAAATACCTCAGTGCTTGAAGACGAAGGTCTTCGACCAGTGTGTGTTGCCAGTGATGACCTACGGCACCGAGACGTGGTCTCTGACTATGGGCCTCATAAATAAGCTCACTGTCGCACAGCGAGCTATGGAGAGGGCTATGCTCGGGGTTTCCCTACGTGATCGAATCAGGAATGAGGAGATCCGTAGACGAACTAAAGTCACCGACATAGCCTCTCGGGTTAGCAAGCTGAAGTGGCAGTGGGCAGGGCACATAGCTCGAAGAACCGATGGCCGATGGGGCAGACGGGTACTCGAATGGAGACCACGTACCGGCGGACGAAGCCGAGGACGTCCATCTGCTAGATGGACAGACGACCTCATAAAGGTTGCGGGCACCCGCTGGATGCAGGTCGCTGCCGATAGGTCTAAATGGCGGACAATGGGGGAGGCCTATGTCCAGCAGTGGACGTCCAAGGGCTGAGAAGAAGAAGAAGAAGAAGAAGCCTAAACGCTCCCTCACCAAGAATTGACAAATTATTTTGTAAATAGTGGTTTAGTAATTTAGGCTCAGCGAAAGTAAAATTGAATTCATACATAGAATTCGTACAAAGTTAAAATTGATAACCCTTATTTTATGGCTTCGTCATAGTAGAGTAAAATAAATGCATACTTAGTTACAAATGGATAATACGAGTACGTAGGTGAGTTAATGGATAGGTATACCTTTTAGCTGGTGGTTAAACAATTTGTCATAAGACTTGATACATACCTACCAGTTTCTTCCTATACCTATAGCACATTTCCTTTTCGAATCTCTAATGGAGCATGCGTCATTCATAGTGTAATTATTACAATTCAAAGATTAGATAGGTGTGGTAACTAAAGATACAAACACATGTGTACATCAATAATACACGGGTATAGTAAAGTTTTACGCTTGAAACGAACATGACAGTCTGTTTATAATGAAAGAACCATTATTTTTCGTAGCTCCACTGTCAAGAAGCAGACATTTTACAAGATATTATTTGTGACTACAAAATGTATCATTTATGTTAGTGAAAACAGGAAAGTTATTAATTAATGTTGTTTGTACGGTTCCATTAGTGTTCACGAATTCCGCCTCGTTATATCGTAAATATCGTTATATTGAAGTTACAACAAGCTTTTTGATTTATAAAAGTTTAAATGGTTCATCTTTATCTTGGTGAGGTTTCTGCGCGTAATTTGAACCTAACAACCGTTGTTCATAACTGCTACTCCCATTAATGATGTTCGTTTTTTCGGCTATGTTTGGTTTTTTTTTTTTTTTTTTTAAAGATTAGTGGGCGGACGAGCAAGCGGTCCCACGTGATGGTAAGTGTTACCGCCGCCCATGGACACCTGCAACACCAGGGGGTATGCGGGCGCGCCGCCGACCTTGCAAAATCCTATTCACAGCTCTCTTGAAGAACCCCATATCGTAGCTCAATGGAAAGAGATATTCCAGATATTCCAGCTCCCTTCTGAAGCGCAAATTTCCTGAAGGCTACCTACCTTCGGGAAATTTACCCATGACTGGCAATATAGCGTCTAGGGTGCCGAGTTTGCCGAATGTGTACTGAATACTCCCTTGTATTTCAGCAGCACGGGGGTGATTTTTCCTCAACCTCCATTCATATTCTAAATGTTATTTGTTTAGTTAATGGACACTTTTAAGTCACTATCACTATCTAATAATAATTTAAGTTACCTCTGTTTATTTGAAGCAATTGTTTCATGAGCCAATAATCTCTCGCAGTTGTGTTGTGCTCTCTGTCCGCATTCTGTAATGTTACGTCACGTATCATCATGTTTGGCTCCGGTTATGGCCGATCTCCTAATTAGGGATTGCAATCCCGCAAATCTTGATAAAATATTAAAAAGGAAATGACCTTCCTATGAACGTGAAGAAGTGAAAGGAAAAAGACAAAAATACTACAAGAGTCATCTTGTAGTCATAAATCAAAGGTAAGTTTTTAATTGTCAATTATTTATAATTTGTTTTTAATTGTCAAATTGAATCGTCTTAGAGGCAGAAAGTGTCTTCTCGGCCGCTGGTTATTACGCCTTTGCTTAGACACACGTTTGCACCATTTTTAACAGGTTTGCGGGATTCGCGCGGATTCGCATAGCTGTTGCCCGCAAATGCCCTCAAAGGATGCGGGATCGCGCGGCGTTGTGGGATCCCGCTTTGCAATCGAGATTGCAATCCTTATTCGTAATAAGAAGCTGCTAGAACTTGCGTAATAAGAAGACTAACTTCTCCTTCATTCGTGCATCCTGTTACCGCAACCCATCCATTCTTCGTAAGCGTCGTTTGTATGCTAAGTCATTATACTACCGAACCACGCTAATGTTGGTCCTGAATGTTGTAGTATAGAGCCACGATGTGTTTATTTTAGATTTTTGACGATCCCTTGATCGTAATGACAGACAGTGTCCAGAACATGTGTTGCATAAAGCAAGCGCAAAACAATTTTCTTAAGATAAAACACTTTGTGTGCACCGTTTCCTCAAATTAATGCGCATGACTCCCCGTCTTCCCCATTCTTCTGTATGAAGTCCAATCACGGATCCAAATCCACACGATGTGTAATGTAAGGATCCCGAAGCATTTTAAATGTGGGTGTATGGGATAATGTTGAAGATATTGTGGAGAAACCAAGTAATTAATGAAACAGAGTACTGTTTCTTTAATTACAATTCCTTATTCAATTTGTGCGTGAGAGAATTTACGGAATATTACGGAATTACGAACAAAATTACGGAATTTACGGAGACAATAAAATCTGTCATATCTATTGGAAATATATTAAATAAGTTAACATATTTAAACTAACTTAATATCAACACTTATTCATTTTATCACATCATTGAATTACTTACACAATTATTAGTACAAATGAATCTTTTTCTGCCAACGAACTACCAAATTTCTGTACAGAAATGAGTGTCCGCAGCTGTACCTACATACTTTATCATCAAACCAATTGTATTAAAACCCTCCAGTTATTACAAATAAATATAAATGAAAAGCGCGACCATACATTGAGATGTATAGCGCAATCTACCCTTGAGATGGTAAGTTAAAATAAATACCAGTTAAGTGGATAATTGCATACAATACAATTTATGCACCATTTTATACAATATTTTATACAATTACTAGTTGATTTGGAGGGGGGCTGGGTATAATTTTTGTAATAAAATCCAATAATTACGACAATGACGCTTTACTCTCCGAAAGAAGAAAAAGAAGAATGATTAAAAATACTTGTAGGTAGGCACTAGAACTTAAAGCTAAAAGTGGCGCGAAGGGTTAAATCCTAAACACGATTTTTATAAAAATATTACCATATAACTTTCCGGGATATATACAACAATGAAAACTCAACTTGACTTTGGAAAAAAATAACTCGTGTCTTATATTTTTATTATGTGTTCCTTTTTTGCATTTAATTTAATGTTTTACACATCTGGTGTTTCTATGTAATAGAGACAATTAGACAAAAAATACGAAATTCAAGCATTTACAAGTAAATGTTACCGAATTTCGGTAAGTAAAATAGTTAATACAATAAGTAAGGACACCTAACTTTTTATTGTGTATCACAACGAAGAAGATAAAAATCTTAGTACACAACTAAAAAATCCAATCTGCCTATACTATTACTATTTAAAAACAAAACGATATAATCAAGCAATTTCAGAATTAAATAAATACATTATATTTCATAATAAAATAAAGGCATTAGAATAAAATTAAGGCATTAGTGCAAATACATTTCAGTTAATGCATACATCCAGGTATTTTGGACGGTATCCTATAAAGGGAGAACTTTATATGAGTAATACGTAGATTAGGGGTACGTAGATTTAGAACAATGTAACAAGTCTCGCGGATTCTGTATTATGTTCTAGACTCCGATTGAAGGAAAAGTACAAATCTGAGGATTCGGAGATAAAGGCAGACTAACGAATAATGTAACTAATAAAGTATCCCTTTTGAAAGCGAGAACTCAATGGCCCCGATTTCCATTTCGCAATACCATAAAAAGGCACCGAAAGAGTCAGTAGCAAACACGATAATTTATGAAAAAGGCCAGGCCCTAAAATGTCTAATTTACGGAAGGTACCGAGCGGCTGGGGGCTGGGACTAAGGTTACGTTAAATCATTCGTGATATTTACCCATTAGTCGACCGCTTCCAACCTTAATTGAAAATTGATCTTGTATGTTCTTATAATTATAGATATTAAATTAAATTTCCTATACCTATATCTACATATGATTTCCTTATTCTCCCATTAACGTAATTAAAGATCAAAAGAGAATGTTTACAGCGTAATTTAATATTTTAACTTAATATTTAGATTTCTTTAGATATCTATATAACTTTATTAGATTTGCAATCCACCAAGCTGGGTACGCGTGGTGGTTTGTGACCCCTCGTGATTACAACAGCAGACTTGTGCCGTGGGACGTCAGAAGCTGATAACGAATAGAATAACATACATACTTCGCTGTTTACGACATTTATTTATTATGTTAGTGGAAATATTGACCCACATTATCTACACATTATCGCCACCTCACATGCAATTGATTCATGTCACTTTTGTAAAAGTCTCGTGGACGGGTATCCATGAATTCTTCACAAGCCCTAATCACAGCTACTTCAGAATCAAATTTTTTACCTTGTACAAAGTTGACTAAATTTCGAAGGAAATGAAAATCTGTCGGGGCAAGGTCCGGTGATTATGGTGGGTGAAGGAGAGTCTCCAGATCTAGCTCTTGACGTTTCAAAACTGTCGTATGACAGTACACATCTGCATCAATCGTTTGACCGGACCACCAAACTGATGCCAGTAGCTTTGTCTTAGTTATCTTGCGTTTTGGACATTGTTGGGCTGCAACTCCTGGATCCAGCCACTGATACGAACGTTTGTGATTATCGGAAAGGATCCATTTCTCGTCACAGGTCACAAGTTTTCGTGACGATTCAATAACACAGTGCACACTTCGACACGTTGTTGTCGCTGACGTTCGTTCAGTTCATACGGTACCCACTTTTCGAGCTTCGTTATTTTTCTAATTTGATGCAGATGCACCAACAAAAATTTATCACTAACATCAAACCCTGCTGCTAACTTTAACTGCCTGCTGCAGCTGTACTTTGAGATGGATCTGCTTCCACTATAGCCTTTAATTCATCGTTATTAACCTTGGTCATAGGTGGTCCGTGGGACTCATCCTTAAGATCGAAATTTCCAGAACGAAAGCGTTCAAACCATCGACGCACGGTGCGATCGTTTGTGGTGTTTGGCCTATACACACTATGGAAATTGTGAGCTGTCTGCTTGCGTTCGTGCCGCGACGAAATTAATATTCAAAAATAGCACGAATTTTCAATTTATCCATTTTATTTTCGAGACAATCACATTAACGAAATTTAGTTACAGAAAAACAAATGAAATACTGATTTTGAAATAAGAACATCGTAGCTATTAGATGCATTGTGTTTTATTTTGAAATTCAAACTAGAACAGAAGATATCGAAACTCAAAGTGGCCAGTAATAAATTCGGTCATTTCATAAGTAAGCACTTGAAATTTTAAAAATATTATGTGTTTTATTATTTCAATTAAATGCTGCTCATTTTATTTCTCATTTCACATAGCTCAAATAATCACCAATCTGAAGGGGCAGTGGCAGTTATATATGCCGCAGCACTGATTACCGATGGGGTACACGAGTCGTCAAATGAACGCCCTCCGATCAGGTGGCGTGACGAATTGAAGAAAAGTCGCCGTTAGTGACTAGATGAGAGGACTGTATGTGGCAACGATCCTTCAGAGAGGCCTATATTCAGCAGTGGAGAGAGACCTGATTATATTTTGATATTACAATATAACCATATTACAATTTGAAATCGTTAATTTCTTATAATAACGATAAATGCCACAACATATCTGGCATAATATTTATACGGGTATTAAGGGCAAGGATACAATTGTTTTGTTTCCCTACATTCCGAGTTCCGATATCCCAGAAGGGGCAGAAGTACCTTTACTTTGATGATAGTTGCAAGGAAACCCTCGAGGGTAAAGTTAAGTTTACATCAGGCGCAAAACAGTGTTGCGGCTCGTCCATCTGTTTGCCATTGTAGACCCTAACATAAATATTTAACGAATTCGTTTTAAAGTCAGCACTAAACCCTTTTAGTGACAACAAGTAAAACCTCAACTGCTGCTTCCTCAGCATAGCTACTATCGCCATTGCCAAAAAATGTAATGGGTATGTAAACTGCGCTATTAGTGTGTATAATATAAACAAAATGTTACAAAATGCCAGTTTTTTACAGATCGGAATGGTAAATAAGTCATCGCAGTAGTTTTTATTAGATTTTGGAGTATGAGCATTCGTCGTCGTCAGTGAATAAATGTCTAGGTTATAAAAAGCACCAAATTGTGTGACATTAATAAATGTTATCTATTTTTATCCCTGCATTTTAATCAGAAAGTATGTTGATATACATTAATACGCTCTTTTAAAAGTGATTGGTCATTCAAACACGAAGTTTAAACACGAAATGTGCCGTCTAATAATTCAATTTAGCAGTTACTTTATTTAATGAAGCATGCGTCATTTTGACCTCTGAATCGACAATGAAATCAATTTTACAACTATTAATATCTTTACTTTCAGTGATTTATTACTAATATGTTATCCGTTAATTTTTTATTTAAATAACATTTATTTTGGTATTTAAAAAAATAATGAATCACGAACCATTTAACATAAAGTTCATAGGCGGGATCGTAGTATATTAATTATATCTTAATGGTGAAATAGATACAGATTTAAAATTATAGTAATTATAAAGGTTGTAACGTCACTTGATTCCATTAAATTTGATTAACGAAATATAGGACATCGACCAATTCTATATACAATAAATAATATTTTCTATTCGAGACATTACATTTTTTTCGTTGTGGAGTCTACTTACGCTTAAATCCATATTTTGTTTAGATCAGATACGTACCCAGTAGCATGACGTAGACGCGGCGCTGTGTCGCCGACAAATTTATACGCAAATCACAATTCTTTTGCCACAAATCATAATATTTAAAGTCACACTTTCAATTTTAACCGTTTCCAACCTGTCAATTATGTACTTGTTATATAAAGTAATCGTTACACGCGACGGCTTTTCAACGATTACTACGCGATTTCGGATCACGGTGTGCGGATCACGTGCATCTGTACACGTGCAGTGCGGTGGACGAAATGTAAGAAATGTACCTATTGTCATGTGCACTGTTCAGTGAGAGGATGTAACGAGTATGCCGGTGTGGTATAGAATGGACGAGGGGGACGGGCGGATGCGCGGGGGTCGCTCCTGACGGGCGTGCGCGCCGTGTCTCTTGGCGGACTGAACTGTAGGGCTTCTGTAGCGCTAGGGCGGCGCACCCACGCTCGATACCGACGCCTTCTTAGCGCCCTCCTACATTGCAACCACAAAAACATTCGTGCTCTTATCATTACTACATCTTGCCTTAACAATTACTTAAATGTTTGTGTCTTAATTATGTAACTTAAAACCTGCCAACATTTTCAGTCATGAAATCTGAAGCTTACATACGATTATGAACCTTACAGGCTGAACATAAAAGTCATTTTGTACTTCCAACATTTCGATGGAAGTATGTTTACAAAATCCAATTCATATCACTGATACTTCTGAATGCGTAGTAAGTAGTATCTACGTAGAACGGCGTATTTATACTCCACATTAACCAAAACATGTCAACACAAAAAGGAGAGGTTTATTTTTAGGAGATTAATATAATCTACGAATTTTTTCATAAGAATACTGTACCAATAAAAATAACAGATTATTTGTCCATTAACAGGCATAGATATGGGCATTGTTTCTGTAGGTGTATCGCTTTAGGGCAGGTAGAGACGTTACGTGCCTTCAATACACTAGTAGGGTAGTAAATAAGTACATATATAGTAATAATAGTAAATATTATTATGAAATAACTATTGTACTTATTTCATAATAATAATAAGTATAATACGAGGCGTATTCGAAAAGTAAGGGCCGTTCGCTTATATTTCAAAATCGACAAGTCGTAACACGTTTAAACTTGTGCATATCTGTACGTGCACTACTCGTGCAGCTATTTCAGGTGTTGTTTTGATTCAGTAGTCATTTGCCTATCTGTGCGTACAGTAAACAATGTCCGCGATAATCGTTGCTCCCGCCAGCTGTAAAGTTCGCGCTGTAATAAGATTTTTGTGTGCAAAAGGATCTTCAGCTGCTGAAATTCATCGAGAGTAGACAGTAGTGCGTCCAAGATGAGGAAATTCATCAGCCAGGGCACTAATCGTCAACCGACGATCAGATCGCAGTTTTTGGTCCACCAGAGAAACAATTTCATCGGTTTGCATACTGGGCCTACCACTCCGCTCTTCGTCATGAACATTTGTTCGTCCAGTTTTGAAATCACGACACCATTGTCTAACCTTTCCTTCATTCATTACAGTAGGTCCATAAACTAGGCATAACTCTCGATGAATTTCAGCAGCTGAAGATCCTTTTGCACACAAAAATCTTATTACAGCGCGAACTTCACAGCTGGCGGGAGCAACGATTATCGCGGACATTGTTTACTGTACGCACAGATAGACAAATGACTACTGAATCAAAACAACACCTGAAATAGCTGCACGAGTAGTGCACGTACAGATATGCACAAGTTTAAACGTGTTACGACTTGTCGATTTTGAAATATAAGCGAACGGCCCTTACTTTTCGAATACGCCTCGTAAATATATGATACTCCATACTTGGTTTTCAGATGTCGTTCGTAGCTAATGCGTGGGCTACGTACGCTACGGCGTAGAGCACGGTGTAGCAGCACGTAGCAGTGAGTTCCTAACCGCTTGCTTTGAAAATGAGTTTTGTCCTTGTATAGTTTTTTCATCTCACGAAGGCGGGTTATGCTTAGTAGTAGACATGTACAGATACGTTACGATAACATTAGCCATCGACTGACATGAAAACACCCAAACGAGTCATCCACGTATGACTTACCGTACATTACAATTATCTAAAGAAGTCCCATCGGCATATCTCGGCTTTAGTCGACAAAGCTCGTTTTTCCACCTAGAGTTATTAAAACTACTAACCTTCACTTATATGAAGATGCAATTTTACATATTGTGTGACGTACATGGTCAAATTTCGCGTGTTGAATGTGTCAGAAAAATAATATTATATCTCTTTGCATTAAATCAAAGCATGGGCAGTAATAAAAAGACAATTACTTAAAAATAGAATAATGTTTGTTGACATGTCTTTTCTTGTTGACTGTTTGTAGTCATCGGTTATCAATTTTGTATTAATAAAAGGTATTTAATAATTAGATATTTAATAGATTTCGTTATCGACCTCATCCTAGCTACTTGCTTTATCAGTATTCCAGTTTGTTATCTATTTTACTTTGTTTTCCTGTTATAATATAATAAAATTAACGAGGACTTTATTTTTCTCAATAAAGACGAATAATAGAAGACTAATATTGTTCTATTGTATAATAAATAAAAACAATAATTATACCTACATTATCCTGGTTGCACAATCTCGTGAAATTGTAATTAACGTCGCAATTAAACAACTTTGAACGGTTTAAATCGCGTATATTTGACATTATTTATATCCCGACGTTTCGAACACTTTGCAGTGGACGTGGTCACGGGGTGACTAATTGATTTTATTTGTCACTTGAGTTATTAAGAAATTATTTGGACTACCGTCTGAAATTTTTTTGAACTACCGTCTGGATTTTTTAATCAGACGGTAGTCCAAATAATTTCTTAATAACTCAAGTGACAAATAAAATCAATTAGTCACCCCGTGACCACGTCCACTGCAAAGTGTTCGAAACGTCGGGATATAAATAATGTCAAATATACGCGATTTAAACCGTTCAAAGTTGTTTAATTGCTATGTATAGTAATCGCGAAAACCTAAGAAAATATTGTAATTAACGTGTTTAAATACTTTTGTAAAGAAGCTGCTTCATTAAAAAAAAAAAGAAAATGATTATTACCAGAAGGCAACACAAAGAGTTGCTGAAGCAACAGGGATTTCAAGAAAAAGTGTAATGAGAATTCTAAAAGAAAATGACGAAAAGTGCATTGACTAGGCGGCAAAAACAAGAACCCGAGGAACACCAAGCAAGAAATATCGTTTGAAGCCAGATGATTTCGATTACATTGTAATAGGGCGAATTATATATAATTTCTATTTGAAATTATATAGAACTCCCTACTCTGAATTCACTACGCAAAAAGTTAATGGATGATATTGATTTCAAAGCATCGATTTCGACTCTTAGAAATATCAATCGAGATATGGGGTTCAGATTTAGAAAAACAAAAATAATAGAAAAATGTTGATGGAAAAACACGACATTCGGTTAAAAAGAATAAAATACCTCAGAGAAATTAGAACATTAAGAGTTGCTGGTAAAAACATTGTTTATACAGATGAGTCGTATATCGTACACCACACATACTAAAGAAAAGAGTTGGACAGATTCAGCTAATAAACGTTTGAAACAACCTATTTGTAAAGGTCAAAGATTTATAATTGTTCACGGCGGTAACGAAAGGGGCTTTGTACCTGGTGCTCTTTTATTACACTAATCGGCAGACCCTGAGGGTGATTACCACAAGGAGATGAATTCGGAGAAATATAAGAAGTGCTTACGAAAGCAATTGATACCTAACTTACCGCAAGATAGCGTCGTTGTGATTGATAACGCGCCTTACCATAATAAACTTATAGAGAAACCACCTAATTCTAATACTATAAAAGGAGATATGATGGCGTGGGTACAAACGCATCATATTCCTTTTACTACAGATGCCAAGAAGCCTGAACTTTGTTACATAATAAAACGTCACAAAGGAAACTGTTCCGAACTTAATGTTGTTAAAGTTCTTCAAGAATATGGACACACCGCAATTCGTTTCGGACCGCAATCATATCATCCGGATTTTAATTCGATCGAAAACATCTGGACCTCAAAACATAGAAATGAATAAAACCACCGTGAAGAAGGTCTTAATAGATATGATGGGATCCAAAGAATAAACGAAAATCTGTAATGACGCCATTAAATGTGAAGAAGAATTTCTGACACAAGAAGAAATTAAACTGGACATATTTAGTAACAGCTTTATAATTCACGTTTCCAATTCAGACAGCGAAAGTGACTAAGTTGATTCTAAAGATTAATGCATATTTTTATAATCTTTCCAAAGACTGCCTGGGATTCGTAAATGTAAGTAACAACTCTGTATATTCATAAGTATGCTAATAAACTACTATCAGGATGTAGAGGTGTCATCACATTGATGACTTACATTACTTCTTCCAAACAATCAGGTGATGCTTGATATTCTATTAAAGGGCAGCAATGTACTTCGCATAATTTGTTATAGTAGCCCTTCCGAACTGCTCGGACAAAATTCGAGATACGCCGATGGGACTTCTTTATATTGTATTGTACCTCTAATTGCATACTTTATTACGAGATAAATACAAAACTTTATGAACATGTCACGAGTCAGTGCAGAGAAATATATGGAGCTGTTATTTTCCCTTGAAAAACTAATGATATTATATCTTTACTCAACAAGTCACTATATTGCTAGATAATCGTATTACATTTTTTCTACTTAGATCTTATTTATTTATTTACGTCTATTTGCAAACTAGATAATTAATTATAATAAGTATCTGTATTGTGTAATGTATGTAGATATAACTTTATATTGCTTTTATTACCCCTATTCACATTATATCTTAAAAAATCAACACCTATATCACAGCACCGTCAATCATCAGTCAAAAGATACAAATCATTTAGGAGATTTTGGTTGACCCTCTGGTGGTATGTATTCTTAATATATGTAACTTTTTTCCATTCATCTGGACCAATCATATATTTTTTTCCAATAACATTTCTTTTACTGTGGTCATATTCATATCAACATTTCTTTGAGCTTTTCTTTCCCTTAAGCTGCGACCATATGTTTTCAATGGGATTGAAATCCGGATTATATGGCGGTAATCTAAATACAGTGTAATACCTACGGTAAAGTGTCAATACGGTAATCTCAAAGAGACGACGCTCTACAAGACCAAAGTTAGCCCATAGTCTCTTTCTAGAGGCCGATGTGTATTAATTACTTTCGGCCGGGAAGTGTATATCTTTTATTCTAAGGGTGTCGCTCGCGCCGCATCACGCCCGCCGTCTAGCACTCGGTCTGAGTAATGAACACTGCGAACCTTTAGACAGGACAACAAAATCATGTTTGTAACTTTTAATTTATTCCTTAAAATAATTTTATTTTTCGCTAGAACGGTTTCATATTTTTAAAATTGGTTGATATGTTTCAGGTTTTCGACATTTGGGGGACACGTTGTATAAGCATAATATACAAATATACATACGTAAACATATGTAAATAATAAAATATACGTACAATAAACAATATCTTAATAAACATACAGAAACACTAACCGACAAGCGTGTGTGTGGTGACGCAAGATTAAGCGTACTATCGATTTACATTTATTTTATTAAAAATTAAATTAATTTAAAATATTATTAAACTTCTGTTAGTTATGTTCTGTTAGTTCTATTTATTAGTTTGTTAACGCTACTGGCGGCAGCCGGCCTTCCACGCACACAAATGCACGTGTGTTTATGTTGCACCATTATAAACAAACTAACTCGCCTTCATAACATGAAAGAACTGTAGGGGAACCTGTTGTACCTTGGTCACCTTTTCATTCAACGATTTTTTGAAAAAAAGCGGTTATAACTATTGCGATTAAACAAATTTTAGCTGTTAGACGAACTAATGTGGTTCATAATATAAATTATACAAAAGCATAGATCATCCTTTTTACAGGTTTTACATAAACTAAAAAAAGTTTGGAATGTTGATCAAGGTACAACAGTGGTGATGTACCTAGATCCGCCTATGTTGTACCTTGGTCATAGTTAGAACTCATCAAATAAAATCCATATTTCTCGACAAATAGCAAATATTTTTATTATTTCCAGCTTCAACACGTCTATAAATATCTTTATAAGCTTATCTAATATCTATGACATATCAATTAACAGAATTTATATGAATAAAATCAGTATTTTTCGTAACACCTAACTTAAACATTTTAATCACATTAGCAACAAGTCTTTATTCACTTCGTACTGACTAATATTTGGACTAAGCGTTTCTTAATTAATCAATAAACTCCGAGTATTTATTCATTTCAGGAACTGAGTAATATTCCCTCTTGGAATTAGTTTTTTTTGGACTTTTTATTTTTTCCTTAATATCTAACCATTGGTATAAGTTGAGATCTTCTTTTTCTGGCCATTTCCAGTTTTTTAGCGACTTCTTCATGGATTTTATAAGAGCACCCTCTTCACTGACAGACACTATTTGGCCAACAAAGTATTCACCTTCGTATATAAAGATAACGTAATCACCATCTTCAAAATTGTTTGCGTGTCTATTCTCTTTATTTCCCTCAAAATTGCTTAATGGTTCTTCCTCAGAAGATAAAAACCCTTCTGAAGCATCTGAATCTCGCACAGAAAAGCTTTCGTTTTCATATTCTGATGTTTCTGATTCTTCTTTTAAATTTTTTTTCTTAACTTCTTTTAGTTTCTGTACTTTTACCTTCTTATCTATTTTAAGTTTTTTATTTTGTCTTGCTGCCTTTATTCTTTCTATTTCATTTTTTTCCGGAGTGTCAGTTAGTATCCTTGACTTTCCTTTCTGTCTGCCTTTTCGAACTTCTTTTCTTGGTTCAGCTTTTGGGTGCGGTCTAATCATAGATGGCGTTACAACATTGGAACATCCTGGTGTGTTTTCTTGCAACGAGGTTTCAAGAACTTCTTTGCATTTTTGAGTGGATTCTCCAGGAAGATGCTGTTCGTTACAATCTGGCTGTTCAAGAATTTCATTCGTTTCTTCAGATGAGGTCCCAGCATGAGGCTCGTTTTCACATACAGGGAAGGGTCGGTCAGTTACGTTTGATGGCATAAACTCATGTTCTCCAAATATATTTTCATTTAGTGGGTGTAATCCTGTACTCCTAAAACCCTGAATAATATTTGAGGGAGTAAAAGATTGTGGAAAAGCTTTTCCAACAAGACCGGCAATATCATAAATTGTCAGTGGTTTACCCACATGACCGGGTGTCAACATTAATTTATTTGCTGCAGTGTTATAGTATTTCTTAAAAGGACCGAATACAGTCTTATCCAAAGGTTGAAATTTATGACTCGTGTGTGGATGGAAAGTTACAAGGATGACGCTATTTTCTCTGGCCAATTCTATAACTGGTATTTGAATGTGACTTTCATGATTGTCAAGTAGTAAAATGGTTGGATAATCCTTTGATGGTTTTACATATTGAATAAAGTGTTTGAAAAATTGTAGAAACAACGCTTCATTAGACCATCCAGAAGGATTAGCTCCACCAATAGTTCCATCAGGAGCTCCAACAAGCATAAAATCCTTGAAATTTACACGCGGAAATATGAGCATAGGAGGAATGAATCCACCTCCTGCATTTATTGCAGCTATCATTGTGACTGTATTTCCTTTTTCTCCGCTCGTCATTGCACCAACTTGTTTGACACATTTGGGTGCTAATATTTTTGGTGGAACATGGACTGTTGAAATGCCACTTTCATCCACATTCCAAATATCAATCGCTCTTAATTGTGGGCATTTGGACAAAGCTTTTTTGTAATTTTCAAAAGTCAATTGCACATTTTGTTTATTAAATGCTGTAGAATGGGCAAGGCTAGTGGCTTCAGGCTTGCGTAAAGCTAATTGCTTTTGATGTCGTTTACGGAAAAGACGTAACCAGTACTCCCCAGCCATTTGGTCTTTGTCCCATTGAGCTGGATATTTTTTATTGTTTTTCGTCGCGAACTCATATGCCAACCTCTTAACGTCCTTTAAAGTGAGTCCATACTGTAACTTTGCTGCTTCTTGTATGTAATCCACAAGCAAGAGCTCTTCGTCACCTGTAAAAACTTTTTTCACGGCTAAATTATCATGAAGGTCGCTCGCATCTTTACCAATCTTCAAGAAGTGTTCATAATGCCTCTTTAAAGTACATCTTGACAAGTTAAAATGTTTGGCAGCCCCTCTTAATGAGAATTTTTTTTCTTTAACTAGTTTAATAGCACTAGAAAGTGCTGTTTTAGCAATAGGAGTCCGTTTGATGTTGTTTTTGCTACGAGGCATTTTACCTGTATAAAAAACAAACAAAATAATAAGTATGTGCGTTCCTAAACAGAATTAACAAGAATACATTTGAATGTAGGTACCTTTACCATATGACCAAGGTACAACTGTTTTACTATGGTCAAAGTACAACACCCCTACCCTTTTATGTTTATTCGCACATGTAAATATGGAGGTTATGATTAACTCAAATAAGCATACTACATTCTAAACTTGGCTAAAGTACTTGTTTAAATCAAATGGTTTTAAAAATTTATGTAGTAAATAACAGAAGTAATGAAAGAAATGAAAAATATTGAATATCTTACTTTTTTGCAGCGAAAACGTTAAAGTGATCTCCCATGCAAACTCGATGCAATGGCCGCCTGCAACTAACTTCATGTTGATTAGTCTTGTCAAAGTTCACTATACCATAGACAAAGAGACGGAAAAAAGGCGCGAACATTTCAAAAAAATAAGTGGCTCTAGGTACAAAGGGTGTCAAGGTACAACAGGTTCCCCTACTCGTATAATATACTTACACATTTTGTTGTTATAAGCTGCCAAAAAACATAAAACGTATCACGTATTCATATTTATTAGTAATGTTCGTTCGAATATTCGTTAGTAATGCGGTAGTCGGCATATTTTCGAAAATTTTAATGTTTGTATTAGAATTGCCCTGTTAAAATACTCACTTGCTTCCTACAACGCTATATCCCTTTATGAGCCTTGCCTCCTCCACTATTTTCCTCCAATTGCTTCTATCCCTTCATTCCCTTTTCCATATAGCATTCTTTCCCATCACTTTCAAACACTATACCTACTAATCCTCCTTTGCGTCCCTATTGTCAGGTATTCTTCCCACGTAGCCCGCATATCGGAGACGCATAGACCTGCGAGTAGTATCCGACTATAGTTTCGTTTTGAAACATTAATTCGTTATTGTACGATAACATGCATCACTTTATTTCACACTGGACCAAAAATCTTTCAGAAGACGTTCCTTTTGAAATGGCCTGTTATTCTTTTATGTCAAAGCCCAGATTTCATAGGCGTAGGTCAATACTGATTTAATATTTTTATAGATGATGATGACTGGATCTATGCTGAAGAATTTCGAGAAGTCTCTTTTTTTATAGACTAATGGGCGGACGAGCAAGCGGTCCCACGTAATGGTAAGTGTTACCGCCGCCCATGGACACTTGCAGGACTGAAAGCATTTATGACCTATAATATCCGCTTTCACCCTGTCGTCGATCATTTTCTGAGCGTTGACTCTATAGTTAAATATCTTGGGTCTACACTAAAGATATTTGAAGCCTTTATAATATTATTTTTGAGGCCGATACTATGCGGCACGCTGTTTGGTCGGGTACTCGCGTTGTATTTAGTATTCTCTTTTTCCTCTCCTTCGTTATATCAAATAAATTATAAATGAAATAAGCTGCATTATTTAATGGAAATAATAAATCAGAAAACATATTTATAAAATGTGCTCTTTCACTGGATAGATCTTACTTATGCAAAACCTGTCTAACCAGTCTACTCGAAAATTAATATGTTAATGGTTACTTTAAAGTTCAGGTTGTATTATTACCTTTTCTTGAGTGTATGGATTGTTCAAAGTTAGTTAGTTCACTTTGAACTGTCCAACACTTTCGTGTACACCGAAATATACAACCGGGCTGAATAATCGGTTCTGCAAACAGGAAACCGAATAAAATTCCTTTTTCGGTTATTCGCACACGGTTATACACACTGCAGTGATCTGCAGGATATATACCTCTTAAAATTACGGATTTTGTATGATTATTAAAATATAACTATAATGGTGTTAAATGTGTAACAAGTCGACGCACGTGAAACTCAAATTTATGTGAGTTTTATTTATTCTATACTATTATTAAATTCCTACGTATTCTTTAAATAAATATAATCAAGCGGTACTAAACTGTATAAATCAGATAAAAACTTATATTGCGTTGCATGCAATTTGCTTGCACGCAATGACTGTAGGTAAGTGTAAACAAAATGAGTATTCTCTAGTGAACGAATTAATCACTTTGGCGAGTTGACGTCAAGCTCATCAATTGCTTTCGATGTGTAATTTGTAATTTGACGCTCTTTGGTAAATGTTCATACCACGTAGGTACGTTCCGCCTAAATAAAAACTGTTAGTGCAATACGAGTATAACATAAACAAACCTTATTTATAAAAATAAATATTCTCTAAACCATTTTTAGGACAATAATATCTACTACTTAAAGTAAACTATACAATATTGTAATTGTCCAACATAAGCCTAGAACATAACATGTTCTGAATAATTTATTTTTCTAAGTTTAGACCTCATGGATTTACTCCTAATTTTTTTTTCACCGAAAACTAGATACAATTTAAAAAATCTGAAAATAATTAAAATAACGGCACGATCCGTCGAGAATGTTAACCCTAGAAGGTTACTTTTTTAACCTACGTTAAAGCTACTGCAGACTGGAAAATCACACAACAGGTTTATTACCTATATTCTAACGATACTGTAGTTCAATAATACGGCAAAAGAGATCAAATTCAGTCTCGTACAATAAACATTTTAGAAATTATGATAATAGTATTAGTAACTAAACTAGAGTTACCTACATTTGTTACTAACTGGACATTTGTCAGGGGGAGAGAGCACGTGAAATCCAACAGCCGCTGGGCGCGGTAGACTGGCCACGTTACCCCTCTCTAATACTACCTTGAAATGTATTGCATTTCCCACTTTATCTTATTTCCCTAATGTACGTACGTGTTTCGGTAGTGAGTGAGATGTGCCAGAGCCCATTCCCATCCTATCCCTCCCCATTTTGCCAACCTTTTCTCCAAATCCATTCCTATATCTCCAAAGGAAGGTAGCGCATCCGGGGTCGTGCCAACGTTTGCCATTTAGGACTAATGTTGGCATTTTTTTTATAGACTAGTGGGCGGAGGAGTAAACGGTCCCTGCTCGCAGATGTCTATGGATGTCGATGTGACAGCATCCACTTACTGGATCCAGGTGGACTGTCTGCTCGTCTGCCGGCTTCATCCATAAAAAAAAAATTATGCTGAAAAATTTCAAACTTCCTTTGCAACAAAATCATAAACATCGTACTTAAAACAAATTAGATAAGATTATAATACTCCTTATAATTAAGGTTAAATTGTAACAATTGTGACATAAATTTCATCTGGTAGGTAAATAATTATTTTTCAATACTGCAAATAATATTTATCAGTTTTATAAATGCCTCAAATTCCGCTTATTTTTATTTTTAGATTTATATTTTGTTCTTATTTCTCCGTTTGTGTGTAATAAATATCATTCGAAATTCATTATATCATTCGAAAATAATTAGAAGAAAATATTTATATTAATCGCTGGTATTTCAATCATCCTGCTCTTTTACTTCAAGGTTGCCTTCTGTTTCACCATCGCTACTCTTCTGAAGACAAGCTTTAATAATAAAAACCAAAAAAAAAACATTGTTAACACTGAAACCAAACAATGTTAAAAGTATGTCCAAAAAATTATACGTTAATGGTAACTAGGAGTACAATTTACTCGCCTACGGTTTTTGAAATCTACTTACTACCACAAAACGATATGCGTCTGCACCGAACTGATTGCAACAGATTAACGAAAGAAGAGGTGGAGAAAGCACTTACGAACTCTCGACTCATTATGTTACAATTCGAAACCAATACACCGTTTTATTTCAGGCTTGGGAGTAAAATTTACGTAGGTTATGGTTCTAGGGTTAATAATAATGGAAGTCGAGACTAAAACTTTTTTATAGAAACAAGGCGATAGACGAGCATGGTGGTAAGTGGATACTGTCGGCCGTACACATCCGCGATACAGGCCAGTAATCAGTCCAGAATAACAAACGTTTTCACTCCCCTAAATGTGTTGCCTACTTTTTAAGATTTAAGAATGGATTCGGAGAAAGGGTTGAGAAAATGGTAAGGGATAGGGTAGGACGGGATGAAAATGGACTCTGGCATATCTCACTCACGAACGTACATTGGGGGAATAGGATAAAGTGGGACATTTCCCACCTATACTTTACAGTTACTTTTTACAGTTTTAATATTTTACAGTAGCCTTCTCTGTAAGAGAGGAGTAACGTGGCCAGTGGAGTGCACTCAGCAGCCGTGCGATTGCAGCGTTCATTCTCCTCCTCACAATTCTTCTCTGTAATAAATATATACCTACATAGATCTAAAGTTAACAATTTTACCAATACTGTAATATGTTGCCAAGAAGTACTTATTAAATCAGACAACTGCAATTATAAGTAAAACGAGCAAAAACAAAAGAAGTTTAAAAATACGTTCTCTCCATGCACGTTGCATATTTAGCCATGTGAAGCGGGATAGCCTACTGCAGCTACTCGGTACGTACAAAAATTGAAATTCCCTGACATGTCGGCCGGATACTTCACGACGGAATTTATCGTCCAGACCCAGTTAAGTTAGCGTTCAAAGTTAAAAATAGCGCTATATAAATTACCTTTATTTATTTTTATGTGCAAAAAGCTGCAGTAGGAACATTTAATGCACTAGCATATTGCGGGTGTCGCCTCGCGTGCCACCATCTGATACCGTCGCTGCGGTCGACGTATAGCGCTCGGTACACATACCCTGACCAGCACCAGTTATGATACCAACAACTCAGCACTCGCCGCAAAATATCTCCTTGTACAACATAGCGGTTTAAAATACGTTTACTTATGCAATAAAATAATTTCCAGTTATACGAGTTAAAAGTTAATGATTTCAGTAGAAAATTCCATATTTGAATCCTGGCGGCCATATGAAGGGAATAACTGTCTTACACTGAACCTCATTTAATTGTACATAGACATACTATATAATACATACCAATACACCCTATTTATGTCATTAGTGTGGATGGCAACTACATATTGTACTCTAAAAGATCATGCTATCAATTAGCACATGCAATTAGCATTAGTATTATTACGTGCATAATTCTATGCTAATATCATTAGGTATATTCACCCACATATCATTGTATCCCGGTATCAAGTACCAATTCGTAATATAATTACAAAGTAACGATTTAACCTTTGATCATGTAATGAGTCAGTGTGTTCTTGGAAACTGAGGACATTGTGAACTTTAGGGTCAAGTGTGGATCCTATAGACATGTGTTCTTACAGTTGGATGGCAGCACGCATGTTTGCGTGACGGAGCAATGTGGAGGCGGTGTCGGGAGAAATATGGCAGAGGCTCTCTGGCGGCTCCGGAACGGCCGAACGCGCCTCTTGACGGCGCTCGGTGATGACGCTGATGGACAATACCTTGCTGACATCGCTCCAACACTTTTACTAGATGGTATGTATAAATACATAGGTACTTTACATCACAAAGTTGTTCGCTCTTTTTCGTTACATAAAAAAATATTTATTGAATCGGTTTTGAATAATTTGTTTAAGAAAACAATATACATTAATACCTATTCGTAATAAGAATGACAACATTTCAAAGCATTGGCCAACTGAGTAATTGCACAATAAAAAACTGAGATATATTTTATTAATTATAAATATTTGCGATCGTAAATGAGTTATTACGATTATTTTAAAGTTCATTTTCGTTGCTCTAACTGAATTAATAGGTTTCTTCTACAGCACTATAATATTTGCGTATGACGCTACCTAACCGCTTATTGGATAAATTGATAATACGCTGTAAGGAAGTTTGTATTTGTGCGAACGCTCGATGGCCGATACTATAATGGGCGAAGCCGGTGCATATATATATGGTAGCAAGAAAAATCTATTAATCATTACTTGGTAGCATGTACACCGGCTTCACCCTAATAAAATGTTTTAATTATAATTTTTATGATGAAAAAGATTTTCCCATCTTCTTTATATCCGTGGAAAAAAAATATGAAATATAATATATAAAAAAAACCCTCGACCAGTTCTTTTTTGTATAGAATAGATGGTACATGATGGTAAGTGGTCACCGCCGCCCATGGACACCTGCAACACCTTGGGCTTGCGGGTGTGCTCCGACCTTGCAGAATCCTGTTCATAGCTCTATATTGTAGGTTATTTCTATATTTTAGGTTGCACTGTAAAAGGGGCGCATACACCGACGTACGCAGCGGTGCTGGACTCACGAGGGCAATGCCGCCTCGGTTTAGGGGACATGGCTCTACATAACCACATAACTACAGATTTAGTAAGTGTAGAAGGTGAAGATGTGTAGATGGCTCAAATAGAAACAATGAATACTAATAAATTTTCTCTTAGCAAGTTGATTGTACAGTAAGACAGCCGAAATGAGCTGGCATGTGTTTATATAGCTTTGGTTAGGGCGACCCCACGGGTGGAGAGTCTAGATACATATTTTCTATAAACATACTTATAATAAGAACTAAAATATATGTGTTTTATCAAATAAAAATACTACAGGAAATCTAGTTGATAGAAAAAACTAAAAAAATAATATAATTCTTCGAAGACTGTGAAGCATGTGAAGATAGGTAAATATTTGCAAACTATCAATGCAACTGAGATCCTGCAAAAATAGCATTCCTAATCTGTGAAAAGTACCCGTACATACAGGATGTAATCGAACCATTCCCGAAGCCCAAAACCATGGATTCTGCTCATGATCCTGAGTTATTTGACATATAATGTTACGTATTTATTGTAGAAATATTTTCTTGAGCATTGTATTTAGCAAATTATATGTATGAAAGATTTGGTAAAAACAAAATTATATTTTTTTTTTTGCAAAAAAGCATCTGTATAATTTCATGTCATGGTACTCAGAAACCAATCAAGTCGCGTATTTGATCCGACCATTGCCTTGGAGATCGCCTGGACGGCACTTGCCCTCTACTTTGTTGACGACGAGTTTCTCAACTCGGGTCATTCTCCTTTATCCATATGGCCAAAGTAGGAGAAAATCATTTGAAAATATGTAGATGGTACATACTCGTATGTACCACGAAATGCAGAATTACATTTACAACAACTTATATAGTGGTTAATTAAAAATCACATTATATCTTGATATCGAATTTCCATCCTTGCCTACTTCTGACATCCTGCACCAAGAAGCTATATAGTAAACTTTTATTCCTTTTCCATTTTTGTACGTATATAAACGCAATAAGCATTATTGTATTTGACATTCAGATGAATTTACCTATTCACTTATATGCAGGTCAACAAACACATTAATGTACTGGAAAAGGCACCGCTGGTAATTTTGGACGGGAACGTCCCACAGTCGACAATGGACCATGTGTTGCAGTTATGCCACGACATGAAAAAACCAGGTAAATCATACAACTATCTAGAGCTTAACGTAGTAATAAAGTAAACCATTTATATCAGCCTGTGTCTCCTCCACGGAGTATATAAAGTCTCCTCACTTTTGCATATCATAGGGATATATGCAAGAATCACGATTCGCATACAAACATGCCGTAAGGTACCTCTGGATCCACTAGTTCCATGGTACTATTTCTAACAATTGGAACAATTAGAACAATAATAATTTGAATGTACGAAAGCTGTTTATAGTCACACTAGTTCTACGGTTCAAAAGAAACTTAATTCTATTTTAACAATAATAAAAATTTGATCACAGGGAAGTAATTACTTACAGACCAATTACAAATTAGAATAAAAAAATGCAAATATTTGAATAACTATGCGACATATTTCTCCAACGGTTAGTTGCATTTGAGCGTTTTGAATATAAATTAATGTAACAAATAATCCCACCCCTAAAACTCTAATTATAATTACATGAACAGTCTGTCTGTCATGTCTGTGCGGGACTAGTTTTCGTCTTAACTTGGTGGGCGCCGGTAGGCTGTTCGTGATAATGAGACTCTTTCTGATTGCTATGATCTGTCTACCACAAGGCAGTATACTATCCCCTTTAATGTTTTCTGTTTCTATTAACCTCTTCACCACTCACCTCAAATGCTCTTACCATTTGTACGCAGATGACTTATAATTATATGCTCAGGCCAATGTTGATAATTTAAATGAATCGATTGACAAATTAAACTGTAACCTCCGTCATATTTCCGATTGCTCTAGTAGGTTTGGAGTTGCCGTCAACCCAACTAAATGCCAGTCAATTATTTTAAGCAGTTCTCGTAAGATAGCCGAATTAGATCTAACTTTTGTTACGCCAGTTCGCTTTAAAAATATACCTATTCATTATTGTTCTCAGGTTACAAATTTAGGATTAATCGTTGACAGTTCGCTGACCTGAGCTCCCATATCAATGAAGCGTGTCGAAAGGTTACCTACTCACTACGATCCCTATATGGTTTTAAATATTTTCTTCCGACCGACACTAAGACTCACTAGTGCAGTCACTTTTGCTTCCGATAATTGATTACGCTGATGTTTGTTACTCTTTTGTCAACCAAAATCTCTTTAACAACTTGGATCGTCTTATCAACAACTGTATTCGTTTCATTTTCGGATTACCTAAATATGATCATATATCCTCATATCATTATCAGCTTAAATGGCTGCCCATCCGACAACGCAGATGTATAAGAATTCTTTGCACACTTTTTTCTATCTTATACGATCCACGTTCCCCTGAATACCTGAAATGTAGGTTTCAGTTTCAGAGACTCTCGTGACCATTATCTTCATTCCGCTGAAAACCACACACTCTATGTCTCTTCTCATCGCACCGGTTTCGTGACTAATTCCTTCGCTGCTCAGGCAGTAAGACTCTGGAATTCGCTCCCCACTGACATAAGGAAGGCTAGTAATAAAAACAGCCTCAAGAGGAAGCTTTGGGGATACACCTCCGTAATTCACAGAGTTAATGGTATTTTTTTCCTTTCTTCTCTATATTTATATTGTATATATGTATTATAATTATTATATTTATATTATCTTATTCATATGTATGGTCTATATATTTAATATCTATTTTTTAGTAACTATATTTATATATTTTATCGTATAAGTTTATTATCAATGTATTATTATATTTTTATTGTTATTTATACTTAGAGATGAATTAAGCTTTACTATTTGAGTTCTTTTGCACCCGCTTAAGTTTTTCACATTTAACCACTGGTCGACTGGTAGAGAATGCCTTAAGGCATTAAGTCCGCATCATAAGTGCATAGAGTAAATAAATAAACAGTGATTCAGGATCAATGTTCCTTCCCACCCAAGTCTGTATTTAATAGTACACTCGATAAAAATGCTATTGTGTTGTTGCGGGAGTAGGTGGTAAAGATAAACAGCACAACATCGACATGAGACTATCGCATGTATAAACGGATGGAATAGTCAGCCCGTGACCATGGTTGGTGCAACCCAACCGAATCGTCGAGAAAAATAAATAAAGTAAACATTCGCGTTAATGCCCATTAAAATAGATAAATATAAACAGATGGATCCTATGGGTCGTATAGCACATCAGCTACTCAAGGTTGTATGTATGGTGAAGGTAATCTCTTTTCGGGGAATTCCAACCATTATGTAATTAGAATGTACTGTAATAAAGTTAAATTTATTTCACAGAGTAGTAGTAGAGAATACGTCTTGCCATAGACGGTATTACGGAGTATGCAAATGAAATGCAAATGAATGTATGTATGTTCCCTACTCTACAACGGTTGGTTCTATAAAAAAATGTATAGAACCTTTTTTGTGGGAAACTTTTCTATCTATAATTTTTGTAACAACCTCAATTGACCTCTAAGCTATAGAACGCAAATCAATATCTTGAATACTTTGAATATCTTAATACGCACACACGATGTCAATGTCGATTTTTGATTTTGATTAGTACTATCACTAAGGTGTATGCCAAAATCTAGCTAAATGGGATTTTTTGTCTAAAATGACTGGGCTATATATCTATGTTTCAAAACGCACATTAAAAAGTAATATTCCTGGGTTATAACATCGGTGTGAGCATCGGTCATCAACTCATCACATCAGTCATAGTGTTCTTTAGAATTCTTAGGTCCGGTGCACTATTGATCAAGAAAATATGACACATACTGTCAAGAGTTCAAGACAGTATGTGTCATATTTTCAGAGAGAGTGATCACTCATTCATTTCATCACTCGCGAACTGAGTTCAGTTATTAAATAAAAGTTAAAAGGAAAACTAGTAGATAAAATAAGAAAACATGGCTGTAGCTAAAATATATTTTATTTGATATAAATAAATCAGTACGTTTAGTGCTCATTGATAAAATGCTGTATTTTCTAACATGAAACAAACTTAATTAAACGGACTTGATTACACAAACGTTTTTAGAATCACAAGTATCTCTCTAAAGTTAAGAACTTAATGATATAAAATAATAATAACACTGTATTTTGCAATATCTATAACGAACTAATATTACAAGTAATTGTAGTTGTAGACGGTACGATGTTTTCATTGCTAGGGTTTTTTAGGATTACGTCTGGCCTCAATGTGATGTACGTTGACATAATGTGACCATCGTAACATATTCGTGAACTAGTGCGTGGCTATAAATTAATACAATTAATTACGTAATAAATCGTAAAATTGTATTAAACATTAACGCCAGTTAACATCTCTTATAGCCCAGATGTGGCCGGCCATATTGTCCCAATACATGTTTAATATGAACACTATTCTTGAAAATATTTGTTAGAGATTAATAATTATTTTTTATAAAATTTGATTACAACTACAGATTGTACGACACATATCGTGAGATACAATTGTTGTTAAAGCATATTCGTAATATTAACTTAAAATTTCGTTACAAACAGTAAATATACCTTAAGTCATTGGCTATAAAAAAACATGCTAAATTAGTGCAACTCTCAAAATTTTTTCCACTTTCTAATACTTATATTTAACGCTAGAACTACAAACGAATACGATTATCAACTCTATCATTCCGTATGAATTCTCACATAATCTTAAAAAAAAAATTTACTTGAAAATACATAAAAATAAACTACATTAAATGTAGGCCATCAAATGGACGGATGGACGGATCGTCAATTAAAAACGAGATTCAAATTAAGTAACCGTTTATAAACACCTACAATACAATTTTCGTAATAACGATGATGAGATTCAATTATTTCTCTCGTAACACGTACACTTTTAGTTCATTTATATTAATCGATAGAAAATGACGGCGGTACATATCGTCTTTCTGTAAAATGCAATGATGATGCGGACAGCTTTTACACTAGCCATGCCAAAAAACTACATTTGGGACAATCGCAAACACTGTTTAAAACGTCCGTAATCCATTCTTTAAAGTTTTGATTGGTGAATGCAACTAGCATTTCACACTTTTCAATGATCATTGACAAAAAAAGCCGTATAAAGCCGTATTCCTTTTAATCCAATGATGTATCCGTATACCTTTTATCGATTAAGTGTAAAGGCTCAGTTATCGTGATAGTCCATTTGCACATTATGAGGAGCCACAGATGCGTCACAAACGTGTTGTCGCCGCACGCAACAGGCTGGATGCTCAAGGTCGACCTACTTCAAAAGTAACAAGTATTGCATATCAAAATAAAAGCATGACATTCATTTTGTCGCTCGTCATTTAAGACTACGTTCCAAAACGTACGATATGCGCTCTAATTATCCAAATATGGTCCAAAATATAATTATCCAAATATCCAATATCCAAATCTAATTATCCTATATATCCAAAAACATGTCTTTATAACACAAAAATATATTTTTTTATAGATAGGAGATGGTGGACGAGCAAACAGACCACCTGGTGGTAAGTGGATACAGTAAATATTAACTCAATATAGCGCAACTGCGTCCGCGTTGTAAATGATGGCCCAAAACCTCGTGATTACAATGGTTAGACCTACAATGGTCCAGTGGGCCGTTATAGGTTATAGGCCGTTATAAGTTGATGAACAGTCTGATTAACGTTATATGAAGTATGTATTTGGGGCGAAATTATTTAGTAGTCAAAAGACTATTTAAACAAGAATGAAGTTGAATTATTTTCTCTAGTGTTGCGCGCCCAGCTGACACGCGACAACACGTTCCACAAAGAACCTATCGCGTGCCGTGACATTTACAGCGTTACTGCAATAGCGACGCAATATTGTCAATGATAGTTTAAAACCAGCAAAATCTATACATATAATAAAATCGGAACAAAGCCCGTATATTTAATATTGTTTGAAAAAGGTCCTTACAGTGTTAAGTACGAGTGATACAGAGCGCAAAACAACAATTTATGGAATTATTATCTGTCTGACCGCGCATCGCGCAAAAATCGTTTTACGGATTTTAATAAAACTTTGCGTCAACATTTTGGGATATCGAGATCAATTATAGAGTTCCCATGGGATTCATCATCAAAGCCACGCGAAGTCGCGGGAACTGTTAGTAAAAATACAAATGCCGAAAAGACACCCAAAAAAATGGTACTAGCGCCAAACAAACCACTCAAAAATATACTCGTTACTTATATTGAATTTAATGCAAAATTATCAATGCCGAGTGATTGTTGTGGGGGAGCGATGCTGCATCTCAAGCCCACTTGGGCACGTCTGATTGGCCGAATTTCTTGTGTGTAACGAGGCCTGTGTAAGACCGCTGTAAATTTGATTAACGTAATTCGGAAGTGAGTGAAAGTTTCCAGAGTATGTTTTTCTCCCTTCCCTTCGCATCACATCCAATCCACTCCCATTCCACCTCTTCCCGTTCCCTTTACCCAGTGAGTGCGAGATGAGGTCGTTTGAGATGCAACCACTCACAGGCCTTTGTTAGCGTGGAGCGCGGCAAGCGGCAGTGCAGCGGCGCGACGAGCGGTGACATTAGTCTATAGGTTTATATGGAAGTGGCGCACTATGGAAAATGTAGAACAAAGGCAGATCAAAAATGCTTTTTAGCAATTTCCGGAACTAACCACGATATCCAAAGACATATTATTCCTTCGTTTAATAGACGTTGGAAAGAAGCGAGGCGTACAAAAGATGTATTTTTAAGTAAGAATAGTAGTTGGCTGGGTTCTGAATATTCCGTAACCATACCGATTCCGGAGAACGAAATAACCGACTCTTCATCTTCAACTTCTACTGGGAAACGAGGAAGACCATGTGTAGCGTATGGAGACTCTTCCGAATCCAGCAAAAAAAGAAAAATTCTGCATTACTTAATGAATACGGATTCGAGCATATTTACCATGCATATCTCCAGGGATTGCGTTAAATTGGAGAAGGCACTAAGGCAAAACTTGTGGAAGGTATAGTGATTGCTGATGCCTCCAAAAAAACCTTAATCTCGGATCTTTTAAGTGACAAAAATCAGGTAAAAATGTTAACGACCCAAGAAGCTTTGAGTGTTTTCATCGACTTGGATTTAACAAAAGCACAAACAATATTTGTACCTGAGGAATTTAACGAATGAACGAAATTGTTTTATATTGCCACCGTATTACAAAATACAAGAAATGAAAGAAACCTGCTACCCACCATCTTCAACAATAGAAATCACTAATACATATGCGAAAGTGTTGAATATTCAAGATTTTTTGGATCATACTGCAGCTAGAATGTAGCCATATATGGCGTGTACAAGGCTTAATTGAAACATTTACTTTTATTCATTAAATGGAGATGTGATATCTGGTCAAAGTCAGTATCACCAAAAACTCCCAGAGGAGTCAGAACCCATTTCAGACGCAAATACCTATTAAGTTAGTTGATGAGGTAACAGGCCCTGTTATTTGGCAAAATCCAGTTGCATCATCTGTCCGTTTGTGCAGGCCTTTCTCAATCGAATTTTGTAAAGAGACTCCAGAGAAAACTAAAACTGTTGTGGATGAATAGAGCCAAATAAATTCTTTGAGCCCTTCGGTAATCAATGAGAAAGGTGAGGGAGTTCAAGTAAAGCATGAACTTTTTCTAACAATGATAGATGGTAAAGTTGCTCAAGTTTTAACGGATACGCCTTCAAGTTCCACGTGTACAATATGTCGAGCTACTCCAAGGCAAACGAATGATTTGACCAAAGTGACTGCTAGGCCAGAAAATGAAAATGCTTATCAATACGGACTGTCGACATTACATGCGTGGATTCGTTGTATGGAAATGATATTACATATTTCATACAACCTTTCTTTCCGAACATGGTCAGCTACGAGCGAAGAAAAGATTAAAACAAGAAAAGAAAAACTTAGTACAAATACGTTTTCGTGAAGTAGTAGTCGTGATTACTCATAGGCAAACCACGACAGGGAACCGGTAAAATCAATGATGGTAATACTGCCAGAAGATTTTTTTTATAATGCAAGCTGCTCTGCTGAAATTACAGGAGTGGATGTAGTGCTGATAAAACGACTGTATGTAATTCTGCAAGCCTTCTCATCGGGTATTATGCTAAATAATCAAAAATTTGGGAGTTATGCTTTGGAAACTGCAAGAATTTATGTAAGTAACTATGATTGGTACTACATGCCATCTTCAGTTCACAAAATATTAATACACGGAGTGTTATAAAACATTTACGTTTTAACATATTTAAATTAAAATATATGTATTTAAAGCATAATATATTCATTTATACTTGTGCAAAATTTCAAGAGTTTATCTTTAGAAACAAAAAAGTTATTGATTTTTGATCCGAAACAGACCGAAATTTTCCATAGTGCGCCGCTGCGCTGACACTTGCCGCTCTCCACACTAATAAGAACCTCATGCAGTTCTGATCCGTTTCCCTCATCCAATAGTTCCGTCGTTAGGGAAGTGGGATGAGGCTATACGGGATTGTATAATGATACTCCCTATTCCCTCTTCCGCCCCAATCTTTGTCTCCTAAGATAAGCAACGCGTACATATATTCATCATTTCTGATTGATTTTAGCATGTATTACAGATGTCTATGGACCACAGACTACAAACTTCTTTCTATGAAAAAAATAATAAGACTATGTTGATGACGAGATACCATCAGAAATTATCGCGTCATTACTAGTTCGCCAGTTTTGAACTATCATTGACTATAGTAAGAATTGACTGTTGACTGAGTAAGAACACCTACATATAAACATAATACATGTTTTATACTTGTTTTAAAGCTGTTTTAGTCCTATTTATCTTCACAAATAATCGAACTTAATCTAATATCTACCTAGATCATCGAGTGAGGTGTTAATACATCTGCATCATAAAAGCCTTAAAATGGCAATATAGTTATTTCATAAAGTACAAATTCTACTATTATAAGTATGTAATCTACTTTCACACACACTTGGAATTTGAAAAACAAATTTTCCTTTGTTTAAGGCACATAAAATTTGCACTTAGTACATAGCAATTACAATACAGGTGTAATGGAACATACCTGTATTGTTTAGAATTAATCTCGTAAACTAAATATTATCATAAATTCGTAAGTGATGTTAAAAATATAAGGAATGTGTCATTACTTAGTTGGTATTAAATATAATTTAATGTGTTCTCAGAGCAGAGCTTGAAATTGATTTAAAATTTACCGATACTTTTGAGGTTGAATCTATTTTTATTTTGTGTTGCGTTCGAACAATAAAATCATAAAAGAAATTTCATATAACTATCTAACCAGTAAATTCCGAGAGCGAGATGATATGAAAATGCCGTTCTACAGCTTGTCTTCACGTCCCTGACTACGGCCGCACGGAGACTTAAAAATTTGATATATTTGTCTTGTTGTTAGTCTGTGACCATTTCAATTTTATCAGATTCATGGGCGTAGCCACGGTAGGGCAGGTTGGGGCGCTTGTCCCCCTCCCCGGCATAGGGAAGAATAAATAACAGATTTTCTGCATTACATTACCTCTATTTAACTGACTATACGCCCTTGGACAGATTGAAGATATCTTCAGATACATCTCTGAATTTCCATTAAGGTGAAATACACAATTTTCCCTCACGTGTAACGTGTTATCACGCATTTAAAGACAAGCTATTCAACAGATATTTGGATTTCAATTCCTCATTATTATGTTCGTTACTTATTTTAACTGTTAACTGTATGAACGTAACTAATGAACATTATTTAAATTCTGCTCTGAAAAAAATAAAACCAGTCTATTAAATAAATAAACCAGTATTCAAGCCCCATAGTTGGTGGCATTTAGCATGGCAATAGTGAGCATACACACCTCCCTATTAATGTACTCGTGTTTACGATAGCGACACTTGCCAATGTCCGTAATGACCGTATCATGGTAGCAGTCACGGGGAACATTGGCAAGTGGCGCTATCGTAAATATGAGTACATTAGTAAAATAGCTATCGCCAGCGTATCGTGGCGTATCAGCACATTACGGGGAACATTGGCAAGTGTTGCTATTGTATTAGTATGGGGTAAAAGTCGATGCAATGATCGATATTGCCATGCTAAATGAGACGGAGTATATTTCCCAATAGATTCAGATTTATTAGAATGTTATTTCCAAATATACTTCTTAGGCTTTATTCCCACCAAAACCGTACGTCACGGCAGCGCACTATGGGAAATCATGTCAAAAATTATTTTGGTGAAATATATCGTACGAATATAATTTCAAATGTTTTGAGTAGCTTAAATCCTACTCTTTCAGAATCTGTGGCATATTATTTCATTTTAGATTATTGTTTCAACGTTCAAAAATGATGATCCACCAGACAAGTTTTTCGAAATGTTTAACAAACACGCGTTTGACTCTTTACCTGGAGAAGTTTTCAAACTTACACTTAAGTTCTATATACCATTCGAAAAGGCATATTCTAAGGTTTCGAAATCAATTATATTTTTTGTTTAGTCACTTATAGAACATATTTGATATTGACGTATTTGAACATGGTCGAATTTTACCCAACGTTCAATTTCCGTGAAGGGTTTCGTTGTTATCGGTGATTGCCGATGTTAAGATAAAAACTTAAAATCATAGAACAGTCATTGAAAAACAAGGGCAAGGCAACATTTTCTGCTACGTTTTTGCAATAGTGGTCGAAATTGTACATTTTGAGCATGCTGGAAAAAATATCGAAAATTCCAATGTTATCATCATCCTAACATTTTATTACATTATAATTCACTATATTTATTGCATATTAGAAGAAAAATACCGTTTATTATTATTTATTAATATTAACAATGCATTAAGTGGCATAAAGCTGATGCGTATATATCACTGCACTTGTTTTAAATAGTTGTTATTTGCATATGTAATAGATAAGATGAGGCCCTGGCGTATATGTGAATTTATGTTTTGCGGCTAACAGTAGGTAGACATTTTATTTTGATAGGAAACATTGTTGGTTTTCGATATCTCCATTTTAGTGGTTACTTGTTACGATGGGAACTCTGGCTTCCAGCGTGTGCAAAAGTACTGCACTCGTTACAGTATATAGTATATAAGTAAATGCTCAAACTGGATACAATAATAAGTAAAAATTAAATAGTTGCCTGTGACTTGTTACACAGCCTACGTTCTCAGAAAAACATGAGCGAGTTTAGAGGTGTTCTAGAATTGTATTGTGTTCGGTTTTAATTGATCATGAGAATAATTTATCATCTATTATAGATTTTCTCTGTCAGAATTTTAATATTTCTGAAGATGACTTATCGGCTCCGACATAGAGTATTAAAAAAACTTATTGTAACAATTCAGAATGAGATGGAATAAGGCTGGAAGGATAAAGGCAAAGTTTTTCAAAGATAACTCATCTTGGCTAGACGGAGAATTTGTGTGTGTCTTTGATAGAACTCAGCAACCTTCGTCTTCAACTGGTAAACGTGGGAGACCATACAAAGATTACGAAGAATCATCTGAGCGAAATAAGAAAAGGAAAAATACAACTTTATTCCGGGAAGCGGGTTTAGACAAAATTTACAACACTTACATACAAGGATTACGTTCCATTGGACGAAGTGATGAAGCGACAATAGTGGAATTTGTACGTACAGTAGCAGATGATGACAAGAGCGGTATTCTTAACAAAATTACTCAGGATACACTACCGATAACACCGTATTCGGCTGATAAAGCTTTAAGTATTTTAAGGATTTGAATTTAACAAAACTTCAATACTAATACTTGGTACATGTATTGAAGGAAACCAATTGCACATTATTGCCTTCTTACAGTAAAGTTCAAGAAGCGAAGACACATTGTTATCCTCCGAAATCAAGTGTTCAAATCACCAATATACATGCAGTTATTAAAGTCCAAGATCTGTTACACCATACTATTGCCCACATATTGAACATCAAACAAGTTTATAAACCTGGTTGCAGACAACTTACCTTACTTTGTAAGTGGGGTTGTTATGGTTCATCTGGCCAGTCCGAATACAAACAGGTACTTCCTGAAGAAAGTAATTTAATATCCGACGCTAATATTTTCATTGTTTCTTTGGTGCCAATCAGGCTCATTAATAATGAAAATAACAACATAATATGACAAAATCCAGGGCCGTCTTCGGTGAGATATTGTCGACCCATTTTAATAACATTCACTAAGGAAACATCCGAAGTAACTAGGCAAGTGGTACAGGAAATAGAAAAATAAAATCGAAATTAACGCCATCATTGAAAAATAAAAATGGCCAAAGCGTTGAAATTAAACACGACCTATTTTTAACGATGATTGATGGAAAAGTGGCACAGATATTGACAGAAACGTCTTCCAGTACTGTGTGCACCATATGTGGAGCCACACCGAGACAAATGAATAACTTGGATCTTGTGACAGCCAAACTCGAAAATAAAGATACCTTTAGATTTGGTTTATCTACACTTCATGCGGGGATAACGTTTATGGAAGTAATACTTCACATTTCTTATAACTTAGAGTTCGAAAAATGGGCAGCAACTACAAATGTACATAAAGAGATGAGAGCAAATAAAAAGAAATATGTACAAGATCGCTTCCGCAACGAATTGGGTCTGATAATGGGCAAACCTCGTCAAGTGAGCGGAAATAGTAACGATAGTAATACCGCTCGTCAATTTTTTTTCAACACTAGTTGTACAGATGATATAACAGGGGTTGATGAAGAATTAATTCAGAGATTCTATATTATCCTCCAAGTTCTGTCATCAGGCAGAAAAAATAATCCATTCAAGTTTGGCACTTATGCTATTGAAACTGCAAGATATTATGTGTATCAAAGTATAATTGGAATTACGTGCCGGCATCCGTACACAAGGTACTAATTCATGGGGAAAACGTCATTAGACACTATGCAATGTTAGTCAATTATCAGAAGAGGCGCAAGAGTCACGAAATAAAGATTCACGAATAAGCTATTTCGCCGACACCATGCAAGAAAATGTTCAATAATAACAACAAATGAAGACAATACTTTATTATATACGTCCGACGCTTATATTTCAAGTATTCGGGAGCAACTTCCAAGAAATCAACAAGAATTAGAAGAAGACGCTCTCCAACTAATAGACGACGTTAATTAACAAAATTGTAGGATTTTATTTAATATTAATAATTATCGACATTAATTAATTGTATAAATTTTACATTTTCGTAGTTAACCTTTTTATCTTATCATTGAATATTATATTTTTAACATCATTTATACGAAATTACACTTTAAAATTTTTATGTATTTATTTTTAAATAATAATAAATAGAGAGTAATATTGAATCTTGTATGTTCTTCATCATTTGAAAGAGTATATCTCTAACTACGTGTATGCCAATTTCAACCATATATCTAAAGAAACTAAAAACTTATAGATTTATGACATGAAACCGACCGAATTTTCCCATAGTGCAGCGGCGCGTTATGTCAAGTAGCTCATGTTTTTACAAAGTCATACAAATTTAAACCGTGTACGTTTGTTTTTCATATACAGCAATGGTGCAACAAGTTTTCGTCGTAATTAAAGTCAAAACTGTTTAAAACACATTTTGTTAATGTCCAGTCACGTCGAGGTCACGACGCAGGTCAGGAGTCCCTCAGTAAATCGATAGTAGGTTTACTGGTGGACTTTTTGGAAGCACACGAAAAATGCAATCTCACGCTTTTATTAGATTATCACAAAAAATGTGCACAAACGGCTCTTCGAAAAAAATGGCTCTTTGAAATTTAATAAACTATCACTATTAAACCACAAAACCCATAATACATATTTTTTACATTAATCAAAAAAACTTAACCATCACTTATCGAGTTCCCGTCAAAAAGTCCAACCGTGTACATTAGAGATAAGTTCACTGTTAAGATAAACAACTTACTTAACGCACCACGCCGCAGTCATGATGGGGTTGGTGGGAATTGGGTCTTAGTCGTCATAGCAACATTTCGAAATTCCTATTTGAAGAATAGAGTTAAACTATCCTGGGACATAGTACTAGTGTTGTAAAAACGGACGTGGAGCGCACGACGTTCGAGCGCTGAGTGACTGCAAATGAACCTTAACACTTCAATGTTAAAAGCTAGCGATCATTATAGTCCAAATCTACATCTGTGCAAATAAAGACTTAAAAACTTTCCAAAAGCGGGTTGGTCAAGGTGAAAGTAATGTAATAAGAAAGGTTGTGATTTACATATTCCATCCAACCTGACGCTGTTGGACCTGCTCTTGTAACTGCCTCAGTGGGTGTCCAGGCTGTGTGTGCTCCATGAGGGCAACCAGGTTCTTGGCCTCCATGCGCAACTGGTACAGCTTGCGGGACTCCAGGTACAGGAGGATTGCTGCTATAGCTGCAATCGAAAACAATGAAGCTTTAAGCTCAGTTTTGTTTTTCGAAGCAATGAGAGTTTTTAGGCGCTGCTTTTGGCACTGTTATGATTTATTGGTCCACTAATGTGGGTAGCTGTTTAGTTATGTTTTAAATTGTTTTGTAAAATAACTTTTACTTCGTTGAACTTATAGCTATAAATTAATGATTAGAAGAAGCTTGAATTGATATTTTAGACCATGCAATGAATTATTATCCATTGATAATAAATGTGACATCTTATTTCTTTTAATGAAATTCATTTGAAATTTATATATTGTAATGTTCCGTAATAATTTTAAATTTATTTTGCACGCCAATTCTGATAAATGTGACGAACTGTTGTATTTGATTACCATCTGTGAGTACACATTGCAAATAAATGTTTTGATTTGATGAAATATAATCAATTTTATAATTTAATAGCAGTGCCCGCGACTTCGTAAGTGTATAGAAGGATTCATTTATATGTAAATGAATAGTTAACCATTTTTGTACCAAAAGAAATTATTAATTACATAATAAAATACTATAGTATAAAAAATAAGTCGTAAAACAAAAGCTCATTAGTTTGACGCAAGGAATTTAGTCCCAAAAGCCAGTATCTTCCCAATAACTGTGTATATCACAATAGGATTACGAATGTACTATCAATCAATGTACTATGTCTCTTTACTGCTGGATATAGGCCTCTCTCAAGGGCCTCAAGACCTCTCATTCATACATAAAAAAAAAGTATAAAATGATATAAATATATTTATATTCCACTTACCAAATAACATTAAAGCAATCACAGCAAAGGCATACGACCAAGACAGGACATTAAACGAGGGGTAAAGAAGCCAGTCGCGACGGTAACAGTTGCCTCCGAAAACAGCAACAGCCAAGAATAAAAATACACCTGAAACAGAATACAAAGAAGAGAACTGTGAAGATATTCTAATGGACTACCGATTTAGCACACCCATACCAATAAGTTCAAAATGTAAACGAATTTTAAAGTATTAATTTATTTCCATAAAAGAAACTTTGCGTAAGTACATAAAAACTTATATTAAAATGCAGTGTTGTCCAGAGTGGGTACCACCTACCAGGGATTCGCATTCGAAACAAGAAAGCAGTAGTATCCATAAGTGCATTTGGGCGGCATTCAATGAAAATAAGGGGTACTACTGCTTAGAGGTCTCATGTATGCATAAAAAATTTGTTTAAAAAAACAGTTATACAATCGTTTCTACAACTTAAAATCAGTGTTTTTATATTTTTCATACGAAATACATTTTACATAGAATTAATAAGATACATTCTGTTTTCTTAGGTTTGTAACCAGCCCCTTTTTCCATCTATTTGGACATAGGCCTTAGGCACAAGATCTTGTGCATGAGGCATTTAAAACTCATTTTCATAAATTGTGGTTTAAATTTATTGTAGTTTCCAGAATAAGAAGTCTAAACCTGCGCTGTATATAATTATGAAAATATAACAGATTTTGAAAGGCAACCACTAGTTAGCATATTGCTTTATTCACTTATAGATTTCCAGATGTTGAGTAACTTTTCTCCTGCATAGGGAGGGGGTGATAGATAAAATACCTAAGTTGATTTAAACAATATCTTGAATATGATACAAATTAATAAAATGATAATATTGCTTGTAAGAGACACAAAACAGCAAATAAGATATTTGATGACTTACTGGATAATGCTACCATAACAAAGGAAATAGATACATAAATCCACTCAAATCGTAACACAGCACGCAAGGGCCAACGGCAAATCACACAGGCCAGTAGGACCTGAGCAGTCAGAGACAGCATGAGGCCCAGTGTGACAAATGCCTGCACCGACATTAACCAGCCGGGCAGTAACCATTCTCTAATCACATAGAACTCCTGTAAATAAACAGTTATATTTCTTATTTGTAAAGTGAATAATAAATCACACTACTTAAATATGCAAATGAATAGAAAAATGATAAACGTGCGACATCAGTCCCATTGGGAAATGTGGGCACTCCTTCACATGTGCTGTGCTGTTCGAAAAAAATATTTTTCTTTTTTTTTATGGGACAATTTTATGTTTCAATCGTGTAAAAACTTAGAACAGTATATTTATATTTTTTTTTTATGGGAGTTTTAGGGGTCGCCACCAGCTATGAAAATGTAGGCAAAAAATACAAGAAGTTAGGAATTAAACTGTAAGAGCCACACCGCACTAGCGGTTAACCGTCAGCGGCTGACCGTTGCGGCAGGTCGCAAATCTATTTTTATATGAAATCGAAAGATTCCTACGCACTTTGCGACGGTTAGCCGCCAACCGCTCCGGTTGGACAGAGGACGCGGCTGGCCGTCCGGTTGCCGCCACCGCATGCCTCTACGCACTGTTGCGGCCAGCCGTCCGCCAGTCGACGGCTAGCTGTGCCTGCTTGTATACGTATTCTCTACGTATACAAAGTTGTTATCACAATGGATTTAGATTTCGATACGTAAAAATTTATTTTGGAAAACTAGAGAACGTCCGGCCATTTGGAATACCAAATCAAAAGATTATGCCGAGAGACAGAATCGATTAGATGCAAGATGTGATATGATAAGGGTTATTCGAAATGCTCAACAGAGTTCATATTACAATAACCATTAATATCATTATCCAAATGCTCATTGGGATCACAGGCAATCACCATATAATGAATATACTGAATATATAAAGTAAAGAATATACTGAGGTGCGATGGGCCGCAATGGCAAAAATAGCAGCGGTCTGCCGCAACGGCCAGCCGCCTAGCGGTTAGCCGGAAGTACTGCGGTCCGCCGCAACGGCCAGCCGCTGACGGTTAACCGGTAGTGCGGTGTGGCCCTTGTGGCCCTAAGTATTTATTAAATCCATTTTTTTACAAAAATGTAATTGAACACAAGATTAAAGTACGAAACATTTAAAAATAATATGTAATAAAATCATTCAAGATGGCGTCAAAGTGGACTTTTTTAGTCAGGAAATTTTCGTCAATAATCTTTAACCGTCAAGAGTAAATATTGCTTCTACTCCTCATTGGTGGTGTGAAGACGATTGTACTCTTCGATGAGCACTACTTCTCTCTCTGGTATATCATTAACAACTTTCATAGAATGTACAAGTGTTACATTTGTTGTAATCATCATCAGGATATAGTATTTAAGCACTTTTACGTATATTTTTACACAGGAATCAATAATAATTTGGTAGGGGGGGGAGTGCACGCAGCAATCCAACAGCCGCTGGGCGCGCTCGAGTGGCCCCATTACCCCTCTCTCACAGAAGACTACCTTGAAATATACTGCTTTTCCCACTTTATCGTATTTCCCTAATGTACGTACATGTTTCTATGTGTTTCGGTAGTGAGTGAGATGTGCCAGAGCCCATTCCCATGCTATCCCTCCCCATTTTCCCAACTCTTTCTCCAAATCCATTCCTATATCTCCAAAGGTAGGCAGCTCATCCAGGGTCATTCCAACGTTTGTCATTTTGGACTAATGTTGGCATCGTGTGTATCGTGGATGTCTATGGGCGATAGTACCCATTTACCATAAGGTGGACTGTATGCATGTCTGCCGCCTTCATCCATAAAAAAAAATTGTCGATTATGTTTCCTGCCTTGTTTTCGTTGTGATGGCGATGTAGATGGTCCTGGCAATGGAGAACCCGACCGACTAAAGCCTTCACTATTGTCTTAAAAGGTTGAAGACAATGACATTAACACACTTTTCAGTGAAATATTTTGTTTTCTAATTCTCGCCTTTTGCGTCCTCTTGTAACTTCATAGATTCTTTGTTTTTAAGTTCTCTGCATAGCTGGGCATAAGAGTATAAGACCGTTAATCGTTAACGAACTTAACTTTTCGTGTAACGGATTAACTTTTAAGTTAATTTTTAAAAATGTTAACGGACTCTTTAACTTCCGTTAAAGTTCTATGAGTCCGTTAATCGTTAAAGTTCTATGAGTCCGTTAATCGTTAAAGTTCGCCGCGAAAAACATGTTCTTACTTGTTCGGTCGTGTGCGCGTAGGCGGCTTAGGTTCCGTCGGAGTCGCGCAGGCGCGGGCGGTTGATGCAAGGGCGCGAAAGAATGAATGAGAACGGACGAAATTATTTGTTTACCGTTCATTACGTTAGTGTTCTGTTTTCGCCCGGTGAAAATACAGTGACCTTTTTTTAAATGTTATTGTTCGAGTATTAAGTTCACGTTAATTGCTACTTTTTGATAGTGGAAGTTACTTGATTGTTTTAACTCTGTATACCTATTGTGAACAGAGTAAGTATTTTAACTACATCAGGGAATCGCAGTCTACAAGTGATGAAAATCCGTGGCCGCATTTAAGCGATTACTTTAATTATGTAACCAGATCGGGAGATCAAATAATGTTCGATTGTAAAATATGTTTGCCTAGAAAATCGACAATTAAAGCTCACACTTCCAGTCTTAATAACTTAAAACAACACATGCGGAGAGCACATATATATATATAATACTATATATACCTTCCAGTGCTGCAGTTGAGCGACTTTTTTCCATGGGTAAAGATATTTTAACCCCAAAACGATCATCGCTGTCAGATGAAAAATTCAATATGTTAATGTTCATGAAGGGAAATATGCATCTCATATCAGACAATGATGAATAATGAATGTTACGGGTTTTTATTTTCAGCAAGATTATCAATTTTGATCACCCTTATAATAATTATATTATATCCCATTAATTATTTAATCAACCTAAATATGTATTATGTCAGATACCATTATGCTTCGCTATCTGACTTGAGATTCATATTTCTCTTGTTGGTTTTAATAAATAAATAAATAATAAACAAGCAAGATTTATATCCTGTTTTTTTTTCTGTATCTTTCATGTTTTCCATGTCCTACCTAAACATCTCATTTCACATATACAACAACATAAGTTGTAATATTACTATTACGAGTTAATTATTAACTTTAACTTCTGTTAAATCATCCGTAAAATAACGCTTTAACGTTTAATGAAGTTAACTTTTTTATTAACGGACTAACGATTAACGAAGTTAACTATTTGATTAACGATGCCAAGCTATGGCTCTCTGTCTATACCGCCTATCTGACCTGGGCGTCTTTTTTCTCTCTGGGCAAGTAAAAACACTCGGTCTTCCTCGATAGTAATCATTTCTAGTGCATTGACGTGAGCAATATCAAAAAGACATTCTAAACTTTTCTTAAATTTTTCTTCCTTATTTTTATCACAGCCCAACTTTCGCTTTATTACCTTTGTGTTTCTTTAAATTTTGCCACTCAGTAAAACATTAAAGTATTTTTGCTATTACGTTTTTTTAGTCTGGTAGGAATACTTGTCTTATCCCATATTTGCAGAATATCGCTGTTCTCTGCATAATTTTATAAAAAAAAACTCTCTCTTTAATATCTGGTAATCTTGATTGAGACTGTGAGCTGTCCATTTCCAGTTCTAATTACATTTTCTTTGGTAAACGCCATTATATGCTACGATCATAAATTCAGTTTAAGAACAAAAACCATGTTATTACTATATTAGTCACACTATATTTGTGACACTAAGATGTTTAAACATGCTTCCTATATATTCTAAATAGACCACTGCCGAGCCAGGAAAGGGGTGTGTTCAACCTATCTGTAGCTTATTTAGCATGCAGTGACATGTTTGATTTGAAGCATTACAATCACATTGCTTTAAATGGCATGAATTTTCGAAATTTTGATCAATGTTAGCGACCAGTAAAATTTAAATCAAAAATAAAATAATACATATATGTATATTTTTTTGGCTATAAGCAGAATACAAAACTATGCCCCGATAAAAAAAAGCACCCATGGAGTTTTAGAAATAAATTTGGAAAAAGAGTTGAGAAAATGGGGAAAAGAAAATACAATGGGACAAGTTTTCCTTATCCCATTACACCTCCCAATCTTCCTTGGAGCAATGGGGTGGAATGAGGAATCAAAAGTATAATATTATCAATTACACAATAAAATATTTCTGTAGTGGCAAAATATATCAAAACAATTGTACTGATACAGTGGTTATTTTTAGTACATTCAAAAGGCAGGATATGATATCTAAAATAATTCATTTATATCTGCTATTTGATAAGCCATGCCATTTTGGACAGTCCACAAACTCCAAAAAATACTTAAAACTTTGATAACGCTACATTTTATTGATTATATGTTGAATATGAATTGCTAATACAAAATTGAAATAGCCTTATGAAATAGAGCATCAAAATAGTGTCTGCATTAGGAAAAAATAAACTTTGTATTTATTTTACTATTATAATATGTACCTATTGAATATATCAATACAAGGCTAAGAATAAGTTATAACTCAAGATATATAACATTTTAAATAAGAAGTTATATGTTGTATCACTTTGGATTTACGACAAAGAGAGATCTTGATATTCAAAGCAAAACACAAACATTATCCTTTTAAACTGTGTCCTGGAAAAACAGTTAATATTGACTTGTCTGCTTATTCCCACCATGCAAGGGTATTGTCTCCATTTTATTTCTAATTGAAGTCAGAATTACCAAAGGTTTAATCATTGGGAGAATTATTAGACATTCCACCATCAGCCTGCTTCCACTGTTAGGGATTACATAGAGGTAATAAGTTTCACTACCACATTTGATATAACACAAAATGATATATAAATATGGACCAATTGAGCATTCAAACATTATTTGCAGCTTATTATCAACTTATTCAAAAGCTGCTATATGACGGAAAACGCAAATACAACAATGTAGAACAAACAATACAGTTAGAGCAGCAAATAAAAGTCATAATAACCTGTTAATCATTCAAATGTTCCATTTGTCTATACTTTAAGTACCTAATCTATTAATTATCACCATTCTCTATCAATACCTACTTTATATCAAAAAATGAATACATTATTTAATAACGCAAAGCTTTGACTTACTTGGCTGAAAATGTAGTGACAGCCATGAAACAGCTTGTCAAATTGGTATGCAGGGAATCTGAAGCGATCAAAACAGTACTCCCACAAACCCATATGCTTGAAAGACGAGTACATTTCTGGATAGGACTCTATCCAGTAGGGTCCGGCAAAGGACAGTAAGAGGAATAAGCCCGCAACATACGTGATACTAGCTCCAATCAGAGTGGCATCTGAAAAATTCGTTTTTATTATATGTGTATACAGTATAAAGTACATAATATGAATAATACACACAACTTAATGCTAAAATTTATTATGTATCAACATTTAGATTGAATATATTCACAGGATTTGAATAAATAATGGGCGTGCCCATTTTTACTTACTGGAAGCCTTAGGATATTCGTTGTCGGCGGCAGTCATTCTGATACCTATTTATATCTGTATGGTTTATATCAGAATATTTTTATATATGTTGATACGATTTATTGAAATTCAAGAAGAGCAGGTATTTACTATCATTAAACAACTCTGCAAGCTCTTTTGAACTGTTAGTTTTATTTGACAATTGACATTTGATTTCAGTGTTTCCGCACTTTCCTCTGATCATGTATTTAGGGGAGCAATTATAGCTGTAGGTACCAAAAATGACGTTTGATTTATAAATAAATATAATGTGATATCGTAAGTAATAAAATTTATAAAAATCCATCTACTCACAATTTCAAAAATGTTTCATTTTACCATTATAGAAATAAAGTTCTAATATCTAAACGACCACAATTATCACCTACAGAAATAATGTATGATGATATTGATATTTATATTGATATTTTCGGTTTTAATGTAATATTTGGTTTTTGAAGTATAACAAAGATACCTACATTTTTAAATGTAGCCAAATTTGTAACTAGTTAAATTGTCTTTATTTCTCTCAACGTTTACATAAAAGATTTTTGAGTGATCCCCTGACCCTCAGACTAGTTTAAAAATCTGTATCTTGAAAGTATCTTGCCCCGCTTACACATATTTAAAGTAATAAAAATAGACATTTGGAATTTATTACAAGCATAAACATAATAATATCGATAAGCACACTAATAATAATTAAATAACGAAAAATACTAACAAATTTTTATGTGTATGTGTTTATGTTATTTTTTCAATTTAATTTGTTTAAGTGCCTTAGTGTTTGTCCTATAAAATTTGACCACAAACTATAAGATCACCCGACTACTGTACAAAACGGCAATTGTGTTTACACGGCAACCCTATCAAACGTTTGCTTTTTAAAGTTTCGTTCATTCGTTTGTGGTTTATAGTTTCTTTTATAGGTGTTTTAAAAAAATGTTTTAGAACCAACGTATTATAAACTTTATGGCGGGAAGTCGAAAAGTGAATAACATTTAATATTTAACAATAATATGTATATGTCTCAATATTGTAAACGAAACCATATCGCTATGAACAAATGGTGTGACCGTCATCTATTATTACTTTATTAGATTTAGGTACAAATCGGCTCAAACAGGAATTGTTTTTATTTGATTTATTATAAAAATTGTGAATTGTGCGTTTTGTGGTTTAATGATGAAAGTTCATTAGACTTTAAAATGTTTTTGTTTAAAATTTAATTTAATTTTAATTGTCTTTAAAATTTAAAATGTTTGTCATAATCAAATTATAGCATAGAACTGTTTTTCGTATGCTTCCAAGGAGTCCTCTTCCGTCCAGTAAACCTACTATTACTTTATTGAGGTACTCGACTTCTAAGAAGTTGATCAATAAGTTTCTGGAATCGGATACTTTACAATAAATTATAGGAATGCATTCTATTTCATTAGAATCTCAAATTCAGTAGTAGCCAGTGCCAAAAGAATTAAAAAAAAACTGTCCTCAATATTTTTTTTCGTTGTTTACAATTGGCGGGAATTTTATTAGTGTCAGTGTGCAAAATGGAGAAAATCGAAGTTCGTGCGATTATTAAATATTACTGCCTGAATTTTTTATTGTAGGGGAACCCGGGGTGGAACGGGGTAGCTAAGCTTTGGTCACAATTTGTGAGAGTTTGAATGAAACAACACCATTATTTGGCAATTTGTAGGTTTATTTACTTCTTTCTCTACAAGGAAATTAAAGCTAAACTTATCTAAATTAATGATCACTTTGAAAAAATATTGTTTGAAAAATAAAGGGAAATTTCCCATTCTGCCCCACCCCCCGGGGTACAATGGGAAATGAACCCGGGGCACGATGGGGTACTAATTATTGGCATAGTTCACAGATGAGAACACTGTCATCGTCGTCACTATCTAGACCAGCACACGCCAAATGTGCCCATTTTTTACAAATGCTACAAGACCACTAGCCTTCATTGGACTTGGAGTATAAATCATGGCAATACAAGCAGATCGCGTCTTCATCTTCCGAGCTTTCTTCAGATTCAGTTCCGAATCTTTTTTGTTTCTTTCTTCTTGTTTCTTCTTTGTTTTTGTTTAAAATTTTCTACGTCTTCTGAGTGTTCTTCAGGTTTAGTTCTGATTCTTTTTTGTTTCTTTGGCTTAGCTTTCATTCCTTCAGGTATGTCTTCTTTACCTTTTAACGTCAGTCTTGTTTATTTTTTTCTACTTTCGCTTTATTGATATTTTGTGTCTTTTTAATAGATTCTTCTAATTCAGTCTTGGAAGGTGAAGCGGTCAGGATTTCCGTTTTTCCACCCTTTCTTGTAACTCTTTTCATTCCAGCTTTCACTTTTGGCAACGGGATTAGCAATGTAGACCAGGACAGGACTGTCGGCTGGTTTTTCTTATATATGAACGCACCATCTGCAGATGAAATAAAAATGCGTATTTATATGAGAAGTACAAATATTTAAGGGGCGGAACGGGGTATACCCCATTGTGCCCCACCCATTGTGCCCCGACGCACCGTTCACGTAAACACGAGTGTTATGACCGGTTATATTTATTGGACTTGAGTTATCACTAGACGTTTAGTTAGTCAAAAGTATGTTTAAACAAACATGTAATGTTAATATCCGAACAAAGAATAGTGTATAGTGTAATTACCTTGGTATTGCATAGCAAAATTAAAATTTGCAAGCTTTTTCGTCGACCTTCGATAAAATCCAAACTAAGCGCACTCTCACACTGACAGCGGTCACTCCGTATAGCGCAGCACAGCGGACCGAACGTTGTGCGCGATGGTCACGCATCTCTGTCGCCTGTAGCGAGCACAACGCCTCTTTCCCGTTCCGCCCCGGTACCCCGTTCTACCCCGGGTTCCCCTACTATACGAAATGCGTTTTAGAAATTTTTCGCACAAGTGTGCATATTTCGGAACGCAGCCACTGCAGTGACTGACGTGTCTGTCAAAACCTAGTCTGTAATGACCACCTATACGTGAATATATCTTCAATAATTACACATATATGTAGTCACTACAGTATTTTATTTTACCACTAATTGCCGACTCCAAACACAATAAGAAGAATTGCGGTCTACTTTGGGAGACAATGGTCTGTCTTATTCTACAGTAGCATGCTGGTGCGCGGAATTTAAACGCGGTAGAAGTCTGTAACGACGAGACTCGTTCTGGGCGCCCAATAACCGCTTCTACTGAAGACCTTAAAAAAAATTGAAGAAATTGTTAAGACAGATGGACGTGTGACTGACTATTCATCATTTAGCTGAGAATAGGAAGCTTTCGTTCAGGACAATTCAGTTCATTTTCTCATACCTTAAAATAAAAAGGTGACCGCGCGTTGGGTTCCTTGAATGTTAACAGACGCACAAAAAAAAACAAGAGGAGACATTTCAAAGCAAAATTTGGCAATTATTTACCGAGACCTATAATAATCTTATCGACTATGTTTCGTGACCGTTGATGAAACATGGGTTCACCATTTTGACCTGGAGACGAAGAACCAAAGTAAGGTGTGGAAAAGATCATCCTCCCCGCCAGCCAATAGATTCAGTTTCTGCGTCCGTTGGCAAGATAATGGCCTCAGTCTTCTGGCATGCGGAAGGTATCATTATGATCGATTATTTAACTAAAGGACAGACAATAGCTGGAGAGTATTATGCAACATTGATCAAAAAACTGTGTGGAAATAAAAAATAAATGACGTGGAAAATTGCATGCCAGAGTGATTTTTTTATCATGACAATGCACCTGTGCATCGCTCTGATATTGTAGGCGCTGCCATCCGAACAGCTGGGTTTCAATTGATGCAACATCCGCCATATTCTCCGGACCTAACTCCTAGTGATTTTCACCTTTTTACCAATTTGAAAAAACATTTGAGTGGTATAAAATTTTACAGATATGAGGTCATGTGCACTGTAGTCTTTTTTTTCCCAAGGGAATCGAGCAACTTTCAAAACATTATTAAAGGTGTATTACATTAGAAGGTGATTACGTCGAAAAATAAATACAATTTAGATATACGTTTCCTAAAGTTTCAATACTTTTCCAAATATATATTTATCAACCTAGTACAGCTATACTCTAAGTGTGTTCCGCGGAACCCTAGGGTTCCGTGATACCTCTGTCGGGGTTCCGCAAGAATTTAGAAATAAAAAAATCAAAACACCTCTCTCTGGTCGCTCCGCGGCTGTGCGGACTCCGCGGCCGCGCGGAGACAAAACGCTATGAATGTTATTTATTTATTTATTTGTATTTGTATAAGCTTGTGTTACATTAGCTGGTACAATATCTCATAAGTTTGGTCTCAACAATTTTATACTTGTACAACGCGTTCGCTCTAAGTTTGCCGGTCTGTGGAATGCGCGTACCCTCCCCCACGTGACAACAAAACTTATAATGTGTCATAGTTTTACCCAAATATCTAACGTACACAATTTTTATTGTTACAATTAAATAAAAAATTTCGAACGTCATACACTCATACCTATCGCCAGCGGCAAACTTAAAACGAGCGGGTAGTATACTTGTAAGCGCTCAGTCTCTTTGATAAAAGCCGCCTCTGAATTAGACGCTATAGTTGTCAACTAGCGACTTTCGTCTCTAACTTCAAAGGATAAAGTCGATATTGTTTACAACGCTATTTTTAAATTTCTGTTTTTATTTTTGCTTTTTGTTTATCAAAGGTGCCGACTCGAGTATTTTCGAGAATATTTGAGATCGAGTCTAGGACTAAGTATAAAAGCGGCGATCGCGCGTTGGCGTCGTCAGTTGATGATTAGCGTTCGGAGCGATAAGTTACTACCTACTTACAAGCTCGCTAGCGAGAAACTAGTGTTCATTGTTTTACTGCCTGCTGTATTCTGTTGTCTCAGTTTTATACATTTCTTCCCTGTAGGTTCTAAATTTAGTCTCTTATACGCAGTAACGATTGTGCATTATTTAAACCCCACTATCCTGACTTGTAACATTATAAATAAAGAAGAATGGAACGTTGGCTTAAAGGTGTTAAACGTGTTCCAACAACATCTTCTAATGACGCTGAATGTTCAAAAGCAATGCGCGCGGAGAATTTAGCAATCACCGATCCAGAAGATGATGCCACGAGTGCCACGACGTCAAGCTCGACGGTTTCAAAGACGAAAAAAAGGAAGTATGATGAATCTTATATCAGTTTCGGATTTGTTGATTCCAACGGCTCACCTCTCTGCATGCTCTGTAGTAAACTGCTTCCTAATAGTTCCATGGCACCTGCCAAATTGCGTCGACATTTAGAAACCGTACACCCCGAGACTAAAGACAAGAATAAAGAATTTTTTGTTCGCAAAAAAGATCAGTTATTAGAAAGTCAAAAAAATATGATGCATGTAACACAAACTACCAACGAAAAGGCCACGGAGGCATCATACTTAGTTAGCTATCGCATTGCACAAGCAGGTGAAGCGCACACTATCGCTGACAAATTAATAAAACCATGTGTATTAGACATAACAAAATGTATGCTTGATGAAAAATCTGCAAAGCATCTTTCTACTGTTCCGCTATCAAACGATACTGTTTCACGACGAATCCATGATCTGGCAAGCTACGTCAAACAAGAACTAGTTACACGTCTACAAAATACACGATTCGCTTTGCAAATGGACGAGTCGACTGATGTCGCTGGTTTGGCTATCCTGCTGGTTATTGTGAGATATCCATATAAAAGTTCTTTTGAAGAAGACATGCTTATGTGTTCATCGCTGCTTACAAACACTACCGGGGAAGAAATTTTTAATAAAATAAATATATTTTTTGAAGAACATAATCTCAGTTGGAACAATTGCATTGACATTTGTACAGATGGGGCCAAGGCGATGACAGGTAAAACAGCAGGAGCAGTGTCACGAATGAAAAATAAAGCGCCTAATTGTAGTTCCAGTCATTGTATTCTGCATAGACAAGCACTTGCGATGAAGCAAATGCCGTCTAATCTAAAATTAGTTATGGATGAAGCGGTAAAAATAATTAATTTTATCAAATCACGACCACTACAATCCCGATTGTTCTCATTATTGTGTGAAGATTATGGCAGCAAACATAAAACACTGCTGCTCCATACAGAAGTGCGATGGCTGTCTCGGGGAAAAACTTTAACAAGGCTATTTGAACTTAGAGCCGAGTTACAAATGTTTCTTTCAGCAGATACTTCTTTTAATTTGAAGGACCGTTTGTATGATAAAACTTGGTTGTTCCGATTGTCTTTTATGGCGGATATCTTTCAAAAACTTAACGAATTAAATTTATCGTTGCAAGGTAAACAGACAACAGTGTTTCAGGCCTATAATAAAATAACTGCTTTTAAAAGAAAATTAGATTTTTGGATCATTTGCATTGGTAAGAAAGAAATAGAAAGTTTTACGTTACTCAGTGAGTTTGTTAGCGAAAACGACTCAGAAATGTTTGAAGATAATGTGTTTGAAGAATTGGTCCAATATCTCAGTTCGATGCGCGCATCTTTTGAAAAGTATTTTCCCGAAGAACACAATACAAAAATTAAAGTGAACTCCTGGATTCATAATCCTTTTTTACCCAACTTGGAAAAGCCTGAAAACATGTCAAATGAGATATATGAATCTCTTTTAGAAATGTCATCAGACACAAGTATGGAGTCATTGTTCAAAACGACGCCTCTTAATGATTTTTGGTGCAGAATCCAAGATGAATATGCAATGCTTGGCCAAATGGCTCTGGATATTCTTCTCCCGTTCCCAACTACATATTTGTGCGAAACAGGATTCTCTACCTACGCAGCCACGAAAACAAAATATCGCAATAGACTGGACGCCGAAGCTGATATGAGACTCCAACTTTCTTCCATCAAACCTGATATCAAGCAATTGATGAAAAATAAAAAACAGTTTCATACCTCCCACTAGTTAGATTTTTTCTTTTTTAATGTTTTCTATTATTGTCCTTACCAAGTGGTGAAGTAAATAATAATTAGTAACTGATACATTGTACTTTTATTATGCTGATTAATATAGAATACACTTATAAAAATAATTGTTTTATTGTAGGGTTCCATCAAGTATTTTGCTTCCCAAAAGGGTTCCGTCATTTAAAAAGTTTGAGAACCACTGACCTAGTAGATCTAATTTCTTTCTGCATTCATTAACTTCAAACAACTTATAAAATATGAAGTATAAGTTCATTTTTTCTGTTAATATTGTTAATCAGATCAGAGTTTTTGTTTGCCACTCTTTTCTTATATTGCGTTTCATTTACACAAACTCTCCATCTTTTACTGTTTTCCGTACAGGCTACTAAGCGAACCTTAAAACTATATATTTAGGTTCATGATTCTAGTTTATTGATCTGAAAAGTATAACATTGTAGCCTGTGATTCCACATAAATAAACAAGAATCCATCCTAGGTTAACTTCAACAAGATTATTATTTCGCTGTTAGAAAGATTCTATAATACGTCCTGAATATAGTATATGTTCCATCGGCTAACCTCGTCAAACCGAACTTTACCGAATGTAATGTGTAATCAACGTATGACGCACATACGATTGTCTGGCGCGTTCGAAGCCACAACGAATAAGACGTTGAGGGGAAAATAAATCAATTTCCATAGGTCGAGTGAATAGGTACATCATTGGAATCTCGAGTTGTGTTGTACTGTAAGAGCATAGTAAAAGATGACTATTAATACAGTAGATACAATTTAATTAATAAAAATGAACATGTGGACAGGACAAGGAGATTCTTAGATTATATCTATTCGTAATATTTAAAAATACTAAAATAAAACTTATAATTAAAAATGGACGGAATAAAATTAGGTACATTAATCCATTATTCATAGTTCATTATTTTGATCTAAGCTAAGTAATTAAGTAAAAGTAATATATAATATTCTAAAAATGTCGTGCATTTGTCATTTCTGTTGCAAACAAAGCTAGTGTAATATAAAACTTAAAAAAACTAAATAATTAAGTGTTTTTAAATATCTACATCAATAGCCTGACCATAAAAATACTATAAATTATTGCAATTTTTGTAGAACTTTAAACTTCACACTTGTTCATAACAACATTGCCTTCAAATGTTCTTCTGATATCTATGCAAATGATATGTTCATTGTTACCTCAGTATTCCCCAGTTTATATTTCTCTGATTAGGCTATAAGATACACAGGTAATAAAGTATAATACCACAGTATAATAATTATTATATAACAATACTTGTATGTAGTCAGTATGATAAAAAATATTGATAAAGTTATAAATTGAATCCAAAACTGTTACACTCTAAAGTACATTAAGTTTTTTATTTGTTGTACATGAGACATAAAACTTCACCAATAAGATAATCTATACAGTATGTACAAAATTTAAACAAAAGGCACTGGAATGTTTGAAGGTGATCGTAATAAACATTCTTGTCCAAGCTGAATTAAGGACATTGTTAATTAAACCCATTTGTGCAGTTCTGAATTTGACATTACGCTTTAGACTCATATCCCATTTCAAAATGCGACTGTGACTCTTTCAATTTGTTACTCTTTTTTCTTTGTATGTTGGCCTCGGTAAGGAATAAAGCTGCAGTTACTACACACGCAACTGCGCCAACCACCCCTAGGCCAAAAGACCACCCTGTAAAAATACACATTTGTTTTAATGAGATAAAAAAAATATTAAATATTCCAAAAAAATTATCACATCTATATACCTATGTATATAATTTTAAATATTTTTTACTTATATAATCTTTAATGCACAAAGATACTATGTACAAAAGATGGACTTAAACACATTCTCTACCAATTAACCTTTGGTTAAACAGAAATATGAGAATTTTAATAAGATGAAAACTCAATAACAAAACTGGAAAGGTCTCTGACCTATTCAAAAGTCCCATATAATGCACTGAACAACAGAGTGGGTAACACTTGGAATAGATTGCCACAAGAAGTGGTGGATTCCTCAATGGTGGGGATTTTCAAATCTAGATTATACAAATTTATATGAGAGCAAGATTAATGATTACACCAGCACAATATATAGGCACATCAGCTGCTCGCCTATTATATCATAATAATGAAAAATATATATATAATATAAAAGATGTCATGTGGTCGAGATTTCAAACGTATCCAAAGATAAGATTCTAAAAGCAAACTTCAAAATAATTACAAAAGATTTATGATATCCCATGGTTAGTGAACCCTTTACTAATTATTAAACAATGTTGTATTGAGAAACATTTACCAAAATAATTATTTGGGTGGTCTGGCATCCATCCATCTGTATTGCCCAAACAAGCAAACACTATTACAGCTATGGCTCCACAAATACCTAAAAGATCATAACATACATAAATATTAATAAGAAAACACTATTTAGTTTCAAAATAATGACAGTATTTTACCTTACCTGAAACTAACATTATATAACCAATGGTTTGAATCAATTTTACAAATCTACTTTGCTCTGAGCTGCAACAGAGGAAAAATATCAAAACCAAAATTGTTGAAATGAGAACTCCAAGAAGACACAATGTGAAGAAGAACTGAGTTGCTATCATAAACCCTGCAAAAAATATAAAATTGAATAAGTTTAATTTGAAATTATTAAAATTGGTTTGCATTGAAATTGTAAATATACATTTTGGAATTTTTCTCATTTACAAGTACTTATATGTATAATTATACAAAGTGAACAATAGAATAGGTATTCATTAATTAACAAGGAGATTTTTTGTAATGTATAAAAACAAACCAGGTAGTAAATAGCCGCGAATCCTATCATATCCTGTTGTGAACGGATCATAAACCCAGCGACATCCAACAAAGAAGCGTCTTTGATATTGGTCAAGAGGATCTGGTAGGGATCTGAAACAGTGACTCCATAATCCCAACCTAAAAAATTAAAATTATACATGAACAGAGTACTACTGTATTCATATACAGTAAATATATTATGTGAGAAAAGTTAAATTCTTTTATAAATATAACTGTACTGTACCTACTTTATCAGCTGTTGAAAAACCTTTTAAATGCCCATATTGAGTATTATAATAATATTCTTAAATAAAGTTAGTCTGTTGTGTTATTTACTTTTTATCATCCAATGTATCTTTATTACTGTTTTCCATATTGTTGATGTAAAATAATTAACACAAAAATAATAATACATTTAATAAAATACCTGTCCAATCTAGCTCCCCTTATTCTATGGTCACTAACTAACCAGCTAGGCGTACCAAATGCCAATGCCACTGTCACAAGGGCAATGACAAACACACCAATGCCACAGTTACCAGCTAAGCTTCTATTCTTCATCGCCTCTAAAAACATACAAAATTAAGAAATATACCTATTTATCATTTTAAAGGCAAATTTTAAGTAATTTATAAGCAATAAAAAATCTAATACATTTTTCTGTCTTAAAATGGAATATAAAATTAAAGATTATATCAAAAGCAGTTTAAATTATATGGTTAACATAAAACTTTTAATAAGTACAAAACTACACAGGTATAAGTAGTTAGTGTCATATTGCACTAAACACAAGGTTGTGTGGTTGAGATGAATAACAAATGTGTAAAATGTTTCGTAACCACCAAGTACATGAATGGTGAAGTTACATTCAGTATGCTAAATACAACATAACATTCACCTCCAAGCACAATGCTAAAAAGTTCACACACATTACTCACTGTGGGAACTATTGAGATGTAGATATGACACATGATGTGTATTTACTTTTATTAAATTTAATGTTTATTTAATTACGTATTACATACAATACAATATTTACATCATATTAGAATACATATATTAAAATTAAATTATAAATTTCAGCACATAGGTACATAGCGTTCATTATAATTTATTGACTAAATCACTACCTACTAATGTTTATTGTGTGATCAATTTGATGAACGTTTAATTCAATATTAATTTAATTTTCAAACCAATTTATACTTATCACTATGTTAAGTTCCTAGATAATGTTGGTGGATATCTTCCAATGAAATATTCATAATAATGTTGCTACAAGTAAACAGTATGTACTATTTCAATGAAACTGTATATATAGCGTCGTTTTATTACAAACAGCAGTTGAAACAAATTGAATACTTACAGTTTAACTTCCTAACAATTTAATTTTATTGAGTTTCATCTACGAAAAATGTGACCTGAGACTTACCTTGATGCACTATGTCAGTATTTGATCAACAAAAATAAATTACTGCTTTTCTGTTTTAAAAACTTAATTAGTATTGTCTAACAATAAATTGTTAACGATGCCCGAATTTGTATGTCGAAAAACTCGAAAACAACACAACTATTTACGATTCGTACGCGTTTTACTTCGGAGTGCCATAGTTTCATTCGTTCAAGTTCGGTAGAGTTTACTTGTGACTGAATTGGGCGTTGTCTATCGTGATCTATAAAAAAAATGTGAAGGGTTTACTTCAGAACCATTTTACCACCAAAATAATGACATCGCTGTAATTAAGATTAAAGTACATTGCTTCTTAATACACAATCTTATTATAAAATAACTAACCTTTTCAGTATCCACTGCTTGACATGGACCTCCTCATGCACATCGGCTTGTGCAGAAGGATGTTTGGAGGAATGCTCTCCAATTATTTGTGCGTGTGTTTACTGAGCTACCTTGAGTAGAAACTAGGATCTTCGGAATGTGAATATTTATTTAACCAACGTACAGTACAACGTTTGTAGCGTTGGGAAAAAGCTTGATAAAATTACATACATTAAAATTAAAACATTGTAAATTAATATGATAGGAACTTCCTTTTAGCCTGGTGACATGAGTATATAAAAGAAAAAATGTTGACAAGCTACATCAAAATAAACAAAAGCAAAGTTTATAAAAAGAACACATTTAAAAGTATTAAATAAATCAAATTAGGAGCTCGACCAAAGAGGTCGGCTCTCGACGCCACAGATGTATATTTTTAAAACGCCACGCTGGCCAACCAAGTTGGCGAGTTTACTCTTATGAAAGTAGTGTAGTTCCTCAGCACTTGCAGTAGCGGCTTTATTATCCCTTATATAGTCGTCTTTTAAGACAACCACGGGAAGAGAGGGTGCTATTCTATATCCGACCGACGCCACATATACAATCTATTAATATATAATCATAATGTAGGTACATATTAATACATAATATTCGATTTAACTAAATGATTCTGTAGCAGTTATTGAAATGATAAAAAATATTCAAAGTTAAATCAGGTAGAGCACTAAACCATGAAGAAACGAAACGCATATTAGATATACAGTAATCCCCCCAACACGGTACTCTTATAACGCATTTTCATATTACGCGATTTCAATCCCCCGTATAACACGGGCATTCCCCCATATAACGCGGGGATTTCCCATATTACATTTCTGTATGTACTGTGAAATTTATGATAGTGTAATTTATTTGAAATTAACTGTTTTTTTAGTTCATATGCATAAGTTTTTTATTTAAAATGTTCTTAGTTTAGTTTGATTTTAATAAAACGTACATATTTCGTTCATAATATAGTTTTTTCTTAATATTCGATTTAAACCCCCTTTAGCGAGAAAAGTTAAACGTGAATAATTTATACGTAACGCGTTATACGGGAATACTCCTACAACACGTTTTCCTATAACGCGGAACCAATCTACCGTGTTATAGGGGGGATTACTGTATTTTTTTTTTGTACAAAAGTCTTGTAATATAACTTCTTATGCCGGCTGTACACACTCGGCGAGGCACCCCGAGAAAGGCCGAGAGGGAGTGTTACATAGTGCTCTCGTCTTGTCTCCCCTCTTTCGTCTCGTCTCGCCACATCTCGGTCGCGTGTCGGTTTTTTGCGCCCGAGTCAAAGGGTCTGATACAAGTTCAACTGATACAAGTGTGTAGATGGTGTGCTCTCGCCGTGTGTGTACAACCGGCATTACGGAGGGCGGAAGAAATAGTGGCTGCATTTGCTCCCTTTCTGTAGTGGTCGCCTGTACCGCCTTAGCTTCACGTGACACTCGCGGTACTAGCCCACCGGGGGATTCCGCTTGTGGAAAGCCCAGTGAGCCACCAGCGTAGGCAGCGGCGACGTATGACGCCCCATAGGTTGACGCACCTTCGGGTGCGATCAGGCCTTGCCATCGGGCGGCCGCGCGTGCAAAGGCGCCAACCAGCCCTCTGACGTGAGGGAGGCGCGAAACATTAGGGCGGCGAACATGGTTGTGGCCAGGCAACTCATGAACATTTACCCTATTACTAATGAGACGTGACGGATAATTCAAGAAAAGAGGGGCAAATTTAAAAACTTTGTTCTGAATTTCTTTCTAAATTCAGTTGTTACAGTTTCATACTTGTTTTTTATATAAAAGACTAACTGTTCGTTCGCGTGGTTTCCAAATACTAATTCAGAAACCTTCGCGGCCGTGCTGACAACAACTCACCAGTTTCATCGCAATTGGAATGGTATAGGAATGCATATGGGACAAACAAACATTCATTTTTATATATATATATAATATATCAAATGACTGAGAAATCTAGTTTATAGCTGTTTCATTTGCCAGAGGGGATCCCCTATGGCAGGATGAAAAGAGAAATGCCGAAGATTGTTTGGTGGAAAGGTTTGGAAGAGGCCTATGTGCAAAGAAATAGGGTGATGGTATGGTACCGTATTGTAGTAGATATATGTATTATAGCCTGACCAAGAAAATAAAAAACCTCACTATGATGCATAAAACTAATATAATAGAACTAATATTTTCTACTGACAACTAAATAGCTATGAAAAAAGCATATGTGGTGGCTCCAGAGCAAGTTATTTATTTTTCTGGTCAGGCTTTACATACCTACATTCTGTGCACTATTGTATGTCAAGGTGTATCAACACTAGAATATTCGTAAACTAAAAAGAATCGATGAATTAAAAATAATTTTGATGTTTATCTGTTTCAGTATTCTTTGAACCTACTGATCGGAGAAAAGCAGTTAAATTTCTTCGAAGTCATTGCCGCATAACATTTGCGTCGCCAAATTTATCAGAGTTAAGAGCAATGGCAGCTTTTCTACGACCGGATTTGAATTTAGCCAAGACTGATGATCTGACAGAAATTGAAGAATTGTCCATAATTTTATCAAAATATGTAAACACCTTAATTATTACAATAGGAGAAAGGGGTGTTATTATTGTTCGAAACACAGAAAAATATGAAAGTGGCTATAACAATATAAGAGGACGTCTTTATCCAGTTGAGGTTCTAGATAATATTGAAAGTGTATCTGGAGCAGGGGATTGTTTTGCTAGTGGTTTCATCTACGGTATGCTCCAAGGCTTAAATGAATCTCAATGTGTGTCCATCGGAATCAAAACTGCAAAGTCTGCATTGCTATCAAAATATGCTGTACCACCAAAATTTTGCTTAAATTATAATTTATAAGTAAAACTAAACATATATTATTATAAAAATGTAACAATAAAACACTAAGAAAATCAATCATTAACTTTAATTACTAATTATCTTAAAAATAGGCAGAAGGCACTTTAATAATACATATAAAATAGTGTCATAACATAACATTTTCTGATAATTTAGTAGTACATGTTAGAATAGCAATGGCAAAATTAAATATTGTTTCATTTGATTTCTACTAATTACCTACCTAGTAAATATGTTAAAAATGCATGTTAATTCTTGGTATAATAGTCATATCTTAATTCAATAAGAAGTCTATAATTTTCAATACACAAAACAAATACATAGTAAAATGTATAAAATATTAAAAAAGATTCAATCTTACATGTGGACGGCATAATATTTTAAATGTAATGATAATTCTTATCATATACTTGTGCACGGAGGGAATAAGTTAATAAGTTTTATTAAATATTGAGATATCACTATAAACCTGAAATCAATTTCTGAAGCTATTGAGTATTGTAAGATTTAAGGTTTTCATTGTAAATCCAAAGTGATAAAACATGCTATAAAATCTTATTTAAAATTTTATAAATGTTAGAAATTTAAAATTTTAAATTAGAAATTATTTAGAAATGTTATCTTATTTAAAATTATTTAGATTTATCAAACAATTCCTGCCGTGCACTGATACAATATGCAATTACACAAGTAATCAATGGACTTATATGTCAGTATGTCCCCCTGTGTAACCGACTTTTCTTTCTTGCATTGTGTATGAAGATGGCTCTCTGCTTTGCATATTATGAAGCCTCTTGTACTTTTGCACTCTTGCTTCAACTAAGAAAAGTATTCCGGCTGGGAAGAGGAATATTACACCTATACAACCCAATGCAAAGGCCCAGCCGAGATCATTGTGTTCCCAGTTTGGCATCCAGTCACGGCTATCACCTCTTACTCCAAAGGTAACTACTGATATGATGCCTGTGAATCCTGAAATAAGTATTATAGAAACAAATATTAACAATGCTAATTCAGTATTTTAGACATGTTTATAATTAAAAAATAGATCTATATGAATGACATGTAAAGACTTAGTTTCTCTAATGTAATTTACTAAAGCAAGATGTACCAAGGATTATTAATTAGTGATGTATTATAGACTGTGTTTAATAAAGAACTTTTTTTTAATTACCTATTTGAACATTTATTTCATTAAATGTAACATTATTTACCATAGGAACTATATTTTTTATCTGACAATTTCCAATCATAGATATTTTTTTTTTAAATGACAAGGTGATCAGTTCTGAAATTTCACAGTATTCAAGCTTTTTGCCTAGGATTAATGACTTTACAAATGGCAGCCCTGTGTATGCTTATTGTATTTTTAATGTGTAATGAAACAGTAATAGAAAAATCAGCTATACAGTTAAAACAACAGAGGTTATGTCTATGAAATATATCCACATGGTCTCTGCCACATATCCCATCAGATGCTACAAACATTGAATTAAATATTATTATATTAAATTACTGGTAAAATTAAATTATTTTCGACAAAAAATTGATATAATTCTATTAAAGAAATTGTAGTGTCTACTAAGCATAGTGTAAGATTAATCAAATAATCTAATTTCAAACAGAATTACCTCCAATCACAAGTATTGTTCCTAGAGTAACTAAAATTGTTACATATTTGTCATCATCCTTGTCTTTTACCATATAAAGATATGACAGAAACATTGAAACAAGAACACAGCACATCGTTATTGTGAAGAAAAACTGTGTAGCTATAAAGAAACCAGGTAGAAGTATATCGTGAATGATGTAGTACTCCTCTTCAAACAACCACCAGCAGCCCGTAAATACGGTGTCATACCAGTGATGAACTTCCTCAAATCCATTAAAACAGACTTCCCATAATCCTGTAACACAATTTTTAATATTATTAATCTTAGTTAACACACAAAAACACACTAAGTTCTCTTGTTATATTCAATAATAGTACCATTTATTTTATTTCAAAGAACATTATACAAACTATACTTGCCAATCTTTTCAAATTTAGGATTCTTAAGTTTCCCGTCAGTAACTAACCAGTAAGGACTTACAAATGATATAATTATAAAGAAAGATGCAAAAGCAAAGAAACCTAAAGCAAATAGTCCAGTTCTAGACTTGGAGACCATTCTAATTACCTACTTTTTGCTAAAAAATTAAATTGCTATAATATACAAAATTCAAATCCAAAGAAACGCCCTATATTTTATAATATCATGTGTCAAACCAATCGTAGTGTCAAGAACAAAAAAACTCCATATTTATCCTTTTTTTAATAATTGCAAGGGCACGCATTTATGCATTAATGCCAATGTCACGAAAAAAAGTTTAGAAAGGGAGTTTAGAAGATCAAAGATGGCTGTATTTTTCTAGAAATAATTAACTTAAATCTATATTTATCTACATGAAATTAAAATTATGAAATTATATATTATGTATATATATATATATATATAAATGAATGTTTGTTTGTCCCATATGCGAACTCCCTACCTACACCATTCATTCGATTGCAATGAAACTTTGGTGAGTTGTTGTGCGCACACCTGCGAAGGCTTCTGAATTAGTACTTGTAGACCAGGCGATCGAAGTCGCGGGCAACAGCTAGTATTAAATAATACGTAAATAAAGGTGTAACATAATTTCTAAGCAAGGAGTAAATATAATTATAAAGTGAACAAGTTGTCTAGTGAATAGTGTAACAAGTAAAATCGATATAAATAGAGAGACAGAATTATAATTTAAAATTATTAAATAGTAACACATTATCATACCGGTAACCTGTTTGGAACGCCGAAACTGTTATTTCATAAAAAAAAGTTTTATCGATAGAGAACTTATTACGCAGTACCGCACTACTCCCCAGTAGACAAAGAAACCCATCTGTGGCATTAAGTGGTCAAAGAGTAATTTTCGTACGTTTCAGAACGCAACCTTAATCAAATTCTAATTTGTATTGCATATCCATATGTAAATAATTCAATATAAAAAACACTTGTGTATGGTGATTTATTTGTAACATATTATGAGTTTACCTGAATATGATTTCACTCAGGTATTATCGTGTGGGTCTCCACCACCGGAGGACCCTTCAGTACCATGATTTTTCTACCATAAAAGTTAACAAACCAAACATATTGTGTAATTATTTAAAAATAAGCGAACATGAAGCTGAGTATATACGTCTTAAACATCCCGCAGTTAGAAATCTCGACGAAGAAAAAATAAAAAAAATAATAGTTACCCTACATGAAATAGGATGGCCTAAAGGAGTATTAGTGAAGGAACCTGCTTTACTAAGTGCACAACCAGTTACTTTGAGATTTAGATTTCAAGTTCTTATTGAATGTGGCATTGAAAAAGTAAAACCTACACATTTATCGACCTACCTATCATTAATAAAACAAAAAACAATAGGAGAATTAAAAAAAAAAAGGTGAGATATCTTCATCTGTAAATATGGAAAACAGACTAGCAAGTTTCATGACTCAATGGCCTACGTCACTGACTACATTGATTTATGGAGACATTGATGAATTTTCTTTGTATTCATTGAGATTGAAAATAATTCAACGGTATCTGGAATTGGTATTAGATCTTACAGAAGATGAATTCTATAGAGGTCTGCAAACATATCCGACCATTAAGCATCGTCCATTGCAAATGATTAATGAAACGTTGACCATATTACAGTCACAATTAATGATGCCTGTCCATAAAATAAAATCTAACCTATATTTGATTCATGTTGATCCAGAAAACTTGAAACAAATTATTTATAATTTTCAATCAGTTGGTGGCATAGATATAAAAGAAGTTATAAGAATGCATCCACGACTTGCTACAAAAAAATATTCAACTTTGCTAGAGATAAGAAAGATCCTCAAAGAATATGGTATCACTAATGAAGCACAAAGGAGATGCTTTGACATATACACCTTGGGGGCTAGCACAGTGAAGGAAAGATTAGAAAAGGCAAAAGAGATACCTGAATTTCAAGCATTCTTTAATCATCCAAGGTTTCTCAAAATGATTCACTATAAAGCTACAGCAATGAAGAGATTACTTAATTTATATGATAGAAACAAAAAGTGTTTAAGTTTAAATATACTCTCTGGTAGTTCAGCACATTATGAGAGTTTTGCAAAGGCTCCAGGTGACCGATTGGGAAAAGTAAAGGATTTAGTATTTTGTATATCACAATCTCTGGGAGATACATTTCGCTCAAGTGACATACGCAAGATGATAAAAAGGCATCCTTTTTGGATAAATGTACCAATAATACAAGTAAAATATGTATATAACAAGCTGTCTGCAGAATTTACACCAAATGATATTTATGAAAATTGTCTTATTTTGCTTTATCCATGGAGCAAAATAAAAGAGACTTTAAATCATTTTGAGCAAAGCAATAAACAGGATTTAGCTGTATTCTTCCAAGAACACCTACATTTGACTAAAATAAGTAAGTCTCAAAAATTAAGTCTTGCATTGTATATACTTGAAAAAAATCATTATTTTACTGGAAATGGGGTGTGGATTGAAGAGAAATCTAAAAATTTTATGAATCTACATAATGCACAAGACCTAAAATTGTCATCTCTACAAAATTAATAATAAATGCCTTTAGATTTTTAGCTATTCAGTGTTTTATTCAAACATTAAAATCTTACATTATTTAATGACGATATTAGACTTTTAAATGTCCTACTGCAAGGTATAGACCTCCCCTAGAATATCACTAGGGGGTTTCGGGCCACAATCCGCCAAGCGGGGCCAGTGTGGATTGGTAGTTGCGGTGGACCAATTTTTTTATACTGAAGAATGCAGAACTCCTGCCCATGCATTCAATCATGCTCGCGAGAGCGATTAATAACCTATCTATTCGCGACTCCCATTCGAGATCGTGGGTCACAGGCAGCCCACTTGGATCAGGCAAGTCTTTTATTCCCAAACTTTCAGTCGCTTGCAAAACAAGCGTCTTCACAAGGTTAATAATAAAATATACTGTTCTAAGAAACAAAAACTATTTTAAAATTGTTATAGTTAAAAATAACTGCTGTATTTGATTATGGCGCGTTAGTAAGGTCAAGTACCTATTAAATTATTAAGTAGAATACAGTTTTACTGCAGTGCAGTCAAAGAACAATAGATTTTTTTTCATATATGGCAATGGTGCAATTAGCACATTCTGCCAGTCTCAAGTTTCTTCCTAAATAATAAACAATTTCAAAGTCTTACGTAAAATAATTTAAATGATTTACGTATAAATTATTTTACGTAATGTTTTAAGTCTACATAATATTATCATTTTAATCATGTCTTTGGCATTATTCTTGTAATAATAAAAGGATCATAATAATAAGGAAATGGTTTGTGGAAAAATAATGGCTTTCCTTTTTTTAATATTAGTTCATAGTTCAAGTTGTAGAATGAACTACCAACTAAGATATTCCCATATTAATTGAATCTTCCGGGCTACTTGGCCGAGGCCAAGTGAACGCAGTCGCCACTGAAGATGTCAACCGCAGTTTTTGACGAAACGTTTGGAAGAAAGAGAAGAGATTCCAGAAGACCTCGGCCAAGTAGCCCGGAAGATTCAATTAATATCGACACCGGCCGAGAAAGCTTACACTCCACTATAAGATATTCCCGTTAACCCTGTGATATGGGGCTCTTCAAAAGAGCTGTTAACAGGTTTCTGCAAGATCGGCAAGGGTGCAGGTGTCCCCTGGTGTTGCAGGTGTCCATGCGCGGAGGCGACCACTTACCATCATTTGGCCCGACCGCTCATCTGCCATCCATTCTACATAAAAAAAAGCAAATTTCGTCCGTTTTGGGTACAGTCTAACAATTTTTTTTCGGCCGTCCTCTTATCTATGATCAATTCTTTGTCAGTCTTATGTCATTTATCATGAGATTTTGACGTTTTTCGAATCATTCGAACCCGCCTCGAACTAATTGGATTCCTATCAAAATCAAGAAAAATGGCCACTTTTCTGCCTCGTTCCTTTGGTCTTGCGGAAAAATTGCTAGTGAAAAATGGGAATAAGGTAAAAAAAATATTCATGTTATCTTTATTCTATTCGATAAAAACTTGTAATCATACCTATTGTGTTTAAGAACTAAATGATCCTAGTTTAATTTAGACAAATTTAAATTCCTAATAATGGTTTTAATATAATGCATTCATTATAGGTAGACCTTGAATACAAATAATGCGAACTATTAATAAATTTGACCTTGTCATTTCAGCTGCCTGTCGTGACCTTACGTCATCAAAGATCACTGTTAACTTATTATTTTTTCTATTTGTATATTTATTTACATTGCTTTGGTGCTTAAATTTTGCAAACCTTACGTAATTAAGTATTTAGCATTTTAAATAGGTGCTAAGTATACAATAAATTTTCATTTTTGACCTTTAATAAAATTAAAATTCTGATTATCTTTTTTAGAGACCCTTATGTAAAATTTATCATATTATGATTGGTGTGATTTAGAATAGTATTTTTCAATCATCAGAATATTGACTATGCCTTGCATTTGTAACTGTTCATCTAAGAGGTTATCATTATTTTCTCAATTAAGTATATACATGAATTGCACTTTGGACTGTTTATATTATAAACCTGCAACAGACTCATTAATTCAAGTTATTTATGGTTAAGGATTTTTCATTTAAACATGTCCTTAACTTGTAGCTTAAGGACACCTGAATTACACTTACCGTCGAGGCCCATAATTTCATCTTTGAATTCAAACATAACCTAATTTTATAAATTGATAAATATTTCATAGCCCTTAAAAATAGAAGTAGAAGACACATTGTTCATCTGTGGCAACATTTTCAAAATCTTGACTAACTTCACATCGGTGAAGAAGACTGTCTTTTGTTCAGCAGGTAGTGACAAATTTTTTAAAAGTACTTAAAAATTTTAAAATGAGATATCAACAGTTAGGCCCAAATTTGTAGTAAAATATAACATAACTAATCCCCTCTTCAGTAAAACAGTCATTTTTATTATATCTAAAACATATAAAAGGTTATTGAAAGAATTTCTGTTGAGGTGCTGATAGTGAACATTTTGTTACTAAACTTTGCCTGCCAATAGGGTTGTCACTTTACAATATCTTTGTATACATCACTATTCTATGGGGCTATGTCAGGGTTCACTAATATATATTAGTGGATATATATCATGAATTAATTATTTGATATTTATTGTCAAAACTAGAATTTTGGCAGACCCCATGCTTTTGAATTGTTATACTGATATAAATAAAAATTATGATCAATGCCACTGCCATTGATCCAACACTAAAGGTTATAATTGAATGTTCATTAAGTAGACTGATTATTAATTTCAAAGATTCTAATTTCATTATTATTTTTTGTTATGTTTTATAATAAGTATATTAATGAAAGTCAAAGTTCATTTAACAATTTTGACAGTTTAGAACCACTTACAGAATGAAATGCATAATTGGTTATTTTTGTCAATCATAGAGAAAATCGAATGAATGTATGGAAACAACATCGGATCCCTACCTAAATTTGACTACCCAAGATTATTTTTAAAAAATAATTGTAATGAGCTTTGTTACTAAGTTCAATATAGTTTAGTGAACTTTAGTGGATCACATTAATTTATTTCCTGTTGTAACACTAAAAACCATACATTTTTTACCTTGGAAATACAGGTAAGTAGCCATATTGAAATAGTTATATTGAACAGTTCTTCAAGAGAGCTGTGAATAGGATTTTGCAAGGTCGGCGGTGCGACCGCATACCCCCTGGTGTTGTAGGTGTCCATGGGTGGCGGTAACACTTACCATCACGTGGGACCGCTTGCTCGTCCGCCCACTAATCTATAAAAAAAAAGTTTATTAACAAGGTAGACCAAAAACTGCCCTTAGTTTGGATATTAAGTTGGTGACTTGGACAAAATTCAGGTGATTCAGGACAAATAAGGGGCTCGACGGTATTTGCAAACTAGCTGTGAGTTATGTTATACCTGACTTCATAGTTGTATATTCTGATATAACTGGAGCAGCACTAATGCAATGTTATTGTATACATTATTATTTATGTTACTGCTGACATCTATTCATGAAAATTGACAATAACAACTATCCTTGGTTTATTTCTATAAAATTCTAAACATCAGACTTGCATTGATGGAGGTACAAGTCTGATTTGCACTTGCAACCAAGCTGTCTTCTTCGTAGTGAAGGTTTTTTTATAAGGTTTGATACAATGGTTTAATCTATAAACTGTACCAACTGGAGGTGCCTGAAAGTCTCATTCTCATCATTCGAGACTACCTTACCAATCGCACCTTTCACTACAGAGTTGAAGGCACTCTGTTTAGTTCTCGTCCACTCAGAGCTGGCATCCCCCAGGGCTCTGTCCTAGCTCTATTCCCTCTACACCAATGATATCCCCCACTCCCTTGGAATAGAGCATCTTTGTATAGAGAGCATAGAGCCCCACAGCCCTCTTTGTGGATGACACCGCCCTCTACTCTGAGTGATTCCCTTTTCCCATAGGTGGCACTCATAGTCCTAGACCCTGTCTCTCCCCGCTACCAATATCCCTTTTCGATCAAAGTTTCCCGTGGGTTAGGAAAACCAAATATCTCGTAGTCACACTAAACCATCGACTAACCTTCCAAGAACACATACAAACTGGCTGAAACTGAGCAGCCTTTGTACTCGGTCGCCTCAACCCTCTCATAGGCGGAAAAAGTAAAATGTCGCTTAGAAATAAGCTGATTGTACAAAGCTTTTGTATGTCCCATAATGACCTTCGCTAGCGTTGTCTTTACACACGCAGCCCTTCAACGTTAAAATACTTCAAACACTCCAAAATAGATTCGTGCGTAAAGCCTTGGCTGTCCCATGGTACTCTCGTAATGTCGACCTCTACAAGGCTTGGAACTTCCCTCCATCGTCAAATACGCGAAAAGCGGAGTCTTTTGACTTTGACGACGCTACTACGACAGAGTCCCTCACCATCCCTACCCCCTAGTAGTTGCTAGTCTAACCTATGTCCCCGATAGGAATGACTCTCCCCATTACCGTTCTCATCGTCATCCTCGGCATATCTTAGACGACCCTGACGACCCAATTACTGCTGCCAATGCGGTTCTTACACTACTCTCACAGGCTACATCGTCTCCGCCGGCGCAGACGAGGACGTCACCGTGAACACACCAACCTTCAGCCAACACTTTTACTGGGTATGGGCACGCGCCTGGGCACTTCTAACCGACTCGTGATCCAGTGGTACCCTCCCAAAGCAACGCCCTAAGCCGAAGTCGGTTCCTTCCGCCGGTCCACCGGCCGGCGGGGCAGCTTTTAGGCAATGGAATGGAAAAACTTAGGTACCTAATGGATTGAAGAAAACGACTTGCGACCTGCAAAATAGCTGAAGCATAATTTTGCTAAATCATTGTTAAGTAGTACTCTATATGTACAAGTACACATTTTATTGCAGTTGCATAACATTACTTATTTTGTTGCAGTTATTGGCAGCAGCTGCAGCCAACAATCTCCCAAACAAGCAACAAGTTCGTCACTTGAATGTCCACGAGTACGTCAGCTACACACTGCTGCGTGACCATGGCATTCCTGTACCAAAATTCAATGTGGCCAAGACCAAAGATGAGGCAGTCAAGTTTGCTCAAGAACTCAATACCAAGGACATGGTACTTAAAGCACAGGTAATGCATCTCACATTTAAGTTGATGGAACTGATTCTGGAGATAAATGCTTTAACATTTTCATAGAACTAGGTGGCTGCGGACAAACTGAATATCAGAGTGAACTAAATTTGTCATACAGAAGGAAATGTCTTACACTTAGGTGAAGTCCTCTTTCAACATCTTTTATCCACGTTCTTTATAAATATAACTATTTCTTTAATTATTCACCAAAAAAGAGTACAACTACAAGTATTAAAATTATTATAAAAATATGCTTTCCAAGTTTTCACTACCTTAACAAAGGATCTTATTTAATGATATTCAAAGTAATTGTGGCTTTGTTGAAAGGTACTTGCTGGTGGAAGAGGAAGAGGCGCCTTTAAAAATGGTCTTAAAGGTGGTGTGCGAATGGTTGGCACGTAAGTATGTCTATATTAAGAAAAAAAAATCGTCTTTGTATTTGTCTAATTGTTATTGAAGCCTTAGTAAATAAGCTTTATATACTCGTAAGTTAGTGAGGCCTTGCACAGCACACGTTATGATAATTCCCCCACATATCTGAGATTGAGATAAATCATGTTTAGACTTACAAAAAATATTTTCTCTATTTAATGTTAGAGGTAGGTTTTATGGTTTCCTTCAGTTTTCAATTGGGTACTTGACTAAAAATATATTATAAAAATATACCATTCAATTAATTTAAAACACTGGAAAACAATTCGTAACATAATAAATAAAATGCAATGTCTTAAAATGACACGACTTAAAATGACTATGCAGGACCACAAGGTACTCGTATAAGAAAGATGTCCTTGTTCTACAGTATGGAAACACTAAATGAATATTCAAACTCTAATTTTCTACCTTATTTTCCAGTAAATTTCTAAAATCTTTTAATATCTTTTTCTCAAGTTGTGGAATAAACCCTAAACATAAATTTTAGGAACAATTTAGTACTTACTCTATTGTAGTTCAATGTGAGGTACCATTATAACCAAGGCGCTACCGGAAATTGAAGTAACTGTTAAAAGTTGAGGTTATGCTCTGATTACGAGATGAATACATATTAATATATAACCATCAGATTATTTATTACATAATCAGTCTTGACATTTGTTTATATCTCACGTCTCAGTAGCGCATTTTGTCAACAAATTTTAATCTAGTAGCCCCGGCCCCCATACATATTACCGTGAATAGGTATTAACGTATCAGACTGTGATCTTTCAACATAAATGTTCCCTTTTATATTAACGGTCCTTCTTTTAAGTCATGCCAACATCGGTCCAGAATGCTTTGGAAATGCTTTGGAAATTTAGGAATGAATTTGGAAAAGGGACTTTAAAATGGGAAGGGATAGACTAGAATGGGATAGAAATGGGCGCGGGCATATCGCATTCACTACCAAAACCAGTATGTACATTCAGGGAATAAGATCAAGTGTGTTTATTCCCACTAGTTCAGTTGCCCAGTTCAGTTGAAAATAAACGTTTACACAGGTTTTGCCTGTTTAATAAATATTTTAAACTATGAAACATATAAAATAAAACATATATATGAACAGCTGATGACTATAATCTGGTTTTCCTTTTAGTTATAATAATGTATATATTTTTTTATACTTAGATCAGTAGAAAACTCATACTTAGGGCTACGCTACATGTCGATGTTCGTGATTTTACAGATTTTTCAGTTTTATTTTATTGGGAATTATGATACTTTTATTATATCGGGAAGATGCATAATATACTTGAACTCTGAAGAGAAAAAAGAGAGTTGAAAACTACCACCATTTTTACTTCACTGTTCATTTCTCGTGGTGAGATCAGTGGGACAGTCCCATCAGACCACGAGGAATGAACGTACTTCTCGACGCATAATGTTCTGTATGCAAACTGTTCAATACTATTGTTTCAAAATATTTTAATTTAATATGTTAAATTAGAGAAACGCGAGACCACGTCTTTGCGAAATTTGCGAAAGGGAAACTTAATGGACACGAAGTTTTTACAGAAACAAGGGGACATGTTGCCATTTATGAGCTGCGTTTGGATGTTTCTTATAAAAGTGTCATGGTATCTGAACAAGATTATTTTCTTGTTTGAACAGAATGAAAAAGTGAAAATGAAATTCGTGAAAAAGGCATACAGGGAATATACCATATTAAAAAAACACGCCAAGTATTTGCTCTGGAAGTGTGTATTTTTGAAAAATATGTGGATTACAATTATTGATTTCACAATATCTCAGTAGCGGTCATTCCTATGAATAAAAGTATTTTTGTGGGTGGTGGGGAATAAATAAAATCTTTTTGTGGGAAATTGTGATCTATAAATTTGGTAATATACATTATTACTATAAGACGAACGATTTAAGAGATATTCGCAAAAAAACGTTTTATTTGCTTTTGACAGCCTGTATAATTTTTATTTATAATTTTGAGGAGACAACTCACGCAGCGCCCAGCGCGTACCCAGCGCACGCAGAGCGATCTTTGTAGCCGTAAAATTAAATCACCTCTAAAAGACACACTGAAGAACAAGGGAACCCATCGTGTTTACTTTCCCAAGAAAACCACTCATGGATTCTAATCAATGGACGTGGTCGCGACCCTTACCAACGAAGAGAACGATATAAGGAGGAGGAGGAGGATATTTTTTAGCAGCATGTATCCACATACTGCTTTTTGCTTTTGCGTATCCACATGCTGACGAGGAGTTTTGACATTTCATTTAGAAGGATAATATGAAAGCTAACATAAAAAATTTGGTCGATCGTAATTATTCCTATATCTATTTTGACTGGACTATGGTACCTGTGTAAAGTGGACGGTACTGGATAATGGTAAATAATAATACTGGATAATGGACGGTTGATGGTAAATCAAGGGATAGGTAGTATAGTAGTAATAAACAGTCCATAATAGCGAATCCCGGCAAAATAAAAAAAAAATGTAATAATACATTGTCTATTTGTCTGTCGACTTTCAGTCAACTGAACTAGTGGGAAATATGTCCCACTAGTTCAGTTGTCTACTGAACTGGACAACTGAACTAGTGGGGATAAACGATAAAGTGGGGAGTGACGCAGTCAATCCAGTGCGCCAAGCGGCTGTGGGATTGCAGCGTTAACCCTCACCTTCCCAGTCAGGCCAGGACCGCGCTTGACTTATACAATATTATCATGTATCGTTACAGTCCCGAACAGGCTGGCGATATCTCTGGCAAGATGCTGAAGCAGTACCTGGTAACAAAGCAGACAGGCGCCGCGGGCCGCATCTGTAACATGGTGATGGTCACCGAGCGCAAGTTCCCGCGCCGCGAGTACTACATAGCGATCATGATGGAGCGTAGCTTTAACGTGGGTATTCACCCTTCTAAAGGCCCATTTACCACAAGGGGAGTTTCTCGAACGATTCTGGCGAGAATATTATATTGTATTCGTACCAGTATTGGATTCATGCCAAAATTCATACGATTTCCGCCTGTACTGTTCACACGATGATAACAAAGATCACATGATGTTGTTAGTTGTTTATAATAGGCAAGTATAATATTCTTGACCATTTTTTCTCCTGCGCGGGTTCGAGAAAAGCCTTGTGTAAAAGAGCCGTTATTGTAAGATTTTTTCATGTGATAACGAAAGTAGGAAATCAGGCCTCCACCTGACTGGAGTCTACGCTACCTTTCCCGGTAAGCGCTTTCCACGCGAGAACTAGTCTGTGATCAGTCCTACGGTAAATGTGACCTACCCAATCCTTTGAGCCATCTTTGTTGATCCTTGTTGATGACTAAGGTTCTTCTAAGAATTTTTTCGTTTTGTATCATATCCAGAGAAGAGCAGACCGAGTGTAGTACCGTGCCTTGGAAGAGGCTAGCTGATAGTAGTAACAGTAACTTCTTTCAATCTATTCTTCATTCAGCATATTAAAACGCGCAAGCAAAGATATATGTGATATGGAATCGGACAATAGTAATCTAAGGCTCAGGTTAGGCCCTATATGGAGCCGGAGCCTACTCACATCTCTGGGCCGCCGCACCGAAATATCAATTGGACCGATTTCACTCCCTCCAGCGACTTGCTGTTCCAATTTTTTACGATCCTACTCTCACATACGGTCTAGAACCCCTCAGTATTTGGAGAGACGTTGCGTCTCTCTGCTTGTTCTACCGCCTGTATAATGGGGAATGCTCTGAAGAGTTGTTCATTATAATTCCCACCTCGGGTTTCTATAACTGCACCTCCCGTCACAGTGTCGCATACTGTTTGAGCCAAAAACCATTTTATACCGCAAACCCGCAGACTGTGGAACGATCTGCCTCGAGAGGTCTTTCCATTATGCTACAATATAGGGTTTTTCAAGAAAGCTGTCAATTGAATTTGCGGCGCACCCGCATACCTCCTGGTGTTGCAGATGTCCATGGGCGGCGATAGCCACTTACCGTCACGTGAGCCACTTGTTCGTCCACATACTATTAAAAATCACTATTAAAAAAAACAGTAATATTAGATGTGATGTCCAATCCAAGATAATCCTATCCAAGACCACCCATTCAACTAGGCAAGTGCAATTTCAGCAAGATGTCCACATATTTATTATGATATGCAGCATTATCAACGACCAATACCAAATTTTTAGGTAAGTTAGGAATCAATAGATTACATAGCCATTTTTCATAATTGTCGCTGTTCATCTCATTATGATAGTCTCCTGTTGTATTCGTATATTTATACAACAGTAAAGCCCCGGGAATAAATCCATTTTCACTGCCCGTGTCTACTATAATAAGACGCTGTCCTGTAGAAATGGCTTATTTTATACCTTTTTCTGTAGAATCAGTTCAACTTTTACCTGTTTCTATGTACATAAGTTTCATCCATATATACAATTTCTCTTCCTTCATAACGAAATCTTTTAATAAAATCAAAGAACATCAAAACTTTCCTGTTGTTGTTAGTTTTAGTGAACCTAAAACTCAACTGACGGAAGAATTTTTCCTAATGTATTCTCGCATTCTATGAAATCAATGGCTTTAATAGCTTCAGTTTACCTCAAATGAAAATTATGCACCATTGTTACAACAGAATAGTCAAAATCGTCAAGATTCAATATGATTTTGTTTCGGTCTACCTTGTTTTTGAGCTTCTGATGAATTCGAGCTGCCCATAAGGCCCATAAAAGCTCATAAGAGCTTTTATAATTTTACTGATACTTAACTGATATTTTACTTTAGGCAATAGCCTAGATGTCATCTAAATTATCAATGTATTTAGTTAGACCCGCATATTTATTTTAATATCGCAGATAAGCATGTGACTTTTATGTGATGAACATTGATACATGTGATTTATTACATTTCTTTTTTAAATTCGCTTAACGATTACTTTTAGGGCCCGGTGATAATTGCGTCGTCGCAGGGCGGCGTGAACATCGAGGACGTGGCGGCTGAGAACCCTGACGCGATCACCTACGAGCCTATCGACATCGTCACGGGCATCACCGACGAACAAATCTGCCGGGTCGTCGAAAAGGTACACAACTCACAAGGTATTCATATTTTAATACAGGATTATAGAAAAAATATCTGCTACATACCTACAAAATTAACTAGTTCTACAATGTTTTCTGTTTCAGTACTTTTTTTCATACAAAAAAATATTATATATGGGAACAAAAGTTCATTATTTTAACATCAGAATTCAATATTGAGAGGTTGCATGTGTTCCAATGACCCTGTCTCAATCTATTGTTACATGTATAATCGACAGCAGAAGTAATCGAAACTACCGTCAATTAAACGTAAAAAAATAATATAAAATACAACTCTAATTTTTAAAGTGAAAATCAGCGCAATTTATGGGTGTAATGAGTGCTCTATTAGCAGTTAATGAGTTAATATTTTTTAGTTTATAGAAGTTGGATTTTAAATATTATTTTTATTTTTAAATAAAACTATAGTCGCATGGTCAGGAAAACGTCCATTCATTAATGATTTATTGAATAAAATCATTAAAATAAGTACAAGTAGGTACCCTAAAGATTTTAATAATTAAAGTTGGTATTGAATGGTTTTGTGTGCAATTAATATGACATTGACTGCAAGTGTCATCATTTCAACATATTGTCATATTTAACATATATTTTGTCATATTTTCAAATAGATTTACCATATGATAGTCGTTATTTATTCCAAATACGTAACTTCATATTTCTTTTATTTTGTAGATTGGATTACAAGAACAGGCAAAGGAAGCCGCTGAAGTGATAAAACAAATGTACGATTTGTTTTTGAAAAAAGATGCTCTACTGATTGAGATCAATCCCTATGCTGAAGATGCCATATCAGGACAATGTAAGTATTACTTTATTAATAACAGTTTTGAAAAGAAATACTTTGAAATAATTGAATTGTTTCTGAATGATTTTAAGACTTTAAAATTACGTGGTACCAAGAATATTAACCCAATAAATTGACGGAGTATGCGACAGAGGGTGCGCGGGAGTGCGATGTCAAGGTATTTGATAAGAGTTTGTTTGATAAGAATCTTTCGGATTTATCGACATACTTATCGATAACTTATCTAAACTGTATTATTGTAAATTGAGAAGTTTAAAAAAGAAAAACGTATGATTAAATGACGTGTTTTCGAGAATTCGTTTGAAGCAAATTAACACATAGTAAATTAACACGCAGTAACAAAATAACGGTACAATAATAACAAATATCAAAAATAACAAATAACATCCATAACAATAATAACGATAACAAATAATACGCGGATGAGGTCTGTCGTAGCAGTACATCGAACAAGCTCGAACTCATCACTCGATCTCATCACTAGGAGTGAGATCGGCATCGCACGACGCATGTGGGGAGTGCAAACGGGTGAACCTCCCTCCACTGAATTATTAGCGGTAGACTCATTTAGCGTTTGGTCCAAATCACAGTTCGTCCACACACAGTAGGTCTATATTCGTGGTAAGTCCAGTAATATATAAAATGTTTTTTTAATATGTTTATTTTTATTTTCATCGGAACTGTAAAAACTATCATATTGGACTTACTGGGGATCATATAGACCTGCTGCGTCTGGACGAACTGCGATTTGGACCAAACCCTAAATGAGCCTATTGCTGATAATTCCCTCCACTCATATCTGAACTGCACTCTCGCGTCATAGGATGGTGGCGCGAATGATTTCTACAGGCAAGGAAATTATCGAATTTTGAAATTATATGTAAAAAAGTTAATGCAACCCTTGTATGTTGATTTAATAAAATACAGTGTCCAAAAAGAAAAAAACGATTAATAGAAACAAAACGATTATATGTGTATATATTTATTTATAATTTTTAATTTTATTTTATGTAGAATTATGTGTGAATAAAGTGATGATGATGCGTCGGCGACGCGAATAAATGTGTGTACACTAAGCTTGCCGCACTGCACTATGGATAAACCAGCGAACGGTTAATTAAAAATAGTCACTATTTTCGCAATTGACGGTTAATTAGTTAGTCATTTTATTACAGACGTATCGTTTAACTCAGTCCGCTCCTGAGGTATCGGCACGGTGCGGGAGGGATGTCAGTGACACACCGCGTCCCTTCAGTAGTAGGACACCGACTTCTCTGGCGTCAAGACGTGTAATTTGTACCGGCCTCTTTGTGTAAAACGCAAAAGAGATTAGTATCACAAGATGAGTCCCCCGCTTCGGAGTGAAACAAAACAAGTCGTCTATAATGTATACAACTTTTTTAAGTCAAGAAAATTAGATTCGACTTCAGATGAACATCGCGATGATATTAACTTACACAAAATCGTCGCAAAAGCAAACTGGACTATCACAAAACAAGTGTACAACGCCTAATGAATACCGGAAAAAGTGAACTAAAAACGACGCCAAAAAAGAAGAAACACGAAGAAAGAGAAGATAATATTGGACAGCTTTACTGAAAGTGTACAACACTAGGCGTTGTACACTTTTTCTGTGAAGAAGAAACGTTACCGAGTTGTTCTACACAGTAAGAAAGGAGTCCGTAAACTGAGAAAAGTTTTGAAGGAAGATGGGATTCTGGACTGTGGATATGAATACATGTGGCAATTATTGCATAGATTAGGTTTCTGGTTCAGAAAATGTCAATCAAAGGGTTTTTTTTTTAGTAGAACTGGGTAGTATTGTTCAGTGGAGATGTAAATACCTCCAAGCTATAAGAAAATGCAGATCGGAAAACAATAATATTTTATCTATACGAAACCTATGTCACAATGCCTCACACAATACAATCAAGCACTGAAAATGGTGCACTGTCTTCTATTGGTAAAGGTGACAAATACATATGATATGTATAAAGGCTATCTATCATACATGCTGGTGCCAGATCAGGATTTGTAGATGGTGCTTTAATAATTTTCAAACTTACAACTAAGGCGGAAGATTATTACGGATATATGAATTTCAACAATTTTAAAAAGTGGGTTCGTGAAAAGCTTATACCTAATTTACCATCCAATTCAGTGATCGTCATGGATAACACGAAATATCACTAATGATCTGAATACAATGCCCACTATGTGCTCATTAAAACCCAAATGCAACCGTGGTTAAATCGGCATAATATTGATACAATGAAAAAATGTGATTTGCTGGACTTGATAAAAACAAACAAAACGGAAAAAGTATTCAAAACTGAAGAAATACTGAAAGAGCAGGGTCATTACTGTGCTCTATTTACCACCCTATCATCCGGATTTAAATTCGATCGAGTTGGTATGGGGAGATATCAAGGGTGAGCTAGCACGAACAAGTATTGATTCAAATTTAACTGAAAAGAAACTAATACTTGAACAGCTGTTTTCCAATTATTCGGTGAATAAATGGCAAAAATGCGACGATCACGTGAACAAAAATGAGGACGAGTACTACAAAAATGATATGATCAACGATGATATTATGGATCAATTGATAATAAATCTACGGGACTCGGAGACTGTTGTAATGTGATGTATGTCACATCACTACTTTTATACACTCTATGCTACTGTCTAGATTATCTATGATCTTATGTCATTCACATTGGAAGTACATAATAAAAATGTATTATTATAATGTTTCTTTTATTTAACTAAATTAGAGATACAACATGGCGCAGCCGATAAAACTAAACATTGAACCGTGAATTTTATAAAGTTTCGACACAAACTTAAGTTTACAAGTTTGCAAAAAAAAATTTTTACGAAAATCAAGATCAAAATATCAAGATGGACGCCGGCAAATGTGCATCCCAAACTAAACATTGAACCGTGAATTTTATAAAGTTTCGACACAAACTTAAGTTTACAAGTTTGCAACAAAATTTTTTTACGAAAATCAAGATCAAAATATCAAGATGGACGCCGGCAAATGTGCATCCCAATTAGAAAATGTCTCGGTTAAACTGCCACCAAACTTAGATATTTCAAGAGAAAATGCAGCTTCAGAATGGAAGTTCTGGTTGTGCAGTTTTGAAGATTACTTGGTCGTTACGGGTAAAAATAAAAGCCCAGATGCGGTAAAATTATCCTTGTTGCGAAACATGATGGGGCCGGAAGCCGCTAGAGTCGTGTCAACAATCCCTATCGCTGAAACCGAGTTGACCTATGAAAATGTTGTCAGTGCAATCACTGCGCATATAAATCCTCGAACAAATATTGTTTTCGAGCGCTTCAAATTTAATGAACGCAAACAACAAGAGGGCGAACCGTTTGATGCATATATGACGGACTGCAGACATTTGATAAAATCGTGTGAATATAAAACTATGGAAACCGAACTGATGAGGGATCACATAGTTCAAACTGTCTATGACAAAGGAACACAGGAAGCCTTACTCAGAGTTGATGAGCTTACACTAGATAAGGCAATAAAATTTTGCCAGACCAAAGAGCAGGCGTCAAGACAAGTATCAGCGATGAATCCTGTGTCCATTGAAGCCGCAAGAATCAATAAGAAACCTTCTAATATATTCAAGTGCAAGAGGTGCCAAACGGAGCATGGTCCACGTTCATGTCCCGCATTTGGTAAAAAGTGTGTGAAATGTGGCTTGTTAAATCATTTTGCAGTGAGTTGCAGGGTCAGCAGTCATAAAAAAGTGCGTGAAGTAAATAAAGAGTCAAATTCTGATAGTGATTGTGAAACTGTTCACTGCAAGGAAGCTAAAAGTATAAATAGCTTAAAATCTGAGTGGTTTGAAGTTATCATTATTGAGGACACCACAATAAAATGTAAGCTTGACACGGGTGCCGATGTCAGTATAATGCCTGTTAATTTATTTAACAAAATTAATAAAAATTTAAAATTAAAGCTACTGCCAACAAATATAAAACTTGAGTCGTTTGAGGGCAGCCAGGTTAGACCGTTAGGCATGATCAGTTTGCAGTGTAAATACAGAGACAATAAATGTCTAGAGAATTTTATAATTGTTGACTGTAAATCCATGCTGCTGGGTTTGCCTGGTTGTGTCAGCCTAAAGTTGATAAAAAGGGTGCATAATGTACAGGCAACTGTACCTGATGTCAATAAAGAAAATTTTATTCAAGAAAATGTTGAAGTATTTAAGGGGATTGGCAAGGTGCCTGGTGTTTTTGAAATTCCCACCAGATGTTCTTTAGATCCAATTTGTTATCCTTCGCCTAGAATCCCACACTCCATGTTGGAGCCGTTAAGAACTGAATTAGATAGACTGGAAAAGAGAGAAGCTATTGTAAAAGTAGAGAATATAAGTAACAAAGCATGTGTAAACAGAATTGTATTAGTTGAGCGGCCAAATAAGAAAATTAGATTATGTTTGGACCCATCTGACTTGAACAAAAAAATTTCAGAATTTTACTATCATGGTTGGCCAAAGTCTTTACCAGCTGAGCTCAAAATTTATGAAAAATTTAGAGATGACATGTACATGCAGGATGGTTTATTATTTGTAGGAAATAGGCTCATAGTACCTATGTCACTGAAGATCTATGTCCTTGATATTCTACATAAAGGTCATTGTGGTATTTCCAAATGTATCTCCAAAGCTAAGCCTTTATTTTATTGGCCAAATATGCGAACTGATATACATAACTATGTACAAAAATGTAGACCGTGTGAGAAGTATAGTTCCAAAAACTATAATGAACCATTGTTACCCCATAAAATACCTAAAGAACGCTATACTAAAGTAGGCTGTGATATACTAGACTTTAATGGAAAATGCTTTTTAGTGATTATTGACTACTTCTCACACTGGATAGAGCTTTTGCCACTGAGAGACAAGTCTACTAAATCTGTAATTAGTGCCATGCAAGAAGCCTTTACTCGTTTTGGTTATCCGGTAGAGCTAATTGCTGATAATGTACCATTTTCTTCATATGAATGTAAATGCTACTTTAAATCTAAAGATATTGTTTTGTCAACCTCAACCCCAAGATACCCTAAGAGTAACGGTTTGGCAGAAAAAGCAGTGCACATCTGCAAACAGATTTTAAAAAAATGTAAAGAGGATGGCTCTGATTATAGAGAAGGTATATTGCACTATAATAACACACCACTGTCTGGTCTAGATATAACACCCTCACAGATGTTAAACAGCAGGAGGTTAAGAATATTACCCTGTAATAGTGATGTACTAAGACCTAAAGTGCAGAATGATGCATTTAATAAACTAGTTTTAAGACAATCTTTGTATAAGAATACTTTTGATAAGACAGCAAGAATGAAGGTCACAGATTATGTGCCTGGAGACAATGTAGTTTTTAGGGAAGGAAAGATGTGGAATAAAGCTAAGATCATATGTAAGTCCAAGGAGCCTCGCTCCTACATTATAATGAAACAAAATGATTGTAAGCCCTTAAGGCGCAATACATCACAAATGAAGAAATCATTTACTACAGTGAATGATAATGCTAACCTAATGATTGATGTTGATGATTACAATGAGACAGTGGATAGGAAAAACAAAACTCATGTAACTGAACAGAGTTTCCCCACAAATATTAATGTACCCTATATGACTAGAAGTGGTAGAACTGTTAAACCTAGACAAGTCCTAGATATTTAGCCGTGTTCCAATTCTAGGGAGGGAGGTGTTGTAATGTGATGTATGTCACATCACTACTTTTATACACTCTATGCTACTGTCTAGATTATCTATGATCTTATGTCATTCACATTGGAAGTACATAATAAAAATGTATTATTATAATGTTTCTTTTATTTAACTAAATTAGAGATACAACAGAGACTGATTCTAATGACAGCGAAAATGATGAAAATTCAGTCAGCGAAATGGATACTAACAATATTATTTTTTCTTGATTGTTTATTTTTCATCTATGTAATTAATGGTATAACCTGTGAATATCTAAAACAATAAAGATAAGTAAAGAAACCAAAAACAGTTTTTATGGTCATTAAATTAAATGTCTAGGTGGGGTACTCCGAAATGTATATCCCGAGAAATATCTCAATCATAATTATCCCGGTTGTAGCGCGACGATTCTGTCCCGTCATCCATCACCCCTCCCGCACCGCGCCGCTACCTCAGGAGCGGACTGAGTTAAACGGTACGTCTATAGTGTCTCAATGATTACAGACTTCTGCTTGGACGCGAAGTTCCGATTTGACGATAACGCTGAATTTAGACAGGAGAAACTGTTCGCCTTGAGAGATACGACCCAAGAGGACCCCAAAGAAATTGAAGCTGACAAGTTTAACTTGAATTACATTGCACTTGACGGTATGAATTTTTTGTATATGTTTTGTTTCGATTTTTTTTTTAATTTTTGGATATTAGAGGCCAGCCGTGACTTCGGTCAAATGGTATAACAATTTCTTAGCGAATATAACCTATGTCCATCTGTTCAACTTTCTAAAAGTAGAATAACTTTCATATAGGTCCAGCAGCCTTTGAATTTATCTCTTACATAATCTTCAGCCTCTAAGTATTGGTTTTGAGTAGAAACAATTGTCTTTGTTGCTTAAGCACTGAGTATTTATTTTGAAGGGAGCTAATTGTCGTAATTATCTCAAATATCTTAAGTACTGTTGTTGACGGTGTGGTGTGGGCCAGCTTTAGAAAAAAATAGTACCGCCACATAATTTCCCGTCAGTGGCGTAAAAAGCGACTAAGGAGTAACAAGGAACCACCACCAAAAGAGTGGACTCGCCAAGCCGCCGCCGCCCCAATCCCGTGCGTGAGGAATGTAACGCCTTAAACGACAACGTGGCGTTTTAAGTCCATACATTATTCGTGCACAAGCGAAGTCCCGTGTCCAGCAGTGGGCTGGTTACTGGTGTGTATAATGCGTTGTGTGCGGGTCGTGTTGTCAGGCAACATCGGGTGCATGGTGAACGGCGCGGGGCTAGCGATGGCGACGATGGACATCATCAAGCTGTACGGCGGCGACCCCGCCAACTTCCTCGACGTCGGGGGTGGCGCCACCGCGCAGGCCGTCTCCGTAAGTCGTTCACACGTATTTTCTGTCCTCCCTAGAAAATAGCCACAAGTGCATTTTTATAACATTCCAGAAAAATTAAATTTATTTTAATTAAGGCGCCAACTACACTAGCGAGCCTGTCGCGACGCCGCTATCAAGCATGTAAACACCGCGCTATCGTCGAGAGCGTCTGCACACGGCGGCGGTTATTGCCGTATGTAGACGCGGTCGACGATAGTCATATAGTTACTATTGTAATTAGTGATATAGGCGAGAATATCGCCGTGAGAGACTAGCTCGTGTAGTTAGCGCCTAATTTAAAATCAAGGTAGACACTTGAAGTTTTGAAGAAAACAAAAAGATTAACCATTATGTATTATCTTTGTTTATTTTTAATTTTCGTACACAATGACACTTATGCTTTCCTTAATTTTAAAAGGTTACTAATGCCTTTTCTTCTTATGAGGGCAGGTCACTTTTTACAGTTGTTTAACAAACAGACAACTGTCTGTTTAGGCAACGAGAACAATGCATATACCGTACACACTAACGGCCGGTTCACACGGAGCTATGAACAGGATCCTGCAAGTCGGCAGCGCCCTAGTGTTGCAGGTGTCCACAGGCGGCGGTGACCACTTACAATCATGTGGGCGCCTGCTCGTCTGCCAATTATACTATATAAAAAATCTGTGTCGGAACGACACATTATCGTGATGTTAAAAGTGTCTGATGCCTTATTGGCTAAATATACAGTCGGGTCCGACAAAATTGCCGTCAACGATACTTTTATCGTTTTTATTAATGTCGTGGCAGAATTTAGTTAACGAGTAGCTATGCATTGGCACTGTTCACACTTGCATTGCACTGCACTGTCGGGTGGAATGTAACATACATACATGTCCGACACACATCCCTTTTTTGGAATTGACTTACATTTTTAGTAGATACATTGCGAAATATTTTCTTTTTTATATTCTTTTATGTTTTTCTTTATTTGTGGACTTTCAGTACAAGTCATGTGCGACAATTATTATTGTCACTCAAAAAAAATAAATGTCCCATTGTGATATTTCCCACAGATAAAATAAACAGTAAAGATTCGTTAATTTTTCAATGTACGAGTATTTTAAGCAATGTTTTCTATTTGCAGGAAGCCTTCAGGATTATCCTGTCGGACCCCAAAGTGTCGGCCATCTTGGTAAACATTTTCGGCGGCATCATGCGGTGTGACGTCATCGCGGAGGGCATTATCAACGCCGCTAAGAATCTCAACATTCAGATTCCAGTCATCGTACGGCTTCAGGTAAATATTGTTACAAATGTTTATTTTTTTTAATACACACATCTTCATTTTGGTTTCTCAATATTTACTCAGTTCATTTTACTCTACATACAAATATCTGATTATTTTCGTATGGCTTGTATTTAAACGATCAGTAAAAATATACTAAATGAGTAGCAAGTCATGATCAACAAAACTAATTATTTTTTTAATAACTGAAATAAATAGGTTTAAATTACCAAGAATGTTACCAGAAAGTGTGTGAGCGTAGATGACCATGACATCCAAGGGGATGAATCTATGGACATTAATGAAAATATCAATGGTCGTCGACCCCGGTGCTATGTTTCCACACTGATTTGATAAGAATGGTCGATGTCATCGATCCACGTCGATCGACCGCAGTCTAGGTGTACCTTTTATCTGTGGTCGTGTGTGTAGGGCACGAAGGTGAATGAGGCGCGCAAGCTGATCGCGGAGTCGGGGCTACGCATAGTGCCGCGCGACGACCTCGACGAGGCCGCCAAGCTCGCCGTGCAGCTCTCCGAAATCGTCGCGCTCGCCAAGAAGGCCGGTGTAGAGGTCAAGTTCGACATACCCAAATACTTCCTCGAGCAGTAGACACTGTTGCCAACCTAAGGGTGCCCGCCCCGCCCTCATTCCTTCCCCCTTAGTAAACAGCTGAAATTAAATGATTCCTCCCCTCATTCTTTCTAAAATTTACATTAGCGTTTGTTCAAACACGGCGGAATCCGCGCGGTTGATTATGCGGTTTAGGTACGAGTAGCGGATTTCACCGTGTCTGAAAGAGTTCTTAAAGAGGTAAAGTGGAATTCATCCCCCTACTGTCCATTACTCTCCCGCAATTTTTTAAAAGTAAACTGGTCAAATGCGTTAAGGATGCGCTTTATTAAGGTCTTTATAAGGTCACAGCGGGGGGTGAAAGGCCAAGACTGCACGGGAGGTAGGGTCCCGTGCAGTCTTGGCTCTTCACCCCCCGCTTCCCATTCCCCCGTTTTCCCAAATTTCATTCAAGTAAACGGGTCATTTCGTGTGGCTCACAGTTCTGATCGTCCTGAACAATCGTGTGTTATCCTCACTAGACTTAGACTAAAGCTGCATGAACTGTTCCACATGGGGAATAGTTGGGAAACGGTTCGGGTTTGTTACAGTTTATATACAATTTTAAATCACAGTCGAACGTCTACTAAAATGGAATCCGTACTGAAACTTAAGCTGTACATGTTAGTAGGATCAACTTCCTGATCGTAATAGCTACCATACGATCGTAGATCATATGATGATCACTATTACATCATACGATGATATCCTACGAATATTATTATGACGTGTAAATGAATCGCGCGCGCGGGGGGTGGGGGGGGGGGGGGGCACCCCAATAACTTCATTAGCCATCTGTAATTGACAGTTGTTATTATAATTGTTATGGATAGATATAGTTAAGTATTTATTGTAATCGCATTTTTCGAGTAACTTCGAATATTATCGTATTGTCACAGTCGCGACTCGCGCTCCACTCACCGCCATGTTGTTTAAAGCCTTTCGCGATACGATACACATCATCTCTGTATTGCAATTCACATGTATTATTATTATTAATTATTTAAATTTCGTGACAAATGTTTCATTATTTCATATAGTAGGTACGTAGATAAGAGTAGATGTTTGATTATATTTTTGTTATTTTATGAACATGAGCAGTTGCCAAGTGATAACAGTACATTTGAAATATCATATATTTTTATGTTATTTACCTTAATTTCTAAATGTTTGTTTTTCTTATTTCCAATAATAAGTCACTAAAACTTCATAGAACATAATATAATTGTGTAACAAAATGTAGTGTAAGGATTCCTTTATTCGATGTTCTATTTATTTGTTAGAAGTAGTTAGTAAATATCGCGTGACGAATGAAATATTACACAATTTTACAGATTGTTATTTTTTCTTGTAATATTTGAGTTATGTCACTATTACATTCGACGAGCAATGTGTTGGTTGTTGAATAGTTAGTTGAAATAACAAATTAATGATGAACAATGTCCGTCACTGAATGTAGCCGAATGTCCATTGCAGGGAGATTTGCCGAGGGTACATTAAATTTAATTGAATATATCGATTTGATATACAGGCTGCGACTAAACCTTTTCCAAAGCCTGAAACCGTGGATTACATAGTTGACGAGAAAAATTTAAATATAACTTATAAAAAAAAATATTTATGGCTGCAATTTTCACACATTGATAAATACAAAAAATACATAATATTGTAAGTCAATTTGGAATCTTGATCCGTATACATGATTTCAGGCTCTGAGAAAGGTTTATTTACACCCTGTATAAATAATTAAATTTAATCGAATATATTTCACAGTCGTTGACAATCTTCCGCGAGTTATTGTGCTCACATTAAATAATATTTATTTGTTGTTTTGAAATGTATTTGTAAAAGACGCCCGTTGATGCCTACATCCTGGAGACGTGTATTAGTGCAATAATCATGTATTGTACATTATGTACCGTACAATTGTTCCTTTGTATATAGCCAACCTCTGTGGTTAAAGTGCACGTAATTTTTAAATTAAGTATACTAATGTAGATACTTTTTTCGAAAAGTTTATTAAGTACAACGCCGTAACTTCAGTTAACGACAGGTTTATACATAAGTATTTATTTATTGGCTTATTTAAAAAGTCGGTTATTTAAATAAAAATATTTTAGATCTGTATTGTAGTTTTTTTTTTAGTATTTTCATCTCCAACTTAAAATATGTACAATACTCGAGAGCATGAAAAAGTCATCGTGCAATGAGACGAGACATCAGTCTCGTCGTTTACTCACGAACTTATACTAAACGAATGAAAAATCTATTTAAACACCCTATTTAAAAAATTGAATAAATACTTTATGATAACAGAGATGAAGTTCAGAATTGTTGTCACAAATGTCACTGTCGTTGTGAATAAGTAGTTTTTAAAAGTTCATTGAAAATTAAATGGATATCCTAAATTCAAACTAAACATGAATTTGCGTTGATTTATATTTACAAGTGTGATTTTAATCAACTAAGTGTGACAATGAAATCTAATAAGCTCGTAAGTCACTTGTAGCATGATTGCCATTTTTTGTTCGTGAAAGATGTAAAGACTAATTTGGTGTATAAGAAACGAAAGTAGACTATGATGTACGATGGCCTTTTCATGTACACGAGTGCTTGCACAGTTGCCAAAAACTAAGTCCTGTTTAATTGATACCCTGCATATTTTCACCACGCCCATTGATAGCGATAGTATGTATCCTCTTTCACAACAACCACGTGGATTGTCTGTTCGTCTGTCACTTTCTTTTCATATTAAAGTCTTGTCAGAATATAGAGCCGATTGTTTTGTAGGTGGCAATTAGTTACAAGCATGGGAGTAAAGGCGGCAGCGACAAGCGCGGCGCGTGTCACAGCAAACCCAGATGTTCCTGACTTATACTGCAGTTATACTTGCTTACATATTTTTTTTTATAAAATTGTTTTCTTGCATCGTGTATTAAATTACCTATTTTATATAAATATACTGGTATACGTCGAAACCTATTTTTTTTATTTAAATATTTATTGTACACAATATGAAACAACTTACAAGGAAGTAGAAAAGATGTACAAAGGGCAGGAATATCCTCTGCGAAGATCTCTTTAAATTTTAATTTAAATACGGAGACAATTTGTGACCTTACAATACTCAAATTAGACCACATATAAATTATTATTCATATGCGGTATGTTAATAATTATTTCAACTCTCTTTAGGCCGGTGCACTATTTGTCTGTCCAACATTAGAATTCTTGATGATAGCCATACTGTTGGTGATGAGGTCAACGGGGGCTGTAGGGGTGGAAAATAAAACGCCGCTCTGATTCACAAGCACCGCAGGGCTGCGGGGGGGAAGCGGCAGTGAGCTTACTTTTACTTAAATTTACATGATATCTGGGCGATTATATAAGCCGAACTGGCGATTGTACGAGTCGAATTGAACGATTGTAGGAGTCGAATTGGCATAGAGGCCAGAGCCTCGCTCATTTATAGAAGCTTGCTGTCCTGGCGATCTCCCAGTTTCCTGGGGAATTTTATTGCTATTCGCTCATCCATTTTTACATAAGTTCTAGGTCACAAATTATACATAAATGGGTTAGTTCCCCTTTTGCACGTAAATAGCCCTCTTAGCTAAATTTAACTTTCGTTCCTCTCCTCCCTCGCCGAGTAGCAAGGGGCATGGGACGAGTCCGGGGGAAGGCTTGACCTCGAGCGTCGGTGACCCCACTACCTGCACTTCTCCATCTAGTCCGCAACTTTATGTCTCCATCTCATATCAAATAAAACACAGCGGACGGCAGCTTTTATTTCTCTAGACTATCCTTACCAACCCAACTTATAACCCAGGTACGCAAACAAATATGGAGAGCTAAAAGAGAAAACACATTCATTAAACATAATAATTGTATCAATCCCCTTGGATGTACGCCATCCCCGAGGCCCGCCGAACAATCTACTCAAGTCTTTTCAGTTATGAATCGTTACTAAATGGAATAAAACAAAAAATATTTCATAAATCATTTTTATTAAACTGTACAATGATTATACATATATTTTGTTTTTAGTCTTTGTAACTACATAGACTTACAGAAGTGTTACACAGATATAATTAAATGGACATGTTTACTTTGTGAATTACCATAAAATAATGCCTTACGCGAAACTAATAACATACGATTGTTCAAACGATTGCACATAAACAGCAAGGGCGTGATAAGGGCCAATGTCGAGGACTCGTTAAAGATAAAAGCCTAAGGTTATATTATGCACTATATCACTTCTTTACTAGGTGTGGAAATTCCTAATGCTTCTTCGTAGCCAATTTTAGTCTCATGTTTATCTGAAATTAAAATAATGAAATAAAATAAATATAAAATTAACTCCGAATTAAAAGAATAATGGATTCACAATAACTTATTAAATACATGATAGCTTTTGGTGGCGGTGTCGCTCGCTTCAATAGTACATTACTGTCCAGGCCCGAAATAAAGCAATTGACGGTCGAGTAATATTGGAAGGACGAGGCGAAGCAGAGTCCTTTTTAAATAAACGAGGCCGTTAATTGCTATTTCGGCCGAGACTTGTATAGTATTTTTCTCTAATTTGCGAGGAAACAATAAACAAATTAATTCAAGAAACAGAAGTATTCCGAGAAAGAATTCGTTTTTTTTTTTCAGTTTACCACTTGATGAAATCTTCATATGCCTTTTCATATTTTTCTCTCGATTTCGGTGGTAACAGGTTTTCAGAAAGTATCTGCTTCTTCAGCTATGTCTGGTGGCGTTAAATCTAATTCACCTTCCAACGAACTAGTACTCATTGTTTATTAGACAACTTAAAATTGTGATAAACTTATGAGAACATAACATCCACAATACAGAGTAGGTATCTGATTTTCATTCTCGCCAATTCGACTGCGTGCCGTCTTTGTTCTTTTTTTAAACTTTTGAAAAGAAATGCACATTCAGCCTTTATAATATAATAAATATCGTGTACGTAAAAAAACCTAATTTATGTTAGTGTGCACTAAAAATAACCTCGTTACTGTTCAGCAATCTCTATTATTGTCGTGTTGGAAATTGCTGGCGTGCGTACCTACAGAAAAGAGCCGATTGACATACTCCTTTTTTAAAATAATGAAGCCATTTCCGAGCAAGTAGGAGAAAAATTATTTTCCTAATTGAGTGCTTAGATATTCTCGGCACTGGGTCAAAGATGGGCCAAATCAGTTCAGTAGTTTCAAAAATATGACAGTGTAAACATTTCAATAATTCTTTTTCATACAACCTTGCAGCCTTCTAGGCTGCAAGGCCCTGGGTTATAGCTCGTCAAGCCCCTCAATCCGACCCTGGATGTAGGTATTTAATACACTCCCGGACACCTGAATCGACCCACCCAGCATTTTCACTTTTGATGGCCTGAAGCTTAAAACAAATTATTGATCGTTCAAAAAGTTTTTATGCAGTTTTCAAGCTGGCATACTAACCATCATTTCAGTATGCCATTGTTCCAAATTTTAATTCAGAGTACTGAAAAAATTGAGTTTATGTTTAAGTCGCGTGTGCGCCTTTTACATGGGGAAGATTTGTATTGTATGTTTGACGTAAAAATATTATTTATTCAGTAACTTGTATTGCCTCCAAGAGCGTTTACGACGGCCGTCATGCGGTATGGCATGGAATCAATCAACGTCACTATGACGTGTTATGGGAATGTTCTCCCATTCTTCTTCGAGGGCAGTTTTCAGGTCCTGTAAGGTCTGCGGAGCTGGGTAGTGAGCTCAAACACGCCTCTTTAGCTCATCCCATAAATGCTCTATAGGATTTATATCTGGGCTTCTTGCTGGCCATTCTATGACTGTGATATCAACGTTATGAAGGTATCCCCTAACGATTTCTGCAATGCGCGCTCTTGCATTATCATGCATAAAAATAAAATCTTGCCCAACAAACCCAGCATATGGCATCACACGAGTCTCTAGGCATTGACGAATGTAACGGTCGCCATTTAGTAGTGGCAGGTATCGTCCTGTCACAACCTGAAGGTCAGATTTGCCTTCCGCGAAAATTACTCCCCAGTGTCAATAACCCCCTACCATAACTCACTTTCTCTTCAATGCAGCACTGCACAAAACGCTCTCCCTGTCTTCGATACACCCTCTTCCTTCCATCATTACCACACAGCATAATCTTGAATTCATCAGTGAAGAGTACCTGGCTCTATTGACGTTGAGTCCAATGCAAATCATCGCGCGCAAACTGAAGGCGCGCCATTCGGTGAGCTCGTGTCAGTTTGAGCCCATTGGCTGGCTTATGTGATTTTATATCATGTTCTTCGAGTCTCCTTCTAACAGTGCAAGCGTTAGCCAGTCCATGAAATTTTCGAATATGTTCTTGGATCTGTACTGTCAGGTGACGATTTTGTCAACTGGTCGGGAAGATAAACCGATTTTGTCTTTCCGTCGTCACTCGGACCTCCTGGACGGCGAACCTAGGTCTCTAAGTATCGATGATACACTCTTTGAGCAGCAGAACCGCTCAAATGAAATTGTGCACTCGCATTTCGCTGACTAAGCCCAGACTGATGAAGTACCAAAGCTTGCGCGGCTACTTCAGGCGCAGTATCCATAATTTTAAGGTCAAAATTGGTTCCAATCTCAGGAAAAACAATTTACCGAAACTTTTATTGAAAAACAATACCATTAAATGAAAAACAACTGTTCCAAATCAAACTTTCTGCTTGCTTATGTTTTCAAAACAATGAACTGACTCTGCTTTTCTTGTGGTTCAAATTCGTAAATTTAAATTTGGAACAATAGCACACCAAAATGACGGTGAATATGCCAGCTTTAAAACTGCATAAAAACTTTTTCTATGACCTAACATTATTTTTATGTTTCAGGCCTTTATACATAAAAATGCATTTCGAGACTTCATTTAAAAGAAATTTTTTGGTGAAAAAAAATTATGGAACAAATGTTAAAACTATAATAGAAATTCAGTGTTTAGAGGGTGCAAACAAATACTTTTTATTTAACCCTGTATACACACAGTACATACCTTTTTTGGAGGACTTCTTTTTGGAGTCCTTGTCTTTCGGTTCCTTTTTGGACTTGTTTCGTTTGTCAGTGTTGGTCTTGTCGCGACTATGTGTCATCAGCGCGTCGCCAGTTCCATCAACTTTGTATCGCTTCTTCTCCTTTACCCTATTGGAATTCTCCAAATCATCGCTTTTACCTAACCCCGGTAGAATTAAATCTAAATCCTTGCTACGTTTAGATTTCTTCTCCTTCTTTTTCTTGTTAGACTTGCTTTTCTCCTTGCTGTTTTCAGACTTTCTATTTAGTAAACCGCTCTCTGGTGACGGGTACTGGTGTATTCGAGATGTGAGCAATTCTTCTTCCCGTAAAGGCCTGGAATTTAGAATTTACATTTAAGCTTGTGACCACCGAAATTCATTGAGTTTTTAATCTCTAGTTCTGCCCTGTTCTGATCAGCTCGAAGTTAGCTAATAAAAAAACAATAACTCGTGAATCGGCGAGAAATGTTTTTTTTACAAAGGTATTAAGCACTATTACTTTTATTTTGGAGTGTGATCAATAGCGGCGTTATTCAGGGCTGCGTAACATAAATTATAATCTTAGAATACCCAATTTCGTAGCTGTGGCACAACGTAAGCTGTCGATTTTCTCAAAATTCATAAAAGTACCATTATCTCGAAAACTAATGATTTTTTTACTAAGTCATATTTTGTTATTTAGGTCAGTTATGAGCTGGTCTATCAATCCTTCAAGGTATGACGTTGACTTTTGGCACGCCCTGTATATTTTCGAGTTGTTGTTTATAAATCGTAATAAACAGCTTTTTGAAAAACTAAGAGACTCTTGTAAATTTGAAACGCGTTATCCACACAAGTTAACACTACCCAGCTATAAATAAAACTCACTATAACAAAAAATCTAATTATATGGCAATATTTTTGTTAATAATATTCCAAAGTCAATCAAAAAATTTAATTTGACATTATTTTAAAAACGATTGTTGAAATGGCTCTAAATGTTTTTATAAGATTGATGAATTTATTAATGGGAATTATAGTGGATGCAACATTTTAATAATGGCTGAAATTGCCTTTGCTCTATAGGCTGAATGATTTTTTTTTAATGACGTTAATAACTAATAATTGTAATTCATGAATATATTGTTGGTATTGATGGACCTATTGACTTATGATTTGTATACCCTCTTGGATCTCGTCGAGTGCGGACGTATTTTCGGTTGCTGTTAGTTGATTTTATTGTGAAATTGTGGTTTAATAATTAAAATCTCAGTAAAGAAGCAGTTATTGGTTCTCGTATCCTTGTGACATCGCGTGGACCTACCACCAACCACACCCTCAAGCTTCGAGTGGTAAGAAACACTTGCGCGTACGCTGACGCCCCACCTTCTCCTTTGTTCAGTGAATAAGAGCGGTGCTTAAGCCAAGAATAAGCCACGCCCACAGCATTCTAATAATACTAGTACGCACACGTACGGCCACAGCGGTAACGAACTTATTTAGGCCTACCGGAGACATTTAGGCCTAACCGATCATGCCACTACACCGTTCGCCCGAAAAATGCGGATCTGATTCAGATCTTGCGATCAGACATCGAACCTCGTTACAAGCATTTGTCACTAGAACTAAGCGGCCCCGTCCATTAGATGAGCCCACAGACGATCCCAACAGTAATAAAAAGGATGAGGTAATGGAGTTGCTTTTGGAATGGAGGAAGGACCAAGATGCTAAACTAAATAGAATAGAACAGAGTATTTCTGAGATCAGGAAATTTAACGAAGAAATTGTCAAATCTGTGGATATTCTAACGACCCGATATGGAGAAATGTGTCAAAAAATGGACACGCTTGAACAGCGTTGCAAAACCAATGAGCAATACATTCACTCGCTGGAAAACAAAATTGAAGATCTCACGCGAAAGTCCAAAATCTCATGTGTGGAGCTGGGAAATGTCCCGCGTACAACCAATGAGAAAGACATTGATCTCACCACCTACTTTATGAATCTTCGTAAAGCACTGAATTTAAACATACAGCACTCGGACATACGCAACATATATCATATTCCGAGCATAAGGAAAGATGTCGGTAGACAAACGATCATAGCTGAGGTAGTAAACTCACATCAAAAAACGATCCTGTTGCGTGCTGCTAAGAATTACAATTTGATCAACAAGGGTACCACCTTAAATTCGGCCCATTTGGGAATTGACTTAACCCCCACCTGCCCTATTTATATTTCCGAGCATCTAACACCAAAAGCTAAACGACTGCACTACCTGGGTCGCGAACTCGTTAAAGCACATAAGGTGAGGTTCTGTTGGACAGCTTACGGGAAAGTCTACAATCGAAGTAATGAGTTTTCACCGGCTGTGCACATATATAATGAAGAACAAATAGCCAACTTCAACAATGACTCAAAGTGACTATCTTCAAGCTCATTACCAGTCCTCATTACATTCTGTTTGTTATCCTACTTTATATGTAATTGCGTGAATGTTTATATGATTTGTGTAATAGTCTACCACCGTTTTGTTTTTCTTATGTTTAAGTTAGTTTGTTTGATTGGGACACATATGTTGGGCTCAGTGGAGGGAGGTATTGGTTCACTATTTATTCACGATCTCATCCACACATTACGCTTCTACACTTCAATACACATTATTTCTACACATATCATACTTTGGTCTCTCTCTACTTAAACATTACTTCAAAAGGTTTTATTGTGAACAACTGTTCAAGTGATTTTACACATATGCATTTATGTTATCGGGAACGCTTTGGGCTCTGGACACCAGGAGGATCTTATATAAATATTACTTAGTCATACATTACATCTGTGATTTACCTAATGGTATCTTACTTATTGTCTACCTGTGCGCAAGCTTTATGTTTTGCAGAGCTTAAGGAAATATCATCGACTTATTGTTCCCACGCTTCCCAAATCCCATAAAAGAGTTTCAAGGTTTCCAGTGCCGACGGCTAGGAGCAGTATAGCTAAGACACATTTCAATTATGTGGCTCCTAGAATATATAACCTATTTAATAAGTCAGAGAAAATTATTAAATTCAATAATAACCAAATTAAAGCAAAAATTATTTGTTGGCTTGATACATTCGACTACACAAGCACTGTAGAGTTTTTTTTCAAAACTTTTTAGCACAAATAAGCACATACTCAATTATCTACACTGGTCATTCACTCTTATACACTGACACAAAATTACTATATGATTCTGCAAATAGACATATATACATACATATATACTTACACATACAAATAAACAAACATTCATACATACATGTCTACATACATTCATGCAATTTCTTATACACATATGTATGCACAACAGATTATTGTATATATATATTTTGTTTTTATAATTTAATCTTCGTTTATAAGCTTGTTTTCCTTGTACTTTTAATATATAAGTTATAACTATTGGATAAGCACACTATTGTCATATTATTGGGGAGGACACTAGCTCCTGTGATACAGGTTTACCTACTTCAGGAGCTGGTGGTTTCTTATCATATATGTGAACAAATTGTTTAACAATAAATAAATTAAAAAATAAATAAGTATTGATTTATATATTAAATTAGTATAGTATTGACCATATAATTTGAATAATAATTGCTAAGTTTTGTATTAGCCAAAAATTAAATTTTGCACGTCTGTTAAGGTAGGACATAACGGTAAGTGCTTGTATTGTTACATTCAATGTTGTTACCCTATGTTCTTGCAAAATAAAGGATTGTATTATGTTGGTGTGTGTCTCGGGTTGGTGTGGGAGTTAATGGGTACTGACAGGTCGAGGTCGAGGTCGAGCGCGCGGTGCGGGTCGTCGCGCGGCGGCGGCGGCTCCTCGTCCGACTGCGCCGCGCCCTCGGGCAGCTCACCGCCCAGCGCCACAGCTGGCCGCCGGCCCGCAGCGCACTCGTCTACAACAAATATATTGTACATTACACCATGTTTTGCACGACGATCCACTGTAGAACTATGAGATCTGTACAGCACAGCAAGTTAGGATTTAAAAATGGGGAATAATGAAATGAGCAGCAGAAATACTAGAAGCAGCAAATTTAAAAATGGATGTTCTCTGGTGGAGCAAATTTAAAAATGGATCTTTATGGACGTAGGAGCGCCGTATCCGTCCAATTTGTGTTGAGATTGATTAAAAAATGTTTATTTCAAGTAATTCAAATGTTTCACTGATCATGATTTCCTGCCCGTTTAATATTTATTTCTTGCTTGTTTAAATACAAGCCTTTAAAAATTATCGAACTAGTATCAAGATTTATATAATTCGAATGCAATTATCATTAATATATTGTATAGAATTTAATAATATTATTATAAATTAGTATATTATATTATTAGTAATTTTTATTATAAAGTATTATTTAATTACTAAATTCTATACATTTTTTTTAATAGAAAAAGACGGCATACGAGCATACAGTTTACCTGATGGTAATAGGGGTTAAAGTATGAAATTGCCGTTTTATAGTAATAGATACTTTGAATTGACATAAAACCTTCATGGTGTGAGATTTTCGAGTGAAACTTTTTTCACATGATACCTATGAGGTTCTTGTTTTAAAAAATGTGCAACATTCGATTTTCGTCTTTCAATTGTTTTTTTTATTCAGCTTAGACGGGAAAGATGGATACTTCGAAAATCCGAGTAATCTTTGAATACGAGTTCCGACTCCGAACTAACGCGGCAGAAACGGCTCGCAATATCAATGCTGCGTTTGGAGAGGAGACTGCTAATGAACGAACCGTGCATTTTTGGTTTAAACGCTTTCGTAATGGACTTGAAGAACGAACCATGTGGAAGACCGCCCACACAGGTGAATAACGCCGATTTGAAGGACATGGTGGAAACCGATCCGAGTCAAACTACCCAGGAATTAGCGGCATGGTTTAACGTTACCTTACCTACAATATTGACTCATTTGCATCAAATCAATAAGATAAAAAAAATATGAAAAATGGGTGCCTCATGATTTGACTGATCTGCAGAAAGAAACGCGTGCGTGGATAGGATCGAATGATTGTTTATGCGAACAAACCCTTAAAAATAATACTGAAGGTATCCACAATTAAGTACAGTGAATTATTATTCTAAGTAACGTGCAGATGATTTTACAAGAGAGTTCTGCAATTTGATGGAATTTCATATAAAAACATTTATTTCTTATTCCCGACATAAGGTGTTGGGAAAAAATTAAAAAAATGTACTTTTTTAGTGTATTGTGGCTTCGCGGCAGTCTTAATAAAAAGGAGACACTCACCGTCGCTGTCCGACTCCGTGGAATGTCTCTCCTTTTTGTTTTTCCGTTTCTTTGGTGTTCGTTTTTCCTTTTTCGTTTTTTTGGAACTTTCCTTTGATATTAGATACTTATCAGACCTTTTAGCTGAAACATATCGAGAGTACTTTAGCAAAAAAAAAAAACAGTTTTAGAATAGTTCTACGGCAGTGAAAGTGTTCATATCATTGACATTGATATTGCAGTACGTCATGTGCTACACTTAATATATTTCCTGTGGGGAGTTCCCACTCTCCTATTTTTTATTATTATAATCAATACAATTGAAACATGTTGCAATTTTTAATATTTTATACCTTAAGATAAATCTTGAGGGTTTCAGTAGGTGACTACATAGTAATTTAAAGATTGTAATGTTTTCTTTTTGCCATAGAATAAAAAAGCTTTCAAAATTGATTCAGTAGTTTTTGAGTAGCTCATAAATGCGTAACCGTATCCAGTCCTTTTGGCATCCCCTGTAGGACACGGCCCTTCTCATGCACACTGCATGGGGGATGTATAGCCCTAGCGCGGCACGCCTGGCCAAGCGGGTTGGTTGGCTGGTTGGCCTTTAGAAGTGGTGTAGTACCTCAGCATGTGTGGTGTAGTGTGTGGCTTTAAAATAGGCATCACCCCCATCGATTCCTGTGAGTGTCGTAAAAGGCGCCTAAGGGATCCTACATTCCCACTAGTTCAATTGATCAGTTCAATCATAACAAAGTCGCTACCATAAGCCCTGAGGAGCCTCTTACATAAAAACCTCTTTATAATATTAGGTAGTGAAGTGGATGGTTAAGATGAATAAAGTGTGTAACAAATGCAATACATACTATGTATTTGCAGCGGCACCTCGAGCGCTATCTCCGCGACGGGGATCTCTTCTTGCTGGTAGGAGCGAGGCGAGTCGTCCTTCAGGTAGTGCGGGTTGTTCGCTTGTTCTTGCCGCCTCGCCTCGCGTAACTACACATAAAATGTGAAAAGAATCTGCTAGGACTGAATAAATAGTATGGGTGTAGTAATAGCAATTTGGATCCAAGGCATATTGTATCCCCGGGATCAAGTGTTGTGTGTAGAAACGCAATGTTAAATATAACTATCCATATTGAGTGCTTATTTATTTATGAAAGCATTGCTGTCAAACATTTCAACATAAATCATCAAATAAAAATAGCATGTGTTACAAATAAATACGCGGCTATGAACACATCCCGTCGCCCGTACAACCGCACAATTTTTATTGTTCCCAAATGATAACTACAGAATGGCAGCGAGTACGCAATGGCGAATGATGTACTGGGACGCCCGATCGCTGCAACGCGGACCGCACAGACAAATGCTGACAATATATGTATAAGCATGGCTCGCCCGTGTATCACTATTCTCGAAACTTTATTTTATGACTTAATTGACAAGTTATCAAAAACATAAAGTTGTAAAATTTGTAAACCAATTGAAGTGACTCAACTTGTCTTAACATTCATTAAAATGACTCTCGAACTTCTACGGATCTCGTTCTGGATTTTGTCACGTATTAGTGGAGCCAAAAATGAAATCGAAAGTAACAAAAAAAATTAATATTTAAACTTTTTTTATTTAACTTTTATACGAATCGCTCATTCGGCAAAGTGCGATAGTTGGCCAATAGTACAAGTTGGTTAATCCAGTAAGGGTCGTGATGCACATGCCAGTAAACAAGCATGCCAGGCAGAAGTACCTAGCATACTAATAACTAATAAGTGATGACAACTCAAAACACGTGCCAGTAAAAAAAGCATGCCAGACAGATGTACCTAGCATACTAATAATTAGTAAGTGATGACAACTCAAAACACATGCCAGGCAGAAGTACCTAGCATACTAATAACTAGTAAGTGATGACAACTCAAAACACATGCCAGTAAAAAGCATGAAAATGTTTCTTGAGTGCCATTTGAAAACCATAAAACGGAGGCTCGTAAGTTCGTAGCACTTTTCCCCACTCGCACGCGGGCGACACATGCGAAAAATCAATCGGCTTGCGATCTACTGGCGTGCTATTAAAACGCATGCTTTTGACTGACAAAATCTGAATACACATATACTATACTAGCACGTACTTGCAAGGTACTGGTATGTTTTTGTGTGAGTGACACGCGTATATCACGGAACTAAGTAGGTGTACCGCTCGCCGGTTCGAATGCTTACCATATTAAGTTCCTCGGGAGTGAACTGCGTGACTGGTCGTGGTTCGGGCGCGGGCGCCGCGAATACCGCCGCTTCATCCTCCTCCGAACTAGAACTCTCGGAGGACCAGCGTTGGCGGGACAACCACTGGTCTAAGTCCAAACTGTAACAATTATGATTTTAGAACTCTAACAATCGATTTACATTTATACTAAACCAAGACTTGATGTACCTAGTGTATACACTAGGTTGTTAAGTACCTAAATATTTACATGTTAGTTTTATAGAAAATTAGCTGGCACTTCAAAAACAAAAATTTCTAAAACATAAAGGCGATTTTCGCTAGCAGATCTAACTTGTCAATTTATATTTGGAACTTAATCGCTGTCTATTCTTTCAAACGAATCAATGGCGAAATTGCTCAACATTTTCATGGGACCACCGTACATATTGTCACAGATAGTATTAGATATAAGCTGTAGATTAAATAGATATAAGGTTGCTTCATTGTTATCACTCATGGTCATTATTGTATTTGTACAACCAAGATGGAATAAAATAGTGTCCATCTAGTTTTCTTCCTGACACGCTATGTCCAGGTAACCAGAAAACATGTCATATAGACGACTCTAAAAACTCGTATCTTATGGAACATTGGCATAGTATGGAACCTGTAGTTCTAGATGTATGGAAGCCTCCTAGGGGATAACACATCATTCACCACCCTGCGTTTGGGGGTATGGGGGTAAGATCGTACGTCTGAAAGTCATATTCTGATGAAACACTGACACCGGTGGAAAAGCAAAGAACACCATTTTTTGAGAAGCGGTCATTTAATTTTTTAGATTTAGAGTAACGAAGTCACAATGTGACTTTTAGGCCTATGATCTGTAAGTTACAATGTAACTTTTAGTCGCATAATCTCACCCCCGTACCTCCAAAACGTGATGTCTTACCCCCCTAGGGGACTTCCCTATACCTAGATCTACAAGTTCTATACAATGGCAGTGTTTCTTCAAACACGCGTTTGTGTTGAAAGATCTCAGTTTAATAGAGGACATAATAATTCTTATCCAATGTATTAGATTCATTTATTAGACTTATTTAGATATATTTGTCAAAAACATACCATTAACGGTGTACTTTAATTGTACAGGGGTAATGGTACATTAATGGGCTACAGTATCCACTTACCATCAGGTAGACTGTATGCTCGTCTACCGCCTTCGTCTATAAAAAGAAAACCTATAAATGGGATTTATCTATCTATGGTGGTCAAAAGGTTAAAAATACAATAATGGACTCACTCGGTAGGAATGGGCACTTTTTTCTGCGCCTTGGGTGCGACAGGCTTCAGCTCGCCATCGAATAGTTCAGCCAACTCCTCAATGAGGCCGCCACTGAACCCGGCACACACTTCCCCGTTCATACCCTCACTGTCACCATCCGGTAACTTAGACACACCGTTACTGTAATCAAATACAATAAAAATTAGTAATTTTAAGATAGGAATCCCCCTTTTCCTGAATAGCATGCGTACAAATGGAACAAATGTTGGAATATAGTTTTTTTTTTTCAGTTTTATTTTTTTTATCGATTGATTAGCCGCACAGTTTTGATGTTTTCCTCCGTTACCGCCGTCGCAGGATTCTAGCATCGTAACTGAAGTGGGTCCGTCCACGTTTAAATTCACTGAACCAGTTATACCATAAACAGTGGCACTAGATGGGGTTTCATCATTAAATGATTACTTAAGTCTAGTATGACTTTGTTTCTGGTTTAGACCAGACCGAAAATCTTAAAAAATCACTGAACGAAAATGTTCTCTTGTTAGATTAATTTTTCCGCAAACAATTAATTTTCAAATTGCCGCCAGAAAGAGGAAACAAATGACAACTTTAAAAAATTAATAGCGATTGGACAAGCAGAATTCCATTTACGAAATCGAATTTGTTTTTTTTTTTCTATCGAATTGTACAGTAGCCAGTTCTAGGAACTTTATCGTATGTTGAATGTCCATCAAGAACGAAGCAGTAGCAAAGTAGTATTGGTAACTTACTCCATTGTCATCCGTTCTCCACTGCAAATCGACGATTGCTGTTCATGAGATGCGAAATAACACTAAGATGGGTAGCGAGATTCGGTTAGCTTAGCTCAATTAGCGTGGGATCGAGGCACACAACGAGCCCGCTTTGACATAGTTCAAATAGTTAGCATAGCTTGGTTTTAACAATATGTAAAAAAATAAACAAAACCCTTTTCTACGTGAGCTAAACTAAGCCTAACTTAGTTCCCGGTGGACAACTCATGTTAAGTCACCAAGAATTAATTTGCTTACACCTCAATAGAGGGCGCTGTGCACTCTAGACTAGATCACGGTGTTAAGATGCGCCGCCAAAACATGACCTGTCGTGAATGTATATTATTAAAAGTCTATGTCCTGAGCAAGGTGTTTTCTTTGGAACTTCCATAAATACCTTGCGACTCCTCGGGGCTTTTTGGAAAATCTGTACATGGTCATTCGAGTCGGATGACTGGCGCGCTTGGATTGCACAGTGGTCACTGAGACCATTGAACCCGTACTCGTGAGAAGATCGCTGCAGCGGCGTGAGTACGTGGTAGGATTGGCGTGTTTACCAAGAGTAGTGTTGTGATATGTGTTAGTGTTGTGATGTGTTAGTGTTGGACCAGGAAGTATACCAAGTGATAAAACTGTGAGTACTCTTTATTTATTGACTTAGTTAAAATTCAAGAAATTTAGGACTTAGAATAATTTCTCTAAAAGTGAACAGACGGGGAATCCATGCCGGTTTTCCTACAGAATTAATGCGCAAACACTTAGAAAAATTTGAGAAAAAAGTCCATCAACTTAGAATATTTTGCAATATTAAGAAACTTATATTTTTTCTGTTATTGGGCACAATCATTACTTATGAAAATTACAACTATTACTGCAACTAAGGAGATTTAAATTACACATAAAGTTATTAGACTCCAAGATGGAAACATACATTAAGGTTCAAGAAGATACAAAATTAAAAATTGAAAAAGCCAGAGTTAATTTTAAAAAATCTCCCAAGGAAAGAATAACGCAATCGTACGTGGAGACTCGGCTGGAAACACTAGAAAACTATTGGACTTCTTACCGAGACACACATAAAATGATTGTTTCCGAATTTGATAGCAGGGAATTGATGAAGTCTAGTTATTACACGTCTGATGCATATGAAGAAGCGGAAGAACTATATACAGATTATAAGACGGAATTGAAAGGATGCATGCTTAAGTTTAAGACCGATTCTATGTCTGTAGCATTGTCTGATTCTAAAGTTAATGTATCAAACGTTGGCCAATCCTATGGTGTTAAGTTACCTCAAATTTCGATCCCTGGTTTTAGTGGAAATTATACCGAATGGACTAGTTTTCGGGATTTATTTATATCGTTGATTCACAACAACAAAGGATTGGACGACGTTCAACGGCTACACTACCTTAAGGGTTATTTGTCAGGTGAAGCCGAGCAACTTTTGCGACATATTCCTCTTACGGCCGCTAATTATATGTTAAGTTGGGAACAATTAGAACAACGTTATAATAACAAAAGGCATTTAGCTAATTGTACTTTTAAACGATTCATGAATCAAAGGAACATACAGTCCGAATCTTCTAGTGCAATAAAAGAATTATTAGATACAAGTAATGAATGTTTAAACGCCATTAAAAATTTAAATATAGATATCTCTTCTTGGGATATAATTATAATTTATATTCTAAGTTTAAAGCTTGATACAGAGTCTAGAAAACTATGGGAAATTCAAGTTTGTAAAGTTAAGGAAGAATTACCTAAGTTAAGCGAATTTTTAGAGTTCTTAGATCAGCGCTTCAGGTCACTTGAATTTTTAGATAATAAAATTAATAAGCCAATTAATAGTACTCGCATTTCAAGGGTAATGCATGTTACCTCAGTTGCCACTTGCAATTATTGTTCTGAAAATCATAAATTAATCAATTGCAAGAGATTTGCTAAAGAAGACGTTGACGTACGTCGTGACTTTGTCCGAACTAATAGGTTATGCTTCAATTGTCTTGGTCCAAATCACTCGGTATTATCATGTCGTCAGTCAGCCACTTGTCGTATTTGTAGAAAGAGACATCACTCTCTTATCCACCCAAAAGCAGTCCCTAGAAGTGACAACACTTATAGTGTTCAGAAGGTAGATGGTGCGGATCATTCTTCTACTCCACCATCAACATCACAGGACAAAACGTCAAATATTGTATCCTGTTTCTCCAATGTGAACAGCCAAGTATTATTGGCCACTGCTTTAATAAAGGTAGAAGCGAGAACAGGTACTTTCCTATTGAGATCTCTATTAGACCAGGGATCTCAAGCATCTTTTATAACCGAATCAGCGGTTCAGATGCTTGGTCTGAAAAAGATTGCGAACAAGAGCTTTATTTCAGGACTTGGCAGTGACCAGAGTGCAACATTGCAGTCAAAATGGTTTGTAACCATCAAGGTTCAGTCACGCCACGATCCCAACTTTATAGTTGATGTCAAGGCTCATGTTCTTAACAAGATAACGTCACTTCTTCCTGAAAGGAAGACAGTTATCAAGGCTTGGTCAGCACAAATTGCGGATTTGAAATTGGCCGATCCTTTGTTTGGGGTACCAAACAAAATTGATATTCTTCTAGGTGCAGAAGTATATTGTCAGATTTTAGCGGAAGGAGTTATCAACGGTCCACCTGGATGTCCTATAGCACAAAATACCAAACTAGGTTGGATCCTCTCTGGCAGTATACATTCACCACGGAACCATAGTACACTGCAACAAGAAAACATGGTTAGCATGCACACGCTAATATCTACTGACGATCTCTTGAAGAAGTTCTGGGAGATAGAGGAGCCTCCTTCTAAGGGCAAGAAGCTTTTATCAGAGGAAGAGCAGTCCTGCGAAGATTTATTTACAAAAACTTTCAAAAGAGATTCGTCAGGGCGCTATGAAGTAAGGTTACCTTTTAAGACAAGTAATCCAGAGTGTCAGTATGGAAATTCCTTCGACATTGCGCGGAAACGGTTTTATTTATTAGAAAAAAGGTTGCATAACAATCCTAAACTTAGGATTCAATATTCGGATGTTATTGAAGAATATTTATCACTGGGACACATGGAGGTAGTTCCAGAAACAGAGATAGCCAAATCTACTGCCGTCTATCTACCACACCATGCGGTAGTTAGAAACGATAAAACCACAACCAAGGTTAGGGTTGTATTCGACGCCTCATGTTCCCTAAATAATGGAACATCATTAAATAGGGACATGATGGTTGGCCCAACTCTTCAACCTGATTTGAGGCATATCATCATACGTTGGAGATGTTATCCTATATGCCTTGTTGCCGACATCGTGAAGATGTACAGGCAAGTAAGGGTTTCTGAGGCAGATGTTGATTTTCAACGTCTTTTGTGGCGTAGTGACTCAAATTCAGAACTTCAACATCTAAGGTTGTTACGTGTTACATTTGGTACATCCTCAGCACCTTACTTGGCAGTACGAGCTCTGCAACAGCTAGCGTATGATGAAGGTGATAAATATCTCTTAGCAGCTGACAGAGTTTTAAGGGAGTTCTATATGGATGACCTCATGTCAGGCTGCGAAAGTGTTGAAGAAGGGATGCAGGTGTATCAGCAGATGAACGAACTTCTTAGTCGCGGTGGTTTTGAGCTGCAGAAGTGGTCGTGCAGTAACAATGATTTACGGCAAAAAATAGAGGAAGGCAAACAAGAAAAAAGGGAAAGCTTAGAAATTAAATTAGATACGGTTATAAAAATTCTAGGATTAACGTGGAACCGATCTACTGACGAATTTGAATACACTGTCCAACTTCCTCCGTTTGAACCGCCTGTGACTAAACGTAAGGTGATTTCGGATATTGGAAGATTGTTTGATCCACTCGGTTGGATTGGGCCGGTTATAACAACTGCCAAAACCTTTATTCAGAGAATATGGCTCGCTGGTGTAGGGTGGGATGATGAGATACCATCTGACATACTTAAGGATTGGATTTCATATCGCAAGGATCTTGTTCATCTCACTAGTTATCGCCTACCGAGGTGGATGGGGACAAGCAAAGACGATATTCACATGGAACTACAAGGGTTTTCTGATGCGTCTAACGCAGCGTACGCAGCCGTTGTCTACGTTAGGACAGTAAGCGGTAACGGTGAAGTTCATGTGAATTTGGTCGCCTCTAGATCGAGGATTGCTCCTGTAAAGCAGGTGTCAATACCTCGTTTGGAGCTATGTGGAGCTGTTTTATTAGCAAAACTACTTAAAGGAATATCCGAAGAATTGGCTGTTCCAAAGGGAGACATTCACGCTTGGACTGACTCTAGCGTCGTTCTTGCTTGGTTGAGTAGTCATCCAAGCAAGTGGAAGACCTTCGTGGCAAACAGGGTCTCCGAGATACTGACTATAATAGACAACAGCCAATGGTCGCATGTCAAGTCTGAAGATAATCCAGCAGATTGTGCATCGCGAGGTACAAGCCCCGGTGACATTTCTGAAATTGAAATATGGAGAAAGGGCCCTAAGTGGCTACAAGAAAATACAGTCCATTACAGCAAAGGAAATTTTAAGAAGACAGATTTAGAAGAGAATAAAAGTAAAGTTTTATGTCACATTGCTACTGAGGGTATAGATACAATTTCAAGGTTTTTCAAATTTAAAAAAAAAACGTAAGAGTTATTTCATATTGTAGAAGGTTTCTGAATATAACTGACAAGCATATTGGTACGGACAATCTCACGCGCGTTGTTTCGTTAAATTGTAAGGGTTCAATAATCAAGAGACCTGTATCTAGGCTTATTACTTTACCGGTAACAACTTAAGATTTAAGATATTAATGTGTATTCAATTTGAAAATCATACCTACGAGCTCTGTACCAATTAATGTTAAATATGGTTAAGTTTATTTTAATTTACAATTTTTGTATTTTCTCTTGGGTAGCAGCTTCACTGTTGTCATGGTGGGCGGATTGATTCATGTATAGTGTATAATTTGATTGTATAGTTTTGTATGGACGCTCTGTCCATGGTGGGCGGAATGTTAAGTCACCAAGAATTAATTTGCTTACACCTCAATAGAGGGCGCTGTGCACTCTAGACTAGATCACGGTGTTAAGATGCGCCGCCAAAACATGACCTGTCGTGAATGTATATTATTAAAAGTCTATGTCCTGAGCAAGGTGTTTTCTTTGGAACTTCCATAAATACCTTGCGACTCCTCGGGGCTTTTTGGAAAATCTGTACAACTCACTTTAATTGATTCAACTCATAAGCAATTTTTCTTGACATGCATGCAGTTAGTACAATAAAAGCAGACATCATCTGACAGGACATTTATTTATCTGATATATAATTCCTGACATAACTTCTCACTGGTTGTTGTGATTCCGCACAGATTTTGGTCCTTCGAGGAGGATATGAACCAGCAACCTACGGATGGTATGTTACTGTCTCATAAAGCATGTGATAACATACTAGTGTTCCCCCGTCACCTGTGTTCATGTTCGATGTCACTGTTGGCAGAGACAAGGAGCGCGGGGTCGCGGGGCCTGTCTCCGCAGCACAATGGACAAAAGCGCAGTTGTTATGTGCGCGCGTTCCTGACCTCCATATGCTCGGGACGTTTGTTAACGACATGGTTTGGCGCCGCAAAAACCTACGGGGGACTGACCGCGTCGCCAGTGTTGTATGGGCCACTATGGGAGCTTGTAAACACACGCGGCGATGCCACGACCGCCGTACGCAATGTGAAAATCACTCTGCGTAATATGTAAACGAGGACTTTCCGCAGATCTGTGAGGAGATGCAATGATAACATACTTATGTTTCCTCACCTGTGTTCGTGTTCGACAAGCGTGCCGGTAGCGGTGACGTCATTGTTAACAGAGACAATGAGCGCCTGGTCGCCGGGACTCAGTTTCCGCAGTACGATGGACAAAAGCGCCGCCGCATTGTGCGCGCGCTCCTGCACCTCCATGTCCTCACTACACAGTAGAGGATGGAGCCCGGCGAGGGCTTCGCGTAGTATCTGAGGAGATACAATGATAAAAATAAAGTTATTAACCAATCAAGCGCCTGTTCTTTGACCTTTTATTGTTTATCTACTATTTCCTTGTCTGCAGGAATCCTCAAGACGCTGGTATTATCTTCGTTTCTCCATATTTTCGTGGAAGAGGGTGCACGCTGTTATGTACAGCCGCTGCGACTGGCGACGTTACCCCACAGTCATAGAACTAATTTAAAATGCATTTCTCACTTTATTCTACTCGTATTTGTACGTACGTGTTACGGTAGTAAAAATAATAAACTTAACTACTAAAGCCTTGCTTCCCTGAAGCCACTGTCCTTATTTGTGTTTTATGGCCTTTATGTCCTAGGTCAATTATATGGGATATTATTTCTACTGAATAGTTATAAGTTCACGCGGGAATCATTGTAAAGTAATCACACAGGGCTTAAAAATGACGCGAACGAAATCGCGGATACTGTTAGTAAACAAGAAATATAAAAAAAATATGAACGTGACATACAGCTAGAGCAGCGTCCAGGTCACCCCTGTGCTCGTAGCTGCGCAGCAGCTTGGCGGCGAGCTTGAGTGCAGCGTGCGCGCAGACGGCGCGCGCGCGCACGTGCGCCGCGCCGCCCACGCCCGCGCACGTCAGCAGCGGCGACACGGACTCGCGCATCACCTCCTCCTCGCTACAACAATACACGTGGTTACTGCTGCCTTGTATGTACCAAAAAATAATAAATTATGATCTATTTTTTTTTATTAAGAATGAGTGATGAGATCGCAAGGTGCAAAAATCGAAGTGTGCTTTATCTTTACAGTACGTGCAGTACTCAGCGACAGAGTAGTTCTCGTAAGGCTGGCCCGGCCAACGGGGCGGCGGCGCGCGCGATTAACATGGCTCACTCGCGCGCCGGTAACACACAGTACTCAGTACTCACGTGCAGTACTCGGTGGTCACGTAGGCGGCGGAACACTTCTCGCGAAGCGAGCCCGGGCGGCGAGGAAACGGCGAGCGCAAATTACGTAGCACACTCGCGAGCTGCGAACGTACAGTACTCACGTGCAGTACTCAGCGAGCACGTAGGCGGCGGAGTAGAGCACTTCCCGCGAGGCGGGTCCGGGCGGTGCGGCGGCAGCGCGCGCGCATAACGTGGCACACTCGCGCGCCGCGAACGCGCGGACCTCCGCCACGCGCGCGCCCACTTCCGTCAGCTGGCCCGCTAGGATACATCCTGCGCACACACATAACAATAAATAATGATTCATATACTTTTGGACGACTGTTAAGCTCCATTCTTTAGGTGTTAATCATGACTGATTTTCTTATCTAAAGAAAAAAATAATAACAAACAACACACACTTAGGGCCAACGCAAACCTGACGAAGCGAAACGCAGAGTATGCTCGCGCAGACTCCTAGTTGTCACTACCGTTACGTCTACGTTAGCTTTAACGCGTTTGAAGACTAGTGGGTGCGTTTGCGAATTTTTTATCTTATGCCAATATTGACAGCGAGTTTGAGACGCGAACGCAGCGTGCCCTTTTGTGTCTAAATGGTTGGACATTCATTACGACATTGAATTTAATATAATTTTTGCATATTAGCAAGTTGCACCAGAGATCGTCTTTTGAAGAAGATATGTTGTCATATCAAAATCAGACAATTGAATGCGCAATATCGCTCCCATGCTACGTCCTTTACACACATACGTGCCGTCTGTGCCACGTCTAAACTACTGAACCAATTTTAATGAGATTTGGCAGAGGTTGCTGGAGAAGGACCAGAGGCGTGCATTTTATGAAAGCAAATGAGCCATTTCACGTCAGATCACTCAAAAATAAATAAAATAAAATTTCATGTCTTTCGATTTTTATGAAATTTGGCATGCTCGTTCGGGTACCCAAGAGGGTTCCAAATTCCAAATTTGAGGTCAGTCGGTCAATGAGTCATGAAGTTACGGGTCACTGAAAACGGGTCAATTTTCGGGTCACGGCCGGACATGTATTAGATTATCGCTTATAACTCCCTCATTTATTGAGCTAGAGGGTCATGTAATATATCATTGAAAAGGTATTTGAAAGCTGAATCAAATGGTGCCAATATCTCAGAAATAGCATCATAAATAAAAAAAATACGTTTCCCAAAACTTCATGGACCTTGTCCTTGACCTAAAAAAAAAGTATACCAACAGATTTTTTAAATCTTTGTGGAATCTGATTCAGCATCAAATGTACTTGAATACTGCAAATAATCAGGGTGGGTAACTCATGGGCTCATGAGATATTGGTGTTTTTGTGACACTGCTGCGTCGCGATTTTGTGACATTTCGAAGTTTAGCCAGTAACTTGTCATTACCTAATAGTTATTAATATATTAGTCATAGATGACATTAAAGCTCATGACTAATGCTCATCAAACAAGTTTACAAAGAAGTACAAGAAAACCGCCATCTTTGTCTTAACAAAATATTTAATTTAAAAAACAAAAATTTCTTTTCTTCTAAACTTGTCAAACTTTCATTATCATAGTCATGATTGTTGATAGAAAATGCATCTAGGCCTACTAGACTTCTGTGTGACAGATTATATCATTAACTATAATTGATAACTTGGGTCAATGGACAATTTAATGCATTGTAACAAATCAAATCACATCAGTTGAATTTCGTTTTGTCGAGACGATTGAATCTGAAGAGTCGCTTCTTCATGAGAGACTAGAGGCAGCAGAGATTGTCTCTGGAACACACAAGTTTCATGCGTATTTGCCACTGGCAACGACCAGAAATCATTTAACTGTTAAGCGGTATTCTAATGCTGTGTCTTCTACCACCGTAAGACTGGCAAATCTCCGCGAACTGATACCAAGGAACGAAATTAGTGGATATATCATTTGTGAGTATGACCAACAGTGGTGGCTTGCGTTTGTGTTGGAACGTATTGATGAGAGACATGAAGTGAAAGTTCGATTTCTGCATCCCGCCGGTCCATCGCCTTCATTCACTTTTCCAAAGATAAATGATGATCTGGTCATTGCTCATGGACATGTAATAATGGCTGTGAATCCAACAACTCCGACAGGAAGGACGTATCAGTTAAGCGCTGCAGTAGCAGCAGAGGCTACAGCTAAGTTGAATATGAAGAATACATAGCAACAACACGTTTATGTACACTGAAATCTTATCAAGAACTCTTATGCGCAATGACGTTTACCGCCAAACGTTGAAACTAATAACATATATATTTCCATCTGTTAGCAATATGTTGTCTCACTTATATATATTATCTAACTCACTACTCTTTAACTGACTTTCATCACTTGCTATGTAATAACTTACCAGTTTTGATTTGCTGAATACATCAAATTGCGAAATGTCACAAAATCGCGACGCAGCAGTGTCACAAAAACACCAATATCTCATGAGCCCATGAGTTACCCACCCTGATTATTTGCAGTATTCATGTACATTTGATGCTGAATCAGATTCCACAAAGATTTAAAAAATCTGTTGGTATACTTTTTTTTTAGGTCAAGGACAAGGTCCATGAAGTTTTGGGAAACGTAATTTTTTTATTTATGATGCTATTTCTGAGATATTGGCACCATTTGATTCAGCTTTCAAATACCTTTTCAATGATATATTACATGACCCTCTAGCTCAATAAATGAGGGAGTTATAAGCGATAATCTAATACATGTCCGGCCGTGACCCGAAAATTGACCCGTTTTCAGTGACCCGTAACTTCATGACTCATTGACCGACTGACCTCAAATTTGGAATTTGGAACCCTCTTGGGTACCCGAACGAGCATGCCAAATTTCATAAAAATCGAAAGACATGAAAATATTGACCGAGTGATCTGACGTGAAATGGCCCAAATAAGCAGTTTACTATTTAACTAATATCTATCTACGCTAAACCCATGGTAATGTGGATGAAGTCACGAGCGGATCTCTGGTGTTGGTCCACATTAAGCTGGTGTTTGCTCTTCACATTTTCAGTTCATTAAAAAGTTTATATATACTCTCGTAGATACCTGCATATAATCATTACTATTTTAGGTTTCAAAACGAATGCACACCACTGAGGACATAAGATACTTGCTATACCGAAAAATTATAGTTTTTGCAGGGCAGCTAATTACTTTCTAAAAATACATCCAACAGGTGAAGCCCCATGCAAAAACTATATAATTTTGTAATGCTAATACACTATTTATTTATTTCTCGAACTATGATTATTGTTTATATATATATATATATAGCAATGCAATACCATCAACCCTTTCAATATCCACTGCTGCACATGATCCATAGAATGGCTATGTATTGTATATAACTATGGAAAAAAAAGGTACACAAAACTGCACCCAAGTTTTGTGTGCCTTTTTTACCATTGTATCCAGCACACTGTACGGTATATATTGTTCATTTCAAGTCGAACCTTGTTCGTTTTTTAAATTGGGTTAATGTTTCTTTATCTGATCTACATATGTATATAACATAATAACTTGTCTGTTAACCCCTTTAATGGAACGGTATACACATGGGTGTGTAAATAAACTGGTCCACAAATCGTTTTTCATACAATACGTCCTGAAACATATTTACTTGTTACCAACAACTTACCATGTTTAGCACTGGTCTCCATCTCCGTCAACTCCGATAGCACGGTCACATACCACTCAAAGTCGACCACGTGCTGGTAGTTGTTCTGCGAACAGATCTCTATCATGCGCGTGAGCAGCTCGTCCCGGTACAAAGTGCCTTCAGCTCGCTCCATGTGAAGCATTAATTTCTTCACTATTTCCATCAGATTTTTCTTTGATACCTGATTTGATAATAATAAATGATAACGAACAATTTGCGGTTGCTAGCTGGATATCTATTTTTAACAAACTTCAAAAAATAGTAAGCTGACAAGTAAATAAATCTAATATAATATGAAATGATGTATAGTCGTTATGTTACTTATTAAGAATGGGAAAAGCAAAATAGAGATGTGTATTTAAATAAAAAACGTTCGGATAAGGGTCGCAATATTATGTAAAATCACCTTCTCATTAAAGGTTTAGCTTCTTACAAATGCTCTTTATATGTAATGATTGCATAGACCTTTTCCAAATAGTTCTTCTAATTCTAAATAGTCCTTTTCTAAAAAGTAGAACATTAAACTAGTGAATGAAGAAAATGAGTAAACTGAAAGTGACATAGACTTTTAAGTAATGATTAAAAAACGGTATTGAGACATTTATGAGACACACTAAGATTTGTTATGTAATCAATAGTAAAATTATGTAACAAGTTGCTCTAGTAAGCGGAATCGCTACTTTTTAAAGTAGTGTTGACTTACCATTCCGTACAACAATCCGAGCGCCCTTAATCGGATGGACTCGTCCTTGTCGTCGAGGCAAGCCAGCACAAGGTCTTTATGCGCCTGCACGGACTTCGGATGCGACTTAAGAATCCGAGACATCGCCAGCAGGCCCAAGTATTTTACTGGAAAGATTTTCAGGTGAGTTTCGATCCGGTGAACATGAATCACGTAAACACAGTGGCTGACAATAATGTATACATTCTACTTGAACGATATGTAAAAACGCTGCGTAAGCGACGTCAATTTTACTCCCAACATTTGATTTGGGTACTTGTTTAAGGGTTTTTGGCACCAGATGAAGCAGAAACTTTTTTTACACTCATTTTCTATATGCTCAAAGATATGATTTATGAACCCTGATTTACCACTAATGAAGAGCTTTCCTAGCTAGGTTGCCTTTGTAGGTTAGATTCATTCCAATCAATATGAATGCGTGTATAGTGACCAATCGGCGTTACCACACTCTGCTGCTAACCACTAAAATGGTAATTAAAATTGATTTGATTTATAGTAACTCACGGTTCTGGTCGCTGTCCTCAATGAGTATCCTCAGTTTCTGCACACAAAGCTGCACGGAGGAGGCGTGGCCCGGCATGCCGCTACTGATGCTGATCAGCACCGCGATCACGGTGTTGATACATTCGTATAGAAGCGACATCGCCGATGTACTGTCATAAACACACCACCGGTAAACAAACCAGTAAGACTCACTGACGATACGATACAATTGAATTATGATATGATTTGAAAAGTGACATCTTTTTATTGTAGAAGTGCAGGCTAAATTACTGCCTTGGAGATATTACTGGCTTTTAGTGTATTATTTATTTGAACTGTACTTTACGTAAATGTCATACATAAGGCGGATTAATTAATAGTTTATTTGTTATAGAGTTCTTTCAATATTGTAACTGTTATTTTCTAATTAAATTTATATACATACTTCATTTGTATTAAATATACCTACAGTTGTTTATATTACTATACGGGATCTTGTTTTGAGATGGGTCAGTGTGGAAAACTCTGAAATTATTAGAAATACAAAAATTTGTTCTAAGGAACCATGGCGTCGATTTTAGAGTTACGAAAAATTGCATTCAAAAATTTTCAAAACACTCATACTCAGTCGAGAATCAAACCCGTTCATTTTCCTTGAAAGAAGCGTAAGTTGAAAATATTGTGTTAATTCATATTGTAGGTTGTAAGGAATAAATTTTGCTAAGGAACCTCATTCTACAATAAACAAATAATGTGCAGGAAATGGGTTCCACTGTAGGAATGGATAAAACTATAGAATATGAAGGCAAGTTAATATAGGAGACTTTAATACGTTCACAAGAAATATACCTATGTATATTTTTTGTTCTACACACTGAACCTATGTATACCTACCTATGTACCTATGTATATTACACACTGAAAATTTCCGGAACTGGCCACTTACATAAACAATGTTCAAAAAGTAATTATAATATTTGAAAATGGAATTCTTTCGCTGTAGAATAAAGTTTGTTTTATCTAACATTCATTTATTTTTTCACTGTGGTGTCATTTTAAAAATTGTGTGTTTGCATTACGATGGATTTAACTCGTGAAAATTTTCGCTGTATGATTTTCTACGATTTTAAGTGTAATTTGACAGCTCAGCAAAGCCTCGCTCGGTTTCAAACTGCTTTTGGCGATGAAGCACCAATCATGACAACAATTTATAGCTGGTTTGCAGAATTCAAGCGCGGTCGTGTCAATCTTAGTAACGAATTTCGTGAAGGTACAATCAATCAATCAATGAGTCAGATACAATCAATCTCACACAAACATTTGGGTGTGCGAAAGCTGTGCTCGCGGTGGATCTCACACAATTTGACTGAGGCTCAAAAAACGGAACGTGTCACTTGGTGCATTAACGAAGGGGTGTCAAATTTGGTAGTAATAGGTGATGAAACATGGATTTACAGCTACGACCCCAGAACAAAGCAGCAGTCAACCATTTGGGTCTTTCAAGATGAGCCGAACCCCACCAAAGTGGCGCGTGTGAAAAGTGCCGCGAAGCAGTTGATCACTTCTTTTTTTAGAAAAACTGAGCACGTGGCTACTTTTGCTTTGGAGAATCGTCGTACCGTGAATGCTGATTGGTACACGACCATTTGCTTGCCGGAAGTTATTGACGACCTCCGTAAAAACAACCGTAAACGCCGCATAATCTTGCACCATAATAATGCCAGCTCTCACACGGCCAAACAGACAAACGACTTTTTGAAGGCGAATGAGCCATCCTCCATACAGTCCCGACTTGGCACCTTGTGACTTCTTCTTCTTTCCAAAAATTAAGAACCAATTACGCAGTCAACGATTTTCATCGCCAGACGAGGTTGTCGGAGAGTATAAAAACATGTTTCCGAGGTCACCACGGAGGAGTGGAATAAATGTTATGGAAATTGGTTTATTCGTATGAAAAAGTGTATTGACGCTCACGGAGAATATTTTGAGAAACAATAAATTGATTTTTGGCCATTCATTGTAATTTTTTTCTTATTCGTTCCGGAAACTTTCAGTGTGGCCCTCGTACATAAAAATTATATGTAGGTAAGAAAATCGGGCGAGAGCGCGTCCGATCTACGCGAGTGTACACTACGGAACAGCCGGCCCGATGTGATGCATATTCGATTTTGACTTTTGGTTCGAAACAAATGAAGGATGAATTTTCACAGCAATTTCCCGGGACGGCGCGATGTCGAGGAGATATTTATTATGAATTGATTTGAAAGAAATGAAGAATTAATTTTTGCAGCATTTTTGGGGGACGGCATGATGTCTAAAAAAATATGAATTGTTTTTTTAGGAATTAATTAATTATATGCGAATCGAACATGCGCTACAAATGCATTTCAAATAATTATTATATTCAAAGTATTCAAATTAATTATATATTCAAAAAATTTATTTTAACTAAAATGTTCAAAGTGGTAGTAAAGGGTATAAACAAAGTAACAACAAAATTGTTATTCCGCGTGGAAAAACACGGAATATTCCATTTTTAATCTTTAAATAATTTGACATGCACAATATTGATATTGTTCTTTTTTCAAATGAATAAAATTGTTGGCATTGGCCTCTTCAGATGATTTATTATGGTAGATAGCAGTAGGTAGACCATTGCAGCAACAGGCACTAAACTTCCGGCATTGCGGAAAATCGTAAAATCTAGATTTTTCTTTTTATTCTAGACCCAAGGTCTCTTGGCAAGATTTTTCAACGAAAATGAACAGTTTGATTCTCGATTGCATATGAGCTTTTGAAAATCTATGAATGCAGTTTTTCATTACTCTAAAAACGACTCTAAAAGTCAAAAACAAATTCTCTATTTCTAATAGTTTAAGACTTTCGATACTTAATATTCGATCACATAAATAAGGAAATTCTCAATGTTTATATATAGGTGGGATAATGTATATTCATATTACATACATTCATAAAGTAAAGATTTAAACATGTTAATGGTATGTTTTGAGACTTGATTCTCAAACTAGGAAATAATCTGAATCTGGAGAACAAGCATATTGTTATTGTTTATATATGTATATTCGTATTAATATCTAAGGGTATATACAATTCAGATGTGTTAACAAAGTTTTTCTGTTTGTAAACAATTTGGCATTGTTCAACTTGACTATTGAAATGATATTAACATACTTTCGGAATTTTAATTATCATAAATATAGAGTACAATTAAAATCAAGATGCACGAAACTGCAGGCAATCATTAGGTAATAATAATAATACCATACCGGTAATAGTTATAATATACCTACCTTAAATGATACAGCAATAATCGGAAAAGTGCAGTGATTACCTAGAATTATCAATTTTCGGCTCCCATTCGTAAGGTCATGAGTTCGTATTTCGATCTATACCACTAGTTTCATATTTAAGTACAAATTTTTAAATTTCGACTAACTTGGCGGTAAGGAAAAACATGAAGAAACTCGGGTGCTGTGGAATTAAAAAAAAATTGGAGTATGTGAAAAAATCCGCACTGGGTCTGCTTTGCTGAATTATGACCTACCGCTCCCTTGTGCCAGAGGAGAATGCAAAAGGAGGCATGTGCCCTATGGTGGAAAGTTATAGGCTGATATCAAATTAACGAAAATGTTAATAAAAATATGTTTCCTTCAATTATATTATTTGAGAGAAACATTTACACAAGTCTGAAAATATTTATAGAAACCTGTGAAGTGGCTTAAAAATTCAGATGTTTAACTCATTATTTTATTATAACAGTGACAAAAGAATGTTTCTCAAGTAGCTTTCAATTATGTATTGCACAAACTATTTGCCATTTTTCTATACATCTTCATAAGCAGCTTTCAAAAGCTCGTAGTGAATGAGAAGCATTGTTTCTAGTGTATTTATTATAGCATCGTAACTCTAAGTGCTAATTATAAAGAAAATTTGAATAGAAGAAGCTGTGAAAGCGATCCATACTAACACATTCTAGAAATTATTACAAATATAGCATGATTGCTATGGATTGGTATAAATTACTCATCTGTTCTTTAGCCCATTCTTATGCAAATAAATACTGCTAACCCTTTACCCCATAGAGACCAAGAAATTTACAGTAAAAAGGTATCCAGTGTGTCAATTAACATTAACTGACTCACCTATGTATTAAATTAGTTAATGGTTCTATCAGTTTCTTGCCAAGTCGGGGCTCTAATGGGGTTAAGGCACCAAACTGCAACAAACACAATGACACTACATAAGACTAGCTTATGTAATAGCAACCAATCACTAGATGAATATCATGAGGTTGGTAACTGCTTACTTATATAATTTATTTATAATCATAATCAATACTTGTCATGTAATGGTCTTTTTTTAATATCAATTCTTGATTAGATTAATTTATGTATGTTGGTAATTTCATCTTTACAAAATTTTACTTAGCAGCAAAAAGAATACAAAATGTGATTATGTGCCAATATTTTAGGAGTGATTATGTGGAATAAGTATTCATTCCTGTGTACTGTTGGTGATATTTGCTTATTATAACAATTTTCTCAACAATTTGGTAGTGTGTGGTGAATGATTCTAGCTATAGATCAGCTGGTCATCGAATGTTTCAATAAATTGTACCTGCAAATTAGATCTATGAGGCTTTGTGTAATCTTTCTTCCGATATCTGGTTCATAATGTGTCATTAAACCAAACTGTGGAGAATTCAGGACAATTACTATTATATTTATTATAATTTTAGTCATTATTAGTGATCAATTATGTAGTAATAAAAACAACTTCCAAAGCACTTAAATATTAAAATGGGATTTCTTATTGAACACTCAAATTACTAATCAAGCAAACTTTATAAAATATGGAAATAGGTTGGTACATGATCCATTCATGTAAATACTGACATTTAGAGCCTCAATATCATAATTGCAAATTATCAACATTATTGATAAAAACTTGTTAACCAACTTCATATCATTACCATGTACACAGTATGTAATATAATATCAGTAGGTTATTTGAACATACCAGTTTGATGATCTTTATAAGCATCCAGTTGTTTGTAGAAGTGGTCATTAATTTGAAGAACACTGGGGCTAGAGAAAGATAGTTTTTAGGGTTTTTCCTAGCTAATTCACATACTACATTCACTGCTGCTGATTGAACACCTGGAATTTAAAAAGGAAATGTTTTTGCCTTTGAATGTTCTAGAGCAAAATAGTGTAAGAAATCTGAAAAAAATGTCTTACACTGCTGTGATGAACTGATGAAAGAGCCATATTAAATGATAATGATTTTTTTTTAAATGTATCATTGCAGTGTACACTATGAATGATACAGAGCCCAAAAGAACATCTTTTGGAATTTTTGTCTCTCTGTGTCAGAACATGCATCATGCAAAAACCACTGGATAAATTTTAATGAAACTTGGTTGTTGTAACTCATGTGCCGGGTTAACCAGTGCCAGTGTATTTATTATGTTAACATTAAATCCTTATGTTACATAGGCATTGAGTTCACCTTTTGTACAATGTTTCTTGGTCATTAAAGTTTAAATAAATAAATAAATGTTATATATTATATGTGAAATCACATGCACTGCTAGTGCATAATGGTCTCACCTGGATCTGGGTCTTCTAATTTTTCTTTTAATTTTGGAAATGCAGGCCTTAATGCTTCTGGATACCTTAAGAATACCTTATACATCATTAGTACTGCTTTCATTCTTAGATAAGGTTTTGTTGAGCTCATCTAAAATTATCACACAAAAACATTTTAATCCCATTTTAACCAAGTTCCAAAACATGTGAAAATCGCTCTTTGGAGATTAAAATCATACTGCATGGCTTTTTGTATTATAAAGCTAGAAAACAATGCACCAGATTTAGATTGTTAAAAGGTGATTTTAGTACATTGTGGTACTTGGCTTAAGTTACAATTATTGAATAGTTTAATGTTATGTGCACAAATATTATTAGTTGAATAATATTTGTCATAAATTATTGGATAATTACAACCAGAACAAGATTAAAAACTATACTACAAAAAGGTTGTAATAGTACTGGTAACTATAAATTGTAAAAAAACATTCTGGATTCATAAAATATTGTACACTTACCAATGTCATGATATCATTTGCTAGATCTCTCGCCAAGTCATGGGATATAAAACAACTAAGCCCACTAAGGGCTAACCCTGCTTCATATTGGTTCTGAGCATTCAAATCCTTTCGGATCATGTTAGTAGTAAGCATAAGTAACTCAGAGTCTGCATGGAATGATTGACTAGCTGCTAAGTACCCAATTCTCTTGTAAGTGAACTTATTTGAACTCATCACCTCTATTATATTGAATATGGCCCACGATATGTCATACCCTAGCATTTGTAGCTGCAAAAATAAAGATGAGAATTTGAAAAAAAAATACTAGTAGTACTAACACATACAGAAAGAATCAATAATAAAAAAAAATTTAGACTTGTATTATAAATTTATTCTAATGAAAGGATATGTACTCACGTATGTAAGCTTAGCGACGGCATTAGCTTTCACTGCAATATTATCTTGTCTTAACTCTACTTTTATTTCTTCCATACATTGTGCTATGTATTTGGCCTAAAAAAATTTAATCCATAAAGCAATAATTTATTTATAATACATTTATCTGTGTGTAAAGAAACAATAAATAAATACCTCATTATCTTTGTTATTTCTTATTCCGCGGACTAAATCTGTAAGATTTTTATCGAACATTCTTTCGAAGTTTCCCTTTACTTTTTTCAATGCCATGTTTATAAAATATATTTGTTATGCATTAAAATAACTATTTTTTTCAGATATTTTAGTAAAGAAACATGACTATAAAGTAAAAAATTGAATTGAAGAATCAGAATAGATGTCAAAAATTAAATGACAATTTCCAATTTGCAATGTTGGCGTAAAACATGTTGCCATAATTCAAAAGAAAATATGCGCTGAACACAAGTTCGCTAAACCTTTCATTAGGAAATCTCACAGAGTAAAATATAACAATCATTTACACAAAGAATCATAAGTAAGGACATTGGTCTCAAAGGACATCATTATTATTTTCTACATACAAGTCTGGCATCAATTTGCATCAATTATATTATCTAAAATAAAAGAATCATTGTATATTCTTTCGGTCGTCCAAATAACATTGCTGCCCGCATCCAAAAAAAAGATGCCAGATGTAATGATGTTCTTTGTTTAAGTGCTAGAGCATTTTTCAATTATAATTATTAACAACAAGCGCTTTTAAAGCGCCCATTAATATCTATTGTTTATGGGTATGTAAACTGATAAACAATTTAAAAACTAAACTGTCATAATGACAATTTGTAAAAGTCATGTGTTTTTGTCAAAAAACAGTAACAAAAACATTGCATTTTAAAAAAGTTACAATCATATTTTATTATATTCTATTAATGAAAGTAATTACTGCACTATCATAGGACATAGTTAGTAGTAAGCTTTTAGTCTTAGGAGTCAGTACACAAAAATGATTATATTCTTAAGTGAATTACAAAAAGAACATCTCAATCTATTGCATCAACATTCCATTCAAGGTAATTACAAAAAAATAAAATTCTGGATAAATGAACCCACGACGAATGTTCCAAATGAGTTTTTATATTTTTGTGGGGTAATCTTTTTTACATAATATAAATATGGCATAATAAAGATAGTTCTTTAGAAACCAAATTAATTTTGAACTTTTGAACCAAAATTCTATTATTCAGTGATTCATTATGTTTAAAATAAAACACCAGTTTTTTCCACCAGTCTTACGCATCTTGCTGGTGAGTAATACATATGGTAGTGTCGCGGGCTGTTAAAGATGTATGTTGCAAAGGTGCCACATGAATATCCTCAAATAATTCTCAACCATTGACAATCCTTGCCTAAACCACTACTTTAGGCGAGAAAGTATATTTAGTATTATCTCTGCTAAATTATTGTCATTTGCTGATGGTGGCTGGATGACATGTGTAGAAGATTATGTGTGGTGGCGAGCCTTAGTCGAGGTGAACATCCAGCATTGGAGAGAAAGGCTGATGGTATAGTATAGTGTTATTGTGAAATCTTCTTTAGTGTTTTTCTGCAGATGACAGTTAACATACTGAATTGAATTTAATGCTGAATGGTCTCAATAAAAACATTATATGTTAATCTCAGAATTAATATAGACAATATAAAAGTTATTTTCAATGAACATATTCTTGCTGGTTCAGTACACTTCAAATTGTCAATGTCTATTTTGAACAGACCAAATAAGCAAGTTGTACTTTCACAAAAAGATTAACAAACACGTTAAGCTTATCTGGGTAAAATTTGAAAAAACCACCCTATTTAATGAATACCACCATAAAAGCTATAGGTATGTTAGAAGTGAACTCAGTAGTGACCTCTTATCACCTAAAAGTAAAACACTTAATTTTACACAAACTTTATCAAAGATTATGTTATTGTGGGTTTAAGGTAATCTTTGTTTATACATTCATGTTATCTTTATTTCAGTTTTGGTAGATTTTTGTAAGCTTGCAATAGACTATCTAAATAATGGAATTAATCATAAAAAGCTGAATATTGCTGCAGGTAAATAAACTTTTATCAGTTAGCATACTTAGGGCTAATTCACACCGGATCAGACACACTACGTGCAGAGATGGTTTGTATATTTTAATAATGAACTTTATTTCCATACTTACATTAAATTTACAACAGTCAGCAGCTGTTGTGCAGTGTCATCAATTCACTTTAAAGCCGCTGCTTATATTTGTTGTCATGGCCTATGAAGTTATCGGGGTGTATTGAGACATCGTCACCCATCGTCGTGTTAGTACTTTCGGGTAGATTCATGCAATTCCATGCAGTTGGTGTGAATTAGTCCTTACTAGCTGTGTTCATTACAATTATCTAAAGAAGTCTCATCTGCATATCTCATGTGAAAGTATATGTGCATATGCAAAGTACATTGCTGCCTTAATTGAATACCAAACATCACCTGATAATTTGGAAGAAGTAATGTAAGTCATCTAATGTGATGACACCTATTGTGTGTGTAATAATCACTAATGTGATAGAAGTAGGTAAGTAATCTACACGCTGATAGTCTACTGTTAACAGTAGACTTATGAATATACAAAGTTGTTTTTATACACGTTAATTACAATTTCACGAGACTGTGCAACAAAAAGCTTTTTATATTGGTTTTAGATGAAGCGATGATAATGTAGGTATTCTTATTCTTTTTATTATTATTTATTATACAACAGAACGATATTAGTCTCCTATTATTAGTCTTTATTGAGAAATAAAGTGCTCCTCAATTTTATTATATTATAATAGGAAAACAAAGTAAAATAGATAACAAATTGCAACAGTGATAAAGGTAGTAGCTAGGATGAGGTCAATAAGGAAATATATTAAATATCTATTATTAAATACATTTTATTAATACAAAGTTGATGACCGATGACTATAAACAGTCAACAAAACAAGACATGTCGACAAACATTGTTCTATTTTTAAGTAATTATCTTTTTTATACTGTCCATGCTTTGATTTAATGCAAAGAGATTTAATATTATTTTTCTGCCACATTCAACACGCGAAATTTGACCACTTTACGTCACACAATATATAAAAAAAATTGCATCTTCATATAAGTGAAGTCTAGTAGTTTTAATAACTCTATGTGTAAAAACGAGCTTTGTCGACTAAAACCGAGATATGTCGATGGAACTTTTTTAAATAATTGTAGTGTACTTCAGTTTTTTTTACAATCATTTTATTATGTTATTGTTATTTTTTTTGTAGAAAACAGGCGGCAGACGATCATACAGTCCACTTGATGGTAAGTGGATACTGTCGTCCATAGACATACGCGATACATGCCAATATTAGTCCAGAATGACACGTGGATATGCTTCCGGATGCGCTGTCTACCTTTGCAGATTAAGGAATGGATTGGGAGAAAGGGTTGGGAAATCGCGAGGGATAGGATAGGATGGGCTCTGGCATATCTCACTACCGAAACACGTACGTACATTGGGGTAATACGGTACGGTCGGAAATGTATTACATTTCAAGAGAGAAGTAACGTGCCCAGTCGAGTGCGCCCAGCGGCTGTTAGGCTTATTAGAGTGATGATAGCCAGGAGTGATCTACACTCGACTCACATTCGTGATTGTGAGTTCAAATCCGCAGCCACTGAGTTTCTATTTAAGTACGAATTTAAAAAAAAATATGCTCTTGCTGGCTGGTGAGAAAACATCGCTAAGAAATCTGCATACTCGAGAAATAAAAGAATCTGTAGTATGTGTATTCACTAGGGATTGCAAACCCATAGTAAATTTGTGAGATTGGAGCCAATCCCGCGGGACCCCATAGTTTTTAAATTATTTTTATAAGTTTTATTTTTAATTAATAAGTTTAGTTACCCATAAGTTTAGTTTTATTTTTTTTAATAAAAATCGGCAACAGTATAACTATTAACAAAATAACGTTAATTTGAATCAAATGTTAAGACTCTTAACTATAGGAGTAAATCAACTTCTATTATACATTAAAATAACGAGTAAATGAACTTTTATATTTTTATATTATGAAACCGGTCTGAACGCGTATAATAAAGGTATATATTAGGGTGTCCCTTATTTTTCAAAGTTTTTATTTTCTAACGCATAGGTCTTAGTTTTGTTCATTTGCTCTTAAAACAGTCGGAAATAAATTTTAACCTTATTTGGAGTACGATAACCCGTGCCGACTTGCATCGAATCATGTTCATATACCTAAGTTGCGCGAAAGTAGCAGCGCGTACTCGCGGTATTTGTCATTTGTTCTCAGTTATTCTCGTGATTAACACGCATTGTTTTACATTTAGAAGATGGCAGTGGAATTAAGAAGCAATAAAAAAAGTATTTTCTTAGTTGGTGAGGTAAATTATCAAATAACAGGCGCAAAGTTACCGTCTAAACGTCAAGTTCTTGCAGTACTTTTTTTTAACATTCGCGATGTTAAATTGACTGTTAGTGAAAGCGCAAATCTCGTCATTCGAGAGTGTATTATATTTTGGGAAAAAGGTAGAATCCCTACCAGAGCTATACCTAACTGTGTAAAAAAACTTGTGGATCTTCACCATGCTGGGAGAGTTGCAAAAAAATTTCAAAAAAACACAAGATGTTTACGAGCGCCGCGAGGAGAACTTTCAAAACAATTTAGATAATTTATTCGATATAGCACACGCCGATGCTTTGGAACGGATGAAAATAGAGGAAGATAAAATCTTTTTACAAAAACAAAGAGAACCAGGGCGTTCAGGATGTTTAGCGGGTATAGACAAAAAGTTAGCCGAGAAAGAAGAAAGGGCAAGACAGAGAAATTTAAAAGAAGAGAAAAAAAGACATGAGCAAATGTGTTCCAGAGTTTATCATCATCTCTTACTACACAAGATTTTATACAAACGCAAGGACATCACTATCAACCTACCAGCTCTGATGAAAGCCTTGAGGATCCCTTGCCATCGACATCTCAAACGGTAAGTTCTGGAACTACTACAAAAAGAGGAAGGAAAGACTTTATCACGCCTAAGTTAGTTGCAGCTTTAGATAGATGTCAATTGAGCATAAGGGATTCTGTCTATATACTTCAGGCTGTAGTAGAAGCACTAGATCTTAGCTGTGATGATTTCCCGATAAACAAATCGTCCATTCAACGCATTCACACACAGAGTAGAAAAGATAGAGCGGAATCTATAAAATCAGATATTCAGAATAATATGCCTGAAATGGTGACCGTTCACTGGGATGGGAAATTATTACCTGGACTGGACGTGAGAAGTTCTAAAGAAGAACGCCTGCCAATTCTTATTTCATTTGGAGAAAGGGAACAACTTCTGGCTGTGCCCAAACTGGAGAGCTCTTCTGGTCAAGATCAAGCAAAAGCTGTGTTAAACGCACTTTATGACTGGAACCTCGATGACAAAGTACAAATAATGTGCTGTGATACAACTACGTCTAATACAGGGCGATTGAAAGGAGCTTGTGTACTTTTACAACAAAAATTAGACAGGGAATTAGTACTCTTTGCTTGCCGCCATCACGTTTACGAACTGGTTTTAAAATGTGTGTTCGAAACAAAAATCCACCAAATCACAAGTAGCCCTGATATCCCGATGTTCAAAAAGTTTAGAGACAACTGGAAAACTATTAATCCTGCTGCTATTGAAACATACACCGATATCGTCACACAACATTTTTGTAATACAACAATAGAAGAATTGTTGACATTTTATAATCAAGAACTGCAAAAATGTATTGTACGTGACGATTATCGGGAACTGATTGAACTATCTTTAACTTACTATTGAACTTACTCTTTAAAAATATGTTTGTTGCAATCCCAGCACAAAATTAGCGACAAGGATAAACGAGCACTTCAAGACGTTTGTTTATTCATTGCGGTTATATATGTGAAACCATGGCTTGGATGTAGTCTGGCGGTGAAGGCCCCAAATCAAGATTTGTGCTTTTTAAATAGGCTTAAGGAATATGAAACTGTTGACAAATTGATCTCCAAAGCAGCCCTGAGCAAGTTTAGTCAACATCTTTGGTACTTGTCAGAAGAAATTGCCGTTTTATCACTCTTTGATAATGAAGTTGATGAACAAACCAAGGGAAACATTGTAATGAACTTACAAAGAGAGAGTTTGTATGATTCTGGGAAGAGATATATTCCCTCGAAAGAAGATATGTCTGATTATTTGTATGGAATACATAGTTTACACTGTTTTCACTAAACTGATAATAATACTGCCTTATTTATTGTTGCAGGAAAATTATTAAGTGATTTTGTATCTGTCAAGAGCTCAAATTTATTTTCTCGATTAAAAATTTATGATAACTTCCTCCAGAAACCCGTTTCTACATGGGAAGAAGATGTTGCCTATTTAGAGGCAAAAAGAAAGGTTATTTTTTTAAGGGCAGTTAATGATACAGCTGAAAGAGCTGTAAAACTTATGCAAGATTTTCATGGTTTGATCACTGCAAAGGAAGAAGAAAAACAAATTTTTGCTACGCTGTGTGCAAGAGCATAGAAATCTGTATCCAGACTGTAAAAAAGAGACCCTCAAAAGAAAATATCCTGGTGGATCTGTAATTTTATCTTCTTTTAATAAATAAGTACCTATTTACTAACTTTCTTTTTGATTATTATTTTTATAAAATACAAATATTGATTGATATAAATCAATTGATGATTTAGCTACATAACGGAAAGGGTTAAAAACAGCAATTTTCAAAATCTTCAGAGCCCTGTCGGCACGGGTTAATGTTGACGTAGGAAGATAAAATTTTGTATTTGAGTAAGTCTGGGTAGTTTAAAAAGAATTAGGGGGTATGCATTTCGATATCCGAAAAAAAATTTTTTTCACCCATATAAGGGACACCCTAGTATATATGTTTACCTTTTATTCCTACTCGACGTTTCGACACGGGTTACACTAGCCGTGGTCACGAGTTGACTGAAGAGGCGGTTAGTCCAGGATGGGAGCTTCGAGCAGTTTCATCAACTACCCAAATTTGACCTTCACATTCGGAAAGGCGACACGCTACACTAACAATGTACGCGGACGTATTCGACGGTACATCGCAAGGTTTTTTGTTAATCACTGGATTCCACGTCGACGACAGTTTATATCCATCTTTCAGCCAATCTTCCAGATAATCCAGCGGCCGAGACGACCATGTCTGCTTCTACGCTTGTTGGTTTAATTGTCAGTGATAAGTTTTTTCCTCTCATTCCTTCACATTCATAGACAGTTGCTTCCTTCTTTAATATTCTATCAAAAATATTTCTCTTTTCTGGTCTCTGTCTGTTTGTAGTCTCCTTTTCTTAATGGAGAATTGATTTACCAAAAAATCTGTTATTTTCTACGGTGAATGTATTTAACTTCAGTTTTAATAGCTCCAGTGCACTTCAACATTATTTTTCTCATCTGTAATGATTGTCCTTTGTGCAGACACACGTTAGCGCTATTTATTTACGAATTTGTGAGATCCGTGCGCACCCGCATAGTTTTTGCGGGATCCCGCAGACCCTCAAATGATGCGTGATTGCAATTCCTAGTATCCACCAATCTGCACTAGGCCCGCATAGTGGATTATGGCCCAAAACCTCCCAGTGATTTACTAGGGGAGGCCTGTGCCCTACAAGTGGTATATTATAGGCTGATATCATTATTATTTTATTAAGTTTGACAAACGATTAACGCAGTTGGTAGTGCCCCTGCATGCTGTGCAACAGGTCTTGAGTTCGATTCCAGTCAGACATTCAATTGTTTAAAGATAAATTTTTGTTTGGGTCTGAGTGGAGTCTTCATCTTTGTATGTCTCTGGATTTACGGCACAGACTGTATGTGGCGTTATTATGGTAATTAAAAAAACGTCAGTGAAGAGTTTTTTGACTTGTTAGGATCATAAATGGTGACAACTCAAACAGCTTGAGGAAACTGATGAGATCTATACGTAATATAAAAGAATATAGTAGCTCGTACCTTAGCCCATACCGTCAGAATGACCACATCACATTAATTCTTTAGTACCGAAGACTAGATTTAGTGCTCTAGTAGTTCAGGATGAAGAAGTTTTCTACAATATGATTAGTGTTTGTTCATTTGCGATACTTACTTCATTGAAACTGCTCTAGTTTTTAAACATGTAAAACCACTGAATTTTCAAATGTTTTGATTATTAATAACATATTTTTTTTCTATTTCAGAGAAGTTGAATGTGTCATTAAATGTTGTTCAAAATTTAATACATGCTTTAGTATATCTTATTGTAGAAGGCTGCAAGCATAATGTAAGTATCTAAATTATGTTCAATAATTTAACATTAATATCTATTATGTCAAAGAATATCTAATACACAGAAATAGCGGAATATGTACGTAATACAATCCCATTATATCTACTTACATGTACTTATAATCCATCTTTCTGTTTTGTGTTATATGTACTTGATCTGAGACACTTCTCGCGCGCTAGATTTTTGAGTTGTCTTAAATACATATACTCCCATGCCGTCAAATATTTTTTCCATAGGACGAGAACATTTCTCGGGTGAAAGCGAATATGTTATTATCCCCCCTATTGTGTAGATCCTGCACTGTTTAATACGTTACAAATTAAGTTTATTATTTGATAAACCAATTTTAACGTATGTATCGAACATAGGCTTAGACTTGAAAAAGTCGTAATAAAATATATACGTGTCACTGAAATTATGCAAAAGCTGGGAATATGTTGTTCAGTATCGAGAGTGGAATCGATTCTACCACCTTTGAAAATAGTTTTATTTTCATAACTTATTGTTTAATTAGTAGCATATAGTATGTGCTAAGCGCAGTTGCGCTATTATTTCTCACCGATTCGCGATCCCGGGGTATCCCCCCAATGCAACGCCCTAAGTCGAGATCCGTTCCTTCCGCCGGTTTATCGGCGGGAGAGCCCTTAGGCTCGTTGCAACACACATTTTGTTCCTGGCTGAGCGCCTTCTGCGCTCGCCCTAAATTAAACAAGTCCGGTGACTCTTGAAAGACCACTAGGGCCACAAGAATTTAGCCATCCCGAAAAAAAAAAGTTGCGCTATTATTATTAAATTAATTGCCGTGTTTCAAGTTTTGCGTTATTCCGGTGACGTTGTACTACAGTATTACATATAGGTATGCATAATAGTGTACAGTATGACTGTACTCTGTTGTGACTGTTTATGTATATTTACATATACATAAACTATTAAAATACAGTTATTTTAAGCTCTTTAGCGCGTCCATAAAGGAGTTTCTTTTTTGTTTCTCAAAACAGTTATCTTCATCTATTCTTTCTAAACCTAAGATGATACGAGGGAAGGTTCTAAAGTTTCCGGCCCGACAAAAAAAAAGGATTTTCAAGTTCATGAAACTATTTTTATATTTCAATATAGTCTCCGTCACTTTTCGATTTGAACACACTTTTCGGGTCGTTTTTAATTAGCATTTCTATCCCAGTATTAAAATAGTCAGAAGTTTTGTCTTCAAAATGGCGGTCACTTCATCATCAGTGGAAAACATTCTACCTTCTAGTCCGCCTTGAGTTTTGGGAACAAATAGTAATCACTGGGAGTCAAATGAGGACTATAGAATGAGTGACGTATTTCCGCGAAGCCACACTTTGAAACAGCAACTTTCTCAACTGCGGCGACATGGACGGGTGCATTGTCATGGCGAAGCCGCACACCTTTGCTTAGTTCTCCGTTTCTTTTTATTTATTTTAATAGAAAAAAGGCGGCAGACGAGCATGCGTCCACCTGATTGTAAGTGGATACTGTCGTCCATAGACATCCGCGATACATGCCAACATCAGTCCAGAATGACAAACGTTGATACGCCCCCGGATGCGCTGCCCATCTTTACAGATTAAGGGAGCAAGGGTTGGGAAAATGTGGAGGGGTAGGGTGGGAATGGGCTCTGGCATATCTCACATACTACCGTAACACGTACATACATTAAGGAAATACGATAAAGTAGGAAATGCAGTACATTTCAAGGTAGTCTTCTGTGACAGAGGGGTAACGTGGCCAGTAGTGCGCCCAGCGGCTGTGGGAAGGCATCCTGCTCTCTCTCCCTACGAAGTGTCTTTGTAAGGAACTTAATCACGGAAAGATATTCCAGATTAAACATTTTACGACTTCCTGTTGTTCTACGAGTCGTGGAATCAACTCTAAAAATTATACACGAATTAGCGGGTTACATGACAATTATATTACAATGACGTATTAGTTATTTGTTATACAAGAGTGCAAAGTTGCTTTTTAACCGCGTGCTCAATTTTGATGACCGAGCAAGCGAAGGATTCTAAAATTGAATCACGAGCGCAGCGAGTGATTAAAAAATTAGAATCCTGAGCGTTAGCGAGGGAATCAAAAAGCACGACGTGAAAAATCTTTGCACTCGAGTGCAACACGTAACTTTTCATCCCACCTCAGCGAGGAAATGACTAAATGCAAAAAAAAAAAACATTTACAATCACAAGATACTTTTATTTCAGTTTAGGTATTAACTACTACATACTTTAGAATAGTTATTTGTTATACATTGTATAACAAATAACTATTTCTTTAAACATCTAAAAATATGGTCAGGCCAGAAACTTTTGAACCTCACTGGTACACGTGTATGTATTAGATATTACAAATGTACGTAGGTAATATCTTCATTTTCTGTGTTAATCCTCCTATCTACCGTATCAGTTTACGATTTTTATCTTTTGTCTAATGACAATATCTCAAATCGCTGTCGTGTATCGTCTGGCATAAGCGATAAATATTCGGATTTTTCCGGTATTTTCAGACATGCAAACAAGAAAAATCTCTTAAGTTCTTATGAAATGTGTGAAACTTAAGATTTATCTAACTTTCTGATCTTATTAATGTATGAGTCATTTTACGTACATATTTCATTTTCAAGTAATTTTATTTCCAGTTATTAGAATCAGACTTCAAATCTTCGCTGGCTATAGCTGGCTTCTCCTCAGAGCAGCAAGAAGTATTAGTTAAGCTATATGTTACTAAGAAAGTGGAACTGTCAGATGCCTCGCGCTTGCTTCAACAGAAGGATCCGAGTTATCAGGACTTGTTATGGAGATTTGAAGTTCAGGTAACACCGATATAAAAGGTGTAGAATAATGTATGGCTGAATCACTTTCGAACAAACTAATATTTCGTTTGTATTAAACCGATATTAACCAATACTCGTATTTAAGATTTTGTCAACGAACAGATTTCGGCTTTTAAAATAGTTCGCATAATGTCATCGATACTTAAACCCATCGTGTATTTTAATAGATTTTTTTTCTTTCAGATTTCGTCTAGAAACTGTAGTGAGGAGATAAAACCGATGGTTGCAATGGATTTTGTGTTAATGACTCCTAAAAGTTTTGGACATAGCAATGATCATGATAAGAAAAAAATCGTTGACATATCAAGAAAAAACGAACTATCTCCTGTACACATCAATTCGTCAATACAGGATGCTAAAGCAGCAAGTCATTGTAATAATATTATCAATCACGTCTTGCTTCAATGTGACCTTCCCAATTTAATAAATCTAACCAATAAATTGGACCAAGCATTGCAGGAGTCTAAAAGTCAACACGTACGCAAAGTACAAAGAGCATTACAGTGAGATTTTCCAAAATATGGTCATTTTGAAGCAATTACTATTTGCCACTGTATTGCCCTTGAATGGAGAGATCACTAATTGGAATACTTTTTAATATAAAAAAACATACTGCATTTAGAGTAAAATAATGGTGACTAATAGAGCTCAAAACTACCCTTAGTTTAAATGTATAATGGCATTTCTATTCAATTCTATTCAACCGAGCCTTTCTTGAAGCCAGAAACAATGTATTCCGCCCATGATCCTGAGTTAATTGACATATAATATATATAATGAATAATTATACATACATTGTTGAAATAATTATACATGAATAATTATACATTGCTGGGTGGCGGCTTATAAAGCTCTAAAAATGTTAAGCATTTTTTTAAAACACGTAAAATAAAGAAGAAATGTAATTCCGACTGGCACGTGCCACCGGGGTTTTGGTACCTACTGCCATGTAATCATTAAGGTTTTTATAATGCTACTTAGTAAGTGATATTATATTATGTATATCTGTATGGTGTGGTTTAATTGGTTACCTGGCTGCAGGGGTGTAAATACTCAAGTCCCAAAGTGTGCCCTTGGCGCCCTGGGGAGCCGCGACTTCCTCACGGGGGCGGCGCACGACTTTATTGCTCCGCTAGCGGAGCTGAGCTCGCGAGCGGACCACTTAGTTACATGTTGTTTTGTTTAGTTTTTACCTTACCATCGCAATACATTATTGACTATTCCAGGGATGTCCTAATAGATTACTCTTTTAGAGAAGAAAGAGAACATTCTCGCTATTCATGTATACTCTAAGTTTCTTCCTACAAGTAACTACATGAAACACTACATTTTTCATCATTTTGATAGACCTGTTTTAAAGAATAAGCAACAGCTAGGCTATGTTCTGATTAATAAATTAAATCGAATCGACACTCGCATGGCAATAGACAATAATAATAGTTTACTATAGATAAAGAGCCTGCTAATGTAATCTAACCTAATATGCGTGCCGCTCACCCCTAAAATGTGCTCTAGAAACCGACAAAGGGCATTTTGAGGAATCGCTTGTAGCATTTGTAAATGCTTGTAAATTTGCACACGGGGCTTACGTATGGGGCTTTGTAAAGCTTTTGGCTTACGTTTACTGGGGCAAATTTTTAATTTTTGGAGATTCCAAGTTCCTATAAAAATAACTAAAAAAATGAAAAAAAAAAATGATACAACCCTCTACGGTTAAATAAAGTCTAATTTACCTTTGAAAAGGTTAAAATAAAAATTTAAACCAGTCAGCAGCCTTGTTGTAAAACTGCGTTACAAAAAAAAAAAACGTTTTTTTATGTTAGCTTAGCTCCGCTCAAGTAATTTTCCGTATCTTTTTACTGTAAGTGCTTCTCGGTATATTCTTTCAGAAATAACGGAACTAGGTACAAGCGGTTCTTCGAGATGACAAAGTTATATGCATAAAATAGTGGTGTGCCGCAGGGCTATAATGTTAGGCACTTACAACTATGTACCTGTGTTATGTAACTGTGTACTGAGTGAGATAAACATTTCTCATTAACCAAAGGTTTACTACTGCCAGAGAATGCCATTAGGAATTAAGTCCACTCTCGGTACAATTTCTGTGCGGTCAAGTATAAATAAATATGTCAAAACCCATTCGCATCCCATCTTATCACTTCCAATTTTATTATTTATCCAAATAAATTCCTAAATCTCCGAAAGTAGATAGCGCTGCGCCCGGAGGCGTGCTAACGTTTATCATTCTGGAGCTGTTTTCGCACGTTTTGGAACTGAACGGTAATGGTTCGTGTTCCGTCTTATAATGATAGTATCTTAGTACCGTTTAAAATCAAAATCGAACGTAGAGTAGAATTCAAACGCCGAAACAAATGGTACGTGTTAGTAGAATTGGCCCTCCGGACTGATGTTGGCATTTATCGCGGATGTCCACAGGCGACAGTATACACATGCCACTACCTGAAGTTTATGCTCGTCTGCTGCCTCCGTTCTATGATAACTAGCCCTAGGTTTCGTCCGCTTGGAATCCAATTTTCATACGTTAATTTGTTAAATTGAATTCGCTTGTCTTAAAGCCGTTTTTAAAAATGGCGAACCTATTTTCATTAAAAAAACCTCTCGGTGCAAACTAAATGCACAGTAGTAAAATTTGTGAGAAAGTCGAACATACAGGCTAAAAACAGATAAAGGTGTTTATCCATAACTGTAAATCATAACCGTTATCGTTTATCGTCCGCTGCTGGACATGGGCCTCCTCATGCATTTTGTTTGTGTATGAGGGTTGTATGGTCATAAAACGCCACGCTTGTTTGACGAGTCCACTCTTTTAGAGACGTGTGCGTAGTAGGGATGTTATGGATCTCCGTAACCGCAACCGAAACTATTGGATCCCAAATTAAAAAAATATTCGATACAGAATTCGAAATAAAAAATTCTGATTTTATTTATTAAAAATAATTTTATTCACTGCTGATATTGGGCGCGGAATTTAAACGAGACGAGTTTTGACAAGTTCTTGCTGCTTGATTTGGTACATTTTTCGTTCGTTCTTTATGAAAGTAAAGTTGCAATTATTCTCTATTTGGTTTTATTTTCCTTTGTTTTCAGTTAGTAATACATTTCATAAAAAGTTCATTAAAACATATCAATAACCGAAACCATATCCGAAATAATTTCATATCCGTATCTTTAACCGAAACCGGTAAAAGAGTATACAATATATCCGGTTCCGAAATATCATATCCCTAACAACCCTATTGTGTAGTTCCTCGGGGCTTGTGGTAGCTGTGCTTGTCCTCACAGGAACAGATGAGTTACTTAATTATTTTTTTAGCTTTGATATAAAAATGAACTGTTATACTAGCTGCAACAGATACTCGTACATAATATACATATATTCCCGAAGACTTGAAACTACTGATTGTGTTCATCACACTGAATTAATTGACAACAATCTAAGGTATTTTTCGGAAAAAAAATATTGTTAAATTTTCCCTATTATTACTAAACGAATAAACACAAAAAATGTGCTTTCCTCAATAATGGTTATTAAAAGTTTTTAATTTATATAAAAGTTGAAAAGTAGTAATACCTTTGAACTATACTTATATTTATTCCGCATATTCAAATTTATAGAAATAATTTAGAGAGTTTCTAAAAACCTCTCGAAAAGTTTCTTTAGAGAATATTCTAAAACCTCTCGGTATAGTGTATATTCACGATTTAAAAAAAAAATTAAAGATTTAGATGTAAGTTTTTGTAAAACTATGGAACGAACGTTATAAGCATCCACACATTAAAATGTCCATATCTACATCGCTACAATGACTGTTCAATTCGTCCAATTGAGATAAGACTCCTACAAGTCAATTTGTTCTGTCTGCGAAGCAGTTATTGAGTAAACTACAAAAAATGTTATCGTAAAATGATCGAGCAGACGTGTATTGATTAGATTATACCTTAGTCGCATTTACCTGTCTGTCACGAGTTTTATCTGTATCTATACCGTAACCCATATTCGACTCAGGAGTCTAGAACACCGAGGAGTGATAATGACTGGACAAGCGATGTTCCTAAATTTGAACAAGATGATATAATATATTCAAGTTCTAGCCTGTGAAATACCTAATATTGGGTGTTTCCGGTGGCGGTACGCTCATAGAAGCTCAAATATAAATTGCCTTCTGATGCCCTGGATTTTTATAAAACGACTACAAATTATTTGCAAAATTTTATAAGAGAACTATAAATATAAAGTGAGCTTCATGTTGGACACTTTCATCGAGCGTTCTTGATGCTTATTTTTTTTCTCTTAATATTTCATTTCTTAAAATTAGAATCAGTACCATTATTATGGACTTCAGACAGTATTACGGTACAGGTTTGATAATTGCGCGTTTTGTCAGATTTAGCATTTTTGATCCTAATATTTCTTTCTGTTCGATTTTCATAATTTCTACAATTATTACTTGTTGTCAAATAAGTTCTCTTCAGCGTCGGCCTTGCCGTGGGGCGCCCCGGGCCAGTTTTTCTCCACCGCCCTTTATTTCATATGCGAATAAAATCAGTGTTCTCAGCCAATCAAATAAAAAAAACAGCTAAGTGTGTGTCTAGAGTAGCGGTACTCATTCTTTTTTTTCCTTGGGCCATATTTGCAAATTCTGAAGGTCTAGTGGGCCACAGATTCATTACCTACCTAAAACAAAGCGGTGTACCTACCGGCGTGGCGCGTTTGGAACCTTGCTAGCAACGGAGGAGGGGCGCGGGGGTGATACTCCTGCGGATGGAGGTACGGCTTTCGACGCCATTTCGGTGTATATTACTTAAATTTTGTGTGAAACATGGCAGGAGTGTCGTCGAAGCAAAAGAGAAAATTAGCTGATGAAAATGGAGTCTCAATAAAATTGGGAAGACGAATATTTTGTTGTTGAAGGTAAAAACGCAAACTCCTTGTACCTGACAGGCAAAGAAAGCGGCATTATAAAAAAAAAAATACAAATGAAAAAATACAAGGTGAAAAGAACATAATAACTCAAAGGACCAATAAAGTATTAGCATTTGAGAACAAAATCAATATATACGCAGAGGAAATTGGTAATAATGACATCAAGAACTTTCCTACACTTAAAAGTCAAACAGGCCTCCTCAATACCAGAAACATGTAATTCAGTAATAATGACAGAATACTTAAATAAACTAATTAATTAATTTCAGCACAGATTTTCTGTCATAAGATCACTTCAAGATTTATTCAGATTAGTCGAGGCATTTAAGAAACAGTACCATTGAGGCTTCACCAAATTGGGATTTGAATATTCTCATTTATTTGACGAGATTATCGAGCTGAGGAATGATTCCAATTTGCCAGCAATTTTTAATGAAAAAAGAGATGAAAAAGCATATGTTGAATTTTGGGTATTATTGTCTGACAAGTACAAAACAATTAGAAAGTGTGCGTTATTTTAACCATTTTCGCTTCAACACTACTTTGCGAAGCTTCGTACTCGAAAATGAAGTATGTACTTATATTAAAAATATGTACAGAAGTCGCTTGACTGACGAACATCTCAACGATATTTTGAGAATATCATGCAATAAGAAGCCAATTTTAACAAAATACATAGTTAAAAAAGATCTCTCAATTTCATTAGTCTCATTAATTAATAAGAAATTATTTTAAAATTAAATATTTTTTATTTTCCTAGTACCCTCCAATATATTTTTATATTTTCCAACTAGGGTTGACACCCGCATCCGTGGCGCGGGCCGCACAAATATAGTCCACGGGCCGCGGTTTGAGTACCGCTGGTCTAGAGTAGTCTAAATTAAAACCTAGGCCTCTTTCAGTTGACTTAGAAATTTGAAATTTGACATGGAGTTAGGTCAATGGATACTATGTAAAAGATACAATCAGAAAACGATCAAATGTTCACCTTTGCAAAACCATGAAAGAGATAGGCATTAACCTTTTCTTAACCGATTGATTCACTGGTGCGCGGCGTCCCTCTGGCCCTGACGCCCCGGGTTGCCCCCCCTAAAACCGGCACTGATTATCTTTTTAACAATGTTCTTGTATTGTACAAAAAGCTTCCAACAGTATAAGCCTCGCAGAAACATATTTTACAAATACGTGATTAAAAAATCATTTACTTAATTTCATATCAATTAAAACTGAATTATCTTCTATCCCTGCCTATTTTTATTGAACCTATACATAAATTAGGTACCCACGTTTGATCGCTTTGAAGCATGACGTCTTGTTCCTAGAATAACCACTTCCTAGAATGTACACTCCCAATATAACCATTTCCCAGAATGTACACTTCCAAATATGATCATTTCACAGAATGTATCTACACTTAATTATATTACTAACAATAAATAGAGTTGTTGCCTTTCTAGGTACCTACCTAGTAACTACTGTGTTGGTAATAAACAAATTAAGATATATTTTAAAAGGTTTAATTTCTTCTTTAAAACGTTAATTCACCAAAATAAAACAATCAGACATTCACTTCGATGTTCTTAAGCTACTCTTATAAAGATAGAAAGAAAAAAAGATGCATAAACGGCTATTGCCTTAATATCAAACAAATCATAGCAACGACTTTTGTAACGTCGTCGGTAGATAGGTACGTTGTTTGATAAGAAACTTATTCCTAAACTATGCTTCAATTAAACGATTTTATTTAAAAAAAAGTCTCGTCAGCTTATTCTCTTCAAGTTCCCCCAGGAGCACTGCATATTTTGTATCAAACAATATATACAAGGAGCTCTTTAGTGGAATCCCTTGACTAATTTATTAGTTCGCTTCGATGGATGATCAATCATCAATTAATCACCCACGAAAAAATAACACGTGTTACCGGCGACTTTGCTTCCTACACGTAATTCCTTGCGGAACATCGTCATGAAGTGGTCACTTTGAAAAAGTAGTCATTTTGGCGTAAGACGAGGACGTCCCCCTCGTTACACCGTGAACACACCAGCCTTCAGCCAACACTTTTACAAGGGACGGCACGTGCCTGGGCGCTTCTCATCGACTAGCGATCCCACGGTACCCTCCCAAAGCAACGCCCAGAGCAGAGGTCCGTTCCTTCCGCCGGTTTACCGGCCCGGGAGCCCTTAGACTCGTTGCTGCACACACTTTTTGCTCCTAGCTGAGCGCCTGCGCTCGCTTTACATTATACATGCTCAGTGACTCTTGAAAAGCCATTAGGGCCACAAGAATTTAGCCATTCCGGAAAATAAAACTGGGGAAGCAGTCATATTAAAAATAATAGTCATTTTGGGAAGTGGTCACTTTGGAAAAGTAAAAGTGGTTATTCTAGGAACTAGACGTCATGTTACGAAGCGCTCTTGAGGATATCTACTCAAGCGATAGTCATAAAAATAATACTCGTATGTGTGGAAGAATTAGCTTTTCAATGTATACCTAATAAAAACTGGAACGCTTCAGCGTATCGCAAATTACTTAGATATTGTCAAATGTTGCATAATCCTTATACAAATATTTTCTTATACATGTTTCTATAGGTACATGTGAAGAATCGAGGTAATAATGTGCAAACATGTGACTAACGACTCGCCAGCGACACAAGTCGCTGCCTGCAGTATGGACCCGCTATAACACTAGGTATCTTTAAAATTAACTGATTTGTTTAACTCGCAAACTAAGCATGACTGTCAAATAAACTTCAATTTCGTCACCGTCGGAATACGCGACATAGGTTATTATTATGAGTACCTAATTACGTGGGTACCTACTATGCATGCATTAAGGATTTAATAGGTGTGTATACATAGGTATTTATCTACTTATATATAGAATGAATTCGGTGTATCAATGAAAAGAAAAATTGTGTCGTAGTAGAAGACACCACTATCGAGCCATGCCGGTCCGTGTCGCTAGACTTGCCAGTTCGTCGGCGGCGGCGCTCGAGCGCTAACACACCCATTTATTGTCCGCGTATTTACATCGACTGTGGCCATTTTACCTTATTGCTACTTAATTGTGATAAAAAAAAACGAAATACCTATTTTTACTTGAGTGAAATACATATAGGCATAAAACAAAATTAAAGACAGTAACTAGTGAATCAAGTGATTTTTAGGAAAGAACGTAGCTATTTTAGAAGACATATTGCAAGCAAAATACGATGACGTTTGGTAGACCGAATTGTTAATGTTTGACAGATTCATCTGTGAACTGTGGAAAAAGTAGCGAGTTGCCAATTTATGATACAACTTAAATTATTTTAGTTGTTTCATAACTAACATACCTAATATTAAAATTGATAATAAATAATTTAATAAAATATGGATTCAAAACTGATACTAAAAGAAAAAAATCCTCACGATAATTCCAACATTTTTTCAAAAATATTTTTAACGTAAGTATTCAAAAGAATCCAGAAGTATCGTACAAAATTTATGTACAGTCGGCCAGTGATAATGTTGAACTCTTCAAAGTTGAGTTCAATTAGACATTTCTAAAGTATAAGGGCGATTTTCGCTTACATATTATCTAACTTGTCAATTTATATTTGTTCTTTTATCATATGTTCTTTCAAACGAATGGAACGGGAAATAGCTCAACATTTTCATGGGTTCACCATACATTACTGAAAAGTAGATAATATATCTGTCTGTGATTAGATCATTACAGATTTGGTATCCGCAAATTTATATCATCTGCAATATAAATTTGCAAATACCAAATCAATATACATTGGACCTTTTTAGTTTTAGCATTAGTAACCAAAAGACTCAGACAGGTTCGGCATTCGGTAACTTACAGTGGGTGGCCAAATTATTAGAGCCACTTTGAAAAAATACATAATTTTAGTATATGGGTAAGGAAAAGTAATATACATGTTACCAATTATTATAAATTATGTTTTTTTTTAAACAGTATTGGATAAACAAATATTACTACTATACATATTACAAATATTAAATATTACTACTAAATATTACTACGTGTTAGTATCAAGGTTAGAGTATGTCGTATTTTATTACAAAAATATTAAAATCTACGTAATTGATTCTTTTCGTACTTGTTTATACTCTTTTCAAAATAAATATTTTCACTTGTAGTTATCTTTTTGTTGTCCAAGATATGGACAAAAACTAAAAATATCAGTACCAAAATAAACACTGTGACGTCGAAAACACAATAACTTTCATTAATTTATATAATTGGTACGATTATTTTCAAACAGCTGGTGCTTCAACATAGACTTTTGCCATAACTATCGAAAATTTCATACTCAACTTTTCAGCGTTTTTTAAAAAGAGATCGACGTGTATTTCAACTCCGTAGACATCAGGGGGGATTTTACGCCAGCTGTCATTGGTTAGCTGTCACTTGGGACGATTTTGTCCCAGCCCGCAAATGAGCAGATAGACTATAAGGACTTACTAGACTATAAGGTATAGTCTAGTAAATGACATAATTGATAAATTATTACTATCTGATAACCCTCTTGATATTAGCTTTGTTCGCGGTAAGGATTCGGAACTGATTCTGGACTAGTACTGAACTAATTTGGAATCGTAGTAGAGCGCATGCTCGGTTATAAACCGATTCGTGATTTTTATTTCCGCGAACGATTTCGGAACCAAACTGCGTACGATCTACTGTCATCGGCAGTGTTACCAACTCTCAAAAATATTTATCCCTAAAGCTTAAGTCAAAAACCCCCAAAATCGCCCCAATTACTTAGAAATCACCCTAAAAAAATATATAATAAAAGAAAAAATATAAATTACAAAAATGCAATGAAATTTCTTTACCTTTTAAATCTGGATCTGTTTCCCAAATCTACGTGTACTTCTGACTGTACATTTTTTATTTTTAGTTTCTTTAGGCATCATTAACAAATTGCTTGTCGGCACAGCAGTACAACAACAAAATCGAATTAAACAAGTAAACAATAATCAACGTACATATGTATTTCCAGTAAGCATAGGCACAATAACCACCAGTCACCACAGAGTAGTTGTAATATATTTGTACTAGATGTCGTTAAGTCGCTAGGTCAACAAATAAATATGATTAGCTATTATAGTTTGGATTGTCCCAGGGCCTATACTTCCACATAATATATGAAAAATATATATTCAAAAAAATATATGAAGAGTCAAAAAAATCCCTAAAAATACCCCTAAAAATATAAAACCCCTAAAAAAAAACCATCCCACTTATTTACCCCCTAAATTTGGGGGGAAAACCCCTAAGTTGGCAAGTATTTAAGTGGACCCACCAAAACAGATTACTCTTATTAGAGTATTATATAAACTTACTTATATAAACAACAAACAAAACTAACCATATTTTATTTAACCCTTAATAAATTAATAAAATTTATATTTTATTTAACTATTTAACCAGTTTATTAGTTTCTAACCAACTGAATATAGCCGCAGCATGTATGTCAAATGTCGTTAGGTAAAAACTGCGCATGTCTGGAACTACGGATTCTTGCCAAAGTTATAGAACTGATTCTGAACCGATTCTGAATCGAGTTCGACGGTTCCGCGAACACAGAACTGTAACTAGAAATTCTGAACTGTGTGTTCCGCGAACGGCATTATTTGAACTGCGCATGCGTATAGTTCCGAATCAGTTCTGAATCCTTACCGCGAACGAAGCTATTATTACTGTACCATTATTTTTGATGACAAGGGCGTAGTCAGGATTTTATTCAAACAATTTTCTTACAATATAAATAGAGGTAGTGTATTACAGAAAATTTGTTACTTGTTCTTCCCTATACCGGGGGGTGGGAGCAAGCTTAACTTGCCCCACCGTGGCTACGCCCATGAGACTGCTGACTGGTTTATGTTTTATGTTAACCTTTTCAAAGGTAAGTAATTTGAAGAGTCGAAGGTTTTATCAGAATTTTTAATGTTGTCTTTTTATATGACTACTTATTGACCATTTTATGAGGGTATTTGCTCGAAATAAAAAGTATTATTATTATACATAGATTGTATTTACTGATTGCAATCGCTGCATCGCATGTCTAAATTCGACAAAAAATAATAATATCTAATCTACAATGGTGACCCTCACTAATTCAAGTACTAACATTGGATTCAAGTTTCATATTTGTTTTTCCAACTTGAACGTATCCAAAATAAGGATACACATACCTATGTGTATACTTCAGATGGACACGTAAAATTCTATGATTTGTTATCCATGTTGTTGCATCATTGAATGTAGATCTATCTCTTAATTATTAAAAATATTGTGATGTTTTTCACACGCTGATGCTGCTACGTTATCTTGCTATGTTTTCTTTATTGTTCATGATTCTTCAATTTTGCAATTCGTATATATTTCTCCAATTGATGAAGATCCATGTACCATTGAGGCGCTCAGTCCCCTTATTCGTTGGAACTGTCCAATATCGGCTTCAAAAATAATGTTGTTAATAGCATTTTTTACGTGGGCTAAGGTAATAGGATCGTATTTCCTTAATTCATTAGCAATATGTTGTCCGAAAGTATAACATGAGTCATATTCTGGCCTCGTATCGGATTCTGCATTATTAATCTTATTAATTTTTCCTGTTCTAATAGTTTCTACTTCTTTTTCAGAATCTGTATCATTTTCTGCCTTTTGCGGTGTTTCCTTTTCTCTTTCAATCTGTAAAATTATTTACAAAATATTTGTTAATTGCATAAAATTCGTTTAGAAAATAATTAGAATTCCTACCAAGGCCTTAGAAAAGAACAAACGGCGGAAAAAACTTACACTGTGATCTATTTCTTGCATTTGTGCGTTTCCTTTGTTACGTTTATTTTTATTTGCCATAAAACTGAAGCACTTATAGGCATACCAATTTGACTTATAGTCTGCAACCAATAATAAAATATGTTATGACGGCTCTACACTTACGCCGTGAACAACCGTAGAACGCAAATGTGGCTGGTTTTCATGGATTTCTCGGCGTTCACGGCTTGATTTCCGACCGGCTTCACGGGCATGAGTGTAGAGCCGGCGTTAGTAAGTTCCGGTGCAGTTAAGGCAAAGCGGATGAATAACATGAGTAGGTACTTTTTATTCTTAAAATTAAAATAAAATGTTCATGCTATTGTACAATATTGTCCATTGTGATAATAAAATAGTACCACCAAAATATAATATTATTTTGTTATACTCAACTTATAATCTAAAATTATTTTTAATCTCAGATTTATGTACCGTACCTACTTAATTTTTTCAAATCTTTTATCCTCAAATTAACAGAAAACTATCAAAAAACATACAAAATACATAACGATTCGTCAAGTACTGACTAACAAACTGGATCAGTGCGCAGGGGGATAAGATGTAACGTGATTAATTAATACCTACTAACTGATGCGTTACCGAAATTACTGATCTATCAATAAATACATATGACATAGATATTATTAGAATTTATCTTGTCTATTGCAGCCACTAATAATAATTTGATAGTAAAAACAATTAATAAAAATATTTTTTGTTAATTGAATATTTAAAATGAAGGTAAAATAAAGGCTATTTTTATTGCAGCCACTATTATAGTAATAACAAAGTAATAATGTAATCTGGCAAACGAAAAGTAGTACAACGGTATATTATTCTGAATTCATTACCTGGCAACATTATTTTAAAATTTGTAAGTACTCCGAACTCCGAATTTGTAGTTTATTACAAAACATCATAATAAACTCAATTTACTTATTGTTTCTTTTGTATTTATTGATTGTGTGGGTTTTTAAGTACAGTTGTAGAGTTTGTATTTCGTTATTCAAAGGTTTTGTAAATGTCGGGATCACATAATAAATGTTGAAATTGTTAAAAAAAATATTAGGCACAACAAAATAACATAACAGAAAAAGAATGAAAGAATAGTCCTAAAATTTATTAAGTATCTACTTCTTTTTATTCCGACTATAATTAAGGGTAATATCCCCCCTTTTCTTTAAAATCGCCGCTGTTATCTTGTGCCACGTTTTGGTGGCAGTTATTAAAAAAGTTAAGTAGGTATATTTAATTGCACACTACTTAACTAAGATACTTTTTGAAAAATGTTGTGCAGGTGAACAGCTCTTACTGCAGTAGGTACCTATTGTTAAATATGCTGTTTATTCGAACGGTATTCTAAAATATTAGTGAAATATAATATAACATAGTCGAATATTTATTCTGAGACGGTTACGGAAGGAACCCTATCATCCAACACGCTTTTGGTCTGGTCTTTCAAAATTCGTAATAATAAAAGTTTTGTCGTTTCTTTCTTATGTAGGTAAAGAAATCAGTTTACTTTGCAAAACATTAGTTTCTCCCAAAGAATGGCACTTCTAACTAGATGATACTTCCTGAGTTACACCACAGCAACTGGCTAGCAGATACGAGCCTTTAGAAGAAAGAACATCAAAAAGCTATCTTAATTAGCATTACGTTTCCTAAAACAAACCACCTTGTCCTATAATGCGACTCCTTTTCTCACGAGATTTCTCTCTTCTAAATGTGCCCATTAGAATTTCCATTTTTTTCTTTATAACTCCAACAGGCAAACCCATTTCACGGCTCAGATTGTTCCAAGCTTCTATCCTTAAATTTCTGTTTAAATAATCATTATGGTAAGAGTCCCATAGTTGTGGGTATGTGCCATACAATTTAATCAACTTGCTACATTGATTTTTATCCATCTTAATAGATTCACTAGAGAGTAAAACAAAACATATTTTGTTCAATACACACACTGATGAGCAAATTAATCTGACAACGCGGCAGCCTCGGGCGAGGCAGATTCAATACCGTGAAATGGAAGCGACTATTAAAAACGCTGTCCATCCCCCCATTCCCCTCGACCCGAACGCAGTCGATATATGGCGTCGTCGGAACGCCCGACGACGCGCGCACACTACGAGACCGAGGCAGAAATACGAGGCACGTCGACATTCGCAAACTGCGTATTTTTCTTTAATAGTGGAAGTGCGTGGCTTGTCCAAATTCAATTTAATGTACGGCACCTTATTTTCGATTCATTTCAGGTGACTGTTGGATGTTGAAACTAATTTGGTTCCAGCTATAATTACTTTGTCAAATTACATAGGATCGTCTTTCATTGACTCATTCAATTAAACGAAATGTACTTTGTTAGTTTTTGAACATACAGTATTTCTAATAAATTCTAGTCAAAAAGTCTGGTCAAAAGGCGAAAGCTAGCAAAAGAAGCCACAATAGACTTAACAAAGTGTTTTCGTTGCAGATTTTTCCTTTTTCTATAGCGATGTGAGCCCAGACTCTATCGTAAGTTATTTTATTAATTATTATTTATTCTTGACTAGACAACGAAACACTTGTATATTACGTACCTATACATGTGTGTAAGGAAAATATTGAGTTGATTTAATATGTTTGTTACGTAAGTAAGGTCAGCTTATGACCTCGGTTGCGGTCAGCAATGAACACTGTAATGAATGAAGACAGTGAAGCAATGAATTCACTTTCAGGAAATTAAACTCAACGAATTGTTAAGCATGCATTCGATTAATTAACCGATGCGATGTGACTAGCTCAACAATCATAGCTATTTTATCAACAGAACATTCGTAATGTTGTGTTCTCTAGCATCAATAGCTTTTAGGAAAATGACCTCGTCATCGTTTGACGTATTTTTTACATTACTTACAATCTCTAAGTATTGGCAATTGGAGTCATAAGTCGTGAATAGAGTGTTAATTCATAATAGGTATAATGCAAAAGTCTAATGATTTAGTTTACAATGATTTTCCACCATGCGCTATAAATAAAGAATATATAATATAGGTAATATTGGAATTTATTTCCAATATTACCAATATTGGACATATTTCTAGATGTCCAAACAAATTATACGTCATTGTAATTGTCATTTATCCTGCTAATTCGTGTATAATTTTTAGAGTACAACCCGCGTCGTTAGTTTTGATTCCTCGACTCTTAGAACTACAGGATGTCGCAAAATCTCTAAAATGTTTAAACTATATCGTTCCGTGATTAAGTTCCTTATAAAGGAAGGTGTTAGCCCGACCGATATTCTTCTTCTGCATCATTTTCCGCCGTCAAAGATTAGTGTCAGCAATTTCGTTTGAACCGAGAGTCCATCGACGACGAACCTCGCTCCGGTCGACCCGTTGAAGCACTCACTCCAAACAATATCAAATTAGTGGAAGAAGTTTCGAGCGACAGACGGCTAAAGACGAAAGAAATAGCAGCAAAGACAGGGATTTCAAAAACTACAGTCCTTAAGATTCTTCATAAACATCTTCATATGAATAAAGTTAGTGCGAGGTGGGTGCGAAAACTTCTTTCAAGTGTGCAGCAAAGTGAACGAGTAGCGTGCTCTAAGGAAATTTTGGAGGTCTTTCAGATAAACGAAAACTTTATTGGGAATCAATTGTTACTGGCGATGAAACTACTGTTCTTTACTATGATCATCTTTCCAAAAAGGAGTCGATGGAGTGGCGTCGTTCCGTTGAAGCACCGCCTAAAAAGGCATTCCACCAAAAAGATCATGGCTTTGATGTTCTGGGATTGTCAAGGAATATTGCTTATAGATATAAAAGAATACAATACTACGATGACTGGAAGCTATTATGCTAACCTTATAGAGCAATTACGAGAGGCAATCAAGCACAAATTGAAAACAAAGCAACGGTGTGCGGGCTTCTCCATGACAATGCCCACGCCGCTACAGTTGCGAAAGCTCCTGTTTCAAAGTGTGGCTCCATGGAAATTCGCCACCCACCCTATAGTCTTGACTTGGCTCTCAGTTACTATTTGTTCTCAAAACTCAAGGTGGACTTAAGGGGTAGAAGATCTTCCAGTGATAATGAAGACAAAACTTCTATTTTTATACTGGGATAAAAATGCTTAATGCTTAACGTTCCGGAAATTATGTTCAAATAGACGGAGACTATATTGAAAAATAAAAAAAATCATCAACTTGAGTGTGCTTTTTGTTTCTCGGGCCGCTTTTGGACTTTTTGGACCTCGCCTCGTACCTACACAAAATAAAAAAAATGTTATGTGTACATTTTAGGCACCTACTTAATGTTATAGACACTATGATCGTATTATCAATGTAATCAAGAATCTGAGATTAAGAACTAAAGCAGTGAAGAAGATTTTTTTTTATAGAGAAGAGGGCGGACGAGCAAGCGGTCTCACGTGATGGTAAGTGTTACCGCCGCCCATGGACACCTGCAACACCAGGGGGTATGCGGGCGCGCCGCCGACCTTGCAAAATCCTATTCACAGCTTTCTTGAAGAACCCCATGTCGTAGTTTAATGGGAAGACCTCTTGAGGCAGTTCGTTCCACAGCCTACGGGTTCGAGATATAAAATAATTTTTGGACCGAACAGTACGCGACACCTCCATATCTAGGAAATGCGGATGGACCGCACTTCTGTGACGGGAGGTGCGGTTGTAGAAACCCGAGGTGGGAATTATATTGAACAATTCTTCAGAGCATTCCCCATTGTACAGGCGGTAGAACACACAGAGAGATGCAACGTCTCTCCGAACGCTGAGGGGTTCTAAACTGCCCGTGAGAGTAGGATCGTTGACAATACGAACAGCACGTCGTTGGATGGAGTCAAATGGGTCTAATTGGTATTTCGGTGCGCCGGCCCAGAGATGTGAGCAATACTCCATATGGGGCCTCACCTGAGCTTTGTAAAGCATTAGGAGTTGCCCAGGGGTGAAGTACCGCTTCACTCTGTTCAGCACACCGAGCTTTTTGGAGGCCATTTTGGCCTTACTTTCCAGATGACCCCTAAATTCGACTTTGCTGGAAATGTCGACACCAAGGATCCCAATACTCTCCAAGATCTTAAGAGGTATGCTCTGAAAGCGAGGTGCTACGACAAAAGGGTTTTTTTAGCGGTGAATGCACAGACTTGCATCTTACTGGGGTTGAAATTCACTAGGTTCAGGGAACCCCAAATCGAGACTAGATTTAGAGAGTCTTCGATTTCAGACACAAGCCTGGCGCGACTCTCTTCCACTCCGACTCGAGGGATGTTGGCGCAGCCCCTGCACAAGGCGTCTCCAGTGCTGTCATCCGCATAGCAACGTATGCCATTAATTTGCAACAGGTCGTTGATATGCAGAAGGAACAGAGTTGGAGACAGACAGAGTTAATAGACATGGTGTCGGAGCAGGAGGTGAGGACACCAACTGCATGAAACCGAAGGCCAGGGCAAAGTTGTAGGCTGCTCTCCCTGCGCGGTCGGTAGTTCAGGATCCCAACCACTCTTCGTGGTGAGTGTTGAAATCACCGAGGACCATCACTTCCGCGCAAGGGAACTGCTCGAGCACGCTGTCAGTCGTCTCTTGTAGACGCTCAAAAAACCGAGTCGTCTCCGTATCACCGCTGTGGGACCTGTAAAGGCAAGCATAGACTTTAGTGGAACATCCGTAGTCAATATGCGCCCAGAGAATCGACAGGTCCTCGTCTTCAAAATGGCTGAGGCGGCGGCAACAAACATCCGCCCGGACGTACATGCATACCCCAGCACGTCGCACAAAACAGTGCTCCACTTTGTAACCGGGATAATGAAGATATGTTGTATCGGCCGGGCAGGATATCTGTGTCTCCGTCAAGAAAAGCAAGGCCGGCTTTGCCGTCTCAAGGTGGTAGTGGACGGCGTCGATGTTACTATGTATACCTCTGATGTTGCAAAAGTCCACTTGTAGTGTGGAACTTACGGGATGGCCCGCTGAGCGAACCTTGTACATTTTCTTTTTCTTAGCCATCGAATATAAGTGTGAATAGGGAGGAAATGAAAGAGGGGACGGAGAGAGTGATGGTTGCATGTGGATTACCTTACAAAAATACAGTACAAATTACAAATTACAATTACATTTTACAAATTACAAAGATACCTTACAAAAATATTTTTTGTCGTCACAATACCAACTAATATCAAATAGTCGAGTGTGTATGAATACGAGTACCTACGCTGTTTTATTGATATGACGTTAGCCTCAATTAAGTGTTATCGTGTATAGTAGACATATACATGTCTATAAATATGATATTTGTGTATATGTACACTTATTTGTCTGTATACAACTTTTTGGAAAACAGTTTCGTTTAGTAAACGTAACTCATACGTGGGTGACACTGAAAATTTTTAGAATCTCTAAAATGAAATCTGGTATAAAGATGGAAGGTGTTTTATTGCTTTTTGAAGTATTCTCCGCGACAATCGATACACTTTTTCATGCGATGAAACCATTGTGTGAAGCATTCAGCCCATCCTTTTTTAAGCACCTCTTTAACAGCCGTTTGGAAGGTCGTTTCTGCACTCATAAAACGTATTACTCTGAGTTTATCTTTAATTTTGGGGGAAAATAAAAATCACAGGGTGCAAGGTCGGGACTGTATGGCGGGTGATCCATTAACTCTACAGTTACAGTACTGAAAAATTGCTTTGTCTGGCGGAGTGAACTGGGACATTGTCGTGATGGAGAATCATTCTGCTTCGTGGGCGTCGTTCTTTAACTTTTTCCAAAACGGAAGCCAAATAGCTGTTCACATACCAATCCGCAGTTACTGTTCTTTTATTTTCTAATGTTATAAGTAGCAAAGTGGTCCGATCTGCCAAAGAACGAGGCAATCATATTCATTTCAGCACTACATTCTTTCTTCGCTTTCGTCGACAACATTTCGAAAGGAAAGACCCACTGCGCAGATTGCCTCTTAGTTTCAGGCTCATTACAGTAGATCCAACTTTCATCACATGTTACAATATCAAAAACGCATTTGATTGACCATTGTCAAATTTTTCAAACATTTGGAGTCACCATTCCACGCGGTAGTGTTTTTGAGCTTCGCTCAAATTGTGAGGAATCCATCTAACGTAAAGCTTCCTAACTCGTAGGTGATCGTGTAAAATAGTTTGAACTTGACTCATACCAATACCTAATGATGCCCGTATCTAGTGCTATATCGTTCATTTCTCTGCTACAATCATTAGCCACATAGTTTTGATGTTTTCCTCCGTCACCGCCGTCGCAGGATGCCCTTCTCTAACATCGTCACTGAAGTGGGTACGACCACGTTTAAATTCACCGAACCAGTTATAAACTGGATGGGGCTCCATCACTAAATGTTAACTTATCATAACTTTTTTCTGGTTGAGACCGCAACGAAAGTCATAAAAAATCATTGAACGAAAACGTTGTTAAATTAATTTTTCCGCAAACACTTAATTTTCAAATTGCCGTCAGAAATAAAAAAATAAATGACAACTTTGAAATTTTAATGGCTTTTTAAATTTTAAGTCTAATTTGTTTTTTTTCTATCGTATTGTATGGTAGTCAGTTCTAAGAACTTTTAGTTTGACCTATACTTCGTATACTGGATAAAGCAACAATATATGCTTTATTGTGAATTAATGTTATAAAAGTATGAGCCTTTATTTCACATTCAAACAAGCCTATTTGTAATGTCTTGTAAATATAAAAGCTTCCAAATAAACAACGTTACATTCATACAATAACATGTAAATATAGTAGAAAGGAACAAAGATTGCGAAAGCAGTCATTGTTGTTAGAATAGATAAAGCCGCTTTTGTAAAGAGAAGAAATAGGCCAGTAGATAATAATGTACCCATGGACTTGCTTGTAATCTAGCTGATGAACATAGATTAATATATTTTACTGGTTTGAAAGTACTACTTAATTCAATGTCAAGTGCAGCTATTATCGTTTCATGATTAACATAATACAAAACAGCATTGAGTAGCTACTAACATTGTTCATACTTATAATATAATTCTATAATTCATTATAACATACTTATAACGTTTAACCAAATGTACTAATAAATAACGTCAACAACACTTGTTTTCAATTAGAGCCATAAATCATAATCATAAACTACTCATAAAGAATTATCTTCATTTTGTTTCGAGTCCTTGACCACAGACGAAAGATAATTCATAATATTAGTTACGATGAGTTACGAAATTCGACGACAATCATTTACATAGTTCACATGATTCGGCAAAATGACATGAATTTGCATAATGAAGCAGATAGATTTCGAATAAGTAAGAAAGGATAACGACATCATTGTGTCTGTCTGTTATCCGCTCTAATGTCGGGATCTACTGGGCCGATGCGATTAATGTTGTGTGTCCTAAGAAGCGTATTTATCTCAAACGTTTTTTTTTTATGGAATAGATGGCAGACGAACGGGCGGGCCACATGATGGCAAGTGAACAGGTGTCCATGGGCTGTAGCGGGTTCTACAGCAGGGACCATGTGGGTGCGCGCCAATCTTGTATTTAGAATTCTGTTCAGTAATTTTAAATCAAAATCAGTACGTACAATAGTTTTTAAACAACCGGTAGTAGTTATCGTAAAAATGTCGGTTTCCCTAAGTTATAGTATCTTTATTCACCGTTCGCTTTGCACCAATTTCTATATCAGTTAGTCCGACTACTTGTTGGTGCCTTTATCCACGAAAGTTACCTATCAATTGATCACTTATGTATGATAAACAGGTAGTAAGTAGTCTATAATTTTTTTAACAGATACAAATTAATGCTCCTCTTCTTTGCTCAATGTTAATTATTCGCGCTGTTTATTAATTTAAATTACTAACTGTGTACGCTGGGTGTGATCGAGGCATACCGCATTATTAGGTACATTTAACGAATCTATCGACTCGTTCGTGTCGTCAGAGCGGTTGGAATAAACAATATTTTTATACTTCTATTTTTATCTGCTTTTACCTAATAAAAGCAGATAGTTTATATAATATTTCGTTATTTCCCTATATTTTATTCGTACAACTGCTCTGCTCTCCCAATTAGAAAAGGCATTAGTACCATTTTTAACAAAAGCATAAGCATGATGGCGTCGGATATTAAAAATAAACAAAGGTAATTAACAATGGTTAAATATTCTTTTTGTTTTATCTAAAACTCCCAAATTTCTAGCTTGATTTTAAATTAATAAAATTTTACCATAATTTTTTGAATTTTTCTCGAATGACACAAAATGCTTTTATCTTTTTTCTAAGGACTTTCTAGTATTGGACTCTGTGTGACAGGTAAATGAAAAAAAGCCCGTTGTTTAAATTTTATCGATACATAATTTTGTCATTTTTGTGTATCTATTTTAGTCGCAACGAGTAACAGGTCCTTTGCAGCCATTTCTAATTCAGTGTACTATTCAAATGTTATTATCATATTATTATGTCGCTTTATCACTTTAATCATAGTATTCAGCTTTAATTGCTTTATAAATACGTTAAAGATTGAATTACATATTCTTACATACCTATGCACTTTTATTTATATCATCTTTACCGATACCGACTTTACTAATTAAATAATGAATAGATACTTGATCTATTAAACTATATCAGCAGTCTATTACCATTTCTCTTATCTATCATCTTCCTTTTTATACAATTGTATTTCTTGCAGTGGAGGTGGAGTTGTGTACTGATTGATAAGCTATTGATTGATGTTACAGATCGAGCTTTAGTATATTCCGAAAAGGTTACAAACATGGAATCAATCTGGAAGATTTGTGGCAAGCCCGAAACGGCGACCAGTCCGGTCGGCTGGGGGACCGGCTCGAGCAGGCATGGCAGGAGGAATTAGACACTGCACGATGTGATGGCACAAAGCCCTCGCTTTCTAAAGCGATCGTGCGGACGTTCTGGCTTGAGTACATGATTTGTGGCATTGCAGTTGGCATGCTTTTCATCGTGTTCTGGTAAATACTGAAGTTACACGATACTTTCTTCATATTACTCATTTTTTTTGTTATTAAATAGTCTAATAATTTCTAATTACATTTTTGTCATCTTTTAGGCCACTGCTCCCGTATACACTAGCTTTATTCATAGGATATTTTTCGGAAAAGAAAACACCAGAATCATATAGAAATGCACACATTTATAATTTTATGATGAATGCATTAAGTATATTTACATCTCTAATGTTCAATCACGTAATGCTAAGCCAGGGAAGAGTGGGAATGAGAGTCAGAATAGCGAGCTGCTCATTAATTTATAGGAAGGTAGGTACTTAATAAGTACAAATATTTATCCAAATAGACTTTAGTCCTAAACCTCTGGTCTATGGATAAATATTTGTATTACATAAGTATTTTTATCTATATTTCTCAAATTAATTTCATGTTGAAGTATACTTATTTCTATATTTTTAGATACTAAAACTTGATCGAACAGGGATCAGTAAAACAGAGCCTGGGCAAGTGATAAATTTGATGTCTAATGATGTAAACCGGTTCGACTTAGTCGTCCTATTTCTGCATTATCTGTGGGTAATGCCGATCGTGGTACCAGTTGTTTCGTATCTGGTGTGGCAGCATATTCAATGGGCCACATTCGCCGCACTATGCGTCATCTTTCTACAGACTGTCTTACTTCAAGGTAACATTATGCAGAGAATTAAAAATACTTAAATATGAAAAGAAATATAAAACTGTGGAACCGTACCGTGCTAATGACTAAATCTACATACGTCACACACGTGCCTCTTCTCCAAATGTTGGTGCTGTGCATGGCTTATGGAGATAGAGGAAATGTTATAGAGGACCGCGTTTACAATACCAAATTAAAAAAATACTAACACACTGTATGTATTTTAGCATATTTAAGCAATCGGCAAGGAGTCCTTCGAGGAAAGATCGCGAAACGCACAGATGAGAGGGTCAAGGTTATGAGCGAGCTCGTGAATGGCGTACAGGTGATCAAGATGTACGCATGGGAGAAACCATTCGAGAAACTGGTTGACAAGTTGCGCAAGTAGGTGTCACTGCACTTTTATACGAATCTTTGGGACTACACCTTCCTAATTAGCGAAATAGCTTTATAACTTATAATAAGTTGCGTAATATTTCTTTGCTTACAATTTACCTCCTTCGCAAAGCTAATACTTTGTTACAGGTTTATAGAAGCTTTATATTTTATAATGTTCCATATACTGGTAAATGCATTAATATACCATTATTGCGAATGTCTATGTCCTACATACATACATAGTTTAATTCCTCAACCATATAAACCTTTACAAGACTGTATTTATATGACAACTATTTGACTATGCAGAGAGGTCATACCCAACTGGCAAAATGACACTTATGCACTATTTAACAGAAAGTGGTGTTTAACGTATTTTATATTACGAAAAACACGATGACTGTCAGAATAGAATAGAAAGAAGATATATTAGGTCGGGGAGAAAGTTTCTTCGTATTTTCTCTATAAATTCAAGACAAAAAAAATTGAAGTTTAATTACATTTCCTTATAATTTAGTTGTAATAAATATGTACCTAATAAATATGAATAATAAATATGCAAGTAGTTTAAGACAGTCCTCTCTTGATGTTTACGCTACTTAAAGAGTTCTGAAGTGACCGGAACAGGCGGACATCTGAGTGGGTAAGGTCAGGGCTATACAGGTGGATGCATCAACACTTCCCAGCCAAGCTATCTACATTTTTGCTGAGTGGCTAAAGATGTGTGTGGTCTAGCGTTATCATGATGAAAGATCACCCTTTCTGTTTTTCAGCACAGGCCGTTTTGTCTGAATTACTTGCTTTAATCTCATCAGTTGCTGGCAATAGAGGTCAGAAACAATAGTTTCCCCCGACGGTAAAAGCTCATAATGAACGATACCTTTCCAATTCCACCATACACACAACATCACCTCGTTTCGCATTAAGCCGGATTTTCCACTGTTTGTGGAACCTGTCCGTGCTTTGACCACGATCTTTTTCCCACGTTCTTGTCTTAAGTGACCCACTTCTCGTCATCCGTGATCATTCGTTTCAAAAATGGTTCGGTTTCATTTCGATTTAAACACGCAAGAATCGCAAATGGAAACACGGTTTATGAGGTTTCTTTCTGTAAGGTCATGTGGCACCCAAATATCGAGCTTTTTCTGGTGGTACAGACTTTTTCAAATGACTTAAAACCTTGATCAATACCCAGTTCCTCAGCAATATCATAACTACTGATCTGTCGATCTTGTTTCACTTTTTCAAAGATGACATTGACTTTATCTGTAACTGGGCGACCAGAGAGTGAGCTGCATCTTTCACGTTAAAATTTTCGGACTGAAAACGTTTGCACCAACTTTTTACCTATACCGCATTTGATTGATAAACGGCACATTTTTTTTTGCGGTATGTGTCGTATTTTTGCCTTTTTGTACTAAAATTTCAAAATGTAGCGAATTTCTTCGTTACTTTTACTCATTTTCAGAGACTGGAAATCAATGGAAAAATGGCGGAAAATAGTTTGTAGAATGTCAAGTTTTAATGGTATTGCAACCAGCCAGGTACAAATAGTACAACCAAAGAGATTTGATTACAACTTCATACGTACACAATACGAAAAGACTCTCCCCGACCTATTATAATAGAGAATACGGTGAACAAATTGTAACGAATTACAATAAAAAATATTTCTGTATCTATGATTTTTATAGATGTGATTTTTGCTAGCCGGGTATTGTTTATTTATCCACATAATAATAGCACAAGGATACATTTACAATACATACTTATTTTTACGTATTACAGTATACTACCATAGAAGTATAAATCTTGTTAGCTACCTTCACGGGTGATTAATAGCACATATGGTAACAATATAACGGCTATAAGATGGTTATAAATAAAGTATTAGAAGAGCCTTGTAATTTGTGCTTAGTATGGCATTTTTTTTCTATTTGGTTTGGTTGAGAACACCTACCTACTACTACCTAAATATTGCCGGTAGGCCATTTTTGTCTTCCTAACAAACACAAAGAGATTATGATTAAAAAAGAAACATCCAAACATATTATATATTTTCAGAGTTCATAACGTTACGTTGTAAACACTCTGTGTTATATATCACATCTTTCAGCTTTCGGTCACAGTCAGAAATATAAAGATGACTGCATTATTCAATTAAGTAGTAGTTTTGTAGCGATATTAAATCTTAAATGTTCATTTTGCTAAAGGTTGGAGGTCGGCTTCATAATGAAAACCTCCATGATAAAAGGATTCTCTACCGCGCTGACTGTATTCACGGAGCGGTTTATACTGTTCGCTGCTATTGTAGCGTTTGTAATGATGGGTGGAAATATTAGAGCTGAAATTACATTTTCACTGGTGCAGTACTTCAATTTGTTGCAAATGGCGTGCAATATTTGCTTTCCTTTGGCGCTCAGTTTCCTCTCGGAAACCAACGTTTCTATAAGGCGTCTAGAGGTAAACTATCTTTTATGCTATTTCTTTTATTTCGAATTGGAAACATTAAAAGGTGAAAAAATAATAATCCTAATTTTTTTTTTAGGAATTTTTAAGTTTAGGCGAATTGGAATCAACTAAAGCGAAAGAAGCAAAGTCGAATTTGATGATAACTAACTCCCTAACCAGCAATGGCGTGACTAAAGAAAAGGAGATTCAGACAGAGAAGTCAAAACACACAGGTCTTGTGCTCGCTGGAGTCAGCGCTAGTTGGCAACCTGATCCTATTGTAGACACGTTAAGAAATATCACACTGACTGTACAACCTGGGGAATTCGTGGGAGTCGTGGGGCTTGTTGGAGCTAGCAAGGTAAAACTCGAAACTCACGTTAATTCTCTAGGAATAAAGACTAATATAAAGTATCGGCCATTCGAGCGTTCGCACAAATACAAACTCCTCTGCAGTTCATTATCAACTTATTTAATAAGCGGTTATGTAGCGCTAATCACAAATATAACGTTGTACGAATAGAACAAATATATAAAACATTAGGTCCGCCTTTTGTCACTTTGTGCAATAAATAATAAATAAATAAATTTAGTTACGTAAACATATTAATTAACATGTATAACATTGTTCACATTCCTGTTTTGCTGTAGATTTTTGTTCATAAATAAAATAAATAAATGAATATTCATTCAGTTAGACTTTAGAGCAACGAAAACGTACTTTAAATTCACCGTATTAATTCGTTTACTTGTAAAAGTTTAAAAGGTTTGTAATCGTAGCGAACTCTCAGTTGGCCAATGCTTTAGAATGCTTTTGGTTACCTCTGCATTGGATATTGTGGACGATACTTTTAACATCGCTTTTTAATTATTTTGCAGAAGGTGGCTGTAATTTTAAAGGTTTTTTTTTCCGATAGTCTTCTCTCTTGCAAGTGATTCTCGGGGAACTACCTCCAACGAGAGGCACGGTATCTCTTGGCGGAGCTCGCATCGCCTACGCCAGCCAGGAGCCCTGGCTTTTCGTAGCCTCGGTCAAACAAAACATTCTCTTTGGTCTACCATATGATCGTGTACGATATAAAAAGGTATGAAAAACTATTGTAGGTAACTCTTTAATTTTATGTACACTACATATTTTTTATACCAATGTATACATGCTTACAATATAAGGGACAACGTCTATTAATTCGCTCTAATTTCGGAAGTATTGGAGCTATTTCTAGATTTTTTACTTCTCCGACAATATTCAGCCGATTTTAATGTTAAGTATTTTTGTATCATTTGTTTATATTTAGCAAATTTGTATGAAAAAAATAACAATATCTCAAAAATAAATGATTCTTTTTGTAATAAAGGTTAAAAAATCACAGGTGAACTGAAAGACTAAATTTAATGTTGTAGGCACAGTTTACGCCGGCATGATATAAAAGAGATATGTTAAAGATTTTAATCTCCTCGATCCATAAATGTCAATAAAATCTATATCACCAGACACAGACGATATAAAAGATTCGTGTTGCCGTGATAAATTGATAATATAAAACGTTACCCAATCCTTTATCTTTATTCTTTTTCCTCGTTCTTTATCAATAATCTAACTTGTCTTTGATTAATTGATTGCTCGATTAGTCTGCTTAATTATTACCGATAAGTTTAATAACATCATTAAATTAAACTTTACTGATATTATCATTATGAAAACGAAAAACGAACTGTGATAATAAAAAAACGAAACCAATGACACGAGCCAGTCCAAAGGCAGATTTCGTTTATCCATAAGTTTCATAAAAATTGTTTAGACAAAAGTTACAGTGCTTCACGAACCCTATCCTGCAACATATTGTCAACATATTGTTCATATACGAGCTGTAATCTTACGACCATTTCGACAGTAAGAGTTATAATGCTTTACGAACCCTATCCTGCAACATACTGTTTATATACGAGCTGTAAACTTACGATCATTTCTACAGTAAAAATTTAATAAACAAAATTCGACGCAAATAGCCGAGAAGCTTTCCCATAATCTAAAACAACGAATTCCATTCAAGATTCTAAGTTAGATTCATTGACTTGAAAATTTATCTTTTTTGCAAAAAGGAATCAACATTTTACGAAATATTTCATTAACATTTGTTAAATACTACAGAAAATTTTAACATTTTACGAAATATTACATAAAAATTTGTTAAACACAACCGAAAATTTATATGTATTTTTACAAAAAATAATGCGAGTACATTCCATTTGACATGGGAAGGGTGCACGCTGCAACACTACAGCCGCTGAACGTATTCTACCAGCCACGTTACCTCTCTCTGACAGAAGACTACCGTGAAATGTACTGCCCTTCCTAGGTTATCCTAATCCCCCAATGTAGGCACGTGCGTGTTTCGGTAATGACTTAATAAGTGAGATATCCCATGCCCATGCCCATCCCGTCCTATTCCATCCTCCTCATTTTCCCAACCTTTTCTCCAAATCCATTCCTAAATTTCCAAAGGTAGGCAGCGCATCCCAGGCGTGCCAACGATTGTCATTCTGGACTAATGTTGGCATATGTCCATGGGCGACAGCGTCCACTTACTAGCGGGTGGACTGTCTGCCCGTCTCACCAATCTAATTATATACCTAGGGTAAGTCAGGGAGAGATGCCTATAGTTTTAAAAAAACATCATATTTAATTATACATTTATGACACAGAAGAAAAAAACGCCATTTTACTTAAATTAGACTTTATTAATCTGTCTTACATAAAATTAACAAATATTAAACGCATATTTTAGGATATAACACAGCTAGAAAAAAATATAGAAAATGGGCATCTCTCCCAGGCCTATGGGTGAGTTGCCTATAGATACCAGGGATAGATGCCCATGCGTACTTAAAACAAAATCAGTCGTCACACATCAAGCATTTCGCTGGATCGTCACTACAATCCTCATGGAACCATTGTTGACACTGAATGCACTGTATCCAGTCGCATTTCTTTTTAGTGGCATGATAATATTCTCCACAAACATTGCATATGTCCCCGAGAATTTCGTGTTCTATGTCTACGTCCGAAGAACTATCGTGAAGCGAAATATGAGACCCTTCATCGCAGGAATCGTTCGATTCCTGTTTTCGGTTACTTGTAGTTTGTTCTATTTTAATTTTCTTTCTATAATTTCTATTCGATAATGATCTTTTCATTGGTTCTTTCATCTTTGATTCTGTTGTTGTTGGTTCTTTTTTACTTCGTGTTTTAAACTGTTTTGTATTAATCTTGTTCCTGATTTTTTCTAAGTTTTCCGGAGACGTCAAAACCTCAGCATGCTGTTTTCTCTTTGATACAACCTGAAGACCATACGAAGGAACAGGATGAACTTTAATCAAGATCTTTGACGGCGTTTCTTCTTTACCAGATTGGATTTCCGATAGGTTGTGGGATTTTAAAGGAGTAGATGGGTTGGCTACAGGCGCCAAATTTTCCTTATTCACCCCGCTAGTTGAGGGAACTATGTTTCTGACTGAGGTATTATTATTTGAGGGATCATTTGCTTGGCCTTCAGGAGAAATGTCGGATATAAACGCGTACTCAGGAATTACGTTTCTGTTGGGTGGAAATATTCCACAAGCACGAAATCCTGATGCACCATTATTTTGGTTTGCTGATTTTCCCCACGCTTTGCCTAACAAATCTCCAAACTGCAGTCGTCCTAATTTTCTGCTGTGGTTATTTCGAATCCATACGTTGGTTTCATTATTAAAATAAGATTTTAAGGATTTAAAAAATGCCCTATCTAAGGGTTGTAAATAATGAGTAGTGTGACTAGGAAAACAGAGTAGAATGATCTCATTGGTCTCGCAAAATTCCAACATCTCTATGGAAGTGCAGTGTGAAGTGTGTCCGTCCAATAACAGAATCACTGCCCCGGGAGGTTTTCTAGGAAAAAAATGTTCTTTCAACCATTTGTAGAAAAGATCAGTGTTGACATAACTTGATTTCTCATTCATGTAAACTTCACTACCCGGAGGCATTCCATCAGCAAACTCGGGCTTTCTGTTTTTTCCTTTAAAAATTGCAACAGGTGGAATAAAATTGCCTTCTGCGCTGCAACAGCAAATCTAAGAAATATTTTCTCCTTTTTCAGCAGAAGTTAACTGTGGAACTGTCTTAGAACCCCGCATTGCAACAACGTGTGAGGGTTTATTATTTAAATGGAGACCCGTTTCATCCATATTAAAAACTTTGTTTGGATTATTAATGAAGTCATTGTCCTGAAATAGTGTCTCCAATAAATCAAAAAAACCATCAACTTCTTGTTTCGTCATTCCTTTAGCTCTTTGTAGAGATACTCCTTCTGATTTTCTTAAAGATATTTCCGGATTTCTTCTCATAAAAGATTTAACCCAATCGTAACCTGCTTTACCAGAGTCCTTATTAAAATTATGTTTAAGATTCATACTCTCAGCTAAATTAAAGGCCATTACGCGTAAATCATTAATGGTTGGTGCAAATCCACGACTTTGCAATTTCTCAATATGTTTGACAATCTTTTTTTCATTGTCTCCAAACAGAGAATCGGGTCCAAGACGTCCTTTTTTAGTATTGCCCGAGGAAAACCGTCGACGAAGGGTCCTGTACGGAATATTGAATTCTTTACTGGCTTGGTTAAAATTTAATGTTCTGTTTTTTACAAGGGTGATTGCTTTTTGTAAGTCAGCTTCACTCCATGTAGCTCTATTAGAGCCCGATGGCTTCCTTGTGTACTTATTCGGCATCTGAATATAATAAAAGCAACAATTATTTATTGGGCATCTCATCCTGAAAAATCATTGGGCGTCTCTCCCGATTGTCAGGAAGAGATGCCTAATGTTCCTAAACACAGAACAAAACGCAAGACAATAAAAAATGGCCTCGTGTCAACAAAACGAAACCATATTGTAGGTTATAAAACAATGTTATTATCATTTGCATGAAATTGAAGAAAAAAAACTAGAACAAAATGTCTCTGAAATAGTTTTCTGACATTTTATATAACTGTACTTACCGTATTTTACGAATAAACACCAAAATAATATATTTAAAATAATCTAATCCCTTGTAGAAACTTGCGCTATGACATGTGACTTTCAACTGACGCAATTAGGATGCGTTCCGGTTCACGCAATTTTTTTATTTCTTTTTTGTAATTCAGTAGGCATCTATCCCTTATGGGCATCTCTCCCGGATTTACCCTATTTACTTTTTGTCTATCAATTAGAAGTGTTATTGAAATTGGCCATTTATATTTTGTTTTGTTTAAAATGCAAGTTACCCATTGTATTTCGGTGTAGTTTTATTCTACTATTATTAACCGAATACTGTCTGAAGGGCGCAGTACCAACGCAGACCAACCAGACCAACGCAGTATTAGTTCGGTTGACCGAGCTGTTGGTGAGACTTTTTCGACTCAGTAATTCGATAGACCTGTGACTACTGATACAGGGAGATATAATTATCTCATAAAATTTATAATGATATTTATTCAAAGGTGGTGACCGCGTGTGCATTACTGCGTGACTTCGAACAGCTGCCAGCTGGTGATAACACACTAGTGGGCGAGCGCGGCATCAGCCTCAGTGGCGGACAGCGCGCGCGCATCTGCCTCGCCCGCGCCTGCTACAGACAGGTGAGCGCTACCTTGCGAACTCGATTAACGCGTGACAACAACATGCTATTGTGACTAAAATCAGCTAATTCTAGCCCATAACACCAGCCAATAACAATGCCCATGGATGTAGGTTGAAATGGTGTCGACTGTACAATCGGAAACTACGATGACCTCCTAAGAAGAAAACATTTTTAACGACAGCATAAGTAATATACAGGATGTCCCGGAAAGAATGGATAAGCCTGAAACACCTTATAGTAGAGCTATTGGGCGCTCAAAATAAAATACAAAAAAAAATCTATCCCAAGTAGTATCTAAGATATGTCATTTAGAAAAAAAAATCATTTTTTTTTTCACATTATTTTCTGTATCTCTACACCACGGCTACAAATAAATGAAATCCGTCGGTTTTTTGGTGTTATAATATTCTTCATGGACTATACCAATAGATATGCAGTAAATAGTATGAATAGCTATTACACTTTTTAAAAAAAAAAAACTGAACTTCGAAAATGCGGTAAATATTTTTTTTTGTAAAAGTTGTATGAGGACCTAAGTGGCCAACTATTTTAAAAAAATGCGTGTTTAATACAGATTTCAAAATGGTATCATACATCCTTTTACCTAATGTAAATACGAGGTTATTGCTATTAATGTGCAGAAGGAGTAAATTCGACTAAATTACAAAATTTAAAAAACTAGAACATTTCTTGTCTTAAACTGTACCTGATCCTAAGGGCTTCATAAAAAACAACGTTACACATTGAAAATACTTTATTTAACCTACTTTCAGAGCGAGTTCAAGTTCAACCAAATGAAATTATTTTTTGATAATGTTTAAAATAGTTTCGTGAAGGTCGTGTACCCTTGATATTTGCTACCTGAGCGTGCTCTGCACTACCCCTCTTCATGTGAGACAATGAGAGTTTGAGTTAGTTGAGTGTGAGCGAGCGAGAAAGAGTAAAATGTAATAAACAGCGCCGTTAATAAATAACTGGTATGGTAAGCTTTTAGTGCGTCACTCGACTTGTTCGACATCGCATGTGTTTATTTCGTTTCCATTTCGCTAACGCACGTCCCTCGGATTACCGCGTATTCATCAGAGTCCACGGTTGTTACTCGGAAGGAAGAATACCTAACAGCGGTGTTGGTGGTACTAGCACTGGAAGAGTCGCTAATGTTGACATTGAAGAGACGGTGCTTGAGGAAATTGAACGAGATCCGTCTACCTCTACAAGAGCAATAGCACGACGCACTGGAATCGCAAAATCGATCGTGCACCGTGCATTGAAAAAAAATAAGTTCCACCCCTACCATATTACACGCTTGCAAACTCTGCAACCGAGAGATTACCACGCAAGATTGCGTTTTTGCCGTCAGATGCTTGCGAAAATAGAACAAGATCCGCAATTTTTTAATAATATTCTGTGGAGCGATGAATCAACACTGAAGAGAAATGGGTACTTCAACATGCACAATCCACAGCTGGCAACTATCGAATCCGCATCTAATGAGAGAAGACAGATCCCAGTACCAGTTCAAAATAAATTATTGAACGGATTGATTATGATTATATAGGATTTGTCAAATTATATTGAACGGAGAGATAATTGGCCCATTTGAACTGCCCGGGAACTTATCTGGCCAAAGCTATTTGGACTTTCTTCGAAATGATCTGCTAAATTTAATGGAAGAGGTGCCCGAGGAGGTGAGAGAATCCCATTGGTTCCAAAATGATGGATGTCCTGCGCACTATGCAGTAAACGTTCGTGCGTATTTGAATTCCACATACCCAGATAGATGGATTGGCCGTCTGGGGCCCATTTTGTGGCCTCCACGTTCCCCGGACTTAAATCCGCTGGATTTTTTTTACTGGGGCTGCCTAAAAGAAGAGGTATACTCCAAGCCGATTAGAAATTTAGAAGAGTTACGCAGCCGTGTCCGAGAAGCCGCTTCAAAAATTACTCACCGGCGTTATGCGCGACTGCTTAAAAGAGCTTTTATTCGGAGATGTCGGGCGTGTATCAGAGTCGGTGGCAGACAGTTTGAGCATTTACTGTAAATGTACACGTCAAATAAAGTTTTATTAATGTTTAACATTATTTTTTATTAAACCCTTATGGTCAGGTACAGTTTAAGACGTTACTCCTTCTGCACATTAATAGCAATAACCTCGTATTTACATTAGGTAAAAGGATGTGTGATACCATTTTGAAATCTGTATTAAACACGCATTTTTTTAAAATAGTTGGCCACTTAGGTCCTCATACATTTTTTTTAAACCCAAGACGCTTGAATTTTAACAAAAAAAAAATATTTACCGCATTTCATGCTGAAAATTGAAGTTCAGTTTTTTTTTAAAAAAAAAGTGTAATAGCTATTCATACTATTTACCGCATATCTATTGGTATAGTCCATGAAGAATATTATAACACCAAAAAACCGTCGGATTTCATTTAATTGTAGCCGTGGTGTAGAGATACGTAAAATAATGCGAAAAAAAAAATGTTTTTTTTTTCTAAATGACATATCTAAGATACTACTTGGGATAGATTTTTTTTTGTATTTTATTTTGAGCGCCCAATAGCTCTACTATAAGGTGTTTCAGGCTTATCCATTCATTCCGGGACACCCGGTATATATGTGCAATAAGAAAAATAAAAAATAAAATCAAGCTAGGAATTAATATTAAAATTAAAAATTCAATAATTAAATTAAATTAAAAATTAATTAAATTACATTAATAAATAATTAATATATTCGGAAATTAAAAATAAACAGATAACAATAGTTATTATTTTTGTTTTATCCAAAATCCGAAGTTCCTAGCTTGATTTTATTTTTTATTTTTCTTATTGCATTTTTATCGAATGTCATCAAAATGCACTGTCTTTTTTAAGGAGGGCAGTACGTATGATGACGAATGTGACACCATGCCAATTATAACTTGGAAACTTAACCGCATCTAATAATGTGGTTAATAAATTTATAAGTACACTGAAATGATAATCACGATATTCTTTTTCTAGCCTACATTAATATTCCCTGGATCATTCCAGATAAACATAACGAGGATCACAGACACATACAGACCCACAACAGTTTATATGCCTTATTATATTCAACATTATAATAATATTATCATTGAAACTGACCGCTTAATTTTTGGGTTTACAGCGGGTTTTGTAAACCAAGGTCATCTAAGCGAAATCATGTTTCAGACGGATGAATCTCAGATTAATACTAGTTATCTATCTGATATGAAATCTTAGTTACAATCAAAGATTTAATATGTACTTAAGTACCTACACTACATCGTGTGATTATGTTATCTTATTACTGTATCATTTTTCAGAATAGTTCACTTGTAATTAATTTATCTGTAATTACGATTTATTCGATAAGTATCATCTTATTATCATTATCATTTATGTATTTTAAATTTGATTGCACAAGCTTTTTTAATGACTTACCTCTTATTAATACCCTTACCGACCTATTTACCAGTGAACCACCAGACTAAACAGAAAATAGGACGCGGGTGAACTTTTAGTTTAAATATGCATAGTAATACATATGAAAATGACAACATACATAATATTATACCGTACATCACGTAATTCAAGACTGTACATATTACACCGTGGTTTCGTTTTGTGTAGTTCTCTAATATGTTTGTTTTTCTACATGAAAGGATCCAGGGCACCCCATAGCGATTTATCTTCAATAAACGATTATGGGAAACTGTCCTTTTTGAATACTACCTAACCTTCTGTACATGTTCCTAATCGAGCCAAATATCTAAGTAAACCAGTAATCAGTGAGGTAGTGAAGTATTGTGTTGTCATGGTGAGCAAACGGTCCGGTCCGTGAGGACATTAAAACCGTAAGTAAATTGAACTCTAAAATAAAGTGAATCAAAACTAGTAAGTATCATAACATAATACTTTTTTTCACGAAATCAGATATCTAGAGATAAAAATTAAAACTATGTATTATTTCAAAATCCTTAGAAAAATTTAAAGTTTCCTTAAACGTTGTCAAAAATATACTTGTGTGCTGAAAGCAAATAGAAGGCAGAAATAGGAATTAATGCAGCTAAGTATATTTGCAGCCGAGTAATGATTTTTGCCGGTGAGTCGCATTGCCAGTAAAAAAGTGACATTAAATAATTAAACTAACCTAAACTATTATAATAGGTCGGGGAGAAAATCTTTTCGTAGTTTTTTATGTATCACGTTGTGATCCAATATCTTTAATTGAACTGTTTGTACCTGGCTGGTTGTGATACCGTTGAAAAGGTAACATTTAAAAAAGAAATAAAAAACTGGTTCCCGCCATTTTTCAATTGTTTTTCTGTCCAAGAAAATGACTGAATCTAATGAAGAAATTCGATAGGTACATTTTAAAGTTTTGTTACAAAAAAGGGAAAAATGCGACACAAACCGCGAAAAAATATTGTGTCGTTTATGGACCTAACGCAGTGTCAGTAAGAGTAGCACAAAGTTAGTTTAAGCATTTTCAGTCAGGAAATCTTAATGTTAAAGATGCAGTTCTCTCCGGTCGCCCTGTTACCGATAAAGTTGATACCATTTGTGAAAAAGTGGAGCAAGATCGGCATATAAGTAGTTACCACATTGCTGATGAACTGGGCATTGACCACAAAACAGTTTTGACTCATTTGAAAAGTCTGGATTCACAAAAATGCTCGATATTTGGGTACCACACGAGCTCACTGAAAGAAATCTAATGAACCGTGTACTCGTTTACTATTCTCTATTAAAACGCAATGAAACCGAACCATTTTTGAAAAGATTGATCACTGATGATGAGAAGTGGATCACTTACGACCAGAACGTGCGGAAAAGTTCATAGTCTAAGTGCGGCCAAGCTCCACAGAATGTGGTGAAACTCGGATTAACGCGCAATAAGGTGATGTTGTGTGTATGGTGGGATTGGAAGAGCATCGTTCATTATGAGCTTTTACCGCAGGGCACAACCATCGATTCGGATCTCTACTGCCAACAGTTGATGAGACTAAAGCAAGACATTGAGAAAAAACGCCCGGAATTGATCAACAGAAAGGGTGTAGTCTTTCATCATGATAACGCCAGACCACACATATCTTTGGCCACTCAGCAAAAATTGAGAGAACTTGGTTGGGAAGTGTTGATGCACCCACCATTTAGCCCTGACCTTGCGCCCTCAGATTTCCACTTGTTTCGGTCTCTTCAAAATTCTTTAGGTAGTGTAAGGTTAACATCAAGAGAGGACTGTCAAAACTACTTGTCGCAATTTTTTGACCAAACATCCCAAAATTTCTACAGCAACGGGATCATGTCATTACCTACAAGACGGCAACAAGATATAGAACAAAACGGCACATACTCGTACATATACAATATATTATAATGAAATGTAATTAAACTTTAAAAAAAAATGACTTCAATTTGTATATAAAATACGAAGAAACTTTTTCCCCGACCTTATATGTTTTCTTAAAAATAACATCTACAATAAGTTTTCATACGAAACCCTAAATTTATTAATTTCCCCCTAAGTTTCTATTAAAATTCCGGGATGGGTATGTCCACACTCTAACATTTCGTGGAAAAAGTGACGTTTAGGTATATTGACACTCGAATTTCCTATCACTACTTATAGCAAGCACCATTACTAATGAATGTTAGGAACAAATAAAATGTAAATAAATACAAAAAATATTTTTTAGTTTTAAAATACCAACTGTTGCAATTGCAATTTTGCAATTTTCAAAATTTTTTTTAAAAGCCATAAATAAAAGTTAATGACTTGTAATAAAATACTATAATAGGAACAACAAATAATTATTTCTTAAATTGCTAAAACAATACTTTTATAATAGTAGTTAATTGAAACAAGGGCGCATGTATTAGTCTTTATGTATTCATTAACAATGCATATGTATCCATATGTATGAACTGTGGTGCAATTACATTCATTAACTTCATAGTTTAATTCAAGATAATAACCAAATCCCATTAATGTGTTCTGTCACTAAATTCTAATGGAAGCTTCGAATAATATTAGATTAAAAAAAAAAGATATACCTAATAATTATTTCAATGATATAAGGAAACAAAAAATGTAATTATCAAATTTATAACCGTGTCCTAAGTTCTAAACTAAAAATGTAAATAATATAGTATTTTTTTTAATATAGTATCCATCGCGACGAATCGAATGGTATTGTACTATTAACTGTACTTAGTGACTTGCAGTTAATGAGTTCCTGCAGTAAGCCGACGTAATATTAAAGGTATTTAATACGGAATTGTAAATAAATAAATGTCTATTGGTATCAAATTTTTGTTCAAATTGTTATTAAGTTAACAAAAATCCTCCTGAAGCTGAAAATCAGGTTTCATATGAGATGTTGTCTTCCCCAATATGACTTAATAATTTATGCTGAACCCATAAGGTATAGCTTATGTATTATGTATGAAGAACCAAAGAAAACAATCAGACAAAAATCACATTAGTGCGATAAGTGTGGATGTTCGTTGTTGACTCTTATACAGTCAAATCTTAGCGTCTGATGAGTTTTATAAACGGAATTAATTGATTACTTAATAAATCATCGTAGAATCTATGCAATGTATCTACCTCAGATTAACATGCTTTGCAATCTCCATTCGCATAGAATTCTAGTAGTATCAGTCACTTGTTTATTAGTCCAAGTTCACGTCTATCTGGATTTACTTTATTACTATAAAAGCCTGCACTACATTGTAGCAACTTCTTATCAATACAATTATGCCAGACTGTTTGTCTCAATTGTATACAATATTATTGCCATAAAATAAAGATTACTTATTTGTGTTTAGTGCAATGTAAATTGTCTCCACGAGTAATACAAGTATACATATAGTGTTTACGTAGAGGTTAAATTATAATGGGTACTACTTACTTTTGCCTATTAGTAAGCAATAGTACTTTATTTTATTTATTATTTGGAATACAAACAGGGCTAGTGCTCATACAGTACTCTCCGAATAGTTACACAAAGTCTTTTATTTTAATGCAATTACCATCGTTCTGTGTCCTTCGTCCCCACCAACGCGGCAACGAAATACACGTAAATGTTAGAATTGCTATACATACTTTGTCCCCCTGTGGGGACGAGCACCTGGGAACAAAGTGGAATAATCCCTCGTCGTGGATTATTAGGATCGTGTGTGGTGGCAAGCCTTGGGAGACGCCTGTATCCAGTCATCATGCTATCAGAGACAGACTGATAGCATGATGGAATATTTTATGTCGCTATAATTCACATACTCGTATGATGATATCGATCCACCATATATCTATTATGCCATTAGCCAAACGCATTGGTAATTGATTAATGGAATGGTTTTATTTTATATGTTTTTACAGCAATACCTACGAATTGTATAATATTGTTGTATAATAAATTGTGTAATGTATTGTTGTATAACGACAAAAATGAAAGACAACTTGTTTCTCAAAGTAAAATGGTTTATAATTGGGTCAATACTCGGTTGGATAATGATTATTATTAATAATCATTATCCAATGATGATTGATCCATTATCATTATATTTCTATCTAAACGATTGCTCTATGCTCTATTGCTCTATCTAAACGAGGCTTACAACGATTTATTAGCGGTTGTCGCTACTCACCCGCCTGAATAAGTTTACAATGTGCTTGCTACACACAAGTTAAGATGCCGATGTGTTCCAACGCTTGTTTCCTCAAAATTATACACCGTACAAGTATATTCCTGACAGCTCCGTGTAGTTGTAACTATCTAAAAAATAAAAATAGATACAAGTATTTCTTTTCACTACACAGGCAGACATATACCTGCTGGACGATCCGCTGTCTGCTGTGGACACACACGTGGGCAAGCACCTAGTGTCGGAGTGTGTCAACGGCTTGCTGCGCCACTCCACGCGCATCCTCGTCACGCACCAGCTACACCACCTCAAGACTGCTGACAAAATCATCATACTCAGAAATGTGCGTTTTTAGGAAGCATAGCGTACAACGTCTGGTTAATCTAAGCATTCGATATCAACTTATAATGTCTCACTGCAGAGCACAGGCCTTCCCTAGTAGGTAACCCCGACATTATTTCGGGCTATAATCCACCATGCAAGCCCAGTGCACATTAGTGGATATAGGCATATCTACTAACCCACATTGTTTTTAATTTTCGATTACGCCGATTTCCTCACGATGTCTCACTTCACTGCCGAGCTAGAAATAATTAAAAAAATAATACTTAAGTAGAAACCCAGTGCTACGGGTCAATATTTAAACACGCGAATGAGAGTCAAGTATTAAATGTAAAATGTTTTTCTTTCGTACCTATTGTAAATAGGGACAACAATTATATTTCATCACAAACAACAGTCTGCTAGTGCAACGCAATGCAATGCAACCAGCCCTTTCAGTATCCACTGCTGGAGATGAGGCTCCTCATGTCATGAGGAGGCCATCTCCAGCCATGAGACAATGTGCATGAGGAGCTCATGCACATTGTCTCGTGGATAAAGTATGTAACGCCTTAAACGCCACGCTGCCCTAACGTGTAATATTTATTACCTACGTACTAGTCAGACAGTACCTACCTAATACTTATCCGGAAATCTATTCTGACCGATAACGCATTGTTTTGTTATCATGGTATGTTATGAAGAAGGTTCATGTATTGTGTAATAAATAAAATAATCAGTTATCACATTTATTTATTTGATCGAGGCTTTTTTATCTCAATCTCATAGCTTTAGTTAAAATAACTTTACTCATCCTTGATTAAATAAAAGAAATATATGGTTCTATATGGATATTAAATAAAATAATGACTGTAGTAAATTATAATTGTCTAAAAATACCTATTCGGTGACTCAGTCAACAGTCTAGACCGATTAGTTGGCGGAGTAGGAGCACCTATAACGTACAGTTTTGTTATTTTAAGCATTTTTTCAAAGAATAGTTTCTTATACATAGAAATGTTATGTTGCCACCAGCACGAATGTTCAATGAGTAGGTAGGAACATTAAATCTTCCGCAAACTGCTTCAAGGAATGTTTGGATCAAGTATACGAGTAGATAAAGCTGACAAAGCTGTTTCTTTGCTTATCTGAAACAATATTGTTTAAATCAATATTTATATTGTGGTTTTACGTCGTATTTGTTTTCATTATATAGGGTGAAATCGAAAGTCAAGGCACCTTCGAGGAAGTGTCGCGATCGCCGCTCTTCAATGAGCTGGAGGAGGAAGAACAGCAGCAGCCTGAGGAGCCGCGGCAACTGCTTAGACAACGGACCACTTCTATACAGGTCGGTCGTGAGAGGTCAACCTATAGGTAACCCATGTGCACTCTACTTATAATTTATTTAATATTCTTTCAAAATCAATTTGTAATGTCGTACAGGCCCGCCACAGGATAACAAGAACTATAATGAAATAGTTTTCTGATACATTAGCAGAGTTGCCACCCGTCCCGATTCTGCCGGGACAGTCCCGATTTCGATATTATTGTCCCGCGTCCCGACGACCTACCAATTTTGTCCCGATTTTTGATAACACGCGAACGAGTTAATCTCTAGTCTAGTTAGTCGTAGGTAAACTACAAACAATTTTACTAAAATGCGCTGGTTTATCTTCAAAGCCATTTCGATTTCAATGAATAGAATCTATTGAAAAAACTGGAACCATTGTCACTTAATGGTGATATAAATTTCAAAGAACTTTGTGATGCTGCTTCTGTTTTAGGATTTGATTCGGACGAAGTATTTTCAACCGATGAGCTATTCGAGGACTACAGTGTGGTGAATAATATGCTAACACAGCTTGATCAACATCAAAGTGTCGAAAAAAAATGGGTACAAGTATTTAAAAGCTTAAATGAGCAAAGTTAAATGCATTATTTTGTGTTGTATCTCGCGCTTTGAGCATACCTCCTTCAAATGCATAGGTTGAGCGAGTATTTTCCCATATGACGCTCAAATGGTCTAGTGTCAGAAATATTTGCTCTGTAGATCTGATGAAAGCAGAATTGCAAATTTCGCTCAAAATTTATATAGTATAATATAAAAATGACGTGGAATTAATAAAAGTGGCTCGTAGCAATAAAAAATATGCCTGGAAAAATAAACAAACTTAAATACACATAAAAACAAAAAGCGTTTTTATTTTTTACTTCCAGATGGTTCGAATCGCTCCGATGGTTCCGATTTTTGTTCCCTAAAAGGTGGCAACCCTGTACATTAGCGAATGGGGATAGGCCAATTTTTTTAATGATTCGTTACTTATTAAGTTCTCGAAATAAATAGAAACTTACAGCATCTCGTACGAGTTTTATTTTTTTTGGACATAGGACTAGGAGATTATAACTAAAAGTGTGAAATATAAGCGATGACGTCAGAGTTACATAAACATCACTGTCATGTATACAGATTGTAGAGTACATGAAGACCAGTGTCAAGACCAGTCTATCCATGCAGCCGTTACTGTGACGTCACACTACTTTTAATAAATGAGGACTTTAAAATGTTATAACTCAGCGGTACTCTGTGGTTCAATCTATATTGGTCTATTCTATATAAAAAAAAAAACAAAAATGAGTGTTAGAAACATTGGTAACGATATAATAGCTATGCCGTGTCTTATTTCCATTTATTTAAATTTTATTGTAAAATATGTGACATGTACAAAAAGCCGACGTAATGCCTCAAAGCATTTCTTACCTGTCAACCACCAGATAAATAATACAAAAACGCGAGTGCATTTAAAGTTTATACCTGCTTGTAAATAATAGCGCATATAGTACGTATACAATTAATAAATTATACACACAATACAATAAAAACACACATGTACGCATACACACACACATAGGTACAGGGTGTAACCAAACATTTACTGAAGCCTGAAAACATGAATTCGGTTTAATAATCTGAGTTCATTGAAATGAACATTATACAAATAGTTTTTGCGAAATATTTTTTTTATAATGTTTACCAAATTTTTATATCAATATACTAATTGAATACAAAGCCCATAGAATGTACAAGTATTTTTATATACTTATGTCAGTTCACTTAGAATCATGATACATAATAATTTTATTGAATAGAGACATTTAAAGGAGTAGAGAAAAATCTAACAAAAAAATTTCATTATTAACTCTGACGTCATCCCGGACCTATCTTTTAAAACGTTTTTGTTTGGTGCTTTCGTTCATTCCCGCACATTCGCGAGATTACATAATTCCTACATTTTAACTATTCATCTCATCAGTTCTAACGTTCATCAATAAATATACACTCCCGGACACCCGAATCGAGCCACCCTGCATTTTCAGTCGATCCGATCAAAATGTTTTTATGCAGTTTTGAAGCTGGCATACTAACCATCATTTCAATATGCCATTGTTTCAAATTTGAATTCTAAGTACTGAAAAAATTGAGTTTAAGTGTAACAAGTCGTGTGTCCGTCCGCCTTTCTCACGGGGAAGACTTGTATTTGAAGAAAACAGTGATTTACCTAAAAAAATCGTTTATTCAGTAACTTATATTGACTTCAAGAGCGTTTACGACAGTCGTCATGCAGTTTTGCATGGAATCAATAAACGTCATTATGACGTTGGAGTGTTCTCCTATTCTTCTTCGATGGCAGTTTTCAGCTTCTACAAGGTCTGCGGAGTTGGGTAGTGAGCTCGAACACGCCTGAGCTCGAACACCCTATCCCATAAATGTTCTATGGGATTCATATCTGGACTTCTTGCTGGTCATTCCTTGACTGTGATACCGACGGTATGAAGGTATTCTCTGACGATTCTTGCAGTGTGCGCTCTTACATTATCATGCATAAAAATGAAATCTTGGCCAACAAACCCAGCATATGGTGTCACATGAGTCTCTAGGCAGTGGCATATGTAACGGTCGCCATTTCGTAATAGCAGCCGTGGTCCCGTCACAACCTGAATTCCAGTTATGCCTTCCGCGGAAATTCCTTCCCCCATTGTCCATGACCCCGGGCCATAACTCACTTTCTCTTCAATACTGCACTACACAAAACGCTCTTTCTGTCTCTGGTACACCTTTCTCCTTTCATCATTACCATACCTACAGCATATTCTTGGATTCATCAGTGAAGAGTACCTGGCTCCATTGACGTTGAGTGAATTGACGTGAATTCGTGTCAGTTTGGGCCCATTGGCTGACTTATGTAGTTATCACGTTCTTCGAGTCTCCTTTTAACAGTTCAAGCGTTAACAACCACCCTATGAAAGTCTCGAAGCTGTTCTTGGATCTGTACTGAGGTCAAGTGACGATTTCATATGGTGGTCGTGAAGATAAACCGATCTTGTATTTTCGTCGTCACTCAGAATCGTGGTCCTGTTGGACATCGAACGAAGCCATCAGTCTCTAGATATTGATAGTACACTCATTGAACACTAGAATGGCTTAAATGAAGTTGTGCACTCACATTTCGCTGACTAAGCCAAGACTGGAGAAGTATCACAGCTTGCGCGGCTACTTCAGGCGCAGTATCCATAATTTTAAGGTAAAATCGGTTCGAATCTCAGGAAAAACAATTTAACGAAATTTTTATTGAAAAATAACACCATTAAATGAAAAAATCTGCCCAATTCAAATTTTCTGCTCTCTTATTTTTTTCAAAACAATGAACTGTCGTGGCTTTTCTTCCGTGGTTTAAATTTGTGAATTCTGGAACAATAGCACACCAAAGTGATGCTAAATATGCCAGCTTCAAACTGCATAAAAAATCTTTCTTTGACGTAACATTATTTTTATGTTTCAGGCCTTTATATGTAAAAATGCAAGGTGGCTCGATTCAGCTGTTTGGGATTGTATAATAAATGAGATAATGAACTCGCGTAAAAAATATATTCCTACTACATCTTACCGGTCCTTCCTACACTAACAAACGCAAAAAAAGTTCTAAAAATAATCGCGTCACCTAAACGTTTGTTGTGAATAATTAAAACATTTTAATTTTACGCAGTGAATCATGCGTCTCTTGTCTGAAACACGTACGATCAGTATTTGACGGAGATTCAGAAAAATGCAAATTTGTAAGAGGAGATTTCTTAAAACAAAGGGATTTCTTAAAATAATGGTTTAAACTAATTCCAGAATAAAGTTGGTTGAGTCACTCATGATTCTAGAAAAGTCACACTTATTAGGCAATCTTTGTGAATTTTCAGTCTCGAACAAGTACCAGCACTATACAAGATGGAGGAAATGCTGAGGAGGAAGAAGATCCGCAGGAAACCGCCGAGTTAATGGAAAAGGGTATGTTAAGTTTACATATGAATATATATGTGAGGGCTAGAAACCGAAGCGTGGCTATATCTAGTTCTAGCTGGCTAGACCTAGATGCAGCTGGTCGCAGTCGGCTACGAAGTGCAGCCTTTTTCTTAATGGCTATAATCAGGTGTAGCTGTCCACAGATTGCTATAACTAGGTCTAACCTTATTCAAACTGGCTACAACTAGGTGTAGCCGATCGCCGTTGCCTAGAATGGAAATCTTTCCTACCCAGATATGATTTGGCTCGTTTAGTTATAAGCGTCGGTCTTCGTGGTTATTTTTTTAAACAACCCGAAAATCCTTCCTACCCAAAAACAATTTGATTGAGATAATTCATACCTATGCTTTTTATTTTGCCTATACCTTACCGGATATACCTATGTGTAACCATTAAGAAAAAGGCTGCACTTGGTTCTAGCCAACTGCCACCTACTGGATCTAGTTCTAGCCGGCTAGACCTAGGTGTAGCCACATTTCGGCTTCTAGCCGTAATATATTCATTTCTTATGTCAGATCTAAAAATTAACGGACTATTAAGAAGCGGTTAGCGATCCCATTTTTTCCAATTAACGTCTTATTTTAATTCAAGAATACATTAATTTCTTTTAAAAAATGTTCATACATGTTCCATATAAAATTACATACGATGCGTGTCACTTTGTATGAGAAAAAAATATTTTCTTTTCATTTGTTCAACAAATACGACATCATTATCAATTAGACATTCCATATTCCTTATTACTTGTGCTTCTGTTATTAAATTCGCTTGTTAATAAATTATTAATTACAAGTCCAACCTAGAAGGAGCTCGAAGTGGCTGTTCCTAGTAGGTATTTTCACAGAATTCGAAAACTGACTTGCATAACAAATCAATAGCAATGAATAGTTATACTGTAATGATCATTGGTTCTACAGCCCGGGGTGGGTCTTAGCCCAATTTTATCCAGATCCATGACTTGCTTCCTCCAATTTGAAAATCTAACCGCTCTCAAATGCCTTTACTCCATCACCACGGCACGTTCAGCTATGGTTTCGACGCTCTTCCTCATTCCTTCCCACCCACGTGCTGCACGTGTCCAGCCCACAGCATCTGACCAATTTCGACATGTTTTACTTGAGTAGTTCTGGGTATATTTCATAAAGCTCACAGTTATACTATACCATACATATAATACTATTGAAAACTATTATTGTTTTACTTACTAGAAACCAATACAATTGGTTTGAGATTTAATAACTTAATCGAACTCTTTAAGGAAAGTGCCGCCAATATCTGTTCCTTGATATCAAGCTATATCTAAATGAAAATCATTTTCACCGTATTTGTCACGGTATCGATATGAATGTCTTTGGTCGTCTTTGTCAGGGCGTGTCTCGGGCTCGGTGTATGTGCGCTACTTCCGTGCGGGCGGCGGCTGGGGGTTGTTGCTGTTGACGGTGTTTGCGATAATCTTAGCACAAGTCGTCACCTCCTTTAGTGATCTCTGGCTGACGCATTGGTAAGCAGAATTATAGATATTTATCTTATAATCCAGTTACTCGTTCATAAACTTTGTATGTATATTTATTCATTGTTTAAATTCTCATAAACGCTATTTAAAAATCATTGCTTTAGATTCTTCATCATTTTCTAACGTATTTGAAGAGCGATGATAGCCTAGAGAGCTATCATCTACTCTCATTCGTGAAGTCGTAAGTTCAAATCCTCAACTAGTACTTAAGTTCTCGTTGCGACTTAACCTAAGGATTTTAAAAAAAAAAATTATTTCAGTTGTGACGGAAATCATCGCGAGGATACTCGCACATGATAAATAAACAAAAACTGAACATGTGTACGAGGGGAGGTCCAAAAGTTTCCCAGCTGACAAAGAAAAAGGACACTCAAGTTCATGAAACTATTTTTATTTTTCAATATAGTCTCAGTCTATTTGAACACACTTTTCGGATCGTATAACTAGGATTATATAAATAGTTGGAAGTTTTGTCTTCAAAATGGAGAAAACCGCAGCGGTCACTTCATCATCAGTGGAAAATCTTCTGCCCCTTAAGTGCGCCTTGAGTTTTGAGAATTAATAGTAATCACTGGGAGCCAAGTCAGGACTATAGGGTAGGTGGCGAATTTTCGTGAAGCCACACTTTGAAACAGCAGCTTTTGCAACTGCGGCAGCGTGGACGGATGCATTGTCATGGAGAAGCCCGCACACCTTTGCTTAGTTTTCCACGACGTTTCTGCTTGATTGCTTTTCGTAATTACTCAATAAGGTTAGCATAATAGCTTCCAGTCATCGTCATTCCAGCATTCTTTTATGTCTATAAGCAATATTCCTTGACAATTCCAGAATATGGAAGCCATAACCTTTTTGGTGGACAGAGTCACCTTTGCCTTCCTAGGCGGTGCTTCACCAGAACGACGCCACTCCATCGACTCCCTTTTGGAAAGGGGATCATAGTATAGAACCATAGTTTCATCTCCAGTAACAATTGACACCAAAAATCGTTTCCGTTTCTCTGACGCCTCCAAGAGTTCCTTAAAGCACGCTACTCGTTCACTTCGCTGCACACTTGAAACAAGTTTTGACACCTCGCACAAACTTTATTCATATGAAGATGTTCAAGAAGAATCCTATGGATTGTAGTTTTTGAAATCCGTCCTTGCTGCTATTTCTTTCATCTTTAGCCATCGGTCGATCAGAACTTCGTGTTCCATTAATTTGATGTTGTTTGGACTGAGTGCCTCAATGGGTCGACTGGATCGAGGTTCGTCATCGATGGACTCTCATCCTAAACGAAATTGCTTATACCTAAAACTTAGACGGTAGACAATGATGAAGAAGAGTCCCCGTACACATTATCCAACCTTTGTTTGATATCGGTCGGGCTAACACCTACCTTTGTAAAGAACTTAATCAGGGAACGATAACTTCAGTTTAAACATTTTAAAGATTTTGCGACTTCCTATTGTTCTAAGTAAGAGTCGAGGAATCAAAACTGTTGAGGGTTGAACTCTAAAAATTATACACAAATCAGTAGGATAAATGACAGTTACAATGACATATAATTTGTTTTTATATATATGTCAGGCCAGAAACTTTTGGACCTCACTGGTATTGTACCATATCCAGCAATCTGGATCTGCGCAATGGATTGTGGCCTGAAATCCCCTAGTGATTTACAAGGGAAGGCCTATGCCCTGCAGTGGGATGATACGGAACCTGTTTGACGTTCTAACGGTAATCACTCGTTAAATTTAAATAGTTTTTGTGAGTAAAGTGGTAAGTACTTATGCATATGACATTTTCGTAATGTTTGCTCACAGTAAATAGAATTATCTATTTTATAGTCACTTATTCTTTCTTAACCTAGATATTACCACTTACCTAGATATCACTTGTCTCTCTAAAACTATGTTTTTACTGAAGTTGTGATCTACTACAATAATTAATAGCCCTTTAGTCACAAACTTTCGGGGTTACTGTAAACATAAACATTTCAATATGTTCGCTATTTATCAGTTTCAATTGTTAGATTGACTCTCTTTCATTTCTGAATTTTAATGATCCCATTAAATACTTGTGGTTTATAGGATGAACGACGTGGAGGCCAAAATCGCTGCTGAATCGCTAAAAGAAAACTCAACTATTGCCGAAGCTCTAATAAATAGTGGAAATTTGCTAGAAATAAATGAAACCTTCACCACTACCGAAACACCTGTGAATGGATCGGAATCTACGACGATGGATCCCAACCTGAGTGTGATCGGTACTATGTTGAAAACTGCCATTGCCATCAATAAGATTGTGAACTTTGATCATTCCTACTACATTTACATATGGGCAGTAGGAATACTCGGGTGCATCATGCTCACTACTGTAAGGTAAGATATCAAACACGTCGCATCCGGATATGTTTCTTACTACTGTTATGATGAAAGAAGCAAGCTATTTCAGACTCAAATTATATTGGTGAATCTCTAGCTCCTTGGTTAAATCTACAAAAACCTAGTGGCCTCAATGAGTGACGGCTTGAGCCTGGACTAACTTTTCATAGCTATGGTTCATGAAATGGTTTAAATTCGAAACTTACTCACCTTTAATGTTCGCATTTGGCGATTGTAAACGATACTTCTTGTCAATACGGATATGGGAATATTCTTTAATAAATACTAATATCTAGGTATAGAATAAAGTTTAGGATTGGAACCGCTTGTGTATCGAACGTTCCGAACATGTCGTAAACGTCATTAACCCTGTATATCCTTGTCGGAACGAGACGGTTTTCAATGCGTTGTCGGCGCACGGTGGCATATCAAACTAGAAGTTGGATTCTAAACCACTGTATGACTGAAAGTGTATATAGTAAAAATTGAGAATCGTTCGTTAAATATCGGTTGTATACTAATGAAACCTAAACACAACGTTCCTATGTACCTACTTACCTAAGCAGCAACCGGTTTGGGAATTTAACATGCTCTTCTCTTTGTATATATTTCTTTCAGTCTTTCTCAAGTTATTTAAAACATTCCAGCTTCTTGACAGCAGCAGTAAAAGCAGAAGCATTAAGTTTCCGTTAGAGACGGATTTCACACTCTTCTGTTTGATTGATAGCAAAGGAACATAATAATTCAAATGTTCCGCAGGGCAATCATGTTCCTGTGGGTGTGCATGCGCAGCTCCATCAAGCTGCACAACTCGATGTTCAGCAACATATTGACGGCGACCATGCGTTTCTTCGACACGAACCCCTCGGGACGCATCCTCAACAGATTCTCCAAGGACATGGGGGTGGTCGACGAAATCCTGCCTAGAATGTACTTGGACAGTATACAGGTAAACTTGCCAACAAATAAAATCTTTTAGTATTCATGTGTAAATTTTATAAAACACATAAGTGGTCGATAAATTGATCGCCCACCTAACGATATACTTACACTTGTGCTACTAACAGACAGCCTCCTCAGATTATCACCCCAGAGGACTTTGAATATTTTATCGACTTTTTGGTTTGTCCAATTATGATGATTGATATTTTTTATTACTACTTTATATTTGACTTAAAGATGACATATTGAGATGACAGTGTCTTACATGACGGTGTCCCCCGCCACGACCGGTTTTCCGTGTAGCTACGGAATCTATGATTTTTCTTATTTTCCAAATCTATTCTCCTGTTTCTCCAAATCTAACTACTACTAACGTTGATTCTGTTCGTTTCCACCGCTTACACCTTTGTAAGCGTCACAAAATACGACGTTTCTAAGACCGTTCTTGACTTGGATCGAATGGCTGGAAATTAACCAGACTATGCAGTCATGCTATGTACAATAATATGCATTATGCAGAATTCGTAAGGTACTATGAGACACTACTGGAACTAATCCTAAGATTCAGAATTGCTAATTATCCGGTCCTAAAAGTCCTATTTATATTTCTCTTAAATTTAAATAACTGTGCCTTCGTAATATGTGAAGGTTCTAGATACAAAATTACTGACCAATTTTCAAATCGAGGCCAATAAAATATATAATGGCTCACGTGTCAAATACTCAAACGTCCCGCTTTGTTTTAGACTTGTTTACAATTCTTATAAAAGCATCGTATTGTTTTAGGTGTTTATGGTGATGATAGGTATCTTGGTGATGGTAGCGATAGTCAGTCCGTACATGCTGGTGACCACGCTCGTCTGCGGCGTCCTCATGTACTTATGGACGATCATCTACCTCAACACTGCGCAGGCCATTAAAAGGTAACCACAGACAGCTAATTATTTATCTAATCTGGAAGGAGAGTGTGCACACTGTAATCCCACCGCTGCTGAGTGCACTCGATTAGACAAGTTACCCCACACTCATTGAACACTGCCCAATGTAAACACGTGTTCGGTCGTGAGTGAGATGTGCCAGAGCCTATGCCCATCCTATTTGATACTATTTTCCAAACTCTTTCTCTAAATTCATTCCTAAATTTCCAAAGGTAGGAAGCGCATCCGGAGGCGTGTAATCGTTTGTCATTCTGGATTGATGTTAGCATTATCGCGGATGCCTATGGACAACAGTGTTCACTTACCACTAGGTAGATGGTACTGCTCGTCTGCCACCTATAAAAGAAAATAATAATAATAAATTTCGAGCGTACTACCACAGTAATAAGGTTCATTCTCAAATTATACTGAATGATATACTGAACTTCTGAATGATATACTGAATGATAAGTGCGTCACATGGCACACTTTCATGTCAACACTTGAACTGGGCGCTTGAACTTGAAATGTAATTTTATCTGAGCAAATAGAACTTTTTTTTATAGGAAGAAGGCGGCAGACGAGCTTACAGTCCAACTGGCGGTAAGTGGATACTGTCGCTCATGGACATCCGCGGTACATGCCAACATCAGTTCAGAATGACAAATGTTGGCACGCCCCCGGCTGCGCTGCCTACCGTTGGAGATGTAGGAATGAATACCAATGTGAACTTATTACAAATTACTTATTATATCAATGTGAACTTTTTGACTTTGGTAATTGGTAATTCATTTCTTTGATTCAATATCAATTCAATTTAGTTATTATGTTTGAATAGAGGTACACTCTATCTTTTTTCATAAAATCACGAGAAAACACATGTAGATAGATAACGCAAGTTCGTGAAATTGTACTGAATCCAAGCGTGCCTTACGAGTAAATTTTAATGGTGGGAAATCACCCACTGATGTAACGAAACATCTTCGTTGAGTCGTTTGACCACTTTTAACGAATTTTTACAGCGTGTAACAATGATTTCTTAGTGACGCGGGTCGGAATAGGCTGAACAAGCAGCGCGAGAACATACCACCGGGCACGCAGCGACGCGCGATGGACAGGTTTTGTTATTGATGTCTCTATATTTGTACGCGAGACTATAATCAATTGTAAAAATTCGTCATAAGTCGTGAACCGAGTCAACGGAGATGTTTCGTTTTATCGGTGTGGTTTCCCGTCATTAAATGCACCCGCTGCATAGATGTAATGTGTGTGTGCTTGCGGCAGGGTGGAGGGCGTGACGCGCAGCCCGGTGTTCTCGCACGTGTCAGCGAGCATGGCGGGGCTGGGCACGGTGCGCGCGTGCGGCGCGCAGGCCATGCTGCGCACGCACTTCGACGACAAGCAGGACGTGCACACGGCCGCCTGGTCAGTTGTACCGACGAATATATACAACGTGTCACCGAAATAACGCGAACACTTAAACACCTCAAATGATTTAAAATACATGTTGTTGTTCTATCTTAAACGTTCATAGCGCTCAATACCTACTCAGTCCAGGTTAGTGACCAGGCGCCAGCAGTGCACAGGTGCGGCGCAGGCGATGTACGTAGATTGCAACTGCGCATAGAATAAAATATATACTAGAAATTAACAAAAAAAATATGAAAAAAACCTATTGTAACAAACCGGTAGAATTAATTCTACTATCGATACTGAACAATCTATTTTCAGCTTCAAATTATTTCAATGACACGTTGTACGAGTATTGTAAAGTGATTCCATTCAAAATTGACTGTATTTTAGCCTGCTGATACAGCTTAGGAAAACTGTAAAACATGTGTTTAATTATTTCTATCGTAGTATATTTATACCAAAATTCATGTTAATAGGACCATTGAATACTTTTTTCTATACAAACATTGACACCCCCTGTTCAGAGAGAAATACTCCTCAGTAAGTCTTTACGCTGCTGTCAAAATTTCACGTTTCTAGCTCCAGCGGTTTCGGCTCGCCGTTGATATTGACTGATGATAATCTTCTAATATCTTGACTGATTAGTTCCACTATAATCCATGTAATATAGAAGATTATGTAGACACATACAATGCAAACAGTATGCCGTGTGGTATCGGCAGACTTTACAATACCACCGGCCCATCTCTTCTCGCGGGTGTCGTCAAAGGCGACTAAGGGTAGCAAAGTCCCTGTCACAAACCCCAAGGAACTACACTACCTTTAAAAGGGTGAACTTTCCAACTCGCTTGGTCAGCGTACCGTTTGTCTGACCCTCCATACAGGCCCGTGTCCAGCAGTGGACGTTCAAAGTGCTGGTTACGGTATGCATACATTGTGCCAAGAAAACAGACAATTTGTACAAAGATTAAAATTCTTATTTTCATTAAAATTCTTTTCGATACTCCGGTTGTTCCACAAGCTCTTTTGATGACTTGGTCGACAGCAATGGTGAATATTTTATTAGCCTTCTCTTTTTCAAAAACTTAAAAACCCTGCGAATTCCCTCCCTCACCGTGTATAGTCAGTCTTCCCCATGTTGTCAACAATTACTAAAAAATATTACAAACACACAATTTACTAAAAATATTTCAGACACGTAACAATAACAGATGTAAAACAAAAACAGTTCTAAACGTAACAATAACCAAGTCCAAGACTAAACAGAATAAGTGACGTATATTCGTAACGGCGATGCTATCGGTACCGATATGACAGGATGAGCGAGGAGAGGTAAGCGGCGAAGCGGGAACGAGCTTGCCGAGTTAGTTTACCTGTGTAGTATGCACATTGTATTGAAGAACACAAGAGATAAAGTAGATTATGGCTTATTCCACTATAATTCATTGATGGATTATTTTCCACTGGTGCCATAGAAGCGCTCTCCGCCTTGCATGTTTGGGGTAGGCAGCGCATTCGGGGGCGTGCCAGCATTTGTTATTTTCGACAGATGTTGGCATGTATCGCGGATGTCGCAAGGCGACAATATCCACTTACCACCACGTGGACTGTCTCCTCGTCTGCCGCTTACTTTCTGTAAAAAAAAAACAGAATTTTTGAGGCTATAATAGAATCTATATATGTTGTTTAAGTAGAATCTTTCCTACAATATTGCTGTTTTGCCAGAGTTAGCACGATTTTTATAGTTATCGGTACTGAACTCACATGCATATGGGTCTTGACCTGGTTGTATAACATGTGTGCTGAGTGCCGGACTCGTCAATGACCCATGAGAAATGTCCACAATACTGTGACGGATAACAAGCCTCAAGCTAACGATGAAAATGTGATTACATAAAAAACCGTTCGATTGATCCATTGCGATCGTTCCATTAATAATAGACTCTTTAATCGATCAAAACTATAATATATTTTTTTGCAGGTACTTAACTTTAGTCTTGAATACAACATTTTCGGTTTGGTTGAGTCTCATCTCCGCTATGTACGTAATAATCGTCGCATACACGTTCCTGTTATTAGACAGCGGTAAGTAGACTGTTATTATAACTATGTCTTTCATTATAGTAAATTAGCATGACCTTATTGTCGGTTTTAGTCTCCCATATATTGAGATTTTAGTGAAAGGACCTTGGGTCAAATTGGTTTAGCTAACCAACAGAAATAAGGCACATGCCATTAGTAAGGTCTTCGTATGTTCTTTCATTTCTCACTATGGGCACCAAGTTTAATTCCATTGGAGAACTGAGATAAATGCTGTAAAACTGTAACAATAATAATAATCAAAGCTATTGTGTTTTAACGATTCATACGCAAGTTCCTCTGCATCGACATATTCGCTTCGTCTCTTTTACACAACCGAGTGTACGAATGGTTCGAGAGAGAGGTAGCGAATATCTTGCGTTTTGCATCCATTTGTTCGCATCGTGAAGGTAGGTAGTGACGTCACCCAGTCCGTTACTGTGGATAGCTGCGTCAGCAGAATCGGGTGGCCGGTCGAACCCATAGTTCTAGGAACATAGCGCTAAGTTAACATTTGGGATGTAGCGATATAAAATTACTTTTATATTTAGATTTAATTAAGCACTCAGATGAATACTGGCACCAAGCTCTGCCACTTGTCTTCAATATATTAGTTTTTAAAAAGTATTTTTCTTGCTCCCGAAACTTGACTACAATTTAATCCATCTTGTTGATATTGATTAAGATTTTATTAACTAATTGTGAAATGTAAGATGATACCAATTTAGAAACTAAAAAATATGTTTTTTTAACTATTAGTACCTACTTAGTACATTTTTTATAACATATATATCAATAGCAAAAAAATCCCATAGTTTTAAGAATGAAATAGATCGAAAATCTTATTTTTGTGGTAGAACAAAAATAGTGATTCATAGTCATCTCATTTCTGTTAGTACCCTACACTAAATTTCATAGAAAAGTGCCCATCGCCAGCTTTTTTTTTACTTCTTTATCTTATAAACATACGTTAGAGCGTGTTTTTGTTTAATCAGAATATTAAAACAAGAAAAATTTTAGTTAGAGAATCTTAATTAACAAAAGTCCCTTTGCCTGAGCAAAGTTTATTTAATAAAAAGTAATAAAGTCGCATAGATATAGGACAGGTGGAGGTGAAAATTTGCGCTTTGTATTGTCCAGAAGACACGAAGTCCGGCAACGTGGGCCTGGCGTTAAGCCAGGGTCTGATCCTGGTGAACATGGTGCAGTTCGGCATCAAGCAAGCGACCGAGGTGGTGTCGCAGATGACGAGCATTGAGCGCGTGCAGCAATACACGGCGCTGCCGCAGGAGCGCGCAGCTGGAGCCACACCGCCCGCCGGCTGGCCGCTGCGCGCGCGGCTCGTCTTCGACAGACTCTACCTCAGATACGACAATGACGCCGAACCTGTACTTAAAAACCTTAACCTGGTCATTGAGAGTGGATGGAAGGTTAGTTGGACAAATTTTCATAATATGCTCTTTATTTATACTTTACTAGCAAAACCCGGCAGACGATGTCCTGCCATAGAAGTTGATGTGCTGCAGCGCCATCTAGTGGTGAATCGATGCTATCGACAAAGTCGATAGCATAAAAACCTTCTCCATAAAAAAAAAATATGGAGAAGGTTTTTATGCTATATGTATAAGTATATGTGCCAACTTTTATGGTGATCGGTCAAACGGTGTCGAAGTCTATTAACATCAAACATACCAACATCCATTTTTATATACATATAGATTTACTATGTGCAGATTAGATTTAGATTTATTATGTGCAAAAAAATTGACGAGCATGCAACGCATGCCGGGCACAGCTAGTTTATAATATAATTTGTTTGTGTTGGCCGTGTGGTGTCGGCCGATTTAGAATAGCACCACTCCATCTCTTTCTGTGGGTGTCGTAAAAGGCGACTTAAGGGATAATAAAACTACTATCATAAGCCCTGAGGAACTACACCACCCCTGAAAAGGGAACTCGCTAACCCGCTTGGTCATCGTGGCGTTTTTAGGCCATACACCCCTCATGCACAAGACACAGTGTATGAGGGGCCCGTCACCAGCAGTGGGCGATATAAGGGCTCGTTACGGTTACTAACTTTTGCCGGTGACATCGCCCATGTAGATTTAGTTTTAAATGTAATTATTAGCACCCCTTGGGAAAACTAATCATTTTTCCGGGGTAGAAAATGTCATATGTCCTTTTCCGGAGTTCAGGGTATCTCTCTGCCAAATTTCTTTGTAATCGGCTCAGTAGTTTAGTCGGGAAGACGTAACAAACATTAATTGTTTGTCTTGTAGAGTGGATATGGATTAGTGTGAATTGAGTTAGGTAACTAAATCCGCTGGATAACTACCAGTAGGTACCTAACTAATCCCAGGTATTGTGAACAGGTGGGCGTGGTGGGGCGCACGGGCGCGGGCAAGTCGTCGCTAATAGCGGCGCTGTTCCGGCTCGCGCCCATCGAAGGGCACGTCTACATCGACGATGTCGAAACTGGAGACATTGCTTTAAAGGTAATAATTATAAGTTTTAATTAATTATTTTAAGCGCCATTTTTATCTACAGGAATCCGGTGAATTTCGTTATTATTATACACCAATTCAATGGCAACCACAAGGGATAAAAATTTAGTTCAAGTAGATTTTAAATTTAATTCGATATTTAAAAATAAAAAGACAATTAAAGATAGAATTATAGGGTTGTATTGCTGACTTAATAAAATTTTAAACCATCCGTCAAACAAAAGCAAGTATTACACGTAATAAAATATTGTCTTGTAATAAAACTTTGAAAATGACTTAGAGTAGGTATTATTTTTAAGAATATTTGAGAGGGAGAGTGTACGCTGCAATCCAACGGCCGCTGGGCGCGCTCGTCTGGCCACGTCACAGAAGACTACCTTGAAATGTACTGCATTTCCCACTTTATCTTATTTCCATAATGTATGTACGTGTTTCGGTAGTGAGTGAGATGTACCAGAGCCCATTCCCATCCTATCCCTCCCCATTTTCCTAACCCTTTCTCCCAATCCATTCCTATATCTCCAAAGATAGGCAGCGCATCCGGGGGCGTGCCAACGTTTGTCATTTTGGATTAATGTTGGCATGTATCGCGGATGTCTATGGGTGACAGTATACACTTACCATCAGGTGGACTGTATACTCGTCTGCCGCCTTCACACCATAAAAAAAGAAAATTCAATGGTTAGTTATTTATGCTTAGTTTACAAAGAACTTTCTTTTGTGCTAATTTTCGCTATCGTCGTTGCACACAATAAATCATGTAAATGTTGTTTGGCATACCTATGTGAACAATTTACATAACATACATAGGTACTTTTTATTATTAGCTATGTAACATTAGGTAATTGTTTCGCATTCAATACGGGTTTCAATGTTGCTCATCTCTATATACGAAGAATTTATTAATAATTGTGGTTTTATTGCAGGAGCTAAGAACAAAAATCGCCATCATCCCTCAAGAACCAGTTCTATTTTCTGCCAGCCTGCGTTACAATATGGATCCGTTTGATAAATACACTGACGCCGACATATGGAAAGCACTCGAACAGGTAACACATCAATTCTCAACCCTTTTACATACCTTCATATTCCCATTTTGCAAGAGATTTAACTGTTGAAGAAAAATCCCTAACAAAAAAACTGTTGTAGAGAAGTGTTGGGAGCCTGCTAATGCAATCCCGCGGCTGACTGGCAAAGTTGCTCAAACTCATAAAAGGTTGTCGTAAAAAGTACTTTAAAAAGTAATAATGTAATTAATAATTGTTATGTAAACGGGTTACTCACGATTTATTGTTTATTTATTATAAGCCGATATTTCGGTCCAGTTACATTAACCGTGGTCGCGGCGAGAATGTGGAGGCGGGTGAAGGTTTCGGTTGCCTCTCAGTCCAAACGCGGTGTGTAATGGCATTCAGTTGAAATTACTTTTGGTTTGTGTAATTCAATCCAATGATTGGTTCCTGCCTCTAATAGATGCTCTGCCATTTCCAATTTGTGTGGGTTAATCAACCTAACTTAATCAACAAAAACAAGTTCAGTGTGGACAAGTGAATCAAAAACGAACACGACGGAGGGTAGACAGATTTGTCTGTCAATAGCAACAACACCCACACCCGCCTCCGCAGTCTCGCTGCGGCCACGGTTCATGTGACTGCACCGAAATATTGGCTATAATTAATAAATCGTGAGTAACCCATTTACATAATAATTATTATGTACAACCACGATAATAAAAGTTTAAAATCTTTTGTAAATGTACTTATTTATATATATATATAAATATCTCAGTAAATATAATGACACGAAAATGTATTTTCGCGAGCCTACGGATATCTAACCACAAACAAGGCTGACTCGTGTTCGTGAGTTAACACCAAGAACTTTCTCTTACTGCAATAACGAGCGGTTGCGGGTCAAATTATCTTTACAAATATAAAGGTGCATCTAGATTGTGATCGATCGATGTCGGTTGTCGATATGAATAGTTAAGACACAATAGAGGACATCGGTTGATCTACGAATTTATAGAACGATTGATCATGAATCAACCAACGATCGATTGATGGATGGATTCATTCTACATTATCGATCGACAGCAATTTAAAATAGTAGAGTTGTAGACATTCATTATGGTCGATCGTGGACATTGTTCGCTCTTGTAAATCCAGTGGCATGGCTATCGTAGGGAAATTGGTGCAGTGTACCGTGCCCCCAAGGCTCAGGGTACAATCCTTGGCCAACCCTGAAGCTTTTAACATGCAAAATTGTGGTTTAGTATTTCGGAAGAAATTTTGCACTAGAGCCTTCTACCACTTAGCTGCACATAGCTATTTAAACTTAGACACTTAGCTAAAGGCTCATGTACACAAGAAGAGTTTCTCGAACGGTTCGAGCGAAAATGTTATATATTTATATACGATTCTCGTATGCGACCAAATTTCATACGATTTTTACCTGCAAATGTTCATATGATAATAAAAAAATATGATAAAAGTTTATACCGGGCAATTATGTTCTTGGTCGATTTTCTTTCCTGAGCGCGTTCAGGTCTCTCCTTGTATAAATGAGCCTTATATCTGTGGTGGATGAGATTGATGGAGCATAACGCTTGTCGTCAGGTGGAGCTGAAACAGAGCGTGACGTCACTTTCGGCGGAGGTGCAGTCGGGCGGCAGCAACTACAGCGCAGGCCAGCGGCAGCTGCTGTGCCTGGCGCGTGCCGCACTCGCGCGCAACCGCCTGCTCGTGCTCGACGAGGCCACCGCCAACGTAGACCCCAAGTAATTGATAGTTTCACTTTGCCGACGAAGATTTGACACATGAGTTTTTTTTTTACATTTCACGCATAGGTCTATGCGAAAAATCTGTTTCCAATAGACTTTGTTATTAAATAAATTAATATATCAAGAACGCATTTCTATTCATTCCGTGCTACAAAGTGTAATGTTGCGCTTTTACTAAAAAAAAGTCAACTACGAAATAATGCAAGGGAAAGTGTATTAGACACGAGTTAGGTTTTGAAATTATAAAATATCAGTTCATTTTGTCTTGACTATATTGCATGTTAACAACAGCCCAAGATTTTTTACCTCTTGTGGTATGTTTCAATGACTGAATTTGATCGATGTTTTGTTTTCAGCACGGACGCGTTGATTCAGAAGTCAATACGCAAGCACTTCGCGGACTGTACGGTGCTGACGGTTGCTCACCGCCTGCACACGGTGGCCGACTCCGATAGAGTTGTTGTAAGTACCTTCATTCTTATAATATCTGCTTCTTATGACTTAATGACTATCTATGAAGCATACCATTTTCAGTTCCTTAGAAAGTATTTTATTTCCTTCAGACAAGTTTTATATCGACAGTTTTACTAATAAATTGTAATTACAATAGATATCCAGGTGTAATGTGATGCAAAGGGAAAAGATTGATAGAGCTCCAAATGGAAGCAGGTGAAGCCTGCACAGTCACTTTAGTGATTGGACCATAAAGCGAATCACATTAGTCACGTGATTCCAACGATTAGTGGTGTGGCTGGTTGTGTGATCATGTTGCTGGTTGCTAAGAGGCCTCCCCTATTGATGAGCGGAAGCCGATTTCAAAATAGGTATTTTTACAATTTGTTGCTGTCTCGGCAGAGAGTGATATAACTTCTTGGAGAGAAAGAGACACGTGTGTACTTCGAGCTATAAACATACCTATACCTATAAACATTCGATAAAATTGAGGTTTCGTATTCTACTGGACATTTTTATGCAGCGTTTAAACTGAGCATTTTTATTTTTGGAGTGTCCTAGCTCCTATAAGAAATAACTAATCAAAAAAATCAAAACGTCATGGTTATGGCAGATATCTGTAACATATTACAGAAAACAGGGGAATACGTTTATATGGACAAGCATCATCCTTCTCTCCCAAGACCGTGTGAAGTGGACGCGGGGCGCGGGCCGGGACAACGGGATCCCCTGCATATTTTTCAAACACATAATTGGCTGTGTGTTTGATATGACTGTGGGGTGGGGCTGCGAGTTAGTGCATGTTTGTAGTTTCTCTACAGTTTTGATACTTTTCGAGGATGTCATAATATTCACACAAAAATGCATTTCTTTTAAATCAAATATTGAGTTAAGATATTACCTATAAAAATGGCTCCCGTGACTCATAGACATGATCAATGCGACTCAGCTAGTAGCGCGATCGTGCGACACTGTGTAGTAACCGACCGACGGTTAACATTCATATACATATAATACTAATTGTTATTGCTTCTTGATTAACTTTAAATATTTTTATTGCAGGTTATGGAGGCCGGGCAGATAATGGAGTGCGGGCATCCGCATGAGCTGCTGCAGAACGCAGACGGGCATTTCACACGCATGGTGAAGCAGCTCGGGCCTGCGTCAGAGCAGAGCCTGCGCGAACTGGCGAGCAAGGCGCATGCGCAACACATTCGATATGCCGACGCGGATGACGCGCAACACACGTAGCGGGCGCACCAGGGGCCAAGGCACAGCTTAAGTATCTAACAGCTAGTTCACTCCGCCACCGCGGCGGCGATAATAAATACGCGAAGCAATAGCAATCTGCCAGTATAGACTTGCGTTGACTGCCGCTTTAGTCATTTGCAATGTGCCGCGTGCGTTAAAATTAGACCGTTTGTACGATGCAGACTAGCTGTTATATTCCGTTCCAATCTAATTTGTTCAAAATGTAAACAAAAATGGCGGCCTATTAAATAGTGAGGTAATAATTGTTTACATATCCATAATTTGATTCATCGAGAGTGCAGGTGTGCTCCAGATTTAAAGCTAAATGTTGAGATGTTTCTTTAATTCCGTGTCGGTTACCTCAGGCTGCCATGTGTTTTCATTTTGGACAAATTGGATTGGAACGGTATATAGGTAAGCTGTGTTATTGGCCAACCATGAAACTCGTCCCGTGCAAAATACGGTATTCAACTCTCATTAATATAACTAAATAAAGTGGGATACTATAAAAATAGATTCGTAAATTAATCAGAAAGGTAATATCTTTAAAAAACTATTGAGTTATAAGGTTTCGAACTAGAACCGCGCGGTTAGAAAAGAACCGCTTTGTTAATGACTTCACATACATAGGAGTGGCATTACATCACACGTGAGTGACAATAGTTCCGCATTTCAAATATTCTAATGAAGTTACAACATTCGTATAAATGAACGCTAGTTTTACGACCTAAGGTTGCATTGCAAACCGTGCGATTATTTATCTTATAATTTAATCATGCTGCATCTCTTTTCGTGTTATAAAAATAAAAAGGATGTTGTACTATGTATGGTGCATCCCTTTTATAAGAAATATTCATCAAAGTGCGAATATTACACGTTATGAAACGCGACCTAAGTACTGTCCGCGCGCGAGCTCCGAGGACGCGCGGTATGAGGAGCGGAGGGGACTCGCGCCGCTCTTCAGTCCTCGCCTCACCACCGCGCGCTCCTCAGTCATAGTGCTGCTTGCCACGCTGAGACCAAGCTTATGTTCCGTTATCGACATTTGCGCATTATACTATTTTTGTTTTATACTGTTATTGTTGTTGTTTTATTACTTTCATTTATTAAATACAACAATATGGATAGCGAGGAAGGCATAAGTGGTAGAGTAGAAAGAAATAAATTGTTTGCTATACATCGACAAGCACGTGAAATATCTAAACGCGTTATTAATTTCATATCATAGTATACAGGAGAATAAAGTGCCCCCAAAATCAAGCGCAAAACAAGCAATGTTAGACTGGCTCTCTTATAATAAAATTTAGGGCGACTCGAGTATGAGAAAAATTGAATTATAGTTTAAAATTGAAAAGCGCAAGGCACCAGAAAAAATATTTAAAATTGATGAGCTCAATAAAATGTCACGGCCACGATGTAATTCGTTTGCCGCCATACATGCATGACTTGAACCCCATCGAGTTAGCCTGGGCTAAAGTTAAAAGGATTGTCAGGGAGCATAATGTCTCATCTGATCTGTCATTAAACAGTCTTAAAGATGTTACCCAGTTGGCTTTAAATCAAGTCACACAAGAAGATTGGTGTGGTGACGATGATCATGTCTCAGCATTGGAGGAGAAGTATTGACAAAATGATGGGCGAATGGAAGATGCCATTGATCAATTTATTAAGTTGTAAAAGACAGCGACATTGACCTGTCAGATTCGTCCATATCGATAATTTATAATTCAGATAGTGAATATTTTTTTATTAAATGTACCTTACACCACTTAATAATTATTTTTTTATTTATCCTATCAAAAATACTGTTGCTACGTACCATCGATAAATTTATTGACTTTAGAACATCACTAGCCTCTGACGTCAAAATTCCTCAGGCGTCCTCGAAACTCGCGCGCGGACAGTAGATAGACACAGTTCACGAGTTATGAAAAATGTTAAAGTAAATGTGGCTTCTTCACCACTGCACTGGTGTACTGTAGGTAGGTATTGCATTTTCTCGCCAGGTTTTCTAGTAAAGTATGTATATACACAGGATGTAAGTAACCAAACCTGTCCCGAAGTCCCAAATCATGGATTCTGCTTACAATCCTGAGTTAATAGACTTAATGTTAATAAAAAAAAAATACAATATGCTTAAAAAAAATACAATTATTGTTTTATTTAGTATTTCAAAATGTATAAAATTGTTATAGTCTTAAAAAGCTAAAAATGTATGAAATAGATTCATGAACTCCGAATCTATGGTTTCAGGCTTCGGGAAAGCTCGGTTTTTGTATATTTTTACCGCGTAGCGTGTATTTATTAGCAAATTTCGGTGCTTCAAAACAACGAAAACTTTTGCACCTTCTAATAAATGTACTTAGTTCGTTCATATAATAATTCTAATCACAAAGGACCAAATAATGTGAATCTTATAAACTAATATAACCTAATATTGTACTTATTATAAGTACTTAATAAAACTCATACACACTTAAACACAACAGTTTACTTACAAACTACTTAATTTAGGATTAATTATTTTATAAGCAATGCAATATATTTAGTGTATGCTTTCGAAGCTGCGCGCCGAAACGTGCGATTACCGCACTTTGACAATCTACTCTTAAATATTTTTGAGACTCTTAATGTCTTATAAAGATAAAAAAGAATGCATTGTATTTCAGCGATATTTGTACGTTTTGAAAATCAGCCTACGAGATTGATAATGCGAGTGTTTTTTTAATAATAACATTGTTTTTTATTATTTCATAATATACTTATTTTGACGATAACGGATGATAAATACTTAACAATATAAGCTATCTGATTATATTTTAACAAGCAAGGCTGGACTTAAGCGACGAGCTAATCTGAAGACTCAAAGCACAGTTCCACAGACTGAAATAAACATACAAAGGCATACTTTTGTAATATTTACAACTTAATATACAATTTACAATCAATATACTACTGTAAATTACAAATTCGTGAATATCGTAAATTTTATCTCACGTTAGATGCTATTGCTCTTATGCCAAAGACTTTGAACTCCTACAATCTGGCCTTGAGGACATAAAAAGTCCCTTGCTTTATATGAGAATTTGTAATTAAGAATTAATATGTAGTAAGTAAAAAAATGCCTTCTTAGGTTACAATGTTGTCTTATTTCATATTTAAAATGAATAAATATGAATGTTATAAATGTTTACAATTTTATTAAATTATGTATTTTGAATTTTTCATTGGATTTTTTATTGAAACTATCCTTTTCCATAATTTTTTTTACCAACTATCAACACTGGTTAGGTACCTATTCTGTGGTTTTCTTGTTATGAGGTAGGTATTTAAAAAAAAACTTCTCTAAATTCAACGACCCATATTAAGATTTCCTATTAGCGGTACACACATTGAAGCCCAGAAGCCCAATTTACCTAACAAATCTCAAATCTCAAGTATTGGTATAAACCAAACTAATAATGTCTAATATTGGGGCCTTACCCCTGAAATTGCTGTTTGTTCATAGTGGCCACTTTGAACTTGGTTAAGATGCACTTGGTTTGGAATTCCAAATTCAAATTAATTTTAATTTAAAGCTATGACATTCTTTTTCAAAATCAGTTATTCATTTGTTTTTCCGTCAAACGACTTTTTGCTTAGATATCGTTGTGTTTGCGACAACACAAAAAGTTAAAAATTCGCGTTATTTTCGAATATGAATTCCGTCGTGGCAGCAACGCAACACAGACGGCACGCAATATCAACGATGTGTACGGACCAAACACCGCAAACGAACGCATGGTTCGTTTTTGGTTTGATCGTTTCCATTCTAGAAATTTCGACCTCAAGAACAAGCCTCGTGGACGACCGGAGACTAAAGTCGATAATAACGAATTGAAAGCAATAGTGAAAGCGGATTCACAAGCTTGCCTTACTTTGCTGAACCAGCACAAAAATAAACGGATTCTGAATCGTATTGTCACTTATGATGAGAAGTGGATCCTGTGTGATAATTTTAAACGTTCGTCACAATACATGGAATGGTTAAACCCAGAGGACACAGCCAAAAAATGGGCTAAACGTAAACTAAGTCAAAAGAAGCTCATGGTGACTGTGTGGTGTTACACAGTGGTCCTGTGCCGGTATTATCCACTACAGCTTCCTGAAATCTGGCACAACAATTAATGCAGATATGTACTGTGAAGAACTGCAAATGGTGATGGACAAGCTCGCTATCAAACCACTAAGTAGATTGCTCTAGTCCACTGCATCTCCGTGATAACGCTCGCCCACATACTGCACGACTGCACAGTCTCAAAGTTATAGGAGTTTCGACTGGAAACTCTCCGTCACCCACCACACTCGCCAGACCTTGCCCCTACTTGGATAACTTTTTACAGGGGAAAAAATTCAACTCTCATGAGGTAGTGAAAAATGCATTGAGAATTCATCGACTCCCTTCCTCAGGTGTTCTATAGCAGAGATATCAAACAACTTTCATTAAAATAGCATCGATAATAATGGACAAAACTTCAATTAATTAAATATATAATTTTCATACAAAAAAAATATTTGATTTTTTCCATACAAAATGGCAATTTCATATTAGGTATTGGTTTGGTTATAAATTAATGTATAACACACACAAAGACAAACACAAATGCAGACTTCAACAAACGTGATGTTATCTAAGCAATGGGATCTTATTGTTAATGTAGTATTACTGACTCTGTTTACGATTTTCTAACTAAAAATTTCGTTGGCACAAAATTTTCTATAAAAACAAACATGCTCTAATATCTGATGTTCAAAATTTCAGTAAAATCCCAATGAAACCTGGGATTCCTTGCACAGCAGGCAGGGTTACTACTGGCTTGGTTAATCAGTCATCTGATTTACATATGTATTTTTTTATGGAAGCAAGGTGGTAGACAACCAGATAGTCCACCTGGTAGACTGTAGTGAATCTGTTTTGAACATTTATATTTTTAATGAATTTGTATAGGCCCTATAGTAATTTTTAGTTCGATTACTATAGAGCTACAAAAAGTGAACAAAAAACTTAAAAACAGACAATAAATAATACACTCCCGGATACCTGAATCAAGCCACCTTGCAATTTTATGTATAAAGGCCTGAAACATAAAATTAATGTTAAGCCAAAGAAAAAGTTTTCATGTAGTTTTGAAGCTGGCATATTCACCATAACTTTCGTGTGCTATTGTTCCAAATTTAAACCATAGACGAAAAGCAGAGTCAGTTCATTGTTTTGAATTAGAAAGTTTAGAAAGTTTAAATTAGAGCAGTTTTTTTGATTTAATGGTGTTGTTTTACATTAAAAGTTTCGTTAAATTGTTTTTCCTGAGATTTGAACTGATTTTGACCTTAAGATCCTTAAGTATCCAAAGATACTGTCCCTGAAGTAGCCACGCAAGCTGTGGCACTTCTTCAGTCTGGGCTTCGTCAGTGAAATGTGAGTGTACAACTTCATTTAAGCCATTCTAGTGTTCCATTAATTCTCTACAACGATCTATTGAACTGGCGAGGGACAGAAGCAAATGCAGACAAATCACATATGGTCACAATCCTCATTAGTGAGGGAACGACAAAGAAGAAGTGTTCAATGAGTGTATTATCAATATCTAGAGACTGGTGGCTTCGTTCACTATCCAACAGGACCACAATACCGAGTGATGATGGAAAGACAAGGTCGGTTTATCTTCACGATCAGCTTATGAAATCATCACACGACCTCAGTACAGATCCAAGAACAGCTTCGAGACTCATGAAGTGGCTGTTTGCACTCGGACTGTTAAAAGGAGACTAGAAGAACATGATCTAATACCATATAAGTCAGTCAATGGGCCCAAACTGACACGAGATCACCGAATGGGCGCACTTTCAGTTTGTGTGCAAACATTTGCATTGGACTCAATGTCAATTTAGCCAGGTACTCTTCATTAATGAATCTAAAATTATATACCAAGGTATAACGAAGACAGGGAGAGTTTTGTGCAGTGCATATTTTTATGCATAATAATGCAAGGGCACACTGCAGGAATTGTCAGGTAACATCTTCATAACATTGGTATCACAGTCATGGAATGGGCAGGAAGAAGCCCAGATATGAATCCCATAGAGCATTTATGGGATAAGCTAAAGAGGCGTATTCAAGCTCACCACCCAGCTCCACATACCTTGCAGGAGCTGAAAACTGGAATGGAGGAAGAATGGGAGAACATTCCATAACATGTCATAGTGACATTGATTTATTCAATGCCATACCGCATAAACACTCTTGAAGGCAATAAAAGTTACTGAATAATCATTTTCTTAGGTTATTTAAAGGTTAGGTTAGGTTAAACCATTGTTTTCTTCAAAAATCCAATACAAGTCTTCCCCGTGAGAGTGGCGGACACACGACTTGTTACACTTAAACTTATTTTTTTCAGTACTCTGAATTTAAATTTGGAACAATGGCATACTGAAGTGATGGTTAGTGTACCAGTTTCAAAACTGCATAAAACTTTTTGATTGATCAAACAGTTTCTTTAAGCTTCAGGCCATCAAAACTGAAAGTGCAGGGTAGCTCCATTCAGGTGTCCAGGAGTGTAGTAATGTAATAGTAATGTAATATTACAAAAATCATATTATTATTCCACATTATGTTCTCGTAAATCAAACCAGTTGAACTTTTCCATTTTTCACTAAATCTGCAACAGGTTTATATCGTAAAATGTGTTGTGATTCCTCTGAAACAAAATGTATAAAATTATTTTTGTACTAATTAATAATTATAATAATAGTTTCTCAGTAATTGTACTAAATTGTATCATATAAATTATAATATTCTACTTCTTTCTCTACTACTAGAATAAAAAGAAACAGAACTTTCTGTCACCAGTTAGAATGGAGATTTCATTATTTTGCATACATTTAAAAAAATGTTGAAAGATTTATTATATCATTAAACATCTGGTAGTACTCAATAAATTGAATTTTAGATGATACAAACCTTCTAAATCTATTTCTTCATCTTGATCACCAGATATGTCTTCTAACACTACGCCGTTTACTGTATCATTCGCCTTTAAAAAAATGTGGCTGTATAAATTAGGATACACTGCCATTTTATTCATTTCAAATGTCTGCATATTGCCAGGCACTTTATTTAAAAAAACAGTTGTCATATGACTCTGCATGTTTAATAAATATTCTTGAGCATATTTATATTCCGAAGGCGATAAATAGTTTGTACCTGATTCTATCCGCTGCTTCTCTTCATTCAATATGGGAATACAATATTTTTCTATTTTATTAAGCCTTGTTTTAAGGTAATTAGATATAATAAACTTTATTCTACTTAACTCCATTTTATGTATAGAAGCCCTGAGATCTGTTTTTGGAAGTTTGTTGATGTTCCTTTCCATGTGTTGTATTTGTCCCAACATACATTCAAGCATATCGTTGCGGTGCGGGAGGATTTCTGGAGCTAGACGTTCATTTTGCCAGGCACTTTGAAGAGTTTTTAGTACAGTTTCTGCTGTAATTTCTTCTTCTTCATCGCTTAATGTTATATCATTTATTAAATCCATTTTTTTTAAAATATGTAACAAACGATTACAATTGAATACAAACGTCAAATGTCTATGAAAACTGACAAAACTATTTTTTTTTTAATTTATTGGACGCCTGGCCTAACTATTGGTACACATAACAAAATAATAAAACAGAATTATTTTTATCACATTGTCCAGTCCCATTGAAATAAGTATCGGAAACTTTTTGACGGGAACTCGAGAAGTGTAGTTTGTTTTGTTTGAGTGTAATTATAAAAAATGTGTACTATATGTTTTGTGGTATAATAGTGACAGTTTATTAAACTTCAAAGTGTTTTTTGTGCGTAATGTTTGTGATAAAATCAAATAAAAGGGTTTTGCATGTGCTTCCATGGAACTCCTTGGGGACTCTTGAGGGGAGGGAGCTAAAAGAGGACTCTCTTATGTCGTCAGTAAACTTATTGAGCGACTTCTGACTTACTCCGACGGCAGTGAACATTGACAGGATACGTTTTAGACTTTGAAATTGTTTATTATGATGAAAACGTGACACGGGCAGAATGTGCTAATTGCACCATTGCCATATATAAAGAAAAAAAACTTTCACTTCTCGGGTTGCCGCCAAAAAGTCACAAGTCACCGGACCCTTCCCAGCGCACAAAAGCATCAATATTAACAGAAAAAAATACTAATCGATAGATTACAATTTGCTCCACTCATCTGTGCTATTTTTATAATTTGATACCAATTAGAAGATTGCAAAAAAAAATTATAGAGCGGGTTTGCAGCAGACTCTTTTTACATTTTCTACCTGCACCAGTAATTTACTCTGTGACTCATTTAATTTGCGCTGAGTAAAAAACGCGTCAATAATTAGTAAATAAATGATTAATCAGTGAAATTATTGTATTTGCCAAATTCGCATTGAACGTGTGCACTGCGCATGCGCGCAAACATTGGGTAAACACAGACAATTACGACCAGCAACCATTTTTATTGAAAACTATGCGTACACAGCTGGAAACAATGTCTAGGGTCTATATAGGGACTTTTCGTACTGTAGACTGTAGATAGTAGATATACAATATATAGATAAGTGTGACTATATTCTATATAATAATATAAAATCACGTAGCAGAAAGAAAAAAATAATAATCACGTGGTAATCGTCGTTATACTTGCTGACTATTTAAAAAACACGCATTCTAGTTAATACTTTCCAGCAAGTTTTCAATAAAAATGGTTGCTGGTCGTAATTGTCTATGCTTACCTAATGTTTGCGCGCATGCGCAGTGCGCGATTTCACTGATTAATCATTTATTTATCAATTATTGACGCGTTTTTTGCTCAGCGTAAATTACTGGTGCAGGTAGAAATGTAAAAAGAGTTAGCTAGAGAGATATATACGCAATCTGCAAACGCTCGTTATCATTTTTTTTGCAATCTTATAATTGGTATCAAATTATAAAAATAGCGCAGATGAATGGAGCAAATTATATTCTATCGATTAGTATTTTTTTTTTATTAATATTGATGCTTTTGTGCGCTGGGAAGGGTCCGGTCAAAAAGTGAACTTTATTTCTCGAGCTCCCACGAAAAAGTCCGAACAGAACTATTATGAAACTGCGGTCCAAAACATATAACTATCGCTCACAATTCAAATCACGTTGCGTCTTTTTATAACTTATGAATTGATATAACTTATAACTCTTATGATTGTTATGAGGTTTATGACGATAAAAAAGAATGTTTAGATTGTCAAAGAGCGATTTTCTAAAATTTTAGAACTCAGCCACAGCATTCGGCTCAGAGATCCATTCAGCAGTATTGAACTAGGCTGGTATTTAGTACGATTCAAAACTTAATTTCATTAAACACAATTTAAATTATTTCTTACATAAAATAATATACAACTGGTAAAAAAATTATAGAGGTAGGTAAATTATTTTCTACAACATTTTTTGCCGACCGTACCATCACTCTTCGACATGTGGCCGCCATTTTCATATAGTTTCTTTATTGGTGCAAGTAAAAGTTATGAAAAGAAAAGAGCGACAAATTAAAAAAAAATATAGGTTATTATTGAAAATAGTTGGAAAAATAATTTATATAGGTACTTGCGTTCAATAATAAAATTAGACTAGCATTGAATTCTCGCATCAAAATTATTTTGCCAAGTACGCTTTAGGTTAAAATCTCGAGTCTATAAATTATAGGTTCATTAGCGCTCGAGCTAATAAACCTAGGTTGCTCAGCGCTGTTTTTATATCGTTATCATGTAGTTTTATGGGACTGCGGTATATTGTACCTGCGCACTAACGCTGTTTTGATTCTTTTAACGATAAGCAGCTTAGTTCGGCTGAGCAAATTAAAAAATAATCATGGATACTTATAAAAATCAGAGTTTTACACTTTTGGGCGTGTTATAAATTATTTATAACTTATAATTTATATTTTATCGTATAAACATTTTGGTTGGTTGATAGAATAAGGGTACAGTAAGAATACGACAGCATGGTCTTGTATTTAAATTTAGTCAATTCTTTAGAAGGACTTTATTTTATTATAAATATTTATTTTATTATACATTATAAAGAACAACTTTAGTATGTACGAGAAGCACAAACATGTGTCTCGGTCCTGTAAAATTTGGTTCAATGTAGGTTCAACCTACTTACTGCGTTTTTAATTTGGATAGCCCGATTTGAATTGTCTGTTAACTAGTGATTTTGGCATATTTTGGTACGAAGCCTATATTTCTTTGATGTATCCACTAGTTCGCACATCCACACTTTGGTATTCGTATTACAAATTCAATAGTGTGTTTGTCGCCTCTTTACGATGAAACTACTGAACCGATAACAATGAATTTTGGCAGAAAGGTTACCTGAACCTGAACCGGAGAAAGACAGGAAGGAGACTTTTATTCTGTAAAATTATTATTAGGAAAAATATTAGAAATTATTAGTAGTTAAAACAAAATCCACGAGGGCGAAGCTGCAAATAAGTTACTCCCAAAGCAGTAACTGTGAACTTTTAAATATAAGCTCCCAAATCATCTGTTCATTGTTGTGTAATTCGTAATAGGTACAGTTGTTACGTAGTTCCGTGATTCGACGTAGGTATATGCTTATGTATAGTCCGTTTGAATTTGAGTTGATCGCCATAATGTATTAAGTACAATATTTCGAGGTTTAGTGATGCGAATCACATCCCACTGCTTATCCTACTGGCTGAAGCACCGAGTTGCCCCTCTCTCATAGAACCCTGCCATGAAATATAGGTATATGAACGGTGACTGCGAATCCTTCATTGCGAATAGTCGTTTCCCTTCCTCCTTCCTTCATAATTCCCAGAAATTTCAATCATTTTTCAAAATCCACTTTCTCTCAACAAAAGCAATTCTTCTTTCATAAATAGGGAAAAGAGTGATGATACTAAAGTCGATTGCCCTATATATCCAGAGAACACTGTCGTGATATCTACCAATCAGCTTTTTTTTGTAGAAATAAGGCGGTAGACGAACGGACAGTCTACCCGGTGGTAAGTTCAAACTGTCGCCCATGGATATCTATGATATATGAGCGTGTAAGTTGCCAGAGTTTCCTTTCCTTCCTTTCTTCATCTGATCCCAAAATATTAGCTATCCTGTCCTGCTTCTCCATGCCACTTAATGTCTCTGGATAGTGTTGGCGGAACGGGATGGTGTGTCTATCCAATCTCAAACTATCGTGTCTCGCTTCCTTTATTCTACTAAACGCTGTAGGATGGGAGATATCGCCATTTTCCTTACGTTTTAGAAAAAAATGATTATATAAAGTTGAAGGGTTTTACAAGCCCTATACAACACTATAAAGTTTATATTGAATTTTAAATTATTTTATTGGGATTTTTTGTAATGTTACACCGTCGTTATTTCGACATTCACCTACGAAATTAATAGAAATATAGACCGCAACTCTTTTAATACCTTTCTTTTCAATCGGTTAATAAATGCGACCTGCACAAAGAATAGTGTAATATGCAGTACCTAATATATATCCAACGGATTGGGGTTTTGTTCAGCTGGTCACAATTAGTTGTAATGTAGTGAATTTTATCCGAAAATAAAAATTGTGAATATAAGAGTACCTGTACGTACGAGTATATATTTCTTCGTAAATTTCTTAAAGGCGATTAGGACTTGCTATTTCGTCTGTTTGCTCATCGTGCTGTTTTGAGGTCATACATCCTTCATGCACATTGTATTTCACTCAGTACGGTATCCAGAGACTACAAAGACAAATACAAACACTCAGACCCGAATAATCATTAATGTTTAAACAAATTAATGTATGACAGTGAATGAAACGCTTAAACTTACATTACCTAACTGAACTGAACCAAGTCGTCAAATTGTTCAAACGCTAAAGTTCCCACTCTTGTAGGTAGATCAAGTTTTAATAAATATTCAAAGTAAAGCTGCGTTAGAACTCTGTGGTTACAATGAAGTTTGATTTTGATGCGATTTCTGGCATTGAATTCTCCGAGTAGTTTTAGTAAGTATTAATGGATTAGTACAATGTTTATGAGGTCGGAAAAAATTAGCGAGTCGAAATATTTCCGGCATAAAGTCTGAAAATCATAATACTCCATAGATTAAGTAAAACGCAGTCTTTTTCTATTGATATAATTGGAGATTTATGTCGGATAGTTTTAGGGTAATTATATGTTCCATCAGTCAATATGTGATGGTGTCGATTGTGAAATTGACACAATAGTCTGTAAATGACAAGGTTATAACTATACCACACTATTCAGAGTATTAATAAGTATTCAACTACTTATATTTTTATAAGTGAATAACGTGTACAAGATAACAGAGAATGCATAGACCACAAGGGCGGTGGCAAGGGTCGTTATTACCTATGCGTGGCTACTGGGTAATCCAGTTAGCGATACTCATACTTCTTTGGCCTCATAACGTTATTAGCATAGTAAGACGGTAGAAACACAGGGATGGATTTTTTGAGTAAAAAAATTTTGCTTTTGCATAAAATTAAATCAGGGATGTTACGAATGTCATATTTTTGACATTCGCGAATGCGAATGTTTGGAATGCGAAAGTGCGAATGCGAGTACGAATGCGAATATTCAGGAAAGGCATTAGAAATAATTAGTTTAGTTTCAATCAACTTTATTTAGTCATCATTTTAATTATTTAAAATAGAAAAAAATACGACAAATTATAGTATAATTATATACTATATCCTTACATTATATATACATATTAAATATAGACAACTCTTCTAGTAATGAAATTTCAAATGGGGCAAATTAAGAAATAGCAATTTAGCCACCCTTTCGCCCATGAGGCGATTTCTGAGGGGCTCATAAGGCCGGCTGCACTAAATAATTGCTCACTCGGAACGCTGGCCGGTAGAGCCCTGAGATACTTGCGAGCGAGATCTGACTATTTATCGTATTTATCGTAAAAAATCGCCATATCTCACTTTTCTTTCCCAGCGCCATGTGAAAACCCGTTGGAATGGCTCAAAAACAATTAAAAAGTTGTCGACTATTGGTTTGCTAACGTAATAATTACTGGCAACTGACTGACGACAACTAAAAACAATGCGAGCCAACCCAACCAAACAATCACAATCAGCCAGTGAAAAACGCTTCCTATTGGTCGAATGAATCACGCGATGCGTACGATGTCGTGCCGTCTATTTTGAAGTTCCAAATTGACGTGACCTGCACAACACTCGCATTCGTAAAACATTCGCATCCTTGAATGCGAATGCGATTGTTAATGCGAATTGTGCACGACAGAATAGTGAATAGTGAAAGTGCGGTGCCTATATACCTATGCGTACAATATAAAATCAGTGCGCGAAATATGTACGTGCTAACATCACACATTTCGGAGGAAAAGAGGGCCGTCTAAACAGAGTTCCGCAAACAGTAAAGTTTAAGCAGCGGAATTTTGGTCAAGAGTGAAATTCACGTGCCCTTCCTCCGAAATAATAAAATGTTAACACATACATTACCGTTATCATAAGATGTCGATATTATGTATAAAATGAATAAAATATTAATATTATGTAAGATGTAAAATGTTTAGTTAAGGATTATGTGTTATATTATTGTTTCTTTACCTTTACATTTTATAATTTGTTTATGTACGATTTGTTTGTGTTTTATATGTCTTATTCTCGCTCTCCAAAGTGCTAGGATACCTAGGTTATAAGTCAGGGAATTAGAATAAGATTTAAAATAAAGACTACCGCCCGCAGTGTGTTTTATTTAGGATAAGTTCTAGAACAAAAAGTTGCGGGCTAGGTGGCGTAGTTCCGGTATCGGCGCCACTGAAAAGCCGTACACCCTCGGTCCTCCCATACCTCTTGCTACTCACAGAGGGAGGGAGGGAAGATAAGAAAAAAGGAAATTAAAAGGAAAAGACCTAAACTTCGCCACCGAAAATAGTCTTTATCCTCCGTGCAATAAGAGGACCGACCCAGATAAATAAGACTTGTAACCTAGATATTATGTACAAAAGTGGAGAGCGAATAGAAATAAATCTTCCTCAGGGAACGGGGGGATCGCTGGGGCAGCAAACTTCTATAAAAAGGGAAAGGCCTAACAGCCAGCAAGCCAGTTCGCCCTCAGCACTTCTATAGTAAGAAACCTAAGAAGAAAAGTGAGCTTGCTGCCCGTTGCCGCTCCCTCCGCACCCCTGTGTTTTAATGTAAACCAGAGCAGCGTTTTATTTCCGTATTCACCCCAACATCTGATCTGCCGAGATCCCTGCACCAACATCAAGACCGACAAAGCCTAAATCCCTACACCCCCCGTTAAAGCCACGACGTGTGACCTGCAACATTGGCCTTCGACTGCGATCGACGTGCGACCTTACTTTCATAGGCGGTTTAGAAACCATCAGAGCGTCCGGAAAAAGGTTGCGTCCCTCTACTACCGCCTATACAACGGGGAATGCGCTAAAATTGAAGAATTTCTATAACTTTCACTCAGATCTACTACTGCACCTCCCGTCGCATTTCCTCCATCGAGGAGTTTCGATAATTCAGAGTATTCTTCAAATTTTGCGGTTTAAAAATTATCATGCGAACCCATAGGTTGTGTAAAAACTGTCTCAAGAGGTCTTTCCGTTATGCTACCACATGGGGTTCTTCAAGAAAGCTGTAGAAATGATTTTGAAAGGGGGTAACATCTCGCACGCCCCCTGGTGTTGCGGGTGTCCATCGGCGGCGGTGATCTCTTACCACGATGTCGTGTGCCGTATACTCATCTCCCACTTTGCCTATATAAAAAAAAGTTTAATTTGTTAGTGTAGCATCTGCATAAACATCTTGATACTTTTGGTTTACTTATTCATTCGTTTTATCTATTGATGATGTGGGATTTTAAATGTACCTCTTATCACATTAAAAAACTATTATAACAGTTATTTTTATTTCAATATTTCGGTTATGCCTTTGGTAAAGTAAAATTATTTTTTTCAAAACTGGTGGAGCTGAAGGGAATTGAAAACGTTATATTAAATATCCCACGGCTCAACTAATTGAGCCTTACAGTTGGTCTGTGGGTCGGAACTTTGAGCTAGGTAATGAAGTTATTCACGTAATTTTTTTCTAAAAAAACAAAGCCTCCCGTGTGACTATATCCAAGTAAGTAATGTATTCATCGTCTTAGATACCTATATCTTATTATAAATATTGATTTTTTTCATGACGCGTCTGCGTTAATCCTTGAAGTGTAGTTATAAAAAGAGGGCGACAGCTCCTCTGAGTCGAGTAGCCTCCACGGCATTGGCAACCCCTCCACATCCAGAGATTGGTTATAAAAAGACTGGAGTAGTTCGTAGCACCGATTTTCTTCAGTATTTTTAGGAATTAACCATCTCTAATTTTTAGGTAAGTGGTATATTTACTTAATTAACTGTATAAATATCTCAATTTATTATAGGGTACAATAATTTCTCAAGACTACAAGAAATTCCTCAATACATGATACTAAACATTCTAGTGCTGAAAACCATTTACGACCATGTGCGACAACCGATCTAAACTAGAAATAAAAAACAATCGCGGTGTGAAGAGGACTACTTTCATTTTAAACATTTTAATTTTAATCTAACTAGAAAAATAAAAAAGAACAATCGCAGTGTGAAGAGGACTACTTTCATTTTAAACATTTTAATTTTAATCTAACTAGAAAAATAAAAAAGAACAATCACAGTGTGAAGAGAAAGGACTACTTTCATTTTAATTTTAATCTAAGTAACTAGAAAAATAAAATAGAACAATCGCAGTGTGAAGAGGACTACTTTCATTTTAAACATCTTCTTTAGAAACAGATTTCTACTTGTATCAGCAGAGACTAAAATGGTGTAAAACTCATGGTGTACCATACGCTGACGACGTGACGGTCATTATTGAAGCATAAGCTAGCGCAGACATTGAATCCACGACAGTTAGCACCGAATAAATGACTGGAGGTGCAATACCTCCGAATGATATGTTCAAGTGGCCTCATGTCATTGGTATCGATTTGATAGCGGAAGTCAAGTTGGTCAGATATAAGCATAACACGTATGTATAAGTTGAGGAAAATGCATAAAAATAAAAAGTAGATAAAAAAATCGTTAGGAAAGGTGTCTGCCTCCTCATGGGGGATCAGTTATCAGGTCCTAAGGATGTTGTACCAAAGCATGTATGTGGCAACGGTCGCATGCCGCGGGGCGTTGGTTCGAGCATGTTTTTTTGCATGTTCCTAATTTTAGTGTGGAAAATCTATTGGTTAGCTGACTTGCACCGCGGTGCTTCCGGTACTTGCCGAGGTTCTGTCCGCAAACCTCGAATTAATCCGTGCTGTTAGGATGGAGGAGGCACATTTGCTAGCGGTAACGGGAGAGAGGTGTACCTATGCTCGGAATGCCACCTTTAGAATTGGCGAATTGAAGAGAGTTGCATTGATTTTCTCCAGATATGTTGATTTGACTCAAGTCCAGATGTGTCGAATAGGACTTCCTCCCCTGGTCGTCACTGAGCAAGGCCATTTCTGGAAGAGGCTTCATGTCATGAACCTAAATGATAGTAAAATATGTGAATGTCAAATGGAAGATGTGGATTTGTATCACATACTTTGAGCATGTCCTTTTCATTAAGAAGCGAGTTACAGCGCGGTCTACTATCGGTACCACTTAAGTCCTCTTAAACTAAACTCTCGCGGCGTAGACCTAACCAGATACAAAACTTCGCGTACCGATAGCACACACAGAGAAGCAGGTGGAAGTAGGAGTTTTGCGGCAGCAGATTGACTGTTATTAAGTCGTTGAACCGTAGAAAGAAAGGATTCAAAAGAAGAAAAAGACCAGGAATAGAATTTTTTCGCGATTCAGTTCGATTAACCGTAATATTATGTCATAAAATATATATGATTGATGTCAGAAGTATAAATTATAATTTTCATTGGAAAGACTAACTTTCCAATCTTTGAACGATATAGTTATCATTAATAGCATTGTCATTAATATTAATATTTAATACTGTCCCTTTATATATATATATGTATATATAATAGTCCTCAACGCATTGATCGTGGGGCTCAACAGCACCATGCATAGCTTATATTATTTACGCAGGTTCCATCAATATTACAGTCGACACACGTGCCGCTGAACCGCTCAATAAGCGGGTTGACATAGAGATTAAACAGTAGAGGTGAACTTATCTATCTCCCTCGCCTCACGCCACATTACAATCTATATTTATCTGAGAGGATACCGGCCCATTTCACCTGTTTATTCTTTAGTACTTTAGGAGAGGGTACATTCCACCGACACACCCGCGCAACCCAACTTGTCCCACAAGAAGTCATAAACAACAAGGTGAAAAGTTTTTAACAAATCGAGAAAACGCACGTATACCGAAGTCCTTCTCTTTGTGTAGTAGGTACTTGAACAGTATGTTTTATGCTGATAATGCACTCTCAGTGGATAATCCAGCCCTAAACCCAAACTAGGCGTCGTGCAAATCAACATATTGTTCGAGATTGCTACTAATAGGCTGTCAAGTACCTTAGCTGCAGTTGTAGCAAGTGAAATAGGCCGATAATTCGCCCCGTCGGATGTGTCTTATTTTTTACAACTGGTAACTACTATTGTAAGCACCCGTGGTAAACGCATCCAGCATGTTTAAAGTGTGACCAGGCGACTTGCCTCTCTCTATGTTTTTAATAAGTTTTGAAACAGTTTTTGTTGAGAAAGACACCTTTCGCTCGGCCACAACGGTTCTATGATCTGTGAATGTACAGCAAAATGTTCCCTAAATAAATTAGCCATCATTTTATGATCCTGAACGCCGTCGACACTTTTCACTCTTTGCAAACGGTATTTTTTAACTATAAGTTAATTTATTTGCTTTAAAACTAGGTTGGTCCATAGGAGCGTATTGCCTATTTATTTTACTCAACCTATCGGCTGGGTTGCACCCATGGGCGTAGCATTATAAGCATTATCTTTATTTAAATTATAAGAAAATTATTTGCTTTGCCCCACCCTGGATAAAATTGTTTAGATATAAAGGGTGGCCTGGATAAAATACTAACTACGCCCTTGGTTGCACCTAAGGTTACACCAAACATGGTCTGGAGCTGATTGATAAATATGCATGCCTGACCAAAGCAGCTGAAAAATATGCAGCTTGCCTGGATCAATGTTCTACACATTATAGTTATTTCAAGCAAAATTTGTCGACAGCTTAATATTTACATTTTAGAACAATGGCGATTTCAAGCTTGGACCAGGGACCAGGACCAGGCACAGCAGCGATGGAAGCATGGGGCGGGCAGTTCGCGGCGTACGGCTCCAACCAGACTGTTGTCGACAAAGTGCTGCCTGAAATGATGCATATGATTGACCCACATTGGTGCGTTTATTTTGCATCTTTTCCCTGTATTTCATGTATCTACCTAAATTTTTAGTTTACTTTAACGTAATCGGCCCCTTTATCGTCCACTGCTGGATATGCACAAGACAACGTGCATGAGGGATGTATGGCCTTAACATACCACGCTGGCTTAACGGGTTGGCGAGTTCACTCTTATAGAAGTGGTTTAGTTCCTCAGGGCTTATGGTAGCCCTTAGTCGCCTTTTAAGACACCTACAAGAAGAGATGGGGTGGTGGTAGGATCTAAAGCTGGCCGACACCACACGAACAATTTTACTTTACAAGAAATTAATACAGAGAGACCACGCTATGAGGCACAATGAAATCAGCACTGAGCAATGCCCAGCACCGCCATCAATTTGAATACATCATTAAACTACTGTGTATTCATTAAACGAAATCTGTGTAAGTATTGTCGATAGTTAAATTTATCATTTGAGGACATTAAAACTACCCACTATATTAATTAGAAATTAAGTTACTTTTGTCGTGCTCATATTATTTATTCATAGCAAAATACGCAAATGTAGATTTGTTACTACAGGTATCAGTTTCCCCCCATGAACCCTCTATGGCATGGACTCTTGGGCTTCGTCATTGGCATCCTCGGCTTCGTATCTATCACTGGTAACGGAATGGTCATCTACATCTTCACAACCACCAAGGTACAAAAAGGAAATTTGTAAATCACTATTAGGTGTTAGTTCCTTTAGAAGATATCTTAACGTTATACATTCTAATTACAGTCATTGAAAACACCCTCAAACTTGCTCGTGGTCAACCTTGCGTTCTCGGACTTCCTGATGATGGTCTGCATGTCTCCACCTATGGTCATCAATTGCTACCACGAAACTTGGGTGTTCGGTTAGTACTTCAAAATATACTTGTTATATAAAACACTCTCAAAAGAATATTCCGATTATTTTCGATAATAGTTCGCGGTCAAAAATGTATAAATATGATATTGCAGGACCTCTGGCCTGTGAACTCTATGCCTGCGCCGGATCATTGTTTGGTTGCGCTTCGATATGGACAATGACGATGATCGCTTTTGATCGATACAATGTGATCGTAAAAGGCATCGCCGCCAAGCCCATGACGAACAACGGTGCTCTACTACGCATTTTTGGAATCTGGATGTTCGCACTTGCATGGACTCTTGCTCCATTCTTCGGCTGGAACAGGTACCACATTTAATATAATATTAAGACAACTCGTATAGAATGCATAAGCTTGAATACTAAATAGTGCTCTCTAATTGTCAATCGGAGAACCAGTACAGTGGTGATATGTTGCAAGCTTAAAAAGAAAACATAAGTTAGTTCAGCTTTCACTCAATTCTGAATCTGTCGATCCGTTGGCATATAAATCAATGTATCAACATCATTTATAACGTATGTTGTAGATACGTGCCTGAGGGCAACATGACCGCCTGCGGAACTGACTATTTGAATAAGGACTGGGTCAGCCGCAGCTACATCCTCGTATACTCGATCTTCGTGTACTACATGCCGCTTCTGCTTATCATCTACTCGTACTTCTTCATTGTACAGGTAACGTAAATATTAAATTTTTGCAGTTTACAATAAATATATTCTGATTCTGAACGTCATTAAGTTTTACTATTTTACCTCCAGGCCGTAGCTGCTCACGAAAAGGCCATGAGGGAACAGGCCAAGAAGATGAACGTCGCTTCCCTCCGATCATCGGAGGCAGCGAACACCAGTGCCGAGTGCAAACTAGCCAAAGTAAGTGGATTATTACTTTATGAATACACACATATTTTTACTCGTACACACTCTCTCTGACAATTCTCACTTACCCTTGAAACACGATACCTACTTTACATAGAGTCTTGTGCGAGAGTAGGTAACTGGATAAATCGCAAGTGCTCAGTAGGCTACGGGATGCAGCATCGTCGTACCTCGTAAAATGTTAAATCCACAATATCAAAATTGTGATATTTTTGTCTGACGGAAACAGACATTTTTGCCACACTTTTATGCGTTTCTTATCATCAATCTTTATTTTAAACATTAATTAACATTGGATGGTCACTGAAACAGAACGCCGTGCATTTTTTAAATTCTGGTCTTTAAAATATTAGCAATGTTAAACAATATTTACACAGGCACTTTTTTTGACAGGTAGCCCTGATGACCATATCCCTATGGTTCATGGCGTGGACCCCCTACCTGGTGATCAACTACACCGGTGTATTTGAGAGCGCGCCTATTAGCCCGCTCGCCACAATTTGGGGCTCGGTCTTCGCCAAGGCTAACGCTGTATACAACCCCATTGTATACGGAATCAGGTCAGTAACAGAATTATGCCGAATATGCTTTCATGATTCATTATTAAGGCTTGTGTGAAAATAACAGACACAAAGCAATATTTGATTATGTGTATATTGTTACAGCCACCCTAAATACCGAGCGGCCCTCTACCAGAGGTTCCCGTCGCTGTCGTGCGAGTCGAAGCCCGAGGACAACGGCTCCGTGGCCTCCGCTGCCACTACCGCCACCGAGGAGAAGCCCTCGGCGTGAACTGCCGCGGACCGCGACTCGAATAACAACCGACTTGGCTGTCTACGCTATCGGACACAAGAACCTGCCAAAGCGATCTTTTATTTTTATACGCGAACATTTATATTTGTACAAAGTTAAACTTGCTCACAGAGCGTGTGCTTACAAAATATTCAGTCTACTCACGCTGTAAAGAATTTTTATACGAAGTTCTGAATTGTAAACTGCGTACTTTGAGTTTATGCTTTGTGTTGAGTTGTACGTTGCACACATTTGTAATACCTAACACAACAAACATCGGTCAGCGGCATTAGATAAAAATACAAAAAAATGACAAATGAACTGCGTGCCGCTAGGCTGTCCCTTTATCCATGAGACTGCTCCCATTAGATGTAGGTAACAAGATCTCTACGATGAAACAAGCGCTCTGTATTGGCCCAATAAAGATCATTATCAAGCAATGTGGTTGAATAACAGCCAGTTAAAAAGTTTTTTATTTAATTAATTCCATTATGAAATCATAAATTACACTTTAGATAAGTAGGTAGGTAATTACTTAAATTAATATACAACACGTCAGTGAAACGACGCAAAAGCTGAAAATAGGTTGTTCGATATCGAAACTAGAATAGAATCGATTTTATCAGTTTTTACTATAGGGTCTTTTCATGATTTACAATTCTAGTAGGTATAGGATCATTTACTTCACGCGCGTTGCCCAGGACGCGGGCGCGTGCCGCCTAGGCCAGTCTAAGTACTGAGCGCTACAAACGTTTTAGACAGAACAATAAAACCTTACATGTTTGTAACTTTTATTTATTCCTTAAAATAATTTTGCTTTCCGTTAGAACGCTTTTATATTTTTTAAATTAGTTGACGTTTCAAGTTTCGCTTTATTTCGATGACACGTTGTATATAAATCTCAGACATTGATGTTCTTTATTCAGTATTTCGTTAACTGATTGTTGATTGTGCATCCCTTTTATGGCTCGTTGACATCAATGTACCTAGATCTTTTTGTATTAGATACCATAAAAATAATTATGGTAAAAATACCCCAATGATAACTGAGCTGCGTAAATATAACGAAATACATTATAGATTTCATTGGACATTTTTTCTAATAAAATTTTACTGTGGTCTTCTGTGAGAGAGTGGTAACTTGGCCAGTCCGACTCGCTCGGTTGTTGTGGGATTGCAGCATGCGCCCTTTCCCTCCTTAATTTCAATATTTTTCTCTCACGAGTCAGACTTGTAGCAATCACAGAATACTACCTTGAAATGTACTGCATTTCCCACTTTATCATATTCCCCAATGTATGTAGGTAGGTACGTGTTTCGGTAGTGAGTGAGATATGCCAGAGCCCATTCCCATCCTATCCCTTCCCATGTCCCTAACCCTTTCTCCAAATCCATTCTTTCATCAACAAAGATAAGCAACACATCCGGGGGTGTGCCGAAGTTTGTCATTTTGGACTAATGTTGGCGTGTATCGAGGATGTCTATGGGCGACAGTATCCACTTACCATCAGGCGGACTGTATGCTCGTTTGCCACCTTTTTTCTACATAAAAAAATTATTATGTTACTATAATGCCATGCTTTACGTTTTCCCGCGCTTTAGCAAATTATGATATCGTCAGTTAAAGCTTTAGAATCCAAGAACGTCGAGTAAAAAATGTAAATATGCGCCTTTAAGATTCGTTTAATATATGAATATAATTCACAGTTTCTTGTCTTCTCATCTTCTCTGAGATTGAAGCAAATAGTCCGACTAACTGTGTAAGTTAGTAGGAATAATTCATATCAACGGACTAGTTTTTTTGTGGGTTAATATTACCTTACCCTTAAAAAAAATCGGATTTTTAGTATTTATGTAGGCGTATTTGAAAAAGACTTAATTTTGAAAGTTTTTGTGTTATATAATTTTAAATAATATGTTCTTTTTTAAATAGGAAAAAATGATTAAGTATATGAAATAAAGTGCCTATGCCATTATCTACTTCAGTTTTGCATTAATAAACTATGTGTGTTGGACACTTTTGGATTACAAATTTAAATGCAATATTATGTTAATCGTGATTTGCAATTTAGCATTTGTATAGATGTCGTCCTTCTTGTATAGATGTCCCCTTCTCTATAAAAAAAAAAAAGTTCGTAGTTTTATGTTTTCTATCTATTTGTTGAATCGATATCCTTAAACGTTATTAATTTATCAAATATTCTTTAATAGCTGTAGCAAAATATTTATCTTTAAGCATTTTTACAAAATTATTCTAAGACACTTAGAACGTGTTTCAGAGATAGCTAAAACGATAAGATATTTTTAAAATGTCCTAAGGTACCTACTAGAACAGTTTTGAAAAATGAATATTTACATATTTAAAATTTGTATCAACTATTTTATAAAATAAAAAGCTTTAGAGGAAATACTCGGTTTACTACTTTCCGCTAATGTCCGCTACCAATTTCATTCATTATAATATCTAACCTACGGCGATGATCTCGTTGCATAGCAACCGACTCATAAACAAATAACTCAGAGTTGTCAACTGTGTTAATAATTTTCGTGTTATAAAAGGTTATAATAAAATTATTAAATACTGTTCAAAATAATGGCTTGTAAGGCGTCATACGAACTCCACCATAACTTCCCCAAATTAGCGGAAGAAGCAGGCTTTACGTTTAATTTACATAGACCGCGGATACGAATAGACTGGAACAAAATAAGTAAGTTACTTTGCATAAATCTTGCTTGTTTTCAGCAAGTAACTACTAGCTCTCGAGATCAGCCCGAATAAAAAGATAGATTGTGTTTATGAATACAAAGACAACATAAAATAATTTTGATAGCTATTATTCAATTTATTATTGTTACAGGATTGATCGATGTCGAAAGTTTGATAAGAGATAGAAAATACGCCCTCATCGAACAACACGTGAATGATGTAAGCTTTTTCGAACGTTACACACTTCATATTATAGTAATTAGGTACAAATATCCTTGGAGTAGTTATACCTAATCCTTACCTACTAATACTTATCAGAAGGGTTAAATATATTTTCTTAAAGTAGATGAATAAATATAAGGAATGTATCTAAGGACGTAGGTAGGTACCTAGGAATAATATGAGATTCAGATATAATCCGCCTAGATTAAAATAAGGGCTACTTACTAAGTTTCTTCTGCACTTAATGTTTAATTTATTAACCATTATTATTCTTTAATTTTGTCACAGAATTTTGTTGTTTGTTTTGTTTTTTTACACTAACAAATTAAAAAAGTGTTTGTATGCCGTAAACCGTACTTTACTCGTAAGCAGGCTCTAGACTCACGCCGTGAAGCCCCGCAAACAGCCGTGAACGCGAGTGTGGGTAGTTTTTCGGGAACTTCTTGTGCGTTCACTGCTTGTTTCCCGGTAAGCTGCAACAAAGGATTCGCGGGCGCGAACCGGGAACGCATTGTCCTTAGTACGGCACCAGAAGTAGCTGCGAGAGAATGTAGGTACGTCTCGCATGATTTATTCTTTCAAAATGAGTAACAGTTCGAGTAGTGAGTTAGTATTGAAGTTTTTATAATATTACCAAGCTGAACCGATATTAAGGACGCAAAATATTCGCTATACAACAAAAATCACAACGCACGGGTTTGAATAAGTTTTTTGGAGATTTCAGAGCCCGAATTGGAATGAAAACCATATCGAGTTATAGGAAATACATGAAGATGGTAAAGGATTTCGTACATTTGAGAGTTGGTGCAGTTACCGTTACGTCCATTTCGAACAAGTGCGTGAATACAACCGTGAACAATTATTATTGTGAGTCTAGAGAGGTGTTCTCGTGGCATTCAAGTTCACGGCGTGAATACTGGCCGCAACATCATGGGCCCTGTCTAAACGGCAAAGTCTAGAGCCAGCTGTACACTTTTGAACAACTTTTAACTCCCAAGATTCACTCGGATATATTTTAACTTTTTTATTTGAATTCTCACTTTTTAGGCTCACGTCGACATCTGGGACACGTGTAGATCAGGGTTTAACTTGTAAATCGCTTAAGGTCGCTTATATCCAGACTAGAGCCAAGTTTCTTTTGCGGACGCGTACCTATTAAGTTAAAATTTTCAGCGACGATGGACGTTTAAAGTTGTAGAGATGCAGCGACAAGCGATTTCGGTCTGATATACATATAAGATTACCACATCCTCGGCGCCCCGACGCATTACCAAAGTGGTGGCCTTCTTTCTCGACAACCGCCGCTTCTATGTAATGGTCGAGGGCGTCCTATCGCCACCCGTGCTGGTGTACCTCAGGGAAGGTGCCTATTGCCCGTTTGTTACATCAGATTCACCGACGACACCCCCATGGTGGAGGGGGTGTCCTTAGCTCTGTTCGCCGACGACGCGGTGTACTTCACTTCTTCAATGAACGCCGCCAATAATTCTTCAGTGCCGGCGCCGCCAAGAAGATGAAGTGTTATCCCCATGGCATCTGTCGATGAATGTCGAGAAATCGCAGGCGATCCTCTTTGGGTGGAGAGGTCTTCTACCACTACTGCGCCTGATAAGTGAGACGATAAATATCTGGGGGTGACCATCGATCACACGCTCAGAATGAAGTCCTATGTGAAGAACGTGGTAAATGGGACGAGTCGCGCAGAATCTATTGTATCCGGTGCTCCAATCTCATCTCCCTCTGCGCATGAAGCTCGGGTTCTACAAAATATAAGTCAGATCCCGCCTCACATATGCTGCGCCGACATGGTACGCCCTGGCCAGCGAAACAAATAAGACGCTGCTACGAACGCAACAATTAGCAACCCTGCGTATCATAGCAAGTGCACCTTGGTATGCGAGGAACAGTACTATCGCGAGGGACCTGAGCATCGAAAGCCTAGATGAGTTTATCGGCCGCCATGCCATGAACCTGTTTGAGCGCTCTGAGAAGCACCTCGCACCTCTCGCATATAAGGGCACTGGCGCCGTTGCACACGTGTCCACCGGATAGCAAGGTATTTCCGCGAGACCTGATCGCACCTAAACAGGGTGCGACTTCACATGGGATTTCATATGATAACACCGGATTTTACACCTAAGTCGCCTCCCACGCCGGTTCGGTCACTGGGCTTTCCATAAGCGGGATCCACCCGGTGAACTTGATCGCGCGGGAGGCGTAAAGAATAGGATGAGACCAACGGCAACCCAATAAGGTAACCCCGCCAGTAGTAGCGAGGCAACTTCCTTCGTGAGGGGGGTGTGAGCCAACTACGAGCGATTTACTAAATCCTGAACCAGAATCTGATAGTTTCGGTGGTCCCAACGTTCTAAGGTGGAATAAAGTGACACGGTAAAACTGAGCTTTAGTCAGTAGGTCCTATTGGCACAGCTAGAGGTTTATAGGTTCATGGAAATGGCTGTTCGTTTACAACTGTTACCACCCAGGTGCCCAGATATAAATCCTTTTATGAGATCAATTAAAACGAAACATTAAAAGGATAGAATAAAAGGTCCACTACCAGCAGCAGCTGATTGGTGTGTTGAAAAAAGCCTGGGATTAGATTCTAGACGAAACGAGAGAATGAGTGTGCCTTCAAGACGTAGGAAAATTTTCCATATTAAATAATAATACAATAGGTAGTATTTTAGTGTATTGAGTTTTGAAATTACTTAAACAAAACTCAACAAATTTTATTCTAATTGTCCATGAATTAAATTTTTAATAAAAAATAACAATTCATAAAATTAATTATTTTGTTAAAACAACAAAAATAATAAGTAGCGCCCTTATTTTGGTTTGAGTAGTAGTAAAATAACTAAAATTTCAGTCAAACGTAGTGGCATCGGTATAAATGAGGAAGATGGCAACTCAGTTCAGTATGTACAATGATAAAAATCTTTTATGGATGTTAGATATTGGACTGCGTGTTGGAGTCTGAATTTGACGTCCGAATCCTCGACGAAGGTGTTGTGAAGATGTTTCGATTGGCACAATTGGCGGTGGAATACCAACAATTCTGTCGCCACTACCTCGACCGCAGCGTTTATGTCTTACGCGAAGAAATCACTTCAATTGTTCAGGTTAATATTAGATATTCAATGGTACCTTCTCTTATAAAATCTGTATTAAATTTTCTATTTTATTTTAGGAACTTGATGCTTCAAAAAAAGACCTTCGTGAAAAAATAGAGGAAATTAGAAAAATAAAAAAGAAATCAAAACATACGTTTAGACCTTCACTCCCGTGTGGTAATGATAATATTGCCACAATGATTTTAAAAACCTTAACCAACAAAAGTGATATGTTTCCGTCTACGTCTAATGGAGATATGTTACAATATAATAAATGTAGTTATTGTGATAAAGTGTTTATGAATCAACTTTATCTTAAAAGTCATATTACTAGAAGGCATACGAGTTTGGCGGATCTGCCACAAAAAGATATAGCAGAAAATGTTCAAAGCACAAAGTTAAATGATGAAATTATGGAACTAAAGTTAAAATTAAAAGAAATGGAATCGATAATCATTAAATCAAATAATCCAACGAGTGTCGTGCCTAACAATAGCATTAACCATACTAAAACAGAAAAAGACGAAAACGTACCAAAAGATATGAAGGACGCTGAAGTTTTTACAAATAGTGAAGACTTTTTACTAGAGAAGATTGAAGAGTGGAAAAAAGAAGAGCGTGAAAAATACAGCAAAGAAATTAGTTTACTGCGAACTCAGATTTTTGAAAGTATAAATTCTTTAAAACAAAAAGAAGAAGACAAACCTGCTGAAAATGAGTCTGAAATGATCGCACAATTACAGTTAACTATAGAGGAACAACGTGCTGAAATATTTTCATTGAAAGAACACTTAGTGAATTCTGTAAGTGTAGAAGTTTTCATAATAATAAGATTAAATAAATACTACGAGTGTGTAGTGTACGAGTGAGTGTGTAGTGAGTGGTCGGGTGTGGTCCAGATAATATTTGTTGTTGTAGTACGTACCATACGCTTATTACAAATATTTCAATATATGAAGATAAAACAGATAACTAGATTAAAACATACCGGCAATCAATGTTTTGGCTTTGACACTGAGCCCGATCTATTCCCATACCGCAGTCGGCAACATTTTTCATTTTTAATTAGTTCAAATTATAACATTTTTTAATTTCAGAAACTAAAAGCAGAAAACGAAGTGGTACAGCGAAAAAAGGAAGCAGAAGACCAAATGTTATTTTGGGCGAAACGTATGGAGGGACAATCTAAACAGTATGAATTATTGCTACAAAAATTAAATGAATTATCGAAAGAAGCTCACGAATCGCGTACAATAGCTGAAGAAGAAAGAGAACGAGCTAAGCAACTCCAGACTCTCCTAGAACAAAGTTTAAGAAAGAAATCTCCAGTTAAGATTAATACTTCAACTAATCCGATTACTGTAAGTGTGCATTCAATTTTAAATTGGTATTTAACACACAATATTTAGTATTATACCTACTTAGTATTATACCTACTTAGTATTATACCTACTTAGTATTATTGGTAGATATAAAATCTAATCATCTATGGATTGCAGGTTCCTATTACATCCAAAGAAATTAACAAAACTGATAAGAAAAAAGGAATGAATAGTAAATATTTTGAGAAAACAAAGACACCAAATGCTGAACGTAAAACTCTGGAAGAACTTCATCGTAAAGCCCAAGAGCTACTTAATATGGGCTCTATAAATTCTTCTGATACTTCTAGTGCAAGTGACGAAAACATGAAATCGCCTACACAGACAAGAATATCAAAAAATAACCAAGTGATTAAAAAGGAATATGACACAGAAAAAACTAAAAATCATAATGAAAATAATAAAGAAAGTGATAATTCGAGTGATCATGTGCAGCGCCCAAATAAAAGTAACACTCCGGAAATTCCAAAACCAAAGGACAGAAAATTTAAGAAAAGTAAATCCAAGTCCCAGACAAACATAGCAACAAAGGAAGAAAATGGACCCCTTTATCTGGCACCTGGAAGGTACGACTGTTGATGTTATATTATCGCTGTAACTTACCTGTCCCACATTTTGAACAACATAACTGCTGTTATCTCGGTCTCAATTTTTCTCCCGAAATTTAAATGCGGTTTTTATTATTGTGTTATTTTATTATTCTGAAAGAATTCTATGTATGTAATTTTACACAGATCAGTTTTGTGTATAGTTTAAATATTATAGTGGGTTTTGTACGACAAGGTGATCAAATATTGTTTCCTGAGCTGGGCAAAAACGGGTTACAAGCGGGCGAAGCTCTGGGCAAGTGATATTTTACCCGTGCAAATAGCAAGAAATTAATCTAGTCATCGAATTTGCAGCCCAATGAAAGTGCTGCGAGCAAAAATCACAGAAGAAGTAAACAATCGTTTGGTATCAGCCGGCATAGATCCACTTACAAACAAACTATCTCCGGGTGTCTTCCAAAGACAACGACTGCAGCTACAACAACAACAGGAAATAAAATTTAAGGTTTGTTGTAGTTATAATAATATTAAAACACTAATTTCTAAACTAATATATCTAAATAATGATTTATTATTTTTTAGAAAAATCCAGCATACGAAAAAGTGGCACATTCTATTTTAGCTTATTTAGATACCAATACATCAGATGTAAGATTAAAGAGTGTAAACCAACAAGTGGGTTCAACCAAACATCACGTTTCCTCAAGACAAACAACGAAAGGTTTTAGTTTCACTTCTGTAATATCGAATGTTAAAAATAAAGCATTATCTTTAGTAAAATCGAACGATATACATGGTAAAGCCGGGAACAAAACTATCAATACGGAAGTTACTACAAGAGCAATGTCATTGTTAAAGACTCCATCAGGATCTATGACCTCCAGTCCTGTGGATCGATACAGTCCAGTTAAAACAATATTAAAAAGCGAACCTGAACAAAACGTTTTGAAATCAAAACGAAGTAATGCTTCAAATTTAAATACGTCTACAGCAAAAGGTAAAAGCAACCACCCAATGAAAAAATCTCAAGCGTGTGCAGAGAATAAAGATTCGGATATTGATTCTAGTAGCAGTGAACATAAGTATTACAATAATGCTCTCCATCAGTCTTCAAAGTCTATAGAACATCTTATTAAGTCTCCAGCTCGAAGACCCGCATCAGCTAACGCAAGTTATGATAATCCTGTAAAGAAATACACAATTGGTGGCGATGAATTTAGCTTAGTCAGAGCTCAATCTGCAACAGATTTATCTGAAAAAAGAATTGAAATTAATAACACTAATGCAAAAAGTAAAGTAAACGTTTTGGAAGTTAATGAAAACAGTAGCGATGACGTGGAATCTTTAATAGAAAGTCCAGTTAAAAAGGCAGAATCTGAAAATAATTTACGGAACAGTCCGAAACAAACAAAGGGCGTATTAAAAAATGCGTCATCAGCATCATCTCTAAACAAGAAGAAAGTCATATTTGATATGGATGCAATACAGATGAAGTCAGTGAGTGCATCCCCATCACAAAGCCTTACAGAAAAAAGCGGCACAAACGAAAAGTACGAACTTGGCCTGGTGAGTCTAGACGACGAAGAATGGGACATATCCAGGTACACGTTCTTTGTCATATTACAATTATTCGCCTACTAAATATCAATACCTCCCTAAACGACAAGTCTTTAAAATTTAAAGCAGTAACTTTTTTGTTAAAATTTAATAGAATAAGTGTAAGTACACATCTGATATCCGATCCGAAATATTTCTGATTTCATCTCCTTTGCAGTACCTACTCGTACCTACCGATTACATTTTATAGCATCCACTAAGTGGACTGTTTTTCCACTTGTTGGAAATGAGTATCTCTCAATCCCTCGCATAAGACTAGTGATGGGTACATCACTGTTGTTGTGTCATATCACTAGGCTACACATTATTGTTCACTGACCGTCGTTTGTACTCTTACTACAGAAACATGTTTTAGCCTTGTAATAAATATCTAATATATTTTGTCTATTATGTCTTCTTAGTTTATATTAAATAAACAGTGAACCCTGCGCTAGCTGTGCTAACCATTATCAATAACCAACACCACTTCTAAATTATATATTTTTTTTATATGTAAATAAATATACTGTTTTGTTACAGCATCGAAAATGAGCCCTTGAAAAACGATACGAAAATACAAATCAACTCGCGAACGAGTCCGAAAATTACTGAATTAAAAAATGCTATTGAATCTCAATTGGCACGACGAAATGACACACCCACAGCCTTGGTCGGTAGGGTCGATGTTTTAAGAGGTCCACTCGTTAAGACTGCCAGCATCGGTGGAAGCAATACCAGTCTCGGTAGCTCTATATTAGATGAATCAGAAAGTTCATCTGCTGTAAACCGTAAATCTTTCGTAAAGGCAAAGAGAGTCACTGAAAAAAATGACAATGAATTGGACATTTCAGAATTCAGCATCGATATTTTAGCTAATAAGATCGAGAATGAGTCGTTCTAAATTTTATACAAAGCATGTGCATATTTTAAACATAAAAATATTTGGTAAACGAGCTCGTATATGGCTCACATATCTTTTCGGTTGAGGGTAGTCTAATAAATGAAACATAGCAGAAACGGCAAATTTAAAAACTTTTAGGGCGTTCACTCATTCGAATTTGATACTTTTTCTGGGGAACGAACTAGCGGCCCACGTATATAATGGTAAGTGGCTTCCGGAGTCCATGGGCACCTGCAACACCAGAGGAAACGCGGGTGCGATGTGGACAACCTCGCAACCTGGACTCAACTCGTTACTCGGAAAACAATGCGTAATGAAACCTCTTGGGGTAGTTCATTCCATAGCTACGGGTTCGGGCCATAAAACTATGCTATTTTTGCACCGGACAGTGTCGCAACACCGCACTTTTGACGCGAGGTGCGGTTGTAGAAACCCTACTCAGAGGGTGGCAACATTTCTTTAGACGCCGAGGAGTTTTGTAAACCCTGTGAGAGTGAGATCGTCCACAATCCGAAAAGCGAGACGTTCGATGAAGCGTGCTAATCAGGAGGGGAGTCAAATTGATATTTCGGTGCTAATTCATCAGAGATAGGTACTGTAAAGCCTTTTCGAAACCCAACCGGTTCGAGTGGCTGAAAAGTCTCTAACCTCCGGGCAAGAAGATTCGTAACCACCCTCGAGAACAACTTATATACGTGGTTCAGCAGAGAAATAAGATATTACAGGATAGGGAGTACAATTACAAGATATTTCTATTAATTGTTAATTAATAAAAAATAAGTCGTGCAATGTAAATTCACGTGTAATAACCTCCCGCTCCACTCGTACGTCTCGGCAGTGTTAGCGAAGTAGTTCGCTGTGCGGGATGATGTTTTTTATGTATATTCTAATAGATATGTCCACGGACGTCCACGGATAGTCGCTGAGGTTGGAAAACACCGCCTTAAGGGATCCTAGTGAACATTGTAGCGCACTTGAATCCCTTCTCAAACGATTCTACGAAAATATTAGGTAATGGGATAAGTTCGCGGTCTTTTTTAGTGAAAATAATAGACTCGAATATTACATAAATATTTATTGAACGGAATATTGTCTATTTAATTCGACTACCTTTCGCAATTTTTCTGGCAGAGCCATTATTCTATTGCTATAAAAAAATTGGGGTTTCTGAGCGAAAAACCGATTTAAATGGTTTATACAGGCTTCTCTTGAATGTAATTTTACTCCATTTAGAGAATTTTCTAAAGAGCGGAATAAATGATAATCTGAAGGTGCTATGTCTGGACTGTATGGAGAATGCATTAAAAGTTCCCAGCTAAGGTACAAACAATTTTGTTTAGTTATAAAAGATGTATGCGGTCGAGCATTATGTAGTGATGGAAAAGTACCTTTTCTATTCATTAATTCTGGGCGGTTTTCTTCAAGTGGTGGTGACAGTAAACATGAGAATTAATCGTTTCGCCAGGTGGTAAAAGCTCGTAATACACAGTGCCTTTCCATTCGAGTCACTCTGTTGACATAACATGACTTTGTTCGGAGTGAGGGCTGGCTTTGGGACTATTTGTGATGGCTCACCTCGTTTGACCAAGATCGTTTACGAACATTATCGTAGGTGATCCAAAACTGTTTAGTGATAAATGCTAAACTCTTCCGCAATGAGAACATCAACATTCACCTTAATAGGACGATCACAGCGAGGAACACCATTCACATCAAAATTACCAGACCTGAATAGACTGAACCATTTTATCGCAGTAGTTTTAGATAAAACATCTCCGTAAATACGACAAAAATATTTTCGAGCACTAGAATTGATACCAGTCGAATAAAAAGCTCAAAACATATCTGTCTGCTTATTAATTTCAATTTTAAGTATTAAAAAATATGAAAGTTTTAAACTTGTAATTCCAATTTTCCGCCATTCAGTCAGCTGTCAAAGGGTATATCGCTTTGGTGCCAGTGATCAGTACAGTTGCCACTAATATAGCACGTTAGTCATATGTTCAAAAAGGCCGGAACTTTTCAGACTACCTATTATTTTAGATGCAATGTCTATGGGAAGAGATTTAAATGCACTACAGAGTTCACTATTTAGGATCCCTTGCGAGATCCTGCACAGGAATCAAATGGATATCATCCAGGGTATTGTGGTGTTTTCCATAAGTGAGGTTGGATTATTTTAATTCCAGATAAAAGGGTGTGTAAATTAAATTTATATACATATGAACATATATAGCATGTACGATCTTCCTAAATAGGCTGACTAGTAGGTATATACGTAAACTTAATGAAATATAGGTAAGTTAAAAAAATAAAAGCGCCTTTTTGTATTTAAGATTTTTATTTTATTTATAAACGTTACGCCTACGCCTCCTTCTTCGTGTCGGTCTTGCCACCGCGGATCCTGCCCGTCCTGCGCGCGGCGATCAGACCCACCTTGCGACCGGCCGATGTTCCTCGCTTCACAGTTGAAGCCTTACCTAGAAGCAAATGTAATTTGTCAGTTCTAACTCATAACTTCTAAGCTCTAGAACGCAATACTTTGATTTTGATTTCATCGTTATATATAATTTTTCAACACTGTAACTTAATAATTTTTCAAGATACTTTTTAGTAACTTCATTTAATTTCAGCGACTTTGAAAGAAAACTCTTTGAAGGCGGAAAATTGAAAGTCACAAAAAAGAGTTATTCCGCCAAATAGGAACTAAGCGAACGTAAGTCTAGAAAATGCAAACTGGACGACGCGCGCGACGTAAGGCGCCACCTACGCGAGCGAGTCTCTCGCGGCGATACTCTCGCCCGTGTCACAATAATTTCGTTTTAATCCATGTTCACTATATACGAGTATAACAAAGATGGAATCCTAATATTGCCCGATTTTTTTGTGGGCATATGGCATATGTTAAAAAATATACATGTTCGCATACGCATGTTTTTTATGTTAAGAAAAAATGTTATTAAGAGGAAAAGTCCGAAATAAGTTTAATATTAAAAAAGTTAGAATTATGGATTAATAGTTGTGTTATGTCTAATGAAAGTAATTAACCTTTTCTATCTATTATTTTAGTTCCTTCAATTCCATTGTCGCCAGATTTGCAATCTGCAATCGCCAGATTGTCTGGATTCTGGCGAATGTGGAAGAAAAATAACGTCTGGGAAAAGTGGAATCTGGTGAACGTGGAATAATTCGCCGTGTGGTCGCGTTCGTTCGTGTAGTTGGCACCTAAGTGATTTTCGTAAAATGGTCAGTCAAAAACCCTACTATATTGACTCACGCGTAAAAAGTAAGATGTTTGGGTAAAGAGGTATGAGGCGTACATACATCAGAGGAGACTTATAGATCGTTTGTTTAATAGTCAGGGGGTCTGTAAAAAAATGATAAAGCTCTTGACGTATTATGTTTTCCTAGTACAACGCCATTATTAAAAAGACACTTATAAGAAAGTTACCTATTGATGTTTTTCTTCATTTTCGTAGTAAAGTAGAAAAATCTTACTTTCTTGCCTACCAGGAGGGATAAACCAGTAGGGATAGATATAATAGCGCCGTGGCTTCAGAGTACTAAGAGACTAAATTATGTACCTATTACTTTATATTAAGAAAATAAATAAATATGTAGTGTCTTAAACGTAAGACATAAACATCTTATGTTTCAAATGAACTGACATTAATATGACTAATCAGAGCTGGTTTTGATCTTCAGAATCTCTGAATAACAGAATTGTAAACATGTGGAATAGATTGTCACAAGATGAGTTGTGTATTATTATTATTATAAATAAACATTCATACAAAACCAGTCTATTTCTTGTGCTTGCAAAATATTTCTTTCTATGTTAGTAGTTATATGAATTATGTTTTGATAGCAGACTATTTTTTTGTATGTAATCAAATACTAAGTATGTATTTTTAAATACCTATGACCATTATTCTGTTAGCACAGAAAACCTTTCTTTCGCTACTATCGCTAAGAACCGACCATTTTATCTAATTGGATCAATTATGCATAACTAGTTCAAGGCCCACATTTGATACTTTTGTAATGGTATACAATTGTTCCCTTGGAAAAGGTAGATAGTTTTAAGCGTGAAAAAAAAATATACTCACCAATGTGTTGATGGTTACCACCACCATGGGGATGCTCAACGGGGTTCATGGCAACACCACGCACATATGGCCAGCAGTTGCGCTTCACCTTGTACTTGTGGTACGCACGACCCGCCTTCAGGATGGGCTTATCGATACGACCACCACCAGCCACGATACCTGAAAAACACACTTTTTACTACTGCACAACTGTTGTTTTGTAAGTAAAATGTTGATTTATAGTGATCAGAAAGAGCCTCTGTGTAATCATAAACATTCAGAGTAGGTAAGTGAAAGTCATCATTAAAAATACAACTTAGTTTGTGATATATTTTTTATAGAAAGAGGGCTGTAGAGGAACTCAGTTCATCTGGTGGTAAGTGGAGACTGTAGTCAATGAACATGTGTGATATGCCAAATTCAGAACGACAAAAATTGACTTGTCCCTGGGATGCACTAACTAATTTTGAAGATTTAAAAAAGGACTTGTCGAGTTAGGGTTGGAAAAATGGGATGGGAATGGACTCTGACATAGATATGTCAGATCACTCACTACTGAAATACTTTGGAGGAATAGGATTAAGTGGGAAATGTTGTACATTTTACAGTAGTGTTCTATGATATTATCTGAGAAAGGGTTGTAGTTTGCAGTTAATCAGAAATTATGGTTTAGAAGAAATCTTAAAAATATATATATGATAAATTAAACACGGCATGTTTCTACAGGCACACAGAAGCATGAAACATTAAGTTAGAGGATCTTAAAAAATGTCCATACCAATAAAGTTCATTTGCTCAGATAGTCACATAAAGTACAAAAAAATAAAGATCATTAAAATTTAAATGTTCAGTTCATTAAATTCAGATCATTTAAATTTTCAAATTTCAGTCTACAATCCCCATTTATTGTGATTCTGATATAGTTTTTTAAGCAGGAGCGTAAAGATATTTTCAAAGACAATAAATCAAACTGTAACTTACCAACCATGCCTCGATTGCTAGATGGCAGCACTTTCTTTGCACCTGAGGGGAGCTTTACTCTGGTGCGTTTGGCATCAGGGTTGTGTCCAATCACTGTGGCAAAGTTTCCTGAAGCGCGTGCAAGCCGACCTCGGTCACCCATCTTCTCTTCCAAGTTGCATACAATGGTGCCCTCTGGCATACCTCCAACAGGCATCACATTGCCTGAAAAGATATAATAAGAAAAGGGCATGTGACCTAAGTGGCATACCCACTTGAAAAATTCTTTATTTTGCAGCTGCCAACCAAATCGATAGATGACATTAAAACGAACAAAAATGTCCTTGGGTATTTTCTGACGTAATATTTTTTTTCTGATGTCTAAATCAGATGTGATAGATCGACAGAAGATATCAAAACAAAGAAAAACATGTTCTAAAGTACAAATTTCTAAAATGTCTAGAAACAGACAATATTGAAAGTTATAACTTTGACCTTGATTTAACCTAAAGGAATGTTTTTGTTGTTTCAACGTCTTCTATCGATTTATTGAGGTTTCGTTGGTAATATTCCCAGGGCTGTTGCAAATGAAAAACCTTAACATGGTTCCACATAGTCTCATCTTTAGTTTTTTTTATAATACAAACTGGAAAAGGAGTTTTCTGATGTAATTGACGATGAAGAGAAGGCCGAATGTCTGGCCGACAGCCTTGAAGCCCAATGCTGCCCTAGCTGTTAACAGGTCGACGCATTACACATCACACGTCGACTTGGTTGACGAGAGAAATTCAGGATAGACTGAATTCCTAATAAGGTGTTTAAAAGCCTTCCCCGATCAACTTGATCGCACTTCTTGTGGCTATTTACAATGCTGCAATGAAACGTCATCACTTACCAGCAGCCTGGAAAGAAGTGTTGTTATTGGCATTCCCAAAGCGGGTAAACAGCTCAGAACCATCTAGTTATGGACCCATTTGCCTATTAAAATCTATGAAAGAATCCTCCTTTCTCGCCTACTGAGGTACATGAACTCAAAAGGCCTACTATATTAATGAACAGTTCAGTTTTAGAGCCAAACACACTTGTGTTCAATGGGTGCACAGAATAACGGAGCACATCCTCACAGGTCACGAAACCACAGGAGACCCTTCAAGATCCTAGTTGTCTTCTTCGACATAGCGAAGGCTTTTGATAAGGTCTGGCACAACGGTTTAATCTAGAAACTGTACCAACTGGAAGTGTCTGAAAGTCTCATCATTTGAGACTATCTTATCAATAGCACCTTCCACTATAGAGTTGAAGGCACTCTGTCCACTTCCCGCCGAATAAGACCTGGAGTTCCCCAGGGCTCCGTTCTATACCCACTCCCACTCCTTTGGAATAGAGCTTACCCTCTTTGCGGATGACCTAAACAACTGTCGGAAACCAAGCTAGCTGCCTTTGTAATCGGTCGCCTCAGGCCTCTCATAGACGGGAGAAGTATTATAAAATGTCACTTAGAAATACGCTGACGTTGTACTGACATTGTACAAAACCTTTGTATGTTCATAATGACCTTTGCTAGCCCCCTACAACATTAAAATATTTTAAAGCCTCCATAATAAATTCACGCGTAAGGTGTAAGGTCGTGGCTGTCCCATGGTACTCTCGCAATGTCCACTATTGTCCACCTGTACAAGAATTTGGAACTTCCCTTCGTCGTCAAATACATGAAAGACTCCACCCAACACTACTATGACAGAGTCCCTCACCATCTGGAACCCCTAATCAGCCTAACCTATGTAGGTGCCTGCACTGGGGATGCCTTGTACAGGGGCTGTGGCAACATCCCTCAGGTTGAAGTGGAAGAGTTGGATCAGGCTTGTGTCATAAATCGAAGACGCTTTGATCTAGTCTCGATTTGGGGTTCTCTAAATCTATTGGATTTCAACCCCAATAAGATGCAAGCACCACTAAAAAAAAAAGCCTTCCTTGGTGTCAACATTTTCAGCAAAGTCGAAGGGGTCATCTGGAAAATAAAGCCAAAATGGTCTCCAAAAAGCTCGGTGTACTGAACAGAGTGAAGCGGTACTTCACCCCTGGGCGACTCCTAATGCTCTAAAAAGCTCAGGTTAGGCCCCATATGAGGTACTGCTTACATCTCTGGGTCTGCATACACCAAAATATCAATTGGACCCATTTGACTCCATCCAATGACGTGCTGTTCGAATTGTCGACGATCCCACTCTTAGGGGCGGTTTAGAAGCCCTCAGCATTTGTAAAGTTACCTCTCTGTGTGTGTTCTACCACCTGTACAATGGGGAATGCTCTGAAGAACTGTTCAATGTAATTCCTACTTCGGGTTTCTACAACCGCACGTCCTGTTACAGAAGTGCTGTCCATTCACATTTCCACGATACGGAGGTGTGGTATACGATTTGATCCAAAAAAAATTTTATGCTGAGAACCCGTAGGCTGTGGAACGAACTGCCACAAGAGGTCTTTCCAATTAAGCTACAATATGAGGTTCTTCAAGAAAGCTGTGAATAGAATTTAGCTATGTCGGTGGTGCACCCACATACCCCCTGGTATTGCAGGCGACCATGGGCGGTGGTAACACTTACCATCACGTGGGACCACTTGCTCATCTGCCCCTTCACTATAATAATAAAAATAAAAAAAAACCTGTCCTCTATAGGGATGGCCCTGCTATATCTGTGCCCACCAGAAGAGACGAGGACACTCTCTTGCTACACTGTGAATACACATTAGCCTTCAGCCAACACTTTTACTAGGTATCAGTATGTGACTGGGTGCTCCACAGTGACTAGCGATCCTGCAGTACCATCTCAAAGAAACACTTAAAATTTAACCTTTGATTCTTCTAATTAAGTTAAGTCAACACTGTGGTAAAGGCGGATTGAGGATTTAAACTCATAATCACAAGAATGAGACAAGAATATATGCCCCCAGGTTATCACCACTCTTCATCACACATTACTTAACTAAAAGTATTAACTTACCAACTTCAAGGGTTGCTTTCTTTCCGCAGTAAACAAACTGTCCAGTGTAAAGACCTTCAGGAGCAATGAAGAGCTCTTTGCGGGTCTTAAACTTGTACGGATCGCGGAAATGTACCACCGCCAACGGAGCGCCGCGTCCGGGGTCATGAATGATATCCTGCGGGTATACATGAACAAAAACGTTTATAACCTCAAATCAGACATTAGAATATTACGGTAGCATTCTTTTATAGCAATTGTAACACTAAGAATTTGTTGAAACCTATTCATGTATGTAATACAGTTCGAATAATACAATAAAAACAATATAAGAATAGAGAATAAGTGGGTTTGCTATGGCTAGAAAATAAGGACTCTTATTTACATACCTTAACTACACCTTTGATGTAACCATGACGTTCAGCATAGTCCAAGGAACGGAGTTTAGGAGCTCCTTTCCTTTTCTTCGTGTGTGAAACGAAGACTGAGCCGGCACCTTTACGTTGGGCACGAATCACACGACCCATGGTTAAGATGCCTCACTAAAAACCAATCATTTAATTTTATACAAAATACGAATGTCACTCTAACAAGCCAATATATAAGGATATTATTTTACTATTTCCATATAAAAATATATCGTGTATATTGTGATACATTAGGATAAAAAAATTATACAAAATTTACGTACATAAAACAAAAGAGAACTTTTTGAAAGAAAGAAATATTTTAATGTTGCTAGTATATAATTTTAAAAAATATAAAAGGGCAATAGTAATAAAAAGAAGTTAAATAATAATTTCATTACTAAATTGCATAATAAAGTATTATAATAACTTTCAACATTACATATTTTATTTTCCTAATACATTATTTATTATATATCACAAATCTATAATAGTAAATTAAAGTCTGGCAGATTCCTATGCGCTTGCCAGGTACGAAAAATGTAATAAATTCAGAACGCAAAAGCAGCAATGTTTTGTTTTCCTTCAAATATGGCAACGGTGCAATTATCACATTCTACCCCTATTAAGTTTTCTTCGTCATAAAAAAGCCATAAGTTGCATTGTCTTAGTTCGCGTTTAATTTATGTCACCTTCATAGTTTTTAAATAGGTACTTATAGGTCTACCGGAATCTCATGGCAAATGGGGAAATAAAAATTTGTTGTGTGCAATACTGGGGAAATTGGATTAAACGATCTTGATACTGTTTAATTTTTATTTATGTCTTTAGTATTAATGAACATGAAGTATATTAGGTATGTGTATGAAGAATGTTGTTATACATCGGGTTCTTAACATAGGAAAATATGTCATGAAAAATAAATCAATCGTATATTACTTTATGTACTAATTTATTATATATCATTTAAATCATACTAATAACTTAACACCTCATTCAGAACTAGAAAACGATTCCAAGAACTCCACTTGCATTTCTTGTTCTTCATCAGATGATGAAGATAAAGAGGTATTTATTATAAATCGCTCTTCCAGCTATCTATTATTCTATCTTGCTCGATGAAATCGTTTTCAATTTTCTTTACATGTTCACAACATTTTCGCCATTCCTCTGCACCAATTTGTGAGAAAGCTTCTTCTGTTAATAATTTAATGTCACTTGCAGGGCTATTTACATTTTTATCAGCAACTTTTTGCTTCATTATACCCCAAATCATTTCTATGGGATTCAATGTGCAATGATAAGGTGGGAGCCTTAAAACTTCGTGACCGTGCGATTTTAATACTTTATCTATTCTATCTCATATAAGAGCGCAGACATGTTTTGTTTCACTACTTCAAGTAGTTGACATTTACCCCAAAGATCATAATGTACATCATTTGCACGAAGCCATTTTTTTATATCAGCGATACGATTGGCTTGTGTGGGCGGTTTGTTCATCCGTACGGAATGATAACTAGCATTATCCATAACAATTAGTGAAGGTCTTGTCAGATTTAGAATTAGCTTCTCTGTAACCCATTTTGTAAAATTGTCCTTATTCATATCGTGGTGATAGTCAGCAGATACACTTGTTGATCTGTACACCAGACAACAATTTGGTACAAAGCCACTTTCTCCACAAGCGTTTACAATGATCCACCTCGCTCCAAGTGAAATACTTTAGGATGGACCTGCAATATCTTTGCTTTGCCAGCACTTATTTACAGAACATGAACCGTGAATGTAAGTCTCATCTAAATAAATCACATCCAATTTATTATGCTCTTCAGCTTCGCGGTTTTCCTTTATACGCTTCAAAAATCTTTGTAGTTTTATGTCACCTCTCTCCATCAAAATGGTCCTTTTTGATTGGCATTTAACATATTCAAAACCAATCTCCTTAAGTACAAGTCTGTAAAAAATAATAAAATTTATCATAGCTATTAAACAACTTTGAACGGCTTAAATCGCGTATATTTAACATTATTTATATCCCGACGCGCGACGTTTCGAACACTTTGCAGTGGACGTGGTCACGGGGTGACTAATTGATTTTATTTGTCACTTGAGTTATTAAGAAATTATTTGAACTACCGCCTGAAATTTTTTTGAACTACCGTCTGAAATTTTTTAATCATAACATTCCCTATGCACGCAGTATTCGCTCACAGTGTCCAGAGGTCTTGCAGTATTGCGTTGGCCTTGAGATTTAATTAATTTAATGACTGAATCCCAAGCCGGTGGTACTTGCCAACCATCTTCTCTATTGAAATTTGGGTGTTTCTTGATTTCAATAGCCTCGCGTAACATTCTCCTGAAATCGCTCCCTAACGTGGCTCTTAAATTCAGATCCAGTATTGATAAGCAGAAATGTTGGAGATTCAAAATAGGTCATATTTTGAATAAGTAGAAGAAGTGGATCTCCTCCACGCTAATCCATCATACTAATTTGTTAAATACTCGCATTGTGATGATCTTAAGGATCAACTCACTCCACCCGAAGAACACGATCTATCTGCTCAAAAAGAAATAAATCAGCAACAAACTTCAATTTCGCCTTGCCCGCTCTGCTCGCGTGAAATGTCTCCCGCTTGACCTATAGGATTACATGGTCGAGTGATAATGGGAAGGGGGTGAATGCAGGCCCGCCGTAACCGGATGTCTATGGCGTGCACCACACGCGGGCGGCGGCAAATATAGCGATCTCGTCATGTTCAAACTCATTCTCATCAATCAGTACAGCATTATGAATGTCATTATATTTATTGCATGCTTAGGACCGTTCAAGTCGATATTGCCGCCGTCTGGTGTACAATTGAAGTTCCATATGTATTTTTTTAAGAAGTTATCAAAAATCTTTCTTTTTGGAAAGTTCGCAAGGGCGTCGACTTAATAGGTGACCAGGAGCCCGACCACCCATATGAGCCCGTCATATTGATATAACTGACTCCTAATTTTCAATAACTACCAATATACAGGTTGTTTATGCTGATAACTTTTTAACTGTCAGTTTGATTTAAATTTGGTTTGTATTTTCTGATAGGTCGTGACCCCCTGTCTCCAGAATCCGTTTGATCCACTACTTACGGGACAACCTGTATATTTTTTCAACTTCAAGCCTGAAAAATTTTGAATGATAAGAAAGAAACGGAGGTTTTTTTCATTAGTATAATTATTATTAATTAAACATTTTGTTTTAAAACAATTTTCCAATTACATAATTATTTAAACTATTTCATTAATTAAAAACTATACAAATTAACGATTTGTGTAAAAGCAATTAACATATTATGTATAAAAAGCGCACGAGAAAAAAAAAACTACAAAATAAGTTAATTTATTTTTGTTAATCCGTTTTAATGATGATTTCATAAAGGAAAATAAAATGCGTTTAAGTATTTTTATATTTCTGGTGAACCATACATGAAATCATAGTTCTCCAATTAAGAAGTTTAAGAACGGTGGATTTAGTCGTATGATGGACATCGTGGCCCAATGATGTTAAATGATGATGTTAACTACATGTTAAAGTAATGAAAGACGACACAGGACTGAGTAGCTTAGTTGCTAAGAGCATTCGGCACGTAACTAAGAGGTCTCTGGTTCGATTCCCGATTCAGGCTATCAGTCTGATTTTTTCACTGCTTTAACTTGTCGATTCATTGGGATTATGCATGATTCAGATATACAATTACTTATATAGGCGCTTGATATTTGTAACTTATTCTGTGATAAAATAAGAAAATATTTTTATCCTTTAATAATTTTCTTTATTAATTAATTACAAAACTCTATTGAATTTATTCAGTGTATTTATTTATTTTCAACGAAGTCAGTACATATATTTTAAATGGAAAGTTGAAAAGTTCATTAGGCGCTCCTCTCCATCTTTCTCCCCACCCTTTTCTCTTGAAAAGAAAATGTAAAAATTCCATCTCTATCCATTTCTATTAGTCAGAGAAGGACAAATAATGTTATGAAGTGAACATTATGTGAGTTTGAATATCATGGTTCCACCACAAGTCACGTTGCAAGCAGCGTGGACGGTTCTTATCTGAAAGGACTCTGACAATTCAGAAATACTCGTTCAACTCCCTGTCCTCTCTTTGTCAAAGATTTACGTCGTTCCCACTTTGCGACGTAATTTATTAGAAGCTGTAGAATTAAATAAAAACGTGTAACTTGGAATGATTTTAAATTTATTACGTTTTCTAAGTGTTTTTCTTATAGCAGTGTTTCCTTGTGTTGTTAGAGAGATGCTGTAATAGTGTACAAATTATTCAGTGTTACGATTCTTCTATTGTTATTTCTCTGTACCTATGTATAAATATATCCGTATATAATTGAAAGGAAGTTAGTGAGGCACACAACAATTAATTTCGAATGTGTGTATATTTTCTTAGCTGGACTTTATATACATAACAGATCTATGGTGTAAAATATGTACACAAGCTGTTTGTTTTGGTCTTGAAAGAATAATTCTTAAGGTAAGTTTAAAAAATTACATTGACAAAATTATTATAAATACAAAAAAATACTAAGAATAGTCCAAAGTAAACACTACTCATTTTATAATGTAATTATTAGGATATATTAGGTGTTTATCTATGAAATGACCTATTTTATTACTGGCCACTTTGAGTTTCGAGATCTGTTCCAATTCTAATGTCAAAATAGAACAAAATTTAATAGCTACGATGTTCTTATTTCAAAATCATTATTTAATTTGTTTTTCTATAAATTTTGTTCATGTGATTGTCTTGAAAACAAAATGGATAAATTGAAAATTCGTGCTATCTTTGAATATGCTTCGCAGCACCAACGCAAGTCAGTCCACAATATTAATAGTGTGTATGGGCCAAATACAACACAAATCACATTGTGCGGTCGATGGTCCAGAGTCGATGGTCAATCGAAATTTCCAGAGCGGAAGCGTTCAACGCTTCCGCTTTGGATTCGATCTTAAAGATGAGTCCCACGGACGACCTACGACCAAGGTTAATAACGATGAATTAAAAGCTATAATGGAAGCAGATCCATCTCAAAGTACAGCTAAAATGTTGTTTCATCTGCGTCTAATCGGCAAAATAAAGAAGCGAAGTAAAGTGGGTACCATATGAACTGAACGAACATCAGCGACAACACATCGAAGTGTGCACTCTGTTATTGAACTGTCACAAAAATGAAGGAATTTTGAATCATATCATGACTTGTAATGAGAAATAGATTCTGTACAATAACTGCAAACATTTGTATCAGTTGGTTAGATCTAGGAGTTGCAGCCCAACAATGTCCAAAATGCAAGATAACTAAGAAAAAGCTACTTTTATCAGTTTGGTGGTCCTGTGCCGGTATTGTACACTACAGTTTCTTACGAGCTGGTGAAACAATTGATGCAGATGTATACTCTAAAGAGCTGCAGACAATGATGGAAAAGCTGCCAACAAAGCAACCAAGTTTAGTTAATCACTCATCTCCACTTATTACTATGACTTCTTTATGACAATGCTGGCCCTCACACTTCTCATACAACAGTTTTAAAACTTCAAGAGCTGGATCTGAAGACTCTCCCTCACCCACCATACTCACAGGACCTTGCCCGACGGATATACATTTCTTTCAAAATTTGGACAACTTTTTGCAAGGACAATAATTTGATTCTAAAGTAGCTGTAAAGCCCTAATGCTTTTGAAGAATTAATAGATACCCATCTACAAGACTTTTACAGGAGTGCCATCAATCAACCGCCTGTGAGGTGGCGAAATGTGTAGATAATATGTTTCAATATTTCAAAAATGTGTGCTTATTTTCGCATTTGTTTTGAAGTGCAACAAGGACAAAACTCATACTTGACATGATTTGACTTGACTTGACATGGAAATCTCACTTTCCAATCTCAGGTACAGGTGAAACTCTTTCCATCAAGAAATTATCAGCATTTTTCATATTTTTAATGTATTGTATTTCATATTTTTTTTAATGTATACAGGTAAATAAGTTTTGTCTCTACCTACAAATAATGAAATCATTTGAAGATAAGTTTGTTGATAGGTAGTACAAAATAAATAAAGCCACAGTCAATTACTCACACTAGGCTTCTCGGTGTCGTGGGTCCAGAGATACATACAAATACAAACAACACAACACATGCAACATCCAAACCTGACCAAACATAAATGATTATTCGACCGGGAATCAAACCCGCGACCTATTGCACAGCAGGCGGGGGGTACCACCAACTGGGCTAATTGGTCGTCAATACACTATCTATACTCTATACCAGTGGTTCTCAAACTTTTTAAATGACGGAACCCTTTTGGGAAGCAAAATACTTGATGGAACCCTACAATAAAACAATTATTTTTATAAGTGTATTCTATATTAATCAGCATAATAAAAGTACAATGTATCAGTTACTAATTATTATTTACTTCACCACTTGGTAAGGACAATAATAGAAAACATTAAAAAAGAAAAAATCTAACTAGTGGGAGGTATGAAACTGTTTTTTATTTTTCATCAATTGCTTGATATCAGGTTTGATGGAAGAAAGTTGGAGTCTCATATCAGCTTCGGCGTCCAGTCTATTGCGATATTTTGTTTTCGTGGCTGCGTAGGTAGAGAATCCTGTTTCGCACAAATATGTAGTTGGGAACGGGAGAAGAATATCCAGAGCCATTTGGCCAAGCATTGCATATTCATCTTGGATTCTGCACCAAAAATCATTAAGAGGCGTCGTTTTGAACAATGACTCCATACTTGTGTCTGATGACATTTCTAAAAGAGATTCATATATCTCATTTGACATGTTTTCAGGCTTTTCCAAGTTGGGTAAAAAAGGATTATGAATCCAGGAGTTCACTTTAATTTTTGTATTGTGTTCTTCGGGAAAATACTTTTCAAAAGATGCGCGCATCGAACTGAGATATTGGACCAATTCTTCAAACACATTATCTTCAAACATTTCTGAGTCGTTTTCGCTAACAAACTCACTGAGTAACGTAAAACTTTCTATTTCTTTCTTACCAATGCAAATGATCCAAAAATCTAATTTTCTTTTAAAAGCAGTTATTTTATTATAGGCCTGAAACACTGTTGTCTGTTTACCTTGCAACGATAAATTTAATTCGTTAAGTTTTTGAAAGATATCCGCCATAAAAGACAATCGGAACAACCAAGTTTTATCATACAAACGGTCCTTCAAATTAAAAGAAGTATCTGCTGAAAGAAACATTTGTAACTCGGCTCTAAGTTCAAATAGCCTTGTTAAAGTTTTTCCCCGAGACAGCCATCGCACTTCTGTATGGAGCAGCAGTGTTTTATGTTTGCTGCCATAATCTTCACACAATAATGAGAACAATCGGGATTGTAGTGGTCGTGATTTGATAAAATTAATTATTTTTACCGCTTCATCCATAACTAATTTTAGATTAGACGGCATTTGCTTCATCGCAAGTGCTTGTCTATGCAGAATACAATGACTGGAACTACAATTAGGCGCTTTATTTTTCATTCGTGACACTGCTCCTGCTGTTTTACCTGTCATCGCCTTGGCCCCATCTGTACAAATGTCAATGCAATTGTTCCAACTGAGATTATGTTCTTCAAAAAATATATTTATTTTATTAAAAATTTCTTCCCCGGTAGTGTTTGTAAGCAGCGATGAACACATAAGCATGTCTTCTTCAAAAGAACTTTTATATGGATATCTCACAATAACCAGCAGGATAGCCAAACCAGCGACATCAGTCGACTCGTCCATTTGCAAAGCGAATCGTGTATTTTGTAGACGTGTAACTAGTTCTTGTTTGACGTAGCTTGCCAGATCATGGATTCGTCGTGAAACAGTATCGTTTGATAGCGGAACAGTAGAAAGATGCTTTGCAGATTTTTCATCAAGCATACATTTTGTTATGTCTAATACACATGGTTTTATTAATTTGTCAGCGATAGTGTGCGCTTCACCTGCTTGTGCAATGCGATAGCTAACTAAGTATGATGCCTCCGTGGCCTTTTCGTTGGTAGTTTGTGTTACATGCATCATATTTTTTTGACTTTCTAATAACTGATCTTTTTTGCGAACAAAAAATTCTTTATTCTTGTCTTTAGTCTCGGGGTGTACGGTTTCTAAATGTCGACGCAATTTGGCAGGTGCCATGGAACTATTAGGAAGCAGTTTACTACAGAGCATGCAGAGAGGTGAGCCGTTGGAATCAACAAATCCGAAACTGATATAAGATTCATCATACTTCCTTTTTTTCGTCTTTGAAACCGTCGAGCTTGACGTCGTGGCACTCGTGGCATCATCTTCTGGATCGGTGATTGCTAAATTCTCCGCGCGCATTGCTTTTGAACATTCAGCGTCATTAGAAGATGTTGTTGGAACACGTTTAACACCTTTAAGCCAACGTTCCATTCTTCTTTATTTATAATGTTACAAGTCAGGATAGTGGGGTTTAAATAATGCACAATCGTTACTGCGTATAAGAGACTAAATTTAGAACCTACAGGGAAGAAATGTATAAAACTGAGACAACAGAATACAGCAGGCAGTAAAACAATGAACACTAGTTTCTCGCTAGCGAGCTTGTAAGTAGGTAGTAACTTATCGCTCCGAACGCTAATCATCAACTGACGACGCCAACGCGCGATCGCCGCTTTTATACTTAGTCCTAGACTCGATCTCAAATATTCTCGAAAATACTCGAGTCGGCACCTTTGATAAACAAAAAGCAAAAATAAAAACAGAAATTTAAAAATAGCGTTGTAAACAATATCGACTTTATCCTTTGAAGTTAGAGACGAAAGTCGCTAGTTGACAACTATAGCGTCTAATTCAGAGGCGGCTTTTATCAAAGAGACTGAGCGCTTACAAGTATACTACCCGCTCGTTTTAAGTTTGCCGCTGGCGATAGGTATGAGTGTATGACGTTCGAAATTTTTTATTTAATTGTAACAATAAAAATTGTGTACGTTAGATATTTGGGTAAAACTATGACACATTATAAGTTTTGTTGTCACGTGGGGGAGGGTACGCGCATTCCACAGACCGGCAAACTTAGAGCGAACGCGTTGTACAAGTATAAAATTGTTGAGACCAAACTTATGAGATATTGTACCAGCTAATGTAACACAAGCTTATACAAATACAAATAAATAAATAAATAACATTCATAGCGTTTTGTCTCCGCGCGGCCGCGGAGTCCGCACAGCCGCGGAGCGACCAGAGAGAGGTGTTTTGATTTTTTTATTTCTAAATTCTTGCGGAACCCCGACAGAGGTATCACGGAACCCTAGGGTTCCGCGGAACACACTTAGAGTATAGCTGCTCTATACTAATATAATAAAGAGACAGTGCGAATTTTGTGAGTTTGTGTGTATGTGGAGGGTAATCTCCGGAACCTATTTTAAATATTCTTTCACCATTTGAAAGGTACATTATTCCAGATGGACATAGGCTATATATTATGTGCAAAAGAATTGCCGGGCATGCAACGCATGCCGTGCACAGCTAGTTCGTAATAATTACAATACACTATGAAAAAGTGCAACAAAAAATAATTTTTATTAGTATTGCTAAATTCTTATCAATATATGTAGTTAGGCCTATCAAATAGGCCTTTCAAGAGTCACCGGATTTGTTTAGTTTAGGGGAAGCGAAGAAGAAAGTACCCAAGCAGGATTAAAAAATCCAGCTTGTAGAGCAACAAGCCTAAGGCCAAGGCCACACCGGACTAAGGGTGGTACGCTAAGAGGCCACACCGTGGTACGCTAAGAGGCCAGCATTTCGCCGAGTGCTTAGATGACATATCCTAGTGCGGTAAAGGCCACACCGTGGGTGGCAAGGTTAGCTAGGAGACAGGCTGATTGGTGGATGTGCTTTCAGAGGTAAGTGACCGCACTGAGCCTAGAGTTTGGTGGAGCGTGTTTGTAGACGTGTATTTTATTGAGGTAAAATGTCTTTATCAAAGTTGTCCGAAAATTGCTTCTTACAGAAAGCACTATACTCAAATTTCCTTGAAATCGAAATCATCGAACATGTTGGGTACATGATATTAATACGTTAAGGTCTACTGATGGAGAATTTGAAATTTTATACAAATAATTGCATAACTACGATGATCCATCCAAGTAATCGAAGCAAAAAAACCTACACGTTCGTTCGCGTAGCTAACCGCTAGGTTACTACTGAGGCACTAAGCGTGCAATCAAGCGATCGGTGTGGCCGCATCCATTACGTGCAATGTGTTGGTTCACTAGGATGAGTCATCTAAGCGATCAGCTAACCTCTTGCCACTAAGCGTGCCACCTGCAGTGGGGCCCGGACCTAAGGGTTCCTACACCGGTAAACCAGTGGAAGGAACTCACCTCTGCTTAGGGTGTTGCTTTTGGAGGCATTATGGAATCGCGAGTGGATGAGAAGTGCCCAGGCACATGGCCGAGTGGCATTTATTATATGCTCTCACTTTTTTATTTTTGAATGTATTATAAAGAAAAAATACAATATGTAGATAGATTTATTATTTCCTTATCATTTCTACCCTAAACTAATAGGTAGTCAGAAAAATTCGCGGCATTTTTTGAACGTATGACTTTAGCCTGCTATATTTCTGGCTACACTGATCAAAGTGATATACCGCTTGACAGCTCACTTTTTGTAATGGCGGCAAATTGAAATTACAAGTTAAAAGTTTTATCTTAAACAATTTTAAAAGAGAAAATTAGATATGTTTTACATATTTTTTTTCGACAAGGGTATGAACGCTTTTAGTGCTCGAAAAGAGATTTGTGGTGTTTATTGCGAGTCGATGAAAAGCGCCCATGTACGTACCGATACCTGGTAAAATGTTGGCTGAAGGCCGGTGTGTGTTCATGGTGTAGCGAGAGTGAAGTCTTCGTCACCTCCGGCGGGGACTGTATATACACATATGCATAGCCTGTGAGTGTAATGTAAGAACCGCGTTGGCAACAGTAATTGGGTCGTCTAGAATGTGCCGAGGACGACGACGACGACAGTAACGGGGAGGGGATTCCTATCAGGGACATGGATTAGACTGGCAACTATTAGGGGGTTAGGATGGTGAGGGACTCTGTCGTAATAGCGTCGGCCGGAGTACATTCCGTTCAATAAATATTTATGTAGTACAAAAAAGTCTTTATTGTTTTCACTATAAAAAGGCTGCGAACTTATACGACTACATAATATTATGGTTCTAGCCAATGAGAACTATTACCAAAGCCATATTGCAAAGTGAAATATGCAGTAGCTGTTGCATAAATAAATACTCAAACTAGTTGCCCAAGCATATCCATCAGGTGACCTATCAAATTCTGCAAACTAAGTTTAACTAAGGCAAACACTGGTCAACTTCCTCCAGATGCATGGGCATATATATCTATATAGACATGCATGAGTATACATATACATATTTATTGATTTCCTTTGTTCTATTAGGTGCCATGTGGGTCACGTAGTGATGTCAGCAGCTGCCGAAACGCTGCACGCTGGCCCGCGCACTCACGTCGCGACGTCGCACGCGTCCGCACCCCCCCCTCCACGCGCGTCAAGCAAACATATCGTGCATTGGTTCAGGAAGGGTCTCCGTCTCCATGACAATCCCGCCTTGAGAGAAGGCCTCCATGATGCCGTCACGTTTCGATGTGTTTTCATTATCGATCCATGGTTCGCCAGCTCTTCCAATGTAGGCATCAATAAATGGAGGTAGATACACAAATTTTTGGCATTTTCTTACCTCGTTAATAGCAGAGTTGTTTCTGCAGATTATTTTTATAGCCTGCTGTTAATGACGCTCTTATTCAACCTGCTATTTAGTGCTATCGGTAAAAAGGTCGTTTATTTCAGGTTCCTTCTACAATGCCTAGAAGATTTAGACAACAGTTTGCGCAAGTTAAATTCGCGCCTCTTTGTGGTACGCGGCCAGCCAGCGGATGCCTTGCCGAAATTGTTTCGAGAATGGGGTACCACTGTACTCACTTTCGAAGAGGATCCGGAGCCATATGGTCGGGTGCGCGACCACAATATTATGTCCAAATGCCGCGAAGTCGGCATCACGGTTATATCGCGCGTCTCACACACTCTTTACAAATTAGATAAGTAAGTGTTATTAGTAGTATTTTTGATGGCTTAGGTTACTCACTCTTTGAAAATCTCACCAATTGAAAATTCACCGTTCCACCATTCCAATTTTTTAGTGGTGATTTCACTCACCCATAGCCAAGTGTGGGTGAGATAACTATTCCATAATTTTAGAGTGGTAATTTCACCATCACTTTACTCTCGGAAAACGTTTCCACAATATTTATTTCCAATATCAAATAGAAATGTTTTGGTAAATGTGTTATGTTTTGGTTATTGACCGTTCTTTAAACTTTTCCGTTACGAATCCGATATATCTCGTAGATAAGAATTATTCGTGTGCCAATCCCGAGATATCTCGTGTTCGAAAATTTATGTAAATGATTTTCGGCACACTTACCATACAGAAAACTGTCATAATCTATTCGGCTTGTTATAAGGGAAATGTAAAATCTTCGCAAATGTTTTGGATGGACATGATTTCCCAGCTAAAAGAATAAATAGTAATAAGGCATTTGTAGTACTGATCGAGGCATTTGTGCGAGAATGTGTACAAAAATATTTTGTACACATTCTCGCACATTTCATTCACATGTCTCTCCCATCGCAACGAAGAATCGATCCGCATACCAAGATATTTAATTGCATGAACCGAAGTAATAGGGATTCTATTTCATTTATATTAATTTCTTCTAAGTTCGTGGATCTTTTAAACAAGCATATATTACTCTTTGTAATTAACAAACTAAGTCCTAACATTCTAACATTTTAACCAACTTACATAGAGTGACTAGGTAAATTTTGAGATACTCAAATTTCAGAAAGAGAACTCATTTGCGCTGTAGTGTTTTCAAAACATCATATATTTTAAATTAGAATTCCGATTTCAGTCTAAAGTTATTAGTTAAAACGAAAAAATAAAAATGTATTCATTTCTTTATTGCATTTCGCGGGCTTTTCTTTGCAATAATGGAATTAAAACGAGAACATTTTCGTGCAATGATGACGATTTTAAACGATTTAAAGGTTTAAATGAAAGTGACTTTTTGGGGACCTCGCATCGTCCTGTGCAACAATTTTTAGATGGTTTTCTCAATTTAAACAAGGAAATTTTTCCTTGAAAGTTCATGAGAGAAGTGGCCGTCCTGCGACTTCTGTAACGAATGAAAACATCGAGGCGGTGAAGTAAATGTTGCACAAAGACCTAAAAACTACCTACAAACTGATGGAGGAGACTTAAGATTTCATCACCGGTCATTCGTTCACACCGGTCATTCTCACTAAAACCTTCAAGTCAAGAAGCTTTGTTTGCGTTGGGTTCCTCATTCACTGACTGCTGAACAAAAACAAGTTTGCGTGACATGGTGCAGGCAGGGAAATGATTGTAAAATTCGAAAATGGAGAGGGACGGAATATATTTCATATTATTACTAGAGATGAGATTTGGATCTATCAGTATGACCTACTATCTAAGCGGCAATCAACGGTTGAGGTGTTTTCAGACAAAAAGCCTCCCAGGAAGGTCAAACGTGGGCGCAGTGTGAGCAAAGCGACAATTTCTTCAGACGCTCAAAAAACTGTTAATGCCCAATGGTACAGTGAAGTGTGTTTAGGTAAACACACTTCACTAGTGTGTTTACCAACTGTATTCGATGTGTTAAATCAAAAACGTCCTAAAACAGGTTAGAGAGGTTTTTCATGCATCATGACAATGCATCATCTCACAAAGCAAAACTTACCCAAGAGTTTTTGAAGACCACAGAGATCCAAGAATTGAGCCTTATGGCCCTGATTTAGCTCCATGTGACTTTTTTTCTCTTTCAAAAGGTGAAGCTTGGTCACCGTGGCATTCTTTTTGACAGGCCTGAATACGCTCGGAGTGCTTTTATGGCAGCTGTTGAGACCCTCGCTAAAGAAGAGTATCGCCAGTGCTTCAAATCTTGGTTTAGACGAATGAATCGCTGTATAGCGACTAATGGAGAGTATTTTGAGAAGTTGTAATAAAAATTACAATCAACAGAGAAGACGCTGCGATGCGCTGCGAAGATGCGATGGAAGACGCTTTCAAGCTCCTGGAATGGAAAGGACTCGGCGTCAACGTTGATGGCGAATGCATCACTCACCTTCGATTTGCCGACGATATCATGGTCATGGCAGAATCGCTGGAGGATCTTAGCACAATGCTCGGAGACCTCAATCGAGTTTCCCAACAGGTGGGCCTTAAAATGAACATGGACAAGACGAAAATCATGTCGAATGTCCATGTCGTGCCCACCCCAGTTTCAGTTGGGAGCTCGATTCTCGAAGTTGTTGACGAGTACGTCTACCTAGGCCAAACGGTCCAACTAGGTAGGTCCAACTTCGAGAAAGAGGTCAATCGACGAATCCAACTCGGCTGGGCAGCGTTCGGGAAGCTACACAGCGTCTTCTCGTCCAAAATACCTCAGTGCTTGAAAACGAAGGTCTTCGACCAGTGTGTGTTGCCAGTGATGACCTACGGCACCAAGACGTGGTCTCTGACTATGGGCCTCATAAATAAGCTCACTGTCGCACAGCGAGCTATGGAGCTATGGAGCATAGCTAGGGCTATGCTCGGGGTTTCCCTACGTGATCGAATCAGGAATGAGGAGATCCGTAGACGAACTAAAGTCACCGACATAGCCTCTCGGGTTAGCAAGCTGAAGTGGCAGTGGGCAGGGCACATAGCTCGAAGAACCGATGGCCGATGGGGCAGAGGGGTTCTCGAATGGAGACCACGTACCGGCGGACGAAGCCGAGGACGTCCATCTGCTAGATGGACAGACGACCTCATAAAGGTTGCGGGCACCCGCTGGATGCAGGTCGCTGCCGATAGGTCTAAATGGCGGACAATGGGGGAGGCCTATGTCCAGCAGTGGACGTCCAAGGGCTGAGATGATGATGATGATGAATAAAAATTTGTGTTGTAACCCAATTTTTTTTGTAGCTCAACTAGTCACTCACGACTAATGGCGACAATGGATCCCCATGTGCTAATCCTTTATTTGTATCTCTGGCTATTATTTCATTATCCAATCCTAAGATGTGAAGTTGCCTATTACCTACTTCAAAAGTTCCACAAATCGAGCTAATATTAACATTATTGTACGCGCTACCAATACCTACCGAGCACACAAGTGTGGGCATACTCTTTGTATTGTATTTTTTGAAAAACCAATTTGTAAACAATCTTGTGATAGTATCTAACGATGATTGAGCTCGTCTGAAACCAACTGTTAAAGAAGATAGCATGCCTCTGCTTTCAACATACCATCCTATTCTTTTACCAATTATTAAATTAAATATTTACATGAACAGGAAATGAGAGATATTGGCCGCAAAGATAATATTAAATTAGGGTTTTTATTTGGTTTCTGTATCTGTATTACTCTGATATTACGCCACTGTTTCTGATACGGAACTATTGCTGTGTTTAGAATTAAGTTATAAATATTAAGTAAATATACTTTACCAGAAATAGATAATGGGTATGTTCTTATAACCTTGAATAGCAAAGGTCATATGCCCCTGGAGCAGTGTCCTTTCGTTTCAACGAGTTTTGTAATTCTGCCATGGTGATTCTCTGTTGATTGTAATTCTCCAGCGTGTTTTCAGACCCGGAATTAAGCTGCGGTGGCGGTTCTCCAACTGTATCGAACTAAAAAGAGACGAGTCGTTTGCAGCACTAACTGGTAGAGAATGCCTTAAGGCATTAAGTTCGCCTCTGTCATTCATTATAGTGCAATAAGTGTAAATAAATAAATTCACCGAAGTAATTATTGAAGTGGTAAAATTGTTTTGAATTAAGTCCTTGACGCTGCAGGCCACGGATTTACTGAGGAATTGTCAGGAAGACATTTCGCTGACAAACTTAAGAGAAATGGTAGATTTTTTAAAATATTATTTTGTGGATAAGTCAATGGATCAATTTAATATTTTTATTTAAAGGTGTATTTTTTTATTTTTCTGGTCACATTGAACCAAAACACTACATACATATAGAACGAGATAACTCGTGATTGGCACTGCAAGAAAGCAAAAAATCACACGGCTTATCTTGACCGTGGCATGTGGAGAAAGATTTTTCGATCGGCCACATGTTGATGCTTTTGAAATATTCATTCCGGCAGGGAAAGGGTTAAAACCAGTCAATGTCTGTAAAAACGATGAGTCTCTTGATGATGTTTTCCTAGTATTTACCGAAACGCCATTATTATATAAAGTTATTTTTTTATAGTTGTACATATTTACAAAGCGTTACTCAACCAAAATGTTTTGTAAACATTTTCCGAGAGTAGACTGACGGTGAAATTATCACTCTACAATTATTATGGAATAATAAAATTCAGAAAGGTGAAAACTTTTTTTTTTTACAGAGAAGAGGGCGGACGAGCACGCGGTCCCACGTGATGGTAAGTGTTACCGCCGCCCATGGACACCTGCAACACCAGGGGGTGTGCGGGCGCGCCGCAAATCCTATTCACAGCTTTCTTGAAGAACCCCATGTCGTAGTTTAATGGGAAGGTCTCTTGAGGCAGTTTGTTCCACAGCCTACGGGTTCGCGATATAAAATAATTTTTGGACCGAATAGTACGCGACATCTCCGTATCTAGGAAATGCGGATGGACCGCACTTCTGTGATGGGAGGTGCGGTTGTAGAAATCTGAGGTGGGAATTATATTGAACAATTCTTCAGAGCATTCCCAATTGTACAGGCGGTAGAACACACAGAGAGATGCAACGTCTCTCCGAACGCTGAGGGGTACTAAACCGCCCGTGAGAGTGGGATCGTTGACAATACGAACAGCACGTCGTTGGATGGAGTCAAATGGGTCTAATTGGTATTTCGGTGCGCCGGCACAGAGATGTGAGCAATACTCCATATGGGGCCTCACCTGAGCTTTGTAAAGCATTAGGAGTTGCCCAGGGGTGAAGTACCGCTTCGCTCTGTTCAGCACACCGAGCTTTTTGGAGGCCATTTTGGCCTTACTTTCCAGATGACCCCTAAATTCGACTTTGCTGGAAATGTCGACACCAAGGATCTCAATACTCTCCGAGATATTAAGAGGTATGCTCTGAAAGCGAGGTACTACGACAAAAGGGTTTTTTTAGCGGTGAATGCACAGACTTGCGTCTTACTGGGGTTGAAATCCACTAGGTTCAGGGAACCCCAAATCGAGACTAGATTTAGAGAGTCTTCGATTTCAGACACAAGCCTGGCGCGACTCTCTTCCACTTCGACTCGAGGGATGTTGGCGCGGCCCCTGTACAAGGCGTCTCCAATGCTGTCATCCGCATAGCAACGTATGTCACCAATTTACAACAGGTCGTTGATATGCAGAAGGAACAGAGTTGGAGACAGCACGGAGCCTTGCGGGACGCCAGCGTTAATAGACATGGTGTCGGAGCAGCTACCACCGATAACGATTCTGATGCTCCGTCCAGTCAGGAAACTGGCAACCCATTCGCATAATCCCTCGGGTATCCCGAAAGATGGTAACTTGGAAAGCAGCGATTTGTGCCATACCCGGTCAAAAGCTTTCACAATGTCTAGGCTTACAGCCAGAGCCTCGCCTCTACTCACAATGGCGTCAGCCCAGCGGTGTGTTAAATACACTAAAAGATCACCAGCCGAGCGATTATGGCGAAATCCATATTGACGGTCGCTAATCAGCTGGCGATCCTCTAGGTACCCAAGGAGCTGTGTGTTTATAACACGCTCCATCACTTTGGAGAGGAGGGAGGTGATCGCTATTGGCCTGTAGTTGGCCGGGTCGGTGCGGTTACCCTTTTTAGGCAAAGGGTGAACATGAGCTACATTTCATGCTGACGGGAAGCTTTTTGTGGAATATGAGAGCCTAAATAATCGCATAAGCACCGGAGATAACTCGGGAGCGCAAAATTTGAGCACCACTGCAGGAATACCGTCTGGCCCACTCGACTTTCTGATATCAAGAGATGCTAGAACTCGCCGGACTTCACGCTGGGTGAAACAGATTTCTGACATGGAGCTTGTGCACCTTGAGGTAGACAGTGGTGATGCACCTCTATCGTCCAGAGTCGAGTTTGAAGAAGAGACTGAAGAGACTGCCCAGGAGATCGGGTTTCTCCTTCGCCTCATGGGGCAGTGAGCCATCGAGTTTCCGCAGTAGTGGGAGTGACGACTGACAGAAGTTACCCTCAGCAGCCTTAGCGAGCGACCAGAAAGCCCGACTTCCAGAAGGATAGCTTGCTAGTCGATCGCCATTCTGCGGATGTGTTCATTCCTTGCTCTGACAGTGATCCTCTTACTGTACCTCGAGGCAGCGTTAAATTTCTTCCTCAAGTCGGTGGTATTCGGATCTTCAGACACCTGCGCTTTGGCCCAGGCCCTGTATGCAGCCCGCTTATTACGGCGGGCCTCTCTGCAGGACTGATTAAACCAAGGTTGGCTCCGTCCGCCTACGGGTATCACGGAACAAGGAATATAACATTCCATGCCCTGCAACACCACGTCGGCAACGGAGTCTGCACAGGTATCCGGATCTCCCGACGAGAAACAGAGCTGCCCCCAGGGATAAGAAGCGTAAAATTCGCGCAACCCATCCCAATCTGCAGACTTGTAGTGCCAGACGTTGCGCGTTCCCTGAGAATAGGTCGGCGCGGATTGTTTAGCTGGCACAGCAGTTCGAACGATACAATGGTCTGATGATCCTAACGGAGTATCAACAACAACATTGTAGTCATTCGGCCGCCTAATCAGCAGGAGGTCCAGTAAGGAGGGAGTATGGCTCTCGATATCAGGTATCCTCGTGGGTGAGGACACCAACTGCGAGAAACCATAGGCCAGGGCAAAGTTGTAGGCTGTTCTCCCTGCGCGGTCGGTAGTTCGGGATCCCAACCACTCTTCGTGGTGAGCGTTGAAATCACCGAGGACCACCACTTCCGCGCAGGGGAACTGCTCGAGCACGCTATCAGTCGTCTCTTGTAGACGCTCAAAAAAGCGAGTCGTCTCCGTGTCACCGCTGTGAGACCTGTAAAGGCAAGCGTAGACTTTAGTGGAACCTCCGTAGTCAATACGCACCCAGAGAATCGACAGGTCCCCGTCTTCAAAATGGCTGAGGTGGCGACAACAAATATCCTCCCGGACGTACATGCAGCACGTCGCACAAAACAGTGCTCCAGTTTGTAACCGGGGTAATGAAGATATGATGTATCGGCCGGGCAGGATATCTGTGTCTCCGTCAAGAAAGGTAAGGCCGGGTTTGCCGTCTCAGGGTGGTAGTGGACGGTGTCGATGTTACTATGCATCCCTCTGATGTTGCAAAAGTCCACTTGAAATGTGGATCTTAAAGGATGGGCCGCTGAGTGCACATTATACATTTCCCTTTTCTTGGCCATTGTAAAGAGTCATTCAATGAAGACACGTTAAAAGCATGAAAACTAGAATTTTCTTAGCCGCAAATAAATAGTCTATTAAGGTGGAACGAGTACCTTCTTAAGTTAATCGTTATGGTGATAAATGTCGATGTTAATATAAATAAATAATGGAACCGCTTATTGCCCATCTAATGGTGGATAGTTTACCAACCCTTATGTCGTGTCCAACCGTCTGAAGTGCATATACAACCCCAGAAGAATGTGAATAATCTGATCTTGAGTTCAATATTCTGATAGTTTTATTGCAATTTTTCTTCAATGCGATATGGTGAGCTGGCGGAATTTCTCCACTTACCTAGTTGGTACCACTTTGAATACACAATCTTTAATTTATTCACGTAGTAATAATCCACTTTTCAGGACTTGTTTTCTGTACTAAAATGCCAATGGTTAGAAAGACAACCAAAGAAGCAGGTCCACATTTGCATGTCTTTTCAGGATCATAGAGCGTAATGGCGGCAAAGCGCCGCTCACATACCACCAGTTCCAAGCTCTTATAGCCAGCATACCGCCACCGCCACCGGCCGAAGCTGCAATATCGGCGCAGACTCTGAATGGAGTCGTAACGCCGGTGTCAGATGACCACGACGACCGCTTCGGCGTGCCTACGCTCGAGGAACTGGGTCAGTGTTGGTTATAAATTACGTGATACACGGCATTTGCCTCCCTTGTACTCGTTACTTTTTCTTTAAAGTAGTAAATTTTGTGGCAGAAAGTAGGGCGGAGTCAGGATTTTACTATCGGGGGGAGGGGCGGGGGGGGGGGGGGGGGTGTTGGGCAAAGCAAATAATTTTCTTATAATTAGAGATTGTGTAATACAGAAACTCTATTACTTATTCTTGATATCAATCAGTATAAATAAATAAACATTTTGGAATCTATTTATTACATACATTCGGAAGTACCGAGAAGGTAATAAAATTAGCAGGTTTCAAAGACGACTTCGTCTAATTGTAACTTTGTGTTAAACTGTAGCTGACAAGTCATTTCTAGACGCTTCTTCGATGTTTGCATACATCAAACGTTTTCATGGGTATACCTGTATACCCATGAAAGCGTTTGATGTATACCGTATACATAATACTATACAGGAAACTCTGTACCATATAGTGTGTTTAGTAAAGCACAGTATACAGTGCGGATAGCATAGTTTAGCGGGTATTACTAACTAGAATCCGTCACTCACTCCTCCATTTAATAATAACCTTCATTTTAGTTATCGGCAGAAAGCTAGAATTGTTCCATTCAGTTACTGTATATCATTATCGTGATCGTAGGTTTCGAGATAGAAGGTCTGAAATCGCCGATATGGATGGGCGGCGAGAGCGAAGCGCTAGCGAGATTGGATCGCCACCTGGAAAGGAAAGCTTGGGTGGCGTCCTTCGGGCGACCGAAAATGACACCGCAGTCGCTATTGGCGAGCCGCACCGGTTTATCGCCTTATTTGAGGTACGTAGAAAAAAAATGTCTGTATGATGATATGAAAATTCATTGTAAAATCCTTTAACCTGTTTAAAACGTTTAAATGTTCATAAACAAATATGACGCGAGTGCGATCTAAATAAAATTTACACTTAAATAAAGTAGGTAGGTAATTTTGGGTAAAATGTAAAATCCACATAGATTGGTTATAGATTATACTGAGTACTTTGTGAGTCTCAGTATAATCTATAGAGTCTAAAACTAAATATAAAAGTTGCCAATGGGAGCCCAAAACTCATGGGCCGTGTCTGCCGTATGCATCAGGAACGTAGCTTACCAAACAGTTACTTCAGATTTGCGCCAGTTTTAGACGCCAAAATATAGTCTATTATATAAGACTGATATACATATAATACAATGGGTTACATAACAATTCCTACAACCTAAAACTGTTATATCGTTTTAGGTTCGGTTGTCTTTCGACGCGATTATTCTATTACCAGTTGACAGACCTGTACAAGAGGATAAAACGAGTGAGGCCCCCACTCTCCCTCCACGGGCAAATATTGTGGAGAGAATTCTTTTACTGTGCTGCCACTCGCAATCCTAACTTTGACCGCATGGAAGGGAATCCGATATGTGTGCAGATTCCCTGGGAAAAGAACCATGACGCTCTTGCGAAATGGGCTAATGTGAGTATTTATCTTAGCTGAGTTCCAAAACGTGTGAAAATAGCTCCTAAACAATCTAATTCATGCTTCGTCTTTTTTTGTATTACGAAGATAGAAGCACCGTAATTAGATCGTGGACGTTTTGGCACTAAAGTGGGTACTAAGTGGTAAAGTTGTTTTTGGTACGTCTTGGAACTCAGCACTTATTGGCGTTAAGATTGGAAGTGAGCGACACTACAAATTTCGTTAGCACGTCGTTAGCACATTTTCGCTGCGAAATTGTAAATGTAAAACAAATTTACGTTAGACAAAAAATCCCAGTTAGCTGAATTTTGGCACACCTTTGTAATCGTGTTATAGACAACATATAAAAAATGGACATTGATATCGCTTGTGCGTTTTGAGATATTCAAGGTCAAAGGTCACGAAATACATTTTCTTTTTTGCAATAATCTCGCTTTCTATGGCTCATTGGTCAATTATAATAGAAAGTACGAGGGGCCACACTGAAAGTTTCCGGAATGAATAGGAAAAAAATACAATGAATGGCCAAAAATCAATTTATTGTTTCTCAAAATATTCTCCGTGATTTTTCATACTCATACTCTTCATCTTAGTTTCATACTTTTCGACAGCCTCATCTGGCGATGAAAATCGTTGACCGCGTAATTGGTTCTTAATTTTTGGAAAGAAGAAGAAGAACAAGGTGCCAAGTCGGGACTGTATGGAGGATGGCTCATTCGCCTTCAAAAAGTCGTTTGTCTGTTTGGCCGTGTGAGAGCTGGCATTATCATGGTGCAAGATTATGCGGCGTTTACGATTGTTTTTACGGAGTTCAACAATAATTTCCGGCATGCAAATGGCCGTGTACCAATCAGCATTCACGATACGACGATTCTCCAAGGCAATAGTAGCCACATGTCCAGTTTTTTCTAAAAAAAAATAAGCGATCACCTGCTTCGCGGGACTTTACACACGGGCTACTTCGGTGGGCTGCGGCTCAGCTTGAAAAACCCAAATGGTCGAATGCTGCTTTGTTTCTTTGTAAATCCATGTTTCGTCACCTGTTACTATTTGACACCACCAAATTTGACGTCCCTTCGTTAAATCTGGTAAGCATGGCATTGCACTCAGTGACGCGTTCCGTTTTTTGAGCCTCAGTCAAATTGTGTGGGATCTACCGCGAGCACAGTAGAGATGGCAATAATGGTTGAAATTGGTTATTAGTTAATAGTTAATTGATAAAAAAAAATATCGATAATTTTATTGGTTGAAAATATTAGTTAATATTCTTATTCAAGTACCTAAAACATGTTGATGTTAATGATGATAAAGTCGAATATTCTACTTATGCATGTTAAATTCAATGAACTTTCCTTCATACTTGAACAGGCTTAGGACTGTCTAGCATTATCTTAGTTAGATATTTAAACATTTTAACACGTAAGAACAGCTAGGCGTATTTAAAGTTCATTGATTTTATGTACATTGTTTTAGTATTTACCTACACTTTTATTTTTTTTATGGTTTTTGTACATTTTTTTTGTGTTGTTCATTTTTTAGTTTTTTTTAGTTTAATTTTTTTTTGTTGGTCATTTGATTTTATTTACATTTAAAAACATGATTTGGGCCACTCTTGTGATGTGGTGAGGCGGGTTCTTCTATCATTTACGATATATCGAGCCTTTGAAAATGCCCGCTCACGGGGCACCGATGATACCATTATATTACATTTGGTTTTGAAAATTTTGTATAGTACAGGATATATACATTTGTGTGTCCGCCACCATGTCAAGGGACAAAGTTTTCTGTTAATAACTGTCTCCTTTAAGAACAAGGTTCCTTTAAGAACCTTTAAGAAGATGTCTTTTTTACAATACTTGCAAGTTGCGACTTTTTCTACTCCCACACACTTATCAAAATGGTTCCAAGTCTCATTATTCCGTCTCGGCATTTTGTAAAACAAACTTCACATTCAGGAGAAACACAACAACGACGACGCTACTTTGTTTTCAAGATACTTATTACAACTAACCAACCAATAAAAACAACAACGACTCGACTTTGTTTTTACTTAATAACACTGACCAACTAATAAAAATAACAACGACGCGCAACTAACCAACCAATAACCAATAACATTACCTACGTATTTGATAAAAATATCACATCACTTTGTTTAGAATAAAAATATCGACAACAGTAAATCAGTGAATAAATAAAAAATGTGCTTTATTTTAAGGGCGATAGGCCATGCAATTGAATGCACTTAACTTTTTAAATATTCTTCACAACGGCTAACTTCAGACCGGTCACCTGTACCTACTATCATGTCGGAAAAGGACGGAAGTAATATATGTCAGCGTACAAAAATGTTCCATAACTATAAAACTTTAAAGTTGAAATTTAAATGCAGAGGCAGGCAAAGCGTGAGGTGAGGTCATCAACCCAGATTGAAGTTGATATTTTTATTCAATAACGTTAATTTTGTTTATTAAACAGAATGGTTGATTTTTAATATTAGTTAATTTTAATGGTTGATGGTTATATTTATCATCTCTAGAGCACAGCTATCACACTGCCAAATGTTCGTGTAAGATTGATTGTATTTATGAGTCAGATGCCTAAGGATGCGCGGAATCTCATGGTACGTCACATGCCTGTCTGTTTCGATCATATGTCGCACAGCATCGATGTTTTTGTTATTGACAGCGGTGGACGGGCGACCTTCACGGAATTTGTCACTGAGATTGACACGATCGCGCTTGAATTCTGCAAAAGAGCTATAAATTGTCGTCTTACTTAGTGCTTCATTGCCAAAAGCAGTTTGTAGCCGAGCTAGGCTCTGCTGAGCTATCAAATTACACTTAAAATCGTAGAAAATTATACAGCGAGAATTTTCACGAGTTAAATCCATCGTAATGCAAACATGCAATTTTTTAAAATGACGCTACAATTAAAAAATTAATAACTGTTAGATGAATAACTTTATTCTACAGCCAAAGAGTTCCATTTTCAAATATTGTAATTATTTTTTAAATATTGTTTATGTAAGTGGCCGGTTCCGGAAATTTTCAATGTGTCCTATGTATTAGGGGTTAAAGTATGAAATTGCCGATTTGTACTGAAAAATTAAAACTCGTTTTTTTCTAAAATGTAACATATTTATTTAATCAAAATAATTACCCTCATTACCTATACATTGTTGCCATCTAATCGGAAGTTCATTTATGCCTTTGCGATAGAACTCTGGGGATGTAGATTCGACAAACTGTGTGAAAGCATTTTGTACTGCCTCTTGGGAAGAAAATTTTTTACCACGTAGAAAATTGTCCAAATCACGAAAAAAATGGTAGTCCGTTGGAGCAAGGTCTGGCGAGTACGGAGGATGACGTATGGTTTCTAACTGCAGCTCCTGTAGAGTTACAACGTTTTCTCGTGCAGTGTGAGGTCTTGCGTTATCATGGAGCAATAATGGTGAAGATCGATTCACGAGTCGGGGCTGTTTCACTGCTAGTTTCGCCATCATTGTTCGAAGTTCGGCACAGTAAACATCTGCTGTTATTGCTTGACCAGACCTGAAAAAACTATAGTGAATAACACCATGAATAGATCACCAAACAGTTACCATTACCTTTTTATTGGTAAGCTTTGCCATAGGGCACTGTTCCGGCGTTTGACCTGGGGTCAACTATTGCATTTTTCGCTTTTGGTTATCGTAAAGAATCCACTTTTCGTCACATGTCACAATTCGATCCAATATTCCTTCATTTCTGTACTGATTCAACAAGGCAACGCAAGTTGCAACACGCGTTTCTTTCTGCAGACCAGTCAAATCATGAGGCACCCATTTTTCATATTTTTTTATCTTATTGATTTGATGCAAATGAGTCAATATTGTAGGTAAGGTAACGTTAAACTATGCCGCTAATTCCTGGGTAGTTTGACTCGGATCGGCTTCCACCATCTCCTTCAATTCAGCGTTATTCACCTGTGTGGGCGGTCTTCCACGTGGTTCGTTCTTCAAGTCGAAGTTTCCATTACGAAAGCGTTTAAACCAAAAACGCACGGTTCGTTCATTAGCAGTCTCTTTTCCAAACGCAGCATTGATATTGCGAGCCGTTTCTGCCGCGTTAGTTCCGCGTCGGAACTCGTATTTAAAGATTACTCGGATTTTCGAAGTATCCATCTTTCCCGTCTAAGCTGAATAAAAAAAACAATTGAAAGTCGAAATCGAATGTTGCACATTTTTTAAAACAAGAACCTCATAGGTATCATGTGAAAAAAGTTTCACTCGAAAATCTCACACCATGTAGGTTTTATGTCAATTCAAAGTATCCATTACTATAAAACGGCAATTTCATACTTTAACCCTTATTATAAACATTTTTCATACATAATAATACGAGTATATTCATTGCATTGTGGTATTTATATAGAGATTGATTGGGGTTATGAATTTCTATCAGTCTGGATGAGAATACACATCACTTGGTATGATCTCTAAGATACAGCCTGCCTATGCTTCTTTCGCGTTTAGAAAATAGTCACATGCAGGGTAAAGGTGTAGGCACAGTCCAGTTAAAATACTATACAATAATTATTTGAAAAATAATACATACATATTAGTCAGAATCCTCAGAACTGTCGTTGGTGTCTATAATAAAAGGATTTTGCACTGCAAGTGCAATTACGTCCTCCAATTGCCACATATATTGTTCTTCTTTGATTAATTACATGGTTACATCATTTCTTCCATGTATTAACCTTATTGAGTCATAAAATAGTTGTTATTTGTAGCAATATCATATTTATTCCAAGCCCACACCTTATTGCGCATCTGTCTAATTCGTCGAAGTTGTCAAATCATAGATAACAGAGCTCTTTTTTCATAGGTGATTTTAATGTGTTAGTTTCCTTCTGTTCTCTAATGATTTAATAAACTGTGTCTTCGGACACACCACACGAACTTGTTGTTTTAAACACCATAACTTGTATACTTATATTATTACTATCACTTTGTTTAAAGTAAGTATTTCAAACATTGTAAATTACTCATCTCTCTCTCCATTCGATTCACTTTTATTTTTACGAATAGGCGAAGTAGAGGTATTCATTTTTAAACTTAAAAAAAATTATTTTTAAACTTAAATAAAATACAGAAAACAAGTTTATTTCGTGAGAAGCGCTTCTTCGAACTGATCACGGTGAAAGACGCTTTCTAATTTACGGTAATCTCATTGGCCAAGGGGCGGGGCCAGGGCAATGAACAGTGAAGTGATGACTAATGGACTCACTATTTTCTAAACGCAGGCAGACTATAGTTTAGAGATCATCAGATATTGTGGGAAGAATTAATATTAATGTAAATTTTATTTTTGGAACTGAAATAAATAAACATATTATTCCAAACACCAATAGGCCGGATTAGGCTTATTGGGGAAACCATATAAAAAAAACGCGCCTTGCATTCTAACTCATGGATGGTGTCAGCTGTAGAAATGAATGCATAATGATTGAACGCCTATTTTTTTGTTTTATGGATGAAGGCGGCAGACGAGCATACAGTCCACCTGATGGTAAGTGGATACTGTCGCCCATAGACATCGGCGATACATGCCAACATCAATCCAAAATGACAAACGCTGGCACGCCTCCGTATGCGCGCCTACCTTTGGATATATAGGAATGGATTTGGAGAAAGGGTTGGGAAAATGGGGAGGGATAGAATGGGATGGGAATGGGTTCTGGCACATCTCACTCACTACCGAAACACGTACGTACATTAGGGAAATGCAGTACATTTCAAGGTATCTAGTCTTCTGTGAGAGAGGGGTAACGTGGCCAGTCGAACACGCCCAGTGGCTGTTGGATTGCTGTTGAAAAAACAAATGAAGTACTGAATTTTAAATAAGAACATCGTAGCTATTAGATGCATTTTGTTTTATTTTGAAGTTCGAATTAGAACAGAAGATATCGAAACTCAAAATGGCCAGTAATAAAATCGGTCATTTCATAGCACCTAATACTTGTCTACGAACCAAAAAGTTTGAATCGTTTATAAGTTTAGTTTGCTCTTTGTTAATGTCGTCATTGTTGTTGCAATATGTCTTATGTAAAAAAGATTCATAAGTGTATCTATTTATCTAATATAGGTAGTTAATTTAAATATAAGTGACAATTTTATTCTTAACTGCAAACGCATTAGCCTGTATCTCGGCGAAACAAACCATATCAGTGAAGCGATCGTTCCGTGAACACTACGTAACTATCCAACTGTACGTGCTGCACGGAGGCGCATATACCTTCATAGAAAATTTGAATATAAATTAAAAATATAGGTAATCGATTATTAAAATATAATTATTTAGGCTTATTTACATGTATGTACTTAAATAAACTGAGACTCATAACTGGACATTGTCTTGTACATGAGGGTGTATGGCCTTAAAAGGTACGCTGGCCAACCTGGCTAGTAAGTCTTTTAGAGGTGGCTTCAGGGCTTTGGTAACCGTTTTGTCATCCGTTAGTCGCCTTTTACAACACCCACGGGAAGAGTATGGGCCCGCATGATGTATTATGCTTCATCGTTTGTACTTCAAACGCTGCAGATTTGATTTTATTCTAACTGTAGGGTCAGACGGGTTTCCCGTGGATCGACGCCATAATGGTGCAGTTGCGAGAAGAGGGATGGATTCACCACTTGGCGCGTCATGCTGTCGCCTGCTTCCTCACTAGGGGAGATCTCTGGATCGCCTGGGAAGAGGGCATGAAGGTATGCTTAACAGTAGAAGTACTAAACACCTATATTTAAGCCTCCCTGTTGTGTTTCTAAATAATTTGTCGTTGTATGGTTGATTTAGAAGTAGAAGAGTTAGAAGTAGTGCAAATAAATTAAGAATTTTTAACTTATTCTATTAAGATTGAATTCTTTACTCCTCCTACGGTATTGTTATTTAACATTATGTGGCTCATGCTACAATATTTTCCCACTTGGAAGTCTATTATTCAGATTATGTAGTGTGAATAGGCCGACAGACATGGCCTCTTATGTATGTCGAGATCTGCCTCTACAAGCATAAAACACAAATCTTTAAGAGACATAATTACTTATAAAAAAATCATTAAGAGCTTAATTTTGTTTTAAATTAACCTTCTTCTCTTGTGTCATTCTTCATTGGCCAGACTTGTTTTATATAAATCAGTATATTCCTCAATTTTTTACAATAATTTTCCTATATTGCTAATAATATTTTGTAAATGTTTATTCTTGTGATACTCTATCTTATCTTTTGGTGTATATTAAGAGTACCTACATCAGATTTGTAAAAATTTGCGCTGAGTGCTCGACGCTGCACTGTCGAAAACATGGTCAAGTGTCATATCAAAAATCTATATATTTGTTAATACTTAAGCTATATGATTATTTGGCATGAATATACAGCAGTGCATTAGCTTTAACACAAATCATAATTGAAATGAATGTGATGAACCGTTATGAAATTACAGGTACCTAATCTTGAGTCAACGCTATTTTCGAGAATAGTTTTTCTTTTATAGAATAGATAGCAGACAAGCGGGCGGACCACATGGTGGTAAGTGGTCACCGTCGCCAATGTACACTTGCAATTTGAATTTGATATCGCGCCCCACACTAATTGGTCAGCGCTAATCATGTACATTCAAACGAAATATTCGATTTTAAATAAAAAAATATTACTGATTATAAAATTTTAACATTTCAGCCAAATAAAACACTAAATATTTTGCGTGAATTTATACATTCGGTAAATGTATTTTTGATATGGCTTAGTACTACAGTTTTGCACTGTCCCCTGGAGCGCTTAGTGTAAGCTAATGAAACTAGCCTCGACCGTTAAACCCTAGTAAGCGTTTTAGTCCAATTTTTAACGTTCAATGAACTTAAATCCTTCAGATTAAAAAGTTAAGATTATTAGAGCAAGATAATTAGACATTCCTTACATAGTTCTGGGATCATTGGAATTATTGGAAATTAACTTCTATGCATACTGCAGAAGATACCCATAAATGACTCAAACTAATACTAAGACCAAGAATCGTTTATTAAGCCGCGCTTTCAAGGTTCATATCGCTCACTTAGCGGTCAGTTTTCATTTTTACAACACTAGTAGTCAGCAAAAGATTAATGTATACCCTTTTGTACATATACATTACGAAAACATTGGCTATCGGCTAATCCCGAAACGCCCAAACGCGTCATCCACGTCTATGCAATAAAGTATGCAATTAGAGGTACGGTAATTCATAGACGTGGATGACGCGTTCCGTTGTTTGACATCATTTTTAATTTATTTTAAAAAAATGCATTTAATCGTACAAAAAGCGAGCTTAATGCCTGGAGGCATTCTCTACCAGCCAGCCTTTGCGTTAAACAGAGCGGCACTTGGGAGGTGCCATGAAATGTATAAATATAATAACTTAAAAATGATTAGTGAATATTGTACACAAATACTTGCAATAACTATAAGCCTAGGTACTTATAAATAGTACGTTATTACAATTTAATACATAAAGACATAAATACATACATACAAAAATAAATACATACCATATAATACATAATAATATGCAGGTGTTTGACGAGCTACTCCTGGACGCGGATTGGTCGGTGAACGCGGGCATGTGGATGTGGCTCTCATGCTCCTCCTTTTTCCAGCAGTTCTTCCACTGCTACTGCCCCGTGCGCTTCGGACGGAAAACCGACCCTAATGGAGACTTCATTAGGTGCGTACTTTCACAATCACTACGCTATAGACCAGCGTTTCGTTAATCGGGTTCGCAAAGCCGGAATTTCAAAGAATCCTCTCTATTCAGTTTTTGGGTAAATTTAAAGATAGATTATAAGGAAATATCAGAAGAAGCACTGAAACACTTATTGCTGTTTTCAACAACATACTTATGTGAAAAATATTTTTCTACTCTTGTATAAGTATATTAAAAACAAATACCGAAGCAGTAGAATATAAGTAGAAGTATAAGCAGGTTTAAGAATAGAGTAACATCCACCGGAATATCACTGATTTGATTTAGTTGCAAACAAGCAGCAACAACCTTCACGTTAAAAGAAATTATGATAATACATTTATAATAATTATAAATTATATACAGGGCGTCCTATTTCGATGCAACATGAAGGGAAAGTATACTTTAAATATTGAAGATAGGAAATTTCACTTAATGGAGACTTCATTTTATTTTTTAAAATAAGTAGAACTGCAATCAAAAATATCTGTATTTTTATGACATAGACCGAAAGGGTTATGATTTCAATGTTATGATTCAATCAAGCCTTATGATTTCAATCATAAAGATCAATTATTTCTAAATAACACTGTATCTTAAATTAAAGGAAGATCCATAAAAGATAACATTTTAATTACAAAACAATTCAATAATTATTCTGTATTATTTCTAAAAGTATTTTTTCTGACTTTGCGTTTGTTTATGCATAGACTTGGTCGTCAGGTACAACCATGTGTGGAATTTGACCATTGTTCTTTCGCAACGTTGTAACACGTGTTGTAATGGAACGCGCCATTTATCACCGAATTTCGCTCGTTACGCTTGTGTTTGATAAAAAAATTGTCTGGCTAGTCAAAGGTCTTCGATATTGTCTTTTGTCTGAATAGTGATCTTTCTAATACCAGCAATTGAAGCTTCGTAAATATATATAACTCAAGAAGGTCCATTTTTACTTTCAAGTACAACTGCACTGCACCGACACCGCGCCGCAGACCTCACACAGCTCGCAAAATTTCCTAGATTTTTCTAGATTTAATTTCCTAGATCCTAAAAATTTCACTAGATTTGTTGAAATCAGCTCGTGATATTCCTCGCATCGCGTGAATTTTTCACTAGATTTGTCCCTAGCCTTAGGAAGTAAAAGTGGGATCAAAGGGTTATTTCTTTAGGAAGTACATCCCCGTGCTAAAGAACATGCCGACGCGGTACATCCACGAGCCGTGGATGGCGCCGGATGCGGTGCAGCGTTCAGCGCGCTGTGTGGTCGGCCGCGACTACCCGCTGCCCATGGTTGACCACGAGAAGGCCTCGCAGATCAACATCGAACGCATCAAGCTCGTCTACGCGCAGCTCGCCAAATACAAGCCGCAAGGTAACCATTGACAAAGGGTTATTTCTTTAATTATTATATAGTCTTGCCAAGTCGCTTGTACAAATGTTTTGCCAAATGCTTGGAAGCCAAGCGTCAACAAATGTAGGCGTATAGACTCTTTATAAGCGCGATAGATCGTGTTCTGTCGCGCTTGTATGGCGGATGTAGTAGTTGCTGCGACCGCTAAGGTTCCTTTGACTTGGGCTGAAATACCGACGGGAGCCGCGTCAAAGCTTGGCGAGTCGCGGCTAACACTCAATCCACACCCTTGTATTTGTAAACGCTTGTCTGCACTCGGTAAGTGTGGATGTAACATTACAAGTCCTACATCCACTCCGCTAGATATTACATATAAAATATTTTATATGTAATGTCTATGCGAAGAGATTCGAATGCACTATAAAGTTTGTATGCTATGTAGAGGGATAGCCCTCTACATAGCTCGCTGAATGATCTTGAATTTATGGATCAGGTTTATCGTTAGAGGCCACGTTTCAGCATCATACTTTGAAGACTTTCGTTTTCAAGCATTGTGGCCTTGGACTTGCCTAGCTGGATTGTTTGCCCAAGATAGAAGATATAATGGTCAACAACTTCGAGTACCACGCCTTCGACGTCTATCAGTGGCGGAAGAACATGTTCATTGAACATTATTTTTGTTTTGTCTAAGTTCATTCCGAGGCCAACCCGTCGTGATATTGCTGTTTTCAAGTCCATTCCGAAATTTCCAAATCCAACAGTTGTAATTTCGAAATCACTGAATGAATTTGGTCCATTTACAAACTCGATACAAATATAGACAAGGACTTAATATATAGATATAAACCAAAATATAATATATTTTTGTGTCAAATTTAATTTTGATGCATATTTAAAATTGCATGTTCAAAATTTCGTTATATACGTTACGTATTCGTTATGTAGCCTATTCAAGCCCTTATTATTATGAATACATATATTAAGGTACCGATATTTATTGTATATTTAGGTAAACTTTGTTCTGAAGGCTGTTTTGGTTTTTGTTAGTCATTATTAGTGATGTAGGTAGTAGAAAATTTCCAAATTAGAAAATTTTGGAAAAGATGTTTGAATATACCAGTGGGTTCCATGATTTTCGACACATAGAAAAGTCAACCACCAGCCAGGTTATGATTTAAAATCTTCTCGTTGCAGGTACATTGAATCTACAAGCTGTTCAAACGTTGAATTTAATACAATCGTCACCGAGTCCAAATTCAATAATAAGGAGCATCAACCAATCGAACTACTTGTGTAGTCAGACGCCCGACCCTCAGTCCACGACTGCACCAATCATGATATTTAGAGAAACATCCAATTACGAGAATGCAGATGTGCTTCAACGTCAAAAAGATAATATAAATGTGGAGACAAACAAACAGCCAGCATTGAAGCAAGTCGTCATCGTACAACAGCCACGAGACGCCAATGACGAGCAGAATACATCGGCACAGGACAATTACATCATTAGCAACCCACTGAATGGTCCATACAAAAGTGACAGAGACGACACACTGAAATCTCTAGAAAAACATGAAAACTATGATTTCAAAAATCTAGCCATCAATGGTCATATACCAGGACACTCAAACAGCACAGAGATGTATCAAAATCGACAGGTGACCGTTAACAAGTTTGATGAGAAGCGAAAATTTTCCACGACTCCATCTGCAGAAAATGGATTGCGTTTACAGCCTATATACATAAACAGTGATGCGTCACATAGCTTCGTATCTGCTCCTATAGAGCAAAGCCTCGGGGAAGAACATAAGTCTACTGAAGAGAAGTGTAATGCTGGGAAATGTATAAGTGCAATAACTATAGACATAGACAAACCATATGCAGAAAACACCGACAACAAAAATAATCCATCAAATGAATATAAGACTAAATAAATCCATAGTAGTATTGTTGTGTTTATTTTTTATAATAGTAAAAAATTGTGTTTTCTGTAGTGCAAAATTATATTGTATTGACACATTGTCATCTATGTACCTGTCATAGGGTAAGCGTTTACACTACTAGGTAGTCTCTCAGCGTCCTACCGCAAGATCTAATGTAACTTGAATCTTTGCTGAACTATGTATACTTTAAATAAATTACTTTTAAGAAACTGTAAACTTTTTAATGTTTTTAAAATACCTGGGTCAAAATCATGGAGGTGAAGAATTTAGTTGGAGTGAATTTTCTTAATTAAAGCTACAATAAATTAAAGTTTTCTTTTTCATTGAACGTGCCAGATGGCGCTGCTAGGGGTCTTTCCGAAGTGTTTTCGACGGGTTGACGGCGTTTAATTGTTTGTCTGGATTAATAATTAAATTAAAGTGGTAAGTAAGTTTCAATTTGATATAGGGGAACCTGTTGTACCTTGGTCACTTTTTCATTCAACGATTTTTTGAAAAAAAGCGGTTATAACTATTGCGATTAAACAAATTTTAGCTGTTAGACGAACTAATGTGGTTCATAATATAAATTATACAAAAGCATAGATCATCCTTTTTATAGGTTTTACATAAACTAAAAAAAGTTTGGAATGTTGATCAAGGTACAACAGTGGTGATGTACCTAGATCCGCCTATGTTGTACCTTGGTCATAGTTAGAACTCATCAAATAAAATCCATATTTCTCGACAAATAGCAAATATTTTTATTATTTCCAGCTTCAACACGTCTATAAATATCTTTATAAGCTTATCTAATATCTATGACATATCAATTAACAGAATTTATATGAATAAAATCAGTATTTTTTGTAACACCTAACTTAAACATTTTAATCACATTAGCAACAAGTCTTTATTCACTTCGTACTGACTAATATTTGGACTAAGCGTTTCTTAATTAATCAATAAACTCCGAGTATTTATTCATTTCAGGAACTGAGTAATATTCCCTCTTGGAATTAGTTTTTTTTGGACTTTTTATTTTTTCCTTAATATCTAACCATTGGTATAAGTTGAGATCTTCTTTTTCTGGCCATTTCCAGTTTTTTAGCGACTTCTTCATGGATTTTATAAGAGCACCCTCTTCACTGACAGACACTATTTGGCCAACAAAGTATTCACCTTCGTATATAAAGATAACGTAATCACCATCTTCAAAATTGTTTGCGTGTCTATTCTCTTTATTTCCCTCAAAATAATTGCTTAATGGTTCTTCCTCAGAAGATAAAAACCCTTCTGAAGCATCTGAATCTCGCACAGAAAAGTTTTCGTTTTCATCTTCTGATGTTTCTGATTCTTCTTTTAAAATTGTTTTCTTAACTTCTTTTAGTTTCTGTACTTTTACCTTCTTATCTATTTTAAGTTTTTTATTTTGTCTTGCTGCCTTTATTCTTTCTATTTCATTTTTTTCCGGAGTGTCAGTTAGTATCCTTGACTTTCCTTTCTGTCTGCCTTTTCGAACTTCTTTTCTTGGTTCAGCTTTTGGGTGCGGTCTAATCATAGATGGCGTTACAACATTGGAACATCCTGGTGTGTTTTCTTGCAACGAGGTTTCAAGAACTTCTTTGCATTTTTGAGTGGATTCTCCAGGAAGATGCTGTTCGTTACAATCTGGCTGTTCAAGAATTTCATTCGTTTCTTCAGATGAGGTCCCAGCAAGAGGCTCGTTTTCACATACAGGGAAGGGTCGGTCAGTTACGTTTGATGGCATAAACTCATGTTCTCCAAATATATTTTCATTTAGTGGGTGTAATCCTGTACTCCTAAAACCCTGAATAATATTTGAGGGAGTAAAAGATTGTGGAAAAGCTTTTCCAACAATCCCGGGAATATCATAAATTGTCAGTGGTTTACCCACATGACCGGGTGTCAACATTAATTCATTTGCTGCAGTGTTATAGTATTTCTTAAAAGGACCGAATACAGTCTTATCCAAAGGTTGAAATTTATGACTCGTGTGTGGATGGAAAGTTACAAGGATGACGCTATTTTCTCTGGCCAATTCTATAACTGGTATTTGAATGTGACTTTCATGATTGTCAAGTAGTAAAATGGTTGGATAATCCTTTGATGGTTTTACATATTGAATAAAGTGTTTGAAAAATTGTAGAAACAACGCTTCATTAGACCATCCAGAAGGATTAGCTCCACCAATAGTTCCATCAGGAGCTCCAACAAGCATAAAATCCTTGAAATTTACACGCGGAAATATGAGCATAGGAGGAATGAATCCACCTCCTGCATTTATTGCAGCTATCATTGTGACTGTATTTCCTTTTTCTCCGCTCGTCATTGCACCAACTTGTTTGACACCTTTGGGTGCTAATATTTTTGGTGGAACATGGACTGTTGAAATGCCACTTTCATCCACATTCCAAATATCAATCGCTCTTAATTGTGGGCATTTGGACAAAGCTTTGTTGTAATTTTCTAAAGTCAATTGCACATTTTGTTTATTAAATGCTGTAGAACGGGCAAGGCTAGTGGCTTCAGGCTTGCGTAAAGCTAATTGCTTTTGATGTCGTTTACGGAAAAGACGTAACCAGTACTCCCCAGCCATTTGGTCTTTGTCCCATTGAGCTGGATATTTTTTATTGTTTTTCGTCGCGAACTCATATGCCAACCTCTTAACGTCCTTTAAAGTGAGTCCATACTGTAACTTTGCTACTTCTTGTATGTAATCCACAAGCAAGAGCTCTTCGTCACCTGTAAAAACTTTTTTCACGGCTAAATTATCATGAAGGTCGCTCGCATCTTTACCAGTCTTCAAGAAGTGTTCATAATGCCTCTTTAAAGTACATCTTGACAAGTTAAAATGTTTGGCAGCCCCTCTTAATGAGAATTTTTTTTCTTTAACTAGTTTAATAGCACTAGAAAGTGCTGTTTTAGCAATAGGAGTCCGTTTGATGTTGTTTTTGCAACGAGGCATTTTACCTGTATAAAAAACAACAAAATAATAAGTATGTGCGTTCCTAAACAGAATTAACAAGAATACATTTGAATGTAGGTACCTTGACCATATGACCAAGGTACAACTGTTTTACTATGGTCAAAGTACAACACCCCTACCCTTTTATGTTTATTCGCACATGTAAATATGGAGGTTATGATTAACTCAAATAAGCATACTACATTCTAAACTTGGCTAAAGTACTTGTTTAAATCAAATGGTTTTAAAAATTTATGTAGTAAATAACAGAAGTAATGAAAGAAATGAAAAATATTGAATATCTTACTTTTTTGCAGCGAAAACGTTAAAGTGATCTCCCATGCAAACTCGATGCAATGGCCGCCTGCAACTAACTTCATGTTGATTAGTCTTGTCAAAGTTCACTATACCATAGACAAAGAGACGGAAAAAAGGCGCGAACATTTCAAAAAAATAAGTGGCTCTAGGTACAAAGGGTGTCAAGGTACAACAGGTTCCCCTATGAATAGCGTACATTAATTCAGCATCATTACGAGGACGCTGTTGTAGAATGTGTTTAGGTTAAAATTATATATTTTTGTCAATGTTATGATAAACAGTCGAGGCGACTACAACATAACTTCAAAAATATTTCGTTTAGACATTGTGACACAAAAACCAAAGACAATAATAACGGAAACGACATTTCGGGAACGTTCTCGGACTATGACGGGCGTTCCCGAAATGATGTGTGTTCTCAAAATAACTCTGGTAGTCTATTTTTAGTATTCTAAGTCAGAATTCTACCCAAATAAACTTTATTTTATTTTTTTCAGAACCAACTGATTCGGAAAATAGTCTAATGAGAAAACTAATAAAAAGAAAACTTCGAAAAAGAAAGTTAAAAAAAAATAGTGTTGCGTATATTAGACAAAAGGAGAAAGCTACAGCAAGGAAACGGAAGTTTTTAAAGAACATGACCATAGAACAAAGAGAAATAAAGTGAGCAAAAGACAGAGAATATTAGCAGAAAAAAAGCTGAAATGAAAACAAAATCTATAACTGACATGACAGAAAGAGAGAAACGGAAGCAAAGAGAACTGTGGAAAAGGAATTCAAAAAAATATAGACAAAAGAAAAAGTCGTTGGCAAACACACTCAATAATACCCCTCCAGATTCAGAAAATGAAAGCATCCCTACTCCCCGTTCAGTATCACACAATAAAGCTGGTAGAAAGATAGTAAGAAAAGATAGAACTAAAGCATATAGAACTCACGGCTGACAAACAAGTTTTGATGGGCAGAGATATTAGAACTGCTGAAGATTTTGTTAACCTGTTTTCAAATTCAACTGTTCAGGTTCATCAGATTTCCAGTTGTAACATTGAATCAATGAAGATGTTAATTCCGCAGGATGTTGATGCGATACCTGGTATAATGAACATTACTAAAATCGCGTGGGAAAAAGCAACTGGCCGGGTTGTGAAATTATTTCAAAACGAACTATTCTAACGTGCGACCCTAATCGAGGTTGGATTATGAGTGCCCGTAATTTTCCATGCTTCGGTGCGATGAAGTCTTTCCACGGTTACACGTGCCGCACCGTCAGCAATGTCCCCGTTTCCAAGTCCATTTGGTAGCACGCGGTAGGTATTGAGGCGTCAGCGGTTTTCCTAATGTGAGCGCGCGTAACAGGTGCGCTTTTGTTAGCTCGGTTGTTAGACCGTGTTTCGAAGTCCTTAAAATGGAGAACTCAGTTACATAGACACACATATGCGTGGAGCGATTCTGCAATAGTACTATGTTGGGTACGCACTAAACCACATCTATTGAAAGTTTTTGAATCGAATCGTGTGAGTCAGATCCAGCAGTTAATTTCACCAGCGTTTTGGCGATACGTTCCAACCGGTATGAACCCCGCTGACCCAGCGTCACGAGGTATCATCCCACAAGAGTTGGTCCATCATGATCTGTGGTGGGATCTGGCATGGCTTGCGTAGGATGAATGCACATGGCCGCCGCCATGTCAACAACTTCAACAGGACCAGTTACCAGGCCTAAAACGGTGTAAGATATCCATTGTTGTTCCTGTCAATAACGTATGTCTAGAGGAGAATCTGATTAATAAATTTAGTTCTCTCTCTAAGCTCACACGAGTCACAGCTTGGTGTCTTAGGTTTATTCATAATTGCTCAAAACGGCCTAAAGGGAGAGGTTTCTTGTCAAGCGATGAGTTGCAACATAGTTTATTAACCCTCGTTAAGGTAGTTCAACAACGGGTCTTTGCAGTTGATATTCAGCTGATAAAAAATAACAAGGTTTGTAGTACTGGGCTGAGACGCTTACAACCGTTCATGGATGACAGTAACTTGCTCAGAGTAGGCGGTAGACTCGTTAACTCATCTTTATCTTATTCGTCAAAACATCCGTTGGCATTACCATAGTGTCATCATTTTACAAATATGATTGTGGATTACTACCACGTAAAATATTTACATGCAGGACCTAATGCGTTGATGTCTCTCCTCAGAGAACAATTCTGGATCTTGTCGGCCAGACGTGTCATTAAGAGTCGAGTGTTTAAATGCGTGCGTTGTTTCCGTTTGAAATGTCAACCTCCACAGACATTAATGGGAGACTTACCGGCCAGCCACGTCACTAAATCTCATCTCGTCCGTTCGTCTCGGTGGCCATTGACTTTGCGACAACAAAGGCGGTGCACTTGAAAGTGGTTAGTGACTTAACTACAGAAGCATTCTTAGCGACCCTAAAAAGATTCACGTCTCGAAGAGGGTTACCGAAGGAAATCTGGTCTGACTATGGTTCAAATTTTAAAGGGGCTTGCAGACTATTAAATCAATTTAGAAGGGATATAATTAAGGATTTTTCCTTAAATGTTTATTATTCGGAGCACTTTATTCAGTGGCGATTTTCTCCACCTCTCAGTCCTCATTTCAGTGGACTCGCAGAGGCAGCCGTCAAATCTAGCAAAGCTCATTTGAAACGTGTTGTAGGTGATCGTAACTTGACATTTGAAGAGCTAGCAACAGTTTTCGCTCAGGTAGAGGCAGTCTTGAATTCGCGTCCTTTATGCCCTCTGTCTAGTGATCCTAGTGATCTTGCTGTGCTGACTCCGGGCCACTTCATAATTGGTGCGCCTCTTGTGTTGGTGCCAGAGGTACCATCTACTGAGCGTATGACGCTACTGTCTCACTGGCATTTAACACAGTCGATTGTGAACAGTATTTGAAAGCGATGGATGGGTGAATATCTCCACACCTTGCAACGACTGAAATGGCACTCTACCAGTTACAATATAAAGATAGGGGATTTAGTACTCCTTAAAGAGGATAATTTGCCTCCACTACAATGGTGCCTGGGACGCGTCACCCGAGTTTTTCCTGGGGCGGACTCGGTTTTTCGGGTAGTAGAAGTTAAAGGGCTGCAAGGTTAAAGACTGCTAAAGGGCATCTTACCAGGTCTCTATCTAAACTTTACCATGCCCTTTACCATGTAACATTGATTAGTTAACAACTTAATTTGTTATTCTTAGTTAAGGTAATTTAAAAAAATGAAAAGAAGGAATGTTAATTGTTCAATGCTTAAATCACTTTAAACTGTTCTTTAAGCGTTAAGGTTCGTATATTTTGATAACTTTTGTAATGCACCGAGATACTAGTTCAACTTGGTCTTATAGCAGTTGCTAATTGTAGGAAGTATTCAGCAACTCGTTTCTTTTAAAAAAAAAAAGGGGGTTAAATCCCTTTTTTGGGGGGGGGCTTATGTTAGTGCAAACGCTCATAATTAGTGATGTACCTGAGGGTAAATCGATCGATCACGACTTTGTTGTGCATGGGCAGTTACTAGTCACCCCCTCTCTCGCAACACACTACTCGTTTGAGACTGGAGTGGTGAACACCGCGCTAACTTAGCTATCTCGATAACTAGAAACCAAATAATCGTGATAAGTGTGATTTTGAACCAAAGTTTATGCGCGCATAAACAAATCAAAAATCACTTACCCCTTTTGCCTCCTGTAGTCCACAACCTTGACAGGGCCCTGTATCTTCAAAATCACACTTATCACGATTATTTGGTATAGTAGTAGGTAGATTATTTGGTATAGTAATTCTATAGTAGGTACATTTTATCATAGCACTTTCTATCTTGGCAGAGAACGTAGCCAGGCTAGGACGCAATACGCCAGTAAGAAACAAACTTGGAACTTCTTTTCAAAATTAATTATACAATTAGTATAGTTACCTCTTTGATTAATAAACAAAGATATAAATGAAAATAAATTATGGTTTATATTATAAATTAAAAAATATGTAAATTCTACATAATGATCCTTATTTTCTCCTAACTACTTTTCTTTTTGCAATAGATGTTGAAGTATATTTCTGTCTATATTGTGTTTGATTAGATAGGGAGCTAAATATTATTAGGGTAAAATTATATATGTGGCTATATTTTCTCTTTCATTATTATATACAATCTTAGATCAGTTTCATTTCATGTCTTTAGGGAATTCAAGTGAGGCAACAGTCTGCAAATGTTGTTTAAGAGCCTTCTTTGCTTTCCTTGACTTCTCTGCAGGTTTTTGTAAGGGCTTCTTTTGTTTTTTGGTCAGTTCACCCTTTATTGTTGCCAATACAGACATCTGCAAAAAAAAATATTTTGTTACAAAATATACAAAAGTTAGGTATGTTTTCAATAGCAAACTAAGTAGTTAATTACAAAAAAAAATAATGTGAGTAGGTATTCATATTTATTTATAGTAAGTCATAGATAATATTATGTAGACATTAAAAACATAAGTACCCAATAAGATACATAAGTTATCAATTCTATATACTTACGGTTTCAGGCACATGAATATATCTTATGTTGCGAGCATGAATAAATAAATTTTCAAAAGAATATTCATTTCCTTGTGGATCACAATACACCACATTTGTAAATGAAATGTTCATATATCTGAAACATCAGAAACCCAGTTTCTTACACTGATAAACATTTTTCACCTTTATGACAGTGTAGAAAATCCAAAATATGCATATATTTTAGCCACATTTTAGTTAGCAGACGCCTTAATTTCACACTGGACATCCTAAAGGATGTCTAAGATTTCTATTGATAAATAATAGTATTAACATTACATACATAAACAAATGTATGTCAACCAGGACTAACACTGAGCTTGCATGCAAATAATACATTATTTTTTTAAAGATCACTTACCCATCGACAGAGGCTATCATGCCACATACATATGAATCATTTCTAAGGTCCAGTGTTATATTTTTATTTTGTAGAGCTCTAACTAAACATAATAAAGTATTGTAATAAAAGAATTTTTCCCTTGATGTTCCTTCAAACATTTTGTTTACTTTAACTTCTGAAATATAATTTATAAAGGGTGTTAAAAATTAAACATGAAGTGAAATAAATAATTTATGATTGAAAATTATAAGTTTACATATTTATGGTGAATTGTTATAAAACTACTGTTAAACTACACTATATGTTGAAGAATTTCATATTCAGCTTTCTCTCACTATAAGCAATCTTGAATCTGGCTTAGATTTCAATTCCAATTCTGCTCTAGTTATTGACCACTCTTCATTGTCTCTTTTCGCCCAAAAATAATATTTCCCTCGATCTTTGGTTCCCGACACTGGTACACAAAACTTTGCAGTTGATCCATCTGAGAAATTGTTTTCACTGTCACTTAATTTGAACCGTTTATCTTTAATTGGTTCTCCTAAATAATGTACAGCTCCTGGATGAGTTCGTAGTTTTTTCATTGCATTTTTGTAATAATCGTCACCTCTAACTCTGTCTACTATGCGATTTTGCAAATAAAATCCAGTTGAAGCAACTATGAAGCCACCCCATGCTGCTACTTGCACTAGGGTTCGATTTGAAACTGTCATGCTAAGACGGTATATATGATAAAGATTTTGATAAATATAGGATATATATTAAATGAAGAGAAAATAAAGCATAACTACCGGTGTCGTAACACCTGTAAAAAGTATTTTCTTTCTTCCTTCCTTCTTTTTGGTCTTAACGAGAACCCGAAAAATACTTCAAAAATGCTTTGAGTTACAAATTGCACGAGAACAAGAATGAAAATTACTAATTAATTAAAATAATATTCAAAAGATTTTCGATTTCTGATGAAAAAGATGACATATACGAGAATTGACAGATTTTTTCTATTAGGCAAGGGCACGATTGATACTATTGATAGTATCAATTTGATACTTGACGTTGGGACAACCAAGTAGGGATGGGCGTTTCAAAACGTAAACAGTTTCTGAAACTAGTTTTCGGTCCAGTAGCAGCTTTTACGTTTTCGTTGTCAAATGAAACTATTTTTTTTTTTTATAGACAAGAGGGCGGACGAGCAAGCGGTCGATTAACGCGGTTATTTCGAGTAACGTGTTATTAGCCAAACGCTAAATAGGGGTCAGTTTGCGTGTACAAAGCGTCCGAGATAAGGGTACATTTTGATTTGATAGTATTACAAAGCTGCTTTCTGATTTCGGAAACGTTCGTTTTATGTCCGCGGCGTCGACCGCTGGCACGAGTAGCACGGCCGAAGCGACATATTCTCCATTTCACTCAAACATTTTTGCGGAGATTTTGCACATTGACACTTATTGTCTTTAAGTGCAATTATGGATACTATTAGTTACTAATATGATGTAAGTATGTGTATCAATCATTCTCATAATTTGACCTGTCCTTGACAGTTGATTCGAGTTGAGCGATCAGTGATAATAAGTTGCATTGCCTTAGTTCGCGTTTAATTTATGTCACCTTTATAGTTTTTAAATAGGTACTTAATTATTTTCGTAACGATTTCAAAATATGTATATTGTGTTTTTATTCCTCATTCAAAAAACTTTGTTAATTAAGTGATAATGTATTATAAACTGTAAATAAGTAAATATTAGTGAATAAACATCACAATAAATACATCACAAACTAGTTCAAAAGGAAGCAATAGCATACCTGCAACTCGTTCCCAAACTGTACGATTATTGAGTAACGTATTAAAAACAAATGTGGTCGAAAAAAGCTGCTACTGAGAATAAATAGTTTCAGAAACCGTTATTGGTATTCGAAACTGCTATAGTTTCGTTTCGGCGAAAACCTGCTACTGCGCACCTCTATAACCAAGACTATTTTTTTAATAATTAGTTGGACTCTGGTATAGCCATTGGTCCAACAGCAAATAATAAAACAAGCTGTCGAAATAGAAGTCGCTCAGTAAAGTTAAAAAGGTGTCCCAGGTTGAGAGTCGGAATTAATTTAGAATATAAATAACGTCATTGTTTCTCAGGCTGTGTTGGCATCGTCCTATTGGAATCATAGTTGATCGAGGTTCATATCTTTTAATTGGTGCCAAAAAAACTCCAGTAGCATGTTCCGATACCTCTCTATGCCTACTTAAATACCGATACTTAGCAAAATGGCCATATGATCCGTCGAACCAAAAGCCGCACTAAACTGTAACCCATCTTCAAAGAGTTACAGTTTGGCATCCGTTTTAGGCTAAGGTTATAGTGGATGCGAGTTCTGACGAAATTCTGTTGTGACAAGTACCTACGTCCAAAATCCTCGTCAGAACAAAGTGGGTACACTGTGCGCGTTTTCTGATAGTCAGTACGTTTCTGCCTCCCAGCAAAATGGACGAACTTAACGAATTTATTTTCTTGAAAGTCCGTTGATGTTATTGATAGGTAGTGGGAAAATAGAGCATATTAACCACTATTTTCCACAAGAGACGATAAGGGAGAGTTCCAAATGTTATATCAAGATTTGTGGGACAACCCGCAAAAGTTTTTCGAGTATTTCAGAATGAGACCAACAACATTTGAATATATACTGAAGGGGATAGAAGAAAGAATCACAAAGTACTCCAATTTTCATGAATGTATTTCAGTCAGAACGCACGAAAAATCAAACTCGTTTGAACGCTCGAATAGTTCTGACATCGGCCGTGTTCTAACATGCCCTTCACTGCCAAAGTAAACACTCTCATTAGAAAACAGGCATTTGTTTGTTCGGACGAACTCGTCAGAACAAGATTTCGTCAGAATTCGCATCCACAGTAACCGTAGCCTTACATGAATCTTATGAGGATCCTCCAAGTCCCAATAAGACAATTTTGTATAGTGATGTCCGTCAAGGTGGAAATGGGCCTCGTCATAAAGATGATTTTTTTGCCAAAACGATGGTCCACTTCATAATGCCCTAAAATTCATACTGCGTTGCTCTTTTGTGTGACGTTCTATGTTAACTAATTGCAACTGTCATACCTATAAACAAATCAGTTGCCAACCATCAAACAAAAAAACTGGAGCGAAATTTAAATCCAGCGCTCAATCTGGGACACCCGTTAGTAAATGTTTGCTGAGTACAGAGTTGAATCCCTTGGAAGAACACGAGAAATACAGTCGCATACTTTTATTTAATTATCACTAACATTATTCACTAACATTTTGAAGTGTAATAAACTATCACTATTATACCACAAATCCCACAATGCACAATTTTTACAATAATCAAACAAAAACTTCTCGGGACCCCGCCAAAAAGTTCCAAGCAAGATTATTGACTACTGAGTACCAAAACATGCGAAGATTTATTTTTGATTATAGATATTAAAAATAAAAAATAGGCTTTAAACTCGGCGCCAAATAACTTGCGCGACCGAAAATGAAATTAATCGTGGTCCACAATGTTGTGGTAAACGAGAAGTATTGTTTGTGGTTGGGTGTTCCGTGTTTTTATTTGTATTTGTCATCCTAAACTATTATCATCATGCCAAAAGTAATTAAAAGTTATACCGGTCAATGATATTATTTTTTTATATAATATCATTGTATACCGGTAGTGACATTACCTTAAATGTGAAACGGTCGTTCACACGAATTGTATCGCATTATGCTTCACACGTTTCACATTTAAGATAATGTTCCTGGTGACACTTTTAACATAAAGCATATTTAACATTTTCACGGAGATTTGATTTAAATTTGTTAAAAACTTACAAAGTTGGTAGATTTTTAATGCAAGATAGCTATTAGATTTGAGTAAGACACTAAAAGTTAGTAGATGTGGCAACACTGATGCTTACCTAATCTTTGGGCGCATGCGCAGTGTACAAGTGCAAATGCGAATTTGTCAAATACAAATAGGTACCATATAAAATTTTACCCTTTATTCTCCTTTTTACCCTTTTGCTTTATTGCTATTAAATTATTAGTATTTAATTTCTAGTGAAGCAGTAGAAATGAGTACTTCAAGAGGAAATTCTTCTAGAACAAGACCGCAAAAGCATCAAAATAAAAGTGCATTCAAAAATGATGTACATGATAAAAGTAATAAAACAAAATTCTTGAATGCTTTGGAAATAACAGGAGTCTGCAAACGTTGTAAAAATATCATTGAATGGAAAATAAGATATAAAAAATATAAGCCTCTGACTTCTCCGAGAAAGTGTGTAGGTTGTGACCAAAAGGCGATAAAGTATGCTTACCATGTGTTGTGTAGTAATTGTACTTCGGTGAAAATGGTTTGTGCCAAATGTTGCAAGCCAGTTGAAGTGAGTCATTTCATTTTGTAATGTTACTTTTAAAAAATTGCTGGTGTTTTTGTCTTATTCAAACCCTATTTTCTCAGAATGAGCAAGAACAAGAAGAGTTAAATGAAAATATTGAAGATATACAAACTATACTTAAAAATCTCCCAGAAAGGAAACGTCGCACTGTGTTAAGGTAGTTTATCTCATTAAAACAAGCATGAATATTTTTATGACACTGTCTGGAAGTACCCATATTTTAGTACCATTGATGAACCAAAATTTTGCTTGATCTGAGGACATTATTAGCCCATATTATAATTCAATAACTACAATATGGGACTTTTTGGCGGGAACTCTAGAAGTGAAGTTGAATTTTCATTTGATTATTGTAAAAATTGTGTATTAGACATTTTGTGGTTTAATAATGATGTGCTTTTTTGTCCATGGTGTTTGTGATAATCAAATAAAATCATGGGCATACATATTTCATGTGCTTCCAAGGAGTCTTCTGTCCTCAGTAAAGCTATTATCGTTTTACTGAATTCAATTACACTTAGCCGGGACTGGACATCAAAATTTGAAATTGTTTATTATGAAGAAAACTTGATACTAGCAGAATATGCTAATTGCACCATTGCCTTATATGAAGAAAAAAGTACATTATGTACTAACCCAGGGATGGCATAATTCTAACAGTTTTTAACAAATTTAATAAAAACAAGTTTAAAAGAAAGTGTTCGAAACACTGTTTCTAACAAATAAAAACAAGTTAAAAACATTTTAAAAACCTCTGAGTTTTGTCTAGGTACAATCAATAACTTTACTTTGCAGTCCTCAATAACATTATGTATGGTATGTACATAATGTGGGAGCAAATGATGTGTAGCTTTATTATGTAGTGTAGGGTAGGTATTAGAAGTAAGGGAGGGTACTTGACCTATCTGCTCTCGTATTATGAGCTCTTATTTCTAGGCAATTTCTGCTGCCAGACCTTGTACTTTGATTTTTGCAATACCGACATAGTTAAATTTAATGTTAACTGGTTTTCATTGAATGCACTTTTAAACAAACCAGTCAACATTAGGCTTAGCTACATTCGTAATGAAAAATATCAAGGAACAAAACTGATTGGCATCGAAGCTGCTTTGAAATAAAAGCTCCATAAAAAATCAGAATTGGCAGGTAATGTAAGCATTTTTTTTTTTATTAAAAATAGACAAACTGTTCCTATATTGTATTTTTTTTCGACTGGGAGTATACAGCATTTAAGATCTAAGACTTTCTAGACTGTCTGCACTTGACCAGACTCAGATTAAGAATTAAATATATTTTGTTTTCAATTTATAGTAAACATCAAAGAATATTCCGAAAGCTAGTCACTGTCGCGGAAAATCAAAACACAGTAAGAGACTATTTCTGTTTCTATGGTTCCATGGCTATTATAAAAATAAAACTACAAAAGCTAATGGATATTTGTATTAAAAAGAATAAGAACGATTTTAAGTAAATTATGCGTGACGTTCACTCGAGCAGCACATGTATCAGAATCGGCCTTTAAAATGAAACCCCAACACAATGAAATAAGAGTCAATTTAGTTTAGTGCAGCGTGATTTCTGCCAGCATTTAAACAGGGAAGCTGCAATCAAAATTGAATGTAGAAATATATGCATAAGTGTGTTTTTCGACGTAAGGGCGGCGACCTTTATGCATTGCCGTGTTTCTTTAAGCTTGATTGATTTATTGGGTACCTGGATGGGAAGTAACAATGGAAATAAAAACTTAATTCTCAGAAAATAAGGTTCAATTCCACTGTTCTGTTTTGTTTCATAAACAGGTAAAGTAGGTATCAGTACTCCATACTTTCAAAAACCAATCAACGGCGCAATAGGGTATCGACCGACAGGTAGATTAGATTATAATGTAAGTAGGCAGTACTTGTTACCTACATAAACTTTGCTTGTAACTAACGTGGATATCGAACATTTCTAACATGTTTCAACATGTTACAAACTTGTTTGTTTTATTGAAATAAAAACATCTATTTTAAACAAAAAAACATGTCAGAAACAAAGAAAACTTTGTTTTGTTCGTAGTAAAAATAACTGGTTTTTTCCATCCCTTACTAAGACTGTGTGGACATGGGACATACAAAGTTACGACATAGGCTGTATGTACAATAAAACCATGAAAATAAGTCTCACCGATGTACCTGCGCAGTAGACACATTTTAGGAGCGCGGTAAACATCATTCCACCAATGGCAATGTGGAATATTTCGCGCGCTGAAATCTTGCGCCATTATTGGTCGATCGATTTCGCGGTAAATGGCGGCCGGTCGTGTCGTGCGTCGGGCGCCATCTTGTCCATCAGTCGACTCTCAGATTGCAGACTGAACCTACGTGTCTCGACGATAATTACACTTAGTGGCAAATAAAGTGGTTACTGATATTTATTATGACTTCTCTTAAAAGAGGGCGGCCTTTGAAGAGTCAAACGAGAGAAATTATTGTAAATGTTCACCGATTTATGGAAAAAGAAGCACAAGAAGTCAAGAATCAAGTTTTTAATAAAGACTATTTTCAGCAAATTATTAAACGGACATGCCAAGCGACTGGCATTTCTACAAAAACAGTGCCCCAAACTCCAATTCTACTAAAAGGCAGATGAAACAATGACTCACTAATAAAAATATAGATTATAATCCAGAATCATTAAAACCAGAATTGTATCAAATAATTAAAAGGTGCAAACACGAATACGTCCAGTATTCATTAGACACTATCACGGAATCACATGGCCACAAGGTTTTGAGAGTTCAGCCTTATCACCTCGATTTTAACCCAATAGAAAATATTTGGTCTCAAGTCAAAGGTCATATCAGCAAATTTAACGTTAATATGGATCTTACGGAATTAAGACGACTTTTAGAAGAAAAATTTTCGTCAATAACACCAGAAGATTGGCGCAAAGTTGTTGATCACGCCATAAAACGTGAAAACGAATTCATGACCTTGGAACAAGCACTTGACCACCACATGGATGGATTTATTATTAATACTAACGAATCGTCCTCTTCGTCGTCAATAGATTCAAAACCACCACATGGATGGATTTATTATTAATACTAACGAATCGTCCTCTTCGTCGTCAATAGATTCAAATGCCAGCAATACAAGCAGTGAAATAGATGGTCCACTAGATGGTCCAATAATCCACTGGAGGAACTTCCACTAGATTTTTTTTTCACAATTATTGTTTTTGTATTTAATTTTTCGTGTGTAATAAAAATAATATTTTTAGTGTAACATATGTTTTTTTTTAACTTTGAAGTTTAAAAGTTAGTTTTAATTTTTTTTATTTAATATAGACCCAATTAAGTTGTCCGACAGTGTACGAATCGTGTGAACGGGACAGAGCGGGATGCACGGCAAGTAATATTCTGCCATTATCGTTTGCAAATAAAGTTCAATGTAAATTGTTTACACGTTCGGCTATTGTCGGAATTCGGTCTGCACTTTTCTGCGTAAACGAATATTGTCGAAAGGACTTATTTTCGTGGTAATACAGTACTAAGCATTATCTACTAAGCTGGTACAGAATGAATGTACTCCATAAATACGACATATGTACTGCTTATTTCAACTAAAATTTCATATCATGCGAGGAGATATGGATAGGGGCCGGTGTTGGTTATTGATAATGGTTAGCATAGCTAGCGCAGGGTTCACTGTTTATTTAATATAAACTAAGAAGACATAATAGACAAAATATATTAGATATTTATTACAAGGCTAAAACATGTCTTTCGTAGTAAGAGAACAAACGACGATCAGTGAAAAATAATAACTGAATAACGTGTAGCCTAGTGATGTGACACAACAACAGTGATGTGCCCATCACCAGTCTTATGCGAGGGCTTGAGAAATACTCATTTCCAACAGCCGGACCTGAATTCAGCCCCAATCAGGGGCGCCGGTTTTTAGAAAACCCCCGTGGGTGCTCATGCTCATTGATGACTCCTTTAACCCCTAAAATGTCCAGCGCACACACGTGTATGCGTAGGGAAAAAGTGCTCGAAATGTCCTGGCCGGCCAGCTTGCCGCGCCGGTCGCTTGGCTTGCTTGTGCGCGCGCGCATCACAACTACATTTACTACTACACTAGGACACGCACACTCGCAAGCAAACGCGACCTAGACGTATTCTCGCGCAGCGGCTGAGGTAGTAGAGGTATCGCTTAAAGCAGATTCCTGATCAGTTTTGATGTCTATGGTCGTAACGATTTAACGGTCGCCGCTTTGAAATGTTCGGTCTCTTCAAGTTGGAGCACTTCCCCTTTTGGGATTTTTATCCTTTATACACTGGTGTTTATCACTCATATTTTTTATGTTTTCAACTTTAAAACAACGAAATAGTTTATGTATATTTATACAAAACAAATCAACGGAAAAAGCAAAACGACGCGTCTACACGGCGTGGCTTTCCGGTCACGCGGGATTACCACGCATCCCGAGGAACCGGAAAGTCCTTATGCGATAGGTAAAATCAGTATAAAAGCAACTTTTTTTCACTATAGGTCCAATTGTATATTATTTTTATGACCCTAAAGTATAGTTTAAGCAAAAGAAATGGATTTTTTCAAAATTCTAGAGTGGTGTTACAATAATTACAATTTAAAGTTAGTATTTTTTGGGTCACCATTATTCATTATTCACGTGCTAATAAATACGTCAATCAATCCCAGAGGTACTTTCGCAAACCGAAGGCCTCCCCTTGTAATCACAAGGCAGTTTTCATGCCATAATACACAACACAGGCCCCTGTATGGATATTACACATGCTCTAGGTTATTTTTTTATTTACTAATAAGCATGATTATTAAATGGTGACTGATGAAGAAAATAATTAAAATTTTATTTTACAGGCATATAAACAAACAAGATGGAGTAGTAACATCTGAAGTTATCTCTCATATTGAAGTTTCTTCGGCTATAGGTAAAATTGATTTGGAAAATGATTTTAACAATTCCTTTAGTGATGGATTTGATGATTCTGATAATGAAAGTGTAAAATGCAAATAAAATATATATTGTATCTTAGGTATTTTATTCATAATTAGTACAATGTGTTTTCAGTTCCAGTACTTCCTTCCATCGTCAAATACATAAAAGAATAAAATATATATTGTATCTTAGGTATTTTATTCATAATTAGTACAATGTGTTTTCAGTTCCAGTACTTCCTTCCATCGTCAAATACATAAAAGAATAAAATATATATTGTATCTTAGGTATTTTATTCATAATTAGTACAATGTGTTTTCAGTTCCAGTACTTCCTTCCATCGTCAAATACATAAAAGACTGGGCTCGACGCTACAACAGTCCCTCATCATCCCAACCCCCTAATAATTCCCAGACTACCTTATTCCCCCGATAAGAATGCCCCTCCGCGTTGTCCTTAACGACCACGGGAGCGGTGTTGACCGCTATCAATGCGATTTTACTCGCACACAGTACGCTTACACCGTCTCCGTCGCTGGAGACTAGGACGTCCCCCTCGCTACACTGTCAACACACCAGCTCTCAGCCAACACTTTTACTGGGTATCAGCACGTGCCTGGGCGCTTCTCAGCCACTCGCCCTAAGCCGAGGTCCATTCCTTCCGCCGGTGTACCCTTAGGCTTCTTAGACTCAACCAGGAGCAAAGTGTGCAGCTATTTGCTCCTGGTTGAGCGCCTTCTGCGTCGCCCTAAATTATACATGTCCGGTGACTCTTGAAATGTCATTAGGGCCATAAGAATTTAGTCATTGCGAAAAAGGGGTTTTTAATAAAAAAAAATACGAATTTTGATAATAAGAGTAATTTAATTATGTGCTATAAACTTTATTGTAGATAATAATATATTAATTGATGTAAACAAATCACATTTACAACATGATTCATTATCTTTATTTACAATTATTATACAACAAGTATGCATATAATATATATATTATTAGTATTATTACACGATAAATATTAAATACAAATATAACTTAAGTATTTAAAGCAATTTTTCTTAAAGGTACATTATTCTTCAACAAAACTGAAACTGTGTTAACGACGCAACATCTCAACTATTTTTCAAATGAGGCCAAGCTGCCGCAACTGGAAGAAAAAGTAATTTGTTTGATTTTTGTTTTTCTTAGCTGCTTTTCTTCTTGCAATAGGTAATTATAACGTCATACTCAATGGCTAGTAGTCCTGTGTGGTGAGTCTAAAGTACAAAGACGAACTCATCACCTAGACCCAAACAAACATTTGTCTTTAAACAAATTAATGTCCGACTGAGAATCGACCCCAGGACCTTTTACACAGCAGGCAAGAAAATTACTAACTGGGTTACTTGTCAAATAGCTAAGAATTTTATTCAAGCTACCGGGTACCACCATAGTTACAAATGAACAGGATAAATTTAGATTTGTAAAAGTACAACGATTTTCAAAATTGGCTGAGTAGTTTTCGAGTTTACATCTTAAATAAAACGTATTGTTTTTACAAAGTTAGAATAGATTATATTTATACTTACCAATCCTTGCCGTTCCTTTTCTTTCTGAAGCACTTGTTGGGTTTGTCTCTCGTCAAATTTAACTACTGCAGATAATACTTTAGCCAGAGTAATGGAATGTGTTCCCGATCCTGTAAGATATTCATAAAGAATATTTCGTAAGTATTCCAGTTCAGTATTCTCCGTCAAGGAATGTAGATGTCTTAAGCTCACTAGAGCTTCGTCTAATCTTCTTTCAAGTTTTTCATTATTCAGTCTTAACCTATCGTTGTTTTCTTGCATTTGCTGCATACTTCCATTTACTGATTTGTCTGTAAGTTCCAATTCTGACATTGTTTTTTCCAATTTATTCTTTGAATTTAATAAGTGGTCGTATTTCTCTTTCAGTAATATATACTCTTGATTATTTTCATGATTAGCGAAGTAAGCTGATTTAGGATAATTTTGTGATTGTAACTGATCCTTGAGTTCCAAGTTTTCCTCTATTAGCAATGTATTTTCTCTCATCAAATCAACACGTTTCTCTTTTTCTTTTTGAATTTCACTTTTTAGACCTGCCAAGTCAGAGGCATTATCAGCCTTATCTAGCGTATTTTCGCTTGTAGCAATCAATTCTCTTAATTTATCATTTAAAGTACTATTTTCTTTAGAAATTTTTGTAAGATATGTTTGGAGTCCTTCTATATCTGATTTGAGACGTCTATTTTCTTCTTGTAATATATCATGAGTATTTTTTAAAATGGTGTAGTTCTCTGAAATTTCATTAAACTTTTTTATACTTTCTTCCTCTTTCATACTTTCCTTTGATAATTTATTATTCATTTCTTTTTCAAATGCATGTTTGTTTTCAAGTAGGGAAGTAATATTATTTTGCAATGTCACATTTTCATCTTTTAGGTCCATTTCTAATTTAGAATAATTTTCTTTCAACAAATTGTATTCTTCATATACTAAATTCAATTCCTGCTGCCAATTGCCATCTGTTTGGGTATATGTTGTATTTAGTGGGGTTACGATTTTCCTTTCGTTTTCGCTTTCCAATTTTTGTAACATGGCAATCAGACGATTCTTCTCAACTTCTATTTCTGCGTGTGAGTTTCGAACATCGTTAATTTCAGCTTCAAGTTCTTTTACATTTTTAGCATTTTTTTCAGATTGCGTTTGAAATAAAATGTTTTCTTGTGAAATTGTTGTAATATTTTGTTCTAATTCAGATATGTAAAGCATTTTGCCATCAAAGTCTTTTACTGTACGGGTAAGTTTCTCGTTTTCTTTTACTAATGCATTGAATTTTTCCATTATTGCATTAAGTTCATTTGTAATTTTATCCTTTTCTGCTTTTAATAAAATATTAAAATATTCCAAATCATTATTTCTTTTAAGTATATTTTCTTTTTCATTTACTATAACTGTTAGCTTATCTGCGATAATTGAACGTTCTTCATCATTATGCTGAGTCTGAGTTTCCAAATGTTGACATTTATTTTCATATTTGTCTGCTTTCATTTCGAAACGTCGATTCTCGTCTTTTAAATAATTGAGTTCATTTAATACACCTTCATGATCTTTACTCATACTCTTCATGGTTTCATTTAGTAAGTTATTTTCTTTTTCAAGTGTTGCGACTTGACATCTCATGTCTTCATTTTTTATTTGCGAAGATTTTAGATCATGCAATGTTTTGTCACTCTTCTCTTTAATGTTGTTCATTTCCTTTTGCAAGTCATTATACTTCCTTTTTGTATCTTCATAGCCATCTTTCAAAGTATCAACATTCTCAACTTCAAATTTGATTAAAAATGTTTTAACAATTTCTTTAATTTTATCCACATCCTTATTATTGATTTCTCTAAGTGACTTTAGTTCTTCAGAAGTTACTTGAGTTATTGTTTGTAAATCCCTTGCTTTACTTGCTAGTGCCTGCATATTGCTTTTAATTATAACGGCATAAGATGCTTCAAGTTTCAATAGAGTGTTTTCTGATTTTAGTTCTAAGACACTAGCATGTAAGTCTGAATTTTCATTTTGTACTAACTCATGATTTGCTAAAAGTTTCTCAATTTCTGATTGTAATTTTACTAGTTCTTCACGTTCCTCTTGAATTTCCGATTCCAAATTATTGTATTTGATTTTCCATTTATCTATTTCTTCAAGCATTTCTTTTTTTTCCGCATTTTCTTCAGATTTGATTTCAATCGTGGTTTCTATATTCTTTTTAATATTTTGCAATTCATTTTCTAACTGACTAATGTGTGAACTTTTCTTTCCATTCTCGTCACATAGTTGAGAATTTCTATTTTCCAGATAAGCGTTTCTATCAATCATAGCCAACTTCTCAGCGGTTTCTTGTTTTACTTGCAACTGAAGGCATTTGTATTCTTCATCGGCCTTTGTTTTCAAATGTTCCAGAGATTGACATTTTTGTATAAGTTCTTTGATTTGAGAAGCCATTTCTGTAATTTTGGTTTTAGCGACGTTAAGTTCGTTAATGTTATTATTTAACTTAGATCGTTCATCTTCTAAAATAGATATGCTATTTTTATAATCATTTATAACAATATTGAGTGACTGTATTTCTTTTTTAGTAGAAGATAAATTTTCTTTTAACGATTTTATTTCAGCTTCTTTACTTTCTAGTTCTTTATGTATACTTAATTTATTTTCTGCAAGAGAAATGGCATACTCCTCCTCTCTTTTAGTAAATACGTCAATTTTTCCACATAATTGTATTATTTCTTCTCGAGATTTTTGTAAATCAACTTCAAGCGCTGAAGTTTCTTTTGTTTTGTTAAAATCATAAGCATTAATTTTGTTCTGTAATTCTTCATTAGCATCCTTTAATTCTTGAATTTTTTGTTTTGCTTCATTTAAATATGCAACAGTAGTCTTCAATTGCTCAATTTCCTTGTTTTTATTTTCTGAATCTTTCAGAAGTATTTGCAATTCTGTTGTAATCTGGGAATTTCTTTCTTTACACGTCTTTAATGATTCTTTGTACTTGGTTACTAATTGTTCTAGCTTCTCAATTTTGTTATTTAATGTGGTAATTTCAGGGGCTAATTCATCGGTAACCACTTTATTTTCATTATCTCCAGATAAATCTATCAACTGTGTGTCAGTTCTAGTTTCATTAAAAGTTTCTTCAGCATTTTCAACTTTGTCAACATTCTCAGCTTCTTTATCCCCTTGTAATAATTTTATTTTCGTATTCAATGTATCTATTTTCATGTTCCGTTCTTCAATATCCATACGAAGTGTTTTTTCTAAATGAGCCTGAAACAAATTCTAAATATGTAATAAAATAATATCTACATTGGCAAATTGCATGGACCACTGTTTAAACTGTTGCTGAATGGTTGCTTTGACGATAAGGCTGCCTGCCTGTTGCATTTTTTGTGTTACTTATTTGAATTGCCTTTTTGCAACATATATTGGTGTACTTCAATAAAGAGTTCATCTATCTATCTACTTTAAACGGTATTTATCTACTGTAGATTTAAATTAAATCACGTGTTGGCTGATAATGATAGATGTTATATTAAAAGATATTAAAAATAATTATATTCATATTTTTTTTAAATAAGTAAAGAATTAAATTTTAAGATATATGTTACGAATAATTTGGTAATTACTACTAATTACTAAATTTTGGTGATACTAAATTAATTTAGTCAATAATTAAATTGCGAGCCCTAGCACAGATCATAAGTCTATTTGGGCTGCTATTGGATTTGCACCGATATCTCTTTTCGGTCAAACTATCCCTTGGGCTAAGAAGACCTTGGAGTCATTCTAGACCATCGACTGACCTTCCAAGAACACATCATAACTGTCCGAAACTGAGCCCCCTTTGTATTCGGTCGCCTCAAACCTCTCATAGGCGGGAGAAGTAAAATGTCGCTTAGAAATAAGCAGACATTGTACCTTAGAAATAAGCTGACATTGTACAAAACTTGCATACGTCCCATAATGACATTAGCATTGCCTTTGTACACCCAGTCCCCTCCAACATCAAAATACACCAAACCCTCCAAAATGTGCGTAAGGCAGTGGCTGCCCCAACGTCGCAATGTCGACCTCCACAAGGACTTGGAATTTCCCACCTACGATGCTACTACGACAGAGTCCCTCACTATCTCTCAACCCCTTAGCAGTTAACAGCCCAACCTATGTCCCTGATAGGAATGACCCTCATTGTCGTGTCAATGTCGGCATGTCTTAGACAAAAAAATATTGCTGTCATGCAGTTCTTACACCACACTCGCAGGCTCACACTCATATACACCATGCCCGCTGGCAGAGACGAGGATGTCCCCCTCGCTACACCGTGAACACACTTTTACCGGGTATCGGTATATGTCTGGGCACTTCTCACCGACTCACGATCCCGCAGTACCTCCCAAAGCAATGCCCTAAGCCGAGGTCCATTCCTTCCACCAGGGGAGCCCTTAGGTTCATTGTTGCACACATTCTGCTCCTGGCTGAGCATCTTCCGCACTTGCCCTAAACCATACATGTGACTCTTGAAAGGCCATTAGGGTCATAAGAACTTAGCCATTGCAATAAAAAAAAAAAAACTAATTTTATAGTATATGTATAATAAAACGGTACCTTTGCACTTTGTTCTAATGTACATTGTTCTCTTAGTTCAGATATTCTTCTTAAAGCCTTATCTTGTGTTTCAACCAAAACACTCTGAAAAAAGGGAACAAGAATAGTTAGAAATCATATAGCATATTTGATACCCACATTCAAATAGAATGGAAATATATTTAAAAAGTTATACTGTACCCTAGCTTTAGCATTTTCTCTTTCTAAAAGTTTGTAATGTCGTGCAAGATCTGCATATTGTGTTCTGTACTTGGCATAGCGCTCCTGTGTACGTCGATAGGCAGCATACAGCTGCTCTTTAGTAACTCGATCAAGACTCACTGTGCCACTGGAAAATCCCCTCTCTTCAGCTTCACTTGCAGATATTTCCATGTCAGACTAAAATAACAAATTGAGACTTCAAACTACAATTTTTCAAGCATATACTCAATATGTATGACTATGTATAATATTTAACCAACCTGTAGGTGATACATGGATGGACTTTCATAGCTTGGTAGTCTAAAGGAAACATCACTGGCAAATGAACTGTTTGAGAGTCTTCTTTGTCGTTGTTGATTTTCCTAAAAAGCAAAATTTATATAAGTTTTACTATTGACTACAATTAAATAAGGAAATAAATCCATCTATGAAGAACTAGTAAGGGGTCATCCATAAATTACGTCACACGTTAAGGGGGAGGGAGGGGCTCAACAAAGTGTGACATCATGTGACGGGGGGGGGGGGGGGGGGGAGACAAGTCATGAACTTCGTCACATGTATAAATCTAAAGTATTAAAACTAAACTTCAACTCTCAACAAAAAACTTTAAACTATTACCAACTCTATCAATATTATTATAAGGTTGTTTTAATTTAATAATTTCTAAATTTGAAATTGCAAAATATGTGATGTCACACGGGGGGGGGGGGGGGTCCATATAAATGTGACCACCTGTGACAAGGACGGGGGGGGGGGGACTCCAAAATTTATGAAATTCGATTTAAAATTGCAAAATATGTGACGTCACACTGGGGGGGGGGGGGGGACATATAAATGTGACCACCTGTGACAAGGATGAGGGGGGGGGGGGGGGACTCCAAAAATTATGAAATTCGTGTGACGTAATTTATGGATGGCCCCTAAGCAATGGGTGTATGATTATTTGTAAATTAGTAATACTCTTAATTAACACTATTGGTTTTTATCTCAACGAACACCTACCCAGGCAAGAACTAATTTATATTTTTATAATCAACTATCGAAGCCTTTTTTGTATGAGGTTATATTGAATATAATAATTAGGGTAAAAGTGATAACAATAATCTTACAATAATGTGATTGATTGTATGATCCGTTGATTCTGTTGTTTCCAAAGAAGGCTGTACAAGTGATACATCTTGGAAAGTATTCTGCTGGTTGTTTAATGACCGTGGTTTGTTTTGATGGCCAAGGTGATAATCTAAAAACAACCGTGGCAGCAATATAAAACATGTTTTTAATAAAATATCTAATAAACTGACCTGATGAGTTGTCATTTCTATAACCTTACCATTGTCTCCAATAGAAAACAGGTCACTGTTAGTAATGTCAGATATGCTACTTGATGCTGATGTGACAGCAGCCTGCGACAAACAAATGATATATCTATTTTTATTATATAGCGATACTACCGTTTACATATATGAAAGTCTATACTAAAACTGTTATCTATCACCAGTAGTAGATACTCTGCATGCTAGTATAGCAAAATTATATTTCAGTTTTCGGCGAGTATAATGAGTAGCAGACTCCTCGCTCGGAATATTTCATCAATGAGTCGCATAAGGTGAATTACCTATAAATTTACGACATCTGTTGTACTCATATCATACTGAAGTATTAATTTGTATACAACCTACCTGAGCAGCTTGAGCAAATTGCTGTATTCTCTGTGGCGATGATTTTACTTCTTCTGCTAATTTATCTTTTAGTTTCTTAAACATTTTCGTACGTATGTAATTATTTCCAAATTATATTCCAAAATTATTTCTTCATTGGTACGAATCCTATGACGGGAGACATTGACAAGTTAGCTTTCTTTATGTTTCTTAGAATTTATTTGGACACTGGCATAACTATTGGTCTACGCAGCAAATAATAAAATAGAATTGACTTATTGTCCGTCCTGTCGAAGTAGCAGTCGCTCAATAAAGTTGTAGTAGCTTTACTGAGGACAAAGTTTGACTCCTTGGAAGAACACGAAAAATCACGCTTTTCTTTAATTATCACAAACATTATGCACTATAACAATATGCACTTTGTCGTTTACTAAACTATACTAAACTACCACAAATTCTACAATACAGTAAAATCCCGAAGTTACGCGATATGTGAGACTGACGAAAGCCACGTATGACAGAAGAGAACTCTTTGCAAGCACACGAAAAACGCAGTTCCACGCTTATAATTTATTATCACGAACACCAAGCACGAAAAACACTAGTAAGTTTAATAAATTATCACTGTTAAACCGCAAAACGCCTAATACACAATTTTTACAATAAACAAACAAAACTCAACTTCATGTTTCAAGTTCCTGCAAAAATTCCGACACAGAGTTGGCAACACTGATTTCATGATTTGTTTGACGTTTGTTTGACAAATAATAGGAATTTCTGTCGTGGACTACCCATTCTTCATTGCTTTTTAGCGTTTTTAATAATTTTAATTTGCTTTTATATCAGAAGATAAACAAATAACTGGTGAGTTTATATAGGTAAGTATATAATTGTCAAGTTATTGTTACTAACGGAGTCAAATTGGACGAGGAGTATAAGAAACTTGTGATAAAAATTAATGCAGCTTTTTTTCGATGCGGCACTTGAACGACTAAAAACTCTATTAACCATAAGTATCACTTTCAGTTCAATACCATACGTAAATATTTTAACCCCTAAGTTATCAAATAATGGTTGCTTAAAATTCCTTTAGATGCTATAGAATTATTAGTATGTATGTATGAATGTAGGGCTGCCACCATCGGAATATCCTAAACCCGCCGATTTAAAATATTGAGTTTTTTTCTGGTGCAAACATTGGTTGGTGAATACACCTGTTAGTTAGATAGTAATTTTTTGATTTAAAATAAGTAGATTATATTGTTTTTAGTTATATATAGTGGTGGTGGGTATTAAATTTGTGTAATATTTATTGAATAGTAAGTTTTTACTGTATTAAATATGTCTCCGGATCCAAAACCTCCCGATCATCCCAATGTCCCTAATGAACCAAAGTGGTAGACAATTCCAACATGGATTTTTCTGGCTGTGGGTCTCACAACAAATCAATATATCAAATAGTACCCCTGAAGATTGTATTTTTGGGAGAAAACGCCCTGTAGAGCAATCTGAGATTGCAGTAAAAGATCAGTCTCTAAAGCTTCGGTTCTGCTGGTGTACATGCATGCCAGTTTTGAACAATGATCATAGATAATAAGATAGAATTTAAGAGAATAATGACAAGGGACCATACATTGTTCATGTTTCGTGGAAGGAGGAGGAACCGTACTGCGGCCAATTAAGTTTGTTTGCACTTCACGCTCCGCTCGACTCTTGTGCATACGCCCGCCTCATCTGCGCTTCCTTTTGTGTGTCGGTATTTTGTGCAAAGATCAAAGTGGCGAGTGCGTTCGCGCCCTCTACATGCTCCCCTACTTCAGTGTTCAGAGTGAGATTACAGTATGAAATCGGAATATCACAAGCCAGTAAAATTTTGAAATTCTTTTGATGGTTCGCAAAGTAGCTCTTAAAATACTTCACATAGGGATGACCTCTAATATAATAAAACAAAATTAAAATTACCACCTTAGGTATCTACTTCATTTTAAATATTCAAATTTATTTAATGATAATCTACAACTACTTGATTTCTTTACTTAGAAAAATAAGTTTTTATGAAAATATACATTTCTTAGGTACTTACACAGTTCTATTTTGTGTACAGTAAGCATCCACCATCTCCCTTTTCTTCCAAGGTTTACAAATCTTTTTTGTACAATAAGTACGTACATAATTATAATGAGCAACTGCACAAAGCTGTTGCAGCAGCGATTTCTTGCAAATCAACCTCCATCTATGAAGTTTTGGCAGCAACTGAGCTAGCCGAGCATGTGGAGGGGTCCCGCTCGCCTCAGAATCACTCGCCGAGCGCCTCGTACGAGCGTGAAGTACGACCATTATGATCAATGAATTCAAGGAGATAATGAAAGATGGAGTGAGGAGAGTTGGTGGCAATAGGATGTCAATGGAATTTTCCTCTGTGGTAGGAGCAAACAAATTCCTAGAAAGTCTCATTTTAGATATGTGTAAATATATTGCAAAAATACCCACATTCAATGTTACAAGAATGGGCTTCGTCAGGGGAGTTGATACTGACCTTTCAAGGGAGGAGTTTGCAGAGTCTGTGACACTCCCCGTTGGTTGTGGTATCATCCTTAAAGCTCATAGGATAAACAGGAAGAGAATTGTAGAAGGAATTGCCAACTGGGTTCCTACACAATCCATTGCAGTAATGTTTAGAGGCCAATCATTGCCGAACCATATATATTCTTACTGTGCACAACAGAACAATGAGTGCGTCAGCAAATGAGAGTGTAGTGTCCATTGTGTGTAAATAGAGTCAGTGCACATAGTATGTATATACTGGCATCACGTATCTCGAGAGGGAAAGAGTTGTCCAAATGGAGTTGCGCAAAGGGTACGGCGTAACGGCAAACTCCCGAGCATGCGCAGTAGAAGCGTATGAGATCCTTCCCTCTGAGATTGTGCGATGTTAGGTGCATACCCTATTTACTATGTTAAGGTGCTACATGCTATGATTTATTGTTCTATGTTGTAAACTATTGTAAATTGTTTCCCTTGTTTATCTGTGTTTTTATTATGTTTAATGAATGTGTTTTTTTTAGCTCTGCATATTTGTGTTTGGGTGTCTGGGTTATAAGTTGGGTTGCTAAAGATAGTGTAGAGAAATAAAAGCTAGGTAGCTTTTATTTCTTGCTATGTGCTATGTTTTATTTGATAAGAGATGGATACATAAACAGTATACTATACTTCTCTTCCTGTAGAAGTGTACCAGTATCCCACAATACAATGTCTAGATTGTAGATTTGGACATATAAAGGCACAATGTTGATTAAAGCCCCGATGCTTTATATGTTCACAACCTCATACTGGAGATTCATGGAAGATAGAAGAAATTTCTGCTACCTGTTTGTATTGTGTGGGGAAACCAGCACCAGCAAGGATTACCCTGAACTGACCAGACAGAAGAATATCAAAGTGGTGATGTCTTAGAGGAGAGTATCTCCTATTTCGATGCCGAATCGCGTTTCCCTCGTGTTGTAGATCTTTTGCTGAAGTCTCTAGAGCAGTGTTCTCCCCAATATCTTCTCTAAGAGGTTCTCAGCCAGCTCCTGCTCTTTTCCCTTCACCTCTTATCTCCTACAAGAAAACTGTTTCTGTTCCCTGTTGTCCTAGGGCTCCTAGTCAAACAGGCTATGACAAATGGGCCCATCAATCTATAATTGGAGATACTCGATCTCATCCCTCTGATGGTTGTGCTTTAATTCAATCCCTACAGTCCCAATCCTCAATCACATCTAATGATAATCTCATTGACCTTTTATTAGCTGCTATTATCTACATAATTAGTAAATTTGATGACAGCCGGTAGGCTGTAGTTCGTGTTGGACGGTAGTTACTCCATTGACAATAGTTCAATGGAACATAAAGAGCCTGAGACATAAAAAGCATGAGTATACACCTCCACCATGCTGCTTAGCCCCATGGCTATTACACTCACAATAATTAGTACTAATGTTTACTAGAGTGATCTTGATGTTTAAAATCATGCTTCTCATTGCTCGACGTCACAGCTGTGTCGCCCGGAGATTTGTGGATTAAACCCGTAGAGGTGGCACCCCTATATTTAATTATGGTGTTTGATTATGGTCTGTACAAATTCTAAGGGCAAATAGTACACTCAATTTTATTGATAAACATACCCCCATGTGTGGGTCATAAACCAACCCCCTCTGAATGATAACCACTTTTATTTTTAATTCAGCGTATTATAAGTGTGCGAGTTCAAACTCCAATATCTTTGGAACTTGAAGCGTTAACGACATAAAAAATGACATTTAATAGACAAAGGTGTAATCTATTAACTATGTAACTCAAACGCACATATTCGTTGGTGTAACATTTTGAAAAAAAATGATAAAGCCGAATTTAATACTAAAATTAACATATTTTCTTCTGTTTTTCGAATTATTGTAAAAACAAGATTGTTAAGGTATTTATTTCATGCAGTCATTTACAGTGCTTACACCGAGCGCCGCTGGCCACGCTTCCAAAGAGCCTGCGCCGCCAAAGACCCTGCGCCCGTGTTCGCGCGCCTACTAGAGGGCGCCAGGGTATTGATTGCACCCGGGCGCTACATGGGCTAGAGCCGGCGCTGGTTATTTAACAGTTTTTGAATTATTCTAAAAAAATACACCAAAGTTTAAACTATGTTTACTACTTTAAGATTTATTGTTGCTTGAACACAGCCTCTGTGTGCCTCCAAAACGGTTGTAGCAACTTTTATAAATCTTTATTTACTACTAGCAGTATTGGTTGCCTTAAAATGATTTCCGCGGAAATTTATAATTGTTCGAAATAAAAATTATCCCCTAAATTGGCCCAGGACAAAAATTATCATTGTACTAATTTTCATCCATCCATCCATCCCGCTTTTATGTGAGCTTTGATATTGTACATGCGACCTTGGCAATTATTCCCATGGGAACTCTAACAATAGATTTGGATAAAAAGTAACCTAAAAATTAAGCCAGTACATAAACAATAGCTATGCCAAGTTTAATTAAAATCCATCCAGTGGTTTTAGCGTGATGCGCGGACAGACAGACTGATATACATAGAGATAGACACACAGGCATAAAATTCAAAAATTTTGTTTCCCCCATTGAATCATTTATAGTGTTAACTGCAATTTTTTTCAAAAATCTGCTATGTTACGATTTTATTATTTGCATTACAATGTAAATAAAAAGTTAGTTTCCATTACTCACTTTATATTTTTCTCTTTTTTTACCCTTTCCAATAATAATAAGAAAATGTTTAATAAAAACTATCTTTGCGCTTGCATAGGCCCTATGTTCAACCAACAATAACTCATAAATTATTAGTCATAAGGCCTAAACTTTGATGTCGTTTTTGGTATGGTTAAATAACTGTTGAATGAGTGAATAAAACAAGTTCCTGGGTCTTGTTTTTGCAGTAAAAGAAAATAATAAAAAATGTGTTAATTTTACCCATGTATTTTACCCATTAGAAATAATGGATTACGACGATAATTTTCTCGACTATCCTGGAGATTTCGACGACGATGATGGCTGGAATGAACCACCACGGGAAGATTTTAGCCCACCTAGGAAAAGGCCATTTCATGGAAATATGAGGTAAATATCTAAATTGATATAACTAATGATATAACGAATATTGGCATTGATATGAATATTGGCAGTTTCGAACATCCGGAACTGGACTTTTTCGCAGATGGTTTGCTAACTTTCAAGAACAAAGGGAAACACGCTCTGAGTACAGAGCGTCATAATTAGGTCACCTTTGTTTTGTTCTCACTCATTTTACTTTCTTTTCTATCTTTTTTATTTACTTTTAATCATTATCTTATTTACAATTAAATTTATTGCTAAAATGTCATGTTGTCCTCACATTATTGAGATGTCAGTTAGTAAATTGTGCTTTGATATGTTGATATCTTGCTTTGTGATGCAAAATAAATAAATAAATTTGTATTCGTATTCACGAATATTCGTGTGTTGAATATTGAATATTCGAATGTGCATTCGTATTCACAAAAAATAATGCGGATATATTGGGAAATTATTAAATAATCATATGTATGCAACAACATTTTCGGATTAAAGTACATTTAAATAGAAAAAAATATTCAAGAAAACACAATCAGTTTTATAACATTTTTATTAAGTTGCATAAAAATGTATTAAGTGCAGTTATGAGTTCGTTTATTATTATCTTACAAATGAAAACGTTATCATTATTTATCTTTAAAGAAATAAGGTGGCAGACGTGCAGACAGATCGAGAGGATATGATACCTTATGCTACTATTTCTCTATGAGAAGCGATGATTTTCCTCATTCCTGTCCCAGTTTTTTCTTTTTAGTTGAAAAAAAAGTGTTGTTGGCGTCAAAACACTATTTACTTCCTTAAATATAAAATATTTTCCAACAATTTATTTGTTCTAGAGTATGCTTATGTATGCACTCAGACTGGTTCTTTCGTTGTTCATTCTGCTTCACAGGGAACATTTGTGGTTAACGTGCATTTTCCTCTATAACTCAACTTCCTTGTGTCATATATAATATAAAGAAGACACAATCATCAGTTTTCCGTCTGGAAACCAGATCAAAATCCTTTCAGTAGTTTTCCTTAGTATGCCTAACTTATGTTATACACCAACTTATATCCTAATAGGTAAGTAAAAGACACACTAGGGAATATTTTAATATCAAACTTATAAACTAGTAGAGAAACTATGTTAAATAATACAACAAATATCAACTTATCTACTAGGTGAGGAACTATACATGTCTATATGAGTACCCTAACCTTATTTACATTCCATCGTTAACACATATTTCATATTTCAAATGCTAGTGCATTCTACAACGTGTGGGATTACGATATGAATAGTTTATAAAACTTAAAGCTTCTTTATCTAATTAGAAAACACTTAATGTCCTGTAGTGGACCTCACAATTAGATAGGTATTTAGGTAATTCAAATTTAAACTTTTTTATCATTGTATTTTAGAGAAAATCGCTATGGTAACGCTTATGGTAATTACCAAGGCGGCTATGGCCCAGGAGGAGGGTTTGGACCTCCAGTTTTTTTTGGTAACCGTGGACGATCAAGACTATTCTCTGGACCACCTGGACCTGGGCCGTTTCCGATGGGTCGGGGCTTTGGACCTGGCGGACCAAAGAAGCGAGCAATTCAACATAGGTCTATCAAGTATTTGCAACGTAAGTACCTGTGTTATAGTAACTTATTCCACATGTCCACAACTCCATTACTGATAATGTTAAGGCTTGCTCTTGTATTGGTCAGTGTTTTCTCTAAAGCGCGCGCTGCGAGCGGGAAGACTTGGTCATTGATATGAGGTCAGCCAAGACTGGACGGTAAAGAGATTTGTATGTTGTATGTGTTGGTGGTGAGGGCCAATGTGGGGTGTAGAGGCAGAATTTCGGAAAATAAAACGCCGTTCTGATACATAAGAACCGCAGGAGTGCGGGGGGAAGCGGCAGTCGGCAGCGAGCTTACTTTTACTTTACTTAAACTTGTTACATGATATATCTGGGCTTTTGTACAACTCGAACTGGCATAGAGATTTTTTTTTTTTTTTTTTTTTTTTTATGTTAGGAGAGACAATCAGGAAAAATCCTGCATGGGACACCTGGTACCATCTAGTCTGGCTGGGCCAGCCTAGGTGGTACCAGGTAGTGTTGGACTCCTACCGACTAAAAAACCTGATTGTCTCAACATCGTGTTTTTTGACTAATTCTTGTGGCCGTGCGGCCTTTTAAGAGTCACCGGTCGCGTTGATGTACGGCGAGCGCAGAAGGCGCTCAGCCAGGAGAAAAGTGCGAAATGGAGAAAAGAAAAATGCGTTGCAACAGCCTAAGGGCTCCCCCGCCGGTAAACCGGCGGAAGGAACGAACCTCGGCTTAGGGCGTTGCATTGGGGGATACCGCGGGATCGCGTGTCGGCGGGAAGCGCCCAGGCATGTGTCAATGCCTAGTGAAGGTGTTGGCTGAGGGCCAGTGTGTTTTCGGTGTAACGATGGGGACGTCCACGTCTCCGCCGGCGGGGACGGTGTCTGTGTGCTGTGTTTGACTTTAGGGGGACGCCTTGAAGAGGCCAAGGGCGCTAAGTACGGACTCGTACTTGATTATAAGGTCCAGACGGGCCAAAGGGTTACCGTCGGTGGTCCTTAGGGCTTGGGCCAGGTCTTTGATTTCCTGGGGGTTTATGACTCCCAGGAAGTTTCTGATTAGGGCCAGATCCTCCATTATACCAGGACTAGCCTGGCTTTGGGAGGAGGTGGCCTTAGGGGCGGGATTGGGGGCCGGCGCAGTTGTGGCTGGAGTGGTCCTCCGCCACGATTGCGGCTCGGGGGCGGCTGGGGTGATCCTGCGCCAAGATTGCGGCGCAGGTTTGGGTGGAAGCGAGGGGAAGCTCGCGGGTGTGAGCACTGCGGCTGGGGTGGGTTGTGCAGAAGGCACGGGTACTGGTGCTTTCACTTGCACCGACATGAGGGGGGCCAGTAGCGCCTGTGTAGGAGAGCGCTTGGCGGGGGGTGGGGGCATAGCGGGGGCCCTCCTGGTGCACCTTCGCGGCGCTTTGGGGCATCCGCGATAATTCGCAGGATGCCCCAGTTGTCCGCAGAGGATACAGCCAGGGGGGTCCTCGGCGCCCTTGGGACGGGTGCAGCTGCTGGTGCCGTGGTTGCCCAGGCACTTTACGCAGCGGGGTCGCGCGTAACAGTTACGAGCTGCGTGGCCATAATGTTGGCAATTGTGGCATTGCCCGATGCCGCCACGCCTATGGGGGGCCTCAAAGGAGAGGCCGGAGAGCCCGCAGATAGTGCGGGCGTCGAAGATTTTCTTCCCCTCGGAGGTGAGGGGAAGGACAACCAATACTAGGTTGAAAGGGGTTCTATCGCGCCCCTTGTAGAGACGGTGCACTTCCAGCACCGGGAGATCGAGGGATTTGAGATCCTCGAGGATCTCGTCTTCTCCCAATTGGGGAGGGAGGCCACGGACCACAACGCGGAGACGACGCTCCTCTTCCGTGGCGTACGTGTGAAAGTCGATTTTTTCCTTTCGGAGAAATGAGGTGAGGGATCTAAAGTCCCTTGAAGAGGGGACTTGGACTTTGATGGCCACCGGGGAGTTGGTAGCCTTTGTGAAGGAGATCTTTTGTGTCTCCATAGTGGCGCGGATGTGTCCCCAACGGGCCTTGTCTTAAATGAATGGCATAGAGAGGCCAGAGCCTCACTCATTTATAGGAGCTTGCTGCCCTTGCGGTCCCCCCCGTTTCCTGAGGAATTTTATTGCTATTCGCTCATCCATATTTTACATAAGTTCTAGGTCACAAATGATATATAAATGGGTTAGTTCCCCTTTTGCACTGAGAGTCTTAACTATTTTCGATGGTGGTACAGGAACTAATAGCCTTCTTAGCTAAACTTAACTTTTGTTCCTCTCCTCCCTCGCCGAGTAGCGAGGGGGCATGGGAGGAGTGCGGTGGGGGGCTCGACCTCGAGCGCCGGTGGCGCTACTGCCTGTACTTCTCCATGAAATAACTTTTCAAGTAACTGATAGCGACGACGATAGTGGTAGTTCACGTGATTCTAATTTAGGATAATGTAAAATACTCAATGAAACATATTTTAACGACAATGGCATTTTTATATTTCCGTATTCCCTATTCTATCACATCACCGAAAGTATTGTCATTATCTGTTTTAAAAGTACTGAATGCTCCTGCTACGATTGTCTATAGTTACATTACCAATTACTTAATCTGACATATGTCAAATCTTTCGACGGCGTAACTATAAATATTTTTGTCTGTTTTTATTTAAATTAATGATGATTAAATGTCAAACATTTTATATGTACATTTTCAGCCGACTACAAAACCGTTTACATATAAAACATTTCTAGTTTATAATATTTCAATTACATTACAGGTTGTGGTGTAGAGTGGGAGCATTTGCGGAACCTGCCTAATGATTTGCTGGACATGATTACTCCAGAGTTTTGTGGCCTGTGTTCTACCGAATTTGAATCATTTACTGTGTGTAAGTAGATGTTTCTTTGCCGGGGTTGATGCATTATCGAAAATTCTCTTTTTTTAAATATAAATTACACAATTTGATCTGATTAATGATTTTTAATTGTTCTTTCAAAATACACTGCAATTATGCTGTGCATGAATAAGAGGTATATTATTTGTCTATGGTTTTATATTAGGGCTTTACCTATGATATTGTCGTTGTTCATAGTGGCCACTTTGAACTTAGTTATCTTGCGTTTGGCTTGGAATTCCAAATTCAACTTAATTACAATTTAAAGCTATGACATTCTGTTCCAAAATCAGTTATTAATTTGTTTTTCCATCAAACGACTTTTTGCTGAGATATCGTTATGTTTGCCACCATGAAAAAGTAAAAAATTTCCGTTATTTTCGAATATGAGTTCCGTCGTGGCTGCAACGCTGCATAGACGGCACGCAATATCAACGATGTGTACGGACCAAACACCACAAACGAACGTACGATGCGTTTTTAGTTTTATCGTTTCCGTTCTGGAAATTTCGACCTCAAGAACATGTCCCATGGCGATCGGAGACTAAAGTCCATAATGGCGAATTGAAAGCAACAGTGGAAACAAATTAATCACAAACCACTTCTGAGTTAGTAGCAGCCTTCGGCTTAAGTGACAAAACGATATTGATTTATTTGTTTCAAATCGGGAAAGTGAAGAAGCTCAGAAAGTGGGTACCTACTGTATGAGCTTAATGATACTTAGCTCCTAATCTAATCAACTCAAATTAATCAAATTATTCAGTTCTAGGCCCTAGTTATAAGTGTCTTGGGGTACTGATCGGTATAGGTCAATGACTTCTATGTATTCTACGAGACAAGCAGTCACGGCTCGGGTTGTTCCGGTTGAGTTGCCGAGGGCGGGGGGGGGGGGGGGGGGGGAGATTTAATGTAGTAATGAACTAAACGCTCACGCGACACCCTACAATTTTTGCCTATTTCCGTTTCGTCTCTAATAGGAAACTATTTAATATTTTTTGATCTCGGATCTTTGCTCATTTGTGGTGAAGTGATATATTGCAATGTGAATTTAACCTATACCTACATAATAATAGAGTAGGTATAAGTAAAATACTAATGTAATATAGTTTCACCTATTACAATGCATATATACACACTGTTGTTTTTATATATACATGCCTAACAAATGATAGTTAAGAGTAACTAAGTAAGTAAGTACTCGTATATACGTACTTATGAAATGCTTTGCCCTCGGAAGACTTCTTTGTCCTTTGAGAATATCTTTTGCAATATCGAAGTATGCAATTCGACATTTTCATAAATATACTGTTTCCATTAACCAATACGTAAACAAAAAAAACACCATCAACTGTTCTCTGTCCACTGTTATTTTCTCGATGACAGATCGGTTTAGTGGTGTCAGAATTGCTTCATACTGATTACCCATTCGATTATCGATACAATTCTAGTACAATTTGTAGTCGCTTTTATAGATTCAATTTATTAAAAATATATATCTTAAATAATTGATTTATTAATTGCAAGAATGTATTTAATACGAAATCAATTTAATAAATATATTATTAGATAAACAATAAAATCATAAGTAATAAAATCATAACAAAACGCTGTTTTTTATTCTAGAAACACTGACAATGGCGAATAATAAATGACTATGACACATTACTTTATTTGTTTTAATGCAAATTTGCAATATTTGTACCTACCTAATATTTTTTCTTCTATATATACTTTAGAACTATTATTTCCGATTTATTTTATATTATAGCTTATAGTCTGTGGCATGACTCAGAGATCGTCACTATTTCTTCGCCCTCAACAATAAAGTATGACATTGTTTTGTCAAGAAATTCGAAATTTGATAGCCTCACAAACGTCAAATAGAAAATAACATTGTAGACGGAGTATATCTGCAAACATTTATTTTCTACCTATTTCCATTGTTAGGAAGTTGTCTCCTCATCTGTATGTGTGTTTCTTATATTATATGTCAATGTGATTGTTGGTAGTCGCTCTCGCTATTCGCTCTTACATAATTAAAGTAAAGAGTAAGACAGAAAGACATACCGTCGTTCGGGGTGACTATGTGCCTGGCAGGTGAAAATGTGCAATGAAGCCTCTGGCTTATACTTCGATCCATTTCTGCTTCAACTGTGATTAACTTCATATTTTTATGCATTCAGTCCATTTTTTATTGGTTTTGGCCTTTTTTGCAACTTTTGTTAATACTTACTGGCAACACTAAATGTCAATAAGTTGGACAGAAGTGTTGAGGTATTAAGTAGAGTTTTTGTAATTACGTGTAAACTTTCTGTTGTGCAACAAAAACTATAGCAGGTGTCGTCATTAAGGTATGTTTGGCTAATAGTACTATTAATTGATAACTAAATGCGTTAATACCAATTCAAAATCTTTTTATTTGGAGATAAAAATTGTAAAGGTTAAAATAAATTGAAACTTTACAGGTGAAAATGTGCCACCACCCAAATAACAGTGTTGCCAAACCCCTTTGCTGGAATTCTACTGTAATGCAAAAAATTGCTTCTTTCAGCGCTTATATAATGCCGCGGGATTATAAGAGGCCTCCTGGCCGTAGGTCGTATAAAAATTATAAAGAAGAAACTCTGCAACAAGTTTTAGCAGAGATTAAATCTGGGCGTATTTCAGTGCGTGCTGCAGCCGAAAAGTATGGAATACACCGAAATACTTTGTCATCTAAATTGAAGGGCAAAGCGCCTCGGAAACCTGGAGGACAACCTGTATTTAGTGAAGAAGAAGAACTTGGCTTTATTTCACACATCACTGCATTGTCTTCTTTCGGATTTCCCATCACACCACTGGAACTGCGTGTCATTGCAAAAACATATTTAGATAAACAGGGGAGGAAAGTAAAGGCTTTTGCAAACAATTCTCCTGGAAAAGAGTGGGTACATTCATTTTTGAAACGTCACAAGTCCCTCCTGTCACACAGAGTGGCTAGAAATATTACGCATGGCCGCGCAGAAATCAACGAAGAAGTTGTGAACGACTTTTTTGATCATTTCGAAAAAGAAACTGCGAACGTTTCTGATACAAACATCTGGAACTACGAACTGTTTAGTAGACGATCCTGGTGCAGTAAAAGTTTTGGTGAGGCGGGGTACCAAATACCCCGAGATAATAAAAAACTCCTCAAAGGCGGCAACATCAATTATGTTGTGTGGTAGCGCTGCATGTGAAAAGGCGCCTGTCTACGTAGTGTATAAAGCAGAGAATATGTGGTCGAGCTTTTTACATGATAGAAATTTGATCAAAAATGTCAATAAATTAAAAACATTTTTGGATTTTATGCTACGTTTATTTACCTACACCTTTTTAGATCTTCATTGTACATAGTTACACCATTCTGAACACTAAAGATACGGGAATTGCCATAAAAACAGTAAAAAAATTAAAGGCCTCTTGGTTAGAAAATTTCTGACACTCATATTTGAATTTTTTTTCATGGCAACACCTTTTTTTTTAATTTTTACATAGCCCATAGTGTATCATTTTAATATCCAGATAAGGGACATTATGCCATTCCTAATGTTTCAAGAGATATGAAGGGAATTGCAAAGTGGCACATTTTCTCCCCGACCTTACAGGTGAGAATGTGCCACCAAAATTATTATTTTTCTCAGTATTTATGATAGATAAGGTATTTTTATCTTATTGATCTTTCAACTAAATAGTTGTTGAACATGGGTGTATTTTTTTTATTGACGAAATAGCTTAAGTTTTTTTGTCAAGACCGGAAAACCTCAAAAAGTAGCACATAGTCACCCCGAACTACGGTACTAAGATGGCTGACGAATGACTTTAATTTTGCGACAAAATAATATATTTTGCTTTTGTAATAAAATACAAAATAAATGAGTTAATTACCTACATAAAATGAACTTCAAATCACTTAAAAACATTGCACATGTAAATAATAACAACGTTATATCTCCCATATTAAACTAAACATTGACATGTATTTTGTCGATAGCAGCGTTTAATGTCAATTTGTTGTATTAGAAAACAGCATTTCTTCTCTCGTTTACACGCAGATCCAATAAAGGAGTAGTGGACAATTGACCGTGACGTAATGACCAGTTTTTTAATACTGCTTGTCTAGTAGAATACATAACCGTCATTGATATAAGTGGACCCTTTGTTGACTATACATACACATATTGGTTATTCTTAAATTACGCAAAATCAATTTTAATTAATTCCAACTCCCGTACACTTATCGTCATTCACTTTTCGTTATCGGAAACATAGATACACAGGTGTGTCAGATATATTCCAGAAAATGGAAACCATGAAATACAGGATTTTGTATTGTTTTTTACAAATTTACTATAGGACTAATGTTTTTTTTTTAGAAATGAAGTCAATGTTGTATCCTTAATGTTCAAACATATATTCCCAAACTTATTTGGCGTACCGCCCACTTTCAGAAATTCAGTACTTTGACTGCGTTATTTACGTGAATGAAGTGAATGGAAAGGGTAAAAATGTGGATTCAAAGTTTCCATTGCCCACTTGTAACGCTTTCAGGGAGGCAGTACCTCCCCCGGTAGGAACCACAAGTTTAATATGTATTTAAAAATAAATGCTTCGATAGCAGTATCGAATTTATCGAACACTCTTTTTTTCTAATGTTATGTATGAATTATGATAATTAATATAACCATGTCTTTGGCTTGTTAGCAGGGTTTTTTCATTTAGTTTTTTTATTTATTGCAGCCCGTATTCATTATAGTTCGAAAAACCATCTCAAAAATCAGAAAAAGTGGATTACTAAATCGAACGAGTTATCGGGCGGCACAACAGGCAAAGAGGTAATAATTTGACAATGTAATGTTTCATTAGGTGTTTTGTCGACCATCTTTGTTCGCATAATTACATCAAAGGTAAGCAGATTTTACGTTCTTTAAACCACTGAATTGATACAGTCATTGAACTCTATTCTCTTTCTCGTGGACCCAAGTCTAGGAGAGAGAGGTTGTGGGAATCTTTATTGGAATAGGTTGGAGAGAGGTATATAGCCCACCGAATTATATACGTAAGTGTCCTGCCGCCGCTTAGGCAATTTGTTGCCCTCTGAGCGACGAGGCCGCAGAGAGCTGCAAATACACTGCCTAACTTTGTATTAGTCCAACCACTGAACCTAGAATTTTATCAAAGACCTTTCATTATATTCCGTGTACATTGCTTGTTCATAAAGAAAATCACTCCATTCGATATCTGACTCTTTTTAGATAATCGTAATATAATTAAATACTATAAAGTATATACTTACTATAAAGAGCGGTGATAGCTTATAGTCCAATTTGTAATCCCATGGAATTCGAACATTTGTTATTTTATGACATTCCAGTTGTCTTAAACCTTTTTTGTCTGGTTCTTTTGTTAATTATGTATAGTTTTGGATTATTTGGTTTAAAAAATATTTTATCGGGTTTGATAAGCAAAATGCAAAAAATATATAGGTACCTACTTACATCTATTTTTTTTTATATGTGTTCTCTATGAGTGAATGAGTTATAAAATGTGAATATCAATTACAAAATAAGCAATGTACATTAAATATGTTTAAAGATCTTTGCCAGTGTAATAGCGGCCGTATATCAAAGATTAGTTCATTGGATAAATATCAATTTAATCATCGCATAATATTTTTGTCACTTTCTAACTTATTATGTTTTAATTGTTAGAAATGGACAAGAGATTTTAGGCAATCCTTAAATTTAAGTTTTTATAAGTTTATCATTTGACTGATGATTGTCTTCCATCGAAACAGTAACGGTTAAATGTGTAAACTTGAAATCTAGAATTGGGAATTCTAGTTTTCTTCAGTAATTCAAATTGTAGCTACTCACTTGCGTTGTCGTCAACGTCCATGCAATAAATATGTATCGTTGTTGATGACAAAAAGCAAGTGAGAAATTATGTGAACACTGTCGCCAAAATAGAAACTTACATTGTAACAAATTATCATCCCATTGCAACCTTACACGTTGCACGGGTACAACCTTTTGTTACTGTGTGCCACATTATTTCCCAGTAAGGAAGTAAGTAACTATTTCGTTAACGTCCTTTATCATGGACAATTTGACTATATTACTTTTGTTAATGTTTTTTTCCCACAGACGCAATCTGCTCTAGTCAACATCTATATGAAATGTTCTTTAATTGACTCTTTTCTATTTGTGATTTTTATTGAACTGTTGGACAATTGTTATTCATTTATATTTCAATTCCACTAGCAATACTGCGAAAACTATACGTCACTTATCTGTAAAATTCAAAATTATAAGTTTATAGCCCATATTTTCAAAATTAGCTGTTGTAAAATTATTGTATATGCAGTGAAGTTCTTGCTATAATTTGTGACTGAAGTTCAAGAAATCTATTTTTTCATAGTTATTGTAACGAAATAAGCGACTCAACGTATTTTTCCGTGCACCCGACATCACGTTGGTATCGACAAATAATATTGTTGGTTCGTCAGCACTTCGTCAACGCTTCTCAAGCTTTTTTTTATTTACTAATCACAACAATGGAAAAAACAAACAAATGTCGTTGTTGCAAAGATATGCAAAGAGGAAACTAGGAAATGACCAACGTGAAACGTGGCGTTGCATGGACTGCAAATTGTCTGGCAAAAACCTGCTTGTGTCGCCTAGTATAGCATTTCAAGAAACAGATATCCATTCAGAAATTCGCAAAATACACTGGATCCTTCATTTATTAGCGGGCATTTCCGGACCAGGTTAAGAACCTTGGAGAAGGGGTTAGCGATCTCAAGTCATCAGCTCGCTTTAAATGACATTTCCGATAGCTTGCGATCATTGGAGAACAGACTAAAGATTGTCGACTCTTTAGTCTGATATTGTGCGACTTGATGCAACAGTAAGTACACTACAGAATGAATCTAGTGATCACGAACAATGATCCTGAAGATCAAATATAGAAGTCTTAGGGATACCGCAAAATAGATGAATAGTAGAAAACATGCCTATTTTTTTTCAGAATGGCTAAATTCTTGTGGCCCTAATGGCCTTTCAAGAGTCACCGGACATGTATGGTTTAGGGCGAACGCAGAAGGCGCTCAACCAGGAGCAAAGAGTGTGTGCAGCAGAGAGCCTAAGGGCTCCCCTATCGGTAGAAGGAACGGACCTCTGCTTAGGACGTTGCTTTGGGAGAGTACCGTGGTATCGCAAATCGCTGAGAAGCTCCCAGGTACGTGCGGATACCTGGTAAAGGTGTTGGCTGAAGGCCGGTGTGTTCACGGTGTAGCGAGGGTAACGTCGTCTTATCCGCCGACGGGAGCGATGTATATGTGTAGCCTGTGAGTGTAATGTAAAAACCGCATTGGCAGCAGTAATTGAGTCGTCAGGGTCGTCTAGGACGTGTTGAGGACAACGACGACGATGGTAATGGGTAGGGTCATTCCTATCGGGGACATAGCTTAGGCTGTCAACTACTAGGGTGTTGGGATGGTGAGGAACTCTGTCGTAGTAGCGTCGGGCGGAGTCTTTCACCTATTTGACGATGGAGGGAAGTTCCAAGTCCTTATGGAGATCGACATTGCGAGAGTACCATGGGGCAGCCACGGCCTTACGCACGAATCTATTTTGGAGGGTTTGGAGTATTTTAATGTTGGAGGGGGCTGCGTGTGTAAAGACAACGTTAGCGAAGATTATTATGGGATGTACGCAGGTTCTATACAATGTCAGCTTAGTTCTAAGCGACATTTTAATTCTCCCGTATATGAGAGAGTTGAGACGACCAAAAGCGGCTCGGTTTCGGACAGTTTTATGTGTTCTCGGAAGGTCAGCCGATGGTGTAGGGTGACTCCAAGATATTTGATCTTCCTAGCCCAAGGGATAGTTTAACTGAAAAGGGATATCGAGAGTGGCGAAAGACGAGGCCTAGAGCTACGAGTGCTGCCCTTGGGAAAAGGGAAGCACATGGCTGCACTTTTCTCCGGGTTGACCTCAATCCTCCACCTCACAAAACACTAGCCTAGGGTGGTGACTGCGCGTTGAAGGCGTAGAGAGACCCGCCGTAGGTTCCTATCTGAGGCGTAGAGGGCAGTGTCATCCGCAAAGAGGGCAAGCTCTATTCCCGGGGAGTGGGGGATGTCATTAGTGTAGAGAGAAATAGAGCGTGGGTGTTAGAACGGAACCCCGAGGGACTCCAGATCTGATTGGGCGAGAACTGGACAGAGTGTCTTCAACTCTGTAGCGAAGGGTGCGATTGGTAAGGTAGTCTCGAATGATGAGAATGAGACTTTGAGGCACCTCCAGTTGGTACAGTTTATAGATTAAACCACTGTGCCAAACCTTATCAAAGACCTTCCTACGTCGAAGAAGACAGCTAGTGTCTTGAAGGGTCTCTTTTGGTTGAGATCTTTGAGGATGTGCTCCGTTAATCGGTGTACCTGTTGGATACGAGAGTGATTGGCTCTAAAGCCGAACTGTTTATCGATGAGTAGGCCTTTTGAGTTGATGTGACTCAGTAGTCGAGAAAGGAGCAATATTTCGTAGATTTTAGCCATTGTATTCAATAGGCTAATTGGTCTATAACTCCCTAGTCTATAACTATAACTCATCTATAACTAAAGGGTTTACCAATAAGGGTGGGTCGATGTTGAAATGGAATAAAACAAGCTGTGTGTATTAACGAAATTCTTTTTTATTTGAAAGGCCCACGTATGCAATTATGTATGGAATATGACATCGTTCAAAGGTCCGCCGCGGCTTCTCACGGTGGCACGGATCAGAGAGGTCCAATTTTCAATGACTCTGCCGCATAGATCCGGCTGAATTTGACAGATGGCCTGGGTTATGTTGACTTTGAAGGCATCGGTCGATTGTGGTTTATTGGCATAGACCTGCGACTTTCTGAAATCACAAGATTGTTGGAAACAAAAATATTCGGAATGTCAAATCGTAAAAACAATTACTTTGATTTCACTATAAGTTCACTTTACATAATCATAAAAAACAAATGCATAATGTAAAATTCGGAAAATAACGAGCACAACGCACACAATATCAGCCAGAATAACCATGCACGGCGTAATGGATACAGTATAAATGGAATAAATGATTAAGTTACGCAATTGGAACCTCAAATTAACAACATAAATGCAATATAAAAAAACATAAACCAGTGTGATAAGAATTGTGAAACAATAAACGCACGGGGATTTGATGATTTGTCTAAAACAGAACACTAATGACGTGTGTCGTTTTAAAAGTAAAGTTTTTCCATTCGACGAACATTGCACAGTGTATGTGCCAAAAAAGGATTTAAATATGATACAAATGATCAAGTCTTTGTTCTCAATAATGTCTGAACGAGTAACATTCCTGAACACTGAACTGAACCTGCTTCCGAGCAAAAAGAGGTCTTTATTGAGATATTATTTAGTTAGCGACATATGAAACGGGAACTATTTCCCCACCATAGGTTAAATTAAATATGTAAGCTTTTTTTAGAACAAAATTCAAGTTAGCAAATGCAAGGGCCAATTTTTGAAAAAAAAACGAATTTGAAGTTTTGGATTAAATATAGATTGGTTTAGGTAATTTAGTGTTACCGCTTGTTTATAGTGTTGCCGAATAGAAAGAAATTCAACGAATACTTAGGCATCGATGTTTCGATATTAAAATAATAATAATAAAAAAAAGTCCTCTATAATTTAGACACATCGACATTTGGACCTTTTTTACTAAATTTTGTTTAAGACTTGGTGGTGAATAAACGAATAAACCGAAAGGTGAAGTCCCCACCTTCTATTGTTGTTTTTTCTTAACATAAAACATCTCTAACATAAACACATTTTACGCCAATTTGATTCTTAAAATATCTTTAAATTAAAATGTTTTGCATTATTTAAAATATAGATAGGATAACGTTGTAATGAACAAACTTATTTATATTTTGAGGTTATATTTACATACGTACACTGTAGCAAAAAGGCAAAAAGGAGCACAAATTAGTTATTGTGGAACATTTTTTTTTGTTCGTGGCAACACTAAGAAAAGTGTTAAACTCACATAAACATTAGCCCCCGTGGCTACGTTTTGTGTTATATTGACCATTTTTCTTTGGTTATTTAGTAATATTACAGTTTAATTAATTCATCATGAAAACTATTCATGTTGGTGCTTGTGCAATAGTATTAGGTAGTCGGATAAGTTCGCGGCCTTTTTTATAGTGAAAATAATAATCTTATTTTGTATTACATAAATATTTATTGAACGGAATATTATCCATTTAATTCCTTTCGCCATTTTTCTTGCTGAGCCACTGAGCCTATAAAATTTTTGGGGTTCCTGAGCTAAAAACTGATTTAATAAATGGTTTATACAAGCTTCATTCTCTTGAATGTAAATGGAGTACATTTAGAGAATTTTGTAAAGAGCGGAGCAAATGATAATCCGAAAGTGCTATCTATGTCTGGACTGGTTTCAATTTTACTAATTTCTCACAGTAGACTTCAGAATTAAGGTTCGTTTATAGGTCGATTCACATCTACAGGCAGCGCACGTGGCAGATACGTACCAGCACAGACACGAAAAATATTATTGCATATATTATGTCTGAGCGTGTTCACATCTAGCGTACGTAAACGAGGACACGTTACGTTTACGTACGCTAGATGTGCAGATATGGGCCGGCGCCGGCAGACATACTCAGCGAGAATGTTTTGTCTGTGCCGGCGCGTGTCTGTACTTGTCTATAGATCTATTATCAGACTATTTTTTAAATAAAAAATATTTATATCTTTTCTATATTACTTAGAGTTTAGAGCAATCTGAATAAATGCTTCAAATATATTTTTATGCACCTTCTAATCATATATAACAAATCACATTGTATTATTGCAAGAAACTAAAGTTACCTCCCTGAACTCCTAAAAAACCGCTAGAACTGGAATAAATATTAGTTAATAGCAGAATTGGTTACTACGCCGTATACGTGTTAAACCACGGTGGCTACCTCATTTTTTGTATTCTTTTTGTCGCACTGTGAACGACGTTTAACGTTTTATTTTCATTTAATTGTATTTTAACATTTATATTTCGTCACACTATCAATACTAATATGTAACACAGCAGTTCTGCCATCAAAATCGGACAATAGTAGAATGCAAGGTGGACAATACCGCAGAGTAATAAATACTTGAGTTATAGAGGCCGGCTGAATCGATTCAGTCAGTCAAAGAATTGAAATATGTACTTATACGAGGGCCACACTGAAAGTTTCCGGAATGAATAACAAAAGATTAGAATGGCCAAAAATGTATTAATTTATTGTTTCTCAAAATATTCTCTGTGATAGTCAATACACTTCTTCATACGAATAAACCAATTTCCATAACATTTATTCCACTTCTCCGTGGTGACCTCGGAAACAGGCTCTTCTGGCGATGAAAATCGTTGACCGCGTAATTGGTTCTTAATTTTTGGAAAGAAGAATAGGTCGCAAGGTGCCAAGTCGGGACTGTATCTCTATACAGTCCCATACTCTAATGGCTCATCAGTTCTACGTTTTTCGCCTTTAAAAAGACGTGTCTGTTTGGCCGTGTGAGAGCTTGCATTGTCATGGTGCAAGATTATGCGGCGTTGACGGTTGTTTTTACAGAGTTCATCAATAACTTCCGGCAAGCAAATGGTCGTGTATCAGCATTCACGGTACGATGATTCTCCAAAGCAACATTAGCTACGTGTTCAATTTTTCTAAAAAAAGAAGCGATCATCTGCTTCGCGCCAGTTTGCACACGTACCACTTTGGTGAGGTTCGGCTCATCTTAAAAGACTCAAATGGTCGATTGCTGCTTTGTTTCGGCGTCGTAGCTGTAAATCCATGTTTCGTCACCTGTTACTATGTTCCACACCAAATTTGACGGCCCTTCGTTGAATCTGCTAAGCATGGCATTGCACCCAATGACACGTTCCGTTTTTTGAGCCTCAGTCAAATTGTGTGGGATCCACCCCGAGCACAGCTTTCGCACAGTCAAATGTTTGTCTAAGATTGATTGTATCTGATCGATATACTGATACGATATGATGCCCGAATCTCATGGTAGGTCACATGTCTATCTGTTTCGATGGTATGGCGCACAGCATCGATCTTTTTGTTGTTGACAGCGGTGGACGGGCGACCTTCACGAAATTTGTCACTGAGATTGACACGACCGCGCTTGAATTCTGCAAACCCGCTATAAATTGTCGTCTTGCTTGGTGCTTCATCGCCAAAAGCAGTTTGAAGCCGAGCGAGGCTCTGCTGAGTATGTTAAATTACACTTAAAATCGTAGAAAATAACACAGCGAAAATTTTCACGAGTCAAATCCATCGTAATGCAGACAAGCAATTTTTAAAATGAGGCAACAATGAGAAAACAAATGACTGTTAGATGAAATAAATTTTATTCTACAGCCAAAGAGTTCCATTTTCAAAATAGATATTGTAAATTACTCTTTAAATAGGTATTGTATATGTAAGTGGCCAGTTCCGGAAATTTTCAGTGTCACCTATGTAAAAATGTAAAATCACTACAATCTTCATTTTTCGTCACAAATTGCAGAATGTTTCTGAAAATAAAGTCCATATTTTTCATGTATAAATTATTTTGGTTCATGTGACTTCATGTTGGCCAAAAATAGGCATTCCCATTTTGTAGCAATCTAATGGACGAGATGGAATGGAAGTATTTTCTTTCTTCTGTTTTTTTTTTTTAATAATCTTGTAGTTTTCTAACACAAATTTCTTATTTTCCTTCTACAAAACATTTCTTTCGACGATATGACCAAGTGACAAGAATACTTTTACTTATAATCTAGAAAATTATAGCTTGGCTACCAAGAACTTGAATTATAAAATGTTACAACCATATTTAACACAAACGCATGGTCCATTCCATCTTAAGTAAATTTCAATATTGTTTTTTTCTCAACTTTGCATAAATGTGAATATCTTGTAAACTAGATGTCGACACTTGGTCCCCCTTTACTTTTACTTCTTTACAATTTTCTTTAGAATAATGTAAGATTATTTAAACATTTTGCAGAATTTTAAAATGGTTACTAGTTTAAACTTGGTGTTTTATAACGTCGATGCGCTAGCCAAACCCGATATTTGCATTTTTTATTTTCCGTTTTTTTCACCATTTTCCGCCAGTTCATAGAGCCTCATCTAGTAGATTTTTTTTAGTAAATGCATTTACAAATTCATGTCCGGTGACTCTTGAAAGGCCATTAGGTCCACAAGAATTTAGCCATTCGAAAAAAAATAAAAAGCAACGTTATAAACTGTCCGCCATACAAAATTTGTAGTTGATGCGGGTTTATAAACTGGCGGCAAATTGTATATAAAACGGAAAATAAAAAATGTCGATATCAGGTTTGGCTAGCGCAACGACGATAATATAAATGAATTTATTTTGTCAACGGATAACTTTTTAGATCCCTTTGAAATCTCGCGATTTGTACTGTGAGCTGTGTGATGTGCACATCACCTCCAAGCCTCATGCTGAGTCCCACTACGCGGGAAAAGCACACCGCTCGTGAGTATTATCACTAATGTACAATATGGAAATGCGACAAGAATTAAGTAATATTGCAACCTTTTAGGGATTTCGAAGAAGTTACCAAACTGCAGCTGTTTCATAACGAATTGAAATAAAATTTGGCAGAAAAATAGTTCGGTCTATATTTTATACATATCTTGTCGCATATTTCACCATCTACTTTTATTTGATATTGTTATCTATTTTCTCCTTACCATCCAAATATTGCCTGGAAGAGATCGCTTTGACGATAAGGCTGTCTGTTGTACTTTTCGTATTATTTAAATTGTCTGTTTGCAGCATTATTATTATGTTGGTGTATAATAAAGAGTTTATCTATCTGGGTTTAGTTCCTAGATGAGCCAAATCGGTTCAGTACGTTTAGTTTCAAAATTACGACGGCATAAACTTTTCAAATAGAAACTAAAAAAAAATTAACGTCCATAGGAACAAACAATATGTCATTGGTTAGGGCTCATAAAGGTTTAGGACAACTTGTTTAAACATGCGGAAAATATTTATTTACATGCTTATTTCGAACTGCTTGAATATGGTATTGTCTACCATCAACCTATGTCTCTCCACTACTGGATATAGGTCTCTCCCAAGGCTCGCCACCGCACACGATCCACGGCTTTTCTCATCCACCACCATCGGCGAATTTTTTTAAGCCGTCGGTTCACGTGACCGGTGGGCGTGCCTCATTGGCGAAATTACTCCTCTAAAGACTGCAGTGAAATGTGGCTATTGATGTGTTTCAGGAGTGTGAGATAGGGCAGAACTTATTTCTTATCCTTTCCCATCACATCGAGTAGGGAGTATAATGTGGATGGGAATATAGTATGAGATGAGAAACTTCCCGTACCTTATTCCTTTATCCCATTATACATACTCTACTCTCCCTTTCATTCCATCACAAGTAGGGAAGAATGGGGAATGTAAGGGGACGAGGAAAACTCTTCATCCCATTATACTCCATTCCTCTTAATTGTTTTTCCAAATCTACCTTTGAAACTCCAAAGTGATTAAACTCAGTCATTTGTTCCCCCATAGTTTAATAGTAACACTGGATTAAGATTTATGGTTACTAACATATATTATGGACATTGTCTGAAATTAAATTTAAAAAAAGGCAGTCGAAGATGAGTTAGTTATTCTTGATTCTTGATGCCTTGATTTATATCCACTTACCACCACTTAACTTTATCAGCACGTAAAGTGTCTGTTCGTTTGTCACCTTATTTGTATAAAAAAACCTTTCCAAAAACTTTTTATCTTTGTTTCACAGTATCGTCGAGGGTCGCAAGAATCCGAAAAATCCATTCTTGCTGCAAAATGGCATGCAGCCTCGCGTGTAAGTTCGCCTTCTTTACCTTTTAATAAAATTTTAACATTAACTGTCCATTTAACTGTCTACAATTAAATGGTTTGCATTAACGTTTCAATTGCACTCTCCAAATAATATTTAATTGCAATTGAATTTTTAATCAATTGATTAAATAAATAAAAGAATAATTAATTTAATGCTCTCTATGTGGCACACACCTAACCACTTAAATGAACATATAAAAATCACTGATTTGGACTTATTTTTCGATAGTTTATACTCCATTAGACCCATATTTATTACCTGTTTTTGCTCCTCAAACATTATCTTCCAAATAATTTATTTTTGTTATTGTTTGCCGATTTGTTATTTCTCTCGATTGCCGATAGTTTTTGATGGATGACCACCACAAACTACAGTAATATGTTCAACCCTTAGACCTGCCAACGTTACGCTTAAGCGACGTGCGCGCCGTATTTGCAGGAACTCTTTCCGGCTTGCGCCATCTTGACTTCCTACAAATTTCTTACATCTCTCTCTCTATTTAATACTCCTTTCTGGAGCGTGCACGACATATAAATGTAAGTTGGTTTCCTAGCAGTTATAACAGTCGTCTCTTTCGGGGCCAGGAGTGAGCGAATCCTAGCAGCCGTGTGGAGTTCGTCTCCGACGCTACTAATCCGTACTATAGATATACATAGATACACAACGCAAGTTAGTGAAATTGTATGGTATCCAAGCGTGTTACGTCACGAGTAAATTTTAGTGATAGGATGATGAACATCTATCGACACTGTTCACCTCTTTTGACGATTTTTTGCAATTATAGCGCAATTAGGCATTTTTGTGTTTTGTAACAACAACTTGATAGCGATAGTTGATAGCTTGATAGTCGGAACAGCTGAACGAGCAGCGCGAGAAATAGGAGCTTAACGCCGACTTCGGGTTCGCAGCGACGGACAGCTTCCGTTATTTATCCTATATTATATCTGTCTATATCTGTGTTCTGCACAGTAAATTGGCCTCGCTTTCGGTCGTACCCCGTCTTCTAACACTCACACGTGCAGCTTACAGTACTGCAGCACGTGGTCCCTAAGCGGCTGCTCAACATATCTACTGCTGCTCAACCAGCACCTTTATTTAGTATCTACTGCTGGACATGGACCTCCTCATGCAATTTATAATGAGGGAAGCATGGTCTGAAAACGTCACACTGGCCAAGCGGGTTGGCGGTTCCCACTATTTTAGAAGTGATGTAGTTCTTGAGGGCTTGTGGCAGCCGCTATGATGGTAAAATGAACATATTGCTATTGATAGGGATCAACTTATTCGCCGCGAAAAGCGCCATCTGAAGACGGTCTTGGAGAGTGAGCTAGTCGCCGAGGAGCCCAAGGAGCAGCAACTTCCGAAGCTTGTACAGCCTGAGCTGTACTGCGATATTTGTAAGGTATTGTAAATGCACGGCCATTTTTTTTTCAATAATACAGCTAATGGTGAACAATATTTCAGGTGATCTTTATTTCTATCCTCAAGGACACTAGCTAACGAGCGTCTAGTCTAACACGTTCTAAAAATTAGGTTTGATTGGTTAACCAGTCAAGCTCTTAACTGATAAAGTCCATTCCAGAGCGTAACCCTCCACAATGTTTATGAGGGTCGGTAATAATTCACAACGCCAACCAAGTATGGATTGATGGATCTATGCGTTTCCGGTGCGGATTGGTGAATTTATTTAAAAGTTTACTCTAGATTTAAATCTAAATGTTGAGATATTTCATTGATTTGGCTTTGTTTTCAGCCAATTTTACTGGAACGGACTATAGATAAATGTTTTATGTCAAAGAAAAATTAAAAATAAATATTTCTATACTATAATTCTATAGGAATTTATACTATAGGAATTTAAAAAATACTATAATTCCTCAGAATTATTTAGTATGAAAAATTTTGAATCCAAAATTTGATATTCTATTACCTACTGACCCTTAAAAATTGTACAAATTGTCTTTATTTCCAGACTAGCGTGACGTGCTCCGAGCAGATGACTAGTCACTTGAATGGGAAGCGTCATCTCAGCAAAGAGAAGCAGCACATTTTGAACGTGATGAAGGGCGAGACTGGTGAGTTCAGTGTAGAAAGTTATTCATATACTTACTACACTTTATTGTACACTTACATGAAAAGATATTTATAAAATGATGTACAACAGTTTAGTTTGTCTCATTCGAAGGATTCTTCCAGCAAACTCGACGACAATAATCAGCACTGTGTTAGGTAGTGTGATTTTGGAATTTGCGGTAAGAAAAATAAATATGGACATTTAATTTTTCCGGAAATAATATTCTCGCGTGTCATTTAAACTAAGATTAGCCCCAATTAATTTCGAAATAGTTTTTCTTTTAATCGTTAAGTTTTCTTGGCATGGAAGAGTTAAGAAAAGTATTTTAATTTTCTAAAATAATCTACAATACATATCACATGTTTGACTCATGTCTTGAACCTCGTAGCTGATCAAATTCGTTTTCAGTACACAGATGTGGATATATTAGTATCTAATGTTAGAAAATATTTCTGAAAGCGCCAAACAATATAGTTCCAGCTCCAGTAATTACGCCTCCAGATCCAGTAATTACTAGATGGGGGAACTTGGCCGGAGGTAGCATTCTATTATGCTAAACATTTTGATGTAATAAAATCCCTACTTTCTTTGTTAAATAGCCTTGTCAATAAGAAAAGCTAAAGATATTATAAATAGTGAAAGCATAAAGGACATTTATGAACTTGATGTACATTTATGAAAATTCAATGCTTCTACGCAGAAAACAAATTTATCGTTAACTGAAACATTTCAAATATTCGATGAGGTGAGGGTTTTGAGGCTAATTTTGAGTTAGACGTACAAATAAACTTAGAACATGTTATGAACAGAAATCTCGACTTCGACAAATATCGGAAAATATAGGCCATGGTACAGAAAATGCTGTACAGGATTACAAGTTGTATATTACAAGTTTGCTCCCCTCGTCTCAGCAGACGCTGAGTGAAGTCAGGCATTGTCATGAAGAAGAAGTGGATATGAGTGGTTGACCAAACTTGGTTGCTTTGTTATCAGCTTTTCCATCATTGTCTGCAGCTCCTTACAGTACACATCTGCATCGTTTGCCCGGCTCACAAAAAACTGTAGTGGACAATACGGGCACAGGACCACCAAATTGATACCAGTAGCTTTTTCTTAGTTATCTTGCGTTTTGAACATTTTTGGGATGCTACTCCTGGATGCAACCACTGATACGAACGTTTGCGATTATCTTACTCATCACAAGATTCAAGAAAATTCAAATAAAAAGTAAAATAAAAATGAAAGAAAAGATATAGCAAAATTTATTTAAAATTTACTTGCAGCTGCAGATGAAGAAGAAAACGGCGAAAAAGACGAGGATGACGATGCTGAAGCTGAGGGCGAGGAAGGACCAGGTAAGGACATGTGAAAAATATATAATAAGGATAATACTTTTTTTTTAATTCGTAAAATACCAGAATGGATAAGAATCAATATGACATCATTCACGCCGCGAAAACTGCTCATTATACTCATAGTAAAAGTATATTTATGCTAATACTAAATTATACGATAAATTATCAGACGACATACAACATTTGAAACTGTCACTATTCAAAAAGAAATTATTTGAAATGCTTGTTTGTAACTAAATCTTATAATATATATGAATTTGTAAAATAGTAAACTGACTAAATTTTATGAAATTGTTTTATATTATATTTAGATTGTAATAGTTTTTTTTGAAATGATGCTAATTAATATATCTTTAAATAAGACATTATAATATTGTACGCCTGCACGGCAAGTAGTAAGATTATGCTTGTTGTATCTATACTTTCTCAACACCTGTTCAAACATATAAATGATTTGATATCATTATATGTTCAAAGACGTTCAAAGTTGTTTAATTGCTATAAATGATTTGACTTTGAAAGTACTATGTGTTCATGCCTATGTATGTCTCTCCACTGCTGGTTCTTTAGTTCTTTGGCGTATCTCTTAATTTAGTATCTTATTCTCCTAACAAACCAAACTTGAAAATATGAAAAAAGGGATACATATATGAAAAAAGTTGCTTAGCGAGCTATGGAGAGCTAAGGAACTTTTTTCGTATGTACACTAGTTATTATTTTTGTGTTCAGAAACAGCAGAGGAAGCAGAAACGGTGAATGAAGAGGATTGGGAGAATGGCGACGGGAACTGGGATGATCCCGCCAATAAGGACACCAATTAAATCCAATAAGGACTCCAATTAAATCCTCGTGTTGAAACTATTCACGTATGTATACAAAAGTAGGTATAGATAAACAAGGTAAGTCCTCGCTGCGCGGTTGCAGGGGGGCCGGGGCGGCATCATGCAGGGATTGCGCGGAGACCGGGCGGCAGGACACCTGCTCGCTCCTGCTCCAGGATTCACTTATCTTGTTTGTCTATATCTTGTTTATTTGTTTGTTTGTAGATGTTGTATTGTGGTATGATTGTTGTTAGGGTTCTTAGGGATATGATATTTTGGATCCGGATACGGATATATTGTATACTCTTTTATCAGTCTCGGTTACAGATACGGATATGCTTTCGGTTGCGGATATGTTTTTAATTTAGGATTTTGCAAGGTCGGCGGCGCGCCCTGGTGGTGCAGGTGTCCATGGGCGGCGGTAACACTTACCATCACGTGGGACCGCTTGCTCGTCCGCCCACTCTTCAATAAAAAAAAGATAACAACAAGAACATGTCAAAACTCGTCTCCTATAAATTCTGCAACGAATAAAATTATTTGTTTACATCCAAACCTTTTATTTAGGATTCGCTTTCAAATAGTTTTTTAATTCAGATGTCTGATAGTTTCTATTACGGCTACGGAGCTCCATAACATTGCTGATTGTAACATACAACTTTTTTGAAGAATAGTTTTAATTAAAATGATTATTGTTACAGTACACTTGTCTTGTTGGCCATCTTCGAATATATATATATATATATATATTCATAGATAGCAGATAATATAATATTATTCATAGATAACCAGGTGGTAAGCGGGTACTGTCGCTCTGCGACATCCCCGAAATATGCCAACATCAGTTCAAAATGACAAACGCTGGCACGGCCCGAATGCGCTGCCTAGATTTAGGAACAGATTTAGAGAAAGGATTAGGAAAATGAGGAGGGATGGGATGGAAATTCCCATCCCTGGGGTTCACTCAGTAACGAAACACGTATGTACACGTATTTGGGAAAGGTAAGCTTTTAAGGTAGTCTTCTGTGAGGGGTAACGTGGTCAGGTCGAGTGCTCCCAACGGCTGTAGAATTGCAGAATGCACGTTCCACCTATATAACATAGGGTGGTTACAACGTTATGTAAAGTGTGTCTGGATGTTTGTTTTTCTTTTTACTTGGCTTCGGAATCCTAGGAGGGATGTTTTCTCTGTTATGTATGTATTTTTGTTTCTTTGTTCCCTCGTAGAGTTTAAATAGAGCGACCGATTTTAATGAACGAGGTGCCGTTAGATTCATATTGCTGTCACGAGTGCTACTGGCGTATTCGATTTCTTAAATATTCAAAATGGCGGATTTTAGGCGCCATATTGTTTGCTTTAAAAATTAAAGTTTATGAAACTCATTGAATGCGGTATCAAACAACGGTGTCGAAAAGGCCACTCTGAAAATGTATATAATACTCATATTTAGACTGACTTTTCTCACGAAATTGAACATAACTTAGATCAATGTAGGTATGTACGTTGATTGACATAAAACTTGCATGTGATAAACGACGTATTTGATTTAATATTATTATTATTTGGTACTGAAATTTATATATAAAGTCGTACAGAGAGACTTCCGTTGAATAGTATAAAAATCCAACATTACGAATATCATCAGATCGTGTAGAACATTTCAAAAGGTCGCTTCAACGGTTTCACTTAGTCGGGTTAATTCGAACAAATGATATAGAAAACCTCCAGCAATCTGACGAGAGTGCGAAATAAGTCGAAATATAAAATTTTAAGATGACCGCCGTACAACATTTAATTGTTAACTGATAACCCGCCAGGTCAGCGTGGCGTTTTAAGACTATACATCTCTGATGCCTAAGACAATGTGCACGAGGAGGCACACGTGCACACGTCCAGCAGTGGATAATAAAATACCCAAATCTGGTTCCGATTGCTTCGAGTCTGATTTCCAACCCACGGACCAACTGCAAGGCTCAACTAGTTGAGGCATAGGGAATAGTAACGTCATCAGCTCAACCAGTTGTATCTACCAAACACTGAAATATAACAATAATGAATAAAATTGAATTACGCCAAGCATAAAAATGATTGACAGTAATTTTTACAATTGATGACTCATAATAAATTACAGGAACAATTTCCCTTTTCAGATAGATGTAGACTATTGTCTTGAAAAAGGAATGATGTTTGACGTTTAGTATTATAAGTTAGTCTATAATATGTATATTATAATATTATACTAGTAGGTTGGTGTATGGGCGGGGGGAATTTGACGAGTCGTAAGTAATAAAATTTATTTAATTTAAGGACCAATGAATTAGTTGTGCCATTGGGAAAAATTCAGCGTTCTTTTCCCCACGACTCAACTAGTTGAGCCTTTAATGTTGGTCCGTGGGTCGGAAACGAGTCGAAAGTGGTGACTTTGACTCCTAAACATCATAAAGTATGTTTCTAAACAACCCTATGCTGGTAAGAGTCGACAGTAGTCGCGTACAGTGCGATATTCAAGATACTTTGTACCGAGAACTTGAAAGTCATGGAATGAATTGTTAAATACGGTTTTCCACCGAACAATGCTCTTCAAGAGAGCCACTGACCTTCGGGTGGACCCACCATCAATGGGTCTGTCTCTTTACTATCCATGCAATTAGAAACAAGACTTTTTACTGTGTATATAGGCCTTAGTAACTGTTATATACTTTAAATACGCTACGATATATTACAAGGTTAAAAAATACTGAATTTAAATAATGTTTTTCACTACAATGATTTGATTTCGTTCCGGGTCATCATCCTCTTGCTAAATTGTCTGCTTCCCGAAATGTCTGTTTCCTAAAAATAATCGTTCCTAAAATGACTTTCTTATAATGTCCATTTTCCTTTTCCTAAACTGTCCGCTTTCCAAAATATTATTTATAAAAAATAAATTTATAAAAAACATATAAAATATATAAATTATATATATATAATTATATATAATAATATATTATAAATTTTAAATATTTAAATTTAATTAATTTAAATATTATAATTATATATTATAAATATAATATATAATTTATAAAAAACTTCTTCCTATATATAATGTTTTCAGACATTTAGGGAAGCAGACAATTTAGAAAGAGGACATTGTGACACGGAGCGATTGATTTAAATGAGAAAATCATTACCATAGAGATAGGTCATCTGTTTGAGGCTTACTCTTCTTTTAGTCATCATTTTTTTTATTACAAGGATTTGTATTACTATTGCTGTAGTGTTTAATCTTATTTCATACTAACAAAAGCAGGCGTGAATCCATACAATTCAAATATTCAATAGAAATATCCAAAAATACACATTAAAAATCAAAATTACACAAGTCTCACAACTTAAAAATATACAATTTTGGAACTTAAATTTTATATTTACTATAAATTTTATATTTTATTTCCAGTTTTGTGCGGCGATCAGTTTAAATCCGCCCGGCGGGCTTCGGGTTCGTTGTCTTGATGCAGCATCTGTTTCCAAAAAGAAAAAAAATATTTTTCCTCCTGTATTTCCACTTAAATTTATTAAAAACTCATGATAATCATTTATATTGGTTTTATTTTTAACCAACTTTTAAAATGTACATTTATGAGCAAGTAAATTAACTAAATCATATTCCTACGTTTAGTTGGAAGTTAGGCAACATGGCAGTTTGAACTTCGTTGATTCCTTGCAAGATTGATTAGACACTAAATTAGACACAGCATTCTAAAAATTTGTTTAAAGATTTTAAAATAAGAATAATTATAATTCTAAATATTTCTAAAAATATAATTATACTTACTAATTTCATTCTTCAATGTGTTTTAGGTGGCATATGTTAAGTATTTTCTAATAATTAAACTATAACTAAACTAAGGCTAGAGACTAGTCGGCATGAACCTGTATGTGGCCGTAAATTACCTAACTATTAATGTCGGTTGTTCTCAGATCAATGCCTTAATTCTTTTATATTTTAATTAAATGAAACACATCTCTCCTAAAAAGCTTTTTATTGTCTAAAATAATTATTTCAATATATGTTTCAACACCACCTGAGACGCTATTTCAATTTACCTCGGTTATTATTAAATTAACTAGCCATGATATACTCTTTCTAAAAATGCTTCAATTATATGTTTGGCTATAAAATTGAGAAGGTTATGACCAGAAATCTAAATTTTGTGTCGACTCACCTCAGTCTTCTAAAGAAATTGTCATGTTAGTAATAGTCAAGTAAATAGTATGTTTAATGCAGGTTTACATCCTGCCACTAACCTCCTTCCTCAACTTTGTAGTAAGCAACTGATGTGTGGTGTTGGCAGTGTCGCATACAATCCTGTGGAGCCTTACATAGGTACTTCTTTGATCGCCGCCTCTAATCGCTAGCGACTAAGAGACAACATCGCACACTGAAAATAATACCGCCATTAAACAAAAAAATTACTTTTTGAGTTACAGCCGTTTAAAGTTTTGAACTTCGTTCGATCGAAGATTTTGAAAAACTAATATCTAAGGAGCTTTATCTTTTAAAGTATGACACCCGTACATAAAAGAAATCCATGTAATTATTGTTAATCATTATTTCTAGCATAATTTTATTAAAATAATCTGATATTGCAGTTTTATCTATAGATTTGTAATAAAAAGCAAAATATTCTATATCGGCTTAGGTATATTTAACCCTAGATAACTAAACTATTCCACGAGTTATGTAGTAACTATCCTAACTAAACATTCGTCGAGCGCACTACGAAATAAAAAGCCAAAAATCCTATGATTTTTGGCTTATGATTAAATCCTGAATATACATTAAAATTATAAAATGTCAGTGTCCTTGACGCTTCAGGAACATATGCCAGTAAGTACATATGTTTGCACACGTCTGACCAACCGTGTCAACTGCTCCTTTGTGCTATTATAAGCTTCTATTATTTGTTCCGTGACGATATCTAGAATCGATCTTGAGTCAAGCAGTGAGCAGTGAGTCTTTTTGTCGTTTTCGGCCTAGCGAGTCTCTTCTTCGTTGTCCGCTTCTCGTCTGAAGTTCGCTGGTGGAGCGGAAGGGGCGCACGCGCGTTGCGACCGGTATTCGTTCATTATACGAGTAGAATTACTCATAACCAGGTACAGATTACCTGGATTCCAGATATCTTAGAAAATAATATGTTTCGCGTATGTATTATAGCGTCGTCTTTCGTGGCGTTCATACGGCTTAGCGAAAGCATAGTTAAAACCAGTATCGATTTTAAAATTATATAATATTATAATATTACGAGTTTAATGAATATTCTAATGAGAAAAATATTAGCGAATTAAATTCTCGGAAAAGAAACCGTAGTTCGACGACTTCCGCCACAGAAAGTGGATCATCGAAAGATTCTAGCCCGGAGAGAACTATAGTAAGTTTAGAAAACGGGCCCGTCAAGTAAGTGACTTGAAATTTAAGTTTTTGTCACAACAAGTATCATTTTTGATACAATATCACGTAATATAGTGATCCTTAAATGACCTAGACTAGTAATAATTCTATTGGTACTGATACCGGAGGTACTTTAAACACTAATAATGACGAAGAGTCACAAGTGACCTCGTATTGCAGCCGCCAACTAAACCAGCCATGTGATCTTACTACCACGATAAATAATCCTGTATTTCAAAAGTCAAAAGAGGGACATTTATGGAAAGATTCGGATTTACAAATATTTAAATGTATGGATTGATCAGCCATTCGTTTTATTGATACCCAAAAGAAATATTGAACTATCTCCGGTTTTGTAGAATTAAATTTAGATGATGAATTGAGACATTTTGATTGAGGATGATTATGAGGAACGCAGTCAAAAGCTGCATCTTTTAGAGGGTTCGTTTGCTTCTACCTATTTCCAATGCAATTTTGACACAGAACGACCAATTGTGTACTATTTTACAACATTTAATTGATTCAATTGAAATTCAATTGAATTCAATTGAATCTTTATTAAATAGTAGACAATAGTAGATCGATAGTAATCAATAGACTACTATAAAATTTATTTAATACAGATTCAAACTATTGAATCTTTATTAAATAAATGTTTAATTTTCTCAAAAAGGTTCGAAGCTGACAATACGTCCTACTGTCAGCTTCGACCTTTTTTGAGAAAATTAAACATTTATTTAAGATTCAAACTACACGAAAGTGACTGGTGATATTCTACAAATTGTTTGCGGTAGAAGAGTTGACTGTATTCAATTGTGTAGAGAGGCATTATTAAAACAAATTCCTGAGGAATTTCATAGTGGTGCCTTACAAAGAATAGGTAGGTACCAATTAGCAATTTAGTTGCTACTTATCTACAAAAAAATGGGGGTCGCGAAAAGCTGTCTTTGTCATCACACATGGTTCAGCTGGGGCCATCTACTTCAAGTCAACGTCATCAAAGTTCTTATGATTATCCGAACAATTTTTCTAATAAATAATCAAATCAACATTTTTTTCATCAACGTAGTTCATAAAACAGCAAGTCTAAAACTAGATCGAAATTATCTGAAAGCAAATCTTCAAGCTACAAAAGCAAGCGTAGCAGTAAAGGTATGAAGATGCACTCTAAAGCAATTTTAACACGTCTGGAGCAACCTTGGAGCCTCAAAAATATATGTAAGTTACTACGCGGGGTACGTATTCCTTTTATGATGAAGCCACCCTTGATATTTCCCGATCGAAAGGATAAAATCAATTCCAAAATAAAGTAGAGTTACCAAATGGCACAGCAAATATAGAATATGTTGAGGTTATACATGTACTCGTGAAAGGGAGGTAACTCCCAGTTACCTTTCTTCTTTTTTCCTAGTTCCGAAACAGGACGAAACCATTCGGCATATATTCAACCTAAAACGGCTAAACATGTTTATAAAGGTAAAATATTTTCAATTATTCAGCCATTACAGATTTTTGCAGAAAGGAGACTGGTTGGCAAAGCTAGACCTGAGCCTCCAACTATCAATCGCACATGAACATCGCAGAATCCTACGAATGAGTTATCAAGGCAAATTGTATTGCATATTTTGTTGTAGATAAACCGCATTGTATTTAGGTACATAGGATGACTGGGTAAATTTTGAGATAATCAAATTTCAGAAAGAGAACTCATTTGAGCTGTACCGTTTTTAAAACATCATTTATTTGAAATTCGAATTCCGAAAGTAACTTTGTCAAAACGAAAAAAATTAAAATGTATTCACTTTTTTATTGCATTTCGCGCGCTTTTCTTAGCAAACAATGGAATTCGAACGAGAACATTTTCGTGCAATGATGTTAAACGATTTTAAAGTTGGTTTAAATGAAAGTGAGTGTAAAGATAGATTAGTATCAGCTTTTGGGGACCTCGCACCGTTCCGTGCAACAATTTTTACATGGTTTTCTCAATTTAAACAAGGAAAATTTTCATTAAGAGATAATGAGAGAAGTGGCCTTCCTGCGACTTCTGTAACGAATGAAAACATAAAGGCGGTAAAGAAAATATTGCACGAAGACCCAAAAACTACCTACAAACAGTTAGAGACTCTTAAGATTTTATCGCCGGTCATTCATGAAATTTTACACTAACACTTTCAAGTTAAGAAGCTTTGTTCGCGTTGGATTCCTCATTCTTTGCCTGCTGAACAAAAACAAGCTCATGTGTCATGAGTCATGGTGCAGGGAAAGGATTGTAAAATTCGAAAATGGACAGCGACGGAATATATTTAATATTACTGGAGACTAGAGGTGGATGTATCAGTATGACCCACTAACTAAGCGGCAATCAACGGTTTGGGTGTTTCCAGACGAAGAGCCTCCCAGGAAGGTCAAACGTGGATACAGTGTGGGCAAAGATATGGTGGCAACATTCTTCTCTGCGGGTGGCCATTTAGCGACAATTTCTTTAGACGCTCAAAAAACTGTTAATGCCCCATGGTACAGTAAAGTGTACTCGATTCGACTGTAATCAATGTGTTAAATCAAAAACGTCCTAAAACAGGTTTGAGAGGACTTTTCTTGCATCATGACAATGCATCATTTCATAAAGAAATACTTACCCAAGAGTTTTTGAACACTAAAGCTAAAGAAAGCTAGCTAGCTAGCAAGCTAGAAAGCTTTAGCTTTGAAGCTAAAGAGGAGTATCGCCAGTGCTTGAAATCTTTAGAGACTAATGGAGAGTATTTTGAGAAGTTGTAATAAAAATTAGTGTTGAAACGTATATTTGCTGCATAACCGAGTTTTCATATAAATGACAACACTTCAGACCCAGATGATAGATAACATGCCATTAACAAGTTCCAAAATCAAGAATCGAATGACCCCTTTTCAAGAATTACTCCTATCACCAAATTATGCAGTAACAGAAAAAAAACAAGAAGAAAAGCTCTTAACTATAAAGGCCAAAGAGTAGCGAAGGATCTTTGCAATGAACATGGTAAAGGAAATAGGTAAACAAAACATGACAACTAAGAAAATTGTTAAGAATAAAGGTTCTAAAAAAGATTTTAAAGCAGGTAAATCAAAAAAGAAAGTTAAAAGGTTCAAAAATACAGACGATGAATCGTATTGCCATCCATGCTCGGAACAACACATTTCTGACATGCGAGAATGTCATCAATGCGAAAAATGCTTTCACGATGAATGCGTTGGATTAACCAAAAACGAATTGTTTCTATGTTATGTTGGTAATTAGATTAAGATTTTCAATTATCTTGATCAAATATTCAAGGCTGATTATGAATATCACACACAAGATGTTACTTAGATAACTTTGAAGTTCCTACTTTTATTATGTAGAACCATCGTTTCTTTGACAATTTCATTTTTGTTATTTTTTTATAGCCTTGATTCTAATTAATGGCCAAAGGTCGCATAAAAAGGCCCACTTTAGTGTTTGTTACTAATTAAGAAAAAGTACAATTTTTGTTCCTGACATGTGATTATTTATAATTTAAAGAACATATTTAACTGATTAGATAAGGAAAATAAGACATTACACACGAGGGGCGTATTATACTGTATAGTAAGTCCCACTGCAGGTGTAATATTCAACTAAAAAATAAAAAAATATTCAACTATGGAGATTTATTTTAAAGACATAATAATAACACTTCATTTTAACATTTGTTTTTTGCAGTACAATTAATACCAAAAGATTTATGGCGTTACCAAATTAAGCGGGCCTTATTTGCCGCAGGTACCTTATAACATTCTCTGGTCAAAGTTGGAAGAGATGGGCCCACTGACTTATCTGTATATTTTATTTATTGAAATCTATATTATGTATAATATATTGTTTAAGTAGATATAGATTGAGTTTCAGTTGCTACCAGAACTGTGGCCTAGCCAGGATAAGTGACATTAATACATTTCTTAGAGAAATTATTATTAGATCTTAATACATTTCATTTCTTTGACAACAGTGACAACAGTGCGACAGATATTCAAAAATCTAAGTCAAAAGTTTTTAAAATTTGGTATGTTTCGTTGGTCAGACAGACTACCTCGATCTTCGCTGGCCACCCCCTCCCCCCCCCCCCCCCTTCCCGCCGTTCTATTTCAATACCATTTCTTGTGTTAGTTTCATTTAGACAAATTACCAGCAACATGAGTTTCGTCGTCTCCGGCGGCGTCGCGACAAGCAGCCACGAGTAAATCCAAACCAGAGAGCCAGTGCTAGGATAGCTAATAGACCAACCAAAAGTACTCCTTGGATTTTAGGGTCAGAGAGATTTATTGAATTCAAACTAGATCCTTTTGACGAAGATCTTTTAATGCCTGCTTTTGAGCTTTTGGCCATCTTTAAAGATGATTTTGATTCGTTTATTTGTCCCATTTTATCTGGTAAATCTTTCGATTATTATATCATTTTGCTTATTTTATTGTAGATGGATTTGTGAGTGTGTTACTAGAGATAAATGCCATATTGGCATTTATTATGATGTCTTTGTTTTGACTTCTTGATGACTTAACCTTCACGTTTTCACTGACACAGGTTTTTCCATAGACTTATCTACCAAAAATATTAGACTTGTCGTCGAAAAATATTAGACCGAGAGCGGTCGTCACAAAAAAAGTCGGATCTTGTGAAACAGTGGCATAGTATAGAACTTGTAGTTTTAGATGTAAGGAAGTCAAGACATTACGCACCCCCGTGCTTCGAGGGTAGGTACAGACGTAGGATCATACGAATAAAAGTCTCATTGTGATGAAGCACTAACACCGGTGGCAGATCAAAGAGCACCATTTTTTGAGAAGCGGTAAGTAGCTAAGTCCCAGTGTTCGATAAGGATCTATAAATATTTGGAGTCAAATATTCCAGCCGACCAAAAGTCGCATCGTGATTAACGATTCTAACCAATGCCATTTAATTTTATAGACCATACAGAATACTGTACTTAGGGCCTCAGTGTTCAATAACCTTTCGTTACGAGGGTACAAAGGTTTGAAGGTACAAAAATCTTCGATTTTTAGCCATACGGTTTAGTGGGTATGCTGTAATTATATAGGTATTGGAAATATTAGCTTCGTTCGCGGTAAGGATTCAGAACTGATTCGGAACTATACGCATGCGCAGTTCAAATAATGCCGTTCGCGGAACACACAATTCAGAATTTCTAGTTACAGTTCTGTGTTCGCGGAACCGTCGAACTCGATTCAGGATCGGTTCATAATCAGTTCTATCAGTTCTATAACTTTGGCAAGAATCCGTAGTTCCAGACATGCGCAGTTTTTACCTAACGACATTTGACATACATGCTGCGGCTATATTCAGTTGGTTAGAAACTAATAAACTGGTTAAATAGTTAAATAAAATATAAATTTTATTAATTTATTAAGGGTTAAATAAAATATGGTTAGTTTTGTTTGTTGTTTATATAATACTCTAATAAGAGTAATGTGTTTTGGTGGGTCCACTTAAATACTTGCCAACTTAGGGGTTTTCCCCCCAAATTTAGGGGGTAAATAAGTGGGATGGGTTTTTTTAGGGGTATTTTTAGGGATTTTTTGACTCTTCATATATTTTTTTGAATATATATTTTTCATATATTATGTGAAAGTATAGGCCCTGGGACAATCCAAACTATAATAGCTAATCATATTTATTTGTTGACCTAGCGACTTAACGACATCTAGTACAAATATATTACAACTACTCTGTGGTGACTGGTGGTTATTGTGCCTATGTATAGGCCTATGTGCCTATACATATGTACGTTGATTATTGTTTACTTGTTTAATTCGATTTTGTTGTTGTACTGCTGTGCCGACAAGCAATTTGTTAATGATGCCTAAAGAAACTAAAAATAATAAAATGTACAGTCAGAAGTACACGTAGATTTGGGAAACAGATCCAGATTTAAAAGGTAAAGAAATTTCATTGCATTTTTGTAATTTATATTTTTTCTTTTATTATATATTTTTTTAGAGGGATTTCTAAGTAATTGGGGCGATTTTGGGGGTTTTTGACTTAAGCTTTAGGGATAAATATTTTTGAGAGTTGGTAACACTGCCGATGACAGTAGATCGTACGCAGTTTGGTTCCGAAATCGTTCGCGGAAATAAAAATCACGAATCGGTCTATAACCGAGCATGCGCTCTACTACGATTCCAAATTAGTTCAGTACTAGTTCCGAATTAGTTCTGAATCCTTACCGCGAACAAAGCTATTATAAAACTATACAGATATCCATTGTTTTGAACATAAGGAACCTATTTATCCTAGCCTCAGTGGTTTTTTTATCAATATCTCGACAAATTGCGGATATATCATTTTTTTAATAAAATCTAATAAATTCCACCCATTTAGCTGTAAAGAACTGAAACATTATTTTGTATAGACAAGCCCGGTTTTAGATTTTTTGTACATATTAGGTTAGCAGCATGCGAATCGATGGGGACTTTGGTATTTGATTTATAAGGATAGCATGACAGCCCACACAAAAAATAACTTCATCTGAATTATTCCGAGGTATTATTCCGAGATATATAATGAGGTTATAGATATTTTGACGGAACTATGATTCAAATGCCAAGTAGGTTCAACTACCAACTAGGTATATTCTTTCAACTTCTTTATCTCTCTCAGACCCATTCCATACAAATCTTCACTATATTTTTGGTTTATTTAGTAAATAAATCTCTTTCTATAACCTTCTGTATTTTCGTATTTTCTCGATTTGTTGAAATAGTCTTTTTATTATTTTTTTGTGTAAAACAGAAATAATTACATATTTTAAAAAAATATCCCGGTGAATTTACTTATTTCGAGGTCCTATTATAAACAACTGTCAGGTGAGACAGCGCACAACAAAATATTTAAACAATTACAAGTCTATTTATGCTTAATTTTAACGTTCATGAATCGACAATTTTATGTTTTTGCTATTCATTAAACCAGTGTATAGTGGCGTAGTTAGCATGAGTGGCACCCGGTGCGGATATCGATGGTGTCTCCAAGTATGAAAACTGTTAAAATTAATAAAAATTCGATATACGTAAAGTCATCTAACTATTACAATAATATTATAAAAAGGTTAAATTTGGTTGTATATGCAGGGGGTAATTTCTGGAACTATTGAACCGACTCTAAAAAAAATCTCTCACTAATAGAAAGCTACACTATTCCCGACTAATATAGGCTATAGGTATATAAAAAACGCGGGTGTAATCGCGAGGAACAGCTAATTAATAATAAAATTACAATATTATGTATGGTAATAATAGTATTGTTTTATTATACATTTTTTTATGTTTATGTTTTTTTATTATGTTATATAGAGGAATTGCCTGGGGTAATTCCTCTATAGAACAATAGAATAATGAGGAATAGTTCAAACTAGATAATGTAGACACTTAGACTACGGTATTGCCGCTATACAATATAACAATCATTTAAATGTGATTTGTTTCTTATATTAACAAGTAAGGAATGTATGGATGAACAACATAGATTCACTTCACGTCGGATGTCGATCATAATTTCCGAAAGAAATGAGAATGACACAGGCGACAAGCAACGACTGTTTCAGGGGAATTCCTGAAATAGTCGTTGCTTCTTGCTTGTACTAGGTACGAAAATAAAAACCACATCGGGGGAATCCCCGACCGACCGAGCCATAGAACTACGAAAATAAAATCAACAGACAGTGTGTATGTGTGTAAATTATGTTTGTGGCAATACACACTACAGGACTAAAAATCTTCTGATTATATCCAAGTGTGTATAACTTAAAATATATTTTTAATTTTTTTTAGATCACGCATCTTTTCTTAGACCATTTTAAGAATGAAATGTTAAAGTATCAAATTACATTTTTGAAAATGTAAATAGATAAATTGAAGATAGAGACAATACATTTTTAATCGATTTTATCCAAAAAAGAATTGTGGATTAACTTTATAGAGACATTAAATAGATTCGTATACTTTTTCAAAATATGGGAATTCGTTAGTAGTACTTTTCTTTTATGTCGATTGTGGTTTGTCCGATTTTTTTTTTTAGAAAGCAAAGCGAATTATAAAAAAAATACTGTAATGGGCCCGCGACCACGCGCTGTAAGAGTAGGTATATAGGTAATTAGGTCCTACCTAGGAAATTGCCGTTTTATATGGCTATAACCCTGCAAAATAGAAGGCCCAGTCGGCAAATTTATTAAAAAAAAAAGTCAAACGTACCTACCGAACATAAACTATCGTTTAATGCTAATCAGGAAAGAAAATTGACACATTTTTGGAGGAAACGGGAATACAAAACCTCGATTTTCTCGAATTATTATAGGTATCATCAACTCGAAGTGCAACTGTCCCTGTCTCTCAAAGAAGCTATATCGCTCGCTGTTAAGACAGCAATAATTTGTAAAAATACCTATTTTTGAAATCCGCTACCACTCGTCCTCCCCTCTGAAGGACTAAGGTGTTGCTTTAGGATTCTTCAAGCAGTTTCGTGGTTCTAGGGACTAACACTGCTAGCCCAACGAGGAGATTCCGCTCTGTAAGTGACTAGTGTAATTTAGGAAGCCAATCCCCTCGGAATGATACGTCCTCATGATCATGTTTTACAGAGTGACATTATCATTCGGTAAAACGGGCGAAGCTGCAGTCAAATGCTAACTTATAATAACATCGAATGATAGAAACAATGTGTTTTTAAAATATTGACTTTATTAAAGTTGTGGTGATGACAATATTTTAGGATGATTTTAAAACAATAAGTATTTACCTAGGCTGAACATACAATAAAATAAAATTCTAACATAGTAATGTGTGTTTATGCGATTGTTAAAACAAGAAACCCTCTAAATTCCCTAAAAAATGTTAGTTGTAAATTTTGTGAGTACGTATAGTCTGTTCCAATCGAATTGCCGAAAATAAAAACAAATAAATATCTCAACATTTATTTAGCTTTAAATCTAGGGCAAACTTCTACAAGTTCGAGACTGCTCTCGATGAATCAAATTATGGATATGTAGACAACTATTATACTTAACTCACTATATAATTTAAAGCCGTGTCAGTTATCACAGGCTACCGTGTTTGTTTAGGTACACTTTGGATAAATTGGATTGGAATGGACTAAATACCACGTAAAGCATTCGTCAACCGAGCGTTTACAAACCATTTTGTGTTCGTAAAGAGTTACTATTAGTGATTTTACAGTTCATATTAGTTGTTCTAACCGAAAGCATAGGTTTGTACTAAGGGGTCGTTCAAAAGGGACGCTCGATTTTTAAAAGCATAGTGCGGCCAGCTTTAAAAAGATATAACTGTCATGTTTGACAGTAATGTTTATAGAGCTTCACCATTTAATCATAGAAAATTACACGATTTAACAACGCGTATAAGTCATTACACTTTATTATCAAAATGATTGTTCAGTTCGTGGAATGCTCCATCCGTTATGATGTACGAATGCCCAACAACAGGATTGTTGGGCATTCGTACATACCCCCTAATAGGGTATTTGCTCAAATTGAGAAGGAAGTATGTAAGTATGGAGTAATAAACAGCCCCCAAAAATATTTGAACATTATTTCACGTTTCAGCGCAGTTACTAACAAAGGAGCTGATTGTGAAGTATTCCAATTGTGAATTGGAAGACAGCTTCACAACAAGTATTTTAACCTGTCGGTAGCTGGCACTTTCAATTTAAGCTATGTAAATGTTACATTTTAAAACGTTCAAAAAAGCGGGAAATGTTTTGATTCAAGGACATCTTCATTATAAAACTAAAGATGGAGTTTTCAAAAATGTAAATAAAAAAGGAAAATCAAGCTCTGATAAATCCACAAAAAATAATGCTTCAAACAGTCTCACCGATACTAAGAAAAAATATGTTAACTTTAATAAAAAGCTACTGGGTAAATAATTGGCACCAAAACAAAGAATTCTATTTTTTAAAACATTATTACTAGACGTTGAAGACCAAGATGAAATACGTAACCAAGATAAAGACTGTGATGAAGACAGAGAGAATGTAGTGTGAACGACAGGAATAAATAGGTGACATGCATGTGTGATAAAATAAAATATAAGTAGTAATGTTAAAATATAAGTAATGTTTAAATAAGTTTTATTTATTTGCCATGCATAAATACATAAACTCATTCCATTCCCCGCTCACAAGCTTGTTTCCACTATCACACTTTCTATCTCTCATAATAAACTTGCCAAGTATACAAAATTACCTAGCCACTTATTATACTTACCAGTTGTAGTTCAAACATCAAAAGTATCAGGATTAGTAAAACAACTCATACTCTAAAATCCGCCATTGTAAATGCAGCAATGTCCAAAGAAAATTGGTGGAAAGGTAGCAACATCCATAAGTTGGATGTAGAAAGAGCAACATCCATAAGTTGGATGTAGAAAGAGCAACATCAATAAGTTAGATGTAGAAAGAGCATCATCGAAAATGAATATGCATTTTTAAAAAAGTGAAGACAGTTGTTTACAGTAATGATATTACTCTTCATCTACGGTTGTTTTAAAAAATAAACTTGAATTTGCTATATCGACCTAAAATAAAAAGTATCGTTTATATGCATTTCGGTACAACTGGATGTTTTTGCCTGCTTCTATATGACTCAATTTAATGACAGAGTAGGTACTAAACAAATAAATAGGAATAAAACAATTCATTTACTTGTTTGTATGAATGATGAAATGAACATTTTACTGGAATAATTCAATTATATGTATATGTTACAAATAAAACATTCATAACAATTTTATAATTTCCATAAGTATAGAAAGTATGATTGATCAATGATCAATGTTATAAACATAGTCTCTATATATTTATGTGACTTTTAATAAGGATGGCGCAAGGCAGGCCTGTATAATGAATGACTATTCTAGAAGACTAATTGGTAAACAATAATGTAAATTATACAGTAAGTTAAATTTCAGTTTATGTTGAATTAAAACATTGTAGAGAAATAGACATGCTCATGAATTAAAAAAAGACCTGGGGCAACTGTATCAATGCGTCCACACCAGGCCAGCATGCTAGATTATGGTCCGAAAACCCTCTAGTAATTTTCTGAGGCCCTTGGAATTTGACATTATAGGCTGATAATATCTCCAATAAATAGATGATTGATTATGTCTGTTTGATTTACAAAGAAAAACCAATAAAGATCTTTCAAATGAAACTTCTCTCCTGTTATGGTTGAGTATTATGATGATCACCATTAACTTGGCTGTTTATATGTATATACTCATGGGAGTGTCGATACAAGATTAAATAAGTGGTTAGATTGTGGATTAAATAAGTGATGACCTAATTACACAATAAAAAGTAGACAGACTACACTTGTTTATTTTACTAAATTGTCTGGGGAATTTGTCACTCTAGACTCTAGTCAGTACCCTTCTTCCGGTTATGAAATCTACTTAATCCTCATATTAACTAAGTTATTTCTTTCCTCATACATCCTTTTAATTAACACATATTTCATAACCAGTCAATTTCATAATTTGTTTCTTACACTAAATCGTCTCATTCTCAATTAATCCGAAGATGTACTATTAAGGAGAAAAAATAGGTTTTTCTGTAGTTACAACAAAATTATAAAATAGATTGAATATAGTAATTTATTTAAAAACTTCTTTGTTTTCAATCAAGTGCCCAATAAGCAGGAAAATCAATTATTAGACAGCCATTATAAGGTAAAGCAAAGTAATTAAATGTGACTTTTTTATATTGTACATACACTATTGGATGAATGGAGAATGAAACAAATTGCTGTAGAAGACAAGTTATGAAATTGACTAGTTACAGAATAGGACTTATATGTATTTAATTAAAATTGTGTAGGAAAAGGAATGACAATAATATGACAAGTAGATTTCATAAACCTTCTTCCATCATGCTCCATTCATAACTAGTTGATCAGTATCTTTTTGTGTGGACAGTCTACCCCCCTATGAAGACTATGTTTATAAATTTGAAGAGAATTGTTCAATTCATGATAGGTTCAAGACAACACTTGAATTTAGAATTTTCATTTATGTCAGTAGATAATTAAAGATGTTGTACAATATATATACTTCATATGTTAGTTCAAGTAAATTCAAGTGTGGTCAAAAACACAATTCTTATAAATAATTTACTAGAAGCTACCACACTATATTGTATAAAAGCACAAATGTTCATAATAACTCCATTTGCTAAACACTAACTCCTGTTTTTGGCTATAGAATCAATTGAGATTTTTACTGTATATCTGGGAGGTCCTCCTCTTCTGCAGAGCTGGAATCATCCTTTTCGTTGTCGTCACCAAAATCTCCTATTTTACTGGAGAACATATCATTCAAATCATCAAAATCATCTCCACTTTCGTCTTCATCTTGCCAACGATTAAAGTCCACTTTAAGCCAATGGTGTTTCTTTTTGTCACTCGTTAATGCCGGCCAGAACTTTTCATCGGTCTGCTGTTTCGCTAGAATCACTTCAATGCACCGACCTTTGTTAACATGTGCACTTTTTTCAGGATCTATCTCAGCATATAAAGGTATTACCACTTCATGCAATATTTGTTCTGGAGCACATATACCTTTGAAGGATACAAGTTTTTTCTCAATTTTGATATATGGTTTACTACATTCCACATTAAATGTCAAAAATATACGAGCATTTCTCTGTGCCCATGAAACCGACGGGGGAGTAACCACTGTCGAAGTCATGTTGTCTGGAATCAAATTTTGATATTAATTTTGGAAAGACAAGATGATTAGCAAGAGACATTTGATACAGTAAATACTTACAGATAAAGAATTTTAGTTTAATTAGTGATCGGCTTATGAAAATATCAATAGCAGAAAACAGCAAAATGGTTCTTTGCTTTTTGCTGTCAAAAATGACAATGGTAAGAAAGGGCGGCGAGTGGGCGGAATTGAATGAGTTTGGCATGTGCTTAGAATAAAGAAAAGAAGCGCTCGCTAAATATTGGCCGCTGCTCATAAAAATTAATGAATTTTATTTTACTGTTCAATTATCCATGTATCAAGCGCTTAATGGTTTTACTATTCTAATTGTTAAGGTTGTAGAGTAAATTATTGGATTAATATAGTAGGATTCCAAGCTGTGTACTTGAATAAAAGTAATTTACGCATGCTTAAAGTCGTCGCCACCACTGAAGTCCGATAGACGCGGCGCTCAAATCACGTAATGAAATGTTGCCAGCAAGACGGGCAATAATTTACCCCTTCTAAAAGGCAACCTATTCTAATAAATTAATTAATAAATCAATGCATATGATAAAATTAAAGCAATCAATAAATTGCTAATTCATTCACATTGTAAAACTAGTTTCACGTTTCACATTGTTAATTTAGGATAACAAGCAAAGATAGATAACAGGGTTTTTAATAGGCATAAAAATAAAATAATTATCATATTGCACTAATTTAATTTTTGTTAGATACAGGTCATCTTGGTGAAGCTACAGCTGTCAAATTTGACAGGAATACTTATTTAGTCTTGACATTAAACCATGGAACGCTACACGATTCAACAACGCGTTGAAATTGTTAAAATTTATTATCAAAATCAGTGCTCTGTTCGCCTAACGTTCTGTGCGCTGCGTCCAATTTATGGTCTTCGTGGCCGTCCTACAGAGTCCACAATCCGTCGTTTAGTCCATAAATTTGAGACGGCCGCTATACACTGTCAAAGTTCGAGCGCCCCTATTGGAAAACCCTTTACATTTGGATTAAATTGAAAAATTAGGTAATTGGTAATTATGATCATCATGATTTAATTCTTTTATACCTATGACATATGACCTATAAACCTATGAACTATATGACAATCGCTATCACTTGTATTCAGAAATTCATTATCATGATCAGATTCAGTGTCGCTATCACTCGCTGTTGATATTATGAATCTCTCCATTTCCACATCTATGAGTCCATCATTTTTGAAGTATTCTGCTTCAATATTTTCCATATGCTTGCATTGAATACGCCAGTCTTCTGCTGTGATACTTGCAAAAGCTGCTTGTGTTAACTCTATTATTTGTTTTGGGTCTTGAGCAACGTTTTTTCGGCAACGCGTCTTTTGGCAAGACTCCAAATTTTTTCAATTGGATTCAAATCGCAATGATATGGAGGTAATCTTACCGCTTCGTGATTATGTTGCCTTAACAATTCATCAAGTGCATAAACTGGAGGCTCTTTGTTTTTTTTATTATTATGTCGTATAAAACTGGTTTTGTCCAGCTCTCTTCAAAGAAAATATTTTTTTCTCTCAACCATTCTTGCATTTCCGATTTAAGGTTGGACATTGTTGGAGGTTTATTAATCTGCGTGGAGTGATAAGGTGTATTATCCATCACCACCAAAGATTTCTCAGGAAGATTTGGTACTACCTTTTCCGTCATCCATTTCAAAATTTCCATTCAAGTAATATCATTATTAAGTGATATTAATTTTCAAGTGATATCATAGCGTTCCATCAAAACTTTGCGTTTAGACTGACAGCGTTTGAATCGGAAGCCTAACTTTTTTAATATTCTTCGTAGCGTCTTATTACTGTCTTGAAAATTGATATCTTGTTTTAGTTCCAAACGCAGTTTGTTTACCGTTGGTATTTCTTTCTTCGCCACATAGAAAAAGTGGATTTTTTGACGTATAGCACATAAAACGAAATCATCCAAATTAATCCTTTTTGGTTGTGGACGGCTTTTTCCAGGGGTGACAATTTTCTTTGACATGCTTGCCGCTACTTTTCCGTCTTTAGTAATTCGTGAAACCGTTTTCACGGAAACACCTGAAATAAAGAAATATATTATTTTCTGTTAATTAATCCATTATGATATTTCTATGTTCAATCATAATTTTGCATAAAATACAATGAACTATATCGTCCATTAGACAAAGTTAGGCCCTTTTTTGAGTAATAGTTTTTATCCGACTAATAATATTTTACCCATTTATTAGGCAAATACTTAAACTTTGGCATCCCTAAGGCTTACCTGTCATGGCAGCGACTCGCATTTGTACATTATTTAACGGGATCAATACTCCTTTATTCTTCTGCTCCAATTCACAAAATTCCTTCACTTTAAGGATCATTGCCCAGGCTGCACTTTTTACAACTTTACGCGACATGATCAATTTAACTTCAATGTAATTTCAAGAAAATCCACGAACGATACTCTCCACGCACACTCCTGACAAACTACAAGATGGCGGAGTTGTCAAATTTAGTTCCAATTTTTGTCGCAAGACTTCAGTGGTGGCGAGGACTCTACATAGAATACCTAGCATATTTGTAGAGCAAATGTCATGTCAAAGGTAAAAAATAAATATACAAAAAGAAAGAAAAGTATAATTAAAGAAATATTGTAATATTTAAAGTAGGTAATAAAACAGAAATATGAAAGCATCTCTGTAATAAGCTAATGATTTAGAAAGTGAACTATACATATAACATTTGTTTAGGTGATGCCAAAGTCCAACCCTATTACAGAGCTAGACGTTTATTTTTCCTATTCCAACTTATGGACGCGTACCAAAACATGCGCTATGGCAAATTTTCTTTCGATGCCTGTTCAATCCGACCATAAATAGCTATAGTGTAATCTTTGGCTATTAATCTCTACAATTCCTATTCTATTTACCGCAAACTTAACGGGAGTTACTTTACAATAAAGTCGGAATTCCGTCGTATTATATATTTCATAGCCGACAAAACATGCATTATGGCAAATTTTCTTTCGATGCCGTTTCAATCCGAGCATAAATAATATAGTGTATAGATTGGTCTTTGGCTATTAATTTCTAAGAGTCCTATCCCATTTACTGCACATGTATCGAGAGTTACTTCACAATAAAAGTCTGAATTCCGTCGTATTATATATTTCCTAACCGACAAGTGATCGGAGATAATGCGCTACGGTAACTAACTCTAATGAATAATTAGTGGTGGGTAATTAAGACTTCTCGGAGTGTTTTAACCCTTAATTGGACTAAAGGAGCATATTTCCCACCTTTTATTTTGTGTGCTGTAACTAATCACAAGTAGCCTAGTTCCCACAATATGTCAAATATAAAATTATACTAATATAGTCTACGTTTTGGAGTTAAACGTCAAACGGAACTTTTAGTTTTATTTATTCTGTGGGCTATCAAAGTGTCAAGCTCATTTCGTTCATTGAATTTGTAACGGTTTTCATTGTTGGTTTTAATTAAAAAATCATTATGTCGCAGAAAAATACGGTAAGTTAATTTTAAGTTGTATTATCCATAATTTAAGAGTTGTTTTAATGACTTTGTGTGTTATTTTCGAGTTTGCAGTAATATATATGAGTAATTTTATAGTTTAAAGTATGTGGGAAATATATTACTTCAGACTGCAAGGAGATCATAATATTATCTAATGTGGGAAATAGTTTTCATTACATATTTTAATGTATTGTTACTAATGATTAATTTTGTTAATGCTTGCAGAAAAAGCTGTTTAACTTGTCAAAACAAGAAGACGTAGAGATGGCATTAGCAATGCTGTTTTCTTCAGATGATGATGAATCAGATGACAGTACTGAGCATCCGAAATTTGATGACGAATCTAAGACAAATACAATCTTAGACCAAATACAAAATCCAAGTGTTACTAATGAAAACTTACTTGATATATTGAGCTGTAAGTAATAATGAATGGTTACATTGTTTTTTCAAAAATGAAAGACAGTTACAAATTTTATATTGACAATATTTTGCAGGTGAAGAAATGACCCCTTGTGCTACAGACGAACCGATAGCTAGCAGTAGTAACACCCATATGCTACAGCCCTCTTTGGATGTACTTGGTCCTGAAGATAGAAACCTTCCATCTACTTCTAATGCAGGCAGACCAAATTTGACGCCTAGACCAAGTTATTTGGATATGCAAAATAAACAGCGGTTATGGACAACAATGATACAAGATTCAAATTTTCCTACATTTGATAAGTGCTTACAAGTAAAAAAGATTTATAGCAATAGAAGCACTCCAAAGGACTACTTTGCAGACTTGTTCCCGAGTTCCATAATAGACATGATAGTATCAAACACAAACATTTATGCACATGAAAAAAAGTCTCACGGGTGGAAAGACATCACACAAGAGGAATTAAAAGCTTACTTGGGTTTAATGATACTGATGTCCATAAATCCCATTACTGATAGCCAGCTTTATTGGTCCACTGACATATTTTACAAAAATCCTGTCATAAGCGAAGTTATGACTCTAAAAAGGTTTAAAAAAATCACTGAAAACCTACATATATCTGATGTAAGGATGGAATTACCAAAATCATCGCCAAATTATGACAAATTATGTAAAATAAAACCACTTGTCCAAATATTGAATGAGACCTTTGGTCAAATCTGTACAGCATCACAAACCCAATCTATAGATGAGTCGATGATAAAATTCAAAGGCAAGAGTTCTATGAAGCAATATATGCCTAAAAAACCAATAAAGAGAGGATATAAATGCTGGGCTAGATGCGACTCGAAAACTGGTTTTTTATATCAATTTCAGTTTTATACTGGTAAAATTGGTCCCTCAGCAGAAGAAAATTTGGGATATAGAGTGGTGCTGGATTTATCAGAAGATGTCCCAGAAAATACTCTGTTAGTATTTGATAATTTTTTTACAAGTTTAGGGTTGATGACAGCTCTTTATGAGAAAAAAATATTTGCAGTTGGCACTCTCCGTTTCAACAGAAAAGGTTTGCCAGATATAATTACCAAAAAATCAAAGGACACTGCATTAATTACTGGTGAATTTATTTATCAATATTATAAGCCTCTCTCTGTCTTGAAATGGAAAGACACAAAGGACGTACTAATTTGTACTACTGCATTCAAACCAACTGAAGTCACAGTAATAAAAAGGACTCAAAGGGACGGCACAAAAAAAGAGATATTTTGTCCATTAGCTATAAAAAAATATACAGAGTACATGGGAGGAGTTGATCTCTTTGATCATTTTAGATCTTCATATCCCATAGGAAAGAAGTCTAGGAAAAATTGGCACAGGCTGTTCTGGTTTCTATTTGAAGCTGCAGTTATAAACTCATACATAATATATATGACTAGCCACTCCAGCCGTAGGAACACCCATCGCGAGTTTCGTTTACGTTTAGGGCGTGGGCTTGTTGATAATTATTGCAGCAGGGAAAGACGTGCACCCATTTTCAAAACAAAAAAGGGAGGTCTGTATGGAGTACCAGATGAAACTCGCCTATCAAATGTTGGAATTCATATGCCAAAATCTGGTAAATATAGGAGATGTAGGCTTTGTAGCACACGTGCAAAAGAGCAGCGCTCCAAATATTTTTGCTCAACGTGTCTAGTTCCTCTATGCGCTGCTCCATGTTTTGAAAATTATCATTTGCACTAGACTTTCCAAATAAATGAAAATTATTTCCCACACATTGGGAAATTAAAAATGCCCATCTGATCTGAAGGTGGATATTTCCCACATGTTTTTTTTTATATTTAATAAATATATATTTGAAAACTAAATACTGCGTTTTTATCTAATACTCTTTTAAGAATTTTCAGTAATCTTTATAAAACTCTAAACAACTCTAATAACCCAGGCCCAATTAAGGGTTAACTCACTTAATCCTGCTCCGGTGGCGAATCCGACTCCTCTTAGTTACTCCTTAACTCTTTTGATTTACCTACTTATTCAATTTCCGAAAGCGTTTCCTTAATGGTTGTTGCATAAGAAAAAAAAATATCATGCCACCGTTGCATCTCGACTTTGAGCCCCCGACAAGTGCCGATGCGCGATTACACTCACGATTATGATTGGCGCCGGAATCGGAATGAATAACAATTCGATGGAACAATTAGAGGATTCTGCTCCGCTCGTGGATTCAACTCTTTTGATTCATTAACTCCGGAGTTACCCATCATTAATTAATATAGGCCACGACGACGTACACAAACGCGTATGCGTGATCGTTTGGGCGTGTGTGTAGTCCTTGTAGTTAAATATTGCGTTCCTACCTTTAGCATAGTACCTACAATACAATTTATTTGTAGGAGAGAACCATTGTGAGAACAGACAAACATTTTGGGCAAAGGTGTGGTAGAACTAGAATGTAAACTTTTGATCAGTTACAAGTGAGTTCCGTTGATCATAATTTTGCAGGGCTGTTAATATCATATCAATAATTTTGAAATGAGGCCTTTCGGTCCCCGATAGACCGTCCTCATCTCACCTTATAGCGCATCAACCTCACCTCCACTCGAACCAACAGGTTAACTAAACTATTAACGAGAATCTTAATAGTAACTGCGTCTTTCTAGTAACCTAGTAATCTTACTAGTAACCTAGTAATCTTACTAGTAACCTAGTAATCTTACTAATAACTAGTTAGTAAACGGACCATCATTTATATCAGGTGCTTACCTATGAAATGACCGATATTATTACTGGCCACTTTGAGTTTCGATATCTTCTGTTCTAATTCGAATTTCAAAATATGGTAAAACAAAATGCATTTAACAGCTACGATGTTCTTATTTCAAAATCAGCATTTCATTTGTTTCTCTGTACCTAAATTTTGTCCATGTGATTGTCTTGAAAATAAAATAAATAAATTGAAAATTCGTGCTATTTTTGAATATGAGTTTCGTCGCGGCACCAACGCAAGTCAGACAGCTCACAATATAAAGATGTGTACCAGCCAAACACCACAAACGATCGCACCGTGCATCGATAGTTTGAACTCTTCGTTCTGGAAATTTCGATCTTAAGAATGAGCCCCACGGACGACCTACGACCAAGCTCAATATCGATGAATTAAAGGCTATAGTGGAGGTAGATATATCTTAAAGTACAGCTGAGTTAGCATAAGGTTTGATGTTAGTGATAAAACAATATTTGGTTCATCTGCGTCAATCTGCAAAATAAAGAAGCTGGAAGCTCCATATGAACTGAACGATAGTCAGCGACGACAACTCGTGGAAGTGTGCACTGGGTTATTGAACCGACACAAAAACGAAGGAATTTTGAATTGCATCGTGACTTGAGAAATGATGAGAAATGAATCCTGTACGATAATCGCAAACGTTCGTATCAGTGGCTGGATCCACGAGTTGCAGCCCAACAATGTCCAAAACGCAAGATAACTAAGAAAAAGCTACTGGTATCAGTTTGGTGATCCTGTGCCGGTATTGTCCACTACAGTTTCTTGCGAGCCGGTCAAACGATTGATGGGGCTGCGGACGATGATAGAAAAGCTGGCAACAACGCAACCAAGTTTGGTCAATCGCTTATCTCCACTTCTTCTTCATGACAATGCCCGTCCTCACACTTCTCATACGACAGTTTTTAATCTTCAAGAGCTGGGCCTGGAAACTCTCTCTCACTCGCCATACTCACCGGACCTTGTCCCGACAGATTTCCATTTCTTTCGAAATTTGTACAACTTATTGCAAGGAAAAAAATTTGATTCTGAAGTAGCAGTGATGAGGGCTTTTGAAGAATTCATTGATACCCGTCTATACAAATCGGTCATTGGTAAGCACCTAATATTATTGCTTGAGGAGCATACTACTAGTAAATTCAGAAGATAATATCTCAGTCATAATAGTGACCACTCATCGTTAGTTTGCTCGTTTACTTTAATACAAAAACAATGACAAACCACCAGACCAAGACCACCGACTTCATACCGTTGACTGGCCGACTGCTCGATCCGAGACTGCCCGTGTTGGCCCGTGATGTTATGACACAGAATTAACGTTAACACTGCAGACAATACACATTAAATGGTGACTAGGTACCAGTGAGGTTCAAAAGTGTCTAGGCTGACATATTTCTAGAGGTCTGCTTAATAATATAAGCTTATGAATCATAAATATTTTATATACATACAAATTGGCGGATATGATGAAAGTTTCCTCAAAAACTTCCCGACTGAGGCTTTCCGCTGGTCATTTCTCTTCCACTTGGGTTTCCGCCGCTTTGCGTATAATATAAGAACTGTATTTAGTACCTACTTACCTTTAAATTTTCAGCCATGCTCCGAGTGATTTACAAATTTTCAACATTTTCCGACTTTCATCGCTTATACACATTTTCATCTACTTTTCTTTCCGCCGTGCGTTATTTAGAATCGATATAGGCAATTCAACATTTTTGTAGAAAAGTTGCTCATGGATTTAGAATAAAAAAGGCCTCTATCTCCCGGTCTATATTAGAGAGCGGGTACTAGATGTATAAATAAAATATTAAACGTATAATTAAAAAAGTTTATAAGGAATCATCGAATGATTTTTATTAAATACGAAATCTTAATAGAACATTTATAATATAATCGTAAAAATTAAATAAATAACACAGTATTTTACTTAACACCTTATGTATTTAACTTATTTACGCATTTAATATAGGTAGGTACCTATTTAAAACGTATCTATTTCAGATTTTTTTTTTATGTACGAAAGCGGCAGACGAGCATACACTCCACCTGATGGTAAGTGGTAGGTACTGTGGCCCATAGACATCCGCGAACATGCCAACATCAGTCCAAAATGACAACGTTGGCACGCCCCCGGACACGCTGCCTACCTTTGGAGCTATAGGAATGGATTACTAGATAAATTAAAATTCTGTAAAATCTTATATTTACGAGTTACTAAAAAATCGTATTATGATATTTTAGTAATAGTAATTTACTAGTCTAAAAGAAATTCAAGTATCTGCATCGGCTTTATTTTCTTTTTTGCGAACTTAATAGACTGATTATAAAACCTGGATACACAGTTTTTTAAATTTCATTTAAAGTGCCGACTTATTAATAAATAAAAAGGAGAAACCCGACATTCAAACTTGCGACTCTATTATTTAATTTTGTTAAAATAATTAGGTTTACTCTTAAGTGATCTGCTTACTGGACTTATATTTCTTTGGCCTTGGAGCAGGAAAACAGTAAGATTTATGAATAAAATGACATACTGTGTATCTTAGGTTTTTCACATTAACGACTTCAAATTTTAAACGAGGCTAGTTTTAGGTAATACATAATTTAGGTATATAGGTACAGTGACGTAAGTAGGTGCATGATTATATAATTAATATTAAAATTAGGACAGACATTGGGCTCATTGTTGAATCTATCAGTAATACCATAGCTGTTGTGTATTATTAACAGAGTAACTATAATTAATTACGTACCTACCTAATTTACCTACATGATAATTGATAACCTAACAGTTGACAAGTTGCGGATAAGTTAAATTGTAGTTAATCTGACTTTTACATTGCATTCACCCTAACACTAATACCTATATATCTACCGCATACGTCTAATCATAGTAATGCGATCCATATCAAGTAAATTTAAGTGTAAAATTGTACTAAAATTATTTAGGTAAAAAATATTACTGGATCTTATGACACTGAGAGACTGGTTTTATGATGAATTTTTATATGTTGGTTCTAAAACTACGAGGCTGACTCCATCACTCCGCCACTGTCGAGAAATGTATTCTTTGCGATTTGGTAGAGCTGTGCGGACATTTTATCACTGGTCTCCTTCACCATCTTAGTGAAGTGTCCGTCGGGGTTATTGAGCAACGTATACGGGTGGTCGAACTCGACGAGCCGCCCGGAGTCCATTACCATCACTCGGTCTGAGTCCATGATAGTATTGAGTCTGTGGGCGACCGTTAACACAGTACAATCTGCGAACCGGCTCCTTATTGTTCTCTGGATGAACTCATCCGTCCTGGGGACAATTTAAGTTCATGTTTAGAGGCATTGTGTAAGTTCTTCTCGTTGGCAAACGCTGGTCGCTGTGCATCAATTGTAATTTCTGTATGGTTATAAGTTTTTCAATATGTCTGCTGGAGGCATTGTTTAATACAGGAAAAACATACTTGGGGTACCTCGTATCGTTTACAAACGAGAAAAACATATTGACAATGAGATGAACAATCCCGGAGGATGCCGAGAGTCATGTAGTAAATTACTTAGACATTTTTTTGGCCGAGGGAATGCTGGAGACGATCATGATCATAAAATATAGTACTTATGTAGAATATAAGGTAATCACTAGGTTTTGACAGCGGCTTCCTAACGTTTATCTTTTTGTTCGATGTCAGCCTATAACTTCCCACTGCAGGGCACATATGAACCTCCCCTTGCAATCACGTCTTCGTGATTACGTTGAACTGCGGCTTCGCGACATAATCCACCACGCGGACCAAGTTCGGATCTGTGAACATTACACACGACCCAGGTAATTTAAAGAGATTTCGAATAAATATACCCACTGCGCTGATCCGTAACCAGCTGCTTGTTTTCGTCCAATACTGGACATGAGCCTACTTATGCATGCATATTGTCTTGTGCACGAGGGATGTGTGGAATTACAAAGCCATGTTGCTTGGCCAAGCGAGTTTTCGAGTTTACTTTCTAGAGGTGGTGTAGGTCCTCAGGGCTTGTGGTAGCTTCTTTGTTATCCCCTACTGACCGTTTATAACAATCACGGGAAGAGATGGGGTGGTGCTATTCACAAGTTGGCCGACATCACATTTCCGACAACACAATATTCACAACATCTCCATGAAACTTGAAGACAAACTACAGGGCGCACTTCTTAACAGATTTAAATGAAATTTAGCAGAAAAATACAGTCTAAATCGATTCAGTAGTTCCGATTTAGTATGGCGGTGAGAACTTTTCAATAAATCCCAAAAAAAAATTAGATGTCTATATAACGTGTAATTAAACCAGTAGGGATCATTTTCAGGGGCCACTGTAAAGGTGAAATACCAACATATAGGTATACAAAATTATTTCATTGATATTTAATCATTTTTTATAATTCAAAATAATTATTAGTGTCTCCAATAAAAAAAAAGTAACACTAGAAGGTAATAAGGAAAATAAAGGGTCCAAAGGGTTCGCTCAGCCCCTAGGACGCAGTCATCTGACAAAGCTAAAAAGTGATAATGACCAAATTCACTCTTCGAGATCAGAGCTCCTCGCCGAGATTGAGAAGTTTTACACGAAACTCTATGCTGCACATGCACCTGCGCATACAGCCTACGAGGAGAACGATTGCTGTGCCGAGTTGACCCGCTATTATACCGAAGATATCCCGGACTTCAATCTGGGTGAAATTAGTATTGCCCTCGGAAAGCTTATGAGCGGTAAAGCGAAGATGGTATAACATTAGAGGTTTTGAAAGCTGTAGAAGCTCCCATTTCACGAGGAACTGCAACACCTCTTTAATACAGTCTTACACGGTGGCCTAACATAGTGAGGCATGGAGTAAAAGCGTGGTAGTCCTATTCTTCAAGAAAGGAAACATGGCCTATTGAAGAACGATAGACCTATTTCTCTCCTAAGTCACGTATATAAGCTGTTTTTGAGGGATATTACGAATCGTCTGGCTCGGAGGTTAGACGAGTTCCAGCCGCCGGAGCAGGCTGGGTTTCGAAAAGACTACAGCACTGTGGACCACATACACAAACTGCTGTCGGTTATACAGAAGACTGAAGAGTATCTTCTAGAGTACCAGCCTCTGTATCTTCTCTTTGTGGAATACGAGAAAGCTCTCGACTCTGTCGAGACCTGGGCTCTTCTGGAATATTTACAGCAGTGCAAAGTCGATTGTTAATATATCGAGGTGCTGAGATGTCTGTATAACACTGCCAGAATGACAGTCCGAATTCAAGATTAGCAGACCAGGCTGACCCAGTTGCTTCGAGGGCTGAGACAGAGAGATGTTATATCTCCGAAACTATTCACAAACGCGCTGAAAGATGCATTTCGGACTGGAGAGGACGTGGAATCAATATGAACGGTGAGTACACTTCAGCAAAGAGGTCGATAGGGGCACATTCAGCTCGGCTGGGCAGCATTTGGGAAGTGCATTGGCTCTTATCGTCTCCTCAATCAGTTTCGTCAATCAGTGCGTCCTGCCAGTTATGACGTATGGTGCCGAAATGTCGTCTCTGGTGGGTCTGATCCATAAGTTTAAAGTCGCTTAGCGAGCTATGGAGAGTGCTATGCTCGGAGTTTCTTTGCGGGATAAGTCCGAAACGAAGAGATTCTCCAAAGAACTAAAGTGACCGACATTGCTCACAGAATCAGCATGCTGAAGTGCCAGTGGGCAGGTCATATTTACCGCAGGACCGATAACCGTTGGGATAGATGAGTCTTTGAGTGGAGGACACGTACCGGGAAGCGCACTGTACGATGCCCTCGGGCCAGGTGGACCGACGACTTGAAGAGGTTCGCCGGTGGTGGTTGGATGAGAAAAGCCGAGGATTGTATCTGGTGGCGAGCTTTGGGAGAGGCTTATATCCAGTAGTGGAGAGACATAGATTAATGGTAACACTAGTCTATGCTGTCATTACAATTATTTATTACCTAATTCAAAGAAACGCTGCACCGCGCGGCTGCTTTGCGTCGCGACATAATACAGCGACCGACGCGCACGCGGTACTATGGTTCGTTCTAGTTTGGAAAACAGTGAGTTATCGATGCGCATGCAGGGTAACGGTGTAGTCACAGTCATATTAAACAAAATTTAGATATTAATAAACATGATAATTATTTGAAGAATACTACGTATTGGTCAGAATCCTCAGAACTGTCGCTGGTGGTATAATAAAAAGATTTCTGCTCTGCATATTTTTCTTCTTTTATTACAACATGGTTACATCATTTCTTTCATGTATTAGCGTCTATTAACCTTATTGCGTCATGAAATTGTTTTTTTTACATCATTTAATATAAATGTATTGTTATTTACAGCAATGTAATTTTTAATCTGAGCCTGCGCTCTTATTGCGCATTTATCTAATTCGTCGAATTTGTCAATCATAGATAACCGAACTCTTTTTTCACAAGTCATTTTAATGTTTTAGTTTGTCTGTTCTCGCTCTAGTTTTATAAACTGTACCTTCGGGCAAGCCACACGAACTTACTGGTTTAAACACCATAAACACCACTTTAACCATACTCACATTGTTACTGTCACTTTGTTTAAAGTAGGTGCATACTTAAAAAAATTGTAAATTACTCGTTTCTCTGTTCGTTCACTTTTATTTTTACGAACAGGCGAAATAGAGGTATTCATTTTCAAACTTAAATTAAACATTTAAAACAAGTTTATTTCGTACAAAACAACTCCTTCGAACTGATTCATTGAGGAGGACGCTTTCTAATTTACGGTAATCTCATTGGTCAAAAGACGGGGTACAGCGGTGACTCACTATTTTCTAAACGCGGACGGACTATATTCATTCCATTCCTAGTGCGGGCGCTTGCGGGGTGCAGCCTCTTTACTTTTTCTTATTATTTTAAATTTTACTTGATCTTGTGACGCGTAATGGGTAAGACCGTGCGCATTTCCGCAAAAATGTTTTACGCGTATACGAATCGAGAATATTCGGATATGGTGGTTTGCTACATAGCAAGTAATGAAATAGTTGATATTAGATTTTGATATACTAAAAAAAATAATAAAAAATAAAAATGAAATATTAGATTTTGTTACATTTGCAAAACTAAATCAGAAATGGGTCGTTATCTAGATTTTTCTTATCCTATGAGTGATGGCACAGGCCTACTTTTTCCTCTCAAGCATTGTGTATAGTAATATGTTATGTATAAAGTCGGTACATACTTGGGGTCGACGTTGGCTGTGGCCTCGTCGAGCACGAGGATGCGGTTACCGCGTAAGATGGCGCGCGCAAGGCACACCAGCTGCCGTTGCCCCAGCGAGAAGTTAGATCCGCCCTCCGAGACCTTGAAATCTAGTGCCGGCACCGCTGATTTTAAGTCGACCTGCAACCAGTTATAAGGGTCAATATGATCTTGTAGGTTTTTATGGAACATATCAGGCATTGCATGTAAATTGATCACACGAATAAGAGAAGAAAGGAAAAACAAGGTGTGAAGAATATAATCCACTCATTTGACAAAAATAAATATGTATATCTATGTCACATCGCCTCGTTAACATTTTTTTAATATAACACGTGACAGTGGTGCATTACGTCAAGTTGCAGTCAGGCAGTCACAGGTAGACAGGTAGGTAACGGTAGTTTAGACAGTCATTTATTTAAAGCGACTCTCTGAAGTTAGTAATTTATATGATGTTTAGGATTTCTTCACATGAAACTTGGATACTTACAGATTCAAGTGCCTGCCATAATTGGTCGTCATCATAATTGTCGAACGGATCCAAGTTGTACCTTACTGTTGCCGAGAAAAGCACGGGCTCTTGAGGAATGATGGAAATTTTTGAACGTAGCTCCTGCCAACAAAAAATAACAATATTTATTATTATATATAGTTTCTTTAAGTGTGACACACAATAGAATATGTGGCCTTCCAAGCAAAAAGTGTACACGGATCATAAAAGAATAAAATAATTTATAATAACATAGAGTAGGATATAATAAAGTGGGATATAGATGTGACCATGGGCGTAGCCGGCGGGGGGGGGGGGGGGGGGGGTTCAAACCCTCCCCGAAATGTTCACGAGTAAGTAGTATAAATTATTACATTAATATTTTGAACTTGCCGCGCTGCGACCAGTGATTAGCCGTGCAGTGATGACAAGCACCCCCACTACTCCAAAATCTGCTTTGGAATGCCTAGATAAGTGCGTTCAAAAACTATATCCAAATATTTACACATTGCTACAAATTTTGGCTGTTTCTACTGCTACCCCAGAAAGGACTTTCTCAAGCCTAAGGAGATTGAAAAACTACTTGCGCAACACAACGAGTGAAAACAAACTGAACGGTTTGGCTCTCATGAATATTCACTATGGGACAGAAATTGATGCGGATGAAGTAGTGGATATATTTAAAAAGAAAAACAGAATATTGATTATATCCCCGATATTAAAACCTGGCTACGCCCCTGAATGTGAACTACTGCTAACGATTCTACTCGTAGCTTAGTAGTTTTTTTTCTCCACGTTTACGAGCTATTAACTTTATCTCGCCAGACTTGGCCTGCGTGGATTTTGTTTTAAAACTAATTAGCTCCCCTGGAAAACCTAATCAATCGGAACTAAAAATATCCTATGTCTTTCTGCTGATTTCAGATTACCTCTCTACCATTTTATTGAAATTGTTTCATGAACTACTTTAGCGCGGTTCGTTCATACGTGGATTAATTAATTATTATACAAAATGATTAGTAAAGGTTGTTAGTAAGATCATGTTCACTGATGGGACCTCTTATCGCGTCTGTTTGTGCATTGCGCATTACCAGGCGGCTATATGAGTATGTTAGGTATCGACTTCACATTTTGGTTCAAATAGAAACAGACAAGATATATCTCAATGATATGGAGTCTTATTCGATAAAACAATCGCCTATTAACCCATCGATTATACTCTAAGCACCTAAAGAGAGACATAGCTGTGACGTAGGTTACTACAGGCACACGTGATTTCTTGGAGAGAGTGAATAGGATTGTTCCAGGTCGGCAGCGCACCCGCATCGCCCTAATGTAGATTGTAAGTCCGCCATCTGCTATTACTCCTATAAAAACGTAGTAAATAGTGAAAAATAAACTGTGACTAATATTACCTGCAGACAAAGGAGTCCAGTGTCAACATCATCGATGAGGATGTCACCTTCAACTATTGCGAGGCGGAAAAGGGAGGAAATGAGGGATGATTTGCCAGCGCCCGTCCGTCCCACTATACCAACCTAAAAAATAAGGGCATATGAAAACAGTTGCATATGAAACGCACTTGCATGGTAAATGTCACCACGGGCTTAAACACAGTTACATATTTACTTTCACTCGTATGCATGTGTGACAAAGCATATTGAAGGTGTTCTAGTATGAGTATACTCATAGTATATACTCTTCTCAAAATAGATATTTAGAAAGATACGCCATGTTTAGAAACAAAGCTCATAAAAAAAAAAAATTTTTAGAATTTATTCGGTTTTGTTTTTATCCACATTGTGTTAATTGGACTAACCTTCCATCCACTCTCTATTACAACATTAAGATTTTTCAGCACAGGTAATTCTTGTTCAACGTATCTCATGTAACAGTTGCGGAATTCAAGACGACCACGCCAAGGCCAGCCTTTCGGTGTTTCTTTTGCTGAAATTAAAAAAAAAAACAGAAGATTAATTATAGCAAACTATTATCTATTGTAAATGACCTATTACAGAGACTGATTATAGATTTGAAACATTTGCATACCAATTAATTCAGTTATTCAAGATGACTGCAATACTATAATACTAATAAGCTAAAATATGAAGAAAATCGAAGTTTTCGTTCCTATTTTAGGTTAAGAGCGGGTGTGCTGCCGCTTCGCGGAGCCCAGTATCTCTGCTCAGAAATCGGTGAACCATCGGCACCGCGACCAGTATTTTTTTCCACATCGTGGATTCAATAGCAGAAGTTAAAAACATTATCCTCCTTTGTAGTCGAGTAAGAAGTTTCCAGTACGGATGAATACGAATGTAAAATTCATTATTCGATTTCGTCGTTCTTCAAGATCACTATATTGATTACTACAAATACAATTGAATTATAAATACCTCCTTTCTCCCACTGGGGTTCTCGCTCGATGTGTGTGTATTGCAGGATACGTTCGACGCTCGTCATTTGGGAGATCACTTCAGCCGTCTGTCGCACGCCGAACTGAAGCATGCCCGTCAGGATGAGCGTCTGCGATATCGCGAGCCCCACGTTGCCGGAAAATATCGTTTCTGAAGGAATCACACATCGGCAAATCACACACGAGTAACATACTTCATGGTAATAATTAACTTATCCTTATCTATGCTTTCAACGGAGTGCTTAGGTTTAGGTAAATGGTTAAAAAAATAATAAACTCTATTTATCATGCACTTGGATGAGGTCTAATCGAGTAATTAATGATTGCTTTCTTACGGATATCGTTAAAATGGGTGTTGTCTGAAAAGATAAACCACGAGTTCGAGGCATGCCTCATGCATGGAGCATATTTGCTGTCGATCTATTTGTATCGATTTTGATATTTGAAAAAACATGTGCTTAATTTGCTAGTCGTTTTGACGAAGTAAACGTGTTACATATCACTTACTGCTATCAATCACGAGGAAAGCTACTATAACGATGGTCAGATAAAGAACGCAGATGAAGTCAAGCCAGAATCCGAGCGTGACGCCGCTAGCCAGGTAGCTGCTCCACGTCGACGTGTGGATGTCCTGAGAAAATCATCATCAAATTAGTTTAATAAAACTATATAAGTAATTATCACTAAATTAGATCAACTCTCGGTACAACTTTGAGAATAAAGTTATGTATTATATATACCTGAAATTGGTCGAATTCTTTGATCAATCTTTGTTGAGCTCCCGATGACCGAATTGTGCTGATGCCATTTAGAGTAGCGGACATGTGAGAGAAGACCGGACTTCGAGCTAGAAGTTATATGTCATTAGATTAAAAACATGGTTTATAGATGAATAACGTTACAATTTTCATGATTGTTTTATTTTGTACTTACTTGTTCCCTCTAAACGTTTTATGGATTGCGCAGACTTGAGGTAAATTTGAAGGATGGTGTAAAATAGTAGCAGAATTATGGTGGTTGGCAGCAAGGTCCAGACTAATGCAGCGGCATTAAGAGCCAGGATGCTGAACATCACGAGATAAATTTGAATGCACTCGAGGAGGAACCGCGGCAATAACTCGTCTAAAGCTCCCATGTCTTTTGAAAATCTGTTTAAGATTCGTCCTGTAAATATATTCTTGGAGTTAATATTTTAGAGTTTGCGATGTGAAGTATTTAGTGGAGGATGGAACTGACTAGGTTTTAAGTTATGCATTGTGTAAAGGCAAGATTGAAATTGAGGGAGAAGTATTGAGCGACAAGCAACTATAGTGTAGGTAAGCATTTCCAATTGAAACGTTCTACGGCTTTTATATAGAACAAATCAGCGTAACATAAGCTGTGAAATATATTTGATAAATAATATTACATCTTTCTTGTCTGTAGAAGATTGCGTGATTTATAAAAAAGAACTTGAACCATTCACGAGAAAGATTGGAGCGAGATATTCTATTGCTGCTGCAAGCTGCGAACTTTATTTGAACTTTTATTATGATCTTAGATTTGTTAGATTAGATTATGATACACTATTCACTTATTTTATTAACTTCATTACGAAATTCCTAAATAAAACAGAACTTTTATTTCTGCACATTTAATATTCGCAAGAATCGCATACCCGATGAGTTGGTATCGAAGAAGCGCATAACGCCGCGTAGCATTGAGTGGAACATGTCGTTGTGCAGGTTGCGAGACGCGCGCATGCACACCTTGAAGAACAAGAACGCGCGCGCCGTGACGAAGAAGATGCAGCACACGATAAGAGCGCTGTACACGTACAGGTACTGTGACGTGTCCAAGGCACCGATGTAGGCGTGGATATCTAAATCTGAAAAATATTGTAACAAGTTGAATTACATTGTAACAAGTTGAAGTACCAATATGAAGTAGTTAGTTATTTAGGGTCAATCAGCGTAATAGGAAATAGGGATAATGGCGAACATCTAAACATTATGTAAATCTAAATTTACGTCAAAATTTACGAATTTATTACAGTCTTTGTTAGCACCGTTCCCATGTACCTTGATTGATTCACCCTTTATAAAATAATGCAGTTGATTGTCAAGGTGACTCGCAAGAGTAGGTCCCCGAGTCTTGACTCAACCTCGACTGTTTAAAATAGTTATGTTTTTTTTAAATCATATTCATAACCCTTTCCCTTTTGGCTACGCTTTAGCTAGGTAAAAATGAGTTATGCCTTTGTACTTGATACATTGGTTGTGCAGATCTTTTAGGTACAGACGCTGCAGAGTGCAAGGAGTTTTTATTTAAGATTCGATTTGTCTTTAGTTTTCTTGTCTGTATGAAATTAGCTATCGAGGAAATATTGTAAAAGTAGTGTCTTAATTATCATTAAGAACAAAGATGGTCTATTTATTGATTTACAAATATCTGAAAAATAAACAAACCTGATTTAGTGTCCATTCCAGAGAAATAGCTTGATAAATTGAATGTGGTGTTCTTTGGTACTATGACTTGATCATAATCTATGACGGTGTTATTGGATTGTCGCTCTTTTAGACGAGTAACTTCATTAGTCCTACAACGATAAACATATTAGATGTACACTATGATATTCAATACATAATGCATGGAGGGAGAGGGTACGCTGCAATCCCACAGCCGCTTGGCGTGTCCGACTGACTGAGTTATCCTTCTTACACAGAAGGCTACCGTAAAATATATTACGTACGTGTTTCAATACTGACCAAAATATGCCAGCTCCCATTCCCTATATTATCCTATCTCATCACATTTTATCGCCTTCTGTCCCGTCGAACGAAGAGTATATTGAAATAAAAGAAACTCCTCCTCATCCTACTCCATCTCTTCTAAGGAAGAAGATGAAGTGTAATGGAGTAAGGAAATCTCATCGTCCTATTATAGTTCGTATTCTTCATCTTCACAATCTTTCTCTTATAATCAATCTAAAGTTATCTAGGCAGTCCATACGGAGGCGTGCCAATGTTTGTCATTGGACTGATATTGGCATATTGTGTCGCGAATGTCTACGGGCGACAGAAAGCAGATATCGTATGAAACTGTATCTCAACGGACAATAATATTATATCGATAATTACGACAATCCAAAAGGACATAGCCAAATGCCATAATAACAGATATTTCCTAAGACTAATTGATTTCAAGCTAGTAACTGACCAGAAAGTCACCCAGTAGTCGCATAACGTAGCAGATAGTTGTCCAATGATCAGCACGAGGGCTGTGAACAGAAGTGCGGGCGTGCGTCCGCCGGCGTGCAAGTACGCTCCGTATACGTGCCATCCCATCGAGCCCGACTCTCGCTGTTCCTCTTCCATTTCCTGCGCGGGGCCCTCGCAGCCTAGCGCCGATTCAGTGAGGGAAGGACGCCGCGTTGTCGACAACTGTACAATAATTTAAATTAGTGATGTCATTTGGAATCTCCGTGCCATCAATAGTGCATGACTTCAATAGTGCAACTTTTAGCTCAGAAGTAAAGTAAGTTATTAGACCAATTGATGATGTTCGTTTTGCTTAATATTTGGCTTTCTGGTGAAAACACTTATGACAACGTGGTTTGAAGGTACAACTTACTCTAGCCGAAGTTCGTCTGGATATCGGTGCTGGCTTCTCCTCTTCTTCTTCGTCTTCTTCATGAGACGATGACAATAATGCAGCAAAATCTTTACCTGAAGTCAATAACTTTTCATAGGTTCCCTCGGATTCAACCGTGCCCTGAAAATTACACACGATCTTACTTTTTGTGCAACATATAAATTATTTCTAAGATTATTTCGTTGTTGATTCTTTAAATGTGAGATGTAACGTAAAACGAAGAACAGTGATATCTATGTAGTAAGGTCCACTTGGAATAACTATCCACTTGGAATAACTGAGTGAACAAATACAGATTTTCAAATGGAGAATTGAAATCACTTTGCTCATGATGATGATGTAGTCGGCGGCCTTAAGGTAATGCAGCTGGTGGGTGACTAGCACACGCGTGGTGTGCCGCAGATAACCGTTGATGCACTCGTCGAATAACTGCCGGCCGACGTGTGCGTCCACCGCTGACAGCGGGTCGTCCAAGAGGTAGATGTCCGCCTAGAATAAACAAGATAAAAATAAAATAGAATAGAATAAAAACAATGGTTCATTAACTTCTCAAATTTATTTAATGCTATTGTATTAAATGACCTTCAGTTTAAGAAGCCCATAAATTTGTTATTTTTCATTATGTTTTGCTAGATTCAGTCTTAGTGACCATCATTGTCCATTATGAAATGTTTGTGTGCTTATTCAATAATTCTTACTTGCAATGGTAGGTACTTTGTAGACGGTGTTGACGTCATTCGTATGTTAACAGCCGTTATTTTATTCTATTCGTATTATAAATAATTATTTTTTCTCCTACTTGCTCGGAAAAGGCTTCATTATTTTAAAAAATACGTCAATCGGCTATTTTCTGTAGGTACGCACGCCAGCAATTTCCAACACGACAATAATAGAGATTGCTGGACAGTAGCGAGGTTATTTTTAGTGCACACTAACATAAATTAGGTTTTTTAGGTACACGATATTTATTATTATAAAGGCTGAATATGCATTTCTTTTCAAAAGTTTAAAAAAAGAACAAAGACCGCGCGCAGTCGAATTGGCGGGAATGAAAATCAGATACCTACTCTGTATTGTGGATGTTATGTTTTCATAATTTTATCACAATTTTAAGTTGTCTAATAAACAATGAGTACTAGTTCGTTGGAAGGTGAATTAGATTTAACGCCACCAGACATAGCTGAAGAAGCAAACTTCTGTTTCTTGAATTAATTTTTTTATTGTTTCCTCGCAAATTAGAGAAAAATACTATACAAGTCTCGGCCGAAATAGCAATTAACGGCCTCGTTTATTTAAAAAGGACTCTGCTTCGTCTCGTCCTTTTAAAATCACTTCGTAAGGACTCGGCTTCGCCTCGTCCTTCCGATATTACTCGGCCGTCAATTGCTTTATTTCGGGCCTGTACAGTAATGTACTATTAAAATAATTATTTGTCGATTTCGGCATAGGTTGCTTCGGGTTCTAAAGTACTAGTTATGTACCTAGCGAAAGATAAATATGAAGACGTACGTAGGTATGTTTCATAATTAATAGATTTTCGCAAATGAACGTCTCATTCCACAAATTATATGTATGTGAATATTTGAAAAGGTAATTATAGCTAAACCATACGATCCATAATTCTGCAGATGAATTGTATGTGTATTATTATGAATTTTATATTTCGAATACTTACGTATAAATAAATTATAGCGGAAAGTACCTACTAATCTAGCAAGTACATACCCGCATTATTCATCAGTCATACACCAGCTGTCACTTATCACCTCACAAATGTTTATATTAGGTGCTTACCTATGATATTTCCATTTTATATGTAAAGATTTAAATATGTTTTTTGTATAAAAATTATATATTTAATTAATCGAAGTATTGACCATTATTATCAATTAACTTTTGTCATTTTAATGGAAATTGATAGATACCACTGCTATAGAACTCCTGGGGACGGGAATCGATGAATTCTCTGTAGGCGTTTTGCACTGCCTCATCGGAGTTTAATTCTTTCCTCTATAAAAGTTAGCCGAATTCTGAAAATAAAAAGTGAGTAGGTCTGGCGAGTACGGTGGGCGCCGGGGAGTTTCCACTCGAAGTTCCCGTAACTTTGACGACTATCTGTCGTGCAGTGTGTTGGCGAGCGTTATCACGGAGAAGCAGTGGACTAGAGCGATAGACCAGACTCGGTTGTTTGACAGCGAGCAGGTTTATCATCGTGTGCAGTTGTTCACAGTATACATCTGCATTAATTGTGACTATATAGTCCACTATCTCAAGAAACTGTAGTGGATAATACTGGAATACGACCACGATATAGTCACAATGAGCTTGTTTTGACTCAGTTTACGTTTCGGACATTGTTAGGCTGTGTCTCATGGCTTCAACCATTGTGACGAACGTTTACGATTATCTAAGATCGAGTTCTCATCACAATGACAATATTATTCAGAATCCCTTCATTTTTGTTCTGGTTCAGCAAAGTAAGGCAAGCTTCGACGGGTGTTTGCAGCTGACTTTCATTAAGCTCATATGGTACCCATTTTACTTGCTTCTACACTTTCCTGATTTGACGCAAATGAATCAATATCGTTTTGTCATTTACGCCGATGGCTGCTTGGTTGCTGCTAATTCAGACGTGGATTGAGATGAATCCGCTTCCTCTATTGCTTTTAATTCGTCATTATCGACTTTAGTCTCCGGTCGTCAACGGGGCTTGTTCTTGAGATCATAATTTCCAGAACGGAAACGATTAAACCAAAAAAACATCGTTGATATTGCGTGCCGCCTGTGCTGCGTTGCTGCCACGACGGAATTCATATTCGAAAATAACGCGATTTTTTAACTTTTGCAAGGTCGCAAAGACAAGAATATCTAAGTACAAAGTCGTTTGCCGGAAAAGCAAATGACTAACCGATTTTGAAAAAGAATGTCATAGCTTTGCATTGAAATTAATTTGAATATGGAATTCAAAGCCAAACGCATGATAACTAAATTCAAAATGGCTTCTATGAACAAACGGCAATTTCATGGGTAGGTAAGGCCTTAATATAATAATAGTTAATATAATATAATAACAATTTGATGTTTAATCCTCCAAAGAGCAACGACGAATACTTTACCTGCAAATTTTGAAATATGTATTCTACAAATTTAATCTCTAGGAAGTTATGGATATCATACTTGTCTATAAACAGCTCTAGCGAGATTGATTCTGGCCCTTTGTCCGCCGGACAAAGACGCTCCTCTCTCGCCAACAAGCGTCTGGTCGCCGCGGGGAAATTGGAGAAAGTCTTTTTGTAGCGCGCACACTCTGACAACCTGAAAGTAACGATTACAAAATAATTCTTCTATTATATTATGCTTTTTGATCAGATGGCTTGCTATGAATACCGAATAATGTATTTTTTTAAATATGTTTTTTGATTATATTTAATACCTACTACTACTACTTACTTAAACCTACTACTTATTAGTTTGAGATTTATTAAGTACACCAGACTATTGGGTAAGTACCAGAAATACAACGGTCAGTGATTTGGCCGGGTACCGGATAGATATCTTGTAAATACTATTACAAGCGAGTTACTCTATTATTTGAAAACTGTTCAAATTGATCCTTATGCTTGCTTATACTTGGTTTCAACAAAATTTTCCAAAATTTATCATTCATCTCCTTGCCGCAGCATATACAGCTGATAATTATTTTCTGAGGCTGGCGTTGTTTACGAAAATACACGTAATCGTTTAGGTACTACCTACAAATGCTGAAAAGCTTGTTTTCATTCACCACAATTTGCCCTTAGTTGACTTAGAGTAGATACTAATTTAAAATATGCTTATTTAACGGCTATTTAATTAAAAATTTAAGATGAATTAATAAATTTAGTTACTAGTTATGTAACTTTTTTGTAATACATATAGTTTTAATAAACACATAATATAGTTCAATTTAGACTTATTTATATATTGTTCTATTTTCTGTTTTTATTTATTGGGTATTTTAATTTCAATTTTATCGTCGGTGGTTACCGGTGCGGCTCCAACTAAAAAGCAGCGTCACAGTTCACGCTGTGACATTTATGAGTTGGTACCGATTGCCACAACGATCAATATTCATTTTGTTTTTAATTTCATTCATGTTTATTGCATGCTGTTGTCAATAAAAAAAAAATTTTTCTTTTATGTTGCCATATTATTTATAGGTAACGGACATTCAAAATTCTTTTTTTCTATTCGTATTATAATTATACGTTTTTGCCAATAAAATAATTTTCTTTCTTTATTTTATGTTGACACATAAATAATGGCGTTTTTTATTTATATCCGGCCGCATACCGGATATTGAATAATTGGCCGGTTAGACCGGATACCGATACCGGATATCCGTATTGATGTCAACATCTGTAAAAAATGATGCCACGGTCGCAAATACGATGCCTATCTTTGACGAGTTCAAAAAAAAAAATGGATAAAATTTGGGAAGGTATAAGAAGCATCACTAATCTTCGTTCATTAATATAACTTTCATTCTTTCTCATAATGAAACTTTTGTCCTAATGAAATATCTGTAGTTTTTAGTTCCTCTATGTTGATTTTTTTGCATTCCCCGACAGTGGGCAAAAGTACATAATAGATTGTTCTGTTAAGTTGTTAGATAACTGACCTCTTTGTATTTTTTGGCATTATAAGGCAACCCGAAGAGAATGTTTTGTCGAACGGTGGCTACGAAGAGCCAGGGCTCCTGACTGGCGTATGACAGAGGCCCGGAGAGATATACGCGCCCGGTCAACGGACGCAGCTCGTTCAGGAGTAACTGCAGGATTGAACTCTGAAAAATATTATTAAAAAAAATTACAACATTAATTAAATGTTAATTTGTCAATTTGTTTTAAACTTTGTTTACAAATTAACATTTAATGAACATGCATAATGTGACTAGGTGACTACTCATTGAGCCAGAATACTATCGGCGGAATACTGTCGCCCTATTGTGCCAAGAATTTTTGACTCAATACACAATTTAATATATAATATTTTTAACTAGCTCGGTCGTGTTCAAGTTCAAGCCCGTCGCAGGATTCTTTTTTAATGTCGAATAAACACCCACATAAGTATCAGACCTGATCGTAATAACAATAACCTACAAACCGACGTGTTTCCAGTTGCGATGTTTCGAATTCTAAACCACATCTTTCTAATGCACTCAGTTAACACGAACCGCATTGTATTTTTTTTTTTTTTTTGTAGAGAAGAGGGCGGACGAGCAAGCGGTCTCACGTGATGGTAAATGTTACCGCCGCCCATGGACACCTGCAACACCAGGGGGTATGCGGGCGCGCCGCAAATCCTATTCACAGCTTTCTTGAAGAACCCCATGTCGTAGTTTAATGGGAAGATCTCTTGAGGCAGTTCGTTCCACAGCCTACGGGTTCGCGATATAAAATAATTTTTGGACCGAATAGTACGCGGCACCTCCGTATCTAGGAAATGCGGATGGACCGCACTTCTCGTCTTGTTTATCGCACTTATCGCATTTTTATTCTCGTCTTGAAATAGTCATTGGAAATCTTTACTAAATTATTAGGAACAAATAAATAGAAACTAGTCAGTAAAATTATAAATTGGAAAAAGTAACTGCCAATATCTGATTGAAATAAATTGGTGTAGAAAATTTCTAGTAATTAATTACCTTTCCAGAACCGACAGAGCCGATGATAGCACAAAGTTTTCCTTTGGGCACGGTAATATTGAGGTTGCGCAATGTGAGGGGTCCATCTTCAGTCCAATTGGCGCTCACGTCCTGGATCTGAATGCCCACATCAAGACTTACTGGTGGAGCACTCACTTGCGTAATTAGTCCTTTCTCGTCGTTGTCAAATCCTATGATAACAATTTTATTTTAAGTTTTGAATTTTTGTGGTTTTTCAGGGGTTTATGAGGGAGAGTGCACGCTGAAATCCAACAGCCCCTGGGCGCACTCGACTAGCCACGTTACCCCTCTCTTACCGAAGGCTACCTTGAAATGTACTGCATTTCCCATTTTATCTTATTTCCCCAATGTACGTACGTGTTTCGGTAATGAGTGAGAGGTGCTAGAGCCCATTCCCATCCTATCCCTCCCCATTTTCCCAACCCTTTCTCCAAATCCATTCCTGTATTTGCAAAGGTAGGCAGCACATCCGGGGGTGTGCCAACGTCTGTCATTTTGGACTAATGTATCGCGGATGTCTATGGGCAACAGTATCCACTTACCATCGGGTGGACTGTATGCTCGTCTGCCGCCTTCGTCCATAAAAAGAAATATGTAATTTAGTTTTTTTTTCGTTCGGTGCCAGATCGATGCTATGTTCCACTGCAGGGCACGGAGCTTCCATTGCAATTACAAGAGGATTTCGATTTATAGCTGGAGATCACACGTATCCAGTGTGGATTTGTGGACATTGCACATGTCCAAGTTATTTTTTTTTGTAAAAGTGGATTTCATCACCACGTTCTCTTTATAGCCGAGACAGTTGAAAAACTTATGTTTAGGTGGTGCGAGCTGGGGTTTGATCTCACAAATGTTGGTTGAGAATAGAGAACGCTCAGTTATCACTGTTTTAATATGTCTATACGAGTACTAATTTATACTAATAAAAACAAGGACAATCAATCGATTATTATTATTTGTGGAAATGACATTGGTATAAAATCGTTTGAATACACAAGTTTGATAGAAATTTGCGGTAGCTTTAATGATCTCGATAAAATGTTGACGACGAACCAATGTTGTTGACGGAGAGACTATAACAAAAAGTGGTATTTAGGTAACCAAAATCCCGTTTTATTAATCTAGCACAAACTATTCTAACGATTATTATGATTCTGTAGTAGCCATCTATATACTCCTACTGCTCATACAATCATCAACAGATAGCGCTATACCATTACGTAGACTGTGATAATTGGTTTCGTTAATTTACGTAAAATATTAGTTCCTTCAATCATCAACAGATGGCTGCTAGAACGCTACGTCTATTACGTAGGACGCTGTATCGTTTCCTTTTAAGATCTATTTATACGATCAGATTGATTTTGATGTGACTCGGGATCTTTAAAACCTACATCCGATCCCGCCTCACATACGCCGCAACGGCGCCCTGGTGCTCGTAGGAATCTGCGCATGTGTACTGCGTATCGAACAGACGAAATCCCCGCGCTCCTCGCTACGTGAGGAACGCCACGATTCAGAGGGACCTGAAAATGGAGAGCCTAGAAGAATTCATCGTCCGCCTTGCCTCCACGATGTTTGCCCTCGCTGATACGTCGCGATTTCTCCATATCCGGGGATTGGCGTCGTTGCACACACGGCCACCAGCCGGCAAGGCCATTCCGTACGACCTGATCGCGCTGTGAGGCGCGTCACACGAGGGGCTTCACTGTTGCCGCCTACGCTGGTCACTTACCGCGCACGCGAGGGCGGCACGAAGGAATCCTAAATCACCATTACGGCCCAAAGGGCCAACCTTCACCGACCTGTCTATGTTGACGCCAGTGAAGGGGACTCAGTCCCGAATAATTACCTCCACACCCGCGAGGGGATGTGAGAAGACCTACGGGCTGAATGATGTTGAGTAATGTATTCGATACCTACCTTTGCGTACAGGCTACATCTAATTCGTTAGGTTGGTTTGGACCATTGGTTAGGTACCTAGGGGCTATCCGTCCGGAAGTGTGCTTCGCGCTCTTGGACACTTTCCCGACTCGCTTATCATAACATTTCCCTTGTAAACTTAACTTGTAAATTGTAAACTTGAACGCGCATCTTATACAAGTCTCACCGTTTATTCTTCTCCTGAGCACGGCATCAGTTCCTGGCCTTACAATCTTTCATTAATTATCGACCCCGAACGATACTAAGCTAGAGAATTAGCAAGCTGCTAAAATACAATTTCAAAATGATATTTGATGTTTAAATTATATAGCTAAAACAGATATCAGGACAGTATTATCTAAAATGTTTATTCCGTATGAAGCCGTGAACAAAAGCGACATTAAGTATAATTGAGAAACAATACTTTTGTATGTGATCTCCTTATTAACATTAGCATTGTGAATAAAGATAATTGTTTTGTCAATTCATGTCTGTTTAATGTATGATATCTAAATAAGTGTGTCAAAAGAAGGCTTTGTTTTAACTGCCTTTAATTACCTGAGTTGAGAATACGTGTGTCGTTACAAGGAAAATCATTTTATATGACTACATATGTTTTAGGTTTATTACAACATTTTTGTGTGGTTCTTATTAATATTGTAAATATTTAATACCTGGATTGTAAATGCCTTCTTGGTCTAATTTCTTGAACGTATTGGGACTGATGTCAATGTCAGCTAAATTCTTGTTTTTCTTCTTCTCAACGCTTTGCACCAGCTTCGCGATGTCCACATCAGGAACACTGCGTAGGTCTTCCCTTTCATCTATTTTAGTAACCAATGTAATATTTATAACTACGTTTTTTAAATAAGTATGCTTTCATTGTAAATTGTGAATTTTCTTTGCATCTACGGCGATGGCTTGGGGTTAATCTATAAAAACGTAGGGTTTCTAAATTAGCGGAACCTGAATAATATTTATTCGTTACATTATTTTCATAAAGAAATTTTACAATAAATGTTTAATTTATAATATATAAGTGATCTAATGCTTACTTGATAATTTTGGAAACCCTTTAGTTAGATCTTAAAGAATTAACATATATATATGTACATGTATTTATAATATTTGTATTAGTATAATTAAATCTCCCAAATCCTCAACCACGTTAGTTATTTCTTATAACTAAAAATTAGTTTAACATAAGACAAACAACAAACAATAATAACATAAATTAAAATTTGTTAAAATATTGTATTTGTATTTCCATTGAAACTGGGTAGACTAACTAAATACACAATCTCCATGAAATCGTCTATTTAATGCGATAAAATAAGCAATGACGTACAAACTACAGTTTCACATATTGACGTCTCACAATTAAAGTATTTGTTTATATTCGTACCCAGTAACACAACTGCCTCAATACGCTTAAGAGACATTGCACACTCCATTAACTCAGACAAAGTCTTTGGCATTAAAACAGTTGTCACTTGAATAGTGTTGAACATTTGTGCCAACGGGAACACCTGCGAAAATTATCAAGCGGATATTTGTAATCCATTGTGTTCAGACTAGGGTTACAATAAGTGTAACCTTTAATCTTTTCATTAACAGTTCGGATATTTCAATACCAACCGGGTTTTTGAATACCAACGAGAAATATTCACAATATTGACACGTATTTTACATTTAAAAAATATTTTGTATTGCGAACATTTCTTTTATAGGCACCTACCTAACTGATTTAGTATAGCTTAAGAGCTGTCGATAGTTGTAAATTATAGTACAGAGAAATTATAGTATTAGTGTGATCACAAAGAAGTTTCCTTCAGAAAATTTGCATACTGAAAAACTTTGTAATAAGCAATTATAAAAAACTAAAGCGTGCGTTCCCAGTTTAATTCGGGGGTTTAGAGTTGAGAAATAAATGTTAGAGAAAGTTTTGAAAATTATTTAGTATATCGTGCAGCGTGCGTATTTGTTATGCACTATTCGTATATTCGCATGCAGGACTCAGTCCCACGTACCAAACAACATGAACGCTTCCAGTCGTTGCACTGATATCATGGCTTCAGCCAAAAAGGACACTGCGTTCGACATTATGATCGACAGTGTTCCTTGCAGCGTATTGTAGAATTGCGCCAAGGGGAATACCTGCAAATTGTATTGAGGTAACACGGCGGGCATGTATAATTGAACGTAGCAATGTAATTAAGTGCAATTAATAAAAAAAGAGTTCTTCATTCCTAATATCTGTATCCATTTACATATAATATGGATTCCTTTATATAGCTTCCCAAATATTTCTTTACCCAAACGTTTCTGTACCCATTTGGCTATATTTTCTTCTCACCGACTCGCGATCCCGCGGTACCCTCCCAAAGCTCTTGACATTTTTTGCTCTTGGCTGAGCGAATTCTGCGCTCGCCCTAAATTATACATGTCCAGTGACTCTTTAAAGGCCATTAGGGCCAGAAGGATTTAGTCATTCCCAAAAAAATCTATATTTTTAATCGCTCTAAGGAGATTTTCATCAGGGAATTTAATAAAAACAATTATTAGGGAAATTCAAATCAATGATACCTATTGATTTAAGTTGGGTATGAGCAAGTTGAGCTTAACATTGCATGTATTTATGTGTCTATTTTAAATAAATATTTGAATGAAACAGGATTGCATCTAAGTCTACAGACACTATAAATAAATATCCATACATAGGTATAATAAATAAATAATCAATAATAAACAACTTTATTGTTTATATTTCTGTAAATGGTCTGTTGTTTATTATGCTAAAATCAAATAAAGTACTTGATAACCTTTCAATAAAATAATTTGATGTTTTAAATTAGATTGAATATAAAATTGCTATACCCATTGCGGATATAATCTTAAAAGAGTGTAAAAGCCGTGCAGAGGTAGGATGCAGACTTATCAGACGCGGACTTGACGCAGTTGATATGTACTACGTGTATATAGCGTACTCACAATGTCTGCGGTGACTTGGTACCCGAAGAGCGAGTAGGAGAGTAGCGTGACGTAGAGGGTGAGTCGCTCGGTGAACACCATGAAGGAGAGGTACACACCGCGCAGGTACGACGCGGACGTGATGCAGTTGATCTCGTTCCTTCGTGCCAGTGCAACCACGTGCTCAAACGGTTTTTCCCATGCGTACATCTTAATAACCTGCGCAAATAAAGATACATTTTAGGAAGTGTGTTTTGAATACAACGTCATATTAGATGCAATTTTCGTGCAAATCAATTTTTCAAGTGGGTAGCTATCATCAAATTGCTTTTATCATTCGTATGTTCATCCACATCCGAGCACGTGCGTAGGAACAATCAAATGCAAATATGCTTATCTTATGTTTTATTTGTACTTGATAGTCTTTCATCATGTTATATTTGCTATTATATACCTGCATGCCGTTAATAATTTCGTCCATGATGCGCACGCGCTCGTCAGTTCTGTGCGCGGTCTTCATTCGCAGCTGTGCCGCCAGTTTACTCATGTATGCTAGAAATAACACGTAAATCTTGCTGTTATTTGCATTTTACATTGACAATAATTTTAGTCTACACATATCTATTGAATGGTGACATACATTTTTATGTTAATCGCAGGTGATCACTAACATGCGGAATACTAAGGTCATTAATGTTGTTCTAAAAGAACTTGCCCTGTTCTTGTCAGACTTGGTTGTCAATAAACAAACATTAACTTTCTTGATATTCGTTTGAAAGTAAAAACATAGTTGTAACCAAGCGAAAGTAAATTCCACATACATTGAACTGGTATCGTTTGAAGCACGATGCCAACGACGCCGATGATGGCGGCGTACCCGATCTTTATGTAGATGAGATAACAGACGACGACCACCTGCAGCGGCAGTAGCCAGATGAAGTGGCTGTAGATGAATGCGTAGTCGAACCGGTTCACGTCGTTGGAGAGTAGATTTACCACCTGACCGGCAGTCGTCTGCGCCAGGGCACCGGAGCTCATTCGCATTACCTGGCGATAATAATACCAATCATTTTATTAAATAAGTTGTTATATTTATTCACTATATTTTTTCAAACACTCTATTTTCTTAAAATAAGTTATGTGTTAGCAAATCTGCATTGTGACTTTACTATTTTTGTATCTTATATCATTTATCATACAATAAATCTTATTTTATCAAAATTGACGTCATCCGTCTAATGTACAAGTATATCGTATAACACAACGTTAATTGGTCAATCGAGGAACGCTCCCTCTCGCAATTGGTTAATAGGTGAAATATCACGTGACTGATAGTGATAACAGCACTTTTTCTTAACTTGAACAGAGTATCGGTAGTTTTTTTATTTGATTAATCTTTTGATTTTGATGGGTCGTCTCTATCACGTTTTCATTATGAGATCTGTTTAATAATATAGTCAATTCTCTAAGCGTAGCGTGGAACGTCCCCCGGCCGGGTGGACTGAGACCACTTGAATAAAGTCGCCGGCAGTGATTGGATGAGAAAAGCAGAAAGAAGTCTGTTTGGTGGCGCGCCCTACGAGAGGTCTATATCCAGCAGTGGACAGGCTGACGGTAGGGTGTCGCTTGTTTTAATGTATTATACTGTGTCAACCTATTTTGACCACGTATTAAAGATATGATGAGAGATAGTCTAGATCGATACTAAGAGAATTATCAGAAAATTATATTATATAAAAGTGTTCTTGTTTATTTTTTAAAAAATGTTAGTACTTATATTGATAAGCATTTTCCCATGATTGTTATCTTAAAAAATAAAATAAAACTTAAGGTTATGATCATCAAAAACTAACCAGTTACGCAAGAACAAACAAAAACAATGCGGAAATACTCGGATAGGGAGTTAAAATGGTTTCATCTGAATGAGTCTTTAAAAACAAACCTACAGGCAAACAATGGATGCAAAATAGATATGAATGTTAATATTTTACAGACCTTTCTGTAGATAAGTGAACAAGCGGCGATGCGGACTTTCATGCCGAACTGCTGAGTGGAATATGAGCCGTGGTGGTTGAGGAATGCGATAAATAGAGACATGACAATCACGGCTGTGGCACAGTACACCGCCTGCTCGTAAGACATATCGGACCCTGGCTCCCAGTACGTTAGTAGCATGCTCAACGCTACAGGTTGAAAAGGTCTGTAAGAAAAAGTACATACATTTATAGATATAAAACTATAGATAAATGTTAAAAATATATTTCCAGTATAATATTTAAAACTGTTTCCTTTAACTTTCGTTGTTCCAATTTTGTACCCATGTCTAATTGGTTTTAAACGGTTGCTATTTTAGATTTTGTGCGACTTCGTATTATATTATCAATATTATCATTTACACCTTACTACATACTTCATTATTAAAATATATTACAGTTATATCTACCTATATATTATATTTATGATACATGTATATCCTAGTTGGTTGAACATTTACATTTCTGGTTCGTGATATTGCATGCGTAATATGCGTCACATGCGTGATATTGCATGTGACATAAATCATGCCTACCTCATTGAGTACACGATTTAAACGAGAGACCTTTATTAAACAGCAAGTTGTGAATTTAACAGTTATATAATTGATTCATTACAGCATACATAGATAATTAGTATTCTAATGCGATTCGTCCATGTCATATGATCCAGTAGATGTGGACATTTGCAGTATAATTAGGTTTTCCTGCCACTGATTTTGTTTGTTTACGCAAAGATTACGTTAAGCATTTACATAATAACAAATGTTACAAACTGTTGATTTCGTTTTTTCCACGGTGGCATTGTCAATAAACTGTGGCGTTTGTGTTTATACCTATTCACATTACACGTTATATGAGGTTCAATTTTACTGGCTACATTGTAAACTACAATATGAATTAAATTTTGTTATCAAGGCCAATGTTAAAAGTTATCTATGCTCTGTGGATTTTTCCATACCTGCACATCATTGAATATCTAAGAGTAAATTTGAATCTAGGTAAATGTACTTAATACTCGTACAATACGTGACAGCACGGGAGTGTTGTTGGGGTATGAGTTTAATCGCTCTAGTTTTGTTGTTTAATCTTTTTAAATTAAGTTATTTTATATGCAAGTATATCAATTTACAATAATAAACATAAATTAAAATTATCGATAAGTATCTATCAACTTAACATTGTTTTCACATCGCTATAAAATTCCTTGAAATCACACTCGCACGCTGTCGCGTACTGTAGATATAGAGCCGTAACAGTTATGGAATTTCGATGAATAGTTAAATCGATCTGTCGCGCTTTATACATGATGTAATCAGATTATTCCCGAAGCCGGAAACCGCAGATTACATTAATAATACCGAGTTCATTGACATAAGGTTTTACGAATTTTTGTAAAAAATATCTTTTTTGAGTTTTAACTAAATTATTCATACAAGTTAACTAAATACAAAGACCAAAATGAATATTTTTTACAAAATACGTAACCGTTATTACGCCCATTAACTCAGAATCATGAGTAGGATCTATGGTTTCAGGCTTCAGGAAAGGTTCGATTTTCTACCCTACGAACTTTTTACTTCCAAACTGTTCAAATAGTCTTGAATTTGAATAATAACCCCTATTCCAATATTTCCATAACAAAAAAAACCAAAAACTATGTAAATAGTAAAGTGTGACATAACTGTCGGTCACTTTCTAAAGAGTATGCGGTAATTTTCTTTTCCATAATGCAGTGGTTTTATTTTCACAACTCAAAATGAAACCTTCTATTTATGGTAACTTTTAATAAAGTTCTAGGTAATAATTGAACAATACGAATACTTTTCTTTCAAACTGATCAACTAGTCTTGAATAAATAAAAAGGTGAAATATCTGGCAAAAATTCATTCAAAATATTCAACTTATTAAACAAAAAGTTGAACATATTGGAATAGAGGGTATAGTAAAGGGTTGATTGCGGCAAATATAACGAGGAACTTACTTGAGAACAAGAGCTTGTATAAGGAACATGAACCCGGAAGGCGCATAGCTCATCCAGAATGCTTTGGTCATGGCGCGCAGCAACGACGGCTTTCGACCTTGTTTGTTCGCTAATGCAATTTCTTCTAACCATTTTCTGAAACCAAAAATATAAAGACTCAGTTATTTATCAATCACAGTGGCGTGTATTGTTTGCATACATTATCGTCAGGTTTTGTTTTGATTCATAGACTATTTTTGTTATAGGTACCTAACATAAATAACATATTCACTCAGTTTTCACTATCTAAGTATTTAATTTTAAAATTATATTGTACAAAATAGTGTTAAAATGTTATATATCCGTTTAGGATCATTTATATTGATTTTTAATTAGTTTAGGATAATAAATTATATATTTTTTATTTAATTTTGTGGCCTTTTGATCTTTTGCATATATTTACTTATTTATCAGACGCAAAGCATTAAATCAGATGTAAGTATGTGATCATCTTCTGTTTTTAAATAAAATTAATGCATGTACACGTTGAAATAACTTTGTTTAGTTTCCTACTTTGCTAGAATACTAATAGAAGTTTTCAACACGTGTAGATATCGTTAAAACGGAGTAGCAAATTTTTGGGTATATAATAAAATTGTAGCAGTTTTGTCTCAACTTTTAAGGACTAAGGTTGTTTTTGTTTTATCTGTGGAATTTGCGAGGAAAGTAAAATGCGTAAATAAATCGTCACGATGTATCCACTGGCGGTGGCCGCGCTCTCGCCGCTTCACCGGCGTTCTCGCCGTCCATCCCTCCGACGCATACTAACTCACGATGACATAATTTATAAATAAAATCTGGCCACATGTACAATAGTGTGAAATCGATTTTCACGTGTTTTGCATGTCTATGGTTGCTACTTGTAAAATCACCAAACCCGGGCAATAAAACTCACAACCATATTTTGAAAAAAATGTTATTACAAACCAAATATTTTTTTCTAAAAATTAAACAAACTAAGGCATTTATTGAATTGAAATGAAATTAAATCTTTTAAAGAATTAACAAAATTTTAAATTTTAATTAAATTCAAATATTTTAAAATCCGGACACTATTGAAAACCTCTCCCGGGTATTTCCCGGGCACCCTCTATTTACAGGACAAACCTGGGGAAACCCGGAAGGGTGACAGCTCTATGCATTCGTAATAATGGGCTGTAAATAGGCAGTTTTGTGTATACTATTTTCACAATTATTCAAGAATTTAATTCACTTTCTGTTCCCTTGTACACTAAAAATTGTTTTTATTTCTACCATAGTTCAAAATTTGATGGATGCAGACTCAATCAGACAACGATGTCAATGATAGTATCCAAGTTGAAAAAAATCTCTGTTTCGAATTATATTCTAAATTCTGCAAATAATTTGACTATTTAATTTATTAAGATAATATTTATCAATACTTAGATGTTACATGAACATTATTTAAATAGACGGTAATGAGATGGATTTAAAAGAATTGTAAATCTGTCCACGTTTGTACCGGACTCGTCGTCATGTTTGTCACTCGTTAACTCCACGTTTTATACCAACAATGTTCGTCACATGACACGATCTTTCAATTGACCACATATATGATCTCTGTCCAAGTATTTGATAAATAGAGAAATGAGACGGAATTTTGCAAAAGAATAGTAAGTACGTCACAAGTATAAACAAAAGAATGTTTAATTTTTCAACTTGTAATGCAAGGGAATTGGCGGACAAATTTATCTGAAATGATGTGGAAAAAACACATAATTTGAAATTAAATTGTATATTATTTAATAAAAATAATAGTCGAAAAGAAACAGTATATTTAATAAAATGCTGTATTGAATATACTCGTACATAAATAAAAAATCTGTAATAAGAAGATTTGTTTTAACCTATGTTGTAATTATTCATAGGTACGGTGAAATGTTTTAAATTGAATGTATGTAGGTATGTACGTATTGAATGATGTACCTGTCATGCAAAAATGGATCATTAGTTAGATAGGGAGAAACGAATATATCGAAGGAACGTATCCTAAAACCCTATGTCATCAATTGCTTCTTAGTGTAGGCCCAAAATGAATCATTCGGTAATGTAAATAAAATATGAAATATCTACATGTAGTTTCAGAATCGTTAAATAGTTGTTTAATAGGCAATGTGCAGAAATAAATAGGCAAGTATTTATTTCGTTTAAAAAGTTTATTGCACTTTATCGTATAAACGCAAGCTTAATGTTTAGAGACATTCCCTATCAGCTAAATGTTGGGTTAAACAGAGAGGCATATTGGTAGGTACGATGAAACGTAAAAATAGTACTTAAACGATGATTAGTAAATACTTACACCAATATATACCTATTTAAAAATAACACGATATTACAACTTCATTCATTTGTACATATATATTATACAATACATAGGTACATCTACCTCCTCAGTGTTAATCTTAAATCACAAAAAAACAAGCAGGTTTTTAAGACGTCACGGTAAGTGTATTCTCAAATATGGTAATTGATGTGCCGATTTCCACGTAAGTAAATAAAAATAATTAAAATAGAAATCATTATTATACTATTATTATTATTATCAGGGATTATTTATTATATGACATTTCATTTATATCTACAGCTAGCTGTGCTTAAAGCTTCGATCAGTGGACTGGATAAAAATTAACTGATGTCTTTCTTTTTCTCATGCAAGATTTTAATAACAGCCTTTGTTTCGTTCAAGCATTATTGTATTATAATATGATAATCTGTCTCTCAATAATTAGAAAAACGGAGTCACGGAATTCAAAAACCCAGGGAGTAGGTATTTGGTATGATCAATATGGTTAAAAGGTATATGATATTAAAAGATATATGGTGAAATTGAGAAGAGTTATTTGTAAGTACTGAATATTTATTATTATAATTTATTAACGAAAGGAAAACTATTGACCATTACAAGCAATAAGTTAAAATACATGAGCCATTTAGAAGTTTCCGGCGATACGTTTCAGGACATATGTTTTAAGTTTTCCCATTTTTTGTAATAGACCACACAGAAACTGGTGAATCCGGATTCTTGTTTTGACGGAATTCACTAGAGATGCACATCTCTAACTAAATGGCAAGGTTGGGGCCTCACAGTTTTTGTCGGCACATAATAACGATACACGAGTCATATTCACCGACTAATTAATTTATTTAATGAGCTTCTAACTTTTTATTTAACATTTTAATGTTTAACATCATTATAAAAATATGTTTTTTTTTTCATTTCGGTCAGGATATTACAATGGATCTCATTGGATACGTAGATAAAATGGTTAAAATACGAGAACAATTTGTATTTTTGTTAATGTGAGTGAGCAGATGTAAGTACCTATTATGGTAATGAACGCTTGTGGGAAATTAGAACGGAAGAGAGTAATTGAAGTCGATTCTTACTGCGGTCTCGACAGTTCTGGATACCGATGCATCATAGCTGTGGTTTAAAAGCGATCACGATTAATAAAATATATATGTATGATAAGTGTTTTTTCCTGTTATAAATTAATTTTGTATACAAAAAATAAAATCGACAAAAAATAACATCGAAATCACATGTAAATAAAGTACGAGTGAAAGCGAGTCGGGTACCTCGTGAATAAAAGTGATAACCGGTATGTGTGTACATTCCCATCGAACGGTGACACACTAAACGCCAACGGCACCACCAGCCACCAACAAGTCAATAAAACAATAGTGACACTACTATTAAATCTGTCAAGACTTGGTTTAACGGATTCTGTCCATACATTTACAGATGACATACATTACAGGTACATACATTACAATACATTAGGTACATTTACAGGTGTTCTGCCTGCATACGTCCAAAACCATTTTTTTAAAGTTGACTCTGGAGATGAATATTCATTTAGGAAGATAGAAGTTCATGGCTTTAAAATTTTAATGTCAGATCTTAATGATTACTTGCTGAGATAATTAGGTACGAGTATGTATTACCTACCTACTCGCAGTCGTTTTAGTTTTCGTCGCAATAGTGACGTCTGCAGACGTGACACCATAGCATTCCTATGATAATTAACCGCACATAAATAACATTAATGGGTATATACTAAATCTGAGATTTTTAAAAAAAATCTAATTATTTGTTTCTATATTTAAGAAGCATGCGTTTATGTTTTATTTTTTTTTGTTTATTTAACTAAATCCACGTTATGATATATAGTTGTAAATATTATATTTTTTGGGTTAACAATACATTTACTTTAACATTTAATTGTAAGTCAAATAAAATAACATTTTTTACTGAGAATAATTCAGTAATATTGATATAATTTAATGTTTTCGAAAAAAATTGCATAATTGTGAGTATATTGTTTCATTAAACGTAAATATATGTAAATATGTAAATATATTGTTCATTTACCTACTATACTACTTACTTATCTTACCTTACTATTCGTTAATGTTACCTACGTGTTTAGATGTACCTAGATACCGGGTCAAAGTACGTACATTTTCGCATGAAATAGAGGATTTTTTTATGGAAAATTATAAGTTATTGTTAAATTCGTGTATGCTAGTTAATCGATTAAAATTAATTGTTTTTCCTCAATTGAGATTGTGAGCAAAGTGTTCGATACATTTTTGAGGCTGACCGTGACCATCACGTGCCCGTTATGAGAGGCGCCAGGGATCTCTTTGCGATTTAAACAAATTGCCATCGAATTGGGCTTCTGACTGGCTAATAAATAAGACAGGTTCAACCGAAAGAATGTGGACGCGAAAAGAAACCGCAAAAAGAATAAGTTATGAGGACGCGTAAATTTTGTTTTATATTACACTACGTTTGTATTGCTTTATTGGTGAAGCGGAAAATTCCTTAAATTTATTAAATTCTTTCTTGAAAGTTTTTAAAGTACCTCATAAGTTGTAGGAGGTAATTGGCACTAAAATGTAATTTATGTTCTTAATCGTATTAAAAATGAGGCAGGTACAGTGTTTGACCTGTTGGTTAATACTTAATTCGCGATGTCCTAGGGCACGATTGCACACTGAGGTGAATCGTATTATGTTTCGTCTTTATAGAGTAATATGACATTATTATTTCTATTACAAATTAATTAATACTTTTTCTTAATAGATATAATTTGAAAATTAATATTTATAGATCACGGTTATGTTACTTTGCTGAGATGCTCGAATCTTCGCTTTTGAAATATTAAGCTTTGGGCATGTGACTAGTTTAAAACCGGTTTTATTACTTTAACTAATAAGCATTTCATACATTGTGTAACCGTAGTAATAATGTATTGCATTTATGTACAAAATATCCGTTCTGCTGATACAAAAACGCTAAGTATCTATATCTCAAAATTTTAAAAACATACCATTGACAAAATACTATATGACGTAATATTCTAGAAATCTGCTATTAACCTTACTCAGATGACAGCCTAATAATTTTAAATTAAAATTAAATTGGAAAATTCCATTGCGCAAATAAATGCAAATGCCGAAAAGTACGTTTTTGAATAAAGAGGGAACTATATGTATAACTATATGTAACTATACTCATATATGTATGTAGTTCCGTGTCGTAACTATAAAATTGTCCCAAAAAGTACCATGTATAACGATCAAATAGATGACAGTTATGTGTTTTATTTACATTCTCGCATATCTAAACCTCAAACGCAATGTTTCGTAATGCCATTTGTAGGTACGAGTACTTTGTTGACCTACATATTGCCATGGATGAAGAATATAGTCAGTCTCGTATAACAACGCTGTTTTAAGTGGATAGAGATCTACTTCCTTATTCAAAAATAGATTAAGGCCAGTGAACCCCGTATTTTTTTCACATTTTCCTTTAAAATTTCCATATTTTCCCCTTTATAGAATTATTTATATTTTTATATTTTTTTTATAGAAAAAAGGTGGCAGACGAGTATACAATCCACCTGATGGTAAGTGGATACTGTAGCCCTTGGGCATTCGCGATACATGCCAACTTTAGTCGTTTTCATACAAAAATCGTGAATATCCAGACCTTGCCACCTTTTTCTACCGACGATGTCAAAAAAGAGAATAACCTCAGTAATTCGTTAAATTAGAAGTACAGTTTTATATATGTATTATTACATCTATGCTGCTGTTTTAGCGACCCGAAATGTGTTTTAGACTTTGCAATTAGAAGATGTCAGTGTTTTCTTTTTAATGCACGAAATGCACAATTAAAGAACCGCCTCGCCAGACCATTCGGTAATTAATGCTCGTTTAGATCTTTTGTGATTTCATCGGCTATCATCAGACTTTCATCACCTGGGACGCCCAGCCGTAGTGTAAGTTTCACACCGATACTCTGATGCATTACTTCCAAGTGCTCATAACGCGGTTTAAGTTTAGCGGTTTGATTATTCCGATGAATAGCTGTTAGTTAATTACGTCTACTGTATCCAGCTTTTTCTTACTATCTTCACATTTTTTCATCATATTTCTGCATCGAGCGTTTGGTCCTAAGACGTCGAGCTAATTTTTCTTTTGCTTTGAATGCAATAATCATGTAACTGCAACGTTTTCACTCTGTATGTTTTGTTTTTGTCTAGATCTGATGTCTATAATACTTACATTATTTTCTCGAATGTCCTACCATAGTCCTACTATGCGCATTTCATTGGTCTCGCTATCGCTCTCGCAGGTTCGCTGGTAGAAATCTTCTAAGGGGATAAGCACGCCTTTTGTATGTATTTTCTTTGTAACTATTTTTAACATTTGTGTGTACAATAAATTATATAAATAAATAACTAGTTTACGGCCGGGTCATAATTATATATGGAGCATACTATCGTTCCGTGAAATTTATTAGTTATTTATCCCCCTTTCACCAAAACTGCCTCCTACTACTTCTGCCTCGTGTGTCCTTTTCGTCCGTTCCCTCTACTCGTATGGTACCTACTCGTAACTTTGTCTTTTGACTATGTTTGTTTTTTAGACTGTTTTTAGAGGAACACCTATAATTTTAGATATTATATGTCATGTTTTTTTATACACATGTTAGTGACAAATCATTTTTAATTTTTCTAAATAAATCGATGATACCGCGATTTTAAAACGTAAGATTTGCATGTATTTACATTTCGTTTAAAATTTGATATTCTGCTTTAATACTTTTAGATAGACTTGCGTAAATATTGTAATGTTTAACATAATCACGTGATCTTTGTAAAGTGACTTATATTATGTAGTAGGTATACATAGTTAAGTCGTTGAGTGAGGTTGAGTCGCAATGTATGAGGTGCGGTGAGCGTTTTCCTTCTCAATAAAGCATGTATTACGGTCAGCGTCGTAATACATGAGAGGCAGGTAGCGAATGCTATGGGGAGGGTAATAAGGGTCAGGGTTTTTTTTATAGAAGAGGTCGCAGAGGGATATGGTGGTATGTGTTTACCGCCGCCCATGGACGTCTGCAACACCAGGGGAGTTGCAAGTTGCAAGGAGCGTTGCGCGTACTTTGCAGGATCCTATTCACAGCTATCGTGATGAACCCCATGTCGTAGCACAATGGGAAAAGCTCAGATGGCAGTTCATTCCACAACTTTCGGGTTCGCAGTATAAAGTGTCTTGAAGACCGCACTGTACGTAACACCTCCTAGTCAAGGAAATACCATTTATTTATTAGGTACAACAACAAATTTTAAAACTTATATAAAATTTATACAGACACATTTTATAAAATATTTATACGTTTGTAAATTCACTTGGAGTACACACTTACACAACTTTAGTTATAATCATGCAGAATAGGTACCTATAATGAATATATCTACATATAATCTATTTAAAAGGACAATGTTTATCCAACAGAATTTTGGAACGGACGTTATTTAGATAGAATATGTCAAACTCGTCATTCGTTATTGTATATCGACATATTCTACAGAATGTATTATTGTAAGAAACTTTATTTTGAGCCCGTGGTATGTCAAATAGTTGTCTTTGGTGCCTTTGGGTTGAGATGCTGCAAGAGATTCCCATCTAAATGGTTATTCATGATCTTGTGTAATACATTTAATGAACTGATTTTACGCCTCACTTTTAAGCTTTTGAGGTTCGAAAATTTTAATTTATTCTCATAACATTTTATTGTTTGATTATTCCCAAATTTTAAACACAAGTAACGGACGAATTTTCTTTGCACTGTTTTTTCTAATCTATTAATATGTATTTGGTACATTGGTGACCATATAATCGAACAATATTCGAGAATTGACCGTACTAAAGAGACATATAGAAATTTAATTGGTAGGGCACTTTTAAAAGGTTTGAAAGTGCGTATCAAAAAACCAAGTAATTTCTTCGGCTTACCTATTGTATAATGGAACTCTAATGTGGCCGAAAATTTTCATCAAATAATACTCCCAAATCTTTCACAATGTTAACTTTTCTAAGAGGTATACGATTGATACTGTAATTATATATATAAGGTTTTTATTTTTCGTCAATTATATAGTATGACATTTACTAACATTAGGAGATTGACATTTATTAACATTTAGATATAGAGATTGGGAACATTCCTTACGTATGCACTCACCTAAAGAATGTTACAATAGAGTAACAGTAGTATTGTGTTGTTCTCTGTGTAAAGTGAGTGGAATAAACATTTTACAAACAAAAAATAAATGAATAATTATGAGCATAGAATGTTTTTATACAGTGCTCTTTATCCCGCTGTTGTTCGGTTCGCGTTCACTACGACCGTTGTCTGACCTGGCGCTGCTGCAACTTGCTTCGCCTTGTCCTTATTTTGGCCCGGCCGGCGCCGCATTACGCAACACATCTAATTATTGATTGTTATTATCCACAAAATGTCGTGTTCGTGAACATCCTTTGCATGTCCAACTCATCTCGGGTTGTGAGTTGTGACGGCCTCACTGACCTTAGCTACATACTATTAATAAAATGTTGCAAAATATCAACAACTTATTACAACAACAAATGATCAATTAAAAATATTAGTCTACAAAATTTTATATACTGCTTGTAATTATGTGGAATGTAAAATACCTATCTAGCAGACCGTTATGTCGGCAATTGTCTATACAGTTTGATAAGAAGATGTGTATTAAGGAATATGAAGAGTTGCATTCTCCAAAATCGTTGAATTTTTAAACAAATATGTGAGTTTCAGTACGAGTTCCGAGAAACGTTTCCTTCGTTGTGACACTAAAAGTAAATACTACTCGAATCTCGTGACCGCGGCGACAGTCACCAATATAAGGTCAAGACAAGTTGTTGTTGTCTCTTTAGACGTCCATTCCAGTTATAATAATATTCAATAACATATCATAACACAGACTATTAAGAACCAGGAATAAATAGTGATCCAGTCAACTTACCTACAGTCTTATGAATCGTTGAAAGTTGAAATATCAGTGTACATTGACACAATTTGCGTAAATTCGGATCTCTGCGTAAGTCAAAGATTGTTGAATCAGTTGAATTTGATGTATATATTTGAACTATAGAATTGCGCAGTTTGTTAATAAAATTATGTAATTATTTAAATATACATTTAATGGTTTGTAGTTTAAAAGAGCAGCAAATCATGATCAACAAAACAACCCATTTTTGAATAACTAAACTAGATGACTTCAGTCTTTAATTTCAACAATTTTACTTACTAAGAATGTCACCACTAAGTCGACGGAGATTGCTTATCTATACGGAGTATAGACGGACAACTCTGATTTCCTTATTGTCAACATAGAACCTAAAGCTAACTCTACATTTTTAAATTTGCTGCCATCGAAGCGCTGCCCATTCAATATTTTGAACTGCACATTTCATTATTTCTCATATTTAATTAAAGTTTAGCAAATTGGTAACTTGTTTAAGCAATACTTATATGTTATTAACATAACTCGAACCTAAAAATCAAGGCTCAGGATGTGGACCTTTTGTTATAACACTATTTAACTAACATAAACATATTAATTGAGCTCCTTTAAGCTTCTTTTATTATAAGTATTGATATCTACGAGTATCTAAAGATTTTACTTAGTAAATACTGTGGGATGGCTCAGTGTCAAAGTCGGTTGAAGACCAGTTCATACATAAACAAGGATGTAAACACATGATCTGTTAGCAGTGAAGGTTGTACGAGTAGTCTGACCCCGAGAGTAAAGAGTTGTCAATGACCTATAAAGGCATTTAAAATCCCTTGCAAGTCTTACAATTTAGGTATGCCACAAATATAAAAAATTTAGTCAAATTCGTAAGACAAAATGAAATAGTCTTGCGATTTCCAATCAAATATTATTTATATACTTATTACGCAATAACTATACGAGACTTTCATCAACTTTTGAAAGAGTTTTGAAGACTGAAGAGGAAAACTAAACTATAAAGTTATTGGCATAAAATATAACGAAAACACTAACTATAAATAGGTATCAACTTTTATGAATCTCTTGATTTGTTCGGATGAAATCCTTGATTTAACTATCTGATACTTGTTTTCATTGTCTCTTCACCTGCAACAATTGTAGCTTATAGTTTCCAACAAGTTAATTCAATGCTAATTATTCCGTTTTTATCCGCAATATTTTATAAATAATTACAATAAATAAACGTTTCCGTATACACTATTGTTTGGTTTATTTCTATTCGCTAATATTTAAATATCGACAATTACAAAATAACTCAGTGGGTAACATTAGATATTACAAAGCAATTTTAATATTTTATTATTTATTGTAATGGCGGTAGCCTTTAAGTACCTTGAAAGGAAGTTTACCTGTTCTGTTCTGTTCTGTGACAATTGTAGTAGGTACTTACAAAAGGTTTATTATGATCAAGCCGATGCCTGCGTATGGTTTTTTCATTTTACTCCTACCCGATCCACCCAGATTCATGTGACGAATGATATTGTATATGTAAACTTGATGATGTTTGCCGTGGGAACTATAAAATGGATCCGGATAAAAAGTACCCTGAATTTAACGCAGAATATAAGCTATTATAATTATGCCAAGTTCCATTAAAATGAGTCCAATGGTTTTTGCGTGATGCCCGTTCAGACAAACAGACAGACAGGCGAGAGACAGACAAAAATGCCCAAAAAATATGTTTTGGGCTCTGTATCTTCGTGCAATGATTTTTACAAAAATATTTTATGTTCAGAAACTGCTTTGTATGAATAGATATGAACAGATGATGTTATTAAAAATGTATTTGTTTTATTGACTTAACGTTTTTCTTTCTTACAAGAATTAAAACTTGCAAAGGGCTGTTAGTGGTAAGATGTACCGAAGGGCGGGCGGCGCGTGTTTTACGGTATGCTGTCGTCAAGCGCCACCGCGGAGCGTCAGTCGCAGTGCAGGCCGGGGTCAACGACTAGCGTGCGACATGCATGCGAGTTAAACACCACGCGCATCCTTGATTGATACACAATGCAACTATGCAATTCATAACCTTGCATTGACACTACAATCGCCTATGGCAATAGCTTCAACAATTCTTTGTTACCTAAACACACTTTATTAATCATAAACTGCGGATACTTCGTTTATGATTTTATCCACCAGACATTTTATCTGGCTAAAGTTTTATCGTCAGCGAATCATGGTGACGTGATGCATGGATAATGGAATACACTATTATAAAGGATTATAATGGTTCGTCGATAAGGGAATAAAAACTTTTTCCGAAGAATGAAACATGTTTTGTATTTTTTTTTAATTCAACCCATATCTAATCATAAACAAAAACCTTGAATTGAGTCTTACGCAATATATCTGTTACACCGAGTGAGTACATTGATGATGCGATGGAATTAGTTTTAGAAATGATAATGATCTAAACATTTATACTGATTATTGTTAAAAATAATTAACTGAAAATTTAATTACAGATCTCTTGATAAAAATATTCTAGATATAAAAATACTTTTATATAAAATATATTAATCAGTAAATTCTTGCTTATCTATTGCATATTAATTATAATGAAGACAGGTTAGACCGATGCGACGTATGTTTAATCGCCAAAACAAGTTGGTCGTTGTTATTGTGTCCATTCGAGCAGAAGTTTCACTATAAAAAATTTCTTAATTTTGTCGAAAGATCTAGAATACGTAAAATCAATACGCAATACAGAAAGTAAAGCCCTTCTGTTGAACGATATATAATAGATAACTAATTTTATTTACATAAACAGGATACGTAGTTATGTAGTGTAGAGCGTGATCATGAGTCACGGGTTGCCAGTTAAATAGTACGACTACACCAACCGGTTCAACATCTCACGGTGGATTGTACAGCCACGTACTCGAATATTATGTATACGTTGACAAGATTACGTATACATGTGAACAGAGAATATGGGAATAGAGTAGATGACGCATCATAGATACTTATCAAAGAAACCTGGTTGGCAACTTCCATTTGGGTGAAGCAGGTGAAGAGTGGTTCACTAAAAAGTCAAATTTGAAATTTAAGTACCACGTAATAACAATGTTCCAGTTACAAAACACATATGAATTAAAGAATTCGGGAGCTACTGAACATTATAAGACTCTAATGCCCAAGAGTGCTCGTACACGAGGGGAGGTTCAAAAGTTTCCGGCCTGACATAGATATAGGACACTCAAGCTCATGAAACTATTTCTATTTTTCAATAGAGTCTCCGTCTATTTGAATACACTTTTCAGATCGTTTAATTAGCATTTCTATCCCAATATAAAAATAGTCAGAAAAATGCAGCGCTCACTTTATCATCAATGGAAAATCTTATACCCCTTAAGCCTGCCTTGGTTTTGAGAACAAATAGTAATCACTGGGAGCCAAGTCAGGACTATAGGGTGGGTGGCGAATTTTCATGAAGCCACACTTTGAAACAGCAACTTTCGCAACTGCGGCGGTGTAGACGGGTTCATTATCACGAAGAAGCCGCACACCTTTGTTTAGTTTTCCACGACGTTTCTGCTTGATTGCTTCTCGTAAATACTCTATAAGGTTAGCATAATAGCTTCCAGTCACCGTAATAATGCGTCCTTATAAGCGATATTCCCTGACAATCCTAGAATATCGAAGTCAAAACTTTTTGGTGGATCAAGTCACCTTTGCCTTTGTAGGCGGTGCTTCGCCAGAACTACGCCACTCCATCGACTCTTTTTTGGAAAGGGAGCCATAGTAAAGAATCTTAGTTTCATCTCCAGTAACAATTCACACCAAAAATCGTTTCCGTGTTTGTGAAAGACCTCCAAAATTTCCTTAGAGCACGCTACTCCGCTTACTTTGCTGCACACTTGAAAGAAGTGTTGGCACACTACTCGCACTTTATTCATATGAAAATGTCCATGAAGAATCCTAAGGACTGTAATTTTTGAAAGCTCTGTCCTTGCTACTATTCTTTTCGTCTTTAGCCGCCGGTCGTTCAGAAATTCTTCTGCCACTAATTTGATGTTGTTTGGAGTGAGTGCCTAAACGGGTCGATCGGAGCGAGCCATCGATGGAGTCTCGTCCTAAACGAAATTGCTTACACCAATATTTGACGGTGGAAAATGATGGAGAAGAGTCCTCGTACACATTATCCAACCTTCGTTTGATATCGGTCGGGTTAACACCTTCCTTTGTAAGGAACTTAATCACCGAACGATATTACATTTTAAACATTTTAAGGATTTTGCGATTTCGTGTTGTTCTAAGAGTCGAGGAATCAAAACTAACGAGGGTTGAATTCTAAAAATTATACACTAATTAGCAGGATAAATGACAATTACAATGACATATAATTTGTTTTTTTTAGAAATCTAGAATCTGTCAGGCCAGAAACTTTTGGTCTCACTGGTATAACATATCTAGTATGTATTCTCAAATCGATGATCTAATCCAATCTACTCAGTCTCTAACAGTTTAAATTTACCATTATCTGGTGTAGTCGAACATATTTGTTAACATAATGTGAGCAAACATACGAGTAAACTTTTTCTAGTTCTAAAATGAGACTATTCTATTTTTTTGAGAAACGTGTATAAGGAATAAAAGCAAAGTAACTGTTACATATTTTTACAAGTATTGTTCGGATTGAGTAAGATAATGAGTAGAAATATTTGGATTGAGGTTTGCTGATTTGTTAACGTATAAGTAAACGTGATTGTACTATAGTAAAAACAAACAGTAGTTTAACTCCGGTCCTGTCGTCGTCATCGACATAGTTCTTATTATACTCTACCCTCGATTCGCAGTGAAGCGGGACACAACGTGAATGTTTAGTGAGATTCTATATAGCTGTGCTTACAGATATAGTTCGTGCCATTTAGCATGGCAATAGCGAGTATTCACACGTCCCTACTAATGTACTCGTTTACATTAGTAGTGTCAATATGCATTAGTCGTTCGATGTTAACGTGACTGCTACTACGATACGCTGGCGATAGCTATTTTCGGTCATTACAGGGAACATTGGCAAGTGTCGTTATCGTAAACACGAGTACATTAGTACGGCGTGAAAGTCGAGGCAATGACCGCTATTGCCATGCTAAATGGCACGGAGGTATAGACAGACACGACGCGGCGGCACTCACGCACAACAATCATAACTCGTGCGTTTTTATGGAGATAGCCTACTGTTGTGTTTTAATATGGTTGTACTTTGTATTTGGTTGGTCAGATCTGAGAATATAATGTAATAAAGCATTCTAAGTCGTAAAATCAATCTTAGTAAGATGGACCCAATGAGCGTTTGAAGGTGAAACAATTTAAGTAAGATGTAGCGTAGATGTATAAAATTGCAATTACTTATTCCCATTTAACTTTAATAATGAAGAAATGAATCGATCGATCGGTCGATGTCATCATATGACAACCCACTACAGGGCCAAGGCCGTCCCCTTGCATTCACAACAGGAATTCGGGTCACAATCCACACCACGCAGAACCAGTGTGTATTGATGGATATTACACGTCCTAGATTTAAAAAAAATCTAAAGTACCGCTTTGAATTTTATTTTTTTTTACTTGATTTCATTCACCGCTGAGTTAATAATAATTGAAAACCTGTACTTAAGTAGAAACTAAGTAGGCCGGGATTTGAACACAAGATTATACTTAGTGGACAGCCTAACATCACTGCTCTAGAGCAGCTCTCCCTAGGGATAGCCTAGGGCAGGGTTGCTCAAACTATTACTATCGATGTTCTACAGCAAAAATATTAGGCGGCAAACGATCGACTAGGCTGAGCAAGAAAAACAACTTTTATTAAAGGCCATTTATTGCAGTTCCTTATTACTATGAAAAAGTTCCTTACTACAATGAACCGTCACTACGCGATAAATAGGTTCAAAACCGCATGTCCGTTGAAATAGAAAATAATAAATAGGTGGTGGGGTGTAATAGTAATTGGTAGGTAAATCATAGATAGCGTTCTCGGTGCTGCCGGACGAAGATGGAGAGCAATAAATCCGTTTTTTTAAATTAATCTAGTCTATATTGTAGGTAATGTAGGTACATTAGATTGTAGAACTATTTCCGCGATGGACCGTAAAAGCACTCGCTATCGCGCGTTTGAGTACCCTTGCCTAGGGATGGCCTAGAGGCATGGGCGTAGCCACAGTAAGGCTGGTAGGGGAGCTTGCCCCGTTCTGGCATAGAAAAGAATAAGTTACAGATTTCCTGCATTACACTACCTCTATTCAAATTATAATATAGGTACAATTACCTATTATACACATGTAGGTAGGTAATTGAAAAATTCACTCAAAGTGTCATTAAGTATGAGTAAGCTGACAAATGCAAGATGAAGCTAACAAGTGTGTGCACAATGTACTAACACGTTAACGAGTTTAGTCGCCTTGATTAGTACTTCCCATTCGCTCAGCTACTAGGCCTGTGTGTCATGCACACCACACCTCCGACATGCCGCTTCACTGGCGCCCACTTGGCCAACTAACGGCAACTTTGACGAGCCCATCAATAAATAATCATTAAATTTGCAGGTTAAACTACTCAATGGTAGGTTTTAAAATATTTTTAAAAATACTTCAAGGAAACGATTGAAAAACTGGAATGGTTTAATTTGCTCTATACAATAATAAATAAGTAGTATAATGCACATAGTTTACACTAGCGGCGCCAGCGACATCGCTCGCGTTTAAATTTAGTGTTTCCCGTGAGAAGTCTATAACGGATCGGGATGAAATGTGCCCTAAATTTTAACCCAAATCATAAGCTATAACTATGCCAACATAAGTTTCATTAAATTCTGTCGTCATTCGAAAAATAAATGTTGTTTTGAGCTTTATATCATTCGTACTTTTATATTGTAATCACTTTTTTTCAAGAAATATGTTCTGTGCTGACACAGCTCTCAAACGATTTTATTATATACATAAATAACTTAACACAAAAAGTATAAGTACTTACATAATGCTTAATGAAGTGAACCAATATATTTAAATTGTAGGTCCTTGTGGCAAGGAGTTAAATATGCTGGCAACATTATCTCGCTGGTTCGCAAGGCAGTGACCAGTCATAGGGTCACTGCTCGACCATCCGCTTTGAAAGGTTCTTAAAAAAATGCACGCTAAGGCTTCAAGGACGCAGGATCTTGACACCAAATGTAACAATAAATCTGAATTGTATTCAACGCTGCGGAATCCCTATATTGGACCGTCTTTCGCTTGTCGGCAATTTGTACTTAATCAAATAGAAATAATTAAATGAGTAACAGAAAATACTGTATGTGCAGCAAATCGATGGTAGCAAATTTAAAGGTGGGTTCGATTTAAATTTCCTGGTGATAATAAAGAAATGGGAGTTCCGGGAAGAGGTACACCGTCGACTTGTTATTATTAGCTACTTCAGTTATTCAAATAAAGATTGTTTTGTGGACCATGTTGCTTGCTCGTTTAGTATTTTATCGTTTAGTATTTTAGTTTAGTATAGTATTCTTTAGTATTTTATTTATTTTATGGATCGTTGCTCGATTAAATATAAACCTTATACAAATTCACGAATACAAGGCCCAGAAGGGTCTTATATTAATTTCGTTCACAGAATTTAAGATTGACGTTTCATAAGATATCGGTTACTTGTAAATGCAAATGAATTAGTCGATATCAACTAGGAAATGCAATTATCTATGTCAGAGCGAGTATTCGGCCGGTCATCCGACAAATAGAAGTCGTTATCATTTGATATTTACAGTTAATTACGACTAAGTACGTTGATTGATTGATGGAGTCGTGTGGTGTCGGCTTTAGAATAGCACCATGCCATCTCTTCACGTGGGTGTCGTACAAGGCGATCAAGGGATAAGAAGTCGCTGCCACAAGTCCTGAGGCGTTTGTGCACACCCGCTTGTGCAGCGTGGCGTGTTAAGGCCATACATCCCTCATGCACGAGGCAACGTGCATGAGGTAGGCGCATGCCCAACAGTGGACCATATAAGGACGAGTTATAGTATGTTGATTAATGGTTGCTTTAGGGAAATTATTTATTTGGGCATTAGTGCTTTAATATTATTACAATAATTATTATGTAGTAGGAGGATAATAATAAGCAAGATAATAAGTAATTGACAGTAATGTGAGAACTAAATCGATATCATCTTAGATAAATCTTTATGTGCACCAAGCGCTATATGACAGGTTACATATTTCGTAGTTCAGAGTATTTTCGTATTTACACTTGTAGATTTGTTTGCCTAAAACTGGTTTTCATTGTTGCGCATGGGTGTCGTAAGACGAATATGTTTGAATGATGTGTTTACAAAGCTAATTGCAGATCAATGTCGTAGTAGGAATAGAGTAAATATCAAAAGAAAAAATAGACATGTCGATGATCTCGTCTGCGTTGTCATTAGGAGATTCACTTCATTAATATATAGTACAGTGTCAATTTAAATTAACTGAAATCAATTTCCAATGCATGCAAGTCTTCAATTGTGCAAGGATGTCGGACGACAGAGAACACTGGAAGTAATTTGCTCATTTCCGAGACCCCGGCAATTGTAATGAAGTATATGTTCCTACTGCAGGCATACTACTCATGAATAAAGCACAAAAGTCTCCAATAAGCAACTGTTTAAAGGCCGTTGTGTAATTTTGTTAAACAACGGCAATTTGTGAAAATTTGCAGATGTTGAAGAATTAGCTTTCACGATAAGCCACAAAAAGCAAAGACGAATTTAGGGGTCATCTGGAAAATAAGGCCAAAATGACCTCCAAAAAGCTCGGTGTGCTGAACAGAGCGAAGCGGTACTTCACCCCTGGGCAACTCCTTATGCTTTACAAAGCTCAGGTGAGGCCCCATGTGGAGTATTGCTCTCATCTCTGGGCCGGCGCACCGAAATACCAATTGGACCCATTTGGCTCCATCCAACGACGTGCTGTTCGTATTGTTAACGATCCCACTCTCACGGGCAGTTTAGAATCCCTCAGCATTCAGAGAGACGTTGCGTCTATCTGTGTGTTCTACCGCCTGTACAATGGGGAATGCTCTGAAGAATTGTTTAATATAATTCCTACCTCGGGTTTTTACAACCGCACCTCCCGTCACAGAAGTGCGGTCCATCCGCATTTCCTCGATACGGAGGTGTCGCGCACTGTTCGGTCCAAAAATTATTTTATACCGCGAACCCGTAGGCTGAGGAACGAACTGCCTAAAGAGGTCTTTCCATTAAGCTACGATATGGGGTTCTTCAAGAGAGCTGTGAATAGGATTTTGCAAGGTCAGCGGCGCACCCGCATACCCCCTGGTGTTGCAGGAGTCCATGGGCGGCGGTAACACTTACCATCACGTGGGACAGCTTGCTCGTCCGCCCACTAGTCTATAATAAAAAAAAGATTTAATTTTTGACTGAAATTATGTAGTAAGTCATTTTATATCATTATATTATATCATTACGTCATCGTATATTTCATATATTATTGAAATGTATATTTACTGTATGTATATGTTATCGGAATATATAAGAACGATTGGAAACAATTTGTACCCTATGATACATTCGATACATCAGTGATGTGTCAAACTGGTTGAAAATATAATCGCATATCTATGGGTCCAAAGTACCATCTTGAATTGGTTAATGGTCGGTTCCTGTATGAGACTGTTGCCAAAGTGCCGTCATCGTCAACATTACCCAATGAGAAGGCATGATAATCACAATTACCCGGAAAGCCGGTTGGATTAAACAGGAAATCAGAGACTATTTTGTCAGTGACTCTGCTGCAATGGATCGATACTTTAAACAAAATATTACTATTTTGTTTCTATTAAACAAATTAAACAAATTATTCCATAATTAGCTTTATAATTATAGCTCTTTCATCTCTAATCTTCTGTATTTTACGATGTTTTTTGTCACTATGGTTTCAGAATCTATCCTAGGAGAGACTAAGTTTTTTGTTTACAGATAAACTTAAAAAGTACTGAATCGTTATTAAAAATACTTCCACTTTTGTGAACTAAGCTAATACAGATGGGCACACTTAGACTATGGAGCGAAACCGGGGCTGTTCGCTAGTAAGAAATGCATAAATTATTTCCTTGATATAATGGTAGAAAGGGATGTAAGGCTCGTTTACACAAGGAGATTTTATCGAACGGTTCCCGTATGCGACCAAACTACATACACTTCTCGCCTACAACTGTTCACATGGTGATAAAAACTAGATGTTAACAGGGATAACAGTTGTTTATACTAGATTAAGCCTGATGTTCGAGAAACTCGCGTTAGAGAAACTCTACTTGTGTAAATGAGCCACAACTATAGAGATTCGCTAAGGAGGATAAAGATCCTTCTTCGCGATTCTGTGTCAAGCATTTTAGTTGTGTTATGTTCTGTTTCAAGACGAGATACACGTATGACAAATTGCTATCTTTCCTGTGCGAGGCTGTTCTTGGCTTTAAAGGGTCAAAATGTCATAATGTATACAAATGAGAAACCGTATCTGTACCTAAATAGAATGTACTTACTTAATGGTAGAAACAGATGACATTTGAAGCGCGCTGCCTACACGGGCCGGGCCGTCTGCAATCTTCACGGTATGTTTTGCTAATGACAAAGATCAACATAGAGTGCGAGTGGACATCATCGTGGGTGAATTTGATTTATATTCATTTATAAAAATAACCAATCCAAAACCTTATTTTACCGATTTGTACACGAGTGTACAGTGCCACCAAAAACCTTCCAGGCTGAGGGCACAAAGTACTAACACAAAATTTCATGAATTATTTTTGTTATACCAAAAAATATTACGTAGATACTTATAAAAATATTACCAAAAATTAGTATTATTTTTGATATATAAATAAACAAAAAAAGCGAGAATTAGAATCATGCCCCTGTATCACAATCGTGAAAGAGTCAGAATCAATTATCAGGTAGCATAACAGTTCCAGACGCGCGGAACACCGAAAACTGCGACTCGGAGCTAATCCATTGCACATTAAAAGTATTAATTACTTTAGCAAATAAAATATTTTTATTTAAGAATTGTATATTGTATTTTGAAATTGGACTCTATGACGCTACTACTGCCACTAATTTTACTGTGCCCCCATTTGGTCAGTTTGGTCAGTCATCTTGTGGAAGTACCTACAATTCATGTAAATAATTCCGTCCGTAGTTCTTAGAAATTCAATATAATATATTAGAAAAACAAACGGTGGTATCATCTATTTTAACTTTTTATTATCGTTGATTTGTTGTATTATGGTGTGTCGAATGGCACGAAATATATAGGTACGTACGCGTATGAACATACCCAATATATACATACATACATATTACAACATAGAAATATAGTAATCGATGTTTTTACTTAAGTATTGGTGAATTAAGTCAGACTCACTAAATGTCCTATATGTATTCAATAAGCATTTAGTTCAATAACTAATGGATTTTAGAGATGTCATCATTACAAGTATTATTTTTATATTGATTTATTATGTTATATTTAGTAAACATTTTGCGGGTTTTGATCCGTATAAATACATAACCGAATCTAAAAGATCACTGATCAACGTTGATGTGTTGATGTCAACATTAATGTCTGTCTCATCAAATAAAGAAACAATGATATAAAAAGGGTTATTAAACGCTTTTTATATTTATTTGATGTATCCTTATTCAGTGAAAAGTTATTGATATTTGTACATAATTTTCTATAAAACGTATACTTTATTAGTAGATACGAGTTCCCAATAGTTTTTTTTAATATTGTAGATACGGAAATAAAACATCTCCGATTATTTATGTCAACTATTAATGCTTTTGATAAGTTGTCCACTAACGTCGACTTGTGCTGCATTAGCACAACCTTAGTAAAGACGAGCCCAAGCAGGATTTTTTTCACCGAAATCATTTAAATGCACTGTTCAGTTTTCTTGAACAAATGTAAGCGTTTCTGAATCATTAGGGCTAAACATTCCGATATTAACTGTGGATATTTTATAACTGCATTTTTTTGTATTAAAGACAAATATCTGTAATATTCAAATATCCGTAAATCTTCCTTAAAATTGAATAAATAAAATTTATTACTAAAATAAAGTAATATATTTTTTATTTGTGCTTTATTGCACAGAAATATTGTACAACAGGCATGAAGTTCGCCCTTTGTACAACTATTTTTTTTAGTTAAATAAAAATGCTGACTTAATGACATCTTATGACATTCTCCATAAGTGCATCACAACAATAAATAATTATAACTTTTTAAACTTTCGCGTTTTGTACACATTTTAGATTCTAAAGCGGATCTAATTCGGGGTAGCAATAAAAGGCAAACAAATACCTTTATTATACCCGTCCAGACCCGATTTAGAATAAATAATTATAACCCAAAAATACTCTTTTTAACTATAAAGTCATAAATTATTTTTAATCTCTATTATTTCTTCGAAGTTATACATACGTAAACATTTTGAATAGAAGCCCGTTACTTTTGAATTTCATTTGTATATATTCAAGGCAAATAATATGTATTAATGGCTCTCACTAAGATTGTGTGATTCGTGGGTTCACGCTGAACTGAACGCTATCAAGAGCCCAATTTGTCTTTTAAATAAATGTTTTGTAAAATAACGGGAATCGAACACGGGACATTTTGCACAGCAGACACCGGCATTACCAACTGGACTAATTGATCGTCAACAATAAACAAACAGAGGAAACAAAATATAAACCAATGTATATGTAAATGTTTCAAAATTGTGTGTTCAAACATTAATTCCATGACCCTCAGCGTAACCCCCCCACTTTAGATGTGGGTTAAGTGTTATACACAAGATATAAGGAAATATTTGAAATAAATAATTATCTGACTGTTATATAAATAACTGTGAGATCCTTATAATTTTAATAGGGATGTAACGAATATTTTATGATGAAATTTTGACATTTCGTATTACTTATTATCAAAAAAACGTGCGATTATTCTATAAGGAACAGTAAATTGAGTATTTTATTCTTAAGTATTACTAATGTAATAGCAGTTACTCTGTGCTAAGATTCTTAAAAACAAAACATATTATTTACTTTCTGTTCTAATATTTTCACTTTCGCATTATGATTCTTTTTCTTTTGTTTTCTATTTTTGATTTTCGGTAAAAGTATCCCGAAAACGAAAATAAAATATCAAAGTATCCCAAAAGAACTTACTTTCGTTACATCCCTGCTGGTACTTCAATAAGTACTTATTAGGGATTCCACCACTTTTTTAAACAAAATAAAGTATTTGAGGAATAACTGGAAAGCAACTAACCGATTCATGTAGAAAAGATAACTAGTCAGGCCAATGTCCACACGAACTTGTTGAAAGTGTTGAAAGTTGAAAGAGTTGTTGGTGTTGAAAGTACTCGTACTTATAAATATACCTATGAAGTCTGTAGTTTATGAAACAGAACACTCTTTAAATAAAATTTTAATAACTTTTAAAAAAATAAAAATAACCAACTACAAAAACTAAAAAGTTATAAATAACGATGCTCTTTTGATATCCTATTTATTTATATACATATTACCTATGACTTCTTGAAGTTGATGCCGAATTATCAAAAGTATGCAAAATTTGACAAGAAGTCATAAATGTCATTCACGACTTCAAGTAGTCATAAATTTACACTTATCTACATTATCTACATTTATGACTTCTAGAAGTCATTCTCTATTCTGTTAATACTTTGTGTGTGTAGAACACACACAAAGTATTAAAAGAGCAAGGTTGTAAAGAATAGCGTGATAATAAACATATTTTTATAAATGTTCATCATGTTTGCCCGTGTTCCCTCCATACGATTGTACTTTTCACATTTCCAAACTAGACAATGTAGATATTGTTTCAACTAAAATAAAATACCGTTCACATAGTTTAACACATATTATTACACTAAGAGAAACGAGTTGTGGAGGACACCTTCAGGTCATATGGAGTGACGACTTAAAGAGAGTCATCGGTAGTGGCTGGATAAGAGACTTAGGGGGGCCAGCAGTGGAGAGATGCAAGATGATGATATGGCATTACACTACATTTAGGTACCTATTATATTTATGTGTCGTAATCCTAACTGTAATATTGTATACTATTTGATTTTGAAATAGTTCGGCTAGAAATAGATATCCCATCCGACAATACCGAAGAGGAAGCTTTGGAGCGCGAAAACCTCGAAAATAGCTTTCATCGAGCACTAGCTGCGGATAAGAAGTCGTATAACAAGGTAAATCCCGCAAGTAGTCGCTATAACGAGGACGGGACGGACGCACATGTTGACCTTGTCAACAACGAGCAACCGTACCAGGTCCAGCCCAGTTGGGGTGTAAGGCTATCAGATTTGCTCTTACCAAAATTCAGTGGTGAAAGCAAAGATTGGCTCCAGTCCATCAATGTGACGGGAGTTTAGTGCGTGTCGTTCAGGTGATCAAGGGATCAAACGACCGTGTTCGGGATGAGCAGATGTAAGGAATGCTTTCGGAACAATTTCTAGGAGAGACATTAACAAATTAGATGCTCAACCCTCGCCCCGGGAGGATGTTTAGTTTTAATTACCTGGTTACAAGAAATAACAGGATTGTCAATAAATACCAATTCCAAGAAACACGCATTTATTTTACCAAAATATACATTGAAAAGGTACCTAGATTTTCTTTATCTTTTTTTTATCGTTATGGATAAAGGGTGGTAGACGAGCATACAGCCCACCTGATGATAAGGAGCATTTGCCCCATGTAAGGGTGTTATTAATCTTAGCTTAAGTTTTTTTTTAGTATAAGTTTCTAATAATATAAACTGGCGACCAAATTCTTGAGCTACTGATCTATGAAGTGTTGTTTTGCTTGTGTATTTGCATAGATCATTAACATTATCAAGGTTCTTACTTTAAAGAAGCGCAAAAAATAACGCACCTAATAACATATTTATAAGTTGGACAGTGGTTATTTTATGATATTTATTAAGAGTAATTAAATTAGACATCGGACAAGGATAACAACTTTGGCTGTCTTTACGAGTATAGCTCGATCGATGCATTTACACATTGATGATCTAATAAACTGGTGTGTTATGCTCATATTATGCTGGCTGGCGCCGTCGTCACCGTATCCTGTACAGTGTAGTCAATTAAGGTGTTTCCCCCCTAAGTTTAGGGGTAACGAAATCACAACAGGATGTTTTTTGGGGGGAATAATATTTACCGGTTTTTTTGGGGGTTTTCGGGTTAAAAAATGCTGTTTAAGGCCATACGAAAAAAAGAAATTCATTCGGAACCATGACTAAACTGTAAGTGTAATAATGGCCGTAAGCTGCTTACATCCGATCAGCTAGTAATCTGGCGAATCTATAGTCTTTCCATTTTCTTATTTGCTCGATGACAGATGAATTTATTTAGTTGTTAGATTAACTTCAAATCTATAATTTGACCTATAATAATATTATTAAGTTTAAGGGGTGATTTTGATTTGATTTTAGGGAATTTTTAAATCACTCTTAGGGAGGAAAAACATTTTATATTGGCGACACTGACGCTGCATAATTACGAGCGGTGGAAACAAGAAACAGCACTTTATCACTATCCTCAGGAGAAAAAAAATGGGTTGGTGGTAAAAATTGGCCTATCTATCGAGTGGTGTGGCCGATACCATACGGTAGATAGGCTATCCCGCTTTAACTACACTATCCCGTGGGTGTCGTAAAAAGCGACTAAGGGATAACAGGGCCGCGGCCACGAGCCCTGAAGAACTACACCATCTCTAACTCGCTAACTCACTTGGCCAGTGTGGCGTTCTAAGGCTTTACATTCCTTATACATAAGGCAATGTGCAGAAGGAATGTATGGCCCATGTCCAGAATTGGAGGATAAAATGACTGGTTACAGTTAGTGGTAGCCTATGGATATCTATTCTTGCCACACTCTTCTGTTGTCGTAAATTCTAACTTTGGGTTACTCGTACCATTGAGTTTCTGCTTTGTAAGAGCAACGGTGAATAAAAAGATTGTTAGCAAATCCGCGAGTCTGAGAAATTTGGAACATTAATATCCAGCGAAACTATATATATAATATATATGGTATTTATAAATAGCTTCGCTGGACATTAGTGTTCCAAATTTATATATATTATATATTTAAATAATATATATATATATATATATATATTAAAATTTATATATATATATATATATATATATATGTGTGTGTGTATATATTTAAATAAATAAAATTTTTATTAAGCGAAACAAAGGTTACCATAGTTACAATATGCTTGTACAAACATTGTAAAATCTAAATATAATGAATGTATATCATGTACTATGTATATACTTACTATGACTTACATTATCTATAGAATCGAAGGCTCGATCGGCCAATAGAGCGTTCGCACAAATATAAACTCCTTTACAGCTTATTATCAACTTATTCAATAAGCGGTTAGATAACTAATGCCAACGGGAAATATAACGTTGTAGAACAAACCTATTGAAAACTTTAAAATCACCGTAATGATTCTTTTACGAATGCGAAAATAATTGTAATCATATGAACGCTCGTTTGGCCAACGTTTTTGTATAAACGGCCTGCGATAGCGCTACTATCTGATCTCGGTGCAGGATGATTATGTACGGGGTTTATCATAATCATGAGTTTTTCTAATAATGATTATTTTTCTACAATTGATCAGCTCCATTTACAATGAGCATAATGATATTTAATTTTGCGAAATACAATTCTGTTATTGGCTCTCTTAAACGACTTTTTGTGTACGAACAACATAATATAATTTGTTATTTGTCGATAAAAGGAAACTGTAAGAAGCGTACTGTTCCACATTATTATTACTTTTACGAGTATTATGCCCAATTTTATTTTTACTAAAGAGATGGCACACGGGCGGTATTCCACTCATAGGTGGGATACCTTCGTTTTTGTGATCGCTGGACATAGGCTTCTGGACATAGTGAGCGTTTGCGATTTTTTAGCCGTTAATGATCTACACTTGCGTCCAACCCAGGTTTTTAGCGTCCGTAGGAACAAAGCCTATATAAATAAATAACAACACACTCAATGGCCCACACTAGGATTCTCTGTGACGTGGGTTCAGAGACAGAAACAAAGAAAAAGACACACTCAGACCGGAACAAACATTTGTTGTAAAACAAATGAATGTCCGACCGGGAATCGAACCCGAGGCCTTTTGCACAGCAGGCAGGGGCACTACCACCTGCGCCATATATGGACTTCGTCCCAATGGGACAATTATAAAAAAATCAAATATGGCGGTAAATTAAAAAATAAATTTAAATTTCTTTTGATGGATTAATATTTCTTAGCTGAATTTTGAATTTGAAAGTATGTGACATCGATAATTTTATAATAATTTATAACTTCAAATTCAACGATGATTTGATTAATCAATTATATTAGTTACTAGCTGTGTCCGGCCACGAGTTGCTGTGGCTGCCCAACAGATGGCGATTATCCTGTTTTTACCTGTTTTTGGGTAAAAAGCATGTTTTTACCCTGTAATAGCTATATAAAAACACGCGTGTATTCGAATGCAACGTTGTGTCAAAATTTCAAAGCAATCAGTTAAGAACTTTCGATTAAGATTTTGAACAAACGAACGTTTACATTTTTATTTACATATATAGATTATGAATAAAAAACAATTATTTCAATAAATAAATTATAGATTTCCATTTGTACAATGGAAATCAGAATCTACTGATACAAACTAACCAGAGGTAAAGATAACGCTGTAATGTATGTATTTTCCTAATGATAAACAAATCAACATTAGTCACTACTGAACTGTTATTTCTTAAATGTTCTTCTTAACTTTCAAGAGAATGCGCATAAAAAATTTAAACTCTGCGAAGGGTGAGAATAAATCTGACTGCATATAGGCACGCTGCGCTGGACCTCGGGGAAAAATGCCTAGTTCTCACAAACTAGTTCCCAACTAATGACTGTGCTATAAATAAAAGTCATCTGCAATACCATAAAAGTTTATAGTGTAAAAACACGTACAAGGTAAACGTACGCTAACCCGGGATAATGCATCACAGCCTGGCATAGTATAAATAGACTGGAAATGAGCGAATTCTGGTCTGGAACGTTCTGATCGTTTTTACTTGTCTTAGCACATTGTGTGTAAATTAATTTATATTTAGATGTTTGTATGGCTGTTCAAATCTACTAGGTAAGGGTATCAAGGAGCAAAAACAAGCGCAAATCCCTTCCGAAATTAATTAATCTTAAAGACATGTTTAACATTATCTAAAAACGCCATGTTTCACGGCTATAGTTACTTTTTAATTTGTTTTTTTACACAAAAAAAAAAACAAATAAAAGAAGTAAATAATAGTGATAGGAGAAATAAACACCGAGGAGATTTCATTGAACAAATATTATTACGAGTTGATCGCAGTTTCATCTAACATTTTTCATTGTAATACGCTATAAACTGTCCATAAAAGAACTATTCTATTTTACCTGTTCCATTTTATAAGATTCAATGAGAACTGGTACAAGAATAGTCCGACCTTAAAGCTTCATACCAGAATATCATCATTATTGACTTTTTTAAATAAACTGAAACATATTTTTATGTAAATTATTTAGATCAGCTATACTCTAAGTGTGTTCCGCGGAACCCTAGGGTTCCGTGATACCTCTGTCGGGGTTCCGCAAGAATTTAGAAATAAAAAAATCAAAACACCTCTCTCTGGTCGCTCCGCGGCTGTGCGGACTCCGCGGCCGCGCGGAGACAAAACGCTATGAATGTTATTTATTTATTTATTTGTATTTGTATAAGCTTGTGTTACATTAGCTGGTACAATATCTCATAAGTTTGGTCTCAACAATTTTATACTTGTACAACGCGTTCGCTCTAAGTTTGCCGGTCTGTGGAATGCGCGTACCCTCCCCCACGTGACAACAAAACTTATAATGTGTCATAGTTTTACCCAAATATCTAACGTACACAATTTTTATTGTTACAATTAAATAAAAAATTTCGAACGTCATACACTCATACCTATCGCCAGCGGCAAACTTAAAACGAGCGGGTAGTATACTTGTAAGCGCTCAGTCTCTTTGATAAAAGCCGCCTCTGAATTAGACGCTATAGTTGTCAACTAGCGACTTTCGTCTCTAACTTCAAAGGATAAAGTCGATATTGTTTACAACGCTATTTTTAAATTTCTGTTTTTATTTTTGCTTTTTGTTTATCAAAGGTGCCGACTCGAGTATTTTCGAGAATATTTGAGATCGAGTCTAGGACTAAGTATAAAAGCGGCGATCGCGCGTTGGCGTCGTCAGTTGATGATTAGCGTTCGGAGCGATAAGTTACTACCTACTTACAAGCTCGCTAGCGAGAAACTAGTGTTCATTGTTTTACTGTCTGCTGTATTCTGTTGTCTCAGTTTTATACATTTCTTCCCTGTAGGTTCTAAATTTAGTCTCTTATACGCAGTAACGATTGTGCATTATTTAAACCCCACTATCCTGACTTGTAACATTATAAATAAAGAAGAATGGAACGTTGGCTTAAAGGTGTTAAACGTGTTCCAACAACATCTTCTAATGACGCTGAATGTTCAAAAGCAATGCGCGCGGAGAATTTAGCAATCACCGATCCAGAAGATGATGCCACGAGTGCCACGACGTCAAGCTCGACGGTTTCAAAGACGAAAAAAAGGAAGTATGATGAATCTTATATCAGTTTCGGATTTGTTGATTCCAACGGCTCACCTCTCTGCATGCTCTGTAGTAAACTGCTTCCTAATAGTTCCATGGCACCTGCCAAATTGCGTCGACATTTAGAAACCGTACACCCCGAGACTAAAGACAAGAATAAAGAATTTTTTGTTCGCAAAGATCAGTTATTAGAAAGTCAAAAAAATATGATGCATGTAACACAAACTACCAACGAAAAGGCCACGGAGGCATCATACTTAGTTAGCTATCGCATTGCACAAGCAGGTGAAGCGCACACTATCGCTGAGAAATTAATAAAACCATGTGTATTAGACATAACAAAATGTATGCTTGATGAAAAATCTGCAAAGCATCTTTCTACTGTTCCGCTATCAAACGATACTGTTTCACGACGAATCCATGATCTGGCAAGCTACGTCAAACAAGAACTAGTTACACGTCTACAAAATACACGATTCGCTTTGCAAATGGACGAGTCGACTGATGTCGCTGGTTTGGCTATCCTGCTGGTTATTGTGAGATATCCATATAAAAGTTCTTTTGAAGAAGACATGCTTATGTGTTCATCGCTGCTTACAAACACTACCGGGGAAGAAATTTTTAATAAAATAAATATATTTTTTGAAGAACATAATCTCAGTTGGAACAATTGCATTGACATTTGTACAGATGGGGCCAAGGCGATGACAGGTAAAACAGCAGGAGCAGTGTCACGAATGAAAAATAAAGCGCCTAATTGTAGTTCCAGTCATTGTATTCTGCATAGACAAGCACTTGCGATGAAGCAAATGCCGTCTAATCTAAAATTAGTTATGGATGAAGCGGTAAAAATAATTAATTTTATCAAATCACGACCACTACAATCCCGATTGTTCTCATTATTGTGTGAAGATTATGGCAGCAAACATAAAACACTGCTGCTCCATACAGAAGTGCGATGGCTGTCTCGGGGAAAAACTTTAACAAGGCTATTTGAACTTAGAGCCGAGTTACAAATGTTTCTTTCAGCAGATACTTCTTTTAATTTGAAGGACCGTTTGTATGATAAAACTTGGTTGTTCCGATTGTCTTTTATGGCGGATATCTTTCAAAAACTTAACGAATTAAATTTATCGTTGCAAGGTAAACAGACAACAGTGTTTCAGGCCTATAATAAAATAACTGCTTTTAAAAGAAAATTAGGTTTTTGGATCATTTGCATTGGTAAGAAAGAAATAGAAAGTTTTACGTTACTCAGTGAGTTTGTTAGCGAAAACGACTCAGAAATGTTTGAAGATAATGTGTTTGAAGAATTGGTCCAATATCTCAGTTCGATGCGCGCATCTTTTGAAAAGTATTTTCCCGAAGAACACAATACAAAAATTAAAGTGAACTCCTGGATTCATAATCCTTTTTTACCCAACTTGGAAAAGCCTGAAAACATGTCAAATGAGATATATGAATCTCTTTTAGAAATGTCATCAGACACAAGTATGGAGTCATTGTTCAAAACGACGCCTCTTAATGATTTTTGGTGCAGAATCCAAGATGAATATGCAATGCTTGGCCAAATGGCTCTGGATATTCTTCTCCCGTTCCCAACTACATATTTGTGCGAAACAGGATTCTCTACCTACGCAGCCACGAAAACAAAATATCGCAATAGACTGGACGCCGAAGCTGATATGAGACTCCAACTTTCTTCCATCAAACCTGATATCAAGCAATTGATGAAAAATAAAAAACAGTTTCATACCTCCCACTAGTTAGATTTTTTCTTTTTTAATGTTTTCTATTATTGTCCTTACCAAGTGGTGAAGTAAATAATAATTAGTAACTGATACATTGTACTTTTATTATGCTGATTAATATAGAATACACTTATAAAAATAATTGTTTTATTGTAGGGTTCCGTCAAGTATTTTGCTTCCCAAAAGGGTTCCGTCATTTAAAAAGTTTGAGAACCACTGATTTAGATGAAACAATTGTACTTGTAGGTACATATCGGCCTATAACGTCCCACTAGAGGGCACAGGCCTCCCCTAGTAAATCACTGGAGGTTGCGGGCCCAGTGCGCATTGGTGATTCACATACTGCAGTTTTTTTTTTATTTCTGGAGGATGCGGGTTGCCTCACGATGTTTTCTCTCACCGGCGAGCTAGTGACATTTTTTTAAAATCCGTACTTAAGTAGAAACTCAGTGGTACGTGCCGAGGATTTGGACTCACGATCACACGAATGTGAATAGAGTAGTAGAGTATAGATACCCGTAGGCTATCACCGCTCATACATAAAACAAATATATTTTCATCAAAATATCAAAGTAACTGTATTAAATTAATAATTAATTCATATAAAATGGGCGAGGACAGCGGAGGACCTGCAATAATTCTATCATAGACTCGGACCATACAAGAGCTCCTTGTGTTGCTTTTCTCGTTTTTGACAGCTTAGAACTCCAAAGGTAGCAAAAACGATTATGTCATCAAAAAATTCTTGCAAAACGTGATGTGGCGTGACTGCGGGGGGGGGGGGGGGATTGCGTAGATATTTTATTAGAAATTTGACCCCAATGAAGGTCAATGTTATTAATGAATTTGAGAATTTGACTAATCTAGATAGACTGACCGCAAATTAATTACGATTGCAAGTTTCAGTTCAAGCAGTTTAGTTGTTTACTGACATTGAAGGTTGTTTTATTTGTACCGACTTTGTACCCGAACACATCAAGCGACACATTCAGGAGACACTCCGGGGTCGGAGCAGGAACGAAGGCTGAAGGTCCCTTTGTTCAGCCTTCGTTCCTGTTCCGACTAGAGTCCTGTGGCAGCTAGAGTCCAATTATAGCTCTAGCAATTTTAAGACTTATACGCTCTGGCTTGCTGCAGTTCATCAGAAGCTGTTTCTTAGTCCTGACTTTTGGCGAGAAGGGATAGTGTTCCGACGCTTTAAGGAAGCGATACCGAACAAGAATAATCCTTCTAAGTAGTTAAGTTTATTATATTATACGTATTCTAGGTTAAAGTATATATTGTATGGGCCTTAGTTGCATGAAATAAATATTACGGCTCTAAAAGTGAAGCATCTGTCAGTTCAGTCTTTAATTTGGCCGCTAAGAAACACTAAAAAGAACGTATTATTGATACGTGATATGTTCTTATCTTTTTTACAGTAACTGCAATATTTATGGCATAACGGTGTTCTCAATGTAAAAAATATAAGAAATTTACAAATAGTTATATCAATAATTATGTCAAAAAATTAAAGAAATTTAGAAATCATTAAAATCATTAGAATCATAATCAATCATTGAACTAAATAACATTTCTGATGTTATATTTCGCGGTAAATGAGTTTGCGTAATTGAATTGAAGTAAATAAATTAAGTGAAGACTTAAAAACGTTATAATTACGTTTTTAAGTCTTCACTTAATTTATTTACTTCAATTCATTATCACAGTAATAACTGTTCGTTTCTCGTGACAGTAAATTACTGTCACGAGAAAGGAACAGTTACTGTCAGTAACACTTTATACCACTGCTATCACTTATGTACATAGTTTTGTTACAAGCAATTATGTACTTATCGATGTTTGTAGTAACAGGTCAGATTGAAAGAGCCTACCTTTAAAATATGTGACCGGCCATCAAACTTCTTATGACGTTGCTTTGTTATATTTAGATTTTTTTATTTATCTTCATTATAACTGACATTAACTGTTGTTTAAAAAATATTAAAAACAATATTAATAGTGGCTGAAAACTCATAAATGTTAATAATTATACAATCTCTGTATTTGCTTTATTCTAACTAATTATAGTTCTGGGGAAGTATTATGAGTTTTTAGAAAGATCTCAGTTCCAAGAAACTCAATTAATTCGTTTTATGAGATTCAAATTATAGAGCGAGTTCTGCTTGGTTTCCTAATGAACTAAGCTGGTATACATTTTATAAACCTTGAGGGTTTCTGTATGTGACTACATAGTGATTTAAAAAATGTATTTATTTCATTTGGCCATAGTAATAAATGAAAAGAAAAGGAAGGTGCTCTATAAAGCATATTTAAAAAGTTTAGGCTCTTTCAATCTGACCTTTTGTTATAAAAATCGATCAACCGAAATACACACCTATAGATGGATAGTTACTAGTAAAGGTCTTCTGTAACGCGTTCATAATACAAAATCGCAAGGCACTTTATTTCACGGCGGCGTAAATTGACTGGCAATAACAATACACGATAGACCCCATGTAATCTTAGAATCTTTGTATTCATTATCATTCGAAGGCCTTAGTGAGACAGACACTCAAATACAAATATTTATCAAGCAATGAATTATAAAAAAAAACTTTATTTTAAAATTTAGGTAAGTATAAGAATCTATTCTAGTGTGCGTGTAGTTTGTAGTGGTGTGTATTTAGTAAAGCTGAAACATGTTCTTCCTTTTTTTAATATTTGCGCATCACCTTGTAAACTAAAAGGTTGGCATTTGTAAATTGATTTTGTACGAGTACCTGCTAGTGATGTAACGGCTGTGCGGTACGCATATATTTTGCTGTTGGAGTAAGCGGATGCAAATGCGATATTGATTTCTACGAACAATGAACTGGTTTGCCGTTTCCCATAACATATTCGATATCTCTGAGAAAGTAAATTTATGTTGCCTGTTTTATAATAAATATTTTTTTAAATATTGAATTTTAAAGGTCACCAATTTTGTAGTGACAATATATTTTAACATTATAGTAAATTAAATTATGACAATATCTGTTGTGGTCGGTTGAAGACTTTTTTCTTTTTTATATAATGACTAGCTGTGTGCCCGATGAGAAATCTCATCGGCAACATCTCAGGAACTTTTACACCCTTATTTTACACCCTTAGGAGATGAATTTTCGAAAATCCTTTCTTAGTGCTCACCTACGTTATATAAGGAACTCCTGTGCAAAATTTCATGCTTATAGACCCACCGGTTTAGGCTGTGCGTTGTCTGTCAGTCAGTCAGTGTTAGATTTTTATTAAGTAGATTCTATAAATGCAAAAACGAATGGTAGTAAACGAACAGAAGTTGGTAAGTGGATACTGTCATCCATGGATATCGACGATACATGCTAACATCCATATAGAATGTGACAATGAATGCAATAAATTATAAAAAATATATATTGACGTTGACACTACTCAAATTTAAAAATTATAAACACCTACCGACAATAAGGTAATTTTGCTCAAATAACGTTACAATTATTTCTATCTCACACGCATTGGTCGGAAATTTCAATTAAAAAAATCAAATAATATGAAGGCTATAAGGCTTTACTAAAATCCTTTGTTTATTTGACGTATACATTTTTATAAATTTGAAGTTAAAGCATTGAAAAATGTTGTTAAAAGTGGCATGTTTTTCCTTGCTAAAATCGAGTAAAACAAGAACTTTACTTGCATTTTTGTATTCTTAATTATTTATATTCGTGCTTACTGATAGATACTATTTCGCAGAGATGGAATAAAAAAAATTGTTGAGTAAAGGAAAATTACAAGAAAATGCGTATTCCAATGCCCTGTTGATGAACCTGATAATTACTTTAAATAAAAGGAGGATTTTTAGTAAAGCCTTCCAGTTCCCAAATCTAGTTGATTCGTTCCTCTACATCCACTAGTTAAGCTGTAAGTTACTTTGCAAGCAATTGTCGATAATTGTTACATTAATATCTCGATAACTAATTATTTTTCAGAGTCGAGTAAAGGCTCATTTTATATGAATTTTCAAGGGTTATCTCGTCACTAATTTTTATTGCAATCCAATGACTTTTACAAAAATAATTGTATATTGCAAAATTGGCAACTTGTAACTGTTTTTTGCATTTGTCAGAACAAAAAAATATTGAATTTGATCGTTGGACCCCTCATTTTGTAAGTTTTTTTAATTATCTACAACTTCTCTCATTGAAGTATTGTCATAAAATTAATATTTTTAAGAGTTATAAGGAAAAATCATCATTTTGCAACCTTGACCACTGTTCAAACTATTTTCGATATGAATGCCGTTGTCGAATTCTTAATCTACGGAAAAAATCCTATAGGACCACATTGTTTATTGCCTGTATATAATTGTGTCACGTAAAAACCCTCGCTGTAAACACATCTGTTGATCTAATATCTTTTATAACTAATGATATAAAAGATATTACATCAACAGATGTTTAAGAAAAAGCTTCAGGATTATGTAAAGGAAAATGCATTAAAATTGTCAAAACTTTGAATGTTCTTTCTGTTGTAAGAAATAAATTGTAAGCATTTTATTTTATCATGTAAGTGAAATGTAAAGTTTCTTCTGAGAATAAAGTTCTTTAACCACAAAATGTTTGTAATCGTGCGATAGCTTGATTGGCCAATGCTTTATATAGTTAGTATTAGTGCATACCGTTAGTTTTAAATATTTATCTGTAATAGAATTAGGAATGTCAGCGTTTGTAATGAGTTGTGATTTTATTAAGGCGCAACGTTAGTGCACAGCTCGCATAGAATTTGGTGATATTCTTGTTAAATATCTATCTACTGTTAAAAACTGTTAAATCACTTACTTTTCGAGGCGATCTCCAAGCTTGTCGGACAAATGGCTGTCTTTAGGTTTCGTAAGATCGGAGTCGTAGAGGTCTCGCTTGTAACCGCGCCAGAAGGTGGGCATCATCCAAACAAACCATGTTTTTGAAAAAAAATTAGCCCGTTTATAATTATTAGTTTTCTTCTCACGGTTCTTTGGGGGCACTTTATTAGGATCACTCGGGTCTTTATTTCCACTGACCATTGTATGTGTTTATTATATTCGTATAAATAAATAAATAATAATAATAATGTGGTGATGATATTAATTTGAAAGGATATTGTCGTTCAGTGGGTGCAAGGGAAAACTGACATTTTAAATCAGAGAGAGTCCTACGATCGCGGTGTGCGGTATACGCGGGCGTGCACAAAACGCCTACCAAGATCACGCAGCTGCGGCCTACGTGTCCGACTACTAACTCACGCGCGCACTCTGTGCTTGCTTATATGACTCTGGCGCAGAACCGCAACGACTGGGATGCTGCTGAGGCGGTATTTGCCTGTGACGATGTAACCTCTCACAACGTTATCCTTGTCGTCATGTGCTGCTGTGCGGTGTACGCCGGGGTAAAGTTTAATATAAATACTGCGTATACTTATAATACGTAATTGTATTGTTAGCCCTACTTCAAACACCTTTGTTTTTCTTTTACAAAAGGATTTTACAATAGATATAAAGACGGGCAATTTTTATTGTTGCATTTTAATAAATCAACAGCACTTTAATATTTCTAAGACTTATTATAAATAATTTAAAACTTACTGCCTATTAAGGATTTTGATTATCCGGGCCAAACAGTGAATGAAAATTTATCATGGAATCACTGAAATATTTAATTGGATGCCGAACGGCGTTAACATAACTGAAAAACACAAGACAAAGATTTTTAATATTAATAATAATTTTATTTATTTAAGACATTTACATATTTTCTATACGGTATTTGTCACATATAGGTAATATAGTTTACAAAAACATCAAATTTACAAGTAGGCATTCATAAGGATAATGTCTGCTGACATCTGACTAGAATAATCTGTTTGACAGCTGTCAGCGTATTCCCTTAGATCTATTCTTAGTATCTACTAAGTTGTAGTTATTTAAGGTAACAGTTTATTCAGGTGGTAATTATTGTGTATAATATGTACGTTGTGTGTGTTTTATGTATGTGAATGTGTGGGAGTGTGGTTTTAGATTTAAAAAAAATTGCATTGGGTCAATAATGTAAGTAATTGAGTGTGAGTTAATGAGTCAATAATGTAAGTAATTGAGTGTGAGTATGTGTGTGTGTGTGAATAAGAGTTACAGATGCTAAAAAATTTAAGTACAGTTTGTTAAGAATAATTTAGCGCATTGGTATAAGTAAGGATTCGGTGTCATTATAATCATGGCTTAACAGCCAGTTCTTGATTTTGTTTTTAGTTTGTTATCTAGTTAGGTGATGAATCCGCAACTGTCCATTAATTTTATTGTATAAGAAGGGTACAAGAAAACATCGCTGTTGCCGCATAAAAGAAGTTTTATATTTCTTTGAGTTGCATATAATATCGATTCTGCATTTGTTACACTGCACTTTAGGATCGAAAGGAAGAGTACTGTGGAGATGAAGAACAGGATTCAGTATGTATACTTGATGTACAGTAAGCAGTTTGCATTCCGAAAATAGTGTCCTAGTTGTAAACCTAAATTTTCTGAAAGTCATCATCACCTTTAAAGTGGACCTTTGAACCTTTTCTGAATGCATAAGGTGAGTTTTTGCAACCCCTCCTCATATAGATATACAATAACTTATTATAGATTGACAGAGAACGATATAAATTGTTTGTAGAAGTTTAGGATTAACGACATTACGGAGCTTCTTAAATACCCATGTCAATTTTCTAACTCGAGATGTTAGAAGATAGATGTGCGATTTCCACGTTAATTGGTTGTCAAGGAGAATGCCTAAGTAGTGAATGGTAGGAACAGATTCTAGGTTAGGGCATGCACGATTTGTCATCAAAGAGGTATCTATGCCACAGTTATGGGCTTTTAGAACGAGATGTAATGGAGGTTTTGTGGTTTTATGCAAGGAGAATGTTATAATTTGGTCTTTGTCACGTTAACTGTTAGTAGATTACTACGTAATCAGTTCATTACAGTATGGAGTCCCTTCTCCGCATATCTGTATGTATGTTTCCAGGTCTCTCCGTGAAACACAATAGCCGTGTCATCGGCGAAGGTGACAATGCTGCCCCGATCTAGCGTCATCTGCAGAACTCATTGATATTAGAAAGAGTGTGGGATCCAATATACTACCTTGAGGAACTCCAAATTTACATACGCTACATTGTTTTCAAAGTTGCTCTTTCTTTTGTCGTCTATTTTTTAGATAATCTTTAAATATATCTAAACAATGACCTCTGACACCTAGGCACTGTAATTTCTTAAGAAGGATGGGGACGGAAACCGTGTCGAACTTGCTAGATCAAATTTTATATAATTCCATATCATATACCATACTATCTGCTCTTCACTGTTTCACCATACTTCAAGAGCCGCCACGACAAGCAACGTTCGGAAAGTGCAAGTATTTGAAACAACAACATATTTTCATATGAACATTAGGTATAAATGAATATTTAGATATTATTTTTTTCGCAATTAGTTCGTTGAATTTGGACTCGTTGAGTGTCAGTTAGCAGTATGCTGGAACAGTCACACAACTCATTTAAATATAATAATAACGTACTTCCTTAAGTCTTACCTACTTTTAAAGAGAATATTTGTCGTATTGTAACTTTATTTAAGCTGTAGAAAGATGGTTGAATTATAGCTTTTCTGCCTTACAATTTCTAGATAAGTTACCATAATTTGGAAAAATTTTCAAAATTTGCAAAAGTAGCTAATTAAAGTAACCTATGTTACTGTAATTTGCTACAGTTCCACTTAAATTACATATGTTGTATAATTTTGGAAGTACTTTAATTACTGTAACTAATTTAATGTATGTTTAATTAAACTTCTGCAATACGGGATAGTTTAATAAAAGTTTGTTATGAGAAGTCTTTGGGAACCTAGGTAGGTAATAATAGTTCACCCTGCTGTATTCAAGGTCCCAGATTTGATTCACGGTCAGAAATACCTACACTTGTTTAAAGACAGATGTTTGTTTGGACAAAGTGTTTGTCTCTGGATTCATGGTACTGAAAATGCTAGTGTAGGCCCATTGAGTTAGTGTTAAAGTATCTATTCCATCTATTTAATGTGTGTTTCACAAAAGCAATGGTGTATGTACCATGGAATATTTTTGAATATAAGTATGATTTCTTATGTTAGATTTGTGATTACGAATGATATGGGCTAGAATAGTTTGCACAAAATCTTGTGGTCAGATGGGCAGTAGTCTCATAGTGGCACGTTATAAGCTGATATAATAAATAATCATAACATGCTACAACATGCAATAATATACGAGTAAGTATACTTTGAGTTTCAGATGGACCTCTACGGCAGATAACAAATAGGAAAACAATTTGCAAAATTTGTAAACATGTTAAGATAACGCGAGTACTTTGTTAACGCGAGTTCCTAGAACATTGTGGCTGGTCTCCTAATTAGGTGATTGCTGTGTTCAATGGACGAGTATAATGCATCCCATTTGACGATGAATTTCCTGAAACTCCAAGAGAACGCTTACATTTGCCGCAATATGCGCATGTCTAGATTCGTCCCAGTCTTCTTAAAAAAATTCTTAATTTGTATCACTACAATGTAGATATTAATCGGTAGTATAATGCCAGTGTATTCTATGGTGCTATGGTGATTTCAACTAATTAATTACTTATTTACCCACTGTAAAACACATAGTTAAGGATTTTTATCTGAAACTCTAAACCTAAAGCGTCCTGTCCACCGCGAGAAAAACAACGAAACTGGGTCAGCAATGAGAAGCTAGTCAGCTAAGTTATCAAGATTGGAAATATCTGTGTATCCACCGGAAACTATACTATGAAATATATAGTGTTCCGTCAATCGACGCCCGCCTGCGTACGAAAGTGTAGTTTTCCTTGTAACTGAGTCGGATTGACGAAAATTAACTAAACAATCGACGAAGAAAGTTTGAATGACGATTTTATTCAACACACTAAAATTATTAACTTCAGCAGTAAAATTTATTATTTATTGTTCCGTTAGCTCATAACGCTTAGCGCTGTACGCTCGCAGTGGAAAGGAAAGTATGAAAAAATCTCGCCCATGAGATAAGCTAAACTAAGTTGATACTAACTTAGTTTCATTCGAGGTGGATAGGGCGCTTAAGCTAACCGGTGGTTAGTCTGTAAATTGAACCAATACTGTGGTTATTTAAGTATGAAAAGAGGCAGGAAGATAAAACATAAGATAAATATTTTGAAGACATATTAAATTTAATAAAGACAACTTCAGAACCACAATCAATACGCGTTCGATATTAACTAGAGAGGTCCAGTTAGTAGTTACTAGGAGTAGTATAATACTTCGGGAAGATAGCAAGAAAGGGCTTCAACTCCTCATATCACCTTTGAATACAATCTTTGGAATGACTTTCATCATTTTCATTATTATTTTTAAGTCAATTCCGCCCACACTGGGCCTTCTTTTGTTTATGCCGCATTTCACGACCATGTGGTGTTTATAACCATGTCTCTCTCGTAATTGGTCTACACTACTCTCAGTGGAATACACTAACATTTGCAGTGTCGTGAAACTTGTGAGCCCAGACACATACACAAAGATATTTTATTATGGATCATCTTGCAAACGGAAAACAAAGTTTCGTTTCTTTTCCTTTTTTATTAAGGTTTTACTCCACCTGCCAACACCTCATTTAGCTAGGTGACCTGCCCAATTCACATTGAGTTCCATTCAAAATTTCATTTATTACCTACAAAAAAATACTGCAAAGCATGAAAATCGGAAGAAAAAATGGGCCTGATTAATTAGCCAATTTGAAAATATTTGGGAACACTACAAGAAAGGAATAGAGGAAGCTAAACAAGACTAGTATCTAGTTTACAAGTGGGTAGTGATTGTAATTACTGCCAGTATAATCGCTAATAATCGGTAAGTCCCTAGTGTATATAATTTTTACTGAAATAATCTTCACTCTAATTGACGTAATGTGGAAACACTACACTAGGGTGTATGTGGGGAACGAACGTTATTTTATTGGACATTGGTTTAACTTTATATAATTGAACTAGAAATCCTTGAATACGTTGTAAAACTAGCCGCAGTATTTATCATACCGCGTACTCTAAAAACCTTCGCTTTAATCGAAGCTCTGTCATTACGTCTTGATCGCGATAGGTTTGTTCGATGGTAGTTCAATTCCAATGTACGTATGATTAATGATTAATATTTACTTAAGGTTTTTTTCCGTTGTCTACAAAACATGTAAAGGCTTGAGCGGTTTTGGTATAGGTACAATTAATTATTCGTATACAATCAATAGCTGAACTTAATGTGGCTGCAAAAAAAATGTCATAGCAATTATTGATTTTTTTATTTGTAATTCCGAAACGTATTTATTCTTTTGTTCCATATATTATATAAATAAAAGTTTTTATCAGATTTGTAATTTAGTCAATATATCAATATTGCTTACAAAAAATTTTACTAGGTATTTATATTTAGTCAACTAAGACATACATCGATTGCAAAAAACTTTCGTGAAATGACTCATTGAGCACGACCACTTTTTAGCATATTTCGAATGTTTAACCGTGTTCATAGTTGTACCAAACGAGATATCAGGTGAGTAAATAGAAACCTAGTACGGCGGCGCCCCTCTAGATCCTTCCTCGTCGTGTATGTAAAATATCACGGTGACTGATTGACAGTAAATACGTTCGTGTTCCGGTGGTATTTGATGTCTGTAAATTAGTTGTTATTGTAGTATGCAGCGGGGGCATTATATTGAGCGGCGACAATGCGTTCGACACAATGCGGCTATTGACAAATCGCGTAACGCCTGATCCGATCTTTGGTCAGATGCGAGACAACGCGACAGGTTCTCATCAGCTCTTCTTAATGGCGATCTAATATGTAATTTTGATCATATTCGCATTGTCTCCACAAACATTTTGTTTAGATAAACTTGTATGTAATTAAACCTTTATTATCGACTTTATTATGAATTAGTTGTCTTTTTTCTGATAGTTCTTTTTGTTCCCGGAATATTTACATTACAACTGATAAATCGCAACTCTGTCGACAGTTTGTTAAGCCCTGTAGTCCTGTCTCTGAAGTTCAGCAGAGTTCAAATTTTAAATTTCTAGAATTCCAAAATTTAAACACATATTTATTTTTTTGTTTTCTACCGTCAACCTCTGTTTCAATTAACGATTCTTGTCTCCGACTGTGCTAATATAATTCATTGTACAATATAATTAGTTGTATAATATAATGAATTGTACAATAATAGCGTAGCGCGTTTCAACTCTAAAGTTAAACAATGTTAAAAGCTAAATGTTAAAAGCTTAAACAATGTTAAATGTTAAAACAAAGTTAAAAGCTAAAGCTAAAGTTAAACAGCGTTCTAAAGTTTCAACAATATTTGGAAAACTAGAACATCCAATATGTTTTTCCGGTAACGTCACAAATTGTCTATGGGTACTTACTATTTCTATCAGTAAATAGGTCCTTAAAAGTTTCTAAATGCTCGATTTTATTTTTTCAGGTAACGTCACAAATTGTCTATGGGTACTTAATATTTCTATCAGTAGATAGGTCCTTAATAGTTTCCAAAGGCTCGATTTTATTTTTTCAGGTAACTTCACAAATTGTCTATGGGTAGGTTCTTACTATTTCTATCAGTAGATAGATCCTTAAAAGTTTCTAAATGCTCGATTTCATTTTTTTAGGTAAAGTCACAAATTGTGGGTAACGTGGGTACTTACTATTTCTATTAGTAGATAGGTCCTTAAAAGTTTCTGAATGCTCGATTTTATTTTTAGATATGGTTTAGATAGACAGATACACTTTATTGTACATCAAAAACATACAGAGAAATACAAAGTTCAAGTAATTAGAAGTAGGTAAAAGGAATTTTGTTGGTGATAATAATATTTAAACCGCATTAACAAAATTAAATATGAGACATATCGTATAAATCCGAAGCTAGTCGACGACTGTAAGTTGTAAAGCGTATGTTCAATGGGTTGGAATAATAATAAAACTTCTATATTACAATTAAAAATGTATTAACCCTGTCATATTTCAAGAACTCGTAATTTGTGATGTAGGTAATTAGGTGACAGTAGATGTATAATTTGATGACATACTTAGTTTCACCAAATTATCACAGAAAAAGTATATCTTTAGGTGTAACAGTTGTCGCACCTAAAATATAATTATTCCAGGACATCCATAGAATCGACACTTATACAATTCTCATGTTAGGGATACGAGACAATAGGAGCATTGAATCTGTTCCGTTTTTTTAAGTCTCTCGAATATTTTCTTTCGCAAAGTCCAAACTCTCAATCTTCGCCCTCTTCCTCCTTCTCCTTTTTCTTTTCCATACCTTTCGAAGCAGAGGCTATGGCTTCATTTGCTTCAATGTTTGATTTATAAGAGTGAACTGGGATCAAACATTTTGCGCTCGTATCTCGTGTCCAATTTTTTTCTTTTCTTCGTCCACTGACGTGGTTGGCAACACAACAGAGTTTGGATTTGAGTGCATTTGAGTGAACTTCTGGAATCACATTAGGATCTAGTGGGCAAATTCCTGTCTTTTTAAACGAATTTAGAATATTAGTCGAAGAAAAACTACCCACAAATGCAGGGTTTAAAATAGTATGAAAATTTGTGCGGTTTGGAGGATCTAAAGGATTTTTAGTCATGTGATCGTTAAGACTATTGCGCCAGTTATTTCTAAGTGACTTAAAAACGCCTACATCAAGTGGTGTCGAATATGCAGAGGGCAGGAAAAGTCAATAAAAAATGGTTATCTCTTGCTATTTCTAGAAACTTCAGGCCCAATGTGTGCAGCGTGGGAATCCATAAGTAAGTAGCACGACAGGTAATTGTGGTGGTATCCAGGTAATAAAAATTTGAAGTACTCCAGAAAAAGGTCTAATATTGGAATCTATATCAACCCTTGGGAGAAAGTTTCACTAAATAATTTGGCAAAACATACTTTAGTGATGTTCTTCTTGTCCTCTGTTCTGTAATATAACATTAAAACTGTCATTAAAAACGATATGAGAATCTGAAAGGTAATTTGGTGATAAGAGGTAGATAAAATGGCGATATAAAATAGTGTTAAAAATTAACAAGTGCTTAGTTACACAAAAGCGTAATATAATTATCTTTAAAACTATATATAACACGTATAGATTACTTGAATAATTTTATTTGTCAAATTTTAAATTAACTCATGACGAAACGCACAACATTGAAATGAAAAAATGCTAGGAAATTGTGTAGACAACTGAAGGTATTATGGTTTGATAGGCTACTCTATCGAAGTACTATGTTCACTATTAGATAAGTAATTTATCAAAGAACAAATATGCAACACCTCTTTGACTTACCTTTACATTCGTAATTTTCACATTACACAACACAGCAACACGTTTAACGCACTTTCTGAAGATGGCGAACTGGGAGCGAGCACACACAGCAGAAACTTTGCTGTAAGACGCGGAGTTCATATCAACGAATTGAGCGATTTATGTCCATCTCTTTCATGCTTATGCCTATCAGTATGGGCTGTCTCATGCATCTAGTCGCATAGGTAACTTTATGGTAAGCCTAAAGCTCACCAAATTACCTGTATCATCAAATTATCTCCCTTTACCTACAACCTTATCGAACCTTATCGACCTTATCGTTAAAGCGATTTCATCCTTTGGGTGGTAAGGAGAAGTCTGTAGACGAAATAGAGGTAGATAGTGCAATAAAGAAATATAACTTTGTATTTAATCATCTTGTATTAAATACAAAGATAACCTTGTATTAAATCATTGTAACTGAAAATGGAGATGAGTTACAATGTTAATCATTGTAACTGAAATACAAATAATCTAAATTATAAAATGACGTAAGTAAAACTTGCATATTCATATAATTTTCGTATTTTTCACTGATAATTACGATTTATAACGTAGGTACTAAATAAGTTGGAAGTGACGCTGCCGCTGTACAAGATCACCCGGATAAATGCCATCGCACTTTGCAAACTTTTTCATTTGGTCAGTAAGTAGGTATCGAACCACTCCGATGGCTGCACGAAATTTTATATTTTCGTTAATTAATATGTTGGTTTTAAGGAATTAATCTATACATATAATAAAATCGTTACATCATGTTTGTAAATGAAATATCTTTTGAAGAACATAAAGCATTGAATATAAGAAGCAAGAATATAACAATATAAAGAATGAAGAATATTGCAATATAAAGTAAGAATGATCAAAATATTTTTTTTTGTATTTTTTGTCAAGCAAATATCTCGGGAGGGATTATAAAATTTGGCATAGTTATCATGTGCCGAGTTAACATTAGGGCTACTATTTATCCAGTCAATTATAAAATTCCCACGGAAAATTAGTTTTAGAATCACACATACTCTATCGTCTATGCGAACGAAGTCGCGGGCACTGCTGGTGCATCAAAAATAAAATTAAGTACCTGTTATTATACTACCAGGTCAGGCGACTGTTTACGCGCGCGTGACGACGCCGTAGTTACATTCATTTATATTAGGTAGGTATTCGTATGTGCGCATTGTAACAGACTGGAAAAAACCGAGACCTCATATTGGACCATTCTCATATAACGGATCTTCACGTTGATTGATTTTGTCCTCGATTGTTGTGTTTATCGGATCGGAAGTAAAGCGAGTGAACGTGTCTGTGTAACATTGCGTATTTTCGTTGCACGCACCCATAATAATTAAGACGTAATTAATACGGATCGATTTTGAGCGCAAGTCTAACTGTGGGAAGAATGTTGCGCTCCTATCAATAAAATTCTTTGTAAGCTAAAGCTAGATATTCTATTTGTGACATACTCATAAGTGGGTGAACAAGTAGATCAATGTACTATACAAGTAGGTACTTCATAAAACCGTTGCTGACGTTACATCTCATTGGACTACATTAAACAGACAGACAGCTAACAAAAACTAGATTAATGTTTACTCTTGGAAGTCTGGGCGAGCGTTTTCTCGAATATTTAGATAAGGTGTTAAGAATTTATGTAAATATTCGATAAAAAAGGCTATTGTTATTTCCTTATTGTGTTTTTTATAACGTCTTAATTAAAATTAATAATTTCTTTGGGACGCCCTTGCAAAAGAAAAAAGGCGCTGGTAGTGGATGAATGAGACAGCAGAAGTTCATGTGTGGTGGCGGTCCTTGGGAGAGGCCCTATATTCAGAAGATTCAAAACTTTTTACTGTTCTACAAAGTAATGTCAAGTAGTCAAAGGACTTCAGTCCAGAATAACAAACGTTGGCACGCCCCTAGATGCGAAAAAGGGTTGGGAAAATTGGAAGGGATAGGACAGGATGGGATGGGAATGGGGTTTGGCATATTTCACTCACTACCGAAACACGAACATTGAGGAATAGGATATAGAGGAAAAGGAAGTCTTCTGTGAGAGAGGATTAACGTGGCCAGCGGCTGTTGGGTTGCAGCGTGCATCCTCCCCTCCCTTGGTTACTATTGATTAATATATTAACAAGTAAATTCAGAAAATTCTTTCTATTCTTCTTGGAAGGAATAGGATGGAATATTAACCTCCTACATAAAGAGGAATCTGGCCCGTGATGATCTGAAGGTGATGTGATGATAGAAAAGATCGGGTTAATATGTTTAATGCTTTAAACATACTTTGAATAATAGAAAAAATTAAGTAAATGTTAAAGTTTAAAGTTTTTATACTATTGAGGTTGTATCAATTAACACGGACTTGTAAGGTTTTAGGATTTCTGAAACGAGCGAAGGTCTTTTGTCTCGTTTGATGTTATTTTGCTGCAATTTATATCTAGGATAAACTATATTACATTTTTATTGTATACCAGTACAATTATTCATTGATGACTATGTCATTGACTAAACGAAGATGCGAAATGTACTCGCCATTTATATTGATTCCACGTCCTCTCCAGTCCAGCATTCTAAATGCATCTTCCACCGCGTTTGTGAATAGTGTGGGAGATATTACATGCATCGACGCAACTGGGTCGGCCTGGTCTGCTGAACTTAGATTCTGACCGTCATGCTCGCAGTATTATATAGACATTTTAGCACGTCGATATATCGCCAGTCGACTTGACACCACTGTAAAGATTCCAGAACAGCCCAGGTCTCAATAGAGTCGAAGGCTTTCTCGTAGTCCACAAAGGCAAGACACAAAGGCTGAATATACTGTGCGGTTTTCTGTATAATCTTTTCGAAACTCAGCCTGCTCCGGCGACCTGAACTCGTCAAACCTCCGGGTGAGACGATTCATAATTACTCTCGAAAACAGCTTATATACGTGGCTGGCTCAGGAGAGAAATGGGTCTATAGTTCTTCAATGAGGGTTAGTCTCTCTACTTGAAGAACAGGACCTCCACACTCCTGCTCCACGCCTCCGCTGTTAAGCCACCGTGTAAGACGGTATTAAAGAGATATTGTAGCTCTCGTAAGATGGGAGCACCTCCGGCTTTCAGAAGCTCTAATGTTATATCGTCTTCACCGGCGGCTTTATCATTCTGAAGCTGTCTGAGGGCAATACTTATCTCACTCAAATTGAAGTCCGGGATATTGTCGGTGTAGTGGCGGGTTAACTTTGCACGGCGATCATTCTCCTCGTGGGCTGTAGGCGCAGGTGTATGTGCCACGTAAAGCTTTTCATAAAATTTCTCAACTTCTGCAAAGATCTCTGGTCTCAAAGAGAGTGTTTGGCCACTATTGCTTTTAAGCGTCTTTTTAAGCTTCTTAAGCGACGAAGGTCACGGCGTATCAGTCTCCAGACTGTTTGTTATTGAGTTGTCGATCTAGCGATGCAGTAAGCGAAGCTCTCTCCCGCCTCAGTTCCATGAGATCTAGAGTCTCGCTTGAGAGTTTGGACTGTGGTATGAAGTATTTATAGCCCAATTCTCGTATTACTCTCACCAAGTTCTTGGTTATCTTGTCAACATTATATTGTATATGGTATCCAGTGTATCGAATCGATTCTGGAGTTCTAGCTGAAACTCATTGGAGCCTAACACGGTTTGAGGTGGTGTGCGACGATGATTGGTCTTCATGAAAACAGTAACATTAACAGTAACAGTAATCTGTTGATCACTGTAACATCCCTAAATATGCACTTCTTGTCTGCAATGATGAAATCAATTTCGTTCTATGTCCAACCGTCTGAACTTTGCCAGGTCCTCTTCCTGTAAGGCTTCTTTTTGAAAAAATAATAATTAATCAAAAAGAGCTCCTGCATTTCGAAGAAGTTGACCAGCGTTTGCCCTCGGTGGTTCATTTCCCCAAATCCATGAGGCCACACTTTGATTCTTCGCGTTCTTATGGCGTTGAAATCCTCGATAACAACGTAAAATTGAGTCTTGGTAGTCTGATTCAGCGCTCTATTTATGTCGTCATAAAAGGCCTCGACTACATCGTCCATGTGCCTAGACGTGGGAGCATATACTTGTACAATCTTTGAGAGATATTTCTTATTTAGCTTAAGTACAAGATATGCTACCCGCGCCGACACACCGGATACTTACACAATATTGTTAACGAGGACCTTGTTAATGAGAAAACTGATCCCGCCTTGGGATTAAAGCTGTAAGATTCAAGCTGGATGCTAAATGACCTTAACGCAACATCACGCCGCGTGGGTCTCGGAATGAACATAGACAAAACCAAAATCATGTTCAATGAACACGTACCTCCGGGATTGATAGACATCGAAGGTGTGGCACTCGAAGTTGTTGACCATTAGGTATGTATTACCTTGGGCAAATAATTCAACTAGGCAAGTCCAACTTCAGCAAGTAGGTCGATAGACGCATTCAGCACGGCTGGGCAGCATTTGGGAAAATGGATCGCCCCTTCGGGTCGCCTATACTACAATACTTGAAGACGTAAGTCTTCAATCAGTGCGTCCTGCAAGCTATAACGTATGGTGCCGAAGTGTGGCCTCTAATGGTAGGCCTGATCCATAAGGTCAAAGCCACTCAGCATGCAATGGAAAGAGCTATGCTCGGAGTTTCTTTGCGGAATAGGACCCGAGGATCCGGAATAGGACATTCGCCAAAGAACTAAAGTCGCTGAACATAGCTCGTAGAATTGGCATGTTGAAGTGGCTATGGGCAGATCCTATTTGTCGCAGGACTGATGACCGTTCGGTAGACGAGTCCTCGAATGGAGGCCATGTACCGGGAAGCGCAATGTGGGAAGCTCTCCGGCAAGGTTGACAGTCGACTTAAAGAAATTCGCCGGTGCTGGTTGTCTGAGAAGAGCTGAGAATCGTGTGTGATGGCGAGCCTTGGGAGAGGCCTGTATCCAGCAGTACAATTATCACTAGCTCGACAATGTACGAAATCATCATGAGGAAATCTGCATGTACCAGCATTAAAAAATAAATCTGGATCATGTGTATCCATCAACCAGCACTGGGAGCACGAAGTGGGTTATTATTTATTTGTATATACAAAAAAAAATATGTGTACTATGTACCCTTAAACCTATAAGGTTCATGGGGGCACTGCACATTCGTATTTCAACTAGTCACAAAGAATAAAATTGCTGGATTGGTTATTACTATTACTTAGTTGGATATAAACTGTGTTCATCCACAATGATATCTGAATTCATTATTCTTAAACTTTATTTCATATAGTATGTACCTATGTATATTTCAAATAATGATCACTTAAAGTTCACGCGTCAGGATCCTCAGAATCCTCTCGTGATTTACTTGAGAAGGCCTGTGCCTGTAGTAGGTCGTTTAAAAAGACCGACATCATTAAGTTATCATGTTATCATTGCCAATTCCAGTACAACGCGGTTGTGTCATCTGGGAAGTGTAAAATAAATATTAAAGGGTATTATTTATGATAATATTCTGATTTCCTACTATAATTTTCAGTCACAATGATTTACCGTTTTATAATCTTCAGATGACAGTAATTCGTAGACGGAGATAACACATCACAATGATATCAAATAAACTTATTTGCGTTTTTTCTGTGATAATATTTGAATAGAGACATACTACTTACGTTCTTAAGCCCGGCGAAAGACTTGCTAAAATAAAATTAATGTCTTGTTTACTAAACCAATATTAGTAGGTACGATAACACGGTCCTATTTGATATCTTTTATAACATAGGTAGTATCTTCACGAAGAAAAAAATGTCAAAAAGGCACAATTAAGTGTCCCATTTCGTTTTATAATTCTGAGTATACATAACACTTTAATCAAAATAAGGTCATCAAAATAAACGTCGACTATATTTCAGTTTTAAAAATTCAAATTTGACGTACACAGGCCCTTCTATTTATTATCACTTTTAAATTAGACGGTTGACTTACGAGTACATATTGCATTCAGATACAACATTTTACCTAGTTTTTAATAGTTTATTTAAACATGTCGCTATATCAATTATAATAATTTTATTTATTTTTATATAACAAACTGTATTGCTCATTATGGTACAAAAGGCGAGCTTAATGCCTTAAGGCATTCTTTATCAGCTAACCTTTGGGTTGATCAGAGAATTGTCTTACAAAAACATTTTCAAGAAAGAAAGTGTCCTTAATCGTTAATATACAGTAGAAATAGTTTCATATTCTATCGGTCTTTTATAAAATATACTATAGTGTTCCCTACTACTTCTCCAATATAGGTTATATTCCTTAAATAATATTCTATAGAAGTAGATTTTGTAGATCCAAGTATACTTTTACAACTCCGCCGTCCGCTAATTAAAAGGCAGCTAAGTGATAACTTTGAGTTTTATGGTAGGTGGCAAACAGGCAGACGGCCCAACTGAGTTTTGCCAATATCTTAAACTTTAAGTATAGAAATACATATTGGCAATAAAAACGTGGGAATCGATGTCTCTAGGAAATGTGAACAGATACGAATAAGTTTTTAACACTTATTAGAGGCATAATTCCAAGACAGGTCGATAGAGAATTTTCAGCTTTATGACACTGTGTAGGATATCCGAAATCAGCATTTTTTTAGTCGCCTTTTAGTTAGCGGACGGCAGAACTTTAACCGCTGCTGCATTATACTTACTGCTTTATAGTCGACTGGCGTTTATTAGCATTCACCACTCGGCTGAATAATGCAGTGAAATTGGATATGTAAAACGAAAATACCAAATTAACTAACTGAACTGATTTTTAATGAGTTTTTAAGACTGAGAACAATAATTAACCTTTTAAATATTAATTAACCATTTAAAATATTGTCGCTGATTTTTAAAAGATTTTTCTGTGACTTCCTATGCTTGGAACGAGTTTAATTTTTATTTCAAAATTTACTATATTTTCGAATTACTTTAGCGATTTTGGTAAAAAATGGACGAAAACTACCTGAAATAAATACTCCATACAAAGACGGAAAGCCCAATTCTTTTTCTGAAGGACAAACAAACGAAATAAAAACTATAAACAATATTGATTTGTCCATATACATAATTTCCGTTACATCTCAAAAATGGTACCGTTCATATTGATAATTATTTTGTTAAGTGTCAAAAAGTGCTTGAACTGTAAACTATGAGTAATTTGAACTAATATGTGTTATCACTTTAATTTTTTTTTTTAAATTCGAGAAAACTTCTAGGATCGTGTTTTACTCTGGCAAACTATTAGGTTGATTTTTTTAATTGTGTAAATATTTTTTACGATAATCGGTTCAGTAGTTTTGGAAATATAGCGGATTTTGTAAAACAGGGCGGTATAACTTGCATAATGTCATGGGTGATATCGAATTTCAAAGGACGAATTCCTCTGTAAAAAAATATAAAACTACAGCGGCCATTTACAAAGAATAAGCTTTATATGTCTGTCTCACAAACTAAATAAAAATCCTTTTAAAATTCAGCCCGTATACCTAGGTTCCGAGGTTAAAATCTAATTTCGTTGCAGTAAAAGAACTAAACGGCGATTCAAACAGGAATGGAGCGGCGTGGACATGACCTGGTCATATTAGTCAGTGATATGTACTTGGACATGGCTCGAGTAACTTACATATCGTTTGCGCGTCGCCCGTGTCCAAATACTCATATACAAAAAAAATCCTACACAAAATCCTAGAATCAAAATAAAATCCTAGAATTCAAAATAAGCAAACAAAGCAATAAGTCATTATCTCGAATGAATCGGGCAATCTGCTGATAGGAAATTCTGCGACTGGAACTTTCTGCGACTGGGACTTTCTGCGAATGGGACTTTCTGCATATGGGATATTCTGTTCACGTCCCATGAGTATAGGGCATGTGTACTTATATTTTGCGACTGCATCATATTTTGCAAATGGGTCTTTCTGCGTCGAATCCCCCGTTTTGCGTCAATTTCTTTTGTTTATTGTCTGATAGTCGTAAGTTAATATGGAAGAGCCACGAAAAGCTGCTGCGTCCGTCCATGCCACGCCACGTCGCGTCGACTCTGTGTGTAAATGCCATAAATGCCGAACTCATCTGAATCATGCGAATATTTTTAACTTTGAACATATTTCTTTTGTCAGCTCGTGACCACAGTTGGTGCAACCCAACCGAAACATCGAGTAAAATAAATAAGATAAACGTACGCGTCGAGATCCGTCTAAATAGATAAATATGTGTGAAAACGCAAAAATCTCAAATGTTATGTTTTATTGTATTTTAGCTCCCTGACACAAATTTGGAAAACGGTAAAAAACGTGTATAATTTTACACTGTGTATATTTTATTCTAGAATTTTTACACTAAGTTTCAAGTTATTAGGACCATGGAATATTTTTTTCATACAAAGCTTAACACCCTATTTCACCTCTTTAGAGGTTCAATTCCGAGAAATCTTTTATTAGTGAGTGTTTTCGTCATAAAAACAAACTACTGTCCAAATTTTACGTTTCAATCTTCAGCAGTTTCGATTAATAGATGAAAAATTTTCGACACGTCTGTACTTCCCAGACTATGAGTGCGTGATTAGTAGAAAAATATATTTTTCACAATGTAAAGTAGCACGAAATTTTTCGTGCAGATTTACTCCTAAGCCGAATTTTCTTCCCAAATATTTTATTTTTGCGGTTTATTAATTGCTCTATCAGTTTGCATGTGATTTACACGTGACACAAAATTGTTTATGTCATTATAATCATTTAAATCACCGCTCCCTCGTATTTGCGAAAGGTCGTCGCTCAGCAGTCGTCTTGACACGGAGCCTGAGCTAAAAATAGCATATACGTCGGAGCTAATGCAAGCTATACTTGGAAGGCCCGGACCGTTAGCGATGGAACCGGCTGCAGGCGCCGGCGCCGCCGCCGCTCAAGGCGGGGAATATCAACTTTTTCTTTTGCTTTTTAACTTGCGTGCTCGATCATCATGATAAATATATTCTTATAATTAGTTACGTGAAAAGTTTTATACATAAAACCTCTTTTTAGTCGACTATGGCGAAGCCAAAAGGGAAGGGTTATGAATTATCCTGCCTATGTACCTATAATATGTATTTTTTTTTATAGAAAGACGGCGGCAGACCAACATACAGTCCACCCGGTTGTGAGTGGATACTGTCGCCCATGGATATTCGCGATTCATGCGAACATCAGTCCCGAATGACAAACTTTGGCACGCCGCCAGATGCGGTACCCACCTTTATGTATTTATCACTATTTATTTAGACTTAATGCCATTCAGTATTCTCCACCAGTCAACCATCAGATAATACCAAAAAAGGATCGCAGGTAGGTACAGTTTGGAGTTGAAAACAGAAAACATATAAAAAAAGAATGTAAAGTAATACAGATAATATGAATGAATATAAATAATACACATACATAAATATGTATATTTATTATATGTATGTACATATGTTCCACCACAACTCCTAAATTGCTCAGCATAATATGAGGTGTTATTCACGTTAATTAACGAAGTATTTATAAGATATAAAATATCTCCGTGCATGGTAGGAATAATTCGGTAGCTCGAAATATAGAAAATTTTAAATAAGAATTTCTAACATGTTATATCACTATGAATTCACTTTGAACATATAATATGTTCACATATTTGAATGAAATTCCTAGACTTTTTATTTATAGAACCAGATCTATTATTGATATTAAATAATACGTACACGTAAAACAGATACACACAGATACGTGTAACGGATACACGTAAAATAAAATGTCGGTCAAATGACTACCGCGACTTCGTTGCCAGGCATGGACTATTTCGACGAAATTTCGAAATAGTTTTTCGAGTAAGAACCGCGGGATTTCCTTGATTTGGCGATCAATTTCGTCTTTGAGTTCTTCAATCATCTCAGGGTGAGTTGTACAGATCTTGCTTCTCAAAAAACCCCACAGAAAGAAATTTAAGCAAGTTAAATCACAATTTCTTGGCGGCCAGTCTGGGACCTGGGAACTTGATTTGCAACAACGTCATTGTTTCGCGCGGTGTGTGACCAGTGGCACCATCCTGCTGAAAGCACATGTCAGTTATGTCCATTTCATTAATTTTTGCCGATAAAAGTTTATCAACATGCCATGATAGCGGTCGCCATTTATGCACCTTTTTCATTTTAAAAAAAGTATGGTCCTATGACCCCTCCTGCCCGCATGGCACACCAAACTGTCACTTTTTAGGGATGCATCGGAAGCTCATGCAAAGCATGAGGATTTTAAGATCCCCAGATCTGTGAACTTTGCTTGTTAACGAAGCCGTTGAGGTAGAAATGAGCCTCGTCACTAAATTGATTTTGTTCTGAAATGCATGGTCAACTTGCAGTTGTTCCAAGGTCCAGTTGGTAAAGTTTTTACGTTGTAGGCTTCAGTTCTTGAATAAGCTGGATCATGTAAGAACGAAGGTGCAAATCTTTAGTTAAAATTCGTTGGACAGTGCTACAATCGAGGTCTTATTCCTGGGAGCGACTCCGGGTGGAAGTGTTTGGTTGTTCTGCCACACTGACACTGTAATGTTTTCATGTGTTCTTTTATGGCGATGACGGGTAAGGTTTTTCTCATCTTTCAATGAAAACCTCCGCTCGAATTTCCGGATTAAATTTTTAATAGCGGGTAGCGATGGTCGATTATGCACACCAAAATGATCATGTAACGAATTGTCAAATTGTCACTGTCGAGCGACAAGCGAACTGTCAAGCGAATTCGCGACAATTCGCGACAAGCGAATTGTCACTGTAAAATTATCGCCATTTTTGAAATAGGTTTACACTATTAATAAACGTTCTTCCAAACTTCCTTTATGTATTTATTTGTAAAGATATTCATTTTTGTACTTTGTATTTATTAAATAAATGTGTATATATGAAGAACTTGGTAAAATTAAATATATTATTTGCAAAAAAAATTGTAATATTATAATGACCATGTCAATTAACTCAGAATCATGAATGGAATTCATGGCTTCGGGAAAGGTTTCGGACACAGCCCGTCTATTGTTACGTATGGTTTTAGTTTGGGAACTTACAGATGATCACGAGTATAAACCGTGACTAATGTGACTAAGTATAAAACGTGACTACGTGAAATCTGTTTATTTGTTCTAGTTAACTTCGGAGACTAACATCACCTTCACCAGCTCTTTTTTTATCCACTGCTGGACATGGATCTCCTCGTGCGCATTGTCTTGTGCATGGACAGATTTATGGTCTGAAACCGCCACGCTGGTCAAGCGGGTTGGCGAGTCTACTCTTTGGTGGCATAGTTCCGGGCTTGTGGTGGCCGGCTTTATTATTCCTCAGTCGCCTTTCACACCACCCACGGGACGAGATATTAAAACCGTCCACACGGCCATAACACTTTAAGACGGAGACTATAAGGTGATGTTAATTACTTCGATTTACTTTTAGCCACCTTGCCGCTAATATTTAAATTTAATTATCATAATTAATTATTTTAATTAATTTATAGCCAAGTATATTATTTGTCGAAAACGGACCAGTATTAAATGTAAATTAGCACATGCATTTTGATCTCGTTCTTGCCCATCAAATTGTTAATTTTATTTACAAAGTCATTCTTACAAAATCGATCGACATAGAATATGGACTAAATTATCTTTTTAAAACGATACACGGCTCTGACGAATGCATATCTTACACAATGTTAAAAACGGCACGAAAGTCGGACCCGTAGTTCTCGAGATTAATGCAAATAGGCAGACAGACGTCTAACAGATAACAGGTTATACAAGGCAAGAGACTAAGAATATTTTTACCGGCAGAAATCTGGCACCAAAATAATTGACACTACTATGAAACTAAAAAAGTATATTGAATTACTCATAGGTAATTTACGCTTAGCCAACCTATATATGTCCATCATGCCGTCATACATTCTATTATCAAGTACGTGTTAAATGCAATGCATATGGAAGTGGACTTGTGCTTACAATCATTTGTCTTGTTTTCCGTTTACTTACTTGGTTATGTTGTAAAGTCTGCGAATTCTTCGCATAGATCATAAACATTGTATTAATACTTAGTCCAAATTGTAAGACAATGTAAATGACAAGACAAGACAATGTCATGATTGCGATTAAATTTTTTCACAATTGAATGATCACAGTAAGATAAAATAATTTACCGTATTTTGAAACTTAATTATACAAATGCGAATTATACATTCAAACGAACTTTCACAAATCAAAATCAGAATTAGTCAAAAATTTAATCATTTAGCGACTAATATCAGTTAAGTCAATAGAAACAAAACCACCCCCAAAATACAATGAGTGTTCAAATTATTTATAATTCCTCGACGCATTCGACCACTTCTGTGCATTCGACTATCAGTATCCACAACAAACCACTTTGTTTGTTCTTACCTTACCTTTTTCACGACCGCTCTAACTGTTTGCTATATGTTACCTTTTTTATAGAATTAAACCGAATTCTCTATTAACATCAACAAACTGAGTCAATGTACTCGTTGGCAGATCTTCAAAAAATAAGTATGTGACATCAGTTATATGCCTCTGAAATTCCCACCACATTTAGAGACTACCGTTTCATTTTAATAGAAGAGGATCTCCTTTCTCTCCAGAAATCTAGTATTAATGTAATATAATATAAATATACTAGTATTAATATAATTAATGTAATATAATATAAATATAATTTAATATTTATTACCTAATATAAATATAATAATGATAGAGGTACTAAAAAGCGGAATTCCAATTTTAGTTTCAGTAAAAACATATCCTAAGCTGAAGACATGGTTTATTTTTAGGAATTGCCACACTTCGGCGTGTATTTGATAATGTAAAAATAAAAAGTAAAAATATACATATAAAAATTTTATTGGAGAGAATTAGAACTGATTCTGTTAAAATTACATAAGTGAACTAACTAAACCAGTTCCACGACTGGAACCTGTCACTACTATACTGGGATTGGAAATTGTTCTCTATTACGTTTCCCAATACTTTTCCAAATCTTATTTTTATGAATACTTTATTTTATTGAAAAAATCAACAATCGTTTACAGATTGCATAAAAGTAGAATAGTCTAAAGATTAAACAGTAAGAGCAAATCGATTTTCTTAACTAGACATCGTAATTCTTACATCCAAAATCTTAAGCAGTGCTTCTGCGGATGTGGTGCCACGTATGCTGTTTTTGTCCGATGCTTTTGACTGATTTATCGCAGATATTCATGTGCCACAGTAACTGCTTATCGTCATCAGGACTCGTTTGTTTGGCCCTTTTCTCCATAAAAAAACATTAATATTACGTACATACTCGTATTTATTATTATGTATGTGGATGTCAAAGTAATACCAAAGCAATAAATTATAATGAAAGAATAATTAATTCTACTTTATGAACAAAAAAGTTTAAGTGTACTTATTTAATCTCCTTGGTTAACAATTATCAACGCTGTAATTCTTTATCAAATACAGAAATTTATGTAAATCTCCTTGGTTATCAACGCTTTATTTCTTTTTCAAACAAAGAAGTTTATGTATTTAGGCGGTAGCAGAAATATTAGATCTGTGGTATTTATCAAGATCTTTAGCATGAAAATCAGATCTTTGTGCAATTTATGCTATAGAAAAATATAAAAAAGTAATGTCATAATCAGCCTGTCATTGTTAAAAAATCAAAATCAAAAATGAAACCAAAATTCTTTCGAATTATTTTTATCCAATGTATACCTATTATTGTGTTGTAATCAAACCTAATGATATCTAATTACTTTTTAGAGAAAATTTACTAGTAGTAACAACAAAAATTTGGAAAGTCCTACTGTTTTTAACTAAAAGGCAATGATGGAAAAAGAAGAATGCCAGGGCAAGAAAATAAAATTTGCCGGAAATGAGGTGAAAACAATCCAGTTTCCTTCTTAAAGTTCCTTATTTCTATTCCCTTCCCCTTGAAATCACACCGTTTCGAAAGGTCATGTTCACGATTATGATGATGTCGTTAAGTTTGCATTGTTAGCGACAATACATAAATTAATGACACCTCGAGTGTGAAGTTAGACAAGAATAGACACTTGCAGACACTTAGCAATATACATTATTAAAATTAATTGTTTGTACTTTTACTAATATGTACGAGGGTCACACTGAATGTTTCCGGAACGAATAAGAAAAAAGTAATGAATGGCTAAAAATCAATTCATTGTTTCTCAAAATATTCTCCGTGAGCGTAATACACTTTTTCATACGAATAAACCAATTTTCATAACATTAGGTATTCCACTCCTCCGTGGTAACCTCGGAAACATGTTTTTCATACTCTTCGACAGCTTCTTCTGGCGATAAAAATCGTTGACTGCGTAATTGGTTCTTAATTTTTGGAAACAAGAAGAAGTCACAACTGTCACAAAGTGACAAATCGGGATTGTGTGGAGGAAGGCTCATGAGTTCTACGTTTTTCGCCTTCAAAAAGTCGTTTGTCTGTTTGGCCTTGTGAGAGCTGGCATTGTCGTGGTGCAAGATTATGCGGCGATTACGGTTATTTTTACGGAGTTCGTCAATAACTTCCGGCAAGCAAATGGTCGTGTACCAATCAACATTGACGGTACGACAATTCTCCAAGCAATAGTAGCCACGTGTCCAGAGCTCGGCTCTTCTTGAAAGACCCAAATGGTCAATTGCTGCTTTGTTTCGGGGTCGTAGCTATAAATCCATGTTTCGTCACCCGTTACTATGTACTACACCAAATTTGACGCCGCTTCGTTGAATGTGGAAAGCATGGCATTGCAACAAGTGACGCGTGCCATTTTTTGAGCCTCAGTCAAATTGTGTGGGATCCATCGCGAGCACAACTTTCGCATAGTCAAACGTTTGTATAAGATTGATTGTATCTAACTTATGTCTCGGAAACATGCCTAAGGATGCCCAAATCTCATGATAGGTCACATGCCTGTCCGTTTCGGTCATATGGGGCACAACATTGATGTTTTTGTTGTTGACAGCGGTGGACGGGTGTTCACAAAATTCGTCTCTGAGATTAACACGACCGTGCTTGAATTCTGCAAACCAGCTATAAATCGTCGTCTTACTTGGTGCTTTGTTGCCAAAAGCAGTTTGAAGCCGAACGAAGCACTGCTGAACTGTCAAATTACACTTAAAATCGTAGAAAATCATACAGAGAAAATTTTCATGAGTTAAATCCATCGTAATGCAGACACGAAATTTTTAAAATCACGCCACAATTAAAAAAACCAATGACTGTTACATGAAACAAACTTTATTCTACAGCCAAGAGTTCCATTTTCAAATATTGTAATTACTTTTTACATATTATTTATCTAAGTGGCCAGTTCCGGAAATTTTCAGTGTGACCTATGTGTACAATAACTACGACTTTATTATATACAAAATTTAATATATGACCTACCAATTAAATATGCTCACAATATTATATAATACGTATACGTAATAAACTAATAATTCAACAAATTACGATATTGTTAACACTGCAACTGCCAGAAGCGCTAACATTACCCTTATTTTTATACTTGTTGCTATTTCTTTGGGTATTTTAATAACTAATTAAGATCGCGTTTACATTTTACTGCTCGTATATGCTTTTTGAGCAAACTACATATGTTCGGATATCATTTGTGTTAATTACACTATTTTCTTAAACAATTAGCTTCGTCATGCTTTCGCTCTTATTTCAACAAGTTAATTTAAACAAAGCTTTTAAGCAACAGTTAATAGCGATACTGTGCTATCTGTGACATATTATTTATTAGATAATTTAAATTGCACTGTTCACATGATTTTCGCAAATACAAGTTTATTTTGTGTGCCACTTGTGTAAGATGGAATCAAACAAGATGCAATTCACGTTCATGCATTACTATCAATGTTTTTATTATACACAGTGTCACTATGCTGTTAAAAAAGTATTGTCTGGAACGTAATACATGCCGCGTTTAAATAAGATTTGTACATTTTCCGAGGCCGTTGGATTAATAGTTATGAAATTTCGAAGGGAGGACGATATTACATCTCACAGCTATGTCTGGATATGTCTGACCGGCTAGGTTGTCGTTCTCTTACAGAAGACATATTTCGAGAGAGAGTGAGATATGGCGGAGTCTATTTTCTATTCCTATAGCATACCATCCCATATTCTAGATTGATATTGACATATATCGCGGATCTCGACAGACGACAGCATCCACTTGTCGCCAGGTGTACCTACTGTTTGTTCGTTTAGCAACTTCTTTCTATAAAAATTTAGGGAAAAAGTAATGAAGTAAAAGTTGAATTTATTGCAATTTCTATGCTAAAAGTAATAGAAATAAAATACATCAATCTTGTAGATTTAAGATACATTTACAGAGATATTTAAATGAACAGGAAAGCAGCGTAAAAGACGAGCAACGTTGCAACGCCAGTGCAGTGACAACATCAATAGCCACGTTGAACACTTTGATATTTTGGAACATATCCAAAGCTGTTGAGAAAAAACCTAGTATTGACTTAAAGGTACAGTTTAATTTAAGGTTAAATTTAATTTAATTTAACAGTTAACTTAAGGTAAAGTTAGTATAAAAGGTAAAGATCACATACGTCTTTGCTGCGTCTATATGTGGGTATCTAATTAATTTATTGATAATATTTAATTGGATATGCAGTATATTCTTAGATTAATATAGAAGGTGTAACAAAGTTTTTAATATATTTTTTATAGTTTGCTATAAATAAATAAGGGCCACACTAGGGTTCCCCGTGTCCACGACCCGAACAAGCACTTGCCTTTAATTGTCTGTGCTTTAAACAAATTAATACTCGACCGGGAATCAAACTCGCCATCTTTTACATAACGGGCAGAGGCACTTTTACACAAACGCATGTGACGTCACTCAACTGACAATGTATGTACATATATTATTATTACATATATTACGAATATTTACTCCTGAGCGTAAATAAATAAATAACACGACAGTGTACGGTGAACAACAGGATTCTCCGTGTCGTGACTTCAGAAACATACAACGACGGTCACCACCGGGACCAGAAGAAACAATTTTCTTTAAAAAAAATATTATTCAACCGATAATCGTACCTGGGACCTACTAATTAGACTGCCGCATCATCCCTAAATAACCCCAAGGTTGACTAGTTGAAATTGCTTTTAAGCAATAAATCCGCCTTTTGTTAAAACAATAAAATGTAAATACAATTAAATTTGTTAAACAATAAGTACTTACCATGATTTATTTATATTAGAGACATTTGCTTTCTTGTTATTCTGCTATCATTGTTTTGTATGGATAGTCTGCAATCAAAGCTGCCCAGATGCGTTTGGAGCGCGAGTCGCACGATGTGAACACGATGATGTCAGACGATCCGGAGGAGAGGTACCTGGGCTGTGCGATACTTGCCTGGCAACAGCTGGGAAACCAGAACGCCGACAGTCTATATCAGTATGCACATTTATATTTCCTAAAATATTGATTCCGCAACAATCTCACTTAGTTTAGCATATTGCTGTGACGCATATTACACACATATTACGTATTAGACAAGATTTTGTGTCCATTTATTATACATAAAGTTTTACCTCTTTCAAAGTGCCGGATTGAGGGGGGTGCTAGGGGGTGCTATAGCTCCGGGTCTGCGTTCCGGGGGCCTCAAGCCCGACCATTTAAAAACTCTTATATCTAAAATTTATAAAATTGCACCCCTTAAGAAATAACCCCCGCTCTCAAATAAAACCGGGCCCCCAATGACCTTAATCCGACATACACTGCTGTTTTAGATAAATAGTATTGTATATGTTCGGAAGTCACACACAAAGAAATGATAAATAGCACAAAACATTTTAATTAGATTTTATTAACTTCTAAATTTGTCATGTTATAGTATACCGTCATATTATAGTATGTTCATTATTGAATTTATTTGTGTAGTAAATTCTTGTGGACCAAATAATAAAAATATAAAAATTTAGTTCGGGTTAGGACCTTTGCAAACGGTTTGGGAACCGTCTATGTCAATCTCTTTGCTGAATATTTTTATTAAATTTGCTTTTGGATTGTCTTGGTATTACATATCTATTATAAATATAAAATTAATGTGTAATTCTTGAATGTTTTATAAATTTATTATTATGTATTATGCATATATTGAATTTTGCAATAGGCACTAAAATAACTACTTTAATTACTCAGAGCCCTGAACCCGAGTCTAGACTGCGATGTTACAAATACAGAGTAATTTCACTTATTATTATCGATGCGGGTTTAGTCGAATGTCATTCTATAATTTGTTTCTAGGTACGGGCACGTGACTTTTCTCTATTTACACCTATTCGTGTGTGTAATCATGTCATGGTTAAGGTAATAACATAATTTTATATGGGCTGCAATTTTACAGATTTATAGAGGCGAAGCGAAGAGAAACGAGTATTTCGGAAAAACAGGCACTTAGAGATGTAAAACCTATAAATTCATGTTCCAAAGCTCTAGATGTTTATCCTGCACTATCTTCATCGCGTGCATCTAAGCCTGAGGAAGTAACTACCAAAAGATCACATTTAGATGCTTCAAATGACTCTACAAGTTTTGATAGTTATTCTCTAATTGGTCCTGTGGTGAAACTGCCGGTGGAGTCGAAAATAGTTATGAGATTGGAAAATACCTGTCGATCTTGCAGCGATAAAAATAAGGAATCAAAATCTCCGACGAACTGCCCACAGGCCAATAAGTCACCGAGTCAAGAAAAGGACATAATGGAAAAAATAGACGCGGTAATCATAATTGTTTGATATTATCAGTATTGGTTAAAATAACATTCAAGATCGAGTGAGTTTCAGATACATTACGATAACATTTTCCATCGGCTAATCCGGAAACACCCGAACGCGTCATCCATGTCTATGAATTACTGTACCTCTAATTGCATACTTTATTACGAGATAAATACAAAACTCTATGAACATGTCACGAGTCAGTGCAGAGATATATATGGAGATGTTATTTTCCCTTGAAAAACTAGTAACATCCATATACCTTTACTAAACGAGTCACTATATTGCTAGATAAACAATCGCATTTTTTTTTTCTACTTAGGTTATATTTATTTATTTATGTATACTATGCATACTAGTATACATAAATAATGTATAAATAAATATGCTATGCATGCATTTTATGCATACTAGATAATACCTTATAATATCTTTATTGTGTAATGTACGTAGTAATGTAATGTAAACTGTATATTGTTTTTATTGGCTTCATTCACATTATATCTTAAAAAATCAACAGCATCACAGCACCTATATATCAATTATCAGTCAAACGTTACAGATCATTTAGGAGTTTAGGAGATTTTGGTTGACCCTCTGGTGGTATGTATTCAATATCTTCCATGTCATAATCAGTAGTCCTTATCATCACTTTCTATCCATACGTAAAGATAAAGATTAGTCGCCAGATTTTATTAGTGCAGTTTTTTCATTTCTCGAAGGCGGTTTACGCTTAGAAGTGGTTGTGCTCGTACATTAACCTTGTTTTAGTGTGCGTATACTTGAGAACGCTCAGAGTTGGGTTCCCGACTATCATGGCAATGCCACGGTGGCATACACTAAAACAATTAACACAACCATTAATAAACATAACCCGCCTTTTGAGATAAAACAACTCGCCAAAAATAATAATGTTGGAAATATTGTTTTACGAATACCTACATAATTTTTGTCTATAGCACAGATAGTTCACAATCATACTTCCAACATTGTTAGTGGTACAGAATAAATCGCCAAAGTTATACAAGAAACGAGAATACATAAGAGTTTCATTTGGTTACTCGTATCGTAGGCGTGTTGTATGGACTCCGAGTGTGTTGAGCGGCTGCAAGAGCTGGACGCGTCTATAGCGGAGTTGCGCATGCGTGCTGCACGGCTGGCACGCCGCGAAGCTGAGCGCGCTGAGCTACTGGAGCGAGCAGAGGCCGCCTGGAAAGACCTCGATCTTGGCTACCAGCGACGTCTTACTGTAGCCATAGAGAAGGAAGACGATATAGCTAAGCAGGTTTGAATTCGTTTTCTTTACAATGGTGTATAGAGTATAATACTCTATAGGTATACTGTGATTCCTGGACTGAGGTGTACGTAGGCCCAGCGATAAGGGGAACTATGAGTACAGCTGTACCGAATCCTGGACTTTAGGGGGTGCCTTAATACGATACATCTAATACCTCTATAATCAGTCCTAAAAACTCGAATTTGATATAAGACTATGTACATACCTGATTGCTAATAACTCAGGGTAACGGGTCCCAACATTTTTGTTGCTGGGTCTGGGTGTATCGTACGTACATACTTAAGCATGCAACACACGTAAAATACGTTCCTTTCAAGAAGCAGTCACTACTTAGACTACTTCTGCACTAATTATGTTTAATAAGTGCACTAATTAATAAGTGCCTAGCTACAATAACTATATTGTAGCTAGGCACTTATTTAGAGGACACCGTCCTCACCGATCCGTCCTATATTATTATACCGATAATGAATAGACTTTCGCGTTATACCTTATTCTATATTATTTATACCTTTATCCTACAAATATTTTTATTTGATTTTTGAGACGCCTTACGCGTTTGCGTGTGTGTTTAAAATTGTTATTAAGGTAATCAAAAACATCATTGAAGATTAAAATAAATACAGGTTCAAAAAATGATCGAAGAAAGAAATAGTTTCAAAGATATAAGCACGAAATTAGCTCAAACGTTGAAAGAAAAGAGTACCCTGGCAGAAGCGGATCGCGCCCGCTTGGTAAAAGAGGAGAAGGAGATGTGTCAAAAAGCGTGTAAGCGGCAGAAGTTGATCGAGGAATGCGCGCGGATAGATACCACTATTGCCGAGCACCAGTGCAAATCAGCGCAGCTTGATAGAGATCTTCAGGTTGATTTTATCATTTTTTAAAACACCTTAATTATGATAATGGTTCCTTGCTTAGAAGAATTGTATCGTTAATTCGTATCTAATTTTTATATCAAAGTACTTAACCACCTCTCGATTAGGTTGGTACGGTAGTGGTAATACTAGGAGACTTTACAAATCTTTCACCACATTACTTTAACCGTTACTGCAATTTCAGAATACTTATACATAGGTCACAAAAAATTTCCGGAACTGGCCACTTACATAAACAATATTTAAAAAGTAATTACAATATTTGAAAATAGAACTCTTTAGCAGTAGAATAAAGTTTGTTTCATCTAATAGTCATTTGATTTTTCATAGTGGCGTCATTTTAAAAATTGCGTGTCTGCTTTACGATGGATGGATGGACGAGTTAACTCGTGAAAATTTTGGCTGTATGTCTTTCTACAATTTTAAGTTTAATTTGACAGCTTAGCAAAACCTCGCTCGGCATCAAACTGCTTTTGGCGTAGAAGCTCCAAGCAAGTCAACAATTTATAGCTGTAGTGGAGTGTAGGCTTTCTCGGCCGGTGTCCATATTAATTGAATCTTCCAGGCTACTTGACCCCCGACGGTTCCGTTAAAAATGAGATAGACTTCATTATGGCCACAAAGAGACAAATATTCAATGATGTCTCCGTGATCCACAGGGTGAAAACCGGTAGTGATCACCGAATGGTTAGAGGCACATTGAATATAAACGTCAAGTTGGAAAGGTCCCGCCTGATGAAGTCTACGCTCCGACCTACTGCTGCCCACATACAAAACCCCGAAAGCTTTCAGCTTGAATTGTCAAATCGCTTCGATTGCCTAGAGGATTGCGTTGCAGTGGACGATATTAACAACAGGTTGGTAGAAACTGTCCATACGGTGGGGTCTAAATTCTTCAGACATCGTCGAAGAGATGGACCCCAAAAGCTTACCGACCACACCCTCGACCTCTTGGCGGAACGACGTTCGATGGCACTGCAGACTTCTGATGACGCGGAAGCATATCAGCAGCTCAATAGACGGATTCACCAGTCCTTGCGACACGACATCCGTCTCTTTAATACTAATCGTATTAAGGAGACGATAGAGCGGAATAAAGGCTCCAAAGTGTTCGCAAGAGACTTATCTATTGGGCAGAGCCAGTTGACGAAGCTGAAGAGGGAGGACGGCAGTGTCACTTCCGACAAACAAGAGGTACTGAGGGAGATCGAGAAGTTCTATGGACAGTTGTATACCTCGGTCGCTAAACCTGTTGGCAACTTGGCCAAAGACCCAAGAGCCAAGTTGACCCGACACTATACCGAAGACATCCCGGACATCAGCCTGTACGAGATTAGGATGGCCCTCAAACAGCTTAGAAACAACAAGGCGCCGGGTGAAGACGGAATCACTTCAGAGCTTCTGAAAGCGGGTGGAACACCGGTACTGAAAGTCCTTCAGAAGCTCTTTAATTCCGTCTTGCTCGAAGGTATTACGCCGGAGGCATGGAACAGAAGCGTGGTGGTGCTCTTCTTCAAGAAAGGCGACAAGACCTTGTTGAAGAACTATAGGCCCATCTCGCTTCTGAGCCATGTTTATAAGCTGTTTTCGAGGGTTATCACGAAACGTCTCGAGCGCAGGTTTGATGACTTCCAGCCTCCTGAACAAGCCGGTTTCCGAAAAGGCTATAGTACCATAGACCACATCCATACGCTGCGGCAAGTTATACAGAAGACCGAGGAGTATAACTTGCCATTATGCTTAGCGTTTGTGGACTATGAGAAAGCCTTTGATTCGATCGAGACTTGGGCAGTGCTACAGTCCCTCCAGCGGTGCCATATTGACTATCGGTATATCGAGGTGTTGAAGTGTTTGTATAACAACGCCACCATGTCAGTCCGAGTACAGGAAGGGAGCATGGAGCCGATTCCATTGCAGAGGGGTGTGAGACAAGGAGATGTCATCTCTCCGAAGCTCTTCACCAATGCGATGGAAGACGCTTTCAAGCTCCTGGAATGGAAAGGACTCGGCATCAACGTTGATGGCGAATGCATCACTCACCTTCGATTTGCCGACGATATCGTGGTCATGGCAGAATCGCTGGAGGATCTTAGCACAATGCTCGGAGACCTCAATCGAGTTTCCCAACAGGTGGGCCTTAAAATGAACATGGACAAGACGAAAATCATGTCGAATGTCCATGTCGTGCCCACCCCAGTTTCAGTTGGGAGCTCGATTCTCGAAGTTGTTGACGAGTACGTCTACCTAGGCCAAACGGTCCAACTAGGTAGGTCCAACTTCGAGAAAGAGGTCAATCGACGAATCCAACTCGGCTGGGCAGCGTTCGGGAAGCTACGCAGCGTCTTCTCGTCCAAAATACCTCAGTGCTTGAAGACGAAGGTCTTCGACCAGTGTGTGTTGCCAGTGATGACCTACGGCACCGAGACGTGGTCTCTGACTATGGGCCTCATAAATAAGCTCACTGTCGCACAGCGAGCTATGGAGAGGGCTATGCTCGGGGTTTCTCTACGTGATCGAATCAGGAATGAGGAGATCCGTAGACGAACTAAAGTCACCGACATAGCCTCTCGGGTTAGCAAGCTGAAGTGGCAGTGGGCAGGGCACATAGCTCGAAGAACCGATGGCCGATGGGGCAGACGGGTTCTCGAATGGAGACCACGTACCGGCGGACGAAGCCGAGGACGTCCATCTGCTAGATGGACAGACGACCTCATAAAGGTTGCGGGCACCCGCTGGATGCAGGTCGCTGCCGATAGGTCTAAATGGCGGACAATGGGGGAGGCCTATGTCCAGCAGTGGACGTCCAAGGGCTGAGAAGAGAGAGGCTACTTGGCCGAGATCTTCTGGAATCTCTTTTCTTTCTTCCAAACGTTTCGTCAACAACTGCGGTTGACATCTTCAGTGGCGACTGCGTTCACTTTCGGAGAGATGTTATCTCTTCGGCTTCTCGAGCGCAACTGACTCGACGACTGTGGCGCACCGGTATTTATAGTGGGCGAGGGTAGTTGTGATTGTGTGTGTACCGAGTCTGTTTTTGTCCCCCCCCCTCTCGTCTCTCTTCCCCGTGAGCTTGATGTCTTCGGAGTGCTGGATACTAGATATTACGGAGTCTTAGATTCTTTTCTTTTTTGTTAAAATTTAACAAAAACAAAAAAGTCAAAAATCCCCTCCTCTTTTTAACACCACACACAATCACAACTACCCTCGCCTACTATAAATACCGCTGCAACACAGTCGTCGAGTCAGTTGCGCTCGAGAAGCCGAAGAGATAACATCTCTCCGAAAGTGAACGCAGTCGCCACTGAAGATGTCAACCGCAGTTGTTGTCGAAACGTTTGGAAGAAAGAAAAGAGATTCCAGAAGACCTCGGCCAAGTAGCCCGGAAGATTCAATTAATAATTTATAGCTGGTTTGCAGAATTCAAGCGCGGTCGTGCTCAATGACGAATTTCGCGAAGGTCGCCCGTCTATCACTGACGACAACAAAAACATCGATGCTGTGCGCCATATGATCGAAACAGACAGCCATGTGACCTACCATGAGATTTGGGCATCTTTAAGCAGAGGCATGAGTCAGATACAATCAATCTCACACAAACATTTGGGTGTGCGAAAGCTATGTTCGCGGTGGATCCCACTCAATTTAACTGACGCTCGAAAAACGGAACGCGTCACTTGTTGCAATGCCATGCTTACCATATTCAACAAAGGGACGTCAAATTTATTGTGGAATATAGTAACAGGTGACGAATCATGGATTTACAGCTACGACCCCGAAATAAAGCAGCAATCGACCATTTGGGTTTTTCAAGCTGAGCCGCAGCCCATCGAAGTAGCCCGTGTGTAAAGTCCCGCGAAGCAGATGATCGCTTATTTTTTTAGAAAAAACTGGACACGTGGCTACTATTGCTCATAATTGTTATATCTCATAATGGTACGTGCTTTATGTATTCTGTTTGAATATTATACGTACTTATATTTTATATTTCATTGTATGGCAGTTTAAAGAAGAGCAGGCTAGGCGGCGATTGGCTTCGATGAAGAGTGAGGTGGACGCGGCACATGCGTTAACACACGAGGTAGAACGCGCGCTACGAGCAGAGTTAGGTACACTGCGCGAGCAGGTCGCTCAGGTCTCTAACGAGCTGCTCGAGGAAGATGCGCTCAATGGACAGATGCAGTTGGAGGTAGGCATATTGGACGAATATCTTAAAATTGAATTTCCATCCACTAATACAATACATTTTTTATACACAAATTCACGTATTGACAAAACTCCTATTGGACGCAGTACCACAATTTGTACCCCTATAGAGAGATCTCAGAGAGTATTGGTATCCTTAGTGTCGATATTTCCATCAAAATTGATTTCCAGAATCTTCTGGAGTATAAAAGGCTAAACTGGCTTCAAGAAGCCCGGTGTACTGAATGAAGTAATACAGTATACTTACCGAACAGTATATCGAAATATCAGCTGGATTCATTTGAATCCTTCCTATGGGATCCTTCATTGATTCATTGAATCCTTCATTGATGCTGTCCAAATTACCGACGATCAGTATCTCGATCGGAATAGAATCACTCAACAATCGGAAAGATGTCATTTCTCCTTGAGTCATATACCGGCTACATAATGGAGAATGTTCCAATAGTAACTTCGGGTTTTTACCATCGCATCTCTCGTCACCGAAAGGCACTTCATTAGCAGTTTCTTAATAAGGAGCTACTGCGTATTGTGCGGTCTTTAATACACTTTATACTTTATCGTGAATCCGAAAGTTGTAGAATGAACTAAGGCTTTTTCACTGAGCTACAATATAGGATGAGCAGACTCGGTGGCGGTTATTGAAGGGTTATTTCAAGGGAGCCGTGAAGAGGATCTTTTAAGGCCTGCGGCCCACTAGCAATCTCCCTGGTACGACAGGTGTCTATGGGTGGCGATGAACATTTCACCGATTATGTGGACTACCCAGTCTACCGTTACTTCCATAGAGGAATGTAAATAAAACTGTGTGCATATATCTACGAGTACTGTACTACTCTATATTCCAAGAGACTATTGTTTTTACGTACGAATATAGTAGTAAGAGGGTTCGTTATGGTCTTTTGAACGATTACTTACTAGTTTATATGATAATAGTACTTTATCATTTCGTTATTGTTATTTAAAAATATTTATCTAATACAGTTTTATTGTAAAGCGCACACAATTCTTTGCAGTAAGGTTAATACACGCTGAATGGTTAGAAGTCTTTGTTGTGACACGTACGTTACCTTTCTATTGTGCATTTAATTATTATTACATATTATCTAGATACAACCTGTTAAAAGTAACTCAGTTTTTATTATTAATGTACCTATATAAGGAACTTGATCACATTGGATACTCATGTTAGAATTTTTTAAACAGTTTCCCTTTCAGTGCATTTGAAGTCGAAATTGCGATGAGTGCTTGAATTATTTACGCGAAGTCACATGCAGTTCTAGATAGATAAAACTCTTTATTGATCACCAAAACAAAACAGGATAGTAACAGACTTTGTAACATATGAAATGCACAAAAGGCGGTCTTATCGCTATTTGCGATCTCTGCCAGACAGCCTTTGTGTAGAGAGGAAATAAATATTTTAATCACAGGTAGATTTTGTACAGTAGGTATATATAAACCAGATATAGTACACATGTACCGCACCGGCTTCCTATTAGCGGACTGTATGTAACGATGTGGTTGCCGGTACGGTTCTTGCTTGCTGTATATGCTGGTTTTTCTTCAGGATGGCAATATTTCTTCTATTTTCTGGTTTTCTTATATCACTGTACAGCTCGGAATAAATCTATGGACATCCTCTGCCACATTTATATTATCTGGGAAAATATTAATAACGACTTTTAAATAAGCTATAGCGCCATCTATCGCTAATTTTGCGAAACTAAACCTATTTGTACTTAACGGCCTATAATTATAATAAAACTATGGAATTTATATAAACAAAGACTTAAAATTATTATCGCATCGGTTGTCCCGAACAACATACATATCAATATTCATACACATAATTATACATACACACACACACATGTGTGTGTATGTATATATATATATATATATACGTATGTTGTACGTATATATATATATATATATATATACTATATTCAATATACCTACATAAAGTACTAAAATTCAGTAGCTATAAGTTATAAAATAATTAGAATAAGAGGAAAGACTGAAGAAAGATATAAATAAAGGAGGCATTAACGGAGCTAAAACTAAATAATAAAAGAGAAATATGACTAAAACATGTGTCAGTAACTTAATTACAGAGCTAAATAGTGTTTAGTAAGTTGACTCCTGAAGCTCGATAAAGATTGAGCACGTTTTATGTTGAGGGGAGGAGAATTCAACAAACAAACCATTTAAGAATATGAAGTAGAATGGTGAAAAAGAATACTAAGAGGGAGATTATTAGAAGAATGAAGGTGAAGTGAATGAGAGCGGATGAACTAAAAACGCCCCTTTACTCGTAGATACCTACTAAGGAGCCGAAGGATTAAAGAGTATACATACTGCAGAGGAGGGAAAGGATAAGAGTATTTCGTCCGAGGAGAATGGGGCGCCACTTGAGCTATCGGCGAAAATGAGAGACGTGGTCATATTTTCGAAGGCCAAATATGAACCGAAATGTTTCTAGGTGTGGCGTGTAAACGTGTAATATACTTATTGTTAGTCTGGCCATAAATACCGTTACAATAAAACAAAAACATTTGAATGTGGAATCTGTCATTCTCGCGTGAAAATAAATGATATTTCTCATTTTGGCGCCAATCATTATTAAATATTGTACTAATATTAAAATGGAGTGGGGTGATAACGAAAACCGTATTGCTGTAATTGCACTACACAAAGTAGACATCGAGCCAAATGCAATTTTTAAAACTCGCCATTGGTATTAGACGAATGTTTGTGTACCGGGCTATTGGTTGTACGTTGGAATGTCCTCTGTTTGTGACAGAAAAAGGTCCTGGCCGTGCATGCACTGTTCGTACTATACAGACGATTAAAGCTGTGAAGGAGAGAATCCGAAGAAATCCCGTCCGAAAGCAAAAGAGAGAGATCCAGAGAGATGAATATAGCACCCAGAACCGTGTCACGAATTTTAAAAGATGATTTTAAAATACGCTTACAAAGCTGCTTCCAAAAGACGTACTGGTCATTTCTTAACTGATAATTTAAAGAAAAATAGGGTTGGCAAATCAAAACAACTTCTTCGGCGCGGCGGTACGCAAAGGAAGCTCACAGACAAATCTTATTTACGGACGAGAAAATGTTCACTATTGAGGAACATTTTAACAAGCAGAATGATTTAGTTTATGCTCATAACTAGAGAACCTGCTCAATCGGTCAATAGAATGCAACGTGGTCATTATTCGGCTTAAGTGATGGTTTGTTGGCTGAATCTATCAAGGAGTGACTGAACCATATTTTTGTGAAAGCGGTATTAAAAGTTTGGCTTAAATGTATCAAGATACGACGCTTGAGAAGGTCGGAAAGCCTCTTAACAACACCTAGTTCAATAACCAAGACTGGTCCTTTCTGCACGACTCAGCATCAGGTCATAAGGCTCGCTCAATACAGGCATGGCTAGAAAGAATATTCCCTACTTAACTATAGCTATTTAAGACTGGCCGTCATCTAGTCCCGATCTTAATCCGCTCGGTTATGATTTATGATCTGTTTTAGAGAGCACGGCATGCTCTAAACGCCATGATAATATTGAATCCCTAAAACATTCCACAAGGGTGGTAGTTGTCAATTTTCTCATGGAAAGGGTGCGTGTTTCAATCGAAGACTGGCCACAATGTTTGGAAGATTGTATAAAAGCAAAATAGTGACCATTTCCAATAAACGTTACATTTTTAAAACTCTTACCTAATTATTTCTCAAATAACACAAATTATTCTAATAAAATGATAAATAAAAATATCAATATTTTCTTTGTAACAATATTTATGGCTAGACTAGGTATATATACTAGGTATATAGACTAGGTATGTACTGATGCATAGCTTCTTTAATAAATAATTAGGTACCTAAGTTTTATTATCTTGTAAACGAGACTTAAACAGAACATAAATATAGACAATACAATATTATCTGTTTGAGTTAAGCTCTTATTCAATTATTTTATTTTAGCAAAAATTTTTGTCGTACGCATTGTAGCTACATACAGAAGCATTGCTCTGATTAAAGTTTTAGGCACTTTTAAAATTTTAGTTACGATTTACGATGCCATGAAGTTCAATTTTTTTATATGTATAATGTAGTTGGCAGAAGAAAAGTTTTGAATTTCCTAAGTGGCTTACCACTGCCTATGTCACTTACAACTCGATACCATACCATCAGCCTATGTCCGTTCATTGTTGGATAAAGAGCCGTTCCCAAAAACCTGCCACTATTCACCGTCAACTTTATTTAAGTCGTAAGATTACTTGGCCAGAAGGCATCTCACGCTACGTGAGGTCCTCGAATGATACATAGTTTTCATTCGAGGACCCATCTACTCTATCGGTTATCAGTCCTGCCTGCGACTAACAATAACTAAAATCTTAGCGAACGGTTAATGTTTCAACGATCTAAATTAGGCAATTAATGCATATATTAACAAAGATTATCACTAGATCGTAAACAAAGATGGTATTATATTTTTGCTTCCAGCTCGAGCAGTTGCAGCAACAAAAAAATGGAATGGAGGAGGATATCGAAGCGTGTAAAGCGATGTGCGACGGGCGCATACAGGATAAATTGGACGAACTCAAAAAAAAGAGGGAACAACTCGCGGAACTCAGGGAGAAAGTTACAGAATGCCGCTGCAAGATGCCCGTTGACGAAAACGTTCAAGTGAAGCGTACCCCATCTCTCGCCGCGCTCTGTCGATGTCCGCCTGATGAAGAAATTCCGGCAAGTCGTGGCTTTCTGAAATTCATTTACCTCATTACTTGTAAACAATTAGAGCTTAAACAGGTAAGAAAGTGACCAATAATTTTAAGCAATGATTAAATTTAAACGGCGTTAATTATTATGTATGATAAATGGAATTAATGATTAAGGTTTTAAGTAAGTTAATCTTTATATATAATATATATTATAAACTCTATATATACATCGGAATTTAGGTACTGGGCCGATTTTTCTGCCGTTTTCACGATTGTGTAGCCCGGTTGTGTAACACGGTTGATCACCGCGGAAAGTCTTAGTGTACAAATTGATCAATTTGTTTCAAGTTTTGAAAATAGAGAGCAGGATTCCTCGCCATATCTACTTACATGATAGTGTGATATCGTAGGAACATTAAGTCTTAATTAAGTCTTCTAGATCTATCTAAGGATAGGAATTGGATTGGAAATCGGAAAATTGATTTGGTAGTCATGTTTCAAGGGGACAAAACTGCAACTAATTACTAATATAATAGCTATTAATGATAACCAGAGGTTGGTGTTAGGTAGTATGATTTTGGAAATTGCAGTAAGAAAGATTAATATGGACATTCCCTTTTTACGACAATCATATTCTCGGGTGTCATTTTAATATTCCTGCACCAAATCAAGGACTTTAAAGTAAGATTAGTCCCAATTAGTTTCGAAACAGTTCTTTTTAATCGTTCAGTTTTCTTGGCATGTATAGTTAAGAAAAGTATGATAAGGTCTTCCAATTTTCTAAAATAATCTACGTTACATGTCACATATTTGGCTCATGCCTAAACTGCGTAGTTGAACAAATTCGTTGGCAGTACACAGATGCGGATTTTTAGCGGGTATCTATTGTTGAAAAGTATTTCTGAAAGCGCCAAACAGAATGGCGAGTTTTAAAGAAAACTCCTAGTATACTGCTGCCCCCAGAACCAGTAATAACTAGATGGGGGACTTTTCTGGAGGCAGCATTCTATTATACGAAACATTGTAGTGTAATGAAATCCGCACTTTCTTTATTAAATAGTCGAGAAGCCTTGTCAATAAGAAAAGCTAAAGATAAAGGTTGTAAATCCGGCTGATCCGGTGATCTTTTAGCATACTTTACACACCGTTGGGCTGATGTCATCGAGAGTAGAGGCGAGGCTCTGGCTGTCAGTCTAGACATCGCCAAAGCCCTCGGACCGGGTATGGCACAAAGCGCTACTTTCTAAGCTACCGTATTTCGAGTTACCTGAGGAGTTATGTGAATGGTTTGCCAGCTTCCTGACTGGACGGAGCATCAAAGTCATTATCGACGGTAGCTGCTTTGACACCATGGCTATTAATGCTGGCGATCCGCAAGGACCAAATATTGCAAATTGATAACTTACGTTGCTGTGCAGATGACAGTACTGCAGATGCCATATATAGGGGGCTGCGCCAACATCTATCAGGTCGAAGTGGAAAAGAGTCGTACTAGATTTGTGTCCGAAATCGAGGACACCTTAGATCAAGTCTCGATTTGGGATTCTGTTTTGTCGTAGCACCTCGATTTCGGAGCATATCTCTTAAGATCTCGGAGAGTATGGGGATTCTCGGTGTCGATATTTCCAACAGAGACTAATTTAGTAGTCATCTGGAAAACAAGGTCAAAATGGCCTTGTAAAAGTTCAGTGTGCTGAACAGACCAAGGCGGTACTTCACCCAGGGACAACGTCTGATGCTCTACAAAGCCCAGATCCGATCTCATATGGAATACTGCTCACATCTCTGGGGCGGTGCACAGAAGTATCAGTTGGATCCACTTGACTCCATGCAACGACACGCTGTACGAATTGTTGACGTCCCCTCTCACAGGGGGATTGCAACCACTCAGGGTCCGCAGAGACGGTGCGTCCCTCTGCGTGTTCGGGGTATAACGGGATGTATAACAGGTATAACGTATAACGGGGAATGCTCCCAAGAACTGTTTGATATAATTCCCACCTCGGGTTTCTAAAACCGCCCCGCCCGTCACAGAAGTGCGTTCGCGTCACAAAAGGCGGTGGTAGCCACTTATCATCGTATGGGCCGTTTGCCCGTCGGCCTCCATTAATAAAACGAAAATTACAAGGAGTCGGATAATTATTATTTTCCAATATCAATATACTACAATATCGATTTTCTATTTTATTTTTCATATTGATGATCACGTATTAACTAGATTAACATTTGTATTAAAAATAAATCACTAAAAACACTTTTTTTGTATTTTAGGTATTATCTATTCAAATCCAACCTTCCTATTTTTCATTGGGAAAAATTCAAGTTCTTCATCAAACGCTCCTATCAACTACTCTCTGTTGAGAATTTGCGGTCCTTATGGACATTTTCACATAAAGAAACAAACAAAGCAAGGACGCAACGCACAACACATGCATTCGAGCACTCAGGAGTCATGTCAGAACCCGAATGACAAAATGGCGGTCGGCAGCGTAGCGTTGATCGACCGCAGCAAGCGAGCGACGTGACCTGATATGACCTTGAATTGTTTCAATATTTTTATCGCTCTGGATTCAAATAAACTTTGAATCGGCTAATAATTATTTAGAATTTAATTATATTATTTAAAAAAGGATCAATGTTATACACATCTGCAGTGTTGCAAGTGTCATGATATACCAAAATATTGTACTTGTTTATGCACCTTGAGATGATTCGCGCTCTTTTAAAATCCTAGAAACTGTTTTTGTAGAAATGCCAGTCGCTTGGAATAGTCTTTATTAAAAACTTGATTCTTGACTTCTTATGCTTCTTTTTCCATAAATTGGTGAATATTAAAAATAATTTCTCTCGTTTGTCTGTTGAAAGGCCGCCCTCTTTTAAGAGAAGTCACAATAAATATCAGTAACCGCTTTATTTGCCACTAAGTGTAATTATCGTCGGAGCCACGTAGGTTCAGGATGCAGTCTGAGAGTGACTGATGGACAAGATGGCGCCCGGCGCTTTCAGCTTCCAGCTGAAAGATTCAACTTACATTTCAGCGCGCGAAATATTCAACATTGCCATTGGTAGAATGATGTTCACCGTGCTGGTAAAATGTGTTTACTACGTAGGTAGATCGGGGAGATTTTGTGATAATCCTGTATATCCCGATTTAGTCACTATTAACAATCGAAATCACGTTTAAACTTTTTAGTAATTGACCTTAGAAATACAACAAAAAAAATATAAATCCATTCAGTATAGCTGGGTTCTGAGGTAGAAACCTAAGTGCACTCGACTACATTTTCATTTTTAATTTATTTCAGTATATGTTTTCAGGAATCGTGTTCATGTACGTCACTTCGAAGCAGGCTGTTATCAAACCTCTTATCAGACTTGTTCCGTGGCCTGCAGGGTGAGCTAGGAGAGACTGACACACAGATGCCGTGCCAGCTTCTAAAATGCCTCGATGATAAACACAACTGGGATCGCTCTAGTGAAATCAAAACCAACCTTAGAAACTTTTTCTCGCAGTTGCTTATGGGAGAACTTGATATTGCTATCGCTACCTCAATAGAAAATTATCACGCCAAGGTAATAACTAATTTTTAACCAAACATAATACGTTTGTCAGCAAATTTTCGCTGAACTCGGAGTGAACGGGGCCGAACGGAGGGGTGGAGGGGGGGGGGGGGGGGGAGGGGGGTGATAGATGTAACACAACGGCCGTTGAAATTGAACGTTAAACATGAATAAATGTTGCTATTATATATATATATATGTGTCATTATGTGACACTGTGACGCTGCAGATTCTCATAATATGACAGTAATATGTCATGCTTCTATTGCCGTCTCTCGGCCGTAGCCCTCCTAAACGGCATATTAAACTTATCTCTGTTTAGTGGCATTTATTATTTTTTAAAGTTCAACGTCAACGGGCGTTAAATTACTACACGTTGAATTTCACTCCGCACGCGCTTAGGGACGTTGTGCTGACGAACATATAAAACGAATAAGCATAATGGTGGTCCATTGTGTATGGATATGAATCATAGGGCACAATGAAATTTTTTCTCTTCTTTTCATTCGCAAAAAATTGAATTTCGAATATTAAGTCTTTAATAAATATAGAATTTCAATTATTTTTTATGACATTTACGAAGCCAGAAGGCGGCATTGACGTCCCGCCGAAAATCATATCGTTCAATGTATTAATGTAATGTATAACAATGTATTTAATGTTACGTATGTATTAATTTTAAAAAAATTACGACGAGTACTTCTTAAATTAGTTATTAATAAACGATCACCGATTATATTAGCTGTTAGTCGCATAGCTAAAATTCAAGTATGTGTCAAGTATGCTTTTCAAAAGTCCTTAAATTATTAAAAACGAAGAACAATTTATTTTCATGTAAAGTGTATCTTAACGTCGAGTGAGATATCATTGGATAGATATTAAAAAAAACAGTTAGGTAGATCCTCGGTAACGGTTGATGATCTCAAATTATCTAACTTGCTATAGATAGCAGATACAACACCCCAGTTTCAGTGGAATAGGTGGAATTCTAGATTAATAGATCAAAGCCGAAACTAATGATTGTGGATAGTTTCTATGAACTACAACTCGCAGCATCTAAAATAGGTCCACAAAATTATACTTAGGTTATAAAGCAAGCTTTGAGTGTGTTTGTGATGTAAGAAGTAAACTCAAAAATTACTGGACCGATTCTGAAAATTATTTCACTTATAGGAAACGCAACTCAAATCATTTATTGTGAACGTACTCGCATGTACAGCATGAAGATCTTAACATAAGGTACAGTTACACGTAATAATTATGATCCCGGCAAGGCGTAGCAATTGAAAGGTGACAGATATTTAAAAAAAGGTGACAGGTTTATTTAAATTTATCATTACAGTTCTCTTGTAAATTATATTTTTTTGTTAGTAGTTTACTTTTAAAGTAGTACATAATAATAATAATGAATTATTTTCGTCTGATCAATGATCAGACGCTGATCAATCAATAATAATTTTCGTTGATAAAAGTCTAAGATAAAAACTGATTTACCTTACATACCCTCTACCCTTTACCCTCTCTATGTATATACAGAACCACATCTGTTTTTTCGTGTAAATTCGGAATATACGCTATAATATGATATTCTTACGAATTTACGATTTCTTATGTGTATCCACCAATCCATACTGGGCCCGCGTGATGAATTATGAATTGAAACCCATTGGAGATTACTAGGTGAGACCTATTGCCCCTTGCAGTTGTAATTTGATTGTACTTTTCTACGTATGTTCACGCATACATTGTTTTCAGTGGATCGGAGCTTCATGCGCTGACACCAAGAAGCGAGTGATCTCAGATGCACGTGAATGCGATGGCGGCAGCACCGACCCGGGGAGCTGGCAAGAGCGCGAGTATGAGTGCCGAGCGCAGAAGCTCGTCACACAGTTCGCCGAGCAGCTCTTCCAAGATAGAACTCGGCTACAAACGTATCGAACTAATACTCAAATTATAGATTCTCGAAACCTCCCCAGCCCGAAACATCCTTTATGCGAGTGCTGCCAACCGGAATCAGGCAAGTTACGTAATTAATTTTACTCTGTTAATGAAGTGTTTTTAAATAAAAAAAAAACATTCAAAAATTCGCAAAAAATTTCGAAATCCCTGTTTTTTAATCACTTTTTGTCTTCAAATATTTTTCATACATTGCCTATGTACATGTTACGACTTCTTGACGTAGCACATCGTTGCCACTTTTTATACGGGGGGGGGGGGGGGGGGGGGGCAAAAATAATATTTGCCGGCCTTTACAATGACACCTTATAAGTCATGACCATGTTATTCCATAGACGGTGCAATTTTTAAAGACATGTTTTCCCTGCAGTTTAAATGAATGAAAGAAAATAACACAAGAAATGTTTTTTTTAAAAGAATTTTATTCCAGAACTGCAGACCTGTGCGCTGCGGTACACTTCACGACTGGACCCAATATTTTTTTAGCCGCCAGCCGTCCCTTAATTTTGCCGCTCTGGGCATTTGCCCGGCTTGCCCAATTAGATCGGGCCCTGTAAATGGATACCGTCATCCGTGGACACCCGCACTCCGCAGTATTATCAGTCAAAAATAACAAACGTTAGCACGCCCCCGATGCACTTTGATACACCTTTGATTGGTTTAGGAAATAGGATTGGGAAGAGTGGAGAATAGAAGGAATTCTTCGATTTGATTATCATTTTTATTTCTTGCATTGATTGATTTATTTGATTTTGCATTTTTACTCATAATTATTAAAATGCCAGGGCCCGAAGTATACCCCAAGCTACACGCGAGTGCGTATTTTTTAATTATACTGAAACGCCGCTTTCGCTCATAAAGTCGGGTCTTGACGGGTAACAATAAATTTACTGCAGCCGCACTTTCTCTCTCTCTCTCTTGTGGTGTATTTTGGAGTTCAAAAATCTTTTTGGAAACTTTTGTCCTGAGCGATTGTATCATTCGCTAATACAAGATTTTTCTAACGGCAGCTGTTTATCAATGTTTGGTGAAAGCTCCTAAACTGGGTAGCGCAATTTCAAAGAAGAGTAGCACAACAGCTTCCAAGTACTGGCAACGAACATTCCAAGACGTCACAGAACTAAAAGAACGACTAGAAGACCTTAAAAAGGTTCGAAAAGTTATTATTTTATTAAAACACTTCTGGACTTCGCATTAGCAGTGTTGTACATAATTATTGTGCCATTGACCAAAAATATTATCAAACATTTAATCTGAAATAGATCTAAGCAATTTAAAATAGACCCATTTATGTTAACGATTGCACGCAGTCAGTAATTGTAGATAGAATCTACTAAGTAGTTTATCTAATCCAATGATAAACATTGAGGGCGCCACAAGAATTAATTTATTTGACCGTAGGTATTCGAAAGTTTTTAAAGATAAGAACATACGTGTGTGCATAATGTTATTTAATATTTATAGGAAACTGTAAACAAAGAAGATTTGAGAAAGATGGAAGATAACATTACTAAAATAGTACAACAGGTTTCGGTTAGTAAGTATATCAGATTAGAATATCAAATATAAGCATTAGAATAATTAAATGGCTGAAGTTATAAATACACACACGCTGTTAATAATTGTGCAAAAACAACATTTTATTACTGAAATGTGTTAATTGTCCAACTGAGCAATCGCACGATTACAAACCTCTTTTGTGTTCGTGTAAGCAGGTTATTATATGAACTTTAACGTTCAGTTTCGTTGCTTTAACTGATTCAACAAATTAGTCCTACAATGTTTGTATTTGCGGTTAGCACTACCTAGCCGCCAATTGAATAAGTTGATAATGAACTATAAAAAAGGAGTTTGTATTTGTTCGAACACTCGATTAGACATTACAAAAGGTATAAAAACATATATCTCAGCCTTTATGTGAAATCAATCTGTTTGTGAAAAGTCTAGCCTTTTTGCAAAATTACATACACCCCATTGCGAATATGATTTTTGATCCTTTTATAAATCACTTTCTATTTATAAAAGAATAAATAGGTTTTTTTTTTATCAAAATGGGTAACTAATTTATTGTTATAGCAGATAGCAGAAGGTCAAATCAATTTTTGACCTTTCTTTAAGTAGAGCAAATTATGACAGGAATATTTACATACTTAGGTATACAGAGCTTGTGTAGCTTAATGAAATAAACGCTAAATAGGAAAATAGCGATTATTTTTGTACATTTTAGAAAAAGTGTTTAGACAAAAGTTATGGAACTTTCCGAGCCCTATACAACTACCTTGTATAGAACTTGTATATATAAACGTCCAATACTTTTTGGATCTTTTTCATAATTTTTGAACTACTAAACCGATTTGGTTCATCTTCAAACTTTCGATTAAGTTCGACTAATACAAATTTCGACTAACACATTATTTTTCTGCCATGTTTCATTTCTATTATTATAATTAATATATTTTTGTCTACTAACTGTCATTTTATTTAACTGTATAGTATTTTTGGATCGTGTTTGCCAAATAAACTAAGAACAATTAAAAGTTTTCATAATTGCGCGTTGTTTTGCACAAAGGCCTAGCCATTTCATCCTTATCTTTTATTATTTACATTTATCTTTTTAACTGAATTTGTTCTAGTTTTTACAAAGTAATTATAGTATTAATTTTATATCTTGTCGGTTTAAGGGACCAGCCACCGTAAATAAAGCTCCCGATATTAAATCTATAAAACACGTTGAAGATCATCGTAAAAACGAGGACAAGAAGCTTTTAAATAAAAGTCAAGCCACTAAAGTCTGCATAAATAACAACAAACTTTCCAATAATATTACGAAAAAGCAAATTAATTTTAAAAGTCATCTGAATAAATCAAACAAAAATACATTTTATCAAAATGAACCCGTTGTGGAATCACGTAAAAATAAGAAAATTGGTCAGTCAATAGCAGTTAATTTATGTTTATGTACTCCTGAAAATGATTCAATGAAACAAAAACCCCAAGCAAACAGCACCAACATTAATAACAAGCAAAAAAAATGTAACGTAAATAATAGCACGAACTTGTACTACGAACAACATAATGCGCCGTTAATTCCGTTAAAGCCATTAAAGCTTATGATATCCCACATGTCAAGTATCAGGCAAACAAAGCCGATTTCACCAATGGTTTCTAATGGTGATAACTTTGAAAAAGCCAAAATATCTACACAGAAATGTGTTTGTTTTCATAAAACACCATCGACAACTTCAATAAATAATTTGTTAAACAATTTAATTAATTTGGAAGTAGTTGAAAAAAATCGACACAACAGAGGAACAGTTACAGATATAAAGACAGTGGTAGAAAACAGAGACTATAAAATCAGTAAACAAGTCAGTACAAACAGTGATAAAGAAATCGCAACATTAACCAGTTTATTTAATTTAAATCAAAAGAGCGCTAAATACAGTGGTGAAGCACCAGAACCTACAGAATCAGAATATATAGGTGCGATTAATTTAGACAAAAGTTTTGAAAATGAATGCAATCGGAAACATGAAAGTGAACACCCAGAATATACTTGTCATTCGAACACCACTTTCATGTGCGTACATTCTGCTTTGAGTGGTTGTAGGGAATCGGTAGATTTAAACAATAAAAAAGTAAAAATTAAGAAGAGTTTGGATAAGAAAGATCTGCAAAGTCATAATCTACAATGTGACATTAAACGTACTGTAATGTCATCGTTATCTCCATGTGCTTGTGATTACAACATAAATTTTTTAGGTGTAACATTAACCAATTTAAACTTAGAACAAACATCAGAAAAAGATTGTGTTTTTTCGAAACGCAATTTTAGTAACATGCTGAATGCCAAAAAGGAATCAAATGAAATAATAAACCCTGATAAAGTGTGTGATATTCGAAACACAATTGACATTCATAATTTGACACCTTGTTATGTAAGGCCAATTTTAAGTACTAGCAAGAAAATACTTCATACTGTTAATGCTGACAAACCGTTGGATACTCTTAAAACCAGAGATTACGGTGATATCTCTCCACGATTACATAGACCATTTAATATTACCAAGGAACAAAATAAAACAGTAAGTAATAATATATTGCTTGACGATATCGATTATGATGATTTACCATCATGCGAATGTAGCCCAAAGTTAAGTTCTAGCAAAGAAGTGAACAACACAATATTTCTCGATAAAGCGGTTGACAATCAGATTTTTACCCCCAGTTTATTGGAAACTCAAGAATCATGTGTTTGTTGTAAAAGCCCTTCAAACTATGAAGCAAAGCAGTTAGAAATTAACGCATTCCATTTATTAAAAGAACATTTGAAAAGAAAACTTATGGAAATTAAAACATTTGATAAATTTAGTTCACAAGATGTCATACAAAACAAAATACTTGCAGATGTATTACAAAAAATAAATCAAGTTATTTCAGACAATTTAAACGTAATAGCATGCAAATGTTCTGAAGAAGATAAAAGTGAAGGAAGTTGGGATAGGGCTTACAGTTTATTACAGGAGTATTTAAAAGTTAAGATAAACCGTGTTCAATGTATATGCACCTCAAATAAAGAGACTACAAATACTGTTTTGTCTAGTATTCTGCATAAAGTATGTTCTTTGATAAATAATGATTTTCAACGCGTAGAATCTCTATGCGTACAAAATAAAGATTTTAAGACAAAAAAAATAAAGGAAGAAAAATTAGCAGTTAAAAAAATACCAGAAAATGACACGAATATAACGTCAAAACATGTTAGAATATCTGAGGGTACAGAAAACATTAGTGTTAAAAAAATTGTAGAAAATACGTACAAGCCATTGTTTGTTTGTCAAAATGTGTCATTGCAAGTGCCATCTTATCGGAGACTGGAATCCAAATCATGTGATGCTATACCAAAAGGAAGTCAATGTATTCAAACCGAAATAATGTGTAATAATTGTAATAAATCGAATTCTATGACTAGTGTTTTGAATGGTCGTTTCACTAATACTAAAGAATGTAATTCAACTAAGATTTTACCCTACATAGGAAACACAATTGATTGTACATGTGACCGTAAAATAGATGCTTGTATTTGTATGAAATCAGTTATTGAAGGACATCAAGTCGAGGTAGATAATATTTGGAAAAACTTGACTAGTCAAAAGAACAGTTTCAAGAATATATCCTATATAATGAGTAAAGTTAATCCTGTTTCAATTGAACATATACCATCATATATAGGTCACACATTAAATTGCATGTGTGGTGGTAATATTGGTAATTGTGTTTGTATGAAATCTGCAGTAGAAGCGAACCCTACCAAGGTAGAGAATATTTGGGAAGAGTTCACTGGTCGGCAAATGAACCATGGAAATGTATCCTACATAATGAGTAGCGTAAATAGAGAGCCAGAAAATTTAAATTTAATAGAATCTGTGCAAAATAAAAATAACCCTTTTAAAACTGACGTTACCGAATGTATCGACAAAAATATTTGTGAAGCCCAAATAAATGTTAATGACGGAGAAGACATTTTTCTAAAAAAATCTATAATAAATGTTGTAAAGGCACATAACAGTACAAATACTTCTGACTACGAAGAAACTGACGACGCGCTTGGATGGTTCGGGCCTGGGTACAACCAGTTTCCATCTCGGAGTAATCTAAGTAACGACTATGACAGTCCGTTATTGACTGATGCAAATGTACCTAAAATGATGGCGCAAAACTGCAATTGCAACATGGTTCCTATTTGTCATGTGAAAATGTTAATAGAGAGCATTGAGAAAAAATTACAGCAATCAAAATGCACATGTGATTCGTTGAATTGTAATGTTTGTCCCATTCATTCAAAAATTAGCCTTTATAAATTATAATAATAATCATCGTGGTACCTCGATGAAATTAATGCGAGTTTCATATTGCTAAAATAAAGTGTTGTTTTGTCATTAAAATGAGTTTTTTTATAGATTAGTGGGCGGACGAGCAAGCGGTCCCACGTGATGGTAAGTGTAGATATTATTAATATACTCTGATTTTTAATTCGATGGAATTCTGAGTTTTCTTGGAGTTACTAGACGACAAAAATATTCCCACAAGAAAGGTAAGCAGTTCCATGAAATAAAAAAATCTATAAAATAATGGTTGAAATTGTCGTTTTATATGGAAAATATTAAATATTTTTTTTGTCCAAAAATTCATTTAATTAATCGTAGTCCATTATTATCAATGCACTTTTGTCATTTTAATGGAAGTTGATTTATGCCTCTGCTATAGAACCCCTGGGGACGGGAATCGATGAATTCTCTGAACGCGTTTTTCACTGCCTCATCGGAATTGCATTTTTTCCCGTGTAAAAATTTATCCAAATTCCGAAACAAATGGAAATCAGTATGGGCAACGTCTGGCGAGTACGTTAGATGACGGAGAGTTTCCAGTGGAAGCTCCTGTAACTTTGAGACTATTTGTCGTGGGGTGTGTGGGCGAGCGTTATCATGGAGAAGCAGTTGACTAGAGCGATTCATGTTGACTCGGTTGTTTGATATAGCTTGTTGACCATCGTTTGCAGTTCTTCATATTACTGTTGTTGTTGTTACTGTTGTTAACTGTTGTGCCATATTTCAAGAAGGTGTAGTGGAATAGTGGATAATACCGGCACAGTACCATCATACAGTCGTCATGACCTTCTTTTGACTCAGTTTACGTATGGGACATTGTTTGGCTATGTCCTGGGTTCAACCATTGTGACGAACGTTCACTATTATCGCGAAGGACCCACTTCTCATCATAAGTGACAATACGATTCAGAATCCCTTCATTTTAATGCCCATTCAGCAAAGTAAGGCAAGTTTCGACGCGCGTTTGCAGCGACCTTTCATTAAGCTCACACGGTGCCACCTTTCCAAGCTTCTTCACATTCCCGATTTGACACAAATGAATCAATTCATTCTGTCACTTACGCCGAGGGCTGCTGCTAACTCAGACGTGGTTTGAGATGAATCCGTTTCCACTATTGCTTTTAATTCGAATTTGACGACTTTAGTCTCCGGTCGTCCACGGGGCTTGTTCTCGACGTCGAAATTTCCAGAACGGAAACAATCAAACCGAAAACGCACCGTTCGTTCGACTGCGGTGTTTGGTCAGTACACATCGCTAATATTGCGTGCCGTTTGTATTTTTAACTTTTTTTAAATTTACTTGATTTTTTTTTCTTTTCCATGGTCGCAAACACAACAATATCTAAGCAAAAGGTCGTTTGACGGAAGCCGCTGGGCGCCCTCGACTGGCCACGTTACCCCTCTCTCACAGAAGACTACTTTGAAATGTACTGCATTTCCCACTTTACTATATTTCCCTAATGTACGTACGTGTTTCGGTAGTGAGTGAGATGTGCCAGAGCCCATTGCCATCCTATCCCTCTCCATTTACCCAACCCTTTCTCCAAATCCATTCCTATATCTCCAAAGATAGGCAGCGCATCCGGGGGCATGCCAACGTTTGTTATTCTGGAGTAATGTTGGCATGTATCGCGGATGTCTATGGGTGACAGTATCCACATTACCATCAGATGGACTGTATGCTCGTCTGCCGCCTTCGTACATAAAAAGAAATTGAAATTCCAACCTAAACGCAAGATAACTAAATTCAAAGTGGCCACTATGAACAAACGACAATTTCATAGGTAAGGCTTTAATATATAATTAATCTATATCTATAAAATTTATAATATGAGATATAATTATCGAAAATAAGAAATATTATCGTTACATGAACGGTTTTATATATTCTAAATTGGTTGACGTATATAGCGTTACCTTGGTAGGTATATCATAATATTATCCAAAAGTATGTACGTCTGTCATGACGAAGGGAATGTGCCCGGAGCTTCTGTTTAAAAGTATTATTGTTTGTCATCTAATGTCAGATAATAAAATACTTATGTGTCGTATTAACACTTAGGGTACTTTTTATCTAGATCAATCATAAAGTTCCCACGGGAAGCAAGCTTACCTCACATACACTAAAATCTATGCGCACAAAATCGCGGGCATACCGCTAATAGAATATAAGAAAATATAAATTAAGTAAGAAAACAAACGTGTTTAGCCTAGACTTATAAGATGATGGAAGTAAAAGAGTTATTAGTAAAAGGAGTCAACAATATTGCCGCCATGAAATGATAACGGCTGTATAGCACGTAGCAGAGGATGAGCTTCACTATTAATTTAATTCACTATTCTTCACTTAATTGATTCACAGTCTTCACTATTTAATTGATAGTGGCCGCGACACTAGTGTTCTTATCATTGGACACTAGTGTGTCCATACTTTTTATTATCTTCCCCTTAACTATCCTTTCCTACAAAAATATATATAAATTACTAGAATTATAGATAGATTGCTAAATCTATAACTATTAGAGATTGAGCAAAAACTGCAGAAATGTTGGAACAAATATCAGATTTCATTGGAATTAAAAATTGGACTACACTCAAGGGCGCTGCCGTTTCTTAAAACTCTGTCTTGAGTAATATCTTACTTAATACACATTAAGTAAGTATTTTTAGTACATTAGTACATTAAGTAACATTATTAAGTGCTGTCATATATTCATTAATACTTGTGGTTACACAATAATTTAATGAATTTTAGTAATTTATTCAGTCTCTAGTATTTACCTATGACAGATTAGACATTTATAGTACCTATAGTGGTAAACACCTAGCATACCTTGAACTACGAGTTCTATAGCTACTATGCCAGTGTTTCATAAGATCCGACTTTTCTCTCAGTCCATTTTTTCTCAGATTATGTGTTTAACTAGTGGAGACTTATTAACAAGTAAGGGTACCCTATTAAAAAAACGACAGGGTCATTGACATCACATGTCACTGACCTAGTGCTGAAAGATGGGGAACGACAACTTAAATTAAACCAAAGAACGGCATCACGCAGAAAGATGACATTTGTTTAATTTCCTTTTGAAATCCAATATGACATAAGTACAATGCTTCACGTGGGATCGTTTAGGATTGCTAGGTTATATACCTACCCTTTCTATCGAAGAATTGTCAAATTATATCTATTTTTCCTGTACATATGTAATTAGTGTCCTTTCTGTACAACGGTACAAAGTTATCGGCCTTAATATAGATTATTATAAACTACGTATATAGATGATAAAACATTTGAGTTTTTGGCTTTTTCACACGTATTTATCTATTTAAACTCGGCCCAGCACCAGAGAGTCAGCTCGTGACTACGGTTGGTGCAACCTAACCGAAACATCGAGTAAAATAAATAAGGTAAACATACGGTCGAGACCCGTTTAAATAGATAAATATATAGATGATAAACTATGATAGACAATTTGTGGAGACCAAGAGGGGCATGCAATGCAACGCACGATTCTAAAATATTTAAAGTATGTTAAGAAAACGTAACTAGTTTTCGGATATTATTATTGTCGGCCACCGTTGATGAATCATATAAATCGTGCTGATAACTTGGAAGTGTGTAATCAATAGGATAGCCACATATATAATACGTAATTGATAAAAGATTAAATTTTAAGTAGTCTTACACAAACCACTGGAGAGTGATTCAATTATAATTTACCTAATCATTTTTATGGATAATAAAAATAATACTACGTGTATTTTAGAAACAAGTAATTGTATATAAATAATAATATACTATAAATAACTATTTTAAAATTTGATTTATTATGGAGAATGAAGAGAATAGTACAAAAGAAAGTGATGCCATTAAAAAATCTAAATCTAAAAGTGAACCCAATTTCCTGTCACAACTATTCTTTTGTTGGATTTGTCCCGTGCTTTTTACCGGTAACAGAAGAGATGTAGAAGAGGATGATCTCGTTCGGCCCAACAAAAATTACAAATCTGAAAAGTTGGGTGAAAGATTGGAGAGGTATGTACCGAAATACATATTTACTTGTACTCTAAGTATTACTTGCTAATTGTTTTCTCGCTCTAGAGACGAACCATAGAAAAAATCAAGTATGTACTGTAACGAGTGCGACCATACCACATGTGGCATAGAACTAGCGCGCAGCATATTTGAAACCGTTTTGATGTTTGAAATGTTTCGGAAAATTGTCTCTAAATTGTTTCGGCGGTGAGAGGAAAACATCGTAAGGAAACTTGCATGCTCCAAAAATAATAAAAAAATCTGGAGTAACACCAATCCGCATTGGGCCCGAACGGTGGCGCGGCGTACGGTCCTTATCCAGACATATAGGCAAAAGTTTGGAAGTGTATAAAATACATATAGACGTTTATAATGGATTCGTTGTCCAGATCTAAGAGCGGTGATAGTGTAGGGATGTTTGTTTATGACGATTGTCCTTCGTGAGGTCGGGACTTCCTAATCCACCGGGTTTCTACTAAAGTATGGATTTTTCAATTATTTCTTGCGATGAAGTAAAACATCGTGAGGAAATCCCCTTACCTAAGAATTAAAGAAATATATGTATATAGGGTATGCGAATCAAATACATCACTACATCAGACAGCCTCGTCATTACTGAGATCAATCCTGAATATAAACTTTCCAAAGTTTTTGAATTGTGTAACATTCATAATATATGCAGCAATGATTCAAAGGATATATAAACGATTTATTAACGATTTTATTATATAAATAGATAGTATATTTATTGTTGCAATCTAACAGCCGCAGGGCGCGTTCAACTGACCAGCCCCCTCTCACAGAAGACTACCTTGAAATTTCCACTATATCCTATTCCCCAATGGGCCGCGCCAACATCCCTCGGGTCGAAGTGGAAGAGAGTTGCGCCAGGCTTGTGTCTGAAATCGAAGATTCTTTAAATCTAATCTCGATTTGGGGTTCTCTGAACCTAGTGGATTTCAACCCCAGTAAGACGCAAGTCTGTGCACTCACCGCTAAAAAACCCCCTTTTGTCGTAGCACCTCGCTTTCAGATCATACCTTTTAAGATCTCGGAGAGTATCGGGATGCTAGGTGTCGACATCTCCAGCAAAGTCTAATTTAAGGGTCATCTGGAAAATAAGACCAAAATGGCCTCTAAAAAGCTCGGTGTGCTGAACAAAGCGAAGCGGTACTTCACCCCTGGGCAACTCATTATGCTTTACAAAGCTCAGGTGAGGCCCCATATGGAGTATTGCTCTCATCTCTGGGCCGGCGCACCAAAATACCAATGGGAGCCATTTGACTCCATCCAACGACGTGCTGTTCGTATTGTCGACGATCCCACTCTCACGGGCGGTTTAGAATCCCTCAGCATTCGGAGAGACGTTGCGTCTATCTGTGTGTTCTACCGCCTGTACAATGGAGAATGCTCTGAAGAATTGTTTAATATAATTCCCACCTCAGGTTTCTACAACCGCACGGCCCGTCAAAGAAGTGTGGTCCATTCGCATTTCCTCGATACGGAGGTGTCGCGCTCTGTTCGGTCCAAAAATCATTATATACCGCGAACCCGTAGGCTGTGGAACGAACTGCCTCAAGAGGTCTTTCCATTATGCTACGATATGGGGTTCTTCAAGGAAGCTGTGAATAGGATTTTGCAATGTCGGCGGCGCGTCCGCATACCCTCTGGTGTTGCAGGCAGGTGTCCATGGGCGGCGGTAACACTTACCATCACGTGGGACCGCTTACTTGTCCGCCCACTAGTCTATAAAAAAAAACGTACGTGTTTCGGTATATGCCAGAACCTATTACCATTCCAACCTGTCCTATCCCTCCCCATTTTCCCAATCCTTTCTCCAAATAAGCATCTGAGGCGTGGCAGCGTTTGTCATTCTGGGCTGATATTGGCATGTCTATGAGCGACAGTATCCACTCACCATCGGGTGGACTGTACACTCGTCTGTCGCCTTCTAACTATATATAACAAAAAATATTATTTATTTATACATACATATATTTATTATGTTTATTAATGTATACATGTATATTTTTGCTAATTATGAAATGCCTATATCCAGTAGTTGAGAAACACCCAGGCCGATGTCGTGGCGGCACGGCTGACAATTCCTTTACTTAATTTCCTCAATTTCCTTACTGCTGGTACTACTTTTTCTCAGCTAAACCCAAAGGGAGATAATGCTGCAAAATTTATTTATAATAAAAAGGATAAATAAATTAATAAATAATGGTTGAATTTAAAATACTCTATAAACGACCCGAAATATCTTTGTGTATTATATAAATGTTTTTGTAAAGCAATGAACCTATTGCTATAAAAAACAGCATTTACGATAAAATGCGGTTACTATGCATGTCGCTCGTATATAAATCGCGTTTCGTTAGATCTAGTGTACGGTTACTACTTGACTATTGTGTACCGGCAATGTTAGTTAGACATATCCACTCAGATAAAGTTTGAACCATTATTTAAAGCATGACGAATAAAAGGATAGTTTTGTTATATGTACAACGTAATATTTATATGTAATAAATAACTAAAAAATAGTTTTTTTTAAACTGCGGCAATAGTTCAATACCGGGCATATCAGAATCAAAAAATTTTCAGTATTTTAATCGAACCAATAATATTGTTGTTACTAAATTTTAGATACTGGCTGGAAGAACTTAGGTTAGCTGAGCGCAATAACAGAGAGCCTTCCTTATGGAGCGCGATGTGCCGAGCGTACTGGCTGGCCTACATGCCCGGAGGTCTACTGGTCTTCATGAATGCTGTCGCGAGGTTTGTTTAGTTTTATTTCATTTGTTCAGTTCAGTTTGTTTTGGGGGAGATAGTGTTTGTTTTTACATATAGAACTTGGTAGGCGAATAGATAGGTTCCCTGGTGGTAAATGGATATCGGTCATGAATGTCCGCTATACATCAACAATGACAAACTTTGGCACGCCTCCGAATACGCCGTTTACCTTTGGAGATTTACGAGTGGATTAGTAAAAAAATGATTAGCAAGTGGAATATCTTCCTAACGTAACGAGGAATTTTCCTTATTCCAATACTTTCCATTCTTACTTTCGAGGAAATGGAATGGGCAGTAAAGAAAATGAGACAAGGAGTTTCTTTTTCATATTCTAAATCTGGTCTGAACGCGTATAATAAAGGTATTTGTTTACCTTTTATTCCTACTCGACGTTTCGACACGGGCGCACGGGTTACATCAGCCGTGGACACGAGTTGACTGAAGTGGCGGGTAGTCCAGGAAGGGAGCTGCGAACAGATTTATCCCATTAAGGAGTTTCCTTTGTCCCATTATACTCTTATTCAATGGGATGGAATGAAATGGGATGATTAGTAGGGATTTTTGTAGGGATTATTAATAGGGAGATGAGAGCCTTCTCTCATCCCATCAGATTCTCCACTCGTCTAGAAGGGGAACATTCATTTTCGAAGTGAATAAGTACGACTGATACCAAGTGAGTCTGATACCAAGAGTATATTGTATAATCTGGGCCGCTTTGATATCATAGGATAGTGTAATTACTGAATACATTCCCATGTTATGAGACGATAACACGATACGGAGGTGTGGTGCAAAATTAGTTTTTTTTCGCGAACCCGTAGGCTGTGCAACGAACTGGCTCAGAGGTATTTCCCTTATTCTACTACATGAGTTTCTTCAAGAAAGCTGTGGTTAGGATTGTGCAAGGCCGGCAGCGCACCCTGGTGTAGCAGTGTTGTGTCCATGGGCGGCTGTAGCCACTTACCATCATGTGGGCCGCTTGCCCGTCTGTCTCCTTTAATATAAAAAAAGAGATAAACCAGTAGGGTTTTATTTATTTTATTTATTAGTTTAGCAAAAACAACAAACAAAAAAACATAAAATAAGTATGTGGCATTCTTTCAGAAATTAATTGCAAAAGTCATTGTGTTTTCTTTATGTTCCTTTGTGTGACTCGTTACCTGTAGTGCTTATCGCGATTGATAACATATTATTGTAATTATTATACAGTACCGTTCAACCGATGCTATTCACCCGACTTCTAACATATTGGTCAGTGCAGTCAACAATGACTCGCCAGGAAGCTGGTTACTATGCGTTGGGAATGGTCGCACTTAAGTTCGTTGCCATGATGTGTTCGCATCACAACTCGCTCTTTGTGTTGAGCTTCAGTTTAAAAATCAAGGTTGCGTGCTCATCCCTTTTGTACAGAAAGGTAAGTTTCTCTATTAAGCATATGCTCGATTCGTTCACGAACTTGAAATTACGGATTCAACTTGATTCTGAGTTCATTGGCATGAAAATTCGAGAAATAATTCTTTGTAAAAAAATCAATTAAAAAGTCTTTACCAAATTTTTCAGATTTTTCAATTGTTTAATATGCATGTTTACAATTAGTCAATTAACTCGGAATCATGAGCGGAATTCATAGATTTAGTATATTTATATATAAACATCCTGTATATTTATATAGCGCGATTGACATCTGAGAGATTAGCACATTACGTAAAACCACGTAACAATAGTTTGGTGTAAAACGACAATAGGAGCTAAATATTTATAAGGAGTAATAATATGAATGCCGCGAATTGTTAATAGAATTTGAGTTATAAAAAAAATATATTCAATTATATTTGTTATTTCTCTTGTTGTTAATGTTAAGGATCAATAATGACACAATTGCACATTTATTATTCGAAATATTAATACATATTTATTTCCTTTTTATTTTTCATAATACAATTTGTTTCACATATTCTTCGTGAAATTTGTACCAAATAGAAGGTTTTAATAAGACCGATGACATGTATTAATTAACCGTTTTGTAAAAATATGTAGTAATTTGCAATATATATTTCGTATTGTAGCTTCTACGTGTGAGTCAAGTAGCTGTCGGGGATGTCGCTGCCGGTAAACTGGTCAACTTGCTATCGAACGATGTGGCCAGGTTCGACTACGCTTTCATGTTTCTGCATCAACTATGGTTGATCCCGATACAAACAGCTGTTGTACTTTACTTCGTGTATAACGCAGCAGGATATGCACCATTTGTCGGCCTTTTTAGCGTCGTACTCATTCTGCTTCCATTGCAAGGTATTTTTAACCTACAGTTTTAAAGATTATGAATAATAACTGTAATAATGTCCTCTTCCGAAACAAAATATGTTGCTATAGCAATAATAATGATATAGAACACAATGGTAATAACATATTTATTATTATTAACGACATCAATCGATAACGAGATATTAACGATATATTTAGGACGTGTTTAGCAAAGTCTTGCCCTTGCAATGCCGAGTGGGTTCTTGGCAACAATCCATTACACGAACCCGGTGCGGTTAGGTAGTACGTACACTTGCATCAGATTTTTTTAATTATTGCCCACGACGGTTTCCTCACAATGTTTTCCTTCACCGTTGAGCTGGGTAGCCATGAGTGTTGTAAAGGCGGCTATAGGATAACAAAGCCGCTACCACAAGCCACCGCAACTACACTACCTCTTTTAAGATGTGGTGTAGAGGATATTTTTAGTATCTCAAAAAAGTGGATCTCTTTGTAGAGATCCCCTCTTTTAAGTGGAGACGCCAACCCACTTGGTCAACGCCTGCACGATGCAATATACACAAGGAGACCCATGTCCAGCAGTGAACGAAAATAAGCGTGGTCCACGCCGAGGCTCCATCACGGGAACATGAGAAAATAAAAGAATAGAATCGAATCGTTAGGCTATCACCGCTTTATTAATTTATCATCATCTCTAACATTCTGTCGACAGCTATATCTATCATTAGATTATCATCTGTGCAACTGTAGCTAGCAAAATTGGTTCTATATTTTATATCATTTTTTAGTAATATAAAATCTACATACTAAATCTACGTACTTCATTTTAGTTGGCCTCACAAAACTCAGTGCGATTATTAGGCGAGAAACTGCAAAAAGAACTGACAGCAGAATAAAACTCATGAGCGAAATTATAAATGGAATTCAGGTAGCTTATTAATGACAATGAATACATATTTATTCGTAATCACAATTTTTTGTATTGTTTTGAACAGAAATAGCTTTTTAACAGGTTATAAAAATGTACGCATGGGAGAAACCGTTCAGACACATAATAAAAGCAGCGCGAGCTTACGAAATGAAAGCTTTGACAAAGGCGATCTACGTGAGGAGCACTTTCCTCGGCTTCATGATATTTACGGAGCGAACTATTTTATTCATCACTTGTTTAACACTTGTCCTTACTGGGGACATGGTCACTGCCACTATGGTATGTACTCTCGTTGTATAATATATTGTTAAATACTAAATAACAAAATTTTCAAGCACTACAACATACGAGTATCTACGCTTATTCCCCACCCACTGCTCAGCTGAAGTACTGACAGACATAAAATGAAGTGGAAAATAAAATGAATGATAATAGTATGATCCTTCATTCCCCACGACACTACCAAGGGCACAGTTTCCTACTAGAAAACTACTGGTTAGTAGTGCAGAGGGGAAAAGAAATTCCCCAAGACACTACCGATAGTGCGTGCGGATTGGGAGTGTCGTGGGTCACGAGGGGAGAATTAATGAAATTCTTTGGTCAACATGACTTTCACGGTTATGTATCGATATTTTTTAACTATATTGTGCTCCTGTTTTCAGATCTATCCAATTCAGCAATATTTTAGTATAATTCAGATTAGTTTGACTATGATGTTACCATTAGCTATAGCTAGTTTATCAGAGATGATGGTTTCATTAGAGCGCATCCAAGAATTCCTTATACTGGGTAGGTTAATATGAAATATATCATAAAATATGTATGAATTGTACAGCTTTAAATTTATTATTTTTTAACACCTACGATTAATTAATTCATACTTTCATATTGTAGAGGAAAGAGAAGATGTAGCGATTTCTAAAAATTTAAACGGTACCACTACAAATACAACTTTTAATTCTAAAAGTATTACAAAAGTCAACCCAACTTTTGTTGAACCAAAAAAATACATACGACATGATTCAGATATATCTACGGGTAAGTAAAAAGTTTACGAAAGAAAACATTCGTTCTAACAGGGAATTATCATAATTTATTTATGCAATATTAAAAACTATTTATTTTAGAGTTGGTAACTGCGCCTCCAAAAGCTGCCGTTTCTGAGTACCCAGTAGAACTGTCTGGAGTCAGTGCATCCTGGACCAACAATAACTCGAAGGACCCTCGGGAAATGACGCTGAAGAACATCTCAATGCGGTTGCGCAGAGGCAAGCTGTGTGCTGTCATCGGACCCGTTGGCTCAGGAAAGGTAAGTAGGCATTATTGAAGCATTTGACATAGGAGTATTGCTAGACATTCACGGTATCTTTTGAGCTTGCACTGCCACACAGTATATTGTATCGGTAACATAAAAATAATTACTTACTTATGTAGTAAGTACACGAATCAATCTTGCTATGCAGTAAATAATAAAACGTAAGCTAAGCAATGTGAATGTGGCCAATCGTAAGTATGAGAAATATTGAGTCGACGAACATACTTTCCAGAAAATACATATTGACATGGGATGGCGTGGTGTGACGCGACGTAGCGTAAGGATGTTCTCTCACCTTACATTTCACATCTACGATTGCACGATGCCCGTGCACGAATTAATTAAATTAATAGCTTGACATTTGAACGACGACTAAAATTATTGTACGTACTTGCAGGCCGAAAATATTGTTTATAGATCAAAAATATTGTAATTACATATCAATGTATCAGTTAAATAACCAGTAAATACTTTGAGCATTATTAGATTAAGCATTAATGAATACTCAATTTAATTTTAGTTTTCATGGAAAAAAAATGATTCCATGGAATAAAAGACGCGGACCTACTTGTGATTTTATCAGACATTGCATAACATTTTTGTTTACAGTCCTCTTTACTACAAGTGCTTTTGAAGGAGTTACCAACATCTAAGGGCAACGTCAATGTTAATGGAAGGATATCATACGCTTGTCAAGAATCATGGCTATTCCCAGCAACTGTGCGTGAAAACATTCTATTTGGTTTACCTTATGAAGTAAATAAATATAAAGAGGTAAGCCGTAAATCCATAGTGTTTGTTAGTTTAAATAGTTTTGTTATCAGTAGAGACCGGATTATATGCAACATAAAAAGCTTGAAATGTGCATGCAAATATGCATGAAAAATGCTTAAAATATGCATGAAAAGTGTCAAAATATGCAACATTAAATAATATAAAAATAGTAATTTTTAGTTTTTTTATTTCAAAATCAGCATACAATTAGTAAGTTGTTGAATAACATATCCGATATCGATAATTTTCGACGATAATTAACAATTATTTAACATTTTGTTACTCTTGTAAATGTAAACAATCAGGTACTGTTCCAAATGTTCGGTAGTAAGATCGATCACTCAAAATATTTTAAAAGTGGAAAAGAACCGTTCCACATCCACTGAGGTAACTGGGCAGTATTTGAATTTGGGTGCTATTTTAGCACTTATTGTTTCTGGCAACAGTTCACCCGTCCCATTAATAAGATTATCAATTTGACACAAAAGTTCAAAGCCTGGGTTACTGTTCAAAATGTTTTCAAACTTTTCTTTAAGTTTACGCTGGAATACCTCTGGCAACGTGGAGTTCATTTGGCGGATTTTATTCATTAACTGAATAGATTCAGTCAACGCCAAACCTTGAGTTTCAAACAATAATATTATCCTACCAAAACAATAGACGCGCGGCTGCTAAGCTCGCTCTAAGAGCCGTGCGGCTAATAGGTTTGGCCGGCAACAACGTAAGATTTCATTCATTAACTACCCTACCGAAAATTTTGTAAATATAGCGGAAATATGCAGCATCACTAGAATTTTAGGTAAAATATGCAATAACCGGTGAGAATGGGCTAAATATGCAAATGCATATAATCCGGTCTCTAGTTATTAGCGATAGAAATTTATATTGGATTAATTAACTACATTTCTTCCGTTTTTACAGGTTTGCAAAGTTTGTTCGTTGCTACCAGATTTCAAACAATTTCCGTACGGTGATCTTTCTTTAGTAGGAGAGCGTGGAGTGTCTTTATCCGGAGGACAGAGAGCTAGAATTAACTTGGCCAGAGCTGTCTATCGAGATGTAAGTAATTCAAAAGTTTTCGCAAGAATAAAGGACTTGAAAAATATATGTAAGTTAATTATCTTTGTTTTAGGCTGACATTTACTTATTGGATGATCCCCTATCAGCTGTAGATGCGAATGTTGGTCGAGAGCTCTTTGAAGGGTGCATCAACGGGTACCTGCGAGGGCGCACGCGCATTTTAATTACCCATCAGATTCACTTCCTTAGGAATGCTGATTACATAGTTGTTTTAAACGAGGTACCTAATGTGAATATACTAGACCAAATTAGTGCACTTGAAGTGAAAGTCTGTTGTGTATATGAATTTATCACTATCATGATTTGTTTTTTGGTGCTCTATTCAAAAATATATTTTCTACATACTTTTAGGGTGCCATTGAAAATATGGGCTCTTATGATGAACTTATGACATCAGAAAAGGAGTTTTCTATGATGTTAGCAAATCTTCAAGAAGACGCAATTGCAGAAGAGGATAGCACAGACACGGTAACAATCTATAATAATAATAACAAAAATATATAAATAAAGAATCATAATATTTTGAAATAGGCACATTATAATAAGTAGATAGCGTTGAATTTCGTCAGAAGCTTTCTCGATGTATCAAATATAATATCTACGAGGTATCAAATATAAACATTTATTAATAGATTATTAATATTAATTATTAACTAGATATTTTTTGATACAAAATAAATGAATTTCAAAAATTTATTTACTAGCTTTTGCCTCAGTCACTTGTAGCCCGATTTTGATATTACTGTATAAAGGCACAGACAAATTATCTGTTCAGCTTATGTTCATGTTTCCTTTTCTGCTCGGTAGTTGTGCTAGCGTTACCCTGAGGCTTTTTTTTAATTTTACGGTACACGAGACCATCCTTTCATAAAATGAAATGGGGTTTAATTTTTCATTGAAATAGGTCCAGACCATTTATCAGAAACCTGGTAAGGCTGAAAGAAAATCTATCAAAGCTGTTCCTTTTTCTTTCCGACCCCGAGGGATAATAAACCCTAAACCGATTATTTCGTAGAGTAAAAAAGGACCAACATTTCAACGAGGCGTGTCAAGAACATCAGTGAAAAGCGAAGAGAATCCTCAGGAACAGACGGAACAAATGCAAGAAGCAGAAGAAAGGGCTACAGGGAGTTTGAAATGGGAAGTCGTATTCAAGTATCTGAGCTCGGTGCAATCCTGGTGCATGGTGGTACTAGCTTTGTTTGCATTGACGCTGGCTCAGGGTGCTGCAACTACTGCGGACTATTGGCTAAGTTTCTGGTAGTATACTTTAAAAAACATATTATATGATACCATCAGCCTATGCCCCTCCCAAAGCTGACAATCACACACAATCGTCTCATTAAAAACATATAATATTTTCAACTAGGCAATTTCGACGGCCGCTAAATAAAGGTATCGAAATTTCAAAAATCGTCGTTTTCCCACACAAATTGTCAGTGTATATCGTAAATGAAAAGTGACTTAAATGGAAAGTAAATATGAAAGAATACTAAGTAATTCTCCTGAAAAATAATAAATTAGCAGTTATGATATATTACTTAGCGGCCGTTGATTTGATACTCCACTCCTAGAGATATGCACAGAATCACGAGCACTTTTTACATAATTTTGTCTTTTGATAGATCCCTCTTGGTTGGTGAAAACTTTCGTTTGAATAAGATTTGTTCATACTTATAAATATAAAACCCAAATAATAAAGCTTCCTAAATCTTATTTAGGACGTCGTGAATACCGCTAGCTTAGTTGATAGCATAAGTTAACATACCTAATGCAATAACAACTTACAGGACGAATCAAGTGGATGAATACGAACAGTCGTTACCAGAAGGAGAAGTATTAGGTTAGTTGATTTTATATTAAACTAGCTGTGCCCGGCATGCGTTGCATGTCCGGAATTTTTTTGCACATAATATATAGCCTATATCCATCTGGAGAAATGTACCTTTCAAATGATGAAAGAATTTTTCAAATAGGTGCAGTGGTTCCGGAGATTACCCTCCACACAAACTCACAAAATTGGCATTTTAAATCATTTATAAAGGTTCCGTTACACAGGGTTCGTTTTTGTAAGTTTCGTGGGTAGGGTCAGTTGGGGTACAGTGTAACAATAAAGTCATTTTTATTTATAGAAAAAAAAAAGTTTATTGTATCTTCTTATTATTATTTAGCCTTAAAAAGATATTGAAATTATACTTAAAAATTACTTAATTTGGCAGTTTTCTGAGATCACAATTTTGTTATAGTGTGCCCCTAGGGTGGGGTACAGTTTAACAGCCATAGGGGTACAGTATAACAAAATGGGGCACACTATAACAATGAACTAAACTATTAAACTTATTTTATTAAACAAAATAAAATATGAAAAATTAAAATCCTTTATCCTCAATGATGTATGTCTCCATAACATATTTTTGGGAATCATAACCAAATAAACTGAAAACAAAATAAAAAAAATATTAAAATATTTTTTTTCAACTTAGATTAAATCTCCTCAATATATTTTCTGGGAATGAGTAGCAATCAGCCTGTCGTTTTGTCTTTTTTTCCATTTTAGGTAACGGCAATAAAAGTTCAATATCATCCAATGCGACAGTAGCAAGATCTGGTTCTAAAGGAAAATAAAAGACATTATCAACTTTACTACTTTTGCGTAGATAGTTGATGTCATATTCATCTTCCTCATTGTCTGTCAATAATTTTCCAACATAATGTTTTACCCGTTTTCCTGAAAATTTTACAATAACAAAATCATCTTTTTTTGGACATCTCAGTAAAGATAAAGGGATGTCATTGCCATCTGAACTGATAGATAAAATTGATACATTGGTATCATCTGAATCTTCAGAACCTTCTCTAGAACTTGCAAATAGGACCTTGGTAACCTTTTCGACTTTCTGTGTTATCTTCTTCATTTTTATATTTTTGGGCTTTGGGGTTTTCTTCTTACGTTTTTTGTTTTCTCTTTTCTTAGCTGCTTCTTCAAATTCCCGCTTAATTGGCGTATCGGTAGCGATACAACTTTTTCCCCTTTCTCTTCCTTTTTTAGAAAGTCTGGGGCCGGCCTTTGGATATTCTCTACATTCAATTGGGCTCACTAAAATGTTGTCCATAGGTTCAGAATCACTTTTTCTGAAGCTTAAATCCTTATGACTCAACTGATCGCTAAGCACCTGTGCTTCTTCAGAAACATGTTGCAGCGACGACGTAGAAGCTTCAGGTGCCGTAGACTGGTTTGAGACCTGTTCGTTCTGCTGCAACAAGGAAGCTTCAGATTCTTTAGGACGATTTGTGACCTCGCTTGGCATAAAATCGTCATCCGTGAAGATGTCTTTGTCGAAAGGAAATATACCTGTTTTCATAAAACCTGACTTTATATTGATGGGCGTCATTGCTTTTTCGAACGCTTGACCCAGCAGTTCTGCAACATTATATATTGACAACGGCGTTCCCGGATGACGCAAAAGCCATGAATCTATTGCGGCGTTGTAATAAGTCTGTAAAGGTCCAAACACCGACACATCGAGCGGCTGTAATTTGTGGCTGCAATGTGGCGGAATGGTAAGCAGAGTCACACCGTTTTCTTTAGCTATGTTCAAAGCCTCTGGAGCCAAGTGGCTGTCGTGGTTATCTATTATAAAAAGCGATGGATTGTCTTTTGAGCTTCCAGTCACCTTTACAAAATGTTTCACAACCTCGGGGAACAACTGAGAGTTCATCCACCCCGTCGGTTGCGCTATGCCCAATATGCCGGTAGGTGCTCCCTTCAACATGTGTGATTTGAAATTTTTTCTTGGGAACACCATCGCGGGTGGTGGGGCGTTACCTGTAGCAGAAACCGCGCAGCATGTTGTTACAAGAATACCTCGTTCACCACTTGTGACTTTATTAAGTTGCTTTGATCCTTTTGCTGCCAATACCCTTTTTGGCTTTTGTACCGTGATCGTACCGGTTTCATCAAGACAGAATAGTCTAGTGCCATCGCCAAAACTAGGAAACCTTCTCATTACCTCTTCTAAATTGTTATAAAACATCCTGCCATTGTGCTGGTTGAATGACGTAGCTCTTGAAAGGCTGCAGGCTTCTAGTTTTCGCAAAGTTAAATCAGGGTTTCTTTTTCGGAAGCCATGCAACCAATCTTTCCCCGCAGTTTTTCTTTCTTCCCAAGTTGCTGGCATCTTTAGCTTGTGGTGTTTAGCCATTTCATATGCTAGTTTTCTAGTTTCAATCGTATCAAGACCGTAGCACATTTTTGAGCATGTTATTAGATATTCTTTTAGTGCTGCTTCTTGAGCACTTGAAAATACTTTGTTAACCGCATAATTCGGCGTCAATCGCAGATTTGCAGCTTCCTCGTCTGAACAAGTCTTTTTTTTCTTTAGATAGCGATGTAAAGTACCGTAATTCACGTTCTTTCTCTCGGCTGCTTTTCTCAAAGGTACTCCCTTTTCTACCAATTCTATTGCTTCTTTCATATAATTTGCATTGTGTAGACCAATTTCCGTCTTCCTACTCCGATTCCGAACCATTTTCGATGTATACACCTAGAAGAAAAAAAAATGCTCAAGAGGGGCACACTATAACACGTTACACTGTGCCCTGTTACACTTTGCCCCACGTCCTACTGTACAAAACAAATATTCTTTTGAATTTTATAGGTTAGAAATGTCGATAAACTTTGTGGACTTTTTAAACAGCAAATAATTGAAGATTAAACGAAAAATATATTTACCCACCAGAAATCATTTATTTTCTAACAAAAACAAAACTTCACTAGCCAAATTCTTCACAATTATTTTACAAAAAACATAATTTCGAACATAGTTCCGTTTACCTAGCAATATGACGTTCGATCATAGCTGTTTAACATGCCGGCGTATGAGATTGTCAAAACACGTAAAGGGACGCCGTAGAAAAATTAAAAAGAGACAGAGATATTCTTAATGTTACACTGTACCCCGTGTTACACTGTGCCCCACTTGACCCTAACCCAAAAGACTACAGACTACACAATGCTGGTACAGTGGTCGTTGTGATTATACGAGTATTCATATTTGAAAGAGATAAGTACGTATTACAAGAAGTTTATAAAATGGATTATAATTTCATCCATTTCCATGAATTATCGTCAGTCAATGGTAGACCACCAGTTCCGACAATATTACTGATCGATTTACTGATCGATTGAAACACGCACCATTTCCACGGGAGAATGGGCAACTGCCACCATTATGGAATGTTTTAGGAATTCAATAATATCATGGAGTTTAGAGCATGCCATGCTCTCGAAAACAGACCATAAACCATAATCGAGCGGATTAAAATTGGGGCTAGATGATGGCCAGTCTTCAGCTCTAATGAAGTCGAGAATATTCCTTTCTAGCCACGCCTGTGTTGAGCGAGCCTTATGACCCGGTGCAGAGTCTTGCTGAAAAGACTATTCTTGGTTGAGGAACAGGGTATTGCTAAGAGGCTTTACTACCTTCTTAAGAATTATATCTTGATACACTTGAACGTTTTAATGCCTTTTTCACATAAATATGATTCAGTCACTCCTTGATAGCTAACACCCCACCAAACCATCACTGAAACCGGATAATGGCAACGTTGAACCCTATTGACCATAGAGCAGCTTCTTTAGAGTTATGAGTATAAACTCGATCATTCTGCTTTTTAAAATGTTCCTCAATGGTGAACATTTTCTCGTCCATAAATAAGATTTATAATCTTTTGCTTCCGGACGGGATTTCTTCGGATTCTCTCCTTCACAGCATTAATCGTCACAGCATACCTAGTATTGTGAGAGTAGGTTTTGATGAAAATTATGGGATAAACTCGAATATCCTGAAAAAGCTTATAAATCTTATAATCTTCACGCGACGTTTATATAAAGTTCACTAGTCATTCCAAAAAAAACAAGATAAATCAGTTTATTATTTTGTATTTTTTTTTAACTACGTATTTACTTCGCTACCATATTATACTTAATCAATTGTACTATGCATAAATATGTGTAGTATAATTGGCACGGAATGGTTTTTAGAACAAAATGAAAATAACTGCTTATGTTTTAAAATTATGACACAAAAATGTTCATTTCAGATACGAACTTGGACACACAGGTTGGTGTATTAACAACTGGGCAATATCTGATAGTTTATGGCAGTTTAATTGCGGTTGTCATTATTCTTGTGCAAGTTAGAATAGCTGCTTTCGTTGAGACTACAATGAGAGCTTCAAAAAATTTCCACGATACCATCTTTAGAAATTTAATTATAGCAGTCATGAGATTCTTTGATACTAATTCTTCGGGTGAGTGTATTCGTAATTATTTATTTTAATTAAAACTATTGTATTGCGTATTTTTTTTATATATGCAAATTAAATATGTTATTGTTACTTGCAGGTCGTGTTTTGAACAGGTTTTCAAAGGACATGGGAGCTATGGATGAGCTTCTACCGCGCAGTATGCTGGAAACTTTGCAGATGTACCTGTCTATGACGAGTATACTCGTCTTGAACGCAGTAGCTCTACCCTGGACTCTAATACCCACCTTCGTACTAGTTATTGTTTTCATAATACTTCTAAAATGGTATTTAAACGCAGCCCAGGCAGTAAAAAGATTGGAAGGCACGAGTAAGTATGCAAATTATTATAGCTTTCAATGAGATCTTTACAAAAAGTGACACATTTTACATGCAAAATTATGATTCCTGATACGTTAAAACTAAACTATATGTAACTTAATACGTATTATATATAAGCAACGTAAATAGATGACACGGGAATTTCTTAGCGCATATAAATGAAACGTATAGGTACATATTATTGGTATTGATAAATACAACGTACTCGTTATACGAGTATGTTGCATTCAAATGTAGATGACAGCTGAAGTAGAAGTACTTTTATGGCAAAATGTTGATATACGCACGTTGCGTTTACATCTTTAGTACCTTTAGTACCTTTCCCAATAGACCGTGCAAGATGAAAAATAAAGAAAATTAATTATACAAATAATTTGTTCGTCATTATCAATCATTAAATACGATTACAAATAATATAACTTCTTTAAATAACCTATCTTTTTAATAACAGCTAAAAGTCCAGTATTCGGCATGATCAATTCGACTATAACAGGATTATCGACTGTTAGAAGTTCAAACTCTCAGGACAGACTTCTTGATTCATTCGATGAAGCTCAGGTAACTTATCATCAACAATAGCATGAAACATATTAAAAAATCTTATGATTTAACAGAATATACGTACTACATTTTCAGAATCTCCACACAAGTGCCTTCTATACTTTTATCGGCGGATCTTCAGCATTTGGCTTGTATTTGGATTTCCTTTGTCTAGTTTATTTTGGAATTATTTTAGCCATATTCATCTTAATAGAGTTTGGTAAGTATTTACATTATTTCATAAATACACTAAATGTTACTCATGTTCATTTATTTTTTTTGAGACTAATAAAATTACTAATAATTTTCTTAAAACTATTTTACAACTATAATTCGCAAGCTCAGTTGTTAAAGTTTCAAAAGCTCACATAAATTGTCATTTTATTCCCCCACTCATTTTATCCGTGTACCCGTACACGGATACGGACACGGATAACGGATTAATTTCGAGCAGCCTCGAGACCAACCTGATGTGTTTGGGTTTCCATGGCGGATCGCTTCTGGCGATGACGCAGAAGGCTGCTCGATACCCGCTAATCGTCAGCTGGTTTCTCTCCCTAGGGCCCTGAATCCCGGCCGACTGTGCTTCCGCAGGGAGTTATATCGTCTTTTCCTCATTTTGGCTCATCGAAGGAGAGACAAATTGGTCAAATTTGTTCAATTGGTCACAATCAAATCAAATCGACAATTTGTGGATTGTCGGTATAAAAACACTATTAAACATATACTTATATATTCGATCTCTACATCCTTCCAAATCCAAAGCTAAGAATGGTGAAGCTTTTTCCGGATGTAAAGGATGGATTTATAGAGATTCGACAAATACCCATAACACCTCTTGATTAGTATCAAATCAGTGTGATGAGTCACGATTTAATTTAACAAATAGATAATGTACCAAAGCATGAGTATACAAAGCAATAGATAACGTACCGTAGTGTACATTATCTATTACTTGATTTAAAATGCTTTTTTCCATACAACCATGTTATTTGCAGTTTCGTCGAATATACTGACTGAATTTGTTAATTTGGTTTTATAAGCTAATTTACTGTTCTTATTAGGTATTGTTAAAAATTCAGTATTAGATACAAAGCGGTCGGGAACCGATTTATTTTCTTTTTCGGACGGGTCCCGACTGCTTTGTTTGATGGTTCTATGAAAAATAAAGCATTTTAAGTCAAGCATAATGTATAATGTTAATAATGTATACAAGTTAATAGTCATAAAAGTTTTTATACAGACAACATGTTTTTATCAATAGAAAACCGTTTCAAAATTTGCACAACGTATTTGTGGAGTCAGGTTCGTCATTAATGGTAGAACTGGTGCCAGCAAATCTTTAATAACAGCATTTTTTCCGCCTGTCAAATATGTTCCAATTGTCAATTATTTAATTATTATTCAATTAATATAGTCGACCATTTACGAAATATTGCGTAAATCGTAAATATTGTGTGTCGTTTAAACCACCTTACTGCAACGATGGTCCATACCCATATTTAAGTGGATAAAAATAAATTTACCATATTCAATTAATATATACCATAAGTGGATAAAAATATCTGATTAATCTTGAAAAGAAACTTCAATAAAACATAATTAAGACATATTCCAAGTAGAATCACAAATAACTTAAGTTTAAGTGTTGGGGACGGAAAATATTGTGATTTCAAGGGTAAGAACCTCTTTGTCGTCTGCAAATATTCCTGCATAACGTTTTCAGATAATGATGTGATCTCCGTTGGCAGCGTGGGTCTGGCTGTAAGCCAGTCTATGGTGTTGACGATGATGCTGCAGATGGCAGCGCGTTTCACTGCAGATTTCCTCGCGCAGATGACTGCCGTCGAGAGAGTGCTCGAGTACACGAAACTGCCTTCCGAGGAATACATGGAAGACGGACGTAAGGAAACTGTCCTACCAATAATTTCTTAAAATATAAATTGTATAAATAATATTTTTTGCATAGACTACTATTTCTTTGTAGCCACTCAAATCACGCCAAGCTGGCCATCAGAAGGATATCTGAAATTTGAAAACGTATTTTTGAAGTATGGACAAGATGATCCCCCTGTACTAAAGGATCTTAATTTCGAGATTCAAAACGGTTGGAAGGTGCGGTAAATTAATTAGATCAGTTGAATTTTATTGGAATTTTATTACTGCAATTATTAATATTCGTTGTGTTTAGGTGGGTATTGTAGGCAGAACTGGTGCCGGCAAATCTTCTCTAATATCAGCACTCTTTCGCCTGTCAACTATTGAAGGAAAAATTAAAATTGACGGTATCGATACATACGGTATCGCTAAACAGGTATGCTCTTATTTATGTATATTACTTTATTAATTGTGTGTATTTATTGCAAAAGCCCAAACAGTGGGGAATACTAATATTTTCCAGTAAAATCTGAGATTTATGAAGTAGATAAACTTTGACAAAAGTATGAAATAGTTATTTCGAAGTTTTAGCAGTATTCACTGCTAAACCACTGCTAAACCGCTAATTTACCTCAGATATACGATAACCTTTAAAAAAAAATCATATTCTATAATCCCTTTTTTATTATGCAAGCAATCTTGAATGCTCGCTTTGGTAGAGGAATTTGCTTCTATCTATCTAACCGTGATTGTTAATTTTTGTTTAATTGATTGATTGTTAATTAATTGATTGATTGATTTGAAGAGGTCTTACTTAATTAAAACGCTTAGTAAAATGTTTCAACTATCTAATTCAAGGTAACTGTGATAACCTGACTGCCTAAATTGGGAATATAGGCAGTAGTATAATTCGGGGATATAGGCAGTAGTATGATTGAGGATATAGGCATTAGTATAATTTAAATAATATAACTTTATATGTACCGGTTTGTCATCGCGAATTCCGTAGGAATTGATAACAACTAATACTAATTTCAGACGTTGAGGTCAAACATATCGATAATTCCGCAAGAGCCGGTGTTATTCTCCGCCTCGCTGCGTTACAACCTGGATCCATTCGAGGAGTACGGTGACGATATGATTTGGAGAGCCTTGGAACAGGTATCATACATTTTTAATATTATTAAACAAAATTTGGACAACTGAATGAGGACGAATGAATTACAAGAAAGGAGTAGGTACTTATTATACTTAAAAATGACTTGTATTTAAACGAGCAGCAAACAATACTAAATGGGTAACAATACAAACTATTTTGAATAACTGGAATTAATAATTTGAAATTACTACGAATGTAATTACAAAGTCAACGGAGTCCCCACTTCTCGGGGGGCTCCTATTTATTTATTGTGACCAGAGAACCCAACCGATTTGCTGCCCATTCACTAGTTTATGATATAATGAAATTTATTTGTCGATCATAGTGAAGTATGTACATTGTACATAAGTGAAGATCTTAACAAAAACAAGGAAATGTCCATTTCTGGCGTAGAAATACTTGAGATCGATGTACATTGAAAGGCGCCGGGTGAGGACGGAATCACTTCAGAGCTTCTGAAAGCGGGTGGAACACCGGTACTGAAAGTCCTTCAGAAGCTCTTTAATTCCGTCTTGCTCGAAGGTATTACGCCGGAGGCATGGAACAGAAGCGTGGTGGTGCTCTTCTTCAAGAAAGGTGACAAGACCTTGTTGAAGAACTATAGGCCCATCTCGCTTCTGAGCCATGTTTATAAGCTGTTTTCGAGGGTTATCACGAATCGTCTCGAGCGCAGGTTTGATGACTTCCAGCCTCCCGAACAAGCCGGTTTCCGAAAAGGCTATAGTACCATAGACCACATCCATACGCTGCGGCAAGTTATACAGAAGACCGAGGAGTATAACTTGCCATTATGCTTAGCGTTTGTGGACTATGAGAAAGCCTTTGATTCGATCGAGACTTGGGCAGTGCTACAGTCCCTCCAGCGGTGCCATATTGACTATCGGTATATCGAAGTGTTGAAGTGTTTGTATAACAACGCCACCATGTCAGTCCGAGTACAGGAAGGGAGCACGGAGCCGATTCCATTGCAGAGGGGTGTGAGACAAGGAGATGTGATCTCTCCGAAGCTCTTCACCAATGCGATGGAAGACGCTTTCAAGCTCCTGGAATGGAAAGGACTCGGCATCAACGTTGATGGCGAATGCATCACTCACCTTCGATTTGCCGACGATATCGTGGTCATGGCAGAATCGCTGGAGGATCTTAGCACAATGCTCGGAGACCGCAATCGAGTTTCCCAACAGGTGGGCCTTAAAATGAACATGGACAAGACGAAAATCATGTCGAATGTCCATGTCGTGCCCACCCCAGTTTCAGTTGGGAGCTCGATTCTCGAAGTTGTTGACGAGTACGTCTACCTAGGCCAAACGGTCCAACTAGGTAGGTCCAACTTCGAGAAAGAGGTCAATCGACGAATCCAACTCGGCTGGGCAGCGTTCGGGAAGCTACGCAGCGTCTTCTCGTCCAAAATACCTCAGTGCTTGAAGACGAAGGTCTTCGACCAGTGTGTGTTGCCAGTGATGACCTACGGCACCGAGACGTGGTCTCTGACTATGAGCCTCATAAATAAGCTCACTGTCGCACAGCGAGCTATGGAGAGGGCTATGCTCGGGGTTTCCCTACGTGATCGAATCAGGAATGAGGAGATCCGTAGACGAACTAAAGTCACCGACATAGCCTCTCGGGTTAGCAAGCTGAAGTGGCAGTGGGCAGGGCACATAGCTCGAAGAACCGATGGCCGATGGGGCAGAAGGGTTCTCGAGTGGAGACCACGTACCGGCAGACGAAGCCGAGGACGTCCATCTGCTAGATGGACAGACGACCTCATAAAGGTGGCGGGCACCCGCTGGATGCAGGTCGCTGCCGATAGGTCTAAATGGCGGACAATGGGGGAGGCCTATGTCCAGCAGTGGACGTCCAAGGGCTGAAATGATGATGATGATGATGATGTTAATACAGACCAACCACACTTATATTTGAAATGCATTTCAGGTAGAACTGAAAGACGCGGTGCCAGCGTTAGACTACAAAGTGTCAGAGGGCGGCAGCAACTTCTCGGTGGGACAGCGACAGTTGGTGTGTCTGGCGAGGGCCATCTTGCGCTCCAACAAGATACTCGTTATGGACGAGGCCACTGCTAATGTTGACCCCCAGTGAGTAAATTACTTTTTATATAATGACAACTAAATTTCATATATTCGTGGGATATTATAAACGATATCAATTTATAGTATCCTACTGCAGTAGTACAGGCCTCACTTGTTATCATGAGGGAGTTTCCGATGAGATTCATACAACATCATACAAAATCGTAACGGGCAATAATTAAAACTTGTAACATTTTTAGGACGGACGCCCTAATCCAGAAAACGATTCGCCGCGAGTTCTCTTCGTGTACGGTGCTCACAATTGCTCACCGGCTCAACACTATCATGGACTCGGACCGCGTCCTCGTGATGGACGGCGGCCGCGTCGCGGAGTTCGACCATCCGTACACGTTGCTATCAAACCCGAACAGCGTGCTTAGCTTCATGGTGCGCGAAACGGGCGAGAATATGAGCAAGCAACTGTTCGATATGGCCAAAACTAAATATTTTAGTGACAATACTGAAGAAAAAAGTAAAACAAATTAATACTAATTTTGTGTAACTATAATTAAATTAATTGTAACTATAATTATAATTAAATAATAAAGCTTTGAAATAGAATGATTTTGTTTTTTTGGAATAAAGAAATAATAACAACAACGTTTATCATACGTTAATTTTATTTTATTGAACTTTAGTTTAAACTAAACGGACGGTGAAGTGGTTTTGTGAAATGAACATTCTATGAAATAGTCTTTTTGATGGACAACTCAAGAAAATGTATTTTATGGGAAGATATAGTCATTTTAAGAAATGCACATTTTACGAGTCGGGCGTCAATGAGAAGTGATCATAGGAATTGTACGTGCATTTTTTTTAAGTACGACGCTGGCAGACGTAAATACAGTCCACCTGATGGTAAGTGGATGCTGTCGCTCATAGACATCCGCGATACATGCCAACATCAGTCTAAAATGACAAACGTTGGCACGCCCCCGGATGCGCTGCCTACCTTTGGAGTTATAGGAATGGATTTCCAGAAAGGGTTGGGAAAATGGGGAGGGATAGGATGGTAATGGGCTCTGGCACATCTCATTCACTACCGAGACACGATAACATAAAGTGGGAAATGCAGTACATTTCAAGGTAGTATTCTGTGAGAGAGGGGTAACGTGGCCAGTCGAGCGCGCCCAGCGGCTGTTGGATTGCAGCGTGCACTCTCCCCCTCAAATAAAGGAGTCATTGCATTTTAGGAGTCAGGATCATGAACGGAAATGGAAAGAAGGTGGCAGACTAGCAGACGGTTCAAATAGTTATAAGTGAATATTGTGTCGTGTTACATGTGATGCAAATATCAAACAAAAGTTACAATAAGATTTTTGTCTCCACTATATTATATTAATTAATAAAATACAATAGTAGAGAAATTAAACGTAGCACAGCGGCAAATTAAAAGAAAATTAAAAGCAATTAAAAGAAATCTTAACACTCAATCGGCAATAATGACCTTGATACTTGATATCTTTTGCTCCAAAACGAACATGAAATCTATATATATAAAACAAAGTCGGGTTAGTTACACCATTTATAACTTAAGAACGGCTGGACCGATTTTAATGATCTCTGATTTGTTGGATTCGTCTATGCCCCGAATAGCAGAATAACTATTAAAATATCTGAAAAATTCACGGGAAAAAAAAAGAAAATTAATCTAGAAATATATTGAAATAAATAGAAAAAACTGGGTAAGCGCCATCTGTTGGGCAGCCACAGCAACGCGTGGCCGGGCACAGCTAGTTTAAAAATAAACAATAGTAAAAAGGAATTGTTTAATTATAACTAGATCCTATGGCATGGCTATTTTCAACTTTTTAAAGCGTCTTTAGTTTTTATAGTTATTCATAGTTTCTAGATAGATAGATACCTTAATTTCGTCAAATTCCACATTATTAGTTGAATATTTATGAGATCTGTGCATTTACAACCTGTACATTAAATCGTTTATTTTTCAAAGGGACATAGAAAAAAAATACGGTAAAAATATTGGACTGACATATTAAATTAAATTATTTGAAAATCATTGCTGGATATTTCTTAATATGTTTAAGTGTTTCAAGTTACTTTGTACTCTAGGAGAATAAAAATATTGGCTTTTACGATTCCCGGAATTAGCCCTTTTATATAACAATTAATTATGTAATTTGAAACACAAATTACATAATTAAAAAACTGTAGTTACTTTTGAAAAGCTTAGAATAAAAATATAAACCAGTCAGCAGTCTTGTTGACAATCTGGAATAGTTTTGTGCAGTGCAACCTATCACTGTCGTCGCGTGAATCGAAGGTTTACCGAATGTAAAAGAAACAAGATTTTTCGTTACGCACGACTACGGTGTTAGCTCGTACAAAAACTATTGCAAATTGTCAACAAGACTGGTTTATGTTTTTATTTTAACCTTTTCAAAAGAATTATAATTATAAGACGTCGGGAGTTTTATCGAAATTTTAAAATTTGTCTTGTTATTTTCATCTTTTTAGTTAATAAAAAAATAAATAATACCCTAGCAGGCCAGTTAGTCTAAGTTACTGCCTGTGTACATAGTAGCATTGAATAAATAAACAAACAAATAATTACGATTCAATTTGATACGTTACTGGCTGTGTCCGTGGTTGCCTTCTCGAACAGTTTAGGGTATATGTAAAGTATTTAATAATAATAATAAGTAAATATTTCTTAATTAAAAAAAAATCCGAAGTATGTTTATCCACCAATCCACACTGGGCCCGCGCGGTAGAATATGGCCCGAAACCCTCTAGTGATTCTCTAGGGAAGGCCTGTGCCCTGCAGCGGGACATTAAAAGCTGCTACAAGTACAAGTACTTGTTAATGATTCAAATTGCTCTTTGTATTAATTATCATAATCGAGAAACAGGAGCTAGTTGGAGTGGGCGCGTTCAACTGACTAGTTGGATGCACTTTAACGTCAAATTTTACCTTATTCAATCCTATCCCACCCCATTTCAACTATGAGGTAATATAATGTGATGAAGGAAACACCATATTTCATTATGCTGAATATTTTCCGTGCGCCGCGCGCGTGATCTTTATATTTCGCTATTATCTGCGTTACATGTCAACATCAGTCGAAAATGACAAAAGTTAACACATTCATTGACACGAGCATCTACCTTTCGGAATTGAGAACAAGGATTTGGAAAGAGGATTGGGAAGGGTGGAGTATGAGATATTTCATATCACCCCGTCCATCTCGCTTTCCTTAATCCACCGGATGAGGAAAGCGAGATGGGATGGCATGAGATGGGAAAGGAGGGACTCGAGTTTTGACAACTTTCACTCACTTCCGAGCACGGATCGCCTCCAAGTCCGCTACATCAGGCATAAAATGGCAATATTTGTCATATTTTATCCCGAAACTCGACATGTCACATCAGTAGCACTTAACATCGCGGAGGAGGGCCATGTGAATTCTGTTTCTAGCAGAGAACTGTTATGTTTTACTATACAAATATAAACAAATTAATATCCACTTCCATACCTACCTCTCGTATAGTTAGATAGATTAGATTTGATATCAGTTTATAACGTCTCACTGCAGGGCAACAGGCCTCCCCCAATTATATCGTATATTTACGGCACCCATATACATATATGGTATACGTCTGTACCAATATATTTAATTTATGGTAAAAAAAATATCAAAACTTTTGAATAATGGAAAAACATTATTATGGTAAATGACTCGGTATAAATAATTATAAAAATAATAATTATAGTATATTTTATGAAATGAAAGTGACAGAAGAAACTGTGGTAAGTGGATACCATCGCCCATAGACATCTCCGATATATGTATGTCAACATCAGTTCAAACGTTGGCGTGCCCAGGGACGCGCCGCCTACCTTTGCACTGGATATAGAAAAGGGGTTGGGAAGAATGGAGAATGAATGCATTTTCCATATTCCCAAAGTGACGAGAAGTTTTCCTCAGATGTGGATGTGAGGTGTGGAGTGAAAGGTATAATGGAATAAGGAATTTCTTTTAGTTCAATATAACATTTACTCAATTTAAGATACTAGAATTAAAATGTCTTAAAAAATCACTGACCCATACGACTTACAAGTTTCAAGTTAGAAAAGGACCGTATTGTCGGTGCTTGTAGTCTACATTTCCCATAGTAGCAAAAATGCTAGAACTGTGATTGGAACATAAAACATAAACAACACAAGCATTGACAAATTTATAATGTCAATCACTCGTATTTACTCTGTTGTACTCATTATGTATCATGGCATCAAACTCAGATTTCGTAGATAAGTCTATGGTATAAAATAATAAAATATATCTTCGTTTGTATATATTAAGCTCTTTGAGAAGATTTATTATTGATAGGGCCCCGCGCATTGCGACGGCGGCATCCAGGTCGTAACGACCAAAACATACGGCCAGAGCTGCGTCCCGAATTAGGCTTCGTCCTGCTAGCAGAGCGGCGCGACGCGTCGCTTCGAGGACGCGTTGCCCTACTTGGGAGTCGTGGGCGCTCAATTGTCGTCAGTACTATTAGACTATTAATATGACAACACATAAAATTTATCGCTTATTATTCAGTGAAAATATTATATTTAAAAAGGCAAGGAGCAAAATAAATTGTAAACAGATGCGCGTCACAGACGTGAGCGCGCCGCAACGCTCGACGCATTGCTCACGTAGGACACTATATTTGGGCAGAGAATGTTTGACATTTTCGCGACGGGCGCAACGCTCGACGCGCCACGTCGCGTCGCGCCGCCGCCGAGCAGGACATAGGGATTACGGCCAGCATGTCGAAAAACATATAATTGACTGCGCACGTAAATATGTGCCATAAGTGGAAAAACACTAACATAGCTCAATAGCTGCAGCCACCTAGCCGCGGCAGACAGCAGCCAAATGTGTGGAGGATCTTAAGATTTTACTACAATCACTTGTCAATGAAAATTAGCGGAATTACATCAGTTGCGTCAGTTTCGGTCCTCAATTTCAGAATCAGTCCAAAATGTAATCAAAACGCTTCAATAAAAAATGTAATTATCAAAAGTTTATTTTAATAATATATTAACCGTGTACCTGAAACATGAACATTGTAATAGTATAGTAAATAAACCTCTATACACATTTGGAAGTAGCAAAGATGGGCTTATGTGGCGGTGAAACTTGCTGCGATGCGTCGATTTTCGACGACCCGCATGTGTTGTATGTCACTGCGATGCTGCTGATGATAATCTTATACCTGGCATGGTCGCTTTATCAGTGCGGACGATGTTAATAATCACGAAGGAGCGCTTCTAATTAAGTAAGTCTTATAAAGGATTTTAAATGCAATATCGTTGAGTATTTAAAAACAAATGGAATTGCTTTGAATCTCATTTGTAACTTTAAATGTTCTTAATATTTAAGAGTCCATCATAAGAAATTACTCATATCGCTGCAAGATGGATATGTCATATAAAAAAATCATTTGCATCAAACGCTTAAGATAATTTAAACTACAATAATTACTTATCAAACATGTATTATTAGTACTTGTAAGCGAATGTGGTCGTAATGACTACATTTTGGAATCTAACTTACTAGTATTGACCGATCGATTAGCGCAGTTGGTAGTGACCCCACTTGCTATGCAAAAGGTTTCGGGTTCGATCCCTGGTCGGACATATATTTGTTTAATAAAAAATTAAAAAAAGACATGTATGTTCCGGTCTGGGTGTGGGTTTGTGTTTGTCTCTGTGTGGGCCACTGAGTGTGGCGTTATTTATTATTATAATATATATATTTATATATAACATGATATCTGAACGATTTTGACTTATCGTATGCGTTATGTATTGTACATATATATTATGTATAATTATCATCGATCAAATAAAATACAGAAATGGATAATTGCTTGTGACATGTGATACAAGTGGCAAATAAAATATTACTATTGTGAAAAGCGAATAATAAAAACTATATTTTTAAGAGCCTTTGCTCCAGTTATTTGACTGAAGTCAATTACCTAAACAAATTTACTAAAAAATATGGCACCTATTATTAAAATGGTTTCGGTTTATTTAATAAAAAATATATAGTTTTGCTTATTTCTTATATCGGAGTGATTTTTTTATTTTGATAAATAAAAAAATATTTTTGATTGTATTAGTTACAAAAATATTATCCCTAAAATCGGGGTAAGTTTTGACAACTAAAAAATAAATGGAAGTAGTGTTTTAAATGTAGGTAATGTAATTATTTGTATAAAACAATGATTTATGACACGTGTGCATTTTGACCAATTTAACTTTAAAGTTTGTAATTATGAGTAACTTATTTTTGCAATGCAGTGAAAGTAGACATGTGTTAATTTATGTACCTACTCACAAAAAATATACTATGTTCCTTAAAATGTATTATGTAAACATACATTACGAAAACATTGGCCATCGTTTAATCCGCAAACACCGGAGCGTGTCATCCTCGTCTATGCAATAAACTAATAATGTATGCAACAAAGTAATAAAGTATCTCGTAATAAAGTATGTAATTAGAGGTACGGTCATACATAGACGTGTATGACGCGTTCTGGTGTTTCTGAATTAGCTGATGGCCAATGTTTTCATAATGTTACGCGTTTACGCGTTTCAGTAGTGAGTCAGATTTTCCAGAGATCATTCCCATCCCTTTCTTTCCCCTCCTATTCTTTCTAAAGAAGAGTAAACAGCGTATGTAAGTTTAATGGAATAAATTTCGTTATACTCTTTGCTACCCATTACACCCCATCCCCTACCCCCTGGGAGAATACAAAAGTGTAATGAGGTAAGGGAATTCCTCGTCTTGTTATACTTCCCATTTCCCATCTTTTCAACTCTTTAAATCTCCAGAGGCAGGCAGGTACCACTTCCAGGAGCGTGCCAACATTTGGTATTCTGGACTTATGTTGGCCCTTTTCATAGCTTGTCCATGAGCGACAGTATTCACTTACCGTTAGGTGAACTGTATGCTCGTTTGCCATCGCCCTTCTATAAACAAATGTACTCGTAGGTACTCGCATATTAGATGTAATTAGATAAGAGTCATTCTGGAAATGTGTTGGCACGTATTGTAGATGTCCATGGACGACAGTATCCACTTACCAATGTGGACTGTATGCTCGTCTGCCACCTTTTCTCCATAAAGAAAGAATGAAAAAGAAGTTGGTAGAAAAATTATGAGAGTATTTTAAATCATTTAGGTAAAAGTGAAAGTATGTACAAACCTCAAGCGAGCAGTTTAACAGCTGTCAAAGTAGCCTTCCTCGATGTCCGTACTACGTTCGTGTACTACGTTCACTTTGTACAATAAAGAATAAAAAAAAATGTAACTATTGAAGTGGCAAAGTAGCAAGTCTAGAGGTTGAAGTATTTATATTCAGGATTATAAATGTAATACCTGTACGTGTTGAGGAAACTCACAAAGTCGATAGAGGGGTCGATAGTTAAGTCGGTAGGGGGAGAAATAAAGCGCGGGAATTTTATATTACTGGTCAAATGTATATTTGAACTGTTAAACGAATGACACGCTTATATGGTAGGTACTCGTACGGTCAAGCCAGTAAGCACGAGAGAAAAGAGATAGTATCTATTTTCAATAGTACTGGTAGGGTTGTACTTGCTATGATCTTTTTGCAGGCGTTGCGTGTCACCTTATTTTCTCGAACATCGGTCAAAAGCTAATATAATTTTATTTGTCAAAATTCCAATTAGACAAAACCAGTATCATAAATGTCTCTTAATACTATAAGAAGCATATAACTTACAGTGATTTTATAGATAGAACTTATTTATTATAATTCAAATTAACTATAAAATAAAATCAATCCTCTTTTTTGTTTCTAGATAAATACTAATTTACTGTAGGTAATTTAATTGTTTTTTTAACACGAATAAAATGATGCATATAACTAGAAATCCACCAAAGGTGGCGTACTAGTCATATCCTTTTAGCGCATAACGTCGATATAATTATTTATCTTTGGCAACCTCTTTGTTAAATTCTTCAAAAGTAGCCAAGACAATAGTCCACTAGTTTCCATAGTCTAAGCTCAGACGTCACATAATTTTCTGTCATTTGTACAAACGTGGTTATTTGGTTATCTCAAAATTATGTAGTCCATATGAAAAAAGAAATGTCTATAAAAATAACCGAAATAGAGTTTGTTGTTGCCATTATGAATATGGGTTAAGCATTTACAAATTACATAATATGGGCTGCTGTAGAGGATGTACCGATGAAAGTTGGGAGACGTCCCTATACGAATACAGAGTCCATGGATGGTTTCTAGGATTAGTTATGATTGCATTATTTTTAGCCTATCGCCTTTTCCGATGTTACCATCCTAGAAGGCAACTGTTCTGTATGTAAAGGAATCCACACAAAATTGGTAATAAAGAAACACAATAAGTCCATAAAAATATATTATAAAACCTATTAGCCTACTAGGTATACATTATTTTTACTAAAACTTATTAGTCTAGGTATTTTAGTAGATTTTTATGTACAATACCTTATGTGTAAGTAGGTAACATCATTAGGAAGTGTTTTTTTTATGTTTAATGAGCGAAAAAAACGGCCCCGACGCGTTTTGGCAAATACAAAACAATTACAAAATAATGTAATGTAATTTTTTAAGTCTATGAACGTTGTCGGTATTTGAGCCTAAGTTAATATGTAAGCCTTTCAAATGCATTATAGCATTTGTTCATTCGCAGAATGCGTTGTGATCGATTTATTGAGAAAATCACAGCGCGGATCTATAATACTGAATGTACGAGTAGGTACATTTTATATTCGAAATTATAAATAGCTACTTATTGCAGTTTATTTGATTAAAAATATACATTTGAATGGGCTCTACTGAAAGAAACACGATAGCTCAAACCATTTCTTATATTCCAAATAGCTTGCTAGTTTTTACATATTTTCATTGAAGCCATTTTTTTTAGTATAGATCTGTTAAATTTGTATTAATTAATTTTTAACAATACCTAATGACTGTACTGACAGTTTTCCAAAATATGGACTACGTATGGCAATATCTTCACTACCTGGCACTGCTTAAATCAAACTTTGCATTCCAATAAGTAAACATTATGTAACTGATAATAATTCACTACAAAGGTGAAATTCGACTGCACGACTGGCCACTGTGAAATATGGAATCGACAAGAAAACAGGCGTTCGTTGGACACAATTTATTGAACTGACTATGAATATCTGTACTATGACTACAATGATAGGGTAGACTTCACCGTTTATAGAAAATAAATACGAGTAGATTTAAGGTGACCTCCCCGGGATGTTTTTTTTTTGAATAGCCACTAGTCAACAGGAAAATAGTCACCACGCAAATGCTCGTTTTATATTTGCTACAACATATATTTTTCTCCTTTCGTAAGCGTTTTTTTTCAACCTTATACTTTCAATACTTTCAACCTAACAATTACCAATTCCTGAACCTTACCATAATAATTTCATCTACTTAATTATTTAGTTTCATCTAGAATTTTGTTTTAGGTTACTTTGAAAGTAAGCGTCTTTGGCAATCTCTAAAAGTTTTTTACTGTTATTGTCGCCGGTCTCGCGTACCATTGATAACAGGTGGCTCTTGGAATCAGTCAGCAACGTGTAAGGATGGTCGAACTCTGCGACGGCACCGCCATCCATGACGAGGACGCGGTCCGAGTCCATAATGGTATTAAGCCGGTGAGCGATCGTCAGCACCGTGCACGACGCGAACTCGCGGCGAATAGTCTGCTGAATGAAGTTATCCGTCCTGTGGAAAACATGACAAATTAGGACGCCATTTATTATTATCATCCTAATCCAGAAGAACTTAAACGCACTTACAACGAAACCTCAAGTTTTGTACTACGGGCACTTATTTGTACAAAAGGCAGCTAAATAAAAAATAAAAAAAATACTTATGTATCAAATGATGTGAGAATGATGTGCTGAATATTAATTTAGTGGTACTAGATAAACAACAGTTAATATAATTACTTACTGGGGATCCACGTTGGCAGTTGCTTCATCCATAATCAATATCTTGTTTGATCGAAGAACAGCCCGAGCCAAACACATCAATTGTCTTTGACCCACTGAAAAGTTGGAACCTCCTTCAGTTACTTTAAAATCCAAAGAATGGACGGCTGATTTCATGTCAACCTGCAAAATAAATTACAATTTCAAATAACTTACATAAACTAAGCTTTCATTATGCTTTTCAATTTCATTGTAACTAACCTGTTCAAGAGCCCTCCATAAGTCGTCATCACTGTAAATGTTGAAAGGATCTAGGTTATACCTGATTGTCGCAGAGAATAAGACTGGCTCTTGTGGAATTATTGAAATTTTTGATCGCAGTTCCTATAAACACATCATTTATTTAGTTATTAGAACTGAATTTAGAAATTTACTCGATGTTGATGGTGTAATTTTTTTAAAGATTCATTAGTTATTACTTTTTCGAAAGAATTAGACATGTACAACATCTCGTAGGTACGAGTTTTTTTTGGGACAAAGGACTAGGACGTCACAATTGCGGCTGTATGGATAGCTACTTTTGTCATAATAGTCAATAAAAAAGTAATGTCACCGCTGATCATACACTTGGCATACATCATACGAACGGCATCATCATTTTTTGGTGGGAACTAGAGAAATAAGATTGAATTTTTGTTTGATTACTATAAAAAATATATAGTGTTTTTTTTAACACGTGGTTAACTGGAGGTTTAACTTCGTTAACTTCGGTGGTTTAATGACTTCGTGGTTTAATAGTGATAGTTTATTAAAGTTCAAGGTGTCCTGTTTGTGCGTAATGAATCAAATAAGACTGCGTATTTCGAGTCCGGGGTCCCACTGTTCTCAGTAAACCTACTATCACTTTACTGAACGTCTCCTGACTGAGTTTGACGGGACTGGACATAGGCAGGATACGTTTTAGACTTTGAAATTATTTATTACGAAGGAAATTTGACACTCGCAGAATGTGCTCACTGCACCATTGCCATATATGAAAAAATAAACAAATTCACTGTCACCTGTCATCGAGCTAAACGTTCGCAAATCGCAAGTTCTGTTTTTGATTTGTAAAATGTTTTGTTTTTCTTTGCGAAATTAGACATCTATTTTTTCTTTTTTTTCTTTTTGGGGGCGAACGGATCTATTTATGCAGCCGTTACCATGACGTCACGTTACTTTTTACTTTTAATAAATGAAGACTAAAACGTTATAATTGCGATTAACATCTTTTTAACACTTCCACTCTGTGGTTCAATCTAAACTATTCAAAACAATTGTTTTGAGTAGTTTATATTGGTCTACTCTATATAAGGTGGGTGGACCATGGAAGGCCATGCTCTTTGTAAGGCCGATTATTGAAAAGTCGTAGTTATTGCCATGCGATGACAAATTCCTTCTACTCACACTAACACCCATCGAACTCAAGAACACAGACGCGGCGGCGAGTCGCTCGCGCCGCTATTTTGTCAGTGCGGTCCCTCGCTTTGTTGACTTCGATCGTCGACGTTAAAATTATAATACGCGCTTACAACAAAACGTAAGTTTTCAAGTAAATAAATTATTATTTTCTTTAAATTTTTTACGCTGAATTGATATATAAGGATTTGCTATGGAACTAAAGAAAAAAAAAATTACTTTATTTCCATTTTAGTTAAAATATCGGTAGTGTTCCTAGGAAAGCCAATGGTTCCTTGTAAGGCCGATCAAAAAATTGACAATTGGCCTTGATAGGGCACAAGGGCCTTACTAGGAACATCTAGGAATCAAGAAAATATTAATACCTAGTTTTTAGTTGTAAATACGTATGAGGAAAGATAAAACAATGTATAAGTTCGTAATATTATTACTTATAATCATGCTTTAAATATTTTTATTTTAAAACTTCATGAGTAGGTATTTACACTTACTTATTAAAAATAAAATTATGACTAAGTTTTCGTTCTTTACATAAGCATGTTAAGAACAAAATACAATTTAATATCAATATTTGTCATTGCTTTACTGCTTTAATTTAAATATAGATATTGCTTGTAGTCACACTTCTGTATAGGGCCTGATGTAATAGCTACCACTAGTTTCACTTTTTTGCGGCTTTCTTTTGGAAATCTCGTAATTAGTATTTGTTAGTCATTGAACAGATGGTTAAATTTAAGTGTAGGTATAATTCCAGGTTTCAAGAATGCCAGGACCAAAACCTAGAAAAAGAGGAAGTAGGTACATGGGATGAAGAGAGTTTAAGGTGTGCCATGGAAGCGGTACAAACAAATCAACTTAATACGAATACTGCAGCGTTGAAATTCAATATTCCGTGACGAACCCTTAGAAACCATTTACTAACCGGTAAAACTACTAAGATTATTGGAAAGACTACTGTTCACACAAAACAGTTAGAAGAAGACTTAGCTCAGCGAATTAAACGTTTTGCCAAACTGGGTATACCACTTACCCCAAAATTTATCCGGAAGCAAGCCTTTTTATTTTGTGAGAGGTTTAAAATCAAGCACTCTTTCAATCTGTCTACAAGAATAGCTGGACGTAAATGGCTCAAAATGTTTCTTAGTAGAAACCCATCAATTACGGAAAGAAAACGCCGATTAATGAACCCAGCTAGGGCACAAAAAATGAATAAGCCCATCGTGAAACACCATTTTGAAGAAGTAAAGAAACTCTATCAAGAGCTGGACATTATTGCACATCCAGAACGATTATATAATATGGATGAGAAGGGGTGTCGCATCACGGTCCACAAACAAAATGTAGTTTTGGCTGAGAAGGGAAACACCAGAGTTCATGTTGTTGCGCCGGAGCACGCTGAGAACGTCACCATCACGATGTGCGTCAATGCTGTGGGTTGTGCTGTACCGCCCATGAATATTTTTAAGATCATACGATACAGATCAGAATTAGGAGAAAACTTGCCAGCTGGAACAAAAGTACGAATGGCACCCAAAGGCAGCATGACCAGTAGCTTGTTCGTAGAGTTCATTCAACATTTAGCGCAACATAAAGCACCCGGTAAGTGTCTGCTTATCTTTGACGGCGCAAAGTGTCATTTATCTTATGAGGCTCTGGACGAAGCAGATAAAAATAATATAGTGCTATACTGCTTACCTTCAAATACCACCCACGAACTCCAACCTCTAGATAAATCTGTGAATAAGCCTTTCGAACATCATTGGGATGAAGAGGTGTTGAACTACCTGTGCAATTCTCTTAAGAGAAGTTTAAACAAAGTTACATTCAACCACATTTTCTCGCGAACCTGGCCAAAGTGTATGACTCAAGCAAATATAATGAACGGGTTCAGAGCTACTGGCTTATACCCTCTCGATCATGATGTGATTCCAGAAGATGCTTATGCTCCTTCAATTGTAACAGAAAGACCTTTGCCGGAAACATTACAAGACAAGACCACATCACAGCCTTTTATATCTATTCAAGTCTCGCCCCCTGCACCTCAATTTAATGAAGTGTCAGAATTGTCGTCTCTGTCTCTGATAGATGAAAGGTCAGCTCGTGTTTCTCACTTTTCAATTTTTCCGGTAACTTCTCAAGAGAAGATCGTATCATCATCGCCATCATCTTTTCACGACTTGATCCATGGGGGTCAATATGAAGTATCAGAATTTTCACCTGGTATAGAAAAAAGAAAACCAACTCTTGTTCCTTACAGTTCTTCAACTGATGCTTCAGATATGGAAATAGACAATACGATCAATGATCAGCGTGGCAATATACTGCTAAGTTCAGTAGACCGGCTCAACGACGCAAATACAAATCATGACCCTCAACTATTTCTGTACGATAATCCTGTTCCAAGTACATCCGGACTACAAAAAAATATCGTTGATTCTAGCTCTGACTCTGATCTTGATTTGAATCTCAGTGAATCATTTATCAAAAATAACTACATTAGTAAACTTCACACTTCCGATTTTTACATTTTTTCGTCAGATGATGAATATCCCGAACAGAAAGGAGAAATAACTCCAGAAAAACAATTAAGCAGACCTAAAACAAAAGCTCAACAAAAGAGTCACGAGATAAGTTCCACTAGATCTTCGAATGATGACGAACCATTGATTAACTTAATTCAGGATAAAGAAACATCGTTTTATACCTTTTTGCCTACTCCAAATTACGCTAAGATAAAGTCTACACGTCCACGGCAAAAAGCTATAAATTATAAAGGACAAAGAATAGTTAAGGATTTATTTAAAACTGAAGAAAAAAAGGAAGATTTGAATCAAAAAAGGAGTAAGAAAAAAGGAAAGTCCACAAGTAAGCGAGAACAAGAAAAGAAAGACATCCATAGTAAAAATGATTCTAAAAAAGTACTGAAAAGAAAAACACAACAAAAACAAAACAATAAAAACAGCAAAAGGCCGAGAAGAAAGACGAAGAAAAGTAAAGAAGGCGAAGAAAAGAAATGGTACTGTTACGCATGTTGCGAGTGTAGAATGGAAAACATGAGGAAATGTAGCGAATGTCAAAAGTGGTATCACGAGGAGTGTATGGGTCTCACTAAAAATGACCTACAATTTTTGTGTCCAGATTGTGATTAAAGTACTAAAATTATTGTCCTCCTTAGTTTATAAGTTTGTTTCATAACTGAAGTTATTATTTTGTTCTATTTTCGTTTTTTAAACCATACTTGGGAAAAGTATAGGAATCGTTAGTTTTAACGTTATAAACATTCCTGATTACAATACTGACTAACTGCCATTATAAAGGTTGTGATTAGAGTACGTAGTCTGTAGTATCTAATTGTTTTGTTGATTAAAAAGAAACTTTTCATAGATAATATTTTATATTGTTTGGCCTTATTTGGAACATTTTGGCCTTACAAGGAACGGACCCATAAGAAGGCCATTTTGGTCGGTTATAATTTTTTTTTATTTCATTATAAAGGTTATTGGCAACTTATTTGATATCGATATAATACTCATTAAAATTATTTTTAAAACGTTTTCACAAATACATTCTTAGTTTTACGATAGTGTTCAAGTGATGTTCGTTGAGTATTTTTTATGTGAGTTTAATATGGTAAGTATTTAATGTTTCATTTTAATGAAAGACCTTTTTATGTAGTTTAAGTATAAGCAGAAATTTTGATTGTCACAACGTTAGTTTTAAGTTAGACGATTGATTTATTGTATCGGCCTTGTATGGAGCCTTGTTCCTTGCAAGGCCGTTTGGAAGAGTTTAATAAAACTTAAATTTAATAAATAACCATTACCTCTGCAATAAAAAAAAATGTATTATAAGTTACATAATAAAACAATGTGTCACTTAATAATTTGTTTGTTTAATTTATCCAGTAAATAAAGGAATAATAACTGTTTAATCGTTAGAGTGGCCTTCCATGGTCCACCCACCTTACAAATACACAAAAATCCGGGTGGTAGATAAATTACACCATCCTTATTTAGTTTCTAAATTAATCTAGTCTAAATATAAAATTAAGATTTAATTTAGAAATAATAAAAGTTTTATATTTTGGTTGATATTTACCTGTCTGGCGACTAAGGAAGTATCAACACCATCTATCAACATTACTCCATCTATGTAGGCAAACCTGAACATGGCTGATATCAATGACGATTTCCCAGCGCCAGTCCTACCGACAATGCCCACCTGTAAATAACAATTTACATGAAATACTACTGCTTTAAAAAACTATGATAATGGCAACATTAATATCAAAAGATGCCTAATAAATTTATCAATTACCTTCCAACCACTTTGAATTGATATGTTTAAGTTCTTTAACACTGGTGCTTCATCAGGCGCATAACGTAAAGATACATTTTGGAACAGAATATTCCCCTGTGAAGGCCATGCAGGTGGTATAGAAATTTCTAAAACAAAACAGAAAGCTTTAAGCAAAACATTATAACACAAGTACGCGCCCTACATAAGTCACAATAAAATAACCTTTCATAGTTTTTAAGCAATACATTTTCACATGGCTAACACAAAAAATGTGTTATTTATTTATCTTTTTTGACATGTTTGCAGTGCCGGCTTTAGGGGTGTACGACCCGTGCGGCCACATAGGACGCCGCTGGTCGGTGGCCCGCAGGGCGCTTTGAATTGGAGGCGCTCTACACTGCAGACGGGCCCAAACACAAGGAGTATCTTGTACAGAGCGTCGAAACTGCTAACACCGGCACTGCATGTTAGAAACCCATCCCTCGATACTAAAAAGATTTTATTGAAGAAATAGAGAACTCCAGCTCAGCCTTGATTCTCGAATTGTAAAGGGAATATACAAACAATTTTAATAGATAATAATTATAAACTTGTAACAAAAGTTTAGATGTTTCTAGAAGACACACTCAAATCCAGAGCGTATATGTTATTATTACATTAATAAATCATTAAATTATAATGTTAAAGCCTTTTTATCTGTAAATATTCTTAGATTCGTTTTTTTCCTAGTTATCAGCCAAATGCTATCTGTAAATAGTATGAATGAAAAGTAAGGAAGTCTCCTGTGAAAAGTAATGAAAACCCCTGTGAAGTAAGCAGGTGCAGTATCGATACTTTCCTTAACTGCCGTCGAAATGGTTGATATTGATGAACAAAATTACAGATTTTAAGATAAACAAAAAGAATCCAAGCTGAAAGTGATCAACAGTAGAGTAATTGACTCACGTCCTTCAAACAAGTTAGGCTCGGTGTCTATGCGCGTGTACTCTAGCACGCGCTCCACGCTGGTGAGCTGCGCGATAAACTCGACCAGCATGCGCGCGCCGTGCTGCAGCATCACCGTCAGCGTGTTGCTCTGGGTCACTGCCAGCCCCACGCTACCCACCGCAATTACATCAGCTGCAACATGATTTTAGTTTCAATTTGAGTTAAATTTAATTGGGTCACTTACCACTGTAATTACTGCTTCAATCCAATGTAATATTATCCCTGAATACGCAATGGATGGACACATATTTGGAATAACTCCCTCTTTATTTTAGCCAGCAAAATTTTTAATAGTACTAAATTTTACAAAGTCAAAACTAATAAAACTACAAGCCAGTAACTGTATTATAATAACTCCATCAGTATAATAATGCTGGTTATTATAATATATAATAGAGCTTGTATTTATTTAAATACAAGCTGCTCATTTGACCACCAGTAATCACTAAATGAGCAGTAAATTGTGATCAATAAAACGACCTATTTTTGAATAACTGAAGAAAATAATTCGAAATTATTAAGAATGTATGTCAACACCAAGTCGAGAGAGTCTCCTATTTCCATATTGTCATCAGAGAACCTAAACCGAACCCGCCATTAAATTTGCTACCATCGATTTTCTGCTCATTCAATACTTTTTTCTATTGCTCACTTAATTATTTCTCTTATTATAGAAGATTTTTGCGATTTCATTCTTAGAGACGATTTTGGTTGTATAAGCAAAGTACGCGGCGCATCGGTGTCAACGTTTCCATTCTGGACTGATGTTGACACGGATGTTGATCGCGACAGTATCCACTGCTCGTCTGCCAACTTCTTTCTATTTAAATAGATTAGTTAACTGGAAATGGAAAGGATGTAATGGAAAGTCACTAAACCGGAAAAGGGGAAGTTGAAATTGGTGCCCGCTATCTGTTTCTCTTTATGTCCATCCTAAAGATTTATGCGATGTATATGATAAAAATCAAAACCACTTTACCAGTCTTGAAAATATTGCGGGTTTTGTAAGACTAGGCGAACTAATTTTATAGGTTACAGGTTAAAAAGGTTTTATAGGTTTTAACTAATTCTATAACTAGTTTCTTCGGTGAAAATTATCATTCAGGGTGAAGTTTCAGGCACGTAAAGGGAGAGACCCAACGAGTTTACATTTATTATATAGTATTTAAAAATTAAATATTCGGTAACTTCAGAGTAACTGATTTCTGCATGAAAGTGATATTCATCTCGATATTCAAAACGAAAACATTAAAATGTTTACGGAGATTATGTACTTGAAGGAATTAAAACTGTGTCCTTGAAAAACAGTTTATTTTGACTTATCAACTTATTCCCGCTTATCAAGTTATCGATATTATACGATCTCCTTATTACATTTATAGCCTATTTATTTACACTTCTCAAGTTCATATCCATTGGGATACGAAGTGTGTAGCGTTTGAAACGAATGAATTTGATTATTTTGAATTTGAACCAGTGGATGTCCTTAAATAAATAAATAAATATGAGTTCGTTTTCTTCTCTAGTTTTCCAATAAGCCATAAAACAATTTCAACCATAATCAACCTATTGTGTAACCAACAATAAAAATTAACAACATAATTCATTACGTACACAAGTCAAGATAAAGGAAGACAAATATGATGGTAGTGAGGTAAATAAGACATAATGTATCCAAATAAAAGCCAAACATGGCGCCTCCTCCCAAGTAGCCATTCCAAGCAGCAGTATGGAGATCCTGAAACACATTTTTTAAATTTAATATACAAATAGTAATAAAGCAATCAGAAACCGTAACCAGCCCTTTTATCGTCCTCTGCTGGACATAGGCGTCTTCATGCAACTTGTCCTGTGCTTCAGGGATGTGTTGTCTCAAAACGCCACGCTGGCGAAGCGGGTTGGCGAGTCCACTCTTTAGAGGTGATGTAGTTTCTCAACGCCTGTGATGTGTCACTAGTGTCGCGTTTTACGACACCTCGCGGCAAGAGATGCGGTGGTGTTATTTTAAAGCCGGCCAATAGCACGCGGCGCAAAGCAACAGCACTACACAGTATACTACAGTTACATAAAAAATATAGGGGTAGAAACCATGGATTCCATACATAATTCTGATTCCATGTCATGAAAATATTACGAATCTTTTTTTACGAAAATTCACGAATAAAGTTTTACCAAAAGTTTCATAGAAAAATTTGTTAAATTCACAGCCAAAAAGTTCTTAACATTTTTATGTCAATTAACTCACAATCATGAGCAGACTTCATGATTTCAGGACTCGGGAAATGTTCGAACACATCCTGTATATCTTTATATATTGGTCTAACCGTCTGTTTTTTTGCGTTAGTTTTGAAAACGACTGGTCCGATATTGTTAGTGTTTTCACCATTATTCTACACAATGGTGAAAACTGCAACACTGCAATATTGCAAAATTTTTTATTTCAGAAAATGTTAGGGAATTTTTGATTTAAATAATTTCACCTGCTGCGTGTTGTCCGTATGATCTGGTGGTTGACCGGTAGAAAATGTCTTATAACATTTGAATACGGCGTTTAAATAAATTATTTATTTAAATAAAAAATGTTATAGGTACTGAATAAGCAAGATGAATAAGTACTGAATAAACAAGATGAACAAGTACCTGATTCTTGTCAAAGTTCTCGACGAGTCTAGTCTGTGCTCCTGAAGATCTAATTGTTGCTATACCACTAAGAGATGAGGTAACCATGCCAAATACAGGACTTTTAGCTGGAAAATAAAATAATGCGGTATAACTGCTAACTCGTATAGTAGAGCCGCGCGAAGGAAAACGATGGCACTTAGCACTCTAGAATTTGATAGATCGATAGTGTAGGTACCCACATTTACCTCAGAATAATAATTTCCCCTCTTAATAATAATTGGGTCTGTCAGTCGATTGTCTAACAATCGCATAGAAGTTCGTTTTGACTAGTAAAGCGTGGCTTAAGCCAATACGACCGTTAATTTGCGGATCATACAAAATACTACCATTTCCACTCATTAGTAAAAAGATGAGAGTAAAACACAAGCGCAAAATCATCGTAACCGATTTTATTAATAGTGGACTGAACGGTTAAACTTTATAGGATAAACTATACTAGTTTAAAATCAAATCTGTGGGAATACAAAGATCTCGCCAAGTTAATTTTGTATATCTTGTGCCACCGTCTTTTAGAAACAAAGTTTTTTTCTTCTACTCATTCATTCCTTATATGACAAAATAGCGCAATTACCGCACTGTGCCAATGTCAAGTTTTCTTCGTAATTAGTTCGTCAATGTCCAGTTCCGTCGAAATAAGTTAGAAGTCACTCAGTAAAGTGATGGTAGGTTTACTGAGGACAAGAGTTGACCTACTTGGAAGCACACGAAAAACGCAGTCTTATATTTTTATAATAATAATAATTATAATATCCAATAAAATATCGACTTTACATCTCGAATTCCCTCCAAAAACTCCTAGGGCCATTGAAAGGTCATATTTAGCAAGTCGCTGATAAATAACAAAGTGGCAGATATGAAACTTTATTATTCCTTACAATATTGAGTATACTTCATGTATTTCAACTTCATCAAAGTTGATCAAAGTTGAAACAGTGGGGATTTCCAAAAAACTTCTAGAAACACATTACATAAAAACTAAGTTTATAAACAAAATCCTAACATCAAAATAGATTTATATTTTTACATTCTAAATATTTAATTTTTAAGTTCAAAAGTTTTACATTCTTCGCATGGAGTGCAACCGAGACGATGTAATATGATTGGATCTGTCTGGGCAAACAAACCTACGGAAACCTTCCATGCTCCCTGAAGATATTCGATTAATCTACTTAATTAGTGAATTAGGGGCTATTGAATTTTACTTACTTGTACCCTCTAAACGCTTAACAGCTTGAGCTGTTTTCAAGTATACTTTGACAAATAAGAAGAACACAGTCATCAATACAAGTGAGGGCAAAAGTGTCCAGTACAGGGCAATTGCGTTCAGTATCAATATACTGGCAAGTGTGCTGTAAATTTGGAAAACGTCTAGCAGAGTCCTTGGTAATATTTCGTCCAGAGCACCCATGTCCTTTGTGAATCGATTCAGAATACGACCTGAAAATTTTAGCTTATTATAAAACAGTTTCATGAAACTCTACTAGTAACTTATGTGATACGCAAGAAGATGTTGATGCCAAAATAAGTGCTTTAACTTTAAATAGGTACGACACATCTGATCGATGCGTCTTAGTCAGCGGCCGATTATTATCGGTCAGGATTACGTAAGATTATCGAAGATTCGTAACTACGCGCGAAATGTACTCGTATTTTGTAAGAAATTGAAATGTAATGAAATGAAGTTTGAAATGTTACATTTTGTTTCAAGCAATTTAACCGAATTTTACACAAGCAATCCTAAGATTCAGACTTGCGATTCAGAAGTATTCTTATTTTAGGATTTAGTATACGTAATCATCTGGTCTCTGGTCGCATGTTTGATATGGTAAGTCCTGTGCTGTATACCTGAGGAGCTGGTGTCGAAGAAACGCATGATGCCTCGCAACATAGTGGAAAACATGTTTTTGTGTAGGTTTCGCGATGCGGACACGCACATCTCCGCGAACGGAAACACGCGTAGTTTTGTCAGAAGAATGCATGCAACCACTATGCACCCGTGAATTATCAGGTACTGACCGGTCGTGAACTGACCCACTTGTACACCCAATCCGGACTCTAAAGAAGGAAAAACAATCATTACCCACTCTGCTGTTTAAAAGCACATACGAGTAAGGTGATTCCATGAAGATTAACGAACGCGGTGGTGCAAATTTCAAAAGTATACCAACGCACCAATTCGATCGCCCAATATCAAAACCCAGTATGCATCAAATTCAGAAAAAAATATGTTTTGACAGAAAACTTGTTTCTGTTGAAGTTTTGTCGAAACTATGCACAGACATATTAATCTTTCATATTTGTGGAGATATGAATGCCTCGAAATTTAGTAAGTGCACCACATGGAACTCATAAATCACTAATAAACCTATAAAATATATATTGTACTCGTAACTATAATATTTGAAGCATGATACATATATATGGTCCTATATATATCTTGTATGGTCTGTAATTACAATCATATGTTAAATTTCTGTTTTAACTAGCCGGTTTAAATGTTTTTAGATTCTAGTGTGAAATTTAAACAAAAATGCTTACTAGGTTCTGATACGTGACAGCCGAATTAAGCACCGTACTTATGTTGGTATAGAATAGCGATTGCAGTTAACATTGCAGCTAAAATCATATCAATTTATATCATTTTGCTAGTATCTTAAAATATTCTAGTATATTAATTGCTAGTATATTAAAATAAAGTATATTAAATGTTGGGGCTTTGCTCTGTTCTCCTGGGCTCTGAGTTGTAACGACACTGTGGTACCTACCACATTTATGTAACGACCTACTTTCTGTAAAAAATTAAAAGGACAAGAAGTAGGTACCTATCTGAGATAAAGATCTACGTAATTATACTAGATATTTTTCAATACATTGAAATCTTATAACGTGTAATAATTATAATTAGTCTTAATACATTGAAATAAATAACAAACGGTATATTTTTATCTAACAATATACCTATTGTAAAACACCGATCAGACACTAAACACTGATCAGTTAAATCATACCCCTTTTAAATATATTATGATATACCTATCATAATTTATTTAAAATGGGTATGATCTAACTGATCATATCATAATATATTTAAAAGGGGTATGATTTAACTGATCAGTGTTTTACTCGACGCTGTTTAAATGCGTTTGATCAATCATGTATTCGTTCGGTACAATGATTAAATTGTATGCAGGTTATATTTTTCAATAATCAACCCATTTTATTTAGCTGTTTAATTAAATCTATAAGGTGCGCATAAAATTATGTTAATAGAATAATTTTAATATTGGTAGAATATTATTAATGCGTTCGTCGTTTGGTAGCCACCAGTGAAACTTTAAAGAAAAGAAGGTCAAACGTCAATTATCTGAGTCGGTTAAATATTTATTATGCTGATTTATAACACTTATCAAAGAAATTAATTAATCGGAAATTAATTTCAAAGTTCATAATGTATGAACTGAACATTGAAATACGAGTAGACCTCTTTTTCTTCAATATTGCCTGTGGGAAAACTACGCCTTTGTGGCTTAATTGTGTGATATGTTTTCTAAGCGTTATAACTATGCACAATTAGCTACAAAATATGCGTAATCATTGCAAACTTTTCAGATTTATGATCTGTTCATTAATTAAAAATTTATTCATCTAATCGTTCAAACACAACTGTATGTCTTCCCCAAATAAAGAATTAATCACCGCTTAAATATTACAGCTGAAGATTCAATGTACTTACTCGTAAATTCTGTTCAGCACACAAATGGATAATCTGATCGACAATCTGACGGACAATCTGACTTATTGTTTGCTGATTGTATTTATATGTTTTATTTTCTTTTAATTTTTCTCATCCATTTGTATATTTATATGTTCAATTTGTAGTGTTGTAAGATCTAACGTACGTGTATGTGCTCATGTGTGAGTGTGTTGCCCACAGATATGTAAATGTGGCGCATTTTGATTTAAGGAGCTGTGCTGAAAACTAGCGCTGGTTCAGTGTGCGGATTGTATTCGCTGACGCACAGTTCCATTGCCAGCAAATTAGATATAAGTGACTAAACATAAATGTTTATTGAATCGTTATTGGCAATAAAGAGCGTTTTTATTTTATTTTTTATCCTTATTAAGACCTCCAAATAAGAACGTTTAGGTGGCCCTAGACGTATTATACTGAATACCTATATTATTAAATGGCGCCATGCACTCAAACTAATTTCAATACACGATCAAAAACATTGCGCAATCCGTAAAATTGCGCAACATAATTGATCGCCTAGGGGCCTCTTACACATTTCTGTAGAGGGCACCAAACATCTCATAGTTGTGCAATCAACAAGTATTCAACTATTCAAGAACTATTCACAACAACAACAACACTAGTAACTAGTAACAACTGTTCAGTTCGATGGCATCAAGCAACCGATGGTATTTATTTTAAGGTCTGTAAACATTTAAATAAACAAATATTAAAAATGTGACTTAAGGCTGAACCTTAATTTGTTTTAGTCACATTATTGTAAAGTGATGTGGTCTCCATTTAATTTATTAATAACAATTTTCATTTAGGACCATATAACCCTGGCATATATTTTAAAATATACTTTAACATTCATATTTTATCCAGAGGCTGAATAAAATATTAAAATGATTTAGGTTATCTATTGTACGTATTTCTCATTATTGCGTGATAAATAATCTAATCACACATATTTGCTTAAATATTTGTAATATAAAGTACTTACCCATATCAGCTCCACCTAATTCTGCTTCATACGACGCCATTTGATTTGACCTTCAACAAGAAGGACGATGTTAACTTATTTATTAAATTTATCATTGATAAAAACATCTTAGTAGGTATTCAAAATAACAATTTCACAAAATCATAATAAGTCTTCAAACTTTATCGGTAAAGCCTACACTTTAGAATAACTTGGAACATTTTGAATATTTGGAACATTTTATAATTTTAACCCATATGCTGAATAAATCGCAATAGAGAATCGCTATTGAGCTAGAAAATGGTCACTCACCAATAACTGACCCAGTAATCGACGGCAGCCGCGGAGGCGGCGGCTAACAGTATAGAGAATACCACGAATGAAATAAAACAAACATTCCCTCCTGCACGGAAGTATGCGCCCAACACCTCCCACCGCAGGTTCCCGGACTCTCTCTCCTCAGCCACTATCTTCTGCTCCTCAAACTGCTGCAACTCCTCGCCGTCGCTCGTAGTAGACAAACTGCGCAACAACCTCGGTTTATCTTTCATCTCAACGCTCTAGAACAAAAATGAATTATGAAAATCTCCCACCTTGATTCACCATCTGACATAAAACAGCGTCATCTACACATCTCTTATAAAACCGATTGAGATTTTTAATCGTCACTTTATATTTAGAGAAACAAGTTACGATGCTAGTAAAGTTTTGAGGGGATATAGTTTACATTTTCAAAAATTTTGTGAGACAATACTACATAGTGAGTAGCCATTGTATATTATTATTGTAAGTATCTACTTTTTTATTTATTTTTAAGGAAATTAGTAGACATGCCATTTAGAATCTCATTTAAGTAATTATAAAAGGCCATAATATATAAAAAAAAAAAATGCAGCATATACGAGTATGTTTTGTATTTACGTAAAACTTACGCCTTCTGATTTCAAGCTGTCGGAGTCCTTATCTTTGCCCTCTTGTATCGACGAAAGCATCATGGCGAAGTCTTTGCCTGAACTTGCGAGCTCGTCAAATGTCCCCATGTTCTCCACCATACCCTGTTTATATTTATTAATGGAATTTAAAGTGTAAATAATTATGTAATCACTATAAAATGAATATTTTAAGTATGTACTTGATAAGATTTTTTCGCATAATCTACCTATATAAACTCATCAGACACTTTGTCTGCCCCATCACAGATATTATATTGTCACAATATCTCTTTCGCGTGGATACTGTCCTTTGGGGAGTCGGTTTCTACACAGTGAGACATAAATAATAATAACGAAGTGGAAGCTATTCTAATTATCGCTTTGTGTCTCGTCGCGATCCACCCCAGATTTGTGGCCCCCTGTGGAGCCACGCAAGGTGAGGCAATTCAGGACCCTCTAGGGACTTCAGTGGCAAGGAACCTGGAGAGGTATCAAGACCCCCATGAGAGTCTGATATTTTTGAAGTCTGCCCAAGTGTCCACACAGTACAGGCCTTGATTGTAAAAGGCACCGAGTTCAGGACCCGAGACCATGGGCGTAGCCACGGTGGAGCAGGGGGACACGCTTGCCCCTCTGGCATAGAGAAGAATAAGTAGCAGATCTGCATTACACACTCTATTTATAATTCCTAAATCCTGTCTACGCCCGAGACGGTCAGAGAAAAGTCCACGTCATCCCTTAAATGAGGGATCATCGGTAAAGGAGAGTACTCGAAAGACACAGTACAATATGCAGTAGGTACATAAATATCTAATAATATGTTTTAACATAGCTGTTTTAATTATCAGTTTTCCACATACGAGTTCAACTGTTTACAGTCTCATGTGCCACTTTGACCGGATCAAGTATATAATTCTATCAAACGTGGTACCTCGTTCAGTACAACGATGTAGTCGGCGGCCTTGAGGAAGTGGACCTGGTGTGTGACGAGCACGCGCGTGCGTCCGCGCAGGTAACCATTGATGCAGCCCTCAAACAGCTGCCGCCCCACGTTCGCGTCCACCGCCGACAGCGGGTCGTCCAGCAGGTAGATGTCCGCCTGCAGGTAACTCGTTACTTGTTATCTATCTCTGCACCAGTATTTTTTCATTTATTTATTCACCTCATAGGCAACAACACCCATAGAATATACAAAACAAAAAAACAAAGGGCATGTGACCTAAGTGGCATACCTACTTTCCGTCATTTTGAAAAAATCTCTACTTTGAAGCCACCAACCAAATCTAACTAAATCGATAGAAGACATCAAAGCAAACAGAAAATGTCCTTACTCGTAGGTAAAAACTCACACAGCGTCGTTGAACTGAGATAATCAAGATCAAAATTATAACTTTGATATGAATTATTTCGTTTTCTAATCGTTTTAGAAGTTTTGATCTCAGAACATTTTTTTGTTTATTTTGATGTCTTCTATCGATTTATTATATCCAATTTAGACATAAGAAAATATTTCGTCATCAGCACATACATATTCATTATATCACTTTGATTTACTCGGTTTAAAGAAGTTTCGTATTTTTCGAAATATCTCGTTCCAAAATATTTTATGAGTCCCAAATCGGATGTGATAGATCAACAAAAGACATTAAATTCTGAAACGTCTAGAGACCGAGATAATATTAAAAGTTATAATTTTGATCTTGATTATCTCAGTTCCTAGTCGTTTTAGGAGATTACACCTAAAGACATGTTTTGTTTGTTTTCACGTCTTCTATCGACTTATTAAAGTTTGGTTGGTGGTCACAAAATCGTTAATTTTTCAAAATGGCGGAAAGTAGGTGTGCCAGACTCCATGCAAAAATGTCCCAACCCTTTAAAAACTAAATATTATTTTGATTTTAAAGATACAGTCTAATACAAATGTGCTTTCTGAATGTTTTGCTAGAATTTTCTAAAATAACCTCAGTTTTAATAATCTTTTTCTATTCCTTCTTATCCTTGTCCCACCCCATTTTCCCAACCCTTTCTTCAAATCCAATCTCTAAATCTCCAAATGTAGGTAGCGCATCCGAGGGCGTGTCAACGTTTGCTTTTCTGGACTGATGTTGGCATGTAACGCGGATGTTCATGGACGATAGTAAATGTTCGCTTACCACCAAAAGGACTGTATGCTCATCTGCCGCCTTTTTTCTATAAAAAAAAATTACTAAATATTTAGCCTTATATATATACTAAATTATATTACATATTGATTAAAGTTGAGTAGTCCGAAAGTCTTAAAGTTTCTGCACAAGCTTTAGGAAAACAAGCTTTTAAGAGCAATTCTGAGAAAAATGAAATCCATGTATTTTCGTGCTGCGATAGCGCAATATTGCCGATAACAAACAAGAATTCAATCACCTCTCTGTAGACCGCTCGGGCTAAATTGATTCTGGCGCGCTGGCCGCCCGAGAGCGACACGCCGCGCTCGCCCACCAATGTCTGGTCGCCGTATGGGAACTGTTTGAAATCTTTCTCCAGAGCACACACACGGCACACCTGCAGGATGAACAATGTTGGATAATGTTGTTAAAACGCGTTCCGCTAGTGCTATTGCACATTAACCTTAACCGTTATAAACTCGAGCTTTTAACTACAACACTCACTAGCCTTTAACGGTCTAGCGTTAAAGACTCGTCTAATCTTAAAGTTTATTAACGCTAACTCAGTACTTGAACGTCGAGCGCGCAAAGCACAACACGAATATTGCATGACACTATTCGGTTGTGCAAATTAGAAACCTAATAACTGAATTAAACAAAATTTTACAGGAGAGCTAAGAAATATGTTTGGATTTGGCCTTCTGAAAATAGTTAAAATTATACTAATTACAAGACCATATTCCTTACCAAGTTTTTAATTTTCTAAACGATATTGTATCATATAGAGCTCGTTCATCGCGCCAAGATCCGTGGTAACACCATCTTTCATTCTCATTTCATAAACCATATGCTTTTTTTAGCTTTATACGGTGAACATAAGAATAAATATCAAATAGCAATGATAACAACGACAATGACATGGAAGACCCAGAATACGTGGAAGACGACCGTTGACAATATTCGTCGGCAGAGTGACGATTCTCAACATGAAGGATACAATTGAATTTTGCTACTCTGTTGAAGTTCGTTGCTTATTTATTGGTTATTTTCATCACCGAACATCGTTGAAACATGCGTTTCGGATGACTTTTGCGTTACAGACCAAAGCCATCAGTTGCGCACACAACAAAAGGTTCTGCCTTAAAATTTAATAAATCTCGTTCGAAATTATATGAAAACTGCAATAGCGCTTGTTTTGTATTTCATTATATTTCATTGTATAATGTTACAATAAAAGCGACTCAGCTTAAGATAATTATTGTTATTAATACATTTAAGCAACTAATCACTAATCTTAGTAAGTCTTAGTAACTCTACTAATCATAGTCTGTGACTTTATGTGACCTTAATCACTGTCTCGCTTGTTGTCAGTGTTGATTGTTTAACGTAAATGTTTACCCTCTTATATTTTTCCGGATCATAGGGCAGGCCGAAGATGATATTTTCTCGCACGGTCTCGGGGAAGAGCCACGCCTCTTGGCACGCGTATGAGATCTTGCCTTGTATTGAAACGCTGCCAGAACTTGTGGGCAACTCCTTCAGTAGCAGTTGCAGAAATGACGACTGTCCACCAAACAAATAACCGTGTAAATAATAGACATTATAAGTTAAGGTAGAAATAATAAAGAAGGCAAAGGAAAAAAGTTTATATTTTATATTTATAATAATATATAGGTACTCGTAATATGCATGAAACTTGAAATAGGCGGCCATATCGAATTTGGCGATAAGGCCAGTCCGCCAATTGCTTCTGTATAATATATCATTATGTTCAATATTATACTTAGTTACAATAGGAATGAAATAAAATGTTTCTATTTATTCATTCATCTTCTGTAATTGTTTTTCCTGGTTGTATAGAAACATACATGTATCATTGACAAATGCATATTATATGTATAAGATGCAACATTTGTTGCAATAGCTCAATTTCTCACTCTGTATTTTTACTATGTATTTTGATATCTGTATTCTAATTCAATATTTATAACGTCTGTAACATATTACCCATCTACACGAAGAATATCACTGGCTGGAAACTTTACGAGATGATAAAAATCTGAAATTCGAAAAATGGATAAATCCAAGAATTCTGTCAAAGAAAAACAAGAGTGAAAAATCTAAGGCGCTGCACGGATAGTTTTTTTTTTTTTTGGAGAGCGACCATGACCCACCTCTTTCCCATGGTCCTACCAACCTTTTGGTTATACGGACCGAATCGTCGGGAGGTACGCGCCGTTCGCCTGCTAAGGGCTATGTTGCGGCGCGTATCTGCTCTGCCTCCCTACAAATATTCTCTTTGCCTGTGTCCCAGAAACACTCTCCCCTTTCTGGGGCTGTTCTACTCCACTAGACGATGTACTTCAGTGCCGAACAGCTCTTTCGGGCTCCGTTTTCTGTGCCATCGGTGTGCAAATTCTTTGATTCCGCGGAAGTTCGCTTCAGAGGAGACGAAGTCGCAGTAGTACACCGGTCCCTCTTCCCGCCGCACAATCCCTTCAAGCATGCTACGTCGGTCTTCCTCATATAGAGGACAGGACCATAGAACATGGTGTAAGTCCTCCTCTGCCATGCCACACTCACACTGACTACTCTCATTCAGCTTCATATCGTATAGTCGCTTTCGAAAGCAGCCATGCCCAGTGAGTATCTGGGAAGTTTCATAGTCCGGTTCGACCCAACGCGACTTGAGTCGAACCGCCACGTCCGGGAAGAACCTAAACAGCTCTCTGCCCTTGCTCTCGCCAATCCACCTTTTCTGCCAGCTAGCCATTGTCTCGTCCCAAATGGCCCGTTTCCCAGCACGCGCCTCCTCCCTGGTCGCGAGTAAACGCCCCAAATCCACCCTGCCAGCGCGGATCACCTCAAGGTCCGCTGGAAGCACGCCCGCCAGTACCGGTAAGGCGAGCGTACTGACCGATCTATATGCCTTCGTCAATAGGATCAACGAAGGCCGCTGAGTGCGCAGAAGGACGCTCCGAACTACGTGCAAGGACGCACGCTCAAACCAGCACGCCGCGGCATAGGTGAGTGTCGCCACATACGTACCACGGTACAAGATCCTGAGGCCCCGAAATCGAATTCCCCACGATGAGGCCGACACCCGGGACATCTTCCCGAACGATTTGCAACTGCTCTCACCTATGTATTTCGCGTGCTTCACGAACGATAGACCTGCATAAATCACCACCCCCAGAATTTTGACCGACGAGACGCTCCTCACCGAAGCTCCGTCGAGCCTAATAGTGGGTGGTCTCTGGAATTTCCCCCTAATGGTCACTGTTTGCGACTTTATAGGGGAAAACTCCAGTCTATTGCGGATCCCGCACTCGCTAATGCGCTGCAATGCATTTCCCGCCATCGATTCTATACCCACTCTAGATTGTGCCTCGATGAGGACCGTCACATCGTCCGCATAAGCCACTAGCTGAACTCCCAGTGTAAGCGGTAACCGAAGCAGGTCATCCATTAAAAGGTTCCAGGGCGTGGGTCCCAGCACCAATCCCTGTGGACATCCCATAGTGGAGACCTTCCATTCCACCCGGTCCCCGACGAAAAGGCCCACCCGACGGTCAGTGAAGAAGTCCGTCAGCATACTATAAATGTTTGGCGGACAACCTCCCCTCTTGGCTTTGACCATTATCATCGGCCACCAGGCGTTATCGAAGGCGCCAGAGATATCCAAGAAAATCGCCTGCACTTACTTTGCACCACCGTTGATTACCCTGTATACTTAGTCGCGCCTATAATTGTTCTGAGCGCCGTTACCGTAGACTTGCCTGAGGTGAAACCGTGCTGGCATTCCGACATCTGGTTGCTAATCTGTGGAGCACTCATAAGGAGTACTCGTTCCAAAATTTAGCCCAGTACAGGAAGCAGCGTGATCAGGCGGTTGGAGAGCGACCAGTGAAGACGTTTTAGAAAAAGTCACACGCCTGTTTCGGGGGACTGAGCTATCCTGCACATCACATCTGGGCCACTACTCTCGTCGGCCGCCGCAGCTCTGGTCCGTCGCTCATTGGGCGCTGGTGCTCTACCTGGGCGCCGCTTCTTGCGCCTGGCCGCCATCGCCCCGTCCGACCGCTGTTTCCAATGGCGGAAGTGCCCGCTCTGCATCACTCTGGGCGTGCACCCTGCTAAGCGCCGCCTCTCCTACACCGTCCGTGAGTTTTTAGTGCTCGTGGTTTTGGTAACAGACATTTACAGACTTTAAGTATCGTACTCTTTAATTTTGTAATAAGTTTTCTTTAAATTATAAAGAGCTATTGAAACAAACCTTACCTCTTTCCACTCTAGTAGAAGTTGATTACCCACTTTTAATTAGATCTACTAGGGTAACACGACAAAGATAAAATGAGAAACTCAACATCTACAAGTAAGTACAGTCGAAACCTTTAATTTATGTAATGCGCTAATAGGGCTCTGAATTGTATTATGAGAAATTTTATTTTTAAAAACTAAAGTACCTTTCCTGAGCCAACAGCTCCGATGATGGCACAGAGCTTTCCTTTGCGTATTCTCAACGAAATGTTCTTTAGTGCCAAGAAATTGGGATCGCCAGTCCAGCTGCAGCTTACGTCCCGCACTTCGATCGCCGTGTCGCCGGCAGCCGGCACCGATATACTACGAGAGAACTTGCGGTGTCCGCCAGCAGCAACGAAACCTGTTAAGGTAGATTCAAGCTAAACTGTACAGGAGCTGGGCTGAGAGGAGCCCAGGAGGAGGTACAGGACCTTCACTCAGAGGGACTGGATTCATCTAGTTCATCAATTCATCAATCTACACACTACAGTACTGGTCTGTAGTCTGCTACACAAGTCCGGAAAAAGTTGATACTTGTTCCTGCCACGAGTTCCAGCACGGTGTAAAGTGAAGCACTGAACGGAACTTTCATAGGTTTTTGCCGTATTTGTACCTCATTACATTACCTGTTTTTTATTATATCCTATAAATTATCTATAGCTAACCTGTATGGCTAAATAACACATGATTGCTTTACGACAACAAGAAAGATTCCGTACTCTCGAAAAAAATAATAAGCGATTGTTGCTTTCAGAACTTTTTAACTCGAAATTGTTATAAATAATGAGAACTTTAAACTATGCAACAGTAATATTTTTAATACGTACGTCTTTTTGTGGTTAAACAGAAGCAAAACTTACATAGTACAAGATATAAACAGCTTGCTTCTTTGTGCCGGAGCCGAGGCTCTAGTTTTCTTTGAACTACGCCTGACGCGTCATTATACACTTCAAGTATTTAGGTTAATTGCAATGGGGTGACATCCCTAGCCGTGGTGGGAGTAGTTTTAGACACGCGAGTTAATAAACATTGCTACAAAATATCATCCCAATAGGAGATAATGTTATCTGAACTCCACATTTACATACGACTATATACGGGTATGTACAACCATTAGCGTTTATTCGATATTAAATAACACACAACTACATTATATTTTTATCAGTATGAGCTTGCGATCAACGTCATAAAAATAGTGGCGTAATAATTGTAATGCATTTCCAGGTATTTATTTTTTGTTAAATATGTTGGGTACTTACCGTTGCTAGCGAAATCGTCAGAATTGCGATGATACGAGAGTGGTCTGATGGTAGTCTCTTTTTTGTCACTATCAGACATGTTATGGAAGAGGTTTGTCGGTTGCAACGGCGGGGTCATTACCAAATCAAGTCGGTCCTCTGGAATTAAACAGCTAGTTTTAGCAACTGTCGCTCATATATTCGTCTAGTAATATGTACTGTGTAAGTCTGTGGTGTGCTGGGACACTCAATGAAAATATCGAGTTTACTATTTGTGGGAGTGAATTCTATACCCAGCCAGATATTATGTTAATAACATTGTATGAATATATAAATAAGGTCAGTGATTTCAACATCAGCAACTTCAAGGAGTCTTCACGCTTATTGCTCGTGTATGAAGTCCAGATGACATTCCAAAAGTATTCTCTTTATGTTATGTCGACAGCATGACTCAGACACATTTCCTTGCCTGGCGAAAATGAAATCATAGAAAGAACGAACTTACCCAACGAGAGGAACTCCTGAACCCTCCCCATTGAAATAATAAGCTCAGCGGTGAAGAATAGAACCAGTGGCAGTACTAATGTAATATTTATTTGTGCAGCATTCATAAATTGTTGTAAGGGGTAGATCTGAAATACAATTTATTTGTTCATTATTTAAATAATTGTAATTTTTAGTTTTAGGCTTCGAAAACACAGTGTTGTTAATCGCGGCGACCAGCAACACGGCGGATCGCGACGACCGGAGACCCTTATTGTACAGGTCGTCGCGCGGCAGGTTGCGTAGCTACGCTGCTATTCGCTAAGATACGCAAAACACCGCCGCACGCAAACAATACCGCAACGATAAAACCATAGAAGAGTTAGTCGCAATGTCGTACATTATACGTCAACATTTAAAAAATGTTCCCATGTGATTAAACGCGAGACAATCTGCGACTGCGGACGACTGGCCAGCTGGTACAACCAACCTTCGTGTGAACACCCATGACGGCACGTGAACACTTTTAAGCGATCCTATACAACTCCTTTCGAATACTGATTCCCTAAGCGCGGGTCACCTGACTGCAGTGACACTGTGTGCAGCTGCGGCCTGCGGTCGCAACAATATGCTGAGGTGTCCATTTTGTTATAGCGATTTAAATATTTTTTCATATTAATTTCTATTATATTATTGTCTTTAGTGTCTGTTTACTATACAAACCCATTGTTAATAACTCTATATGTCGTTTTATTAAAAATTAACTTATCATGCATTTATTTATATTATATTACATATAAGTATTTATTTTGTACTATATACTACAATACTTACAACATTAGCGCTCATCACATTCCCAAACAAAATATAAGTCAGTATAGTGATAAACAAAGCAGCTCTCTCGGTGAAGATCATGAATCCAAGGAACATGTTCCTCAGTACGTTAGCAGTCCTCACTTCCTTTAACTCAGAATCCCGTTTATCACTAACAACCTTTTCGAACGGTATCTCCCATGCGTACATTTTGATCACCTGAAATTTAAAAGTTTTTGAACTGGTCATCAACATGGCAGCAGATCACAGAAATATGATTTACCTCATTAATATTTCCCTGGATTCCATGATATTTCGCTGTTTTATATAACTCAAAATAATATTGATATCTCTAATATATTTAGAATTTCAAATAATGGGTTCCACCCATAGGCACTGTTAGATCACGCATATTCGTGAAATTGTATGGAAGCCAAGCGTGTCATTTATTTTGTATCTACAATTAAGGGAATAAGGAAATAAGGAGTTACTTTCATTCCACACTCTCCATTCAAAGGTATAGGATAGGATGGAACCGGAATGGCTCTGGCATATCTTACTGACTACCGAAATACTTACAATAGCTATTGTACCTACTTGTATCAGCCTATAATGTCCCACTGCAGGGCAGAGGCCTCCCTTACCCTAGTAAACCACTGCAGGGTTTCGGGCCGTAATCCACCGCGCGGGCCCAGTGCGTATTAATGGATCACGTGGAATGTGAGTCGAGTATAGATATCCCTAGGCTATAATATATCTATTACCGGATGCAAAATAACATATGCTTTCCCACATAAAACCTATCGTCTAATGAAAATTCCATCAAAAATCCAATTACTATACGCGTACAAATAGACAGACAAACAGACGTTACAGGTATAACACATAGATAAGCAATAATGCGTATAGAAACTAATCAACAATGACGTTATTAAGTAAAAGATATCAATTGCTTATCTCATATTATTAAATGAATCGGTTCCGGAACAGACCTTTATAGAAAGAAGGTGTCAGACGAGCAGACAGTCCACATGGTGGTAAGTGGTTACTGTCACCCTGCGACATAAATGATGCATGCTAATATCAGTCTAGAATGACAAACGCTGGCACGCCCAGAAATCATTCCTATATCTCCTAAGATATGCAGCGAATCCCGGAGCGTAACAACGTTTCTTGATTAATGTTGACATGTATCGTGGATGTTCACTTACCACCAGATGGGCTATCTGATACCTCCCTTCTATAAAAAAGAAATATAAAATGAGTTCTAAAAAGCGCGAAAACGTTTAAAATAATAATAATACTCGTTTACAATCTACAATTTACTAACGTCTTCTCACATTTAACAACAATCCGACCGCTTGACTGACTGAGAACATACATGCATACATTCATAGAAAGTTTGAAACCAACAAACAGGTACAAATGTGATATCGTAAAAATATTATTTGCACTAAGAGTAGTCGGGGAATTTATATGCAAACGTAGTTTCTGACGTAAGTAATCTCATTAAACTAGGTTAATACAATAATTATGTATTTATCTTACAAGATTTAATTACGATTATATAAAAAAAATATGTATTAATTAGAGCTCTTTGAACACCGTGTTGATTAATATACAACAAATGGTAAAGAAGATGCTTTGTCACTCATACGTTTCTGCAATTTTTTAGTGCGACCGCCTTTGGAATCCTCAAATGAGGCTTGTGATTTTAAAAGCAAGGACGTCACTAAAACCATTAACAAAATGACGAGAGGGAAGTCTCCAGGATACGATGGACTCAGTGTGGATCATTTAAAATATGCAGGTGTGCTTCTGCCCCGAGTGTTATCAATTACTATACAATTTTCATACACATTGTATAAAGATATGGTTTTGATAATCTATCTATAAACCTACCTGATAGCGCCCATGCTTAAGTACATAAATTAAGAGATTACTTAATTATCATCAGCAACGAGGTCACTGATAAATTAATTATTATATACTCGTATCTTGTGCGCGGTTGAGCGTAACTCTTGAAGACATCTAAACCGCTGTTGACATTGCTCAACATTTCTCAATATATGTACCTAGGTATTGTTTACAAATTTTCCATATCGCATTCAGAACGTGTCGCATACAGAGTTGTGACTTTTTCACAGTTTATGAGTTTTTCACAGTTTTTTCTCACCTGAATGCCGCTAATGACTTCACTCATAGTCTTTATCCTTTCGTCTGTCTTCTTCGCTGTACGCAATCGAACTTTGCCGCTTATTCGACTGAGAACACCTGTGCACATATTACGAAAATTTAGATACATTATTTTGTTTTTATTATTTCACACTAAATAAAATAATATAAATTTCAATAATTCGCCTGTTCATTGGGGACACATCAGAGCAGAGCATTGTGAACAATGATGTTCAGCGTATCATTGTGGTATTGTCGTCATGTTGTGTATCGTGCCACATGAATCAAATTTGTACACATGGTCAATAAACATTGAACATTTTGTATAACAGACGTTATGAATAAATAAATATTTATATTTCATAATAAAAAAAGTATTCATTTTATTTTTAATAGTTAGGTAAGATAAGATAATAGTTAGTTAATATTCGTTGTTTTAATGAATCTATAGTGTGGATATACTGTATCTTCTATTAATTTTGTTTACTTTGGTTTACATTCGTGAAGCAACACATTGTGTATTTTCGCGGAATAAATGAGCTAACTTATCAAAACTCAATGTGATACTAATTTTATAATCACAATAAATATAATCTAATAATATCATATTTTGTTAAATTTTATTTGCTTAATAGCGGCGCCAGCGACTTCGTTCCAGTGAACTTTGGAGTATTTCCCATGGGAACTTTATAACGAATAAAATGTAGCCTAACCTAGGTCATAAGGTATAACTATGCCACGTTCCATTATATTCTGTCCAGTGGTTTTAGCGAGTTGCGCGTTCAGACAGACGAACAGACAGACAAAAATTCTAAACGTACCTCTAGCTGTTTTCGCTTCTGTATTTTTAAAATTTTTACAAAAAATATTTCTTGTAGAAATACGGCTTTTTTAGATTTTTTTATATGTATACCATAGATGTGGAGTGGGCGGTAGCCTAATAGTCTCGACTCTCACTCGTGAGTTTGTATTTTCAAATCCTCGGCTCGTACGAGCTACGCCTAATAGTCTATTAGTCTAATAGCTTGGACTATTAGTATCTACATACTGAAGTAGGAATTCTTAGAAAAATCTCAATAGTGCGGCAATTATGCAAAACATCATGAGGGAACCCGAAAATACCAAATTTTAAAAAAAAATCTGTAGCACGTGTACCAATCCGTACTGGGCCCGCGTGTGAATTACGGCCCGAAACCTTGGAGTGATTTATTAGGGAGGCCTGTGCCCTGCAATGTGACGTTTTAAAGGCTGAAATCATCGTCAAATACCTAATATCGAAGAGACAAAGGAATTGTCGTAATCAACTACATACAGTAAGGCGCGCGCCACGAACACCCCTCATATTATTGAACCTTAATATGAGGGGTCTAGTAAAGTGGGCGGTGATCAACGATTTCATACACATCTCTTGAGCGACTGTCCAGTCTTGGCTGACCTCATTTCAGTGACCTAAATTCTTCCTGCTCGTGGCGCGAGCTTTACCTAAATACACTCTTTGATATTTATTTCAGATGATAGATATCAATACCGATATTATCTAATAATAATGCTTGTACAAATTCAATGAATATAAATTCTATATAATATTATTATCTATGAAATATCGACTTACTCTAAAGAACTGCCAAGCTAATAATAATAAATAATTGATGCAAAATTGATGCTGTTCATTCGCCTGTTTTTAAATATCTAGTCATTGAAATGTGTGATATTAAAATAAAATTTAACTACTAAAATATGTAATAGGTCCTTACCTATGAAATTACCATTTTATATGGAAAAATTCAAATATTTTTTTTGTATGAAAATTATATATTTAATTAATCGAAGTATTGTCCATTGTTATTGTCCAAATTCAGAAAAAAAATGGAAATGAATAGGGGAAAGGTCTGGCGAGTACAGTGGTAGACGGAGAGTTTCCAGTTAAAGCTCCACTAACTTTGAGACTGTCCGTCGTGCAGTGTGTGAGCGAGCGTTAACATGGAGACGTTTGGGACATTGGTTGTCTGTATCTCTTGAGTTCAACCATATTGTGACGAGCGTTACAATTATCACTTCGTAACACAAGTGACAATACTATTCAGAATCCCTTCATTTTTGTGCCGGTTCAGCAAAGTAAGGTAAGCTTCGACGCACGTTTGCAGCTGACTTTCACTAAGCTCATACGGTACCCACTTTCCGAGCTTCTTTACTTTCCCGATTTGATACAAATGAATCAATATCGTTTTATCACTTACGCCGAAAGCTGCTGCTAACTGAGACGTGGTTTGAAATGAATCCGCTTCCACTATTGCTTTCAATTCGCCATTATCGACTTTAGTCCCCGGTCGTCCACGGGGATTTTTCTTGAAGTCGAAATTTCCAGAACGGAAACGATTAAACCAAAAACGCACCGCGCGCTCGTTTGCGATGTTTGGTCCATACACGTCGTTGATATTGCGTGCTATCTGTACTGAGTTGCTGCCACGACGGAACTCATGTTCGAAAATAACGCGAATTTTTAACTTTTCCATGGTCATTAATACAATGATATCTAAGCAAAAAGTCGTTTGACAGAAAAACAAATGAATAACTGATTTTAAAAAAGAATGCCAAGGCTTTAAATTGATATCAATATGAATTTCAAATTCCAAGCCAAACGCAAGGTAACTAAGTTCAAAGTGGCCACTATTAACAAACGGCAATTTCATAGGTAAGACCCTAATATAATCTATCATATACATACGAGTATAATAAAATCGTAACAGAGCGGTGTCTGTACAGGAAATATTTTTTGAAAAAGTCGTTGCAGTGTACTCTGGGAACGAAACAACCCAAAACAACCATTTTTAGAATTTTTGTCTGTCTGTCTGTCTGAACGCACATCACGCAAAATCTGGACAACGGATTTTAATGAAACTTGACATAGTTATATCTAATGTGCCGGGTTAACATTTAGGGCACTTTTTATCCAGTTCGATTATAGAGTTCCCACGAGAATAACAAGTTCACGAGAACAAGTTACAAGTCTACACTGGTTCATTTTTCTATTTAATAAAATTATTACATTTATGAAGTTAACCGCGTGGTCTCGACCGACTATAGAATAGCACCGGCCCATCTCTCGCGGGTGTCGTGTCGCGGCGACTAAGGAACAGCAAAGCGGCTACCACAAGCCCTGAGGAACAATACAATCTCTCTCCAACCCGCTTGGCCAGCGCACAGTGACGTTTTCAGTCCTTACATCCGTCATGCACGCGACAATGTGCACGAGGAGGCTCATGTCCAGCGATGGATACCGGAGGGGCTGGTTACATTACATGTTAGCTGGTAGAAAATGCTTCCAAGCCTTCTGTACGATAATGTGCAATAAAATTTGACAAATAAATGAATAAAATAAAATGAATCACCTTGAACCGGCAAAGCTATTATGATCAGAGCAGCAAATCCAATGAGCGACGCGTAACCGACCTGGATGTAACCCAGATAGCAGACAGCGGCTAGCTGGATGGGGATGATCCATATAAAGTGCATGAATAAGAACGCCATGTCGAATCGTTGTAGGTCGTTTGATAGGATATTAATGACCTTCCCAACGGTAGTCTCGCCGAGAGATCCATTGTTCATTCGCATTATCTAAAAAGTTACAATTTTTGTAAAATCACTGATTAATTGAAATGTCTGAACGTCTGATAAGGATGGCCTCTTACAAATCTATTGGTTTTGTTTTGTAAGATATACTGGTACTAGTATAGATATTTGAATTGCATTTGATATAGAAGCAGCAGAAACACACAAGATAAATTATATCATAAAATCAACATGGCTGATAGCTTGGCAAGTACTTATATATATGCCTATATATATTACTAAGCCCTGCCTGCTGTGCATAAAGTACTTCGATTTCCGGTCCGAGATTCATTGTCTTTGTTCGGGTCTTAGTGATATGTCCGACACAGAGAATCCGAGTGTATTGAGTATGACATTATTTATATTCCCAATCACCATTCATAAAGTCGTTAGTTAGCGCCCTAAGTAACGTTATGTTTATATGGATTGTATAAGTTCTCAAATTTATTTCCAAAAAATGTTTACACACTAAGTGAATTTACATATTATCACGTTCGTAAATGTGGCTACATAGATACAAGCCTTGAGCACCTACATCACCTCTAAAAGAGCGAATACCCAACCCTTTTGGCCCGCGTGGTGTTTTAAGGTCATATATCTCTAATGGACAAGACAATGTGCAAACGGAGGCCCATGTCCAGTAGTGAATACCAAAAGGGCTGGTTATGATATGGTCAAAGGCAAATGAACTTTAGTTTACAGAATTATAATTTTATAACAATTAACTACCTACCTTTATGACAAGAAAAATGCAAAATCTAACCTTTCTGTACATCAAAGAACTGAGAGCTACTCTAAGCTTCATTCCAAACTGCTGACAGAAGAGATTGCCGTGATGATTAAAGAAGGCCGCCACCCAGTTGCAGAGGATCATGGCGACAGCATAATACACAGCCGTCTCTCTGCTTGTCGTCGAGTTCGTCGACCAGAATGTAAGCATTTCGGCGAAGAAGAGGGGAGTTACTGTTCTGTTTTATAAAACATTATTGTAATAATATTCGATATAGCAGCAGAAAGTTATTTAAATGAGCAGAATAAAGTACTGAATAGGCAGCAAATCATTGGTAGCAAAATTAAAAGTAGATTAGCTTTTTTCACTTTTGTCGAGGTATAATGCAACACCACGTTGTCACCGTTTTTGTAGGAGCTACGACACGAATTTTGTCTTTAGAAGTTTTGTATTTTACAGTATTAGCGTCAGTACGATATGGGGTTCTTCAAGAGAGCTGTGAATAGGATTTTGCAAGGTCGGCGGCGCACCCGCATACCCCCTGGTGTTGCAGGTGCCCATGGGCGGCGGTAACACTTACCATCACGTGGGACCGCTTGCTCGTCCGCCCACTAATTCTATAAAAAAAATAAAATAAAAAAAAGTACTGGCGCTATTGTTAGTTTAATAGTTCAACGTCCTATGGACATCCCCACGGCCATGGTCAACATAAGTACACAGTTTGAGTACAGCTTGTAAATATCAAAATGAATAGTTGATTTATTGATAAATTTATTTATTTTTATCTTTTAATCAACTTCGATACACATTACATTTATAAATATAAATGAGCAAAAATAAATATGAATAAGCAATTTAAGCAATAATATGAGTTAGTTTGAAAATTTTCAATTCGTCGTGCGGATTGATGGAAATTGGATTAAGCAAAAAAGTTTGCAAGATTGCAAACCATCAATCAATACTTCGTATCTATCTTCTAACTTCAATCTGACCACAGTTATGAATTAAACTGATGCGAAACTGACCTTGCGAAACCTTGAACGTTTAATAGTCGTTTCAGGTAAATGATTTTTAAACGAAAACAACAAAAATTCGTTCCTTCTGCATTATGCTTGAGAAATAAAACTTGCCCAAATCTTCACGTAAATATTTAGAACAAAAAGGTTGTAGTTTCCAAAGTGATATACTTACGTACCTCAAAGCTACATAGAACAATTGCATAAGGCCGCCGGGCAAGTAAGACCACCCGAAAGCCTTCAAGAGAGCTTTTGTAAGGGACGGCTTTCGACCAGCAGCTTTTGCGGTGGCTTCTTCTTGGAACCATTTCCTGCAAAGATTGATATACACTATATTATTACCATGTATATACCACTAATAATAAGAAAGAAAAGTTAATGATAACGGCAATAACGGCACTTATTCTTGACAAACAAGTTCTTGTAATTCTCTTATAAATTCGTCATGTCTAATTTTGATATCATGTGAACCATTGACTTATTAATTCTAAACTAGGTCATTGATGTGAACATGTATTTTCTCGACATCAGGTGGAAAAAATTGATTTCCTTTTGCGTTCCGCAGCTGTTACGTATATTACACTACTGTTACGGATATTACATGTTACTAACCTAACCCTAATTCAGCCTTCAGGTTTGTTTTAATTTCGTTACATATTATTTGCCTATAGGCATATTTAATCTACACATAGGTATAGTTATATGTTTAAGCTATTAACTATACCGATCACAATAAAATATAAAATTTTACATTAAATATTTAATTAAGTTTTTAAGGTAAATATTTAAATAAATTTAACTGTTACCTCTTGTTACTTCTAGGATTTCTTGTCCTACTTTCACAGTAATATGTATACACGATTATGTTACAGGCAAAATCTACATGGGATGCAGAGTCTACACTGTCCGGACAATGCTGGCATTGCACTTCGCTTGATATCTCCACAAGATTGATATATTAGGTGCCGATGAATGACCTACCTATGTACTACCTATGAAATGACCGATTTGTATTAGAAACTGATTTTCTTTTTTTTATTATTATTTGTGCATTCACCGCTAAAAAAAATCCTTTAGTCGTAGCACCTCGCTTTCAGAGCATACCTCTTAATATCTCGGAGAGTATCGGGATCTTTAGGGTGGACAATTCCAGCAAAGTCGAATTTAGGGCTCCTCTGGGAAATAAGGCCAAAATGGCCTCCAAAAAGCTCGGTGTGTTTAACAAAGCGAAGCGGTTCATCACCCCCGGGAAACTCCTAATGCTTTACAAAGCTCAGGTTAGGCCCCATATGGAGTACTGCTCACATCTCTGGGCCGGCGCACCGAAATATCAATTGAACCCATTTGACTCCATCCAACGACGTGCTGTTCGTATTGTCGACGATCCCACTCTCACGGACGGTTGAGAACCCCTTAGCATTCGGAGAGACGTTGCATCTCTCTGTGTATTTTACCGTCTGTACAATGGGGAATGCTCTGAATAATTGTTCAATATAATTCCCACCTCGAGTTTCTACAATCGCACCTCCCGTCACAGAAGTGCGAGGTGTGGCGATTTCGGTGGAGGTGATTTCGGTTCAAAAATCATGTTATACCGCGAACCCGTAGGCTGTGGAACGAACTGCCTTAATAGGTCTTTCTATTACGCTACTATATGGGGTTCTTCAAGAAAGATGTGAAAGGATTTTGCAAGGTCGACGGCGCACCCACATGCCCCCTGATGTTGCGGGTGTCCATGGGCGGCGGTAACACTTACCATCACGTGATACCACTTGCACGGCCGCCCAATTCTCTAAAAAAAAGAAAAAGATATTTGGAGTCATATTCGACTTTATGACTTTCCAGTCGATATGTTAAGTACTTAATGTCTGAATTTGTATAATTCCCCCGAAATAGGCATTGACAATGCAAATATTTTCAATGACAATGTGCCGTATTTTGTACTAAAGAGAAATATTTTTATTGAAGATATGTCAAATACATTAAAGGTACGTACGTGCAACTGTTTCATGCTATAACAAAAAATTTGCTAACAAAACATGCTAAGCTCGTAATCAAATTGAAATTGAATTTTTAATTAGGTAAAAATTTAATTTTTAATTGAATGCTTAATAGAGGGACTTAATGCTGTCCAGCATTATAGGCGGGCGGCGACAGCCAGTGTCTGATGTAAAATATATGTGTATATATGTGATAAGTATGTATATGTATATATATATATATATTGGAATATATATATGTGTGTGTGTGTGTGAGTGTATGTATGTATATGCATGGGTGTGTATGTATTATATATAATTAGTAAAAAAATCTTAATAATAAGGACTAACATAGTCTATAAGTTAAAATTGTTACTAACACTAATTAATTATGGAATGAAATATGGATTTTGTGCTCTGAAATAAATGAATTATTATTATTATTATTTCCCAGTCAACCTTTAGACTTTGTTTCAATGACAAGTGTTTTATTTATTCAAATACTTATAACTAATTTATATTAAAACAATTGTATACTTAAAATTCTTAATATATTAAAATTATAAATAAGATTATACTAAAGCCTATATACCTACAATAATAAGCTAAAATTTATTACTATAATTAAAATAAATTAAACCATATTTTCGGGATAATTGAAACCTATATTGGTCCTACATATTGAAAACGTTGTACAAATTTGGTCCTTGTAGCAAGATACCTTCCATGCTGGCGGCATTACCACGCTGAATGGCCAGGCTGATGCGTTGTGCGAGAGGTAGTTGCCGGCCTCGGGATCGCTTGTGATGTTATAAAGGCGACTTGATAGGTCCTTAAATAGGGAGTAAACATTAGGACCCCATGGACCCAGAGTTTGGACACCGAAAGGGACAAAAATATATTCAGTGCCGATACTCCGGTATTTAAGAGTCTTCCGCCTTTCTGCACCTTCTGCCACTGTCCCAGCCTTCTCACAGGTTACATGAAGGTAAGATGGAGCCAGTGTATCGACACACATGGCATCCCATATCAGTGGCCCATCCATTTTCCACGCCAATAAAAACATCCCGTCAGGTGTCTAGACATCATCACGCACGATACCATTCGGCTCTAAAAAAGGCAGAACGTTGATGGTGGCAAGAACCCGACGTATAATGTCGTTGACAGTGGCGTAGCCTGAATGCCGGCCCGCACTTAAAAGGCAGAAAAGTCCACGGTGTCCTAGGCGGTCAACATCCTTGCCACAAGGACATTTGTGTGGACACATACCTCGATGCTAAGTCGGAGACTGATTGCCAGACGAAGAGTGTTAGTGTCTAGATAGGTTCCCAAGTTTTGTTGAGGGGATAGCTTGTAGACTCTTTTTGCATAACTACTCTTAGTCTGACAAGATCAGCCCCGGAGCTGTTACTGAGTAAGGTGTTGAGCGTTTCTTTTCAAAGCAAATCATCCCAACACCTTTCTATTGTACATTCGATGAAAAATTTTGACTCGGAAGAGTCACATTCGAAGCGTTCCTAGCGGCCGGTCGGGAAGGTAAATTAACAAACCGAATATTTTTTATTGTGCAGTGGATACGAAGACCACACAGACTGCTGAAAGATCTGTCACATTCACTGCACTGGTGGAGAGGCAGCGTTGTGACATACCTGGTGTCATTCAACACTTCACTACCTACGCTATAAAATAAAAAATATCTATATAAAAAGCTATATAATAAACTATAAAATCACTATATGTAAATAGTAAAAAGTAAATAGAAAAATTAATGGTGTCACAAAATGATAAATTACAAATTAGCTATTACAATATATAAACATACTTATACTAACATAATAACTTTGTACAAAAGTTATATGTAAATATACCAAAAGATATAAATAAATATACCTATCAATAATAATACGCTCTGTTTTAAGAAAATTTTTAAGCTATCTGTTGAAAATTCCCCGAGAAGATGTTTTCCATATTTTTAGTTAGGACTTAAAAACTATTGTTTAAAATGAAAATGAACATACAGGAATAAAAGGAGAACATACAGTTTCTAAAGATGCTTTCTAATTAGTTTCACATATCAATCAACTGTAGCTGGTTGCGAAACGCTTTTTCTGTATCTCTGACCTTGCGCTTTAGCTGATCCTATGGATGTTCGATAAGTTTTACGTAGTCAGTGGATTTGAGCCTCTTCAAGAACATGGGTCGAACAACTAACAGCATATGAACCTCGTCTCGTCGTATGCTGTGGTTCCTATGTATCATAAAGTTCTTCACATTTTAACAATGACCTCGAACTTTTCGAAGGTCTCAATTTTGCTGTTCCACGTACCTTTCCTAAATGCACTCGATCCAAAAGTTATGAGAATATTGAGAACATTATGTGGGCGATTATATTCGGCATAGGAGAACGCAAACTGTTTAGCGCGGTCATCATTGATTATTTTGACATTCACGACCTTGCCGATTATATTGACATTCACGAGTCACTAACGAGCTTAATTAGAAAAGCTTAATACTATTAGGTAGTAACATAATAGGTTGTTATCTTTTTAAGATTCAAATTCAACTGTAGCAAAAGATTAACCATAGTGTCCTTATAACTGCGATAATAATTGTGGAAAGTGTAAAAGTAGATTCATAGTGAAGTCAACAATAATAAATGTATATTCATAAGAATATACTTAAGTACATAAGTACTATAATGATATTGATTTACTAAAATTAATCAATAGAAATTACGAACAAAGACTTAACAAAATGTTGTAACTTGAGTAAGAATAGAAAATATTTTTAATATCAAAGTATTAAACCTAGAAATGAATTTCTTGATAGGTTAATAAATTATGTTTTAAGAGCAAAAAAAACCTGGAGGTCCTTATTACATTTCGAGTACTTAATTATTATTATATAAATGTGATACTCAAATCGCAGGTTCCGTTGCCCTATAATGTATGCCCCTAAATGCATAAAAAAATATTACACAACAATACTTACTGTTCCAATAGGTCGCCGACTAGTTTAGAGTCATACTTTCTCTTCGCTGGTACCAAGTCGTATTCGTCAAGATCATGAACAAAGCCTTTGTAAAAGAGAGGGACCATCCAACAATAGAAGACTCGCGAAAGCAATCCAGGAGCTTCTTTTCTTTCTTTTTTAGGCGGCGGTTCGTTTATTTTTTCCGTTTTTTTATCATCCTTTTGTTTTTTTACGCCCATTTTAGTAAATTCACTGCACTTTTATACGACGATTAAAAAGATTAATACTAAATTTTATCCGCTGAATAGAATATATGTAGATATAGATAAAGCATTTAATATTTACGGCGATTGGAGAAAACAACCGCACTCGCGATACAGATCAATTTCACACTGCGTGCGCCCACCTTCTGAACATTATATATAGCGCCCGAATTTAATAGTAATTGGCTAAAGAGATATCTAATCTACACTTACGCGGCAAGCTTATGGCACTTCTATACGGTTTACTTAATAATATTATACCTAGGTACTAACTTAATACTTACTTAATATTGTAATGGCGCTCGAAGCGCACACATTCCTATTATAATATAGCTACTAATGTTATTTAGCAAACACACTATATTAAGGTGTCCTTTAAATATATTAGTAATACCTACTTTACTTTTATTACATTTACTTTTAATATATACTTTATACTACTTTAATATATACTACTACTATACTTTAAATATATTTTAATGTTAGTTTAGCATCACTGACAAATACTTTTGTTGAAACTACTAATTTAAAACATATGTTGGGCACTGAGCAATGTTTTGTCACTCTATGGTCTATGGATTAAAGTTTTATTATTACAACATTTGAAAGGGTTCCCTGCCAGTTTCTATGAAAAGTTTCATCCTTCCGAACTAACACTTGAAGTCTTTTTTTCCGTCCTCATCAGGCATTACTGCTTCTTCAGACTGTTGAAATACATTGAATAGAAAAAAGTCATACCAAGCAAAAGTCTAAAGTTGGACGGCCTAAAATTTTGACTGGGGTGCTATCCAAAAATTATTTTGTCTTAAGCGCAGCCGTAATTTTTGAACTACTGAACCGTTATGGCTCATTTACGAACTTTACAATAAATACAGATGTAAACAAACAAATACATAAAGTACATGCATAATAAATACCGATGACGAGAAAATTTGTGCAAAAATTAAGAAGAAAAGGAGGAATTAAGTAATTAACAGATTTTTAACTTAAAATTTAGTTTAACACTTATCAACATACCTAAATATGTATAAACCGGCCTTAAGAGAGGATTATAATTAGGACAAGTCGGGGGCGCTCTCTCGGCTGTGAGAGCATAATCGCCCTTCCCTTCCTAAATTGAATAACATAAATTTATATTATATGTTATTTTTTCAATTTGGTTACTTGGTTATTTCTCGTTTATTTCTACGTATACGCATGCATACGTAGATGCATGCATATGCATGCATGCATACTCATGCATTAGCGTTATAAAAATTGGGGGCGAAATATATTAAAAAGGTCGCCATGAAAGTATATTTGGAGGAACCCTAAAATTCGCTTTGAGAATTATTTGTTTTTATGCGCGACTATCCTGACGTGTAACTTCGCCTTTCAATGTAGATGACGATAAATAAATGATCAGGCGCTGATAAATAAAATTAAAACACGTAGTCATTGTTTATAGAGTAAAGTAATAATACAAGTATAAAAATTACGATATGATTATTTATTACTTTATATATTCGTATGTAACAATGATAAGCAGTGACACTTTACTAAAAAGTCGACAGTTACCATGACTTGACAAGTACGGAATACACTTAATTGCAATAAAAGCGGTTCGCGTTTCAAGTACAATGTTGAGACACAATAAATAACACAATACAGTTTAACGTAATAATAAATATCTTCAAAAAGATTCTTGGGAAAATTACTTCAGTTAGAAGATCCTCTTGCTATATATTTTCTTACTTTTTTACTTTCGTCAGCAACATTATTTTTTGTTATCTGTATATATCTCTTGATATATCTTTTGTAGATATTTAAATAATGTATTTTATTAGTTTATGTATACTTTGTATACATGCATGTGTGTAGGTTTGTGTAGATGTATAAATAATAATACAATATATTTGTTCGTTTTATGTGTTACTCACCATACCAGCTCATTTGACTCTTTCACGCACCTCCCAATTGAACCTGATCTGATCAGTCCAAAGGTTGGATGGTAGAGAATGCCTTAATGCAGCGTTTCCCAACGTGTGGTACGCGTACCCCTGGGGGTACGCGGGGTCCTATTGGGGGTACGTGAAAATTATATTGGTAATGGCGGAAATACTGAGAAGTTAAAACAGTTAACTTATATAAACATTATTATAATGCATTATGTCTACAATATGTAGTTTAAAATGAACCTTATAACTAATAACTTACTAAGGTGCTAGACTATGAGCGTTGGGTTGGTAAAATACAGTACATTCGTTGGTATACCGCCTGTCTAAGCCGCTACTGTACGCAAAGGATTCTTTGTAATTCTTTGACATTTTTAGGAGTAGGTATGGAGTTATCAGGGGAGGGGTACTCATAAATGAAAAGTTTAAATACTCATAAATGAACCATAATGTGCAATAAAGTTTGTTAAATATATAAATAATAAGATTTTTAAAAGAATCGCTAATAGTTTCCGTTTTAACGAAACCCTAAAAATAAATCATTACCCATCTCAATTAAATAATGCGTATTACAAAATCTTGTAGTTTGTAGAGGGAGAGAGCACGCTGCATTCCCACAGCCGCTGGGCGCACTCGACAGGCCACGTTACCCCTCTCTCACAGAATCTTGAAATATACTGCATTTCCTACTTTATCGTATTTCCCCAATGTACGTACGTGTTCCGCTAGTGAGTGAGATATGCCAGATCCCATTCCCATTCCATCCTATCCCTCCCCATTTTCTCAACCCTTTCTCCCAATGCCAATCCCAGGTGGACAGCGCATCCGGGGGCGTGCTAACGTTTGTCATTCTGGACTGATGTTGGCATGTATTGCGGATGTCTATGGGCGACAGTATCCACTTACCATCAGGTGGACTGTATGCTCGTATATATAAAAAAAAGGGAATACCCAAAGAGTTAGCGAGAAAATCACAAGGATTTTAAAAAAAAAGATTTTGTTTCAGAGAACTAAATACAATAAGCTAAATTAAAAAGGTAAATACATTTATTACGTTACATTTATTAAGGTGCATTACATTAACAAGTTAAATCAATTATAAGTCTTGTTCGAAATGTCCACCTCTATTTCGAACGCAGGCACGAAGCCGTTTCCGGATTTCGGTTTTTGTCACTCGGGATGGAACTGTTTGTTTAAGTTGCTGGGCTGCATCCAGTATTCTTGTCCTTAGATCCTCCTGAGAGTTCACTGGTGTGGTGTAGACCAAATCTTTCATTTGGCCCCAAATGGAGAAGTCCATCAGCGTTAAGTCAGGGCACCTTGCTGGCCAATTTATGAATGACCTTCCACCGATTTGGGAAGTTTTTATTGAGCCATTGACGCACACTGAGGAAGTAGTGTGCTGGGCATCCGTCATGCTGAAATATCATGTTTTTTTTTGGAATATATAAAAATATTGCAAACATTTTTACCTTATTGGATAGCTGATAATACTAGCAAGTTATTAAAATAATTTGTACGCTACTCTCGATACATCATTTTTTAGAAAATCACCGTTGTTTATACAGAACTTGATTTTTTTTTTCATTATGTCAATGTATTTTGACATGCTACTCGTAATTCAACGACCTTTTTCAAAATGTTATTTTTTAAAATGACTTACTAACATGTTACCTAAAAGCTAGAACTACAATAAGTGTTAAAAAATTAGTACTTATTCTGTAATGAATTTTTTAAGATTAAAATCGGGAAATTATGACAAAAAAAATTAAAAATCGAATTACTCGAAAACCAGTCATTTTCGATTTACTGCAAATGAGCTCTACTATAACCCCCTAAAAGGAATACGTCGAATTTCCTGTAACCCTGTATATCTGTATACATAGCATACCATATACATATGTATGCATATATTGTAATAAAATCGTAATCTGAAATGTTTTTGTAATAATTCGTTGCAATGCACCATTTTATCTGTCTGAACAAGTATCACGAGTAACATCCCCATCAAAAACCTCTGGACGGATTTCAATGAAAACTGGCATAAGTACAGCTTATATCCTGGGAGCACAAAGTTACTTTTTTTTTAAAAGAAGTTACAAGGATTATTCTTTTAATACTTCGTGTGACTCAGATATAAAAGGCTGGCACTACAATTAAAAGCCGTTTACTTAAACATCTTTTATATAATTGTACTATAGTTTTTATTTTTGACTTTTCGACTCAAAATAACTTAGTGCGTTTCTTAGACCGTTCGCGTTGAGAGAGGGATGGTGACGCTGCAGTCCAGCACCGCTCGGCGCACCCGACTGGCTGAGTTGGGTAACTCATTCACAAAAGAATACCTTAAGATATATCTCATTTGCCATACCTGTTCTATTCCTTTCAATGTAGGTACGTGTATAGATAATGCCAGAGCTCCCATCGAATGGAGAGTATAATAAAATAAAAAAAACTAATTATTTTATTATTATTCTTGCCTCCTCCCATTGAGAACTGCGAGGGGTAATGGGATGAGAAAAACTCCCCGACGTGTTATAATACTTCCTATTTCCCATTTTTCAAGTCTATTCCTTAATCTCTAAAAGTGAATGGTACATCCAGGGGCCTGCCAACGTTTGCCATTCTCGATTAATTGGCATTTATCGCGGATGTCGCAGGCGACAGTATTCACTATTCGCTTACCGCCACGTGGACTGTGTGTTCGACTGCCAACTTCTTTCTATAAAAAAATCTCAATAGAACTCTATTCGAAACATCGATAATATAATGTTGCATTCGATCCGAATAATAAGAACTACACAAGGAATGTGTTGTGCAACCCTCGCCGGAAACCGCGCGCGTCATTTATGTGTATCCTCTGATAGGACCTCCAACAAAATATGATCAATGATTTACTACAATGAGAACCATTAAAAAACTTATTGTCACAAAGAAATAGATCTTCTGGATGAGCGCCTACGCTCACTCGAATAACAATAAACCGCAGGATGCATAAAAGTGAGATGTTTCCTCTTAGTCAGATAAAAAAAATCCTTATTTGCTGTACATTTAACTTTTGCGAATATAAATAAAATTGTGACTAGATATGCATATATTATAGATATGATTCTTTATTTCGCACCAAAAATAAAACAATAACAGACATTGCAGACACAAAATGCAGAAAAGGCGGTCTTACAATAAGGCGGATTAGTGTGTGATTATTGTAATCATTATAATAATTTTTAGTTTCTAAACTTCTTCCCATATTACTCGTTTTAGGTATATAAAGGTGAAATATGTACACGGGTAGGATTTTCTTACAAAAATAGCCAAACTAAAGTAGTCGTTGACCTACTTAAGCCTTTAAGTGTGCTACAGAAAAAGAAATTAGTGTTATATAGTTCAAGGTGCCATGTCAATAAAAATGATGGTGTATATCGCAACGATGGTGTTGAGACGGTGCGGTGGCAGCAGAGTGCGGGTATGCGGTGGACCCGCGCCCGTGCCGCCGCAGTATGACGCGGCCCGCGACTCGCCTGCCCGCCCCGATGGCCGCGCGCGCCCTCATTTACACCACCAATGCTACATTAGCAACAATAATCTATTAACTCACGATAATACCTATATCATGCCTCCCAAAAATAATGTGACGGTGCCTTTAATTAACAGAAAAATCATTAGGTAACGTAATGTGTTGTATGCGGAACGATGCAGATCTTATCAGTGTTCAAATGTACAAGTAAAACAGAACAAATTTTTATTTCTTGAACTTCAAATTAAATACACATTTAAATTTATTATTGTGATTAAGAGTAGTAAATAAATAATTATTTTCATTTCGTTAAATGAAAATAATACTGAATCGTTCAATAACAAATAGGTATTTCAATGAAAGAACAAAGAATTGTGTTTACAAAAAAAAGTAACATAGCAACGAAACATTGAATATAAATAAGTGTTATATTAGTTTTGTTGTTTTTACTGATTAAATAAATAACCTATTATTGTTAAAAACGTTACGTCACCAAGTTTTTACTCTTTCATTCGTATGTAACGGACGACTTGTTTCTTTGTTAATAGTTAAAGACACTAATAAGTTTCGTTCAGAAAAAATTTAAAACATATGATGTTTTTTATGTTTTCAATTAAAATTATCATGTGATATAAGGTTTCATTCAAAAATATAATACCAAAACGGCTTACATTGTAGAAAGTAATTTGCATAATGTAATTTACGGTGAAGTTTACCGTAACGGCGGCAGTAACAAATCGAAATCAATATTCCGATAATTTTATAAAGCAAACGACCTTTATATAATTAATTTATGTGATGTGCCGTAAAGTATAAGACTTAGCTCAATGTCATCGAGTAAGCACATGATTATGCGTCAGAAAGGAAGAAAGCTTTCGTGAATAAGAGTGATATGGGGATGTTTTATTTGTGTTAACGTTTGTTCAGTTTATACTCGTATCTACAGATTCTACAAACAATATACATAATTTAGCACGAATTCGTAGCATTGGTACTGGTGGGTACTTTTATTGAATAATACACAGGGAAAAGTGTATTACTTAAGATGCTTAATTTCGTTAAAATACATGGTGCAAAGAAATAAAATAGATATATATTACATGAGGACAAACGTGTTAAATACACAGTTAGAATAAACCCAACGATCAGTTGTGGTCATGGAAAACGGTGCCTTAAAACATGGGAGCAACAATAATAATAACGACATCGTCGAGGAGAAGGTGGTGAGTATTGCAGTGTTATAAAACGCAAAACATACAGCCTGTGGCACCTCACCCTTCCCGCAGCTTGAAACTATTGCAGCTCATGCTTATATACATCCATGTGAAACCTATGATTATACATGTATATCTAGCCTGTTCTGATTCTCAATTTATTTAAATGAAAATTTTACGATTCTTTTCTGCTATGTTTTAATTTTTAACAAATTCTTCATTCTCACATATTAAGTCCATAAAATTCATATTGAGTCCATACAATTGATATTTCTACAAAAATATTGTAACATTATATGTTATTTAACTCAAAATCATGAGCAGAATCCGAATTTACATAGTTTACACCTCTATAATATGCATACATACCTCTATAATATGCATACATACCTCTATAATATGCATATAACATTAATAATTTCCTTGTTATTGTTCATTACTTACTTAGGTCGGATCCTATTCATGGTGATTCAGTTTATTCACAATGATAATTATTATTATATAAATACGGTTTTGTATAAAATATAATGAAAGCTATTCTAAGATTTTTTGTAAATAAGGTAACTTGACATTTTTAACGAAGCAGCAAAAACGTAAAACTATAGCGAGAGTACTTTAATTCTATAAACCTTAGTCTTGCAGTATACTTCTAACCTTTTAGCACACTGTGTCTAACAAAGAGTGCCGATGAAGCCGAGATGCAACGCTCTCGTGTTCATCAATGAACAAAGGCGGTACTGTAGCCGCTATCACTCTAGGGTAGAGACGTGCACTTGGGAGTGAAAATGCTTCTCTAAAGAGAGGCTACGTCACGTGGCGTAGTAACTACCCGTGCGCTATCAGCGGGCTGGTGAACCGGTAGCTATTAACACGTGATAGTTCAAGGACTCCACACGCCTCGAGCGATAGATAACCACAGATAATCGCCATTACATAACTCGCTGAGGCCTTGATTTCTTATGCTTCCAGTTAACGAAAATAATACCCACGTATTATTTTCGTTCAATAACAGACGAACGGTTGCTTTAAACTTGGCTTGCAGATTTCTTACACTGTCAATATAATATATTTGCATATAATTACAAGTTTATAGTGATTTACTGCAAATGTAAATTTTATTTGTTATCCAAAATCATTTTCTTTATATATCTATGTATTCTATTGAAACCAAGAAATCTGCAAGTTATGTTTAAGGAAACCATTCGTCTGCCAAAAATTGTTTGCGTTTATTTAAATAAATCCTCAGTATTACTAAAAATTATTCGTAAATGTGTTATAATTGAATAAACTCTTAATAACCTATTATTTGTTTCTATTTATACATATGTACTGAATATTTATCAATATAAAACATTTAAGTTTGGTTCAAACAAGATCTACAATGCCAAATACAATCATATTACCGACCACTGTGTATCGCTCGTAGCGCTCGCGTAGCAAAGTATCTCAATGACGTAGACCCGCTACGAAGCTGCTACGGTATTTGCATAATTCAGGTATATCCATTTCTTCGCTTCCTTCCATTTTTCTTCCAATGCAAATAATGAACATCCTCATATCGATCCCGTAGAGTAAAACTCATTATTATTATATTGAAGTAGGCGGACGAGCAAGCGGTCCCACGTGATGGTAAGTGTTACCGTTCCCCATGGACACCTGCAACACCAGGGGGTATGCGGTGGTCGGCACCTTGCAAAATCCTATTCACAGCTTTCTTGAAGAACATCGTAACATTGAAAGTATCGTAATTTAATGGAAAGACCTCTTGAGGCAGTTCGTTCCCCAGGCTACGTGTCATTAAGTGATACTATGGCCGAAAACGACTTTTTGAGCCTATATCAATCAGATTTTTTTACCTATGTTTTAGTCGAACTGACAAACTTAATGAAACTGACAGCTATTCGTTGATTATCAATAATTTATCAGTCGTCCGTGTGTACTTAGTGTTATGGAGTGCATGCCCTTTTTTTGTTAAGAAATGTTAAATATATTTATTAAATTGAAATATATTGAGCTTTCCTTAACAAGGCGGACTTACTGTCTTATGACATTCTCTACCAGACAACCTTTGGGCAAAGAGAGATTAAAGACGGGTGCATTATAAAGTTGGTATTATGATAATTAGAAGAAACACTAATATAAAGATAAGTATACATAACAATACAATAGTATACAGTTTATAAAGCATTCATACTCGTACATATAACTATTTACACAAATGTCTACGTAAATAAATAATACGTAAATAATAATAAACAGTTCCATTATATGATAATATAGTAATAGATGGTGTAATAGTTATTAACTATCACAGTTGACACGGATCGTTCAGTTGCTAGTTGTCTCTTAAAGTGGTCACACGGGAGTAGTAAAGTTTCGGTGCGATTATAACTATGGGAAGTAAAAGTTGCGCTCAATATTCTTGAAATAAAATCTCTGAAGACTATTGGCGCAGTGTTCCTCGTACCACAAAGACAACGAAAATTCATGGAGACCGATCGCAACAGGCTGACGAAGAAAACAGTGACGAGCATTTCATTCAACCACAAAATTATTTCATTCCAAGAGCCTGTTCTGCTCCTTTATCGATTTCTGAAGCAAAAACGAAGTTCTTGTTAACATTATACAATAAGGGAAGTTATACTTGAATAACTTTATCCATAGTACCTGCATGCACACCAGCATAGAAGCAATTGTACGTCGTCTGTGCTAACCTGATGTTTCAAAGAGTGACGATGAGATTGATTGATTGTTAATTTTAATCTTATGTTCATAAGATAGATATTATTTTATTAGGATTTTTGTTTTTATTTTATGGTGTTTTATTTTGGGAATGTTTTGTTTAGTTGGTTTAGGCTCACTCGTATATTTTCTTATCAATAATTATTCAAAATATATACCGTTATTCCTTTTTAGTTCTGTATTGCCTGTTTTTGAATCAATTCGTTTTCGAAAGATTGTCATTTAATTGATTATCATTTTTTAAAAATAAATAATGCTAATTATTTGTTGCCTTTCATTTGTGCATGGTGCTAAATGTGTTTTTATTTTAAATTATATACAAGAAAATATTTAAATACTCACTAAAATATAGCATATTGAATGATATTGGTATTGTGTGTATTCATCATGTATATTTATTTATAGGTAAATTATTTGTTCTGTTTTGTCGTTTAAGTTATATATTTATACTTCTCATCGCACCTCCCAGTGTATTTCTCTGATCAATCCAAAGGTTAGCTGGTAGAGAACGCCTTAAGGCATTAAGCTTGCCTTTTGTACCGTAATTTACAATAAAGTTTTTAAATAAATATAATTCATATTCATTTTCAAATACTCACTGGAACTGCATGGAAAAAATAATGAATTAACAAATTCCTTGACGTTTTTGTAAGAGCGAGAAGTAACTAAGTGACATTTTCTTAATTTTCTGCATAAATAAAGAGAAATATCCAAGCCTCTATATAAAGTTGTGTGGAGGTTTGATCTCAGCCCACAGCGGCCCACTGTAGGGCACACGCCTTCCCTAGTAAAACATTAGGGGCTCCGACCCATAATCCTACATACTGTTACCAAGTAATACACATTTTTTTCAGAAGAAATGTATTATTAGTACTCAGTTGTCAACTTGTCGTTGTTGATAAACGACAACTTGCCGTTTTTAGTGCAAATCTCGACTTGGAAAAGAAGGACATTTGGTCGCAAGGCGTAGCCTACGCGTGACCTTTCTAATGGAAGCTTCGGGCTACAAACACGCGACAACAGAAAAGATGCAAATAATTTATCAATTTTAACATACGTATATTTGATTGAGATATAGGTATATTGTATAGGGTCTAGTTGCCGAAGTAAAATGATAATCAAATAAAAATATAAGTAAAATAAAATATGTGAGTATTGACAGAAATGTTGATTTATGTATGTGCGACGTCATGAACTTGTGGTTACAAGGATGAGGTTGGATGGGATACGCTGATACAAGTTAAACCGATTAAGTTTTAATGGAGGGGTTGAATGGGATAAAGTAAGATGAAATTTTAAACGAACCTTGGCAACTTTCCTTACTCCTGAAATATGTTGATACGTTACGTCACGGAAATCTTTTATAAATACAGGGTAACGTGTTTACACGTGTAAGTACAGGATAGACTTATATGTGTTTGTCAATAATGTTAATGATACAGTTAACTAATTACACGTACTAAAAGACTAACTCGTAGACTTCTTGAATACAGCATACGATACAATAAATATATACCATACTGAATCTTTCTAGACATGGAGATACGAACCTAGAATATTATACCGAATTTGTGGCAATGTTAACGTAGGCTACAGAATTTGTATCAATGTAAGTATTTGTGAATGAACCTCCGACGTACAACGGGACTTCTGATTTCTTGAGAATTAAACTGACATGCTCTCCTTTAACCCTTCTAGCATTGTTGAGATGAGAAATAGATAAGTACGTAAATTAAGAAATAAAATTATTGTTCTGTTGATTTTCTACATTATAAATATATCCTTAAAATTGAAAGTTAAAGAATGTTTAAAAATTGGAAATGTCAAAATTGGAATTTGTAACTTAACTAGGTGTAGGAATATGATGTAATCACGCGATCACGGTGGTATATTCAAAAGCACAGTGGCATGGCAACTCCATGCGTTTCAGCTGAAAAGTTCGATGTGGAAGGGGGGGTTGTGCGAGGTCACGCCTGAGCTCGGGCAGGTCCGCTGCTGCTCGGCCCCGCAGGGGCACGGCTGTGACGTGCGCACAGCGACCTCTTGCTTGCGCGGCGACAGTTCGCCTATTGAGTTTACGTCCAGCGAGCACGCTGAGGACTCTTTCACTGCCATCGAATTGTTATCTAAATAACGTTCCTGGGGCTCGTGTCCTGTAAATAACACCACAATTAATAAAAGATCATATTCGCGCAATATATATCTCGAAACGGTTGCGTGTCGAGTAAAATGTACAAGCTTACAATAAATTAGTCGAGTGCTTAATCGATCGGCCGCATTAAAAAGTAAAAACTATTATTATCGTTTTGCGGTGGAGCTTTGCAGATTTAGTTGCGCTGTGTTAGGGCTTTAAAGCTTCGTTTTATCAATTTATCCGTTACCGGTTCCGGTAAGGGATCCGTTGCCGCGGTGCGTCGTCGATTACAATCTTATTGAAGTGTGGTGCCGTCCTGTGCTTAGTCCGTTCAGTGAACCGCTCCGCTTGTCAAGTACACTGTGCGTCAAATTTCGAGAGGTGTTTTTCTTGTCGTTCCTTTGGTTGCGAGCTTCCGCAATTTGTATTATTTTTTGATATTTATTGTTTCAATTTTGCTATTCTTGTGAAAAAAGCGCGATCCATGCTTGGAGTTATGACTACCATGGTATGGTTTTCTTTGTCTACGTTACGTATTTATTCTCTATTTAGTCAAAACCTAGTTTATTATGATCACAGTTACGTATGTAGATGCATCCTAGATATATTATAGAACTGGAATATGACACTTTATAAAAATATATCAACATTTTCATTCATCTTATCTACATTTACGAAAAGCGTTCACGAGATTAGTAAGCTTTATTCTACACAACCATTATGACGATTATCATATTTTTTCTTGATTATTAAGTTTTATTATTGTCCTATTATTATTAGATAGTATTTTTTTTTAATTTGTGGGGGCTTAATTTTAATTTAAAATCTCGATATATTTTGCAGTACTTAACTTTATTAAACATATTTATTTGTAGTGGAATTTGTAGACTTTTGAGTGTTTTATTGTTGCCTAAAGTTTTAATTACTTTTTACAATTTATATACTATTAAATTAATGTAATATAAGGTTCTATACCTATTCTATTATTATTATGCATTCCTATTCAAAATTACAGTTGCTACATGTACGTACTGTTCCATGACTATTACTCTAAAGAAAGATCCCCATCAGCCTGTCTAAGCATAGAGTTACGCAATACTGCATTATCCGTGCCAGAATTTACATTCACTTGCCACATTACATACACACCCGCTTTCATAATATATATATATATATATATATATATATATATATATATATTCTTTTATACTACATCATAGTGGTCCAATACTCAACAAACTTGCTAGAATACATTTAAATTGAAGTTAATATTTCAATAATTTTATTGAAGTATATTGATTCCCTATTAAAATAGTTTTGCATGTTATAAGACTGTCATAATAATTCGTATTTCTATTAAGTATATTTTTTTTATCTAACCATAATAACGCTGAATAAATTCAAGCACACAATACCTGAACGCATGTAGAAAGAATAAAATCTATTTACTTGTTTAATTTGCACGTTTAAATTTTAAATGAACTTAAATAGAGGCACTTCACAAATTTTAATATAAACTCGGAATTTATATAACATCTAAGTGCTTTTTACTAAAGAACTTGTGCTGTCGACTTGTTCGAGTAACAAGTTTATATTTTAAGCCTGAAATGTTGTTCGTCCTGATTGATTTTACGAATTATGTCTATCTATATTTTTTAAATGAATCATTTGCATTCTGTGTTTGTTTACCTCATAAACGGAAATGGTTAAAAAGCAATTTTCATAATAATATCTGGATCAATGATATATAAACTAATAATGTAATATCAAAAAACGCTTGAAGCAACTTATACGCTGCTTGCCAAAAAATATTCGTTCAATGTCCGTAAAAATCATAATGTTGTTTACTTTGGCTCTCAACGTTGCTACTTGATTGGATCCGACTTTGAAAACATTATTCATGGGCTTCATTCATATGTAGCTTTCAAAACATGTTCAATACCCAGGTTGATACTATTTTTTTCACGATCAATAACACTACATAATATAGGATTTGGCAAACGAACCTATGGTTGAATTGAAATTCTTTATGTGGCAACATCTCTTGAATATTAATTTGAATTTATAGTGCACCATAAACATCTTGATACAATTGTATTTTGTTTCTATTGTTCAAATGTACATTTACAATAATGTTTACAAGGTTTAGAGGATCGCATAATAATGAACATTAAGAAATTAATGTAAGTACAACACGGAACTCAAAACACGGATGAAACACGGAACGATTTAATAGAAACTGATTTATAGAAGTTATTTATAGAAAATAAAAGAAAAGAAAAAGAAAATAAGTAATTTCAAGGACGCGTTTCAAGTAATTTGTGTATATTTTTGCTTAATTTTTTTCTGCATTCATATATGGTTCAGTTTCATATCTACTAATTTAAGATAAAAACAATATAAAGTTCATTGAAATGAGTGTTAACGTGTACATTTTTAAATTTACTGCTCTTTGTAGTACAATGTTTCATTTGTCACATATTTCAATATTATGACACAGATATTTTTAGGTAGATAATAAACTTTATTCCATTCTCAAAGGGATATTATGGTGATTTTAGCACTAATATCTATCAAATGCTTGAAATATATAATATTCTCATACTATGAAATTGAGATTTTGAATAGAGGCATTAGAGGCAGTGCCTCATTTAGGTTTTGAGCATTTTGATTTGGTACAGTTTCAGCATATTAAAAAAGACATATACGTACCGTGATTTCGCTAAAAGAGCTACGTAGAACAAGCATATAAATTATAAGGGTACCGACTTTCACTACCCTGTTCTCATTCACATTCACCTTGTTTTGAATGAGGCACGGCCCCTTTCTCCGCTTTTAGTACGATATATGTACAAATATGCAGGTATACGTGGATCTGCATATGAATCAATGTTCTGCACATTTATTATTCATTTGACAGGGGATGGCGATGCTTCAACCCACAGCTCTCTGAGCTCGTCTGACTATGTGCCTTCAACTGGCCCAGTTACTCCGCTCTCATTATAGTTTCCCGACTCCGTTTGCTTTCCCTTCCCTCTTCATGTTAACCCATACGTATATCTAGTGGAAATGAAATGGTATAGGAAGCATTCTTACGTCCTCCGGTTTGGTTTGTCTCATTCGATGACACCAGGGAAGCGGGATCAGGTGGCATGAGATTGGTTAATATTATCTACTTCAATTCATTTTCCAGTATATTCCTAAATCCCCAAATGTAAGCAACGAATTTAAGAATGTGTTCAAGTCCTTCAGTTTTAACTAGTGCTGGCCTCGGAATCGAAGATGTTTATGCTGCACACCATCCTCGCTTGCCATCAAACGGACTGTTTGCTCGTTTGGCACTTTTTTCTATACTCAATTCAATTTAATATACAAAAAAGACTGCGGATTTACAGTATTTTTATGTTCTTTGCATTATTTTATGACGACATTTATATACGTATTCTAAGTAAAGGTACTCTCACGCAACAAAACAGTTATTGACTCGATTTAGATTTTTTTCCCATGAAACCATACCATAGTAAAAGCTCATAGGCCTACTGTGTTCGTATGTAGGTATATCGATCGTGCAACTGTTACATTAGTATTCAGTATGTAGTAAAGTAACTGAAAGAAACATTTTAATTAGTAATATTTTTTGAATACATTATTAAGGTAAGAAAAACACATCGAAATCGACAAGGGTAAAGTGTTAGGAGCGCACGAGGAGATAAATAGCGCATCTATGCAAAACACGGCAATTGCCCTCCTGGAGACGGCGTCAGCCTTTGAGAGGGCGGTGCTGGAATGCGAGCACCTTGAGGCGTCCGAGCACGGTGGGTTCCGGTGAGAACGTTGGTGCGGCAGCGGCATGGAGGACCGCGGCCTCCCCGACGTGCCGCTGATCGTGAGCCCGCCGGGCGGCGGCGGCGGCGGCGCGGCGCTCACCACCTCGCGGCGCGCCGCCTCCGCGCGCGGCTCACGCGATGACCCCCCGCCTTCCACGTGGCGCTCCTCGGTGCGTGTGCGCGACACCGGTTTCCGTGGCTCCCGCAAGAGCGTCGTACGCCTCGAACCACCCTGTAACGGCCTCAACGGGTTGCCCGCCATCGGCAAGGAGGTAATTCATGTGTATCTTTGGCTGATTTGTCTTTGTAAGTGTTAAGGTGTTCAAACTACCGATATACGTTTAAATAATTTTATTAGCTCTGTATTGCCCATAACAATAGTTGGAATAGTTTATAAACGGTTTATGAATATTATTAAAGTACCAATACTTCCATGAATTACCCCCTTTGCAGTTCACCTATTCACTAAAAATACAGTAGACTACTTACAGTAGAGATTTGCCTGAATTTACCTATACTATGTAAGTATAGTTGAACCAATAAATACCAAAACACATGTAATGCAATAGAAGTTGCAGATATATGATTCCTAAAATTTCATAAGTAAAAATAAAGCAAGTAAATAATGGAAAACACACAAAAACAATTGTCGTTGTTCTCCAAAACGTTTGATCAATGCTGTTACATGAAGTAGGTCAACTGTGCACTGACACAGTAGGTATACAATGAAACTGAAAGGTGGCCGAATACGCATATAATTTATTAATTGTACTGGCATTGCGGCGGTGGGAATGGTTTATTTACCACACACCTTTATGAGGTCGCCGCGCTCCGCGCTGCGTGCCGCCGGCAGCGGCCGCGGCCGAAGTTTGCCCCTGCCCAGTGCCCAGGTTACATGCAATCTTATTATACAATAAAGTATTTTATTAACGATGTTCTAACAATGCTAGTGAAAATATAAAATGTATTTATTTATAATTCAACAGATATTAATCATATCATATCATGTGGTCTTAAATACACATGGTTCGTTTTTGGAGAGTATAAAGCGAATCCATCACACGTGCATGATAATAATTTCATTTTAGTTTTCAGTAATTTAATACATTACAGTTTTCAACTTTTGTGTTATCTTATATCTATTATGAGCTCCTTTTCTCTCTCTCTCTCTCTTTCTTGTCATTTTCAGATATTGCAGATAATCATATTCATTAATTGCATGATGCAAACAAATCATAGTGTTTATTTTGACTAGGTAACTCTCACCGCTTCATGGGTCTTGTTGGAGTTGTATTCTTAATATATTCTATTTCCTCAAATATTTTCCAAAAGATTAGGACTCAATCTTGTTTAAAATCAGATTGCAGTTTGGAAATTTACTTATTACTTTTAATCAACTTGGAATAAATTGTCTGTTGGTCAATACAAACAATACAATACAACAACTATTAAGAAAGCAAACGACTAAGCTCATCTCACTCGGGATATACTGTGCGCCCTTAAAGCGAAAGTTTTCCCATCACTTATACGATGAGGTACAACTTCTCTATAGCGTATGTGATTTTTTAAACAGTAGGTATCGTTTATGGTATAATTACAAACTTTTAATAAAGGAAAATGTTTATTTATTTACAACCTTCTCATGACTGTTAAGGGAAGGTCTAAAATTATGGTACTTGGATGAAATCGACTGTGATGATAAACTGCGTGTTAATGTGTGTGTGTGTGTGTGTGTATATATGAAACGAACATGTGATTGTTGGCAGGTATTGTCACTGGGTGCGACGGCGGGTCACAAGGGAACCACGCAGCCCTCTCACCCCTGCACTATCCTCCACCATTCTCCTTACAAGGTAACTATCAAATAAACTAACCAACATAATTAATGAAATGAATTCCTATAAACTTTACAAACGTATAAACTAAAAGCACTTAATAATAGTTGGATAATTAACTGGAAAACAACACTGCCTGTCGCAGTGGCCTGGTTTCGTGTTCGATCCCCAAAACTAATCATGTGCTTACACGCCATCACACTAGCGTGAAATATACCCCGAAAAGTTTTTATTCATTTTTATTGTATTTACTCATATCACAATGTTTCAAGTTTCAAGGTATTTTGCCACTAGAACTTAATAACATTTAATATTTCAGGCCGCTTGGGATTGGTTGATCCTAATCTTAGTCATCTACACAGCTATATTTACCCCGTACGTGGCTGCCTTCCAACTGAACGAGCCCGACTTCGATAAACGGTCTCGAAGTTTCGGAGAGGATCCAATTGTTGTCATCGACATGATTGGTAAACCACGATTGTTTCCATTATTCAACAGTTACTGTAACAAACTTCAAATTGTCGGTGACTTGTAAATGTGTCTTTTTTATTTTTCAGTGGACGTGACTTTTATAGTAGATATCCTGATAAACTTCCGAACAACTTATGTGAATGTGGCTGATGAAGTGGAATCCGACCCTGCTAAGATCGCTCTCCACTACCTTCGTGGCTGGTTCCTCATTGACCTGGTCGCCGCGATTCCCTTCGACCTGCTACTCTTCGGCACCGACACCGACGAAGTGAGCTGCTTTTACATCCCAACCCACCACCCACTACATTTGGTTTCATCTCACATTAAACACACAAATCTTATTTAGCGTTAGACTACCGAAGTGAATGCCTGAATTTTAGAAAATAATACTAGATACCAGACGATCAATTGTCCGAAATCTAATTGTGTCGGCATACATTTGCCTTGAATTCATTTCGCTATTAAAATGCTACGTAATTACATTGTTTAAAATATAAAGAATATAATAAAGTGGAGGCCATAGAGTGAAATAAGATTAGGGTGATGAGGCTCGATATGCGCATAGACAAATCTGAAAGCTAACTAGGTCAAGCTAGGGTGACGAAAAAGATTACAAAAAACCAGTAGATAATGTATGAATATTCAGATGTTTAAACTAGTGTACTCGGGAAAGCAATTATCCAATTAAATAATCATAACTCTTTCGGACAAATGAAGCGCTGGAAATTTTCTAGAAAATCACAGTAGTGGAATGCAGTTATTGCAACTGTCACCCTTGAATAGGCTACCACAATAAATTGATTTAATGCCGATCACGTTTTAAGGCCCCACGTTAGTACTTATTTTAAACAATTTTTGCAACATAGCATAATATTCGTATTTTAAATATTTACCAAAATATTTTTAACTTGACTTCTATAATATCATATCTGTCAGTATATTTCGTTTGTACATATTCGATATTAATTTGTTTTTATTTATGATATTTGTAACATTGTTGAGTTGTAATAATTAATTTATTTCGATACGACTAAAAAAATCGGCCGTTAATCATTTACTTTATTATTATTCACGGTGTTAATAGAGCCCAAGGTGGGTGCGTATTGAATTTGTAATACCATTTCTTGTTACAGCAGGGGCTGGAAAGTGATGAGGTATACCATCTTTGTGAATTTCTTTTATGTTGCTGCCACTTCGATTTTCTTACATTTTTAGTTGACATTTATTCCATTAATTTCCACTAGTCATTACAAATCACTAAGCGAATGCGTTAATGGAAGATATGGACGCTTCCCATGAGCAAAATATAAAATTTTTGAATTTCACATTGTTAACATATCAATATAATAATGAAGCTCACAAATCACATGCCATAACACAAGCATCGTCGCCCTTCAATTATTAAATATATTCAATTACTAGCGCCCAAGGGGATCAATATTTACCAAATGTTATTACGTATGGTGATTATATTAAATATGTATTATATTATATGTACTAATAAGTAATAAAGCAACGACAATTAAAACATTTACAAAAAATCTGTGCTTAAAAATATGTTAGAATTAAGTATTACTTGAGCAAATTACTGCCTAGGTTTGATTTTAAACATAACTGGACAATTATACGGCTTATAGTTTTGAGCTGCAAATTGTGAGGGTAACGATCGTCGCAAACTAGCAAGGTGACCTCGCCAGGGCCTTCACCTTCACATTTATGTTGTGCGTTATACTCTACCCATTTTATTAACATTAGGATTGCCAACTAAGCAAAAAAATAATGAACATAAAACAGTTTTGGTGATAATTAATCTCAGCCCATGTATTGTGTAAATCTGGCGAGAAACGATCACATTTTAATTGCGACAGAGCATTCTTCATGAGCTTTTCATTGTAAAAGTGCAAAACCACAAAACGCACAGAGCTTGGTAGCAATACGCTCACACTTCCCAGACGAACCTTTGTTTGTACAAATCAATAAGTCGCCTGTAGTCACAATATTAATGAGCACCAGTTCTGTCAATCGGATTTCCGAACATTAATACATGGTTATAGCACCCACCTTACATCAAACGATATGAAGGACTAAATTCAATGTGTATCTACATGGCTGTAATCAAATAATTACCTACATGAGAGTAAAATATACCTAACCCTCATTTTTTCTTACTAGTTTAAGTTCTTTATTGGTTTTATAAACAATAGTAATTTAAGATTTTTACGGCTAAATTTTTGTTATAATTGTTTCACATTTTAATTAATTTCATTAAATAAATTGTTTAATCATCGTGTTTTTGTTTTGTTTTGTCCTTTTTTGTTAAAACAACCCTTCCTTGCCCTCATACCTATATTATAAACATTCACGAGACTTAAAATAACAATTAATAAAAACATACGTGATCTAGTTATAAATATGTTTGATGTATTTTATTGTGAAACGTTTTAGTGAGAAGACGTTTTAGTTGTCACCAAACGCTTATCAAAACTGCTTTAATTATTGATTGTGCATGTTTTTAAAGCACGAATGGTGCACAAAGCTAATGTCTCAAAATGTTTCTACATATATGACTTAATATATACCGCGGACGTTACGTGCTTCGTATGTAGACCCCATAAATAAACATAAATCTTTGTAACAATAGATAAGTATTATATCTATAAATGAACGTACGTATATATCACTAATTCTTATTTATATTTAGACACATTTAAAGGATAACATAACTGTAAGTTCTAAAGAAGACAAAGGTTTAAAAATGTCTACGGACAGTTTGTGTAATTTATGTATGGTTAAGTTATATCCTCACTAACGAAATACAAATTGTCAAAAATTGCTATAATGACGAGGGCTATTAATCTTTCTTTTCTTTAGTCTGTTACTTCTCTGTCGTCGTAATTATAGAAACAAATAAATAAGTTGTTTATTGGCTTAATTTGTGACCATACACTGCACTACTGAATCTACCACTGTCTATTTGAAGTTAGTTTTATATGAGCATTACCTACTTATTTAGTAATAATGTGTCCAGTAACTCCATATAATACGTATTAAAATGTCTAGTAACAATTACAATGACAATTCCACTTTTACAACGATCTCAATAGAATATAAATTACGTCCCTACCTATATTAGAAATTATGCAGTTACATGCACCGCATTCTGTATGAAGTCGGCTAATTTTATAGTTTTGACATATTTGCTTGTAATCCTGCAAAATATATGTGTAAGTTTGGTTGAGCTCGAACGACGCTCCCGCATAGTTATATTCATAGGCAATTTTACAATGATTCTCACTTTGCTTGGTTAGCGTGATTGCGAGGCCTCGTTGACGCTATTTAGTATAAGCGAACGTTTAATACAATGCTTGTATTCGGTTTGCGGCGCAGTTACGTTGCTGGTGGACGTGATGGCGTATGATTCTGAGGTATTGTGGTGATGGTTGCAGACAACGACCCTCATTGGACTGTTGAAGACGGCGCGCCTCCTGCGGCTCGTGCGCGTCGCTCGCAAAATTGACAGATACTCCGAATATGGCACCGCCGTTCTTCTTCTACTAATGGCTACATTTGTGCTTATTGCGCACTGGTTGGCTTGCTTGTGGTGAGACACTTTTTAACGCGGTGACTATTTACTATAAGGTTGATCTAATGAAATAATTAATGTCTGATAAATACGAATTATCCGGTAATTTAGCAGGAACAACATAATTGTACACTATTGTAAGTAGAGTAACATCTTAAGTTTTAACAGAACTAGCTTTGACATGTAAGTATAGATAAAAGCTTTCATGAAAGGAAAAAGACTGGGCCCAAAAACGAAATAATTTACAAATGAAGTTATGGAAACTGGAAAATATAGTTTGTATAGTAACATATAGTAACTGGTATATAGTAACTGGAAAAATATAGTAACATTTTTTTTATAATCGGTAGTAGTTCTAGTAAAATCTCTTTGTTCTATGAAAGCGTTAAGAACGCAGATATGAATCAATACAAAACGAATTTTAATTCTCACTTGACAAGTTCCGATTTCCAAGAACGGAACACTTGTCATGTGTGAAGCCAATACGACGCTCAATAGACGTGCATTTTCCACGATTTATTATACATTACAGGTATGCTATTGGTAGCTGGGAGCGACCTCAACTTCATGCTCCTATCGGCTGGTTAGATGCTCTTGCTAATGACGTCCAAGCCTCCTATGAAAACTCAACTGGTCCGTCTATGAGGTGCGACAACAATTTTCACATTAAATAATTAATATGTCATTAATACCTGTGTTTATATTTTCTCATATATTAAATCGTTTTAGGTCTCGGTACATCACCGCTCTCTATTTCACGTGCACTTCTTTAACGAGTGTCGGTTTCGGCAATGTGGCGCCTAACACTGATATGGAGAAGGGATTTACGATATTCGTCATGCTCGTCGGATGTTAGTATTTAACGTACAATGAAAAGAAAAGTAAAATGCAATTTAATTTATTTCTTCATAATTCTTAATAATAATTTATAATTGCTACCAAGTATCGCTCATGTCCCATCTGTACTTCTAAATGGACATAGCAATTGTGGACAGTTACTTTGCGGTTAAGTACCTATGAGGGCTGCAAATGAAAGCGGAAAGTCACTTAATGTTAAGTATGTTACCGCCTCTTTAAATATGAGAAATAATTAGAAACAATTAGTTACTCAAAAACAGTTTGTTTTGTTGATCGTGATGATTTTACTGCCCATTTATTTACAAGCCTTTAAATATGTACCTATTATTTATGCTTCATGGGCGTATTTATTGACTAGGGAGGTTTTTAAATGTAAACCAGAATCGAGATATAGTATTTAATAATAAAATTGTATCCCAGCCAATGCAGGTAAAGATAAAAAGTAAATACATGAAATCTGATGTTGTATGTACATATATAATATTTTGTTTACAGCGCTTATGTATGCTAGCATATTCGGCAACGTGTCGGCGATTATACAAAGACTGTACTCGGGCACAGCTCGCTACCACACGCAGATATTACGGGTGCGAGAATTCATACGATTTCATCAGGTATGATAACACTATTTTATCTAAATATCATAGAACCAAATGTAATAAAATAAACATAATCAAAGATTAGAACTAAATAATGTTTGAACAAATGTTTTGTACAGCAAGTAGAGTCGATATTAACTGGTCAGTCAAATGACAATATATTTGATATCTTTCACACAAACAGTTGATTTTAAAATTAAGCAACAAAAATGATGAAATATTACATAATTAGATATATTAAATATGTATGATGAACTATGTATCGTCATTGTTTTATTAGATCACGAATCCTCTTCGACAAAGACTGGAAGAGTATTTCCAGCACGCATGGAGTTACACGAACGGCATCGACACGTCCAGTTTATTGAAGGGTTTCCCAGAATGCCTTCAAGCTGATATATGCCTACACCTCAATCGCAATCTACTCGCCAACTGTGCGGCTTTTGATGGTGCCAGTCCCGGATGTCTAAGGTAACTAATTGTAGTTTTGTACTACAATTTACTAATTGTAGTAAATATGTGTATATTTTTAATTTGTATATTGATACAAATTAAAAATATACACATATTTACTTTCAAAGGTATGCCAGGGATTCCAACTCGGGTCACGAAATTTCTACAGCAGTCGCATTAATCAACTTCCATTAAAACATGTGTCATCTCTACCTACTTCCATTATATATTACGCAAAAATATAGCCAATATTATTTCTCAACCAAATTAGCACAAGTTACAACACAAGGTACGATTGTCCCCAAATAATACAAAATGTGGGACGTGTTCCGGCCTGGTGGAGCGGCGACTTGAAGAAGTTTGCCGGTGCTGGTGATGAGAGGAGTCAAAGGTCGCATGTGGTGGTGAGCCTTAGGACAGGCCTATAGCCAGCGATAAAGAGATATGAGTTGATGGTATGGTATAATATTATAATGTTGATAAACAGATTATAGCACGTGTTCGAGTACCTGACTACTACGCGGCGTTAAATACTTGTTGCATTTGTCTTGTTATTGTTCTGTGACATCTACTTTGACAATTGAAACAGCTATATATAGTACACAGATTTTCAAATTAAAGAAGTTCTTAACACCGTGCAGTAGTCAGATACTTGAAGACAAGCGATAGTGCAAGAAGTTACGAGTAGTTTGACAAATTGTTAATTTTTTATCAAACAAACATTATTGGTTAACAAACAAACAGAACGCGTTGGGTATAATTCCATTTTATCTATTTTCAGAGCGCTATCTCTAAGGTTCAGAACAACGCACGCACCTCCCGGTGAAACTCTGGTTCATCGGGGCGATGTTCTCACTTCTCTCTACTTCATTTCACGAGGGTCGATAGAAATTCTCAAGGACGACATTGTTATGGCTATATTAGGTAAAACAAAGCATATTCGTTTGTATTGTTAATTTGAGATTTATAATACATTAATTAAAACAAATCTAAATTGTCCGGAATCTTAATTCAAATATACTAGGAATTTTCAAAAATAAATCAAAGTTTTCTTTATTTTTTTTTGGCTTAATATATACATAGTATAGGTAGTAGGTATTATACCTATTACGAGTACATATAATTATTATAGTGTAGGTATTATTCTAAGTCAAAATTATCTCACGACGCAACTTTTTAATTAATAAGAGTCCACCTACGTGTAGCGTAGCGTGCTACGAATCTGCCGTAGCACTCTAGCATACTACGTAACCCTAACCAAAATATAGTATAGTAACGTAGCATTGTGGTACAATGCCAATGGTATAATGAATAGATGATCTATTCTAGACTATAGATATTTTGCTTTTAGAACTATATTTAATGACATATCGATAGTAGACAGCATTATTTATAAGTAGCATATATTTTCGGACGGAGCGCGGTGAATCCACGACCGCTGGGCGCTCTCAACTGGCTACGTTACCCCTCTCTCACAGAGGACTACGGTGAAATGTACCGTATTTCCCACTTGATCCCATATACATGTGTACATATGTGTTTCGGTAGTGAGTGTGATATGTCAGAGCTGAGCCCATTTCCATCGTATCCTATCCTATCTTTTCCCATTTTTCCAACCCTTCCTCTAAATCCATTCCTATAAATCTCCAAAATCAGGCATCGCATCCGGGTGTGTGCCAACATTTGTCATTCTGGGCTGATTGTTGGCATGTACCGCGGAAGTCAGTATCCAACAGTACCCAGGCAATAATATCCAGTTACCAGCAGGTGAACGTCTTCTTTCCATCTAAAAAATTAAACAACGATTACTTTACAGGCAAAGATGATGTGTTCGGTGAGAATCCGTGCGTGTATCCGACTGTGGGGCGGAGTAACTGCCGCGTGCGCGCGCTCACCTACTGCGACCTGCACCGCGTGCACCGCGATGATCTCCTAGACGTGCTTGATTTCTATCCAGAGTTCCGCAGTTCCTTCGTCAACAACCTCGAGATCACCTATAACATGAGAGATGTAAGTATTTATAACACAAACCCAAACCGCTTACAAAGTCATTTTGCGCAGAAACATTAGGTACCAAACATAGTTTAACGATGATCTGAATACGTATAATATACATATAATAAAATCGTAACAGAGCCGTCTCTCTACAAGATTTTTTTTAAAGTACGATTGAGATAGAGCTCGAAAGAATAAGTTTTGGAACTATTGTTTTGTTGGTTTATATATCTGAACTCGCATCACACAAATATTACTAAATGGATAATAATGAATCTTGACATAGTTACAGCTCATGCGCCGGGTTCTTTAGGTTCTTTTTATCCAGATTGTAGAGTTCCCACGGGAATCACTCTTAAGGTTCACCTAACACAGTCTTTCTTTAATAAATACAATCTACTCGCTAAATAAAATATTTTTGAAACGGTTATACGCTTTTATTCCACCATACCAAAATGTCAGCATTTGTACAGGGTACTGTCTCTTACTTTCCAAAACTCGTCCTATCAAATTCAAAAATATAACTCCTTTATCATTTACGAACTAGAAAATTGTCCTGTAAACTGAAACTTATTTTTTCAGGAGGAATTAAGTGGCATAGAGCCACACCGACGCATGCGCTACGAGAACCCCAATGAAGCACGGTTACTTCGCGAGGCGTACGCGCGCACCCCGCGTCGCCCACATACCGAGACCTTTGCGGAGAAGGTGGTGCGTGCTTCGATACCTATTACATGTGCACCATAACATTTCACCATGAAACATGTATATACACGTATCATTTCAAATGAAACATTTCATCACTGAGCATGAAAATAACAAAAAGTTTATAAAAAAAATGCGTTTAAATTAAAAGAGCATGCTGATAACACGTACAAAATTGTTTATGTATAATGTAGTCACATGTTGGTCATTAGAGATCGGGAGCGTAAAGAGTAGATTTCAAAATGACCACATCATTAAAATGTCTAGGTCGCATATTGACTTGATATCAAGAATACTAGGTATCAGAATGACTAGATCGCTAAATGACTAAGTCATAAAAATACTAGGTCCCAAAATGACTAGATTGCAAATTTGTTTTGCCTTTCCTGTTAATATACGTACTATTGGAACAATTTGACTGCTTTCCCTTTTCTTTTAGTGTCAATGCCTGAGTTACACAACGCTGAAGGCATAATTTTCAATACTTTCAAAATTCCCATATTCATTGTTCTGTTTTAGGATTCCCAGTGTAGTGACGACGACACAGAGTCGGGACCTAGCCGCGGCATCCTCGAGTTCACCGCCGATAAGGCCGGCCAGGATATCACTCCACTCAACTTCAATTTTAGCAAACAACGTTCCACCACACTTAATTCCATCACGGGTGAGATATTAACGAAAAGTTGAAGAGAATGTACATTTTAAGTACTTATGTAACATTCATTTACTTAATTTATTTCCAGCTAAGTATCTGTTTGTTACAGACACATTACGAAAACATTGGCCATCGGCTAATCCGGTAACACCCGAACGCATCATCCGTCGATGAACTACCGTCCCCTCTAATTGCATACTTTGTTATGAGATACTTGATTACTTTATTTATTGTATTGTATGACGCGTTCGGGTGTTTCCGAATTAGCCGATGGCCAATGTTTTCATAATGTTTCTGTACAGATGTCCGTGTATTTGTTAATAATAATTTGTATTTGTATGATGATAATGTATGTATTGAGGTGTATATGTCCCTAAACGGTACACGGACATCGCGTAATTATTTTCCTAGAGTAGATTGATTACACATAGAAAGTGGATAGACCAATATGCAATTAATCCCCGTAAAATAATAGACAGCCTGTATAAATATCGTTTCACCTACCTACATTCCTCTGAGTGGGTTAATTTTTATAAAATTGGTAATTTATTATTTACTTTCAATACAATTTTAAACATCCTGGTAATTAAGCTTATACTCGTAAAAAGTGTTTATTTCTGTAAAAAAATGTACAAAGAAAATTTAACAATTCCAATTATTATATTTGTGCACATCATACGAGTAAATTACTTAAGCAGGCCCCACACTGGTAGAGTGCAAAAAATATTTTATTAATTCAAAATTGGTTGTTGAAATTTATACTATATGAAAATATATAATGCCTAATCAACGTCATAATTATTGTTTTAAGGGATTAAAGACAAATACTTATTATTTGAACTTTACCAGCAAAACTATTAAACTCGAAATTATTAAACATCATTAATTCTAATTAATCAAAATCTGGTAGGTACGAAGTACTGGAAAATGTATGAATCGAAATTTAAATTAATTTGAAATTTTATTTAATTTAAAGCAGCATGCATTACGCTTCTTGTTTTCCATTTATTTACTCCTTTATATTGGTAACGCGGATGTGGGGGATATGGAGTGGCGCAAAAAGACGCGGCTAATACAGTAGATATACCAAAAGAGGCTTTATATTTCGAAATGGCTAACAGTATTGAAACATGCTTGTTTTTTTTTTTTTTTCAAAATATGAATTCGAATCACCCCATGCCCCCCCACGTATCCCGCCACCCCGCTCTGAGCGCGGCCCTTGTGTGCAGGCATGCTAACGCAACTTAAACGGAGCTTCCCAGACCTCTACCACCATAAAACACACCAGCCGCTGCACAACAAATACTGTAAGTATGCCCCTAAAAATTTACACGCATGTTTTTAAAGAATTATTTACCCTAACATACAACGAACATTATTTTTAACATTCAATTCATAGCTATTTATTAAATAAATAATTCGATAAGAAAATCAAATGATAAAATATACACATCGACTTACAGCGTTGTATTGAAATTGTTTGAGACTAATAATAGTTCACCGTGTTCCAGCACAATCGACGCCACAAACGTACAGAAGTAAAGCAGCTGGTGTGCGGCGGCAGTCGTCCGTGGGTCCGCTGAATGACACGTCGCCACTGACGGGTGGCGCGGCTACGGGCGAGCCGGCGGTGAGCACACCCGCGCACAGCGCCACGCTGCCCGTCTCTAGCCTCAGCACGAACCCCAGCTCGTACTACACCAACGCGTCTCCGAGCCCGCCCGTCCCCGTTCACGTGTCCTGCGACGACATTCTAGCGCCGGCTGCGCCGCCATCCGCCGCACGGACTCCCTCCTCGCGATCAGCGCCACACTCAGCACTTAACCTTCATCAGACTGGGCGACCTACAGCTCTCCATTTTGCTACAGAAAAAACACAAAACGCTGCCGCTACTGTTGCACAAGTTAGTACCGTCTGTTTTTATATATATATGGCCCTTATGATTTACTAGCAATTTTTTACTACCAACAAGCTTTTTTATGTCGATGAAATTCAACTGCTTGTTGGATCAGAAAATATAGACCAAGATATACAAATATTAGGGGTTAAAGTATGAAATTGCCGTTGCAATGAATTGCAAAAGAATCCCCACAGCTACGAGAATTGTGAGAAAGGATCTTTAACAGGGAGAAGGTTTGGGTTCTTGGAAAAATATACGAGACGCGCGGTCACGCAAGTACGAGTAGGTAGGAGAAGAAGGTTTGTTAAGAACATTATAGAGGGGTGTAAGAATGTGACAATTAAGGCGAGAACGAATAGGTAACCACTGAAGCTTCTTCCTAAATTCAGAAATGTGGTCTAAATTGCGTAAACCGAAAATAAAGCGAATACTCAAGTTTTGGAGACGCTCAAGTCTATTCAGAAGTTCTTCGGTGGCATCTATAAAGCATACATCGACATAATCGATACTTGGAAGAAGGAAAGTTTGAGCAAGATCAGTCTTTGTTTTAACAGGGAGAACGTTCTGAAGGTGTTTTAGAGACTGAAATCAATAATGAATTTTTTTGTTGATCTCATTGATGTGTCAGCCCCATGTCAGATTATTATCAAATATAATGCCCAAATTCTTAGCGGAGTTGCTAAACTGAATCTGTAAATGTGACCGGTGCACCGCGGTGGGTAGTCAAGTGTTTTTTAAAAAAATATTCTACACTTGTTGCATTCTTGAGCTATGGACATCATATTTAGGACTCCAGACGATACTTTCAAGTTCTAAAGTACTATTGATTGGGTAAAGTACATTGCATAGTTTAAGAGATATTGAACTTTTACCAATTTTTAGAGAACATGAATCCTGTATGTAATCATTATTCTGAGCTAAGCTTACGTCATGGTATTTCAGGATAGTACGTCACCGCAATACCAAAATATCGGAACCGCAGCATCAGCGGCGTCGGTAGCAACGGTATTGGCAAGAATAGATGAATTAAGCCGGCGGGTAGCAACGCTCGAGACTGGTCTCACGGCTGACGTTCGTCGCATCCTGCAACTGTTGCAATCCCGTGATCAAGTGCCTGCGCATCATAATGCGCAAGCGGTGCAATCGGCACCGTCGGCGCATACACCTTCTCAACCTCTGCCAAAAGCTTCACTTTCCGTGCCTCATTCAAACGATGTACGTAATTTTAAACGATTTTTGTTTTTTAAAAGTAGTTATACATATTATGATTAAGTATATATAAGTGTAATATTACCTACTTATGTTTACCTATTACACTCAAAGCACTAAATTGAAACCGATTAACATATGTGGATACATATGTTAGAAAAACTATAAAGCTTTTGTATCATTGCTATTTTATAAATGTTTCCTATATCGTTCCTGTATTGTTATTGCCTAAATATTCACAACACGTTTTGATAATAAAAGAGTGAAAAAAGCAATGCGCTGTTTATATCCCGACGTTTCGAAAACTTTGCAGTGGACGTGGTCACGGGGTGACTAATTGATTTTACTTGTCACTTGAGTTATTAAGAAATTATTTGAACTACCGTCTGAAATTTTTTTTTAATCATAACATTCCCCCCTATGCACGCAGTATTCGCTCACGGTGTCCAGAGGTCTTGCAGTATTGCGTTGGCCTTGAGATTTAATTAATTTAATGACTGGATCCCAAGCCGGTGGTACTTGCCAACCATCTTCTCTATTGAAATTTGGATGTTTCTTGATTTCAATAGCCTCGCGTAACATTCTTGGCATGAACCGGGTCTCTCTAGCGAGGATTTGTGGATTATCGAATCGAATGTAATGGTTGGGTTTGTCCAGAACATGTTCACAAACCGCAGACTTGGTCGAGCGTCTGTTCTTCATGTCAGCTATGTGTTCTTTTATCCGGATACCGATGCTCCTCTTTGTTTGCCCAATGTATGATAACCCGCATTCACAATCAAGCTTGTAAACACCTGCATCTTGTAGGGGGATATTGTTCTTGACAGGTCTTAAAAATTGGCTAATCTTCTTGTGCGGCTTGAAGTAAGTGTCAATTGAAGCTCGTCTTAAGATATTGCCAATTTTGTCAGTGATGCCCTTGATGTATGGTAAGATGGCAGGTTGTCGCTCAACTGTGGGAGGCTTGGGGCGGCTTTTGTGACGCATTCGTGGGAGTTTGTGATTGTTGCTTCGCATGTTGTTCCCTACAAGATGCAGGTGTTTACAAGCTTGATTGTGAATGCGGGTTATCATACATTGGGCAAACAAAGAGGAGCATCGGTATCCGGATAAAAGAACACATAGCTGACATGAAGAACAGACGCTCGACCAAGTCTGCAGTTTGTGAACATGTTCTGAACAAACCCAACCATTACATTCGATTAGATAATCCACAAATCCTCGCTAGAGAGACCCAGTTCATGCCAAGAATGTTACGCGAGGCTATTGAAATCAAGAAACACCCAAATTTCAATAGAGAATATGGTTGGCAAGTATCACCGGCTTGGGATCCAGTCATTAAATTAATTAAATCTCAAGGCCAACGCAATACTGCAAGACCTCTGGACACCGTGAGCGAATACTGCGTGCATAGGGGGGAATGTTATGATTAAAAAAAATTTTCAGACGGTAGTTCAAATAATTTCTTAATAACTCAAGTGACAAGTAAAATCAATTAGTCACCTCGTGACCACGTCCACTGCAAAGTTTTCGAAACGTCGGGATATAAATAATGTTAAATATACGCGATTTAAACCGTTCAAAGTTGTTTAATTGCTATGTATAGTAATCGCGAAAACCTAAGAAAATATTAAAGCAATGCGCTGTTTGACTTCGTAACCATGATTTAATCATGGTATTAATTGATTTCATCGTAACTTCCATCTGCTGCAGAACCAGTGGGAATGGACTTGGAACGGTGATCGCGAACGTAACGGCGTACGGGCCGGACGAGGCGACCGCAGCGAGCGTACGCCGGGAGTCCAGCGGTCAGCGTCGGAGCCGCACGCGCAGGTGCCGCCGGCGCTGCCGCCTCCTCCGCACTCTCACTCGTTCTATAGGTAGTGTGAGGCAGGCGAGACGAGCGCTCCCCGCTCCCGGCCCTCGACGCGCTCGCTCGCTGAGTCCGCCTCGTGCGGCTCGCTGGCGGGTGGCTCGCTGGCCGCGCCCGAGCCGCCCGCACCCGGCGGCGGCACGCGCCCGCCCCCGCCACGTGCGCGCTTTCATTTTTGCCGGCACATCACGCACTCCCGCCACGAAGACGCCCGGAACTTTCTCTGACGCGGCCCCGACCCGACACATGGACCAATTTTGTACTTCCGTTAACGCCTAAATTAACACGTCCTCGCGAACTCGCGAGCGGGCAGACATAATCAGCCCGTACTAAGTCCATTTGTAATAAGTTCATAAAAATGCTTTACTAAACATAGAAGAATGTCCAGTGGTTCGGATTTCATTTAAAATTATTCGTGACGTTAAACGAAGACTTAGACCAGTGGTTTAAAATGTTAGCGCTAATTAGTAATAACAGGAGATTACACGTGTGGTTTGATACATAATAAGTGGTGGAAAAATTGGGTGCTTTATTTTTTTTATAATTTACAGGCTTTAGAAAAGTTATTATGTACGGATAAACTGTATGGGTACAATAGCACTATCTGACAGTATTATTCTTCGATATACCTACTTATTAATCTATTTTCTCTATGACCATGAAAAATCTGGCTTCACATTTTACATTGTTTATTTATTTTAAATCGCAGCTAATACAGAATGAGGTTTATAAGACTGAGATACTACGTAATTACCGAGAACTGTATTTCCAGAGGACTGAGGAGAGTAAACGAGAAACGCTTTGTGGCCGTCCTTGCTCCTTGCTCCTTGCTCCTTGCTCCTTGCCTTTACATTGTAGCTAGCTAATTCTGTTACTACTAACGGTCAACGATCAACTTGTTACGCTCCTTGTCAAAGTGCGTTTATGAACATTTCACTTGACACATACGAATATATATCTGTACCACGCATTGTCTTCAATGGTTTGATGGATATTTACCTACTTAAATATATTTCAACTATCTTATATACTTTCGACTATCTTATCTACTTTAATTTCCTAAATGTTTACCAATTAAAGTTTACAGAAGTTTTCAGTTGCAGACAGTAAAAAAACTACTTATGTATGGCTACGAGAGCCACGTATTATCAAAAAATTTATCCTTCCTGTACATCTTATGTTAGGGATTCCAAAATTTGTGGCTCAAAGTGAATTTATGTTGTAATGTGTATTCTAGTTAAGTACGAGTTAAGAAATTTCGCCAATAGGTAATATCATCTTAAGCAATAATAAAAATCATAATATTAATATAAGATAATTCATCATTGCTAAGACTATTACATCAAAATTGTCAACTATTAATATTTATATTCAGATAGTGCTACATAAGACTTTAATTTTATGCTTATATTCATTCTTACTTTAGTTGGAATATAATGTATGTAGGTAGGTATAGATTTTGTGGGCAACTTTTCCCAGTGTAACAAACCATCATATACGCTACACCCAACTTATTTATAATTATAACTATCTTTCTATCTGACTTCAATATATTTTTATATATTATTATGTTGTATCAAGTTATATTATTCGTAAGTTGTTAATACAAACATCAAGAAAAAATATGTTCTTGATCCGGGTATAAAATTAAGGTCACCGTTAGAAATGTTCAGGAAAATTATTGTAAGATTTTCCGTTTATAAACGCTACTATCACATTTGCGTCATATACGTAGATATATATATGTTCCTGTGAGTTTCAAGAAACGCATCTATCAGACGTTTTGGCAAAGTTAATATAAAATCTTTATTTACACAAAACAAGCACTATTGGACGTGAATGCGGTAGTGTCGCTTGCGAACGGGAAACACTTTTGTACTAGGACCTCTGATATTAAGAAACATTCAGACGTTCTACCTTGAAAAGTCTATGTTTTTCGAAATTGCTATATACTATTTAAAACCTTGCCTTTGTTGACGAATATATGTTTTCCCTTGAACCTCAGGGACCGTGTTTTTTATTTTTATTTTATAACTTAAGTACACTTCTTATGTTTCGAAAAACAACGACAGAAGGGGTGTAGAAGAGCGTTTCATATGCCGAAACAGAAATAAAATATATTTCTATATTTATTTGCATTTGCTAGTACCTTTATTTGTGCATCACAACGCGCGGCATACTTTGTAAATATTATAGGTACTTAGGTATTATATAGATTTGTAAATTCGTCAATTTCCAGTTGTACTAAATATTTATTCTCAACACTACCTAGACGTAAAGTTTGTTGCTGTGCTTTACTTTCTAGCTCTTACCTTAATATACTATACACTATATGCTTTTGTAGTTCTGTAGAATCTTAAATGTCATAATAGTTATTAAAGAACGTTTAAAATACCTACCCCTACCATATAGCGCCAAGTGAATTATAAGAGTTGAAAATAAAAAAAAACAAGAAAAGCTAATGCCACGTCATGCGTTAAAATTGCGCAACATAGCTCATCGCTCCCTTTAGATAGGTCAATAAAATCACTGTGTAATTAACGTTTTCTAGTTAACCAAATAGTTGCAGTTAACTCCATCGCCGCAAACCAAAAACCTTTAGACTGAAATACACGTAAGATTGTCAATATTGTCATTTAAAAAATAAAATTTATACGTAAGGCTACTTTTATTATACACAATAGTCACTTACGTCAACTGAAATTAAAATATAAGGACATTAAAGCGTATACAGATTCCATTGATATCGATAACATCATAAGGAACAATAACTTTAATAAACTGAATTCTAGTGTATGCCATTGATTGAGTGGGGCGTCATTCATTTTATTATTCATTATTGGCTCTTTTTCTTCCGCATTCTGTTCTTCTCCCGGTGCCTTGCCATTACTGGAAATCGGCCGCAAACTCTGCAAACTTTCCTGTATTTATGGTCAAGTGAAAAAGCCTGTTCTACGCTACTAGCCATACCAGAGTTATTTCCTATGTTACACAACAATTGTTTTTTTTCTTCTTCCAACTGATCGTTTTCCCTCAATTTTTACCATTATTGGAAGTTAAAACAGTTGGTATCTATCATGTATCCTTTTGTTATTGGTTATTAGAATCCTTCAATAAGATTGGGAATCTATCTTTTGGAAACTTTCAACGTTTATTATATCTTGAAAATACTCGTAAGATGACACTTACTAAATCATACAACACGGGGTAACATTTATTTTATATAATTTAAATATTTTTGTACTTATTTAGTTCTCTTTTATTTTATACAAGTTTTTTGCTTTATACACCAAAAATAAAAATAAATAAAAAAGTAAAAAGAAACCAATAACTTCAAGAAGTTTAAATATCTATTGCCTACAGATTTAATGATGTCACTTATAGATTTAATACTATAAATTAGATATAAAGATGTCTTTATCGTTATTAATTCTGGAAGATCTTCACACTGATTCATACTTCACAAATGAATTAATCTGCGGATTGGAACTAAGCATACCTACTACTAAAAAAATATAGACAAACAAGATAAACGCGTCCTAGCCTTCGCGGTTGTAGGGGTGGGGAGCGGGGCAACGCAAAGATTGCTCGGAGAGCTGGCGGCAGGAGGTCTCACTTATCTTGTTTGTTTGAGGAGGAGAAGAGGGCGAAGAACAGCAAATCAGGAGCTTCGCTGTTCTTCGCCCTGGCTAGGGTTTGTATAACTCAACCCGACCGAGTCGAGTTGCTTTCTCTATTATTTCAAGCCCGCTTCACCCGCTGTATTCTGAAAATCGTGCGTATTATCAATTGTGCATAATTCTTTTTACTGATTATATATTTGGAGTCACGATGAAAAAATTTTTTCGCCGTGATTTCAAATTAAATAATTAACAATAAATATTTCAACTAAAAGTTACTAATAACAACTGTCGATTTTATACTCAAGAAAATTAAATGCTGGCACATTTAACTAAACAAAAGGAAATAAATAAATTGTCTAAATAAATATTTTAAAAATATAAATAAGTTTTTAAATATTTTCAAAATGTATTATTTTTAAACTCAATTTTTAAATTCAATTTTTAAACGGTAGAACCGTATCAAAATATAAAAAACACATCATACATAATTTTATTAAACTGACTAATTATGGGTATTTTGTATAAACAGTTAGGTACCGTTTTTTACTTGTACTTGTCAAAATTAAAAGTCAAAATTGCTTATTGAGCGAAAAAGAAGGACAAACAACATTGTTTTTTCCGACAAATTGAAAACGACCACAAAGTTAATTTGACTTACTATTGTGACAGTAGATAAGCGTGGCTTATCACCTACTAAATTAGTCCATAATAATTATTCACTGATGACTCAATTGCTTTATGAAATCTTACTTAATAACACATAATTATGAGCTACAAATCGTTTCATACGTGGCGTTGAAATTCAGCCTTGTATTTTGCTGCTCGAACTTGTTGAGAGTGGAAGGTCGATGCAAACGCGTTTAGGAGGAAAAGATTGTAGATTGTAAAGATTGTATTGTATTTTATATGACAGAGCAGAAATTCGGATGACAGCTTTTTTGACATGAGATTCTTACAAAACAAAAAGGCATTATAAAATATAAATGGATTATAAAAAGGTTAAAAAACGGCAAGAAGTCCGCAACAATTTGAAAGACTCAATAAAATTCCATTGGTTTGCTGTATAGTTCGCTCAGCCTTACTAGTTGAAAGCGAGATCGCGATGTGGTTGCTTATCAAGAGAGCCCCAACCCAAAATTTACCTTGTGGTTGTTTCGCATATACCTACGTCATGTATCCGTATGTCACAACGTATTGTGAGTTTTAAATTTTTCAAAACTATTTTATTTTATTTGTATATTATTTTATTTCCTCACTAAAAGCGTTAGATAATAAAAAATTATATTGAAGATCTTGTAATATTGCCGATAAAAATAAGAATGAATATAGATACCTACAAATGATTATGTTAAAATTACCCCCAAAATTGTTATTAAAGTTTCTAAAAATAAAATAAAAAAAGTAATAGATATATCAGTATATAAGAACAGATAAAATAAAGTCCTCAAAAGGCTGATACCTATACCTATACCTATTATTTCAAAAATCAGATGTAATAGATACTACATTATTATTGTTCTATAAATATTCGCATACAGTACAATAGAAACATAATACACTTAATTGAAACACGATAAAAATATTTGTTGACTAGTGTAATCTTAAAATTTTTGTTACAATTTTTTGCATGATTGTTATTACACAAATTTTATTAATTGATATGCAGGCAGAGGCTGACGAAAAATATTGGATTCAGATAACTCCCCAAGTTTGCTGAAGTGAGTGCAATTTATTTCAAATTTATAATCGCGCAGGCCTGGGCCTGCGCGATTATAAACGCTGGCACTGGTGCCAGCTCATGACTATTTAAGATTTTTAAAGTTTTTAATTTATTACTTACCTATATATATAATGGAGACCTTTGATTAATGGAATATTGATTCCGAGTGTTTGAACTAAATTTAACACGTGAGAAATTAGATAATTTTATCACCTTTATGATATATTTCTAACATGCTATGTTCTATGTTTTTCAAAATTATCTAAAGTCAAAAATTTTAATTGTTTATTTCAAGCGCACGAGTATAAAATTAGCCCTATATATTGAAAGTTAAGTAATAGCGCTGAAGCACAGGGTGTATTTTGGTTTAACTATATAAGATATTAGATTTATAAGGTAAATTACTGCATTCAATAACTAGTAGATAACCGTATTACTTACAAACGTTATAACTACCCGTAGAAGTATACTTTTTTAACGCTTAGGTCATTGCCCCCCACTGAATCACTAACAATTTATTATTATTATTAAAATAAAACGCATATAGAAATAGTTAAGATGGTTAATTGCATTATTTTTTCTGAACATAAAGTACCTATAGACAGTAGTAGCTCGAAATGTGTAAAGATCATTATTAATTAGGTGCTTTTATTTATTTTATATAATTACTTGATTATATCTAATGTAGACACATAGTACAGTTACTCAAAAAACAAACTGTTGCAAATATGAGCATATTTTATTTTTGAATTTATTGAGACGCAGTATAATGCTTGTAATTAGGGTTGCCACCTTCACAATACCGTAAACCCGGAGATTAAAGAAAACCGCAACAAGAACTAAAGAGGAAACTTAGCAGTAAATTTTTAATTTAAAGTTAAAGTTGTAAACTGTAACATATTAATGTTCTCCGTGGGATACTTAAAATTAAATTCTTAATAATAATTAACACAAGATATGCTGTGTTTGATACACACAAGACAGCAACGCTTTAAATTACATTTGAATTACATCAATAAATAATTTTTAAAAGAGTCTATAAAAGTATTGTCGTTTACTAGAATCAACTTGATATTTAAATCATACTCCTCATTTTTCTGAGATTTTTTAAACAGCCGCGTCGCCCGGAGATTTACGATGTTAACCGTAAACATCGTACAAGCATCGTTCAAATCCGAAAATTCCGGATCAAACTCGGAGGGGTGGCAGCCCCACTTGTAATAGATAGAGGAGTCACGCCTGAGTTATACATAAGTACATTACAATATATGTACATGAATTGTGAAAGTTAATACTTAGGCGTGCGATATTATCAGGGCGCGCTTTATTAAATACTAAATAAGTGTATCTAGATTTTTAAGTCGCAAATTTCACATTGCGAATAGTTGTTCGCTTACTCATTTGAAAATTGTTGCCTTGAGATGTTTTAGTCACAGACTCACAGAGAATGGGTTGTTTCAGCTTTGAACAATCTCACAAATAAATTAGACTATAAATGTAAGTACGAGTATTTTATATTTCAACAACATTTATTATCTACCTATGCGCAAGAAGTGCGTGTATCATAACACCTATGTATGTAAATTTTGTCTGTGATCGAAATTTTATATTGTTAAGCTGAAAATTTAAGCGTACTGAATTATTTAAAATGCTGTTATTTGTTTCTACATTCTGTGAAACGTTAAACTCACAATTGCCACTGCAATAAACTATTATCTATTGTTTACTTACCTACATAGTATAATAATGTCAAATTTCAAATAATAATAATTTACCTAAATAATTGTTAGTCCATTAATTAGTTTAAATTTATCCGCTATGATAATTTTAACTATTAACGAATTTTTAGAATTGACTCAACGAGTTACTGAATGTAATAAACAGGTGATTTATGAAATATCTTTTAAATATTCTGATTTGTTCTCGTTGATATCTCACTATACTATAAGTACTTAATATTATGTGAGTTTTGTTATTTACAAAAAATATTCTAAAGCATGTTGCGTGTTGATCAAAGCTATTGTTATATGTATATTCATCAAGGCAGGTAACAGAATGTGGCTTGATTGATTAGATATGCTATTAAACATACATGCAACATTAATGGTAGCAGAACATGCTAGAAGTTTGTTTGTCTAATAAAAGAGAACATAATTATTTTAGTGTGGTGACAGTAGTATTATTCCTCAAGTGCAGGTCTAAATAAAACCACGCCACACCACACACCAGGGAGTGACACAAAAACTGCGGCCTGTCTTTGCCTTTGCTGAATGAAATTAATTATAATAATATGTAACTGCAATGGAAGGGTCTGTTTAAATCCGGAAATCTATTTGTGTGTTACTCAATCACGTTTCATTCAAAGAAACAATGGATCGTAATAAAAGTTTGCATGAAAAAATGTTAGGCTTAGGAGATTGACAAAGGACATTTTACCCAAATCCAATACAAAATTCCGATGGAAATCATTATCAAGTCCACGTCAACAAAGTTGGGGACACAGCTAGTGCATAAATAAGCTTCATGATATAAATTTATACATCCTATTGGTTAAACACCCTGCTGTCTCTACCTGTGCCTAATTAATTATATATACAGAGTCATCGCTAATGTTCTTATATATGTCTTCTTCATTTATAATTGTTGTCTAATTGTAATTTTATTTGTGGTTCTAAAAGACATATAATTACAATGTATGTCGTTTTACAATACCTGTTATTTTAAGCACTGACTGGAAACGATATTATGACAATTTATTTGTAAAAAGCAAAAATTAATGCTTATATATACTTTTTATACAACATTATTATTGAACGTTTGTTCATTAGATATTATAATGAGTAAACAGTGCATGCTAAACACTACATGTACCTACTTCAAGTCATTATAAGCAAAGCACACTAGTCACATAGTTTATTAAAATTTTGCATTCATTGAACAGCGCAAAATGTTTGTGATGTAAGTTCAGTGAAATAAAATATCACGCACATGCGACATGTTGTTTTATTTTCTATTTTACGCTAGTACTATAGTTTGTGCTTAAATTTCGATATAGTCTTACAATATAAACGTTTATAGCAATCAATGCCTACGAGATACGTTTTAAATTCTTAGTTTACTTGTGAAAAGTAACTTTTAAAAGATAGAACTACCAGAAATCCTTCAATTAAACTAACGCTCTTCTTAAAAAACTAACCCTACATTGCTTAACCATTTTTGACCTATAATATCGGTACTTCCATTCCTGTCTACGGTCTTTTAAGCTATTGTCCACAAACAACTTTCTAGTTTCGTGTTTAGTAATGAGTTAATTAGTCCTTTTCAGTCCGGTTTCCGTGAAGGACACCGTGAAGGCACTTTTAAATGTGACTGAGCTCTTGCGTTAGAGCTCTTGACGGGTTTTCTCAATATTTTCATGGTTGTCCGCAGTGTGTCCGCCTTGGCCAGTCATCAGATTGGTGCTACCATGCTGCTGGTGTTCCACAGGGCGCGATTCTATAATTGTATATTCGTATAATTTAATGCCGAAAATTTGCAGCTTTCTTCTCAATAAAGCTGCAAATCATCGGCATACTAATTATATGAACATAGAAGATTTTTAGTGATTAAGTTAATATAAATAATAAAGCTGCAAATAATCGGCATTTATTTTCATTTGTGACACTGACTTGAGAAGCCAATGTTACAAATGTGAATATTGCTATTTCGAGGTTAAATCGGGATGTATTAAATACCTACCTTGTCTAGCCATAAATATTGTTGAACAAAGAAAACAAAGAAAACATTGATATTTTTTTTACATTATCATTTTATTAGAAGAATTTTTGTTATTTTAGAAATAAATATAACATTTATTCGAAATGGTCACCATTTGCTTTTATACAATCTTTCAAACTTTGTGGCCAGTTTTCTATTAAAACACGTACCCTTTCCATGGGAAAATTTGACAACTTCCACCCTTATGAAATGTATTACGGATTCAATATTATCATGGCATTTAGAGTTAGCCATACTCTCTAAAACAGACCATAAATCATAATCGAGCGGATTAAGATCGGGACCAGATGACGGCCAGTTTCAGCTCTAAAGAAGTCGGAAATATTCCTTTCTAGCCACGCCTGTGTTGAGCGAGCTTTATGACCCGGTGCTAAGTCTTGTTGATAGACTATTCTTGGTAATGGAACAGAGTGCTTTTAAGAGGCTTTACGACCTACTCAAGAATCTTATCAAACACTTGAGTCGATGTTTTAATACCTTTTTCACAGAAATAAGGTTTAATCACTCCTTACACCCCACCCCAAAACACCCCACCAAACCATCACTGAAGCTGGATAATGTCCACGTTGCACCCTATTGACCAATTAAGCAACTTCTCTAGAGTTATGAGAATCTATTCGATCATTCTGCTTGTTAAAATATTCCTCCATGGTGGACATTTTCTCGTCCGTAAATATATATTTTTTTATAGAAAAAGGCGTCAGACGTCAGCATACAGTCCACCTGATGGTAAGATAATAAGTGGCTAATAGACATCCGCAATACATGCTAACATCAGTCCAGAATGATAAACGTTAGCGCGCCCCCGGATGCGCTGCCTACTTTTGCAGATTAAGGAATGGATTACGAGAAAGGGTCGGGAAAATGGGAAGAACATACATAAATGTACTTCGTACATAAAAAAACATACCGAAACAGGTACGTACATTGAGGAAATACGATAAAGTAGGAAACGCAGTACAAATGTGAATAGGTATAGGAATTTTAAAAAAATATAACGTTTATTCGAAATGGTCACCAAATAGTGACTTCAAAAATTTTGCTTTTAGGTAGTCTTCTGTGAGTTTATGAACCGCCGAAGAATTTGTTTTCATTCATCAACCCCAGTTGTGTATATATGTATGCATGTACCTACATATGTATATGTTTATTTATATTATGGTATTTAATTAATATGCGTCATTATATTAACTATTATGGTTTTACTTAATCTTACCAATCATTTCATCTACTGCTCCATCTCTATATACCCAAAGGGCTGACTGGCAGATAAGCATCAAGTCCGCCTCTTCGCACTTTGTGCAATCTATATAAAAATGTAAACATTCGTTTGTTCAAAATCTTAAATGTCCGAAATTTCTTCACCGATTGCTTTGAAATTTTGACACAACGTTGCATTTGAATATGCGCGTGTTTTTATATACCTATCACAGGGTAAAAACATGTTTTTTACCCAAAAACAGGGTAAGCGCCATCTGTTGGGCAGCCACAGCAACGCATGGCCGGGCACAGCTAATAAAGAATAAATAAATAAAATAATTAAATAAACTAGGGGCTATTATAGAGTCCTCATTATTAGTGTAGAAACTGTATTTCAGTATAGGTATATTACAATATATAAATAGATGGCAAATAGACTATGCAAATAGATAAATATAGTACCTAATAGCTGGAATCTGGAACGTCCACTCCTTTCTTCACTAAGCAAGTAGTAAATTACGTTGTGTTTCATTTCACATTTTTTGTTATAAATCCTTAGTTAAATATTGTGGCAATAGGAATAACGTCGAACACCACTAACATATCTCCAAAATAACCCCCAGTGCACGTTCGAATGACAGAGTTAGCCCACTCTCGCAGAAGACTGCCATGCCAACATGTTTTCTGGGTGTGACAGTTACCAAAACCAGTTTCGCTTTCCTTCCTTCTCATTCCATGCCAACCAATCCTGTCCTGCTTTCTTTATTAGTCCTTATTGTTTCGTTCCTTTTTCGACTAAATATTGCCACCCCGTTCCGTTATCTAGTTGAATAGGGAAGTGAGTGACGAAGTGATAGTTTATAAAACTTCAAAGTGCGTAGTGTTTGTGATAATAAAAGCATAAAAATAAAAGCATGAGAATGCATTTTTGGTGTTCTTCCAAGGATCCTCAGTAAACAAACCTACTTCGCTTTACTGAGCGACTCTTATTTCGACGGGACTGGACGTTGACGTGATAAAAACAATTCTGTTGTATTATTTACTGTGTGGACCAATGGCTATGCCATTGTCCGAATAAATTATATAAAAAGGGACATTTGACAGTTCGATATTATTAATATTGATTGATACTTGAGATTTTGAATTTTACACAAAGAAATCGTATAGCATTTCTTTAATTTAATAACCCCTTTTTGTTATCGTGCGGTTTATAGATAGTAATTTAAAGAGCATTAATAATACTATCGATAATTTAACAATTTTATACAAAAAACTAATGCTGTAACTCCTTCCCTTCGGTACCAGTGGATGATTTTGTCTCACGTGAAGTAGTGAATACTATGGAAATTCAAAATGACCTAAGAGCAATAAAATGCCATAAATGTCGACACATATTACTAGAAAACATGGATAAAAGGATAAACAACCTAAGTTGTGATAATAAGTGTACCAGTTACAATATAAATAAATTTATTTATTTACTTGAAGAGAAACTGCCTGTATGGATTAAATTAAAAATTGAAGAAGAGCAATGGACTAAAGGAAAACTACACTGTGAAAAGTGTAGTAATAAAGTAGGTTCATTCGACTTTATATCTGGTAGGAAGTGTGAATGCGGAATATCAATTATACCACCTGTGCATTTTGTAACTAGTCAAGTAGACAGGCCAATAATAGTAGACAGCCAATTGAAATAAAATATTCCTACATATTTGACATTTAACCTACAAAAGGACCTAAAGTTATCTCTGCTTTTGCAGATATGGATCTACAATAATTTTTTATTGGTTTATTTTATAGAATTGGATCTGTTTGTTTGTTCCTATTTAAACACAATTTTGAGACAACATAATTTTAATACAATCATAACCAAAGTCAATAGTTCCATATAGACAAGTAAGGTTGCTTTTATTCAGATGTCACATATCATCTTAGAGGAAAATCAATTATCACATATCTCATTTTCCCAAAAGTGAATTCATTGTAACACAAAATTATACTTTTTGAGCTCTTTACACTAAAATTTTCTTTTATGATGAACCATTTCAGAAAAATTGATAAAAAACTGAAACTGAACCAATATATTATTGTATTATGATAATTTTAATTTTCTCAATTGTCAAATTTTCATAATTTTTTATCATGGTAATACAAGAAATTATTGAATTTTCTATTCAAACTATAGAACAATTTAATAAATAAATATCCCATTTAAATATTTATTCTAGTGTCATTAAATTTTTACAATATTGTTATCAGATAAAATTGGTTTCACCACTAAGGGAACAATATATTCCTATACTATATAAAACTACATTAAATATTGTATATTGTGTTAATTTGTACTTTAATTCCACAAAGGACTGTTTGACTTCTTTTGCCTTTACTGTAAAGACTAATGTTTACAAGAAAATTAAAATAAAACTACATTATTGTATGTTAGACTTTATTTACATGTTTATTACTCAACTACCATACTAGTTAAAATAGATTCATTTGTTTCAATATCCCTGCACCGGGCCGCTTGCAGCTCTCTACGAATCTAGAAAAGAAATGTGTAATTAACATATAATATTATAATAACACTGTCCACAAAAAAGGTCCACTTAAGTGAGGTGTGGTGTCCAAACAAAAAAACATTGATATTATTGTGGTGTCAGCCGGTTATAGAATAGCACCACCTCATCTCTTCCCTTGATTGTCGTAAAAGGCGACTAAGAGATAACAAAGTGGCTATCACAAGCCCTGAAGAACAATCTCTAAAAGAGTGGACTTGCCAACCTCCTTAGCCAGCGTGGTGTTTTAAGTCCATACATCCCTCATGCACAAAACAGTGTGCATGAGGAGGCCCATGTCCAGCAGTGGATACCGAAAGGGCTGGTTGCATTGCATTATATATTTCTCAGAAATTTACCCATGACTTATAAATACAATCAATTAAAAATATTTAAACTTCTGAAAAATATTGACATATTACCTATTTCTGTTATTCTAAATAAAAACTTTTCAGCTTAATTTATTGACATCCTCATAATCATAAGTTTCTGAAATTATAGCCATATAGGCTGTATAAATTATATTAAAATTAAATTATATAAAACCTTAACTATTTATAGCCTTCAAATAAAATTTTAATAAAGAATATTAATACAAGGGTTAAGTTTGGAAAAGTGTACATAAAACACTTGTTTGATGAAACTTTACATAGTCTATGTTTGTAAAAATACCATATTTACTGTCTTATGTGAAAGAGAGATGTGTGAGAGGTCTTATGTGAGAGAGAATAAATAGCTATATAAGTTGGTCTCATCGGAATCTCATCCTGTTTATACAACAAAAACTGATTTAAATGATCTTGTGGTTTCCAAAAATCTGATTTTCTTTATAAATAGCAGTACTCACTTCTGGTGTAATTGTAGGATGTGACTGTTTTCTTAATAGCTCCAAAAGTGCATCTCTCTGTTCAGTTGAAATATCTGCTTTGTATCTTTGCACAAATGTCAATAAAGCCTGGTGCCATAGCACTGGCAACAGACGAGCATCAGATTGAAATCTGAAAAACATCATTACTTAATTGCAACTCTATACAGCCCAGTCTTTTTAGGTTTCATCTTCCCATCGAGGTTCCCATCATATATGGTTAGAAAAATATTTCATTTAATAAATGCACAAAGAATTTTGTACAATATTTTGTACAACGGTCCGATTTAATGCCTAGTAGCATTCTCTGCCAGTCAACATTTGGTTAAACAGAAGGTATGGTGTATCATATAAAATTATTGAAATTATGTACAAATTGTCAATAATCTAAACAAAAACATAAACTTCCGCTTTATAAAAGAAATTTGTTCATTGCCACTAGTTCAACTGATCAGTCAATAGTTGACCTAGTTTTTTTTCCAAGTGGTTCAACTAAATCCATTTTCTTTGAAGAATTGAACTACTGGGACAGAGACAACAGTTACAACTTACTGTTAGATTAAATTAAAATCCTCAAACGAAATCTATACATATTATAAAATCGTAACAGAGCTAGAGCTGTCTCTGCAATTATTTTTTTCTAAATGTGATTGCAATGCTAATTACCAATATTGTAGAGCTAACAACAAGAATTGTAGGAATTGTTTGTCGTCTCTATGAACGACACAATTCAAACCAGCCACTTTTAAAATTTTTGTTTGTCTGTCTGAAGTATCGCGCAAAAACTGCTGGACGGATTTTAATGAAACTTATCATAGTTATAGCTTATGACTTGGGTTAACATTTAGAGTACATTTTATTCAGATTCAGATTTATAGTCGAAATCACTATTAAAGTTCACGTGAACGAAGTCGCGTGAACCAAGTATAGAATGAAAATAAAATAACTCTAACCTTAGAAAATGGAAAACTACAGAGTCGACCACTCTATACGGCAGAGCATATTTTTTATCAAAGAGAATCCTCAGAAAGATGGAGTTGGCACCGGTGTAGTCCATCTCGGCGACCTTCAAAAGGGCCGCGCTCGAGTGCAGCGCCGGCACCGAGTTGCGAGCCAGCACCGAGCCTACGATAATCGCCTCACGCAGTGCGCAATCACCTGACTGGAATAAATCTATACATAGAATAAAATCTTAAAGCCGTGTCTCTACATAAAATATTTTTGGAAAAGAATCGTTGCACTGTACTCCACCAACGTCAGAGCCCAAAACAACCATTTTTAGAATTTTTGTTTCTGCCTGAATGTGGATCACGCAAAAACTAATGGACGGAATTTACTGAGTTATAGTTTATATGATAGGTTAACATTTATGGTATTTTTTTTTATCCAGATTAATTATGAAGTTCCCACGGGAATCAAATTCACGCGAACATGTCGATAGCACCGCTAGTCTGTACAAATAATAAAAATTGTAAAAAAAAAAAATTTTCGAAAAAAATCGTTGCAACAGAATACAGATCAGCGATACAGAAGCCAGAACAGCTACTTTTACAATTTTTGTCTGTCTTTTATTGTCTGTGTCTGTCAGAACAGTTATGCGTATCACGCAAAGCTCCTGGACAGAATTTAATGAAATTTGGCACAGTTATAGCTTATGACCTGAGTTAACATGTAAGGTCCACTTTATACCGATCGGTTACAAAATTCCCACGAGAACCACTAAAGAAGTCGCTGGCACCGCTAGTTACTATGTTCAAATGTTCTTATGTTCAAATTACATGTAATAAATGGATAGGAAACATCAAAATAAACAAAAAATGTTTTTAGGTAAATGTGTTTCGAAAATATCTAGAACCCGAGATAATTACAATTTAAAGTTATAACTTGACCTTGATTATCTCAGTCCGGAGAGGTTTTAGAAGGTTTTACCTAAGTTTGTTTTAATGTCTTCTATTAAGGTTCAGTAGGTGGATGTAAAGTCAAGATTTTTTTCAAAATGGCGGAATGTGGGTACGCCACTTAGGTCAGATGCCCTTTATAAATTAAATACTTACTTCCAAAAGTGGTAGCAAGATACCCTTCATAAAAGCACCCGGTTTAAAAAGGGACTTCCTCAATGCCTGATACAAGTGAAAGTTCAACCTCTTGTACTCCGCAAGGTCGTCCCTAACACGAGGCAATAGGACCAAATTATAGAATCTTTGTGCCATTTTCTCCTTAAGGTTGGATGCAAAAATTCTAGTTGCCTGGAATAAAAAAAAAATTAAAAATTTTTTTTTTTTTAAATTGTTACCATTAATTGAATATTGGTTGGGCAAATGAAACGTGACACAGCCGTAGAATTGAAACTCTATACATGACAACATTTTTTTCAATAATAAATTGCATTTATGTATACTTGTTATTTTTTTGATATTGAATGATTGTGTCGGTGGATTGCATAATAAATGTTGATTTGTTGAAACTATGGAATAATTTTAACAGAAACTAAATTATATAATGTACTATCCGCGCGCGAGCTCCGAGGCCTTTTGAGGAATGTTCATGCATAGGATTAGTGTTGCATTACGTTACTCGATAAACTTATCGGTAATCTAGTTTTAACCGAGGTAACAGAATTAAACTATTATCGATAGTGAACAATAATGAGTAAAAAAATTATAGAATGAATTGTAAATTGCGTGAAAGTTTGAATAGAAATAAGATACATAAAATTAACCTATACTTCAAGATTAGTCAAGATCTGAATTATCGTTAATAATAATAGACATGAATGAATCCGACGTGTCGTCTTCACTGTTGTCATGTTCGACATGAACTATAAATTAGAAAAAAATGCATCGATAGCATTTTCGATAGCGTGGAGCGCAACACTATGTCTAAAGAGCTCGAAGGGGTGACGCGGCGGTTACGGGTGAGGTGGGGCGGTCCCCGCTGCTCATGCGCCGGGCCCTCAGAGCTCGCGCGCGGAGTATAGGTTATTTTCGAAAAATTAAATTAAACCTTTTAAAAAACATGAAACCAACTTCAAAAATGCGCTAAAAACCCTTTCTAAACTTAAAACGTTGTATAAAATGTATATATAATTATCTATTTTTTTTCTACATTCATATTTCAATTCCATGTTAATATAAATATATACAGTGGTGGACATATAATTAGAAACGCCTAGTAATAGTACTCATAGGAGTATGTTGTGAATGTAAACATTATATCCTCTTCCAAGGCTGAAACTTTTTACTGATTTAAAATGTTTTTACATATATTGGGTGAAACATATACATAGGTATATTTATTAAGATGAATATAACAATATTTTTTAATTAATAACAATGTAAACAAATAGCGATTTCTTACATACTGGGCGCTGGACACCTAATTTGAAACAGAAAAAGATTACTGTTCCAAATTTTAAATTTCAAATAAAATAGGGCTCCTTCTATCGCCACGCCTTATTGTTAATATTTTTGCCGCTAATTCGAAATTTTTATCCATATTTCTTCTAATTTGTTGCTAACAATAGGTAAAAACAAGAGTTGTGACACATCTACTAGAAAAATAATAGTTAATCTGCCTTTTAAACGAAACTGGTCATACAAAACGATTGCGGAATATTTGGAACGTTCCGTGAAAAGGGTATTTAATGCCATTGCACATGACAAATAACATGGGACAACCGACCAGGTTCCTAGAAAAGTTCTACCAAAGAAGACCACTCCCCGTGAGGACATGCTTATGATTCGTTTGGCTAAGAAGGACCATTTTAAATGAAATTCGAAAGGAAGTTTTCTCTCAAGAAGATTCTCGAAACGTATCCACAAGACTAGTCCGGAGGCAGTTAGTTGAAGCCAAATTGTTTGGGACGCTTGCTCGGATAGTACACTTCTTACCAGGCAACACAGAAAAAATCGTTTAGCTTTCGCTAGAAAGTATGGCAGCTGGACAGTTCGCCAATGGAGAAAAGTTTTGTTTAGACGATACTCAAATTAATATGATGAATTCTGATGGCAAACTATACAAAACGTCCCATCAACGAGGCATTAAACAACAAGTATACGAAGAAGACAGTTAAGCACGGCGGTGGCAATATCAAAGTATGGGGATGTTTTTCGGGATACGAGTTGGTCCAGTGAGAAAGATTGAAGGGATGTTGGATCAGTTCCAGTACAAAGACATAATAGGAGAGACAGTGATTCCATATTATGACGAAAATTTACCTGTTACGTGGGTATTTCAACATGATAACGACCCAAAACACACGGCAAATAGCGTTAAAACATTTCTTAAAGACGAATCGGTGTGCGTGTTAGACTGGCCTGCAAACAGCCCGGATTTGAATCCGATTGAAAATTTGTGTAAAGTTGTAAATTGTGTAAAATTTGTGAAAATTACTGTAAAGAAAATAGTATCAGATAAACGCAGCACTAACACGAATCAACTTTATCACTCATTTGTGGAAGCGTGGAGATCCATCCCCTTGGAACGGTGTGAAAAGTTAATAGAATCAATGCCACGTCGTTGTAGGGCTGTAATCGAAAACAGAGGCTACCCAACCAAATATTAATTGTCTATGAGTAAAGTATTTGTGATTTCTAATCGTATTATTTCGTATATTGTTTCATTCGTTAATTTTTATAGTAGTTATTTATTGTTTCTAATTATTTGTCCACGTGTGGTTTTACATTAAACGTCCACTTGTTTAACTACACAATAAAGTATTTTAATTTTACGGGTTTTATATATTTCCATACCAGATAACTTAATGCAATGTGAGTGTGGGTATATTATAAGATTATCAAAAGCCTTTTAAAAGCAAATATAATACACATGGTTAACTATATACTGAAAGTACAGGTTTATTACAAGGCGTTTCTAATTACATAACCACCACTGTATATTCTAAATTTAAAATAAAAAATGAAAGCATCAAGACCATTTATTCTAATTAAAATGAGAGTTGAGTGTAAGATTTTTTTTAAATTTGCCATTCAATTTAAGAAACTATTAACGTGGCATAAGTGCCACGTTCATTTGCCAGACTCTGCGTAAATTAAATTACCTGATACATAGCAGCTGCAGACCAAGTCGCAGGCTCAGTAATGTACAGTATTTGTTCCCAATTTTGCAAATGAGGTATCATTTTGAAAGCCTTAGGCAATTTACCTGACCTATATTTCTGTAGCACATCTCTGACTCCTTCATACATTGCTTTTATTCTGAAAAAGTATTTTTATTGTACAATTTTTCACAAAGCATGATGTGGGCGATAGGTCCCATAGAATATAAAAATACACAGAATGTAAATTGTTCACTTAAAAATATAATGTTATATAAAATATGTTAAACATAAAAGTTTTATAAATAAAATATAAAGTTACAAAACGCTCTAATACGACTCAGAGCATAAAAATACTGTGTTTATTTCGGTCTTTCTAATTTTTACTAATGAAAACCTAATTATATATATTAATTTGTTCTGTGAGCTCTTTATCTGGTGTCAAGCTAGTGACACAACTAAAAAATCGTTGAATAAACATTTGTAAAAAAAAATTGATGGAATCGGGATTGTTATTTTTCTTAAATGAGTATGTAGTGTTAAGATAATAATCAAAATCATTTCTATACTACGTTCCGGAGGTCGCGCCTATATATTGGATAATAATAATATTCATGTAGATGTAGATTTTATTTTATGTTGAATAAATAGAACACGATATTTTATAAAGAATTTATTGCTAGTTGGCAACCTAAATTCACATCTGTGTCACGTCACTGCTGTCTTTAGTTAATTAATTAGTTAACGAATACAAGCTAATTAGTCAATTAATAATTTATTAGTGAATTAAGGCGGCAAGCGTACCGACCTGCCCCATCGTGGCTACGCCCGTGCTCTGACATATTTACATAACATAAAGTCATTACAACATAACTTTTGTAACCTTGTAAGAATGTTTGTTTCGTTTTTTACAGATAGCTGATTGTCATTATTTATTTAGTAGAACTATAATTTGTTATTAGGTTGTATGGAGACCGCGTACCGGGATACGTAGTGTGGGACGCCCTACGGCCAGGTGGAATGTAGTCTTTAAGAATGTAGTGGCTGGTTATAAGAGCAGAAGACTGTATGTGGAGGCGGTTCTTAGGAGAGACATAGGCCTCTCCTAAAGACCGCATCCACACAGTCTTATGGATATAGATCCAGCATGGAGAGACAGTGTAGTACTGTAACTTTTGATGGCTCATTCAGCAACAATTCATAATCTTCAATTGTTCTCTTTTGTGTTAATAGTCACAGGTGGTGCACTTGAGTGGTCAACATAATATATTAGAATGGGGAGAAGGTTTCTTCGTATTTTCTATAGAAATTCAAGACTTTCAACTTTCAAGTTTAAGTACATTTAAGTACTTACAATAAATATGTGCCGGTTTGATAGATAACTTGTTGCCATCTTTTAGATAGTCATGATCCCATTGCTGTAGAAATTCTGGGATTTTTGCCAAAAAAATTGCAACAATTAGTTTTGACAGTCCTCTCTTGATGTCAATCTTATGCTATGCTTGATGTGAAAGAGTTCTGAAGTGACCAAAACAGGTGGAAATCTGAGGGGGCAAGGTTAGGGCTTACGGTGGATACATCAACTCTTCCCAGCTAAGCTCTCTCAATTTTTGCTGAGTAGCTAACGATGTGTGTGGTCTGGCGTTATCATGGTGAAAGATTTCTGTTTATCAGCTCAGGACGTTTTGTCTCAATTGCTTGCTTTAATCTCATCAGTTGCCAGCAGTGGAGGTCAGAATCAATAGTTTCCCCAGCGGTAAAGCACATAAAAGCTTTCCAATCCCACCATACACACAACATCACCTTCTTTCGCATTAAGCCGGGTTTTGCCACTGTTTGTGGAGCCTGTCCGTGCTTTGACCACGATCTTTGTCACACATTCTTGTCGTATGTGATCCACTTCTCGTCAGCTATGATCAATCGTCTTGACGACGGTCGGTTTCGTTTCGTTTTAACAGAGAATAGCAAATGGAAACACGGTTTATGAAGTTTCTTTCTGTAAAATTATATGGCACCCAAATATCGAGCTTTTTATGGTACCCAGACTTTTTCAAATGACTTAAAACCCTTTTGTGTCGATCTTGCTCCACTGTTTCACAGATGACATTGACTTTATCTGTAGCTGGGCGACGAGAGCGAGCTGCATCTTTCACGTTAAAATTTCCAGACTGAAAACGCCGGAACCAAATTTATGCTACCCTTAACGATACCCCATTAGATCCATAAACGGCACAATTTTCTTTTTCGGGTTGTATCGCATTTTTGCTTTTTTTTGTAATAAAATATGAAAATGTAGCAAAGTTATTCATTACTTTCTAGTGGATTTCAACCCCAGTAAGACGCAAGTATGTGCATTCACCGCTAAAAAAAAACCCCTTTTGTCGTAGCACCTCGCTTTCAGAGCATACCTCTTAAGATCTCGGAGAGTATCGGGATCCTAGGTGTCGACATCTCCAGCAAAGTCGAATTTAGGCGTCATCTGGAAAATAAGGCCAAAAAGGCCTCCAAAAAGCTCGGTGTGCTGAACAGAGCGAAGCGGTACTTCACCCCTGGGTAACTCCTTATGCTTTACAAAGCTCAGGTGAGGCCCCATATGGAGTATTGCTCTCATCTCTGGGCCGGCGCGGCGCACCGAAATACCAATTGGACCCATTTGACTCCGTTCAACGACGTGCTGTTCGTATTGTCGACGATCCCACTCTCACGGGCGGTTTAGAATCCTTCAGCATTCGGGGAGAAGTTGCGTCTCTCTGTGTGTTCTACCGCCTGTACAATGGGGAATGCTCTGAAGAATTGTTTAACATAATTCCCACCTCGGGTTTCTACAACTGCACCTTCCGTCACAGAAGTGCGGTCCATCCGTATTTCCTCGATACGGAGGTGTCGCGCACTGTTCGGTCCAAAAATTATTTTATGCCGCGAACCCGTAGGCTGTGGAACAAACTGCTTCAAGAGGTCTTTCCGTTATGCTACGATATGGGGTTCTTCAAGAGAGCTGTGAATAGGATTTTGCAAGGTCGGCGGCGCGCCCTCATACCCTCTGGTGTTGCAAGTGTCCATGGACGGCGATAACACTTATCATCACGTGGGACGGCTTGCTCGTCCGCCCACTAGTTTATAAAAAAAAAAATACTTTCACACATTTTCACACTGAAAAACGATGGAAAAATGGCGCAAAATATTTTTTTTATATATATATATTTAGAATGTCAAGGTATAAATGTTGAGGTCAAGAGCCAGGTATAAATTGTAGAACCAGAGATTTGATTCACTTCATACAAATACTTCATAAATAGAAAAGACTTTCTCCCTGCCCTATTATTAAAGTAGTATTTGTCGTAAATTACTTATTTATAAAGGACTAAGTCGTGTCGTGTCGACTAAGTAATAAAAAAAAAGCCGCTACACTACCTCTAAGAGTGGATCGCCAACCCGCTCGGTCAGTGTGGAGTCCAGCAGTGGAGGATTAAAGAGTGGTTATCATGCTGTAGTTACTAATAAACAATAAAATACTGCAAATTTTTTTTTTTTGCTATTTTTCACATCTAGGCTGTCTTCTAAAACATGTAAAATTCTCTCTTTGGCAGTCCAAATCATGCTGTCTCTTTTCATATTATGAAGATAGAAAAGTATGCACTAGATTTATATTGTCAAAGGTTATTTTTCGCCAGTTTCAGAATAGTCCTAAGGTCAATGTAATATTTGGCAGTTTCAATGTCTCTACTAAAGACCCTTTCAAAATATTGCAAACAATATTACAATTTTCCACATCTAGATAGATAACAGCCTATAATGTACCACTGTCGAGGACAGGCCTCCCTTAATAGACTAAGGGGTTTTGTGATAATAATCCACCAGATGGACCCATTACATCTACACTTACCTGGGGTCAATATTCTGTAGTTTCATTGTCTCCACATCTGAACACTCTGTTTGTACTTCAGTGCGTTTGTCCGTTAATCTGTCTTGTATGATATCAGCCAATTTGCGAGTCTTCACAGGTTTTGAGGACATGAACATTCTGAGCATCTCCTCTTCTTGCCCATTTATCTCCATGTTTTCATAGTATGTGTCTGGCTCTAATTCATCCTTCTCTGAACCTGACTCATCTTCAGAGTCTGAATATAATTTATAAAACATGTGATTTATAAAAAAAATCATGACAAAATAATCAATGAAAAGTATGCCACTCTTATTATTGATATTCTAATTAAATAAATAATGTTATACTCAATAGCTCACACTAGGATTCCGTGTCATGGGTCCAGAGACACACAAAGATGAACACAACATGTGTAACACCCAGACCCAGCTAATTGGTTGTTGAACATTGTATGTATGTTTGCATGTATATATAAAAAAAATGCAGTGTGATATCGGTCAGCTTTGGAATAGCACCACCCTATCTCGTATTGATGACATCACCCTATAATGTTCCACGGCAGAGTTCAAGCCTCTCCTAGTACATCACCGATTTTAGGTCACCGACATGACCTAGATTTTGGGTCATAATCTGCTAGCCCAGTGTGAATTGGTGAATCTTGTGTCATCTCATATTCATATTACAAAAATTTGAAGAGGAAAAAAACTGATTGACAAAAATGATTCTCTTCTGGTTATTGATATTATAGATGTATGTATGGCCCGCAAGACGTTTTACTGCCATACATTCCTCATGCACAAGAGGATGTGAATGAGGAGACCCATGTCCAGCAGTGGATGTTAAAAGGATTAACAGTTATATGTAGAAAAGCTTTATATAGTATAATAACAAAGGCTATTGGCATGCCCAGTTGGAAATGTGGATTTCAATAACTCCCATGTTTTAGCAAAAATGTTTATAATATTTATATAATATATAGTTTGTATACATGGGCATCAAATTTTTATTTTGAGAATTGAAAAGTTTACACAGGAACTACTAAATTGATTAGGCCCACCTATATATAGTCCCGAGACGAGTTGAATGCGCGCGGAAGGAATGTGACCGTTTTATGTCACTTGTTTTTAGTCACTACAATCATCACTTGCAACACCTGATGCAGACAAGTCAGAATCAGGTTTGGTCACTCATTTTAACAAGTAAGTATAGTAAAAAACTACCCAATATGTGTTATATCGATGACGCAAGAGAAACAACAGAAAGCGAGCAAGCGCGTCACTTAACTAGCCGGTACAAGTGCACACCGCGCGCGCATTTAGCTCATTCCGAGACAGTACACAACTAAATATAGAGTCAAATTATTCTTCAATTGGGTAAGAAGTATATCCACAAATTCCACATATCCCATATAATAATTACATCTATTAGATGTCCTTGTGTTTAGGTTCTTTTCCACAATTAGTTGATCAAAGCAACCATTGTGATATCCTTTCCCATATTAATGCGTCTACTCGAGTCACCATAGATCTTTCCAGAAGTCGACAAGACTTCTGGGGTTGCTGCAAGCTTCTAATAGCAACCTAGCAACCTTCTGATAAAAAATTCTTAATCCTATTTATTAGATATATAAATTGATCCTATATAGGAAATGATGGTAGTTTTTTTCTAAATCAACATAACATTTAAATTCAGTAATTACCTTTAAATTTAGTAGGCAGTTGAACATGTTTAGCAGGAGTAGGTGCAACTTCACCATCCGACTCCGCTTGCTGTCTTCTTGCAGAATTCAGAATTTTCTTCGACAGATCTGCATTAACAAACTGACAAAAAACATTATAAATTTCATTCGTAATTCAGTAACAAATAAAAGAGAATATTAAATACATACTTCTTCATCGTCGTCATGTCTATATCTTTCCTTAACTCTGTTTTTATTTTTTACTGAATTTCCAGCTTCTATTTGATCAGCGAGTGCAACATTTTTTCCCACTTGCGAAGGTTTCATCTTCTTAAATTTTCCCATGTCGGTTATGTGTTCAAAAGTAGAAATGATATGATTAATTCGCAATCACAAGTATTTGCATAAAATAATTATAACATAAAATAAAACCAGAATAGATAAATAAAAATAAATTAAAGCAAAATCACATGTGATTACGAGTGAGTGAATGACGAATTGACGAACTTTTTCTTTGATTTTTTTTATTTAATTTATTTGGACACTGGCATGCCTATTGGTCCGTTTGTAACGCATTGTCCGGTCCAGTCGAATTATAAGTCGCTCAATAAAGTTCTCGGGTTCCCGCCAAAAATTTTCCTTTTTTCCTCAGTTTGGGGCTGCATTCCGAATAGGTGCGAAATCCGATTTTTACAATCTTTATTTACGGTGCAGCCTTTTACAGAAAAGCAGAAAGAATGCACTCTTTAATAATATAAGAGAAGCATGAATTCAAACTCTTAAAGAACGAATGTCGCATGTTTTGAAACAAACTTGATACCTCCTTTACACTACTCGCAAAGTTCCTCGACGAAGTACTCGGGAAAGTTGACCGAAGTCCGAAGTGCAACACTACACACTCGTTCAATTTCGCGAAGAGCTCATTCGCGCTGCGGCGCCGGCACCACGTCCTTTGACTCGGCCGCAAAAACCGACAACAACCAGAAGTCGCCCGAGGCGAGGTAAAGTTGGACGAAGTGAGACGAAGTGCCTCTCCACACTCTCGTATTCGTCTAACCTCGGTTAACTTCGCGAGTAGTGCTACAGGAGGTATGATATTTGAAGGTAATTTTACTGTTTTGAAAATTTTGGCGGCAACTTAAGAAGTGAAGTTGAGTTTTTGTTTGATTAAATGTAAAAATTATGTACTGTACATTTTGTGGTTTAATAGTGATATTTTATAAACTTCAAAGGGTTTTTTGTGCGTAATGTTTGTGATAATCAAACTGCAGTTAGCGTGTACTTGCAAGGAGTTCTCTTCTGTCCTCAGTAAACATACTATCAATTTACTGAGTGACTCCTGACTTACATTCGACAGCATTGGACAGGATACGCTTTAGACTTGTCATTAGTTTATATTAGCTTACGACAAGGGGTCCCCTTAATAAAACTAACAATTTGACACAAAGGTTCAAAGCCTGGGTTATTGTTCAAAATTGTTTTCAAACTTTTCTTTAAGTTTACGCGGGAATACCTCTAACAATACGAAATTCATTTGGCGGATTTTATTCATTAACTGAATAGATTCAGTCCACGCCAAACAATGAGTTTCAAGCTTTTTAATACTCGCAGGTAGGTATGTGGGAAAAATGAGTGCTAATCACAGCTATGTTTTTCTTTATACTAGAAACGTTAAATGCTTCCTTGGACTAACAAATCTTAACTACTAAACTTAACTACCCTACCGAAAAATATTTTAAATGTAGCAAAAATATGCATCATCACTAGATTTTAGGTAAAATATGCAATAACCGGTGAGAATGGGCTAAATATGCAAATGCATATAATCCGGTCTCTAGTAATAAATGTACTAAACGTAAATAAAGGGCCTGGTACTGACGGTATTAAAATCATAGATATAAAGAGAATGAGTGACAACATAGCAATTTTTTTAAGTCGCTTATTTAATCCAAGCATCGAATCAGGAACACTTAAAGAGGGCAGTGTGAGACCAATATACAGAAAAGGTAGTTTTGACTTTAGGCCTATCACTATCCTTTCTTGTATTGATAAGGTTGTAGAGAAAATTACCTATATGTAAACAAATTCATGACTTCTACACTAAGCACGACATTCTAACTGATAAACAATATGGCTTTCGGGCTAATAAAAGTATGACCATGCTGTTGTCACATTTACCGATGATATATTTCAATATCTAAATGATAAAAACAATGTGATAGTTCTACTCATTGATTTAACTAAAGCGTTTGATACACTTGATCACAAAATTCTCTTAAACAACCTAGACGACCATGGTGTACGCGGGCCTTTACTGAATTGGAGTGCCAATTATGTATCGACTAAATCGGCAACAATCTCTTAAAATTGGAGGAACGTACAGTCAGAAACTACCAGTAAGTACTTCAGGGTACTACTGCGCAATGATCGGTAATTGGGCCACTACATTTTTTGACTTACGTAAATGAACTCGCTAATGTAGTTAAATACAGTTCCAACTATCAATTCGCTAATGATACATGCCTCTTCGTTTCTGGAAGGGATCCCGATACTGCTATACAAAAAATATGAACTGACTGACTTGATTTGCAAATGGTCGCACAATAGATTGGTACTTAACGCGGAAAAACATAATACATATATGATCAGTGCACAACAAAAGAAATTTATTCTAAAAAACCTATCCTATTATCCTGTAAACAAATTGCGCGTTGTCACGGATGCCTTTCACCGAAACTCGTGCATGCAGGACTTAACGAGCTTGGTCATCTATCTTTGTACTTGCGAACCATAGAAATATAAATATGAGAATAGAAGTCGTAAACTTGGATGACCGCGACGAGTAAGCCACCAGTGCGTGTATTGTGATTCAGTTATACTTGAAACGTACGGCGGTAAATATGGTGTTTTGCAGCATTTCTAATTCCGGAAGCTCTTCCACAACTTGTAATTATACCAATAAAAAGGGGTAACATTTCATCGGTAGGTAAGTATTTTCTTTTAGGAAACAATACCTACTGTTTTTTTATATAAAATACACTAAGATATACCTGATAATTCCATGCTTGTAATAGGACTATCATAATTCATCACTTTGTTTTCACATTTTAACTACATTGTTCATAAGTTCGTTATTGGTAGTCGGAAACGTTCGTGAACGTATGGCAACACTGATCACTGGCGGGATAGTGATATACCGTTTGTTCAACTGTCTTTTTAGTTAATATTTTCTTAGGTTTTCGCGATTACTATACATAGCAATTACCATAAACAGCTTGACGGGGTGACCACGGGGTGACCTCACCCCGTGACCACGTCCACTGAAAAGTGTTCGAAACGTCGGGATATAAATAATGTTAAATATACGCGATTTAAACCGTTCAAAGTTGTTTAATTGCTATGTCTTTTTAGTTTTTTGTAATGGCCGCAAATTGAAAGTTCATGTTAAAAGTTTATCTTTTCATATTATATAACAATTTTAAAATGGAAGTTAAGGAGAGGAAGTTAATTAGATGTTTTTTCAATATTTTTGTGACAAAGGTATGAATGCTTCTAGTGCTCGAAAAGATTAAGGTCTAGTAATTTTGAAGTGAATGATGTTCCTCGCTGTGGTCGTTCTATTAAGGTACATAAATGTTGATGTTATCATTGAAAAAATGGAAGCAGATCAACAAATAAGCAGTCATCGAATTGCATTCACCACTTAACAGTTTTGGATCCCCTGCATAAACTGAATTTTGTGAAAAAAGATAGATGTTTGGGGGACGCATGATTTAAATGACAGAAACTTGATGAAGTGAATTTCCATATACGAGAAGTTGCTAAAATGAAATGAAATCGATCTATTTCTGAAGAGATTGGTAACAGGCAATGGCAAGTGGATCACCTACGATAACAAAGTTCGAAAACGATCTTGGTCTAAGCGAGGTGAACCCATCACAAATAGTCGCAAAGCCAGGCCTCATTCCGAACAAAGTCATGTATTGTACACAACATGACTTTCAGCATGACTTTGTTCGGAGTGAGGCATACATGGTGAGGCATACACAGTGTGACTGGAAAGGCATTGTGTATTACGAGCCTTTGTCACATGGTATAACGATTAATACTGATGTCTACTGTCAGGAAATAGTAAAAGTGAAACAAACACTTGAAGAAAAAGGCCCATAATTAATGAATAGAGAAGGTGTAGTTTCCATCACAACGCTTCTCGGCTGCATACATCTTTGATGACTAAACAAAAATTGATGGACCTTGGCTGGGAAGTTTTAATGCATCCTCCATACAGTCCAGACAGCACCTTCGAATTATCGTTTATTCCACTCTTTACAAAATTCTTTAAATGGAGTAAAATTATATTGAAAATCCGTTTTTCGCTCACAAACCCCAAAAAAATTATAGCGATGGGATTCAACAAATATTTATGGAATACAAAAAAAGTCTTTATTATTTTCACTATAAAAAGGCCATGAACTTATCCGAATACTTAATATTTGAACCGAATATTTAATATTTGGAATACTTAATATTTGAACCGTAACCAACCCCAAAAAGCAATATAATATGTAATTTCAATCGCCAAGTACTGTCCATTATTATATTTATTTTCAATGCACTTTTGCCATTTTATTTGGAGTTGGTTGATGCCTCTGCTATAGAACTCCTGGAGACGGAAATCTATGAATTCTCTGACGGGGTTTTTCACAAACTCATCGGAGTTGAATTTTTTTCCCTGTAAAAAGTTATCCAAATTTTGCAATACGGTACGGTTGGATGACGGAGAGTTTCCAGTCCAAGCTCCTGTAACTTTGAGACTGTCAGTCGTGCAGTTGGTGGGCGAGCGTCATCGTGGAGAAGTAATGGACTAGAGCTATTGACCAGACTCGGTTGTTTAATAGCATGCTTGTCTATAATCGTTTGCAGTTCTTCACAGTACACATCTGCATTAATTGTTGTGCCAGATCTCACGAAGCGGTAGTGGATAAAACCGGCACAGTACCACCATACAGTCGTCATGAGCTTCTTTAGTTTACGTTTGAGACATTGTTAGACTGTGTCTCCTGGGTTCAACCATTGTGATGAACGTTTACGATTATCATTCAGGATCCACTTATCATCACAAGTGACAATATGATTCAGAATCCCTTCATTTTTGTGCCGATTCAGCAAGATAAGGCAAGCTTCAACACGTGTTTGCAGCTGACTTTCATTAAACTCATACGGTACCCACTTTCAGAGCTTCTTCACTTTCCCGATTTGATGCAAATAAATCAATATCGTTTTGTCTGCTGCTAATTCAAACGTGGTTTGAGTTGAAGTTCTCAAGATAACTAAGCTCAAAGTAGCCACTATGAACAAACAGCAATTTCATAGGTAAGGCCCTAATACATACCAATCATATCGTAACAACGTATCAGCAGATTTAACTGTCTGATTAAACCTCTAGATCTCTCCAGATCTTTGTTCTTCCGAGGGTGTAGCAAGGTAAATGAAGGTAGGTAAATAAAGTATGAAATAGTAATTCAAAATTTATTTAATAACATAGCAGCGTAGAAGCAGTAGGTACATCTATGTAATATTGCATATCTGTATTGGTACCTAATCGATAAACGAACGCAAATATTGATAGGTACTTGTAGATTTAAAATCTATGCTGCGTATTTTAATTATATGATTCAAGCATTGTAATAACTTGTTTGACGCTGGAGTTAATTGTATCGATGGCATCTTGCACTGCAGAGTGAATGTTAGCCTCTACGACCTTGATGATAATGTCATCGAAGATTCTGACGAAGACGCCGATGACAGGATTCACGAGCCAATCAGTCAAAAAGTTACCAGTCAGGCGTACCCGAAGACGACTATCAGACAGAAAAATCACAAAGAAATAAATTACGTATTTTACGTGATAGAACAATTGGGTTGTTGGGTCTATAGGATTTTTAATTAACGAAAAGCATATTCTGTTGTGATGGACTATTAGAAATCGTATACAGGCTGTTTATAAGTGTAGGTATAAGTGTGTATTCCCGAAGATCCATCTACACATAATACAGAAAAATTTACGCACTTTTTACTGCAAACAAAAACTGAATTTTTGCTGTATTTTTCATATAGGTATTTCTGCTTAATACAAAGCACAAAAAAACTATTCTTTTGTTAGAAAAAAATAAGTAACACTTCATGTCAACAGGATCAGTATCTACAACGGTTACAGTCTTCGCGAAAAAACCTGAATCCTGATACTCCCTGAATAGACATACCAAGTGGTCACATAGAGCACTAATTGATTGTGTGATGAGGTGTGGACAAGTTTTTAAGGCTTTAATTACGGGGAGGTGCAAGGGGAGAGTGCACGTTGCAATCTAACAGCCGCTGGGTAGGCTCTTGAGATACAACCTTGAGATGTACTGCATTTCCCACTTTATCTTATTTCCCTAATGTACGTACTACTTGTTTCGCTAGTGAGTGAGATGTGCCAGAGCCCATTCCCATCCTATCCCTCCTCATTTTCCCAACACTTTCTCCAAATCCATTTCTATATTTCCAAAGGTAGGCGGGGCGGGGCATCCGGGGGCGTGCCAACGTTTGTCAATTTTGGACTAATGTTGGCATGTATCGCGGATGTCTATGGGCGACAATATCCACTTACCATCAAGTGGACTGTATGCTCGTCTGCCGCCTTAATTCATAAAAAAAAATAACCCCAAGGCAGTGTTGTGATACATTATTTATTTAACATAAACTTTTATAGTAACATATACCTAACCCTCATGCATAATACCTACAATGTAATAAGAGGCCCATCTCCAACAGTGGATATATATAGAGGGTTTCCATAGGTGACTATATAAGTGATATATATAAAATTGCATTTTTTTATGGCCATAGGAATAAATGAAAAAAGTGTCTCACCGCATTACAATGCCATAACAAATGAGCAATAACTTACTTCATTGCGTGAGATTCTTAGAAGTTCACTATTGGTGATATGCCGTTAGCCATCTAATAAGCCACTATCCTTTTTGCCATTCATAAAAAACATTCCGACTTAAAACACATCGATGCAGAAATTCCAAGTTACTAACCCAATATCACTCATTGAGAATTGCTGGAGATGAATTTCGTCGTTGTTGAAATCCAGCAATATGTCTACTACTATAATAATCCTGTCCAATGAACCAACGATCCCGCCAGTCGGCCCAATGTTCATTACTTGTACTAAATATCTGTATACAAACTGAAAAAAAAAAAACACTTGTTAAACAATGTCCAACGACTGACTCTTATTCGCATACCGTAAAAATTACTTAAAAAAACCTACTGCAAAGAGGCAAGTCACAAATTTAGTCTAGTGGTGACGAAAGCAAGTACCTACTTTAATGAAAAATACAATATAATTTAAGCCTAATATAATTTATATATATAATAGTTGATAGGTAAGAATAAAAAGTGTTAACGCAGTCGAATGCCACTTGATACAATACTTGCAACTTATTACCCGAGAGCTCTTGGAACGTTTTCTCTTGGAATATTAAGCTCCAGTAGGTACGGACACTCCACATACACCTTTAGTATATATGTGGAAAATTATATCCTAGAACATTCAGGGGATTATGATTAATGTAATGACACCTCAATCACCAAAATTAATGAAGCTGTTTAGGTTCCATGTAGGCATAAAGGAACTCACGAAATACTACTCGTAGATATATCTATTCTACAACTATACTGTATGTAATAAAATCGTAACAAAGTCGTGTTTGCACATTTAATATTTTTTGAAAACAGTCGTTTGAGTATAAAGTACGAGTGGTGCACAGAGCAAAACATTTTTTTTTTTTTGTAATTATTGTCGCTCTGACCGTCTGAACGCGCATCGCGCAAAAAGCACTGGAAGCGTTTTAATTAAATTTGGTTAATTTTAGCTTATTGATTAACATTTGAGTTAAGTACTCTTTATCCAGATTAATTATAAAGTTCTCATGGGAATCAAGATAACCACAAATATTCTAATTTCTACGCGCACGAAGTCGCGGGCATTGCTGTTACAAACGTGCACAAAAAAACACATTACCTACCCCTTACTCGCAATCGGATAAAAATAGATGAATTTTGATAGTTACTTGGCAGAGATTCACCAAACTATTCCCCGTGACTCCATGACAATGCATGACAATCAGGTATGTCATTAGCTAGCAGTACTCGCTCTTCTTTCGCGTGGTCTTCACAGTACTTGTGGAACTCATAACGTTTCGGGATAAAAAGTATTTATTTATTTACTCTTCTTTGTAAATTATTACAAAAGGCCTACTTTGCAGCATTATCTCCCTTTCAACCTCTGGGCTCTGCAGGATATGAAGTGGTAGAGGAGTTAAATGTAACAAATATAGAAGATAGAAAAACACTAGTGTAAGTAAATATTAAAATATAAACAACATTTATAATATCTATATTTATGAGTATAATAATACATATATACACACTAATATTTACATAAATTACATACAAATATACATATAAAAATAGGGATATACTTATATATAAAGAAATATACCACACAAAAGATGATTAAACAGTGTTTGTTTCAAGGTGTTCGTTACGCCGCCGTCACTTGAAAATACCTCGGGAAGATGCTTTTTTAATATTTTGTATAGCATATTATGTTGCCACAGGACATACACTATCATTGTACTACATGAAAATCCATCCAGTGGTATGTTATGTGAGCTCTGATATTGTACATGCGGCCTTGATAATGATTCCCATGACAACTTTAAAATTGATCTGGATTAAAAGTACATACCCTAAATGCCGTGCTTCATTAAAATCCGCACAGTAGCTTTTGCGTGATGCAGACTGACGAAAGACGAAGTTCAGATAGACGAAATTAAAAAAAAATGGTTTTGGGCTTTGTTACGTTGTAACGACTGTACAACGTGTAACGTGGCTGTTGTAACGACTTTGTTACGAGTTCGTAACAAAGTCGTGTCTGTACATTTAATATTTTTTTCAAAAAAGTCGTTGCTGTGTAATACAGAGCCCAAAACCATTTTATTATACCCATACTCTTATTATACGTTTAGATTAGGTACCTACTCGTAAACACAAGGACTATTAGCATTTTTCTGTGTGATGCCGCTCTTCGCTTCAAAGTGTCAAAGTTCAAATAAAAATCCTGTATACCGAAGTGAAGTTGTAATCGAGTGCTAAATGAAGTAGCAATATAAACCATTTAGTTATGATAACAATTGGTATCTACATGATACTAATGAAGTACTTAATGACTTACATCGAGGTCCGTAATCTGCAACTCAATGCGCAACCGCACCATTTTGGCGAAGTAGCTAACATTCTGATCACCAGAACGAGCCAGATTCACCAAACCGGTCATGTAACCGTTGTGGATCTTTAGCCAAGCGCTGTATGTGATTAATAGTGGTCTCTGAAAAAGCAAAACTTAATAATTAGTAGGAGGTATTAACATATAAAAAAACATACAACATACAAATATAAATACATAATAAGATACATCTATACCAATATCTTAAAGACAGGCTGTGAACTCAAAAAATACTGGACCGATTTTACAATTAATATACTATATTAATATAAGATTTATAATTATACTGTTAATTATTATACTGTTATTCTAAACTTATGCAGATAGATGCAGATATTGCGTATATAGGCTGTGCTTGGATTCGCTAGAAAATCATTATACCACCTGAACGAAGTCTGACAGGGTCACTAGTAATTATAGTAAATATTTGATCGGCAACACATTCACAAGTCTCTGACTCTCTAGGTCTGGGGTGCTCAATTGGTCGGTCGCGAGAGCTTTTGCTAGCGAAAATAGTTCTATATTATCTACAAAGTAGACTACATTCACTTAAAAAAAATTCCTGCTCTCCATCTCCACGCTGCACGGCATAGCCACCGCGAACGTCACCACTGATTTAGATACCTACCTATTACTATTGCACACCACCACTTAATTTTTATTACTATTTTATCAGACATGCGACTTTGAATTTGAATCGTGTAGTGACAATTCATAGTACCAAGGGACTATTTGTGTACCTTGGATGTTAAGGTGTCCCATGACATGAGGTTTTTTTTGTGGGAAATCAGATACGCACACCCACTACTTTTTTCCATTTGGTCTTAATTACTCGATTATGAAATATTATTGCCTTAGGATAACGAGAACCCACGCCGACTTGATTTCGAACTTACAACTTGAGAATTTGTACTGAGATACTATAATGTGTACTGGACTGTCACTTCCTGTTCCGACCACTAACGTGTTTTATTAAATCCTAAAATAGTTTTCCCATAAACAAATATAACAGTCCCCCAGGCTCAGGTTGTGTGCTCTCGATCACAGTTGACAGATTATTTTGTGAATCCATATTTTCACCAGAACTGGAAGCTGAATCGCCCTTTACCTACAGATTCATACGATGCAGAAAAAGTTGATGCGGAAAAATATTTCATTCACCGTTTTTCTTTTCAATAGCTTTTAGTCGCGCCCTTTTTCTTTGTTAGCCAGTTTTTTATCCACTCATTCCAGCCAAGTTACCGGGTCGACTTAGCTCTCTCTGGCACTGCAAGAAGATCTTATTTTCCTCTATTTCTATTAATTGAATTGCATCGGCGTATGCAATATCAAACAAATTGCCCAAATTGCTTGTAAATTCTTGTTTATGGCGCTTGAATACGTCTTGTGTTTTCTTTGCATTTTTTTGTATATCTCGCCGAACTTGATATGTTCACAAGTATTTTCACACAATTTCGTAGGTATTCGTGCCCTTTCACAAAATATAAAATACTCGCAAATAGCGAGATTTGCGCTTTCATTAATAGTTAATTTCACATCACGAATATTATAATACAAAATTGGACGGAAGTTTTGATCCCGTTGTCCCCTACTAAATACCTATACCCTTTTTAGCACTGCGCAATTCCACTGACATATTTATTGACTAAAAGCAGTAAGATTACGGACAATACAATTGGAAATCACATGTACGTCGACGCGTAAGCGGGCACTCGCCTAAGTATGCAAGTACTGACATGTTTTGATGCAAGTCGGCACGGTTTGCCGTAGTTCAAAGGTCATGAATGACCAGGTCATTATTTACGTGTGTTTTGATATAAGACAAAAAACAAGTGGGTGTGCGTTAAAAAAAATACTTTGATTATTTGAGACACCCTATTGTATGTGCAAATAAATGTCGTCTATTTTCCTGTCTAGCAAAGTCGATCGCTTACCGCCCAATGTTTTTGCTGTAGATCGCCGATGATATCACTGTTCAAGCTATGTTCTATAAGTGTTATTCCTTTAAAACTTGTACCTAATTTATGTAAAAAGGGAAGTTGATAAGTATTATAAATTAAAAAAAATACACGTATCACTCACAACTTGAAAACCTTCTACTATTTCGGGCAAATCCATAGGGTCGAGTCCATGAGTTTGGATGAAAGGGACTACCATGCTGATAGTGTTATCCACATAATCGTTTACATCTGCAGTTAATCCGAGACCATCCCATCTCTCTGCATATCTGCAATGAATAATACAATGTACCTAAAAGTAGCAATGAAGGTTAGCAATGAAAAACTCTGAACTATCAATTCGATAGATAGCCAACTATTTATGCACTTAGGTAGGCACTGTAGATGCATTGGGTGCGCGTTTACAGGCTTGCAGCTTATTAAAAACATCGTCTGACACGTTACAGTCCCAGCATTCGTTCTTTTGAGATAATAAAATAGTCTGACTATTAGGAGGTACCATTAGTGTACTTTTGCACCCGTATTCTTAAAAAATGTACCTCTTGGTTTCTAGCTGAAAAGTCATATAGAAGTTGGTCGGTCCAGAAACTGTTGGTATAGCGTAGGTAGCAGAAGCGTAGGTATACGACCTACGCTTCAACCCAACAGTTTCCTTTTTGTTCACATTACGGTTAGGCAATAGGCATCAGAAAAATGTACTCAAAAGGTACATTGTAATTTTGTGGAAAAATCCAGGAATATTATTAAAAGAAACTGCAGCATTTAATTAAAGTCGGTCGGTCTGAAACGAGATACGCTGCAGCTCAACCACGACACAACTAATGATTAATTGGACATTTTTCTGATGTGAAATAAATGTATTCATCTATTTAAAGGGGTCTAAACGTGTATGTTTACTATATTGAAATGAACCTACTCTCCAAAAACAGTCATAATCATAATATACCTAAAATTTGTTTTAAGAGTTGTTTTAATCTTGAATGAAATCCATGGATTCCGTGTGATGATAACCTACTGTTGTTTTACATTACTGTTACTACTACACCCGTAAAAGAAGTTGGTATAATACGCCTACCCCTACTCAACTAATCAACTAACCCCTAATCAACTCCTACGCATAAGATTGTTACCAATGACACACTGAACCACAACGTTGCGCACTGGTCGTTGCGAATTGTTTTAGAGAACAAATTATTAGAGCTGTCATTTTTTTTTATGTGTATAAATAAATCAGCTTAATAAATATTTAACGGACTTAATAATATTGGTCTACCAGTATTAAAATTATTCTATTAACAGAATTTAATCAGCGGTTTATTAAAAATACCAGTGAAATTATGTTGACGAGGGTGGAGCTTAGGCCGCGAACAGTCAATTAGCGTACGAGTTGTTTCAAGGGCCACGGGTAGCCATTGCGACTTACGTGCATCTTTTCCATTTTTGTTTTCCGTAAACGTAGTAGCATTTTTTCATTTTCCTATTCGCCTTTGATTTATTTGGCGTTACCATGGAGTCATGCCAGGAACATCCTCAAGTGAATGTACAGCTCCGTATTTTTAATCCGATAGCGACATAAATAAAAGTAAATAAATAAAGCATATAAAAGGGAGATTTAACAAAATTTTCATATATATTTCAATTAAATAAAATTGGTCAGTGTTTTACGATTTTACTTTTGTGTTGCATAATTATTTTTAAAGATAGAAGATCAAAGTATAGGTAGGTACTACCTATTTATCAAAAGTATTTATAGCCCTAAGAATGTATTTTTTGCTAATCGTTTTACTTAGAGCAATTCATAATATAAATAACAGCTGATCGTTTTCGCTTTATCCGCTGATCAGTGATCACAAATCGCTGAACAATTAATCATTTTCAAACTATAATTTTCGCTGCTCGTCACGCAAATAAAATACTTTTCAGTTAAATCATACCCACTGTTTTAGTTATGACCCCCCCCCCCCCCCTTCTTACACTGATCTTGCCAACGGACTTTTTTTAAGTTGCACAACAATATAATTACTTCACTAGTTGGGTATAGATAAATTTTATCTATCAGATTCGTTGATAGAGAAATAGTTGAGATTTGCAATTATTGTTATAAATGATAAAATCTGGGAGTGTGATAACTGATAAGAGTCGACTAAAGACATCAAATAATATAGGTGACAAACAGGGCAAGGTTCAATCGGGGAGGAGGGGTGAAGGGAGGGTAAATATGCTTTAAAACTTCGTATTATAGAAATAGGATTTTGTGTTTGCTTACCGCAAATGAAGTTAGCCAATGAAAATTTATAATGACGTTCACTATACACAAGGAAGAATCAGACTTAGGTCGCTATCAAATAGTAGGAGAGAGTTGCATAATTGCGCGCGGTTGATAATACCGTGCCCACTGATATCCAAAAAAACAATACCGTTATAGAATATCCGAGTGCGTAGAATCATAATCTATTAGGCAATAATCTCCCTGCACCGGCGATTCGTGCGTTACGTTGCGAACAACCATGCGAGGTAGGTGTAAGTTAAAAGATTTCCCGCACTTTCGTTGTAGGTAATTTTTGATGGATTTCCATTACATGGTAAGTTATAATTTATTTATGCAAATCTTTATTGTTCGAATGTTTGTCATTGATAAAATATTAATGAATGGTGAGCAAATACTTTCTTAATATTCAGCAAATATTTTCTTAATATTTCACATTAAAATTTGAAGATTTTTTCTCGATCTCAAATCAAAGTAACGGAGTTTGACAATTACGCGCAGTATGAGGGGGCAGTATTTAAAAGGGGGAGAGTGCACGCTTATGTAGTCACATACTCGTAATAGAGAACGAAAAAATGTATGGATGTAAGTCGTATCTATCAACAAACTAAAATTAGTGAGAATGTGTTTGTTATTTTAAGTTATGATCTACCCTAATCTATCATAATCATTATAAGAAATTGTAACTACTACAGCGATAGGTTCTTTTTACCATAAAACTTAGAAAAATATTTTAACAAATACAAGATAAAAATATAAAAGCAGTTAATATAATATCATGGTTTGTTTGCCCACGGTTTCGACATTAACTGCCTAACATCCAAAGATCTATTAAATAAAAGCTTTCATTTGAGGGTTATCTTTTTTATATTTTTGGGACACTTAGGTATCCGTCGTCCTTTGTGTTGAGAATATGTATTACGTTTGGATTGAGAATATGTAGGCAATAAGTATTATATGATCTGTGTAGAAGGCTATCACCACTCACCTAAGTTTTTATCCTCAACAACCAAATCCCAATCTATTTCTTTCCCTATTCTCTCTAACTCTTTCTGTCTACAAATACCTACCTAAGCCCGATACTGGACCACTTCGGTATAAAAAGTTTCCTCTATGGGATAAATTTAGAAGAAGACAACATCTCCACAACCAGTAATGAGACGGAAGAGTTTATACTGCATATTCTATACGAATGACGCGGTGTGAACTGCCCGCCCTGAAAACGCCTCTCTACATGACATCCGCGAAGTTCATCCACACTAGCGTTCACGGCTGTACGCGGGGCTTCACGGTGTGAATGTAGTGCCTAGTGCCTAAGACTACCGGCTTCTACGACTACCAGATATCCTGAAATAATGTAGATATCATTTTGGGGACAAAGAGAAGAAGACAGGATTAGGGGTACACAAAAGATTCCATTGGTTCGAAGAGAATGAAGTTCCTTGTGGATGATAAGATGAGATAATCACAATGTTGCGCACAAGCACTACAGAGTTTCTGTTCATTATTTCTGACTATAGTCCACTAACTAGCGATGCGTAAGTCCGGATTCAATGAATCAAAAGATCCGAAACCGCTATGGGAGCCGAAACTCTTAATTATTCCGGCTAACTGTTATCGACTCGACTCGGCTCGAGTTATTTGTCCCTTTAATTTTTGGATTGCTGAGTTACATGAACGAACATGATGCAAAGCGAATGAGTCGCTCTCAGGCTCCTATAAAATATAAGTAGGTGAATCACAGGAGTCAAGGAATCGTTAAGAGGAGTCGGATCCGCGAGCGGAGCCGGATTAAGTGAGCTGAAACACTCCGAGTAGTCGTGAATACCCACGACTACCACTAACATCGTGGGCCCAACGCGAAATTTTGGATTTTAAGACCTAGGTATCCATTTTGTCCAATTCTCAAACATAGGATCCTACTCACAATGTTTTTCTTCATAAACAACAGCTGAAGTAGTTATTAACATAATTTCATGGTGTTGTTTGTAATACTAACAGTAGATCGATCGATATCAACCTACACGTCCCATTGCAGGGCAGGTCTACCATAGTAATCACTAGGAGGTTTACTAGAATAGGTATAAAGTTAAACCATAATAAAAATTTAAATTATAATTACAAATGCAAAGATCTCGAAAATGATACTCACTTTTCAAGTAGACTATGAGATACGCGAGTTTGAACAGTATTGGCTTCTGCTGCCAACACCATAAACGCCAGTACCACGGCTGTATATTTCTTATTCATTGTGTCCGCAGTACTTACTCTCGAAACACTGCAGCTAATCTATAATTATTTTTCATTTATTTAATAGAAACCCCCGCCGGTCGAATGATAACATTGATACAATATCCAGCGGTATCATTATCACTGTAGTATTACAAATCAAAATAGATTATTACCTATTAGTGATTTAAGTTATATTTATGATTGATCGAACAATTTGCGCAAATACCTATTTTAGCTGTTTATTACATTTACACTGGCTTTAATTCGTGGTTTCGCCCGCTTACGTCAATTTTGCCTGAAGTCTTTAAATGCGTAGGTAAGTAATTAATTTTTAATCTTACCGATATCCCAAGATTATCGTCAACAAGTAAATAGATGTAGTTTTTTTATAAGTATTTAATTGATTATCAAATGCGTAAAATTTAAGGTTTTTGTTTAACTTTTATTTTTACTCGAAGTTTGGGCACCGGTTGCCCGGCCGTGGTCACCAGTTGATCACCCGTAAGAGACCGAAACGCTAAGTCAAACTAAAAGCTTTATAAGCTTACGAGTTTTACCCGTAAGTATTTATACACATACTAGCTTTTTCTCGCGACTTCGCTCGCAAGTTTGAAGTTAATAATACCATAATTTTTTTGTCATACAAATTTTGACACCCTGTTTCACCCTTTGGGGTTGAATTTTTTTACTGCGTAAAAAAGTTTAATAGTTCAATGAAAAATTTTCATGTTCATGTTCATGTTCGGCTCAGCGTTGATGAGTTCGTTAGTCAATCAGCCAGTCAAGAACTCAAGACATTTCTTTATATAAATAGATGTGTATAGGAAGATACTCGTAGTCGTTTAATATCCGCTACCGTAACAATCTAGCCTCGCATTTATTGTCATTGCAAAATAATCTATCAGAATAAACTGTAGCCTTTTGAAATCAATTGAATACTCAGACTGTATTAGTTGTAACCATTCGTATTATAAACATAGATTCCCCTTTTGAAGAACCAGATAAGTAAGTAATTTCGATTGTAAGTAGGCGCCGAGAACGATGCTGCCCTAATGTGCCTTAATCTTAATGTGCCATAAGGGCATTTAGTATCTACATTTTACATTTTACATTTTGTCCTATTATTTTATCTGAACAATTAAGTTTAAATAAATAGCGGTCGGGGCGTATCCTACTGGCCAAGTTAGACCACTCTAATATCGACATGTTTCAAGAGGGTGTGAGAGTCGTACCTGCTTCCATAATATTGTCTTGTTCCTTAATCTACTAAATATTTTTTTTTATAGACTAGTGGGCGGACGAACAAGCGGCCCCACGTGATGGTAAGTGTTACCCCCGCCCATGGACACCTGCAACACTAGGGGGTATGCGGGCGCGCCGCCGACCTTGCAAAATCCTATTCACAGCTTTCTTGAAGAATCCCATGTCGTAGCTTAATGGAAAAACCTCTTGAGGCAGTTCGTTCCACAGCCTACGGGTTCGCGGTATTAAATAATTTTTGGACTGAACAGTGCGCGACACCTCCGTATACATGAAATGCGGATGGACCGCACTTCTGTGACGGGAGGTGCGGTTGTAGAAACCCGAGGTGGAAATTATATTAAACAATTGTTCAGAGCATTCTCCATTGTACAGGCGGTAGAACACACAGAGAGACGCAACGTCTCTCCGAATGCTGAGGGATTCTAAACCGCCTGTGAGAGTGGGATCGTAGACAATACAAACAGCACGTCGTTGGATGGAGTCAAATGGGTCCAATTGCTTGCTGGACGTTTTGGGATGTATCCAATTCCATATCCATGTAATATTACCCCGTCCCGCCATCTAGTTGGATAGGAAAATGAGTGTGGAATTGGATAATGATACTCCCTATTCTCCAGCTTTTTTAGTCCTTAACCCTAATCCTTCAAAGGCATGCAGCGCATTTGTGGAAATATCAACATTCCTCATATTTGACTGATGTTGGCATGTAATGTAATAAGTACTTAATTATTATTCGTTCATCTAGTGTAGGTAATTACAAATTTTGACCTAACCTAAAAGTTTTTGAGATAGGTACAGATTCTGCATAAAAATTAAACCCCTTCTTTTATTGCCCCCTTCTGAGTCAAATATTAATATATTATTTTAAACTAAACGTTTATCTATACTTAGGTACACCAAATTTCATATGACCAATTTAAAAAGTTTTTGAAATAGACTTGTATAGAAAATCATCTCCCATTTTTGCCCCATTCTAAGTCAAATAACAAAAATCCCAATACACGTTCTTAATTATTTTAATCAATAAATCTATTTACTTAATTTCATGTCTTAAGACGTTTTTGAGATACAGGCTGAATATAAAATTGTCCCCTCCATATTTGCCCCCTTTCTAAGTCAAATGTCAAAAAACGCCGATACACCTGTTTAATTATTTTAAAGTAATAACAAGTCAAAATTAAAGCTAAAAAAACTACTTATAACAAGAAGTTGTTTGGCCAGAATATTTCATCATTCATGATTTTTCATTCGTATTTGTATTCGCGAATAATGCTTTTTTGCTATTCGAAACATCCCTAGTACCTAATATGCGGCCCACGGGTGGGGTGACGTGAGTAGGTACCTAAATTTTGTTTATGTGATTGTCTTGAAAATAAAATGGATAAATTGAAAATTTGTGCTATTTTTGAATATGAGTTTCGTCGCGACCCCAACGCAAGGCAGACAGCTCACAATATCAATAGTGTGTATGGGCCAAACACCACAAACGATCGTACCGTGCATCGGTGGTTTGAACGCTTGCGTTCTGGAAATCTCGATCTCAAGGATGAGCTCCACGGCTGACCTACGACCAAGGTTAATAACGATCAATTAAACGCTATAGTGGAAGCAGATCCACCTCAAAGTACCTACAGCTGAGTTAGCAGCAGAGTTTGATGTTAGTGATAAAACAATGTTGTGTTGGTTCATCTGCGTCAATAAAGCTCGAAAAGTGGGTAACGTATGAACTGAACGAACGTCAGCGACAACAACGTGTCGAAGTGTGCACTGTGTTATTGAACCGTCACAAAAACGAAGGAATTTTGAATCGCATCGTGACTTGTGATGAGAAATAGATTCTGTACGATAACGGCAAACGTTCGTATCAGTGGGTGGATCCAGAAGTTGCAGCCCAACAATGTCCAAAACGCAAGATAACTAAGAAAAAGCTACTGGTATCAATCAGTTTGGTGTTCCTGTGCCGGTATTGTCCACTACAGTTCCTTGCGAGCCGGTCAAACGATTGATGCAGATGTGTACTGTGAGGAGCTGCAGATGATGATGGAAAAGCTGGCAACAAAGCAACCAAGTTCGGTCCATTGCTCATCTCCATTCCTTCTTCATGACAATGCCCGCCATTACACTTCTCATACGACAGTTTTAAACTTCAAGAACTGAACCTGGAGACTTCCTCACCGGACCCTGGGGCGACAGATTTCTATTTCTTTCGAAATTTGACTTTTTTGGAAAGAAATTTATCCTAAAGTAGCTGTTATTAGGGCTTTTGAAGAATTCATTAAATACCTGTCCACGAGAGGAGTGGCATCAATCAACTGCCCGCAAGGTGGCGGAAGTGTGTGGATAATATGGGTCAGTATTTCGACTAACATAATAAATATTTTTATAACAAATAAAACAATCAGTTTCTAATACAAATGGGCCATTTCATGGGTAAGCACTTAATATGTCGTGTGGTTGATGTCCTATCAACGTTTCTAAAAAGTTCATCCGCTTTTATAGACACAGATTTATTAAGCAATAAATATAAAAAAATGTATGTGTCTATAAATGTGTATATTAAGTATCTATTGGTTAATTATGTCTATAAACATTATTGAACTTGTTTATCAAAATGTGAAAGATAACATCTTTCACAACTCACAGGTGTTTTACCTCGATCCTTATCATGATTATGTTTTAATTTATTTGTTTAAAGTCTAAGGTGAATACGGCTTCCTTTAAATCAAAATACAGAAAAAATATAAAAACATCTTTATTATTAAATTGCATATATCTAATATACATATTGCTCATTAACCCGATCAACCAAGAAATTAAAATTCCAACTGAACCCACCATAAAAATGATATTCATTACTAAATTCACCTCGATTACTTATGCAAGTACTATTTGGAATGCATTACTATACAGCTAAACACGTGCTAACATTGTAGTGCGTGGTACTGCAGAAGTACGACTATTACCATTGTAAAAAAAAACAAGTAGGCTATCTTCATAGAAACATGGGCCAGTATGCTTGTGTGCCGTGCAAGATAACCACAGACACATTATTTCATTAGGTATATACACCATACAAGTTTTATTTAGTTGAGCGTACGAAACGACTCATGAACACCAGCGAGATGTTTCCATAAAGATAACTTACTTTCCCTTTTACTATGCTCCTTCAAGATGTATTTGATTGTACGCGAGTACGATAATCTCCAGCGTTGAAATCTGCCAAGTCAAATCACGCGTGCGACTATAGTCGCTTCATTTATGACCTCCTAAGTACCAATTCAATTAAACATACTTCAGAAATTATTACAACCAGTTTGGTACAATAAAACCATGAAAATAAGTCTCATCGATGTACCTGCGCAGTAGACACATTTTAGGAGCGCGGTAAACATCTTTCCACTAATGGCAATGTGGAATATTTCGCGCGCTGAAATCTTGCGCCATTATTGGTCGATTGATTTCGCGGTAAATGGCGGGCGGTCGTGTCGTGCGTCGGGCGCCATCTTGTCCATCAGTCGACTCTCAGATTGCAGACTGAGCCTACCTGTCTCGACGATAATTACACTTAGTGGCAAATAAAGTGGTTACTGATATTTATTATGACTTCTCTTAAAAGAGGGCGGCCTTTGAAGAATCAAACGAGAGAAATTATTGTAAATGTTCACCGATTTATGGAAAAAGAAGCACAAGAAGTCAAGAATCAAGTTTTTAATAAAGACTATTTTCAGCAAATTATTAAACGGATATGCCAAGCGACTGGAATTTCTACAAAAACAGTTTATAGGATTTTAAAAGAGAGCGAATCATCTCACGGTGCTTCAACAAATATAGGCCCTACGTTCAATACGCCCAAAAAAAATCACGGCCTATAACTAGATGATTTTGATTATCAATTGATTCGACGAAAAATACATGACTTTTATTTAGTTGAGAAACAAGTGATTACTGTAAAATCGCTCCTGAGTAAATTACAGGAAGATATCAATTTTAGTGGCGGGAGAGAAACTCTTAGAAAAAATCTGCGGCAACTTGGTTTCAAATTTAGAAGAGTAGAAACGAATAGGAAAATATTAGCTGAAAAAGATGAGATTACTAAGAATTAAATATCTCAGAGAAGTAAAGAGATACAGAGAAGGTAGAGAGATTATATATGCAGATGAATCGTATGTGCACACAACGCACACAAAGGAACGTGCCTGGTCGGACAGAAGTGGCAAGGGGTTAAAAAAGCCTTTATCAAAGGGTCAAAGACTGATAATTTAATTGTTCATGCCGGTGGAGCCAATGGATTTATACCAAACGCGTTATTAATTTATAAATCTTCCCAGACAACCGGAGACTACCACAAAGAAATGAATAGAGACAATTTTGAAAAATGGATAAACGCTAAAGTCATTCCTAACTTGCAACCAAATTCTGTTTTTGTCGTAGATAATGCAAGCTACCACAATACTTTAATAGAAAAAGCCCCAAACTACAATTCTACTAAAAGGCAGATGCAACAATGGCTCACTAACAAAAATATAGATTATAATCCAGAATCATTAAAACCAGAATTGTATCAAATAATTAAACGGTGCAAACACAAATACGTCCAGTATTCATCAGACACTATCATGGAATCACATGGCCACAAGGTTTTGAGACTTCCGCCTTACCACCCCGATTTTAACCCAATAGAAAATATTTGGTCTCAAGTCAAAGGTAATATCAGCAAATTTAACGTTAATATGAATCTTACGGAATTAAGACGACTTTTAGAGGAAAAATTTTCGTCAGTAACACCAGAAGATTGGCGCAAAGTTGTCGATTATGCCATAAAATGTGAAAACGAATTCATGACATTAGAACAAGCACTTGACGACCACATGGATGGATTTATTATTAATACTAACGACTCGTCCTCTTCGTCGTCAATAGACTCAAATGCCAGCAATACAAGCAGTGAAATAGATGGTTAACTTCCACTAGATTTTTTTTTTTCATAAATATTGTTTTTGTATTTAGTTTTTCGTGTCTAATAAAAATAATATTTTTAGTGTAACGTATGTTTTGTTTAACTTTGAAGTTTAAAATTTAGTTTTTTTTTTATTTAATATAGACCCAATTAAGTTGTCCGACAGTGTACGAATCGTGTGAACGGGACAGAGCGGGATGCACGGCAAGTAATATTCTGCCATTATCGTTTGCAAATAAAGTTCAATGTAAATTGTTTACACGTTCGGCTATTGTCGGAATTCGGTCTGCACTTTTCTGCGTAAACGAAGATTGTAACGAAGAAAGGACTTATTTTCGTGGTAAAACTGTACATTCAGAATTTTAGAACTTACGTTATATTGGTTGGTGGCTATACTTTCGAAAATGTGCTTGAAGTAATAAATACATATTTAAAAAAAATGTACTTGTGCTTATAATTACACCTTAGTTTATACAATTCTTTATATATTTCCTACCAGTCTTCTAACCCTACATATATAAAATAATATTCATGTTAATAGCAATTAATAACAATATAAAACTTCGTCAAACCAAATGTTATGTACCATTTAAATTAGATCAACGACAACAACAAAACTTGCAAATATACAGTCAATTCATAATTCGAAACGAATTGAAAATCGAATCGAAAATAAAAAAAGCTGAGACAAACTAAATTACTTAGACTTTTTCAGATCTTTTGGGCTGAGCATTTTCTTTCTTTGACTCAACATGTGGTTAAACAGAACAGGGAATAATGGAATATACAAAAACATGTAGCAAATGAGAAAGTAATAATAATTGAAAACGAAATTCCATGAATTTGGCATAGATATTGTGAACAGTTTCTTTTCAGCAATTTCATCGAGCGCGTGGTACATGCACAGGAGCTCTCCCGTTATCCCAAGTGGATAAAGCACTAGGAAGGTTGAATATCTGGAAATAACAAAAAATATTTATTTTTAAACAGTTTAACACGATAATGATTTAATGACAATATAGACAGTCAATGATGGGCGTAGCCACGGTGAGGCAGCTTGGGGCATGGCCTATGGAAGAACTAACAAAGTTTTTGCATTACACTATCTCTATTTAAATTATAAGAAAATTGTTCGCTTTGTCCCACCCTGGATAAAATTGTCTGCTTTGTCGCACCCCGAATAAAATCTTGACTACGGCCTTGCGGTCAATTACTACTATACAACGTGTCAGAGCCGCACCGACCCCCGGCAGCGCCTGTGTGCTAAACCTATGAAGCGCCTCTTTTATTTGTCGTCGTGTTTCGAATGAATATTTTTTTTATTTTTTAAATTTTGACTGAAATATGATCTCCAGTTTTATATAGTATTTTCCTAAATAGGTAAAAACGGTTCGCTTCCGCTTGGCAATTACTGCGAAAAATAAAACGCGAATTAAATCAGTTTTAACACCTTCATCGATAAATTGACTGGTTTCTGTCTCGAAACACTCAAATTATTCCTTGGAAGTGGATGGTAGAGCCGTAAAATATTTACTTATTTTAGTAGTATTTTTATCACGTTCTTCTTCTCGTTTTCTTTTCCTTATTAGATTCAGGTAACCAGATAATTTCTTTTTTTATCTTGATCACTATCACTCATCATGAAAATACGTTAAAAGAATCAGTAACACACAAAATAAGTATTGTTATTAGTGCTAGAAAGTATACTTATTTTTATTATAATAGATAGTGTAAAAATTCTGTGCGCACCTTGCACCCACTTTCGATAAAAAGTTTGTTCAATTGTTTTGGCTGTCTCGCTCGTTAATATCGGGTAATCCCCGGTGACCCCATCCCGCTCGCGTCGCATCGCATCGGGTTGCTTTCATAAACTCACCCACGGCTTTTGTAATAAAATAGTCGGCTATTGTAGCGAATGCGGCCCGCGGCGGTTCTTTTGGTTTTAACGCAGAGCTCGTTATTAATGTAAACTAAAACCCGAAACGTAAACATTGGGTCAATTCAAATAGTGTAAAATTAAACCACAGACGTGAATATTGTCTTGGGAGACTTGTACCTACTTACTTATTGATACTCAACTATAACGAATATGTTGTTGTGTAACAAAAATAATTTCAATAATTGGCGCTGGCATTTCATCCGGCGCCCCTATTGCCTTGGCGCCTGTGTGCGCCGCACACTTCGCACACAGGGGCGACGCGGCCCTGCAACTGAACGTGTCACTGAAATAAAGCAAAAATTGAAAATTCGTTGTTCAGTATCGAGAGTAGAATTTATTCTACCAGTTTTTACACTAGGTTCTTTTTTATATATTGTATATCTTTTATCCTACGCGTAGTTATGACCGCCTGGACCGTGACCGTGTGTAGTATCAAAACTGACACTGTTTCAAAGTAACGGTTTTAACCGATCATGTGTGGCGGCCATTATGTAAAACAAATACACTCCGCTTAGGCGCCCGGTCTCTGTCCTGTAGTGAATAATGAGCGCAACGAACGTTTCAGATAGAATAACAACACTACATGTTTGCAACTTTTGATTTACTCCGTAAAATAATTTTATTTTTCACTAGAACAGTTTTCTGTATTTTAAATTAGTTTACGTGTTCCGGGTTTTGCGCTATGTCGGTGACACGTTGTATACATACTGATGAAACGACCACTCTGTGGACTTATTCATTTATCTGGGAATAATTAAGTTTCAACAAGATTGGTACAGTGGCTAGTTTTATGTCTGAATAAGTTATGTATGAGCAGGTAGATCAAAATAATAAGAATAAAGTGTTAATGTGACGTTTCTGTTTCGTGTAGTGCTAATTTTGCCTCTGGAATTATGATTAAAACGAGTGATAGGTATCATGCGCACATCCGATATGTATGGTATCTGATATATTGCTAATTAGATAAGCAGCTTATCATGAAAGCTGTTATTGTTTTGTAAGCCACATTTATTAAAAATAATATTCTTGTCTTTCTATGGTATCTTGTTAACTACAAAGCGTCTTCACAAAACTCCGCCAGTCCTTTCTGTCCCACACTTTTGGTTTGCATCGTGCCAAGTTATGCCAACTATAGACAAACAAGAGGAGTCCTCGCCTGCACGGTTGTACGGATGGGGGGCTGGGCGTACACCGCCCGTTTTCAGCGCAATCCCCGCGTTGGTCCGCCCCGAGCTCTTGCAATCGCGCAGGCGAGGGCTTACTTAATTGTTATCTAGTATATAATTTCCTCTTTAGTATAAACAGCTCACATGCACTTGATTACCAGTTTCAATAAAATTGATTCATCTTATTTTAGCTATACGCTACACTCACCTAAGTACAAGCAGTGGATGGGGGACAAGTTTCACCAAGTTGAGTGCATAGTACGCGTAGCGTATTATTTCCGTGACCGACCACGCGATGGCGCATATTGGTAGGCCCGGGCTGAGTGTGGCGGTTTGTGTCGCAAGCAACGCTCCACACACGAGGAAAACGCGTGAATAAACTTGAGCTAGAGTCACGAACACACCTGATGGTACGAGACCTACTGCTGCGTGTAGAACCTGCAATAGAATGATTTTAATCAATCTATCGTAAAACATTACATTTATTTATTCACTCTTTTTTTTGTCAAAACAATCATGACAAGAATTATAATATAAAAAATTGCACTTAAAAAGCGATCGACCTACAGTCCCCAATTTTTAAATATGAACAATTTCCAATTCCCAATTTTTAATTATGAACAATTTCTAATTCCCAATTTTTAAATATGAACAATCTTATGATTGGTAGCTTAAAAACAGCGCATTGCAAGGTAGTTATCCAATGTTATTATTATTAATTATAAAAGTTGTTAAGTAAAATTTGAATTGTGTGATCCTTTTTTCAAAAATATTAATATGCGAATGTTCTTTATTATAACAATGAAGGCTGCGCGGAATAAATGATATTCTTTGCACTATACGTGGGGGACACAAACTTTTTATAATTTTAAAAATGAAATCAGATATAAAGATGGGAGTTGTTTTATTGCTTTTCGAAATAGTCTCCGCGACAATCAATACACTTTTTCATGCGATGAAACCACTGTGTGAAGTATTCAGCCCATCCTTCTTTAGGCACCTCTTCAACAGGCCATTGGAAAGCTGTTACTGCCTCTTCTGCATTCATAAAACATATTCCTCTGAGTATATCCTTAATTTTAGGAAATATATAAAAATCACTGTATGGCTGATGATTGATGAGTTGATGATCCATTAACTCTATATTTACAGTACTCATAATTGCTTCAATTGTCTGACTGGGGCATTGTCGTGATGGAGGATCATTCTGCTTCGTGGGCGTCGTTCTTTGACTTTTCCAAAACAGAAGGCAAACAGTTATTCACATACCAGTCTGCAGTTACTGTTCTTTTATTTTCTAAAGATATAGTAGCAAAGTGGCCTGATCTGCCAAAGGAGGCAATCATCTTCTTTTTAGCACTGTCCTTTCTTCATTTTCGACGACAATGCTTCGAAAGGAAAGACCCACTGCACAGATTGCCTCTTAGTTTAAGGCTCATAGCAGTAGATCATCACCTGTTACTATTTCAATAATAGCATTTAATTGACAATTGTCGAATTTTTCAAGATATAAACAGTGGCACTGGATGGGGCTTCATCACTAAATGCTAACTTAAGTCTTTCATAACTTTGTTTCTGGTTAAGACGGCAACGAGTCATAAAAAATCATTGAACGAAAATGTTCTCTTGTTAAATTTATTTTTCCGCAAACACTTAATTTTCAAATTACCGCCTGAAATAAAACACAAATGAGAAATTTAATGGCGTATGACAAGCTAAGAGTTCTATTTTCAATATTCGAATTTGTATTTTTTCTATTGCATTATATTGTACAGTAGTTAGTTCTAAAAACTTTTAGTTTGACCTATTGTATTGTACAGAGGAAGACATGCTTTATGGCATTCTCTGCCAGTCAATCGTTGGTTAAATGTGAAAAATTAAAGAAGGTGCAGAAAGAAATTAAACAGTGAGCTTAACTGATCTGTATATATTATAATAATAATAATAAAATAATAATCTACTTATTAAATATAACAAAATATATAAATATACATAGTAAATAATATCAATATTAAATATTATATATAAAGATCATACCTATAAATAAAGTACTTAATATAAATATAATATTGGTATTATTGAAAAAAAAGAATAAATCCAGATTGTTCCTGGATTTTTTCTACAATTTGTGAAAAATACCTGATAATGCAATGGTAATGTAACCGCTAGCCGTTATTTTCAAATTACTGGGACAGAGTACCCTGGTCACAGGTAACACCATGTTAAGCCTTTTTCACAGAATACTATAGTAAAATATACTGCATTTCCCATTTTAAGTTATTCTCCCAAATGTTATGTACATTTTGTGTTTCGGTAGTGAGTGAGATATGCCAGAGCCTATTCCCATCCTATTCTGTCCCTCCCTATTTTCTTCACCCAAAAGGTGGCGCATCCAGGCCCATGCTCACGTTTATCATTTTGGACTGGTGTTGCCATGTATCATGTATGTCCATGGGTGACAGTATCCACTTATCGTCAGGTGGACTGTCTGCTGGCTACTTTCTATAAAAAAACCTTATAAACTTCTGGGATAAATAAAAATATATTGTACAACAGTGACAACCAACTGGTATATATCGAGATTAGTGCAAAGAAAAAAAACATTTTCCTTTCCATATGTTGAGATTTACATACTATAATTTCTTTTATGTACATACTACTTCTTTTATGTACCACTAAGTAGTAGGATATTTAAACTGTAATATGTTTGTATACTTGTCATAAATATTTAAAAGCATTTTAACATAGTGACAATTTATTTACAATTTGAATACAATAGTTTGCAAGGGACAAAAGATTCTCACAATCATTGCATTCATTATAATTTTAAGTCTCAAATTGTTTTTTATTTTTTAATTTTCTATAAAATCAGTATCTTTTGTATCATTATATTAATTAAAAAAAGGTGACAAATTATATTAGTGAAGTCAAACTAACAAGTTTATTAGCATTCATTCATTAGCCGATTATTCCAATATTTCTCCAATTCCCAGGCTGAATAACCAAGTATTTTTTAGCAAATGATATATGGCAGAAAATCAGTGATAACCTTGGGGTATCCATTCTCGACCTCATTCGTGAGGTTCCAAGTTCAAGTAAAAATTTTGTTAAAAACAACAGAAAATATTAACTAAAAAATACTCTTCAGTAATCTATGGAATAGTGTGTGCCTTGCTATTTGACTAAATAGTACAAAATTATCATAATAGTCAAAACACCAAATAGTTACTGCATATTCATTGCTAGTCAAGTAATAACTTAGCATTCATGAAAAGTTAATTAGTCATTTAAATTAAATATTTTTAAACACATACCCTAACCAAGATCATAAACAAAAAACACCTTACACATAAACACTAAATAAATGTAACAATTGCTTAAAATCTCTTGTCCTTTTTAAATAATTAAAACGGGTCAGAAACTGATAAATAGTTTTAAGGATTGATTAAATTTAAAATAGTGTCAATGAGTAAGGAGGAAAATTTAATATAGTAAAATAGCAAATTACTATATGATGTATAAAAAGCTTTGCATCTTTGTGAATGGGTGCCGAATTGTCCAATCCGATTGTCGAAATATCCTTTCATGGAGACATGAGCTTTGTATCTTTGTGAGTGGGTGCTGATTTGTCCAATTTGACTGTTGAAATGGTTCGCACTGACACAAACATCACGTCTTGTCTCCTTGATTTCACTGTAATTAACTATTTATTATTAGCAGTTATGAAATAACAATCATGTAATCACCTCCAGTACAGCAGCATTTTGAAATATTATTACAGTCCATTTGATTTCATTCCAAAATGTGTCTAATGTGCTACGATTCAGTAAATGCGTAGCTGTCTGCCACAACAAATAGGACCATCTGAAAAAAAAAAACATTTTTTATATAATCAACAGTGAAGTTCGGTTAGGTAACAAGTAATTTTGCATTAAAAATTACAAATATTATCCACGAATATAATAAACTGATTTCAAAAGTTATAACTTTTAAAATAGTTTTAAGTTTAAAATAGTTTCAATATCAAAGAATAATATCAATAAGAAAATGGGTTTATTTATTGTGATGCTACCTAATCCCCCTAATCCGGCAAAACCATAACAAAATTTAATGTCAAATTACAGCCTATAATGTCCCACTGCCAGGATACACTCTTCCCTTTGCAATATCACAATTCTATACTGGTTCCACATCAATGATGTGCATCAGTATTGAAAATAGGTATAGGTACACAGTTACCTAATTACAACCTCAACATACCTTAATTCAACCATGGAATTTTTTTAATTAATATCTATTGAAATAGGTGCTGTTCCAAATTGAAATATATTGCAATGTATAGGTTTCATTTACTCATAAAGCAGCTATATGCAACATATAATTAGTTAAAAAACTCAATGGTCAAAGGTCAGAATCAGGTAGCTTTGCATTAGTGGCAATATTCGGGTACCTAAATAAAGATTGTTTAGAGTCCCCACCTGTGTAGCTTAGTGAATGTAGTAATTAAATGGTGTCTATTTGTCTGCATGGTATATTATAACTTTTAACCCCTCTAAATTTTTTAATGAAACTAATAACAAGTAACTTCTTCAAATTAATTTTAAAAGCCTTTGAGTAATTTATGGAATGCAATCTCAAACCTAAGCTACATTATGTTGATTTGCTAAAACTGGTTTAGAACAGATAAAACATTATGAAGAAGTAGTAAACCAACTTAAAAAGGAAATGTCATTATTTATATTTTTTTATTGTGAGAGGATAATATTTTTTTTTATGTAGAGCTGGGGGGTGGTGTGGTGAACACGCCTCTTTAGCTCATCGCATAAAATGCTCTATGGGTTTAATATCCGGATTTCTTGCTGGCCATTGCATGACTGTGATACCGACGTTATGAAGGTATTCCAATAATCCAAGCAGTGTGCACTCTTGCATTATCATGCATAAAGATATGTGATGCCATATGTTGGGTCTGTTGGCCAAGAATTTATCTTTGGGCATCTTTCATCTTTAGATTTCATTTCATGTTAGGCCAAAGAAAAAAACATTATTTCTGTTTCAGGCCCTTATACAGAAAAATGCAGGGTGGCTCGATTCAGGTGTGCATAATAAAAGTAAACAAATATTAACATCTGATGCTATCAGTGTGATGATACGCGTCAGGTAAATAAATATGTAATAAAATTTAATCACTACTGTCATATCAAAAGAGAACTCCATGTAACACTATTTTTCCTTATTTTGTATTCAAAATGAAACTTTTTCTTTGAGTAACTTGATACATCTTTAGGTCATTTATTTATTATAGATCTTTACTTATCTTTAGTCATGTATTTATTATAGACTGAGCGGAAACCGAAACATTAACATAACCATTACCAGGTATGTGGTATGATAGCAGCAAAATTTTGTACTTACCCTAAGGTTTGGACACTGTTGTAGGCTATTAGATAAAATTTCCCAAATGACGAAGGTTCTGAACTCTTAGGTTTCTTCGCTATTTTCTGAGACATTGTAACAGATTTTTTGAGTAAAATTCCTAAATAAGTAATATATAGGTTATATAAAAAGTTTTAACTTGTGTAGTTAAAATAACATGTTTCGTTGAATATGAATAACATGAAACCAGATTTTCTAGTTGTAATTCGAATAGTCATTCAATGCAAAGTGGGGAAAAACCAGATTATATTAGCAACGTAATTGTTTAAGTATTTTTTAATTGAATGACAACTGAATACATGAATACATTAACAAATGTCAAAATTCGATATTTGTACATAGGTTTTTTGGCGGGAATCTGAGAAGTAAAGTTGAGCGTTGTACGATTATTGTTAAAATTGTGTATTCTGGGATTTGTGGTTTAATAATGTTAGTTTATTAATGTTCCTAGATGCATTGTGATAGTGCATAATGTTTGTAATAATTAAATATAAGCGTGAGACTGCATTTTTCGTGTTCTTGCGAGGTGTCCAACTCTGTACTCAGCTCCTCAGAAAACCTGTTATCACTTTACCGAATACCGAGTGACTGGTAGGGGAACCCGGGGTGGAACGGGGTAGCTAAGCTTTGGTCACAATTTGTGAGAGTTTGAATGAAACAACACCATTATTTGGCAATTTGTAGGTTTATTTACTTCTTTCTCTACAAGGAAATTAAAGCTAAACTTATCTAAATTAATGATCACTTTGAAAAAATATTGTTTGAAAAATAAAGGGAAATTTCTCATTCTGCCCCACCCCCCGGGGTACAATGGGAAATGAACTCGGGGCACGATGGGGTACTAATTATTGGCATAGTTCACAGATGAGAACACTGTCATCGTCGTCACTATCTAGACCAGCACACGCTAAATGTGCCCATTTTTTACAAATGCTACAAGACCACTAGCCTTTATTGGACTTGGAGTATAAATCATGGCAATACAAGCAGATCGCGTCTTCATCTTGCGAGCTTTCTTCAGATTCAGTTCCGATTCTTTTTTGTTTCTTTCTTCATTGTTTTTGTTTAAAATTTTCTACGTCTTCTGAGTGTTCTTCAGGTTTAGTTCTGATTCTTTTTTGTTTCTTTGGCTTAGCTTTCATTCCTTCAGGTATGTCTTCTTTACCTTTTAATGTCAGTCTTGTTTATTTTTTTTCTACTTTCGCTTTATTGATATTTTGTGTCTTTATAATAGATTCTTCTAATTCAGTCTTGGAAGGTGAAGCGGTCAGGATTGCCGTTTTTCCACCCTTTCTTATAACCCTTTTCATTCCAGCTTTCACTTTTGGCAACGGGATTAGCAATGTAGACCAGGACAGGACTATCGGCTGGTTTTTCTTATATATGAATGCACCATCTGCAGATGAAATAAAAATGCGTATTTATATGAGAAGTACAAATATTTAAGGGGCCGAACGGGTATACCCCACTGTGCCCCACCCATTGTGCCCCGACGCACCGTTCACGTAAACACGAGTGTTATGACCGGTTATATTTATTGGACTTGAGTTATCACTAGACGTTTAGTTAGTCAAAAGTATGTTTAAACAAACATGTAATGTTAATATCCGAACAAAGAATAGTGTATAGTGTAATTACCTTGGTATTGCATAGCAAAATTAAAATTTGCAAGCTTTTTCGTCGACCTTCGATAAAATCCAAACTAAGCGCACTCTCACACTGACAGCGGCCACTCCGTATAGCGCAGCACAGCGGACCGAACTTTGTGCGCGATGGTCACGCATCTCTGTCGCCTGTAGCGAGCACAACGCCTCTTTCCCGTTCCGCCCCGGTACCCCGTTCTACCCCGGCTTCCCCTACTTCGACGGGACTGGGCAATGGTCTGATAAAAACAATTCTGTTATATTATTTGCTGTGTAGAGCAATGGCTATGCTAGTGTCCGAATAAATTATATTAAAAAACCATAACCGTAGTTATCTCTGTCCTAACCGAAATTTTCTTGCAAAGTGTCTATTAAGGCGAGTTTACTGCTCTTTTTTTATTTAATTATTATCCAAAACATTACACGTCCTCACAAAACACATCTGCATGTAAACCAATTTATTTTTTTCGATTTATTGAAGCGTTTAATATGTAAATTGTGGTCTAGTAAAATAATGTCTATGGTTAATAAATATATGTTACAAGTTGGCACATCTGATCATTCATTCATTGTCGTTCTAATTCTATCTTTTTCTTTTTGTCGTTATTGCTTTTAGTATAAGGTTAGTTTTATAATTTTGATAATCCATTATTGCGTTATCTGAAGGTAAAATTCGTAGCAATGCTTTTAGTTTCTTTCAACTATTAATTGACTATTTTGTTATTTCAGAGCGCCGTCATAAAGTACCACAATGGTTGCTGCTAAGAAACAGGTAATGTGTACTTGAAACACGTGTTCACTGTAACTCTTGGGACTTTGACATGGTTATTGAATATTTACATTCAAAAACCTTCCATTGAAGTCCAAAATCAAAATGTTACTCGATAGGCTCGCTAATTCTATAATTTGCGAGGTTGAGGATGTGCCATACACGTTACTTGTTTTTAGGTTCTACTCATGATCAGTTCACAATTAAGCACACTGTTTTTACCTGTTACCATTTACATTTCAGAAAAAGACTATCGAGTCCATCAACTCACGATTAGCGCTGGTTATGAAATCCGGCAAATACTGCCTTGGTTATAAGCAGACCTTGAAGACCTTACGACAGGGCAAGGCCAAGCTTGTCATCATCGCCAGGAATGCCCCTCCGCTCAGGTGAGACTACTGAGAAGTAGAGTTTCCCATTTTAATTGTTCAAAGGGAACCATATGGAGTCATTAGGTCAAAGAAGTATGGTATCCCAAATGATCTGAAAGTAAAACATTCTATAGTTGTCCATCATTAAAATTATAAATACTTCATGAAAATTAAATTTATAAACCATAATTTGGACCTTCATCCACTCACTGGAGATTAGTTCACTAAGAGAACAAAGGTTCAATGGTCATGCTGCTTGAAAATTAGTTTTTCTAAAACTGCAATATATTTTATCAGACAAAATTGTACTATCCAATTAGAGAATATTAAATTTGAAATTAACTTTTTTTTCTTTTTCATTATTGTTTTTGTTCCAATATGAATGATCAATCATGTATGCCTTAAGATAAACGAAACTATTTAAAAAACTAATTTATTTAAGTTTTCATTGTAAATTGTCACTAAATATTTTAATTTTCACCCTCTTCATGTTGCTATTTCAACAACCATTAGATTTGATTGACCCAGAAAAAAAAAAATACTCCCCCTGCACTCCAAATCTCAATAGAATGTTTTACTGATTCTTAATTTATAAGGGAAATCTATGGAGTAGTCTTTGATCCAAATGCTCAACTTTGACAGGTTAGAAATCTATATATAAATTTTGTTACTTTTTTGGTTAAGATCTTATGTTATGTTAATATGTTATTAACCTTGGCGTAGTGATGGCCTAAAACCAAGGGGTACCTATTCACCACTCAAATTTATTAGATCTTGAATTTGAATCCCATCCTACTGTTGAATTTCTACTTAAGTATGAATTTTTCAATTATTACTAATGGTAACGGATAACATCATGAGGAAATCTGCATGCCTGAAAATTAAAAATAAGTCTGAGTTATGTGTAATATCCACTGATGCACACTGGATGTCCACATGGAGTATTATGATCCGAAACTACGATTGCAGTGGTCTTTGGTAGGACGGCAATATTGTTAAACTTGTTATCCCATTGAGCTACACAAGGAATGCCAGCACTTTGGTACAGTCCCAAACTGGAATTATATATAAAACATCTTCCACCCCTGTCTAGCTAGCACCACCAAGACACTACCATCCTCTTCTATTTGTATTTTCTGTTACTCCATTATCTCTGGTGTACCCAACTATATTATCTTATATGAAACTTTATATAGAACTGAAGACTTCTGAGCCAAGGGACTTTATTGTTGGTATAAACTTTGGTTAAAGTTAAGTATTCATACTTGCAAGATTGTTATTCTGATTTTCAATATAAAACAATAAAAAAATCTTGACATTATTTAAAGATTTCACTAGTCTCAATATCCGGTAAACTAGAACCAACAATAATGTCCCTTTTTCAGATGTCAAATTTATCCTTCTTCAAAGAGAATGATTTTTATCAGTAGTAAGCAATATTTTATATTATGATTTTTCTATTGTTAACAGGAAGTCTGAGATTGAGTACTACGCTCTCTTGGCAAAAACCGGCGTCCACCATTACAGTGGGAACAACATTGAGCTGGGCACAGCATGCGGAAAGTATTACCGTTGCTGCACACTCGCCATCACAGATCCTGGAGACTCTGATATCATCACCACTCTGCCCGAGGCAACTGCGTAGATGTATTATAATATAATTTAATAACAAAATCCCATGTTTTATTTTTATTCTTACCATTTACCCACCCACCCGTATCGAACGTTTAGTTCAATATTATCCCACACAGTTCAGGATACAGGAATAATACAGATTCAAATAACACAAACAACTATGAATATGTTAACAATAATACTGCCAATAATAAGTAGTCTACAATAATTAATAAACGAGCATGCACAGTAAAACCTGTGCATAATGTTTAGAAAGGTAACTTTTTTTTATGTCACCAGGCTAGTTTTATTTTTTTTAAATCACAAAAATGGATAGTGTCCATTATTCTGCCTGCTAAATCTGCATGCAGCATGATTTCGATAAATTGTCAAAAAGCTATAATTAGGTACACGTTTTGGAATACGGCCTTTATGTCACGTTAATATTTCATTAGTATATTAGACGTGATTAGTATCCCGAAATACTCATCATAAAACTTGCTGAAATGACGTCCTCTCCGTAGGTCCACTGTCGAACAGAAGCAGTATGAGCATGCTGCATTTCCGCCTGACAAAAGTTATATGGTAATTCATACTGTGTATATTACATAATCAGCACCCCTTATTCAATATTTAATCTCATTGGGTAAGGGTTTTGTATGCCTACATTTTGTACATACCTACACACTTTTTCAAAAATTAATAACATTCAGATCTTGTATTCAATATATCCATTATATTATGTAGTTTTGGACATTACTAACAGGCGTACCTACCTACTGTATTTTCCCCGTACGCTGATGAAACCAAATTCTTCGTGGACCTATATAATAATAATTAGTCACTATCTCTAATTGCTGATAAAACTGTTCTTTATATTTACAAACCTTCATAAAACGTATCATCTTTCTGGTCAAAAACTAACATTAGTAACAAGTCAAAAAGATTTGGATGTAGCAGCGACCTAAAACGGGAAACTCACGTTGTGTTAGTAGTAGGCTGTGGAACGAACTGCCTCAAGAGGTCTTTCCATTAAGCTACGATATGGGGTTCTTCAAGAGAGCTGTGAATAGGATTTTGCAAGGCCGCCGGCGCGCCCGCATTCCCCCTGGTGTTGCAGGTGTCCATGGGCGGCGGTAACACTTACCATCACGTGGGACCGCTTGCTCCGCCCACTAGTCTATTGGGCCATCACTATAGTCTACGTGGGCCGAGGGAGTAACCACGTGTACGCAAGAGGCTTTCTATTGAAACACGAATAAGCTACGTCCACGTGCATACACGTACGTAAACGATGGTAAATTTACTTCAAGGCACCGAACAACCAATACTTGTGAAGGTTGGAATAGTCAATACAATAAATGTTTCAAAAGAAGACCCATATCTATCAGTTCATAAGTTATTAAGGAGAATGCAGCGTCCAACAGAGTTTGTGCTATTACTCAAAATAAGCGAGTGTTATAAACAAAAATGCAAATACATACATGTGCAAGTACAGCTTGTAATTGGGTGCTGGATGATCCCGTGCTCATGGGTGTGTACTCCCGTGATACGCGTAATCCCAGTGTACGCGCGCAGTGGTCGGGTGGGGGTTTAGCGGAATCGCCTTCCGCCGCCCGTACTGTTTGCGTACACTAACATTACATGTGTCTATGACATTAAATTACAAACTACCCGAACGTAGTTAAATTAAATAATGGTATGGACTCAACTAGTGTCACCTATACACTATTGAAGGTATAAGTGGGACAGGTTAGTATCATTTATATCATTACTGGTATAACTGGTCTGGAACGCAATATTCTCATACAAAACGAAGTTAAGTACACGCGCACAAGATGTCCTACTCCCAAATGTACGTACGTGTTTCAGTAGTGACCAAGATATTATGCCAAAGCCCATCGCATCCTATACCCCCTCATTTTCCAACTCTTCCTCCAAATGTATTCCTAATCTCCAAAGATAGGCAGCGCATTCGAAGGGGTGCCAACGTTTGTTAATGTGGACTGATGTTAGCACAATGGGTTAGCAGCTTAAATTTATATCGCCGTAAAAGTGGCTGATTAAGTGATTCAAATTACATCCCTAGAACCCAATTATTTGGATGCAGGTATAAAGAACAAAAAAACGAATTCAACACACGAATATAGGTTTTTATTTGAAAATTGGCGAAGAGTAACTACACTCCTGTAAAAGATTTTTTTACAATTTCTCGCTGTTCAGAAAAGGTTCGTACCGTCCAAACCCGCTTGCTTTTAATTATCATACGAGCCGTATTATTTTCGCAAATTATCTAAAATGCTCTTGTTTCTTGCAATTCAGTACAGAAGATTAGAAGTCATCTTAAGTCTTCTGGCTTCTTACTTGCTGTAGTTCTGTGAACAAAGTTACGAGTTTGAAGTTATATAAGAATTGTAGAACACAGCGAAGTGAGAACACTTCGTGAGAATTCGTGATGAGAAGACTACGACGGAAAATATCGTAAAAAGTTTTTTTCATTAGAAATCACGTCCATTAGGACGAGGTGGCAAATGGGCGGTTCGCTAAAATGATGGTAAGTGGTCACCGTCGTACCGACGGTGAGTGATATCTGGGATTACAGGTGTCCCACGGACAAGTGTGAGACATGATTTTGAGTACGTTATTCACGCGCATAAATCTAACAAAAATGGGGAAAATGGTGAATTCTAGCCAAAACACTCAACTAATTTGACCAGAAAGAAACCCAAATAAAAAGCGAAAAAAATTTAATATAATAGCACAGCCGCATCGTGTTGGGCGAGTTTTTTGGCGGGAACTCAAGAAATGAAGTTGAATTTTCGGGTTATACTGGTTTACCTAAAGGCTCGCGCACATTATGGTGGGCCGCACTACAGCGTATAACACTAAAAATCCTCCTGTACCATTTTCATATACTTTGTATAAACCACACTAGAGCACTATTATGGCACACTAGAGGCAGGCCGCATGGCGCATTGTGGCGGATCGCTTACCAGCCGTATTTATGCTAAGTATTATGAAACTGCTAAGCGTTCTTCTGGACTAATAGGTTTACGGAATGTTGTTGTTTGCTTATGTAAAGCTGCTGAAAATTTTGTTATGCATAATGTGCGTCGTCGCGCTGCGGCGCGATGTGACTATAATGTACGCGAGCCTTAAAAGTACAATTAATAGTAATAAACGTGAATCAAAATGAGCTGGATCTTCTGTTACATATAGTGGAGACGAATATATGCACGTACAAAGTTCATATATAAATTGTCCGAATCATTACGAAGTATTGACGACGTTGGGATATTTAAAAGTAAATTAAAACAATTACTAATTAAGAAAACGTACTACACAATAATTGAATATCTTGGTGATAGCAAATATGACCACCGTTATTGCATTAACTGACATTCCTTCTTTTTTTATTCCTAATTAATGTTTCGAATTGTATCGATATCGGCATACGTCCGACGTTTCGCTTCACTGTGTTGATGGACACATTAGCGTTCATTAAACTCGTTCCCAATCTGTACCTCCCCATCTGTTCACGTGGATGTCGTAAAAGGCGACCAAGGGATAACAATGCCGCTACCGCAAGCCTTGAGGAATTACACAGCCTCTAAGAGAGTGAACTCGCCAACCCGCTTGGCGCTTTAAGGCCATACATCCCTCGTGTACAATACAATGTGTATACTAATACATACATGTCCAGCAATGGACGATAAAATAAAGTTACACTGTTTTTATAGTTACGGTCAGATGACAAATTAAAAGGAGAATATTATCATAAGGTAGCCACAGTTAAACGCCAACTACTATGCGTCAACTTTTTTTGGATGAATCAAATAGGGCCTCTACCGGGTGTGTTAAGTAACTTTTGCAACATTTGCAAAAGAGAAACCCCTACACGACCCTCCTCAGAAAAGACATTAGTAACAATGTTAACGAAAGCATAAGTAACATTATTAGGAAATTAAAAATAAGCAAAGTGAATAAACAATGGTTATTCCTTTTGTTTTATGCAAAACTTCCAAGTTTCTAGCTTATTTTAAAAAGAAAATTCGAGTAAATTTTGAGTTTTGTGAGTTAAAGCGCAATCCTACTACATTTTAATAAATAATTAATATGTGGTCGGGAGAACTGAGAACCATTGGTGAATGCGGACGTACGTCGCACCATGCGTGTGTTCGCGAACCGGCGAGACAGTACAGCGTGGATTGTGCATTAATGTGATTGCTATTTTATTACCTAATTAGTACTGCACTGACGCATAAAGCTTGCGAAGTTCTTCTCAACAGCTCTTGACCAGTGTGTTCCCTGATTAAAAAAACAATAAGATTGTATATAAAATACTAAAAAATGACACGACATTATTATCAGCTTCAATGTTTGAACATCAGAAAATAATTTAGCGTCATATATGTATCAGACGGCACATTCCTATCGAGACAGTGGATCATCATTGCTTTTGTTATTTATAATTTATTGCTCATATGGATATTTTAAAAAATTACAATAAAAATTCAATATAATATGACTCTAAGAAACGGAAATATCGAGGAGTACAACATAACCAAATAATAAATAAAACATAAATGTACCTTACGTTAGGACACCTCCGCGTCTTCAAAATCGTCATACAGAGGAATACCTTTTATACACATTAAGTCATCCATGTGTGTACTCATTCATGTGTACCCTGTAAAGTGATAAAAAATATTAATATTTACAGTAGTTTAACACAGAGTTAATAAATTCAAAGATATTAAAAGTATACACTGTAATAGAAATCTTAATGTAATATTAGTTTGTTTGTGGGTTAAAATTACATAATGAAATTCATTCGGGTTTTCATTTATCATTGGTGAAGAATCCTATTTAATGTTTGCTTCACTGCATTGTCATTAGTTTCAGTATATTTTCACATGTTCAGTCTTACTTAGTCTTTAGTTGTGATTTCAATATTTGCAACCCTGAAACTGCCATGGCCAGGACATTTCATTTCACAAATCTACTGCTAATGTTGTTAGTCCTACAAATGAAACGTGGCATATGAGAGGTACAGATTTAAAAATCTTAGGCTCTTGCAATTAAACAACTTTTAACGGTTTAAATCGCGTATATTTGAAATGATCGAATCGCGAAAACCTAAGAAAATATTATCTTAGGCTCTTCATTTTAATCGGGAAAAAACGAATTTAATATAAGAATTTTCCCTTATACAACTGAAACAAGTGAATTCAGAAAGAAATCAAGATATTTGCCGCTCCTTTCATGTGCCACATTAATTTGCCACACTTGCGACTTTTACAGTTTCCAATGTCACATACTGGTGGATACAACAGCACTCATATACCTATAGCTATGCTTACTACGGTGCTACGAATATTGGTGTTATGAACATAATTTTATAAGGTTCGTTGTTAAAGCATTGATGAGCCATGTCAACATACAGTTTAACTCAGAATGTATTCAATAGCAACCGTTCTGCTTTCACGAAATTTCTCGTACATACATAACCCACGTTGTTATTTCAAGGAAAAGGCCTAATATATAAGTGTCTGTTTACATGGACGTTCCACTAGCAGTTTATGGGTTACGCCTACGGCCATGGCCAGCCTCTCAATCTAATATTGCACATTCTCTTGACAGTTCCAACTTACAATTAAGTGCCTTGACACGTGAAATGAAATTATTTTAATGCCTTATCATTAATATAGATATGGAAATGTGTTACCTGTAATTTATTATTTCATAAATAGCTAAAAGTCTTGAATCCAAACTTTGTGAATATGGACGAAACTCACTCGGTTGCTGCTCATACCATACCTAGTATTAGAATATGATTCTTGGATCGAACTTAGATATATGTACTTTATGTACCAATTTTCCATTAACTTACTTTCATCAGACTTATTTTTATTGACATTATTTATTTCTATCTTTAGATTTTAAGCCAGCTGCTGCAATTTCTATTATTAAGAAATATAAGAGGTTTGTTACCTGCGAAGTATTTTTTATAAAACCTTCAAATAATTATTATATGGTAATGCATTATTTTTCTTCAAATCATTATTTATATCATTGTTCATTGCTTATTGATACGGCGGACATGTGGTAGTGAATGCAAAACAGCTGTGACATTATCGGAAAATAGTGGTTTGTAATACCTACGTTGCATTCTGAGCACTACATTAAGTTGGCGGGGATTGATATCTAAATCTGCCAAATTTGCAAAAATTGAGACTAAATATCTGGCGTAAACGGTTAGACCTTATCTTTAAAAGATGAAACTCTACATATTCTTTCATGGTGCCACTTTGTAGATCACAAGTTACAGCGCGTAAATGGCAAAAAATAGTTTTATCTATCATTGCAAAATGTTTCATTTGTAACCTGAAAAAAAGCTAATTAGGTACAAGTATTAGGTATAAGTGTTATAACTTATTGGTATAGAAGAAGTGGGTTCTATGTCTAAATACACCTCTCAATAGAATTCCATATAAATACGTAATACCTACCAATCCCTTATGAAGTTCTGTAAGAAAGGCATAAATATGATCAAATAAGGTGTATTACTTTATGTACCTTACTCGTTTGTATTATTTTATACGCACACCTATCTATATCGTTTTCGAGACAAATAATTTTACCTAAATGTATCACCAGTATAACGTATTATAATTTATATATATATTCAACGCTCTCAACTTTATATTTCAGCACATTATATAGATATGAGCCTATATTATATACATTAAATACACATCTGTCGCAGTAAGAAAACATAATCGTAAAACTACTGAGAGTTTCGCGAACAAACTAGCAATTTCGCGTAAATTCAGAAGATCTCGTTATACAATCTTACTGCAGAAATCTAGTATTTTCATGAAAATACTGAACAAGTTTAGACTTCCCGCGATCTTACTAGACTCCTTTAATAAGGATGGGAGGTTTATCGTATATTAATTACTTTGTTGTGAATACTTTAAATTGTTTAGTTAATTAACTAAACTATGTATAAAGATACAAAGTCTCACTGAAATAAAGCAAAACCTGAAACGTCAATAATTTAAAATGTATAAAACTGTTCTACGAAAAAATAAAATTATATTTAGGGAATAAAACAAAGTTACATGTAAAGTTTTATCGTTCTATCTAAAACGTTCATAGCAATCATTGCTCAAGTATTTATTTCTATCTAGTAAAGCAGTGTAGTGCAGTGTAAAGACCGGGCGGCGCACTATGGAAATTGCTAGAACAAAGGCAGATCAAAAATGCTTTTTGGCAATTTCGGAACTAACACACTTTCTTAATTTTTTAAGAGTTTAAGAGTCAAAATTTGATATAGTATGGGTATTTTAAACTATTTTTATCAAAAACTTTTTTTTCTACGCCAATAGTTTGGTATTGTATTGTACAGACAGACAATTTGCGCCCGTTTATTATAAGATTTCGAAGTCTTTTTTCCCGTAAAACATCATAGATAGTAGTATAGGATTATATATTTATAGAAATCTCATTTTATGGAGATTTTATTAAAACCATAAATTTTTAATTTCATTATTTAGTATAATATATAGAAATTAAAACAACAAAATGAAGAAAAATTCAGTCTTCAACTTTGACTTTTGACAGCTACCCACGCTTCCCCACGCTTTAATTTTGTGTGTAAATGTAGCGGTTGTTCAATAGAAAAATTAAAAAAAATTAGGTGCCAAAAGCTGCCTATTCCGAAATTATTCGTATGAATATGATGAGTCTGGACACGAAAAACCGCTATCTGTTGCGGTTTCAACATTTGTCGTTTTCTATCAACATTTCGTTGTCTTATCATTTTTTTTGCGTGTGAAAATAATAATTTAAAATTCACATGACCCAAATATACCGACGAAATAAATTTATTTTCATATAACAATTTGTCAGCGGTAATTGGACAAACGTGTAATTGTTACGACAATTTTATAATTTTAAATAATTTAAAAATGTCGACTTTCAACTGCAATAAGCGTGAATTAATAACTTCTTATATTGAAGGGGGAAAACCGTGGAAGCATTATTAACATTTTTAAAACAAAATCAAGTATCTGAAGACAATTTATGTTTCGAATTAAGCGATATCCAAAGACATATTCCGTCGTTTAATAAACGTTGGGAAGAAGCGAGACGCACAAAAGATGTATTTTTAAGTAAGAATAGTAGATGGCTGGATTCTGAATATTCCGTAACCATACCGACCCCGGAGAACGAAATAACCGACTCTTCACCTTCAACTTCTACCGGGAAACGAGGAAGACCATGTGTAGCCTATGGAGACTTCCGAATCCAGCAAAAAAGAAAAACTATGATTGGTACTACATGCCATCTTCAATTCACAAAATATTAATACACGGAGAGTGTTATATAAAACATTTTGAAGTGCTACCTATCGGGCAGCTTTCGGAAGAGGCACAAGAAGCCCGAAACAAGGATTATAAAAAAATTCGTTTGTATCATGCTCGGAAATGTTCACGAGCTGCTACTAATGAGGATGTGTTTCATATTCTTCTATATACATCTGATATATACGTATTGATACGTAACAAGTTTAAGAAAACCTTATGTGAAAAATGGGAAGGAACTTGACGAAGATCCTGAAGTCATAGAAATATAGTAGGTATACTCACTTGTGATTAACATGAATTTGCCTCTGTGGACTAACTAAGACTAATTAACAACTAAGAAGAATTATGTAATTAAAACAATTAAATGTTTATCCAATTACCGCTAAGATTTGTTTTTTTAGAATAAATTTATAACCCCTCGGATGTAAAATTGATTAAATATACATATACCTAAGTATATGTGAGTGAATTATTGTTCGAGATGCTTATTTTAACACGACAAATATTAAAACCACTGAAACAGTCATAAAAAATTGACAAAACATGTCATCGAAATCTATAGTTAATAGGTACTCAAGTTAATTTTTTTGGTTTATTCTTCTATTGTAATGTTTTTTTATAATATATTTAGTTAAGAATCAAATTATAGATTGTATTTTGAAATTAAATAAAAAATAAACATATTAAACACATATTTTTTACGTATTTGAATTTTTATAATGTTAAAACGTTTTTTACGTTTTAACATAATTAAATTAAAATATATGTATTTAAAGCATAATATATTCATTTATACTTGTGCAAAATTTCAAGAGTTTATCTTTGGAAACAAAAAAGTTATTGATTTTTGATCCGAGACAGACCGAAATTTTCCATAGTGCGGCGGAGCGTTTAGCGTAGTCTGCAACTGCATGTAGAATAAAAGATATACTAGAAATAAACAATAAATTGCGTAAAAAAACCTATTGTAAAAACGGCTACAATGGATTCGAGCGTGGATAGTGAACAAACTATTTTCAACGTTTGCGTTATTTCCGTGACATGTTCTATATGTAAATTTATAGCACCTCTTTTTGATTTTATGTATTATCAAATTATCACACAAACCCATAACGTATTATAAATCCTTTCATTAAAAAACACATGTTTGTATTTATCCTCTGTAAATGTAAAGCCGGTGCGACCTTCAAAATGGCTTTCGACGACTTATACGTTAAGTAGTTTCATTTGGTGTTAATTATTAAATCGGCCATTTAAGAATAAAATATATAACGCAGAAATAACTTATTTTCAATAAGTTTGCTTCATTGTGATGAACGTTACCGAAAGATAAATACGTATGTATGGCTTTTATTTCTTATCATTCGGAAAATAAGTGCAGTTACCCTGTGCAGTTTCCTAAGGGTTTTCTAGGGTTTCCTAAGGATTTTTTTTATTTTATTAATATTTTTATAAGCACATTTCATATTATAGTTACATTGACATTAAAAAATCTAATTAGGTTTATCCTAATGCCATTTCCTCGGAAGTTACTTAGGTAAATGGTTTTCATTTGGTCCGATTCTGTAGTCGGCTAATCAAAAATACGCATGTATATTTATGCTATAAATAATAAATATGTTCAATAAGTGATGAACGTTAATGACTTCTTCATTCGGAAAAGAACAAACTTTTGCTTGAATTCCTCATAAGAGCTTTCTACTTATACATTAAGTGGTTTTCATTTGGTCCGATTCTGTAGTCTGCTCAATCAAGAATACAATATTAAACAAAAATATTTCCAGTTACTTCGGTTATTTGAAAAGGACATAAATATTAGTAAAGTATCGGCCAACGATAGAGTATCGAGTACGGCAAGTATCGAGTACGGCAAGTATCGAGCGTTTGCTTATGCAAACGTATTATTACATTACATACATACATATTACATATGTATATAATGTAATGTATATTAGTATATACATAGTATTATATGCAACTTTGTATTTATATACAAACTCCTTTGCAGCTCATTATCAACTTGTTCAATAAGCGGTTAGGTAGCGCCAATCACAAATATAACGTGGTAGAACAAACTTATTCATTCAGTCAGATTTTGCTTTAGCGACTCGAACACTGATTTGGGTTGAACACCATTGTTTTAATAAATTTAAAAAGTTCAATCCCATTATCCTATAGGTACTAGGTACATAATAGATGGCATTTTGTTCAAAATTCGTTTATAAAAATAACTAATCTAAAATACCTAAAAATCACAGAAGGTTTTTGTCATACGTACACGCACGTATTTTTTTATTTGTAGTACATAACACTCAGTCGATAAATAAACACATTAATCTAGATTTGATAATTATTATCCCAGCACTACTAGAGGCACTTTGACAGCTGTCATTTTAATCGAGCTAGATTTGAGACTAGTCAGTATTATCTCATTTGATTTCTCTTTAGAGAACCTGCTATAGAAAACAGAATTATCATTGAATTTTTCTCTTTTCTTAAATATATCATATTCTATTTTTCGTATAGCTCTCAATCTGTAGAGTAATTATTTTTTATGATGTATAATACAAGTTGGAGCCTCAAGCAAACGACGCTAGGTGAGACGATAATTGTTGAAAGGCGGCTCCAATACCGCGTTATCCATATTCACTGTAAGTGTAGGTATTCATGAACACTATCTAGATATTTATTTAGTCTTAACTTTCATAATACTCTTATCATTTGTGACTTACTGAAAAGATATAGTCTAATGCTAGATAGATAAATTGTGTCAATCTCAATAAGAAACAACTAATTCATTTCATTCATTCATTCATTGATTGATGTTCACACTATTATGATCTGTTATAAAATGTCATGGTCTATTAGCAGCATTATGCCTAAATTATCTTGTATAAACACAAGCTCAGTATACTTAGAATTTAGTTTAGTTTCATATATCACTGTGTTGTAAAAAATAAAGTATACACATTTGTCTCTCAGTTTTTATTAAAAATTAAGATCTTAAATGTAAAGTTATTTCCATACTATTATATTATTACAAGAAAACACGGTAACACCACAAAGCCAGAGTTACAAAAGAGTTCAATCTTTACATGTTACATAGAATCTTTTTAATCTATAGAATCTCTTTTCACTTGTTAAAAAATACATGGAATATCTGAACATGAACATAACGATAGTCAAGAGAATTCGTTTCATTGTCACTGGCTACGTAACATGTCTCTCACTTACTTGTAAAGTATGTAGATGCTAGAGAAAAATAGTACCTACATTACTATTTCTTTGACACCTTACTTAGCAACACATGATTATATTGTACTAGATTGAATGGTAGTAATATCCGTAAGCTTCAGTAATATTCCGGCTAGTTTTACCGTCAGTGTGTGCTATATAGATCATATTTCTTGTTATACTCAAACAGATCACCAGCCTGTAATGGAAATAATTATAAACATGTTTCAAGTTCTGCGTGTACTCAAATACATACAATTATTTGCTGTAACTTGTACATCAATAAGAGTTTCAAGAGTATCATTAAAAGAATTACCATTAACAGTAATATTATATACCTGAAAAACGAAATTTGAAAATATTGTTTCATTTCTATAGTATGTATATTTTATTATTGATAATATAAAGTAGTAGAGAAATATAGGATATATTTATGCGTGAAAAGTATTAATTTTGTATATAGTAACAGCATTCATTCATTTCCATATACGAGTATACTGTCAAGTTAACACGTAGAACCTAAACGTTTACACATAATATGTAAGTTGTATCTTACTGTATTAATATATGTATCATATTGTATCTTATATCTGGTATATCGCTCGTGTTTTTTATGTGTACTGTATTAACTGTATCTTATAACTTTTTAAAGTTGTAATGGAATTTCTCAGAACAACAGCATCTATTTCCTGGCTATTATGGCTTAGTTGCTAGTATATTCCTTATATTATACTATAATTTATACTTTAAATACTTTTTTTTTCGTCTCTACACATATGTCTGATGCCTTCATTATTTTATTGCTATATATACTATTTACTTAATATCTACTGAAAATTTCATTACATATTTCCGCTACCAGTCACTAGTATAGGTTGCACTATAAAGAGCATTTATTATTATTATAGGTAGTCAAGTATTAAATTGTAACAGTTATGTACATTACTGACATTCAACCTACATAGTGACTTACTCTAAGTAATTTCTTCATAATTGTTTCACTTTTAATGTTATGATTATGACATATGAAGATTGATTTTCATTTCATATTTTATGTATTTTTGAATTACATTTTTAATGCAAGATTACCGTCTAGTTACGCCATAATGGTACGGCCACGTTGACATAAGATTCAAGGAATGTTTTTATTATATATTTACTGTATAAAACGTGTAACACATATATACACCGGTTTTCCCGCCAGTATGTGTCTGAATTGAGTTCTAGGGCGTTGTTTGTGAAGTAATATACATGCCTATTAACCGGCCAACGAAATATCTATAGAAAACAGTATTGACCTTAAACAGCGGACGAGAAAATCGGTGTCTTCACCACACTCCTTTCAAACGTTAACTAATGTAACAGCTGACAAAATATCAGTCGTTGCGATTTGAGATCGTATTAATAATTATAAAAGAATACTTGAATTGTTTAGCGTTACTTTGTTATAAAGTTACATAGAGTGATTTAGTAGAGTAAAAAAATATATTAAAAATTTGTTAAATTAGTTAACAGTTGGAACAGACGGCAGGATGGAAACCGTTTGGGAAACTCTCGGCACAATTACGCCGGCCGAGTGGCAGGCCGAGACACATGGCGAAGAACGAGTGGCTTTTTAACATTTTATTTGAATATCGCATATCGACTGATAGCTTTTAGGTTGTATCTCAAAATAGATGGAATTTTGGAAATCTAGATTTATTTTAATCTCGCAACGCTTTTTCAGAAATTAAAACAACAAAGGGTTTCCAGTCAAGAATGGCTTGGCCCAACGGGGCTACTAATAAATATAAATTCATGATCATAGGTCATATTGCTACTAGGTTAAAGCAAATGACTAGGTGCGCAAATCCCTAATTTTTGGCATCTACAATATTCTTTCACTTACCTACGATAAACACCACTAAATAGCCCCCAGGGTTGGCCGAGAAAAACACTTTATATTGCCAAGCTCGTGTTTTGTTAAACGATAAAGTATAAATAAATAGAACTAAAATAAAGCTAGTTTCTAAACTTGATTTATTTTGAGATACTACTACCTCACAGATGATGGAGAGTATCTAAAATCTGTATTATCGTATTTTTGCATTACGAAACGACACCACCAACAAACAATGTGACTGATCTTTGGGCCCTGTGCACATTATAGACAAGACAATCTTAGGACAATAGCCTATAAAAATGTATGAGAAACACAAGACACGGGTTATGGGTTTGATTACAGGTAGGGTTGCCAACCATATTATATATAGTATTTTACTATATTTACTCGTATTTCGATCAAGCGTACTATTGTAACTGTTGAAGAAATATATAGTAGGCACAAAATACTACATTTTGAAATGTCAAAACGATATACTGTTTTATTGACATTAAATCGCACAACTAATTCAGTTACTGAATATTAAAATAATTTAAATTTTGAGTTTAATGAAGGCTATATATAATGTAGTTTATTGTTAAACGATAATAAGTTGATTAAGATTGCAAATGTACAAAAAGTGTATGCTTTTAATAAAATTAAGAGATTGATTGAAATTGTATTTATGCTTATTTTTATATCAAATTTCCTGTAAGAATACTGTATTTTTATGTAATATACTTCATTTCTTCCCTATTATGACACTACTAATTAAATAGGCCCTCTTCATATTACCGATTGTGGTCGAACTCAGGAGTCTGAAAGTGTATTTGGATGTGTTTCTTTTTTTACTTAATCATGTTGAAATTATTGTTGAATATGAAGACGATGGTACGTACGGCTGTGTAGTGTAAGCACTAGTAGTACGGCAATTATTTATTCAACATGATCGAGTAAAGAACTTTAGACCGGATGTTCTTCGTCGTCCGGGGTCTTCTACTGCCCTGAACTTGCCTTAAATGAGTTGGAGGAACTCACATAAAAAATACTATACATATTTAAAAAAAAAGTTAGGCAATCCTATTCACAACTATAGTCGGAATTATAATTCGATTCCACATTTGACATTAGCTACTGTCATTTTGTAAAATAATGATACCACATATAATAGTGTAGTGATGAACACAAAAATCGATAAACAATCGCGATTTATGTTTATGTAATCATAATATTGGTGTGCCAATTAAAGACTAAATTATTGATTTTTATTTAAATAAATACATAATTATCCATAACAATTATTTATTAATTAGTAACCGCTGCTTTATTTTATAAAAAGTTAATATTTTTGTTTTTTTTTATATTAAAAACAAAACTTATAATAAAAGAGCCTAGATAGTTTTCTGTATTGGCAACCCGTGCGCGCTCGTGCAGCTATCGCCATTTTGTTTATCTTGTCATTCGGCTTCATTCTCCTAGTCTGACTGCACGAATATCTCGTTTCATTGCGAATCGATATTTTGTTATTTTGTTGGGTTTTTGTTAAAGTTTTGTTACGTTGTGTTTGTTGTTACGTTTATAGTTTTTTGTGAACTTTGAGTGAATCTATTTGTTTTGGTTTTCCATCAAAATGGATCCTCCGCCAAGTACATCACAAAAAGACGTGGATGTTTTCTTGTCTCCAAGAAAAAAACGTCCACGAAAAGCTTTCACTGTTACTGAAAAAGTAATGATCCGCAACGCATATAAGTACGTGAAAAATGAAACTTCTGCGCAATTGGAGGCCTTTGAAGTTGTGGAAGAAAATGAATGTATGAACAAAGTTACTCACATATTGGGAATAACCTCACGCTCTGTTTGTAACGTTTTGAAGGAAGTAAATAAAGGTGCGCCGCCAACTCCCCCTAAAAAAACTGGACCAAAGCGAAGTTTCAAAGATAAAATTGATGAATTTACATTCTCCGCAATACGACGAATAGTTCATCAGTTCTTTTACCGAAATGAACCTCCAACCATTGCAAAGGTTAGTCAATCAGTCAGACAGTATTATTTTATACCTACATCTTTTATATATAAGTAATGATTCCAAACTATTATAAAATTTACTATTTCAGATTTTACAAGTGATGAACGATGATCCAGAAATGCCCAAGGTTTCCAAAGACACCCTCAGAAAAATTTTGAAGCATCTTAATTTTAAATTTGTTGCACGGTCACGCAAGAGCACACTTATTGATCGAAATGATATAATAACATGGCGCCAGCGTTACTTGCGATCTATATGTCAGTTTCGACGAGAAGGGAGACATATATATTATCAAGATGAAACTTGGGTTAACGCAGGTAAGGCTAACATTTTGAATTAATATACATTTACATTAAATTTAATAGTAATATTGAATGTTCATGTACTATATGTGATTTAAGGTCATACTGTAAAAAAAACTTGGGTGGACAAGCAAGTCACATCATCTCGGCAAGCGTTTTTGGAGGGACTGACCACTGGATTAAAAAACCCATCTGGAAAAGGCAAACGTCTCATAATTAGCCATATAGGTAGTGAAGAAGGCTTCCTGGAAGAGGGGCTCATGATTTTTGAAGCAAAGAAAAATTGTGAAGATTACCATGATGAGATGAATGCAGTTTGTTTTGAGGAGTGGTTCGCTGGAGTCTTACCAAAATTAAGACCAAACTCAATTGTGGTGATGGATAATGCACCTTACCACTCCCGAAAATTGGAAACGGCACCAAAAATGAGCTGGAAAAAAGCTGCCATTCAAGACTGGCTTTTAAATAAAAATATTCATTACGAACCAGATATGGTTAAAGCTACGCTTTTAGAACTGATTCCACATAACGAGTCTTTTAATAAGTACGCTGTAGACGAAATGGCAGCACAACATGGGATCACGGTTTTAAGACTGCCCCCTTACCATTGCGAGCTGAACCCTATCGAATTGATATGGGCTCAGGTAAAGGGGCATGTAGCTCAAAATAATAAAACCTTCAAATTGACAGACGTGAGAAATTTATTTGAGGAAGGCATTCAAAAAATTACGGCCACCGAATGGTCTAAATGCGTATCCCATGTTGTCAAAGAAGAGGAAAAAATGAGTAGGCTAGATATGTTAATTGACAATATCACAGACACATTTATAATAAATGTTACAGAAAGTGACAGCGATAGCGATAGCGATGACGGCGACGATTTATAAAATAAAATATTACCATAATACATCTATTTGTTTTATTTCTCATGTTCCTTCATGATCACATTTATTTATTTATTTCACACACAATTATTAAAGAAAACTCTCAGATCCGTAATAAAATTAATCGTCATAACTAAATTATCCGTTCACAAATATTTAATTTCCTGATATACTTAGTTTACGAGAATAAAATTATAAACGAGAAGAATCGATCCGGAAATATTCCATTTCCGTATCGAATAATTTCGCAACGTTACTATTTAGTACTTGTCATAACGTTGCAACACTGAAATGTCAAATCTGGAATCGAATTAAAATTCCGACTATAGTTTGTCCCGAGACCGTGTCATCTATAGTGTGAGTACTGACTGTTTGCATTAGGAATGCAGTGACTCATCGCTCAAGAAGTTCGGCGTCACTTTTTATGACCAATAAAGGTCTGATTCACAGTAACATGTACAATGTACTAGTGAATGTACATTTCAATCTCACTCAATTATTCGTGTGGACGTACTTAGTACAGTACCACATGTTTTATATCGATTTTAAAATGAACAAATCCACTTTGGTTATTCTTAAAAACAAAGTTCATCAATGTATTGTACTATTGATCAACATTGAAAAGGGAAATCCATTTATTATTATAAATAAATACAGTACAAATGATAGTTTTCAGATTGAGAATTAATTTTAGTATTTATAATTTTCTTTATATAATAATTAACATTATAGTGTTTATGTAAATGACATATTTTTATTAATAGTAATTACATTTACATTTCTGTTTTTCTAAACCAATTAATATTAATGCATTATATTATTTTCAAATATTGAAAATCAATGTGAACATGTCTTTACTAGTGATGAGTCACTGCATTCTTAACGCAAACAGAAACATGATGGTTCAAACGCGGGTGGCTGTGCGTGCCGCCGGTGTGGTTCAGTACTCACCGTAGTTGTTAGAGTAGGCGGGCTGCTGCTGGTATGAGGTGTAGGTGGGCTGCCCGTACGAGTCGTACGCGGGCGCCGCGCCGTACGCCGGGTCGGCCGTGCCGTAGCCGGCATCGCCGGCCGCGCCCGCACCGCCGCCACTGTAACACATATTGTTGTTTATATAACTTGTCATCTAAATAACGCTTTTGCGTCAAAGATTTAAGACATATAAAACCATTCTAGAGAAGTTTTAGGAAATAAATAGATAGAATGTTACTTGAAACGTAAAGTTTTGTTGTTCAATCTAAAACGTTTGTAGTGTTCATTACTCAATTAGTCAGTAGTCAACTGACCGAGCGCCTAGGCGCCGCAGCGCGTCACACTCAGAAATTTCAATGAGTGTTTGTTTTGCGTAACTGCGCGTAGAAAACAATACACTATATATTTATAGTTTTTCTATAGGTACTACAAGTTATGAAAAAAAAACTATTGGAAAAACTGGTAGAATTGATTCTACTCTCAATACTGAACAAAATATTAGCAGCTTTTAAAAAAAAAAGCAGAAAAATAGTTTGTATCTGTACCTCGGTTAACTTCGAAGATGAGCCAAATCGACTCATTAGTCCAAATTTACGACTGTAAACTTCTCAATAAAAATACAAAAAAAACTTATAATCTCGTTTATTTTCTTCTTTAGTTGTAGAATATGACAAATACATAACTTTATAAGATTATGGTCAACTACGGTATTGTATAAAGAGAAAAACTAAAATACACTTGTTTTCCCAAATATCACGTATTTTGAAATACGACCTCGCGAATGATATCAGTGGATATCGTACTTATATCAGCCTATAGCGTCCAACTGCAGGGCATAGGCTTCCCCTAGTAAATCACTGGTATTACTAGATATTGTATTACGGGATGCTGTAACATTAGATATTGTATATGACTGGGATCAATGGATATTGTAACTTAATAAAGGCCCGTATTTAAACGAACAGCAAAAAAACACTAGATGGGCATCAAATAATGATTAACAAAGCAAACTATTTTTGAATAACTGAAATAAACCATTTTTAACTGTTATGAACATCAAAAAGTCGACGGAGTTCCGCTTCGCAGTACTCCTATATCTCTATTGTCACTAGATAACCTAAACCTAACCTTTAAATTTGCTCCCACTTTTAGTATTTCTGCTGTTCATTTAATTATTGTCCCTTAATAACTCACCCATAGCTGTCATTCTCGTAGCCGCTCGCCCCCCCGGTCGAGTACCCATACCCGGAGCCGTAACCGGAGTTGTAACCGGAGCCGGCCGGCGCAGGTGCCGGCGAGGCGTAGCTGTTGCCCTGATACGAGCTAACAAACAAACATACATATATACACAATATGAATGATTTACATAAGTGGTATTAGATAGTTGTTGGTCTAATCAGAATCTAAGTTGTCTGCATGTATGTGTTAGACGGCAATTCCTATCTGTTTAAGATAAGTGATCATCATGTAAAATTATTACAAATGTTATACATCTCAGTTCATATTTGGAGCTTCAATCTTAAACAGAACTTGACGACCGCTTGCTCGTCCGCCTACTTCACTATAAAAAAAATAGCATTTGCATGAATACAAGCTCGATAATCCGGCACCATAGGTTTTCTCTGTGCTAGATTACTGGAAATGTTGGATTATTCATATACAGGACATCGAGTAAATAGTAGCCAAGCTTAAAACTGTCGGTAGGGCAGTTCATGAACGCAATTAATCGTAGTGAAAAGCCGCATGGTTTTCAAGATATTGGTTCTTTTGTTTTTTGAATAATCGGCACCCTTGGTCAATCATTTGCGTACTACAGCTACAAATGAAGGGAAATTCACATTCTGTTTTGTGATTATTATTCTCGAAAAGCAAACAACTGAAATTGAACTGAACTTAGTAGACGAAGGTCATCACTTGAGGAGACAAACGTAAACTTATTGAAGAAACCATAACAGGAAATGAAAGATACTGATTTACAATTAACAGAACTACTCTTCAAGAATAATAAATACAAAACAGAATGTAAATTTTCCTTCAACTGTAGCTGCAGCACGCAAACTACCGACCAAGAGTGCCAAATTTTTCAAAAAATCAAAAAAGGTCCCCAATATCTCGAAAACCGTGCGCAACTTTTCACTAAGATTAATTGCGTTCATCAGATAGGTCGTGAGCTGGTCTATCGACAGTTTCAAGCTTGGCCACCATTTACTAGGTAACCAGTAGAAAAAACTTTGTCATATGAACAAATACGTATATTAAAATAAAAAGATATACAACATGCCACGTTACATAACCACCGCAGCAGTAGCATTGCGTAAGGTAATCTAGTTTGTGTACGATAAGCATAAATAAGCAACAAAAATAATTGCTCTATCGAGTGGTCAACTCATGGAATAATCTACCACACGAGACAGTTGAAGCACGAGTGAATAAATTCAAAAACTGTTTAGATAGAAAAAGGCAGCACAAGTGTATTGATATAGGCGCATCAGCGAAAGCCGTTAACCTAATATATAAATAATAATACACTCCCGGACACCTGAATCGAGCCACCCTGCATTTTCAGTTTTTATGGCAAGCTTAAAAAAAATGATTGATGGATCAAAAAGTTTTTACGCAGTTTTGAAGCTGGCATACAATCTCCATCATTTCAGTATGCTATTGTTCCAAATTTAAATTCAGAATACTGAAAAAAAATGAGTTTAAGTGTAACAAGTCGTGTCCGCCTTTCTCATAGGGAAGAATTGTATTGGATTTTGAAGAAAACAGTGGTTTATTAAAAAAACATCGTTTACGCAGTAACTTGTATTGCTTCCGAGAGCGTTTACGACGGCCGTCATGCGGTTGAGCATGAAATCAATCAACGTCACTATGAGACGTTGTGAAATGTTCTCCCAATTTTTCTTCGATAGCAGTTTTCGGCTCTCGCGAGGTCTGTGGAGCTGGGTGATGGTATGGTGAACACGCCTCTTTAATTCATCCCATAAAATGCTCTATGGGTTTCATATCTGGATTTCTTGCTGGCCATTCCATGACTGTGATACCGACGTTATGAAGGTATTCCGACGATTCATGCAGTGTACGCCTCTTGCATTATCATGCATAAAGATGGAATCTTGGCCAACAAACCCAACATATGGCATCACATGAGTCTCTAGGTATTGACTAATTAACGGTCGCCATTTAGTGGTAGCAGCCGTGGTACTTTCACAATCTGAAAGCAACAAGCTCATTCGGTGAGCTCGTGTCAGTTTGAACCCATTGGCTGGCTTACGTGGTTTTATATCGTTCTAAGAGTCTCCTAACAGTCTGAACGTTAACAACCACTCCATGAAAGTCTCGAAACTGTTTTTGGATCAGTACTGAGATCAGGTGACGATTTCGTTGGCTGGTCGTGAAGATAAAGCGATCATGTCTTTTCGTCGTCATTCGGAATGGTCCTCCTGGACTGCGAACAAAGCCGCCAGTCTCTAGCTATCGATGGTATCTGCTCTTTGAACAGCAGAACGGGTTGAATGGTGCACTCACATTTTACTGATTGAGGTCAGACTGAAGAAAAGCCACAGCTTGCGCGGCTACTTCAGGCGCAGTATCCATAATTTTAAAGTCGAAATTGAATCAGGAAAAACAATTTAACGAAACTTTTATTGAATAACAACACCATTAAATCAATAAACTGCTCCAATTCAAACTTTCTGCTTTTGTAAAACAGTGAACTGACGCGGCTTTTCGTCTGTGGTTCAAATTCGGGAATTGAAATTTGGAACAATAAATAAATAGCACATCAAAATGAAGGTGAATATGCCAGCTTCAAAACTGCATAAAAACTTTTTCTTTGACCTAGCATTATTTTTATGTTTCAGACCTTTATACATAAAAATGCAAAGCGGCTCGATTTAGGTGAGCGGGAGTGTAGTTTGTTTTGTTGATCATGATTTGCTGGCCATTTAGTATTTTTTGTTGCTCGTTTAAATACAAGACGTTAAATACCTGGGCGTGTTATACGTAGTTTGAGCGTAGGGATCCGCAGCCGGTGGCTCGTACGGCTGGTAACCTGTGTGCCTAGTGGACAATCACGACTCACATTATCCATTAGTTGTATGAAAAAATTAACACAATCAGCTTTTAAAAACAATATCAGTTCTGGTAAAATAGCGTCATATATGTATCAGACGGCACATTCCTATCGTGAGTATGGATCATCATTTAAAACATAAATTCATAGTGATTTGGTTTCATAAAATTAGGTTTAATTTTATTCTTTGCATTAATGAAACATAATAATAATGTAAAATTATTAGTCACATATATTTTATTATTTAACTAGCTCTTGTTGGCCGTGGGGCTTTGCCCTCGTGGATTTTCTTTTAACTTCAAGTTACCTCTCTGACATATGTCATTAAAATCAGTTCAGTAGTTTAATAGATAGATAGATACACTTTACTGTACACCAAAACCATACAGATTATTATACATAAGTAACCATACATAAGTACAAGTTATTAGAAGTACAACCGGCGGTCTTATCCTAAAGCGATTTCTTCCAGGCAACCTTTAACAGTGAAGATCTAATAAATACATAGAGAAATACACTTTCGGATTTAAAATATCACTAGGCTAACAGTAAAGTATGGATATTTTTATTATTGTGTAACAGGCAAACCGCATTACTGCTGGTATGCCTATATCTTATCTTTTTTACAGAAAACTTGTTTTTTTATTTGTTTAGGGGGAGGGTGCATGCTGCATTCCCAGTCTCTAGGCGCATTCGAGTGGCCACGTTACCCCTCTCTCACAGAAAAGTACCATGAAATGTACTGCATTTCCTACTTTATCGTATTTCCCTAATGTACGTACGCGTTTCAGTAGTGAGTGAGATATGCCACAGCCCATTCCCATCCCATCCCTTACCATTTTGCCAACCCTTTCTCCCAATCCACTCCTTAATCTTGTAGGTAAGTAGGTAAAGGTAAGTAGGTAAGTAGCCCATCCGGGAGCGTGGCAACGTTTGTCATTCTGGACTCATGTTGGCTTGTATCACTGATGTTCATGGGCTACAGTATCCATTAACCATCAGGTGGACTATATGTTCGTCTGCCGCCTTTTGCGAGACATGTTATCTATCAGTCAGTGCAGAATTACAAACGTTAGCACGCCCCCGGAAACGGTGCCTATCTTTGCAGATTAAGGAATGATTTGGAAGAAAGATTGTGTTAACTGGTGTAACAAGTTTCGCTATATCTCTTCTCTTGGAAACCATTTGTCAAGTCTGTTTTGAAACTGTTTATAGTTGGCGATTAAATTTCTTATGACAACTTATTCCAATGTCCAAAACTCTGATACTGAGAATGTTATGACCTGCTTTTGTATTAGTAAGGATTATTTTCACTTACGAAGGAGGTCCATAGCCGTTGGCCTGTGATGGAGCGCTGTGAGGAGCCGCTTGCTGGTAGTTGGTCTGCGGGGGCCGACCGCCACCGCGCGGTCCTTCGAACCTGACAATAAAAACTAACTTTTGTAATAATTCTCACACTATGGTTAACAACCATCACAGAATCCCAAATAGTATTGACATACGTAAGATTAGCTTCCTATTCATCATCATCATCATCATTTCAGCCCTTGGACGTCCACTGCTGGACATAGGCCTCCCCCATTGTCCGCCATTCCTATTAAAGCTATTAAAGTTTTATAGGAATAGCTTCCTATTAAACACTGCAAATACCTAGAAAAGTATCGACAACAACAAGACGCTGTTTTGTGAGAACTCCCAGAAGACTGTACCTGTAAATGTACCACCACCTAAGTTTTTCGAGTGTATGAGATATGACAGAGCCCAATTCGAATCCCGTTCTATCACCATCTGTCCCATCGCATGGAGTATAATGGGATATAAGAAACTCCTTATTCCATTATACTCTTTATTAATTTAAAAGACTTCATAACTCGTTAAATTGGCTAAATAATGATTTGATTTTGTTTGAATATTACGAGGGTTAATCAAAAAGTTTTCATAATCAGTATGAAATAAAGGAGAATAATTAAAAATTATTATTTATTTTTCTATGTAATCTCCTCTTAAATCAATATACTTAAGAGTAACATTTTTCAAGACGCCTTAGTCCCTTTAAAAAAAGACATGATCAAGGGTCTCAAAACAGCGTGTACCGTAGACATAACCTAATCATTGTTATCGAATTTAATGCCAAAGATAAGTTCTTTTAAAACGGAAAAAATCACTGGAGGTAAGCACTGATAAATATGGAGGATGTTCCATCAGTTCAAACCCTGCCTGCTTGATGGCAGTGAGCGCAACTGCAGACTCGTATGCGTTAATTTTCCCGGTGGTTTTATTTTAATTTCGTCGCGTAGTTTTTGTGTCAATGAGGCCATAATATGAAACGATAACTGTATGCCCTTTATTTAAATAATCAGTGAACATGATTCATCAGCGTTCCAAAAGACAAGAAAGAGGCCATAACTTTGCCAGTCGATGTAGAAACAGGTTTTTTCACTGTTGGTGAAAATGGCCCTCTCTATGTCATGCATTGTTTTTTCTTTCTGAGACAAAATGGTGCAGCCACGTTTCTTCGTCCATAGATACAAATGGTCAAAAAAATTAATTCGTATGAATTTGCAATAAGGTTAGATTTTTCATTGAAATCTTGACGAACATTTCTTTCAGTTTGTCGGTTAACATTTTAGGGAGTCAACGTGCGGAAACCTTTTTGAAAGGTAATTTGTCCGACAAAATTGATTAATAACTACCAAAACGAAATCTTTACTCTCAGCTATAAAACTAATGATCACACGTCTAACATTATTTATTAACTATAATTTCTTCAACTTTTTTAATGTTTTCATCTGTGGTAGACATGAGAGTGAGTATGTGAGTGATGCCAGTGGTATAAATAAAAGGTTACTGTCACGATAAACGAATAGTAATAATTACCTCTTTAATAATCTTTGCTATATTTATTTAATTAAAATCAATTACGTAAATACATTTACCGCAAAATATTAGGTACATCTAATCATGTAATATATTTATATTAAGTGTAATTCAATTAATGGGCATCATTCTAAGTTGTAAATCAAGAGGGCATTTTAGTGGTGTATGTTAATGAAAAACTAAAAAAATAAGATTAATATTTAATCTTGTTATTTTTTTTTGCTAAACACAAAATGGAGATCTTCAATCAATACTAATATTATAAAGAGGTAAAGTTTGTAAGTTTGGGTGTAGGAGGTAATCTCCGAAACTACTAATCCGATTTCAAAAATTCTTTTACCATTTGATAGGTACATTATTCCAGGTGGACATAGGCTATATATTATGTACAAAAAAATTGACGGGCATGCAACGCATGCCGGGCACAGCTAGTAAAATATAAACGTATTGTACAGATAATGCAAAACTTCTTGGGCTCTGGCGATATCACGTGACAAACCTGCCCAGTAGCTTATTTTTAGGTCCGTTTGCTGATGCGGACTTGAAGTGCGACGTAAGGGGTATTTAGAATTTACGTGTTCGCAAATTCGACACGCAATAATAACTTACTACTCGCACACTCGCCTTATTGAATGTTGTTTGTAATTGTGGGAGCGAGAAACAGTAGCGATGTGTTGCTTATTCGACAGCCAGACGTGTGCGCTTTTTCTTCTTTTCGGAATGGCTAAATTTTTATGGCCCTAATGGCCTTTCAAGTCACTGGACATGTATGGTTTAGGGCGAAGGCAGAAGCCACATAGGCTGAAGCAAAATGTCTGCAGCAATAATACCTATCAATATGAAATATTATTTCCATTTCTTTATCTAATAAATTATTAGTATTATTGAAAACAGTGTACAATACAATTATCTAAAGAAGTCCCATCGGTATATCACGAATTTTATCGGAGCAGTTCGAAAGTGCCACTATAACAAATTATGTAAAGTAGATTTAATAAATATAGGCACCTTAGGCCTTAGTACCTTAGGCAGTGCCGTAACTAGGGCGGCGCCCAAGCACGGGGCGCAGAAATGGCCAGACCAGGACCAAGTTTTGGGTCATGCATGGTAGTTACTAGCATACATACAATATCTATTATTTATCGCTTAATACGGGTGTAGACGCGCCCTACTATCAGCAATATGCACAGCTGATATAATATATTCTTTTAGTGTGAATATATTCTTCTTCTAGCCGCTAGTGTGATACCTGATATGATCACATTTTTTGGAATAATCCAGAAAATATTTGTTTTTTTCGAGTTACACGGTCAGATGGGAAACTTTAATGAAACATTTAAAAATTTCTTTGAAAAACATTTGACACTAGATGGGCCTCTAAAGTTAGACCCGTAAAGCTTTAAACATGCAAATACCCCAAATCTGGTGTGTGCTAAAGATTCTAACTACCAACGATTATAATGAGGAAACAATTGCTACAGCTAAAAGCATTATGGGCCTAATAAACCATAAATTCTGCAACTGTACTCTGCAAATATAGGATCAAATTTTAAAATCTCTTGATAGAGTGAATGTAGCTCTACAGTCGAAAACCATTACTATCGACAAAGCCTCTGAATTAATCAAGGGATTAAAAAGGCAGATTCAGAATATTCGCGAGACTGTGGACAATGTTTTCGAAAAGGCAAAAAAAGTTTGTGAAGAATGTGACATTGAAGACAATTTTCCTGAACAGCGAAGAAAGCGAGTAAAAAGACACGATTTAAGCGAAAGTTCGACGCCGGTTACGACATTACCCCGCCACAAAGTTTCATAATTCAGATAAATGAAGCAATAGATAGAATAATTTCTGAATTCACATGGCGATTCGAAAAACTTACAACATTTACCACTTTTTCAATTTTTTGACGGTAGAACACAAAATTTAGTTTTTGGCTGATAGATTTTCTTTATAGACATTGTCCATTTTATTGTAAGATTGTAATATTGTAAAGCCAGGTAAGATTAGAACATTTTTCAAGGGCGCAGTTATAGAAACTCACACCGGCGCATAAAAGGCTAGTTACGGCACTGGCATTGGGGTCAAATCCCAAGTGTGAACCTTTGTGAGCGCGGCGAAACGATAAACATCTACTTATTACTTATGTAGAAAACTATCAATAATACGTTCTTGGTAGTTTATTGGTGCCAAATGACAGATTGAATTGATAGGAGGTAAATTTGATCATCTTGCAAATGCCTCAGATTTAGAGTTGTGATGCTACTACATCTTTGCTATTTTGGTTGATTGATGATTAAATAAAATATTTTAATGAATGATTCAAACCTTCCACGTTTCGGTGGTCCTCCAGGTCCACCATGAGGCGGTCCACCTCCTCTCTTGAAGGCCTGCGGCTGGCCTGAGGGGCCGGACGGCTGGTGTGGCGCGGGGGCAGAGCGAGGCGGCGCACCTGGCGCAGCGCCGGGCGGCCCGTGGCTGGCGTGCGGCCCGGTTGGGCCTCCGGGCGGTCCACCCGACGGTGGCCCGTGGCCTCCGCGACCGCCGCGATCTGGGGAAAAATAATACAAATTGTACTTATGGTAATATTGTACTGTATTATTTTAACATTTTATAATAAGTACAATAAAGAGCATCAGTAACAATCAAATACTCATTAAAACCTTGTCAAACTGACTCTTGACCTAAGTCGTTAAACTCTCAATTCCGTTTCAAAAGCCTCAGGCTAGCATAAACATGACAATTTAGTATTTATTTATTTCTTTTTGCATCACAAAGCAAGATCATATCAAAGAACAATTTAATATAGGGTGTACAGAAGTGTTAAATCTAATTGACATCTCAATAATGTGAGGCGGTCCACCTCCTCTCTTGAAGGCCTGCGAAAGGGAGACCTAATTATGATGCTCTGTAGTCAGAGCGTATTTAACTTTGTTCTTGAAAGTCAGCAAACCATCTGCGAATAAGTCCAGTTTGGAAACTAAGTATGCAAATAAGCTATAGATTTATGTAAATAAATAGTAAAAACTGTTTAATTTTTATGGCATTAGATTACAATATGTATAGGGTGTGTAAAGGCAGCTCTACATTCACGCTATGAATCTCCGCGAACAGCTGTGAACAGTCCTATGGATGGTTCACGCGGATTTTGTGTAGAGGCGTTATTATCAGAGAGTGCAATTCAAGGCATGAATTCTCGACGTGACGTCACAGCTTGAGTTTGCTTGGCCACCGTAACTAACATTCAATTCCTCAATTATTCTAGTTAATTGATGTAAATGTTACATATTTTTTGTAAAATTATCACTTTGTCAGGCTTTGTGTTTAGCAAACATTGATAAAGAATTTAAACAATTAAACAAAAATCTTCGTACACACCAAATCATCACTTTTTACTGGGGAAAAACTTCAACTACTATGAGGTAGTTAAAAACACCTTCAGAGAATTCCCATCCCCAGGAGTTCTATAGCAAGGGCATCCAACAACTTCTATTAAAATGGCAAAAGTGCATAGATAATAATGGACAGATAATATTTCGCTCTTAATTAAATATAATTTTCATATAAAAAATATTTGAATTTTTACATATAATAGGACCTAATACTTTATGTATTGGATTAAATACAGGATATTTTTTTTCACATTTGTGTCCATTCGATTCCCAGCTCAAACAAGGGACTTTTCAAAAATCCATGAATGCACTTTTTCTTATCTTTAAATATAAAACAGTTTCGTTTGAGTAAAAGGCACGCGACCTAAGTGGCAAGTACCTACATTTCACCATTTTGAAAAATTCTTGATTTTGCAGCCACCAACCAAACCTAAATAAATCGCCAACCAAACCTAAATAAATCAATAGAAGACATCAAAACAAACAAAAAATGTCTTGAACTAAAAACTCTTAATATGTACTGCCAAATTAAGAATAAAGATAGTGGCTCAACAATTAAATATTGTTACTGTACCAACATGAAAATTAAGTCACAACCACAACAAATTAACAAATAAATATGTGTAACATGTGTAGTAAACTCACTATTTCTCATATTTGGTCCACCTCTGTTGCCCCCTCTGCCTCCAAAGTCCCCGCGACCCCTACCACCACGTCCACGCATTCCGCCTGGACCTCCACGATTGTTGAATCCTCCTCCTTTACAAAAAAGATTACAAATTTAAAACTTGAAACAGCCTAATTTATTCATTATAATGTAATCAAAATAAGCACCAAGTGCTGGAGTGCTGTAAAAGTGTTGTGAACTTTAAAAGTTGTGTTGCTGTTTAAAAGTGTTGTTCTTTAAAAGTGTTGTGTTGTGAGCTATAAACTTAAGTGTTGTAAACTTCAACACTTGAGTGTTAAATGCCCATGAACATTACAGATTCAAGTATTTGATACTTAAGGGTTTAAGATTAACAACTGGTAAAACCTTTGATAATTTTGCATTTTTCAAAATGTGTATTACATGCATGTGTACCTTTGTTTTACTTGATGTTTCAGCTAAATAATAGATAAATTTTTAGTCATTGTCGTCACTAGAAGTTTGCTTTAAATCCTTATTTATCCTGCCCCTTGGCAGTGCACCCGCATCCTTCCTGGTAATGCAGGTGTCTATGGGTGGCGGTGACCACTTACCATCTTCTGAGCCGACCATTTGGAATCTCTAATATTAAAAAAACATACTTTGTGGTGGTGCTCCTCTGCTTTCAATTGTTGGTACTGGATGAGGGCCAGGTCCCTGTGGTCCAGGTGGGAAGCTGCGTCCACCCCGGTCGCCGCCTCCACCCCGCATGGGCCCGCCACGGAAACCGCGCGGGCCACCACGAGGAGGTCCTCCGCGTGGGCCGCCCATCGGACCACCGCGACCTCTCATACCAGGTCCACCTCCGCTAAAACAACACATAATGAAAAAAACTACAGAAAAGGAGATTTTATTTTTGGCGGTCTGACGCACATAACCTATAAATCAAAATGGAGGACCTTACATTACATAAAACAACCGTAGCTTAACATCATGACGTCCACAGGCCTTATACAAGCTATGGTACAACTATTATTAAATACCACCAAAAAAAATAAATGGTAAACACATTTAGTGGTTTTATTTCAAAATCGATTTTGGGGCTTCACTTTGGAAGTAACCTAAAAACAATGAAAATGACACAATAACTGAAAAGCTCGACTAGATTTTGAAAATTCACTGAAAATAAGTAAAATAAATAAAACAACTAAAAAAACACGCGGTAGTTACCGGCCACGCATATCAAAGCCACCTCTGCCTCTCTGACCTGGCGGTCCACCACGACTGCCTCCACGAAAACCACGATTTGGCATATCCATGGTGTACTTTATTACTAATCTAAGAAATTTATTTTGTAATAATATTATAGGAACTTGAATTAAATCAAACTAAAAGTATCTTTAACACAAATAAAATCCTATTGCTGAATGACAATTTTATGAAAGAGTTAAGAAAGAATGAACGACATTCGACAACGACGCGGGTCTTCTAGGTATGCCACAGATTTCTATCTATACATACCTACGACAAAGGCAAATACCATGGATAAGAGTTTTTTTCGGAAGGATAAATTCTTATGGCCATTCGCCTTGGCCTAATGGTAAAAGGCGCTCAGCCAGGAGCAAAGAGTGTGTGCAGCAATAACCCTAAGAGCTCTCCCGCCAGTAAATCGGGGGAAGGAACGGACCTCGGCTTAGGGAGTTGCTTTGGGAGGGTACCGCAGGATGGCAAGTCGATGAGAAGCGCTACCGATACCTGGTAAAAGTGTTGGCAGAAGGCCGGTGTGTGTTCACGGTGTAGCGAATGGGAGGTCCCATCTCCGTCGACGGGGACGGTGTATATGTGTAGCCTGTGAGTGTAGTGTAAGAACCGTACTGGCAGCAGTAATTCGGTCGTCAGGGTCGACTAAGACGTGCCGAGGACGACGACGACGACGGCAACAAGGAGGGTCATTCCTATCGGGGACATAGGTTAGGCTGTCAACTACTAGGGGGTTAGAATGGTGAGGTATTCTGTCGTAGGAGCGTCGGGCGGAGTCTTTCACGTATTTGTTGGGCACAAGAGTGTTTGGCTCTAAAGCCGAACTGTTCATCGATGAGTAGGCTACACTATCTCCACAATCATGTAGAACATTTCCCTGAAAATCTCGATGATTTGAGTGAAGAACAAGGGGAACGATTCCACCAAGGTGAGGCACTATGGAGGAACGGTACAAGGGGGGCTGGGATGCAAATATCATGGCCGACTACTACTGTAGTATTCAGAACAGTACTCATGGGTCTAGTGATAGGAGAAAATCTTATAGTAATGTAATATTTATAGTATGAAAATTGGGATTTTGTTTAAAAAAAAACCACCTCATATATGTCAAAGTAGAGATGATACAGAAAAACTGACTACAGCTTTGAATTCAACGTCGAAAACTTATTCAGGATCATGCAGAAGTTAAGTTGTTGGACTGTGTAATCTATAAGTATTTGTGTTACGATTAAAAATTTTGATTAATCTCCCGATCGTTTAAAAAAACTCATTTTTGTGCCTTTGAAAAGGTTAAAATAAAAACAACCAGTCTTATAGGTACTACATTAAGACTACATAAACTACAGTATGGCTACATAGTCTTATACTAGTTAGACAATCTGCAATAGCTAGCTTAATACAACCTGTCACCATCATATATATATATCTTATATATTTCTTATCATTCCAAAAAGAGACTGCGTGGACTTTTCGGCGGGAACTAGAGAATTGAAGTTGAGTTTTTGATTGCTTATTGTAAAAATGGTGTATTAGGCGATTTGTGGTTTGTGATATTTAACGGCGTGAGACTATATTTTTCGTGTTCTTACAAGGAGTCCAACTGTCCTCAGTAAACCTCTACTATTTACTGAACGACTCTTTTCTTTATACTTTGACCAATGGCTATGCTGGTGTTCAAATAAATTATAAAAGAAGATGACACAAGGAAACTACATTTAAAGAAAGATGGAAATTCGAAATTGATAGACTGTGGTGATAGGTACTAGCATGTGTTATTAGAATTTTACAATAATATTTACTATACACATACTGTGGAAATTATATTGAAAGTGAATAAGAACTTTACCTGAACTTCATTGAATCAAGATTGCTTAGCATTCATTTATCTGTCATCTCATCTATTAAGGTTTTAGAATCTGTTGATGAGATCCGACAATACAATGCTCAGTGATCATCAAATCATTACGTGTATATATCGCTGTCATTAGAATTGAAAGTAATAAATTTGTTTATTCAAAATGAAAGAAGACCAAGAGAAAATACTAAAGTATCTAATATCGGTTGAAAAGCTTGCTGAAGAAATATTGTCAGATAAACATGAAATAATAATGTTAGACAAACGGAGGAACCATAATAGAGAAGCCTTGCGAGAGCTCACAAAGAAATGTCAACTTAAATGTTGGGTTACTGTGGGTTCAGTCCTTATTAAACACAAGTTGGAAGAAACAAAGTCACTTTTAGAATCTGATCAAAAGCAGCTAAGTATTGACATAAACAAACTTCGTAGTGACTTAAAAGTGAAAGTGAATAAACTCAGGGATATGGAAATGAAACCACCAGTAGCAGGCCTGATGTTAGTGCCTATGTCTCAAAAAGAAACTGAAGGCTTGTCAAAATCTGGACTTTTCTCTGTGTAATTTATCTTTCTTATAGAGATTGATTTAGTTATAACTTTTATAAGTAATTAAAGCTCAGGTTCATAAAGTCCAATGTGTCAGAATGCCTACTGTACCATAATGACCATTTCATTAAATCATCCAGTCGCAGTGTCTAGTGTTTCAAAATGACTTCTATAATAAAATAACTAGTGTTTCAAAATGTCTAATGGATTCAAATGTCCAGTCACCTAGTAATGTCTGATTTGTCGCAACAGACACCAGTGCAGACCTGGTATGGTATGGTATTATTCCGACACAGGACTTTATGAACCAGAGCCCTTATCTATTGTGTATTTTATGTATTAAAATAGACATTACATACATGTATTTGTGATTTTATTATTAGCTTCGTTCGCGGTAAGGATTCAGAACTGATTCGGAACTATACGCATGCACAGTTCAAATAATAACACACAATTCAGAATTTCTAGTTACAGTTCTGTGTTCGCGGAACCGTCGAACTCGGTTCAGGATCGGTTCAGAATCAGTTCTATCAGTTCTATAACTTTGGCAATAATCGTAGTTCCAGACATGCGCAGTAATGTGTTTTGGTGGGTCCACTTAAATACTTGCCAACTTAGGGGTTTTCCCCCCAAATTTAGGGGGTAAATAAGTGGGATGGGTTCTTTTAGGGGTTTTATATTTTTAGGGGTATTTTTAGGGATTTTATGACTCTTCATATATTTTTTTGAATATATATTTTTCATATATTATGTGAAAGTGCCGGCGGACGAAGCCGAGGACGTCCATCTGCTAGATGGACAGACAACCTCATAAAGGTTGCGGGCACCCGCTGGATACAGGTCGCTGCCGATAGGTCTAAATGGCGGACAATGGGGGAGGCCTATGTCCAGCAGTGGACGTCCAAGGGCTGAGAAGAAGAAGAGAAGATGTGAAAGTATAGGCCCTGGGACAATCCAAACTATAATAGCTAATCATATTTATTTGTTGACCTAGCGACTTAACGACATCTAGTACAAATATATTACAACTACTCTGTGGTGACTGGTGGTTATTGTGCCTATGCTTACTGGAAATACATATGTACGTTGATTATTGTTTACTTCGATTTTGTTGTTGTACTGCTGTGCCGACAAGCAATTTGTTAATGATGCCTAAATAAACTAAAAATAAAAAAATGTACACTCAGAAGTACACGTAGAGTTGGGAAACAGATCCAGATTTAAAAGGTAAAGAAATTTCATTGCATTTTTGTAATTTATATTTTTTCTTTTATTATATATTTTTTAGGGGGATTTCTAAGTAATTGGGGCGATTTTGGGGGTTTTTGACTTAAGCTTTAGGGATAAATATTTTTGAGAGTTGGTAACACTGCCGATGACAGTAGATCGTACGCAGTTTGGTTCCGAAATCGTTCGCGGAAATAAAAATCACGAATCGGTTTATAACCGAGCATGCGCTCTACTACGATTCCAAATTAGTTCAGTACTAGTTCTGAATCCTTACCGCGAACAATGCTATTATGTCTCAATGTTGAGTACAATTCTGATCCACAAGCAATGTATAGTATTTGCATTTGTTTCCAGTTCCCCATAGTTCTTTTAGTCCCGTGGATACATGGATTTAGTGGTATAGTAGAACTCGAATTATCGGAATCAATTGGGACCAGACCCCATTCGGATAATCAAAAATTCAGATAATTGGAGTTTTTTCGAAAAAAAAGGTACATATTACATATGTATATTAAAGAAAAAGAGCTTATTTTTGGTACTGTAAGCATTTTTAATTAGTGATTGAATGAAATATACATATGGTATATGTACATGAAATTCATTGAATGAAATGAAACATGAAATGAACATGAATGTACATGAAATGGTATATGTACAATTTCCTGAACATCTCAGTCAAAGTTAGTTGTTTGGATGTCTTCATCTTTTTTCTTGCAGCCAAGTCTCGCATCCGCTTGACTGTGAGAAGTTGGATGTGATCACACTCGGGCTGACGCTCCATCCACTTCAACGCATACACGCATTATACATACATATTATTTTAGCATTGTGTTATGTATTTGCAGTTTTTCAGTGTTAGCTGAAGTGTGTTCAAGGTGTAGCGAGGGTGACGTCCTCGTCTACGCCGACGGGGACGGTGTATATGTGTAGCCTGTGAGTGAAGAACCACATTGGCAGCAGTAATCTAGTTAACAATAAAGATTTTATTATTACAAGCTTTTATTTAACTTTACCTTTTAGTATGTTTGGGATAAATCTTGCAAACCAAATTTGAACCATTTTTTCTAAACTTACGACTTTGAAATTTTGCATGCTTGTTCAGTTCTGATGACAATGAACTAAAATGATAGAAATAACCTGATGCTGCAGCCAGGATTGTCTCCTCACGAGGGCATTCCTCAATGGTTAGTAGCAGGGACACGAAACTTTGCATATAGGTATGTTTAATTTTGATAGCTAAACAAGATCTTCACCATGAACTGATGCTACAGCCAGGATTGTCTCCTCATGAGGGCACTCCTCAACGATTAGTAGCAGAGATACATAGCTTTGCATGTTTAATTTTGATAGGTAAACATGATTTACACCATAAACTGATGCTGCAGCCAGGATTGTCTCCTCATGAGGGCACTCCTCAATGGTTAGTAGCATGCACATGAAACTTTGCAAAACAAAACATGACTTTCTACCGTAATGATGCGTTACTTGAAATGGATAGATTGAGAAATATTTCTAAATAAAAAGGTGTAAATAAAATAAAAAAAGTTTTTTTAAAAACAAGCTTTTATGCAAGCCATGTACTAAAACGAATAAAATAAGTTTATATTGAATTATTTGCATAAAAGTTTGTTTTAAAAAAACTTTTTTTTATATTATTATTAATTGGGTCGTTGGTCTAAGACGTGGTGAGGACGACAACGGGGAGGGTCATTCCTATCGCGGACATAAGTTAGGCTGTCAACATCTCGCGTGAGTTTAGGTGGAAATAATTATGTTTATGCGATGATATAAAATTAAGTCGTCAATATCATTCATCTACAAAACTTATCAACACAATTTTTTTTTTCCCCGTTGGGTCGATCGATTGTCCAGTAAGAAGTTTTAATCCCATTTATACCAATAACCCTCTGTTCAAATTGTACAGTTACATAGAGACATTCTAAATATACCCATGCAAGTTTACTATTATGGAATAACTAAAATGATAGAAGAAATGACAGAGAAAAAATAAAATAATTATCTTCAGAATGGGAGTTCGAATTTAGTTTTCTTTTATATCCATGTTAATTTCACGTTTGTATGAATCCGAGTTAGAATTTAATTTTCTTTTATATCCATGTTAACTTCCTTTGTATGAATCCTAGTCAGAATTTAGTTTTGTTTTATATTCATGTTAATTCAGACATAACGTTAATAATATAATTTATCAAAAAATGTAACTGTGAAATATCACCTTTTATAATATGTATGTACTAATTTTAATGGTGACGGTACATTTTTTAATACTGGTCGGATGAATGGGAACACGAATTACCATTCGTTAGACTGATATGACAAACGGGATTAAAAATCCCAGTGGTCAGATTGCACGGCCCAACGGGAATAACCCGTTTGTTTAAACAGCAGTCCGTAACAGTTTCTACTTTTTTTTCCATTATTATCACTTCTTCAAATTTTGGAGGGGGAGGGTACACACTAGATCGAATAGCCGCTGGGCGCACTTAACTGTCCTCATTACCACTTTCTCACAGAAGACTACCTTAAAATGTACAGCAATTCCCACATTATCTTATTCCCCGATGTACATACGTATTTTGGTAGCGAGTGATCTAAGTGTTCCGAGTCAGTGAGTGTTATGGCATATCTATGCCAGAACCCATTTTCCCAACCCTTTCTCTTCAAATGCATTCAATTTCTCTCTAAAGATAGCGCCTATAGGGGCGTGCTAACGTTTGTCATTCTGGACAGATGTTGACATGTACCGCGGGGGTCCATGGGTGACAGTATCCACAGTATCATCTGTTACATGTCTAAGATTATATTATTCATTAAAGTTAATACAGAGGTATATTTTACATATACCCATCAGTCTGATGCAGAAGCCGAAGGTAGATATGGGATCTCCTAAAATTTGAATTATTGAAATTTTTAACACTGTTGACGTGTTGTTGGATGATGAGAAAAAGTTGGCAGATTCAAATCTTTTTTCGGCCCTTCCCATTAAAAATTTAAATCAATTAATTTTTATTTCCCCTTTGTATTATTATTATTTACGATATAAGTAAGCTTTATGTGAAATTTTAATGTTTGTAAAGTAACTTTCATCAACGTACTTACTCGTCAAGGAACTTGCATCCCAATTTATATTGTGATATTGTGGTACCTAGGACGGACTTCTTTCACTCTACAGTTGGAACGAGGCAGATGTGCACTCGTTGAGTTGAAGGAACTAAGTATATAACATTCATTGTTCATACTGGTTTTCAAGGATTTTAGAAACATGTGGTTTAGTAAAATTACAATATTTAAAAAATCCGATGTGATACACAATTAGATGCAGTCTCATTATTCTTTACTTATTCGTATGGCATACAAAATCCTCAAAATTCAAATAATGATTAAAAATCTTAGATTTTCCTTTCATATAATGAGAAGTTAACATACTAAAAACATGTAGAGGTTTTGGAAGGTTTCCCATTTAATCTATAGAACTATTAGACTTTGTCTCAATTGTTACATGATCGAACAAATTAATAATTATAATTGTCGCAGTAGTTCTATAGTACGTTCCAATTTTTGTCCTTCCTTTTTTTCTAATCAGCAAGTAGCTACGTGGTTATTTTTAGTTCTATAGAACTGTTAGGATTTTTTTGTCTCAATTGTTACATGATGGAAGAAATGAATTAATAATTGTAATAAAAAATCCCGAAGGTCTCATAAATCATGTAAAAAAAGGCAGCAATTAGTCTTTTAAATTTTAATGGGCTAAGGTATTTTCAAATAAAGTCATTAAATATAATTTCAATATGCACAGTTATAACTTTATACATGTAAATAATATAGTACATAGCAAATAAATAATAAAATACTTCCAAATTATAGGATTTATCCATTTATAAAAAATGTAGTTTGGTGTGATAATGACTAAATGCCAATTTGCAACATAACATTGAATAAGTTTTTATAAATTTGTTTCATTTCTTTACGTTCTGTAAAGATACCTGTTGCGCCAATATTAACACAGTCAAAGATGTTTTGATCATATTTCATGGAGTTAGATTTTATTTTTAGTTTCAAAAATTAAGTGTGCAAGCGAGAATTCAAACGAGCACGTTTACCGTAAGCTATACAAATAATTAGACGCAACTGTCAGAAAACGTTTACCTAGAAACGGCGTGTCGTTTCTACACCGTAAAAAGTATTTTAGCCATAGGCACGTTCACTATTAAGTGAGAATCAAAACATACTATTGTACATGTTTTCTTGCAATTAGCAAAGGCTGCGAGTCCTGTCACGCGTATGTGTTAGGGTACATGACAAATTACGCAAATGTAAAAGATTTTTTCTGCCACGTCAAATTTGACATAGCTATGTCAATGGTATAAATACCACAAGAAACAAACAAACAATATTATATTAAATATGTTTGTGAATTTTGTGAAATATCTTTGACCATGTAATAACGCCCTTAGCAAACCTTATCTTTTCTTGTAAACAATAATATTGTAACCATTTTTATCACCCAACTAGCTTAACATTATGAACAAATATAATATGGCATGTGAATTAACAGCTGATTTCAATTAAAATTTCTTTTAGAAATAAACAACTGCAACAAAATAAAAACCTAAGCAGTATAATTATCTTACTTATGAATAATTCTCAATATCAAAACATCTATCCTATAGGTTATTGCTTAATATTATATGTTCCTTAGTAGCTTGTATTGAAATTATAATATCAGTACAAAATGCCACATTAAAAAGATGAAACGCTCTCGAATGTTATTTGTGGATTGTCTTTTGAGCACTTTGATAGAAAATCATATAATTATAATCTGTCACTATCACAAGTCTTTAGATTCCAAATGGCCAAACCACGTGTTCGAATTTAACATTATTTAGTTAGATTGACTAATGTGGCAATGGCGCGTGGCCCCCGCCACTACCAGTTGGCCATCCCGGGTTTGTTCAGGGTCATGAAGTATATCTGGCAGGAGGAGCCGCCCTTGGCCGACGAGAAAAACACTTTATCGTTTCGCTCACACAAAAATTTGAGCCGTTGTGCTTTTTTGTGCATAAACACGCCGTCCAAGTGACCGCTCTCCACTGAACGGATCTCTATAGCTTTATTGCCCCAGCCCATTATCTGTCCTGTGCCGATGTATGCCACCGATGTTGGCATCTCACCCCACTGAAATTGAATTTTATTTACTATATAATAAACGTACTACAATTACATGATTACTGGCAGATATTACACAGTTATATACAAGTCAATAGTAAAAAAGAATGCCAGCTCAAGCTACATAATTAGTTGTTTGGATGTCTGAATAGATAGGGACAGTGAGTGTGTAATTTTTTTTTTTGTACACAGAACGAGGCAGACGAGCAGACAAGCCACGTCCGCGATACATGTCAACATCAGTTCAGAATAACAAACGTTGGCACGGCCTTGGACTCGCTGCCCGCCTTTGTATATTTAAAGGAATGGATTTGGGGAAAGGGTTGGGAAAATGGGGAGGGATAGTATGGGATGGGAATGGACTCTGGCATATCTCACTCACTACCGAAACACGTACATTGAGAGAATAGGATAAAATGGGGAAATGCAGTCCTTTATTTTATTTGACGGTAGGACGTAAGTGGACATTTCAAATCACCCAATATAAATAAAATTTGTTGCTTAACATTTTTTATTTTCCTGATTTTTTTATCATGAGTTCCTTATAGGTAGACAGTCACAAAACACTGTTTGAAAAAAATTTAAATGCCATAGGTTTTTCTGGCAGCCATTTTTAAAGTGGTGTTTGGGCAAATTTTAATAAAAAACGCGGTTTGCGGAAAGTTTAATTGCCAAGCTATGTTTAAAGATATCAGAATAATTCAAAAACCAGTGTGTTCAGCCTGAAATGAACTTCAGGTATACATTATTTTACTTATTCTATCATGCAAGAGAGTCAGTCAATCTCTTTGTGTAAAAACTCGTAAAAAACTTATCAATCGTTACTTTTTAAGACCATAAATTTTTATGAAGGAAAAGAGACTCAAGGAAAAAAACATCATTTTAACACGACAAACAAGTGAAACGCAGTATTTCTCTCGTCACTTGTCACGTGATCAAGGCGCCAACTTTCAAAAATAATAGTCGATTTTGTGTCAAATTCATCACATTAGTTATTCTTTTGTTATTACAAATCTATTATTTTTTGACACTCGCTTTCAAAATGCATATTTTAAATTCCAAAAAAAATTTTTTTTTAAGTGATTATTTATGTAAAAGTGGGCCTCGTTTAGGCTAAAAAAGTATTTTGATAATATATTTGAGTGCTTTGTGCTATTAATGGTGCATAGTTTAGTGTTACGAGCACTTGGCAGGATTGCTGAAAAATCGTAAGTTAAAAATATGCTGTTTTCCATTTGAAATACATTATATATATAATTTTTTTTAAGTGTAATAGATATAATAAATACTTTTTCTTAACATAAGTGTTTTAACTTATTGCTATGTAATGGTTGAGTATTGTTTTTTGCTGATATATATTATTTCTAGTTTTAAATCAGTTTTAATTATAAATATAAGGTAGGCCTAAATAAAAAAAATAAAAGTTTTAAATTTTAAATATAAGTTAATTGTTTTAGATTAAACTAATTGTTAATGTTTGTATTAACAATCAGTTTTATCATTACAATGATATAAACAAGCACTTGTTTGCTAACTTGGCACTGCACGAGCGTGTAGAAAGGTAGCGTTTTTACTGAAATTTACTGCTCTATTACTCTAAATGTAGTTGAGTCTCAGTCATAATTTTTTTGTGAGATATTCCTGTTTGTATAAAGAACATTCTGTAAAATTTTCACTTGTTTTCATTCAGTCGCTTTTTAGATATTGACCTGAGAAAATTGACGTTAAAAGGCTTTCGGCCATTTTTGAAAAGCTCTAGAAAAAAAAGGAGTGCATTCTCAGGACAAAAACTTATAATGCAGGTAGTTATATAAGTATTCAACACAGAAATAACATATTATTAGTGAGTCTCTTTTCCTTCATAAAAATTTATGGTCTTAAAAAGTAACGATTGATAAGTTTTTTCCGAGTTTTTACACAAAGAGATTGACTGACTCTCTTGCATGATAGAAAAGGTAAAATAATGTATACCTGAAGTTCATTTCAGGCTGAACACACTGGTTTTTGAATTATTCTGATATCTTTAAAAATAGCTTGGCAATTAAAGTTTCCGCAAACCACGTTTTTTATTAAAATTTGCCCAAACGCCTCTTTAAAAATAGCTGTCAGAAAAAAACTATGGCATTTAAATTTTTTTCAAACAGTGTTTTGTGACTGTCTACCTATAGGGAACACATGGAAAAAAATCCAGAAAAATAAAAAATGTTGAGCAACATTGCCTGGGTGATTTCAAATGGATTGACCCAAGTCTAATATTTAGATAAATAATATTTCTAATGAAATAGACATGACTGACCTGTAAGACAATATTTTTGCTAACGCGTCCGTACGTGTTGACGTATACCCCCTCATTATCGTAACACAGCAACAATTGCACACCATTAGAATTTGGAAGCGGAACAATGCAATGTGGAACAATTGCCCCCTGTGTCTGAAAATGTTACATTTTGGATTACTGTTGCCAGAGAATAATTTAACCTTTCCACACTTTTAGGGATGTATACATAACAGCAAACGATAGAAAGGTCAAAGGTTAAGTTGAATTAAGCTAAGAAAATATAGTAATGATACAATAGACACTATATCCAGTAGTGGAGAGACAGGCTAATAGTATGGTATGACAACAAACACTTAAAATCTGGACTATTGCCAAACACCGCAAACGTATACACGGTGCGTTTTTAGTTTGATCATTTTCGTTCTGGAAATTTCAACCTCAAGAACAAGCCCCATGGACAACTGGAGACGATAATGATGAATTGAAAGCAATAGTGGAAGTGGGTTCATTTCAAATCACATCTGAGTTAGTAATAGCCTTCGGCGTAAGTGACAGAATGATATTGATGCATTTGAGTCAAATCAGGAACTGAAGAAGCTCTGAAAGTGGGTACCGTATGGGTTTAATGAAAGTCAGCTGCAAACACGCGTCGAAGCTTGCCTTACTTTGCTGAACCTCCACAAAAATAAAGGGATTCTGAATCGTATTATCACTTGTGATGAGAAGTGGATCCTGAATGATAATCGTAAACGTTCGTCACAATGGATGAACCCAGGCGACAAATAATGTCCCAAACGTAAACAAAAGAGAACACAGAAACAAAAGAAACAGAAGAAAACAAAAGAGTCAAAAGAAGCTCTTGGTAACTGTATGGTGGTGTGCCTGTATTATCCACTACAGTTTCTTGAGATCTGGCACAATAATTAATATGTACTGTGAAGTACTGCAAACAATGATGGACCAGTTCGCTATCACACAACCGAGTCTGGTCAATTGCTCTAGTCCACTGTTTCTCCATGATAACGCTCGCCCACACACTGCACGACATATAGTCTCAAAGTTACAGGAGCTTCGACTGGAAACTCCATCACCCACCATACTCGCCAGACCTTGGATAACTTTTTACATGGTAAAAAATGCAACTTTGATGAGGCAGTTAAAGACTCCTTCAGAGAATTCATCGATTCCCGTCCCCAGTTGTTCTATAGCAGAAGCATCAATGAACTTCCATTAAAATGGCAAAAGTGCATTGATGGACAATACTTCAATTAACTAAAAAGAGTTTTACAGCTTAAGTTAACTAGAAAAGTTGATAATAAAGATATAGTCCGAAACTCACATGCTTTGGAATATAAATGTCGTAAACAGAGGCAGTGTCCAAATCAACAGCATGGAAGCCATCTGCCGAACCATAGATTACTTTCAGTCTTGTACCTTCTTCAATGGTAAGATCTACTAATAGAGGCCTGAAAATATGAAATAGTGGAATTATATAAATTATAACAATAAAACGACATTTAATGTTTAAGAAAAGTATTGTAATTCTAACCTATGTTGCAGTTCCCCAAAGTTTTTAAAAGCCATAAATTTGTGATATGGTTTGGGCGCCCAAGCATAGATTTCTATGGAGTCTTTCAGGGCAATTACAAGGAACTTAATCCTTTCGTATTTAACAATTCGGAAGTGAACCGCGCCCTGGAGTTCACCAACATTTATCCAGCCGTTCCTCCTTTCTACTTGCTGTAATGAAGAAAAACAAATAAGCACAAATGTTACACAGATGTTAACTAATAAATTTCAAGTTAAGTATACCAACATCGTTCACTCCGTCAGTGCGCAAGATCTTAGACTTCAGCCAGCTGAGATAGTAAACACGAACGCGGTTCTTCTTCCCAGAAACTGTCACAAGAATGTTTTGTCCTTCTAACACTTCCATCTGCTGGAAGCGGCGTCTTGAGATCAATTGATAAACCTTGCCCTGACCGCTGCGGTCGAGTAACATCAAACCATTTTCCGTGCCAATAAGTAAATTGACTCCTGAAAAGTTATAAATGCATATAAACTCCCATTTAGATATAATATTAAAATAAACTGTAATTTGGTAACCATGGATTCCGTTAGTTATATGACATGAAAAGCTTTATTTACAAAAAATAATAATTAGTTTTTGCTTAACTTTTCTATAGATACAAATTTGCTACAAAAAACTCATTAGCTCAAAGATTTTAAATAAGAAAACGAAAATTGCGACCTCTATAAAACTCTAACTCGTCCAGTGACAACCTATGGCTATAAAACCTAGGGTTTAACGTTTGCGAGACAGCAGAAGTAAGTTGTTTTGGGGAATCACGAAATAGATATTTTAGTTCATAAGGAAATGCTGGTCAATTCTGCAAATCACAGATGGATTGGACACGAGTGTATAGAGCGTATGTGACAAGAAAGTGTCAAAATTAATGACGGATTGGAACCCGCAACAAAAGAGGCCACGAGGAAAGGCCGGAAAAATATGAATCAAATATGTAAAAGATTTGAGGAGTATGAGAAGATTAATATTCTGGAAGAGATAAAAAAGATAGAACTACATGGAGGAGAATTGTGGACGACGCCAAAGCCCGCCCGTAAAGGGTTGTAGAGTCGCTGAAAAAAAAGAAAGTATAATAAAAGAAATACAAAACTGTATCGCACGGTGGGACTTACAGAAATCAGATAAAAGTGTTATATAATACTATTTCCCAAAGTTTCACGTTACCGATATATTACGACTGAAAGATCGCTATATAATCGTATGACCTTAGCAAATCTTACCTCAGTGTATAAACAAAATGAACAAATCACGCGCTTCTACCATTGTTGTTATCAAATAATTATTTTTGTTTACTTTTATAATTATTGATGATAAAAATGAAACAAATAATATTTAGAAGCTTGCTTATAATTTACTATCTCAAGGAATGATGGAAAATCAGACATACAGGTTGTCTCGAAACTCAACGTCAAGCGGGTTACCGAGCGAGGGCCAGTTTATACCAGTTCTGACAAAAAAAAAAATCCATGTCACTTAGTTAAGTGATAATAATAGTTATATTTTTGAAAATGTCGAAAATCGACACCCTTTGCCATCTGGGTACTATGATCACAAATTTTCCTAATTTGAGTGATTTTTTTAATGTAATCCTAAATTACCATGCTATTATGGCAGTCACCAATCAAACAACGAAATGTGTTAGTTTAGTTAAAAAAAAAAAATATTGATTGAGGTATAGTTTAAAAAAATTAAGTCAACTAACTTTGACACCTCAATCAATCTATTTTTTTTAACTACACTAACACATTTCGTTGTTTGATTGGTGACTGCCATAATAGCATGGTTATTTAGTATTACATTAAAAAAAAAATCACTATCAATTTAGGAAAATTTGTGATCATAGTACCCAGACGTGGCAAAGGAAGGCTGTCGATTTTCGACATTTTCAAAAATATGACTATTATCACTTAACTAAGTGATATGGATTTTTTTCTTATTTTTGCCAAAACTGGTATAAACTGGCCCCTCGCCCGGTACCCGCTTGACGTTGAGTTTCGGGACAGCCTGTATATGAACAACCAACCAAATACTTATTATTACAATAAGTATATAGTCCTCATTGTTATTATTATTATTATACTTAGTATTTAGTCCAGGCATTTTAGATTTTAACTTAGCATTAATTCTAAATAGCATTTTTATTCGATCGTTTAGTTAGACATTACTGTTGATAAAGTAAATATAAAATACATGTTATTAAACACGGCATTAAGGAAGAAAAAATGTGTGTTTTAATAACACTCGTTGCAATATGGTTAATAAAAAAATTAAAATTGTTATGTGAAATAAATATTTAAAACTAATTGTTTTCCTAAAAATTAATCATTTTCGTGGGTGATTTTTCTTTTATTGTACTTAAAGCATACATGTTACTTAAGATTTTTTATATGAGAAAAGACAAAAGTATTTTGCAATAAAAAAATCAAAATGGCGACTTGGGACTATGCCAACGTAAAAAGTTCGAACCCATTTGCTAAATATACTCGTAAGGCCTAAAATCGATATTTTTACATAAAATACATAACTATATGTGTGGATTAACTTAGAATCATTAGCAGAATCAAAGGTTGCGGGAATGGTTCGATTATATAGTTAGTTGTATAAAGTACGCTGAGACTCACCCCATAACGCGGCGCAGAGTATCTCCGAGTTGAATCTCTTCTTGTACTTGCGTATCTCGGGCGTGTCGGAGGAGAGGTCGTGTCCGGTGGGAGTCACGTTTACGTTCACGTGACTCTCGCGGCGCGACGCGTTCCCGGAGCCGCCGGTGCCGCTGCCCGTCGAGCCCGCGCCGAATCCAAACGTGAGGAACGACCGCTGCTTCTGTTGCAAGGGGAGGAACTGGTGTTGGGAGCCCACTGACGAGTTGCTCGGCGAGTGTTGTAGCGCGGCCGATACGAATGACTTGGACGGGGTGGACTGGGCCGAGGAGGGGGGGTGGTGGTGGTGCGCCAGCGGCGTCGGCGTGCCACCCGCGACCGCTTGCCTATACTGCAAACAATCACCCCTCATGTACTTTTTTCTTTTTGGGACTTTTATCCATATTCGGAGATGCCAGCCTCATGATGAGGGGTCTTATGTACTTTATTATACAAAGTATTGCGCGAGCGTTCGCACGATTACAAACTTATTTTGTGATCCAAATGAGTTATTAAGGTGCTTTTAAAGGGGAAACAATTAGATGAGTAGCATAAATACTGAGGGGCAGCAAATTTAAAGGTAAAGGTAATTTAAATTTAAAGGTGGGATAGGTTTAGGTTCTCTGGTCACAAAAAAGATATAGGAGTCCCGCGAACGTCGGTTATGTGTTGACATTCTTAGTAATTAAAAATTGTTTATTTCAGTTATTCAATAATATTTTGTTTTGATGACCACGATTTGATGCCCATTTAAATACAAGCCATTTTAAAGTTAATTTTCGTCAATTTAATTCAATGAGTAGGTTTGCTCTACGACGTTATATTCGCGGTTGACAGCTAATGAACAAGTTGACAATGAGCTGCAAAGGAGATTGTATTTGTGCGAACGTTCCACTGGCCGATCTGTACGTGAGCACACTAAACGATTCAAACTAAACAAAAATAATGAATTAACAAAACATACACGTTTCAAAACTAATGAAATGCGACAATATACGATTCATAACACTAGTATTTTTCTAACTATTAGCATTGTAAGACTATGTCCATAAAAAAAATCGCCTAATATATACTAAAATTAAAACGTAAAAACAAACTTGGTAGTGATGTAAAGTATTCGGTGATATATTCGACATCATACGAATGAGAAAGAAATGTTAGATTGTAATTGGCAATTTTCTGTTCTGTATGTTACGTAACTCTCGAGGCCTAAACTTAAACGATAAAGAAGACACTTTGATAAATTAATTTAGACTATAACCTCTTTCTCATTTAAGACAAATATATCGCCGAGTTCTGCAGTTATAATTCATTATCCTCATTAAAATTATTTCCTCTAGTATAACTTCTACTCTGGTATACAACTTTCTAATCTCATCTATTTTCTAATATATATATATATATATCGCCGAGTTCTGCAGTTATAATTCATTATCCTCATTAAAATTATTTCCTCTAGTAGAACTTCAGTATCTTCTGTGATTTACTTCATATTGAACATCGAGTGGCCAGTATTTTAAATTTATTAATTTGTTTAGTGATTGGGGTTAGTCAAAGTCCATCTCCCAATTATTAGTTTTCATTTGAACAGTTTGAAAGTTATTACAGCTTGATGGCTATTATCTACAAAATTATTAACATAACTTGTGTATGAAATGAATCTTGTGGTGGGCAGGCAATGAACTAACTGATCAATGATCACAGTCAACTGATAGCATTCATATAATATCAATGACAAATGTATTTATTTGATGAAAATCAAGCAATCCGCAATTATTTTAAGTGATGCTATGTAGTTTTTACGGTTAATATGTACCTTGAATAATAACAATTATCCACTAATATTTCTATTAAAACAATTTTAATATTTGACCAGTATATAAAAACAAATTCAATACATTATTTGTTGTTTTTTTTATTATCAAAAATTATGAAAACATGTTTTAAAACACTATGCAGTGACACTTGCAGGCTTGTGACATTCCTAAATAGTATCTGATCAGTTATTATCAGTCTCGTATTTATTTAATTTCCATTCGGCAAATCATTTACAAGTCTCGTTTATGATTAGTAAACAAAATACTCATTAGCTTAGTATTTCTTCTTGTTAGGTGTACCCACTTGCCCCAAAGAGATATTACATAAGTACATCACATAACAGACTGCGTTTACAAATAAATTTACTTTAAACCCATTCGACCTCGTTTAGTTATGGTTATTTAAGCTGCTTTATAAATCCTTTTAATTTAATTATTTAAGCTCGAAGTAACATTTCATCGGCATGGTATTGATGAAAACATAACAATTTGGTATATATGGAAGCGTATCTAAACAATGCATAAATACAAAGGAAGAAGTGAAAAATAGTTCTATATATGGCTAGAAACATACAACAACCTATGAGAACCTTTACACAAGCATTTCGTCTAGGATCAATTCTTTTCGTACTTACGCAGTGTTAAGGGCTGTCTGCACAGCGGTCGCGGTTCGCACCTCCGGGATGTTTGCATGATCGACAACCATTATCACATTAATACGATAAACCAAAGCTTATCATTACACTCGGTCCTTAGTCCCCACTAAGGACCTCCCAACACTGCGCTCCATTGTCTCACACATAAAAGCGACATAAAAATTAATACTCATGAAATGTTTCTTAAAACAAAGGGTTACTGAAATTATTATTATAGCTAATGTTGGAAGCCCCATGTGGTGTTAAATATAAAATCGAATTGGTTACTTTGGACGTAGATGTAAAATTTTTGTTACAATTTTTAACATTTAATCCAGTTTATTCCTCAATGAGCCCCGCAACTGACCAGTTTGCTGTGATCCCACATTACCAAATGAGTAGCTCATCCTACTGAAGTGTAGTGTAATACAACAATATAGCCACCAATGCGTAATAAAATAGTAAATATTTGAAATTATGATTATTTTTAGTTCGACTTTAATAAAATATTATACAGGTCGCTACAGCACCTTTGTTACACAATAGGGATTTGTTTCTTGGGACTTTTCAATTATGATAGACTATTATGAAATAATATTATGTGATTATAGTTGTTTAAACTATGAATTTTCATTTCCAATGAATCAAAAGTTACACTGAGCAAAATTATATATTTGTAAAGTCACTTTTTAACGCATCAGAGGCTCATAGCACACTGTATAATTTCTGACACACCAAGAATAGGCCAAAGCACGGACCCACTAACGTAATATAGATGAATGTTAGGATGCAACCAGTTTGCTATCGAACGACGTTAATCGATAACATGGATCGATATTTACAATTCTACTCCTTTTAATCGATGTAGAATAATGTAGATTGATAATATTGAATGGATCATCCATCATCGATCCTCGATTGTTAGATTATATCGATCGTCCTGTAGACTCCTCATTGTGTATCGATCAATATCGACTGGTGGACGTCGATCGACCGCAATCTAGGTGATCCTTTAAGTATGTGTATAGTATGTGGTGCACCCATAAGTATGTATAGTACGTGGTGCACATCCATAAATGTGTGTATAGTAGGTACACCTTTAAGTATGTGTATAATAGGAACACCTTTATGTATATAGTAAGTGTACCCGTAAGTATGTTTATAGTAAGTGCATCCGTAATTATATGTATACTAGATGCACCCGTAAGTATATGCACATTAGATGAATGTTTAAGTGTATGTGCGCTAGTGTGCATATGCACACTAGTGTTGTGTAGTGAGAGCTCACCTCCTCACTGGTGGACTTATCGTGGCGCGGCGGCGTGGTGGGCTGGCCGGCCTGACTGAGCAGATCGGGCAGCACCGAGCTAGTGCGCGCGCCGCTGCCCTCCGCGCCGCTCGACCGCCCCTGCACACCACACCACATACATTGGCCCCAGACAATACACACAAATACACATACACGCATTATAAAATTTGAAAAGGGCTTATATGACACTAACTACGCAAGCGAGTCTCTCGCGGCGATATCCTCCCGTACCATTAATTTCAATAGTAACTATCGCCGAACGATCTACACGGGGGAGGATATCACCGCGAGACTCGCTCGTGTAGTTGGCGCCTCACATTTCATGTTATTCAGAAATCTTAACTCAGTGACTAAATTCAGGATGGTGTAAAAACTGCTATTACACAATCCTGGAGTTAGTTACTAAGTAAGGATTCCTGAATAACGAAGTGCCTAAAGTTTATTTATTACGTCTTCATGATTAAAGGATTGAACTGATTTCAATGAAATTTGGCCTGAAATCCAGAGAAGGATACTTTTATCCCGCAGTGTTTTCAGACAGAAAACGCATAGTGAATCCGCGAACAAAGTCGAGTCTATTACACAACATTTAACCAAACCAATATAACTTTTTGTACCCATTTATGACATTATCTGTGAAAAGGGACCTTATTGTAGATTCTAGTTTCTCAGATATTAAATATAAAAATATTTATAATATTTTAAGAAAAAACGCGTTTTATTTGAAGATAATCTTAAAATGATAAAATCTTAATTTCGAGTCATAAACAAACTTAAAAAAAATCTTAACCGCGCTACATGCCTACATCAGTCCAGAGAGACGAACGTTGATACACTCCCGGATGCGCTGCCAAATTTGGAGATTTAGGAAAATGGGGAATAGGAAGTAGAACGAGACGAGGTTGCCTGAGACTAGCCCGCCTGCTTATAACGACAATAAGGTTCCACTCAGATAACGTCATATTATATATTGTATGATGGTTCTTAAACACGTGCAATTAAAGGGTTATCTTATATTTCTACTCGACGTTTCGGTATGGTGGCACTGGACGTGGTCACAAGCTTACTGAAGACGCGGGTAATCGTCGATAAAGAGTAGAAGTATAAGGTAAATAGAATTCCTAAATTATACGTGTTTAGACCTGATTTACAATATGAAAAAATACACTGAAATTGTTTTCTGCATAAAAAGAAAAATATTTATTCTATTCTCAACACAAGACTCGGTAATGCTCTAAGATTGTGAGGACACTTTTTACACATCGGATTATTAACAGATCGGATATTTTTATATCGATAAACGAAATCGGTGTGATAGTAATGTGATAGAGACAACCGACGCTACAGATGTTGTCCATCGCGACTATTCGTTCGACTTTTTAAGCAACCCGCCCCCAAAGACCGGTCAAAATACAACTAGGTGACCACGATGATGTGGCAACTTGTTTTTTTGTGGAAATGATAGCTTTTGCATCATAGATGAAACGATGTGAGTTATTTCAATTCAAGTGGGGGGAAGGGGGGAAATCACACCCTCAAAGCAACTCGCTTCTATTCTCTTATTTTATGTGCGATAAATCGGCTTGAAAATGAGTAATACAATGCATGCAACCAGCTCTTTCAGTATCTACCGCTGGACATGGATCTCCTCCTGCACATTGTCTTGTCCATGAAGGATGAATGAGCCTTAAAACACCGCGATTGTCTAGTGATTTCCTAACCACGTGGACGTAGTGAAAATGAGTATCAGTAAGTTTTTGGGTTGCTGAACTCGAATCGGGTGTGAAAATTTAACTGCACCCTCTTCATCCGCCGTAATCCCTCGCATTCAACAGGTGTTTAGTGCAATTTGCGGAGGATGAAGAGAGTACGACTCGAGTTCAGCAAATCAAAAAAATTGCTGGTACTCATTTTCAAGCCGATTTATCGCATACAAGAATAGAGAACAAGGGCGGGTAGTTTTGAGGGAGTGATTTATCCCTTCCCCTTTTGAATAGAAACAACTCATATCGTTTATTTATCTACATCTATGATGCAAAAGGTATCATTTCCAGGTGGTAAGAAAGGCCCTAAGGGCCTTTTTCACCACCTGATAAAGTAACTATTAAAAATGTGATATATAAATTATCTGCCAATTATTTGAGCCAATTAAATCTAGCTGATACCGACTTTTTGATAGAGTATATCTGAGTTTTTGATAATTCTGATAAAGTATCAGGAGGTGGTGACAAAGGCCCAAAATGTTGAGTTTTTCTACTTTTACTTTTTCATTTATTCGAGGTTTGAAATTCCTCTGAGATCGCGTGGAGGACTACCCGCAGCTTGCAGCGTTGATGGCTACTAGACGTCAACGCTGCGACCCATATGGAATATTTTCGTGGAGCAAGCAAAAGAATTGAAAGTAACTAAATGTAATATTTAAAGTAACTATTCGTCATCATCAGTTTTATTCATCGAAGCTATAAATAAGCAAATGCTCACAATCTTAAATTTTACATCTATTGTCATAAATAAAAACAAACCAAAGATTTTTTTTACTAAACATCAATCCTATGCAAGAACATATTAGCAGGAGCCAATGATATAAAATAAAAATGTATCATTGGCGAGAGCAATGTTAATTAACGGTAGTAGAGCGTGACAAACACAAACACGACAGCCAATCATGCAAAGACATTCACAGTATAGATGATTGTTTTTCTTTTCAGCGTTGTGATATTTCGTTAGGCGTTCATTCGGAAAACTGTTATGTTTCGTAAATGGCACAGGTGTGCCAAATATCCAATATTTAGGGCATCTCGCAATTGTTGGCAGGAAGACGGTAAACACGCACGGACATAAATCGACGTCGGAAAGTGTTAGTTTGGTTAGAATGAATGAGTTACGATGATATTTTTGTTAGAAACCGTTAAAAGCTGTTATTTAATAATAGAAAATAAATGGCCATAAAATAAAAGGGTTAAATGTACCATTCATATAAATTAATATTAACATTTGTCTGGTTTGGATTACATCACGCCAAAATGTAAGACGTGTGAGCAATAACTACAAGTTTTGTAATTAAAAGATGAAACTGGATATCATAATATTAATATTAAAACAAAGAATATTTAATATTACTGCAGACAAGAGCCTTTACCATTCCCACACATATGTTATACCAACAACTACACAACCAATAAATACAGTCCTTTAAATACAAGCGTTCCTGTGTTAGTTAAACTATGTTAGAAAACCAAACCCTCATACCATAATGTAAGTAAATTAGACCATCCTGAGGAGGGAGCATTTACCTGATCCTGAGCGAGTACCACTTCCTGCCCACAACTTGATATAAGCTCCGTTTGGCGGTTGTATTGTGAGTTTCTTCGGAATACTATGTCTGATTCAGTCTTTTCTCTACGAGGCTTCACGACGCTGAGATCGGAGTCGTCCTCGAGCTGTCTTTTGTTTTCGATCATGTGCGCGGTGAGGTCCGGCGTACCGGCCTTCTCGAAGGACGCGCTGCTGGTGAAGCATATACTGGTGGCCGGCGAGTCGCTGTTGACGCTGCTCTGTCGACTCGCCCGCTCCGGACCACTGCTCTCGCTATCTTGCCGCAGCAGCGCGGCCACGTTCTTCAAAGCGTCAATGGGATTCCCCGCAGACGTTTTTCTATCACCATTCTTCTTATCGCTCTTCCTCACCTCGCCCTGCGCCGACATCTTTAAACTATCGTTCATCTTTATAAAGTCTGTCAGTATCGGCTCCCCACAGGCCGGAGGTTTTATCACCTGCTTACGCGAGTTGTTAAAAATTCCACTGGATCTCATTTGTTTGCTCACTCCTACTTGGCTTTCGTGCTTCGGAAAGTATATAGCGGAGTGTCGTGTACTGGACAGTGGAAAGAGATCGGAATTTTCCCGTCTGAAGCCTCTAAAGAATCTATTTGGAGCGCTCGATTCAGAGTCTGTTTCCTTTTTGAACTTCAACATGTCAGACAGTTTGTCCTGTGTCAGTTTGTCAGCAGACTTTTGAAAGAGTTGCTTGTGCCGAGATGGCGGCGTCGCTATGGCCTTATACTTAGCGCAGGCGTCCTCCAACTCTATCCTGGACTGTCGCTGTAGCTGCGCCCGCTTCTGCTCGGTTTCTTTAACCGGCTCCCGCTTCTCCTTCGCGTCGGCAGTTTTTTTCGGGAAAAATCTATCAAACTCCCAGTCTCTCAGCAGCACGGCCTCGTCGAGGTCAGACTGCCGCTTAGTTTCCATTTCTCTCTGATGTTTTCACACCCACACAAAAAGTACACATAAATAAAAAGAACAAAAATAGTAAAATACTAAAGAAATAAAAGGCCTGCATAATATTTGCTCACTAATCTTACTTTGGCGTGAGAAAAGATGGAAACTAAAAAGTGAATGTGAAATAATATCCTACTGCTTTGTAAACAAAATTTACCAGCTATATGTATAGTGTTAACACAAGGTGGGTTGTAGTAAGGGGTGTGGTTGTGTGCTCACCCGCTTCATGACGAGAGTGCGGTCCGCGTGCGCGTCGTCGTCGTCGGGCGTGGGCGGCAGCGGACGCGTGGGTGCGCCGCTGCCCGCGCCACGACCGCCCTCTTCCGACACCGCACCCAGACCCGGCCTGTAGCAAAACTCGGGACTGACAAGCAAAATCAACGGAAACAGGACGGGGTCAGGACCAACAAAATTCGATTGTGAATAAAATAAAATGTGCAAATTATATAGAACAGGTGAATCGATTGATTAGACATAAAATAATAATAGCAGTCAAATAATACAGGAAAGTAATAATCTTGGCATATATCTCTGAAAAAAAATGATCATGTGGTTGTGAGTAAACGTATGATTTTAACATGTATAGAAGTTGTGAAAAATTATCTTCATCTTTTTGAAAGCATGTAATGTTTTTTTCTGGAAAATCAAATAGGCAAACGAGCAGACAGTACACAGTAATGATAAGCGGTTATTGTCACCCAAAGTCATTAGCAATATATGCCAACATCTTTGACTGACGTTGCGCCCATAATAATACATTGGAGAAATATTTGAGAGCTATCTAGAGCGATTCGTGGATTATATATATACACTCCCAGACACATGAATCGAGCTATACTGCATTTTTATGTATAAAGGCCAGAAACATAAAAATAATATTAGAAGAAAAAGTTTTTATGCAGTTTTGAAGTTGGCATATTCACCGTCATTTTGAGGTACTTATTATTCCAAATTTGATTTCGCAAATTCGGACCACAGAAGAAAATCCGAGTAAGTTCACTATTTTTAAAAAAATAAGGAAGCAGAACGTTTGAATTGGAGCAGTTTTTTTTTATTTAATCGTTAAATTGTTTTTCCTGAGATTTGAATCGATTTTGACCTTAAAATTATGGATACTGCGCCTTGCAAGCAAGCTGTGAAATGTGAGTACACAACTTCATTTAATCCATTCTGCTGTTCAAAGAGTGTACCATCGATACCTAGAGACTGGCGGCTTCGTTGGCCGTCCAGGAAGACCACGATTCAAAGTGACGACGGAAAGACAAGACCAGTTTATCTTCACGACTAACTTACGAAATCATCACCTGACTTCATTATTGATCCAAGAGCAGCTCCGAGACTTTCATGGAGTGGCTGTTGGCGTTCGGACTGTTAGGAGGCTCGAAGAACGTGATATAAAACCACAAAGCCAGCCAATGGGCCCAAACTGACACGAGCTCGCCGAATGGTGCGCCTTCAATTTGTACGCGAATATTTGCATTGGACTCAACATCACTGGTGAATGCAAGATTATGCTGTATGGTAATGATGGAAGGAGAAAGGTGTAGCGTAGACAGGGAGAGCGTTTAGTGCAGTGCTGTATTAAAGGAAAAGTGAATTATGGAGGAGGTCATAGACAGTGTGAGGAGGAATTTCCGTGGAAGTTAAAACTGGACTTCAGGTTGTATCGAGACCACGGCTGCCACCACTAAATGGCGACCGTTACATTCGTCAACGCCTAAAGACTCATGTGATGTCATATGTTGGGTTTGTTGGCCAAGATTTCATCTTTATGCATGATAATAATGCAAGAGCACACACTGCATGAATCGTCGGAATACCTTCATAACGTCGGTATCACAGTCATGGAATGGTCAGCAAGAAGCCCAAATATGAATCCCATAGAGCATTTATGGGATGAGCTAAAGAGGCGTATTCGAGCTTACCACCCAGCTCCGCAGACGTTGCAGCTGAAAACTGCCATCGAGGAAGAATTGGAGAACATTTCACAACATGTCATAAGGATGTTGATTGATTCCATGTCAAACCACTCTTGGAGGCAATACAAGTTACTGAATAAACAATATTTTTACTTCAAAAAGTTTCTTCAAAAATACAATACTAGTCTTCCCTATGAGAAAGGAATGTGTCCACACGACTTGTTACTTTTATATTCAATTTTTTCAGTACTCTGAATTCAAATTTGGAACAATGGCATACTGAAATGATGGTTAGTATGCCAGCTTGAAAACTGCATAAAAACTTTTTGATCAATCAAACATTTTTTTAAGCTTCAGGCCATTAAAACTGAAAATACAGGATACCTCGATTCAGGTGTCCGGGAGTGTATATTCAGAGGTAACTAAAATGGTGGAGTACAGTTTTTTTAATCTACTGCCCCGCAGTGACTACCCCGTTAACATAACATTTATGTTCAACCATCACAACAAAAATTTAAGATTTAAATCTAAATAAGCAGAATTTCAAAAGTTTAAAATTTTGCATAAAACAGTTTACGGAGACAAAGTCCTGTACGATGACAATGTACAGAATGACAACCATAGAGAACACGGGCACGAGTTAGGGCTACAAAGAATTTGTGCGACATCAAAGGCTTACTACCACTTCATTACAAATAGAATGGTTAATCGATGGAATGGATTACCTAAGGAAGTCATCAATTCAAAAATAGATCCAACCAATATCTTAGAGCACAAAACCAGATATATAGTTTGTGCCATTTAGTATGGCAATAGCGAGCATTCACACCTCCCTAACACCGCTATAACGAAAATAGCCATCGCCAGCGTATCGTGTAGCAGCCACGTTCGATATCAACGTGGATGCTACCACGATACGCTGGTGATAACTATTTTCCCTCATTATGGGGAACATTGGCAAGTGTCGCTATCGTAAACACGAGTACATTAGTTCGGGGTGAAAGTCGAAGCAATGACCGCTATTGCCACGGAACATAGACAAGGTTGTCGGGGAGAAAATGATTTGTAGCATTAAGTCCGCCTATTGTTACAACAATAAAGTGTAAATATCATACCGCCATCACACACGGTCTTCAGCTCTGTTCATTCAGCTACTACCGGCGACTTTCTTCAAGTCGTCAGTTCACCTGGTTGGTTGGAGGGCGAACTACGCTACGTTTCCCGGTACGTGGTCTCCATTCGAGGACTCGGTAAAGTTTAGGTAAATAAATAAATGGACGGACCAGCGCAAGCTGCTTGTCCATTATTATATACTAATAGAAGCATTAGAGTTAAACTCACAGGGGTTTGGGGGGGTCGCTGGCTAGGAGGGTTCCATCGTTGCGCACGCGGCCACCACTTTCTTCCGCGTCTGAGTCGCTATCAGAGTCCTCGAACGTCGGCTCCGGAGCGTTTCTTTCCACGGGGGGACCTGCAGTACCACCCTCGTTAAGTGATGCAAATTGTTACCATCACCAATGCACATTCAAGTGGTCCCACTTGTTACCATCACCAACGTAACAGTAACCACTCCTTTTATCGTCCACTGCTGGACATGAGTGTCCTCCTCATTGTTTTGTGCATTTTTTTATGGAAAGAAGGCAGCAGACGGCTTACAGTACACCTGGTGAATACTGTCACTCTGCTACATCTGCGATACATCAACATCAGTCCAGAATAACAAACATTGGCATACCCCAGATGAGTTGCCTAGGAGAATTAGGAATGAATTTGGAAAAAGGGTTGGGACAGCAGGGAGGGATAGGATGGGATGAGAATGGGCTCTGGCATCTCTTACTATCGGAACATGTACGCACATACATTGGGGAAATAAGGTATGGTGGGAAATGCAGTACATTTCAAGGTAGTCTTCCATGAGCATGAAGGATATATGGTCTTACAACGCCGCGCTCGCCAAGCGGGTTGGCGAGTCCACTCTTTTAAACATGGTGGTTCCTCAGAGCTTGTGGCAGTGGCTTTGTTATCCCTTAGTCGCCTTTTACGACACCCATGGGAAGAGATGGGGTGGCGCAAGTCTAGTCCGGCGACACCGCTCGACCTGCAGTACCACACTTGTCAAGTCATCATCATGTTAGCATCACCAATAGTAAGTTAATATTCTCACTTCACAATGCACTTTCTCTTGTCTGATTGTAATATATCATGGATGTGGTATATAACGCATTTAATTTGTCCAGTTCCAAGCGACCTTTACATAGAAAGTATAACAGCTATCCAATAGCAAGATATTACAAATTATGTTTTGCATTGACACAAAATCCAAAAGCGCAACTTCGCGCGACAAAACTCTAAAAAAAATACAATTTTTCAATTACAGTTATAAAGTGAAAGTTTGGATGCTTGTTACTCAATCACGTCGAAAGGGTTGAAGCGATTTCGATGAAACTTGGCAAATAAGTATATTAAAATCTAGATTAGCACATAGCATACTATTCATTCATTCTATATACTATTCATACAGACCACGCAAATGAAGTCGCGGGCAAAAGCAAGTGAAAAATAAGTCACCTTGACCGTTAGTAGGCGCACGTGGCGGTCGATTAGGCGGTTCATTACCAGACACCACACCGAGTTCATTAAGCTGCGCTGCCAGTTTGTCCAAATCCTGAAATTAACCATAAAAGACATTTTATATCACATAAACATTTCTAATATATTAATGAATGATTAATAAAAATAATAAAAAGCTCAAACGAACCTCGGGCCTTCGCGGTGGTGGAAGCTGCAGTTGAAAATCGGGTGTGCAAAGAAAGATAACAGCGTGACATGGAAAACAAAACAAAAGCAAATAAAATAAATGTTGATTCACATGTTTAGGAAGTATGTCCATTAATCATCATGAATACATTACAAAAAATTGGGCTGCGTCTGGAGTGGGCGCGGGGCGGGAAGCGGGATGTGTCGTGATTCGCTGCGTTTATACGCAAAACATTAGCAAGCGTCGCCGTGGAATGTGCTCCCCGCTCCGCAATCATACCGATCGCATCTATGCCAATTGTAAATGTTAGAAAAATACGCAGCGGATCCCGCTGTATCGCCCCGCGCCCACTGCATATGCAGTCTTACAGCACACGTTTTACAATAATTGTTATGCTAAATTTATTGACCCATTTGATAGTCTCCATAAGAAGATACACTAATGAGATAATAAGGAGATACACAGTGAAATCTGAAAATTATCTTGTGAAACAATTCCCAAAACAGTTTTGGTACTAATTACTGATAAGTACTAAATTTAAATTTAGATTATTCATTGGGCTTGTTTGGATTAATTTTCAAATCTAAGAATCAAAAACTAAATAACTTTTGTGTCCTACATATTTCCTTAATGATCATATGTTTTTAAGATGATAAAGATTTTAAAAAAGAAGTAATAAAAAATGATATATTTTTATAGTCTTAATTGGAAAAATGATAATGACAATAAGGTGGCTTTTCTTAGATAATGTTACATATCACTGCTAGTACAAGTAGTGGGACAATTATTAGAAACAGCATCAATATGCATGTAAAAGCAATAACCTGTCAGAGATAAACAATTTTTGTGAGAGAATAACGATAGGTCTAAATATCATGTGAATTGTAGGTAGATTCAAATTCATCTGTTCATTAAGTTTATATATTGAAAATAGTTGTTTACCATAGGTTTGAAAATGTGGTGCGATCCAGGCGGTGCGGGAGGCGCGCCGGCGGGCGGCGTGCCATTGTTTGAGCCTGAACTATTAGACGATCCCGACGACTTAGGTGTTGGCGGGAGAGGCCTGGAAGTATTGTAAAATATATTATACTCACAAATACAAAAATGGATAAAAGGTTGTGATGTACTAATGCCAGAGGTTTAGAAATTATCATTAGCTCAACGGTAAAGGAAAACATTGTGAGGAAACCTACTGTTTGGACTTTTAATAAAAAGCGAATTGCTCAGTGTTGCTCTTGTTTTATTGAGATCAGCTTAAAACTAAACTATTATAGGCTGATTTCGGATCAAATCAATGTACTATGCGTTGCCATTTACGACGAAAACGTCGGCGATGATATTTGCGTCTGCGACACAGTTGATGAGTATAGTTTGGACTTGAGTTGTTTGACCCTCGCGTTTTTACTATAGGCGTAACAGCATGCGCAACACCGATGCTCACGTTTTACCTAGTGAAGCTGTTGCATCTGTACCGAATACCTCACGACTCCATTGGCCCGTAGCAATACGTTCCACACATGCTTCAAATCCAGGCTTACCCAACAATTTTTCACGAACCAAATCAATCCTATTAACACGAATAATAAAGATCGTAACCAGTGGCGAAACGTCGAGTAGGAATAAAAGGTAAACAAATACCTTTATTATACGCGTTCAAATCTGATTTAGAATATAAAATAAAGATTCAATTGTCAATCGGACCTACATTTGTTTAAAGACAAATATTTAGTCTGGTCTGGTTATATTGTGGTATATAGATGGTGTATAGTGGTATATCATTGTCTCTGAATCCAGGACAGGCGAGCGAACCTAATGTGACCAGACCCATATGGAATTATTTATTTAAGAAATCGAAATGTTTAAGTTTTCACGCGAAGGCTTTTCAAGTAATCCATTCAATACGAATGTACTTTTGAATAGTAACTAATAAAAAATAATGACGTTTCTGCTTGAATTTTGTTTGCTATTAAAACTGGGCCAGAATTGTATAGACAAGCAGCCATTTAGTTTGTGAAGTATTTAGGGATAATTTAGTACGTATGAAATTACCGTTTGTTCACTTTGAACATTCAAATTTCAAATTCAAATTAAAAATGACATTCTTTTTCAAAAGTTAAAAATTCGCGTTATTTTGGAATATCAGATCCGTCGAGCCAAAAACGCAGCACAGACGGCACGCAATATCAACGATGTGTACGGACCAAATATCGCAAACTAACGCACGGTGCGTTTTTGGTGTGATAGTTCCCGTTCTGCAAAATTTGACCTCAAGAACAAGCCCTGTGGACGACCGGAGACTAAAGGCGATAATGACAAATTGAAAGCAATAGCGGAAGCGGATTCATCTCAAACCACATTTGAGTTAGTAGTAGCCTGGCGTAAGTGACAAAGAACTAACGGGAGTCAGGAAACTGACGAAGCTCGGAAAGTGGGTACCGGATGAACTAATGAAGCTCAAACGCCTCGATTCTCGCCTTACTCTGCTGAACCGGCACAAAAATGAAGAGAGTCTGAGTCGCATTGTCACTTTTGATGAGAAGTGGATCCCGTATGACAATCGTAAACGTTCGTCACAATGGTTGAACCCAGGAGACACAGCCAAATATGTCCCAAACGTCTCCATGATAACGCTCGCCCACACACTGCATGACATACACGTCTCAAAGCTACAGGATCTTCGAACTGGAAGCTCTCCGTCACCCATCATACTCGTCAGACCTTGCCACTACTGATTTACATTTTTTCGAATTTGGAATTACAGGGAAATAAATTCACTTCGGCGAAGTAGTGAAAAACGCCTTCAGCTTATTCATCTATTCCCGTCCTCAGGAGTTCTATAGCAGAGGCATCAATGGCATGTCTTCGTTATGATTTTATTATGTACATATGTAATGGTAGTATAAAATTGTAGATTTTGTGTAAACAATATTTACCTATATCTATTAGGCTGTTGCGCCTGTGGGTCTGGTACAACAATCAGTCTTTGCGGAATGGATGGCCTCGCCGGCGGGCCGGGCTCTAGACCAAGAAACGACAACGTTAAACAACACATTGTTATTGAAATTCAAAAACTTTTGAGTCAAGCAGCTTGAGCCCTCTGATTTCTGAGCTTGTTTGGGAAGTTACATCTTCCCTAATCACCAGTCATAGCACCCTCCGACTACCATTTATTTCGGTCATTGGAACATGTTTTCAAGAAACATTACTTTGAGATGAACCATGTTAGAATGTCCCTTGAACAACTTTTCCCTTCAAAAAGTAAGGAGTTTTATAAAACGGGAGTAAAATCTTTTACTTTTTTTATTGTAATACAAAAATAAAACTTTTTGGTACCCCTAATATTATCAAATTTTGGGGATAAAGAGTATCTGTAAATAAATAATTAACATTATTGTGACCTTGATACTCTGTTTAAGGGATGTTTAAAGACTACTCATATTAAAAAAGGTATCCTAATAATGTATTTTTATTCTAATACCAAGAAAAACAAAAAACTTTCTGGTATCTCTAATATTATTAATGTAATAATCCCAAAGAATTCTGAAGACACATGAGATTTTTTGAAGATACAAGCCTTGATTCCCTCTTTAACGGATGCTTCAAAACCTTTTTTCTTTTATGGACGAAGGTGGCAGACGAGCATACAGTCCACCTGATGGTAAGTGGATACTGTAGTCCAAAATGACAAACGTTAGCACGCCCCCGGATGCGCTGCCTACCTTTGGATATAGGAATGGATTTGGAGAAAGGGTTGGGGAAATGGGGAGGGATGGGAATGGGCTCTGGCACATCTCACTCACTACGGAAACACGTACGTACATTAGGGAAATAAGATAAAGTGGGAAATGCTGTACATTTCAAGGTAGTCTTCTGAAAGAGAGGGGTAACGTGGCCAGTCGAGTGCGCCCAGCGGCTTAGATTGCCGCGTGCACTCTCCCCCTCATAAATGGCTACTATGGCTACTTGGTCTCCACTGGATCTGGAATCTCAGAGGAGCTAAGATGTTTGACCCAATCTGTAAGTATATAGCACTGTAGTTAGAATGTTATGTTACCTGGTATGTCTTCTCGTTCCTCACGCTTGCTATTCCGTTTGGGCGGAGGCTGCGGCTGCGCGGGCTCAGCGGCAGGTCTAATCAGTTAACAAATCAGGTTATTTATGCTTCACCCACACATTAGGACCAACTGGTATTTAAAACCGCCTCTACCAAGAATAATGTCGACAATAGACCCAATACAACTAGATCTGATTCTGAACGAAATTGTAACCAACTGGTATTTACCACTTAAAACACGAAAAGTATTAAATTTTCGAAGAAATAAAAAGTATCTTCCGGATGTGACACAAGTACCAGTTACTGAGTAAAAAAATCTTTAAGAACACTAAATTCACGAAAAACGACATGTAGCGTTCCCACAACTATGAGTTTCCTACTCCTATAAATACAAAAAATAAAGACGCATTTTAAAGATTTTAAGTCTTAAAGACCTGAAAGTCTTTTTTTCACCTAACAACTTGAATTACGAATCCAGGTTTAAAGAGGGGTCAAGGTTTTTATAAGAGCTCTACTCCTTTGAAATTTATTCCATCAGGTGACCTTTAAAATAGGACTAAAGTCACTTAGGCCTAAGAAATTCGAGTTTTTTGCAAGACTAGTTGGGAAACGCGTCTTCTACCTTTCCTACTTGCCAAATAAAAAAAAAGTGTATTTTTTAATGTTTAGTTTAGAATAGAAATTTAATAAAAAAAATAAAACGCAAGTAAAAAATACATATAAAGTCTATAACCAAAAAGATTATTCTTCACTTGTCAAAAAGATTAATTATGAATTTCTTTCATGACAATTAACAATTTTTGTTCTACTAATTTTTAATTGGGCATCTTTTTTAAAAAAAAAATACTTACTATCACCGCGTAGGTACATTCCGTCAATTTAAACAAATGTAAGTAATAGGGGTTAAAGTATGAAATTGCCGTTTTATAGTAATAGCTAATTTGAATTGACATAAAACCTTCATGGTGTGAGATTTTCGAGTGAAACTTTTTTCACATGATACCTATGAGGTTCTTGTTTTAAAAAATGTGCAACATTCGATTTTCGACTATTAATTGCTTTTTTATTCAACTTAGACGGGAAAGATGGATACTTCGAAAATCCGAGTAATCTTTGAATACGAGTTCCGACGCCGAACTAACGCGGCAGAAACGGCTCGCAATATTAATGCTGCGTTTGGAGAGGAGACTGCTAATGAACGAACCGTGCGTTTTTTGTTTAAACGCTTTCGTAATGGAAACTTCGACTTGAAGAACGAACCACGTGGGAGACCGCCCACACAGGTGAATAACGCTGAATTGAAGGAGATGGTGGAAACCGATCCGAGTCAAACTACCCAGGAATTAGCGGCATGGTTTAACGTTACCTTACCTACAATGACTAAAGGTTGACAATATTGACTCATTTGCATCAAATCAATAAGATAAAAAAAATATGAAAAATGGGTGCCTCATGATTTGACTGATCTGCAGAAAGAAACGCGTGTTGAAACTTGCGTTGCTTTGTTGAATCGGTACAGAAATGAAGGAATATTGGATCGAATTGTGACATGTGACGAAAAGTATCCACTTTTCGTCACGTCACAATCTTTACGATAACCGAAAGCGAAAATTGCAATGGCTGACCCCAGGTCAAACGCCGCAACAGTGCCCTAAGGCAAAGCTTACCAATAAAAAGGTAATGGTAACTGTTTGGTGGTCTATTCATGGTGTTATTCACTATAGCTTTCTCAGGTCTGGTCAAGCAATAACAGCAGATGTTTACTGTGCCGAACTTCGAACAATGATGGCGAAACTAGCAGTGAAACAGCCCCGACTCGTGAATCGATCTTCACCATTATTGCTCCATGATAACGCAAGACCTCACACTGCACGAGAAACCGTTGTAACTTTACAGGAGCTGCAGTTAGAAACCATACGTCATCCTCCGTACTCGCCAGACCTTGCTCCAACGGACTACCATTTTTTTCGTGATTTGGACAATTTTCTACGTGGTAAAAAATTTTCTTCCCAAGAGGCAGTACAAAATGCTTTCACACAGTTTGTCGAATCTACATCCCCAGAGTTCTATCGCAAAGGCATAAATGAACTTCCGATTAGATGGCAACAATGTATAGATAGATAATGAGGGTAAATATTTGGATTAAATAAATATGTTACATTTTAGAAAAAAACGAGTTTTAATTTTTCAGTACAAATCGGCAATTTCATACTTTAACCCCTAATATCTAATAGTAAGGGCTCGATTAGCAGGTGTTTATGAATGGTGCACGGCTTTTTTTTTTCTAAATAAATTAAATACTAACTACTAAATAAACATCAAATTATCCTGTTTCATTGACCTTAACGTGTGGACGAAAAACCCAACATAGTTAATAGCACAAACACAGTTTACAGTACTAACTGCACTAACCTGCCCTCCTGTATTTGCTGGAAGTTCCTTCTTAGCGTGTCCCCACCCTGGTGTGCTGCTGCATTATGTACGATGGAAGACGGTTCTCCCGCAACTGCATTTTCATCCTCCTCTCCTTCTGATCCGGAATACTTGTAGTCCTCTCGCACTGAGTTGTCCTGCTTTCTCTTCTTACACCTGTCTATGTGGTCTTTTAACTGTATCCTCACTTGCCTTTCTGTTGGCTGATCCCTGAAAAATGTGATGAGTTTTGAATTTTGTGATTAATGAAATGGGGCTGAATGAAAAGAGTCAAAAAGGAAAGAAGTAAAGTCGTTTTTTTATTCGAGTCAGGGATATGACATGTAGAGCTATCAAACAGAGTGAAATTTGTACAGAGACGACACTTTATTGACAGTTCTACGTGTCATATCCTTGACTCAAATAAAAAATCTGACTATAGTTCTGTTACTTGGTTAGTTGAATTGTTGAGATAGTTTCTATAATTGTCATTTAAAAACTTCATTTTACATAAATAGTTGAACATGTTTCCTAGTCACAATAAAAATAATCAAAGTATGTACTGTAATTTATGAAAGTACTGATACTGCTGCAGGTAGAATTCATCTAAGGGTCTTTTATTGATATTCATAGAATTTTTATTAATTTTTACAGTAAACAAGAACTCACTTAAAATGAAGTAGTGTAAAACAGTTTAAAATAGAAATACTGTAAAACTTACCTTATGAAAGGATGCTTTAGGAGTTGTTCAGTGTAAGGCCTCTGGTGATAATCCTTTACAAGTACAGTCTCAATAAAACTGTGGAATTTTTTGGCCCACTTCTTTGACTTTAAACGAGGTGGAGGATTTCTGAAATGTTTACAACCATTCAGCAGTAATTCTCGACAAATATGATAAAAACATATCAATTGGGTGGCTATAACGTGTCATCTTAATTGGATACAATACCTAGGAATGAGGAAAAGAGCTCTCATAGGGTGGAGATCACACAAAGGTGGTTGACTTTCAGCCATTTCGAGAGCAGTTATGCCAAGTGACCAGAGGTCGGACCTATTGTCGTATGTCGCATCTGGGTTCTCATCACAGGCAATCACCTCTGGCGCCATCCAATATGGTGTACCAATGAAAGTGTTTCTCCTACCGATTGTCCTGTCCAGTTGTGCAGACACACCAAAATCCACTGGCAACATTAAATCTAACATTAGTCTCACTGAACATCCATAAACACATCAAATAAATATAAACAAGATAGATATATTACCAAGTTTGACCTCAGCGTTGTCTGTGAGTAAGACATTTTGACCTTTAATATCTCTGTGGATTACTTTATTGGAGTGCAAGTAACTGAGGCCTCTCAGAATTTCTCTGCAAATGTATGAAATCCATTCCTCCTTTAGAGACTGCCCTTTGGTTGACTTTACTAAATCAGTCACTGAACCTGAAATAATGATAGCAAATGAAAGTATAATTTTAATATAAATTCCATTATAATGTTTCATTTCTTACTTCCAGAGACATGTGTGACTGATATAACAAGGGCAATAAAATTTGGGCAATCTATTAAAGGCAACAATAGCATTACTATTATATTAATAGTAATAAAATGAGTGCAAGAATTATGAAACAAAAAAAAACTAATGATTCTTCCATAGTTTTGTTTGTGCCATGACCAAAGGGAGTAATTGAGAAAGGAATTTTATAATAAAAAATTAAAACCAAAAGTAAACAACCTGTGTAGGAAACAAGTAAGGTATTCACTGAGGTCTGGATGAATAGATAATTCTCAATCTTAGAATTAGTCAGATTCACGTTTAAGTTATGCTGTCTGCATAATTTCTAACCACCCAGTCTTAAGCTAAGAACAATCTAAAAATGTCTATTCATCTCACCCTCAGTTTCTCAAGTACATTTTTCTTGAATTTTGACATTTCAAAACATTTATTTTAATAACATGTTATTTTCCTTTAAACATTTCAAAAATGTAGCACTGCACTGCAGGAACTATGTTTGCATAGAAAAATTAAAAATATATTAAGGTGCCTTACCAGCACCACAGTATTCCATAACCAGCCAGAGCTGATCATCCTTCCCGGGTGGGCTTTTCTTGATAAATGCACCATAGTAAGTGGCTATATTGCGATGGTTGGAGTACTTTTTGAGCACATTGATCTCCAGTTTAATTTCTTCCTCTTCATCTTCTGTCACATCCATAACCTTGATGGCTGCCAGCTGTCCCGTCTTTGTATGACGGCCCTACGATTAAATATTTATAATTATTATTAATTAATTACGATTAATTATATTGCACATAAAATAACGCTTACAGCTTATTTAAAAAAAAACATAGGTAGTGATAAAATCATGAAATTAGTTTATTTTTTCTAGTGATAAAATATGCTATATATTTTTTTGTATGGCAATATGTTAAATATTATAATATGTATCACATGGAGAATAAGTCTAATCAATGAGGCTGAATAGTTTTGAGTTTCTCAAACTTTTCATTAAAATGCTTATTAGAAACCATCTAAAGTTGCTTGTACATGGTGTATGTCAAGCACCCTTTTGCATGTAGTCACAAGCAAGTTACTTGAACATGCAACCCACAAGGTCAGATAATCAGCTAATGTACCCAAACCCATTTGATTCTACTCAATATTATTAGCATATTAAAGTACAAATATAATTTGACTTGTTAGATTGACCTTCAGGTGTATAGGTTGATTTGCTGCTGCCTGTATGTATTTCACAAGCTCCAATTACAACTATACATCTGACATGCATGATGCATGTTTCTCAGTTTGTTCAGGAGTTACATGCTCCTGCTACATGCAAATATATTACATGCTCCAATTACAACTATACATCTGACATGCACAATGCATGTTTCTCACTTTGTTCAGGAGTTACATGCTCCTGCTACATGCAAGCATCTCCATACAAGTGTCTTTAGTACTATGAGATGATATCCAAAATGCAAGTTTAACTATAAGAGTGTTCTAGCATAATTGGAAACAAAGTATTCTTGCACTGAGCTAATTGTTGCAAGCTATGAAGATGGGATTTCAATACATCAATCATTGTTGATTAATACCACTGTTAAATTAAAGTTTTTTTAAATAGTGATGAAAATGATATCTTTTGATTACTGAAATCCTATTTATGAAATTTATTTCATGACTATGTTATTCATGAACAGGATTTGAGAATTTAAGATGTTAATTGTAACTGTTTAATAAAGTTTCATGACTTATAAGATTTTCGTTTACATATTTTATTTTCATTTGATGTCTCGGTCAAGTCACACTGACCATGGTCACAAGCTGATTGATTGCTTTTAAAAATAATTTACAAATCTGTATACAAAAATTATAAAAGTATTACTTAATTTTATTATAAAATATATTTTTCTTACATTTTTTTAATTATAGCTATCAAAATTATATCAATTACCTATAGAGGAGAATGTTGTAAAAAAAAAAGTAGAAAGTATTCTTTGGGAATATATAACTATAGATAGGACTAGTTAATGATTTTAGTTTTGGCCTCATAGTATTAGGATTAAAAATTCTTATTAGGTACAAACAACAAACCAACTTTTACATTTATAATATTAGTAAAGATTTTTACTTAGTTTACTACTTTGGTTACTTGGTATTCTTAAAAATGTAATTGCCTTAACATATCATCAGATCCAGTAAACATTTATAATGAAAACAATTAATGTAACAGCTGATAGTATAGTCTGTTTAATGTAACAGCTGATAATATTAACCATTTCTAATGAGCAGTACTTAATTACCCTTTAATAAAAGCAATAAAAACACTAGTGTAATTTAAATTCATTGACTTTAATAATAGGGTATCCAGCTGTAACAGGTGTAGTATGGTTGGCAATACTATTAGCAATTACAATAAAAAAAAAAACAATTTTGTGAAAAAATATGTGATAAAGGAACCCAACTTCAGTTGAGTTTGAAAATTTAAAATATTAAAATTTGATTGTTTCAAGTTTCTGTTTGAATAGAAACATGTTCTAACATTTGATTTTTAAGTTAAAGCAATATTGTTTTTAATTTCAACATCTGGGAAAATAGAACCTATGGTTCACATATGTTGGAAATTTTACATGAAAATAAAATGTATATATTTTTAAGTTATGTACTTTTGTAACTATTACAAGCCTGAAACATTAGTTACCAACTACAGTTATCAATTTTTATATGACCAATTTACATGTTGTACCATACCTATCTATACAGGACATGAGTCAATTTATTCTGGACAGCAGAAGCACTAGTGATAAAATTATTTTATAGTACAACAAACAAAGTATTTAGACATCAACCTTGCAATAATTATAATAATATTATAAGAGTTAAAATATATGGATGTAAGTTTCTAGAAAACTATAACTACACGTACCTTATACACTTGGCCGTAGGTGCCATTGCCCACTACTTCTATAAGTTCAAATATACCGGCCGGGTCCTAGAATAAAGCAAACAAAGTAAATCCGAGCAAAAAGAGTAATATCACTCCTTTTTAATGAACATTCACTATGATTCACGCCCTGTGAGATCATTGCCCTATTTTAATTACTTGTTTTTTCTGAACATATAGAAGATATAGTCTCCTGGGTATCTATAATAACTTAGTCCTATTAATGGTTTATTTCAAAAGTTTACCTTTAGTGCACTGAGGTCAATGTCGTCTAATGAACAATTTACAGACGGAGCCAGTTGATGCGCCATTTTGAGTATATTGTCACACACGAAGACAAAGCACAAAAACTCACATCAATGTAAAAATGTATAAAACACTTAGCCTATGACATTGGCAAAAAGATTATTAAAATGTTAATATCAGAAGATTAAAATAATTTATAAAGCACATTGTTTACAATTCAAAAATTAAATAAACCACAGACAGATACAGTAATGGTCTGTAGCAGACACAACCGGTAGGGATGCCACTTGTAAAACGACGTTTTCTGCTAAAACAAAAAAAAAATATTTCGAAACTGAAAAATGCAAAATAAAATAAAAATATCTCATTTTATTTCGACTTCTTGATTCCCTTTTATTTCTATTAATTGACAAACTACTTTGCTCATAACGATCAATGTGTCGTAGTCACTTGCTGTAATTTAGCATTTCATGAAAAGTCTAGGTAAAAACACCGGCCATAGAATGAAATAGCTAGTTATGAATCGATATTACCCACTAAGACCGAGATAAATAGACTTTACTAGAAGTAAGATTAAATTAGACGTAAGATTTTAAACTTTTGTTTTCGTGATTGAACATAACGATTAATTATTTATTTATTATAGCCGATATTTCGATCCAATTATTTGAACCGTGGTTGCGACGAGACTACGGAGGTAGATGAACGTGTTGTTGCTATTGACAGACAGACAGCGGCTAGACAAATAACGATCACGGTTCATTAACTAGATCGAAATATCGGCCATAACGTAGATGAAGTGATTCGAAACTAATTTCAATTCAGACTAAATAAAGTACTTTCTAAAACATAACTTGGTCTAAGACCGTTTATTTATCCCCTTTAGGACCATAACATCGACTTCTTAAAATATAGAATTCCTAAAATATCGATTCCCAAAATGTTAAATTTTCAGAATGTTGAATTTTAATATCGCAAAATGTTGAATTCCTATAACGTGCATTTTCAAAATGTGCTGTTAAATTCGTTTTTAGAAATTTCCAAAAACATTGCGTATGTCTAAGAAAAAATACTGCAAGAAAAAACATTTTGTTACAGAACGTCAAAAAATTCAAAAAATGTCAGGCTTAAAAAGTCCTGTTCGCAAAACGCCCTTTTCGCAAAACATCTCATTCGTAAAACATCATATTCGCAAAACATCCATTTCGTATAATGTGCCGTTCGCAAAAGATGTTAGAAATTACGTATTTATACATTTACGCATAATTATATGAACCAGGAAAACGAATTATATTATGAAACTACAACACATCTTTCGTGAACTTTCGTCTTTTTAAATGTGACATTTTGCGAATGAGACTTTCTGCGACAAAAAGAGATAAAAGAATGACACTTATCAGAAAAAATGCGAAAAAAAAATTTTATACATTTCGGGCGATGCTACATGTGAATAAAAATTTTTGAAAATCTTTTCGAACAAGTCCTAAATGTGTTTATGTATGTACGTGTGATTGCGTGCGCGCGTGCAGGCGTGTGTGTCTGACTGTGTCAAAATTAAAACAGAGTTTAATCATTATTATAAGATTATCATTATGCCAACAACAGAAACTGCATTTAGCTGAAATGGAAAGAAGATTCAACTAAAATTAATCCCAACAAAAACATAACTCCTCTCTGTTATTCTAAGGTTGACTGGAGGTACTAAGAGTAGGTATATGTAAAGTACATTTTTTTCTTAACATTTTGACGGAGACTGTGACCGGGCCAGGACGCAATAAGCGAAAATTTCCATTTTCAGATTTTCCCAATCTCTATCAGCATGCCTAGCACCATTGGAAGTACCTACTTTAAATTTTTTAATGATCAGTGAGTGAATGAGTGACAAAATTGTGGCTTTTCCTGTTCATATATCCTCAAAATTGAAAGTCGTCGAAACTTGTAATTTGCCTGTTTCGTTTAGCTCCTAAACTTCTCATCTGGATATTATTTTGAGCAATCTATGTTTCTCCAGTGTATTAAGATGGGAGAAAAGTGTACTGAGTTGCATCGAGGAAAGAGTACAGTGTTCGGTAGTGCGGTGAGTTTTGGCATGGCACTATCGTGCCCCCTGACTACTATTACTAAAAACCTAGTTTTAATTAAACAATTTTAATCTTTTCGAGGAAGTTCATAGGTGATATTTCCTGTTTGTTAATTTTTCTTAATAATTTTGAGTATTTTTTGTATCAAATACTATATCTGGTCGTCTTCTATTTTTCTTAAAAGGGGATTTTTGCAGATATATGCCGATGGAAGCAAAACAAAAATATAGCATAATCTTGAATTAATTTCAATATTCTTTTATGTTTTCTCTGATTTATTGGGTAGGAATGCATATATCACTGGATATATATTTATGGTTTTTACATCCGAATAGAAGTCAAGATGTATGATGTACAGTTGATAAAAAGGTTTCGGAGATGATCTAAATGTACCATCACCAGCGTAGTAGTTTTTGATGATGATTATTTTTTGTGATGTCGGAGAGCAAAGTATAGATAATAATTTTTTCATGGTGTCCATCTTCAACCACTATTTTTCTAAATATCTATCTCTTAACATTATCTATTATTTCAAAAATAGGTGTCTCCGAATCGAGAAATATTTTTCGTGCTCTATACAAATAGGTACATTTTTAATGGTATGTTATCTGAAGCTACATTATTACGTTCTATAAATTTGTCCACCATGTCATCAAATATTTGTTCTATTGCATTTAAATTAGTACAAACCTCTTCTTGTAGGTCATTCAACAGTTGTGTAATTTTAATTTTATCCTCATCAACTGTGTTAACTAAACATAAATTAGTTTCTCGTTTGATTTCAGTTTTGTCCGCATTCAAAGTCACGCTTGTTAAACTTAGGTACATCACGTTGTGTGCATTTCCATCGAGTAGTGCCATTGCGATTTTCTTTCCCATCCTTACTGAGAGTATATTTGCCTATAATTATTATAATGCCCTTCTTGATTTGATTTTTTGAAAATTCTATAGTCCGAAAGGGGGTCGTATTAATTTAAAAAATACCTACTCATTTATATTATAATAATGATTAATGTTCCACAATTAATGATTAATATTCGACATCAATATCGATTGACAATAGGGATGATGACAGTATTAAAGAATTAAAGAATAAATGATTTTAGAGAAAAAAATATGTTGAAAAAATTCTAATAAATTAACCAGTTTTAATGTAAACATTGAGATTAATAATATTTTCAATAAAATAAAAGTACAAAATACTGCATTCGGCCATGTTAACTAAAACGCCAATCAGAGCGAATGACGTCACGCCTCAGTAAACATCACCGTGTCGCTTGAACTTCGATTGATTTACCTACCTACGTTTACCTAGGTGGAACGTCACAAGCGACGCAATGACACCTGCGAGTGTTTTCGCGCATAATTCAAAGTAGATAGAAAAAAAATGCATAATTTGCGTTAAAACTTATTTTATTGCTGAAATAATGTTATTTTCGGAAACAGTAGACGTGAATCTACATTATAGAAGCGGATTTCAAAATCCGTCATCATGCCTATTCAAATGACTATTGACGGATATCATCATGAAGGGATTGTTATTTGAATAGCTTTACAATTATTTTATAAGTGGCCAGTATACAAAAAAGATGTAATATTTCAAAAGGTTAATATTGATGTCTATTTAAATAAAATATAAACTGATTGACCGAAATCCGGGAAATCAACATAAATCAATATTTAACAGTTTGGGAATTCAATGTTTTAGGAATTCAACAATTCGGGAATTATGAAGTGTATGATTTTTCATGAAATGCTAAATTACAACAAGTGGATACGACATAATTATTCAAGAGCCCGGTTATCATAAGAAGAATGTTGATACTATAAAGGTCTTACCACAATATCAAAAATATATGTAGGACTATTGAGTTCTCAAATGATGATACAATAATGACTATAGGTATGTCTATAAACAGGTATTCCCATACGCACTACACTGAATGTAGATATAAATGCTTTCAGTTGAGTTCAAGTCTTTATCATTAATACATTTATATGCATCTTCATATGTAGAAATTGACAAAGCAATGCGATATCCACCAATACGTTTCACATTTCCGTTGACAATATTAATAGAACGGTTTTTTAAGAAGTGGCCAAATGTTAGGTACAGGTGGAGAACGGTACCACCATTTGCAATGTTTGAATTTTTTTAACGTGTACCACATATGGAGACAGATCAGTTTGTAAATTTAAGAATCGGCCAACTGAAGATGAAGGATATGTTACTTATATCACTTACCATCAGGTGAACTATAGGTATGCTCGTCTGCCGCCTATTTCTCCAAAAAAAAGAAAGATGTATTATTAAATGTATTATTTTAGTATCACTATTACTAGGAGATGTATTATTAACTGTACGTGATGCCTTAATTATTCCAAGTAATTATTATCAGAACATATTTGCTCTAAATAATTTCCAACAATCACAACATCGAATGCTCACCAAGTGGACACCGTTTTCTTTTCTTCACATATGGCAATGGTGTAATTAGCACACTATGCCCGTGTCTAATGCCCTTTCGTAATTTAAAATAAAAAGAGGAATCCTGTCAATGTCCAGTCCCATCGAAGTGTTTAGGTACAGAATCGCTCAGTAAAGCGATAGTAGGTTTACTGAAGAGTACTGAAGACAGAAGAGGACTCCTTGGAAGCACACGAAAAACGCAGTCCTACGCTTTTGTTTGATTATCACAAACACCACGCATGAAAAACACTTTGAACTTTAATAACCTACCACTATAAAACCACAAAACACCTAATAGACAATTGTCACAATTATCTAACAAAAACTCAACTCCGTTTGTCGAGTTCCCGCCAAAAAGTCAAGTGGACACCTTAACATCACAAAACCTGCGACACTATGAAGTTCAAAATGGCGATGGGACATAATATGTATGTATATATGTTTTTAACAATGATTTTTTTAAGAAATAAAGGTCAGGTTTATACTAGATACAATTGCCAGTGATAAGTTATGCCCAGAACAAAGAAGACAGAGTGATATTAAATACAATGGCTCATGAATGAATTTCGTATGCTGAAGCTTCAAAACTTTACCGACCGGTCACCACTCACCAAGGTCACTAGTCACCAATCATAACCTTTGCTCCTAATCATAATGTTGGAAAATTAATTAATTCATCCATAACTCGTTCCGAAAATGTATTTTTGAGTCCCCGTTCTTCTGCTAAATTAAACAGTATTTGATCGTTAAGCACATCTAATTATGGAACAGATGTAAATATGACAATCCCTGCGCCAAATGGTTGCCAAATGCCAAAAACAAATCAATTCTACTGTATCGTACCGCGTCGCCCCTTCTATTGAAATTTTAATTAAATAGCAAATAATAATGGGCAAGGTAATCCAATGGAACTGCCGAAGCGTCATTTAAAAAGTGAACTCATAGGTATTTTACAATCCGTTTATCGTTGCGCTTTCGGAAATTTGGCTTAGACCAGGTTCAAATTTTAAAAAATCTCTTATTTTTTTTATAATTTATTTGGACACTGGCGTAACTATTGATCCACACACCAAATAATAACCGAATTGTTTTTATTACGTCATTGTCCAGTCCTGTCGAAGTAAAAGTCGCTCGATAAAGTGTTATTAGGTTTACTGAGAACAGAATTAGATTCTTTGGAAGAACACGAAAAAATGCAGGCTCACACTTTATTTAATTATCACAAACGTTATGCACTACTTATCACTAGCTAGGCACTTTGATGTTTAATAAACTGTCACTATTAAGGCTCACGCACATTAAGGCGGGCCGCATCGCAGCGCATAACATTGCAAAAATCCTATTTTCATACATGTTGCTTATACCATTGCACATTTTAGGAGGGCCGCGTCGTGCCGCAGCGCAACGCACTGACAGATCGCTTGCCAGCCGTATTTATGCGGCGTTGTTATGAACTGCCATGCGGTCTACCAGCCACCTCAATGTGCGTTGAACGGGCGCAGTTAACGCATGTAAATTGAGAGTGCGACTACGTGAAGAACTGAATGCCAACAGCTAACTGACTTAAATTATTGCGTTGAACTAAGCTGCGGCCCGCCGCGCCAGTAATGTGCGTTGTTGCCGTTTTGCAGTGTAGCGCAACTCTACTGTAATGTGCCACAGCCTTTAGAGCACAAATTTCACAATACACAATTTTTACCACAATCAAACAAAAACTCAACTTTACTTCTCAGGTTCCCCCCAAAGTTCTCTCTTGATTTTTTTCCTTCACATATAGCAAAGGTGCAATTAGCACATTCTGCCAATGTCAAGTTTTTTTTTTTTCGTAATAAAAAATTTCAAAGTCTAAAACGTATCCTTTTTAGTAGGAGTTGCTCAGTAAAATGATAGTAGGTTTACTGAGGACAGAAGACGACTCATACTCCAGAAGAGGAGAAGGTGTGCTTCCAACACAAAAAACGCAGTCCCACGTTTTTATTATTACCAGTATCACTAACACCACGCATGAAAAACCCTTTGAAGTTTATAAAACTATCACTATTAAACCACTATTAAGCCTATGGTTCGGTTATTATAGGAACAGCTCTAACAGCTTACATAAATCTTTAACATGTAGTGAAAATCATTTTACAACTCGATAGGATAGTTCATTAGGAATATATTTTTTCTATTTTATTGTGTTAGGGGAACGGAGGGTAGTACCGTACACCTAACTTTAAGCGTCATTTTGTTCGAATCTGTTGTGTAAAAAGCCAAGTATTATATACTAAGTCACCCTAAATTAGTTACATTTTATGAGCCCAGCAGATTGAGAACCAGAGTTACCATAGAACCGTCAAAATTAAGTCTTTTTTTAAAAATAGGAAATAAGGAATTACTCGACACTTGCGTGTAATTCCGTACGTGATTCGTCTAATTTCGTACAGTCTCTTAAGCCTCCAACAAGCACGATTAGAAGTATTTTTATGCAATTTAAAAGAATAATTTTTAATCAATTAAACATTTATTAAAGTTATATAATTAAATTATTGGCAAAATCCACACAAATAATTGTCCGCGGATTCCTCACCACTGCACAAAGCGTGTGCCCACTTTCCGCATGACACACATCTGTACCATAATTCATTATTTTTGCCAAATTCACCACATATTATGCACAATTCATCAATTCCTGATTGTCCTTCATCATAAAATCGTCCATCGTTATCATGATCATCAACACATAATATGTTTTCATCAACTTCAGAAGATGAAGTTGAATAATTCTTTCTTTTCTTGGTTTGTTTTTTAATTCTCTCTTCAATTGGATTTTTAGAGTCTCTTATTGCTTTCTTGCGTTCCTTTAATTGTTTCTTTATGTTATTTTCTTGGAGTGGAAGTGAGAATTATTGAATGCTGTTTACTTCTCTTGTCTTGCCCTTTGCTCTTTTGTTGTTTTTTGTTTTTATTCGGCATTGGACATATATTACAGAGTCCTTTTTGAGCAAGAATCTTTTCAGGCCTATGAACGCTATTTATTCCAGTTTCATCCACATTGAAGATTCGATGTGGAGGAAACTTGTGTTTCATCATGCACGCTCTCAAGTTGTCAAAATATAAATTAATTTCCTGGGAATTGAAAGCAAGGATCCTATTAACACTTGTTGCTTCTGGTCGTCTTATAGATATTTCGGGATTTCTTTTGAGAAAACCGTATAGCCATTCTTTTCCAGCTTCTTTTGAAGTTTTATTAAAAGGATTTTTTATTTGATTTTGTTCTGCATATTCGTATACAAACGTCTTCAATGAATGTGGTGTCAGTCCGTAAAACTTCCTAGAAAGACACAGAATATGCTCTTTTATTTAATTTTTTGCTGTGTTGTAAATACTGGTTTTCTTCCCATTCTCTTGAAACATACTGTACGACAGTTGCGTGATTGCTTCACATAATCAGAGTGTCATCACAGGAATGTTGTATAAAGTAGCCGTTTGCCGCAATTTAGCCCCACTTTGTACAGCCTTCACAGCGATTTTCATTTTACGTGGCGACCAAGTACATTTCTGTCTTGGTGCCATCTGAAACATACAAAAAAATCAAAATTAATTCATTGCCACACAAAAATTTGATTATAGAAGACATAACGGAACGAAACGAAGAAATTTTTTTAATGCACGTGTGACAAATTATAGCGGGTAATACCGTACAGTGTACGGGATAACCCGAAACAGAATTTTGAACTTCAACGACAAAATAGTTACAGAAAAATATGCAACACAGTTATACACCGGCTGCGATCTTCTGCTAAATGTGCTTAAAAAATGAAATACAACACAGTCACTGCAGAATTGTGTAAAAATATGTACTTACGGCTTATTTTCTGATGTTAAAAATGTGTAACATCGAGCGCGAAATCACTTTTCATCCAAACACATCGCTGTCACTGCGCGGACTGACGCAAGAACTTGCGAGGATGCGATTCTACACGAAACCCACGAGTGTGACCACGACAAACGTATTTATCTTGCTTCCTTCCTACTAAACATTGCTGTACGGAATTGACCGCTGTACGGTACTACCCTCCGTTCCCCTATGTCATGACTTAAGAAAGAAACGGTATTTACAGTGAATTAAATATAGAACTGTCAGCCCTCTTCCTACGAAAAATGGATCATAATACACATTTTTTACAATAATCAAACAAATATTCAACTAAACTTCTCGAGTACCCCGCCAAGAAGTCCGTCCTCTCTTGTAATTTTTTTTCATATGTGGCAATGGTGTAATTGGCACGATTTTCGTGGTAATAAAAAATTTCAAAGTTTAAAACGTATCATTTCCAGTCCCGTCGAAGTAAGTCAGTCCAGTCCCGTCAAAGTAAGTCAGGACTAGTTAGGAGTCGCTCAGTAAAGCGATAGTAGATTTACTGAAGACAGACGAGGACTCTTTGAAAGCACCCTAAAAACGGCAGTCCCACGCTTGTATTTGATTATCACAAACACCACGCACAAAAAACACTTTTAGATTTAATAAATTAGGTATCACCATTAAACCACAAAACGCCTAATATACAATTTTTACAATAATCAAACAAAAGCTCATCTTTTTCGGTTTGATGACAGTGTCAGTCGTTAACTCAAGCGCGACGACTATTTTGCCAATGTCACATATATTTAAATGATTTTCAAGTAAATATGGCGTCGGTCAGTAAAACGATAATAGGTTTACTGAGGCCAGTTGAATTCCTTGGAAGAACACGAAAGACACGCAGTCTAATGCTTTTATTTGATTATCGCAAACGTTACACACAAACATGGCATTTTGATCTTTAACAAACTATCACTATTAAACCTCAAAGTCCACAATACATAATTTTTATAGCAATCAAACAAAAACTCAACGGCCCCTTTCGAGCTCCCGCCAAAGAATCAAATGTTCATACAAAATGTTTCATAAATGCAACATTCTCTATTTACTAAAGAAATTAAAATTAAGTGAAATCAATACTGCCGTCATCCAGATAATTTGATAGATATGAATCTTGGGAAGCGTTGAAGGCTGAACTTGAAGCTGGAAGAGCTTGTGTTTGGATTAACAGATTGTTTTTATAGAAAAAGGCGGTAGACGAGCATACAGTTCACCTGATGGTAAGTGGATACTGTCGTCGATAGACATCTGCGAAATCAGTTCAGAATGACAAACGTTGGCCCGCCCCCAGATGCGGCGCTGCCTACCTTTGCAGATTAAGGAATGGGATGGGAAAATAGGCAGGGATAGGATGGGATGGGAATTAGCTCTGCCATAACTCACTCACTACCGAAAAACGTACGTAATATACATCGGGGAAATACGATAAAGTAGGAAATGCAGTACATTTCAAGGTAGTCTTCTGTGAGAGAAGGGTAACGTGGGCACTCTCCCCCTACAACGTTCTATTATCTCCGTAGTTCCTAGTACAATGGCCTGTATGGTACGGCGAAGGATCTTGATATTCTGATGTTGTGTGTCGTTGTTGCTATTTTTTATTTCCTTCATTAGCTTAATAACGCCGAGTTGAAACTTTATTGTTTGATCATCATCGAATTTGTCTAGTGTCGGAACCAAACCGTTAACAAATTAAAGATGTCTATTGTTGGTCCAAGTTGAGACAGGAAGGAATGCATAAATTATATCATTTTAGCATCTACAGGAGATAACTTCAAAGTCGATTGTCTTTTAGGTAGGGGTTTATTAGGTTCGAATTGTTATTTTCGTGATTCAACAACTTTTGCTTCCGTTATTTTGTATCAAAACACTAGACTAGTTACGGGTTAACTCGGCTCTTCATCGGCATCATCTTCAACAATAAGTGGTATGCTTGACACTATGGGATGTTTTACATGAAGAATTTTTACCAATACCAACATTAACACGATGGGAAGAAATCGCAACGGGCTTTGAACAAAAGGCGGATTTTCCAAATAGTATAGGCGTTATTGATGAAAAGCATATACGGACTGAGAATCCTGAACACAGCGGATTTTTATATGTTAATTACAAGGATTACTATTCTATTGTGTTAATTGCAATTGTAGATTCAAATTATAGATTTGTGTACTTAGACATAGGGTCTTATAGAGAAAATTACGACTCTTCCGTTTTCAAAAACTTTGACTTTTGAAGAAACTAAATGGCCGTTCATTGTTGGTACCTGACCCTAAACCGCCTACAGAGTCTGGAAATAGTATGCCCTTTGTACTAGTAGGAGACGAAGCCTTTGCCCTGCCTACCTGTTACGTCCCTTTTGAGGTTCCCACTTGGATAATCGTAAAAAAATATACAATTACCGCTTGAGCCGAGCGAGAAGAAATGTCGAGTGCGCGTTTGGAATCATGTCAGCTATGTCGAGAATTCTGCGAGGAGCAATTGACACTTCAATTTCCACAACAATCGAAATTGTAAAAGCCTGCGTTGTACTACACAACTTTGTCCGCGAACATGACGGTTGTCATTTTGATGATAGTAATAGAAGGTCAGAAATGATCGATTTGCGAAACGAGACAAATCCACGTGGAGGAGTACAAGCCAACAATATTCGCTCAACATTTGCTGATTATTTTGTATCTCCTGGAGGTTCTGTACTTTGGCAAAATGAATACATTTGATTGGGCAAAGAAAGCTTTTTCCTTTTTTTTATTATTTTATTTTAATCCAAATAACAACATATACCTTAATAACCATTACAAATTGTAACTGCCAAACTGCAGAACAGTTTGTCGGCCCTCATTACATACTATGTTATAACATCTTATAATAACTATGACTAATATATATTGCTGGTAGTCTCCTCACCAATATATCTGGTGGGAACACCCTCATCAATCTACAGCTTATCTAACCTATTAAAAATATGTTTTTTAATATAACTTTTGTAACTTTGCATAGAACAGTGTGGAAATCTTACCTCCTTAGGAAATTCATTCAAAACTTGGGGTACTCGCTATTTTCTGGTTCTTTTTCCAAAATAATTGCCCAATTTTTGAACGACCAGGGTCATATATTCTCTTTGTCTTGTCGCGTGCGAGTGAGAGACTACTTCTACTTCTTTAAACTCCTAGCTACCGAACTCCTCCATAGCGAACGGATATTTTTTTATAATTATAATTATAAAATTTAATATTAACTATCTGTTGCCAGCGACTTCGTTCGCATAGTGTTCAAGTACTAATTCAGAAATCTTCGCGGGCGTGCGCACAACAACTCACCAAAGTTTCAACGCAATCGGATGAATGGTATAGGAACGCATACGGGACAAACAAACAAACATTCATTTTTATATATATATATAGATAATTTAATTTTTTTTTAAATTTTATTATTTACTAAATATTGTATAAATCTCATTTGTAATTGCTTAATTTGATCCAAGTACGTCTTGAAGGTGAGGTCATAGCTGCTTAAACCATATGATAGTATGGAATCAGGTAGCGTGTGGTATAGTGAATACAAAGTGTCTCTGCTTACTGCTTTTTCAATATGCCACATTTTACCTAACACGGATATCAATCTTGTACACACTTTACTCACATGCGACTTCCATATGCTGTAGTCTACTATCAGTCCAATGTTTCACCAGCGACAGTTTCGTTTTACCCCATCCATCCCATGGGAATTTCGGGATGAACAGAATCTTGAACTATATTCAATAGTTCTTTTTTGTCAAAATTGTTTCACTAGTTGAGGCGTGAAAACATAACGAACAAACAAATAAACAAACAAACGCATTTTCGCATTTATCTTAATATATAAAAAAAGAAACTGACTGACTGACTGACATATCAACGCACAGCCCAAACTTTTGGGCCTAGAAGCTTAAAATTTTCACCGAGGTTCCTTTTATAATGTAGGCAAGTACTAAGAAAGGATTTTGAGAAATTCTCACGGGATCAGGAAAACTAAACTAACGCGGGTGAACCCACGGGACATTCACTAGTATTATTGTACAGTTAGGAAGTTAGGATTAGGATAATGATCGCTACCCTCCTCCATGAAAAAAAAACACATTTCCATGAAAATAATTGATATACGGACTATAACATTGCCCTCGAAATGGTTTTGGATCACTAGTTAATTGTAAAAACTTTGTATAACCAATCATAATAATAAAACTTGCGACTTACCAAATGCTTGTCTTTTCTTTTCATCACAAGACTCGAAATCTGGATAAATAATGATTAAAATTTCTTACCACGAATTTTGCGTAGCAACTTTATATAGGTAACTGTCTAATGACTTATCCCACTAATTCAACCAACGAAATAAATATCGGGAATTCGTCCTCCACCTTGACAACCACAACTGTGAACAACGAAAAAAATTGATCGTGTGAACGAGACTTCACAAATAATAAGCGCCACTGCGACAATATCGTTTCAAGATTTTTCGAATCTCAGTGACAAGTTCATTCGGTTCACGCGAAAAATATTTCGCGAATACAGGATTTAACCGCATGGACTCTGTGTAAATAAACTAATTTATACAATATTCACTGCCACTATTCAATTCGATAAAATCTCGTATACCGGTTAAATATCGCCATGTGAATGCTACCTTACCATCACGTGGGACTGCTTGTTCGTTCGCCTATTTCGCTATAAAAAAAAACACTCTGTAATTTATTAAACTTCCTTTACAACTAAATCGAACTTAATAAAATGAATAATAATAATTATATACAATTGTTAATAGTTTACAAAAAATATATTAATAATAAATAACAATAAAATTATATAATAATAAAAATATTAGTTAATAAATAATGATTATACTCCCAAAGGGAGTACGGCAGGTTGGGGGAGTAGAGCGAGATGAGAGAGTGCGGCGGGATGAGAGTCAACGGGCGGATGAGGGAGTACGGCGGGATGAGGGAGTACAGCTGGATTAACTAAACGGGGTCTATTTGGAGAAGATGATCTATCAATCTCCTTTTAAAACTATCCTGCGATGGACCTCTCTGATTTATATAAGTTATGATCAATTTCGCGAGAGAAGTCGATCTAAATACTACTATTATATATATTTTCGAAATCACCTTTTTAAGCCCATTGATTTGATACCCCGCACAAGAAATTTTTAAATTTTTAAACTTTAAAATTTTTGTATTAAACAATGTGGCGCCTAAAATCCGTCATTTTGAGTTCCAGTAGCACTCGCTACATCAATACGAAGCTAAAGATTCCTCGTTCATTGAAATCTGTCACTCCGTTTAAAGCTCTGCAAGGGATTAAAGAATCATACATAACATAACATAACATACATACATAACGGTGAAAAACATGTTCCTCTTCGCGTGCCGAAGTCTTGTAAAAATATAGGATGTCCCAGATTGAGCGCCGAATTTAAATTTCGTGCCATTTTTTTGTTTGGTGGTTGGCAACTCTGGTTTGTTTATAGATGTCACACATGACAATTGCAATTAGTCAACATGGAACGCTACACGAAGGAGTCAATAAGCGTCAATAAGAGTCACTACGTCAATAAGCGAAATTGTCGTATCTGGGACATGGAAAATCTTGGAGAATGAAAAACGGATGCATCCTTGAAGAGTTACAGTTTGGTGCGGCTTTTGGTTCGGCGGGATCATTTTTTTTAAGTATCGGTATTTAGGTAGGCATAGAAAGGTATCGGAACATGCTACGGAAGATATGAACCTAGATCAACTGTGGTTCCAACAGGATCGGTGCCACATGTCACACAGCCGGAAAAACAATGACTTTATTTTTTTCTAAATTAAATCCGGCGCTCAATCTGGGGCATCCTATACATCCCCGAGAGGCTTCACGACACGATCTAAGATACTTTAGCTAAAGCTTTTACGACTTTCTGGCAAATATAAACCTTTGGGACAGAATGAAACATGAATAATGAATGACACCATCTTTCCGACCACTTGGGAGGCTCCTTTACAGCGATGAGCTTATGATTATTTTGTTTACTACAATGCTCTTGATTGTATTTTTTTTCATCGATAAAAAGGATATTTCTAAGCAAAAAACAGGCTTTTTGATATATTCACTCTCTTTTACTTTTGAGATCCAGTAAGGGAAATTGAGTTGAGGTGGTATCTTCTTTTCTTTCGAGATTTCGAGTTCACGGGAGTTCGACAAAATTTGACTTTGACGACGTTTACAGCTTTTGTAGTAGTCATATAACTACAGATTCTTCATTGTCTTCGACAAACGAAGAATTGCGGTATTTATAAATGGTATATTAAATACCATTACTCTGTTACATACCATTGATTCCAAGCTTGTTTACAGTATATTTTCGGTTGTTCCCATGTTTTTTTTTACGACTGAGTAGTTTTTGGAATTATTTCTTTTTGAAGCTGTAAGTGAAAAATGCGGTCGAAATAGAAACAGAATTACTTTCCTGGCCCAGCTTTTCTTTGGGTTTATTTAATCGCATTAAAAGAATTTGATTACCAATTTATCACAAATTGTATAGACAATGACGATATCCACACAATTACCTCAGTACTTCGCTGAGTTCTTTTAATATTATAATCTGCCATTAAGTACCAAAAGTAGGTGAGTATATCGTTTATTTTATATACAGTGATTATTCTAAAAGTCTTCTCTTATTAAGTAAAAAATCACTATTCTTGTACCATGGAGATGCCAATAATGTACTCTAACCCTTTTCCAACCTACTTGCAGCTCGCCTGATCTAATGTGTGCTATTGCACCAGCAGCAAACTAAAATTATTGACTAGATATAGAAGTAAAATATGTATAGCCGTACAGCTACGTGCGGCCGCACGGCCGTGCATACCGAATCGTAAGATCAAAGCACGCATACTTTACCTACTCCGACACCCACACGGCTACACCACGTCCCGTAGCAGTCGATTGTGTGTTGGTGTGATGCAGCACACAAGCGCAAAATTAAGGTAACACTATTAAAAGTATAATAAAAGTTACCAAGACACTGGCGCGTTGTACGGTACTATTTGTTTGGAGGGAGGTTGGAGGCACTCATACTAGCGAGGAGAGGCTGTGTTGGCGCGGCCACCAGTTTACCGTTGCGAGGCGCGTTGTGCGGCCGGACGCTGGACCGCCACACCCGCGCGCAGCCGGCACACACCACCGGCCGCAGCCTCCGCTCATTACCACCACCACGCTGGACTCATTATCTGGACTGTATACACCACTAACCCTCTGTTCTTTAGGGGTGTACAACAATAAATGGACTCGAAACTCTAACTCATGTTCGCTACCTTAGAGACGAAGTGTTACTTCTCGTGCATATTACACTAGAGTGTTAATCCGATTTTCGGTTGTTTATTGGATCCTTTCTTCAGCAGTGAAGGTAAGTTCATTCATATATTTCACTTTTAAATACAATAAAAATTTTGCCATTTGATATTCATTCAATAATGTAAGGGTTTTCTTATAGGAAAGTATCTGTTTACCTGGATACTTACCGTTCTTTCATTTCAATATAAAACAAAGGCGAATCTGAAAACTTGAGCTATAATAAATAATAAGTAAGTAGTATAATTTCTATGGAGGTTTAAGAAAATGAGATTCTTTCAGCCACAATTATTTTTTTGATATTTAATGTTAAGTTTAGAAGTGTGAACATTGCTGAAACAAGTCTTCAAATTACTTATTACATTATCTTATAATTTATGCTGTTGTAAACTTTTTATTCTTATTTGATGAAAGTCTTGCGATCAAAACTGAATATTTTTTTTAGTTTCATGATAAAAATTAATTCAAACTATCCAGGTTCCATTTATATAAGTATTTAAGTTACATACATCCCTATATATTTCTCCTTTCCTTTTCAATCCTTGTATAAGTATATAGGTATTATTAAGCTTTCGTTACAATGATTTGTCGACACAGTAGATGCACTTCTGGGTACAGACATGCGTAGCGCCTACACAAAGCACTTGCAATATTTGCAATGAAATGCACATATTATAGGTATACCATACCTATTTGCATAAAGGTTGTTATTAGAAAATAAAATTTAATTAGTAAGTCTTGGGACTCTTGGAAGAAGCATATTTAGGTACGAACTGTCGATGATTACGATGACGTTGCACTCATGATATGATTTGGAACTGCCAGCTGTAGAGGGAAAAAACTGTAAGTATTTTGTATTCAGATGTCAGGAAATGACTTTCTCTTCAAACTCACACCAATTTTAGCTTATTATATATCTCAAACGTATTGTATGTATATATTTTAAAGACATATTTAACTATTTCTTTGAGATTAAAGCCACTTTAAAGATTTCTCGAATTAAATACAATGTTTTAATCGAATGAAGCCGTATTATAAAGCCGTGTTATAAAAACTACATAACTTTGTAGAGCTGAAAAAGAGCCTCAGTTCGATGAAATGACTCATTTTGTCCTAATAGACTAAATTTCAAACTAAGATTTTACAGTAAAACGTTTTTTCCTCATCAGACCAATACCGAGCAGCTACAGGAAAAGACACAATAAATGAGATATTTACTTTTTGAAGCTACATTTTTTTTTCATTTTTAGCCTTAACTATCCGCGGGTTTTAGGTACTAAATAAAGTATTTAAAACTAAATAATAATTCAGATATACATTTCTATCATTATACTTTATACTAGACAATGTCTGTCCGCCTATCTATTTGTTTTTTAATGTTGGAAACTACTCGTCCAATTCTGTTTTAATTGTCACTATTGTGCAGCGTGTCCAATTCAGAAAGTCGTTTTCAAAATCATTTCAATAGTTAAAAAAGAATATTGAATCTTGATGTTTTGATAGTACCTATATTGAAGATAATAAAAATAAATGATTCTAAAAACTTACTGGAACTTTTTATCGAAAGCTGAAACATATACATATTTACAGGATTATATAATGTGCGTTTCTTAAGAGACAAAATTACACTATGGTTTGGAAAATTAAAAGATAACATCGATTAAATATCTATAATAGATAAAAAAAATTAAAACTACTTTAGTCTGTTTGTACGTGCCAATCTAGAAAACAACAGGGCTGATTTTCTTGCTGTTTTCATTATTATACCAGTGAGATCCAAAGTTTCTGGCCTGACATATTACTAGATGTCTCGAAAAAAAAATATACGTCATTGCAATTGTCATTTATCCTGCTAATTCGTGTATAATTTTTAGAGTTCAACCTTCGTTAATTTTGATTCCTCGACTCTTAGAACAGGAAGTCGTAAAATCTTTAAAATGTTTAAACTGGAATATCGTTCCGTGATTAAGTTCCTTACAAAGGAAGGTGTTAGCCTGACCAATATCACGCAAAGGTTGGATAATGTGTACGGGGATTCTTCTTCACCATTTTTCACTGTTAAAGATTGGTGTAAGCAATTTAGTTTAGGACGAGAGTCCATCGACGATGAACCTCGCTCCGGTCAACCCCTTAAGGCACTACTCTAAACAACATCAAATTAGTGCAAGAAAAAATTCTAAGCGACCGAACGGTTAAAGACGAAAGAAATAACAGCAAGCACAGGGCCTTCAAAAACTACAGTCCGTAGGATTCCTCATGAACATCTTCTTATGAATAAAGTTAGTGCGAGGTGGGTGCCAAAATATCTTTTAAGAGTGCATCTTTTAAGAAGAAGTGAACGAGTAGCGTGCTCTAAGGAAATTTTGGAGGCTTTGGAGGCTTTTGGGGGAGAAACGGAAACGATTTTTGGGAGTCAATTGTTACTGGGGATGAAACTATGGCTCTTTACTATGATCCCCTTTCCAAAAGGGAGTCGATGGAGTAGCGTCATTCTGTTGAAGCACTGCCTAGAAAAGCAAAGGTGACGCAGTCCACCAAAAAGACTATGGCTTCCATATTCTGGGATCGTCAAGGAATATTGCTTATAGACATAAAAGAACGGAAACTACGGTGACTGGAAGCTATTATGCTAACCTTATAGAGCAACTACGAGAAGCAATCAAGCAGAAACATCGTGGAAAACTAAGCCAAAGGTATGCGGCTTCTCCATGTCAATGCACCCGTCCACGCCGCCGCAGTTGCGAAAGCTGCTGTTTCAAAGTGTGACTCCACGGAAATTCGCCACCCACCCTATAGTACTGCCTGATTTGGCTCCCAGTGATTACTATTTGTTCTTAAAACTCAAAGCCGACTTAAGGAGGATTTTCTACTGAAACTTCTGACTATTTTTATACTGGGATAGAAATGATCCCAAAAGTGTGTTCAAATAGACGGGGACTATATTGAAAAATAAAAATAGTTTCATGAACTCGAGTGTTCTTTTTCTTTGTCAGGCCGGAAACTTTTGGACCTTCCCTCGTATCTAGTCTAGCCATAAATATCGTTACAAAGAAAACATTGATATTTTTTTACATTATCATTTTATTAGAAGAATTTGTTGTTATTTTAGAAATAAATTGATAAGGATTTTCAAAATATAACGTTTATTCGAAATTGTCACCATTTGCTTTTATACAATCTTTCAATCGTGGCCCGTTTTCGATTGAAATGCGCACCCTTTCCATGGGAAAATTGGCAACTGCTACCCTTATATATAAGGTCGGGGAAAAAGTTTCTTCGTATTTTATATACATTTTCAAGACAATTTTTTTAAAAGTTTATTTACATTTAATTATAATATATATGTGCCGTTTTGTTCTATAACTTGTTGCCATCTTGTAGGTAATGACATGATCCCGTTTCTGTAGAAATTTTGGGATTTTTGGTCAAAAAATTGCGACAAGTAGTTTTGACAGTCCTCTATTGATGTTAACTACCTAAAGAATTTTGAAGAGACCGAAACAAGTGGAAATCTGAGGGTGCAAGGTAAGGGCTATACGGTGGGTGCATCAAAACTTCCCAAAACTGTGTGTGGTCTGGCGTTATCATGATGAAATACTACACCCTTTCTGTTGATCAATTCCGGGCGTTTTTTCTAAATTTTTTGCTTTAGTCTCATCATATGTTGGCAGTAGAGATCTGAATCGATGGTTTTGCCCGGCGGTAGAAGCTCATGATGAACGATGCTCTTCCAATCCCACCATACACACAACATCACCTTATTGCGCGTTAATCCGGGTTTCGCCATAGTCTGTGGAGCTTGGCCGTACTTATCCGCACGTTCTTGTCGTAAGTGATCCACTTCTCATTACCAGTGATCAATATTTTCAAAAATGGTTCGGTTTCATTGCGTTTTAATAGAGAATCGCAAACGAGTAAACGGTTCATTAGGTGTCTTTCAGTGAGCTCGTGTGGTACCCAAATATCGAGCTTTTTTGTGAATCCAGACTTTTTCAAATGAATCAAAACTGTTTTGTGGTCAATGCCCAGTTCATCAGCAATGTCGTAACTACTTATATGCCAATCTTGCTGCACTTTTTCACAAATGGCATCAACTTTATCGGTAACAGGGCGACCGGAGCGCACTGCATCTTTAACGTTAAGGTTTCCTGACTGAAAACGCTTAAACCAACTTTGTGCTACTCTTACTGACACTGCATTAGGTCCATAAACGGCACAAATTGTTTTAGCGGCTTGTGTCGCATTTTTTCCTTTTTTGTAATAAAACTTTAAAATGTATGGAATTTCTTCGTTAGATTCACTCATTTTCTTGGACAGAAAAACAATTGAAAAATGGCGGGAAACAGTTTTTTATTTCTTTTTTTTAAATATTACCTTTTTAATGGTATCATAACCAGCCAGGTACAAATAGTTCAATCAAATGTATTGGATCACACGTTCATACATACAAAATACGAAAAGACTTTCTCCCCGACCTATTAATTATTATCATTAGTATCATGCTAAAATTAAATAGCATGCTAAAACTAAAGCATGCTAAAGTATATCTAAAACAGACCAGACCATAAATTATAATCGAGCGAATTAAGATCGGGACTAGAACACGACCAGTTTTCAGCTCTAAGGAATGAATACTAATAATGCATGCAAATAATAATGGTAATGAATGCTGTAAATCTCTAATGAAGTCAGGAATATTCCTTTCTAAGTACGCCTGTGTTGAGCGAGCCTTATGACCTGGTGCTGAGTCTTGCTGAAAGAACCATTCTTAATCATGGAACAGGGTGTTGTTAAGAGGCTTTACGACCTTCTCAAGACTCGTATCTTGATACACTTGAGCGGAGTTTGTAATACCTTTTCACAATAATATGGTTTAGTCACTTCTTGATAGCTAACACCCCACCAAACCATCACTGAAGCCTGATAATGACCACGTTGCACCCTATTGACCACTTGAGCAGCTTCTCTAGAGTCTGCTTCTTGAAATGTTCCTCAATGGTGAACATATTCTCGTCCGTATATATGATTTGTTTATAAGCTCCCTCTGCGTATCGCCAAAGAAGTTGTTTTGAACCCTGTTGTTCTTTAAATTATCAGTTAAGAAATGACCAATACGTCTTTTGTAAGCAGCAAGTCCTAAATCATCTTTTATAATATGTGACATGGTTCTGGGTGCTATATTCATCTCTCTGAATAAAAGCTTTTGATTCTAGACAGGATTTCTTCGGATTCTCTCCTTTACAGCTTTAATCGTCTGTGCTTGGTCGTGTGGACGGCCAGATCTTTTTCTTTCACAAACAGAGGACGTTTCAATGTACTCACCAATAGCCCGGTACACAAACATTCGGCTAATACTAATCGGATGGAGAGTTTTAAAAATTGCATTTGGCTCCATGCCTACTTAGTGTAATGCAATTACAGCAATACGATTGTCGTTATCACACCACTCCATTTTAATAATATATTAGTACAATATTTAATAATCATGCGTGCTAAAATGAGAAAAAACATTTAACTTTCTTGTGAGAATGACAGATTCCAAATTCAAAAGATTTTTTTCTTTATTGTAACGGTATTTATGGCGAGATTAGGTATAGAGTATTTACTCAGAGAGATTTTAATGTATTTTCTATCAATCTGTTCAATAATTTAGAAAATGGGTAGGTTTTGTAAGGTAAGGTTATCAAAGTCCGTGTCTTGGGCGAATTCGGTTTTCAAAAGGGGAAAACGATAGAATATGAATAAGCGATAAAATTGGGATATAAAAAAAATAAAACGCCGAAACAATAAATAAAGTTAAAAAAAATGAGAATTTGTTTTCTACTTCTTTGTTCTGAAGTCTAGCAGCGTTCAGCGTCACTAAACGTCACCATTTTATCTAAGCCGGAAGTTTTTAATGAAAAATTGCGAATTTAGGTAAACATCTGTTAAAAGGTGATCTCCAGATTTTAGTCACGTTATTGAGCCTCCAATAAAACGGCTAAAGAGAATCGAAACGAAAGTCGTGTTTCTGTTCACAAGGTGAACCGTTACTACAGAAAAATCGCGAGGAAGCTAGAAATACATATTATATTCCGGCTATATACGATTAGGTACAAGTGACTAACGAGATCATCATACTACAAACAGTATAAAGTTCATGAATTATTTTTTATGTAAAAAATTACAGGAAGGCAAGCGGTCAATTAACAAACTAACTAACCCCCGTCCACTTGCGTCGGGCAGTGAGCCTGCGATGTGTCATCCCTAATACTTGGAAGTGTTCAAAAACGTACTGTGGGACACGTTCAATTTGCTGAACTGGAATGACTTAGGTTCGCAGACGACATTGTCATCATGAAAGAATGGCTAGAGCATTTGACATAAACGCTAAACGGTCTCATTGCGACCTCTCGATGTAATGGTCTTGGGATGAATGATCTTGGAAAGATGAAACTCATGTTCAACATACAACCCGAGACAGGTTCCAGACAAACGTTAGGAGACCAGTCAGTTGGAAGTTGTAAACAGATGTATCTTGGGTAATCCAACTAGACAAGAGCAACGCCAGTCTGAGGCTGATATACTCATCTAAATGCGTTATTCTTTTCCTCGTTCATGATATAATATATAACGCTTGAAGATGGAAGACTTCAACCTGTGGGTTCTTTCCAATATGACGTAGGTCTCTCAGTGATGAAAATGGCCATTGTTAGACGTCAGTTTGCCTGACTAAACCTGTCAAAAATATAAGCGTCACAGCTCAAATGAAAATCAAGTAACTATGGGCAGGAAGTATCTATCACAGGACCAATTTCATAACCAAAAGAGTAAATACTGGGAAACGTAACATGGAACATTCTCCGGCCAAGCGGACTCTCAACATCGGCGGTAGTAGGTGGATAAGAAGAGCAGAAGATCATTTATTTTTGTGATTGTGGGCTTCGTGAAAAGTGTATGTTACTCAGCAGCAGAGTAGTCTCCATGTGTTCATATTACTAGTGTAATGGTATAGTACGAGTATAGTCATGGCATGGTATGAATCGTGAACGTAGAAGACAAATTATTATTTATATGTATAATCTTAGCATTATTTATGATAATTGTTAACAGACCCGAAACTGACTAACAGACACGACTGACTAGTATCTAATATTACCTTGAGTGTAGAATTGAATTGGACAAAGGATTAGCAACGTCATAGTAAGAATTCGTTCTTGCCGATAGCACATTAGAGATGGCATTAAAGTGGTCGGCGGGGGGTGCGGTAGGGGGCGTTACGTGCATTGTTCGTAGCGAAGCTTGCAGTAACATACCTACGCGGATAGCTGGCACCTCAGCACCGCGCGCCGGCGCAGCCGTGCCGTGATCTGGCGCGTTACGTAACCCGCATGCTCCGCACCACACGCTGCCATCATACTGTGCAATAACTAATCTCAACTATACCGTACTCAACATCACGATTTGTCCTTTTTATAAATCTTGCTCCAGTTTCATCGGCAATAGTAAATGCAAGGAAACCGAACATTAAAATTCAAAATCACAAACTATTATTTTCTGTAACGTTTAAGATGCAAATGGAGGTTCGTGTAATCTTTACGATTATAGTGATTTGAATAGTCATTACTCGTAAATTTATTCATGATGACATGATGACAATTATTCCTAATGGTTGCAGTTTTTAGCGAAATTAAATCTTAATAAAGCTCTCGTTCTTCCATTTTATTATTAATTTCATTATGGCGGAAATTATTCTGTTCTTATAGCTGTTCTTCCTTTTTTAATATTTTTTTTTATAGAGACATGGTGGCAGACTAATAGACAGTCCACTTGATGGTAAGTGGATACTGTTGGCTATGGACATTCGCAATACATGAGCACATCAGTTCATGACTCACGTTGCGCACCCCTGGGCACATTCAGGACATCCTGGGCACACATGCCTACCTTTCGAGGTTTGAGAATGGATTTGGAGAAAAGTTTGGAAAAATGGGAAAGGATGGGATGGGAATGGCCTTTGGCATATTTCGTTCATTACCGAAACACGTATGTACATAGGATAAAGTTATATTGCATTTTACAGTAGCGTTATGTGAGATAGGGTAAGTTGGCCAGTCTAGTTCATGGAGCGCGCACCGTCGCCCTCCCGATATGTAACTAATATTTTATAGATTAGTTTGTACGTAGTTACTAGTTACTACCGCCTACTGTCTACTGCTGTAGTTTAACAATTTATGAGTATTTTGATTTACATTAGTAAATTATTAGTATTTCATTCTCTAGAATTTGTAACATGATGAAAAGAAAAAAATTATAAATAAGTCTAAAAATAGAGCCATTATAAGCGGCATACCACAGGGGAAGATATTAATGATCTCAGATATTAATCTTAGATCACGTCGACAAATAAACACGTAGAGAAATGTTGGTAAATACTATTTGGTTATACATATGAAGATGAAATAAATACTGCACTAATTAAACGTCTGAAATGGCTGGACGAAAATAAGTCAAAACTTAACATAGAAAAAACAAAACAAATGCAATTCTATCAAGTTCAATCTCACCCTCTGTCGCTTAGCTTGGGATATAACAACAAAATAGTCTAACAATTTAAATTCACAAAAATCTTAGCACTGGAGGTAGAATCATATGAGTACCCAGATCAATAGAAGTGTGTTTGTTTGAAGAATAAATAAAATAGCCAGTTAAAAACAGTATTATGTTACCATGGTTATGTAAATTCTATACTTAAGATACGACATAATATTTTGGGGAAATTCTACAGATGAACAAATGGTTTTTAATTCAAAAAAATTAGTGCAGTATGTGGTTTGAAGGGCATGGACAGTTGTAAAGAATACTTCAAAGAATTAAAAATAATGATACTACCACGTCTTTATATCTACGAGTTTATTGTATTTATCAAAAGCAATAAATCTCTTTTTGAATTTACATCAAATAGTCGTGAAAGAAACCTTCGTCCAAAATACAACATGGAAATAATAGCAGGGAAAACGGCATTAGTTCAAAAAAACCTGACAAACTGAAAGATTTACACACAACAATATTTATAAGCCAACTAGGGAAACTGTTATTTGAAAAGTCTTAATACTTACTCCCTAGAAGATTTCCATAATGGCAAACGTTTACTACAAATTAATTATTAAAATATGACATGGTCATAAAGCCCTCTTAAATTAATAAAAAATAATTTAAAAGGACATGGATATACCTTGAATTATTGCTGAAGATTTGACATCGAAATATTTAATATTTACAATTAATTTGATAGATTAATATACAGTAAATAAAATATTAAAGCTGTCATTATGTTCTTTTAGTTTAACATGCCACTTTTTTTAACAAACGTTAGACAATTTATTTTATTTGCACACCTGTGCTTAACAAAACTTTGAGCGCTGTTATAAATTAAAAATTGTAACTCAAAACGTATGTTTACAAATAAATAATATTGTGTTGTACTGTATATATAATTAAAATTTATATTAGTAAATTGTAATACTAATGATGCAAATACTCGTTTAATATAAAAACTACTTAAATTAATGTAAATATAATCACGGTAGTTAAATTTAACTAAATTTACTAAGAAATTGCATTATTTCTACACGCCTGTCTCTATATCTATTGTAGACTCGTAGCTAAATTATCTGTTAAAGCGTCAATATTTTTTTACTGATCAAAAAACGTGTCGATCGTGAGTTAAAAAATATAATTTCGTAGCTATTACATGACATTTAATTTTGACCCACTTTTCAAAGATCGCAACGTTACTTCTAGCATAAACTTGATAAGATTGTCAAAGTTAAATTCAGCGCGATGTAAATTCTCTGCTTGCGCATGATGTATTTGATTGTTGTTAGCGATTAAAGCCTACCTAAAACATATTAGTCACTCTATAAGATAGTAGATACTCCCATCGTCTCCGACAAGTTGGTTCTGACCTTTCTGTTGTCTTGTATCTGAAGTTTAACGTACTACAGTTTCAATTTTCACTATCACGCTTCATTGACAATTGCAGTAAAAAAAGATCTAAGGTTTTGGACATTTTTGTCATAATTAAGACATTCGTACCACGAGCTGATTTTCAAAATTCTAGCGAAATATGGTTTTAGTAAATATACCTCTACTATTTGGCTACTTGGCAACTTTGGCAATATGATATTTGTCTGTTATTGTTAATCTACTATCAATTTACTGAGCGGCTGACTTCCGTGGTGGGCGTGAATAAGTTGATGAAGTCAAAATTGTGCACTTTTCAGGGCATCATTATTAAAGTTTATTATTTATGCAACTTTTTTTTATATATTTTTAATTGTATCTCTGTTTTTACAACTAAATCTTTTAGACGGTGTAAAAGAGATTGTTAAATTATGTATTGTTCTTCTACAAAATTGACTTATTCAATCATTCACCGACGACTTGTCAAGTTATTCGCGTAAGAAAAGTATTAGATAATAAGTAAACGTATTAATTCTAATAAGTAAACTTAGATAATAAGAATAACTCATTACAATAATAATAATAAATACTCCTTATTGCATATAAATAGTTATTACATGTGCATAAATAATAAATGACAGAATACAATAGCGACCTTATCGCTAAGGCTAATTATCTAAGTGTTTCATGCTTTTTAATTGTTCTGAACTTCTGTTCATAATCTTCTAAACTTTTGCATTAATCATTCGTAGCCACTTAGGAGCATCTTTTGCCCGCTTGAATCCCCGTTCAATCTAGTGGCTCAATTTGATTTTCTGCAGGCCATCGTCAACATATAGGTACTTATTAAAAAAATAAATCACAGTGAAAAGTCTTGCACAGTTATAATGGCTACGACATACAGTTTAAAATACATAATTAAAATATGTAACGTATATAATTCAATTGGTAGGCCGAGGTGAGCGGGTCTCGACACATAAAATAAAATATTAATTAACAAACATTAATTAAAATTTCTTCATATCAGAGAAGAGCTCCTATAAGATTTTATTGTTGTAACAATACTTGGCAGCAATAGCAATATCAAATTCGTTTTAGGCGAACTTGATATTGTTATCTGGCGAGGATCTGACGTTTGAGTCTCCGCCAGTGGTCTATAAGGGCACATTATATCTGCGATAAATGGACGAACCTTTTGAAAATATGAAGAACTTCTGCGGTGCTTTGGGATTGCCCACTACCTCACTCGTTCGTGTTCTCCAGTTGACCGGCTTTAATCAGAATGGATCCAACCCACATTCATGTAGATTTAACCTTTAACTACACGTGCGGGGTCTGAGTAGACCCCCCGCGTCATTTTCTAGCTGTATTTTTTTAAGATGATGGAGCATTTTGCAAAATATTAAACAAATATAAAAACAAAAAGTTGTGATAAAGTACAATATATAATATTAAGTCCAAGGTCTTAAAAAGTTTTAAAACTGTTTTGATTGAAAAAATATGCACTATATTTTTTGTTTTATTGCCACAAAATTCTTTAATATAAAGAAAAGTATGATTGTGGGTTGGGTTAATTCTAATTAGTCTGTTAATTTGTCTGCATTTAATTCACACCGAGCCAAATAAGTTCGCCGTCATGCAGTTTAGAATTAGAATTACAAGATATAACAAACAAACATACATTTCCAATGTAGAATCTGATAAAATTAATTTTATTAACGGTTTTTTGTTTAGACAAAAATAGGTTGATATAAAAATAAAAAGGAAAATAGTTTTTATTTTTGCATTTCGGATCTTTCATAATGGGAGCGTAATGTTTGAAACCCAATCTTAACCATAATCGATTTGTTACATCGAAAACACGTTTGAGTGCACCAGTGCGTTAAATATAAAAGTAAATGTACCCAAATCCACACATTACATTACAAAATTAAAAACATTTTGACGAAATGATTAATAACAATCTCGAGATATTCTCATCGTTCATTAAGTATGCACATACTAATAGTTTCATTAGAAGGAACCTTGCGTCCATTGTACTGAGATAGACAACATGCCTTGTTATTGCCATTCAATAAACAATAGCGTTTCATTATTTTTAGAGAAAGTGTAATACAGTTGTTAAACAAAGATTCTCTCTCATACACTCATTTATTTCCTTTATTTCATACTTTAGCACTATCGAACATTAACTGTCAGTACATCGAAAATTCACTTGATTCATCAATCTAATATTGGATATAAATCCATCTTTATAAATACGTATAATAATACATCATCTTGTAATATTTTATGCATTGTAAGAAAACAATTTTAGGGTTTCGTGACCACTGCGAACCCTTAGATCTTCGTTATGTGATTGTACGTCCACCGCCGTGACCATTACCTACAGCCCTTAAATTATGAATCTATATGAACCGTATTGTGAATCTTATTGTAAAGACATACATATATTACCAATCCAAAGTCAGACAAAGGTTAACCTACTTCAAAGAATTAAAAGAGTAGGTACTCTGTTAATGGGACAAGGATAAATCTAATTTTCTAAAGGTAGGCGGCATATCCGGGGCGTGTCAATGTTCGTCATTCTTGACTGATGTTCGCCAGTATCGGGGAAGTCCATGGACGACAATATTCACTTCCCACCAGGTGGATTATCTGAATAAAGACAAGGTATTAAAAAAGCATGAGTATTTCAAGCTTTAAGCGCTGTTGCAAAGTCAATTTTTTATTAAGTCTTTTTAACCTCTCTTCTCATACCGTGAAAAATGATAACGAAGGTACAAAATTTACTTTTATTTTTCCTATCGAGCGGAGTGTCGCTGAACATTATGTCGTTTGAAGAGTATTATATAGAAATATTCTAGAACTTTTTGCTGTAACTTTTCAGTCGCATGATACCTTTGTAAAAAAGGTATTTATTGTAAAGAAATAATAGAAATATACCTGTTAGTAAGTACTTTTAATAAAAATTGTAACAGACACCGAAGCGGAGATACTTTCTGGATATTGCAAAAAAATGTATCAAGGTATTGTAAAATAGCTCTCATTGTGTATACGATAAAGTTGAAAGCGAATGTTATTTAATCAAACATTAAGTATTCATTCCGAAATTGCCACGGAATCCTATTATGTGCCCACGGAACCCGATGAGTTCTTGATCGGTTTTTAGAGTTCTATAGCCAAATAGGGATCGTTATAGTTTTGTCATGTCCGCCCGTCTGTGTCACATCCCCATCCTTCCCTCTTTTTATTAAATTGTAAATAAATAAATTGTAAAATCATACATTATACTAAAACCTTAATTTATTATACAGTGAAAAGTGAAGACATGAATGAATGAATGGTATTCATGCAGTGGTGCTCAAATTATGCGTTCCTGAGTTGTTTCCGGTGCTTACGTGACTCTTCAGGCTCTCATACTCCACAAAAAGCTTCCCGTCAGCATGGAAGGTAGCTCATGTTCACCCTTTGCCTAAACAGGGTGATCGCACCGACCCGGCCAACTACAGGTCAACAGCGATCACCTACCTCCTCTCCAAGGTGATGGAGCGTGTTATAGATACATAACTCCTTGTGTACCTAGAGGATCACCACCTGATTAGCAACCGTCAATATGGATTTCGCCATAATCGCTCGGCTGGTGATCTTTTATCGTATTTAACACGCCGCTGGGCTGACGCCATTGAGAGTAGAGGCGAGGCTCTAGCTGTTGGCGTAGACATTGCGAAAGCTATTGACCGGATGCAAATGCGATCTTTCGCGATATCCGAGGGATTATGCAAATGGGTTGCCAGTTTCCTGACTGGACGGAGCATCAGAGTTGTTATCGATGGTAGCTGCTCCGACGCGATGTCTATTATTGCTGGCGTCCCGCAAGACTCCGTGCTATCCTCAACTCTGTTCCTTCTGCATATCAACGATCTGTTGCAAATTGGTGACATAGGTTGCTTGCTATGCAGATGACAGCACTGGGAATGTCTTGTACGGGGGCCTAGCCAACATCTCTCGGGTCGAAGTTGAAGAGAGTCGCGTCAGGTTTGTGTCTGAAATCGAATACGCTTTAGATCAAGTCTCGATTTGAGGTTCTTTGAACCTAGTGGATTTCAACCCCAGTAAGACGCAAGTCTGTGCATTCAGCGCTAAAAAAGCCCCTTTTATCGTAGCATCTCGCCTTCAGAGCATACCTCTTAAGATCTCGGAGAGTATCGGGATCCTTGGTGTTGACATTTCCAGCGAAGTCGAATTTAGGGATCATCTGGAAAATAAAGCCAAAATTCTCTCCAAAAGGCCTCTGTGTGCTGAACAGAGCCAAGCGATTCATCACCTGGGCAACTCCTAACGCTCTACAAAGCTCAGGTTAGGCCCCATATGGAGTACTGCTCACATGTCTGGGCCGCCGCACCGAAATATCAATTAGACACATTTTACTCCATCCAACGACGTGCTGTTCGTATTGTCGAAGATCCCACTCTCACGGGCGGTTTGGAACCGCTCAGCTTTCGGAGGGACGTTGCGTCTCTCTGTGTGTTCTACCACCTGTACAATGGGGAATGCTCTGCAGAATTGTTCAATATAATTCTCACCTCGGGTTTCTACAACCGCACCTCCCGTCACATTTCATCGATACGGAGGTGTCGCGTACTGTTCGGTCCAAAAATCATTTTACTCCACGAACCCATAGGCTGTGGAACGAACTGTCTCAAGAGGTCTTTCCATTACACTACGATATGGAAGTTGAAAGGAAATTGATATTTAAAAGTCAAAAGGACCCAATCATATCCTGATAACCAGATCAGATTTTTAAATTTTAAAGTTAAAAGAGGGATAGATCAAAAGTTCTATAGAACTAACATCTATATTCTAAACACCATGATCAAAAGCATGTGTTTATAATATACAAACAGCATGCTCAAAGTCAAATCTTTGAGGTACGCTACCAAACTACTTAACAATGAACATGTTTAAGTAAAAGTAAAAAAAAACAAGATATCAACATGACGGCTGCCAATACCGCGATTTACTTGATCACTTTCACAGAATGTGATCTCGAAAAGTAATTAACTTACAATTATAAGTTATTTAGTTGAACATATAAATTGGAGCATAATGTCCAACGTGGCGCCTTGACCCCTCGCGTGCGGTCGTGGCAAGGCGGAAGGTTTGTGCCCGCCCGACCGCGACGTACTCCTGCGCAGAAAGTGTTTGTCCTTGCGACAATACAACCCTTGGCCCTGAAACAAATACAGCCATTAACTGACTCAATCTTTACCATCTAGCCACGATAACATTGAGATAATTCTGACTACAATCAAATACTAAGATTGGATACTACTAAGATATAAGTAGTTAGCGCTGACTTGATAGTTTTAGGTGCTTGTTTCCTTTAGCATTGGTACTTTACTTCTTGCTAAGTGGAGCACGTTTCTGTTTCTAACTTAAATATTTATTTTACATAAACATTACCAACTTTGATTACTCTTAGATTTTTTAAAGGGTTTATGAAAGTTAGGGGGATATCATTCACATATTTAAATAGATATAAGAGTATATAAAGCAACTTTAAATGAAAACGATTTACATATTTGATATTCAGATATAAATTATAGATAGATACATTCGTACTTGATCGATGAACAGATTCGATCAATCAATTGATTCTTTAATGGTTACACTAACGGACATTACAAAAATAAGACGAGTATGATCATAGGTTGATGTAACAGTTTTTGATTGATACATTGCATTTAAATGTTACTTTTCAATTACTTACTCGTATATACAGAACCTGTCTACATTCTGTTTTTTCAGTACAGAAATGTGATAAATTAATACAATAATATGGTACATACTATTATTTCCCGTTCACATGTCTTCAGTTCCGGATGAAAATCAGCGCTGTGTCATTAGGTCATTACAGCACGTGCTGAGACGGATGGCCCTTTCAGCAGGTCATTACAGCTCGTGCTGAGACGGATGGCCCTTTCAGCAGGTCATTACAGCTCGTGCTGAAACGGATGGCTCTTTCAGCACACGTGGGATGGCGTAGTTTTATTGGATCGTTTAATTTTAAATTTTTACCTGTTTGTTGTTTTAACAGCTATATTGTATATTTTATTCATCCTTGTATGATTGAAATAAAATTTCCATCTATCTAAATAGTGATACTGAGATACATATTATGTATTTCTTAAGTAGGTATATTATTAAAGTTATTAAAACTTATCGAAATTAGAGGTTCATATTTAGATACTAATAAGAACTTCTGAATTTTCATATGTGAGCAATGCGGTCTCGTTTCTTTTAAAGGCCGAGGCGTGACTAATCTGCACATTAAGATAATATGTCGAAATACACTCAAACACCAACAAGCATGCAAACATTTCCCTGTTGGCGAACACACACGGACACACAAACACACCGACAGCTTGTTTTTGTCGAATATTAGAGACGAAGAAACCGCCAAATACCGCTAGCATAGCCGTCGGTTATTGCTCTCAGATTCCGCAACAAATTAACATGTATTCGGTACGACTACATTTTATACTTAGTAATTTCACATTATAATATACGTTTTTACGGAGGTTCTGTTATACCTGTAAGGTGTAACTGAACCATCTTCTGAACGAAACTGAAATTTACTACGACTAAACTGGAGATACTTGTCAAAAATAGCGTGTAACAATCGATATCTAATTATGTCGCTATTTTTTCATATGTGTGCCAACAATTAGGCTGCCGTCAGGCACGAAAACGAGGCCAGCCCGTTTGCATTTTGCACCTACTTGCTTTTGTTTGTCTTTTATGCGTAATGGAGTACCGGCTGCTGTGTTACCGACTACGTATACATTGTGAACCAGGATGTTAGCAGAATTACTGAGAACCCGAAGGAAAACCCAATTGTGTAGAACAGGCAACATAAATAAAAACAAGAATTAAGATTTTTTTGTACACTATAATACGTCACAATGCTTGATATGTATTTTAATATATAACAAGGGCAAGTTGCTGCGAATCCGTAGCTGTTTAATCTAGGTCTAATAGTGTACCTAAACAGTCATGTTATTTTCATGCAGCCGCTCATACTATATGTGTATCAAGTAAAACGCGTGAAACAATGAGAGTAAAAGTAAAACATGTCTGACATAAAAGCATCCGCCGCTTATTCTCGCCGAAGTTTTATTCTACATTTCTTATCTTTAGGAAACCATTTTGTTTATATTTCCGAAATAATAAACACTATACCGTCTTAATGTACTACTAATATAGATTAATAATAATTTCTTTAACCGATTTACATAATTTTCTAACACAGAAATGCAGCTTTCAAACCGTTCAAATTTGGAGATTAAAACGGTGCAACATTAAGTAGAAATGCAAATTTTGCATTTTCTTAAATATAATTAATTCTAAGCTGTCACTTCACGTAATTAAATCAAAATTAAGCGTTATTAGCATAATGCTATAGATAAGCAAATTAATTTACACGCTGGCAACATGTTAGCGGACAGTTTAAAGAACGCTGAGAGCTTCATTCGTAGACCTAACTAGTCTTAAAACGAAGAACTGGTTTTGGTATAGGAATATTCGTTGATAGAGTGCAAGTGAAAGTCATGATCGACGTACATAACATAAACAGTTCCGGTTTATCTTGGTATTTATCATTAATTAACAAATTTCTTTCTTTTACATTTATACGTAAACAATATTCAAGTTTCGAGCTACTACCGAGTAAATAATAAGCATAGCTGAATAAACTCGCTAACTAATAATAAGGGAGAAGGGCATTGCTGCATCGCATAGCTGAATGAACTCGCTCAACTTGCCTAATTACCAAATTTACCGAGCCCATTCCCTACCCCCAACGAACTGGTAATATAATGAGATAAAATAAGACTCTCATCTCATTATATCCTACTATTTCATTCAATCCCTCCCGGAGAAGAATGGGGAATGTAATATGATAAAGAAATTTCGGCATCTTATTATATTCCCTATCCTTCAGTATTTATTTTTTCTTTTCTCTCCAATTCTTTTTTCACATCCACTTCCAAATTTAGGTAGATCCGGGGGCTATCATTCGTTGTTTTTGCTGACTGATGATGGTATGTATCGTAAATGTATATAAACGACAGTAATGATAGCCCGGGGGTGTCAATTCTCGGCTCTCATTCATGAGGTCGTGAGTTCAAATCCTCGGCTAGTATATCTCAGTTTCTACGTAAGTACGCATTTTTTTTTAAATATCACTAGCCCGGAACTCCCTAGTAGTGATTTGTTAGGTGAGGGCTGTGCCCTGCAGTGGGACGTTAAAAAGGTTGAAAAAATCCTATAGTAATTACTTCGACAACAATAAATAATCAAACACAATGTTTGTTAAACGAAAACACACTCGATGTTGTGGAAATATATGTAATACAATATATCCACTGTGTATATTATATGATATAAAATATTCTATTAACTTTTTATGTAGACTTACTTATCTAGTTGAACATAAATTCGAAACGTGTCCAACTTGATTTGGATAACAATAAAATTTTATAGATATTCGATTACGCTTGCAGTCTGGCTTTGTCACACGTCAAGCTATCTAAAAATATAAACTAATTACATCAATTTAAACAACAAACCTCCGACTAGCGATAATGACATTTCAAACGTCCTTCAGTGACACTTCGATGCGGAAATTAAACGACTAGATTACTACCTACCAGTTGCTCGGGTGTGCTACGAATAAACCAAGGTATAAACCGACTTTGTTTTACCCGAGTACGTAATTGGAATCACTGCACCGATATTGATGAGACATAATAATTTAAAATCGTTCCAGACAAGTGAAAGTATTATCAAAATACCTTCTCTCCTTGAATATAAAATGGACAGACAGACATTGTTTTTATTAATGTAGATATTGTAGCGATAAACGCACAATGCACATGTCGCTTCTAGTTTTAGTTTGTCACTAACACTAGGTAGGTAGATAAATGAACATTATTATGAGCGTAATTCTATTTTTATGCATTCTGATTTCATTGTTAAAACTTAGGTCCTTCAAAATATATATATGTGCTCTAAATCACTTTGGTCATATATTGAAAATATATGCGAGACGCATCTTAAACGACCTTGCAGACTTACTTATTTGGCTAAAAATATATCAAGGAAGTCGTGCATCTATATAATGTAATTTGAATGAGTTGCTTATTAAATAGTAGCATAGACTCACGTCTCCGACCGTATTGGTTATTATTGTATCGGCGCGACCGCGCATAAAATGTTTGCTACAGGCACCGAATATGCTATAAGTAAGTAGTGGTTGCTGTGCACTGACTACATATAACTACGTATATATTGGTATCTCGACACGGAACAAAAACGCCATTAATGTCATTTAATCGAGCTCTCGAGCGTGGGATTACAAGCGTTGTTTTAGGTATAAATTAAATTTTAATTCGTGTTGTACTTTTCCAGCGGTTCAACTGACCTTCAGCTTTTAACGATAAAACCACGGTATTTGTCATGGAAGCTTATTCAGACAAACACTTTAATTTTATTTGCCCAATGAATTGTATCAACTGCACTATCAATTGTATCAATTGCTTATTATTAATTTATTGCAATTAATGCGATAATTACGTGCTATGAACTATTTTTTAAGGTTTACTTGTTAAGTTTGACACATTGAGTTACTCGTATTTTGTATGCTTTTACAATCATCGGTTTTAATTGAAATCTACTCAATATTTCTTATATCTACATAATCTTTTTGTACAATATGACGTATTTTAAAAATAATTTAATTGTATTGATTAATTGGTTATATGTTATTCAAGTTTTTCATCTCATTAATATCATAACTTAATTTCAAAGTCCAAATTTCTATATACATAGAAATGACAATGACCTAAATGTTCATTATGCTTTATGGGACGCCTAAAGTACTTCTGAAATTATGCATTATGCATTTTGAAGACTCCATTTGATGATGTATTATATCATATCCTCAGCCAGTGTCTCCAGCTAGATATACTCGTAAGTTTTTCACAAAGCCCGCCATAACACTCAACCTTCCGCTTTTTTCATCAAACCACTACCGGCCGACTTTCATTAAGACTGAAGAGTCTTCATTCGGCGACTAGTAAAAATATTTTTACTACTCCTATCTCTTTTACTATCTCATCGGTTACTGGTCTTGCGACAGATATGGTCCGGCCTGCCCATTGCCACTTCTATTTGCTGATTCTTTGGGATATATCGATAACTTCAGTTTTTCCTTGAATTTCTTCGTTTCGGAGTTTGTTCGGCAAAGTGACGCCTAGCTGTTTTTATCGTTCTCCATTATTCGATAATCTATGTGAGAAAAAGTTTTTAATAGTTATAATATTTTTCATTTTTTTTACACTCCAGATATCACAAATATAAACTAGATAATATTTTATCGAATTCGGAATAAATTATAGTAATTACGGACACGTGACAGACGGATGAACGGACGAACAGGCAGAATCATATCTAATGATATCTTTGTTCATTCCGAACCCCAAAAGTGTTTATATATTTATTCATGGAGCTAATATAAGTTGCGCAAGAATTTAGCTGCCTTTGATGGAGAAACTAAGAATTTTAGGATATTTTTTGTAGAAGATATTTTTAGCAAGATATTATGCAATAAACATGATATTAATAAAATATACATAATAATGCAATGATTGATCACGGTTAGCTTTTTTATTATACGAGTATCTTTTGTCAGTTTGCCTATCTTCTTGTATGCCAGTCACACCGAGTTAAAAATAAATATGAGTATTTGACGTTTGTGGTTAGTCAATGCTGTAACATTATTTGCTAAAAAAAACTTTAGAGAAAGTGAAAAAAGAATACCTAATGTTCATTTTGCACAGTCGACAGCATGTTAATATACCCAAAACGAATGGATTATTATCACGAAGTGCCTATTATTATTGTGTCTATAGGTATATACTGTCCTGTTGTCTACTGTAAAGTACGATAATTCATATAAGCTTACCGATTTTATACTTCCAATATTTCACAAACCTGCTACTAAGTACCACTTCTCTCCAAACGCAATGAATTAAGTAATTAATTTTTACGTAAATGAATGAAGGAAAAGCAAACTGGGCAATCGGACCGAATGCGTTACAGGACACAGACGGCTACTGGTGTGAACCTACAATTATTCCATTATTCCACCAGGCTGTGTCTCTCCACTTCTGAATATATAGGTGTCACCCAAGACTCGCCACCACACAATTGTCCGCTCCTCTCATTTAGCCACTAGCAGCGAAGTCATCGGTCCACCTGGAACCTACGTACGCTAAACAATGCAATTCGACAGATAGTATACCTACTCAGTTACGAGTCATTAAGTATGTATACTGGTATTACCATCGATACAATCGATGAATACAAATATCGATGACTGGTACGTATTTAGTGCAGTAGCTGTCAGATATTAAATCGTGTTAAATTTGTTACAGTTCCGAATCCTTAACATGTTTTAGTTACTATTCTTCACTCGCTCATTATGTCTATCAATAAAAATAGCAAACTGTCTTAGACCTACTCAAGAGGGCTCTTGCGTAGGTACTAAGATAGTCTAAAATCCAGTACCGGTATTAATTAAATTGTATTATAAATTAAATTAAATATTATTCATAGTACAGCACGTTTTGAGTGACATGACATTTGACATAGATTTTATTAATAACAATATGAGCAGAAGTAATGCGGTAACATCTAGGTTCGGATAAATCATGGATATGGGAATAGACTACACGACACATACGTTCTCATCAAAGAAACCTGGTTGGCAACTTCCAGGGGGAGGGGGTGAAGCAGATGAGGAGGGGTTCATTAAAAAGTCAAATTTGAAACTTAAGTAGGTACTACGTAATAAAAATGTTCCATTTTCAATCGAATTAAATAATTCGAGAGCTACTGAACACAGAACACTATTCGAACTTACACGTGGCTGCCCTACAGTGCTTGTATAACATATCTAGTATGAATTCTCAAATCGATGGTATGAATAGAAGATTCTAACACCATTCCATGTCTTAGACTTAGATTGGGTGATACGAAAGTAACCTCAATGCAGACTGCGTGAGAACAAGACTCGAAATAATTCTAAGACCAAGAAACGTCTATTTATCCAGCCTTTAGTGTGTTTGTATAGGTAGTAATAGGGAATAATAGGGAATAATTGAACACAGGTAAGTACTAATTATAAGAATTAATAAAACAGTTTATAAATATTTCAGCAATTCAGATATATTTACCTAAGCATATTTTAACGTTATCTGTCGATAACTTTCATCACACTATCACATCATTATACACTATCACATCATTATCATTATATATCACATCATCACGCTAATATTATAATTTCGAAAGTGCGTTTGTTTGTTTGTCTGTTTGCGGTCTTCGTGACGAAGCTAGGTACCAATTATATTCAGTGAAATTTGGCAGAGAGGGGCTTTAAATCCGAAGAGAAAAAGGGATCCGGAGAGGAAACAAATCCGGACAATTGACTAGTTTTTTCAATTATTTTTAAAACCTAATTAAGCGGGCGAAGCCACGGGCAAAGATGCTATATTGATGTCATAATCGTAATAAGTTACTGAAAGTTAAAGTAATATGTAAATATAGATAGTCGCAATCATACGCGATCCATATATTTTGTGGTATGTAGCAACCGTAGCAAATAAAATTCTACCTACAATACGTACTCGTATTAAAGGCTTTGGAAACGGCTAAGCCGCTTGAGTCAATCACGTAGAGTTTTTCATGCTTGAGTCAAGCGGCTTGACGCAGATTTGTTTACACATTGACTCAATCGAATTAATATATCAATCATATTATTAGAGTTAATTCGTCGTAGCGGGTGATCAATTTATATTTTGTGAAACTGTAAAAATACACGCCAACGAAGACAAGGCGTTTCTAGTTCTAACATTAGCTTTGTATTTGAATAAAAAAGAATAAAAGAAAAACAATTTGATGTTATGAATAATTATTATATCACTTTACTCATGAGCATTTGCAAAGAGTGTTACACGCTATGCTTGATTAAGCGCGTTGCGAACATGGTCAAATGGTCACGTCAAGCTAGCGCGTCAAACATAAAATAAAATTTCGTATCAAGCTCGCTTCAAGCACGTAGATGCTTGATTTTCGCGTCAAGCAAGTTAATGTAAACGATCAAAATAGCTTGATTCAAACCAAAATACGTGTGCTTGACTCAAGCAGCTTAACCGTCTCCGAAGCCTGTTATTATACTCGTATGTTACACCGCTATCCGCATATGAAGCATTTTGGGTTACCTCCTATCCACGACTTCATATATAATGCATATGGTGTTGAAAACGTACAAAGGTATGACAGTGCTAAAAGGGCTCTATTTCATATTCACGTGACTTATACAACTCCATTTCAAATTAGGTAAATATTAATGTCATGCTCGTGCAAACTGATTACACGAAAATATTTAATACTTGTATTTAATCGCTTTAGCGATAGGCCTACCTTTTGTATACCTATCATTTATTTATACTTTTCTGTCACTAATATATATTATTTGGTGTGCGATAAAGTGTACTTACTTACTTAATCTACACTAATATTATAGACTATGAGTTTTCTTTTCTTTAAATGTTGGAGTAAATTTGAAAACTACAGTTGAAAATTCTTTCATTTTTTAGAAGCTACACTAATGTCTATGTTTAGATTTCCTATGTAGGTTCATTAGCAAATTAAGTGAAATCAGCGCGGGTTGCTAGTGAATAATATGTAAATATATTTGGTATAGCATTTTATTATAAATATCCAGTGATTACTTCAGTGGGCCGGCCGCGTGGTGTCGGCCACTTTTACAATAACAGCACTCCATTTCTTCCCGTGATGTCGGTAAAAGGTGACTAGGGGATAAGTAAATCCGCTACCACAAGCCCTGAGGAACTATACTACCTCTAAAAGAGTGGATTCCAACCCGCTTGGCCGGCTTGGCGTTAAGGCCATACATCCACAATGTATTGTGCATGAGGAGGCCATTTGTCCAACAGTGGACGACAAAAGGGCTTCTCTGAAATTCTTCTGAGATTTAATATGAAATAATCGCCGATGCAGAATTTAATATGGAAGAAAAAGACATCTCCAAAAGGTACACATTTTGTACTTTCCAAATTTCTCAATGGACAGCCTATTTTCATCTGAATGACTTTCGACTAGTTTAGACCTACTATTCTCCCTTTTCTATTTAAAATTTTAGAAGCCGCAGTCCATTCCCAAGTTTCTGACTATGTATATAGTCATAATGTAATTAGTATGTTTCAGTCCGGATTCAGGCCTGGTCATAGTACAACAACGGCGCTTCTTAAAGTAGAAGAGGACATTAGGTATAGCATGGAGGAGTCGCCGTTGACTATTCTAAATTTGATCAATTTTTCTAACGCATTTAATTCTGTTGACTACGACATTCTTCTTGCCATTCTCGAACATCTGAGATTCTCTCCATCGGCGTTGGATTAGTTCTCTTCTTATCTTCGTGAACGCAGGCAGGCGATTCTCTTCGATTGGTGTCCTGGTGTTTCAGTGTCAGGGTCATTGGTGTCAGGGGTCCCCCCTGCAAACAATACGAAAGGCGGTATTCTCCACCTCTAATGTTGTCAATATGTATTAATTGCCTCACAACTAAACTTCAATGCTCTTACCATCTGTACGCTGATAATCTGCAATTATATGCTTAGGGTAGTATGTGTGATCTCGGCAAATTAATTTGTGAACTAAATGACGATTTCCGGCATATCTCTGAGTGGTGCAACGCAATTGGTGTGGGCTCGGTAGCCCCCGGCGCCTGGCTACGCTTGGGTGGAACTCAATTCAGCCTATCTATAACAATACAATCATTCCTTATCACTCTCAAGCTAAAGACGTCAGTTTATTGATTTATAACACTCTCAGTTGGAATCCGCAGGTGGCTAAGGTAAGTCGCAAGGTCACGATTACATTGCGATTACTGTACCGTTTCAAAAATTGTGTTGCTTATTCTTGATTACGGTGATGTGTGTTACTCTGACATTAGCCAAACTCTTCTTAGCAAACTGGGTCGTCTTATATATGTATATATATATATATATATATATATATATATATATATATATATACACACATATATATATATATATATATATAATGTATTAGGGTACCTAGGTCTTATATGTATGTACTGCTGTAGTAGTCATTTTTTAATGATTGCACGATGCACCGCCCTTCATATTTCCGTTTAACCAAAGGTCGTCTGGCGGTTTTGTATAATGTTTTTGTGCACTAAAGTTTAAATAAAATAAATAAATAAAAGGGCTGGTTAAGGTTACTGTATAAAACAACCAGTCATCGGTGTAGTTCAAAAAATCAGTAAGTTGAAGTGATAATGAGTACCCACATAAATCACAGGATCGACTAATGATTGAGGTAAACATGTCTTCTAGTGAAAATCCCAAGTTATACGTACAGTACCTACATATTGCCACTTCGTGAAGTCGGCGTCGAAATAAGAAAATAGCCGGTACCTATAGAAATTGATAACGATTACAAGAACCTAGTACTTAGATGCACACAATATACTTAAAAGAGTATGGTTATTTAATTGAGCGCGTTTTTGAGTATGTATTTTGTTCTTGTTAGCACCTATTTATTTTAATACAGTAAAGTGAAATATCTCGGTTACATTATTAAGTAGTAGTTTTGGAATAAGCTTAGTAGTTTAACACTGATGTAACAAAGGCGTCTCAGATGAATCTGCAAAATAAATAAAACCGCAACAGTGGTATCCAATTAAGTGGATTGCTAATAAAAGTGAAATCGAAGCGAGTGCAGTGGCCGCTCCGGGGGCGGCATGCGGCAGGCGGCGGGCGACGCAACGCGACGCGCGCCGCGCGCCCGTCCGACCGCCACGAGCCCACCACCAGTACAACATACACACATCTCTGCACTTGTGTTGTTATTATGCACTTGAATAGGATAAAGCGTTCATTGCGTGGCTTCATAACAGGCCAAGCAATAATGCCAGTTCATTAACAATTCTTATCTTATATTTTGTAATATTTGTGCAACTCAGATAAAAAAGTGTACAAGTAATACATGTATACCGTTTATTCGATATAGAATCTTGATTGATCTGGCTACTAGATAGCATCTTATTCTCTATTTATTATTTTTAACATAGGCACGATAATACAGCAGCGTAGGTACGCGCGCATGCTGGTTTACTTTATAAAAACGTTCCGATTTATTTGATAAAATTTAAGGTTTGATTTGGTCTGATAAACCAAAAGTAGGTACTCTAAAATCTACCGAGATAAATAATTTATGTAATAGTGAAAACTGCAAGTCAATCGGACTAATATATTTACCAAAATTGGTACAAAGAAATATAAACGTAGACATTTTGTAATATGAACATTTAGTTTCAGATTTGTGAAAAAACTTTTAAATAACATTTTCTAACCACCATCGAGTATCCAAAAAAAATATGAAAAGGTTGAGAGGTTAGCGAAATCTATGTTAATGTAGTTTTAATGCCGTCTGCAGCCGAATATTATAACCGGATCGACAAAGTCATGACGCAGAATAACGTATTAATAAAACAGATTTCACGAGAATATATTCTCATTATAAACAACAAAAATAGCTAGAATTTAGAGTGGATTAAATTAGCGCTAGAGAAAATGTAGCATTTTTATTTTTTTATATTCAAGTTTTTCATTTTATTGTTAGATATTATAAAAAAAGATATAAGTACATCTTTTTACGAGTTACCAATGAACACCAATAAACTCATTTAAACAAAGTGAAGTAAGTTATATTAAATTAACTAAGTTTACTTTAAATTTTAAACCAATAAACAATGTAGGGCGAAATGGAGAGAAAAGTAAGGAATAAAGGTAGGAATCGAGTAAGTGTGTGGCATGGTGAAGATGACTATAATAAAGTACGTATGTGCTTCCTGTATATCTAGAGTTGATATATTACGGATTCTAAAAGCAGTTCCATCAAATAATGAAGACCTTTAATATCAATCAATTAATGAATGTCCAGAACACGTGTATAATGATATGTGTATATTTGCATAATGAAATGTAGAGGTTGCTCAAGATTGAAACTATAAATTCTAATCGGATATTTGAGTCACTGATGCACTAACTATATTTACAAAATATAATTTAACACTTAATTAATTTCTTCGTTATATATCTATATACTTAATTACATTTAAACTTCACAGTGTTTTTTGTGCGTAATGTTTCTGATAACCAAATAGAAGCGCAGTTTACTGAGCGACTCTAACTTTAAAATTATTAATTACGAAGAAAACTCGACACTGGCACGATGTGCTAATTGCGCTATTGCCATGTAAGAAAATAATTAAAAAAATCTTGTGGTTAAGATATGAAGCAGCGAGAAGAGCAAGGAGGTCCGGAGCTTGCCTGGCTAGCTAAGAGGTTTGCTCTTAACATGATTTATCGCGAACTTAGATCCGGTTGGCACAGAGCACCGCCGCGCGCCGCAGCTGCACCCACGCCTTATTTTGCTCCATTATCATGCCAAAATGATCGCTCGGCACACTGCACAATTATTACTCGCCCGCTTTGCTTTGTTCTTTTCTCTGTCTGTTGCAAAGAGTAGAGTAATGTCTGTTGTATTTTTTATTTCATTTATTAGCTGTAGAAAGTTGTAGAAAATAATTGAAGATAGGTACGTGTATTATTTCCTTATGTTTTGTCTAGTAGATATTTATTGTTTTAAGAATTTTTAGCACTTCAATTTTAACAATTGTGAAAGTTTTGACAGAAGAGTATATTTTTATAATTATTAAAGTATTATGTGTTATTTACTGTTATTATGTATGTAATTATTATATACTATTATTGGAAGCATTGGAAGAGACATAGGCTGATGGTATCGTATGGGTATTACTACTTACTGGATATTATCATTATGCAAATTTATGTTCCTCATCAGTGATATTCAACAATTGATTGATGATGCTAGTCAAGTTTCATCTACAACGGGTATGGCATTTTGTTAATTACCTACTCGTTTAACCTTTATTTTTATAAGTTGTTACTGTAAAATTTATGAAATATGTCCTAAGTTTTCACTTTAAAATGTGCTACAAATTTTATTCAAGTAGATAGTGCATACTTCTAGCGCATACTCAAGTTTAAACGTTACGCAGTTGGTCAACTTCTCAAAAAGTAATGCCCACGCAAACGGCAAAGTAATACTTTTCACAACACTCATTAAGTAAGAGTTTATTTAAAACTGGTTCATATAATACTTATAAAACTATGTTCGGCAGTGTTGTGACTAATTGCCAAATATGGCTTAATTATATTGTTATTAATATAACAAATCGCTTATGTACCTGTATATACGAGAGATATAAGTACATATGTTATATATGCACATACGTAGCAATTTATTTCATTTTGATACAGCGATTTAAGTTATTTTGACTGTGTAATGATGATACATCATAAACCTATTTACAGAAGAAGTCTGTTTGGAAACTATGTATTCCGAAAAAATGCAATATAAATTTACATAAATAACTCATTTTAATAATAAACATTTCAAGTGTGTTATCTATCATAGTTCGAATTAATCTAGTTTTATTCATTATACACAGTTTCCAAAATTTCTTTTCCATATTATACGACTAGTATTATGTAAAAAGAAATACACAGATGTCAAAATAGTGTTTCCCAATTAAACAGACTATCGAATAACTTAAATTGATTGTCTGCCAATACAATTCATATATCTTCTATGTAACACAGGAGGTATAAAATTTTGTGAATGGCGAAAGTTTAGAAGTCAAAAAATATGAAGACTGTCACAATAAGTCTTAAGAATAAATCGTAAGAATAATTATATCTTATTTATCACAGAAGAAAGCCAACCAGCTAAGTTGTAAAATGATAAAGTTTTATATTGCATTGGTCAAGAAGATGGCTTTTAATTCAACTTTCTTCACTGAAACTGATGTGAAAGATAGGTCGGGAGGGACCTATGGACATAGGATTGTAATACACATTACAACTATTTACAACATATTTAAACTCTAGTAGCTGTGATATTAGTCCTAAATAGAGATAGAGAGACCTTATATAAATAGAGACCTTATATCCTTCACACCTTAAATACGTTGACTCAAAAAGTTACTTTTCGCATATATGAACATTTATCCGTATATTTTCTGCGTGCTCGTAAGATGCAACAACCAAAACAGCTCCTCTTTCTTGGCCTGTAGCCCTTTTTGAACCTACGCGCTACGAGCTACGAGGGTTCTACGAGCAGAAAATTTATATCACAATAAATTAATTGTATTGCTTTCTTTCGAATTGACTTTGGTGATAGAACTCTTTAACGATTGTAATCATACTGGTTAAACTTGTTATTATATTGAAGAATAAGCCTTTTCAGTGTTTACGTACTCGTATGTATTAAATTGTATTTATTTGCGAAGCGTCAATTAGATATACACGATTATAAATAGCCGTATTTCCTCTAACTCGCTGCACATTTTAACGTTCGTGAAATGGAAAGTCTGAAATAAGTAACTACGCCACATATGAATGTGATTTCTTGTTAACACTTTATGCTAACAGAATTAGCCAGTGCGATTACTTTGCACGGTGTGAGTCGATTGACGTGATTCTCACGCTGTTTGTTGCACGCTCGTGGGATTTCAGGAGCGAGTGTAGTGTAGGTTTTAATGGTTTGCAAATATTATTATAGCATATGAGTCCATTGTTTTCTGTATATGAACTTTTTAATTTTATCAATGCGTCCACTGCTCTATTTTTATAGAGAATAAATCAATTGACTCAAACGTGATAGTTGCGTTTACAAATGAAAAAACATACACTGTTGTAGCTTGATTTGTTTTGACTGGCCGTCATGCCAAGTTCGGTTCATACTTAAATGACAATACACGTGGAAGATGACGTTGGAGGTGATAATGAAGAAAAATGTCACATTGTCAAGAAACAATACAATTAATCTGTCCGCAAATTGGTTATTAATACTTGCTAATTTTAAATTCAAACTATTTCAGATACAGATAGATTATAAGTACGTAATACTTAGAAACATGTAGGTACTTAATTTATAGTTTTAATATATGAATAAAACTTAAATACTCCAGACGTTAGAAGCAGATATTACAGGTACTTTCTTCTCGTCGGCCGCCGCCTTCGCGCCTGTCAAGGCATCATCAATATTAACCGTTTGACCCCATCTACTATTTGTTTGCTTATAAACTTAATGATGAAGTATTGCTTAAGTACATTTCCTCCGATAAATTATTATAAATGATCGTTTCAAGTTACTTTAAATTTTCAATGGTAACAGCATATACTTAGTTGATCAATTCATTTCATTTTATTGAGAATCGTATGGAAATTGTGTGCATACACACTCGGGAGTCTCGTAACTCGTGAAAAACAATTAGTACCTATTCAATATGTTTTACCAGCTATTGTCACTAATTAGTTATACAATACATAGAAAACACTTGGTTGATATATCCAACCGTAAAATAGTCAAAGTAGCTACTTACTTTCGTACAAGAAGCTTTCAAGATTTTAACTTTTATTAACGATAGTAGTAAACACTCTACGACCAGCGTAGCTTATTAAGTACTTATTTACGTTCCATGAGCACTTTGTTGATTTCATTAGTGTCAAAAGAATTGATGAGTTTAATGAGAAATTCTAATCAAATATAAATAAGTATGAAAATTATAATCACTGCAGGCTGTCAGTAGAGTAGATTATAAAATAGACGGAAATAGTGTCGGAAATAGGAATAGAGACTAAAGTGTCGATAGTAATAAAAGTTTAAAAATAAAAGTGAAGGTCATTGGCACGCGAACTGTCTAGTTGTTGCGGATGGTCCGGTCGTGGGGCGGTTCGGCGCAGGTCTACAGGAAGCTCTAATGGTTGGCGGGGCGAAGAAGCGCGACCAGATATACTACTTTCATCGACCGCGACCACGTCGCGCGTCGCCTCGCCTCGACGCATCCAGTACAGATACGATTGCACATTGCACTGCACCTGCGCGATCAGATACTGTTTCAACACCTATCTCAGTTTATGCCTAATAAATTCTATAAAGCACAATTAAGTTTGACACTATATATAATTTGTTAATTGCTCAAATAAGTATTATACAAAACTTTAGTGAACGTTTTTAATCAATGTCTCGCGTTCAGATAATTTCAATGTCTTTAATGAATCTATTTACATATCTACATCTACATATATACATATCTGTAGACATATCTACAGATATTGAGTTACTAACTATCTCACAATTCATGTGTTTACTTATTAATAAAGAGATATTAATTAATTTTTACTAAGGATGTTCATGATTTTTTTTCATCTAGGCTTCCAAAAGTGGACTCGACGTGAAAAGTGTGAAGTCACTTTCATTATATTTTAGCGATATAGGTCACTTTAATCACTACGGAAACCTTTGCTGAGATTTCCCGTAAAATTTATATCCAATCTAGACATTTACGACTTTGGAATATGTACTTATGCGGCACGTCGATAAAATGCAAGTGAATATACTTTGTAATGATTCACCGTAAAGTTTTATATTGCAAATATAACTTTCTAAATTAACTAAAACATTAGTTAACGATCAATAATACTCCAGTCATAATAAAGTAGTAATTAAACCCAAAAATCTCATTAGATGCTACCGCTAATGTGCGGGTACGTAATAACTGCGCTTGCCGATGGTCGCCACCTAATATTATTAATATCTCGTGTTGTATCGCGGCAAAACGGCCATGCAGAAGGAGGTCGACGGAGCGCGTATTGGCGGTCGCATCCAACATACCAACACTTAAATTACCTCGCCGAAAAGAAAAAGTGTACCAATTGAGCTGTGTAAGAGCTAGACCGTAAATCAAATTGAAGATGCCCGATAAAGTGGATAATAATTAGTGGAAGACGTGAAAGCGTTGGGAGAAAAATTCGTGAGAGTTCGTGTTAGTGTGATTGTGCATTTGGCGCGGGACATCCGGTTGCGGTCGCGGGCGGCGGCTGCGGCGGTGGCGGCGTGGCCGAGTGCTGCCCGCGCCTGCTAATGTGCGCTTCCACCGGCTACACTTGCGTTGCGTTTATTACGTGTCACACCACACGTACACACGTCAGTATACATGTGAGTATGTAACGCAACTGCAACTTACGCAAAACATTACTATTTTAAAGTATGTCGGTTAAGAATGAACAAACTATTTTGTTGCTTATTACCGGTGTAGCGCAATTTTTCACCTTAATGTTGTTATTATCTTAATCTTATTCAAATAAATAAAAGAACCTCTCAGATATAACATCACAATATCATTATTTAGCTTTATACACTTTTGAAAAAACAAAGAATTAAGTAAGTATTTAGTTCAAGCTGTTAAAAGGAAAAGTAATCAATCAATTAAAAATCACTCGTAGCCATTAAGTATGTAAAGTAGCAATATATTCGTTTAAAACTTCCCTTCATCGCATTTCGACGTCTCATTTATTTACAACAATTTGTGTTTAAAATATTCGTAAATAGATCATCCACTCTCACTTGCGTTGGAATTCTCGGTTCACATCGATATGCAGAGAAGCGGTGAGCCGATCAGCCGCCCACGCGCCACGCAGCTTAGCCAGCGCTCGTGGGTGGAGCCTCGCCTATAAATAAAAATCACTTTGTGATGATCATTAAAGCATTTAGCGCCTACCAATTATATTCAGATCATGAATTAAGTTACATAATTGCCAATGGCTAAATTTATTAAGTTTTAAATTTTATTTGACTCTTCTATTTATCGTATTATCTATCTATTTTACCTTACTTGTCTTAGAAGTGTGGCCATATAAAATACACTGGTTATAAATGCCACTACGTTCCACTTACTTTAAACCTTACAATGTGTCTCAATTAAATTTTCTGTTCGTCGCGCCACCAATGTTCCATTTTCCTTTTTAATTACGACTATGGTGCTGTCTGAATCTTAGTTAACACCTCCATCTGCATTCCTCCCGCATCAATCGATCGATTGATCTGGTTTTACGGATGGTTAAGTGATAGACAATTGTAGCCGTTCGAAAAGGTCACCTGCACGTCATTCACCTATTCTATATAAAATATCGAGTTGACATAATATTATTTTCCTGTTAATTATAACTATTTCCTTTAGATATATTTCCGGTAGGGAACTGTCCTTTCTCGTTATGCGGATATTGCCGCAAGATTTATACTTCCATGAATGCTTTGGGTATTAAGAGCAAAGTCTTTTGGACATAGCAATGTTTATAATTTGATTTTAAATGGATATTTAGGTTTAATACAAAAATAGTTTGCAACTTTAATTTGTTCCATTAACGCGATGTAGGGTGTAAGGGGTCGAAACCTACATCTCTGGGATCCAAGCCAACCTCACCGGCTCGTGGTGCACCCTGCCGACCAACGAACGAGGCTCTGGCGACCCGCCACCACGCACTGGACCAGCGCGGCGGGTTACGGTCCACCCCCCCCCCCCCCCTATGGCAGCAAAAGTAAAACGGCCCCAAATTCCCGGCGGCTCCAGTCGCAACACCGGCGTGGACGACGGGCGCTGGTCGAGCGCTGGAGCCAGGGGTGCTAAGAATCTCCGGGCGGGATTCCACCGTCGAACGACCAGGGCTCTTAAAACGGATTACCGACGTAGGTTGTCACTGGTGACTTACAACACGCGCACTTTGAGGACAGACGAGAAGATCGCTGAGCTGGAAGAGGAGATAGGCAAGTTGCACTGGGATATATTGGGGTTATCAGAAATCCGAAGAGAGGGGGAGGACACGATAACCCTGAAGTCCGGCAACTTGTTCTATTACCGGGAGGGCGACCAGCAGTCCCAAGGTGGTGTCGGGTTTATCGTCCACAAGTCCCTCGTAAATAATGTTGTAGCCATCACGAGTGTGTCGAGCAGGGTCGCGTACCTTATACTCAGAATATCCAAGAGATATTCGTTGAAGGTCATACAGGTCTACGCACCGACCTCGGCACACCCGGATAGCGAAGTGGAAGCAATGTATGAGGACATTAGTAGAGCCATACGTGCTTCGAAAACACACTACAATATTGTTATGGGGGATTTCAACGCGAAACTGGGCAAAAGAGGCGACGATGAGTTGAGAGTGGGGCAATTTGGATGTGGGCACCGGAACCAGAGGGGCCAGAGGCTGGCCGACTTTCTTGAGAAAGAGGGACTCTTTATGATGAACTCTTTCTTCAAGAAGCCGCCTCATAGGAAGTGGACCTGGATGAGCCCCGACGGTTCCGTTAAAAATGAGATAGACTTCATTATGGCCACAAAGAGACAAATATTCAATGATGTCTCCGTGATCCACAGGGTGAAAACCGGTAGTGATCACCGAATGGTTAGAGGCACATTGAATATAAACGTCAAGTTGGAAAGGTCCCGCCTGATGAAGTCTACGCTCCGACCTACTGCTGCCCACATACAAAACCCCGAAAGCTTTCAGCTTGAATTGTCAAATCGCTTCGATTGCCTAGAGGATTGCGTTGCAGTGGACGATATCAACAACAGGTTGGTAGAAACTGTCCATACGGTGGGGTCTAAATTCTTCAGACATCGTCGAAGAGATAGACCCCAAAAGCTCACCGACCACACCCTCGACCTCTTGGCGGAACGACGTTCGATGGCACTGCAGACTCCTGATGACGCGGAAGCATATCGGCAGCTCAATAGACGGATTCACCAGTCCTTGCGACACGACATCCGTCTCTTTAATACTAATCGTATTAAGGAGACGATAGAGCGGAATAAAGGCTCCAAAGTGTTCGCAAGAGACTTATCTATTGGGCAGAGCCAGTTGACGAAGCTGAAGAGGGAGGACGGCAGTGTCACTTCCGACAAACAAGAGGTACTGAGGGAGATCGAGAGGTTCTATGGACAGTTGTATACCTCGGTCGCTAAACCTGTTGGCAACTTGGCCAAAGACCCAAGAGCCAAGTTAACCCGACACTATACCGAAGACATCCCGGACATCAGCCTGTACGAGATTAGGATGGCCCTCAAACAGCTTAGAAACAACAAGGCGCCGGGTGAAGACGGAATCACTTCAGAGCTTCTGAAAGCGGGTGGAACACCGGTACTGAAAGTCCTTCAGAAGCTCTTTAATTCCGTCTTGCTCGAAGGTATTACGCCGGAGGCATGGAACAGAAGCGTGGTGGTGCTCTTCTTCAAGAAAGGCGACAAGACCTTGTTGAAGAACTATAGGCCCATCTCGCTTCTGAGCCATGTTTATAAGCTGTTTTCGAGGGTTATCACGAATCGTCTCGAGCGCAGGTTTGATGACTTCCAGCCTCCCGAACAAGCCGGTTTCCGAAAAGGCTATAGTACCATAGACCACATCCATACGCTGCGGCAAGTTATACAGAAGACCGAGGAGTATAACTTGTCATTATGCTTAGCGTTTGTGGACTATGAGAAAGCCTTTGATTCGATCGAGACTTGGGCAGTGCTACAGTCCCTCCAGCGGTGCCATATTGACTATCGGTATATCGAAGTGTTGAAGTGTTTGTATAACAACGCCACCATGTCAGTCCGAGTACAGGAAGGGAGCACGGAGCCGATTCCATTGCAGAGGGGTGTGAGACAAGGAGATGTAATCTCTCCGAAGCTCTTCACCAATGCGATGGAAGACGCTTTCAAGCTCCTGGAATGGAAAGGACTCGGCATCAACGTTGATGGCGAATGCATCACTCACCTTCGATTTGCCGACGATATCGTGGTCATGGCAGAATCGCTGGAGGATCTTAGCACAATGCTCGGAGACCTCAATCGAGTTTCCCAACAGGTGGGCCTTAAAATGAACATGGACAAGACGAAAATCATGTCGAATGTCCATGTCGTGCCCACTCCAGTTTCAGTTGGGAGCTCGATTCTCGAAGTTGTTGACGAGTACGTCTACCTAGGCCAAACGGTCCAACTAGGTAGGTCCAACTTCGAGAAAGAGGTCAATCGACGAATCCAACTCGGCTGGGCAGCGTTCGGGAAGCTACGCAGCGTCTTCTCGTCCAAAATACCTCAGTGCTTGAAGACGAAGGTCTTCGACCAGTGTGTGTTGCCAGTGATGACCTACGGCACCGAGACGTGGTCTCTGACTATGGGCCTCATAAATAAGCTCACTGTCGCACAGCGAGCTATGGAGAGGGCTATGCTCGGGGTTTCCCTACGTGATCGAATCAGGAATGAGGAGATCCGTAGACGAACTAAAGTCACCGACATAGCCTCTCGGGTTAGCAAGCTGAAGTGGCAGTGGGCAGGGCACATAGCTCGAAGAACCGATGGCCGATGGGGCAGAAGGGTTCTCGAATGGAGACCACGTACCGGCGGACGAAGCCGAGGACGTCCATCTGCTAGATGGACAGACGACCTCATAAAGGTTGCGGGCACCCGCTGGATGCAGGTCGCTGCCGATAGGTCTAAATGGCGGACAATGGGGGAGGCCTATGTCCAGCAGTGGACGTCCAAGGGCTGAGAAGAGAAGAGAGAGAACGCGATGTGTCAATAGACTCATCATAAATGCATGATTGTGATCATATCTGGCTAAAAGGTATCTATTTATAAGTTGATTGCCGTAGCGTGTACGTAACAAGAGTATAGTGACATTTACGTGTAGGTAGGTTAGCTAAGCTTATACCATAGGTATAAATATCAAAGAGAACAGCTTCAGTTATTTTATGTATATTCATTGACTTAATATGAACACATCCAAGCTTTTGCTGCAAGGAAATGATTAGGGGATAAGCGAACAATTAATAAATTAATTAATGAAAACAATAATTAATCATAAAATCTCAACTAATGTATGTTTTTTGTATGTATTTCGGATACACAAATAACTACTAAGTGTGTATCATATATGAGTATGAGTAGATTTACCCAGATCTAATGACTACATTCCAGGAAGTCATGAGTACTCATGAGTCATGACTCAAGCACTAAATCGACCATTAATGCTTATATTATTATTTGCAAATCGCAATAGATAAATGTCAGATAAGTCAGATAACGCTTAATGTTAATTAAGTATTCTTCAGAAATTTCAATGAGTCCTATATCAAATTAACTACATACTAAGTTAAATTAAAATTTAATATTATATTACATATATGCCGCATTTATATATAACACTCAATATATATACTGCCATATTGTGAAGGCATGCGAGTAGTGTTGCGGCGGTGTCGTTGTCGTAACATTTATCAAAGTTACATATTACATTATATTCAATGTACTAAGTCGTTGCAAGAGGCTTGTTACGGGACATTAAAATTTTATAGTTTTTCACAAATATAAGCATAAAAGCTTGTCCTTTGTCCTTACTAACTCATCAGCGCACAGCCCATATTGCTTGAGCTAGAACTAGCTTGAGCTAGCTTGCTTGCTCGTCTTCCTTCTATTACGTAAAAATAATTTTTAATTTCTATTAAAATTAGTGATGTAAAATAAAATAGTTTGTTAGAGCGTTCGCTCGTAACAGTAAGTATACTAGAAAAGTAAAGAGACTCCTAAATAATAAAACAAAATCCTCACTGTGCCAAGACTCCTTCAGAGACTTCTCGGTATTGACCACAACTAGTAAAATGATCTAAAAAATCCCTCAATCTTTATCCCTATATTATATGAACGACAACATCTGTCTGTATGTATGATTGTTCATGCTATTCTTGGAATTTATTCAGCCGAATTTGTTGTGATTTTTACTGCTGTGTAGCGTGTTCCTTCCAGAACGGTACAGAATATTTTGAAATTAGCGATCACTGTGATCTATAAATCTACATAGATGACAGTATGACACCGTAGAAACTTATAATGAAGTCATGTACAAACAATATACACACCTATCCTGGCACACTGACACAAAGCCGCGAAAAAATCCTACTTATTATTAATATTACCTCGGTATTTGGTATTAAGATTACAGTCGTCACGTATTTACGTATGAATAAAATGTCAGTTTGCTAAACCAAGCTACGAGTACATAAACGTATTACTTTTCATTTTGACATTAGTAAATATCATGAACTGCCAGTACCTGTTGGTTGACTTGACACGTTCCATTTATGTTCACAGTATATCTGTGAATAAGACATTTTGCATTCATTGTAGATCATGTTGTCATGTCAGTGGCTATAAATGATTAATACCTAGTTAATTACAGGTAGGTTGTTTTATAGAAGCAAGTTAGCGAGGATACTCCGAATAGATAACCGGTAGGTATTGTAGGTATTATGCAAGGAGCCGGACACAGAACAATGTTACATTTAATACAGTAGGCGAGTACTCACAGTGAGGCCGTGACTTGTCCTGATCCTGATCAATCGCCACCTGATGGCGGATGTGATGGCAATATCGTAAAATATCTTAAGTAATAATATTCTATACAAATCGATACACTCTGGTACGTAATGGACAAGACAACCTACGTAATGAACCAAATCTATATACCTATATAATGTATGATTACAATGAGTTATATAACAACTTGTTGAAAATTGACGGCATTACCAATTTGTAATTGGTGGATATTTTAGACAATTTGTTAATTGCTACAATTTTATAACATATATAATATATATATATATATATATATGTGTATATATATATATATATACATGTGTATATCAGTGTCTGTGTTAAGGGTTAATATCTAAGTACAGACAATGGTGCTAATAACTTCGTTATTAGCTACGACATGGGGTTCTTCAAAAGGGTTGTGAATACGATTCTGGAAGGTCGGCAGCGCATCCGCATCCCGTGAGCCGCCCGCTCGTCTGACACATCTTTTATAAAAAAATAACTTACGTTTATCAACAGTTAGCCGATAAAAATGAGTTACATTTAATATTAGGTGAGGTATTATCGGTCTACTTACGCTATGAAGCGAATGTACCCACCTGACCCTAGAATAGAATAGAAGTACAGTACATCAGTTAGTAAGTTAGTATAAACATGCATCGTTCACGTACTTAACCGCCTCCGGTATACAAATTTACAATTTTGCAATACAAATTAACCTACTGTCGCACTTCCGTGCTACTCGTATAATCTAAGCTTCGTCGGCGATAAAAAGTACGTACTCAACGTACAATTGCTCTTAGTGTCATTGTTTAACAATTCTTTCTTGAAATCACAACATATTAACGTCCGTAATTTAAATCATATAAAGAATAGAAATGATACGAAAGTGTACGAAGAAAGCTGAGGATGGGTTTATTTAAGTATGTACATGGAAAAGCGCCCACGCAACTACTTAAGATAACAAAACACGTTAATAATGTTCCTACAAATGAATAATGTTTATAAAAATAAAATATTTATTCCACAAATAGAACTAAAATCTTTCGAATACTTAATGTAAATTAACCAACTTAATGTTCCTATAAAAATAGAAACAGATTCTATCATTCTATCAGTGAAGCGTTTTAAAAAGATATCGTTTATTATTAGAAATAACCTGCATCACAAAGGTCGCTACTTTCAGGCAAACACTTGTTTCAGCCTTAGAAAAACTTTTTAACGAAGCAACAAAAAGTATTTGCTCAATGTGAATCACTTCGCGGGTACTTGAGAGTACTCGTCGTTTGGTATAGAACGTGAAGAGAGTGACGTGTGATTTCTCGCTCGAGTGGCGCAGCGGGGGGCGTACGACGCGCGGCGTGCACTTGTGTTGACAGTCGCGGCGGCGTGTACCTATCTCATACATGAATAATGAATACCAGTATCTTTACGCGCTACACATTATCCAAAAGCTGATCAAGCGTTTATAAACAGTCGTAAATGTAGATGCAATCTGGATGGAGCTAACCTTTAATAGGTATCTATTGTATAGCGATTGTAGACTCGGCTACGAGTAGGTACTACGTAGACTGCAAAGACGTAGACGCTTCACGTCACTGCATTCCCTAGAAGCACTTACAGCGCATACGTGACGTGCGTTGATCTGGGATAAAATTCCCGCCAAATAATTTGCGGTTAACAAACGGCCTTATATTTCAGTCTTTGTTATACAAATTATATCAGACGTCAGTGCAAGGAGCGCCGGAAGCGATTGCACCGACAGCCGCGGCCGCGCGGAGTAACCGCGGTGGCAATAAACATTTACCGAACGTTATTGTTCACACTCCACATAACACGCGTAGGCGGGGAGGTGACGACCTCACGCGTTAACTTGTCTAAGTTAATATTTTGTTAATAAACATTCAAAGTTAATAAATAGTAGTTTACCTATATTGCAAAAATGCATAGTTACTAGATAGCTCGTCTTTTACCATATATGTATAGTAGGTGCTTACTGAATGCTAATTGATATCCATTTATAGCATGTAGTAAGTACCTATGTGCTTTCTATTCATATCGTTTTAGCATATGCACTTATAGTGGAGAAGAAAACCAAGATTGGTATTTACTGAATACGAGTGGCTTTTCGTACAAGAGGCTAAGAAAATAAATATGGATTTAAAAGAAAGTCTTACGCAATGTATTCAGAAAATTTATTTGTACGTAGGTACTCTATAATATATCGAAGCAAAATAGTGAAGCGTGTGTAAATGAAATAAAAAGTAATGCGAGTGCGGGCCCGTTTCTCCCGATGATTGACGTGACAACTTGATCTAAGCGTGCTCCGAGTGGCGCGGCCCGTCTGCGAGCCCATGACGTCCGCCACACGCCGAATATATTGCCGTAACATAGCACCAAGACATGCTTAACATTTTTGATGATGGAATATTCCATTTAATTTGTTATAACATCACTTTAGGTTGCACGCTATTTATCATTTTGACATGGTGTTTATACAAATCCAGTTTATGTAATGTGGCACAATTAATAAGCACTAGATTTTATTAATTTAGTAACAGTTGTTGATGGTTTATTTAGTATTGTGTAGCCTCATATTAGTGTAACCTTTTAGAAATACTTACATCATACTCCTCATAATGACTAAGACGGACGTAAATAAGTTAACTTCTGTTTACAATTAGAAACTACAGGAGTGTGGAGTCAGATTGTTAAATAGCTCATGCAAGTTATTAGCTCCCACCTTCACATATATCATCTGACATTTAGGTAATCTGCTAAAGAGGAAATGCTGTAATGCATGTATATGTTTTAACGACATTGTACAATCAACAGCACGGTAATATAGGAGAAACCATCCTATTCTAACCCTTATAATACACATAGTATTTATTATTAAGGATTCGTTTCGTCAGTGATATGCACAATGTATTGAAAATTAAATGAAATTGTACTTGTGACCAACGGCAACCCAACTGGGAAGTCAGTGACCTGAACTCAGTAGCGGGCAGCGAAGAAAAAGCAGCGAGAAAGAAGCAAAGGAACTCCATCCCTCGCGAGGGGGATGGATGACTACCAACGATTTACAATTGTACTTCGTTCTGGAGAAAACGGTTTCTTTCCAATATTTGTATATATGTATTTATTAAACCAGAGCATATATTGCAGTTTAAATAAACAATGTGCAATGTGAATATTCAAGGATTCGGTGTAGTGACATAGAATCTTTGTATTAAATGGCGTATTGACGCCTCAGTAACATTTTGCAACATACGAGTATATTGCTAGCACGTGGCACTGGCGCATCGTGCTGGAAGTTAGTGCGAGATGGAACCTCCGCCAGTTAAACAATGGGCGCATGCAACGGATGTTTTTGAAGATTATTGCATCTCTTTTCATTATATATGTTTCCTCCACATCTCGGTCCAAATGTTTTCCCAGTTATTTAATACGTAGTTAACTGTATCACTGTCTGAAAGTGTAGGTAGATATATTTACAATAATAGATATAATAGGGGTTAAAGTATGAAACTGCCGTTTTATACTAATAGATACTTTGAATTGACATAAAACCTTCATGGTGTGAGATTTTGGAGTGAAACTTTTTTCACATGATACCTATGAGGTTCTTGTTTTAAAAAATGTGCAACATTCGATTTTCGACTTTCAATTGTTTTTTTTTATTCAGCTTAGACGGGAAAGATGGATACTTCGAAAATCCGAGTAATCTTTGAATACGAGTTCCGACTCCGAACTAACGCGGCAGAAACGGCTCGCAATATCAATGCTGCGTTTGGAGAGGAGACTGCTAATGAACGAACCGTGCATTTTTGGTTTAAACGCTTTCGTAATGGAAACTTCGACTTGAAGAACGAACCACGTGGAAGACCGCCCACACAGGTGAATAACGCTGAATTGAAGGAGATGGTGGAAGTCGATCCGAGTCAAGTTTGACTCGGATCGGCTTCCACCATCTCCTAAGATAAAAAAATATGAAAAATGGGTGCCTCATGACTTGACTGATCTGTAGAAAGAAACCCGTGTTGAAACTTGCGTTGCCTTGTTGAATCGGTACAGAAATGAAGGAATATTGGATCGAATTGTGACATGTGACGAAAAGTGGATTCTTTACGATAACCGAAAGCGAAAAATGTAATGGCTGACCCCAGGTCAAACGCCGCAACAGTGCCCTAAGGCAAAGCTTACCAATAAAAAGGTAATGGTAACTGTTTGGTGGTCTATTCATGGTGTTATTCACTATAGCTTTCTCAGGTCTGGTCAAGCAATAACAGCAGATGTTTACTGTGCCGAACTTCGAACAATGATGGCGAAACTAGCAGTGAAACAGCCCCGACTCGTGAATCGATCTTCACCATTATTGCTCCATGATAACGCAAGACCTCACACTGCACGAGAAACCGTTGTAACTCTACAGGAGCTGCAGTTAGAAACCATACGTCATCCTCCGTACTCGCCAGACCTTGCTCCAACGGACTACCATTGCTTTCATGATTTGGACAATTTTCTACGTGGTAAAAAATTTTCTTCCCAAGAGGCAGTACAAAATGCTTTCACACAGTTTGTCGAATCTACATCCCCAGAGTTCTATCGTAAAGGCATAAATGAACTTCCGATTAGATGGCAACAATGTATAGATAATGAGGGTAAATATTTTGATTAAATAAATATGTTACATTTTAGAAAAAAAACGAGTTTTAATTTTTCAGTACAAATCGGCAATTTCATACTTTAACCCCTTATATTTACAAGTTTCAATGGGAAACAATATGAAGTGTGAATGTCACTTGCAAGATTTTTTTTATAGAATAGATAGCAGACGAGCGGGCGGGCCACAGGAAGGAAAGTGGTCACCGTTGCCCATAGACACCTGCAACACCAGGGGGCTTGCGGATGCTCGCCGATCTTGTAGAATCCTGTTCACAGCTCTCTTGAAGAGCCCCATGTCATCGCGTATACCTCAGCTGGCAGTTCATTCCACAATTTTCGGGTTCGCGGTATAAAGTGTCTTTGTGACCGCGCTGTACACAGCGACTCTATGTGCTGATGAACCGCACGACGATGACGAGCGGTGCGATGGTAATAACCCGAAGTTGACATTAAACTCAACAGCTTTTCAGAACATTTCCCATTATAAAGGCGGTAGAAAACGCAGAGAGACGCAATATCTCTACGGGTGCTGAGCGATTCTAAACCACCTGATGCTGAGTGAAAGTGGGATCGTCGACAATTCGAATAGCGCGTCGTTATACGGAGTCAAGAGGGTCCAGCTGCTACTTCGAATACTACTTGCTAAGATTCTTTATTGTTTAAAATCGCTATTGTTTTCTATCAAGGTCTTTTTATAAAACTGTTTATTTCAAATAGGTAAACATTTTATTTTAGTTTAACCTACAATAGATTAAGGTAAACCTTATTTATATTAGCGGAGTGGGTTATATGAGTTGAAAACGCATGTAACTAAATTGCTTTAGTCCTGTTATTTATTGTACTTAATAAAACAAAAATAAAAACTCCTCCAAAAAATAATTGACTTAAATGCTGTTCGAAGTTATTTTTATTGGCCATTATGTTATAAAGTACACCCGGGTCGATAAATCATAAAGTTTATTCAGACATTAAACGCTAGAAAGGACTTACAAGGTGAAAGGCGACGTGTACAATTTCGACTTTGGTTAATTTCGCACGTTGTAATTGACGTGTACTGACTGCTCTGGAAATATCCGACAGCGGTGCCGCCATTAACGCGGCTGATGAAGAACAACGCATGGAAAAATTAATTTAATGAGTGACAGACATCGTCCACCTGCCTCTGCTGGAGCTGCACGCCACCGTCACGGAATGCAGAACCAGAGCAGGGCCTACCAATAATAATAATTGTAGCGTTTTTGCAATTGAAATAAATGTATTTACGGCAATTAAAATCGAGGCTTGCCAGCGACAGAGATATTGCGATTTACATGTTGCCGATCGGCGGAATGTCGTGCATGGAGATATTTACATAGCATAATGCGCGTGCGGATAACGTGGCTCGTGATGATCATTATTATAGATCTGCGTTAGTATCGTGTCGGCAATGCTACGTTACAACTGCGTAATGCTCGCTCATGTACTAATAACGCGATTGTTACAGTGAAATCCGTTAATTAAAATATACAAAGGCTCGATAACACATGCTACGCGTAACGGATTTATTTATGCCGAATAATCTAGATGTTACTCACTAAGCATTCCAACCTTAAAATAATTAATTCTTCACATTCACATATGATAAAATTTTTTACTTCAATAACTGAATTGAACATTATTTTCCTTTATAAATAAGACTACCTACCTTTAGTTATAACATAGTAACAACAAATATAACTATAATATCATCGTTTAGCTGAAGAAACAATTTCTGACAGAGAATCAGTATGCTAGAGCATGGATCGTGACCGAAATTTATCTAGATAGAGCCCTAAAGAGAATTGTTATTGTGTAGAGAGTAGATACCTATAAATGAACAATATTGGTGGCGCGCGAGCGAGCGCACGAGAACCACACAAAGCGCTCCCGCTTCGCCGCGAGTCGCGGCTCACGGCGAGTCTCATCGAACCGCCCAAAGAAACGATCTCATAGAAAGTAGAGCAACTCATTTATTTATTCGGTGCAGCGGCGGGTGGGAGCGAGACGGTGCCGCGAAACTGGCTCATTAAAATAAAAATCCGATTTTCGAGTGCAACACGCGCGAAATGAAATAAAAGTTCCGACGAAATTTGCTCGAGTTATTCCAAAAAAGGTGCGCGAAACGCCTCTGGAACGAGATCATGAGATACAAGTGCTCGGAGAAACCGACCGCAATATTAGCCTTCGGTACGAGGCTGTGCACATATTGGCGAAACACAAGTTGTAGTTGGAAGCTAGTGGCAATATAAGTATAATTATCTGTTAATCATTAACGAGGATATATATTACATATATACTGGCTGCCTAAAAAGGCAACGATAAAGCTAAAGATAATCCACAAGAGCATAGACTACAAAAATGTCTACGGAACTATTCGTATTTTCGATAACTGTTTTTCTCAAACAATTTTTTTTAAATATCAGTATTAATTTTCTTTTTGTCGTGATTTGTGGTTAACACGTTGAGCGTACTTTCCGTTTGGGCCTTATGAAAAATTGCAAAACCGCCCATTTTTACCACTGTGTTTTAAATGAATAAATATGTACACCATAAGCTTAGAATTTCGATATTATAATATAATAATGCATATTGGAAAAAAAACAGGTGACTCGCGTCCGCCGCGGCCTGAACGCGACCACGGGACCACGGGAGCCGCGAGATGCGAGATCACGCTGTCGTACAACGCTCTCCCGTGACTCCCGTGCATCTGAGACGCATTATCTTTCCGCGGCCGCGTTACCTTACCTTAGTTATACAAGTAGCACATGATTCGTAAATGGAAAATCGCACATGTTTTCCCCACCTTTATAGTTTTACACACGCCTTTATTGTCAGTGCTACTTATAGTAGCCGGTACCTAATGATGACAGTATATTTTTTTTGCATTAAATTTATTACTTTTATAGTTTACTAGCTTCCGCCCGTCTGCCTTTACTAGTTTAAGTCCGTCCCTGAAAAGTACCCTATATCCTTCCTTGGATTTCTATCTATCTCCGTACCAAAATTTCATCAAAATCGGTCCTGTGGTTTTGCCGTTGAAAGATAACAGACAGATTAACAGACAGACAATTCAATTAATATAACAGACAGAGTCACTTTTTCGCATTTATAATATTATAAGTATAGATTAATACTTTTTTACAATAAAGGTCATTAGGTTATTATTACTATGCTATTTGTATCCTATCCTATGTTATTTGCCATTTGTACTATCCTTTACAACGATACGATTTTGAGACACAAATAACTTAGACTTTATACAAATAATTTTGTTTATTTATTGTATTTAATGTAACGAAGTACATAAAACAATACTAAATGAGCATAATTTCGTTATTTAAAAAAGTTATATGAAATGATAACTTCTTTATGGCCCGATCCATAAAAAAAGTTATGTATTTTGACATCTTTGAAATTTCGCGTGCTGAGGTAAACAAGTTATACTATGGGGGCGCGCGGGTCACGTTCCATAGCCTAAACCTTTACTGCCCGCCGGCTCTCTAGAAACATTTGAATGTAGGTCAGTCGCGCGGTCACCGGTGTCCGACGCGGCCCGAACGGAACAGTCATGTGTCAGACATACCGTGTCCGTCATGGCCTTTAGGGAAAGGTACTGTTTTTTCTTTCGGCGTTTAATTTGTTATAATATATTATTTTTTAATTAGGCAATTGGTGTTTCTGAAAGAATCAATTGAAAGCTTAAAAGAGATTGAGTTTAAAATTAAGGAAAGTGATTTTTGATAATGTCTCTTTATTTCCGTAAGTTACTGTGAAAAAAGTTCACTACATAATATGAGATCAGTATTAGGAAAACTTTTAAGAAAACATTTCGGAAAACTTCCCCTTATACAATAAAGAAAATCACGATAATATAATGCCAACGTTCAATATTTATTAACAAAATTATATGATAAGATGTAATTATGTTAGTACAAAAAATGTTTATAATATTCGTGTTAATAATAAAACTTAACTTGATTCAAAGTAAAGAAAATTTCCAATAGGTATCTCGAAAAGTATTGAATATAATATCTAGAAAACTCCAGTTTCATTAGTTACGTCCTGTTTTTTTTTAGGCAGCCTGTATAATATACTATTTGAAAACCTAGATAGTGTTGCGTTTTTGAAAAAAAATATTGTAATATTGTAAAAAAAATCTCTCATAAATTTCATATATTCGGGTTTCTGTCGTTTAAGGTTCCGTAGCCAACTAGAAATAATGCAACACACGTCACCAGCTGTATTTTTTGCTAATGATACTCGTATATAGCAATTAGGGATGTTTAGAATAGCAAAGCAAATACGAATAATGTGCCACATTATTAGAGTTTACGATTACGAACAGTCCATAACCGACTACGCACGGACTTGGAAAATTAATAAGTATATAACTTGTAGTTCAATGTAAAGTTAGTTTTACAAATATTTTTTAGTTCAATCAGTAAATTCATTTTTGGTTTAATCTAAAGTTAAGGACCTACGTAACTAATTAACCTAAAGAACACTATAGTGGAGTGTAGGCTTTCTCGGTCGGTGCCAATATTAATTGAATCTTCCGGGCTACTTGGCCGAGGTCTTCTGGAATCTAAAGAATACTAATTAACCGCCTACTAATTAACCTAAAAATCAGATATGTAACTGATTTTTAAATGAATGTTTGTTCTTAAAAGTATTTCTTTTTGTAGAAAACCTATTTTATCTACTACTAGCGACCCGCCTTCGCTTCGCTTCGGTTCATAAGTTTTTTTTTCTTTCAATTCTTTTACAAAATTTCAAAATAAAATATAGCCTATATTAGATTACACGGATAATGTAGCTTCCTATTTGTGAAAGAATTTTTGAAATCGGTTCAGTAGTTCCAGAGATTACCCCCAACATACCCACAAACAAATACACAATTTTACTGTTTTTATTATATTAGTATAGATTTACATTTCGGCTCTCACTATTCGATTAGTATTCGAGAACTCGTTCAGATAATTACCAAAAAGAGTACTAACTAATTCGAATACTTGAAAATTGGCGAGTATCCGCCAAAACGGAACATCCCTAATACGGATATACCGATTAGGCACATATTTGCCTAGTCGCTATTGATTATGAATTGGCAAAACTGGTACCAATACATGTGAAATATATAATGAATAGTACATGAGACCTTCTTGACCAATACTTTTCCGCTAAAAGTTATAACACGACACAATAATATTAGGTCTTTACCTCTGAAAATTCCGTTTTACTCGTATATGGAAAAATTAACATAATTATTTTTGTATGAAAATTATATAACTATTTAATTAATCGAAGTATTGTCCATTATTATTAACGAATTCTTGCCATTTTAATGGAAGTTGATTGATGTCTGCTACGTATTGATGTCTGTTGAGTGATGTCCTAGAGATGGAAATCGATGAATTCTCTGAAAGCGTTTTTCACTGCCTCATCGGAGTTGAATTTTTTCCCGTGTAAAAAGTTATCTAAATTCTTTTGAGTGAGCTTCTTTTGACTCAGTTTACGTTTGGGACATTGTTTTGCTGTGTCTCCTGCGTTCTACCATTGTGACGAACGTTTACGATTAATTATCATACAGGATCCACTCTCATCACAGGTGACAATACGATTCAGAATCCTATAATTTTTGTGCAGGTTCAACAAAGTAAGCCAAGCTTCGACGCGTGTTTGCAGCTGACTTTCATTAAGCTCATACTGTACCCACTTTCCCGATTTGACGCAAATTAATCAATATCGTCTTGTCATTTACACCGAAGACTGCTGCTAACTCAGACGTGGTTTGAGATGAATCCATAAAAAAACCCCCAAATCCATAAAATTTAATCCATAAATTAATAAGTGTGCAGTGCGCTGTCTGTTTTGGAGCATCATTGTAACTAAATGACAGAACATAAAACTTATCTACACATACCAATTCAGCTATAGTATGATTTTTTGATTTATTAAGATATGCTGTTCAACGCAAAACAAAAAAAATACGACTCTATAATTTTTTAAAACTCTTCCTATAAAATGTTGTGGCCGACCTTAATGCGGCCGAGTGGTGCAGTAATATTATGTGTTGCCGGACATGTAAAGGACTTGTTATTAGTACAATGCACTTGCATGCGTCACTACGCGAAGGACACGCTTTGTCTGGATCAGGTGGTCGCGCGGCAGGTGAGTGCCGGGCGGGCGGCGCGGGCGGGGGCATCTAGAGGCCGCTTCCTGTCGCAGGACTGGTTCTGCGGTCTGCACCACTTCGCTTTGCACCAGTTTCCAACCAAATGAAGCGAACAACTTCTTAACACTGAGATATTTACTCAACTTGTATATTTGCATGCGCAAACGTATTTTACGCTCGAATATTATCACCTTAATTATACCTCCGCGTGCATAAATTACAGCTTGCGGTCTGTCAATTCTGACTGGCATAAAAATGAGCTCAAATAACTGACAGTGTGAGTAGGTAGGTGGTAGGTATCGCTACAAATTAACTAAACCGACAAAACAATATTATGAATTGCTGGATAAGTTATTTATTGCGTCCCTGTTTTACTTAAACCAAATAACGGGATATGTATAAAGCGTGTATGATGTGTCGGGAAATAAATTTGCTTAATGAAAGATATGTAGTTCATAGTACGTTAAAATTGGCAAGGATACGCTTGCCAATCTTAACGTATTTGAAAAGTAAACATTTTTGTTCATAGGATGAGCATAACAAACACATCACGTCATACACACTAACTACTGACACTGATATGTAGTGATGTGTTTAAAAAAGTATATATTTAAGGTAATAGATAAGTAATTATAGACATTGTTTAAGAATATACCATTTTGATTTTATTACTTAACATGTTCAGAGCATTAGAATTATTCATTTAAGAGCATTTAACAAATCCATATAGGTAAATACATATTGGTAAATACATATAGGTATATAATTGGGATGTGGATAATGATGATTCGCTTATTATTTATTTATTTATTCATTGTATCATGAACACAGACATGATCATAGACACAAAGTTAGGTTAGGCTCTGCTAGGAAATTGCCATTTTATAAATTCTAACTAATTATAGAGAAACACATATGTGATTCTGGGTTTTTTTTATTTATTTTTAAGCATATTACTCTAAGAGCTACTTACAAAGGCAGAGAATGCTAAAAGGCAACCCACGAGATAAAGCACAGAATATAAGTAGATGCCGAAGAAGCTTAATTATAAGTATAATGATAAGAAAACACCGATAATATGCGGATGTTAAAAAATATATATGTATATGAATACATATATTCATACAAACATCATAAATATTTATCATACTAAAAAAAAACATAATTTGTGTATACTTATAATATAGTATATTAATTATAACACAACACATAACATACAATATACTTATATATTATAACTAATTATGATTGGGATATGATTGTATGACCAGGCTGGTAGAACTCAAATAGCTTAGTAGCATTCCCTAGCGCTACTTATGATTTATAAACTTTCTTAAATTAATCTCTTATTATTTGCCAATTGAGTTATCGTTTCTATGTAATTTAACCGTAATTTCCATTAAGTTAGTTGCCACACGAAATCTACTTAACGCTGATAAAAATTATTACTTGTTCATGTTCATTAGGTACCTACTACAAAACAAATGCACGTAATGCGAGATCAATTCATTACTATAAGTGGAGACAAAATGTGTTCACGATTTGTTTCGTAATTGAATGTACGAGTAATATTATGAAAAAGCGACCGGAAAGTACTTATCGCTTAGCATCTAGTGGCGTGGCGACGTAACCTCGCCCAAAGTGTAGTAACTGTCTGTAAGGTTTCATTTCATAGCTTAGACGTTTTGTAACCCGAAGTAAGTTAATAATGTAATAAAAGAAGGCTTAAATCTGCATTGCTTGTCCGCTTAGGTATACGTACGTGTACGTCGTTTAGTACAATTTATACACCTATTTTTATCCGATTTCAATTCAAAATGATTACTTTTCTGCCCTCTGTGTGTACGTAGTTTCGCAAGTTTTATATTCCCAAAAGCACTGAACCGATTTAACACGTTGACTGCGTTATCAGTTCAAGAAAGCCTGACACTAAACTATCCTGAGGTGCGGGCGTAGAAACGCTTTGCCAACGCCAGATGCGGGACGCATATATTTGATTTTAGAGAGAGTAGGAAAGGAACAAATACTGTTTTGTACCTACCTCGCTAAATCCTAATTACTAGTGCAAAAAAAATTTCGGATCTTGTTGCTAGGTGCGGATCTAAAGGACCTGATAGACCGATGATCCGATAGCCTCACTAGATTACACCCAGTTTATATAGTTTAGTACTAGAGCGTAGTTCATATCGCAAACTAGTCAATTGATTTTACGTGTCACTGTTGTAAAAATACGAGGAAATTCAAAATATAGATATAAATAAGTGAAAAAATGTCTTCGTACTACTCCACATTAAAACAGGTGCTTAAGTGATATAGAAAGGTATGATGGAGGCTGGAGCTGATTTTAGAACACCAACTAAATAGCAGAGAAACTGCTAAAAATTAAAAGGGTAAAAATTTAAGAAATAACTGTTCCTATCTAATTATGTACGATAATTATTTTAATTTTAAAGACTTGTTTATGTCGATGTTTCATTGTCAATACTAAAATTTTATCGATATACTTAACATTAATAATAATAAATACTCTTTATTGCATACAATTGGTTATTACATGTGCACGAATAATAAATGACAGAATACAATTAGTGCATTTAGTGCGAAATATCGGGCAAAAAGGACCTAATATTTCTAATTCATTATTTTTATATTTTAAAATAATATAATTAACTGACCACCAAAACATCAACTAGATACTATATCTAAAATTCGTATTAACGTTAAAAATAACAATGTATTAGAAAATTGAATGAGATAATCACACGTGTCGTAAAATTATCGATTATCGAAATTATCAAAATTACCTGTTTTATATGTATTAGTACTAATACATTAAAAAAGTCATGTCCCCAGGTCTAACAGACCGTTACAGCTTCAGATGAAAGTCAGCTGAGGGAGTGGAGCTCAGCTCCACGCAGTGAATGTGCTAACACGATGAACAATAAAATAATCATTATAGTTCAAGAAGGCTAAAGGGAGGAACTTCTCGAAGTCGGAGCCAAATAAAAAAACAAATAGGTACGAGTGTAACATTTGAGATTATGGGGATTTTAACACATATTTTTCTATTTAAACGGGTCTTAACGCAAATGTTTACCATATTTATTTTATTCGTCATACACAATACACTAAGAACATAATATATTTAAGAATCGCCAGACGAATAAATAGACGATAGCGGACCATGTACTTAACATAAAAAATTTAAATAAAAATTGAAATTGAAATAAAAAACATAGAAATATCAACCGAAAAGATGGATATAAATTGTCTTTGACATGGAATCCAGTAATTAATAAGTTAATAAAAGTATCTTCGCGATTTTTCGTCTGACGCTATTTCTGATATTGTGTGTTGTGTCCCGCAACTTTCCGCACTATGAAGACCAAATGCGGGTAGTTGATTAAACTGTTCGCAACTCTCGACGTGGACTACCCGCCTCTTCAGTCAGCTCGTGACCATGGTTGGTGGAACTTAACCGAAACGTTGATTAAAATAAATAAGGTAAACATTCGCGTTAAGACCCGTTTAAATAGATAAATAAAAAAACAAAACTATAAAAAGTTAACAATGGCTTCAAGAATATGTAATATGTAGAACGAAGAGGACTTAGTGTTAAAAACTTAGTGTGTATTTTTATTTTATTGTAGTTTGTTGTTAACTTTTGAGTCCGTTTTTAAAGTTGAGCTTGTTTAACAGTATATATTTTTAATAGACACATTATAAATATTTGCGTGTTATGAAATTACAGTTTGAACTATAGGTTATATTTATATAGGTAAATTCAAATTCGTATGAACTTCAATTGCATAAATTACATTTCAAATTGCACGTTATCATTTCGTTAATCTAAGCTTATCATGTACGATATCGTGATCGTATATTATTTATTCTACGTAATTTCTTTACATTGCCTCATTTTCAACACACGTAGCGAGGCGTTGTTTACAACTTTCTTCTTTAAATATGTCGAGCAAATCATTGCGAATCTCGGTTATGGACAATAATGACAGCAAATGGAAAGATGCCAACGATTACGAGTACTTCCCGTGAACTCGAATGGCACTGATGATTTTCGATAATAAAAAACCAATTTTCGAGAGTAGATCGCTGCAAATCGTCCGTTTTATTGCAATCGTCCACAATCGCTGCAGGAAATTTCTCCCATATCAGGTGTATGTAAAAATCTGATTATATTTCCAAATATGACTCTACCCCACTTTAATGTTGCATAACATAAAATATGATTATAATTTAACGTAATTGAATTTTTATAAGTAGGTTCTCGCACGTACAAACATATAGTACACTTTAATACAATAAAATCAATATTATTTGTATATAGTATACTTGTTATATCAAGTATCATATTCTGCATCACGTAGATGTCACAATATTATAAAAGTATAAAGAAAAATATATTATGAACATTTGCTTGCACAAGATGAATTATTTCTTGAAAAATATTACCAATAAAACGTTTATTATGTGTTTGAGCGATGTTCATCGCATGCAATAATACTTACATTTTATCCTACATTATCAATTTAATTTCATCTCCTTTGTTTGTGTGATATAGTTATAATACATTATTTTAGCCCCATTCCATTCAATCTTATTTCATTCCATAATCCTTATTCTATCGAATGGGATAAGCGAAACCCCTCGTCCTAATCCTAATCCCTATTGTTCATCCTTTCAATCTGTTTTACAAACCTTGATTGCTGAACTGAATCCCTAAAGGTAGGCGGCTCATTTGTTGATTTACCCACTTTAGTAAATTTTCACATTCACTAACCATCTGGCAGAATGTTTGCTCGTCGCCCATCTTCTTTTCTTTTAAATAAAAATTATGAATTTACTAATTTATGGAAATTAATTCTTTACAGATATATGACCTGTGAAATTTTGAATGCGACATCGAGCAAATAGGTAAAACATATTTTTTTTCTTTGAATTCAAAGTATTACAACATCTTTATTGTTGCCTACTTTACTAAAAGGTGATAAAGTTATTTGTACATTAGCTCCTAGAAACATGACAACGCGCGTGGTGAATATATGAGGACATATACTTATGACCAAGGAATATATATAAATGTTCAGAAATCCCAGTTATGTGCTTATGACAGCCGTTGACAACGCGTAACCCTATCGCATTAATCCAGGGAACACCGCCGGCCGCCGTAACTTGATAATGGCGAGCGAAGTGAGTGCGGTATGGATTTATGATTTTATTTGAACAAAGACTAACAGGCGTCTATACTGTTGCCACTTCATGAAAAGTCGAGACACTTCATGAAGTTGAAACAGATAGTATGAATTAAGTTCGATTTTAACTGTAAAATTCTCAGCTAAGAATGTCCTGTAAAATTCTTAGCCTCTTCATGAAGTGCAACTAGCCCCTGCCTAGTATCATATTGTAAGTACTAAAAATTACACAATCAGTCTAGTACGTACATACAACTGATTCTTAACATTAGTCGGTAATATTTGATTAGTAAAGGCTCTTTATTAATTATTTTGTTATAATAAAAATCTGTTAGAAAAAACAGTCAGCAGTGACTGGTCATGCAACCTAATTAAAGAGACTTTCATGTAATATAATACATCTAGTCATCTACTACGTAAGAAACCATACTCGTAACAACGCTTTTCTAAGAAACTTTGAAAATCTATCCTTATTAAATGAATTGTTATTTAATAATCGTATTACTTAGTATAATTAATTATATTTATTTATATTTATTTATTCATTTGAATTGGACAATTGTCTGAATCGTCCAACAGAGAGCGTGTTCAGCAGACAGTCAGCTATGTATTGTTAAAATGGATAAAAATGAAATTCAAATAGTATATAATAACGTAGACCTCACATAATAACGTAGACCTGTCATCGTCGTGGACCCTATGCAATGCAGATTAAATGAAGACTCCAAATAAACCACTGTATATATTATATATATATATATATGTGTGTGTGTATAAACATATATATATATATATAGGTACACTGTTGGATATGCAGTGTATACAGAGTCTGCCGTCTGTTTGTTTTAAACGCGCATCACGCAAAATACATTGAACAGATTTTAATGAAACTCAGCACAATTAGAGCTTCTGTGCCGCGCTAACATTTAGGGTACTTTTTATTCAGATCAATTCATAGTTCCCACGGGATTCATTATCAAGGCCTCATGTATAATATCGGATTTCACATAAAAGCCATTAGGTGGATTTTATGATAATGTATCTCTTGAGGTCAACATACGGGATACTATTTATCCCGAACCGTTACAAGTTCCCGCGGGAATCATTGTGAAATAACCACACGTACTCTAAAGACCACGCGAACGAATTGGCGGGCATTGGTAGTATATAATAAAACCAACAACTAGTGAACCATATATAGCTGACGATTTTTAAAATTCTGGGACGATATTCATGAGGTTATGGCGTGATCGGTGAGAAAAGGTCAAGGGCGCCGGGCGGTCCGCCAAATCGCAAACCTTTGGAAGTTAGCGATGAGAGAAGAGCGATAACTATACATAGTTATCGCTCTTCACACACCACTGAGTTTATATTACTTCTGTTAATTTATTTATGTATTCTAAAGTTAATGATGTACACGTGTCTAATTTTTTATATACTGTCAAAGAAATATCAAATGATCGGTGTAGGCGGTGATGGACATCAATGCATAATTTACTATTTTTTTAAAAACAAACAACGATACATATTATAAATTTATAAATTCAAATTCAAAGTTTAGTACATAACTTTAAACAGGTAGAGACTAATAAAAGTTCATTTGAATACAGTTTACGATCTACATTTAATTGCAAATAAAGCTATTATAAGTAAAATAATTAATTGTTTAATATTACAGGTATTATTAGTTGTTAAGCTAACGACTTAACAAGCTAAATGCGGTTGATTTTATATAAATTTGTTATTTTCTATATTTATCACGATACTAAAATTAACTCATTTAAATAACAAACAAATATGTGCAAATAAAGTACAGAATGAATTTGTGTTTATAAATTTAGTGTATGGTAATTGTTTTCAAACTAATTCGCACCCGTCATGTTGGGTTGTATCTATAGTTGTATCCGAATATGTTGTATCTATAGGTCTAATGCTCTACAGAATCAAGCAGCGCTCTTATCGGACTTACCCTCGCCGAGTAATTTCAAACTTTTCATACAGAAAACACCAATTGACACAAACGCGATAGTAGTATATAATATACGTAATAAATAACAAAATCTCTGGCTAGGGTTGCGTGTTTTATAAAGAACTAGCTGTGCCCGGCGTGCGTTGCATGCCCAGTAATTTTTTTGCACATAATATATATACATAATATGTAGCCTATGTCTATCTGGAATAATGTACCTTTCAAATGGTGACAAATAGGTGCGTGGTTTCAATGACAAATAGTGGTTCCGGAGATTACCCTCCACATACACACAAACTCACAAAATTCGCACTCTCTCTTTATTATATTAGTATAGACTATCTGTAGCCAGCGGCGTCGCTCGCATGGAATTAGGGTTAAAAATGATTATAAATAATTCTATGTGTTAATTCGTCCCACGAGCTACACGTATGCTAATATACCCATACTGATTGCAACAATCAGAAAAATGGTAGCATTTCGTTGATTTGTCGCAATGTAACAAATAAACCAACGTTTGCTTTTATAATATTAGTATGGAAAAGCTAAACATTACGGATAGCTTATAACGTTAAATAAGGACACAAGATGAGCGAAAACTAATTTAAATTATTCTAATTGCAAATAAATATAATTGACATTTCAATTTATGTTTTAAATTCCATTAACTATTCCCTTTTACACAGAATAAATATGTTATTTATAATAAAATAAATTTCAATGCATTTTATTGCACATTGTGACTAGTTGTTGTAATTGTTGAAATGTCATTTCAATAATTTTCATGGGTAGTTATTACTATTAATTTACTTAGTGTAAGTGAAAAATGGTAATGGAAATTTAAAATTAATTTTCATTTTAATTTTTCACTTCAAGCGATAATAATGAATGATTCCTGTGGTCATTTATATTTGCTAAACCACATTGTGATTTACTAGGGGAGGCGTGTTCCCTGCATATTCAATCTGAGATCACTTATTACAGTTGGTGTAGTGTAACAGAAATGAGAATATTTTGTTCAATGTCCTCGTATTTATTAATTTTCATATTTATTCGTACGTGTTGTTTATTTCCATGTCATTGTCATTGTAAAACAACGAAAAGTAACATGTCATATAGTTTTATGTTAATACGGACCGCACAAAGTTAGGTAGGTAGATAAGGGCCCAGGTACTTACTTGTATTAGAGGTAAATAGGTATATTAGATCAATGTTACGCCCTAAGTTCAAAGCTTGCACCGCATAAGCAGAACTGTGATTTGTGCGGCCTCCGCCCGCTTCCGCATCATACTATAAGTGATTATTGCACACCACGTGTATTTATCACCAAATATTTTACGAATAGTCAATAATACCAGGTCAACCTGTACCTATGGACACCTTAGTGTGTTAGTAACAAAAGCTAACATGGAATGGTTGTTATATTAATGTGTCGCCATATCTTTACGATTCACTTCGATATAACATCCGACCGTGTGCACCGTAAGATACAAGACTCCGTCTGCAATCATAAAGTGGTGGGTATCACACATGCTCCTGTTGCGTATTTTTTTATTTTCGGCATACGGATTTCCTCACAATAATCACCGCAATCCTTCACTGCCGAAATAATCCGAAAATCCCGTCCTAAGTAGAAATTCAGTGGTACGCGAGGAGTGGTACCCACCACTTCATCAATATAAACTGAGAGTAGAGAGCTCACCTCTCACCGCTCTATACGATTATACAATACTTGTTATGTATAATGTTATTTCTTGTTATTTTATTTTATGTATTTTATTTTACTTTTGTTTATTTAGGAAGCTTATTTAAATACATACGAAGAGTTAAAAGTTATTCGCAATCTACCACCAGTAGAAACTAAATTATTGTATAGACGACTAGCGTTGTTATATTTAAAAAGATAGAAAGGATAAAACGAAAGAGAAGATAATAACATGTCAAATTTTAAATTCTGAAGCATTGGTCGTTAATACATAATTGTTAGTAAGTAGATATTTAACCGCCTTAATACTACAAAAGAATAGGTCAATTTGATTATTCGTCAATAATAGTACATTTATATTTTCGCGTATAGGGAAAAAACAGATTTTCATAGTAAAATGGATTTTAGGAATTTCTGATAAAATGAGACTGCTTTCTTTTTAATTGTTTTCAATATTCAATGTTGAATTATTCGAGTTTTAAATTATTAACATTATATCTAATGTTTGTGTATTATCGAATTAGGAAGTTCTCAGAAATCATTGTCGATTATAGAAATTATTATTATGTGCATAATTAGAATTTACGGTGGTGCGTACACAAAAAATAGCTCGCGTTGGGGAACAGATCTGTGTCATATAAGAATCGTCTAAATGTTACTAATATACCTACTATAAAAATGATAGTTAACGCATACTGTAACCGTATTCACAACCGTTCGAGTGCTCGTTCCTAAGTACCTTAATTTCTTAGTTTTCGTTCTTTTGTACGGTTAATTCTCTTAATCACCAGTTAATATGTCGTTAACACCTTACCAAAATACTTTACAAAAGTATTTTTAAAATTTTTAAAGCTCGGTAAGGAAGAAAAATCGGAATGCTCGAGAAATAAAAAAAATGGTGTATCCACCAATCCATACTGGGCCCGTATTTTACTTACATTGTGGGCCGTAACTCCCCCTAGTGATTCACTAGGGAGGCTTGTGCCCCACAATGGGACGTTATAGGCTGATATTTATCGAAATATTTTTCACTTTCTTTAAGTTCACAGTTCTTATTATTTATGCGATAATAAAAACGTTTAGTTTGTCCACGCACGTAACACATTTCAAAGAACCTAATGCAATGAACATGTGTAAGTACTTATCTAACATAACTATGATAAATCATTTTCGACATACTTGTATATTTTACCGCAAAAACGGAGATAAGGTACTTTATTTTAAATGCCCACTTGGTAAATAAAAAACTAGTGCGCGAGTTGCATGCCTTGGATACCGTACTTAGTTTGCATTTAACTTCCGTTTTATACAAAACCTTCGTTTGCGGTTTTTATACATATGACACGACGCAAAAACCAGTTTATTAAATTTTAAACTGTTTATAGATACATACTTATACTCCTACTATTTATAAAGTAGTCCGCATATTTCTTGTTCAAGTTGAATATAATTTAGTTCCTCAAAGAAAAAAAAACTGTACTAATATCTATTCACAGTGGCGTTACCTACGGTTATATTTTTGTCCTTCAATGGTTATTCAGGCATGTGAAATAATTTCATTCTAATTGTAACTTTACATTACTGACACAACATGACTCAATAATACTATTATTTAATTTTTATAATTGATCTTTAGATCTTTAGATCAATTTTGATTTTAGTTTTGCCATGAATCGTCCAAATACCAATAATATCATTGTGAAAACGACGCACATTTGTAACGTTCGCGCGTTGAAGTCTTTTGTACGTGCGTAGCGTTTTGTTGCCTTTGCGCTAGTCGCCGTCATCATACCCACTCATTTTCTTTGTTTGTTTGAGATTGTTTTATTATTTACGTGTAGTGTCTGCAATGTTATCTGTTAGTTCTAGTAACTGGTATTTGTGGTTAATGCGATATTTTTATGTTTTCATAGATACATAATGTGTTTATCTAGTTGTAATTAATAATAAATCAAAAATATTTGCAAAAGTAAATAAATAAAAAACATTCTCTACTATAGGACTATTTAAACATTATCAATTCGGAAACCTATTGGAACGATGATAATATAGTGTCAGTGGTAAAGTGGAACAAGGAACTCGCGTAGTTGGCGAGTGGTACGTTGAACCTCCCGCAAGTGCGCGTGTGTGTGTCTGTGCGCACACTCTGACACGCCACTCCGCACACAGCCGCATGCCGAACCATATGACGACGCGCGGCGTCTCTGTGTGCATCTAACACAAGTATATATTAATCTGATTCATGGCACTCGGTAAGTGCGCGGGCGCATGATGCTTATAGTTAGTTGCCTTACCAGACGATATAGGCAACATATTAGAAGTTCGTAGAACCACACCCATTTTGTCAGATCCCTTAGCTATTAAATTAAGTATAAAATTTAGTTCTTTCGTATACAATACGTTAAAGCTCCTATTAGCCAGTGATTGCGGCAACAACGTGTGGTAGTTAAACGATCAGTATATTCGTCCTTGCTCGCTTGCTCAACGAGATAAGTGCGCCGCTATATTCACTTCATCGCATTAAAAGCCTTTGAGTGGTAAAATTAAATTTTACAACAATAACGAGAAGTAATTAAAGATTATTGGAATCATTTAATGACCCAACACAGCCATGTTCGCATTAAGGTTGTGAAGCCAGTTTGCATTCTGGCGTGTCGTCGCGGTTGGTGCTCTACAAAGAAGCATGACTCCGGTCCCCACACTTGGGAGGTGTTAGGCACTGACTGACCTTTGCGATTACGATTTCGAAATAATTATTGAACACGCGAGTAGTAACGTTATTGTTAACGAGGTGACATTGCGTAAGGTCACAATGCAATTTATAGACAAATGCTATTACTGTGATAAAACATAATGGTATTTATACATTTATTGTCAATGGATTTTTATGTCGGGTCACTTTATAATTGTTTCCTGGAATTATAAATCAGTGACAATACTAGCATAATTGATTCTTAACAAATCAGTAAATTAAGCTTGCCTTAGACATGAAACTTGTTAAAAGAAAAAGCTACATAATGGCAATTTAAATGCTAATGTTCAAGACAAAATGATATACGCATTTCGGTCATTATCTATTTATAATAGTGAGAATAGACGAAAACATTTAATACCTATAAAAATAATGATGATAATGATGTAAAAGCATAATGTAATGAAAGTAAAAATGTTCTCTACATAAACGAAAATAGATCAAAAGTTTAACGAATTCTTAAATTCATACAATATGTATATTTCTGCTCCTTAATGTTTAAGACATTTACTCGTATACAGCAAATTCCGTAATATCCGTTAGTACTAATAAATTCAATGTGCACTCACACGTGCACATCTACTATGGACGTAAGAGTTATGCACACAGAGAAATTACTAATACAGTGAAGCACACGTGCGCAGTGGTACCAACAGCGCGGAACGAGTTCAGACCGACCTGCTGCGCCCGCGCAAGAAAGAACTCAGCCAAGGACGCCGGCGTAACGGTCCGCGCGCGGGAAGCGGGGCGGGCGTGCGGCGCGGGCGGGGTCGCGGGCGACGGCCTCCCGCTACGTCACTACCGGGACACGCGGGAGTTCCAGGGACCTTACATCATCGCTCACTAACCTCCGTTACATCACTTACCACGATGTCTGCATAATTCTTCGTCGTCCATTTCTTTTGCCATTGATTACTCAAATTCAAAATATTCATTGATTACTCATTATTCAAAATATTTTATCAAAACAAAATGTACGTGGAAGAAATTAAAAAATACATATTTAACTCTATGTGATCTAGCAGAAATAATCAAACATATTCCGATGGGGCAAAAATAGTGTTTCAAGGCCTATATACAAGAAATAAGTATTAGGTACGATTACAAGTACAAGAAGACTGCTCCAAAAAGATTACCTAATGTGTAAGCATTTTATCTACTCCCGAGAGTATTCTCAGGAGTAAATAAATTGCTTACACGTTTTTGTGTTCTATAAAATATGAGTATAATAGATACCGTACAGGCAATAAACTGCATCTTAGACATATCTCTTTTGTAAATGATGGTACTATAGTCTTTGTCACTGGCAGCCATTTGAGATAACTCCACCAATGTGTGTCTAATTAGAACCGTAAACAAGATATTTTTGCATCTTGCATCTGCGTTCCTAACTAGAACGTCTATACATGAAACGAAATACTTTCGTCAGTTTTGCAACTCTTTCGTTTAGAAGTTAGAACTTTTGTTCTCCCCACCAACTACATCCGTTTGTTTTCTGGGGAAAATAATAGGAGTTGATAAAGTTAAGGATAAGTTCTTCGTGGATACAAAAATTAAACTGATCCTTAAGAAAGCTTTGAAGGCAATGGCAGCAAGAAAGAAATCGGAAACCAAATAAATCAGGAACGCTTCATAGATTATAATAATCACAGCTATAGGAACCATACAACAAACAGTCAGGAACAAACAAACTGTTAGGAACAAACAGTCAGTCTTGCTTGACTAAAAGCTTTCACTCTGAAAAGACTTACAGTTTCACACGAACTCCTTTGAAAACTCTGGGAGATAAACTTGATCGAGAAATTGCAAAGTTAGAGAATAATTCGCAAGTTTGGTCTAATCTAATTCATAGGTAATTTTGATATCCGTCTTTTTAACGTGCCACTGAAGGACACACGCCTCTCCTAGATAATATTAGGAAAGATTAATTAAGAGCTTGATTTTAGTAAAATAAGATAGACTTTTCTTAGAGAGACGTAATAGATAACAACATCGTCAAAGTAGCTACTGAAATTCCCGTAATGAAGTGTCAATGAAGCACTTACAGTGCAGATACTTTATACCAACGAGTACCATATATAATGGTTTAACGAGATGGACCTCCTAAGATTTTCGGAACTTTTAATTCGGTTTCGGTTTACAGAAATTTATTTCTCAAAGTACATAGAACATTAAATAGTTTACTTAAAGAGAAAACTTATAATTAACTTAAGTGTACAATATTTCAGTATAGAAAACAAAGACACTATAAGGAAATACATTGGCCTATTAGAAAAATGTGCGTAGTTAGGTATATTATATTGTCATAAATGTAGTTCCATAAACGGTTTTTAAAAATGTTTAGTGTCTCTATTTCTTTAATGTTGTCAGGTTAACTGCACCATAAGTTAAGTTCCTTTTATCATTACTAGTTCTTTGTGTACGTTCTTCTAGCTTATATCTGTTCCTCAGTTGAATATTGTGTGTTCGTTGATTAAGAGTAATGTTTGAATGGATGTTTTTCTTTAATATTTTTCGTATGTGAATGCATGTGTTTTATGTAGAAATATTGAAGAATTTTCAAGATTGGCTTCTTAGGTAATTTTACTTTTACATCGATGAGTTTTAATAACTGAATTATATAAATAAATACTCCCTGAATCGAATAGAAGATATTGTCAGGAAACCACTTTGATGTCATTCAGGATGATCAGGAATTAAAGAAGATCTTTTAATTAGGTATCTTCATATACATTAAAAATATACTCTTAAATCTGAAGAAATAATTATAATAAAGAACAATGGATGGTGTAATTTCTCATTCTTATCGATGAAATCTAATTCCGTATCATATTCGAGTACCTGCCAATAACATAATTTTGTGTGTATCATTAAGTAGCTCATCTTGGACTACGCGATTACCATTGACGCGTCCTAAATGAAACATAATTCTTTAGAAAATCCAATATTACCTTCCTTAACTCGGACATCGACCCTAAAATATCCACAGCCTATCTTACTCGCACTCGTAGCGGTTTATAGTTTCGTCTCGCAGTCACGAATACCGCTGCTCTGTCTTTATTTTGTTCCATTACGGCCAAGAACAATGACTATCCGTCGATAGGAGTGTGCTCCTACATCTATCCCTTTCTTACCGCCGGACCGCGGCGTTGCTTTGAGCAAGACGAGCAGCTTTCCAAAGCACCGACCGACGACGTTAAATGTTTCGAATTCTTATTGGACCGTCGAATATAGAGTTTAAAGATGGCTACTCGAAGACCGTTTTCTCGTTACGATAACCTAATTTTGTACCATTACGTCGACGGCACGGTTGTTCTGCTTAAAATTTCAATAAGGCAACTCCATTAAGTTCGAATGTCAGGAGGTAATGCGAGTAAAAAGACAGCGACCTCGCGGCGTGTGTTCGCACGCTGTATCCGCCCCGCCCCGCGCGCCCTCGCTCCGCCCCGCATGCCCCTCCACCCTAGCGGGTGATTCAACTACGTTGTTTTGTTCGGAAATGTCGAAGGTTTGCCGGACGTCAGCTGACACGGAACTACCTTCGTCCCATGCGTGTTTCCAGGTATTATTTTGTTAAATTCTTATAAATATATTGTAATAATAATAAGAAATAAAATAAGAAACATACACGTCTAATAATATTAATAATTCATATCTTAAAACTACCACCCTGTGTGCTCATTAAGAACTTTCAAAGCCACCTCTAAAATAGAATCGCCATCTATATAGAAGGCATAAAGATTGAATGGAGTACCTATATAATTTATATAATTTACAATTTGTTTCTCGGTAGGTACACTTTTAAAATAAAACAACAACATTATAGAACATAAAACAACATATCAAAATTCGAAATTACTGTTTGTAAGCATCAATTTGAGTTACAATAATAATTTTATTAATGTGTAATGACAACGATAGATATTGTTTAGGTAGTACAAAAGACTTCAACGCGCTGCCTTAAGCACGAACCTCTACTATCGTTTTTTACAAAAACTTTAGTCAAGTTTTCTATGTCGACTGTGACCCGGGCTTTCTTTAATCGTACCTATTTAAAATGTCAGCTGAAACATAAAAGATTGGAAAATTGATAAAGAAGCAGACATTATTATCGCAATACCGAATTGGAGCGAGGTAGGTATTATGGTCCGTCATTGATTGTCATGGGTCGACGTGCGCTGGCGCCGGGCGCGGTGTCACTGGTGGCTACTCGCTTTGTAACACTTTTTGTTAGTAAACTTGACATTGAGGCCCATATCTCCTATTGTCATTGGCATTTTTCCGCGTTAATAATGACGCGGATTTACTATAAATCCTGTTCAACTTTTTGTCCACTGTTCTCCAGTTAGTCTATTAATTTGAACAAATTCTGTGGTGACCTTAACACTTTTTGCTACGTATAATTTCGTCTAACTACTTTAAAAAAACAAGTGAGATTGATTTTCCACTCAAGTGATCAACTTACGAATTCCTCATAGTTGCGTGCGCAGGCGCGCCGATCAATGAGAGCGATCTATTCAATTCAACTCTCTTTCATTAGCCACGTGTTGTCCGACCGTTGTCAATTTACTTTTTTAATACTGATCCAGTTACAAGAAAAAAAGTATTGTATTTCGATGGTTTCTTTCTATTTTTCATTAACTTCACCTAATAGGACTTACACAATCGTCGACAGACACTCTACATTCCTTTGCAACAATGTATTATAATACACTAATGCCTACTCTACACTACTTACACTACTGATTTAATGTATTTTATACAAACATGAAAACTAAGAAGACCGCGTTTCTACAATTTTCATAAAAGTACATAAAACATTGTGCTGTAAAAACCTTTTTTCTATCTTTTGCCAAACTTACAAGGTAAAAGATCGTGATTCTAGTCTTTAATTAGGAAGAAAACGGATATATTATTGTAGATTTTGTTAAAAGATCCGTGATTCTTTTAGTTATTTCAATAACATCACACATGGAAAAATGATCTTTTATACATGGAGCAATTCAGTTAATAGGTTTATAGGCTAAAATTTCCTGAATTTATAAGTTATTTTATAAGCAATTTCGAATGTGCAGATGTTTATTATCCTCGTACTTATATTAGGTGCTTACCTATGGAATGACCGATTTTATTACTGGCCACTTTGAATTTTGATATCTTCTGTTCTAATTCCAATTTCAAAATAAAATAAAATGCATTTAATAGCTACGATGTTCTTATTTCAAAATCAGTATTTCATAACAATGAAATACTGATTTGTTTTTCTGACTGAAAAACATTTCTGCACTTAAATTTTGATCATGTGATAGTCTTGAAAATAAAATGGTCAAATTGAAAATTTGTGCTATTTTTGCATATGAGTTTCGTCGCGGCACCAACGGAAGTCAGACAACTCACAATATCAATAGTGTGTATGGGCTAAACACCACAAACGATCGCACCGTGCGTCGATGTTTTGAACGCTTCCGTTCTAGAAATTTCGATCTTAAGGATGAGCCCCACGGGCGACCTACAATCAAGGTTAATAACGATGAATTTAAAGGCAATGAATTTAAAGGCAGGCAATGAATTTACAGTGAAAGCAGATCCATCTCAAAGTATATATAAGTTAGCAGCAGAGTTTGATGTTAGTGATAAAACAATGTTGTGTTGGTTCATCTGCGTCAAATCGGCAAAATAAAGAAGCTCGAAAAGTGGGTAACGTATGAACTGAACGAACGTCAGCAACAACAATGCATCGAAGGGTGCGCTGGGTTATTGAACTGTCACAAAAACGAAGGAATTTTGAATCGCATCGTGACTTGTTATGAGAAATAGATCCTGGACGATAACCGAAAACGTTCGTATCAGTGGGTGAATCCAGGAGTTGCAGCCCAACAATGTCCAAAACGCAAGATAACTAAGAAAAGGCTACTGGTATCAGATTCGTGGTCCTGTGCCGGTATTGTCCACTACAATTTCTTACGAGCCGGTCAAACGATTGATGCAGATGTGTACTGTAAGGAGCTACAGACGATGATAGAAAAGCTGGCAACAAAGCAACCAAGTTTGGTCAATCGCTCCTCTCCACTTCTTCTTTATGATAATGCCCGCCCTCACACTTTTTATACGACAGTTTTAAAACTTCAAGAGCTGGACCCGGAGATTCTCTCTCACCCGCCATACTCACCGAACCTTGCATCGAGAAATTTCCATTTCTTTCGAATTTTGGACAACCTTTTGCAAGGAAAAAAATTTATTACTGAAGTAGCTCAAGAAGTATTTTGCTGGGCGCGCTCGACTGACCTTACGTTACCCCTCTCTCACAGAAGACTACTTTGAAATGTACTGCATTTCCCACTTTATGTTATTTCCCTAATGTACGTACGGTCCCCTATGAGCCCATATAACCCTATGAGATGTGCCACAGCCCATTCCCATCCTATCCCTCCCCATTTTCCCAACCCTTTCTCCAAATCCATTCCTATAGCTCCAAAGGAAAGAGACAGCGCATCCGGGGGCGTGCCAGCGTTTGTCATTTGAGACTGATGTTGGCATGCATCGCGGATGTCCATGGGCGACAGTACCACTTACCATCAGGTGGCTGTATGCTCGTCTGCCGCCTTCGTACATAACCAAAAAAACTGTGATTAGAGCTTTTGGAGAATTCATTGGTCCATTGGTCCACAAGACTTTTACAGGAGTGGCATCAATCAACTGCCCGTGAGGTAGCGAAAGTGTGTAGATAATGTGGGTCAATATTTCCACTAAAATAATAAATATATTTAGAACAAAAAAAATTTTTTTAGTTTCTATTTAATATTATATTCGGCTTGTTTCAAATAATATAACAATGAATGAGACGCATGTTGTGTTTCTCTTCGTTTTCTACCGTCTATATAATGTGGGATGTTCTGAAAAGCTGTTCAATTTCATGTCAATTTCGGGTTTTTACCATCGCACTGATCGTCATCTCGTGAGATTCATCTGCACTTCCGTGACATAGAATCGCTGCGTATAGTGCGGTCAAAATGACACTTTATACCGCGAACCCGAAAGTTGTAGAATGAACTGCCAGCCGAAGTTTTTCCAATACGCTACTATATGAGCCTCTTGAAGAGAGCTCTGAACAGGATTCTGCAAGATCACAACCCCAAGCCTCCTGGTGTTGCAGGTGTCCATGGGCGACGGTAACCGCTTGTGGCCCGCCCGCACGTCTGATATCTATTCTATAAAAAATAATGTATACACATAGTGTAAAATATCGCAAACAAGTAGCTGGACTTGCTTTATATATGTTAGTAATTAAAGAGGTTGTCGATATTTAGGTTTGTTCTTTCCGTGTATTGAACATGCAAATTTCAAGTTGTTGATGATGTTGTTAACAATACCCGTTGAAGTATTCAATAAGCTGTCTCTAACAGGAAGTTATTGTGGAAATTATTTGCATGGAAGCTCCAGAATGTAGAGCAGGTACAATAAAAATACAACAACATCAAAATTGAGAGCGGCCACCTTACAGGCACATTCAATCTTTGTCATTGTTAGAACAAATTAATCATAAGTGAAATTGAGGCAGTGGATTTTTATGAAGCCCACTAAAACGCTCTCGTCATCTATCATTTGTCGTTTGGAAATCACGTATCTGAAACGAGCATCTAAAAGTTAGTGCAGATCGTTCGGAAGATACTTAAATATTCTTTGTCATTGTTTACTGATATAAGTTTTGCTTTTGTAGATAATTTTTCACATGAGAGTATTTACGAAGACAATGTGGACCGAAGGTATGCCCCACATTTAGCTAGGTACAGAATAGACAATATAATACGTATTATAGAATAGTTGCTCGTTAACATATAGGATATACGAGACTAGTTTTTTTTAAATCATACATCATAATCATGAATAAGAAATGAAATGAAACTTCCAATATTAAATCATTTCTAATATGTTGATCCTAACATTATTTGGAGCAAACTGTTATTATTACGAGTAGTTATTAGTAATTTTATTATTGGGAACAACAAAATTAATTAGAAGTTGAGTTAATACAACTTCTTATTAATAACTCCCAATAGACTGGTTAGAGACTGACATTGGCACAATACTGTCAATGCCAGTCTGTAACCTAGACAAAGGAAAAGAGTTAATGGAAAACAACTAACTGTTAAAACATCCAGCGACCAGTGACGACCAGCGACTAAAGTCGTCAACATCGAGTCGCGGCGATTAAGTAACCCGAAATCTTTCGAAAACCTCAGAGCCCAGGAATTCCCAAATTCCCAGTGAGCGCCAAACCCCATCATTAAGTATTAACCGAAAGTATTAAGACTGACTGGCTAAATCGTCTTACCAACGCGGCATTTTAAGGCAAATCAATCTCTAAAGAAAACTTCAAAAAAACAAGGTAAATATATAGTTCCCATTAGTGTTTTTCTTGTTGGTTGCGACAGCGGCCCTGATAAAGATGGAGAAAGGGATGCTAAAAATCTCTAGCAGAGACTCTGCTGTTACGTTAATTATACTTCTACGTACGAGTATAAAATGTGGACTATGAGAATGCAAGCGATTTTGAACGAGTTAACCAACTCATAATTCATTAAATCATATGGAATATTACCGACACCTCAAGGATTTATTTCAATCAAGATCTCGCTATCCCTTAAGTCGCACGTTTTTGTCCAGTGTGTATTTCGCTAGTGTCCGAACTGCAGGATCCATATATAAACTTAATGGTACACAAAATCATGCAACGGTCGATGCTTGGAATATCCCTAAGCAACAGAATACCATAGTGTCACTGCAGACTACCTTACTACGTTGGCTCCAATAGGACAGAAAACAGGAGGGGTTAATTTCTACTATTTATATGCATGTTAATTTAACTCCTATTGATTTTACTTAATTGACCTATTTAATTAATCTGGTGATTCGATTGATAGAAATGCCTTATGGAATTAAGAGCGCCTTTTGCCGATGTATAGCCATAAATATTATTTAGAGAACAAAGAGAACAAGAACAAATACAAAGAGAACATTGATATTTTTATTTTTACATTATCATTTTATTAGCAAAATTTGTATTATTTTTGAAACAAATAGATACAGATACATTACGATCACATTGACCGTCGGCTAATCCGGAAACACCCGAATACGTTATCCACGTCTATAAATTACCGTACCTCTAATTGCATACTTTATTACGAGATAAATACAAAACTTTTATGAACATGTCACTAGTCAGTGTAGAGAAATATATGAAGCTTTTATTTTCCCTTGAATAACTAATCACATTATATCTTTTCTAAACAAGTCACTATATTGCTAGAAAATCGTATTAATTTTTTTCTATTTAGATCTTATTTATTTATTTATGTATATTTTATACTAGATAATTAATTATAATAAGAATCTATATTGTGTAATGTAGGTAGATATAATTTTATATTGCTTTATTTACATTAAATCTTAAAAAATCAACAATTATATCACAGCACATCAATCATCAGTCAAACCTTACAGATCACATTTCTTTGAACGTAATAAACCTTATCCGGATGAAATGGCGGTAATTTCAATACAGTGTGTCCATATTCAACTAAAATTTGTGTCAATAGAATATTCCACAAATCTTTCCTTATGACGAAGAATAACTTGGTAAATTTGTGGCTTTGTCCAAGTTGGATCAACGTCAATGTCATATTTCATCAACCAGTTTATCATATCGTGCTTCAATGAATTTCAATATTTGAATTCGAAGGGTTTTTCTACTCATTTATTATGATATGCAGCATTATCAACGACCAATACCGATTTTTTAGGTTTAAGTTAGTAATCAATTGTTCACAGCCATTTACCATACTTGTTGTTGTTTATCTCATTATGATAGTCTCCTGTTATATCCGAAGATTATTAATAAAGCCCCGGGAATAAATCCATTATTGCTGCCTGCGTGTACTATAAATAAGACGTTTTGCTGTAGAAAAGGCTTGTTATATACCTTTTCCTGTAGACTCAGTGTCATTTTTATCTGTAATATTTGACGTATGTACATAAGTTTCAACCATATATACAATTTCTCTGCCTTCAGATCGAAATTTATTAATCAACTCTAAGAATTTTATCCGTTTACATCATCCTTTTCCATCAAACTTGTTATTGTTAGTTTTAGTGAATCGAAACACCGAATGATGAAGAATTTTTCGTAATGTACTCTCGCATATACTCTTTTGAAATCAATGGCTTCTATTAGTTTCAGTTTTAAAGACTTGAGTGTCGGCACTTGCTTAAACCTCAAATGCTAATTATGCACCATTCTTTTTACAACAGAATAGTCAAAATCGTGAAGATTCAATAAGATTTTTTTCGGTCTACCCTGTTTTTGAGTTTCTGATGAATTCGAGCTGTCGTCCTGAGCCCTTACAATTTTACGGATACCTGTACGGAAAAGTCCAGTCGCATCACGAATTTTTTGTTGTATCTTGTTAAAATAGTTTTTCTCGAAGGTATTTTTAAATCTTGTTCGTTCAGTTAAAAAATAAACATACGAGTATAATATGAAAAATAATTTCACCGGCTTGTTTATTTATGAGTTTTCCTTGTCTTGAATTCTTCGGCATCTTTATGAAAGTGACTCTTATAGTTGACTGTAGTGAATAATGATGTGGCTTTTTAAGGCGTTAGTGAAGGATTTTAACATCCATCACAACATCTTTACACCGACAGGATAGATACCTTTTTGAAAATTAAGTATAGAAAGGTAATTAAAATGAGGTGGGTAACAGTCGACGAAATAAAATATACGTATAAAATTTATTATCTATTGAAAAAATATTTCGGGGGTATTATTAGCTTTATATATTTATGAATTAGACATTTGCCGAAGATACCCGAATATTCCCGATAGACAATGTTTTCTTGCAAGATCTGTACCCATTTTAAAATTATAACGTTTATTCGAAATGGTCACAATTTGCTTTTATACAGTCTTTCAAACGTTGTGGGCAGTTTTCTATTGAAACACGCACACTTTCCATGGGAAAATTGGCAACTGTCACCCTTATGCAATGTCTTAGGGATTGAATATTATTATGGCGTTTAGAGCATGCCATGCTCTCTAAAACAGACCATAAATCATAATCGAGCGGATTAAGATCGGGACTAATGACGGCCAGTCTTCAGGTCTAATGAAGTCGGGAATATTCCTTTCTAGTCACACCTATGTTGAGCGAGCCCTATGACTGACTCTCGGTGAAAGGACTATTCTTGGTTATGGAATAAGGTGTTGTTAAGAGGCTTTACAACCTTCTCAAGAATCGTATCTTGATACGCTTGAGCCGACGTTTTAATACCTTTTCACAATAATATGGTTTAGTCACTCCTTGATAACTAACACCCCACCAAACCATCACTGAAACCAGATAATGGCCACGTTGTACCCTATTGACCAATTGAGCAGCTTCGTTAGGGTTATGAGCATAAACTGGATCATTCTGCTTGTTAAAATGTTCCTCAATTGTGAACATTTTCTCATACGTAAATAAGATTTGTCTGTGAGCTCCCTTTGCGTATCGACAAAGATGTTATTTTAATTTGTCAACCCTATTTTTCTTTAAATTATCAGTTAAGAAATGACCAGTACGTCTTTTGTAAGTAGCAAGTCCTAAATCATCTTTCAAAATATGTGACATAGTTCTGGGTGTTATATTCATCTCTCTGGATAAAATCTTTTGGTTCCAGACGGGATTTCTTCGGATTCTCTCCTTTACAGTTTAATCATCTGTTTATTACGAATAGTGCGTGGACGGCTAGAACGTTTACTGTCACAAACAAAGGACGTTTCAATGTACCTATCAATAGCCCCGTACTCAAACATTCGGCTAATATCAATTGGATGGAGAGTTTTAAAAATTTGCATTTGGCTCTATGCCTACTTTGAGTGATGCAATTACAGCAATACGGTTTTCGTTATTACCCGACTCCATTTTAATATTAGGACAATATTTAATAATGATTGGTGTGAAAATGAGAATACAACATTTATTTCTCACATGAGAATGATAGATTTCAAATTCAAATGTAATTTATTTTGTTTTCTTTATTCTGTATTTATGGCAGACTAAGTATCTAACACTTGTGCAATAAAGTTTAAACAAAATAATTAGGAAGGAACAGTAACATAAATAACGTCAAAAATTGTAAATTTGTTTTAAATAATGTCAAGGAATTTTAATATATAGTTTTAAATAATTATATTATTATGCGTTTTCAATTCTTGGAAGACATTGACGTTTATCCATGCAAACGTATTTTGCGAAGTCTAATGCACTAACGATTTACGAGGCGCGTTTCGCAACTCTGATTGCTAAGCCGAGATTGGTTCTCGTGTTTGGCCCGTATCTAATTTATCACAAGTGAACATCAATATGCAATGGCACCAGTACCAGCGTGCGAATCGTTTACCAGTGGGGCGCAAGTGTCACTCGCGCTGCGTACATTATCCGCGCGTTGGACGCCCGCCCGCCCGCGCGCCGCGAGACGCGACCCGGCACGAAACACGACATAAACATGTTCGCATTATTGCCAGTGAGAGTGAACATTATAGAAGATTGTTGAACGATCCTCGTATTATACTCTTTATGACATGACAGTATACACACAGAACATGCATTGGCTAGCTAAATGTTTGTATATTGTGTAGTCGATGTATGTTTTTACAACATCGGTTCTATAACTCTAATCATACTAAAATGTTATTATCGTCGGCACTGATCGTAAATTATCGCGGTATTCTTAATGAGGTACATTAGAGATATATATGTAAAAGACATAACTTAATGAGCGATAATATCGTTGTCCAGCATAACGTACCTACGAGTATATGTACGAGTATGTACAGTGTCATTTCTATAAAGTAAATGTCAATATCTGGAGCAGTTTAAGGAACGTTAATAAATAAAATTATGTTTTCACTTTAAACGTGCCGTAATTACCATGATAAAAAGCCAGAACGAAAAAGCCCTTCAATTAATTTAATGTACAATTCCGGTTTTTTCTTCAATTACAATGTTTTTATGCATTGTTGTTTGGCAATATTCATTAAGAAAGTTACTTTGTAAAGTGTCACGGGCTCATAATAATTGACATTCCCTTATTACAAGCGTGTTGTCTTATGACGAACGTTGAAAAAGTTTTTAAGCATTTTTTAAGCAATTACTGTATTTTTCTGGGAACGATAAGTAAACACAATTATGACAATTTCTTGATCACCGTCATTGACTGAAACAACACGAATATCAATAAACGTCGGGATGGATTAAGAGAAGAAACTCAAGTGTGTCAATTAAAGTTGCCATTATCGACAAAAATAACGATCGTGTTTATTGATTAAAATTGTGAACGAGAACGTCACATCTACCGGATTCGGGCAGCGTCCGCGCCTGTTTAATTGGCGGACATGTACACCATTTTCGTCATTGCGATGGGACTTCGCAGAAGCATAAATGATTTCTGGGGTTATTGCAAGTTTTAAAAATCCTTTTAACCGAGACGAAGATAACAACAAAATATTTAACGATCTGAACTATCGGAATTAAGTTAGAACTAGATTATTTAATAGTCGTGACATTAAGAACGATGCATCGGTAATGGTCATCGGTTGTCCTGGACGCAACGCACTCAAGGCTGCGCTCGGTGAAAGGATACTATGTGAATCTGGAGCATCCCAGCGTCCAGCGGCTCGCTACAAACATTGCACGATGCACAACACGGCTTAACATCTACGGTACCGCAGAATATGCAAATAACACTAAACTGTTATTCTAAATTACGAAACATTAGCGACCGATACGGGAATAGAAATAACAGCCGACCATTATCGGCGAAATGAATTGATATTCATTTTGGTCACGACAACGACGTTCGTATTGTTAACACTTCTAACAATTAACAAAATATTTTATATAATATGTATATCTATAATAAAATTCACTAAATCGGTACGAAATATTTTTGACAAGAGTCATTGCTTTGTACATTATGTACATTATGAATGATACAGAACTCTAAACAACAAATTATGAAATTTTTGTTTTTATTTTTCTGTTTGAATGTGCATCACGCATTAACCAATTAACGGATTTTAATGAAAGTGTTCATTAATTAACTGTTTAATGAAACACTAAGAATACATTACATACATTAGGTTCTGTCATTGCACTACGATATGGGGCTCTTCAAGAGAGCTGTGAACACGATTCTGCAAGGACGGCAGAGCACCTGCAAGCTCCCTGGTGTTGTAGGTGTCTATAGGCGGCGGTGACCACTTACCATCATCAGGCCCGTCTGTCATCTATTCTATAAAAAAAAAAATATTATATCCATTGATCTGATATATAGTTCCTGCCATTATCAAGTCTACGTATGCAACATCAGTCATATAAAAATCACATAGATGAAGCGAAAAGTGCAGTGATAGTTTACGTGTTGATGTACTCGTACGAGTACGAGTATAATGTATAAGACACTTTTCATTTCGAACTGTTACAAGTTTCCTCGGTAGTTTTTGCTGAAGCTCGAGAGATGAAGTCTAGTTTTTGTTTGGTTATTATAAAAATTGTGTATTAGTGTTGTGGTTTAATAGTGATAGCTTATTAAACTACAAAACTAATGTTTGTGATAATCAAATAGAAGCATAAGACTGCATTTTCGTGTATGTACTTCTAAGGAGTCTAATTATTTCTTCAGTAAACCTACTATCATTTTACTGTGCGACTCCTAACTTACTTCGATGGGACTGGACATTGACGAGTTTTTAATTACGAAGAAAACTTAACACTGAAACAATACGCTAATAGCTCTATTGCCATATAAGAAAAGAGGAAGAAGTTCCCGCGGGGGTCATTATGGCTCACTCATGCGACGTCATGAGAAATATAAAATAATTCATATACAGACACGTCTTTGTTATGGTTTTATCACACGACTAGATTGTTTGTTAATATACGTATAACAAAATTTAAATAAAGTGCATGATCTTCAGGCGCGGCGCAAGATATCGCACGTATCTAATTGCACGACACACTTGTTACATAGCTGCAACATATTGTGAATTCATAAATATATTGCATATGCATATCCAATCCTATAATTTTACTTCCCGAATGGCGACCTACAAGCTGTAATTACGAATAGCATTTATTTATGACAGGTTTAATAAACATAAGAGCAAATGCTTTGACTCTTGAACTGTACTAGCATCTAAATATAATAAACTATTCGATATTACTGATAAGATATAATTTTTCTTCACTTTTGCGAGCACCAACTCCGATATAAATATACATCTAATAGATTCTAAAGGAACCAGCCTTTAGAAATCGATTTAAGAGACTACTGCACATTAGGATTATTCAATTATTTTTGTAACAACAAAGTTGGACCACAGTCGAATTTCTATACGAGCGTTCTCTGTCAATTAATTTGTGCATGTTATTACAAACACATTAATAAAAAAAAAACTTTAAGTGCTGTCGTTAACTTACTTTCATTTTTATGTTGCACAATTAGGTATTTTCTTTCCCATTTGATCGGTTCACCTGTCAACGTGTTTGTTGCCAATTTGCCCCCGTGTGAAGAGCGTTCCGTCCACAATCGAACATGTGTGTTAACTATCAATTAGTAAATTCATCAGCGAACATTGCGGACGCCGACTAGTCTGTCAAACTATTATCTGCTTGATCTTTTGTTTGCAGATGTCAAGTCGTCAACGCATCACAATTTAACCTTTTCAACCGCCTGGTTGTTGTTGTTCCAAATTGATTCATCTGTTTATCTTTTACTGAATAGCGATTTCTTCCTACTGAACATTTTGAAAGTCATTCTAGGCAATCTGAGTAGTCTCTCGGTTATTTCTTATTTGTCGTTTATTTCTTATAGTGTTTGTCGCGTCTGTTACCAAATGGTTATGTAAGGCACTTATTAAACAATATTCTTTTTATTATAAGTAATTTTTTAATACACTTTATTCTAATTTGGGCCTTTGGTTCGTGATTAGATTAGTCACTGATTAGCCGAGAGCAGTTTGGCTCAATAGGGCCCATAATATTATACAAAATTGAACAAATGAGGGTCAAACTTTATATAGCTTGAGTTATATAGCTACATGTAACTTTATATAGTTACACGTGTCGGCCACATTGTATTTAAACAATATATCTTTCAGTTTTTTTTTTTTTTTTGTAAAACGAATACCAGTATTGTAAATACCGCAATACCACAATTACCACAAGAGAAACCCTATCGAAATATCGTTTTTTTTCTTGCACGTGTCAATATGTCTATAGTTTGTAAGTGATCATAGTCATACAGCAGTATCATTCATTATAAGCAGATTAATTAAAAAAAATATTTTTAGCTGGTCTTCAATGTATAATTTAACTGTATAATTATTTTTTATCATTAGACATATTTCTTAATTGTTCTTACTTACTTGTTACTTCCTACAATGTTGCAGTCGCTTTTCTCCTCCACTATCTTATTTCACATTAGCCGGTCCTTTGTCGCCATTTGTGACCTTCTTTACCACATTCCTAAATTAGGAAATGTCATACTCTACACAGCTTGTTCGTCTTTTCTTAAATTTATTCCTTGATTTCTTCTACTTTTTAATCTCTGTGACCCTTGTACCCTCTGCACATATCCAGCCCGCACATTGTAACCGCTGCGTCTTACAGTGCTCATCCGTAACTAATGTATCAATCTGAATCGAAGCCTCCACAGTTCGTATATCATCCTGATACGATATTCACTCATTTTGCATTGAGCTAAAGTAGCGTCCAAAGTTTTCTTTGACAGACCGCTAATATTTGCTGTTCCTTCTGACTCAGCGTCCAGGATTCATTGGCATATAAGTGAAAACCAGCCTTACCATCGATTTTTAAAATGGAACTTTGGTTTTTCGACTAATTTTTAAATGAAGAGTTTGTGCCACGAGTAGAAAGAAACATTTGTTAGCTGCGGTGATTCTTGCCGTTATTCGTTCATCAATCTTATCTTATTTTGTGACAAATAATATGAGTTTTGTCCCGATATGTAAGATTAATAAAAAGATCAAAATATAAGCTTACTTCTATTTTACATTACTGCTCTGCTGCTCATATATAAATTCGACTGAAACGAAATTCTGTCAATTTATGTATTCAACAATATCGATTTTAGTCTCGATTATGTCTATAAAGGAACATACTGCAAATAACAGTGATTAAAACACCATAAGAGAGTGAAGGTAAATGGTTCGCACGAAACCAGAGCAAACCGGATCCAAATCGGAGGGAGCGTTTACTGTAACTGGAGCAGACGGCCGGCTCGAATATCGCCCCTTATGTCGATAATAAGATTTTCTTTCGAACGCCGCAACACTGCAGTTTCTCTTTTTTGTGAGTGCACCTGCGATGTAGGGCAATCTTGGCTTATTTCGAAACGAAATCATGATTGACGCTTATCGTACAAATTATATTGTAAATGTGGCTTTATTGTATATAGTCTTGTATAATCCATAAAGTGCCACACAAAGACCGATGAGACGCCGTGTTTAGAGATTATCACTAGTAATTACTACCTTCTTTGCAACGCCTTCATTTTCAGAAGATTCTCTTATATTGACAAATTGGAGGTCTTGGCATAAACTGCATAAATTATAGAGTGACGTAATGTCATAGATAATTTTATTGCAACAAGCTGAGATGCCTTTAATTGAGATTAGGACTTTATTTAATACTCAAGCAACCCGCCACCGTTTGTGTAATTTGGTTTTAAAAAGGCTAGAACGAGATTAGGCAATTTTAACTGACGATGACTCAATTAAATTGATGAGATATTTTTAAATAGGACAAAGAGGTCATTACGGTATAATCGAGCTAAACTTGAACGACCGGTGCCCGCACGCCTATAACATCGTACATTACGTAATTAATACATAATAAATTATCACTACATTAGGGAGGAATATTTTAATACCTTTAATAATAAATATTGTTTAATTATTAAGCTTATTTGGCCACAAAAAAGGAAAGAAAATTTGCCTGAGCCTTGATTCACTCAGAAGCCAATCCAGTCCATGATCTCGTAAAATTTATCTTACGAAACCAGTTATATTTACAAAATGACTGAACCGACTTTGATAAAAGTGGAAACTTTACGGAATTACCCCCACTACATTTAAAATCGTAACAAAATCGAATCAATAGTAATATTAACGCGAATATACAGACAGATGATATATATGAAGTAGAGATCATTCCTAAATTCGTTGCTACAATTTTATCTTACTTTATTTTTCATATGATAATAATAGTTAATTGAAAAAAAAGAATGAAAGAAAATAGGATAACTTTCAAGTTTTCTTCAAAAAATTAATACAACAGAAATAATATATTCTAATATACTTTTATCATCCTATGGGAGCACATTAAATTCTGTCGTGAAACGTTGTATTCGAAACACTTATACTAATTGATAATGTAAACATAGGATCGTGGTGCATTTACATGGTATCGTTAGGTATTTGCGAGTGGCCGCGGCCGCGGCGCGTGGGAAACTCGGCCAGGCAGCGCTGTGCTACAGACAGCAATATTTTACGTCAGAATTCGACGCACTCTAGTTACATCGTTCGGCGCGTAAGTAATCTACACCATTAATGTCACGAATAGATTGTGCATCCTTGCGAAGGCACTGCCGTTGCCGGTCTCCAGTCAACCGCTATTAAACTTTGGCTGTAAACTGCAATCGACCTGCAACACATTTTATGACCAACCACGTCTAACTAATCTTTATTATTGACTTAATAATATCAAACTGTAATTAACAGATTATTCAATGCAAAGATATGCAATTATTGTCGATTATTGCACCTATTTAATTAATTTTGCTTACTTTATTGTTTTCTGTTTACGTGCATCATATCATAATATCGTCTTTTGCATTATGCGTGCCAATCCGCACATTAATAATTAATTTATGGTGTACGATTATTAGTTTTAGAGAAAGTGGGTACAAAACTATTTCTGGTATATAATTTAAATATTAATGTGTTTATTTCGTAGCTAATATTGAAATAATAAGACGACCAGTTTCATTAATTTTAATGTCTAGGTGACAGCGAGTTGCGCCCCACGGGCTCGCTAGTGCCCAATTACCTTATTTTAATTTAATAACTAGCTTAATTACTTAATAATAATTAATCAACTTAGGGTTAATTAACCATTACAGTGATTTATTATTGTCTCTAATTAAAGTATTTAAAATTAAGAAGAGATCATACTGGGCATATCAACGGTGAGCCAAGTGCCGAAAGTAGCATTTCAGCGTTCATCAACTTCTTGTCATCGAAGTTCACGTTCGCGTCTCGAGCGAAATGCGAGATCATACGCAACCATAATTTCGCCTTAACGAATGCTATCTAACTTGAATACATAATAATCTGGCATAAAATTGCAATAGCCGAGTATATGATAGAGATCAAAGGCTGAGCGAGGCGAGCGGTCATCTTCAGTTAAATGCCAGAGGTCGGACGCGCAGGTGACGACGTTCTGGTATGCGCCAACGCTCCCATTTACGTGGCTGCATCTATTAACAACAACTAAATAATACACGGCTGCAGCGGGGAGCGAAGATACCATCGCGGAGACCTTTTACGAACACAAACTAACAAACGTTGAAAGGGAAATTAAACAACTAAATGTAATCGAGAATAAATCACAAATTCCGTAGAGAGTCAGATAGATGTACAGAAGCGGCTACCAACTTTTAGTAGCGGAATGTCGTAATGCTCTACAAGTGGTATCACTCATCCCAGTAGTATCATCCCAATTTGTTTTAAAATATTTATTATAGGTACTTATGAAGCCTTAAATTTGCTCACACATAAAACTATCACACACGTATTTATTTTAACGTAAACACACCCGCGCACTAACCGTGTACTCCAATATATACATAAATATATTTTTATAGTAAAGATATATTATATAATAAACGTACGCTTTTTATAATAACGTTAATAATATACATTGGTAGTATTCACACAATTAATTAATGGAAACACGACCGGCAGAATAATTCAGCAGAATCTTTGCATTGCTTGTCTGCAAATATGATATGTATTTTATTTTTAGTCATATTTTTATATTGAAGTTATATATTTAATTTGAACGCGGAATAACATATATTGCACCTCAACATAATTTATTGTATATAGGCATATTTATACCTGGATGTTAGTTTTCAATGTTGATGTCGAAAAGTGTTTTTACTGTAGACTAATTTGGCTACATAAGGAACATACTTACTGTTACGGAGAAAGTTCCCAGAATCGTCTATTAACCGATTTTGATAAAAAAATACCCTAAATCTCTTCGATATAAACAGTGAACAACAGTGCAACAAAATCTCCACAACAGTGAAAATTGCAACAAAATCGCTAGTAGATTTCGAAATTAACACGACCCAATAATAATTCTGCTTTATATGTACCTACTCATATATAAAGAACAACAAATACATGTATCTACTCGTATAATAAAATTATAACTTTGTATTTACAACCCGAATAAAGCTTGGGTTTATCCGGCTATTAAGCTGAATAAAGTTTGGGGTTCAAAGCACGGCTATTATTAATTATTATTGTAGAAGCCTTCTGAAAATAAATAATGATTATTATTGATAATTAAATCTTAATTTTGGAGTTTTGGTTTTGGTTATTGAAAAGTAATGATATTGAAATTGAAAGTAATGATAATGATATTGAACACAAATGATCTTGAAAAGTATTCGGATACGAGTAAAAATAGTGTTTGTACATATTTCGAAAATAAAATAAGTAAATAATTTGTCTTGTCCCCTCGCCTGCTTTTGCTCGGGCAGAACTTTAATGTAATTCAACTCTAGTGCGCCAATTAAGATTGTCTCATTATCGTTTAGCTGCTATCTGGCCCCCGGATCACTGTCCAGCGACCGACCCCGTCCTCAGCACCCGCGACGCTATCGCTCTATCAAGACTTTGGCGATAATTGTCCGCTTATTTTTGCAGCAAATAAATACAACGCAATTTGTAGACACCGCTCGATGGCTCTCAGAGATAACGGCGCACATTGTAGTTGCGAGATCGAAACTGTTTATTCCATGTTAATTAAACATAACAAGCAGTAACTACTTGTACTCGTAAATATATTGAGAGAATACAAAACCACTGGAGATATTTACGGATGTACCTTCTAAGATATGACTCTTCTGTGGTCAAAAAGATTGTTTAGTTATTTGTCTGGATATAATAGATAATAATTTTCACAAGGTCAACAGCGTGACCGCATCCTCGTGATATTACAGATGCTCTTAAGTAGAAAGAGCTTATAGATAGTTTCTAGAATATAAGTAGAATAGTTTGTGAATTTATTTGCCACGACTCTTGCACTGCCACTGCACAGTCCACTACCGGTTATTCGTAGCCTGATCAGGATGCTTTCCTAGATCCCGTAGACCTAATGTTAGGCACATAAAACATTAGGCATTCGGGATAGTGTCACTATCAACAATCCTTACTAACATGTTCGAAAAACACCAAACTCATTCCAAACTCGAAACTTTTTTGCAGAGAAAATTTGGATACATCCAACACCAATCTGTGATTAAAGATAAGTTAAAATAAAATAAAACACCAATGGCAGACGCCAGTTGGAAATACAGATTTCTCTATTTCACCTGTGTTTTGGAGAAAAAAAAACGTTTAAACACAATCTGTAGCGTTTTACGAGCCGTATCCAAAAACATAAGTATTATTTGTATATATTTACGTCGAAAATGTTCTTCTGGGTGCGTGAAGTCAAACCATTGTAATTTTAGAATTACTGATCCAATTTGGAACATTTATGAAACCAAACTATTTATTCATTCCATTGGTTCCAATTTGTTCACAAAATGGCTGTATCCCATATAGGCATACATAATGTTTAGCCTGTCTCAATTATTGTGTATTGAAATATTTATAACAAGTATATAACCGGTAAAAATTTTCGACATTTAAATACTTCAAATTATTGAAATATACTCGTAATCGTGCAAAATTGATTCCGCTGACTTAACAGTGGTGTCTGCATATTTCAAGTGAGGTGTCAAAATAGTCTGTTAAAGTAAATCTGATGTGCTATAGTGATTATTATTCCACTATAATGGCGCTACGGAGCGCAAAACGGTCTCGTCGTGATCTAATTGCTGCTGTATTCGCATGTGTATGTCCGCGGCCGCGCGCGGCGGCTCCGTGGCGCAACGCTCGTTAACCCACATGCACCAGCTCCACGCTAGCAAACTGTCGTGTCGTCTTTATTGTACCTAATTAAACAATTATACGTACCTAGTTACTCTTTTTCAGAACTTTAAATAGACACTTCCTCCTGACCTCCTACTGGCATATTGACATATGAACCAGGTAATGCAATATGCAGTAATAAGATATTTTATAACAAAACAGTAAATGAGTTATGATCTGCTTAAACATTATTGCATACGGACTGTAAACTTAACGTTTAATGCTTATAAGCATTTAAGTCTCATGGTGCTTGTTTACACATGTAGTAATCCTCAACATCATAATTGAAAGCTGTTAACTGAAAACCAGACATATATTATTAAAATATAATTTATATATCTTTACAGTCGTCTATACTAACCGCGATTATTATAAGCTTAATGGTAAACGTATCCAATAATACGAAACTATTATGCGACTTCATTCGCGGAAAAACCACAAAATTATCCTTTTAATAAAACTAAAAGTATAACTGACGCTGGTATAAACCCAATTAAAACACTTTCAGTTGTATTTCTGATCGGTCAACAATTCTATATTTTCATCATATATTTATTTACATTTTTGATTTTCACACTTTCAAGGCAATTTAAAAAACAGTGCCTTATATTTCTTGCAGAATCATGTCGCTGTCGTAGTTAATGTTCCACTAAAAGTATCTACAGACTAACGAGTTTGTATAAACTTTAGTACAGTTTTAAATATCATTGTGACGCAATGACGCTTAGCGCTGATTGAATCCTGAATTTTACGAGCCTGTTTATGCTATATAATCTACACATACACACTACTACCTCAATATTATTTTGAAAGTGTATTTCATATGTTGAAACTAAAATTACCACGGGCCTATAAAATATTAATACATTTCATTCATCGAATTATTGCCCGAATCTAAGATATAAAATAAGAAAATTTTTGATCATATAAACATTTTGTTATGGATACTAACAATAATGCTGAAGATTCCCACTGAATACTAATTACAATGATACTAAACAAAGATTATCTTTGACGGTCCAATTAAAGATTCGTTTCAATCGCGTTTTATTGCCACAACTCGTGACGGGCCGGGCTAATAACGACATAAATAAATAGTTAATCGTATGTGAAATCTATGTGTATAATATTAAATCCACGAAAAATACATGGATAAAATATACAAACCAATTCTAAATCGATCGAATTATTTTGATAGCGTTGGAAAGTAACGAAATGTCATCTGAGCAGTCTCCGATGTCGACCTGGCTCGTAAATAATATTTGGTCAAATAACAACAGGTTACCGTTGTATCAGCTGACAGGCGTAACTTAATATTGGGTGTTTCGGTCCCGCGAGTTGACTCCAATTCATAGTCATTTGACAGATATTTCATGTTGAATTCATGTACATACATACGGTTACTTTATGCAATAAACAAAAATAAACATTATTAGCTACCTACTAGTATTTCATAGAAAAATATGAGCAAAAGATAAAATAGAAAGTAACAAACAATTTGGGATTATAAAGCAAGTGAACATCTCGTTTCTGCTTTGTTAATACATTTAAATATACAGCATTTTTTTGGTTCGCATAGAGAGTTGCAAATACAGAGGCGGCGGGTGGTGCTAGCATCGGCGCAAGCGCAACGTGACGCTTGATAGGCACGCCGCGTGACTCGCTCGCCCTGGTTTCATACAGGATCTCAAGACACGAAGCAAGCGAGCTTATTAATTAAACATTCAGATACAACAATATTCCAATTTTACGACGATGAAACCATGCAACATGATATCGTTCTACTATTTGACGTTTTATTCTCATTTATTTTATGTAATATTTTTCTATTAATCTTGTTGAAATTGACTTACGTTTATTACACAATTATAATGTGCTCTTCTCTCTCCTTTCAGATAAACAAACATCGCCTTTGGACTTCCCCCACAACTGATTGGAACCATGGCAAATATTATCGATTACGTTGCTTTCGCTGCCAAGAGCCTCGCGAAGTGAGTTCTTGATAGTCAGCGACAGGGTTGGGGTGAATAATGGGAAAAAGGAACGTACGGATCAAGTTCGCACACTGTATTGGTCCGCCTATTGAGTCAATTACGTCGGGCACCTCCGAGTAGCACCCCAGCCCGGGCCCGAGACGCGCCCGTCCGAACGCAACCACCTTCAGTTACCGACGCTCTAGCGACTGCCAATAAAGTACAAGTCTTACCGGGTTATAACTCACTTATTTAAACTTAGATATATTTATTGTAGTACAAATAAAAACGTAACACAATTACGACGAAAGTTTGCTTGATGTAGCAAAGTTGAGCACAACTAACCGAGTTAGTAACCTCGGTAAAAGTATTGAATCTGTAGTCATGACGGCCACTGCCCCAGAACTGTCAAAATCAGACTTCTTTGACTTCGTGACGTCCAACGAGGTTACGGATGCTCAATATAAGCAACAGATGCGTTCTGTTAATGTGTTCATGGAATCGCCTGATTCGAGGTCGAATCCCTTGCTCTCCGAGGAGCCGAAGGAACAGAACAACAACAGTCTACTGAGCGTATCCGGTGCACAAGCCACTGCCAACAATAACATGGCTACAGCGACAACGTCTACTACTTTACAAAGTTTTGACTCTATTTGGAATGTTGATCGCGACCGCGATCGTTTAGAAACGGCCATGTTAGAAGATCTCAACAAATATTATTGGAACCAAGACAATGAAATAAATGGCACCCACCCTTGCACGGATACGGCTATATCAAATAAATTGATCAGTAATAATACAGATGGACAGATATACACCCTCACTGTTCTGAATCAAGACATTAATGAAACGAGTACGAACAGATACTGGGGAAAAGAAGAAGATGTGTCTATGTCAAGTCCAACGGATATGGAACAGCCTTCGTCCTTAGATCTCGAGTCAATATTGAATATGAATGGTTTTCCTAATGATTTTAATCAAGACTCATTGAGTTCAAATATTTTGCCGAAAGCAGAAAGCTTTAATTTTGAAGAAGGTGATTCTGAAAGTCAAAATACTGATTTAAGCGCTAGTAATTTAGTTAAAGTTAACCGATATAATTATGAAGATAATGACTTTCAGAACAGTGATAAAAAAGATGACTCTTGTAGTTCTATTATCGGCACTCCGAACATATTAGAAAGTCAAGTTGAATTTAATAACAATAACAACGACTGGAAATTAACAGATCAAAACACGGAATCTAATGAATCTTTGTTAAGAAGTGCATTACAGGGAAAAGCTTTGATTAGATATAGTGCTCTACAAAAGAACACCATTGCAAAACTTGATGCAAATACGGAATTAAAAAGAGTTATTATAAATAACAATAACAAAGCTGACGTCCCATCGATGTACCAAGATAGCAAAGTCACAGACCCCGAACAGCTATTAATGGCAATATCCCCTCAAAATGGTAATGTAAATATATCGATATTATTAGAAGATCCAAGTGGGACGGTAATCTCTAATGGAGATAACGCTACATCCACACAAAGTGTCGATGATATTTTACTATCACAGCTTGACGCAAACTATCCAGAGGATTACGAAAAATTAAAAAGGATAGCTACCGAATTAGGTGAGTCGGTGCAGCCTTTCTGCACTGTGGAGCCTATTGACCCGACGCGGAGTGTGTACAACATACACCACGTGAACGGGGAGCTCGTCACGATGATCCCAGCCAGCGAGGTGCAATTACCTCAACATTTGCAAATAGTAACTGCATCGCCAACGGTGACCAGCACAAAAACAGTGAGTAAAAAGTATAAAAGAATACACAATAAGAACTCGCCACCCGCAGCACAGACTCAGTCGGGCACGAACATTCAGGCGGCCACATCGACGTCAAACGGCGTCAGAAAGGAACGGTCTCTCCATTACTGCTCTATTTGTTCAAAGGGTTTTAAGGACAAGTATTCTGTTAACGTTCATGTGCGAACGCATACCGGGGAGAAACCATTTTCTTGTTCACTGTGTGGCAAAAGTTTTCGACAGAAGGCGCACCTCGCCAAACATTACCAGACACACATCGCGCAGAAGAACGCCGCCGCCAACGGCGCTGTGAAGCCGACCAAGCAGAGGTAACCGCACCGCATCCAGCGCGCTACTCCTTCCTAACTTACAATCATAGTCAATTGAACTTTGTCACGGTGATAACGATTATAACTTAAGTATAATCAAATACCCAAAGGCTGAAACATCACAGATCAATTTGGTAAGGTGCTAAATAACGTTAGTTAACGAAAAGTAACAGCGTTATATACAGTATCACTGGACCTTCTCATATTTGTTATATTTTGTACTTTTGCCCGTTACCGAATACTTTTAGATTTAGCTAAGAACAGCTACTATTAAGTATTTTATTTTATAGCGAGATTATGTATTCCATGTTTATTAGTCATACAAATATGTTAAATTGTACTAATTTCCTTGCAACTTCAAATAATGTTTGGTTCCTGAAATTTTGTAGATTAGTTATTTGACCTCTAATTCCACCTACTCACTTACCATTATGTAAGTACTACATACACGCAGCAACCTCCTCAAATTCCGTATGAATATATTACCATACTCATATTTTACTTTCAGTTTTATTAATAAGATGAAAAACGTATATCAAACACATAGCGATGATGATCAGCACTGGGAATACTACTCGCCGCCACCGTAATTTCTCCTGCTGCGCGACCGACAAAACTTTCTAAAAATTAAAAAAAAAAACAGAGCAAAAGAACGAGCACTCAGTACCATCTTTCACCGCTCGGCTATCGTATCTCTACATCTCCTTCCTCTCGGTTCGCTTCTCGGTGTTATTTTTTCCTTATATCATGAATGACAGCACTATCGTTTCCGACAATAGTTCAGTACACTACTCCTCAAATGTTTTGTGTAGTGATGGCGTTACTCGGAAATACAGTTTACCAAGGGACGGAACGATTTATTGAACTTATTACAATAAATGGTCAATGTAAACTTTATTAATCTTAATAACATAATAAGAGAAATATTTTACCAATGTTAAAAAAACAACAGCATAACATTATATTATTTTGCTTGTTACTAGGCTCAATAATTGGCTTGAAACCATTATTTGATCCTCCATATTGGACAACGCGGTGAACGGTTTCTTATACCCAATATTACATCTTTCGCCTCATACTGGGTGAGACTTGATTACTCCTAGATTGCTATAAATTTGAAATACAAGTGGTCTTTCAATCGCAGTCTTTAAAATTGTGCTCCCTTTCTCGTCTAACAAATTGGCCTTTCTTTGTTCGGTCCGTGTACATACCTGTAAGCCCGGTTGTTATTTATATAGATGCAACGTTTCAAACAGAAGGGAAAGAGTAATCATTTCACCACCTGCTATAAATCCGTATCAAGAAGCGGTGATTACAATTAATAGCCCAATAGATACCATAAATATCCACACGTCTATTATTATCAGACAAAGGTAATGTATCTACCAGTAAATTGTTTACAATTTTTAGGCTTTCACCAACAAAAGCAGTTTGCTTATAATAGAACTTTCGCTAATCATCTATGAAAAAGTAAGTTTTAATCTACCTAACCACATAGGCTGAAGGTACTACAGCTGTTTGTGTATTTCTATTCATTAACAGATTACACAGCACATTATTCGTCAAAAGTAAAATGAATTTGATTTGGTACGACCTCCATAGCAGGAAATGCGGCTCTTTTATAAATTGCGTCGTGACACAGCAAAATGTGCGCAGGCGTCAAGTCGCCCGGGCCACGCCGCGGGCACCCACCAATCCACTGCGGAATCCAACACATTTTACAAAAATACATATTATAATTATTAGGCTATATTTATTAATATTGATTACGGGTCAAGCACTATAATATATTGTTGCAAAAATGAATTAATAATTCAAACCAACCTTCTGCGAAGTACTATTTAAGAAAAAGAATGCTAACATGTATATACACATTATGTAGATTACAAGAATATTCGTGAAAGTTATTCTTAAAACCAAATCCATCAATATTTATGTTATTTACCTGATAAAGGATTATATTAATTTGCTTTACTTTTAAAATAAATAAACAAAAATAGTATTTTTTTTAAAGATTTCACTAAAATTTCAATATCTAAGAATCTAAAACCGACAATAAGGTCCCTTTTCTCTGGTAATGTCACATTTGTCACGTATGTATAATTATATATTGATACGTATCTTTAATAATTTCTGTATAGGTCAATAATAAACCGAGATCTAATTTAAACCAATCAAGCATTAAGGTCGAGCGGTTTCGGCCTCCGCACGTCACTCGTATCTCACACCCGACGCCCTGCAATGTCAGTAGGTACGCCACGACACGTTTTTTCTGCTCTAAAATTGCAGTATTATTTCCCGATATAAGGCTAGTGAGGTATAAATAAAAAGCAATATCTATTGTATTCACTGTTACAATAAAACAAACGTCAAACTCACCATTACATAAAACATAACACTTCAAATTATGCTAAACTAGTATTAGTTACTCTGAAATAATTATATAATCGATTACTATTTAAATACATATACGTGGCAAGGCCTGCATTAATTTTTTAAAATAATATACTGATTATTATAATAATGAATTTATTTTCTCACAATTCTCTGTATTACATTGTTACTCAAATGTTTCACTTACCTAGGTAGGCTGTGTCATATGGACGGGATTTCGCAGGGATTTTTGATGAATAAAGTATTTTCTATTTATTTTCGTCTGTACTGTAAGTTTAACTATAAAAATCGCAGCCTCAAACAAATATATGACAAGAAGTATTAAGTAGATTTTTACATTATTTTGTGATAGTAAATGAATACTGTTAATTATCAGGAACCAAACATACGCAGCTTCTTAGAACTATACAATAGGATCTGTATTTATAAAATACATCTTGCCAATAATGTCCACATCAATAACAAAGACAAATTAGTATTAGTGATTACTAGTAATCAAGCACTGCCTTCAATACTCTGACTGAAGTGTTTTTTAGAAGAAAAAAATATATTTTTGAATGTTTATACGAACATTTACAATTTTTGTATTTTTCTATAAATCTACATCGAATTTAGTTGTAGAACAAGGTAAAGCTCGAATAACAATTAATACTCACTATTTGTAAATATGTAATAATGAACTCTCATAAGAAAAATAAACTAATTCGTGACGTAAATTTATACTCTACCACTTGTATCTCATTAGATGGTATTTTGAATGTTAGCGAATTTATAGATTTATGATAAGAAACTTTTGAAAGATTTACCAATTTATTTTAAGAAAATATGGCTAATAATTTAAGCGTTTGCGTAAATGGTTGTTAATATATTCTTGTAATATATTAATTTATGTTGGTTTATAAGTAATTATTATTTAGAAATGATGGATATATTAATATTGATTGATTTTTTATTGCATTTGTTCCTGAGTTGATTAGATTTTATGGATGATAATGTCATCATTGTTTATAAGAATTTTATCAATAGCTATGTGCATGGATAATTTAACTTTTTAGTATCAGTGTAGCTTTAAGGACGATGTGGATGATTTTTGAGTACATAAAGTAAGTACACATTTGGAGCGATGCGACCAAGATACTGTAAATATTACAATATTAATTAATTATTTATTTGAAATGATCGTGTGCTGAGAGCATGCGCAGGCGGCGGTGCTGTTCACTTCGCTCGCCCGCACTCGCTGCGACCACTCACTCATACACTCATCGATTGGTGAAACAACTGCCAGTGCTCGTCCACTTTATCCTTAAACTGAATCCGTCCTGTACAATACTTGGATTATTTATTTATAGATTTGTAGTTAAGAAAAGTAAGAAAAACAAAAACATTTTGTAATTTGATTATCCGGAGCTGTGATTTTTTGCTTATCTGTATACCTATTGGAAAAAGTCACTATTTAGACGCAAGTCTATTAAATAAATATTGATTATTAAATCAATATAGCAAAAGCCACTTGACACTGTTTCCCAATCACCAAGGTCTTCCAAACTCTTACGAGTACTTAGTTGTCAAGCTTTATCTGGTCAATCTAGTGTCAATATCATCATACTCTCAATCTTACCATATTTTTTACAAGAGTTTTTACAGTTTGTAATTAATTTCTTATATTTTTTACTTTCCTACTTTAGTTTGCTAATAAAATGTTTTTATAATGTAAATATGTTTTCATTTATCATCTACTTTCTAAAATGCATATACATATAAAACATTTTTTGAAAAATGGCATTATTGAATTTTTTGCAAACAGGTTGTGCTACAAAATATTATTAGCCGCACCCACATTGTTTTGAATGACTGGATTTATTGGTTTGATTTTAGATTTTCCATAGTTGGTTTGTGGTTTTAGTTTATCTATAAATTCATAATATCTACTCATAATTATGCATGACGTCATTATATAAAAAACTCATTTTAATGTCTATCTACGAGTCTAACTATTGTATATTTAGATTACTACATAGAAGTATCTTTTTTATAGAAAAAAAGGCGGCAGACAAACATACAGTCCACCTGATGGTAAGTGGATACTGTCGTCCATAGACATCCGCGATACATGCCAACATCAATCCAGAATGACAAACGTTGGCACCCCCCCGAATGCGCTGCCTATCTTTGCAGATTTAGGCATGGATGGGGAAAATGAGGAGGGAGAAGGTGGGATGGGAATGGGCTCTGGTATATTTCACTCACTACCGAAACACGGTACGTACATTGGGGAAATACGATAAAGTAGGAAATGCAGTACATTTCAAGGTAGTCTTCTGTGAGAGAGGAGTAACGTGGCCAGTCGAGTGCGCCCAGCGGCTGTGGGAATGTAGCGTGCACTCTCCCCCTACATTTACGTAATCTATCTACTTTTCTATGATAACTACATAGAATCTACATATAACTATTCTATGTATATGTAGATTACTAACAGTAGATTAAAGGAGGATAACTAGCCGTTCACTTTTTAGTTAAACTGACGTTTTCAAAAGATTTATCTCAATATAAAAAAAAAACGTTCGTACAGAAAAGTGAAGAGAGAAAAGAATAGAGAATACAACGTCCATACACTACCTAAGAAATAATAGAGAATACAACGTCCATACACTACCTAAGACAGAATAGAGAATACAACGCCCATACACTACCTAAGACAGAATAGAGAATACAACGTCCATACACTACCTAAGACAGAATAGAGAATACAACGCCCATACACTACCTAAGACAGAATAGAGAATACAACGTCCATACACTACCTAAGACAGAATAGAGAATACAACGTCCATACACTATCTAAGACAGAATAGAGAATACAACGTCCATACACTATCTAAGACAGAATAGAGAATACAACGTCCATACACTACCTAAGACAGAATAGAGAATACAACGTCCATACACTACCTAAGACAGAATAGAGAATACAACGTCCATACACTACCTAAGACAGAATAGAGAATACAACGCCCATACACTACCTAAGACAGAATAGAGAATACAACTTCCATACACTACCTAAGACAGAATAGAGAATACAACGCCCATACACTACCTAAGACAGAATAGAGAATACAACGTCCATACACTACCTAAGACAGAATAGAGAATACAACGTCCATACACTACCTGAGACAGAATAGAGAATACAACGTCCATACACTACCTAAGACAGAATAGAGAATACAACGTCCATACACTACCTAAGACAGAATAGAGAATACAACGCCCATACACTACCTAAGACAGAATAGAGAATACAACGTCCATACACTACCTGAGACAGAATAGAGAATACAACGTCCATACACTACCTAAGACAGAATAGAGAATACAACGCCCATACACTACCTAAGACAGAATAGAGAATACAACGCCCATACACTACCCAAGACAGAATAGAGAATACAACGCCCATACACTACCTAAGACAGAATAGAGAATTCATCGTCCATACACTACCTAAGACAGAATAGAGAATACAACGCCCATACACTACCTAAGACAGAATAGAGTATACAACGTCCATACACTACCTAAGACAGAATAGAGAATACAACGTCCATACACTACCTGAGACAGAATAGAGAATACAACGTCCATACACTACCTCAGACAGAATAGAGAATACAACGTCCATACACTACCTAAGACAGAATAGAGAATACAACGCCCATACACTACCTAAGACAGAATAGAGAATACAACGTCCATACACTACCTAAGACAGAATAGAGAATTCATCGGCCATACACTACCTAAGACAGAATAGAGAATACAACGCCCATACACTACCCAAGACAGAATAGAGAATACAACGTCCATACACTACCTAAGACAGAATAGAGAATACAACGCCCATACACTACCTAAGACAGAATAGAGAATACAACGTCCATACACTACCTAAGACAGAATAGAGAATTCATCGTCCATACACTACCTAAGGCAGAATAGAGAATACAACGCCCATACACTACCTAAGACAGAATAGAGAATACAACGCCCATACACTACCCAAGACAGAATAGAGAATACAACGCCCATACACTACCTAAGACAGAATAGAGAATTCATCGTCCATACACTACCTAAGACAGAATAGAGAATACAACGCCCATACACTACCTAAGACAGAATAGAGTATACAACGTCCATACACTACCTAAGACAGAATAGAGAATACAACGTCCATACACTACCTGAGACAGAATAGAGAATACAACGTCCATACACTACCTAAGACAGAATAGAGAATACAACGTCCATACACTACCTAAGACAGAATAGAGAATACAACGCCCATACACTACCTAAGACAGAATAGAGAATACAACGTCCATACACTACCTAAGACAGAATAGAGAATTCATCGGCCATACACTACCTAAGACAGAATAGAGAATACAACGCCCATACACTACCCAAGACAGAATAGAGAATACAACGTCCATACACTACCTAAGACAGAATAGAGAATACAACGTCCATACACTACCTGAGACAGAATAGAGAATACAACGTCCATACACTACCTAAGACAGAATAGAGAATACAACGCCCATACACTACCTAAGACAGAATAGAGAATACAACGTCCATACACTACCTAAGACAGAATAGAGAATTCATCGGCCATACACTACCTAAGACAGAATAGAGAATACAACGCCCATACACTACCCAAGACAGAATAGAGAATACAACGTCCATACACTACCTAAGACAGAATAGAGAATACAACGTCCATACACTACCTGAGACAGAATAGAGAATACAACGTCCATACACTACCTAAGACAGAATAGAGAATACAACGTCCATACACTACCTAAGACAGAATAGAGAATTCATCGTCCATACACTACCTAAGACAGAATAGAGAATACAACGCCCATACACTACCTAAGACAGAATAGAGAATACAACGTCCATACACTACCTAAGACAGAATAGAGAATACAACGCCCATACACTACCTAAGACAGAATAGAGTATACAACGTCCATACACTACCTAAGACAGAATAGAGAATACAACGTCCATACACTACCTGAGACAGAATAGAGAATACAACGTCCATACACTACCTAAGACAGAATAGAGAATATAACGCCCATACACTACCTAAGACAGAATAGAGAATACAACGCCCATACACTACCTAACAAACGTCTGTAGTAATGTGAAGTAATTTTAGAATTTATGATTTATTGATTTACTATAATAAACGTATTACAGTTACATACTGACTGACTGACTGACACACTAATGTTATGAAGCCCTGACTCCTGACTAGGCTGGACCTGTACCTCAAGAGCTCGTACCTTCCCAATATAATGGTTCCATAATTTTATCTCTAATCTATCAATATTCACAGTAAACGTGATTACAAAAAGTTAACTATTCAGCAGACACTAAACACTGCCAAGCTGAGCTGAATGCATCTTGTTATTATTAATAATATACAATAATTATTCGTAGTTAGACACATAGGTAGATATTGAAGTACATGTTTATATACCTGTATACTGACATTATGTATATGAGTCTATAAGAACATTATGTAAGAATTTATAGACACAGAAAATACAATTCAACTAAGAAAAAGGTAAATAGTCACGATATTTAATTCATAAATCAAGTATTTCGTGATACCAAGTTAAATCAAAAAGTCTTATGACTCTGGTGCCAAAAAGACGAGTACAAATAAAAAGTTATCAAAAGCCCTTAATAGTCGTACATGTGAAACTCGCTTTACCCGATTTAAATGTGCACAAAACGCGAAAGTCTACAAAGTTACGATAAACATGTTCCGTATTTTCTTCGTAATAAATATTTATATGTTCCGCCATTGTATAGAAAGACTATAAATCGCTTGGACCCCACGCGAAACACTTGATAAGAAAAAAGAATAGTGAGATTTACGACTATAATGGAATGAAGATAAAACTTCCGTGATTTAGCATTCTTGTTCAACTGCCATACAGTATTAGAAAATTGTGCTATTCTAGCGGCAGCTGAGTAAGTACCTGTACATTGAATATGAATTATTTCAGTATACGAGTAAGTCCAGTTTAGTTAGATATTTTAAGGAAATATATTTAGTTAATCACTATAAATTCCCCAATTACTTAAAATTCAGTAATCGTACTAAAGTTTATGAACATTCATTTAATGTTTCATATCGTAAACTGGACCATAAGAAGTATGGAATTAGCAGTAATACTGAAAAAAATGAACCACTATTTTTATATTACTTAAAGATGATGATAGCCACGCATAGTGGTGATAGCCTAAAGGTTCTTGACTGACAATCGTGACACCATAAGTTTGAAACCCGGCCCGTGCCGTTCATGTTCGACTTAATTACGTACTTTTCAATTATCACTAGCTCAGCTTATAGAGAAAATTAGAAAAATATCGCGAGAAAACCGCCATATCAGAGAATTTAAACAATAATTTAATTGTTTCAATTCTCGGAGCATGTGCATTATTCACTAATGGGCGTGTTGAATATTTTCGTGGCTGCAAAGGGCGGTCACGAATGTATCCTGCACTGGGATGTTAGTAGCTGATTTCGATAGCCACATACCGTAAGATGAAACATTGACACCCCTTTGCCTACTTCGCCCTTTGCACGTTTAGTAAAAATCGATTTTGCAAGAAAGTTATCGCATGATTAGATTGAACACGTCATAGTACAAGGATTATTTTAAAAGTTCCTAAGTAAGATAGACAACAACTGCCCCCCATTGGGTCATTTTCCGCGAGGATCCTTTCCCTCTGTGCCGTGTTTACATATATACTTACGCATAAACTATTCACGATAAAATACGAAAACTCCAGAACAAAAATCATCAAGCTTTCAGGCAAGTGTAATTATTTTTTCCCTTTATCTCAAATTAGGCGGCTGAGAACTTTTCAAACAGCCCTCGTATCTAAACAACCTGAAATGAAATCTATTGCCCTATTCATAAGACTTCCTGCAACCAATAATAATAGAAAGCTGTATACAATGTTACTAATTAATGTAACCATTCATTTTACTCTTAACACAGCTTTTTATGTTTATAGGGCTAGCCATTGCTTTCAATGTTAGCAATACTTATGTAAGAATAAACCAATTTACTTAATTCAAGAATATTTACTTTGTTTAAGAATTCAGAAAATCGTTTCTTAACAATAAGCTGGTAAACAAACAATTATTAGAGAAATTTACCCATAAGAAGACCAATGAAAAATAAGTAATGTTTTAAATATTAATTTATGTATTAAATGCCAAAGTAACTCAAAAACAACTTCAAAAATCAGCATTTCTCAAATATAAACCAAATTAAGTAACTAAAATTATATCAATAAGCAGATAAGCAGATAAGGAAACTTACTAAACTTTATTCATTTAAATTATAGCCATTATATGTACGAATTGAATCAGACTTATGATCGGATCAAGGCCTTGCGGTAGAGCAGTGTGAATTAAAATAGTTTCAAACCATTGAATTGTGATAGCTGTAAGACATGATAACAAAAGGCAAAACAGACTCAAAACAGCGCGACTCACCCGCAGTCCATTGTTTCACCGTCTGTTCCGGTGCACATGCCTTACACTATGAGGTGGTAATTAGCTCTATTGTGGACAGGCCGATCTTATCAACCACACAAACACTTCCGATGGATTTACGTACCTGCTTTCCACTCATTGTTCACTTGTAACTATAAAGTTCATTGGTGTAGAGACCACGCACACCCATTTGAGACTACCCTACCGAATTTGGGAAAGAATAGTCAAACGTAAATTATGGGATTTAAATACAATAACCGCAACCGTAACCGGCCCCTTTATTGTCTGTTACTGGACATTGTCCTCCTCATTCACATTGTCTGGTGTATGAGAGATGGAGGTCCTAAAAACGCCACGCCGACCATACGGGTTGACGAGTCCACTCTTGCAAAGGCGGTGTAAGTTCCTCAGGGTTTGTGGTAGCGGCTTTGTTATCCCTCAGTCGCCACGACACCACACCCACGGGAACAGATGGAGTGATGCTATCCTAAAGCTGGCCGACACTATAAATTATTTAATAATAATACTAAGAATTTTACTGTCTCTATTTGGCTTACTGTATGAAAGACGAGACTCACTGTATGAAAGACGAGAAATAACAATAATAAATAACCCCCTTTTTTCAAATAATCATAATAATGAATGATTATCACACTTATTGGCCCACACTCAGATTCCCTGTGTTGTAGGTCAAGAAACACAGGTAAAGATGGACACACGACCCAGGCTCAAACAAACATGTGTCTTTAAACAAATGCATATCCAACCGAGAATCGAACCCGACACCTTTCACACAGCAGGCAGGGGCACTACCGGAAGTAATTAGGTGTAAAAGTTTAGAAAATACTTTAACACTTTATTTAACCATTTGTAATAATGAAAAGAAAATCTATTATGAAGGATTGGTTTAAGCTTATATAAGTTTAATTTCGATATAAGATCATTAAATATGAGATTTAGAAATTGACTCGCCGACAGTCAGTATTTTTTTCTTTTTCCTATATGACCGCCAAACCGAGCGGCTATACAAGACACAATCATAGATTTATTAATCCACTAACGAGCTGTTTGTTACTCGCGGCTTCGTCCCCGTGCATTTCAAGATTTTATATAGTTATATAAAAATCTATAAAATAAATAAATAAACAATAAGTTTATTTGCCACTTAGCATAGTAATATTACGACGTTTATATAGTTAGTTACAGCAATTTTTATTTATATAAAATAATGTTCATATATGGCTATAGGTCTCTTACTTACTTACTTATCATCTCTACTTATCATCTTACTTATCATCTAATCGGCGTCTCGCCGCTCCTCCTCTTTATTTATTTATTTAAACTTCATTTCACAATGATATGTACAACAGGCGGACCCACTGCCACAAGGCATTCTCTACCAGTCAACCACTAGAACATACAGAAAATTGATCCTGTTAGACAACGGCGGGGCTTTGTACACTAACTAATGAATGAACTATTTGAAGGTATAACCATTCTAATCACTAGGTTAAAATATCCAATATCGGTGATGGGCCGGAGCAGCGGTGCGAGAGGCCTAGTATTGCCATTGTTGTGATAAGGCCAAAAACCGGCAGTGAGGAGACAGGTATATATCATTTCTTTTCTGAAGTGTATATCATCTGCAAACAGATTCACAAATGTGAATTCAATTTACTATTGAAACCAGAATACAATACATATACTAGCAACTTAGTATAACACAAATCACCCCTTTCTATGTTGAATGTCTAGAAATTTTTCGCTAAGGATAACACTATGAATTTGTAGTGTACCTACAAGTTTTCTAGCTTGCGTAGGTATTTTCGGGATAGGTTGCGGTTTTCGGCATTATTCCGCATCAAAACCCGTTGTGCACTTTTCGAATTTATTTCGAACAAACAGACAGAACAGGCTTTCGAAGACTATACTATATACTGATACAAACGTGTTACTCGTATGACGAAAGCTATTAGTGAAAACAGAAATGTGGAATAGAAGCCGTTCGACCGCATACCTAATAAAAGTGACCATTATAAATGACTCAAAGAAATGAATCGGGTATTCGACACGAAAACTCACAAATAGTACGATAAGATGTATGAATATTGTGAGGCACTCGAACTTTCTCCTTCTGATGGGCCGTCAATCATTGTACGTTTAAGTAGACGATTTTCCAATTATCACAACATGGTGTCCGTTCATAAAGTGGAAAGAAATACTTACTTAACACATTTTAACTTAAGTATTTATTATGTTTAAACCTTTAAAGGTAAGCATGACTATTTGGAAGCATGGCTTAACAGTATAACAATTTTAATAACCACTTTACCACTACTGATTGTTTTGTGTTTTCTTTATTATTTTACATTACAAAATATTTAGATTCCTGTATATTTATTATATATTACACATGAGTGTTTATTCATTATTTATTTTGTATACTAATTAAATAAACAAGCATTTCTTCATTTCTAATCATACAGGAAATTGTAGATAACGAGTGAAACCCAGGATTTCTGCATCTTCAATCGGACACGGAGGCTGTATAAATAATATGTTGTCAGTGTTATAAGTCAGGTGAAATTTATTGCATATAATTCTATCACAATACCATAGTTAAGACTTACTTTAGCACAGCGTTGTCCTAGAATAATTATGTTTTCGTAATATAAGTAATATCCTTCTATCTAACACGTGACTTTATGCATTTGGACGAGGAAAAGACGAGAAAAATGCACGAACATGAAGTGAATAACTGACGTGCCTGTCATATATCGATAGCTATACCTGAATACGAGTATGTACTAGTGTAAAAACTTGGTCATTTGATTATGACGCTAGTACTAAGTGGAGATAAGTGGTTTGCTGTCACCTATGACATTCACAGTTTTCAGACCGAGGCATCTGTAGTGCACTGGAAATATTCTGCCGATCCGTAGTAAGTTCAGTATCTGGTAAAGTCGGTAAAGGTTCAACATTTTGCTGCCGAAACTGTCTTGCGAGATCTGCAGACCAAAAGAATTGGGCAACGAACTATAAAAACTAACCGACTACAATGGATCTACAATGATAGCAAAGTTCCGAGAGTCTCACGAGTATCAATGACCTAATACTCATTGATACTTACTCTCGATAATAATAATAGATCAGATCACTCACTGTATGACCATATTAGACAAAATTAACAAAACTATTCTCTTTATTGATATTGAGTGCAATTCTCATAATTTCTGCAGCAGGCCAACAGGCGAAAAAGAAAGCAAGAAAGCAGGCGAACGGGCAAGCGGCTTACGTGATGGTAAATGGTTACCGCCGCTCATGTACAACTGCAACAGCAGGAGGTATGCGGATGCTTCGCCTACCTGAATCGTGTTGATGGACCGGGCACAGTTTTGGGTGTTGTTAGTGGACATCAGCATGACAAAGGTCTCGTAAAAGACGAAACCGAGAAAAGTTGGGCGGCTGGTTCTCATCCAAGAGGCAGAAAGCAGTACTGCTCGTAATCGCTCGTATCGTTAGAGGAACTCATACTAGAGTGGCTTATGCTAGGGATCCAAAAAGTATATATAAATGAAAACAAAGTTGAGAAAATCTCTGTCTTCCTGATTGGAACTCAAACTTTAGGCTTTTGGAGATTATTATATCAGATACAGCAGAAAAGGGATTATTGTATTATATCGCGAGTAATAATACAATATGAATAAGCAAGTATGCAGATAATTTATTGAATCTATATTAGGTTAATTATATTCATAAAAATCTGATAGCACTTAGAAATATAATAGAATATTTATTATGTTCATTATTTACCGACGTTTAATTAAATCCCTAAGTTTTTAACTTAAAAACGGTTTATACATATTATAAACTTGCGACAGATAGGTACATGTTTATCAATAAACACCTAGGATTGAGTGAGGTACATTATTCGAGTCACAGTTTTAGGGCCGTTTCCCTCCGCATTTACGTACCCCAGCTCCGGATTGCAGTATCATATAGGTATACATACGTATATATCAGTATCGACCTTGCAATACGCAACCTCTTGCATATTGTATTGACTTACCAAGCGTTTGCACGATTTAATTTTTTTTGCGTTCGTAAACGGGTTATTATGTGATTTTAACTTTTATAATCTTTACTGTAACTGAAAGAACAGGTTTGATTTTACATCGTTGTATTTATTGGCGCCATCTAGTCGCCTAAAGAATATTGTGTTGATAAATAATGAGCTGTAAAATAGTTTGTATAATTGTATTCGCTTGAACTCTTGATTCGCACAACAAGTGAATCATTGCTGCAAACCTACAATACAGGTACGTAAACAACTACATGACATCAAAGCATGTACTTTATTACTGGCGTTTTGTGGCCAAAAACTATAATTTACATAGCTTTGAACTTTTGGAGAAATGATTTACTTCAAAAGTAAGGCTTACTAAAGTGATCACAATACGTATCTATGAAGCGGTATTTCTTGAAAAGTATAGGTAACCTAAAAGACTAGTTTTTAGGAACTAAAACTGACTAATAAAGTAATAACTCTTGTCAAAACCCGCGCACTTATGCTATCTCAAAATATTACTGCTGTTTTCAAGAAAAATAAACGAAAAATTCCTAGAATCCGTTTATTATATCCCTTGTGATGCACTTAATTATTTTCATAATTGCTAAACCGATTTTGATGAAATTTCAGAATATACAGGCTCCACAACATTGAAAAATGCAACAAGATACACTGATGCAGCTTTGCATTATAAAGCATGCATTATTACGAGTATAAGCAGTTGAGGAAGTCTCGCAGTATCGTCTGTCAAGTAAACTTTTGTGCACATTTTCAGTTTCTACTGTCTTTGTTGATACGATATACTGACAGATAAATATATATCGACGTCAACCTATAAATCACACTGAAGGGACAGGCTTTTGTTAAATGACTAGAGGGTCTGGGCCATAATCCACCACGTAGGCCCAGTGAAGATTAGTGGACCCAGATTTTCAAGGCTTGAACACGTGGATTCCCTCACGATGTTTCTCTTTACCGCCAAGCTAGCGATATTTTTTCTAAACCCTTACGTATGTTGACATTCAGTGGTACGGATAGAGGATTTCAACTCACTACTACAGGAATAAGAGTCGATAATAGATATGCCTAGACCAGGGGTCGGCAAGTAGTTTTAGGTGGGGTCCGCATACTGTGGGAAAATTTTAACAAGGTCCAGAAAAAAAACAACTGTCAATAATTAAGTGCTATTTATTGTATGGTTTCAAATAAAATTCTGAAATATAAAACACAAGACCTAAAATTAATGTGAGAAACTGCACCGACGGTCTTGAGCTAGTTTTTTATAGTTTGGTTCTCGAGAAGAACAGCAAATCTCGTTAATCTCGAACGATATTTGTTTTTCAAAAAATTAATCTTTGAGAAAGATGATTCACATACGTATGTCGAGCCAAACATAGTGGTCAAATTGATAGCTAGTTTTTTACAATTTGCATATTTTTCTGGGACATGTTTTGCCCAAAATTCTTCAGTGGATACAGTTTAATATAAACGGTAATTTTTTTTTATACATTTATTGAATAACGTTATACATAAATCATTGTTTTAACATTTTTCAATATAGTCTCCTGCGTGATCTACACATTTTTGCCACCGATTTGGAAGTTTCAGTATTCCCTGGTCATAGAAAGTTTGAGGGCGAGTTGTAAGCCAATTGCGCACGTGCTCTTCGACTTCTTCATTGCTTCCAAATCGTTTCCCTGCCAGTGATTCCTTCATAGGCGCGAACAAAAAATAGTCACAGGGGGACAAGTCAGGGCTATAAGGAGGGTGCTCGAAGGTTTCCCAGCCCATTTCTTCCAGTGTATTCCTTGTCAAGGCCGCGGTGTGAGGCCTGGCGTTGTCGTGGAGGAGAATGACATCTCTGATGGGCATATCTCGTCTTTTGTTTCGATAGGCGGCTTTTGCCGACCGTAACAACTGGCAGTACTAAGCCGCATTCACTGTATGTTGATCGTGTAGAAAATCGATCAGTAAAATTGTCACGGGTATTGTCATCTGTAAGGCTTGTCCTTGGGCGTCGATCATGACTTTCGTTTTCAACACGTTTTCGTCCGCCCTTAAATTCTCTCGCCCACGTATACACACGATTCTGAGACAGTGTACTGTCCCCAAACTGTGCCTTCAAACGAGTTAAAATTTCTGACGATTTAACGCCTTCATTGGTTAAAAACTTTATGATAATCCGTTGCGCAACAGACGAATGTACCTCTTGCTCGGTCATGGCTGTACTGACGACAAAGCCGAGCATGCGCGCGAACCCGGCCGATTCCCCCACTCCTCATAAACCAAACATCTACTCCACACAACATCATGTAGCTCGGAACTGCATTCTAAGAAGAATAGCAAAATTACCGTTTATATTTGATGTACCCTTGTACATCTTCTTGCATATCAATTATTTCCAATTGAAGTGATGGCTTTGACAGATTAAACAACTTGGCAGCCACATCTGTCCATTCTGCCGCTACATCAATTTCAAATGGTGATTTAAGAAACAGAGATAACTTGCCCATCTCTGCAAAGTCTTTGAATCTAATAGCAAATTCGTTCTTAAGATCGGCCAAAAATTTTACAAACACTGCAATGTCTTCTACAGAGTTCTCCTTTTTATATTCAAGAATTGTCTGAAAATGAATAAATTCTTGACTTGCAACATCTTTTTCAAAGATATCCAACTTACGACGAAAAGCAGACACGCTTTGTATCAGATCACATATTAATTTTCCATTTCCTTGTAACTCTGTGTTGAGTGCATTTAAATATTTCAAAATATCTTTTATAAAAGCCACAACCAGCATATTTCGCTTATTTGTTACAAACTCACAATGCTTTCTAGCTCCTTGCGTATCTAAGTTTTGCAAGAAGGAGGTTACTTGTTCTTTTATTAGCAAGAAACGTTCAAGAACTTGACCTTTACTTAGCCAACGAACATTGTTGTGTTGTAGTAAGTCAGAATATGCTGAATCACATTCAGAAAGAAACTCCTTGAAATGTCGGTGCTGAAGAGCAGAATGAGATCTCATAAAATTAATTAACTTGACCAAGCTGTCCATCACTTCTTTCAGTGTAGCACTAAGTTTTCCACAAAGGGCTGCCTGGTGAATTATGCACTGATAAGATATTAGACCTGAATTTTTATCCCTGATTCTCTTTACTAAAAAAAAATTTTACACCTTTTTCTTTGCCAATCATTGCTGGGGCCCCGTCAGTTGAAAGTGACACCATTTTATCGTAACTGATGTTAGATTTAGTAATAAATTCATCAATTACCTTGAATAAATCTTCTCCTCGAGTGTTACCTTTCAACGGCAATATTGTTAGCAATTCTTCCCTAAAAATTTGACACTCAATGTCAAGAAATCTTACGAAAATAGACATTTGTTCATCATCAACAATATCACATGATTCATCAAGTGCTATTGCGTAGCAAGGTGCCTTTTGCAGAAGTTCGAGAAGAGTGTTTTTAATATCAGCAGCTAAAATTTTAGTTCTTCGTGTATTACTTCTCGCTGACAATGGAATACTTTGAATTGCAGCGACAACATCTTTTTTTTCTTCAAAAAGTGCCGTGACTACTGCCAACATACATTCCTTCACTATCTCAGAATCTGAAAATGGTTTCTGGTGTTTATTAAGCGTCCAGCACACACGTAACGCTGCTTCTGCGGATTTTTCTTGCTCACTCATGCAACGAACTAGTAATTTTGTGCTTTTATTGTATGAACTGAGATATGCCTGAAGTTTTTCTTTACGAGCCTCACTGCCAAGAGGAAAGTTTTTGTGGAATTGCTGATGAGTTGTTTCATAGTGTCGCTTCAAATTTCCACTTTTAACAATAGCGACAGTTTTATTGCATATAAGGCACACTGGAACCGCTTGAGGCCTATCAGGCAGCGTAAAACAATATTGTTCAGTCCATTCTGCCAGAAACCTCCTATTTTCACTGTCCACTTTTCGCTTTTTCGGATCCATATTAACGTAGATTACACACAAAAAGGTTTTTTATTAAACAAACGAAAACGCGACAAATCACAAAACAAATGAACAGTTGCTCCGCGGTTTGCGCTGCAACTGACCGACTGGCAGTCTGCTTGCCCCCGCCCACTCGCCCGCACCCCCGATTTCGACACTAGTTCGCGCTGTTTCAACAAACAAAACAGTCGCAAGCGCGCCGCAGTAAGGTAATTACGCGGGGCGCTGTGAAATGCTTCCGCACATATTTCCGTAAATATGGTACATAGTTCAATCTATCGATGTTTCGTGTGCATAACAAAGATTTAAAAATCTTTAAATCACGTCAGTTATAACTAATTCGCACAAACACAGGCTTTGCATATAGGAAACTAATCAAACCATATCATTGGTAGGTACTTGTAAAACCGGTTAACTAGGCAACCTAAAATAGAATAAGTACTAAGTTAGATTCTATATGGCTTCAAAATATTATTTCAATTAATAAAGGTATAGTATACCTTATCTACGTATTAATTTATACTTGGTATACAATACATTACAATATTTGGCGGTCCGAGTTTCGACCTTTCGCGGTCCGCAAACGGACCGCGGTCCGCCTGTTGCTGACCGTTGGCCTAGACTATCACCGCTTTATAATAACATATATAGGGATATAAAAATATATATATATATATATAGTTTGAGGGGGAGAGTGCACGCTGCAATCCAACAGATGCTGGGCGCTCTGCCTACATTACCCCTCTCTCACCTTGAAATGTACTGCATTTCCACTTTATCTTATTTCCCTAATGTACGTACGTGTTTCGGTAGTGAGTGAGATGTGCCAGAGCCCATTCCCATCCTATCCCTCCCCATTTTCCCAACCTTTTCTCCAAATCCATTCCCATATCTCCAAAGATAGGCAGCGCATCCGGGGCCGTGCCAACGTTCGTCATTTTGGACTAATGTTGGCATGTATCGGGGACGTCTATAGGCGACAGTATCTACTAACCACCAGGTGGACTGTATGCTCGTCTGCCGCCTTCGTACATAAAAAAAAATACACCGATATTAATAACCTGATGGTCAATGATCTTAGGTAAAGCCACAATGATCCAATATGAGGAACGTGACAACAGTTCGTGAAATAAGAGAGAACATAGGCCAAAGGTGACTGGTAGAGAATGCCATAAGGAATTAAGTCCGCCTATTGTACATTTTGTAAGCGCAATTAAGTTTAAATAAATAAATAAAATAAGTATCTAACTGAGAATCGAGCAGTTTTATGAGCATTCACGGACTATATGTTATCTTGCTGACATTTATGCAGGCAGCTCGTAGTTCCTTCGCCTATTTTCTTACATTGCAGAAAGGATGAGTACGTAAAAATGATATAAATTATTAAACATTTCTCTCTTACTGGATAATTAAAAACCTTGGTTAAGCGAGAAAATAATATTGTTTATAATCTCTATATAAGTAGATAATCTATGTTTCTCTCTCTCTCTGTATCTAAGTTGTTTTGACAATTTTGCCCTACCTACTAAATACTAAGATATATCCTTAAAATATAGGAACGGGTCGATAGAAAAATAGAGCATTTTCTTATTATTTAGCACTATAATCACAAAATTAAGAGTTATGATGTGCCGCTATTTGTTCACTTGATTGCATCTATTTAGAATTTAATTGTTACTGTTGTAACACAAACGACAAAGTGGTTGACGAGGAAGCGATCTCCATACCGAAGTTTGAATGACAACGAATGGCGACAATTTTGCAGTCAATCAACAAATAACCATCAATCCTAATCATCATCAACCTCCTTAGTGTTTATTAAATCATCTGATGGGGGTAAAGGACATAAGTGATAATATTAAACATTCATGACCTAAAAAGAAAAACGTAATTTTTAAAATCATATTCATTACCACAATTACTTACAAATCCTATAATACAAAATCTGCAAATAATTTACACTGTATGAGGTGAAAATCCGTGAATAAGTAAAAAAAAAATTTTAAATAATGACTTGTGTGACAATAAAATTAACAACATTAATAATGTTATACAAACCATAAACTAAGTACAGTAATTTAGTATAGATATGATCGTACGTCACAAACAAATTACGCAATTTATTCTGTTGGCACTGTTCAGATATACAAACGACATCGTCGAGATTTTGGCTTTCATAAGCTTAGCTATCTTACTTTACCAGGCGTATTCAACCATTGGAGTATTAATACACTAGAAATACATGGATATTAAACATTAAAACAGAAAATAAATTATAACAGCGTCACGATAATTAAAAAATCTATCACTAACTACACACTAGCACTACTAATAACTATAACTAGTCAAGCTGAGATCTACTTCTTGGGGTCCCTATAGACACCCATGAAGAGGATGGAGTTGGTGGGGCGCTCGTACACGACGTACACGAACGGGAAGTTGGCGACGAAGCGGCTTGGCTCCGCGGGCCGCGACGATCGGAATCCGAAGATGGCCGTCGCAGCTGCTGCTACCGTGCCTGCAAACACAAAGGAGAATTGAAGCTAACACAATGTTTGCACATAAATAAGAGAACAGTGGTGCGGCGAAGCGCAGTGTAGATCGCCATGCGATAACTTAACCGGCGATATACCTATGACAACTTCCCTGTACTGGCTGGATGATAAGAGCGGAATATGTGTGGGGACAATTCTTAGTGCAGACGCACAGGCTGATGGTGATGACTTGACCAGTTGAGCTTTTGGGCGCACTCGACTGGCCAAATTACATCTCTCTCACAGAAGACTACCGTAAAAAGTACTGCATTTCCCATTTTATCCTATTCCCCCAATGTAAGTACGTGTTTTGGTAGTAAGATATGTTAGAACCCATTCCCATCCCATCCTATCCAGCCCCATTTTTCTAATTTTCCCCCTTTCTCCAAATCTATTACTTAATCTCCAAAGGTTGGCGTGTATGTCGACATCCGCATGTATTGCGGATGTCACTGGGCGACAGTATCCACTTACCACCAGGTGAATTGTCTGCTCGTCAATCATCTTGTTTCTATAAAAGAAATCATAATATATACTTATATCAATTCAAAGAGATGAATTTTATTGAAGATTACCGTGAGAGTGCGCAAAAAAATTATCGATGTATACCTCATAGATGTTTTTAAGTTTTAATTAATATTAATTTTGATAGTTTTTAAACTTTACTCATTACAGTTTCATGGGTGTAGAATATGAAGAAACGCATCATCGGAACATGTTCATGATCTTTTTCTTCGTCACCGGAGTGTTACATACCTTCTTCGTCGAGTTGAATTTTGGCTTTGTGCACGGCGTCATCGAAGAGAACGCCGCGGTCGTCAGTCAGTGTGCTGAAGTCAGCTGTTTCATTGAACAAGTTTCCCACGCCTAACGTTTCCAATATCTGTAAAAAACAATTCAGTCCAATTAGTTAATGTGAGCTCAAAGTATAAATAGCCTTATGTTCAATACTTTTTATAGAACAGTGATGTATACAAATAATGCACAAAATTTAAACATATTCTGTGCCATAAAGTCCTTATCATAAATTAGAACCTTGTTCATTTATACAATTGGTCATTATACTAAGAATAAAACTCCTAAATATTCAAACAAATATCTACTTCTAAACGCTCATAGCTACATCATAAAGATCTGACTTATGGCTTAAAACATTTGTCCCAGCACGTAGACAAAAAACTCAATTTAGGTCAAGACAGGCAGTGGGGCAAGCAGGCAAGTCATAGGTTGATGTTCGAAGTCAGCAATATTCGTCCATTGTCGTAGTTACGACATCTTATCACCGTTTTTATTTTATTTTATTGTTAGCATTATAAAACAGAAGGACAACAAAACAATACACAACAAATCATTTGACAAAAAAGCTAGGTGACCCCCTTTAACTATGTACTGACATCAAACCCAGATAACAGTTTACTAGTGATAGACTAGAAAAAATATAAACTAGGAAACATACGAGTACATAATTATATAAATAAAAGCATCCAAATATGTTGGTATATAAAAAAAGGTCTTTAAAATCATCTATTTTAAAATAAGATTAAAATTTAAATAAACTGTGTGTAACTATGAGTTGGAGTCGATTTTTATTATTTTAAGTCTAAAGCGACCAAAATTCTGGTCTAATAAATCAATGGAAGGCTCTTTGTTAACAGCTTCGTCATAAGATCGACACATGCGCACGATTGGATTGAAATAGGAAGTGTCGTTCCTGTGTATGCCGAGATAGAGTGTTTGGTGTATTACGAATACACGTAACTCGAATTCCTGTGTTAAAATTAAGATGTTCGAGAAAGTGTGGACAGTAAGTTGCCGGTAGAGACCCTGTTGCTTATCTATCCATACATGTTATAAAGCTACTTTGTAGTATATTTATAAGTTTATTTTTTTATAGAAAGGAAGCGGGCAGACGAGCAGACAGTTCACTTGGTGGTAAGTGGATACTGTCGTCCATAGACATCCGCGATACATACCAACATCACTTCAGAATGACAAACGTTATCACGCCCAGGATGTACGACTACCTTTGAAGATTTAAGAATGGATTTGGAGAAAGGGTTGGGAAAATGGAGAGGGATAGGGTAAGAAGGAATGGGAATACGCTCTGGCATATCTTACTCATTAATTACCGAAACACGTACGTACGAGTACGTACAGTGGGAGAATAGGATAAAGGGGGAAAAGTAGTACATTTGACAGTAGTGTTCTGTGAGTGACGGGTAACGTGGCCACGTTACCACGTCGCGCAGTCGATTGCGCCCAGAGGCCGTGAGATTGCAGCGTGCACTCTCCCCATAGTTAGTGTAAACGCTCATAATTAGTGATGTACCTGAGGGTAAATCGATCGACTACGACTTAGTTGTGCATGGCAGTCACTAGTCACCCCCTCCCTCGTAAAACACTAGTAGTTTGAAACTGGAATGATTAACACTGCGCTAGCTAGCTATCTCGATAACCAACAAACCTAATAATCGTGATAAGTGTAATTTTAGAAGATACAGGGCCCTGTCATTGTTGTGGACTACAGGAGGCAAAAGGGTAAGTGATTTTGTGATTTGTTTATGCGCAACCACCCATCCCAAATGATGATATTAATATCACTCCTCCGTTCGATGGTGGATCAAAAAGTTTCCAGAATCAGTATGAAATAAACGAGAGTAATTAATAATTATTATTGATTTTTCTACGTCATCTCCTAAATCACTCACATAATAATCACATAGTAACAGTTTTCAAGACGCCTTGCTCCGTTTGAAAAAAAATCATGATCAAAGGTCTCAAAAAAGCGTCGACTGTAGACATAACCTTCTCATTGTTGTCAAATTTAATGCCAAAAACATGTTCTTTTAAAACAGAAAAAAGATAGAAATCAGTGAGTGTAAGTACCGGTGAATATGGAGGATGTTCCATCAGTTCAAACCCTGCCTGCTTAATGGCAGCTTAATGCGCAACTTCAGACTTGTGAGCGGGGGCGCTTGTGTATCAAAACTTGTGTTGTCTTAATGTCACACACACACTAAATTTTCCCCGTCGTTTTATTTTAAACTATTCGCGTAGTTTTTATATCAATGAGGCATAATATGAACTGATAATTGTCTGCCCTTTATTTAAATAATCAATGAACTTGATTGCATCAGCATTCGAGAAAACAGAGGCCATTACTTTGACAGTTTACGCAGAAACAGGAAATGTTTAATGATGGCCTTTTCTATGTCATGCATTGTTTTTTTTCTTTTTGGGACAAAATGGTGCACCCACGTTACGTCCATTGTCTTGCAATAAGGTTTGCAATAAGGCCTTGCAATAAGGCAATTGAGTTTGCAATAAGGCCAGATTTTTCAATAAAATCTTGACGTGCATTTCTTTCACTTTGTCCGTTAACATTTTAGGAAGCCAACGTGCGGAAACCTTTTTCAAATGTAATTTGTCTGATAAAATTAATTAAACACGACTAAACGAAATCTTTAGACTCTCAGCCATAAAAGGAATAGTCATACGTCTATCACAAATCATCATCATTATCATCAGTGCTAGACGAGGTAAGACTCCCGCAGCGGTCTTCATCTTTGCAGTTGGTTCATCGATATTTAAAATCCGAACACCACAATGCATCTATGGAATACGATGGGGCATCAACTCCTAAAGGAGCCAGAGTAGCTCTTGAAAAAAATTCTTTGGTGGATATTTTTTTTGACAATGAATTATTTAGTTAGGGTGCGAACTTCAATTTTATCCATTTTTCTCTCAACGTATCGACACACAAACTTGAAAAAATATTACAATTTGTCTATAAAAGGTACAATGCTGTAATTCACGTCGATATATACCAATAAAAATGATATATAAAAATAAAACTGTTCATATATCATAACTAGAAATATCCGATTCCGGAATTTTTTTGATCAACCCTCGTATTTAATTTCCTTTGGAATAAATAAGTAAGTAAATAAGATGTTCACGTACAGGTCTAAGAGGTAGGCTCCTTTCAATGGTGAATTTGGGAATCTCGACGATGACTTCGCGGCCCATGTAGCTTTCCTCCACAACGTTGGCGAGCCGTTCTGGCGTCAAGTTCGCAATTATATTCGTGACACCTATGAATAATAAAAAGAAGTTTTGAAACGTTTTACACTAGTAGGTATTATATATTATAACAAAATTTTCATATGGAAGACAAGTTTTAATTTACAACTTGAAAAATCAAATTATATTTTTATGGTTATTACACAAACATGCATGTCCGGTGATTGACTATGTAACTACACTCTTCTCTATGAAATTTGTGTCATCATAACGACTAGCGGATACTCTCTCGCCGGATGCTTGTAAAGCCGCATTAACAACGATAACTAGTTCTACTGCATACTGGTCTGATTTAACCTAATCTTGTTATTTATATTGTCTACCTTCCTATTATAGTTATTACCTTCTTTCATGGAGTATGGAGGCAGGAGGATATACATGCTGATATCGTTACCCTTGTAGGGAAGTTCCAGAATTTGTGCGCCGAGTTCATCGCTTACCACTGTAACATGACAAAACATGATCTCCTTTATTTTGAAACATTACATTTATTGAACCACAGACCTATAATAAGATAACATTATGGGAATTTTTCTTCTTAATCTGTATTTGACCTTTAATTACAGGCGTTGATCTTCATTGTCCAGGAGTAGAACTAAACACAATTACCTATACATGATAGAATGCTATTATTGTTTTTTGTTCTAGAACTTATTATTGCTTATTAAGTAGAGGTACTGGTTATAATAAACTTAATGGTCCCTACCATTAATGTACCAAATGAAGGAAAGCGAATAAAGAAACAGTTAACTTACTGGTTAGTACTTACTGTAATGGAAAGTTCCTTTCTGTTTCATAAAAGGTACGAGAGTCTGACGGGATTCGGACACAAAGAAGGCCTCTTTCTTGGTTCTTTCAGGTGGGAATTTGGAGGCCCAGACACCTTTGAAGTAGGCAGCATTAGCGAGAACCAGCTTAGTGGACTGAGTGACACCGTCTGAGGGCAGAAGATCTTTGATGTTGTTCTTAGTAACCTGAGATACCCAGTTGTTTATGTACTGTAGAGCTGCACCAGGATCCTCTCGAAAGTTCTGTGGAAGTATCAATAAAAAGATTGAGAACTTCGCCGTATTACTAGGCTGCATATTTAAAATTTGTATATTCGGCTGTTTGTGTTTGAGTTTAGTATATCGTATATTATGTGTGAAAATAATACAAGCCTGTGCTATTGATTTGCTATAAGATGGTTTATTAAAATTTAAGAATCTCACCTCGCTGATGTGAGTCATTTTGTGTTAATTATTACAATAATGATCGTATCAATAATACTATGAATTTATTTGTACATATCGAAACGTATAAGATGATTTCTTAATGATCTCTTAATTACAATACCTATAAAATTGAAACAAACTAGTTGTAAATAATATTATGATTTATGATAACAATACATGTGTAATTAATACAGCAAATTATTTTATTGGTTAGCGGGTCAGTGGATCACTAAGTGGCTCGTAATGACGTAACCTTGAAAATACGTGTTTAAATAAATTTATTTTGTTCTCACCAAGGCGTCGATCTCTTCCCCAAACAAGTCTAGCAAGCATTGTCGCACGTTGAGAGCCTTGTCAACGAACAGCTTGTTGGCGCTTGTGAACTCATAACTGTCGCTATTGTTGTTCGTAAGTCGCGACCGCCGGTCCACCTTGTAAGCTGTCATCAGATTTATTTTGTCCTGAAAACAGAAAGTGATTATCAAAATGTGTAATAATTTACTAAGTAATATAATGTAGTTAATACAGATAAGTTCAACATCAGATATTTAAACATGAAATTTCCGATATCAATATTAGTCTCGTTCATTAATGTTAATTTTATAACCTAAGAGATAGGTTTGTTTCAGACCAGAAACAGATTACTTAAATGTCTTTATCAAAACGTACCAGTTTATCTGTGACCCGTAAGGACTCTTTCAGCGACTGCTCCGTCGACCCGCCAGATGAAAAGTAAGCTAGCAGCAGCGCATGGTACACCGAGAACGGTGAAAAGAAGATGTTGTCATCGGGTACAGCTTTGTTGATAGCATTGAACAGGTTTAGGGTAAACTCCAGCTGCCCCCTGTACAGGAAGGTCCGAGCCTCAGGGTCTAGTTTCTTCGATGCGTCATCCTTATAGAAACATTGACTGTTGACAATCGATAAGACTAGGCACCCTATTATAGTTAGCTTCAGCATTTTTTATTCTGAAACAAAGTATTCAACATCTCAGTCAATGTGTCGGGTCGCGGAAGTGTATTTTTACGTAGAAGATAAATAAATATACTTAAGTAATAATTTAATAGTGTCGGTTAGCTTTAGAATGACACCTCTTCAGGCAAGTCTAACAGTGTCGTAAAAGACAACTAAGGAAGTACACCACTTCTAAAAGAGTGGATTCTCCAACCCCCTTGGCCCGCGTGCCAGTTTGGGGCTATACGTTCCTGATGCCCTAGACAATGTGCACGAGGAAGTCCATGTTCAGCAATAAACGAGAAAACAGCTGGTTATCATTACGATAATAGTTTAAATAGATATTTTAAGTGTTTGTGTTGCAGTTAGTAGTCCTAAACTTGAATTAGAATATTATCTTCCTTAATAATACTAGAAACTTACATAAAAATACATGGTAGGGTATCTATGTTTGCTACCCGTACTTTTTGTTGCGTTTGTTTTTAGTTTCATAAAAAAAGACTTTACTGTTCATCGTGGTCCAGTAAACTATGACAGAGTCCATCATCTGACGTTGACACATTTCACCAGCTCGCTTTCTCCACGAGGCGGCGCGGGGGCCGCGAGTATTCGCGCCAAAACAGGCGCGGCCGCGTCAACCTCGACAACAAATCAAGATCGAACGCCCGTCAAATCTGCCCTCCTATTCTGAATAACCAGTCGACCACGTCTTGCAGCTTAATCTTATGATGAGGCTTACTGATCTGGTTACTCGATACTTCTTAAATGCCACATATTAAAACAGTGTTATCGATGCTTATTTGCGACATTATCTGAGAAAAGGGATCTTATTGTCGCTTCCAGTTTCCCAGATACCCAGACTTTAATGAAATCTTAGATTTTTTTTTATTGTTTTGTCTTATAAATCAGATCTTAGAGCATGGAGTATTTAAAGAGAAAAAGCAATAAATTGAAAATGAAAAATGTAAATGAATTTATTTGCAGATTTAGTTAACAAATTGTTCATTAATTGTTTCCCACACATACTTAAGTTTAAGTTAGAAAATCTTAACCAAAAGGAAATGATTCAATACCGACGTTAAAATGCTCAGCAAACGTCATATTTAATCTATGTTAAGGTACAATTAAATCCTATTATTTTTAACGAGATTCAGATGTATTAATTTAATTCCATCCAAACAGCAGATCCATGTAATATCGTATTGGCATATCAGAACCAATTGTTGACATTGTTTCAAATGATCAACAGCCGCAACCCGTTAAAAAGCCCCGACAATGACACACATTGTGTTGAAGCAAAAATAATGAGGAAAAAACGAGATAAAAATGAGATTATGTGTTATTTTATTTAAAAGTATAATATACAGTACGTAACCATATCTACATATCGCCGGCTCCGGAGAATAAAATGGTAATCGCAAAAACTTAACTTTTCAGGAAAAATAAAAAACCGATATTTGCTTATAACTTAACTGGTAAAAGACGTAGACAATCTAATAAAGACTCAAATAAAAGCTATTTTTCTGAGCCCTAAAAATGTTCTGACATTAATTAATTCGCATTTAATTAATTGGCACATTAATTGGCATTAATGTGCGTCTTAGAAAAAACGATGAGTAATATTATATTATCTTATAACTTTGTCAATAACGATAGAAAAATTACGAAAAAAATTGAGTAGATGTATTTTGCTCTGCATACTTCAAATATCGCATAACACTAAAACTATGGTAATGTCGATTACCATTTTATTCTCCGGGGCCGGCGATATATGGATGTTGTATGTTAAGAATGGCTGTGCGGTGCCGGTCGGCTTTAAATTTGCACCTGTCGTCTCTTCCCGCGGGTGTCATAAAATGCTACTAAGGTCCTTTAGGGCTTGTGGTAGTTTGTTGTGTTATTCATCAAAGCCACTACCACAAGCCCTGCGGAACTACACCAACTCTAAAAGAGTGGACTCGCCAACCTGCTTGGCCAGCGTGCCGATTTAAGACCATACATCTCTAATGCAGAAGACAATGTGCATTAGGAAGCCCATGTCCAGCAGTAGACGGAATGAAATCCGTTGGTTACGCTTGTGTTTAGAACACAAGCGTATGCCACAGTCGGCACATTCTAAATGCAAATTGTCCTATTTGCATTGAGTATACGATATTACACAGATGGTTTTTGCTGTAGCTACATTTAGCCTAAAGATGACAAATGTAAACTTTTGTAAAGAAATGTTTGCAGACTGCGAAAAAGATGATCGATTTCTCATTTCAATCGATAAACATGAGCCTATAACTTGTTACCATGTAGAAGTTTCGAGACATACTCATAATCCACCATGTGGGCTCATTTTTACCTCCGATATTACATCTCATTTTTAGGGAAATTCCGAAGAAATCCTAGATCATGACTTTCGAAAAGCCATTTCCAAAACCAAATATAATTTGGATCCAGGTATAGTTTGGGTCTATCTATATATGTGTTACGTTCGAAGATAATAATAATAATAAATACACTTTATTGGTGATTAATGGCTATTACATGTACATACATCATAAATGACAGAATACAATAGACGACCTTAAGGTGTTTGCCAATCCCAAAAAAAATAATTTCGACGTCTATACATACAAATGTATAAACGTCACTGTTGTTGGATAACTACATATTTGGATAGGGTACGTGAAGCTTTAAAAGTTTTTTCTAAACTTTTATATAAAATCTATGAAAAATAGCGAAATCTCCCTTAAGAAAGACAAAAGCGAAATAGGAAGCGGACTGGTAGCGCCTTTTTATTCTCAGACAGGTGGGCTTCTTCGCAATATTTTATTCTCAGACACGTGGGCTTCTTCGAGATTATTTATTCTCAGACATGTGGGCATTTTCGCGATGTTCTATTCTCAGACACGTGGGCTTCTTCGAGATATTTTATTCTCAGAGATGTGGGCTTTTTCGCGATGTTTTATTCTCAGACACGTGGGCTTCTTCGAGATATTTTATTCTCAGACATGTGGGCATTTTCGCGATGTTTTATTCTCAGACACGTGGGCTTCTTGGAGATATTTCATTCTCAGACATGTGGGCATTTTCGCGATGTTTTATCTTCAGACACGTGGGCTTCTTTGAGATATTTTATTCTCAGAGATGTGGGCTTTTTCGGGATGTTTTATTTTCAGACACGTGGGCTTCTTCGAGATATTTTATTCTCAGACATCTGGGCATTTTCGCGGTGTTTTATTTTCAGACACGTGGGCTTCTTCGAGATATTTTATTCTCAGACATGTGGGCTTTTTCGGGATGTTTTATTCTCAGACACGTGGGCTTTTTCGCGATGTTTTATTCTCAAATACGTCGCCTTTGCCGCGATGTTTTATTCTCAGACACGTGGGCTTCATCACGATGTTTCATTCTCAGACATGTGGGATTCTTCGGGATGTCTTATTCTTAGACACGCGGGCTTGTGTCCTACCACCCGGACTTTACCAAGCCCACTTCCTGTTAGGTTTCCTTTTGAAAAAAAAATACCATCAAAAAAGCCCCTGCATCTCCAGGAGGTTGACTAGCTTTTGTCCTCGGTAGCTTCTTACTCAAAATTCCTGTGGCCTCACTTTCGATTCTCCGTGTTCTTGTATTCCCACTTTGGCGTTAAAATCCCCGATCACAACACTGAATTGAGTCTTGATGGTCTGATTTAGGACTCCCGATAGGTCATCGTAAAATACCTCGATCTCATCATCCGTGTGGTACGTAGGTGGAAGCATGTACTTGTGTTTTTGCTAATGCAGCACCACCCGGGGGACACGTGTAGGGTGCTAAAAGGTGACTCCTTCAGACGCATGCAACTTCACCCCCTTATTTAAGAAGATATCTAAGATTTTTTTTGGAAATCCAAAGTAATACGTGTTAGAACTTATTATTTAAAATTTTATACAACGCGAATTATCAAGTTATTCCTGGAAATATATCTTTTCTTACAGATATAAAAAGATAAAGAACAAGAAATTAACGCACAGATTAACTCCGCGGAACAAAGTTATTTCAAAATATAAATCGATTGCATTCAGTCGATAGCATTGTTAGCTGTTTTTTTGGATCACGTGAGAGGGATTTCCACATTGAGAGGATGCCCTCGAATGCCGTATCAACCCGTGAATAATGTCATTACCCAGCGTTTTACTCGGAAACATAATGCACGTATTTTCCATTCGCATTGGCGCGCTGCAGAACTGTGCAGAGAAAGTTAAACACGTCATCGTTTGACACATTTATTACACAACAACCGGACCACTGCCTATACAAAATCGTTAAGTAAGGTAAAGCGTGGAAAATGAGATACGTGAATAACCTATATATAAATTAATGAGTCAACTCTTTATACTCTGCTCGGGGAATTTTATTTTTGTTATTTTAATGCACCCACCACACTTGCATTGGAACTGCATTAGATTTTACTTAGGCTTTAGAATTGGGATTAGGATTAAAATGGCGATTCATTTATGGAGGTTACCCCTATGAAAGAGCATGGCATTCAAGAGGTTCACTAGATATATTTACCTACAATAATGGAGTTTCATGGATCTAAAAAGCCAATTTTAGTTTCTAAATGAGACGCCACAAAGAGGCTTTTCTCTTCATTCTATATATTTAAAATATGTAGCATTCTGAATGTTTCTTTCGCCTTCAAGGTTCAGTAGGTTTTTTTTTCAGTAGCAGCGAGGCCACACATACGTAACGTTTGCATAAGACGTTCACCGTGAAACGGACGTTACTGGAATATCGATTACCTACCCAAATCTTCAATAACGTGCTTAATACGTATATTATTTCGGTTGTTCTTTGTTTTTCTTCTCGCAGCTGTATGACAATGGCTGCTACATATACTTACATAGAGGTCACACACTAGCTTTAGCAACGACAGAGTACCTAGTACTCGTACAGTGTATCGCTGTCAGGCTTGCAACGAATAGCTTATTCGGTATAGGTATCTGGTAATACATTTGACGAATTTCTAAGACAATTTGGCATTTGGCAGAGTTGGTGTAAAAAAATATGCATATTTATAAACAGGAAAAAAACGGTTTCGTTTTTTTTTGCCATCCCATAAGTATTTTGAAAAAACTAAAGAACCCGTAGAGTTCCTTTATGTCCATCCTTCCGTCTACAGCTAACAAATTCTACGATTGAAGTGGAAAACATAACTAACCGAATTACCCCCTATTCCCCATCCCTGCCAGTCCCTTTTCCAAATCATTACCATCAGGTGGACTATATTCAATCATATTATTTGTATAATAAAATGTTTAGTATAACGAATACAAGACATGTATTTAGTATGTGCCTGAATATATTACATATATAGAAGTACACAAATACATAAGATTACCTACGTATAGAAAGTGATAAAACGTTTCTTTTTTTTTTAAACAAACTTATTTTGATAAGTTGCAACAAAATAAAATGTTTTTGTTCAACTTAAGGTTCATTTAATGTAAACAGTAAGTTCAAATAAAATGTCTGTTCTTCGAAGAAGAAATACATTAGGTTGTTCTACATTCAGCCCAATTCGGTTATGCGACTGCACCGTGAATTGAGTACCTAAGTATAAAAGTGGACGAATAGCCTCAATACTTAATACGAATACTTAACGAATATTCGTTAGATAGGCGTTATCTTTTTAGTAACTAATACATATTAGTATTGCTAGCAATACCGAGGGACGCAGCTAACTTTGTTGTAACCGTTACACTACGATACTTATGCGTGAATAATTAGACGATTCTCAATAGTAGAATTTATCCGAGTTGTGACTTATGCAGTCTGCGTATATAGGCTAATTTCCAACCACACGGTCAAGTCTAAGCTGAGTTTGTTTCCGTGTCAAAGGTGAGACTTTTATTTTGCACAATCGGGCGCATGCGAAATTTGAAAATTAATATTGAAATGTGAGTGTAATTTATCATTATATGCATAATTGCAATTTATCATTTATAAAGGGTTACGCCCTGAACGTTGAGTAGGTACGGTGCGCTGGGTGGTGGCTCTCCTAGTACATACTGTTCCCCTTGTCCAGTACGTACCGTACTATGCAAATTACTTCAGCCAAGCCCTAGTCAAGCGCATTGAATTATATTGCATAAACAAACAACGCGCTGTTATTATTACAGGCATTGTTGTCTGATCTCTGTAGTTGAAAAATTTATTGATGAGTCTGTAGGTATTTAACTTTCTGACGTTTCACTTACACAATGAAAAGTTTTAGATTTTAGAATGTTGTAGATATTAGGTATCTCTTTAAGTTTTGTACGAATTTGCTAGGTAGGTTCGTACAGCTTTCTCGCTCTGTGGTCAAAAGAAAGTAATTGACATAGGTAGGTAACACTTTAACAAAACATGAAAAATCCTTTTTTACAATAATAAAAAAGGCATTAAAAAGGCGTCTTTTTGCCAATTACCTCGCGCAACGTATTAGTCTGGTCATTCAGCGAGGCAATGCCGCCAGTTTGGTAGCTACCTTGCCACAAGGTCATAATTTGTACGTTTTCAATATGTAGGAAATTTTAACCTACATACTGAAAACGTTCTACCTACACTTTGTATTATTTTTAGCAGTAAATTTTATTCTTGTATATAGGCATTAATATAATTTTAATACTTTACCCTTAAAAAGAAATGTAATTTAGTCGGAGTCGCACGCTGAATGTTGTAGTACTTTATTAAATTTTTGTTTTGTTTTGTTGACGACTAGTGCTGTCAGGTGTACCGTATTTGCGGGAAAGTATTTTTAGTCTAATTCGTATATTTGGAAATCAGGGCTAAAACACACTCGCTGCACTTGTATTTGTAAGTTTTATATTGTAAGTGGTGATTAAAAAATATTAAAATGATCGTTATTTTCGATAAAATATATTCAATAAAGACATTTTTACAAATTACTTTCTGTATATGCACTGTACTGCACTTAATACTGCAGTAATGCACCTTAAATACTAATGTACAGTAAGGCCATTGGTACATTACCTGTCTACATTAGTATACGTTACACCTAATTTCTATTACAATTAAATATTTTCTTTAAGTTAATAAACTTATTGCACCTTCATTATTAGGTTGCTGTGTCCATATAAAACGTATTTATTCTACTTTCGTATAATTACATATTTATTTCAAATTTATATTTTTCTTTAATGTTCCTAATTTCCCACTGTACACACACTCGGCACCTATTTAAAGCTATTATAATATTTATATGATTTAATTTTATTCAATAAGTGATATGTATTCTCAAATCGATGATTAAATGCGATCCGCTTTAATCCGCCTTTAGTATCCCTCAAAAATAAGATAGAAATAGGGCTGTGACATACAGACATGTTTAAATTATAAAAGATCCTGCGCAATAGGTCCCGGGTTCGATTTCTGGTCGGACAAACATTTATTTAAAGACATGTACCTACTCGTTCGGGTTTGGTTTGTTGCATGTATTGTGTTCGTCTTTGTATGTGTATCTAGACCCAAGACAGGGAATCCTAGTGTGGGCCATTAAGTGTGGTGTTATAAAAAAAAGTAGGTAACGTAATGAAATTGTTAACGCCTATTGTAACGTTGGACGCTGAAGTATATTAAATAGTTACAGTTGCAAATTCGTCACAGTAAATTAGAAAGCGTATATGATGATCGACCGCCGGTCGCTCTCTGATTGCCGTACCGTATTACGTGTGTTCGCAGTGCACCGTACTGTTTTATATTGAAGGCATACACTACAAACACACTCATGTTCATTCAATCCTTGATGTGTAAAATTGTATGACCTAATATGATTGACTATTATATTTACCTAGGTCATATATTTACAGAGTTCCATTAATCCACATATATAGTACCTACTATATTAAAATCATGTATGTAAAATAAGATGATTTTGTAAAATAAATTAGTATTTAACATACTAGTGTATGTTTAATGATTAAAGATACAAAATGACAAAAACTAAAAGTTGTTCAAAACACGAACCAGAAAATATGGATATAGGTTCTTAAACGGGATTATTTATATAATCTTGATTAAAAATAAACAATGTAACTCACCAGCGGATGCGCTATGATGCGGTCACCACTTAAAAATGAATTAAATATTAACCGAACTCTTAATGTTTCATTTGCTCCGTTATCGGTTAAACGCGAAAATACGATATTGATTAGTATTCTTAACGCCTCTTAATTTTTTTATTTAAGTACAGTTTGAATGCAGTAAATACGAAACGTAACGCTCTGTCGAGACTCGAAGAGAGACTGAATGAGGCCCGGTCGCTATCCTCTTTTATGTTAAGTGGTGTAAACTGGTAGGTATGCGCTTGCGCATACCGCTGATGTCAACTAAGCAGGTAAAGAAAATGAAAACACACTTTAATCGCCCACACAATACAAAGGAGAGTCAAACCATGTTAACTGAGATATTATCTCGAAATATTAATTATTTGTTGTTAACCGTTAACTGAGGTTGTCACGTACAGTTATGTTATTAGTTTTAAAGAGATACCTAATCGTACGCGCTGGATAGCAAGACCTGAAATTTTAGATTCAGTCCAATAGGATTTGAATTTATTCAGATTTTCAATAATTTTGTGTATAAGTTACGATTTTTCATTTTTAGTTTTACTAATGTAATTATTAATTCAAATAGAAGTAATTTTAACACATCGTAACCCATAGGTTTAGTGTCGTACACAGTGTTATACTGCTCTAACGATTTGAGTAGGCGGTTGTCAGATTAGAGGCTATAGGAGGTCAATTAGTGTTTCACAAAACTAGTACAAATTCGTACCTATGTGTATTTATTAATTGCATGAAATTAATTACATTTTTCCTATACGAATTAAGAACAAACTAGCCAATTATTTTAAATATAATTTAACGAAATTTAATTAAATAGGAGAATGTAATAACGGGGGAGAACGATGCCATAGCTGACTGGGTGCATCCGTGATCCCACTAATTTAATCGGTTTACCACAATTTCACAGAAGACTATGAGTGAGTTAACAAAAACAGTTTCTCTTTCCATCCCATCCCACTTTTCTGAAACTTATTAATTCTTAAATCCTCAAAGTTAAATAGCGCATTTACGGACGTACCAAAATTCGTTACTTTTTATTAATATATGGATGTCAATGTCCATTTATTATAAGGCCCTATATGTCTTATATTAGGTATATGTATGCCACCTTCTTTCTATAAGAAAGGTAGGAATAAGAAATGATTGAAAATTTTGATCAATGTTATTTGATAGAATAAGGTTAGTAAATAACACTCGAGAGCAATTGAAATGGCGACCCCATGAACAAGCCAATCGAAAAAATAAAATTGAATTTATGCGCATCAGACAAATCGTTCAATTAATTTGTAGACGTTGAAAATAATAGAGGTCGCGGTGACCGCCTCCATTTGATACTAGTTGATTGGACAATAGACTCAACTTGAAAGGAATCACACTTTCTAGGTGAATGTCAATGTTTTATATTTATCAACCTATTACCTATATTTTCTGCATAAACTTTCGGATAAAAGGAAAGGATCACTTCTCCGTCACATACAAGTATAAACAATACAAACTATAATGCCTCTCCGTTTTCGGGTACCGTCTGTTTGTTGCTTCTATAAACCCGATGTTTATTTTCGCGAATTATATTAAGTAGTCATTAAATTTAAAAGAATTTCGCGGGACATTTGGTGTTATGCAATTGAACGTAATCGTACCACCAACGCCCTCGAGGGGTGGCACAAAAGACTGGGGACCAAAACGACGATTATTTATTATCGGGAGACAGTAACTACTCAGTCGGGTGAATGGAATGCTTACTACCTTTTTTCTATAACTACACGCTTCGATCGCATGGACTCTATAATCATTGCCGCGAGAACTTTGTCACAGATCTGAATAAAAAGTATTCTATGATAATATATTAAGACATATACTGTAACTATGGCAATATTAATCGTGCATAATGGGGACAGAGAAACATTCCAAAAAAATGTACGGGTATTTTCGTAATGCACCTGGCAATGACTCTTCAAAAACTATTTCATCTAGGTACCTATACACATTATTTTATGATTTTTTTTATAGAAAAAAAGGCGGCGGACGGGCATACAGTCCACCTGATGGTAAGTGGATACTGTCGTCCATAGACATCCGCGATACATGCCAACATCAGTCTCGAATGAGAAACGTTGGCACACCTCCGAATGAAAATGGGGAGGGATAGGATGAGATAAGCGGGCATTACATTATCCAATTTGCAGAGCGCTAGATTAGTGCGCTAGCTAGTGCACTAGATGAGCGAGCATGGCAGTTGGATCACTAACTGTCTTTACACAATCCAAAATTAGCACGCTAGCTCACCTAGCGCTCTGCAAATTGGATAATGTAATGCCCGCTATAGGAATGGGCTCTGGCATATTTCACTCACTACCGAACCACGTAAGTACATTGGGGAAATATGATAAGGTAGGAAATGCGGTACATTTCAAGGTAGTCTTCTGTGAGGGAGGGGTAACGTGGCCAGTGAAGTGCGCCCAGCGGCTGTGGGAATGCAGCACACACTCTCCGCCTAACAAACATATATGTATTAACATATACATAGTTGTACAGTTCAAGTATTTGCTCAGAATAAATTTTGTCGACCTCAATTTTACGCTCCTTGACATCATTTAACAAGCTTTTATTCAATAATTTTGAACGGCTCCAACTGCACCTCTCGTAGGTAGTTCGTGCTGACTTATTTTCTTTGTTTTAAAGTACTTAGATGGCAAATAACTATAGGAACTTATAGGAAATATACATCGTTTCACGTAAGAGCGCTAACGGTCAAAACCTGCGCAGTAAACGATTTATCCATTTTGTGGATGAGGCGCGACGGGGGGATTACGCGTCACATGTCAGTGCCGTCGCGCTATTGGTTCGTTAGTTGACCCGCGTTGAGTCGACATTTCGTTCGCTCCTATACTACAGTCGTGCACAAAAGTTTTTGTTAATTACGAATATTGCAAGATGGTTTTGCATGGAAAAGAAAGAAAAATGGTTTAAAACGTATATTGTTTTATGAAAAGAGAGGCTGATACTGGCGAGGTAATTAATTTAAAACAATGTATGAAACGTACCGCAACGGCAACGCATACTTCTGAGGCCACTGTGAGAGGAATTGTAAAAGATGCAAGAGATTCCGAATTTCTCAGTTTTTCGAATTCCTGGTAAAAACAAAAGGCATAAATCATATTAAAAATTATATTACTAAACTTATAAACTTTTTAGTTTCAAATAAACCTTTACTCTAAAGTATTGAAATATAATATATAAAACAATAAGTAATTCCGTGCACAACTGTACCGATGCGGGGACTCATCCCTTCAACAGACGTTCAGCGCTCTTTTTACATAACGATGCCTGTAACTCACGCTGCCAATGCCATCCGTAATAAATACCAAGGGGTGCCTAGCTTCACTAGCTTGCCGGTGAAAGAAACCACCGTGAAACCTGGAAGCTTGGGAATTAAAAAAAAACTGGAGCATGTAGATCTGTCGCAGTAAGATAAAATTTGTGAATTGATCAAATTATTAATGATTTAATGAAGTCCCGGAGAATATCAAAACAAATATGTATTAGATTTTATTATTTTAAGTACTGAAATATTTAGTGATTTCATTAAATCTCTTATTTTAATTACCATTCTTAGCAGGTGGTAGTAGAGACATGGGCTGATAGTAGATGGTAAACATCGCGTATACTCGTAACAGCCGTTTAAGGCGAAAAGCTGGAAAATTATAAAAGTTATTTTCAATAAACGTGTTTTCTGCGACCGATGCTTTCAATGTCGAAGACGTGCCGTTCGAAGTTTTGTACTAATATTTTGCACACGCGGACCTTTTGCACGGATATTTTGGATGCAAGTCAAGCATTTGATTGGCAAGTCAAATGCCAAAGTTGGCTGGACAGTATTTAATGAAAAATTAAATGAAATGAAAAATATGATTACAGTCACCAGCACTTTTATCGTCCACTACTAGGACATGGGCCCCTCGTATACATTGTGTTCTGCACGAAGAATGGCCTTAAAACGGCACGCTGGATAAGCGGATTGGCGAGTCCACTCTTCAAGAGGTGATGTAATTCCTCAAGGCTTGTGGTAGCGGCTTTGTCATCCCTTAATCGCCTTTTACGGCATTCATGAGAAGAGATGAGCTGGTGCAATTCTGAAGGCAGCCGACACCACACGGCTGATATGATCATTTCCTGTTCAGCAATTTTGCATTTATTGCTGAATATCGAGTGATCCAGCCGTTGACGCAATCATTTTAACGACTGTAGGAAAAAGGAATAAAAAAAGAAAAAATAATATAATAATGAATTGTATTATGCAAAAATAAATGTTCAAAAATAAAATGAAACGTACAAATAATCTAATATTAGGTATTGTGTCACTAGTTCCCCCATAATGTTAAATACATTTTGTATAATAGTACGCACATCAAATCGAATATTTGCGTGCTTGATACTCTTATAAGGCACCTTAATGAGATATTATTATGTACATGTACATACGTTTTACAAGAATCGGGTGCGTTGCTGCGTAAATATTTTGTATTGAACTAAAAAAGCACATTATGATTTATTACTTTAGTATTATGATGAAATGCGACAAAAACAGTCACAACAAACATACGAAACGGTATAATAGACATCTGTTACTTGAACTTGTCACCTGCACCGCAAGCAACTGAAATCACTTCCAATGGAATACACAAATGCGTGTTGTAAAATTTCAATTTAACCATAAGAACTTTAACGTTAAAAAAATCTTAAGTCCCTAACACACTACAACAGCACGTGGACGTGGTATTTATTAACATTTATACAGGTTTAAATAAAAATGGTGGCACCTTTTAACACTGAATTTCTTTTGTGAAAACTACCTCTTGTTTTGTTTTATAGGAGCATGCAGGTGGTAAGTGGATACTGTCGCCCATGGACATCCACGGTACAGGCCGACTTCAGTCCACAATGACAAACGTTGGCAGGGAGGGATAGGATGGGATGGGAATGGGCCCTGGCATATCTCACTCACTACCGAAAAATGTACGTACATTGAAGAATAAGATAAAATGGAAAATGCACTACTTTTCTAGGTAGTCTTCTGTAAGAGAGGGGTAACGAGGCGAGTGAAGTGCGCCTAGCGGTTCGACGTGTTTTAAAATTCATCAGTTTTTGAAACACAAATCATTCACTCGAGCACAGATTTACATAGCTATAGGTATTAAATATTAGCGGCTCGATTAAAAACTGTTTATACATTTATAGTGTGTGTTGCCGCTCGTAGTAGCATATAAGTCTGTGTGACTTTGTTGCTTGTTTGTGTGACCTGTTAACGTCGTTTAAAAAAATATCTTTTTTGGAGAATATATCAAGTTATGATAAAAATCGTAGACTAAAAGTTGTTAGTTTTAATAATAGATATACAGTGTTAAGAGGGTGCAGGATTTTTTATTTAAGCTTGCACAATAAATATACATATACAAGTCTGTCGTTAAAATGTTATATTAAGAGCCACTTTTGTTAAAACAATCAAATGTAAATAAATAAGTCTGCGCTGATTGAACGAAAATCATTCATTTCAGTATATCTAATAATGAAGGCAGTGGCCTTGCGGTGTATTTGGAACCTTACATGTCACGAAACTACAAAAATAATTCTAATTTATGGTTCTTATTGTCGTAAACACAAGAAGGTTTCTTAAACCTTCCTAAACCATTTTCACAAGCTTTAAGGAGGTGTAAAGACTCAAGACAAAAATCTTGCTGTTGAGCATTTTATACTATACATTAGAGAATTTTAGCAAGCTATAGAAATCTATAAAAAAATATATTTGTACTTGTACACTGTGGAGTCTGCATTAGATCAAGAATAGACACGAGTTCAGTCAGCCTGTGTAAACTTAAATCAATTATCATTGTACTTATAGGAATGTTATACAAACTTTATTAAGTGCCCCAATAAGATATGTAAATAATTATATACTTGTGTAATGAGTAAACAAATAATCAGCCTAAAACTTATGTATTTTATTATGCATTTGTGTTCCAAAAGATGGACAGTCTTCTATTTAGGAAGCTTGCTGACCTCGTACATGTAAGCAGCAAACAGTTTAATCTGAAAATAAATGCATCATATTATAACAAATTGCAGTCAAGCATTAACAAATAATTGAGTCCGTCCACTTTACAAGTCCACTTGCAAACAAACAAACATCCTTCTTTGATTGTTGTTACCGGATTCAGCTTACGCGAGAATTTCACACGGGTATTAAAAAGACGCTAGAAAAATCTAGTACACTACCCTTCCAACGATATCTTATTGTTTTATCACTAAAGTTGTTTTGATAAACTATGGACTTTTCTAGGTAAACTACCTAATTTACAAGCAATAATATATCGAAATTTAAGGATTTTTTATTTAACGAAATCTTTGTTTTGGTTAATTAAGAATAAAGGATAGTAACTCAACGATTATTTCTTATGACCGTACACATTTTATATAGTAAATTGGGTCTAAAGGTTTTCTTTAATTTAAACAATTTACTTTTCACAAAATAACAAATTTAAATTATTTAAACCAATGCCTTTAATTTTACGCGTTTAGATTCGATTTATAATATAAAACATTTTACAAACAGTGTTCTGTGAGAGAGGGGTAATGTGGCCGGTGGAATGTATGCCGAGTGGCTATGGGATTGATTGCATTGTGTACTCTCTCCCTCTCAAAAATGGCAAATGGCAACCACTGATAGTGTGCAAACCATCTCCTCTCAAAAATGGCAAGCACTGATAATGTGCAATGCCAAATGGCAAGCCCTGATAAAATATAACTTACGCCCTCGATGTAGTTGCGGACATTGATCTTCTCGTTCTGCGAGTGCGCCATGTCGTCACCGGCGCCCATCGGTAGCAGCAGCACGTTGCGCGCGCTCGCCTCCTGCAGCGTGATCGTCACGGGGATCGAGCCGCCCTCGCGGGACATGTCCGGGTCAGTCTGCGAACACACGGACCAACATCTCACACCATTCAAACCTTCCGACCAGTTAAACACGAGTGCCATTCCCCGCCTTCGCGTGTAATATACGGCTGTCTATTTTGCTTGTTAAAAAAATGTATATGTCGCAGTGAGTTAGAAATAACCGATATAATAGCTTTGTCCCTAGTAATTTAGCTATATCAAGGAAGATATATTAACCGAACTGTTTTCATTCTATTTCTCTGGGGATGTATAACTATATCCCCAGAGACCGGTAAACTAGAGAGCTATATCCCTAAAGACTAAACCTAGATCGGTTTAGTGATATAGAAATATATGTAACTTTTTTATTATTTCACTAGATTATTTATTATTATTTTCATGCGGATTCCAGACGATTGCGTTAATTTCAATCTGCTACGAACATAGGCATTATATAGAAGTAACATCGTACACGGATCCTTGAAGCGGCGAGTCTGTCTAAATACCCAACCCAAATTTTGTATAGCTTTTTTACTTATTTCCCTTAAATGCGTATGCGTCAGCACGGAACAGAACTCCCAGATCCTTAACAGTATCTGTTAGCCGAGCGAGCTGAGTGTTTTAGTACCTGATCAGTGCTAACGAGCAAGTGAAACTCATCACGGCACATTTACTTACGTTAAGATCTAATAACATATGGTTACAGGGCGCTTAGAACACAAACCAGTTCCGCAAGAGGACAGAAACAAAGACATCGTGTGGATACACAGATATAGAGAGGGATAGATAACGCAAGCTGTGGGATCGCTGTGTGCCCAAAATTGGCGCTAAGCTTCCACTTCTCGCGCCGTTCGTTCTGTCTATTCCGAACCGTGTCGTAGTAGCAAGTCGTCGTTACAAAACACAAAATCTCTAATTAGGCTATAATCAATTGCAAAAATTCGTCAAAAGTGGTGAACCGAATCAAGGGAGATGTTTATCGGTGAAAGGTTTCCCATCATTTACTTACTAAGTGATACGCTTGTTTTCCATACAATTTCACGAACTTGCATTGTCTATGTGTAGTGTTAGTCTTGATCTTGCCTATGGAACTTGTAGTTAGAGAAGGACACAATTTATCTAGAAGGAAACGTCTGATTGTGTTATGTTAGAGCTCTCACCTGGTATATGAGCTTGGTGGCGCGCGCGGCGGCTTGGTAGTGCGGGTGGTCGGGGTCCTCGGTCCAAGCGCGCCCGCTCTGCGCGGAGATGCGCATCGTGTTTGGCGAGCCGCGCTCCGACCACTACGAAACAATCACATAAAAAGAAATAAATTCACGCTACTAGGGTTAAGTTCGGTGATATGGACTGAAAAACTCAAACCACAATTCGGTGATGGATAAAATTCTTCATTGTCGACACAATATAAGTAAAAATGACAAAACGAAATGAAATCGTATAATTTAACATCTAGCGGTGACACCCGGAACTAACTCATACAATTTTGATTCTTAGTATTTTCTCAATTGATTTATTACTTATTTTATTACTTTTACTTATTACTTATATACTAATGTATTACTTATTTTCTGTTTATTTATTATACATATTATGAATTGAATAGGGTATTTAGTTACTCTCTGTATGTAACTAAATAACTTACAATACTATAAATTTGAGGAGGGGATTTGAGATAAAGTTGAGGGGGAGAGTGCAATCCAACAGCTGGTGGGCGCGCTCCACTGGCCACGTTACCCCTCTCTCACAGAAGACGACTACCTTGAAATGTACTGCATTTCCCACTTTATCTTATTTCCCTAATGTACGTACGTATTCCGGTAGTGAGTGAGATGTGCCAGAGCCCATTCCCATCCTCTCCTTCCCCATTTTCCCAACCCTTTCTTTAAACCCATTCCTATATCTCCAAAGGTAGGCAGCGCTTCCGGGGGCGTGCCAACGTTTGTCATTTTGGACTAATGTTGGCATGTATCGCGGGTATCTATGGGTGACAGTATCCACTTACCATCAGGTGGACTGTACGCTCGTCTGCCGCCTTCGTACATAAAAAAAAAAATATCCTGAAATCGAAATCTTGAAAGACAGTGAGTTGTAGGACTTTCAAAGTTAAAAGTTAGAAAAGAATCGCGCTACTGCGTTAATGGCTTCACTGACACAGTAGTGATATTACAACAACACGTGGGTAACACTGACGGTGATAATAGCTACCAAGATCGTAGTCAAGCTTTTATCAAGAGTGGGGCAAAGCAAACAATTTTCTTATAATGTAAATAAACATAGTGTAATGCAGAAAGTTTGTTACTTTTTCTTTTAGTAAGTTTACGCGTTTAGATCCGATTTACAATATAAAATGTGTACAAAACGAAAGTTTAAAAATTATTTCTCCGGAATTCCTCAGGAATACAGAATATTTACATAAGGCCCCAGTGTTCAATCGCCCTCCTTACGAGGGTGCAAGGGGTTAAAAGGTACAAAAATGGTCGATTTTTAGCCTTATGGCTCAGTGAATTTGCAGTAATCGTATACTGGATATATAAAGCATGAAAACTATACAGATATGTTTGGAACATAAGGAACGTATTTATGCCTAGCCCCAATGTTTTTTATGAATATCCCTACAAATAGCGGGCATATATTTTTTTGTTTGTTAGGGAGAGGACATTATTGGATGATGTCTTACTCCCCTAGGAGGCTTCCTTACACCTAGAACTGCAAGTTGTATACTATATCAGTGTGGGACAATATTCGACTTTTTGTGTCGATACTCGTAGTTTTCAGTCTATTATCGTGTTGCTGACTGTACGACAGACAGGTGCAAAATAACGATAACTGCACTGAATACTGAAATACCCTAATGTGATAAATAGCATTATTTGTTAAAATATAACCACGCATAAAGAGTTATCTACGCGTATTTTTAAATTTCAACAGTGTGTAGACCACCTAGCCTGGCAAATGGATCGTGTTACGAGAAAAGAGATTGAAACTATATCACTATAGTAAAATGTCATTTTTGAATTTGGCCGATTTTTCTTTGCCGCCAAAGATTTATTTTGTTTAGTATACGTATATATATGTCATGTAATTAGAAACGCCTTGTAGTAAACCTGTACTTTCATTATATTGTTAACCATGTGTATTATATTTGCTATTAAAAGGCTTTTGATAATCTTATAATATACCCCCACTCGTATTGCATTAAATTATCTGGTATGCAAATATACATATAAAACCCGTAAAACTAAAATACTTTATTGTGTAGTTAAACAAGTGGACGTTTAACATAAAACCACACGTGGACAACTAATTAGAAACAAAATAAATAACTACTATAAAAATTAACGAATGAAACGAAACACGAAATAATACGATTAGAAATCACAAATACATACTTTACTCATAGACAATTAATATTTGGTTGGGTAGCCTCTGTTTTCGATTACAGCCCTACAACGACGTGGCATTGATTCTATTAACTTTTCACACCGTTCCAAGGGGATGGATCTCCACGCTTCCACAAATGAGTGATAAAGTTGATTCGTGTTAGTGCTGCGTTTATCCGATACTATTTTCTGTACAGTATACAACAAATTTTCAATCGGATTCAAATCGAGGCTGTTTGAAGGCCAGTTTAACACGCACACCGATTCGTCTTTAAAAAATGTTTTAACGCTATTTGCCGTGTGTTTTGGGTCGTTATCATGTTAAAATACCCACATAACAGGTAAATTTTCGTCAGAATATGGTATCACTGTCTCTTCTATTATGTCTTTGTACTGGAACTGATCCAGCATCCCTTCAATCTTTCTCACGGGACCAACTCCGTATATGTATATGTTTTATCTAATATATGTAAAAACATTTTAAATTAGTAAATGTTTCAGCCTTAGAAAGAGGATATAATGTTTACATTCACAATATACTCATAGTACTAGGCGTTTCTAATTATATGTCCACCACTGTATATATATACAGTGGCTTATATATATATATATATATATATATATATATATATATATATATATATATATATGTGTGTGTGTGTGTGTGTGTGTGTGTATATATATAAGTTATCATATTTTATGTTCCTATTAATCATGTCACATATTACTCATAATGGACTATTGTGTGTTGTCAGCAATAATGTTGATAACGCGCGCGCCTGTACCCACAATTCTATACACATTTAATAATAAGTGAACATGTTGAATGACTACATTCTACATTTTTAGAATACAAGATAAAATATTTGTACGTAAATGTCTATATGAATGAAATGTATGTATGATAAAGTAGAAATGTTGACCAGTTAAGCGTACTAATCTATACATAAAAATATCTATCTATACATATAATAAAATCGTGACAAATTTCGTGTCAGTACATGCCATATTTTTTTAAAAAGCTATGAAATGTAAAGTGCGAAAGATATAGGTAGTGTGCAAAACATCAATTTTGGAACGCGCATCACATACAATCACTGGATGGATTTTAATGAAATTTAGCGTAGTTATAATTTATGTGGCGGGTTTAATATTTAGGGTACTTTTTATCCAGATCAATTACAGAGTTCCCACGGAAATCAAGCTGACCACACATATTCTAACGTCTATGGGCACTGGTAGTAAAATATGAAACAATTTGAGTTCAAAGGTCGTATAGCTTGATAGAAAAAGAATAATTATTTGTCTATACACATTTATATTTCTCTGGTTGAATTAAATATCTTTAAAGAATATCTCCTTGGATATGGATAACACATCTATTGCATAAAATACACTGTGAGATGCTCGAAGAAAGATAATAATACGTGGGCATACGATGGCAAAAGGCTTAAAGAGATAATTAATATGGTGTATACTTAAAAACGACCAAAATTGTCGTTTAAGTCAAGTTTTAAGCTTTTTAACCGTTAATGTGATGACAGTGTCATCCACAGATCTAACATTCTTACACTAATAATGATTTTAGTACAGTGAAATAAAAGCAACAAACCTTTTTGTTAACATAGTCAAACACTAACTTCTCGACTTCTTCCGGTTCCTGGTTTGGCACGAGTCTTATGGAGAATTTGCCAATGACTTTTCCGGGGATCACAGTCTTTGCACCAGGCTGGAAAGCCGCCCCTGCATAATACATGTACACGATTGATATACCAATGATTTGATATTTGTTTACAATAAACTTTAAGCTTGATTGATTTGAGGAAACAATAAAAATAATTAAATTATTTATATTTTTTCCTTACATAGATTTATATTTTTTATAATAAAATATATTATTATATTAATAAGCTCTAAAGGCAGGAATCGATTTTAAGCCTAAGAAGCTAATTTATAGTAAATTAGCTTCTTAGCTTCTTAAATATGTAGCATATAATTTAGACAATGTAAAATATCGGCTACCTAGCGTTCACGCAAATACAAACTCTTTTGCAGCTCATTCAATTTTTATTCAATGATTCAACTTATTTAATGAGCAGCAGGATAGCGCCAAGCGAAAATATAACATTGTACAACAAACCTGTTCGTTCAATTGGAGCAATGAAAATGAACTTTAAAGACATCTTATTAACTCACGTATTACACGAAACGTCGATTAGGAATAAAAGGTAAACAAATACCTTTATTAGGTATACATGCGTATGTTCAGACCCGATTTAGAATATAAAAATCGTATTAACTCGTTTACGAACGCAAAAAAGGTTTTAATCGTGCGAACACTGAGTTGGCCAATGGTTTACGATAAAATTTTGTACAATTACATACCTACGCTAGCTGTCACTGCAATTGCTCTCTTACCAATAGCTATATTTTGGTTATGACAATGTTATAACTTTCCTTACTTTCGCAATGGAAAATGAATAATCTTAATATATATAAATGTACCATCCTTACCGTCGGTTCTAATTTCCCATATATCGATTCATTATTCAAATGGTAACAAAATAATATAATTTATTGCTATACGTTAAAAATCAGATGTTAGAATATGTTCCTATTTATATATATGAAATCTTATGGCCGCATAACACGACCAGTTAAAATTGTCAGTTTTTAATAGGAAAGTCAGTTTTAAATCGTATGTGACGGCCATTAACCAGTCTAAAATAACGGTCACAAATTACCTTCAATGCCATGCAGTGACAGTGTTGGGTATCTCCAGCGATGCATCAGTATTTGCTCTTTGTCGCCGTTGTGAGCCAATTGACGGCAGCCGATCGTCTTCCTGCAAAGTTATTAACCATGATTTAGGATGACACGACATCTTCGTGTTTATTAAGCTCATTTAAAAAATCTTGGTTTTACACTCGTGGAATGGAGCAAGTTCAGCTAATTGACTTGCATCGGAACATTATAGCTAGTTCCATAACGATAACATCTACAATCAAAGCCTTGTAAATTAGGGTAATTGGAAGGAAACAATATCTAATAGCTTTAATATCTATTTTGGTAAAATAAAGGACCGCTTTACAGTAGATTAGTGCATAATTTCATTAAATTCTTTCCCAATTACACTGATGTAATGAGCAAAAATAACAAAATACGAAAATAAGATCAATTTGTACTGCATAATTTATAAAGCATAATAACGTGTCCTATAAATGGCTTTTACGTTTTATAATTATATTATTTCTACATAATAGGCGAGAGTGAGACAAATGACACTTCATTGTAAATGGCTTACGCCCGTTTATACCACTCCTGACTCTAAAGTATATATCTCGAGAAGGTTTGTTAAAGCTCTATCGATTCTAGTATTACAGTCAGTATTACAAATAAGGCATTGTCTCTTCTATAACTACATAAGTGATTGTTCATACCCCCTATTGTGATTAGAGCTTTTAGATAGATAATTAAAAGATCAATCAGTGAGAAATTCTTATTCATTCATAACGTCTTGCTTGTAGTTTACACAGAGAGATAGACACTGTAAAACAGAAGGGGACAAGTGGTACCATCTAGCGTCATAAAATTTTAAACCTCAACACCCCCATACTAAATTCACAGTTAGGTGGGGAAATCAGGTAAGAGGGTAAATTTGCTACTATGAAATTCAGACAGGCTAATATAACAGATGATATATACGTTAGGACATATAATTAGGATAATCACTAATTACACATTAGTAAGTAACATTACCTGTAGGATTCAGTATCGAAATCAATGCTTGTGTAGAGTTTCTTCTCGTTCTCTGTTAATGGTGCAACTGACTTATAAATGTCAGTCACTAAGATTTTGCCATTCTTATCGACCAACTGATCCATCAGATAGATCAAATCTGACATTGCTGAAACCAATTTTCAAGAATAACATGAAGTCTGAAAATAATTCACAATATTATTTATTAGTCTGTGAATTATATAATTCAGACTCTTAATTGTTAATAACGAAATTAAAATTACAAATAACTAGCACCCTTTCTTCTTAGATTCCTGTCTGATTCTACATAGGTCATAACTTAAAGGAATAGTATAGGATTCTATTTGATACAGTTTTATAAAATGTTGAAAAGGAATCTCTTACTTTCTAATGTGGTGAACAATTTTCTACTGACTTATTATTATGGTTGGATAAACGGACAATTCTGCCTTAGACTCTAGTCAGAATCGTTTATTAGGAATCTTATACAGAATGCAGTTTCCAACCACTATATTTATCTAGTCTAGTGATTATTATACAGTAATTTTTATTTTGATCATGTTTAAATACATTTTAATCCCACAAGACTGGATCTTTGTTACTCAATTATATCTAAACGCGTGAACCAATTTCGTTGCAACTTGGCAAATACATATATTTTAATTCGGATTATAATATAGGCTACTATTCATGTAGACCACAAGAATGAAGTAGCGGGCTAAAGCTAGTAGTTTATAAATTTCATCATTTACAGATTTAAATACAGGTTCAATTTAAATACATTTATCTTTTGTCACTGAGAAACTTGTTATCTTATGATAAATATTATCTATTGTTATTGCTATTACAAAATAGCAGATTGTTGAAGACATGAGTGAGTGAAGGTGATATGTCGCATTTTTAACATAAATACTAGAGAACTTTCTGAGTTTTCAAATTAATATTCTCACCCAAAATATTTTTTTATAGGAAAAATGACGGGCGATGAGCATACAACAGTCGACCTAGTGGTAAGTGGATACTATCGCCTATGGACGCCCGCGGTACGTGCCAACTTCAGGGAAGAATAATGAAGAATAACGAACGTTGGCACAGCTTCGAATACGCTGCCTGCCTTTGGAGATGTAGGAATGGATTGGGGGAAAGGCTTAGGAGAATGGGGAGGGATAGGATGGGATGGGAATGGGCTCTGGCATATCTCACTCACTACCGAAACACGTACGTACGTTGGGGAATAGGATAAAGTGGGGAATGCAATACATTTCAAGGTAGTCTTCTGTGAGAGAGGGGTAACGTGGCCGGTAGCGTGTGCCGGCGGCTGTGACACCCACTACTCTTACAGTTGCGCTTTATCATCTATTATAATAACATATTCATAACTTTAAATAAATAAATGTATATTATTTATAAAAAAAAACACCACTTTAGTTACAGAAATCATTGTCACACAAATTATTTTCATAAGACGTTCATCCACTCATACCTTCAATTGTTTCTAACATCAATTGAAAACCATATAACCAATCATTCACAAAATATGACATTATTTGAGAAAAGGAACTAAATTTTCAATTATAGTTTCCCAGATATTCAAACATTAGTGAAATGTTTAATGAAACAATATACACTCGTGAGCACTCGTCAGCTTTGTGTAAGTCGGTCTGCTGTGTTAAGGGCACACAGAAGGTTTCAAGAGACTGGTTCCTTTACTCGGAGACCTAGAGCACGCCGGCACAGGCATCAATCAATCGAGCTTGTGAGCAATCGAGCAACGGTGATTGATCCTGTTCGCTGACGAATGCAGAATGTTTGCATGGCAGTGACAGGAGAGGCCTGGTCTACAGGCGTCCAGGCGAACGATTTGCACCGAGGGGAACCTGGGGAAAGCCGAGGAGGTCTGACTGCTGATCAGTATATTACAGATATTCTTTTGGAATATGTTCTGTATGCAGGATTTGTCGGGGATAACTTCATGTTGATGCATGATAATGCCCAGTGTCACACTTCGGGTGTCACTAGGCAATACCTTGAAGAAGTCGGTATACAGACCACAGACTGGCCAGCGCTCAGCACAGACATGAATCCCATTGAGCAGTTGTGGGGCGAGCAAAAGTTGATGAGCTCAAGGCGGCGCTGTTAGAGGAGTGGGAAGGGATTCCTCAAGATGTTGTAAAAAATATTATCAAACTGATGAGAAACTGATTACAAGGCTAAGAGTATTGATTTAATAAATTTTCTTTGTTTTGCTTGGAATTTTTTATTTTAATTTAAAGATAAGTAACCCCCAACACCTTTCATAAATTTCCATTTTTCCTGCACTATCATTCAGATCGCAATATTTAAAAAAGTACTAAACCGATTTTAATGATAATATTAAAGCCTAGGTATTTAAACAATATGTGTATGTTGTTCATATATCAGTTTTTCTTTTTTCAAAAAGCGACTCCATTTACGCCTTTGGTGGGTGAGTTGATTTGGTTACTCGCTAGTATATCTTTTAATGCTTTATCAAATCAGAGAGTAGAGAGTAGTCTATGAAAATAGAATCTTGAAAGAATGAAATTTTAAGTTAGAAAATTATAACTGCAGTTATTGTATATTGTATTGACAAAGTAATTAGAACACATGACTATGTAAACAGAAAACAATAGGTGGTCTTATTGCAATTATGTAATCTCTTCCAGACAACCTACCATGGGGCAAATGTGCTTTGGAAAAGGATGTGATGCACGACAAGTGACATTAAACAAAATGTATCCATACACAAATACATCTAAACACAAATAAAAAGACAATAAAGCATGTTTGCTCAGATAATGTTATATATATATACAAACTTTTATTACATATCAATGTTGCAAGGCAAAATAGCTTAACAAACACTTTATTTTCAAAACTAAACTTTAATATTGACTTATTATGGTCCACATTAAGTTGTATGTCAGTTAAGCCATTTTGAGTTTTAATTATGAACAAAATCCATAAAAACATTGAGTAATGTAATACATACAGGATTTACTTTACCTTCATGTACAGTGCCCCCATACACTCCACTGTGAAGATCCATTTTGGCACATTCCACCTCCAGGAAATAGTAGCTGATGCCTCGCAGGCCATACGTAATGCAGGGTTTAGTAGTTCCCAACCAGTAGTTGTCAGAAATACACACATAGTCCACTGTGTCAAAGAAACCCTCAGGTTTGAGCTGCTCAATGAGAAGGGCATCAAGACCTTCTGAACCTGACTCTTCCATACATTCAAATACAAATTTCAGATTTACAGGCAACTGCAAATTTATGACAATTAATACTAAAATAATTTACTTATGAAATATATTTTAAAGAAATGTTTAGATTATACATGAAATGTTTACAATAATTTTAAATTGTACATTTCTAAAGCCATGACATGATATAACAAAAAAAAATTCTTTGCAGGTCAACATACATTTTGTAAAAAAAATATTGATATAATTTTACAAACCTCTTCACCAACTCCTTTGAAAGCATTAATAGCATGAACCCAACCCAGGACTGGTCCTTTATCATCTGTAGAGCCACGGCCATATAACTTTTCATTACGCTCTACTAACTCGAATGGTTCAGAATCCCATCCATCTGACTTTAAAGCTGGCTGTACATCTAAGTGACCATATATACAGATGGTGTTCTTCTTGGGATCCTTACAAAATAGAAAAAATATTTTAGAATAAATAACTCTACAAACTCTTAAATATTGCAAAACTCCACAGGGGGGGGGGGGAGGGGTGTCGTTTGAAAGGGGAGACCTATCCCTATAAAATGCCGCTCTTAACAACCCTAAATTCGTGCAGTCATATTCTAAAGCCAACCTGTCATGAGGCATGTATGGCCTTAAAACACATGTTGGCTTGGCTTTGGCAACCTTAAAAGCAGGTTGGAGAATTCACTCCTTTGAAGATGGTGTAGTTCTTCAGGATTTGTGGTAGCAGCTTTGTTATCCCTTGGTCGCCTTTTACGACACCCATGAGAAGAGATGGGGTGGTGCTATTCAAAAGCCTGCTGACTCCAACGGTCGCACGAGAACGGACGGCTCATTTATATAATAGTATTTTTTTTAAATTATAAGTAGACTAGTACTTACATTTCCCAGAACGCCTACCAAAACAGGAGGTAATTTAATCTCTTTGCCATCTATCGTCTGAAACCCGACATCTCTGAGTTCAGTTGAAGCACCAACCTCCTTCAGTTTTTGCTGCATCCAATGAACCATACGTACACACTCATCGCGATATTTCGGATCACTTGATACCGAAGGTATCGCCACAGCTTGTTTTAAAAGCTTTTTATACGATTCAACATTTTTATCCACAAATTGAAATATTTGAGGTAAAAGTAAAGCTTTCTCAGGTGCCATTTTTTTGCGGACTTCTTTGTGGGTTGTTGAATAAGATTCAATACGAGGACGGTAACTATTAACTGTATCTCGCAATGCCGATAATTTTATAGTTTGCACCGGTAATCTAAAGCAGCCTTTATAGATACGTAACGCTTTCGTAAACGACGAAGACATGTAACTACAATGTAACATTCAAAACGGGTGAAATTTGCGATTTTACTTGACAGTTGTTATCTTCTTTGTATATGGCAATGGTACTATTAATACATTCTGCCAGTATCCAGTGTTCTACATGATAAACAATTTCAAAGTTTAAAACATATTCTGTCAATGTTCAGTCCTGCTGCATTCGGGGGGGGGGGGGGGGGGGGGGGGGCTGAATACAGCAGTTGGGTTCCACTCCGGTCTTCTCTTCCGGCACGATTGCTACCAGGTATTATACACGAGCGGCGGGGCAGCCTACCGGGGTGGAGATTAAGTGGTTCCCGGACTCGGACCTCCAATAGTCCACGGGCGGTTAGCCGTTTCATCAAGTCTCCCTGATCTCAGCATCACCATGTCACGCCCATGCTCGCTGAATCTTCCGGGCAACTGCTAGTCCATCCAAGTCTCCGCACGCATACATCTCTCTTGGGGGTTGACGACACCCACTCACCGCCGGAATACGACACAAGCCTTGCGGTATTATGACCATTATGGCGGCGGACTCCGATGGGAGGCTGGTAGCAAGCCACGGAGAGTCCTCCCACCACGAGAATGTTTGCCAGTACCTCGTCCGTTTATCAGCAGTTTGCACTAGTGGTGGGTAATCAAGATTTTTCGGAGTAGTTTAACTCACCTAATCCTATTCCGCCTGCGGATCCAACTCCTCTTAGTAACTCCTTAACTCTTTTATGTAATCACTATCGATGTTAGTGCTGGGTAATCAAACACAAGGACAAAAAAGTCTATGGAACAATTAAAAAAATTAACTCTTGATAGACCTATCCTAAAAAAAAGGTCACGCCATCGAGGAGTAATCTCGGACGATCGGAGTAAATGGAACAATTAAGGGATTTAACTCTTGATACACCTATCTTAAAACAAAGGTCATGCCATCGAGGAGTAATCTCGGACGATCGGAGTAAATGGAACAATCAAGGGATTTAACTCTTGATATACCTATCCTAAAACAAAGGTCATGCCATCGAGAAGTAATCTCGGACGATCGGAGTAAATGGAACAATTAAGGGATTTCACTCTTGATACACCTATCCTAAAATAAAGGTCGCGCCATCGAGGAGTAATCTCGGACGATCGGAGTAAATGGAACAATTAAGGGATTTAACTCTTTTAATAGACCTATTCTAATAAAAAGGTCATGCCATCTATTCATTCTTTAATTCCGGAGTTACCCAGCACTAGTCGATACGCGGTCAGCGAACGGCAGTCCAACCAAAAACGAAACGTCAAAAGAATAAGTAAGTCCTCGGAGTTATATAGTAACAGTTCGGTGGAGTAACTAAGGGTTGCTACTCCGCTCGCGGTTTCAATTCTTTTAATTCATTAACTCCGGAGTTACCCATCGCTAGTGTGCACCTGGCAGGGCAGGTGGGGTTAGCTTGGGTCCTGAAAGTTGATGGTTGGGACCCCTTGCACCGTTTAATAGTGATATATTATAATACTTCAAATTATGGATAATGTTTGTTAACCCTAGAAAGATAATCAAATTGCGGTGTACGTAAAAGATAATCATGCGTAAAATTAACGCATGAGTTTTAACTAGCTATAATGTTATATTTTTATTATTGATTCTAATAAACCAATCGGTATTAATTTTCGACACACAGATGAAATAATAAATACCACAATTTATGTAATTTTATTTAATTTTTATACAAAAAAATGACATTTTTTTTAAACTCTTCATTAATCAACAAAACACAGAGACAATTTTTCTTTTATCATAAATCTTTTTTTTTTACCAATAATCAACCATTTTAACTGATATACCAAGTAATTAAGACAGTATCTATTATATAGGAACATATAGCTATTTATAAGTAAGTCAGATACAGCTTTGGCACATATCAATATTATGCTCTCGACAAATAACTAATCGCTTGCTCATAAACGGCGATGTTAGAGCCATGCAAGCTAAAGCCATGCATCATAAAATTTTTGCGACTTAGAGCCTTATCACCTTTACTGACAACATTGTGGCTATATATAATATAAATAAACATTTATGCGAGCAATGTTTATCATTCCATAGAATAGAGCCATAGGCCATCTATTAGCCTTCCTATTACAGGACGTCAGAGAGCACATTTGGTCTAGTGTTAGTCTACTCCACCTTTAGTTTGATTATAATACATAATCATTTCAAGTTTCCCGGTGGTTTTGTTGATAGTTGCGTCTTCGTCACAAGATGATAATAAATAAACCGTTTTAGCCGGCTTTGGTTTATAAGAGACTAGTGTAAGGGGTCCGTCAAAACAAAACATCGATGTTCCCACTGGCCTAGAGCGACTGTTTTTTAATTCATTCTTTAATTTAATTGTTGGGTCAGGATATCTACAAAAATATAACAGCAATAGCAAAATAACATAACAACAATTAACAAATAAAAAAACATCACGAATAATCATCTAAGATAAAATCTTAGAAGTCACATAAAAGATAATCATGCGTCATTTTGACTCACAGGGTCGTTATATTTCAAAAATGGTGACACTGACCTCAGTAACGCGACCACCTTACGGAAGCTCCAAGTAGGGATATTCACTAAACATCGATGTATTGAATCCATTCGATGTTTACCGTTCGATACATCGGATTGATACGATGTTTTGACAAATGTTTTTCTATTCGATGTATCGATGGTTTTATTAAAAACATCGAATCAATGGAAAAGCTAACTAACGAATAATATATTTCTAGTTCACATAACTTAGTAGGTATTGATTTAATAATTTCAATTTTTAACAATTGTTACCATGAGAAAAAGTCATCTGATTTTTCTTGCGGTTGGCTGCATTGGTTAAATGAATGGATATTGGATAATTTTGTTTACTCACTCACTCGCTCCTCCCCCGCTCTTGCAGGCTGCAGTTTGCTGGTGTTTGTTGTTTGTGAATCGAAATTTACTCTAACTAATCTAAACAAGTAATTAAGTGATACGTGATAAGTGCATTTTAATATAAACTGGCTTGACGTATCATTTAATTCCATGCTCGTAGTTGAAAAGGTATGTAATAATGTTATTATGCTTAAGAATATATTTAACCTAACCTCAACTTGTGTGTGACAAACAATCTAAGTTTTTTAACATTTTGGCCCAATATTCATACTAATACACGCACTATTGCACGAATAATTCCTCTAATAAGTTATTTTGAACAAATTAAGTCACGTTTATTTTACTTTTTTTTACTTAGAATGTCGTGAATTCCGTCAATAGTGATGTGATTCTACAGAGTGGTAAATTAATCGATAAATATATACCTCCATTACTTTGTTTTCTTTTTTCAGTTGATTAAATGATGGCGCCTCCAAAGAAGAGTAACGTGTGGCAGTTTTTCACTAAAATTGAAGGAAATGGAAACCTTGCAAAATGCAAGCTTTGTCAAAAATCTATTAAATCGAGTGGCAATACGTCAAACTTGATTGGGCACGTAAAACATATCCACAAAGCTGCGTTTTTAGAAGTAAATAAAAAAAACTTGCAAGCGACGAATAATGTAAGTTCATCCGATGTCGACAGCGAAACAATTAAAATAGTCTCCAAACCTGCTGTCTCCAACCCTGAGTTACTGCCATCAACCAGTACAGCTGATACGATAGAATCGAAAAATAAAGCTTCAACATGCTTATCAACAGAAGATATCCATATCAACGATCCTCTCCCTCCATCTTTAAAGCGTCAAAAGTCGATTGTAGAGAGTTTCGAACATATAAATTCATTTTCGGAAAGTGGCGATAAATTTTTGAAAATAAATAATGCTTTGATTTATATGCTTTGTAAGGATAATCAACCATTTATGATTGTTGAAAATGAGGGTTTTCGTAATCTGATGAAAGTGATTGCGCCGCATTACAAGCTTCCCAGTAAAACGACAATAACTCGCTGGGTTGATGATAAATATGATGTATTATCAGCTGTTTTCAAAAATAAAATAAAAAATGTAGAAAACCTCACCCTTACGACAGATATGTGGACAGAAACAATGAGCATGAGAAGTTTTCTTGGGATTACAGCACACTTCGGTATAGGTATTGATTTTTTTTCAATAACTCTTGGAGTATATCAGTCATTTGAGCGTAATACTTCAGAGAACATTGCTGAAATGCTTCTTAATACTTGTGTCGAATGGAATATTAACACCGATAGAGTTTCGGCTGTAGTTACTGACAATGCAGCATCTATGATTAAGGCCGTCGATTTGGCTTTTGGTAAGAAACACATTCCGTGTTTTGCGCACACTTTAAATTTAGTTGTTCAGAACGCTTTACAACAGTGTCCAGAGTTGCGAAGTCTATTAACAAAGGTTAAAGAAATTGTTACATGGTTTAAACAAAGTAACATTGCAAGCAATGACTTAAGAAAAGCCACCGATAAAGAAACAAAATTGATTCAAGAAGTTGCAACAAGGTGGAACAGCACTTATTATATGCTTGAGAGGTTTTTAGAATTACACATTGTCGTAAACGATATAATTATCCGCCATAAAAATGCACCAGCAATGGTCAATGCGTCAGAATTGTCAATTCTCTCTTCAGTATTACAAGTCTTACGACCGCTCGAAGCTGCTACGAGAGAAGTATCCGGCGACATGTACTGCACTAGCAGCAAGGTAATTCCTTTAATCCATTGCTTAGTTTTAAAAATTCAAGCTCTCAGATTGGTAGATTCACTCGCCAATGAGTTGAAATCGATTGTGCTTAAAGAAATAGAAAAAAGAATGGGTGCTATAGAGCGAGTTACTCCACTTGCCATAGCCACTGTACTGGATCCACGGTTCAAAAAAATGCATTTCAGGGACGCACTAGCTTGCTCTACAGCAGTCTCAAAAATCAAGGACTTCATGAAAAATAATACACAAACGTTGGAAATGTCGGAATCTGATTCAGATCAATCGGAAAAATTAGAAGAGAGTTTTTCTTTATGGGAAGACCATCATAAATTAGTAAACAAGAGCTGGAAAGCAACGCAATCTGAAGATGCGATTTCTGATGAGTTATCCATTTATTTGAGAAGTCCTGTAGGACGACTGAATGAAAATCCTTTGGAAATCTGGAACGATCTCAAAATTCAGTTTCCTAAACTATATAAAATTGCTTTCAAATACTTGACTATTGTTGGGACTTCGGTCCCATCCGAACGGTTATTTTCAAAGGCTGGCCAAATAGTAAATCAGCAAAGGAATAGACTGAAGGGTAAACGTTTGAGTAAACTTTTATTTCTACAAAGTTTGCCTAAACAGCATTGGTTTTAAAGCAGATCACAAAAATAAAAGTATTGATTTAGACTTTAGTATTTTTTGTCTCATTTTGTAATATGTGATGTCGCAATAAAATATTTCTAATGTTTTTTGTTTTACTTACAATGTCTCCCTTACAATAACTACTAAACCCGAAAAAAAAACATAAAAGTATTCGATGTTGAAAAAACATCGATGTTTTCAAGCGATGTATCGAAAAACATCGATGCAGGGTTACGATGTTATACATCGATTAAAAACATCGATATATTTTTTAAATGAACACCCCTAGCTCCAAGCGACGAGTGAGATGTCCGAAATACACGGCGACGGATTCGCACTATTTAGAAAGAGAGAGCAATATTTCGAACAATTTTAATTTTAACATATAATCGCATGCGTCAATTTTACGCAGACTATCTTTCTAGGGTTAAAAATAAAATAAAATCATGAACTGCATTTTTCGTATTCTTCGAAAGATAACTCTGTCCTCGGTAAACCTACCATCACTTTACTAATACTGAGCGACGCATACTTCGACCGGACTCGACATGACGTGATGAAAACAATTCTGTTTTATTATTTGTGTTGAGCAATGTCAGTATCAAATGCCAGTGTCCAAATAAACTATTAGGTTGTCAAACTATAAATACCTATAATATTAAAAAAATCCGGTAAAATGTCAAATTGCAAAATTTACAAACAAAATTTTAAAATGTATTGAACAAACAAATAAAAAGTCTTCAACTAAACCATAACACGATGTAAATTTAACAAAACAATGTGAGCCCTAATTTCTCGAATTGTGAGTTCAATTTATACATAATTATCTACTTAAAATTAAATTTATGAAGGCTGTGATGGCGAAGTACTATTAAAATATCGGAGGAAATGGTTCTTAAATTTAATAACTGAATTAGTAGGTGCCTACATTGATTTACCGCTATAAGTTCGGAAATATCTAAAGTACCTAACTTTACTAAGGATATCCCAAAAAATAGATTCAGATAAAAGTTAATAAAAATGCAGGAGTATGCAGACACAAGACATAAAAAGAGGAAAAAAATAAATTGCATGGCAATCAATATGGCAATTCCTTATTTCATAACAAATAGAAAATTTATGAACATTTATCATCCTAATAATAATAAATGTGATCTGAAATTCAATTTTACTTGTTGTATACCAATTAACAAAATTCTTACACCTATTAACTTGTATAATTTTCTATTATACTATGATTTACTTCAATCATCTAATCTAAATGATAAAAGTAATAAATTCAGCTTATTGCTGTTTAACAACAAGAAACCTTATTTACTGAATGTCAGTACAAAACAAATATTATTAGAACCAGATATATTTGAATTATTGATACCCACCAAAAAAATAATAACCTTAAAACCTCAGTCAAATGATAACATTGGTTATATTATTTTCAGTAGGGATAAAATATGTATTTATTACTCTGAAGCAGATATTAGTGAAATGATTTTATTTGTACAATCAATGTTTATAAAAATTCAATACTTGTTGCATGGCACTTATAAAACGGCTAGTCAAGCTTCATTCATATTATCAATTGATTTGACAAAATTAAGAAAATATTTCTTGGTGCCAAAAAAACAAAATAGTATAGAGTTGTCAATAAATACAAACGCCTCCATTACAAAAAATAATCAACAGCAATTAAATCATTGTGATTTCGAAAAATCCTATCTCAGTCAAGGCAGAGATGGCATTAATATTACAGATCCACATTGTATAAGAATCAGTTTAATACTAAAAATATTAATCTCTAAATTTTCTATGTGTAATAACATGTTACTGGCATCCAAATACAAAACCGTGCCATCACTTTGCTTTGGAAATTGGCATTTCAAAAGTATTACTCAAGGCTATTTACTAAAAATTCTGTTGAAGAATGTAAACATTAACAGCCTGCATGTGATGCAAAATCTTTACTTTGTCATTATTATAAACAAAAGTTACAACTTCAACATAGAATATAATTTTGAATTGCAAAATGAAATATTCATGATGTATGATATAAAACCTTTGACTTCCTTCTTTACTGAATCTTTCAATTGGAGTAAAAGCCATCAACACATTTTAGAAAATATAACAAATATTATTCAAAACGAAAATGTCGAAAAAATGGATTCACTAACAGATGTTAAATATGCCATAAGTGAAATGAGTATTATTAGTAAGCAATCTGGAATGACTACTTCGCATGCTCTAAACAACGATGTTAACCTTCATACTATATTCCATATAGATTCAGAATCCATTAGTACATTATGTACATATTTAACAATGATAAGAAGTGACAGTACATTTCAGCATGATTTGACATACTACCAAAACAAAGAAAGAGATCATGATGTACAGAATGCTAACATTTACAACTTCAGTTTATTACATGAATGGATATCAAGAATTTTGAATTTCATAGAAGACAATAATGAAGATTTTCTAATATCAAACATACGTAAATGTTTCAATGAAACTACCTTCCAAGAATTTTCAATGTATGATTACTTGCATAATGTCGCTGATAACTGGTGCAACCATTTTATAAATTTTTGCACCACAAACGACCCCATTACTTCTAATTTTATGTATTCAATTTTTTAATTATTACTTCTATTTTATGAAACTACAGACAAAATGAAGTTTATTTTTTATTATTAAAATTTAATAACAATTGCTATATTTATTAGTTTTCTTGCAGCTTCGTTCCCTTAACTTCTCAATAGTCTAGTTTACTATATACCTAAACTAGTTTTAAATTAAAATGTACTAAAATGAACTAAATAAATGTTAATGTTTTTATGTGATTTAAAAGCTTGTTGCGAGAGATTTTCGTACTAATTTAATTAATTAGAAATACAATCATTTCAAATATACAATCTCGCGACTAGTTCTTAAATCACATAAAAACGTTAAGGTTAATTTTCGTCATCTTAGTGCATTTTAATAAAAGCTTGTTTTTAAAAGGTTCTTTTACCATTAATTTATTTACTAACTTTTTGTCATTAAAAAGCGAACCCATCAAAACGACCCCAAACACGTGTACTTTTCGCCGTTGAGGCGTTCCATAGTGTGCTGGCCTTCCTGGCTGCAGCATCAGGTCAAGGTCATCAGATTATTATATTGTTATCTGTTTTATATATGTGTAAAATTTCAAGGCAGTAGTACAAATTGACTTGGAAGATATGACCTAAACAAACAAGCAATAAAAACTTATAAAAAGAAATATAGAATATCTGCCCCATTTTTTTATTAATAAAAGAGTTATAATAATATATTTTTTTAATAAAAGATTCAAATCGGTTGATTTGGATCCTGTAAATTGTGTTGTATTCATAAAATATCTTCTTTCTGTTATAAATTAAGTTATAATAACAAAATACATCAGGAGAAAAACTAGATTTTCAAATTATTATGGTTGTATCTATTATATATTCCTACATTAACTACTAAAACATTTTCGATAAAACTCAATATAACCTTACGAATTAAACTATATTACAGTGTGAAAACCGCCCCAGGAATCCTGAGGTTAGTGTGAATAAACAGACCGGCGTTTTCCTACACTGCTAATAATAATAAATAACGCTAAACTTCTTGGCCTCTGGCGATATCACGTGACAAACCTGCGCAGTAGTTTATTTTTAGGTCCGTTTAGTGGTGCGGGCTGGAATTCGGGGTAATTACAATACAATATGTTCACAAGTTCGAACGAGGCGCAACATAACTTCCTACTCACACACCTTACGCCTTATTGTGTTGTTTGAAATTGTGAGGGACATGCGCACTGTTGACGCCCGTTCAAGGTCAAAGCCCAAGAAGTTTTGTGTGGGAGGACTTAGGACTATACTGTGGGAGGGAGGTTTTTCTAAAAGAATGGAATCGCTTGGGCAGCGTGCAGTTTTAAGGCCATAAGTCTCTCATGTACAAGATAATGTGCATGAGGAGGCCCGTGTGCAGAAGTGGATAACAAAGGGATGATTACGGAATACATGCATAATTTCAATTAATTTCGCGAATAATAAGACACAATGAACTTTAGAGTACTAGGTTGATCAATATATTTTTGGAAAAGTATTGAAACTAGGAAACGTGTATCTATTTTTCAACGTAATCACCTTCTAATCTAATACACGTTGAATAACGTTCTAATATTGCTCAATTCCCTTGGAAAAAAAGGGTTGATCCTGGGTATCGAAAAAAGACTTTACAGCGCACATGACCTCAGCATCTTCGTGAAATTTTATACCACACAAGTGTTTTTTCCAATTGGTAAAAATGTGGAAATCACTGGGAGCTAGGTCCGGAGAATATGGCGGATGCTGCATCAACTGAAACCCAACCGTTCGGATGGCAACGCCTGCAACATCAGACCGATGCGCAGGTGAATTGTCATGAAGAAAAAGCACTCCGGCACGCAATTTTCCACGTCGTTTATTTTTGATCAATGTTGCGTAATACTTTCCAGTTATTGTCTGTCCTTTAATTAAATAATCGATCATAATGATACCTTCCGCATCCCAGAAGACCGAGGCCGTTATCTTGCCAGCGGATGCAGAGACCCTTGAATCTGTTGGCTGGCGGGGAGGACGATCTTTTCCACACCTTACTTTGGTTCTTCGTCTCGGGGTCAAAATGGTGAACCCACGTTTCAAAGTGATCAACGGTCACGAAACATAGTAGAAAGATTCTAGGCGAGACCCAGAGTCACTATTAGCCAAATTTTGCTTTGAAATATCTACTATTGCTTTCTTTTGTGCGTCTGTTAACTTTCGAGAAACCCAACGCGCGGCCACCTTTTTCAATTATAAGGTATGAGTTAAAATGAACTGAATTGTCCCGAACAAAAGCTTTATAATCTCAGCTAAATGACGAATAGTCACACGTCGAGCTGTCTTAACAATTTCTTCAATTTTTTTTAACGTTGTCTTCAGTAGCTGCGGTTGTTGGACGCCCAGAGCGAGTCTCGTTACAGACGGTTCTGCCGCGTTTAAATTCCGCGCACTAGTATGCTACTGTAGAATAAGACAGAGCATTGTCTCCCACAGTAGACTGCAATTCTTCAAAAACACATTTCATAGAAAAAAAAATCAGGCAAATATTTAATAACCGCACCAACTTCGATTTTCTCCATTTTGCACAATAATATAATTCGCGCCAAATGTAAGCAACGAAAAAAAATATTGGCGACAGTTCTTTTTTTAATTCTTTCGGCACTGGCTACTACTGAATTTGAGATTCGAATGAAATAGAATGTATTCCTATAATTTAATGTAAACTATCCGATTCCAGAAACTTATTGATCAACTTAGTATGTCCTCTGAAGTTCATGTGGATGAAGTTGGCCTCCATTCACATACATCCACAATCAGGCTCCACCGGTGGAGCCCAGTAGATCCATGTAAACGGAAAGCAAAGTTGCGGGCACAGCTATTTGCGAAAATATGTGAATATGATGGTCTGTTCAATAAAACAACTTAAATATTATATTACCTTTATTCTTATAAATACATGATTCCTTTAATATTGAAATCTTAGAAGCATATTTTTTAATTATTTTGTTATGTGAAATTAATTTAAGAAATAGCGTGAACGTCACACAAACAAATTGTGCAATAGAATAAACACAGAAACAAATGTACAAAAACGCTGACCCGTTTTTGCACATTATAAAAATTAAAATGGATTATTACTGCAATAGAAACAATTTAAGACAGTTTCCTAAAAAATGTACCTGTAGGAGCAAAACAAATTATCTGACAATCTTCTCATAAATGAGTTAATATACTAAGTTATATACTACTCATAAATGAGTTATACTAAGATCCTGCTTTTTAAGCTCTTCCTACTGGTAAAATCGATTTGCTACTACATTGAACTCATTCAGAAACATGGAAAAAAAAAACGATTAATTAAAATCAACTTTGGAACGTCATCATCACTGTGAAAATGCAGAAATTGTAAAATATGTAGAAAATAGCAATGAACGCAAGGAAACAACATTAGAAATATTTTCAGCATTTATCTTATGACATTCTTTTCTTCGCTTGTTTAAGTAGGTACTGCAGAGCAAGTGTGAAATTTTCCGATCGTGACACATGTTTGTCAAAATCCAAATCTCTCTCAGTGCAGCTAGGTTTCCACCAGAGGCGTAACCTTAATAGCCAATAGATCTAATTAATTAAAGTGGGTTCTGCTCGAGAACGAACCTGTATTGGCACACGGAAGCCTTGTTACAACAGTAGACACACAATCGAGGATCGAGTTTCTTACTTTGCTTCCAGAACCTCCGGAAGTCGTTCGCTGTGGAGTGCAGCTAAGGTATCCATCACTATTTATTTATTTTTATTCAATGTACCGAATGCACAATGTTCAATTAGTTATCTTTTAACACAATATAGGTACGTAAATGTTTTGTAAACATTTGTTTACTTAAGGGTAGAATTTGTTTTTTTATGTCCGACACCGTGTCGGAGACAACTGGAGACGACATCTCGCCACTATAGCATCAGTACGGTGAATGCTGTAGAACTTTCAGTAGTCTACGAGGTCTTCGTATTCACCGCACACACAAAAACATGCTCAACCACTATACTCTGTTCGCGTTAAGAATGCAGTGAATCTGATTATTTTACCTCGACTACTATCTGTTCGCGTTAAGAACGCATGTTCATTTACCGTTCATTTGGTTCCCTTTTATATGTTTTATTAAACGATAAATAATTAAACTATCTGTCTTAACGCGAACAGATAGTAGTCGAGGTAAAATAATCAGATTCATGTAGTGCTTCGCCCAATATATCTAAGCCTAAATCAACACTCTGGGCCCATCTCAACTCCACGCAACTGGCATTACGGCAGAAGAGGCAGAGAAGCGCAAGGCTTCAAATACAGGGACATCGGCCCTGAATACATTTTTACTGTATTCGGTCCCTGGGTCCGTGAGATACTAGTGAGTATTTATTTTTTAAGGATATTTTAAGCGCTTGGTCGACAGTACTGGCTACCCTAGGGTTGGCCATTACCTCGCACAACGAATCAGCATCGCAATCCAGCGAGGTAATGCCGCCAGTATGTTGGGTCTCGCCACAGGGACCAAATTTATACTACATGCTCAATGTATAGTATATTGAGCGCCTTGTATAATATAATAATGGACTGAAATTATTATTTTGTTTATTTTTATTTATTACTATAGTTATAGATATTTCATATTCTAAGTTAGCCTTTAATACGAGTACTTACTTTTTAATAATTTAGTTTTAAATAGATATATTTTAATATAATATTTCAAACAATAAACAATTGTGTGTTAAAAAAACTCAATCCGATGATCAATTTTTTTCCCTATGATTCTCAAGGTTTTCTTCAATTTTTAGCACAGTATTATTTATTGAATTTATTAAATTTTCTATTCAAACTGATTGATAACGTCCAAAAAATTACTTTAAGTACTGGTTCTGGTCTGTGAACTTACAAATTGAGTTTTCTCAATGTAAAATCATGAAGTCGTCAAATACGGTTTTACCACTAAGGAGACGAAATAGTCTATGTTTGATACTATCATCGTGGAATGCTCAATCTAATTGCCACTTTTTTTATAACAGTACACAGTCTTGCTCTCTGTACAATTTCAGTATCTTCTAACAGTTGACCGTCCTTAATATTCTGAAAAGAATAGAAAACAATAGTTAATTTTTGTAGAGTGAATATCTTAAAAACGAAATCAGACAGATATTTACACCACTAATCTATTATATGACATTAGATTATCTTGCTGTAGAAGTCTACTATTATATCATTCGCTACCTTTGCTAATGTTAAGGTATTTCATGTTGATTTATTTACACTCAGAAGTAAACATTTCACAGGTTTAATCGTCTGTTTAGTATGAATAGTTAGCTAGTTCGTGTATTGCAATTACAGCAATACGGTTTTCGTTATCACTGTACTTAATTTTAATATTAATATAACATAAAGCTTACCTATGAAATGACCGATCTGTATGAGAAACTGTAAATTTTTTGTTATAAAAATATTTATTATGTTTGTCGAAATATTGAGCCATATTATCTACACCCTTTTGCCACCTCACGGGCAGTTGATTGAAGCTACTCCTGTAAAAGTCTCGTGGACGGGTATCAATGAATTCTTCAAAAGCCCTACTATAATTATGTAGTATTTATCTCTGTTAGATGACGTGAGTCAGTTACGTGATCTAGTATTTTCTTTTTTTTTTAAGTAAAGATATAATGTTTAGTTCTTGATTAATAAATTATCCTTTATTTCTATATACATCTGTTTGTACAAGAATGCTGGCATAATTGTAATTTAAATGCATACAACAATGTATATATGTATTTAGTAGATAAGCCTTAATATACAAATAAACTCTATTCAAAAAATGATGCCATGTAAAGAATTTCCATTCTACCGTTGTGCCACGTTTAGTTTGGCAGACTCCAGTAACACTAGCAACGATCTAAACACAAGTAATGTTATGACTTACCCAGTGGCAGCGTCGCCATTGACCACGGACAACTGGTCACCGTTGAACACAGTGTTCGCGTGTCGCCTCAACCAGTATGTGAGGAAGCCGACTACGGCGGTGGCGAGCACGCCGCTGACGGCCGCCGCACGCGCCCCGCTGCCCCCCGACGACACGAACACGCGCGCCCACATCGCTTGCCACACCGACTCCGTCCACGTTGAAAACTCGCCAGACGTGAACTCGTAATCTGACGTCATATACACACAGTGTACACATATTACATTGACATGGGTCAGTATGGAAGTCTGAAACTATTAGAAATACAGAAATTTGTTCTAAGAAACAATAGCGTCGATTTTAGAGTTATGAAACTACATCTCCATTTATCCCTCCCCATTTTCCCAACCCTCTCTTCAAAACCATTCAACTTTTTTTAATTAGAATTATTATTTTTATTTTTTCTAAATAAACTCATTAATAATAAATACTAATTTTCGAATATAATATGTACTGATTTTGTTTTGGCCTATTATGAACGGAATTTCAATGGCATGTTGTGATAACCTGTTAGTAGGGGATCAATTGAGGGGCTAAATGCAAAGGCGACACTGTCCATTTTGGGTCAAAATTAAACTATGAACGTCATATTGTAGATATTTTTTAAATATTGCTATTGCTCGTGATGACTTTTAAAGTGGCACTGTCCCATAGAAAACAGCATTTGAAAATCAGATTTAGATTAAAAAATGACACTGTCTCATGCACATTTAATTTAAAAATTGCCATGATACAATGTGACCAATCAGCGGACTCCATTCTGACGCTGGCAATATGCGAACCATACTTTAATATCAAAACAGCGCTACAGATATAGCGCAAACATAACACTGTCCAATGTAATGTGACTATTTAGAAACAGAAACCCCACTCACTGTCCACACAATTATTGGCTAATATCTCTTGATTTTGCAAACTTACTAGAGATCTGGTGATTTATTTGGGTTCAGAAAATATATTTTGACCTAAAATCATAAATGGCTGACTAAATCTCATTTGAAACACACTTTAAATGATTTTCCATCAATTTGCTTAGTTAAGGAGTCTGGATATTGTCGCCCTTGCTTTTAGACTCCTCGGTTATAAGTAACTACTACTTTATATATATATACTTGTTTATTGTTACCTCTGTTGGTTATTCAAATTAAATAAATAAATGCATATATCTCCAAAGGTCGGCAGCGTATCCGGGAGCGGGCCAACGTTTGTCATTCTGGACTGATGTTGGCATGTATCACGAATGTCCAGGGACGACAGTATTTACTTACCATCGGGTGGACTGTATGCTCGTCTGCCGCCTTAACTAAAAAAAAAATAACTAGTCAGTGGAAGGGATATTTTTTTAGGAACAACTCTGCAAAACTTTGTTTATATTATGTTTTAAATGGTCCACTTTGTTTTCACACAACCCAACCAAACATTTAAGACATGCAATATTTGTTTCTCTTTGTTTATTATTATTGAATGTATATTTTGGTAGTAGTTATTAGTGTTCAAATACTTTTAAGTGCTTGACTACTAATGAGAATAGACCCGTCATCTTGACTCTAGTCAAGAGTAAATTCTTTTAAGAAAGTACTTGAGGTGCACAGATGTAGTTATGACAGATATGGCCTGTCCTCTGCCACTTCAACATAGTGATTCTGGAGGGTAGTCAACGCAAACAGCTATGGCCAACATATTACAAGATGTAAATAAGAGAAATATTGACAGTAAGTGGTTCTTAGACTCTGTACAGACCTGGAATGATGAAAGCGGGACTAACAGCTTGACTGAAATTCATTGTAGTCTCCACGCAAACGCCAGTGTGATTCCAGCCTTTAAGCCAATAGTATGAGTAGCCCTGGAATAAGGTTAATGTATTAATTTTGCTATTGACACTAAGGCTAATGTGTATTTATTTTGTTATAGATATGGAATTATACAGAAGAGATATGTATTATTACCGTCTCCGTCTGTAAGACGTCCACATTTAAGGACTAACAGTAACTTTTAAGGTCATCTGCCCTTACATAGAAAAATCGGAACAGACGCTGTTTTCTTCTGTCTGCACCCATTTGATTTTTGTGTAATTATTATAGTAATTTTCATTTCACATATTACTTTTTTCTCAGTGTAATATGATTTGCAGCAAGGGCGTAGTCAGGATTTTATCCAAGAGGAGGCAAAGGAAATAATTTTAAGTAGAGATTGTGTAATGCAGTCGCCATGTCAGGGTCCCCTGCCCCACCATGACTACGCCCTTGATTCACAGTACGATATGATTATTGATTTGAGCACTAGTTAATTATTATTTAAAAAAAACTTTAGTACATTTAGTATAATATCTGTTATATTTGGACTTTACACGAACAGAAAGGTTTTTAAATTATTTACTTCAGATTCACGGTTACAATTGTTGATGAATACATCTAGAAGCACCTTGTTTACTAGGGGAGGGAGGTATACTGTACAGAGTGCAAAACGGTTAACTGAACGGTCTTACATAATTACATTACATATTCTTACATTACTTAGAACTCTTAGTCTTTAGGCCACGTACATTTTGACAGTACAAATTTATTTGAGATAAAAAGAGATGCAATTCATTTAACGTGCAAAAAATTAAAATGATAAAAAAAGAAAATAATATAAGTATACAAAAAAGGAAAAGTAAAATGTCACGGGGATGCTTGGTCCCGGGACAATGCCTTGTGTCGTATCTGGGTGGGTGTCTTTAGACTCGAACGGCAACTGACTGGTGAGTTTTTTTTTAATGGCTAAATTCTTGTGGCCCTAGTGGCCTTTCAAGAGTCACCGGTCGTGTACTGACTGGTAAGTCCCCTCCCCTTATATAGGCGCCAGTCGGAATGCGGACGGCTCATTCTTAAAATTTATAAGGCTTGGCCAGGAACTTTTAGCATAGTAAAGAGTTCAGAATCTTAAGTTTTAATATAAAAAGGGCCATATTAAGAATAAACTATGTCCAAATTTCGAAAATAGGCGGCGTTTCCACAAGAAAAAACACAATCAGTTCAAATCTAGCATTGCCGTATTTTGTCAACATCTCTTCGTTATTTTGGTTGTCATTGTAGGATTATATAAGTTGCTGCTATTTTTAGTGTGTAAATCTTGTGAAAGGAACCCCGGATTTACATAAGAGAATACAAAACAGCAATTCGTTCAAATACTAAGATATAAGCGAACTATCGTCCGTAATAAACGAGATATAAGGATTAGTGAACAAATTTAAATAGTGAAATATTTACATAAATTTATAATTGTAATAAAACAGGAAATAGACAAAATTAAATAGTACTCGTATAGTACAAATTACGTGATAATATATGTATAAGAGTGAATAGAAGGATTATTAGAGGTAAGCTATTGGAACAAATATTAGAGACATTATCAATCTATTATTTGGTTTTCATTTCTCAGAAAAAATGTGCCAGTTTTTAGTTTTACGTTATTAACTTATTAGGTATTCTATTATTAATCAATTTTATCAGGCGTCATCGAATATATTTCAATTTTGCTATACTATCTTTCTTTGTTATATCCTTTGTACTATATTATCTTTGCTATACTATTACTATCTTCGCCTGTGTAGTGAAATATTTACATAAATTTATATGTGAAATAAAACGGGAAATAGACAAAATTAAATAGTACTCGTATAGTACAAATTACGTGATAAGATATGTATAGAAAAATGATGAAAAAACAACAGTACTAAATTTTCTAAGAGCTGCCATCTATGAGGCTCGAACCCGAGACTGTTGTGACTTAGTGTTTTATAGATTCGTTCTAAAGCACAGGGCCAAAGAGCCCCGCGAAGAGCTCAAAATTAATGTTCCGCAGTTTCACTAGTTCAGTGTGAGTATTCATTCAATTCGGACGGATTCTTGTTATTGGTTTAGAACATTGTGAACACCTTCAACTACAAAAACATCGACAACATTACGAAGATTATGAAAGATTGCATTCACACAGTTGATTATGGTAACAATCTGTTTGCATATCTTTATAGACCTTAATCCTGCGCTTCCACTGATATCAGTCACTCCGTATTTCGCTAACATTTAACTATATAAAACTATCAATTTCATAGAGAGAGATATAAACACGTCTTCCTTGTAAGTGGGTACTTCAGGTCTTTTTAGTTTAGTCTACTAGTCTAGTTCAGTTTTAGTCTGTTTAATAATTTTTACTAAGTCTGTTAGGATGCTGCGGCTAGAGTGAAAGCCAGACTGAAAGGAGTTTAGATTATGCTCATTTAGGTACTATTTAACGGGGATGGGCGAATTTAACTAATACTGTGGATTAGTTAAATTAACTGTGAATTTAACTTTAACTAATAACTAATAACACAATTTAACTAATATTGTGGATTTTTGTATGTTTTTATATAGCGTGCACCAATATAGATTGAACCTCTAAAGTGTCAGTTTTAGGAAGATGATAATCATAGAGTTATAACATTTTAGTCTTTATTTATTAACAGTAGAGTGACGTCATAGTAACGGTTGCATGTGTAGACCTGTGACTGGTCTTCGTGTACTCTACAATGGTGGGCCTCTCGATGGAGGTCCACGCGGCCACCCCTACGTAAAGTGGCACTCCACGGTTCGGTAGAAAATCCTCATTGTAGAAAAAATTATGAGACTTACTGGATTATCCATCGAGTCGCAAGTAGTGTGGTTGATACTGAGATGTCGTCCGGTGAGCAAAGCTAGCAGGTGTCCCGCGAACACGGGCGCGGTGGAGGCCCACGCGGCCACCCCTACGTAAAGGGGTGCCACACGGTTCGGTAACTCCTCGTTGTTGCCACTACTTGCGTAATCCGCAGCCAGTAATAACCGGCAAGCCTGGCTCTTTAGGAAGCAGTAGAGCATCTCGTCCACCTGTTTGAAATAGCAAATACATTAAGGCTTTGTCGTGCTAGGTAGCGCGTTGTGATGCGTTACGTCGAGAGTTGCGGTGTGGCGTGTCGAGCATTGCGGCGCGGTACATTGCGTCGCGGACGCTTTGTCCTACGTGAAAGTGGTGGACGCGCGATTACATCCAAGAATTTAATGTGACAATACATAAAATTTGTAGCTTATTACTCAGTGAAAACATTTACTTAAAGTATTTATATTTAAAAAGGCAAGGAGCAAAATAAGTCGAAAACGGACGCGCGTCACGCGCCGCAACCGCGTCCTACGCACAGCTCGCGTAGGACACACGCGTGTGCAGTGAATGTTCGATATTTTCGCGACACGTCGCTTCGCCGCAGCTTAGCTGGACAGGGTAAAGCGTTGAGCACACGGTGTGGTTAGTCACGCTAATTATTATTTTTATATAGAAATAAGGCTGCAAAGTAGCATACAGTCTACCTGATGATGAGTAGATACTGTCGCCCGTGGACTTACATCGCAACTTCAGATCAAAATGAGAAATATTGGCACAGGCCGGGATGCGCTGTCTACCTTTGGAGATTGAGACCTCCATACACACGGAAGTCGCTTTGTATAAATGTTGACATAAGACATATGACGGTCCACCCGATTCTTCTATGGTTTCATCAATCGGTTTCGGTTATCTTTCTTAAAAAAAGAGGATATTAAAATGATCGTTAAGACACGAAATTATGGAACGTGACGAAGATGAAGGCCGAGCGAGTAGCAGTTTACCTAATTTTTATCCTTTACCTAATTAATCCTGATGTGATGGAATGCGGTAGAGCATAACTCTCTATTCGATAAGATAATATGAGATGAGGATCAGGATAAATGAGATGATGGATGAAGTTTCTCTGAGACGCTTTAAAGGCAAGCTTATTTAGCGTCCTGACATTTCCAAGTACTTCCTTAAGTATTGTATTTTCCCAAGTAATAGTCCTAAATAATGTGACAAGTCTCAGTATTCCCGACTCACCAAATGCGCGGAAGCAGCGACATCGCCACTATAACTTTGGCCAACAAGCTGCTTGTAGAGAGTGCGCGCAAGGACATTCGCTAGACGCGATATCTTCACTTGCGTGTCGCTCTCTTTCATAGTCCCGTTCGCGATCAGTTGCTCTGTAGATATAACTGTAATGGGATAAGCAGTGTTTCAAAATAAAACCCGACTACAGAACTACTTGTTGAATGGTGTCGCTAATCTGTTTGACTAGCGTGGCATTTTAAGGTTATACATCCCTTGTGCACAAGACAATGTGCATGCCCATGTACAGCAGTGTACGTCAAATTTGGTTATGGTACAGTGCTACTAATTAATGTCGGTCGGACATCTTCATTTTCTGCATTCATTCCAGTACGACTGAGTAAAAAAGAAACAAATATCTCAACAAACTTGTATATTACATTACACTGTAATCGCCTTATTTTATATACAGCGCTCGGTCACGGTCGGAGATACGAAACTGTATACTTAGTCTGGTCATAAATTACTTTGGGGCCATCCATAAATTACGTCACACGTTAAGAGGGAGGGAGGGAGGGTGTCAACAAAGTGTGACATCGTGTGACAAGGGGGGGGGGGGGGGACGAGTCATAAGCATCGTGACGTCACATGTATAAATCTAAAGTATTGAAACTAAACTTCAACACTAATAAACACTTTAAAATATTACCAACTCTATCAATATTATTATAAGGTTGTTTTAATTTAATGATTTCTAAATTTAAAATTGAAAAATATGTGACGTCACACCAGGGATGGGGGGGGGGGGGGGTCACACAAATGTGACCACCTCACTATATGTAAAAAAGCCATAAAGGTGCCACGAATAATTATTCATCAATCTATGCTATTTTTGGATGCAAATATAGTAATTTAACATATTTGCAATGCACTTCATGTTTCGGTTTTATATCATTTTGATTTAATTCGGAAAAAAAAAAACAAAAAGTGTTTTTTTTTCGTTTTTACGGTTAAGGATTTCAGTATGTTGTAATGTTAAGCACTGATATTATCAAACAAACTATTTTCTTTCGAATGAAGCTTATTTGATTTAAATCCGTTCATATTTGCCTAAGATATAAGCGAAAAACCTAATTTGTAGGGTCATGTTTTGATAAATAGATTATGAATAGAAACATAGATTGATGAAAAATTATTCGTGGCACCTTTATGGCTTTTTTTTACATATAGTGCACCTGTGACAAGAACTTAGTTCAAAAATCATGAAATTCGTGTGACGTAATTTATGGATGGCTCCTTTACAGTGAAAAAAAATAAATAAATTATATTTGAATTTGGAATCTGTCATTCTTAAGTGAACAATAAATGTTTTTTCTCAATTTGGCGCCCATTATTATCAAATATTGTACTAATATTAAAATGGAGTGGGGGTTACAACGAAAACGGTATTGCTGTATTGCATTACAACAAAGTAGGCATGGAGCCAAATGCAATTTTTAAAACTCTCCACCCGCTTGGTATTAGCCGAATGTTTGTGTACTGGGCTATTGTTAGGTACATTGAAACAGCCTCTGTTTGTGACAGAAAAAGGTCTGATCGTTCACGCACTATTCCTACTAAACAGACTATTAAACCTGTGAAGGAGGGGAAGAAAGCCCGCCCCGGAAGCAAAAAATTTTATCCAAGATTATTTGGGACTTTTTACATTTTTACTGCTTACAATGGACATATTTGTCACTTATTAACTGATAATTTAAAGAAAAATAGGTTTGACAAATCTAAACAACGTCTTCGGCGGTACGCAAAGGGAGCTCACAGACAAATCTTATTTCGGGACGAGAAAATATTCACAATTGAGGAACATTTTAACAAACAGAATGATCAAGTTTATGCCCATAACTCTTGAGAAGCTGCTCAGTTGGTCAATAGGGTGCAAGGTGGCCATTGCCAATAGGGTGCAGCGTGGGTCCCCCCCCCCCCCCCCCCCCCACTATATTAACTGTTTATGTTTTTATTATTTTCTTCGATTGTCATATATTAGATAGCTGTTTAGTTTAATTTCGTCAATGTGGGGAGGATTCTGTCTGAAAACGCATCGAAACCTAACTCATATTCTTTCCTAATATTTACCAATACACAAATAGTAACTTGCTCATTATCAGGGTAACATATATAGTCATGTTGGTTAACGTTAGTTATCTACTAGTACTTTAATGGTAGCTGTGAACTATGTAAATAAATAAACTTACATGTTCCATTGCGGCTTATATTGATATTATGGTATTTGAACGCAATGTTGTCGCTCCCATCTAACACTGACTGGTAGAATTTATTAGTGAATGTTTCTCTATGGTCAACAAGAAGTAATTCGGGTAATTCCCCGCTCTCTGTAACGTTTTTGAGGATTCTGCGGAACGAATGCAGGGAAGACGGCGGCAGGTTAGTCGTTTTCTCCTGAGATAGTGTTATGTGACTCCCACTTAGTACTGTCGACATATCTGTGACGAAATCTTCGATCTGCAATGATAAATACATAATATTTTTATGGTTTGTAGCGATAATCTCCAATATAAAACGTATAGAATAGGATACTTTTTATTCCATAACGGTTGCAAGTTTTCACAAGAATTATTACAAATGTTCATGAAATAGCTTAGAAATGGACCTCAATATTTCAACGACTTCACTCCAAAAGGGGGACTCAAGAACAAAAGATAGTGGCTGAATGGGGAAGACAAATAAATGATCGAACATTTTGGCGAACCTTGGAACAGGCCAATGTTCAGCAGTAGACCAACACAGGCTGATAAAGATGATACTGTACTGACCGGTTTAGGCGTGCTAGCCGGATACGGTACGAAGGCGTAAAAGGGCCACATAGCATCGTTTCTATGTTGTGGTAGGGCCCCTCCAATTTGGCCCACTTCCACGTGCAAACGGATCTGTGAGGGACTGAGGGGTTCGTTGGGAGGCCACTTGCCCTGCGCGAGGTCGTGGGCGACGCGCTGCGACCCAATGTAGTCAAACGATTCTCCGTTGAGCAACATCCATAGAACATTTTGATCTGTTAAATAAGTGGTGTTATATGTGTCATCGAAATAACACAAAAACTTAAACACGTCAACTAAAAATATATAGGATCGTTGTAAAAAAAAATATTTTAGGGAATAAATCATCAATGAAAATATGTAAAATTTTGTTGTTCTAGTTAAAACGTTCGTACCGCTCAGTGCGGGGTAGTGACCGGGCGTGGCGAGGGCGACGCATGTAGAATAAAAGGTATACTAAAATGAACAATAAATTATAAAAAAAAAAACCTATTGTAAAAACTGGTAGAATCAGTTATACTCTCGATATCGAGCAACTTTGTATATTTTAAATTATTGTAGTTGATGTGTTTCAGATTTTGCGTTATTCCAGTGATGTTATATATCTACAGCAGAAGATTCTAAAATCCGTAACATTACATTTGATCAACTAATCGATATCAGCTTATAACTAATGGATTAGCTATCGTAGGACAAAGTGATATAGTACACCGGAGCCCAAAAGCTCAGAGATCACTGGCCCTCCCACATAAAATTACAGTTTAGACACATTATTTTAAAGGTATTATAATAAACATGTAGCAATAGTTATGTTTTCATGCATTCAATACAACACATTATTCACAAGAGAATCATAATTAAAAATGAAGTATAGTTATTGCAACTCTCAGGGGCGTGTTATCTATACTAAATGTCCGTATACGCGAGAAGTAACTTTCGCATCAATGTATTTAAAGGTATATTATAAATATTTAAAGGTATACATATATATATACATACACGGATATATATATAGACGGTCTCCACATACGGATACTTACCACTACAAATAAGGCAGACGCGTGCACGTGGGCTGTAAGACTGAAATGGACATGATGAACAATGACCTGTTGGTCATTAACCCAATCTAATAAATGAACCATAGCATACCATCAATTTGTGTATCTTCACTGCTGGAAATAGGCCTCTTCCAAGGACCGATACGTCACCACATACGGTCTTCAGCTCTTCTCATCCATCCACTACCGGCGTCTTTCTTCAAGTCGTCAGTCCACCTTGTGGGATGTTACGCTAAGTCCCACGCTACGTTCCCTGGCCCGTAGTCTCCATTCGAGGACTAAATGGTTATCGGTCCTGCGCGGCATATATGGATTGCCCACTGCCACTTCAGCCTGCTGATTTTTTGAGCTATGTCGGCTATTGAACTTCTTCTTTACGGAAATATATTACTTACCATTAGACATTGAGTCGTTAACGTGAATCATGTTTGAGAGGGCTGTTGCGGCCGCTATGAGCGTGACCATGCCGACCACTGAGCTCGCGGCGCCAGGGGACACACCATCAAATAGTGATGCCGAGTCGATTCGAGCGGTTACCAATATTACAGACTCCTTTGGATTTTTCTGAAAGCAATATATAATAAACGAGCTTTTTTTAAAATGTACATTATTATAATGATCATTACATTATTAAAGATCTTTATTTTAAAAAAGATACATAACACTTATGATACGTAACAATATAGACAAGCAAACTTGAGACTATTCAGAATTTATAATGCTATTATTATTGTCTCTATATACATACATATAAAGTATATCATGCGCATATTTCTCTGTCCGCTTGTCCAATAATTTCCATATTGGAAAAACCATATAATTGTACCACAAATTAAAATTGGAATGAGCTACTTTTTAAGCTTTTTTATGGAAAGAAGGTGGCATATGAGCAACTTAGCGGCAAACGGATACTGTTGCCTTCGACATCCACAATAAATGCCAACATTAGTCCAGAATGGCAAACATTGACACCCTCCCGGATGCGCTGCCCACCCTTGGAGATTAAAGGAATGGATTTGGAGGAAGGGTTGGAAAAATGGGAATAGATAGGATGGGATGGGAATGGGCTCTGTCATATCTCACTCACTACCGAAAAACGCACGTACATCATGGGACATGGAGTACATCATGGTAGTCTTCTGTGGGGTCAGTGTAACGTGGCCAGTTGAGTGCGCCCAGCGGCTGTGAAATTCACCACACACCCTCCCGATAAACTGCTGCCTTTATTGTATGGATCAATCGGTTCAAAAAATATCTATAAAGTATCCCACGCATACCTATGACACTACGAGTTCCAGACACTGAAATAAGCCCCTATGTAAGGAAAAAATTATGCACGGAACAACCTAAACAAAACTTTTTTAAACACATTAAAAAACAAAAGCACTTACAGATCCACGTGGGAAAAGCGAATAATAGACATTGTGGTCACCCAAAGGATCACACACCTTAGTGGGTGTTAAGAGCGCAGAAGTTGCTGATCTAAAAATAAAGAAAATCTTACATTAGTAACCAATGTCATTATATTGAGTTATTATATTATTATTGAAACAAATTTATGAATCCCTGTAATAAAAGCAACTTACCTTCTCAAACAAACAACAGTGTTAACTGCAGCAAACATAAAGGAGTTAAGCTGAACCGAACACAGTGGAGAGCCTCTTTGATTCATTTTGTCATGATTGTACCTGAAATGTTATTATTTCTTTATTAGGCAAAAACTTATAGTAAAGATTTATCTTTTTCTCAAAACTGTGTATGTAGCAACTATGTCAAAAGTATTTATAGTCACTTTGCGATATTTTATAGTGACTTACTGTAATTTAACACTTCGTAAAAAAACTAAATATACATATTTAATAACGATTAACATTTCATTTCTAAATATTTATGCAAGACAGCATGGGTTTATTTGAAGGGTGGATTGCTCGTACGTCCGCAGCTGGTAATACTTTGAAATCGATCATGAAGGTTACGCACTTTCGGGTTGATGTCAAGGCACGTACCCCCCGATGGTGTTAAACCGGGCGACCTGTTTCTGCCTACACTCCGGTAGGTGGAAGTTTCCTTTTAACCTTTTCCTGCCAAAAACAGTTTTTCCTGTTTCTTTCCTAGTCCACCTAAATCCCTCACCTATCCAATACCCCCCAATCCAAGGTGTCAACGTGCAGAGGGATGCGTGGCTGAGGGGTGGCTCAGTCATGAACGCTGTCTTCCTGAAATCAGGTGCAATCAGGGTAGTATTTTTAGCCTTATACAGGCAAGCGGGACTCTGTTTGAGTGGACGTTTATTTCCCTAGCTACTCGTGGGAACTGTATGGAGGACAACGACATAACAGATCTTTTGAAAAATTTGCTCCTGGACAATAATGAACCATTGGAAATTACTACCGGTAATGTAGGTGATGAACTCATCCCCCAAGTGACGGGAACATCAAGATTTGTAGCTCAGGAGTCGCAATCGCGACCGGTAGGAAACCGAAAGGTACCCGATCCGCCACGACATAACGACCCTAAGCGAAAATTCAAGGAGCGATTTAAAAGGCTGATTTAGGTTGCTAACTTAGATCGTAAGAAAGCCTATAAACTCGATTTCAAATCAAATCAGGAGCTGCCTCCAGAACTGAGGCCCGTAAAACGGGACTCGTTCCGTAGATCGAGCAGTGAATCTGTCAGTCCTGAGCAATTCTCTATCGGCCATAGCTAACCGGCAGACTGAGGCGTCCATATTAGTCAGTGGAGGCGTGGGTATGGGAATGCAGTGCAAGAACCTGCTTACCAGTACATCCAAAAACGGAAGCTTCCCATTGCTTTCTATTTCCATGGTGAATTGTATTCTTGGATGGATGTTGTTAAGGTGTTTCAGAAAGAGTTCGAGCTCTTCCTCCCGATGACTCCAGATCACAAAGGTGTCATCCACATATCGGAACCAGCACAATGGTTTTTGTAGTGCTGTTTCCAGTGCAGTCTCTTTGAATGACTCCATGTAGTAGTTGGCTACCACAGGACTCAATGGACTGCCTATCGGAATATCAATAGGAAAGCTATTGAAATCTACAAGCATCCCAACAACTTTAACAAAAAAGAAGAAAATCTAAGACTCCGTAATATCTGGTATCCAGCACTCCGAAAACATCAAGCTCACGGGGAAGAGAGGCGAGAGGGGGGGGACACAAAAACAGCCTCAATACACACCACACAAACACAACTACTCTCGCCCACTATAAATACCGGTGCGTCACAGTTGTCGAGTCAGTTGCGCTCGAGAAGCCGAAGAGATAACATTTCTCCGAAAGTCAACGCAGTCGCCACTGAAGATGTCAACCCCAGTTGTTGACGAAACGTTTGGAAAAAGAGAAGAAATTCCAGAAGACCTCGAAGATTCAATTAATATGGACACCGGCCGAGAAAGCCATTATTATTTTAAATAAAACAGTCTTACAAAAGTATATTAGTTTTAACATCAACATTAGCTTTGTTGAGACCAGGAGGGTGCATCCCAATTTGTTACATAGGTACAAATACAACATGTCACATAAGTGCAAATACAACTTGTCACATAAGTACAAATACCTTTCATAACATTTCTCAATTTTATCAATCTCTTCTGCCCTCGACTCTGGCAGATAAAATATTGGGAATGGAATGTCTCTTCTCAGCAGGTCAGTACCTTTTTCATTCCATACAAAACCACCGGCTTCAGAGGAAGAACATTGACTTCCAGGGCCTGAAGAATGCTCATTTGGACATCTTGAATCTTGGGTAAAAGTAGTTGCCCTAAAAATAACAAGAAAAATTATTTTATTATTATATAATAGGCGAGCAGCCAGCAGTTATTGTAATTGATGATCTTGTGCTGGTGTATGGACAGATCTTGCTCTGACATCCATTTATGTGGTCTCAATTTGAAAACCCCCACTTTTGAGGAATACAGCACTTCTTTTCACATTGCATCTTATTAGTTCTAGCTTCTTCATAATTTTAGATTTTTACATGGCTGTTAAAAAATATTTTTTATAATTTACCTTATAAAAGTTATTGTACCTATAACATCATATATCAAAGTATAATGGTTATCATTTAATTTACCTTAATGTCACATTATCATATAACAGCACACCAGCAACATTGCCACTTTGACTCATGAGTATCTCCACAACATCATAAAATATAGCCGTGCCAACAACAGCCATATATGGTCCAGCAGTACCATTGAAAACCATCCACTGTGCATCCTTCACCTCCTTTATCATGTGTACCACACCAACAGCACCCTTATCACTGGCTGGAATAAAAAGATTCACAGATAACATATATTTCAAATTCTGAATTTGCAATCGTAAAGACATCGGATAGATTAATGTACTCCGATAGATTAATCATAGTTTACTGATTAAAGTATTTTTAATAAAATTAACACTTTCTAATCCCATTATTTAATGTTTATAAGTACAAAGTTATAGATCCTCCATCTCACGAAGGCGGGTTCCGCTCAATGGTGGTTGTGCTTGTACATGTCATTATTTTAGTTCGTAAACTTGGCAAGGCTCTGTTCGCCTCGTGACGCCGTCCGAGTTACAAGTGTATTTGGCTTTGTAAGAAAGTGTTGTTTCAAGCAGTGTCATCATGACTATAATGTACATAAATGTAATTGTAGATACGTACAAGATAGTTCATAGGTAATATTGGCCTATCACGCACTACGTCTTCACTCCGCGGCGGTCAGTGCACGTGTCACATAATCTATTAAATATGTTTTATAATATACTTTGCCTAGATATTCTATACAATACCGATTGACAGCCGGCAATGTAAAATAATGTATAAAATAACAATTAAAAAAGCATAGAAAGTGTTAAAAAGGAATATGAGAAAAAGTTCACACTTGTGTCACCAGTACCAGAAATTGCTAGAGGTCGCAATGACGCTCGGAGTAATGTGGTTATTGCTTTACAAAAGACAGAAGAAGAAAAGGCTCATTGTCTGGGTAAAAAAAACTGCTGAATGAAAAAAGACATTCCTGATCAAGAAATGACTCCATTCAGTTGGAAATTTACAATTTACGGGAACTGGCCAAGGATTTTCCAATGTAGTTATAAAAAGAATTGTAATACGGCAAGAGGTGCAAGCCAGACTGAAAAGGTTCCTCATTTATGCACTTACAATGTAATAATTTAATAAATAAATAATTTAGAAATTAAGTTTTTCTATGATACTTTAACATTTTGTCTAGTGACTCTTGAAAGGCCACTAGGAGGCCATATGTTGGTTATTTATACCTATAGAGGTATAATCAACAAAAAATCAAATTTCTTACCTTACCTATACTCCGTCCACTATGTTATTTTCTATTTGATGTTTACATGCCTATCAAGTTCCGTATTTTTGACAGTCAAGTGTACTCGAAACAATGTCATACTTTATTGTTGAGGGTCAAGAAAGAGTTCAATGTGTGGCTGTTGAAACTTGGAGTTGAGATCACTTGCCAGCTGGGTAACTCTGTCAGTCCTGAGCAATTCTCTATCGGCCATAGCTAACCGGCAGACTGAGGCCTCCATATTAGTCAGTGGAGGCGTGGGTATGGGAATGCAATGCAAGAACCTTTTGTAGTAAATAAGGGAGCCGCCTCCACGGGTGGTCATTTCGTACTAAGTCGTACTGAGCGATTTTGGGATCGCATTGACTAGGTTTCGAGGTTTCTTACACTAGCTGTCACTAGCATTATGTCAATTTGGTGATTTCTGAGGAAATTGTTGATCTGAGTGTGTTGGGACTGTATGCCGTTAGAGTTGAAAAACGCGACAGACAAGTAGGAGGGTAATTGATGCTTTTAGTTTTCTTTTGTTTAAAGTTTTTCTTTGGAGCTCCGCCTATATAATATAATTATAATTTAATTTCTTGTTTTATTCAGCACATTCTGTACAAATTTTTAATCTCATATTTATAACATTAACATACAATAAAATCATTTGTTATTTATATATTTCTGCACAATTTCCATACTTAAATCTTTAGCGACTTCTGATACACAAAAGGAAAATTTTAGAACATGGGATAAATATTGTTTTTTTTGGAATCAATCGTCAATATATTCATGAATCGATTAGATAAGCCTTAATTATACGTGGTTTATATTAAAAAGCAAACTTACATGTACATCCTGCTTGATGGGTACCATTCAACCGTCTGAAACATGCTGCACCTCCTTCGATGTTTGAGTATATTTGTTCGTGAAGTCTCTCACCATAGGTGGCTACAAAACACATATGAGAAATTTATTTTTATATGTAAAAGAAGACAGAGGAAATTAACAAGCTTTTTCATCATTCTAAACATACCTAAAACAAAAGCAAAGGCGAATAAACATATAAAAAAAGTTTTAAAAGACATTTTAAATATTATTGGAATTTATAAATTATCTTGAAACAGTAAGACCACTTCACATTTTATATGTAATTATAATGACTTAAGCGATTAGCGAATGAATATAAAAAGGAGTGTTTATTTATATGCTCTTTGACTGAATCAAAGGGGTATAATTAAATGTGAAACCATGAAATGTCACTGTTGATGACTGCTGTTACAAATACCAAACCAAAAACAATTGACATTTGATAACAATTGATCTCTTTGCTGCTTGGCAGAATGTACTAATTGCACCATTGCCATATGTAAAAAGAAAAATATCTGCGATCTCTGTGGTTTATTTCTTCATTCGACATTCTCATCTGTCGGTCGCCATTTTTAAAAACAACAGCTGTGTGCAATAAAATATAAATCAAAGAATTTAGCCAGTGTTAATTTTTTTGAAGAAATCAATTATTTTTTTGTTTTATTGTATCTCGTTTTACAATGACTGAAAGGGTGGTGGTTAAGGTATGTACTGAAATATATGCGTAAAAAAAACTACCATTGTTCGACCTTGTCAGTTAATCGCATGTTGATCGATAATTTTTATTCTTTCTTTGTATTTATTTCGAAAATCTTCTGTCTTGTTTACCACTTTTTAGTTATTTTTAAAGTATCAGTTCCATTTACAATGTATTATTTTTTACGTTGGATATCTGCATTTTGTTTACGAATTTTAATATTAAAAGTAGGTATATTTAAAAAGTTATAAATTATTGCAACCCATTTATTGCAATAAATAGGTAATGTCCCATCAAATTACAGTGGACGTAATAAATAATTATAACGCCACACTCAAAGGTCTACACTAGGATTCATTGTGTTGTGGGTCTAGAGATATACAAAGAAGAACACACCCTCAGACTCGAACAAACGTGTCTTAAGTCTTTAAACAAAGGACTGTGCAACTGGAAATCGATTTTGGGGCCTTTTCTGGTAGTGCACTACCAACTGCAATAATCAATTGTCAATAATATAAATTCTCTATTCTGTCTCTTCTACACAACTACACATTTATAAAATTCCCACATTTTTAATTAAAATGCGCCCAGTAGGTAGTTTTAAATATACCTACTTATCCCTTCTTGTAAGAAGATTAGATTTAATGAATTTTTAACTAATTGGGTTTTCAATATTTTTTTCCTGAATTTATGAGAGTAAGTACCTAACTTGCATACATTTTATAAATTTTTGTATATGTGAAAACAATCACAAAACAATTGATATAGATAAAGATATAGGTGGTTTAGAGAAAAAACTATATTTTAAACTTTATAAAAATGTCAACATCTTTCAAAAGTAGCAGATATTGAAAAGGTAAATGCTCAATAAATGTTAAATTGTACTCATTATATCAAATTGTAACATCTTCAAATTGTAATATCAAGTGTACATGAAACTATGACTGTAGCCAATTACATCAAATAGATAAATTATTACTGAATAATTTACTTCCTGTATAAATGTTAGACATCAAAGTATATTTTTAGGTATAAGGAACCAAAATTACATTTGTAGTGGTTAAAAATTCAATACTGTTGTGTTGTTCATAACAGTAGTACATATGTATTTTAGTAATATATTTTTTTTATTACAGTCAGATGTACTTCCAGACCTCGATGATTTGTTACAATGTCCCGTGTGCTATGAGATCCCTTCGGGTCAGATATTCCAGTGTAATGAAGGTCACCATGTTTGTGGTACATGCAAGGCACGCCTTGACGTGTGCCCCGTGTGCCGAGCATTGTTCTTTGGCACACGCAACTATGCTTTGGAAGAGCTCATAGCTAATGTCAAAAGATTTAAAGCTTTTGTAAGTTTCCTCCTAATTTCCTTTTTATTTTAGTATGAAACTAACAGTACCCTCCACTTTGTGCACATAGACATTAGTTACAGTATGTGGGCTTAGCTATATTATCTTGGGAACTTCATAACTGTTCTGGGTAAAAGCACTCTAAATTTTAACCTGGCACATAACATATAACTGTACCAAGTATCATTAAAAACCATTCAGTGGTTTATGTTATGCATCAGTGTGTTCAGACAAACAGATAAAAAATTGTTTTTGCAATTTTTGACTTTTTCAAAAAATATTATATTGTATGTACAGACATTGCTTGTTACCATTTTATTAGATGTATAAATAACAAGTAGTCAGTTTGAATAATGGAGTTTAATTTGCAGAAACTAGCAGGAAAAATTACAACTGGTTCTGCAAGTGGCGAAAGTAGCCCTCCAGCTGAAGTTCAAGAAGAATTTTCACCGGTTGATAATAATGTGCCTGAAGAAACTGAAGAGAACACGGAAACCTCCAGCACGGTCTGTATGATAAAAAAAACATGTGATATCACTTTTAAAGAATGCCTTTTATGGTCTACATTTACTGTGAATGTTGTAATATTAATGTTATTAACCAATAAAATAATCAGTGAATATGAGGACATATTCACATTCCATTAAATTTATTCTATTTAATTACGATATGTATTTGTACAAAAGATATGTGTATGGACACCCACCTACCAACATTAAGTGTGCTCCAACAATTCACTATTAAAACTGTATTATACTACTTGCAGACCATAGGTATGGGGCCATCCATAAATTACGTCACATGAATTTCATGATTTTTGGAGTCCCTCCCGTCCTTGTCACACAATAAGTGACGTCACATATTTTGAAATTTTAAATTTAGAAAATATTAAATTAAAATAACCTTATAATAATATTGATAGAGTTGGTAATATTTTAAAGTTTTTTTGTTAGAATTGAAGTTAGTTTTAATACTTTAGATTTATACATGTGACGTCACGAAGCTTATGACTCATCCCCTCCCCTTGTCACATGATGTCACACTTTGTTAACCCCCTCCCTCCCCCTTAACGTGTGACGTAATTTATGGATGACCCCTATTGGCAGTGCACTATAAGAAAGGAGGCAATCACAATATATCAGAAATGATTACAGTAATACAGGACTACAGTGAAATCAATGAGACATGAGCTTTACATCGGTGTGAGTGGGTGCCGAATTATTCAATCTAATTGTCCCAGTGAGATATAAGCTTTGCATCTATGTGAGTGGGTGCTGAATTGTCCAATCCGATAGTGGAAATGGTTCTCACTGTACACTATCGGTCTGCATTCACACAAGCTCATCTCATTGACTTTTGTGTACCCTTTTCTTTATTACAATCTGACACTTTTAGGACACTTAGTAATAGTGTTTACTGTTTGTTGAAGGCTTATGTGGTACAACCATTGTCCATCCAACTTTTTTTTCTGTTGTATTAAAGAGTCATTACTATTGCCATGATTAAATGAGGTCTTGTCATTTCCTCATCCCTTTCAATCATCTATTGGTGGGTTTAGCATCCATTGGGTGACTTGCCAGTATGTTAGAATGATGGCAAATTCTCTTTTTGTAAGAGTAAGTGATAAGTAACTTTTTGTAAGTGATAGTTTGTGAGATTGCCCTTGTACTATTTACAGAGATCAGCAATTAGAGCACCTGCAGCATGCAGGGGTCTCTTCCGCTGCCTGTGTTGCAAGAATGGCAACATTGAGAGACTTCCATCTGCACGGTTGCTCAATCATCTCCGATATTTTCACTCTCCTGAACTAATTGAGGTAAAATATATTTTGAAGATCTTTAATTCTAAAAAATAATGGGCAATTTCGTGTGAAACCTGGCCTGACCACCAATACAATTATAATGTATGTCAACTTATTGACTATAACCTATAGTTACCATAAATAAATATTTTGCTTCCCAGATTAATGGGGTATCTATAAAAATGGTGGGTAAATGAAAAACTTACTGTTAATAATCGGGGCTCTAATAAAATCTGAGTCTATAACTGCTGGGTCATGCCCGCACCAGTGCTCAGATGGTAGACACCAAATTCGACACCATACCAAATTCGACACCCTGAATACAAAAGCTCCCTTAACTATGCCACCCCACAGGATGCACAACCCAATCTTACGGTCTAGGATCCTGAACTTCAGTCGACTGTGCTTCCGCTGGTGTTTATATCCTCTCCCTTATACCTTTTTGAGAAACTAGTAAAGCAGATATCTCTCCGATACTTTAAAAGACAATACAGACTTGTCATTCTGGACTGATGTTGGCATGCATCGCGGATGTCTATGGACGACAGTATCCACTTACTATCAGGTGGACTATGTACGTCTGAAAAAATAACTTGAATCAATATTAAAAAAATAACATAAATTACTGTTATTTGTTTTTTGTTAATGAATTGAAATGTACCTATAGTAAAAATATATTTGTAAAACAGAAAATCACATTCCAAAACAGGCGATTGTGTTCCCAACAGTAGTTTAAGTCTGCATTTCAAAACGTGTTATATTCGCTCTTTGACATTCTAAATTATGCTGAGTCTCTTGTTGTGTTATTATTAAGGTAAAAAAAGGTGCAGTAGTTAAATTGTCAAAAATTGTATATGGCAATACAACCTAAGTAGATTTTTCATAACTATTCTACGAGGGGCGCTCAAAAAGTTGGCAGAATGGAGGGGATGGAAAGGGGTAGGGGAGCTCGTTTTCACAGTACTACTTGAGTGAAATAGTATATATACCAAGTTTCAGCCACATTGTGTCATAAACCTCTGAGATATCGGCGAGTAAGCAAGTCAGTCTAGAAGAAATCGTCATGTCAAGGATGCAGAAACTTGAATATCACACAGTCATTAAATTGCTTAGGAAGCAAAGAAGAAACCCTCAGACTATTTTAGAAGAGACGTCTGCAGTTTACGGGGACTCTTGCCCTGACAAAACAGTGATTTACAAATGGCATGGTCTTTTCAAGCAAGGCCGAGACTCGATTGAAGACGACCCCCGCCTGTACGCGCGGAGTACGCGAATTTTTAGACCTGTGTGATGACAACAAGGATGAAGTCATGAACAGGATTGTTACTGGAGATGAAACTTTGGTTCATTACTATGATCCTGATTCTAAACAAGACTGAATGCAATGGCATAAATAAAAGGGCACACCTCCCAAAAAATTCAATCAGTGATCCGGATAACGCTCAGCGTTTGGATATATTTAACGATAAAGTCTCGCTGCGGCACTACCATTGAAACTGCATTCTCCATTTATATTTTCTTTGCTTAATAATTGGTTTCTTTTGAGCATTATGTCAAATCTTTCCATAACACTTTCTCTTGTCGGTTTTCTTGTATCTTTTTTATCTAGCCAATCTTTTTTTATATTTGTGACAATGCCGTTTTTCCTCCATTAAATAGGCCAACCTCTTTTAACGACATCAAAAGCTCTGTTCTGTTATTAATAGTTAATATGATTTCTGATAGCGTCTGCACCAAAATTGTCAACATCCATCACGGGCTTTGTTCTTCTCGTTTTCTTTGGTGTCAGTAACACATGTTCCTCACTTCCAGATGGGCCGAATTTTTCTTTATTGATGTTGAAAAGTGTTTTTATAGTGATTCGAAGCACTTGAGAAACGCGCTCTTGTACTTGGGCGACTGGCATATGTAGGAACACAAAACAAAATTGCCGGGTCACAAAAAAAAACACCACACAGCAGCAAATACTGGGGGAACGTAGTCTGTGCGCACGAGTACGAACGACGGAAGACTGATTGACTGACTGTTTTCAGTCATATTATAATATGACTGTTCATATTATAAGCAATGTTCCATAATTGGAAGTTAAGCGCCGAAATTGAAGATGCAAAATAGTCTGAATTGAGCCCCACAACACCCTTTTAGAGATGCCTATCCACGCAATCATCTCACTCACTCTCTCTTCTCTCTCTCCTCTCTCTCTCCTCTCTCTCTCTTCTCTCTCTCTTCTCTCTCTCCTCTCTCTCTCTTCTCTCTCTCTCCTCTCTCTCCTCTCTCTCTCTTCTCTCCTCTCTCTCTCTCCTCTCTCCTCTCTCCCCCTCTCTTCTCTCTCTATCTCCCCCCCCCTCTCTCCCTTCTCTCTCTCTCTTCTCTCTCTATCCCCCCCCCCTCTCTCTCTCTCTCTCTCTCTCCACTATGCATTCGTATCTTTTTCGTTTTCGGCGTGCGAGTTGCCTGTATGCTCTAGAGAAGTATACGGAACGAACAGTAGTCAAACAATGTGTGTAGTGTGTGATAGTGTGATGCTCGCCATATTCGCGTAATGGGTAATGGAGCATTACGTTGTCACGTAATATTACGTGGGTGATATCCACAGGCATTACTTACACATGCCTAAATCGTATCAGTTAGGGCTGCGCCGCGCCGCATGACGCTTCTCGCTCGATTGCGCTAGCTCACGTTTCGGGAGAAAAAAAAAAGACTTAGTTTCACCATGACACCAGGAGCGAATTACTATAGTGTATTTGGGTTTACAAATACAATGCCACACCCAAGTTACTTCAGTATACCCAAAATTGAAGAAAGGTAAGTAATATTTTAGGTTATTTTTATTTTATTAATTTCTAAATAGACATAAATAGAAAAAAAAAATTGGTACACATGCCATTTTAAATCTCCACAAATACGCTTTTCAAGCGTATTTGAATAAACGATAAGCGTAGCGACAAGCAAAAATAAGCAATTCCCTATCAAGTTTTTGCTCTAGGAGCACACAGCCACCATTGATAAGATTTTTATTCGAAGCCGTAGATTCACAACAGAATTTGCACTTTATCTTCGAGATTCCATTGTGTGATCGCAGTCCAAACAGCCCGCAACTGCTCTTTGCTGGTAGAATTATCCAATTTTGGCCCATCAATAAATTGATCCTTATCTCCAAACGAAATGACTATAGGAAGACGTTCTTTGGTTTTTCGAGAATCCAGTGCAGGTAACAGTTTGCCGTCCCAGTAAACAGTTACAACGTCTAGTACCTCAACTTTTATGACGTCCGCGCGTTCCTGTCATTTTTTCCTTACGGATTCGTTGGATGGAAGACTTACTTATCGGAAATTCGTCCATATTGTGTCCAAGTGCCTCGATAGTATGTTGAAGAATACACATAGTCTCTCATACTCAACTGACACCTGTCTAATGCAGCTACTAATTTTGGAGTAATTACATATTTCTCCGTTACCATTACAGTAGTCCCAGTCGCAGGTTGTGTGCTCTCGATCACAGTTGTCAGAACATATTGTGAATCCATATTTTTACCAGAACTGGAAGCTGAATCGTCCTCAGGTTCATACGACACTGAAGAAGTTGACGCGGAAAGATATTTCATTCGCCGGATTTCTTTCTTTTTTTTATTAAATAAAGGAGGCATACGAGCATACAGTCCGCCTGATGGTAAGTGGATACTGTCGTCCCAAGACATCCGCGATACATGCAAACATCAGTCCAGAATGACAAACGTTGGCACGCCCCCGGATGCGCTGCCCACCTTTGTAGATTCTTCTTCACTAGCCCTTAGTCGCGCCCCTTCTTCTTTGTCAGGCAATTTTTATTCACTACAGCCAAGTTACTGGGTCCACCTGGCTCTTTTTGGTGCTGCAAGAAGATTTTAATATCAAACAAATTGTCCAAATTGCTTGTAAATTCTTTTTTACGCCGCTTGAATACGTCTCGTGTTGTAAGTCTAACCAAACTTGATATAAGTTCACAAGTTTTTTTACACAATTCGGTAATGATTTCGTAGGTATTCGTGCATTTTCCCAAAATATAACACACTCGCGAATAGCGAGATTTGCGCTTTCATTAATAGTTAATTTTACTTCACGGATGTTATAAAACAAAGCTGCTAGTCCATCGGAGGGAATTTTTGACCTAATTGGGAATTTTGGGAATATTTGATGATTTACGTCCCCCTACTAAAAAGTTTTTAGGACTGCGAAAATCCACTGACCTGTTTATTGACTAAAAGCAATAAGTTTACTGACAATACAATTGAAAATCACATGCACGTCGACTCGTAAGCGTGCACTTGCCTAAATATGCAAGTTATTTAGGCATGTTTCGATGCATGTCGGTACGGTTTGCCGTAGTCCAAAGGTCATGAAATTTGATTTACATGTGTTTTAATACAAGACAAATAATACTTGGTTATACGTTAAAAAAATACAATGATTTTAAATTTTTTTTGGACAACCATTTAGGTCAATCACTATAGATACATATAGGTCAATCATTGTTTTGCACACAAGAGTCTAACCATTTTCCATAGTGAAAGACAGGAATTGACTCGCCCCTCCCTTCGAGTAGCAAGGGAAAACGGAAAGATAACGAGAGAGTGTAGTAGCAAGAATCGTTGCGAGTGCCGGCATGCCGTCACTCCCTGTCCTTTCAATTTAGTTACCTACTATATGTTGTTATCCTTGTCTTTATTTACTGGAAACATTACTGGGGACACATAACAAACATAGACTATGCTTAAGACCTAACTTATAACCTAGATATACACAAATAAAAATAAATGGAAAGCAAAAGATAAAACACATAAACATTGACATGAACTAAATTAGACAAAATAAGGGAACTAATCTGCAACAGGCATCAATATTATTATATACATAAAACACATAATATTATAACACTTTAATATGGTAAATAGCATCTCATAATCTCGGAGAAAAGATGTTCAAACTTACTTACACGGTTTTACTGCGCATGTTCAGAAGTGCTTCCGACTCTATTTACCCCTTGCGTAACCTCATTTAGACAACTCCATTATTTCCGAAATTTGGGACGCTAGTATGCACACCGATTTGATACTACGACACTTTTCTCGTATGCACTATTTACACATGCTTATCGCAGTTTATAGTCCATTTCCCTCAGCACCTTGTACTATATACACATTTTACTCATGACACTGTTACTTGTTCATGCACTCATTAATTTGCCTGTGCCGGTATTATCCACTACAGCTCCTTGAGATCTAGCACAACAATGAATGCTGAAGTGTACTGTAAAGAAGTGCAAACGATGATGGATAAGCTCGCCATCATACAACTGAGTCTGGTCAATCGCTCTAGTCCACTGCTTCTCCATGATGACACACTGCACGACAGACAGTCTCTAAGAGGAGCTTCGACTGGAAACTCTGTCACCCACCGTACTCTCCAGACTTTTCCCCCCATTGAATACCATTTATTTCTGAATTTGGATAACATTTACAGGGGAAAAATCAACTCCGATGAGGCAGTGAAAAACGCCATCAGAGATTTCATCGATTCCCGTCGCCAGGAGTTTTATAGCAGAGGCATCAATCAACTGCCATTAAAATGGCAAAAGCGCATTGATAATAATGGATAATACTTCAATTAATTGAATATATATTTTTCATAAAAAAATATATTTGAGTTTTTCTATATCAAACGGCAATTTCATTGGAAAGCACCTAATAAAATGGTTTCTTATAGTACGGGTTATAAACATTGCCACCTTGCTTTTTTATAAAAGTATGGATAAAAAGCGATTTCATGTTTTTTTTATAATTCAATAAACGTTATTGTTAACGGATTTTTGTTGACATATATGATATTAAACCCCAATTCCTGAAGTAGGTAAACCTGTATCACAGGAGCTAGTGTCCTCCCCCATAATATGACAATAGTGTGCTTATCCAATGATTACAACTTATTTATTGAAAGTACAAAGAAAACAAACTTATAAACGGATTAAATTATAAAAAGAAATATATATATTTGTTGCGCATGCGTATGTACAATATATAAAAAAAGTATATATGTATCTATATATGTTTATTTGGTTTTTGTATTTGAATGTAAAACTATAACTTAACTAACCTAATAAGTATACGGATATACTAAATTATTAAATAAGTCACGGCTTCTGTGGGCTGGGGTGGGAGAAGTATATGTTTATATCGCGGCTTTTGGGACACATACAAAGGCGATTCCCTTTTATACTTTATTATTTACTATTCTTATGACGTAAGATTTGCTAAGCATACGATTAGAATAAAATAATATTTTGAAAAATAATAAAATTAATCACCCTCCCTAACAAACACAAACATAAAAAGATTTATCGTAAGTTATCCAGTGCATGACCTAAACTTATCTCCTTGTTATGTGTAGACGTGTAGGTAATGATATCGTCGTTGAGAATACGTAATTTGTGTCTTTTTGTTCTATTCCTATTGGTTTCGACACACTACACCAGGGGTGGCAAACATGTTTAGAACAGTGTTCTACTTTAAAAAATCTGACCTCTTTCTATCGTCATAATTGTGCTTTAGTGCGATAAATGAAACAATAATTATTACTATTATTACTTTATTATTATTTATTAATATGTAAAATTATTATCAATAGGTAACAAAAAAATAATGACAAATTTTGTTAATTTCACAGAAGAAATGATAGCACACTATCATTTCTTCGGTCATATTAACTAAATCAGAAGTATGATTTGATAATGTCAACCTTAACGAAAATTTTGATACCGACCAAAATTTTTAATTTCCTTTTTCGATCGACTTCTCTGTCTTTGGCGATCGACTTGTTGGCCACCCCTGCACTAGAAGTCAGTAGTGCAGAAGGGAAAAGTAATTCCTCACCACACTACCGGTACTGGCCAAAAGTGCAGACGGGAAAAAATCACACTACTGGTAGTGCAGCTTGGTAGTGCCGTGGGCCAGGTGGGTCTACGTCGACGTATTATAAGCACAGCAAGTGTTATTTCTTTGAGATCCATTGTCATATCGATTGTTCTCTCTTGTTTGTAGCTTAACCTGAATAATTGGGTTTTTGAAAAAAAAAAAATATCAATTTTTTTTATGTATTTTAAAACTCTATCATAAATTATATTAATAATCGATGCGAAATACTCTTAAAAAATGTTTATTTAATTTATTATTAACAATTTAAAATTGATAAAATTTTAAAAAGAATCACGTGACTGCAAACGCGCTACGATTGGTCGCCATGTTTATGACGTCATAATGTTAAAAGGATTTCTCGATAGTACAGTATCACAGGCTTCTACATGTAAATTGACGACAAATATCCGACATTTAGTTTAAAAAATTATTTATATTAACTACTTTTATTTAGTTATGTGTGATAAAGGATTTATAAAGGCTAATTCCGATAATATACCTGATGTGGATATATTTATGATAACAGATTTTCTTAAAAATGATATTCGGTTTAATTCAGCTGAAGTTCGAGGTGCTAAAGAATCAAGGTAAGTTTATAAAAAAATAATATTGTAAATTAAAATATTAAATGATTTATTCGTCATTAAATATAATTTGATGTTGTTTTGGAATTAGGTCGTCGCACTGCTTGGAACCATTTATTTCGACGTTTAACATTTTGTGGAACATTTAAAAACATTTTTTCAGGAGTTGTTTTTGTAGTATTCGTACATAATGGTACGAAGCAAGCACGATAACTTTTAAGGTTAGACATTTTCGATATATTTATTAATATATTGACGATAATAACAAGATTTAATCGATTAATAGTCAAAATACTGTATCAGCTGTGTGCTACAATGAGTAGAAATTAACATTGTGACGTCACACGCGCTCGGGTTTGTTCGGGAACTGTCCGCGTGTTTTCGGTACTGGATTCAAAAAAATATTTGTAATTAAATATAACTTTTTAATTAAAGCGAAAAAAAAAAAAAACTAAAAATAGTTTTGTTATAAAATGTGTATATGATCTTTCCATTAATGATAAAAAATTTTTTTTTCAAAAACCTAATTGAACTGTGTTTAGCCGCCGCAACGAACAACCACAACTGAAAACTGCAGCAACTGAAATGTGTTACGTCTGTACAGCGCCTATGGGTTTCTCAGAAAAGGGGAGGCAGAGGGTGCACGTTGCAATCCCACAGCCACTCTGCGCAGTCGAGTGGCCATGTTTTCTTGCAGTCACAGATGACTACCGTAAAGTGTTCTGCATTTCGCACTTATCATATTACCCTAACATACGTAGTGATTCGTTAATGAGTGAGATATGCCAGAACCCAGTCCCATTCTATCCCATTTTCTCAATTATTTCTCCAAATCCACATTTAAATCTTGAGACTAAAAATTAGTTGTAGTAGGCCGCGCATCCGAGGCCGTGCCAACGTTTGTCATTCTGGGCTGATGTTGGCATGCATCGTGGATGTCCATGAATATGGACAATATCCACTTATCACCAGGTGGATTATCTGCTTGTCTGCCACCTTCTTTTCCTACAAAAAGTTACATTTATACATAATTTTAACATTTTATAACTTCTTTTTTAGGGCAAATCTGATGAAAATGGGGAGTACATTCAAGCGTGGCAGTTCGCCACCGTACCTGGCCGCCTGGTGACAGCCGTTAGAGTGTCCGCCATGGGAATATTCTTTTTCATCATTGAAATAAACAGTGAGTTCATGTTTTGATCGCCCTTTGCAGCTCTTTGTAAGACACAACCCAAAGGGTTAGGTATGTGCTTTTTTCCGGAATGACCAAATTCTTGTGGCCCTAATGGCCTTCAAGAGTCACCGCACATGTAACATTAGAAATGTATTGTCGATGTTTGCTGTTAACCTGAACATAATAGATAGGATATACACTGACTTGCAGTTTTAGTTTTACCGTTAGTTATACATGTTACTGAAATAATGCAAAACCTGAAACAAGTCAACTAATTTCAAATATATAAAACTGTTTTATCGAATAATAAAATTGATCTAGGAAATAAATAAAAAGTTGCAAAACATGTAAAATGTTGTTGTTCTATTTAAAACGTTTGCAGCGTTCATTATTCTTGTTCGGGATAATGATCGGGCATAATCAGGATAATGAAAAATACTAGAAATAAACAATAAGTTATGAAAGCATAAACCTATTGTAAAACCTGGCAGAATCGATTCTACTCTCGATAATGAACACCTTATTTTCAGCTTTTGTATCATATCAGTGGCATATTGTATAACTAACGGTGAAGCTAAAACTGCAGGTCATTGTATGTCCTATCTACATGTATATACAACGGTATATACTTACAACGAATAAACTTCACTCGCAGATGTAGTGATGAGAAAGTGTTAATTTCACAATGTGGCTACATCGTTTTGTAACTACTTGTGTCTTAACTTTTAAATCTCATAAGTGAACTTGTTAATGAATCCTATTCGTGGGAAGTCGAATCTTTTATTTAAAAATTATTTGGTTGAGTACTTGTTGAACTAAATTCGGTGAAAGGGCTGTTAGCTAATTATTCAATCATCGTGTATAAGTGTTATCTACTCACCATACATTATAATTCTGGAGAAAATATCAAAGGAATGCCTTTGAAGTGATTTTAAATCAACAAAAATCTTCTTGACTTCCGCTTTAAAAGATAACAACTTTAGAATATAAACAGTTAATTGGAGCACTCTGATTCTAAAAAAAACTAGATATGACCTCTTCAGTAAGAAAGGATGGAGTTCAACCTTGTATCAAGATTGAACCCCGTCCTTCCTTACTATCTTGTAATCTAGTTTAGTAAGTCCGAGCGAGACAATGCAGTTGCTAAAATAACTTAATCAATAACAACCGACAAGGCAATGGTAAAGAAAAACATGTTTATTATGGTTATGTTTTATTTATTCGTCTACATTAATGTTATTCCCTTCAAAATAGTCCCCAATAGATATTATACACCTATGCCAGCGCTTCTTCCATTCCCGAAACACTTCTGGAACTCGATCTTTGTGATAGCGTTTAGCTCTTTCAGCGATGCGCTTTTAATTTCATCTATGCTTGTAAAACGACGGTCCTTTAAGGATCTCTTTATTTTTGGGAACAGAAAACAGTCACACAGGGCCATGTCTGGCGAATATGGAGGCTGGGGCATCATCATTACAGTGTTGTTTTTGGCCAAAAATTCACGAACAAGCAATGAAGTGTGAGCAGGGGCATTATCGTGATTCAACACTTTTGGAACAAATTTTGCTGTCACTCGTTTCATACCCAAAACATTTGAAAAAAAATCATGGCATGAGCCAATTGATATGCCAACATCACCAACGACTTCTCTAATTGTGAATCGGCGATCGTTCATAATCATTATTTTCACTTTTTCCACGTTTTCATCGTTTGTTGATGTGCTGGGACGACCAGGACGCTCGTCGTCTTCACGGCCTTCTTGGAAACGCTTATACCACTCGTAAACCCTTGTTTTACTCATAGCAGATTCACCAAAAGCTATATTTAATATTTCTAAAACATTGCTGCACTTTATTCCATTTTTATAGCAAAATTTAATGCAAAATTGATTCATTATTTATACAAATAAAAAATCGCCGTCCGTACCGAAACAAGTGTTATCCTTTTGTTAGCTGACAAGAGACTAAACATTCAATATGGCTAAAAATGTAGATACTTTTCAGACTTGTTTATCAACACAACAACGAAATAATCGCGCCAATCGGACTAATACAACCTGCGAAATTACAAAATTCCCGTTACTTTTTCAATACACCTCGTATATGCTACGCTATCAGAACATAAGACTAAAATGTCTCCTACTTTGGCTTCATAGGAGTCTCCCAACATATTTTCTAGACATTCAATCACAAATTGTGTTCCCGTTAACAACTTCTAAAATTTTGCGCGCAGTTAAGAATGGTTTGTTTGAAACCTCATATAAGGGTTTTAAGAGAAAGTGCACAATATACTGACCTAAATAATCTGTTGTTTCGCCCAAAGATATCCACAGCTTTTGATTTGAAATATTGTCATAAATTGAGGCTAATTTCTTTTTAAAAAGAATGTCCAAATAAACTTTCCTCGGTAACAATTCGTACAACAATTCAGCTTGACGATTAGTACAACAGCAAAAAATATATTTTTGTAAAAAAATTATGAAAGCGTTTTGGTTTACTCAAGACCAAGGTGTGTTACACAATATTAAATCAGTAAAATTCTTCCTTCACTTCCTTACTTGTCCCTTGGTGTTTGGGTCCATTAATACGCCTCTTGACACTACTTTGCTTGGCCGTAATACTGCTCTCACACTTAGAACAGTATATCGTGTTTCTAGCGGGGTCGTTTATAACACAATTCCAACAACAATAAAAAACGCTCAAAATATGGCTGTATTTGAAAAAAAAATCTCCGTGACTTTCTTGTTAGCAAATGTTATTAGTTATTACAATATAAACGAATTCTTTTGTGACAAAACCATTTGACTTACCATGTAGACTAAGAGAATCTATTCTGTGATTTTATTATTGATTATTATTATTATTATTATGTGATTTATGATGTAATTTTATTACTTAATTTGTATTTCTTTGTCCAAAGGACGGGATGTAGAGGTATTTTTTTGCAATTATCATAGCATCTTTGTACCTACAACCCATAAATAAACATTTTGATTTGATTTAAAATTTAAATTACATAAGTAAGCTATGGGACTTTTTGGCGGGAACTCGAGAAGTGAAGGTTCAGGTTTCGTTTGATTAATGTAAAAATTGTGTATTATAGGTTTTGTATTATAATACATTTTGTTTCCTCGACCTCTCGGCTCGGTATTTACCGTTCCTTCCGCCCTGATAGTGTTAATTATGTATTATTAAACCTAATACTAATAGTTTAATAAACTTTAAAGTGCTTAGTGTTTAGCATAATGTTTGTCATAATAAAATAAAATCATAAAACTGATTATTCGTGTGCTTCCAAGGAGTCCCCTGTCCTCAGTAAATCTACTATCACTTTACCGAGCGACTCCTGATTTACTTCGACGTGACTGAATATTGACAAGGAATAGGATTTTGCAAGGTCGACGGCGCGCCCGCATACCCCCTGGTGTTGCAGGTGTCCATGGGCGGCGGTAACACTTACCATCACGTGGGACCGCTTGCTCGTCCGCCCACTAGTCTATAAAAATAAAATAAAATAAATTTTAAATTGATTTTGATTTTAAAACTTGACACTGGCAGAATATGCTAATTGCCCCATTGTTGTTATATATGAAAAGAGAAAAAAAAACAGTTGTGTCAGTGAGTTGTAATTTATAATAGCTTTATTTATATTAAAAACTAGCAGTGCCAGCGACTTCGTTCGCGTGAACTTTAGAGTTATTCCCGTGGTAATGGATCTGGTTAAAAGAGACCCATGTTTACCCGGCACATGAGCTATAACTATGCCGAGTTTCATGAAAGTCCACCCAGTGGTTTTTGTGTGATGCGCGTTCTATATGTGGCACGAGACCAAGGTGTGTTACACAATATTAAATCAAAGTAAGATTCTTCCTTCACTTCCTTACTTTTCCCTTGGTGTTTGGGTCCATTAATAAAATTCTATACGTGGCTCTTTTGGGTTCTGTATCGGTCGTAGAGTACATTGCAATGTTTTTTCAAAAAATATTTCATGTCCGTACACGGTTTTTAAGATTTTATTATATATATATATACAGTGTTTTTTTTAACTGGGACAGTATGGGGAAATCTGAAACCATAAGAGGTACAGGGAAACTGTCTTAGGAACCATTAAGTCTTTTTTTGTGAAAACAATTTTGGCGTAGTAATTTTTTTGGTCAAGCGTGAGTTGTCCATAAAAACGAATAAAATTGACTATTTTTTTTTTAATGCTGATCGACTCAGTTTCTTATAAGGATCATTTCATTGTATTGGAAGAAAAAAATCGGGACAGCAGAAGTTGGTCAAATTTAATAAAATGTTTTTTCATGCAATAGGAGAATACAATGTACTAAATCATAGTCGAAGTATTTACTTGTGCACAAAATCATTTAAAAAGTGTTCCATAATTGAATTTCATGTCGATACGTGCTACACGAAACTGAAATATGGAACGCTTCTTTTATGGCACTCAAATATTTTTTCACAGATTTACGAACTCCATGCTATTACGAACTTTTTGAACTAAATTCAAAACAAATTCAAATTTACAATCAACATTGTTCTAACTGTCACCCTCATTTGTTATTATCGGTTGATGCTTGTGATTCATCGTGGCGTTATCTAATACGCATAAAGTTGATTTAATTGAAGCGTATTTTCTTAATTATCGAATATATAGATGATATGATAACGAACTGCAAGAATAGGAGGAGCAAATAACATGAATCGTGAATTGTGACATCACACACTGCTCGGCACACCGCGAGAATTTATTTGCTAACTTGAAGGCTGACAACTTTGAAACTTCCGTCATTTTTAAAGATATCGTAGAAAATATTTCACTAGATTTTTTGTATTTTTTTAAAAAAGATTTACGTAAGACAATGGTGAACTTCTCTATCATCCGTTCGAACCCTGTTTGCAACGTACATAAACGTCACGCGCAGATATAGTGATGAGAAAGTGTCAATTTTAAGGTTTTGGCATTACACTTAAAATTTAATTGTCTGTTAAAATTTAAATGACATTAGTGAACTATGATTAGATTACACACGTGTAAAGTTTGTTATGTTTCTGTTCAGATGACTCCGTGTACGCGTGGCTGTCGATGGCGGCCGGGCCGTATGTTGCGCTCGAGTTCTCATACACCGTCACTATATCGGGCAACGATCGGGAGGCAATATTTTCTGATAACGTAAGTATTTCTATACGGGGTTAAATAAACAATACCTGCACCTTCTTGACTCTCAATATCTATCATTAAAACTAACAGCTTTTTCTATGGCGCCCTTTTTCTGAATTTTACATTGTTCCCACAAAATATAAGGTCGGGGAAAAAGTTTCTTCGTATTTCATATTGAATTCAGTCATTAAACATACCACAAGAGCTAAAAAATCTTGAGCTGTTGTTAACATGCAATATAGTCAGACAATGAACTTATATTTTATAATTTCAAAACCTAATTCGTGTCTAATACACTTTCCGTTGCATTATTTCGTAGTTGATTTTTTTAGTAAAAGCGCAACATGTTTACACTTTGTGGAACGGAATGAATAGTAATGCGTTCTCCATATATAAGTTCGGGGAAAAAGTTTCTTCGTATTTTATATACAAATTAGACATTTTTTTAAAAGTTTAATTACATTTAATTATAATATGCAGTGGTGGTCATAAAATTAAAGACACCTTCTATTTAGCTACATACAACTTTATTGATAGTATTCTTAAAATGAAGACAATAAAGACTTGTATTTAGCAATAGTTGAGATCTTATTCGTTTTTTAACTAAATCACAAACTTTTTTAATATACTTGCTGCTGGCCACCTAATTAAAGACAGCTTGTTTCATGTACTTAATTTAAAATTTTTAAAAATCAGCCCTCTTATTATTTCCATTTTGCCGGGAATTTTCAAGAAACCCGCTCAAAGCAAAATCTAGCTTAACTTTATCACAAAATTAATATCATATTCAACGAGCTACTATGGGAAAAAATGAAAGTTGCGATTCCTCTACAAGTAAGTTCATTCTGATTTTTATGACAAACGTTGGTCATACAGGAAAATTGCGAATCACTTGCGATGCTCTAAAGATATGGTCATGAATGCTATCAAACATTTCAAGAAGTTTAATACAACAGAAAACGTACCTAGGAAACCTAGACCTAGAAAACCAACCCCACGCGAGACTCCAGAATGATATTGTTAGCCAAAAAAGAACCGTTCAAAGGATCAGAACTTATTCGTTTGGAAGTATTTGGTGCAGGAGGGTCGAGAGGTGTGTCGGCAAGAACAATTAGAAGGCGATTATGTGAGGCAAACTTATTTCGAAGAATATCTCGTAAGGTGCCACTTTTGAAGAAAGCAAATATCAAAGCTAGATTAGAGTTTGCTAAAAAATATGAACACAGGACTGAACGCTATTAAAGTATTGCACGCGGTATTTAGAATTTATAAGTTTTTATCATTTGTATTTTTTCGTGTAAATGCTGTTGGTGTATCTTGCAAATAAATAAAAAAAAAATTAGATAAAGACAGTTTTATGCCATCAAGAAATTATCTTTATGTACCCTTCATTTGTAAATGTTAAATAAAACAACTAATATAGCAATTACTGTACACAGGTATGGTCAGTCAAATCGTGCGAAGGCTCGCTAAAGAAACGCGGGCACTGCTTAGCGGTTATAGGCACAAACGCCCGCGCATTGATCGCGCCCGCTTCCATTAGCGGCAAGCTGGCCATTCGGCGAACTCCACCCGACCAGATGGTGACTCGGCCGCCGCCGCGCGCCGTTGTACGTGTAGCTGAGCGAGGCCGCGAGTGCACCCATTCCCTTGCCCACGACCTCGAGCCCTTCCTACAAGATCTACAGAACGACGTTGAGCGACTTTCCCGCGCCTTCGCTACGCTCGGCCGCGAGGCCAACGCGCTGGCCCACTCCGAACGAGGCCTGCGTAACACACTTGAAAACAGAAGAACGAACGCTGACGATTCCGAGGATAATACGCATATTATCCAACCCCAGCCCGTAACTAACGATCAAATGAATAATAATGTGGTCAACGCGGACGGCGCGCAACTCTCGCGGAGCGCGCGCCGGCGTATGCGGGCGCGACTGCGGGAGGTTTTAAACGCTTCACAAGCCCCTTCTAATACGAATTCTAACTTAATTGAACCCACCATTAGACCACCTGCCTTGCAGAACATTATAAGCAACCCCGTACGCCATACAGTGGACCTTGCGATCGTCGAGCCCGTCGCTGTTCCTGCACCGACCCCGTTTCAACCAATAAGCGGTTCTTCTAATACTTATTCTCAAAACGAAACACGCACCAGCAAAAAGAAGCGTCGCCACCGCAGATAAAAGTATTCAAAACTGTCAATTTATTTTATTAGCTTAATTGCATCGTTATATTAATTGCTTAGTTATATTAGTTGTTAAATAATTGAGGGGAATGTGGTATCTGCTAATTGTGGATGTTATTGACTGTGGTAATTTTAGTTACCTACTTCTTAAGTGTTTCCTATAATACAAATGTAATCTTCTTTTGTCCGACCGATATTTGCGGTGGCGAGCCTTAGGAGCCTTTATTCAGCAGCGGAAAGGCTTACGGTGTGGTAGGCTATTCGCTATTTTGACTTCACATTTTAAGTTACGTCAGGGACAATTATGTTTATTCATATGATAAAATACAGATGTATAATGGGTTTATTATAATTTAGGTAATAAGTGCATTTTGATTTTTTTTCATAATGTTTTGACATAGGTACAATGTAATCTTTTCACACAAATAAAATTCGGCTTAAGGCTCATTTACACAAGGAGAGTTTCTCGAACGCGTGCAAGAGACAAGATCGGTCAAAAGCTAGTATAATCAACTGTTATCATCATGCGATCACTGTTATCATCAAGTTTTTATCACCATGTTAACAGTTGCAGGCGAGTATCGTAAAATCGAACAATATTCTCACCCGAACCGTTCGAGAAACTGCTTGTGTAAATGAGCATTAAATAATTTAATTAACACTGATTTCTATCGTGATTATAGTGACACTATTGTATTTTTTTGCTACGTGATTATGACTACTTATAATAATAAGTAATAATAAAATATAGAACAATAATTACAATAAAACTTGTTTTATTGTGCAATAATAAATATGCTCAACATAATTTAAATTTTAACTAAGTATGTAACAGTTCATCTATAAAAGTGCCATTTAATAGTAATCCATGGTCAATAGTAAAGCTAGACTTCCGAGGTATGCCGCTTGCCTCATGCTTCGATTGAGGATGTACTTTGCCACTGGGATTGTACGGGACCCATCAATATGGGAATAGCTAGATAACATCATACATTCAACTAGCAATGGGTAACTCCGGAGTTAATGAATTAAAAGAGTTGAAACCGCGAGCGGAGTAGAAACCCTTAGTTACTCCACCGAACTGTTACTAACTCCGAGTAGTTATTTAACTCCGAGGACTTACTTATTCTTTCGACGTTTCGTTTTTGGTTGGACTGCCGTTCGCTCGCCGTTTGACCGCGTATCGACTAGTGCTGGGTAACTCTGGAATTAATGAATGAAAAGATAACCTTTTTATTAGGATAGGTGTATTAAAAGAGTTAAATCCCTTAATTGTTCCATTTACTCCGATCGTCCGAGATTACTCCTCGATGGCGCGACGTTTTTTTTTTAGGATAGGTGTATCAAAAGTGAAATCCCTTAATTGTTCCATTTACTCCGATCGTCCGAGATTACTCCTCGATGGCGCGACGTTTTTTTAGGATAAGTGTATCAAGAGTGAAATTTTTTAATTGTTCCATAGACCTTCTTTTTTCCTTGTGCTTGATTACCCAGTACTAGCATCGATAGTGATTACATAAAAGAGTTAAGGAGTTACTAAGAGGAGTTGGATCCGCAGGCGGAGTAGGATTAGGTGAGTTAAACTACTCCGAAAAGTCTTGATTACCCACCACTACATTCAACCGTGAACTAAATGTTCATATAGAAATCAACATGGGTTCCTTACATAGTTTCACCGCAAAATTAAAACATCACTATTATTACATAAATCTGTTGTCAATAGTTTATCTATCTATATATATATATAAAAATAGATGTTGGTATATCTGATGTTAATAGACTTCGATACCGTTTGACTGATCACCATGAAAGTTGGCACATATACCGAGGTCTGTTCAAAAAAAAAGGTGACTTTATTTTTGTCGAAGAATATTTATTTTTCATCAATATCTATTGTGCCCCTTCAAAGTAATCCCCCTCAGATATAATACACTTGTGCCAGCGCTTTTTCCAATCCTCGAAACACTTCTGATATACGCTTTTTCCCATCCTCAAAGCACTTCTGATATGCGCTTTTTGGTATGGCCTTGAGCTCTTCCACCGATGCGGTCTTTATCTCCTCAATCGTGGCAAAACGTCGTCCTTTCATGGGTCTTTTCAGTTTTGGGAACAGGAAAACGTCGCAGGAGGCCATGTCCGGTGAATACTATGGCTAAGGCATGATTACAGTGTTGTTTTTGGCCAAAAAATCTAGAACAAGCAACGATGTGTGAGCAGTTGCATTATCATGATGCAAAAGCCATGAATCGTTTCGCCACAAATCATGCCTAAAAACTGCATGGTATGAGCCAACAACTGCCGACATCCTCAGCAACTTCTCTAATAGTAATTCGACGATTCTCCGTAACAATTTTATTCACTGCTTCAATGTTTTCATCGGTGTTGACGTGTTGGGGCGTTCAGGGCGGGCATCGTTATTAACATCGTATCGGCCTTCTGTGAAGAGCTTGTACCACTTATAAACACTTTTTTTGCTCAATGTAGACTCGCCAAATGCCACAGTCAACATTTCAAGTGCATTGGAGCAATTAATTTTATTTTTCACACAAAATTTAATACAGATCCTTTGATCCATTTTTTTCGATAGCAAAAAATCGCCAAGCACAAAAACACGTCCAACCTAGTCAAGTTACGGGAGCAAGAAAAATGCTTTTTAAAAACTAAAAATTAATATATTAAAACTAATGAGATTGAAGACAAGTGACAGAGCTTGATGCCAGTATTCAACTACTTATTTAAAAATTAAATCTAACTTACAAAGTAATCTCTTATGGCTACATCCTAAATCCTAACTAAGCGCTAGGTTCCTAGAACTATGGGTTCGGCCGACCACCCGGTTCTGCTGACCTAGCGATCAACAGGAAGGACTTGGATGACGTAACTCCTCCCCCCTCAAGTGCGAACTCATCGGTTTGAATGTCTTCCTTTCGAATCCGATGAATTCGCCAAAGTTTTTTAAACATTATAAGTACTAAAATTATAAAAAAGACAAATGTAAAGGATTATTGTAGCTAAACTAACACTGTGTATTTGCACAATTTTGGAATCTGCATTCCCACTTTCACTGTATTTTAACACATGATGTAGACGTTTTATGTCGTCCAAGTTGACTCCTTTCAAGTCCAGCGATTCCTTAAGGGTAGCGTTACTGAACTGCAGTGTAGATAGGTGAATTAGAGGTACAGGGGTGTAGTGGCTATTTTCGGAGATCATCCGTTGACCATGAATATGAAGGTCATTGACATTTGCGTGGCAAGTGTCGTCTATGGTGAGTATGTATGTGCCAGAAATTGCTCGACGAGTTATCTCAGTGGTACAATTTTGAGATATTACTGTTGGGCGTCTGCAATGCAGAATCCAGCTGTTGGGGACAATTCGCTGCAACTTTAGGTCTTCTACCTCTACTAGATGTCGAGTACATTGTGAGGGATTATGGTACTGCATCAGTTGCTCGATATATTTTTCTTCAGAGTAGACCGCTAGGTCGTCAAGCACACACAGATACTGGTCCGAAGCGATGCTCTTACAGGGTCGAATGATCGGTTGGTATTTCACTCCATTCACTAAAAGGAAAGGATATTCCGGAACCACTATATAGGTTTGGTTATGGAGGATGCTGAACATAGGAAGGGGATACAGTTTATAATAACTAATGGTAATATTATCGGTAAGGGGTACCTCAATTAGAAACGTAATCTGGTTTAACTTTAAATAGGCTTTTACAGTTATAGTCTCTTCTAGATTTATAAGATTTTGTTCTGTAACAGGATACATAAGGTTGTCGTACTTATCTATGGTTTGTAATATATGCAGAAACTCGGTCGAATTAATAATAGATTTATGTAATACTGAGAGTTTGGCAAAAGCCAATGCTGTTTCAATTTCACTTAGTTTAAGATATATAGTACGAAAGTTAATAACAAATTGATTAAACAAATTTAAAACGTTTATAGAAAACAACTATTTTCCCTATTCTCTAAGTCGATAGTCAAACCTTATCTTTGTTTTCTAGCAAATTTTCTGATATGTGTTTATATAAGAATTTAGTTCTTTTACAGTGATCTTTTAATAACTGTTGTATATACTCTTTTTCAAAATTGATATTAAAAGGCTCGTTCGTGTCCGTGTGTCCGAAAACTACTTCAAACGGCGTAAGACTTGTTGCAGAGTGTATGGTATGATTATATGCTATAATAGAGTAAGTCATTACGGAGGCGGCGTCCGTACATTTTTGTTCGTATCTGGCCAGCCTGTATATTTCCGTAATGGTGGAATGAAAACGCTCAACGATCCCCATTGAGCTGGGATTATTTGGTGTTCCTATATGAAGATCTACCTTATACATATTTAACAATTCCCTCATGAGGTCGTTATTAAACTCCGAACCGGGGTCACAACTAATTCTTTTTGGTACACCATAAAATGAAAAATATTTAATCAGGGCGCGAACGACTTCAGGAGTCGAACGGTTACTAACTTCGAAGGCCTGCCCTAGTTTGCTGAAGGCATCAACTAGGGTAAGGTAATACCTGCTTTCGATGGAGAAGAGGTCTATAAATATTTCCTGGAAAGGTACTGACTGAGTTTGGGTGAGCTGTAATCTGGGTTTAATTGGGTTTCTGTCGTATTTCATTTGTTTGCAAGCATCGCAAGAGTTCAGTTGGGCGGAAATTGTCTCCTGCATGTTAGGCCAGTAGTAATTTCGGCGAATTCTAGTCATGGTTTCCTTTATCCCTCGGTGGCAGGTCTTTCCCTCGTGTAAGTTTTTAATTATGGCTTTCTGTTCATTTTCGTCTTCTATGAAGACTACTCGTTCGGTGCACTCACAAAAAGTAACCTAACCTTCCTTGAACAACCTAATGATTACGTTACTGAAATCTTTTCTGTTTTTTTTTTTTTTTTTTTTTTTTTTTTTTTTTTTTTTTTTTTTTTTTTTTTTTTGTTAGACAATCAGGAAAAATCCTGCATGGGACACCTGGTACCATCTAGTCTGGCTGGGCCAGCCTAGGTGGTACCAGGTAGTGTCGGACTCCTACCGACTAAAAAACCTGATTGCCTCAACATCGTGTATGTATAGTTCTTGTGGCCCTAGTGGCCTTTCAAGAGTCACCGGTCGCGTTGATGTAGGGCGAGCGCAGAAGGCGCTCAGCCAGGGGAAAAGTGTGGGTTGCAACAGCCTAAGGGCTCCCCCGCCGGTAAACCGGCAGAAGGAACGGACCTCGGCTTAGGGCGTTGCATTGGGGGGATACCGCGGGATCGCGTGTCGGCGAGAAGCGCCCAGGCATGTGTCGATGCCTAGTGAAAGTGTTGGCTGAGGGCCGGTGTGTGTTAACGGTGTAACGAGGGGGTCGTCCACGTCTCGGCCGGCGGGGACGGTGTCTGTGTACTGTGGTTAATCTTTTCTGTGTTGTTCATCCTCGAAGTAGATGAAATATTTAGTTTTATCTTTTATATATTCTTTTAGAAACTTAGTGATTAATTGTTCATTATTTATTGGTAGAAATACTTCGGTGATTTTCTGAGTTTTGTTGGAAATATCCGTAACCTGCAGGTTGTCTCTTAGCCACGTGAAAACCAATATCTGTCTGGGTTTTGTGTCTATAGCCTCGTGCAGTATGAGTATACCCGTTGTTTCCATATCCCTGGCTGAATGGGCAGTTGCGGTACTACTACTGACTAATCGTATGGGATTGTTGACCATTATCAGAATCGTCAGATATAGTAATAGTTTGCGATTTGTCGGAAATAGTGATGGTTTTAGAATCATCTGTCTGTCGTCGTTGAGCTATTCGACTCAGTTCGTTTGTTGCATCTTCCAGGTATTCTTGGAGTCTTTGTTCCTTGTCGTCGACGTTTACTTTCATAGAGTTGTTGTCATCCTCTTTACCCAACGCATTGACTTTTATGCGGGATAAAGCGTCCGCGTTAAGGTTTTGTTTTCCATTTTTATGGACAATGTCAAAATCGTATTCTTGTAATCGTAACCGCCAGCGAGTCAGTTTACTATTGGGCTCTTTGAGTTGGTAAAGCAATTTTAATGGTTTATGGTCGGTAAATATAGTGAATTTATGTCCATAGAGGTACGGCCTGAAGTGCTTAACTGCCCAAATGATGGCTAACAGTTCGCGCTCAATAGTACTGTACCGTCTCTCAGTGTCCGTCAGTGTCTTACTCGCGTAAGCGATTGGTCTGTCGCTTCCGATAGAGCCTTGAGAGAGTACAGCTCCAACGGCTATTTCCGAAGCGTCTGTTGTCAATATAAAAAGTTTTGACATGTCCGGATATTGAAGAATGGGTGCGTTAATTAAAAGTTCTTTACATTTATGAAATGCGTCAATGAAATTTTTGTCTAGTACAACTCGTCGCCCTTTCTTCAAACAAGCTGTCATAGGTTGAGTGATTTTGGAAAAGTCCTTTATGAATCGTCTATAATAACCAATGAAACCCAAAAACTGTTTAATTTCAGTCTGTGTAGTGGGCAATGGATAGTCAATTACTGTTTGGATTTTGTCATTGTTTGGTTTCAGTCCTGAGTCAGTAATAGTATGTCCCAAGTACAGTACTTCCTTACGGAGGAATTCGGATTTATCTAACTGTACTTTAAGATTTGTTTGTCTAAGTCTCTCAAAAACTGCGCGCAATTTTTCTAAATGTTCCTGTAAACTAGAGGAGTAGACCAGGATATCGTCTAGGTATACAAGACAATGGATGCCTTGTAGTCCGCGGAGCACGTTGTCCATTGCGCGTTGGAATGTAGCGGGGGCAGTTTTTAACCCGAACGGCATACGAAGAAATTCGAATTGGCCGTTTTCCGTGCTAAATGCAGTTTTTGGTCGATCTTTGTTTTCTATTTCTATCTGGTGGTCGCAAGCTCGCAAGGTCAAGAGTCGAAAAGTATGTACTTTTTCCCAGTTTGTCAAAGAGGTCTGTTATGTTGGGCAAGGGGTACTTGTCGTCTGTTGTGATTTCGTTCAGTCGTCGGTAATCCATGACCATTCTATATTTTGTCTCCCCAGAGGCATCACTTTTCTTAGGTACAAGGTGCACTCCAAGGCGAATGTGATTCTCGAATCACATTATCCTTGAGCAGTTTTTCAACCTGGTTTTTAATTTCAGCATTTTGTACAGGTGCTTGCCGATAGGGCTTGACATAAATTGGGTCGTTATTTGTCGTACGTATTTGATGTTTTACTTGATTTGTAAATGTCAGAGGCAGTTCGTCGCAGTAAAATATGTCCTTGTATTCAGAGCAAAGTTTGTAAATTGCGTCCCGTTTCTCGTAATTCGTGTGATCGAGTCTTAATTTTGAGAGGTTGTCTGATAACATTCTGTCTATCTCAATGTCAGTTTGGTTTGTGGTGTAATTTAGTCGGCATGAACTTTTTTCAAAGTTGGTAACATCACAGGGATTAATTACTGGCAATGTCATCTCGTCGTCTAAAAGGTTCTGTATGATAGTTGTTGCAAACCCATTATTACACATAGCGGCTGGCATTCGTACCCCTTCGCAAAATTGTTTGAAGTTCAATACAGCATCACCATTGTATAAATTTGTCGGTAACTTCACACGTTGTTCGGATCGCGGGGCTAATTTTATTATATGGTGAGGGTCGTATTCTATAGGGATGAGTGTCGTTTTTGTCTTAATCGTCTTGTTTTTAAGACTTATGTCTGCTTCCAATTGCATTAATAAATCTAATCCAATAAGTCCGTCATACCTATTGTCCACGTCATATATGTAAAATTTGTGGTAGTCGTTTGTTTGGAAAGTAGGGAAGAGGGGAATAATAACAACTTCGTTGTGGACGCTAGTCGCATGCGTGCTAATAACCTGGAAAGGCTCGTAATGTTTCGTCGAGGCAAAATATACGTCGGCCTTTCTTGGGCTAATAAACGATCTTGTGCTTCCAGTGTCCAACATGAATTTAGCATCTATTTCCGGTATATAAATGTAAGGTAGTTTAAGGATGCGGTCTACATTTAGTTCTATCACTTCTCTGGTTTGGTGGAGGTGTCTATCATAAAATCCTGTTTGTCAGTGTCCTCTGTTACGTCAGTGTTAACGTCAGTCAAGTCAGGGTAGTCCGTTATCGCTTGGTCGTCGTAATATTCCTGTTCGTAATGGTTCATGTCGTTTATTTGGGTCATGTAGTAATTGTAATCGTCGTATGTGTCGTCATTGTCTGTATACAGTTCATTTAATGGAAACCCTTGTTGCGGTCTCGATGGTGGGGCCGCCGTTCTCATTGATACGTCATTAGTTTGCAATGGTTTCGCATTATTTCCAAATTGTGAAGGTCGATATCCAAACTGCGCTGGGTGATAGCCAAAGGGCTGAGGAGGGCGATAGCCAAATTGTTGCGGGGGACGATAGCCAAATTGCTGCGGAGGACGATAGCCAAATTGTTGCGGAGGACGGTAGCCAAATTGTTGAGGCGCGTTTCCAAATTGCTGAGAAGGGCGATATCCAAATTGCAAGGGGCGACTGGGTGCCTGTGGCATCAGGGCAGTCTGTTGTGGGATCCCAAATTTAAACTGTGGACTGTGTTGTGGTCCCGGAGGACGGAAACCTGTGGGCTGCATCGAGCTTAATGGTTTAGCCGCAGAAAAATATTGCGTTGGACCGTTTGCATTGAACTTCCACGGTAAAGTCGGCTGTGAAGGAGTAGCTGGTTTAGTATTCAGCATTTTGCTCCTTAAATTGTATTGCTCCTGGAAGTTAACTTCCTCTAAGACGTGTGTAAGCGCGTCTTCGAGAGTGGTTGGATTTTTGAGTCTAACCATGTTTTCCGGGAGGTTATATAGGAAAATATTTAAGGCGGTATTATTGTAAATAATATGTTTAGCGTCTCTTAAGTTAATATCCGTCAATTGGTTCACTTTGGCTAATAGAATAGACCTTACGCTTTGGATCCGATTACAAAAATCGGCGAAGGTCTCATTGTGTTTTATTTTTAACGTTTCTAGTTCTATTGCTACGCATTCCTCACTACGTGCGTCACCGAAGTGTTGGATTAATAATTGTCTTAATTCGTCCCAAGTTTCAATATCGATTCTTTCGCTTATCAAGGCAGCCGCATCGCCAACTAATTTGCTAGTGAAACATTGCATTAAATATGCGTTGCGCTCCTGACTGCCTTGGTACTTTAAGATTACATACTCGCATTTTCTCAAAAATAGACTTAGCAATCGCGTTTCCCCTGAATATTGAGGGATTAATTTCAAAGTTTCAGCAGAGATATTTACTTCTTTACTTGATTGCAGAGCCATTTTTTTGTAAATGCGATAAAACACAAAATAAAAAGATAAAAAAAAAAAAAAACAATTAAAATTAAACACAATTACAATACAATACAATTTGTATAATAATCGAACACTAATTAAATTTAAATTAAGTTAAATTAAGTAGATATAATTGTGAGACTGAGTTCGAAGCCTTGTTCACTTATTATATTACTAGTTACTTAATATTTCGTTTAATTCTTTAATTTAATTTAAATCACTATTTTAATCAATTTTAAATCTTTCATTATTATAACTTTTAAATCTTTTATTACTTAAACCAGATAACGTTATTACAAAAGAGGTTTATTTCACAATAACAAATGGATGGGATTTCAAAGGAAAGTGAAGAGTTTTACTCACCAACCGATCATCTCCATCACAGTTTTCACAACCCGTTATGACTTATTTGTTTGGTTCGTCTGATCACTCGAGCCACGCCGCGATAACGCGTTTTCCAGCCAAAGTTAGATGGCGAATTTACGAAAAACGCGGAAGACGGCACAAGCCTTATGTACGAGCGATCCTACCGGCTGCGCCAGTCAAGTTTCGGGAGCAAGAAAAATGCTTTTTAAAAACTAAAAATTAATATATTAAAACTAATGAGATTGAAGACAAGTGACAGAGCTTGATGCCAGTATTCAACTACTTATTTAATAAAATCTAACTTACAAAGTAATCTCTTATGGCTACATCCTAAATGCTAACTAAGCGCTAGGTTCCTAGAACTATGGGTTCGGCCGACCACCCGGTTCTGCTGACCTAGCTATCAACAGGAAGGGCTGGGGTGACGTAACTACCTTTAGATCTGTCAAAAACAAACTAAACATGCAAAGTGGCCGATAATGTCAACATATGTTGGGGACATGTGTACCAACATAATAAAAAATCGAAAATCGAATGTACGTAGCCCGCGAAATTTGAAGTCACCTTTTTTTTCAACAGACCTCGTATGTATTTTTTCATGGAGGTGTTTATGCTATCGACTTTGTTGTAACTCGCCATTAGATGGCGCTGCAGCATATCAACTTCTGTACCATTTAACCGATCGCCATGAAAATTGGTATACATAGGTATTTGAGCACTTTTCGAGTTTATTTATTTAGTTTATTTCGAGAATATTTTCGAGCTTTCGGCTTTGTTATAACTCGCCACTAGATGGCGCTGCAGCACATTAACTTCTATGGCACGACAACGTCTGCAGGGTTTTGCTAGTTAATATGTATATAAAAAGACGTTACCAGTATTCTCGTGGCATTAATCTGCTATCTTATTACATGTCACAAATAAACTATTATAATACAAATTAATTATTGTTCATTAACACAAACTGAAGTATTTATTTAGTGTTGTTTGTGTTATGGAAATGACATTATTTATATATTCATTATAGATTTTCTTCCGATCCGATTGTTGCTGGTCGTTGGATAGAAAAGCTAAGGCTTAGTCGCAAGGAAGAGTGTTGGAAATCAACTAAAATATGTTCTATACATTTTACTGATAGTAACAAATATATACCCAGAGCGACTTGTGTAGATTACGCCACAGCGCTGTGCCTCTAAAGGTATATAAATTAATACAGTAGTAAATTCTGGTAGTATATGCCGTATAAGTACATATTCATTATTTGTAATCGTTCCAGGAACTACACATTGCTTGCGCAAGGCAGGACATGAATAATCACAATAAATGTATAATGAATTGCCTTATGCTCCTGAACATTAGGTAAACCCCTAACAATAAGCATTCTAAATCGTGCAATACCTGTCTGTTTGCAAAGATTTTGGAAAGTAGACATGTATGAGAGACTTGTAGATCTTAATTAGTAGTGTAGTCAGCTGAAAAATGGTTTTTAAATCTTCATGAAATTTATCACAAAAACATAATATAGGTATCTTAAAATAATAACAAGTTGTAATTGTTAGTTTTTAATCAAATACATTAAAAAGATTGACAATTGATTAATCGTTAATTTTGAAAACTCGCGATTAACAATTAATTAATCAATTGCAAATAATTATTTTTTAATTGCAATAGGCGTGATGAACAATTAATTAATTGTTAATTGTCCAACAATTTCATTTTGCCCAACACTGGCCCAGTTAAATTAAAGAAGTATAGATATATTTTGCAATGAATAAATAAAATAAATAAATAAACAAAATAAAAATACTGTAAGTAACATTTGTTTCTATCTATACTAACTATCTGGAATGAACGAACAATAAACATATTAACATTTCTAATACCAAAAACGGAGTACCTACCTTAAACAAGTGCGTCACATAATATCAAAGGGTGCAATATCCATTCGTGATCGAAACAGAACTATTCATGCCATTTCTTTAATCTGTGGATGTAGTTTAGATGGTCAAAAGTATTACTACCAGACGCAACTATATAAATCTCGATTTTAAATTCGTAACCTACCCAGCATTATCCTATAGGTACCGTTCAAATAAAAAATAGCAACATTCTCGATGACCAATCAGAACACAGTATTTAGTATGGCAACAAAACGGTCAGGAAGTACCAGCCAGTTTATATTTTTATACGTTTTTATTAAGTTTTTGTGTTATTTTAATTCTAATTTTACAAAAAACTTAATATATGAAGTGTCGGGTATCATCTTGTACATCAAATAAAACGCGAAAACGTCCTGCTCAGCCAGTATAATGGAAAAGAAATATGGTACCACAGTATGGTATGGTATAGTACCACATGATACAACAGAATGTGGTACCACAAACGTAAGTAAAGTTTCCAGAATAGGATTTGATACTTGAATTTTTTAAACATATTTTTTCATGTATATACAGTGTAAACTCTATATAGCGACACTGAAGGGACTGCGCATTTTATGGCGTTATTGAGAGTTGTCGTTAAATGAAGAGAAGAAAAATCAATATTATTTTACTATTATAATATTATGTATTTACTAATAAAGTATATATAACATTTACAAACAACAAACATTAATAGGGATACAAATAACAATGCTTGCGTATAGTCTGTTATCTTCGTCTGTCGTTTTTTGTGCGAGTGCGAGTTTTTTTGCGTTTTTAGAGCGACTGAATCCAAAGCGTCTTCCAACATCACTTATCTTTTCTCCCGCCTCTATTGCGCGTATTAATAAAACCTTTTCGTTAACACACAAAGATTTTCTCTTACTCGCCATGTTCACAGTTTGAAAGTTTGTGAGCAACTAAGAATATGGTAATGTACAGATAATGCATAACAACCTAACGATAGTCTAGTAGCCGAGGTAAACACGTGCAAGGTAATCACAACAAACAAAAGAACGGATTTCTTAGAATCTTCGATACGTATGATGCCGACAGTCGAGGTAAATACGGGCTAGACAATAAAGCAACAAAAAAACAAACAAATGAACGTATACAGCTGCAGTTCTTATTTTGGCAACTTAGAAAGTACTGTTTATTGTTTAATAATGACGTATTGTTGTCGTTATTTAGAGTGAGTGTGATGCTACATAGAGTGTATCATTGTATGGAAAACAAGGTAAACCAACCATAGTCAAGTTATTTCGACGTTTTAGGGAGTTTGTCGTTAAATCGAGTGGCGTTAAATGGAGTTTACACTGTATTTAATTTGGTGTGTTTACGTTATGTCCTGTTTTTACAAGTTTTTATTCAACTGACAATGTTTCTAAGAAAGTATGTAATAAAGTCTTTCCGGTTCAAAATTTATACTGGAATTATTTACGGGAGAAAGATAATTTCTACTTTTTAGTACACTTTTATTAAATAAAAGCTTGGAATGGATTTTTTACAGTATTTTTTTAAATTATTAAGTACCTACGTTTTTTCCTTAAATTTTCCTTTTTTTATATACCTACTAGGTTGATCCATATATTTTTGGAAAAGTATGATTCTGAAACGTATATCTAAATTGTATTTATTTTTCAACGTAATCACCTTCTAATCTAATACACCTTGAATAACGTTTTGAAAGTTGCTCAATTCCCTTGGAAAAAAAAGCTTGATCCTGGGTATCGAAAAAAGACTTCACAGCGCACATGACCTCTTCTTCTCCTTGAAATTTTATACCACGCAAGTGTTTTTTTCAAATTGGTAAAAAGGTGAAAATCACTAGGAGCTAGGTCCGGAGAATATAGCGGAAGCTGCATCAACTGAAACCCAGCCGTTCGGATGGCAGCGCCTGCAACATCAGACCGATGCGCAGGTGCATTGTCATGATGAAAAAGCACTCCGACACGCGTTTATTTTTTATTTCCTCGCCTAGTTTTTTGATCGATGTTGCGTAATACTCTCCAGTTATTGTCTGTCCTTTAGTTAAATAATCGATCATAATGATACCTTCCGCATCCCAGAAGACCGAGGCCATTATCTTGCCAGCGGACGCAGAGACCTTGAATCTCTTGGCTGGCGAGGAGGACCATCTTTTCCACACTTTACTTTGGTTCTTCGTCTCCGGGTCAAAATGGTGAACCCACGTTTCAACAACGGTCACAAAACGTAGTCGAAAAGGTTCTGGGTCTCGGTCAATAATTGCGAAATGCTTTGAAATGTGCACTCTTGCTTTCTTTTGTGCGTCTGTTAATACTACTCGAGGAACCCAACGTGCGACCACCTTTTTGAATTTTAAGGTATGAGTTAAAATGAACTGAATTGTCCTGAACGAAAGCTTCATAATCTTAGCTAAATGACGAATAGTCACACGTCGATCTATCTTAAAAAAAAAATTCAATTTTTTTAACGTTGTCTTCGGTTGCAACGGTTGATGGGCGTCCAGAGAGAGTCTCGTCATTACAGACGGTTCTGCCGCGTTTAAATTCCGCACACCAATATGCTACTGTAGAACAAGACAGAGCATTCTCTCCCAAAGTAGACTGCAGTTATTCAAAAACACATTTCGTAGAAAAAAAAATCAGGCAGAAATATTCAATAACCGCACGAACTTCGATTTTCTCCATTTTGCACACTAATAACATTCCCGCCAAATGTAAACAACGAAAAAAATATTGGTGACAGTTTTTTGGCAGTGGCTACTACTGTGGTCAAAGATTGAGATATTACCAATTACTAGTTACCAATTAGTTACCAACTCCCATCACCATCCATGTCAGTTGGCTACCGTAGGCAAATCTTTGTTACAAAGAGCACACGGCATCTGTGACACTGACCACCTCGAGGAAGAGCTTCTGCATGTGAAACAAATACTGCGAAGCAACAATCACAAACTCCCACGAATGCGTCACAGAAGCCGCCCCAAGCCTCCTACAGTTGAGCGACAACCTGCCATCTTACCATACATCAAGGGCATCACTGACAAAATTGGCAATATCTTAAGACGAGCTTCAATTAAAACTTACTTCAAGCCGTACAAGAAGATTAGCCAATTTTTAAGACCGGTCAAGAGCAATATCCCCCTACAAGATGCAGGTGTTTACAAGCTTGATTGTGAATGCGGGTTATCATACATTGGGCAAACAAAGAGGAGCATCGGTATCCGGATAAAAGAACACAGCTGACATGAAGAACAGACGCTCGACCAAGTCTGCAATTTGTGAACATGCTCTGGACAAACCCAACCATTACATTCGATTTGATAATCCACAAATCCTCGCTAGAGAGACCCGATTCATGCCAAGAATGTTACGCGAGGCTATTGATATCAAGAAACACCCAAATTACAATAGAGAAGATGGTTGGCAAGTACCACCGGCTTGGGATCCAGTCATTAAATTAATTAAACCCCAAGGCCAACGCAATACTGCAAGACCTCTGGACACCGTGAGTGAATACTGCGTGCATAGGGAATGTTATGATTAAAAAAATCCAGACGGTAGTTCAAAAAAAATTTCAGACGGTAGTCCAAATAATTTCTTCATAACTCAAGTGACAAATAAAATCAATTAGTCACCCCGTAACCACGTCCACTGCAAAGTGTTCGAAACGTCGGGATATAAATAATGTCAAATATACGCGATTTAAACCGTTCAAAGTTGTTTAATTGCTATGTATAGTAATCGCGAAAACCTAAGAAAATATTAAGAATTTGTGTATATATATTTGTGTGTAGTATGTGTTTTAAGAATAAAGGTAACAACGGAAATTAAATATAACTCCGAAGGAAGACGCGAGTTGTAGAACTTCGATTGTAAGCGTCAATATTATTGTTGTTATCCTTATCATGTGCTATCTCGCTCCCATGTATGTATTAAATAAAGACAGCCTGAGGCGCCCCCAGTCGGTCGATACACGAATCCTCTCGCTACCGTAGAAGCTAGTTGACACTTAGATCCGAAATATAAGTAGATCCGGTTTGAGCTCTCACTACTAATAAAACCGCGCTCTCAAGAATACTGTCTCAACGCCTGCTTCTACACATCTTGATCGGCACCTCAGAGGCATCCGACTGTATGTTCGTGTACCGACAGTACGGGCAAGCTCTTCGGGCGTAGTTTTAACTGCGACCCGACTCGAGTATTATTTCACCACCTGTTAAGTCACCAATAAGAATTGATTTGCTTACACCTCCATAGAGGGCGTTGTGCACTCGGTCTAGTTCACGGTGTTAACATGCTCCGCCAAAACATGACCTGCGGTGAATGTTTAAAATTAAAAGTGGAGTGCTACGTGTGCCGACGATAATACACGGCTGTCGTTAACTGCTCGGACTGCAAAAAAAAAAAAAAAAAGAGAACTCTGCTAGCTTCCTCGAGGAAATCAGTACGGAGTTCACCCACAGTCATTGGCTGCGGCGGGGACAATCTTACCTCTAGTTCCCAGGGGAGAGAGGTAGCCCTCGCCGTGTACTAAGCCCCGGCTTCCCACCAGCGGGATCCCCCGGATGCAAGGTATGCGGTGACTGGCGTTCGCCTCTCCCCTTTTGGTCGCAGTATAAGTATAAGTCATGAGCTCGAGCGAAAGCTCGCGCTCCTCGAGCCCTTTTAAGGGCTCAGTCACCAACCCTTCTGAGGGCATCCCGCGCGTGTCAGCGCGCTCTTCGCGCAGACCGCTCTTGCGCGACTCGCCTCATCGCCCCGCCCGCGACTCGCCTCCGCGGATCGACCGCGACTCGCCTCTGCGGCTCAACCGCGACTCGCCTCCGCGGCTCGATCGCGATCCGCCCACGCGCCCCGCGCGCGAATTTGTCCCGCGACCTGCACGCGATCTATCTCCGTGCCCCGCACGCGAACATACACCGTGCACCGCGCGCGAATCGGCCCCGCGGCCCGCTCGCGACCGTACTCCGTGCCCAGCGAATGACCAGCGCCCCGCGCGCGTACCGACTCCGCGAGCGTTATCACTAACACGCTCGCCCACGCGCTCGCACGGGCAACCGACTGCCACCTGGAAGCTTCAGCCGCTGGAGATTCCTCCGCACAAAGCTCATCTATCCCCCAGGTCATCCCACGAACATGACCTGAAGATAACAGCGCGGCTCTATGAGCGTGGCCTTCTCTCGCCACAACTGCTGTCCGCCATGGCCATCCATCTCAAAAATAGAGAGGGAATCAATGGTGAAACGAGCAGCCCGTCGCCATCGTAGCCCGGACGACGACGACGACGACCAGACAGACGACAGGGGCAAGAGGCACTGCCTCGACGCCGACCGCTCACAACTTCAAACCCCTCCTCTGCCGCAGAGGGACCCGCGGATTGGAAACCGCCAAGCGCAACAAAAGCCGCTTCCGTTGCCAACAGTCACGCCGCAGCAGTCGTTTGCTGACGCAACACGAGCCCAGGCATCCAACCTAAGGATGCAGACACAGAAGCCGATGCCACCACCTCCCAAGCCATCAGTGAACCCGCTCGTCGCGACGACTGCGGTTACGACGGCCCCCGACCCACTGGTCGATGCAACGCCACCGACTTCCGGCTCAACGGCTGCCACAGCGCCGCCAAAAAGTCCTAAACCGCGCTACCCACCTTTGATCGTGGAGCACCTACCAAACTGGGTGCACCACTTCAAGCAGCTGCGCGAAAGGCTGGGACACGCACCTACCGCGCGCCCCTACGGAAAGGGCGTGAGGTTCACCCCGAAGGATGAGAGCGAATATCGCACCGTCCAGAGGTACCTCTCTGAACTGGAAAAGGAGACCAACCTGTCGTGGTTCTCCTACTCGTTCCCTGCCGAGAAGAGCGTCAAGGTGGCCATCAGAGGCCTCCCTGCGGAAACGGATCCGCAGGAAATCGAACAGGTGCCAGAAATTCAGGCACTCCTCCCACTGCTGCCACCGCACCCAAGCGTGCGTAAGATGTGGAGAGGAACACGTCGCCAGGGACTGCCCCAGACCCAGAGAAGACTCTCCCACCTGTGCCAATTGCGGGGCTGGCCACAATCCTGCATGCCCGATCTTCAAAAAGGAGGTCCGAAACAAGAAAGCGGGCACTCGGGCCTTCACGGTCGTAGCTGCACCACCGGATGCCAACGTTGAGGCGGCAGCCGAAGCCATAACGCTCATGGCTCCCTGCAATGATCCCGTCCCGAGGGGAACCGCCTCGGAGAAGAAACACGCCAAGAAGGGCGGCAAAGGGAAAGGGGCGAAGCAACCCGCCCTAGCCACTGCGCCAGCACCGGTCCCGGCTCTCAAATCCCGGCACAAATCCGTGGAAAGGACCAAGATAACCTTCCCCGCAACGGTCACCGCCCCGGCCGCATCCTCATCTAACACGCAGATGGAGATAAAGAACGCAAGACCCACACAGACGGAGGAAGCGAAGGAAGCTCGACAGGCCTCAAACCTATTGGCCGTCGAGATCCTCCAAGAAGTCTTTACAGCAATCCAGTCGGGCGCCGACCCCCTGCCAATCCTCCTGGCAGGGCTCATGAAATTAATTCAGCGGGATGGCTAGCACGCTTCCCCTAAGGATTCTTTATTGGAATGCCAATGGCCTTCGCGAGAAGGTCGCGCCCCTACGTGCCATCATCGCCGAGTACAACATCGACGTGGTACTTGTCTCGGAAACGCATCTCGCGGCCCGAGATAGGCCCCAGTTCCCCGGATTCCATATCTACCGCCAGGACGAAATGTCCGACCTTGGCCGAGCATACCGCGGCTTAGCGGTGCTCGTCAAGCGAAGAGTCGTCCACCAGCCGTGCCCCACCCTGCAACTCCAATCACTCTACGCTCTGGGCGTGGAGTTGTGCATTGCCGGCAACCCGCTGCGCCTTTATGCAGCATACAAGCCGCCGCAGCAACGAATCCACACGCCCGACATCCGTGGCGTACTGGATTCCACAATACCCACACTGATTGCTGGCGACCTCAACTCTAGGCACAGAGCGTGGAACTCGACCACCAGCTGCCCAAACGGTAGGCGACTCTTCGATGACGCCGAGGCACACGGATACTGTGTCACTGGCCCGGAGGTGCCGACGCACTACCCGTACAATACGTCACGTGGCGACGTGTTGGACGTTGTGGTACACCACGGCCTCACATGTCATCCTACACTAGAAGTGCTGTTGGATGACATGAAATCGGACCACTTGCCGGTCATTGCCGCCCTGGCGACACATCCGGCGAGAGCAGCGCCGCCTCCACCGCGCCGACAGATCCGATGGAAGACCTTCTCGGAGATGATGGTGCGTCAGACACCGAGCCGGCCTGTTGCCTCCTCGGGGGACGTGGAGACTCTAACCCGTGAGATCACCGCTGCCATTAACAACGCAACTGAGGCATCTTCCACGACGACCAGCGCTCGAGAGAGAATGCCAACTATCCCGCCCCACATTATCCGCAAGATCGCCGAAAAACGGCGAACCCGCAAACAATGGCAGCGAACGAGATGCCCACGAGTGAAGACGAGGCTTAACCGACTCACCGAGGAGGTAAAGGCCGATGTTTACGATGCGCACACTACGATACCTGCCTCGCGTTACGCGAAAGCAGCCCGAGGAATGTGCACTCGGGCCCAAAAATGTAGTAAACTTACTCAATAACCACCACAATGGTGGGTAAGCACAATAATAGGATATACAGGCCTCACTTACCCCAGGTGGTTTTGCCCACGCACAAATCTGGAAAGTGTTCCTACGCTAGTCCCTACTAGACGTGACCTATCTTAGTGTGATTGAATAAATAAATACATAAATTCCCAATAAATACTTGTGTAGTAATCCAAGTCTCGTCCTGTGGTGAGCCGGTGGCCGCTATCGTTCGGCAACTCACACTCGGCAGCAAATCACCTCGAGAAATCACTCCAAACCACAAGCACAATCACACCCAAACAATTCCAACCAAAACACTCGCGTGGCACAAGGATATCGCGAACAAGACCTATTAATAGGCGCGAATATCAATAATCAACTGTCCGAGACCGCGGTGTGAATTTAACTCAATTTAACTCTGCTCGCCGCCGAGCGCGTGTTACTACTCAAAAATATCAAATTCTCAAACCGCCTTCAATATGGCGGGGACAAAAAAAATTTTGCTTCAAATAATCAATGAATGCAAAGATGCTCGCGCCAATTCCAAACAATCCCCCGTCCCGAGCCGAAGTATTCGGGTCGCTAATCAATGGGTAAGCGGGATAATGTCGCGACGGCCCGCTTCAAAATAGAATCGCCCACCAAGACCTCGGCTAACCTGGGAACACCATCAGAGCCCGGAAAAAGGTTAACAATGCGCCCCCGGCGCCAACACAAGGGCGGTAGGTTAGCATCTTTAACCAACACGAGGTCCCCAACCTTCGGCGAATTCGTTTTGTCCGTCCACTTGACGCGCTGCTGCAGAGTGTGCAAATATTCAAGGTGCCAGCGTTTCCAGAAACTCTGAGTGAGCTGCTGGAGCAATTGAAAACGCGACAAACGAGAACTGGGCACATCAGTCCAAGGGTACTCTGGCAGAGCGACGAGTGGCTGACCAATCAAAAAATGGCCCGGCGTTAGGGCTTCCAAATCATTCGGATCCGACGAAAGTGGGCATAGCGGTCGAGAGTTGAGGACGGCCTCAACTTTCGCAAACACGGTCGCGAGTTCCTCAAATGTGAGAATCGTCTCACCAATAACGCGCCTCAAATGGGTCTTTGCCGATTTAACTACGGCCTCAAAAATTCCACCCCAGTGCGGACAAACTGGCGGATCGAAGCGCCAGGTTATCCCACGGAGGGCCATCTCACGACCCAAATTCATTTTCTGCTCTTCAAGAAACTCATACACATCCCTTAAGTAGTTATTGGCCCCGTGAAAATTAGTTCCGTTGTCGGACCTAATCAAGGTAGGAAGTCCCCTACGAGATACAAATCGGCTGAGGGCCGCTACGAAGGCTTCTGTGGAGAGAGCAGACACAACTTCCAAGTGTGTGGCCTTAGTAGACAGGCACACAAAAACACACAAATATGCCTTTACGGATTTGACATTACGAAGCTGAGATGACTTCACCAAAAAAAGACCAGCAAAATCCGTAACAACTGTGGCAAAGGGTCTAGACTCAGAGACTCGGTCCGCGGGCAAATCGCCCATCTGGGGTTGCATGGTAGAAGCTTTAGTTCTATAACAAGACATGCAACGAAAAATGACTCCCCGGACGAGTCGTCTAGCCGACAAAATCCAAAATTCGCGTTGCAAAATCGCCAACAGTGCGTTACAGCCTGCATGGGAGTTCTTGATGTGTCGATCAATCGCCAGCAACCGCACCAAATGTCCATCTTTCGGCAAGAGAAGAGGATGGCGGACACCATGAGGCAAATTGGCATGTCTAAGCCGACCTCCCACGCGCAGTAGACCCGAAGGATCCACAAAGGGATTCAATCGCACAATAGCGCCTTTCAATTTAGCGGGACCTTCCTTCATAGTTTTTAACTCTGAAGCGAAGCTAACAGACTGGACTACGCGAATCCAACTCAATAGCGCTTCATATCGTTCCTCAGACGAGATGAAGGCTGACAACAATTTATTCTGTGGGTTTTTAACATTGTGACGCCAACGTCTAACCCAAGATGTCACATTCAAAAGTTTATCCAGTGAGCTGTACCTGGCCAGCAAAACATCGGGATCACATGATGATTCCGCTGCTTGGCCGCTCCCGGCACCATCGGCCACTGGTAAACTTACAAAGCCTATCGCAGGCTGAACTAGAGTGATCCGTGAGGCCGGCCAAATTGACACTGGTCCCTTCAGCCAGTCCGGACCCCACCACAACGGATGTCCAATAATCTCTAGGGCTGAGCATCCACGTGATGCACAATCAGCTGGATTTATATCGCCAGGGACATGTCGCCAAATCAGTCGAGCTTGCGACGCCTGGATCTGGGAAACACGGTTCGCCACAAACACCTCCAAGGTGTGAACAGAAGCTCGTAACCAACAAAGCACAATTTGACTGTCTGTCCATGCAAATACGTCTGCTAACTCTACGGAACGCCCTAGAGTAGCGACGACATGATTCAAGAGACGAGTCAAGAGAGTGGCGCCTGACAATTCTAGCTTCGGTATTGTCATACGCGAGCGAATAGGCGCAACCTTGTTCTTTGCTAGAACCGGCGAGACCAAAACATGTCCAGCAGCATCCACTGTGCGTAGATAAACAACCGCTGCATATCCTCGCTCGGAAGCATCACAAAAGCCATGAAGGCAAGCTCGATATTTTCCAGACGGAAGGAAACGTCTGGGCAAGGAAACCCGATTAAGAGCTGGGAGGGATGACGCAAACTCTAGCCATTCCAATAATAACTCTCCATGAAGAGGCTCATCCCACGACAATTCAGTAGCCCATAATTTCTGCAAAAAACATTTCGCCCAAAAAATGACTGGACTGATCCAACCATTCGGATCATAAGTCCGAGCGACAGTGGACAACACTGATCGCTTCGACCAAGACTTCGGGGACTGTAGGTCCACATGATAAGTGAAGACATCCTGGACTGGTCTATACTGGACACCAAGGACAGCCAACATGTCAGGATTGTCTACATTCTGGAAGATGTGGGGATTCTGCTGGTGCTCCTCCGGCAAATCGGCAAGGAGCCGAGGTGAATTCGACAGCCACTTTCGCAATTCATAGCCACCAGCTTTCATGAGGTCAATCAATTCGTCCCGCAAGACGAGAGCCTCTTCTACAGTTGCTGCCCCACTACAGCAGTCGTCAACATAAATATCCTCTTTCAAAATGGCAGCCGCGCGAGGAAACCTTATCCGCTCTCGTTCAGCTAGCTCCAAGAGCGAGCGGATCGCAATGAAGGGACTAGAACGCAAACCATAGGTGTTGACACGAAGTTCATAGACAACCATGGGATCGTCAGGATGCTCTCGCCACAAAATCAGCTGGAATCGCCGGTCATCGCGATGAATTACCGTCTGTCTAAACATCTGACGTATGTCAGCGACGAACACAATTGCATGCGACGAAACCCAGTGAGGATATCTCCAATGTCTCGATGTAGCTTAGGTCCGGCATGGAGACACTGATTCAAAGATACACCAGAAGTAGTAGGCGCTGACCCATCAAAAACTACATGTATCTTGCCACCTGGCGTCTTCAAAACGGCATGATGAGGAAGGAAGTAATGCTCCACTGAGCGCCAATCAATATTCGACACAGACATGTGTCCCAAGTCCTCATATTCTCGCATGAACTCAATATATTTCCGGCGAAGCTCCGGATCCCGCTTCATGCGACGTTCCATGGAGACCAATCTTCGTTCAGCCAACTGCCGAGACTCGCCAAGCGGAGCCCTATTCGCCAAAAAGGGAAGACGGGTGACAAGCTGACCAGAGGCGAGGCGACCTGTGTTGCTCTGGTACAAGCTTTCACACTCTTCGTCTTCTGGACACAATCTAGGCATAGAGGGAGGTTCCTCCACTTCCCAAAACTTCTGAACGGCGTCAGAAAGCGTGGATCCCACACGTAGCCCATCCTCAGCAAAAAACACGGTCGAAACCGGAAGGATAGGACCCAACAATGCCGAACCAAAAATCGTGGGGACCACTACCAAACCACCAGTCTGCAAAGCTCTCCAACTACCCGAACAAACCTGTCCCAAAATATTACTCCCCAACAATAGGTCAACAGGACCTGGAGTATGAAACATGGGGTCAGCTAAAGCTAAACCCTTTGTCAAAGCTATGACAGGTGGAGGAAGCTTTATGCGCGGGTGGTTACTCAGAATATTCTCCAGCACAATAACCGGAATCTTGGTTTTCCTGGTTCCAAGTGGTACTGGAGAAAATTCCACAAAGGTGTGACCAACTCTATTGGTCACCTTAACGTTTCCCACTCCATAGACTGGGAAAGGAGAAGGACCGACACAGAGGTCCAATTGGCTCACCAACCAAGCTGAGACTATACAACCCTGGGCACCCGAGTCCAAAAGGGCACGAACAACAATCGAGTTGCCCTTCGGGTCCCATACCCGCACAGAGACCGTAGGCAAGAGAATGGTCTCTGGGTTCTCAGCGTGGTGAGCTGCGAGTCCCTAGCGGGAGAAGTTACGGAGTGAGGGCTCCCTCCCCGAGTGCGGCAGGGGACGATAACTGTCTACCCTGCCCTCACTGCGACGACCCTGCACAACATGTGCGGGTGAGAGAGGGGCTGCAGCCTGCCCTCCTAGGCGGGGTGGACGCCGCTCCAACCTCGGTCGCTCCAACAGCGGGGGGGAGAATCTCCGGTTGCGGTAGACTGTGGAGTACTCCGCAAACCCAACAGCGCCTCTAGGGGGTGGCGAACGCCTACCCCCGCCCGTAAGGGCTCGATCCTGGGCGCTGGACCTGGCAGGACTGTCACCACCAGCGTGAGCACCCGAATGTCGCTCAGCATCGCGAACACCAGCACCCTCCTGGTTGCGGTTCGCACACAAAATGACGTGGTGAGCACCACCACATTGTCCACATGGACGAGGCTGAGGACACTCTCGCTGGAAGTGACCCTCCAGACAATGATAACACAATCGCCTCTCCTTGGCGATGTGTCGACGCGCTGCTACGCGCAAAGCCACAAATTTGTGACAAGCAGTCATCCGGTGGCCGGAGCGCTTGCAGAATCTGCAAGCCACGGACTCCTCTTGGGAGACCCCATATCTCGGCCGTGACTGCTTATTCACCGGCGGACCCTGCGGTCGGGCCAGTGGTCGCTCTCGGCGAACGCTAGTCTGCGGTATCAAGGGAGTGGAACCCTCCACGGTATCCACCCTGCGACACTCGTCTTCGAGGAACCTTTCGAGGTCCTCATAGGAAGGATACTACTGTCGCTCAAAGCGCAGCCGCATCTCCAAAGGCAGTTTCGCCAACACAATATGGAGCAACAAAAAGGACCACTGGTCCACTGTCCAATCGCCTTAAGGCGTTAACCGCCACCAAAACAGGGTTTACAATGTCTGTCCGTAAGGCTGACGCACAAGCAACCTTAGGCAGGTTCAAAATTTGCCCCACATGGGTGTCAGCCAAAAGGCGCACGTTGTGGTAACGGCGCTTCAACAAATCCATGGCTGTCGAGTAGGTGCTGTCATCGACCTTCAGGTGCTGTACCAGGCCTAGAGCCTCTCCCTGTAAGGAGGCCAACAGGTACGCCATTTTTTGAGCAGCTGACAGGTCGGTATGGGAGTCCACCAAACTGTTGAACATCCCATAGTAGCTCAACCACTGGTCCAAATCACCGTCAAAGGTGGGAAGGTTGAGCGTGGGGAGACGACCCAACAAGGCGTGGGGTGCAACAAGTGAATCCCCACCAGAGGGAGCTGAGATATGGGAGACCGCCTCATTAATTGCGTCCACAAAATCGTAAATCTGGCCAAAGTCCGCTTCATAACGCTGCTTCTGCTCGTCCGGTACAGGCGTTTCCAAATTCGCCATAAATGTCAAGCCCTCAGCATAACTGCCTCGCGTTACGCGAAAGCAGCCCGAGGAATGTGCACTCGGGCCCAAATGTGTAGTAAACTTACTCAATAACCACCACAATGGTGGGTAAGCACAATAATAGGATATACAGGCCTCACTTACCGCAGGTGGTTTTGCCCACGCACAAATCTGGAAAGTGTTCCTACGCTAGTCCCTACTAGACGTGACCTATCTTAGTGTGATTGAATAAATAAATACATAAATTCCCAATAAATACTTGTGTAGTAATCCAAGTCTCGTCCTGTGGTGAGCCGGTGGCCGCTATCGTTCGGCAACTCACACCCGGCAGCAAATCACCTCGAGAAATCACTCCAAACCACAAGCACAATCACACCCAAACAATTCCAACCAAAACACTCGCGTGGCACAAGGATATCGCGAACAAGACCTATTAATAGGCGCGAATATCAATAATCAACTGTCCGAGACCGCGGTGTGAATTTAACTCAATTTAACTCTGCTCGCCGCCGAGCGCGTGTTACTACTCAAAAATATCAAATTCTCAAAACCGCCTTCAATATGGCGGGGACAAAAAAAATGTTGCTTCAAATAATCAATGAATGCGGGTATGCAAAGATGCTCGCGCCAATTCCAAACAGCCGATCTGACATCCTACCGGGCCGAGTGCTGGGAGAGACACCTAGACGCCACTGGCGACGACTGGAACAGTATCCACCGGTTGTGCCGCCAGCTCAGCAACTCCCCAGCCCCAATCCGGCCCCTACTAGCCAGCGACGGGACACCAAGATACCACGCAGCAGACCGCGCGGAGATATTCGCCAGATGCCACGAACGCCAGTGCAAGCTGAACCCGACAGACGACGTAATCCACGCCGCAGCAGTCGAGCAACACCTTCGCGATTACTTCGCCGAGCCGATAGCCACGGAAGAGACACCCATTGTCCTCTCCCCGGGCCAGGTCAGCCGGATGATACTAAAAACAAAACCAAGGAAAGCCCCGGGCGCAGACCGCATCACGAATGCAGTGCTGCGTCACCTACCGCCACGCACCATCGTGGCGCTGACGCGCCTCTTCAACGGTATTCTGCGCACGGGCCACTATCCCGCTGCCTGGAAACTAGGCCACGTCATCATGTTGCCTAAACCCGGGAAGAGCTCTATGAGACCCGAAAGCTATCGGCCAATCACATTGCTATCAACGATTTCGAAGGTGTTCGAAAAACTCCTGCTGCGACACCTCGCTCCGCACATTAACCCACGCGCGGAGCAGTTCGGGTTCCGCTCGGAACACAGCACGACCCTCCAGCTGTCGAGGGTACTGCACCACTTGGCAACAGCCAGAAACAAGAAGTAATTCACAGTGGCAGTATTCCTCGACATGGAGAAGGCGTTCGACCGCGTCTGGCATAGCGGTCTGTTGTACAAACTCTCCAAGTCCACGGCGCCCCGTCGCATCATCCGAGTGGTGGCCTCCTTCTTGGAGAGCCGCCGCTTCCAGGTGGTGGTTGAGGACGCGATCTCAACAGAACATCCTCTGGAGGCCGGTGTTCCCCAGGGCAGCTGCCTCTCGCCAGCCTGCTATTCCTGGTTCACAGACGACATCCCCATGGTGGAGGGGGTGTCACTAGCCCTGTACGCCGATCACGCGGCGTACTATACCAGTTCTTTTAAAGCCGCCCACGCCGCACGAAAAATGCAGCGCGCGCTCGATACCCTCCCGCCATGGTTAGCCAAATGGCGTCTCTCCATGAACATTGGGAAAACGCAGGCCATCATCACCGGTAAATCGCGTCTTCCGCCACTGCTACGCCTCCACGGAGAGGACGTCGGCTGGTCGCCCACAGTGAAATACCTGGGCGTGACCATCGACCGCTCCCTCACTATGAAGCCCCACGTACAGAAGACGATCGCCTCGCAAAGAGTCGCGCGGTACCATCTCCGCCCAGTGCTCTCCTCACGACTCCCTCTACATGTAAAGCTCGGGGTCTACAAAACATACCTGAGACCCCGCCTCACGTATGCTGCACCGGCATGGTACGCCCTGGTGCAGAAAACCAACAGACAAGCCCTGCAAGCGCAGCAATCCCTTGCCCTGCGTACCATCGTCGGTGCCCCACGCTGCGTGAGGAACGCCACGATCCAGAGGGACCTACACATGGAGAGCCTGACTGAATTCATCGGCCGCCTTGCCACAACTATGTTCGCCCGCGCTGATGCATCGCGCCTCGCTCACATCAGAGGGCTGGCGCCGCTGCACGCGCGGCCGCCCGATGGCAAGGCCTTCCCACGCGACCTGATCACGCCTGCCGACGAGTCAAACGTCGGGGCTTCTTAAGACACCGCCGCCCATAAAAAGGGGCGGGAGCTAGCAACGAAGCCTCAGATAATCCTTATCAAGGATAAACTACCAAAGACCCAATAGGGTCGCCCCAAGGACCTGTCCGTATTAACGGACAGAGGCGAAACCACATTAAGGGAGAAATCCCGGAATTGTTTCCTCCGCCTCCCTATAAGGGGGTGCGAGAGACGGCCTCAGGTATAATTAAAAGTCTTTGTCCTGAGCAAGGTGTTTTCTTTGGAGCTTCCATAAATACCTTGCAGACTCCTCGGGGCTTTTTGGGAATCTGTACATGGTCATTCGAGTCGAATGACTGGCGCGCTTGGATTGCACAGTGGTCACTGAGACCACTGAACCCGTACTCGTGAGAAGATCGCTGCAGCGGCGTGAGTACGTGGTAGGATTGGCGTGTTTACCAAGAGTTGTGATGTGTTAGTGTTGGACCAGAAAACAAAGGAAGTATACCAAGTGATAAAACTGTGAGTACTCTTTATTTATTGACTTAGTTAAAATTTAAGAAATTTAGGACTTTAATTTCTCTAAAAGTGAACAGACGGGGAATCCATGCCGGTTTTCCTACAGAATTAATGCGCAAACACTTAGAAAAAATTGAGAAAAAAGTCCGTCAACTTAGAATATTTTTCAATATTAAGGAACTTATATTTTTTCTGTTATTGGGCACAATCATTACTTAAAAAATTACAACTATTATTGCAACTAAGGAGATTTAAATTACACATAAAATTATTAGACTCCAAGATGGAAACTTACATTAAGGTTCAAGAAAATACAAAATTAAAAATTCAAAAAGCCAGAGTTAATTTTAAAAAATCTTCCAAGGAAAGAATATCGCAATCGTACGTGGAGACTCGGCTGGAAACACTAGAAAACTATTGGACTTCTTACCGTGACACACATAAAATGATTGTTTCCGAATTTGATAGCAGGGAATTGATGAAGTCTAGTTATTACTCGTCTGATGCATATGAAGAAGCAGAAGAACTATATATATACAGATTATAAGACGGAATTGAAAGGATGCATGCTTAAGTTTAAGACCGATTCTATTTCTGTAGCATTGTCTGATTCTAAAGTTAATATATCAAACGTTGGCTAATCCTATGGTGTTAAGTTACCCCAAATTTCGATCCCTGGATTTAGTGGAAATTATACCGAATGGACTAGTTTTTGGGATTTATTTATATCGTTGATTCACAACAACAAAGGATTGGACGACGTTCAACGGCTACACTACCTTAAGGGTTATTTGTCAGGTGAAGCCGAGCAACTTTTGCGACATATTCCTCTTACGGCCGCTAATTATATGTTAAGTTGGGAACAATTAGAACAACGTTATAATAACAAAAGGCATTTAGCTAATTGCACTTTTAAACGATTCATGAATCAAAGGAACATACAGTCCGAATCTTCTAGTGCAATAAAAGAATTATTAGATACAAGTAATGAATGTTTAAACGCCATTAAAAATTTCATTAGATATCTCTTCTTGGGATATAATTATAATTTATATTCTAAGTTTAAAGCTTGATACAGAGTCTAGAAAACTATGGGAAATTCAAGTTTGTAAAGTTAAGGAAGAATTACCTAAGTTAAGCGAATTTTTAGAGTTCTTAGATCAGCGCTTCAGGTCACTTGAATTTTTAGATAATAGAATTAATATGCCAATTAATAGTACTCGCATTTCAAGGGTAATGCATGTTACCTCAGTTGCCACTTGCAATTATTGTTCTGAAAATCATAAATTAATCAATGGCAAGAGATTTGCTAAAGAAGACGTTGACGCACGTCGTGACTTTGTCCGAACTAATAGGTTGTGCTTCAATTGTCTTGGTCCAAATCACTCGGTATTATCATGTCGTCAGTCAGCCACTTGTCGTATTTGTAGAAAGAGACACCACTCTCTTATCCACCCAAAATCAATCCCTAGAAGTGACAACACTTATAGTGATCAGAAGGTAGATGGTGCGGATCATTCTTTAACTCCACCATCAACATCACAGGACAAAACGTCAAATATTGTATCCTGTTTCTCCAATGTGAACAGCCAAGTATTATTGGCCACTGCTTTAATAAAGGTAGAAGCGAGAACAGGTACTTTCCTATTGAGATCTCTATTAGACCAAGGATCTCAAGCATCTTTTATAACCGAATCAGCGGTTCAGATGCTTGGTCTGAAAAAGATTGCGAACAAGAGCTTTATTTCAGGACTTGGCAGTGACCAGAGTGCAACATTGAAGTCAAAATGGTTTGTTACCATCAAGGTTCAGTCACGCCACGATCCCAACTTTATAGTTGATGTCAAGGCTCATGTTCTTAACAAGATAACGTCACTTCTTCCTGAAAGGAAGACAGTTATCAAGGCTTGGTCAGCACAAATTGCGGATTTGAAATTGGCCGATCCTTTGTTTGGGGTACCAAACAAAATTGATATTCTTCTAGGTGCAGAAGTATATTGTCAGATTTTAGTGGAAGGAATTATCAACGGTTCACCTGGATGTCCTATAGCACAAAATACCAAACTAGTTTGGATCCTCTCTGGCAGTATACATTCACCACGGAACCATAGTACACTGCAACAAGAAAACATGGTTAGCATGCACACGCTAATATCTACTGACGATCTCTTGAAGAAGTTCTGGGAGATAGAGGAGCCTCCTTCTGGGGGCAAGAAGCTTTTATCAGAGGAAGAGCAGTCCTGCGAAGATTTATTTACAAAAACTTTCATAAGAGATTCGTCAGGGCGCTATGAAGTAAGGTTACCTTTTAAGACAAGTAATCCAGAGTGTCAGTCTGGAAATTCCTTCGACATTGCTCGGAAATGGTTTTATTTATTAGAAAAAAGGTTGCATAACAATCCTAAACTTAGGATTCAATATTCGGATTTTATTGAAGAATATTTGTCACTGGGACACATGGAGGTAGTTCCAGAAACAGAGATAGCCAAATCTACTGCCGTCTATCTACCACACCATACGGTAGTTAGAAACGATAAAACCACAACCAAGGTTAGGGTTGTATTCGACGCCTCATGTTCCCTAAATAATGGAACATCATTAAATAAGGACATGATGGTTGGTCCAACTCTTCAACCTGATTTGAGGCATATCATCATACGTTGGAGATGTTATCCTATATGCCTTGTTGCCGACATCGTGAAGAGTCAAGTAAAGGTTTCTGAGGCAGATGTTGATTTTCAACGTCTTTTGTGGCGTAGTGACTCAAATTCAGAACTTCAACATCTAAGGTTGTTACGTGTTACATTTGGTACATCCTCAGCACCTTACTTGGCAGTACGAGCTCTGCAACAGCTAGCGTATGATGAAGGTGATAAATATTCCTTAGCAGCTGACAGAGTTTTCAGGGAGTTCTATATCGATGACCTCATGTCAGGCTGCGAAAGTGTTGAAGAAGGGATGCAGGTTTATCAGCAGATGAACGAACTTCTTAGTCACGGTGGTTTTGAGCTGCAGAAGTGGTCGTGCAGTAACACTGATTTACGGCAAAAAATAGAGTAAGGCAAACAAGAAAAAAGGGAAAGCTTAGAAATTAAATTAGATACGGTTATAAAAATTCTAAGATTAACGTGGAACCGATCTACTGACGAATTTCAATACACTGTCCAACTTCCTCCGTTTGAACCGCCTGTGACTAAACGTAAGGTGATTTCGGATATTGGAAGATTGTTTGATCCACTCGGTTGGATTGGGCCGGTTATAACAACTGCCAAAACCTTTATTCAGAGAATATGGCTCGCTGGTGTGGGATGATGAGATACCATCTGACATACTTAAGGATTGGATTTCATATCGCAAGGATCTTGTTCATCTCACTAGTTATCGCCTACCAAGGTGGATGGGGACAAGCAAAGACGATATTCACATGGAACTACAAGGGTTTTCTGATGCGTCTAACGCAGCGTACGCAGCCGTTGTCTACGTTAGGACAGTAAGCGGTAACGGTGAAGTTCATATGAATTTGGTCGCCTCTAGATCGAGGATTGCTCCTGTAAAGCAGGTGTCAATACCTCGTTTGGAGCTATGTGGAGCTGTTTTATTAGCAAAACTACTTAAAGAAATATCCAAAATGGCTGTTCCAAAGGGAGACATTCACGCTTAGACTGACCCTAGCGTCGTTCTTGCTTGGTTGAGTAGTCATCCAAGCAAGTGGAAGACCTTCGTGGCAAACAGGGTCTCCGAGATACTGACTATAATAGACAACAGCCAATGGTCGCATGTCAAGTCTGAAGATAATCCAGCAGATTGTGCATCGCGGGGTACAAGCCCCAGTGACATTTCTGAAAATGAAATATGGAGAAAGGGCCCTAAGTGGCTACAAGAAAATACAGTCCATTACAGCAAAGGAAATTTTAAGAAGACAGATTTAGAAGAGAAGAAAGGTAAAGTTTTATGTCACATTACTACTGAGGGTATAGATATAATTTCAAGGTTTTCAAATTTAAAAAGACTACTTAGAGTTATTTCATATTGTAGAAGGTTTCTAAATATAACTAATAGAGCTAATACCAAAACTAACACTACACGTTGGCTAACGTTTAAAGAAATAAATAAATCATTACTTACCTGTATCCGGTTGTGCCAAGGGGAGCATTTCCTGAAGGAGATAGAGAGTTTGGAAGGAATAGGTAAAGTAAACAAAAATAGTAAACTTACCTCGTTTAATCCAATTCTCGACGTCGAAGGAATCCTCAGAGTTGGTGGGCGATTGCAGAAAGCTAACGTCATGGAAGATATGAAACATCCGATATTGCTTCCTAACAAATCGCATCTAACAAATTTAATTATTGCAGATGCGCATGAGCGTACTATTCATGGCGGTCCTCAATTAATGCTCAACTATTTGAGAACGCAATATTGGATTGTTAATGCGAAGAATCTCATTAGACAGCATGTTCGTAAATGCGTTGTTTGTGTTCGTCATTCTGCTCAAACGAACCAACAGTTGATGGGTCAATTACCATCCGCCCGTGTCACTGCTTGCCGCCCTTTTCATCAAAGCGGTGTTGATTATGCAGGACCTATCGCTATCAGGCCCACAAGGGGACGCGGTTATCACTCCACTAAAGGCTACATTTGTTTATTCATCTGCATGGCCACTCGTGCAATTCACCTCGAAGTAGTGAGTGAATTGACTTCAGAGGCATTTTTGGCTCTTTTTAAGCGTTTTGTTGCACGCAGAGGGCATTGTGCAGACTTGTGGAGTGATAACGGCACTAACATTGTTGGAGCGAATAGGGAGCTAAGGAATTTATTCCATCGGGAAGGGTCGGTGGTAGCAAGTGACATCGCTAGTTGGCTAGCGACAAATGGCACTAACTGGCACTTCATTCCACCCCACTCTCCAAACTATGGTGGACTGTGGGAGGCTGGAGTGAAGTCCACAAAACATCACCTTAAAAGAGTGATCGCAAATAGTACTCTCACGTTCGAGGAAATGACTACTCTTTTGTGCCAGATTGAAGCGTGTCTGAACTCACGACCGATTACTCAAATTAGTTCCAACTCAGAAGATCCGTACCCACTTACCCCGGGACATTTCCTTGTGGGTGAACCTTTAGTGCTGGTACCGGACACTAATTATGAGAAGTCTAATATAAGTACTCTCAAAAGGTGGCACTTTACTCAACGGCTAGTCCAAGATTTTTGGCGTAGATGGTCGCACGAATATTTAACACAACTCCAACACCGTTATAAATGGTCACACGACTCCTGAGCCTAAGGTAGGAGATATAGTGTTGGTAAAGGAGGATGATCTGCCGTCGGCAAGATGGCTGTATGGCATCATAACGGACAAGCATATTGGTGCGGACAATCTTACGCGCGTTGTTTCGCTAAATTGTAAGGGGTCAATAATCAAGAGACCTGTATCTAGGCTTATTACTTTACCGGTAACAACTTAAGATTTAAGATATTAATGTTAAATATGGTTAAGTTTATTTTAATTTACAATTTTTGTATTTTTTCTTGGGTAGCAGCTTCACTGTTGTCATGGTGGGCGGATTGATTAATGTATAGTGTATAATTTGATTGTATAGTTTTGTATGGACGCTCTGTCCATGGTGGGCGGAATGTTAAGTCACCAATAAGAATTGATTTGCTTACAGCTCCATAGAGGGCGTTGTGCACTCTGTCTAGTTCACGGTGTTAAGATGCTCCGCCAAGATTCCTCGGGGCTTTTTGGAATTCTGTACACCACCCGTCGCCCGTACACCCACCATCCTCGATATACGCAACATAATTTCGCTGGTCCTTCGCTGCCGGATTTAAAGAGGCTCCATCAAAATGCCCATATTAACGCGTTCGAAGAAGCAAGCCGTAGACTCCGGGATGTCTAGTGTCACCCCATCATCCGCTATGGGGCTTGACGCCGCGAGGGTGGGGTACCCCCCCCCCCCCCAGCGGGGGCACCCTCTCGCCTCCCCCCGCGGTTATAACCGCGACTAGCGTGTCGTCCAACGCGTCACACACGTCGACTGTATGCCGCCCCGCGTCCGGCACAACCCACGCTCGTCCTGGATGCCGCAAGCTCCGCGCACCCCGCGCCCGCTAAGAAAGCACGCGCCCACGCGCTACCCGAGAAATACGCCAGTGTAAACCCCGTATACAGCTCACCATCGGAGCAACAGCCCTACAACGCCGGCGAGCCAGCTTCACCCTCGGACCGTCCATCCGCCGTCGCCGACCCGAAGAGTTCGACGACGCGAGCGAGCGAGAAAGAAAGTGGCGATTCTGAGAGCACAAGAGAAGAGGGCACGCATACCCATGGAGCTCCTGGAAACCCAGCTCCAGAGAGAGCTTGCAGAGATCGATGCAGAAGGATGGATGCAGCATGGAGTCAACAGACTCAGAACCAGAAATGGACATCAGCACTATGGTTGGAACCCGCGTGCAACAATGGATAGATGAGGGCCTACCGCAGGTCGACAGATTAGGTCCGACTGCACCTCACCCCTTGTCACAGCTTCCCCCGCGCCCCTCGCGGAGGGTCCGAGATTACGCAATACAATCATCTGCGTTTTTTTTTTTTTTTATAGATTAGTGGGCGGACGAGCACGCGGTCCCACGTGGTGGTAAGTGTTACCGCCGCCCATGGGCACCTGCAACACCAGGGGGTATGCGGGTGCGCCGCCGACCTTGCAAAATCCTATTCACAGCTCTCTTGAAGAACCCCATATCGTAGCTCAATGGAAAGACCTCTTGAGGCAGTTCGTTCCACAACCTACGGGTTCGCGGTATAAAATAATTTTTGGACCGAACAGTGCGCGACACCTCCGTATCGAGGAAATGCGGATGGACCGCACTTCTGTGACGGGAGGTGCGGTTGTAGAAACCCGAGGTGGGAATTATATTAAACAATTCTTCAGAGCATTCCCCATTGTACAGGCGGTAGAACACACAGAGAGACGTAACGTCTCTCCGAATGCTGAGGGATTCTAAACCGCCCGTGAGAGTGGGATCGTCGACAATACGAACAGCACGTCGTTGGATGGAGGCAAATGGGTCCAATTGGTATTTCGATGCGCCGGCCCAGAGATGAGAGCAGTACTCCATATGGGGCCTCACCTGAGCTTTATAAAGCATAAGGAGTTGCCCAGGTTTGAAGTACCGCTTCGCTCTGTTCAGCACACCGAGCTTTTTGGAGGCCATTTTGGCCTTATTTTCCAGATGACCCCTAAATTCGACTTTGCTGGAGATGTCGATACCAAGGATCCCGATACTCTCCAAGATCTTAAGAGGTATGCTCTGAAAGCGAGGTGCTACAACAAAAGGGGATTTTTTAGCGGTGAATGCACAGACTTGCGTCTTACTGGGGTTGAAATCCACTAGGTTCAGAGAACCCCAAATCGAGACTAGATCTAAAGAGTCTTCGATTTCAGACACAAGCCTGGCGCGACTCTCTTCCACTTCGACCCGAGGGATGTTGGCGCGGCCCCTGTACAAGGCGTCTCCAGTACTGTCATCTGCATAGCAACGTATGTCACCAATTTGCAACAGGTCGTTGATATGCAGAAGGAACAGAGTTGGAGACAGCACGGAGCCTTGCGGGACGCCAGCGTTAATAGACATGGTGTCGGAGCAGCTACCATCGATAACGACTCTGATGCTCCGTCCAGTCAGGAAACTGGCAACCCATTCGCATAATCCCTCGGGTATCCCGAAAGATGGTAACTTGGAAAGCAGCGATTTGTGCCATACCCGGTCAAAAGCTTTCGCAATGTCTAGACCTACAGCCAGAGCCTCGCCTCTACTCTCAATGGCGTCAGCCCAGCGGTGTGTTAAATACGCTAAAAGATCACCAGCGGAGCGATTATGGCGAAATCCATATTGACGGTCGCTAATCAGCTGGTGATCCTCTAGGTACCCAAGGAGCTGTGTGTTTATGACACGCTCCATCACCTTGGAGAGGAGGGAGGTGATCGCTATTGGCCTGTAGTTGGCCGGGTCTGTGCGGTCACCCTTTTTAGGTAAAGGGTGAACATGAGCTACCTTCCATGTTGACGGGAAGCTTTTTGTAGAGTATGAGAGCCTAAAGAGTCGCGTAAGCACCGGGGACAACTCGGGAGCGCAAAATTTAAGCACCACTGCAGGAATACCATCTGGCCCACTCGATTTTCGGACATCAAGAGATGCTAGAGCTCGCCGGACTTCACGCTGTGTGAAACAGATTTCCGGCATGGAGCTTGTGCACCTTGAGATAGACTGTGGTAAGGCACCTCTATCGTCCAGTGTCGAGTTTGAGGCAAAGAGATAGCCCAAGAGATCGGCTTTCTCCTTCGCCCCATGGGCCACGACCCACCTCCACCCATGGTCTTACCAACCTTTTGGTTATACGGACCAAATCGTCGGGAGGTACGCGCCGTTCGCCTGCTAGGGCTATGTTGCGGCGCGTATCTGCTCTGCCTCCCTACAAGTATTATCTTTTTGCCTGTGTCCCATAAGCACTCTCCCCTTTCTGGGGCTGTTCTACTCCACAAAACGATGGACTTCAGTGCCGAACAGCTCTTTCGGGCTCCTTTTCCTGTGCCATCGGTGTGCAAACTCTCTGAGCCCGCGGAAGTTCGCTTCGGAGGAGACGAGGTCGCAGTAGTATGCCGGTCCCTCCTCCCGCCGTACAATCCTCTCTAGCATGCTCCGTCGATATTCCTCGTATAGAGGACAGGACCATAGAACATGGTGCAAGTCCTCCTCTGCCATGCCACACTCACACTGACTACTCTCACACAGCTTCATATCATGCAGTCGCTTTCGAAAGCAGCCATGCCCAGTGAGTATCTGGGAAGTTTCATAGTCCGGTTCGACCCAACGCGACTTGAGTCGAACCGCCACGTCCGGGAAGAATCTGAACAGCTCTCTGCCTTTGCTCTCGCCAACCCACCTTTCCTGCAAGCTAGCCACTGTCTCGTTCCAAATGGCCTGTTTCCCAGCACGCGCCTCCTCCCTGGTCGCAAGTAAACGCGCCAGATCCATCCTGCCAGCGCGGATCACCTCAAGGTCCGCTGGAAGCACGCCCGCCAGTACCGGTAGGGCGAGCGTGCTGACCGATCTATATGCCTTCGTCAATAGGATCAACGAAGGCCGCTGAGTGCGCAGAAGGACGCTTCGAACTATATGCAAGGACGCACGCTCAAACCAGCACGCCGCGGCATAGGTGAGTGTCGCCACATACGTACCACGGTACAAGATCCTGAGGCCCCGGAATCGAATTCCCCACGATGAGGCCGACACCCGGGACATCTTCCCGAATGATTTACTGCTGCTTTCACCTATGTATTTCGCATGCTCCACGAACGATAGGCGTGCGTCTATCACCACCCCCAAAATTTTGGCCGATGAGACAGCCCCCACCGAAGCACCACCGAACCTGATAGTGGGTCGTCTCTGGAATTTCCCCCTAATCAAAGGCCCCATGGGCCAGTGACTCATCGAGTTTCCGCAGTGGAGGGAGTGACGACTGACAGAAGTTACCTTCAGCAGCCTTAGCGAGCGACCAGAAAGCCCGGCTTCCAGAAGGATAGCTAGCTAGTCGGTCGCCAATTCTGCGGATGTGCTCATTCTTTGCTCTGACAATGATCTTCTTACTGCACCTCGAGGTAGCGTTAAATTTCTTCCTCAAGTCGGAGGTATTCGGATCTTCGGACACCTGTGCTCTGGCCCAGGCCCTGTATGCGGCCCGTTTATTACGACGGGCCTCTCTGCAGGACTGATTTAACCATGGTTGGCTCCGTCCGCCTACCGGTATCGCGGTGCAAGGAATATAACATTCCATGCCCTGCAACACCACGTCGGTAACGGAGTCTGCACAGGTATCCGGATCTCCCGACGAGAAACAAAGCTGCCCCCAGGGATAAGAGGCGTAAAATTCGCGCAACCCATCCCAATCTGCTGACTTGTAGTGCCAGACTTTGCGCGTTCCCTGTGAATGGGTCCGCACGGATTGCTTGGCTGGCACAGCAGTGCGAATGATACAATGGTCGGATGATCCTAACGGGGCATCAACAACAACATTGTAATCATTCGGCCGCGTAGTCAGCAGGAGGTCCAGTAAGGAGGGAGTATGGCTCTCGATATCAGGTATCCTCGTAGGTGAGGACACCAACTGCGAGAAACCATAGGCCAGGGCAAAGTTATAGGCTGCTCTCCTTGCGCGGTCGGTAGTTCGGGATCCCAACCACTCTTCGTGGTGAGCGTTGAAATCACCAAGGATCACCACTTCCGCGCAAGGGAACTGCTCGAGCACTCTGTCAGTCGTTTCTTGTAGACGCTCAAAAAAACGAGTCGTCTCCGTATCACCGCTGTGGGACCTGTAAAGGCAAGCGTAGACTTTAGTGGAACGTCCGTAGTCAAACGCGCATCAACGCATCAACGCGCCCAGACAATCGACAGGTCCCCGTCTTCAAAATGGCTGAGGCGGCGGCAACAAACATCCTCCCGGACGTACATGCATACCCCGGCACGTCGCACAAAACAGTGCTCCAGTTTGTAACCGGGGTAATGAAGATATGATGTATCGGCCGGGCAGGAAATCTGTGTCTCCGTCAAGAAAAGTAAGGCCGGCTTTGCCGTTTCTAGGTGGTAGTGGACGGCGTCGATGTTACTATGCATCCCTCTAATGTTGCAAAAGTCCACTTTAAATGTGGAACTTACAGGATGGGCCGCTGAGTGCACATTATACATTTTCTTGTTCCTGGCCATTGTGAGTGTGAATAGGAAAAATAAGAAGAGGGGGGACGGAGAGAGAAATGGTCGCATGTGGATCAAAGGACAAAGCACGGGGCGGAGAAAAAATCATATCACAAAGGTTGTGTGACTTGCTGGCGCGGGGTACGGAAGGGCCCCCGGTCCCCCCCGGGGGCAGCAGTCGGGTTCCACTCCGGTCTCCTCCGGCACAACTGCTACCCCAAGGGATTTTTCGCGTGCGGCGGGGCAGCCTCCTGGGATGGAGATTAAAGTAAGATCCCCGGGTTCAGGCCCCCAACAACCCGCGGGCGGTCAGCGGACAACCGTTTCACCGGGTCTCCCTGATCCCCGCGCTACCATGTCACGCCCATGCGCGTCTGTAATTCCCCGCAACCGCCGGTCCTCATTTCTACACGCAACAATCTCTCTCTCGGGACGGCTTCTTCCGCTCACCGCCGGAACACGATGCGGGCCTCGCGGCTTATAAGGCACCATTATGGCGGCGGACTCCGACGGAAGGGTGGTAGCAATGCCGACGGAGTAACCCTCCCACCGCAATCACCGCTCGCACCAACCGACGCCCATGTAAGAGAACGACTCGGGATAAGCCCCGCACCACGTTGAACAGAAGCTGATCCACCCAATCGCCCTGCATCGCGTAGTGGAGTATTCCACGATGACCGACGGCAACCTAAAGTCCCCGAACCAAGCCGTCAGCGGGAATCACCCGCACCCCTCAGCGACCGATTGATCGACCCAACACTGTCAAACCTCGTCAAGTGGACGAGCCTGCAGTGCCGCCATGTTGGGAACTCTATGCGCCGCAACCTTCTACTGCGCCGCACTATGGTCATCAGTCATCTGCGCCGCATTGTCCGCCAGCGCCACCCTATGCAAATGAACGGGACGATATGCGCGCTCCCGATTGCAGAGTCCTGGCGTTTAGCTCTCGCCCTAGGACTTACGAACTCCCAACTTTCGATGGGAATTCAAAGGAGTGGTTGTCATTCAAGGCAGCCTACGACCAGACCACAGAGCTGTATAGAATGCCGAGAGTAGAGAACATGAAGCGGCTGCGTATCTCTCTCAAGGGAACTGCCAAGGAAATGGTCGCCTCATTTCTCTTCACCGACCCCGACGTCATAATGAAGGCTCTCACGCGACACTTCGGGCGCACCGATCAGATCCTCCTCAACGAGATCAATGCCCTCAAAGAGTTATCACGTGTCCTAAATCCGAAGGACATAATTCCGTTCGCTGCCAAGATAGAGAACATAGTAAGAACGATAAAGGCCCTGGATCGAGTGGAATACCTGTACAGCCCGGAACTCTCGACCGGAATCTTCGAGAAACTGAACCCCATCGTAAAGGCGAAATGGGTAGGCTACGCTAAACACCGCAACGTACCACGAATGAATCTGTGGAATCTCTCAGAGTTCCTAAACGACGAAGCCGACGCCGCCGAGATGTACTTGCCACTAATGAGCGAAACTAAGAGCGTCGTACTTGCCAAGCCGACACCGAGATTCCAGCCTACAAAAAAGCACACGGTACTTTCGACCACCGACGCGCGACACCTGAGCGCGCGCCGACATGCCCATATTGTAAAGAGCATCACCAGCTCATTAAAAAGAAGAAAGGAAAAGAGGTGGCAATGGGCTAAGGAAGAAAGACTGTGCTTCAGATGCCTACGTGGAATTGTTCGACTTGCAGAATTCGACATCGTCGCGAATTCTGTAAAGAAAGGAATTGTGGCATCAACGGCTGCAAACGACCGCATCACAGGCTACTGCACACAGAGCAGAAGTCCACGCCCGATGTCCAGCAAGAACAACCGACGACCGACGACGCCTCCGACCACCTTGTCATGCCCCCAGAAATGGCGCAAGACTTACTTAAAGATCTTGCCAGTAACAGTGAGTGGACCCAAAGGCAGCGTATCCGCGCGTAATACGCGTAGTCTAGCAGCGTATTACGCGCTGCTAGACGACGGTTCGACCTTTTCGTTCATTGATGAAGCCCTCACCTACGAAGTTGACTCTAAAGGCTCAACAACCACCATGGAGTTAAACACATTATATGGTACAACGGTGACAAAGGCATCAATGGCCGTTCAAGTCCGAGTCAAAGGACAACGACCTGCTGGCGCAATCAGTAGATGCTAAAGAAGTCAAAGGAATGAAGCATTTCAAGGGACTGGAGAAGCAACTGACCTACTACGACGCGAAGCCTCGGCTGCTGCTAGGCCAGGACAACTGGCACCTGCTACTGCCTCTGCGAGTCCGACGAGGCAACAAGAACCAACCGGTAGCGACCTTGACGAAGCTCAGCTGGGTTCTTCACGGCTTCGCGGCGACTTCGAGCACTGAGTCATCCTCTACCTATGCCGTCTACCAGGTAAGTGGGGAGGACACCTTGAAGCAGGAAGTGGGGAGATACTTTAGTTTAGAATCAGTAGGAATTATTCTCAAACCCAAACAAAGTCCCCAAGACGTGCAGGTAGTACCAAATCTTAGAAAACGAGGTTTCGAACATAGGAAATAGGTATGAGGCCCCCCTGATATGGGCAGATCGAGCATGCACTATGCCTAACAATTACAGTCACTCTCTTAAGAGACTGAAAGGCATAAGATGGATAAGGACTCTGAGTTCGCTAGGAAATACTCGGAGCACATCAACGACATGATGGCAAAGGGCTACGCGGAGAGGAGGAACATGCCCCACTTCGCAGTAACCAACCCAAATAAGCCAGGTAAAATTAGAATAGTCTACGACGCCGCTGCCAGAACGGGTGACATATCACTGAACGATATGTTATTGACGGGACCGGACATGCTTCGATCCCTTCCGGGAATTCTCCTGCGCTTCAGAGAAAAAGCGACTACGATTACGGGTGACATCAAAGAGATGTTCTCTCAAATCAAGATCCGACGTGCAGATCAGGACGCGCAGAGATTCCTGTGGAGAAACGGCCGCAGGTCAGGGTCGCCCGACGAGTGCGTAATGACCTCAATGATCTTTGGAGCAGCGTCGTCGCCGTTTACGGCGCTCTTCGTGAAAGGTAAGAACGCCGCCCAGTTTAGGGACAAATATCCCGAAGCCACAACCATCATTTCACGCGATCATTACATGGATGATTGCATCGCAAGCGTGGACCTCCAGCATGCGAGCCGCCTTATTAAGGAAATCGAGTTCATTCACTCGCAGGCCGGATTCCACATGAGAGATTGGGCTAGTAACGATGCCCGTGCGACTGCAGTCATCCCTGAGAACGTTCGAAATAAGGCAATGGTCGATCTAACTTTAGGAACGTCGCCCACTGTTAGGGCCCTAGGATTGCTATGAGATCCAAACACCGACACGCTGGGCTTCGCTGTTGATCTCTCTAAATTCCCTGAAGGCATTCTGAGAAGAGACGTGACGCCGACCAAAAGGAAAGTATTGAGCCTTTTAATGTCCCTCTACGACCCACAAGGATTCGCCACTCCATTCACAATGGCGGGGCCGATCATTTTCCAACACGTGTGGCGTAGCGGAATCGGCTGGGACGTAAAGCTCGCCGAACATGAAGCTCGCCGAACAGCTGGCGTGGAAAACCTGGGTCAACGGTCTCCCAGATTTAAAAGGCATCAGGATACCCAGATGGTATCATCAGGCAACCCAAAACTTCCGCGCCCACCTGCATGTGTACATGGACGCGAGTGAGAAAGTCTACGGAGCCGTGGCCTACTGGGTCTTCCACTACGGGGACGGCAGCACTGGTACTGCACTAGTGGCGAGTAAGGGGTGAGTAACCCCACTCAAACCCGTTTCCGTACCGCGTTTGGAGCTCCAAGCGGCACTAATCGGGGTACGCTTGGCCGACATGATAGAGGAAGAACATCGAATCAAGCCCGAGAGACGAGTCTTTTGGTCAGACTCAACGACAGTTCTCTCATGGGTCCGGAGTGACGCCACTCTCTTCAAACCATTCGTCGCGCACCGCGTGGCGGAAATCAATGAGAAAACTATGCACGGTGAGTGGAAGTGGCTACCAACTACAGAAAACGTAGCCGACGAACTATCCACGGGACTCAATGGTCTCCACAATGACCTTCGATAGTTCACCGGTGCAACGTTCCTCACCAGGCCCGAATCCGAATGGCCAATCCAATGCCACATAGAGCTTCCCAACGAGACGACGGAAGAATTAAAAAAGGCCGCCGTACACGTCACTATAGAATCTCCCTCAAAAAGCGATCACCTGCCACGCGCCGATCGATTTAGCAGCTTCAAAAGATTGATCAGGACAACTGCGCGAGTATTGCAGTTTGTAGATACAATTATGGGTGTGCGAAGATTCATGTCCCGAAGGGGAAACCCAAAGGTAATATTAAGCGACAACGCCACGTGTTTCAAGGGCGCCGACTCGGAGCTTCGACGCGCTATGGCGGAACAAGATGTGAACACGATGATCGAGTTCGCGCAATCTAAAGGATTCAAATGGAGTTTCCTACCGCCGTCCGCCCCATTCATGGGCGGAGCCTGGGAGCATTTAGTGAGGTTAGTAAAAGGTTCACTTAAAACTACACTCAAAGAAAGGGCACCAAAGGAGGAAGCCCTTCTGACTCTCCTCGCTGAAGCCGAGAGTATCATTAACTCTCGGCCACTAACTTATGTACCTGTGGAGGCAAATGATAGGAAAGCTTTAACTCCAAACCATTTTCTACTTGGGTCCTCCTCCGGTACGCTACCGCCTGGGAACTTTGATGATAGGGGTCTAATTTTGAAGCGCACATGGCGCACTGCTCAACGGCTGGCCGACATGTTCTAGCAACAATGAGTGAAGGAATACCTCCCCACATTGCGGCCCAGACCGAATTGTAAAAATAATGAAAATCTCAAAGAGGGAGATTTAGTACTCATAGCAAATCCAAACTTACCCCGAAATGTGTGGCCACGCTGGGTCATCCAGGCGGTATTCCCGGGCAAGGACGGTATAGTTCGAGTCGCGGACGTACGTACCAAAGGAGGGATCTTCCGACGACCTACGAGGAAACTGGTCCGGCTTCCGACAGGAACGTCATCTCACCATCTCACCCTGTACACCATATGAACCATATGAACCATCACCATATGAACGTACACACACTCGCGATATAAATCCGCGCGAGTAAAAATTCGCTTCGAAATCTGTAGTTTGATGCAAATTGGACGCGATGCGGTGCGGATTTATTTCCGCGCGAATGTTTGTGCACATACGCATAAATACGCGCGGGCCGACGGTCAGTCGTGTGTCACTATTTAAAGGAATATGTCGCGCTCTTCGTCTCCAGCCTTGACGTCATGCTCGCCAGCGGCTGAGTCAGAAAATGACGACATTGACGGTCGTTAATGGTTTTAATGTATAGGAGACCTCCCCTGTGGGATAAATATGATACGAAATACTCATGATCGAGTGATGAAGACGAGAAGGTATTGATATTTTACGTAGAAAAATCCTTTCATAGGTCTTAAGGCCGTAAATGGATGGATCCAGTGTTGACGATATCTTTTTTCACGTCTTTTACGCATTATCAACCAGATTAACCTCTTCAGTCGCGAGATGCAGAAATGCTAACTGGGATATATTGGAGTTATCAGAAATCCGAAGAGAGGGGGAGGACACGATAACCCTGAAATCCGGCAACTTGTTCTATTACCGGGAGGGCGACCAGCAGTCCCAAGGTGGTGTCGGGTTTATCGTCCACAAGTCCCTCGTAAATAATGTTGTAGCCATCACGAGTGTGTCGAGCAGGGTCGCGTACCTTATACTCAGAATATCCAAGAGATATTCGTTGAAGGTCATACAGGTCTACGCACCAACCTCGGCACACCCGGATAACGAAGTGGAAGCAATGTATGAGGACATTAGTAGAGCCATACATGCTTCGAAAACACACTACAATATTGTTATGGGGGATTTCAACGCGAAACTGGGCAAAAGAGGCGACGATGAGTTGAGAGTGGGGCAATTTGGATGTGGGCACCGGAACCAGAGGGGCCAGAGGCTGGCCGACTTTCTTGAGAAAGAGGGACTCTTTATGATGAACTCTTTCTTCAAGAAGCCGCCTCATAGGAAGTGGACCTGGATGAGCCCCGACGGTTCCGTTAAAAATGCGATAGACTTCATTATGGCCACAAAGAGACAAATATTCAATGATGTCTCCGTGATCCACAGGGTGAAAACCGGTAGTGATCACCGAATGGTTAGAGGCACATTGAATATAAACGTCAAGTTGGAAAGGTCCCGCCTGATGAAGTCTACGCTCCGACCTACTGCTGCCCACATACAAGATCCCGAAAGCTTTCAGCTTGAATTGTCAAATCGCTTCGATTGCCTAGAGGATTGCGTTGCAGTGGACGATATCAACAACAGGTTGGTAGAAACTGTCCATACGGTGGGGTCTAAATTCTTCAGACATCGTCGAAGACATGGACCCCAAAAGCTTACCGACCACACCCTCGACCTCTTGGCGGAACGACGTTCGATGACACTGCAGACTCCTGATGATGCGGAAGCATATCGGCAGCTCAATAGACGGATTCACCAGTCCTTGCGACACGACATCCGTCTCTTTAATACTAATCGTATTAAGGAGACGATAGAGCGAAATAAAGGCTCCAAAGTGTTCGCAAGAGACTTATCTATTGGGCAGAGCCAGTTGACGAAGCTGAAGAGGGAGGACGGCAGTGTCACTTCCGACAAACAAGAGGTACTGAGGGAGATCGAGAAGTTCTATGGACAGTTGTATACCTCGGTCGCTAAACCTGTTGGCAACTTGGCCAAAGACCCAAGAGCCAAGTTGACCCGCCACTATACCGAAGACATCCCGGACATCAGCCTGTACGAGATTAGGATGGCCCTCAAACAGCTTAGAAACAACAAGGCGCCGGGTGAGGACGGAATCACTTCAGAGCTTCTGAAAGCGGGTGGAACACCGGTACTGCAAGTCCTTCAGAAGCTCTTTAATTCTGTCTTGTTCGAAGGTATTACGCCAGAGGCATGGAACAGAAGCGTGGTGGTGCTCTTCTTCAAGAAAGGCGACAAGACCTTGTTGAAGAACTATAGGCCCATCTCGCTTCTGAGCCATGTTTATAAGCTGTTTTCAAGGGTTATCACGAATCGTCTCGAGCGCAGGTTTGATGACTTCCAGCCTCCCGAACAAGCCGGTTTCCGAAAAGGCTATAGTACCATAGACCACATCCATACGCTGCGGCAAGTTATACAGAAGACCGAGGAGTATAATTTGCCATTATGCTTAGCGTTTGTGGACTATGAGAAAGCCTTTGATTCGATCGAGACTTGGGCAGTGCTACAGTCCCTCCAGCGGTGCCATATTGACTATCGGTATATCGAAGTGTTGAAGTGTTTGTATAACAACGCTACTATGTCAGTCCGAGTACAGGAAGGGAGCACGGAGCCGATTCCATTGCAGAGGGGTGTGAGACAAGGAGATATCATCTCTCCGAAGCTCTTCACCAATGCAATGGAAGACGCTTTCAAGCTCCTGGAATGGAAAGGACTCGGCATCAACGTTGATGGCGAATGCATCACTCACCTTCGATTTGCCGACGATATCGTGGTCATGGCAGAATCGCTGGAGGATCTTAGCACAATGCTCGGAGACAATGCTCAATGCTCAATCGAGTTTCCCAATAGGTGGGCCTTAAAATGAACATTGACAAGACGAAAATCATGTCGAATGTCCATGTCGTGCCCACCCCAGTTTCAGTTGGGAGCTCGATTCTCGAAGTTGTTGACGAGTACGTCTACCTAGGCCAAAAGGTCCAACTAGGTAGGTCCAACTTCGAGAAAGAGGTCAATCGACGAATCCAACTCGGCTGGGCAGCGTTCGGGAAGCTACGCAGCGTCTTGTCGTCCAAAATACCTCAGTGCTTAAAGACGAAGGTCTTCGACCAGTGTGTGTTGCCAGTGATGACCTACGGCACCGAGACGTGGTCTCTGACTATGGGCCTCATAAATAAGCTCACTGTCGCACAGCGAGCTATGGAGAGGGCTATGCTCGGGGTTTCCCTACGTGATCGAATCAGGAATGAGGAGATCCGTAGACGAACTAAAGTCACCGACATAGCCTCTCGGGTTAGCAAGCTGAAGTGGCAGTGGGCAGGGCACATAGCTCGAAGAACCGATGGCCGATGGGGCAGAGGGGTTCTCGAATGGAGACCACGTACCGGCGGACGAAGCCGAGGACGTCCATCTGCTAGATGGACAGACGACCTCATAAAGGTTGCGGGCACCCGCTGGATGCAGGTCGCTGCCGATAGGTCTAAATGGCGGACAATGGGGGAGGCCTATGTCCAGCAGTGGACGTCCAAGGGCTGAGAAAGAAGAAAGAAGAAGAATCTATCTAATCTACGCCCGCCCGGGCGCGGTGGCCGTCGTCACACCACTCATTCCCTCTCACTCGTTCGCGAAAACTCGCCAAGCGCGGGAATCGCGGGATTATTTGAATATGAATTATATTGTTGGTTTATTTTAATTTTTAAGTTTTATAATTTGCGAATTTTCGCCCCCCTTTGAATGGCGCCAAGGGCACGTGCCCTACTTGCCCCACAGGTACGCCACTGGCCTCCCTAAAAATTTTCTGTGGATAATAAATTACATTGCCCAAGAATATGCTATTCTATAACGATACATTTATTAGGATCTGTGATCAATTTGAAATGTCGAGATCAACACTAAATAATTTATTTCAGAAAAATATTATTGTATTAGCATCGTTTTTCCAAAATTTTATATATTTGCCTTCGCCTACAGAAATAAAAAAAAGTCTACCATTAGTTTTTAAAATCCGTTATTCAAATGTACAAATAATAATAGACTGCTTCAAAGTAGAAATACAGAAATCCAGTAACCCCGCCAGACAGGCACAAACATGGTCTCAATACAAATCGGCAAAATACAGAAACCCAGCAACCCCGTCAGACAGGCACAAACATGGTCTCAATACAAATCGGCACACACAAAGTGGATGCAGTGATCACGGCTGACAGGGATTTTAAAGAAGTGGAAGCTCTTTTAAGTAGTAAAAATATAAGGCTACTGCGCCCTCCTAGTGTATTTGCCAAAAATCAATTGTTAAAAAAAGAAGCTATAGAGGCATAAGTAATACTCAGTTTTAGGGCGCATATAGAGAGAGTGATACGTAGAATTAGAGAATTTCAAAGCCATTAGAAAAACAACCTATTTGACGCAGTTTGGTGGGAATTGTCCCTTAGATTATTTACTACTCCCCGATAGATGTCGCGACAATCGAATTAAACTTCATCTAATGTTGCTACTATTTCATAGATGGAGTTACTAGTTAGTATTGACGTTGCGAATGAACAGAATGGTGAATGAATTGTGAACAGATAGACTGACGTTCGTAATGACACACCAGTTGTCAAAAACCTTTAAAATTGACAAAGAAATGCATTGTTAGATTATTTAGTCATTTTTCCATTTTTTTTCTGGTCAGTTCAATTTTTAATGTTTATATTCTGTTAAATATCGGATACAGATATTTTTCATCTATTGTTTTTATTGTCTGTTTAGTTGTTAACTTATTAGTTAAATGGCCAATAGGTGATAAATGTGTTATATTTTTTTAACCAGTCTGTTTTGTTCCTGAATACATTTCAAGTTAGTAGGTAAGCTAAGTAGAGAGATTAAAAACCCTGAGTACGTATTTACATGTTGGCGCCAAAAAATCAAATTTAGAAATACTAACCTCTTTCGATTGTTGCACATCTATCAAGCCTCGTTTACCTACACTAGGAGAGTTTCTTGAACGGTTCGGACCACAGTATTCTAAGTATAGGATTCTCATAAGCTACCAAACTACATACAATTCTCATCTACAACTGTTCACACGATGATAAAATCTCGATAACAGTGATCAGATGATTACAGTTGTTTATACTAGCTTTTGACCCATGTTCGAGAAACTCTCTTTGTGTAAATAAGCCATTACTTTTAAGTGTATACCATGGTTCAATAACTTGTTATACTTCTCGGCAAGACCACACTCAAAACTTTTTCCTGCTACACAAATATTGTTTGTAAAAGTACTAGATATATTCTCTGTTCCTAAGGGAATCCTAATAGAGACTATTGAGTTTGGCACTATTATTATTATCATGTTCATCCATTTCAGTGTTATTTTTAGGCAGCCCCATTGCAATGGATATGATGGAAGTTGATGTACAACTCTTTATCAAATGTCGTCTATGTGTTAAAGAGATGGGATTATATCAGATTTTACCTGCTGTACAACAACAGATTAAATATTGTTTTGATATTGATGTAAGTATTATCCCTATCTCTTAAGGCTCATTTATATTTCTATTACACGTGCATGAGAAAAAATTGATCAATTATATGATTGCCTAGTATAAACAACTGTTATCATTATGTGATCATGGTTATCATCATGGTCTCATCATCATGAGGACAGTTGAAGGCTAGAATTGTATAAAGTTTGGTCTCATACGAGAATTGTATATTCTCACCCGAACTGTTCGAGAAACTCCATCAACTCTCATTTGTGAGGTTGTGAGTTAAAGTTCTCCAGCCATTCTGGAGTTTATTTAATAATGTTTTTTTAAAATTATCACTGGTTCGATGGTGAAGGAAAATATTGTGAGGAAACCTGCATGCTTGACAATTTAAAAAAAATCTAGCATGTGTATCTACCAAACTGCTCTAGACCTGAGTGGTGGATTACGACCAAATACCCGCAAGATTGACCTTAAGGAGGTCTGTTGCAGTGCAACCTTAATCGTTTTAGATTAGAGCTTTTAATCTGCCTATGAGGTCATCAAATGTTAAAAACTTGCACTATAACACAAGCATTTTAGCGCTTGAATCTTAAAGGTACATTAGCAGTCAAGCATCAAGTGGTCGGTGCTAATTTTACACCACTGGTTCATAACTATACTGTTCCCATAATAGAAATATCTGAGAGTTTTGTTTATGTCCCCTATATCCATATAATATGTTTATTTGGTGAGTACAATGTACAGCCAGAGTTTAACATAAAATGACAAATGTTTAACATAAATATCATAATTCCTCAAATGTATAGACAGAATATGTGGAAAATACTTTACAGGTGTGCATCATTTTATAGCAGACCAACTCTTTATTACATTGTGAAGTATATACTAATCTACTGATTTAAACATTTTAGGTTCATCCATTTGATGGGTTACCACAACTTATATGCAAGAAATGTGAAGGGATATTATTTGAATATAATTCAATAAAGAAGCGTTTCCAAGAAACACAGCAAGAATTGAAAAATAAATTGGAAGAAAGGAGAGTAAGTAGTTTTGCATAGTTATTATTCGTGTCACGGGCTTTACAATTTGGGGGGGGGGGGGGAGAGTATACTAATATTCTGGAGTGCATAGTTATTTCTTCTGATATACTTCTTCTATAGGTCTTGAATAACCCATAAAACTAATCAAATTCAGTCACCTTCCATATTGTCTGTCCATTCTATAACTAATCATGTATTTACTAAGTCAGCAAATAAACATGAAGAAATGTTAAATGAAAGTACCTAGTCTTAATTATTATTATTTTTGCTAAATTAAGTCATCTTTTTTAATATATATACTTATTTTCTTTTGACCTATAATGAATGCCTATGCCTATAATGCTTATAATGTAATTTAAATCACACATAGTGATAACCTGTAAGTAGATAACAATTATAATGTAACCACTACTTTTTATATTTGTATGCTTGTCAGCGTTGCCAACTACGTATTTTTGCATAGATCTACGTATTTTAGGCCTTTCTCGCAAACCTACGAACTTCAGTCCCAGAATCTACGTACTTTCTATCAAATATTCAAATTAGCAAAATAACATTAAGCTGATTAGGCTGAATGGGATCATTTGCTTTTCCTTATAGAAAAAGCGCAGGTGTCTGAAGATCCGAATACCACCGACTTGAGGAAGAAATTTAACGCTGCCTCGAGGTGCAGTAAGAGGATGACTGTCAGAGCAAGGAATGAGCACATCTGCAGAATTGGCGATCGTCTAGCAAGCTATCCTTCTGGAAGTCTTCTGTCAGTCGTCACTCCCACCACTACGGAAACTCGATGGCTTACTGGCCCATGAGGCGAAGGAGAAAGCCGACCTCCTGGGCAGTCTCTTCGCCTCAAACTCGACTCTGGACGATAGAGGTGCCTCACCACCGCCTACCTCGAGGTGCACAAGCTCCATGCCAGAAACCTGTTTCACCCAACGTGAAGTCCGTCGAGCTCTAGCATCTCTTGATATCCGAAAGTCGAGTGGGCCGGATAGTATTCCTGCAGTGGTGCTCAAATTTTGCGCTCCCGAGTTATCTCCGGTGCTTACGCAGTCTCGTAAGTCGCGCAGTCGCGCTAAAGAGTCCTTTAGGCTCTCATATTCCACAAAAAGCTTCCCGTCAGCATGGAAGGTAGCTCATATTCACCCTTTGCCTAAAAAGGGTGACCGCACCGACCCGGCCAACTACAGGCCAATAGCGATCACCTCCCTCCTCTCCAAAGTGATGGAGCGTGTTATAAACACACAGCTCCTTGGGTACCTAGAGGATCGCTGATTAGCGACCGTCAATATTGATTTCGCCATAATCGCTCGGCTGGTGATCTTTTAGCGTATTTAACACACCGCTGGGCTGACGCCATTGAGAGTAGAGGCGAGGCTCTGGCTGTAAGCCTAGACATTGCGAAAGCTTTTGGACCGGGTATGGCACAAATTGCTGCTTTCCAAGTTACCATCTTTCGGGATACTCGAGGGATTATGCGAATGGGTTGCCAGTTTCCTGACTGGACGGAGCATCAGAGTCGTTATCGATGGTAGCTGCTCCGACACCATGTCTATTAACGCTGGCGTCCTGCAAGGCTCCGTGCTGTCTCCATCTCTGTTCCTTCTGCATATCAACGACCTGTTGCAAATTGGTGACATACGTTGCTATGCGGATGACAGCACTGGAGACGCCTTGTACAGGGGCCGCGCCAACATCTCTCGAGTCGGTGTGGAAGAGAGTCGCGCCAGGCTTGTGTCTGAAATCGAAGACTCTTTAGATCTAGTCTCGATTTGGGGTTCCCTGAACCTAGTGGATTTCAACCCCAGTAAGACGCAAGTCTGTGCATTCACCGCTAAAAAAAAACCTTTTGTCGTAGCACCTCGCTTTCAGAGCATACCTCTTAAGATCTCGGAGACTATTGGGATCCTTGGTGTCGACATTTCCAGCAAAGTTGAATTTAGGGGTCATCTGGAAAGTAAGGCCAAATTGGCCTCCAAAAAGCTCGGTGTGCTGAACAGAGCGAAGTGGTACTTCACCCCTGGGCAACTCCTAATGCTTTACAAAGCTCAGGTGAGGCCCCATATGGAGTATTGCTCACATCTCTGGGCCGGCGCACCGAAATACCAATTAGACCCATTTGACTCCATCCAACGACGTGCTGTTCGTATTGTCAACAATCCCACTCTCACGGGCAGTTTAGAACCCCTCAGCATTCGGAGGGACGTTGCGTCTCTCTGTGTGTTCTACCGCCTGTACAATGGGGAATGCTCTGAAGAATTGTTCAATATAATTCCCACCTCGGGTTTCTACAACCGCACCTCCAGACTCCCGTCACAGAAGTGCGGTCCATCCGCATTTCCTAGATACGGAGGTGTCGCGTGCTGTTCGGTCCAAAAATTATTTTATATCGCGAACCCGTAGGCTGTGGAACGAACTGCCTCAAGAGTTCCAAGGTCGGCGGCGCGCCCGCATACCTCCTGGTGTTGCAGGTGTCCATGGGCGGCGGTAACACTTACCTTCACGTGGGACCGCTTGCTCGTCCGCCCTCTTCTCTATAAACAAAAAAACAGGGTGCCATTTTAAAAACAAAGTGCCACAGAACACAATAAGAAAAATAAAAAACACTATTCGGCTCAAATGTTTCCTATACTGGCCCAATTTGCAAAAAAAATATTAACATTACCACATACTAGTGCAAATGTCGAGCATCTGTTTCTGCAATCAATTTAATGAAAACTAAAATTAGAAATAAACTTTCCACGGAAACTTACGAAAAGTGGTTTAAAAAAAACCGTGAACCTACACAGGAACATATTAAATACTTGTGATGCTTGTTTACACTACGGGAGAATCTAAAAAGCCTTCCTGTAATGAGACAAGACTTCAGTCTCTTCCTTTATTCACGAAATACTGACTCAATGAAAAATCTTAAAAACCCTATTTAAATTATGGAATAAATACTTTATGATAACAGCAATAAAGTTCATAGGACATTATTTGAATTTATATTCTAAATTCAAACTAAACATGAATTTGCGTCGATTTATATAGATAGAGCAATTACAAGTGTGATTTTAAGCAACAGAGTGACAATGAAATCTAATAAATTCCATTCCATTTTTTATGTGTTCGTGAGAGATATATACAGCCAAAACCCACTATAATGAAACTACAATTCCAATTTCTTAATATGGCCCCATCGAGACTTCGATGATTCTGCCAATGTCAAAGTTGAATGAAACAGTAAAAAATATTGAAAGCAAAAAAAAAACACGGAGATTATGCTGATTCCAGTTGAGCGCATTAAAGTAAAGAATACTTAACTTTATATATAAGTACATAAGAATATAAAATTAAATTAGATATTAGTTTTATAAATATGAAGACAGAGTATGACAGAACATAAAGTATTTTTGGTTAATAATTATATACTTAAAATAGAATACTAATGATGAATATGATGTAATAATAGTTAAAAAATAATTAATGAGCAATGTTGTTAACTGTAATGAATTTGTGAAGAATATTTTATTAGGTAGATTTTTAGAGCCCGTAGATCACGTGAGAAATATTTTAAATACGAATCACATCCCAATTGGAATAGGATCGGCGGAAAGCTTTTACACGTTTCCATACTAGAGAAGCAGGAGATCTAGGAAAAAGGATTCGCAAAATGTACGCTATCCTTGCTTTTTCTTTTTAGAAAGAAATCTTTTCGACTGAGCCAGAATTCCTTTGAAGTTAATATAGGAATCTATGTTTGAATCTATAGCAAAAATGGATTCAGCTTCGTTTCGTTGTTGCATACTGGCGTTGCATTCTGCATCCCACCATGGAGGGGAAGGAATTTAGGAACTACAAAAGGATTTTTTTAAACGTGATAGATTCGTCGACAGCAGTTTAGAAAACCGCTGTATATTAAAAATAGATACAAGAAAATTCGACACGTTGACTGGAGGTGATAAAGCAATTTTGGAAACTATTAGCTGGGACAATTTGTCCCAGCCTGTCATAGATAATATATATTTAAGAAGAGGGGAAGGGTCTTTAGAGAGTGAGACAGAATGGTGTATGGTAGTCGAAATAGGAAACTGATCACTGCCGTAGGAGTTAGGTAAAATTCTCCAAGAAAGAGAAGAAACTAGGCTAGGGGATGCAAGGGTAAGATCAACGGCACTAATGTTCTGTGTTGGAGATACTCTACGAGTGCTGGAGCCGTCGTTTAAGATACAAAGATTTTGATCATCCAGAAGGTCAAGAAAGGTAGACGAGACCGTGTCACAAGTGTGAGAACCCCACAGGGTATGGTGGCAGTTAAAATTTCCCAATGGGCTGATCAATGGTGATCATTGATCACCCCGATGATCAATGGGCCCGTAACAGGAGACAGTAAATAATTAAGCTCGGATATGATATTACGACTGGCGTGAGGAATATAAAATGAAATGAAAGTGATATTTAAAGCTTTCGCAGCCACTGAATGGAAGTGACGGCTGTGAGGTGAAAATGGGGTTTGAGAGAAAGATACAGAATTATTAATAAGTAAAGCACGACCTGCATAGCCATCAGCACGGTCATCTCGGAGGCATGAGTTACCTGGTAACCTAAAACGGGAACCAAGCTTAAGCCACGTCTCCGAGATAGCGGCCAACATTGGCTTATCCAGGTTCATTAGCGATATTAAGTTAGGTTTTTGGATACCAATATTCCTATAGTTCCACTGTAGGAGAGTTACTTTCACTTTGTTTTTTTAGGAGAGAGAGCAATGGCTGAAGCGTTTGGGTAGTATTTGGAGGAATAGAGTCACTAAATTTAGACAAGAAGTTTATTAAAAGAGAGACAAGTAGTTCTAAGAGATTGTCATTGGGGGAAAGCCGGATCTGACAATGCACAATCATTCGCAAGGGAGTACTGAGGAGTTTTAGTAATAGAATTGTGAGCATGTACATCGTATGATTTGTCAGTTTTGATGTGGGCGGCGATTAACATATACTATTTTCTTGTATGAAGATTAAACAAGAACTGTAGGGACATTAACACGAGAGGAGTGAGGATTAGGAGAGGACAATATGGGCCCTAAGGGCGTAAGGCGTCCTCACTGCGCGGAAACGTTGAGATGCCTCGGCATAGGGAATACTTTCTTCGGACATAACTATTTGAATGGATATTTGACGCGAGTGCTCCGGAGATAGGGTGTATGTAGCAGTGTGTTTGCCCAAACAAAACAAGCAAGTGGAATCTACTTCAGCTACATGGCAAGAGGCGCCCCTGTGAGGTTGTGCACACTTGTAACACCTTGGACTTGATCTAGATTGGATTGCAGTATGACCAAATCTACAGCAATTGCGGCATTGTATGGTAGGGAGGTGATATAAGGATACAGGTAAAGAATAATCAAAACTGTAGATTCTATCAGGAAGAATATTACGAAAAACTCACTTTAACATCAATATCACATGCATTTGTTTGGTTTGCTATTTGTTTCATACTTTGATTATTAAATGTTTTGTTTTTGCCTCCCTGAATAACATAGACTGATTATAACGAAAGAAATTGTTTAGTCCCTTGAGATTCGCTATAGAGAGGTTTGACTGTAGATGGATTTTCGGAATATTTTATATTACTTTATTAATAAGATATTACTTTTTTTATTTTAAGAAAAGCATTAAATTATGGCAAAATTATTTTAATAGTTTAATTATGTAATTTTAAACAAGGCAATATCTATACATACATAATACATACAAAAAGAGATGTCCTGACTGACCGATTCATTATCGCCGAGCCAAAATGGCTGAAGATAGAAACATCAAATTTGCACAATAGATAGATTTTATGACATACGTATCCATTAAGGTAGGATTTTTAATAAAAGAGGGGAAAAGAGGGGAGAAGTTTTTTTTGCAATGTGTATACACGCATTAAATCTAACAGCATATAGAGCATTAAGTTTAGCATATAGCCTTCATTTAAAACAATTAAAAAATATTAATGATCCCATTAACTTGAAACTTGCGGACGAAGCCGCGGGCAATAAGCTAGTTCTATATAAAATAACATTTTCAATACCCACTACGTCGATTTCACTTCCGCTTTCATTGTTCTCAGTCAACGTCAATGTGGTTATCAAAAGCGTCTTCATTTCTGTGGTATTCGTTTTCACATTTTATGGTCTATTCACAAACCTTTTTCCATTCATCTATACTAATATTTTTTTCTTTTTCCAATAACAAAAATTTGATGCTTATTCATGTCAATATTCTTTTTAAAAAGAAAAAAAAAAATATTTGTGACCACAGACAGCACACGAAATTAACAAAGTATAAATAAAATGATGATGTAGTACAAAAAGTATGTACACTTCCGGCTGAAAGTAATACACATCGCCCTTTAGAAAGAGACTATCGTCTTATTGGTTTTGTAGAGTGTCGTCTCTGTCGTGTGCCGTTACGACAGAGACGACGCTCTACAAAACCGAGCTGGTTGATTATAGTCGATGTGTTTACTTTCGGCCGGGATGTGTGTATGGTACATGCTGCGGCAACAAATAGGTCTCCAACTCAGCATATTGCTTTCCCAATCGATGAGAAGTGCTGATATTCTAATAAATGATAAGGGGCCTCTAATAAAAATGATGCCCGTTGAGTCAGCTACATTCATACCTCACTCATACCGCCAAACAGTCCTAAAAATTGACTGCGCAGGCGGCCTTCAGATCCCAAGATCAGTGTCTAATACTATATATAATAATAATAAATAAATATGCACAAAAATACGAATTATGTAGACCGCCGTCGGAGGAGCGAAAAAAAAAACCAATTTACTAATATTAAATTTTATTATAAAGACAATATTACAAGTTAACTAAGTCTAATTACAAGCTAACGTGCGACCCTAATCGAGGTTGGATTACGAGTGCCCGGAATTTTCCATGCTTCGGCGCGATGAAGTCTTTCCACAGTTACACGTGCCGCACCGTCAGCAATGTCCCCGTTTCCAAGTCCATTTGGTAACACGCGGTAGGTATTGAGGCGTCAGCGGTTTTCCTAATGAGAGCGCGCGTAACATACGTCTAAATAAAGTTACAAATATTTATCAACCTAACTATTGATATAAAATAGAATCCATAAATAAATAAAAGGACATAGATAAATACATATACACACATATAAATATAGATGAATTACAGAAAATGTTCCGGAACAGCCCAAAGGTTATTGCCCTGTACACAGCTTCCACTATTCTATTATGTTTTTCAATAATTAAAGCTTTCATTTTATTTTAAAATTTTTGGATTGACAGTTTCTAATAGAAGGAGGTATATTATTCCAGCATTTTGTAGCTGAATAACGGAAGCTGCCTCTAAACGGTGCAGTTTGTAACATAAGGGGATACGACCGATCTCTAGCATTATGGCTATCAAAGGACGGATTGAATTTTAACTTCTCAAATAGGTAGGTATTCAGGCCGATGACTTTTCAAGATGTCATATGTCAATGTGGCCAATTACAAGTATCTGCGCATAGTCATGCCAGTTTAAGTACTGAGTGATGTGACTCCTAGGCGGTACATAAAAACAGAACCAAACACATGCGTTTTGAACATGCTGTATAAGACGAATAGAATTCGATCGGATACAGGGCCCATAAATAAGGTTACCCTAATTTAATTTTGATAATATTAATAACTGTCACAGTTTAAGGACGACATATTGCGGATATTGTAGTCTTAAGCCGAAAGAAACATTTTTTTACTAAATCTAAGACATGACTTGAAAAGTTTAGGGAACATTATTCCTGGATTTCACGCCTCTGAGCCACAGATCTGATTCCTCAAACCAAGGATCATATGTTTGAACTTGGTCTGATTCAGTACGAGGGAATTTCTATCAGACCATGTAGCTATACGACCTAAGTCGTCATTCATATGTTGCACAGCAGTCGACGCGTCAGTTGGCTTGAAATTAATATAAACTTGTGCGTCATCAGCAACGTAAAATTTAAGTTGTGACCATATACAGGCTGTCCCAAGAAATGGTGACAAGCGGAAGTCCAAAGGTAGAGCACCGCCAGGGGTACCCGAATCACCCCCATATATGTTCCGCGATTTTTTGTAGTTTACAAGTTATGATATTTTTCGTGATTATTTTTCCAAACTACGAGTTTGAAGATATTTTTGATCACAGTGACTTTAGTAATTAAGATAAGTGCCTGATTTTGACGTGAAACGTCTTTAAAATCACAATGAAACATACGAGTACCAGGTCAGAAAAGTGAACCGTAACGAAAAGGTCTATATCGTCTTACCTTAATAATTACAAAACTATTAGTCTTAGAGACATAAATCTAGTGTCATTATTTAGCTTATATAGTCAGCTTGCTGTTACGACCTTGAGTTTGCGTCGGGGCCGGGCGGGTTGGCGGAGAAGGGGCACCGCGCAGAATGACGGCGCTCTCGCTCCTTTCTATTCAATGTAGCTCACGACTCAGACGTGATAGCGCGGTGATTCGTGCGTGTGTGTATAGAGTTTATCTAGACCGATTGATTTAAGCAAAAAATAGTTTAATTTGGACAATATTTATACGTAAAAATAACAAGTAAGTCTATAAAAAAGTGTTGAAATACAATATGTCGGCCTCAGCCCGTGCAAGAGCCAGTCGAAAATATAAATCACGCCTATCGTTGGGAAGAGGAGGTTATGGGCCACGCACAGAGACCCCAATGTCCGGCGCCGAGCGAGCGAGGCGGTTTCGGGAGCGTCGCGAAGCTGCCACGGCACGCTTAGTGAACGCCGCCGACTCCGCGAGCACCTCTACCTCTACTGTACCTGTACCAATGGACATAACGAGTGAAGTTACCAGCGAGATAAAAGCGACTCGCCGACATAGACGTTTCACGTTATACCAACGGCCGTGTGCCCCGACACAGCCCTACCCGACTTTTTTTCAGATTTAGCTGAATGTTAGGCCTATCAAACACAAAATGGTTTAATTCCATAAACCGTACCAATGGTAATTTTTTGAATTAAAATATTTTTATTGCGCAATGGCGCAATAAAAATATTTTAATTCAAAAAATTCAAAAAAATAAAATTAATTTATGTAAATAAAATGATAGAGGCATTTTTCAACTGAACCTATTTTAAAAACTTCCTCATTTTATTGGCTATTTACCCTATAAATTTTATTGAGTTAGCTCTATGGCGTCATACCTAAAATTTTATTGAAGAGTACTATGTCTAAAATTCCAATTTTCGGTAGTGAGTGAAAAGTGAATAAACTAAATAAGAATTGTTATTAATGTTTTTATTTCCTGTAATTGTAAGAGCTCACAATGCACACCCTCTTGACTACGTCCAACGACGCACTATCCGAATTGTCGACGATCCCACTCACTCACAGGTGGTTTAGAATCGCTCAACATCCATAGTAATGTTGTATCCCTCTGTTTTGTACCGCCTTTATAATGGGAAAAGTTCTGAAGAGCTGTTCAATTTCATGCCAACTTCGGGTTTTTACCATCATACCGCTCATCATCGGAGTGCGGTTCATCCGCACCTCCTTGACATAAAGTCGCTGCGTACAGTGCGGTCGAAAAGACACTTTATACCGCGAACCCGAAAGTTGTGGAATGAACTGCCAGCTGAGGTATTTCCGTTACGCTACGATAAGGGGCTCTTCAAAAGACTTGTGAACAGGATTCTGCAGGGTCGGCAGTGCACCCGCAAACCCCCTGGTGTTGGAGGGGCGGCGGTGACCATTTAACATCATGTGGCCCGCCCGCTCGTCTCCCATCCATTCTATAAAAATAAAAAAAATGTCATCACCAAGTCCGATGGCTCTCTTTTTATTTATTCTCACCAGAGAACATAATCCTACCTAGCCCACCTTTAAATTTGTTGCCATCGATTCAGTATTTTCTGCTGCTCATTTAATTATAACTCTTTATCTAATCACTGTTACAGATGTGAATAAGTATTTTGCCTTTTTAGATACGCAACAGTTGAATGATGCTCTGAATAGCTACAGATCAGTTACACATTAAAAGTATTGATAGTGTACCACTATGGCACAGTCTTGTTAGGGTTATGTCTTGATTGATTTCTTTGTTACTATGTAGGTATGATATTATGTAATTGGCCAAATAATTATATTTTCATGTCTTTTATTCTAGCAAAATGCTGCAAGAGGACCTGTAGAAATTCACAAAGATGATTCAGTGGATATGACGGAAACCCAAGAAAAGAAAGTCACATTACAAAATGTTGAAAATGATGACACTTCAGATAAAATAAGTGGAAGTGAATATACGAAATCTCATAAAAAGAAATCCCGAATTAAGAAGAGAATTCGTTTAATATCATCTAGTTCGTCATCATCTATGGAAGATATAACGTTTAAAAATTCAATTTCTAAAAGTGATAATAATAAACGAAGAAAACGCAGAAACAACTCTTCCGAGTCATGGGAGCAAAGTTACAACAAACATTTTGTGTGTCGACTTTGCTACAAAAGTTGCATCACAGAATATAATCTTAAAAAACACTTTCATACTCATGATAGTTTGATACAAAAACATCAGAATATATTTAATTCTTTTTGTAAAGTGACTATGCACAAAGTAGATGCTAAACCTAACATCACGGGTATAAATAATAATAATACAGTTGCATATGAAAGTGACATGATCATTCGTTATCTTGTTGATACGCACTATTATATGATTTACACACTTAAATATGATTATATGAATGTAAACAATCGGGAAAATACTCTTGTAAATAAAACTAAACAAACTTCTAAAACATTTTCCGATACTTCTGATGACGAAAATTTCGTTCATTCGAAACAGAGACAAAGTAAAAAATGTAGGTTACTATCTAGGAGTTCGAATGAGACTATGGTTATTGGAAATGATAATGAATCTGTAAGCAGTGTTAATATAGATAAAGCTGAATCAGGTGATAATGAATGTATAAATATAGATGATACTTCTAATGAGAGTACATCAGTTAGAAGTGAAATAAATTTACAAAAATATATTCACTTAAGAAAGCCTGTTACAAATATGAAATCTAATGATTACAAAATAATAAAGGATGTTATAAAGATGTGTCAGTATAAATACTTCAAAAAACTTGATTCCTCTGAGAGTGACGTATCCAGCACGACTCAATATAAACAAACGCCATATTCAGAATTCCAACTTAAACATAAAATCTTAAGTATAGGAAGAAAAGTAATTTCCAAACAAGGTTTTCCTTGTACTGGGCTTTTAAGATTTTTAGAACACAAAAATCTTGAAATTAAGTGGTTATCAACAAGTCATACAAATACTGGAAACAATTATGTTAGAATAATGATGAAGTTAAGAGGTATAAACAATGGTTTGATCCGTTCAGGGTGGAAGAATATAAATGAAAATCGTCTACAAATAAAATACACAGATGAAAAATTGATTATTAATGATGAAAATACGGAGAATCCCATTGAAGAAACAATTTCAAAAATAAAATACACAGATAAAAAATTAAGTATTAATGATGAAAATACGGAGAATCCCGTTGAAACAATTTCAAAAATAAAATACACAGATGAAAAATTAAGTATTAATGATGAAAATACGGCGAATCCCGTTGAAGAAACAATTTCAAACATTAATAAAATTGCAGAAAAGGAATGCAGAAAGGTTTATAAAGAAAACTTTGATGATAGTGCAAAATTATACACATGTAATAATAATGATTTAGGTTCAAGAAATAAACTCTTAAATGCAAATCCAGTTGCAAATCCTAAGCAACTTCCAAAGAAACATATTGAGTTAAAACTAAACAGTGTTAAAAGTGGTCCTGCATCCTTTGAAAGTTATAAACGACAGTTTCCAAATTCCAAAGAGCATGGATCGGTTTGCATTGACTTAGACGATAATAATGGGCATGACGAAAATTTACAAATGCCAATTATAGCCTCTACAACATCATTGGCAGTGTCAGAGTCCGTTGGTGAAGTAAAAAATGATGTTATTGACAGTAGTAATACATCTATGAGCACATCCTCCATGAATGCTGATAAAAACACTGAGAAATCTGCTCCAAGAATAAAGGTAAAATCTTTTTCTGAGTTAATGTCTGATAGAGCACTAGATTCATTAAAACAACAGCAACAGGAAAATAACGTTTGGATTATTCCACCGCAAAATGCCGAAACTCTTGTTTACATCCCAAACTTTGCACCTGTATGGCCAAGTAACATCGTTAGTCAACCGCAATTTGCACCGCTTATTGTACCCGCAACCGTCGCTCAACCGCAACCTGTACTCGCCGCCCTCACTCAACCCCAAGTTGTATCCGCCGCCGTCACACAACCGCAACTTTTACCCGCCGCCCGCGCCGTCACTCAACCGACCCATAATACAAATCACACATCCCTTGAAAACAGTCGAGACTATATCATATTGAATACAGTGGAATTCCCTAATATGAAGACTACGGAACCGTTAGAATATTTTAGAAATTTACTTCAAGTTCACGGCATCACTCTATTAAATACAAGCGCAGAATTATCGCGAGGTTTTGTTTGTCTCATTAAATTCAAGCTTCATGTTAAGCAAGAAGATATACAGCCGGTAGTTCTTTGCCTTTCATTGTGGTGCAATAAGAATACATTTTGCTTAAAGATTACTGACATTAATCAAGAGGAAGTTGATATTAGTAAAATTAATCTCAATTGGCAATGGGAAGTGCTAAAAGTATACAGGGGTGATATTGTTAAGAAGCTGCTCCAGAATGCACAAAAAATAAGTCGAGAAGCGTATAAATTTTCAACCACATTTACATGTCTATTGAAATCAATTCAGAAGGTTTAACATTTCATAATGGTGAATTGTTTGCAAGAGGCAAAAATAGTTACAGAGAACAAAGGTCGAAATAGTCCATCCACTAATAAATTAACATCGATCAACTAGAATATAAGAGTATAAATATATATATATTTATAAGGATGGATAAGTGTGACAAAACTGTGCGAGTGATGCCAGTGGTATAAATAAAATGTTACCGTCACTTTAAACGAGTAGTAATTATTACTTTTTAAGAGTCTGCTTTATTTGTTTTGCAATTGCAATCAGCCCTTTCAGTATCCATTGCTGGACATGGGCCTCCTCATTCGCATTCTCTTGTGCATGAGGGATGTATGACCTCAAAACGCCACGCTGGGCAAGCGTTCACTCTTTTAGAGGTATAGTTTGTCAGGGCTTGTAGTAGCCACTTTGTTATCCCCTTAGTCGCCTTTTACGACACCCACGGAAACACATGGGGTGGTTAAATTTATTTAAAACCAATTACGCAACACATTTATTTTAAAAACAAGTGTCACGACAAGATTGGTACAAATCTTTAACTTGGGCCCAAATCAGTACCATTACGTTGTACTGGAAGTGGAATGGTGGTAAGTGGATGACAGTATGTATGACCCCTTTCTCTTGCAATTTCATCCAAAACATAAGTTGGAGTTCGGCGTTTGTGTTCCAATTAACCGTAAAAGTTATTTCTTCAACATCGAATCGTTGGGCCTCTACTCCTTTATTTTGCAGCCATAAAATAATTTAACTTTCGCGTGATGATTAGAGGCATTATCCATTAATATTACATGGGGCTCATGTAAGTTGTCCAAAGGGTTTAAAACCTATCTTTGAATTTTTCTGAATTCATGCTACTCTGTAGTCTTTCCAGCCTTAAAAGCTAGTAGACAATTTGACACAAAACCAGAGGATGTCCCAGCGTGACTAATTTGTCCTTTGCCTTCGGGAACTTTGGTAGAAGAAGGTAGTAGAAGCCTTTATTGTCAGTCCAACTTTTCGACACGGTATGGTTTGCATTAAGCCACCACATTTCATTCAGGAACACCACTTTATCCAAATTCTCAATTGTTTTCACTTTAGGTAAAAAAATCGATGCGCGCATTAGCAATGTCAGTTTGTTCCACGTCAATTTTTCTTTTGTCACATTTTATGTACGCCAATTTTTTTCACTGTCGTGGATAAAGACAGCAGCCTGCCATTGAATAAGTTTTCATCTTTCAGGGAAACTGCTAATTTTGTCAAGATTGGCAGTTCAACACGTGCGTAATACGCATAAACATGATTCCGTATTGCAGCGGCGCCAAAATCGTCTATTTCAGTGACAGGGCAAATTCTCCTCCATAGATGTCTCTCCAAACTTGTCTTCACTATTTAAAAGTTTTATCTTTTTTGGCATTGTATCAACAAAAAAGTAAGACCAAAACGTAACAAAATAACAAAAACGACTATAACGATAAAAGGAACGAGAACTGAAAACACGTGGCGCATACAAGGTGTCAGCACTCGTATTGACTTCACTCAAACAAGATGGCGGGTCGTGGCGTGTTCAGTGTTAGCAGTTCAGTGAACAAAATGGCAAAACCTTTGTAGGGATGGAAAACACTTTTGTACACAGTTATTCAAATGGCAAATAAATTTAAAAACGATAGATTTACATTTGTCAATTTATCCCATTCCTAACATTTTTTAAGCTAACGTAACCTTATAAAGACGTGATAGAAAATCGATCTTATTTTTTCCAATTATTATTCACTTCTGTTTTAAAGTTTGAATTATACTATATTTATTTATATGTATAGCACTATAGTCCATAATAATTTTACTTACAAGAAAACCGATGATTTTTCATGTTGCAAAATAAATAATTTTGCCAGACGCTAATACAAAGTTATGTCGTTGATAATGCTGACAGCTATCATTCTAATCGAGTTAGATTTAAAATACTATAAGTAGAGTCATTTCACTAAATTATTTTAATATGGCTATACTATGTACCTAATTAAAGCATTCCGGTGATTCTAAACTTAAAACAATATGGCGGTGCGTCGAATATACGTTGATCCATTTGCATACATGGCTATTGGATCTTTTTACCAGATTAAGCTTAGACGCTAGAAAAATTAACTATTTTCGTTTAATTTCTGAACTTGTAAGTATAATCCTGACCCTTCCAATGACATTTAATTTTTTTAACTCTCAAATAATTCAATTCCATTTTACATAAAATTTGGTTTTGACAAATTAGTGGCTTCTGTAAGTTGACTACTTAATTATTCGGTTTTGGTAGTTTTGGATATTTATTAATGGATCTGTAAAAAGGATCAGTAACAGGCAGTATCAATATACTGCAGTACCCATCATTATCATGGAAACTCCTAGTACTATTTATTGGACGAGGAGTTTTCCTCACCTCAATCACACTTGAAGAATGTAATGGGGGTTAGGATGGGGAGTACAGAGTATATTAGGATAAAGACTTTCCTTTACATATCATTCCATCTCATCCAATTCAAGCAGAACCTTCCTTTATCCCATTATACATCCTATCCAATGGAATGTGAAACGGATTTTAGCAACTTATACACTCGCGATACACTTGGAATGTTTCACGAGTTTTGTTTATGTCGAGGTTATTAGACTTTTTGTGCAGTAATAAACCAAGGCTTCAGACCATTTCGATGCAGTGATCAGACATTCTACATCAAGCTTCCACTACGCATATGACACACGCTGCCCGGTTTTTTTTTTGTCCGGCGTACATAAAACCAACCGATTTCAAATACTAATATTATAGTTAGAACGTCCATGTCACGTCATCTCACCGCGCTGTGGCGTTTCTAACCTTCATGTTTTCTAAGTATCATCTTATTGTCTGACTTGTATTTTATAATAAAATAAAATAAGATGCTGAACATTTTCAAAACCCGGAGATTACAGAGGCATACCCGTATTAATATAATATGCATTTGTATTTGTTGACCTAAAATAACACTACCTCGGATTACTGATAATGATAATACATTACATAATGATGATACGAGACAACTCGTTAACCAACTATTCCATTTTCATACACGTAGGTTTATATGTATCTACCTACGTGTGTGGATTTATATTCTCTCGATTGTTGTACGAGGGCCACACTGAAAGTTTCCGGAATGAATAAGAAAGAATACAATGAATGCCCGAAAATCAATTTATTGTTTCTTAAAAATTTCTCCAGTGAGTGTCAATACACTTTTTCATACGAATAAACCAATTTCCATAACATTTATTCCACTCCTCCGTGGTGACCTCGGGAACGATGTTTTTTTACACTCTTCGACAGCCTCTTCTGGCGATGAATATCGTTCGACTGCGTAATTACTTCTTAATTTTTGGAAACAAGAAGAAGTTACAAGGTGCCAAGTCGGGACTGTATGGAGGATAGCTATGAGTTCTACGGTTTTCGCCTTTAAAAAGTCGTTTTCACGAAATTCGTCACTGAGATTGACACGACTGCGCTTGAATTCTGCAAATCAGCTATAAATTATGGCCCTTCGTTTAAAGCAGTTTGAAGCCGAGCGAGGCTCTGCTGAGCTGTCAAATTACACTTAAAATCGTAGAAAATCATACAGCGAAAATTTTCCCAAGTTAAATCCATCGTAATGCAGACACGCAATTTTAGAAATTGCGCCTCAATGAATAAGATGACTTAGATGAAACAAATTTTATTCTACAGCCAAAGAGTTCCATTTTAAATATTGTTTATTTAAGTGGCCAGTTGCGGAAATTTTCAGTGTGACTTATGTACAGTTGTATAGTAAATGTTTACTTGCTGTAAAACCTGAAATGTTAACGCGCCATCTAAGTTATAAAGAACTTATGCCAAGTTCAATTAAAACCCGCCCAATGGTTGTTGCGCGAAGCGCGTTCATACAGACAAAACTTCTAATAATTGTTGTTCTTCACTGTCACCCACCCGTACTTTATATTGCAAAAACTTTTTCAAAAAATATATGTATAGATACGGCTTTGTGATTATTTTATTATATGTTTAGAGGTAGAACGGATATATGGCAGTAATATTAGCCTTGATGATACTTATTTCCTAGTAAATGTATTGTGCTGTAGGTAGACTGTACAACAATCGAACGAATAGAGTACTCTCCATATCACAATGCGTTTGATAGTATATTTCGTTAAATAATGTCAGATAATACTCTTTTGTTAATAGTATTGCATTTTTGTACTAAGTCCTGTCACAATCGGAACGCATTGTTTTAATGCCTCTACATTTTCGGTGATTCGCGACCCGACAGCGTTATATTCAAAAGTTGTGTTCCGCTGGAACTCTGAATATGGAAACGACGACTCAAAATCATAGTGGTGTGTTTTGCCGTAAGCAAATGTGAGAAGACCGTAACAAATTAAATGTTGTATTCATGTTGTTTATAGTGGTCTTTATAGTTCTGACATTATAAGTATTTTTTTTGTAAAATGGTATGCAAGTTCGGAACACTGTCAACTGGCAATACGGTAGGTATACATTCTAATAGAATTTGCCAAAATTGTAGGCAGAAAGAGCTTCCATTTTTTGTGCACTTATTGCATTTAGAAGGAACTAAAATCATGACAACATCAGTTTATAATTATGAGTATTTATTATAACAAGTTTTATTAGCTGAGCTAGATAATTTCGTTAAAAAAACGTTTAACCAGATACAGTTAGCAATTTTAGATGTGAATTGGCTAATGGTTATGTTTAGACATTGGTTTATTCCAAAAAAATCCGCTGATTTTTTCTGCCACAAATTCCTACTGTTCATGTTAAGCACTGTTTGTGTCAAAAATCTCAAGAATCCCCACAAAGGTTTTTATTATAATTATTGTTACCTAGTTCCAATATGCAGCACTAGTAGGATTCACTTGTCATTATAGCATTCGAATGTTTGTCTATGGTAATGTTTTCTTCATCAAAATTATTTAAACAAAATTGTTATAATTATATAGTTAATTCGGCAATAATGTTCAGTTTTTAGTCTTTAAAAACGAGAAAATAACTTACACTTATGACTGAAATGGTGATAAAATGGGATTTAATTTAATTAGGTATTTCGTTTGACGTATTAAAAAAACTAACTTTTATATAAAAAAGTAAAAATGTTGATTACAATTTTACTTTTTAGAACCAGCAATTATTAAAATATAATTGTTTGTTATTTATTACGATGAAAAAATTGTTATAACAATGCAACACAACACCTATCATTATTATTACAAGAAGTGGATATAGGGATATTCAAATGCTATGGTGACTAACGACTATTGTGCTGCACATTGCAAGTTGATAACAAAATAATAACAACCTCCGTGGGCATTTTTGAGTATTTTTCTACAAATCCACTCTGGAGTGGTTAAGATGACTAGTACGCATCTGTGGAAGAAAATCTCCACCAGTGGGAATTTTTGGAATAAACCAAATATTTTAACATGGATCAGGGCGAAACTTATCACAAAAGCTTGTCTTTTCAGTTGCTCATAGTTTTAAGTAATTTTTGAAGGGGAAATACTTTATTTTCGTTTGTATTATTAAGTCAATGTTAAAACAAAAGGTTAATGTTACTAGCGGTCAGCTAAAAGGATTGCTTGACGTTCCATATACATGGTTGAAATCAGAACATGCCAACGCTATGCCGTTGCAATAAGGAACATATTACATTTGTTAAGTTAGAGATAATATAGTCGATGATGAAAATTTGAACAAAGGTCTGAATACACGTAAACTTAATTTTTTATCTTACCGTTATTATTATAGTTACTGTACAGTTTAAATAAATAAAACATGTATGAATACTATTTTGTGATTATATTATTTATTTCCTAGAAGTACCTTACTAATAATATTACAATAATGTATCACAGGTAAAACGCAGTTTATTATCCAAGTGTCCAGACCGATTTAACATCTGACAACACATCTTTCGGAGCCGAATGTTTGTGAAACATGAAGTATCCTTGTATTTGTGCTGGACTTACCACTTTGCCTTCTTCAATTACACTGTAAACAATAATATGTTGCATTAATTATTAGTCACTAGCAATGCGCGCGAATTCATACGCGTAGACGTTTAATTAGAATATGTGTGGTTAGATTGATTCCCGTGGGAACTTTATAATTGAACTGGATAAAAAGTAGGTACCTGAAATGTTAACCCGCCATATAAGTTATAAATAACTTATGCCAAATTCAACTAAAATCCACCCAATGGTTGTTGTGTGAAGCGCGTTCGGACAGACAAAAATTCTAAGAATTGTTATTTTTCACTGTCACCCACCCGTACTTTATATTGCAACTTTTTCAAAAAATATATGTATAAACAGGACCGGTGGATAATGTAGGTATAGTGGGTAGCTCTACCGACTCGGAATTTTCCGAATGGGTAAAGTACTCACTCGGATTTTGACGAAAAGTTACTAACGTCACTAGACATGGGGATTTCCTCGTCGCTCGAAAAATCCATGTCTAGACGCAATCGGTTTATTTAGTCGCAAAAAATACCGTTGTCGAAACAAATCAAGTTGTAATGTTTTCTTTATTTTGTTATATACAAAAATTTTAAAACAAAAAAAAATAAGTTTAAGCTCGAAGAGTTCAGATATATTAATACTGTAACAAAAATGTTTTTGAGCTTTCCGAGCTTCGTAACTAATGTTACGATCACTTTCGAGCTCGAAAGCGTATGAACACATATTTTTGAAAAATATAGGAACTATATTTTTGAGTTCAAACTCAATAACGTATGAACAATTACATTTTCGAGCGGTTCGAGCTCGAAAATAGCGGGAAGTTTTGGTGATGGCCCACAGGATCAACCGTTTTCCAGATTTTATTTTGTAGTTTTTATTCCTATAAAATTCCTTTGTTCATGAGTCATTCCTCTATATACAATTTTTTGAGGGACTGTCCCCCCTCCCGGTGAACTACCCACTCGGGCCTAACACAACCTGCCGCCCCTGTGTATACATAGACACGGCTTTGTTACGATTTTATTATATGTTTAGAGGTAGAACGGATATATGACAGTAATATTAGCCTTAATGATACTTACTTCCTAGCAAATGTTTTCGCGTATTCTGCGGCCTGATCTCCTTTGTAAAATCTCAAGAACATGAGTTCCACCTGTTCTTGATCGCAGTATCCGACGTACTCCTTCATGTCCACTCGACCAGGCCTAATTAGAGCGGGGTCAAGTCTGCAATAAATGTTCATTTTCTGACGAAAACGTATGTACCTTTGTGCCAAAACGTGGGAATATCCTTGTGATATTCTTGATACAGCATGTCATATATTTTCATAATATACGTGGGGAACTCAGAAAGTTTTGCGAAAAAGAAAAAAATGTACGGGTTCCAATTATTTATTAAATTTTTTCATAGTACTTACTCTCCACTTGCATCTATACAAAGTTTCAATACTACGGAATCAATTTTGAAAACATTTTTATCACCCTTACTCAGGTACCTCTTTCACAGCCTCTTCGAATGTAGGTAGCCAGCGAGTCTTTCGGCGATGAAAACTGCTTGCCTTTTAGTTGGGATTTAATTTTGTACGACCTAAAATTAACCGGGGTACTGTCCAAAAAGTTTGTTTTAAGCGCTGAGTGAGCGCGCGCGTTGTCGTGGTGCAGCAGCAGTCCGCAGAGACCTGTTTGGAAAGTCGTTGCTCACTGCAGTAAAAACGTTTGGCAAGCATGCGGCTACGTACCATTCTGCGTTAATGCTGCTTTGGTTTCGTAAAGGTACCGATAGATATCAGGTAGCCAGTAAAAGTAAATAACTTGCGATTACAATTGTTCCAGCGCTTCTTTCACTTTGGTAGGCAAGAGCAATCTTTTCACTTTGGTAGGCATTGACACACTTTGAAACAGTAGATTGACGCTTAGTTTTTGTATCATACCGGTAGATCCAAGATTCGTCACTTGTGACAATGTCGTAAACGGGCCGAGACGAGCCTGCTTCAAATTTTGTCATCATATCACGGCACTATTCGACACGAACTTGTTTTTGAGCTTAGGTGTATTGCGGCACCTAGCGCGACACTAGGCTCCTGGCTCGTAGATGTCTATGTAATATTTCATACACACCCCCCTATCCAATTTGCAGACTCTCCTGAATCTCTTCGTATGTAATTCGCCTGTTTTCACAAATTAAATTTTTCACTGCCACCACGTTTTAAAGTCTATTAAAAGAATATTCAGGTTTTAAAGAGCATTTAAAATCATACAAAATCATAGCGCGGAAATGTTCCAGTCGAATGTAGTTATATTTTTTTGTGAGACACGATATTTTGATTTAGCTCGTAAAAAAGTAAGGAAGGACATTTGAATTTGGAATAGTGGAGTGTAGGCTTTCTCGGCCGGTGTCCATATTAATTGAATCTTCCGGGCTACTTGGCCGAGGTCTTCTGGAATCTCTTCTCTTTCTTCCAAACGTTTCGTCAACAACTGCGATTGACATCTTCAGTGGCGACTGCGTTCACTTTCGGAGAGATGTTATCTCGGAGAGTTGTTGACGAAACGTTTGGAAGAAAGAGAAGAAATTCCAGAAGACCTCGGCCAAGTAGCCCGGAAGATTCAATTAATATGAATTTGGAATGTTTTGTTTTTATATTATACACAGTCAGTTTTAATTGACATCAAAACCAGCCAGAGTTCCATAGATAAAAACTGTCGCAAAGCTTTCTGAGTAGCCTAGTATGTAGAAATGGGCGCAGCATGAATTTGTCAAAAGCGCATGAAGTATGAATTAATATACAGTTTTTGGAATTTAGGAATGCGTTCTCTTGGCACACAGAAAACTAAAAGCACAGAAACCGCGTTAAAATTACAACAGAAAACATTAGTTTGTACTATTCTCTCTTACGTACTGTCTTTGCAACAAAGCTGGAATTGAGGTGAATAATATATTCCTCCGATTCGTGTCTAGTACGTTTGATAATGCGAAATTCTGAATCCCCTGTGAAATCCCCTGTGATTCTGAACATATAAAAGATGGATTATATTATCACATGCTCAGGAGTTACTCAAACGGAATGTGTACAAAGCGAGTGGAAGGCAACCAAGGAATCGGAGGGAGAAACGTCGTGAGGTTTCTCAGGAAACGTGAAAGGAGTGACGGACAAAGTTGGAACAGCATTGAGAAGTTACTCCATTAAGACTATATACTCCGTTCTCCAAACTAACGGAAAATCTACGCACACCCAAGGATGACCTTATCAGACGCCAGGTGTTTATAAGATAGACTGCAGCTGTAGTAGTTCCTGTATAGGCCAAACTAAGATAGAACCCTGCACTCCCAAAATCCTCTTCACCGAACGTCACTATTATCCCAGGATTGTACGTGAAGCGATTGAAATTAAGAAATATAAAAAATTCAATCGGGAAGATGTATATAAACTGTCATCGACGTGTAAATCCAGTAGTTAAGAAATTTAAACCTTGCAATTTACCGCCCAATACGTCCGCGGACATTGTTAGTGTAGTGTGTCGCAGCCTTTCCGAATGTGAAGAACAAATGCGGGTAGTTGATAAAAGTGCTCGCAGCTTCCATCCTGGATTACCCGCCTCTTCAGTCAACTTGTGACCACGGCTAGTATAACCCGTGCCGAAACGTCGAGTAGGAACATAAGGTAAACAAATACCTTTATTATATGCGTTAGGGTTTAAGGGTTTAAGTTTTAAAGTTTTTTAAAAGTTATACATTCTAGCTTATTCTGCGCTTTGATCTTAGTCGTTAGTACAAAAGATAAGCAATAATAAGAGCTTCCTAATAAATAATAAGAATAGGATCTTAATTAGTATTTGTTTTGTTATTAAATATGGGCCGATATGTACAAATACCCTGTTTATTTCCATTGCGATTAGATTCTCCACATTCAATGACATCCATTTATGTCTAATATCCATTGGCATAATTAGAAGGGGTGCCGGGTAGATGTGCACTTGAGAAAGCTTTGGTAACCAATCACAACTTTCAGTTAACACTGTCAATGAAGTATGATAGATTAGCAGATAGGTGCAAACAAAAAGAAAACACGTATTATCCATTCGCTTTTTAGCTGTTGTTCATTCACAGGAAATCTGCAAATAAAATTATCAATATACCTACTTTTTCACATCCTTACCGTAACCTATATAATATTTGGTAAATGTCACTTGGTTAAAGGAATAGGGGACACAAAACGAACCCAGAAAAAGAAATCTAAGTGGACAGCGCGCGCAAGGGGCAGCGCGCGTGCTCTAGCGTTAACAGACGGTTTTCGACTAGATGGTTCGAATAATTTACTGGAGAAGTCGCCGCGGAGGGCGCCGCGTACGCTGCGGGCGGGGGGCGGTAGGAACCGTTGAAGTGAGGTGTGCTACAAGTTCGTAACTTTTTGAATAAATCTGTATTATTTAAAGGGCACTGGGTGACTGTAGTTCCCGTACTGACATATTACAAACAATTTTTATACATATGTATTATTAACAGTGATTACCGGAAGAAATATTTTCCTCTGTGTAAATAAAAAAATAAGTAAAAAAGTTACTATAGTTTTATATATTCACCTTTATACGTGCAAAAACCCTGTCCGATGTGAGGGGATGAATGTACGGGGCGACAACAGACGAACAACACTTCAAGGGCACATATGTCCGTTTGTTTGCGCCCTACGTACGAAAATGACGATCTTTTGAAATTTGTCAAAAAGCAGTTCTTCCATAGCGAAATGTCGCTATAACTTGATTTTCATAACCGGACATCTGGAACTCAAAATTTCCACAGAAATATTTATATGACGTCAAATCCCATAAAAAGATTCACAGCTGTTTAGTTAAAAAGATGGAGTTAGGTATTATAAACAGTTATCGGTTAGTTGGAAAATTACGCGTCATAAGAATCTACAGGTTTACTGGATTAATATCAATACATTGTTGTCACTTTGTTAGTAGATACATCACTAGCTACAGTGATCAAAAAACGGTTTACATTGGGATTTAAAGGCCAAGTCAATTGTGGCTAGTTATCTGTTTCTATCACGTTGGTTTCTATCACACATTAGACGAAAGAGTGCGGATGCATATGAAAAGTTCAATGAGTAGCTATTCAATTAATTAATGGCTTATTAATTGATATGAGATTACCTTTTTTTATAGAAAAGAAGGCGGCAGACGAGCATACAGTCCACCTGATGGTAAATGGATACTGTCGTCCATAGACATTCGCGATACATGCCAACATCAGTCCAGAATGACAAACGTTGGCACGCCCCCGGATGCGCTTGCCCACCTTTGTAGATTAAGGAATGGATTAGGAGAAAATGTTGGGAAAATAGGGAGGGATAGGATGGGTATGGGCTCTGGCATATCTCACTCACTACCGAAACATGTACGTACATTCGGGAAATACGGTAAAGTAGGAAATGCAGTACATTTCAAGGTAGTCTTCTGTGAGAGAGGGGTAACGTGGCCAGTCGAGTGCGCCCAGCGGCTGTGGGAATGCAGCGTGCATTCTTCCTCCAAGAATCGACACATTTTCGCAATCGACAATACTACACGTGTCTCTTTTTGTTGCAAAGACAGTGCGTAAGAAAGAATAGTACAACCTAATGTTTTCTGTTGTTACTTTAGCGCGGTTTCTGTGCTTTTAGATTTCTGTGAGGTTAGGTTAGATTTAGATTCTATGTAAATTTGCACGAGTGAAAGTGCATGAGGAGGCCCATGTCCAGCAGTGGATACTGAAAGAGCTGATTGCATCGCATACCTATTGCATTGCATTGTTGGCCCGTTTCATTTATGCGGTGAGCTGGTCATTTACACTGTACTGTACGATGAACGTTTTAGATAGAACAACAAAACTACATTTTTTTTAATAACAAATACCTACGTGCTAATTTTGTTATGATGAGGCATTAAAAACTTCTCCTTTTGTCGTAATGCCATGATCCGTCGCAAACAGTTGGCAAAGGACGGTAAAATTTTGTTATGAAGCATTAAAAAACTTCACCATTTGTCGTAAATCTATGATCCGTCGCAAACATTTTGCAAAGGGCGGTAAAATTTTAATACATGTTTGTAATTTTTTATTTTTCACTGGAACGGTCAATTTATATATTTATAATTGTATATGTACATGTATCATATTTAGATGTTGTTTTGGAACTCATATGTAGGTGTCGCGGACACAGTGTAGCTTGGTTCGCGACCAGCTGTCGATAACTTGGTTCGCGACCAGCTGTCGATTGAACTTAGATAGCTGATCACGCGACTACGAGACGAGTATGGACACTTTCAAACAAGACCATACAACTTCTTGTAAAGGCGACTTAGTGTCGTTTATGATTGAATCCTTTAGGGCACAATACATCCTGTAGAAAATAGGATAAAATGAGAAATGTAATATCTTATGTGAGAGAGGGATCACTTCGTTACAGTGCACCCCTGCAAAAAATGAAGTACTAGTAATACCTTTATTAACTAGTTATACCTTTCCAAGTAGTTGGTCGTCATGAAAACGATTCGCGCCTCTGTGGAGGCGACGCCGTCGAGGCAGTTGAGAAGTCCACTGAAGGTGACCCGGTTGAGGCCCTCATACGCCGCTTTCTGCGTAGGAGAGTCCTCGCGCGACACGAATGCCGCGTCAATATCCTCCAGGAGTATTATTGACTGTTGCGGCGCTAAACTGAAAAATAACACAAAACTAATAAAATAATTTAAAAGACATTCTCCTCCATGTAATAGATATTTTTTTTATCATACATATAAATTGCATCCGCTCGTCAGCGGCTGACATTACAATGGCGCGAACGCAAAAGATGGCATTGTTGTACAGGTTACCTGTCTTTATAGTTATTTTTATAGAAGGTATCGGACCAGCAAACAATCCATTTGGAGGAAGTAGGTATTGTTGGCCGTGTGGTATCGGTCAGCTTTATTATTATATATATATATAATCCCATCCCTTTTCATGTGTCGTAAAAGGCGACTAAGGGATGACAAAGCCACTACCACCAGCCGCGAGGAACTACACCTCCTCTAAAAGAGTGAATTTGCCAAACTGCCTGACCCCCTGAGGACTCGTCTATACTCCGTGCCATTTAGCATGGCAATAATGGTCATTGCCTTGACTTCGCCCCGTACTAATGTAATCGTGTTTATGATAGCGACACTTGTCAATCGATGACTTAATCTGTACTTTGATATAGTTTTCAGCATTAAGAAAAAACTTTATAATAGTGCTATTAGTTAAAATAGAAAATTGAAAATCCCGTTGGTAAATTATTCCATTAGGTTTTATGTGCGCAATGAACTATATGTATTCTGTTACTTATATTCAAATAATGACAAATTATTGGAGTTAGCTGATTTACAAATACATATTTTAATATAACTAATGGAGAATATTTACTGGTGTCTTAGATGTATTTTTTTTTATTAAAAATTATTTTTTTTCTGCTTTATAGGTGTGGAATGTTATTATAATATTCATGATAATCAGAAGGTAAACAATTTCCTTAAATCTTGTAAATTTGTATATTTTCTGGCAGTGATCTTAAGTCGTTCTGTATACAAATTGGGTTATAAATGAAATTCCTTTGGCATTCTTCCTTTGAGGAAGTACTGTCCAATTGTCTTTAAATCTCCATTTATAATACACTGTTCCATTTGGGTTGTATTGAAGGCCTCGTATATCAGTCACCTGTAAAGAATGACCATTTATTATAATGAACAAAACAGAAATGAGCCTTAAATCTGTACATATTTTTATTCACATTGATAACATATTTGATAACATGATAACATGAATCACAAATTACCTTGGGGTCACCTTTTACCGGATGAATCGATTTAAAAAAATATATATATTTGAAATCTTTGAAGGAGTAAGTCCAGTATGACACATCATAGGGGACTTTTCGTGGCTCTTTGCAAGTGCCCTCATAATCGATAGGTACGTAAATACTTTTAAACATTTTTTTCTCAATGGCATCGTGCATTGAGCCGGCCTCCATCTGGCTATGGCCCACTTGTAAGTGGTCGATTTCTGCTCTATTACTACATCTCGTAACATAGCTACATTGTAACAGAGCTTTCGATATTATGGCATTTTTATTTTAATAAGTGTATCCGTCGGTATTATATATTTTTTCTATTGATGAAAGGCGGCAGACGAGCATACGGTCCACCTGATGGTAAGTGGATACTGTCGCCCATAGACATCCGCGATACATGCCAACATCAGTCCAGAATGAGAAACGTCGGCACGCTCCCGGATGCGCGCCTACCTTTGAAGATTACGGAATGGATTGGGAAAATGAGGAGAGATAGGATGGGAATGGGCTCTGGCATATCTCACTCACTACCGAAACACGTACGTACATTGAGGAAATACGATAAGGTAAGAAATGCAGTACATTTCAAGGTAGTCTTCTGTGAGAGAGAGGTAACGTAGCCAGTCGAGTGCGCCCAGCGGCTGTGGGAATGCAGCATACACTCTCCCCCTGACAAATTGTTTATGAACTATACACCACTGTTTACCTACTTTCTTCCTTCCTACATATTTTTTACTTTTTCTCTATTCAAAGTGTTTATTTTGTCATCCCAAAAGTCTCTAGTAACTTGGCACCGCTATGTACTAACTGTATAAGTGGTTCATTATCACTATAATCAGTATCAGAATGATCTGAGTGAGGCACTAATTTAGATACAACATTGTTGCTCTCATCGGAAATAGAATCAAGTGGGGTATTAGTGGTAGTGTTTTCAACATTAACTAGCATTTCTTCATTCGTACTATGCTCATTTTGAACTACCATATCTCCATATCTGTCAATCCAATATTTTCATCAGCTCCTAAGTTTAGTGTTAATATTGTAGCTGCAGACTCATTATAATTAGATAATATCATGCCATTTTATATACTAATTTCGTGAGGTTCACGTGCTAAATCTAAGTCATCTAAAATGATATCATGATCAAAAACTAAAGGCATTGAAGCAATATCATTGGCAACGAACTTCCAGTTTCTTTATTGTATTTTTTACAACCATTTACCGCATTTTACGTCATCGACTCATGATTGACTGAAACATAATTATAAGACTATTAATTATTTTAAAATTAAAAAAATAAAAAAACATAAAAAGGCAAATTAATGTGACATCTTCACTTTCATTAGCTTTGCAAATGTGCTTACGCCAATACACTGTTTGAAAGTATATTTTGTGTACGTTGCAATGTATATAAAATAGTAAATTACATTAAAACAAATTATTGAGACTTAACATAAAACTATAATATTACACATATGCACGAAAAGTCACAAAAACATAATTAAATTACATTGTTTTGGTACCAGCTAACTACAACGAACTTGTAACAACGCGATCGGCATACAAAATGGCGTCATCAAGCGGAGTTGTTACATTTACCGTTTAGGCGGGACTGTGACTGGAATTAGCTGATAATTGTGCATCCCCCTGTTTACCCGGCGAGTCACACATGCAGTTATTCTTTTATGTAACGTTTTGGTAGTATTATTTTATTGGGATTCTGCAAAAAACTAATTTTAGTTTAAAGTGGAGTTAGCCGTTTTTCAGATTGTCATCCTAATGCTCCTCGCTATCGCTTGCGTATCGTGGTAGCAGCCACGTTCGATGTCAACGCTATTGCCATGCTAAGTGGCACGAACTATACCACATCGGTTGTCGGTCAAAGACCGAGACTTAGTTACGAAGTACAGTGAAGGTACGTCTTTACCTGATTGTGTAGTGTGTATACGTATATTCTTACCTTAGTAAATGGTTTAACCTGTCGTCTGTGAGGCCTCTTTCAGACAAATTAAGTACACATATGTTATATTCCAATTCACCTGCTAATGCCATTATGTAGGAAGATTTACCACAGCCTGGAGGACCATATAGCAAGTAACCTGGAATAATAAAGTTTCTTTTCAAACATTTACATCTACAGTTTTTGAAGAAGGATAGTTTTATTTCCACATTTATTTTTTATAGATAATATGATAGATAACAGTTTCACGATGAGGTTTTACATCACTTCATCATGAGACTGTGGATGTTATAAATTAGCTAGTAGATACAATTACGAAGTAAATACCCAACATGATGTTGAAAATCGCACCTTTTTTTTATAGAAGATGATAGACGAGAGGCGGCACATAATGGTAAGTGGTCTCCGCCACCCATAGATATCTGCAACACCAGGATGTATGCGGGTGTGCTGCCGACCTTACCTGTTCATAGCTCTCTCGAAGAACCTTACGTAGTAGCATAGTGGAAATTCTTCATCTGGTAGTTCATTCTGTAGCGGTTTCTTCACTTTGACAAACACGTTACAATTTGATAAAACTCTGCATTATCCGCTTCGCTTATTAACCTTGTCCCACACACTAAAAACCGGTTGACATGTGACGTCACGCCAGATAGACACGGACAGTCGCTACTGGCTGGCGCGCTGAATTTCTGCTTACTATCTTATAGTGTTTTTGCTATTTGTAAACATTGTCAACTCATCTGAGATTAAACCTTAGTGCTCATCGTCTAATCTGTTCATCATTTATCGACTATCAACCTCGCTTTCTTCACTGCCATGCATCTGCTTCATATTTCATTTTCCCTCTTAGTCTACCTATCCCGTGGGTGAGATAAGAACGCACCCACAATTCTACAACTTTCGGGTTCGCGATATAAAACTTCTTGATGACCACAATGTACCCAACGCGAGGCGCGATGATAAAAATTCGAAGTTAGTCAAACTGAACAGCTCTTCAGTACATTCCCTATTATACAGGTGGTATAAAACACAGAAGGACGCAGTATCTCTTCGAATGCTCAGCAATTCCAAAACACCTGTATGAGTTCGTCAAACAGCAAGTCGTTCGTCAATGTATCTAAGGTCTAAATCTTATCAATATACCTACATAATATGCACAGCGTTTGGAGGGGAGGGCGCACGCTGCAATCCAACAGCCGCTGAGCCCAATGAATTCGTTACCCCTCACTCACAGAATACTATTTTGACATGTACTGCATTTTCTAATTTATCTTATTTCTCAATGTGTTTCGGTAGTGAGTCAGATATGCCGGAGCCTATTCCCATCCTATCCTATCCCTCTCCATTTACCCAACCCTTCCTCTAAATCCATTCCAACACCTTCAAAGGCAGGTAGCGCATCCGGCGGCATGCCAATGTTTGTCATTGTGGACTGATGTTGGCATGTAGTATGTGAATGTCCATGGGTGACAGTATCCACTTACCACCAGGTGGACTGTATGCTTTTATCGCCTTCTTACTATAAGAAAAACACAGCAATAATATATCCCTAGATTAATCGAAATACTCAAACTCATGTAATAAGAAAGATAAGATTTTAATACCTCTTCTATACGGTATCCCCCGATCGGTGTACCACTGCGGGTTGTTTATGAAATCCAAACAGTCGTCCAGGATGCGTTCCGCGAGGCCCGCGCGCAGCACCACGCTGTGCAGCGGCCGGCGCCGGCGCGGGTGTCCGAACGGCCGCCACTCCGCGCCCATCGCTACGTACATCACCGTCATGCCCTCGTGTTGCTTTAGTGCCATTATTCTAGCTAAATTTTGTTTTATTGAAGAAACACGGTCATTGAAAATATTATTACAAGGTGAATGATAAATATGTACAAAATAGACAATTGGTTTCGATTAAACAGTAAGGAGATACAAATTTAAAATAAATACATATTATTTTTCCTTTCATTGCACAGCAAATATGCTGAACGATGAAAAGGCAATCAATCAATGATAATTAATAAGCTAAAAGAACAGTACTATAATCAATATCAATGTGACTAAGTTGTGGGTTATAGAATTTACAGGCAAGTTTGAAATATGTTTTTTTTTTAAATATGTACTCATTTGCAGGTTCATTACTCAGTCTACATCTTACGCATTGAAACATGATTACTCGACAGGATTATTATATAACGAAGTAACTTAAAGATATACTTAAAGACCATACACTATAAAACATAAACACCATTAAATACTATAAATTAATGCTGCGCTAAAGACAATTTTTATCAGCAGGAGGATAAGTTTCAAGAGGAGGATAGCACGAGATATATCAGTAATATGTTAGATTTTGTTTTGAATACCTGCTGAAACTTCGTATTCGTAATTCCATTCCATTCGTATGATGTTAATTAACATAGTTTACTGATTTCTATAATGAAAAAAATTCTTGATTCAACAGTACTATTACAAATTTTTGTCCTGAGTAAATTTTCTTTCCAATTTCAAAATCAATCCAGAACATTTTGAAATTGTCTTTCTAAAAAAACTATTTCTAAAATTTAAATACAATGCGGTACAGATACATTACGAAAACATTAGCCATCGGCTAATCCGGAAACACTCGAACGCATTATCGACGTCTATGCAATAAAGTATCTCATAATTAAATACCGACCGAAACTTCGGTTTCGGCCGCACATTCGGCTTCGGCAGAAATTGAAGCCGAAGGTTTGGCTGAAGCCGAAGTTTTACATACAGCGGCCGAAAAGGAATAACCTATTACGAATGACGTTAGCGCAGCGGGACTGCGGATCGCGCGTGCGGAGTGGTGGCGGGGTAGTTAGATCAGCCTGCACGAGACACTGGCGAGCCACACAAAACAAGTTTGTGCATGCACGTTCAATTTTGTATATAAAGGCACAAACTCTTCATCAGAGTGGTTTTCCATTGTTGGCGTGGGGTTTAAAGGCGAATATGTGAATCGAAAGTAATGCACAAACTACAATGATTACAATATCGAATACAAAATATAAACTAATTACTAATTATAACACGTTCATGTGAGGTGTGTGCGCGCCCATTTTTCTACGACAAGTCATTTATCATCCAGCTGTCAAAAATTTCCCTACATGGCCGATACAGCGTACAGCAATAGCGTTTAAAAATAAATCGCTTCGAACCGCGAACGAGCTGATGAGCTAACTATCGCACGTCCTCGTGTGCATAGTTATCGTGCTGTGGTTCATTTGAAATGGACAGTATGATGAAAGACAACCAGTACTTAATATTGGATCAACCAGTCCTGACAATGGTTGTTAGGGGACCAGCCTAGTTATCTCTTTAGACAAATTTGTAACACAGTGCAAGAATGGAGCGGGTCTGTTTTATTTAAGAGAGAAAGTTTAAGAGCGATGTATCGCTGATTATATCGTGGACCGGGCACACTGGGTCCGTTCGATCAGCTTTTTCACTTATAGCATGGACCGAGCGTACTGAGCCTCTTCGACCAGCTAACACACGTGCAGCGTGGATCGGTCGTCCGAAGCCTAGCTACTTAACTTCCCTCGTAGTGCAGACCACGACAAGGTGTAAATTTGATAATCACAGGATTACACGTCGACGAAAGTTTAAATCCATCTTCCCAATTGAAATTTTTATAATTCTTAATTTCAATCGTTTCACGTACAATCCTGGGATAATAGTGACGTTCAGTGGAAAGGATTTTGAGACTGCAGAGTTCTATCCAGTGATTAATTCCAGCGTTGGGAATGTATTCGGCTATTGCTGATTTACTAGTTTGGCGGTTTCTTACAGCTGCAATGTGTTCCTTGACTCTTTCCGCAACTGTACGCTTAGATTGGTCTATATATGGTCTACTGCAGCTGCAGTCTATCTTATAGACCTGGCATCTGGTAAGATATAACACCCTTGGGTGTGCGTAGATTTTGGAGCTAGTTAGTTTGGAGTATATACAATCTTAATGGAGTTATCTTCTCAGTACTGTTTCAACTTTGTCCGTCACTCCTTTCACGTGTGGCTAAATGCTGGCTGTCTGTTAAACTCAGGATGTTTCTCCCTCCAATTGCGCCTTGGTTGCCTTCCACTCGCTTTGTACCCATTCCGTTTGGGTACGTCCTGAACATGTGATAATTCGTTTTTTATATGTTCAGGGTTATAGAGGTCATACACACAGATGTCGAGGATGATGATGAAAGGAGGCATGCAGGTATCTGTCAGTGTATGTTGACTTTCTATAAACAGTGTGGGATATGGAACCATCTTCTCTAAGCATTATTTTGACAAGTTTTGTATTTGACAACAAATACCTTTATTATACACGTTCAGACCCGATTTAGAATATAAAAATCAAATTGATTAAAACTAAGACAAATGTTAATTTCCTGGCGTGTGGAAAAAAATATATTATCGCTATTTATTAGCAGTTACTATTTAACTTTCTAATGATTTATTTTTTCTAGTTACCAAATAATAGCATTTAATTTAGCTAAATTGCATTGCTCAAAACCTAATTTGGTATTATGTTACTGTTATATTTCATTTCAATAAATAAATATGAATGAAACTGAGTTTATTATTTTTGGAAAGGTGTAGTTTATTTATTTAAAGTATATATTTACAATTATTATCAACATTAACACATAAAATAAAATAACAGTGCAGAATTTGCATTGTTATGTATATATTTTAGTCAGTGTTCTAAGATTTCTAAGTATGATTGAACCTTCGGCTACGGCCGAAAGGTTATGGCAAAAGCCGAACAATCGGCTTCAGCTTCAGCTAAAAACTTCAGTCCTTCAGTCGGACACTACTTATAATAAAGTATGCAATTAGAGGTATGTTAATTCATATACATGGATGACGCATTCGGGTGTTTCTGAATTAGCCGATGGCCAATGTTTTCGTAATGTATCATCTATACCTTCTTCTAGAATATCATAATATATTTGCTTATTCCGACTAAATGCTGTTAATGTCACTGTTTCCCATGGCACTCCCATATGCAAATCTAAGGTGTGTTGTTCTCTTGTGCGATCTACTTTAATCCAAGTTCCACCATATCTGAAATCATAATACAGGGTAGGTGCTTAGACTGATTTATGCACATTCATGCAGTGGCAATATGATGTATTGTGTTGTGCCCCATGCACGTATAAGACAGTTTAGCATAAACAACCAAAATAAATGGATATCTCTGAAAATCATTTGATATCTACAATCTCCTAACCTACTCATACTAATTATATGACAACTTTGTCATAATGCTGTGCCCATCCAAGGCTACAACGGTACAGTCTATTTATTATCATCATATTATTATCAGGATAACCATACTCTTAGCAGTAGACAGCCAACCTGATGTTTAGTAGTTACCACCTTTTATGCCATACAGAACTGGAGGCATGTCACTCCAGTAAAGCATGTCTATGTTAACAGATGCTACCAAACATAACACCATGGATGGAACATCAATGAACACAGAGTTGCTTGGTAGCATTATCAGCTAACCATTTCTTTGCAGAATACATAAGGTAAATTAGCAAATTTACTAATTTATTTAATAAGCTGTTTTGGCATAGTGTGCAGTAAGTGTTCAGCAAATATCGGATTACATATTTTCATTCTTTGTGTCCCTCCACTGGGATATATGTTTTTTCCAAATTACATGTAAAATTATATAATAATACTTCAACATTGGCGTATAATGTACGACTGCTGGGCACAGGAGCCCTCTACAACTACAAAGTCTGCAACTTTTTCGGATCACGCAAGCACAGTGTATATTGATGAATATTACTTGTTTCAGTGATACATCATCAGCAGACTTTAGAATAGCACAACCCCATCAATTTCGGTGTTTGTTGTAAAAGATGGCTAAGGGATAACTAAGCGATTACCACAAGCTCTAAAAGAGTGGACTTGATAACCCGCTTGGCCAGCATGGCATCTTGAGGCCATACATCCCTCATGCACATTTTGGGACTCATGTCCAGCAGTGATATAAAAAAGAGCTGCTTAGGGTTTGTATTTCTTTTATTATTTATTGCTGTTTTTTTTATCTCTTAGAAATGCAGCTTTCCTTATGTTTTCCTTCACTGCTGAACTAATAAAGATTACAAAATCTTATATAAGTAGATATTCAGTACGAGCAGGTGTTTTAACTAACGACTACTGGAATGTGTATCGAGAATAGATTTTAGTCCAACACCACTTTCTTACAAGTAGGTATGTAACAATACTTGTTATTTATAAAATGGTAATTGGCCTATAAATATACGAATGTAGAACGCATTATAACCTGAAAAAATGCTGTCCAACGCTGGGTATGAAGTCGTATTTAGTTTTAATCTGCCCTGTATCCTTTTGCAGAAAAGACGTTTCTACACTAAGATGCTGAGTTTGTTTAGCACCCTTTTGTGTCATCCAATGTAGCAACCACTGATACGACTTATCTCGGCAAGGAACTTCAAGGGTTATCATACAATGTCTCCTAAATAACATTATAGAAGTCTGAAACCCTTTTCGGAGTATTGCAGCACTGGCTCCAACTCCAAATAAACCGAAACCAGCCCCGAAATAGGGGTTTTGTGCGAGTGATGATACATACTCTGCAATCGTCATGATTTAAATGTGTTTTTTAAGTCAACCGTAAAAATAAATATTAGTTTTAAAAAAAAGTTATTCCGGTTTGGTAATTCTGGTACTATTATAGGTTAGTTACTGACAATCATCTGTTTACTGCCAAACTGACACTTTTTTTTCCTTCATATATGGCAATGGTGCATTTGGCACATTCTACCAGTGTCAAGTTTGCTTAGTTTTTTTTTTCGGAATGGGTAAATTCTTATGGGCCTAATAGACTTTCAAGCGCAGAAGGCACTCTGCCAGGAGCAAAAAGTATATGTGTATCCAGTAAGTGTAGTGTAACGACCGCATTGGCAGCAGTATTTGAGTCGTCGAGGTTGTATAAGATGTGCTGAGGACGACGACGGTAATGGCGAGGGGCATTCCTATCGAGGACTACGTTAGGTTGGCAACTATTAGGGGGTGGAAATGGTGAGAGACTGTCGTGATAGTTTTCAGTCGTATTTCAGGGCTTTTGACAGCTTTGAACAATAAAACCACACCCTTGGACTCATTAAATACCAAACCATGCATTTTAGCATACCTACCTATCACACAATAATAATATGTTCAAAGGCTTTCTTAACCCTTTGATTGAGGGGCTGAGCAGAGCCATATCGTCGGTCTATGTAAATTATCAGGCACATGTCACCAACACGGCAGCCAAGTCCAGCTCTGCTCAGCTCATCAATCTATTCATATATATAACATTAAAAAGCACTGGCAAAGACAAACCACACCACATCGCAATTTGTATGGGTCGGACTGACAGTTGACTGTTTTAACAGCCTTTGATACATATTATGGTTTGTTAAGTAAAGTTGAATATCCTAGACTGGGACATGTAGATACTAAAATTATAGACTTATAGCATAAGCATAAAGATTAGTTGCATTTCATAAAAAAGATAAGTCTATCAAATTTTATTTCATAGCTAAAAAGATAAAAATTATATGCGTGCTATGTATAGTACAAAATAAGGAACAGTTGTTAACCGTGGCGCGGCGGCATACTTGCAATGCAGAACATCTCATTCTCATTTGTCAAGTCGTAATTTAAAATTCCCAAACTGTCTTTCAGCTTACTTAAGTATATACAATATATAGATACATATATAAATCTACTTACTTATGGATTTGTTTTATTATCACTAGGTACATCAGAAGTGATAATATTAGGTTGTCACCGATGAAATTGCCGTTTTATGTGGAAAAATACAAATATTTTTTTGTATGAAAATTATTTATGTACCTACGTAATTAATCGAAGGCCATTACCATTACTAATGAAAACATTACCTACACACCACCGCTCCATTGACGACAACTTTTTAAAAGAAGGTTAAAATTGTATAAGTACTGTAAAAGCATTTTACTTATTGAAATATCAAATTAAATCATTTGAAAATCATTGTTGGATATTACCTAATATGTTTAGTGTTTAAAGTTACTTTGAAATAAGAATAAAAATATTGGCTTTAACCATTTCCGGAATTGGTTACTTTATACATTAAACTGTGTAAAGTGTGAAAAATTGAAACACAAATTATATGAAATCATAAGTTAACTTATATTATTACCGAAACTCAGTGCCGGATTAGCCACATAGCAAGAGTAGCGGATGCTACGGGCCCCGCGCACCCACGCCTGTCTGAGCGTAAAAAAAATTTAAGAAAGAACTTAAGAACCTAAAGCAAACCAAGGGCCTCTTGATAAAATTTGCTACGAACCCCGCGCTGGCTTAATCCGGCACTGCCGAAACTAGGTATCATTCCGTATCAGGATCATTTTCTGTTTCTACACCACTCTTCGATAGGTATATAATACATATTATTTTGTACGTAGTTGTTGTAGGTAGCAGTGTTGCCAACTCGGATTTTGGAAAAGACGTAGGTCAGACTAGAAAATTACGTAGAATTAGTAAAAATTGCACATGAAAAGTTCGTAGATCTACGTACTTTTTATTAAGCGAGATGAAGAGGATAAAACTGAATAAAACTAATGTTAGAAATATAAGTATATAATGAATTTTATTTGACTTATCATTAAAATTGTTCGTTGAATTTATACATATATTTATTAAAATATTTAATACGTTCCTGTGTAGGTTCACGGTTTTTTTTAAACCACTTTTCGTAAGTTTCCGTGGAAAGTATATTTCTAATTTTAGTTTTCATTAAATTGATTGCAGAAAACAGACGGTCGACATTTGCACTACTATGTGGTAATGTTAATAAATTTTATGCAAATTGGGCCAGTAAAGGAAACGTTTTAAAAGAATCGCCTTTTTTATTTTTTTTATTGAATTCTGTGGCACTTTGCTTTTAAAATGAATGACGTGTGTGGCGGGCGTTAGCGGAAGTAGAATGAAACAGACCGTTTATAAACTTTTTTCTCTAAGGAAAAGGAAATGATCCCCTTCAGCCTAATCAGCTTAATGTTATTTTGCTAATTTGAATATTTGATAGAAAGTACGTAGATTCTGGGATTGAAGTTCGTAGGTTTGCGAGATAGGCCTAAAGTACATAGATCTACCCAAAAATACGTAGAGTTGGCAACGCTGGTAGGTAGGTACCTATTGCTGCGGAACGAGTTGAATGCGCGCGGAAGGAATGTGACCGTTTTATGTCACTTGTTTTTAGTGTTGTACTACAATGATCTTCTATATATCACAAATCTACAATATCTACAAAGATAGGTATATCGATATTGGTAAAAGTCGATATTTTTAATTTAAATATCACGGTCAAAAGTAAAACACACAAATAATTATAAAAAACATCACTTATTTTTTACTATTTTTATTTACTTACATTATTTATATATTTATTACAATGCGATTGCCACATTTGATAGCTTTTCTTCTTCACACAACTTAATAACATTTCGCACCATATTTCGACTTTGACTTCGAATCACCGATCGTTTTTTAAATAAGTTTGGTCACTCATTTTAACAAGTATAGTAAAAAACTACCGAACACGTGTCATATCGATGACGCTAGAGAAACAATAGAAAGAAAGCGAGCAAGTGCATCACTTAACTATTTTAGCCGACGCAAATGCGGTGAGGCGGCTGGGAGGGGGGTGTGCTCGTGTCCCCACACCTCTCACCGCGTGCGCATTTAGCTCATTCCGGGACTTTACCTATGTTCGTGAGCAATGTGACATTGAACTTTTTTCAAGTTATGAATCTTTTTATCGTTGAATTAAAATCGTTGAAATTTAGTGTTGAATTATACTTGAGATAATTGCCATTTTCCTTTACTTTCAAAAAATATAATTTACTGATAACAAGGATAGGAACACATGAAAAAAGTACATTTTAAAAAATTTGGTCCCTTTGAAAAATAAATAATTCAATTGGTGTAAAAACTCCTACGTCTTTATTAGTAATACATTTATTGTTTTAATATTGTAGTTATTACGGTTGTTAAGTGATTTTTTTTGTATCTAAACCTATTCTAAAACAAAGGCGAATGAAGGTAAGTAGTAAGTTTGAATCTGATGAGTTGCGAATCTGGAGACCTGCTCACAACCGAAAACAATAGCTGTAACATTAAAAAAGTTACAGGAAATTTTAAATAAAAAATTATTTTTTGTCCTTCCTGAAAAGTTGTGATTTGTCTCCTAAGCCAATTAATTGACATGTTCTAGGACCGATATTTTAATCACTGTTAAAATTATCTAAACAATAAAATAAGTATCTACCAGTTATATGTAATTAGTTATATTGGCAGTATCGTACTTCTTAGTACCCCATTCTATTTGGTTTGTTCTCGTGGTTCCCTAGTAATATAATTGTTTTGATGTGGTGCGGGTCACGCGACCCGTATGCTTCCCCGACATCACGCTAATTTCAGTTATTTTAAAATTTTGTACGTATTACACCAAAATATATTGAATAAAGTATAAAAATATTGCACAGTACTAGTTAAAATTATGGTTACTTTTTCTCGAATGTGCAGTCGGCCAGTGGCAATGAGATGGCAATGGCCAGTGGCAAGCTGTTGCTTTACGCATCATACAACAACCAATAACAACCAATCATCCAACCGACTCTGGGTTGTTGTAGATTTTAAAATAAATACATCTACAAATATTATACAAAAATAACAATATTCTGCTAGTGCGAAGTCGGCGCCTGACGCAAATTCTTTGTAATGTTTGATTAATTTTCGCTTGATGTAGGTATAGCTAGCTGGGCGAAGCTTCAACATGAACAAATGATACTTCATGTCTGGGTTTATTAACTTTATCAGTTTTTAGCTTCTAATCGTGTAGTTCTTGTTAATTGTTTTTTTTTATATAATAGTGGGCGGACGAGCAAGCGGTCCCACGTGATGGTAAGTGTTACCGCCGCCCATGGGCACCTGCAACACCAGGGGGTATGCGGGCGCGCCGTCGACCTTGCAAAATCCTATTCACAGCTCTCTTGAAGAACCCCATATCGTAGCTTAATGGAAAGACCTCTTGAGGCAGTTCGTTCCACAGCCTACGGGTTCGCGGTATAAAATAATTTTTGGACCGAACAGTGCGCGACACCTCCGTATCGAGGAAATGCGGATGGACCGCACTTCTGTGACGGGAGGTGCGGTTGTAGAAATGCAAATGCTATTGCTGTCTTTGGAACTTATACCTAATGGTTGTTCTGTAGGTACATAATAGCACCATGGAAGAAATACACGACATTATTCTATAGTGCGATTCTTTTCTAATTGTGACTTTCTTTATATTTCCCTTTATTTCGATTTTGATTTCACATACTGATTTCTAGTATCGTAAAATATTTAATTACTTATATTTTTTACAATGAAATAACCGATTGAAATAGTAGGTTGGATATCAGTTATCATAAAACTATAGGGCTATGACGAAGAAACATGTCTTACCTAATAACAATATTAGTATTATTATTATCAATACAGCAAGAAGTGGCGTTGGAAATGTTAATGAATAATCATTTCATATACAAGAAGGACCTATCGGTGTACTGCCAACGACGTGTGGTGTCTTCTGTATTTCTGGGAACCAATGCGGTTGATACCAACTCTCAAATTCTCCACTTTTCTCGGCTGGAACATCCTTACAGCTGCATCTTAAACGTTAGGTTTGCATGACAAAAATTCATTTATTACAGTTTATTTTGGAATTAATATAAAGGTCATAAATTACTGAACATTTTTTTAATGTATAGTTTAGAACCATTGCCTAAAGTATTGAAAATATTTACACTTATGTGTTAATTAGCACTTTAAAAAATTCTTTATGAATCCACAGTAGACAAACAATTGCTTAGTCAGGATTTTTCCAGTGAGGGACAAAGCAAACAATTTTCTTAAAATTTTAGTTTAGTTTCTATGAAAACAGCAACATTAGAGATCTTTAAAGATTTGCTAGTACCTACCTACCTAATGAAAGTTTAGAAGAAAAGTCGAAGTCTGTCCCTTATTTATATTGAACAAGTTTCATAATAATATACAAAAAGAATATCAAAATTTATTTTTAAAATATTTTTTTATTAGAACAAATGTAATCGTAAAGTTATTCCTGTAAATAGGTATTTATGCTTGTATATAAATATATTTATATGTGATATCCATATACACATATATTTTATTAATTTACACATTTATTTTAATAATACGCCCGTTATTCTTTTTATTTTCCTTTTGCTTTTCTCCTTGCTTAATTGCACCGCTGTCATTAGTATCCTTCCTCTCCTTGTCTATATACACTCCTTGGTTGTCTGGAAGACTAATCTCCGCCCATTATACTTTTTTTGTGCAATAAAATGTTAAATAAATATGAAAATTTAAATTTATACTCATCGTCGTTGAAAATGTTGTAACGTAAACGTGTTATTCATGATTTTTATTTGTATAGACGAGATTTCGGTAGTAGGTATATTTTGTATAGCCTTAACAGTCGTCTGCGATTCCTTCATTTTCCACTTGGGCTCAGATTATACTGTAGGTATACCTACATGTCTAAAACCTGGGCAAAACTTGAAACTCTAACCTGGCAATCTTGATGATAGTCGATACGCGTAGGTTCCTACTCGCCGACGTTGTCGTTACTTATATCATAAGTTGTTAAACATTAATAAATAATTATTAACTATTGGTAGATACTTACTTTCGAGAATTTTATCATTCTACAATAATCTTAACATACGTTACAGGGCTGAATTTGGGAATGATATAATTTTGGTGCTCCAAGTCGTGCCACCCGAGGAAATAGTACAAGCATGTAGCATAAACGAAGAACAGTTTTTAGTGTACCCGATGGATGAAAGTTATAGCGGATATTGGGGAGTATTTTCACAAAACCTATTTAAAGAAGACCCATCTAAACAGGAAAACTTTTACACGAGGCACACCACACAGCCCACTACTACACATTCTACACATTCTGCTATGTATGTTGCACGCTTGTTTATGATAAGTTTCTATATGATGTGGATGTTTATTGGCAACAACAGTAGGAAAGTCGCACTGTCTGCTCGTCTGTCATCATTGTATAAAACAGTCAACATTAACACTAAAACGTTTTAACACTGGTGACATTTTATCATTACATTAGACACGGACCCAAGCCAGTGCCTATTCGAAAATTAATGTGTGAAAAAAATTATTCTGAGAAACTGAGAAATGACCTATCATTTCCAAACTCGTTAATGTATTAGTAGGTACAGTTCATAATTTTTTATTCATTTCAGTGACGATTATGAAGAAACAAATACTACTACAGATAGTCATCCTGTAAAACTATTGGATAATGAAGAGCCTAATGATAATGACTTCATTGTGGCAGAGGTGCCGTTGGTGAACGTTTCAGTAAATCGGGTTCCAGGCGAGAATGGACTAATGGATTTGAATGTATTTGACATCGACAAAAAGTTTGATTTCTTTTACGATGTAATGCCAAGGTATTTGTGGAGTTGCCAATATGTGCAACTAAATATTTATACTATTAAGTGTTTGATACTAGCGATGGGTAACTTCGAATTCAATGAATCAAAAGATTCGAAACCGCGAGTTGAGCCGAAACTCTCAATGATTCCGGGTAACTGTTATCGACTCCGACCATTTATTCCTTTCATTTTTGGATTGCTGAGTTACATGAACGAACATGATGCAAAGCGAATGAGTCGCACTCGGGCTCTTATAAAATATAAGTAGGTGAATCAAAGGAATCAAGGAATCGTTAAGAGGAGTCGGATCCGCGAGCGGAGTCGGATTAGTGAGGCGAAACACTCCGAGGAGTCGTGAATACCCACGACTATTTGATACCGTTCTATGCAACAATTAAATAAAATTTTCTTTTGTAGATTACTTATTTGTGTTGGTGGATTTTAGAAAAAAGATTACTAACTTATTACTCTTACTCCATTTAATATCCATTTGTCTTTGCTCTCGCCCTAAAAAAGCTATTTAACAACTCCATTTCTCAATGTGTATTCCCTGTTATTTGGAAGGAGGCTCAAGTTATCCCACTACTACCTAAGAAGAGTAATCCCTCTTCCCTATTTGATTTCGGTCCCATTTCCTTATTGCCTTTCCTATCTAAAGTTCTTGAGCGTCTTGTTCATCATCAGTTAAATTCTTTCTGATCCAAAAATGCCCTTCTAAACTCCTTCCAATCGGGATTCTGTCGTGGTCATAGTACGACCACGGCACTTATCACAATTACTGAGGACATTCGACTAGGGATGGAAACCAACCTGTTTAAGATGCACTACTGGACTTTAGTAATGCGTTTAACACTGCCTTTTGCGTTCTCTTAACATATTTCAATATTAACATGGCAATTGACTGGTTTAGTTACTTGTACGGACGTCGGCAGCATATTCACAATAAAGATACTGTTTTTTTCCTGGTGCAACATAACTGCCGGTGTACCGCAAAGTGGCGTATTGTCTCCACTCCTATTTGCAATTCTCATAAATTCTATTACTCATCAGCTCTCTTCCTCCTACCATCATTATGCAGACGATCTCCAAATGTATACTCCATTTTATAACAAGTTTAACATGTTTAAGTGATGCTGTTGACTTAATAAATAATGAGTTGTCTCGTATCATTGAATGGAGCAAATCTCATGGTCTCAAAATCAATACAGCCAAAAGCAAAGTCATTATCATCGAACGCCCTAAATTTATTTTTAGTATTGATTGGCAAGACTTGCCGGTTGTACACTTTGATGGCAATCCCCTACGGCAACTTCGGCAACGGCAACGGTGAAAAATTTTTCGGAATTTTCTTGGATCGCACTGAGTTGTGGGTCCCGCAGATTGAAGAAGTGAGTCGCAAATTATTTGCAGCGGTAGGCTCGCTCAGGTGTTACCAATACTTTCTGCTATTGAACACTAAAATTGCGTTAGCACGATCCCTATTACTACCTATACTCGACTATGCTGATATTTGTTATCTAGACCTAACGGAAGACCAATCAAATAAACTTGGGTGTCTTCAGAATCTTTGTATATATACCTACGGTTCATATTTGGATTACGCAAATATTTTCCGAATTTAGTGTAAAATTCAAGTGACATCCTTAGCCTTAGCAGGAACACCCATCTTCTTTCTTTTCTTTACTCTATTCTTTTTAATCCACTTACTGCTGAATATTTGAAGGAACGTTTTCACTTTCGCAAATACACACCACAGCGCTGACGCTCCTCTGAAAACTTCCGACTAAACTTTCCTCTTCACACTTCTAACTTTTACACCAAATCTACTGTACAGGCTGTCAGGCTGTATGTGGAATTCACTTCCTGCATCTATCAGAGAAGCACGCTTGTTTCCAAATTTTCAGAAACTAATTAAACAACATTTCCCCCACTACTGATGTTTTACGTTATATTTATATTTCTTTCTATATTTTCCTTTATATTTTCTACCTACCACTCGCCTATATTCCTGCTTTAATTCTTGCAACACTGTATATCCTTAATAAAATTTCTAATATATCTAATATATGTATACATAATATATATGTATATTTATGTATTGGTATAATTATGTATAATATTTATTATTTTTATATAACATTTATGTTATGCAAGTATATATACCTGTGTAAAATGTATTGTGTATAGATACGATTCTTTTTCTTTATTTTTTATATCACTTGTGGTGCTCCGCCTACTTCTCGTAATCACATTTCCCTGTCGCAGGTGGTCTGCAAGAGACTGCCTATTGTTTATGTTGTTTTGTAGCTATGTGTACAAATTTCTTTGTGAGTATAAAAAATATATCTATATTGTTATTAAGACCCAAGTTTATTTGATCATCGGTTTATCCTTTAGTGCAGGGTTTCTTAACCTGGGGTCCATGGACCCCAGAGGGGTCTGTGGTATAAATGCTGGGGGTCCATGTCAGATATGAAGACAATAAATACTGCGCGTGATCCATCTAAAAATGTAGGTAGGTACCTATCACTTGCTCTGTACTGTTTACTTTCTCTGTGGTAATAAATAAAAGTTTTTTATTTTCAAAATTCTTGATTTCTTTCCCTACAATTAGGTTTGGAAGGGGTCCGTCAGATTTTTGAAATTTTGAAAGTGGACCACTTTGTGTGTGACTATAAATAGGTTAAGAAACCCAGCTTTAGTGCTTTGTTGTAGATGTCAGTCGTACAGCAGTTCTTTGTTGTTAATATCGGATAGACAATAGTCGTCTGTTCTTAGGGTCAGTCTTGCGTAGTATCAATCGTGAGACAGTTCTTTGAATGTTGTTGGTGTGAGTCGTGCAACTTTTACTAGGTACTACTCTGTTGTTGATGAAACGTTGACTGTCCTTCTAACTGGTGGCTAAGTTCTTAAATTATTAATATACCATATAAATATTAAAAAACAAAATTCTGTCTTTTCTTGTTTAGGAGTATCTACTAGTATTGACAAAATAAATAATTAACCCACGACAGAAAGGAGGTAAGGGACGTATGAGGCGTATGTTAATCTGTCTGTCTGCCTCATTGACCTCGTTATTTTAGTGGGATATTTTTGTGCATAAAATATTGTTAAGTAATTGAATGCCCCCAAATATTTGAAAATCACAAACTACACACCTTTGTAATGACGACGTTTTCTTCTTCATAACTACTAAAGTAAAATGTACAAATGGCAGGTCTGATGAACAATACCAGACAAACGTGTTTCCATTGGTAGAAGTTTCAGTCCAACAAGAGGACTCTCGTCCTGATGGTGATGAAATAGACAATCGTTATGAGATGAACGTCGATCTTGAGGGTTTTACACCAGATAGCAGGTACTTTAACATTCTTATATTTACTATCTATATTACTTACGGAAGAAGTTTTAGACATGGAGCGTATTTCGTTACATGACAATACAACTGGATCAGTAGACCATGTGTTAGGATTGTTCTTGTAGATGCCGTATAACGATATCAAACTGTTAAGTCCCACCGTAGGGCCACAGGCCTGGTAACCACGAGGGGTTTCGGGCCACCCGGGCTCAGTGCGCATTAGTGGATAAGTTGCAAGTTATATAAAAATTCGTTTTTATTTAAATTTAGGTTTTTAAATGCCGACAAATAATGAAATTGATAAATATTCAATGTGATTCCTAAGTGATTTCCAGTTTTTATTTGAAAACTGGCTTTTAAATAAATTCAAATTTACAGGTTTACTTTTCCCAATCTTGGGCAATCACAATACAGAGGAAAACTCTTTACAAAATATAAATGGAATGAAAATAGATTTCTAAAATCTCAAAAGCACAAGCATTTGTTCACTGCAACAGATAATTCAAATATCAAAAAGTATGTATTAGTTTCGAATATCAAATCAAAGGGTTCTCATAACGTGTAAGGCTTTTTTTTCCCGTTTTATCAGAACAAATATAACGTTAAGAACATAATATTAGTAGCTAAATTATTGTGTAGACTATGCGTATATTTAGTCCACTGTGAACCATATTTACGGGTATAATAACAGACAACTTCACTTTTCTTTGTTAAATGGTTCAGGTGATTAAAAAAGTTGACAAACGGAAGAATACACATAATATATGAGTGATCGATCATGCTAGGGTTATTCCAATTTGTGCACCTGGGTGAATAAAGTCCACCGATCAGTGTCCCATGATCACCCAATGATAAAATCACCTGGATGAATAAAGTCGACTCGGTTTTATTTACTTGTTATTTATATTATATTCACCTACAAATTCAAAATCTTCAAAATGAATTTAAGTGCCGCCAAATAAAAAGCCTTTTATTCTATACAATCACGATCTATAAATCGTTTAACACTGATTATAATGGACAGTTCTATAATTTATTCAATTCAGTAATCGCCCGTCACCTTCTTCCTACAGGAAAAAGGTTTTGTACAAAAATCGCGCAATCATATTTTTTATTAAAAAATCTTTTATTAAAAGTAAAATTTGAATGGCTTAGTAGAAATCAGGATTTATTAAAAGACCATGGTTGTTATAAAAATATTAAAGCCTAACATGGTTTTTGTTTTTAATTTTTTGCTTTGAACTTCTATTTACTTTTCGGGTAACAAAGTTTTTATCCGGTAACATGTCAAACTCTCATTCTTACGCAGGATGGTTCAGTTTGTTGTCCACTTGTTCATTATAATCAGTATGTACCTACAATTGACCCGACCTTTGACTCTTTATTGTTAAAAAAAACACCGATAGCTACAAAACGACGGACGGATTACATGATCTATACAATAACCGGCTTTATATAGTATTTGGCAGCACTTCAATTAATTTTGTGGGTATTGGATTTGTAGGTGAATAAAATATACATAAAAAGTAAATAAAATCCAGTAGACTTTATTCACCCCAGTGGTTTATCATTGGGTGATCATGGGACACTGATTAGTGAACTTTATTCACCCACGTGTGCTATACTTACTAATTTTATATTACAAAACAAAGCAAAGAACACTTCATAAAAAATCTAGCGTACGATATAGTCTGTCAAAATATGAAACGTGGTACAAGAAAAGATTGTCAATTTAAGAACTTTTAGGATGAATTTCGTTCTCAATTTCTTTCGGGTTTCAGTTTCATATAATAAAAATAATAATATTCAAATACGTTTTTTCTCTCATTAAAATGAGCGTGAACAGCAATCCGTGTGGTGTCGGCCGGCCTTACAATAGTACCATCCCATCTTCCATCTGGTGTCATAAAAGGCGACTAAGGGATAACAAAGCCACAAGCCGTTAAATTCCAGAAACAATTCGAGAAAACCGAGATTTCGTATTCCCTTGTTTCCTCCTTAAAAAATTGATCGTTTTTGTTTTTTTTTTATTTGCATTAAGGAACAGTTTCTCTATGTGTGTACGTTTTGATTTTTTAAATAAGAGTTGTTGAGTTTGCACATTGGGCTTCGTTTTTGCAGCGTATTAATTAGACAATTTAGGAGTGGGGGGACAATTTATTTTTATTTTTGGAGTGGCTCCTATAAGAAACAACTAATCAAAAAATCAAAACTTAGGGACATGCTATATTAAAAAATAATTGCCCTATTGCCACAGGTCATGGAGAAATTAGGGGAATACGTTGGTATGCACGAGACACTGCTGTCATCATCCCGCCTTCGCTCATCCCCCCCTCTTAAGGCCTGATTCCGATTCGGTTAGGGACTTGCATAATTTTTTTAAATTTGCCGCTCCTTTATTCATTAACAGATTGTAACGACCTAACATCTAATACATAACTAATAACGATCTAATACATCCTGTCTATATATTTCTCTTGTTTTCTTATTTATTGAATTTATAATTTCAGGCACCATTTTACGGAGCATTGGCTACCACATTTGTTTCATACATCTAACTCCCTAGTTAACCCCTTTACAAAACCTCATCTACTGACTAAGTTTCCACAAACTACTAATCCATATATCCTTAGCGAAAATGATCCAATTATACTTAGTACTGAAAGTACTACTGAGTCGGATATTTTATTAGAAGATATAATAAAGTCTAATAATAAAAGTTTGGAATCTGAAACTTTAGAAGAAAATAAAAAGTCTGATGACAAAATGACAGCGCTGCGAAGGATATCTGATATACGACATAAGTTTAATGGTCAGTAATTTGTTTGAAGTAAATATCATATAGTTAATTTCTTTCTAACATTTTTTTTTTAAGAAATAGGCGGCAGACTAGCTTACAGTCCACCTGATGGTAAGTGGATACTGTAACCCATGGACACACACGATACATACCAACTTCAGTCCAGAATAACAAACGTTGGCACGCCCCCGAATGCGCTGCCTACCTTTGCGGATTAAGGAATGGATTGGGAGAAAGTGTTGGGAAAATGGGGAGGGATAGGATAGGATGGGATGGGAATGGGCTCTGCATATCCCATTCACTATCGAAACACTTATAGGAAATACGATAAAGTAGGAAATGCAGTACATTTCAAGGTAGTCTGCCATGATAGAGGGGTAACGTGGCCAGTCGAGTGCGCCCAGCAGATGTGGGAATACAGCGTGCATTCTCCCCCTACAGATATTTATTGAAAAAACTTTGATATTTTTGCAAAAATATCCATACGAGTACCTTATGTAAAGCTAAGTATAGGTTAGAAACATTATCCTTAACCTGATAATTTGATGAAAGGCATTTTTTGCGAATCGACAAGTTTGTGTAATGACAACTGTCGATGAAGCCAAGCTACTCCGAGAGTGTTGTCTTTACATAAGTAGTACCTACGTACCTATAAAGTTCCCAATATCCATATGTTTGTTGTATATGGCAGTGATAAATTTGAATATTCTCGACGGATTTTTATGTCATTTTTGTGGCAATCTATTGATATTCAATGCAATCGGAAATAACGATATTTATGAATGAGGTCGAAGAAAAGCAGAGATTGGAATGTTTTCCAGGCCAACACTGATCCAGACCGTTTTAAATATAAGTAGGTACCTACTTACATCAAAATTAGGCATGAAAAAAACAATTTGTTCGATATGGTATAGCATAGCCGACTTTTTATATTTATGTCGGAGGGAAATGACGAAATCAGACTGTAAAAATCTTGCCTACCAAAAGACGATCTGCTCGTTTTGTATCGTATTCGACGAATATGCGACATCATCCGCGATTTCGTGATATGCCTAGGATTTCGTCATTTCCCTACAACATATAGACGAGAGTACGCTCATATTTTTTCTAAAGTCCTCCATACCTAACTTGTGCTATTAACTCTTATTTAATTGACGTATATCGTTTTTGCTTACTATGATTCCGACTGTTATTTATCTGTTTGTAATACTGTAATACTGTAATTTGTAATACTCTATTTACTTTGTGCAGCATATGAATTTACTATAAGAAATCCATTAGATTTAATGAGTAAAAAATTAAACACCATAACGAAAGATCAATTACAGCGTTCTGGCTACAGGTAATATTTTTCTATACTTTGCCATTATTTCCTTAAATTCATATAGGTACCCAGAGTGGGCAATACGCACACAATCACAATATTACACTCCTCATTACTTGCCTACCTGTCCTGTATTATCTTGTTGTTGTACATATTATCATTAACATATTGTATAGACTAGTGTACATAGAGTGCTTATTCATCAGGGCGGCGAGATAACAGTTATGGACACAACACGAAACAGTCCGAAATAAAGATTATTATTATTACACAGTATTTATGTATCTTATGCAATTATATGTATGTATTTATGTAAGTTATGTATTTACTTGCAATTTCGAAATGCCATACAATTTATTTTGTATGTTACAGCAGTAATACATTAAATTTTATCCATGAAGAAAGTTCAATACTAACAGATGTTCGGACTGAATCTCTCGATGGAGCCCCTTACGATATTTTAAGTACAGAAGATATAACAACTACAGACAATGAGAACACAGTAAATCAAAATGTAATTTTAGACATCACATCTTATAAAGCAACTGAAAGCGGTTTCAATGACATTAAATCGTTCACAGGTTAGTTAATCAATAACAACAAACTTAATATATGAGTTACGTGATATCAATAAATATTTTTGTAGCACAATGTGGTGTAGTAAGTAGTAGCGGTGACCTCACTTTTGAGAATTGGGTAGAAAAAAGGCAACTGTAAAACTCTCCTGCAAACATCTGGTTCGAGGGCGTCCCACGCTGTTCTTCCCGGTATGTCGTCTCCATTAAAGGACTCTTCTACCCCATCGACTGTCAATCCGTCGGCAGATATGGCTTGTAACCCATATAAATTACTTTTCAGTTACCTAATGTTACTTTTCAGGAGTACTCAGAGACAGAACAGAAGAAAGAAGTACAACATTAAAACTATCTAAAGACGTCGAGGATTCTACTGAAAAGTAGGTTTTTGATTAAATTTCTTAACAAGGTATCAGGTGTCTCGCCGGCCGTGCTATATTTCAGATGCTCGAATAGTAGAGATTCCTTTGACGTATTGGTCTTGTTCTCGAATCATTTGTTGTATCTGTTGCGTTTTCTTAAAGTTCTCTGGAAAAACAAGATGTTTCATAAAAATCAGATACTTGACGATACGTATTCTAACATTTAAAGCCGCGCGAGATTTATAATTTATAAGTCTTTTATATACATGTTGATTGATTTCGATTTGATATGAATTTCAGTGTAAACTCAATACCAGTTTCTATGGTAGATCACAAGTCATGGGAGAACATAGTTCAAGCAGCTCCCGTAATGGCAGATTTCTTAAATTACTCTATTTATGTGGTTAACAATACATCTGTTGACGAGGTTTCTTATAAGGCAAATGTTACACAAATCACAAAACCGATGAAAATGTGAGTATGTATTTGTTACACCTGCACAACGTATCAACCAGGCTAATTGTACATATGGGTAATTCTAAACATGCCTTAAAATTTGTTTACCTGCCATATATGTATACCATACCATCAACCTATGTCTCTCCATTGTTGGATATACCTAGGCCTCTCCCAATGCTCGCTAGCACACACGATCTTCAGTTCTTCTCATCCATCCACCACCAAGTTTATTTATTTAATAATTATTATTGTAGACCTTGTTAAATTTGCCTAAGTATAGGACTTTGATAATTAATGATTTTGCCGAAATTTTTTAAACATGCAATTTAAAATCTGCCTACTCTTTCTTTAACAAATAAAATAAACGATCTAATTACATAAAGCTCACTTCAAAAATGTGTAATACCAAAAAGATAAAAATAACTTCGCTGTCTTAATATTTTGGCAATTTCTAAAAATTGTGATTTTATTTATATTTTGGTGCAGATTTCAAATTGCAGGTACAAAATATATTATAGAAAACGCAATTTGGCGCGCTCCTATCTCTATCTTATCCTATCTACTTTCTTGACCCTTCCTCCAAATCTATTCCTAAATTTCCAAAAGGATTAAACTCTAAAAATTATACACTAATTAGCAGTATGAATGACAGTTACTATATATACTATATATTGACGTATATTTTTTTTAGACAGTAATATGTCAGGCCAGAAATCATAGATATAATAATAATTATTGGATATGTGGATCAAATACTTTTCTGGAGAGAATCGCAAACATACATTATGTGATGAAATGCTATCACTATCACTGATACTTTGGAATAAGCCTATAATAGGTACATAGAACGAATGCGTTGAATGAATACAATAGAATAGAATGAATAGTTTCATTCAATGCATTCGTTGTACAGAAAAAACAAAAGTAAAAAGTAGCTATCATTATTAAACTGTCTTGTTGTGTAGCCGAAAGAAGCGTTACATCCAAGTTATACCAATCGAGAACGCGCGTCCTACTCTTGGAACGGAAACAACTGAAACGACCACTGTCAAGTACGAAGTTCACATGAGCGACTCGCAGGAGCTCGCGCACTTGGTGGAGTTACAGGATGACGAGGCACGTGAATCACGTATCGGCAGTAGTCGACATTGTTGTCTGAATCATTTTCAAGGAAATATGTTCTGATGTAGTTCACATAACGGATTGATATTTTCTAGCATTTCAGTCGGATATATTGAGTATCGTATCCCTGAATACTATCTTTAAAACATTATACTATCGATCTGTAGTAAAAAATGGGTAGCAAACTACACAACTAATACATACCTACAACAAACTACACACTAATACATACCTACAACAAACTACACACTAATACATACCTACAACAAACTACACACTAATACATACCTACAACAAACTACACACTAATACATACCTACAACAAACTACACACTAATACATACCTACAACAAACTACACACTGGAGACAACCAATGGAGAATGCACTCGCTAGGCAGGAAAAAGGCAACTTTTATTATAGGGCATTTATATATTAAGTTATATATTTTTTATGCAGAGATGGCACGGTGCAGTGATAGGTAAGATTAACCATTTATGGTACAAACGAGATATTACCTTCTGCTTGCGGCTTCGCTCGCGTGGACTAAGCAACTGTAAAAGATTTTTAATACCTGTAAAAGCACTGACATGATGGATTTCACGGATGAAAACTCATCGAGTAGTTTTTTTTAGTAATTCTATTAAAAGTATTTTTTTTATTTTCCTCTAGAACTCAACTTCCTTGTATCGTACGAAGATGACACATGTACCCGAGTTCCTTTTGTATACTTAGCTATACACCTGTGAAAACCTGCACAAATTCCGTTCAGTAGTTTTTACGTGATGCTCAAACAAACAGACATACAGACAAAAAATTAAAAACTACTGTTTTGGGCTCTGTAGCTTCAAAAGAGATTTTTTTAAAAATAATGTATAGACTCAAATTTATTATTATTATATTATATGTACCTTAGGTACAGTACCTACCTATATAGATAATAACTAGTCCCTTGGTGCTATGAACTGTCACTATGCGATAAACATGTTCAAAATCACATATCCGGTAAAATAGTAAAAAAATCCAAACTATTTTCAAAATCAGTCCAGTATTTTGGAAAATAACAGTTACAAGTCATTACGTTGATTATATTCGCTTGTTGGAACATGTATTGATGTAAACTAGATATTTGAATATCAGGTTCCAAACGGACGAAGCCACAGAGAAGTGCCAGTAATCAACATAAAACATTTTGTACATTATTATTACTGAAACTTCATCATACACGTATATTTTGTGACTGAAAAGATCCTTTCATGACGTAGAGGACTTAATAAATGATTGTTCTCCAGAAACGCAGCATAGTAGCAGTAAACCCGATGCAACAGTACATGGGACCGGTGTTATTTAACCTCTGCGACTACGTCAACCCCAGTCTCCGCCACGTGTTTGTGGTCAACAGTTCTAGACTCATCATCGCACTTAAAAACTTTACGGTTTGTTCACCTTGTAACATATCTATATAAGAATATAGTATATAGAGTGCTTATAGGCTAAGGGCTTATCTAATTTGAACAACTCACATTCGTGAGAATTTGAGTTTGCACCACGGTTCATACACTTTTGAGTTTTGTTTTGGTTTTGAATGTGGAGCGAGCCATATTTTTTTTATTTTTACTTTTTCAATTATAGGAATATTAGGGTAGGTACCGGATTTTTTTTCTTGATATTAAAATAACAAATCAATAGGGAAAAAATTGTATTGTAAAAAAATACATGTAGGTAGTTTCCATCACGACCTATGAGTGCGCCGCGCCGTCTATCAGAAAGAGTAAATATTTCAGTTTTAAAAAATAACTGGATTTTAGAAAAAAAAGTTGATTAAACGTCATTTTAACATGGTTTTTGTTATTAAAAAGTATTGCAGTGATCGAAATAAATTTTAGAGCTTAATTCTACTACTTGTGGTGGTTCTACTACACCTCTATAATCACCGGACATTACACTCCCCGACTACCATTTATTTCGGTTATTGGAACATGTTTAAGAAATAGAACCCTTACAAATGTGAACCATGTTAAAATAATCTTTCAACAGTTTTTTTTTTCTAAAAGTTACGACTTTTATAAAACGAGAATATTATCTATTCTTCCTGATAGATGGCAAAGTCAAGATCATGGTGCAAACTATATTACTCAGTAAAGTATAAACTGTTACTATTAATACCTAAGTTAGTACCTAAGTATTGTTTGAAATGATATTCGAAATGTATAAAATTAAAATTATCAAAATTCTGTTTCCTAACTTTTCTAACATTCTTAATTTATTAATTGTTATTTTTATGTGCAAACTGTGTTTGTCTATTAGTTTTTTTACACCTAATTTAATCACTTGGGTATATCCCTTGTAACATATTCGTAGATATGTATTAGTGTAAGAATGCTGGCAATAAATAAATTTGTTTTTATTTGAATACCAAGTAAAAACGAAAAATCTCTCCGGTACCTTTAATATAGATGTGTATAATTTGACTGTGAAGGTTTTAGGAGCCAGGTTTGATAGTTGTTATTAAAATCATTCCCGTATTTTGAAAGTATGGGCAAGGTAAGTCAAGGTGATTAATTTAAAGATTTTATTGGTGAAATCGGGTTTTAAAACGGCACAAGCCACTATAGTAGCTGACAGAACCTGGAGTAAGGTCTCCAGGGGACCGAATAAACATTTGTCTTTAAACAAATGAATGTCCGACCGGGAATCGAAACCGGGACATTTTACACAGCAAGCAGGATCACTACCAATTACGCCTGTGGGTCGACAGATTAAATAGAAAATAGGGCTTCTGAGGTAAGGATGCTGGTGAATGTGAGGGCCACTGAATGTAGTGTTTATTTATTTTTAGATAGAATATCTGTCAGTTGTGCTGACGACGGCGAGCACGCTGCACTCTCCTGCCGAGCAATGTTCCGCGACGACTCTCGAGTGCCAGGTGTCTGGCACTCGTGTCTGTATCGACACCGTCAGCGCTTGCGATGGAATACCTAACTGTGGGGCCCCTGGTACGCACCTGCTCTACTTTCCATCGATACTACGAGTATTTGCTGATACTAAATTAAATTATCTAAATATTTGTAATCAATACGCCAAACTGAAAATGAAAATCTATACTTATAATAAAATTGCAACAAAGACGTGTCTATGAAATGAACATGAAATATTAAAAAAAAATCGTCGGGTCAACAATTTTTTAAGTTTTTGTCTGTCTGTCTGTGAACGCGCATCGCGCAAGATCCACTGGACGGATTTTATTGAAATTTAGCACGATTATAGCTTATGTCTCGGGTTAACATTTAGGATACTTTTCATCCAGATCCATTATTGAGTTCCCATTAGAATCGCTCTAAAGTTTACGCGAACGATTTCTCGGGCATCGGCTAGTGAATTGTAATAAATTGGTCAGATATATACGACGAGGACCGGCTGATGTGCGGCAAGGACTCGGGGCTGAAGCACAACGTGAGCTTGGCCGCGTGCTCGCTGCTGGGGGTGCTGCTCACGGTACTGTACGTGGTGCACTACTGGACCAGGCGCTGCGTGCCGCGCGTCTCTAGGGCCTTCTTCGTATTCAACAACGGCACCGATAATGCGTAAGCTAGGCCACTTTCTCTGACCATGTAGGTAGGTACACGTAATTTCGTAACTTGAAATTTTACTTATTTGTTTGTTTATACATTTATTAATTTGTTTAAGTATTTTATGTATTCAGTAATTCTTTATTGTACAACCTGACAACAGGTGGACTCTTAATGTTTTATAGCCGTCGTTGTTTGAAGCATTATCTACCGATCAAACTTTAGGCGATGTAGAGATGCTGCTGTATGTACAATAACAGTTATGTAAAAATTGCAAAATTATACTAAGTAGTGAGCATATTACATTAATTACCATAACAAATAAACATATACTTACATACATATATACATAAGTACAATACTTTTCGTGAATAATTACAATTCATCACTATATTTGTTTACAGATTAAATTTGAACACCATAATGCGATCGCCGACGAATGTTAACTATGATTCTAAAACCTTATGCTTAAGCAATTTATCGGAAGATGAAATGTGTGCGTATATTCTTGAAAAAAGGGAGAAACGTATTATAAGTAGATTAACACAATTATTCGGTAATTTATTCTTACGTAGAAATGAAACTAAAAAAGCAATTGAGCCAAAACAGGTTGAATCAAAAGACATATTCTCATATGCACAGTCAGAAATACGTAAAATGATTGGCACAGTGGATAAATCTATGCAGACGGGCGATAGTTTAGAAATGTCATATCAACAAAACATAATTAAAAATGAAAGTAATAGAAAATTTAACTATCAATTACAAGAGAGTCCAAGTTTACAAGTTATGACAGAGTATTTACAGTTTGGTAATGACATAGAAAATACGATACCGGAAAACGTGTCTGAATTAAATATCATAAAATTTTTAAGAGAATCTAGGTCTGTATTTACAGAATTAAGATCTGACTCTGGATTTGATTTGGAAACAGTCACAACTGCTGGTAGAAAACAACACTGGGATGAAAAAGAACTACGTAACACAATGTTTGAGGTTTTACCAGATACAGTGTTACCTAGCACTCCCTCTGCAGCTTCACAGATGACTGTCGAAGTCGACGTTCATTCACAACAGGTTCCACAATCATCAAGAAGCGTTAGAAAACATTTACGGTTTGACAGAGAAGCGAATGAAATTGATGAATTTACTAATGTTGAAACTCGACGTAACGTTTGTGGGTTGGATTCAGATTTGGAAATAATTGAAGAAGATGATCAACAAAATAACACTGGAAGAGACTTTTTACGTTTTTGGGGAAGTGCTAAAGGCAAAAAAAACAAAAAGAACGCTCATTGAAAACGGAATTAACTCTAACGTAGGTTGTAAAACTTGACAATGGTAGGTTTTAAACTATATATAGGTATCTATGTATGTATGAAATAAAGTTTCGTTACAAAATATAGGAAAACAAAGTATGCAATAATAAAGAGTTGAGTTTGAATTCAATTGGTGTTATGCATGATAATGTGTGTATGTTTTGGGTGAAGACAGTGTCCCTCCACTCCCCCGTCCCCGCCTCGCTATTTCCTAATTAAGATCAATTGTGTACCGGATTGGACACGTGCCAAAATGTATCGTGAATTTTTAACAACATTCCGTCATTATTAGTGTGTTATATGGATGTTATGATCAACATTTGAAAATGCTCATTCACAGAGACAAAAATAAATTTTACAAACACGTTCAATAGGAATCTTCCATGTGTCCAAAGGGGTGGAACTAATTAGGTATATAAAAATAGTTTCTTCAGACTTTTAAAGTAACATTACCTAATAAAGAATTAAACGCTATCGATATTTTAAAAATGTAGTGGGTGAAACGTTATTTTGTTAGATGTTCATTTATTTACACTTCATTGTGCAAAGATAGATACATATAAGAGGCGAACCTAATGCTACAAGGCATTTTTCTAAGTGCAGTTTTAAATTAGATATAGAAAACAAGAAATGTAACATAATAATACATATATATATATATCTATAAATAAATAGATACATATACGCATAAACACATATCATTGTACGTTCTGATTTAACGCCATCGTTTTGTAGTTACGGAACCTCATGGTCAATGCCCAAAATTGTATAGATATTGCTTCAATGCCTGCTTCAATGAACAATATTTTATCAATAATGATATCAAATGGGGAATGTTCACGAATGACACATATTATTATGTACAATGTATGTACAAAAAATGTACAAAAATATGTATGAATATAACAGCTCTGTAAAAGGAGACACGTGCAAAGACGAACACGACCCAGACCCAACCAAACATTTGTCTATAAATAAATGAATGTTCCAATCGGGAATCGAACTCGGGACCTTTTGTGCAGTAGGCAAAGGCACTACCAACTGGGTTAATCGATCGTCACAGACTGGTGTACGATCTAAACGAATTATTTCTACCTAAACTGACCTTTATCACAAAAATAAATAATATATTATATAATACCTATACCTATTTAATACAGAATGACCAATGTACCAATGAGTGTAAAATAGGTAGGTATATAGTTTTATTACGGGCAATAAAATAATTTTGTTGCAGCTTTATGGCAGTTTCAAAAAAGATAGATGTAAAAGTGTCAAGCTAGAGGCGGGTTAGAGTCGGTGCGCGAGGTCATTTCAATTGAAATCAATTAAAGCAATTGAGTCCAATTGAGTAAGCGGCAGATTCTGCGTCGCGCTGCCGTCGCCAGAGAGATTTTATGGGTAGCGTGGCAGCGCCTACGCACGATGTCACATGACTACATAATATGGAATACCTACTCTGTATGCTCACATAAGTTTGATATGGCTCACAAACTATTTACTTACTATTTATTAAGAGATTTCAAAGGTGCAGGACTGTAGTGCGAACTGCGAATCTTTATTCGTATGTTATTAACTACTCGATTAATGAAATGATGAATAAATGAAACTACTCGTTAACAGATCTGTAAACGTTTAATAAATAACATTGACAAATAAAGCTACAAGATATAATTACAAACATTAATATCTATTAATAATAATAGACTATTATGTATGCGAATTTACAGTGTCACTCTTGATTAATTGATTATTCTAGCGCGAAAGTCCGCGTGTCCACTACAGTACCTACACGGGCCTCTTCGAACACATTGTCTTGTACAGGAGAAATGTATGGTCTTAAAACGTTACGCTGCCGGCCAAGCGGGTTGGCGATTTCACCGCACGGCCGATATATAGGTAGTAATCGAGGTGAATGCATTTGATGTAAGAAATCACTTAGTACAACACTATACAATATTTTCCACAAATTAATCACCGTTTGAAATTAGACCGGCCTAACGTTTGTTCTTCTTGACGGATGTTAGCATGTACTCGTATAGCGGATGTCCAACAAGGGCCCGTTTACATGGTTCACCCTAATTTTGTCGCCTTTGTTTAATACTACACGCACTTTTAAACTTACCAGTTCATTCAAAGAATAAATAATAACATTAAGAAAGTAAGTAAGTACTTTCAATAGAGCTGAATTGGAATCTGTATAATAAAGAGTAATTTAAGAAAAATATTTTTCTATAATACCTAAGTATAAGTACTATAAAAGTCTTGGCACGGTGCAATTTAGAATTCAACGAGCCTGATTAGCTGGTAGGGGAGAGTTGGAGAATTGCGCGCGGTTGATAATACCATGCCCACTCATATCCAAAAAATCAATAACGATACAGGACATCTGAGTGCATAATATCATAGTCTAATAGGCAATACTCTTCCTGCACCAGCGATCCTTGCGTTGGGAACAACCACGTGAGGTGGGTTGATTGTAAATCAAAATGTTATAATAAATAAGTTCTAATTTATTTATGCAAATCTTTATTGTTTGAATGTTTGCCACTGCTATTAAAAAATGGTGTGCCAATACTTTCTTAATATTCAGCAAATATTTTCTTAATATTCACATTTAAATTTGAAGATTTTTTCGCGATTTCTTGACAAAGTAACGGAGTTAGAGAATTACGCCCAGTATTATTTTTTGCTGGAGAAAAACAAGAGAACAAGAGAATAATGCATGTGAGCATATTGCTCTATTGACTAAAGCATTTTATGCAATTACCCAAGAACACCTACAAAACTGGCGTCTGGCTTTGCGGTTGCAAAGGTTGCATCTCAGGACTTGTGTTTATTTGTATGAACTCATTTTCATACAAATAATTTTAAAATAAATTACAAGCAATACCATTATTGTCAACGGCAGGGTGCCTCCATACATGACAGGCACGGTATTATCCATACAGGTCTGATAATAATTTCACGTTGTGCCAAGTTTTGTATTTTTGTTCCTAATATTTTTTAATTTTAGATTTCCATTATTTCGACAATTATAGCTTGTGGCCAAATAAATGGCCTTATTAACAATACTGATTTTGTTTTTTATGTCAAACATGTATTAAATTATAGGCATATTTCCTTAACGGCTCGCCAATATCCAATTATCCTCTATCTGTTTCTTTTGTGTTATTTTATACCTATTTAAGGTATCGGTAAAAAATTAAATGTTTGGCGAAGCTTTATTGTCATTTTTTATATTTACTACGTACGTTTTAAACAGAGTTCGCTGATATTATATCAGCGGATACATATCATGATATATATCACGATATATATCAATTGATATTTATATTGATATATATATATATATTTGATAGATATATTTGATATAAATATGTCAAAACTAGAATTTGGCAGATCCCACGTTTTTAAATTGTTATACTGACATAAATAAAAATTATGATTACTGCCACTGCCAACGATCCAACACTAAAGATTATAATTATAATTTAGTTGAATGTTCATTAAGTAGATTATTTATTAATCTCACTCTAATTTTTTGTTACACTAATATTACTCTTATTTTTTGTTTTGTAATAAATAAGTCTATTAGGTAATCAATCTCAAAGATTCATTTAACAATTATGATTATGACACATTAAAACCACTTACCTACAGAATTAAATTCGTATCTTGTCTTGTGTCGTGTAAAAAAATTTCGAATAATCAAAAATCGGATATTTTGATATTTATTATAAATGTCGGAATTTTACGAATCTTGGTTTTAAATTTTTGAATGAGACAAGTGCTACTATTATCCACTTTTTCGTTTTCTGAAACCAGTAGTAGCTACCATAGTCTTTGCATGTTGTGCGTTTTTGTTCCACATAACTCCAAGAGTGAATGTGTAGAAATCGTGATACATGGAATTTCCGGGAAGTAATCTTTCAAGGAAATCAGGTTTTTCTTGCATTGCTTTGCAATAGTTGTTACATTGCGGCCGCTATATATTTTTTTATGGACGAAGGCGGCAATAGAGCATACAGTCCATCTGATGGTAAGTGGATACTGTCACTCATAGACTTCCGCGATGCATGCCAACATTAATCCAAAATGACAAACGTTGGCACGCCCCTGGATGCGCTGCCTACCTTTGCAGATTAAGGAATGGATTTGGAAAAAGGCTTCGGAAAATGGGGAGGGATAATAGGATGGGAAAGGGCTCTGGCACATCTCACTCACTACCGAAACACGTACGTACATTGGGGAAATAACATAAAGTGGGAAATGCAGTACCTTTCAAGGTAGTCTTCTGTGAGAGAGAATTAAGAAGATAAATTAAGAATTTTCATTTTTTGATTCCTTACCTTAATACATACTTTACTTACTTTTAGAAATAATACTTAAAATTTACAGAGATTTACTGACACCTTAACTTAGTGTATGTATGGAATTAACGGTTCTACAACAATAACTCATGCGAAAGTGTAGATACTCTACATTCGGGAAATGACTAGGTCTAGGACTAAGCAATCCCTCTGCGAGTTGTGTAAAAATATTAGTTTAAACATTGTAAATCGCGACATGGAAAACTAAATACAAACAATTTAAGAGTTGCATTTTTTTATAAATATATTTCTTACAAATTATTTACTTTTTAAAAGTTAGAGAATGAATTGGGACTGTAAAGATTAATTCCCTTACTGTTCAGAGGTCAGTAAAATCTCTGAATTTCTTTGATCACCTTGAGTTTACCTGCTGTTCGGGAAATGGACACCCTGATTATAGTTGTAACCTGATTAGATTATCATATATAGATGCCGTTGCCAGGTGTTGGGTAAAACCAATGTTTTGCCCGGATTAAAAATGAAGACGAAACCGGTATATGTAGGCAAAACCGTCTTAAGTTGTTATGTCTCGTCTTAAGAGAATATGATTATCTTCTTAGAGCCACTTGACCGCTGCCCGCGTGATTGCATTCTAATCGTATTTTCAATTTTAAAGGCAAGATTTTAATCATTCACAATTTTTCTATTTGGAATTTATATTGTAGTTATACTAAAAAAAAAAAAAATCTATGAGTCTAACTGCTTGCTATTTTAAAATAGTGATTAAAATCAAATGGTCGCTTTTTGGCACGCATTAAAATAAATCTTCCACGCCCCGCCCCGCCCCCTTTCAAGATGACCGGTTTTTTTAAGACAAGTATGGCAACCCTATGTATAAATTGTATACAATCTATGTTTTTAAGGAACTTAATAACAAGCTTGCTCTGTTTGTAATATGTTATAGATGTAAGGACTTACATGTAAGTGGATCTTCTAGACTCCCAATTAAATTAAATTTATTCCTAAACATTATCTCTGTATTTATGGTCAATATGACAATTGATTAACATCTACAGCATTAAAATTGATGTGTTCGAACGTTACTTGGAATTAGACCGCGTAGGTACCTACAGACGCTACACACGGCACGCACAAGCACAACACATAGCATAATGTCTCCACTTCACAGTGAATTTGTTTTACCGTCACACAAGCGTTATCCATTGCACAAGCATTTGAACACATCACTTCAGGTTTACAACTGCAGTCACTTTCCATGTTAAATACGTGATAATAATATATATTACGAATGCTAAAACAAGAAATACGCGACCATGACCCATTTTTGAGTTTTAGACACTGCAAATGCGTCGCGAAGTGCATCAACGAGTGCAATTCGTGTTGTCTGAAAGTCACCAATAAGCCCAATGAAGCCGAGATCCCGCTGTCGAGCGCCAGCACCAACCTAAATAGACTCTGATCATCTAAATTGACTTCAATTAAATAACAACCGAAATTGTTGAAATGCGCCATTACTCCCTCGACGCTAATCTAAGTGCCAATAGTCGGGGTGAATGTTTTATTAATAATCCCCAGCAATAACTTTTAATTATTAATTAAGTGATCGGTGTGCGTCGATCGGCGGCATCAGTGCGCGCGCGGTGGTGCAGCGGCGCGCAGCTGGAGAGTTCCAGCTGCATAAAGCAAGTCTGTCTACAAGTTTACACTTGATGATAACAGTGAAAACATTTTCCAATAATTTCGCACGTTATGTTGCAATTTAAATAATAGTTGATCGCAAACATAGATACTATAGTGATTAGGTAGAGTATTGTAATTTCCCGAAAATAACTTAAACATCTGTTTATTGGTCATTATTGTAAAATATGAAGAATACAGAATAGAATAAAGTATCATCATGCACAAGGACATTATTATTACCTGCTTCAAAAGTGAAAACATTATTCCCACGATTATAAATCACGGAATAGACATATGAGTGGTGTTGATATGGATTTAGAATAAAGCGTTATGGACTTTCAAAAGTAATGATGTGGGCGTTCGTACTCAACAATACCATCGAGACATATAAACATCGGGTGAACTTGTGGGAATCCCGCATAGTGCGCAGACTACGACGGCGGCGGCTGCGGCCGTCCGTGGCGGCCCGCAGCGCATGCCGCGAGAACGCAAGGGGAGCTCGCTCAGTTAGGGGAGTGGCTCGCTCGTCTCTCTATTGGCTCCCCGTCTTTATATCGTCATGGTCGTAAGCGCCCGCCTCAAACGATCCAATCTCTCTCGTCTGACCGTACAGTACAAGCGAAAATAACAGATCAGATAACACTCCCGACAGCGCCGGCCGCATTACTCATTGGTTCTCATACAACGTCGACCGTCGTATTATGATAATATAAATTGACCAACCGTAGAGCAAATTCGGTTAGTTCGTTAAAGTTGATTAAAGCCATTTAACCGGGACGGACACGACGATACGAACGGCGCGCACGTTCGTCGATCCCTAGTGCTCAACTAAATGAACTTAAATTGTTTAATATTGGCATCAATAAGTTGTTTATGATCCGCGCCCGGTGAGTCTGGGACTTGCAGCACAGCGTCAGCGGCAGCGGCAGTAGGCCGCCGGCGAGGAATTCGCGGGCCGCCGCGACGGAGCCGAGCGAGGTGTCCGCGGAGGTAGCGGGCCCGCACCCGCCCGCCACCGACGGCTACATGTACGTGTGCGGGGATAGCGCCGCCGGGCCCGGCGGTCGCTACGAATGCTCTTTTGAAGCGGGAGCAGGCGGTGGCATGGAACAACCTACGTTCGAGGAGCACATGTTCGGGGAGTTCGGCAAGGAGCGTCACGTGCAGGTGGTGGTAGGCGCTGGTGGCGAGCTGCAATATCGCGACGATTTACCCGTGTTCACCACCAGTGGTGAGCAGAAGCGCAAGGAGGAACCCTTGCTGTTGCAGTCAGTAGATGCTGCGCCTGCGCCTCACCCACCACCACCTCCACAGCCTACGACAAAGAAAAGCGAGAAGAAAAAGAGTGATAATAATGGCATCAAGAAAAAGAAAACTAGGTGAGTTTTCTTCTCATTCGTTATGTTTCATATTAATAAAAATAAAGGAAAACATATGATTAAAGAAAAACGCATACATATTTAAGAAAATTTTAACCTAATGGCGTAAAAATGTCTTTAAGACGTTCGTAGCATTTGTAGACATTTCGTAGCTCGTAGCAAATGTTCGAAGCGTAGACACAAATGCTACGCGTAAAGCGCTACGGGTTACGAAGACATCTACGTAGACAAATTTGATTCTTCAAAGACAAAATACAACGGAAAATCCCTAATTTTAGTGCGTGTATGGTAAACGCATGTATTTACCTAAGTTTGTGATAGATCTTCAGTCTTTATTAACAGATCTTACATACAGTAATAACATGTCTTGTCGTTAGTTCGATTGAACAATTACGAGTAGAAATATATGGTAATAACAATTTAGATGCAGCCTTTATACTATCAGCCGATGTCTCTCCACTGCCGTATACATCACACACGATCTTCGGCTCTTCTTATCCAATCACCACCGGCGCACTTCTTCAAGTAGTCGGTGTATGTGGTCGGTCGATCTATGTCGTCGGAGGGCGTCCCACAATTGCGTCTACTTCATCGGTTCTCGGTCCTACAGCAAATATGACCTTCCCCATTTCCACTTCAGCATGATCATTCTAACATGCTTTATTAACTATAAATATTAATCTATATTTATTAATTTACGAAATTATCTTGAACCAGATTGCCGAAATCTTAAAAATAAAATTCGGGTTTGTGGTTACGCCGTTGTTTTTTTTACCTTAGTCGCTTTTTACGACATCCACAGAAAGAGATGCAGTAGTGTTTTTCTAAAGTCGGCCGACAACACCGGTCGTGAATGCAGTAGGTATAGAGTACACAGTTACAAAATTGCGATAATGGTACAGAGGCGAGTTTATATCTAAGTGGAGTCTTCTCAGGCCAACTTTAAACTGATTAAGAGACGGGACAACAGGATTTATTTAGACTGTACAATATAAATTACCTACCTATATATTAGTGGCACAATAGGACCACTAATATAAAAAAGAATAAATGAAGGTCATAGGTCATACGTTAATTAATATTTGATTAATAAGATTGCAAAAGTCACGTGTGAAGTAACAACATGCGCAGTCGCGTGCCGGTACTAGCGCGCAGTAGCACAGGTGTTATGGGGGCTCGACTAACCCTCCTTACAATACTATAGGAATGGGACCATCTCATCGCATACGCACCCCATTTTAATATTTGCATTACTAATTCGATGATTTTTGAAACGTGATAAACAACAGATGGTTGAGTAGCAAATTTTGTATTTGGAATAGAAAATAAAGTTTCTAGGGGTTTAATAAATCGATAATAAATATATTTACCATAAAAGTCCATTATTTACCATATATTTACCATAGTCTCGGGGAATAATAAATTCCTTTTTTAAAGTAAACATCTAGAGATTTAATAATTTAATTCAACAACTAATGAAGTTGATAAATATTCTATTATATTTCGAAGTGTTTTCTGATTTTAATTCGAGAAATTGGCTTTTCGGGGACTATATTTCATAGTCGTATTTTTCTCAAATTATCTTGAAGAAAAATTCCTTACTCTTCATTTACAGATATTTGGCATGGACTGCTTCAGGGACATGAGACCTTAACTCTTCCTTATTCGATTGAGAAAGAACCTAAAGTTTTGATTTTTGGCATATGCGGAAAAGAATGTAGCAAAACGCATCGTTGATTGAAATATACGTAAAAGAGAAGATAATGGGCAAATTAAAACGAAAACAAGGCGGGTTAATATCTGCTTGCAATGTGTGCATGAATCAAGACACTATAAAATTATATTCCTGGCCAAGTCAGTTTTACAAATAAAAATCTGAAATGACTTGGGAATATAATAGACTTATTTATCAATTGCATTATTTTCCGGCGTTTAATTACATCTCTAGGTTTTTAATTAAAAACGGATTTTATTATTAACCTGCAACATATTCATAGGAATATGAAAAATGTGTGTTTGGTTTTTAACATCGTGCGAGACTTAGTTTCCGAGATTTCCTCAATTATCTATTTCAGTCCGGGAATGAGACTCCGAATATAGCTCTTTCCATGCTCGCCGAGCTACTTTGAACTTGTGGATTAAGCCTACAGACCACATTTTGGAACCTTACTAAGAAGAAATTAGGACTAAGAAGTCAGATCTAAAAAAACGTAAATTTAAATAACACTTTCATTTAGAATACAGTCTGATTCAGCATATTAAAAGAAAGACATATTATCTTAGACCTGCGAATTCTTCTGCCTAGAGATCTAAAAATGTTCGATTCAGTTGGAGAATTACCAATATAAAGTTTTTTTTTTTATAATAGGTATCCTATATATCGCACGGTAGTTTTTACCTTTTAAGAAATATGTGTATGAAATGGAAACAATTATAATATTTCCCAGATAAGAAATCTTTTTATTTTATCACTGTAGGCCACAGCAGATAATATTTTGTGAAAAGCTTGGCAGACGAGCGGGCGGGCCACGCGATGGTAAGTGGTCACTGCCGCCCATGGACACCTGGAACACCGGGGGTTTGCAGGTTTGTAAGGTTGTAAGGTGCACAAAATCCGGTTCACAGCTCTCTTGAAAAGCCCCATGTCATATAAATCCCCTTTTCATCATATCCGATATCATAAGAGATGATACTGCATGCTACTGCACTATTACGACATTATATATATTTTTTTAATTGTAGGCTTAAGTAACAAAGCACTTGATGCAGGCGCCGCATGATTCATAATAAGCTGAAAGGCGGCGTCACTTTCTGTTGGGGCTTAATTACCCGTATAACCGCGGGGCACCAATTGCCTTATCTTACCATCGTGAGTCCGGTGCCACTACCCGCTACATTACTCAATGAACGATCTTGCCTTTTAATGGATTTTATACGTAGCCCTATACGTATTCTATATGTAGCCCACAATGAACACTAATAAATGCACGAGTTCATTCATGATTTGTTAAAACGGCTCATCACCTGCTCTTTGTTTGATTTGATTCACTTGTTAATGTTCTACTTGACTTACTGACGAAAGGTCTTGTTATTTTGTTACTCATTGGACTAGTATATATACTTAGTAGTTTAATAAATTGGTAACAGCCTATAATCTCCCACTGTAGCGCACAGGCCTTTCCAAGTAAATCACTAGTAAAGTTTCGACCCATAATTCACCACGCGGGCCCAGTGAGTTTTGTTTTTATTGCGTTTTTCTTTAATTCTCGAGCATGCGGGTTTCCTCAGCGCCGAGATAGTGATAATTTAAAAATCCATACTTAAATAGTAATTTGGTGGTATGGGATGAGGATTTAGACTCATGATTTCACAAATGGGAGACGGGGGTAGATATCCCTAGGGGCATAGGCTTATCCTTGTACCTATAACCGCTTATCCTAGTATAATAGTTTAGTAACCAAAAGTCGTAACCAGAGCCTTTTTGTCGTCCACTGCTGACCAAGCGGGTTGACGAGTCCACTCTTTAAGAGAGGGTGTAGTTCCTCAGGGGTTTTGGTACTTTGGTGTCCCTTAATCGGTTTTTAGGCTGGTAGCGAATTTGGTATTACTTAATCTCAATACACTATCTGTCATTCGTGCGTAAATGTAGTGTTAGTACGTCATTAACACAGTAGCGCAACCTTTTTTCCGACATTGATTTCTAAGCCGTCACTTTCCCAGATATTTTGATATCACGGATAAAATTTATAGTACTTTTCTCCTGCTGCCTGATTATATAATTATTTAATAAAGAATTTGAACCCTATTATGTGAAACAATACAGCTAACATTAATGGTTAATAATTTGTTAAAAAATGGAATGGAGTGCTAAGTGCAATTAATAAACTATTTGAGTAAATAGCACCACTATAAGTCCGGGGTCAATTGGCTGGCAATTGGAGGTGGCAGGGTGGCGCGCCAGGGGTGAATTTAGTTTCACGCTCAATCAATTTCTGCTCGTGCGCGTGCGCCCGCAGCTCGCAGCCATATTGCACGCGTCAGATGGTAGATGCGCTCGCGTGCCCCATGATAAGAATTTATTTGTGAATATGTAATTGAGAGCATACTTAAATGAATAGATTATTTATTTATTATAAAATTTATAGTGTTGGGAAAAATATTTTATCCTACACTAAGTATAAATTTTATGATTCTACTAAAATAAAGGGCCGCGCGATAAGTGATTGTATGGCACATTTTGAGACACCAAATTATTTCTGTACCTCAGACGCAGATTTCTCTTCCTCTAGTAACAGCCTACAATCATCCATTATTAAAGAAAAAACGCTCTCATTACCGAGGATTTGAACACACGACCTCACGAATGAGAGTTAGACTTGATGCCCATAGGCTATCACCACTCTTATCATTTAAAAATATTTAGTAAAAGGAAACATCAGGAGGAAACTCGCATGCTCGAGAATTAAAAAATCTTGACCATCTGTATCCACCAATGGGCACTGGGCCGCATGGTGGATTTTGGCCCTAGACCCGATAATGATTTACTAAAGGTTTTGTACCCTGCAGTGGGACGTTATGGGTTGATATACAATAACCCATTGTAGAGTACAAGTCCCTATAATCAATCACGCGGATTGGTGAATGTTATACACCATGCTCTAGACTTTTTCGGGAATGTGGATTGCCTTGAGATATTTCTATTACCATCGAGCAAGGGATATTTGAAAATTCGCACTTACTATGTTTGTTTAACTAATCTAGGAGAACATTGAATAGTTAAGACTTTTTGTCCCAGTAGTTCAACTGTTCAACAAAACAACTTCAACTGAACTATTGGGAAAAAAGTCTCACTAGTTTAATAACCGAACTGATCAATGGAACCAGTGGGAACGTAGGAGTAAGTAGACATACTGACCAAAATTAGAATGCAGACTTTACAAACGTGAGCTGGTGATACCTATCGTTGGGATATATAATTCTAATTCTAGGCGACTAATTCTTGATAGGGCATTAAATAAAGATATAAGAGAATATGGTAACATTCATGCTATTATTATAAAAGTTATAGTACTAGGAATTATTATAAAAGTAAGAATATTGTGTAATTAAAGAAATCCGTTATTGTTCACAGAACAACATTTACAGCATACCAGTTGGAGGAGCTGGAACGAGCCTTCGAACGAGCCCCCTATCCAGATGTTTTCGCGAGGGAGGAACTGGCTCTCAAACTTAACTTATCCGAATCACGAGTACAGGTAAGCGAACATTATATGTCAGCCTTAATTAACACAATGCTAACGGATATTAATTTCTTGAAATTATTAATTATGTTTACTTATTATTTTAGGTTTGGTTTCAAAACAGAAGAGCAAAGTGGCGAAAACGCGAACCTCCGAGGAAGACTGGATACATCGGCTCCAGTTCACCGAGTTCTACTACTCTGGGAGGGGGATTTTCAAGTATCGGTGGCAATCTACCTGCGTTCCCACAAAACGGGCTACCGGCGCCGACAGACTCCTGGTCTTATCAGCATTCGTACGAACTATCCTCACATCACCTGTTGTCGTCGAGCAGTAACGGCTATCCAGGGTTTAATGCGCAGCCTGCAGCATATTCATACACAACGGTGTTGAATGGGCACGATGGACAGATGTTCGCTCCACGACATTCGTACGACTACGGCGAGGGCAGTCCGCCGCCGCTCGGTGTACGAGACTATCCGATGATGGCGGCACACTCACCACAGCTCGAGTCTCATGAGGATAAGATGGAGTATCGTGCACACGAACACGAAGACAAATATTCCGCGTGTGCGCTGCACGAGGAGCCACCGCGCTACGCGGCTCCGCCGGAGGACTACGACAAGTGCGCGATTGTGCCTCATGATAAACATTACGAAACTCACTCAGAGCGGCACTCCGACCTCGCACAGCCACTCGTTGTCAAGATGGAGCCCAGCACTGGACAGGCGTACACCACGCTGCCCCCTTTTTTGAATTGAAATACTCCTTTTCAAAATTATCCTAATGCTAAGAGTAATTTCGAAAAGGAGTATTCATCGAATAGTATGAATAACATAAATGTTTCTAGCAAAAGAAAATTTCATTAAAACAACTTTTGGCTTTTTTCTTAAGCTATAAATATTTAATTCATATCAACTTATTTTTTATAAATAATATTTTTTTCTTTACCAGTAGGTAATATTTTGCTTCCTGCATTTAGTTGTTACATAATGATGCAATAAGTTATTAGCATAAATATTTAACGTTTAAACATAAATAGGTGAGTATGCAGACAGGATTGAAGGGAAATATGTATAAAGTAGTAAATGAGTTTTTATTAGATATTAATTGTGACGTCAAGCCTACTTTATAGCTAATAAATATGATAGTAGTAGATATTCTTAATTAATGAAGATTAGTTATTATGCTTATTTCTAGTTTTTAGTTGAGACTTCGCTTCTCGTGCATTCCCCGTGCCTTATTACAACAGCGCCTAAGGTCAATTATGATCGTTATAGTCGTTATAATATAATCAATTATAATCGTTACTAACGATTGTAAGATATGTCTGCCCATTTCATTGCTGACCTATCACTCTCCCAGGTTTGCTGGTAGAAATCTCTTAAGAAGATAAGTAGGTACCTACACACATAAGATAAGAAGTATATATTTTCTTTTGCAACTACATATTTTCATCATTTGTGTGTATAATAAAATATATAAATAACACATTTATTAATTATTTATACCGCATCGGGTCTTATAGCTGAATGGGCAGGAATACCTAAAATGTATGTAGTTAAAAATATAATGTATAGTGTTATAATTAATACCTACTTATTGTAAATATTTACTATACGAAGTGAATGATCTGTGCCAAACAACAACGAATTATAATTAATGTTATCTCGAAGTTAAGTCGTTAAATGACATTTTAAAATATTAATACGAAAAAATATTTTAAATGGTGAATATACTCATCATACAAATGTCCGCCATAAAATGTCGTCTGCCTACTTCCCTATAAAATAGAATAACTATTGCATGAAACTAATCATACTAAAATCCCATTGTTTACTCAAATGGCCGTTAACTACGTTACGTTTGCCGTAACGTAGTAGAAAATTTAGTATACGTTTTTTTTTATTGAAAATTTGGCTTTTCACGAATATTCTTGTCTCCGGCACTTTCATAACGTAGAATATATATTTTTACGTAATAATATACTTATTTTGATAAAATATTGTTATATTAGTGTTATGTAGGTATATATGTGTAGATAACTTTGTTATAATGAATTCGAATTCGTTTTAACATGTTTCAATTTATTTCTACGATCATATGAATACCCTTATTGTATATGAATAATACGTATCGATAACTTACCATTACCCACTGTGTACCTACCAGTACCTACTTGATCTCCATTTTGTCTAGATTTACTAACAACTTGCCATTGTCTAACTGGGACCAAAGATTTACCAAAAGTATAAGTTATTTGCAAGTTTGGTAGATTTTATTAATGTTAGGTAAAATTAATACAAAATATACAATACAATACTCGGATACAATGCAAGTACAATACGTAGTGCTTTAAAAATGAGCGTGAGCACTCAACGCCGAGTTGCATACGAGCCGACAGTCCTCCTGGTAACTAGTAACAGGTAACTGGCAGGTGTTGCCCTGCGACACATGCCAACATCAGTTCAGAATGACAAACGTTGGCGCGCCTCCGGATGCCTACCTTTAGAGGTTCTGAAATGGATTTGGAAAAAGGGTTGGGAAAATGGCGACGGGGTGGGATGAGAATGGACTCTGGCATATCTCACTCACTACCGAAAGAAACATGTACGTATATTGGGGGAATAGGATAAAAAGGGAAAGGCGGTACACTTTACAGTGGTGTTTGCGAGTGTGGGGAGCCATGGCCAGTCGAGTGCACTCAGCGGCTGTGGGATTGCTGTGTACACCCTTTCCTCCCAAGCGCAGATGGATGCAAATGAACTTTTAAGACTCAAGCGTTATAATCAAAAATTTTATCGTATAATGATCTTATTTTTTAGGGTTAAAAGCTCAAGATTAAATTATTTAGCTACTTAAAGTTCATTGGGGTTGACATAGGGCTCGAGTTCTCAGTGCACATGTTTACGACACTAACAAACAGTATTATACACCAAAATGATTGTAATAATGAATGCCAAATATTTATATTGTTAAAAAATCATATTTAAATATATAAGTACTGAATAACTTTATTAAATAAAATATTGCATTAACAAGCTTTATAAAAGTAGAGTTTTTACATTCGAACAATAAGAATTTATATATCTTAGAGTAGGCGGAGTATATAATTCAATTTATTTTAGTATATGATAGGGCACATTGACACCTACCCGAATTTTATTTACTTTTTCTATTGCATGCGTCTTATGTTAAGGTTAATGTTTGAATTATTTACTTTAAGCATACTTTTAAGTTTTTAAAAGCAATATACAACGATCGGGAGATTATTCGATAGATGTAAGTGGAATGTTTTATAAAAGGTATTATGAGATGGAAAATAATATTACCAATGTGCTTATTTGAGGTTTTATTTATATTTCTTCATAACATCCGAATCCTATTCACCAAGCTGACACTTAAATTACTTAAATTATACACTTAAATAAATAACATTATAACTTAAAATCAAATTGTATCAACAATCCGTCGCAAAGGATCTCCCAAATGATAGTTCTCTATATCATTGGCTCGAGCTTTGTGCATTCACTTTGAGTCCATCATGCGAGGCCCATATCCCGTCTCCACTAAAGTGATATTTCTTCTCAATCTCATACAACACTAAACTCAATATCTGATCATCAGTTAACTTTGTATATATCAAGTTATTGTAAGTGACATCTAAAGGAATCTGATTATCATTTGGTTCCATGCCATCGCGCTTTTTCAATAACAAGTCCATGCATTGCTCTATTTCTATTCTGAAAAAAGGCAAATGTATATTTATAATCATCGAGTGATACACATTATACTTCAGTTAGCCTAGTTAACTGGAACGTGATGTAGATTACTGTGTGATGCTGGCCGCATACATCAAGAATTAGTCCCGGAATTTCAAAAAAAATGGCTTAACTAACTAATGCTTCAATCGGTATCAAAATTCAAATGCATATGACTCAAATACATGCCATTTGAGACAAACTTGAGACACTTAAATGAACGGTTGTTCTATCAAAAAAATCTCTAGCAAAAATATAACATCCTAACTTTATGGCAAAATGCCATATTCCACTTTGTACTAGTACTCGTATATCACAAAAGTATTTAATATTGGTATGTACACGTTTGACGTTATTTTTTAATTCTCGAGCATGCTGGTTTTCTCAAGATGTTTTTCTTTACCGCCGAACTAGTGATAATTTTTGAAAAATCCATACTTAAGTAGGAATTCAGTGGTCGAGAATAGATAACTGTAGACGCAGGAGCAGTGATAGCCTTATCACCGCTCCTATAGTGGAAATAGTTTAGTTTATTTATTTTCTAACATCTTGTAGACTAGTTGACACGAGTGAGTCGAGAATAGGCTCGACTAGCGTGGTGATAGTCTACTGAACGGTAATAATGAAACATATAGGTTTATATAAAACATACTAAACGTTATTTATTTTGTGGAGGTATTTATCTTCAACCTTCTTTTAAAACTATCACACAGCACAGCTTTTTCTGATATTAATGAAAAGTTCGTGCCAGTGTTGTGGCTTGCACGGCAAATTAATCCGAGGGAAAATCTGTATGGTGTGAGACATCTGCAGTTGCAGATTATCTCCGGAAAGAAGATTTTTTTCATGAGTGCTGCAATAAATACGTAGAATATAAATACGTAAATACGAAAGCACTATAAATACGTCCATCATTTTGTAGGTACCGGTGAAAAATTAAACAAAAGAAAAACGGTCTAAGGTCACTGGCGATACCGAATGAATCTGAGAAGGAATCTGTACAGAGTGGGAACATCGCCAGTTGCAGCTTATCTTCGCAATGAAGAATTTTTCATGTGTTGCAAAGCAAAATTCACTTTTAAGATACTTACAATGGATAAAACAGCAAATGACAATTGTTAAATATAACTCCATTGTCAAACTTCTTCTTGAGGAACTGTAAGTTCTGGTCAATAACATTCAGTGCTGTGTGCAACCAATATTTATGCCTTTTTAACTTCATCTGCACACTTTTCATTAAGTCCTTATTTTTCTTAGCGCCTTCTTGTTCATAGAGCTGAAGGGAGCAGGTTATCAATACTGCAATGTCGCGACCACAAACTTTGTTGCCAAAACTACTTATATAGCTGTAACAAAAACAATACTTTGGGAGAGGGTCGTGCAACCCCACAGCCGCCGGGCGATTGGCCCAGTTACACAGACCTCACAGAACATTACCGTAAAATTTATTGCGTTTCCAACTTTATCGTATTCTCCCGATGTATGTACATACGTGTTTTAATCCCTCCGCATTTTCCCAATCCTTTCTCCAAATCCATTCCAAAGTTAGGCAGCGCATCTGGGGGAGCGCTAATGTTTGTCATTTTGGACTGATGTTGGCATATATCGCGGATGTCCATAGGCGACAGTATCCACTTAACACCAACTGGACTAATGGTGGTGAGGTAGTAAAAAAATAGATATATTCCCGAACACTGAAACCAGTGATTCTGTTCATGATTCAGAGTTAATTGACAGTTTTTTAATAGGGAAGTAGGCGGACGAGCAACCAGTCCCACGTGATGGTGTATATTACCGCCGCCCATGGATACCTGCAACAGCACCTGAGGTATGCGGGTGTACCGCCAACCTTGCAAAATCCTATTCACAGCTTGCTTGAAGAACCCCATATCGTAGCGTAATGGAAAGATCTCTTGAGGCAGTTCGTTCCATAACCTACGTGTTCGCGGAATAAAATGGTTTTTGGACCGAACAGTGCGCGACACCTCCGTATCGAGGAAATGCGGATGGACCGCACTTCTGTGACGGGAGGTGTGCTTTTAGAAACCCGAGGTGGGCATTATATTAAACAATTCTTCAGAGTATTCCCTATTGTACAGGCGGTAAAACACACAGAGAGACGCATCGTCTCTCCGAACGCTGAGCGGTTCTAAACCGCCCATAAGAGTGGGACCGTCGACAATTCGAACAGCATGTCGTTGGAGTCAAATGGGTCCAATAGATATTTCGGTGCGCCGATTCAGATATGTGAGCAGTACTGCATATGGGGCCTAACCTGAGCTTTGTAGAGCGTCAGGAATTGCCTAGGGGTGAAGTACCGCTTCGCTCTGTCCAGCATACCGAGATTTTTGGAGGCCATTTTGGCTTTATTTTTTAGATGACTCCTGAATTCGACTTTGCTGGAAATGTCGACACCAAGGAGCCCGAAACTCTCCGAGATCTTAAGATCTGAGATGTGGTGCTACGACGAAAGGGGCTTTTTCAGCGGTGAATGCATAGACTTGCGTCTTATTGCGTCTAAAATCCGTTAGGTTTAGAGAACCCTAAATCGAGACAATCTAAAGCGTTTTGAATTTTAGACACAAGCCGAGGGATGTTTGTGCGGTCTCTGTACATAGCATCCCCAGTACTGTCATCTGCATAGCAACATATGTCACAGATCGTTGATATGCAGAAGGAACAGAGTTGGGGATGGCACGGATCCCTGCGGAACGCTAACATTAATAGACATGGGCCCCAGTGAGCCATCGGGTTTCCGCAGTGGTGGGAGAGACGACTGAGAGAAGTAACCTTCAGTAGCCTTGGCGGTGGACCAGAAAGCTCGGCTTCCAGAAGGATAGCTTGCTAGTGGATCAGCATTTCTACGGTTGTGCTCATTCCTTGCCTTGATAGTGATCCTTTTACTGCACCTCGAGGTAGTATTAAATTTCTTCCTCAAGTTGGTGGCATTCGGATCTTCAGATTCCTGTGCCTTGGGCCCAGGCCCTATATGCAGCCCGTTTGTTATAGCGGGCCGCTCTGCAGGACTGATTAAACCAAGGTTGGCATAACCTACGGTTATCACGGAACAAGGAATATAACATTCTATGCCCTGCAAAACCACGTCGGCAACGGAGTCTGCACAGGCATCTAGATCACCCGACGAGAAACAAAGCTGCCCCCAGGGATAGAAAAAGCGTCAAATTCACACAACCCATCCCAATCTGCTGACTTGCTAGTGCCAAACATCGCGCGATCTTATGAAAGGGTCAGCACGGATTTCTTAGCTGACACAGCAATTCGAACGATGCAATGGTCGGATGACCCCAACAGAGCATCAACAACAACATTGTAGTCATTCGGCCGTGTAGTCAGCAGGAGGTCCAGTAAGGAGGGAGTATGGCTCTCGATATCAGGCATCCTCGTGGCTGAGAACACCAACTGCGAGAAACCATAGGGCAAGGCAAAGTTATAGACTGTAGTTCGGGATTCCAACCACTCTTTGTGGTGAGCATTGAAATCACCGAGGACTATCACTTCCGCGCAGGGGAACTGCTCGAGCACGCTATCAGTAGTCTCTTGTAGTCTCTCAGTAGACGCTCAAAGAAGCGACTTATCTACGTATCAACGCTGTGCGACCTGTAAAGGCAAGCCTAGACTCGAGGGGAACCTCCGTAATCAATACGCATCCAGAGAATCAACAGGTCCCCGTATTCAAAATGGCTGAGGCGGCGGCAATAGATATCCTCCCGGATATACATGCATACTCCAGCACGTCGTACATAACAGTACGCCAGTTTGTAACCAGGCTAATGAAGATATGATGTATTGGCCGCGCAGGATATCTGCCTCCATCAAGAAAAGTAAGGCCGTCTTTGCCATTTCAAGATGGTAGTGGACGACATCGATGTTACTATGCATTCCTCTGATGTTGCTGAAGTCCACTTGTAATGTGGAACCTAAGGGATGGGCCACTGAGTGTATAATAAATTTTTCCTTTTCGGTGGCCACTAAAATTTCAGTGTGAATAGGGAAAAGAGGGGGGGGGGGGGGGGGGGGAGCGATGGTTGCATGTGGATCAAAAGACAAAGCATGGAGCCGAAAGAAACTAGACCACAAAGGTTGTGTGACTTGCTGGCGAAGAGGTACGGCCCCCGGGGGCACCAATCGGGTTCTACTCTGGTCTCGTCCGGCACAACTGCTACCCCGAGAGACTTTTCGCGTCTGGCGAGGCAAGTGTGAATGTGTAACGTGGGTACACTTTTCACACATAATATATGAATGGTGTATTCATTAAATTACATTGATGTATCATCAACCAGGTTATGCTAGGATAGAATTTTAGTGTAATATTTAAATTTTCAGACAGTAATGGTAACTTTCATAAACAAAGACATTGTAAGCTGATAACTATTTGCTGCCAACCTATTATTTTTGCTACTCTATGTATATTTTAAAGCTGACCAAATTGCTATAAATTTGCTGTTCGTTTAAATACATGCCAAAAAAGAATCCATTTCATATAAAATAATTTTACATTATTTACAAAGGGTAGGTTTTTATAAAATTTTTACTTACTTATTAAATACTTTATTAGAAGAAACCAGGTGGTTGAGGCTGTAACATAATTTCTTTGCCGTTTGAATAGTTTTTAATCGGTTCATCATTTTCCTTTTGTGGACAACCAATGATAATACCTGAATTTAATAAGGAATATTTACGAAATGTAACAAAAATGTTTACGAAATGAATATGAAACACTGAAGTATATTCCTTCATATTCAAGTTTCAAATAATCTCATGCATAGATTAAAAAACGTAATATAGGTTAGGTTAGGTTTTTTAAAAATGTAACTTACTCTAGGGTTAGAAGATAAAATTTGGTACTCTTTTAAATTCCTAAGCTCGTCTAACCGTTCTTGTACTGTTTTTGGACACATACAGAATACTTTGATGCATCTCCTTTGAGCCTCTTCAGGTATTCTGTACTCCTGAAAGATTGAAGAGTTAGTAAAAAGTTAGCATAGTCAATAATTAATTTCAAGCAGGATTTGCTATAATATAATAGTCTTTGAGTAAACAACTAATAATATAAAAAAATAAAAATAAAGAATGGCTATGCCAAAATCAATAGTTACAACATGAAACTCCCTTAAAATACTTAAAATTCCTTAGTAGAAAAGCAAAATCTTAATGTGAAGGTACTTGCCTCTAATAGATTTCTAATTTTAATTATTGAGTTGTAATTGTTTTTCAATATGGCTGGTTCTATTTTAATCGCCTCTCTGATGTCTATACCCGCTATTGACTTGACATTCTCAATAATAAATTTAGTGTTAACAGGATCGGAAGATATAATGAAACCATTTCTTCTGATGCACTCTACGTCAAATTTTATTTCATTCTGTGCTATGTCGAGTGCTACTTGAATGTCATTCATAGGTTTGTGTTTCAGTGGCAAGTAATTTCTACAATATTTGCGGAACTCCTCATTTGTTATGGAGAGCCTCCATCTGAGGTAACTTTCCAAAACACTCATGCGAATGGTCACTGAGAAAAGTTTTTAATTGTGATGTACAGTCACAATATTTAATTCTTGAGCTACTATCCCTTACTCTTAATTTGGTAGTATCATTGACAATATAATACATAATTCAGTGATATCAAGTTGTAGTCGTACGTATTTAACATGACAGTATTATAAATAGGGCAAAATTAAAAATTAAGGATAGTGCGGTGAATATTTGATTTGAGGTAATTTTGTCTTTTAGCCATAAAACTATTTTACAGGTTGTTTATGGCGATTTTAACAACTTGAGGTAACAATTGGAAGTAAATACTAATATTACATTATTAAATTATGCATTCAGGGTCTCAAAATGTCATCTTGGTGACTACCATAAGACCCACTTCCTCATGTTCAATGAATAATATGTTTAGAACGTTTAAATACCCAGACAACATTGAAAGTTATATCTTTGACCCCACCTTTGAATGTTTAAAATTGGATAAAAGTACCTCAAGTCAAAATTCACCCAGTGGCTCAACTTTTATTACAGTATTGCAATTTTTTGAGAATTAAAAAGTAGCACAAAATACTGAATGAACAGCAAATTGATGGTAACAAATTTAAAGGTTGGTTAGGTTTAGATTTTCTGGTGACAATAAAGAATTGAGAAGTGAGACTTCATTGACTTGGTGATAATATTCTTAGTATTTTAAAACTATTTATTTCAGTTATTAAAAAAATAGGTTGTTTTGATGATCATAATTTACTGCTCATTTAGTAGTTTTTGTTGCTCATTTAAATATAAACCCAATTTTTCACTTGATTATATACTTCATTATTATATAGATTTAAGATATAAAAAGGCAACAATACAATAATAAAGCAGAGTAGACTATAAAGCATTAATAACTATATATAGATATATAACTATATACAGACTATAAAGCAATAATAAAGCAGTAATGTAGTTAGACAGAATTATACATACAAATAGATGTATCAGAATCAAGAAAATGTTGTAAAAATTTGTTACTAGCTGGCCAATCTTGAAAATGGTTGTATAAAATTTCCTCTAACTTGAGATCATTCCTAATGAGACCATCTTTTTTCAGTTTAGCAATGGTTCTGGAGCGTACAAGTGTGTGATATCTGAAGTAAAAGATATTTTAAAAATAGTTATCTTATTATTTATATAATCACTAATCATAGAATCAACTCTTACATCATCTGTATATTAATTGTTTTATCTGATGAGTATCTAACTAATTACTCTTTTGGATAGTAGGTACTCAAAAGCTGTACTAAAAATAATCATTATGAAGTTTAATAATGATCAAAATGAAAATTTTGGATAACTTTGTTAATAGAAAACATAATAAGATAGTACATGATCAACAAGTCAGAAATATAGAATATAGCTTTTACACACAGTTTCGCTCACATGGATCTTGTTTAATCAATGTTCTGGAATAAATAGTATCTATCTATGGATTAATTGAGTGAAGTGATAATAAACAAACACAGACAAACACACTAGGATTTATAATAAGTGTGGGTGGAAGTGGGCATAGTGTGGATATCTCATAATAAAAAACTCACCGTATTATATGTTTAGGTATAATATTAACAAATCTACATTCTTTGAGTATTTCACCATAGTTGTCCATAGTTATAGGATTCATACAGAATACATGTGGGTCTCGGCAGGCATCCAGCGCAGTGATGCTGAACTTGTTCAGTATTTGCAGTGAACATTGCAAACGATCTTGACTTAAATGGTCAATTGTCGGATGTTTTCGTTTCAAGTTAGTGATGCTGTCTTCTGTTAAATACTCTCCTACAAATAAATAAATTTATAACGGGTAGTCTAACCACAGATGTTTATTAATATAATCAATGTAATAATACATTACCAGTTGTTTTTTGATATAAATCTATAAATGAAATTACGTGATAGCACCTCCGAGAGTTTTGTCTCCCTAAAGATTGTAGAAAAACAGGACCATTCCTTAATAATAACATTGTGGTCTGAAACTGCACGTATTCATTACTCAGTAGACAATTGATCAGATTAAGGCACTAATTTTTAATAATAACACTAATAATTAAATCCCTCATATTTATATTTATAATATTAATAATCAATTGTTACACTTCTAATTAGAAATAGCAAACAAAAATTTACAATACAAAAAAATAACCTTGACTGTGCGTATCATTTAAAACATTTCGTGTATGACAGTAGTGCCAATTGACAATAGATGCGTTAAGAAAATATGAAAGCTGCTAGGGATAAAAAAAAAATATCCTATTAATTCGTTATATTTAAAAGAGTTAACATAACTTTTATAAGTTATATTCACTTATTCCAAATGGTACATTATAATAATGTAACTGTTATGATCACCTCTATTCATTTTTATATCTTGATTATGCCACTCAAAATGAATGGAGGACTTTTTGGCGGGAAAGAAAGAAATTTATTATAGTTGAGTTTTGTTTGAAGGTTTAATAGTGCTATTTATTAAACTTCAAAGTGTTTAAAATAAACAAATAAAAGCGTGGGACGGGCGGAATGTGCTAATTACACCATTGCCATATATGAAGTAAAAAAAATCAAAATAAGTATCGAATTAAATTCGTCAAATAAAGTCAAATTTCATCAGCTGTTGACTCATCTGTTCCTTGGATGAAAATTTGTAAAACCTAATTATTGGATATTTCACCCTACGATAATTTCTTAGGGTTAGTATTTAGAATTATTTAAAGAGCTGTCTTCTATTATTAAGGTGTACACAAACGTAACATTTTTTCTGTAATAAATTATTGTTTCAGATGAACTGGGCAGCCGTCAAAAACCATTTCAAGCAAACTTGGTTAACAACATTGCTTAGCTTTATTTTATTTGCCGGCGTTACTTATTTCTTGATATGGGCTGAGGTAAGATGTAATTTCCTTCAGAGTCAATTTATAAAAACTGATATAATCATGTTTTATTCAGTAGAATTTAATAAAGCTAACATTGTTTCTATGTTTAAATTAAGTGTTATCAAAATTATAACTTTATAAACAACATCTTTGTTGTTTATAAAGTTATAATAAAAGTGTAATAAGTATTAAAAAGGTAAAGTGTGTATTTTAGTCTCACACAATCCAAAGCAACCTAATGCTAGAAGAGTTGTTTTCTGCTGCTGAAAGTATAGACGTCCATACGGGCGATGAGGCGGCACGGTATGAAGGTCGCGTAGTGCACATTGTGGGCCCGATTCACATTCTTGAACCTATATCTGAGCCAGACTACAACATACATGTGCAAGCTGTGAAGCTGAGGAAACGAGTTCAGATGTACCAATGGATTGAGGAAACTTCGTAAGTTTTATGCCAAATCTAAATTATTGTACCATTGTGGATTGTGCCGCATTTTAATAAATTTTTAGTGCATGTCCAGTCCATTTTATATGGATATATTTACATCTAAGTAGTTGACTGTGGTTGAAGTTGATATTTTTTATAACTTATTCGAAGGAGATGGAAGAAAAGGAATCCATTTTATAAATATTTTTTCAAATCTAGAAAATTATGTAGATTTTAGCTTCTGAATATTTGAGGCGTTCGTCTAATGGAACACATGAATCTAATGGCACTACTATGTTAGTGATGTCATAAACAATAGTGTGGTTCATGCTGTCCAACTAGGTTGGAGCAAATCTCCTCCTCTTTTAGGGTGTTATCACACTGGTGATTTGCGATCGTGTTTCTAGCAAAGCGATTCGTGAACGTGCTTGCCGCATGTGAGTAATTAGCTCGTTGCGTGTGACTAACTAGCGTGCCATGTGTGAGTAACGAGCTCGCTACGTGTAGTATCGAACTCGACGCGTGTGAGCAACGAGCTCGCCGCGTGTTCGAGAGAACATGAATGAATGTGTGTGAAAGAGAAGAGAATGTCGAAAGCGTCGTAACGCAGCATCCGCGTTCAGGACTGAGAGCACGTTCACAAACCGCCTCGCTGGAAACACGCCCGCAAATCGTCAGTGTGATAAGCCTCTTAGAGATGGTGTAGTTCCCCAGGGCTTGTGGTACCAGCTTTGTTATCCCTTTGTTGCTTTATGCGACACCCATGGGAAAAAGTGAGGTGTGAGGTTCTAAAACCAGCTGACACCACACAGCATGTATATAAACCTATAATGTAATATTGCAGAGGAAATGAGAATGCTTTAAATGAGCAAGTAGAAGAGTGGCAGAAAACTTACTGGTACCACAAAGACTGGAAGGATTATGTAGTAGACTCAAATTCATTCTACATCAGACCTGGCCATCATAACCCTACGTCTATACCCTTGTTTAGTGAAACACATATTGCAGAAAATGTCAAGATTGGCTGGCTGTTCTTGGGTGAGTGTAGAAATTAAAGAGACATAGATAGATTTTTTTTAATTTTTTTATTTCAGAAAAAAATTTCAGTGTCTATATTACTTTCACCCTTAACTCGTCAATCATGACTAAAAAGTGATAACATTAAAATTATAAACAATTTGTATTTATTAAGGAATAACAAGAAGTTGTTTCTTTATAAAATGTATATTTGTTCAGTCTAAAAGAATAACAGCAAACATAACCATGGCAACGTCACATTCTTATGTTATTTAGTAAAGGATATAAAAAGACAGGAAGCGCTGTGTACTGGAAGTGCTTTCCTAACAGTATTACCCTCCATATACCGCCTATCCTCTTCCAGTTCCACTTCTTAGACACAAACTACTTAAAAGTCTGTATTACTTAAAAGTCTTGTAATAGTTTATTTATTTATTAATTTGCTTTATCTTAGAATTGTTACCAAAATATCTTTTACGGTAATTGTTCTCAATTAGAGAGATAATTCTTAGATATTAGAGATATTTTTTTTTTTTTTTTCCATTTCTGTTTCATATTTATGATTTTGCTTTAAAAAATAATGCTTTACTCAATAAGCTTTTCTTTTGTGTATCTGTAATTCACCAAGTGAAGTTTGTAGTAGTACAAAATGCACAAAGTACCTGCAACATGCTTTTAATCCACAAATGAAGATTTTCATTATATTTCTAAATTAGTTCCTTTAAATGAATTTTTTGCAAATTTTAATGTACCTTTTCTAGGTATAGATGTTAAGCGCAAAGTGAACGACTACTATGAGATATGGTCAGATTCAAGGCCAGATCGTTCAGATATCAAACTGCACTCTGGTTTCTATTACCATGGAGAGAGCGCTCTACAGCACGAGGTTGGCGATCTACGCATTCATTTCTCATATGCGGGACGGGAAGAGGACATTGTAAGTTTGATTAAAATTTAATCTGTGCTTTAAATTATATTTAAGGAAAGGCTTTGGTACTACGGCTTTGGTACGGTTAAACCCTGGAGGTTTGTGTAATATCTATATAGATTAAAAAAGGAATTTTGTATAATCTGAACATGGTTAATAAAAAATAAGTTGTATATCCAAAGAGAATAAAGTTAAAAATTTTTTTTAGTAATATAAGTTTAAACCAGAGGCTTATTATGAGCTGTTGGGGTTTCCTGTCACGCGGAGCATATCCGCACGCAGGGCTAAACCCACATGACAGGAAAAGCGATTCAGTATAGTCCGCACCGGGTCCGGACGCCACGCGTGACAATAAAAATATATGTATGGCTAACGATGCAGCCAAACAGGCTGCTGTGAAATTAAATGTAAGAAAACCAGTTGTACAGTCTGATTAAACATACTCATCGGAAGAGAACCTGTCTCATGAGCAAAAATATTATTAATTCAAGTGATTAAGCGATTGCCGCTTAGTGTGGGGGGCGTCCATTAGGGTGTCCCTTATTTTTCAAAGTTTTTATTTTCTAACGCATAGGTCTTAGTTTTGTTCATTTGCTCTTAAAACACTCGGAAATAAATTTTAACCTTATTTGGAGTACGATAACCCGTGCCGACTTGCATCGAATCATGTTCATACAAGTTGCGCGGAAGTAGCAGCGCGTACTCGCAGTATTTGTCATTTGTTCTCAGTTATTCTCGTGATTAAGGGTGTAGATTGTTGGCCTGAGATCTCGATTTCGAGCGACCGCAGCGCCAAAGTTTAATGTAACATCCGACGGGGCGGATGAATGACCTAGAGAGCGCGATTTTCAAAATGTTTTGCAACAAACGTTCCACGTTGAGAAATTGTTATTGAACTTGAATATTTACAGCATAACAATAACGTTGAATTTTTGGAAACTAGCTGTTGATTCTTTTTAATAGATTAATAAGAGTAGTTGAGACACAATTTTTATGTTTTTCTATCATTTGACATCTGACATTTTTGTATTCTACTTACCTAAAATTCCAACTATTTATTTATTTGTAATTTCACTACCAAAATTTATTCTAATTCGTAAAATATTCATTCAATAAAATAATTGCAAATTCAGTAGGAAGTGTGTTTATCTCTACGCAAGGAAATGTGCCTATTGCGTAAACTCAAATACTTACTTTTTGTTTACGATCACCTCGTCGATATCTAAAAAAAATCCTAGGGTTTTAAAAAAAATGTCAATAAATGAAACACAAGTATAAAAATGATTTATTTACTACACAATAACAAATATGAGTCGCCATTACTCGCTATCTCAAAAGCGTGCTAGGGTTGTACAAAAATTAGTAAATAATTCATTTATTTACTAATTTTAACAGAAGTTTGTAAATTATTAATATACTAATTAAAAGTATGTAATTAAACAATAACGAAATATGAGTTCAAAATTCTAATGGTTTTTCATTCGATTACGGATCAAGTTCTGATTTCTGCTAATTTGATGATAAAATCAATGGCTATCACAAAACCTATCAGAATGAAAACGTTACCAGCTGCCCGATTCACGTAAGTAATAAAAACCGTAGCGCAGTGACGTCACTTCGTTTTTTGCAAATTTAGCCCTTTTAACCGACTTAAAAAAAGGAGAATTCTCAATTCGCTGTATTTTTGAACCAATTTTTATGATTCTTTACACCAGGTAACTCAGAAATTGTATAGTAATTGAGCTATTGGAAGATTTATGACAATCCAAGACTAGATAAGTAAGTGCGTTTAAAACAGAAAACCAAAAGGCGATTTCTAAGTTCCTAAGTTAAAACGACTTTTGGACTGGCGTGTTTACGTGAATCGACTGGCTGGGTAGTTAAGTTACCTGTATCTTTCAAAATCATTAGGCGTTCTTCTCTTTCATAACACGTAAAGCTCTTTCTTTCCTCTCTTTCATAGCCTCTATGATACTGGGCGCGTCACGAATGGGCATGCTTCGTGACTGCCGAGGATCAACTAATTCTGGAAGTAGGCAATCGTAATAAAACCTAACTAATTTCATCTCCATTTTCTCCTCCCAAAATTTGTCGTCCTTTTCTATAATATAAACTTTCATAGGTACAGTAGCACCAAACCAGATGCCAAGCATGCAAACGTTTCTTTTAGTAATATGTACCTGTCCCTGAATTTGGAAATACCAGTTATGATTTTTATTTATGACATAACCCTTGGAAGCCTTGTCCTTAACCCAAAAGGTATGTTTGGCCATTGCTTCATCAAGAGTCATGCCAGCTAAAGAATGTGGGCACTTAATTTCAATTAAACCGTTTGCATAAATGCCATCTGGTGTAGTACCAAGAAATTCATATTGATCGTCGACGAACAAACCGCAACCTTGTATACTAATATTCTCTTGAATTTCTAACTGTTTAATTGCGGTTTCTTCGTTTTCGATACCGTACCGTACAGCAGGCAAACTGGAGATATTACTACCATAAACGATTTTACGAACAAGAACAGCACAACTTGTGCTCTCTCGTTTTTTACAAACTTCCCCGAACGATGATGAGGTTAGTAATTTTCTCCTTGTACTCATCCACTCAGAACTACTTCTTTGCAAATGGGTCGACCTTTCAAGCTCCTCTCTTTCAGCACAAGACAACTTTAAATCGGCTAAAAAAGATGACTTGGCTTTCTCATATAATTCTGGACTCAGATCAGGTTTTTCGCAGTTTGGTCCATAGTGAGCGTCTTTCGATACAGCGCTGTGGCTCTTTTTCAATCTTAATTTAGGTTTAGCAATTAAACGGATTCTACGATTACAATTTTCCACTTTCGCGATCAAAGGATTAGGACTAGATTTAAATATTACTTCATGAGTTTTACTATGAATCGATCCTGTATTAAAAGACACAACAGCAGCTGCGCATCGGCCCGCATAAGAACCACGGGAAGAATAATTTACACGCTTACCCCCTACTAATTTGGCAATCACTGCGTTAAAACTTTCAACTATATTACTTGTACAATTATGAATTAAACTTCTAGAATGATATGACAGTCTTTTACTTAAAATGTGTACCGCGTCCATTAATCCGCATCCAACAATTGCTGGAAGCAACCCAACAGGTTCTATTCGACGAGTATCAGGTCTACAGAAATACTCCTTGCAATATTGGTGATTACCAAATACGTGTTGTGGACCATTTAGGATATCTTCACTAAGATTTTTTATTTTTTCTTCGAGTGACTGATTTTGATCGCCCCAATATTTAATAGCGCATTTTACACCCGTTCTTAAACGCAAATACCTTTCTTTTAGGAATTTCCGCAATTCGCAAGGATACTTAGTGTCTTTCGACAGTTTCTCCAAGCTATTGCAGTAGTTTCGTAAAAGATGATTTTTGCATTCAATTTTCTCTACTGTTAAATTACCGTACGGTCGCGAATCTAATATTTTTTTATAAGTACTGGAATCGCCGTCTGCTACAAATTTATTATAAATTACACCGTGATCAACAATGGAACGTTTAAACCCCTCAACTATTATGGTCGATTCCATACCGGTAGATGATCCCGAATAATTCTTGAAACAACGGTGTTCCGAGGGCTGACTGTCGTTCTTTGCGGCTCGTGCACAAACTACGCAGTATTTATTTTTAACTCCAAAAAACAATACTTTATTAGTTTTAATGCCAATTATCGCAGCTGCGCCGGACAAGGCGGAAAAATTCTTACCATAAGATCTCTTGCTCCAACAACCGTCAACAGCAACAGATATTAATGGTGTACCATTTTTATCAACACTACCTATAGACACTGCGTACTCCGCTTCTTCCTTGACAGCTTCTGCCATGGAATGTGCTGCTGTCTTTTCCCACCAATCGCAAACCGTATTATTAATTTCATTGTATAATGAAGGTGACATGATTGGTAGGGCTACTGCGGCAGTTAATGTTTTTAACTGATAGTAGCTCCCACCAGATGATATGATACCAGATACAATTTGATGATTCACTTCCATTCTATCTTCTTTCTTTTCAATCAAACACACAGTAAATTTCATACTACACATACTACATTTCATGATGAGTTTTGAGTCCAGACCAACTTTTACTTCACCTATTATACTGAGGTAACTTAACTTACAATCCATTGGACCGTGGTCCCCTATGGCCTGAAGAGCTTTAAAAAAAAAAGAAACGTCTACAACTCTACGCCCAACTTCCATTTCATCCACCTTTCCCTCTTGGTCGTTTTCAATAACTAGTTCCTGTAAAGAAAGATAATGGCTTGATTTTTTTTATAAAAAATAATTAAAAATTTAAAAAAATGCAAAAGAATTAATACAATATTAGGTTCCTGATGAATAGAAATTATAATTTCTTTACGCATTAGGTATTGTTTTTTTATGACGTCACCTATTTGAACGTAAATTTTCTTTTGAGAAAGTAATTGAGAAGTATTTCGGTACTAAGGTGTTTGTCTCTCGATGAAAATAATAAATATTGCAAGAAAAATCTATAGGTAGGTATTGAGATTTTGTCTTCGCCCATCACTAACTAAGTAGTTTGTTTATTTATGTAACAAGTCTACAAGAATTACGTATAACAACTTACCTCTATACAGCGCGTAGCATTGTTGCTCAGAGTCTCGGCCCCAAGGTTTTCTTTATTTTCAATACTGGAAATATTATTCATCAATATTATCCACTTTTTATTTATTTTGTACAACCCTAAGCCAGACGCTAGGCGCCTCGCGTCTGTTTGGCGGTATAGGTATGTCGACAAAGTTGCGCTGTCGCCTACCTACTTCCACAATTTGATATTTAGACAATACTAGCCGACCCGGCGAACTCCGTATCGCCTTTTTTTTTTTAAAAAATCCTATTATTTTGATATTACATACAGATACTTCAATTTTATTTATCAGTATAGATATAGATAATACAAACCAATATTTACATGTTATTGTAGGTATATGTCTGAATCGGGCGATCTAAATCATATGACATATTGTATTAGCTTTGTAATGTACCCTGTTCAAATGCGATAATAAATAAGTAGGGAGGAACTTACATTTTATTCCGAGATCTTTTGGCTTTCATATTTTTATAATGCGTACAAAACTTTCTTTTCCCTGGCATGCCACTCAAATTCAATCAGTCCTGCGAAAAAAATAGCCTATGTTACTCAGTGATAATGTAGCTTTCGAATGATAAAAGAATTATTAAAATCAGTCCAGTACTTTTTGAGTTTATTCGTTACATACAAAAATCCAAATCTTTCCTCTTTATAATACCTATTAGTGTAGATATTGTATTTTTTACGATTTATATCTAGTTCCATCATGGTTTTCTTTCAGACATTCATTATATCGATACTTTCTACTAACTGAAAATAAATTAATTATAAAAATGTTATACTTACAGTTTTTTACAAAAAACACAAATTCACAATACGTAATTCTGCTGTCTGCAGCCGACAAGCGTGGTGTCGCGTTCACTTACAGAAAGGAACTGCCGCTGCAGACCACCGAGATTGCACGAATGAAACGAACGTTTTATCCCATACATTTGTGTATGAAAAATTTACCTTAAAATATATCTAGATTTTAGGGCTTTAAAAGAGGAAGTCTTTGTTTGTAAAGGTATAAAAAGAAGTATACAGCTATACTTATTGGTTTCTTCAGTGTTCAAAAAGTGTTTCTTTTTATCAATTTGTGTTGATTTATGGGGTTAAATCTGAAAAATACGAAGTCATGTTTTTGCATTTTTACTCAATTTTGTGCGTTTGTTGACGTTTATTATATAACAACTATTAGGTTTAAGAGTTTAATATAAGCATGAACATACTTATTGGTCTTTGATTGTAATATATACAAATTATCATTGATATCAATCATATGTAAATAGGTTAAATATGAAAAATCGTAACACTCTTTTCGGTGATTTTCACGATCTACACCCTTAACACGCATTGTTTTACATTTAGAAGATGGCAGTGGAATAAAGAAGCAATAAAAAAAGTATTTTCTTAGTTGGTGAGGTAAATTATCAAATAACAGGCGCAAAGTTACCGTCTAAACGTCAAGTTCTTGTAGTACTTTTTTTAACATTCGCGAAGTTAAATTGACTGTTAGTGAAAGCGCAAATCTCGTCATTAGAGAGTGTATTATATTTTGGGAAAAAGCTAGAATCCCTACCAGAGCTATACCTAACTGTGTAAAAAAACTTGTGGATCTTCACCATGCTTGGAGAGAGATGCAAAAAAATTCCAAAAAAACACAAGATGTTTACGAGCGCCGTGAGGAGGACTTTCAAAACAATTTAGATAATTTATTCAATATAGCACACACCGATGCTTTGGAACGGATGAAAATAGAGGAAGATAAAATCTTTTTACAAAAACAAAGAGAACCAGGGCGTCCAGGATGTTTAGCAAGACAAGACAGACAAGACAGAGAAAATTAAAAGAAGAGAAAAAAATACATGAGCAAATGTGTTCTCAGAGTTTATCGTCATCTCTTACTACACAAGATTTTATACAAACGCAAGTACATCACAATCAACCTACCAGCTCTGATGAAAGCCTTGAGGAACCCTTGCCATTGACATCTCAAACAGTAAGTTCTGGAACTACTACAAAAAGAGGAAGGAAAGACTTTATCACGCCTAAGTTAGTTGCAGCTTTAGATAGATGTCAATTAAACATAAGGGATTCTGTCTATATACTTCAGGCTGTAGTAGAAGCACTAGATCTTAGCTGTGATGATTTCCCGATAAACAAATCGTCCATTCAACGCATTCGCACACAGAGTAGAAAAGATAGAGCGGAATCTATAAAATCAGATTTTCAGAATAATATGCCTGAAATGGTGACCGTTCACTGGGATGGGAAATTATTACCTGGACTGGACGTGAGAAGTTCTAAAGAAGAACGCCTGCCAATTCTTATTTCATTTGGATAAAAGGAACAACTTCTGGCTGTGCCCAAACTGGAGAGCCCTTCCGGTCAAGATCAAGCTAAAGCTGTGTTAAACGCACTTTATGACTGGAACCTCGATGACAAAGTACAAATAATATGCTGTGATACAACTGCGTCTAATACAGGGCGATTGAAAGGAGCTTGTGTATTTTTGGAACAAAAATTAGACAGGGAATTAGTACTCTTTGCTTGCCGCCATCACGTTTACGAACTGGTTTAAAATGTGTGTTCGAAACAAAAATCCATCAAATCACAAGTAGGCCTGATATCCCAATATTCAAAAAGTTTAGAGATAACTGGAAAACTATTAATCCTGCTGCTATTGAAACATACACCGATATCGTCACACAACATTTTTGTAATACAACAATTGAAGAATTGTTGACATTTTATAATCAAGAACTGCAAAAATCCATTGTACGTGACGATTATCGGGTACTGATTGAACTATCTATTATTTTCTTAGAAGGAGATAATGAGAAAAAAATTAAAATCAGACCTCCTGGATGCGATGCATCAAGCAACGTGAATGGCTAGAGCTATTTACTCTTTAAAAATATGTTTTGTTGCAATCCCAGCACAAAATTAGCGACAAGGATAAACGAGCAGTTCAAGACGTTTGTTTATTCATTGTGGTTATATATGTGAAACCATGGTTTGGATGTAGTCTGGCGGTGAAGGCACCAAATCAAGATTTGTGCTTTTTAAAGAGGCTTAAGAAATATGAAACTGTTGACAAATTGATTTCCAAAGCAGCCCTGAGCAAGTTTAGTCAACATCTTTGGTACTTGTCAGAAAAAAATTGCCGTTTTATCACTCTTTGATGATGAAGTTGATGAACAAACCAAGAGAAACATTGTAATGAACTTACAAAGAGAGAGTTTATATGATTCTGGGAAGAGATACATTCCATCGAAAGAAGATATGTCTGATTATTTGTATGGTAAGGGGGAATACATAGTATTATTTTTTACACTGTTTTCACTAAACTGATAATAATACTGCCTTATTTATTATTGCAGGAAAAATATTAAGTGATTTTGTGTCTGTCAAGAGCACAAATTTATTTTCTCGATTAAAAATTGATGAGAACTTCCTCCAGAAATCCGTTTCTACGTGGGAAGAAGATGTTGCCTATTTAGAGGTAAAAAGAAAGGTTATTTCTTTAAGGGCAGTTAATGATACAGCTGAAAGAGCTGTAAAACTTATGCAAGATTTTCATGGTTTGATCACTGCAAAGGAAGAACAAAAGCAATTTTTGCTACTCTGTGTGCAAGAGCATAGAAATCTGTATCCAGACTGTAAAAAAGAGACCCTCAAAAGAAAATATCCTGGTTGATCTGTAATTTTATCTTCTTTTAATAAATAAGTACCTATTTACTAACTTTCTTTTTAATTATTATTTTTCTAAAAAATAAATATTTCAATTGATTTAGCTACATAACGGAAAGGGTTAAAAACAGCAATTTTCAAAATCTTCAGAGCCCTGTCGGCACGGGTTAATGTTAATTAGGGTTAATTGTTAGTGGTTAATTAGGAAGATAAAATTTTGTATTTAAGGAAGTCTGAGTAGTTTAAAAAGAATTAGGGGGTATGCATTTCGATATCCGAAAAAATATTTTTTTCACCCATATAAGGGACACCCTAGCGTCCATGTTATGAATTCATTTGCTTTATATTTTACTTAAAGTAGTATATGTAGGCATAAAGTGATTGGAAAATTGGGGCGCTTTCGTCATACGGGTTGAGCCCCGCGTGCGGATCTGCTTCGCATGCGTACCGAACGCATTGCACGCACTTTATGCCTATACTACTTTAAGTAAAATATAAAGCAAATGAATTTAAAACATGGACGCCCCCCACACTAAGCGGCAATCGCTTAATCACTTGAATTAATAATATTTTTGCTCATGAGACAGGTTCTCTTCCGATGAGTATGTTTAATCAGACTGTACAACTGGTTTTCTTACATTTAATTTCACAGCAGCCAGCCTGTTGGGCTGCATCTTTAGCCGTGTAAGAATAGTTCTCTATTCTATTCTGCCAGTCAAAAGTGATTGTTTATCAATTGTCATATTAAGGCCACATAGTCTTCCCTTGCAATCACCTTCGATCTCACATCACATATTATGATCTGAGATCTGGAGTTAACGGAAAGATAGACGTGCCTGAGGTTTAAATCCTCTGGCATGTTGCTTTTTTTCATGATGATTTCCTTTACAACTATGGTAGTGATAAAAAAATCCAAACTTAGGTAGAAAGAAACTCAGTGGTATAGGCTGGAGTTATCTTGCCTACCTCCTATTTGATAATGTTATATAACCAAATGATAAAATTTATTTTAGTGTAATCATGCTAGGCTAAAATTTGTCTGATTCTGGAAAAAGGAATATTTAGATACTAAAACAGTAGCTTAAAAAAATAAATAAAATGATCAATTTATCCAATAAATAAATAAATCCAATAAATAAATACAATTCTTTATTGCATACAATTTTTATTACATATGCATATATGTATCTTTAAATGACAGAATACAATAGGCGGCCTTATCGCTAAGGCAATCTCTTCCAGGCAATCTTGGGATAGAGAAAATTAAAAATTATATGGATATTACAAAATGAATTAAATTTACAGATATAATTATGTTCAATATATACTGATTATATATTATCCAATATTATAATTAACGTAAAATTACCAATTCATTCACAGTACACAGCAGTAGGAGTGGTAGAGAGAGGAACCCTTCAGTCATACAATCCTACCAGGTTTCCGAACGCGGACCCCATTTCCCTCCTGCGCAAGGGCTCCTATAGTATGAAACATCTTTATGATCTTGAGAGACGAGACGCCAACGTCCACACGTGGAAATATCGAATATTGGGCCTTGTGCAAGTGTTCGCATCGGCTATGACCTTGCATCCAGATTGGATAACACTGTGTAAGTTATATTTTAAACTTCCTATTTGCAAAACAACCAACACACCGTCGTCACTAAGAAAGACATTTTCTTAATATTAGCTATAACAAAATACAAAATGGAACTGAATTCAGACATCAAAGAAACCGTATGTCCTCTAGGGATAGATTTTATGTGATGGACATATCTATACCAGGCTACTCAGAAAGTTTTGCGACAAAGAGTTTTTATCTATGGAACACTGACTGGTTTTGATGACAATTAAAACTATGACTATTTATTTATGAACTACTATGACATATAACTATTACGAAGAGTGGAAAAAATGTTTTCAAAATTGGTTCAGGCACATGAAACTTTGTATAGATGCAAGTGGAAAAGTGTAAAGAAATTAGAACCTGTAAAATATTTTTTTTCTTTTTCGCAAAACTTTCTCCAGTTCCCCTCATATTTTAATTAACACTATAAACCGAAACTGAGTTGGTTTTATAAATTTAAAAACTACTGTACCGATTCTGAAAATTCTTTTATCTTCTAGGAAACTAAATTAATGCCGGATAGATTTATGTCCATCGGATAGATTTATATCCATCGGCGTTAGTTTAAGTGTGGGTTGCCACCTAAGCGAAGCTAGAATGGGTCGTTAGTTAATCATTAAGTCACCTATCTGTTTGTGGTAGTTTTTGTAATAATTTTCCTGGTAGCCCTCTCCTTGTCCAATCTGTTTCTGCCGTATGACCAATAGAACTTTTTTTTGTTACTGTGTGTATATGTTTGTTTGTTTTGTTTTAATTAATTCACACTTTAATCAATCAATCTGACAATGTTCTACACCAACCTGCCTGCATGTTTATCTATAACTTCAAAAGCGTCAGGTGCAATCTTACTTAAATGTTTCAATTAATATTATGTCTTGTATTTAAAGGAGCAGAAAAGGCAAGCTATTTTTGAATAAATTATTATGGCATTTGCCATTACCAAGTCTACATTTATTGTCACCAGAGAACCTAAACCTAACCCAACCCACCTTTATAGATTGATGTGTAGTTTTGGCCAGTATATCCAACCCTCATACATACCACATAAACACCAAATGAAAACTTTTAACACAACACACAAGCTGGGAAAATGAGATATTTGCCTTACAAGTATGTCAAAAATGTATAGGGAGAGATGATCTAACCACCGGCAGAAGCACAGTCAGTTGGTCGAGGTACAGGCCCATAGGTAGTGCATCCTGTGGAGAGACATGGTTGAGCGGACTTTTCTATCCCGGGTGTCTAATTTGGCTTACGACCAACTAAGCACACCAAAGGTGTATATGAGAGTGGGCATGACCCAGTCGTTATAGGCTCAGATCTTATTAAGGCCTGATTTTTACCATTATGTGTTTTATTTACCAAGCACCATTTTTATAGATACCCCATTATTCTGAGAAACAAAATATCTATTTATGCCAACTGTACATTATTGTCAATGAGTTGACATACATTACAAATTGTGTTGGTGGTCGGGCCAGGTTGCATACACAGGTGCCCATCATTGATTTGCTGCCTATTCAATATTTTCTGCTGCTCATTTAATTATTTCTTTAATATAATTATTTGCATATTAGTAATATTTTGTTACAGTCCTCCAAAGCAAATGGATTTCAAGCAATTTGAGACGATGCTCGAGGATATGGGTGAACTGTGTGCTCTCGTTCTCCTACACATTGTTAATTATATCAATACCTTGGTAAGTTACAACTTAAAACTTACATAGTAACATAACATTAATGTAGTTATTGTCTTTTCCGATTTTGGTTTCTTTACACGAAGGACCATGGACATTTTGCACCAACCAATGTCATATGAAAGCTTTTTGGATATACTTTATTTCATACTATGACAGCTAAGTGTCATAGTATGAAATAAAGTATCAGTCATGTCATAGTATCAAATCAAGTGTGAAAATGGTATTTTGGTACATTTTTTAAAATCAATATTTAAAAGGATGATAACAATGTTATTTCATTTAAGCTTAAAATAGAATAATATATATAATTATATAATTATGGGTGAGGAAATACCAAGGCAATAGTAACCAATAATTGATGTTCACTAGGATGTTACACAAGTCATGGTTTGGGGTAATGGCCTTGGGCATGGGCTCGCTCCCACTGCTGCACTATTCAACCTTGCTCACGCGCCGCGAACCCGCACCGCGCCCACAAGCAAACGACCCGCGCTGGCATCCCGACTACCGCTGACTCACTCACTTATGTAATATGCCCTTCTAACAAGAAAAGGCATTAGTAACTTTTTCAACGAAAGCATATAAGTAACATTATATTCGAAAATTGAAAATAAATAATGGTTGTTACTTCCAGGTTCTAGCTTGATTTAAAATTTTTGAAAACATCACCAAAATATTTTGTATTTTTCTCGAATGTCATTATAATGCATTAAATTATGCATTTTTTCCTAAGGAGGACAGTACAGTCCTTTATAATATAAACTTTATATCTAGCTTGATTAGAATAATATCTGTCAAAATGCCTCGAATAGTGCTGGGACAATAATGATCAAATCGAGGGAATGTGTTTATTTATCGACTGAGTGTTATGCACTACAAATAAATAAATACGTGCGTGTACGTATGGCAAAACCCTTCTGTGATTTTTAGGTTTTTATAAAATCTATTATTTTTATAGAGCACTATTCGAGGCTGTTTGACAGCTGTCATTCTAATCAAGCTAGATTTAAAAGACTGTAATGCACTTTACATGTACTCCTCATGCACACGACAATGTGCATGAGAAGGCCCATGTTCAACAGTAGATACCAAAAGGGCTGGTTGCATTGCATGACAATGCACTGCTTCCTTCACTCCGCTCTTTAAATACAAATACGTACCTGCAGACATTGGCCCTATGATAAGAGGCCGCTGGGACCTACTGTTCGTTCGCGTTAAGAATGCTGTGACTTATCACTAGTAAAGACATGTTCACATTGATTTCTAATATTCCAAAATAATGAAATGCAATCTGTATTTATTGACATGGTAAGAAACCTTAAAACGAGAGAGGAACAAATAAAAATTTGTTTCTATACAACACTAAAATGCAAATTATCGCGTAAAAGAATTATAAATAATAATTAATTATCAATCTAAAAACCATTATTTGTATTTATTTACAATGATAAGATAATTTTTCTTCAATGTGTATTATTGAATCCACTTTGTTTTCAAGAAGAACCAAAATGGAAGTGTTCATTTTAAAATCGATAAAAAATAGACTAGTCCGACCTGCATGAAGTATCGAGTGAGACTGACATCTACTGAAATGTGCATGTCACTGTGAAACAGACCTAATTCTATGAAACGCTATTGGTCAAAAAAGGTGACACCTATTGCCTTGGACGATGAGTCACTGCATTGTTAACGCGAACAAACAGTAGATCACTGAAAACAGGCGATTATCGCGAGTTTTGAGTGATGCATGAGCCGCGTGTATTGTCACGTGAATTATTATTATTATTATTATATTAATAACGGCACAGCGACTTATTTTAGTAGATGTATGTACTTTTTGTAGACATTTCCTGTTTTCACTAGGTAGTGAATTTTCTGCTTGATAGTATTAAGTGTTGGAAATGAGTATTTCTCAATCCCTCGCATAAGACTGGTGATGGGCACATCACTGTTGTTGTGTCACATCATTAGGTTACACGTTATTCAGTTATTATTTTTCACTGATCGTCGTTTGTTCTCTTAATGCGAAAAACATGTTTTAGCCTTGTAATAAATATCTAATATATTTTGTCTATTATGTCTTCTTAGTTTATATTAAATAAACAGTGAACCCTGCGCTAGCTGCTAGCTGTGCTAACCATTATCAATAACCAACATTAAGTATTATGTAAAGTGAACTGATTTTCAATTTATAACGTTGACTAACAGTTATTAACAAAGACGACAAGAATAGATGTTTAGGTAAAATGATTTATTTATAAGACGAGGATGATTCCAAATGTATTTATGGTATATTGTTTTGTTACGTTTTATGGTCACTGATATAAAATAACCAGAAAAACAAATTCTAATTTCAGATTTACGCTTTCGATCTAACATCTAACATTATCTTATCTTTCGGTCTTATCTTAAATTAATAAGGTTCATTCGCTGGGCCACTGCTTGCTAAAGGCCTTTTTGATCTTGAAACACTGTGAAACAAGTTTTATGACTGAAAAAAGAGAGCTATATAACGTTTTCGCCTGTTAATATTTACAAAATTTCTGTTAAAAAAGCGTTTGTATGTTGTTTGTTTGTTTTGAAAAAAGCGTTTTACATGAATGTTGATGTCACACGCCTGCAAGTGATTTTAGTTTTTAAGGTGTATGCGTATCAAATGTATGCCTGGTTTTGTAATCAATAACGCTTCACATGTTCAATAGGGTATTTTACTGTTCTTGAAATTGATGTTTTAATCGAAGCCTTAATAAAAATATCTTAATTCATTACATATAAATAATATTATTAGCTTGAGAATATTTAAGGTGGGGATCTGTTTGTTGTGGCACGATATAACAATGACGTCATTGTTCTCTATTGCGAACCTTTTCTAACTCGTTAATTCTAAGTCCTATACCTCGTTTTTAAAGATATTTTAATTATGGTTTCACAAATAATTTCTAGTGTTTTATAATTATACATTTTTTATTGACCGTCAAGTATCCTAATTTAGATCTTATACTTTTTGATTTTAATATGAGTGAGATATCGATCTGAAACATTTGTCATGCATTTTAACTAATATATTTATTATGTGTACAGCAATTTTTCTTGTTATTGAGTCTCTAAATGTACATGTATGAATTTTTTCAGTAATTTGCTGTGGTACCTTTGCATTATTTAAATTACTTATCATAGAAATTAAGCTTTAAACGTTGATATTTAGATGTACGTACACAATTTAATTGTTTTATAAAAGACGATAATAATTACTTATATAAGTTTTATTAGCTGATATTCTTTCTTTTATTAAGCAATTAAGAAAGTTAACACTGTTATTAATTTATTGTAATTTGTCTCCTTTCACTGGGTACAAGTGGCTCTTTTGTCTTCTCCCACTGGGTACAAGTGGCTCTTTTGTCTTCTCCCACTGGGTACAGGTGACTCTTTTGTCTTCTTCCACTTGTTACAAAGTTTTCTTGCGATTATTCAGATCAAATCTTCATCATGACGATTTTTTTCTATAGATATTTATATTACGAGATTAACTGATAATAATACACCTATTTGTATATGAGGTGGTATATTTTTCATGATACAAAATAGATGTAGTTAAAAATTAAGTAGGTACATAATTACGATTTGATTTGAATAAAATCCATAACTTGTACAATCAACATGTGGTTTTAAAATCAACTTGTTGCCAAACGTAACATTAATTATATTAAGCTTAAAATAGGTAGCTTAAATATATTTGGCAATATATTTTACTTAAAAAGACGACGTTGTAACTATGCGTTTCAATTTTATTTGCAGGTAAACATTGACCTATTAGTATCATATAGACGACGGGTCTAGTACAAAATTCATGAACAAAACGTCCGGAGCTAACATTGACAGTCGTACTTAGCTATAATAGATAGGATTGCGGGAACATAAAAATCACGGAGTTGCTTCATTCGTAAAAGTATTTAATATTCACTCTATTTAGATAAAACAATATATCACATGTCTTACTTATTTCTGTAACTGTAACATACTTTATAAAAATGATTGAATTATTAAATATGGTTCGAATGCGATTCGCGGTCCGGAACAGTTGTGCAGTGCTTGAGCGGTATTTTGCTAGGCACACAGAACTCTGTGGCTATTTGTGGCTTTGGATAAGTTATTTTGCCATTATATTACCAAACTAGGAAATCACATTTTAGAAAGTTAACCTTTATTATGTAAATCAACGTGTATGCAATACGTTTAGTAGCTCTAGATTTTTATTTAGACCAAATGAAAGAACAAAAACAGAGTATAAAATTGAATTTAACAAAAAAACTGCTGTATATACGTAGGTAAATGTAAACGTAAATGTATAACGTAGGTAAAGCGTAGGTAAATTAAATAAAGACATCTCAGTATATTGTGTGCCGCAAGAACAAAATGGATTTGACTCGAGCAACGCTGTAAGTAATCCACAGCCCTGATATTCTGCCAGCACCCATATGCCCATGTTCACCCAAAGTAGAAAACATACTCCATGTGTGATATTAATTAAGAAGTGTATAAAACACAGGAAAAAAATAATTGCTATCGTTACAATATATAACAAAAATCTGCATAAAAACTCCACATAGTAAGAACAGTAATTATACTCTCAGCCTGTGTCTCTCCACCGCCTCTCCTAGGGACCGCCACCACACACGGTCTTCAGCTATTCCCATCCAGCTACTACCAGCGACATTCTTCAAGTCATTTATTCACGTACGTGGTTTCCATTCAAGGACTCTTCTCCCCAATCGGTTAGCGGTCCTACGGCCAGCTCACTGCCACAATCTATGCAATGAAAGTTTTTAATCAATGCGTCCCATCCGTAATGGCATGGTGCCGAAACGTAGTTTCTGAGGGTAGGCCCGGTTCACAAGTTCAAAGTCTCTTAGCTAGGGATGGAAATAGCTATGCTTGGAGTTTCTGCTTGAAGAAATTCGACAAAAAACTATAGTAAAACAGTTTAAAGAATCAGAAAATTGATACAGATGTTTATTGAAGACTAATTTTATTATTTGAAAGTATAGCAAGTGATTCTTTCTTATCCCTGGTAGACTGGATCAAATACCCATGGATACCGCGGACCTACTGTAAGTTTTCAACGTATGTTCGCGTTTGTAAACAGGAAAAAAGAGAGCGTGCGAGGAGGCAAACATATAGTATGCACGTTTTAATTTATAAGCGAATGGAGCAGAAGGTCAGTAATATCCAGATTTAATTAGAACTCCAAGACTGGTTCTTAACCACATGTTTCCACGAGAAAAATATCAATGTAGATTAGTATCTACTAAAGATCCTCACATCTACTAAAGATCTTATATAAAATGCAGTTGGCTCTCGGGCCCCTTTCCTTCGTGTCTGGCCACAATATATTTGTCTCTGTTGATAAGACTGCATGGACCAATGAGTTTTGTACTTGTCGACATTTTACAGTCGGAGCACCATTAGAAAAGTTTGCGACTATATTTAAGATTTCAATAATAATCGATTATTATCAGGACAGTAAGGGCCAACAAACATCTGTAGGTGTTACGAGCGGTATGCAATACTGTTTCCCGATACGGTATTAAGACTTGTGTCTGGATATTGCGTCCGGCCGTAGATGTAAACATAATAAACAAGACTGCGGCGACAATGTTTGTCGGCTAGTTACTCGTAAGTAAAAGCAGCTATTTGCGTGCCAAGCTGGTTTCACGAAATCAAATTAATGATAATTAATTAAAGGTTATACTTGTATTTTTTTTATATAGATGAGCGGGCGGTGACCACTTACCATAAGTGGTTATCGCCGCCCATAGACATCTGGAACACCAGGGGGCTTGCGTCGACCTTGCAGAATCCTGTTCACAGCTCTCTTGAAGAGCCCCATATCGTGGCGTGATGAAAAAATCTCGCCTGGTAGTTCATTCCACAACTTTCTGCAATCTTATTAATATCAATGTCTTTTGTTAAAAATCAAATCTTGTACTTAGAAATTATTTTTGAGAGGTCCAAAACAAATTATGTAATATTAACTACGATCTATTATTCTATAGTCGTTTATTTATAATAGAAAAAAATTTAATAATTAGCTAGTCAACTATCATATCCTAATATAGAACACAAATGAACCAATTATACCCCATAAGTGTTTTTATCTTTTTACGTGCACTAGTAATAATAATAAAATTTAAATTATTTTTATGTAATCACTCTGACTAGAAAACAAAAACCTCTTAGAAATAAAAGTCCTTAATATTGTGTAACTATGTTTCTTATTTTTAGATAATCAAGACGTGTTCTTTGGGACGCCCTCTAAAAAAGCTTTTAGCGAAATTTTTATTTTTATAGTCAGATTGCTAGGTGAGGTAAGAATTAAAAAAGTTCAAATAAAATTATGCGTTTCATTTTGTGTATATTCATTTATTTTGTTCGTATTAGATCTATATATTGAAACAGAAACTGAAAAGTATTTTACATTTTTTTTGCGTTTGCGTTAAATTTGAGTTTATAACGGCAAGCCTACTCTGGAAACCAATTTCGATCATTCAGCATTGAAATTACAGACTGATTTAATATTTGTCAGCATCTCATATTTAACCTTTGTATTTTGGAAGGAATGAAGTAATAGGAGTAAATAAGCAAATTGTTATGAACAAACGAATGACAGCAAAAATTACTTATTTATTAACCTATATAATTTATTAACCAACAGCCGCTGGGCGCACTCGGCTGTCCTCATTACCCCTCTCACAGAATTGAGATCACAATACCTTGAAATATAAGTACTGCATTTTCCACTTTATCCTATTCCCCAATACGTTCGTGTTCCAGAGCCTATTCCTATGCTATCCCAAATCTATTCGTACATCGTGATCGGCAGGCAGCGCATCCGGGGGCGTGCCAACGTTTGTCATACTGGACTGAAGTTGGCATGTACCACGCATGTCTATGGGCGACTGTATTCACTTACCACCAGGTGGACTGTACGCTCGTCTGCCGCCGTCTTCCTGTAAAAAATTATGTTCAACCACGGAATAAATCTTCATTTCAACCAATAATTTGATAATTTTGTCAATATTCTGCTATAGCTATCTTGGGGACAGCGATTTTGAGGTTTCAAGGTCACCTGTGCAGTAGTCAAGTTTTAGGACTGTTAAGTGAGGCAACCGATTAGCTCATCAGTCGTAGTCACACCCTTTCAGTACAGTCCAGTGAAAATTTGTTATTTATATTTTTAATAATATTAAATTAATGTATTACATATTTTAAGAACTGTTTTTAATTATAATCAATAATACCGCGACGAAATGCGACTATACGCAAGCGAGAAAAAATATTTTTTACGTCTATAAGTATGTATATGCAAATCCAGCCAGATGACTTAATGGGAGATGTCATTCCATTAGACGGATAGATAGCAATTGACACATGATTATTTGATCTCGTATCTTTATCGTAGATACTATATATTATTATTCTGTGTACCTACTTCATTACGCTATTGTTTATTTTGTATGCTCGCATCATTATTAAATTAATATACATAATAAAAAAAAACCCTGAATTACTCCTAATTGAGTTACATAAATTGTGGAAATTAAAGTTTAAAGTTATTGTTTGGAAGAGTGGGAGAAAAAAAAAGCTCGACTAAGTGCGGAAACCTGCCAGTAGAAGATGAGTGAGAGAAAATGGCGTCCCTATCCAATCTATCACACTACGTCCCTGCCAGAAATGGCAAGGACGTAGTGTGATGGATTTGTATGTAATTTTTTATTCAATTTGCATACATGGCTACTAAATGATATCTAATGAAATACAACATTAATTGACCGATTTCTTTTACCAAAAATTATATCACGTATGTATGATTTGAATAGCTACAATCAAAGTACCTACTCTAACTTTTGAATTTTAACAGTAACGGGTATGAATCCTACACAATTTCTTCAAAATCATATATTTCAAATATATTCATCGAATATTTTCCGAGTGATAAGGTGCCACCTCAATTCAAACGTTAGGATTGAGGAGCTACTTTTATATGTAATATAACTTTTGAAACCATCTACCAACTACATTGACAAACTACTAATTGACTACTAAATAATGCTTTTTTAATATTAGATATGGCGCCTTAAACTAGACGCACGCTAATATTTATCAGTCTAAAATCACAGATTGAAACTTATAGTAGGTATTAAATCATGTTTTATATCTAAAAATCACAGAATTAGGTAGGTAACCTTTTCACTTGCAAATGAAAAAAATTGGTCTGGGTCCTTTTTAATTTTGATTTACTTCAACTAATATGGTGTAAGTAGACCTAACGCAATTTTACTATTGACCCGTGACTCAACCGTTCTTTACTTTTTTATTTTATTGATTGTAGATTTTTTTGTAATTTTTGTATGGGCCTTTGTTGTCTTAACATTTTATTATTATAACATACCTATTGAAGTATATAATAATGTATACATAAAGAATGTAATATTAGGTTTTAGCGTAAAACCATTGCATTAACCATGTAATGATTACATTTTTTATTACCGCTAAATACAGTTTGGTCAATATGGTGTGCGTTGCGGCAACGTTTCACGCAGGCGCATATGGGTATTTTCATCAGCTGTTCACAAGTCCACCCCAAGCTTTGTAATTTATCAAATGTTTGCTCTTTTGGCTAATATGGTTGTGATTTTTATATTTTGTAAATAACAGTGCTTCGGATTTGATTGCAGGAGTCGGGTTCCTTTTAGAATTAGTGTAGATATTAGGTGATCATATCAAGCAATGTAATCGTGAGCTTATTCTGCTTTGATACAAACGCCTTGTTGTTATTCATGTTCTAAATACAAAAATGAGAGCAGCAGCTATGTCAGTTTGGGTTTTCATTAACCTTCTTTGTTTTGGAATGTGTGGCTATTTATATCTAATTTGGTCACAATATTGGATGTATATAGAAAAACAAAAATTATTCGACAAGTCACCTGGCAACCCACTAAGAAACAGTATATCGGGACAGAGTTACGAGGCCACGTATAACTTGGAAAAGTACGTTTACAACTCCATAACCGGTTCTAATTCAACTTTGAGTATCGATTATATTCACAAACGTAGAAGATCAGCTATTGGCCCCTTTTGGAGTAATGCGAAACTTGCTCAAACGTCCATCAGGTTATCGGGCACACAAGATCGTCCGTCCAATAATATAGTGAGAAAGAGCCATGGCAGCCCGAGGTTTCCAAATATACACAAACCGATTTTGGAATTTGATAGCGAAAAGTATTTATGTGATGATTTCACAACTACAGAGTGTGAAACAAAGACGACAGAGTTCAAGGAGCTACTGTTGAAAGAATTCCACAGAGTTTTGATGGGCGAAAGCAAAGTATTTAGATCGGGATTAGACTCGCATAACATTTATAACGTGCAGTATGAAGGGGGTCGCCGGAAAGAATGGTCGGGAGAAGATGTGTTATGTGCATTGAGTGGTGTAGCAGTGAGCACGGTGACAGCGGAGGACCAGCCCTTTGCGCAGTTGGGCTTCCGGATCCCGCGTTCACCGCTGCAAGAAGGTCGTGCTTTCAACACGTGTGCTGTGGTCACGAGTGCAGGAGCCTTATTAGGTTCACGCTTAGGGGAATTTATAGGTAAGTAAATTTAAAGTATTATAAAGTATGTTTATATAGGTAACTTTTTACCGTAGTGTCAACTGGTGAATCATAAAGGACATGATTAACACTCGCAAATGCTTGATCCTCAGCATCGTGTGCACACTATTTTCTATTTACAGTTATTGTCCTCAATATATTTGTAAGTTTAACTTTTTTCTTTCGTTTTGTTTCGTTCTGTAGGGCAATAACCCATCTGAGTGTAAATGTGCATTCAAATTTCAAAGGTGTGTGTTTCCACATTCACACCTCTTTATTAGTCAGTAACGAGATTGCAAGTAGTAAAAATAGTAATTCTAAATTCTGTTATAAATATATTATGTGTGTATGTAGGCAGGATGAGTAGAGGCCGCCGATGGTGGGTGATCGACCGAGCATTGTGCAGTTATCGCATCGGATCTCGCTTTGTGAACACATTGACATGCGCTGCCTGCTCTCTTCGCCGAACGGCCCAAATCGTATGCGTGCCACACGAATTGTTATTGTCCTGTGGATTTCACTGATTACTCAGTGCCGCAAATCAAAGTAGACAGTACGGCGTAAGCGATTTTAATCATCATTTTTACGGCGGAAACACGAATGCGGTTAAGGAAGTGGCTCTTGGAACTAGTTTGCATTGTAATTCTTGTAGCTTAGGGACTACCCTATGTGACGAATATTTGCAGAAATCGATATAGGTAATGTATGTATGTAGGAATTTAGTTATTGTGTTTTTTTTTATGACAAATGTTGCCACGCCCCCTGGATGCACTGCCTACCTTTGGAAGAGGAGCTAGAATGCAATGGGAATGGGCCCTGCCATATCTCACTCACTACCGAAACACGTACGTAGGTACATTGGGGAAATAGAATAAAGTGGGAAATTCAAGGTAGTCTTCTACTGTGTGCCTTGCGGGTAATATAATGTGTGCTTTTGTGGCATAAACTTTATCGAGGTTTCAACTGTCACAACAAGGGATTATCTGTCTACATCGATAGACACTTTTCTGCGATCTTTATTGATTTATTCATGTTTAGCACAATCTAAGTTTACATTAGCGTGCGCGAAGACACGATATGCTGATATAATTGTTGTTATGGGCATACAATGCGGCGCCGGCGCCTAGGCCTCTCTTCTGTAAAACTTGCGCGTTCGCGTTGGAAAATCCAACCAATAGTAGGTATACAAGTTTCTTATCGCTTATTTACATAGATATTTACGATGGCTGTTAAAGATAAAAATAGTGTACTTATAAAAATATCTATATGAATAATTACATATACTTAGATATACCATTTTTGTTAATTAATGGTTTCAGTTTAGTGCGCACGTTTTGCAACCATATGGAAAACGCGACAGATGATTCATTTCATAATACAACATTAGTCACCCAATAACCACAAAAAGTCTTTGTCCTTTCTTGAAATTATGAAGTATAACTTTATAGTCCAGACGGTGAACAGACGCGCGGCGTGATGTGCGATGACACGTCCACGTTCCACGACAAGGGGACGAGCGGTCGTTGCGAAGGACTTTTTATTTACTGATTGTTAAAAATAAGACCCTATTTTCCTTATGAAAATGCCATAAAAACGTACAGAATCGCATTTGAGTACATAAGTTAACTTGAAATTTATTTTTATTTCTTTTCCTTTAGATATCTACTTTAAACTTATAAAGTAGGTAGTGCATTCAGCAATGCATCAAATATTCGCAGCTCAAATAATCGTGAGTACTAATAATGAGTGAGATATGCCAGAGCCCATTCCCATCCGATCCTATCCTATCCCTCCCCATTTTCCCAACTCTTTCTCCCAATCCCTTCCTTAATCTGCAAAGGTAGGCAGCGCATCTGGGGGCGTGCCAACGTGTGTCAGTCTGGACTGATGTTGGCATGTATCGCGGGTGTCTATGGACGACAGTATCCACTTAACATCAGGTGGACTGTATACTGGTCTGTTGCCCTTTTCTATAAAAAAAATCATGATCATGAACTTGTAGCTCGAGAATCTTAATGCAAAGCCGTTTGCTGTAACTGAAACTTGTTGATGATGTACGTGAAAAGTTTCCGACCTAACAAAGATACAAGACAAAAATATCTTTCTTCAAATTTATTTTTATTTTTCTACATAGTCTACTTGTAAGTCTACTCACTTCTCCCAGCGACGCTCCCATCTCTTTAACCCGTCCAAATAGCAGATACTCGGCGTCTTTCTCTGCAAAATAATTGTTTACGAAGGTGATGGCCTCCTCATTTGATGAAAATCTCTGTCCTCCGAGCGCAACTTTTAGCTTAGGGAACAAAACAAAGTCGCTTGAGGCTTGGTGAGTAAGGAGGGTGCTCTAGCTGATCAAACCGTAATTCATGGATTTTCGCCATGCCAACCGCTGAGGTGTGAGACGACGCATTGTTTGGTTAAACAAAATTTTGTTTATGCAAATGTGACCGTTTTTCCGCAATTTCTGCCTTCAGCTTGTGAAGTAATGATGCGTAGTATGCTCCTGTAATGGCTTTTCCTTTTTGAAGATAATCGATTGAGATAACTCCATGACTATCCCAAAAAACAGTCGCCATCATTTTCCCAGCCGATTCCCCCTTCGCAGTCCACTGTTTTGACTGTATTTTTGTTTCTGGGGTATAATGGTGTATCCAAATTTCATCTACAGTAATTAATCGGCGCCAAAACTGTGATTTATTGCGCCTAAACTGCGTCAACAGAGCGTTGAAAATGTTCATTCGAACACGTTTTTGGTCTAATGTGAGCAAACGCGGCCCCCAACGCGCGGACAGATTTCTCATGCCTAAATCTTGATTCAATATGTGACAAACACGTTCTTTGGACATATTCATAGTCTCTGCTATCTCTCTCACTTTAATTCGACGGTTGTCTAGCACCATTTGATGAACTTGAGTGATGTTATCGTCAGTGATCGTCAGGAAAAAAAATATGTATCCACTTGTAAGCTCACAACACGATAATGACGAGGACATCCATCTAATCCTTTGATTTTCAATAAACATTCAGTGGTTTTAACCACTCAAAGGATTAGGAAAATCAAAGAATAAATCTGTGAAGGTTTTACTACGAGTTTCTACTCGTAGTAAAACGCAATAGGTAGTTATTATTTTTCATTATTCACTCTCGCCTTAACAATGTTATTTTATATTCTTGGTACTTATTATTTGACACTTTTAAGTCGAGACATAAGAATAAAAAATAAGAGCTGCGCTAATTTTAATAAAACACTTGCAGATAATCGTATCTATTCGTATTTATCTGTTACTAGCGATACATCCCGGCTATGCTTAGGTGGCATAAAAGACTCTGGCCGTTGTTTTTATTTAAAATATGTGATTACATATATTACTATTTCCTAAATAATCCAAATATAGTCTATATCCAAATACATTATCTATATCCATTTAGCATCCTAAAAGTAAAAAAGAACAAAATGAGTACTGATACTTTTTGAGTTTACCTCTTACATAAAAACATTCAGAATAAAATCAATTTATCGTCCAGCAGTAGCTGGATATGGGTCTCTTCATGCACAATGTCTTGTATATGAGGGATGTATAGCCTTAAAACGGCACGCTGGCCAAGCGGATTAGTGACTCCTCTCTTTTAGAAGTGGCGTAGTTCCTCAGGGGTTTTGTAGGGGGTTTGTCAGGGGTTTGTAGCGGTTTTGTTATCTCTTAGTCGCCTTTTACGACACCCACAGGAAGGGATGGGGTGGTGCTGCACTAAAGTTGGCGGACACCACAAGGCACCAATTTACATATATTAATATATTATTTCTGTACCCTTCTGTTGCATAAACTAGGTTTCTAACACTACCCAACAAATTCCCATTTACCATTCTAAGTACTATTTCTAAGAGCGGTGTTAGCCCAGGAGTATCTATCTATACTCGATTCTCATGCATGTAATCGTGAATACAAATTCTCGGCACGTGCCACTGAATTTCTACTTAAGTATGGATTTTTAATAAGTGTCACTAGCTCGGCGGTGAGAGGAAAACATCGTGAGAAAACCCGCGTGCTCCAGAAATAAAAAAACGTATGGGAGTACTTGTATCCAACCACTGGGCTCGCGTGGTGTTTTACAGCCCGAAACTCCCCAGTGATTGACTAGGGGAGGCCTGTGTAGTGCGACATTAAAGGCTGATACAAATACAAGTACAATAAGTACCATTTCTAGGAGTAAATGCGTTACAATCCGCGGGAAATATTCCCAGAATATACCCACTTCCCCTCATTATGGACCATCTATTCTACTCTACTGGACTTTCCCCCTTTCTTCTTTATGGGGGACATTTTCGGGAGTTATAGGCAAGTTGTTAACATTACAGAATCTTTGTATTCGCAGCTTTATTGTAAGAGTTCATGTTGAAGCACACTTGTCCTTTAATGTATACGAACATTAATACCATGTTTACCTGTTTTTATATTTCGTTACCTGCGTTAATTGTTGATGAGGTTGTGTAGCACGAGGCAAGTATTGTTTACTCAGACAAGTTGCAAGTGCGCAATGTCATCAACCCACGCGTGCGAAGGGCTGTGCATAATTCATGGCAGGTACCATTGTGCACCTCTGACCGACTGCTGCGATGCGCTTGCTGATCAGACGGGCAACTCCTAACATATTTACATACTTACACTAGCTAGCTTACAGAGATATTAAGGTCTATTTTTTTTAACTCCAATAAGTACATTATTTATGTAGACAGATAGATAAACTCTTTATTGCATACCAAAAGAAAATAAGACAGTAACAGACATCGTAAACTGAATAATTATGTGTTAATTCGTCCCATGAACTAACTAGACGTATGCCAAAAACAGCGAGTTATTAGGTAACAACTAAACTAACTTTTAGTTAGCATAAGGCTTATTATCACAATAAACATAACGATAATAGATATGTTGTAGTCCTTTCACGAAATCGACCAGATTGCAAGAGGCCTGGCGTTTTCGTAAATGTATGTCGATATCGTCATTTATTTAGGTCGTTCTTTAATATTTATTTCTTTGTTTAAAATATCTAGTTTATGTTTTATTAGTCTGAAATCAATGTGAAGCAAGGACGATAGGTAAACGTTTTCGCAACCGAGCGCCCGGTTATACAAAAAGGCTAAATTTTGCAGACAGTCTGGTTTCGCAAAAAGGCTGCGACTGTTGAAAAGTATAACTTGTTTTACTAAACTACAAATATTTTTATGATACTTAAGTAAATCAGTAAACTTACTAAGGTCCAGAACGTTTACAGTATGGCGAAGAGTTGGAATGCACGAGTGGCATATGAATCGACGTTCTTAAGTACAGATTTTGCACGAAAATATTGGCCATCGGAAATATTCGGGTATCTTTAGCAAACATTGAATTCATAAATATATAGAGCTATAATACACCCAAAATATTTTTTTCAAATAAATTTATCATTGTGATACCTATCACAAGCTGATAATAATCTTAAATTTAGGAAAGTTGTTTGAAAAAATACTTAGGCACCAACGACTTTAAGTGTAAAATTAGACGTACCTACTTTAAGCAAATAAACCTTTACCTTTAAACATTTCCCATAAAGATGATAAAATCTAGATATTACTTTCTTACGTGTATTTTCCTGCCTATTACAGCTACCTATTGCAACAGCAATATAATTTACGCTATAACTTATTGTAGTTTTAATAATTCTGCTAACAAAAGATTTCACTAATTTCTCTGAATTATTTCAAAATTCTTTAAACAGTGCGGAGGTTTTCAAGGTCGATTGACCTTATGAGGCAATAATTCTGCTATATTATTAAGTATTTAACAAAAGTAGCCGTCAGAAATCGTATCATTTTGAATTAAATGCACAGTCCTTGTACGAATTGTCAGTGTTGGGTATGACAATGATCAATTGGTCACGGAGCCAGATCATTGACTTGTGGTCGAGTCATTCAAATTATATTTGTGGTTTCTTTTTCTTGCCGGTTCCTATATTACTATTTGTCCCTCTGGTTATTTATGCGTAAAAACGGATCATACTTTCTAGTAAGAAAGTGTTTATCAAGACTCGGATTAAATTAATCTGAAACCCAATGTTATAAAACGTTAGGCTAGCCTTCTGTAACGATGATTTAACAATGAAGATCAAAGAGATTAAATTAAATTGTAACGTTTATTTTTCGACAGATTCTCACGAAATGGTGTTACGGTTCAACAACGCACCGACTGCAAATTACACTGACGACGTTGGTTCTAAAACCACCTTCCGTGTGCTCAATTCACAGGTATAAAAAAATTCGACTGTAGAAGGTTCTTAATTTTGATTGTGTTAACCACTTAAAGGAAGTCATAGTTAGAGGCTGGATGAGTGTAGTGGAAGATCGAGTGCGGCAGCGGGTTTGTGAAAGACCTATATCAGGGTAAAAACGCTGATGGTATGATATCGTATGGTATCTTTATTGAAGCCTACACTAGGCTATTAAAAAGGCTTAAGGCCACGTTCATACGTTAATAGTTTGCTAAAATTAATTAACTAATCATAATTAACTCTAGGTTTGCTGGTAGAAGTCTCCTAAGAGGATAAGCACACCTTTTGTATGTTTTTTTTATTTATAACTAGTTATACCATTTGTATATACAATAAAGAAATATAAATGAATAAATAACACGACAGTATAAATTTCATACACATTATGCAAACAATTTGTTTAGACGTTGCATCAGCCAATCATACCTAAAGCTATTACTAAAATTTATCTATATTTTTTGCTTATTAAACCCTCTTTTGTGGGCGTCAAATATTTCCAGGTGATATCAAAATCAGAATTCAAGTTTTTAGAAGATCCTCTATACAACCGAGTGTCGATTCTTATATGGGATCCCGCTAACTACTCATCGACGCTGAACGAGTGGTATCACCATCCAGATTTTCCACTCTTTCCTGTTTACAAAAAGTACGTAATATATGAGTACGTACTTGCCTACAACTTAATATTCAATATTTTTTTTAATAAATCATTTATTTAAGGATAATGTGCCTGATTTTCTAAAATACTCATAAAGAAACTGGAATTCAACTGACTTTGGTTGAGTCAAAATCATTACGCACTGAGTCAAATGAACCAATTTAGAAATACGTACAATACAATTAGGTAAATTACGCGTTTACGTATATTGATTATGTATATATACTGTTTCACCAAGTATTTTAATGTTTACGTAAGTAGGTACCTACCTTTTAATAAGGTTTTCCTCCACAGATTACTTGAACGAAGAGGACAAGCGGATGTACATCTACTAAAACCCCAAGTATTATGGGACTTGTGGGCGGTTCTTCAAGATTCCTCAGCATATCGTCTTCGAAGAAACCCTCCTTCTTCAGGTTTTATAGGTAACCTCTTCCTTTGCTAATTTATAACCGCTACTTCACAATTATAACAATCTCCTAATATTCGATTTATTGCTCATTTACTCTACGAGAATATTGTATACGAATCTCGTATACGACCAAACTTCATACGATTCTCGCCTGCAACTGTTTACATGATGATAAAACTCGATGATACCAGTGATAACAGTGATCCCTTGATGATAAAGTTGTTTATACTAGTTTTTGAGCGATTTTATCGCCTGTAGATACGCATTTGAGAAATTCTCCTTGTGTAAATGAGCCTTTAATGTTGAGTGTTAATTTGACATTCTAAAAGGAACTGGGTATGATATTTAAAAAAAAACAATCCGAGTTCCAGGCAAGCCCATTTACAGCTGTAAACTACATGTTTAATTTTATAAAATTCAAACAACTAAGCGATTACTTCCGTTTGGGTTGATTGTTTATTTGTTTAATGTTTAGCCAAGAGTTTAAATTCAGTGTATAAGTAGTTGGCGCTACAGAAAGATCTGCAATGAGTTGATAATACCAGTTTGCAATGCTCATAATAGTTTATAATATCCCCCCAAGTCTAGTTATCTTACTTGTTATTAATTATTGAGTGCAACTTTTATTTCTAGACATCATTACATAATATCTTTTATTATATTACATAATAGCAAAGTTTGTCGCATTTGTGTACTCGATGACGGCGTTGAACTGAAATTTCTTTTCGCGCTTCCTCAAACTGGACACAACATAAAATATTGAATTTGTACCAACACATTGTAAATTCTAGATGTTTAGGCCGATTTCTGTTTCTGCTAGGTATGTGGTTTGCTTTACATCGTTGCAAAAGGGTTCGTGTCTTCGAGTATGTTCCGTCTGCTCGCGCGACTCGTCGCTGTCACTACCACGCCGCGCGCGATGACGCGGGCTGCACTCTCGGCGCGTGGCATCCACTCGCTCAAGAAAAAGCTCTCGCTGAACGAATGCGAGATAACGCTGACCTCGACGTCTTCCAGAGAGGCTTCATCGATATACCAGGCTTTAGTACTATCGCTTGCAAATAAACTTCAGTTCCTAGCAATGACTTATATTATGCAAAATAGATATCCAAGGTGTGTGTATTTTCATAGAGTTGGTAGGTTTTACGCACACCCATTTTGAATGTCTTCCTAAAAGTGACAGTGCCTGTTATTACTGAGACAATACAATAAGACAATAAGGACAATAAGGATTAACATGTAAAATCATGTCAAACAATAAAGGTATTACCTAAGTATATCATAGTATTAATCGACTTTGCTCTGTAATTATAAGTTATCACATTTTGGTGGTACAGTGGTACAGGTGGTACATGCGACGGATAATTACGTATATGCTATATGTACTTACGCAATTTCATTCAGCGGCTTATGTACTGCCACAAAATTATAATTGCATTTTTAGTTTGGATTTTCCAATTGGTCGTGTATTCGCAAGCTGCATGGCAACGTGGTTTCATAGGAAAGTTAAGTAGGTGCCTACTGGGCAAGTGTTTTTTTTTATAGAGTAGTGGTAGAGTAGTTTTATACAGTCCATCTGATGGTAAGTGGATACTGGCGTCCATAGACATCCGCGATATCTGCCAACATTAGTCCAGAATGATAAACGTTGGCAGGGTTGGGCAAATAGGGGGGGGGGGGGGGAATGATGGGATGGGAATGGACTCTGGCATATCTCACTTACTACCGAACACGTACGTACATTAGGAAAATTACGATGAAGTTGGCAATGCAGTAGGTACTGTGAGAGAGGGGTAACGTGGCCGGTCGAGTGCACCCAGCGGCTGTGGGAATGCAGCATGCACTCTCTCCCTACAAAATCATCCTGTTTAGTAGTAATCATCCACTACGATTGGTAAAATTCCAGTCGGGTCAGATCTATACAAAATTTCCAATAAATTTGGATTTGTCATTTCTGTACATACTCTGGGAGAGGTCTTGGGACCAACATGAGCAACAGTGGTCTTGGCGAGCGTTGGCAGAGACATATATCCAGCAATGGAAAGACATAGGCTGATGGTATGATATTGTAACTACACTGTTCTAGAAAACTTTAAAGTATTATTTACCTTAAAATTTTGTGTATATAAGTTCAACAAACTTTAATGCGCAATAACTAATCTAACAGGAACTGAGCCTTAATTATCATTTTATGTGATTCAGGTAAGGTGATGTTGGCCATGAGGTGCCCTTGTCGTGGTATCTCGTATTTTTAGCGATTTGCTGTCTATAGTGGGCAACGGGTGCTATCTGAATACTGATGGACGCTAGGTTCTCGGTCATTAGTGATTCAGTGCGGGCGCGCGGAATTAGCGCGCGACATCCGAGATGCTGTGCAGGCGCACAGCCATCGCCTGCCGCGCCCCGGCGCGCACATACCCGCGCCGCTTCCTCATTCGCCATACTTCTCTATTAATCCGTACTATTCCGTACGCACTACGCAGTCGACGTCATGAATTTTAAAATAAAAATTTCTTAATTACAAACATTTTATAATCCGATCACAATCTGTACAAAGATCACATTTTTGTTAGGTGTTTACAACAATACCTCCATATTAAAATTACGGATGCGAACGAATCCATAAATTATGTTGGACTTTTGAACAAAATGAGGTAAAACTAAATACACGATCTAAATGTTTTGGGTACGGGTTTTGGACATTGCTTCTGAAAATTTCATGAAATAGGAATGTGAATGACTGCATTTCAAGTAGGTAATGCATTTTCCGTAATACCTACTGGATTCACATTACTTATATACCTTCTAGAAATGTTGTAGGTTTGGAATAGGTATGTATTTAAATAAAGTATGATAATGCTAAGTAGGTTGTAGGAAACGTTGGATTTATGCCTATTTAATCCCGGTTCTGGCTGCTATCCAGCGATGACAGATTGATAGGTTCTTTATGTTTTAGTGGTATGAAGCTCCTCGTAGGTACTTCCTCCTTAGATTGGATATCAATATCCACAATGTATCCGCTATGTTAAAAGTAATATTGATAAACTAAGGTAATATTTAAATGATAAAACATTCGATTCCTATCTACTGCTACTATTCGATTGCTGGTTATTTATATTATTTCAAAATAAAAAATAAAATAGGTATCTAAAGCGTCATAGAAGTTATTAAAGTACAGAATACCAGATAACAGGACAGAAGATTTAAAAAATATATAATTATGAAAAAAGTAACGTTTGCAATTTTGATGAACTCAACCTTTTTTTTCGTCCTTTAAGCTATGCCATATCTGAAGCTATTAGCATCAAAAGGTGTCTAATTATGTGCAAAGAGTAATCGATATCATGAGTTTGTGTCAAAAGGTGACATTTTTAATAAAGGATGTCCCAGATTGAACGCGGGGTATAATTTAAAAAAAAAAAATCATTGTTTCTCCGGTTGTGTGACATGTGGCACGGTCCTGTCAACTGTGGTTCCAACCACAGTTGAGACTATCTTCCAATTGGTGCCAAAAAACTCCTGTAGCATGTTCCGATACCTCTTTGCTCTTTCCGATGCCTACCCAAAAACCGATACCCACAAAAAATAGCTACATGAACCCACCCGAACCAAAAACCAGCCCTTTTAGTACCTATCCTCTGCAGGACATGGGCCTTCTCATGCAGATTGTCTTGTGTGTGAGGAAAATATGGCTTTAAAACACCACGCTTGTTAAGCGAGATGATGAGTCCACTCTTTGAGATGGTGTAGTTCCCCAGGGCTTGTGGTAACCGCTTTGTGATTCCGTAGTCGCCTTTATGGTACCCACGGGAAGAATGGCCCCATTCTTCCCGTGGTAATATCCTAAAACCGGCCGATAGCACACTTCATTATTAATTATGTATTGGTAGACATTGTGACATGTGAAAATAAATAACGATGCAAAGTAATAAGTTGAAAGGGGAGAATAAATTGAATTATAAATTATGCAATTCAGAACAATTAAATATACTTTTTATAGCTTTGTGCCATACCTACTGTATTGTAATCTCACTAGGAACTAGACATTATCCAAGGGTCAGCGGAGTGTAATGTAAATAAATAAGATGTTACAGTACTGTTTTGCATAATATTAACCACGAGTTTGTGACTCCGATGTACGGAAATGACATTAATTATAATAATGTACATGTACTGGCCACAGGTGTAGCTTGCCCTTGCCACTAGGTACGTAAGCTTCAGAGTCTTGTGCCAGCGCATCTGCTTACTTGTTTCCGATGGGAATGATGATTTTCTATACTAAATGGTAGACAGACTGTCAATTCCTTACTGATTTATTGAAGTCGAGTAATTATATACCCTCCAAAATAGATTCGTGCGTAAGGCCGTGGCTGTCCCATGGTAATCTCGCAATGTCGACCTCCATAAGGACTTGGAACTTCCATCCATCGTCAAATAAGTGAAAGACTCCTGCCGATGCCACTACGACAGAACCCTCACCAACCCAACCCCCTAGTAGTTGCCAGCCTAACCTACGTCCCTGATAAGAATGACCCCCACGCATTACCGTCGTCGCCTTTGTCCTCGACACGTCCGAGACGACCCCGACGACCAAATTACTGCTGCCAATGCAGTTCTTATACCACACCCGCAGGCTACACACATACACCATCCCCGCCGGCGGAGACGAGGACGTCCCCCTCGCTACACCGTGAACACACACCGGCCTTCAGCAACACTTTTACCAGGTATAGGCACGTGCCTGGGCACTTTTCACCGACTCGCGATCCCGTGGTACCCTCCCAAAGCAACGCCCTAAGCCGAGGTACGTTCCTTCCGCTGGTCTACCGGCGCGAGAGCCCTTAGGCTTGTCGCTGCACACACCTTCTGCTCCTGGTTGAGCGGCATCTGCGCTCGCCCTAAACCATACATGTCCTGTGACCCTTGAAAGGCCATTAGAGCCACAATAATTTAGCCATTCCGAAAAGAAATATATATTATTGGCTTTGTAACATTTGCTGAGTGTGTTTATGATAATCTTGATAATGCTGAAGCAGTTTTGGTTGTACCGAAGTTTATTTAATAAATTAATAACATCTTCTATTTTATGACTAAGATAAATGCCAAAGAATGACAAATACCTACTTATCTTCTGTTTTTCCGCAAACAAAGATAATCGTCGATAATCGTCGTCGATCGGACAATGTTCATTTTTAATCGTATTTTGGTTGATCAATGTTTTTTAACCTGAACTCTTTCATGATCAAATAAAAAATCCATGGTTATAACCATGGATTTTTTTATTCGATCCTTGATTATATCCGTTGATAATATTGGCTTTAAATTAAAGATGCCAAATGTCAAAAGAAATTTTAAATATTTTTTTAAGAGTAAAATGTAAAACGGGGAGTAACACTCCGCACCGAATGACTTCAACAAGAAGGCGAAATAGATTACCTAAATGTTATATTAATTTTCTCATAGTTAATTTAAATCTATGTTGCGTAATTAAAATCTGAAATTTAGTTTTGAAATCAGTCTGAGGCTACCCTTAGTATAATGTCTATTTGCGTGATGTAGGATTTGATGAGTTTAGGATTCATCATCGATGAATCCCAAAGTATTCGATAACTATATCGATTTAGAAAATCTATTTTCTATATCGAGTTACCTGAGGTAATTTTCGCCGACTTCTTGCTAATCGTATTTTAATGATAACGTCATCACAATAATTGATACTTACATATACGTATACATATCTCATACGTATCATTTCGATTCTTAGATATTTAACAGTATTTCTGAGTATTTACGAGTGTTAATGGTATTTATGTAATCTCTTAGAGTTTTATTTTGCTAAGTCACAACTACAAAAACCGGTCTTGTGGCATCGCTGATTTCATATTAGGTATCACGAGTTTAGAAGCGTATATAAATAAATAGGAATGTGAACTGTTAGAGAAATACATTCAGTAAAATATGACTCGGTGATTCATCGTCATCGTGGAATAGTTAAAGGATGTGCGGTGTCTAACAGTTAAAGGATATTTAGTACTGATCCTACAGATTATATACCGTAGTGCTTGATTGACCTCGTGTATCAAATGATGAATTGACTGTTTGAGATTTTGAGCACATCAATGGTAGGCGTGGTGTAACGGTGCACTTTTTGTTAATAACTTGGACATGAAGACAAAACTATGAATCACTCTCACCTATTCGAGCTAAGCTTACTGGCCTTGTTGGATTTGCATTTGTTTTTATCTCAGTATTTTTAGACATAACAGTATTGTAACAAATTGCCAACAGAAGTCAGTGACCTTATCACAATTTGTGTAATAAAACAGTATGATTTAAATATTTTTATTTAAATTGTACAGTCGAATCATACTTTTATAATTGTTTTACAACCACGAACAATCTGTGGATTATTTGCCAATTAAAAGCCATGTGCGTAAATGGTATTAAATTGTATATTTCCATTATATTTCGGAGAACCTATAGAACTGGTCAATAATTTGGATGAGATATGAGTCACTGGTTCAATTGTTCTGAATCACATTGCTCGACTTTAGAACTTTTTCCTTTCGCATTGACGCACGAGCGTGTGGGTGCGACCGTATTGAGAACGCAGCTTCCTATCCACCTTCCTATGTATTTCAATAAACGGAAGCGTACAATTATTCATACTACGCATAGAACGGTTACCAACAAAAATTAAAAAAAAGGATTTTTTGTTAGGTTCTTTGGTAAAAGGTCAGTCGATAATAATTTTAAGTTCTTTATTAGTGACGAATCCGCTTCCGTCAGTATTCAACCATATGAATGAATATACACTGATGCGTATTTTTTCTGAAATGTGTCTCAGTCTTAAGATTTTTCTGTTTTCAGAGTTTTCCTAAATTAGCCTTGACATGATATCTTATTTGTCTAAAATATACGAATTTTTGAATCAAGTTACATCTTTGAAACTAGAAACATATATATAGAAAATTATTTTTATTTCTAGTAACCGTGATAGCCTAGGGGTACAACTCGTGTTACAATAATCAATACAACATTCGTGTGATCGTAAGTTCAAATCCTCGGCCCGTACCACTGAGTTTCTACTTAAGTACGGATTTTTAAAAATAGTCACTAGCTCGGCGGTGAGGGAAAAGAATGAGGAAGGTGAGGAAACCCGCATGCTCCAGAATTTTAACAGAAATCTACAGTAGGTATGTGATCTACCAATTCGCAATTGTTATCCCTAGTTGCATTCTGATTTCAGTTCTGATTCAGTCAGGTCATAGTCAGATTGATTTAAATTCTGCATCTATTTCACTATTGTATTTTACTAACTTTATTGCATTTACAAAACGCGAGATATGGAAAACATCGTGTAATGAGACGAGACATTAAAAACGCTTTTATATTATTGAATTAATTATTATTAACTATACAAATTTATTAACTTTATGATAACAGCAATAAAGTTCAGAATTGCTATGTCGCACGTGTCACTTGTTATTGTTAATTGTAAAATAATAAGTAATAAGTAAAATTTTTAAAAGTTCATAGTACGTTATTTGAATCGATATTCTAATTCTAACCTAAACATGAATTTGCGTTGATTTACATAGAGAAATTATAAGTGTGATTTTAATCAACTAAGTGTGACAATGAAATCTAAATAAGAATACTTAAATATTTGCGAATTAAAAATTTTAGAGTAATCGTAAATAATTTTGTAGCGTTCCATTCTTTATGTGTTCGTGACGGATATATAGATGAATTTGGTATCTACCTATTTATTACGTAATCACATCAGGTTCACAGTAACCTTTTTGAACCATAACTTTATTAAAATGGTATATTTTTAATTTGAAGAAAATCAATTAAATACTAGTAGTTAATTGCGAATGAAAAATTTTCCCTCTTTTAAAATTAGGTGGTGCCATTATTATTTTTGAATTTATGTTCTAACTGTTCTACCTATACATAAATAGGTATAATAATTGATCGCGACCTACTCGTATACTGTCTCAAAGGCAACTAATTGCGATTCGTGTAATTGGGAAAAAGGGACTAAGAAACGAAAGTAGACGATGATGTACGGTGGCTTTTTCATGTTCTCGAGTAATGTACCTACTTGTACAATAAAACTAAAGTAATTAAATACTTATTATTAGATTTTTTTTATAGAATAAGGCGGTAAACGAGCATACGGTCCACCTGATGGTAAGTGAATACTATCGTCCATAGACATCTGCGATACATGCCAACATCAGTCCAGAATAATAAACGTTGGCACACCCCCGGATGTGCGCGCCAACCTTTGCAGATTGGGAGAAAGGGTTGGGAAAATGGGGAGAGATAGGATGGGATGAGAATGGACTCTGGAATATATCACTCACTACCGAAAAACATACGCACATAGGGGAAATACGATAAAGTAGGAAATGCAGTACATTTCAAGGAGTACTTAGGAGTACTTCTGTGAGAGGGGTAACGTGACCAGTCGAGTGCGCCCAGCGGCTGTGGGAATGCAGCGTGCACTGTCCCCCTACAAAATATACAATTACCTTATTATTAATTAGTTAATTATGACGTTAATTAGTTCATAAATACGAAACTTGTTGCGATTGTACGAGTGTAGTCAGTTTCTTTGAAATGTATTTTTATCATAACCAGTGTCCATTCGTATAACCACTTGGAAGTGATAGCGGACGCAAATTAGACTGCTTAAATTGGACCAATTTAAGACTACTAAGAACCCATGACTGAGGTGTCTCTGACTCACTCTACCTAGAGTTCGTCTTCTAACTTATATTATAAATATAACATTATTTATATATAACATTATTTCACCAAACCCCGGGAATTACTCGCGGCCTAAAAATTGTCACTCATTAAGCAAGTCATGTGATGGGTTTTTCAAATACAATTAAAATTAGATTCAGGAAATTGATCTTTGTACTAGAACAAATAGTGAGATGACTCATCTAGAACGTGTTCTCCCTTACATTGAGCTTTGGTGTTTGGTTTCCAGTCATTTCCGGCGCATTTCGTACTATCGACCGAAAAGTTGAAAAGTAAAAGACAATCTAATGACTTATTAGGGAATGACTTACATATGAATTTGCTTTTTGTTCATAGTGGCCAATTAGAACTTAGTTATCTTACTTGGCTTGGAATTCCTAATTCAAATTAATTTCAATTTAAAGCTATGACATTCTTTTTCTAAATAAGTTATTCATTTGTTTTTCCATTACACGACTTTTTGCTTAGATATTCTTGTGTTTGCGACCATAGAAAAGTTAAAAAATCACGTTATTTTCGAATAAGAGTTCTGTCGTGGCAGCAACGCAACACGGACGGCACGCTATATCAACGATGTGTACGGACCAAACACCGCAAACGAACGCACGGTGCGTTTTTGGTTTGATCGTTTCTGTTCTGGAAATTTCGACCTCAAGAACAAGCCCCGTGGACGACCGGACACTAAAGTCAGACGTTCATTATTGAAAGCAATAGTGGAAGCGGATTCATCTCAAATTACAAACACAGACACGTGTCTGTAGTTACAGACACGGTACATAAATTAAATATTTACAAAAAATGTTTCATGTGTATATTATTAATGATACAGAGATACAGAGTCCATTATATCATTTTTTGTAATATTTGCCTGTCTAGTCTTTCGTTCGACGCTCATCTGAACGCGCATCACCCAAAAACCATTGAACGAATTTGAATACAACTTTGTACAATTGTAGCTTATGTGCAGAGTTAATATTAGGATACTTTTTATCCAGATTCATTATAGGGTATTTATACACATATTCTAAAGTATCCGCGAACAAAGTCGCGAGCACTGCTAGCTATCCATGAAGTTAAAGTTAGGAGTAGACACTTAGTTAATTAGGTAGAAATGTTACAGTTTGTGCTAAATTTAAATAACGGCTCCTACCGAATCACCGCGTGGCCCACAGAGCATTGTTCATTGCTTTATGTAACGCAACTGTTACAAAATTTACAGTTACAACTTAAAGCGTAATAAGCACGAGTTCCTTTGTTTCAGCTACACAGGCGAAGCCACTGAAAACATCGACAACAAGATACTATTATGCAGGTTTTGAGGTCACATTTTTCTTTGTTAGTTATTTTCGTCACTTTACTACTGAACGCGATAACAGTGCAGGAAATGCATCGCTAGGATAATAAGGACACTTTTACAGGAGCTGATTTTATCGCTTTTTGTAAATATTTTATAAACAACATTATATGATAAGTATAAACATTTTATAAACGCTATTATAACTAGAGTGGAAACTTACACACGCGACTCTTAAGATTTCAAAGAATATGTGTTCTAAAAACGGTAAGCAGCCCTTTAATGTTCACTATTTTAATGACCTCATATATATTGTCTTGTGCTTGTGATTGTCTTGTCTTGGGATGTATGACTTTTGAACGCGATGCTGGTCCAGCGGGTTGGCGAGTCCACTTCAATAGAGGTGGTATAATTTAATAATTCCTCAAGGATTGAGGCAACGGCTTTTTTATCCTTTAAGCGCCTTTTTTCTATGAGTGTCGTCATAGAAAGAGATGGGGTGGAGTGATGCTATTGTAGAGCCGGCCAAGACGTGTTCTAGGGTGTGACTAATATATGGATTTGATATATTATATACTATATGAGGTGTGACACAAATGTGACATTATCTGAGAAAATGGGCCTTATTGTCGATTCTAGTTTCGCAGATATTTGTGACGTTAGTGAGATCTTTAAATAAAAAAACATGTATTTCTCGCTTTATCTTAAAAATCAGACGTCTTTCTATGTAATCAAAATCTTGAAACAACGAAATCTAAAGTCAATAAGTTCATAGTGACAGTACCTTTGCTCAGGAATCACGCTATTGTATCCAATCAGTCCAATGATGATTTGCAACTGCTAGCCATAGCTCAAGTAATTAATTTATTTGAACTATAATAAGTTCCAAATTTTAAGTTATGATGTCCATACTAAGTATTATGTTTAGCTTGACATTATTTATTTTTAATTTATTTTAATACTCAAAGAAACATTGTACAAAAGGCGGTCTTAATGCCTAGTGGCATTGGCATTATCTGCCAGTCAACCTTTGGTTAAACGCAAGCAAAGGGCGGTTGCATCGTGTAATAAATAAGAATATTGTAGCAAATAATTACAACAATACATATAATACAATACACATATAATATCCGCGTATATTAATATATATAATATACGCATTGTATTTTTTTAATGTACCTACCTATCTAAAAATGTTGTGAAAATCGGCAATAAAAACTAGTTTCCCGTAATGTATTTTTTTCGTTGTTCATGTGCTTCTCATACTTTGTTATATAAGTATATAACTTTCTTTATATTTCTGAATGTTCTTTTATAATAATGTTTAGAACTTTATCGCCGAAATATACACTATCCTGTGCATTAGACGCTGTTATTCAGCAAGTAACCGATGAATCATATTCGAAAATAATTTTCGGACAGAACTCCACATAACAACGGTAAAACAAATATTAGCTGCGATTAATATCGCCCAAAGTTGCGATCCTCTTACTGTTGTAAATTAGAGAGGCCGCTGATTTATTAATTTGAAACACCGTCCCTATTCAGAGAAACTACTTTTTTCTTTAGTTTTAAATTTTCTCTCAAGTTCATATAAATCCTTGCTCTAAAGTAGAAATAAAAATATTCGTTCTTATTCACGCATGTTTGTTTGTCCTTCTTAACAAATTTATTTATGCTTACTTATATTCATTAAAGGAAATTGTATTCAGTAAATAATTACGTAATAGAGCTTCGGAAATTAATAAACTGTTTTATTATCAATGCGGAAAAATACGTTAATATTTAGTCCTAGGAGCAATATAAACGTTTTTGGTCAAAACCCGTTTTAATACGATGACGTCTTAGATTAACAAAAATACTTTGTTGAATAAGAATGACGTAAGGAAGCGTGTGTAAATTTGCACAGTTTTCTAATATTTACCGCCTCGGACACAGAAAGGACTATGACAAAGGGTGTAGGTACTTATATAACTTGTTGGGTTTTTGTAATAATAAAATTATACGATGAAAGAAATTGGTATTTGTTTGGCTGATAATTAAAATTAAATATTTTGTATATTTTAAAAAGCAGGAAACAAAACATTTCAATAGGGAATCAATAGGGATGTATACATATTTTAATATAAATCTTGCATTTTAATCTTAGATATGTATAGACATACACTACATTTTTAACTCAAATCTGCATTCATTGCAAAGATTGTAAAAAGTTACGCGATTTATTTGAATGGCATGTTGGATTTATCGAAGTTGTAATAACAATAAATATTATGCAGTCTTTTTAAAAATACTTGTATTGTTTCAAGAATTCACGGCACACGCCGCCGGCCGGCAGCTTTGAATTAGCATTGGGACTGCATTTACTACGGTCACTCGGTTTATGGTCAAATCGCAAACCATTACCTATTATATTACCGCAAATCGCAAACAAATATCAAACAGTAATATCTTTAGTAATAGTCATTACCACAGACATTGTTTCATATTTTAAAGGATGTTTTCACCTGCAAGTTGTATGACCTTTGACCTTAAATTGTTCTCTTTTCTATTGGGTCTAGTAGAGATAGAGTGGTTAAAAAACTTGATTAACATAATAACATCAAATATTAAAATATCTCATAACTAATATACACTCCTGTTTTACGAAAAGAAGCTTTGATAACCTACACCTACACCAAACTGGTAAAAAGCACTTTTTATTTTAAAGTTATGTTAAAACAAAATATGTATGTTCATTATTCATAAAAGAAAAAATAACTGTCCATTGTTTCCTATGTCTATGCTTTGCCGTGAGGTTGAGTGGGACTGGCAGTTTTGAGTTGAAAAACCTCGATTCGTGAAGGAATTTGTAAGCATTTTTGTATCTGTTCGTCCGTCGACCTGCAGGGAATGCGCTCAGACCCTAATACTCTATTGTTTTGGACAATTCGTCGTAAATTGAACAAGTTTTAGCTTCTGACTCAACATTCTTCTCGTGAATACAAACCTCGCGTGTTTTGTTAGTTTGATACAAATAAAATAATGTTGTTTTGATAAGTCTAATCAGTTACTTACTTGTGGCGTTTTTAAATTTTTCGTTTAATTACTGACTGAATGATTGAACCTAACCTAACTCACCAATATCTATAAATTACGTGTGAGTAATTCAAACATTCAAGTCACGTTCATCGATGAAAAAATATGTGCGACATGAATAAGTAGAATTTGACAACTAAATTATAAATCTATCACATTGAAATTAACCCTTTAAAATTTTGATTAAAAAACTGATAATTTAGCTCAGTCTGGTGATGCAGTTAGAATCCTAAAACTTGCTGACCGCTGTTTCGTCGGTAGATATAATTATTATTGCTCTCCGTCCGGAAAGGTCGTCTCTTGCAATGACACGGATTTGTATACAGTTTGGGTGAATCGCATCGGTTCCGTTTGTTGCCGTATTAATTTGTTTGCAATAGATGTGTTTCAAAACCGTTTAGTCTGGTCAATAGGTTACTTTAGATGAGTTAAAAAACAATATAATCGGAAAACGGGAGTCATCCGACAACTTTTTTTACTAAGCAATTGACATACGATAAACAATGATAAAAGTATTATTATCGAGTGTTTTCAAACAATTATTGAAACAATTAAACTGTTATATAGTTACATCACTGACGAGTGTACATACAAGGTGGCTGGATGTCGGTAGAGATGTGACACGCGATTCATTTAGCAATGCAGGAACTGTGTAATTAGCGGGTTTTATTAAAGATAACGATTGTGTGCGATTTTTATCTCACCGCTATGCAATAAATAGACTTTGTCTCAGCTTGTTAGAAAACAAGATTCTAACCGGTATTTATAGCAAGAAAAAAATATTAGGTATTTCGATTGCTGGTCAATTATCTGTACAAGTAATATAATATATGTCTGCCACCATTAATGTAAGAAGTAGTCATACGGGATCATACAGATGTTACTTAAATAGATAAAATTTTATATTTTTATTGTTTTTAATATTGGTGATGAATGGTCTTTAATGAGAGCACTCATCATTATCTGCTCTTAATTAGGATGTAACGTAGATACCTACTATGGGATTAAAAACAAGATCTATTCGTTCAAAAATCAATCATGACTAATATAGGATTCGAGACTTTCGAGCACCGGTTTCTTGACTTAATTAGCGACATATTATAGTAATAAATACGAGAACATTCCTATTAAGCAAAACACCCTGTCATTCCCTTGAATAAACATTATCCTTGGTATTAAGTGAAAACATTTAATAAGATTGTGTAATATTTTTAGGGGGTGAGTAGTGCTAGGGGTGAATTGACTCACCGACCTTCACCTGCTTGTATTGGGGTCAGTCAGGCCGTGTTCACTCGGCTCACAAATTACTTCAGAGAAACTATACGCGACTTCCGATAAATTTCTTCCAGTTTTACGAATAGTAAATCAGATATCATGTATTTTGATTCGTGGATATCCGTCGATATTCTAGAGCAATAAAGGTTCTTGAAATTATGCTTAATATTCATAATTCATTCTTGTTAATGATTGTTAAAACTTTCTTATATAACTATCAATTAGGCACTCGATCTACATCTGGACAGTGTGAGCGCAGTCCCGTGCTGCATTCAACTATTGACCTAAAAGAATTAAATGGTTTTATAGTACGCTAAGATGATCTGCCTCGTTCTACTTATATCCGTCTACTGCATCTTATAGCCTTCCTTACGGTATTTACACAAGATGTTTCATAAGTTGTAAAGAGTTTACAACTTATGAAACCACAATACATAATCCTTTCTTAATTTTCCAGTCACTAAATTGAACTTCACTAGATTCCGGCTTAAGGGATGAACACTAGGGTAAGCACCCCCACTCTGCCCCACCGTGATTATGCCCATAGATCCACTGATAAATGTCTGTAGAAATATTTGTTGAAATAATAACACACAAAAGGTCTTTGATCATCAAGTAATGTTCAAGCTTCAGTATCAATATCAAGTAATGAACTTGTTCAAGCTTCAGTGAAGAAAACAAATTACAAATTTGAATAACCTGAAGTAACAGTGGGAATATCTATTACTGGACCGGTAGAAGAGTCCTCGGTGCAGCTCGTGCACGTGAAAATGTAGTTTGGGACACCGTCAGACCAGGTGGAACGATTCGTTAAAAAAAGTTGCCGGTAATAGTTGAATGTGAAGAACGGAATATTGAATGTAGTTTTGGGCCTTGAGCTCTCTCAACGACTAAACAATCCAGCAATAGAGATAAAACGAGTGTGAAACAACACATAGATACTCGTGACCGTGGCCGTGGCCGTGGTTGTCATACTGCCGCCCTCGATCCTCGGTCGTATTCTAGCCAGCCTTTGTGCATTTCATATGTTGCAATGTCTGTTACTATGTTGTTTTATTTTGGTGTGCAATAAAGAGTTTTATATATCTAGCCAGCCTAACTACAGAAACTGATTTTGAGTACGATTTAGTTACAGCGAATTAATAAATATATATATTGATATTTATTAGACTGGCCTACGCCCCGCAGTGAAACCCAAGTATTCTTTTTATCTCGCAGGAACCCCTTCTTTTTCTCCAAGAAAAAAAATGTAGCATTGCCCTTTTCGTGATCCCCAAGAAGGTCGGTGCATAATTTCAGCACGCTTCATCTATGAGTTGATGCGTGAAAGCGTTTCAAACAAACGAACAAACAGACATTCTTTCATTTTAATAAGGATAAGGTATGGCACGTAGGGCGCTAGGTGCCACACCCATTGTCTCTATTGGCCCTTGATCAAAAAAGTTTGATGACCACTGGTCTATAGGAGCCGGTCCAAAAGTATTATTGCGCATTTAGTGCTTTATCACAAAACATAAATAAAAGTGTCATATGAGTTACAGGGGCGCATTGCTGAGTAAAGACATGCGGGCGGCGACTCACAACACAAGTGTCCTTGATCCAGCCCTCCAGCAGGTGACCTCACTGCCACCATCGCTGCACTGCTCAACCACCCCGGCTTTAGTCACCGCAGACAATGGCTTCGTCACCGCGACATCGGAAAGGTCCCGCGAAGGTCAACTGTCATGTGCCACCCATGCCGCAATGAGTTACCGCAAACCCTTTGTTTACAGACACCGATAGTTTGTAATCATTTATTGGAAAGCAAAGGCGTATTACCCTTATAGGATGGTGGAAAATTGTATCATAATTTTCACAGAATCGATCTGCCACTTATGCAATTATTAAATTATGCTTAATGTGACAAATATATAAATGAGGCAACAAAGTCTATTGTAGCGCATCTTTACGGAGGCTTTAATACTCGTATTTATGATTAATGTCAGGTTCCTATAACTCATTACCTTGTCGTAGGTATGAGATGCTCATCATTTCCGTACATATAATTTTTGTAAAAACGTCGGGTTCCGCCGCGGTTCCGCAGTTGGCTGAACTCCAATGCTAGAGATAATGTATAATCTATTCGCATATCGCATAACTTATATGATCATTCTTTTTCTACTTGTAATGTGTTGTATCCTCCACTTAAGGTTGCACAAGGATCTACATTACTTGATAACTTTTGCGTATTTTTCTTCCAATAAGCCCGTAGGACTTCTGTCATCCCCTCACGAGGATGGAGATTACTGTTCGGGACTGAGTCCCCTTCAGTAGCATTTTTTTTCCGCTACAGACTGCACTTTGCGGTTCCTAAAGACAGACCAGTCCATTGTCATATTACCGTAAACAAAGGTAACAGTGGCATAACTTGTCGCTATTATCGAAGTGTTAATATATATATTACAGGTATATACTTAATAAAACAGTACAAGGGTTGACTTTTGTTTGAGCATCACGTAAAAACTACTGAACAGATTTTGATCCAGTTTTCACTAATGCATAACTATCTAGGATTTTTGCTGTCGTACATATAGCTTATCAGAAAGGGGAGTATGTGTCATATCGCTGCGACATTAGGAAGCTGAGCAATACAGAAAAAAAATGTAAATAATAAGTACAACTATTACAATAGTAGTTATTATTGTAACAGGTGTAAAACTGAACTTTTCGAGCTTGGTAGATTACCGTGTAATATCTGCTAATATAGTTCTCTGCAATTTATAAAATGAATCAAATATTTCGTTAAAGTGTAGTTTTAGGAAAGCATTTTAGTTAATTACAGTGTGAATAAAATTTATAATATAACATGTTTAAAAACATTTATGTTATTGTATAAATATACAAGCAAAAAACCTTTTAGCCCTAGTGATGAGAGCTCTCGATATGAACAGGAATGATGTTTGTATGTTCCATAAGATACTAGGAGAACCGAATTCATGAGCAGCATTTAGTTTGTACAGATTCGTGAGCTCTCACTAGGGCTGATATATTGGTTGTAGACCTACATTAATGTTGTAGAATGTAAGTTTAGGGTACGATGGAACTGACATGTGCCAAGGCATAAGAGTTCCTTAAAAAGAAGAAAAAGAACCTTTTAGTTTTATTTCTAGTAAGAAATTGAACTCTGAGAAGAGTTAAGTATTAGTTTTAATAAGTATTTTGTGTAGATATTATTTATGCGTCAATTACATGTACATTATCTATTAAGTGTTTCAAAGGTAAATGGTTTTTATTAAGTGGAAGTACATTAAGAACGTAGTTTCTTAGGAAAACTTTGCTCTCTACGTTAAGGAAAAATATTCAAGTTGAGTTCTTTATGTACGTGATAAAGTTTGTTGTTTATAAAATGTATGTCTTCATTCACTTTGTCATTAGTAAAAATATGTTATCAGATTATCACATTGTGGAAAGGAGTAGGTTATATAGCTTACTCAGTTTCATGTCTCGTTGACTTTGAATAGCTTATATTATAAAACTCGCTATATTTTCACATCTATTGATAAAAAAATAAAATGAATTAGTCCACAGGATGGTGACAATTCTATTTAAAAACTGCGGACACTCGATAACGATCAATGACAGTTGACAACCAATTAGTATCCCACAAGTAGTATCCCTGTCTGCTGATGTCCCGGATTCGATTTACTCTCGGACACTTATTTGTTTAAAGACAAATAAATGTTTGTTCTGGTCTGGATCATTTGTGGTCATCTCTGGATCCACGATACATTAAATCCTGTTGTAGGCCATAAAAAAAGAGGTCATCTAATACCCATGGGCTGTTCAATGCGCTAATAATAAGTACATACTACAAGCCTATAGTTCAGATATCATCAGCGTATTACTATATTATTCATTATAGAATTCGAATATGATGTGGACAGGAACATAGACTAGGATGTTATTTAGCTCCAGTTGTAAAAGCTGGGTCAGGTATACTACCCTCCTGAGAAAAAAGGCACAAGTGCATTTTAATGACATTGGAGAAAAACCGTAAAACAAATTTTCATTAATTTAAAATCAAGCTAGAAACTTGGAGTTTTGGATAAATCAATAACCGTTGTTTATTCTCTTAGTTTAGTTTTAATGTCCTAATATAATGATACTTATGTTTTCGTTAAAAATATTTCTAATGCCTTTTCCTCGTAGGAGGACAGTATCTATAGACGGGCTATATCATCCGAGGCGTAAATCCCGTGGGTTTGTTCTAATTTCACGAAAAATAGAATTGCGCAATTCCGATAATTTTTGTCTGTACTAAAATACGATTATTTATAAATCACAAAATTTTTAAAATATATCTAAACATTGGGAAACAACGGAATGTTATTGACCTTTTTGTTGCTTGACAATTAATTAATTTCTTGAAATTCGAAAATATTTCTATTAACTAAGCTTCGTTTTTTTCCAATATTTGGAAATATCAATGAAAGCAGAGCCCTTGGCGTAAGCAGATTGTTGACCTACAGGAGAGATGACGGTGACAACAAAGGTGCGTTATTGTAATAGAGATTGATCACAAATGAAATGAATTAATTGGGGGTTGTAGTTGTGTTAGCCGTAGGTCAGGCGATGTGTTTATATGTGTGTCATTTATGTGTCAATTCATTTACTCATAATGTGCATAATGTCATAATGTGCTCATTGGAAATTTATTATTTATTTATAAAATAAATAATATTATTTATTTAATAAATTATTTTGTAATGGTATTGTTATTCATATTATATATAACATTATTATTATATATAACATATTTAGGTAGACATCTAAGTGTTTGAAGTGAACACGTGGAAGCATATTTGTTACTTAAGAGTAAAATATTAGTAGAAAATGGTGTTATGAAGATGATTTTATTTCCATAATCGTATTGTATGATATGATTAACTAATTTAAATAAATTTTTACATTGGTGTGAAACATCGATTTGAAAACACATACTGGATATGTTATACAAGCACTCTCGGGCAGGCGCGTTAGTCTAATAGTGTTTTATGTTCAGTAGCTCTCGAATTCTTTAATTCGTATGTGTCTTGAAAAAGAAACATTCTTATTACGTAATACTTAAGTTTCAAATTTGACTTTTTAATGAACCACTCTTCATCTGCTTCAATCCCCCCTCCCCCCGAAGTTGCCAACCAGGTATCGTTCTTTGATAAGAACGTATGATGTGTCATCTAATCTAATCCCATATCGATAGTGTGAAAATTTTGCCAAAATCTTAATTTTGCGTTCAGGCCCATTCCATTCAGTTGTAGTAAATTATATGCTAGCATGGCAGTATGTAGCCAGTACCTAAATCCATTATGACAGTAAAATAAAAATATATATAAAACTTTGTTTCAGGAAACAATAAAAGTTGATAATTCCCATTGTTACAATACCACACATCTGTGTACTTCGAGGACATAACCGAGATAGAAATATCTCAAGATGGGCAAATCATCTTTTATATACGAGTACATGTTGCATGTACTAATGCAATTAGTGTCGAGATATTAAAAAGGAGTTTTTTTTAGACGAAGGCAGACGAGCTTACGGTCCATCTGATGATAAGTGGATACTGTCGCCCATAGACAACCGCGATACATGCCAACATTAGTCCAAAATGACAAAAGTTGGCATGCCCCCAGGGCCCGATTTGGGCCCCGTGCGCTGCCTACCAAAAGGATTTATATTATAAAGGAGTTTTATAATAGAAAGGATAACATAACTGTACATGTATATATTTTTATTACTCTCTGTTAAATAATAAAAACAATGCACAAAACTAGAGGAGGAAGACATGATGGAAGTCACTTAGACAAACTAATATTTTCAACTAATTTATTATAAGTATGCACGCTAACCAATTAATTAATGTAAGCCGCTATGTGATTTAAACAATTAATATACAAAGATATAATACATAAACATCTACTTCAAGTATCTAATCACAAAAATTCACAGAATAATGAATTACTTAAAGTTTTACGTTTCTCCGAAAGCACACGGAGCTTTTCTGTAAAATAAAGTTTAGTTGTGGTTAAAGGCGGGCGGAGGCTTCTGCGCGGCTGGCGGGCGGCAGTGGGGCGAAGCCCGACCAGAGCGGAGTATTATAAGCCCGTGCCAGAGGCGCGGCGCACACTCACCCGAACGCGCGGACTGCGATAGGTCGTGCCGCACGGGGGCGCAACGATCGCAGTCGACATATTCCCGCCACGCGAAAACATAACACATTTTCTTTGAAATTTCGTGTAAATGCAAAGAAAAAAGTGACACGCGGGACCTTTGGTGACTTTGAGTGCCTTGTGATTGATGATTTTTGACTCTATTTTTTATTGACTATTACTCTATTTGATAACAGAAATAGAGCTACGTGATCGCTCTAGTGAAACGAAGAAGAGACATCAACGTTTCAAGTAGTAAGGATTGCGTGAACTGCGTGTGGTGCTATAAATGCAGGCAAGTTGAAAAAGTTCCTTACATATCATATCTTTAACAGCAACAATAAATAGATATATCAACATAAATGTTACAATACTTAGCAAAGTCTGAGAAGATTTATAAAATTAGTAGTTCGCAGTGATTAATCATTCTTAGCCTTTGAAAACTCTTAAGGACGAGAATAACTACCAATAAAGTATATGGATGTTTCGTTGCTAATAAAAAATAAAGCCCTATATTCAAAACAAACCGGTACTAAGTTTTCCTGTCTATTGTAAGAGGAAAATTACATACAATTTACGGAGACACATTCATTGCAGTGCTGAATAAAAAATCAACACCTACATACAACTTCATCAAATGTAATTTGAGATAAATAAGTACTCTTAGTGAGGCTAGACGTGACAAGTTTTTTACTACAGTACTCAAGGACCAGGAACAGGTTACGATAATCACCGTTTAATCCGTAGTTACATTTATAAAACAAAGCGTCTAATTGCGGTAAAATTGTAAAAAAATAAGGGTGTCATAATAGCAATGTATAATTCTGTAGGGCGAAAGTGCACGCTGTAGAGCAGAGTGCACGCTGCATTCCCACAGCCTCTGGCCGCACTCGACTGTCCACGGTACCCCTCTCTTACAGAAATCTACCTTGAAATGTACTGCATTTCCTACTTTGTCGTATTTTCCCAATGCACGTACCGTGTTTCGGTATTGAGTGAGATATGCCGGAGCCCATTCCCATCCCATCCTATCTTATCCTTCCCCATTTTCCCAACTCTTTCTCCCAATCCATTCCTTAATCGGCAAAGGTGGCAGTGAATCCGGGGGCGTGCCAACGTTTGTCATTCTGAACTGATGTTGGCATGTATCGCGGATGTCTATGGACGACAGTATCCACTTACCATCAGGTGGACTGTATGCACGTCTGCCGCTTTTTTTTATAAAAAAAATAGCAGGATTATTAAAAAAAACTTCAAAGTTCAGACGTTTCTCTATTACAAACATACTTTCCTTTTATTTTTATAATCAGCTTTTGGTCGGGTTTTGGCCGCTTGTTTCAACGTGTAGGTACTAACCCATTTGTGAATACCTTAAATGAAAGCTTTTATTTCATAAATATTTTAATGGTAAGGCAATTAATGTCAAAGCCGTTAGTGAACCATGATATATACCACTTTTCTATTATTGTCCTTTATGTATTAAAATATTTTTTATATATTTCTAGAAAAAAAAAACCCTATCGTTTTAGCAAGCACAATTGCTTTGTGGGTTATGGTAGATCATAATAAATACATTATCTGTAATTTTGTGGGTTGGGACGACATCAATACATTTTTTCCATTGTCCTTTGCTGTGTCTTCATAGGTACTGCATCGACTTTGATAAAAAGTATACTAAACCTTCCGAAAATGTATTCTATTAAGTTAAACCTTAAAACCGCAGACTAAGAGACACGTACGTCGTACAATCCTTTAGTTTCAAATCGATAAAGTATTATATTATAAACAATGCACTGCAACTCTTGTTACCATTACAAGTACGCCGCAGAAAGTAGAGTCACTCCTATCTATATTATGGTAGAGAGCAATCTGATAACAACCGATCTCATTTGATAACGTACATTTGTAAAAAATAAATTAAACACATTATTTTTGTACATAATACAAAGAAACAAATATATTGTTTGTACTTAAACTATCAAAATCTTAATCTAAAATTATTGAAACGAGCTGTTGAAAACTGTGTGTCCCTTATGTGTGCTATATAGGTACAGACGACAAAATAAATAAGTTTGCAGGCAACTGGCCTTACTCACTACGTACTGTTGTACATAGATAAATAAATAGTTACGACACACATACATAGATACGACGTTAACTGATTCACTGAATGTTTAGTGAAATATTACTGACGGTTCTTATGGGGTTCGAATAAAGTCTAATGCATGTAAACTTATTTATTTATTATTATTATTATTAGGTATTTATTTTCTAAGTACTTTACTATAAAGCGGGCGAAGCAACGACCAGTCGCTAGTCTAAAAAGATGTTCCCAAAAGGTCATAAGTATTATTGTAAACAAATTTAGTCATCAAAGTTACGCACTTTGGTTAAGTTCAGATGATTCATATTCATTCATCCAATGTGTATTTTAACAAACTAATACTAATGTTTATCTTATTTCTTACATTATTCATTACGAAACTTAAATGATAGTATATTATGACAGTAGAAATTAATTGTAGAGTAATAATATCTTACAAAAAACACAAAAATCGAAAAAATAAATACGTCAGGCGCTCGATATAATGAATAATTTGTTATTGATAAAACTTAAAAATCAATAGATATATTATTAAAAATCGGTTTTGCACTTTCAAACATTCTTTGTTGCTTACTTATAATGTGTTACATAATATGTATGTTTATGTCTTATATTTAGATCGGGGGGTTCGACTTCGATGTTAACCTCTAGGAAGACAACTGCATTAAAGGTCCGATAAACACGGCTGTGTGTAACTAAGAGTGCAGAACGTCTATATGACCCTTACACTCGACGATATTCAACGTTAAAAATAAAAATCTTGTTCTGCGACATTCAGAAATTAGGGAATAAATCCGTTCACTAAATAAATATAAATTAATCACGTTGACATTCTGTAATACCAATAATCGTTTTCACTGATTTTTATTATTTTTACCACGAAATTGTTAATGTTTTCGTGCGTTAATGTCCGCTGCCATGTTTTCGTAATTATTTATTTAGAGATCTATGTTATGTTGTGTATGACTCATAATAAAAAGACTAGAAATATTATAGTTATAGATACCATTATTTGTTGACATTACTACTAAGTGCTACTAAGTGGCAAATGACAAAATGTTCTAGTAGAGAGAAAAAAACAATCAATACTTTTTTACCCCTCGCGTTAGTTGTTAAATGAACGAAGTAACCCAGTGCAATATAAAGGCGTTAATCATGGCGTTTGTTTATTCATACCATATTATGATGCCTATACGGATATGTAAAGTAAGTAAATATTTAGCATAGATATGGCATAGTCGGTTATAAACTGTAGATAATACTTTTTGTGTATCGGGCAGTGGCACCTCCTAGATCCTGGGTTGTTCGCAAATAGTCTTATTAGAAGTGAAGTGACACAAGAACAATGACGGTCATCATAATATCATTGTTGACGTCTGAAAGGTCAGATGAGTCACGCAACTGGTAACACATGATATAAACAAGCTAACATTAGGTACTTTTATCTTGAAGTTCCTACGAACATCATCGAGGTAAATTCACGCCGCGCCGTATCTATTTTATTTATTAAATTACCTAATCGTTATTTCAATAAACTTTTTAATATGAAAAGGGTGACTTTCATTCGATTCATTGAACTTAAATCAGAATAATTTAAATATTTAATTTGTAAAATATTTTATTAATCTTTATTTACTCAAAATGATTTGCAAACAATCCCCAAATAAATAAAGTCAATATTTATTCCTACGTTTGTAAATAAACTGAACAAATGCATTTGCCAATCTTATTCAGGTAAAATAAATAACCAAAGTTAATATTTTAAGTAAATAATAAAGTTTATAATAAAAGTTCTCAATCACTTTTTTTTAAATAGTTTTGTTTGTAATTTCTTATTAATATTATTCACTAGAAATAAATTCTTCTTTGACAAAAATCGTTTGACTCATCCAACTCTGACCTCACCCACAGTAGTATTTAAGTGGCTATGCGTAGTTTAATGAATTTGCATATGGACTGATTGTTGTTATTAGTATTGCCCGCAAGGGGTCCGGAAGCAGGAAGACCTCCTCAAGGCCACGATGATGCGAATCTGTGCGCGTCACCCCCAAGAGAGACGATACCACTAGCTACCGAACGCCACGCGACGCATACTGATATGCATCTCGATGTATAAGATGTATAAAATTAGTGGTGTGTACCACTAATTTTACAAACGTACCATTACAATGTTGATAAAAACAAAGATGCTGTCAGCAAGCACCAAAGAAACCTAACTTTAATTAAGGTCCACGTAATAGCCGATAATAAATTGAAATTACAAAATTACTTACGTCACTGTAAGAGGAAATTGCCGAAAGTCTGTAATAATTAATTTTCAAAACACAATAGTTAGTAATGTAGTAACTAAACTTATAAAGGTAAGTAATCAAATAGTTATGTAACCTCTTTATCGCTACCAGTAACCACATGTATTATTATTTAAAAATATATAATAGTTTTATTACAATGAATAATTCGTTTAACGTATGTTTGAAATGTGTGTGAGGACGTGAAAACGTAAGTATCGCTTTATTTTAAATGAAGTTGATCTGAAAAAATACCCTAACTTATTAGATATGGTAATTATTTAATTAATATGATGACAATTTTTTTTTTAACCAAACTATCATCTGTTATGTTATATTATATAAAATATGTTATTTTTATATTAATGATTCGTGGGACAGATACATTACATTTTCGAAAACTCCACTCCATCTAAAAAACAAAAGTTATTACGACGTGACTTCCTTTAGTCCAACAATAATTAAGACGTTCTTAGTGTTACAGTCTCAAATTCTACTAAAAGTTTTCTGGTCGCAGTCATTTAGAACTGATTAAAATTTAATCAATTTCGCAAAGTATAATTACGAGTAGATTTTCGGTACCAAATTTGACATTGCAATCTGTGTTTAAATCGGGCAAGAGTCGTATGGAAAAAATGTTTAGGTAAATGAAGTTAGGTAAGAGATCTGAGTCCAATGTCGCGGGTTTCACCTCTGCGCTCCGACACGCTTCGGCGAGCGGAACAACGCTGGCGACACCTCTGTTTGATTTGCACTTTCAGTTTCCCACAATAAGCCTGATAATACTTGTCCCGAGTATAACTATAACCTATAACCCGCCTATAGAGATAGAATATTCTCTATATGACGCTATAAGTTCCCCTTTTTATTTTCTTCTAAATCATTTGCAGTATATCTACCTCTATCTTCCGTCTATTAATTATTCGTGTAAATCATATTAAAATTGGAAGAAAAAAACAGCAAAAATAATGAAATAATAATGAATTTATGATTAGAAATATATTGCTATTGAATTGATTTTCTTTATTGTTAAATAAATTACTTAATTAAAGAAAAAATCTACGTTTTAAAAGAAAATGCGAATGTGCCATTAATTAATCTACATAATAAGTAAGTTGTATTCTACTATCGGCTACATAATCCATCATTGAAACATCGAAAATACAATTTTTCCACATATTAACGTTACGATTTAGCTATCGTAACAATGGACATAGTATCTATCTTATCCCTTGTACAATGCATAATGTAGATAAGATACGCGTGACGAACAATTTGTGAAAGAATTTTAGTAGCGTTACAGCGGTGAGCTGAAAAACCACCAAGCAAAGTTAAACAACTTAAATTATATTATAAATTGCGAAAATTTTCATAATGACAGGATAACTGAGAATGAAAGAAATGTGCTTATGAAAGACATCAGTGTTTTATATAAAATAGTGTTTGTGATAACAATTGAAAAGTGTTAGATTGCGAATTTAGTTTCAATAGGTAACACATAAAATAAGTGAACAAAACTATTTATCATTTTGATAATACTGTTTAGCGACAAGCCTACAATAGCTCGTTTGGAACTAAGTAGGTCATGGTGTTGTCACAGCTTTGATCATATTGGCGATCGTTATCTTTCACATAGAAAATACTGTATTTAAGGTAACAATTTAAGTTTCTATTTAGCTATTTTTTGACTTTTATATTTTCATAAAACAGACGAACAAACAGACTACATAGCAGTAAATGGGACTGTTGCCCATGAACATAGGCGATATACGGCAACATCAGTTCAGAATGACAAATGTTGGCACGCCCTAGGATCCACCGTCTACCTTTGGGGATTTTAGGAGTGATTTTATAAAAACAGTTGGGAAGAATGCAGGATACGAGAATAGAGAATTGAAGATGGGGAGTATCACGGGACGTGAATATTCCATTATTCCATTATTCCACGGGAAATTAACTCTAGCATATCTCATGTACTACTAGCAAAATATATTTTATCCCTGTATTTGTATCTTTAAAAGTCTTAAAAAAACGGCTACGTAGGTACTCCTTAACTATAGGTTGATAAATTTTACAGGAGATGAAACAACGTTTAAAACTCTGTTACAAAGATAAACTTTAAATGTTGTTTAAGAAATGCTTACCATATGTGTACTAAATTTTTAAGCAGTAACGTAATTACCGACGCCTAGGAATAAATTAAAAAAACAGAGATAGGAATATAGGAAAAGAAAGTTCAGAAATTTGTAAGTTAGGATGTCTTAGTACGTAATCGTCGATATGTAAACGTCTGAACCTGTATTTGTATCTTTAAAAATCTAATATATGTAGATATCTGAACATCAGTCAGTTGAGGCAAAAATGATCAAACGCAAAAGCATTTGGGTATCCTTGACCTAACTTTTTACTCAGTATCCATAAGATTCGCTCAGGTAGAATGAGTCATTGACAGGAGATATGACGTGTTAACAAATCAATGACCTATGCCATCCTAATTACTTAATATAACATGCTGGTTATATTATGGCCGACTATAGACTAGGACCACCCCATCGCTTCCCGTGGCTGTCTCATAACTAAGCGGCTACCACAAACGTTGAAGAACTACACCACCTGTCGCGAGAGGAGACTCGCCAACCAGCAATGAAAACTAAAAGGGCTGGTTGCATTGCATTGCATATCATTATATTAACAACAGTCATTTTGTTTGTTCCAGATACCTCAAAAGCTGCCATCTCGAACATATCAACGGAAACAATTTATACATATTTAACTTAGAATTATCTGTAGCCAATTTGGTTAAGAGATAAATTGTTAATTAACTACAGAAGTAATGACATTCCGTCCATAACAAGATTTATAAGAAAGTATACTTATTTTGGTAGAATAATACATAAGAATACACAATGAATTTACATAGGTATACAAGGGTGGGCATTTCATCAGGAAGCATGGCGTTCGTTAGTTTAAGAAGTAGTTTAAGAATATCGATGACGGTGTTAGTCACATTAGCTTTCCTGAACAGAAGTATCGCGGCACCAGCATTTGGCGAAACAAATAAAGCGATGGTAAGTACCTTATCTTTAAATAATCTGTATGGAATTTGATAAGTACAGGTAAAAACCGGACTTCCTGATAGATATCGCTCATTAATTGAAATCGGATATGACTTGTTCAGGCAATAAGATTGTCACGCTGACTCAACTTCTCGGAACTGCGCCCACCGGACGCCGAAACGAGAATTGAATCTGTGAACTCTGTCGTAGTAAACGCAAGCTCTAGTAGGTATAACACCGTTCATTCATATTACATGTTATATCTAACCAAGATGAGAAGCCCGTTTTTCGCAAATATTTGGTTGCGGTTTCTTGTCTCTCCATATCGTTTATGTAATACTATACATATGACTCACTCCTACTATATTGAACATATATGTACCTATTACACCTAGAAGGATATTGGTCATTAGTACTTTTTCAATGGGTGCTGCGTCATTTGTGTTGTATTTGTAAACCATATGCTATGAATCAATGGCAGTAAATCAATCCAGCAAGGTTTTCTTTATGTTTAAAATGCATAATTTTTGCCAGATGGTACTTTCTTTGTGTAAAAGTTTAATCATTAGGTTGGTATTATTTAACATATCAAGTCAATAACGCTAATTTATCTTTTGTTTGGTTTCACTTTTTTAATTTAATCGTATTATTGTCCAAGTTTGATGTAAGTACTATCGTTTTATCGTAGACCGTTCCATAAATATATTCCTATTTTGTGCGTCTTGTGACTGTCACCATTGTCTCCGTGAGTCAGTCTGTGATGGGGTTCAAAAGGAAACTGCAATATAATGTTGCCGTTTCTCGGAAACCGATGTAACATGTGAGTCATAAGAAGCAGTTGAGCTCGGTAACCGTCAAGTTCTAGGTCATAGAGCACCGACCACCGCCCGTCTCTTGGCATAGATATACTAGTAGGTATAAGCAGTACTTGTGTGAACATAATAGCTATTAATAAATAAAAATATCGGAACAAAGTTCAGCTGTAAATTTTAGTAGTAACTAAGTAGCATCAAAGATTTAAGATCAAAGAGTAAGTAGCTGTTTATTTCGAACAATCAGGGTCCATATAATAACGTGGACAATATGATTATATCTTAACCTAAAAATGTATAGGTAGATACATATATTAACTTTACTTTAGGGGACTTTAATTTTAGTCAGTTTTGCTGTTTAATTTTAGTCAGTTTTGCTGTTTAATTTTAGTCAGTTTTGCTGTTTAATTTTAGTCAGTTTTGTTGTTTAATTTTAATCAGTTTTGCTGTTCTAAAATACCAAACAATGGAAGTTGCCGTTGATTTGCTACTAGAAAAAGCTAGTTTCTTACAAAAATCATGAGTCACAGTCGCTCAAACATGCTTTAAGCTGTATAATACAAAGGTTTACTCGAATTGAAAGATGTCGTTAGCCTTCCATATTGAAATTTGGCCCGTTAAACTGCGAATAAATACTTATGCCAACCTTGTACGCGATGTTCTAAATAGGTAATTGATTAGTTCTTTTAATGAGAATCAAACTGAAAAATTTGCAATAAATAGCCGAGGCGGTGTCAAGGTAAAATATGTAACGTTCCACTAATTCTTTTGGGGTTTCGGGCGAACATGGTAAATCAATAAAATAACAAGTCTGTGAAATTTCGCTAATTCATGCTCTAATTGTAACATTAAGGTTAGCTTATTGTTAGAAGAATATATTTTTACAGTGTACACTGATCAATTGGGAACCGCCAATTATTGTGGACCTTTGTGTATTACAGAGGCCATGTAAAGGTACATGCTATTAAACAAGATAAAATCAGAGATAAGTATAGCAACACCTCCAATCTTGAATATCTTGAACCGGTTCGAGACGTGTTATTTGGTTTAATTGTCGAAGAATAACTGCTGGTGGGAAACCCAAATTTAATGGAACATTAGTTACTTGTGTACAATTAGTTACACACGGGATACAGGATTCATGGCTGACTTACAGTTTACTTGGTTTTCAATAACAACTAAATGAAATGTCCATTCGTGTAGGAATATTTCCTGTACATTAATCGTAAATGTTACGGTGTCTAATAATGGTGTAAAATACCCATAGAAACAGAACATGTAAAAAAAATCAATTTAATTCAAAATAATATCAATTCAAAAGGTAAGTACAACTGTGACCGATAAGAAGTTCAGTATTGAAATGCAGAAATCGTTACTAGGATACGGTTCGGTGCAGACGAGTGTCGTGCGTAGCGCATTTGTTATTGTCACGAAATGAGATTTATTAATAGTGAATCATATTATCCTAATATTTATAGGTCATTGCACTAAGAAATCATGTGGTCAGAATCCATGAGCGCCGTAGCTACCACGTTGTTATGGGCACGGTATTTCCTGTCATTTAAAACAAATACTGTTACGATGGACGTACCCTTATAGAGAGGGTCATTCTCCTGACAAATACTTGGCCGGAGAACAATGGCCTAGCCAGAAAGTGCCAAGAACCTGTGATGTTCTTTGTTTTCTTCATTCCTACCCGTTTCGATTAATGCAACATAAAAATTCGACGCATGCCCCATCGAGCGGACATCTCTCGTAAAATTTCCTACGGCACTGTTTAGAAGAACAATGAACTTGTGAAATATAACCCTTTGCGAGTTTAAATCACTTTTTTAAACATATAAACATATTTGAGGATCACTCTCAAGTGTCGTACCTACTTACTGATATAAATAAAATATTTTTTCAACGTGGGCAGAGTAAACGTTGCATGTTTATTGTTGTTCTAAGAGGACCTCATGTACTGACAGTATTTAAAATGCAGTGGGCAAACATAACTGTCTGATAGGTGTCGACTGCCTCCTTATCGTGCGTTTCGGGAAGCGCGTATCGCACAATCACTCATGGTTGGCCCCAGAGATGAACGTGACGAAAAACAAAATATTTTTATGCTCATAGCTGAGGTGATTGAAGACTTTAACCCTAGTCACGACTCACGATCCTGCGAAATGAATGCTTTTTTGGACTTCGTAGAAGATCACTCGGAGATAAACAATTTTTATGTACAAAATGTTTGACGCGATAAATAACACAGATTTAAATTTTTCCGAGATTTGTGACAAAAACAAGGGGTAATTTTGTTCTTGAAACTGTCCTGCAAACCGGTAAATTAATGATGACTGTAGTCAGTGAGCGCGATAATCTTTTCCGTGATATAACTGATATATTAGAGCATGTCGCTTGAAGAGCCGATGACATGACATAGATATGGTTCGTATTCTTTGGATAATAGTTCGAGCAACAAAACAAATGCAAACCGGTCACCAGACAGTTTGAATGGACTTCATTGCTCAGTAACGGCTGTTTTCTTCATTTGCGATGCGTAAAGTTGATCTTCTTGTTGGTGGTATTTTTTTTGTAATTTTGTTGTCTTTGTATTGTACTATTAATATGGTGGATGATGATGCCTGTAGCGGTGTGGTGGTCGATGGCATGCGTGTCACGCACGCAGGAAGCGCGCGGCGACCTTCAGCACGCGTTCCACGGCCACCGGCCGCTGCTCATCGCTCATTTGCTCATTGTTTGAGTCTGTTGCTACCGCCATCTTGTCTTTATAGTTTGCTTGCTCAGCATTTTACACAGTTTAACAAATTGTTATTATTCGGGTCAACTCTAAAAATATGGTAGCAGATGGTTTGTCGTAAATTATTAATAAAGGCAATGTTACGTACTTAGTGTGCACGTGTCAGAGGAATAACTTGTTACTTAACTCTATGACACGCGTTCATCATACATAATTACACTTAACAAAGGACGGAATAGCTCGTCGAGTAGAAAAAAATCCTTTTCTACATTCTACTACGGAAAAGCTGCTCACACGCGATGACTCTATTTTAATCTTTGGTCAAATGGGAGTAATTGAAATTAATTACCTGTAGATACAATAATTATCTATTGTATGTGCCGTGGATGAATAGGCGCATTACATCGCTCAGCCGATTCTACTACGATCATGTGAATTCTACCTACGTCTAATATAGTCTACGCTGGGTCCTACCGAAAATTATGATCATAATTTTGAGCCAAGCGATACTTGGCGTAAAAGGGTTGCTTATACAAAAGAAGACTATAGAGGGCATATAGCTTGTTGGGTATCGGAATGTAATTAAACTTTGTTAAATATGTATGTAGCGGCTACCATGTCCAGCAGTGGGTACTGACAGAACTGTTTGTATTGCATTGCATTGCCTTGCAAATGACTATGTGAATTCCAAAGATTTTTAAACTATGCCCAGTTATAGGAAAATTACGCAGAAGTAACACTTTTCTTGCATATCAATCTAATGCATTTACATAAAAGGTTGGTAATAATGACCGAGCAGACTTAAAAACTCCCATCGTAGGAACTTTTGTGTCGTGATCATCTATCTGCACAATACCTGTAAGGTCGGATGTTGTATTTTTAATTGTTTACATTACTTGATATGGACATTCCTGAAATCGCTGACGTTCTTAAGTTAATAAATTAATGTATTAAAATATCCAGCATTCAATACCGGCCGCGGCGCCGCCATGGCAAAGCTTCTTCCTTGATGACTATATGTACTCATAAATAAAGAGCAAATAATATCTTACGTAACGAATGCCTTAGAAAATGCACTACTGTTATTTCAAAACAGTATACAATAACAGCAATGTTAACTTATTTACCTATGTTCGTCAGAAAAGGAGCAATTATTAGTAGTTGCAATCTTGTCAAAGTTAAAATTCATTTAATTTTAACTTATACACACTGCGAGTAAATATTTTTAGTTTAAAATTGACAGCCTGATTAAATCAATGGTTAAATGATTATTTTATATTACATGAAACAAAAGCATAAATACAGTATAAAAATTACATTATAAAAATCTCTAAACACATGCCTATTAATGTTTCAGCAAATTTGACATAATCGCCACTATTTTACGCTGTATACATCATTTTACGCTGTATACATCATTTTACGTTGTATACATCATTTTACGTTGTATACATCATTTTACGTTGTATACATCATTTTACGTTGTATACATCATTTTACGTTGTATACATCATTTTACGTTATATACACCATTTTACATTGTATACATCATTTTAATTGAGAAATAATTAAATGAGCACCAGGAAATACCGAATGGCAACAAATTTACAGGTGGGCTGTCACCAACTCCGTCGATTTTGTGACATGAATGAAAGATGTACAACGATTTGATTAAAATCATGACTAAAATCAAGGGGTTTCTTTTTTTAATCAATGATTCAAATCAAGATAAAGGAGGAGGCAAAATTCACTGGATTACAATAGAAAATGATACAAATATGAAATAAAAATAAAATAATTCTTTATTTTACGTCAATCAACATAATATGTATATCCAAATATGATCCAAATCTCGTCTTTCTTTCGTCCTGCAGACATTGTCACAGCCAAAACTTGTTTTTATTTGTAAACAATAAAAAAAGGGCAATAAAATACACACATTTTACTTGTGGCAGTGACAATTGACGGGACGCCACTCAGTGCTACCAGCCGCCCAGCATAATGAATCCCCTCTAAAGCAGAAATGTTGCTTATGTAAAAAAATCTTTAATTATTTAAATAAAAAATCATAATTTTTATCAACCCTGTTTTGTGATGACATTCTTAGTAACATAAAATGATTTATTTCAGTTATTCAAAAATAGTTTGTTTTATTGACCATGATTTGCTGCCCATTTGGTATTTTTTTTCTGTTCGTTTAAATACAAGTCATTTTAATTGTTCTTTTAAAACGTTTCTTTATAAACGTAACAACATTAGATTTTTTTGAAGAAAATGCAAAAAAGAAACCTTCCATTATTACTCTTATTTCCACACATGATAAAAAGAACGAATACATCGTGTACAAATTTTGCGAAATATGCGAACGAAAATAAGCCTTTTTATTATAAGATTTTAATATGTATATGATATCTAGAGCGTATCTACTAGAAATGTATATCACGTAATATGCGTCGAATTCCACAAATTACCTATTCACACGTGACTTACGATAGACAAGTGTAACATACCTTAGGTGTGAGTGTGGTCTTGGCTGCGCCACCAACTAGCTCGTGGACTATATAATTTTTGCGACACTTTTATGACACAGCTAAATAACTCGATGTAGATACTATTTATGTAAAATTAATTAACATATTGAACACTACGTATTAAAATCGCGTTCGGATTGTGCTTAAAAACATTGCAATATCGCAATGTTCTTAACTATTATTTATAACTTATCAAATAAATATGTATTTTGTTATTCAAATCAAATCCTTTATTTCACAAGAATATGGGTAACAAATGTGGTGTTCATTACAAATATCTCCCATCGTGTTCCCATCATATTTCAGGGTATTGTTCTCTCACAGGGTATATAATTATCTGATAGAGAATAAATAATTAACAATGAAATCTCTTCACAGGCATAATTAATTTTATTTATCACGCGAGGGAGCAATACCCAGAAATGACAAAAACAATGTAGGTATATTTGACAAATTATAAATAATATTTATTGATTTGTCAAATATAAAGACATTCCAATATTTGAAAATTGTAGTGATTTTAATCACACTCCAACTTTTGAATATATACCCTTGTTTATAACCCATGGAACATTCATTTGTATTTTTGATTGGTAAGCCTAAAAACGCTAATGATTTCCGTATTTCTTACGTTTCTGAAGAAGAAAAGATACAATTGATTTTGAAAGAACTCTCATCATGGTAATTCCACCCAGAAAGATGCAAATGTATAACACGTTTTGGTGGAAATGAAAAAAAATTGCAAACAGATAACGCTAATCTGCGGAGCCCGGAGCCCTTTCGTGGTAATGTATAAACAAGATACATTTTCATATTCCTTGGAATTTAAATTAAAATAGCAAAAGCAGATGCGACAAGCTGCAATGAAGGTTACGTGGGCGTTAAGAGTCAAGACGTAGTCGTCAGATCGTGTATGTAATAGGTCATTAGCATTGTAATGAACTTAAAGCACTTACGATTTATTACCTTATATTCATTCAATTAGACGCATAACGATGTCAATCAATAGAACTTGTTTACTGTTTTTTATTTTCTCAATGAATTATTTACCTGAAATTTACATTTTTTATACAATGTAATTCAAGCTTGAGAAACAAAGGTGTTTGCTTTGAGAGTAACATTCAACATTGGAACATTGTAACTGAGGAAGTATTAGTAAATTTTGTGTTTAGGTTTTTTAAACTCAATAATCGAGTTTAAAAATAAAACTTGGTGAAATTTTTTATCGGCGACAATAAGTTTTATTTAATCATGAACAGATTTTATTTGCGTAGTTAGATAGGACGGTACATAAACATAATACGTTGAATAATAAACAAAAAAATATTATTATTTCACATAATGACACGTATATGTGAAGCGGCAATATATTCTGGACTCATTTTCGTAAGAATATGTGTTTTTTATTTAATTACATATTTTTCAATTATCACTAATTCGATGATGAGGAATAACATCGTAAGAAAAAATGCGAGCCTAGAATTTGAAAAAAATATCTATAATATGCACTGGCCCTAATAATTCGCACAGGCCCTGCCTCCTGGATGACCTGAAACCTCCTTGATATCATTCATACGTACCTACGCCGTGGGATGTATCCTGGCCGATATGTAAATAAGGAAGCCTATAAGCATTTGCACGTGACTACTTCTATTAGTATACGTATATTGGAGTTATAAAGATGTACTTCCTGGAAGAACGTTGCGTGATATTGCTGAAATCGTATTTAACAACAACTCCTAATAAGAACAACTAACTGTCTATCTATCCACACACGTCTTGATTTCAATAGAATGATACTTACATAGGAATTTTAATCTTAGAAATATATTTGTAATGACGATGCTAAACGTCGACACGTGTAGATGTTACTTGTGAAGAGCTCTGTATTAATCCACCGCTGTTCAGTATAAATCACAGCCAGTGTCACTCGTTCAATAACAATAAGTGATGTACGCAGTCATGTGAGGGTGTCATTAAGTACCCGTATGCTTTGTATGTAATAATTTACTGCAGGTAATCGTGATGTTATGTATAGTTACTTGTCTACAATTCTTTGTGTCATTTATTTTTATGGTATTTTATAGATACTGAACATGATTTTGCGCATAAAACAAAGATCAATACTATAATGTAACATAAATACATAAATAACGCCACACTCAATAGCCCACACCTTGAATGCTTGAGCAGAAACAGAAAAAAACCAACACACTACCCAAATTCAAACAAAAATTTGTGTTTAAACAAATTAATGTCCGGCCGGAAATCGAACCCAGGACCCTCTGCACAGCAGGTAGGGGCACTACCAACTGGACTAATCGGTTGTCAAAATATATCTATTTCTATATCTTACTTGCTATACTTACTTACTTACTATATCTATGATCATTTGTTGTAGCAAACTCCTCGTAAATCCAGTAGTAGATTGACACTGTGATGATGATTATTTTATAGGCAACTAATTGTTTTATTAATTAATACAGTGACCAGTTTTGGCAAACTTCACCTAGATAATCAGTTACCTTACATTGAAGTGATTGTGGTAACATAGTATGATTCAACTTACTTACGCACTACATAAACATTTAGTGGGCAGGGACGGATATGATATGTACCTGTATTTTGAATGTACGTATAGGGTTAGTGAATCATTAAAACGCATTTAACATACTTAGTAATATAAACCTGCTTTTATTTGAACTAATAAGTAATTTATATGGTCATAATTTAAAATATGTCTAGGATCTGTTTTATAATCCATAACGAATCGAAGAGCGTGTACCTATATAGTCTTATTTTGAAACGTATATTCTTTACGTAGCTCCCATTACCTACTGTAATATAAAATGCCACAGTTCATTAGTTTGAAAAAAATATGCGTTCATAATTGGTTAAATAACTAGGTAACACACATTTGCCATTTCCTGCAACTTTATGCGAATCCATAAAAGAAAACACAGACAACAAAGTACGGCTTGTGACAATTTGAAGTGTTGGTTACCAGTGAAGTGTGAGATATTGATGCCGTTGTATGTCCTGAGGCGAGAATATTTGCATGGGCGAAGTAGGTCTGTGGAACGGTGCGCTGCCTCGCGTCTGTGGCGCGATGATCGGCGCAAGCGCAGCCTCCGACCGCGACCGTTACTCATGGGGACATACTGACCTCGATATATGTACATTTTTTTTTACATTTGAAAACCGTTTTACTTTTAATAACAATAATGTGTCATGCTTCTCATTTAACACATTTCCAACTGAATCATTTTGAAGAATTCCTCAATTGTGGTTTATGGTTTACTACGTTTGACGTAAAAAGTTGTTACTGGTATACGGAAAACTAATATTATTGGGTCACTGACTTACATCTCAGTTCCAAGAATTGTTATAGTTACTTAAGTAGCACGATTTTCAGAGCACCTTGTCAATTTTTGTTTGTCAAAGGCTTGTTGAAACATCGTCTTGAACAATATGTGAGCAAATAAGAGTAAAGACTCACGATGTGTCTTATTTTTATTACATCCTGCTACTATATAGGTACATATAAGATTGAATTTTTATAAGATATTATTATCTCATAAGATTCTGTCAGTCGCATAGGGTTAACAAGCACTGGCAATGACACCATTTATATGAAAAAAATGGTCACACGACATTTTTGCACAATTTACCGTGTATGTTTGTTGCTAACATTAAAAGTTACATTTACGAGTACATAATATAATATAACATCATATAAATAAGTATAGAGAAGTATTAACATTTCGCAGTCGGTGTGATAGAACAATACCTGTCCTCGGAACAGTATAAATGTCAATGCCCTCGGGCACCCATGTTGGTATCCAAACGCGCCCAAATATTTTAATGCCCAACTTAGTTTTATGCGACTCCTCTGTGATTCTGATTTGTCATCAATGCAATATTTTTAAATTTAAACATAATAGTCGGATAATAAATTTATTATTATTAACAAATACATTAACATACTTATTTTTACAAGAAGGTGAATATAATTATATAAACAAAATATTAGGTGGTTATTGCTTATTTTGTAGCAAAATAAAGCTAATACACGACTTTGTCTTACTTAAAATAATTATATGATTCATCATCATCATCATCATTTCAGCCCTTGGACGTCCACTGCTGGACATAGGCCTCCCCCATTGTTATGATTATTGGTTGTTAAATTTATTTCAGTGTTCATTGTCACATTTACATTCAGTGGTGTTTTGTGGATATATACTGTGATGCATAATTAATTAATCTCCTGACGTCTCTCTTGCGACCCGAGTCATATAAATTATCTAATTATATTAAATATTCTATGACTATTATTATATGATTAGTATACTCGTATATAAAAGTTTCTCTTAAAATATGTTTCGTCGTCACTTTCACTTGGCACTTTAATAATCTATCATTTTATGATGTATTGAAATAAGCTTTATTAATTTATTCTCTTTGTACTATATTGTACAGATACGGATTTAATGCCTAATGGCATTCTATACCAGTCGATCGTTGGTTAATTGTGAATAATTAATGCGTTTGCTAAATACGGCTAAATTATGAATTATTAAATTATTAAATATTTTGAGTTAAAACTTTTCGCATTTACTTATATTGTGTATATTTAGGATTATATATATTATATTTAGGATATTGTGTTAAAACAATTCGATCGACGCGGTGCACGTGGTGTTCGGGCAAACTAAATTTGCACTTGATATTTGTAGAAGGCCACTTAAGGCTTCGACACACATTTGCATCACTAGCATTTAGTATTGGCACTCACTAGAGCCAATCAAAAATAAATAAAAACTTTCCTGCGAGTTTTAATCAATTGTAATAGGTGCAATAGGTTTCTCTGCAAGTTGCGACCAACTTTAATGCCAGTATGTAAAATAACGGGGACGTCACCGCCCGTGCTATCTGTATCAAACAATAAACAATAGATGGTTAACCTTGCGATGATACGCGATAATGCTATGTACCTACTTGCTGGAGATAAAAAGGAGTCGTGTCAGCAAACTTCAAGTCGTAATCCTTAGATTAATTTATACCATTCGTAAGAAAGAGGTCACTACTTATAATCTTGAACAAGTAAAATGTTTTCATATGAAAAAGTTATTGTATTATTATTATCATTCCTATTACCTGTACTTATCGATATAGACTCCACAGTAAAGTCCATGTGACGTCCATCAACTTGAAGTCAAACATTTGTTATTTATTATCATGACTGTAAATCGATTGGCAAATGCAAGTTTGTTTTATATTTTCAGATGTACTTAGCGCAGTATGGTTATTTGAGTCCCTCAGTAAGAAATCCCTCCAGTGGACACATAATGGACGAGAGCTCGTGGCGACGAGCTATTCAAGAGTTCCAAAGCTTCGCTGGCCTTAATGCTACAGGTATACATTCACTATTAATCTACAGTTTTTCTACATACCTAGTAATTCTAAAGTATCGAACAATCATCTGTTTCTGATTTTATTATCAATTTCAGTAATGCGCACTCACAGAGAATCCACTACCTTCGAAGCAGATATTTCTCTGTTTCACATATTACATAATAGTCTACGTGTACCTACCTATATGTGTTATGGAAAATAGGTTATTCAACAATTTATGCAGTCATTCCACATCGCATGTAATTGGCAGAAAAAAACGCTCGATGACTCGAATGCGTGACCGCGCATTTCTTGGATTACAAGGGTTGACGTAATTAATCTGATGCTAACCCACATCCTCGCCTTGACCTTGCGCTACCGGCCACCAGTCAGTATCACTCGGCCATTAGCTCGGCAACTAATACATACTTTGCAATGAGCGACCCTGGTCCATTCCCATTACAGCCATCATAATCTACACATTGACAATGCAATTTACGTCTCGGTACGAGCACGATCGGTAGCCAACTATTTAAATACCATAGAATTATGTGGGCAGAACTTGAATCGTCTTCGGACTCGAACGTGCCTTGACACACGAAGTAGTTTATTGGTCTCGACTATCCGCTGAGGGCAGTGTTATTATGTAAGCAAATAGCGAAGTCAAGAGGCATATTAATACATAATTCATTAATGGTGGGTGCACGAGTTCAGTTTTAAGGAATTTGTTACATGCATTACGAGACGAATAAGTGTTTTGGTATTAAATATGAATGAAAGTTGTTTCACATAGAGTTTAGCTCTGCTTCATAAATATTATTGGACGTGTACCTGTAAATGTGCTATATCTGGGGGTGATTTTCCTCCGAGCATATTTAAGTCTTTGCATAGTATTATTCCTAATTGATATTCTTCAGGTAAATTGTGCGGTTTCGATCTGGCATAGAATTACTTGCATATCATCGGTGACTGGTTTGCGTCTATAAGCGTTGTTCCTGTTTATTCAACGTTTTCCGCGTGCGGTTTTGGTCCATGTGATTGTGTAATTACTTCCTCGTCATCGGTTGTCACAAAACGTTGGGATTTTTTCCTATTTTAGTTAAATGACAATAAGCAATTAAAGACAATAGGGATATGTAATTATATTATATAATATAATGATTTTGTGGTGTAACTACGAGTTTAATATTGATTATAATTAAAATTACTTTTAATTTGATAATTTTCAGGGGAATTGGATGAGGCCACCACTAACACAATGTCACTGCCGCGGTGCGGTGTCCGAGATAAAGTAGGTTTCGGAGAAAGCCGAGCGAAGAGATACGCACTACAGGGTGAGTTGAATGAAAATAATCAAAAATATATGATATTCTCGGCGTTTGCCGACTTTCGTATTTAGTATACACATTTAGAAGTGGCGCTATTATTCTTTGTTTGTCCACTTATCCCAGTATTACATTTTATATTCGCTTTTATTATTAATATATTGTGATGTACATCTTCGCAAAGAGCAAAGTTATCTTTGTTTATTACGGATCACTTTCATAAGTGTTTTGAAAATTTTGGAAAAGTTTATATATTATATAACATTCTTCTTTATGTTGGCAGGTTCAAGATGGCGTGTAAAGAATTTAACGTACAAGATCTCCAAATACCCTTCAAAATTAAACCGAGCCGAAGTAGACGCCGAGCTTGCCAAAGCCTTCTCTGTGTGGTCCGACTACACAGACCTCACCTTCACACAAAAACGTTCCGGACAGGTCCATATCGAAATTAGGTAAGTTACTTTTCGCAATACATCGTAACACACCGTATTGCATAGAAATTTAAATTAAATTTGATCTATTCTTTGAAGTACGTGCGAGACGAAATGTGGAAATGGTTTTTCTAATTGCTCGATCGACTATAAAGTTTCATTAATGAGAATAATGTATTGAGTATTAAATTGTTTGATAAGTGCACTTATTGTAAAATTGTAATTACTTACTAAAGAAAAACATATTGGCTATCATTTAAATTAAAACCATGTTATATACAAGTGTAATAGATGGTTCTCCTGCAAGAGGCTACCATTTGAGGTTCGTATGTATGCATTATAATGTTTATCGTGTTTTTATACATAGAAAATATATGGTGTGTCCTTGGTGAACCTAATAAAACAAAAGTCCACCATATGAACAGATTTTTTTTCGTTTAATAAATGAATAAAATTTATTAAATTAAAACAACATTACAATTCAGTTTCAGTTTACGCTACAATGCTTACAACCGAGAATTAAATTAACTTATTATTTAATGTACTATCTATTTATTGTACATTATGCTCTATATTATTACATGATTAGATACATATTATTATGATTACATAGTTATATATCAACTTAATAAAAATCTAACACTGACTGACTGACAGACAACGCACAGCCTAAACCGGTGGATCTAAAAGCATGAAATTTTGCACAGGAGTTCCTTATAAAACGTAGGTGAGCACTAACAAAAGGATTTTTGAAAATTCATCCCCAAGGGAAAAAGTAAAACAAGGGACGAAAGTTTGTATGCGAGAAAAGTCGGATGGTTCCTGAGTCTCTGTATAAGTATGTAAGTGCATCATCTGTGGTAGTTATTTCTCAACAACTCTCTAAATCAAAGGTCGTCTGAAAGAGATTGCTATTAGTTATAAGACCGACTTTTGTATACTGTTTTATCTTTTTGTGTATGTTGTGTGTTACGTTGTATCTTGTGACACTTGAAAGACCAATATTAACACAATAAAAAAGACATTGTGAAAAAAAAATACAGATTGGTTAATAGTTCCTACGCTATCGGGCAGCCTGATAGCGTATAAACGAGTGTACTTCTTTTTAATTCTGGATAGAGATTCAAACCAAAACTTTAGGTAAACTGATCACCAGGATACATACCGGATCCAAGTTTAGATGTTTGAGCTACAAAATAAAGTATTAGCAAAGGTCCCCAAAAAACGACTTGTTTTCTAACAATGTATTCGCTGTTAAAAAAAACATTGGTATCGTTTAAATCTGTTTAGTTACAGAGTACGTAATCGCTCAACCGTAAAGAACCTATCCAGGTATTTGAATGAGTAATAATGCGTTTTGTCACAATCCGCAGTAATCTCTGTTGCGTAACTGAGCACAAATGGTTGTCATTGACGTTTAATATGTTTGTGTTGAACATGTATAGCTTATTACTTAAATTGTATATTATTTGTCCGAACTCTCAGTCGACACTGAGAGTGATGAAATAAACAGTTAAGGTTTTTAATTGAAATCATAAAATTTTACCGAAATTATATTATTATGTATATACTAATAGGTAGACAGACAGATAAAACTCTTTATTGCACACCAAAAACAAAAGCAATAACAGGCACTGTAGACACAAAAGGCAGCCTCATCGGTGAAAGATCTCTGCCAAACAACCTTTGGGGAAAGAGGAAATAAATATTAAATTAATAACTATATTAATTGTAAATCTGATGTTTTCTACTTCATATTTACCTGTTTATTGAATACTAAACAATTTAGGGCGAATAAATTAGGTTACTCGGATTTTTTTTATTGAATACGAGTTGTTATAATACACATTTTTGAAGTTCGGCGATAACTCTCGATCAAATCTCTATTTAAAGAATTGATAAATAAGGACATTTTAACTCGCTATAATAACGTTATATTATTTAGCTACAGTTACATTTAGTAACTTATTCTTTTGTGTATTTTTTAAGGTTTGAGAAGGGAGAGCACGGAGACGGCGACCCATTCGACGGGCCTGGAGGTACCCTCGCGCACGCTTACTTCCCCGTGAGTATTGTTTTATTAGTATAACATTAATCTCAAATCACTTAAATATAACATCAATCTGGTTAACCCGAAGATATACTTGTACATGACATGTAGTAAAAAAGAAATTGTACATCTACATAAGCATTAGCTCCAAGCCAAGTATATAGTTCCTAATACCTAATTTTATTGTAAATCATGTACCTAAGTAAAGTTTTATGTCTATAAAGATCAATTGAATTGTATAGTATGTCAAAGTATGCCATATTATTGCCATATTACCATAAGTACAAAAGGAAAGAGAGGGACAGTGGACTTTACCTCTCGCTCACAGAAGACAATCAATTTACTGCATTTCCTACTTTATCCTATTTTCCCAATGTACGCACGTGTTTCGGTAGTGAGTGAGATATGCTAGAGCCCATTCCCATTCCCATTCCATCCTATCCTTTTCCATTTTCCCAATCCTTTCTTCAAATCCATTCCTATATCTCCAAAGATACGCAGCGCGTCCTGGGGCGTGCCAATGTTTGTCATTCTCGACTGATGTTGGGCATGTACCGTGGATGTCTATGGACGACAGTATCCACTTACCATCAGGTGGACTGTATGCCCGTCTGTTTAGCCGCCTTACTTCAATAAAAAGAAGGAAAATATAAATGGAAAATGTAATGTAATTTTTCAGAAGTAGATTATTAACTGGCCAAATGTTAAACTTTTTAGTCTGGATATAAATCTTGAGTCCTTATTAATATTTAAAATATTGTTATTGCTGGAATATTATTCGTGGAAGTGTGAACTATAATTGGGTTTTCCAATCGTTTTAAATGAACGGAACATGAACCGGACGTAATAGTTGTCGCTTAAACGGTGAAAGCGAAGTTAAAATGCGATAATATTATCCATTGTAGTTACCATTTCTGTTGTAAATTTAGGTAAATATTGTGATTATAAAATTATTGTAATAATACTTTTGTTTGCAGGTTTACGGAGGCGATGCCCACTTCGATGACGCTGAAATGTGGTCCATTAACTCCAGGAGGGGAACTAATCTTTTCCAAGTGCGTAAAGTAGTACTTACACCATAGAACCTATTTTGTTTTATGCGATTACTTGTACACATCGTTCTACCGATTTTGAGAAATTAGGATTAGGACACAAGTTTGTACTGTCGTGGTTTATTTAATTAGTCGGTTTAATATTTTTCTTTGTTATTATTACTGAACGTTTCCATAAACAATAGATTTTATATGCTTTTTAATGCTTTTCATATGCTTTGCAAGTCATAAACTACAATCAGTAATCCCCCCTATAACACGATAGATTGGTTCAGCGTTATAGGAAAACGTGTTATAGGAGTATTCCCGTATAACGGGTTTTTACGACCCCGTATAACGCGTTACGTATAAATTATTCACGTTTAACTTTTCTCGCTAAAGGGGGTTTAAATCGAATATTAAGAAAAAAATATATTATGAACGAAATATGTACGTTTTATTAAAATCAAACTAAACTAAGAACATTTTAAATAAAGAACTTATGCATATGAACTAAAAAAACAGTTAATTTCAAATAAATTACACTATCATTATAAATTTCACAGTACATACAGAAATATAATGTGGGAAATCCCCGCGTTATATGGGGGAATGCCCGTGTTATACGAGGGATTAAAATCGCGTAATATGAAAATGCGTTATAAGAGTACCGTGTTATAGGGGAGCTTACTGTAATTTATGACTTGAATAAATCATCTAGGAATCGCTTATGATACAGTGGCGACCTCTGACAACACATGTGAATGAAAACCGCAATCAAGATTTTAAGGGCTTGGGCTCAATAATTGTAAAAATGTTCACAGTTATTGAAAAATATATGTACGAATTTTTAAGGCATGATCGTATTTACCCTTGTTGATTCTATTCACTTCAAATGTAAGAAGACTAGTAATTTAAATGTAGCTGTAGGTAATTGTGGTTATATCTACATGAAACTAAAATATTTTTAAATCTACTTGTCTCTCTTGTCTCTTGTAGTCATTTCCCGTGGGTGCCGTAAAAAGCGACTAAAGGATAAAGAAGCCGCTACCACAAGTCCTGAAGAATTACACCTCCTCTAAAAGAGTGGACTCGCCAACCCGCTTGACAAGCGGAGCATCAATGTGTTACCCTGGGTTGTGTTAATAAAAAAATGTATTTGTTGTCAGGTGGCCGCTCACGAGTTCGGCCACTCGCTGGGCTTGTCGCACAGCGACGTGCGCTCGGCCCTGATGGCCCCCTTCTATCGCGGGTACGACCCCGCCTTCCAACTTGACCAGGATGACGTACTTGGCATTCAGGTACTAATGCTATACGATAGTTTGTATGTATACATGATGTCAGATAATATCAATCAATTTGCATCTGATCGTTTTGTGCAAATAAAACGTTGAGAAGATATTCTGCTCTCCCAAGAGAAAGCCATAAAACTTTTAACTACAGCATAAGCAACATTCTATTCGAAAATGAAAAATAAACAAAAAAAGTAAATAAAGGTCATTCGTTTTGTTTTATCCAAAACTAGAACCTAGGTTTGATTTTAAATTAATCAAAATTTTACCATTTTTTTGCATTTTTCTTGAAAATCATCAAAATGCACTTGTGCCTTTTTTCTAAGGAGGGTAGTTTTAACAAATTAAATATATATATGTATATATATATCTACAAATCAGCAGCGTCGACAACCTACTCAGAAGAATATTTTTGAAAGGGCTATGGATTATGTTTTCAACTTCAATACTCTAAAGATCTATTTCGCTTTAGATTGTATATAAGTATTCCTCTTCCAATGCAGCAGAGTTACTGTTATTTCTCACAAAGAATTCAAGAAGAGTTTTTAGATCGTGATCAATGTGATATTGTTTGATTGCAGGCTCTGTACGGGCGCAAGTCGCAGACGGACATCGGCGGCGCGCCCGGCGGCCTCGTCCCCTCCGTGCCCCGCGCGCCCTCTCCGCCGCCTTCCGCAGAGGACCCCGCGCTCTGCGCCGACCCCAAGATCGACACTATCTTCAACTCTGCTGACGGAAACACCTTCGTCTTCAAAGGTATATATAACATAAGTGTTCAAACTGAATTGAAGGACAATTTCTTAGGTCTTATTAAGTATACCTATACATCAGCCTACGTCTCTTCACTACTACATACATGCCTCCGCCAAGGCTTGCCACCACACACGAACTTCGACTCTTCTCATTCAACCACCACCTAGTGGCTTCCCTGGCTTAAGAACGTCCCCTTTACTTGGCCTCCTCTTGTAAGTTTCTTATTCTTCGTGATCTACACGCCTTTCGGATCGCTTCTCTCATGAAAGTATTCACGGTTGCACAAGATTGTATCTCATACATACACTTTAAAAGTCTCTTCTTTCGTTTAATTTTTACGCTCTACCAACAATTTTCACTCCCTTGTCTATTATTATGACTAGCCCAGAAGAGCATTTCTGTCGCCTTGTTAAAATTTAACTATTGCAAAGACACACATACTCGTACTTCCATTTAAGTGCCATGGTGGAAAGATTAAGTATGTCCAATTCTGATAGCATAAACAACAACAAATCATTAATTGAACTTTGTATTATAATTTTAATAATTCAAATTGTGGCATTGTTTGACATTCATTTTCCGGTAAATTCTGTACCATTTTAGATGACACCTGTAAGGGAATTTCACCGTCTTTCAAAATACCAATGCAATGTCACACTGTGTTTTTTTAGATTGCATATTTTAGCCAGGTGATTATTACATATATACCTACCTACATATATCTACCTCTATATTAAACAAGTTTATTGTTGACACACCGTGCTAGTATTTATGATATCATAACTCTTCATGGCATTAAAATGATGAGTTAGTTTCAAAGTCCTGATTGTTTACCACGAGACATGACCTCTATTACTGTGACATCGTATACACATTTATGATTCTAATGTTACATCCACCTTTTGATTTTATTCCCTTTAATTACAGTTAAAACCACAACATCAGTTTATTTGTTTTTATTGGTCTATTTGCTGAACTCTGCCAGTGATTGACAGATTACCCTACTGTAAAATCAAGTACTCCTTAAACAATATACTCATTGTTCAGGCGAACATTACTGGAAGTTGACCGAAGACGGCGTCGCCGCGGGCTACCCGCGCCTCATCTCCCGCTCGTGGCCGGGGCTGCCCGGGAATATCGACGCCGCCTTCACCTACAAGAACGGCAAGACATACTTCTTCAAGGGCTCCAAGTACTGGAGGTACAACGGACAGAAAGTGGACGGAGAGTACCCCAAGGAGATCAGTGAAGGTATACTGATACTGATATTGTACATGCACCAAATAATTTCAATTTTAACAAGTTTAGGCAATTGATATTTTTTTAGAAGTAATTAATTCATGTCAGAATAAAGAAAGTAAAATACTTTTTTGGATCATTTGCTATTTGGATGATTTGCCTAGCTAGACTATTTATTTTAGGGACGCTATACACCGAAAGGGTATCAAGTTAGTAATGGTAGTTAGTTCACAAACAATTCCTTACCTAACTTTTACTTAATTAGCTAAATCAATAGTAATTTTAGTATACGTTTTTAGTGGTATATTTTTTAGTATAGTAATTTAGCAATACGAGTACATTTTATTTCTTGTTGATTCATTAAACCCTTCGTTTCCTGTTTTAGGTTTCACTGGTATCCCCGATAATATAGACGCTGCGTTAGTCTGGTCCGGCAATGGCAAGATCTACTTCTACAAGGGTTCCAAGTTCTGGAGGTTCGACCCGGCGCAACGCCCTCCAGTCAAATCCACATATCCCAAGCTGTTGTCTAACTGGGAAGGCATCCCGGACAACATTAACGCTGCCTTACAGTACACCAACGGATACACCTACTTCTTCAAGGGTGGCTCGTACTGGCGGTTCAATGATAGGACATTCAGTGTACGTACTTACTAAATATTCCCTAAATGGTAATTTGACAGTTTTAAGTAGGCGTGCAATAAAGAATACTTCTTATTCGGTAATGGTCATACAAGCTGGAACACAGGTCTTTGTAAACAAAAGTTTGGTTAGAATTTTCTCTTTTCATTATGACTGTAAGAAAACCAGTGGTCTATTCATGAGGTTATTTACCTTTGAAAGCTTTTTTAATTAATTCCCTACTTAGGAACAATTTATCATCAGTTTGATCTGTCATTTATCAGTTTATCACAGTCGCAAAAGACAGCTATAAACAATTAATTAACTTGTTTTCAAGTCTAACTACTTAAGGAAATTACTGGATGTGTTATCCGATAAGAGTGTGGTGGCCGCGGGAGAGATCTATATCCAGCAATAGAGATACATAATCTGACAGTAAATATGGTATGGTATGATCGCAAGGCAAAAAATCCTTTCACTGCAGGTTGGAATAAAGTGCGTTTCCGTTAAGAATCACTCATCACTAGAAAAGTAATGCAAAGGCATATTCACATTGGTGCCGAATATTTGAAAATAATAAGATATAACTATGTTTATTGGCGTTTACGCGAGCAAAGCCGGGGCGGGGCGGCTTCGCCCGCGTACAAGCGTATAAGCTAGGGACAGTAATAATCTCACATCTTGTAATAATCACAAAGAAGTTTTATCTGTATAAAACTCCTTTGAGATAATTACAAGAAGTCTATATGAAACTACAGGTGGATACGGACAAGCCGGAGTTCCCGCGCTCGACAGCGTTCTGGTGGCTCGGCTGCAGCTCGGCGCCGCGTGGCACTCTCGGAGGTAACGCGCGCCTCTCCGCTATACCGGTGCCCGACGACGACGACGTCGGTGACATCCTGTTCGACGCAGGTACGTGGGGCCCAGCGCGCGGGTAGCTCATCTCTCAACATAATATCAACCCTTGAAATTTCAATTGGCGTAAGGGACAAAGGAGGAAAAGAGAATTTCATTTATATAAAATTCCCCGTTTTGAGCTTTAGATTTAGTCTAAAGCTAATAAATAAATAGTAAATAGCTGTAACACTAATAAAGTTAAATGTACCTATTTGTTTAATAAAAAAAATGATTGCTCGAGTCTTCGCCTGCGTCGATTTAGTTTTACAAGCAATTGACTTCCTCTGGAAAGACATCATTTTTACGGGATAAAAAGTATTCTATCTCTGTGTCAAATTTCATTGAAATAGGTTCAGTAGTTTAGTCATGAAGGCGTAATAAACATTAGTGTGAAAAGTGTAGATTAGTGTGGAAGTAGTATAAATTGTTTTCTGTTTCCAATGAAAAGTTGTCATTTTTCTCTTACGCCAATTGAAACTTCCAGGATCGAATTATATTCGATTGTTTTTCTACAAACTCATATACTTACTGAATATTATATTTCCTGTTAATTATTAGCAGGCTCCGTAGCTACAAAATTTTTAAGTAAAACTCTATTTCATAAAAAAATCCGTGAATACTCAAGGATCATACATATTGAAAAGGTTGAATATAATAGTTTGGTAATACCAAACGATTTAAACAAAATAAAATTATACTTGCAAAAGAAAAGAGGACCACCTCTAACAATAAAAAGTCCCTTAGAAATAGGGAAAAACTTGATCTCAGTGTTTAAGACTCATCCTTGTCTGAAAGTAGTTTTTAAAATAGGTGGTAATATAATGTATTTGTATTGAAAGACTGTATTAATGAAGAACTTGTTAATATTACATTTATTTTATTCAAATGGTTCCAACTTCATCATTCATAGATATATGGTAAAATAAAAGACATATAATATCTTTAGATATATAGGCTACTAGATGTTTTTGTTTTCAACTTATAAATAATAATTGTAATAATGAGCTACCCCGCATCCGCATTACAGTTGTGACCAGATGTTTCGGACCGTCGCCGTTTCCACTTGACTGTTCTATGTTTTAATGTCTCCCACTTGTGTTGTGTCTATATTTTACTCTCTCTTTGTGTTTATTCATATAATTATTTCAACAATTCCCTATCAGATTACTTCAGATCTCTTAATATTTGTTTTTCTTTTTAAATTGCGCACAGAATATTTTTTTTATTGTTTTAACTTTGTGTCATTCTTTCATATTTTTACACACATCTGTTAATGTCTCAGTTTACATTATTAGTTACTAACAAATTTATTTAGTTAATTTTCCTAACAGCTAACTGAACTAACTACTTTAATTTCGTCTTTACTAACAACGTAATTGCGATTAACGCCACTTTTAATTTTGTATCTAACGAAATATTTTGACATGCATTAAAACTCTAATTTACCTAATATATTATAATACTAGTGTAATTAATTACTTGTAATAATTCCATAAGCATTTATGATTAAATATGACCATTCCAAATTATGTTGAAGAATAACTTCAATTCCACTTCAACAAAAGATACATGCCGTTTGATGAGACAAATGAACTAACAGTAAAAGAACCTTATATTACTTGAGTTCTTGTAAACAATGCATGTCAAAATTGATAAATTTTCTGCTGAGCATATCTAATTGTAAACGCCTATATAACCAGATGGCTTGTGGTGAAAGGGCAGCAGTGGTGAACGGTGGATGGTCACCGGCCGAAAGTGCGTAGCGGCTTCTGGGCGCCCGCGAACCTGCAGCACTGTACTCAACAGCTGTAGTATCACATCAATATGTACTATTACTAATATTGTTAGTTTGAATTGGAAATGTAAATAGGTCACGTGCTCTAAAGACATTTCTAATATCACTAAATTCCTCATGATTTACTTGTTTAGATTTGAAACAAATGCTACAGGTGTTTGAACAGTGTAGAATTTTTTGATAAAATATTTGTTATAGATTATTTAAAAATGTTTCACCAAGCGCACAAATCAAATCAATTAATTGTTGTTAAATGCTTAGTTTAGTCATAGTTAACGAATCACCGTGTTTTTGTGTGCACCTCAAATCACTGTGTAGGTAATTACTCTAGCACTGTGTGCGGACACTTCGAACACAAATTTTTGAATTGATGTCTGCACAAGTTTTTAATTGTGTTGTCACTAAGTCTTACCTCAGCAATCTAAATTTACAAGATATTCATAATTGGCATATCGTTGCTGTGGGGGTGCTTGGGACATGTTCACGTTTCGATGTGTGTGTGTGTTTTGTTTTTCTAGGTGTAAAATCATCCGCCCCCAGATCATTCTTCTGGTTCAGGAAATAGCCTCGCCGGAGCGCTCCTGGACATTGTACATAGAGAAATTGCATAAAGAACAAAGACTCAATTAGTTAATAGGAGAATATATGAGAATACCAGTGAGATTTTAGACATAACCGGTGATTTTAGTACCGGCGAGCTTGTCACGCGCTGCCTGTACGTTCAATATCATATCACAATTGCATGACTATTGCATGTTAGCTTACAACGCTTTTGCTTTCAACTTTATTGGTGATTGACGCCTTGCGGACGCCTGCAAAGTTGGGTTAAGCTTTGTATCTACTCAGCTTATGGGATTACATCACGATGTTGGTATGAAGTAGTTTCCCTCCCTAAACGTTTAGAAACGGTTAAATGTCGGGTTCCGAATAAGAACACAAGGATTATATGTTGTTGTAAATTTGTTATAAGTTTTAATTGACCAATTTTAATACGAAAAAACAATTGAAGGTCAAAGGTTATATAGCTTGTTAATTGATTCTTCAATTAACGTTTGACTTTTTATTATATTGTCGGGGTCCACATAGGATCAAATCAGCTTAATTAATTGGTTATAGGTACATCTCAAATCAATATCAGCGATTCAAATCCATATCATTTTGTCGTATGTAATACAAAAAAAATCGAATAGTATAAAATGACCACTGTGAAATTCTATTACACAAAATAAACCTTTCTCAAAAAATAGTACCTATGTACATACCTATCTATAATATAAAGTGCGAGTAGACAGACCATTCGGAGCGTTAAATTACCGCCTTGTGTGAACAATATGGGTACACTTGGGAAGTGCACGGTATTTGGTATTGCAAGTAGATAGCAGGTAACTAAACTGAGCAATTTCATGAGTTTCCAAACAAGGTCTTCGATTTCTAGATGTACTCAAACATAAGATACGGATATTCGTCTTGAAAGCATAGACGATCGCATTGTAAACGTATCGAAGAGAAGCATCGACGTAAGCGTTATTAATGTATTTAACAGAGTGGACTGAAGCACTTTCACTTTACTATAGTATTTTACTTAATACTTTAATTTTAATTGCACCTTACACCAGTGATCCTAAACTTAGATTTATTATTAAAATGAAATGTTTGCATGTAGTTTGACGTGTTCATTTTACGTTGGTTATTTGATGCCGTAAGATAGAAGTGTAACTAACATAAAGAATGCATGATTGTTTAATTGTGGCCTAAAATGTAATTATAATTGCTCATCATCGACTACCTGAACCAAAAGTGCAAAGTACAGAGAAACACATCGTAATATCAACTTATTGTGTTTCTGAAATGAATATAGTTCAGATAATGTAGTAGTAGAACTAATGTAAATATGAATTTGCATATTTAGTAAATGTAGATATTATGGTAGCATAGTTTGCACATAATGGGTCACGGTTGCGGTGAACTAAAGGTTTCTTGCTAAAAGCAAGTTAATGTTTCAGTGATCAGCGTTCAGTCGGACGGAGCTAGACTTTAATATGTCCTACTTGTGGCTCCGAGCCGCTACGTTATATAAGGAGGGCTCGATATGTCCTCCGCCGCGACATCACTCATCCGCATCTGTAGGTTTCATTGATTTTTCATTTTTATTTTTATTTGTCATAAATTCCGTTTTAAATCTGCTTTAATCCTCGAATACCCTAAAACGGATTTTATGACATTTTTTTATACATTGCATTCAATTTTATTTTCATCCAGACTTTTACTTTTGTCTTCACTATATACGTAATTTTTGTGCCTTGCTATGTAATGTAATCAATCACTGTAATTGTTGATCGTACCACTTAAATTGTCCGTGAATGACACAGTCACTGTTGCACTGTAGCACCTCGCGGTGTGGCGTGGCACTGTTCGCATTGAACTGTTTGTATGCGTAGATGCAGCGGGAGCGTCGGAGGGTGAGAGCGGCGCGGGTGTGGCGCGGCCGGCGGCGCACGCGCTAGCCGCGGCGCTGGCGCTGTCCGCGTGGTCGCTGGCGCTCGCCTAGCGCCGCCCGCGCGCCGCGCCCGGACACCTCACCGACTGTGATCGTGTGTTGTGTGACTGTAAGCGTTCGGTATATTGTGTATAGCGAACGCATAGCTGTGATGACGAATGCATCCTTTTATACTGTTTCAAGAACTATAATTTAATGCGAAGTCATAGTTTTTATACTTTATTATAAATAGATGATGTAAGTTCGAGTGTGATATTGATGTAAGCTAACATTTTTGTATTAAATATTTAAACTGATTATAATGAAAGCCTTTTAATTACGATACCCTTTTTTATTTTAAGTTATCATTATTACAAGGGAAATGATACTCATATTTTTATTTTTAATTGGTTTATTTAACGTTTTTCTGGTTCTCCAATAATTTTTATATCTACAAATTCCTCTTAATTTAGTAATTACAAGTTTATATGACCATATTTTTCGTTTTTATTTCATTTTCAAAACGTATTTTTTAATAAACATCTTCACAATTCATCATAACACGGTCGTGCGACCTACTGTCTCAATCGTTCTAACTCTTAGGAAAATGCAAATAAATAATAATATTAAATTTCAAAATCTGTCTACGATTATTCGAACGTGACTAATCTTACTTGGAGTGTCGAACGATGACTACATGCGGTGGCGGACCCGGGCGCTACGAGCTACATGCACTAGGGCGCCCGGGCCTACGTCGTAGATCAACGTAGCGCGCAGCCGCCCCGCGAGGTGAATGGGCGGCCGCCACCCGCGACCCCCTCACCACACACTAACAGATTTATAATCGTTTAGAAGGCGTAACATAAGACAGTACACGATCACTACTCGAGAAACATCTACGACACATCCTAGATCATATCAATATATCAGAGCCCCGCGCTCTGTGGCCTGTGGCAGTGCTCGCCGGCGCCGCGACAGCGCCTGTGCCTGCGCGCCGCGCTCGCCGCCGCCGCCCTGTGCTTAGCGTACTCATTACCAGTTTATATTTTACATTATGCTATCTTTCTCACTATTATTTAGGCAACTTTAATGATATCATTATTAGTGATTATTATAATGGCAGCCCTATGGACAGATCGACATTAAACTTTTATTCAGTAATCGCTCGATAATGTAATAATAAATAACATTTAACATAATATGTATTATTTAAATCATTTATAAAAGATTCATTTATAAAAGTCTGTGGCCGAAAATCAAAAGGGTTGATTAAGTACATTATATCAAATTCATCCTTGTGTGGAATAAGCACCCTTTCAAATGCTGTATTCCATACAAGGTAAACATCAAGATTTAAAAAACATAGACATGATATACGAGATGCTTATTTCTATTTTCGGAGACAGCCTTTTTATGTCTTTTCGTAATGGAATTTAAGTTTGTTTCTTTGTTTAAATTCCCGTAATCATACATATATTTATATGATCTAGAAGTTATGGGGTATAATGGGACATGAAGTCAAACATGAAATTAAACACTTACACATTAATCAAACGTTATGTTTCACCGTTGCATTGCATGTGTAACATTAGGCGAGGAATTTAATTTTATAGTGTAACTAAAAATGTATGAAAACAGCTACGATTCGTATCTAGATCCAACATAATGCTATCAAATAAACACAAAACATTTATATTCAAATGTAAACAACACTAATTACATACATTATATTTATACTAATTTATGAACAGACATTTGAAAATAAGTACACATTTTAATTTCGAAATCATCAAACAAAACATCTATACCTAATAACGTGTTCATTAACCACTTGTTACTACGAATGTATAAAGAGAAACTTTCGGGGTTGAGAAAATCTGGACCTTATCTGTGCTGACTGACACACGTGTCTAGTTAAAAATAACGTACGAATTATAATACCTATTTATTATTATGAATTTCATTCTTCATAAGACTTTTAATACACATACAATTATAGCTTAGATTATGTTACTAATTACCTTCCTTTAAATATAGTATCATATTGGCGTGCATGGCTATACTATATAGAAATTAATTTGATCGATAACGAAAGATCAAGAGAAGTGCCGCTGTTCTGGTAGATCATACGAGTAGATCGAATGTTTGACGGGTAATACCTACTGTATGACAGTAGTAAGTGTACATGAAAGTTATATTGGGTATAATAAAATTCAAACCGAACACCAAACTGTAGATAACGAGACAAACCTACATATTAAGCTCTTTAACACACGTTGGCCTCGTAGTAAGTGACTTATACGGCCAGCTTGATGGTCAGAGTCGAGGGCGTCGCTGAGAGGGCGAGGTGGAAAACAAAACCGAAGAAGGCTAACCCTATCATTATGGGGGATCATCCTGTAAAACATGAACTACTGAAATAATAAAAATAACTATTAGTTCCCCAATAACATCCGGGCGAATACTTTCATTTAATCACGTCGCCAAAAAATGAAAGGCCATATTCGGTCTAAAGGCAATTATGCAATTTCACTAGCTGACAAATATTATCCCCAATATATTCTTGAATCTGTCGGCGTGTCCGATGAACGGTGTCCAGCCGGTGAATAATGTCGGTTACAATGTCCGTCGTTGAGTGGAAACGGACGCTAAGACTTAGTGAACACAAAATCGTAGATTGAAACATATGGGGTTCTGATTGGAATAAACGAAAGATTGAATAAACAAATCCACTTGTTGTGGCGGCGTTTTTGCATATCACAGAATACCATTAGTGATCTATGAAATTGGTGGTAAATAAGTAGATAACTCATCTGACTTTTTGTCACTAAAACTTCGGTTCCCTAGTTTCGTGAGAAACTCGTCAACCTTGCCTAGTCAATCAATCATTCCCACCCACATTAAAAGGATACTACTTGAAGGCGACATAGCAGGTGAGTAGGAAGGCTTGGTAAGAAGGTAGTATGTTTTGCAAGTTGTAAACCGGATAATCAGAAATAATAAAGAGAGATTTCTGTCAATCTCTCAATACAACTGCAGGTTTTGAATTAGGTGCTGATTTAAAGTTGCCTAAGAGTAGGTATGCTAATGCCTAATGATTTAATTATATACACGATATAACCGGACCTTTCCTAAAGCCTAAGCCATAGATTCCGTTCATGATTCGAAGTTCATTCATATGAAATTTTATATATCTCTTTTGAAAGTTTGAAAAGTTTTTTAATTAGTACCAAAATGGCATATTTTATTCAAACAAAATGCGTAATGTTATAAGTAAATTAATTAACAAGCAGAATCTATATTTTCACGTTTCGGGAAAGATTCGGTTTCATCCTGTATCAGGTTTAAAATATTCTTCCTATTGGTTTTATCTTATCTAGTGCAGTAATTAAAGTTTACTAGTATGTATTAATAAATTTAGTTATTTAATATAAAAAAGATTGTAGAAAGTTTAATGATAAAATAACTATTATCTTGCATCGATTTTTTAATCTTTATTTAACGATCAAAAAAGTTTCGATATAACATAAGACCCAGTCGGAATTGTTGAAGGCCATGTAGGAGTGTTTCACTGCACATGTTCACTCAGACCACGTTTATTAAAAATATTTTCGTTCAGAGTATAGCAATATTAATAATAAAGCAATAAAATACAGTTGCGCCATACATTGTAGTTATTCAAAAGATATTGATTACTAATTTTATTAAATAGATACATGTGTATTTGTTGATGGCAAAATGACATCACGGTGAATTTTCAATTTATAAAGATCATAGGGTCGTAGGTACGAGTACACCGTATTCGTTGTTTCTCAAAATAGTACGTTGTGGTATTAAAAATGGTTACAGTTGCGAAAAATGGCAGTAAGTATTCATTTCTGATCTTTTAATGTAAATAAATACATTGCATTGTCATTATAAATAAGAATATTATTTTCGGTACCATAATGCACCATTTGGCTACACTTTATCATAGGTACCTTACAAAACCACTGAACATCAAATATTTGAATATATATTCACGGACATAATTGCTATTTGTAAAGATAATTTGTATGTTTGAAGGCTACCTTTTGGTGTTTTCCTTACATTATTACACTATTTTAACAGAACATGTCAATATACTATCTAATACACCTTGAAACAAGTACCTCATCATTGCTGGACGACCCCGAAAGCGAATTCTCAGTTTGCTTTGTGCGTGTGCGTGACAGGCAACTGTTACTGTATAAACCTAACGTGAAAATACAAGGCTTTTAAATCCAGATAGTACATCTAGCTAATTCAGTAGCTTATTACTCTACAAAACGTGGACTTCGTGTATCGTGCTGCCACAAACAGAAGTATCAAATACACTCATAAAACGCACGATTTTTACCATACATCGCGCGAACCGTACAATATAACTGATGTTCAGACGTTAACGAACAAGTGCCTTAACAGCAGACGGTGTACGGTAATTGCTACGTTCGTATTCCTAACCAATAACTCCCCCGTTACAGTTTATAGCTAAATACATAAATTTTCGTACACTGCTTTACATATTCAGCATTCTTTCTCATATTTATTTGTGCGTTAAACATTTACACTTTATTTATGTACATCAAAACATACGTATATTATAAAAAAAAAAACATAATGTACACACTATCACCAAACGTCCAACGAAACATTAAGTTACACCCGTTAGTCTAAAGCTACAGAGAAGGGCACGTGTCGTGTGTAGCGCTGGTGGCGAGCTTCCAGCGAGCGCTGCCGAGCGGCGGCGACCACATGCGTGTGAGCGCAGGCCCGCGCCAAGCGCTCGACGCAAACGATGTTAGAGAGTGCCATACAAACCCGTACAAACACGTACCTCTATCAAAATTTTCTAGTATCAGAGACACCCCAATCGCAGATTTGCAGTGGCACGGTCGCGCGCGAGCGTTGCCACTCTCGACTCGATCCGCTCACGGTTAGTTTGTGAAGACTCCATCATTTATCAGTTAAGTACTACGAATTATTGCTAACCTTGTGTCCCTATAAAAATAATTTTTACAGACAAACAGTTGTTAATGATCAAAACGAATAAAATAATTATAGTTAAGCTCAATTGTATTTCAGTTATGTTAATCGACATATATAAAATAAGTCCGTTTTAATAAACAAATGACGTAGAATTCGACAATGGTGAATAATTAATACATGGCCAACTGAAATGGTCCATCTTGAATGAATATTACTATTATTTAAACGACATTCGAACCGAACTCCTCTCTTTTGGTCTTTTATTAACTACTCTAGTATAGAATAGTGAACAAGTGAAGATATCGAGAGAATAGAGTAGAGACATCCATAAAGAAGGAATGTACGGTCAATGTGTAAGTTTTAACGAGTGCTCGAAATTGTTCCAATTAATTATGTTCTAGTAATTCATTCTCTATTACTAAATTTTAGACACCATGATAATTATTTTTATACATACATATAGATTTTGATCGTGAAGATACGCAGTAAGAGTTGTGAAATGTGATTACAGTTTACTGATATTCGCAACTTGCCTCATTAGTTTACTGTAATGAACAGGATTTTTTTATATATTAAACTACTCTAAATGAAGGATGATTGGACGCTTGCAATCGAAGGGAAACAAACACATAGTTGTAAAAATGCAGCGACATTTTGAAAAGTAAATAATTGTTATTCATAAATGTTAGATGTTGATTTTAATTATTAAACCTCAAGGAAAACTCTACTATCTTCGACAAGTAAAACTAGACTTATTTTAAAGAACTCAAATTCTAATGACTACATTTCTCTTGAAGAGGCTAATAATATTGAGTGACGCAAAATTTTACTTTACGAAGATATAATAGAGTTTTCTTTATGTGTTAAGAGAATTTAATTAAGTAAGTATCGCAATAATAGTTAGTATGAAGGTAGTGAGAAATTGGAGATGCAACTAAGCTTTCACTTCAAGAGTGAAAGCACGAAGTAATACGAGAGAATTAGATACTCGATTGAAACAATAACGGCACGTTCATATTTCTTTATATTTATATTTTTGCCTATATTTGACTACTGATAATAGCATCAGAAAATTAAAGCAAATAATATTTTGAGATAAGTCATGTTAAATTTCGTGCTCTTAGATCCTAATTAATAAGTGTCGTGTGATATGATGGCGGAAACACAGGGTACGAGTAGGTACGTCCGGTAAGAGCAAAGAGCGCGTCGAGCGTGTCGCCTGACATCATCCATCATCACACAGACCGACAAACAGATCAGGTTACGAATCGGAAGTAGGAAGGTAAATAAACTCCTAAGAAGCAATAATAGACCTTTAGCACCTTCGTATTTTGATGTGATTTTGGATTAAAATACGGGAGTGGAAACAACAAACCGTTTTTGACTTATGTACACGATAAAAAACGTAAAAAATAACTTACTTAATATTATTATCATTTATCATTCGAATACAACAAGTGCATCCTCACCCGAGGACAACAATCTCAACAGATATCCATTCAATAAAGTCTTAATAACCATTAATTATATTTAATTTTGTTTTCGATCACATAATATTTAACGATACTTCTATAATTTAATATTTTTCAAACATAAAAGAAACTAACAAACACTGTTTTCTATAGGTACACATTACTATAGACCGGCTATAAATACTCGTACTGAAGTTCAGTTTATATATATATATATACGTCATCATATACATATACAATAATATATTAAAAATCAATTCATATAAAAATCATTTATAACCATGTTACATGTGTATTATTTCAATGATTTCATAAGACGGATATACTACATATAACTTTCATCATATGTATTAGTCAAATTTTATTTCTTACAAAACAACAGCTACTTTTAATTATTCCTATATTATTTTACTCGATATATCATATACATAGAACCGCTATTTAGGCATCCGCAGACTGATAGCGTTAGGGGCGACTACGGCGCGCGCACCGGATGCTGTGCAGCTTTTGGCGGCCTTTTGCTAAACGGGCGCCCGGTTGCGGAAACGGGAACTTATATATATTAACTAGTATTATGTAACATATAGTATATAAGCATTAGTGTAGGTATTCTGCTAAACCTAATAAATAAATCAACAATGAACGATGACCCAGTTTTCATAAAATTACGTAATCGTTAATTCAAACCGTTGTAGGGTAGAATAAAATTATTTTAGGAAATAAATCAAAAGTATGAACATGTAAGATTTTGTTGTTCTGTCTAAAACGTTCGTAGCGGTCATTACTCAGTAGGGAATGATGACCGGGCGCCTAGCCGGCAGGTGCTGGCAACTCGCGCATAATGCAACTGCGTGTCTATAAAATATACTAGATATTTAATATAAATTATGAAAAAAAACTCCCCTGTAAAAACTCGTTATAAAAATTGGTGGAGTGTATTCTACTTTCGACACTGACCAACCTATTTTCAACTTTTCCGTTATTTCAGTGACTCGTTGTGTTTCTTATATTCATATAACGTTTCGCATTGCCGAATTGCGATACTTGTGCTCACAAATGAGGCTACATTTTTTGCAAAATAATCAAGAATGATTTATGTTTTCGCAAACAGGCGCCATTTTGTTTTGCAAAAAGGCAACACATATCAACCACGTTAAACAAGTACATACTTCGAAGCCAAGGAGAGAAAACATTGAGCAATACGAGTCTATCAGAGAGCAATGTTAATCGTGTTGCTTGCCATTGGGCACTTGCCATTGTTAATTCAATAGTTACAATCTCGGAATCAAACTTTTTAGAAAGCTGATCAAAAATCTTCGATATCAGAAAATCTGTTACCGTAATTTGACAAGGATTACTCTAGAATATTTTTGAATGATCGAGAAGTAAAATGTATAGATTTAGTTCCTGCTAATAAATATTATTTTTATTCAATAGGTTAAAAATATGTCTTCTTAATTTTTTCTTTGATCAGCCATCATCGCTTTCGGACAGCATATTGACTGAATATTATTAAATACATAGTTTGGTAATGATTAGAGTTTTAGAAAAGAATGATTTTTACACATTGCAGTGGAATGCCTTCTAACTAAGACGGCAATTATTGTCATGTCTTGTAAATCAGTAATAATACTTGTATAAATGGTATCGTCACCATTGCTGCTCCAGCCGCGCTGAGCTCGCGCCACTGCCACCGTCCGTGGGTAATGGAACATTACAAAAATAACTCTGACACAACTGATTCCAGTTTTTGAGATTAAATCTATTATCATCGTTATCAAAAGAAAATAGACTTCAGTTTTACCTTACATTATTGCGGTTTATTAGATCCAGTTTTTATCGATGCTCATTTTTAATTAAACATTTTAATCGTAAAACGATAATTCGAGCAATGATTTAATAACATGTAAAAATGAACGGCGAAACTGTACGAAGTCTTTTTCTTTATCACATACGATTCTATTGTACTCGTATTATCGGAGCAACTGTAACTTCCAAATCTGTTGTTACTCATCAAAAACGTTACAAGTAGGTACGTACCTACAATCATTGCATACTGATGGTAAATTGCACGTATAATAGTATCATTTCATGACTCGTATGTAACATAAATATAAATCGTATGTACACTGATACGTCAAATGATTAACATTCATTTCGGGTAAACTGTATCGTGACAATTGTTAACTTCGTGTAAAATATTGCTTCTATATAAACTAGTTTAGCAAAAATAACTCAAAATACAGTGCCTATGAACGATGTATTGTAAAACACTATTTAAAATATAACATCTCATCATGTTTATCTTCGTTTGTGCCGAGAACATTAACATACTGGCCGGAATGTCGGCTAACAGCGCTTACGAGATAAAATGCAAAGTATTTTTCAATACATTTGGTGTTACTATGTTTCAGGTGTATGAACAATCGGACACAAATATTAACTTAGGGTCTATGTCATCGGCGCTCTCGCGGCGGCGGCGACGCGGGCCTCGGGCGCCGCCGCCGCCGCCGCCGCGAGACGCGGGATCATCGAACTTGTAACCGCGTGTAATTTATTATCATAAGTACAGCACTAATAGAAGTTCCGATCGTAGTCCGGCGATCGCAGGACGCGGGGGTGCGACGCACGTTAACATAAAACTATAACCTCGAGTCGCGCACATTCACTAGAGAGTTGGACGCTGTCCAGTGGGTCCGTGCGTGTGCCAGAAGCACAGTGAACAGGAGTGCGGTGGTGAGCAGCATCAGGTGTGCGGCAGGGGCGGCGCGCGGCGCGCTCGCCGGCGCCTGGTACGGCACCGAGCAGGTGGGCACGCGCTCCTCGACGGGCGAGCACCGCTCTGATTCGGGACGCGGCGGCTCGCTCAGTCGCTCCTCGCACTGGTAGCATAGCCGCCCCTCGCAGTACCAGTAGCAGCACTCGTCCGACCCGTAATTGGACTTGTTCGCCTGCGCCCCCGTTTCCGGTATGCGCGGATCTGGAATATATATATGTAATATTTTTGATATAAGAAAAATACAATGTATAAGTAAATACAAGAAAAAAAATTACCTTAATGGTCTCTTTTTTTTCTCGTTTCCTCAATCTTAAGCTAGAACGGAACTTATGGATCAGGCTTGTCGCCAAAGGCCACGTTTCCGCATCGTACGCCATAACTGATAGGACACACTGTAGACTTTGGTTATCAAACATTGTATAACATTGGAGATGTTCGCGTTTTTTACACATAGTCGTATTTATCTATTTAAGTTAAATCTATTTAATATCTATTATCTATCTATTTAGCTAATTTATTTAAAGGATAAGCTGGTCTCTAGTAATCTATCAACAGATTACATTACTCTGCTTGAACACTGTCTGGAATGAAATTTTACTTTCTATACCAAGGTCAGTACTATCTCCAGGTAGATGGTGTCGCTATGGGTAGTTTTGAAGACAAGGCTCTTCAGAAATTTGTTTGAAGAAATTCGTTGGGAATAAAATTATGATTTCGTCCTAACTGCCACCAGTGATTGCAGTTTTGGTGGTGGTCGATGGGAATAATCCCCGTCTTCACTGGCCATTTCACCGTTCTTAAGCAATACGGCAATACGAATCTCACCCGGTTGAAGTCTAGGACATCGTCGGTGTATTTAGGGTTCAATTTAGCACAGCGATCGTTCTCCTCGTTGCCTGTATGTGCAGCTGTGTGTGCTGCGTAGAGTTTCATGTAAAACTTATCAATCACGAGGAACTCTGATCTCGAAGAGAGAGTTTGGCCACCATCATATTTAGGCAATTTATCACTATTTACCTAGCCACTATCACTTTTCAGATGACTGCATCGAAGGGGCTGAACTTTGGACACTTTTACGTTCTATCGCCACTTCAATTTGTTTTGTATTGGAGCGATGAAAGTCATGCCGTATCAGCCTTTGCTTTATTATTGGATTGGCGATCTGACGACGAATAAGTGTAGCTCTCTCTCGCCTTTGTTCCATGAGATCCAGTCTCGCTCGAGGGCTTGGACTCCTTGCCATTCCGCAGCAGTTTCAAATGTTTACAGCCCACTTTCGCCTAACTTCCACCAGGTTATTAGTCATCTCGTGAACATCAGCTATGGCTTCCAGTGTGTTGAATAGATTTTGGAGTTCTAACTGAAACTCGGTGAAGCCTATCACGGTTTGTGGTGGTACAAGACAAAGATTCATCAAGACAGACCTTTACAGCGTATAATCGATATTTAGAGTATCACATACTATAAAAGACTTGTTGACCATTATAACATCTCTAATATATGTGCGGCTGGGCAGTATTGGGGATAATGCCGTTAGCTGTTCTGATCGCCCAAACCACAATGCTTGAAAGTCAACATTTTACAATCAGTGTGTTCTACCAGGTATATGACATATGGCGCTGACGTCGTTTCTAACGATTGGCCCGATGCGTAGGTTTAAGTTACTTAGCGATAAAATTCGATAGAAAGAAATTCCACAAAAAACTAAAAAGTCAGCGGCTTAGCGCACAAGAGGCTTTGGGAGAGGGCTATATCCAGTTGGAGTTGGGTGAAAGTGGGTGATTTGGTTTCAATGGTAAATTAATTACAATTGTTCTTAGCTGTCGCTATTTACTGAGGCGGGTTTGTACCTGCTGCCAAACTTGGACGCATCGGTGGTTTGTGTGCGTAGGGTAGTAGTGCGAATAGTGGGTGATTTTATGGAGTTTATAAAATCTCAAAAATAACATCAGATATAAAGATAGAAGTTGTTTTATTGCTTTTCGAAGTATTCTCTGCGACAATCGATACATTTTTTCATGTGATGAAACTATTGTGTGAAGCATTGAGGTTCACCTTATTTAGGCACCTCTTCAACAGTCGTTTGGAAGGCCGTTAGTGCCACTTCTGCATTCATAAAACGTATTCCTCTGAGTTTATCCTTAATTTTAGGGAATAAATAAAAATCACCGGCCGCAAGGTCGGTACTGTTTGGCAGATGACCCATTAACTCTCCACTGACAGTACTCAAAAATTGCTTTGTTCGTCTGGCGGATTGAGCTGGGGCATTGTCGTGATGGAAGATTATTCTACTTCGTGGGCGTCGTTCTTTGACTTTTTTTTAAATTAGAAAGCAAGCAGCTGTTCACACGCAGGTCCGCAGTTACTGTTCTTTTATTTTCTGAAGGTATAGTAGCAAAGTAGCCCGATCTGCCAAAAAAGGAAGCAATCATTGTCTTTTCAGCACTCCGTACTTTCTTCACTTTCGTCGGCAACTCTTCAAAAGGAAAGACCCACTGCGCAGATTGCCTCTTAGTTTCAGGCTCATTGCAATAGATCCAGCTTTTGTCGCCTGTTACTATATCAAAAATAGCATTTGATTGACCATTGTCGAATTTTACAAGCATTTGAAGACACCATTCCACCCGGCAGTGTTTTTGAGCTTCGTCAAATTGTGAGGCATCCATCTAACACAAAGCTTCCTTATCCGTAGGGGATCGTATAAAATAGTTTGTACATGACTCATACCAATACCTAATTATGCCCGTATCTGTTGATATGCCGTTCGTTTGTCAGCTTTAATCATTAGTCGCACAGTTTTGATGTTTTCCTCCGTCACCCCAGTCCCAGGACGCCCGCCCTTCTCTAACTAACATCGTCACTGAGGTGGGTACTTAAGTCCACGTTTAAATTCACTGAACTAGTTATAAACAGTGGCACTAGATGGGGCTCCATCATTAAATGCTAACTTATGTCTTTCATAACTTAGTTTCTAGTTTAGGCCGCAACGAAAGTCATAAAAAATCATATAACATATATAGTATAAGTATATTATTACATACGTTTTATTCCGTGTAAGTTTTATAAATTGGTTTTAGATATTTCTGTAACTAATTCATTTGGATGCAATACAATGTCTTTATTTTATTTATTCTTATTGTGTTTATTTCATCGCTCTGAAGAGGTAAAAAAGGATGAACCGAAACCTAATGCTTGCGAAAATTATATTGAACACTAGCTGACCCGACAGACGTCCAAATTTCAATAATACAATAGTTTCATTCAAAAATCCCATAGAAAAAAGCACTTTCAGTTTTTCCCGAATTTTCCAAATTTCCGGGAAACTTTTCCAATTTTTCTTTCCCTAAAAACCTTATTCGGACTATTAAAACATTTTTTAAAAAAAAATAGCCAAATCGGTCCAACCGTTCTCAAGCGATGCGCTTACCAACGAACAGCATTTATTTTTTATTTATATAGATAGATGAAGGGAACTTCGGGACTACTTTATTTATCCAAAACTTTAATAAGCAATTAATATGTATTCAAGTTCTTTAATACTCCCAAATCTTTATTTTTTGTCAGTTATTTTTAATAGTTTATTATCCTGTCCCATATCCATACATGAGACAGTTTGAAAAACAACTGTGAAAATGCTGATTTTGTGAGAGCTGGCTGATCAAAATATAATAAAAAAGTTGCATTTAACTTTTGCATCGTACTGCACCCGACTGCATTATTATTACATATGCTTTTGGGCTATGCGTGTCATCAAAGTAGGTCTTAATGTAAAAGGCAAGTAAATCAATTTTCCAATCGTATATGATTATCTAATTTTGGGATGTTGATTTTTTCTATTTTTTAATGTTGTTGTAATTAAATGGAAACTAAAGGCGAACAGCAATTTGCACGCCTCAGCTTACAACTCGGTTCCTTTTGCATATCAACGATTTGTAACAAGTAAGTACCATACGTTGCTATGTAGACGACAGCACTGGGGAGGCTATGTATAAGGGCCGCGCCAATATTCCTCAGACCAAGGTAGAGGAGAGTCGCGTCAGGCTTGTGTCAGAAATCGATGACTCTTTAGCCTCGAGCTGGGGTGCATTAAACTTACTTCAATTTAACCAGAGTAAAATACAAGTCTGTGTTTTCACTGCTACAAAAGCCCCATTTATCGTGGCACGTCGCCTTCAAAACATCCCTCTTAAGATAGCTGGGAGTATTGGCATCCCCGGTGTGGACATTTCCAGCAAACTACCTATTTCACACAGGGGCAACGCTTGCTGTTTTACAAGCCCCAAGTTACCCCATATCATGCTTCTGGGCCAGTGCTCCGAAATACCAACTGGACCCACATGACTCTCTACAACGGCGTGATGTTCGAATTGTCGTCGATCCTAGTCTCACAAGCGAATTAGAAACGCTATAAGTCCGGAGAGATGTTGTTCTACAGCTTGTATAATGGAGAATGTTCGGAAGAGCTCTTCAATCTAATACCAACTTCGGATTTATGCTATCGCACATCTTGTCATCGAAGTGCAACCACACTTCCCGGACAAAGAGCTGTTTGTTAAGTATAGTGCGGTCTTTATACACTTTATACCGCGAACACGAAAGTTGTAGAATGAACTGCCAACTGACGTTTTTCTACTGAGCTACGACATGGAGTGCTTTAAGAGAGCTGTAAATAAGATCCTACAAGGTCGGCGGCGCACTCGCAACCCCCCTGATGTTGCAGATGTCCATTGATGTCGGTGACCACTTACCGCCATGTGACCCGTCCGCCCCTCTGCAAACTTTTCTATAAAAAGAATAATAACAACTTTCCATGAGCTAAGTTTCCATCAGTTCCGTCAACAAATACATAACGAAGGACAAAGCACAAAGCACGCTACAATCCCGCAGTCGCTGGGCGTACTCGACGGGCCATGTTACCCCTCTTTCATCGAAGACTACCATGAAATGTACCATTGCATTACCTATTTTAACCTTTTGTTCTAATCTACGTACATGTTTCGGTAATAAGTAAGATATGTCAGAGCCCATTCCAGTCCCATCCTATTCTTCCAAATTTTCACAACCCAAATCGAATCCCAAATCTGCAAACGTAAATAATGCAACATAGGCATCTTTACGTTTGTTATTCTGGACTGATGTTGCATGTATCGCGGATGTCCATTTGCGACAGTATTCACTCATCACCAGGTGGACTATATGCTCGTCTGCCGCTTTATTTCTAGAAAAAAAAACAATCTGCCTAAATTAAGATGTGAAAGTATTTACCGAGGCATAGGAAGGTGGGCTCGCCGGCGTATTGTGTGGGATAAGCGGGGGCCCGGTCCGCCGGCAGGAAGTAGGGGCAGTGTTGCTCGACGAGCTGGCAGACGGATAGGCACGGCTTGAGGCGTGCGAGAGGCCGGCCGGGTCCGGCGGCGGCGGCGCGTACCCATCGGCCCACCACGCCGCCGCCAGAGGTGCCGCGCCGCCGGTCTAGGTGGCCCACGCGCTCTATGTGCCGCGCGTGCCAACGCGCCGCGTGCTCCGCGGGCGCGCGCCGCGACCTGCCGCCCTCCTCGCCGCCCTCTTCCGCGCCCTCCTCCACCCACAGTGGCACCATCGTACTGCACGCCCACCGGCGATACGTCTCCTGGAACACCGTACACGTGCCGCATTAAGCAAATGTTAACATCATACTACGTTACGTTAGCTTATATAGGGGCTTTGTCAAGAAGAATAACAACCAGTCCTCACTTCAACAATTTATTTATGAAATGCATCGATCAACCAAAATACAGAGATGTAGCAATCCGCCCCTTAAAAGGTGCCATTTGCAATTCGGTCAAACTTACCTTCAGTCAATTCAGTACCTACGAGTATGTCATTTGGCGGCAAAAACTACCAAGAGCGTATAATTGATAATATATCTTTTTTACAATAACTGCAATATTTTTGACATAACGGTGGCATATAAGAAAATGTAAAGAAAATATAAGAAATATAGAAATAATTGAAAAACAAAACTTTTAAACCAAAATATTTCGCGGTAAATATGTTTTCGTAATTGATTTTAAATAAATAAATGAAGCAGACTATTAAAAAAGTAATTAATACTACTTGTTTATCCAGTATTTATCACTTACCATTATTATTTGTTTACCACTGGCATCACTCATGTACACTGGTCACAAATTATCCATCTACTCACATACATATGGTATTTTAGTTGATCGATGGTAGGGGGATTCTTCGAGAATGAATAACAGCTAGTCCTCATTTCAGAAATTTATTTAAATGAAAACGTAATAGAAATAATAGAACACCTAATAACACACACAGAGTTCCATGCGCAAACATGTGATCTGTTAGATATTCATAAACTGAAGGCTTTGCTGGAGAGCAATGGACACGTCCTTGCGAATAAAAAAATAGATAGAAGAATGTATCAGATAGAGTAGGCGGCGACTTGAGTTTGACGTTTGGAGCGGATTTTATTTTCGGTTCGTATTAGTAGCCAGTAGGGTAAGGGTTTTTAGGGATTTAGTAACAAGAAGTTCAGTAAACAATCGTAAATCAGTAAATACTTGAAAGAGTATTGTTATGGTTATAATGTAATTTTGACAAATATGACGAATCCCGTAAATATCTCTTTAATCCCTTACGTAATCCCTTTAAGTACAATGCGCAAACATCGTAAAAATAACAGTAACGGTGAGGCACCTCGCGACGGCGCGGCCGCTCGACCCTTCTCACTTTTATCTTTATTCAGCATTTTTCACTCCCGCAGGAAACCTCGTCACTTGGTGAGGCAGTGATTAATTAGTTATCAAGCCTCGGCAGTGCCGTGCCGCCTGTACGTACGAGTACGAAAGACGCGATTTACTTTTATTACCCTCAAAAAGGTTTCTCGTAGAAAAGCACTGTAATTTAGTTTAATTATTTATACCACAGAGCCCGTACTTATGACAGATCAAGTAGAAGTTCATTGATGAGCACGAAACATTCAGTCCGACCTGTAACTGCAACTCTTCTGCCAGTTTAAAATGTACCGTAGCTTAAAATATATGGAGTGCGAAGCTAGGTGAGAGTAAATTTAGGAGAAGCTCACTGATAATTGAATAAGCAGGCAAATGCACGCATGAGGTTTGATAAAAAAACATCAAATAGTTTTCATTTACTAGTTCCTACTTACACCTTCATGCTGCAAGTTCATTCACCGAATAAGTATTGACATGTAGAACATGTAGAACTAAGTATTGACGTAAAGACTACTTATGTATATACCATATCATGAGAACCTGACATAAAACTACGCATCTACGTAATTTGGGTTTAAGATAAATTATTGGTACAAGCGTAGCAAGCGACACGGGATGAGTTATCTCCTAAGGAAACGAAGAGCGCCTCGCGTCGTCGCTCCGACGTGAAGAATATCGGGTCTCGGCTACGACATCGTCTAATTAATGCCCCACTTCCGCCCGCAAAACGCTTCACCAACACCCTGCTTGTTAATATCAGACCTCGGCACTTAAAAGAGCTTGTTGATTAAAAAACACGCAGTTCATTTTAGTTCGGATATCTATCACAAACTTGTGAATATGAGTGAAAATGAATAAATATTGTGTCGGGAATACTGTATTATTACGTACGTTCATATATGTGTATAGTTTTGTACCATGGCTAAGAGAAGGTTATGAAACACAAAATTATTAACATGTATAACCGATTGCGCTTGTCGAAATACACCGATACGAAATGGTGTTGATTGATAATACTCGTACGAGTAGTTACACATATCGTCAGCATGCACGATAAACAATTTATGGTCGGTCATGTCAATAGGAAGCTCGCTGACTATACTGTGATTAATCGGAAAATGACCGAGAAAGAGACTTTAAGCGAAACGTATCAATGTCAGGTGAGCAATAATTGCGATCTTTCAGACATTATTCAGCATAGGGCAAAAAGGAAACAGGACCGTCGACGGACTTACTATATGTGTCGAGATTGACGCACAGAAGACTACTCCAACTGATATGTATAACAATGTTGATCTTCCGATCTTAGGTATCTTAGGTCTGGCCATAAATACCGTTACAATAAAGAAAAAAAATACATTTCAATATGTCATTCTCACGTGAAAATAAATGGTTCTTCTCATTTTGGCGCCAATTATTATTAAATATTATACTAATATTATAATGGAGTGGATTGATTACGAAAACCGTATTGCTGTAATTGCATTACACAAAGTAGGCATGGAGCCAAATGCAATTTTTAAAACTCTCCATCCGCTTGGTATTAGCCGAATGTTTGTGTATCCGGCTATTGGTAGGTACATTGAAACAACCTCTGTTTGTAACAGAAAAAGGTGTGGCCGTCCACGTACTATTCGTATTAAACAGACGATTGAAGCTGTGAAAGAGAGAATTCGAAGAAATTCCGTCCGGAAGCAAAATATTTTTTCCAAATAGATAAATATAGCACACACAACCATGTCACGCATTTTAAAAGATGATTTAGGACTTACTGTTTACAAAAGACATATTGGTCATTTCTTAACTGATAATTTAAAGAAAAATAGGTGGTGTGGCTATGCCGATTGTTTGTCATCTATTCTCAGCACCACCCGGGGTTCGCTGGTTCGTTTTTTATGGGAAATGGGATTACGGGTAGATATCAATACACGTTGCAAATCAATAGAAATAATCAATCTGATGGCTTGTTACCTGTCTGCGTATCGGCTGGGCACCGTTGTCGGTTCCAGCTGCGCCTCTCGCCAGCCTGATCTGCTTGCACGCTATGGTGGCGCGCTGGGGAGGTGATACTGTTTCCAGGATGCGCTTGGGATCCGTGATCACTTCACCAACAACTATTCGTAGCCAGGTATTTTCGTAGGCACTCCTGACAACGTCCAGAACCGGTGGAAACAGCAGGTTTCCGGCTAATTTATATAATTGAACGGCGGGTGCGGGCGGTCAAAACGTCACTGTTAGAACACGGCCACAGGGTTCTCGAGTGCGAGCGAGAGGTCCGATATGGACAGACCCTCGCAAATATTCAAACAGAAGCAAACCACCAAACAAAAATAACTAATGATTTACAACGCTTGACGCAGTTTGAAGGAAGGGATTAAAAATGAGGATTATTTACAAAGAAATAAATAAATATTTCCTATTGGCGTAACCAATAGGGTTGACAAATCAAAACCACTTCTTCGGCGGTTAGCTTAGCCTCTTAACAACACCCTGCTCCATAACCAAGAATGATCCTTCCAGCAATACTCCGCACCAGGTCATAAGGCTCGTTCAACACAGACATGGCTAGAAAGGAATATTCCCTACTTCATTAGAACTGAAGACAGGCAGACTGTCATCTAGTCCCGATCTTAATGCGCTCGATTATGATTTACATTTTATGGTCTGTTTTCGAGAGCATAGAATGCTCTAAACGCCATGTTATCATGGTGTCATGTTATCATATTGAATCCCTAAAACATTCCATAAGGGTGGCAGTTGCCAATATTCCCATGGAAAAGGTGCGTGTTTCAATCGAAAACGGGCCACAGCGTTTGAAATATTGTATAAAAGCAAATGGTGACCATTTCGAATAAACGTTGTATTTTTAAAATGCTTACACCTATTTATTTCTAAAATAACACGAATTCTTCTAATAAAATAATATTTTAAAAGAAAATATCAATGTTTTCTTTGTAATAATATTTATGGCAAGACTAGGCACTAAAATTACTTACTACTAAATTACTTGATTTACTAAAATTTGCACACATGTGTATGATTGCATACTTGCATATTAAGATATCACGATTATATAACTTCGTACGTTTACTTTTATTGCATAACAGTGGCTAATAATACTCGCATAATGTGTTGTATGTGGTAGTAGACCGATGACGAGGGATGTTCCAATTAACGTCTTCGATCGCGTAATGGCTAATACCATGCCCTTTTACGATCGTTCTCTCGTCTAATCGCCCATTGACGTGTTCTATGTAATTTTATCATTACTAACGATTATGTTTTATTGGTGGACAGTTAAAGGTTTTAATATCAGCTACTTCTATCTATTACGCAGCTGTAACGTAGCACATATTTATTTATTTAAATGGGTCTATACGCGTATGTTTACAGTGACCACCGTTGGTGCAACGCCACCGAAACGTTCAGTTAAATAAATAAGGTAAACATACGCGTTGAGACCCGTATAAATAGATAAATATGTGTGAAAAATGTGATAACCACAAATGTTACGATACGTTCAATTAAAGTTCTTGGAACTGGCGATACGATAGAAAAAAAAAAGAAACTCGAATTTTGAAGATGGAACTCGTTGCTTGTCAAACGCCATTAAACTTTCAAAGTTGTCATTTGTCTTTTATTTCTGGCGGAAATATAAGTGTTTGCGAAAAAAATAATTTAACATGAGCACATTTTCGTTCAATGATTTTTTATGACTTTCGTCGCGGTCTAAACCAGAAACCAAGTTATGAAAGACTTAAGTTAGTATTTAATTATGGAGCCCCATCCAGTGCCATTGCTTATAACTGGTTTAAACGTGGTCGTACCCACCTCAGTGACGATGTTAGAGAAGGACGTCCTGCGACGGCGGTGACGGAGGAAAACATCAAAACTGTGCTGATCATGATTAAAGCAGACAAACGAACGACATATCAGCAGATGCGGGCATCATTAGGTATTGGTATGAGTCAAGTACAAACTATTTTATACGATCATCTACGGGTTAGGAAGCTTTGTGCTAGATTGGTTCCCCACAGCTCAAAGACACGGCCGCGTGGAATGGTGTCTCCAAATGCTTGAAAAATTCGACAATTGTCAATCAACCGCTGTTTTTGATACAGTAACAGGTGCTAAAAACTGGATCTACTACTATGAGCTTGAAACTAGGGGGTAATCTGCGCAGAAGGTTTATCGTTTCGAAGAGCTGCTGACGAAAATGTAGAAAGAACGGAGTGCTGAAAAGAAGATGATTGTCTTCTTCTTTGGCAGATCGGGCCACTTTGCTACTATAACATTAGAAAATAAAAGAACACTAACTGCGGACTGGTATGTGAACAGCTGATTGCCTTCTGTTTTAGAAATACTCAAAGAACAACGCCCACGAAGTCTGTCCTGTAATCTTTACAACAGTACCAAGTAGATTGGCGATACATCGAGGTGCTGAAATGTCTGTCATGAAATGCGAGCATAACGGTCCGAATCCAAGACCACCAGGCCAGGCCGATCCAGTTACGTTCTCTATCGCGCTGTAAGATACATTTAGGATGCTGGACTGGAAAGGACGTTGAATCAATGTGAATGGTGAGTACATTTCGCATCTTCGTTTTCCCGATGATATAGTTAGTCATCGTAGCAGAATCGCTGAAAGATTTAAGCTGGATGCTAAACCACCTTAACGCAACATCACGACGCGTCGGTCTCGGAACAAACGTACACGAAACAAAATAGCTTGTTTAATTATAATTGTAGCATAAGAATATCCTCAAAATTCTTTCGTTGCACAAACAATTTATTTTATAAAATAATATTTATTAAAGATATAAACAGCGGAATTGGTAAGGCGGCAAGTACACTAAAGCGTAGATGGAGGAAGAAATAAATCACACATAAAACCGGAAGGATTTACAACATTATGTGATAAATGAAAGTTTAAAAAATAAATTTACCATCCAATTTCTAGAATTGTGAGGAATTGTTCCGTTACACCTACCCTACATAACATTATTTAGAAACGTGTACATAAACTGCGGTCTCTAATGTTTGACGTTCACAGCGCGGTATTCACCAGTGTCAAACACGATGTATATAGGTAGTGAACAAATCAGAACAAATGAACATGATGTCGAGCAACGTTGTCTCGAGCGTCGTCGGCGGGTGGCGGCGGGACGGGCAGAGGGTGCGGGGCGCTCCTCCAACCCTATACTTAATCAATCATAGAGAGGGCGCGATGTGTCGCTAGATAACCGCATCCATGTGTGCTTATTGTTTACATTGTCACATTATCAACTAATATTTGTATTATATATTCTCAATTCACTACTATGTCCCATGATCATGACATCCCACATGTACGGATATTATTTACGAAAATTGTTTACACTAAAATTATTTTCTAATAAATAATGGTTAACGGTAAAACTACCAATTAAATGTTACTGTTATTCGTTTTTAGTTGCTTTCCTCTGTTTTAAAATATTGTCAAAGATAGTGTCATACTGCAAAAACAATTACGGAAGCGACGATTACAAAATGTAAGCAGCAAATTGGATTTAATACATATATATGGCAATCAGGTATCAGATAAAAAGCCGTGTACAGGCTTTTAGTATATAATACAACCAGATAAGCAAACTTTTCATCGCTGTCACTCCGGGTATCGAAGGGCACGTGTAAGGTGAAACTGTCTTGGAACTCGCAACTAACTTTCTAAGGAAACATTTGACAGTTTCGGGTCATTTGTGAGCAGATACAGATACCTATAGTTACCGGCTGGAGTGACCTCGCGATCGATATCAACTTAGCTAGTAATAGGATGATTTGTCGCCGAAATGTGGTGACAAAGTTTTTAAGATAGAAAAGAAAGGAAATTTATTGAAAAGTTTGTTTATGTAGCGTTTCTTCCGATAGAGTTGGATGTAACTAGACTAGTATTTATATTTCTATTTTAAATTCATTATTTTCAACGTATACGGCTATCGTAGAGTTGATGTAGCCGAGGTAATAATATAGAGCTGCTACGTTGATAAGTAATGTGGTAAGCACGTAAATAAGCTCAGTTTTTTTCCAAAGTTTCGGATTTTTTGCAAAATTTTCAAATATACGTAAATTGACAGATTTTACATCCAAAATATGATACTCCCCTCCCATATGATACAAGTGGAGGGTACTTTGAAAAATGTAATAAAAAAATTGGAACCTTATTTTCCTTTTTCGCAAAACTTTCTGAGTTCCCCACGTATAACACTTATGTTTTCATTAAAAATGTTAATAATGCCTTTTCTTCTTAGGAGAGCAGTATCCTTGATAGGGCGTTTTCTAAAAGACGCAATGCTGTTACATCGCTACAATTACGTAAATACGGATTTAGACCGGAGTTTCGGAGTGTACGCAAGCATACATACGACTGTAGCCGTATAGCACACGATACGTCTTAGGTGGGTGAACTCGATTATGATAAAATTGATCTAATGAATTTTCTTTATCAGCTATGACCATGCTATTTAGCGTAGTAGTTAATGAATCCAAAAACACATTAATTAAAATTGAGAAATTCGTAAAGTGCTATATTCATTATTGATATAATCCAAGTGCTATATTGATATAATATCTATATATAATGCTATATTTCAATTATGGGTCCTCCATAACAAATCTACAGCCGGCCACATTTATGAGAATATGTGCATGGCTCGTAAAGAATTTAAATCCAAGCTTAAATACTGTCAAAACAAGATTTTAGTAGATTTTGGAAATTAACCAATAAATTGAATTCCAGGATGAGCCTGCCGGTTAGCGTTAACGGCATAAGTGAACCCAAAGAGATCGCTAATATGTTCAGGAGTACTTTTAAAGTTGTTTCTCCGCTGAGCCAGAGAGCCGCTTCGGGGGTGCCCTGTGCTGGGAGTCGTGCCGCCGTTGAGACGCCTGTTAAAGTTAGCGCCTCTGAAGTTACCAACATAATTAAACAGATGACTCGAGGTAAGTCCCCGGGGCACGATGGTCTCAGCATCGAGCACCTCCAGCAGGCGGGTGTACACTTACCCAGGGTGTTGGCAATGTTATTTACCTTTTGCATCAGACATTCGTACCTACCTAATGAATTAATGAAAACTATCGTAGTTCCCATCATAAAAAATAAGACAGGTGATACGGCAGATAAAGGTAACTACAGACCAATTTCCTTGGCCACAATTATAGCCAAGGTGCTGGATGGTGTGCTTGATAAACATCTAAGCAAATATATATCTCTGGAGGACGGTCAATTTGGTTTTCGACCTGGGCTATCCACAGAGTCTGCAATACTATGTCTCAAGCACACCGTCCGGTACTATACTGATAGGAATACACCTGTATTTGCGTGCTTTCTGGACTTATCGAAAGCTTTCGATCTGGTGTCATATGAAGTTCTATGGAAAAAGTTGTACTCTGATACTGACTTACCGTTGGGAATCATTGACACCTTCAGATATTGGTACAGCAATCAAACCAATTATGTACGATGGGCGGGTTCGCTGTCGGACGTGTATGGGATGGAGTGCGGGGTGAGGCAAGGTGGGTTAAGCTCGCCCAAACTATTCAGCCTGTACATGAACAGGCTGCTCGGGGAGCTCAGCGGCGCCGGCGTCGGTTGTTCTGTAGATGGCTGCTTTATTAATAACATCAGTTACGCAGATGACATGGTGCTGCTGGCCCCCTCGATCAATGCTCTTCGGATACTATTGGCTATTTGCAAGAGGTATGCTCTGTCACATGGGCTCAGGTACAACTCCACAAAGAGTGAGCTATTAGTGTTTAAGGCAGGTAATAAAACATACTCCACTATACCGCCGGTCTCGCTCAATGGCTGCCCACTCGCTAAAGTGACGCATTTTAAGTACCTGGGCCACTGGGTCACGGAGGACCTGTCCGATGATATGGACATGGAAAGGGAGCGCAGGGCGCTGACAGTGAGGTGTAATATGTTGGGCCGCAGATTTGCACGTTGCTCTAAAGAGGTTAAAATAACGATATTTAGGACACACTGCCAGTCTTTTTATACGTGCAATCTGTGGTTCAATTACATGCAGAAATCGTTTAGAGCCCTGCGTATCCAATACAACAATGCATTCCGGGTGTTGTTGGGGCTGCCGCGCTACTGTAGCGCATCGGAGATGTTCGCAAACGCCCGTACAGATAATTTCTTTGCCATATTGCGAAAAAGAATAGCATCACTGATGTCTAGGGTGCGGGGCAGCCCCAACACGCTGCTGAGGATCTTTGCGGAGAGGGTGGATGGCCCCATGTTGAGACATTGGGTGGAGTCGCACGTTGCATCATATAGGAGGTAACGAGAGGCGACAGCCAATGTCTGATGTAAAATATATTTGTGTATATGTGATTGGTGTGTACGTGCATGTATGTGTGTGTGTGTGTATGTATATGGATATATATGTATATATATATGCGTGTGTGCGTGTGTGTGGGTATGTGTATGCATGTGCATATGCACGTGTACATACATATATATATATAATTAGTAATAACAAAATCTTAATAATAAGTACTAACATAGTCTATAAGTTAAAATTGTTACTAACACATGAAATATGGACTTTGTCTGAAATAAATGAATTATATATATATAATTCTCATTAGATTCTATATTGCTGTAGGTAACAAAGTATGGCATTTCATGGTACACAGGAGGGAATGTAAGGCACGTTAACTCCGCGGCGCGGCGCCCCCTGATGGATGAGGCCAAGCAGCGCAAGTGCCTCGTCACCGTGATCAAATCATACCCGAGTGGCCCTCATAATACCTTTATAAAAATACCAGTGTCCAGGAAGTAGGTTAGTGCTCGTCCAAAAGAAATGTAAAAATATCCCTTGTTATAAATAATCGATTACGATTAAAAATCAGCACGAGAATTGTTATGAAATTAGTTTTGTTGGTTTGGTCAAGACAAAATAAAATCTTAATTTCAACTCAATCCGATTCGTCATCCTCCCCTCCGGGCCTGGATATAAGTCACTCGTAAAGCTCACGCTATACTCACATAATTATCTATACATATAATAAAATCGTCACAAAGCCGTGTCTGACATTTAATATTAAAAAAAAGTAATTGCAGTATAAAGTGTATGTGATACAGAGCCCAAAACAACAATTATTGGAATTTTAGTCTGTCTAGTTTTTGTTTGAACACGCATCACGCAAAAACTACTGGACGGATTTTAATGAAACTTGATGTATAAGACCAATAGATGGCGCTGATCGCCTTGTACATCGCGCTGTTAAGATTGGCTGTAGTTTGGTCATGGCAATGCATGGCCAATTGTTATCCATCCAGCAAGTATTTCCAATAAACGAATTCAAGCAAAGTGAAAGTGTGTGATTCAGTACCAGGGACCTTTGGGACACGTCTACACTTGGTATAGTTATAGCTTATGTGCCAGGTTAACATTTAGAGTACTTTTAATCCAGATGGATTGTAGAGTCACGGGAATCACTCTAAATTACACGCGAACGAAGTCGCGGGCAACATTTAGTCAACAATATTATAAACATTGTTCCGTAACAGTTCCGTGGTTTTCGCGTAATGTGTGTTCAGACAGACTGTTTTACTGTTCCTGCTTTACCAAAAATATTTCATGTACATGACTTTGTTATAATTTAATTATTTTATTATATTATATGTGTGGAATTATAAATTTTATTTAACATTTAACATGTAATCATTAACATGTTTAACATTATTTAAAATGTGTATGTATGACATTAAATTTTATCAACAATTAAGTATGTAATTCCTAATTATTTATTTACTTTTTTAATGAACGCTACTGTTGCTTATAGGAAGGAGTTCGTGATAAATGAAGCGTAATGGTTGCTGTGTAGAAACAAAGCGAGAAATTAATAAAATATACATAATGCCAACAAACAGACTGTCGGAAGTAATCCTCTTATCGCTTTATCCTTGCTCCCGCCATGGTCACGGTTTCTGTTCACAGGTACGCGCGGGGCGCTGCGCCCGGGTAAGCCGTTTAAAATAAAAAGTCAAGATTTTTTCTGCAGACATTATTGTTTTCACAAACTTATCGAATGTTTTCTGTGATATACGAAACTTTACATCAATGTCATTAATTGTACAATAATTAACAGTAACCAGTTATTTTAGCGTCCACTACTGCACATGGCATATTGTCTTGTGCATGAGGGATATAAGGCCTTAACGCCATGCTGGTCAAGCTGATTGACGAGTCGTTAAGAAGTGGTGTGGTTCCTCAAACCTTGCGGTAGCCGTTTTGTTGCCCCTTAGTCACTTTTTACGACACCCGCGGGAAGAGATAGAGTAGTGCTGTGCTATTCTAAAGTCGGCCGACAACTATTGTATAGCATTAATGATAATTGTAAATTACCGGGGCTTTCGGGCCGTTATCCACACAATTCATCACGATATTCAGTGTGAATTCATCACATACTCTTTTGGAGTATGGATTTGGACACTTTTGGATTTGTCTTTATTTGTGGAGCATGGGGATTTCCTCAGGATATTGCCCTCGCCGCCGAGCTAGTGACGAGTTGAAGTCACGATCATACGAATGTGAGTCGAGTATAGACAGCCCTAGGCTTTCACCTCTTCCGAGTGATTATCAACGCCCCCAGCGATTTACTAGGGGAGGCCTATGCCGAGCAGTGGGATGTTACAGTTCAATTATTCACGGATATTATAATTGTAGAATAATTTTATAAAGAATATTTGTTGAAAATTAACGTTAAGTATCAATCGATTAAAATACAATTTAATCAAGTACAACAGGAGGGGCTATCCATTGCACAATATCATCTCAGATTGAAGAGGAGACAAAAAGAACTTCGCTAAAACTTGGTTTTGTCAAAACCCTAAAGCGATAAATGCGTAGTTAATACAGTTTTTCAATGAAATAATAAGAAAGAAAGTTTTCTTTAATTATTCCAAGTTATTTCTTAGGGTAATTTGATGATTAACGAACAAAAGATTTTTCTCGTCCAAAAATTAACGATCACGATCGTGCAATTGACGTAGAAATAAATTTTAATTAAGGACTAGGTTTCCCATTTTTGAAGAACTTCCAGTGAACGTCATTTAATTTATGTTATTACGTTTTAAAGTAAAAAATCAGTATAGGATATTGTAAGTCTCATAAATTATTATATGAACGAAACCGTCTAGACTGCACTGACAAATAGAAATGTGTGTGCGCTCGACAAGCGCTAAGCAAGCGCATTTGCGGTTACGAAGTTTTTCTCTAAGCTTAACTTAGGTTTCTGCACTCGTTTATCTATTTTACAAATTATCCCTCAATATTGGATAGTAAATACGTTAAAGCGTAGGAGATACCCGAACATAAACCCTTTAAAAAGAAATAAGTGGACATAATATGAAGAATGGAAAAATGGTTAATTGATGTCACTATAAATTCTATAACACCTTCTATAAAATGGATATATTTGAAATAGAACTGCTGTTACATGGAGCTTAAAGTACTCGTTTTGTGGTTTAATGTACATAAAAGTTAATATAGAAGTTAAAATAAATTTGCTCAAATAAAATACATTTCACTTATAGCTGATATATTCTTTGTACGGGCTTGTATTTTAAACAAACAACGACAATGGGCTAAATGGGCTTAGCCCTAAAAAAATCTAAATTTTAAATGGGCATCAAATCATAATCAACAAAACAACTTATTACTGAATAACTGAAATAAATAATTTTATATTACTAAGAATGTTCATAAAGGACTCCGTCAACCTAAATCTGCCCCACTTTTAAGTTTGCTAATTAATTTGAGATCCATCTGCTACCCATTCAGTACTTAGATATACATGCTTACATGCTTAGCTTAGCAGATACATGCTTAGCAGATATGAATGTACTTAGATGTGTTCACATCTGTCTTTAATACGCAGAGACCACATATTGTCCTTATAAAATATATGTTAGCAATAAATCCTCTGCATAGCTCAAAGGTTTACTGGGAAATAATTCTTCAAAGCATTGAATCCGCCCTTAATGAGTTTCTGCAATAAAGAAATAAAAAAATAAACTTCCAAAATTATTATGTAATGATTAAATGAAGCTCGTGACAGAGGAAGCGATCGGCGCGGCTGTCGGCAGGACGTAGTCCTCGATTTGAATAGAGCGCCGACAGCATTGTGTCGGTTCCGCCCGTCGAACGAGCCCCGGCCCACGTCTGCCATTTGTAACAATTTGTTACCTCGCCTTAAAGGATCGAACCGGTGTCACCACTCTTTTAACCGATACATTTTAACGCTACAAATAAACGTTCTTTTTCAAAATTAATGCTGTCTTTTTTTATAGAACTAACAAGTTAAATAACAATAAAATGAAACATAATTTTACACACTTTTAGAAATTGTAATGTTTCTGTCACTTTTGACAGCATTAATTAATTGTGCCTATGTAATAATAATAATCAAAGAACGTACTCGTAATTAATTAGGTGTTAAATTGAAACATAATGCAGACGGCACAAACTATTCAGTCCGCTCCGGCCGGCGCCGTAACTTGGAAGTTTCCTGAATTAATTATAAACACAAGTTAAGTACTCCGTCTTTAGCGATATCTGCTAGACACCATGCTATATGCTCTTAGAAGACTGCGCGGGGCTTTATTAAAATTTCCCGTCGATGTTCAACTCTGAGGCGTCGCAATTTAATAATGCATGCCATAAAATTGTTTCTCGTGAGCAATTCTTCGCGTAAACATTAAAAGTCATTAACATCAAAAGATAATCTTCGACTCGATTATTAAGATGTCAGTTATTATTGCTGAACTTATATTCTATGACTAACTCTGTAAATAATTACTTTTATTTTCCTGAAATACAAAACAAGCCTATAAATATCTCCCGCAATGCGTAATTAAATTAAATGGCTCCCTCGGTTCAAAATGGGGAAGCAAAGGTGGCAGCAATTTAATTCGCTTACAATTAAGTAAGTAAATTAAGTTTTTATTCAATAAACTAATGCAAAACCTGTTATCAATACGTTATTCTTTTGCCGCCTCACTAAATATTTTCTCTAGTTACCTTGGACTCAGTAGGTATCGTCTGTATAAAATCCATGGATGCAGTGATTGTAAATGCGACCCGCGTGCTCGCCGGCGGCTGTGACATCTCATATTAGCACAAAGTTCCTCTCAACTACTATCCAACGACCTTTATTAGACATTTTTTTATTTATACATTGTGCACTCTGAATAATTATTTAAAGAATGGTCCCTTCATTATTATTATTACATTATTATTCTACATTTAATTATAATCCAATGGCGAATATAACACGTTATATCTCAAGGACATTTACAAGGAATATTTATATCAAAATTACGTTGTGATCAGTGCAGTGCATGTGGTTTTGAGAATGTTGAAGCAGTAGTGGCAGTAAGTACCTATATAATGATTGTTAATAAAATTATTATAACTGACTAGAACACAGCAGGAACCCCAAAAATACTATGCAATAACAATGCTAGTGGTCACCCTCGGTTAAACTTATGCCAACATGGTAACGCCAGCTTCTCATACAAACATACACGTTTTACTTGTCTGTTCATATGAGATTTACGCCACTAGTTCTAATCAATAATCTAAGACCAATGACCAATTTAAACACAAGTTAAGTACTCAACGAATACGAATAAAATATTATTAATACGTTAATGTGCATAGCAATAGCAAAAGATAAAACACTGATTACCTAAAATGTTACTCAACCGTTTCAAAATACTAAAGTATTTGAAGCATCGACAGCAATCGGCAAGATTAATCATCCGCCTCTTCAGATATTGCAAACGAACATCTCGGAGCAGCTGTCGCCAAACAATGCTCCGAGCGCTTAATCAAGAGAACTTAATTCTGGTTAACAACATCGATCGCAACTCGTCGAGGGTCGAGTAGTTAAGTAAGCACCGTTCCGGGGTCGGTTAGGTAAGTGACGACGTAAATTGTTTATATGGGCTGCGCCGGCACACATCAAATATGCAACACAGTTCCCGCTTCGAGTGGCCTTGCCTCTTCCGACCGTCCCAGTTAAACCCGACTTCGAATGTTAGCTTGACAGTCGGCACTGATAGCTGTACCTTTCGCAAACTATTATGGATTTATCAAAAGAGGCACAAATTTCCACTTGTAGTCTTGGAAATCTGTGTCAAAGTTAAAAATAATCGCTTGTATAACTTGCAATCCGAAGCTATTTATTTTGAGAATCGAGACCGTAGCATTATTTATAAACTGGTTTAGCGAACTTCGCCCCGTGTAAACGCGGATGACCACGGGATCCGAAGGATGATACGATCTTAGGTTATTAGTATTTCCATAGGATTAAGAGCGGGAAAACTAAGTGTGAGACCGAGCTAAATCTTTGACCTCACCTGTACTCCTCCGGTATGCACCGGTTGGAGGCACGTCCCACGGTCGTTGTGGAGCCTGGTAACTCTCCTTCTCTTCTCGGCCACGCCAAACTGGGCAGGCAGGCACTCGGTCTCATAACTTCTTGCGATCCTTCGATAATTTGGAATTCAGGTCGCACTCATAGGGCCAGTGATCTCGCGGGTTCCCGTTGCGCTCCAGCACAAATCCAGCGGCAACAAGGTTTAGTCATTGACTTCACTAAGCGTTATTACAATTGCAGACAAGATCTGCCACCACGCAGTGTCCTCGTGAACCGGTACACAATCAGCTGCGACGAGGGCGGGTCGTAGACACCAATCAGCGGAATTACAGTCGTAGACAGGGTCCACGACCACGCGTTTTCTTCGGGAACCGGTACACAATCAGCAGTGACGAGGGCGGGCCATAGACACCAATCAGCGGAATTACAGTCGTGGACAGGGCCCACGATCACGCGGTTTCCTCGCAAACGGTACACACCCAGCGGCGACGAGGTTGAATCGTGAACTTGAATATGCGGGATTACAGTCGTGGACAGGGTCCGGTATAAGTATAGATGATGAAACATATCATCAATTTCAAGGTGGATGAATCTCTAAAGTCGATGCAGTAGATTTCTAAAATATGTTTAAGATTACCATAAAACTTTTTAACAAGCTTTTACAAAGATGCTTGATGAAAGAGAAGAGTTAGAAAGAGACCACATCTTCATACTTTCAAGTTTTTAAATACTACTACTTAATTCATGGAAAACAAAACATTTTACTTTAGAGAAAAATACTCTCATCCTAGATGTTTAAACAAAATTATAATTAATAATATCTATTCTACAAAATACTCAATGTATTGATAATATTGTACAAAATTTATTTTTATTGAGGAAAATGAAAGCAGTTCACGAACTCTGAAATCGACTCGGATGAAGCTTTCTTTCAACATGAATAGAGGTTTAAATGTTAGATAATTACAGATTATGATCTACTCTTAAATAAGAGCGGTGATAAGAGACTTAAATAAGAGTACCTAGGGGTATATTTTCGACTCATATTCAATAAGGTCATAAGTTCAAACCCGGCCCATATATTCCTACGCCGCCGAGCTCGGCAATGAAGGAAATCATCATGAATAAACCTCTTAAATTCTCGGACAAAAGTTAGAGAATTAAAAATCCACGCTGGATCCGCGTGGTGGATTATGAGCCGTAACCACCTTGTGATCACGAAGGGAGGTCTGTATTGGAACATAACTGTAATTAATAACTAAATAACCTTACTTTAATGTACCCAAAAAAATTTACTAACTGTCGTTTTTACTACAAATTTACAAACCTAGATATCGGAAGATTCTTATCGTTAACAGAAATTAATTGCTGAAAATTTAATTGATAACAGTAGTAATAGTAGGTAGATAGTTACGTAAGGAGTAGGGAGCAGGTGGCGGGCAGGGTGCACGTGGCTGGGATCGATCCGCGACACACTTGTACACTACTGAACAAGTGAAATATACTGCAATGGATGTTGGAGCATTCATTTAGTAAATATGTCTGGAAACAATATTTTTATATTTTAACTTTGTACAAATCTTTAAACATCCGATTTTAGTTAAACAAATCGACTTAAAACACCAAGATTTGGTTCGAGATCCCATAACTATTATTCTTTTCATAAAAACCATAAAACATATATTCGCTAATTTTCTCCAATAAACTGGACGAAATATTTTATCGTTGATATGAATTCTATGATACGATAAAAGTGAAATGTAATGAAAATATGTAATGGTCATTACCATTATATTTAGATTTTGTATTCAGTTTTTGCCACGAAAATGACATTTCTTAAGAGAATAATGAGTCCGTTTCTTATTCCCAATTATATAGCAAAATGAGTAAATTAATTTTAATCTTAGATTGTAATACAAATAGTTCTATATCATATGTATCATATTTATAATGTGAAATTTAAATTGTCTCAACTTTTAAGTAAACTACTGTTGTATTTTCCATTTGCATCGACCTTTAATTTACATTGATATTTGTTAGTTCCTAATAAATTAATAAATAAAACAACGGTGTTCTCACCTTGACTGAAAGGAGGTGATAGATGAAGAAGCTCTATGCGGGGGGTAGTTTGGAAGACCATAAGCTCTAAGATTAGATTAGGAGTCCCTTGGCATAGTTTAGTTGATTCAGTCTGAATCTATATAGCTCGGTTATCCAAAATTATGTTCATGGAAGCTTACCCGCGTGAAGTATATAGTTATATCCTGTCACACTACAGTTACAAATATAATAGTTATAATAAATACAATAGTTTAGCTAATATTCTCAGTTTGATATCATTTTTGCCAAAAGGGGTATTAAGAAAATTGCAAGTTTGTATTTTCAAAACTAATCTACAAGTACTGCATGATGGGTGTAATCTCGATAAGAAATGGCAGCTGTCCAATAGCCGAATAGGCGATAGACGAGTGGACACCTGCACATTACAATATTGTCGCAGAGATATGATAAAAAAATGGATATTAATGTTTGTTTTATTTAAGGCAATATACGAGTAGGTACAAGAATATACTAATTTTATTTATACATTATTTCAATATTTACTCCTAAATTTAACAATAAACAAACAGCCAATCGTTAACGTCATAACTGTATATCCTACGCATAACAAAGAAACCTAATGTTGAATTTACAAATTCTTTGTGTGCACGTTGGTTTCGTTCATGTTATTTTAATTTTATTTTAATATTATACTCGTATTATTTCAACTGGTGTGAACAAGACAATTATGTAATTTTTGAAGATATATAAAAAAGAAGGCTTATCCTTTTTGTGGAATGACTTTCTTTTACAAATTCGTAAATCCAGTGTCAGATAATAACAGAAATAATAGTTTAATAGAAACAGATAATAACAGATTTACCTTAGTCTAGGACATATGAATATCTGAATGATCGCGCCGCAATGGGACAGCGACGCGGCCGGGTCGCGGGTCGCGGGTCGCGGGTCGCGGCCGCGCTCCAACCTACTGCACACGATTTTTGACAAACTTGCCGTGTCTTTGTACGGGATTACGGCTTCATTAGATGAATAACGCTAATCAACACTTTTTCGTCCACTCCTGGCCACGGGCCTCCTCATGCACGCTGCGCTGCGCGTTACAGATATTCGAGTTTGACCTTAAAACGTCATGCTCGCCAAACGGGTTACTGAGTCTACTCTGTAAGAGGGTGTAGTTCCTCAAGGTTTGTTACCACAAATTTGTTATCACTTAGACGCGTTTCACGACAGTCACGGTTAGAGATTGTGTGGTGCTATTCTCAAGCCGGCTGACAGCACACGGCTCGATTTGATAAATGTCGTATGAAAATAATAATTATGATCATGTATATCGTGAGTGAACACATACAAACTGTGAATACTATCAGCTGAGCTACTTTATCTTAATAATTACCCAATTATTATTTAGTTTCGATTATTAATTTGCAGGACTAGTGAGTGTGAAATAGTCTCTCCCAAAGCTGGCGACCACACACTATCTTTGGACCTCTCCCTGTATCCCTATCTTGGACCGTATTATCCAGCAGTGGATAAACATAGGCGGATGATAGAGTATGGAATAGTATTAATTATGTCTATTTCTAAACTAATATCGTGTCAACTAAAATCTTAATTTTATAATATAGTACTAAAAGAATTAGGCAAGTGCATGTCATTGCCGGGATCCAAATACTTTGTAAACAATTTCTCTTTAATCACCTCAAAACTTATTTATTATTTTTATTAAACAATTTCTAAAATTAAATTACTCTGACTTTAAAAAGCCTATTTAATTTAAATTTAACAGTTCAATCAGACGTATTAAGAATTTCTACTATACTATTAATTTTTTATACAACAGAAACTCTGGTTTTAATATTTTTTAAACTGACAATGTCAGAATTTATTCCATGAACGGAATAAACATTCATGTCTGATATTAAGTTACGTTCCCAATATAAGTAAAATATTCATTTTCAAACACTGTGCCATTTAGTGGGTAGCGACTACGCGGCAGCTACGCCGTACCACCGTAACCCCTAATGCTACGGCGTAGCAGTTGCGTAGCAACAAAATTCAATGGTCTGTGTAGGAATACATTGGCTATTTATTCCTTTGCTTTGTTTCGATTTAAACTTATATCATTCCATTATTCTTTATTTCGAAGTAAATTATATTGCGTAAATAACCTTATATGACTTTTGAAAACTGGCGTATAAGTACTTTTATAAAAAAATAACCTAATGGCAGTAGTCATGTAGCCAGTTTCATAACGGTGAAATATTTTGAATTATTATAGTGAGACAAATTCATATTTAATCGCAGCCGGTACCCTTTTGATTTCTATGTATATAGTTGGGTAAAAACAGGTCACCGAAACGCACTGAACTGATTGCCTTGGTTTGCTTTTTCGCCTCGACTAGCTCACGATGGAAATTGTCATATTATATCTTACATCTTGAAAATGCCGTTTGTTCATAGTGGCCACTTTGAACTTAATTATCTTGCGTTTGGCTTGGAATTACAAATTCAAATTAATTTCAATTTAAAGCTATGACATTCTTTTTCAAAATCAGTTATTCTGTGGTTTTTTCGTCAAACGACTTTTTGCTTAGATATCGTTGTGCAATTATTCTCAAATATGAGCCCCGACGTGGCAACTACGCAGCACAGACGGCACGCAATATCAACAATGTGTATGGACCAATCACTGTAAACGAACGTATGGTGCGTTTTTGGTTTAATCGCTTCCGTTCTGGAAATATGGACCTCAAGAACAAGCCCCGTGGACGACCGGACACTAAAGTCGATAATGACGAATTGAAAGCAATAGTGGAAGAGGATTCATCTCAAACCACGTCCGAGTTAGCAGTAGTCTTCAGCGTAAGTGACAAAACGATATTTATTTATTTGTGTCTAATCGAGAAAGTGAAAAAGCTCGGAAAGTGGGTACCGCGGGAGCTTAATGAAAGTCAGCTGCAAACACGTGTCGAAGCTTGCTTTACATTGCTGAACCGGCACAAAAATGAACGGATTCCGAATAGTATTGTCTCTTGTGATGAGAAGTGGATCCTGTATGATAGATAATCGTAAACGATCTTCACAATGGATGAACTCAAGAGATACAGCCAAACAATGAAACAAACGTCTCCATGATAGCGTTCGATCAGTTACAGAAGCTTTAACTAGAGACTCTCCGTCACCCGCCGTACTCGCTATATTTTGCCTCTACTGATTTCCATTTGGAATTTGGTTAAGTTTTTGCAGGGAAAAAAATTAAACTCTGATGAGGCAGTAAAAAACTCATTCAGAGAATTCATCGATTCCCGTCTCCAGGAGTTCTATAGCAAAGGCATCATTCAACTTCCATTGAAATGGCAAATATGACAATACTTCGATTAATTAAATATAGAAGAGTACCTTTAAATGTACTGAATTTCCTACTTTATCATATTACCCCAATGTACATACGTGTTTCGCATCCTATCCCTTCCCATTTTCCCAATCCATTCCTTAATCCGTAAAGGTAGGCAGCGCATTATTCTAGACTGATTTTATGAAATTTAGTACAGTTTATGTGTTGGACCAACTTAAAGGAACAACTTGAAACATCTTTTATCCCGAACCGTTATAGATTCTTGATGAAATTATTATAAATTTGTCAGTTGTATTGAATACGAAATAAATTAATTCATCCCACTATGAATCAATGGGATGGGGTGAGATTGAGTTACTGAATGGCGTGAGACTGGACAGGGTACAATACAATAAAGTGACCACATATAAAGTAAAGCCCACGCGAACCAACTCGCCGACACTGCTGATTCATTATAAGAAGTTATAACCTGTTCCTATTTATTTGTTTCTTTTTGTTTTATCGTATTTATCATACATGTACATGTTAATGATAATGCTAGTGATAATGTGATAATGCTTAGCTCAGTTATGCTCTGCCCAACTAGTAGATACCTATATGGCACAACTATAGAATAACCCCTTGGTACACAAAAGAAATGCGATTTAAACATAAATTAATTATTTAACAATGTTTCATCATTGTTAAATCTATATAAATAAAAATTAAATGCTGTTCGTTGTTGGTAAGCGCATAACTTGAGAACGGCGGGACCGATTTGGCTATTTATTTTTAAAATATTCGTAATAGTCCGAATAAAGTTATTAGGGAAAGAAAAGTTGGAAAAGTTGGCAGGAAAATTGTAAAATTCTCGAAAAACTGAAAGTGCTTTTTTCTATGAGATTTTTGTATGAACTCAACTATGACCATAACTCACGATTCGAACGGTGGATATGCGTAATTATTTTTTTGTTTTGTTCGTTATGGTCCTGAAAAAGTTTTGAGGAAAAAAAAATATATAAAAATATATTTGAAATTATGGAATCTTTTTAATGAAATTTGGACAGGAAAATGTCTGTCGGGTCAGCTAGTATATATATATTAAACCGATTCACAACGCAAAGTAGGCGTCTCACATCCGTAAGGAAAAGCTGCCTTCATACCTGTCACTCGCAAAACTGAACAAATTGCACCCAATTCCGTTGAAATACGATAGTGAACGACTGAAGATTTTTTCCGATAAAGCACAGTTATTTGGACGCAGTTAGTGAAAAATATGTTTAAATGCGAGTATTTAAGGTTGATATTATGCAAGCAACATGCGGTGTGAACAGAGCGGAGGGGCAAGGGCTGAGGGGCAGGTCATCGCCCCCGCCCCGCGCCCTCCAGACGAAACGAACGGCGACGCCGCAAGCTCCGGCGGCGAGCGGACGGTGCGCCTCGGCCATATGTTGACTCAACAAAACGTTTATTAAAATACAGCTGTCCGTCTGCAACCTACGAAATCTTGATAAAATGCAGCTTTGAATAAGTACAACTCTCGATGCCTATGACAAAATTGGTGGAAATTATTTTAATTAACAATTTTACCCGTCACCGTATTTTTCTTCTTATTTTTCAATGATGTTTGGTTACAGTTATAATAGGTTATAGTAGGTTTCATATGTATGTGTATTTAGTAAGAAATGTGGTAGGAAATAGAAATAAAAGTTATAAAAACGAATACCTAATAAACATATATTTTACATTTAGTTTATGGTATACAAAATCAGATACCGTTAAAAGTATATGTATGTATAAGTAAGCAAGTAAGTACGTAACGTATTTAGTAATAGGTATATTCGTAAATTTATATGCACATCACTTTTCAGCGCCACTGCAACTTCGCTTATTGCAATAGTGCTCTACTTCAAAATTTATTGGTGAATCATCAAAGGCTGAGCCAATCGTAAAATTGAACGTATTTTATTACCATTCCACGAACCCGTCGTATGCAGCATAACATCATAAATATGTGAAGAAATTTTCTGACAATGAGATGACACACACTGCTAGAACCTTCCACTATATGTGGTAATTTGTCAATAATAACTAAATTATGTAAATGATATATATCTTCCTTTAGACTTGTATGTAGTGTAAATGTTACTGTAAATGCTCGGACTATGGTAAATCCTAAGATTTACCAATTATTTGTGGTAAAAGTTCGAAATGTTCTGCGATCATCGTTAATTTCGAACTTTTACCAGCATTCACTCGGTATACCTTAGCTTTTACCTCAGAGACATGGTAAATGTTGAAAAAATATTCATGTCTTGACTCATCCTGAGTCATTGCAACTGCTCCGACGCTACGGGAAGTGCAGCCCCTTCGCCCTTGCGTAACACAGCACAGGAACCCGTGTGCTCACACGTAGCGGCTGAGGCTGGTCGTCGAAAGCGACCAGATAGCCGAAGCTGCGGAGGCGGGCGAGGGCTGCCCTCCCTTCGCGCCTCCGGCTTATAAAAACACTCTAGGGGTAGGACAGACAAGTACCACGTGGATTCGGGGTTGACAAATTGACAAGGATGACATTTGGGGTCCAAAACCAACATTTAGTAACCGTCTTTAGTAAAACCTAGAATATACAAAATTCTGATGGTAAAAGCCCGGAAAATCATCTCACTTTATAAAAAATCCTTATATTTACCAACTCCTGTTGGTAAATCCGAAGATTTACAAGTAAAACGTAGGATTTACCAATATACGTTTTACAGTAACATAAACATACTTTTTGCTTTATATACGTCTGCGTTAAGCCTGTTTACTTAAATACCACTAGCTTACCTATACGACGGCCCCTACATAAATATCGAAACTTAAAATTATCGATTTTTTTTTAATCGTTAAATCGGTTTCCATAAATCTATATTTGACATCCCGTTAAAGAAATAAAGTTAAAACCTTGTTTATGGCAGAAATTTAATTGGTAAAACATCGAAAACATCAAACATTTTCGGAGTAGTAGTACCATAAGCAAACTTTAAAAAAATCACTTTCGATGATTTACGTAGGGGCCGTTGAATATGAACCTCGGTGTTGATTATACAAAAAAGAAAAGTCAGTTGTAGCATTACGTAATTAACGTCTATTGTATAATTGATTGACGGTTCAAATAAATTATTTAATTATTACTACATATGATAATATTAAATATTTGCATCCAGAATTATATTGTAATAATCGAATATACGTTAACAACACCTCGTGTACTGACATTGTGCAAATAAATTATTCGAAATTTCAAAAAGATATTTGTTACCTATTTTTTACGTTTTATAACCGTTAATGACACACAATAATTATTTTCCAAAAGTTGTAGTATGTTTTTTACCTATAATTACAAGGCTGTCAAAGTTCAAAATAAACTGACTCGTCTCTTCAATAGAACTCAGTAAAGTTTACTGACTGATCAATCAATTATATAGCGACGCCGTCTTCCCTTTTCTGAAGTCACAGTTCAAAATATGAAAACTGTGGCATAATGTACTGTACAATTTGTGAGTGCGAATGACCATGACATCTGAAGGATTGCACGATCTTATGTTATTATTATATCCATAAGATTAATGCGGAATAAGATAACAAGGTGTGAGACCGAGCTAAATTTAATGACCTCATTTGTATGCCTTCGCCTAGCACCGGCTAGAAGCACCGTCCACGGTCGTTGTGGGGCCTGGTAGCTTTCCTTCTCTTCTTGGCATCTTCTGCCTTCTCTTCTGCATATCTTCTCTTCTTCTCTTCTCTTCATCTTCTCTTCTTCTTCATCTTCTCTTCTGCATACTAAGCAGGCAGGCACACGCTTCGACCTAACAACTTCTTGCGGTCCTTCTATAATTGGAATTCAGATCGCAGACAGAGCCTTCGATCTCGCGGGTTCTCCTTGAGCACCAGCACAGATCCAGCGGCGACAAGGTTCAATCATAAACGTCACTAAGCGTTATTACAGTTGCAGACAATGTTTGCCACCACACAGTTTCCTCACGAACTGCGACTTGAATATGCGCAATTACGATCGTAGACAGGGCCTTCGATCACGCGGTTTCCCTCGCGAACCGGCTCAAAACCAGCTGCGACGAGGTCGGGTCACATACATTTTTAAGATGGGGGCAGAAGAAAAGGTGATGAGCGTAATGAGCAGTAGAAATGAAATAAAGTGACAAGGCGCGACTTGGCGCGAACACAATTTGTACACTTCTTATCACTGTCTTGTTTCGTTTTATTGAGATTTTTCCTAAGTTAATTAATCTTCTTAATTTGGATGGATGGTAATTTTGAATAAATTAACTAACGACTATCGTTTTATTCCATTACAGGAATACTCGCATTGTTAATTACGTAGTAATACAATTATTTTTCATTCTAAAATCCGCCTCACATACACGGTTATAGCACAGCCGTTATATTATAAGCAATCCCGAACACTAAAGACTGTACGTACTGACTGTGTCTCGATAACTATACGTATGTTGTAGTAAGTTCAGAGCTACTCGACTATCATCATTATTTACATAAATCATTGGGAAACCTGACTGACGGTAATTGCAAATGAAGACCTTGTGCAGAGTCACAGGCTTTAATGATATATAGACAAACAACTAACGCATTTTCTTTGAGTTTTGCGGCCACCTAATGAAGCCCCTGAGAATACACAAATTGGAACACTAATCGTTTAAAATGTTCACCATTACATTTTTCGCGAGTAGCTTGAATTCTGTAGTGCGGAGAGTCTTGGTGATGTTCTCCCGTGACCCCTGACGTAATCAATAAATATCAATTAAAAATCGAAAAGGAGACGAATAATGAAATTCACTACAAAAGAAAGAATTAAAAGAAATTGAAAGAGCTGCAACGTACTTGTCCAGATTTAATTTTAAAGTATGAATGCGACAAGTCTTTACATTAAACAGATGTTAATGTGGATGAAGCACCCAGTGAAGGTGGCAAGCCGCGCGCTATCGGCGTGATCGTCCGCCGAGACCCTCGCCGTTGTCGCCTCTCCATCGCGTTTTTGGGTCAAGGGGACTGCAACAGACGCAGGTGCGGTGACCGTGGGTCACTCGGCGAATTTATTTATTTAAACTTCATTGCGCTAGTATTTGGCATATACAATTGGCGGCCTTAATGTCTTACGGAATTCTCAACCAGTCAGCAGCAACAGAACAGATACAGAAACAGATTAATTAAAAAGATTTTATTTAATACAACGAGACATGACGAAGTTATATCCTTCTGTCGACTGATCAAGTTATTCTAACTGGGCTGGGAGAGTACCGTGAAATATATCAATGCGTTTCGGAAACGGTTAAGTGTTGCCGGAGTCCGTTTCCATTCCCACCCCCTTCCATCTCAAGCGAATGGTTTCAAGGGATAAATTTTATTTATTCCTTGTTTTTATATATAGTTAAACTTTAAAACACAGAGATATTGTATAAAAGGTGAACCTAATGCCTACGGACATTCTCTGCCAGTAAACATCAGTTATGTAAATACTGTAGTAAATAATTACAACCAACCCAAGTCTGCTGGAAGAGTTTTACACAGAAGATGATCTTTTGTACCTCTCCATAACTGTTAGATAGATTCATTTGATTATTTTTTCGTCCTGAAATCGTAAAGAAGATATCTAATTACAGATATTACAAAAAATATATATACTTATTTTTTAAAATTGTACGAAATGGTATATTTTTATACCTGACTAGGAAAATACAATATGGTTTGAAAATTTAACTAACAAACCAAACAACCAACAACATAAATTAATTCTCACACAATTCGCTCGCACTACAACCGCAACCTCCTTCGTACCCAGAATTTGCTCGATGCACCTGGCACAATATACTCGTATGTACTCGTATTTATACGAGTAGTGTACAATATTAAATTTTCTTTAACGTACATTAGAAATTTTTGGCCAGGTGAGCTAACATTAATTGGAATCGTGTACAATCACACATGGTCAACGCCTTTCCTAGGCAGTTAAATGTTGAACATACCTATATACTTGGCCAATATGTATGTATGTATAGAGCGTTGTTATAAATTATCGTATGATTTTTCACTATCATTATAGAGTTGAAAAATATAGCAACAGAAAATAAGAAAGACACGCTCCATTTCAAATAGGTAAAAGCCTAAAATCTAATAACGTATACATATGTAATGGTTTTAAAATAATTTGTAGTTTAACACTAGCTGTTTTGGCGACTTTGTTCGTGTGTACTTTATACTCGTAATGTGTTATAATTAGCATTATAGATAACCTACACCGGGTTAGTCCAACTGGGCGGGTCCAATTAGCCTAATTACCTCACTCTCAGAGAAAACTGTTATGAATATATCAATATGTTTTGAGAATAAGTGAGATCTGCTCAAAATTCGTGTTCCATTTAATCTTTTTTCATATTCTTTTTCATCAGTTTTCTATGTCAACCTATGCTATTCCATAAATTGATCCATGACATACACAAACTATCCCTGTACTAAATTTAATAAAAATCTATATAAAGTAATCTATAATAAAAAATAGGCTATATGGGATATATATTATACGCTTAAACTATACTATTATTACAATTTATCCAATGGTTTTTGTCCAATGCGTGTACAGACAAACGAGCAGACAAATACTTTGTGCTTCATACTCGTATCATACACGATTACACAGAAATAACAATTTCGTTACGATTTTATTATATGTATATTTGGATTTAGTAATAAAAATTAAAGCAGACATTCGATCTTAATTTGCTACATTCTCGTAGAGGCATCGTGTAGAATGCTTGCTCGGCTAAGTATTCACTTTATGCGACTTTGTTACCCGTACTAGTAATACTGGTATTGGTACTTATTAAATAAGTGCACAGTAGGTTTACCAAATATTTGATAGTCTATCAACCTAACCTCTAACATTTGAAGTTGTAGATTGAGTGAAATTTGCACGTCCTTGTTCTTACAAACCATAAGTGAACAAATTCGAACAAATGAAAACCTGAAACTGAATCTCAAACCTGCAACGTTGATACCTTTCAGGTTTCAGATATGGCCTGAAGGCTACCTTAGGTATTAGAATAATGTATGCTTGCGTGCTGTGCAACGGACCCTGAGTACTAGTGCCTGTCGGACATTCTACGTTATTCAACTTTGTGTTTGTGTCTGTCTCTGGATGAACAACACAAGGAGGTTCATTCAGGCCATTCGGTGTGATATTAAACCTATAAGTATTGGTCTATATTAGGTGGCACGTCATCAGCTGTTCGTTTTATTTTTATTTTACGACCAAACTCACGTCCCTAACTGTAAATCAATACGGTAGTCCTGACAGCGCGTCGCATCGCGGGACTCCAGCGACGACGTATAGAAGGTGAGTTTTATGGATTTCGACTTTTCGAGTTGTTTGACAAGTAATCCGAGCGCGTCACTCGGCATTGTGGGAGGTCTCAAGAGAACTCCACAGTTATTACGCGACGCGAAAGCCTCGCTTACCATATTTTTTAAAACATGTTGAATTATAATTTACTCGTGCCTACGAACTTGCGAGTGAACTCTTTAAAATCATTTCAATTTTTTCTTATTCATAACGTACCTATATAATAAAAAAGAATGAGACACGTTCATGTTTTCACGTTTTCTGCAATCACATTTATATATTATGCAATTTCTGAAATTATCATAAATATAAAATACATTCATTCTATTATTTATACTGACTGAGAAATAACTAATTATTTTCTTTTATGTACACCTCAATATCAGTATAACTTAGGAAGATGTTAATGAAGAAGGGGTGGGGCATTGATTTAAAGAATTTAAACCCCCTATATTCTTCAAAAATATATGATTTTGATTAGTGCATAGCAGACACGCATTAGCTGTAGTCCGAGAATGATGAACTTAGTTCTCGAATGAATCTAAATAGTTACTAATAGCCGGTTACAATAGAAATTTCAGCAACAGACTTTCACATAAAACCCCTGTCTTAAACAACGATAGTTAAACGTATCTATTCAATAAACCCCTATTTGTCTATCTATACTCTCTATTACGTTGATGACTAAGCAAGCCTCATAATAAAAGCCTTGTTCTGAAATGACGAAGTTGTTAGAGGTTCTTAATATCTAAATGTAATCTTATTTGCATTTTTAAAGTTGCTCCTTTAGAGAGGATTGTTGTTAACTCAGTTAGAATGCTGTCGGTTTGCCGCTAATCACTATTGTACTCGTTTCTAACAAAATAAATTTGATTTACATACTTGCACAGGCGCAAGAAAGGTATTTAATTCTTGTCATCATTCGTTAGAACAGGTTAATAGGTATTTATAATAATCATTTAATATAGTAAATATGTCGTGTGTTGTCCGCCGGCTTCAAGCCCTATACTTTAGCTTTTAGTACCACACCACCTCTAAAAGAGTGGACTCGCCAACCCGCTTGGCCAGTGTGGCGTTTTATGGTCATACCTCCCATATGCACAAGCCAATGTGCATGTGGAGACCCACGTCCAGCAGTGGACGATAAAGGGGCTGGTTAAGGTTATAATAAATATACTTTTCATGCTATACTACGAGGGCGGGATGATAAGTACCTGGCCTAGGAAAGAAATACTCAGTTTAACGTAACGAAGTAGTTTTTATTTTTCTACATAGTCTCCTTTAAGCTCTGCGCACTTAGTCCATCTTCGCTCCAAGGCAGTTATGCCCTCCATAAAATGCGTTTCTTCAAGGCCGACAAAATACTAGTAATACAGCAGTTATAACGGCATCATTCGTCTCAAATTTCTGTCCGCCTAAAAAGTTTTGAGCTTAGGGAACAGGTAGAAGTCCGACGGTGCTAGGTCAGGCGAATAAGGTGGATGGGGCAACAATTCATAGTGTAATTCATTGATTTTTGCCATTGCCTTAATGCATGTGTGAACCCTTGCGTTGTCTTGGTGAAAGATTATTTTTTTAGAGTCAAACCTGGTCTTTTTTGCTGAATACATTCCTGCAACTTGTGTAACAGATCAGCGTAGTTTTCGCCAGCAATAGTTTGACCCTTCGCAAGGTAATCTGTCATCAAAATTCCCTTCGCATCCCAAAATACAGATGCCATCACTTTCCCTGCCGATTTCACAGCTTTGGCTTTCTTTGGAGCCGAACACCCAGCTTCTGTCCACTGCTTTGATTGAATTTTGGATTCAAGTGTATAGTGGTGGACCCACGTTTCATCTGTTGTTACAAATATTCGCAAAAAATCCACTTTATTACTCTTAAAACGATTCAAACAGTGTTGGGAGTCTTGCATACGAATTCGTTTTTGATCGAGAGTAAGTAAGCGCGGCACCCAACGGGCGGATAGCTTTTTCATATGCAATTCTTCACTCAGGATGTGATGTACCCGTTCTTTCGAGATGCTTACACTGTCAGCTATTTCGGATAATTTCAATCTTCGATCGTCCAAGACCATCTCATGGACTTTGGAGATCATTTCTGGGGTGGTGACGCTTTTTGGACGTCCGGATCGGGATTCATCTTGGACACTTGTACGGCCGCGCTTAAATTCGGCAACCCAGTTCTTGACTGTGGCATATGAAAGAGCACTTTCACCTAAAACATTTTTTAACTCGTCAAAAATTGTTGATCCCTTTAAACCCTTCATATAAAGAAACTTTATCATTGCTCTTTGTTCAATTTTATCCATTTTGTGAAAAATTCAACACAAAATTTTCTAAAATGTCAGATTATTAAAAAGTATTGGAGCCGTCGATTTCAAATTTAGAATATGGATAGCTATAAATCTCTTTTGTAAAATGAGATATTTTTTTAAATATATGTTCTTTTTAAATAGTTTAGGCCAGATACTTATCATCCCGCCTACGTATGTCGATATAAAAAATACGTAATGTTTTTCTGAAAATACTGTCATAAATCAAAAACTTATTATACCCAATTTAGTCAGGCTTGTCAGGCGTGCACTTGACCGAATTTTGACATTGTTAGAAAAATAGCTATAAACCCCCTCGAAAACAGGTCCTGGCACCGGCCTGGTAACGTCGATAAATTAGAACAGCGAACTGCGAGTGCGAAGCGAGAACCCGAGGTACCTCAACACGTGTATTCGCGGCACGCGGTCTAGTCACAGAAGAGATAGAAGACAGTATAGTAAGAAGCACACCGCAATTTTCGATATATGATCCCTCACGCTCAATATTTACATGCATTATCATTTGTATGGGTAAATTCTAGTAACCGCGTGAGCTATATGAAGAATTTATTGTATTCAGCATTACACCTTTTCGTAAGAGTCGTAAATATTTTTTTCCAGGAGAAGTCCATTACTTTTAAAATAAAATCCAAGCAGGCGAAGCCGTGGGCAAAGAACTAGTATATAACATAATAAATAAAATACATCTTGTTCGACGTCATTACATTACATTACAATGAGAAATAAATACTTTGTCCCCCTAATATTAATAATTAATATTCATAATTTTTTTGCGTAGTGAAAAATAAAATGTAAACAGCATCCGCGCGAGTAATTGTCTGAAAGTTGTTTCAGGACCTTGTGTTCTCAAACAATACTACTTCTTACATACACTGTGACCGCCTCGAGGGCGCCCCGCTGCCCCTCGCACACACCTAATCACATTATGTTCACATATTTAGCGTAATAAACATAGCATCGATTATCTAAAACAAAGTAATATATAATTTTGTTATCATCTAATTTGTATACATACCGAATAATTGAAACAGCCATAGTTCATTCGTTTCATCGTTGATTTAATTTAGGAGAAAGGTGGGTGGAAAGTACTCCCTTTCTTTTCGTTTGCTTACAATAAATTATTGAATAGAGTCTATTGAACAATTTTCAAAATATTTTAGTAAATACAATAAAGAGTAGCTAAGGCGATCTAAATAATTTGCACAATAATTATAAAGTCCACCTAAGCTAGTTGTACGTGTACATAATATGAATCGTAAACTCTATCGTTATTGTTTCGAGAATTACGACAGAACGAGATTAAGCACGACACTACTAACCTAACGTTTCCTAATCAGATCTATAAGTTCGTGGTAGTCATTTTTTTTATTTAAAAACTTTATTGCATTTAGTAGTAGTAAAGGCGAGTTTAATTGCTGGAGGTTATCTCTACCAGCCAACCTTTGGAAGGTGCGATGATACTTATCATCACTTACAGTTACTTCGTCTGCAACCTTTTGCAAGAAAACCATTAGCCGCTATCGTGCGAGACGTTATTCAAACAAGTTAAAAAGAAAAACATCCATTTGAAAACTTGGAGCAGTGATAAGAAAACGGAAACGTTGTTAGGAAGTAAAGCGGTAAAATATTAGCTAGTGCAGTTACTGGAAACTGTTAACCGCATTTATACTTGAACTAATCTGTGACAGTGTTAAATACAACCAGTTTGTAATAGTTTTCATAATTTCTTGAGTCAACAATATTTTTAGACAAGATTTCTTACATAAATCTTCGCTATTGAAAACGATGCTGTCTACGAGACGTTATCATCATAAGAAAATTATCCACGAATCGTATTCGATCAAAAGATAAGATAATAAGTGTACGGACCTTCAAATTATGAGAAAAAAGAGTATAGTAAAGAGCATATTATCCCTTCGTGATGCTCTTTAAAGCCTCGTGTTTACTGGGCAACAAATATTACGGATACTGGATATCGCCTGAACCGTTACAAGGCAGCTATTAACATAGTGTTAATCGACACCTCGACAACTTGCGACATCTTGCTCGGTGACTGCAGCTATGCAAATTCACATATCACGTAATGTACATATATCATGTAGGGAATATAAATTCCCAACTTTACAATATATTCAAGCTTAATAATTATCCGACTTTGCCTGAGGTGGTAGTGTAATGAAACAAATCTCTTTAATATTCAAAATAATAAAAAATCAGTCATCCACTTGACTTTAAGGTAGCTTCAAAGAATTAGTTCGCGCTATTAGGCACTAGTTCCTCATCATTTGATATTGATTGGCCAAAACTAAAAATAGAGAAGTAATTAATTGAGCAGAAAAAAATTCTGAATGGGCTGAATGAGCAGCAAATCGATGGTAGCAAATTGAAAGGTACGAGTAGGTTAGTTTTACGTTGGTCGACTTGGTGATGACTTTCTTAGTAATTTAAATTTATTTATTTCAGTTATTAAAATATCAGTTGTTTTGTTGATCATGATTTGTTGCTTATTCAGTATATTTTTTTTGCTACACATTTAAATATTTGACCCCTAAAAATATAACATACAGTTGTTAACGCAATCATTTGAAATAACATTTCTCATAACGTCTAAAAATTTCTCACACAAGAAGACAGATAAATTGTTGGAGAGGAAATCCACACATCCAATTACTCGTCTCACCTGAATCAGTTTGCAGGAAGTGGGAATATTTAACGACTTCGAATGCAATGAAATTAAAAATGTTATTGTTAAACGTATTCGCATAAAACAGCTTTACCGCAATTCGTTATTGAATCATCGTTTTGTTTGCTTCTTTACTACCTATATTTTTGTTTGTATAGTAAGCAAAGACTCTTGTGTGTGCACTAAGAATATTTAAATAAATTATTTATTATATTTGAGCTCATATGGTTTTAATCTACATTTAAGCTCGATGTTACTTTTTTCGGAACGCTTGCATCTATATTTTTTATTTATTCCATTTTCTCTCGTTACCACGTACAGATCGATTACTTAAAGAAATTTAAAGATTAAAGAAAAACAATTGACAATATGTGGGTCGAAATACTTATTGGGTATGCAAATCTTCTTGAGTATGAAAGAGGTATGAAAACGCAGACAATAGTCTTCGTGTTGGGAAAGTTTATGCAGCTGAAGTTCTAATATAACGGTCTGAAGTGATATTAAAATCAGTTCAATAGAAATCCTAACATTTACCTAACATAAAGAAGCGGATGGAACAATGATTCTGCAAGGTGACTTGTCAATAAAACTTCAACAAATGGAATGAAGACATAGTACCTACTAAATACAAAAGATATGAAGATAAAGATACAATTAAGCATTCGTCAATTTATGTAATTAGTTGGGCATTTTAATTATTCCTTTGTTTGCTATAAGTTGCAGCAAAATTCATATGCATAAATACATTTCTTTCGGAATTGTATATTTTTATAAGGATATGATTTAACTGATCAGTGTTTTATTTGAGTTTTGATTAACAATAATTATACAGAGATAAGCTAAAATAATTGATCGATTAATGATTAGCGGAAAAAGCGAAAACGTTCAACGCTTATTTTTATTATGAACTGTTCTAAAATTAAATAATTGCCAAAAATACAATCTTGGAGTTTAAGCTGCAAATAATACCTTTTTGATTAGCTCTAACGACATTTTTATAGATATGCCATACTATACTTTATGCAAAGGAGAAATAAAAATGCAATTGTAATACAAAAAAATATGTATTATAATTTTATATGTATCTAATCAAATCAGAATAATAGAGGGAACACAATTCTTTTTTAAACTTTCGCGTTTTGTACACATTTTATTCATTTTGTACACTTTTTGTAAAGCGAGTCTGAAAGCGTATACAAAGGTATTTGTTTACCTTTTGTTTCTACTCGACGTTTTGCCACGGGTTTAACGGGTGCGTACCGTCTAACCCGAGAACGCCCTCCGGCCAGGTGGACCGACGACTTGACGACTTGAACCACCGACCCGGTGGTGGTTGGATAAGAAGAGCCGAGGATCGGCGAGCTGCGGAAGAGGCCTATATCCAGTAGTGGAGAAAGATGGGTGGTGTTATTTTAAAACCAGCCGACACTACACGGTCAACCATTAACCATACGAGTATAAAATTGTTTAGTTATTATGGTTTAGGGCGCGTGTAGGCAACTACCCACCGATATAATATTACAATTTAAGCCTGTTACAATTTTTGGGTAACGTTTTATGTTATGCGAGTATGAATCTGTCAAAAATATGCAAACAAACTATAGAGCATTCACTTGTTACAAGAACATTAAGCTGCTCTAGTGTAGGTATATAATTTGTTGAACCGGACATCGAGCACGCGACGCGCGGTGTTTAGTTACAACTTCATTTTATAGACTATACGAGTATAGAGCCAATTCATGTCGTTTTAGAGAAAGGTACACGGTACATTACAATAAAAAGATCAAGGTGTTAAACATTTTATCGAACAAAGCAACGAGCGCAAGCGTTTTGCCGAGCGACGCGGCGGCTAAATACGAGAGGCGCAGTTAAGTTAACGCAGACAGACCTGAACATTCACTTGTAATGAGCATTATGGTGAAAATTGAAATACAAGTAAATGCTGATGCGACACGAGCATTTTGTTCAATATTTGCTTATAAGAACTTTACGTTACATAAAATGTTTCTTTGAAATGAGCATTGGCTTGTATTGTGCCATTCGCGAAAACGTTACATTACACAGGAATGTTCTAACTTAAAAAGAAACATTATATGATGACTCATGACTCGTCTGACGTATATTTGTCTACGGCTGCACCTTCGTGCCGAGTCGTAATTGACCAAACTTTTAATGAACCGCTCCACCACAAACTAACAATGCTAATCATCTTTAGCTGGGTTCATTTACGATCCACACCCAAAAGTGAAACTTATGCCAAAAGCAGAAATTAGGAACATGTTATAAAGTACAAACTTTTATGTGGGCCAAGCGATGACACATTATGTTGGAGACTTATTAATACCTAGTCGACGAAGTATTATTTTATAACTGAAGCCATAGATGGATTCCTTTGACGATTCAGAGTTCATTGACATGAACAATTTATGACTTTTTTTGCCATTTCTTTTTATTTTTGCTAAATGTTCGATACATCTTTGCTAAATCCGTGTTAAAATTATTTATTTATTTTACAAGAAATCGTAACATTTGATGTCAATATAACTTATAACTGGAATTATAACATAGGTACCCTTTACGTTCTTCTAACATAAAGTAGGAACGGTCGACAACAAGTAAACTTATATCTATAGCACCTTAATAGACTTAATAAGAAGTCTAATAGTTTTGACTGCGTGAAAGTGTATTCGACTATACGTACCTATCTATGATCAATTAGATTATACCTAAGCCCATTTCGACTATTCATATCTATTGTGAGTTAGATTACAAGCCCATTATAAATAGTGAATCACATAAACCGTCATGAGAAAAGTTGCAAACGTCAAGTTTGCTCCGGGTGGCGTGAAGGCGTCGCGGTGCGGCGTGAGGTGCGCGGGGCTCGCGGGGCGCGGAGGTCACGGATCAGCTGGGCGGCGGCCATATTGATTCCCCGGCCCGTGTGATCGGCGCCGCCCGCCCGCACCCGCGCTCTACGCTCCGCGCCACGGATTAATAGACGAGAACACTGAACAACTTTTATGATTTCAGTTGAAACGGAACGATGGTTGGCTAGTGAGCGCTAGGCCACAACACCCCAGAGACGCTCGCGCTCGGCCGCACTTACAACACATCACATAAAACAAGCCAAAACAGTATTGGAGAACAAACTTTCATTGACAGGAACGAGCTGCATATTTTATTAAGGCTTTCAATTAAATGGAATGTTTGGCAGTAATGGAAGTTAGAGTTATGTAAACAAAACAAAATGATCAAGATACATTTGTTAAAGTATTTGCGATATGAAGGGTATCTACTTATTTCTAAACTAGCAGTGCCCGCGACTTCGTGCGCGTAGACGTAAGGGTACCTAAGTGTGGTCTCCTTGATTCCCGTGGGAATTTTATAATTGATCCGGATAAAAGGTTAAACTAAGTAACTAACCCTGCACATAAGATAAAACTATGTCAAGTTTCATTAAAATCCGTCCAGTAGTTTTTGCGTGATGCGCAGGCAAGACTCAGACAGGCAAAATTTTCCAATATTATTTTTTTGAGCTCTGAATAAATTATAGCGCAAACGGTAATAATTATTTTTTATTTTCAAAAAATAATTCACAAACGCGGCTTTGTTGCGGTTGTATTATATTTAAAGATAATTTACAAAAAAAATGTAAATGCAATTACTTTGATCTACGTATCCAAAGCAAGTTCGCACTTAAGTTTTTGAGTTTAGAGATAAACAGAGTTAAAGAGTTAGGTAGTAGGCTCGGCTCGACTGAATTCATCGTAAGTAGTTGAGACGGAGTGGCGTAGACGAATTTCAAGTGTTATTCTTTGACAGTGGAGAAGGCGCGCGTGCACGAGTAGCGGGATGCAGCGGCCGTCACAATGCATTTATGCATGATGAGATGTATCATAGGCTGGTATTTTTAATAATAATCATATCAACATTGTTTTTATGTAGTACTAGCCGTGTGTCCGATGAGATTTCTCAGCGGCAACATCTCAGGAACTATCCGACTTTTCTCCCATACAAACTTTCGTCCCTTATTTTACACCCTTAGGAGATGAAGTTTCAAAAATCCTTTCTTAGTGCTCACCTACGTTATATAAGGAACCCCTGTGCAAAACTTCATGCTTCTAGACCCACCGGTTTAGACTATGCGTTGTCTGTCAGTCAGTCAGTGTTAGATTTTTATTAAGTAGATAACCTCTCTGTCTATAACTTTTCCTTACTACAGAGATCCTTTAAATATTATCCAACCCTTTATTTTGGTTTCGCAGTAATCGGGTAAAAGTTGTAACATAGCGAAATTATGATATTGATCAGGCTTCTAACTCACCACAATAGCAATATTTAAAGGTGTATAGAAGTAAACTTAAATGTTAAAAGAAAGGATTAAAGGATGAAACATAATACGTAATGACCGTGTTCAATGTTCATGAATCAATGGATATAATGCCGAAACTGCATGGTCCGATTTTATAATTTTGTCAATAATTATTTTGAGTACACTTCTGCGTAATTAAGGTAAACTATAGTTAGTTTATTGATATTAAAGTTCGGAGATTTCGAGCACGGTGCCCTCAACAGATTGCTTTAAATTGCAACCAGTAAATTGAGAAACCAACCGTTCAAGATCATTTCGCTATGTTACAATATGTCGTTCTTCAAGAAAGCTGTAAGTAAAGATTGTAAGTGTTCATGGACGGCGGAATTTAGGTTCCAAGATGCAATTGTGATGAATTTCATTTCAATACGTTAAAAAATGCGCTCTGCAGTTTGTTAATTGTTGTTTTGAATTCAACAGGTCTTTTTTTATAGAGAAGAGGGCGGACGAGCAAGCGGTCCCACGTGATGGTAAGTGTTACCGCCGCCCATGGACACCTGCAACACCAGGGGGTATGCGGGCGCGCCGCCGACCTTGCAAAATCCTATTCACAGCTTTCTTGAAGAATCCCATGTCGTAGTTTAACGGGAAGACCTCTTGAGGCAGTTCGTTCCACAGCCTACGGGTTCGCGATATAAAATAATTTCTGGACCGAACTGTAAGCGACACCTCCATAGCTAGGAAATGCGGATGGACCGCACTTCTGTGACGGGTGGTGCAGTTGTAGAAACCCGAGGTGGGAATTATATTGAACAATGTATTGGTCACCGTTAATCGAGTTGTAGTGGTTTTTTTCCGACATTCATTGAAATTGTGATCTTGCCACGTGTTATGGCCGTTGTTGCAAACAAATCTTTATTGTACTTATAATGAATTGTTACAATAAGATATTAAAATACTACCATAAGTACAAAAGCGGACTTATTCCTGGAAAGAATCTCATCTACTGAATATAAGTCAAACATGTATATCTTTACGAAATCTCCCTAAGCGTAGATATGAAACAAATCTGCAATGTGCCGGTTAAAATCTACAATCTGCAATGTGTTGAAGCGTTCTGTTTTGAAAAACCATCAGTGTTCATTGAAGTAATCACCTGTAAATGCTACTTCAAACAATCAAACATTTCCGAATAACTCATGCGTTCATGTTGGGTTACGACGCTATAATTATAAGCCTGTAAATAGTGAGTTCTTCAACGCAGGTCGGCAATTATGGCCTGATCACACATGGTTTGTATCAGGTTATTAATTAAGGCGCGGAGCAATCAACCAATCGACCTCGAAGCTTCCACTACAATTCCAATTAGTGATTTCCGTTAGATATGTAATATTAAATTAATTTAGTTCACTAACCAAATAAAGACAATTCTAACTTTTGTGGCAAGACGTAAGATGTTTACTTATATATATTATGGTATTTAATTAATATGCGTCACTATTCACTATAATTTCACTTAACGTTAACTGTTATCGCCCCCCCCCCCCCCTCCACCGCGCCATCTCTGCATAACTAAAAGGTTGACTCGGAGACACCTATGCTCTAAGCATTACTCGTATATCCAACTTTGTGCAATAAAGAATAAATAAATAAATGACGGGAATGGGTTTTTAAGCAAATATCTAAAATCTAATCATGAATTACTGACAGAAACAAGGTAGCAGATTATACAATATATGTCATCAGCTATAAACAGAAAGCGAATATTTCATCACTCACATCGACTGCTGATATCATATTCACTGCTGACATCGAACTTACGTATAGTGCATTTGCCATGAACAAAAGCAGAATACAGAATGCTTACGCAACATTATGTTACGTTGCTATATATTTACGTAACTGTAAATAGCTAGAAACTACATTTCAATGCAATATTTTGTCCCAACTAGCATTCTGGAGCATTTTGTGCATCTATATCTTCTTAGCAGTCAACTACTTTTTTAAGAATGATTTAGAATGCCTTTCGGGTTGCTGTATAAAGATTAATTATATTATCAATAAACTTATGAACCCTTTTAGTGGGAAACGTTAAGGTTGTAAAATTTATTGGTTAACAATAATGTTATTGTTTATATCATCGGAATTTCATAAACACTATTTAACTGGATTGAAAAAGTTCATAGTCACCGTAAATATCGATAGTCATCAATGCTACACTTTCCAATATATAGATTGATTACGAGTGTCACAAGTAATTGCAATAAATATATGACACAGATGATTTTGTTTCACGAAAGCTTTTAATTTTAAGTTCCTAAATTTATTGAAATGAAATAAAAGAAACCAATTCAAAGAAAACTATTGTAACCAGACTTTCTAACATCCACTGCCGGACATGGGCCTCCTCACGCGCCTCCTCACGCGCCTCCTCACGCGCCTCGTGTTATGTATGACGGATTTATGGCCTTGAATAATTACGCTGGCCTTTAAAATGACGCCGAATCCGTTCTTTTAGAGTTGGTTGGTGTTGGGCTTGTGCTTGTGGCAGCGGCATTGTTATCCCTTAGTCGCCTTTACGACACCAAAGGGAGGAAATGAAGTGCTGCTATTCTGAAGCTATCGGCTTTAGAATAGTGCACGGCCAACATGGCACATTTAATCAAAGTGAAATTTGGTTCAGACACAATTTGAATCTGTCTCGATTTAGTTCGTATAACGGTTTTACAGTCCCGAAATTATAACTAATTTTTGTATTTAATACGTCTTCGTACTTCTATGTATTATCTCTCCCACCTATTGTATATTTACCTGTCTACCTTTCCACCTTGTTCCCTTATTATATATACCTATCCATTCTTTACCCTATTTATCTTATATACCTACCTACCCTTTTACCTTCCTTACTTACGGCCTATATAACTACTTCTTACTATATGTCAGCTATATATCAAATTTTGTAATACATCTTCACCCCACGCCTCACACTATTTTTTGTTTGTTTTTTACATCCAAAAACGATTCTGTTTTTATAATCTGCTGTGTATTTACTTACCATATAAAGCATAAATGAAAGAGGGCCTTTTTCATTTACACCTCTGTATTTCATATAAAAAAGGGGTTCAGTATGAACTTGTATGAATATAGAATAGCATGATAAACATGAAAATACGCGTAGTATGTGCATTGCCGATACAGTTCATGAACTGTCTCATTATTTGGGGTGGCCCCCCGCACGACCCGCTCGCGCCCCGCGGCTCCCAGTCTGTGTGCACTTGGCGCTGCGCCAACACAAACACTGATCCCTTGATGTCTTTACATAATTGCTGCGTTTTTGCACTAACCGGCACTCAGCCGTATAACGACACTTACACAGTTCGCTTCCTGGTAATATTGTCTTATCTCACAGGGTTAAGGACTCATTGATGGACAAAATTCACTCACATTAATGAATAAAAATAATCCTTGTATGGATACGTGATGAATTTTTATTTAGATTTTTTTTAATTTACTCTTATATTTTCAAACTACTGAACCTTTTTCAAACTACTGAAACTTTTTAAAACTACTGAAAATATTTTTGTTCCAAACTTCATTACAATCGGTTAAGAGATCGCTTATATGTATTTGGTAATTTTTAAATGGAAAATTGGGTAAAAACTCAAGAAAATTAAATGTTATATAAAAAAAGATTGGTATTTTTTTTACAATTATGAATGAATCATGAATACAATTCATGACTTCAGGCTTCGGGAACAATCCAGACACGTCCTGTATAAACTTTGAAAATTATTTGTGTTTTGGATTCACCTGGTCCTTTTCAGCTTAGTATCATCATATCTGTAATGCTAAATTACTTCGAAATCTCTCTAAAAATACAATTTTGTGTTGCCGCTAGCACTAAAAAGTACCGCATTAGGCAGTTTTACGCCTTACCAAACGCTGTCGTAAGACTTTTATAGTTAAAAACGTTAAGCCGACTAAACACTCGTAAAATAACGTACTTTCCTTGCTAAAAAAGCTCATACGAATTACATACCAGCGCGACTCGTGGTCATCACGAAAAGAGCGTACATATTTATTTAGAACCGCCCCCATAATTATAACGAACAACTGGCTCGACTTATATTATACATACCGCCATTAACGTTTATTTTCAACTTCGAGAAACTTCCACGAGGATTTGAACCTAACTACAGAGTATGAGGCAGCGGTCGCACTACGGAATCCTATCGTAGCTTTATGATTGTACAAAATTACATTGTAAAATGGTATGTATACGCAAACTTCCGTAATAAGAAAACGATATTCGCACCCTCAATAGAATAAAGACATTACCCGAAAATTATGTCTTTTCCATACAGCAAAAAATCTGTAAAATATTGGATACTTTTTTTATTATTTTTCTTACGATTTATTATAGATATCACTAAAATAATAAAATCCTAACCATCATTACTTTCTGTAAAGTGATATTGTTATACTTATTATTTTTTAGATTAAAAAAATATAATAAAACAATTTTTCAAATTTGGCGATAAAGCTATTAAAAAAATAGCGTACCTACGTGTAGTTTAAAGTGCTCTTTTAAATAATGGTAAAATCTAAATTTCGACATAAGACGACTTACAGCTTCGTTAACTGAGGGTGCGATATAAACATGTGCAACAAAGTATGACGCCAGCCATGTGTGTGATCACTTTAACAGCTATGCAGTTTTAATTAACAATCAAAGTGACGTGGTCCCGTCTCGCTGTAACATGGAAACCTTCCAAAATATTCCACTAAGGCACTGTAATTTTCTCAGCACTAAACGAGGGCTGCACAGAGTAATTTATGCATCGCATTAATAAAACATGAATTGTCTGTGTAAACGCGTCGACGCAGTTCGGGCGGCGCGATCTCGCCACACCGACACCCTCACCACCGCAAATCTTATTTTAACGACATTGCTATAGCAATGTCGTTAAAAATGTTTGATATTAAACTTTGTATTCTGATAAGTAGGTAAAATAGAAGGATTATGATGGAGTTGCAGAATGTTCGGCGCCTAACCCGGGCAAAAAAAAAACATTTTTTTGGGAGAACCCTTAATTTTGTTACTTTCTACATGACATATTGTTATTGACATATTACTTGTTCAATTAACTTTTCAAGAGTGGACATTTTGCACATTCTGCGCCTAACCCGATTGCACTTTTAATAATATATTGGAAAATAATGTTCGAGGCAACAATTTGCGATTTCCTTATGGAACACTACAAAACATGTTTATATTAAATGGCTACATTATGGCTACGTTATAAAGATAATCAAGATAAAACATCGTGCCTTGTCAATGTAGTCAGCATACAAAGTCAAATAAAGATAAAGAAAGGAAAAATCGGCCCCTAACTTCATTTTGAACAAATATGGCACGTAAATTTTGGTAACCGGTTTTAAAAAAGATAAATTCATTTCATCTTTCGCAAACAGATTTTCTAAATATATAAAAATCAATATTGTTTCTAAATATTTATTTGGGAGGCGGGGGGGTGTACACTAAATCCTATAGCCGCTGGACGCACTCGACCAGCCACGTTACCCCTCACTTACTGAAGACTACCGTGAAATGTACTGCATTTCTCAATTTAATCCATTTCTCCAATGTACGTACGTGTTACGGTAATAAGTGAGATATGCCAGAGCCCATCTCATTCTTACCCTCCCCATTTTCCCAACCTTTCCTCGAAATTAATTCCTATAAATCTCCAAAGGTTCAGCGCATTCAGGGACCTGCCAACATTTGTCATTCTGGACTGATGTTGGCATGTATCGCGGATATCCATCAGCGACAGTATCCACTTACCTCCAGGTGGACTTTTTGCACAACTGCCGTCTTCTTTCCATAAAAAAATATAATTTTGGGTTTGTGATGTTTTATTAAAATCTATAAGTACGATGAAATAGTCCAGCTTTAGCGGTAGCTAACCTTTTCTATACCATTATTTAAACTTTTGTGTCACTATCATGTATTTATTGGTGTGCAATAAAGTGTACTTACAGACTTACTTTCAATTTTAGGTATAAGCAGATATATACAACAGAGATACCCATTAAGGGTATTTCGCAACCACATCGTACTTCACCGTATCACTTTATTACGTCACATGTGACACGCGACTAATGACACCGCATGCAAGCCAGGACCACATGACATTAATATTTCAGCTGCAACCATCCCGAGAACACTAACTTGAAAAGAGCTGTCATATGCTTATGTATGCTAACAAGCCCCGAGTGACTGTTTACCTCCGCGAGATTCCTTTCATACTTAAGTGTAACTTGCAATGCCACGAGAAAAATTTGACATTGAAATGATACACTCGCGTGTTTTTCAAAACACGTATTACCGGATAATGACGCTTTCACTTGCTTATGAAGCAAATTTGGTTACTTATGAAAATAAGATTTCAAGAATCTTGTTCTCTTAGCAACAAAACTTCAATCCAGGATAACGATACGTTTATTTGTGATATTATACAGAAATTACAGTTTAGCAACTACTTAAACCTATATCTTTTACCCTTAGCAGCTTACGATCGAATGAATCCACGAGTGAGCCACTCCCTTCCCTTTAACTTGTTTTTATTTTACCTTACATTGACATTTATTGTTAGTGTTGCCATTATAATGAACGATATTCCACCATAATTATGAACGAAAAAAATGTATTCTGGTAAAAAATTAAATTAAAAATTACCAAAAATTATTAAAAACATGACACTATTTTCCTTTTATTGTGGTTTTTATGTTCTTACAAAAGTAATTTTTACGAAACAGATGGGTAAGAAATACTTTAATCGGGCTCACTTTTTAAACTTTTACATATGCAGCCGTATTCGAAAGTGATTCATCACTGTTCACATTTGGTGACAAGTTGTTTTAAATTTTTCGAATGTAATGTGAGTCATACATACATGTAAGTAGGTCAGCAGAGCACTGCTGCTGCGCGCAGCTAGGATAAGGGCTGAACCATACATACCTACTTCGTATCGTTTCAAACGGGAAAAGTTCACTCTGGCTGTCATCCTTTCAGCAAACGAGACGGCAATACGCCACAAGCAATTTGCCGATCCGCAGTTACTACACACGTCAAGTAAGTAGATAAATATCTGCTTTTGTTTCTAACGTCAATGTCGTTGAATGTTGACTGTATGTACGTGTTCACGTGGGGCTTTATCTCGAGTATAAACGGATGTTGTGGCTAATTTGAGAGAATTAAGAAAATGTGCAAGATATAATTACATAAGCGCAGATTTTAATGAAGGTTCCGAGAGAAATCTACGTCTGAAAGGCTTGAAACCGTAATTCTCGTGCCTTTGTTCTCTTTGTCTCAAGTTACGGTACTACTCCGATCTTTTGGTAGGTAACGTTTTAGACGTTTTTTGTTCTTATTAGAACAATTTCAATTGTTTTATTAAAACCTTCTTCGGCATTTGTCGTAATAGGGATTTTAAGTATGAAATTGCCGTTTTGGGTACTGGCCACTTTGATTTTATATTACTTCTATGTTCTTTAAAATTCGATTATTTGCGATGGATTTAGTTTCTAAAAATATTAATTGTGCCGTAGCACCAAAGCTAGAACATAAACAGCACAACAGTACTTAACAATTAATTGCGGGGGAGAGTCGAATCCGATCCATCTCAAAGTACCATGGAATTATCTGTTACCCAACAGATTATAGGGGAAGAGTGCACGCTGCATTCCCACAGCCGCTGGGCGCACTCGACTGGCCACTGGACTTTATAGTATTTCCCCAATGTACGTACGTGTTTCGGTAGTGTGTGAGGTATGCCAAAGCCCATTCCCATCCCATCCTATCCGTCCCCATTTACCCAAACCTTTCTCCATTCCTTAATCTGCAAAGGTGGGCAGCGCATCCACTGGCGTGCCAACGTTTGTCATTCTGGACTGATGTTGGCAGTATCGCGGATGTCTATGGACGACAGTATCCACTTACCATCGGGTGGACTGTATGCTCGTATGCCGCCTTTTTTTCTATAAAAAATAAGATTTTCATTGTTTCCGACATTTGGATAACTTTCTACGAGGAAAAAACAATAATTCTGTTTAGGAAGTACAACACTCATTGTACATTTTACTTCCGATCTGAAGTACCGAGTTATATCTCAATACTATAAAACACCTTCCTATAAATAATAAAAGCATATTTTTATAGAGAATGTTCCTTGACAATTTTTATGTCATAAGTAGATACTTAAACCCCATATTAGACTCATTAATTATAACTATTACTAAACTTGCTAGCAAAGAATCCTGGCCAGTCAAAAAGACTCAAAACGGTTTTTTACAATTGTGACCGATTTTTTGCGATAAAGGGATAAGATACCATTTTGTAGAAAATTTGAAGACAAACAAAAAGCTCATAATACAATTTTCACTAGCGAGCCCACGAAAAGAGGTATTTTCTAAAAACTCAATTTGCAAATGTTTATTACCTACTAAATTAAATAATGTTCGCACACTGCGCAAGTCTGCGCATACTGATAGGTATAGAACAGTTGGATGGGTTGTTGTATCTATATGATTTTTCTATAAGTGACAATTAAGATGATAAACAATAAAAAAATATTTATCTCAACTTGTCTAAGAAATGTCCAATACAAATTTCATTGTTTAGAATCTGCATTTGAGCATTGATTATGTTCTCATCTCGAAGGATAGACTTATCACTGTGGTTTTGTTGTTAATTTATCACTTGGCATTAAAAAAATTGCTATGAATAATTTTGCCATAGTTACCTACATAATTTTTAACTATAACATAATAGGAAGGAAATTTAGATGTACTAAATTTAAACAAAATGTTTAAAAATATAATGAGAGAACTAAATTAATAAGGACGACGAGTTTTCTTTTTTTTATAGAATAGTTGGCAGACGAGCGGGCAAGCCACATTATAGTAGGTAAGTGGTCACCGCCGCCCATGAACACCTACCTGCAACACTAGTGGGCTGCCGACCAAAAACACATAAAATAGATAAACACTTGTAAAAATGACTATTGTTTGTTTCTGTTATGATGATTGAATGTCGGAAAAATCTACTTATGATAAGATAAATGTTTTTAATTGACGGTTATCATTCCTTATGATGAACTTTTCAAGCATTATTTGTGGCATGAAGTTATGTCCAATTCTCGAAATCTACAACTCGTAAATGTTGCAATAGTGTATTACAAACGTAAAAAAAATTAAACATCTATATATTCTATGCTATATTCTATATATATGCTATATATAGGCTATATTCTAAGAATACTTCATTCTTATTCTTACCCACACTTAACAAAGAATCGTTTTTATTTAGGTAATGTATAACTAACGAAAAAATAAAAAAAGTCTTTAAAGTGAGATAAAAGTCGTTATACGAGTACCGTAATCGTTATCGTTTGAATAATATTTTACAAAAGTGCTTCTGATTGTACAAAAATTATTGCATATTTTGCGAATTGCATATTATGCTCCTAAACGGAAATGACCTTAATATCATATGCAAACAATTGACAAGCATGGATAAACGAAACATTCAAAATGTTACAGTCTATACTAGTCTGTAGGTGAAATCATTGCGAGCATCAGCCGCACGGCGCGCATGCGCGGGTCGCACGCCTGCGCACAGCCACTTAACCTCAATCCGAGACGTGTTTTTGAATGAAACTTCATTCCCGAGCCGGCCTCTACGACCGCACTTTGCTTTCAGCCGATTTTGAGACTTAAGCGACTTATCGCTACTGGCTTTACCTATTTGTTCGCGTACGTTCTTTGATAGCTACTCTGTTATTAGTTTCATCGTATTATATGATTCAATGTGTATGACTACCACTTTGCTCCTAATTTTGGTAAGCAGATTAAAGTTAAAAACATACCTACGCTATTTACATTAGGTACTGAAAACTATTGTACCCAGTGTTTAGACTACATATTTGTTGCCGCATTGCGTCGAAACGATTAGAGTAGGTAACCAATTTGATTTAGCAACATACAAGGATGTCAACTGACAGAATTTCGGAGGTATTAGTACACTTTGTCATATTCAAAATCAAAAGCTTTAAAATACTTATGGGCTGTATCAGAACTATTCCCGAAGCCTGCAAGCATGGATTCCTTTCATGATTCCGAGTCCATTGATATGCAAATTTAACAAATCTATGTATTAGGGGTTAAAGTATGAAATTGCAGATTTGTACTGAAAAATTAAAACTCGTTTTTTTCTAAAATGTAACATATTTATTTAATCAAAATATTTACCCTCATTATCTATACATTGTTGCCATCTAATCGGAAGTTCATTTATGCCTTTGCGATAGAACTCTGAGGATGTAGATTCGACAAACTGTGAAAGCATTTTGTACTGCCTCTTGGGAAGAAAATTTTTTACCACGTAGAAAATTGTCCAAATCACGAAAAAAATGGTAGTCCTTTGGAGCAAGGTCTGGCGAGTACGGAGGATGACGTATGGTTTCTAACTGCAGCTCCTGTAGAGTTACAACGGTTTCTCGTGCAGTGTGAGGTCTTGCGTTATCATGGAGCAATAATGGTGAATATCGATTCACGAGTCGGGGCTGTTTCACTGCTAGTTTCGCCATCATTGTTCGAAGTTCGGCATAGTAAACATCTGCTGTTATTGCTTGACCAGACCTGAGAAAGCTATAGTGAATAACACCATGAATAGACCACCAAACAGTTACCATTACCTTTTTATTGGTAAGCTTTGCCTTAGGGCACTGTTGCGGCGTTTGACCTGGGGTCAGCCATTGCATTTTTCGCTTTCGGTTATCGTAAAGAATCCACTTTTCGTCACATGTCACAATTCGATCCAATATTCCTTCATTTCTGTACCGATTCAACAAGTTTCAACACGCGTTTCTTTCTGCAGATCAGTCAAATCATGAGGCACCCATTTTTCATATTTTTTTATCTTATTGATTTGATGCAAATGAGTCAATATTGTAGGTAAGGTAACGTTAAACCATGCCGCTAATTCCTGGGTAGTTTGACTCGGATCGGCTTCCACCATCTCCTTCAATTCAGCGTTATTCACCTGTGTGCCCACACAGGTGAATAACGCGAGCCGTATTGCGAGCCGTTTCTGCCGCGTTAGTTCCGCGTCGGAACTCGTATTCAAAGATTACTCGGATTTTCGAAGTATCCATCTTTCCCGTCTAAGCTGAATAAAAAAACTATTATTTGCAAAAACAAATCAATTTCTTTGAGTTTTTACCAAATTTTCCCAGTATAAAGCTCAAAGGCTAATTATTTCTAAGAAAATATGTGTAACATTACATAATCACGAGCAACAAAAATGTATAGGTACCTAACATTCCATCTCATTGGATTAGATCGTTGTTCCCTTCTTTATTTTTATTATTTTTATTTTGTGAAAAGTATACGTGAATATGATACATATTATCTCTATATTACTCAATATGTAGATATTTTTATAAGATACACAAAAACAATAGAATTGGTACAGAAAGGTTTCCCGTGGTCAATGAGTTACAGACATGGAAACAAATTTATACTACATAATTATCGCGATAAACTTATATGAACTTATATAAATTATTATAAAGTGTCATCACTTCAATGTCGTAGAAGATTAAGTGATACCTTGGTTTTATTTAAAACTAGCTATGCCCGGCCACACGTTGCTGTGGCGGCCCAACAGATGGCGCTTACCCTGTTTTTACCTGTTTTTGGGTAAAAAGCACGTTTTTACACTGTGATAGGTATATAAAAACACTCGTGTATTCGAATACAACGTTGTGTCAAAATTTCAAAGCAATCGGTGAAGAACTTTCCGAGATTTAAGATTTTGAACAAACGAACGTTTACATTTCTATTTATATATATAGTTCATTAGTTTATGTGGGGGTAGATCTGCTAGGGTCTTCTTTATTCAATATGCTCGTAAACCATTGTATTTAATTCGCCTATTCATCGTATGTGTAGGTAGAGAGTATAATGATCTAGATGCAACCAATAGAAGTATAGGTATATATATTTTTTTGTTTTTTATGCCTTGGCACATGTCAGTTCCATCGTCCCTAAACTTACATTCTATAACATGAATAGTACTAATATATAAGCCCTAGTGATTGGCTCACGAATCTGTACAAACTAAATGCTGCTCGTGATAGGTATATTCTAAGGATCAATATCCTGATTCCGTAAGCAAGCATATAAATGTTTGGGGGACCTACTTCATAGGCACCTATACTCATAATCGTACTTAGTTTATAACTTTTAATCTTAGTTTGTTTGTGTTAATACTCCAACCTTATTTTAGTATAAATATTAAGTAATTGTTATAAAATGTAACATTCTGTTTGTGTGACTTAATAAATACAGAATGAGTGATTGTAAAAGTTTATTTTTAATTTTGTAGTATCTATTTGTATGGGTCTATGTTGCCTTAATAAAAAATATTATTATTAATCATTGCCTATCCTTTTTCCAAATTTACTTCTAAATCTCTAAAGGTAGGCAGTGCATCTGAGGTCATGCCAAAATTTTTGTTCTTTGAATGATACTTTTTTTTTGAATGTTTTTTGAGTGAGGTCCAAAAATTTTCTAGCCTGATATATTTCTAAATGTCTAAAAAAACAAGTCATATGTCATTGTAATTGTTATTTATCCTGCTAATTCGTGTATAATTTTTAGAGTTCAACCCTCGTTAGTTTTGATTCCTCGACTCTTAGAATAACAGGAAGTCGCAAAATCTTTAAAATGTTTAAACTGGAATATCGCTCTGTGAGTAAGTTCCTTACAAAGGAAAGTATTAACACGACCGATATCAAACAAAGGTTGGATAATATATACGGGGATTCTTCTCGATCATTTTACACCGTCAAACATTCGTTTAGGACGAGAGTCCATCGACGACGAACCTCGCTCCGATCGACCCGATCACACTCACGCCAAACAACATCAAATTAATGGAAGCAGAAGTTCTGAGCGACCGAGAGCGAGAGACGAAAGAAGTAGCAGCAAGGACAGGGCTTTCAAAAACTACAGTCCTTAGGATTCTTCATGAACATCTTCATATGAATAAAGTTAGTGCGAGGTGGTGCCGAAACTTCTTTCAAGTGTGCAGCGAAGTGAACGAGTAGCGTGCTCTATGGGACTTTTGGAGGCCTTTCAGAGAAACGGAATTGATTTTTGGAGTCAATTGTTACTGGGGATGAAACTTTGGTTCTTTACTATGACCCCTTTCCAAAGGATAATCAATGGAGTGACGTCGTTCTGGTGAAGCACCGCCTAGAAAGGCAAATGTGACTCAATCCACCAAAAAGATTATGGCTTCGATGTACTGGGATTGTCAAGCAACAATTTGTTCTCAAAAATAGAAGTGGACTTAGGGGGTAGAATATTTTCCACTGATCATGAAATAACCACTGCAGTCTTCGCCCATTTTGAAGACAAGACTTCTTACTATTTTTACACTCCGACAGAAATGTTAATTAAACGAGACTATATTGAAAAATAAAAATAGGTTCATGAACTTGAGTGTCCTTTTTCTTTGTCAGGCCGGAAACTTTCGGACCTCCCCATGTATATCGTGAATATACATGGGGTGCGATAGTAGTCACTTCCACCGTGTGGATTGTCTTTTCGTCTGCTAACTTCGTTCTATAAAAAATAAAAACCTTAATCCTTCCTACACGACTTCTTACCTGACCAAAACCTATTTAAATAAGCGATATATAAATGGGTGATTACACTGATAACTGATAACCTGCCCCTTGGTCTGTTGCATTTAATTATTACTTTAATGTCAATTTTTACTCAAATGAGAGTTGGTACTAGTTGCTTGAAAATTATTAAATTGATGGCAGCAAAGTAAAAACGGACAGGTTCAAAATACCGATAACTGCGCTATTATTATTATTTTTATTATGGACGAAGGCGGCAGACGAGCATACAGTCCACCTGATGATAAGTGGATACTGTCGCCCATAGACATTCGCGATACATGCCAACATTAGTCCAAAATGACAAACCCCCGAGTAAACTAAACCCCCGTCCCACGGTTGCGCTACCTACCTTTGGAGATATAGGAATGAATTTGGAGAAAGGGTTGGGAAAATGGCGAGGGATAAAATGGGAATGGGCTCTGGCACATCTCACTCACTACCGAAACACGTACGCATATTAGGGAAATAAGATAAAGTGGGAAGAGCAGTGCATTTCAAGGTAGTCTTCTGTGAGAGAGGGGTAACGTGCCCAGTCGAGCGCGCCCAGCAGGTGTTGGATTACAGCGTGCACTTTCCCCTTCAGAAGCACTAAATATTGAAATGCCCTAATAAGACTATTTTATCGTATATTTTATGGATTGAGTATAAAATGTTTATGATAAACGCTATTAAGTATTTGTTAAAATGTAGCATCACATAAAAGATTACCTACACATAAATTTAAATCCTAACAGCGTGGATACGACCATCTAGTCTGACAAACGAAACGTTTGACATTAGAAGAGATTTAAACGCTATCTTTTAATGTGAATAAGAAATGATTATGAGTAAACAAATTACTACTTTTCGGTAAAAATAGTGTAAAACGTGAAAAAGAGAAATAAGTCCTATAACACCACGCAAATCACACAATCACATCACAACATTAAACATTTGTACATGACTAGCGCGTTAAATTATGGCGTTGTGGGTAGATATGCTACAAAATACAATACATAGCAAGTACCTGCGACTCACGCTAAACCATTCCGTTCTCTTTCCTACCACTATCGTATTAATGTACCAATGGCTACAATAAGTTAACCTGTTTCTGAGTGTACCTAATATTTAAACTGTCCCAGCAAAGGGATGAATATTGCATACTGAGAGCGTAAAACTTGTGAAAAATGAAAAGTGGTTAAATTAAAGCTTCTTAGTAATGATTGAAGCCTACAAGTATCAGATATATCAAGATAAAAATGCTGTACTTACAATTAATTATTTTTACACTGTTTAAGTTTGTATTAAAGAATAAACAGTCAAATCATTAAAATTGCAATAACATATATTGAGAGCTATAAATTACTGACACAAAAATGAGAGAAATTAAAGATACCAATGATATTATGAATTATGACGAAAATATATTATAATAAACAATGGCGATACCAATGGTTTGATATTTACTAAAATCAATTAGTCCAGCTAACGAAATGTGGCAGAAGAAGAGAAAGGTGCGTTTAAAAAATCTTGGCCTGTTAATCCTAACTAAAGTAAGGATAAAATGTTTTTTTTTTTTAATTTATTGGGAAAGCAAACAATTGTATATTCAATGTTACACATTAAGACAGGTAAATGAGTAGATACATCTATACATCTGTTCATTTGTGCAATCCACGCCGTTTTTCATGGGTAAGATTATACAAAATAGCAACTATTAGTTACAATTACCACAATGGAAATATTACTAATTTCAAATGTGTCACATTATCTTTGTGACAAAGACAACTTTTAAGTTATTTTATAAGTTATAATTTATTTTATAAGTCATAATTTATTTTATAACTTATAATTTATTTTATAACTTATTATTTATTTTATAAGTTATAATTTTTTGCCATGTGATGTCGGCCGGCAATAGTATAGCACTACCGCATCTCTTCCCGTGGGTGTTGTAAAAAGCGATTAAGGGATAACAAAACGGTAACCACAAGCCTTAGGGAACAACACCACCTCTAAAGCAGTGGACTTGCCAACCCGGTTGGCCAGCATGGCGTTTTAAGGCCCTACATTCCTCATGCACAAAATAATGTGGCCCCCGACGACCCAATTACTGCTGCCAATACGGTTTTTACACTACACTCACATACTACACATATACACCGTCCCCATCGGCAAAGACGAGGACGTCACCCTCGCTCACTGTGAACACACGCTGGCCTTCAGCCAACACTTTTACCAGGTATCAGCACGTGGCCGAGCGCTTCTCACCGACTCGCGATCCCGCGGTACCCTCCCAAAGTAACGCCCTAAGCCGAGATCCGTTCCTTCCGCCCGTCTACCGGCTGGGGAACGCTTAAGCTCGTTACTGTAGACACTCTTTGCTTCTGGCTGAGCGCCTTCTGCGCTCGCCCAAACTATACATGTCCAGTGACTCTTGAAAGGACATTAGGGGCCACAAGAATTTAGCCATTCCGAAAAAAAGAAAAAATACATAATGCCCATGTCCCACAGTGGATACTGAAAGGGCTGGTTACATTGCTGCATTACATTGCAATTTATTTTAGCAAATCTCTCACCATCTTGATACACAATCTATAGATAAAAACAACGTGTGAATGGAAAGTATCAAGATAATACACTACAAATTTAAATTATTATGTAAAAGTGTTGCAATGTAAAAGAAATGTAAAAAAATACCTTTGTGTAACGTTTTGTTGACCAGACTAGAAGTATGTACTTAAATGAGATTTACCTATATGCAAAAAGGAATCCGTCGTCTTACAACGGAGTTATTGCATTACAGTTTTTGCAATTACCTTTAAAAATATATCTAATAATAACACTCACCCGCAACACACTTCGAACCGAGTAATGGAAAAACTGAGGAGCATTCTCAGTGGCATTACGTGTGAAGATGAAGCACATTCCTTCTAGAGGTAATAACTCCTTGTAGGAGGTAATAACTTATTGTAGGAATTTAATTAAAGCATTAATAGGTTCTCTGTTGTATCTAGTACATATTTAATTAAAAATATACAATAATCTTGAAAAAATACTGACTGTATTTGAGAACGCGACAGCTAAGCGATATAGCCGTACGCTAATCCCCTTGCGGATCCATAGCTTTTCTGATAAAATAGCCAAAATGGAGAGCCTGACCTTATATGCCGAGAATCGCTGTCTTCCGACCAAGCTTACGGTTTCCTTGTGTGGTTCCCAGCCTGGTAGCGCTTCTTCTCGGCTTCTTGACCTTCCACTTGGTTTAAGCGTCCTTCGGTACTAAGCGGCTATACTAGCGGTATAGGAAGGGCACAGCGTATGCCAATTCTGGGGTCCAGGAGACCACCCAAATACGCGGGTTTCACTATCGACCGACTACGGGAGGGGTCGATCGCTAGACTGTGTATCAGCGGAATTACAGTTGTGGACAGAGCCCACGACCACACAGTTTCCTCTCGAGTGGGAACGGACCCAGCAGCGACGAGGTCGAGCCATAGACTGTTTGGTATTCCTGAGGCCGTCTCTCGCACCCCCTTATAGGGAGGCGGAGGAAACAATTCCGGGATTTCTCCCTTAATGTGGTTTCGCCTCTGTCCGTTAATACGGACAGGTCCTTGGGGTGACCCTATTGGGTCTGTGGTCATTTATCCTTGATAGGGATTATTTGAGGCTTTGTTGCTAGCTCCCGCCCCTTTTTGGCGGCGGTGTCTTAAAAGGCCCCGACGTTTGACTTGTCCGCAGGTGTGATCAGGTCGCGTGGGAAGGCCTTGCCATCGGGCGGCCGCGCGTGCAGCGGCGCCAGCCCTCTGATGTAAGCGAGGCGCGATGCATCAGCGCGGGCGAACATAGTTGTGGCAAGGCGGCCAATGAATTCTGTCAGGCTCTCCATGTGTAGGTCCCTCTGGATCGTGGCGTTCCTCACGCAGCGTGGGGCACCGACGATGGTACGCAGGGCAAGGGCGTACCATGCCGGTGCAGCATACGTGAGGCGGGGTCTCAGGTATGTTTTGTAGACCCCGAGCTTTACATGTAGAGGGAGTCGTGAGGAGAGCACTGGGCGGAGATGGTACCGCGCGACTCTTTGCGAGGCGATCGTCTTCTGTACGTGGGGCTTCATAGTGAGGGAGCGGTCGATGGTCACGCCCAGGTATTTCACTGTGGGCGACCAGCCGACGTCCTCTTCGTGGAGGCGTAGCAGTGGCGGAAGACGCGATTTACCGGTGATGATGGCCTACGTTTTCCCAATGTTCACTGAGAGACGCCATTTGGCTAACCATGGCGGGAGGGTATCGAGCGCGCGCTGCATTTTTCGTGCGGCGTGGGCGGCTTTGAAAGAGCTGGTATAGTACGCCGCGTCATCGGCGTACAGGGCTAGTGACACCCCCTCCACCACGGGGATGTCGTCTGTGAACCAGGAATAGCAGGCTGGCGAGAGGCAGCTGCCCTGGGGAACACCGGCCTCCAAAGGATGTTCTGTTGAGATCGCGTCCTCAACCACCACCTGGAAGCGGCGGCTCTCCAAGAAGGAGGCCACCACTCGGATGATGCGACGGGGCGCCGTGGACTTGGAGAGTTTGTACAACAGACCGCTATGCCAGACGCGGTCGAACGCCAGACGTAGGTGACGCAGCACTGCATTCGTGATACGGTCTGCGCCCGGGGCTTTCCTTGATTTTGTTTTTAGGATCATCCGGCTGACCTGGCCCGGGGAGAGGACAATGGGTGTCTCTTCCGTGGCTATCGGCTCGGCGAAGTAATCGCGAAGGTGTTGCTCGACTCCTGCGGCGTGGACTACGTCGTCTGTCGGGTTCAGCTTGCACTGGCGTTCGTGGCATCTGGCGAATATCTCCGCGCGGTCTGCTGCGTGGTATCTCGGTGTCCCGTCGCTGGCCAGTAGGGGCCGGATTGGGGCTGGGGAGTTGCTGAGCTGGCGGCACAACCGGTGGATACTGTTCCAGTCGTCGCCAGTCGCGTCAAGGTGTCTCTCCCAGCACTCGGCCCGGTAGGATGTCAGATCGGCCTTTACCTCCTCGGTGAGTCGGTTAAGCCTCGTCTTCACTCGTGGGCATCTCGTTCGCTGCCATTGTTTGCGGGTTAGCCGTTTTTCGGCGATCTTGCGGATAATGTGGGGCGGGAGAGTTGGCATTCTCTCTCGAGCGCTGGTCGTCGTGGAAGATGCCTCAGTTGCGTTGTTAATGGCAGCGGTAATCTCACGGGTTAGAGTCTCCACGTCCCCCGAGGAGGCAACAGGCCGGCTCGGTGTCTGACGCACCATCATCTCCGAGAAGGTCTTTCATCGGATCAGTCGTCGCGGTGGAGGTGGCGCTGCTCTCGCCGGATGTGTCGCCAGGGCAGCGAGCCAGGCGGTGCAGCGATATAAAAAGGATCCGCCGAGTGATTATTTGAAAATGTGGGTAATAAAATATAATCTTACCCTACAAAATAAAAGCACCAATGTTATTGGCGCGAACAGTATTAAAAACCAATAGCTAAGGGGCATCGCTTCAATAAAAAAAGAAAAAAAATTAAGGCTCTCGAAGAAAAAATATATGAGGCTTAATTATTATGTACATTAGGTTACATTAAATACATTAAGTTTTATGTACATAACCGTATTCAACGCAATTTTCGTATTGGTTAGTTTTTTTTGTTTTGCTTTATACATTCCAATCTAATACATTCCTTTCTCAATTTCCTAAATAAAAATAATTTGACGTGTTCTAGTGATGTATTCCTGTTTTCAAACAGTGTATTTGTTTTATTATCGATATCATTTGTTATTTTAAATATTATCATTACTACATTTAATTTAAAGAACTTTAGGTCAATTTAAAACATATTTTGTTTGTTATATCGTTTAATATTATGATGTGTGTGTATGTGTGTTTAATGTGTGTTTCCTCAATAAATGAAATAAAACTTTTATTTTCGTCCCAATATGTTTAAAATAAGATGATATAACATATTTTAACCATGAGTAACATTTTACCCGTTATTTTACCAGTAACTACCAACAAGTAGCTCATTTAGGCATTTGGTATATGGTAGCAATATTCTATATTAAAAAAAATATCGTTACCTATATTCCAAGACCTCAACGACATACCGTTGTGGTTCACGAGTAATAATAAAGAGTGGTTGTTATTTTATTCTATGTAAGTACCAATAGCATATACTATTTATGGAACTTACCTACCTGCTGCAAGAATAAGTGAAGTCAACATACAAGCAGCGGAACATTATTTCCAACTTTTAATTTATTTAATAAATCGTGAATATTTGATGTATGAATACTGAAATAATATTTTGTATGATCTCTGAAATTTAATATTAATTGAAATCGTGGTAAGTAATTAATAAATTAAGAAATTCTAAAATAACATCCTATTGGTACTTTAAATCGGTTCTGTCAAATAGTGTGAAAAGTAGACGGGATAAATGATTTTCTGGAACGCCATAACGATTACGAGTAGGTATCAAATAGTAGTTACTAAGAATGTTCATAAACAAAATTCTATTTAAATGTAAAAATATCTTTGATGAAACTTTATTTATCATTGTTACTCTTGTAGATAAGTATCATTCCTATAAACTAAATACTAATATGTGAATAAAAGTTAATATTAAAGTCATGTGCGTAATAACAAAGATAATCTAATAAACCATGAACCGGTAATGACGTGACAGTTTGTTAAAAAGGTACGTAAAAGGGTTCGGTCCGTACCAGGGATGGCCATTAGTTGAAAGGGAAGACGTGATCAAAAGATCAATTTATATATCAAAATCACTATAACCTTATTTAGCGCACAATGAAGAAATGGAGAAATTTTTAATATATATTTCTGTGTTCGGAAATTTTATACATTTAGTGGGCTTTTTGTATATTGAAAGGATTTTAATATACCTATACCTACTTTATGTTCGAATAAACAATTTCGAGGTAAGTAAATTTCACCAAATGGGACAGGAAATTAAAGAGATAAGGTTTCTAGGATTAATTTTGTATTGTCATGTTAACTGGAAGTCACATACAAATTATCTATGTAAAAAACTAAGTAAATATGTATTTGGACTTTAAAAAAACTAGTTTTAAATGCATCTAAAGACGCTACTATATGTGCGTATCATGGATATGTGGCTTGCAATTTGAGATGTGGTTTGTTGCACTGGGGAAATTCAGTTAGTGCTCCTTCAGTTTTCAAATTACAAAACAAGTGCATAAGGGCAATAACACAAATCAAACAAACGGACAGCTGCAAGCCATGGTTCAAACAGGTAGGATTATTAACTCTTCCTTCAATGTTTATATATGAAGCTTGTCTATTAGTAACGCAAAATTTAAATTATTTTATTACACAAAATAAAATATATCCATGTTTGTATCAAAATAAATATGATATCATACCACTTCACGTTTCAAAAACGACATACTATAATAAAAGTATTTATGTTATGGCTACAAAACTAACATATACTAGTAGTAATCAGCTATCAGACGAGTTTAAAGAACTAAAATTACCGCTCATTAAAATAACATTGTGTACATTTTAATTGACAAATTATGTTATGACATTAAGCATTTTTTAGAAAGTAATTGACAAATCATCTTATGACATTAATAAATATTTTTAGAACATATTAATATTATTAAATTTCGTGTTTTGACATATTTCATTGTAAAATTGATATAATTTAATGTTATATTATTATACAACACTATAACTATAATGACTATTATATTATTACGTGACTATCAATTTTATAATTACTATAATGTTATTATTTGACAATAATTATTCTAATTTGACACTAAAATTATATGACATTATGCTAGGAATTATTACATAATTATTACAACGTGTAATCACGAACTATATTATTTCATTATTATGATTTTTTTTAAAGTAATTATTATTATTATTTTGTGCGACATCTAGTAATTGCTGACATTTTGTTGTGTTTAGCATCTATTCTCGATTATGAAACTAATCTTATTATTAATTATTATATCCTTTGATTCTAAGAGGTTTTTGTGATCAAAATAGTCACCGCTTAAACTCGTAATATTGTCCAGCAATGTCAATATAGTATTAAGCTTTTAAGTACCCATGTTATCGCATGTTGTACACAGTTGATTGCAATAAATAAATAAAGAACTATTTGTACTCAAGACCTGTGAAACTAATTTTATAAACATTTTGCCATTTTCATCGCCCCGTGCCATGTTAGAACTATACGAGTGTTATAGCTGAATGAGTGTTAACTCTGTGAATGTTAATTTTAAACGTACATATACGATTTTTATACAATGAAGTAATAGAGATTTCGAGACATTTATGTAAAGAGTATAATGGCAAAAATATAATTAGTATGTAATCTTAGACTTGCTCAATTACAATATCACGCGATAGTTATAGAGTTGAACAAAACCTAGAACAACGAGCACGGAGTAACAAATTTTTGATAAACCGAAATAAAAATAAAAGAGTAGATAACAAACAGATACTGAAGTTGTATTTGATAGGAAAATACAGTTAATTACTTACTGATGAAAGCTTTTACTGTAAAACGTTTTTAAAGTGCGGTGAGGTTAACGGTGTGGAAAACGTTTGAAAGCTCTCAAGTGTTTCACTTGCAGGTGACGTCTTTGTATAAAGAGGAAATGGTAATAGACACGATACCATGTGACTGAAGCAACATTATACAAAACACTCCTCAACGTCTTATACCATGTTGGGTAATGTAGATACGATGTGAATGTAACTACTATATCATCAACATAAATTAAAATTATAATGTTTGTCTAAAAATATATAAGTTAATAGATAATGTTGTTGAATCAATATGTGACACAGAGGTCGTCGGTTACTCATTTAGATCAAATTGTAGTATAGTTTTTTCAAAATCAATAACCATTTCGTTGTGTCTTGTAAAAATATATAAATTTGTCAATATTCCTAATTCAAGTCTAAGATTATCCGTGATCCATTAAGAAATATTTACACAACCTAGGAATTATGGTAATGTTGAATATAGAATCTGTGATCATGTTATGTTTTATAATTGAAAAATATATCACGCTGTATTTTATCACAATGACATTGAATATTTAATAAATTTATATAAACATTGAAATGATTAGGATCATTGAAATGATTGAAATGATTAGGATCATTTCAATGTTTATACGTAATTTGTTTGATCTTCTGTCTCCCATATTAATATTATGGTTAAATTTGAACATGGACCATTATCATCAGGTTTTTTTACTTATTTTGAAAATTGACATATCACATTGGTGCTACAGTCAAATTTTTTCATCACGATAACATACTACTCTTCATCACACAGGAACAGTAAATAAAATAATGCATTTGTATGTTTACCAATTATGTAAGATTTCTCAAAAAATGTTACAGGGTTGCCGGCTCAATACGAATATCATTGAACAAAGTTAAAAATCTTAAGTAATCTTTGTCGTCTAAATACGGTATTAACCATCGTCATAAACGATGGTTAAATGCACAGAGATGAATCACTTATAGAATTGTACCTATAACTAACATAATGATTTTTCGTCTAACACGCGAGTAGCAATTATGAGGTTAAATAAAAGTAGATATAGAAAAATTAAATTAATAAAGGTGGCTCAGCTTAAGAAACGTGACTTACTGAAATGGATCGATACACGCATATAATCGTCTAACCAGTGAAGCGGGTCACGCGGTGCTCCCATAAGCGACCCTTTCGTATGTTGTCCCTTACCTTTCATACCTTAGCAAGCTATCAACGGAATTGATATATTATTCCGTATATATTTTCAATTATTTTGTTCAGGTCAACATTAGGAAGTTTCTTTTTAATTTTATCACATTATATATATGTATGTACATATAGATAATATGCAGTTGTTACGCCTTTCAAGTTAGTGAGTGTTTTATAATCAGATCAGTCACCACTTTCTATTAAAAAATAACTGTATATTCTTATAGCGTTATTTAATTTATATGTATCTATCTATTATGACAATTAACACTGGTATACCATACACGAAAATGTAGGTATGCATAATAGCGCGTAGAAAGCTCATGGCACCATTCGGCTCGTCACTCACCTGACACTCTCCACACGTGTGTACGGAGTAGGACCGGTCGCAGTCGTAGCGGTTGAGGATGTCGACGAAATCGCAGTGCACGCGCGCGACCATCGCGTCGAGCCTGAGGAGGTCGTGCAGCGTGCGCTCGCAGCGCTCTCCGCCTGCTAGTACCTCGGCGCGAGCGCCGTGGTCCAACGCGGAAGCCGGCGAACGCTCGCAGCAGGCACGCAGCCGCAGCTCGGCGAGGCGACGCGCGCGTGCACCGGCTCCTAGCGAGCACAGGTGCGGAACGTCGCGCGCTGCCAGCACGTCGGCTGCGCCGCCGCCGCCGCCGCACGCCGCGCCCCCGCACTCGTGCACGCCGCCCGCGCCCTCCTCCTCCAGGTCGCACGCGCTCAGCCAGGGGTTGAGGCGCGCGAGCGGACTCACGGCCAGGCCCGCGGCCGCCATCAGCAGCAGCAGCAGCAGCGGCGGCGCTCGCATGGCGGGGGCGGCGCCGCTAGCGGGGGCCGGCCCGCCGGGCGCGGCGCTGCCTCATACCGCATCGCGCATGGCGACCTACTCGCGCGGCCCGGGCCGCGGGGCCGCCGCGCGGGGTGGGCGCGCTGCCATGTCGCTCGCTCGCCGCTCGACTGACTCCCCCCGGGCGCGCATCGATCGCCCCGCGCCCCGCACTCTCCGCTGCGCGCGCCCGTAGAGCCTCCAACGTCGTTATGTAACCTTGCGCGCGCACCCCTGAACCCCGCCCACCAACGGGCCTGCCCTCTCTCGTCATTTATAATTTTCTAACTACCCTCCTACATGCCTGACAACTAGCGAACAACATGTTATCATAATACTTATAGAGATGGCGTTAAAAATTTATACGACAAACACTGAATTGTGCAGATATATATGATTTTGCAGATGCAAATTATAAGCTGAAACGCATCCGGAACGCCAGCACAAGAACGATAAGATTGAATGATATAAACTCTTAGGCAACGACGTGCCTCTTGCAAGAATCATAAGATAAACAGGACGGTTCCCATCACTTTTGATATGCCTTATTTTATTAGTGAGCATTACTCGAAGAAGTGTTTTACGCAAACTAAAGGTACACCTCAACTCGATCTATTGACGTGGATCGATAACATCGACCGTTCAGATCGAATCTGTATGAAGGCATAGCACCAGGGTTTCTTATAGGAAGAAGGCGGCAGACGAGCATACAATCCACCTGATGGTAGATGGATACTGTCGCCCATAGACATCCGCGATACATGCCAATAACAGTCCAGGTTGGTACGCCCCCGGATGCTCTGCCATAAATAACGTCCAATAAATAGCTCCAACCATCAATCTACAACAACCAAAAAGGCAGCATCGTACTCCCCAACATCCAAATTGTGTCACAATTTCTAACATCTCAAAATCTTTACATTCCTGTTAGTACTTGTGATACACTTCCCTTACTCAACAAAAAGTAATAGACAAATTCATGATACAAACTTACAAACTATCGCAACACAAAATTGCGTAATGAATCCCGGCTTAAGACTAAAAAATGTGAGTCAAAACTACATATATTCCCGAAACGAGTTAAATGCACGCGGAAGGAATGTGACCGTTTTATGTCACTTGTTTTTAGTGTTGTACTACAATGATCTTAGTGAAAGATAGGTATATCGACATTGGTAAAAGTCGATATTTTTAATTTAAATATCGCGGTCAAAAATAAAACACACGACTATGTAATAATAAAAAACATCACTTATTTTTTATAATTTTTATTTACTTTCATTATTATTTATTATTCATTATTTATTATTTATCACACATTAGATAATATAGTAAGTAGGTATACATAATTTTTAGTTTTAAATAGGTATTTAATATTTAGTTTTGAAAAATAAAGTTACCAAAAAAACAAAAAGAAAAAAATACAAAAATTACTAATTGAGAGAAATATAAAAAAAAACAATCAAACAACAAAAATCTACTACGCATTACATTATTAATAATAATAAAAAATAACTTAAAAGTACTAAAAGACACAAAAGACTATCATATTGTTTTGAATGAATATTAGTCACTACAATCATCACTTGTAACACCTGATGCAGACAAGTCAGAATCAGGTTTGGGCGCTCATTTTAACAAGTAAGTATAGTAAAAAACTACTCAACACGTGTTATATCGATGACGCAAGAGAAACAATAGAAAGCGAGCAAGCGCATCACTTAACTAGCCGGCATAAGTGCGGCGAGACGGCTAGGAGGGGGGTGTGCTCGTGTCCCCACACCTCACACCGCTTGCGCATTTAGCTTATTCCGGGACAGTATGTAAAAACACGACTTATCGAAAAACAAATAAGCATTCAAGAAGTCTACACGGAGTGGCTAATTCTTCCTAACATTAAAAGAAATTTTCGATAGTACATCTTAATGTAAATCTAAGTAAGTATTATTACGAACAATAATCAATAAAAAATATTATCTATTTAAATACAAAAATTTAATGGCAAAAAAGTAAGCATAACGTGTTTTACCAATCGTTTTAAAAGCTACCTTCATATGCCCATTCCAATATTTTTTTAACTTTTTATTTTTCTAAGGGACTGAAACCCTGCGATCCAATTAGTATGTATTTACTTACAAATCTTTTAATTACACTACTTCACTAAAATTAAAAGAAACTTAAGTGTACTAAAATTCAGATTTAACTGCATTACTGCATTAAATCATTACTTAAAATACTTCAAAAATAAGAACACAATTATTTATCTTGTTGTAGGTACCTATTTATCAATTGACTTATTGACATGGATACATGATTACTTGAGTCTTATTTATTATTGGAAGAACACTTTCACTCATTTTTTAAATCACATTTTAATTTGTACGAACGCATCAGGTTATTTACGGGTATGCACTTCACTTTTTAGTTTTCGATAGTAGATATAACACTTGTACCAACGTTATGCCAAAACTTATTGCTACTACATATCATGCATCTATGATGTCACAAGCCGCGTCAGAGTCACTGAGACAAACATGACTCCGAAATATCGTGGCGCGGCATTTTTTAAGTCCAAGATTTTTCACAACCGTGGATTCCATACCGAAGCCAGATCTTGTGATCTGAGGGTGTTGACCCTAATAATGCTGGTATGGTATTAGGCTTTGGTGTCCAGACCTCAAGGGTCGAACTCCGAAGCCTAAAGTTGTGTTTCAGCGGAATTTTGCCCCAGGTTGGATGGTAGGGTGTCGTAATGAGACGGTACTGTCAACAGTGCGTCTGCCGAGGTCCTTGTTGTGGAGCAGTTATTCGGCTGTATGCGGTGTGTATCCACGCAGTCGATGGGTAATTTTATCATCTCGACCTTGTATTTGTACCCGCATGATGTCAGCTTCACGATTGTGTGTAAGGGCACCGCCTGGTCTGGTAGGACTATCACCACGACATTGTCCTCATCTTCCAGCGCGGAGAGTACTAGACGCAGGTGAGTCATTACGTCTATGTACGATTCTCCTCACGGGTATCTGTAGCGCAGCTTATCTTGGTCCCGCCACGCGAACTCCTGAGGGAAACGCTCATGCGAACATCATAAGTCAACCCTTCATAGATGCCCGCATCCAACTCGTTGTCCGCCCTGAGAGGCCTCTTAGGCGCCCTTATTTCTACAGCCGTCTGTTTAGTTCTGCGTAGTACGGACATCCACACGGTGAGCGGTTCGTGAACAGCGAGCGTGTTCATGTGTTCGACGAGCGCGTGCCCGTACAGTTGACCGCGGGGGGATATATCGGCGTCTCCGCCGATGCGACCAAGTACATTGTACTCGCTTTCGCCGTGCCGAGAGAATTATAAAGTTTGTGGAAAAGCTCGCATTCCATTCAAGTATCCAAGTATTCCAGACTCCTTCTGTCCAGCGACTGCGCTGTTATTGTCTCTCCCATGTTTTCAACTCGCACGAAGCTAATGTTCTCAAGACTATCGTCAATAGGTTCATACTGTTTCATGTAGTGCTCCAATTTCTTCCTCAAATCATCCACTGCCTCCTCTTCGCTCCTGACCTTGTGATCAGCGGAATAGTGGAGGATTTCAATAATGTTCCTCTCGAGTAACTTTTAGTCCTCGCAAACCCATTCGATAAACAAGATCCTGAAGCCCATTTCAGAAAGGCAGTAGTCACTCAACTCTCTGCGTTGTTCACGAGTTATATTCGATTAAAGGTTGTCTGGCAGAGATCGCTAATAGCGATAAGACCACCTATTGTACAATTCATGTTCCAATGTATGTTACTGTCTTGTTTAGTTTCGGTGTGCAATAAAAATAAATCTGATCTGAATACGCTTCGGATAAACCAGTTCGGTCCTTGTGATTGCAAGATTCTCATCTTATTCAATCATAGGTACCCTATGTCCTACATTGTAATAGACAAGGAGACAAAAAATCCGAAAAATCTTATGAAGCTATATATGTACTATGTAACTATATGTATATATAAGTAAAGTAGTATAAGTAAAGTAAAGTATATAGAGAAAAGTATTATTGCTGTATAGCAATAATACTTTTCTGACGAGTTTATTGAGATAACCTGTATTGTCGTTAACCTTAGAGAACATCATCTACATCATCGCTTCGCTTCATCGCTACTAATAGAGCCTACATCATCGCCTACACCTAACATAACCTAAGGGTTTTTTTAATGAATATAAAGAATAATTATTTAATTGTGGCTGACTCCCCATCTTCAAGGAACTGCGAATAAACTGGTGCTGCCACAGAAGCCACAAACACAAAAATTCAACGTCCATCAATACATGGACATCGGCACCAACCACACTTTTCTTCCATTTGGTGTCGATATCCCAGGCTCGTGGGGTTCGACTGCGCATAATCTGTTTTAAGATTTAGCGAAGCCCTTGATCCGTGACTTCATGACTTGCAATTACCTAGCTCAGCGCATAAGCATTGCTATTGAGGGTTTGCTATTTTTGAAGATTGATTAGCCCCCTTGTCTGCTGTGTAAGATATACCGGGTTCGACTGCCGGTCGGACATTCGCCTGTTTGTAGAAAAATGTTTGTTTGGGTTTGGGTGGTGTGCTTGTCTTTTGTGTCTCTGGATCCCCGACACCTAGTCCGGACCTTTGAATGTGTCGTTATAGTGTGGCCTTATTCAACCTGGCAATGCGTCAGTATGCTGTCACGGCCTGTTCCATCTATCCCTACCGGCCAATCAAAGCCGGTTTTAGTACTACCGGCGCCCTGGGCGAGATTTCCATGGCGCTCCCCCCCCCCCCCCTCTGCTCTCCAATTCACACAATTGGAAAAAAGGAAAGTTCTTAGTGTTATCCATAGATTTGGATATAATTCTTGTATGTTGCTATCTTTAATGAAATTTAAAACATAAACAACATCATCTTGATCAGGTAAAAAGGATTTCAGGCATATGAGTTCATCATACAACACACAACTATATCTGATTTCGACCCCACAGTTAATTTTAATTGGAGATCACCACAGAGTTTAAGGTCTGGTTTTTCTGGAATCTTTTTTATATTACTTATACAAAAAAGACGAAGATTCTGAGTATTAATTTAACTGTTCAAATCTTTCATTGAGTAAAATTAAGGTAGTGTCCAAAAGACAGTTGAAGAATTCAACTTCAAATTTCTTTTCTGGAGCAGTTATATGTAGGCTCTTCGCTGGTAGTTTCACCAGCTTGGCGTTTAACGCGTTTTATTCTTATTGTGGCTTTAAATACAGGTTCAATTCCTAATTCTTCCACAAGTCCTTCGCTGTTAAAATGGGGCTTTTAAAGCCCGTCTTTTTATATTCTTCCAAAAAAGCGCAGCATTTTCTCAACATTTCTGTGCATTTATCGAGATCCATGTCTATTGATTGCAGAGATTTACCTTAGTAATCGTTATCGTTAATATCGTTAGATATTAATCTGGAAAAGTATCTCATATCAAACAACCAATGAAAGTATGAAGCTGAAATCTTTTAACTGTTCGCCTAGAGTAGTGGCTTCATGAGGATTTGAACGTCAGTTTTCTCAGTTTCAATAGCCAAACTAATTAAAGCGTCATGAATGTCACTAATTTGATAATGGACTGCTTTAACACTGCTTATTCTTGCTTCCCAACGTGTTTCACTGAGTTTTTTCATAGAATATAATCCTAAGTGATCGGTTAGAATTTTCCATCGATGAACAGAAGCTGAAAACAATGTGAACAACCTCTAAAGTACCGCAAACAAAATGACGGATTTTACCGACGACTTAGCGGCATCGCATAGTACGAGATTGTAATAACTATGGCAGCCACACGGTATATAAATAGCTAACGGGTTTAGGTCTAGAATTCTTCTTTGGACCCCAACATTTTTTCCTTTCATGTTCGCCCCGTAGTCATATCCCTGACCCCTTGTCCAATTGGCCAATTTAAGTCCGTGTTTATTTAAAAAATTAATGATAACTTCAATCAGTCCTGCACCAGTCGACCACTTGAATACGGAGGTGTTCGCACTCGTCGTCTCGTCATTAGTTACAAGATCGGGAATTCCCCATGTCGCGTATCGCTGGCTGCCTCAAGTTGGGCGATTCAGAAACTAAGTCATTGGAAACAAAACATTTAGATATTTGTAATATGATATCGAAGCCGGTGCGCAGGCTTGCAGCCTTCAGAAATATGAAATCGATATGTGGTAGATTTATTAGATTATTAGTTGATGTACAGTAAACCCATATTTTGTAATTCAATCAGTCACCTAGCTGCATGCCCGCTGCCGCTGCCGAGAGTGTAACAAGTCACAATATGCAACTTGCAAGAACGGACAGACATGAAGAGGCGCCTTCGGCGCCTCTGTCTGGCGCCCTAGGCGGTCCCCCAACCGCGCCCTACCCTAACGCCGCTACTGTGGCCAATCTCCACGGGTAGGGAAGAATGGAATTACAAGGTCCCAAATAGGCCCAATCTTTATAACTATTATTAGTATTTATACAATACTTAATTATTAGTATAATTAGTGCCTAATTATGGCCTTTACTTAATTACTTAATTATGGCCCGCTATAGTATAGGACCACCCCATCTCCTCCCGTGAGTGTCGTAAAAGGCGACTCAGGGAGGCCCATGTCCAGCAGTGGATATTGAAAAGCCCGATTGCATTGCATTACATAATTAGTAGGTATATATAGGATGTCCGAATCCTTTGCGAAGCAGGAAACCTTGGATTCCGTTCATGTTCATTGACATAAAATATTTTTTACTTGATATTTTTACGAAAACAATACTTCACATTTATATGTCAGTTAATAAACTCTAGCATCTGTAATAGAATGCATGCTTTCGGGCTTCGGGAAAGGTTTGGACACACCCTGGATTATAATATTAAGTAATATTTAATTGTATAATTAAATTAAATTAATTATTTTTTTTATTATAATTATAGCTTTTGACCGGGTATGGCACAAATCGTTGCTTTCCAAGTTACCATCTTTCGGGATACTCAAGGGATTATGCGAATGGACGTTTCCTGAAGTCAGTTTCCTGACTGGACGGAGCATCAGAGTCGTTATCGATGGTAGCTGCTCCGACACCATGTCTATTAACGCTGGCGCCCCGCAAGGCTCCGTGTTGTCCCCAACTCTGTTCCTTCTGCATATCAACGACCTGTTGCAAGTTGGTGACATACGTTGCTATGCAGATAACAGTACTGGAGACGACTTGTACAAGGGCCGTGCCAACATCCCTCGGGTCGAAGTGGAAGAGAGTCGCGCCAGGCTTGTGTCTGAAATCGAAGACTCTTTAGATCTAGTCTCGATTTGGGGTTCTCTGAACCTAGTGGATTTCAACCCCAGTGAGACGCAAGTCTGTGCATTCTCCGCTAAAAAAGCCCCTTTTGTCGTAGCACCTCGCTTTCAGAGCATACCTCTTAAGATCTCGGAGAGTATCGGGATCCTTGGTGTCGACATCTCCAGCAAAGCCGAATTTAGGGGTCATCTGGAAAATAAAGCGAAAATGGCCTCCATTGGGTGTGCTGAACAGAGCGAAGCGGTACTTCACCCCGGAGCAACTCCTTATGCTTTACAAAGCTCAGGTGAGGCCCCATATGGAGTATTGCTCTCATCTCTGGGCCGGCGCGCCCAGAGGCGCGCTTCAGCATTCGGAGAGACGTTGCGTCGTACAATGGGGAATGTTCTGAAGAATTCTTTAATATAGTTCCCACCTCGTATTCTACAACCGCACCTCCAGACTCCCGTCACAGAAGTGCGATCCATCCACATTTCCTCGATACGGAGGTGTTGCGTACTGTTCGGTGGAAAAATTATTTTATACCGCGAACCCGTAGGCTGCGAAACGAACTGCCTCAAGAGGTCTTTCCATTAAGCTACGATATGGGGTTCTTCAAGAGAGCTGTGAATAGGATTTTGCAAAGTCGGCGGCGCGCCCGCATACCCCCTGGTGTTGCAGGTGTCCATGGGCGGAGGTAACACTTACAATCACCTGGGACTGCTTGTTCGTCCGCCCACTAGTCTATAAAAAAAATATAGTAGAAATTAAACGCTAAGTGTAAAAAAACAAGTTTATGTAAGTAAATTTCACGCTGTAGAAATATATGCACTTCCTTTAAAGTTAAACGATGCAGTTAGCGCCTAACAATAGGCTCAAGTGAAGCTAATTCTCGTTCAATCGTTTGCCAAGTTTTCCGACGCTCCCCGAATACCGTGAAATGAAATTGCGCCGAATTAGTGGAAAAGGCTTCGTTACATTTGGCGAAACCTGTGTTTAATTGCCTTTGTTATAATTAGGTGGTTAAGCAGTAAACTGGTAAGCATATTGTGCGATGTAAACAGCAACGTTACGTGACGCATCGTGCAGTGTGTCTCTGTTCCTCCTGTCGACTGGAGGTTCGGTCTTTCTCGCGCACGAGTGATGTAACTGGTCCATGCCAGGGAGTGCATTCACTCACTTAAAGCGTAAACAGCGCAAGATTAAAACGTAAACCATTTTGGGATAATACTATTTTTCCTTTTAAAGTTACCTATTTAGAAGTGACTCGCATGAATCGGTTTTTGTTTACTGTTGCAGTGACGTGAATTGTTGAATATTTATTGAGATTTTGAAATCGGTGCGAAGGTTAAGTTTCGTCACAATGGACGCAACAAGTAAGTTCAGTGTTTCATTCCAACTTGTACCTACTAATAATTATGTCAAAATTGAATCTGAACAAACTCCACAAACAAGTTCTTTACAAAGATTGTACCCGCCATATACCCGTAAGTAGGTAGCTGGATATTTTAATATGTCCTTTAAAGATAATAATATTTTTTGAAAGTATCTGCCTATAAATATAACTTCTATTTCTAGTTAGGATCACACTTTTATTATTATTAAAAATACATTTTTTTTAATTCTTCACTTATTATGATCACCTCACCATCCCGAGTAAAGTTGAATAAATCTCTTACGTTGAGAATAAATCTCGTGTACCTATATCCATATATTTTTATTTTCATCCTTGCCATAACAATTTGTACCTACTCAGCTCTACCGGTCCAATTTAACTAAATACAACAAGTTAAAATCCATGGAGCCATAACTCCATGTTCAGATTTTTTTCTTAAACCATCTTATCCGTTTATACACAATAGATATTACATATAAATCAAGCATCAAAAATAAATATTTTCATTATCTGTTTAACCAAATGAATTGTACTCCGTTCTCATAAAACCTTGTGCGTCACGGCCTGAATACCACAAACAGCATTAATTTCAACATCTGTTCATATTTCTCACTGATTTTCGTGCAATCTTTTAGCACCAAAAAATCACTTTTTAGGTATGGTATAAATATTTTTTGCTGCAAAAACCTCATTAAATAAAAATCAATTATAGGCACGCATGAGTAGGTAATTAGATACTTTCCAATGACCTTAAATTAGATACCTAGGTACCGAAACCACCACAAATGGAAAACTGCTTTCTAAATATCTAAACTTGAAATATTACGTTGCGAAATCAAAATTCCATTTAAATACCATCGCCATTTAGCAGTCAATCGTTGATTTAAATCGTTACTCAATCAACCAGACAGGTCAGAACCCATTTCCCATCCCATCCTACCTCCTTCTTATCTATTATCTTAACAAATATAAAATGAAATAACAGAAGCTATTCATTCTATTATACTCTTGACTTCCCACCCCACCCCGACCTCCCAAGGAAGATTGGGAGGTGTAATGGAACGAGAAAAACTTCTCATGGCGTTATACTTCCTATTCCCCATTTTCGCAACCCTTTTTCCAAATCAATGGATTTGGAAAGGATTTAGATGGATTGACAATGGCCTCAATCTCCAAAGGCCCGTTGTCATTCTGGATTGATATTGGTATTGGCGTGTATCCCGAATGTATGTACCTACATTTCGCGATGGATGAAAATATATCCACTTTACTACCAGGTGGACTGTCTACCGACTCGTCACTCGTCACTCATCTGGTACCTCTTTTCTATAAAAAAAATCAATCACTAAACATTAACATTATTTCATTTCCAGTGGAAAATAAAATGGGGCTACCACCACCGTACGAACCGTCGGCTCCCAACCCTGCTCCCCCACCTTCCTACTTCGGCAACAACCCTCCACCGCCGCCTGGTCTAGTCATCCCACCATCAGCGCCACCACGCACTGCCGTCGTCACATCGCCTACCACGAGGGCAGTAAAGCTAGGCCCTGGGCCCACGGGCACGACATGTCCAACATGCAATAAATCGATTGTGACCAGAATAGATTATGTACCCAATAATCGCACACATATCATCTCAGCAGCGCTTTGTATTCTGGCTGGGTACGTTTTTCCTCATTGTTATTACTTGATGCATAAATATATCATTAGTGATGTAGCAACTTGCGTAGTCCTTATTAATAAGACTAAATGAATAAATTAAGTTTTGTTTTTAAAATTGTGTGTATAATAAGTAAATTGAAAATATTAATAATAATCAATTGAGCATATTTAAGACCCTCATTTGAAGCATACAAATGTAGTTTTTTGTTATAATAAAATTAACATATTTATGATTAGGCAACACAAGTAGGTATTAGTTAGCTTACGCAATAATTTAATACTTAGTTTGTACCTACGTTCTTATCTTTACATACACTTTATATAGACTTCGTTTTGCGAATAAAACCTTAACCCGATATAACATATCTGTGACATGTGTAGGTATCCACCAAACCGCACTGCGGCCGCGTGGTGAGTATGGTCCGCAACCCCGAAACCGAACTCTCATGATTGTTAGAAAATACCCTTTAGGAACATTATGTTGACTTCTTAAAATGTTGAATTCCCAAAATGTTTAATCCTATAATGTTGTCATTTTTCCATTTTGCGGAATGTCGACTTCTTAAAATGTTGACATTTTTCCGTTTTGCACAATGTCGACGTCTTAAAAAGTTGAATTCCCAAAATGTTGAATTACTAAAATGGTAAATATTTTTCCGTTTTTAAAATGTCGTTGAAATAATAAAATGTTATGTGTTAATTTATGTTGATTTCCCTGACTCCGGTCAGTCAGTTTATATTTATTCAAATATACATATAGCAGTGGACGTCCAAGGGCTGAAATGATAATGATACATATCCATAAATAAAACTTCTTATGCTCGTTCGTACTCGATTTTTTTGGAAATTTCTGAAAACGTATAACAATTCTCAATTTTGGGAATGGACGTTTTAGGCGTATAGTCGCAGTTGGTCCAATTCTCAAAACGTCCAATAGCCCAAATAACGTCCAATTAAATATTAGTCCAATTCGCGGAAAGTCCAATTCGCGGATGGTCCCATTCACAGATGATCCAATTCCCAGATAGTTCAATTCGCAGCTGCTCTAATTTACGTTAATTAAACGTAACGCTTTATAAATACATAATAGATTATTTTAGATTTATTTAATTAATTATTTATTTTGGAATGTAATATGTAGTAGGTACGAGTAATATAATTCTTAAATAAGTCACTTAGTAGAAAGAAATTTTATGAAAAGAAGTTAAAAAAATTAAAGAATCTATCTAAATAATAAAAAATGGAATAAATAATTCTAAAATAATATTTATTCATAAAGCTTTACGTTTAACGTAAATTGGACCATGTACGAATTGAACCAACTGCCGGTGAACGGTTTTAGGAATTCAACATTTTGAGAAATTAAAACAGAACATTCTGAAATTCTACATTTTGGGAAACTAAAATTCAACATTTTGAGAACAGACATTAGGCATTTTTGTATTTTGTGACAACGCAGCAGTGTTGACAGCAGCTGGACAAGCAGCGACGACGGACAGATTGCCTTATCGATCCATCTATATCTGTCAATATTACCTATTTTTCAGCCATTTCAACGTCCCACTGCAGAGCACGCGCCTCTGCTAATAGGTAAATCACGGGGATCCAGTGCAGATTGGTGGATTCACACACTCTAATTATTTTTAATTCTGGAACTATTCTATTTAATAATTATGTACCTACTAAATTAATTTATTACAGATGCTGCTGCGGTTGCTTTGTTCCCTACTGCATGAGGTCCTGCAAGACAGCTAATCACTACTGTCCCCAATGCAACGCATTCATTGGTTCCTATTTACCTTCTTGATTAAGTATAACCATCAACAGGTACTTAATGTACTTATATTTAGGTTTAATTTGCAGGGTCAGTGGTTCTATGAAAAGTTACTTAAATATTGCTTAAGACAAACAAATAGATTTCAATTAAATTAATTTTATTTGAATAAAAAATGTATAAACATGAAATTTCTCCATTGTAATATGACATCTACACTATAATACACTAGAAACATAACTTTAAAGCTATATAATTTTTATTTGAATAGAAATGTCATGGGATTATATTTACCGGACTACTTTCAATTTAAATCCTCGGTCGTCACAATAACAGTAGGTACGTAATCCCCAATATTTATCAACAACGAACGAAACAGTAGTGGAATGTAATTAGACCTGAAAAGTAAAAACCCACGGAGCTCACATTAAATGGATATTCATGAATTTGTGTCGTTGAGACGGAGTACTAAAAATTAAAAAATAAGAATGCCTTAATGAATAAAATAAAATTGTTTTCCACGCTTGCTTGCTTGGCCACTACTGTGCAGCGTGATTATTTCGGAGAGTTATATGTTATTTTTTTAAACAAAATTTGAAAGCAATGTCTGTAGTGGGCAAGTGTCAACAAGATCATCTATTTGGATGATGATATTTATCGTACATACGTACAATGAGTTATCTAGATGTACTTCTACATTTATCATTTTTAAGCACACTAACAAACTGATTTGAAAATCAGGTTCTAAACGGACAAAATCACAGGTACCTAAATGCTAGTGTGCTTTAAAACTCAACGTTCGTTTAATTGATGTAAATTATTATTTTTTATTCTGTTATCTGTTTATTTTGCCCGAATCTCAAAAACTACTTGGCCTATTTCTTACGAAATCATCGCAATGTACGTTGTTATTGAAAAACCAGTAGGAAATGTTATGTATGATGTGCACACTGACAAAGGCATACTCACCAGGAATGTTACTCAGTGTTTGCCTAACTATAGTGTACCTAATGAAAGTGTATTGGAGCAAGAAAAAGAATCAGAGAAATTAGAAGTAAATAAGCCGTTAATTAACAAAGAAATACCAAGTAACATTGCTAATTCTCCTATTCTAGTGCAGCCAGAAGTGCGTAGAAGTGCACGTACTCATAAGCCTGTTCAGAGACTTGATTTGTAGTAATTTAAAAATTTAATAAAAATTAGAAGAGAGGAGTGTTGCATAAATTATAGTCTGTGCTCTAGAATTGTCTAGGATTGTCTATGGTTGTGATTATTAGTCTATGGGTTCTCCCAATACAGTGATATTGTTACCACCATATCCTGATAGCTTTAGGTTACATGGAAATAATTTTAAATTAGGAAAGGATGCTATGAACATAGATTCAGGCATTAACGTGACATCTGATCCACAATCAATTTCAAATGATATATTTACATTATTAATTTTTAAAGTTATATACCAAGGACTTGGACGCTTCTCATCTATTGATACCACTTTGTTAATATTTAATTGACTCTCTGTTTTCTGAAATAAACTAGACAAATCATAACTATCACCCACAAATTCACCATTCAATTGTACTTCACTAACTTGCATAACAGAAAATTCTTCATCATTTGTAATTTCATGGACCCTCTTGGGTTTGAAAGTTTTGTTACTGTTTGCTTTGCAAACACTTGCCATATGCCCCTTCTTGTGGCATTTAAAACATTCTTCCTCTTTAAATTTGCATTGGGGTTTTACATGCCCCATCTTCCCGCAGCAATGACATTTAATGTTCACCTGTTTTTTACTTATTTTGTGTATGTCTGAGCTTTCTTGCCCAGAACTGCCAGCAGTTATTAATTTTGCTCCCTTCTCCGCCAGCTCCATGCTCATTGCTATCTTCACGGCTTTTGCAAACGTTAAATTTTCTTCACCAAATAATCTTTTAACTATGCTTTCACTCTTTAATCCATGAACGAATTTATCTCTTAGACATCTTTCTAAATGTGTGGTAAAGTTGCACGTCTGTGCCATTTTCTTTAATGCCGCCACAAACTCAGAGATTGACTCGTTTGCCAACTGTTCACGTTTCATAAACTTATATGTTTCCGCGATTTCTGATTGCTGTGGCTCCAAGTGTTTTTCAACAAGTTCCACTAATTCAGTATACGTTTTATCCTGTGGTGTTTCCGGGAAACAGAGTTCTGATAGCAACGTGACCATGTCAAAACCTATAAACGAGATTAAATATTGTGACCACTTCGTTTCATCCACCTCGTGGATCTTCATTTTGTTTTCAAACACCTGTTTGTACACCTTAAATGTGCATTTTGCAGCTGAAAACTCAGGCAGTGAGAGCCCAGCAGCCGCCATTTTGTGAAATTTCGTCCGACGTAACAAGACGAAATTATTCTACTATCTTTCTTGTAGTTTACGGACGTAACACGTAAAACTTTCACTGTTTTCTTTTTATCCTCGTCGCCACTGTCACATATTTGCTAGATATGTGCAGGGCTGCTGGGTTAATTGTTTAAATAAAAACTCGGTGTTACATTGCACGTGAGACATTTATTGGGAGAACCCATAGACTAATAATCACAACCATAGACAATCCTAGACAATTCTAGAGCACAGACTATAATTTATGCAACATACGTTTTATCAAACTCGATATAATAGTTTTGAAAATATAGTAGGGGTGATTTTTAACAATATTTTTTCGGACTACATCTAATTACAAGCGGGTGAAACCACCAGAGAAATTAAACAAAATCATAGGCAGTGATTATAAAAGTTTTAAAACGTTTCATACTAAGTCATAGTCTCGAACTCAACGAAACAAACATGAACATTCAATCAATATAACTGGGTTCCAAATCCAGCGTCTAAAGCGTTACCTAATCACATGGGGTTACTAGTCGCGTCAACCCCGTAACAGTTAGTCACGCGACTACGCGACACCGCCCGTGTAAACACTTTCAAGCTACTCCAAACAACCCCTTGCAACCAGTAGTCGCCTCGTGAAAGGTCACCGCCCGTGTTCAGACGCCTAATTGCACTCCATACACAATTATTTATACATACTTTGGTTTGATACTCGTATATCAAATCAAAGACAATACAATACAAAGGTGCATTAGTTATTATATAAATATATAATAACTAATGCACCGAGCTACCATTTGATGCTCTAAGCAACTTTTCCATGAAAATATGATTTAATAAATATGTATTCTTACTAATAAAGGCTCAACAATTCGAAGCTATGTGCCTACTAAATGTTATTAAAATTTCTGTGATATGTTAAATAAAGAACTTACTAATACCTAGTAATAATAACTGTATATACATATTTGTTATATTACTTTCTTTCATGTGATAATGATAAATAAAACTTATTAGTACTTAAGAATTTAATATGTTTAATGTTTTGAATACCTACACTACCTACCGCTTATGTAGGTACATAAATAAATATGTATAACATAAGGTTTTTACAGAATATAATTTGTAAATATTAAAAACTTGTTTTTTTTTCTTATTGACTGTATTATTGCAACTTGCAATACCCTATTAAAGTAACCTATAAAGCTTTAATTAACAAAATATACACTACAACTACGTACTTACTTATAATTAACTCAAATTATCGTGGTTCTGCTGTAGACTCCTAGGAATCGTTGACAATTAGGACAATAGTGTTCTACATTCTTCCATTTTTTAACGACGTAAGGCACTATGCAACAACATAGCCACCTGAAATTAAAGACAGTCTTTAAATACAAGCTATCCTGCGGCTTCACATTACTAACTGCAAAACTCATATTTTAAAAACTACTAGATGATAAAAATAATGATTGTGTACCTACTATGTATGAAACACTGAAATTCTCTGGAATTAACACCCTACGGAGTAATGTGAGCTATCATAAAGTGCGGTGTCCTTTGAACTATTAGGTACTCTTTTTCTTTACCTATGTATAGGTACCTACAGGTGTAACCGAATCTTTGCCGAAACCTGAAGCCATGGATTCCGTTGATAATTCTTATTTCAATGTCAACCTATTAACGTCTCACTGCAGGGCACTGACCTCTAGTAAATTACTAGGAGTTCGGGCCATAATCCACCACTTGGACCCACTTGGCGGCATATTTACTTTTATTTTCGATCACACGGGTTCGCACAGGATGTTTCCCTTCACCGCCGAACTAGTGATAATTTTAAAAATCTGTATTTAAGTAGAAACTCAGTGGTACGGGCGGAGGATATAAACTCACGACTTCACGAATGGGAGTCGAGTTTATGAGTTCAAATTATACAAAAAAAATATAAAAAAATATTTTTTGAGTTTTACGGGCTATATATAAAGCGCAAAAATATATATCTTCATATGTTAAGTCAATGAAGCATAACACTATCTATACATATGTTAAGTCAATGAACTCTAAATCATAAGCAGTTGATTTCAGGCTTCGGAAAAGTTTCGGTAACACCTGTAGGTATACATAGGTAAAGAAAAAGAGTAATAGTTCAAACTCCCTCGCAACAAGAAAGACCTTTATCCGGCAGCAAGAAATGCAAACACTTATACATTCGTTAGTAAAAGAATTATCCTATATCTCGTTTTCTTTTCTCAGTATGAAAGAATATCGCGTACATCACATAATGGCAAATTAAGAATAGATTTTACAATCAATAATCAGACACACAAAAAATAGCGGGAGATACTTAATATACCTAATCGAAAATTACATGATAACGAGACAAACGTATGAGTAATCTCTATATCAAGGTAGGTATTACGCAAGTCATACATGTAGGTAAACCCCAAACCTATGTGTACGTGAACTTACTTACATATATTAGTTATAGATTCGTTTAGTTGATGTATTCTATTAATTAGCAAGTTTACATTAATTAAAGTATTCGACAAACAACGCATCTTCGACATACTTATTTAAAAGGAATTCATCGTAACGAGTATTGTGTAGACTTATGGTAGATTCCCTGAAGAGGTAGTTTTAATGAGCCCTTTCTCGTCCACTGCTGGACATAGGCCTCACGTAGGTACAGAGCAATGTGCATGAGGGTTGTACAGGAAGTACCCTTGAAGGAGTGTATAGCTGTAAAACGGGTTCGCGAGTCCACTGTTTAACAGTTCCAAAGGACTTATGGCAGCGGTTTTACCCCTTAGTGTTATTCTAAAGCCGGCCGACACCACAAAGTCAGTATAGTATTATTAATAGGAATAAACGTATTACTTATCTTATAATCAAAGTTGACGTAGACTATCTTTAACCAAACAGTCTTGATATGAAGTAGACAAGTACTTGGCCAAGACGAATTTTTTGACAGCAGAAGTGTTATGATATGGCTACTTCTCAAACGTCGTCATTTCTCTATTCAAAGTGCCTTGTGCATTTAATTTTGAACTCACCAGAACAACACACCCAGGATAATTGCAAGTATGTGTGTGATGGTAGTGTTTCTATAAGTGGCTCTAGTCATGACGTCCTCCTGACAGTAAGGACACCGCATCCCCACCGGTTCAGAACCCACCTGGAGGAGGTCCATCTCAATGCTCACGGCATTCGAACTCTGCTGGATTTGATGATATATATTCGACTCCACTGAAAGTATTAGGAAGAAGACATTAACATATTAGCTCGAGGTAAGAAGAAACCATTACATGAAGGTAATATAACAAGGAATTTCAAATATAAGATTAAAATAATCCACTATGAAAAGTCGAAAGATGTAATTTAGATATCGATAATATAGGTGATCGGAGGAACGTGTGGTATTGACAGACCATGGAAACAGTTCAACGGTCTATCTAACACTGGAGAGAGACTGATGGAATATCGAGATTGATAGTATAGGATCTCATTTAAAGAGGCACTTGGTGTTTAATTAGTATTAATATTGAAATTCAATGATATTTATTCGAAAAGTGCATCAATTTGAAAAGCCGTTAGTATATGTATCTAGTAGTATATGTAGCGAGCAAATGGACTTTAGAAGGAAAGCATAAAATAATTTTGAATAATGGTGATCAAAAACATTTAAATCAAAGTTCTAAAATTATTATAATTATAAAAATAAAGGCAATGCTTACTTGTATACTTAACGCCACAGTACTGATAAGAACCAAATACTTATTGTACAAATATATGTCGTTATCACTTTCCCGATATCACTATATTTATGATCAAAATATTTTAAAAATAATAACAGTTTTACACAAATCACCGGTTACTTCATCTTTGTTACTATTTCACAAGGACATAAACAATGAAATAAACAACGAAATCAAGTCAAATCTGACATAAAATATAACAGAAAATAGGAAGTTATTATTTTACGAGCTGCTCTCTAATGAATGTCAATGATTGTGATAACATTATTGCCGATATCCATAGGATATCTAGCTAGTAGATAACACTGCCGGTGAATCAAGTAGGTCAATACGAAATACTCTATAGTAGGTACACTGTAGAATCTGCATAAATACTCACTCTACTTAAGTATATAATGTAAATCAAATAGTCTATATTTATGCATGGTAATCTCGAAATTCGTGTTACTTATATGTTGTTGTGATCATTGACGTATTTATTCCGAATTCACGAAAATTATGGTTTATACTTTCGAAATAGGTAGAGTAGTTGTGAAGATTGAGTATCTGTTCGATTCTTCCTGATAACACCTAATGCTATAAATAGGCTACAAATGATTATAAATAGGCTTTAGTAGGCGAGTGCTATGAATAGATATTGTGAGGTGCTACATTTACCGAACAAGGAGAAACACATACAGAACAGCAATTAGATTTTTCCGATTTAATACTAGGAATTGTGTCTATTATTATTTTTATGAATATATAAAAACTCTAATGAACATAAGAAATTTCTATTCATATGGTAAATGTCTGGAGGCCTGGAGAGTTATAGGTGCTAGGTCCAATCCTTACTTTAGAAAATTAATTATTACTTATTTCAAAACACTGACGACAAACCTTTGTGTTAGATACAACCCTTAGGCTATATCTAACATAGCCTACTCTTAAGTACTTAGTCTTAAGTACTTAGCCTACTCCTTACTCAGTAAGCATAACATCCGTATCAGTGGTGTCTAAGTGTAACTGTTCACTGTAGCCTATGACATGCGGCTCTTCGAGAAAGCTGTGAATAGCTTAGATCAAATCAAAAGGAGGAAGATACGTTACTTACTTATCGCGTGTGGTCCTACAAAACCGAGCCCAATGGACCTGCTTCGTTTAGTCACCGATAAAACAGCAACTTGCTTGTACGTGATACGCTCACACGGTGAACACTCTTTTGTGGTGGAAAATATATTTAAAAATGCTTTACTGTGCACTTTTTCAGTACACAAATCACTCAAGGAACAAAAAACACCAAAAAGTAATAATTTGTAGAAGTTTTTTAAAATTATTAGTTTACTTTGTGCATTAATGAGTGAGTGAAATAAAACTATACGACCGGGAAGTAATGTTTATCTCGCTCGTGCTACTGTCCAAAAAAGGAAGTGAGCACCTAAAAATATGGAAATAGACAATTAATTAAATAAATATCATTAAACTGTAAAGAAAGATTCTTAAAAAATCTATACTGTGACCACGAATCCTGATTACTACTAAACTTACTATTACTACTAAACCCAAAAGAAATTTATTTCCAAACTAATTAAGTGCTAATTTTTACATTTTTTTTGATAGATAAGTAGACTTCTTTCATGATGACTGTCATCAAATAGCTTGGCATTGCGTTGCAGCAAGGAACATTTGCAACGGCAAATGTTCTCACATTATCAAGACCCAAGACAACATTATCAATACATACATATATACCTACATACACAAATAAAGTTCAAATACCTATCATTCTCGCAAGTGCTCCAATTTACGAACCAAGTCAAATTCCCGTTGCGATGACAAGGATGACAGGGGCCCCCTCTCAAAGACCTATGGCGAATATATTAGGTCCTTACCTATGGAAATTGCCGTTTTATATGGAAAAATTCAAATATTTTTTTGTATGAAAATTGTATATATTTAATTAATCGAAGTATTGTCCGTTATTATCAATGCACTTTGGCCATTTTAATGGAAGTTGATTGATTGCCTCTGCTATAGAACCCCTGGGGACGGGAAACAATGAATTCTCTGAAGGCGTTGTTCACTGCCTCATCGGAGTTGAATTTCTTCCCCTGTAAAAAGTTATCCAAATTCCGAAAACATTGTAAATCATTAGGGGCAAGCTCTACTCGTACGTTGGGTGATGGAGAGTAAGAGACTGTCTGTCGTGCAGTGTGTGGGCGAGCGTTATCATGAAGAAGCTGTTGACTAGAGCGATTGACTAGACTCGGTTGTAGCTTGTCCATCGTCGTTTGCAGTTTTTCACAATACACATCTGCATTAATTGTTGTGCCAGATCCTATGAAGATGTAATGGATTATACCGGCACAAGACCACCCTACAGTTACCATGAGTTTCTAATTGTCCAAATTTTGTTTAATAAATTGTGATATTCGTTACAAAACCCGATTTAAATATTAGGCTTTACTAAACAAAAACCTGACATTGCTTTCATTCTAAATTACTAATAGCAAACAGCAAATAAATAGGTGGGTACTGTCAAGGTCTTATATATCACAAATACATATTTTTTACAATGATCAAGCGCTTTTTACTGCTAGGAGCAATGGAATATCTTCCTATGGCTAAGTTCCTATTAACCATCTAATTACGGTACACCTTTTTGACCTTCATAAAACAAAAAGAGAAGCACTATGAATTAAATAGTTAAAAGTGATTGTTTTTATGTTTTGGAAGTCAGCCCCAAGCTTTTGGCAACGGGTACTTTTTGGCGGGATCCCGAGAAGTAGTCGAGATTTTGCTTGATAATTGTAAAAAATGTAGATTGTGGGTTTTCTGCTTTAATAGTGATAGTTTATTAAACTCCAGTGCCTATAGTGTGAGTATATAATGTTTGTGATAATTAAATAAAAAGCGTGAGACTGCATTTTTCGTGTTCTTGCAAGGAATCCTCTTCTGTCCTCAGTAAACCTAATATTGCTTTACTGAGCTTCTCCCAACTCTCTTCGATGGGGCTGGACATTAACAGGATTTGTTTTAGACTTTGAAATTATTAATTACAAAGAAAACATGACACTGGCAGAATGTGCTAATAGCACCATTGCCATATATTAAAAAAAATACCATAGTATGACATTTCTTCATTCAATCAGCGTTCAACGATTTTATAGTTAAAATTACTATATTGTGCCTGACCTATGGAAGCATTACAAAAACATTAATTATTTAACCTAAAGTATTATTAGGTAGCGAAAGAAGACAATGTATTAGTAGTACGGAAGATGGATGTTGATTTATTACGACCGGGTACCGTTCCCATATCTCCGGATACAATATTCTGGTTTGAGTTTCTACTAGATCCTAACCTCTTGAAGAAACATCTTGGCAAACTCAACCCAGGTTAGTACATAAATTAATTCCCATGTAAAATTTTTGAGTCACCCACGAGCGTGCGTCATCGTTTCTAGTTTCTTGTGGAGAAATGCCTCATAAGTATACGCAAAAAATTATGCCTGTATTATTTATTGCATGTTATAGGTAACATTAAACTTACATCTAATTTATAAACATAAATTTAAGTAGTTATATGATATAGATATAATTTTATAAATATAAAATCTGTGAGTTGCAAAAGCCTATATTCTAGAACTTATATAGGTATCTATGATGTGTAATAAATTGTTGCATCCACATTAATTGATACATTTATTTAGGATCAAACAGCCACATCATTATTTATACTTACATAATTAAGTTGAACAGATTTACATCCAGAGCTACTTGTTCCGTAACACAAAACAAACCATACAGTCCAAATAAACAATAATACCGAAAAAAGTTTCACTCACTACTTTTTTCAATTTGGGTACAATAGTGTGAAAATACCTATAACATTTAATTCTTTCTTGAAATTGGATGTAACACATCTGAAAATTCTATTTTTTATGTAATTCTGCCCAAAGGGATATGAAAGGTTTTTGTTGAATGTGAGAAGGCACGAAGAATAAATTATAAATTATAATTATTTATATTAATTATAAATAAATTATAATCAAATGTAAAACAGTAAAAAAACATAATTACGATTTAATTGTTATACAAATAATACAAATTGTTATACAAATTAATTATCTATTTAAGGGTTGATTAATTATCAATTAATTTACTCCTTGCACTACCATTATTTCTTCAGTCATCTCTCTGTCCTATGGTAGCCTGGAAGAGATTGCTTAAATGATAGGGCCACCAATTGTGTGTTAAGTATGTGTGTTAACTATATGTATATTTTGTTTTTGTTATGTATACAATAAAGAGTATTATTATCATTATTCTCCCATTTCTGAGGTAAAGCAGGCTTGTGACCAAATAAGAGCTGGTAACGGTGAGTGAATGTGTAGTTTGGGACAATAAAGTGATGATGGAAGTGTCTGAGAGTAGATGTCATAAGTGTGTCGGTAGGTGTGTTGTGTGTATGGAGAGGAACTTGTGAATGATTCTACATGCGTTCAGAATAGCTGCTTTTTGCAGGAGGATGTAAGTGAGTGAATGTTTCTCTATATTATTAATAAATTGTAATCATATGTAAAATGATAAAAAACATAATTAGGACCTAATTATTAGTGAGGTTATTTATTTTATTTTTGGCCTATTAGGGGGTTGCAACACTAAAAAGTTTGATAATCAATGCTGTAAAGCAGGGGTGCTCAAACGGTCGATCGCGCGATCGACAAGTCGATCGCAAGTGCTTTTTGAGTCGATCTAGAGAAAAAATATCCGATATAGAACTATTCACAGATTTTGTTTTAGTAGGTAGGTAATTAAAACAAAATGTAATGAATAAACAACTAAAATTTATTGGATCCACAATTAGGCCAAAATAACCCCTTCATCACTTTCTTTTATCGTAATAACCCCCTACTAGCGGCAAAAGGCGGCTTTACCAAAGGAACGCGCGGTACTTGTCAAAGAGAAGCCGCGTTTTTGATTACCGCCGATTTTTCTAGAAACTTCGGGCGGCGTGTTTGGCGGGAACATTCGAGACTTCGTTCGCGCCGATATAAATGTTGCGCCTGCAGGAATAGGAGTCAGTCTGAGTTGTAACTTGAAGGCGATTCGTCGATACATAGTTTATTAATAAATAGTACAAAAAGAGTGGGGCGAAGAAAAGTAAAACGTATCATTTTAATAACGATTGGGAGGAAGAATTTTTTTTTTGTATGGTAAAGGATAAGTGCATTTGTCTCACTTGCCGTGCGTCAGTTGCAATACCTAAGCATGGGAACTTAGAGAGGCATCATAAAACGGTTCATAAAAACTATGAAAGGGATTTTCCGTCACAGAGTGAATTAAGAAAACGAAAAGTACGTGATTTGATAAGTTGTTTGAAAAAAGAACAAACCATGTTCACAAGACCAGCCAAACAATCAAAAGCTGCAACGATCGCGTCATTTAAAATATCTCATATATTGGCGAAACACAAGAAACCATTTGAAGATGGATCGGTTGTGAAGGAAGCATTTATTGAAGCGGGTGAGACTTTATTTGGAGATTTTAAAAATAAAACAGAGATTATGTCTGCTATTACAGAACTTCAGTTATCTCGTCTGACTGTCACAAGGCGTGTTGAAGTTATGAGTCAGGACATGGCAGATAAACTAAAACATGATATCATGAAATGTACATACTTTTCTTTACAGTTCGATGAATCCACCGATATGACAGACAGGGACGTAACTAGGCTAAATATCACCCGGGGCAATACCTCACTTTGGCGCCCCCCCCCCCCCCTTCACCCATTTAAACGAAGAATGTCCAACCATGACCAATGAAACGAAAACTCTCCTAAACAACACTCCTGAGATTGTTACCAAACATTTACTATACTTTTCATAATTAACTTGGGTCTTCTTCTCAGCCCTTGGACGTCCACTGCTGGACATAGGCCTCCCCCATTGTCCGCCATTTAGACCTATCGGCAGCGACCTGCATCCAGCGGGTGCCCGCAACCTTTATGAGGTCATCTGTCCATCTAGCAGATGGACGTCCTCGGCTTCGTCCGCCGGTACGTGGTCTCCATTCGAGAACCCTTCTGCCCCATCGGCCATCGGTTCTTCGAACTATGTGCCCTGCCTACTGTCACTTCAGCTTGCTAACCCGAGAGGCTATGTCGGTGACTTTAGTTCGTCTACGGATCTCCTCATTCCTGATTCAATCACGTAGGGAAACCCCGAGCATAGCCCTCTCCATAGCTCGCTGTGCGACAGTGAGCTTATTTATGAGGCCCATAGTCAGAGACCACGTCTCGGTGCCGTAGGTCATCACTGGTAACACACACTGGTCGAAGACCTTCGTCTTCAAGCACTGAGGTATTTTGGACGAGAAGACGCTGCGTAGCTTCCCGAACTTGGGTAGGTGGTAAGTAAATACTCGATTCCAAAGGTAAAAAGTTAATTTAATAGTTATTGAAATCACGCAATCAATGGTTACATAGTGTATTAAGCCTATACAGTTTACACGTATATTTATGTATATCTAAAAGATTCTGAAAAATAGTGAAAAACTATGGTGAAACTTAAAACCTGAATATGAACTAAAATTTTACTTTACGACTTTTTGTAGCTGCAAAAGTCCTTACAATTTTGTCAAAAGATAGTTTAGAAGCTATTTGGTGCTCTATGGAAATGATGCCAAGGTTGGTCCTGTCAAGTTTCTGATATATTTTTTTATTATTTTTAATTTACTGAAACTTTATTCCTTTGAGGCAACTGAAACTGTTATTGTTAGGAAAATTCTTAGTGCAGTAGTAATGTTGGGGTAGGCATCTAAAAGTCCGTTTTGGTATATTAATGTAAGAAGATCAGACGAAGTGGCCGTTTTCATGTTAGGGCCTAAATCCAATGCGTGGTACTTGAAACTCCACTTCTATAGCCAGTTCGTCTTTATCTAAATCATCTTTATGCGTGGCTGCTAACTCAATAGCCCGATTCTTCAATTCCTCTCCATTCAATGTTTCAAATCCCGCTCCATTGAGGAAACCAAATAAGTCATTCATGTTTTGAATAGATTGAAACCTTTGCCTCAGTTCAGTTAGAATCCAATCAACTATTTGCGTGATTAACAATTTGGACTTCTTCTCCTCTGAGAATTCATGGCTTACATCATCACCCTTCTCATCAAACATGCGCTTTTTCTTCCTCTTTCGTACTTCTTTAAAATGTGGATCTATGTTAAGCTGTGTTGCTATTTCTTTGGCTTCTTTTACTGCGTTACTTGAACAATTTGACCTTTCTGATTCAAATTCAGAAATCAGTCGACTAATATGTTTTGCTGATCTTTCAATAGTGATGTCCTCTCTTTGTAAAAGCTTATTCACAATGTCGATACGGCTTAACTGCTTGTACCAAAAACAGGAGAGGAGAGAAATTCAAATGTTTTTACATTTTTCAGAAGAGAATTTGCTTCTGCTTTTGTTTCAGCAGTTGGTACAATAATACCCTAGTGCATAGGAACTATCTAGTGTAACACTAGATGGTTCCTGTGCCTTTAAATAAGTTAAAACACTAGCTAGTAGTGTTTAAATAATGAAATCGTGTGATGAAGCCAGTGCAATGTATAATAGATAATGTTTAAACTATGCATCCATAGATTACTTACTTGCTAATATAAGAAATAAATCACATTTAAATTATCGCGAATTTGCACGATCTCTATAGACTATAGACCAATCAAAGTCGAGTACGTTCCCGCGCGCCGGCGCGCACCGCGCTCTAAATCTTTTTTCACATTTCCAGACTTTTCTGAACTCTGGAGATATCCTTATGACGCAATAACTCAAATCTTTGGAGCGCCAGTTTAAAATTTTATTAATATTATTTATTTATTTTATTATTTTTATCTTCCACTTGTATTTTTTTGGAAAACAACAATTGCTATTTTGGCGCCCCTGCAAACCCGGCGCCCGGGGCACAAGCCCCGTCAGCCCCCCCCCTAGTTACGTCCCTGATGACAGACACTGCCCAGCTGTGTATTTTTATTTGAATGGTATTCAATGACATGTCGGCTAAGGAAGAGTTTTTGACAATGATTCCTCTGAAAGGAAAGACCCGTGGCGAAGATATATATGACGTTTTCTTCAATTTTGTAACAAACTACAAGTTACCAATATATAAACTAGTGTACACCAGCAATGACTGGAAACAAAAACGGTTTTGTGGCATTGTGTCGAGCTAATGACGATTTCCCTTCATTTTTCTCCTTCCATTGCATTATACATCAACAAGTTTTGTGTTCAAAAGTTCTAAACATGGAGGAGATTATGGGCATTGCAATAAAAATTGTGAATTCCATCCGTGCACGTAGCTTGCAACGACGGCTCTTTAAATTGCAGTTGGAAGATAGTGAGTCAGCTGAACACACTGATTTAGTTCTTCACACGGACATCAGGTGGTTGACTCGCGGAAAATTCCTAGAAAGGTTTCAAGAATTATTGTCCGAAATAACAGCTTTTCTGGACGAAAGAGGTGATGACACTCAGATGCTGAAAAACGGAAAATGGCTGGCTGATTTGGCATTTTTGACAGACATCACAATGCATTTAAACACCATTAACTTGGAGCTTCAAGGTAAAGGAAAAACTATTATTGAGATGATTAGCGTATGATAAACGCATTCAAAAGTAAAAGTTATGATAGATCAACTGAAAAGTAAGGATCTGAAACATTTTCCGTCTTTGAAAGCAAGGATTCTTCAATTGAATTATGATATTTATGAGGCAGAATTATCAAATATTTTGGGCCAATTCGAAATACGTTTTTATGATTTCAGTAAATTGGCAAATATCGCATCATTTATGAGTTATCCTTTTTCGTGTAAAAACATTGAGGAATTAGCTACTGAAATAGCAAGTCAGTTTAACATGGACTCATGTTCTGTTGAAAATGAGTTAGTGCAGATTATATAAGATATATACATCTCAAAGCCACAACATCTGATACAAAATTCTGGTGTTTTATATCTGAAGATAAATATCCGAATCTAAGGCAAATCGCCCTTCAGCGGACGGCAATGTTTGGGTCAACTTACTTGTGCGAGTCTGCATTTTTTGAAATGAAGATAATTAAGTCAAAATATCGCAATCGACTAACTGACGAACATATGTTATCATGCTTGCGATTAGCACTCGGTAATTACGTACCATCTTATGAAAAGTATGCTGAGGACATGCAGTGCCATGCTTCATCAAAAAAATCATCCAAAGTCACTCTTTAGTTAAAGTTTAGACACTAGAACTCGTTTGTTTTGTAAGAACCAATAAACTCGCAATTTTGAATAATTATGAGTTTTTTCATTGACGTTTTAGAGCAGACCTACACTTACCTTGACTAAAAATATGCATATTGTGCGGAAAACTAATATCTATGCCACGATACACCCTACCTAGACGACAATCCTGCATCACACACACTTGCAGCCTCTCAGAGTCCATCGATCGTAGTCTAACAATATTGAGGTAGATCGCCAGCAGTTCAAGTTTGAGCACCCCTGCTGTAAATTAAAATTTATATTTTCTTTTTCAGACCCATCACCATGTGATTTGATACTGGAATTCCTGTCAGTAGACACTAAAAATGCAAATTCTAAACCTGCAAGTGAGCGAGGTGTATTGGAGATAGTTGTTGATGCACCACCAAGTCCACCTACCACCACCACACCCTTGCCCACAAAATTAACTCGGAAACAGCTGGCACTTAAAATCCTCGCTCTGAAAGTTGCATCTACTTTGCATTGGAATTTAGGTAATTATTAAAAGACTTATATTTAAATAATCAGCAAGAAGCAAATAATGGTCAACAAAACAACCTATTTCTGAATAACTAAAATAAATTTTAAATTACTAAGAATGTCATTAGCAAGTGGATAAAGTGGACTAAAATTTCGTTATGGTCACTAGAAAACCAAAACCTAACCCACCTTTAAATTATCTATATCCAATTTAATTATTTCTCTTATTAAAATCATCAATATCACATTATAATAGTTATTGAAGAGTGTAATATATCAATATTGTTGTATGTAAACTGTGTGTGTATTCTTTTATTCAGATATGTTTGAGACTAAACTGCCTCCAGTGATCCAACAACAGTTGATGCAGGATCTCATTTACATGGCCACTGATGCTGCATTTGCTGTACCACCACAAGTAAGTTTAATACTTAAGCACTCGGTGATGTGTTAAGTGAACTCAGTAGATTAATTTTTCTCTGCATAATTTTGTAATTTATTTAAATTGTTACATAATACCATACCAACAGCCTGTCTCTCCTCTACTAAATATAGGCCTCTCCTAAGACTTGTGACCACACACAATCTTTTGGTATTCTTATCCACCCATTACCAGCAAACTTTTTCAAGTGTATGGTCCACCTGTTTTCAGGGCATCCCGCAAGCCAGTTTCCATCTAAATACATGTAAACATATTATTTTGATTTCACAGGTAGAAAATTGATGTTTATCAGGTATATTTTATTAAAGAAAGCAAATTCTAATTCTATGTTCATTTACAATTGTACAACAGGTTAGAATTCAGCTGTTACTTTGATGTGCAACTTTCACCCATCTATGACAAAACCAATTAAATGAGGTTTGCAAAATGTTTGCACATTGGTCTTTTTTCGAACGTAACTCAAGTCAACTAAACTCTTTAATTGGTTCATTTTGAATTTGCAGGATATTCCAGCAGAACTATTACAGAAATCTGAAGTGCAGTTTGCACTGATTCTTTACCATAGATGGGCACTGAGATTTCCTGTAAAAGCTGCTCTGTATGCCAAATCAGCAAAAATGACATTTCATCTGTATGATTTTATATTTATTTTACTTAATTATGGTATGTTATTTTGTACATATTATTTTTTATTTATGTTTATATTTACCTTTACAGCCCTGGGTTGCAAGCAGATAATGGCTTCAGCCCTATGAATCCTAATTTTGAAAAAATTTTACGCTCATCAGAAGCATCCCGCATGCAAAGTATTAGATACTTAGAAGAAATCCTAACTTATTATGAACCAAGTCGCAGAGAGGTAAAGAAAATCAAAGTACCTGTTATGGATACTTTTGTACATCTCACTGAAGACTCTACCGACATGAACCATGATTGGAATGCTGGTAGTGTTCTAATAAGTCAACATGAACTTGCCATGCAAATTCATTTCGACCTCTGTTATAATTATTTCTTTTATGGGCAACATGATTTGGCAAAGAAACACATTCTCGGTTGCAGACAAAATTCAATTTTACTTTCAAGGCAAGCTTCAATTTATGGATATGGGTCACAAAAGAAGATGCCATGGGGAGATTTCAATTATGCAAGTATGACAAATGAGGATATTTTAGGCTATATCAGAGCACTAAATTTAGGTTATGAAGTGTTAAAAGAAGAACCATCACTATTGCAAAAACTGCAGGAGTCAATAGCTAATCATTACACTGGAATTATAGCTGTTTTACAAGCTGACAATATAGCCAGAGAAATACCAATGGTTCATAGACAAGTAGTTGAACTCGACATTCAAGGGTCAGCTTCTAGTGGGGCTTTCACAGTAGCTAGGGATCTCCTGAATAGAGTTTCAGCTTTAAATGCCGTGAGGTATGCACTAGAGGGTGGTCTGCCTTCCACTAATCCAGAATTTCTTAACAAATTCAAAACTGTTGGAATAAAAATTTTTGATTTGCTATTTTGGGCACTTGGTCCAGTTCTAGTATCCAATCTATCTGAAAAGGATTGGGAAAATTTAAGAATATTTTTTCTTCACCTAACCACATCTCAATGTAGAATTCCTCTTGATAGAATTGATGAGTATCTCAGGAAGCATGTTGGCAATGCTGCTGAAAGTGTTAGAAAGAAGTTGATATCTGATGACCAGCTCAACAGAATCCTAAATGATTCTGTGAATAACGATGACGAAAATATGGACATTCCTCGCGAGTTGCTCACAGATGACTGGGAGACACCAGACTTTGAATGTAAATCTGTACCCGAGTTAGAAATGGGGAGATTGAAGAAGCGTCTAATTGAAGCTTCGACGGCTGAAGATGTGCGAATGTGTTTGGTGAAATTAGCCATGATGGCTCCTTCCCTGCCTCTGTGGAAACTAAATCCATCCTGGAAGCCTGCAGGTGATTTAGGGAACACCTTAATGGCTTTACCTCGAGGATTCTTACAGGACTTTGGCTATATAGTGTCTGGTGCCGCGCGAGCCCGTGCCGAGGCGGGGTGTGCTCGTGCCGCAGTTTCTCTACTGTCAGTACTTGAAAGCGAGGCTCGTAGCCAGATGGGTAATGGCACAGATCCAACATTGTATAAACTGTGTCGCCTGTTGTCCTGGGAGGTGTTGCTACTGCAAGTGAATGTCGTGTTAAGTGAATGGCCTCATCATCGCATCAACCTGACTGCTTTAGCTAATAAATGTAAAGCCTGCATTGCAGTTGCCACTACTGGTGATGGTGTTGTTCCTAGACCTCAAGTAAGTGTAATTTTATGAACCGTCTAATTATTATCTACTTATGGTTTGTGAAAAAGCAAATGAATGAAATGAAGTTTAGTCTTCGTTTCTTTGAAGTTTTTCATTGATTTTAATAATAGGTTCTTTAGTATCTTTACCGTTCCACTGACGATATACACGCTGAAAGTTCAATGGTTTTAGTGCCGTGACGTAATTACTCTAAGGAAGTACATACTATAAATACGTAAGGTTAAGAAAGATATACAATGTAAGATAAAAATTTAATTATTTTATTTAGTAAACTAGAACGTGCAGTATCTCATGAGCCAGAGATAAATGCACTCATTTAGCTAAAGTTACCGAGTGCGCCAGCGATCGCGCGAAGTATGGGGTATGCTAGACTCCTACCGCGTCGCACCGCTCGTACCGGAGACCCGACGACACGTGCTACATGCGCATTAGTAAGAGTTCTCACTACTGCACTCGTATATAACTTTTTAAGTTTGGTGGATTTTTAATGATTATATTTTTAATTTGACCTTATTTATTCATACTACTAATGCTTAATAATAACGGGGTTGCAGATTTAAAATCATTAAAATTTCAGCGTGTATAAGCGTGTATGTATAAGTATAAGTAAAATGTTGGCCAACCGAGCGTTTTTTTGGGTTTCAAATGAGTTGTTACTGCGATTTTATAGTATATTTTTATTGCTCTAGCTGAATGAATAGGTTTATTCTACAAGGTTATATTTGCAGTCGGCGCCACCTAGCCGCTTAATGAATAAGTTGATAACAAGCTGCAAAGTTAATAGGAACAAGGCGTCAGACGAGCATACAGTTCACCTGATGGTAAGTGGAAACTGTCGCCCATGGACATCCGCAGTACATGCCAACTTCGCATCAGAATGACAAACATTAACACGCCTATGGATGCGCTGCCTACATTTGAATGTTGAAAATGTAGGAATGGTTGGGAAAATGAGGAGGGATAGAATGGAATGGGCTCTGGCATATCTCACTCACTACCGAAACACGTATATTTCAAGGTAGTATTCTGTAAGAGTGGGGTAACGTGGCCACTCGCCCAGCGGCTGTGGGAATGCAGCGTGCACCCTCCTCCTCCCAAAAGCTGTTTGTATTTGTGCGAATGCTCGATTGGCCGATACTTTAAATGTGTAGGGTGTATGTAAATGTAAATATGTATATCCGACAGGTAATCGAGGCGTGCTGGACGTGTCTTGTGAACGCGTGCGAATGGGAAAGTGCGGGCACGACGGGTGGGCCCGGCGAGGCGGCGGCGGCGCTCTGCGCGGCTTGCTACGAGCTGCAGCGCGGCAAGGCTAACAAAAAGTTCCCACGCGCGCTCTGGGACCTAGGTATTTTATTTATTTATTTTTTTATACTGAAGATGGCAGACGGCCATGCGGCCCACGTGTTGGTAAGTGGCTACCGCCGCCCGTGGACGCTTGCAACACCAGGAGGTAAGCGCGCCGAAGCCTCTGGGAGAACTAAAGGTAATACATTACATTTTAATATAACATCGGTACATTTCAATTATTGTACTAAATATAAAACCAATTATGTTATACACAATTTTCTATCAATAGAAATATGAAATATAACTTTTTAAACTTTCGCGTTTTGTACGTTTTGGCACTCAAACTCATTCAACTCGTGACCACGGCTGGTGTAACCCGTGCTGAAACGTAGAGTAGGAATAAAAGGTAAAGAAATACCTTTACTATACACATTCAGACCCAATTTAGAATATAAAAAGGAATAATTAGGAACATAAGTAATAAAAAAAAGAATCAAATTCAGTATAAACCAAAAATATTATTAGCTCACCAAGTTTAATATAGCCAAAAATCTTTTTACCATTAGTTCATAGGTCACTGTTTACCAATGGCCTTTATAACCGACTTATACATTAGCAAGCACCTCCATAATATGCTTCCTATATCCATGTACAGATATCACAAATATGTCAACATCCTGAAAAGGGGTATTTATTATAAGGGTACTCGTATACTACACATAGTCTCTTCTTGGCGAACTGACTTTATGTCCAAGTCTCACTCAGCTAGACTTTGGAAAGCCATCCCCACTGACATCCACAAAGCCCCAAACAAAATTTTAAAAAGATGATTTGGGAACATTACTTTTCCATTTGTTATTGCTAGTGGTTCAGTCAGCTCCTTTTGCGTTATCTTTAAAAATTAAAAATAAAAGTAAAAATGGAAGCATTTTTAATTTTGTTAGAAACATGGTTTTTGTTATTTATTATTTGTGTATTTTTTGTTATTTATTTGTCTTGATATAACTTCTGTGGATATTTTATTTAAATAATGTATTTATTAGTTTATAAAAATATGAAATAAAAAAAATCATGCTAACGAATTGGTATCCCGCATCCCGCCACGCAAAGGCACAGTTTGAAGAGAGTTTAAAACATGCTGAGTCTTTATCCAATTCCAAAAATCGACTTACAACACATTTCAATGGTCCCCGTAACCGCGGACTCGGTATCCGCGGTTCGGAAAAAATACGCGAAACCACTCAATATTAAGGATTCTTATTTTCATTTCTATTGTATTTTCATGTTGTGTACTTACATAATTACGTATTATGTAATTTTATTTTATTTATGTAACAACATAATAATCATTATTTCATATTATTTTAAATAAATTTTATATGGCATGTTTCACTTTGACTATTTCTGTTTTAATACATTCCTCAAATCCTCATGCACATACATACCTTAAAACTCCACACTGACAAGCAGATTGGTGATTCCACTCTTTTAGAGGTGGTGTAGTTCCCGTGGACTTGTGATAGCGTCTTTGTTATCCCTTAGTCACCATTTACTACACCCACGGAAGATATGGGGTGGTCCTATTTTAAAGCTGGCCTACCCCCACGGCCGGCTTTCTATTAATTTAGTATTACCCTACAATTTCTGATTATCCTTTCTCAGCACTGTCAGTATATAGCAACGGTTCCACGGGCGCTGTGAAGCGCAGCGCGGGCGGCGTCGCGACCAGAGATCCGATGGGCGCCGCCGCGGCCACCGCCGATGCTAGAAACGCCTTCAACGCGTTCCTCGCCACCTTGCGCGAACCCATCGGCGTCAGCGTCATGCTCTCCCTCCTCGCCAGGATACACAACCTTTTCATAGACGACTCCTCGCTTGAATTGGTCGTCGAGTACACAAACCTCTGGCCTTCGAACATTTCCAACATAAATAATTACAGTCTGAAGTACGTGCTGGAATCTATCACCGATCTGCTGGAGAGGAGCCTCAAGTTGTATCCTTATAATACGTCCTGGTGAGTCTTTTGAGTACTTGTCAGAGTGTAGTGATACAAGCACCATTGCAACTCATTCATTATCAACTTATTCAATAGACTGCTAGATAGCGCTAATCGCTAATACAGCTGTGTAGTAATAACCTCTTCTTTCAGTCACAATAAAGTATATGAATGTTAAAGTCACAATTATAACTCATTTCTCTCTATAGTCATTCCCTCAATATCGAGGGTCGTAACTCTGCCAACGAAAGTTATCAATGATCGCCTTCCGTGTGATACGATCTTTGGCTTCGTGGAAGGCTTTGTTCGCCGGAATATTAAGAGCACTTGCTACTTAGTCAGTCCATCACATGGGGCTTCGCCCTCCTTGTCTCTTGCCTTCTATTTTGCCCGTATACAACTCATTACAGACTTGTTTTCTACTTGTTGTTCTCGTTTATATATAAATCGTTTACAAACGCAAAAATGTTTGAAATCGTGCGAATTCTCTGTTGGCCAATACTTTAGTAAGTATATAAAAATATGAAGTCATTTAATTTAAATAGATTATAATAGGCCTCTCTCAAGGCTCGCCACCACACACAATATTCTGCTATTCATATATTCCAACCACCACCGGCGAACTTGTTCATGTCGTAGATCTATCTGGCTGTGCGTGTCCCACAATGATGGCATCCCCTCCCTGATTGCACGTACGTGTGTCTACTACCTAATACAGGTTACGCATGTACGGCGACGTAGAGATGTACTCCGGGCGGTACGGCGCAGCACTCCGTCGGTACTTATGCGCACTGGCGGCTGGTTCGGCTCACTTTGGGGCGAGAGCTCACGACGAGGGCAGTGTTGCGAGGCGCGCGGCGAGGTGTCTCGCTACACTAGCGGCCCACACGCCGGCAGCCGCACTCTGCCAACTACCGGATGAGCCCGACTATGCGGCGGCCTTCAAGTGTCTCGCTGAGAAGGTATGTGGAAGTTTAGTATAGAGAACTACACACTACGGAATCACAGCGCACGAGGTATGGTACTGCAGTGCGTTACATCGCACCGATGGCCAGATTGACGCACTTTGGGGTAAGGGTTCGTTGAGAGGTGTATCTCGACGCGCTTGGCGAGATGCCTCGCGGCAGTAACGGCCCACTCGCTAGCGGCCGCACTCTGCCAACTGCCGGATGAACCCGACTATACGGCGGCCTTCAAATGTCTCGCTTAGTGTTGTTTGTGTTGTTCTCATCGATCAACCAAAACAGAGATGGTGGCATTACGGCCCTAAAAGTGAGACATTTGCAATTCAGTTTGTCATCGGAAAAAAACTACCAAGAACGTATAATCCTGCACACCTGAATCGAGGCCACCCTGCATTTTCAGTTTTGATGGCCTGAAAAAATGTTTGATTGATTAAAAAAATTTTTACGCAGTTTTGAAGCTGGCCATCGTTTCACTATGCCATTGCCATTTGAATTCAGAGTACTGAAAAAATTTAGTTTAAGTGTAACAAGTCGTCTGTCTGCCATTCTCATGGAGAAGACTTGTGTTTGATTTTTGAAGAAAACAATGGTTTACCTAAAAAAATCGCTTATCGGTAACTTGTATTCACTCCAAGAGCATTTACAACGACTGTCGTGCGGTTTGGCATAGAATCAACCAACGTCACTATGACGTGTTGTGGAATGTCATCCCATAAATGCTGTATGGGATTCATATCTGGGCTACTTGCTGCCCATTCCGTGACTGTGATACCAACGCTATGAAGGTATTCCCTGACGATTCCTGAAGTGTGCGATCTTGCATTACCATGCATAAAAATGAAAATCTTGGTCAACTAACTCAGCATATGGCATCACACGAGTCTCTAGGAATTAACGAATGTAACGGCCGCCATTTAGTGATGGTAGTCGTGGTCACGTCACAACCTGAAGTCCACTTCAGTGGTTTGCCTTCCGCGGACCAGAATCCTTTCCTCCCCAGACCTGGAACTGTCCATGACCCCCTCCACAACTCACTTTCACCTAAAGGTTGCCTGGAAGAAATCGCTTTAGCGATAAGGCCATCAAATTTTGTGTTACTTACGTAAATTGTCCTACAGAGCAGCAACACAGCAGACTCGATGGATGCATACTACGGGTGCCTGTGGGACGGCACACTATTAGAAGTGGCAGTAGCGATGCACGCACGCCGCGGCGAGGGCGGACGTCGCGCGCGCGCCGTCAAAGCGGCCGGCGCGCTCGAGCTCAACGCGAACAACAGCGAGGACATACAGCGGGAGGCCGCGGCGATCAGGCGCGCGAGGCTGTTGCGCGCGCTCACCAATCAATATGTCGCGTGAACATTCAAATAAAGACATTAAATAAAATATCTGTGTTAATATAATTATTCCTCCGTTTGTGTTTTATTTTTGTATGTTATCGTATACAATAACTATAACCGTTCGTGACAAAACGACAAAGCAGCAGACGCTATAGACACATACTACGAGTGTCTGTGCCACGGCCACTCGTAGTAGTATACGGCACACTGCTAGAAGTGGCACGCTCGCCGCCAGTAGGGTGGCCCGTGCGCTGGAGCTCAACGCTAACAGGGAGACCGCGACTATAGGCGCGCGAGGCTGGTCGCGACCTCACCAAGTAATATATTTCGTAAACATTATAAATAAACATTTGTGTTGTTAATTTAATTGGATTAACAGGATAAATACAATACACTGCGGGAATTGATTAAATAAACACACAAGATTGTTGTAGTTCGCAGAAGTGAATATAAGATTTTATACTTTAACCATTATTTGCATAAAGTTTAGAATTCTTACCTGGAAACTAAATTGAGCATTTTGTATCTATCTATATATCTACATCTGTGAACGTAAATAAAAAGTATTTCTAAAACAGTCGCTGTTTAAATTTTTCACATGTATAGGCAAGGTGAAAACAGCGCGAAAAGTTGCTTTCGCTCCCAGCTGTTGCAAACTCCTGCCAGAGCTTTATGACAATACCTTCAATATTATCTCCTAACAATGTTACGAATCGCTTGCAAGACAACCTTTGTCTATACTGGACCTTAACTAGATTCCTATAGGTTGTTTGTGTCCTATACCCATATGGTACAAGCCAAAAAATATATTTGTAATTTTGTCACGATCTTCGAGACATTCATCGCCCACTAGGGCTGACTTAAATCTTCGAAAATCTGGCAATTTAATTCATGCTATCCTTTTTTGTTTTATGAAAATCGAAGAATAAGCAACGTGATGAGATTTTCGCACGCTTTGGGACTTCATAATAAAAACTAGTATCTAGGTGCGTTGGTATATAGGGCTGGGATTTAATGATGGATTTGAATTCGGACTAGACTTAAAAACTTGATAATTAGTCTCAAAAAGCACATTTAGTCCGTTCAACGTTTAAAAGTTATCAAGTAGGTATGTCGTAGTGTCCCTGCCAAAATAAAATCATAACAGGGCCACCGCTAATTGTCGAGAAGTACTTAACGAGTCAAAATCTATTTGCTACAAGAATTAGTCGCAAAAAGCTAGAAATAATTAAAAAGATTGAGGAATCAAAACATTTGAATAAATATGTAGTTAAAGTAAGCCACTAAACAGTTGGTTCTGATTCTTTCTCGTCTAAGGTGAATGACCGTGTTAGGTACAGTTAGAATTCTCGCCCCCAGTGTTGATCTTTGCAGTTATCAAAATACCCTACATCTAGGTTCAACCAATCATTTTTGATGTTTATTATACCAATACCAATTGTCAAATTGCTGTCGCTTTCACTGTGCATCATAAATAGTCCATTGATATCAAAACGCTAACGTTCGAGTGTTATTTTACGAGAAACACATGAATAATGATTTATGGCTGCACATCGGACAGTTAAATGTGCTTGCCCAATTCAAACCTCTCGTGTTAAGTAAATACGAGTAGGTAGGAATTTTTATGTTGGTGGGTACATTTTTATCAATAGAAGGATTTGATACTACTGAAAGTAAGATAATCTTAGCATATTTTATGAAAGGGGATTTGTAATAATAAATTCATTACGGTATGTGTTATAGAAAGCTTTGTTACCTACAATTGCCCTAATTGTCGGTACACATTAATAAATGCAGATTAAGTTTTTATACAGGAAGTCTTAAACTAGAGTACCTACCTACCTACCTCTTATAAAATATAGGTACTGTAAAAATGTGCGCTTCGTGAACACTTACGTTAAACGCAGTGGGCTCTGCTTAAAAGTTAAGGTTTAGGTTCATTAGCACTCATTTTTACAATATTAGTAAAATGTGCTCCAATTTTTGTTTTAAATATGTTGGTACCTAATTGCAATTATTTCTCAAACATTGTTCACATGGTCTTTGGAGCGCATTTTTATAGATGTAGTTTAGGTATCGCCATAGCTATAAGGCCCTTTAATAAATTACCTTTAACAAATTGAAGACTTATTCAACATGTACCTATGTATTAATTGGAATTCGATTGTAGGGAAAATAAAACTATTATATTATTTTATTAGACATAAATTTATTATAGAAACGTTTACGTAAAACACAAGTAAATGTTATTAAAAGCTAATTGGTATTACCTACCTACAGTGATAAAAGGTATGAAAAGATACAAGTAATAAAAAGTATAAAACTTATTATTTATATTCTACGTAGATAAGTATATGGCACTAAAAACTTTTTGCATCGTTATAATTTCAATGATAATAGTGCTCTATTTGAAGGTAATATAATAATCAATATGGTACCGCCCACTTCTCATAACTACACTCTATTCTAATGAACTTCCAATGTAGGTATTTCATTCGTTGTTCATTGGCCCTATAGTACCAATCTATAAAATTGTGTAAGGTCTTTATCGACAATTTACTTGTTAGTAAATGTACTTAACTAACACCTTTTTGTCCATTTCATGGTCGGACACCGAATATGAAATTGCAAGAGAAGTTCTTTTGAATTCCCATTATTATCGAATAGTTAGCTCATAAAACCACTGAGGGCTACCATTTTAACGCCTTCTCACTAGAGGGCGGTACTGGTGCGAGGTGAAATTTGTTGCGCCAAAAGAATTCATAAAATACGTAAATTTCTGTATTTTTCTGTGGTGCATAAGCCTTAGAATAGTAATTGTCTAATGAGTTTATGGAATAAATTATCATAAAACGATACGTTGTCCAGAAAATAAAAAAACCTAAGAAATAAAATTTATAAAATCGTATATAAAAAGATAATAAAAACTTTACAAATAAATCTTCTAGCACTTAATAGAAACAATGCCTCCATAACTTGAAAACGTTTCCGTTCATGGTTCAAAAATTTTCCGTTAATTTACATATCGAGTTTCAATAATTCTTAACATCAACAACATAAAAGACTGGGCAGGTACATTGATTAGTCTAAAACTGTGTATACCATAAAAGTATACCTACATATTTTTTTTATGAACGTTGTCTGTTGACATGAAAATTCCTGGTAGCCCTGAGTAGGTACCCACGTAGGTGACGATATACCTAACATTTTTTGCAAATACTCTCCATTATGTTCTGTACACATTTCCATTCGCTTAATAAACCAACTCTGAAAACGTTAATTGTGCCAATCTTCCTCCGACAGGTCAAAAGTCACTGCTTCGTAGGCTGCTACCGCTTCTTCGGGGCTCGGAAAATAAACTATTTTTTCCTTGAATACAGGGAACAAAAATAAATCACAGGGAGCTAAGTCAATACTGTGATCAAGTCAAGTCAAGATAGGCCAGGGTTCGACATCAGATTCTTGAATAAACGTCCTTGTTCTTAGGGAAGTGTGCAAAGACACGTTATCGTAGTGCAGCAAGATCCCTTTTAGCCCTGTCTTTGGTCTCCTCTGCTTAACAGCTCCAAAAACTTTTTCCAATGCAACCGTTGTATACCATTCTGAATTGACGGATCTACAATTCTCCAGCATAGATGTTGCGACATGTACGCTCTCAGAAAAAAACTAGCTACCATTCTCTTGCCAACGTTCTGAGGTCTTTGCAATTTTATCGGTAACTGTCCATCCCCAAACACCCACACCGACGAACGCTTCTTACTTTCCGGATCATATTGATAGATCCATGTTTCGTCGTCAGTTACGATTTCGAAAACGTCGCGATGGCACTTCGATTCGTCTCGATGTCCCATTTTCTCGCCCCCAATCCACATAAACCTGTTTTTCCGTTTCGGTGAGCAACTGAGGTATCCAACTACAACAAAGTTTCCTCAGACCAAGATGTTGATGAAAAATGATGTGGATGCTCACCGAAATAACATTAATGATCCTCTCAATGTCCTTGTAAGTAATTCGCGGATCTTGTCGCACCAACATTTCTATATTCCACACATTTTCTGCAATCACTGTGTTTGCGGTCGTCCACTTCTCTCTTCATCTTTAAGGTGGGATCTGCCTTTTTTGAATTCAGCAAACCATCTTAAAACGATTGCCTGTGACGGAGCTAAGTCCTCTAACACTGATTTTAAGCGTTCCAAGCTAATCTCTAATATTCTAATCTCCAGTTAAACCAAATTTAAAATCATAAAAGATCATAGCACGCAAATGTTCACATTTTAGTTCCATAGTTGCAAAGAAAAACGCGCGAAGTGCTATCGAAAAGACGAAAATACGTGTTTATTTTATTTATTTTAGAGTAAACAGACAAAGTGTGTTCTTTTTTCAAATAAATTTACTATTAAAATATGTATAATGCAAATGTATTCCATTTTTTAATTTCGAGTATCTCAAAACTTATACAGTCACCTACATATATGAACTAGGCGCTAGTTAGGTAATTATTTTTATTTTACGTGAAACCACCCAAGCGTAGATACTTCGTTATTACACAAGTATAGGTAGATATTATTTATAACAATAGCCACTCTAACGTCCTCGTTATACAACAAACCGGGCGGCACCTTTTCTTCCACACTTCCGAGCCATTCGGCAAAACCAAACCGAGCGAACGGAGTGGAATTTAGCGGTTATCAAAGCCAAGCAACATTACTCGTATCGAGTCCTATACAATAAAACCCGTCTCATCTTGGGTGTTTTAACGGCAGCGCACATTGCTAGAGCGATTATGATTGATATAACCTAATAAAATTAGTAGATATGAGTGATTAATATAAGGTAACAATATATCGTTCTAAAAAAAAATTAACTTCCTGAATTTACGAGTGTTAATTATTATATTATTGTTCCTTCAATTTGCCAGCCGTCAAATAAGCATTACTTTAATTAAAATTAGCTTCAATTATTCGGTGAATCATCACAGCATAGATACTCATTTTTATTGGACTATTTGGCAATTCACGTGACCTTGAAACTATTATAATACGTAACCCATACGAGTATAGCTGGCTATGACCTCGACGCTCTCGAGTGTATGAGAGAACTAAAGGCAGCTGCTTGCTGTTTACTCACCACACTAATTTGCTCATGTTATCCAAGTGAGTTAAATTTGAATGCAGCCTTGGATAAATATTAATTTTAATTCAGCACTTGTGGTCTCAATAAATGAATATCGTTACTAACTATTCAATTCTTGTAAGAAGAACGAATTAAACATAAAAATAACATCTAGTCTGAGTATTAAAATCAGTAGATACCTATGTATTGCCTTATGATGTTACGTGGCTAGAATAAAAGTATAAAATTTTCTTAATTGTTCCTCTATTAACTATAAGACATTAATCTGTGTTATTAATAGATAGGTATAACATAATATATGTATGTATGTATAATTAATTATAAATGCACCAGTGTACCTACTTGCAACAATTCCTTTAAAGATAATATCTAAGTTGAACTTAAGAGATGCTCACTTTTAGATATGTCTCTTTCATTGATTACTTTCCTGTTATTAATTATCATATTTCGTCGACGAAGTGCCAATACTTGCTATGTTTTTACGTAGTTCTCATGTTACATTTTTACTGGAGGTATATAAAATTCAATTTCGCTTACACAAGAATTATAAAATAACTGACATGAAAGAGACAAGCGAAATGAAAATATTTACAACTTTTTGAATGGTTTTTCAATGCTGTAGGTATAAATTATTGTGAGTTTGGAGGTATTGGCACTTTATCGACGATTTGCCTTAGTTCTATAAGAATAAAAGGAAAATTACGTTAAAAAATACATTGAAAATGCAATATGGCCCGTGAATAGACGCTAAGAGACTTATTTCTGGTATGTGCCCAAGTATCTCTGGCAGTTGGGGCAGTAGTGGTCGGCATTCTTGGCAGAGTCCATGACGTACGGAAGACAGCAGCAACAACTGAAAATTTTAGTAAAAGAACAATAATTTTAGTGGCTACTAAAACAGTTGTTAATAGATAATTAAAATACGTAATCTATACTAATATTATAAAGACGGAAAGTTTGTAAGTTTGGATGTAGGAGGTAATCTCGGAAACTACTAATCCGATTTCAAAAATTTTTTCACCAATATTTAGAATGGACCTTCAGGGTGGACATAGGCTATTAGGCTATATTTTAACTTGAAGTTTTGAAAAAAAAAACATGTGCGGTAGGGGACCCCCCCCCCCGTCAGGAACGAAGATCCTCACGCATTTTTTTTTAAACTCCGAATGAAATACGAAATTAAATCTGTATAGTTCATGTATTTTTTTTTTATTTTGTATTATATTTTCAATGCAAATAATTTAAAATAAGGAAAAATATTTTCAATGCAAATCAAAAATTTAGGTTATACAACCGGCCACGCACTAGTCTGCATGTCTGTTATTCTGCTTGAGTCTCGCTCTTGATACTCGCACGCACTTACACAGAGAGAAAGAGAAAGGCGTATGGAGGGGGTAAAAATCTTACGTGACGTTACATTTTCTCTCGAATCACACCTACCGCAAGCCACGTAAAATAACTTCGTTCCAAAGACATAAAGCGAAGCGAGGGCGAGTCGCTATTTAAAAATATAGAAGCGCTAAAATCTGCTTGAGCGCTAAAATATTAAAATGTTTCATCAATTCAATCCATCAGACAACGTCTCTCCTTTACTGGCTATAGGCCTCTCGCAAGGTTCACCAGCACACGAGATCTTTGGCTTTTCTCATCCAGCCATTACCAGGTATATTTAAAACAATCTTTATATGAAACTATAAATCAGTTCACCGATCTCACAGAACTCGAGCAGTAAGTATTACCTATACGTGTCACTGAAATAACGCAAGAGCTAAAAATAGGTTGTTCGGTATCGAGAGTAGAATCGGTGCTACCAGTTTTTACAGTAGGCTTTTTTCATAACTTATTGTTCATTTCTAGATATCGTTTAGTCTACGCGCAGTTACACAAAACAAATACATTAATTGCAACTACCGGGCGCGGCGCCCGCGCGCCGCCTGGGCTGACTAATGAGCGCTACAATTTTAGTCGTAGATTAAACAACAAAACGGGTTTTATACCTAGTCTAGCTATAAATATTGTTACAAAGAAAAAATTTACATTTTTATTTTTACATTGCCATTTTAATAGAAGAATTTGTGTTATTTTAGTAATAAATAGGCAAGCATTTCAAAAATATATCGTTTATTCGAAATTTGCTTTTATACAATCTTCCAAACGTTGTAGCCAGATTTATATTTTATTCTATTTATATTTATTTATAAAATAATCTCCAACATAGGATACATCAAGCTTATATTCGATAATATTCTTAAATCTAATTTATAATGTTCCTATACTTACAGGAGAACACACAACACGTACCCTTTCCATGGGAATATTGGCAACTTATGGCATATTTATGCCATGATAATTCAATACATATTATCATGTTTTGAACTTACCAAATGAGACCCCAAAGAGCAGCTGCAATATGTGTGCGCGTGTTGACAGTGTACTTGACAGCGGTTTTGATGTGTGCGTTACAGAAGGAACACACGGCCACCGTGTTCGACGGTCCCAGCAATTGATGCACCTACAATATTATATTATTATTAGTAAACAATAAGCGTCACCCCAACACGACCCACTGCCCCTCCGATTTTGAGTCTGATGAGATGAGGATTTTGTATCAATTTCTAAAAAAACAATATACATACGTAAAACATCACGTGCCTTACTACATAACTACACAGGTTTAACAGTCTCTCAAGAAAACATATTCCTAACACACTTAAAATCACAATTATTTTTGTAATCAGTATTCGTCCAGATAAAAAAGGTTGTATATCTTTCAAATCCTCACCTGCTTCTGCGATTGTATACTTGGGAGCGATCGCCCAAGAAATTACTAAAATTAAGTATTGACAAGTCTTTCCTAAGCAGTTTAATAATGCACTTCCCTCTTTAACAATCACCATCAATCAAGTAGATTTAGAAATAAAAAATGTAGGTACGTCTCAGATGATTGATTCTTTAGCAAAAAACATTGTATACTATAAAACAACTTGTTGGCTTAATTGTCCTATTCTACGTAGGTATAACTTTTAAAATGTTTATTATCTATTTAAACGGGTCTCGACGCGAATGTTTACCTTATTTATTTCACTCGACGTTTCGGTTGGGTTGCACCAACCGTGGTCACGAGCTGACTCAACCCCGTTAAATTTGTTTGAGACCCGTTTAAATAGATAAATATGTGTGAAAAGAGCGAAAATCTCAAAAGTTATGATTTAGTTATTTTTGAAGCAAATAAAATATACAAATAAAAGCAACCACTCTCTGTAGTGCACCACTGTGCACTCTCGGCTGGACGAATTTTTACATTCTCATAGAAGACTGTCTTGAAACGAGACAGTGTTTCGTGGATAGAGTAAAAACTCTCATTCATTCCCGTTTCCGATTTCTATCCCATCTTATAGAAAAGACAGTGATTACACTGTACTGACTGAGGGACGTCTTTCATATCGTTATACTTTCCATCCCAATCTATCCGTTTCTACGAGTAACTACTCGTACTTGTATCTACTCTTTACGCCATATTCAATTTCATCCCATGGGTTAATGAAGTTACTCACATCCGCATCGAATACACGATGTAATTGGATAAAGAAAACCCCCATCTATGTACTCCCATAGTATCTACTTCACATCTCATTCCATCGAATGAGAAGGGTACCTAATAGAATGAGGAAAACCCCTCATACCTTTTTCCCCCTATGTCCCATACTTCCAGATACTGACTTCTAAATCTACAGAGGCAGGTGACACCTCGGAGAACGTGCCATTGTTTGTCATTTTCCACTGAAGTTGGCATGTATCACAGAGGTTCATGAGCAACCGTATCAACTTACCACCAAATGCACTTTGCTCATCTGTCATTTATAAAAAAAGAATAAAGGTTTTTTAAATCTACGCCGTATGGCTTTAGGCAATTCAACGATATTTTTTTAAAAATATAGAAAAGTAAAAGGATACATAATTGAACGGCTTCCACGTTTTGAATGCGAATTAATATACAAAGTATCGGATACTATACCTACAGGGAACTTAATTGCTTTGATCTAATAATATTGATTACAATCAGGCCAATGAAACGAATCACAACCATGTAAAACGTAAATAACAACACCGACACGTGACTTGTTATAAAAGAAATATTTTAAAATTACATAAACATAACCTACGTCTAGTCCTAACTACAGCTTAACCCATTGAATGACGTTATCTGCTTGAGGTTGGGAGCTCTCACGAATCGGTATGATCTGTCAACGTGGAATAAACACTTTCCAGTTCACAATTACCTGTTTTAAACTTCAAACTAAAAATCGGTCGATCAAACTAAAAATTTTAATAATCTTTCCATGACGTCATAGTACGTAAAAATATTCAAATATTAGAGGGTGATAATTAGACATAGGATTATATGCATTTGCATATGCAAAATGTATATTTCTCGATTTTCACGCTGTATGATTTTTCGTTTATAGAGCATAATTTGACATAAAAACTTATTTTCGGAAAAGATTCGAAACAAGTTAAACACCGTTCTTATTAACAATCCGGTTCTTGACGTAATTGAACAAAAAAAATGTTGTACTCTAATGCCACAGGTCAAAGCTTGCCTGACTTTGTTTCTGCGGGCGTGGCACCAATTTTTAAATTTTGCCCTGTCATGTCAGTCGACGTGGAGCGGTCATTTTCGGCCTACAACTTAATTCTAACTGACAAACGTCACAAGTTTGAAATAGATAATTTAGAAAAGTGTACTGTAGTGTATTGTCATAAAAACTATAATTGATTGTGTAAATTTATATCAGAGCTTTTATTTTGTGCAATAAAAAATTGATCTCAAACCAAGTTTCTTTTCGGATAGTGCATATATAATACATATTTAGACCTAATTGCATGCTTATTCGGCACTTTGATAGTTTATTTTTTTTATAGAAAAGAGGGCGGACGAGAAAGCGGTCCCACGTGATGGTAAGTGTTACCGCCGCCCATGGACACCTGCAACACCAGTGGTATGCGGGCGCGCCGCCGACCTTGCAAAATCCTATTCACAGCTTTCTTAAAGAACCCCATGTCGTAGCTTAACGGGAACACCTCTTGAGGCAGTTCGTTCCACAGCCTACGGGTTCGCGATATAAAATAATTTTTGGACCGAACAGTGCGCGACATCTCTGTATCTAGGAAATGTGGATGGACCGCACTTCCGTGACGGGAGGTGCGGTTGTAGAAACCCGAGGTGGGAATTATATTGAACAATTCTTCAGAGCATTCCCCATTGTACAGGCGGTAGAACACACAGAGAGATGCAACGTCTCTCCGAACGCTGAGAGGTTCTAAACCGTCCATGAGAGTGGGATTGTCGACAATACGAACAGCACGTCGTTGGATGGAGTCAAATGAGTCTAATTGGTATTTCGATGCGCCGCCCCAGAAATGTGAGCAATACTCCATATGGGGCCTCATCTGAGCTTTGTAAAGCATTAGGAGTTGCCCAGGGGTGAAGTATCGCTTCGCTCTGTTCAGCACACCGAGCTTTTTGGAGGCCATTTTAGCCTTACTTTCCAGATGACCCCTAAATTCGACTTTGCTGGAAATGTCGACACCAAGGATCCCAATACTCTCCGAGATCTTAAAAGGTATGCTCTGAAAGCGAGGTGTTACGACAAAAGGGGTTTTTAAGGGGGGGGGATAAAAGAGGTTGATAGTGCATATAATCCTATGTCTAGTAATAATATAACTACGCCAAACCTGATATACGTTTTTTTTATTTTTCGTTTTTTGACTACGTAGATATTGCCAGTGTATAAAGCCCGATCTACTACAAAACTTGCAGTAGATCATTACTACAAAATTAAAATTGATATTCTTTACTTATGCCACGTTTTATTGGTCAAACTCTATTGCCATAGCTTAAAAATCTACTGAATATTTTTCAAATTTATCACAAACGCACAGAGACGTTTCGAAGTCTTCATTTTATACAGGTAGAACACTTCCTAAATTCTACTTTAATTTAAGAGCTAAGAATAATATTAATAAGATAACTGTCGCCAACACCGTTGTTTCGATAATTCTATTAATGGCGGTCTCATCACCCAGACAAAACACGATACTCAAATACGTATTCGTATAATCTACGTAGGTACCCGAAGTCATTTCATCCGTTCGGCTTAATGGATTATGATCTCAATTTAGAAATCGCAATTCGACGGTGGATGCAGACTTGCGGTTTGACGCTAATAAAATGGTTTAGGGGCCACGGACGTATTTTAGAAACGAGAAAGAAAAACTACACGTGGTACGAGTATAGTAACCAATTTCGTCACACACCACCCACGCTTGCGCCTATCTCTGTAACTATCCAACCGCGCCCCACCAGGTTTTGGTTTGCTGTATTCGTTGAAGTGGTGCTGTACTCGTAGAGAATGATGTGATTTCAAAATAAAAAAGATTTTAAAAGAATACCTAAATGTTTATAATTTTCTGTTTACACTTACGGTTGATGGTGCAGGCCCGGGCGGCGACATTAGCTGCGCATTCATTTGCGCTATCTAAATGATCAAATATATTATAATTAATTTTGTACATCAATAAACAATAGATGTTAGTAAAAAATATATGAGTTACACAAAAATAATAACGAGTAGGTACATTTTTAATTAATTTAGTATATATTTTTTTTATATAAAATAGATGGCAGACGAGCGGGCGGGCCACACGATAGTAAGTGGTCACCGCCGCCCATGAACACCTGTAACACCAGGGGGCTTGCGGGTGCGCCGACCTTGCAGAATCCTGTTCACAGCTCTTGAAGAGCCCCATATCGCAGCGTAACGGAAATACCACAGCTGGCATTTCGTTCCACAACTTTCGGGTTCGCGGTGTAAAGTGTCTTTTTGACCGCATTGTACTCAGCGACTCTATGTCAAGGAAGTGCGAATGTACCGCACGATGATGACGAGCGGTGCGATGGTAAAAACCCGAAGTTGGTCTCAAACTGAACAGCTCTTCAGAACATTCCCCATTATAAAGGCGGTAAAAACGCAGAGAGATGCAACAAATGTACAGATGCTGAGCGATTCTAAACCACCTGTGAGAGTGGGATCGTCGATAATACGGATAGCACATCGTTGGATGGAGTCAAGAGAGTCCAGTTAGTATTTCGGTGCACCGGCCCAGGGGTGTGAGCAACTCTCCTTGTGGGGTCTAACTTGAGCTTTTCATAGAGACAAGCATTGCCCCTGAGTGAAGTACCTACTGCTATGCTCTATTTAGTAGTACACAGAGCTTTTTGCCAGCAAATTTTGTCTTGCTCGCCAGATGACTCCGAAACTCGACTTTGCTCGAAATATCGATGCCAAGGATCCAAAAACTCATATATTTTGAGAAGAATGTTCTGAAATCGAGGTGCCACGACAAATGGAGCTTTCTTAGCGGTGAATGCACAGACTTGTGTCTTGCTGGCGTTCAATTGGACCAAGTTAAGTTTACGTACACCAATTCGAGACTCAGGAGTTCTCAGGACTCATCTCAGGAGTTCTCGGTTTCTGACACAAGCCTTACACGACTCTCTTCCACCTCGGCCCCAAGGATACAAAGCTTCCCCAGTACTGTCGTCTGCATAACGACGCATGTTACCGATTTGTGGGAGAAAAAATTATGATTTTAAAATTAGATGATACCGTTAGTAAAAGATACGATTTGTTTTATTTATTTAACTTAACAGTAAATACAGATTACACAAATGAACTAGTTACAAAGGGTGTCGGTTGGGAAGCCACAATCACACATAGGGTGGGCCTTGTGGTCCCTGTGTCGTGTGATTGCATCACCCGGTCTATACCAGAACAGTTAAGTCTATATTATAACCTTTGTAGTCAGGGGCCATCTACTAAATTCAATTTATGGGTATTGTGTAATAGTGTGTAAATGTTGTGTTGTATTTGTGTATTGTGTGCATTGTAATTATGATCTTGGATATGTACCTAATATAATTTATTTATTTATAAATTTTTAATAAATTCTCAGTCATTATAATTTAAGGTTTTTAACCATTTATTTACCCTAATTTTTGATATTGTATTTGTTTAAGAAGTATATATTCAAGTGTGTCCTTATCTGGTTAGAGGTATATAATAGGGGTTAAAGTATGAAATTGCCGTTTTATAGTAATAGTTACTTTGAATTGACATAAAACCTTCATGGTGTGAGATTTTCGAGTGAAACTTTTTTGACATGATACCTATGAGGTTCTGTTTTAAAAAATGTGCAACATTCGATTTTCGACCTTCAATTCTTTTTTTTATTCAGCTTAGACGGGAAAGATGGATACTTCGAAAATCCGAGTAATCTTTGAATACGAGTTCCGACGCGGAACTAACGCGGCAGAAACGGCTCGCAATATCAATGCTGCGTTTGGAGTCCTCTCCAAACGCAGTATTGATATTGACTACGAGTCTCCTGACTGCTAATGAACGAACCGTGCGTTTTTAGTTTAAACGCTTTTGTAATGGAAACTTCGACTTGAAGAACAAGAACGAACCACGTGGAAGACCGCACAGGTCAATAACGCTGATGAAGGAGATGGTGGAAGCCGATCCCAGTCAAACTACCCAGGAATTAGCGGCATGGTTTAACGTTACCTTACCTACAATATTGACTCATTTGCATCAAATCAATAAGATACAAAAATATGAATAATGGGTGCCTCATGATTTGATTGATCTGCAGAAAGAAACGCGTGTTGAAACTTGCGTTGCCTTGTTGAATCGGTACAGAAATGAAGAAATATTGGATCAAATTGTGACATGTGACGAAAAGTGGATTCTTTATGATAATCAAAAGCGAAAAATGCAATGGCTGACCCCAGGTCAAACGCCGCAACAGTGCCCTAAGGTAAAGCTTACCAATAAAAAGGTAATGGTAACTGTTTGGTGGTCTATTCATGATGTTCTTCACTATAGCTTTCTCAGGTCTGGTCAAGCAATAACAGCAGATGTTTACTGTGCCGAACTTCGAACAATGATGGCGAAACTAGCAGTGAAACAGCCCCGACTCGTGAATCGATCTTCACCATTATTGCTCCATGATAACGCAAGACCTCACACTGCACGAGAAACCGTTGTAACTCGACAGGAGCTGCAGTTAGAAACCATACGTCATCCTCCGTACTCGCCAGACCTTGCTCCAACGGACTACCATTATTTTCGTGATTTGGACCATTTTCTACGTGGTAAAAAATTTTCTTCCCAAGAGGCAGTACAAAATGCTTTCACACAGTTTGTCGAATCTACATCCTCAGAGTTCTATCGCAAAGGCATAAATGAACTTCCGATTAGATGGCAACAATGTATAGATAATGAGGGTAAATATTTTGATTAAATAAATATGTTACATTTTAGAAAAAAACGAGTTTTAATTTTTCAGTACAAATCGGCAATTTCATACTTTAACCCCTAATATGTAGACCAATAATGTGACGGTGTCGTTTGGAAAACACAGTCTGATGCTTTTCAATATTGAAGACAAGTCTTTCCGACGCTTATTTTCAATTAAGTTTTTATCAAAAGAAATAGAATTATGTGTGCGTAATATATTATTAAGAATAAATAGCTGTCTCACTGTGAGCATTTAACTATCAGACGTCATAACTATGTAACTTTTACTATCATACTATCATAACGATCAGCATTTAACCGTTTAAGCTCTGCGAGGGAATAAAGAAACGGATATATGGTAGATATATAACGGTGAGAAAAACATATCTATCCCTCCACTCGTTTCGCAGTCGGGTAAAAATGTCACCTAATGCATTTTATTTTTAGGAGGGCAGTATTGTTCTCTTTTGAATTATCGCCCGATCGTTCAAATAGTTAATTTCCAAAACGTAATTAATATGCGAAAAGTAACTTTCGCGTCAGTGTAGGATATAAAAGAAAGGATTCTTTTTACACGTACGGACACTGTACAAAGAAACGCAGACGCGCACTCGTGAGTTGCTAGTTCTGTTAGTACTTGCTCTTTCTTATGATAGATGTTTCTTTGCTGATCGAGTGGTTGGAGTGGAATCTACTCAGACGATATAATCTCAAGTCTACAAATCTCAGGACTACTTAATCTCAAGCCTACAAAGAATCGCCTATTTATCCAACCGGCCGAACTCCTGTATTCTGATCGGTCGTCGGACTTAAGTAAATAAGAACTATTAAATTGCAATTACCTCTGCGGTAGGATATTGTGATGAGTAAAGCACAGTCTTTTCTTCTTGTGGCATTGTACCTAAAATGTGCAAAATTTCGTTATTGTGCGTTTTTGTAACGGATAATATCTAAAAAGGATAAATCAATAGTACCTATAGAGAGTACTTGTAGCTTATAGTTTTACTAAAAAATGTGCTGTCTTTCCCTCTAATCTAATAACTCAATATGAACTTACTGTAAGAGGGAAAGGAAGAACATATTTTTTTATTTTAACTGTGCACACAATTTAAAAATAAGCCTGATATAGACATATCTTATATATAGATCTTAAATCTTCTTATATATCTTATCTTATATGTGTTCTATGGTATCGAAATAAGGATAAGTATAAACCTACTGAATACAGAGCGGTGATAGCGTAAGATTAAGTAAGTATCTATTTTCGACTCTCCTTTTTGCGGTCGTGAGTTCAAACCGTCGGCCCGTGCCACACTTTCGAATTAAGGATTATTTTAAATATAATATCTAGCTCGCGTGTACCAGAATTAAAAAAATCTGGAGCATGGAATCCACACTGGGCCTGTGTGGTGAATTATAGTCTGAAATCCCGTAGAGATTTATTAGGGAAGGCCCGTGCCCTGCATGTGAACGTTAAAAAGGCTGAGATCGTGTTGAATACGCTTGCAGAAGGACGGACAGTCCTATCATCAAATTATTTGTCTGCAATATTCGTCAATTTTATTGCAAATTAGGTATATAAATAATTCGGAATTCAATTATTAGATATTTCGAGCACCTAATTAGTTAAAAACTATTGGATTAGTTAAAACCTAAATCAAAAGTAAAAAAGCTCGTACTTGAATACAATAAAGTTAACATTAAATCACTCACTGTATACTTACTTCATGTAAACTATTCGTAAAAACATTTAAAAACATCTTAGTAACAGCAAGTCTAAAATTAGTACAGTAAGAATAATTTTTTGATAGCCGTCGCTATTAGGTATAACGATCAGGATGTTGATTTTTATTTTTGAATATATTTAATATGTACCTTTCTACATACCTATATTTGTTACGCTTGAATAGATATCGAATAGTGAATAGTACTACTCAACCAATTCAGATATGGTATAATCTGATAAATAGTTTCCACAATTAACTGGAATAGACGGGTATTATACAGTTATTTAGGAAGGTAGGTAATACACGCGCGTAGCCAGGGTGAGGCAGGGAGTGGCTTTTGAAAGCACACCGAAATAGCGCAACGTCACAGAAAATATAAAAGTAGGTAAGTACACAACATGTACCTAAAACTAAAAAAACCTTCGGTACAGTACGGTTACAGTCATTCAAGTGTGATTTTGCATAATAAGGTCCCTAATACAGATATGATCAATTGAATTCCAAAGATCATATAGCTTGATAGACACATTAAAATATCCGAGAGTGATAATAAGCCTAGGGCTAGACTATCTCTACTATTACCCCTGAGGTCGTAAGTTCGAACCTCGGCCCATACATAAGTCGGGGTTTTTCAATTATTGCTAAAAGGAACTTATAATACGGAAACTCGCATGCTCGAAAGTTAAAGAAAATTTGAAGCATGTATATCCACGAATCCGCAATAGGCCCGCTGTGTTTTGGATCCTGTCGTGATTACTAGCGACCTGTGCCTTATAGAGTGTAGTGGAACGTTATAGGCTTATATCATATTAATAACATGAATAAAAATAAACTTCACTGTTTTGTCCCTCTTAAAAAAAGCACAATTGTGTTTTGATGAGATTCGAGAAGAAGTAAAAACCTTTTGGTACTTAATTAATTAATTTAAAATCTAGCTAGATAGTTTCAGTCCCCGATAAAACAAATAGAATAGTTATTACTTATTCTCTCTATTTATTTTTAATTTCCGAGTATACTATACATTTATTTTCCTTGAAAATATTTCTTATCTGCGCTTTTTCTTTAGTAGGACAGTGTATGCCATAGTTGCCCCTACCTCCGAACAAAATCTTGACTACGCCTATTATCTATCTATAACTATCTATTAAAAGTAAATAAATAGTAAGGGTGCTATGGAGCTACAACCGAAACTATGAGATATCCGAATTCGAAAAGATTCGAATGTTATTTCAAATAATTTTATTCGTTGCGGTTAAGGGCGGAATTTAAGCGAGGCAAATTTTGAAAGTTCTTGTTGCTTACATTGATTTGACAGAATATTTTCTTAGGTTTTCGCGATTACTATACATAGCAATTAAACAACTTTGAACGGTTTAAATCGCGTATATTTGACATTATTTATATCCCGACGTTTCGAACACTTTGCAGTGGACGTGGTCACGGGGTGACTTATTTATTTGTCACTTGAGTTATTAAGAAATTATTTGGACTACCGTCTGAAATTTTTTTGAACTACCGTCTGAATTTTTAATCATAACATTCCCTATGCACGCAGTATTCCCTCACGGTGTCCAGAGGTCTTGCAGTATTGCGTTGGCCTTGGGATTTAATTAATTTAATGACTGGATCAATCAAAATCAAAATCAATTAGTCACCCCGTGACCACGTCCAGTGCAACGTGTTCGAAACGTCGGGATATAAATAATGTCAAATATACGCGATTTAAACCGTTCAAAGTTGTTTAATTGCTATTGATTTGACAGAGTTTTCGTTCGTTCTTTATGAAAGTAAAGTTGCAATTATTCCCTATTTGGTTTCATTTTTCTTTGCTTTCAGTTAGTAATACACTTCTTAAAAAGTTTATTAAAAACATATCCGTAACCGAAACCATATCCGAAATTATTTCATATCCGTATCTGTAACTGAAGCCGGTAAAAGAGTATGTATACAGTACACCTGTATCCGGATCCGAAATATCATATCCCTAACAGCCCTAGTAGCTATACCTATACCTACACATAAAATTTAATTTAATTAACGCAGAATCATAAAACATCAGCTACCTCGATCTTTACACAAAATAAAACAAAATTAAATTGTAGTTTGTCTTCACATTTGAAGGTCTAATCCATATGCTACTGGCATTAATTGAAAACAAGTTTTGTTTTTGTTTTTAGTAGTTACTTTTATAAAGATCTTTGATATTTTTAATATAAAAATATTATTATAACAGATTAACAAATGTAATTTATATAAATTACTCACCAGTGCGTAACAGGTTGTATATAAAAGTGTTGTTTACACTGCCACAACTGCCCAATTACTTCACTACGTGCTCACTCTCCGCAAGCCACACGCCGACTTGTCCTCGCCTCGCCGACTAGACTATTTTTGTTTTTGTCTCTACACGGTTTCTTTCTACAAATTTTCGAGTGTCTGTATCCTGTATTGCCACTCCAATAATACAGAAGAATATAAATCAAAACAACAAAATTATCAAAAAGTGGTGTTTGGTAAATATAGGTAGCTACTTATTGAAAGTATTTACTAGTTTATTAAGTATTTACACTACATATCTCAGAAGTAAATACCTACATGTGTACACAATTTACTGGCAAAACACGTCTTAAATAAAAAAAAATTTACATGAACATCGATGACGCCATCTGATGGCGTAAATGTACTTTATACTACAACAAGCTTAATGTTGTTTTTTTATTATAAAACCTCTACTTACATATTATAACTTATCATACGGTGCTCGCTTTTATCTCTATTTTTGTAGTAGCACAATTATTTATCATAGATTTGTTAAAGCTCTCCGCCAGGTAGTCGGAGGTAGTCGGCGACTTGAAGGAGATTGCCGATGGCTAGGTGATCGTGTGCGGTGACGAACTTTGGTTTAAGGCTATATTCAGTAGTGGGGAAACACGGACTGATGATGATGATATGGTACTCGTATAATCAGTGGCGGATTAACATATAAACATTATAAGCACGTGCTTAGAGCCCCATTTTGATGAACTTTGTTTTATTTTCTTTGTTTTATTTGTTCTACCTTCCAAATCCAAGCAACAGAGGGCCTACACGGCCTCTATGCTTAGGGGCTCCAAACTCTTAATCCGCCACTGCGTATAATAATAGAATTTTAACTTAACATTACTATAAAGACAAGAAAACCACTGCCCTTATTCATTGGGATTAACTTTGACTTCTTAAAGTTTGATCAATAACATACGAGAGTGCGATAACTGACTAATTCCTGATATCAGTAATTCCTTAATATGCTCGAATTCGTCTTATTCTGAGGTAATCCCTTATGACTTAATTGTTCATATTTTTTTCTGAATTCCACTGAGAGTCAAAAATTCGGAACGATAAACTAACGTCTTGGACGCGTTGGACTCGCTTTCCCAGGTTGTGTTGTTTTGGAAGTTTAGGAGCGTCAAAAAAGTTTAAAGGGCGGCCCGCCGCGGCCAACCATAACCCAGGCCTCATGAGCCTATTGCAATAAAATCTTAAAGAGATCGTCCATGCTCATGGAATATTTTCGTCCATGCACATGAAATATTTTCTGAAAGTCTCTGTTGTGTTATTATTATGACATGGTTATAACATTATGATATGGATGATACGAAGCCCAAAACAACATTTTAGGAAAATTTTGTAGAAATCGGTTCAAGCAGATCCATAATTACGATAGTAAGTTTACTACACGATAGCAATTTACCGATAATAGGTAAACTATTGTATTTTGCCGTAAATTACACTAGTGAAGTTTCGAAAAAATAAACTAAACATAAGTAGTTTACACATACTCGTAGGCATACTGCGGATTAACATAAATATAAGTTACATTCTATCCAGATCCCTTACTTTTCCACGGGAACCTTTGAAACGAAATTGTAAGCATAGCTGATATAAAATAAAAAACGTTAAGTGTTTAACTACTGTTTATTCAACAATAAATGTCACCTAGACTTTGCCTAGACAGACTTGAATTGAATTTTACCGCTTAATTAAAGTTTCTAACCGCAAGATTAACACATAAATAATTTAAAATTGTAACTCTGTACAAAGGTACAAAATTATGATTCGTAAGATTCGTAAGTACAGATCTAAGTAAAATTAACACGGCCACGGCCTTATTTGCTTTTGACGGAATACCTACAAAAAATAAATAACGTAATATAAATAGCTAGTTTTTGGCAAATTTCCCAAGATTATGGTGAGCAGTGTAGTCGTATTATTAATTACGAGTAGGTACCTATAGGTATCATTAATTTATTAGTCAATAGAATCTTCAAAGTCCATTCCACGAACACGATCTACATCTGAATAGGCTTCCACTCGACTGTTCTGCCCCCCTTAAAAAAAGGCACAAGTGCATTTTAATGACATTCGAAAAAAATGCAAAACAAATTCATTAATTGAAAATGAAATAAACAAATTCATGGATAAAACAAAAGGAATAACCATAGCTTATTCCCTTTGTTTATTTTCGAATATAATGTTACTTATGCTTCCGTTTAAAAAGGCATACTTTATTTCTTGGGAGGGCAGTGATGATTTATTTTTATGGAAGAAATAAAATTAAACTAAAAGCGCTTCTAGTGCAAGCATGGAGAGCGCCGCCATCGCTGCTACGGCAGGCACCGTCACCACCCACGCGAATATTATATTCCTGCGAAAGAAAGAAATGAACTAAATGGGTGCACAATCGAGATTGGCTGTATGCTGTCGCCCGACTTTAATATGGCACAACCACATATCTTCTCGTAGGTGTAGCAAAGGGCGACTAAGGGATAACACTATTGGCCAGCGTGGCGTTTTAAGGCTATACATCCCTCATACACAAGACAATGTGCATGGTGAGGCGTATCTCTAGAGGTAGACGAATAAAAAGGCCTGGTGACGATAATCGATATACATATTTGAAAATAGTAACGTAACAATGATATTTTTATTTAACTGTGTGTAAAGTTCTAACCGGAATAGACTCCAGTCGACGGCCTTCTCGGAGAAGTATCCGACACAGACGACGGAGCCGACCTTGCAGTGCGTGGTGGAGACCGGCAGCCCCGCCTTGCTCGCCACCAGCACCGTCAGCGCCGCGCCCAGCTCGATCGTAAAACCACTGTAATATTTACAGCCTTCAATTAATTAATTCTTCAATTCTCAATTTAATTACAACTAGCGGTGCCAGCGACTTCGTTCACGTAAACTTTTGTGTCATTCCTGCGGGAACTCTATAAAGGATTCGGATAAAAAATAACCCAAATGTTAACCCGGCACATAAGCTATAACTATCCATTAAAATCCATTATGTTTCATTAAAATCCGTCAAGTAGTTTTTATGTGATGAGCGTTCAGCGTTTTTTTATTATATGTAGGTATAGACTAGCGGTGCCAGTGACTTCGTTCGCGTTAATTCATTGTGATTCCCGTGGGAACTATAAGATAAAAGTACCCTAAATGTTAATTCTGTACACAAGCTATAGCTGTGCCTAATTTCATTAAAATCCGTCTAATAGTTTTCACGTGATTTTATGTATAAAATAGATATGTGCATTATTCTTGTGTTCACCGGCCTTCCGCCCAAAGGTTGCCTGGAAGCGATCGCTTTAGCGAAAAGACTTACGTTTTGTACTCGTATACCTATTTATGAAAACTTTTGTATTACTTTCGCTGTATTCTTTGGTGTGTAACAAAGTGTATTACTTATTTACTGACTTAATGCTTAAAACTTGTGGAATTTCCTTCGGCATCTCACCATGGAAACTAAAGACGATGGGCAAAATAGTATGAATGGCGTCCCACCGACAAATGTAAAATTAAAATTGTGGTAATACGTTTGTTATGGGTATACATATTTATTTTATTTACGTTACGTAGTCTAACATAAAATGCACCGTTTTCTTCTTACTATACAAATGGAATGTTGTCTACAGGCAAGCCTTATTGGTTTCATTACAATATAGATCATAATATCATAATATTATGTAATGTTTTATTTTGGTAATAAATAGAAATAGATTGAACTCGCCAACCACGCCGGGAAGGTGGCGTAGTGTGATTTTAAAAGTAGTAGTAGTAACTCCGAAGCCAATTTAAATAGAAAATAAACGGTCTTAGCATTCAGTCCTCACTAGGGCTGATATATTGGTACCCACATTAATTTTGTAGAATGTAAGTTTATCGTACGATGGAACTGATATGTGCCAAGGCATACAAGCTCCTTAAAAAGAAGAATAAAAAAACTAAAAATACATTCAGGGTGACCTGTCTTGGTCCTATCCTGTTGTAAGTTGGTGTCACACCTTATAGGTCAGCTCTAGTGTTCACTATGTTGGATAGGATCTCACTGCTTGTGCATAAGAGTCCTAACGTTTACCTACGACTCTACAGCAGTAAGGGATATGCATAGGAATTGTGAGGTGTGTCGAGCGCCACGCCCAGTCTCAGACCTGGACCCAACTATGTTGGATTAGATAAAGGAGACTTGTCATGTTCAATGGAGTAGAGTGAGGTAGATATGGCAAAGACAAACGTTCGGTAGGGACAACCTCTGGTTACCCAGTTAGGGTTAAGCAGAGTGACGAGAAATAACAGTCGGTAACAATTACCGACCGTTGCTACTTGTCACTCTTAACTAACCATTATACGATAAATCAAACTAAAAGTTCTTAGAACTGGCTACTGTACAATACGATAAAGAAAAAAAAATAGAATTTTAAAAATGGAACTTTTTGCTTGTCAAATGCTACTTTATTTTCAAGGCTGTCATTTGTTCAACACAACTGAACTGCACTTGAAAGGGTATGGGTGTCGTAAAATAGATGTTTTATTGCATTCCTCGTTGACGCGCCACAGTAGGTCAAGCATCTCCGCAAGCGACCACCCACAACGAACCTCTCGATAAACATTAACCGGATATCTGGCGGAAATTTGAATATGAAGTGTTTGCGGAAAAACTAATTTAACAAAAGAACATTTTCGTTCAATGATTTTTATGACTTTTGTTGCGATCTATACCAGAAACAAAGTTAGCATTTAGTGATGCAGACCCATCCAAGTGGCAACTGTTTATAACCGGTTCGGTGAATATAAAAGTGGTCCTACCCACCTCAGTGACGATATTAGAAAAGGGCGTCTTGCGACGGCGATGACGGAGGAAAACATCAAAACTGTGCTGCTCATGACAAACGAACGACATATCAGCTGGCATCATACTGGCATCATTAGGTATGAGTCAAGTTCAAACTATTTTACACGATCACGTACGGGTAGGGGAGCTCTGTGCTAGATGGATTCCTCACACTTTGAGGAAGCTCAAAAACACTGCCGCGTCTCCAAATGCTTGAAAAATTCGACAATGGTCATATGCTGTTTTTTATATAGTAACAGGTGATGAAAACTAGTAGGAGCCATTCAGGGTCTAGTGTTCACTATGAGCTAACTATGAGTTCACCCACGTAGGTATACTTTAAAATTACACCACGCAGCATCCCTGTCGTGGACACGTGCACAATAACACAATGTGCACGGGGAGGCCCATGTCCAGCACTGGACGATAAAAGAGCCGGGTGTGTGAACTGTGTGTCCTTTATGTCCACAATGTCCACTTCCAAAAATTACCACTTTTAGCTTTTATAGTGAAAATTTCCTTTTCCCAAAATGACAATTTCACACTACGCCAATATCTCATAACGACTAATAGTTCTTAAAATGATTAGTTACCAGAATGGCCGCCTCTCATCTCATCTTTTTGAATATTTGACTCTTTTCTATATTGTAGTCATTTTCGGACGTTTTAGGAAATGGATACGGTCATTTTAAAATGTGGTGAATTACGAATGTGGTTGTTTTAGGAAATGGACATTTGCGAATGTGATCGTTTTAGGAAATGGACATTTCCGGATATGGACTTATTAATATCGTCATGCACGTAAAGTAGTGTGTGGTGCTCACGTGTCGGGCGTGATGCTGGTGAGGTCCTCGCCGATGGTACGGATGACGCGGCGACCCCACAGCCAGAGCCCGAGCGCGATTCCCACGCCGCCGAACACAAGGATCGCAAGCGGCGTCTCCGCGCGCGCGTGCGCACTGCCCTCGCTGTACAGCAGCCACAACGCCACCAGCGGACCTATCGCGTTGCTGCACACGACACGTGCCCATAAACCAATAAGCTCCTACAAAAATACTTGCGAAATATTTTAATATGTCAATCAGTACATTGAAATTAATAGGGGTTAAAGTATGAAATTGCCGTTTTATAGTACTGAAAAATTAAAACTCGTTTTTTTCTAAAATGTAACATATTTATTTAATCAAAATATTTACCCTCATTATCTATACATGGTTGCCATCTAATCGGAAGTTCATTTATGCCTTTGCGATAGAACTCTGGGGATGTAGATTCGACAAACTGTGTGAAAGCTGAAAGCCTCTTGGGAAGAAAATTTTTTACCACGTAGAAAATTGTCCAAATCACGAAAAAAATGGTAGTCCGTTGGAGCAAGGTCTGGCGAGTACGGAGGATGACGTATCGTTTCTAACTGCAGCTCCTGTAGAGTTACAACGGTTTCTCGTGCAGTGTGAGGTCTTGCGTTATCATGGATCAATAATGGTGAAGATCAATTCACGAGTCGGGGCTGTTTCACTGCTAGTTTCGCCATCATTGTTCGAAGTTCGGCACAGTAAACATCTGCTGTTATTGCTTGACCAGACCTGAGAAAGCTATAGTGAATAACACCGTGAATAGACCACCAAACAGTTACCATTACCTTTTTATTGGTAAGCTTTGCCTTAGCGCACTGTTGCGGCGTTTGACCTGGGGTCAGCCATTGCATTTTTCGCTTTCGGTTATCCTAAAGAATCCACTTTTCGTCACATGTCACAATTCGATCCAATATTCCTTCATTTCTGTACCGATTCAACAAGGCAACGCAAGTTTCAACACGCGTTTCTTTCTGCAGATCAGTCAAATCATGAGGCACCCATTTTTCATATTTTTTTATCTTATTCATTTGATGCAAATGAGTCAATATTGTAGGTAAGGTAACGTTAAACCATGCCGCTAATTCCTGGGTAGTTTGACTGGGATCGGCTTCCACCATCTCCTTCAATTCAGCGTTATTCACCTGTGTGGGCGGTCTTCCACGTGGTTCGTTCTTCAAGTCGAAGTTTCCATTATGAAAGCGTTTAAACCAAAAACGCACGGATCGTTCATTAGCAGTCTCCTCTCCAAACGCAGCATTGATATTGCGAGCCGTTTCTGCCGCGTTAGTTCCGCGTCGGAACTCGTATTAGAAGATTACTCGGATTTTCGAAGTATCCATCTTTCCCGTCTAAGCTGAATAAAAAAACAATTGAAAGTCGAATATCGAATGTTGCACATTTCTTAAAACAAGAACCTCATAGGTATCATGTGAAAAAGTTTCACTCGAAAATCTCACACCATGAAGGTTTTATGTCAATTCAAAGTATCTATTACTATAAAACGGCAATTTCATACTTTAACCCCTATAACATTAAAAAAATAATATGTAATTGGTGATTAATTTACTCGTATTTGCATACCACGTTACGTAGGTCGTACCTACTGACGTGTACGGTAATTGTGCACTGGTAGTTGAAATCCAAGACCATTGGTCGCAATGATCCAGACGTTACATACAACTGTCCGAATGACGTCGCATGTAGTGCGCGATGGAAATAATTAGTTGTGTGTTGTGTGTAAGGTCTGGACTATTCTAGTGGTCTTGGACTTGGATTACCAGTGCGCGAGCACATACGAGTAGATTAATCAGAAATTATTTAATTTTAATGTAATTAAAAATCATGAAATGCATGTTAATTTTTCAGTTAGATATAATAGTTTTAGTGTATTGATTGACATATTAAAATATTTCACACTATATTTGTAGGACCTTATAATAGGGCGGGGAGAAAGTCTTTTTGTATTTTGCATGTATAAAGTTGTGATCCAATATCTTTGAATGAACTGTTTGTACCTGGCTGGTTATGATACCATTAAAAAGGTAACATTTAAAAAAAAGAAATAAAAAAATAAAAAACTGTTTCCCGCCATTTTTCAATTCTTTTTCTGTCCAAGAAAATGATCTATCGAAGAAATTCGATACATTTTAAAGTTTTATTACAAAAAAGGGACAAATGTGACACAGGCCGCGAAAAGAATTTGTGCTGTTTATGAACCTAATGCGTCAGTAAGAGTAGCACAAAGTTGGTTTAAGCGTTTTCAGTCAGGAAATCTTAATGTTAAAGATGCAGTTCGCTCCGGTCGCCCTGTTACCGATAAAGTTGATGCCATTTGTGAAAAAGTGCAGCAAGATCGGCATATAAGTAGTTAAGACATTGCTGATGAACTGGACATTGATCACAAAACAGTTTTGACTCATTTGAAAAAGCCTGGATTCACAAAAAAGCTTGATATTTGGGTACCACACGAGCTCACTGAAAGAAACCTAATGAACCGTGTACTCGTTTGCGATTCTCTATTAAAACGCAATGAAACCGAACCATTTTTGAAAAGATTGATCACTGGTGATGAGAAGTGGATCACTTACGACAAGAACGTGTGGCCAAGCTCCACAGACTGTGGCGAATCCGGAATTAACGCGCAATAAGGTGATGTTGTGTGTATGGTGGGATTGGAAAAGCATCGTTCATTATGAACTTTTACCGCCGGGCAAAACCACCGATTCGGATCTCTACTGCCAACAGCTGATGAGACTAAAGCAAGAAATTGAGAAAAAACGCCAGAATTGATCAACAGAAAGGGTGTAGTCTTTCATCATGATAACGTCAGACCACACACATCTTTGGCCACTCAGCAAAAGAGAGAGCTTGGTTGGGAAGTGTCGATGCACCCACCATATAGCCCTGACCTTGCGCCCTCAGATTTTCACTTGTTTCGGTCTCTTCATAATTCTTTAGGTAGTATAAGGATAACATCAAGAGAGGACTGTCAAAACTACTTGTCGCAATTTTTGGACCAAAAATCCCAAAATTTCTACAACAACGGGATCATGTCACTACCTACAAGATGGCAACAAGTTATAGAACGAAACGGCACATATATATTATAATTAAATGTAATTAAACTTTAAAAAAAATGTCTTGATATTGTATATAAAATACGAAGAAACTTTTTCCCCGACCTTATATTATATCCTTTTCTTTTCTTAAATGACTAAAGCACAATTAGCACATTGTCTAAAGTTCTGAAGTTAAAACAATTCAAAATACATCTCGTTAATGTCCAGTCCAGTCGTTTGCGAGTCACGTTGCGAGTCAGAATAGTGAGACTCCTTGGAAACACACTAAAATGCAGTCTTATGCTTTTATTTGATTATCACAAACATTATGCAAAAGAAACACTTTCAGCTTTAGTAAACTGTCACTGTTAAACCACAATACACATTTTTTATAATAATCAAACAATAACTCAATCAATACTTTCACTTCTAGAGTTGCCGGCAAAATGTTCGCAAACACGTAGACAGGGGGAGGGTGCACGCCATAGATTAGAGGGATACAAGCCAAGCTATCGGTCGCGTCGTCACGTGCCCCAAGTTGATGGTGAGCTTCTCGCGCTGCTCGTTCAATCTGTTCCGCCTCGTGTCGCTAGCAAATCGCTGCTACAAAACACAAAAATGCCTAATTGCGCTACTATCAATTGTAAAAATTCGACAAAAGTGGTGAACAGAGTGAACGAATGTGTTTTGTTTCATCGGTGAGTGAATACACATTTTTAAAATTTACACGTGACGTGACATGCTTAGTTTCCATACAATTCCACAAATTTGCCTATGTTGTCTATGTATCCAGTGCACGCAATATCGATATATCTCACTCACAAGTCTCATAAAAGATTTCCTACTTTATCCTGTTCCCCCAAATCACGTACCTATTCTCCCAACAGTGAGTGAGATATACGAGTACCAGAACCCATTCTCATTCCGTCCTAACCTATCTCTCCCCATTTTCCTAACCCTTTCTCCAAACCCATAAGTGTCTAAAGTATATCTATATAAGCAGAGATGTAACTTATCTTAGATACAAGTATTTGAAATACAGATACAAGATACAAAATACGTATTTTCATCTTGTATCTGAAATACTTTTTTAAATATTCATTTTGTATCTTGTATTTAGATACATTCTTTTGGTATCTTAGTATTTTGTAAATACTCAGTTTGCTAAAATATTTTTATTAGTTACCTAAGCATTTTTTTACGGCATCATAAAGACAGAACTGAACGCACCCTTAAAATTTTAATTATCAAAACCTATTAACTATCAATTAACTTAATTAACCTATCAAAAGACTGTATGGTCTATAAGTAGACGTACCTACTATTAGGGGTTAAAGTATGAAATGGCGGATTTGTACTGAAAAATTAAAACTCGTTTTTTTTTTCGAAAATGTAACATATTTATTTAATCAAAATATTTACCCTCATTATCTATACATTGTTGCCATGTAATCAGAAGTTCATTTATGCCTTTGCGATAGAAATCTGGGGATGTAGATTCGACAAACTGTCTGAAAGTATTTTGTACTGCCTCTTGGCAGTTACCAATTTTTTACCATGTAGAAAATTGTCCAAATCACGAAAAAAATGGTAGTCCGTTGGAGCAAGGTCTGGCGAGTACGGAGGATGACGTATGGTTTTAACTGCAGCTCCTGTAGAGTTACAACGGTTTCTCGTGCAGTGTGAGGTCTTGCGTTATCATGGAGCAATAATGGTGAAGATCGATTTACGAGTCGGGGCTGTTTCACTGCTAGTTTCGCCATCATTGTTCAAAGTTCGGCACAGCAAATATCTGCTGTTATTGCTTGACCAGACCTGAGAAAGCTATAGTGAATAACACCATGAATAGACCACCAAACAGTTACCATTACCGTTTTATTGGTAAGCTTTGCCTTAGGGCACTGTTGCGGCGTTTGATCTGGGGTCAGCCATTGCATTTTTCGCTTTCGGTTATCGTAATGAATCCACTTTTCGTCACATGTCACAATTCGATCCAATATTCCTTAATTTCTGTACCGATTCAACAAGGCAACGCAAGTTTCAACACGCGTTTCTTTCTGCAGATCAGTCAAATCATGAGGCACCCATTTTTCATATTTTTTTATCTTATTGATTTGATGCAAATGAGTCAATATTGTAGGTAAGGTAACGTTAAACCATGCCGCTAACTCCTGGGTAGTTTGACTCGGATCGGCTTCCACCATCTCCTTCAATTCAGCGTTATTCATCTGTGTCGGTCTTCCACGTGGTTCGTTCTTCAAGTCGAAGTTTCCATTACGAAAGCGTTTAAACCAAAAACGCACGGTTCGTTCATTAGCAGTCTCCTCTCCAAACGCAGCATTGATATTGCGAGCCGTTTCTGCCGCGTTAGTTCCGCGTCGGAACTCGTATTCAAAGATTACTCGGATTTTCGAAATATCCATCTTTCCCGTCTAAGCTGAATAAAAAAACAATTGAAAGTCGAAAATCGAATGTTGCACATTTTTTAAAACAAGAACCTCATAGGTATCATGTGAAAAAACTTTCACTCGAAAATCTCACACCATGAAGGTTTTATGTCAATTCAAAGTATCTATTACTATAAAACGGCAATTTCATACTTTAACTCCCATTATTTAATCTCAAAATTACTTTGTCGCGGTTTATTTAAGAATTTTCATTCTTGAAAACGGTCGCCGAAATGAGGCCGAAACGTTGAATTAAAAATGTATGTAATTAGCTAAATAAACCGTAAGTTTTACCTAAGAATAATAAAAATATGTTTTCAAAAAGTATTTTATTTGAAAAAAGTATTTAGAAAATACGTATTTTGTATCTAGTATTTCAAATACCATTTCCAAAAGTATCTTCTATCTGATATCTCAAATACTTTACTTAAAAGTATCTTGTAACTTGTATTCAGATACTTTTTAGGAGGTATCTTTTACATCTCTGTATATAAGTATCTAAAGGTAGACAGCACTACCAGGAATTCAAATTCCGTTTTCGGAATTTTAATAACTTTTTACAGGGGGCAAAGTTCAACTCCGATGACGACGTGAAAAACGCCTTCAGAGAATCCATCGATTCCCATCCCCAGGCATAAATCAACTTCCATTATAATGTCAAAAGTGCATTGATAATAATGAACAATACTTAGATTAAGTAAATATGTATATAATTTCCTTCCTTTTTTTGTATTTTTCCATATAAAACGGCAATTTTTCTTTGAAATGTGTTATGTGTCGGTGAAATGTATCACCGAAATGACGCAATACCTGAAATACGCCAACTAATTTAAAATATATAAAACCGTTCCAGGGAAGAATAAAGTTATTTTAGGTAATAAATAAAATGTTACGAACATATAAAGTTTTGTTGTTCTATCTAAAACGTTCGTAGCGTTCATTACTCAGTACAGGGTAATGGGCGGGCGCCGCTGGTGAAGCGGCGCGCCCTGTTCGGTTGTTTAATGAGCGTATTGTTTGCGTAACTACGACTAAAATAAAAGATATACTAGAAATGAAATAACGGCGCAGTGCGCCCCGTAGTTACAGTGAGTGTATTTGATATGCGTGACTGCGCTTAGAATACAAGATATACTAGAAATTAACAATAAGTTACGAAAAAAACTTGTTGTAAAAATTGATAGAATCGTTTCTACTCTCGATACTGAACAAATTTATATTCGGCATTTTCGCTATTTGAATGACACGCTGTATGTATGTATCTATCTATGCGAGGTGTACCTGACGTCATTGCCGCCGTGTGCGAACGCGCCGAAGGCGGCGGTGAGCACTTGCAGGAAGGAGAAGAGGCGTAGCGTGTCGTCGGGCGCGCGAGGCGGCGGCGGGTGCGCGGGCAGCGGGGGGCTGCTGGCGCGCAGCAGCGGCGCCGCGCTCGAGTTGGGCGTAATGGCCGGCAGCCGCGCGCACGCCGCCTCTACGCTCCACGCGCTGCCCAGCTCTGGAGCCTGGCCACCGTACGAGACAGATGTTACCCACAGATCTAATAAAAAAGTGCGTACCGGAAAGAGCCCACGCAAGTACGGCGCGCATCTCCTACTATATGATCCTTATAACCGTAAGGTTGGCAGAGGGCCATAGGTGGTGTGAAGTCAAATATAGATGTAACAAAACTATGGAGAGGAGATTGTACAACAGAATTCCGACACACAGTTGTGCGAAGGCTGTTCGATCGACATAACGTTTAATCGACACTACAATAGAACGATATAATATGTTAGACCGAAGAATGTTAGACCGACAAAACGTTTGATTGACACGACAATAGAACGATACAACGTTGGTACGAAGAATGTTTATCCGACTGAATGTTTGACTAACACGACAGTAGAACGATATATCGCTAAACGGAAGTATGAGTGTTCGACGGTACGTTATACAGACAATCTTAAACACTAGTGTTATTTTATTATATTAATATGGTTGTTACATGGTTGTTATATGGTGTTATATTACTTCGTTTCAACGTTATGCCGTTCTATTGTCGTATCGATCAAACGTATAGATAGATAGATAGATAGAAATTTTTATTTCACACACACAAGTGATCACAATAACATGACAATGACTTATTCTAAAAAAAAAATTAAACATACTTATGCAAACAAACAAAAGGCGATAAAACTGCGCGGTCCCATGTATGTCGAAAGGGTATTCGTCTCAGCACAAGCTGTATTCGTACAAACAGCATATAGCGCTGATTTTCAGACGGAACCAAGACGCGGGAACGGGTGGTGTGCGTGGTGTGCACCGTTGAACATAATTCTTGGGCCTATAAGGTGTGTAGGTAAATGGAAATTATAATTATGAGAGTGAGTGGTCAAATATGTACATATTACATTACAATATTTAAAATAGAGAAGACAAACACCTATATATAGATATACATAATATATAAATATCATCATCATCGTCGTCATCATCTCAGCCCTTGGACGTCCACTGCTGGACATAGGCCTCCCCATTGTCCGCCATTTAGACCTATCGGCAGCGATCTGCATCCAGCGGGTGCCCGCAACCTTTATGAGGTCGTCTGTCCATCTAGCAGATGGACGTCCTCGGCTTCGTCCGCCGGTACGTGGTCTCCATTCGAGAACCCCTCTGCCCCATCGGCCATCGGTTCTTCGAGCTATGTGCCCTGCCCACTGCCACTTCAGCTTGCTAACCCGAGAGGCTATGTCTGTGACTTTAGTTCGTCTACGGATCTCCTCATTCCTGATTCGATCACGTAGGGAAACCCCGAGCATAGCCCTCTCCATAGCTCGCTGTGCGACAGTGAGCTTATTTATGAGGCCCATAGTCAGAGACCATTTATTGAGGGGGAGAGTGCACGCTGCAATCCAACAGCCACTGGGCGCACTCGACTGGCCACGTTACCCCTCTCTCACAGAAGACTACCTTGAAATGTACTGCATTTCCTACTTAACCTTATTTCCTTAATGTACGTACATGTTTCGGTAGTGAGTGAGATGTGTCAGAGCCCATTCCCATCCTATCCCTCCCCATTTCCCCAACCCTTTCTCCAAATCCAGTCATTTATCCAAAGGTAGGCGGCGCATCCGGGGGCGTGCCAACGTTTGTCATTTTGGACTAATGTTGGCATGTATCATGAATGTCTATGGGTTACAGTATCCACTTACCATCAGGTGGACTGTATGCTCGTCTGCCACCTTCGTCCATTAAAAAAAAAAAACCACGTCTCGGTGCCGTAGGTCATCACCGGCAACACAGACTGGTCGAAGACCTTCGTCTTCAAGCACTGAGGTATTTTGGACGAGAAGACGCTGCGTAGCTTCCCGAACGCTGCCCAGCCGAGTTGGATTCGTCGATTGACCTCTTTCTCGAAGTTGGACCTACCTAGTTGGACCGTTTGGCCTAGGTAGACGTACTCGTCAACAACTTCGAGAATCGAGCTCCCAACTGAAACTGGGGTGGGCACGACATGGACATTCGACATGATTTTCGTCTTGTCCATGTTCATTTTAAGGCCCACCTGTTGGTAAACTCGATTGAGGTCTCCGAGCATTGTGCTAAGATCCTCCAGCGATTCTGGCATGACCACGATATCGTCGGCAAATCAAAGGTGAGTGATGCATTCGCCATCAACGTTGATGCCGAGTCCTTTCCATTCCAGGAGCTTGAAAGCGTCTTCCATCGCATTGGTGAAGAGCTTCGGAGAGATGACATCACCTTGTCTTACACCCCTCTGCAATGGAATCGGCTCCGTGCTCCCTTCCTGTACTCGGACTGACATGGTGGCGTTGTTATACAAACACTTCAACACTTCGATATACCGATAGTCAATATGGCACCGCTGGAGGGACTGTAGCACTGCCCAAGTCTCGATCGAATCAAAGGCTTTCTCATAGTCCACAAACGCTAAGTGTACAGATTTCCCAAAAAGCCCCGAGGAGTCGCAAGGTATTTATGGAAGTTCCAAAGAAAACACCTTGCTCAGGACATAGACTTTTAATGATATACATTCACGACAGGTCATGTTTTGGCGGCGCATCTTAACACCGTGATCTAGTCTAGAGTGCACAGCGCCCTCTATTGAGGTGTAAGCAAATTAATTCTTGGTGACTTAACATTCCGCCCACCATGGACAGAGCGTCCATACAAAACAATCAAATTATACACTATACATGAATCAATCCGCCCACCATGACAACAGTGAAGCTGCTACCTAAGAAAAAATACAAAAATTGTAAATTAAAATAAACTTAACCATATTTAACATTAACCATCAAATTGAATACACATTAATATCTTAAATCTTAAGTTGTCACCGGTAAAGTAATAAGCCTTGATACAGGTCTTTTGATTATTGATCCCTTACAATTTAACGAAACAACGCGCGTGAGATTGTCCGTACCAATATGCTTGTCAGTTATATTCAGAAACCTTCTACAATATGAAATAACTCTTACGTTTTTTTTACGTTTGAAAAACCTTGAAATTGTATCTATACCCTCAGTAGCAATGTGACATAAAACTTTACTTTTCTTCTCTTCTAAATCTGTCTTCTTAAATTTTCCTTTGCTGTAATGGACTGTATTTTCTTGTAGCCACTTAGGGCCCTTTCTCCATATTTCAATTTCAGAAATGTCACCGGGGCTTGTACCCCGCGATGCACAATCTGCTGGATTATCTTCAGACTTGACATGCGACCATTGGCTGTTGTCTATTATAGTCAGTATCTCGGAGACCCTGATTGCCACGAAGGTCTTCCACTTGCTTGGATGACTACTCAACCAAGCAAGAACGACGCTAGAGTCAGTCCAAGCGTGAATGTCTCCCTTTGGAACAGCCAATACTTCGGATATTTCTTTAAGTAGTTTTGCTAATAAAACAGCTCCACATAGCTCCAAACGAGGTATTGACACCTGCTTTACAGGAGCAATCCTCGATCTAGAGGCGACCAAATTCACATGAACTTCACCGTTACCGCTTACTGTCCTAACGTAGACAACGGCTGCGTACGCTGCGTTAGACGCATCAGAAAACCCTTGTAGTTCCATGTGAATATCGTCTTTGCTTGTCCCCATCCACCTTGGTAGGCGATAACTAGTGAGATGAACAAGATCCTTGCGATATGAAATCCAATCCTTAAGTATGTCAGATGGTATCTCATCATCCCACCCTACACCAGCGAGCCATATTCTCTGAATAAAGGTTTTGGCAGTTGTTATAACCGGCCCAATCCAACCGAGTGGATCAAACAATCTTCCAATATCCGAAATCACCTTACGTTTAGTCACAGGCGGTTCAAACGGAGGAAGTTGGACAGTGTATTGAAATTCGTCAGTAGATCGGTTCCACGTTAATCCTAGAATTTTTATAACCGTATCTAATTTAATTTCTAAGCTTTCCCTTTTTTCTTGTTTGCCTTCCTCTATTTTTTGCCGTAAATCAGTGTTACTGCACGACCACTTCTGCAGCTCAAAACCACCGCGACTAAGAAGTTCGTTCATCTGCTGATACACCTGCATCCCTTCTTCAACACTTTCGCAGCCTGACATGAGGTCATCCATATAGAACTCCCTTAAAACTCTGTCAGCTGCTAAGAGATATTTATCACCTTCATCATACGCTAGCTGTTGCAGAGCTCGTACTGCCAAGTAAGGTGCTGAGGATGTACCAAATGTAACACGTAACAACCTTAGATGTTGAAGTTCTGAATTTGAGTCACTACGCCACAAAAGACGTTGAAAATCAACATCTGCCTCAGAAACCCTTACTTGCCTGTACATCTTCACGATGTCGGCAACAAGGCATATAGGATAACATCTCCAACGTATGATGATATGCCTCAAATCAGGTTGAAGAGTTGGGCCAACCATCATGTCCCTATTTAATGATGTTCCATTATTTAGGGAACATGAGGCGTCGAATACAACCCTAACCTTGGTTGTGGTTTTATCGTTTCTAACTACCGCATGGTGTGGTAGATAGACGGCAGTAGATTTGGCTATCTCTGTTTCTGGAACTACCTCCATGTGTCCCAGTGATAAATATTCTTCAATAACATCCGAATATTGAATCCTAAGTTTAGGATTGTTATGCAACCTTTTTTCTAATAAATAAAACCGTTTCCGAGCAATGTCGAAGGAATTTCCATACTGACACTCTGGATTACTTGTCTTAAAAGGTAACCTTACTTCATAGCGCCCTGACGAATCTCTTTTGAAAGTTTTTGTAAATAAATCTTCGCAGGACTGCTCTTCCTCTGATAAAAGCTTCTTGCCCTTAGAAGGAGGCTCCTCTATCTCCCAGAACTTCTTCAAGAGATCGTCAGTAGATATTAGCGTGTGCATGCTAACCATGTTTTCTTGTTGCAGTGTACTATGGTTCCGTGGTGAATGTATACTGCCAGAGAGGATCCAACCTAGTTTGGTATTTTGTGCTATAGGACATCCAGGTGGACCGTTGATAACTCCTTCCGCTAAAATCTGACAATATACTTCTGCACCTAGAAGAATATCAATTTTGTTTGGTACCCCAAACAAAGGATCGGCCAATTTCAAATCCGCAATTTGTGCTGACCAAGCCTTGATAACTGTCTTCCTTTCAGGAAGAAGTGACGTTATCTTGTTAAGAACATGAGCCTTGACATCAACTATAAAGTTGGGATCGTGGCGTGACTGAATCTTGATGGTTACAAACCATTTTGACTGCAATGTTGCACTCTGGTCACTGCCAAGTCCTGAAATAGAGCTCTTGTTCGGTATCTTTTTCAGACCAAGCATCTGAACCGCTGATTCGGTTATAAAAGATGCTTGAGATCCCTGGTCTAATAGAGATCTCAATAGGAAAGTACCTGTTCTCGCTTCTACCTTTATTAAAGCAGTGGCCAATAATACTTGGCTGTTCACATTGGAGAAACAGGATACAATATTTGACGTTTTGTCCTGTGATGTTGATGGTGGAGTTGAAGAATGATCCGCACCATCTACCTTCTGAACACTATAAGTGTTGCCACTTCTAGGGACTGATTTTGGGTGGATAAGAGAGTGGTGTCTCTTTCTACAAATACGACAAGTGGCTGACTGACGACATGATAATACCAAGTGATTTGGACCAAGACAATTGAAGCATAACCTATTAGTTCGGACAAAGTCACGACGTGCGTCAACGTCTTCTTTAGCAAATCTCTTGCAATTGATTAATTTATGATTTTCAGAACAATAATTGCAAGTGGCAACTGAGGTAACATGCATTACCCTTGAAATGCGAGTACTATTAATTGGCTTATTAATTTTATTATCTAAAAATTCAAGTGACCTGAAGCGCTGATCTAAGAACTCTAAAAATTCGCTTAACTTAGGTAATTCTTCCTTAACTTTACAAACTTGAATTTCCCATAGTTTTCTAGACTCTGTATCAAGCTTTAAACTTAGAATATAAATTATAATTATATCCCAAGAAGAGATATCTATATTTAAATTTTTAATGGCGTTTAAACATTCATTACTTGTATCTAATAATTCTTTTATTGCACTAGAAGATTCGGACTGTATGTTCCTTTGATTCATGAATCGTTTAAAAGTACAATTAGCTAAATGCCTTTTGTTATTATAACGTTGTTCTAATTGTTCCCAACTTAACATATAATTAGCGGCCGTAAGAGGAATATGTCGCAAAAGTTGCTCGGCTTCACCTGACAAATAACCCTTAAGGTAGTGTAGCCGTTGAACGTCGTCCAATCCTTTGTTGTTGTGAATCAACGATATAAATAAATCCCGAAAACTAGTCCATTCGGTATAATTTCCACTAAAACCAGGGATCGAAATTTGAGGTAACTTAACACCATAGGATTGGCCAACGTTTGATACATTAACTTTAGAATCAGACAATGCTACAGCAATAGAATCGGTCTTAAACTTAAGCATGCATCCTTTCAATTCCGTCTTATAATCTGTATATAGTTCTTCCGCTTCTTCATATGCATCAGACGAGTAATAACTAGACTTCATCAATTCCCTGCTATCAAATTCGGAAACAATCATTTTATGTGTGTCACGGTAAGAAGTCCAATAGTTTTCTAGTGTTTCCAGCCGAGTCTCCACGTACAATTGCGTTATTCTTTCCTTGGGAGATTTTTTAAAATTAACTCTGGCTTTTTCAATTTTTAATTTTGTATCTTCTTGAACCTTAATGTATGTTTCCATCTTGGAGTCTAATAACTTTATGTGTAATTTAAATCTCCTTAGTTGCAGTAATAGTTGTAATTTTCATAAGTAATGATTGTGCCCAATAACAGAAAAAATATAAGTTTCTTAATATTGCAAAATATTCTAAGTTGATGGACTTTTTTCTCAAATTTTTCTAAGTGTTTGCGCATTAATTCTGTAGGAAAACCGGCATGGATTCCCCATCTGTTCACTTTTAAAGAAATTATTCTAAGTCCTAAATTTCTTGAATTTTAACTAAGTCAATAAATAAAGAGTACTCACAGTTTTATCACTTGGTATACTTCCTGGTCCAACACTAACACATCACAACACTAACACATGTCACAACACTACTCTTGGTAAACACGCCAATCCTACCACGTACTCACGCCGCTGCAGCGATCTTCTCACGAGTACGGGTTCAATGGTCTCAGTGACCACTGTGCAATCCAAGCGCGCCAGTCATCCGACTCGAATGACCATGGACAGATTTCCCAAAAAGCCCCGAGGAGTCGCAAGGTATTTATGGAAGTTCCAAAGAAAACACCTTGCTCAGGACATAGACTTTTAATGATATACATTCACGACAGGTCATGTTTTGGCGGCGCATCTTAACACCGTGATCTAGTCTAGTGTGCACAGCGCCCTCTATTGAGGTGTAAGCAAATTAATTCTTGGTGACTTAACACTAAGCATAATGGCAAGTTATACTCCTCGGTCTTCTGTATAACTTGCCGCAGCGTATGGATGTGGTCTATGGTACTATAGCCTTTTCGGAAACCGGCTTGTTCGGGAGGCTGGAAGTCATCAAACCTGCGCTCGAGACGATTCATGATAACCCTCGAAAACAGCTTATAAACATGGCTCAGAAGCGAGATGGGCCTATAATTCTTCAACGAGGTCTTGTCGCCTTTATTGAAGAAGAGCACCACCACGCTTCTGTTCCATGCCTCCGTACCTTCGAGCAAGACGGTATTAGAGAGCTTCTGAAGGACTTTCAGTACCGGTGTTCCACCCGCTTTCAGAAGCTCTGAAGTGATTCCGTCCTCACCCGGCGCCTTGTTGTTTCTAAGCTGTTTGAGGGCCATCCTAATCTCGTACAGGCTGATGTCCGGGATGTCTTCGGTATAGTGTCGGGTCAACTTGGCTCTTGGGTCTTTGGCCAAGTTGCCAACAGGTTTAGCGACCGAGGTATACAACTGTCCATAGAACTTATCGATCTCCCTCAGTACCTCTTGTTTGTCGGAAGTGACACTGCCGTCCTCCCTCTTCAGCTTCGTCAACTGGCTCTGCCCAATAGATAAGTCTCTTGCGAACACTTTGGAACCTTTATTCCGCTCTATCGTCTCCTTAATACGATTAGTATTAAAGAGACGGATGTCGTGTCGCAAGGACTGGTGAATCCGTCTATTGAGCTGCCGATATGCTTCCGCATCATCAGGAGTCTGCAGTGTCATCGAACGTCGTTCCGCCAAGAGGTCGAGGGTGTGGTCGGTGAGCTTTTGGGGTCCATCTCTTCGACGATGTCTGAAGAATTTAGACCCCACCGTATGGACAGTTTCTACCAACCTGTTGTTGATATCGTCCACTGCAACGCAATCCTCTAGGCAATCGAAGCGATTTGACAATTCAAGCTGAAAGCTTTCGGGATTTTGTATGTGGGCAGCAGTAGGTCGGAGCGTAAACTTCATCAGGCGGGACCTTTCCAACTTGACGTTTATATTCAATGTGCCTCTAACCATTCGGTGATCACTACCGGTTTTCACCCTGTGGATCACGGAGACATCATTGAATATTTGTCTCTTTGTGGCCATAATGAAGTCTATCTCATTTTTAACGGAACCGTCGGGGCTCATCCAGGTCCACTTCCTATGAGGCGGCTTCTTGAAGAAAGAGTTCATCATAAAGAGTCCCTCTTTCTCAAGAAAGTCGGCCAGCCTCTGGCCCCTCTGGTTCCGGTGCCCACATCCAAATTGCCCCACTCTCAACGCATCGTCGCCTCTTTTGCCCAGTTTCGCGTTGAAATCCCCCATAACAATATTGTAGTGTGTTTTCGAAGCATGTATGGCTCTACTAATGTCCTCATACATTGCTTCCACTTCGTTATCCGGGTGTGCCGAGGTCGGTGCGTAGACCTGTATGACCTTCAACGAATATCTCTTGGATATTCTGAGTATAAGGTACGCGACCCTGCTCGACACACTCGTGATGGCTACAACATTATTTACGAGGGACTTGTGGACGATACACCCGACACCACCTTGGGACTGCTGGTCGCCCTCCCGGTAATAGAACAAGTTGCCGGATTTCAGGATTATCGTGTCCTCCCCCTCTGTTCAGATTTCTGATAACCCCAATATATCCCAGTGCAACTTGCCTATCTCCTCTTCCAGCTCAGCGATCTTCTCGTCTGTCCTCAAAGTGCGCGTGTTGTAAGTCACCAGTGACAACCTACGTCGGTAATCCGTTTTAAAAGCCCTGGTCGTTCGACGGTGGAATCCCGCCCGGAGATTCTTAGCACCCCTGGCTCCAGCGCTCGACCAGCGCCCGTCGTCCACGCCGGTGTTGCGACTGGAGCCGCCGGGAACTTGGGGCCGTTTTACTTTTTCTGCCATAGGGGGGGGGGGGGGGGGGGGGGACCGTAACCCGCCGCGCTGGTACAGTGCGTGGTGGCGGGTCGCCAGAGCCTCGTTCGTTGGTCGGCAGGGTGCACCACGAGCCGGTGAGGTTGGCTTGGGTCCCAGAGATGTAGGTTGGGACCTCTTACACCCCATAATATATAATATATATAAAATATATATAAATGTAGACAAATATATTTACTTTCATGCTGCAATATAATAGTACCTCAAATAGTCAAATATTAGTTGTAGTACAAATAACCGTTATAGCAGTGGTTCAGCAACATCAAGCTTTAATGGAATAGTTACCAGTTTTATAGTTATCAAGTTTTTTTTAAACGTCAGTGAGAAAAGCTTTGAATTTAACTCTGAAACAATTTAAACTAATGGACTGTCTAATAGGTGGGGGAGTATTGTTCCAACACTTGGCCGCGGTGTATTTGAGGCTGTAGGAATCTTGCCTACACTGCAATTAATTTAATTAGGCAAGCAAACCCGCCGGCCAATGCTAAATTTGCTTTAGACCGTTATGCGCAGCCGCTTGTAGAAGGCGCTTGCGCAGAGCGGAGCGAGCGGGCGCGCACAGTCACTACCGATATCCGACGGCGAATGCATGCGCAATTCTTAGTTTCTGTTTAGTATAAATTTCCATTCAATCTTGTTCTAGTCAATTCCTAATAATTCGTTATCATATCAGTGACATCCTAAGTGTAAAATTCATGCTCTTTCTTCTAAAATATAAATTGCTAATGTAAATATGGACATACCTACGAGAATAAAGTGTGTCAAATAAAGTGTGTACTTTTTACTGATCAAAAACCTAGATACCCACTTTAAGGCTTCCTCTGAATGCAACTGAACTGTATCGTTTTCGGCCCAACGATATGTCGTTCTATTGACACACAGTCGTGTCTTCGCACAACTGTGTCTCAGATTTCCATTGTATAATCGGAAGAGGAGGACTTGCACCACGTGTTGTGGGCTTGTCTACTCTATTTGGAGAAGCGCAAGAAGGCGTTAGAGTGACTTGGTCGCAGGGAAGAGAGACCAGTCTACTTATTATCTCGACCTCGTGAGCTTAGAGGCGAACTTCAGGAAGCTGCGACAGTTCGCACACAACTGGCACGGTAGAAGAAGTCTGCGAAAATATCCAAGCTGCTCGGCACCGGTGGGACGTAATGTGGAGTCCATGCTCTAGAAAGGGGAGAGTAAATAAAGAACGACACGAGTGCAGATGAAATTCTATAGGAAGGCAGATACGCGCCGGAAAGAACCTACGCAGTACCGTGTGTACGCAGGGCCATAGGAAGTGAAGATCTAAAAAAACTGTAAAGCCCAAAGGAGCTGCTCGGCATCGGAGGAACGTAGATGTAGAGTCCATGCCCCAAAAGGTTAAGGGACATGGGCAAAGATGAAAATTTATAGTGAGGCAGAGCAGATACGCGTCGCAAAGATCCTACACGTACGACGCGTACCTCCAGCGATTCGGTCCGTATAACCCCAAGGTTGTTAGGACCATGGGAGGAGGAGATTAAATAAAACTAGCGAGAGAGTTCGCACATCGTTGCCGCGTTAGCATAAAAATAGAAGGAGGTGGCAGTAAAGCTTTACTCGACACCAGCAATGTGTCTACACCCAGAAAGGAGAGAGTTGTATAAAAGATAAGGGACAATCTAGGAATTTATAGAATTTCCTACAAATTCCTACACTGGACCATCACTTTTATACAACGAAAAATAAATGGAGCTTAGGTAAGGACCCATACAAGTATGGTGTGCTCCTCCCACGATTTGGTTGGAATAGCCACAAAGTTGATAGGACCATATAAAGTAATAATACCTATCTATAATAAAAATTAAAATGGAAATCTTACTTTATCGAGTCTGGGGGGTGGTGTGTCGAAGTCCCCGGCTCCATGAACTGCTCTCGCAGCAGCCAATCTGTCGAACTCGCCGCGTGCGATCGTATCACAGGAATCACCAAGAAAATCATTCTTGGAGTCATAGCTTTCGCCCATCCCTGCGAGATGCGCGGAATCGAGACTTTTGCAGCAACTTAGAGTCTCATCTATGTACTTGAGGGTATTTATTTGCGGATCGGCGTCTATCAACTGCAATCGTGACTTGTTCGGTGGGCTGAGACTGCGCGACAATATACTACAATCGTCCATGGTGGCTAGTAGGGCTCGATTCCGCAAATTCATTTCCCTGACACCCACTGAAGCTTGATCGGCATCGCTTAGGGTTACCATTTCAGCGCTTTCAGCAATTGCTTCCAGGACTTTGCCATCTTCGGATAAAAGGGAAGTCGGGCGTTGCGGCACACTATTCTTGTTGGAATGTGTTGGTGTGTTGACTGGTGTTGTTTCTGGAAATCAAAGAAGAATAAACAAATGTAGAATCATGAAGTAAATGATTATTCCTTTAGCAATCGAATAAAAGTAAATTAGTGACTATCTTACAGCTGGCAATTGGCATATACATATTTTGGTATAGTACCTATATGCATACTTTAAAGTCGACAGCAACTACAGCCAAATACACACACGTTTTTTACATTAACTACTGTGACATTAACATTAACTGTGTGTAAAAATCAACTACTTAACACATAAGATGCACCGAGAAAATCTTGCCAAAAATACCGTATATTTAAGAACTACTTTAACTAACTTAGACGATCTTTCTTCAATTAGGTACCACTCCTACCACAACTCACACCCACTCTTACCACATTCATCAACTGTCAAATATACGGCAGCCAAACCGACAGCGTTACTATAATAATTATAAAGGTAAAAATGTTGAATTTTACGTTGCTGCATTTACCATTAGAGACTCCAAGAATGAAGTTAACCGGCGGAGCAGCGAAGCGGCGCCTGTAGTGAGGCACGAGAAAAGCGCGCACGCACGCCGCTACTATCACGCCCAACGCCACCGAGCCCGACAATGCCGCCCACAATGGGATCTTATCCATCGCCAGCACTATACCAAAGAATTAGTATTTAAATAAAAATAGTAAAAGCTCCGTCAAGATCAAAACTCTAACAAAGACGGAGCGAGCGGTAGCTAGTGCAAATCAACGGGGAATGCTCTGAAGAATTGTTGAATATAATTCCCACCTCGGGTTTCTACAACCGCATCTCCTGTCACAGAAGTGCGGTCTATCCGCATTTCCTCGATACGGAGGTGTCGCGTACTGTTCGGTCCAAAAATAATTTTATATTGCGAACCCGTAGGCTGTGGAACGAACTGCCTCATGAGGTATTTCCATTAAGCTACGATATGGGGTTCTTCAAGGAAGCTGTGAATAGCATTTTGCAAAGTCGGCGGCGCACCCGCATGCCCCCTGGTGTAGCAGGTATCCATGGGCGGCAGTAACACTTACCATCACGTGGGACCGCTTGCTCGTCCGCCCATTTCTCTATTAAAAAAAATCATTCATAGACCAGCCGCATCTATAACGAAAAGTTAAAAAACGAAATTAACGAAAAGTTAAAAATGTGTTTATTTGTATTTGATTTCCACAAGTGGAATATAACCAATCCCTCCAGGACGTTAACCCTGAACTATTACAGTACAACAGTTAATAAATTATTCACACGTGGTTATAATGTCTCTATAAAATAATGACATCACCGTTCTATATTGTGGCACTTTTCTGATTTGTAAACTTCTATGTTCTTTATCTCAGTCATTTTTATTTAAATATTTTGATTTTGAATTCAAAGGCCGACATCTAATAGGCCGAATTTTGTGACTACCTGCGTTAAATGTTACGAAGTCAATAGTACCTACCTACTACACTACAGAATATAGAGCAGTAAAGTATCGACCGATTGTAGCTCATCATCAGGTTGTTCAATAAGCGGTTAGGTAGCCGTATCCGGCAACCGCAAATATAATGTTGTAGAAAAAACCAAATTAGTTAGTTAGACGCAGGGGTCTTCAAACTTTTTAGCCTGTGGGCCACACTGACTGTTCCACAAAGTGCTAGGGGCCAAGACCTAGAAACCCTCTCTCCAGAACTTCAAATGGAAATGATTTATTTGCATGGCAGCGATATTTTTAGGCTCGGGCCACATCTGACCGAAGATACGTCGCGCATCACCCGTCGTGTAACGCCGATAGAGTAAATTACGTAGAAATTCAATAAACCTAGCACACTTGACCGATGATCCGTTAGTGCGTCGAGAGAAATACGCGAGGTATCGGTATATTCCTCGGGGTACCACTGCCCGGTCCCACTGGTGGTACCCCGAGGAATGCAAATATTTATATTTTACTTGTTCCATATAACATAGTCCCACTTTATTAAAATAATAACCAATTGAGTAACCCTTAAAATTAAAACAATAAACCAAAATTTTATTCGGTATTTTTCTGGCACTAAACATGTGGCCCGAGCCTTAAAGAAAAATACTTATCCAAACTTATCGATGCTATAATTTTATAAGAGTCAGTTTTATAAGACACAGTTTGATCAGTTGCATAAAGCTTAGTGGCTTTTCCACTTTAGGAACTACTTATCTGTGTGAAAAACATTCTCCAAAATGAAATACACATCAAAATGATCTACAGATCCAAGTTAACTGATGACCATCTTAAGTCGCTTTTGATAATTGGCACTAGTAAACTTGATCCACAACTGCAAACAAATGTATGTGAAAAATCACAGCTACGAGTACATAAATCTCATTAATTATTATTAAAATATTTAATGTTACACTTTAGGTGCTAGATTATGTATGACAGTGATTGTGTTCTTTAGTGAATAAAAACATCTAATTATTATTTTGTTTTATTATAAAACAAAGGTAAGAATGGCGGGTCTAATGCCAGGCATGTCCAGCTGGCTGCCGCGGGCCAGATTGCAGGTGCTCGTGGGCCGGTCTTAGCCCGCGGGCCAAATTGCAGGTGCTCGCGGGCCGGTCTTAGCCCGCGGGCCATAGTTTGGAGACCTCTAAGTTGAGTAACCAATATGTACTTTAAAATCACCGTAATAACTCGTTTGCGAACGCAAAAAAATTGTAATCGTGAGAATACTCGGTTGGCCAATGCTTTAGGGCTGCACTTTAATGTTTGTGTTTGTTCTTTGATAGTGGTGTTGAAAATTACATAATTCATGTTCATAAAATATAAACAATCTCTCAATTATTTACAACACAAAATAAATAGCAGAGTAGGTGCCAGTAAATCGATAATGGATGTAGCAAAGGTCAAACTGTTTATGGGCAATGACCCAAGTAAATCTAAACAAGAGCACCTTTTCTCATTTTAGACGACAGGTGTTTTAATATGTAGTCAAAGAATATTTGTCCTAATCATCAATTGAATAATCAATGGTCAGCTCATTACTAAAACGAAAATATGTGACGTTATCTGAGCAAAGGGAACTGAAGCAAAAGTCGATATAGACGTATTGACTTTGGTTATGTAAGATTTTCTAACTTAAAATTTCGTTGTTTCAAGATACTATTTAAATAGAAACATGCTCCACCATCTGAATTTAAGGTAAGCGGATCTCACACGGACTCATACGTTGCTCCGGTGTTCGGTTGCGGTGAACTGGACTTCGATGCGGTTTCCGCACAACCATCCGGTTGTGCCGCACTACCATACGATGCAAATGGTGCGCGACGGCCAAAGCGAAGGGCAGGCGGAGGCCGGGCGGAGCGTAGTTCAACGGAGCCTCTTGTGTTATATACTCTGCGCTATCGCCGCATCGCTGTACGGTAACAACGCGCTTGCAGCATAGAGATTAGGCATAGCACACGTGCCGTGAGATCCACCATAAGCAATAGAAAAAAAATAGTTTTCCTCGTAATTCACTCGAGTCTGTCAAGTCTCTATATAATAAACTAACAAAAATGTAAATGGACAATAAGGTCCCTTTTCTCCGATAATATCACATTCTGTTTGACGAGAGAATAGGGTACTTGATGTTTTAAAAAAATTACAATTGTATAGTCAAAAATTCTAAATATCTTAAAAATTATCGAGGTAAAAGATTTGGAAAACACAAGTTAAGAAAATGGCCGCTATATTGAGCAATATACCATATACCTATAATATATAAATATATTATATTGCTCAATATATAGAATAGTCATTCTTCTATATTACCGCTCCTCATTAGATCTGCATCTCAAATATTCTCAAGCTCATATAAGAATATTTGAGGTACAGATAACATCATAGTACAGTTATAAGAATATTTAGGGGACGGGAATCGATGAATTCTCTGAAGGCGTTTTTGCTGCCTCATCGGTGTTGAATTTTTTTCCCTGCAAAAAGTTATGCAATTTCCGAAAAAAATAGAAATCAGTAGTAGTAGCAAGGTCTGGCGAGTACGGTGGGTGACATGGAGTTTCCAGTCAAAGCTACTGTAACTTCACGGAGAAACGGTGGAGTAGAGCGATTGATCAGACTCGGTTGTTTGATAGCGAGCTTGTCATCGTCGTTTGCAGTTCTTCACAGTACACATCTGCATTATTTGTTGTGCGAGATCTCAAGAACCTGTGGTGGATAATACCGGCACAGGACCACCATACAGTCACCATGAGCTTCTTTTGGCGCAACTTACGTTTGGGACATTGTTTGACTGTGTCTCCTGAGTTCAACGACTGTGACGAACATTTACGATTATCATACAGGATTCACTTCGTCGCAAACACAACGATATCTAAGCAAAAAGTTGTTTGACGTAAAAACAAATGAATAACTGATTTTGAAAAAGAATGTCACAGCTTTAAATATAAATTAATTTGAATTTTAAATTCCAAGCCAAACGCAAAATAACTAAGTTCAAAGTGGCCATTGTGAACAAACAGCAATTTCATGGGTAAGGCCCATGATAATATATCGTCTAATATATTCAAATATATTAGGGACGATAATATATTTGAATAAGTTAGAATAAGTTGGTCAATAAGTTAGAACTCACACTTGGGCCCGTCGTGTACAACACTAAGCACGTTGATGGCGACTGTGGTACCATAGAAGAAGGGTAGCGCGCGAAGACCCGCGACAAGCGGCTGGGTCGCGCGCAGTATGAACTGACGCACCATCCAGTAGAGCAATGCTGACACACTGCCGCTTAACACCGGAGAAATGAACCAGGATAGTACTGTAAATTAAAGTTTTACATAGATTATTGTCACAGTCACCAGCCGTATTATCGTCCACTGCTAGACGAGGGCCTCCTCATGCACGCTGTCTTGTGCACAAGGGATATATGGCCTTATAACGCCACGCTGCACAAGCGGATTGACGAATCCACTCTTTTAAAGATGGTGTAGATCCTCAGGGCGTGTGGTAGCGACTTTATTATCCCTTGGACGCCTTTTACTACACCCACGAATAAAAATGGGGTGGTGCTATTATTCCATAGCCGATCGACGCAACACGGCCAACAAAGGTATTAAGTAGTATGTATAAAGTAGTTCAAAAATACGTTATTACTGTTTTTGACCTTTTCAATTAGGTAGCAATGAAGCGGCGATATGGGGAATTAAACACATAACTACTCTCCAGAAACTCATCGTTCGGCACTCTTGGTTTACAGTAGGTATGCACCTAGATGTGCTGTATCCATGGACCACACTCATATCAAATAGGACACAGTGGAAAATATTTGGCTACCTATGTCCAGTAGCAGTAGTAGACAAGAAAACGATTGATGTGGATATTTTATATAAATAAATGCCTACCTACTTATTGTGATACATGTTGATTGTTTACCGTTCACCATTTTGATGGTATTGACTATTGACATTAATTTTGTGGAATTGATCCCTTTTATCTACTTCAGTATTATTTGCTTCGTCTTAACAATCCATTTGAAATGTATTGACGCCAAATGCTCTATTTTATTGTTTGTGTGTGCAAAAAACGAGAATATTTAAAATACTTGAATAAAATTCATTGTAATTAGAATCACTAACCTATAGTGCCAAGGGTTGACCAACGCACTCCGACTGGACCTTTAGCAGTTAGTGTGAAGCCGACGGTCGCGCCAACGACGGAATGCGTGCCCGAGACCGGCAGACGCAGTGCCGTGGCCAGGATTAGCCAGGCTGCTCCCGCAATTAAAGCCGACAAGCACCCCGCAGCCAAGAGCCGCTCACCCCCGTCAGCATACAGAGAGACGTCAAGGATACCCTTTCGCATTGTGTCCGACACTTTGTAACCTGTATTTAGACATATATTATCTTAGGTATCTAACTTTTAGATGCATACCTATGTGGGCGTCCAAGCCAAAAGGGTCTGGATCCTTTCATATTGAACATAATGGCATCAGTACTACTAAGTCTACTACTAAGTCTACTACTAAGTCATTTGTCTAACGTATATTTGTTAAAAATTGTGATAAATTTTCATAATAAATCACCCGTATGTAACTGGCAATTGTCTTTTTAGATATAATTTTAATATTCAATTTTCTCCGAATACCTATGTTTTTGAAACTTTGGAATTTTTACCTCTGAATAATCGTTATCTAACCTATAGCATGAAACTACAGTTCTCTTTACGTTATATACCTAGTCAGATAACTATCTATTCTAGTTTCCAAATATGCCCATAACTTCAGTACCGCCTATCTGGAATATTTTTGCTTGGACGGCCACATATTTTATAAAGGTGCAAAAGTTTAAAAAAACACTTTTATGAATTGTTTCAAAAGTTGGAATTGTGAGAAAGTTGGGACTCGTGCTAACAAAACTTTTTTTCACAATTTACAAACTTTGCTTCTAAGCTTTATTTATTTAGCTTTAGAATTACGGTTTATACCTATCTATAACTTACAAGTTACTTACCAATAAGAACAGCACCCGCAATCTCGAAGATAGTTGCGAGTATACAAGCTTGCGTCAGCGTTAAGACTTTGGAACCGACACTTGTTCCGAAAGAGTTGGCGACATCGTTGGCACCTATGCCGAATGCTAGGATGAAAGCCACCACGAATCCGCACACAACAAGCCAGAGCAAGTCATCAGCGTACGGTTCCATTATGTTAACAGATATTTAACAACGTTTATTACTTATACTCATAATAACATCATCGTTGTTAATTAAGTGCGGATAAGAAAAATAAATGTTTTGCTTTTTTCTACTCTTAATTTAAATAATTATATTTATTTCCACAACTCAGCACTTTACTACATGATAATTGTTTAACAATCCATTTTTGAAAAAGTCAAATTTTTCCTCGCTCCGTAGAAAAATAAGTATCAAATACGATAATTAGTGAATATCTAGTACCTACGTATAATAATTGGGTTTCAAAACGTAACTCTTAAAATATTTTTTATAAGAATACCTAACAGTAATATTTAAAGAAAATAGGTAAGTATAAGAAATAATGTAAATCGGGATTTAATTCTTGTGCGTCACAACGTTTGATGTTTAATTGTTTTATTGAGGGAGTGTTGTTTTGTTGTTTTGTTTGGCTTCATCATTTCTGGAAAAAAGAACAAATAACTTATAAAAATCATACCTACTCAGCCGAATTACCTATTAGCCTATTAGCCGAAGATGATTTTACAATCCGTAAAAAGATTCGTATGATCTCGGCGGCACCGAAAAGCTCCATTGACCGTCCTTACAGCGTTACTGTAAGTTTCTATACTTTAGGGGACATTAAAACTAGACATGTTAGGAAAAAGTATATCAGGTATTCATATAAAGATATCTAATTTGTACTTCACTTTGTACGATGACTGGAATTTTTAGCAAATTTTCAAAAATTTTTCCTCACTTCGTTTCTAATCAAGTAATCACACACAAAGTACTATGCGCAATAAAATAATTTATGAAGACCTGATTATACGTACCTATGTAAATTTCCATATTCGTAAGCGGATCAGTGATCAATAGAATTTTTAAAAATAAATAAATAAAAGGAATGGTATCGTTTTATACGTGACACCACATGGTTTTCGCGATATTGATTGGCTGAGCGCCATTATACTAGATCTTAGTTTCGCGCTAAAATTACGGATAAATTTTAAAAAAATGTGTTTTCTAGCAGTTAATAGGCGCGTTGCTGAATATTTAACGTCTACCTGTAACCGGGACACGTGCGTCACATTAACCCAAAATATCGTCATCGGCATATATTTGTAGTTGTAAAATTTTCTATTAGAACTTTAATTATACCATCATTAAAATACACCGTAAAGGTCATGCATAAAAACTTACCTTATATAGTATTCCTTACACAAAAAGGTAACTTACTTTCGAATATTGTTGGATTTTATGGTCCCGAGTAGCTAGCGCGGTTAAGAAGCACGAGCTATCGTCTCGGGTCTCTCAGCTGTAGACTGAAGTAAATGAGGGTCATATACGCCGAGCGACCGATTGAATGGAGCATGCGCGTGGGGCACTGGCACCCCACTCCTGCAAACCCTCTATAATACCCCGAAGCATAATAAAACTCTTGTTCCTAAGCAAAAGAACCCTTCTCGCAATGACTAACGACTATGTAGTTCTTGACCTTGATACAATGAATAGCCAAGATATTTATGTAACTTTAGTACATCTAAATAAACTTTATCTAACCTGTGTATGTATGCATGTTAGTCTAAACATTAGTGTTTTCTATTTAGAACCATATAATATCTATCTATCTATACTATATTACTATCTAATACCCTAAACCTACCAACTTGGATATTTTTATGTCCAGCTATATTTTTTCTTCGATACGTCAAACATTTCTATTCAATACCTATTGTTATTATTTGTATAATATGTTTTATTTCTAGGCCAAGCTTATTGCTATCTATATTTCTCTACTATTAATTAACGCCTTTAAACGAAGACAATGAGTTGTACCTATGTTATAGTATTGACGGTACCTACTTTTTATTATCTATTATACTACCGTAGATAATTGAAAGAACATGCATTATTTTTAGATAATAATCTTAAATTTTATGTCATCCTTTTTAACGTCCCACTGCAGGAGACAGGCCTCCCCTAATAAATCACTAGCGGATTTCAACCACACGGGGGTTCTTGCGAATTAATCATAAATCTATACCAGTTTATTTACGAATAAATATACTTTTTATATACCTACTACTATCAGTGTGGATTTTTTTCAAGAAAGTGGACAATAATAGTAAATTTGTGAAGTGTAACTTTTACAGTCAATGGATCCACCGGTGGAGTCTGATTGTGGATCCATGTGAATGAAAGCAAGAATACAAAGAAACATTCAGAAAAAACGAGCAATTTAAAAGTTCATTTAAAAAGAAAGTATGTTGTGAAAATGGGTAACCATGGATTAACAACAGAAACGAAAGGTGGGGGTTCATCAGAGGATGATTCCTTTGATGCAAATCAGGTGCCAGTGGCACAACCAAAAAGTCTAGAAATTCTATTAAAAACTATTCTAATAGAAGAGAAGTCAGTTGTATGACGTCAATTCAAAAGTAAAAAAGAAACTTGATTCTCTCTACGCACAGATGATCGCTATCAATAAACTACTTCCGACCATGTTTAAAAAAATTCGTTCATGGCTTAGACAGCAGGTATGAGATGCCAGATAAAACACACACTTAAATGTATGTAAGAAATAAATTTGAAATGGCTCTTTCAAGATGTAATTATTTGAGTGCTACAAGAAACATGTGGACAAACAAAGCAAATGAAGGTATTTTGATATTGACTGGTCACTTTGTGATGAACGGAAAATTAGTTTCACCACTATTGAAGGTGACAAAAATTGAAGGTGATCACAACGCGGAAGCAATGGGATATGTAAGTTTTTACACCCCTTTGGTTGTTTGCCCAAATATGTATGAACATGTTGGTATTTGATAGCTATTTACATTATATTTATTGTTTCAGGCCATCAACCAAATGTTACTGGAATACCACTGCAGCTATGAAAAAAAAAAGCTGCCGAACTACTCATAGCTCACAGACTACTCATATACAGCGTCCCCGCCGGGGGCAACGAGGATGTCCCCCTCGCTACACCGTGAATCCATACCGGTCTTCGGCCAATACTTTTACCAGCTATCGACACGTGACTGGGCGCTTTTCACCGACTCGCGATCGCTTCCAAAGCAACGTGTGTCTAAATCATACTCGCTCGACCTAAACCATACATGTCCGCTATCTCTCGAAAAACCAGGCCACAAGAATTTAGCCATCTGCCAATATGCTTGCGACACTATTGGACCTTAGGTTTAAAGAACTTAGCTTCAGAGGTCAACGGTCAACCATCTCAAGAGGTTTTAAATCTGTGGATTTCTAAAATTTACTGCCATTCCTGCTGTCGGAGCTACAAAGCACTTTTTTCTTCCAAAGCATGTTTGACTGTTGAGGTTAACAGATGTCAATTGTCAACTGTCATCCTTCAACCTTTAACATGCTTCAAACTCGAACTTACCTACTGATTTTTTCTTAAAATTTTATATATCATCTACAAGACAAAGTTTAAAATTTTAATACTGTATAAAAAAATAATGTAAAATAGAAGTTGTCTAGATAAAATTAACATGTTCTACAGAAATGTTAGGTGCGCTGCAGAATTTAAGACTAACGGGTAATTTAAAAAAATATCTTATTTTTGTAAATGTCCCGCCAAGTTAATCTTTTTGTTTGACATAATACCACTAAGCTACCCTTGGCATTTTTATTAACTTTTTGCATTATGCAATATATACCCAATGTATATTTTTTTTATAGCAAACCAGGGCTTCTACAGCAACGTTTACAAACACTCTGCCACGCTTGGCCCCCAAGTAACTCAGTGCACAACTCGCGAAGAATCATACGTCGACCTGCGTTAGAACCGAACCCACTAGAGCACTTACAAATACCCACAGGACCTCTACATGCCAAGAGTTTGGTTAAACCATTACTCTTTACATTAGGGGTATGATAAAAATATTTTATTACTTCTTTTAAGTATATTTTATTAAGTAATCATTCTATTACCTGTGTTTTAGTTTTAGACAAATTTGAAATTGATTTCCTGTATTATACTGATTCACTTATAATTAAAATTTTTTTCAAAGAAATAGTGCAAAGACAGGCATCTGACCAACCTTTATTATAAGTGGCTATGGTCTATCATGAGCACTATGTTGCATGCAGATCCAGAACATTATAAATAGACTGTACTTATTTCTTATTAATAAATTCCCATAAGTTTACTAACTTACCACTCTAGGTTTCTACAGTGAGTATAACTGGGTGTATCATCTGGGAGTATGAAAACCTGCGCCGACATGCATCCGCCTACCTCCATCGGCCAGGCAACTGGCTCAGTGCTCAACAGAAGAAGATTATGACACAAGCCGTAAGTAAATACAGTACATATACTGTATTTACCGTACTAAAGCAAATGGGAATCTGAGAGGACATGACATGAAATTAATTCGAACCATCACAACCTCTAATCCCTACAAGCACTTTCTATCAAATAAGAGTGGTCACGTTATGGAATATTGTACCCCGAGAGGGAGTTAAAACAAGTAAATAAATTCAAAAACTGTGTAAACAGCAAGAAAGCAGCACAAGTGTATATGGTATATGTACTGATTTATATGGTTTGTATTGTATTGAATGATCAGCGAGAGCTGCCAGCCTAATATGAAATATTTATTTAAGACACATAAAACCCTTCACTTGATAACAATTGTTACAGGCATTCCTTAAATAACTAATATAACAGTGTTGCAATAATAGGTAGAATATGAAAAATGTACCCAAATCGGGGTCAGTGCTAAGGAGTTCTCTATCGGGGAAAGTAGACAGATGTCAGAGGGACAGGTGGATGAAAACACTAATAAAAACACACTTATTCCCCACTGCTCAACTAGTTGAGTATTGGGACTTCAATGTGATTCCCCACTACTCAACTATTTAAAATTGAGCACTTCAGTTGAGCAGTGGGGAATAAGTGGACCTATCATAGCTAAGCGGCAGACCGAGACTTCCATATTAGTCAGAAGAGGCGTGGATATGGGAATGCAGTGCAAGGACCTGTAGTAAATGTAGTAAAGTAAATGAAACCTGGTCATTTCGTCCTTAGACATACTGAGCGATTTTGGAATCGCATTGGCTAGTTTTCAAGGTCTCTCACAAAATAATGTTCTATGAACTTTTAAAAACTTTACTTATTCACAATCAACGATAATAAGTGTCACATGTTACAAAACAATTTTGAACTTTGAGCTGTTATCATAATGTATTCATTCCATAATTTAAATAGGGTTTTAAGATTTCATTCATATTTAGTATGCGCTTGTGAATAAACAAAGAGACTGATGTCTCGTCTTATTACACGAGGGCTTTTTCATATTCTCAAGTATTTATTTCAAAAGCAATCTTCGTGGATCTTCTGCAAAGCGGCTTAAAACAAGTTCTGTGAAAGAATCACCCAAACTATTTACATATAAATATAAATACACTTACATATAAATTTTACTTCATCTACAATTTCATAAATACAGCAGTACTTAGGCATAGGCAATAATTAACCAGCTAAATGTATGGGAGGCAGTCCAGGTCCAGGGGGGGCAGCTGCCCCCCCCCTGGGTACGCCCATGGATACAAATATAAACGTAGGTGGATTATTATTTATGAAATGAGATTCAGTATTTTATGTTTTAGCATAGAACTAGAATCCTTGAAAATATCTGTCAAAGTCACCATATGTACCATTGATGCAGATAAGCGGTTAAAAGAAAGAAGAGAACTTCCCTAGTTTTGTTCTAGCATGGAATGTTTCTGAACGGGTGCCTCTAGCGTTCCGCGTCGGCACCTTAAAAGGACTTTCTCTAGGAATTGGGTAGTGGCTATCTCATTGTTAATTAATTTACGTAAGTGAGCAATATTAATGTAATAATGAAGGCAATATCAAGAGTGCAATTATGCCTCTCTTACAAGGTGTTTAATTTAATATAAGATCTCTTGTAAAAGAGCATTGGATCCTCTCCGTTCTAACCCGATGTATGTTATAATTTTGGATTCTAAACTTGAAAATAAAATTCATACCTGCTGCGGACAAAGACCTTAAATAAACTTATCAGCTCCTTTCTCTCCCTTACCTTTTAAAAAAAAACAACATTTAATTTTCATTTTTACAAGAATGGTCAACATGGCTAATACAGTTGTGTTTTCTGTCAAGAAAGACTTCCAGATCCTTTAAAACCTCAACCTCTTGTAAATCTATTCCATCAAAATTGTATTTTGTGTCTATTAAATTTATGTTTAGAAAAGTTTAGAAAATTCAATAAGAAAACATTTGGATACACTTAGGCTCATTCTGTTGATCAGGGAGCATGGTTTTATATTATTTAAGTCTTCCTGTAACGACAAGGATAAACATTGTCTGGAGTTCTATTCAGAAGCATTTTACCATTTCAGTATTTATTTCACTTTGAAAGAATTAAATTATTTAATGTTTGAGTATGTCTGCTAAACGTTTCATGTACTCAATCGTATTAGATATGACAAGATTATTGAATTAAAATGGTTCAGAATAGGGAAAACAAAGGCAACCTTAATTTTCGTTATAAATCTATTCATTTCCAACTCGCCAACCCAATTGGCCAGCGTGCCATACATCCCACATGCACAAAACTATATATATATGCATGAGGAGACCCATGTGCATGTATGCTAAAAGATGTGAATGTTAAAAGGTGGCTGGTTAAGGTACACGTCTGAATACAGCCTGTGACCTCTACGTAAAACAGTGTTAACAAATAGTAACATCAGTAAAAAAAAAAAAAATTACAGAGATCAGGGCCAGGTCCTATCGTTAAATGGTGGAATTCCTTGAAAGAGACTGAGAAGGTGTTCTACCCTATCCTCGGGGCCAATCTGATGGTGTTTGCCGCCTGGCGCATCAGAGCCATACACCCCATCATGATCAAATACTTCTGTTCTAATCCTTCTGGCAGTAAGTTCACAAATTACACTTTTTTATTTATTTTATTAAGGCATACTTAGTTTTATAATAAGTGAGTATACCATTCAGTATCCACCATTCCGTATTGGGCTCGCGTTGTGGATAATGGCCCGAAACCTCCCAGTGATTCGCCTTGGTGAGGCCTGTGCCTTGTAGTGGAACATTAAAGGCTGACATTGATACCATTCAACTGCTGTATTAATTATAATGAGTTATATACTTCCTTTGATGCTCCAACCCTTTGTGGGTCTTAGCCTCTTCTACTATCTTCCTCCACTTTGTATGGTCTCTATACAACTCTTTGTACCACTCTTTTTCAGATAGTTTTCTTTCCTTACTTACAAAGGTCTTTCATTACACAGTTTGTTCATCTTTTTTTCGACCTGCCTCTTGGTTTTTTTGCTATGGGATCCATTTCGTAATTATATTTGCTCCCCGTGACCCAGACATTCTCGCACTTGATAAATTATAATTATTGTCCGACCGAAGCTTCGGCTTCGGCCGCACCTTCGGCTTCGGCCAAAAATCAGCCGAAGGTTTGGCCGAAACCGAATTTTTCTACCAGCCGCCGAAAACAGACGAACTTGTACGAACGCGTGCGAGTTGCATGCCGAGGGCGGTGGTAGCGGGTAGCGGGGGAATTGGTTCGGTCGGGGATGCGTGCCGGCCGGCAAGCGAGCGACACAAACAAAACACGTTGTACACGCACGTAATAATTTGTATGTGTGCAGATTAATTTGAATAAAGGGTTTTGACATATTTTTGGTGTAAAGAAGAAGCAAAGAAAAGAAATTGTGATTGAGACATTATACGTGAGTAAGATTTGTCTTGACGAGATCTTTACGTGTGACTAAAAGTTTAAAATAAATATGTAGTTTAAAAACCAAAAAACACGCTTTACCCACTAAATAGTTAAAAATTAATGTTTATAGGGCCTGAGCTATGTAAAAAAATACTAAAAGCCTTAGGTCAACTAAGCGTGTTTTTTACTATTTTTTAGTAGTTTATACTACTCAAAATTAAATTAAATTCTTCAAAAAACTAACTTCCAAGTTTAAGTTAGTTTTTTTTTATTTCATGATATTATTGTTGTTTTTAATGGCTGTAATATTATATAACTTACTTAAATTGCATTGCTTAAACAGTTAAATCTGGTTTTTGTGTTAGATACTGTTATCTTCTTTCATTTCAATAAAGAAATAAATATATAAATCTATAATCTTACTGAGTACTTCTTTTATTACTACTATCATGCATAATACCAAATAATTACTACAAAATTTGCATTTGATATTATTATGTTTTTTAGCCAGTATTATAGAATTCCTTACTAAAGTGAAACCTTCGGTTTCGGCCAAAGGTTACGGCTAGGGCCGAACAATCGGCTTCGGCTTCGGCGAAAATCTGACCTTAGCTTCGGTCGGACACTAATTATAATAAAATTTGTTTTCACGACATTTAGTGATACTTGAGTTAAAGGACCGAGGGCAATCCGGCAATTACACAGCAGTTGAACGTACCTGTGTTTCGGGAGTGAAAGTTGCCAAAGCTCATTTCCTATACTATCCCATCTCACTGAATAGAAATATTCTCTACTCTCTATCCAATTCCATCCAGTATAATGGGGTGAGGAAAACCTCCATCATCCCCGTGTGCTCTAATCGATTTTTCTACTTTTTATAATCCATTCTAAACTATCCATAGGATAAGCAAGATAAAAAGAATGACACCACACTAGGGCCCACACCAGAATTCACTGTATCGTGGATCTCAAGCCAAACAGAAATACTGCTAATACTATAAGTAGCGTAAAAACAAAGTATAAAATTTAGCGCATTTTTTTTCAGGTGCAGTATGTCTTCCAATGATTTTATCAACTTTCAGTCATTACTCGACGTTACATTTGGCTGCAAATATGTATGTTCTATATAGCTTTATGCCAGGTAACAATATCATATATTATAATTCATATAATGCTTAAATATTGTGTTATTGGCATTACTAATTAATTTTGACCCCATTAATTGATTAATAAAATAGGCAATAATAAAGGTCCAAAGGTCAAATTGCTTGATGGGGTCAAGGTCAAAGGTAAATTGCTTAAGAAGTAAGTATAACGTAAAAGGGGTTACTAGGGAGTTTTTCTTATTTCTTTTTTATATTTATGTATTTTGTATAGCTGATATATCGATTTGCTCATAGTTATGAACCAAAGTCATGGAAAGATTGATGATTTAAAAGTTGATGGGTTATGTTCGAGTTCTCTATTGCGAAGAGATATCCAAATTAATGAATGTGAAGTTCATTTGTTATAAGACGACACACACGAAATGATGCCAATGAAATGACACCAAATGATTGCGTAGTATAAAATATATTTCGTGACTGCGCATAGAATAGAATATATGCTAGAAATGAACAATAATCTTTGAAAGAAATCTATTATAAAAACAAGTAGAATCTATTCTACTCTCGATACTGAACAATCGTATGTTCGGCTTTTACGTCATTTCAGTGGCACGTTGTACGAGTACATAACGTTCCTTTTTCTGTGACAGCCGCTGTAACATCACTAGGAAAGGAACAATTTGTCGCTATGTACCTGAGTGCTGGCGTAATAAGCAGTTTTGCCAGTAATGTGTGCAAAGTACTACTGAACCAGCCTGGACTCAGTCTCGGTGCGGTAAGTGACAATATTACAACCACATATATAGAGGGATAAACAACGCAAGCTGTCCATCGCTGTGTGCCCAAAGTTGGCGCTAAGCTCCTACTTCTCGCGCTGCTTGCTCAATCCCATCCATCGGTCCACTAGGATCCATTGATGGATTCAAGTGGACTTTTGGCACCCAGATCCATTAATGGATTTTAATAAACTGTCATGTCCACAAGAATCCATTGAGCGATTTGAGAAAACTTTTGGTACACTCATATCCATTAATGGATTGTAATTAGGGCATGCAATACCAATTAACCGTCAACCGTTAAAGAGGATCCCTTTTTGCCATCGATAGATAAATTCGGTAAGCAACCGGGAAATTACTTAAGGTTATTTTTACATGGATATTTAACGAAATACTAAAGCGAAATCTATCGAATGAAAAAAAATTAAATACCTAATAATAACTACAATAAAATTCAACAGCACAACCATATGAATAAATGTCTAACATCTTAGAAGACGACATATCTACCGCTCCTTGTCGCACGCACCATGAACCTGATGCACCCGTTTCCCGCTACTCACCGCCCTACCTTTCGTATGACGTAGTGTAACTTGCTTTGTATCTGCTGTCAAGTGTCAACCTTTACTTATAATATGTCGCCCTTCCCCAAAAATAAAACCGTAATACGCTGTAACTGTTTTTTGTTTTTAGTATATTTGTGTTCTTCTACAAGTCAAAATACGTCCCCTTAATTTACATTATTGTCTGCATTAATAACAAAACTGTAAAAAATATCAGAAAAACGGAGATATTAGCAATATGAGATTAACAAAATTATTTTTCGGTATTACACATGTTGTTTAATATTTTCTAACCTAATATATCAAAAATATAAGTAAATAAGATTTTTATACGTTTTATAAAAAAAAATATTACTTACTAGTGGTATGTATAAAAACAAATTTTCAACAGTTGATAGTTGTTTTAAATAAATAAGGCTTTTCAGTTTTTTATTATTGTAAAATTAGGTTTTGTATATTATCGTTCTATTCTTGGATACTTTGTTTAGTGCCATGTGAGCAAATAAAATGGTTTATCTATTTAATGTGATAACTGATATTATTTGGTCTAACCTATAAACTTATCTGGCAAGCAAGACAAAACTTGCTGTAAACTTGGGCCGGTGCACCGAAGTACAAGCTGGACCCTCTTGACTCCGTCCAACGACGCGCTATCCGAATTGTCAACGATCCCACTCTCACAGATGTTTTAGAATTGTTTAGCATCCGTAGACTTCAAAAGTGGGAACAGGATTATGCAAGGTCGGCAGCGCCCTCGCAAGCCCCCTGGTGTTGCAGGTGCCCATGAGCGGCGATGACCACTTACCATCATGTGGCCCGACCGCTCGTCTACCATCCATCTATAAAGAAAATCTATCGATATCTATTCTACGCTAAACCGCTAATCTCTTTGCTCCCTCTTAATAATGTTCAGTTACCGATGTCAGAGTTTGACATATCGTCAAAAACGAATATGATGTTCACACGGTGCACCGGATCATGATTATTTTATCATGATTATCATGATAGTCCAGTATTTCCTTTGAACAAAATGGACGTAATACTCTCATGATCGTGTATTGGTACTATCACTGTTTCCGTCGAAGAAAACCAGAAGACAATGGGTGCATCCACATGTGAGACATTTTACTTGTGTAGGAATCTTTAGAATACTATTCCGCCCCCACTAACCATTCACAGTAGTTAGTGGATAGACAGTAGTGTACTATATCTACACAGTAGATAGATACTGTGGTTCACTGTAACCACAGTAGTTATAAAACTACTGTGGTAGATGCTATTTACAAGTTACATAATACTTGTAACAAAAAAATGCTCATTTACAAGTTACTTATTAAATATGCACAGCAGGAATAAGTCGATACCTCGAGATACTCGTATATATCAAATTTTACGTCAGATGTTCTAACACTTTGGATCTACAATAAACTTTAAATCGTTCAATACCCCCGATAGCTTCAAGTAATTGATTTCAGCATTAAAGGGATACCTGGATATGAAAGCAAAAGCAAACTTTAAACTGAAATTAACAAATGAAATGAAATTCATTTAACAAATGAATTTGGCCTATCAATCTACTCCGACCACGCACGGTAATAGTTCTTTATACGAGTATATGTAGTTAATTTGAAAGTCTAACAAAAACTTAATTCTCAACCCTCTCACCCTATGCATCCAAGTTGACTAACATTATTATATTTATTTTACCTTGTGATATCTGATTTTAAATATACATCAATAAATAATAAAAAAATAAGATTTCTCTAGTCTCAATATGTGTATATTTAAAACCGACAATAAGGTCGTTTTTTCTCAAATACGTATCCGTAACCAAACCTTTTACCATCCACTGTTAGATACAGACCTCCTCGTGCACATAGTCCTGGCGAGTACACTCTTTTAGAGGTGGTGTAATTCCCTAGGGCTTGTGGTAGCGGCATTGAGCCCTTAGTCCTTTTACAGCACCCACGATAACAAGTGGGCTGGTGCTATTTTAAAGCGTCTGAAACTACAAGGCAAAGATAATGTCCAATATTTAAAAATATGTATTTGTTTCAGTCGGGAGCAATAATGTCAGTGCTGTCGTATGTCTGTCTTCAGTACCCCGATACCAGGCTGAGCATCATTTTCTTGCCTATGTACACATTTGCTGCTGGCACGGTAAGTACCTAAACTAATTAGTAATGGTTTGCAACCTCTTTAACTAGATATTGTTGCAGGTAAATTGACTGTCTCATGTCCCTCACTTGATTGTCCTATGCCCCTATCTTGTCTATCTTATGCCCTAACCTGACTGTGCTACGCATCTATTTATTTAAACTTCATTTGACAATGACATGGACAACAGGCAGGCTTAATGCCATACGGCAGTCTCTACCAGTCAACCACCAGATCATACAGAAAAACGAGGTGCAGTTTTAAATTATTATAATATTATTTGTAGCAAAAAGTGTCAGACCTGGTTATAAATAGGTACTGCTGCTCAAACATCCACGATACATGCTAACATCAGTCCAAAATGATAAACGAAACATTGGCATTGATTTTTGAATAGTTGTTATATTCAAAATGTGTAGTGATGTACACCAAGCGGAGTCTAGACATTTTTAAAAGAGTAATAACTAAATATATAGAAATAATAACTAAAGAATAATAGCTAAAATAATAATTAAGTATAGCAATTAAACAACTTTGAACGGTTTAAATCGCGTATATTTAACATTATTTATATCCCGACGTTTCGAACACTTTGCAGTGGTCGTGGTCGCGGGGTGACCATTCAAAGTTAATGCAAAGTGTTAAATATACGCGATTTAAACCGTTCAAAGTTGTTTAATTGCTATGTATAGTAATCGCGAAAACCTAAGAAAATATTAATAATTAAGTATTTCAGGGAAAACTAGTTGTAGATATACAATAGATATGGCCCGACGCAACCAAGTGGAAACGTTAATGAAAATGAAAAAGATAAATAAAATAAGCCTTTAATTTACATTTATATCACCGTTTAAGGGTGCGTTTTTCTTTGTAATACTTAGTAAAGTGTACAAAATCTCCAGTGATTCCATTCTCCCGTGAAAAAGAAACCCGGTTCTCAAATTTGCCTCCTATTATGCCAGTAGATTTTAGTTTTATCGAAATCAAATCAGTAGTTATAAGTGTGGAAAATAATAAATTTGTATTTACATAAGCAAATATACGCCTCAGATATTATATATCCAGATAGTGAGAAAACGGGGACTGCAGTGAAACTTAAAAATAAGAAATTCTTATTGCGTTATCTTTAAATGATAAAGCATATTTCTATTTAAATAATCTTGAAACAGTGAAAAATTGAATTAGGAAATCAAGAGCAAAGTCCATCCATTCCGACAATAAAGTTCCTTTTAGACAGATAATGTCACATATTTAAGATTCGTAAATATTCCAGGCTATAAAGTTTATTATGAGTGCTGACCTGGCCGGTGTTGTGTTCGGATGGAAATTCTTTGACCACGCGGCGCATCTTGGAGGAGCATTATTTGGAATGTAAGTAGACACATTAAATAGATCTTGTCTGTTTGTCCATTTATATTTTTTATCAAGAATTGTTGAACAGACTGATGCCATCTCCATTATTAGCAAAAGTATCTTTTCTTTTTAAATCCAATTATTATGGCAATATTATTTTGACAAATTTTTAACTTATAAGAAAACTGTAGTTGCCATATTTGTGAAAAAAAAAATATTGTGAAATACTTTTTATTCAATTACAAAAATATATGCCATTTTCGTCTCCGAAAGACAGCATTTACAGATTTCTTAATATCCCCCAAAATTTAACTCAAACTACATTTTGCCATTATAACTGAATTGATGCTAGATTTTAAAAAGGTACGATTCACGTCTCCATATAATGTATAAGCCAATTTAATTGTTGTTATTATACAAATCGTATTTTTATAAATTCGCATAATATGATCTTTATAAATGAATAAAATAATAGTTTATATTCTATAATGTGAAATACCCATATTACTAAAACAATAATTAATAATGATTCAATAATTTCTATGGTTGTGCTGGCTAAGTTTTATCACCCATAGTGAATATATTTTACTCTAGCATAGAATATGTGTTTCATTAAACATTATTAAAATGCTATACATATTAATGTCTCTTATTTCAGAGCATGGTGTGAATGGGGTGCTCTACACATATGGGGCAATAGAGATAAATTCCTTCAGTACTACCACAATATGCGTAAAAATGATTCAGGCAGATAATAGACAGTGATACCCACGCTAGGAACAATGTTATGAACGTTCACGTGTAGAAGAGATGACGAAAATAATTAAATTAATAGTTTTATTTGAATTATATTATTTTATAAAATAAATATGTTTTCAATACAAACTTTTATATTAAAGTAGTTAGTTACATTACATAATATAAAAATAAACGATGCCCGTCCATATACCATACATTGACTTATTTTATAAAAATGATTTATTATTTATAACAAAATATACATATACAGGTGTAACAAGGGGGGTGGATCATCGGAAACATCCATTCCCAGAGGTCCGGTTCACAGTCCGGTTGACCGAACTACTCACTAGTTCGGTCAACCGCACTGTGAACCATTTTTTGTTTTGTTTGTTGTGAACAAGTTAACTGTCAATTTTTGCCTAGAGCCCTTGAAAGTTAATGGTATTTTTTTTTATTTGGGAATTTATGGGGTCACGACTCAAAGCGATATTGTGGTACGTAAGGTCCACTATTGAACTACTCTCAGAAAGAAATCACGATTGGAGACCTAATAGTTTAGCTGCAGTTACGAAGTTTAGTCTAAAATCTTATTTTTACCAAAATTTTACAAATATCCAAATAACTTTTAAACCAATGAATATTGCGGGAACATACATGGGGGTTAAATCGATAGGTATTGAGGTACCCCAGCGCCCTTCTCCCGATGATCCATCCCCCTTATTACCTAATTATACATAAATATAATACATATTACTCAGTGTCCAAGTCCGTTTATTTACGTTAACGTTCGTTAATTTGCAAGGAATAAGTTAGGCTTTGAGTATTTTTGCATGAAAGTCGAAATGTTCCCCGATGAACGTGGAGATGTAGTAATAAGAGTGGTCGTAGCCATCCCGCAGGTTGAGTATGACCGGCACGCCGGCTGTGCGACACGCCTCTACCAAATTCTCAGGAAGCAGTTGTTTCTCAATATAAAATTTGTCAGCTGCGCCCTGAAAATTTTACAATCCCACTGATATTATAAATGCGAAAGTCTGCGTTTTCTATAGCCTATATAATGGGGAATGGCCCAAAAAGCCGTTCAATTTCATGCCAACTTCGGGTTTTTACTATCGTTCTTGTCATCGTCGTGCGGTTCACCTGCACTTCTTTGACATAGAGTCGCTGCGTACAGTGCGGTCAACAGACACTATACCGTGAACCTGAAAGTTATTGAATGAACCAGCCGATATTTTTTCATTACGCTACGATATCGTAGGGTAAGGGGAAGCTTTCTAGCTGTAAACAGGATTCTGCAGCGTCGGCAGCTCACCAGTATGCCTCCTGGTGTTGGTTGCAGGTGTCCACGGGCGGATGTGACCACTTACCATCATGTGGCCCGCCCGCCATCTATTCTATGAAAAAAGTTTCGATGTTGTTGCTCAATCACGTCATAACGGCTGAACCAGTTTCGATGAAACTTGGTAAATAGGGAGATTGTAATCGGGATTAACACATAAACACTAAATCAAACTCGGGAAAATCAAACACTAAAGATCTAAAAAATAATATTTCACTTGGCAGTTGTGTAAGGGTTGATTTATTATTATTATATAATAGATAGGTGAACAGCCAGCAGCTCATATGCCTATATCTTGTGCTGGCGTATACTTAGATATTGTTCCGACACCCATTTGTCTAGTCGCGATTTGAAAGTTCCCACTGTCGAATTTACCACTTCTTGTAATTCTAATTTACTACTTATCTATGAAAATTTAACATATTTTTCACAAATTTCCCTGACTTATTCATTATTATACAATCAAAGAAGAAACTAGCGACACGAGTATAATGATCAAAATTTAGTAGAAAAGGTCCACATTTTGGTGTTTAGTTGAAATCTCACAACTCATTATTATGCAACATTTCTGTATATAATATATATATGTAATATAAAATTCAAATGAAGAAATGTATTTTTTTCACTAAACTTCAGAAGAATGTGCCTATTACGGAAACTGCAAGCCGTGATCTACTCTTTTTACTTAGACATTTTATTAACTAATAGTGGCAACCAAATGCATTCTGATCTGTCTGCATGATCAGTGATCACAAATGGCAAGTTGTTGTGTTTGTGCTTAGTTATTATTTACAAGTAACATGACAGGCAGTGTAGTAATCAAAATACTCTGTAACAGATATTTTTTGTAAGAAGAAGGTGGCAGACGATAACAGTCCCGATTCATGCAAACATCGGTCCAGAATGACAACAGTGGACACTTCTCAGGATGTTCTGCCTACTTTTGGAGATTTAGGAGTAGATTTGGAAAAAAGGTTACGAAGATAGGGAAATATGTATTACAAACAGGTGATGAGTTTTTCTCAGACAATTACACTTTTCATTTTTCCTTGAGGAATGGGGATAAAGAGTATAACTGAATAAAGAATTTTTTATTCCATTAGGATAGGATGGGGAAATGTAAGTAGTACATTTTACATTAGTCTTCTGTGAGTGTAGGGCGGTAACGTGCACCCGTCCCTCCCAATTATACTTTCAATGATGGATATAATATTTCTTTTATTTCTAAAACTATTTAGAGTAATAAATTTTATATTATTATTAAAGTTATACTTGCCTGATCAATAAATAGTGTGAGCGGGGGTCCATCATACTTGCTCACCAACTCTGTTGCATCCCACTCTCCCCACTTCCTCTTATCCTCCCCAATGTACCCACTAAAAGCTTTCTGGCCCCACGGGCATTCACTGGGGTTGCAAATTGGAGAAAAGGCACTAACAGATTTATACAGACCAGGATTTCTTAGAGTGGATATTAGCGCTCCGTGACCTCCCATACTAGAAACATGGAAAAATATCTTTGGAAGTAATTTATCCAAACAACGATCCTATTATATAAAAGTTAAGTTCCTGCGGAAACTGCTTTCGCAGATGTGCACAACAAGGAATAAATAGTAGATTATTAACCAAGGGGATAAAGCAGTGTTTTCTGTCGCGGGTGACGATTTAAATCGCGAGCGTAACGAAGGACTCGAGGTTTACTCCCGAGCGCAGCGAGGGTGTTAAAAACTTAAATCACGAGCGAAGCGAGGGATTTAAGACGAGTCCTGAGTGTAGCGAGGGATTTAAGTTCACCCAAGACTAAGACAGCTTTATCACCGAGGAAAATTCTCTACTTTTCGTACCATTTGCGAAAAAATTAACACAATAATAATATGAGATAAGCATTTATTAAAAATAATGACAATTAAAAGTAAAAGTTAACATTCGAAACATTGGTCCAATTATTGATAGAGAGAGTTACATTTTTGTTTGGTACATTTATTGTTGATGAGTTGATTTAAGTATTTCTCTGTTCTTGCGTCTGAGGAACTTGCGTTTCATTGTAGATAGTATACGTCGGAGATAGTGGTGGTGGTGCATCGTGAGTTACGGACGAAGATAAGATGCCGGAAGTTGATGGTTGTGGCTCTGATGGATTAAGTTTTATATTTTTGTTAATTTGACTGCTTAATATGGTTTTATTCGCCATTGAGCTTTCGATATAACCCTCAGCTACTCCATCAGAGCTCCAACCACCGTGTCTTTTTATTGACGTAATATCCGCCCCTGAATCCGCCAAGAAAGTCGCCGAAGTTCTTCTAAAGCAGTGACCGGTGTAGAGTTCAACATCTTTAAGTTTTAAATATTTAGCAATTTCCTTTGGCATATTGCTAATTTTATTTTTGCCGATGGCTTGTCGAGTACATTTCCCATTCCGATAGTTTATAAAAAATCTATTGTTTTCCATGTTGGTGGGACGTAATGCTTGGTATTTATGAATGATTTTAGTATATTGTCCTTGTACAATGAATGACCGATTTTTCTTTGTCTTAGTTTCCTTTACATTAATCAGCAGCAACTCATTGGAATGATTTTCAACGTCCTCCACCTTTAAGTTTACAAGTTCACATCCGCGGCAAGCACCATTGAGTCCTAAAATTAAGGCCACCTATAACAAAGATAAAAAACAGGTAAATATATAGAATAATTACCATTACTAAGATACGAAATATTCATAGTTAAATCATGTATACTTACTTTTGTGGCCAGAAAATTTTCGTCAGGAGCTTCTTTAAGAAATTTTTCCACATTTTGAGTCGTAAAAATTTTAGACTTCTTTGAGCAATGCCCTTCTGATTTTCTTTTTAAAAAAGCCAGTAATTTCGTGAATCTATTTATTTCAATGCTGTGTTTGATGCTTATTGTAGCTTTCAGTTTTGAGTATATGCACCAAAGTGTATTCGGATTCTTTGTCTTGGATAAATAATCAAAATAGACAAGAAGTACTGATTCTGAAATTGATAGGCCTTTCGCACTTCTCCACGTTGAAAATTCTTCATAAGTTTTTAAATAATTTTCCTTGGATTTTGTTGGAAGCAAATTATTTATAATTGCGGCAGCATTTGCACTGATGGAATCCGACAATTCACTGTCACTGTCGCTTTGATTTAACATCGTAACGTATTTTTAGAACATTAACTTATTTATAAAAATAAATTAAAATAAACTTAACGTTTATGTATTTGAAGAAAACAAAAACGCGGCAAATTCCTAGACTAATATTTTTTTGTCGGAAAAGCAAAGGCATCAAGCTCATACGGCCTCGTCGGTTTTCGCAATTTTATTTAATAATCATAACTGCATAATAAATGCGTATTCCTTTTTCAAAATGATGTATAATGCTTTATATACAAACTCAATGGTGTAAACACAGATGTAGTTCAGTATACATTTCGGTAAGTATTCCAAATTTAAATCACATTGTCCCCCTAGAGGATGAATGAAATTCAGTACAATTTTCTTTCCCTGTTTTTAACAGATTAAAAATGACTATTGTTATGTTCGCTTTTTGTGGCATAGAATGTCACTTTTTTGAGCGAGTGGTACGAAAATAATATTATTACCTTTTATTTTAATGGATGTTTTAAGATGCACCTAGACAGGTCGATCAATGTCAACCAGTCGATATTAACACGTTGACGGACAATTGCGGCTATAGCCGTCAAAGCGAAGTTCACAATGTGGCATGACTGCTATAGCCGTCCAAAACGAAACGGTCGTTTTTAGACACTACGGCTATAGCAGCACAAATGTGCACTTACTGGCGTATACGTAGAAGCATAGTGTCGTGTTTTGAAAACATCTTTTTAGGTTGAAGTTCATATTTCACCTGTTATACGAGTTGCAGATTCAGTATGCACGTGGTTGTGAAGGGAGTAGTGCGATCGTGTTTTCTATTGAATTTATAGTTCTTATTGATACGTTTAACGATATTTATTATTATTTATATAACTATACTGGTATGTATTTGTTTATTATTCATTTTATACTTTAAACAAAAATAAAAGTTTATTTAAGCAGAAAGAGTAAAACTATACTTCTAACATTCTAAAAATCACAAAAACATATAGTGTCAATTTTCGAACTTCGCTTGTTCCTACTGTCCGTCAACGTGTTAATCTCCTCAAGCACACAATCGATGCCGCTGACGAAATGACGAGTCCTCATTGATAGATCGATCGCCCATCGATCGATATTTATACATTTTAAAATGGACTGCATATCCAGGCAAATGAACATCGATTGTAAATATCAATCTGCGTCGATCCACGTCTACTAAACCCATACCTGCCATGCCTACTAAACAACTAATCGACAGTCTTCTAAGTACACCTTTGCTAGGTTACACCAACCATGATCACGAGTCGATTGACCAAATACCTAGTCTAGCCATCTATTGTTACAAAGAAAACATTGATATTTTTATTACTTTATTACAAGAATTTGTGTTATTTTAGAAATAGGTAAGTATTTTATAAATATAACGTTTATTCGAAATGGTCACAGTTTGTTTCCCTGTTACCGTCGTCGTCCTCGGCACGTCCTGGACGACCCCAACGACCCAATTATTGCTGCCAATGCGGTTCTTACACCACACTCATAGACTACACATACACACCGTCCCCGCCGGCAGAGACGAGGACGTCCACCTTACTACACCGTTAACGTACGTTTTTACCGGGTTATCGGCACGTGCCTGGACGCTTTTCACCGACTCATTCGTGATCCGACGGTACCCTCCCAAAGCAACGCCCTAAGCCGAGGTCCGTTCCTTCCGCCGGTAGACTGGCGGGGAGCTCTGAGGCTCGTTGCTGTACACGCGTTTTGCACCTGGTTGAGCGCCTTCTGCGCTCGCCCTAAATTATACATGTCCGGTGAATCTTGAAAGGCCATTAGGGCCACAAGAATTTAAATATTCCGAATAAAAGGTCACAAGGTTTGCTTTTATACAATCTTTCAAACGATGTGGTTAGTTTTCGACTGCAACACGCACCCTTTCCATGGGAAAATTGGCAACTGCCACCCTTATGGAATGTTTTAGGGATTCAAAATTATCACGGCGTTTAGAGTATGCCATGCCCTCTAGAACAGATCATAAATCATAATGGAGCAGATTAAGATGGGGATTAGATGTCGGCCAGTCTTCAGCTCTAATGAAGTCGGGAATATTCCTTTCTAGCCACACCTGTGTTTTGAGCGAGCCTTATGACCTGTTGCCGTATCTTGCTTTCTTGGTTATGGAACAGGGTGTTGTTAAGAGGCTTTAGGATCTTCTCAAGAATCGTATCTTGATACACTTGAGCCGACGTTTTAATACCCTTTTCACAAAAACATGGTCCAGTCACTCCTTAATAGCTAACACCCAACCAAACCACCGCTGAACCCAGATAATGGCTATGTTATCACCCAATTGACCAATTGAGCAGCTTCTCTAGAGTTATGAGCATAAACTCGACCATTTTGTTTGTTAAAATGTTCTTCAATGGTGAACATTTTCTCGTCCGTAAATAAGATTTGTCTGTGAGCGAAGAAGGTGTTTGAAGAAGTTTGTGACAAATGTCAACCCTCTTTTTCTTTAAATTAATTATCAGGTTAAAAATGACCAGTACGTCTTTTGTAAGCATCAAGTCCTAAATCATCTTGTAAAATACAATGTGACATGGTTCTGGGTGATAGATTCATCTCTCTGGATAAAATATTTTGCTTCCAGACGGGATTTCTTTCTCTCCTTCACAGCTTTAATTGTCTGTTTGGTACGAATAGTGTGTGGACGGCCAGACCTTTTTCTGTCACAAACAGAGTACGTTTTTAATGTACCTACCTATAATAGCCCGGTACACAAACATTCGGCTAATACCAAACGGATGGAGTTTTAAGAATTGCATTTGGCTCCTTGCCTACTTTGTGTAATGCCTACGTATCACCTACGTCTGTGTAATTATCACCCCTATCGTGATCACCCCACTCCATTTTAATATTAGTACAATATTTAATAAGGATTGGCGCCAAAATAAGAAAAAGCATTTATTTTTCAAGTTAGAATGACAGATTCGAAATTCAAATGTATTTTTTTATTTATTATTATCACGATTGGTGTAACCCGACCGAAACGTCGAGTAAAACAAAAAAGGTAAACATACTAAACGGTAAAGGTAAAAGGTAACGAGGGCCACACTGAAAGTTTCCGGAATGAATAAGAAAAAATTACAACGAATGGCCAAAAATCAATTTATTTTTTCTCAAAATATTCTCAGTGAGCGTCAATACACTTTTTCATACGAATAAACCAATTTCCATAACATAAATCAAATGAAAATCAATGAAAATCGTTGACGGCGTAATTAGTTCTATAATTTTTGGAAACAAAAAGTCACAAGGTGCCAATTCGGGACTGTATGGAGGATGGCTCGTGAATTCCACGTTTTTCGCCTTCAAAAACTCGTTTCGTCTGTTTGGCCGTGTGAGAGCTGGCATTATCATGGTGCAAGATTATGCAGCGTTTACGGTTGTTTTTACGGAGTTCGTCAATAACTTCCTGCAAGCAAATGGTCATGTACCAATCACCATTCACAGTACGACGATTCTCCAAAGCAACAGTAGCCACATGTTCAGTTTTTCTAAAAAAAAGAAGCGTTCATCTGCAGTGTGCACACGCGCCACTTTGATTGGGTTCGGCTCATCTTCAAAGATTCAAATGGTCGATTGCTGCTTTGTTTCAGGGTCGTAGCTGTAAATCCATGTTTCGTCACCTGTTACTATTTTCCATACCAATCAAATCCATACCAGATTTGATGCCCCTTCGTTGAATCTAGTAAGCATGGCATTGCACCAAGTGACGCGTTCCGTTTTAAGAGCCTCAGTCAAATTGTGTGGGATCCACCGCGAGCACAGCTTTCGCAGAGGCAAATGTTTCTGTAAGATTGATTGTATCTGACTCCTGCCTATACCCAGGGATGCCCGAATCTCATGATAGGTCACATGCCTGTCTGTTTCGATCATATGTCGCACAGCATCGATGTTTTTGTTGTTGACAGCAGTGGACGGGCGACCTTCACGAAATTCGTCACTAAGATTGACACGACCGCACTTGAATTCTACAAAGAAGGTATAAATTGTCGTCTTGTTGGGTGCTTCATCACCAAAAGCAGTTTGAAGCCGAGCGAGGCTCTGCTAAGCTGTCAAATTACACTTAAAATTGTAGAAAATCATACAGCAGACACGCAATTTTTAAAATGACGCCAGAATGAAAAAACAAATGTCTGTTAGATGAAATAAACTTTATTCTACAGCCAAAGAGTTCCATTTCCAAATATTATAATTACTTTTTAAATATTGTTTATGTAAGTGGCCAGTTCCGGAAATTTTCAGTATGACCTTATTAGACCTGTTTATTAGATAAATATACGTAAAAACGCTTAGATCTTAAAAGAACTATAATAAAAAATATCATCCTAATGAGGCATCATTGATAGACTATTTAGTCTTTTAATTTTTTTTCTTACCACCATTTTCAGTTCTGGTCAAATAATATAAAGAATGTTACACGTAATTATAAAATTGTTACTTAATGAAGTGAAAAGATTAGAAATTAAAATGTTTTACCTATGCCCCATAATGCCAACCTTGTCGAAATCTACAACATTACGGAATGCTTGCTGCACTAGTTCATACAACTCCTTGTTCAAGTAACTGGCCATCCTGTAGTTTTCTGTCCAGGGATCATTGGTTGCATCGAGATAGAAGCCAGCAGATACACCAAAGTCCCAAGACTCATCATCTCCAGCTATTTTTACACCTCTAGGGGAAGTGTCAGGGCCCACAACAATGATACCATGTTCTGCTGCATATCTGTTAAAAAAATAGATACATTTTTAATGTTCTTCATCTATTACAAACATTATACTAATATGGTTGAACTTATTAGTATGGCTCCTTTTTTGTGTTTTGTGTTCTCCACTCTACCCAATAATTTTCTTATTATGCATGTCAAGTACTGTTGCGAAAAATGAGCCTCAAGCCTAGAGTTGATGATAACGAACTTTAAAAATTCGAACCTTTAAGGCTCATAAGCTTTAAAAGTTCGAGGCTTGAAGACTTGCTAGCCGTAAAAATGAAGTTTTGTAAAAGTTGACCATATTTTACACTATTTTTTTTTTTAATTTGTGCTGTGTTCTTTTTTCTTAACATCACCTACATATTATGTTACCTATGTTATGTAGCTATCAAACTGAATTAGTGGTTATAGCCAGGGATTCCAAGGGAAGTAAAGGTCTAACAAGACATCAGCACTAAACCACTTGATACAACAAATTCGTTGAACATTTTTATTTGTTTAGATCAGGAATGGGATCAGGATATGTTTTATCTTTCTGTAGTGATTTATATAAATCAAACTTATTTTTAATTGAAAAAGCCTGTTTGAGCTCAGTGCTGCAGTGAAATTCAATTAATTTTAAATGCATTTCACGAGGTACTCCTGTGAATACATTAAAAGGCATAGAAAAAATATCCAGAAATATTTCCAGTGCTTTGAAATCTTCAAATTGCTCGCAAAGTCTGTACAAGGAAGTGACAATCTACTTTGTCTTTTCTGCTTTAACTTGTGGCAAGGTATTCAACCTTTCAAAGTGTGAAAGATCGTTTTTCTCGACGCAGCACAGAAAAGCTTTAAATTAATTTTAAAAGCTTTTAAATGTCCAAGTTCAGAAATTGATTTTTGCTCTGCAGTTTCATGTGGAGTGTATTGAATTGTTGTAGAAGGTTGGTATAAAATGCGAAGTCCACAAGCCCGTCCTAATCTTTTATAAACTTGAAGTCATCCCAATTTCCATGGTTTTGAGAAAAAAATCTATTTCGTCTTTCAGATCCCAGACACGTCGAAAAGCATTGCACAATTTAACCATCTCCTTTTAGTGTGGTAGAGAAGATCTCCGTACTATGGAATATCATATTCCTAGTTCTGTGGTTCCCATTGGTGGGCGGAGTCAGCCCTGGTTTAACTGGTCCTGTAAAGAGGCACGGTGTAAGAAGCGGGCTGCATACCGGGCTTGGGCCGAAGTGTGGCCGTCTGGCGATCCGAATGTCTCCCATTTGAGGAAAGAGTTCAATGCTGCCTCGAGATCCAATAAGAGGACGACAGCCAAGGCTAAGTTCCAGCACGTCGGCAGAATTGGTGATCTGTTAGAGATCTACCCTTCTGAGAGTAGGGCTTCCTAGTCGCTTGCGAAGCTTGCCTAGCCTGCTCTCAACCAGCAAAGGTTAGCTGGAAGAAAATGCTATATAGCATTAAATTCGCCTTTGTACACACATTTTGGTGCAATAAAGAATTTATCAATCAATCAAAGCTGCTGAGAATAACTTCTGTCGATCGTCCTTGCCACCACTGCGGAAACACGATGATAAAATAAAACACGATGGCCTGCAGTGCAAAGGCAAGGCTGATCTACTGAGCCGCCTCTTTGCCTCTAACTCCACTTTTAACAATCGGGGATCCGTGGAGTTCACGCACCACCCACGATCTCGCGGTGTGTAAGCTCCACGCCGGACATCTTCTTCATGCAACGTCAGTTGCTTTTAGTCCGGCGAACTCTTGTATCTCTTGATGTTCGGAAGTGGAGCGGGCCAGATGGTATTCCTGCGGTGGAACTCAAACTTTGTGCTCCTGAGTCGTCTCCGGTGCTTACGCGACTCCTTAAGCTCTCTTGCTCTACGAGACGCTACCCGAAAGCTTGGAAAGTAGCTCACGTCCACCCGTTGCCTAAAAAAGGCGATCGTACCGACCTGCCTAATTACAGGCCAATAGCGGTAATCTCCCTCCTAGGCTTTTGACCGGGTCTGGCACAATGCACTGCTTTCCAAGTTACCTGAGGGATTATGCAAATGGGTTTCCAGGGCGGAGCATCTAAGTCATTGCTGACGGTAGTTGCTCCGACACCATGTCAATTAATGCTTGTGTCCCACAAGACTCTGTACTTTCTGCCACAGTTTATTCTGCATATCAACGACCTGTTACAAGTGGGTAACATGCGTTGTTATGCTGACGACAGTACTGGGGAAGCTTTGTATAAGTGCCGTGCGAATGGACGAATGTTGCACGAATGCGTGCGGGCCGAAGTGGAAGAGAGTCGCGTGAGATTTGTGTCCGAAATCGAGAACTCCTTAGACAGAGTCTCGAATTGGGATAAACTTAACTTGGTCCAATTTAATTCCAGCAAGACACAAGTCTGTGCATTCACCGCTAAGAAAGCTCCAATTGTCAAGGCATCTCGATTTCAGAACATCGAGACTCTTGACTACGTCCAACGACGCGCTATCCGAATTGTCCCACTCTCACAGGTGGTTTAGAATCACTCAGCATATGTAGAGATGTTGCATCTCTGCGTTTTTTACCGCCTTTATAACGGGGAATGTTCTGAAGAGCTGTTCAATTTCATGCCAACTTCAGGTTTTTACCATCGCACTGCTCGTCATCATTGTGAGGTTCATCCGCACTTTCTTGACATAGAGTTGCTGTACAGTGCGGTCGACACGAACCCGAATGTGGAATGGACTGTCAGCTGAGGTATTTCATATAAAAAAAATACAGTTGATTAACTTAACGACAACGTCAAGTACGTGTTTAATACATAGAACACAGAACATGCTGGTGCATAATGTAGTGCAAGAAGACAACTTTATTGAAAAAGAAGACCAATAAAAATGCTCCAATTCAAACTTTCTGCTTCCTTATTTTTTTCAAAACAATGAACTGACTCTGATTTTCTTGTGGTTCAAATTCGTGAACTCAAATTTGGAACAATAACACACCAAAATGATGGTGAATATGCCAGCTTCAAAACTGCATAAAAACTTTTTCTTTAGCATTATATTTATGTTTCAGGCCTTTATACATAAAAATGAAGGGTGGCTGGATTCAGGTGTGTGTGCCAGTGTATTTTGCTTCATAAACATATTCTCTTGTCCTATCAATGCTTTTTTAAGATTTTCCGCAAACAATTTTCTTTCTTGTTTCTTCATTGAAAGTACTTTGACTTGTTATGTTTAGATGCAAAATGTCGTGCCAAGTTAAAATCTTTAAAGACAGCCGTGGTTTCACTACTTATTAAACACACCGCTTGGTTTGTCATTACATGTATTAAAAAATATTTCCAATGTAAATGTATTCTTTAAATGTAGGACACTCGGAATCTACTTTTCGTTTTTTACCACCACTTGCCATTGTCTCTGCCAGAAGATCTAATATGCGCGCACTTTCTCACTACAAAACAAACAAAATCACTTTACAAAACACTAGATAAGTATGATCTTGATGACACAAGTATCACCTCAATCATTTCCAAACCAACAATTGGTCGTGTTCGACGTCGCGCGCTTATTTATATCCACCACCAGTGTTCGGGAAACATCTACCACCCGTTACAAACGTCGCGAATACCCACACATTGCGAGAGGAAGACAGATAGCACGGTCTTGCTTTGAGAAAATTCTGTGGTGAGAGCGAGACACGGTAGTAAAAGGGGACGACGAACTGCTTCTATGACTATCATCCATCCTTGCTTGTGTGTTTGTTTACCTGGCTAGGTCCTATCCAAAGACAGACGGACATTGCTCAAAATAGAAGGAAAATGTTGTCAATAATCAAATTTAATGGCAGTCTCCATTAATGTGCGAGATGTAGTGAATTTTTTGAGCAAGGCCTGGAAAGAGAACACCAGCAACAATACAGCACTTCTTTCATCATTCAAGACTTTGTGGAAGTTCTGGTGATGCTTCTGCTGCAGGGGAAGAGCAATCAAAGAGTGAAGATGATTTGCTTTTGAGTGAGTGGATTAAACAATTTAACTCACCACTCATTCTCTCTAAAGTACCTACAAATCTTTACCGAAGCAGACAAGGACGTGGTTACAGTAGAGATCCCAACCAATGAGGAAATCCTCGATTCAGTGACAAAAGGCAAAGAGGGGGAAAGGGAAGAAGAGGATGATCAATCCGAAGACCCTGAGATTCCTGCACCAGCGAGTTTACAACAAGTGTTTGATGCATTGAAATTGATAGACAAGTACTTATTGTCCCAAGACCCTAGCCTTTCCCAAAGCAATATATACACACTATACAAAAAAAATACAGGCAAAATATTGGCACAGCAAAAAAGTGCAAACTAAGAAGACCTTTATTTTGTATGTTTTTATTTAAAATTAGTATTAATGTGTAATTACTACATAATTTATGTTTTGAATTAAACATGTAAATATCACGAAAAATGTTTTGTTTTGCCTCTCCCTGAATAATGTAAACTTATTATAATGAAAGAAATTGTTTGGTGCCTTGAGATTCACTATAGAGAATTTTGACAGTATTGTGAAGTAATCAAAATATTAAAGTATGTACCTATGTAAAGGTTATTGGGTTATATAAAGGTTATGTTATGTAATGTTATGTAAAGGTAAACCTATAATTGTGAAGGTCTCCTTTAATATTTACCATAACAAGGAAGGCCTGGTGAGTTACAAGAACTTTAAGTATCTACCTATATTTTTCTCTTTTCCAAGGTTAACTAGAAGAGAATTGAAGTGATTGCCTTAGTGATAAGGTTGCCTATTGTATTCTGTCAAATACAGATATGTGTATATGTAATAATAACCATTTGTATAAGTAATAGACTATTAATTATTAACTTTAATAGTTCTCAAAAAGCAATCTGCTAACAATAAGGGGACAAGTACCTTTGAAATCCAGATTTAGTGATAAAGTTTTGTTCAGTGCATGTGAGTCCTGAAAGGTAGAAGATGACGGGCAGCTTCACATCACCGCCTTCTGCCTGCGGCGGCAAATAGACGGAAAAGTTCATTATACATTTTAGGTTTGTAGATTGATGACTGTAAACATTCTGATAACCACCAAAAATCTTGTTTGAAGATACCAATTGTAATTTATCCATTTCGACACCTGAAAACCACAACAAAAAAAAAATAGTTTTGAAAGGTTTATTTCGTAATATTTTATACCTATAATTCGACTGCTAACTTGTGAAAGAAACGCTTCCCTGCAACAGTATTCTAGAAAAGATATTGGAAAAACAACTTATCTAAAAGTAGGAATTTGTAATAATTATCAGTGACGTATTAAATGATAATTGATAAAGTATGCTCAGGGTAAATTTGGACATTAATTATAATATGCCGGCCGGGATATTCCTCGCAAAACCACAGAGTCAAACTTAGTAGGATTTTGCTTTTTATAATAGTAGCCAGTGTATAAACTTACGGTCTTTTAGTCTTAGCGTACAATGTTTTATGTGAAAATAAGTACTTACATGAGATATTTACTATAATCCAATGGGAATGAGTGAATTTATGAATTAATCACTGACTAGAAAAACACATCCAAAAATATAATTAATCAAATGTCAAGGCAAAAGACAAATATAAAAGCACAGAAATCGTCCAAAAATAATAGAAAACATTAGTTTGTACTATTCTCTCTTACGTACCGTCTTTGCAACAAAAAGAAATGCCTATAGCAGCTATACTCTAAGTGTGTTCCGCGGAACCCTAGGGTTCCGTGATACCTCTGTCGGGGTTCCGCAAGAATTTAGAAATAAAAAAATCAAAACACCTCTCTCTGGTCGCTCCGCGGCTGTGCGGACTCCGCGGCCGCGCGGAGACAAAACGCTATGAATGTTATTTATTTATTTATTTGTATTTGTATAAGCTTGTGTTACATTAGCTGGTACAATATCTCATAAGTTTGGTCTCAACAATTTTATACTTGTACAACGCGTTCGCTCTAAGTTTGCCGGTCTGTGGAATGCGCGTACCCTCCCCCACGTGACAACAAAACTTATAATGTGTCATAGTTTTACCCAAATATCTAACGTACACAATTTTTATTGTTACAATTAAATAAAAAATTTCGAACGTCATACACTCATACCTATCGCCAGCGGCAAACTTAAAACGAGCGGGTAGTATACTTGTAAGCGCTCAGTCTCTTTGATAAAAGCCGCCTCTGAATTAGACGCTATAGTTGTCAACTAGCGACTTTCGTCTCTAACTTCAAAGGATAAAGTCGATATTGTTTACAACGCTATTTTTAAATTTCTGTTTTTATTTTTGCTTTTTGTTTATCAAAGGTGCCGACTCGAGTATTTTCGAGAATATTTGAGATCGAGTCTAGGACTAAGTATAAAAGCGGCGATCGCGCGTTGGCGTCGTCAGTTGATGATTAGCGTTCGGAGCGATAAGTTACTACCTACTTACAAGCTCGCTAGCGAGAAACTAGTGTTCATTGTTTTACTGCCTGCTGTATTCTGTTGTCTCAGTTTTATACATTTCTTCCCTGTAGGTTCTAAATTTAGTCTCTTATACGCAGTAACGATTGTGCATTATTTAAACCCCACTATCCTGACTTGTAACATTATAAATAAAGAAGAATGGAACGTTGGCTTAAAGGTGTTAAACGTGTTCCAACAACATCTTCTAATGACGCTGAATGTTCAAAAGCAATGCGCGCGGAGAATTTAGCAATCACCGATCCAGAAGATGATGCCACGAGTGCCACGACGTCAAGCTCGACGGTTTCAAAGACGAAAAAAAGGAAGTATGATGAATCTTATATCAGTTTCGGATTTGTTGATTCCAACGGCTCACCTCTCTGCATGCTCTGTAGTAAACTGCTTCCTAATAGTTCCATGGCACCTGCCAAATTGCGTCGACATTTAGAAACCGTACACCCCGAGACTAAAGACAAGAATAAAGAATTTTTTGTTCGCAAAAAAGATCAGTTATTAGAAAGTCAAAAAAATATGATGCATGTAACACAAACTACCAACGAAAAGGCCACGGAGGCATCATACTTAGTTAGCTATCGCATTGCACAAGCAGGTGAAGCGCACACTATCGCTGAGAAATTAATAAAACCATGTGTATTAGACATAACAAAATGTATGCTTGATGAAAAATCTGCAAAGCATCTTTCTACTGTTCCGCTATCAAACGATACTGTTTCACGACGAATCCATGATCTGGCAAGCTACGTCAAACAAGAACTAGTTACACGTCTACAAAATACACGATTCGCTTTGCAAATGGACGAGTCGACTGATGTCGCTGGTTTGGCTATCCTGCTGGTTATTGTGAGATATCCATATAAAAGTTCTTTTGAAGAAGACATGCTTATGTGTTCATCGCTGCTTACAAACACTACCGGGGAAGAAATTTTTAATAAAATAAATATATTTTTTGAAGAACATAATCTCAGTTGGAACAATTGCATTGACATTTGTACAGATGGGGCCAAGGCGATGACAGGTAAAACAGCAGGAGCAGTGTCACGAATGAAAAATAAAGCGCCTAATTGTAGTTCCAGTCATTGTATTCTGCATAGACAAGCACTTGCGATGAAGCAAATGCCGTCTAATCTAAAATTAGTTATGGATGAAGCGGTAAAAATAATTAATTTTATCAAATCACGACCACTACAATCCCGATTGTTCTCATTATTGTGTGAAGATTATGGCAGCAAACATAAAACACTGCTGCTCCATACAGAAGTGCGATGGCTGTCTCGGGGAAAAACTTTAACAAGGCTATTTGAACTTAGAGCCGAGTTACAAATGTTTCTTTCAGCAGATACTTCTTTTAATTTGAAGGACCGTTTGTATGATAAAACTTGGTTGTTCCGATTGTCTTTTATGGCGGATATCTTTCAAAAACTTAACGAATTAAATTTATCGTTGCAAGGTAAACAGACAACAGTGTTTCAGGCCTATAATAAAATAACTGCTTTTAAAAGAAAATTAGATTTTTGGATCATTTGCATTGGTAAGAAAGAAATAGAAAGTTTTACGTTACTCAGTGAGTTTGTTAGCGAAAACGACTCAGAAATGTTTGAAGATAATGTGTTTGAAGAATTGGTCCAATATCTCAGTTCGATGCGCGCATCTTTTGAAAAGTATTTTCCCGAAGAACACAATACAAAAATTAAAGTGAACTCCTGGATTCATAATCCTTTTTTACCCAACTTGGAAAAGCCTGAAAACATGTCAAATGAGATATATGAATCTCTTTTAGAAATGTCATCAGACACAAGTATGGAGTCATTGTTCAAAACGACGCCTCTTAATGATTTTTGGTGCAGAATCCAAGATGAATATGCAATGCTTGGCCAAATGGCTCTGGATATTCTTCTCCCGTTCCCAACTACATATTTGTGCGAAACAGGATTCTCTACCTACGCAGCCACGAAAACAAAATATCGCAATAGACTGGACGCCGAAGCTGATATGAGACTCCAACTTTCTTCCATCAAACCTGATATCAAGCAATTGATGAAAAATAAAAAACAGTTTCATACCTCCCACTAGTTAGATTTTTTCTTTTTTAATGTTTTCTATTATTGTCCTTACCAAGTGGTGAAGTAAATAATAATTAGTAACTGATACATTGTACTTTTATTATGCTGATTAATATAGAATACACTTATAAAAATAATTGTTTTATTGTAGGGTTCCATCAAGTATTTTGCTTCCCAAAAGGGTTCCGTCATTTAAAAAGTTTGAGAACCACTGGCCTATAGTATTGTCAATTTCGAAAATTTTATAGTTAGAATGATTTTTTTATATGGTGCAATTTAGACATATTTGGACACTGGCATAGCCCCATTGGTCCATACACAGCAAATTGTTTTTAAGCAGAGTTGGACTCCTTGGAAGAAAAAGAAAACTGCAGGCTCACGCTTTTATTTAATTATCACAAACATTACGCACTAACAGCATTTTGAAGTTTAATAAACTATCAATATTGAACTACAAATTGCACAATACACATTTTTTACAATAATAAAATAAAACTTGATAAAAAAAAGGTTGACTTCTATATGTTTTTGTGTTGTCTTAAGCATCATGGTGAGGTTTTTTATTTTCTTGGTCAGGCTATACTATGAATACCACAGTGATTAATTATAGGTACATTACCTATCAAACGAGCCGCGGTTGTCGCTATGTTTTCGTAAGTGCGACAAGGAGATAATGCAAGCCGGCGCGAGCATGGGATTGAAGTGAGAATTCCCCATATCTTGCAATGAGAGCCAGCAAGAGAGATGGGGAATGCCCGTGCGTTGTCGCCGGGTATTTAGGCACTGCTTTGATAGCCAACCAAAACAATCAAAATTCAAAACATATTATTAAATAATAAATATTGATAGCGTGAGGGCGCGCCGCGCGTGCTGCGTATAAAAATACCTACTGTTATCTATTAACTAAACTTTAAACTACCGACTTTAATTGAATTTTATTATTGATAATTGAAAATGTGTGCTGATGAGGATAAAAAAAGAAATCTGGTTACCAAAATCTTATAAGAAAAAGAAAAAGAGAAGAGGAACGGGTTTAACAAAAATTCATAATTATTTTACGACTTTACCATTTACCTACTTCCAAACAATTATCTGAATGTTTTGAGAGCAATCAATCAATTCAAGATTTTGAGGAAACTTCAAATAATACTTCATGCAGTGCTGTTTCATAATTAGCTAGTTGTATTGTATAGTTTTAATCCCTGACACAAAAAGAGGCCTGATTTTTTCTCAGGGATTGTAACAGTATTAATTGTTCGCGGTTCTAGAACCAAAACCGGCCAAATAGAATTAAGCTATTAATTTTATCAGGAGACGCATCGCGATAATAATTCCCGAGAGAAGTTATAATAATTCGGGTTAAAAAGTTCGAGTTGAACCAGGGCATAAACTATCATTATAGTTAGGTTTTATTAAATACATTGTGGAATTTTATGTAACGGCTGATATTGTGCATGTGTACTTAATGATAATTCCCTCAGGAACTTTATAACGGATCGGGATAAAATGTACCCTAAATGTTAAACCCGGTTATAAGCTATAATTATGCCAAGTGTCGTATCTAGTAACTAGTATGTAGTCGAAATAGTGTTTCGGAATCAAGAAGGACACCCTCTTCTTCTAAGGAAAAAATAGGTAGGTATTCGTTTAAAATAAATATTCATTTATAAATAATATCCGTGTCAGGAAGAGCATGATTATTGAACATGATTTTTATCTTGTCTAAGTACAAAAATCATGTTTGACGCGTCTTAATGTTGCGTTAAGGCCGTTCTGTTCAGCATCCAGTTCAAATCTTCCAGCGATTCTGCCATGATCTCATCGGCGAAACCACGGAAACCTACTCAAATTAAATAATTGAATTAGTGACACAAACAACACAAAACAACTTCAATTGAATTTCGGGAAAAAAGTCTCTAGTGTAATGATTGAATGATCGATTGAAATAGTCGGAATGTAAGATATTTTTTCATGATTACTCCGAAAGTCACAGCAGATTTTAATGAAGTTAGCTTAAAACCTTCCCGGGATTATAAATCGCTACAGTACTTTTCGCCAAAATCGCGATTATACAATTATGTAAATATATGTACCGAATAGGTACATAAAGGACAAACAGACGATGTCCTTTTTCAGTCAGTTAAAATTAGAAATTCATACAATTTATTTATGTCCAAGTACTTTATTAATACATTATTCAAGAACAGAGATTACAAGTCATGTGACATTTTTGTTTTTATTTTTGTTTGACAGCTTTTATTTTTATAAAAGTCCACTGTCTACTCAAAATAAACCTTTACATATAGCATATTCACAGGCAATTAAATTATAATATCGTCATGGATTCGAAGAATATCAAAAGAATCAAAGGAATATAAAAGTTGATAAATTCTTTAAATACCTATCTAATTAATTTATTGAGACTGAGTTACTAGCAGGTTCACACTACCTATCAAAATGACGCCACATAACTATAGTTAATAAATTAGTTAAACAGTAACCCCGAAAAATTAAATAGAACATTCTAAAAATGTAAGAATCAATGAGTTAGGCTCTTTCTGTTTGTTTTCCATGACAGATAAGTGTTCCAAAACAGTGCAACCGACTGCACTAGTAGCACTTGGTAATGAAGAGGGACATAATAGAAATTGACAAGCTGAACACATGGCCAAATATAATAATTAATTTTTAAAATGTCAAAATAATTAGCATTTAAATCCTTTCTTATACTATCCCAAGATTTGCCTTGCATAGTACCTACAGCAACTAGAATAAGAAATAAAAATCCTGGCGCAAATATTGCTTGGTCAATAAGAACTTTCTTTAGCGCCACAGTTTTACCAGTTGAGCCTATACGATTGTTTAACCATCCATACCATACACGCAAAGCCGGACCCTGAAAAAAAATATGAATATTAAAAATGGAGATGTCTACCTGGTTAATTGCAGTAGGAGTTTTAATTGTCCAAGCAAAAAAACAAATTCAGATCTTGGCTTCTATAATTTTAGAGATATTCAAATTTTTCTGAAGTTTAATGAAAATATTACCAAAGCTATGTATTGTTGAAATTATGTATTATTGTAGGTCACGTCTCTTTAAGTATAATTTCATTTTTTTTTCGGAATGGCTATATTCTTGTGGCCCGAATGGCCTTTCAAGAGTCACCGGACGTGAAAAGTCACATACATCTTTAGATGACGTTTCCAAATAGCATAGTTTAAACAAAAATGTTTAGTGATAAATTAAATGTTAACAAACTTTTCAAAAACAAGCTTTTTTATTATTTTAACCACATAACAGAAATAATTATACAATATATCACATGGTAATATCTGCCTAACTGTAGAGCAGTTTGTTGGCAGAACTGCTCTCTGTTTAATTAATTGTAGTGTAGTCTATAGTATTGTACAATTACATGTATTTATGTATATCATGAGTCGTGACAAATGCTGTATTATTTTACAAACTATGTTAATACTTTTGTTTAGGCACTAATGTTATTTGATTTATTTTTTAACTGTATTGCAAATATTTCTAATAAACGTTTTTTATAATTTGTTGTTGAAGACAGCTTTTGACATATGTATTTTGAATAATACTATATATTATCGTGTTCTTTTGCGATAATAATTGTAAACTTTGGGCACATCCAATTGTTGTTTCGCCATTGCTCTGGTGCTATGAGGATGATTGTCAATATTTTTAAACTCATTAGAGCCAAATTGTTCTAATATAATTAACATATTAACTCTTTCTTGTGTCGGGATTACTTTACACTCAAGTAATAATCTGTCATAGTCGGACTTAGGTACATTTTCTTCTCGACGAGGTATTTCAGAAAACTAATTTCGATCTGTCTTATTTTGTCTAGGTGAATACAAAATGAGTGATCCCGCGGTATCCCCCCAATGTAACGCCCTAAGTCGAGGCCCGTTCCTTCCTTCCTTCTTGCAACACACATTTTGTTCCTGGCTGCGCCTTCTGCGCTCGCCCTAAATTAAACACGACCCGTGACTCTTGAAAGACCACTAAGGCCCCAAGAATTTAGCCATTCCGAAAAAAAAGAGACCCTTAGAATAATAACGCTTAGAAACCGAATACGCGTACGAAATGCAAGCAATTTATTTGGAGCCATAAATGGCTCCAATTGCCGGGGGGGGGGCTTAATAATCAGTCTCACGTTGTCGATCGTATCTCCCGTAAATAAAATAAAAATGACGGTGTGTGCAGTGAAATGGTGTCATAATCCCACAAACAGAAAAATGATATTAATATTACATTAAACAGGTAAATGCTATATTTTAATCAATATATTTAGGTACATAAAACATTCAATGAAACAAAATCGTAATTATCAGCATACGCCATGTCATCACAGGCTTACTAGTGTTGGTGAAAATATTTACCCCAATTTTATATTTTGTTCTCGTTTGTCGAAATAATGTACATACTTATCTATATATATATATAAAAGAGGATGTTGGTATATCTGATGTTAATAGACTTCGACACCGTTTGACCGATCACCATGAAAGTTGGCACATATATGTATTTTTTCATGGAGGTGTTTATGTTATCGACTTTGTTGTAACTCGCCACTAGATGGCGCTGCAACACATCAACTTCTATACCGTTCAACCGATCTCCATGAAAATTGATATACATAGGTATTTGAGCTATCGACTTTGTTATAATTCGCCATTAGATGGCGCTGCAGCACATCAACTTCTATGGCGGGACAACGTCTGCGGAGTTTTGCTAGCATAATATATAAAAAAATGTTACCAGTATTCTCGTGCAATTAATTTTATGTACTTATTTCTGCTATCTTAAATTACATGTCACAAATAAACTATTACAATACAAATTGATATATATTATATATTTATAAGTAGATTTCCTTCCAATCCGATTGTTACTGGTCATTGGATAGAAAAGCTAAGGCTTAGTCGCAAGGAAGAGTGTTGGAAATCGACTAAAAATATGTTCTATACATTTTACTAATAGTGACTAATATATACTGAGAGCGACTTGTGTAGATTACGCCACAGTGCTGTGCCTTTAAAGGTATATAAATTAATACAGTAGTAAATTCTTGTAGTATATGCCCTATAAGTACATATTCATTATTTGTAATCATTCCAGGAACTACACATTGCTTCTGCAAGGCAGGACATGAATAATCACAATAAATGTAATAATGAATTGCTTTATGCTCCTGAACATTATGTAAACCCCTAACAATAAGCATTTTATATCTTGCAATACCTGTCTGTTTGCAAAGATTTTGTAAAGTAGACACGTATGAGGGACTTGTGGGGCTTAATTAGTACTGTTGTCAGCTGAAAAATGGTTCTTAAATCTTCATGAAATTTATCACAAAAACATAATATATCCTAAAAAAAGTTTGCACGTGGCGAACTGTTTGCCTTTCAAATAATGTTCATTACTTATATTTCATGTTTGTATTCTTGTAGACTGTAGAAAAAGGTTACGATGATATAATTTTTCAAAAGTTCAAAAGTCGAACGGGTCAGATGGTATTCCTGTGGTGGTACTCAATATTTGCACTCCTGAGTTGTCTCTGGTGCTTACGCGACACTTTAAGCTCTCTTACTCCCATAAGACGCTTCCTGAAAACTTGGAACGTAGCTCACGTCCACCCGTTGCCTAAAAAGGGCGATCGTACCGACCTGCCCAATTACAGGCCAATAGCAATAACCTCCCTCCTCTCCAAGCTGACGGAAAGTGGCATTAACACACAACTCCTTGGATACCTAGAGGAATGCAAGCTGATAAGTGATCACCAGTGCGGATTCCGTCATAGTCGCTAAACTGGCGATCTTTTAGTGTACTTTACACACCGATGGGCTGACGCCATTGAGAATAGAGGTGAGGCTATAGCCGTTAGCTTAGACATCGCGAAGGCTTTTGACCGGGTCTGACACAAAGCACTACTTTCCAAGTTACCATGCAAATAGGTTTCCAGTTTTTTGGCTGGATGGAGCATCAAAGTCATTGCTGACGGTAATTGCTCCAACATCATGTTAATTAATACTGGTGCCCCACATTCTGCATATCAATGACCTGTTACAAGTCGGTAACATGCATTGTTATGCAGACTACAGTATTGGGGAAGCATTGTAGAAGGGCCATGAAGAAAATCGCGTAAGGCTTGTGTCTAATATCGAGAACTCCTTAGACTGAGTCTCGACTTGGAGTAAACTTCACTGGGACCAATTTAACCCCAGCAAGACAGGTCTGTGCATTCACCGTGGCACCCCGATTTTAGAATTCCTCTCAAGATCTCTGATTTGGGATCCTTGGCGCCAATATTTCGAGCAAAATCAAGTTTCAGAGTCATCTGGAAAGCAAGACAAAACTTGCTAGTAAAAAGCGCTGTGTATTGAATAGAGCAAAGCAGTACTTCACTCCGGGGCATCATTTGTCGCTTTATAAAGCTCAAGTTAGACCCCACATGGAATACTGCTCACACCTCTGGGCCAGTGCACAGAAGTACCAGCTGGACCTTTTTGACTACCATCCAACGATGACTATCCAAATTGTCGACGATCCCACTCTCACAGGTGTTTAGAATTGCTCAGCATCCCTAGAAATGTTGCATCTCTCAGCGGTATCTACCGCGCGGTTCATCCGCACTACCTTGAGATAGTCGCTGCGTACAGTGTGGTCAAAGAAATACTTTTAAACTGCGAACCCGAAAGTTGTGGAATGAACTGACAGCTGAGATATTTCGGTTATGCTATAATATGGGGTTCTTCAAGAGAGTTGTGAATAGGATTTTGCAAGGTCGGCAGGGCATCCGCAACCCCCCTGGTGTTGCAGGTGTCTATGGACAGCGGTGACCACTTATCACCACGTGGCCCGACCCACCCGGTTGTCTAAAATCTATTTTTTTTTAAATACATATAATAATAATATGGATATCTCTCCAAATACAAAGAATCATAATAATAAATTATAAAGGTTGGCCTGTGGTGTCGGCCGGCTATGAAATAGCACCACCCCATCTCTTCCCCCTGTGTGTGTGGTAAAAGGTGACTAAGGGATAACAAAGTGGCTACTCCTTTTGAGGTGAGTCCACTCCTTCACTGATGTAGTTGCATGATCTCTAAAGGAGTGGACTTGCCAACCCATTTGGCCAGCATGGCGTCTTCTGGCCATACATTCCTCATGCACAAGACAATGCGCATGAGGAGGCCCATGTGTCCAGCAGTGAGTACTGAAAGGGGTGGTTGCATTGCATTGCAAAGATTATTAGAATACTCGCCAATTACAATAATTCTCAACCATTTAAAATAAATACTTACTCCTACAAAAAATCCAATGGATGAAAACTTAATAGTTCTTTGGTAGTCAATATGATTCAAGGACTTGTTCTCTATTAATGTTTGAGATATAAGGTCACCCGCTCCCATTAGTGTTCCAGTTTGTATTGCTTGTACTATATATGGTCGGCGGTTAAGGGTATTTTGATACCATTTAAAAATTTCACGAACCCTCATTATCGTCACGTTCATCATTTAAATCATTACTGATCAGGGCAAATCTTTTCTAAACCATAGAATCCAGAGAAATAGTAGTGGACACCTTGTTATTAAGGATTTCAATGTTATTCCTTAGTGTTTATTAATGTTTACAGGAAATGTCATAAAAAACATACGTAATATAGACAATATTATATTAATAATAAAAAAAAAAAGAACAGTTTGGTTGATCTATGATCTAGAATTTTTTTGGTTAAACATTTCGTTTTTTTTATTCATCTAAGGCAATGGCACAATTAGCACATTGTGCCAGTGCCATGTTTTCTTCGTAATAATAAACAATTTCAAAGTCTAAAACGTATCCTGTCAGTGTCCAGTTCTTAAGTATTTAATGTTTGAAAGAGGCTTTACGATTGTATAACAAAACAAGTTTGTAGTGGTACTGTTTTTTATTTTAATAAGTCGTAAACATGACACATGGAAATTTTGCTTGCAATTATCAACAAAGTAGTTTTAACCGAAAATTCTCTTTTTATTTTTGTTTGTATTGTATCAGTTAGAATCAACAACTGACGCTTCAACGGCAATCTTGTGTAAATATTTATTTTAGAATGAAATAAACAACGTTTCGTATGGATTAGAGCATTTAATAAAGAGAGACAGACGTGTTTTTCAACTCCGTACACAATGGGCTATATACCATATATACCCCACCCGCAGTCCTCGGCTAAATTACATTCGCATTTATAATATTAGTGTGCACCAGAACTAATTCCTCGCTTATCCTTGGAAGCGATAACGACACACTCGACTCTTTGTTTACATTTCGTCACAGCATTTTTTGTTGGCAACGTAAGAATTTGTGTCATACTTCATTTGAAAGGGAATAAAATTTCCTAATTGATGATATTATAAATAAAAAGGAAAGGAAAATAATCACCACGATAAAAACCAATTGTAAATGAATATTTCTTTTCTCGTACGTTACCATTTCTCGGAAATTTAAATATTTTTCGAACATCTTGCAATAATGTACCAACTTTATTTACATCCATCAAATGTATATTTAATAGGGCTTCTAATAATACCTATATTTCAGTATTGGGTGATGTAGTTCAATCACAATTATTATTTGTTTAAACGCATAAGTTCACGATTAGTGAAATTTTAAATTTCGAACGTCTCTGCCAAAAACGAAGTTCAAATAGGTTGGTACGTCATCTGTCATCGCAAATGAGCGGCTACTAACATTATAATACTATCTAAGTTGATCGATTTAAAATTTAGTACTATAATAAATGATAATTGATATAATCGAATAAAACTAATAATTAGTAAAACTATTTTTTATTTTTTTTTACCGCACTCGACAGTGCGGTAGAATAAAGAAACATTTTTATTTTTCAAGGCAATTGGCAACACTGCTTTGAGTATTCATATAAATATAGTAAAACGTTCTTCATTCATTCTGCATTTCGCTAAAAACAGTGTTTGTGGCACAAAGAGTAGGTCTCCTTAAAAGCCATTGTCTTGTATAAAGACTTTTATCTTCTTATTCTTCGTGTACTTCTTCTTCTATTATTTATGAGTGGTATGAGTAGATTGATTGAATTTTTTTTTTTTTTTTTACTGCGACTGCGACTGCGACAAAACCGAACTGACTCGCCTGAAAAGTAAAATACGTTTAAACAAACACATACTCGTCTTTCTCTATTCTCGTATTCTCTCGCCTTAATACTATTTTACTGCTTCTCAATATACTCGTTACGTGTATTCAACCCTTTACATGCAGACAGGCAGACTAATGAACGTATTTTTGGTTTTAGTCTGAGAACATTGAAAAATATTTTTTTGATTGTGCGTGAAGATAGTGATGATTAACATTTAAACAACTCACATTTTTTTATTATACTGGTTAGAAATATTCGGGATTTTTTGTAGAAACGATCATTTTTGTGACAAACTAATTTCGATTCGCACTCGCAGGGTTGGCAACAATGGCAACTGCCACATATGGTAACACAGTAACACTGCTTGCAATGTCTTTTTGTATCTAAGAAATTCAGATTAGAACCAATTTTTATACAGTTTGTTAGTGTTTAACAAGTGATTCATTCATTTAGAAAATTATAATAACACTATGGATAAAAGGAAGTTATCTACGGCCGGGGATAGTCTATATCAGATACTTCAACTCCCGAAAACTGCAACGCCAGATGATGTCAAGAAAAGCTATCGAAAATTGGCTTTAAAGTACCATCCTGACAAAAATCCGAATAATCCAGAAGCTGCAGATAAATTCAAAGAGGTGAATCGTGCACACACGATACTCAGCGACGCTACAAAGAGAAATATTTATGACAATTATGGTTCCCTCGGCCTTTACATAGCCGAACAATTCGGTGAAGAAAACGTCAACGCCTATTTCGTTGTTACAAGCACTTGGTGCAAAGCGCTATTTTTCGTATGCGGTATCTTGACCGGATGTTACTTCTGTTGTTGTCTGTGCTGTTGCTGCAACTGCTGCTGCGGCAAGTGCAAGCCCCGCCCCCCGGAGGAATCCGGCGACTATCACACACTGGAACGCGATGATTCAGACGGGGTGCAGGCGGTGACGGCGCAACCCGGCGGCGAGGGCCGCCCCACCGGCGATCCGGTGACGATCGCCATGCCCGCCCCGCCTCCCCCTGGTGCCTCGGAGAACACCGGCCTCAATACAGGTGGGGTTAATTATGGAATTTCACATTAATCTAATTATAGGCTGCAGTCAACCCTCCAACTTATCTTTTTAAAGTCTACCTAAATCATTTTATATACAAAATCTCTTTCTTTTGCTTCGCAGCTTTTAACTATTGTATATAGTATCTTTGTTAACTTTTTAGCTTCGTTATAAAGTGTTACATTAGGTTTGGTGAAATAAGTTTAATATATTTTACCTGTGAAACTATTACTATACTGTTTATTGTGTTAAATAAATATTACACTTAAATAGAATGGAATAAAAAATGGAATGTATTATGTGAAACTATAGTGGATTACAAACCCAATTCTCTTTATTCGAATTTCAGCAATAGGAAATGTTATATTTAAAGTAACATTTTGAGCAAAATGTACCATACTGTTGCTAATCTCAGGTATACCACTGAAGTTAAATAGTATTCAATGATTACTAAGAAAAGATTACATAACAATTAGTAAAATTTTAAATTATTTACTTTATACAATAAATACACTTTATTATTTATAAAATGTGTATAGACAGGCACCATTTTAACACTCGTAAAAAGGCATAATTTAAGTATTTTTTATCTTATCAAATAAGTTTAAATTAAACAGATAATATTGGAATGTTTTTTGTTATCAGTTTGGTCTAAATTTTTCACCATAATGCAAAACCATCTAATTCGACTTCTTACCTTAATCCAACCACTGTTTTTTTTAATAGTAATAAATGGGTGATTATTTTAATTGAAAGCATCTTACAATGGGCAATGTATGACATTTTATGAAAAGTTACAAAACTTCTTGATATTTTTTGTGTAAGTAGGATTAAGTATATGAAGTATGAAAAAAAAAAAATTATTGTTTTTTGTTCAAAAATAAAATTGATATCCATCTTTATATTTTGGCTCCACTACAACGGTTATTCCACGGATGCAAGGCGTTTACTCCTTTGACAACAAAAAAAATGTCAAGCACTATAAAATTGACAATGACGAATAGATGGATGGATGACTAGAGGTGGCCAGTAGCAGGTTTTCGCCGAATGTGTGATTGAGCGATCAGTGATGATATAAGTTGCATTGTCTTAGTTCGCGTTTAATTTATATCAGCTTTATAGTTTTTAAATATGTCCTTAATTATTTTCGTATCGATTTCAAAATATCTATATTGTGTTTTTATTCCTCATTCAAAAAACTTTGTTAATTAAGTGGGAGTGTAAACTGTAAATAAGTAAATATTAGTGAATCAACATCACAATACATACATCACAAACTAGTTCAAAACGAAGCAATAGCATACCCGCAACTTGTTCCCAAACTGCAGGATTATTGAGTAACGTATTAAAAACAAATGTGAATCGAAAAAAGCTGCTACTGAGAATAAATAGTTTCAGAAACCGTTATTGGTATTCGAAACCTGCTATAGTTTCGTTTCGGCGCGAAAACCTGCTATTGCCCACCTCTAGTCATCCATCAATCTATCTGTCATGGTCAATTTCATTTCATAGTGCTTAACTTTTTTTCATTGGCAAAGGAATAATCACCTTACATCCGTAGAATAATCGTTGCAGCGGAGCAAAAATAGAAAAATACATATCTTTTTATTCCTGAACAAAAAAAGGAAATATTTTTTTTTGGATATGCGGAACCTTATTCCTTCAAATATAAAATAAAATAGAGCAGTTCCAAAAAAATCGTACATACCCCATTGTAACATCTTTCAATTTGAAAATGCACTTAAAATTTGTTAAAAAAAACTCAGTAGTGGGATATGAATATAGGTCAACATTGTGTTAACTTAGTTTTATGAATATTAGTGATTATATTTAATTCTAATATATATTAAATACTGTGGATTTTGCTTACAATGAAGGAATCGTCTTTCTTTGTTATATTCAAATTTCATTTTATTGAATGTACCAATATATAAATATTACAGATGTTACTTCGATGAAGGATCTATCTATGATAAAATTTGACTAGAATGATGTCTATAATTATGTACTTTTATCTTAATTTTTATATAAATAGCTTTTTTGTCACCAACAATAATTTCACTATGTTATTGACAGAACAAAATTTATGCTTGATTAGGATTACATAATTTTGAAAAAGTATGTGGCTTAAAATAAAGAATTAATATTACCTTCAAAGGAAGATTTCATACCCAAACTCTCCAAAATTAATTAAACTTTGTGTATATTCAGTACTCATCTTAAACATATTTGTTTTTATTCTAAATTTTATCTAAAGATGGTTAAGTCGTTTTCTTCTTTGTTTCTCATTTATTTTTCCAAATCAAAGACCATAGCTTCAAAAATTTTCCATAGGTACCTCTAGTTTTTCATCTTTACCTCTGGGAAAATGAGATTTTTTTGATAAAGTAAAATCAAATCACAGAGCAACAAAAGCATTATCTACATAAGTTTTTCAAAAGTTGATTTATACCAGTTGATTTATAAAACAAACAGTTCAAAATGGTTTTAAACATGTGTTCCTATGTTTTAAATCAAGTTTTATTCGTTGATTGAATCACAGATTTTTAATATTTTTAAACTGTTACATGTTCAAAACTCGACATATTTTCGACAAAGGTTTCTAATTGCCTTTTTATTGGGGATTTGCCCAGTTGATTACAAAAACTCAACTGTTTGTAAATTAGGGGAATAAACTTATAACTTATATGCAAATGTCTTAAATAAATTAATATATAAATAAACTCATATAATTCATAAAATGAGCTGCTAAATTGATTTAGGTGATTCCCCCAATTCCATGCAATGCAAGGTAAAGAATAAAGATGCCCACAGCCTGGAATTTTCTTTAGCTTAATCCATATTTCCTATTTGACGTGTCATAGAACTAAAAATAACATTTAACATTTTATGTAAGAAAACGTTTTAATTTAAAATTTACCCAAAGAAAAGCCTTCTCTTAATTTATTTAACAGAGTAGTAACACACACAAAAAAATGCTCACATGGCATTTAGACTATCATAAGAATAACTCTCCGATAGCTTGTCAGTATTGAGACAATGTTTGTACATTCAATATACAACCACATTGAACTATTCTATATAACTACAAATTTTATTACTTTTGGAGAGTTTGACATCCCTTGTCAGTGTAATTATCCACATATTTCTAAATTTACAAGTTTGATAATAATATCAGAGACATTAGATAATCAGATGCAAACCGGATGGCCTCAGGGCAGCATGAAGGTCCAGTGGACCAGATTACGACTTGGAGTTTGAATTTGGCCTAAATCTGCAACTGGCAATCCTTAAAAAATGCAACAATATGATCTTTCAGAAACTATTCAATTTGACATACAATAGCAACCATCTTTGATTATATTTGGAATATTTACATACTTATATTGCTGGAAAACTGACTTATTCCCATAATTGGAGGAATTTTAAATTCTTACATAAACATGAACATAAAAGATGTCTATGAATAAGTTACCAAACAAGTCTGAAAGTCACATATACAAGAAAATCGAGAGTTACACATTTTGCAATGCTATAACTGGAATATGTTTACATATATTCATTGCTAATGTGAAATCCACTGTATTATGTTAGTCCTCTATTTGAATGACCAGTATTTATGTAATGCAGACCACACACATGTGAGTGAGTACTTCCTAAGCTCAATTTTTTGCCTCAAACTTGACCCATGAATGATGATATTGCATTTATTATACACAAGTTCAGGTAAATTCATGTAAAAAAGCTCATAGAGTAAGTGAGTATTCCTTAAATATTGTTATATCAAAACTGTTGATCCTATTGATTGTATAGAACTATTAATACTAAAAATTGATAGTATTAAAACTTTATACAGAAGAAACACATGATGTATGTATATGCAATAGTATTTTAATTTGGAAAAGAGGAAAAACTTACTCTAGGGCCTTAGGTACTTGTTCCATACTTGACAAGGTTTGCTTACATATTGTGACATTATCTAAGAAAAGGGACCTTTTTATCAGTACCTACTAATTTACCAAATATTGAGATTATAGGGAAATCTTAAAAAAATACATAATTTTTTTATCAGTTTGTCTTACAAATGAGATGTTAGAGGAGCATGCTTCTATTTAAACGAATCTTGAAACAATTTATAACTTAGAAAATCTTAACCAAACTTAATAAGTTCATAACAACAATAATGTCTCTTTGCTCAGATAATGTCTCATTTATAGTTTTATGTTATGTATAACAAGTTTTTCTTTTATCATTATTATTTGTATGGAATAAAGCCAGACCGTATAAGGTTTTATATCTAAAAATTGTTAAAAGAGAAGAATATTAATAGGGGAACACACGGGGGTTACATAGATTGCTTAACACAGGTTATAATTATAGATATCAATGGATAATTTTAAAATTAATACTGTTTTCAACTTATTTATTCTAATTATATTGATAAAAACTCAAGACAATATTAATAATGTATGTTTAAAAGTAATGTTTTTAAATTTAAAATAAATGCAAAATTAACTGAAACAAAATTGCAGCATGAAACAAGGTTGACTACAGGAACATGACAGCAGGAAGTAAGCTCATAGTTCAAAAACAAGATCAAACTAATAAATGACTTTTTAACCTTTTTCAGCTTGTATTTGTAGTACTAAACATATTATTATTTTTGTTCTGATGATATAATTATTTTCCTGTTATGAACGTGAAGTATGAGCGCTACATTTCTTTATTTATATTCTTCTCTTTTTATAAGAATTTATCCTTGACTTTTATAATGTAAGACTTTAAGCAGCAGGCGCTTGTACAAGTACTGTCCCGGAACGAGATGAATGCGCGCGGAAGGAATGTGACCGTTTTGTCACTTGTTTTAAGTGTTGTACTACAATGATCTTTGTGAAAAATAGGTATATCGATATTGGTAAAAGTCGATGTTTTTAATTTAAATATCGCGGTCAAAAATAAAACACGACTATGTAATTATAAAAAACATCTTATTTTTTACTATTTTTATTTACTTTCATTATTTATTTATTTATTATTTATCACACATTAGATAATATAGTAAGTAGGTATACATAATTTTTAGTTTTAAATGGGTATTTAATATTTAGTTTTGAAAAATAAAGTTACTAAAAACAAAAAGAAAAAATATAAAAATTACTAATTGAGAGAAATATAAAAAAAAAAATATTATAACAACAAAAATCTACTACGCATTACATTATTAATAATAATAAAAAATAACTTATAAGGACTAAAAGACACAAAAGACTATCATATTGTTTTGAATGAATATTAGTCACTACAATCATCACTTGTAACACCTGATGCAGACGAAGTCAGAATCAGGTTTGATCGCTAATTTTAACAAGTATGTATAGTAAAAATCTACCTAACACGTGCTATATCGACGACGCAAGAGAAACAATAAAAAGCGAGCAAGCGCATCACTTAACTAGCCGGCACAAGTGCGGCGAGACGGCTGGGAGGGTGGTGTGCTCGTGTCCCCACACCTCACACAGCATTTAGCTCATTCCGGGACAGTAGTTGGTCATATTGAGAGTCACTGATATGAAATGTTTAAGGTATGTAACCTTTTTTTTTAAAACCTTAGTATTTTATTTACAGACTGGGCAATGTTTTCTTAATTTTTAAGAAACACATTCAACAATTCTTTGTAGGAAGAATTAGAAATAACTTAAGAATATAATAAGACAACATTATTAGGTTGCAAAATAAGTAATAAAATTCATGCTGAAATTTTAATCAGTTTGGAAACGTGATTAGACATACATACATATTTACTACAGTCATACCTATTTAGTACTTTTAATTAATAATGTAATTAATATACTGCTATTAATCTTTTGTCCATAGCAATACTTACATTTTCTATAGTGGGTAGATACATATTGTTATCAGTACTGTGACTTTATGTTGACTATTGTGATTGTGTGTTGAATATTGCTTTTACTTGTATTGGATTTACACAGAGAACCTTAGGGCCCTATATATCTACCATATACGCTAATTACATTTTTAACTAAAGGCAAAATTCTTAATTCTAAAAATAATCTTAAAATATTTATATTGATCTCGATACCTACACATCTGTCACATCTATTTTTACACCACATATTTTTGGACAAAATCCACAGTCTCACAAGTAGTCTCAAAATAGACATTGAGCACTAAATTAATTACTAAAATATTGAGATTTTTTTGAATGAAGGAGGTTTTTAAATTGGTTACACTAGGTATACAACATTGATACTAAGAAGTATTCATTATCTCAATGTCCATTCGGAATAAAATTTCCGTATTTATTTATCTTACTCAAACTATAAGAATACGAGTGTGGAAGCGGATCTATGTACAAAAAAATCTATCACTAACTTTTTTTTTTGTGGAATTTGAAGCTCTCTCGTTACAAATAATAGTATTCACTAAACAGTTCTATATCAATAGATAGCCACTACTATTTAAGAACCTCTCCTAACTGAATATATTACACCATGTAGGTAGTACAATAAACATTTCAAAATTACTGAGACATTCCAAGCAGAAAGATGTCTTTATAATACTTGCCATAATTTATGAATATGCAACCTGTGGTTTTAAATTGATCTCAGGCCATGACAATATTAAATATTTACCTTAGGAGCTTTGTAGAGCTACTAGTTACACATAAAATTACGTATAAAGTTCCTGCTCGGAATAACACCATATTGACAGAAATTCGCGTTTTGTTTATAAGTAATAATTCGTAGGTGTAAAACTATATATTATCATACGTTCTAAATAATTTACCATCAACCCCCCCCCCCCCCCCCCCTAACTTCGCACACTGTCCTCAGTTGGAGGGTGTCCGGGGAGATTTTTCGAATGTGTCCGGGGCTTTTAAGAAGTGCGTAATCCACGGATACGACGGTGACAGGTTGTATTAAACAATAGCAGATTGTCAACAAGACTCATTTATGTTTTTATTTCCAGTGCGTCCGACTCTACTGACGCAATGTTCAGAGTTTTTTTGGTCACATATTCTATGTAGTTTCTTTAAACTTCTGATGGCAACCCCAATTTAACCTAACATAGGCCAGTTTTAAGAAATAGTAAATATTGATAAGTTAACTGCAAAATTAGTAAATATGACGCATCATTTATCTATAGTACAGATTCCGCAAAATAATTCTAAATGACTTTACATCGTGAAACACCAACCGCATCTTTTCCGTTGCGATAGTCGCGCTCGCAAAAACAAAACTTTGTGCTAATCTAAAATATTTAGGCGCTTCCAACGTAAAGTTCATCAAATGGAAAAAATAAAATTCTTTCGGTTATCATTGTTTTTTTAATATGTGCATAATAAACAGCGTTCGTACATTGATTTACGTAAGAAAATAGGAGTAAATATCATCGGCAGGTATAAGTACTAAGTAGCCTACGTACAGACGTACACCAATTATGTACATTAGACGGAATAACTGTTTATTTCCATCTAATGTACATTACAATCCGTCATGTCGGATCTCGATCGATGATGGTGGCGCTGCGAGGGTGTATCGAGGTGTCCACCTGATTATAATGTAAAAACATTATTTAGCAGTCGATTAAAACCACATTATTTTAGCAACCCTAGTAAAAACAGACTGAATGTAAGCTAGACCTTATGTTGTTGGCAAAATTGTCAAAATCTAGGCGTAATTAGATGTGTCGACGGTATTGAATACATTTCAAAAAATAAATTGTCAACGATAGTTAACTTTTTAACCAGCTCTACACGAGGAAATCTCTAACGAGAAATAATTTTAAACGAATAAGACAGGAACTTGCCAATATTGTGAAAGAAGAGTTCTTTATTAATTATTATACTTCTATTTTAAAAATTTACATCATAATGTATAGGAACTTATCTAATTTTTGCTAACTGCTTCACCTGCATATGTCAGGCATTCTAAGATAAATATTGGTAAAGTTTTTATTAGAATCATCACTTTCGTAGGTACTTGTATTTAAACGAAGGTCTCACGGAAGACTGAAATGTATCGATGTGTTTCGCTAATGTGTGCGTGTTGCCAGAGTCCATTTAACATCACTTTTTTTTATTAATTGACCCGTCATTACATTTTCTACTCCCATCCCATCCTATGTAACCCTAATTACAACTTATCCCATCGAGTAAAGAGTATGATGGCATTAAGGAATCACCTTATCCTATTTTACTCCTTTTTTATTCCTCAACTCATTTTCTCCCTCGAGGTAGAATCCCCATTCTCATCCTTCCTCGAAGAAAAAGGAAAACTTTCTGTTATACCTACTCAAAACCCTATTCTCAAAACCGATTCCAATTTTTGTCCTACATATCCCAAACCATTGGAACGCCCTACTCACCTTCTCCGCAGATATATCAACGTTAATCTTTACTATTGACATGAATCGCTGATGTCCATGGACGACAGTATCCACCTATCTCCATCGTCTTATTATTTTTTATATAGAATGAAGTTAGTGCTTCATTCTATATAAAAAAGATGATTTTATGATGGTTCAAGTGGTTCCTGTAGAGTGTAGACACTACTACAATAATTGAAACAAATAGGTTGGTGTGTTAAATAGAAAAGAGTATCCTTACGGTCATTATCTCCTTGAATTATCGTATCGTTTGGCACTTTCAAAATATACCAGTATTTTTTTAAATTATGTTTGTAGAGTACATGATTATTTAATAAAAGTCATTACAAATTGATAAACATATATCCTTTTTAATTTGTACTGCACTGTGATTTGAAATTTCATGTAAGAATCGTATCATTATCATTGTATTATTATTAGTGATTAATTACTTTAGCTTTAGATTTCTTGTCATTATTTATTTATATCATCACACTTAAAGTAGTTTTTGACCAAAATTAAACTTATGAGGTAATTGATAAGATTGTAAAGACACTTTATTGTTGGACATTAACTTGTTGGATAATTGTGATTTATTGGGAGGCCAGCTGAATGCAACATGTCAATTCTGATTAATTTCGAGACTATCTGTAATACATACATTATATACATTTTCTCTTGTAAATCGTTTATTGAATAAGGCAATCATAATTTTGTTACATTACTAAGAATTATATACGAGGATATAATATCCACTGTCAAAATGTGGAGCTATCTTATACATAATCCACCTTAACATTGTGCATAATGTTGATTCGAGTACAGTAAGGTTTGTAGAGAATTCTATACTGAACTAGAATCATGTCATTATCTAATTTAGATTTAATAATTTAGATGTGAATAAAATTGTTGACCATGTGTAATGTATGCCACAATTATAAAGTAGGTGAATCATATTAATTAAGCGTATAAAACACCAATGCTTAAAATTTTAATTGAATTATGCTACACTTTCTATATTACCATTTCACTGTTAGATTTTAAATGTTAAAAGTGAAATTTAACAGTTTTTTTTCGTTTGGCTTATACGCTAGTTGTCTATGCTAGTTAAAAATGTAATGCCGGCTCTACATTCGTCGTGAAGTCACGCCGTAAACCGGCGTGCCCTGAGACCACCTCTTTACATTCGCAATTGTTCACAGTCGTATTCACGCACTTGTTCGAAATGGATCTAACAGTAGCTGCACCCTCTCGAATGTATGAAATCCTTTAGCATTTTAATGTATTTCCCATAACCCGATATGGTTTTCATTCCAATTCTGATCACGATTCGCGCCCGCGAACACTTTATCGCGGATATAGCTTACCGACTCCAAGCTGTGAACACGCGTGAAGACCGCGCAAACCATCTACACTCGGATTCACAGCTTTTCGCGGGGCTTCACGGCGTTGGTGTGGAGCCGTCTTAATGTATCATGTTCACGTTCATGTCACGCGCAAGATGTTGTCTATTTCTACTTTCAGGTGTATAATTAGGTCTATATACATTATAGTAGATAGTATATTTGTTGTATGTAAATGTTTATTAATGAACTATAAGAAATATACAGCATTTTGTGGGCGCGTTAGTGAGCTGCTGGTCTAACTGTTATAATATGTTGTAAAACGTTATGATACTAGTCAACGAGTATTTTAACACCAGTGTCAAAAACAAGGATGTTTAAATGTAATTTCACTTCATGACTTTGAATCAAATAAAATATATGAATAACAAAGACGTATCTATCATTGAATAAACCGGCGCCCTACCATTAATTTATAATTTTTCTATTCATTTCATACACAAAATTATTAAAAAAAATATGGCCACGGTATTATATTTGGTTCTTTAATTACATTTTTTTACTTGCAGGAAGCAGTATTCCAAAATACACCTGAAGTACCTATAATCAGCTAGTCTTACATAATTATTAAGAGAAATGAAGAACTGACTTCTTATAACCACCAACAAGCACACTAAGATTATATTATATTAAGTTTTTTATTTATTTTTTGTGACTAGTTATGTTTGTCACTGCAAATATATTTGGCTTCTTATAATTTGACTTTTATTGGAATAACTAATTTTATTGGAAAGTCGGTAGAATATAAAGGTTAAACTAATTTTATTAGTAAGGTAATGACATCTTCAATTGATCGTGTATTGCTACCATAATACGCTTCCTTTTTATGGGCGTTCTACAAATATGGATAATCCATAGCTGCATATAATAGCAGCTACTTTTAGATATCTTAAGTACTATGTTAATAACTATTACTCTTACTTTATCACGGGTTGTTGTTCAATTTGTATTCCCTATCAATCACTTCGACTCAATCGGATCTTTTTTGTTCCCCTACCTAACCTTATCTTCTACTCTTGCTCCCCGAATATTATAACCATATACTTCAGGATATCCGGCAATCGTAGAAGCCTGTAGTCTTCTGTCTCTGGATTATGGTTGTCTAGAAGACTCATTCTGCATCTCGCCAGATCGTTACATTCGCACAAAAGATGCGTCATGGACTCTTCCTCCTCGTTGCAGGCTCTGCAGATGTTATTATCTGCTAAATTCATGCTGCAGACGAGACTTTTTGTACTGAAGTGACCCATGAAATCAGTTGCCGTAGCTCTTTTTTGGTGTAGGATAAAATTTTCCATATCCAGCCTGGAGTATGAGGAACTTTTTTGCGTGCTTTAAGCCATTTAGAGCCTCCCATTGCTGTTGGGCCTTTTGCTGGGCATGTTATATAAATACATTATTTATTGTTCCTAATACAAGACCTACAGAGGGTTCTGATCCAATGAATTTGGTCTCTGATCCGTTTCTTGCCAGTTCATCTGCCTTTTCAGTCCCTTAATACCCTATTTTTTATATACTAGATGGCAACGAGCTTGCGGGCCACATGATGGTAAGTGGTCGCCGCCGTCCATGGACACCTGCAATACCAGGGGGTTTGCGGGTGAGCTGCCGACCTTACAGAATCCTGTTCACAGTTCTCTTGAAGAACCTCATATCGTAGCGTAACGGAAATACCTCAGCCGGCAGTTCATTCCACAACTTTCGGGTTCGCGGTATAAAGTGTATTTTTGACCGCACTGTACGTAGCGACTCTAAGTCAAGGTAGTGCAGATGAACTGCACGACGATCACGAGCGGTGTCCATGGTAAAAAGCCAAAGTTGATATCAAATTGAGCAGCTCTTCAGAACATTCCACATTATAAGGCGGTAGAAAATGCAGAGATGCAATATCTCTTCGGATTCTGAGCGATTCTAAACTTATTCTAAAGAGTGGGCTCATCGACAATTCGGATAGCGTGTCTTTGGACGAACTTTGCTCGAAATATCGACACCAAGGATCCCAAAACTCCGAAATCTTCTGAGGAATGTTTTGAAATCGAGATGCCACGACAAATAGATCTTTCTTAGCGGTGAATCCACAGACTTGTCTTGCTGGCATTAAATTGGACCAAGTTAAGTTTAGGTACCCCAATTCGAGACTTTATAGAATTCTTAAACCGAGTTCGATTTCAGACACAAGCCTTGCACGACTCTCTTCAACCTCACCCCGAGGGATATTCGCACGGCCCTTGTACAAAACTTCCCTAGTAATGTCGTCCGCGTAACCACGCATGTTATCGACTTGTAACCGGTCGTTGATATGCAGATAAAACAGTGTAGGATAAAAACATAAAGCCTTGCGGCACACGAGCATTAGTTGACGTGGTATCGGAGCTGCTACCGTCAGTAACGACTTTGATGCTCCGTCCAGCCAAAAAACTGGAAACCTATTAACCCTTAACCCCTTTTTATATAAATCGTCGACACGTAATAATTTTTTCCGATCCTGCCCATATGATCTAATTGATCAGAAATACCTTAAGCGAGAAAAAAGAGCCCCTGAAGTTGCACGGGGAAAAATATCTTGGATGGAAATAATGTACTTGGCTAATCGCCTTAAAGACCAACATATCAAAACATATCATATTTGTTTCAAAACAAATAATGAAAGTGAGAAATTAGCTGCACAGACTTTCAGTAACTCAGTGGCTGATGCCATGGAAAGTTGTAACAAAGACTTAAATATTTCTGATTTTGTTGGTTCTGAAGCCACTGTAGACTCTATAAAAAAATAAATAGCTTATTTGATATATTAAATAGCCACAATAGGAATTCATATAGTTAAAAAAAACAATTAGTGAAAATTTGTTTGCCGATATCTATACATTTATTTCTCAACTAGCGACCCGCGCCCTCGCTTCGCTTCGGTTTATAAGTTTTTTTTTTCAAAATTTTAAAATAAAATATAGTCTATATTAGACACGGATAATGTAGCTTCCTATTTGTGAAATAATTTTTGAAATAGGTTCAGTAGTTCCAGAGATTACCCCCAACATTATTTTTTACCCCAATTTTATCTCTTTATTATATTAGTATAGATGAAGTTAAACTTTATATTACGGGCTTAAAATTAGGAGCGCTACCAATATTGCACAGTTATTCACATAGTAATCACGCACAGTAATCGCATAGTTCGGTTTTTAGGATTTTCAGTACTAAAAGTGTGAACAAAATTTACGAAGATATTATGACTAAATTATTAACGTTTGTTCCTATGTACAAACTTAGTCAAGACCATCTTGAATGATTTTTCAGTTCCATACGTGCGAAAGGAAGATTTAATAATAGGGGTTAAAGTATGAAATTGCCGTTTTATAGTAATAGATACTTTGAATTGACATAAAACCTTCATGGTGTGAGATTTTCGAGTGAAACTTTTTTCACATGATACCTATGAGGTTCTTGTTTTAAAAAATGTGCAACATTCGATTTTCGACTTTCAATTGTTTTTTTTATTCAGCTTAGACGGGAAAGATGGATACTTCGAAAATCCAAGTAATCTTTGAATACGAGTTCCGACGCGGAACTAACGCGGCAGAAACGGCTCGCAATATCAATGCTGCGTTTGAAGAGGAGACTGCTAATGAACGAACCGTGCGTTTTTGGTTTAAACGCTTTCGTAATGGAAACTTCGACTTGAAGAACGAACCACGTGGAAGACCGCCCACACAGGTGAATAACGCTGAATTGAAGGAGATGGTGGAAGCCGATCCGAGTCAAACTACCCAGGAATTAGAGGCATGGTTTAACGTTACCTTACCTACAATATTGACTCATTTGCATCAAATCAATAACATAAAAAAATATGAAAAATGGGTGCCTCATGATTTGACAAAAAGTGGATTCTTTACGATAACAGAAAGCGAACAATGCAATGGCTGACCCCAGGTCAAACGCCGCAACAGTGCCCTAAGGCAAAGCTTACCAATAAAAAGGTAATGGTAACTGTTTGGTGGTCTATTCATGGTGTTATTCACAATAGCTTTCTCAGGTCTGGTCAAGCAATAACAGCAGATGTTTACTGTGCCGAACTTCGAACAATGATAGCGAAACTAGCAGTGAAACAGCTCCGACTCGTCAATCGATCTTCACCATTATTGCTCCATGATAACGCAAGACCTCACACTGCACGAGAAACCGTTGTAACTCTACAGGAGCTGCAGTTAGAAACCATACGTCATCCTCCGTACTCGCCAGGCCTTGCTCCAACGGACTACCATTGTTTTCGTGATTTGGACAATTTTCTACGTGGTAAAAAATTTTCTTCCCGAGAGGCAGTACAAAATGCTTTCACACAGTTTGTCGAATCTACATCCCCAGAGTTCTATCGCAAAGGCATAAATGAACTTCCGATTAGATGGCAACAATGTATAGATAATGAAGGTAAATTAAAAAAAAAAACGAGGTTTAATTTTTCAGTACAAATCGGCAATTTCATACTTTAACCCTTAATACTCGTATTAACCGGTTGGGTTAATATTAAAGAGCATGTTTGCAAGAGCTTTAATAAAATAAAAAATAAAACGCATGCGCCCTAAATATTCTAATTTATGCTCAATCCAGCTTGGTAATTTTGAAAGAAATAATACTCTAATACTTTCGTAAATATGAAATTTCTTACATATAAAGGCATAGGTAGAAAGAATACAATTAGGTCCTTACATTGCCGTTTAATATGAAATTTTTTTTGCTATGAAAATGATATACTTAATTAATTAAAGTTTTAATTAATTATGATTATTATCATGAACTTTTGCCATTTTAATAGGAGTTGATTGACGCCTCTGCTAATAATAGAAATCCTGGGGACGCGGACGGGAATCGATGAATTCTCTGAAGGCGCTTTTCACTGCCTCATCGGGATTGAATTTTTTCCCTTCTAAAAAGTTATGCAGATTCTGAAAAAATGAAAGTCACTAGGGACAAAGTCTGGCGAGTACGGTGGGTGACAGATAGTTTCTAGTCGAAGCTGCTGTAACTTTGAGACTGTCTGGAGTGCAGTGTGTGGAGAGGAGTGGAGAAGCAATGGACTAGAGCGATTGATCAGCCTCGGTTGTTTGATAGCGAGCTTGTCCAGCAAAGTGCACATCTGCGTTAATTGTTCTGCCAGATCTCAACAAGCTGTAGTGGATAATGGACAGTGGATTATTGTATGGATGCCCATTAGTTAGCCTTTAACCCTTCGGCGGCTCGGGTCGGCCATTGATCCTTGTGCGGTACAATCGCAATTTGTTGTGCAAGTAGGCTGCACATTTTGGGAGACCTTGGGGCACGCGAGTGGCCATAGTTGGATAATAAGTGTATGGCAGTGACAGTGAAAACAGTGAACGACGACCTTGCAATGGCGCTATTAAGCCCATCCCTGTTCAGCAGTCCCGGGTGCCTCCAGGAAGATCGAGAGTGAGTGAACAGGAGGTTACAAGGTCAGAACTTTTGGATTGTTGTACTGTACTTTGTACTTCCCTAAGTGTATGTTTTTAGTGACACCGACACTAACTCCAGATAATACCTATACGTTGTTGAAAAGATTGTTTTATAAATAATATTTTATGACAGAAATTGTTTCATAGCAGAAACAATCTCTATGTGCATGACTTAAATTAAGAAAAAGATTTTTAATCAATGGTACAAGACATTTATTCCAAGCAGTCCTACTAAGAGTTCTATTTATCTGGTTTAGAATTTTGGATAATCGGATTAAATAGAACGACCTGGAAATGCGTTTAGATTGGCGCTAGACTGACTATCTCCTCGTACACATAGTACAATTATTTACCCACTATATTTAGTTGAATAATACATATGTATATGATAAAAATGCAATTTATTTTGACAATATTTTAATTACTTACATTTTACTGTTTTACTCTATAACACGAAATTTCCATTCACGAGCGATACATTATACCAGCGGACGAAGAAGACGTATGGTCGGTTTATCAGCACCTTGACATCGGGGGCAGGATCCCAATCGATACCTGTGCAGTAAACGTCAGTACGCATATAATGTACCTAAATACCAGCTTTTATTGTATTACCAAGCTTTACCAAGTGTTATTTTATATGTATAAAACTCAATGATCTCGTGTCTGGTACTACGACTACCTGTTACCTACATACCTATGAGATGTGTGTCGCAGTGACACAGATGATACAAGCACTATACAGTTGGATAATGAAAAGTAATATATGCATTAAAAAAATAAGGATTTTATTCCTATACAATTATACAATAATAGATAATAAATAAACATTAATAATTTGCTGATAAACCGGGCGATAGCGACAGTTTCGCTAATAAATGATTTCTAAAAGGTTGCTTCATAGATATAAACTTATGTATCATGTTTTTAATTGTTTCACGATTCGACCAATCATAAAATTCCGCTCCCTTATACGCTTCGTAGGACACTAATTTGAAAGTGTATGAGAAATTCGACATCTATAACTAAATTATCATACCAGGCTGCCGCCTGTTTCGAATGAAAGTTCAAACCATAATGTCCATCTGTTCTCCTTATCGGTACAGTTGGCAACCTGGTTCATTTGTATATAGGTAACTTTCAAACTTTCATTCAATAGTGTAACGGAAAATGTTGTAAAAATGATCACTTACCAATAACATAAGCGAACAGCCTGTCACGTGTTCTTTTGTGAATTTCCTAAAACCTCGAAATTCACATTAGTCATCTAGCCACTATTGGCGTTCTTTAGGCTGTCAGTCTTTGTGGCCAGAGGACATCTCACTCGAGGACTCGTCTACCCCATCAGTTATCAGTATTTGTCTACTCAAAACGTAAGCCTGCCAATTTTAGACGAATAATTGTATTTTATTTAATTTGAGTAAAAATAAATGAGAATACTTACCGTCGTCTTTAAATGCATTGCGTCCCGCCTCCGCCCAAAACATAATGCGTTGCACTGCGTGTGATAACTTCAAATCACCACTTTTCGTGCAATTCAAATCCACCAGATGAGAAATGCCCATCTACAGATATATCAATAAAATTTGTAATGCGTATGACATCACTAAATAATCATCAATCGTAATAATACTCACAGCCTGCAGTTTATTAGGCAACAACAACGTCATACGTAATGTATAAAGTGGCATTGTGACAGAGACTCGCTTGGTATCCATCCTCTCAGTTACAAAGTTAAGACTAGTGCTTGCCACGTGATTTACCACACTCCTCAAGGAACGACTCCGCGGCACCAATATGAGGAGTGTGAGGCCACTAGCTGCATAGGATATCTCCACAGCCTTTAAACAGATGAAAGATAGATTAGGTATACCCACTTATCAGTTTATATTACGTTTGTACTATTTTAAAATTAATCAAATGGTTAATGTCATGAAACATAGGATCTAATGCGTGTGTGTGGTGAGACATATCTGTTATTTGTGGGGGCGTTGTTGTGTATCATATTTCATGAACGATCGGTGAAGCTGGAGTTGCACAGGGCGTTCATTGCGCGTACAACCATGTTTAAGAGCATCACGTTTTCAACGGCGACTGTGTTCGCTCTTCAGACACTGCTCCTCGTAATCGCTGAAGACGAGTGCCCCGCTGACCGACAACATCCAGTCCACGATGAGGGCAGGCTCCACAACGACCTATTGTGCGGATATCAATCCTTGTTCCGACCAGTAAAGGATCACAAAACTGCAGTCAATGTCAGCGTGCGCTTTGCGCTCAAGTACGTCAGCTTTGACTCTTTGGAAGAGATGTTTACAATTCATAGTTGGGTGGCACTTACGTGGAAAGACGAATTTTTGTCCTGGACACCGTCTAATTATGGGGATATTACGGAAATTCAAATGGAAAGCATGGATATATGGACTCCGCGAATGTCGTTATATAATGCGGATGCTTCCCAGTATCAATCTGACAGTATATACACTACGTGTTCAGTAACAAATAACGGAATCGTATCTTGTGTACCGCACCTTGCACACTCGGGTATTTGTCGTACGTCATTACGAAAGTGGCCATATGATCACCAAAACTGTACGTTGTTTTTTGGCTCATGGATGAATACTGGAGAACAAGTCAATTTTACTTTATTCGAGAAGAAACCCGTCGTTCTGGACGATTATCAAGATGGACCTGCTTGGAAACTGTTGAACGTAGTGAGTAAACGATTACCTGGAAAGTACGATTTTTATCCCAACAGCACCTATCCGATACTGAAATATACATTCATAATGCAGAGGGAAGCGGCGGGACCTGCGGCGATCGTTGTAGTACCTTCTATTGTGATAGTTTTGCTCACACTGACCTCTGTATTATTAGACATCAAAGACAACACCAGACTAATGCTAGCATGTTTTAGTCTTTTCGGGCATTATGTGTTCCTGACTGAAATAGGGTATGATATCCCAAAGCACAGCGCGGATACACCAATCATATTATTATTTATCCGCGATTCTATGCTAGTGACCCTTTCGGTGATCTTGGTAACATTGTTTCTAATGTCTCTGAGACGGCGCGTGTCGCCACCGCCTGCGTGGATCGTGTCGGTAAGCCGCTTAGGGAGCAGTGGGCCTGGCAGATACGTGGTCTTCACTGAATTCGATGCTAGCGCCTCCACAGAAGGAAATATTCTTACCGAAGACGGACCCAGCGCTGATGTCAACGAACAGCAATCTCGAGCCACTAAAGACTGGATGTTATTTGCCAATATCCTCAACAGCTTTGTATTTATCATTTCGTTTTTAACTTATTTAGTGTTAATATTCGCTTACATACCATATCGCGATTAACTCTGTACCTACCTGCTTATTCTGAATACGTTCTTACTTAAAGAATACGCTTTTCCTTATATAGTAATTAGTTTAGGATATTTTTGAGGTATCACAATATATATTCTATAACTACAGATCGGTTAAAATATTTGCATTGTTATTAGGTATTTTTTATAGAACGGCTGACAGACGGACGGGCAGCCCATGAGAAGTCCACCGCCGCCCACGGATGCCTGCAACACCAGGAGGGATGCGGATGCACTGCCGACCTTGCACAATACTTTTCGCAATCTTATTGAAAAGCTCCAGGTGCCTACTTGAAGAAACACATTTTCTTCGTTCTAAAACCGCTTATAGGTGGTGTAAAACCGTAGATCAATCAAGTGATTTTAGTGTGCATGAAGTATGATTAAATCCTGAATGAGTAATACACTTAAGTAAATAGGTAGGTACTCATTTAATATGTAACTGGGTTCAATATAATTTTAATAATATTGTATTATTATTGTTTACTGACCTCAGCATCCCATTCCTTCAAATCAGCGTACTTCATGATATCGTTAATCCTGAACATTCGAGTGGAACGCTTTAGCGCTCCTTCAAGGTCGTGGAAAGGCCATGTGCCGTTCAAGAGTGTGGGGGCGGCACGCCACCGGGCTCGCACGTACACCGTAGTCGACAGCACCGCTCGGACATCAGACGACAGCTCTTCCTCTTCGAACGCATCATGCATTGCACCCTCAGAATCCATCTCTATCTTTATTGTTAAATATTTGTCGTTAGACATAAGAAAATCTAAATCGCATATAACTATTAACTAACTAGCAAATATTAGAGCCTCGTATGAATGAATAACTGACTATCATCCGAATTGATCCGTCAGATCACTGTCCAAGACACTGCTTACATCTATATGTCCAACCTAGTCAAGAAATGATTCGGTAGGACTGGTTAGATTGTTGATATATGTGTGTATGGGTGATCGCCAGAATGAACGTTTCGGCCAGAATTCGGCCGTCAATTCCTAACTTTTGCATTTTGTTGGAAAAGTGACATGGAGCAGGCAGCTAATTTATAGTGTTATAAATTTGTTATGATCGATGTTGCTAATGATGGATTTATCACTATAGAATGTTGGGAAATTTATCCCACGTAACAGCCTAGCAATGTACGCAACATCAGAAAACTGATTTTTTGCCATCCTTTTGGCAACAGTTCAATGAGAAACGCAAATCTAAGCGCAATCTAAGGGTTTAGATTGCCCTTAGCACTGTTAGCTCGGAAAGCCAGGTAAGAGAATGCCTACTATTGAAAATAATCTGGTCTCCCCAAATACAGGAGGCAAATACGGTAGGTACTTACCCAATTCCTTCATTCAATTTATCACGAGTGACAAGGACTACCCAACTAGCAAAATAGTCTTGTAACTCAAAGCTTCTAATGCTAGTGGCTCGATTCAGGTGTCCAGGAGTGTATTATGAATAAATAAATAAAATGCATTTTATTATTTCATTTTAGCGAAAAAGATATTTCACAAATATTAATACTATGTTAAAAAGGCATAATTAGCCAAATGTGATTATTCGTCTTAAACTTTTTGTGATTTTTTTTGTTAATAATGATTTTTACAATATACTAAGGTGAAAAGTCACAATTAAGTACCTAAGTAAATAACATTGTTTGAAAGTAATTATATTTACAAGTAACCCCCCTTTAATATAGTGTGTACGTAAAGCCTTTTACGTACGTGTTGTTTACAAAATTAATAAATATTAACATTAACTTATATACCTACCTGATTTATTAAACTCCTTATTGCACACCAAGCCTAACGTGGTACAAAACACACTGTCACACCCATACACACCCATGCACACCAACACACACACGCGCATTTTTAATCTTTTTCACTCATAGACGTTCGTACTTCGCTTAATTCCCCCTTTTCAGACACACGCACACTATGTGTAAACTTATAACTACATAGTAGAATCTGTTATTGGCAATAAGTTTGGTATAAAGGTTCTTTTACGTATGAAATTGCCGTTTTATATGGAAAATATCAAATATATTTTTTTGTATGAATAATTATATATTTAATTACAGGCGAGTACAGCGGGTAACGAAGAGTTGCCAGTCGAAGCTCCTGTAAATTTTAGATTGTCTGTCGTGTGGTGTGTGAGCGAGCGTTATCGTGGAGAACCAGTGGACTAAAGCAGACTCGATTGTTTGACAACAAGCTTGTCCATCATCGTTTGCAGTTCTTCACAGTACACATCTGCATTAATTGTTGTGCCAGATCTCTAGAAGTAGATAATACTAGCACAGGACCTCCATACAGTCACCCTGAGCTTCTTTTGACTCAGTTTTAGTTTGAGACATTGTTTGGCTGTGTCTCCTGGGTTCAACCATTGTAACAAACGTTTACGATTATCATACAGGATCCACTTCTCATCACAAGTGACAATACGATTCAGAATCCCTTCATTTGTGCCGGTTCAGCAAAGTTCAAGCTTCTACGCGTGAGTCAGCTGCAATACTTTCATTAAACTTATACAGTACCCAGTTTCCGAGCTTCTTCCTTTTCCCGGGCGCAAATGATTTAATATCGTTTTGTCACTTACGCCAAAGTTGCTAACTCAAACGTGGTTTGAGATGAATCTGCTTCGACTATTGCCTTTATTCGTCTTTATTGACTTTAGTCTCCGGTTGTCCACGGGGCTTACTCTTGAGGTCGAGATTTCCAGAAAGGAAACGATCAAACTAAAAACACACCGTACGTTCGTTTGCGGTGTTTGGTCCGTAGGTACACATCGTTGATATTGTAAGCCGTCTGTGCTGCGTTGCTGCCACGACGGATCTCATATTCGAAAATAATGCTAATTTTAAACTTTTCCATGGTCGCAAACACAACGATATCTAAGCAAAAAGTTATAGCAATTAAACAACAGTGAACGGTTTAAATCGCGTATATTTGTCATTATTTATATCCCGACGTTTCGAACACTTTGCAGTGGACGTGGTCACGGGGTGACTAATTGATTTTATTTGTCACTTGAGTTATTAAGAAATTATTTGAACTATCATCTGAATTTTTTTTTTTTTCAGACGGACAAAATTTCAGACGGTAGTTCAAATAATTTCTTAATAACTCAAGTGACAAATAAAATCAATTAGTCACCCCGTGACCACGTCCACTGCAAAGTGTTCGAAACGTCGGGATATAAATAATGTTAAATATACGCAATTTAAACCGTTCAAAGTTGTTTAATTGCTATGTATAGTAACCGCGAAAACCTAAGAAAATATTAAGCAAAAAGTTGTTTGACGGAAAGACAAATGAATAACTTATATTGAAAAATAATATCATAGCTTTAAATTCCAAGCCAAACTCGAGATAACTATCTAAGTTCAAAGTGGCCACTGTGAACAAACCGCAATTTCATAGGTAAAAACCTAATTGTACAGAAGTGTCCATAACAGCATATCTGCAGATCTTAGCTCTTGTAACAGTTTTGTTAAAGTCAATGGCTAATAAAGATTATTTTAGTAAAAGTTAAATTTGTATAGACAATGGAAAACATTAAAAATTTAATACAAACTCACATATATATTGACGAAAACTTACCTTTGCACAAATATTTGGCTGTAGGTATTCAACACGTGAACACTCACTTGGAATTTTTGACCCACAATGAATGCAAAATGTCAGCCTTTTGTTTTGTTAATTTGTCAGAGAAAATAACATACCCACTTAATATAAAAAAAACTTTCCACCAGACTGAAACTGACTCTTTATCTCATAAATAAACTAGATTGGCACTGCAGAAGATTTGTTGCACGAAATATGTTATGAGTTATTATAACGTTTCAAGATAAAAATAAAACTAATTATATAGCATATTACATGGCTGTTATATGACAAATGCGCCCAAAGCGGGACTTATACGAGTCAACGAGACCGTTACAGGACACGTTTATAATGCATGAAGCATTTACGAAAACGCATTGATGACTTCTGCAAGACCCTATTTGTGCTAGTTGGGTTCTGTTCTTGTCACTACGGTCCGCTTTCAAGTGTATAGGTATGGTTAATAGGTAATAAATTCATTAAGAATATTATTATTCATTAAGTAGATCATAGGGAATTGGCAGAATGCCAGGGCGGAGCGGAGTACTATGGCAAATGCTACGTAATCAATAGCAGACTTCAGTGGCGTTTGCTACGGAACATTTATGAATTTTTTATATTTGTATTTTAATTTTATATTTGTTTCGTGGGTGGTTTACAATTTATAATCAGATGTTCTAGTAACTAAGGTAAGGTTTTCACATCCCCCTATACCCGGGAAGCGGAGGGTGCCCGGTGTTATCCCACAACCGCTGGGCGCACTCAACTGCCCACGTTACGCCTCTCTCACAGAGGGCTATCGTAAAATGTACTACATTTCCTCTTATTCCCCAAACGTACGTATGGGTTTCGATAGTGAGCGAGATAGGCCAGTGGCCATTCCCATCCTATCGCTCCCAATTTTCCTAACACTTTCTCCAAATCCATTCGTAAATCTCCAGAGGTAGGTAGGCAGCGCATCGGGGGGCGTGCCAACGTTTGTCATTCCGGACTGATGTCGGCACGTATCGCGGATGTCCATGGGCGATAGACACAGTCCACCAGTTGAACTATCTGCTCGTTTGCCAGCTTCTTTCTATAAAAAAAACTCTACTGATACAAGTGAAGTTGGTATTTACCATATGATTAAGTATGTTAGCGAGCTCCTCTGGCGTTTCTGTGCCATTGAACTGGTGTAAGTGCAGTTGTATTGCGTCAGCGGCGCCTGCAAACCGCTGGCTCAGTGTCAACTCTTTTGCAATCGCCAGTCGATTCGACCAACGGAACTTCAGGTCTTCGTTTGATATAGGCAGCCGTGACAATACTTCCGTTATCATTTTTAATTTCTCCTGTTAAAATGCATAAAGGTATAACAACAGCAACTGGATATTATCTACTAGCTAACATTATTAAGTACATACTAATAAGTATACATATACCTATGATATGTATGTATACATATACTTATGTGTATGTATGTATACATATACTTATGTGTATGTATTACCTACGTTACATTATTTTTTGTACTTCCTATTTTATAATTAAATAAAACTGCACGTGCGATCATTTCTCTGTAGAATCTAGTAGTTGACTGGTAGAGAATGCCTCGTGGTGTTGTCTGTTCTGCCTTATGTAAACATCGTTATAAAACAAAGTTAAAATAAATTAATAAATACTCGTACATTAGTTTTCAACGTGTCGGTTTGACGTATGGTTATCTTCGCGGTACGACCTGCGTTAAGGCTCGTTTTCACAAGTACAGTTTCTCGAATGGTTCGGCCGAGAATATTGTATACGATTCTCGTATGCGACCAAACTACATACAATTCTCGCCTGCAATTGTTCACATAATGGTAAAAACTTGATGATAACTTATTTAGTCCCCGTGGCTTGTGGTAGCCAGGGAGTTGCGTTATCGCCGTCCCATATTGGGCTTGTTGCGGGAGGCCCTCCGGCCAGGTGGACGAACAACTTGAAGAAGTCCGTCGGTGGTGGTTGGATGAAAAGAGCCGAAGATCGTGTGTGGTGACGAGCTTTGGGAGATAGGTACCTATATCCAGCAGAGGACAGAAATATGTTGATGGTATGATATGATTTTATATCAATATTCAGAAATATTAATAACAGTAAGCTCCGGTTAGAGCTGGTTCACATTAGGTCGGACCAACAGTTTTGTCGTTGACCACCTTGTCGAGGCAACGGCAACACAATACAAACTACAAAGTTGTATGCTATAATATCCAACCCGACAGTTAAATCGTGGCAGAACGTCCGATAAATGTGTCGTCGCCGATAGCTTTATCGGATCTCACTAATGTGAATAGTGCTATTTAAATACATACGTCAATATACATCCGATATATATTGGCGTATCATTGTCATAGACTTATCATTGTCATGACAGACTTATCATCACAGTCGCGTTCGCCCGGACGTTTACGATGTTAACTCTTAGCCCGAACAAGCATCCTTCAAACCCGAAGACTCCGGGTCAAACTCAAAGAATCTGGGTTTAACCCGGAAGGGTGGCAGCCCTTAGTAAGATAGAAAGGTAGAAGGTAGTAAGGTAGAAACTGCAAAAATGTCATGTACATCGTTGCATAAATTGTTATTTATGAAATTGCCCTTTTATATGGAAAAAAATATTTTTTTTGTATGATTGTACTCGTATGAAATCTAAATATTTAATTAATCGAAATAATAGGTATCCTAAAAAGTTAGCTTTAGAACTTTTAGAAACTTTAGAACTTGGCTTTTAGAACGTATGACTTTAGAGTGCTATATTTCTGGCAACACTGATCACTGGCGGGAAAGTGATATACCGTTTGACAACTGACTTTATTGTAATGGCGGTAAATTGAAATTACAGTTAGAAGATTTATCTTTTCACATTTTTTAACAATTTTAAAATGAAAGTTAATAAGGAGGAAATTAGATATGTTTTACAATTGTTTTTCGACAAGGGTATGAATGTTTCTTGTGTTTGAAAAGAGATATGTGGTTTTATGGAGAAGATGCTTTATCTAAAACTACTGCAAACAGTCGATGGTTCAGTCGATTCAGGTCTGGTAATTTTGATGTGAATGATGTTCCTTGCTGTGGTCGTCCTATTAAGGTAAATAAATGTTAATGTTATCATTGAAAAAATTTAAGCAGATCGACACATAAGCAGTCATCAAATTGCAGAAGAGCTTAGCATTCACTTCAATAGTTTTGGATCACCTGCATAAACTGAATTTGGTAAAAAAGTTAGATGTTTGGGTGCCGCATAGGGAATGCAATGCCAGGATACCGGGATCCCGAAATCCCGGGATCACGCATGCAATATGCAGGACTAATCTCGCTCGTAAATTGAGCGGGATACGACGGGATTTGCGGGATTGAGGAGAAACGAAGTTCATACGTGTTACTCTGCTCGCGGGCACGCGCGACTTGATGAAGCAGCATCAGCAGCACCAATGTCACTTCAAGACGAACTTGAACTGACCTTGACCAGTTTGAAAACTTCTGGAACACCCCAACCTAGCAATGCATTAGCATCTGGCAATAGCAATCTTGAGGTTTTGATAAGGAAGGAAATGAATTATTTTGATTCGGGTGGATTAAAAGGCACATACCACCAATTTGCCTTTAACTCATTAATGGCGGTTGTTCCTACTATTGTAGATGCAGAACGAGCCTTTTCTGCTGGTGGCTACCTAGTCTGCAAGGTCAAGAGCCGTTTAGCCGATGAAACAATTCAAAATAATATTTAATTCTCTTATAATGCTTAATTTCTTATAATAATAATGTTTAATTCTCTTTGAAAAATATTAATAAAGAATTTGTTACTTAAAATTTGTTTAATTTCAGTTGAAACCCCTCAAATGTGGTACTAGTTTATGATTTATTTCCGAAGTCTTACAGCCACCTACGGGATCCAGCAAATACCTGGATCCGCGGGATTGAGAATGTTCAGTCCCACAAATACCGAGATTGAAATTATCTTACGGGATTGTATTCCCTAGTGCCGCATGATGTAAATGACAGAAACTTGGTGAAATTCTATATTTCCATATGCGAGATGTTGCTGAAACGAAATGAAATCGATCCATTTCTGAAGAGATTGGTAACAGACGTTGAGAAGTGGATCACAGACGAGAAACAATGTTTGAAAACGATCTTGGTCTAAGCGAGATAAGCCATCACAAATAGTCCCAAAGGCAGGCCTCACTGCGAACAAAGTCATGTCATGGTGGGACTGGAAAGGTATTGTGTATTACGAGCTTTTCCCACATGGCCAGATTAATTAATAGAAAAGGTGTAGTTTTCTATCATGACAATGCTCGACCGCATACATCTTTGATGACTAAACAAAAATTGATGGAAACTGGTAAGTTTTAATGCATCCATACAGTCCAGACATAGCACCTTCGGATTATCATTTATTCCGCTCTTTACAAAATTCTCTAAATGGAGTATAATTACATTCAAGAGAAAGAAGCATGTATAAACCATTTATGGAGAGTGAGAGTGCACGCTGCAATTCAACAGCCATTGGGCGCCCTCGACTGGCCTCGTTACCCCTCTTTCACAGAATACTACCTTGACTGCATTTCCCACTTTATCATATTCCCCAATGTACCGTAAGTGTTTCGGTAGTGAGTGAGATATGCTAGAGCCCATTCCCATGCTATCCCTTCCCATGTCCACAACCCTTTCTCCAAATCCATTCTTTCATCAACAAAGGTAGGCAGCGCATCCGGGGGCGTGCCAAAGTTTGTAATTTTGGACTAATGTTGGCATGTATCGCGGATGTCTATGGCCGACAATATCCACTTACAGGGATATCATTACTCTCACACGTTATATCAGGGGTCGATACACACACACGTCTGCACGCTCTCTACACATGATTTACTCTTTGTCACAGATTTAGATATTTTACGCTTATGCAGGTTTTACATCAAAAATACTAATCATCCACTATCACTGCCACTGTCTGATCGTTTCGGACTTGGCGACTCTCCTTCGTCACCACACTGCGAGTATACAGCTTTATCACTGGAATACCAAGACGAAAACTTCGACTCACCATGTTTAGTCACTCTGCGACTCTTTTTTGCACGAAATTTGAAATAATTTGAGTTATTTTTGCGTTTAGATGGGTCTGCTATATTGTACATATTTGGCGCGTAAATACGTTGTACGTGTTGGCTCACTAGTACAAGGTTATTAAATCCAACACTAGTTTTTGTAACTTCAATTGTAACTTAAATTGGCCGCACGAAAACAACGCGTGCTCGCCAGAGACACTAACGAACAACTTTCCTATTAAACGGCCATTCGAATCAGAGTATTTATTACTATATTTTATGGCGGTGGGGCGAGTGGACTGCCTACGCAACTCCCCACTCGGTCCCGAGTGACAGGCATTGAACGTTTTAAAATTAATTTGAATTTGGAATTCTTACCCAAACGCAAGATAATTAAGTTCAAAGTGGCCACTATGAACAAACAGCATAGGAAAGCCCCTAATAATAAGTACTTAGTTGTAAAAATTGTTTTTTTCAGATGTCGTTTCTAACCAAGTCTTGTCGGATGAATAGTATCGTATGAATGTGAAAACAGTAACTATAGTAAAAAAGTAGGTAATCTATAAAACAATATAGTTAAGTAGTAACCAATTAGCAGTTTCAATATTTATTAGTAGGTACCTAGCCGTGGAAATCGCGTAAGAATTAAAAGAAATACATATTTACCGTATCGGTAACATTAACCTCAAGGCACTGATCGATTTCCAACTTATCGCCACGATTAGTTTCGGTGGAAAGGGCCATCAGAGCGACGTGTAAGAAGAGTCCCGATTGGACGAAACTCATTCCATTCTCCCGACGCGCAGGCGGACTAATCGATGCTAGTTTATTGAATGTAGTCTGAAAGATGTTTGCTAATTATACTATAAATAAAAACGTTACTGACATTCAAATAATTAATTCACTATTCCACTAAAGTCTACGCTTGCCTTTACAGGCCTCACAGCGGTGATACGGAGACGACTCGCTTTTTTGAGCGTCTGATAGTTTTTTTGAACAAGAGACGACTGATAGCGTGCTCGAGCAGTTCCCCTACGCGGAAGTGGTCGTCCTCGGTGATTTCAACGCTCACCACGAAGAGTGGTTGGGATCCCGAACTACCGACCGCGCAGGGAGAGCAGCCTATAACTTTGCCCTGGCCTATGGTTTCTTACAGTTGGTGTCCTCACCCACGAGGATACCTGATATCGTGAGCCATACTCCCTCCTTACTGGACCTCCTGCTGACTACGCGGCCGAATGACTACAATGTTGTTGTTGATGCTCCGTTAGGATCATCCGACCATTGTATCGTTCGAACTGCTGTGCCAGCTAAGCAATCCGTGACGACCCATTCACAGGGAACGTGCAACGTCTGGCACTACAAGTCTGCAGATTGGGATGGGTTGCGCGAATTTTACGCTTCTTATCCCTGGGGGCAGCTCTGTTTCTCGTCGGGAGATCCGGATACCTGTGCAGACTCCGTTGCCGACGTGGTGTTACAGGGTATGGAATGTTATATTCCTTGTTCTGTGTTATGTTATGTACCTTGTTATGTTATATACCCGTAGGCGGACGGAGTCAACCTTGGTTTAATCAGTCCTGCAGAGAGGTCCGACGTAATAAGCGGGCTGCATACAGGGCCTGGGCCAAAGCACAGGTGTCTGAAGATCCGAATACCACCGATTTGAGGAAGAAATTTAACGCTGCCTCGAGGTGCAGTAAGAGGATCACTGTCAGAGCAAGGAATGAGCACATGGAATTGGCGATCGACTAGCAAGCTATCCTTCTGGAAGCCGGGCTTTCTGGTCGCTCGCTAAGACCGCTGAGGGTAACTTCTGTCAGTCGTCACTCCCACCACTGCGGAAACTCGATGGCTCACTGGACCATGAGGCGAAGGAGAAAGCCAATCTCCTCGGCTGTCTCTTCGCCTCAAACTCGACTCTGGACGATAGAGGTGCTTCACCACCGTCTACCTCAACGTAGTGGATTTCAACGTTGAACCTAGTGGATTTCAACCCCAGTAAGACGCAAGTCTGTGCATTCACCGCTAAAAAAACCCGTTTGTCGTAGCACCTCACTTTTAGAGCATACCCCTTAAGATCTCGGAGAGTATTGGGATCCTTGGTGTCGACATTTCCAGCAAAGTCGAATTTAGGGGTCATCTGGAAAGTAAGGCCAAAATGGCCTCCAAACAGCTCGGTGTGCTGAACAGAGCGAAGCGGTACTTCATCCCTGGGCAACTCCTAATGCTCAGGTGAGACCCCATATGGAGTATTGCTCACATCTCTGGACCAGCGTACTGAAATACCAATTAGACCCATTTGACTCCATCCAACGACGTGCCGTTCATATTGTCGACGATCCCACTCTCACGAGCGGTCTGGAACCCCTCAGCGTTCGGAGAGACGTTGCATCTCTACGTGTGTTCTACCGCCTGTACAATGGGGAATGCTCTGAAGAATTGTTCAATATAATTCCCACCTCAGGTTTCTGCAACCGCACCTCCCGCCACTGAAGTGCGGTCCATCCGCATTTCCTAGATACGGAGGTGTCGCGTACTGTTCGGTCCAAAAATTATTTTATATCGCAAACCCATAGGCTGTGGAACGAACTGCCTCAAGAGGTCTTTCCATTAAGCTACGACATGGGGTTCTACAAGAAAACTGTGAATAGGATTTTGCAAGGTCGACGGCGCGCCCGCATACCCCTTAGTGTTGCGGGGACATGTGAAGTGAAAAAAATACCCATGACAAGGCGACAAAAGTATAGATCATATTATTATTATTATTATATACAATACAGTTGGATATGTTGCTAAATATTTTTATTTCAAGTATAGGTAATTTAACAGGCAAGAAGTAGGTAGGTACCTGTGTATTAACAAAACTCAATAATATTCTCAGCTATTTTCCACTTTTTAAAATGTTACTAAATTAATTTTACTTACCTTCAATAATTTACGTTCAAGTATGTCTAGTGATTGAGTAAATTTATAAAAAAGCGACTCATTTGTTTGTTCTAAAGATGACGAAGATTTTGACTGCATTTCTGCGATACTTGCTGTAGTCCCAGTTTTGTGAGTAATAAAATGTTTATTAGTATTTGGAGTTGTTATTTCCAAATCAGTTGCATTTTTATTATAAGTTGGAACATTATTAGTAGTACTCGCTGTAAATCCTGTGCTATTTTTCTTCAGAATAGATACAATTATATTGGGTCTTACAGTCGTAGAATGCGGCATGCCTGTGTTAAAACTTTTCAATAGACGACGATCAACAAACTGCCGATGCCGGTAAGAAGGTACGACCTTTTCTTGTTCAAGTAATGAGAAACTAAATAGGTTTTGCGGCATATTAGATTGTAATAATATATTATCAGTAAATCTGTCAATAGGTAAGAACTGTCTTAAATGAGGTTGGTACGCCCCAGGATAAACTTTGGATCCAATATTGCCGAGAGTTAATTGATTTAATTGGCGCGGAAACCTTTCACGATAGTACATTCCAGGAGCATCTGTTGATGATCCATATAGTTTATTATTGCCAACAATCACTGCACAATTATTCTTCAGGAAGCAAGGATGAGAGAATGGCATTGAAAGTTCCTCAATTCGATGCAAAATCGAACTGTATCCATCATCCTCTGTAGTTTTATAATCGATCATAGGAGATTGGTAAGATATCGAAAATGTTTTCATTATGCTTATCAATGCCAGGACTGAAGTAAAACTGCATAAAGTCATGCCTGATTCAAAAGATGAATTATATGCTATTATTTCATTAGTCTCGCTTACCGCTTTAGTCGTTTAAATAGGCGTAGGTATATTAAACACACTGAGCATTTTGTGACCGAGCGTTGTTACTCGTATGTATTATTATCAACAACTGAAATCGATCGTGTCAATATTGTAGCAATTTGTTGTAGTTCTACGTTATTTTTGTTTTATTATTAAACCGCGAGGTGGCGCGAGTGTGGTCGTCATCTGAAGTTAATATGTTAAGTTCCGTGTACCTACTTGTGTATGCTAATGAAACAAGTTAATGAGCCTTAATATGTAAGTACCTTGCAAATTAATGATTGTAATTAACACGGCAGGCCATTACTACATTAGGTGAACAACAAACATTCATTGACGACGTTTTCTGGCCGGATCGGAATGTTTTTGGATTTACCTATTCATTGGTACCTACCAACTTTACTTTGAAACAGGGGGGTCTACTCTGATTTTACGTTTCCAGTTTCGGCTGCTAGCGAAGTTCGAACGAATGAACTGCTATATATAACCCTACTCTGACTTTCCTTCATTCGGAACTCTATAGTCAATCTGGTTTAGTTCAATAAATGGTATCAAACGGACGTCCATTTATTCTTATCGATTACTTATTTCACAAGAATATATGTGCAAGCAAGCAAGCAAAAAGGGTCAAGATAAGCCATATTTTAGTGTTATGGACAGATTTGGTAACTAAAATGTCTGAGTAGGTAGGGGAACCCGGGGTAGAACGGGGTACCGGGGCGGAACGGGAAAGAGGCGGGGTGCTCGCTACAGGCGACAGAGACGCGTGACCATCGCGCACAACGTTCGGTCCGCTGTGCTGCGCTATACGGAGTGACCGCTGTCAGTGCGAGAGTACGCTTGATTTGGATTTTATCGAAGGTCGATGAAAAAGCTTGCCAATTTTAAATTTTCTATGCAACACCAAGGTAATTACACTATACACTATTCTTTGTTCAGATATTAACATTACATGTTTGTTTAAACATACTTTTGACTAACTAAACGTCTAGTGATAACTCAAGTCCAATAAATATAACCGGCCATAACACTCGTGTTTACGTGAACGGTGCGCCGGGGCACAATGGGTGGGGCACAATGGGGTATACCCCGTTCCGCCCCTTAAATATTTGTACTTCTCATATAAATACGCATTTTTATTTCATCTTCAGATGGTGCGTTCATATATAAGAAAAACCAGCCGGCAGTCCTGGTCTACATTGCTAATCCCGTTGCCAAAAGTGAAAGCTGGAATGAAAAGAGTTACAAGAAAGGATGGAAAAACGGCAATCCTTACCGTTTCACCTTACAAGACTGAATTAGAAGAATCAATTAAAAAGACACAAAATATCAAGAAAGCGAAAGTAGAAAAAAATAAACAAGACTGACGTTAAAAGGTAAAGAAGACATACCTGAAGGAATGAAAACTAAGCCAAAGAAACAAAAAAGAATCAGAAATAAACCTGAAGAACACTCAGAAGACGTAGAAAATTTTAAACAAAAACAAAGAAGAAACAAGAAGAAAGAAACAAAAAAGAATCGGAACTGAATCTGAAGAAAGCTCGGAAGATGAAGACGCGATCTGCTTGTATTGCCATGATTTATACTCCAAGTCCAATGATGGCTAGTGGTCTTGTAGCATTTGTAAAAAATGGGCACATTTGGCGTGTGCTGGTCTAGATAGTGACGACGATGACAGTGTTCTCATCTGTGAACTATGCCAATAATTAGTACCCTATCGTGCCCCGGGTTCATTTCCCATTGTACCCCGGGGGTGGGGCAGAATGGGAAATTTCCCTTTATTTTTCAAACAATATTTTTTGTTGATTATTAGATTTTAATTTAATTTAGATAAGTTTAGCTTTAATTTCCTAGTAGAGAAAGAAGTAAATAAACCTACAAATTGCCAAATAATGGTGTTGTTTCATTCAAACTCTCGCAAATTGTAACCAAAGCTTAGCTACCCCGTTCCACCCCGGGTTCCCCTACATGTCAGATATCTCCGATTATTTAAAAGATGAGATATTGTTATCGTGTTTGATGTTTGATCTCCAAGTACCGATCTTTTGTCAAAATCTATGTTTTGATCATTGCAAAATCTATATTTTGATCATTGCCTCGTGCAACTGTAGTAGTTTCAAATGTCAAATGAATTTCGTTCGGGCCGATAAACGATTATCTACCATAAACGTTTTCGTGGTAGGAACTGGGGTCGTTAGGGATATGATATTTCGGACCCAGATACATTGTACATATACCTACTCATTTAGCGATTTCTGTTACATATACGGATATGAAATTATTTCGCATATGGTTTCGGATAAGCATTTTAATAATTTTTTTAAGGAATGTATTACTAACAAAGTAAAGAAAAATAAAATCAAATTGGGAATAATTGCATTACTAACTTTCATTTCATTGCAACTTCCATAAAGAACGAAAGAATAAACTATCAAATCAAACGCAAGCAGCAAGAACTTGTCAAAATTCGCCTCGGTTAAATTCCTCTCCTAACAGCAATGAATTAAGTTATTTGTAATAAGTTAATAACATCCGAGTCTTATTTCGGTTTCTGTTTCGAATATGATTTTAATTCGGCCGATAGTTTCGGTTACGGAGATCCACAACCTACCGAAATATCGGCCGAAACTTCGTTTTTCGTGTTTTCAGAGTAAACCCCCTGTTACAAAATTTGGCAACATGATATTACCTAATATGATAATATCAAAAACATAGCGTCAGCCTATATTCCTCCATTGTTATCCAGCAATATATAGGGTACCTAGCTATGTATATACACCCCTAGGCTTCTCCCACAGCTCAGATCATTTTCTGCTCCTCTCAACCCGGTATTATCTACAGGTGAATTTTTGTACGTAGTCATTCCACCTGTGAAATATATTTGACAAAAAGCCTAACAAAAGCCGGACAGGCCAGACACGACTGTAAAAAGGCCAAACATGTCCGGCTAAAGCCGGATGGATGCCTGGCAACCCTACTAGCACACCAGTACCTACTTTGCAAATGCGTGATTCAGATATTTTCGGTCGACATTTTTCCATCAGACGACGCGTCCGTGGCGTAGCGTAGCATTTCCGGTATAGTCGGTGCGAATGCAGAAAGACTTAGATATCAAACAATGCATGCTGAATTCGATTTGCACGTCACACTTTAATTACGAGGAAAAATGTGAATTTTCGACTTTTCGTAGATTGTAGAGAAAATAGAAGTGTACACTTAACTTAAATAGTAGCTTATTCATAACAGAAATAATAATAAATCGGTGTATTGCCAATAACAATATACCTACCTCTAATTATTGTTGACGCTGAAGGTCAACGGGGGTTGTAGGGGAGGACATAAAGAAAACGCCATTTATTTCACACAAACTTCGGGGTGCAGGGGAGCGGAAGCGGCAATCGGCAAACTCACATTCGGGCAGAGGTTTCGCCTACTAATTACTTTTGCATATGATTAAGCGAAAGCCAAAGCGATGTCGCCTTAGTCGAACCGTGGAATTAGTAGGCGAAACCTCTGGTCGACTTAAATTCCACATAAACTAAGGGGGGTGCAGAGGGAGCAGCAATTGGGCAGAGGTTTGCCTACTAATTCCACGGTTCGTCTAAGGCGACGTCCCCTTATAGATAGAGCAAATTAGTATAATTATTAGATTCGTTAATTTTAACAAAAACTTAAAGACAGTTGGAAATAAGAAAGCACTTTTTAGATTTCAGTTCCATTACTGATGCTACTGACGCTGGTTTGACTTCTTTTATCACAGAAGAACCACCAAAACATAATTTGGACATAAACAATATACCTATGCGGGCAGGGCAGCGCGCATGTTTGAACCACTATGGTTCAAACATGCGCGGTAAAACCAATGGTTTGCAAAAGAGATTGTTGGAGCTAAATCCGCGCGCTTTTTATGTAGGTACCGTGTGCTGCTCATAGTTTAAATTTAATAGTGAACGACGCAGCTAATCTGAATTACCATACTACTGGTTTTTTCAGTATACCAGCCCAAGATTATACTTACAAATATTTTTCATTGTCTGCCCAAAAAATGGGATTTATTTTAAAAAAACCTTTAAAACCTTATAACTTTAAAACCATTGTCTGAGACAAGATGGTCAAGTAGAATAGATGCCATAATAATTTACCAGAAATTTATGATACTTTATACGAAATAACAAACACTACTACATGTTTCGACCAAAAAACAAAATATGACGCGAAATGTCTAGCAGACAAAATATCTACTTTTTCATTTATTTGCTCAATTCATGTATGGCATGATGTCTTGACAAGTCAAATTCTACTTTGTTAATAAAAATCTGCAGTCCACTAATATGAATATCCAGATCTCGAACTCACGAACAATTTGAAATAGTTCTAAATAGTGCCAAAAAAACTGCTTAAGTAAGTAAGTAATTTTACTCGTAAGTACCTTAAAATATTATGTTATATCTACTTACCACATTTAAAACCTAATTTTATGTTTGCCCGATAAAATGAGCCGCAGTGAGGCGCCGGCGCGTGGCGGCTTGCTGTCTAGTGGTGAACGGGGGAGAAATCACAAAAAAAGAGGGTAAACTGTAGCGTATTGTCACGTAATTACCGTGGTAGGGTAAACAAATAGAATCGCCACTCTCATTTATAAGCTTTGAATGAGGTATTTAGATTAATAAGCATTTTATTGTAGGAAAAACGCTGTTATTTTCCATATATAATAATAAAAATAGTATTTTATTGAAACACAAAACAACAAAGGTCCACAATAATGTACAGTAAAACACAATAAATATGGTAAAACTTAAACTATGTCAGTATTTTATGACTAAATTTGGTGTCACTCTGTTTATTAATTGCCACAATAACGGACAGTTAAATTTATCAGAATATTATCTTCAGGATGGTGCTGGAGTCTCCTCTCTTCTTTGGCAGTGAAGAGTTCTTTGGCAGTAGGGCGTTATACCCATTTGCCCCGTACCATAGTTTTTTTTTGCAGTTGTGACCGCATTTTTTACGATAAAGGGATAATGAAAATAAACATAAACCCATGACATTTTCGCGAAAGAGATATTTTCAAAAACTCCAAATGTTTATTGTAAAAATTAAATAATGTTCCCATTATTAATGTGCAATAGTGCAAGTCGCGTCTAGTTATATCTTTAATTAACATAAATTGAACTATTCTTTCCAAAAAATTGCCTCTATATCAATTTATTCATTCTGAAGCCTTTTCGACTGGACTATATTGAATTCACAGAGTAATTTAATCCTTTTGCAATTATATAAAATGCCATCATCTTTACAAGAATAATTAATTTGTTGAGTCATTAAAAAAAAACTACAGAAAATAAAAAATAAGGTAGATAAGATCATTTTTTGCCATGATACGTCGCCAGGAAAAACGGTGTTCCGCCGACGAGGATCGCGACAAGGAATGGCCGGTTCGCGGTGAACCACTGGACTGCTTGAAACTGTACGCTAGCGCAGCCAAACGCGACGCACATCACTGCAATACAATGCATCTCTTGAAAACGACAAAACACGTGAAAAAATATGGCATGCATTTAAACGAACAGCATATTCATAGCAATTTAGTCAGCTATAAAATATATTATATTCTAAATCCGGTCTGAACGCGTGTAATAAAGGTATTTGTTTACCTTTTATTCCTACGCGACGTTTCGCCACAGGTTTATTATACGCAGGTTTATTTAAAATATAAAATGGGTACAAAACGTGAAAGTTTAAAAAGCTATAAAATATATCTAGGTATGGTAGCAATAATAATAGGTTGGCAGCAAATAAGCTAATAAAGCTTACAATGTTTCTATTGTCAGCAGAATTTTACTGTTATAGGTAGAGTCATTAATTAGGGACGACAGCTCAAAAATAAAATCATGTAGGAATTTATAATGTGCCATCAAATTAAGATTATCAATTTTATTAAAAATAAGCATCTATAATGTTGATATTTATATCCTTATTTGTTAATTTGTCCACCAAAAAATGTGAATTAGTAAATGGATATTATGACTTATTCGGCATTAACAGCACTTCTTAAAATCAATGAAATGATGTTAAAAAATACTAAATGAGTAGCAAATTATGATCAACATAACAATTTATTTTTAAATAACTGAAATAAATTAATCTACTCTACTGTAAGAATTACAGTATGGCCACGAGTAGAGAACTTAATTTTAACCTAACCTTGATTTGGGTTCTGTACGTAGAATACACTGCTTTTTTTCAAAAAATATTTCACGAGACGAGACGACTGTTACGATTTTATTATATGTACTCGTACGTATAGATAATAATAATGTGAGTAACGGCCGAAAAGGCTAACAAGATACTTCCCAACTACTACCCACACTTTGCTACAACTCTGTAGTGACAGCGAGTGATTAATTTGATTAATTACAGCGAGCCAAAAAGTGGCCGCCTACGCTACTCGCTCACTGGATTTTCTACAGGGAAATTTCCTCAGTGGACCAGCATCGCGAGGGTGGCGAAAAAGATTCTAAGACGGTTTTCAGTACCCACTCCAAAAACGTTGGCCATATTGGCTACATTTGGACTGACTTTAGGATAAAAACTCACTTTTGATATATACATTGCCGTATTATCTTAAGGCATTAAGGTCCGTTCAGATATAAGCGATAACCTTTGCCGCCTGCGATAACGATAATATCTAGGCGATATCTCACCGGGTATTTAGTAAGAGTACCGCCAGTCGCCCGAATTCGCCAGCGGGAGCGAATATCGCCTAGGCACGCGTTTTACCGCTCGGATAAGCGATACTGCAACACTGGGCCTAGACTGCCATACGCGATAAATCGCTACCCGAAGCGGTTAGCGAATATCGCCTATGTCTGAACAAAGGAACTATCACGTACCCCCGCGAATATCGTTAACGCGGGCGGCAGCGAATATCGCTTATATCTGAACAAGCCTTGAGAAAACTAATTGGTATTATAATTATGAGGTTAATACGCTCTGCTGCCATTTCAGAAATTATGAAACGAGCCGGTCTTTGTCAGTCCCTCCAATTCACCTCCTGTCCGACGGTGTGGTGTCGTGCCGCTAAATCTAGCTGTAGAGTATAGCGTTCAGTTTTAAAGGTGGCATTGATGAAGCCTTGCCGTTTTCCCTTTCAAATTTTGTATAAAGAATGCAAACTGCTCACACTACGACAAATGTTTGTTTTGTTTGCATCGCTAGCTGTCTATAGGCAAATGCTTGCCTTTCGGGCATCGCATTACCTCAGGGTTCGATCGCGGCTCTAAAGTCAAACAAGATAAGCGAGTCCTCGCCTGGTGCGGTTACAGGGGTATGTATGGACGGGGCAACGCGGGAATAGCGCGGAGAGCGGGCGGCAGGTGCTTTGTGCCACACCCCTGCAACCAGGCAGGCGACGCCTATTTATCCTGTTTGTCTATAACAATCCTTGTGTGGGTCATTGCGTGTTGATACAAGTATTATGGTTTAAGGGTGTAGATCGTGAAAATCACCGAAAAGAGTGTTACGATTTTTCATATTTAACCTATTTACATATGATTGATATCAATGATAATTTGTATATATTACAATCAAAGACCTATAAGTATGTTCATGCTTATATTAAACTCTTAAACCTAATAGTTGTTATATAATAAACGTCAACAAACGCACAAAATTGAGTAAAAATGCAAAAACATGACTTCGTATTTTTCAGATTTAACCCCATAAATCAACACAAATTGATAAAAAGAAACACTTTTTGAACACTGAAGAAACCAATAAGTATAGCTGTATACTTCTTTTTATACCTTTACAAACAAAGACTTCCTCTTTTAAAGCCCTAAAATCTAGATATATTTTAAGGTAAATTTTTCATACACAAATGTATGGGATAAAACGTTCGTTTCATTCGTGCAATCTCGGTGGTCTGCAGCGGCAGTTCCTTTCTGTAAGTGAACGCGACACCACGCTTGTCGGCTGCAGACAGCAGAATTACGTATTGTGAATTTGTGTTTTTTGTAAAAAACTGTAAGTATAACATTTTTATAATTAATTTATTTTCAGTTAGTAGAAAGTATCGATATAATGAATGTCTGAAAGAAAACCATGATGGAACTAGATATAAATCGTAAAAAATACAATATCTACACTAATAGGTATTATAAAGAGGAAAGATTTGGATTTTTGTATGTAACGAATAAACTCAAAAAGTACTGGACTGATTATAATTCTTTTATCATTCGAAAGCTACATTATCACTGAGTAACATAGGCTATTTTTTTCGCAGGACTGATTGAATTTGAGTGGCATGCCAGGGAAAAGAAAGTTTTGTACGCATTATAAAAATATGAAAGCCAAAAGATCTCGGAATAAAATGTAAGTTCCTCCCTACTTATTTATTATCGCATTTGAACAGGGTACATTACAAAGCTAATACAATATGTCATATGATTTAGATCGCCCGATTCAGACATATACCTACAATAACATGTAAATATTGGTTTGTATTATCTATATCTATACTGATAAATAAAATTGAAGTATCTGTATGTAATATCAAAATAATAGGATTTTTAAAAAAAAAAAAGGCGATACGGAGTTCGCCGGGTCGGCTAGTATTGTCTAAATATCAAATTGTGGAAGTAGGTAGGCGACAGCGCAACTTTGTCGACATACCTATACCGCCAAACAGACGCGAGGCGCCTAGCGTCTGGCTTAGGGTTGTACAAAATAAATAAAAAGTGGATAATATTGATGAATAATATTTCCAGTATTGAAAATAAAGAAAACCTTGGGGCCGAGACTCTGAGCAACAATGCTACGCGCTGTATAGAGGTAAGTTGTTATACGTAATTCTTGTAGACTTGTTACATAAATAAACAAACTACTTAGTTAGTGATGGGCGAAGACAAAATCTCAATACCTACCTATAGATTTTTCTTGCAATATTTATTATTTTCATCGAGAGACAAACACCTTAGTACCGAAATACTTCTCAATTACTTTCTCAAAAGAAAATTTACGTTCAAATAGGTGACGTCATAAAAAAACAATACCTAATGCGTAAAGAAATTATAATTTCTATTCATCAGGAACCTAATATTGTATTAATTCTTTTGCATTTTTTTAAATTTTTAATTATTTTTTATAAAAAAAATCAAGCCATTATCTTTCTTTACAGGAACTAGTTATTGAAAACGACCAAGAGGGAAAAGTGGATGAAATGGAAGTTGGGCGTAGAGTTGTAGACGTTTCTTTTTTTTTTAAAGCTCTTCAGGCCATAGGGGACCACGGTCCAATGGATTGTAAGTTAAGTTACCTCAGTATAATAGGTGAAGTAAAAGTTGGTCTGGACTCAAAACTCATCATGAAATGTAGTATGTGTAGTATGAAATTTACTGTGTGTTTGATTGAAAAGAAAGAAGATAGAATGGAAGTGAATCATCAAATTGTATCTGGTATCATATCATCTGGTGGGAGCTACTATCAGTTAAAAACATTAACTGCCGCAGTAGCCCTACCAATCATGTCACCTTCATTATACAATGAAATTAATAATACGGTTTGCGATTGGTGGGAAAAGACAGCAGCACATTCCATGGCAGAAGCTGTCAAGGAAGAAGCGGAGTACGCAGTGTCTATAGGTAGTGTTGATAAAAATGGTACACCATTAATATCTGTTGCTGTTGACGGTTGTTGGAGCAAGAGATCTTATGGTAAGAATTTTTCCGCCTTGTCCGGCGCAGCTGCGATAATTGGCATTAAAACTAATAAAGTATTGTTTTTTGGAGTTAAAAATAAATACTGCGTAGTTTGTGCACGAGCCGCAAAGAACGACAGTCAGCCCTCGGAACACCGTTGTTTCAAGAATTATTCGGGATCATCTACCGGTATGGAATCGACCATAATAGTTGAGGGGTTTAAACGTTCCGTTGTTGATCACGGTGTAATTTATAATAAATTTGTAGCAGACGGCGATTCCAGTACTTATAAAAAAATATTAGATTCGCGACCGTACGGTAATTTAACAGTAGAGAAAATTGAATGCAAAAATCATCTTTTACGAAACTACTGCAATAGCTTGGAGAAACTGTCGAAAGACACTAAGTATCCTTGCGAATTGCGGAAATTCCTAAAAGAAAGGTATTTGCGTTTAAGAACGGGTGTAAAATGCGCTATTAAATATTGGGGCGATCAAAATCAGTCACTCGAAGAAAAAATAAAAAATCTTAGTGAAGATATCCTAAATGGTCCACAACACGTATTTGGTAATCACCAATATTGCAAGGAGTATTTCTGTAGACCTGATACTCGTCGAATAGAACCTGTTGGGTTGCTTCCAGCAATTGTTGGATGCGGATTAATGGACGCGGTACACATTTTAAGTAAAAGACTGTCATATCATTCTAGAAGTTTAATTCATAATTGTACAAGTAATATAGTTGAAAGTTTTAACGCAGTGATTGCCAAATTAGTAGGGGGTAAGCGTGTAAATTATTCTTCCCGTGGTTCTTATGCGGGCCGATGCGCAGCTGCTGTTGTGTCTTTTAATACAGGATCGATTCATAGTAAAACTCATGAAGTAATATTTAAATCTAGTCCTAATCCTTTGATCGCGAAAGTGGAAAATTGTAATCGTAGAATCCGTTTAATTGCTAAACCTAAATTAAGATTGAAAAAGAGCCACAGCGCTGTATCGAAAGACGCTCACTATGGACCAAACTGCGAAAAACCTGATCTGAGTCCAGAATTATATGAGAAAGCCAAGTCATCTTTTTTAGCCGATTTAAAGTTGTCTTGTGCTGAAAGAGAGGAGCTTGAAAGGTCGACCCATTTGCAAAGAAGTAGTTCTGAGTGGATGAGTACAAGGAGAAAATTACTAACCTCATCATCGTTCGGGGAAGTTTGTAAAAAACGAGAGAGCACAAGTTGTGCTGTTCTTGTTCGTAAAATCGTTTATGGTAGTAATATCTCCAGTTTGCCTGCTGTACGGTACGGTATCGAAAACGAAGAAACCGCAATTAAACAGTTAGAAATTCAAGAGAATATTAGTATACAAGGTTGCGGTTTGTTCGTCGACGATCAATATGAATTTCTTGGTACTACACCAGATGGCATTTATGCAAACGGTTTAATTGAAATTAAGTGCCCACATTCTTTAGCTGGCATGACTCTTGATGAAGCAATGGCCAAACATACCTTTTGGGTTAAGGACAAGGCTTCCAAGGGTTATGTCATAAATAAAAATCATAACTGGTATTTCCAAATTCAGGGACAGGTACATATTACTAAAAGAAACGTTTGCATGCTTGGCATCTGGTTTGGTGCTACTGTACCTATGAAAGTTTATATTATAGAAAAGGACGACAAATTTTGGGAGGAGAAAATGGAGATGAAATTAGTTAGGTTTTATTACGATTGCCTACTTCCAGAATTAGTTGATCCTCGGCAGTCACGAAGCATGCCCATTCGTGACGCGCCCAGTATCATAGAGGCTATGAAAGAGAGGAAAGAAAGAGCTTTACGTGTTATGAAAGAGAAGAACGCCTAATGATTTTGAAAGATACAGGTAACTTAACTACCCAGCCAGTCGATTCACGTAAACACGCCAGTCCAAAAGTCGTTTTAACTTAGGAACTTAGAAATCGCCTTTTGGTTTTCTGTTTTAAACGCACTTACTTATCTAGTCTTGGATTGTCATAAATCTTCCAATAGCTCAATTACTATACAATTTCTGAGTTACCTGGTGTAAAGAATCATAAAAATTGGTTCAAAAATACAGCGAATTGAGAATTCTCCTTTTTTTAAGTCGGTTAAAAGGGCTAAATTTGCAAAAAACGAAGTGACGTCACTGCGCTACGGTTTTTATTACTTACGTGAATCGGGCAGCTGGTAACGTTTTCATTCTGATAGGTTTTGTGATAGCCATTGATTTTATCATCAAATTAGCAGAAATCAGAACTTGATCCGTAATCGAATGAAAAACCATTAGAATTTTGAACTCATATTTCGTTATTGTTTAATTACATACTTTTAATTAGTATATTAATAATTTACAAACTTCTGTTAAAATTAGAAAATAAATGAATTATTTACTAATTTTTGTACAACCCTAGCACGCTTTTGAGATAGCGAGTAATGGCGACTCATATTTGTTATTGTGTAGTAAATAAATCATTTTTATACTTGTGTTTCATTTATTGACATTTTTTTTAAAACCCTAGGATTTTTTTTAGATATCGACGAGGTGATCGTAAACAAAAAGTAAGTATTTGAGTTTACGCAATAGGCACATTTCCTTGCGTAGAGATAAACACACTTCCTACTGAATTTGCAATTATTTTATTGAATGAATATTTTACGAATTAGAATAAATTTTGGTAGTGAAATTACAAATAAATAAATAGTTGGAATTTTAGGTAAGTAGAATACAAAAATGTCAGATGTCAAATGATAGAAAAACATAAAAATTGTGTCTCAACTACTCTTATTAATCTATTAAAAAGAATCAACAGCTAGTTTCCAAAAATTCAACGTTATTGTTATGCTGTAAATATTCAAGTTCAATAACAATTTCTCAACGTGGAACGTTTGTTGCAAAACATTTTGAAAATCGCGCTCTCTAGGTCATTCATCCGCCCCGTCGGATGTTACATTAAACTTTGGCGCTGCGGTCGCTCGAAATCGAGATCTCAGGCCAACAATCTACACCCTTAAGGGCGTTTCCTCGTTCTTCACCCGATTCTCCCCCTGGGTGATGCACAAGGAACTGTAATGTCCTAGTGCTCCAATCTAACTCATGATAATATTATTGTACACTCGTTATCATTATCTCTACTACACTTGACAATAATATTAATTATTTGTACCAGACTTCACATTAATTAGTCTCATATTTGATCACATTCGCTTGAGAAATAGATATAATTTTATATGCACAAATGCAAACGCTACAAGATAAAATCTTTAAAAGATTTTATATTGTCTTTACTTAGTACATAGTAGTGTCGCTAAAGAATTAAAAAACTGGAGACATTTTTATAAAACTGTTGTAATCACTATACTATTATGGATAGCATACTCTCAATAATAAATAATTTATTGATTTATAAAAAAACAATTTAGGCATTATAGTTACGTAATTAAAAGTGAAGTATGTAGGATCAGTTATTTCCACGATACGTCGCCAGGAAAAATGGTGATCCGCTGACGAAGATCGCGACAAGGAACGGCCGGTCCGCGATGAATTGCTGAACTGGGTCAAAGTCTACCAGAGCCGAGCACAACGCGATGCCCATCGCTGCAATACAATACATCTCTTGAAACCTCATATTAATCACCAAATATCCCTTGCGAATTGCAACTGACGTTAACATAACAGATCAACATACTAATTCTAACAAAACGATAATGTATGGTGGCCGACGATATCATTACAGCCGGTGTCTCCACCGATGGACATACGCCTCTATATCCAGCAGTGAAGAGACGTGCTTGATCCAGAACACACATCCTCTATAACCCTTCCCAGTTATAATATTAAATAGGGTTAAATAAAAAATACCTGCACCCACTTAATTACAACTGAATATCTAACATTAAAACTAAAAACTTTTGATCTAGGACTTTTTTCTGAACTTTTCCCCAAAAAGAAAACTTATTTTTCTTTTAATGAAGTCTCTGCTTTATTACTCTGTCACTTACAATACGCTATTACGAACGGTAACGCCGTATGCTCCCATTCCTAAAGATCTGCTAATCTTTGTTAGTTCTCACGAAAGAATTTTGTTAACAGGGTGCATATATTTTCTATTTATAACCTGTATAACTCGGAGGTGAAGGCATTGAAAGTTGTCTACTAACACGACACTATAGAGTGACTTGACGTAAATAACAGATTGTCTATTTTCATTTATATGTCATGAACAGACAGTGTGTTTCCGAAACTTAAATGTCCACTCTTTATTGTGATTTATTGCGATCAACAATTAACTGTTGCAATTTTGCAGCGGAATTAATTACGCTATACCGGCATTAAAAATTATCATTTCACGTAGACAATTGACAAAAGCGATAACCAAAAGAAACGGGACGGGACATACACCGAGCAACCAACTTTCATTCTAATTAAGGCTGTTAGACAATGACAACAACGAATTATTCATAATAATTATTTTTAATAAAACTTTATTATTACACAGTGCTTATAACAGAAATGCGGTAACCCTGCAATAAGATATTATTAAAAAAATACGAGAAGCGTTCGGCGCGTCAGATGGTACAGTGTGCGTCCTAGGTGGCCCGGTATACGCCTACAAAGACGACAGCGCGGTCGGGCCCCGTGAGCAGGTAGAGGAAGGGCCGGTCGGCGGTGAACGCCGGCGTCGGCGGGAGCGCGCACCGCAGCATCATCACCACGCCTGCGTACAACACTGCACTGTACCGGCATGAAGAGACCACACGGCACCTTCACAACGGCACGCCCGGTTCACGCTCACACAACAAATCTTTTCACAATTTAAAATACGAGCCTAACATAAATATTTTTTCTCAAAGGGTTGCAATTACTTATACTTTACTTTTTCTTTTCTTATTTAACATAAAAATATACAAAATAAGAGCAGTATTTAAAGGTAAGTTTGCGCTTTTACACAAGAAGTACGACACAGCTTATTTATTTATAAATACATTACACGTCGCGTTTGTTACAACGTATAAGTAAGCATTGACTGAACTCGACTGGTGTGAACTGGAATTGCATGCTGTGCCATGCCCCATGGAATAGTATACTCGTAAGGTGTACGGTACTCACGCGTTTAATAATGGCAGTTATGTACAGAGTAGCATGTGAGCGGAAGCCGTCAAGCGCGCGCCTAAATGAAGCTGACCTATAAGTGTGAGCTCTTAATACTGTGAGCGTACAGGCTACAGGTCGTCGCGAGGCGGGGCCGGCGCGGGCGGGGGTCGATAGACGGCCAGCAAGGCCGGCTGGCCGCGCAGCAGCACGGCCCACAGCGCAGGCCGATCGGCCACAAACTCGGCGGGCAATGATCGCGTCCGACGCACGGCCCCAGCTGCGCGTCCACAAATACACATACATACATACACGGCCCATGCTCGTAAACACAATAACGTGACTACCACCACTATTATCCGGGGACCCAAAACAGAGCGGTAGAACATCGAATGAATGAAATTATAGTAAATAAACCCGTTTTTTTTTTATAGACTAGTGGGCGGACGAGCAAGCGGTCCCACGTGATGGTAAGTGTTACCGCCGCCCATGGACACCTGCAACACCAGCCGACCGTGTTTTCGCCGACCCTACTGAACGAGCGTCTCTATCTACGTAACATTGCTTACTTTTATACCCTGTTTTACTATGTTCAAAAAACATGTCGTTTTTTTAGCAAACAAGCGAGAGAAACCTCACTTCATAAACGAAAGTTTGCACATGTGATGCGATTGTCGATTGTGTAGGCAAGGATAATAAAGGAAATTTGCTCGACCAAGAAAAGTAACCATATTTTATACAATATTAGTACACTTAAACTCGGGTGAATATCGGTCACTCGCTAGTACGTTTGTTTTCACAAAAAGAGACCGCGAGCGAACGCTGTCACGACAGTGACGAACATCATTGAACCGGAAACCGGTTTGTAGAACCGGTTACGCGCTCAACTGTTTTTGATCGGGATGAACGAAAAAATCGCTCGGAACTGTTCAGGAGCACCAGTGAAAACACGGTTTTATACAAATGCATACAAAACAAAATGTTTATATTTATAACCCATAATACATGAAGTCTATGTTAATAAAGAAATAATTAAAAAGGATATTTGCCGGCTGCGCCCCATTCATTATTAGCTAGATAGTGTCAAAATAAATTAAAAATATCATGACAATAATTTGTGTACACAGATATATCCGATCTAAAACTGTCCATTCGATGAGAGCCGGCCAGTTTGATACTAATCGGCCAACTGTTATAAAAATCTAGGGTAACGCGTCAACTAAAGTATTACGTTTATATAGTCGTCCATACAAATTTCAGTAGTATCAGGTATTAAATGACATAAAGAAAACTTTATAATATTGATATGAGTAAGATAGACTGAATAACAGAAACAAACGAAAATGCAGGGCATTCATAAAAAAATACATAAAGCAAAACAAATGCACATAAAAACGTGACGACACATAAAGCATGCGTAGTTTCCAAGGTTAACAAGAATATTATGCATAGATTTTTTTTTTATAGAAAGAAAGTGGTAAACGAGCATACAGTCCACCTGGTGGTAAGTGGATGCTGTTGCCCATAGACATCCGCGATACATACCAACATTAGTCCAAAATGACAAACTTTGGCACGCCCCCGGATGCGCTGTCTACCTTGTAATGCCTACTAAATATTTAAGGTTACATAGATAGCAAAATATTCTATACAAGCTATGTTAGAGACAGAATATGACAAAAAGTTATAAAATGTTTATTTGCAAACAATATGACAATAATGTAAACAAAAATTTACTAAAAAGTGCTTCCGATGCGCACTTTTGGTAGAGCGGTATATGCGTAAGTACTTTTAATATAAGATACGAGGGGAGGTCAAAATTTTCCGGCCTGACAAAGAAAAAGTACTCAAGTTCATGAAACTATTTTCATTTTTCAATATAGTCTCCGTCTATTTGAACACAGTTTTTGAACTTAATTAGCATTTCTATTACAGAATAAAAATAGTCAGAAGTTTCGTCGTCAAAATGGGTGAAAACCGCAGCGGTAATTTCATCATCATCACTTTGAAATAGCAGCTTTCGCAACTGTGGCGGCATGGACGGGTGCAATGGATGTAGTAACCATTAGCTACATAATTAACTCGCAATAAAACTATTGAACCTCAAGCATAGTGAGACACTTTACTTACTTTATCAAGCATCGACCGCAATTTGCTTTATCTCTTTTTATCTGTCGCTATCGTCGTTGTCAAAAATATAGTAAAACATATTTTTTTATTCAAACTGTGATTATAATTCATATTTAGGATTTTATCGGTAATCGCATAAAAATATAACAGTATCTTTTCACGATGGTACACTGTTACGTCGCCGCTAATTCAATTGTAGATCTTTGAGCCGAATCTCGAGAAGTTAAAATGCAATTAATAAAAAGATTTTCAACAGTTTCAACTAGATTTTGCCCTCAATTACAGTATGTAAAATGGGTAGTTATTGCATGATATTTTACTAGAAAGGGAACTCAATTCAATTCGTGTAGGTATCTGTAAGAAAGGAGCGAAGCAGGATAAGTTAGTGGACCGAATGGTACCTGTGGCAGCGGCCGCCTCCGCGCCTTCTTCATTCACTTCAATGAACGCCTTCTGCACCGCCTTAGACACAGACAGCTCTTCCTTGTTCGATAACAACTTATCTATGCCACTGTTGTGGAAGTTGAAAATTGATTGAATACCCAACTGGAATTCAAAATATTTAAAATTTTAATGTAATACCAGGCGATTGACTCCGCACAGAAAATGATCTGCCCGCTAAATCTCAATCGCTTAAATATCACTAATCCGATCATTGCAAATGCCATAAAGCGATGTTCAAATAAATATGAACACTTTCTCATAACTTTTAGATTTATCTAGCTCGCAGGGAATGGAGATTCGTTTTGGTAAGTACACATATGTATTTGCAGTTTTTACTACAGCTATTCCATAATAATACTGCCTACACAATACACATATTAGCACTTAGCAGTTTATTTTTCTGTAATGATTCATACAGTATCCAAAAATAAAATGTTATCTCAGCCATTAAGAACAAAAGAAAAATAAAATTGTTATTATAAGTCACACAGACAAGAAGTGGAAAACGATACATTTTCGTATGACTACAACTCAAAATGCTCTATAATTTTCCTGTCAAATGCGTTGCTTTAAATAAGCAGCAGACTCATGTATATGTTAAAGGTTGCTTTGGAAAAACTTACCTTAATTAATATCGGTTTGAGATCTATTTCGGTTTCGATCTTGAACTTGGGCAGGAGGACTTTAACCTTGGTGGAGAACATACTTTGTCCTAATTCCTGTATCAGGTCGTGCCCGCCTGCCAATTTGGCTAACACCTCGTTTAGACCCTCAATCTCTTTGGGCAACACAATCAACAAACTTGATTCATCGCCTTCATACGTCATCTCTAAGAGCTAAAACAATAGATAGATAAAATATTCTTTATTGTATAAAATTATTTGTCGTATAAGACAAAATAACCTTCACAAGCATCTTGTGAAGGAGATCTGATCCTGCAGTGAGACATTATAGCCTGGTATTGTATCATATCGTCCATTAAGATCACATCTAATTGCTCACATATTGACCTTCCTAAAATTCAACACTGAGGAGCAATGAGTTCGCTACAGTGAACGACTTTCAATTGAATATTAGTCCAACTCAAATAATTACACACTAATAGAACCCTTAATTGGTAACAGTGACTTCAAACTAATGCTGACAGTTCATTACTCAAACTCAACAATATTATTTGCGATATAAGAAAATGAACCTTATTATCGGTTTTAGAATGTTGAAACAACGAAACTTTAAGTTAGAAAATGTTAACCAGTTCATAATTTCATACCGATTAAAAGGTTCCTTTACTTCGATAAGCGTTACACTTTTTTTATTTTTTTTCTTTATAGTCCACCCGGTGGTAAGTGGATACCTGCGGTCAGCGTGCGCCATCCGCGATACACGTTCACAATCACAAACGTTAGTACGCCCCCGAATGAGCTGTCTACCTTTGGAATTTCAGGAATGGATAAGGAAAATGGGGAGGGATAGGATGGAATCGGAATGGGTTCTAGCATATTTCACTCACTACCGTAACATGTACGTACATTGGGGGAATAGGATAGAGTAGGGAATGCAGTGCATTTTACGATAGTCTTCTGTAATAGCGGGGTAAGTGTTCGGATACTCCCCAATACAAGGCGTGTTAATGAGTACTATATATCACAAATTATAGAAAAAAAGTGTTAATTGATATGAAGATTCATTTTGATATGCAAATAAATTTGTCGATCTATGAATGAAGACAATCTGAGAGAATCTCTTTATATGAACACATGAATAGATCATCAAATTATAATAAATTTGAAGGCCACACCAACTTTAATATTGTGGAGGGTATTATTCATAGAAAAAGAAAAATTCATAGAAATAGAAAAAAATGTTGTAATAAGCTAATAATTAGTGTTTGTTTTGTGTGATGAAAAGGCATTGTGCGGAAATTTGGCTTATGTGCAACAGGAAAAATTTTAACGCATTTCATAAACAGTATGCAGTTGAAAAAGTGGATTCTTCAACCTTCTAAAAGTAAATATTACTCTCTTTATTTTTCCAGTTCATATAAAAGCATTCTCTTTAGCTTTCAAATGCAACCACAAACGTTCGGATATCCCAAATTAAACGATTTTGATGGTCATTGACTCTAAAATATTAAAGTTTTAAAAATGACTATCAGTGCACATTCGGAAAATTTAATAACTATTGTATTTACTATTTTTACATCTAAACGGAGATTCTCGGCATGTTTTGTCGATATTAAAAATAGTGCAGCTTCGAACATTCGATGATTTCATGTAGAAAACCCATTGCACATTTGATTGTTACATTTTACATTTTGTTGTTGTTGACCTATTTATATAAAAAAGCACTCCTTGTAAACATTAGTATTTTAACATTTTTATACTAAATCAACACTAGCAATGCCCGCAACTTCGTGCGAGTAGGGTTAAGAGTATGTGTGGTTAGCTTGGTTCTCGTGGGAACATTATAATTGATTTGAACAAAAAATACTCTAAATGTTAACCCGGTACAAGAGTTATAATGAGGCCAAGTTTCATTAAAATCTGTAGTTTTTTGCGTGAAGTACGTTCAGCCAGGCAGACCGACAGACAAACAATAATTCTAAAAATATAGATATGGCTTTGTGATGATTGCATCAATTGTGGATTTTATTTACGAGTATAAGTAATCAAAACACTAGTGATGCGCCCTGGCTTCGCTCAGGTGGGATAACGATTTCTTAAGCAACCAAACATAGCCTATGCTCATCTGCTTCAGTTTAGATTCCCAAAATAGAAACAAACGGTCCAGCAGTTGTTCAGTTTTACAATACATTAGTTTTACATACAAATAAACAAACTCAATGTCCCCTTATAATATTAAATATAGATTAGACGTAATTATAATGACGTAGCTTTTAGTCTTGTCAAAAACTAGTGATTTTCCTGTAAACAGAATACGTTTATCATTGTTTGAAGGCTATTTGCGTTCCAATTATTAATTTTAAATGGACACCTCGTGGTAAGATTACTATTTTTGAAGGATTTCGCGAATCGATTTTTGTGTGAATAATTATTTTTTTATATAAAGTAAATGGCAAATATTAATTCTATGAGTCAATGCAAAGCTTAATGTAATTATTTATTTATTGTTCATAATTACAATACAACTTACTGTACATTAAAATTTAATCATTATCCAACTGTGTTTAGGTGGATATTAAAATACGTCATTAGTCGAGAGCAAGCGAAAGCAATGGAAAAATCATATATGTATTAGGTAATGTTAAACCACTTACATACGTAACTATAATTATTTTACTGTTTATTTTTGCCCTTGCGTACGTTACATGCTATCAGATGTGAGTCATACATATGCAGGAACATTAACCAGATGTATCCAAAATTAACTGATACCAGGAAATATATAATTATTTATCACGTACTTTCCGAAGCAGATATAATATGTAATGTGGATTCACTTGACTGGCCAACTGATAAAAATACAGAGATATTGGCAATTTCACTGATTTTATGAAAATACAAATAAGAGTGTCTTGTATTTTGTACACAAAATACAAGACACCTGGTAAAATACGTGTTTGATTATTTGTATTGTAGAATAGTTATACCAACTTTCAAAATAATAGTAGATAATAAATATTTTTCTCATACAAACTTTGACACCTCGATTCGCCCTTTTAGGGATTGAAATTCCAGAAATCCTTTTTAAATCTTTACCTTATAAAAGGAGCTACTGGTGTTGATGAGTTAGTCAGTTGAGTCAGTCAAGACATTTATTTTTATATTGACAGATAGATTTTTAAGTTTATTTTTGTACCTGAGCGTTGAGTGCTTGACTCTCTCCATATCTGAAGTTATCCTCACGGAACATCATGGGCACTTCGACCTTAGTACTGGCACTGACGTGGAAGGGTCTCGGCCGTGTCATGTTAGCGTCGAACTTCTTCTTCCATGTGCCCTACAAAACAAAGTTTAAGAAATAGTGATTTCTTAAAAAATATATTAATTTTATTGCTTTATATAAAATCAGATCTTTGAATGTTTAAATTTTAACCAACAAACAAACCAACCAAACAAGTTAGACTTTCTTTCTTAAAACAAAGAAATTTTAAGTTAGAAAAACCTTAACAGAAGTCAATAATTCAGTACCGATAGTACTGTTAGGCTTAGATAATGTCACATATATACTATTGATATGTCATATGTCTTACTGTCAATAGTTTTTTTGAATTTTATTTTCAGAGCATATTTCTAAGTTTAAAGGTAAGTTTTAATGCAGGTTTATTGCAAGACATTTTAAGTAACATGTTATGTTAACTGTTGTAATTAATGTGATATTATAATAATGATAATAAATATCCACATAATTATTGCTTGTAAATAATATTATGAATCATTTTGTAATATCTAAGCACGCCTTTTGTATGTATTTTCTATTATAACGGTTTTTTATCATTTGTGTTGTGTACAATAAAGTATGTATATAAATAAATAAATACATTTTGTATAATAAATATGATATCTGAAAAAGAGACCTTATTGACGATTATATTAATCTTAGTTACTGAGACTAGACAGCTTTAAAAAAATATTGTTTATGTTAAAAATCAATGAAATTTTAGTTAGGAAATCTTAACAAAAGCCCCAACAATGAGGTTCCTTTCCTCGATAACGTCACATATTATTATGTACATTAAGAGTAGGTATTAAAGAGTTAAAGATGAACTTACCTTAAAATAAAGGGCATTGACAAGAACCAATCGGGTGTCCTCACTAAGACAGTCAGGCGGAAGAAGTCGTTGAATTTTGTTGTTAGTTTTGCTTTCCACCTGTAAGAAATATAAAACTTCTACATAGAAAATAATACAATTTAAAAACTGAGCTACTGTGTTCAACGTATTACATTAATTTCATGCGTTTTTGTTAATTTTACTAAAATAAAATTTAATCTATATTAAGTTATACGGCCTACGACTTCTTTGTATTAATGGCCGTATTGAACCAAGAATCGCTGAAATAATCAAACACTAGTGATCTTCGCCCATTCATTGGGATATAAATTAGGTAAGAGTTTGTTGCAGTTAGGTATTAGGTGATAAACAAACTTTCACATTTATAATCTTCGTTTATATTTTATTATTATATATACACTCGCGAGCAATAAACTGGAATCACTTCATCGCGTGTTGCTCAAAACAATTTTTTGCAATTTCTATGCAATAAACTATGGATTGTGGTATATCATTTAAAAGGTAATTTTGTTAGCTTTCAAATGATATCAAAAAGATTTAAAATTAATTTAATTTTCTACCTAAATTTAGGGAATTATTACAATAGGTCGAAGTTGTGGACGTCTAAATGAATAGGAAGTAATATGAAAAGATAAAATTTTTATTTACAATTTATGTTATTTACCCCCCAATATTTTGTGTTACCCCCCCTGGCCCTAATGACTGCCTGTAAACGGTTTTTCATTGACCGAATGAGTTTCCTGATAGAATCCTGTGGGATTTCCTGCCACTCTTCGACTAAAGCAGTTTTCAGGTCTTCTATCGACGCCGGAGCTGGACATCTTCCTCGTACCCGCCTTTTCAGCTCGTCCCACATATGTTCAATCGGATTCAAGTCAGGACTGAGGGCTGGCCAGTCTAGTGTGGGAATCCCGACTTCTTCCAGGTACTGTCTAGTCACTGCAGCGGTGTGGCAGCGGGCATTATCGTGCATTAGCAGGAAATCTTCACCAATAAACCCAGCGTAGGTGAGCACGTGGCCTAACAGAATGTCGTTGATGTATCTTTCTGCGGTTAGCCCCCCTCCCCGACCTCCACCAGGTACGAATATCAGCTTTGTTTTGCTTCAATAGAAATCCCCGCCCACATCATACGGGACCCACCCCGTATGCCACTGTTTCCGCAAAACAGCATTATGCGAATCGCTCCCCCGGTCTCCTATAGACTCTCCGTCGACGGTTGCTACCATGCAGGCACATCCTGGTTTCGTCCGAGAACAGGACTCGGCTCCATTGCTCCATATCCCAATCTAAGTGATTGCGAGCAAACTGAAGCCGGGCTTGTCGGTGGGCTGGAGACAATTTGGGTCCCGTGGATGACCTTTTTGGGGTCAAGTTCGCTTCTTTGAGTCTTCGCCTCACTGTCCACTCGCTGACAGCCCTCCCTCGACCTTCTCTGAGCTACTGCTGGACGTCCACGCCGGTCAGGTGTCGATTTCGGAGGGAAGAGGTGACAATAAATCGGTCATCTCTCAACGAAGTGCATCGCTGTCGTTCAGATCCTGATCTCCGGACTAAGTTTCCAGTCTCCCTGAACCTCTTGTATACCTTCGAGACACAAGACTGGCTCAGATGAAGCTGTCGAGCGATAGTACGCTGAGACAACCGTTGCTGGATTAGGATGACGACTTGAGCGGCTTCTATAGGTGTGGTTTGCATTTTCTTTTAGATTCAGTGTTCCCAGTGACGTGAAACATTGGACTGATGACCAATTTTTATAAACGCCCACTTTTTATAGGGTTTCAGGACTACTAAACAATATGGTGTTTTGTTTTAATAATTGATGTTTTTTTGTTTTTACGTTACATGACATAAGGTAAATAATCTTTGGTTATGATATTGAAAGGGGTCGAAAGCTAATAAAATTACCTTTCAAATGATATACCACAATCCATAGTTCATTGCATAGAAATTGTAAAAATTTGTTTTGAACAACGCGCGATGAAGTGATTCCAGTTTATTGCCCGCGAGTGTATATATATAGATTACGATTATTCCTTATTCTTGTAAACCTATTGCCTATTGAATAACGGCAGAGCAGTGACAACAGGACGGACTTTTGGAGTCATGCGGTGGGCAGATATTTGAAGACAGGCTATTTGTTTAAAATAAGAGCAAAATATGTATTTCAAAAGTTTATGTATAATTTATTACGAATTTGTTAAATGTGATGTATAAATTCATTAATTGTAAATTTAATAAAAACTATTAACAAGCATTATAAATTTGACTTTATATTATTATCTTTTATATTCGATAGACATAATAGACCCACAAGGTGATATTAATTTCAAAGCAAGGTGCATTGAGAATGCATATGACACTAAATACAACACACATGCTCAGATTATAAATACAATGAACATTTGTTTGAAACACCACTGGGAATGGATTTACTAAGATCCATTTAAATTTAATAAAATCTCTTATACTTACCCAACTATTTATAGTGTTAGCAGCAGCAGCACCATTAGCAAAATTAATTTTCTCAAAATCGGCATCAAAAACTTTTATGGCATCTTCTTTTACTTCAGGATGTAATTCGTAATTGCCCTCTTTCACATACACCTTATTTGCTATATTCAATGTGACACCCTTTATTGCCTTCACCTTTGTTGATACTGACGAAAATGTTGAACGGATCTAGGGAATATAGACATTATGAGCATTACTGATCAGAAAACATAATGGACCTTAATTTTAGAACTAGAAAAATATATTAATGAAAATAATATAAAAAAATACAAGTTTGTACACATACAGCATTGTCATCAGAGAATCCCAGTGAGGTGAGCAGTTCGGAATGGGCTGGGTCACTCGTACCCAAAGCTAACAGGCCCAGTACAAACTCTGCAGACAGTGGTGATGATACAACACTTTTGTCTTTTTCAAGTTCCTGAAACAAGGAAATCATATATTTTCAAACAAATAAAATAAAAAAAACTATATATACATTCCAAGGTACAAAAATAGTACAATATATTTTTTTCATAGTCTCAAAAAATGATATCACCAGACTATTTTTTTATTTATTCAGTCAATGTATAAAATTAACACTAATTTAACATGTAATTTTCCAAAACATAATACAAAAATCCTTTTCCTATATATACATTTTTACAATTAATATTAAGAATTTGAATTCATGGAGCAAAGCAATATACTGATTTTTTTTTGTATGTTTAATTGTTTAGCAGTAACATTTAAACTATATTATTTAGGTATTAGTAAATATATATATATACAATATTAAGTAGTAATTAAGTACTATATTTTAGCTAGGGACATAGCTAGGGAGTTAAAAATGTCTATTGTAATTTTAAAATAATATAACAATACATTTAAGTGTAAATTACTTACATTACAAAACTTTGCTGCAAACTTGGCAATTGTAGATGAAATATTATTGGGATCCATGTCTGTTGCAAAAGTAGTAGTTTGTAATGTTATTATAAGTAAGGAAACTGAAACAATCAACAATTACTTTAGGATAGATACCTATGTCCTTTAACTAGAGAGTATGTCAATTACTATAAAAACAACAGTACACAGCTGAGATGAACATGATATTGACTGACTGTAAATTTTTTTAAAGCTTGCATGACATCATCACAGGCTGTTTGTTGTCGCTGAATCACTAACATAGGTACAAAACACGGAGGTATTGTATCTATACTAAAACAGTCTATATATATCTACATTTATTTATCGACCCATCGGTCTGAAGGTCGTATCGTCTCAAGGTCGTAATTTCGTTGTTTAACTTACCGTAACACAGTAACGCTTAAAATGAAACACTAAATATGTAAATGGTGAACAGTAATAATGGTTACATACACAAAAGGAATGCGTAAGACGTCCGCATCGATAAAGTTCCTAAATGCCCGCAATCACACTATAAATCCTTAGTTTTTTTCTGCATTCTTTACAGATAATGTTAACAATGACCAATCAAGAAATTCTTTTTATCTTATCATAACATTCCTAACATACGTACAATAATAAATCATTTATATTAATAAATAAATCGTATCGCAGTGAGTAACACTTGGAAAGTTATGTGAACGTTCCTCAATAATATTTTAGAACCTACTAACTTTATTAAGTACTATCTAAACAAATGATAAGCTTATATTTATAATGAATCATGTCTGTTTTCTTATGAAGACCGAGTTCCAAAAGTTAAAAAACGTACGAATCGATCCTTGATTGAAAATCTCATCATTATTTTCCCTCACTTATGGCAATGGTGCAATTAGGACATTCTGCCAGTGTTTTCTTTGTACTAAAGTCGTCGCCACCGCTGTGAAGTCTGATAGACGCAGCGCTAAAATCGCATAATGAAATGTTGCCAGCAAGACAGGCAATAATTTACCCCTTCTCCTAAAAGGCAAACTATTCTAATGAATTAATTAATAAATCAATGCATATAATAAAATTAAATTAATTCATTCACATTGTAAAACTAGTTTCACATTGTTAATTTAGGATAACAAGCAAAGATAGATAATAGGATTTTTAATAGGCATAAAAATAAAATAATTATCATACTGCACTAAATTAATTTTTATTAGATACATTTGAATTAAATTGAAAAATTAGGTAATTGGTAATTATGGTCATCATGATTTAATTCTTTTATACCAGACATATGACAATCGCTATCACTTGTATTTCGAAATTCACTATCATGATCAGATTCAGTGTCGCTATCACTCGCTGTTGATATTATGAATCTCTCCATTTCCAAATTATATATATATTTTCAATATTTTCCACATGCTTGCATTGAATACGCCAGTCTTCTGCTGTGATGCTTGCAAAAGCTGTTTGTGTTAACTTTATTATTTGTTTTGGGCCTTGAGCAACATTTTTTTCGGCAACGGGTATTTTGGCAAGACTCCAAATTAATCCAAGGTAATCTTACCGCTTCGTGGTTATGTCGCCTTAACAATTCATCAATTGCATAAACTGGTGGCTCTTTGTTTTTATTATTATTATTATTATGTAGTATAAAACTGGTTTTGTCCAGCTCTCTTCAAAGAAAATATTTTTTTCTCTCAACCATTCTTGCATTTCCGATTTAAGGTTGGACATTGTTGGAGGTTTATTAATCTGCGTGGAGTGATAAGGCGCATTATCCATCATCACCAAAGATTTTTCAGACAGATTTGGTTTCCTTTTCCGTCATCCATTTTAAAAAGTTTGTGGCATTCATATCATCGTGATAATCTGCAGAATGAGATTGTGATCTGAAAATCAACAATGCATTCTGCACAAATCCATTTTCTGATCCAGCATGTGCAATAATGAACCGTTTTCCAACTGATTCCGAGATCAATAGTCCATTTTCGTCTGCGATTTGCCAACAACATTCAATATATCTGACACGCCAAGCGGTAATATCATAGCGTTCGATCAAAACTTGCGTTTAGACCGACAGCGTTTGAATCGGAAGCCTAACTTTTTAATATTCTTCGTAGCGTTGTATTACTGCCTTGAAAATTGATATCTTGTTTTAGTTCCAAATGTAGTTTGTTTACCGTTTTTTCCAGAGGTGACAATTTTCTTTGATGTGCTTGCCTGTTTCACCGTTTTCACGGAAACACCTGAAATAAACAAATGGATTATTTTCTGTTAATTAATCCATTATGATATTTTTATGTTCAATCATAATTTTGCATAAAATACAGTGAACTATATCGTCCATCAGACAAAGTTAGGCCTTATTTTTTTTTTAGTAATAGTTTTTATCCGACTAAAATATTTTACCCATTTATTAGGCAAACACTTAAACTCTGGTATCCCTAAAATTTACCTGTCATGGCAGTGACTCGCATTTGTACATTATTTAACGGGATCCATACTCCTTTATTCTTCTACACCAATTCATAAAAATTCTTCACTTTAAGGAGCATTTCCCAGGCTGCTCATTTTACAACTTTACGCGACATGATCAATGTAATTTCAAGAAAATCCACAAACGATACTCTACACACACACTCCTAACTACAAGATGGCGGAGGTGTCAAATTTAGTTCCAATTTTTGTCGCAAGACCAGTGGTGGCGAGGACTTTAAACAATATTAAAATCTAAAACGTGTCCTGAATCCTATCAATGTCCAGCTCCATCAAAGTAAGTCAAGAGTAATAGGTTTTGGAGGAATATCACTCGACGCCACAAGGTGATTATTTGCTCAGTGGTCCGTAGTCGCTCAGTAAAGCGATAGTAGGTTAACTGATGACAAAAGAGAGCTCCTTGGAAGGATACGAAAAATGCAGTCCCACGCTTTTATTTGATTATTGCACGAAAAACGCTTTGTAATTTAATAATCTATCACTATTATTATTATTAAACTATAAAACTCCTAATACACAAATTATAAAAATTGAACCCGAGAAGCAAAGTTGAGTTTTTATTTGATTATTATAAAAAATGTGTGTTGTGGGATTTATGGTTTATTAATGATAGTTAAACTTTAAAGTGCATAATGTTAGTACATAATGTTTGTGATAATTAAATAAAAGCGTGAGACTGCATTTATCGTATTCTTCCAAGGAGTACAACGCTGTTCTCAATAACTCACTTTACTGACCGACAGGACTAGACGTGTTATAGTGCGCGCAAGATAAGTCTGCGCGCGACTGGTGGCGTATGTACGTATTGCCAGCTTACCTTAATCTTTTACCTTTGATAATGACTGTTTGACGTTCATACTAAAAAAAATTTCTTAATGAGTGTAAATAGAGTGGATTTAAATTGTATCGATAAAAAAATAATCAAAACTTCAATTTAATTTTGTAAATCTTTTATTGAATATCTATTTGTTGATATAAATTTGGCATAGCAGTGGTCTTCCAATGAGTTAATGCCTTCCATTCCAATATCTTCTGAGTCCACACTAGAGCCCTCATCAGAGGATTCCGATGTGTCCCCGGTGACATTATATACAAACTCGACCATTTCATTATCGAGCAACCGATCTGTTATATAATATTGGTCTTCAATTTTTTCCACATGTTGACACACATTAAACCATTCCTCTGTGGTAATTGTATTGAACGCAGTTTCAGTAATTAACGCAATTTCGCTTGCCTGTTGACCTACATTATTCTCAGCGATTCGCCTCTTTGCAATAGCCCAAATCTTCTCAATGGGATTTAAGTTACAGTGGTATGGCAGCAAGCGAAGCACCGCATGTCCATGTTCAGCTAACACGTGGTCAATTTCATACTGCGGTTCTCCTTTGTGTCTTTTAATTAATTCGTATAACTGCGCTTTTGTCCAACAGTCATCACTTTCAATGCCATTTTTTGTTAGCCACTCACGGAACTCTACTTTTTTATTGCCCATTGTAGGAACTTTATTTATTTGTGTGCAGTGGTATGAAGCATTATCCATTACTACAATGCAATTTAATGGCAAATTTGGGATAATTTTTTCTTTCATTGAGCGCATAAAGTTTGCAGAATTCATATCATCATGATAGTCAGATGATTTTGATTTTGACTTGAATAGCAGCAGTCCGTTTTCAACGAATCCAGTTTTACCACCGGAATGGGTTATAATCCATCTCGTTCCGACACTCTCAGATGCGAGTATACCAGGCTCTTCTTCTGATTGCCAACATTTTTGAGGTACGTAAGAGGCATGTATATAGGTTTCGTCGAGATAAATTACAGGGCGGTTTTCTTCCTAACGATTCTTGCGCAATCTTAAAATATATTTTGCTCTCCAAGCAGCAATATCGCTGCGTTCTATTAATACTTTACGCTTAGACTGATACTTTTTGTATTTGTAGCCCATGGTTTTTAAAATACTTCTCAACGAAGTATTGCCATATTTAAAATCAATATCCTTTTTTAATTCCAACCTAAGTTTATTTATAGTAGGAATCTCCTTTTTGACGGTGTAAAACGACTGAATTTTATGTCTTATGGCACACATATCAAAGCCGTCTAAATCATCAATATTCTTCTTACGATTTCTAGTTTTCCCCGGAGTCACAATTTTTGAAGAAGAAGCTGCTGCCTCGTTACCCTCTCGAGTTATTTGCGTTATAGTGCGTTCAGAAACGCCTAAAACAAATAATAGTGAATATAATATGTATTATATTGGTGGCCAAAACATAACCCAAAAAAGGTGGGAGAATTACATGTTATAGCAGTCCCACAAATTATCTGTCAAATATGCAACGCGGGCTCTAACTTTAGAAAACGGTACTGTAGGTGCGTTATTGTCTCGTTCTTCTTCACAAGCACGTTTCACCTTTAAAACAACATCTCTGCCTGCACTTTTAATCACATTCGGCATAATGATAAAAATTACTTACTTAATAAAACAAATAAAAACACGGGATACACAACACTCCTTTGACATCTGCCAGAAACGACAAGATGGAGGCACACAATTAGTTCAGAATTTAGCCACGTGCAGACTTAACTTGCGCGCACTATATAAACAATTCTGTTTTATCCACTCATTTGCGATGATAGATGACGTACCAACCTATTTGAGCTTCGTTTTAGGCAGAGACGTTCGAAATTTAAAATTTCACTAATCGTGAACTTATGCGTTCAAACAAATAATAATTGTGATTGAACTACATCACCCAATACTGAAATATAGGTATTATTAGAAGCCCTTTTAAATATACATTTGATGGATGTAAATAAAGTTGGTACATTATTGCAAGATGTTCGAAAAATACTTAAATTTCCGAGAAATGATAACGTACGAGAAAAGAAATATTCATTTACAATTGGTTTTTGTCGTGGTGATTATTTTCCTTTTCTTTTTATTTTTAATATCATCAAATATCATAAATTAGGAAATTTTATTCTCTTTCAAATGAAGTATGACACAAATTCTTACGTTGCCAACAAAAAATGCTGTGACGAAATGTAAACAAAGAGTCGAGTGTGTCGCTATCGCTTCCAAGGATAAGCGAGGAATTAGTTCTGGTGCACACTAATAATATGAATAAATATATTTATATTTATTTAAATTTAAATGCGAATATGAGTTAGCCGAGGACTGCGGGTGGGGTATATATAGCCCATTGAGTACGGAGTTGAAAAACACGTCTGTCTCTCTTTATTAAATGCTCTAACCCATACGAAACGTTGTTTATTTCATTCTAAGATAAATATTTACACAAGTTTGCCGTTGAAGCGCCAGTTATTGATCCTAACTGATACAATACAAACAAAAATAAAAAGAGAATTTTCAGTTAAAACTACTTTGTTGATAATTGCAAGCAAAGTTCCCATGTGTTATGTTTACGACTTATTAAAATAAAAAGAGGTACCTACTACTACAAACTTGTTTTGTTATACAATCGTAAAGCCCCTTTCAAACACTATACAAAGAACACTAACTGAATGCACTTAAAAGGGTACGGGTGTCGTAAAATAGATGTTTTATTATAGATATATTATAAAGACTAGGTTTCGGCGGCGCCCCCCGGGCGCCGGCCTCCCCCTAATGGGGGGGGACGCTCCGGGCTTCGCCCTGCGCGGAGCTCGGCCTTCGGCCTCGCTTAAATTACACACTGAGAGAGATCGCTGTAGTTGATGTTGTGCGGGATCTGCATAAGAATTCCAAATCCCTAACCAGCCTCCCCCGAACCCCCCGGATATCAATTTTCATCCGGATCGGATGAATTCGAAAAATGGCCGCCATCTTGGATTCGCGATCTTAAAAAAATTTTTACCTCAATAGAAAAAGATCGTCATGATAAACAATATTAGTTTGAGCACCGATCCGATATGTCTACCCGTTTCGGAACTTGAAAACTTGAAATTTTGGTGGTGCCGTAGTCCGGACGCTCCGGGCTTCGCCCTACGCGGATCTCGGCCTGCGGCCTCGTTAGACGCAGCTCGGCCTGCGGCCTCGCGTAAGTTACACAGGGTGCGCGGCTGGTGGTGCCGTAGTCCGGACGCTCCGGGCTTCGCCCTACGCGGATCTCGGCCTGCGGCCTCGTTAGACGCAGCTCGGCCTACGGCCTCGCGTAAGTTACAGAGCGTGCGCGGCGGCTGGTGGTGCCGTAGTCCGGTCGCTCCGAGCTTCGCTCTACGCGGATCTCGGCCTGCGGCCTCGTTAGACGCAGCTCGGCCTACGGCCTCGCGTAAGTTACACAGAGTACGCGGCTGGTGGTGCGGTAGTCCGGTCGCTCCGAGCTTCGCTCTACGCGGATCTCGGCCTGCGGCCTCGTTAGACGCAGCTCGGCCTACGGCCTCGCGTAAGTTACACATGGTGCGCGGCGGCTGGTGGTGCCGTAGTCCGGTCGCTCCGGGCTTCGCCCTACGCGGATCTCGGCCTGCGGCCTCGTCAGACGCAGCTCGGCCTTCGGCCTCGCGTAAGTTACACAGTGATCGAATTCGGACGCTCCGGGCTTCGCCCTACGCGGAGCTCGGCCTGCGGCCTCGCTGTATAGCCGCCATCTTCAAAAATGATGGAAAATAAATAATAATTCCAAATTCTTAGTCAGGATCTCCTAAACCCCCCAGATATCGATTTTTATCCAAATCGGACGATTTTGGAAAAAGGCCGCCATCTTGGATTCGCCATCTTAAAAAAAAATTTTCCCCTCAGTAGAATGAAATCGTCATGATAAATGATATTAGTTTGAGCACCAACCCGATATCTCTAACCGTTTCGGAGCTGTCGCTGAGAGAATTTCGTATGGCGGCCATCTTGGAAAATTTCGTCACCTACCCTAAATCCTCAAATTTCCTTCTCGATTTTCCACCTTGAAACACATTCGCTCAGAAATTTTTAAATTTCCCAAAGTTTTTTTTTAATTTCCGCCATTTAGTGTCCGCCATCTTGGATTTTTTTTTCCGCCTAATTTCCCCATAGACCAGAGTTTCCAACGAGGGAGAATTCCACCCCGCGCCCCTTCCCCAATTCGAGCTACGGCCTCGGAAATGCCCTCGGACCCCAAAATCGAAATTTCCACTTTGTATGGCAGCCATCTTGAAAAATGGCGGAATAAAAAAAATGTTTCAAAATCCTGAATCGGGGTCCCCTGATCTCCCCGGGTATTAAATTTCATCCCGATCGGAGGAATTTTAAAAATGGCCGCCATCTTGGATTCGCCATCTTGGAAAAAAAATTTCGTCCAGTGGAAGGACATCGACTTGCCCCACCACATTAGTTCGAGCCCCGATCCGATATCTCCGACCGTTCGGGAGCGACGGTCGAAATAAATTTGTATGGCGGCCATCTTGAATCCGCCATTTTGAATTTTCATCGCGCTCTCGTCAAAGTGCCGGCGGTTCTCTATGACATTCGGTCGAGCACCACGTGACTATCTCTCACCGTTCAGGCGGGCCGTCGACCGTCGAGCTGAAGGTCCACCGGATGCGGACGGGCCCGCTCCCGGTGCAAGTCCCGGGCGAGCTCGGCCTGCGGCCTCGCCCGCGCCGCTCGGCCTCCGGCCTCGCGGGAGTTATGGCCGATCGAAATTTGAAATTTCAATTGACGGCCGCCATCTTGGAAACGGCGGAACCGAAAAACCGACCCGAAATTCTCAATCAGGGCCCCCGTGGGCACCCGGATGCCGATTTCCACCCCCCTCGGACAAACTTGAAAATCGGCCGCCATCTTGAATCGGCCATTTTGAAAAAATTTTTTGTCCACGAGAAGGCTCACCCCGGCCCGAATGACATTTGGTCGAGCACATCCCACTTACCGTTTCAAAAATACGAGCGATTTCATTTTGTATGGAGGCGACGCTCGACGTTCGAAATTCAAATTTTCGCGACACCCGCTGGCATTTGCCTGCAGTTCTCTATGACATTTGGTCGAGCACCCCCCGCACAGGTGTTACCGTTTGAGTTGGCCGTTTGAATTTTTCATCAGGTATGGTCAACTCGAAGAAGTCGGATTTTTCTGGTGCTCACGGAACCCATCGGAGTACTTCCTCATTCAAAGTTTGTCACTGTGATAGTGGCAACTGGGAGATCAATTATGTCAGTGAGTCAGTGAGTGGTAATCGAGCTTTATATATATACGGAATTATAGATGAAGCAGCGGGTATTTCCCAGTTAATAAATAAAACCACAATATGAATAAAAAAATATATTCTTAAAATAAAATGAAACAAAAAAAAAATACTATTTCACTAAACTTAGCTAAATTAAAATGTACAAAATCAGAAAATCTTTGTTTATCCAAACTAATATTATCCGAAGGTGTGTCTGTTTGTTAATCCTTCACGACTAAACTACTAAACCGATTTTAATGAAATTTATCAAAATTAAATACGAATAATTGTAAATACTATCTGGTGTAATGTACCTAGCACATTACTCAACAAAGTAATATTCCTAAAGATCGTTATTATTCGACCGTTATTAATTGACATTAATTACCTAATTGAAGTGAAACCACTAAGTATGTTGTTAATTGTCTCTAAACTGAAAGTTGTATTGTAATAACGCAAATGACTTATTTTCCTAAGATATTAAGAACACGGAAATCCAATATTAGTCACTTAATATTTCACATTCAACATTTAACGTTGTAAGATTTAGCCGCTCATTTGCGGGCTGGGACAAAATCGTCCCAAGTGACAGCAGACCTATGACATCTGGCGAAAAATCCCCCTGCTGTCTACGGAGTTGAAATACACGTCGATCTCTTTTTAAAAAACGCTGAAAAGTTGTGTATGAAATTTTCGATAGTTATGGCACCAGTTGACGTTCAAACACCAGCTGTTTGATATTAGTCGTGTGAATTATTTATATTAATGAAAGTTATTGTGTTTTCGAGCTCAGTGTTTATTTTGGTCGCTTTATTTTTTATTGTTGTCCCTAGCTTGGACAACGAAAACAAAAAGTAATTATTTGCGAACATTTTCATGTATAGCGAAAACGGAGTACCTTTAGTTACCCTGTCTGTATGAGCCCTAAAGATGACGTCACAATGGCGTTGACAGATAGAGAAATTAAGCGATAACTTTTGAAAAAATATGATTTGTGAACTCGAAACATGATATTTCGTAATGATCTATACGTGAAAATGTTCGCAAATAATTACTTTACTCACTTGTCTACATTCACAGGCACACAGCACTCGGAATAAATTAAAAATTCAACATCTTTTTACTACGTGTTAGTATCAAAGTTAGAGTATGTCGTATTTTGTTACAAAAACATTAAAATCTACGTAACTGATTCTCTTCGTACTTGTTTATACACTTTTTAAAATAAGTATTTTCACTTGTAGTTATCTTTTTGTTGACCAAGCTAGGGACAAAAATAAAAAATAAAGCGAACAAAATAAACACTGTGAGCTCTAAAACATAATAACTTTCATTAACATAAATAATTCACACGATTAATATCAAACAGCTGGTGTTTGAACGTCAACTGGTGCCATAACTATCGAAAATTTCATACACAACTTTTCAGCGTTTTTTAAAAAGAGATAGACGTGTATTTCAACTCCGTAGACATCGGGGGGATTTTCGCCAGATGTCATAGGTCTGCTGTCACTAGGGACGATTTTGTCCCAGCCCGCAAACGAGCGGTTATTATTTGCTGTCTGTGGACCAATAGCTGTGTCAGTGTCCAAATAGATTATAAGAAAGTATTGAGCATAATTTTTAAATTTGCTGCTGGTTTCTCGTAATTTACTCATTATGCCAGTGTAAACTTCTCTTTGCAATTTTAATCAGTTATTAATGGGTATTGGATCTCTGTAATTTTAAATACAGGCCTATTATGATTAAATCGATGGTCTATAAATATATTCTGTCAAAAGAAACGTAACTTAAGAAAAGAGCGGGAATTTTTGACGGGAACTCAAGTAGTGAAGTTGAGTTTTTGTTTGATTAATGTAAAAGTTGTAATACGAAAGAAAACTTGACAATGACAGAATGTGCTATTTGCACCATTCCTTAAAAATGAAGAATAAAAAAAAAGTGGTGGAGTAAAGTTTTTGTTTCATTTATTATAAAAAAATATGTGTTGTGGGTATTACGGTCTATTACTGATATTTTATTAAAGGTGCTTACTTAATTTATTTATTTTTGAGAAAGGTTACAGAGATGTTAAAAGTATTGTTGAAGCAATTTATAGAAAAAGAAATTAATACACATGCCATTTAAAATCTCCACAAATATGCATTTAAGTATATATAAAAACCTAAACGTTATTAATATAATAATAATAAAACAACATGTAATGGAAAACTCATCAATAATCCCAAATTAATTGCCGAGGCCTTTAATGAGTATTATGTCGAACAAGTTAAGACACGCCAATTTACTTACAAATCTGATTTTAAACTAATTCCACATACCTACTTAAAATTCTGTTTTTATGTTATGTATCCCGTGACTGAACATGATATGAATCCATACAAATAATTCGTTAAACAATACGAATAACGCAGGCTACGACGATATTGTCACAAAGGTGGTAAAAATAAATGTATTTATTCTTTAATAATAGGGGTTAAAGTATGATATTGCCGTTTTATAGTAATAGATACTTTGAATTGACATAAAACCTTCATGGTGTGAGATTTTCGAGTGAAACTTTTTTCATATGAGACCTATGAGGTTCTTGTTTTAAAAAATGTGCAACATTCGATTTTCGACTTTCAATTGTTTTTTTTATTCAGCTTTAACGTTACCTTACCTACAATATTGACTCATTTGCATTAAATCAATAAGATAAAAAAATATGAAAAATGGGTGCCTCATGATTTGACTGATCTGCAGAAAGAAACGCGTGTTGAAACTTGCGTTGTCTTGTTGAATCGGTACCTGCACGGACCTCACACTGCACGAGAAACCGTTGTAACTCTACAGGAGCTGCAGTTAGAAACCATACGTCATCCTCCGTACTCGCCAGACCTTGCTCCAACGGACTACCATTTTTTTCGTGATTTGGACAATTTTCTACGTGGTAAAAAATTTTCTTCCCAAGAGGCAGTACAAAATGCTTTCACACAGTTTGTCGAATCTACATCCCCAGAGTTCTATCGCAAAGGCATAAATGAACTTCCGATTAGATGGCAACAAATATTTTGAGGGTAAATATTTTGATTAAATAAATGTTATAGTTTAGAAAAAAAACGAGTTTTAATTTTTCAGTACAAATCGGCAATTTCATACTTTAACCCCTAATATATTTAAATAAATAACAAAACAACAATATTGAGTATTGAGTGCCAATACATTATTAATCTGTTTATTGAGAGTGGTACATTTCCTAGTAAATTGAAAAACACTATTATTAACCCATTTAACCCTAGATCACTAACCTTATTGTACCTAACTGTAACTGTGTAACTAACCTTTCGTCTATCAGACTACGAAATAAAACATCAATATTCATGTAAACGCTTTTATTTTTTATAAAAAATGACCTTACATAGCAGTCTTGGCTTTCAGACTATCAAGTAGTTAAGTTAATTTTGAAATTCACCTACATGTTGTGGCTGTAGCCACATAGAAACAGTGTGCTCGCCACAAATGGTCCTTTTGCAGCCCTTGCAGAAGTAGGTATTTCGTCTTGCGACGTTTTTTGGAAGGGCAATAGCTACAAATTATTCGTGTCCTCGGTAATTCTTGACTACATCCTTCTTGAGAATCTTCAATATGCAGAATCTCGGCGATAATTTGCTTCAAATTACGCTGCAAAGTTCCCGTGTTATGTCGCTCGCTCATGCAGCCAAGGCTTCATAATATTCGGAAATAAAGCGTCTGTATTAAATAAAAACCGAAGAGGGAAATTAACTGCCAAAGCTATTGTAGGTGTATTCATGGGGTATGCGAAAAACGCAAAAGGCTTCAGAATATACATACGGGAAAAGAATGACGTTATTATCAGCAGAGATGTAAGAGTAATTGAAAAGATGCACTATAACAACAATCCTGCTGTGGAATACAGAGACTTCCAACGGGAACAGCTGGAACCTGAAACAGAACAAAGAGAACTAGATATAATAGATAATAAAACAGATAATAACTTACCTTTCCCGGGACCAACTCCCTCTACTTATGACTTCTTTTACCAGCCTGATCAAAATCCAATTAGATGTAATTGGATTTTGGCCCAACACTAGTGGAAGACCACAGAGAGATGTGAGGCGACCAGCATGGACTAAAGACTATGAGCTAAGTAGTTCGGTAAATATATTTGTTTCTGAAAATTATAATGACTGTTCTTTACTTACCTTTAAAGAAACTGCTTTAGACACCGACAAGGAAAATTGGGAAAAGGCAATAAAATCTGAAAAGGAATCACTAGAGAGAAATAACACTCGGGTACTAGTTGACAAGGTAAAAGCTAAAGGACACAAAGTTTTGTCTAATAAATGGGTATTTTGAGTGAAAGATGACGGAACGTACAAGGCAAGATTAGTCGTACGTGGTTGCGAGCAGAAAGGCAACCTGGATTTTGAAGAAATATATAGCCCAGTCGTAAGTCAAACTGATCTTAAGACCTTATTAGCGATTGCCGCATCTAGAAATTATCACTTCGTGACTTTCGACGTCAGACCGCTTTCTTGTACGGTGAACTGACAGATGAAGTTTACATGAAAGTACCCGATGGCTACAATATTACCGGAAAAGTATGCCGACTGCAAAAGTCGTTATGTGGCTTAAAACAAACTCCATTCACATGGACGACCAACTTTACTTTACGACCGACATGGACTTTTACCCGAGCGATGTTTAATTTGGGTTCAATTAAGACCGACAGATGGGTCTTCTTATATGAAGATAAGTCTATCATAATTGGATTATTTGTCGATGACGGATTAGTCATAGGAAAATACAAGAAGAGGATCGAAGATATCTTGTCAAAACTTGAAACCAAATTTGAAATGAAAAAAAATGAAAACCCGAGCCCTTATCTAGGTATGGAAATAAATAACTCTAAAGAAGGCATTAAGTTAACCCAAAAGACATACATAAATGAGGTGCTAGAAAAGTATAATATGAAAGGTGCTAAACTTTGTGAGACACCTGGAAGTAACGATGCAAAGTCGACACAGGAAACTCCCTAAGAGAAGGACTACCCCTATAGGAGGTAGTGGGAAGTTTACTGTATCTGTCCACAAGAATTAGACCATACATCGCACAAGCTGTAAATCAATTCAGCAGAAAGATCGAAAATCCCACTAAAGAAGATGTCACGAAAGTGAAGAAAATACTGAAATATTTAATTGGGACTAAAGATAAGGACATACTTATTATTCAAACGAAACAGCCCAATACAGCATATTGATGCTTACAGTGATTCGGACTATGCTGGAGATCTACTAACAAGACGGACCACATCTGGTTCTGTTCTTATGATGGTTAATGGACTAATATCATGGGCTCGACTGAAGCCAAGTATATAGCGACAGCAGACTGCTGCAAAGAAGCATTGTTTCTGAAATCTCTGTTAAAGGAAATAACTGATTCAGAAGTAAAAATAAATTTATATGTTGATAACCAAAGTTCAATTCAACTTATAAAATCTGGCTCCTTTAACAAGCGATCGAAGCTTATTTATGTGCGACGTCGTGACAGAACTGCTCAATGTCAGCTACTGTCCGACAGAGATTCAGCCAGCTGATATCATTATATTAGTCCTTTAGTCACTGTCTAAAGTGAAGTTTGTAAGACATTGTGCATCGCTGATGTGTGAATAGTGACATGCTTCAGCCGACTACACATCAGGAAAAGGTGTAGGGAAAAGGTGTAGAAGGTTGTAATGCTGCACTCATGTTTCTGCTATTGTCTATGGTCTATTCAACAGTATATTTGAGAGCCGTGTCACATATTTTGTTTTATATTTTTCTCCTTGTAGATATAAATGTAATCCTTATTTATATTAAATGTTTTATTAGCAAATGCTACAGTTTCCTCTATCATGCACCCTCCTCCTCCAAGGCTAGGTAAGTACGATATTTGGCTTTCAACAAACGTTTCTCTGACTGAGAATGTGAAACGGAATCATTTTTGATGTAGGCAGGAGTAACATCGAGATAATCGGCCATCCATTTACCATTACCCTAGACAAGGCGGTAGCAAAAAATCCTAGATATGTGAGAATAACTAGTGTGCACATTATTAAAATAATTTTAAGATAAAAAAATCCCATATCTGTGTATCCACTCACCGATGATTTTAGACTGGCTGAAAATATTAGAAGATTAGTAATTAATCCTTAGACCAAGAATATTATAATAAAATGTCATCATTACAGAATCGTGACAGAAGTCATTCAAAATTTTTAGTTAAAACAGGTCAAAACTGATTAAATATATAAAGTCGACAAAAAATGTTATTACGTGCAAAATGTTCTAACCTCAATTTTGTTTTATGCAACATTGGGGCATTTAGAAGGTACAGCCTTTGCTGTCCACCACGGCCACCACCAGGCCAGTGTGGTTGTAAACCACAGGTGCCAGGGGCCGGACAACGTATCGTGCCCCCAACTGACTGCCGACCGGGACCCATTCCTCCTAACCCGTGCATGCCTATCTACCACCACGGCAAAAACACGTGGAAAAAATATAAACTTATTACGTTCTTTATTTGCTTTCCACTAATAATTTGTCAAGCACTTCGTGCACTGTGCAATGATGAAATAAAACATAAAGGAGTTTGCCGCGACTACGAATACATGCGCATACGTACAAAAAGGTTCCCATGGAGGGATGGAGTTGAATCCCTATTTCACAATGAACACGTTAACCATCTTCCAGGCGAATGCGAGCCACCTCCCCTTGACTGTGACTGAAACCAAGATTGTACATATAAAAGTACCTACGGACAACACCAATTCTTTTTCTATAAAATGTATGTACCTAAGTAACTATAATTACGGCGCAAAATATTTTCATAAAAAATCAAAATAAAGTATTTTATGAATTTGAACAAGATAACTTTATTGATAAAAATGCACGACTGTGACGAACTGATGAAGTATTAAAATTTATTTTATAGAAAGAAAGTGACAGTCCACCTGGCGATAAATGGATGCTGTCACCCGGGGACATCCGCAATAGCTACATATCAACATTAGTCTAGAATGACACACGTTGGTACGCCCTCAGATGTACTGTCTAGTTTCAGAGATTTCGAAAGCGATTTGGAGGTAGTCGTTCCTTGTAGCCACGAGAAAATGTTATTAGTTTGCCAAACTGATTATGCCAAATGAGCCATGAGGAATAACATTTCTTTGTGGCCAATTTAATATAGTTAAAAATTATAGTGTCAGGGGATCATTTTCGGATATTTTAAGGAAGTGTTATACATTTATTTATACGGAACACCTTCCTAGCAACTAACCCCCACCCCTTGAAAAATAACCTCTTAATTTTTAAGTCTGCCAGTCAAAGTATGTACTAATAAAAAGACAATATCTATGAACATAGGGGTCGTAGTAGCATGACATGAAAATGGTCTCATTCGAGAGAACGGTAGGGGAGAGTTCGATAATTCCACGCGGTTGGTAATACCGTGCCCACCCATATCCAAAAAAACCAACAACGTCACAGGACATCTAAGTGCGTAATATCATAGTCTAATAGGCAATAATGTTCGTGCACCGGCGATCCGTGCGTCATGAACAACCATGTGAGGTAGGTATCAAAATGTTTACCGCCCTTTCGTTATAATTTTTGATGTATTTCCATTACCAGGCAAGTTATAATTTATTTATGCAAATCTTTATTGTCTGACTGTATGTCATTGCTAAAAATATTAAAAAATAGTGTGCAAATACTATCTTAATATGCAGCAAGTACTTCCTTAAGGGTGTAGATCGTGAAAATCACCGAAAAGAGTGTTACGATTTTTCATATTTAACCTATTTACATATGATTGATATCAATGATAATTTGTATATATTACAATCAAAGACCAATAAGTATGTTCATGCTTATATTAAACTCTTAAACCTAATAGTTGTTATATAATAAACGTCAACAAACGCACAAAATTGAGTAAAAATGCAAAAACATGACTTCGTATTTTTCAGATTTAACCCCATAAATCAACACAAATTGATAAAAAGAAACACTTTTTGAACACTGAAGAAACCAATAAGTATAGCTGTATACTTCTTTTTATACCTTTACAAACAAAGACTTCCTCTTTTAAAGCCCTAAAATCTAGATATATTTTAAGATAAATTTTTCATACACAAATGTATGGGATAAAACGTTCGTTTCATTCGTGCAATCTCGGTGGTCTGCAGCGGCAGTTCCTTTCTGTAAGTGAACGCGACACCACGCTTGTCGGCTGCAGACAGCAGAATTACGTATTGTGAATTTGTGTTTTTTGTAAAAAACTGTAAGTATAACATTTTTATAATTAATTTATTTTCAGTTAGTAGAAAGTATCGATATAATGAATGTCTGAAAGAAAACCATGATGGAACTAGATATAAATCGTAAAAAATACAATATCTACACTAATAGGTATTATAAAGAGGAAAGATTTGGATTTTTGTATGTAACGAATAAACTCAAAAAGTACTGGACTGATTTTAATAATTCTTTTATCATTCGAAAGCTACATTATCACTGAGTAACATAGGCTATTTTTTTCGCAGGACTGATTGAATTTGAGTGGCATGCCAGGGAAAAGAAAGTTTTGTACGCATTATAAAAATATGAAAGCCAAAAGATCTCGGAATAAAATGTAAGTTCCTCCCTACTTATTTATTATCGCATTTGAACAGGGTACATTACAAAGCTAATACAATATGTCATATGATTTAGATCGCCCGATTCAGACATATACCTACAATAACATGTAAATATTGGTTTGTATTATCTATATCTATACTGATAAATAAAATTGAAGTATCTGTATGTAATATCAAAATAATAGGATTTTTAAAAAAAAAAAGGCGATACGGAGTTCGCCGGGTCGGCTAGTATTGTCTAAATATCAAATTGTGGAAGTAGGTAGGCGACAGCGTAACTTTGTCGACATACCTATACCGCCAAACAGACGCGAGGCGCCTAGCGTCTGGCTTAGGGTTGTACAAAATAAATAAAAAGTGGATAATATTGATGAATAATATTTCCAGTATTGAAAATAAAGAAAACCTTGGGGCCGAGACTCTGAGCAACAATGCTACGCGCTGTATAGAGGTAAGTTGTTATACGTAATTCTTGTAGACTTGTTACATAAATAAACAAACTACTTAGTTAGTGATGGGCGAAGACAAAATCTCAATACCTACCTATAGATTTTTCTTGCAATATTTATTATTTTCATCGAGAGACAAACACCTTAGTACCGAAATACTTCTCAATTACTTTCTCAAAAGAAAATTTACGTTCAAATAGGTGACGTCATAAAAAAACAATACCTAATGCGTAAAGAAATTATAATTTCTATTCATCAGGAACCTAATATTGTATTAATTCTTTTGCATTTTTTTAAATTTTTAATTATTTTTTATAAAAAAAATCAAGCCATTATCTTTCTTTACAGGAACTAGTTATTGAAAACGACCAAGAGGGAAAGGTGGATGAAATGGAAGTTGGGCGTAGAGTTGTAGACGTTTCTTTTTTTTTTAAAGCTCTTCAGGCCATAGGGGACCACGGTCCAATGGATTGTAAGTTAAGTTACCTCAGTATAATAGGTGAAGTAAAAGTTGGTCTGGACTCAAAACTCATCATGAAATGTAGTATGTGTAGTATGAAATTTACTGTGTGTTTGATTGAAAAGAAAGAAGATAGAATGGAAGTGAATCATCAAATTGTATCTGGTATCATATCATCTGGTGGGAGCTACTATCAGTTAAAAACATTAACTGCCGCAGTAGCCCTACCAATCATGTCACCTTCATTATACAATGAAATTAATAATACGGTTTGCGATTGGTGGGAAAAGACAGCAGCACATTCCATGGCAGAAGCTGTCAAGGAAGAAGCGGAGTACGCAGTGTCTATAGGTAGTGTTGATAAAAATGGTACACCATTAATATCTGTTGCTGTTGACGGTTGTTGGAGCAAGAGATCTTATGGTAAGAATTTTTCCGCCTTGTCCGGCGCAGCTGCGATAATTGGCATTAAAACTAATAAAGTATTGTTTTTTGGAGTTAAAAATAAATACTGCGTAGTTTGTGCACGAGCCGCAAAGAACGACAGTCAGCCCTCGGAACACCGTTGTTTCAAGAATTATTCGGGATCATCTACCGGTATGGAATCGACCATAATAGTTGAGGGGTTTAAACGTTCCATTGTTGATCACGGTGTAATTTATAATAAATTTGTAGCAGACGGCGATTCCAGTACTTATAAAAAAATATTAGATTCGCGACCGTACGGTAATTTAACAGTAGAGAAAATTGAATGCAAAAATCATCTTTTACGAAACTACTGCAATAGCTTGGAGAAACTGTCGAAAGACACTAAGTATCCTTGCGAATTGCGGAAATTCCTAAAAGAAAGGTATTTGCGTTTAAGAACGGGTGTAAAATGCGCTATTAAATATTGGGGCGATCAAAATCAGTCACTCGAAGAAAAAATAAAAAATCTTAGTGAAGATATCCTAAATGGTCCACAACACGTATTTGGTAATCACCAATATTGCAAGGAGTATTTCTGTAGACCTGATACTCGTCGAATAGAACCTGTTGGGTTGCTTCCAGCAATTGTTGGATGCGGATTAATGGACGCGGTACACATTTTAAGTAAAAGACTGTCATATCATTCTAGAAGTTTAATTCATAATTGTACAAGTAATATAGTTGAAAGTTTTAACGCAGTGATTGCCAAATTAGTAGGGGGTAAGCGTGTAAATTATTCTTCCCGTGGTTCTTATGCGGGCCGATGCGCAGCTGCTGTTGTGTCTTTTAATACAGGATCGATTCATAGTAAAACTCATGAAGTAATATTTAAATCTAGTCCTAATCCTTTGATCGCGAAAGTGGAAAATTGTAATCGTAGAATCCGTTTAATTGCTAAACCTAAATTAAGATTGAAAAAGAGCCACAGCGCTGTATCGAAAGACGCTCACTATGGACCAAACTGCGAAAAACCTGATCTGAGTCCAGAATTATATGAGAAAGCCAAGTCATCTTTTTTAGCCGATTTAAAGTTGTCTTGTGCTGAAAGAGAGGAGCTTGAAAGGTCGACCCATTTGCAAAGAAGTAGTTCTGAGTGGATGAGTACAAGGAGAAAATTACTAACCTCATCATCGTTCGGGGAAGTTTGTAAAAAACGAGAGAGCACAAGTTGTGCTGTTCTTGTTCGTAAAATCGTTTATGGTAGTAATATCTCCAGTTTGCCTGCTGTACGGTACGGTATCGAAAACGAAGAAACCGCAATTAAACAGTTAGAAATTCAAGAGAATATTAGTATACAAGGTTGCGGTTTGTTCGTCGACGATCAATATGAATTTCTTGGTACTACACCAGATGGCATTTATGCAAACGGTTTAATTGAAATTAAGTGCCCACATTCTTTAGCTGGCATGACTCTTGATGAAGCAATGGCCAAACATACCTTTTGGGTTAAGGACAAGGCTTCCAAGGGTTATGTCATAAATAAAAATCATAACTGGTATTTCCAAATTCAGGGACAGGTACATATTACTAAAAGAAACGTTTGCATGCTTGGCATCTGGTTTGGTGCTACTGTACCTATGAAAGTTTATATTATAGAAAAGGACGACAAATTTTGGGAGGAGAAAATGGAGATGAAATTAGTTAGGTTTTATTACGATTGCCTACTTCCAGAATTAGTTGATCCTCGGCAGTCACGAAGCATGCCCATTCGTGACGCGCCCAGTATCATAGAGGCTATGAAAGAGAGGAAAGAAAGAGCTTTACGTGTTATGAAAGAGAAGAACGCCTAATGATTTTGAAAGATACAGGTAACTTAACTACCCAGCCAGTCGATTCACGTAAACACGCCAGTCCAAAAGTCGTTTTAACTTAGGAACTTAGAAATCGCCTTTTGGTTTTCTGTTTTAAACGCACTTACTTATCTAGTCTTGGATTGTCATAAATCTTCCAATAGCTCAATTACTATACAATTTCTGAGTTACCTGGTGTAAAGAATCATAAAAATTGGTTCAAAAATACAGCGAATTGAGAATTCTCCTTTTTTTAAGTCGGTTAAAAGGGCTAAATTTGCAAAAAACGAAGTGACGTCACTGCGCTACGGTTTTTATTACTTACGTGAATCGGGCAGCTGGTAACGTTTTCATTCTGATAGGTTTTGTGATAGCCATTGATTTTATCATCAAATTAGCAGAAATCAGAACTTGATCCGTAATCGAATGAAAAACCATTAGAATTTTGAACTCATATTTCGTTATTGTTTAATTACATACTTTTAATTAGTATATTAATAATTTACAAACTTCTGTTAAAATTAGTAAATAAATGAATTATTTACTAATTTTTGTACAACCCTAGCACGCTTTTGAGATAGCGAGTAATGGCGACTCATATTTGTTATTGTGTAGTAAATAAATCATTTTTATACTTGTGTTTCATTTATTGACATTTTTTTTAAAACCCTAGGATTTTTTTTAGATATCGACGAGGTGATCGTAAACAAAAAGTAAGTATTTGAGTTTACGCAATAGGCACATTTCCTTGCGTAGAGATAAACACACTTCCTACTGAATTTGCAATTATTTTATTGAATGAATATTTTACGAATTAGAATAAATTTTGGTAGTGAAATTACAAATAAATAAATAGTTGGAATTTTAGGTAAGTAGAATACAAAAATGTCAGATGTCAAATGATAGAAAAACATAAAAATTGTGTCTCAACTACTCTTATTAATCTATTAAAAAGAATCAACAGCTAGTTTCCAAAAATTCAACGTTATTGTTATGCTGTAAATATTCAAGTTCAATAACAATTTCTCAACGTGGAACGTTTGTTGCAAAACATTTTGAAAATCGCGCTCTCTAGGTCATTCATCCGCCCCGTCGGATGTTACATTAAACTTTGGCGCTGCGGTCGCTCGAAATCGAGATCTCAGGCCAACAATCTACACCCTTAATATTCACATTCAAATTTGAAGATTTTTTTCTCGATTTCTAAACAAAGTAAGGGAGTTTGACAATTACGCGCATTATTATTTTTTGCTGGAGCAAGAAAAGAACAAGAGAATGATATACCTACATATGTGAGCATGTTGCTGTATTGACTAAAGCATTTTATGCAATTACCCAACAACATCTACGAAAACTGGCGTATGGCTTTGCGGTTGCAAAGGTTGCATCTCAGGACTTGTGTTATTTTTATCATAAACTTATTTTTTATCTTAAAATTTCATTTCCATTTTAATTTAAAATTATTTGTATGAACCATTTTCCATACAAATAATTTAAAATTAAATTAGAAGCAATACCATTATTGTCGACCGTAGGGGTGTCTCCACACATGTCAGGCACGGTATTATCATACTGGTCTGATAATTTCGCGTTTTGCCAAGCATTGCATTTTTGTTCCTAATATTTCTTTTTTTTAGATTTCTATAATTTCGACAATTAGGTATAGCTTGTGGTCAAATAAATTCTCTTTTTAACAATACTGATTGTGTTTTTTTATCTTAAACATGTATTAATTTATAGGCATATTTCCTTAAGGGCTCGGTAATATCTAACTCGCCCCTACAGAGCATCAATTAATTACACACCATCGAGATATTTCATTGATATTGCAGTTGCTATTGACGTGCACGAGTCCCTTCTGCGCCTTGCGCTTGGCCTAAGCCATACATGTCCGGTGACTCTTGAAAGGCCATTAGGATCACAAAAATTTAGCCATAACTGCCTACATAGTGCTACATCCCAATACAGCTGTACATGTCCCTCTATTGAAATAGTTAACACTCACGCGTACCTTGGGCCTATAATGCTAGTAAGTTTAACTGGAAGCGCCAAATGAATAAAGTCTGTAATAAACTAAGATCTTTCCTGTCCACTATAAATCTTGCTAATAATTAACCGGTTATCCTTGAAAACACAACTAATGCTATACAATGCACTATCTGAGTCAATAGTGGCCTATGGTATTAGCAGTTATGATAGAACGTATAAATCTATTTATTAGATAACATCTTTCGACTACAACTAATAATTTTAAAAACAATTGTTCCCATCAATTTTAAACTAAAATATGTCAACAAATGACCTTAAACTATTTAAGCATTGCAATACTTTACCGGTCCATATTAAAAGCATATATAATATATTAAAAGAACAATATTTCAATACCAAAATTCAAACGTTAATATCACAGCCTGTAGTTACACGTATTCAATATTCAAACGTGTAGTTACACGTAGTATAACACATAAGCGTGTGGTAACTAACGCCGCGAATAATATACGGTCAGCGGACCAGCGCTTACTCTGTTCCTAAGTTAATAGATGAATTAGATCTTAAATTGAAAACAGATATCAGTGAAAATAATTTAAAATATAAATTAAGAAAATATTTCTTGTCCAACTTATAATTTGTTCACTGCTCACAGGAAGGTATTTAATATCTTGACTACTGATACCGCAGTGGTAGGTACTCGTATCTTAGACAAATCTTTATGGTTTATTAGATACAATTATGATAGTTTTATGGTTTTTGTTAATAATGCGTATTTTAACAAATTTATTTGCTCATTTAATAATGCGTAGGTACCTATACGACAAGCACTTGCTCGGTTTTTCATTTTATAAGTATTAACTTTCCGGTTCAATTATGGTCAGCAAACCGGAACCATAGTAATTGGAGTAGACCATAACTGGACCGGAACGACAGAACGAGAACTTCTTGTCCACAATCCACCTGAAAAAGGTGAGATAACAAAAAAATAAAAATATAAAGCTCAATATGTACCACTCTATACGCACTTGTGATGATAAGTAATGAGTATGGTCCACTAAGATTAAGTTGCTTTAGGTTAAGTACCTACTACTTATTTATGTTAGATGTTGCAGTTATTGGATTATTGCCAAATCAAGTTTTTCTTTTTTTACCTTTACAGTAGGATTGTAAACTTTTACCTATTAAGAAGAATATTTATATTTTAATATGGCAAGCTTCCATGTGTGATAGGCAATATGCGCACGCATTCTTGGCTAGGCCAGCGCTCTGGGGCGGGCTGCTAGTCAGCAAGGGCGATCAATAATTTCGCTGACGTCAGACGTCGGGCGCGCGCCATTGGCCCGCCCGGCATTATTAAATAAACCTCCGGGTGGAGTGGCGCGCAAAGCGTCGCGCCGCGGGCACAGCACCGCAGCACGCGGCGGGCCCGCGCACCGCTCGCGGCTCGCCGCCGCCCGCAATGGCCGACATGCCGGACCTATCGCACCTCACGCCCGAGGAGCGCGCCATCATCGAAGGCGTCATGATGCGTCAGCGACAGGAAGAGCAGCGCGAACACGAGATCATGAGGTGTGCCCCGCACCCCGCCTCCACCCACCCCTATCGCCATCTCCTCCGACGTAATGCACCATCTGTGAAAGTGTCGTGACTTAGTATCCCTTGTTTCTCCTATGTTTGATAGCAACTAATAATTATACAAACATTAACGTTACGTACTATGTATGCTCTTTGTTCATACTACATGATTGCCCGTCCCTCCTATTTTAGACCTGTGCGGAATCTCAACCTACATACTTAGTATATCTACTTATTATTAAGTGATGTATTGACGTAAATATCATTTTCCTATTGCGCGATCTATAATTATTGGATTAGAATTATCTACGTATCTATCTAAGAAATTGTAGAGATATTTTAACTCTAAAATATAAGGATACCATTCATCTTTGTAATGTACCTATAGGGTGTTGAATATATCCAATACGCTACATTGCTAATTCAACAATGCTTAAAATGAAGAAATAATGCAATAATTGAATTACGAACCCTTTATGCTGACTCACACGTTTCACCTACAAGAGTATTTATAAGATATATCAGTAGGTACTGTTTCTGGGTAGGTATTGATTTTATTACTTATTTCTGTAGAGTACCTATTACTTATTATTTCTTTTTATTGAGACAGACAGAACAGGTCGATGTTATAGGTCTGTGTACCGAGTATATTAATAGTGCTAAAATACTTTAACGCAATTATCTTTATGAAACTTCAAGCTACATGTAAGTATTTTAGTACGAGTATTAATGGAAGCTTGTGAATTTATTTTGCAAGGAAAATTATAATTACATATAACTAAGATTTTATTGTGATAGTACGCATTTAGAGCGCAAATGCACCATGATTACCAAAATAAAAGTAGTTTAATATTTCTTCATACATTTTTTCAATCGGTCTACAGACAATCTAAAGACATCCTTTCAATCGAAAACCAAACTTTTTTCTTCAGACATCACAATCCACAATGCCCGTATCTGCCACATATCTCCCAGCATTACTATAAATTCCCCTAATAAATTCTTCAGAAATAGTCACGATGAAAAAAATAAAGATTTATAAAATTACTGATTAGCGGTTAATTGATTAACAAGTGTTTTACACAAGTGAAACTCAATAACATCTTAAACAATCTTAATAACAGACGTAAACAAGACGAAGTAGCAGTATTGGAGCAAACAATTCGGTCGAGGAACGAGAGGCAGCGCGCTGCTGGCGTTGAACTTGCCGCCACCTGCCATATCTGCCTCAAGACCAAGTTTGCCGACGGCGTTGGTCACTCCTGTCACTATTGCCGAGTGAGGTGCTGTGCGAGGTGTGGCGGAAAAGTCACTTTGCGCTCTAATAAGGTTCGTGGCTTTTGTTTAGTTCTGTTTCAAAGTAATTTTAAAGCAAAACACCTTTACTGAATAAAAAATATTTTACAGGTAATATGGGTATGCATATTGTGCCGTAAAAAACAAGAACTACTGTCGAAAACCGGGCAATGGATCCACAAGAATGCCGGTCAAGACTCGATGCTATGGCAAATGGAATCCGATTTAAGACTACCGCCACCGCCTGACTCATTACAAGACAAACGACCAAAATTAGAGAGAGCACATAGCGCGGCTGAAAAGGAGAATCTTCCGCTCCAAAGGTCGGGTAGTGCTCTTCGTCGACAATACAGTCAACAAGAACCACGATGCTATGGGGAGCTAGAAGGATTGGCGCGAACACACCCTCACCTTGTGCATCCAAGACAGAAGGCGGCGTACGGGGTTGACGATTGCGGGCCGCCTCCGCCGCCTGTACAACTGATGCCCCACATGCCTGGATCGCACCCGCCGATGCCGCCTCGATCATCGTCCTCCGACGACGAAGCACCCGAGTGCATTTCCGACGAGAACGACGAGTACCGCGACCGCGGTAAGTAAGCACGCTGTTTCCTTGTCACCCTATCCTCTGTCGCCATAAATCCTTTCCATCCGCTACTTTTATTTGTATCACTCCTCACAACAAAACACTATACAAGAAAATTGTTCTAATGAAATACACACCTACATATTAACGGGTCAAGTAACTATCAAGTAATAATTCATGTCTACATTATGTTTGCATAGTCACTATTTGCATTACGCAATGATAAAGTTAAGGTGTTCCGTGCGAGGTATCTTAAATTTAAGTGTTAGTAGTAGTCTCAGGTAAATATGTAAGTTAAATGTAATAAATATTACACAGAAAATAATAGTGTAGAGCACCTAAACTTATCTTTATGTTTCCATCATTTCTGGTCATGTAGATTTGATTGTAATTTCATTATTACATTTTGTTGGTCAAGTGGTAGGCCACTGAAAACCACTTTGGCAGTTCATATTAATATTTCCTTTTCAGACAGAGACTGCAGCTGCCAAAGATCTCAATTATTTTAAACCTCGCACATATGCAATTTTTTCTTTGCGTTTGTGCTAGGTTTGAAAAAGCTTAGCAATTTGTTCATAATGTTACTAAAATATAATAATATAGCAAATAGCCTCGTGCGTGTCGCGTGTGTGTTCCGTGTACGCGCCCGGTAGCCGCGCCGCGAGCGCCGCCATGGCCCCGTGAAGCCCGGCGCTCACCTCGCCTCCCACTGTTCGCAGGTAATAGAGATAGGAGCGGCTCCGAGAGCTCCAGAAGCCAGCGCCGGGCGATGTTAGACGAGAAAATGAAAAAATTCTTATCGGTGAGAGCGCGTTTTTCGGGAGAATTTGCGTTGTAACATATATTGCTAATATACATATTTAGATGTTGATTCGTGTTCATTGATGGTTTCCGCAAAATTTAATTACTTCTATACCTTTGGTCGACCAACTTTAATGGCTGTCGAACTTTATCAATACCTATCCTTCTTTGTTTACAAAAATATTCTGTTCTGTCTCTTCATATGGAGTATATTTACTTGTTTAGGTGTTCAATAAGTCAATTATTGGTTATTGAAGTTAGCACTTGAAGTACAAGTAGGTACTACTACTCGTAGTAGTGTCGAAAAGACTACGTCATTGAGGATTCCGTTTAATGGTAAACAGTAAATATACTTCAAGATGTTTAAATGTTTAAACCAGAAATACATATTTAGCCATTCCTTATTTCTTTGTAATAAAGTAAGTAAATATTATTTCCTTATAATAAACTTTTATATACAATTATATATTAGTTTTAGTTACCAAATTTCTGGTTCATACAATATTCGCATGCTTGGGCGAAAAGAAGTGTACTTCTCTGAAAATGTTAGGTTTTGTGAACGTGTATCTACTTTATTTTATAATTGTTGTTTTATCATACGTATGACGATAAGTTGACACACATTCTTTCCGCTTGTGCGTGATCACCGCTTTCAATTTGTTTCTAAAGCTGAAGGGAATAGGTCGTATTATTAACCGAAATGAAATACAGTTGGTGCTGGGGAAAGAAAAACAGAAAAAAAAAAAATTCGTAAAACAAACGGTTCCGGGCGCGTACGGACGCGCATGTTATTGCACGAACGTAAGAATACTTACATGTCGCGGACATATTCGATACTATTTATACGATGTCATGTTTAGGGCAACTAGAGGCGTGTGACTCTCTACGGCATCCGCATCTGCGTAGTACCAGCGTGGCTGCAAACAATTATTACAATTTGACTAATCATTCGCCGATCGCTTACGAGGCGGAGGCGCACGGTTCGTTCGATACGGGCCGAAGAGCGCCCACGGGCGGACGCAGCTTCGACTCAGTGACCGACTGTCGTTGGCGTGCTCGCGATGACGGCGAAGGCGCATACTTGAGACCGTATGCACCTGACGAGGGCCCGCGCCCAGACCGAGCTGTTTATAAGAGTGCCTATTTGTGGGAAGACTCCTCCGACAATCGACGCTTCACTGAGAGAAGAAAAAAAACTGTCAGATTTGATGGGCACGAAGGTGCTGCGACATTCCCGCGAGGAGGACGTGACGCCTCGGGCGCGCCTAATGACTGGACCTCGCTTCGCTGGGAGTCCGAGCGCCAAACCAGCCAGGATTCAGCCACCAAAGACTCTGGCATCGATACCTCTAGCACCTTCACTTCCAGCGAAGACTCAAACAGGGGCGATTGCCCTAAGGTACTTCATGACCTTTTTATACTGTATCGACATTTTGACTTAGTTGCTTGAACTTAATAATTAATATATACGTAGGTACATGGTACCTATTCGGGGCTTATATTATCCATATAGACAGAGTTGGGTACAAATACAATCTTTCTCTCAATTATAAATATAGGGTCTCATAGGAATTTAGAGATTATTTTATAGAATAATTTAAATCAAACATCGGATTTTGTTCGTCAAGTTTTGAATGTGAAATATATAAATCACTTCTCAAATATAATAGGCATACTTATTCCATTCGTAGCAGTAATAAATATTTTAGCGTATTTTGTTTGAAATTATTTCTTTGTTTCATGTGTGACTGTGTTTTAATCATTGAAGTATTTGACCACACGTACTGGTAAATGAACGTGAGGTTGTGAAATGTCTTTCTGTTTGGCTGCAGCATGTTGGCATTAGCGCGCATGCGGTCTACTGAATGTGGCACTTTCATGTTTTACTTTACACTTCTACTTGAACTGAGTATCACCAAACGTTTAAATTTGTACAGTTACAAAATTGCACTTAATGTTATATTTAGCAAATAATATCTACATGATAATCAGATATACAAAGTCTGTCTGCACGCACTATTTTCAAAATCTACTGTTCCAATTTTCTGCGTGTATTTTTGGAAGGTCTTAGTAATATTTTTTTATCAAAATCAACTCAGCAGCCTTATAAATATAGCAGATTTGACAAAGTAAAGAAATTTATCAATTTTCTAGGCGAAATACAGATATAGTGTACAGAGGCGTAAGCGAAGCCTAGTAAAGCAATAAAGCAAAAAGAGCATTTGCATATGTGGCAGTTTCCGCTGAGCTGGCAGGCGTCGGCGGACGGGTCGCGTGTGCTCGGGCACATGGTGCTGCGCAAGAGCGTCGTGGAAGGCAACTCGCACTCGTCCGCAGCCATCCTCGGCCTGAAGGTGGTCGGTGGTAAGCTGCTGTCGGACGGTACGCGTGGAGCTATCGTAGAGAAGGTCAAGAAAGGCTCCATCGCTGACTTGGAAGGACAGCTTAGAATAGGTAAGTCTGTAAAATACTGGTTTCGCCAGTAAAAATAGTCCTAAAATAAATATATTACAAAGATATACACTTAAACAAGTCAGTGATACATGAAATATTATAATAGAAGCAAAGCAAAACAAGTCAGGAAAATAAAGCGAAAATCGAGTAAAAGAAAAGCCTTCGAAGCTAATCAGTCAGATTTGATGAATGACAAAAATAATAAAATTGACCACGTTTGGGCTAACAGGCGATGAAGTACTGCAGTGGAACGGAGTTCATCTCCAAGGTCGCGGCGCGGAGGAGGTGGCTGCGGTGGTGGCGGACAGCAAGCACGACTCCCACGTCGAGCTCGTCGTGTCACGGCCCATCGCGCCCGTCCGCCCGCCCGCGCAGCCCTGGAGAACTCATAAAGGTAAGTTTTCCTTGCTAGAATTTCTACTACGTAATAAATTATAAACGTAAGATAATTAGAAGATTCATTTTTTTAATTCATAAAACATTATTGGACGTAGTACAAAGGACGATCTTAATGACTGGAGGCATTCTTAACCAGCCAACCTTGTAAGTGCTGTGACCAATAAGTGTACCAATAACCAAGAGAAAACTGGAAAAAAACAAAAATGCTACGAATTTTGGATAACGATGAATTGTAATTTTAAAAAAATGCTGCAATCTGCATCAGAATTTTGGTAAATTGTTGAGTAGTCGTCTAGCTACTGGTATGTCTGCTTTTAAGAAAGTGTTTGTTTTCTTACGATTGTGATATCCTTAAACACACTTTACAAATGAACACTTGCTTCTCATTACATTCCTTCACTTTTGTAAATAATCCTTTCACAACTGTCCCGTCAATTTAAGAAATACGCACTAGAATACAAAATACGGAATGCATATAGATCCGTACCGAATTATAGGTATCTTCTCCCGGCAAGAAATACTTTATCAATTTTCAACCTTATGTTGCATGTGGCATACACAGAAGTGTATACGGAGGTGATAGGTGGTTGTGAGAAACCGAGCGTGCTGGTGACGTCACCGGGCTCCCCCGACGTGCACGCGCGCCGCCGCCCGCGACACAACCACCATAACGTAAACGTTGCTGGACGGATACAGGTATGCCGTCACCACCATATTATCCTGATTTGACATATACTTCCTATTACAATCATTTAAACTGATAAATCAATCAAAGACTTGCCCATGAGGATACGTTATTATAGCTACTGGACATAAAAAAAAGACTGCTAGGAAACAAATAGCTAGAGTGGGTACGTACCGTAAATGACGGTAATAAGAATAAGATTGAAACTGGTTGAAATAAAAATGAAATCATTTATTTTTATATTTTCACAATATCGAAGTCTATTCCACCAGAGCAAATTGAAAAGTTTCAAAACAAATGTAACTTTTAAATATGTTAATGTTATTTTCAATAAAGCTTTTGTAACTTGCCGAAGGTAAAAGAAATAATTTGTTAATACCTTATGAAGGAAAATTAATCCAAAGACGATTGAAGCTACGTTAATCAAGCGATCTTCTTGGTAACCTCACAACGTCTGATTTTATAGAATTTTCGATCTAAATTCTCGACCTGAATATATTTGACAAAGTGAGACTAGTTAATTTATTCCAGCTGAAGATATATTTCGATATCAGCGCCCTTCAGTTGCTAGTGACAGTCGTGTCCGCTAGCGGGCTGTCTCCGCGGGCGGACGGCTCCCCGCGGTGTCCATACGCCAAGATCTTCCTCCTGCCCGATAAGAGCGAGAAGAGCAAAAGACGGACCAAGACCCTGGCGAACACACTGGAGCCACGCTGGAACCAGACTTTCGTATACTGCGGGATACGCATCACGGATATCAAGAAGAGAACTTTAGAGGTGATCTGCCTTTTTCATTTGCACAGAAAATAGTCAGATTACTCGCAAGTAGCTTAATGTTTCGCGCTTGTTCTGATTGATGCGAGTTGTAAGACTTATATAAGTGGACGATTACAATTCGTACTTTAGAATCATTTATCTTAACTTACAAAAATGCTGCGTTATTTCTCATAAGCAGATATCACAATCATAAATGGTACGAATCAGCCGGTACATGCATTACTTATTTATTTTTTTGTTTTATTTAACAAATTTTTATACACACAACATGAAACAAATAAAATGGAAGAAAAGAAAAGATGTACAAAAGGAAAGCTTATCTCCTGCGGAGATTTCTTCAATAATATGTTTATTTTAAAATAATTTAATATTTCAATAAATGTGTTTATTTGACAACGACATTCTGATAACTTGCTCGAAGGACTCGATCCGGCTCGAAGGACCAAAATTTTAGACGAGTCAATGCTTGGTTATAATTCCGCATAGGGATTATGTCAGGAATGTCATGTCATGTTTAAACACACGTGCGAAGTCTTTGCTTGCTTTTATTGGACTAAATAATGCATGCACGCGTTGACTCGTACGTACATACATGATACATACATTAAAGATTTGATTACAGGTGACTGTGTGGGACTTAAATCGTTACGGCCCAAACGACTTCCTCGGAGAAGTCCTGCTGGATCTAGACAGCATTGTGATGAACCACGAACCAAATTGGTACACCCTGAAACCACACGAGGATATCGCTGGTTTTAGTGTAAGTTCATATAAAACTAGCGGTGCCAGCGACTTCATTCGCATGAGCTTGTGCTCCCCGGGGGAAGTTCATAATAAATCTGAATAAAAAGTACCCTAAATGTTAACCCAGCATATAAGCTATACTATGTCAAGTTTCATTAAAATCTGTATAGTAGTTTTTACATGATGCGCGATCAGATAGACAGACATAAAAAATCTAAAAATGGTTGTTTTGGGTTCTGTATCGTACGAAGAGACACTGCAGCGATTTTTTTTCCAAAAATAGGTCATGTACAGACACGGCTCTGTTACGATTTCATTATATGTATAGAAAGAAGTGTGCGTAAAATGAGATAGTAAATATTTCCATTTAATAAGTTAAAGTATTTGAAACACAAGATATAATAAAATTAAATACCTAACTAGGAACCGTTACTAAACTCATCTGTTGCAAACTTACTGTAGAAGTTCACAAGACACGCTGGTTAGTACTTTATGCTTCAGATGTGAACGAACAATGCTGAACAATGTTTGCTTGATGCACTGTTTCACGATACTACCTGCATATTGAAAATTGTGTTCTCTGTTATGATAATAATTATGCTCATAGCTCTACAATTGCTAATTAATCACTTATGTCTAGTCTTCTGTCAAAAACCGCAAGACGGCTGCCCTAGGTTATTACGATGTATTAGGGCCTTACCTATCAAATTGCTGTTTGTTCATAGTGATAACTTTGAACTTAGTTATCTTGTGTTTGGGTTATAATTACAAATTAAAAAAGGACACTATATTGTTTATAATACAACTCGTGTGATTTGTAATGTACAGCGTTACCGCGACGAGGAGCCGGACGGCGAGCACCTGTCGCCGCCGTCGACGTCCACGTCGCGGCTGTCAGACTCGGACACGCCGAGCGAGTGCGAGCTGCGGCGTCACCACTCGCTCTCCAGCCTCGCCTCCAGCTCCAGCCCGCCACCGCACGAGGTGGGTGCCCACACGATCATGTGAAACGTGCGACAAAAATGCCTTCAATATCACATCGTCGTTGCTCTAGCCAAACCTGATATGTGTAAAACAAATGTTCATTTTCCGTTTTTTCACTAGTTACTGCCAGTTTATAAAGCAATTTTGTAGTAGATGCGACTTTATAATTTGGCGGTATTTAGTGATAAAACGGAAAATAAAAAATGCATATATCGGGTTTGGCTAGAGCAACGACGATGGAAGCATGCGGTGGTGCCGGAAGGCGAACGTCTGTTGCCTGCGAACATTACCCTATGGCCTTCATTAATCATGAACATGATAAACCCCATTTTAGCCATTTGTAGTAAATATCCGTAATGTATTTTGCCCCATTATAATTAGCACATACTTTTTATAGAAAGAAGGCGGCAGATGTTGGCCGTGGACATCTGTAATACATGTTCACATCGGTCAGAAATGAGGAACGTTGATACGTTCGCACAACAAACAGAATCCATCACGTCAGAGGATTTAAGAGTCAAGCTTTGGAAATAAGGTTCGGGAGGGATGGACAGTCTCATGTTTAATCATGACTAATATTGAAAGGACAAGGCACTTGAAATGTCATTAAATGGTAAGGCTGTAACGTCCACCTCAGTGGGCTGATAATTTCTATCTGCGCCGCTTGACAGTAATGATCACTTTTCCAGTTAGTTCGTCTACTATCAAGAGGATTGTTTGTCATAGAAAGTAAGGATTTAGATACATACCTTTTTCATTAGGTACAGTGATTTTTATTCCACAGCGTATGGAAATGGACGGTACGCGATGCAGTAGACGCGACATGTCGCCAGCGGGACGAGTGCGGGCTGCAGGCATGACAAGAGACAGAGTAAGTTGCATTTAACTCCTTAGAACAAACTCGAAACTGAAAATTATTTGGGATATGTGATATCTATAGTAAGGAATGTTGTGTTGTTAGAGCGGCGGGTACACAGTGTCGCGGTCGCAGTCGGCGGCGGCGGGGCGCAGCAAGTCGCCGCGGCGGTCCCTCTCGCCCCCGGAGCGGCCCTCGCGCTACACAGGTGCAGCTACACCGGCCGGCGCGACCGTGCGCCAATCATACGTGGCCACCGGGACTAACCATCCCGGCGACCTAGCCCGATTGGTTCACTCAAACTGATTGGTCGCGGACGTCGCGCCTAGCGAGCCGACGACCCCGCACGGAACACTGTCGCCGAGACACGCACGTTCTATCGCCGTCCGCTCATCCACTACTTTACTGCCACTTACTGTTCTACTCCTCTTGTTTGTTTTATTATTTCATGCACCTTCCGCCCCGGCCCTCCTCCACCCGAAGCACGCCTTTCATATGAAAGTGCGTTGTGTGAACTGTCACCGCTTAGAGCGCAACGCACCTTTCCATTTTCACGTTATAGTTGCATGCCATTTCGGAACTATAAAACTTTTCTGTTTTAAAGTCGATCTTAAATTTCTCTTTAAATACTTGGAGCCTTCTGACTGCTGCTTGCTCGATTCACGTTTCTGTCGTCAGATGTGCTCGGTGCAATCGCCGGTGTCCAGCAGCTCGTTGCCTCGCCAGTAATCGTTAGTATACGTTGCAGTGAGTGAGGAGCGCGGCGACGCGGCGCGGCTGCCGACGTACGCGTACTCGCCGCGGTTCCAGTCGCGCTCCGCCACTGCCACGCCCACCACCAGCCCCAAGAAACGACAACTACCGCAAATTCCTCACCAGGTACTTAGGTTTTTGGTTTCTTTATTAGTAGCTCCACTAGATTTCAGAACCTTCGATCAGGGAGGGTTATTTCGCATAAAAAATTAGCAGTTGCATTCTTTTCAGAGCGGTCAGAGAGCTGGGCGCGCGCAGGTGTCCGCCGACCTGGAGGAACGTAAGTGGATCGCCCCGCACCACATTGGCGCCACACTCACCTACCGCAGCACGCCACAAGGTCAATACACGCACACCCCGACCATAAGTCCCCTCACTTGTACTGATTTACCATCACTGGAAACGTCACTTATACAGTTCTATTCAAACATATTAGCTTCTCGATCTGATTAATCATAATTCGTCCTGATGCCCTTAAAAAAATCATTGTATTATACAAGTTTATCTACATCGCACTTACCTTAGTTATCACACGCAAAAATATATCCAAAATGCGCCACTGTCAATATGAGTAGAACTGTAGAATGTAGATAGTGTAGTACAATTATCTAGATTATTTTTATAATTTGAAATAAAATGAAAGGTCTTCACTATTTCTTAATTTAGACTTATTTAACCGCAGATATATGATGTTCTTTATATATTTCGTGAATTTAACTATATACTATCTAGTGTTTCGTCAGACTCAAGACGACATGTCCTAATGGATAAAATTTAAACAAATCTGAATTAAAAGTAGAAAGGTAATTTAGTTTGCATGTATTAGATTGTCTGTGAGGCTACAACCTAAAATTTCAAGTGGAAGCTTCAATGCATGCGAAAGTCTAATAAATTCCAATCCTGATTGATTATAGAGGAAAATACAGGGTGCAATTGAACCTTTCCTTACACCGTGGATTCTGCTCTCGATTCTAAGTTAATTGACAATGATGTTACGTATTTTTTCTCTAAAAATAGCCAGCTTTGTTTGGTAGACTCAAAAGGGTCATGGCGTCCTTTCCCGAAGCGTCAATCTGTCAAGCGTTCTGTTACAGCCTGTATACACAAATGTAACCAGCTAGTTGACTGTTAGTTTATGTGTAGGCCCCATAGATATAGAGGGATAGATGACGCAAGCTGTCCGCGGCTGGGAGCCCGATGTTGGGCGTTAAGTGGTTACTTCTCGCGCTGCTCGCTCAATTTGTTCCGACCCGTGTCGCTAGCAAGTCGTGATAAAACACAAAACGCCTAATTGTGCTATAACCAATTGTATTGTGGTGTTTAAGCCTTTACATCCCTCATACATAACACAATGCGCAGGAGGAGGTCCGTGTCCTACAGTGGATAGTGAAAGGGCTCGTTGCATTGCAATTGTAAAAAATCGTCAAAATGGTGAACCGAGTCAAGAGGGAGATGTTTTTTTCATCGGTTTTCGATCACTGAAATTTACTAACTAAAGTGATATACTTGGTATTACTACACGAACTTGCGTGGTCTATCCGTGTGTATTATGGGCCGCGATGTAACGTAAATGAGTCCGCAGGGTGGGAGCGACACTACGCAGGGCTGTCGGACTCGGAGCTGGCGGCGCGTGGCGGCGGCGGGTGGGCGCCACGGCGGCGGCTGTCGCCGGACGCCGCGGCCGGCGACTCCGACCTCGAGTCCGTCGCCTCCGTCACCTCCAGCGCCTTCAGCACGCAGTCCGAGCGCCCGAGGCCCACGCGCATGCTCAGGTACCACGTCACGGATACGTACGGTTGTACAGGGTTATTGGGAATATGGCCCCTAACTAGCATAGAATAACTGGGACAGACTTTAATTTTAAAAAATATCTTTCGTGACACAACAGCGAAAAACACAACAAAATTGTCATGACTAGCGCAAACAAACAGATAAACCTGTCATTTATACGGTATAAATTTGTAGTTGCGACTATAAGAATTTATTAAAGTAGGGATGTTCTCAAAAACCCACATCAATCCACTCTGATTAATTTAGCCATCAACACACATTTCCATAGACTTCAGTTATTGCTGTCACTAGCTACGATTAGGATTCTTCGCAACTACGCAATTGAAGTGGCTTGTACATACGTGTTCGCGATTTTATTTGTAATTGAATGAAGCTACAGTAGACCTCCTATAATCCGAAAAACGATTTGCAGGGCAGTGGCGGGTTATTGAATTTTCCGGACCAAGTCCTGATTCGGCGTGCCGGGCTAGACGAGCCGGATTACCGTACTACTATATTATTACCATCGCACTGCTTGTTATCGTCGTGCGGTTCATGTGCACTTCCTTGACATAGAGTCGCTGTGTACAGTGCGGTCAAAAAGACACTATACCGCGAACCCGCAAGTTGTGGAATGAACTGTCAGCCGATGTTTTCCTATTATGTTACGATATGGGGCTCTTCAAGACACCTATGAACAGGATTCTGCAAGGTCGGCACCGCACCCGCAAGCCCCCTGGTGTTGCAGATGTCCATAAGCGGCGGTGACCACTTATCATCATGTGGGGCGCCCGCTCGTTTGCCATCTATTCTATAAAAAAATATTAGGAATAATTTATATCACTGATCTGATCGGCTTATAATTTTACTCTTCTGGCACTATTCACTTACCATCAGGTGGAGTGTCTTCTCGAGTGCCATCTTTCCAAAAAAAAAGAAAATTATCGGACATAAATGAACAAAGCCACTTGCTATTGTAAGGCAGGTAGACCGATCTGATTGCTAAGAATGTCAACTTTTGTATTAGTGCAATCAGAACTGCAATTAAGAAATATACTGATTAGATTTGTTTTAACTGAACCACTAATTGTCTATCGCTACTGTTGGTACCGAAGTTAGCTGAAAATGCATGTCAAGAGTTAGTTAGGTAAGCATTCAGAACTATCAATCAGAACATCAGAATCAACTATCGAATAATGTCAGGCCAGATCCCTCTGTCCTTCAATCTACCACTGTTTTGACAATCTTTTAATAATTCAGACTATGCCAATACAATTATAATAATCAGCTAGGATGTTTATTTTCTTTACTCTCAAATCAATGTGCGTGTGCATAATTCAACTGTTAGGCGTTTTATCAAATTGGCTTGTTCGTACAGTACGGTATCGTTAATTTTTATATTCTGATATTTCTTTTTTATTTTGTTTCTATTTTATTTTGATACTTCAGCTTATTTTCTAGACTATTTTATTTATATGAATATGATATCTTCACAATAAATATTTTGGTGCATAACTTTGCAGCAGACAGCGAAACACTGTATACAGTACATCATGCTTATGCGATATCGCTATCCCAGCCCCTGCTCTGTATCCGCATTATTCGTACCCTGGTCTTGTATTGCCACATGTATGCGTCCCGGAGGCCCGTCGCAGAATATCTAAACACTTCAATAATAATCCTGGGTCGCCTACAGTACACCGCGCGCGGCCTACCCGTCGTCTTCGTCGTATTCTCGCACGCAGTCGCTCCAGCGGCTCTAACACTAGAGACTATACACGTCGAACCCCTTTCCAAAGAAGCTTTAGTTGCCCCCAAGATCCAGTACAAACTGACGCTTACAAAATAAGTAATGATGAGGGTTACATGTTCCAAATGTATATGAATCAACCAAAAAATTACGACATGAGTAACACAATAATTTCTTCTTGGAACGATGGATATTATAGAAGTTTACCTAAGAATGTTAATTATGAACACATCCCGACACATATAAATGAACAAATTTACAAAAAAAGACAACGTAATATATCTTTAGATAATGAAACCGATTTAAATTTTACGCATAGAGCATTACCTATCATAGAACATTTACGCCCTCCATACCTTCATTCAAATTCTCTGTCTAAGTATCCTCACATTACAGATGATACAAAACATTTTGATGATTCAAACGTTCACTTAAGATCTTTTCTCAAGCTTCCCTCTTTTAAAATCGATAACATACACCCTGTTCAAACTGTACAAATTCATACAGGTCGCCGGTCTAAAACTCCGTCAATCAATAAAGCCAATATACAACACTTGCAAAGTCCACACGATGATTCAGAATCTCTTCGTAAATTTCCTTCATCTACTGTACATGACACAGAATATTCACGGAATCCCCATCTTTATTCAAGATCATTTTCTAAAATTCCGGTGTTTAACAAAGAACATTCGCAAAACGCTCATATTAGTTCTAGATCTCTTTCCGAGTTTCCCGCCACTAATCTGAATGCCACTGCGACAGAGTCTTATATGAAGGCGCAAATTAATTCTAGTACAGATATGACACGAAAGGATGAAACACATTCTAAGTACCATGGTTACGACAGCGACTGTAGTTTAGCAGAAACAACTATTCATGTCAGTATTGATAAACAAAATAGTTTAGACTTAGATGTCGCTAAAAATTATGAAGCAAAGGGTAATCACAAAGTCGACGAATGTGCGAGCAATTTAGATGAAAATGGTTTGCGATATACTCGCAAAAGGTTTATGTCACTCGATGTTCGAACAAATTATAGTGGTTCTGAAAAAACCAGCGACGATGTTAACATTCTACATGACGAAAACAATTTTATAATTTTAAAAAATGAAATTCGAAAAAGGCGAAATACAGTGTCTGGTTTGACATACAAGTATCCTAGATCTCTAAAAACTCCGGAGGAAAAAAACGATGTTTTTAAAAAGATGAGTATATCTCAGAGTTATGTTGATAGCAGTAATGATAAATTACAACAAAAAATCCATACATATGGCAATACAGTTAGCATAAAGGAAACACCTATTTTCCAAAAATATAATTCACCAAACATATCCCCCACCCCGAGTATAGATATATGTTCAAAACAACCTCTTTTTTCCATTACTCGTATTAACTCAGCTCGAACTCGATCTTATTCTTTACCATCGGTAGAACATTTAGATACAGAAATCATTAAGAAAGCTAATTATGTGTCTGTTGCTCTCTCTCCCTTGAACCCCGGCTCGCCTCGTGACGCGCTCGCTCCTGTCGCCTCACCACCGACATTCGACGACACCTATCAAAACACTGACCACATCACAACGGAACCACAATCCGTGAATGAACTGGATGACAACGCTCAATTCTATACCCTAAAATCAATGGCTCAACAAAATGAATATCGACAAAATTCGAAACCAAACCAACGTCCTTCGAAAACTGATGGTGACACAACCGGATCTCGGCGACAATCGAAACGCAGTAACGATTACGGCGGCCGAGAGAACGGGCGTAGCAACAACCAGCAGCAACCGCTAGAAAGGCGTGAATCGCGCCGCGGGCAGTTCACGCGCAGTCAGAGCAACGCTGATGTGCCACCTGATGAAAAAGCAGGTAAGTAATAACATTATTGAAATTATAAACGAGAAACTCCATTTTTTTGTTGAAAGCTTTTCTGAATGAAAATTATTCTTCAAAGACGGCAGCCTCAGCGACACAGCGTTAGGCGGAGGTAGCGAAGAGCCGAGTGGCGACGATGTTCTATTGAAAGCGGAGCCGCGCGACTACTTCGGCCCCGGCATGGGCAAGAAGAGCAACTCCACCTCCCAGCTATCGGCGACAGGTGAACAATGCCTCCTCTCACACACTCACACAACACAAATACAAACTTACTACCGATAACGGTTTTTCCGCCCCCACTGCTGCTCTCTGAGCGACTGTACAGTGCGGAGTATACTGTAGCATTTTAATGTGATAAATTCAAGTGTATAAAATGATCGACAGGGCGGAAACGAAGGTTAGGTTTCGGTAAACGTGGCAAAAATTCGTTTACGGTCCAACGCAGCGAGGAGGTGGTGCCCGGCGACATCCGCGCGGCGGGCGTGTCGCGTGCCTCCTCCGCCTCCAGCGAGAACGACGAGGGCAGGTGCGGTCCGGCGCGGCGCCGACACGTTGACACAATAGTGCGCGCCGAGGGCGGCGGTACGCGGTAGCCTCGCGGCAACACATCTCATATCCGTTATACAACCCTGATTAGACACTCGCGTTACACACTGATTAGATTAGGGAAGAGTTGTGTGAAACTCTATATATATCTTAAAAGGTTGAAAATGGTTGATAATATGCAGCATGCTACAGGAACCACGAAAAACATAGATTGAATGTGCAATGTTGCTTCTGTAAACTTAGCTTAATAGAGCTTTAATTGGTAAGTGTACAAAAACCGCAGGGTGAATGAACAAAATATCTTTCCAATGAATTAAGATCCTTTTAATAATGGAGTATAGGTATTGTATAAAACAGCTACCTACACAGATAAAATTGAACTGCCAAGCGTGTTTTCATCCAACAGGTCTACTAATAAATATAAAGAACAATTGAACGTTAAAGGTTAAAATAGCTTGATAGGTTGAAAAAAAAACGTAATTATTTTATTATTAATTTATGATCATGGCTTGTTAAAGGTTTTGTAGTAGACTTACCTAAACTGTTACCTAAACTTGTTATCTAAACAAGGACGGGTTCATAGTCACACAGCAATGGAAGTGGCGATGAAAAAAATTAAAACCATCATGCTAGGTAGAATCTTAGTTCCACATTCATTAAAAATGTTTCAAATCGAATCATGGCACATTTATGACAACATATAGTATCAACATTTAACAAAACGAACACATAACGATATGCCTTGTATAAAAAGCACAGAGGATACATTCAGTACTGCATAAACAGTATTACAAATGGAATGGTACTGAATATGTGTGGTGGTCGTCGGTGGCCGGGCGCGCCCGGCGCCGGCGGCCGCGCGCTCACTGTGGTCGCTTGTGCGTTAGAGGGCGGCGGCGCGGCGCGGCGCAAGCGCTCCGGGCCCGCCACCACCACGTTCCAGCGCTCGCACGAGGTGCCGTGCGCCACCAGCCTCATCTCCATATCTAGCTCGGAAGGATCCTCGTAAGTCGCTCGCTCGTCCGCTCCCTTCGCCGCCGCCGAGTGTCCGCCCGATCCGACTCTTGTATGTGTGCGCATTGATGTTGTTCGCGTCTTCCGCTCTACCCCTCTCTGTGCGCCTCTCGTTTCGTATACGCATGATATCAGTTTATATTGGTGTCTCACACTTTATTCTTTTTCATTCAGCACGCACGAGTCTTCTCTTGCCTAGGAATCGCACCTTCTCGGTCTCTCGAGACAACTACATTTATCTCCCGCGTAATGAACTCCCTGTGATATCGGCTTGTGAGTGATTTTCAGCCTGTGCCGACGATGAAAAGAAACCCTGATCGCTGATTTTGGAAGACGCTTCGCGATGATCGTTGCACGACTGTGAATGGATGATAAATGTTGCCTGAAAGCCTACGGTATCAGCACTGATTTTTAATTTTAATTCCTTTCGATAAACCCTTTGTCGATGTACACACACATCACACGCATGCATGTCTCACTAAACATAAGCCATTTTCATTACCTAAACAGGTTTTTACTTTGAAAAAGTCTTTAATAGAAATGTAGCTGTGTAGAATCTGAAGTTATATTAAATACATTATATCGTTTACGAAATGTTAAACTAGTTACCACGTGATTTGTCTCCATACGTTACAGAAGAAAGTTAGATATTTAGTTAAATCTTTGAATAGAAAGAACTGTTCCATATAGATAAAAAAATATTATACAATAAGACGTAGTGGTTTCATCAAATATTACTAAATATTTTTTTTAATATAGGTACGTACTTAACCTTAACAAATAGTAAATACGATCCGTTGTACGTTGTACCTGTTTGTAACATCTACCTATGAATTTTTTTTTCGATTAGATCATTTTTTAGTATTTCTCTAGCACCTGTACACAGTTGATACTACTATTTAGATGTCTTAAGACTTTCTAACTTCCACGTAAACCAACTGTTACCCCTCGATGCATCCGAGTTACTACCGCCCTCTTCTTCACTATTGTATCAATGTTCGCATTATTGTATTTAATTAATATTCTATTAACCATTCCAGTATAAAATCGTTGCGAAAACCCAGGTCTGGTAACAAATTTACTTTGAAATAATTAATACTAAATATTTATCTTTTATAAATATGTATTTTATAAATGCTATATAAATACACTATACTTTGTTTTTCGCCAAATAAACATGTTGTGCATTGTTGTTTCAATATCAAATGTTAACTTCACCGCAGAATGTAAATTCAGTTACATTTATACTTCTGAATATACACAAGTATCATTATATTCTCTCAAGGCAATGCATATCATGAAGAAATTCACATTGTGTAATTGATTTCTTCAATATACATAAGATAAAATAGTAAGGGCCGAATAAGTAGACGTTTCTTAAATTATCTAGCTCGGCTTATGCTCAGTCAGTAGTTAGAGACTAGCATCCACGCAGACTGCATAACGTGCCTATAAACACGACTCAAACTAATCCTAAGACCTAATCGTCTATTTATCCGGTCCTAAGTTTTCTTGAGATACTTGAATAAATTGAGGAAATAAAATGGAAACACTGGTATGACCAACGTCATTACGCTTTATTCCTTTTCTGATTTTTCTGTCTAACAATCCTTTGTTAAATTTTTGCATGCATCCATCAGATAACCTATTTAGTTATGTAGGTTTTATCATCTAACCGTATACTACTTATGTATTATAACGCCATAAATATAATACATAACAGTCCTTACGTCATATTAAGGTACTTTAAGAACCTTATACTAACGACAATAGGAAAATATTTATCACGACTTCGTGAACGCAAGAATTATACTCAAAGTCTTATTAATATGAAATGAAGCAGTTTATGTTACCATGAGTTAGCGAAATAAGGGATTTAGTGAAGTCTGTAATGATTTGCTAAATCACAAATAATAACGTTACTAAAACATTGCTCTCCTCTTTATGAAATTACAGGCGCGGTAAGTCGCTTGCTATAAAAAGTATAAGGGGCCGTAGGACAGTATCTACTTACCATCAAGTGGACTGTATGCTCGTCTGCCGCCTTCGCGCATAAAAAAAAAGGACAAGCGTCCTGCTCGCGCGCCTTCCATACACCACTTAGAAGTATATGATAAAAATTAAAGAAACGCTTTGATAACGATGTCATTTATGAATCAACAAATATTTAGACAAATACCAGTTTTGACTATATTAGTGCGAAATATAGGTACATATACAGTGTAAAGGGTATTATCGAATGTGGGGTGTCGTTAGGTGGTCGCCGGGCATGCGCGGGTCGGGCTCGTCGGACGGCGGTGGGTACAACGATTTCATCGACGGACTCGGCCCTGGCCAGCTCGTCGGTCGGCAGTTGCTTGGTTCGCCCACACTGGGCGACGTGCAACTCTCTATGTGCTACCAGAAAGGATTTCTCGAGGTAAATTCGACTTAGCTGTTTCAAAATTTGTATTTCAATTTATTGACTTAATCCGGTGTACTCAATTGAGATCGTGTGCGTAGTTTTTCAAGCGATCCAGATGTTTGTTATATCTGGCATAATACAAAGATAAGTAAGCGAACGAGTCAAAAAACGCTACCCTAATGGTTATAATATGCCTAATTCGTACATAAGTGCTTGATTTTTGTAAGTGGGTGGATCAAGTGAGAAACGAGACGAGACTTTATGTTGTAGAGAATAGTGATCACTGATTAGGAAGCAGCAATAACATAGCAACTTACATCTCTTTTACGTTATGCATACGCATTATATGTATTCATATAGTAAGTATATATTTTACTATAGTTACATGTAATATTTATTATTGTTACTGTACACTACCCGCATAATTACCCCAGTCTCTTTGTATCAAGGTTTTCTGGAAGAAATTGCTATAAAGCAGTAAAGCCGCCTAGATGTATTCTTTTCTTATAAAATTGTTCCTTATTTTTGTCATAATGTATCAATTAACCGATAAAGATCCTTGTTTATCTATCTATTTGACTGTACATGGATTTTCCCAGGTGGAGGTGATACGGGCGCGCGGGCTGCAGGCGCGGCAGGGCAGCCGCACGCTGCCCGCGCCCTACGTCAAGGTGTACCTGGTCAGCGGCAAACGCTGCATCGCCAAGGCCAAGACCAGTACAGCGCGCCGCACGCTCGACCCCCTCTACCAGCAAACGCTCACTTTCAGAGAAAACTTCAAAGGGTGCATATTACAAGTGAGTCCACATTCTATCAGATTATGTATTCACTTTATGACGTATAGATCTTTCAATTATTACTAGCACGGCGGTGAAGGGAAACGTGAAGAAACTTACAATGCGAAAATTTTAACAATATTTTATAAAAGTAAGACTCGTGTCATGCGGGATGCAATAGGTTAAATCTATGCACTTTAAACTACATCGTAATAAACCCAGATTACAGAGTCTTCAAGTTCCTAGTTATGTATGCAGTAGACATACCCTATCACCCCAAGCCGTCTTGTCCACCCAAAAGACGACATAAAAAAAAGAAATCTGTAAAATAAGAACTTTTCAATGCCTACAAACTATAACCATATGATATTCAGAAAAGCTGTAAAAAATAATGAGATTATTTAAATACGAGTATATTTAGCCATATATTTAGTGGCGCGTGGTGTCGGCCGGCTGTACAATACCACCACCCCATCTCTTCCCGTGGGTGTCGTAAAGGGCGATTAAGGGATAACAAAGCGTGAAGTCCTAAGGATCTTCACCGCTTCTAAAAGACTGGACTCGCAAACCCGCTTGACCATCGTGACGTTTTAAGGCCCTACATCCCTCATGCACAAGACAATGAGGAGGTCCATATCCAGCTCTGGATACTAAAAGGGCTGATTGCATTGCAATGCGTATAATTCACATTATTCCGTCCTATCCACACTTTCACACTAATATCATTAAACGGAAAGTATGTTTGCCTGTACTTTTTGTTTGTTACGTCTCTGTGCTGCTGATCGTCAACCTGAACTATACTGAACCGGTTTTAATGAAATTAGCTAAGAGGTAGCCTAAAATCCGGAGAAGAGCATGGAATATTCTTTATGCCGGAAAACAAAATATACGTAGACAAATTCGCGAGCAAATGCTAGTTAAAAAAATATATTATTATCATTCCATATAAATGTAACATTACGTTGTTAGGTGACGGTATGGGGAGACTACGGGCGCATCGAAGGCAAGAAGGTGTTCATGGGAGTGGCGCAGATCATGCTCGATGACCTCAACCTCTCCAACATCGTCATCGGATGGTACAAACTCTTCGGAACCACCTCACTACTGTGCTGAGGTACTATCACAATACCTTTAAGACCATAATCGTTGGCAAACACGTTCTCTCGGATATAACAAAGCAATTACAATTTTAAATACAAACGATTCAATTGAAAAATCAATTAAGAACTTTTAAATGATACTTGTACACACATTCGGCGTTAGCTAGTTCACTACCTAAACTCGGTTAGCGTTAAGAATGCAATGAGTCATCGCTCAAGACAGTAGGCGTCCCCTATTGTTGACCAATAGTGAAACAGATCTAAAAATTATAAACATGGTCAAAAAAGTGACGTCTACTAACTTGAACAATGGCTCACTTCATTCTTTACGCAAACCGATAATAGAGTGCATTCCAATATGTGAAAAATTCGCTCTTTTATACCAAATTCATGTTACGTCTGTTTCTGTAATATAAAGATAGTAAAAAATGCACGGTAATTAGATTGACATTGTCAAAGAGCGATTTGGTATACAAATCCTCTTATGGTTAATTTCTCCCTTTGTACCATCTGACGAATGCCGACTAGTTCTCTGTCCTAGTTCGATAAACAATGTCCATATTATTATTTAATAATAAGAATTTTATTGTAGATGATAGATAACAAAAGCCTAGCGTATATTTTCAATTGTTACCCCAACCAAACTGTTTAGTCGACTTGTGTGCACGTGAGATTTCAACACAACTAAATTGTTTAGTCGATGGAGGTACCTATGTATAAAACACAATCGATCCTGTCGTGGTCGATTTTCTCAGTTTTCTATGCTTTCAACTCCATATTGCAGGGCTACACTCTTCACAGTGGTAAACAAGAAAGTACTTGTGTACAAGAAACAAAGAAAGTACAAGTACAAGAAAGAAAGTACAAGAACGGTTGTGATCTGTTTTATAAAATAGATAAAGAAGATATTGTGTACATCCCATATTCAGTGACAGATTATTTATGGAACGACCCTTAAGCACAACTCCTCTCATAGCTTTTTCTTAAGGTTTATGTCTGAATACTCTTTCAGACTTTTTAGGTAAAGTGCAGGCCATTTCTCTACGTTCTCAATGAACGCCTCCGTATTGTCCGTAACAGTTCCCGCCATAGCGAGGGCACGGGACGTGACGTCGCTTCAACTGCTAATGCGAGACTGATCGGCCGCAAACGATACAGCAGATCTGCTAGAACCCTCTTTATTCTATATGCTCGTACAAACTGTATTTAATTCGCCTATTCGTCGTATATGTAGGGAGTATAATGATCTAGCTGCAACCAATAAAAATCTAGATATATTCTACGGATCAATATTCCGATTCCGTAATCAAGCATATAAATGTTTGAGACTTCATAAGCTCCTATATTCATACTCTTAGTTTATATCTTTGTTTATGGTTTAATTCAGTGATATAATAATTATGTTATGTTGCCTGTTTTGGTATGTTACTCAAACCATGTATTAGTTTAAATATTAAGTACTCGTTATATAATGTAACATTCTGTTTGTGCAACTTAGTAAATAAATATACAAAGAGCTGTCGATCGATAGTTGTTTGACTGATTTGTCAAAATTCAATCGATACGGTTGTTTGATTTATTTGTCGAACAACTATCGAGTTGATAGTATGTATCTCCTTACACTGCCATAGACTTTAGACATACAACTAAATAGTTATTCCACTAAAAAATGTTTTTTTTTCGGAATGGCTAAAATATTGTGGCCCTAATGGCCTTTCAAGTCATCGGACATGTATAGTTTAGGGCGAGCGCAGAAGGCGCTCAGCCAGAAGCAAAGAGTGTCTGCAGCAACGAGCCTAAGGGCTCCCTTGCCGGTAGACCGGCGGAAGGAACGGACCTCGGGTTAGGGCGTTACTTCGGGAGGGTACCGCGCGATCGCGAGTCGGTGAGAAGCGGCCAGGCAATGAATGTTTGCGCTAGGCCTTATTTAAATTGTCTTTTTGCAACTTGCGTTGGTGTACGTACAATTTATCTATATATCCTTTTAGAAAGGTTAGTGTTAATGATCACTTGCAGGCGATTGTTACTTGAACAGTACACGGATTGTACTCGTATAATTAAAAAGAACGAGCTAAGGAATGCGATCAAACGTAACGACACCTATGTATAAAATACTGAGTCGATGTAGGCACACTTATCTCAAAATCCACATACTAATGATCACATGGTAATAAAATCACAAAAGCACACCTCGAAAACAGATGGCACTGAAGTTAACGGAAAAAAAATACGTACATAATTTAATCACTCATCATGACCAAATAATTGCTAAAAAAAAATGCATTTTTTAATTTTTATATGTATTATTTTCAGTGTCTGAGGAGCATAGCCATACGTATCTACGATGTAAATGGAGAACGTATATCACAATAAAAATTAAAACTTGTCCAAATAATAAATTTAGTGATACTGCTTTAATATCATAATAAATGCAAATATCTTGAATATAGGGCATTTTCTATAAAACGAAATATTATACTTAAATTAATAATTTGTACTTTGATTTTATTTGGGAACGCCTACCGGCTTTGAATAGATAGCATTTTATAGCAATGAAACAAATGTATAGTGTACTCAATAATATGTAATTAAGTATTAAAAGCCAAATGCAATTTGTGTATTTTCTCTTCCTTCCGAACACCCTAATTCCTTATTGTTTCAAACTTAACAACAATGAATGTATCTAGAACTAAATCATTCCATTATTACCTATATTCTATTTTATTAGATCTATATTTTAACATGTTATGTGCATAGGATTATTAAAAAATAAAATATATTTTCATGTTTATTTTACTGTAGATATGATTTTTACAATACATTATATTTATTGCAATTAAACAACTTTTAACGGTTTAAATCGCGTATATTTGACATGATTTATATCCCGACGTTTCGAACACTTTGCAGTGGACGTGGTCACGGGGTGACTAATTGATTTTATTTGTCACTTGAGTTATTAAGAAATTATTACTACCGTCTGAAATTTTTTGAACTACCGTCTGAAATTTTTTAATCATAACATTCCCTATGCACGCAGTATTCACTCACGGTGTCCAGAGGTCTTGCAGTATGGCGTTGGCCTTGTGATTTAATTAATTTAATGACTGGATCCCAAGCTGGTGGTACTTGCCAACTTGCCAACCATCTTCTCTATTGAAATTTGGGTGTTTCTTAATTTCAATAGCCTCGCGTAACATTCTTGGCATGTACCGGGTCTCTCTAGCGAGGATTTGTGGATTATCAAATCGAATGTAATGGTTGGGTTTGTCCAGAGCATGTTCACAAACTGCAGACTTGGTCGAGCGTCTGTTCTTCATGTCAGCTATGTGTTCTTTTATCCGGATACCGATGCTCCTCTTTGTTTGCCCAATGTATGATAACCCGCATTCACAATCAAGCTTGTAAACACCTGCATCTTGTAGGGGGATATTGCTCTTGACCGGTCTTAAAAATTGGCTAATCTTCTTGTGCGGCTTGAAGTAAGTTTTAATTGAAGCTCGTCTTAAGATATTGCCAATTTTGTCAGTGATGCCCTTGATGTATGGTAAGATGGCGGGTTGTCGCTCAACTGTAGGAGGCTTGGGGCGGCTTCTGTGACGCATTCGTGGGAGTTTGTGATTGTTGCTTCGCAGTACTTGTTTCACATGCAGAAGCTCTTCCTCGAGGTGGTCAGTGTCACAGATGCCGTGTGCTCTCTGTAACAAAGATTTGCCTACGGTAGTCAACTGACATGGATGGTGATGGGAGTTAATAAATATCTCAATGGTAACTCCCATCACCATCCATGTCAGTTGACTACCGTAGGCAAATCTTTGTTACAGAGAGCACACGGCATCTGTGACACTGACCACCTCGAGGAAGAGCTTCTGCATGTGAAACAAGTACTGCGAAGCAACAATCACAAACTCCCACGAATGCGTCACAGAAGCCGCCCCAAGCCTCCTACAGTTGAGCGACAACCTGCCATCTTACCATACATCAAGGGCATCACTGACAAAATTGGCAATATCTTAAGACGAGCTTCAATTAAAACTTACTTCAAGCCACACAAGAAGATTAGCCAATTTTTAAGACCGGTCAAGAGCAATATCCCCCTACAAGATGCAGGTGTTTACAAGCTTGATTGTGAATGCGGGTTATCATACATTGGGCAAACAAAGAGGAGCATCGGTATCCGGATAAAAGAACACATAGCTGACATGAAGAACAGACGCTCGACCAAGTCTGCAGTTTGTGAACATGCTCTGGACAAACCCAACCATTACATTCGATTTGATAATCCACAAATCCTCGCTAGAGAGACCCGGTACATGCCAAGAATGTTACGCGAGGCTATTGAAATTAAGAAACACCCAAATTTCAATAGAGAAGATGGTTGGCAAGTTGGCAAGTACCACCAGCTTGGGATCCAGTCATTAAATTAATTAAATCACAAGGCCAACGCCATACTGCAAGACCTCTGGACACCGTGAGTGAATACTGCGTGCATAGGGAATGTTATGATTAAAAAATTTCAGACGGTAGTTCAAAAAATTTCAGACGGTAGTAATAATTTCTTAATAACTCAAGTGACAAATAAAATCAATTAGTCACCCCGTGACCACGTTCACTGCAAAGTGTTCGAAACGTCGGGATATAAATCATGTCAAATATACGCGATTTAAACCGTTAAAAGTTGTTTAATTGCAATGTATAGTAATCGCGAAAACCTAAGAAAATATTACATTATATTTATGTATACATACATCCTCTTTACATTCAAATTGATTTACAATTATGAACATTATCAAAATACATTTTCAATCAGTCATTTCCCATATTTTAGAGAGGGGGCACAAACGAATATATAACTATGTTATAAAAATAATAGCTAACTTAACGACAGTTCAAAATAAACTAAAGAAAATAAAAGTGAGTTGTATGACTACGTAAATCTTGGATGTTTTTTATCAATAACAATAATCATAACATTGAGATTTCTATTTCATGAAACCTCACTTTAAGATTCGTTATAACGTTTAGGTGAGCAGAAATCACAAAGTCATCTGCACACAACGTGAAACGGATTGAGAGACAGAACCTTCACAAGGGTAATAATAATTACATAATAATAACACTTAGTGCAATACTTGCTTAGGTTGCTTCGAGGGGGAGGCTCCTGGCAGGCGGCCGTCGCCCGCCCGCTTCACCCCCGTAGACTTTATATCTGGGAAAAACAGAAACATGCTCTGTAATATTCAATTTTCAGCAGAATAGATACTGTAATGAGATACTTGTACTTGTAATGAGGGAAGGCTAAGACTTGTAATCAGGGAAGGGTATTTTTTATAGAAAAAAAGGCGGCAGACGAGCATACAGTCCACCTGATGGTAAATGGATACTGTCGTCCATAGACATCCGCGATACATGCCAACATCAGTCCATAATGACAAAAGTTGGCACGTCCCCGGATGCGCTGCCTACCTTTGCAGATTAAGGAATGGATTGGGAAAATGGGGAGGGAGAGGATGGGAATGGGCTCACTCACTACCGAAACACGTACGTACATTGGGGAAATACGATAAAGTGGGAAATGCAGTACATTTCAAGGTAGTCTTCTGTGAAAGAGGGGCATCGTGGCCAGTCGAGTGCGCCCAGCCGCTGTGGGAAGGCAGCATACTCTCCCCCTATCAAAACTAAAAACTGTCATCACACGTCATCTAGTAAGTCTATTACAGAAAAACGAGATAAATGAGTCCTCGCCTGCGCCGCTCCGGTCACTGGGATCCACGATCAGGCTCCACCTGTGGATCCATGGATAATTTTTCCGCCTCTTCGATCCACCAATGTATGGATTCCTAAATAATAATATTTGACTATGCCACTTCGATCCACACATTTGTCAAGGGGGCAAAATGAATTTTAAACACCTTACTATGATCACCAATTCGCCTGCCAAGCGTGGTGAATATGGTAAATCCTCTTTTGGGAGAGGCTTACGCCCAGAATTGGACTGATAAAATATAATAACTACACATTTTATACAAACAAATGTAATCAATTATTAGCAACATTTATTTATTGAGGTTTACCAACGAAAGTTCACACCAATACTTAAAATGAGATTCAATCCTCATGAACACAAGTGTAACAATCACTTCAGTGTTTAAGAAGAAAAATTACCAACTTAACTTGTTCTGAAAAATGCCCAACGGTTATTTCTCCCGTAATTAACTGAATTTGACATTCATTAATAAATTCATCGTTATCGATGATTTGTTTTTTCCGTTTATTTAATCGCCCTTGTTTTGTCAAATGAAATGAAACTCAACTTTGAAGTGTTCAACATATCATTGGTATACTGAACATACATGTATTATAATCCTAATAGGCCTTAAAGCGTGGCACTTGGTCATAAATGCGTCATGTATAGGACAATGTACACAAGGAGGTCCATGTCTGGCACTTTATCAAGTGCCAGACTTTATTTAAAAGGGCTAGTTGCATTGCACAGCATTGTATAGTGTATAATAAAGTGCACTTACTTATTAATAATGCTAACAATGAACTGTAAAGGATCGCGCACACCACAGCCCTGTCGCGCTGCAGCGCGTCGCACTGGAAAACTGCGACAAGGCACATTACAGGCGCGGCGGTCCGCCGCTCAAGATAATAATTAAGTCTGTTAGCTGTTGACATTCACTTCTTCACGTCGTCGCACTGCGAATAACCCTCGAATTACGTCCATTAACTGCGCGCGTTGAACGCACATTGAGGCGAGCCGCGATCCGGCAGTGCGTTGCGCTGCGGACCGCCTCTAGTGTGCGATGGTTTATACAAAATATTTGAAAATGAGTCAGGATGATGTTTGCAATGTTATGGTGCTGCGGCACGGCCCGCCGTAATATGCGTGAGCTTTAAAATATCAAACAACAAAACGGCAAAATGTACAAGACGTGAAAATTACCTTGCAGCCACCTGACCTGCGTGGCAGGCCCATAGCCCTTCTCGTTGCGCGCGGCGATGCGGAAGATGATGGCGGGCTTGGTGGAGGAGTCCACGTGCGCGGCCGCCAGCGACGACTGCGGAACCACGCACGTGTTCGCCTTACCGCAGTACACGCGTACGAACGCTAGCTGCGACTTGGACGCCTCCTGCAGAACAACCTTTGTTTGTATAGCTCACGTGCAATCTACTGTTCGACAGCGAAATCAAACAACATGCGCGAGTAAAAATTACAAGTCTATTTTGTAATAGAAACAAAGACACATCCGCGGCATTGCAGCCAAGAGGGGGAAGCACTATCGGACGAACAACTCGCGCGGCGGTGCCCCTCATTCCTTCGTAGGACTGTTTTTTTCATACAATAATGATGTTTTTCATAATGGTGCAATTAGCACATTCTGCCAGTGTCAAGAAGCATTGAGATGTGAAACGGGTTTAATGGTAGACGTGCTGAAAGCTGGTTTCGGCAACACTAATGACGGCAACACCAGTAGAAGGGTTTTTCGCCAAACCCATAAGTAGCAGCTGAAATAACTGGAGTCTACTTTGAGCTCATTCACCGACTTAAAGTGATTTTAAAAGTCATATCAAGCGGTCATAAGGTCAACTTAAATAAAACTGCAGAGTATGTGATTGACACTGTTAAGATTTATATTAAGCTGTACCCAATCCTTAAAAATCCAATAAAATCCTTGTGGACAGTGCAACTGTGATAGCAAAGTCATTGTTACTTTATCGGCCTACTCTTCGAAAAAGCCGTAGAAGCAAGAAAGAAGCAGTTTAGGTGGTACCGGCAGAATTTCGCAATAAAACAATAGAAAAATCAATTTAGAATAATAATGACTATAAACATAATTTTGACCGGCTAGATCGGTCAAATACCCCTATGTACGTTCGCCGGAAAGATCATGGCTTATGTTTTTTGGGATACCGAGGGTATACTGTTGATATACTACAAAGAAAAGGGTGTCAACATAAGCGGACAATACTACGCTAGCCTGCTGGAGCGATTTAATGAGGCAGTGAAAGAAAACAGGAGAGAAAAATGGTCCAAAGGTGTGCTGCTATTGCACGACAATGCGCTCGTGCACACGAGCAATATTGCGCAAAATGTCTTTAGACTGCATACTTGTGGGTTCCAAATTGTAGACCCTCCTTACAGCACCGAGCTAGCCCCATTGGACTATTATTTATTTTTGAAAATGAAAAAAGAACAACTTTTAACGGTTTAAATCGCGTATATTTGACATGATTTATATCCCGACGTTTCGAACACTTTGCAGTGGACACCCCGTGACCACGTCCACTGCAAAGTGTTCGAAACGTCGGGATATAAATCATGTCAAATATACGCGATTTAAACCGTTAAAAGTTGTTTAATTGCAATGTATAGTAATCGCGAAAACCTAAGAAAATATTATGAAAAAAGAACTTCGAGCAAAGAAATTTGATAATGATGAAGAGGTGAAGCCAGCGATTTCGGCCTATTTTGAAGAGAAGGATAAAAAATGTTTTTCGAGTGTATAAATAAGTTAAATGAACATAGTGAAAAATGTATTAGGGTCAGTGGAAGATATATTGAACAGGAAAAATCAAAACTTGAGTTTATCTCCCCCTCTTTTTGACCGCCCCTCGTAGGTAAGTATTGGGGAATACTACACAAACTGCTCACAATTACGTTATGGGGCGATAATGACATGGAACGAATTTTGTATATCACAAAAGTGAGTTTGTTTAATTAACAAAATCAGTCCACGTTTGACGTATGGCGCGAACTTGTCATTTCGGAAACAAAAAAATTGTACAAAATTAATAGAATCTACGATCCTTTTTCGAAAGTTACATTGTATGGTGCTAAAGAAAACGACGCGAGGAGAACTGAAAAATACTGAGATATGGATATATGTATATATATATCTTTTAAAAAAATAAGGAACAAGTGCAGTTTGATAACATTTGAAAAAGAATACAATAAAATTGGTGAAATACAAATAAAATGGTAACATTTTCATTATTTTAAAATCAATCTAGAATCTTGAAAGTTTTGGATAAAACAAAAAAATAACCATTGTTTGTTCTCTTTGTTAATTTTTAATTTCGGAAAATACGGTTTCCATAAAAATGTTAATAATGTCTTTTCTTCTTAGGAAAGTATAGTGGAACGTTATAAGCCGATATGGAACTTACCTTAGGCTGTGTGTTGGACCTGACGGCAAGGTAGACGGAGTACTCGAATATCCCTTCGGCGGCCACCTGCGGGGGCTCCCACGACAAGTGCGCCCCTTCCATCGACTTCGATATTTTGATCGCGGAGGGTGCGCCCGGGAAGCCTGGCAGGCAGGTCTTGAATGCGGATTCCTAATAAAATAAACAAACTTTTAAAGTGACGACTGATGATCATTACCAGTAAACTGCCTGTTCTCCCAAATTTTTGTAACCGATCGAAAAATATTCGTTTAAAACAAAATATAAAGGAATGTTCAAAGGTATTTTTGTTGGGATTGTGTGTCTTTGTGTAGTTGCGTATAATACAAATATGGCTTGCAATACCCTTTAATATGAGGTCTGACATAATTACACGGTGTAACTGTAACCTGAAACCATGTATTCTGCTCATGATTCTGAGTTAATTGACATAAATACATAATGTATTTCTTGTAAAACATTTTTTGTGTGTTTTCTATTTAACAAAGGACGATGGGAAATAAATATATGGCCTAACTACTCGTAGCAAAAAAATATGTTACATATATCTCAAGACTACAATTTATCACTCTTGTAAGTCACGTGTATAAGATCGGATTTGGGCACATATTATAAGCCCATGTTTTCTTGTAATGGTCTTATAGTTATCGGGCAGAACACTATTCGGACTTATAACAATCTTTTAAACGCACTTTAAAGGCTCGCGCATATTACGGCGAGCCGGACCGCAGCACATAACATTGCAAAAAACTCTTGAATCATTTTCATATATTTTGTATAAACCATCGCACACTCTTTTGTATTTTAATAACAAAATTAATTTATACATCACGATAAATGTGGTCACAAAATACCATTTCTGGTCATGTTTTTGTAGCATAAATTCATATTGGGAACAAATTTTTTCGATGATATGTTCTATGGTTTCAATTAAATCTTTAACGCCCCTCTTTTGAATACTATATTATTCTATTAATGTTAAATTATTTATTTTAACACTGGTACCGGTTGTAGCCCATTTATAAACTGAGCGCTGATAAAATACTTCGTTAGATCCGTTACAAGCCTATTAGGTCTCAATCTAGCAAATAGTAAGTTGAATAGTAACTAGCAATAATAGTAAACCGAAAGGCGAAAGCGCCACCATGTTAGATAGTTTATTATTAGGGATTTCTTCTAAAACCATCACTTTGTTTTACTTGCTTCCAAATAATAAAATACATCTTTATTTCATTTCAGCGAACGCACGAGATAAATAAAAACGAAAATGGTTGAATCAGTCTTACAAAACATATACAGGACACTTATAAGTAACTTCTATGTTATAAATGTTTTGTTCATAGTTGTCAGTCTTATAAAAATTGCAAACAAGATTAATTATGCAGTGTTTTATAATGGTTCTACATAAATCTTTTACAAGACAATTGTCTTATAATAACAAAATATAAGTTTTTAACAAAATAAAATAATCATGGACATACATGCAATTGTGGATAAAAAAATAGTAATTATATAAAATTTGTCTTATAAAAACTTTCATTTATACTTAAACTTTCATAAGTCTTGTAAATGCCTTATAGGCATTTACAAGACTTTATAATGAGAAAGAATATTTTTATAGTCAAAACGACAGACTCATTGGTTATAGGTTCAATGGTCAAAATTAAAATTTCTATAAGAAATTTCTAAGCTTTTAAATTTTATAACTTGTTCTTTTGCAAATAATGATCCATAAATTTGTCATGAAAATGAGCATTACCTCGCTAAACTCGCCGCGTCCGCACGAGTTGAGGGCGGCAATGCGGAACTTGTAGGCGGTGCCGTGCTCGAGCGGCGAGGTGGACAGCGCGGACAGGTCCGGTAGGTTGTCCAGCGACAGGCTCGACAGATCCACGTGTGGGTCCGATATGTAGTTCTGGACCTGCACAACCAACCACAACCACGTTCTTTGTTACACGCGCTCTGTGCTCGCTACCGAGCTCTTAAGAGTAAAATCACACTTGTAATAATCGCTATGTAATTAATTGCGTCAATCGAAAGAAATGTATAATGCTAAATGGGAGTACAGATCTTGCACGAAAACATTGGTCATCGGGAATATTCGGGTATCTTAGGCAAACATGGAATTCACAAATAATAGAGCTACTAATACCCCCATAATATTTTTTTCAATAGATAATAAATTTTATACGTATATATTTGCTTTGATCAACTGTTACCGACCTCATTTTAATTACCTTTTTATATTTAATTCTCAAAAAGGTATCCTGTCAATGTAATGATGTTGTGATGAATGTTAAAATCCTTCACTAACGCCTTAAAAGCCAATTATTATCTACTACAGTCAACTATAATATATAATTTATTAAGGCGACTGCCTTAATAAAGATGCCGAAGAATTCAAGACAAGGAAAACCCTTCGTTATTATTGTTATCGCGGGGCTTTATTAATATATAAATCTACGGATACAACAGGAGACTATTATAATGAGATGAACAGTGACAATTATGAAAGATAGCTACGTAATCAATTGATTGATTATCTTAGGTACTTACCTAAAAATTCGGTAATGTAGAAACCCTCCGAATTCAAATACATTGAAGCAAGATATGATAAACTGATTGGTAAAACATCGCATGGCATTAACGTCGATCCAACTTGGACAAAGCCCCAAATTTACCAAGTTATTCTTCTTCTTCTTTATAAGGAAAGATTTGTGGAATTTTCCATTGACAAAATTTTAGCTGAATATGGACACTATTAAGATTACCGCCATATCATTCGGATTTCAATCCGATTGAAAACATATGGTTGCAGCTTAAGGTCAGGTAGCTCAAAGAAATGTTGATATGAATATGACCACAGTAAAAAAAATGTTATTGAAAAAAAAAGATATTATTGGTCCGAGATGAATGGAAAAAGTTTGTGATCACGGAATCAAATGCGAAGATGAATATAGAAAATATGAACATGCCATGAATTATTTTATGGATAGGATAATAATTAATATTTCTGAGAGATCTGATGATTCTGAAAGTGACGGCGAAGACTACTATTATTCTGATTATGACATAAAAGATATTGAATACATACCACCAGAGGGTCAACCAAAATCTCCGAAATGATCTGTAACGTTTGACTGATGATTGATATCTAAGTGCTGTGATATTACAGGTGTTGATTTTTTAAGATATAAAGGATAATATCTACATAATAGCAATATAAAGTTATATCTACATACATTACACAATATAGATACTTACTATAATTAATTATCTAGTAATTATTATTATAATACATAAATAAGACCTAAGTAGAAAAAATGTAATAAGATTATCTAGCAATATAGTGACTTGTTTAGTAAAAACATAATGTCATTAGTTCTTCAAGGGAAAAATCAGCTCCATATATTTCTCTGCACGGACTCGTGACATGTTCATGAAGTTTTATATTTATTTCGTAATGAAGTATGTAATTAGAGGTACAGTAATTCATAGGCATGGATGACGCATCCGGGTATTTGCGGATTAGCCGATGGCCAATTTTTTTGTAATTTATCTGTAAATTAGTTGCAATGCGACTTGCCGACGGATCGCGCATATTACGACGGGTGGCACCGGAGCGCACGACACTGTAAAAGTCCTCCTGAATAATTTTGTATAAGTACGTATTTATACATTTTGTATAAATGTATATTTCTTTCTTTCTTTCAAATCAAAACTACTGCGTTCTTCTAGGCTACCAGGTTCACAGAATGTTGTTGATTGTTTATGCAAAGCTGGGTGCAAAATTTCAAGCAGTTTACAATATTTTTCATGTGATGTTCTAACAATCGTTTTTTTTTTCTGGAATGGCTAAATTCTTGTGGCTCTAATGACCTTTCAACAGCCACCAGACTTCGCTAACATTTCGTGACACCAGATGAGTGCATTCCCCTTTTCTCTTCATCCTTAACTCCTCGTCTAACATAAGTTGAAACTAATACAGTTTTTCGTCTGAACTATCCACTACACCGGTATGGACGGAAACAACATCTACAAGTAACTAACTTGAATAATCACGTTGAGCTGCGGCTCGCCGCATACCATAATATGCATTGTTGCAGTTTTGCAAAGCGATGCGCTGCGACGTCACGCGATTATAAATGGCTTGTATTTAAACGAGCAACAAACAAATACTAAATGGGCAGAAAATTGTCATCAACAAAACAAATTATTTTTGAATAACTGAAATAAACAATTTTTAGTTACTAAGATGTCAATACAAAGTCGACGTTCGCGGGGCACCTATATCTATTGTCAACTGAGAACCTAAAAATCTATCCCACCATTACATTAGCTGCCATCGATTTGATGTCACTTCCAGTATTTCTGCTGCTCATTTAATTATTTGCCATTATAAATGTGCGCGAACCTTTACACATTATTGCGGCGCGGCGTTGCAATCAACAATGTACGACGCAACTCAACTGAAATTTTCTGAGGGGGAGAGTGCACGGTGCAATTCAACAGCCGCTGGGCGCTCTCGACTGGCCACGTTATCCCTCTCTCACAGAAGACAACCTTGAAAAGTACTGCATTTCCCACTTTATGTCATTTTTCCAATGTACGAACGAGTTTCGGTAGTGAGTGAGATATGCCAGAGCCCATTCCCATACCATCCTATTCCTCCCCATTTTCCCTTTCACTAAATCCATTCCTAATGTGCAGTTAGGCAGCGCATCCGGGGCATGCGAACGTTTTTCATTTTGGAGCAATGTTGGCATGTGTCGCGGATGTCGATGGGCTACCGTATCCACTTACCATCAGGTGGACTGTATCCTCGTCTGCCGCCCTCGTCCATAAATAAATAAAAAAGCGCACAACGCATCGTGGAAATTTCCGTTGTCTGCGATGCGACGTCACTCCGCCTTGCAACCGGTGTGCACTCTTCGAACAGTCCGGGCCTAATATTATCTGTTCCTGTTTTTCTTAACACTAGCAAAAGGAGAATACATTTAGTGTGGTTCATATCTCACGAAAAACTGTCACCACTGTCCCCGTCGTCGTCGTCCGTGTCATTGTTGCGTGATAAACATTCTACATATCACAAAAAGTCGCAGTAAACTCAGGTCAATATGTTCCACAAACATGATTTTGGCATTTATATTTTTCCAATGTTTATATTTGATAAATAAGTAAATGAGAAATTACCGTAAAATTGGTCCCCTTGACAATACCCACAGTGTACCATGTATCCTCATCGTTTTCTTGTTTCTGCTCCTCTGACTCGGCCTGAAAAACGTACAGGTTTCAAATATATTGCACTATTAAAAGCCCCCTGGAAATGTTCAAATAATTTGTCGAATATTACGTGGACAAATGTATTTTTACGTTAATTAAGAGTGCAATCCAGATTTTTTAATAAATACATGGACTTTACTTATTCTCTTTTCTTTATATCCAATCCAACTCCTTTTATATATCGAGCGTTTTCAGAAAGAACATCATAAGTGATAAATTAAAAAAAAGTGCCTTTCATAAAAGAGGTGAGGTTTTTACAGACAGGGTGGGGGCTCACGAGATGGCAAGTGGTCATAGTCGTCCATGGACACCCCCAATAGGTAATTCATTCCACAACTTTCGGGTTCGCGGTATAAAGGGCCTCATGTTTTTTATATTAAAGGAGGTAGATGGGCAAGCAGTCCACATGATGGTAAGTGGCTACCACCGCCCATGGACATCTGCAACACCAGGGAGTATGCGGGTGCGCTACCGGCCTTGCGGAATCCTATTCACAGCTCTCTTGAAGAACATGTCGTAGCATAAGAGAAAGACATTTCGAGGCAGTTGGTTACACAGAATACGGGTTCGCGGCAAAAAAAAAACTATTTTTGGATCGCACAGTGTGCGACACCTCTGTATCGAGGAAACGTGGATGCACCGCACTTCTCTGACGGTAGGTGCGGTTGTAGAAACCCGTGGTGGGAGTTATATCGAACAAGACTTCGGAGCAAGGTCTCTGTGGACGTGGTTGCCTGTAGTAGTTTAGTGGAAAAACCTCAATAGGCTGTTCATTTCACAACTTTCGGGTTTACGATATCTTTATACCACTTTTTGAGTGTTTTTCTTCAAGACACTTTTGTTTTGCAGATCACACAGTACAAAACTGTTTTGAAAATGTAAATGATTAGATTTTCGTATTTTTTACACATATTTATCTATTAAACAAGTTTTAACGCGTTTGTTTACCTTTTTATTTTACTCGGCGTTTTGCGTGACCATGGTTGGTGGTAAGGCTTGATTCCCAGCAACCTTACGTATGGCTGCGATGCGGTGCGTCAAGTAGGTCGTATACTTCAGTTAAAACTGGTTGTGTGTATGTTTGATACTATACACGGTCAGTTTTAACTGTCAGTTTAAACTGTTCATTCAAAACTGACCGTTTTAACTGATCGTGTGTGATGGCAATGAGAGTGGACTCGCCAAACCCTTTGGCCAGAATAGCGTTTTAATGCCATACATCCCTTATGCATCAGACAATGTGCATATTCAGGTCTATATTCAGCTGGACGACAAAAAGGCTGGTTACGGTTGGTTGGTTTTGACTACTTAGCGATTTACGTAAGTGGACTCCTCCTCCTATGGTCCTGCCAACTCTGCAATTATGCAGACCGAATCGCAAGAGGTACGCACCATACTGTGTAAGTTCTTTCTGGCGCGCATATGCTCTGCCTCCCTGCAAATTGTTATCTATGCCCATGTCCCTTAGGCATTCTCCCCTTTCCATTTATGTCCCTCTGGTGTCGAGTAACTCAATTATTTCCGCAGGCTTTTCCTACGGTGCCTCTGAGTTCACGGGGTTGTGGTAATAGACCGGTTCCTCTTCCCTGTGGCCGATCGCCTCTTTTTGCGGTTCCGGTTTGCCGATCCGGTTTTTTGCGCTCCTCCAAATAGAGTGGATAAGTGGACTATACAAATATAAGTAAATAATTCAAATGTAGCCAGTGTCCAATTCTCCGTGCATGTTACGGTACCTGTTCGTGTTGGTGGTGCAGTGCCGCGCTAGCGAGCGTAGCGAGCGCGTGCGCGGCGTCGGTGGGCGGCAGTGGTGCCGCGCCGTTGCTGCCCGCGCCCCCCGAACTGCTCACCGCCCCCTCCGCCTCGCCCCCGCCGACACCGGCCCCCTCGCCGCCCTCCGCGGACGACGAGACGCCTGCACCCTCCTCGCTAGATATATTGCCGCTGTTCTCGCACGGTGCCACTAATAACGAACATTTCATTCAGTCCCACTGCGACTATAAACGAATAAGAGGCTTCCGAGACGATCAAGGTGCATGAGACAAACAAGTAGACTTTTTTTGCTTGATCAAGCGCCTTGAGGAGGATTTGTTAACAAATCAAGCCGCTTAACTCAATTACGAAGCAATAAGTCAAAACTAACTCTTAAGTTCGTCGTAGCGGGTGATCAATTTATATTTTGTGCAACTGTAAAAAAGTACTTCAACAAAGACAAGGTGTGTATGTTCTAACATTAGCCTTGTGTTTGAAAAAAAAAAGACAAACTATTCAGTGTTAAGAATAGTACAAGTTATGATATCACTTTACTCATGAGCATTTGCAGAGTGTTACATACAGGCTATGCTTGAATCAACCGCGTTGCGAACATAGTCAACGGTCAAGCTGTCGCGTCAAGCATAAAATAAAATTTCGTATCAAGCACACGACAAGAATGTAGATGCTTGATGGTCGCGTCAAGCAAGTTATGTAAACGATCAAATTAGCTCGATTCAAGCAGCTTGACCATCACGGAAGTTGTTAAGATAAGTCAGTCCTCGCTTGCGCGGTTGCAGGTCTGAGCGAGAACTCACTTATCTTGTTTGTCAAGACCAGAGATGGGGAAATGACTGCCCGCGACATATTTTGATCCAGCCCGCGATCAGTAACAGTCATCGGTAGGCGTATTCGGTAGTCGTTCGGTACAAATTCGGTAGGCAAGCATTATTCAGAGAAATGCTGTGCTTCCTATATAATGTTACTGATTGCTTGGATACTTAATTAAATTAAATAGAAGTATCCAAAACAAAAATACACTTCTTGATTACGCGTGGGCCCAAATAAAGGCGTTCAAATTAAAGCTACGTTTTTTTCGACACAAATATCACAAAGAAATCTCACTCATTTTCCCAAGCTACAGACAGACAGTAGCTGAATTGACCACTGAAAAAGTTAATTTTTATGTTAGCCAACTAAATCACTTGGAAAACGAGTTCAACAGGAGATTTGAAGATTTTAAAAAGATAAAAGGTGACTTACAAATATTGTGGGGAGATTGAAGCCGACTACCAACTCGACGTAATTGAACTACAATACAACGATACACTAAAGCAGCTGTTTAACAATTCATCAACGCTTGATTTCTACAATAGTTTACTGAAGTCTCAATTCCCCAATTTGATAAAACATCTGTGAACAGGTGTTTTCAACAATGGAACTCCATAAAAGCAAATTGAGGAATAAGATGACCGATGAACATCTTGTGTGTGTTTTACGAATTACTTCTAGTAACTTGGAGTCAAATTTCAACGAGATGATTAAAGAACAGTCAAAATTTCTTTTCTCACACGGACCCAGTTCGTCCAAACAACAAACTAAAAAATTAATCTATTTAGCCCGTCTAAATATTTTAATTATTTTATATGGCCCTTCTCTAAATCTATTTCCCCATCCCTGGTCTAGACCAAAAACTAGTTCACCAATAAAACTACCTACGCAAAAGAGGATCTAGTCAGCGTGGAATGACTACTAATTAAATAATACCAGTCGGCCATCTTCGTATTCCGTTATTACTTTAGCATTATTGAGTAAAAAAGCAACAACATCCAAATACAATTCCAAAGTACATATTGTTACATTGTCACCATTCTATGTTGTATACATATCTCGGCGTTCAGTCATTGCCGACCGACATCATTTAAGTAACGAGTGATGAATTTTACCAACTTTACGTGAAAATCGATTAGCGTGAAAAGTCTATGGCTCATGAGTTCTACGTTTTTCGCTTTCAAAACTCGTTTGTCTGATTGGCCGTGTGAGAGCTGGCATTGTCATGGTGCAAGATTATGCGGTGTTTACGGTTCTTTTTACAAAGTTCGTCAATAACTTCCGCAAGGAAATGGTCGTGTACCAATCACCATTCACGGTACGACGATTCTCCAAAGCAACAGTAGCCACGTGTCCAGTTGTCCTAAAAAAGAAGTGATCATCTGTTTCGCGGCACTTTGCACATGCGCCACTTTGGTGGAGTTCGGCTCATCTTGAAAGACCCAAATGATCGATTGCTGCTTTGTTTCGGGGTCGTAGCTGTAAATCCATGTTTCGTCACCTGTTACTATGTTCCACACCAAATTTGACTCCCCTTCGTTTAATCTGGTAAGCATGGCATTGCACCAAGTGACGCGTTCCGTTTTTTTGAGCCTCAGTCCAGTTGTGTGGAATCCACTGCGAGCACAGCTTTTGCACAGCCAAATGTTTGTGTAAGATTGATTGTATTGAGATACAGATGAGTCAGCTCATGCCTATGCCTAAGGATGGTCGAATCTCATCATCATCATCATCATCTCAGCCCTTGGACGTCCACTGCTGGACATAGGCCTCCCCCATTGTCCGCCATTTAGACCTATCGGCAGCGACCTGCATCCAGCGGGTGCCCGCAACCTTTATGAGGTCGTCTGTCCATCTATCAGATGGACGTCCTCGGCTTCGTCTGCCGGTACGTGGTCTCCACTCGAGAACCCTTCTGCCCCATCGGCCATCGGTTCTTCGAGCTATGTGCCCTGCCCACTGCCACTTCAGCTTGCTAACCCGAGAGGCTATGTCGGTGACTTTAGTTCGTCTACGGATCTCCTCATTCCTGATTCGATCACGTAGGGAAACCCCGTAGGGTCACGTAGGGTCGAATCTCATGGTAGGTCAAATGCCTGTCTGTTTCGATCATATGGCGAACAGTATCGATGTTTTTGTTGTTGACAGCGGTGGACGGGGGACGGACCTTCACGAAATTCGTCACTGAGATTGACACGACCGCGCTTGAATTCTGCAAACCAGGTATAAATTGTCGTCTTGCTTGGTGCTTCATCGCCAAAAGCAGTTTGAAGCCAAGCGAGGCTCTGCTGAGCTGTCAAATTACACGCAAATCGCAGAAAATCATGCAGCGAAAATTTTCACTAGTTAAATCCATCGTAATGCAGACAAGCAATTTTTAAAATGACGCCACTATATGAAAAAACAAGTGACTGTTAGATGAAACAAACAAACAAAATTCTACAGCCAGAGTTCCATTTTCACATATTGTTTATGTAAGTGGCCAGTTCCGGAAATTTTCAGTGTGACCTATGTATATTATGTAAGTTATGTATATGTATATTATGTAACATAGGTGATGTAAATAATAATATGCCCGAATTGTTATGACCTGTGTTATGTTATTGGTATGTGCATCCAAAGACGAAACAGACTACCTAGACTACCAAACAAAAAAAATGTTTATCTAACTAGGCATGAACATTTAGTACAATATGCAAAAGGACTGCCAACTGCCAATGTCGCATGCATCTTGGGACTTTTTGACAGGAACTCGTGAAGTTTTTACTTGACTATTATAAAAATTGTGTATTGTGGATTAAGTGATAGTTTATTAAACTTCAAAGTATTTTATGTGCGTAATGTGTATTCAATATTCAAATAAAAGCATAGGACTGCGTTTTTAGTGTGCTTCCAAAGAGTTCTTTTCTGTCTTCAGTACTGAGCGACTCCTAATTTAGTTCGACATTGACGGGATTATAAAGTAAACTGGCACAATGCAATGATTGCATATAAGAAAAGAAAAAAAATTACCTTGCAGTAAATTAGGCGAGAGTAAAGCGGATCCGTTCGCTGTCATAGTGAGTAGCGGCATAGACTCACTCATTGTCGGCATCGTATCGGCCGCACCTTCCATTTCTGACGTGTCTGCGTCACCGAACCTGCAATGGAAAAAAAACATTTAAAAATTTACGTTTAAAAAGAAATATGGAAAAAATGTATGGATGTCACCTCAACCCACAAACAAACATAACATTAGGGACGACGTATTTGTTATAATCTACTATAATCGTTATAACTGCAAGTGTAAAGATATGCTAATATGAACTAGATTTTAGCAAATAAAAGATAACAATGGAAAAGTGGTGGTTCGCCCACGGTTTTAACATTAACTGCCTGAACATTAAAAGATGTATGAAATAAAAACTTTCATTCTCAAGTGTAAGTCGGCCTATGTTAATATCGAGCACTTCAAAGCAGAGTTTCTATTTGAAATTTTAAAACGTAAGAGCCAATTTTCTCTTGCAAAAAAAATTTGTCAATTTATATTTGGAATAAAAACTTAGACAACAATTAATGAGTGTATTATGATTAAATATTGAACCGAAAAATGTCTAGAAACTTTATCTCCCTTTTATTTATTGATGTACAACTTGAGCTTGTACCTGGCATTGAGACAAAGTTAGACTCTATGGTAACGCCAAATAAATCAAACGTGAATAGAAAAATGAAAAACGCAACTACGTTTAAGGAAAACAAATTAAAGAAATGCACGCAAATCGCAATGAGCTGTCCTGGCCTCTGAGACAACTCGTGCGCTAATTGACTGTTCGCGGCCTAAGCTCCACCCATGTCAACAGAATTTCACTGGTATTTTCAATAAATAAACCTATCAGGAAATTATCGATATACGAATTTATTTTAATAACCAATCAAAGAAAATTACGTCTGATCTATCAATCATTTGTTCGGTACAATAATTAGATCCATCACATCAAAGGAAGGATAGGAAGTGTAAGTGGAAATCTCCTCATGTCACTGTATGTGATCCCTCCTAACCCTTCCTACAAATCCTAAATATTCAAAGGTAGATAGATGGGTCGGACCAGGGACACGCCGCTGAAGATGGAGCTGCGGAATCTGGAGTCCAAATATAGGTCCAATTTTGAAACCTATGTGCTGCAGTGCACCAGAAACCGCTTCTGAGTCCAGACTTCTGACCCGAGGGAGTAGTGTTCCGACACTTTAGGGAAGCGAAACCGAACAATTAGATCCCTAATAGTGATAAATAGTTGTTTTAGTATATATTTGTAGATAAAGGTATATATTTTAAGGGCTTTTGATGCCTAATGTAAACTAAAAAAATAAAATGGAGGAATGAATTGGTAGGTAAATGGACTGTCTGCTCATCTACCACCATATTTCTGTCAAAAAAATCTTCATTCAGTCACAATTCATTTCTCAAGTATGTCTGGAAGAAATGGCTATAAAGCAATAAGACTTCCTGGTTGTAATCTCAATTTATAACATTGTTCTTTATTTTTGCCATAATGTACAATAAAGAGTTTTATCTATCTATCAAAAAAATAAGTACTAACTCATTGGACGTCTGTTGTTGCGGCGCAAGTGTGAACGAGTGTAGTGTCGCAGGCCCGTTAGCCGTGGACGATATGAGAGCCGCTTCGGTCTGCCCGCTGCTCGAAATATCGGCACCCCCTTCTGCCGTGCTCGAACTGAGAACACACCAAAGGTCAAAGTATTCATATAACCACTTATTAGGGATCGTGACTTACTGCTTTACTGATAACTAGCTGTTGTCCGCAGCTTCTCTTGTGTGGGTTTAATTGTAATTCCATACAACAACAACATATACTGAGATAATAAGACCAAGTTCAAGTTAATAAGACCATGTCATAAAAGTCATTAATACCAAGTCATTTAATTGTCCAAACATGATTCTAGCTTCAGCGGTTTCATTTCAGGGTTGCTGAGTCAGTTAATCAGTCAGTCAGGACATTTCTCTTAACATAAACAACCCGGTGGACTTACAAAAAAATCTTAAGAAATTGTCCATCATGCAAGCCTCTGATGTGGCTTAGTGATATGTAAATAGGCAATTTAATGTGACAGGTACCTAATCCCCGTGCTAAGTGTTTCTTGAGCTGCGCTACTGATGTCGTTGACGTCGTCACTGCTGGCGACACCCTCCCCACCACCCATGTCCTCATCCATTGTACTTGACTCATCTGTAAAGCAGGCAACAAAGTATTTTTCATTACTCATACTCTGAAAGTAGGTCCGAAGTTGCCTGTGGAGCGAAGTAAAAATAGCCCAATACACCCTAGGGTGAGCGTTTTCAACTGACAGACAACTGAAAAATTAAGAAAAAAAAAAGAGCTATTTTCACATTTCTACGTAACCATGATCTAACTTCCTATACAGCCACACTTCGATTAATACTATATTAATTCTTAACTTTGTAGAATTTTTGTTTGTGATGTTATTTAAGACACCGATTAAACCGCGTCAAAATTAATTTAGATAGATCATTGACATAAATTAGAAATAATCTATAATGATAAGTTCTTTTTATCAAGCTAACAATAAGTACTACTCAAAAAGACTGGCTGGCATTATGGCGCTTGAAAAATGTTGCGCGTAAAAAAGAAAAAAAAAAGGAGGGTAAGCGACATTAATGCAAATTCTTGGGAAGTTGAAGTAATATTTTTTGCATATATGGCTTGTGTTTACTTTCCTTGTATTCGTAATGAAAAGCACAGTGTTTACCTAGGGGTTCAGGACTTATTTAGTCCCTCGACCTATTGGCGCCCTCGCTGCGTTCGGGCACCAAACCCAGTCTCGGGACTGAAATAAGTCACTTTCACCCCTAGGGTAACAATGTACTATTGTTATTAGTTCTTCTACTTCTTCTTTTCAGCCCTTGGACGTCCACTGCTGGACATAGGCCTCCCCCATTGTCCGCCATTTAGACCTGTCGGCAGCGACCTGCATCCAGCGGGTGCCCGCAACCTTTATGAGGCCGTCTGTCCATCTAGCAGATGGACGTCCTCGGCTTCGTCCGCCGGTACGTGGTCTCCATTCGAGAACCCGTCTGCCCCATCGGCCATCGGTTCTTCGAGCTATGTGCCCTGCCCACTGCCACTTCAGCTTGCTAACCCGAGAGGCTATGTCGGTGACTTTAGTTCGTCTACGGATCTCCTCATTCCTGATTCGATCACGTAGGGAAACCCCGAGCATAGCCCTCTCCATAGCTCGCTGTGCGACAGTGAGCTTATTTATGAGGCCCATAGTCAGAGACCACGTCTCGGTGCCGTAGGTCATCACTGGCAACACACACTGGTCGAAGACCTTCGTCTTCAAGCACTGAGGTATTTTGGACGAGAAGACGCTGCGTAGCTTCCCGAACGCTGCCCAGCCGAGTTGGATTCGTCGATTGACCTCTTTCTCGAAGTTGGACCGTTTGGCCTAGGTAGACGTACTCGTCAACAACTTCGAGAATCGAGCTCCCAACTGAAACTGGGGTGGGCACGACATGGACATTCGACATGATTTTCGTCTTGTCCATGTTCATTTTAAGGCCCACCTGTTGGGAAACTCGATTGAGGTCTCCGAGCATTGTGCTAAGATCCTCCAGCGATTCTGCCACGACCACGATATCGTTATTAGTTATAAGAAAAAAATAAAAAAAATCTTAGGTTTATAACACTATTTTACACGGTAAAAATGACCTTTGTATCCATCGTTTGGCAGGAATAATTTGATAAGTCAAAATGAATTATTTTTCAAGGGTACAGTTTAAAAGTTTAATGTTTGTATTTTCACTATTACTTAAATGCTGAAATCAATTTCACTGAAACTATCAAGTATTGAAAGATTTAATGATTTTTTTATTGTAAATCCAGTTATCACTGGTGTTTTTTAAAACTTCTTTCTTAAAATTGTATACATCTGCAGTAATCAACTTATTCCTGCTCTACACGGATATTATCTTGTACGAAAATTAGTAGGAAAAAATTTGATAATCATATCAAATCTTATGGCATGGTCATCTTAAACTGTTTAGCATGTCTTACTGTTCAAAAATGATGCCAAAACGGAACAAAGAGTCTAACCATAGAATACTTAGCTCTTTTTAATTTGATAGGACGTGTTGCTATTTGCGAAAAAAAAATTCAATTGCTAACATGAACAAAAAGAATGTGGATTCAATAGAATGTGCCATTTTTTGTCTTCCAAACTATATTATAAAATGTTAAATTTTACAATGAAATATTACCAGCCATCGAGAGTAATAGTAACCTGCTAATATAATATTGAATTTACTTTTGCGTATGGCTCCAGCCCAATTAGAACTGATTTCACCAAACAAATCATATTTCATTTTCTTACTGGAGCAAATTTGGTAACACTAAACCATATACATACAATATATAATAAATATAATAATGTTGTATAATAATACAACAGTTGAAACTGCAACGAAATTAATTCAACAGTTTACAAAATTAAATTAATGATAATATGTAGACACATAAACAGGCTTTGTCTTTAAAATATTACTTTGTAGGCATAAGTAAATGTAATATACCATCCTGAATAATAGGTGCACCATCGCCCTCTCCGACTCCACTATCAATGGGCATTGCAGAGCTGATTGACTGGTCGGGAGACTCCTCCTGCGCTGCAGCCACACCTTCTGTCTCGTCCAGGCCCTCGTCTTTTGTGGAATCCAGTTGGCTCTCTGTCTCTTGCGGGGAGTTGTCTTCCGTTGCTACCTGTTTTGTGAAAGAAATGACTCTACATAATGCATTTATTGAATGTTATTTAATCAAATATATGTTCAAATCTGACTTGATATTCTTGAAATCTGATATTCTTCAAATATTCTAACTAGATATATTCAATAAGATATACCAGAACAAGATATAGGACCATCAGCTGCTTGCAGCTCACCTATTATATCCAGGTCCGCCGTATGCGGGTGTGCAAGCTGTGCGCCGCACACGGGCGGTACAATCAGGCAGGGGAATGGCAAGTTGCAACATTACATTCACTTACTTTAGTATGCTACCTATTGACAAAGGCGATCTCAAACTACTCAAAGGGATTTCCTCATGTGCAAACTATACTTATCTAAATAATAAATTATTTTGACATGCATAGTTATTAAATAATGTGGTGGGAATAATAATTATAAAAATCATGTAAATATCTACCATTTTGTACAAAATTTTATCCCGTATCGTCCATTTGTTGCAATTGTATTTTCTGCGTAAGAAATATACACTTTAAATTACTTTTTCAGGCACCACACAAAACTTTGAGCTTTCAAAACACACACAAAACCACAACTTTCTGGTGTTCAATTTAGGTATAAGAAAAATGGGTCCGAAAAAATAACTGGCAGATTCCTTAATATTTTATTTGAATAAGCCTAAGAATAATGCAACTCATGACCCTGCCACTGCCGTGGCATCGACTAGCACTTCGGATCCCCAAGATATGGAAGCGTCTGAACTGAAAACGGATGATGGTAGTCATTCTTCAGATGGCCACTCTATTGCAGATATACAAGAACGTAAAGAAGAACCTTTGGACGACACATCTACCTCAGAGGCTTACAGCAATATGACATGCAATACTGACCCACTGATGTTTAACGATTTAACTGCAATACTGATGTTTAACGAACATTTTTTGAATGTGAACGCATTCAAAAAATGTTCGTTAAACATCTTAATTAAACATCGTATTCTTAATCCGATATATGTAGGTGTCGTATCGTGGATTCCAAATTAGGCTAACATACCCAAGAATACTGCGTACGTAGGCATTGCATACGGACTTTAATACAACAAGCGTCCATAAGCAACTTACTCAAATGTATAAAACGAAGCATAAGGTTTTGTAGGCTTTATTTACTATGGCTTTACTAGCACGTTGACACGTGCTCGCTCATGGTGAGTTTACAATCAAGATAAGATCGCGCACAGCTTCCGTTTTACCAATAGGGACACCTTGAATGGAGCAGGTATAATCAATGGGTTTGTTTTTCTGGAGAAAGAGATAAATTGACATTTATTCGTAGTAACTTTGATTCTATTTTTTTTTTTTTTTATGGACAAAGGTGGCAGACGAGCATACAGTCCACCTGATGGTAAGTGGATACTGTAGCCCATAGACATCCGTGATACATGTCAACATTAGTCCAAAATGACAAACGTTGGCACGCCCCCGGATGCGCTGCCTACCTTTGGATATACGAATGGATTTGGAGAAAGGGTTGGGGAAATGGGGAGGGATAGGATGGGAATGGACTTTGGCACATCTCACTCACTACCGAAACACGTACGTACATTAGGGAAATAAGATAAAGTGGGAAAAAAGCGTAATATGCCAAGAGGCGATGCAAATCGTCATTCAAGTTTAAACATAATCATTTACGTTACTTACGTTCAAGAAGATTTTAGTATTATCAGCATACATTACGAAACGAGAATGTTTAAAACAAGATAAAACGTGGATCTTTACAATTACGCGATCTCAGTTTTCCGGTTAAAGAAAGTGGTCGAAAATTTTCCGAAAAGTATTTTTATCGACATCTCTCTAAAGGAGAAAAAATAAATAGAGATTGGCTTGTTTACTCCATTTCAAGAGATGCTATTTACTGTTTCTCTTGTAAAATGTTTGATGAAACTAAGTAGTTTATCAGATTTAAATGTTTAGTCTAATTGGCAACATTTATCAACAATATACATAGTACATTTATCAATTACCCATATTAAAAATGTGAAATCATGGGTGCCATTAAATAATATGCTAAACACTAACACTACTGTGAACCAAACGCAACTTAGGTCAGAAAAAAAACACTGGTGTGAAATAACAGAAGAATTATTAGAATATAATGATATTCAAAAGCAAATTATTGATTTATTTGGCAGGAGGATAAAAAAAGTCTTATTTTAAATAAAATTAGGGGATGTTATTATTTTTCTATCATATTGGACTGCACACCATATGTGAGCCATATTGAACAAATAATCATTATAATTAGATATGTTTATTTAAACAGAAAAGGAGATGTGAAAATTTCTTTGGTTTTTGTTCAGTAACCAATTCTACAGGGGAAGGTAGACACAATTTTGTTGTGGATTAAGCCTTCACATAAAAAGTATGCGAGGGCAAGGGTACCACAACAGGCTATGATAATGGTTCTAACATGCGAGGAAAGCATAATAGTTTGCAAAAAAAAGTTCTGGATGTTAATAGTCGCACATTTTTTGTTCTCTGTTCAGGTCATAGTTTAAATTTAGTAGTAAATGATGGTGCACATATTCTCACGAGACTGTTAATTTCTTCAACATAATTCAAGTGCTTTACGTTTTATTTTCAACCTCTATAAAAATGTGCAAGCATTTACCAAATTTAAAATTAAAGGCCACTCGATGGTCCAGCAGAATCAATGCAATCAAACCATTACAATGTCATATTGATAAAATATTTGATACGCTGCTGGAAATATTTGAAAATTAATCTTCAGAGTAGGATTGTGCTACAACCCATAAAGCACATTCTCTGGCTTTGAATGGCCAAAGTTATAAATTTATTTGATTCATCTTAAATTGGTTTGAAATTTTAAATAAAATTATATCTTTAAGTAAAATGAAGCAAAATGCATAAATAAATATTCAACTGCTGGAACTTTGCTAAAAAAATAAGATTACACAATGCAGAGAATTATCCCACAGACATTCACTTTGATAAGATCTTACAAGAAGCTGCTAAAATCACCCACAACTCAATGTTGAACCTAAGTTTCCACCAAATAATACAGTTCATCTAGACACTTTCACTATGAACAGCAGGACGAAATTATATCAGATCCAAAACTTCACTATAAAGTAACCAACCAACTAACATCATTAGATAATTAATTTGAATAGTTAAAAACATTTGAGGATGTGTTCAGGTTTTCAAAGAAGAATTAATCAGACATTATTAATTAATCAAGAATTAATCAGACATTGAAATTAATCAAGCAGTTGGTAGTGACCCTGCGTGCTGTGCAAAAGGTCCAGGATCAATTCCCAGTCGGACATACATTTGTTTAAAGACAAATGTATGTTCGGATCTGGGGTTGAGTTTGTTTGTCTTTGTATGTGTCCCTGGACCCACGACACAGGGAATCTTAGTGTGGGCCATTGAGTGTGGCCTTATTTATTTACATAAATAAATAAGACATTGAAATTAATCAAGCAGTTGGTAGTGACCCTGCGTGCTGTGCAAAAGGTCCAGGATCAATTCCCAGTCGGACATACATTTGTTTAAAGACAAATGTATGTTCGGATCTGGGGTTGAGTTTGTTTGTCTTTGTATGTGTCCCTGGACCCACGACACAGGGAATCTTAGTGTGGGCCATTGAGTGTGGCCTTATTTATTTATATAAATAAATATTTATTTATGTAAAGATTTGCACCTTAAAGATGATTCTCGAAATGTGACATTGATGGGATTGATTTGTTGCTTTAAAAATGCATATTCTAGAAAGTCAAGATAGTGAGCCAAATACCTACTCTTTTGCAATACCTTTTTTTCGAATGATTTAATATCAACTTTTCCAAATACATCAATAGTATTAAGTGTTAATCAAACTGCGGTTGACAGTAATGAACTACCCTTTTATTTCTGCTACACCTATAGACACACACACCACATGATAGATGGCATGAAGATGAATGATTTGGTTTAATAACAGATTTCGCAAATATGAAAGTAAGAATAATTCAGTTTATTTAAGTTTTTAAGAAATTAAAATCAAGTGAACAGTTATTTATTTTTATTTCATCTATCCCAAAGTTCCAAATGAATGAGCTTAGAAAAACAGGTGGCAAAATCAGTTTTGCTTTTCAGGTAATAATCGACCATGAAGGCTCAGTAGGGTTTGATGGATATACACATGCTCCAAATTTTTTTAATTCAGTTTTCTTCACAATGTCACCAAGCTGATGATAATTTTTAAAATTCATAATTATGTAAAAACCAACTGGTGCAGGCAGAGGATTTGAACTCAAAACCTCACATATGAGAATTGAGAAATAGATACCCTAGGCTATCACTGGTCCTAGATATTAGTCATTATTTAAGATACAAAAATAAGTTTATATCAAACTATAACATCCCACTGCAGAACAAAGGGCTCCCCATGTTTAGTATTATTTTGATGTTTAGTTTAGTATTATGAACAGCATTGTGTTGGTATGCCTCAATCTTATGTTAGCTGGTGTTGCAAATTTCACCATTTGTCAAGTTTATTTTTGAAACTGTTTATAGAGTTGATGATTCAATTATTTCTTGTGGTAACTTATTTAATTTCATTGTCCTTGCAGTCTTTTTTGTTTCATTCCAGATCAAATTTAATGGTAAATATTTAAAAAAGTTCTTTTAACAAAACAGAAATAAAGTGACTATTAGCAGATATAACTTACTGGAGTTGACAAGCAGTTGTCTCCAATATAAGAAGATTCATCAGCAACTGCACCCGCAGTTGTATCGTCTATGTCCATTTCGTCAGGCTCAGCTTCAGCATTTGCTGCAAACAATCAATTTTAATAAGCAACATGAGTATTATGTAACCATATAATGTTTTGATGATAACCAACAAACTTAAAATATTCACAAATATTGTAAGCATCTTCAGAAAAACATTCAACTTCACTTTTTCAAAACATTTGTATTTCAGATTAAATTCTAGCAATGCAAAACCACAACCAATGACCGAGTGAAATGATAGGAGGTATTAGTAATGTTGTGGTGTTATTATAATCTCTTTCTCTTGATTACCTTGCTCCACTGGTTGTTCCTCATTCTCCGCAGATTGGTCACCGGCTACTAAGTCCAGAGCATCACTGCTACTTGTCGGAGCTGCACCATTTGTCGCTAAATGCAACAATTCGTATATTGAATTTTATACATTGTATTCATGAACTTTTATTAAACTATTCTTCTGTAGTAACAAGAGTAAATTATGGCAAATAAAATAGTAATAACTAAATAACAACGAATAGAAACCCATACAGGGTGTAAAGTAACGGTGCCCCGCAAGATACCTACTTATTTTAAAAACCAACGAGTTGCAATTTACCTCATAAAAGTTATCACATAAACCCGTACCTGATTCCTCGGCTACAGCAGCTTCAGATTCATTACTTGTCACATTATTTTCAGAAATTTCTGCATTTGTTTCCGTTGGTTGATCTTCGGCTAACGGAGACACTTCCGCGCCATTAGGAACATCATCGTGGATGGCAGAATCTGATTCCATTTTCGACTATCTTTTCAATGTAGGTTTATTTAAGATACAGGAACATTGAAATGTTATAGTAATTCAAACAACAAACTTGGTCATTTTATAAAATAATTGGGAAATAGCAATGTTTTTGACAAATTCAATGACCATAGTGCGAACTTGGCGTCATATATGTTTTCTTTCATTCTAATGTCAACGAAGAGGAATGGAATGATATTTTTATCTATGATTAGATGCAGTGTGACCATTTCGAGGCACGACAAGAAAGAAGAATGCTAAAACTTAGGGTTACCTGTGCTAAAATATGTTAAGCTTTAAAAAAAATTGCCAAAAATATGCCTTGAAAAAAACAATAATTTGTCTATCAATATCGTTTATTCTTATACATTACATATTCATTATTGGAAGTCTTCCTAATTAACATATCTTGCATCGATTCAAAATTAACACGAGAACTTCCTTAGCGTAGGAGCCGAACCCTAAGTAAGACCTTATAACGTTTAATCAAATTAAATCTAGATTGTAAAATAGCTTCCACCGTGTCGACACTCAAGCAATTCCGTTCGTCCGTCCACCTGCGAGGACAACAATGAAAATACGCGGTCTACATTGCGTTGTGGCCAGGAATATTGAAAACGTATTAACAAATCTTCTTGAATTGAATAAGCTCGTGAGACGTTTCAGTCGTAAAAACCCATCTTTCAGTGACATTTTTTGTTTTTTTTTTCTTCGCTTTCTATGGTTATTTCAACAATATCCTTCAAGTGAATAAATTTAGGAAAACAGTTACCTATCGCCATTGATAGATACCTTTTCGTTTCGTTCAAATATTAAATACTTCCCTCTATATTAGTCCACTCCGGAACTTTGGTTATAGTCATCCAATGGAATGATTTGAAACGATCAAATCGTGACGTCTATTTTCCAATATAAGGGATAGCAGTGTTGTAAAACACTGCTATTCACCTAGTTGGTACGTGAATGGGACAACACTGTTTGAAATGAGATATCTACAAATTCACAAAAAGTTTATAAGTCTCTCGGTTCTGACCGTATAGATTGAGAAGCTGATAATATTGAGTTATGCAATATAGGACAACCAACGCCTTCTATTTTTATAAGTTCCTCCTCTAATTTGTAAAGTACATTACACTGTCCTCTTTTCTCAGCTCCACCAAAATTTGTATTAGTGTTATCGGCATAGAAAGCCACTAACATCGCAGCGGAATTATTTACTTGTTTAGCGAATTCAGACAATAACTAGATAATATAGTATCTGAAGTTTCTTAAGATAAATCTTGGAGTCTCAGTAATTTTGTTTTTATACCTTCTGAAACGTCAAAGAGTTGAATTATTATCGGAAATAGTTTTTCTACATTGTGATTGCTTGCATCGGTGCTGATTCCATAAAATGAGACAGATTCCAAATACACTGAGATAAAGAATAAGATGCCAAAATGTGCTTAATGATAGCAGTTACTTTCGTCCTGGCCGTACATTGTTTGGCTGTTATTTTAGAATCTGGATACATTAAGGAATCAAGTTTGCTCAAACAGTCCAATGATCCCGTTCTCTCCCGATACGCGCTTCGTTCACGCCTTATTCTGTTAGTCGGGTTGTAAATTTGAAATAAATTTATTTCTATTTGTCGGAATATTTTATAGCTCGTCGGGATAGACCACTGAATAGCGATGACATGTCCCGAGTAGTCCCGACATACCAGGAGTACCGGGACGAATGGCAACCCTACACTAATGACTATTGACATTTATTTTCAGGAAACTACATACTTTTAATTTTACGACATAATTAAATTTTATAGTTAAAAAGTAAGTAGGCACAATAAATATGTTATACCAATTTTTTAAGTAAACTTATAGGTACTTAGTTGCACAAGTTGTATTCATCAATGTTTGTAGTTTCATACTCCCCTATAATCATCAATATGTGATCAATATATCATCATCAATAACATCTTTGTAGATCAAGTGAAATACATTTAGATGATTTGACTAATATTTACTATAACTTTTGTTTTTTCAGAATGTCTAGCAACAGTAGCAGTAATAATAATAAACCGGGAGAAGGGATAAGATCTTTAAGATCCAGCACAGCGTTTAGAGTAGTCAATTTCGAATTATATGCAAAACCTGTAAGTTTATTATCAACTCAGACCTTCAAATAGAAATAAAAATAAAGAATAAGTACAAAACATATTAACTAAGTACTGTAACTAACTAAGAAGGTACCTACTTCATTTTATTTTCTACCATCAATAACCTTTTCAGGTTATTTATTTATGTGGTTTTAAAATTCTCATGTCATATTACAAGGAATATTCTGTGTTAATTTTTGGTACCTTCTGTAGTTTTTGTACATCTTACTCAAGACCTTAAGTAGAGTATATCATACTATACTAAAGATAATACTTTTGGTAATCTGATTTATTTGATCAGTTGGTAATCTGGTCAGTGATGATTGATTTAAAAATGTGGTTTATCCTTTTAAAACCTAAATGTTTACTTTTGCAGAATATAGTCATAATGAGCATAGGTCTGACTTGTTTTGGCATTGCTTTAGGCTACATTGCATATATGAGGCTGAAATATGAGTCCATGGGATACTATGCTGCTGTAGACAAAGATGGCAAAGAAATATTTGAAAAGAAGAAATCAAAATGGAATTAAAATGCTTTATGGTCCAGTTATCATAGGAAGAGCACTGACAGTACTGTATTTAATTCATTTTATTTAAATATTTGTTCTAATTTAAGTAGGTACCTAATAATAATAACATAACACAAGAAAGTAGAAAAAAATATCCTTAACATGTTCCTGGACAGTTACACAAATTTATTTTTCATGTGGTGTGACAGGTGATGGGTCCTTCATTGTTTTACTACACATAGCAGTACTGTCACATCAATCCTGTAAAACTATATATAATAATAATATGTCAGTATTATATAGTCGTACTATGGTTGTAGTAGTAATACCATGTAATACTTTGTGTTATGATATGATAGTATAGTACCACATAGAAAATTAAAAAAAAATTTGAAATGATGGCATTTCACAATAATCTTTATTGAAACAATTGAAATGATGTCATTTCACAATAATCTTTGTAACATCTTTTATCACTCCAACTGGACTGATCTTTCAAAACTGATTGAAAATTTGCATCTAAACCATTTCCATCACCTTAGACCGGATCTATCTCACTTAGAAACTCTTCAGGAGTAGAAACTTCTTCTAAAAGATGTTGAACAATTTGATTTCTGTTTGAATCACTCTTCTATAAAAATAATACTTGTATAAATAAAATGTCAAATGATTATATTATTTATAAATAGCAAATTAAATCAACTATATTTCATTAATATATAAATTGATAATAATAATAATAATAATCAAATAAGTTTATGACTAACAAATAAGGGTATGAAAGAGATGCACAAAAACATCATTCACATTTAACCCCGATCCTGAACTGCAGATCATTATAAATAATTTTAGTTCTAATTGCATTGGACTTTAAAGAGGTAGTCAACTGTCATCATAGCACTAAGTAAGAGTTGCCTTTTGTATGTATTCATACAACAGCATATACATTCTCACAAATAAATGTTATAGGATGACAGTAGTTACTTGAAAGTGTTGTAATACAACAGTATGAATGTTTTATACAACTACCTCATAGATATCCAACTGCTACAGCTGCAGCTTTCTATTCACGCGTTTACTATTCTACTGCTATAACTGTTCTGCCATATTTCAGAGGCTAAAATATACTGTTGTGGCCATAGTCTGGGAATGTGTTAAAGGACTATAGAGTTGTAAAATGATTTTCACTACATGCTAAAGATTTATGTCAGCGTTCAGTGCTCCTGCTATAATAACTGGACCATAATAGACATTTTCTTCATTGAAAGTAATAGGACCTTTTACTTGATTACCATACTTATTATAGAACTGTATCAGTGTAAATAAATTGTGAATATTGTATATATTATATACCAATTAATAGTTTTTTTTATGTTTATTTACTAGATAATTAACCCAGCACCATTGAATATTCTATTAAAGTTAGATTAGCAGTTTATTATAATAGATTCTTTTTCCTAATGGCTACATTCAAAATAGAGAAGGCTTGAGCGCCTTCTGTATTTTGAATCAGAGCCTTCTTGAGCGCCAGGAGCAAAAAGTGTGCAGCAATGATGCAGCAATGGGGACGTCCTCACCTCCATCACACCGGCGGGAACGGTGTATATATGTAGCCTGTAAGAGTAATGTAAGAACTGCATTGGCAACAATAATTCGATATTATAAATGGTTGATGGAAACTACCTATGAGATTTTTCCCAGGGAGAAAAACCAGGGAACTTTGTGATGCTGCTTACGAGATTGTCATTGGGGGAAAAGCCACAAGGATCTGACAATGCACAGCCATTCGGGAGGGAGGACTGAGGAGTTTTTGTAATAGAATTGTGGGTATATACATCGTATGATTTGTCAGTTTTGTTGTGGGCGGCGATTAACATACACTGTTTGCTTATATGAAGATTGACTAGTAGGGAGATTGGCTCGAGAGGAGTGAGGATTAGGAGAGCGCAATGTGGGCCCATTGGATGTAATGGGGGAGGCAGCAACGTCTGCATAAGGTGTCCTCACTGCGCGGAAACGTTGAGATGCCTCAGAATAGGGAATATTTTCTTCCGACATTACTATTTTGATTGATTTTTGACGCGAGTGCTCTGGACATAGGGTGTATGTAGCAGTGTGCTTGCCCAAACAAAACAAGGAAGTGGAATCTGCTTCAGCTACCTGGCAAGAGTCGCACCTGTGAGGTTGTGCACACTTGTAACACCTTGGACTTGACCTACATTGGACTGCAGTATGGCCGAATCTACAGCCATTGCGGCACTGTATGGAAGGGAGGTGGTATAGAGATACGGGGATGGAGAAATCAAAACTGTAAATTCTTTCAGGAAGAATCTGCCCCAAAAATGTGATGACTACTGTTGTAGATGGAATCCACATTCTCACACCGTCATTAGTAGACCTCTTATTCAAACGCCTGGCCTTAATGACCGGGCCACAATTAGGGGGGAATGTTAGGCTTTCCAGGAATTCTTCTAAGGTCCAGTCAGTAGGGACCTGCCTGACTAAACCTAATCTGGTTATATGAAATGCAGGAACAAATGCCTCATAGTCACTTCGAAGTTTTCATTTTCTAGAGCTGTGTTGGCTGACTCCGCGTTCTTGAACTCTACTGAAACTTTGTTTCTACCGGCCGATTTTATACCTCCTACAGCTATGCCCTTGATATTGTTTTTGTGAATAAATTGGGCCAGTTTTAGTGTCCTTAGAGGGGCACTGGAAGTAGGATCTGATTTAGTGATGTGGATAAGGAATGGACCTTTATCCAATTCCGTATATTTTAATTTCTTAAATGACTCAAATTCTGGTTTTGTGTACTGAGGCAGAAGGAGAAATAATCTCTTTCGGATTCGCTTCAACAGGCTCACGCTCTGCCGCGCGCTTTCCCCCAGACTTAATGAGAATAGGACGGGAACTTTGCGACATTTCGGACATTTCCACGTCTACTTGAGACCGACCCTCCCCGGGGGAGGGTCAATCTCCGAGTCCATTTTCCTTAGTTTTCCCTCTTGTGGATATTTATTTTGTCTTACCCAATACCAAACACAAATGAATCACCACCACCACAAAAAATTAGGTTCTCAACCGAAAAATAGCACTAAAAGACCTAATTCGATGTCAAGAGAATGTTTCACTCAACAATGACACCGCCAAAGTCTTTAATTAGATGTTTATTTTTATTGCAATAACACAATCAACCCCATTTTATAACATTATAATAATATACAATTTTACGAGTGCCACTGCGAAAAATCTTCCCGGCATTTACTCATAGTTCAACAGTAGAACAATACAATTACAGATTACAATACAATAAAAACAAAACTCAATAGTACCCAACAAAATAATAACAACAGAATAGAACGTATTCAAAAATTCGGAGCCCCTCAAGATAGGGTGTGCGCAGGGTGCAGTGTGACCGTTTTAAAAAATGGTGATCTACTAAAACTACAAGGTGCCAGTACTAAATAATACCAAAACACATGCTGAATTATACTAAAAATATACTAAAATAAAAATAAAAAGTAAAAGAGGAAAAATTGAATTAAAACACTTATTATCAGTTACTTTTTTTAATTTTACCAATTACACACCTTCATTATACAGACATATTAAAATAATAATAAATATTTACAATAAGTTTTATTACAAATAGTCAGTATTCGACGGATTATTTTTTACCATATCTTTCGATGGGTCAAATGAGACACAACCTACACTCCCTTCACTTAGACCTTGCTTAACATGCAACAAGCACGCAATATGTTTAGCTAGAAACCTGTTTCTGTATTTAGTTTTTATATGATTAACTTTTGAAAAAATTCTTAGACATTTTACATTAGACATTTTACAAAATTAGTCAAATTTTTGTACTTAGGAACATTTTTACTGTTAACAATACAACTTAATTTGCTCCAAAACTGTTCAACATTTACAGCACTAGCACTACTACTAGAACCACACATCAGGTTTTGTACCTCTGAATCATACTTAATTTGACGATATTCCTCGTCAATTAATTGTCTTACTGTATCATTTGTAGTAATGTTCGGAAACCTGTTCATAACGCTGATAAGAGATGTAAAATTTTCATAAGCCGCTACTTGTGGGTCTATGAAACGTAACTCGGAAAATATTTTTTCATTAATGGGAAATCGACATTTAAGTTGAGTACATAACTCTATCAAAAAGCTTTGACACCTTTTTAAAAAGTCTCTAATTACGATACTACTGTTACTTGGTTGATTTCTTAACAGCGCTATTTCATTAGATACTTTTATACCTAAGTATATCTCATGTAATTCTACAAAATTTATATTACTATTAGGACCTATGTCCTCAATAGCAGTGGCACGAATGTAGCTGCTTTTCATGTAGCAACTTAATATTGTTTTAAACATGTCAGTCAAATCCCGATAAAAAGTATGAACAACACATGCATTACCTTGAAAAATTATGTTAAACTTGTTGACTATATGCAAAATATAATCTAAAAACAAAAAGTAGAGCTTTATTTGTTTATTTTCGAAACTTTCATGTAAAAAAATCGCCGAATGGCTAGGGTTATGTTCTACGAGATGTTCTTGCAGAAAATACAGCTGAAGTGCATTCCACTGTTCTACTATGCGATTTACACAGCCGTGTAGGGAGAGCCAACGTATGTCGTAGTGACGTAAAATATTGTGATGCTCTGATTCTACAAAGGTCTGAAATTCTGCAAATTCTCTTTTGCGTTTGCTACTATGGCCAAAATAATTATAGACTTGTATCACAATTTGATCCAATGCTTTAGGCAACTTTTTACAGGCATAACTTACAGCTAATGCTGATGAATGACATGCACATTTTACAAAAATACAATTAGAATTGACCGACTTAATCTTTGCAACCACACTATTATTTCTGCCAAACATTACATTTGTTGTATCAGCTGCAAATCCTAAAATATTTTCAATGTTTAAATTTAATTCTCGCAAACTTTTACACAGTGAGTTAAAAATATTTTCAGCAGTTTCACTTGATAGATTCACAGAACATAAAAATTTGGTTTTTACTCTATTATCCTGAACGCTATAAAACTTTATTGCAATGGCAAGTAATTTTTCTGTTGTAATGTCTGTGCTTTCATCTATAATTAATGAAAAAGTAGCAGCATTACCTGATAAACTTGACGTATTTTTTATATCGGTTAATAACTGCTTTTCAAATGATGGCGCCATTACGTCGTAAACTAACTGAGCAGATTTAGTGCGTTTGCAGGAAAAACCCTTTGCAATTTCCGAATCATAAAACATTTTGCTGAATAAATCGCTGAGATGATCCATGGCCCGAAATGGTATGTTATGTTCTGCCAACGCTGCACAAAATATAAGCTCTGCTTTTCTTACTTCTTCAGATATGGGTCCTTTCCTTTGAAATAATTTATCGATCTGAAAATAAACAGTATTTGATTAATTTTCCTATCGTAAAAAATAAGTAAAATAACTACCTATTTCTTATCTTGGGAAACTAGTGTCTCATTCAGTTGAAAATTAATATTCTTGATAAAAATATTACATATGTTTGAACCCTGCAAAACTATCTTTCCATCCCACAGAACCAGTTCGGCATGTATGTGTGGCGTCGAGAGCCGACCTCTTTGGTCGAGCTCTAATTTGATTTATTTAATACTTTTAAATGTGTTCTTTTTATAAACTTTGCTTTTGTTTATTTTGATATGTCCTGTCAACAATTTAGTACATACTCATGTCACCAGGCTAAAAGGAAGTTCCTATCATATTAATTTACAATGTTTTAATTTTAATGTATGTAATTTTATCAAGCTTTTTCCCAACGCTACAAACGTTGTACTGTACGTTGGTTAAATAAATATTCACATTCCGAAGATCCTAGTTTCTACTCAAGGTAGCTCAGTAAACACACGCACAAATAATTGGAGAGCTTCCTCCAAATTGGTGACCCCGACGTGATGATGAGCAGCAGGAGAGCTTCCTCCTAATTGAGAGCTTCCTCCGACAGGAGAGCTTCCTCTAACTGGAGAGCTTCCTCCAAATTGGTGACTCGTGAAGGATGTGAGCAGTTGAGAGGAATTGGAAGGATCACTACTACGGAATATTTGGGAATTCTTTTTTATTCTCTAGCGCTCTACCAAGGTATCGAATTTAAATACATTTCGTGACTGCAAATTATTGCAAGAATCATCCGGATGAAGATTTAGCCGCATTTTCACATGGATTCATAATTAATAACAATATACTTTTTCTTTCTTTTGGTGTGTGATTGTGTTTTGTCATTTACTTTTTTACATAAAACTTTTGTTTTTTTTTTACAAGACATTAATTAAGATTTTTTTTTATTAGATGTTTTTACGGTGCCACACCACCACGCGTAATTATGAGCGAAAGCTAGGCTGAATTCGCAGAAGTGCCAGGCGGCAGGGCAATGGCGAACCGCCGAACTCCATCACTCATTATCTTAACGATTTAGTAGCAGCTAATGTTTCAAAAATAAAAATTTTTGATTTAGTTGCATTAAATTTGAATCTGGGTTTGAAACGCGATTTTAAGTGGAATTTCGTTGTAGCCGACATTGAGTCTAGTACATATTATTGGCACGAATGTGACCATGGTGATATACCAACTGGTCGAGTTCGTCCTTTTCTTACAGCTCTTTTTCGTCGAGCGGCGTTTAAGCTGATAGGGAGACTTCGTGACGGGAAGACAGGTCTGTCATCCCTCGCGGAACTCCAGCCTGCTACCCAACCTAGCGTTAAGGTTGTAGCTTTTCCAGTTTCACAGTACGCTGCGTCGCTACAGAATTTTTCCACCATTACGCGCCCTCATTTGCAATTCAGGAGCTGAAGCATACTACCAAGCAAGTCCGGCTCAATCAAATCAACTTTCATTCATTAGTCAATTTACTAGGGACATAGTTCATATTAAAGTTGTTGACAATGTTGTTGCAGGTTCCTTTCTCGTGTAGAGGCAATTTTCCTTGAAGAGGAGTTGGCGCATGCTCGAGTTAATTCTTCATTGAAGTTAGAGGATGTTTTATTCCTGGCACGAATGTGACTATGGTGATACACCAACTAGTCGAGTTCGTCCTTTTTTCGTCGAGCTGCGTTTTTAACAATGTCATAATCTCAGCCACCCTGGCGCGCGAGCTTCCGTTCGTTTGGTGACTGAGAGGTTTATGTGGCCTATCGTTAATGCTGATTGTCATAAACGCTCGCGATCTTGTGTAGTAAGGTGACATTAAAGCTTTCTTTTTCTGCCGAGGTTCTATATGACGAATCACTTCGTTTACCCGGAGAATTTCAGCTCCAGATATTTTGAGGAACCCTAGTTATGTAGTAGATTTTGTTACCGATTCAAGAAGCCATTTGGATGCATTGTGTCCAGTTTCTGCTTCGCGTCATACGCGTCCGTCAATTACTTAGCGACGGCATCGCATGTATGGTTGAGGGACTACACCGTTCGTCGTCCGCCGTTTTCATGTTCTGATGGCTAAATTGCCGCCATCGCTTTCGCCTTCGCCCTTGCCCGCTCCTACAGTAACTAAATCCGGTAGAAAGGTACGATTAGGGACATTTTGGATTTATAGTAAAATTTTTTAACGTATATCCTTAGTCCTTCGAGGGGTTTTTCCTTCTGCGTAGGGGGGTGATGTGGCGTCGAGAGCCGACCTCTTTGGTCGAGCTCTAATTTGATTTATTTAATACTTTTAAATGTGTTCTTTTTATAAACTTTGCTTTTGTTTATTTTGATATGTCCTGTCAACAATTTAGTACATACTCATGTCACCAGGCTAAAAGGAAGTTCCTATCATATTAATTTACAATGTTTTAATTTTAATGTATGTAATTTTATCAAGCTTTTTCCCAACGCTACAAACGTTGTACTGTACGTTGGTTAAATAAATATTCACATTCCGAAGATCCTAGTTTCTACTCAAGGTAGCTCAGTAAACACACGCACAAATAATTGGAGAGCATTCCTCCAAATATGTATACCTACACTTTCATTTATGAAAATTTCAATATTCAGCTTTCTGAAATCGCTTGAGAATCGATTATACATGTGTGTACAACTGTACATGTACACTGGCCAAGATCCATCGGACATCCTGTACAAGTAGGACAATTAATTTATGTGCCAAAAAAAATAAGGGACACAATAATCTTATAAATATGTTAATGGGGGCATAGCTTTCTTACCTTGGATTGTCCACTATAATGTATAAGTTTCTGCCGATGTTTTTCAGAATCTGCATGACTTTTAATTGTTGCGATTCTGCTCAAAAATATTGCTCCACAAGTTTTACACAAGGCGTTCTCACTATTTTTATCTTTTGTCAACCATGACGAAAATTCAGGATTTTGTTCCCACTCAGATCTATATTTCTGATCGTATTTGCGCTTCATTATCTTCACTACACACGCACGATAACACAGAGAGACATAAATAAAGAACAAAAAAATCCGTGGTCCCTTTTATACTTATTGCTAGGAATCATTTTTTAAGTTTCAGTAATTCCCCGCGACGTAGAGCATGTAACGTAGATATGTAGCTAAAGCACGATTCGCGGTTTTGTTAGCATTAACCGTTCGAAAGAGACAAAATGATACAGTTGCGGTAAACATCAGACAAAGACAAAATTATGTGAACGAAATACGAACGAATGGAAATTAGTGTTGCCCGCCCAACCCAAAAATATATCAATAATGTGTTTAAAAATGTTGAAAGTTTAAAAATGTACCAAAAAATACCAGAATATGAAAGGATACCAAAAAAAAACTAAATTAGTTTTACGGAGCCCAAATTATACCAATTTGGTACTGAATATACTAAAAACGGTCACACTGGTGTCCACTGTCCAGGAAATAATGGATAAGTCTGAAACGATAGTAAAGCTATTGGGCGCTCAAAATAAAATACAAAAAAAAATCTATCCCAAATAGGTGTTTCAGATTTATCCATTCTTTCCTGGACTTATTAGTGATAATTTGATAAATGTCGTCCACTCACGCGCTATCTCGCGATATACAGTCGTCTTTGTTTTCTAGATTCTAGCGCTGCTCGACGCTTTTATCTTCCAAACACCCCAAAGATTCTCACATGTCACGTCATTTGTTACTGTCTTCAATTTATAATATTTAAAATGTCTGATCATGTTAGAATTATTGTGGCTGTCATAATAAAGGCCAGATAGGTGAAGTTGAAGTTGCATTGGTCTCTTCTTTGATTCTTTTACCTACTTTTCTTTCAGCCAGCTTCTGAATTCTAACCAGAGTAAATAGTCGATTGACCTAGCTGATATTTTAACGTTGATTAGTCGTCGACTTGCTTGTTACGATCAACCATAGCTACACCCCATGGTGTAGGTGTATTAATGTTGTAAATTATCACAATAAATTATGATTATTTTCAAAAAACAAATTGTAATATAACAATTATAGTATTTTGTTACAACCTGATTAACAACTGAATAGACAACAATGTTTTCTGCACTAAAGAAATTAACAAGAAGTAACGATGATCGCTGTCCAGCTCCTGTGCCCATGTCTTCCTCTTTGCAGAAGAAATTCTCAAGGGGCGTTCATTACAACAGTAAGAAATTCGTAAAGTGAACTTCTGTATAAAAATATGGAAAAAGGATTAAATATTTTGTTTAATTGCAGTGAAAATATTGATAAAAGGAGATAGGAATGTTGGCAAATCTTGCCTACTTCAGCGGCTGCAGGGTGGACCTTTCATTGAGGAATATGTTCCTACAGATCAAATACAAGTGGCTCCTATACACTGGACATATAAAAATACTGATCATATAGTGAAGGTAATGAGCAAATCATGGTACATACAGTAGCCGGCAAACTTGAGCAAATGACCTTGACTGCGCAGAACCAAATTTTAGGTCTCTGGTGGTGAGTGTGGGGTGCGATGGCGGGGGAGTATAGTATCGACTGCATTATTGGTAGATCAGTCGACCCTTGCCTCCCGCACTGCGTCCACGTTTGCTTGCTCCTGAATACACTTGCGTGCAGTGAAAAAGTCCTTCTTTATTGTTTGTTGACGTTTTTTGTTATAATTGTTTGTTGACTTTGTTGTTATTGTGATTTGTTGAGTTTTCGTTGATTTATTTATAAAAAATACACTATGCCACGACAAACTAGCATAACAAATAGCACGACAAATAGTATGGAAAACAACAAAATAATCGAAAGCTGTTAATTTAAAAAAGCAACATTCGAATACTCATTTTATTAGACCACAACCACTCAGTGCTTCGTTTACCTCCATACCATCCAGATCTCAACCCCATTGAGATGGCTTGGGCTATTAAATTATTAGCTATTAAAGGGTATGTCGGTAGCAAAAATGTCAGCTGGAATACTGGCAAAGTAATAGAGCTCGTAAAGGAAAAGGTTGCGATGATGGGCGCTAGCAAATGGGTAAAATCATGTCAAAAGGTCAAAGAAATTGAGACAGAGTATATAAAAAGTGATCACGTGGTAGATTTAGTCACTGACGAGTTTGTCATTTTTGCTGATGATGATAGTGACTCGGATGATGATAACAGTGATGATGATGATCAAGAACATGATAATGAAGAAGCAATGACTAGTACCAGCTTCGCTTCAACTGAACCAAGACCTGGCACCACCTCTAGATTTGACCTAATGGACCTAATCTATTTTACCCCAAGATTAAATTTTTACAATTATTATCCTGTATTTTATGTTGATTTTCTAATAAATATATAAATAAATACGTATAAGCTTTTTAATACCTTAATTAATATGAGAGTACAATTAAATAAGAGTAAATACTTTTTTGCATGTAAGTGTACAATACGTGAACATTCCCCCACTACGTCAACTAATGCTCAAGAAGTTTGCCGGCTACTACACTTAATGTTTTGTGATAATATGTGTGTTTACTAGCAAATGCCAGTAATGTGCATCTCACATTCACAGACAACTAGGACTTACCATTTAACATCTATACATATGTTGACACAGGTTATGGCTGCTAGTATTGTTAATGCACTGAACATTTTCTAGTCAATTAAAGACAAATTTTAATTAGGTGCCTCTATACTGCCACTACTGTTTGTCTAGTATCGAAAATAATGTAACCAATTCAATGTGCTATCATGATAGGTTTGACTTAATTAGGATAGGTGTGATAGGTTCATTACACAGGTCTTTTAATATAAAATTTAATTTAATACTTTTCACTCTATTCACAAAATATTCCTTTTTAAAATTGCTACATGCTGTCCCTTCCTTAATTCCTAATAAAAAGTAAGAAAACATCAGAAAATAGAGCTCTAATAGTATGTAAGTACTTTCAATGACAATTCTTGTAACAAACATTGACAATTATTAAATTATTATATTTACATTTTCTGAAAATTATTGTCAATATGAATCATGTATATTATGTTAATTAACATTCAAAGGGACTACTATTTTGAAATGGCTATGAAACCCATATACATAATAGTGTTAACATGCATACTCTTGGCCAGTATTTTTAGTATAATTCTACAGATATGGACTATTAGTGTTTTTCTTACTTTTATTTCTAACATGAAAAATTTATAAATTCTGGTATATTTTAATGACAAATTTTTAGGTTGAGGTGTGGGAGGTAGTGGACAAAGGAAAAACAAAAAAGAAACCTCCAATAGGATTGAAGCTGGAGAATCAATCTGCACCAGTTCAAGAAGATGGTTACGAAACGCCTGTGCTTGATGCAACATTCTTGGATGTTTACAAAAATGCCAGTGGTGTTATTTTAATGCTTGACATTACGAAACCATGGTTAGTACTATTTAATACTTTGAAAGTTAAAAATGATGTAAAACTAAGTTTTCATTCTGTCACATTTTTTTTCTATTACTTTTTGTCAAAGTTTCATAATACACAAAAATAAAGTTTTTTTTTATAGGGAAACAGGCGGACGAGCATGCGGTTCCATGCGATGGTAAGTGTTACCGCCGCCCATGGACACTTGCAACATCAGGAGATATGCAGGTACACCGCCGACCTTGCAAAACCCTATTCATAGCTTTATTGAAGAACCACATATTGTAGCGTAATGGAGAGACCTCTTGAAGTAGTTCTTTCCACAGCCTACGGGTTCGCAGTATAAAATTGGTTTTTGACCGTACAGTACTCAATACCGTTTTGAGGAAGTGCACATGCACCACACTACGATGGGAGGTGTGGTTGTAGAAACCCAAGGTGGGAATTATATTGAACAATTCTATAGAGTATTCCCCATTGTACAGGCGGTAGAACACTCGAGAGATGCAACGTCTCTCCGAAGGCTGAGGGCTTCTAAACTGCCCCCGTAGAATTTTTTTTATAAAATCTATTCCCTTATGACCAAAAGGAAATTATTTTTGCAGTCTATACATATAAAACTAGTGTAGCCATAAATATTGTGAGTATAATACCATAAGTATAATACTGTTTATATTAAAAATAAAATAATAAAAAAAAACGACACTGATAATTTTTTTTACATTATCATTTTTGTAGAAGAATTTGTGTTATTTTAGAAATAAATAGGTAAGCATTTTAAAAGTAAAACGTTTTCGCAATGATATTCATTTGCTTTGGTCATCATCTTTCAAACGCTGTGGTCAGTTTTCGATTGAAACACGCGCGCGCGGCCTTTCTATGGGAGAATTTGGCAAATTGGAATATTTTAGGGATTCAATATTATCATGGCGTTTAGAGCATACCGTGCTCTCTAAAAGAGACCATAAATCATAATCACGCTGATTAAGATCGAGACTAGATGACGGCCAGTCTTTAGCTCTAATGAAGTTGGGAATATTCCTTTCTAGCCACGCCTGTGTTGAGCGACCCTTATGACCTGGTGCTGAGTCTTGCTGAAAGGACCATTCTTTGTTATGGAACAGGGTGTTGTTAAGGGGCTTTACGACCTTCTTATGAATCATATCTTGATACCTACACTTGAGCCTTTTTCACAAAAATATGGATCATTCACTCCTTGATAGCTAACACCCTACCAAACCATCACTGACGCCGGATAATAGCCACGTTGCACCCTATTGACCAATTGCTTCTCTAGAATTATGAGGATAAACTGGATCATTCTGCTTGTTAAAATGTTCCTTAATGGTGAACGTATTCTCCTCCGTAAATAAGATTTGTCTGTGAGCTCCCTTTGCGTACCGCCGAAGGAGTTGTTTTCATTTGTCAACCCTTATTATTCTTAAAATTATCAGTTAAAATGATCAGTACGTCATTTGTAAGCAGCAAGTCCTATATCATCTTTTCACATATGTGACATGGTTCTGGATAAAATCTTTTGCTTCCGGACGGGATTTATTTCAGATTTTTTCTTTCACAGCTTTCATCGTTTGTTTAGTAGGAATCGTGCGTGGACGGCCAGACCTTTTTCTGTTACAAACAGGACGTTTCAATGTATTTACTAATAGCCCGGCGGTACACAAACATTCAGCTAATAACAAGCGGATGGAGTTTTAAAAATTGCATTTGGCTTCATGCCTACTTTGTGTAATGCAATAATTACAGCAACATGGTTTTCGTTATCACGCCTCTCCATTTTAATATTATTACAATATTTAATAATGATTCACGCCAAAATGCGAAAAAACATTTATTTTTCACATGAGAATCACAGATTCCAAATTAAAATGTTTTTTTTTTCTTTTTGTAACGGCATTTATGGCCCGACTAAGTAATATATCTCTTTGTGAGTTCTGTTGTACTCTTGCAAAGGCAATACGGATTTCCCTAACTAGCTAAGAGACCTCACTCTCACAGGAAGTGGGAGTTGGTAGACCCTAATTTCCATCGCATCCCATTGAATAGGAATTAGGACATTAAAAGATGTACCTATATGCGGTTGATAAACATCAACAAGTAGATATTATAACACATAATTGATGACATTGGTAGATTGACGAGTCCATAGGACAATGATTATTGATGATCAATTGATCAATTGATGACGGATGATCCATTCCTCATTATTGATTGACATTGATTAAAAACAGGCAAGTTGTAAAAATAGTTAAAAAGAGTGATGTTAACTGCAGATATCATTAATTGCTAAATCGATTTGAGCAGTCGTGTCATCATATCATTGACTGATCACAATCTGGGTGCACCCTAAAACAAGTTATTGATAAATAATTATCATATATTATTAGTTTTTAATCCTATAAACACGAGAGCAATGCTACATATCAGCTAGTAATCTTAAGATTTTCTATTTGTACATCATTGTATACCAGGGCCGTCTTTACCAGGGGGTGCAAGGGGTGCGGTGCACCCCGGGCGCTCACCTTTTAAAGGTAATGAAAAAATATAACGCTATAGTAAACAATTACACAATAGGATATTTGACTGTCATAGGATACACAATAGGATATTTGACTGTCATAGGATACACAATAGGATATTTGACTGTCATAGGATACACAATAGGATGTTTGACTGTCTTAGGATACACTCCCGCACCCCGGCGCAGAATAGACTTAAGACGGCCCTGTTGTATACCAATATACCATGCACAATATACCATTCTAATTTATGATATTTGACATCTTGAATAGGACATTTGAATATGTGGTAAAGGAGCTGTCTAGAGTTCCTGCAGATTTACCAGTGGTGGTGCTGGGAAACCACTGTGATATGCAGCACCATCGTCAGGTGCACCCGCACCACATTGATCAAACATTGCATCATGCTAAACTCACTAGGTGAGTGACTGTTCATAAAAATACGTATATTTTACTAATAGTTACAATAGGTTACACTAATAGGTATACAGGTTGTGTTTGATGTATTCTGGAAGACTATACTCTTCAAATTAAGACAACAAAGTGATGTCATCACTATCAGTCACGTGATTTTACCTATTACGAGAGGGAGTGTTCCTCGATTGATCAATTAACACAGTGTTATACTAATGGAAGTGTTAGTACCTACTAATTGAATGGGTGACGTCACTTATTTTTTAATGTTAGTACAGTATAAAATCATGAATTCCGTTCATTATTCTGAGTGAATTGACATAAAATAGGCATATTTCTTTTGCAAAAATTAAAGACTGAATTTTCAAACATATTTGGTAAAGAAAAACGCAAAAAAAAGCTTTCTAAAAAAATTTGTAGATTTCACCTACAGTTGTGTTTTATTTTACTTTAAAATTTATTTAAAACGCAGACAAGCGACTTCATGCTCGTAAACGTTAGGCTTTGGCCATAGTGCAGGCCTAGCGCGATTGCGACGACGGGCGCGAAATATTGAACCTATGCAACCGCCGCTTGCGGCCATACTGAAATGACTAAGGCGTCCGCCTAGCGCGGTTGGCCTGAGCGAGATAGCACGCGTTATTTTCAAACGTTCCTATCCGCGCGCTACGGCCGCACTGCGGGCCTAGTCTACGAGCGATCCAATGCGCGGGCGGCGGGTGTATCAAACCAGTTCGGTCTTGTCGCTCGGCTTCAGCACGTGTTTCTATAATGGCGATTAACACTGAAATTTTTATAAGTGTGATTCAATCTAAACCAGCTATATGGCAAAGTAAACATCCACACAATTCTAATCGCACAGTAACAAGAAAATTATGGAATGAAATAAAAGAATAATTTCCTGGATACGAAGGAAGTTTATCTCTTGCGTTCAACACCTCCCATCTGATCGGACTGTCGGGTAAAAATATTAAATCTTCATCCATGGTTTGCTACACCTGACACATGTCTTAACACTCGAGTAGCTCGCGACGCACTGTGGCCATTCGCCCGCCTCGCAAGACGCGCCCGCCGCAGCCCTAGTCACCGCTCATTCAGTATGGACGCACACTTAGAGTGTGTGTGGATAGCTTGATTCCCATACGAACTTTATGTTTGATTTGAATAAAAGTACCCTAAATGTTAACCCGGTACCAAATCGTGCCAAATTTTATGAAAATTCGTTCAGTGGTATTTGCATGATGCACATTCAGAGTCAGACAGACAAAAAATTCAAAAATATTGTTTAGGACTCATGATTGAAAAAAAGTGATTTCAATATAAAGTACAAATGATATAGATCATTTGTACTTTATATTGCAATCACTTTTTTCAAAAAATATTTCATGTACAGACACGGCTTTTATATATGTCTTTTTTATTAGATCATAGGAATATTTGTAGACTTATTCAATTTTTTACTTTACTAACTTTTTCATCAACAGAACAGCACCAGTACGTTATGCAGAATCTTCAATGAGGAATGGCTTTGGTTTGAGACTGCTGCACAAATTCTTGAGTGTACCATTTTTGAGGTTGCAGAGGACGAGTCTACTGGAACAGCTGCAACGTAATCAGAAAGACATGGAGGAAATCGAGAAGGAACTTGATGATTTCCAGGTACGATAATATTAGTTCATATTTTAGATTCACACAGATTAATAAGAAAACTTAAGATTTACAGTGCCCTGTTCAAAAGTGTTGACATAAAAAATGCATTATATTAGGGTATCTGGCTCACTTATCATTTACTATTAAAACTTCAGAATATTATTGTTTTGTTACAATCGTAATTTGAGTGAATCTTCTTCTTCTTCTCAGCCCTTGGACGTCCACTGCTGGACATAGGCCTCCCCTATTGTCCGCCATTTAATTAATCTAGTGTGAAAGTTAATAAAATAATATAAAAAAAACGTTTTTTAAAAACAAGCTTTTTACGCAAGCCATGTACTAAAACGAATAAAATAAGTTTATATTGAATTATTTGTTCTCAAAAAGCTTGTCGATCGAATTGTAAATGGTACCTACTTTTATGAATATTTCGTGATAAGCTTGTTGAGAATAAATAATTCAATATAAACTTATTTTATTCGTTTTAGTACATGGCTTGCATAAAACCTTGTTTTTAAAAAACGTTTTTTTATATTATTTTATTTACACCTTTTTAGTTAGAAATATTTCTCAATCTATCCATTTCAAGTAACGCATCATTACGGTAGAAAGTCATGTTTTGTTTTGCAAAGTTTCATGTGCATGCTACTAACCGTTGAGGACTGCCCTCATGAGGAGACAATCCTGGCTGCAGCATCAGTTCATGGTGTAAATCATGTTTAGCTATCAAAATTAAACCTAAATGTAAAGCTACGTATCTCTGCTAGTAATCGTTGAGGAGTGCCCTCATGAGGAGACAATCCTGGCTGCAGCATCAGTTCACGGTGAAGATCATGTTTAACTATCAAAATTAAACGTACTCGTATATGCAAAGTTTCGTGTCTGTGCTACTAACCGTTGAGGAGTGCCCTCGTGAGGAGGCAATCCTGGCTGCAGCATCAGATTATTTCTATCATTTTAGTCTATTGTCATCAAAACTGAACAAGCATGCAAAATTTCAAAGTTGTAAGTTCAGAGGAAGTGGTTCAAATTTGGCTTGATTTGTCCCAAACATACTAAACAACAGGTGAAGTAAAAGGATGTAAAAAGGATGCAGAATTGCGAGTTCTACAATAGTGAGACATTTCTGCGCTGCATTAAAAAACAATATGAAGTTCTTCTAATTAATTTAATTAAAAGATCAATTCTCAGCCTATAATATCGCACCACAGAATGTAAAGGTCCCACGAGTAAGGGAGCTTTGGACCATGACGTACTATGGCCCTAAGATTTTTTTACTCAGGCAAGCAAGTTTCCTTACTATGTTTTCACGGGCTGTAGTCTACGCGTTGTGTAGGAGGCCCCACCCTGAGAAACTTCATAATAGAGCCTAGAATTTTTGAAAACTATTGACTTGTTAGAGGTTATGCGGTTTTGGAAGTTTGGGTGTGTTGACAAGGGCTCCGGTCCGAAGTAGCCCAGGCCTCATGAGCATTTAATCTGCCCTGATGGACACATATTATCATGGTCCGAAATTAAAATAATTATTATAATATTATAAAAAAGTGGAATAAAGAACTTCCTCATCTATTAAAGTCTTAATAATGTTCAGAACGGTGAGGAGTCCCAGTACAGCTTGTTTGTGGAGCGCGTGGCGAGCAAGCGGCGGCAGAGCGTCGCGGAACAGCGGCCCGGCGACCGCTCGCCCAGCATCGTGCTGGGCGCGGGTAAGCCCATCGTGCCACACACGCTCAACCCGCTCGTGAGTACTACACCTGTTCCTCACATTTACTCATTTTATTTATTTACTAGCGGTGCCAGCGACTTCGTTCGCTTGAACTTTAAGAGTGATTCCTGCGGGAACTATGTAACGAATCGGGATAAAATGTACCCTAAATGTCCCAAGTCATAAGTTGCTATAACTATGCCAAGTTTCATTAAATTCTGTCCCGTGATTTTTGCGTGATGCGCGTTGAGCCACACAAAAATTCTAAAAATGGTTGTTTTTTTACTGTGTGTCGTATGTAGAGTACACTGCAACGATTTCTTTCAAAAACATACCTTGTGCAGACGGGCATTTTTCAAAAAAGTTGTCCCCTGAGAAAAGTCAGTGTCCGTTCACTTTCATAGTCAATTATTATTCAATTTTTATGAAGATTATTATCGTATTATATATGCATGTTCTAACAATAAATAACTTGTAAACTCCTGGATTACTTTAAAATAATGCAATAAATCTTACTTAAATCTAAAATAATGCCAAAATAATTATGGGGGCGATGTTTTTGGCATGTCCCACCAACCATGACAAGATCGGAGTCGAAAAGATAATGTTCTGGTATATTGTTCAAACTTGTTTAGTATGTACACTGGTCAGTTGTGAGCCTAACTTCAATTTAAACCTTAAAACAGACTTATTACTGTTGAAATTCAATTAAAACAACCGGTTTTGTGTTGTCCTGTAAAATAGCGCAGGTGGAATTTCCGCCTACGCGACCGCATTTTTGATGACTTCCAACAATACCTCAAATTACGGCACAGATTCCGAATTATGGCAACATTATTAGTCTATGGTAGTCGCCATTGTTTTTAAATTGACCACAGATCGTCCGCGAAACGTTACAGAAACGGACTGCCTGAACCGTGCTAAAACAATAGTTCCACATACGAGATTGCTTTTCTCCAGGTAATCATATTACTGTGTATTTGAGTTTTTATTATGTTAAACTTGTTAATTTATGTTTATTTGGAATCTAAAGTTAAATTGACAGAAATTGATTTGATAGTTTATTTATAATTTCATGTAAAAAAAATATTGGCATGGATACGTCACATCCATTACGCCACTGCCGCATGAAAGGAACTAAAGGTGACGTAACGGAATCATAAAAAATCGTTTCACAGAGAGCAAAATGCTAACTAACCGAATGTGTGTATGTATTTTATTTGAATGGTACATTAGAAATCTTTCAATTAGGTTATTTTATTACTTTTGTGTGGGAGGGAAGTTAATACAATTAGCTAATCTGTACCTGAGAAGCATTACGCTGTAAGTCCGTTTTTTACGGTTTAATGTACCATTTATTAGTGTACCATTAATTGTTATCATAACTCTGTGCCATATAAACGTTGCCTTATAGTTCCTAAACGTCATTTCGAGTTCCATTATACGTCACAGTCCTATTGTCGCTGTGATTTAATTCTTAAGATTAAAAATAGATCTCAAAGATATTTGTAGTGATTTTTGTATAAATACATTTTATTTAATTTAAACAAATCAAAACAACTTCTTCGGCGGTACACAAAGGGAGCTCACAGACAAATCTTATTTACGGACGAGAATACGTTCACCATTGAGGAACATTTTAACAAGCAGAATGATCCAGTTTATCCTGATAATTCTAGAGAAGCTGCTCAATTGGTCAATAGGGTGCAACGTGGCTATTATCCGGCTTCAGTTATGGTGTATTTAAGCTTATTAAATTAAAAGTAAATCAATATTATTATTATTGTGTAATAGGCAAGCAGCATTACTGCTGGTATGCCTATATCTTGTGTTATATGGTGTTACAAGTTTTACCATCTTCTCCTAGAAGCCATTTGTTCAATCTGTTCTTGCTGCTATATAAACAAGTTATAGTTGGCGATTCAGTGATTTATTGTGGTAACTTGTGGTATATATTTTTGTTTTGCAGGTAGCACAGTCAATTAATCCAACGGCAACATTCAGTCAGCCCACTCCGGAGTACACCCCGGGAAGGCAGAGCCAGTATGTGAGCGCGGAGCTTCTAAAGCCCAGGCACCCGGTCAGTTTGGACATGATGCCATTAAGAATGCCGCAACAAGACAGGTGGGGATATTTTAGTTTTAAAGTTGCCATTTTCTGGTGCTTTATTTTTATTATCTAAATGTCTGGACGAATAAGATTTTCGTCACCTATTCCATGTTCCACAATGATCAACCCAAAGGTTAGCTCGTGGAGAATGCTTTAAGGCATTAAGCTCGCCTTTTGTACGATAATGTGCAATAAATCTGTTAAATAAATAAATGTTTGAAGATGAATGTCTTCAATCAGTGCGTCCTGCCAGTTATACGTACGGTATGGAAACGTGGTCTCTGAAGGTGGGCCTGATCTATAACTACAAAATCGTTCAGTGAGTTATGGAGAGAGCTATGCTCGGAGTTTCTTTGCGTGATAAGATCCATAACAAAGATATTCGCCAAAGAACTAATGTCACGGACATAGCTCATAGAATGTTAAAGTAGCACCGGACAGGTAATATTTGCCGCAGGACCGATAACCGGTGGGGTAGATGAGTCCTTGAATGGAGGCCACGTAGCGGGGACGCTCCCCGGCCAGGTGCACGGTAGACCGACGACTTGAAGAAGTTCGCCGGTAGTGGTTGGGTGAGATGTGTCGTGGCGCGCCTTAGAAGAGGCCTATCTCCAGTACTGGATGTTATGGTAAGTTCGTTTTCATCTCTAGTTGTTGAATAAGCTATAAAACATTAATTTCAGAAACTCAACTTCCATTATAACCTTTTAAAATTTCGCTTTATGTACACATTTTATATTGTAAATTACACCAGCCGTGATCATGAGCTCAACTCGTGACCACGGCTGGTGTAATCCGTGCCGAAACGTCGAGTAGAAATAAAAGACACACAAAAATACCTTTAATTTTATTCGAAACATGTTACTAGAGCAGGACGGCACTTATTGGAAATTTCTCGTTACAACACTGCAGCCTTCCGTGATAGTTTCAGATATGCTGCATCAAAAATTTGGAATAATATACCACCACCAATCCAGAAGATGAGAGGTCTAAATACGTTAAAATTAAATACAAATATTTTCTTTTAAATTATCAAAAACAACTACCACTTGGATACGTGTTTTACCTTCTTATCTGAAGTAGCCATAATCACACAGTTTATACACACTTTTATGCTCTCTTTGTATTTATCAACACCTTAATATATACCCCTATATATACTTCTTTCATTTATTTATTTATTTTATTATTTTCAATTTGACTATACATTACCCTTAATGGAATATGCTATATATGACTATTTAGTTACTAATTTATTAAATAATATACTTTTGTCCGTGCGCCACGGATGGCTCCATTGAAAATCAGCGCGGTGACCGACACTCAGTCACATCATATGCTGAGTTGGAGACCATTTCCGGCATCGCAACATTTTTTTTTTTATGGACGAAGGTGGCAGACGAGCATACAGTCCACCTGATGGTAAGTGGATACTGTAGCCCATAGACATCCGTGATACATGCCAACATTAGTCCAAAATGACAAACGTTGGCACGCCCCTGGATGCGCCGCCTACCTTTGGATATAGGAATAGATTTGGAGAAAGGGTTGGGGAAATGGGGAGGGATAGGATGGGAATGGGCTCTGGCACATCTCACTCACTACCGAAACACGTACGTACATTAGGGAAATGAGATAAAGTGGGAAATGCTGTACATTTCAAGGTAGTCTTCTGTGAGAGAGGGGTAACGTGGCCAGTCGAGTGCGCCCAGCTGCTGTTGGATTGCAGCGTGCACTCTCCCCCTCATAAAATAACATGAAATGAAATAGTAACGTGTCATTTTTTTCTTTATTTATTTTTCTTATTCCTTGTATTTTTTTTAATGTTTGTGATTTCCTTTTGTTTTTCTTATTGCCTACATTGTTTTTTTCTTTTCGTTATTGTGATATTTATATTGTATACGTCTATTGTCAAACAAAAAACTGTACGCGTTCAGACCCGATTTACAATATAAAAATTAACTTCCATTGGTGTAAAGCATTGCCCAGCTGAGCGCTCAGACGATTACAAACTTTTTGCTTCCGTAAACGAATTATTGCGGTTATTAAAATGATTAGGTAATTATTATTTTCCATAATATAAAGACTTTATATTGAAATTTTAAAATTTATATTTGTTGCTCTAACTGAATGAATAGGTTAGTTCCCTAACGTTATATTTGCGGTTGGCGCTAGTTTACCGCGGATTAAATAAGTTGATAATGAGCTGCAAGGGAATTTGTATTTGTGCGAACGTTCGATTGACACATACTTCACGTGCAGTTTTATTTACTTATTCTTTATTGTACAAAGTCACACAGCTTAGAAGAATTATCTCCCAGTCAACCTTTGTGCTATTCAGAGATGGCGCGGTAGATGCAATGACAGTTAAGATTAAGTAAAATTAGAGTTAACAGTGATTCATATTAATTAAATACTATATTGAAATGTACATTTCATTGTTAAAATGTACATTTATTTACCATTGCAGCGGTAACAGCACTCCGTCGGGAGCACCCGTATCGGCTTCATCCGGAGCTCTGGAAGAGTTCTACGCGGGCACTCTTGATAGTAGTTTCTTGGAAGATCTGACGCCACTCTCTACCAATCAAGAGATCACGTATGCAAGTGACAGGTGATTACTTTAGACTGGCATTTAAACGAGCAACACACAATACTGAAAGTGCACCAAATCATGATCAGCGAATTAACGTATTTTTGAAGTAAATAATTTTAAATTACAAAGCATGTCATTAGCAAGTGGACGGAGTCCCGCTTACATAACCCCACCTTGTGTTTGCTGCCTATTCAGTATTTTCTGCTGCTCATTTAATTATTTCTCTTTACACTTACATTGTCTTTATGTAATGCTTGTTTGTTTATTAAAAATGGCAAAACGATGCTATATCCCATAGCCCACTAGGTCCGTCCAGCTGACAGTTACCCACTCCCACAAAAGATCGCCTTTAAACGTACCAACGTGTTTTAAGAATGAGTGAGTGTTTTCCCTTCCCGTCTAATTCTTATACAGCCATTTGCAGTTCCTAGTTATAGAATATCACTACCGTTTTCTCTTAATTCTTCACCTAGGTAAGCGCTCATATTTTTAAAAGACTGATTAATATCATTCATAGATTTCTGTTTTCAATGATGTTTTAGACTGTTCTGTTCAATGTAGATAATAAAATGTTTTATTTCCAAACGAAGAAAGTAATTAAATAATCCATTTCGTCTTCTTTTTCATCCCATACCAAGCCCAATGGGTTTGGAATGGAATGGAATCCACACAACTCGATGCCGTCCTGTCCCGTTACCCTCATCCAACGGAATGAGTGACGCGAGATGAGATCGTACTCCTAATTCCTAAGTAATTTCCGATGTATCACACAAGTTAACGAATACCTAACAATTGTTTAGTAATGAATATTAGGCGGATTCGTGGTACGTGGTAAATTCACCTGGTGGTAAGTGGATGCTTCCGCCCATCGACATTCACAATACATGAATATTTCATTAGACATGAATTTAAAACTTTAGCTTAATGTTTATTATTGTTGAACAATAAATAATTCTTTGCTTAAAGATGTTCCAGAGGTTTCTATGCTCCAATCTTATTCGTGATTTTTTTATGATGTAAGTGACCAACGGGCTTGCGGTCCACTTAATGGTAAGTGGCTACCACCACCCATGTACACCCGCATCACCAGAGGTATGGGGGTGCGCGCCGGCTTTGTAAAATCGCGAGTTCAAACTCACGGCGCGTACCACCCTACTTAAGTACGGATTTTTTTCAATTATCACCAGCTCGCCGGTGATGAAAACGTAAGTACGCACGTTCGAAAAAAAAAATGGGAGGCATAATGTATCCTAGTGAATATGTACCTCTTGCGGATTGGTATCCGCATTTAGCGGTGGATTGTAGCTCTAAACCACCTCGTTGTTACTTGCGGAGGCTTAATATGGAGAGTTAGGAATGTTCTAATACACGTTTGATACATTTTTCAGTGACGACAATACCACAAATCCAAAGGTGACAGTAGACGAAGATGACTTAGATATCGAGTACAGTCCGCCCATTGAAATATTAGGCGATAAACTGACGACAGAAGGTTCCAGATCTAGTAAAGAGGAAGATTATTTACAAAACAGATTTAGCCAGGTTTCGTTGAGTATAGATAGTAAACAAACCAGCGAAATTGACACCTTATCTATGGTTGACAGTTCACATCATATAGAGCTGTCGTTGGATAATGATTATCCTCTATGGGCAGGAGATTCGAGTGTTAGAAGATCACCTGAAGGTAAATTATTCCTATGTGAACTGGTAATATTGGAATTGGCGTTCAGTTGGTGTAGTATAAAATTATTTATTTTTAGGAGGAGAAGATCCAGACATAGATCCCAAAGAACCAGAAGAAAAGGTATGTGCTTATTACTAGCAGTAAAGTGGAATGTAGTTTGAAAGTACTGAGTAATGTTATAGTTATGTCATTATATTGGCATACAGTGCACTGCACCCTGCAGGCTGTTATGGTATTTTCTCTAGTGAATGGTGTTATAATTTGATTAAGTCTCGTAAAATCTCGTATTTTGATTTGTTCACTCCCTTGTAATACAATCTTTCGCGCTGTATGCTGACACAATGACACGTGTCTTGCCAATTACATCTTGTAGCGCTCCGTAGCGCCATTACTTGCTTACATCCCTTTGCTTTTATACTCTTATTTCGTTCAGTACATACTACTTACAATACTATTTTCTTGATACATATGATCATTATTACCTTTACCTACCCATTATTTTCAAAACTATTGGACCGATTTTGATCTTATCAGGGGTGGTTATCCTTTGGATTCCCTATCACTTCGACCCACTGGGATCTTTGTTTCCCTAACCTTATCTTCTATTCTTGCTCCCCGAATATTATGTCCATATATTTAGGATATCCGGCAAACGTAGAAGCCTTCTGGCTCTGGATTATGATTGCCTAGAAGACTCATTTTGCATCTCGCCAGACCGTCACATTCGCACAAAAGACGCGTTATGGATTCCTCTAAATTTTGTTAATTTCATTCTGCAGAGAAACCTCTGCAGAACACGGGCACATCAGTACAAAAAAACTTTTTGTACTGATGTGCCCGTGAATACTCCAATCAGTTGCCGTAGCTGTTATTTACTGGAGGATAAAATTTTACCTGCCCAGCCTGGATTTATGTCTTTGAGGAATTTTTTTTCCTGCTTTAAGCCATTTAGAGCCTCCCATTGCTGTTGGGCTTTTTCTCTGAATACCTTATTTATTGTTCCTAATGCAAGACTTACAAAGGGTTCTAGTCAAATGAATTTCATTCATTCATTCGTCCTTTTCATTACCTTCAAAACCCTCATGTACCGGGACCCAAATAAGGTTCACCCTATTGCGTTTACCTAGATTATTAAGGTCTTTAACGCAATTGAGCACCAACCTGCAATCGATTTTATAGGGCATGAGTGAGCGCCCGTAGAGCAGCTTGACTGTCACTGAGAATATTGTTGTAGTCTTATTGTTGGGAAGTTACTCATTATCTCCCTAACCCAAGTAATTATTGCATATGGCTCTGCTTGAAAGACCGTCTCAAATTGTCCCATACTTTAAGCGATTTTAGTGTGGTCATACCGGAGCAGGTCATACCTGCTCCGGTAACGGACTTCATTTTCGATCCATCCGTGTACCATATTTGACTATCACTTGACGGTCGTTCTAGTCCTTTCTTCCATTCTTCTCTAGATGGAATCCGCAATTTAAAGTTTATTTTGCAGGTGTATGAAGGTAGTTGTTCATCACTTCCCATCTATGCATCATCCTATCGAGTTCCATTGAACTCCATTTTAGTGTGATTAGTCATCGGCATGGTCGGTTTCCATAGACCAAACAGTTTTAGTCTATATAACACCTTCCTCGCTTCAAACTATCATAATATGCACAGGTGTAAGACTTCCATAACTGCCGTGGGCTTTGTTTTGAACGCTTCTGTGATTGCAACCTGTTCATTGTACCTTTGATATTGTTTGAATGTTTCCATTTTCGTCCTAGGCCACCAGAGAATGCTGTAGGTTAACATCGGTCGCATCATCACGGTATACATATCCACCGTAGAACCATGGGGTAAAGTCCCCACGTTGTGCCATAAGCTCTTTTACATATGTACTCTACATGCCATACTTAACTTCATTGGAGATGTCAAGCTAACGAAACGTTAGTAACGTTAGTAACTAACACTAACGAAAACGTTAGTGTTAGTTCCTCTGACCCCCTAAGAATCTTTTTCTTAGTGAATATGACCACTTTCGCTTTGTTCGGGTTTATGGTTAGATGATTGCTATTGCACCATCTTTCTATCCTATTTAAAGCCATTTGCATCATTTGCGATACTTTCTTTGGAAATTTTCTATTAACTAGTATCACAAGATCATCCGCATATCCAACTGTATAGAGTGGTCCCCAATTCAGTTCCTTTAAGATAGAGTTCACTACCAGCCACCACAGTAGAGGCGAAAGTACTCCTCCCTGTGGGTGACCTCTTATAGTTAACGCTGTAATTGTATCGCCTAGCAACGCCGACTGAATCATTCTACTTTTAAGCATGTTGTCCATCAATTTCCATACGGTTGGATCAAGGCCATGGTCTCTAGCCGATGAATTTATCGCCTCAAGGGTTGTCCGATCAGAAGCTCCCTCTATATCGAGAAAGGCGCTTAAGCAGATTTCTTAGTGTTCCAGTGCTGCCTCGTGCCTTTCTCTGACCGATTTTTCATAAAAAGTACTCTGTAACTAGGACAATTAATAAAATGGTATAGATAGATATCATTATTGAAATGATAGATTCATAAATTTAGTGCAAGTTAACTTTAATGAATTAAAAATAACATTCATTAAAAAACAAATCCTAATTAATGTGTTATTTTTTTGTGTATGACTGTATTCTGCCGTTTTGGTTATTTTTAATTCATTAAAATAAATTATATTGAACTAATTTTTTGAGAATCTGTCATGTGAATAACCCAATAAAATCGTGTTTTAATTAGCCCTGTTCCTAAGTGCCATAATTGTCCCTAAACTGTATGAGCGATGAGTATTTAAATATCCGACTTTGTAGTATTATGTCCAACAATTCTCTTTTATTCAGGCTGAAAAGAAGCACAAGAAAAAAAAGTCAAAAGATAAAGATAAGGGCGACTACAGCGACAAGGAACGGAAAGAGAAGAAACACAAACGCAAGAAATCGAAAGGCGAGAAATGTGCTCCAAGCCCACAACAAGACCTACTGGCGCCCACAACCGCTGCGGAATTCAATTACGAGGAATATGACAGCTTGTAAAGAGTTTGCCAACCGAAAATTCACACGACTACTATTTCTTTTTGCGTTCGTAAACGACTTATTATGATGGCTTTAACGTTCGTAATTTTAACAGTGTATCCCTACGTGTCTTGTGAATTCTTCAGGTGTGTCGGCAAAATATCAAAATTTGTACTAAAATTAATGCAAACTTACTGAAATTAAACACAAAATTTATAATAACGCTGGCAAACCATAATAATCCCGAAAAATGCGTGCTCAACCTCCCCGCCGCGCGTTTAGTTGCGACTTAGATTATTATTATTTTTTTAAAAATAAAGGTTAAAAATTATTTAAAAATATAATGAAATTCTAAAGGAATTCTAAAGGATTGTATATTGTATTATATAAAAATGTGTAAAAATTCTTATTTTTAAGTCTGAAAATCCGATGTGTCACAAAAATCTAGTCTACTTTGAAATGTGTCGCTAGCAAATACAGGTTGGGAAATACGACTCTAACAGAAAGTACTTACAAATTTGTTCTACAACATTGTATTTGCGGTTGGCGTCACCTAGCCACCTTATTGGGTAAGTCGATAAAGAGTTTGTATGAGTATTTATTCTATAATGATCTCAACATTTAAAAATCTGAATTAACAATTTGTAAGGAGCTTCGGCTGTCAAATATAATTGATTGAATGGACTGATTTTTTTATTAATTGAATTGTAATTAAAATTTCAATTTTGAGATGGTGAAGGTTACCATACCATCGCCTGTCTCTCCATTGCTGGATATAAGCCTGTCCCAAGGCTCGCCACCACACGATCTTTGACTCTCCTCATCGAGCCACTACCGGCGATTATTACGGTTGCGGTTCTTAAATGTTGTTCCAGACGACCACCACGACGATGGCGAACAGTGCGAAGGGAAAATCCGAAGTTGGCATCAAATTGAAGAGTTCTTCAGAAAATTCCCTATTATATAGGCGGTAAAAAGCCCAGAGAGACGCAAATTCTTCGGACACTGAGCGCTTCTAGACAGGTGGCGAGAGTGCGATCGTCGACAATTCGGACAGCCCGTCGTTGACAAAAGGGTCCAGCTGGTATTTCGGTGCACCGGCCCAGAGGTGTGAGCAGCACTCCATGTGGGGTCTATCTTGAGCTTTATAAAACGACAAGCGTTGCCCCGGAGTGAAGTACTGCTTCGCCCTGTTCAGTACACTGAAGCTTTTTACTAACAACTTTTATCTTGCTCTCCAAATGACTCTGAAAGCCGACTTTGATTGAAATATTGACGCCAAGGATCCCAAAACTCTTGAGATTTTAAGAGGAATGTTCTGAAAACGAGGTGCCACGATAAATGTCGAGCTTTCTTCATTGTTGTATTAATGACAGTCGTGTTTGTTAATGAAGGTTTTTTTATTACACTTTTGAGAAGCAGAAAAAATAGCAGACATGAAAATTAACTACTAAAATTAATTATTATACGAAAAGTTAAATAATATTTTAATAGTAAATATAATAAATGACTTGCAAATACAAATCAAAGCAATTTAAATTTTGTACCTTTATGTGATTAATCCTAAACAAAATTTTAATGTTTTCAAAATAAGATAAAACATAAAACCTATCCATAAGGAATCTATTTATAAAAAGGCAAGCCTTGTGTTTATTAGTTTTACCTTAAAATAATTGACGTGTAGGTGTACCGTGTTGTGACTGCTTAAGATTTCCTCTAAGCTTAACATATTAATATTTTGTTCAGCAAAACAATACTATTCTTCATTCTTCAATACAATATAGCTTTCATCACTAGCATTTAAAAATGTCTATATGTATAGCGTCCGCAGTCTCATAAAATACATGCGAAAATCAAAAGGGTAAAGAAAATATAGTTATACAGCCGCCGTTTGGACCGTGTAGCACAACGTATAGAAAGAAATTTGAAAATGGGAGTCGGTTCCTTTACGTCGAGTTCTCGTACTTCGCGTGTTTTGTTTAGTCTCTTGTGCTTTAAAATTCTTCGTGACGGCTCTAGGCTCGCTACTAGGCTCTAGGTTCCGTTGTTAGTACCTACAAAATTTTGTTGTACGAATATGTGGTGTCATTCACTAGACTAGAAAGTCGACATGTAAAAATCTTTTGGTTAATGAGGCCAGACTGTCTTTCTACTAGTGATGTTATTTGAGCAAAGGTACCTTATTGTCGTGTTAATTTTGGTTAACATTTTCCAACTTAAATTTCTGTTTTCAAATTGCCTAAATAGAAACGTGTTCTAAGGCTCTACCTGATTTTCTGTTTCTAGAAGAGGTGTCAACAAGCGCGGCAAGTGGCAAGATGGCAAGTGGTCACCACCCCACGTGAACACCTGCCACACCAGGGAGCATGCTAGTGCGGTGCCGACCTTGCAGAATCCTACTCACAGCCGTCTTGAAGAGCCCCATGTAACTTAGTGGGAGAACTTCAGTATGCTGTTCGTTCCACAAGTTTCGAGTTCGCGGCATAAAGTTCTTAAAGATAAAGCGATAAGAAATTATTTTTGATTACTAGTCTCAACGTGGTTTAATCCTCGCGTCCCCCCCACAAAGTAGAAACTTCGATAAGGTTCCCCTTTTCTTAGATAATGTCAAATCAATCAGATCAGTTTAAGCTGGTGTTTGTTGAAAATGTCGTCTGTGTAAAGTATTGGCCTACCGAGCGTTTCTATTTGCGTGTGTAAACAAGTTATTACGGTGATCTTAAATTTCACATGCGTTACTGTAACTGAATGAATAAGTTTATTTCACAATGTTATATTTTCCGTTAGCGCTACCTAATCGCTTATTACATTAACTGATAATGAGCTGTAAAGGAGTTTGTATTTGTGCGGAGGCTGCGTCACCCGTTACTGTAATTTTTTGTAGGCTTAATTATTTAATCTTTAATGTAATTTTATGAACATGTTACTAATTTCTTATATGTAAAGGTATTTTTTCTGCGCTGTCATTCTAGCGTTCCATGTTTTATATTTAGATAGAAATATATAAATATATAATGAATTAAATTAAATAATTACTCATTTAGGGATTGTTTTAGATCGAGGCTCTGTCCGCGACCTATAAAGCTGTACGGTGGAGGGCTCATGAAATTGTTGAGCAATTTTTCATTGGATTCGTTTAAAAGAACAGAAAGTGATAACTAGACGCGTATTTCGTCCTAGCCCGGCCAGTCTCCGTCAAGATCCAAAATATTATGAAAAATATGTATTAGATTTAGTACTACAATAAAATTAATTGTACCTCAATTGATCGTAGGATGAAGGGTATTTTTGGTGGCCGGCCTGCACTGAGCACGTTGCAGCCCTGCCACAGAAAATCCTTAAGATCTAGTAGTCCAAAATAATTGACATGTAATCAAAGAAAATGTACCTTAATTGTACTTTATTGTAAATAAAAATTATTTGTAAAAAAAGTATCGAATTATTAGATAAATTAAAAATTATTTCTGACATTAGATTAAGCGCCTACTCCCTGAAAGGTGCAAAGTTTGCGAAAACAAATCGTAAAGTTTGCTCCTTTTCATTGGCGCTTAATCAAAGTTCAGAAATAGATTTTTAATGAATCTAATTATTCGATAAATTTTGCAAAGAATTTGTATGTACAATTAAGGCTCGCGCACATTATAGCCGCGTCGCGTCGTACTGGAAAACTACGACAACGCACATTACAGACGCGGTGGGTCCCCGCGCGTCGCTTAACGCAATAATTTAAGTCAGTTGGTTATTCACAATTAATTCTTAACGTCATCGCACAGCGAATAACTCCAATTACGTCCGGTAATTACGCCCGTTTAACGCAATTTAGGCATACCGCGTCGCAGCGCATAAATATGGCTACGAGCGATCCTCCAGTGCGCTGCGCTGCGACCCGCCCCTAAACTGTGCGATGGTTTAAACAAAATGTATGACAATAATTCTGGACGATGCTACGATGCCGTAATATGCGCGAGCCTTTAAAGTACATTTTCTTTGATTACATTTCGACTTCAGGATTTTTTATGGAGGGGTGGGGGGGGGGGGGTGCAACGTGCATTCCTGCCTCCAAAAAAAACCCTTTATCTCACGATCAATTGAGGTACAATTAATTTTATTTTAATGGTACATCTATTAAGAGTATATCTATTAAGAGTACATCTTCATAACAATTTCGATCTTGACGGAGACTACGGCCCGGTTAGGACGAAACACGCGAACTACACGACATTCCAAATATAAATTGACAAATTACACTTGTAAAGCGAATATCGCCCTTATGTTTTAGAAAAATCAAATTGAAAAACAATTTCGAAGTGCTCAACATTATCATTGGCCCACTGTACATGTTAAAATGTTCTTATAAAAGATAATTAGGTTTATCCGAACGAAGTTATTGTTCACAACTGTTTATCCTTTATTAGGGTATTTTACTCGTGTAAGTATTACCTTGAAACATTGTGGTTTCAGAGAAAAAAAATACGCAATTATAGTCCGTATTTGAGTCTTTGCAAATCAAATCGTACTTATTGCTGTCGTGCTTTATATGTATGTTCTTATGCATTTGAATTGATTATGTATGCAACAAAGATTTTTTTATAAAACAATAAATTATCCAATTTTTTACCTCGTTAAATCTTAAATAAATTTTATCATGTTATAGTTACCGTCAAATGGGGTGACATTGATCTTAAGTTTCGAGAAAAAGACTATTAAAAAACTGTAACGGTTAACTGAAAAAATCTGAAAAAAATACATATTGATGGGAAGATACTGCAGAGTAGGTATTAACAATATAAAACATATGCACTTTATAGATTCTGAGATAAAAAATGAAAACTCCGCTATCAACTTTGTACGTGATGACTTTGATACATCTAGTTTTTAATTCGAAACTAGAAAGTGACCCTTATAAAGATCACAAATATGAAATAAAAAAAATACTCCGCCTCATAACTATTAAGTTACGGGAAAATTAGATTGCGGGGCGAATTTGATTAAAGGGGTTTAGTTGATTTTGCATCTGGTATGTCTTTTATGATATTATTATGGTAAAAACAATCAAAAAAAGAAAAAAAATACGTGAAAATTGTCAAAAATCTTTATTTATGTACCCTTAATAATAATAAAAAATCCTAAACTAATCTCAAAATCAACAACAACTACTTAACTTTATAAGTTACATGAAACTGCAAAAAAATAACTTCACAATAATTAAGGCTAATCAGACTATCATTGAGATTAATAAAATATTAAAAATGGAATCAACAGTCTCATAGACATTACGTTGTTACTCTTACTGGCTACCTAAAGTTTTAGGACATTAACATTGATGGGGAAAATGTATAAAGGAAAAAGTTGTCTCCTATAATAACCTTCGGCTATCCTAATCCTATAAGTCGGCCATCAAGCTTATTTGCATGTGGCAAATATGCAGTTGTAAACCAATCTCTGAAAGTTGGGCCATCAATCCAGCCACTTTGAGTTCGATTGTATCGTGAACCTCTGCTGCAACAAGACTCAGCAGAGCAAGGTTCTCCTACAATACCTCGTTCCTTCCAGGTATCATAAAGGTGGGTACTTTTATAAATCACATATGGAGACAAGAGTGTCCGATCAGCATTTCCACATACCATGACAGTTGTGCAGCTTTTTGAATGATTCAGAGCACGCTCGGGATATTTTACTCCCCTCCTATAGATACATCGCTTCTTACCAGGGTCGTCCGAGAGGTTTGACTCGTCGTAATTGAAAATATTACTCGGTGGCACATTTTCGACTTCTTTCTCCAAATGATCAAAGTAATTATTAAGAATGTCGCGATCTACTTTGAGCTCTTGCCATTTTAATGTTGCTTGCAACCTTCTGTCCGAATTCATCTTGGTGTCGCTTTAATACGCTCATGGCCCAATCCACACCTGGCAAGTTATTTGCAAACTTTTTGACAGTTTTACCCTGTCTATCTAAAAACGCCTTGGCAGTCATGCGTAAATCAAATGTCGCTAAGGGAAAACCCCAGTCCGAGCATGTAGCGGCTGCTTTTAACATTGATTTTTCTTCAAATGTGAAAAATGTTTGACCACCAGCAGGCCTCCCATGCAACCCATTGTAGCGATTATAAAGCGTTCCAAATGGAATATTATACGCATTAGAAGCTGCGCTGATGGCCATTTCGCCATCGGTAATTTTCTGGAGAGCTTCTTCCACGGTCTCCTCTGTATATTTTTTATAATTCCGGGACCCCGATGTTTTCTTATACTTTCGCACCATCCTCCATTAGATTCTAAAAAGAAAAGTTGGGGTGAAATTGATAATCAATACAAAACTCTAGACAATTAATTACATTCCCAGAAGGGTTTACTTTGATAGCTATCAATGTAGCCCCGTACCTCCCATCAAAGTCACCCCACATAGGGGAGAGTTGGATAATACCGAGCCCCTAAGGACTTGGACCTATAATTAGGAAACTGTTTGATATTAAAAGAAACAAAATTGAGTAATTAGTAGGACATTTATTCAGGTACGCATACCGTATAACAAAAACTTCAAAAATTTAAACAAAAAGTAATTATTGTCAATTTACAAAAAACAATAAAGACGCGGTATTGTCAAACTGGTCTGATAATATCGTGCCCAGGGTTGACAAAATCGTGCCTACATTAATTGCACACAAATGGATAAGTAATAAAAGTAAAAATAAAAAAAATGAATACCATTCTAAGTAATTTTCTTGCGTGAAGATATGGAGACCCAAATCTTTTTCTAGAAATTATATCAGTATATTAAGTATCACGCAATAAGTATTAACAAAAACTTAAATTCTTTATGACAACTAAACGTAAATATTTTTTTATAACTAGAAGTCTTAGTATATCTTTGAATTATATATGGACTAGTCAGTCTCAAAAATACCTAATATCAATTAAATATCAGACAGCAAGTTATATTAATCATAGCAAAAATCACATAAAAAATTTTTGGCAGAATCTTTTCCGCTACATTCCTTATGTATCCAATTCGAGCATCTACAACAATGGAACCACATTTCTCCATTACGACCAAACTCTTGACATACGGCGCAAATATCACGATTCTCTATGTCGTCATCTTCATCATCATCGCACAGTTGAGTTAGGGGCACATCATCCATACTATCTTCACTGCTGCTGTCGATACATTTCTTCGACTTCCCTTTGCCTTTCTTTTTTCCTTGCCTGACCTTTTTCTTCTTGCTTTTCATATTATTATCTTCATCCTCACTACTTTCGCTACTGTTCAAAACTTTCCTCTTGACAGACATTCCTTTAATTTGTTTCTTTTCTTTAATTTTCTTCTCTGCAGCGTTCTTTTCTTTTGCTATCTTCATTTGTCGTTTTCGTTCTTTTTCCTCTAACTGCTCCTTTAATGGTGTTGATGTGAGAACAATAGAGTGCAGTTTTTTAACACGTCTCTGTATTTTTATTTTCTTTTGTGGTATAGGGCTCAAATTTTCTAAAATACGTCGTGAAGTGCTCGGCTCAGCGATATCTTTTCTAATATCTTTACTTAAAGTAGCGGAAGGCATGTTTTCATTTCTATTGCTGTTAAATGGTAAGCCTAATGCTGTTTCTTCAGCAAACATGTCAACAGGATTCTGGTCGGTTTGTCTCTGGGGAGTATGAGATCTAATTTCGTTGGACCGGTCTAAAATTGATGGTGACGATGGTAGACTATGAGTGGATTTGTGATGGCCAATTGCTAGTTCTATAAACTCATTTTCGACACCTGATTGACTAACTTGCCTGGATGCTTCTTCAATGATAGGATCAGCAGTTAAAATATCGTCGTCGTCGAAAATATGGGGATTTAACGGATATATCCCCGTCACTTCAAATCCCTTGACGGCCTTCTCCATCGTAGCCACTCGAGTATAAGCTTTCTTAAAAATTGAAGCTAAATTGGTCATGTGTAATTTTTTCAAATGAGTGCATTTTCATAAATAAATCACACTCGCGAGAATACGCGGATTTTAATGGGCCATAAAATGTTACATCGAGTGGTTGCATCTTATGTGATGTATGAGGAGGCAGAGACAGGAGATGGATTCCATTTTCGCGACAAAATTCATATGCGTCGAGCGATTGATGACTGCAATGATTGTCTAGGATAAGGAGCGCTGGATTTTGCTTATGAGCCCCAATATTTTTAGCAAAATGATGCAACCATTTCGTGAAAAGCTCTTCATTTATCCACCCAGATTTAGAGCATTCATAGAGTGCTCCCGGTAGGCCACCAATTTTCAGGGAAGATTTAATTCTCTGTCGTGGATAAATAAACATCGGAGGAACATATATTCCTGTTGCGCTAAGTGCACATACAACTGTGACGTTCTGGCCACGTTCTGCACTTGTAGCCTTTCCGACTTGCTTAAGTCCTGTTGGAGCATAAATTTTACCTGGTTTTTGTACGTTGCTGATGCCAGTCTCATCAACATTAAAGATTCGGTTGGCTGGAAAATTATGCTTTGTCATGAGTGTCTCCAGGTTAGTGAAAAAAATGGCTATTTCGGATTTATTAAATCCCAAAACCCTGTTTAGGCTTGTTGGCTCGGGAAGCCTTAAAGAAATTCCGGGATTTCTTTTCAAAAAGGAATACACCCAACATTTTCCAGCCATCCTTTTCTCTGACGAAAAAATAATTTTCATATTTTTTGCAACGGCAAAGTCATATGCCAATTTACGCAACTGTTGCTGAGTTATCCCATAAAACTTCTTTGCCATTACAGTAATAAATGAGACCATTTCTTTCTCTTCTTCTTTTGTAAATGTGGCCTTTCTCCCCATAGGGGGGGTCATAATTTTCTCCCAACTTAAGTCGATCCCTAATTGTTGATTCAGGGATACTGAAGTTTATAGCAGCTGTCTTTATTTTACTTCCGCTTCGTATAGCCTCAAGTGCAGCCTTCAAATTTTCGGGATTCCATAACTTCTTTTAATTTGTATGAAGGTATTATATTTACGTATTATATTATATGTATTTTCATCAAAAAAGTCATATTAATCACAACAATCGATATCACACACACAATTGTTTATCTTAAACTCAATAAATTACTCAAATTCAATCAAAATCGGTTTTTTCACTTAGGATATAAAATGCCACAAACAGACGCACATACCGACACATCATACATAACTCTTTTGTCGAGGTAAAAACAAGTTAATGTAAATAAAACATACTTTTCATAGTTTACAATTTCGCGCCCTCGACTGATAATATCGCGCCCCCGGCGCGGAATTATCAAACTTGATCATTTTATTTTTTAACCTCAAAATTATATGGAAAATATTATAGTACGTAAAAACGTATTCTGACATTAATTCTACAGTATACAAGCATTAAAAATGTATAGTATCAAAGTATTACAATATAAATACAGTATTACTTACCTCTTTCCGAAAGTACACGAAAAATTATAAGGAGTGATGAAAAAAACATCTACAGCACGTGCTATCTCCGTCGTCGCGCGGACCGTAATGGCGGTGCGCGGGGAAGGGTGTAGGCATGTCCTTATTCGATGTATTACGATGTATACGCACTGCATCGCAGAACTAGTGGATAGTTTTTGAATTATGCTGACGCACGGAATTATCAACCGCGCGGTATTATCCAACTCTCCCCTACTAAACACCTCAATGTAGTCAAACATGGCAGGCAAATACAGAAAACAAAAACGGCTTTAGATTAACAATAAAACAAATGATAAGTCAAGTTAGTATCATGTGTCTAGGTTCAACAGATTACGCTGCACATTTAGAGTTATTCAGAAATGTATTTCTTACCTTATTTCCCACTGAACTTTAATTATTTTTTCTAATCTAATGGAATGTTCAAGCGCACAAAACATTAACTGACAAGATGGCCGAAATGTCAAAGTTGCCAGAATTAAAAATATATTTAGGCTGCTTTCCGTTTTAAACAAGATATGGAGCAAATTGCAAAAAAATATATTTATCATCAAATTCGCCCCTTCATTTGAAAGTCACCCCAGTTGACGGTACGCTCGTTGCATTTAGAAATACAATATTTTTACCATAAATAAGTTTTTTCATGCAGCAACCTCTCCACCTAAGCTGTACATTTATTTTGTTTTAGTTTTACACTCTCAAGAGGTGAATTGTGACATGAGATAAATGAAATTGCTGAAAAGTACAAATAGACATTTAGTACGAAGATTAAAAGTACTTACCTATAGTGTACGGGGTAGAGGGTGCATGTTAGAATCCTACAGCTGACGGGGCGCTTTACTGGTAGAATTACCTCCTCACAGATTACTGCGAAATATAGGTATGGGTAGGGCAGTCGCCCCGTAGGTACCACTAGTGATATTAATTGAATCTTCCGGGCTACTTGGCCGAGGTCTTCTGGTATCTCTTCTCTTTCTTCCAAACGTCAACGCAGTGAACGCAGCTGCCACTGAAGATGTCAACCTGAGTTGTTGACGAAACGTTTGGAAGAAAGAGAAGAGACACCAGAAGACATCGGCCAAGTAATCCGGAAGATTTAATTAATATTAATATTATTAATATTAATTAATTCAATTAATTAAGTTGGTGGATGTGCAGTTGAGGAGAACTACATACGCATAGGTTTGTGTTGGTAAATCTGTACCTAGTAGGTACACGATCACATCGGCAACGTCATTGATAATCGTATATTGAAACATTTTTTTTAAAATGGTCTGTTTTTGAAATATTCAATAAGTAAGGATGATATTGTGCTCTCATCAACTCTCGCCGCACTACCTATAGGTACTTGTTTCAGGAGATATGCGAGAGCGTTTACTTCTACATGTAGTCCCATTAGTAAAGTATAATAGGGATTACAATTATGAATTACAAGTTCTCTACTTACCTATTGAATCTCAGGCATTTGACTTCATCGTTTTGTCGCTGTAAAAGCGCGAGGACATATCATACATACAGTTTATTAATTTTTCTACGTCCATGGCCTCTTGTTTAAACGCGTCCAATTCGATAAAACACTGCCCGCGAAATGCGCGTCGCCGACGACGACGTTAGAACTAGGGATGTTACGAATGTCATATTTTGACATTCACGAATGCTAAAATGCGAATGTTCAGGAAAGGCATTAGAAGTAATTAGTTTAGTTTTAATAAACTTTATTTAGTCATCTTTTTTATTACTTAAAATAGGAAAAGCTACGACAAATTATAGTAGATATAATTATATACTATATCCTAACATTATATATACATATAGACAGCTCTTCTAGTAATCAAATTTCAAAAGGGGCAAATTATATTTAAGAAATAGCTTTTAGTCGCCCTTTCGCCCATGAGGCGATTTCTGAGGGGCTCATATATAAGGCCGGTTGCATTAAACAATTGCTCACTCGGAACGTTGGCCGGTGGAGCGCCGAGATCTGACAATTTATCGTATTTTAATTTAGTTTTCCACCAGTCCAGAGGGTTTTCATCGAGGGCGGCTCGTTTTTCTTTAAGATGGGCCTTCAATTGAACTTTACAAAGTTAAATGGCAAGTCTTGTGATGCGTATCATTTCGCTTATTCGGCAGTCAATTTTTTGCGATAATGGATGTTTGATGTCCCATTATTTCTTTTTCATGAGATCTTCAATAGATAATTGTTTTGTTACCTCTTTTAGTGGAGTTTCTTATGGATTATCCAGTTTTGAAGCCTGGGACTCAACTTTAGCATGAATCAGCAATTCGTAGGTACTCTTTGTAATGAACGACTTTCAAATGTGTTCTCAACCCCAAGGTAGTGCGCCCAATCCGGGAATAACTTTTCTCGCAAACATTGCATTTCGCGTGGTCTTGATCTATAGGTGTAAAAAATTGCCATATCCCACTTTTCTTTCCCCGCGTCATATGAAAAACCGTTGGAATGACTTAAAAACAATTTAAAAGTTGTCGACTATTGGTTTACTAACGTAATAATTACGGCCGTTTATTCGTGGTCCCATGATTTTGTCCCGTTAATGGGACCACGAAGGAGACCTATTTCTCGTAGTCCCATTGTTTTATACGGTTATGAAATCTTCCGTCCTGTATATACTTACATGTAAAAAACAATGTGAGCTAATCCAATCAAGCAATCACAATAAGCGAGTGGGAAACGCTTCCTATTGGTCGAATGAAACACGCGATGCCTGCGTGCGCCGTCGTGCGACGCGAATGTTTAAAATGATATGAATCCAATCGCATGTGCGGATGCGAACATTCGTAATATCTCTAGTTTGAAAATGAACGCGGTGTCGCACAGGCGCGCGGCGACGCAAGTAGGCTCGCACCGCCTCTACTCTTTTGGACGCTCGACCGCGCTTCGCGGCGCTTTGAGCATCCCAAAGTGATTTTATTTCGCTATACCAATTTCAGTCGATGTACAAATAACTAAATTTGAATTTCAAATTGTTACTAAATTAGTCGCTTCGCCGCCACTCCATCCGTCTGCCTTGACCCTAACAGAAACTCCTTATTTCATTATACTCTTGACTCCCCCATCTCATTCACCCTCCCCACAAGAAGTATTATGATGTGAAATGGGATCCCTTCATAATGGCGTTATAGTCACATTTTATACTCCTATTCTCCATTTTCCTAACTTATTCTCCAAATCCATTCCTAAATATTTAAAGGTAGGTGGCGCTGCGCATCCGGGGATGTGCCATTGTCATTTTCGACTGATGTTGGCTGTATTATGGATTTCCATGGATTGTATTCAACATTCTAACGAATCTGGCCTACTCCGCCTAAATGGTGTATTCGTATGCTGCCTTCCTTCTATGTAACAAAAGATGGGAGGGACTCTACTTATCTGCCACCTTCTTGCCATACCAGACTACTCATTGACATAAGAAAAGACATATGTTAACGAAAGCATAAATAACATTGTTCGGAATTTAAAAATTAACAAAACACAACGAACAATATTTTTGTTTTATCCAAAACTCCAAGTTTCTACCTTGATTTTAAATTAATGAAAGTTCTACCAAATTGTTATTGTCATCAAAAAGCACTTCTGAGACTTTTTCTAAGGAGGGTAGTACTGATACGAGGGGTGAAAAAGGAAGGGGATTATGGTGTAACTTTAGGAGGCGACATGTTGAATACACGGGATGTTATTAGTTGTCAACAAAAGAAGTTTAATAAATAGAGTACATTCTATTCAAAATGTAAATGTACAACCACATCGATATTTTATTGGTTAGGTTATAAAAATTGGACCATCCGTGAAGAAGTCCTGCAGCGGTTTAACAATATTACAAACAAAAATCTCTACATAACAGAACTTATAGCTTACAGGTAAACAATATTAGTCAACTTTATTTATACATACTATAGTACACGTTCATTTAACATTAATTAAATTTACTTAATATAATTTTATACATTCTATGTATAGTATGTAATATTCTTTATTTTGTAATAAGTTAATAAAACTATTTATAAAATATCCTTTTCAGTTTAAACATTAGGCAATTTATAAGGCTAATGTAGGTCTTGGAAACAATATTTGGTGGATTTCACGGATCTCTATAAATACAACATGAAGTGTGTAATATGATTTATACAAAGCACTTTGTACTTGGCTTTTTACAATTTTTTTAATAAAACACGTCCACACTCGGAGTATAATTACATATACTTAGGACTTAGAACACTAAATCATTATAAAACAATTTAGAATTATTGGCGATCATTTGGTTGATAAATAAATATAAAAATACAAAATCAAGGTAGCTATGTAACGTTCACACACACAAATTGGGTTCAAATGACACAAATACAATAGTTTATTTCATCATTTGCTATTTAAAAATGCAACAAAAGCACAGAAAAAAACAGTCATAAAAACATCGCACAGAATGTAAATAATTATGAATTTTTATCACATCAGATTCTTGTATTTCATTACTTATGTAAACAAATAAGTAGTATTCGCTCGCAAGCTCCGTACCATCGGGGCGTGAAGGGCGGGGGGGGGGGGTGTAGGCACATGCCCCCCCCCCCACCCTAATGTTACATCACTCGTCGCTCGCATATGTCGAAGTGATTACTTTTTACATTAGTTCGGTTGTATTCGCATTGTTGGGGTAGTTTTATATTTAAACGGTTAACAGTAATAATCCCCGCACTTGGGGTCATCCATAAATTACGTCACACGAATTTCATGATTTTTGGAGTCCCCCCGTCCTTGTCACAGGTGGTCACATTTGTGTGACCCCCTCTCCCCTGGTGTGACGTCACCGACCCCATCCGACAAGGCATGTTTTGCTACTACATGTTTACGGATGGGGACCACGAAATCTGCTTCAGGGACACAAAGATCTTGTCAACCGGGAATCATTATTATTCCCGTCTCAATAGGGAAGTTATTGAAATCTACAAGCATCCGAACAATTTTAACAAAAAAGAAGAGAATCTAAGACCGTAATATCTGGTATCCAGCACTCCGAAGACATCAATCTCACGGGGAAGAGAGACGAGAGGGGGGGACAAAAACAGACTCGGTACACACACAATCACAACTACCCTCGCCCACTATAAATACCGGTGCGCCACAATCGTCGAGTCAGTTGCGCTCGAGAAGCCGAAGAGATAACATCTCTCCGAAAGTGAACGCAGTCGCCACTGAAGATGTCAACCGCAGTTGTTAACGAAACGTTTGGAAGAAAGAGAAGAGATTCCAAAAGACCTCGGCCAAGTAGTCCGGAAGATTCAATTAATATGGACACCGGCCGAGAAAGCCTACACTTCAGTTTTAATACTTTAGATTTATACATGTGACGTGTACTTATGACTCCCCCCCCCCCCCCCCGTTACACTTTGTTGACCCCTCCCTCAGCCTTAACGTGTGACGTAATTTATGGATGACCCCTTAGTTTAGTGACCGCTTTACTAGCCCACAAACATTGACGCGGACACTGTCCTTTTGATTCTATTTTAATTTACTTGTAAAATTTGAGAAGTAAATTGAAGTAATTGTAAAATTGTAAATTTGTAAACTACTTTGAGAAGCTTGTAAAATTTGTAAAACTATAATAGTCTAAAAAGACAATAAACAGTCTGAAATCAACAAAATCCAAAAACCAAAACAAAGTCAAGTGTCTGCGACATGTTTATCCGTTAATGGGAAGCACACGGTAAAAGGTTTTATACACCAACAAATGCAAGAAACGACCAGAGCGTTCTAGAAGTGTGTTGAAGATAAAATGGATAACTGGATGTAAAGCTGATAGTGATCATTATTACATTGATATTCATTTAATATTCAATTGTTAAAAAATCCTACTAATAAATAATGGTATCGACATCACTTATATACTACAATCTAACGGCACCCCAGATGGTACAATGTTTACACGCGAATAAATAACATTTTATGCTATTTTATTGTGTATAAATTTCATGTACAGTGATCAATGCAAATTTACTATCAAAAAATGTGACACTTTATGCACAAAATATTATACTTATATAAATTATGTGTACTTCACGCACGGTTTCAAGCTAAGCGAAGACAGGTGGCATTGTTAAAATTTACAGGTTTTTCATTTGCCCGCAACTAAATGTATTTTTTTTTGTATGGGAAGATTTATTCGTGTGAACGGAAGCCTACATGAACGCTGGTTAAAACCTCGGATTTAGACATTTTTCTAATAGAAGTAACAGTCCAAGCGGTGACCATAAAGTTTTACGTCATAAAACACAAGAAAATATTCGTGCAATAAGAATTTAAATAGATATTTACATTATGAAATACAGGTATGCACTTACAGAAACATCAGCATTTATAAAATAGTAATATCCTCAAAATACCTTCGGAAACAGGGGGAGGGGGGGGGGGGGGGGGGTTTTCTCTATAAAAAAAATTACCTTTTTTACAAATTTCTGTGTTTATGACCCTCTAAAGATATTTTGATCGACTCTTGATGGAAAATATTCAAAAGTTGCGAGACAGCTTGGAGTGAATTAATTTCAAAATAGACAGAGGGCTCATTTTAAATCTGGGGCAAATGTTCCATCTAGCCTAAATATTAATTTCTATAAGTTTTCTTTAGACGGTTATATTATATTTCAATGTGCAAGTAAATCTCACTATTGATAGCATCTGCATATCATTACCACATAATAAAATTATCGTGTGAAATACATACACTTTCAAAGTTGACTTCATTTCACAACTGAACATATAAAACTGGAAGTCTGGATATTGTGACGGTGAGGTAAAGTACAATAGCTGCTGCTCAATAGATGCCCGAATTAATCTAATAATAATTATGTGCTATACTAAAGTTTTGTCAACAATATAAATTTTCACTGTTAACAATATCTAAAGCATCTAACAATGTAAACATATATTTGCATGATATTACGAAATGTGGAAACAACAATCGATGATATACTAGTCTGTCAATGTGAAAATGTAAAAGAGGAATGTTTCTTTTCTTTATAAACTTATAAATAAAACACATAGTTTTATTTATATCCAATGTTTATAACTATTCTAACTCTGTTTTTACTGTAGAAAAACTATTTTTTAATTCCAAATAATGTAATGTTACTATGTAAAAACGTAAATTTATTGTGCGTTCGCGTTTGATATTTCTTTACCTATGTTGGAATTAAACCATGTTTAAATATAATTTATGATGATAGCCTAGATGCCTATTTTCCTCAATATTTAGTCGGGGCTTGTGCGCAGCATTTATATAAAAGATATATTCTCATATGTTAATCTCTGGTTTTAGAAAAAAAACAGATGATTCTTAGCAATAGGTAGTTGAACTCGGAAGGTTATGGCAGCAAGATGCATTGTCATTATGGGTGTAAGGCTTAAAACAAGAGGGTTGATACTTTCTTAAAGCTGTGTTCCAAAACATATGAAGGTTGCTATTAATTGACAATCTCATATCTTCATAATATAAAAAGAAATAATATGATATGATTTGTTGGTAACCCGGTTGTACATAAGAAACATCCTAAAGATCTCCCTTAAAATGTTATCTTCATTATGTTTCCTTGACCTAAGCGTCTCATACGATCGATTCGATGCATCATTTTTTTTGCACCATCATCATCATGCATTAGTGGTTATTTTGCTTACATAACTGTAATTTTTGTCTCCACAAGGACTTGGAACTTTCCTCCATCGTCAAATACGTGAAAGACTCCGCCCGACGCTACAGAGTCCCTCACAATCCCAACCTAATAGTTGCCAGCCTATGTTCCCGATAGGAATGCCCCTCCCCGTTACCATCGTCGTCCTTGGCACGTCTTAGGCAACTCCGACGACCCAATTGCTGCTGCCAATGCGGTTCTTACTCACAGACTACCAAGTATACACGGTCCCCGTCGACGGAGACGAGGACGCCACCCTAGCTACACTGTGAACACACACCGGCCTTCAGCTAACACTTTTTCCAGGTATCAGCACGTGCCTGGGCATTTCTCATCGACTCGTGATCCCTCGTGGATCTGGTGGGGGGGGGGGGGGGGGGGGGGTCCTTAGGCTCTTTGCTGCACACAATTTTTGTTCCTGGCTGAGAGCTGAGCTTGTTCTGGTGACTCTTGAAAGGCCATTAGTACCACAAGAATTTAGCCATTCCGAAAAAAAACTAACTTTGTATATATGCTTGGATCGATTATTTGAGAAAAGGTAATGTTCGTTGTTTGGCAGACTGTTGATATGATTATATAACCAGTGTGTTAAAAGTAAAAGGATCGTATAAAGGACATGTGTAAACATAATGCAGAACCAAAGAGAAATGTTCAATTAAAAGAGGATGTGAAATCCTCTAGTGGGTAACATAACGCTGCCATGACAAGTTGTTGTGAATTAATACTCACATTGTAGATGTTGTATAAAATTACAACAAGTAGATTGTTGTAATTTTGTGATCATACTACATTGGAACTTATTCTTTTATACATATGCACGCCGCACTCGTCCCAGGGACTAAAAAATAAATAAGAAATTCTGGCAAAAGCTTTACCTTTACTTCCCTCTTAATTAATTAGAATTTTCAACTATTGACAATGTGTAAATCAAAATAAAATTTAGTTTGGGCTCAGTATGTTATCAGATTTTGGCATTCCAATAAAGAGCCTCGATGCAACTTGTGTTTATTTAATCCATCGTCCATTTAACTAACCTGATGACTACTAATTCTTATAATATAATCGTCTCTCATAAAACTATAGGCTGCAAAATAACCGAACGCATCGCTAGCTTCATTACTCTTAAAACTATTTAGATAATTTTATTTACAATCTCTACCACGTAATTGTTCGTGTCGTATTAATTACAAGGTCACCCGGCGTGCCTGCGGGCAGGGAGCGGGGGCGTGGGGCGCGCGGGCCGTCAGTCTGCGCGCGACGACTCCGGGAACGCGTCTTCGAGGTAAGACGCGTGCGGTGCGCCGCGGCCGCTAAGCGACTCGAAGCTCACGCTCTGCTCCACGAACGTGTTGTGCATCTGGTGCGGCGGCTCCACGCGGAACTGGCCCAGCGTCCACGGGTCGCTTACCTCCTCGCTAGCCTTACGCACACTGCTGTCGAACGGAGGCAGCGTGCCCCACGACTTCGGTTGCGGCGTGTTCAGCATGCCGGGAATGTTATCTAGGCGCGACAACACCTGCTCCGCTGCGAACGGCGACGCACCCCACGATAACGAGTCCAACCCGGTGTTGCTCATTTGATTGAACCTGTCCATGCCCCACGCGCCGGACACGTCGGCCGGTGTGGGCGGCGCGCCCGGGATCATCTCCGGCAACTTGCCCGTCGGTCGTCCATATATGTCCTGTGCCCTGCCGACGGACCGTGGCTGCCCGCCGTCCGGGCTGGGCAGGTGGCAGTCCGGCCGCATCAGCGGGCTGTAGCTGCCAACGCCGGGACTCCTCTTGTTGGAATACGCGACGGAGTCTACGCTGGGCCGCGGCGAGTAGGGGCTGTGGTGTAGACGGTCCTGTCGCGACATGGGGCTATACTGGCCGGGTGTTCGGTTAGGAGTGTTGCGCAGTGTATCGCCCTTGGCGGCCAAGCCCGGGTCGGGACTCGGGTGAGTCGATGGGTGGGGGGAGAAGGGCGCATGATGCTTGGGCATCGGACTGTAATTACCAGTATTCCATGTGCTGGACTTCTGAAGATCCTGCTTTACCATTTGACTCGTGTCGGGGCTCGGTTGGGCGGAATACGGACTGGGCTGGGAGGAGTATGGGCTGGGCTGCGTGGAGTAGGGACTAGGCTGGGCGGAGTAGGGGCTCGGTTGCGGTTGAGCTGGACTCGGTTGGGTGGAGTAAGGGCTTCTCTGAGAGGAGAATTGAGTGTCCTGTCGCGTCAAGGGGCTGAAATTTCCGTAGTTCCAGCTGCCTGGATTTTTTACATCCTGCTTAGAGCCAAGTGTTTCTGGACTAGGTTTATTATCCACTGATGTGGTCGGACTACACTGCTCTGTAACTTTTCCATGTTTAATTTTATTGTGACCTTCTATTCTGTTTAGAGGGCTCGCCTCCGATTTATGTGTTGGTGTGGTTTTGAACTGGCCCAAATTCCATGAGCTACTGCTCCTTAAAGATTCCGTGAGAACTTCAGGACTATTTTGCACTTGGCTGTCAGGTTTCGCAACAGGGCTGAAGTGTGGGCTTAGGTCTGCTTTGGTGGACTCTGACCGAGGAGTGGAGGAGGAGTCGGGCCTGGACACATTGGGACTTACAAGTTTTGGGGTTGGGTTTCTTGTGGGACAACTACCCTCTACAACTACTAGCGAGGACCCCGCTTCCATTGGTTCTTTACCCACAGAAGATTCCGGTGTTTTACAGTCAGGTGAAGACTTTGTTAGACATTCTACGGACTTTTGCTTGTCTTGTACAACCACTGATATTTCGGAAACACTTTTCGGTTCTTGGAATGAACTTGAGGTGTCATCTTGAAACTTCGGCTTATTGTCCTCAGAAGGGCCACATTTCGGCGACTGCGACACATCTGATTTTGACGCGTCCGCTTTTTTTATGCCCTTCTTTTTGTTTTCAGTTTCGGATTCAGAATCATCTTTGGTTTTTGCCTTCTGTGGATCCAAGCTATCCTTGAGATATTGCAGTTCTTTGCCCGTATACAGACGTTTCATTCCCCGGGGTAATGCACGGCATGAGCTAAGATTTATCGACTCTATGTGCGGACATTTGAGAAGAACTTTCTTTACAGGTTCTAAAGACACTGACGACCCACACAAATTGAGTATTCTGAAAGAGAAGAACAAATTTGTGTTTGATTTATAACTTAAAAACAGGTTAAACCAGACTAGCCCAATAAATTTAATGGAAGCATGTCATGTATTAGCAGCTGATATTAGTTCAGCTGTTTTTTGGTTTTTAATGATGGTTTTCTGGGGGGGGGGGGGGGGGGTGCACACTGCATTCCCACAGCCGCTGGGCGCATTCGACTGGTCACGTTACCCCTCTCTGGCAGAAGACTACCTTGAAATGTACTGCATTTTCTACTTTATCGTATTTCCCCAATATACATACGAGTTTCGGTAGTGAGTGAGATATTCCAGATCCCATTCCCATCCCACCCTATCCTAACGCTCGCCATTTTCCCAACAACCCTTTCTCCCAAATCATTCCTTAATCTGTAAAGGTAGGCAGCGCATCGGGGGGCGTGCAAACGTTTGTCATTCTGGACTGATGTTGGCATGTATCGCGGATGTGTGTATGGACAGCAGTATCCACTTATCATCAGGTGGACTGTATATGCTCGTCTGTCGCCTTTTCTATAAAAAAAAAGTTAATAATGGACTTTTATGGATGTGGATCCATTGCAAATTGTGTCTAATATCTGACCAGTCAGTCCAACTAAAGTATTATTAAAAAGAAAAATGTGGACCGGCGTAATATTGTAGAAAGGTTCGAATTTCTTGAAATATAAATTGATAACGATGTTTAGCAACCAAATTAACCGTCCAACTTATTAGATTCTATATAAAAAGACAAGTTTATAGTTTTTTATAAAAAAGTTACTTATTTTTAGTGTTTAGTAATGAATTTATAAACGTAAATGGAATTATGTGACCGATGCAAAGTTATATCGTCACAAAGTCGAAAGTGGCCTATTACAGTGACTGTACTTTAATCATAATATGTTCCGCAAAGGTATTAATTTCCTTCATGGCTAATTCTTTCCACATTTTTTAAAATATACAGGGTGTCCCGGAAAGAATGGATAAGCCTGAAACACCTTATAGTAGAGCTATTGGGCGCTCAAAATAAAATACAAAAAAAATCTATCCCAAGTAGTATCTAAGATATGTCATTTAGAAAAAAAAATCATATTTTTTTCACATTATTTTCCGTATCTCTGCACCACGGCTACAATTAAATGAAATCCGTCGCTTTTTTGGTGTTATAATATTCTTCATGGAATATACCAATAGATATGCAGTAAATAGTATGAATAGCTATTACACTTTTTAAAAAAAAAAACTGAACCAATTTTCAGCATGAAATGCGGTAAATATTTTTTTTGTAAAAGTTCAAGCATCTTGGGTGTAAAAAAAATGTATGAGGACCTAAGCAGCCAACTATTTTAAAAAAATGCGTGTTTAATACAGATTTCAAAATGGTATCATACATCCTTTTACCTAATGTAAATACGAGGTTATTGCTATTAATGTGCAGAAGGAGTAAATTCGACTAAATTATCGAGACGAGAAACAAAAGATAATATTGGACAGCTTTACTGAAGGTCTTGTAAGAAGAAAGGTTACAGAGTTCTACACAGTAAGAAAGGAGTTTCCAACAATCCATTAATTGAGAAAAGTTTTGAAGGAAGATGGGGTTCTGGACTGTGGATTTTTTTTTTATAGATTAGTGGGCGGACGAGCAAGCGGTCCCACGTGATGGTAAGTGTTACCGCCGCCCATGGGCACCTGCAACACCAGGGGGTATGCGGGTGCGTCGCCGACCTTGCAAAATCCTATTCACAGCTCTCTTGAAGAACCCCATATCGTAGCTCAATGGAAAGACCTCTTGAGGCAGTTCGTTCCACAGCCTACGGGTTCGCGGTATAAAATAATTTTCGGACCGAACAGTGCGCGACACCTCCGTATCGAGGAAATGCGGATGGACCGCACTTCTGTGACGGGAGGTGCGGTTGTAGAAACCCGAGGTGGGAATTATATTAAACAATTCTTCAGAGCATTCCCCATTGTACAGGCGGTAGAACACACAGAGAGACGCAACGTCTCTCCGAATGCTGAGGGATTCTAAACCGCCCGTGAGAGTGGGATCGTCGACAATACGAACAGCACGTCGTTGGATGGAGTCAAATGGGTCCAATTGGTATTTCGGTGCGCCGGCCCAGAGATGAGAGCAGTACTCCATATGGGGCCTCACCTGAGCTTTGTAAAGCATAAGGAGTTGCCCAGGTTTGAAGTACCGCTTCGCTCTGTTCAGCACACCGAGCTGAATACATGCGGCAATTATTGCATAGATTAGGTTTCCGTTTCAGAAAATGTCAATCAAAGAGAAAAAAAATAGTAGGACGACCCAATATTGTCCAGTGGAGATGTTCATATCCCCAAACTATAACAAAATGCAGATGGGAAAACAAAACAATATTTTATCTAGAATTATTATGGATTATTATGGATAACGCGAAATATCACTGTAATGAGCTGGATAAAATGCACACTATGTGCTCATTAAACATCCAAATGCAAGGCATGCTTGCTATTGAATATGTTGATAAAATAAAAAAATGCGATTTGCTGGACTGGATAAAAACAAACAAAACGGAAAAAGTATTCAAAATTGAAGAAATACCGAAAGAGCAGAGTCATACTGTGCTCTATTTGTCACCCTATCATGTGGTTTAAATCCGATCTAGTTGGTATGGGGAGATATCAAGGGTGAGCTAGCACGAACAAGTATTGATTCAAATTTAACTGAAAAGAAACGAGTACTTGAACAGCTGTTTTCCAATTATTCGGTGAATAAATGGCAAAAATGCGACGATCACGTGAAAAAAATTGAGGACGAATACAACAAAAATGATATGATCAACGATGATATAATGGATGACAGATGGATAATAAATCTACAGGACTCGTAGACTGATTCTAATGATAGCAAAAATGACGAAGATTAAAGCAGCGCGATTAATTTTTCTTGATCTTTTTTCGATTTTGTATCTATATAATTAAAGTTAAATACCCCGTGAATATCTAAAACAATAAAGATAAGTAAAGAAACCGAAAACAGTTTTTATGGTCATTAAATACTTCGAAATGTATAATCCCGAGAAATATCTCAATCATAATTATTCCGGTTGTAGCGCGACGATTCTGTCCCGTCATCCATCACCCCTCCCGCACTGCGCCGCTACCTCGGGAGCGAACTGAGTTAAACTGTACGTCTATAGAAGAATCACGTTTTGTAACACATCCTCAGTGCCAGTCACCGAATTTCATCATTTGAATTTTTTGAAATGACTGCTTCATGATTATATTCACTCCTTTTTAGTTTTTTGCACTTTGAACTATCAAAACTTCCTAAATAAACATTAGTTAAAAAAATGTAAACAGTATACCGGCGACTTGAAGAAAATCGCCGGTAGTGGCTGGGCGAGAGGAGCTGAAGGACCGTGTATCGTGGCAGTCCTTGGGAGAGGTATATATCCAGCAGTGGAGAGTTACTGATTACGGACTGATGGTATGGTATACCTTAATTTGCTGGTGGTAGAGTCCGCGAGCGCCGTGACGGCGTCGTCGAGGACGCGCGTGGCGGACGCCCATGACAGGTCCAGCTCGATGAGGCTGTGCGACCACTTCTCGCAGATCAGCTCCAGGCACGCGTTGTTCTGCCGCAATACGTTGCAGCCTGTCCAACAGCACAATCATACACATAGAAAGATAACGCCACATGGGCGTAGCCACGGTGGGGCAGGATGAGGCGTTTGTCTCCCTGACATAGGGAAGAATATGTAACAGAATTTCTTTTTTACACAATCTCTAATTAAAAATTGTTTGCTTCCTTGATTGATGGACATCCTTGGATAAAATTCTGACTACGCCCTCGCAAGTCAGAATCAAGAAATTGTATGAAAACCAAGCGAGTCACGTCATGAGTAAATTTTAGTGCAGGGAAACCACTCACCAATTAAACGAAACAGCTCACTTGACTCGGTTCATGTTCATTACTTTTGACGAACTTTTACAATTGATTATAGTGCAATTATTATTTTGTATTATTTTGACCGATTATTTTGTAACAATAACACGCTGGCGACACTGGTCGGAACACATTGAACGAGCGACGCGAGAAGTGGAAGCCTAGTGCCAACTTTGGGCATGCAGCGAACTACAGTTTGCGTTAACTATCCCTTTATATTTATGGGTACAATATTGTTTCTTCCTAGTAGTGCCCTAGGACTATACCTGTGTACAGTGCTGTGACTACTTATCAAAGATTTTTGACCTATTTTTAAATATGCCAATTGAGTAATTTTATTACCATACGAGGAATGCATATGAAATATTATCAAAACTCTATAGTGTAATAGTGGTTGAAGATACAGGAGGTTCCTTTTCTAATAAAACCTAAAAACAAGACACTGCAACGCATTGGTTCAGTTATATATCAGTCGGTATATATCATATTATGTCATCGCGTATGCTTTATAAGCTCACATTTCGAGGAGTTTCCAGTTCTGAGGGTAATTGAAAAGTAAAAAATGCAATGCAATTGGAAATAATAGGGGTTAAAATATGAAATTGCCGTTTTACGAGGCGTATTCGAAAAGTAAGGGCCGTTCGCTTATATTTCAAAATCGACAAGTCGTAACACGTTTAAACTTGTGCATATCTGTACGTGCACTACTCGTGCAACTATTTCAGGTGTTGTTTTGATTCAGTAGTCATTTGCCTATCTGTGCGTACAGTAAACAATGTCCGCGATAATCGTTGCTCCCGCCAGCTGTGAAGTTCGCGATGTAATAAGATTTTTGTGTGCAAAAGGATCTTCAGCTGCTGAAATTCATCGAGAGTTATGCCTAGTTTATGGACCTACTGTAATGAATGAAGGAAAGGTTAGACAATGGTGTCGTGATTTCAAAACTGGACGAACAAATGTTCATGACGAAGAGCGGAGTGGTAGGCCCAGTATGCAAACCGATGAAATTGTTTCTCTGGTGGACCAAAAACTGCGATCTGATCGTCGGTTGACGATTAGTGCCCTGGCTGATGAATTTCCTCATCTTGGACGCACTACTGTCTACACAATTGTCACGGAAAAAATTTTGCACTTTTGAAGATCCTTTTGCACACAAAAATCTTATTACAGCGCGAACTTCACAGCTGGCGGGAGCAACGATTATCGCGGACATTGTTTACTGTACGCACAGATAGGCAAATGACTACTGAATCAAAACAACACCTGAAATAGCTGCACGAGTAGTGCACGTACAGATATGCACAAGTTTAAACGTGTTACGACTTGTCGATTTTGAAATATAAGCGAACGGCCCTTACTTTTTGAATACGCCTCGTATATAGCTAATTTGAATTGACATAAAACCTTCATGGTGTGAGATTTTCGAGTGAAACTTTTTTCACATGATACCTATGACGTTCTTGTTTTAAAAAATGTGCAACATTCGATCTTCGACCTTCAATTGTTTTTTTTATTCAGCTTAGACGGGAAAGATGGATACTTCGAAAATCCGAGTAATCTTTGAATACGAGTTCCGACGCGGAACTAACGCGGCAGATACGGCTCGCAATATCAATGCTGCGTTTGGAGAGGAGACTGCTAATGAACGAACCGTGCGTTTTTGGTTTAAACGCTTTCGTAATGGAAACTTCGACTTGTAGAACGAACCACGTGGAAGACCGCCCACACAGGTGAATAACGCTGAATTGAAGGAGATGGTGGAAGCCGATCCGATTCAAACTACCCAGGAATTAGCGGCATGGTTTAACGTTACCTTACCGTCAATAAGATATTGATGGTAAGACAATATTGGTAACAATATGCCAATATTGTCTCATTTGCATCAAATCAATAAGATAAAAAAATATGAAAAATTGGTGCCTCATGATTTGACTGATCTGTAGAAAGAAACGCGTGTTGAAACTTGCGTTGCCTTGTTGAATCGGTACAGAAATGAAGGAATATTGGATCGAATTGTGACATATGACGAAAAGTGGATTCTTTACGATAACCGAAAGCGAAAAATGCAATGGCTGACCCTAGGTCAAACGCCGCAACAGTGCCCTAAGGCAAAGCTTACCAATAAAAAGGTAGTGGTAACTGTTTGGTGGTCTATTCATGGTGTTATTCACTATAGTTTTCTCAGGTCTGGTCAAGCAATAACAGCAGATGTTTACTGTGCCGAACTTCGAACAATTATGGCGAAACTAGCAGTGAAACAGCCCCGACTCGTGAATCGATCTTCACCATTATTGCTCCATGATAACGCAAGACCTCACACTGCACGAGAAACCGTTGTAACTCCACAGGAGCTGCAGTTAGAAACCATACGTCATCCTCCGTACTCGCCAGACCTTGCTCCAACGGACTACCATTTTTTTCGTGATTTGGACAATTTTCTATGTGGTAAAAAATTTTCTTCCCAAGAGGCAGTATAAAATACTTTCACACAGATTGTCGAATCTACATCCCCAGAGTTCTATCGCAAAGGCATAAATGAACTTCCGATTAGATGGCAACAATGTATAGATAATGAGGGTAAATATTTTGATTAAATAAATATGTTACATTTTAGAAAAAAAACGAGTTTTAATTTTTCAGTACAAATCGGCAATTTCATACTTTAACCCCTAATATAAGCAGTTAATGTTTTCAACACTCTAGGCGCAAAGATGCTTTTATTATGAACGACTTTACCCTTTATCACGTTTTTATCACAAACATTTGTGTCGCTAATTGGCGGCGACTAGCTGTCAGAATGTAAAATGGGTTAAACTTGTTAGCGAGAATTCGAGCTCTTGTTTCATTGTTATAAAAATTGTATATTGTGAGTTTTGTGCTTTAATTGTGACAGTTTTTGTGCAAATAAAGCATAAAGTCCACGCTCGCATGAATCATTAGCTGTTCAGTGAAAATGAAACAGGTTATTTTCATGTAAACAGTGTTTCATTTAAGCAAAGATTGTATGATCAGCAAGAGACTGTACAGTGTGTTTTTAGGTGTTCGTCATGTGTGTGCGTGCGTTCATGTATTTGTGTGCGTGTGGCTGCGATGATGAGTGAGTATGTGAGCGTTTGTATACGTGCGAGGGTATGTGCGCGCGCGCAAGTGTGTGTGTGTGTGCATATGGCGCGTGCGTGTGTGTGCGTGTGCACGTACCTCCGAGGAAGAGGTGGTGCAGATCCCAGGCGGGTACGCGCACAAGCCCCGAGTCGGAGAGCCGCTGCAGGCCGCGCAGGTCGAGCAGACGCAGCCGCGTGGCGCCGCGCACCAGCCGCGCCAACGCCTCGTCGCCGAGGCGATACTCGCCCACGCACGCGCGCTCCGCTGCCGCCTCGCCTGCGATCGACAGCTCCTCGAGCGACGCCCAACCGGCACATTCCATCTGATGCATGCAGATGCAATAAATTAGATAGATTGCATGTTAGGTTTTATCAACATATAAAAGTTAGTTGCTAGTAAAATAGGTTGGGAAGCACTGCATTAACTTATTATATAGAAAAATAATTCTCGTAATTTCTCGTTTTTTTTAGTAAACTAATGAAATCGTAGTTTGTTTGTGTATTTGTTTGTTAGATCGTTGATAAGTGATTGTATGATTTCTAAGTAAAAACTTAAATAACACGGAAAAATACAAGAGGCGGCCTTATCGCCAAAACGATATTTTCCAGGCAATCTTTGGGTGAAAAGAGAAAATACATAACAAAATAAAGGTAGATGGTGCAATTTTTACATAATGTCAACCATACCATATCATCTGTCTAAAGGCCCCTCCCAAAGGTTTGCCACTACATACAATCCTCGGCTCTTCTCATCCAACCACCACCGGAGAATTTCTTTAAGTTGTCGATCCACCTGGTCGGAGGGCGACCCATACTGCGCTTTCCGATACGTGGTCTCCATTCGAGGATTCTACCGTCTGTTACGGTAGACGGTAGAATCCTCGATTCAGTATCAGCAGGGTATCAGTCCTGCGGTAAATATGATCTGCCCATTGCTACTTCGACATGCCGATTCTACGAGTTATGTCGGTGACTTTAGTTCTTTGGCGAATGTCTTCGTTTTGGATTCTATCCCGCAAAGAAACTCCAAGCATACAGTGGGTGGCCAAATTATTAGAGCCACTTTGAAAAAATACATAATTTTAGTATATGGGTAAGGAAAAGTAATATACATGCAGGGACGTAACTAGGGGGGGGGCTGACGGGGCTTGTGCCCCGGGCGCCGGGTTTTCAGGGGCGCCAAAATAGCAATTGTTGTTTTCCAAAAAAATACAAGTGGAAGATAAAAATAATAAAATAAATAAATAATATTAATAAAATTTTAAACTGGCGCTCCAAAGATTTGAGTTATTGCGTCATAAAGATATCTCCAGAGTTCAGAAAAGTCTGGAAATGTGAAGAAAAATTTAGAGCGCGGTGCGCGCCGGCGCGCGGGAAGGTACTCGATTTTGATTGGTCTATAGTCTATAGAGATCGTGCAAGTTGGCGATAATTTAAATGTGATTTATTTCTTATATTAGCAAGTAAGTAATCTATGGATGCTTAGTTTAAACATTATCTATTATATATTGCACTGGCTTCATCACACGATTTCATTATTTAAAAACTACTAGCTAGTGTTTTAACTTATTTAAAGGCACAGGAACCATCTAGTGTTACACTAGATAGTTCCTATGCACTAGGGTATTATTGTACCAACTGCTGAAACAAAAGCAGAAGCAAATTCTCTTCTGAAAAATGTAAAAACATTTGAATTTATTATCCTCTCCTGTTTTTGGTACAAGCAGTTAAGCCGTATCGACATTGTAAATAAGCTTTTACAAAGAGAGGACATCACTATTGAAAGATCAGCAAAACATATTAGCCGACTGATTTCTGAATTTGAATCAGAAAGGTCAAATTGTTCAAGTAACGCAGTAAAAGAAGCCAAAGAAATAGCAACACAGCTTAACATAGATCCACATTTTAAAGAAGTAAGAAATAGGAAGAAAAAGCGCATGTTTGATGAGAAGGATG